>CANUEZ040000060.1:0-5373355 GCA_948099385.1 Fasciola hepatica | reverse complement strand
AGATAGATAGATAGATAGATAGATAGATAGATAGATAGATAGATAGATAGATACTGATAGATAGATAGATAGATAGATAGATAGATAGATAGATAGATAGATAGATAGATAGATAGATAGATAGATAGATAGATAGATAGATAGATAGATAGATAGATAGATAGATAGATAGATAGATAGATAGATAGATAGATAGATAGATAGATAGATAGATAGATAGATAGATAGATAGATAGATAGATAGATAGATAGATAGATAGATAGATAGATAGATAGATAGATAGATAGATAGATAGATAGATAGATAGATAGATAGATAGATAGATAGATAGATAGATAGATAGATAGATAGATAGATAGATAGATAGATAGATAGATAGATAGATAGATAGATAGATAGATAGATAGATAGATAGATAGATAGATAGATAGATAGATAGATAGATAGATAGATAGATAGATAGATAGATAGATAGATAGATAGATAGATAGATAGATAGATAGATAGATAGATAGATAGATAGATAGATAGATAGATAGATAGATAGATAGATAGATAGATAGATAGATAGATAGATAGATAGATAGATAGATAGATAGATAGATAGATAGATAGATAGATAGATAGATAGATAGATAGATAGATAGATAGATAGATAGATAGATAGATAGATAGATAGATAGATAGATAGATAGATAGATAGATAGATAGATAGATAGATAGATAGATAGATAGATAGATAGATAGATAGATAGATAGATAGATAGATAGATAGATAGATAGATAGATAGATAGATAGATAGATAGATAGATAGATAGATAGATAGATAGATAGATAGATAGATAGATAGATAGATAGATAGATAGATAGATAGATAGATAGATAGATAGATAGATAGATAGATAGATAGATAGATAGATAGATAGATAGATAGATAGATAGATAGATAGATAGATAGATAGATAGATAGATAGATAGATAGATAGATAGATAGATAGATAGATAGATAGATAGATAGATAGATAGATAGATAGATAGATAGATAGATAGATAGATAGATAGATAGATAGATAGATAGATAGATAGATAGATAGATAGATAGATAGATAGATAGATAGATAGATAGATAGATAGATAGATAGATAGATAGATAGATAGATAGATAGATAGATAGATAGATAGATAGATAGATAGATAGATAGATAGATAGATAGATAGATAGATAGATAGATAGATAGATAGATAGATAGATAGATAGATAGATAGATAGATAGATAGATAGATAGATAGATAGATAGATAGATAGATAGATAGATAGATAGATAGATAGATAGATAGATAGATAGATAGATAGATAGATAGATAGATAGATAGATAGATAGATAGATAGATAGATAGATAGATAGATAGATAGATAGATAGATAGATAGATAGATAGATAGATAGATAGATAGATAGATAGATAGATAGATAGATAGATAGATAGATAGATAGATAGATAGATAGATAGATAGATAGATAGATAGATAGATAGATAGATAGATAGATAGATAGATAGATAGATAGATAGATAGATAGATAGATAGATAGATAGATAGATAGATAGATAGATAGATAGATAGATAGATAGATAGATAGATAGATAGATAGATAGATAGATAGATAGATAGATAGATAGATAGATAGATAGATAGATAGATAGATAGATAGATAGATAGATAGATAGATAGATAGATAGATAGATAGATAGATAGATAGATAGATAGATAGATAGATAGATAGATAGATAGATAGATAGATAGATAGATAGATAGATAGATAGATAGATAGATAGATAGATAGATAGATAGATAGATAGATAGATAGATAGATAGATAGATAGATAGATAGATAGATAGATAGATAGATAGATAGATAGATAGATAGATAGATAGATAGATAGATAGATAGATAGATAGATAGATAGATAGATAGATAGATAGATAGATAGATAGATAGATAGATAGATAGATAGATAGATAGATAGATAGATAGATAGATAGATAGATAGATAGATAGATAGATAGATAGATAGATAGATAGATAGATAGATAGATAGATAGATAGATAGATAGATAGATAGATAGATAGATAGATAGATAGATAGATAGATAGATAGATAGATAGATAGATAGATAGATAGATAGATAGATAGATAGATAGATAGATAGATAGATAGATAGATAGATAGATAGATAGATAGATAGATAGATAGATAGATAGATAGATAGATAGATAGATAGATAGATAGATAGATAGATAGATAGATAGATAGATAGATAGATAGATAGATAGATAGATAGATAGATAGATAGATAGATAGATAGATAGATAGATAGATAGATAGATAGATAGATAGATAGATAGATAGATAGATAGATAGATAGATAGATAGATAGATAGATAGATAGATAGATAGATAGATAGATAGATAGATAGATAGATAGATAGATAGATAGATAGATAGATAGATAGATAGATAGATAGATAGATAGATAGATAGATAGATAGATAGATAGATAGATAGATAGATAGATAGATAGATAGATAGATAGATAGATAGATAGATAGATAGATAGATAGATAGATAGATAGATAGATAGATAGATAGATAGATAGATAGATAGATAGATAGATAGATAGATAGATAGATAGATAGATAGATAGATAGATAGATAGATAGATAGATAGATAGATAGATAGATAGATAGATAGATAGATAGATAGATAGATAGATAGATAGATAGATAGATAGATAGATAGATAGATAGATAGATAGATAGATAGATAGATAGATAGATAGATAGATAGATAGATAGATAGATAGATAGATAGATAGATAGATAGATAGATAGATAGATAGATAGATAGAT
The DNA here is from genome assembly GCA_948099385.1 of Fasciola hepatica. NCBI lineage: Eukaryota > Metazoa > Platyhelminthes > Trematoda > Plagiorchiida > Fasciolidae > Fasciola > Fasciola hepatica. The sequence continues at coordinate 5,370,441 of CANUEZ040000060.1, read as the reverse complement.
AGATAGATAGATAGATAGATAGATAGATAGATAGATAGATAGATAGATAGATAGATAGATAGATAGATAGATAGATAGATAGATAGATAGATAGATAGATAGATAGATAGATAGATAGATAGATAGATAGATAGATAGATAGATAGATAGATAGATAGATAGATAGATAGATAGATAGATAGATAGATAGATAGATAGATAGATAGATAGATAGATAGATAGATAGATAGATAGATAGATAGATAGATAGATAGATAGATAGATAGATAGATAGATAGATAGATAGATAGATAGATAGATAGATAGATAGATAGATAGATAGATAGATAGATAGATAGATAGATAGATAGATAGATAGATAGATAGATAGATAGATAGATAGATAGATAGATAGATAGATAGATAGATAGATAGATAGATAGATAGATAGATAGATAGATAGATAGATAGATGATAGATAGATAGATTAGATAGATAGATAGATAGATAGATAGATAGATAGATAGATAGATAGATAGATAGATAGATAGATAGATAGATAGATAGATAGATAGATAGATAGATAGATAGATAGATAGATAGATAGATAGATAGATAGATAGATAGATAGATAGATAGATAGATAGATAGATAGATAGATAGATAGATAGATAGATAGATAGATAGATAGATAGATAGATAGATAGATAGATAGATAGATAGATAGATAGATAGATAGATAGATAGATAGATAGATAGATAGATAGATAGATAGATAGATAGATAGATAGATAGATAGATAGATAGATAGATAGATAGATAGATAGATAGATAGATAGATAGATAGATAGATAGATAGATAGATAGATAGATAGATAGATAGATAGATAGATAGATAGATAGATAGATAGATAGATAGATAGATAGATAGATAGATAGATAGATAGATAGATAGATAGATAGATAGATAGATAGATAGATAGATAGATAGATAGATAGATAGATAGATAGATAGATAGATAGATAGATAGATAGATAGATAGATAGATAGATAGATAGATAGATAGATAGATAGATAGATAGATAGATAGATAGATAGATAGATAGATAGATAGATAGATAGATAGATAGATAGATAGATAGATAGATAGATAGATAGATAGATAGATAGATAGATAGATAGATAGATAGATAGATAGATAGATAGATAGATAGATAGATAGATAGATAGATAGATAGATAGATAGATAGATAGATAGATAGATAGATAGATAGATAGATAGATAGATAGATAGATAGATAGATAGATAGATAGATAGATAGATAGATAGATAGATAGATAGATAGATAGATAGATAGATAGATAGATAGATAGATAGATAGATAGATAGATAGATAGATAGATAGATAGATAGATAGATAGATAGATAGATAGATAGATAGATAGATAGATAGATAGATAGATAGATAGATAGATAGATAGATAGATAGATAGATAGATAGATAGATAGATAGATAGATAGATAGATAGATAGATAGATAGATAGATAGATAGATAGATAGATAGATAGATAGATAGATAGATAGATAGATAGATAGATAGATAGATAGATAGATAGATAGATAGATAGATAGATAGATAGATAGATAGATAGATAGATAGATAGATAGATAGATAGATAGATAGATAGATAGATAGATAGATAGATAGATAGATAGATAGATAGATAGATAGATAGATAGATAGATAGATAGATAGATAGATAGATAGATAGATAGATAGATAGATAGATAGATAGATAGATAGATAGATAGATAGATAGATAGATAGATAGATAGATAGATAGATAGATAGATAGATAGATAGATAGATAGATAGATAGATAGATAGATAGATAGATAGATAGATAGATAGATAGATAGATAGATAGATAGATAGATAGATAGATAGATAGATAGATAGATAGATAGATAGATAGATAGATAGATAGATAGATAGATAGATAGATAGATAGATAGATAGATAGATAGATAGATAGATAGATAGATAGATAGATAGATAGATAGATAGATAGATAGATAGATAGATAGATAGATAGATAGATAGATAGATAGATAGATAGATAGATAGATAGATAGATAGATAGATAGATAGATAGATAGATAGATAGATAGATAGATAGATAGATAGATAGATAGATAGATAGATAGATGGATAGATAGATAGATAGATAGATAGATAGATAGATAGATAGATAGATAGATAGATAGATAGATAGATAGGAGAAACCTTGTTCGAGATAGAACCTTCACATAGAACACCAATCGGTCACACGAACCACATCATCCTCACTTAGATCAATCCTCGTGTTATTTCAAATTTGCACATTAAGTGAGGCAATGTGAATCAACTAAACCATCCGTGCCAACCCAATCAAACAGAGACATGGTGAATTCCGAGTGGATGGATGTTATTCGTACGATGCTTATTTGCTTGATAAAGAGGATGTAAGAATTGTGTGTGTTGATGGTTTGTATATGACTTAGCACTCGTGTGTCTGCTCATGTAGTGTGTATTGTTTTGCTTTGGGACAAGATGTGATGCGATGCGATGCGATGCGATGCGATGCGATGCGATGCGATGCGATGTGGTGTTAGTATGAGAGAGAATTTTCTCGATACTGATGTTCTGATGTGCTGATGCGCCGATGTGAATTGATGTGATGTGTTGATTTGAGCATTGTATTGATTGATATTAAGGGATGGTCCGAATACCTCCCCACTGGCAAAAACTACGCACCCGAGCGAACCCGATTGGGGATCGTCGCAGGCTTCAACCCACAAGAGTGCAAGGGCGAGCCTCGACGTGAGGCCAGGGCGTCCGTCATCACCCTGGTCCCGGTGCCAAGTAAGTTTAATCAATACCCAACCAATCAAAACCAATCAAAAACTAAACAACTAATACCAACTAATATCCTCATTTGACAAAAACTCAGCAATGAGTAAACAAAAACAAACAACAATAAACCATCCTAACACATACATAACACACAGCACTCGCATGAACAACGACGAATAATACACTCAAACCGAGCTATCATCCAACGTGTTCAATCCGTTGCTTAAAATATCAAGACACAACAAATACTACTCACTTGACTCGCACAGTAGCATCGTACTACCAGGGCGAATCGCACTCGCGTAGAAGTGGAAAATCCTCCCCCATCCGCCCCTCCCCATCTACTGCGAATAGGAGAAACCTTGTTCAAGATAGAACCTTCACATAGAACACCAATCGGTAACACAAACCACATCATCCTCACTTAGATCAATCCTCGTGTAAATTCAAATTTGCACATTAAGTGAGGCAATGTGAATCAACTAAACCATCCGTGCCAACCCAATCAAACAGAGACATGGTGAATTCCGAGTGGATGGATGTTATTCGTACGATGCTTATTTGCTTGATAAAGAGGATGTAAGAATTGTGTGTGTTGATGGTTTGTATATGACTTAGCACTCGTGTGTCTGCTCATGTAGTGTGTATTGTTTTGCTTTGGGACACGATGCGATGCGATGCGATGCGATGCGATGCGATGTGGTGTTAGTATGAGAGATAATTTTGTCGATACTGATGTTCTGATGTGCTGATGCGCCGATGTGAATTGATGTGATGTGTTGATTTGAGCATTGTGTTGATTGATAGTAAGGGATGGTCCGAAGACCTCCCCACTGGCAAAAACTACGCACCCGAGCGAACCCGATTGGGGATCGTCGCAGGCTTCAACCCACAAGAGTGCAAGGGCGAGCCTCGACGTGAGGCCAGGGCGTCCGTGATCACCCTGGTCCTGGTGCCAGGTAAGTTTAAGCAATACCCAACCAATCAAAACCAATCAAAAACTAAACAACTAATACCAACTAATATCCTCATTTGACCAAAACTCAGCAACAAGTAAACAAAAACAAACAACAATAAACCATCCTAACACATACATAACACACAGCACTCGCATGAACAACGACGAATAATACACTCAAACCGAGCTATCATCCAACGTGTTCAATCCGTTGCTTAAAATATCAAGACACAACAAATACTACTCACTTGACTCGCACAGTAGCATCGTACTACCAGGGCGAATCGCACTCGCGTAGAAGTGGAAAATCCTCCCCCATCCGCCCCTCCCCATCTACTGCGAATAGGAGAAACCTTGTTCAAGATAGAACCTTCACATAGAACACCAATCGGTAACACAAACCACATCATCCTCACTTAGATCAATCCTCGTGTAAATTCAAATTTGCACATTAAGTGAGGCAATGTGAATCAACTAAACCATCCGTGCCAACCCAATCAAACAGAGACATGGTGAATTCCGAGTGGATGGATGTTATTCGTACGATGCTTATTTGCTTGATAAAGAGGATGTAAGAATTGTGTGTGTTGATGGTTTGTATATGACTTAGCACTCGTGTGTCTGCTCATGTAGTGTGTATTGTTTTGCTTTGGGACACGATGCGATGCGATGCGATGCGATGTGGTGTTAGTATGAGAGATAATTTTCTCGATACTGATGTTCTGATAAGCTGATGCGCCGATGTGAATTGATGTGATGTGTTGATTTGAGCATTGTGTTGATTGATAGTAAGGGATGGTCCGAAGACCTCCCCACTGGCAAAAACTACGCACCCGAGCGAACCCGATTGGGGATCGTCGCAGGCTTCAACCCACAAGAGTGCAAGGGCGAGCCTCGACGTGAGGCCAGGGCGTCCGTCATCACCCTGGTCCCGGTGCCAAGTAAGTTTAATCAATACCCAACCAATCAAAACCAATCAAAAACTAAACAACTAATACCAACTAATATCCTCATTTGACAAAAACTCAGCAATGAGTAAACAAAAACAAACAACAATAAACCATCCTAACACATACATAACACACAGCACTCGCATGAACAACGACGAATAATACACTCAAACCGAGCTATCATCCAACGTGTTCAATCCGTTGCTTAAAATATCAAGACACAACAAATACTACTCACTTGACTCGCACAGTAGCATCGTACTACCAGGGCGAATCGCACTCGCGTAGAAGTGGAAAATCCTCCCCCATCCGCCCCTCCCCATCTACTGCGAATAGGAGAAACCTTGTTCAAGATAGAACCTTCACATAGAACACCAATCGGTAACACAAACCACATCATCCTCACTTAGATCAATCCTCGTGTAAATTCAAATTTGCACATTAAGTGAGGCAATGTGAATCAACTAAACCATCCGTGCCAACCCAATCAAACAGAGACATGGTGAATTCCGAGTGGATGGATGTTATTCGTACGATGCTTATTTGCTTGATAAAGAGGATGTAAGAATTGTGTGTGTTGATGGTTTGTATATGACTTAGCACTCGTGTGTCTGCTCATGTAGTGTGTATTGTTTTGCTTTGGGACACGATGCGATGCGATGCGATGCGATGCGATGCGATGCGATGCGATGCGATATGGTGTTAGTATGAGAGAGAATTTTCTCGATACTGATGTTCTGATGTGCTGATGCGCCGATGTGAACTGATGTGATGTGTTGATTTGAGCATTGTATTGATTGATAGTAAGGGATGGTCCGAAGACCTCCCCACTGGCAAAAACTACGCACCCGAGCGAACCCGATTGGGGATCGTCGCAGGCTTCAACCCACAAGAGTGCAAGGGCGAGCCTCGACGTGAGGCCAGGGCGTCCGTCATCACCCTGGTCCCGGTGCCAAGTAAGTTTGAGCAATACCTAACCAATCAAAACCAATCAAAAACTAAACAATACCAACTAATATCCTCATTTGACAAAAACTCAGCAATGAGCAAACAAAAACAAACAACAATAAACCATCCTAACACATACATAACACACAGCACTCGCATGAACAACGACGAATAATACACTCAAACCGAGCTATCATCCAACGTGTTCAATCCGTTGCTTAAAATATCAAGACACAACAAATACTACTCACTTGACTCGCACAGTAGCATCGTACTACCAGGGCGAATAGCACTCGCGTAGAAGTGGAAAATCCTCCCCCATCCGCCCCTCCCCATCTACTGCGAATAGGAGAAACCTTGTTCAAGATAGAACCTTCACATAGAACACCAATCGGTAACACAAACCACATCATCCTCACTTAGATCAATCCTCGTGTAAATTCAAATTTGCACATTAAGTGAGGCAATGTGAATCAACTAAACCATCCGTGCCAACCCAATCAAACAGAGACATGGTGAATTCCGAGTGGATGGATGTTATTCGTACGATGCTTATTTGCTTGATAAAGAGGATGTAAGAATTGTGTGTGTTGATGGTTTGTATATGACTTAGCACTCGTGTGTCTGCTCATGTAGTGTGTATTGTTTTGCTTTGGGACACGATGCGATGCGATGCGATGCGATGCGATGCGATGTGGTGTTAGTATGAGAGATAATTTTCTCGATACTGATGTTCTGATGTGCTGATGCGCCGATGTGAACTGATGTGATGTGTTGATTTGAGCATTGTATTGATTGATAGTAAGGGATGGTCCGAAGACCTCCCCACTGGCAAAAACTACGCACCCGAGCGAACCCGATTGGGGATCGTCGCAGGCTTCAACCCACAAGAGTGCAAGGGCGAGCCTCGACGTGAGGCCAGGGCGTCCGTCATCACCCTGGTCCCGGTGCCAAGTAAGTTTAATCAATACCCAACCAATCAAAACCAATCAAAAACTAAACAACTAATACCAACTAATATCCTCATTTGACAAAAACTCAGCAATGAGTAAACAAAAACAAACAACAATAAACCATCCTAACACATACATAACACACAGCACTCGCATGAACAACGACGAATAATACACTCAAACCGAGCTATCATCCAACGTGTTCAATCCGTTGCTTAAAATATCAAGACACAACAAATACTACTCACTTGACTCGCACAGTAGCATCGTACTACCAGGGCGAATCGCACTCGCGTAGAAGTGGAAAATCCTCCCCCATCCGCCCCTCCCCATCTACTGCGAATAGGAGAAACCTTGTTCAAGATAGAACCTTCACATAGAACACCAATCGGTAACACAAACCACATCATCCTCACTTAGATCAATCCTCGTGTAAATTCAAATTTGCACATTAAGTGAGGCAATGTGAATCAACTAAACCATCCGTGCCAACCCAATCAAACAGAGACATGGTGAATTCCGAGTGGATGGATGTTATTCGTACGATGCTTATTTGCTTGATAAAGAGGATGTAAGAATTGTGTGTGTTGATGGTTTGTATATGACTTAGCACTCGTGTGTCTGCTCATGTAGTGTGTATTGTTTTGCTTTGGGACACGATGCGATGCGATGCGATGCGATGCGATGCGATGTGGTGTTAGTATGAGAGATAATTTTCTCGATACTGATGTTCTGATGTGCTGATGCGCCGATGTGAACTGATGTGATGTGTTGATTTGAGCATTGTATTGATTGATAGTAAGGGATGGTCGGAAGACCTCCCCACTGGCAAAAACTACGCACCCGAGCGAACCCGATTGGGGATCGTCGCAGGCTTCAACCCACAAGAGTGCAAGGGCGAGCCTCGACCTGGGGCCAGGGCGTCCGTCATCACCCTGGTCCTGGTGCCAAGTAAGTTTAAGCAATACTCAACCAATCAAAACCAATCAAAAACTAAACAATACCAACTAATATCCTCATTTGACAAAAACTCAGCAATGAGTAAACAAAAACAAACAACAATAAACCATCCTAACACATACATAACACACAGCACTCGCATGAACAACGACGAATAATACACTCAAACCGAGCTATCATCCAACGTGTTCAATCCGTTGCTTAAAATATCAAGACACAACAAATACTACTCACTTGACTCGCACAGTAGCATCGTACTACCAGGGCGAATCGCACTCGCGTAGAAGTGGAAAATCCTCCCCCATCCGCCCCTCCCCATCTACTGCGAATAGGAGAAACCTTGTTCAAGATAGAACCTTCACATAGAACACCAATCGGTAACACAAACCACATCATCCTCACTTAGATCAATCCTCGTGTAAATTCAAATTTGCACATTAAGTGAGGCAATGTGAATCAACTAAACCATCCGTGCCAACCCAATCAAACAGAGACATGGTGAATTCCGAGTGGATGGATGTTATTCGTACGATGCTTATTTGCTTGATAAAGAGGATGTAAGAATTGTGTGTGTTGATGGTTTGTATATGACTTAGCACTCGTGTGTCTGCTCATGTAGTGTGTATTGTTTTGCTTTGGGACACGATGCGATGCGATGCGATGCGATGCGATGCGATATGGTGTTAGTATGAGAGAGAATTTTCTCGATACTGATGTTCTGATGTGCTGATGCGCCGATGTGAACTGATGTGATGTGTTGATTTGAGCATTGTATTGATTGATAGTAAGGGATGGTCGGAAGACCTCCCCACTGGCAAAAACTACGCACCCGAGCGAACCCGATTGGGGATCGTCGCAGGCTTCAACCCACAAGAGTGCAAGGGCGAGCCTCGACGTGAGGCCAGGGCGTCCGTGATCACCCTGGTCCCGGTGCCGAGTAAGTTTAAGCAATACTCAACCAATCAAAACCAATCAAAAACTAAACAATACCAACTAATATCCTCATTTGACAAAAACTCAGCAATGAGTAAACAAAAACAAACAACAATAAACCATCCTAACACATACATAACACACAGCACTCGCATGAACAACGACGAATAATACACTCAAACCGAGCTATCATCCAACGTGTTCAATCCGTTGCTTAAAATATCAAGACACAACAAATACTACTCACTTGACTCGCACAGTAGCATCGTACTACCAGGGCGAATCGCACTCGCGTAGAAGTGGAAAATCCTCCCCCATCCGCCCCTCCCCATCTACTGCGAATAGGAGAAACCTTGTTCAAGATAGAACCTTCACATAGAACACCAATCGGTAACACAAACCACATCATCCTCACTTAGATCAATCCTCGTGTAAATTCAAATTTGCACATTAAGTGAGGCAATGTGAATCAACTAAACCATCCGTGCCAACCCAATCAAACAGAGACATGGTGAATTCCGAGTGGATGGATGTTATTCGTACGATGCTTATTTGCTTGATAAAGAGGATGTAAGAATTGTGTGTGTTGATGGTTTGTATATGACTTAGCACTCGTGTGTCTGCTCATGTAGTGTGTATTGTTTTGCTTTGGGACACGATGCGATGCGATGCGATGCGATGCGATGCGATATGGTGTTAGTATGAGAGAGAATTTTCTCGATACTGATGTTCTGATGTGCTGATGCGCCGATGTGAACTGATGTGATGTGTTGATTTGAGCATTGTATTGATTGATAGTAAGGGATGGTCCGAAGACCTCCCCACTGGCAAAAACTACGCACCCGAGCGAACCCGATTGGGGATCGTCGCAGGCTTCAACCCACAAGAGTGCAAGGGCGAGCCTCGACCTGGGGCCAGGGCGTCCGTCATCACCCTGGTCCTGGTGCCAAGTAAGTTTAAGCAATACTCAACCAATCAAAACCAATCAAAAACTAAACAATACCAACTAATATCCTCATTTGACAAAAACTCAGCAATGAGTAAACAAAAACAAACAACAATAAACCATCCTAACACATACATAACACACAGCACTCGCATGAACAACGACGAATAATACACTCAAACCGAGCTATCATCCAACGTGTTCAATCCGTTGCTTAAAATATCAAGACACAACAAATACTACTCACTTGACTCGCACAGTAGCATCGTACTACCAGGGCGAATCGCACTCGCGTAGAAGTGGAAAATCCTCCCCCATCCGCCCCTCCCCATCTACTGCGAATAGGAGAAACCTTGTTCAAGATAGAACCTTCACATAGAACACCAATCGGTAACACAAACCACATCATCCTCACTTAGATCAATCCTCGTGTAAATTCAAATTTGCACATTAAGTGAGGCAATGTGAATCAACTAAACCATCCGTGCCAACCCAATCAAACAGAGACATGGTGAATTCCGAGTGGATGGATGTTATTCGTACGATGCTTATTTGCTTGATAAAGAGGATGTAAGAATTGTGTGTGTTGATGGTTTGTATATGACTTAGCACTCGTGTGTCTGCTCATGTAGTGTGTATTGTTTTGCTTTGGGACACGATGCGATGCGATGCGATGCGATGCGATGCGATATGGTGTTAGTATGAGAGAGAATTTTCTCGATACTGATGTTCTGATGTGCTGATGCGCCGATGTGAACTGATGTGATGTGTTGATTTGAGCATTGTATTGATTGATAGTAAGGGATGGTCGGAAGACCTCCCCACTGGCAAAAACTACGCACCCGAGCGAACCCGATTGGGGATCGTCGCAGGCTTCAACCCACAAGAGTGCAAGGGCGAGCCTCGACGTGAGGCCAGGGCGTCCGTCATCACCCTGGTCCCGTTGCCAAGTAAGTTTAAGCAATACCCAACCAATCAAAACCAATCAAAAACTAAACAATACCAACTAATATCCTCATTTGACAAAAACTCAGCAATGAGTAAACAAAAACAAACAACAATAAACCATCCTAACACATACATAACACACAGCACTCGCATGAACAACGACGAATAATACACTCAAACCGAGCTATCATCCAACGTGTTCAATCCGTTGCTTAAAATATCAAGACACAACAAATACTACTCACTTGACTCGCACAGTAGCATCGTACTACCAGGGCGAATCGCACTCGCGTAGAAGTGGAAAATCCTCCCCCATCCGCCCCTCCCCATCTACTGCGAATAGGAGAAACCTTGTTCAAGATAGAACCTTCACATAGAACACCAATCGGTAACACAAACCACATCATCCTCACTTAGATCAATCCTCGTGTAAATTCAAATTTGCACATTAAGTGAGGCAATGTGAATCAACTAAACCATCCGTGCCAACCCAATCAAACAGAGACATGGTGAATTCCGAGTGGATGGATGTTATTCGTACGATGCTTATTTGCTTGATAAAGAGGATGTAAGAATTGTGTGTGTTGATGGTTTGTATATGACTTAGCACTCGTGTGTCTGCTCATGTAGTGTGTATTGTTTTGCTTTGGGACACGATGCGATGCGATGCGATGCGATGTGGTGTTAGTATGAGAGAGAATTTTCTCGATACTGATGTTCTGATGTGCTGAAGCGCCGATGTGAATTGATGTGATGTGTTGATTTGAGCATTGTATTGATTGATAGTAAGGGATGGTCCGAAGACCTCCCCACTGGCAAAAACTACGCACCCGAGCGAACCCGATTGGGGATCGTCGCAGGCTTCAACCCACAAGAGTGCAAGGGCGAGCCTCGACGTGAGGCCAGGGCGTCCGTCATCACCCTGGTCCCGGTGCCAAGTAAGTTTGAGCAATACCTAACCAATCAAAACCAATCAAAAACTAAACAATACCAACTAATATCCTCATTTGACAAAAACTCAGCAATGAGCAAACAAAAACAAACAACAATAAACCATCCTAACACATACATAACACACAGCACTCGCATGAACAACGACGAATAATACACTCAAACCGAGCTATCATCCAACGTGTTCAATCCGTTGCTTAAAATATCAAGACACAACAAATACTACTCACTTGACTCGCACAGTAGCATCGTACTACCAGGGCGAATAGCACTCGCGTAGAAGTGGAAAATCCTCCCCCATCCGCCCCTCCCCATCTACTGCGAATAGGAGAAACCTTGTTCAAGATAGAACCTTCACATAGAACACCAATCGGTAACACAAACCACATCATCCTCACTTAGATCAATCCTCGTGTAAATTCAAATTTGCACATTAAGTGAGGCAATGTGAATCAACTAAACCATCCGTGCCAACCCAATCAAACAGAGACATGGTGAATTCCGAGTGGATGGATGTTATTCGTACGATGCTTATTTGCTTGATAAAGAGGATGTAAGAATTGTGTGTGTTGATGGTTTGTATATGACTTAGCACTCGTGTGTCTGCTCATGTAGTGTGTATTGTTTTGCTTTGGGACACGATGCGATGCGCTGCGATGCGATGCGATGCGATGTGGTGTTAGTATGAGAGATAATTTTCTCGATACTGATGTTCTGATGTGCTGATGCGCCGATGTGAACTGATGTGATGTGTTGATTTGAGCATTGTATTGATTGATAGTAAGGGATGGTCCGAAGACCTCCCCACTGGCAAAAACTACGCACCCGAGCGAACCCGATTGGGGATCGTCGCAGGCTTCAACCCACAAGAGTGCAAGGGCGAGCCTCGACGTGAGGCCAGGGCGTCCGTCATCACCCTGGTCCCGGTGCCAAGTAAGTTTAAGCAATACTCAACCAATCAAAACCAATCAAAAACTAAACAATACCAACTAATATCCTCATTTGACAAAAACTCAGCAATGAGTAAACAAAAACAAACAACAATAAACCATCCTAACACATACATAACACACAGAACTCGCATGAACAACGACGAATAATACACTCAAACCGAGCTATCATCCAACGTGTTCAATCCGTTGCTTAAAATATCAAGACACAACAAATACTACTCACTTGACTCGCACAGTAGCATCGTACTACCAGGGCGAATCGCACTCGCGTAGAAGTGGAAAATCCTCCCCCATCCGCCCCTCCCCATCTACTGCGAATAGGAGAAACCTTGTTCAAGATAGAACCTTCACATAGAACACCAATCGGTAACACAAACCACATCATCCTCACTTAGATCAATCCTCGTGTAAATTCAAATTTGCACATTAAGTGAGGCAATGTGAATCAACTAAACCATCCGTGCCAACCCAATCAAACAGAGACATGGTGAATTCCGAGTGGATGGATGTTATTCGTACGATGCTTATTTGCTTGATAAAGAGGATGTAAGAATTGTGTGTGTTGATGGTTTGTATATGACTTAGCACTCGTGTGTCTGCTCATGTAGTGTGTATTGTTTTGCTTTGGGACACGATGCGATGCGCTGCGATGCGATGCGATGCGATGTGGTGTTAGTATGAGAGATAATTTTCTCGATACTGATGTTCTGATGTGCTGATGCGCCGATGTGAACTGATGTGATGTGTTGATTTGAGCATTGTATTGATTGATAGTAAGGGATGGTCCGAAGACCTCCCCACTGGCAAAAACTACGCACCCGAGCGAACCCGATTGGGGATCGTCGCAGGCTTCAACCCACAAGAGTGCAAGGGCGAGCCTCGACGTGAGGCCAGGGCGTCCGTCATCACCCTGGTCCCGGTGCCAAGTAAGTTTAATCAATACCCAACCAATCAAAACCAATCAAAAACTAAACAACTAATACCAACTAATATCCTCATTTGACAAAAACTCAGCAATGAGTAAACAAAAACAAACAACAATAAACCATCCTAACACATACATAACACACAGCACTCGCATGAACAACGACGAATAATACACTCAAACCGAGCTATCATCCAACGTGTTCAATCCGTTGCTTAAAATATCGAGCTACAACAAATACTACTCACTTGACTCGCACAGTAGCATCGTACTACCAGGGCGAATCGCACTCGCGTAGAAGTGGAAAATCCTCCCCCATCCGCCCCTCCCCATCTACTGCGAATAGGAGAAACCTTGTTCAAGATAGAACCTTCACATAGAACACCAATCGGTAACACAAACCACATCATCCTCACTTAGATCAATCCTCGTGTAAATTCAAATTTGCACATTAAGTGAGGCAATGTGAATCAACTAAACCATCCGTGCCAACCCAATCAAACAGAGACATGGTGAATTCCGAGTGGATGGATGTTATTCGTACGATGCTTATTTGCTTGATAAAGAGGATGTAAGAATTGTGTGTTGATGGTTTGTATATGACTTAGCACTCGTGTGTCTGCTCATGTAGTGTGTATTGTTTTGCTTTGGGACACGATGCGATGCGCTGCGATGCGATGCGATGCGATGTGGTGTTAGTATGAGAGATAATTTTCTCGATACTGATGTTCTGATGTGCTGATGCGCCGATGTGAACTGATGTGATGTGTTGATTTGAGCATTGTATTGATTGATAGTAAGGGATGGTCCGAAGACCTCCCCACTGGCAAAAACTACGCACCCGAGCGAACCCGATTGGGGATCGTCGCAGGCTTCAACCCACAAGAGTGCAAGGGCGAGCCTCGACGTGAGGCCAGGGCGTCCGTCATCACCCTGGTCCCGGTGCCAAGTAAGTTTAAGCAATACTCAACCAATCAAAACCAATCAAAAACTAAACAATACCAACTAATATCCTCATTTGACAAAAACTCAGCAATGAGTAAACAAAAACAAACAACAATAAACCATCCTAACACATACATAACACACAGAACTCGCATGAACAACGACGAATAATACACTCAAACCGAGCTATCATCCAACGTGTTCAATCCGTTGCTTAAAATATCAAGACACAACAAATACTACTCACTTGACTCGCACAGTAGCATCGTACTACCAGGGCGAATCGCACTCGCGTAGAAGTGGAAAATCCTCCCCCATCCGCCCCTCCCCATCTACTGCGAATAGGAGAAACCTTGTTCAAGATAGAACCTTCACATAGAACACCAATCGGTAACACAAACCACATCATCCTCACTTAGATCAATCCTCGTGTAAATTCAAATTTGCACATTAAGTGAGGCAATGTGAATCAACTAAACCATCCGTGCCAACCCAATCAAACAGAGACATGGTGAATTCCGAGTGGATGGATGTTATTCGTACGATGCTTATTTGCTTGATAAAGAGGATGTAAGAATTGTGTGTGTTGATGGTTTGTATATGACTTAGCACTCGTGTGTCTGCTCATGTAGTGTGTATTGTTTTGCTTTGGGACACGATGCGATGCGCTGCGATGCGATGCGATGCGATGTGGTGTTAGTATGAGAGATAATTTTCTCGATACTGATGTTCTGATGTGCTGATGCGCCGATGTGAACTGATGTGATGTGTTGATTTGAGCATTGTATTGATTGATAGTAAGGGATGGTCCGAAGACCTCCCCACTGGCAAAAACTACGCACCCGAGCGAACCCGATTGGGGATCGTCGCAGGCTTCAACCCACAAGAGTGCAAGGGCGAGCCTCGACGTGAGGCCAGGGCGTCCGTCATCACCCTGGTCCCGGTGCCAAGTAAGTTTAATCAATACCCAACCAATCAAAACCAATCAAAAACTAAACAACTAATACCAACTAATATCCTCATTTGACAAAAACTCAGCAATGAGTAAACAAAAACAAACAACAATAAACCATCCTAACACATACATAACACACAGCACTCGCATGAACAACGACGAATAATACACTCAAACCGAGCTATCATCCAACGTGTTCAATCCGTTGCTTAAAATATCGAGCTACAACAAATACTACTCACTTGACTCGCACAGTAGCATCGTACTACCAGGGCGAATCGCACTCGCGTAGAAGTGGAAAATCCTCCCCCATCCGCCCCTCCCCATCTACTGCGAATAGGAGAAACCTTGTTCAAGATAGAACCTTCACATAGAACACCAATCGGTAACACAAACCACATCATCCTCACTTAGATCAATCCTCGTGTAAATTCAAATTTGCACATTAAGTGAGGCAATGTGAATCAACTAAACCATCCGTGCCAACCCAATCAAACAGAGACATGGTGAATTCCGAGTGGATGGATGTTATTCGTACGATGCTTATTTGCTTGATAAAGAGGATGTAAGAATTGTGTGTTGATGGTTTGTATATGACTTAGCACTCGTGTGTCTGCTCATGTAGTGTGTATTGTTTTGCTTTGGGACACGATGCGATGCGCTGCGATGCGATGCGATGCGATGTGGTGTTAGTATGAGAGAGAGTTTTCTCGATACTGATGTTCTGATGTGCTGGTGCGCCGATGTGAACTGATGTGATGTGTTGATTTGAGCATTGTATTGATTGATAGTAAGGGATGGTCCGAAGACCTCCCCACTGGCAAAAACTACGCACCCGAGCGAACCCGATTGGGGATCGTCGCAGGCTTCAACCCACAAGAGTGCAAGGGCGAGCCTCGACCTGGGGCCAGGGCGTCCGTCATCACCCTGGTCCCGGTGCCAAGTAAGTTTAAGCAATACCCAACCAATCAAAACCAATCAAAAACTAAACAATACCAACTAATATCCTCATTTGACAAAAACTCAGCAACGAGTAAACAAAAACAAACAACAATAAACCATCCTAACACATACATAACACACAGCACTCGCATGAACAACGACGAATAATACACTCAAACCGAGCTATCATCCAACGTGTTCAATCCGTTGCTTAAAATATCGAGCTACAACAAATACTACTCACTTGACTCGCACAGTAGCATCGTACTACCAGGGCGAATCGCACTCGCGTAGAAGTGGAAAATCCTCCCCCATCCGCCCCTCCCCATCTACTGCGAATAGGAGAAACCTTGTTCAATATAGAACCTTCACATAGAACACCAATCGGTAACACAAACCACATCATCCTCACTTAGATCAATCCTCGTGTAAATTCAAATTTGCACATTAAGTGAGGCAATGTGAATCAACTAAACCATCCGTGCCAACCCAATCAAACAGAACCACGGTGAATTCCGAGTGGATGGATGTTATTCGTACGATGCTTATTTGCTTGATAAAGAGGATGTAAGAATTGTGTGTGTTGATGGTTTGTATATGACTTAGCACTCGTGTGTCTGCTCATGTAGTGTGTATTGTTTTGCTTTGGGACACGATGCGATGCGCTGCGATGCGATGCGATGCGATGTGGTGTTAGTATGAGAGATAATTTTCTCGATACTGATGTTCTGATGTGCTGATGCGCCGATGTGAACTGATGTGATGTGTTGATTTGAGCATTGTATTGATTGATAGTAAGGGATGGTCCGAAGACCTCCCCACTGGCAAAAACTACGCACCCGAGCGAACCCGATTGGGGATCGTCGCAGGCTTCAACCCACAAGAGTGCAAGGGCGAGCCTCGACCTGAGGCCAGGGCGTCCGTCATCACCCTGGTCCCGGTGCCAAGTAAGTTTAAGCAATACCCAACCAATCAAAACCAATCAAAAACTAAACAATACCAACTAATATCCTCATTTGACAAAAACTCAGCAACGAGTAAACAAAAACAAACAACAATAAACCATCCTAACACATACATAACACACAGCACTCGCATGAACAACGACGAATAATACACTCAAACCGAGCTATCATCCAACGTGTTCAATCCGTTGCTTAAAATATCAAGACACAACAAATACTACTCACTTGACTCGCACAGTAGCATCGTACTACCAGGGCGAATCGCACTCGCGTAGAAGTGGAAAATCCTCCCCCATCCGCCCCTCCCCATCTACTGCGAATAGGAGAAACCTTGTTCAAGATAGAACCTTCACATAGAACACCAATCGGTAACACAAACCACATCATCCTCACTTAGATCAATCCTCGTGTAAATTCAAATTTGCACATTAAGTGAGGCAATGTGAATCAACTAAACCATCCGTGCCAACCCAATCAAACAGAGACATGGTGAATTCCGAGTGGATGGATGTTATTCGTACGATGCTTATTTGCTTGATAAAGAGGATGTAAGAATTGTGTGTGTTGATGGTTTGTATATGACTTAGCACTCGTGTGTCTGCTCATGTAGTGTGTATTGTTTTGCTTTGGGACACGATGCGATGCGATGCGATGCGATGCGATGCGATGTGGTGTTAGTATGAGAGATAATTTTCTCGATACTGATGTTCTGATGTGCTGATGCGCCGATGTGAACTGATGTGATGTGTTGATTTGAGCATTGTATTGATTGATAGTAAGGGATGGTCCGAAGACCTCCCCACTGGCAAAAACTACGCACCCGAGCGAACCCGATTGGGGATCGTCCCAGGCTTCAACCCACAAGAGTGCAAGGGCGAGCCTCGACGTGAGGCCAGGGCGTCCGTGATCACCCTGGTCCCGGTGCCAAGTAAGTTTAAGCAATACTCAACCAATCAAAACCAATCAAAAACTAAACAATACCAACTAATATCCTCATTTGACAAAAACTCAGCAACGAGTAAACAAAAACAAACAACAATAAACCATCCTAACACATACATAACACACAGCGCTCGCATGAACATGGACGAATCTTACACTCAAACTGAGCTATCATCCAACGTGTTCAATCCGTTGCTTAAAATATCGAGACACAGCAAATACTACTCACTTGACTCGCACAGTAGCATCGTACTACCAGGGCGAATCGCACTCGCGTAGAAGTGGAAAATCCTCCCCCATCCGCCCCTCCCCATCTACTGCGAATAGGAGAAACCTTGTTCAAGATAGAACCTTCACATAGAACACCAATCGGTAACACAAACCACATCATCCTCACTTAGATCAATCCTCGTGTAAATTCAAATTTGCACATTAAGTGAGGCAATGTGAATCAACTAAACCATCCGTGCCAACCCAATCAAACAGAGACATGGTGAATTCCGAGTGGATGGATGTTATTCGTACGATGCTTATTTGCTTGATAAAGAGGATGTAAGAATTGTGTGTGTTGATGGTTTGTATATGACTTAGCACTCGTGTGTCTGCTCATGTAGTGTGTATTGTTTTGCTTTGGGACACGATGCGATGCGATGCGATGCGATGCGATGCGATGTGGTGTTAGTATGAGAGATAATTTTCTCGATACTGATGTTCTGATGTGCTGATGCGCCGATGTGAACTGATGTGATGTGTTGATTTGAGCATTGTATTGATTGATAGTAAGGGATGGTCGGAAGACCTCCCCACTGGCAAAAACTACGCACCCGAGCGAACCCGATTGGGGATCGTCGCAGGCTTCAACCCACAAGAGTGCAAGGGCGAGCCTCGACCTGGGGCCAGGGCGTCCGTCATCACCCTGGTCCCGGTGCCAAGTAAGTTTAATCAATACCCAACCAATCAAAACCAATCAAAAACTAAACAATACCAACTAATATCCTCATTTGACAAAAACTCAGCAATGAGTAAACAAAAACAAACAACAATAAACCATCCTAACACATACATAACACACAGCACTCGCATGAACAACGACGAATAATACACTCAAACCGAGCTATCATCCAACGTGTTCAATCCGTTGCTTAAAATATCGAGCTACAACAAATACTACTCACTTGACTCGCACAGTAGCATCGTACTACCAGGGCGAATCGCACTCGCGTAGAAGTGGAAAATCCTCCCCCATCCGCCCCTCCCCATCTACTGCGAATAGGAGAAACCTTGTTCAAGATAGAACCTTCACATAGAACACCAATCGGTAACACAAACCACATCATCCTCACTTAGATCAATCCTCGTGTAAATTCAAATTTGCACATTAAGTGAGGCAATGTGAATCAACTAAACCATCCGTGCCAACCCAATCAAACAGAGACATGGTGAATTCCGAGTGGATGGATGTTATTCGTACGATGCTTATTTGCTTGATAAAGAGGATGTAAGAATTGTGTGTGTTGATGGTTTGTATATGACTTAGCACTCGTGTGTCTGCTCATGTAGTGTGTATTGTTTTGCTTTGGGACACGATGCGATGCGCTGCGATGCGATGCGATGCGATGTGGTGTTAGTATGAGAGATAATTTTCTCGATACTGATGTTCTGATGTGCTGATGCGCCGATGTGAACTGATGTGATGTGTTGATTTGAGCATTGTATTGATTGATAGTAAGGGATGGTCCGAAGACCTCCCCACTGGCAAAAACTACGCACCCGAGCGAACCCGATTGGGGATCGTCCCAGGCTTCAACCCACAAGAGTGCAAGGGCGAGCCTCGACGTGAGGCCAGAGCGTCCGTCATCACCCTGGTCCCGGTGCCAAGTAAGTTTAAGCAATACCCAACCAATCAAAACCAATCAAAAACTAAACAATACCAACTAATATCCTCATTTGACAAAAACTCAGCAACGAGTAAACAAAAACAAACAACAATAAACCATCCTAACACATACATAACACACAGCACTCGCATGAACAACGACGAATAATACACTCAAACCGAGCTATCATCCAACGTGTTCAATCCGTTGCTTAAAATATCAAGACACAACAAATACTACTCACTTGACTCGCACAGTAGCATCGTACTACCAGGGCGAATCGCACTCGCGTAGAAGTGGAAAATCCTCCCCCATCCGCCCCTCCCCATCTACTGCGAATAGGAGAAACCTTGTTCAAGATAGAACCTTCACATAGAACACCAATCGGTAACACAAACCACATCATCCTCACTTAGATCAATCCTCGTGTAAATTCAAATTTGCACATTAAGTGAGGCAATGTGAATCAACTAAACCATCCGTGCCAACCCAATCAAACAGAGACATGGTGAATTCCGAGTGGATGGATGTTATTCGTACGATGCTTATTTGCTTGATAAAGAGGATGTAAGAATTGTGTGTGTTGATGGTTTGTATATGACTTAGCACTCGTGTGTCTGCTCATGTAGTGTGTATTGTTTTGCTTTGGGACACGATGCGATGCGATGCGATGCGATGCGATGCGATGTGGTGTTAGTATGAGAGATAATTTTCTCGATACTGATGTTCTGATGTGCTGATGCGCCGATGTGAACTGATGTGATGTGTTGATTTGAGCATTGTATTGATTGATAGTAAGGGATGGTCCGAAGACCTCCCCACTGGCAAAAACTACGCACCCGAGCGAACCCGATTGGGGATCGTCGCAGGCTTCAACCCACAAGAGTGCAAGGGCGAGCCTCGACGTGAGGCCAGGGCGTCCGTCATCACCCTGGTCCCGGTGCCAAGTAAGTTTAAGCAATACCCAACCAATCAAAACCAATCAAAAACTAAACAATACCAACTAATATCCTCATTTGACAAAAACTCAGCAACGAGTAAACAAAAACAAACAACAATAAACCATCCTAACACATACATAACACACAGCGCTCGCATGAACATTGACGAATATTACACTCAAACTGAGCTATCATCCAACGTGTTCAATCCGTTGCTTAAAATATCAAGACACAACAAATACTACTCACTTGACTCGCACAGTAGCATCGTACTACCAGGGCGAATCGCACTCGCGTAGAAGTGGAAAATCCTCCCCCATCCGCCCCTCCCCATCTACTGCGAATAGGAGAAACCTTGTTCAAGATAGAACCTTCATATAGAACACCAATCGGTAACACAAACCACATCATCCTCACTTAGATCAATCCTCGTGTAAATTCAAATTTGCACATTAAGTGAGGCAATGTGAATCAACTAAACCATCCGTGCCAACCCAATCAAACAGAGACATGGTGAATTCCGAGTGGATGGATGTTATTCGTACGATGCTTATTTGCTTGATAAAGAGGATGTAAGAATTGTGTGTGTTGATGGTTTGTATATGACTTAGCACTCGTGTGTCTGCTCATGTAGTGTGTATTGTTTTGCTTTGGGACACGATGCGATGCGATGCGATGCGATGCGATGCGATGCGATGTGGTGTTAGTATGAGAGATAATTTTCTCGATACTGATGTTCTGATGTGCTGAAGCGCCGATGTGAATTGATGTGATGTGTTGATTTGAGCATTGTATTGATTGATAGTAAGGGATGGTCCGAAGACCTCCCCACTGGCAAAAACTACGCACCCGAGCGAACCCGATTGGGGATCGTCGCAGGCTTCAACCCACAAGAGTGCAAGGGCGAGCCTCGACCTGAGGCCAGGGCGTCCGTCATCACCCTGGTCCCGGTGCCAAGTAAGTTTAATCAATACCCAACCAATCAAAACCAATCAAAAACTAAACAATACCAACTAATATCCTCATTTGACAAAAACTCAGCAACGAGTAAACAAAAACAAACAACAATAAACCATCCTAACACATACATAACACACAGCGCTCGCATGAACAACGACGAATAATACACTCAAACCGAGCTATCATCCAACGTGTTCAATCCGTTGCTTAAAATATCAAGACACAACAAATACTACTCACTTGACTCGCACAGTAGCATCGTACTACCAGGGCGAATCGCACTCGCGTAGAAGTGGAAAATCCTCCCCCATCCGCCCCTCCCCATCTACTGCGAATAGGAGAAACCTTGTTCAAGATAGAACCTTCACATAGAACACCAATCGGTAACACAAACCACATCATCCTCACTTAGATCAATCCTCGTGTAAATTCAAATTTGCACATTAAGTGAGGCAATGTGAATCAACTAAACCATCCGTGCCAACCCAATCAAACAGAGACATGGTGAATTCCGAGTGGATGGATGTTATTCGTACGATGCTTATTTGCTTGATAAAGAGGATGTAAGAATTGTGTGTGTTGATGGTTTGTATATGACTTAGCACTCGTGTGTCTGCTCATGTAGTGTGTATTGTTTTGCTTTGGGACACGATGCGATGCGATGCGATGTGGTGTTAGTATGAGAGATAATTTTCTCGATACTGATGTTCTGATGTGCTGATGCGCCGATGTGAATTGATGTGATGTGTTGATTTGAGCATTGTATTGATTGATAGTAAGGGATGGTCGGAAGACCTCCCCACTGGCAAAAACTACGCACCCGAGCGAACCCGATTGGGGATCGTCGCAGGCTTCAACCCACAAGAGTGCAAGGGCGAGCCTCGACGTGAGGCCAGGGCGTCCGTGATCACCCTGGTCCCGGCGCTAAGTAAGTTTGAGCAATACCTAACCAATCAAAACCAATCAAAAACTAAACAATACCAACTAATATCCTCATTTGACAAAAACTCAGCAACGAGTAAACAAAAACAAACAACAATAAACCATCCGAACACATACATAACACACAGCACTCGCATGAACAACGACGAATAATACACTCAAACCGAGCTATCATCCAACGTGTTCAATCCGTTGCTTAAAATATCAAGACACAACAAATACTACTCACTTGACTCGCACAGTAGCATCGTACTACCAGGGCGAATCGCACTCGCGTAGAAGTGGAAAATCCTCCCCCATCCGCCCCTCCCCATCTACTGCGAATAGGAGAAACCTTGTTCAATATAGAACCTTCACATAGAACACCAATCGGTAACACAAACCACATCATCCTCACTTAGATCAATCCTCGTGTAAATTCAAATTTGCACATTAAGTGAGGCAATGTGAATCAACTAAACCATCCGTGCCAACCCAATCAAACAGAACCACGGTGAATTCCGAGTGGATGGATGTTATTCGTACGATGCTTATTTGCTTGATAAAGAGGATGTAAGAATTGTGTGTGTTGATGGTTTGTATATGACTTAGCACTCGTGTGTCTGCTCATGTAGTGTGTATTGTTTTGCTTTGGGACACGATGCGATGCGATGCGATGTGGTGTTAGTATGAGAGAGAATTTTGTCGATACTGATGTTCTGATGTGCTGATGCGCCGATGTGAATTGATGTGATGTGTTGATTTGAGCATTGTATTGATTGATAGTAAGGGATGGTCGGAAGACCTCCCCACTGGCAAAAACTACGCACCCGAGCGAACCCGATTGGGGATCGTCGCAGGCTTCAACCCACAAGAGTGCAAGGGCGAGCCTCGACGTGAGGCCAGGGCGTCCGTGATCACCCTGGTCCCGGCGCTAAGTAAGTTTGAGCAATACCTAACCAATCAAAACCAATCAAAAACTAAACAATACCAACTAATATCCTCATTTGACAAAAACTCAGCAACGAGTAAACAAAAACAAACAACAATAAACCATCCGAACACATACATAACACACAGCACTCGCATGAACAACGACGAATAATACACTCAAACCGAGCTATCATCCAACGTGTTCAATCCGTTGCTTAAAATATCAAGACACAACAAATACTACTCACTTGACTCGCACAGTAGCATCGTACTACCAGGGCGAATCGCACTCGCGTAGAAGTGGAAAATCCTCCCCCATCCGCCCCTCCCCATCTACTGCGAATAGGAGAAACCTTGTTCAAGATAGAACCTTCACATAGAACACCAATCGGTAACACAAACCACATCATCCTCACTTAGATCAATCCTCGTGTAAATTCAAATTTGCACATTAAGTGAGGCAATGTGAATCAACTAAACCATCCGTGCCAACCCAATCAAACAGAGACATGGTGAATTCCGAGTGGATGGATGTTATTCGTACGATGCTTATTTGCTTGATAAAGAGGATGTAAGAATTGTGTGTGTTGATGGTTTGTATATGACTTAGCACTCGTGTGTCTGCTCATGTAGTGTGTATTGTTTTGCTTTGGGACACGATGCGATGCGATGCGATGTGGTGTTAGTATGAGAGAGAATTTTGTCGATACTGATGTTCTGATGTGCTGATGCGCCGATGTGAATTGATGTGATGTGTTGATTTGAGCATTGTATTGATTGATAGTAAGGGATGGTCCGAAGACCTCCCCACTGGCAAAAACTACGCACCCGAGCGAACCCGATTGGGGATCGTCGCAGGCTTCAACCCACAAGAGTGCAAGGGCGAGCCTCGACGTGAGGCCAGGGCGTCCGTGATCACCCTGGTCCCGGCGCTAAGTAAGTTTGAGCAATACCTAACCAATCAAAACCAATCAAAAACTAAACAATACCAACTAATATCCTCATTTGACAAAAACTCAGCAACGAGTAAACAAAAACAAACAACAATAAACCATCCGAACACATACATAACACACAGCACTCGCATGAACAACGACGAATAATACACTCAAACCGAGCTATCATCCAACGTGTTCAATCCGTTGCTTAAAATATCAAGACACAACAAATACTACTCACTTGACTCGCACAGTAGCATCGTACTACCAGGGCGAATCGCACTCGCGTAGAAGTGGAAAATCCTCCCCCATCCGCCCCTCCCCATCTACTGCGAATAGGAGAAACCTTGTTCAAGATAGAACCTTCACATAGAACACCAATCGGTAACACAAACCACATCATCCTCACTTAGATCAATCCTCGTGTAAATTCAAATTTGCACATTAAGTGAGGCAATGTGAATCAACTAAACCATCCGTGCCAACCCAATCAAACAGAGACATGGTGAATTCCGAGTGGATGGATGTTATTCGTACGATGCTTATTTGCTTGATAAAGAGGATGTAAGAATTGTGTGTGTTGATGGTTTGTATATGACTTAGCACTCGTGTGTCTGCTCATGTAGTGTGTATTGTTTTGCTTTGGGACACGATGCGATGCGCTGCGATGCGATGCGATGCGATGTGGTGTTAGTATGAGAGAGAATTTTCTCGATACTGATGTTCTGATGTGCTGATGCGCCGATGTGAATTGATGTGATGTGTTGATTTGAGCATTGTGTTGATTGATAGTAAGGGATGGTCCGAAGACCTCCCCACTGGCAAAAACTACGCACCCGAGCGAACCCGATTAGGGATCGTCGCAGGCTTCAACCCACAAGAGTGCAAGGGCGAGCCTCGACCTGAGGCCAGGGCGTCCGTCATCACCCTGGTCCCGGTGCCAAGTAAGTTTAAGCAATACCCAACCAATCAAAACCAATCAAAATCTAAACAACTAATACCAACTAATATCCTCATTTGACAAAAACTCAGCAACGAGTAAACAAAAACAAACAACAATAAACCATCCGAACACATACATAACACACAGCGCTCGCATGAACAACGACGAATAATACACTCAAACCGAGCTATCATCCAACGTGTTCAATCCGTTGCTTAAAATATCAAGACACAACAAATACTACTCACTTGACTCGCACAGTAGCATCGTACTACCAGGGCGAATCGCACTCGCGTAGAAGTGGAAAATCCTCCCCCATCCGCCCCTCCCCATCTACTGCGAATAGGAGAAACCTTGTTCAATATAGAACCTTCACATAGAACACCAATCGGTAACACAAACCACATCATCCTCACTTAGATCAATCCTCGTGTAAATTCAAATTTGCACATTAAGTGAGGCAATGTGAATCAACTAAACCATCCGTGCCAACCCAATCAAACAGAGACATGGTGAATTCCGAGTGGATGGATGTTATTCGTACGATGCTTATTTGCTTGATAAAGAGGATGTAAGAATTGTGTGTGTTGATGGTTTGTATATGACTTAGCACTCGTGTGTCTGCTCATGTAGTGTGTATTGTTTTGCTTTGGGACACGATGCGATGCGATGCGATGCGATGCGATGCGATGTGGTGTTAGTATGAGAGAGAATTTTCTCGATACTGATGTTCTGATGTGCTGATGCGCCGATGTGAATTGATGTGATGTGTTGATTTGAGCATTGTGTTGATTGATAGTAAGGGATGGTCGGAAGACCTCCCCACTGGCAAAAACTACGCACCCGAGCGAACCCGATTGGGGATCGTCGCAGGCTTCAACCCACAAGAGTGCAAGGGCGAGCCTCGACCTGAGGCCAGGGCGTCCGTCATCACCCTGGTCCCGGTGCCAAGTAAGTTTAAGCAATACCCAACCAATCAAAACCAATCAAAAACTAAACAATACCAACTAATATCCTCATTTGTCAAAAACTCAGCAACGAGTAAACAAAAACAAACAACAATAAACCATCCTAACACATACATAACACACAGCGCTCGCATGAACAACGACGAATAATACACTCAAACTGAGCTATCATCCAACGTGTTCAATCCGTTGCTTAAAATATCAAGACACAACAAATACTACTCACTTGACTCGCACAGTAGCATCGTACTACCAGGGCGAATCGCACTCGCGTAGAAGTGGAAAATCCTCCCCCATCCGCCCCTCCCCATCTACTGCGAATAGGAGAAACCTTGTTCAAGATAGAACCTTCACATAGAACACCAATCGGTAACACAAACCACATCATCCTCACTTAGATCAATCCTCGTGTAAATTCAAATTTGCACATTAAGTGAGGCAATGTGAATCAACTAAACCATCCGTGCCAACCCAATCAAACAGAACCACGGTGAATTCCGAGTGGATGGATGTTATTCGTACGATGCTTATTTGCTTGATAAAGAGGATGTAAGAATTGTGTGTGTTGATGGTTTGTATATGACTTAGCACTCGTGTGTCTGCTCATGTAGTGTGTATTGTTTTGCTTTGGGACACGATGCGATGCGCTGCGATGCGATGCGATGCGATGTGGTGTTAGTATGAGAGAGAATTTTCTCGATACTGATGTTCTGATGTGCTGATGCGCCGATGTGAATTGATGTGATGTGTTGATTTGAGCATTGTGTTGATTGATAGTAAGGGATGGTCGGAAGACCTCCCCACTGGCAAAAACTACGCACCCGAGCGAACCCGATTAGGGATCGTCGCAGGCTTCAACCCACAAGAGTGCAAGGGCGAGCCTTGACGTGAGGCCAGGGCGTCCGTGATCACCCTGGTCCCGGTGCCGAGTAAGTTTAAGCAATACCCAACCAATCAAAACCAATCAAAAACTAAACAATACCAACTAATATCCTCATTTGACAAAAACTCAGCAACGAGTAAACAAAAACAAACAACAATAAACCATCCGAACACATACATAACACACAGCGCTCGCATGAACAACGACGAATAATACACTCAAACTGAGCTATCATCCAACGTGTTCAATCCGTTGCTTAAAATATCAAGACACAACAAATACTACTCACTTGACTCGCACAGTAGCATCGTACTACCAGGGCGAATCGCACTCGCGTAGAAGTGGAAAATCCTCCCCCATCCGCCCCTCCCCATCTACTGCGAATAGGAGAAACCTTGTTCAAGATAGAACCTTCACATAGAACACCAATCGGTAACACAAACCACATCATCCTCACTTAGATCAATCCTCGTGTAAATTCAAATTTGCACATTAAGTGAGGCAATGTGAATCAACTAAACCATCCGTGCCAACCCAATCAAACATAGACATGGTGAATTCCGAGTGGATGGATGTTATTCGTACGATGCTTATTTGCTTGATAAAGAGGATGTAAGAATTGTGTGTGTTGATGGTTTGTATATGACTTAGCACTCGTGTGTCTGCTCATGTAGTGTGTATTGTTTTGCTTTGGGACACGATGCGATGCGATGCGATGCGATGCGATGTGGTGTTAGTATGAGAGAGAATTTTCTCGATACTGATGTTCTGATGTGCTGATGCGCCGATGTGAATTGATGTGATGTGTTGATTTGAGCATTGTGTTGATTGATATTAAGGGATGGTCCGAAGACCTCCCCACTGGCAAAAACTACGCACCCGAGCGAACCCGATTAGGGATCGTCGCAGGCTTCAACCCACAAGAGTGCAAGGGCGAGCCTCGACGTGAGGCCAGGGCGTCGGTGATCACCCTGGTCCCGGTGCCAAGTAGGTTTAGGCAATACCCAACCAATCAAAACCAATCAAAATCTAAACAACTAATACCAACTAATATCCTCATTTGACAAAAACTCAGCAACGAGTAAACAAAAACAAACAACAATAAACCATCCTAACACATACATAACACACAGCACTCGCATGAACAACGACGAATAATACACTCAAACCGAGCTATCATCCAACGTGTTCAATCCGTTGCCTAAAATATCAAGACACAACAAATACTACTCACTTGACTCGCACAGTAGCATCGTACTACCAGGGCGAATCGCACTCGCGTAGAAGTGGAAAATCCTCCCCCATCCGCCCCTCCCCATCTACTGCGAATAGAAGAAACCTTGTTCAAGATAGAACCTTCACATAGAACACCAATCGGTAACACAAACCACATCATCCTCACTTAGATCAATCCTCGTGTAAATTCAAATTTGCACATTAAGTGAGGCAATGTGAATCAACTAAACCATCCGTGCCAACCCAATCAAACAGAGACATGGTGAATTCCGAGTGGATGGATGTTATTCGTACGATGCTTATTTGCTTGATAAAGAGGATGTAAGAATTGTGTGTGTTGATGGTTTGTATATGACTTAGCACTCGTGTGTCTGCTCATGTAGTGTGTATTGTTTTGCTTTGGGACACGATGCGATGCGATGCGATGCGATGCGATGTGGTGTTAGTATGAGAGAGAATTTTCTCGATACTGATGTTCTGATGTGCTGATGCGCCGATGTGAATTGATGTGATGTGTTGATTTGAGCATTGTGTTGATTGATAGTAAGGGATGGTCGGAAGACCTCCCCACTGGCAAAAACTACGCACCCGAGCGAACCCGATTAGGGATCGTCGCAGGCTTCAACCCACAAGAGTGCAAGGGCGAGCCTTGACGTGAGGCCAGGGCGTCCGTGATCACCCTGGTCCCGGTGCCGAGTAAGTTTAAGCAATACCCAACCAATCAAAACCAATCAAAAACTAAACAATACCAACTAATATCCTCATTTGACAAAAACTCAGCAACGAGTAAACAAAAACAAACAACAATAAACCATCCGAACACATACATAACACACAGCGCTCGCATGAACAACGACGAATAATACACTCAAACTGAGCTATCATCCAACGTGTTCAATCCGTTGCTTAAAATATCAAGACACAACAAATACTACTCACTTGACTCGCACAGTAGCATCGTACTACCAGGGCGAATCGCACTCGCGTAGAAGTGGAAAATCCTCCCCCATCCGCCCCTCCCCATCTACTGCGAATAGGAGAAACCTTGTTCAAGATAGAACCTTCACATAGAACACCAATCGGTAACACAAACCACATCATCCTCACTTAGATCAATCCTCGTGTAAATTCAAATTTGCACATTAAGTGAGGCAATGTGAATCAACTAAACCATCCGTGCCAACCCAATCAAACATAGACATGGTGAATTCCGAGTGGATGGATGTTATTCGTACGATGCTTATTTGCTTGATAAAGAGGATGTAAGAATTGTGTGTGTTGATGGTTTGTATATGACTTAGCACTCGTGTGTCTGCTCATGTAGTGTGTATTGTTTTGCTTTGGGACACGATGCGATGCGATGCGATGCGATGCGATGTGGTGTTAGTATGAGAGAGAATTTTCTCGATACTGATGTTCTGATGTGCTGATGCGCCGATGTGAATTGATGTGATGTGTTGATTTGAGCATTGTGTTGATTGATATTAAGGGATGGTCCGAAGACCTCCCCACTGGCAAAAACTACGCACCCGAGCGAACCCGATTAGGGATCGTCGCAGGCTTCAACCCACAAGAGTGCAAGGGCGAGCCTCGACGTGAGGCCAGGGCGTCGGTGATCACCCTGGTCCCGGTGCCAAGTAGGTTTAGGCAATACCCAACCAATCAAAACCAATCAAAATCTAAACAACTAATACCAACTAATATCCTCATTTGACAAAAACTCAGCAACGAGTAAACAAAAACAAACAACAATAAACCATCCTAACACATACATAACACACAGCACTCGCATGAACAACGACGAATAATACACTCAAACCGAGCTATCATCCAACGTGTTCAATCCGTTGCCTAAAATATCAAGACACAACAAATACTACTCACTTGACTCGCACAGTAGCATCGTACTACCAGGGCGAATCGCACTCGCGTAGAAGTGGAAAATCCTCCCCCATCCGCCCCTCCCCATCTACTGCGAATAGAAGAAACCTTGTTCAAGATAGAACCTTCACATAGAACACCAATCGGTAACACAAACCACATCATCCTCACTTAGATCAATCCTCGTGTAAATTCAAATTTGCACATTAAGTGAGGCAATGTGAATCAACTAAACCATCCGTGCCAACCCAATCAAACAGAGACATGGTGAATTCCGAGTGGATGGATGTTATTCGTACGATGCTTATTTGCTTGATAAAGAGGATGTAAGAATTGTGTGTGTTGATGGTTTGTATATGACTTAGCACTCGTGTGTCTGCTCATGTAGTGTGTATTGTTTTGCTTTGGGACACGATGCGATGCGATGCGATGCGATGCGATGTGGTGTTAGTATGAGAGAGAATTTTCTCGATACTGATGTTCTGATGTGCTGATGCGCCGATGTGAATTGATGTGATGTGTTGATTTGAGCATTGTGTTGATTGATAGTAAGGGATGGTCGGAAGACCTCCCCACTGGCAAAAACTACGCACCCGAGCGAACCCGATTAGGGATCGTCGCAGGCTTCAACCCACAAGAGTGCAAGGGCGAGCCTCGACGTGAGGCCAGGGCGTCCGTCATCACCCTGGTCCCGGTGCCAAGTAAGTTTAAGCAATACCCAACCAATCAAAACCAATCAAAAACTAAACAATACCAACTAATATCCTCATTTGTCAAAAACTCAGCAACGAGTAAACAAAAACAAACAACAATAAACCATCCTAACACATACATAACACACAGCGCTCGCATGAACAACGACGAATAATACACTCAAACTGAGCTATCATCCAACGTGTTCAATCCGTTGCTTAAAATATCAAAACACAACAAATACTACTCACTTGACTCGCACAGTAGCATCGTACTACCAGGGCGAATCGCACTCGCGTAGAAGTGGAAAATCCTCCCCCATCCGCCCCTCCCCATCTACTGCGAATAGGAGAAACCTTGTTCAATATAGAACCTTCACATAGAACACCAATCGGTAACACAAACCACATCATCCTCACTTAGATCAATCCTCGTGTAAATTCAAATTTGCACATTAAGTGAGGCAATGTGAATCAACTAAACCATCCGTGCCAACCCAATCAAACATAGACATGGTGAATTCCGAGTGGATGGATGTTATTCGTACGATGCTTATTTGCTTGATAAAGAGGATGTAAGAATTGTGTGTGTTGATGGTTTGTATATGACTTAGCACTCGTGTGTCTGCTCATGTAGTGTGTATTGTTTTGCTTTGGGACACGATGCGATGCGATGCGATGCGATGCGATGCGATGTGGTGTTAGTATGAGAGAGAATTTTCTCGATACTGATGTTCTGATGTGCTGATGCGCCGATGTGAATTGATGTGATGTGTTGATTTGAGCATTGTGTTGATTGATAGTAAGGGATGGTCGGAAGACCTCCCCACTGGCAAAAACTACGCACCCGAGCGAACCCGATTAGGGATCGTCGCAGGCTTCAACCCACAAGAGTGCAAGGGCGAGCCTTGACGTGAGGCCAGGGCGTCCGTGATCACCCTGGTCCCGGTGCCGAGTAAGTTTAAGCAATACCCAACCAATCAAAACCAATCAAAATCTAAACAACTAATACCAACTAATATCCTCATTTGACAAAAACTCAGCAACGAGTAAACAAAAACAAACAACAATAAACCATCCGAACACATACATAACACACAGCGCTCGCATGAACAACGACGAATAATACACTCAAACTGAGCTATCATCCAACGTGTTCAATCCGTTGCTTAAAATATCAAGACACAACAAATACTACTCACTTGACTCGCACAGTAGCATCGTACTACCAGGGCGAATCGCACTCGCGTAGAAGTGGAAAATCCTCCCCCATCCGCCCCTCCCCATCTACTGCGAATAGGAGAAACCTTGTTCAAGATAGAACCTTCACATAGAACACCAATCGGTAACACAAACCACATCATCCTCACTTAGATCAATCCTCGTGTAAATTCAAATTTGCACATTAAGTGAGGCAATGTGAATCAACTAAACCATCCGTGCCAACCCAATCAAACATAGACATGGTGAATTCCGAGTGGATGGATGTTATTCGTACGATGCTTATTTGCTTGATAAAGAGGATGTAAGAATTGTGTGTGTTGATGGTTTGTATATGACTTAGCACTCGTGTGTCTGCTCATGTAGTGTGTATTGTTTTGCTTTGGGACACGATGCGATGCGATGCGATGCGATGCGATGCGATGTGGTGTTAGTATGAGAGAGAATTTTCTCGATACTGATGTTCTGATGTGCTGATGCGCCGATGTGAATTGATGTGATGTGTTGATTTGAGCATTGTGTTGATTGATAGTAAGGGATGGTCGGAAGACCTCCCCACTGGCAAAAACTACGCACCCGAGCGAACCCGATTAGGGATCGTCGCAGGCTTCAACCCACAAGAGTGCAAGGGCGAGCCTTGACGTGAGGCCAGGGCGTCCGTGATCACCCTGGTCCCGGTGCCGAGTAAGTTTAAGCAATACCTAACCAATCAAAACCAATCAAAATCTAAACAACTAATACCAACTAATATCCTCATTTGACAAAAACTCAGCAACGAGTAAACAAAAACAAACAACAATAAACCATCCGAACACATACATAACACACAGCGCTCGCATGAACAACGACGAATAATACACTCAAACTGAGCTATCATCCAACGTGTTCAATCCGTTGCTTAAAATATCAAGACACAACAAATACTACTCACTTGACTCGCACAGTAGCATCGTACTACCAGGGCGAATCGCACTCGCGTAGAAGTGGAAAATCCTCCCCCATCCGCCCCTCCCCATCTACTGCGAATAGGAGAAACCTTGTTCAAGATAGAACCTTCACATAGAACACCAATCGGTAACACAAACCACATCATCCTCACTTAGATCAATCCTCGTGTAAATTCAAATTTGCACATTAAGTGAGGCAATGTGAATCAACTAAACCATCCGTGCCAACCCAATCAAACATAGACATGGTGAATTCCGAGTGGATGGATGTTATTCGTACGATGCTTATTTGCTTGATAAAGAGGATGTAAGAATTGTGTGTGTTGATGGTTTGTATATGACTTAGCACTCGTGTGTCTGCTCATGTAGTGTGTATTGTTTTGCTTTGGGACACGATGCGATGCGCTGCGATGCGATGCGATGCGATGTGGTGTTAGTATGAGAGAGAATTTTCTCGATACTGATGTTCTGATGTGCTGATGCGCCGATGTGAATTGATGTGATGTGTTGATTTGAGCATTGTGTTGATTGATATTAAGGGATGGTCGGAAGACCTCCCCACTGGCAAAAACTACGCACCCGAGCGAACCCGATTAGGGATCGTCGCAGGCTTCAACCCACAAGAGTGCAAGGGCGAGCCTCGACGTGAGGCCAGGGCGTCGGTGATCACCCTGGTCCCGGTGCCAAGTAGGTTTAGGCAATACCCAACCAATCAAAACCAATCAAAATCTAAACAACTAATACCAACTAATATCCTCATTTGACAAAAACTCAGCAACAAGTAAACAAAAACAAACAACAATAAACCATCCTAACACATACATAACACACAGCGCTCGCATGAACAACGACGAATAATACACTCAAACTGAGCTATCATCCAACGTGTTCAATCCGTTGCTTAAAATATCAAAACACAACAAATACTACTCACTTGACTCGCACAGTAGCATCGTACTACCAGGGCGAATCGCACTCGCGTAGAAGTGGAAAATCCTCCCCCATCCGCCCCTCCCCATCTACTGCGAATAGGAGAAACCTTGTTCAATATAGAACCTTCACATAGAACACCAATCGGTAACACAAACCACATCATCCTCACTTAGATCAATCCTCGTGTAAATTCAAATTTGCACATTAAGTGAGGCAATGTGAATCAACTAAACCATCCGTGCCAACCCAATCAAACATAGACATGGTGAATTCCGAGTGGATGGATGTTATTCGTACGATGCTTATTTGCTTGATAAAGAGGATGTAAGAATTGTGTGTGTTGATGGTTTGTATATGACTTAGCACTCGTGTGTCTGCTCATGTAGTGTGTATTGTTTTGCTTTGGGACACGATGCGATGCGATGCGATGTGGTGTTAGTATGAGAGATAATTTTGTCGATACTGATGTTCTGATGTGCTGATGCGCCGATGTGAATTGATGTGATGTGTTGATTTGAGCATTGTGTTGATTGATAGTAAGGGATGGTCGGAAGACCTCCCCACTGGCAAAAACTACGCACCCGAGCGAACCCGATTAGGGATCGTCGCAGGCTTCAACCCACAAGAGTGCAAGGGCGAGCCTCGACCTGGGGCCAGGGCGTCCGTGATCACCCTGGTCCCGGTGCCAAGTAAGTTTAATCAATACCTAACCAATCAAAACCAATCAAAATCTAAACAACTAATACCAACTAATATCCTCATTTGACAAAAACTCAGCAACGAGTAAACAAAAACAAACAACAATAAACCATCCTAACACATACATAACACACAGCGCTCGCATGAACAACGACGAATAAGACACTCAAACCGAGCTATCATCCAACGTGTTCAATCCGTTGCTTAAAATATCAAAACACAACAAATACTACTCACTTGACTCGCACAGTAGCATCGTACTACCAGGGCGAATCGCACTCGCGTAGAAGTGGAAAATCCTCCCCCATCCGCCCCTCCCCATCTACTGCGAATAGGAGAAACCTTGTTCAAGATAGAACCTTCACATAGAACACCAATCGGTAACACAAACCACATCATCCTCACTTAGATCAATCCTCGTGTAAATTCAAATTTGCACATTAAGTGAGGCAATGTGAATCAACTAAACCATCCGTGCCAACCCAATCAAACAGAACCACGGTGAATTCCGAGTGGATGGATGTTATTCGTACGATGCTTATTTGCTTGATAAAGAGGATGTAAGAATTGTGTGTGTTGATGGTTTGTATATGACTTAGCACTCGTGTGTCTGCTCATGTAGTGTGTATTGTTTTGCTTTGGGACACGATGGGATGCGATGTGGTGTTAGTATGAGAGATAATTTTGTCGATACTGATGTTCTGATGTGCTGATGCGCCGATGTGAATTGATGTGATGTGTTGATTTGAGCATTGTGTTGATTGATATTAAGGGATGGTCCGAAGACCTCCCCACTGGCATAAACTACGCACCCGAGCGAACCCGATTGGGGATCGTCGCAGGCTTCAACCCACAAGAGTGCAAGGGCGAGCCTCGACCTGGGGCCAGGGCGTCCGTGATCACCCTGGTCCCGTTGCCAAGTAAGTTTAAGCAATACCTAACCAATCAAAACCAATCAAAATCTAAACAACTAATACCAACTAATATCCTCATTTGACAAAAACTCAGCAACAAGTAAACAAAAACAAACAACAATAAACCATCCTAACACATACATAACACACAGCGCTCGCATGAACAACGACGAATAATACACTCAAACCGAGCTATCATCCAACGTGTTCAATCCGTTGCTTAAAATATCAAGACACAACAAATACTACTCACTTGACTCGCACAGTAGCATCGTACTACCAGGGCGAATCGCACTCGCGTAGAAGTGGAAAATCCTCCCCCATCCGCCCCTCCCCATCTACTGCGAATAGGAGAAACCTTGTTCAATATAGAACCTTCACATAGAACACCAATCGGTAACACAAACCACATCATCCTCACTTAGATCAATCCTCGTGTAAATTCAAATTTGCACATTAAGTGAGGCAATGTGAATCAACTAAACCATCCGTGCCAACCCAATCAAACAGAACCACGGTGAATTCCGAGTGGATGGATGTTATTCGTACGATGCTTATTTGCTTGATAAAGAGGATGTAAGAATTGTGTGTGTTGATGGTTTGTATATGACTTAGCACTCGTGTGTCTGCTCATGTAGTGTGTATTGTTTTGCTTTGGGACACGATGCGATGCGATGCGATGCGATGTGGTGTTAGTATGAGAGATAATTTTGTCGATACTGATGTTCTGATGTGCTGATGCGCCGATGTGAATTGATGTGATGTGTTGATTTGAGCATTGTGTTGATTGATATTAAGGGATGGTCCGAAGACCTCCCCACTGGCAAAAACTACGCACCCGAGCGAACCCGATTGGGGATCGTCCCAGGCTTCAACCCACAAGAGTGCAAGGGCGAGCCTCGACGTGAGGCCAGGGCGTCCGTGATCACCCTGGTCCCGGTGCCAAGTAGGTTTAGGCAATACCCAACCAATCAAAACCAATCAAAATATAAACAACTAATACCAACTAATATCCTCATTTGACCAAAACTCAGCAACAAGTAAACAAAAACAAACAACAATAAACCATCCGAACACATACATAACACACAGCGCTCGCATGAACAACGACGAATAATACACTCAAACCGAGCTATCATCCAACGTGTTCAATCCGTTGCTTAAAATATCAAGACACAACAAATACTACTCACTTGACTCGCACAGTAGCATCGTACTACCAGGGCGAATCGCACTCGCGTAGAAGTGGAAAATCCTCCCCCATCCGCCCCTCCCCATCTACTGCGAATAGGAGAAACCTTGTTCAATATAGAACCTTCACATAGAACACCAATCGGTAACACAAACCACATCATCCTCACTTAGATCAATCCTCGTGTAAATTCAAATTTGCACATTAAGTGAGGCAATGTGAATCAACTAAACCATCCGTGCCAACCCAATCAAACAGAACCACGGTGAATTCCGAGTGGATGGATGTTATTCGTACGATGCTTATTTGCTTGATAAAGAGGATGTAAGAATTGTGTGTGTTGATGGTTTGTATATGACTTAGCACTCGTGTGTCTGCTCATGTAGTGTGTATTGTTTTGCTTTGGGACACGATGCGATGCGATGCGATGCGATGCGATGCGATGCGATGCGATGTGGTGTTAGTATGAGAGAGAATTTTCTCGATACTGATGTTCTGATGTGCTGATGCGCCGATGTGAATTGATGTGATGTGTTGATTTGAGCATTGTGTTGATTGATATTAAGGGATGGTCGGAAGACCTCCCCACTGGCAAAAACTACGCACCCGAGCGAACCCGATTGGGGATCGTCGCAGGCTTCAACCCACAAGAGTGCAAGGGCGAGCCTCGACCTGGGGCCAGGGCGTCTGTGATCACCCTGGTCCCGGTGCCAAGTAAGTTTTAGCAATACCTAACCAATCAAAACCAATCAAAATCTAAACAACAAATACTAACTAATATCCTCATTTGACCAAAACTCAGCAACAAGTAAACAAAAACAAACAACAATAAACCATCCTAACACATACATAACACACAGCACTCGCATGAACAACGACGAATAATACACTCAAACCGAGCTATCATCCAACGTGTTCAATCCGTTGCTTAAAATATCGAGCTACAACAAATACTACTCACTTGACTCGCACAGTAGCATCGTACTACCAGGGCGAATCGCACTCGCGTAGAAGTGGAAAATCCTCCCCCATCCGCCCCTCCCCATCTACTGCGAATAGGAGAAACCTTGTTCAATATAGAACCTTCACATAGAACACCAATCGGTAACACAAACCACATCATCCTCACTTAGATCAATCCTCGTGTAAATTCAAATTTGCACATTAAGTGAGGCAATGTGAATCAACTAAACCATCCGTGCCAACCCAATCAAACAGAACCACGGTGAATTCCGAGTGGATGGATGTTATTCGTACGATGCTTATTTGCTTGATAAAGAGGATGTAAGAATTGTGTGTGTTGATGGTTTGTATATGACTTAGCACTCGTGTGTCTGCTCATGTAGTGTGTATTGTTTTGCTTTGGGACACGATGCGATGCGATGTGGTTTTAGTATGAGAGATAATTTTCTCGATACTGA
Organism: Fasciola hepatica; assembly: GCA_948099385.1. Classification (NCBI taxonomy): domain Eukaryota; kingdom Metazoa; phylum Platyhelminthes; class Trematoda; order Plagiorchiida; family Fasciolidae; genus Fasciola; species Fasciola hepatica. The sequence continues at coordinate 5,331,889 of CANUEZ040000060.1, read as the reverse complement.
TGTTCTGATGTGCTGATGCGCCGATGTGAATTGATGTGATGTGTTGATTTGAGCATTGTGTTGATTGATATTAAGGGATGGTCCGAAGACCTCCCCACTGGCAAAAACTACGCACCCGAGCGAACCCGATTAGGGATCGTCGCAGGCTTCAACCCACAAGAGTGCAAGGGCGAGCCTCGACCTGGGGCCAGGGCGTCCGTGATCACCCTGGTCCCGTTGCCAAGTAAGTTTAAGCAATACCTAACCAATCAAAACCAATCAAAATCTAAACAACTAATACCAACTAATATCCTCATTTGACAAAAACTCAGCAACAAGTAAACAAAAACAAACAACAATAAACCATCCTAACACATACATAACACACAGCGCTCGCATGAACAACGACGAATAATACACTCAAACCGAGCTATCATCCAACGTGTTCAATCCGTTGCTTAAAATATCAAGACACAACAAATACTACTCACTTGACTCGCACAGTAGCATCGTACTACCAGGGCGAATCGCACTCGCGTAGAAGTGGAAAATCCTCCCCCATCCGCCCCTCCCCATCTACTGCGAATAGGAGAAACCTTGTTCAATATAGAACCTTCACATAGAACACCAATCGGTAACACAAACCACATCATCCTCACTTAGATCAATCCTCGTGTAAATTCAAATTTGCACATTAAGTGAGGCAATGTGAATCAACTAAACCATCCGTGCCAACCCAATCAAACAGAACCACGGTGAATTCCGAGTGGATGGATGTTATTCGTACGATGCTTATTTGCTTGATAAAGAGGATGTAAGAATTGTGTGTGTTGATGGTTTGTATATGACTTAGCACTCGTGTGTCTGCTCATGTAGTGTGTATTGTTTTGCTTTGGGACACGATGCGATGCGATGCGATGCGATGTGGTGTTAGTATGAGAGATAATTTTGTCGATACTGATGTTCTGATGTGCTGATGCGCCGATGTGAATTGATGTGATGTGTTGATTTGAGCATTGTGTTGATTGATATTAAGGGATGGTCCGAAGACCTCCCCACTGGCAAAAACTACGCACCCGAGCGAACCCGATTGGGGATCGTCGCAGGCTTCAACCCACAAGAGTGCAAGGGCGAGCCTCGACGTGAGGCCAGGGCGTCCGTGATCACCCTGGTCCCGGTGCCAAGTAGGTTTAGGCAATACCCAACCAATCAAAACCAATCAAAATCTAAACAACTAATACCAACTAATATCCTCATTTGACCAAAACTCAGCAACAAGTAAACAAAAACAAACAACAATAAACCATCCGAACACATACATAACACACAGCGCTCGCATGAACAACGACGAATAATACACTCAAACCGAGCTATCATCCAACGTGTTCAATCCGTTGCTTAAAATATCAAGACACAACAAATACTACTCACTTGACTCGCACAGTAGCATCGTACTACCAGGGCGAATCGCACTCGCGTAGAAGTGGAAAATCCTCCCCCATCCGCCCCTCCCCATCTACTGCGAATAGGAGAAACCTTGTTCAAGATAGAACCTTCACATAGAACACCAATCGGTAACACAAACCACATCATCCTCACTTAGATCAATCCTCGTGTAAATTCAAATTTGCACATTAAGTGAGGCAATGTGAATCAACTAAACCATCCGTGCCAACCCAATCAAACAGAGACATGGTGAATTCCGAGTGGATGGATGTTATTCGTACGATGCTTATTTGCTTGATAAAGAGGATGTAAGAATTGTGTGTGTTGATGGTTTGTATATGACTTAGCACTCGTGTGTCTGCTCATGTAGTGTGTATTGTTTTGCTTTGGGACACGATGCGATGCGATGCGATGCGATGCGATGCGATGCGATGCGATGTGGTGTTAGTATGAGAGATAATTTTGTCGATACTGATGTTCTGATGTGCTGATGCGCCGATGTGAATTGATGTGATGTGTTGATTTGAGCATTGTGTTGATTGATATTAAGGGATGGTCGGAAGACCTCCCCACTGGCAAAAACTACGCACCCGAGCGAACCCGATTGGGGATCGTCGCAGGCTTCAACCCACAAGAGTGCAAGGGCGAGCCTCGACCTGGGGCCAGGGCGTCTGTGATCACCCTGGTCCCGGTGCCAAGTAAGTTTTAGCAATACCTAACCAATCAAAACCAATCAAAATCTAAACAACTAATACTAACTAATATCCTCATTTGACCAAAACTCAGCAACAAGTAAACAAAAACAAACAACAATAAACCATCCTAACACATACATAACACACAGCACTCGCATGAACAACGACGAATAATACACTCAAACCGAGCTATCATCCAACGTGTTCAATCCGTTGCTTAAAATATCGAGCTACAACAAATACTACTCACTTGACTCGCACAGTAGCATCGTACTACCAGGGCGAATCGCACTCGCGTAGAAGTGGAAAATCCTCCCCCATCCGCCCCTCCCCATCTACTGCGAATAGGAGAAACCTTGTTCAATATAGAACCTTCACATAGAACACCAATCGGTAACACAAACCACATCATCCTCACTTAGATCAATCCTCGTGTAAATTCAAATTTGCACATTAAGTGAGGCAATGTGAATCAACTAAACCATCCGTGCCAACCCAATCAAACAGAACCACGGTGAATTCCGAGTGGATGGATGTTATTCGTACGATGCTTATTTGCTTGATAAAGAGGATGTAAGAATTGTGTGTGTTGATGGTTTGTATATGACTTAGCACTCGTGTGTCTGCTCATGTAGTGTGTATTGTTTTGCTTTGGGACACGATGCGATGCGATGCGATGCGATGTGGTTTTAGTATGAGAGATAATTTTCTCGATACTGATGTTCTGATGTGCTGATGCGCCGATGTGAATTGATGTGATGTGTTGATTTGAGCATTGTGTTGATTGATATTAAGAGATGGTCCGAAGACCTCCCCACTGGCAAAAACTACGCACCCGAGCGAACCCGATTGGGGATCGTCGCAGGCTTCAACCCACAAGAGTGCAAGGGCGAGCCTCGACCTGGGGCCAGGGCGTCCGTGATCACCCTAGTCCCGTTGCCAAGTAGGTTTAGGCAATACCTAACCAATCAAAACCAATCAAAATCTAAACAACTAATACCAACTAATATCCTAATTTGACCAAAACTCAGCAACAAGTAAACAAAAACAAACAACAATAAACCATCCTAACACATACATAACACACAGCACTCGCATGAACAACGACGAATAATACACTCAAACCGAGCTATCATCCAACGTGTTCAATCCGTTGCCTAAAATATCAAGAAACAACAAATACTACTCACTTGACTCGCACAGTAGCATCGTACTACCAGGGCGAATCGCACTCGCGTAGAAGTGGAAAATCCTCCCCCATCCGACCCTCCCCATCTACTGCGAATAGGAGAAACCTTGTTCAATATAGAACCTTCACATAGAACACCAATCGGTAACACAAACCACATCATCCTCACTTAGATCAATCCTCGTGTAAATTCAAATTTGCACATTAAGTGAGGCAATGTGAATCAACTAAACCATCCGTGCCAACCCAATCAAACAGAACCACGGTGAATTCCGAGTGGATGGATGTTATTCGTACGATGCTTATTTGCTTGATAAAGAGGATGTAAGAATTGTGTGTGTTGATGGTTTGTATATGACTTAGCACTCGTGTGTCTGCTCATGTAGTGTGTATTGTTTTGCTTTGGGACACGATGCGATGCGATGCGATGCGATGCGATGCGATGCGATGCGATGTGGTGTTAGTATGAGAGAGAATTTTGTCGATACTGATGTTCTGATGTGCTGATGTGCCGATGTGAATTGATGTGATGTGTTGATTTGAGCATTGTGTTGATTGATATTAAGGGATGGTCCGAAGACCTCCCCACTGGCAAAAACTACGCACCCGAGCGAACCCGATTGGGGATCGTCGCAGGCTTCAACCCACAAGAGTGCAAGGGCGAGCCTCGACCTGGGGCCAGGGCGTCCGTGATCACCCTGGTCCCGGTGCCAAGTAAGTTTTAGCAATACCTAACCAATCAAAACCAATCAAAATCTAAACAACTAGTACCAACTAATATCCTCATTTGACAAAAACTCAGCAACAAGTAAACAAAAACAAACAACAATAAACCATCCTAACACATACATAACACACAGCGCTCGCATGAACAACGACGAATAATACACTCAAACCGAGCTATCATCCAACGTGTTCAATCCGTTGCTTAAAATATCAAGACACAACAAATACTACTCACTTGACTCGCACAGTAGCATCGTACTACCAGGGCGAATCGCACTCGCGTAGAAGTGGAAAATCCTCCCCCATCCGCCCCTCCCCATCTACTGCGAATAGGAGAAACCTTGTTCAATATAGAACCTTCACATAGAACACCAATCGGTAACACAAACCACATCATCCTCACTTAGATCAATCCTCGTGTAAATTCAAATTTGCACATTAAGTGAGGCAATGTGAATCAACTAAACCATCCGTGCCAACCCAATCAAACAGAACCACGGTGAATTCCGAGTGGATGGATGTTATTCGTACGATGCTTATTTGCTTGATAAAGAGGATGTAAGAATTGTGTGTGTTGATGGTTTGTATATTACTTAGCACTCGTGTGTCTGCTCATGTAGTGTGTATTGTTTTGCTTTGGGACACGATGCGATGCGATGCGATGCGATGCGATGCGATGTGGTGTTAGTATGAGAGAGAATTTTCTCGATACTGATGTTCTGATGTGATGATGCGCCGATGTGAATTGATGTGATGTGTTGATTTGAGCATTGTATTGATTGATATTAAGGGATGGTCCGAAGACCTCCCCACTGGCAAAAACTACGCACCCGAGCGAACCCGATTGGGGATCGTCGCAGGCTTCAACCCACAAGAGTGCAAGGGCGAGCCTCGACCTGGGGCCAGGGCGTCCGTGATCACCCTGGTCCCGGTGCCAAGTAAGTTTTAGCAATACCTAACCAATCAAAACCAATCAAAATCTAAACAACTAATACCAACTAATATCCTCATTTGACAAAAACTCAGCAACAAGTAAACAAAAACAAACAACAATAAACCATCCTAACACATACATAACACACAGCGCTCGCATGAACAACGACGAATAATACACTCAAACCGAGCTATCATCCAACGTGTTCAATCCGTTGCTTAAAATATCAAGACACAACAAATACTACTCACTTGACTCGCACAGTAGCATCGTACTACCAGGGCGAATCGCACTCGCGTAGAAGTGGAAAATCCTCCCCCATCCGCCCCTCCCCATCTACTGCGAATAGGAGAAACCTTGTTCAAGATAGAACCTTCACATAGAACACCAATCGGTAACACAAACCACATCATCCTCACTTAGATCAATCCTCGTGTAAATTCAAATTTGCACATTAAGTGAGGCAATGTGAATCAACTAAACCATCCGTGCCAACCCAATCAAACAGAACCACGGTGAATTCCGAGTGGATGGATGTTATTCGTACGATGCTTATTTGCTTGATAAAGAGGATGTAAGAATTGTGTGTGTTGATGGTTTGTATATGACTTAGCACTCGTGTGTCTGCTCATGTAGTGTGTATTGTTTTGCTTTGGGACACGATGCGATGCGATGCGATGCGATGCGATGCGATGTGGTGTTAGTATGAGAGATAATTTTGTCGATACTGATGTTCTGATGTGCTGATGCGCCGATGTGACTTGATGTGATGTGTTGCTTTGAGCATTGTGTTGATTGATAGTAAGGGATGGTCCGAAGACCTCCCCACTGGCAAAAACTACGCACCCGAGCGAACCCGATTGGGGATCGTCGCAGGCTTCAACCCACAAGAGTGCAAGGGCGAGCCTCGACCTGGGGCCAGGGCGTCCGTGATCACCCTGGTCCCGGTGCCAAGTAAGTTTTAGCAATACCTAACCAATCAAAACCAATCACAAACTAAACAACTCATTTTAACTAATATCCTCATTTGACCAAAACTCAGCAACGAGTAAACAAAAACAAACAACAATAAACCATCCTAACACATACATAACACACAGCACTCGCATGAACAACGACGAATAATACACTCAAACCGAGCTATCATCCAACGTGTTCAATCCGTTGCTTAAAATATCAAGACACAACAAAAACTACTCACTTGACTCGCACAGTAGCATCGTACTACCGGGGCGAATCGCACTCGCGTAGAAGTGGAAAATCCTCCCCCATCCGCCCCTCCCCATCTACTGCGAATATAAGAAACCTTGTTCAATATAGAACCTTCACATAGAACACCAATCGGTAACACAAACCACATCATCCTCACTTAGATCAATCCTCGTGTAAATTCAAATTTGCACATTAAGTGAGGCAATGTGAATCAACTAAACCATCCGTGCCAACCCAATCAAACAGAACCACGGTGAATTCCGAGTGGATGGATGTTATTCGTACGATGCTTATTTGCTTGATAAAGAGGATGTAAGAATTGTGTGTGTTGATGGTTTGTATATGACTTAGCACTCGTGTGTCTGCTCATGTAGTGTGTATTGTTTTGCTTTGGGACACGATGCGATGCGATGCGATGCGATGCGATGCGATGCGATGCGATGTGGTGTTAGTATGAGAGATAATTTTGTCGATACTGATGTTCTGATGTGCTGATGTGCCGATGTGAATTGATGTGATGTGTTGATTTGAGCATTGTATTGATTGATAGTAAGGGATGGTCCGAAGACCTCCCCACTGTCAAAAACTACGCACCCGAGCGAACCCGATTGGGGATCGTCGCAGGCTTCAACCCACAAGAGTGCAAGGGCGAGCCTCGACCTGGGGCCAGGGCGTCCGTGATCACCCTGGTCCCGGTGCCAAGTAAGTTTTAGCAATACCCAACCAATCAAAACCAATCAAAAACTAAACAATACCAACTAATATCCTCATTTGACAAAAACTCAGCAATGAGTAAACAAAAACAAACAACAATAAACCATCCTAACACATACATAACACACAGCACTCGCATGAACAACGACGAATAATACACTCAAACCGAGCTATCATCCAACGTGTTCAATCCGTTGCTTAAAATATCAAGACACAACAAATACTACTCACTTGACTCGCACAGTAGCATCGTACTACCAGGGCGAATCGCACTCGCGTAGAAGTGGAAAATCCTCCCCCATCCGCCCCTCCCCATCTACTGCGAATAGGAGAAACCTTGTTCAAGATAGAACCTTCACATAGAACACCAATCGGTAACACAAACCACATCATCCTCACTTAGATCAATCCTCGTGTAAATTCAAATTTGCACATTAAGTGAGGCAATGTGAATCAACTAAACCATCCGTGCCAACCCAATCAAACAGAGACATGGTGAATTCCGAGTGGATGGATGTTATTCGTACGATGCTTATTTGCTTGATAAAGAGGATGTAAGAATTGTGTGTGTTGATGGTTTGTATATTACTTAGCACTCGTGTGTCTGCTCATGTAGTGTGTATTGTTTTGCTTTGGGACACGATGCGATGCGATGCGATGCGATGCGATGCGATGTGGTGTTAGTATGAGAGAGAATTTTCTCGATACTGATGTTCTGATGTGCTGATGCGCCGATGTGAATTGATGTGATGTGTTGATTTGAGCATTGTGTTGATTGATATTAAGGGATGGTCCGAAGACCTCCCCACTGGCAAAAACTACGCACCCGAGCGAACCCGATTAGGGATCGTCGCAGGCTTCAACCCACAAGAGTGCAAGGGCGAGCCTCGACCTGGGGCCAGGGCGTCCGTGATCACCCTAGTCCCGTTGCCAAGTAGGTTTAAGCAATACCTAACCAATCAAAACCAATCAAAATCTAAACAACTAATGCCAACTAATATCCTCATTTGACAAAAACTCAGCAACAAGTAAACAAAAACAAACAACAATAAACCATCCTAACACATACATAACACACAGCACTCGCATGAACAACGACGAATAATACACTCAAACCGAGCTATCATCCAACGTGTTCAATCCGTTGCTTAAAATATCAAGACACAACAAATACTACTCACTTGACTCGCACAGTAGCATCGTACTACCAGGGCGAATCGCACTCGCGTAGAAGTGGAAAATCCTCCCCAATCCGCCCCTCTCCATCTACTGCGAATAGGAGAAACCTTGTTCAATATAGAACCTTCACATAGAACACCAATCGGTAACACAAACCACATCATCCTCACTTAGATCAATCCTCGTGTAAATTCAAATTTGCACATTAAGTGAGGCAATGTGAATCAACTAAACCATCCGTGCCAACCCAATCAAACAGAGACATGGTGAATTCCGAGTGGATGGATGTTATTCGTACGATGCTTATTTGCTTGATAAAGAGGATGTAAGAATTGTGTGTGTTGATGGTTTGTATATGACTTAGCACTCGTGTGTCTGCTCATGTAGTGTGTATTGTTTTGCTTTGGGACACGATGCGATGCGATGCGATGCGATGAGATGCGATGTGGTGTTAATATGAGAGAGAATTTTGTCGATACTGATGTTCTGATGTGCTGATGCGCCGATGTGAATTGATGTGATGTGTTGATTTGAGCATTGTGTTGATTGATATTAAGGGATGGTCCGAAGACCTCCCCACTGGCAAAAACTACGCACCCGAGCGAACCCGATTGGGGATCGTCGCAGGCTTCAACCCACAAGAGTGCAAGGGCGAGCCTCGACCTGGGGCCAGGGCGTCCGTGATGACCCTGGTCCCGGTGCCAAGTAAGTTTAAGCAATACCCAACCAATCAAAACCAATCAAAAACTAAACAATACCAACTAATATCCTCATTTGACAAAAACTCAGCAACAAGTAAACAAAAACAAACAACAATAAACCATCCTAACACATACATAACACACAGCACTCGCATGAACAACGACGAATAATACACTCAAACCGAGCTATCATCCAACGTGTTCAATCCGTTGCCTAAAATATCAAGACACAACAAATACTACTCACTTGACTCGCACAGTAGCATCGTACTAGCAGAGCAAATCGCACTCGCGTAGAAGTGGAAAATCCTCCCCCATCCGCCCCTCCCCATCTACTGCGAATAGGAGAAACCTTGTTCAATATAGAACCTTCACATAGAACACCAATCGGTAACACAAACCACATCATCCTCACTTAGATCAATCCTCGTGTAAATTCAAATTTGCACATTAAGTGAGGCAATGTGAATCAACTAAACCATCCGTGCCAACCCAATCAAACATAGACATGGTGAATTCCGAGTGGATGGATGTTATTCGTACGATGCTTATTTGCTTGATAAAGAGGATGTAAGAATTGTGTGTGTTGATGGTTTGTATATTACTTAGCACTCGTGTGTCTGCTCATGTAGTGTGTATTGTTTTGCTTTGGGACACGATGCGATGCGATGCGATGCGATGCGATGCGATGTGGTGTTAGTATGAGAGATAATTTTGTCGATACTGATGTTCTGATGTGCTGAAGCGCCGATGTGAATTGATGTGATGTGTTGATTTGAGCATTGTGTTGATTGATATTAAGGGATGGTCCGAAGACCTCCCCACTGGCAAAAACTACGCACCCGAGCGAACCCGATTAGGGATCGTCGCAGGCTTCAACCCACAAGAGTGCAAGGGCGAGCCTCGACCTGGGGCCAGGGCGTCCGTGATCACCCTAGTCCCGTTGCCAAGTAGGTTTAAGCAATACCTAACCAATCAAAACCAATCAAAATCTAAACAACTAATGCCAACTAATATCCTCATTTGACCAAAACTCAGCAACAAGTAAACAAAAACAAACAACAATAAACCATCCTAACACATACATAACACACAGCACTCGCATGAACAACGACGAATAATACACTCAAACCGAGCTATCATCCAACGTGTTCAATCCGTTGCTTAAAATATCAAGACACAACAAATACTACTCACTTGACTCGCACAGTAGCATCGGACTACCGGGGCGAATCGCACTCGCGTAGAAGTGGAAAATCCTCCCCCATCCGCCCCTCCCCATCTACTGCGAATAGGAGAAACCTTGTTCAAGATAGAACCTTCACATAGAACACCAATCGGTAACACAAACCACATCATCCTCACTTAGATCAATCCTCGTGTAAATTCAAATTTGCACATTAAGTGAGGCAATGTGAATCAACTAAACCATCCGTCCCAGCCCAATCAAACAGAACCACGGTGAATTCCGAGTGGATGGATGTTATTCGTACGATGCTTATTTGCTTGATAAAGAGGATGTAAGAAATGTGTGTGTTGATGGTTTGTATATGACTTAGCACTCGTGTGTCTGCTCATGTAGTGTGTATTGTTTTGCTTTGGGACACGATGCGATGCGATGCGATGCGATGCGATGCGATGCGATGCGATGCGATGCGATGCGATGCGATGAGATGCGATGTGGTGTTAGTATGAGAGAGAATTTTCTCGATACTGATGTTCTGATGTGCTGATGCGCCGATGTGAATTGATGTGATGTGTTGATTTGAGCATTGTATTGATCGATAGTAAGGGATGGTCCGAAGACCTCCCCACTGGCAAAAACTACGCACCCGAGCGAACCCGATTGGGGATCGCCGCAGGCTTCAACCCACAAGAGTGCAAGGGCGAGCCTCGACCTGGGGCCAGGGCGTCCGTGATGACCCTGGTCCCGGTGCCAAGTAAGTTTAAGAAATACCTAACCAATCAAAACCAATCAAAAACTAAACAACTAATACTAACTAATATCCTCATTTGACCAAAACTCAGCAACAAGTAAACAAAAACAAACAACAATAAACCATCCTAACACATACATAACACACAGCACTCGCATGAACAACGACGAATAATACACTCAAACCGAGCTATCATCCAACGTGTTCAATCCGTTGCTTAAAATATCAAGACACAACAAATACTACTCACTTGACTCGCACAGTAGCATCGTACTACCGGGGCGAATCGCACTCGCGTAGAAGTGGAAAATCCTCCCCCATCCGCCCCTCCCCATCTACTGCGAATATAAGAAACCTTGTTCAATATAGAACCTTCACATAGAACACCAATCGGTAACACAAACCACATCATCCTCACTTAGATCAATCCTCGTGTAAATTCAAATTTGCACATTAAGTGAGGCAATGTGAATCAACTAAACCATCCGTGCCAACCCAATCAAACATAGACATGGTGAATTCCGAGTGGATGGATGTTATTCGTACGATGCTTATTTGCTTGATAAAGAGGATGTAAGAATTGTGTGTGTTGATGGTTTGTATATTACTTAGCACTCGTGTGTCTGCTCATGTAGTGTGTATTGTTTTGCTTTGGGACACGATGCGATGCGATGCGATGCGATGCGATGCGATGTGGTGTTAGTATGAGAGATAATTTTGTCGATACTGATGTTCTGATGTGCTGAAGCGCCGATGTGAATTGATGTGATGTGTTGATTTGAGCATTGTGTTGATTGATAGTAAGGGATGGTCCGAAGACCTCCCCACTGGCAAAAACTACGCACCCGAGCGAACCCGATTAGGGATCGTCGCAGGCTTCAACCCACAAGAGTGCAAGGGCGAGCCTCGACCTGGGGCCAGGGCGTCCGTGATCACCCTAGTCCCGTTGCCAAGTAGGTTTAAGCAATACCTAACCAATCAAAACCAATCAAAATCTAAACAACTAATGCCAACTAATATCCTCATTTGACCAAAACTCAGCAACAAGTAAACAAAAACAAACAACAATAAACCATCCTAACACATACATAACACACAGCACTCGCATGAACAACGACGAATAATACACTCAAACCGAGCTATCATCCAACGTGTTCAATCCGTTGCTTAAAATATCAAGACACAACAAATACTACTCACTTGACTCGCACAGTAGCATCGGACTACCGGGGCGAATCGCACTCGCGTAGAAGTGGAAAATCCTCCCCCATCCGCCCCTCCCCATCTACTGCGAATAGGAGAAACCTTGTTCAAGATAGAACCTTCACATAGAACACCAATCGGTAACACAAACCACATCATCCTCACTTAGATCAATCCTCGTGTAAATTCAAATTTGCACATTAAGTGAGGCAATGTGAATCAACTAAACCATCCGTCCCAGCCCAATCAAACAGAACCACGGTGAATTCCGAGTGGATGGATGTTATTCGTACGATGCTTATTTGCTTGATAAAGAGGATGTAAGAAATGTGTGTGTTGATGGTTTGTATATGACTTAGCACTCGTGTGTCTGCTCATGTAGTGTGTATTGTTTTGCTTTGGGACACGATGCGATGCGATGCGATGCGATGCGATGCGATGCGATGCGATGCGATGCGATGCGATGCGATGCGATGCGATGCGATGCGATGCGATGCGATGCGATGAGATGCGATGTGGTGTTAGTATGAGAGAGAATTTTCTCGATACTGATGTTCTGATGTGCTGATGCGCCGATGTGAATTGATGTGATGTGTTGATTTGAGCATTGTATTGATCGATAGTAAGGGATGGTCCGAAGACCTCCCCACTGGCAAAAACTACGCACCCGAGCGAACCCGATAAGGGATCGTCGCAGGCTTCAACCCACAAGAGTGCAAGGGCGAGCCTCGACCTGGGGCCAGGGCGTCCGTGATGACCCTGGTCCCGGTGCCAAGTAAGTTTAAGCAATACCTAACCAATCAAAACCAATCAAAAACTAAACAACTAATACTAACTAATATCCTCATTTGACAAAAACTCAGCAATGAGTAAACAAAAACAAACAACAATAAACCATCCTAACACATACATAACACACAGCACTCGCATGAACAACGACGAATAATACACTCAAACCGAGCTATCATCCAACGTGTTCAATCCGTTGCTTAAAATATCAAGACACAACAAATACTACTCACTTGACTCGCACAGTAGCATCGTACTACCGGGGCGAATCGCACTCGCGTAGAAGTGGAAAATCCTCCCCCATCCGCCCCTCCCCATCTACTGCGAATATAAGAAACCTTGTTCAATATAGAACCTTCACATAGAACACCAATCGGTAACACAAACCACATCATCCTCACTTAGATCAATCCTCGTGTAAATTCAAATTTGCACATTAAGTGAGGCAATGTGAATCAACTAAACCATCCGTGCCAACCCAATCAAACAGAACCACGGTGAATTCCGAGTGGATGGATGTTATTCGTACGATGCTTATTTGCTTGATAAAGAGGATGTAAGAATTGTGTGTGTTGATGGTTTGTATATGACTTAGCACTCGTGTGTCTGCTCATGTAGTGTGTATTGTTTTGCTTTGGGACACGATGCGATGCGATGCGATGCGATGCGATGCGATGTGGTGTTAGTATGAGAGATAATTTTGTCGATACTGATGTTCTGATGTGCTGATGCGCCGATGTGAATTGATGTGATGTGTTGATTTGAGCATTGTGTTGATTGATAGTAAGGGATGGTCCGAAGACCTCCCCACTGGCAAAAACTACGCACCCGAGCGAACCCGATTAGGGATCGTCGCAGGCTTCAACCCACCAGAGTGCAAGGGCGAGCCCCGACCTGGGGCCAGGGCGTCCGTGATCACCCTGGTCCCGGTGCCAAGTAAGTTTTAGCAATACCTAACCAATCAAAACCAATCAAAAACTAAACAATACCAACTAATATCCTCATTTGACAAGAACTCAGCAACAAGTAAACAAAAACAAACAACAATAAACCATCCTAACACATACATAACACACAGCACTCGCATGAACAACGACGAATAATACACTCAAACCGAGCTATCATCCAACGTGTTCAATCCGTTGCTTAAAATATCAAGACACAACAAATACTACTTACTTGACTCGCACAGTTGCATCGTACTACCGGGGCGAATCGCACTCGCGTAGAAGTGGAAAATCCTCCCCCATCCGCCCCTCCCCATCTACTGCGAATAGGAGGAACCTTGTTCAAGATAGAACCTTCACATAGAACACCAATCGGTCACACAAACCACATCATCCTCACTTAGATCAATCCTCGTGTAAATTCAAATTTGCACATTAAGTGAGGCAATGTGAATCAACTAAACCATCCGTGCCAACCCAATCAAACAGAACCATGGTGAATTCCGAGTGGATGGATGTTATTCGTACGATGCTTATTTGCTTGATAAAGAGGATGTAAGAATTGTGTGTGTTGATGGTTTGTATATGACTTAGCACTCGTGTGTCTGCTCATGTAGTGTGTATTGTTTTGCTTTGGGACACGATGCGATGCGATGTGGTGTTAGTATGAGAGAGAATTTTGTCGATACTGATGTTCTGATGTGCTGATGCGCCGATGTGAATTGATGTGATGTGTTGATTTGAGCATTGTGTTGATTGATAGTAAGGGATGGTCCGAAGACCTCTCCACTGGCAAAAACTACGCACCCGAGCGAACCCGATTGGGAATCGTCGCAGGCTTCAACCCACCAGAGTGCAAGGGCGAGCCCCGACCTGGGGCCAGGGCGTCCGTGATCACCCTGGTCCCGGTGCCAAGTAAGTTTTAGCAATACCTAACCAATCAAAACCAATCAAAAACTAAACAATACCAACTAATATCCTCATTTGACAAGAACTCAGCAACAAGTAAACAAAAACAAACAACAATAAACAATCCTAACACATACATAACACACAGCACTCGCATGAACAACGACGAATAATACACTCAAACCGAGCTATCATCCAACGTGTTCAATCCGTTGCTTAAAATATCAAGACACAACAAATACTACTCACTTGACTCGCACAGTTGCATCGTACTACCGGGGCGAATCGCACTCGCGTAGAAGTGGAAAATCCTCCCCCATCCGCCCCTCCCCATCTACTGCGAATAGGAGGAACCTTGTTCAAGATAGAACCTTCACATAGAACACCAATCGGTAACACAAACCACATCATCCTCACTTAGATCAATCCTCGTGTAAATTCAAATTTGCACATTAAGTGAGGCAATGTGAATCAACTAAACCATCCGTGCCAACCCAATCAAACAGAACCATGGTGAATTCCGAGTGGATGGATGTTATTCGTACGATGCTTATTTGCTTGATAAAGAGGATGTAAGAATTGTGTGTGTTGATGGTTTGTATATGACTTAGCACTCGTGTGTCTGCTCATGTAGTGTGTATTGTTTTGCTTTGGGACACGATGCGATGCGATGTGGTGTTAGTATGAGAGAGAATTTTGTCGATACTGATGTTCTGATGTGCTGATGCGCCGATGTGAATTGATGTGATGTGTTGATTTGAGCATTGTGTTGATTGATAGTAAGGGATGGTCCGAAGACCTCTCCACTGGCAAAAACTACGCACCCGAGCGAACCCGATTGGGGATCGTCGCAGGCTTCAACCCACCAGAGTGCAAGGGCGAGCCCCGACCTGGGGCCAGGGCGTCCGTGATCACCCTGGTCCCGGTGCCAAGTAAGTTTTAGCAATACCTAACCAATCAAAACCAATCAAAAACTAAACAATACCAACTAATATCCTCATTTGACAAGAACTCAGCAACAAGTAAACAAAAACAAACAACAATAAACAATCCTAACACATACATAACACACAGCACTCGCATGAACAACGACGAATAATACACTCAAACCGAGCTATCATCCAACGTGTTCAATCCGTTGCTTAAAATATCAAGACACAACAAATACTACTCACTTGACTCGCACAGTAGCATCGGACTACCGGGGCGAATCGCACTCGCGTAGAAGTGGAAAATCCTCCCCCATCCGCCCCTCCCCATCTACTGCGAATAGGAGAAACCTTGTTCAAGATAGAACCTTCACATAGAACACCAATCGGTAACACAAACCACATCATCCTCACTTAGATCAATCCTCGTGTAAATTCAAATTTGCACATTAAGTGAGGCAATGTGAATCAACTAAACCATCCGTGCCAACCCAATCAAACATAGACATGGTGAATTCCGAGTGGATGGATGTTATTCGTACGATGCTTATTTGCTTGATAAAGAGGATGTAAGAATTGTGTGTGTTGATGGTTTGTATATGACTTAGCACTCGTGTGTCTGCTCATGTAGTGTGTATTGTTTTGCTTTGGGACACGATGCGATGCGATGCGATGCGGTGTGGTGTTAGTATGAGAGAGAATTTTGTCGATACTGATGTTCTGATGTGCTGATGCGCCGATGTGAATTGATGTGATGTGTTGATTGATAGTAAGGGATGGTCGGAAGACCTCCCCACTGGCAAAAACTACGCACCCGAGCGAACCCGATTGGGGATCGTCGCAGGCTTCAACCCACCAGAGTGCAAGGGCGAGCCCCGACCTGGGGCCAGGGCGTCCGTGATCACCCTGGTCCCGGTGCCAAGTAAGTTTTAGCAATACCTAACCAATCAAAACCAATCAAAAACTAAACAATACCAACTAATATCCTCATTTGACCAAAACTCAGCAACAAGTAAACAAAAACAAACAACAATAAACCATCCTAACACATACATAACACACAGCACTCGCATGAACAACGACGAATAATACACTCAAACCGAGCTATCATCCAACGTGTTCAATCCGTTGCTTAAAATATCAAGACACAACAAATACTACTTACTCGACTCGCACAGTTGCATCGTACTACCGGGGCGAATCGCACTCGCGTAGAAGTGGAAAATCCTCCCCCATCCGCCCCTCCCCATCTACTGCGAATAGGAGAAACCTTGTTCAAGATAGAACCTTCACATAGAACACCAATCGGTAACACAAACCACATCATCCTCACTTAGATCAATCCTCGTGTAAATTCAAATTTGCACATTAAGTGAGGCAATGTGAATCAACTAAACCATCCGTGCCAACCCAATCAAACAGAGACATGGTGAATTCCGAGTGGATGGATGTTATTCGTACGATGCTTATTTGCTTGATAAAGAGGATGTAAGAATTGTGTGTGTTGATGGTTTGTATATGACTTAGCACTCGTGTGTCTGCTCATGTAGTGTGTATTGTTTTGCTTTGGGACACGATGCGATGCGATGCGATGTGGTGTTAGTATGAGAGAGAGTTTTCTCGATACTGATGTTCTGATGTGCTGATGCGCCGATGTGAATTGATGTGATGTGTTGATTTGAGCATTGTGTTGATTGATAGTAAGGGATGGTCGGAAGACCTCCCCACTGGCAAAAACTACGCACCCGAGCGAACCCGATTGGGGATCGTCGCAGGCTTCAACCCACCAGAGTGCAAGGGCGAGCCTCGACCTGGGGCCAGGGCGTCCGTGATCACCCTGGTCCCGGTGCCAAGTAAGTTTTAGCAATACCTAACCAATCAAAACCAATCAAAAACTAAACAATACCAACTAATATCCTCATTTGACAAAAACTCAGCAACAAGTAAACAAAAACAAACAACAATAAACCATCCTAACACATACATAACACACAGCACTCGCATGAACAACGACGAATAATACACTCAAACCGAGCTATCATCCAACGTGTTCAATCCGTTGCTTAAAATATCAAGACACAACAAATACTACTCACTTGACTCGCACAGTAGCATCGTACTACCAGGGCGAATCGCACTCGCGTAGAAGTGGAAAATCCTCCCCCATCCGCCCCTCCCCATCTACTGCGAATATAAGAAACCTTGTTCAATATAGAACCTTCACATAGAACACCAATCGGTAACACAAACCACATCATCCTCACTTAGATCAATCCTCGTGTAAATTCAAATTTGCACATTAAGTGAGGCAATGTGAATCAACTAAACCATCCGTGCCAACCCAATCAAACAGAACCACGGTGAATTCCGAGTGGATGGATGTTATTCGTACGATGCTTATTTGCTTGATAAAGAGGATGTAAGAATTGTGTGTGTTGATGGTTTGTATATGACTTAGCACTCGTGTGTCTGCTCATGTAGTGTGTATTGTTTTGCTTTGGGACACGATGCGATGCGATTTGGTGTTAGTATGAGAGAGAATTTTGTCGATACTGATGTTCTGATGTGCTGATGCGCCGATGTGAATTGATGTGATGTGTTGATTTGAGCATTGTGTTGATTGATAGTAAGGGATGGTCCGAAGACCTCCCCACTGGCAAAAACTACGCACCCGAGCGAACCCGATTGGGGATCGTCGCAGGCTTCAACCCACCAGAGTGCAAGGGCGAGCCCCGACCTGGGGCCAGGGCGTCCGTGATCACCCTGGTCCCGGTGCCAAGTAAGTTTTAGCAATACCTAACCAATCAAAACCAATCAAAAACTAAACAATACCAACTAATATCCTCATTTGACAAAAACTCAGCAACAAGTAAACAAAAACAAACAACAATAAACCATCCTAACACATACATAACACACAGCACTCGCATGAACAACGACGAATAATACACTCAAACCGAGCTATCATCCAACGTGTTCAATCCGTTGCTTAAAATATCAAGACACAACAAATACTACTCACTTGACTCGCACAGTTGCATCGTACTACCGGGGCGAATCGCACTCGCGTAGAAGTGGAAAATCCTCCCCCATCCGCCCCTCCCCATCTACTGCGAATAGGAGAAACCTTGTTCAAGATAGAACCTTCACATAGAACACCAATCGGTAACACAAACCACATCATCCTCTCTTAGATCAATCCTCGTGTAAATTCAAATTTGCACATTAAGTGAGGCAATGTGAATCAACTAAACCATCCGTGCCAACCCAATCAAACAGAACCACGGTGAATTCCGAGTGGATGGATGTTATTCGTACGATGCTTATTTGCTTGATAAAGAGGATGTAAGAATTGTGTGTGTTGATGGTTTGTATATGACTTAGCACTCGTGTGTCTGCTCATGTAGTGTGTATTGTTTTGCTTTGGGACACGATGCGATGCGATGCGATGCGGTGTGGTGTTAGTATGAGAGAGAATTTTGTCGATACTGATGTTCTGATGTGCTGATGCGCCGATGTGAATTGATGTGATGTGTTGATTGATAGTAAGGGATGGTCGGAAGACCTCCCCACTGGCAAAAACTACGCACCCGAGCGAACCCGATTGGGGATCGTCGCAGGCTTCAACCCACCAGAGTGCAAGGGCGAGCCCCGACCTGGGGCCAGGGCGTCCGTGATCACCCTGGTCCCGGTGCCAAGTAAGTTTTAGCAATACCTAACCAATCAAAACCAATCAAAAACTAAACAATACCAACTAATATCCTCATTTGACCAAAACTCAGCAACAAGTAAACAAAAACAAACAACAATAAACCATCCTAACACATACATAACACACAGCACTCGCATGAACAACGACGAATAATACACTCAAACCGAGCTATCATCCAACGTGTTCAATCCGTTGCTTAAAATATCAAGACACAACAAATACTACTCACTTGACTCGCACAGTTGCATCGTACTACCGGGGCGAATCGCACTCGCGTAGAAGTGGAAAATCCTCCCCCATCCGCCCCTCCCCATCTACTGCGAATAGGAGAAACCTTGTTCAAGATAGAACCTTCACATAGAACACCAATCGGTAACACAAACCACATCATCCTCACTTAGATCAATCCTCGTGTAAATTCAAATTTGCACATTAAGTGAGGCAATGTGAATCAACTAAACCATCCGTGCCAACCCAATCAAACAGAGACATGGTGAATTCCGAGTGGATGGATGTTATTCGTACGATGCTTATTTGCTTGATAAAGAGGATGTAAGAATTGTGTGTGTTGATGGTTTGTATATGACTTAGCACTCGTGTGTCTGCTCATGTAGTGTGTATTGTTTTGCTTTGGGACACGATGCGATGCGATGCGATGTGGTGTTAGTATGAGAGAGAGTTTTCTCGATACTGATGTTCTGATGTGCTGATGCGCCGATGTGAATTGATGTGATGTGTTGATTTGAGCATTGTGTTGATTGATAGTAAGGGATGGTCCGAAGACCTCCCCACTGGCAAAAACTACGCACCCGAGCGAACCCGATTGGGGATCGTCGCAGGCTTCAACCCACCAGAGTGCAAGGGCGAGCCTCGACCTGGGGCCAGGGCGTCCGTGATCACCCTGGTCCCGGTGCCAAGTAAGTTTTAGCAATACCTAACCAATCAAAACCAATCAAAAACTAAACAATACCAACTAATATCCTCATTTGACAAAAACTCAGCAACAAGTAAACAAAAACAAACAACAATAAACCATCCTAACACATACATAACACACAGCACTCGCATGAACAACGACGAATAATACACTCAAACCGAGCTATCATCCAACGTGTTCAATCCGTTGCTTAAAATATCAAGACACAACAAATACTACTCACTTGACTCGCACAGTAGCATCGTACTACCAGGGCGAATCGCACTCGCGTAGAAGTGGAAAATCCTCCCCCATCCGCCCCTCCCCATCTACTGCGAATATAAGAAACCTTGTTCAATATAGAACCTTCACATAGAACACCAATCGGTAACACAAACCACATCATCCTCACTTAGATCAATCCTCGTGTAAATTCAAATTTGCACATTAAGTGAGGCAATGTGAATCAACTAAACCATCCGTGCCAACCCAATCAAACAGAACCACGGTGAATTCCGAGTGGATGGATGTTATTCGTACGATGCTTATTTGCTTGATAAAGAGGATGTAAGAATTGTGTGTGTTGATGGTTTGTATATGACTTAGCACTCGTGTGTCTGCTCATGTAGTGTGTATTGTTTTGCTTTGGGACACGATGCGATGCGATTTGGTGTTAGTATGAGAGAGAATTTTGTCGATACTGATGTTCTGATGTGCTGATGCGCCGATGTGAATTGATGTGATGTGTTGATTTGAGCATTGTGTTGATTGATAGTAAGGGATGGTCCGAAGACCTCCCCACTGGCAAAAACTACGCACCCGAGCGAACCCGATTGGGGATCGTCGCAGGCTTCAACCCACCAGAGTGCAAGGGCGAGCCCCGACCTGGGGCCAGGGCGTCCGTGATCACCCTGGTCCCGGTGCCAAGTAAGTTTTAGCAATACCTAACCAATCAAAACCAATCAAAAACTAAACAATACCAACTAATATCCTCATTTGACAAAAACTCAGCAACAAGTAAACAAAAACAAACAACAATAAACCATCCTAACACATACATAACACACAGCACTCGCATGAACAACGACGAATAATACACTCAAACCGAGCTATCATCCAACGTGTTCAATCCGTTGCTTAAAATATCAAGACACAACAAATACTACTCACTTGACTCGCACAGTTGCATCGTACTACCGGGGCGAATCGCACTCGCGTAGAAGTGGAAAATCCTCCCCCATCCGCCCCTCCCCATCTACTGCGAATAGGAGAAACCTTGTTCAAGATAGAACCTTCACATAGAACACCAATCGGTAACACAAACCACATCATCCTCACTTAGATCAATCCTCGTGTAAATTCAAATTTGCACATTAAGTGAGGCAATGTGAATCAACTAAACCATCCGTGCCAACCCAATCAAACAGAACCACGGTGAATTCCGAGTGGATGGATGTTATTCGTACGATGCTTATTTGCTTGATAAAGAGGATGTAAGAATTGTGTGTGTTGATGGTTTGTATATGACTTAGCACTCGTGTGTCTGCTCATGTAGTGTGTATTGTTTTGCTTTGGGACACGATGCGATGCGATGTGGTGTTAGTATGAGAGAGAATTTTGTCGATACTGATGTTCTGATGTGCTGATGCGCCGATGTGAATTGATGTGATGTGTTGATTTGAGCATTGTGTTGATTGATAGTAAGGGATGGTCCGAAGACCTCTCCACTGGCAAAAACTACGCACCCGAGCGAACCCGATTGGGGATCGTCGCAGGCTTCAACCCACCAGAGTGCAAGGGCGAGCCCCGACCTGGGGCCAGGGCGTCCGTGATCACCCTGGTCCCGGTGCCAAGTAAGTTTTAGCAATACCTAACCAATCAAAACCAATCAAAAACTAAACAATACCAACTAATATCCTCATTTGACAAAAACTCAGCAACAAGTAAACAAAAACAAACAACAATAAACCATCCTAACACATACATGACACACAGCACTCGCATGAACAACGACGAATAATACACTCAAACCGAGCTATCATCCAACGTGTTCAATCCGTTGCTTAAAATATCAAGACACAACAAATACTACTTACTCGACTCGCACAGTTGCATCGTACTACCGGGGCGAATCGCACTCGCGTAGAAGTGGAAAATCCTCCCCCATCCGCCCCTCCCCATCTACTGCGAATAGGAGAAACCTTGTTCAAGATAGAACCTTCACATAGAACACCAATCGGTAACACAAACCACATCATCCTCTCTTAGATCAATCCTCGTGTAAATTCAAATTTGCACATTAAGTGAGGCAATGTGAATCAACTAAACCATCCGTGCCAACCCAATCAAACAGAACCATGGTGAATTCCGAGTGGATGGATGTTATTCGTACGATGCTTATTTGCTTGATAAAGAGGATGTAAGAATTGTGTGTGTTGATGGTTTGTATATGACTTAGCACTCGTGTGTCTGCTCATGTAGTGTGTATTGTTTTGCTTTGGGACACGATGCGATGCGATGCGATGCGGTGTGGTGTTAGTATGAGAGAGAATTTTGTCGATACTGATGTTCTGATGTGCTGATGCGCCGATGTGAATTGATGTGATGTGTTGATTTGAGCATTGTGTTGATTGATAGTAAGGGATGGTCCGAAGACCTCCCCACTGGCAAAAACTACGCACCCGAGCGAACCCGATTAGGGATCGTCGCAGGCTTCAACCCACCAGAGTGCAAGGGCGAGCCTCGACCTGGGGCCAGGGCGTCCGTGATCACCCTGGTCCCGGTGCCAAGTAAGTTTTAGCAATACCTAACCAATCAAAACCAATCAAAAACTAAACAATACCAACTAATATCCTCATTTGACAAAAACTCAGCAACAAGTAAACAAAAACAAACAACAATAAACCATCCTAACACATACATAACACACAGCACTCGCATGAACAACGACGAATAATACACTCAAACCGAGCTATCATCCAACGTGTTCAATCCGTTGCTTAAAATATCAAGACACAACAAATACTACTCACTTGACTCGCACAGTTCCATCGTACTACCGGGGCGAATCGCACTCGCGTAGAAGTGGAAAATCCTCCCCCATCCGCCCCTCCCCATCTACTGCGAATAGGAGAAACCTTGTTCAAGATAGAACCTTCACATAGAACACCAATCGGTAACACAAACCACATCATCCTCACTTAGATCAATCCTCGTGTAAATTCAAATTTGCACATTAAGTGAGGCAATGTGAATCAACTAAACCATCCGTGCCAACCCAATCAAACAGAACCACGGTGAATTCCGAGTGGATGGATGTTATTCGTACGATGCTTATTTGCTTGATAAAGAGGATGTAAGAATTGTGTGTGTTGATGGTTTGTATATGACTTAGCACTCGTGTGTCTGCTCATGTAGTGTGTATTGTTTTGCTTTGGGACACGATGCGATGCGATGTGGTGTTAGTATGAGAGAGAATTTTGTCGATACTGATGTTCTGATGTGCTGATGCGCCGATGTGAATTGATGTGATGTGTTGATTTGAGCATTGTGTTGATTGATAGTAAGGGATGGTCCGAAGACCTCTCCACTGGCAAAAACTACGCACCCGAGCGAACCCGATTGGGGATCGTCGCAGGCTTCAACCCACCAGAGTGCAAGGGCGAGCCCCGACCTGGGGCCAGGGCGTCCGTGATCACCCTGGTCCCGGTGCCAAGTAAGTTTTAGCAATACCTAACCAATCAAAACCAATCAAAAACTAAACAATACCAACTAATATCCTCATTTGACAAAAACTCAGCAACAAGTAAACAAAAACAAACAACAATAAACCATCCTAACACATACATGACACACAGCACTCGCATGAACAACGACGAATAATACACTCAAACCGAGCTATCATCCAACGTGTTCAATCCGTTGCTTAAAATATCAAGACACAACAAATACTACTTACTCGACTCGCACAGTTGCATCGTACTACCGGGGCGAATCGCACTCGCGTAGAAGTGGAAAATCCTCCCCCATCCGCCCCTCCCCATCTACTGCGAATAGGAGAAACCTTGTTCAAGATAGAACCTTCACATAGAACACCAATCGGTAACACAAACCACATCATCCTCTCTTAGATCAATCCTCGTGTAAATTCAAATTTGCACATTAAGTGAGGCAATGTGAATCAACTAAACCATCCGTGCCAACCCAATCAAACAGAACCATGGTGAATTCCGAGTGGATGGATGTTATTCGTACGATGCTTATTTGCTTGATAAAGAGGATGTAAGAATTGTGTGTGTTGATGGTTTGTATATGACTTAGCACTCGTGTGTCTGCTCATGTAGTGTGTATTGTTTTGCTTTGGGACACGATGCGATGCGATGTGGTGTTAGTATGAGAGAGAATTTTGTCGATACTGATGTTCTGATGTGCTGATGCGCCGATGTGAATTGATGTGATGTGTTGATTTGAGCATTGTGTTGATTGATAGTAAGGGATGGTCCGAAGACCTCCCCACTGGCAAAAACTACGCACCCGAGCGAACCCGATTGGGGATCGTCGCAGGCTTCAACCCACCAGAGTGCAAGGGCGAGCCCCGACCTGGGGCCAGGGCGTCCGTGATCACCCTGGTCCCGGTGCCAAGTAAGTTTTAGCAATACCTAACCAATCAAAACCAATCAAAAACTAAACAATACCAACTAATATCCTCATTTGACAAAAACTCAGCAACAAGTAAACAAAAACAAACAACAATAAACCATCCTAACACATACATGACACACAGCACTCGCATGAACAACGACGAATAATACACTCAAACCGAGCTATCATCCAACGTGTTCAATCCGTTGCTTAAAATATCAAGACACAACAAATACTACTTACTCGACTCGCACAGTTGCATCGTACTACCGGGGCGAATCGCACTCGCGTAGAAGTGGAAAATCCTCCCCCATCCGCCCCTCCCCATCTACTGCGAATAGGAGAAACCTTGTTCAAGATAGAACCTTCACATAGAACACCAATCGGTAACACAAACCACATCATCCTCTCTTAGATCAATCCTCGTGTAAATTCAAATTTGCACATTAAGTGAGGCAATGTGAATCAACTAAACCATCCGTGCCAACCCAATCAAACAGAACCATGGTGAATTCCGAGTGGATGGATGTTATTCGTACGATGCTTATTTGCTTGATAAAGAGGATGTAAGAATTGTGTGTGTTGATGGTTTGTATATGACTTAGCACTCGTGTGTCTGCTCATGTAGTGTGTATTGTTTTGCTTTGGGACACGATGCGATGCGATGCGATGCGGTGTGGTGTTAGTATGAGAGAGAATTTTGTCGATACTGATGTTCTGATGTGCTGATGCGCCGATGTGAATTGATGTGATGTGTTGATTTGAGCATTGTGTTGATTGATAGTAAGGGATGGTCCGAAGACCTCCCCACTGGCAAAAACTACGCACCCGAGCGAACCCGATTAGGGATCGTCGCAGGCTTCAACCCACCAGAGTGCAAGGGCGAGCCTCGACCTGGGGCCAGGGCGTCCGTGATCACCCTGGTCCCGGTGCCAAGTAAGTTTTAGCAATACCTAACCAATCAAAACCAATCAAAAACTAAACAATACCAACTAATATCCTCATTTGACAAAAACTCAGCAACAAGTAAACAAAAACAAACAACAATAAACCATCCTAACACATACATAACACACAGCACTCGCATGAACAACGACGAATAATACACTCAAACCGAGCTATCATCCAACGTGTTCAATCCGTTGCTTAAAATATCAAGACACAACAAATACTACTCACTTGACTCGCACAGTTCCATCGTACTACCGGGGCGAATCGCACTCGCGTAGAAGTGGAAAATCCTCCCCCATCCGCCCCTCCCCATCTACTGCGAATAGGAGAAACCTTGTTCAAGATAGAACCTTCACATAGAACACCAATCGGTAACACAAACCACATCATCCTCACTTAGATCAATCCTCGTGTAAATTCAAATTTGCACATTAAGTGAGGCAATGTGAATCAACTAAACCATCCGTGCCAACCCAATCAAACAGAACCACGGTGAATTCCGAGTGGATGGATGTTATTCGTACGATGCTTATTTGCTTGATAAAGAGGATGTAAGAATTGTGTGTGTTGATGGTTTGTATATGACTTAGCACTCGTGTGTCTGCTCATGTAGTGTGTATTGTTTTGCTTTGGGACACGATGCGATGCGATGTGGTGTTAGTATGAGAGAGAATTTTGTCGATACTGATGTTCTGATGTGCTGATGCGCCGATGTGAATTGATGTGATGTGTTGATTTGAGCATTGTGTTGATTGATAGTAAGGGATGGTCCGAAGACCTCCCCACTGGCAAAAACTACGCACCCGAGCGAACCCGATTGGGGATCGTCGCAGGCTTCAACCCACCAGAGTGCAAGGGCGAGCCCCGACCTGGGGCCAGGGCGTCCGTGATCACCCTGGTCCCGGTGCCAAGTAAGTTTTAGCAATACCTAACCAATCAAAACCAATCAAAAACTAAACAATACCAACTAATATCCTCATTTGACAAAAACTCAGCAACAAGTAAACAAAAACAAACAACAATAAACCATCCTAACACATACATGACACATAGCACTCGCATGAACAACGACGAATAATACACTCAAACCGAGCTATCATCCAACGTGTTCAATCCGTTGCTTAAAATATCAAGACACAACAAATACTACTCACTTGACTCGCACAGTTCCATCGTACTACCGGGGCGAATCGCACTCGCGTAGAAGTGGAAAATCCTCCCCCATCCGCCCCTCCCCATCTACTGCGAATAGGAGAAACCTTGTTCAATATAGAACCTTCACATAGAACACCAATCGGTAACACAAACCACATCATCCTCACTTAGATCAATCCTCGTGTAAATTCAAATTTGCACATTAAGTGAGGCAATGTGAATCAACTAAACCATCCGTGCCAACCCAATCAAACAGAACCACGGTGAATTCCGAGTGGATGGATGTTATTCGTACGATGCTTATTTGCTTGATAAAGAGGATGTAAGAATTGTGTGTGTTGATGGTTTGTATATGACTTAGCACTCGTGTGTCTGCTCATGTAGTGTGTATTGTTTTGCTTTGGGACACGATGTGATGAGATGCGATGCGATGCGATGTGGTGTTAGTATGAGAGAGAATTTTGTCGATACTGATGTTCTGATGTGCTGATGCGTCGATGTGAATTGATGTGATGTGTTGATTTGAGCATTGTGTTGATTGATAGTAAGGGATGGTCCGAAGACCTCCCCACTGGCAAAAACTACGCACCCGAGCGAACCCGATTAGGGATCGTCGCAGGCTTCAACCCACCAGAGTGCAAGGGCGAGCCCCGACCTGGGGCCAGGGCGTCCGTGATCACCCTGGTCCCGGTGCCAAGTAAGTTTTAGCAATACCTAACCAATCAAAACCAATCAAAAACTAAACAATACCAACTAATATCCTCATTTGACAAAAACTCAGCAACGAATAAACAAAAACAAACAACAATAAACCATCCTAACACATACATAACACACAGCACTCGCATGAACAACGACGAATAATACACTCAAACCGAGCTATCATCCAACGTGTTCAATCCGTTGCTTAAAATATCAAGACACAACAAATACTACTTACTCGACTCGCACAGTTCCATCGTACTACCGGGGCGAATCGCACTCGCGTAGAAGTGGAAAATCCTCCCCCATCCGCCCCTCCCCATCTACTGCGAATAGGAGAAACCTTGTTCAAGATAGAACCTTCACATAGAACACCAATCGGTAACACAAACCACATCATCCTCACTTAGATCAATCCTCGTGTAAATTCAAATTTGCACATTAAGTGAGGCAATGTGAATCAACTAAACCATCCGTGCCAACCCAATCAAACAGAACCACGGTGAATTCCGAGTGGATGGATGTTATTCGTACGATGCTTATTTGCTTGATAAAGAGGATGTAAGAATTGTGTGTGTTGATGGTTTGTATATGACTTAGCACTCGTGTGTCTGCTCATGTAGTGTGTATTGTTTTGCTTTGGCACACGATGCGATGCGATGCGATGCGATGTGGTGTTAGTATGAGAGAGAATTTTGTCGATACTGATGTTCTGATGTGCTGATGCGCCGATGTGAATTGATGTGATGTGTTGATTTGAGCATTGTGTTGATTGATAGTAAGGGATGGTCCGAAGACCTCCCCACTGGCAAAAACTACGCACCCGAGCGAACCCGATTGGGGATCGTCGCAGGCTTCAACCCACCAGAGTGCAAGGGCGAGCCCCGACCTGGGGCCAGGGCGTCCGTGATCACCCTGGTCCCGGTGCCAAGTAAGTTTTAGCAATACCTAACCAATCAAAACCAATCAAAAACTAAACAATACCAACTAATATCCTCATTTGACAAAAACTCAGCAACAAGTAAACAAAAACAAACAACAATAAACCATCCTAACACACACATAACACACAGCACTCGCATGAACAACGACGAATAATACACTCAAACCGAGCTATCATCCAACGTGTTCAATCCGTTGCTTAAAATATCAAGACACAACAAATACTACTCACTTGACTCGCACAGTTGCATCGTACTACCGGGGCGAATCGCACTCGCGTAGAAGTGGAAAATCCTCCCCCATCCGCCCCTCCCCATCTACTGCGAATAGGAGAAACCTTGTTCAATATAGAACCTTCACATAGAACACCAATCGGTAACACAAACCACATCATCCTCACTTAGATCAATCCTCGTGTAAATTCAAATTTGCACATTAAGTGAGGCAATGTGAATCAACTAAACCATCCGTGCCAATCCAATCAAACAGAACCACGGTGAATTCCGAGTGGATGGATGTTATTCGTACGATGCTTATTTGCTTGATAAAGAGGATGTAAGAATTGTGTGTGTTGATGGTTTGTATATGACTTAGCACTCGTGTGTCTGCTCATGTAGTGTGTATTGTTTTGCTTTGGGACACGATGTGATGAGATGCGATGCGATGCGATGTGGTGTTAGTATGAGAGAGAGTTTTCTCGATACTGATGTTCTGATGTGCTGATGCGCCGATGTGAATTGATGTGATGTGTTGATTTGAGCATTGTGTTGATTGATAGTAAGGGATGGTCCGAAGACCTCCCCACTGGCAAAAACTACGCACCCGAGCGAACCCGATTAGGGATCGTCGCAGGCTTCAACCCACCAGAGTGCAAGGGCGAGCCCCGACCTGGGGCCAGGGCGTCCGTGATCACCCTGGTCCCGGTGCCAAGTAAGTTTTAGCAATACCTAACCAATCAAAACCAATCAAAAACTAAACAATACCAACTAATAACCTCATTTGACAAAAACTCAGCAACG
Organism: Fasciola hepatica; assembly: GCA_948099385.1. NCBI lineage: Eukaryota > Metazoa > Platyhelminthes > Trematoda > Plagiorchiida > Fasciolidae > Fasciola > Fasciola hepatica. The sequence goes on along the minus strand of CANUEZ040000060.1, from coordinate 5,302,362 downwards.
AATAAACAAAAACAAACAACAATAAACCATCCTAACACATACATAACACACAGCACTCGCATGAACAACGACGAATAATACACTCAAACCGAGCTATCATCCAACGTGTTCAATCCGTTGCTTAAAATATCAAGACACAACAAATACTACTTACTCGACTCGCACAGTTCCATCGTACTACCGGGGCGAATCGCACTCGCGTAGAAGTGGAAAATCCTCCCCCATCCGCCCCTCCCCATCTACTGCGAATAGGAGAAACCTTGTTCAAGATAGAACCTTCACATAGAACACCAATCGGTAACACAAACCACATCATCCTCACTTAGATCAATCCTCGTGTAAATTCAAATTTGCACATTAAGTGAGGCAATGTGAATCAACTAAACCATCCGTGCCAATCCAATCAAACAGAACCACGGTGAATTCCGAGTGGATGGATGTTATTCGTACGATGCTTATTTGCTTGATAAAGAGGATGTAAGAATTGTGTGTGTTGATGGTTTGTATATGACTTAGCACTCGTGTGTCTGCTCATGTAGTGTGTATTGTTTTGCTTTGGGACACGATGTGATGAGATGCGATGCGATGCGATGTGGTGTTAGTATGAGAGAGAGTTTTCTCGATACTGATGTTCTGATGTGCTGATGCGCCGATGTGAATTGATGTGATGTGTTGATTTGAGCATTGTGTTGATTGATAGTAAGGGATGGTCGGAAGACCTCCCCACTGGCAAAAACTACGCACCCGAGCGAACCCGATTAGGGATCGTCGCAGGCTTCAACCCACCAGAGTGCAAGGGCGAGCCCCGACCTGGGGCCAGGGCGTCCGTGATCACCCTGGTCCCGGTGCCAAGTAAGTTTTAGCAATACCTAACCAATCAAAACCAATCAAAAACTAAACAATACCAACTAATATCCTCATTTGACAAAAACTCAGCAACGAATAAACAAAAACAAACAACAATAAACCATCCTAACACATACATGACACACAGCACTCGCATGAACAACGACGAATAATACACTCAAACCGAGCTATCATCCAACGTGTTCAATCCGTTGCTTAAAATATCAAGACACAACAAATACTACTTACTTGACTCGCAGAGTTGCATCGTACTACCGGGGCGAATGGCACTCGCGTAGAAGTGGAAAATCCTCCCCCATCCGCCCCTCCCCATCTACTGCGAATAGGAGAAACCTTGTTCAAGATAGAACCTTCACATAGAACACCAATCGGTAACACAAACCACATCATCCTCACTTAGATCAATCCTCGTGTAAATTCAAATTTGCACATTAAGTGAGGCAATGTGAATCAACTAAACCATCCGTGCCAACCCAATCAAACAGAACCACGGTGAATTCCGAGTGGATGGATGTTATTCGTACGATGCTTATTTGCTTGATAAAGAGGATGTAAGAATTGTGTGTGTTGATGGTTTGTATATGACTTAGCAATCGTGTGTCTGCTCATGTAGTGTGTATTGTTTTGCTTTGGCACACGATGCGATGCGATGCGATGCGATGTGGTGTTAGTATGAGAGAGAATTTTGTCGATACTGATGTTCTGATGTGCTGATGCGCCGATGTGAATTGATGTGATGTGTTGATTTGAGCATTGTGTTGATTGATAGTAAGGGATGGTCCGAAGACCTCCCCACTGGCAAAAACTACGCACCCGAGCGAACCCGATTGGGGATCGTCGCAGGCTTCAACCCACCAGAGTGCAAGGGCGAGCCCCGACCTGGGGCCAGGGCGTCCGTGATCACCCTGGTCCCGGTGCCAAGTAAGTTTTAGCAATACCTAACCAATCAAAACCAATCAAAAACTAAACAATACCAACTAATATCCTCATTTGACAAAAACTCAGCAACAAGTAAACAAAAACAAACAACAATAAACCATCCTAACACACACATAACACACAGCACTCGCATGAACAACGACGAATAATACACTCAAACCGAGCTATCATCCAACGTGTTCAATCCGTTGCTTAAAATATCAAGACACAACAAATACTACTTACTCGACTCGCACAGTTCCATCGTACTACCGGGGCGAATCGCACTCGCGTAGAAGTGGAAAATCCTCCCCCATCCGCCCCTCCCCATCTACTGCGAATAGGAGAAACCTTGTTCAAGATAGAACCTTCACATAGAACACCAATCGGTAACACAAACCACATCATCCTCACTTAGATCAATCCTCGTGTAAATTCAAATTTGCACATTAAGTGAGGCAATGTGAATCAACTAAACCATCCGTGCCAACCCAATCAAACAGAACCACGGTGAATTCCGAGTGGATGGATGTTATTCGTACGATGCTTATTTGCTTGATAAAGAGGATGTAAGAATTGTGTGTGTTGATGGTTTGTATATGACTTAGCACTCGTGTGTCTGCTCATGTAGTGTGTATTGTTTTGCTTTGGGACACGATGTGATGAGATGCGATGCGATGCGATGTGGTGTTAGTATGAGAGAGAGTTTTCTCGATACTGATGTTCTGATGTGCTGATGCGCCGATGTGAATTGATGTGATGTGTTGATTTGAGCATTGTGTTGATTGATAGTAAGGGATGGTCGGAAGACCTCCCCACTGGCAAAAACTACGCACCCGAGCGAACCCGATTGGGGATCGCCGCAGGCTTCAACCCACCAGAGTGCAAGGGCGAGCCCCGACCTGGGGCCAGGGCGTCCGTGATCACCCTGGTCCCGGTGCCAAGTAAGTTTTAGCAATACCTAACCAATCAAAACCAATCAAAAACTAAACAATACCAACTAATATCCTCATTTGACAAAAACTCAGCAATGAGTAAACAAAAACAAACAACAATAAACCATCCTAACACATACATAACACACAGCACTCGCATGAACAACGACGAATAATACACTCAAACCGAGCTATCATCCAACGTGTTCAATCCGTTGCTTAAAATATCAAGACACAACAAATACTACTCACTTGACTCGCACAGTAGCATCGTACTACCGGGGCGAATCGCACTCGCGTAGAAGTGGAAAATCCTCCCCCATCCGCCCCTCCCCATCTACTGCGAATAGGAGAAACCTTGTTCAAGATAGAACCTTCACATAGAACACCAATCGGTAACACAAACCACATCATCCTCACTTAGATCAATCCTCGTGTAAATTCAAATTTGCACATTAAGTGAGGCAATGTGAATCAACTAAACCATCCGTGCCAACCCAATCAAACAGAACCACGGTGAATTCCGAGTGGATGGATGTTATTCGTACGATGCTTATTTGCTTGATAAAGAGGATGTAAGAATTGTGTGTGTTGATGGTTTGTATATGACTTAGCACTCGTGTGTCTGCTCATGTAGTGTGTATTGTTTTGCTTTGGGACACGATGTGATGAGATGCGATGCGATGCGATGTGGTGTTAGTATGAGAGAGAGTTTTCTCGATACTGATGTTCTGATGTGCTGATGCGCCGATGTGAATTGATGTGATGTGTTGATTTGAGCATTGTGTTGATTGATAGTAAGGGATGGTCCGAAGACCTCCCCACTGGCAAAAACTACGCACCCGAGCGAACCCGATTGGGGATCGTCGCAGGCTTCAACCCGCCAGAGTGCAAGGGCGAGCCCCGACCTGGGGCCAGGGCGTCCGTGATCACCCTGGTCCCGGTGCCAAGTAAGTTTTAGCAATACCTAACCAATCAAAACCAATCAAAATCTAAACAACTAATGCCAACTAATATCCTCATTTGACCAAAACTCAGCAACAAGTAAACAAAAACAAACAACAATAAACCATCCTAACACATACATAACACACAGCACTCGCATGAACAACGACGAATAATACACTCAAACCGAGCTATCATCCAACGTGTTCAATCCGTTGCTTAAAATATCAAGACACAACAAATACTACTCACTTGACTCGCACAGTAGCATCGTACTACCGGGGCGAATCGCACTCGCGTAGAAGTGGAAAATCCTCCCCCATCCGCCCCTCCCCATCTACTGCGAATAGGAGAAACCTTGTTCAAGATAGAACCTTCACATAGAACACCAATCGGTAACACAAACCACATCATCCTCACTTAGATCAATCCTCGTGTAAATTCAAATTTGCACATTAAGTGAGGCAATGTGAATCAACTAAACCATCCGTGCCAACCCAATCAAACAGAACCACGGTGAATTCCGAGTGGATGGATGTTATTCGTACGATGCTTATTTGCTTGATAAAGAGGATGTAAGAATTGTGTGTGTTGATGGTTTGTATATGACTTAGCACTCGTGTGTCTGCTCATGTAGTGTGTATTGTTTTGCTTTGGGACACGATGTGATGAGATGCGATGCGATGCGATGTGGTGTTAGTATGAGAGAGAGTTTTCTCGATACTGATGTTCTGATGTGCTGATGCGCCGATGTGAATTGATGTGATGTGTTGATTTGAGCATTGTGTTGATTGATAGTAAGGGATGGTCGGAAGACCTCCCCACTGGCAAAAACTACGCACCCGAGCGAACCCGATTAGGGATCGTCGCAGGCTTCAACCCACCAGAGTGCAAGGGCGAGCCCCGACCTGGGGCCAGGGCGTCCGTGATCACCCTGGTCCCGGTGCCAAGTAAGTTTTAGCAATACCTAACCAATCAAAACCAATCAAAAACTAAACAATACCAACTAATATCCTCATTTGACAAAAACTCAGCAACGAATAAACAAAAACAAACAACAATAAACCATCCTAACACATACATGACACACAGCACTCGCATGAACAACGACGAATAATACACTCAAACCGAGCTATCATCCAACGTGTTCAATCCGTTGCTTAAAATATCAAGACACAACAAATACTACTTACTCGACTCGCACAGTTGCATCGTACTACCGGGGCGAATCGCACTCGCGTAGAAGTGGAAAATCCTCCCCCATCCGCCCCTCCCCATCTACTGCGAATAGGAGAAACCTTGTTCAAGATAGAACCTTCACATAGAACACCAATCGGTAACACAAACCACATCATCCTCACTTAGATCAATCCTCGTGTAAATTCAAATTTGCACATTAAGTGAGGCAATGTGAATCAACTAAACCATCCGTGCCAACCCAATCAAACAGAACCACGGTGAATTCCGAGTGGATGGATGTTATTCGTACGATGCTTATTTGCTTGATAAAGAGGATGTAAGAATTGTGTGTGTTGATGGTTTGTATATGACTTAGCACTCGTGTGTCTGCTCATGTAGTGTGTATTGTTTTGCTTTGGGACACGATGTGATGAGATGCGATGCGATGCGATGTGGTGTTAGTATGAGAGAGAGTTTTCTCGATACTGATGTTCTGATGTGCTGATGCGCCGATGTGAATTGATGTGATGTGTTGATTTGAGCATTGTGTTGATTGATAGTAAGGGATGGTCCGAAGACCTCCCCACTGGCAAAAACTACGCACCCGAGCGAACCCGATTGGGGATCGCCGCAGGCTTCAACCCGCCAGAGTGCAAGGGCGAGCCCCGACCTGGGGCCAGGGCGTCCGTGATCACCCTGGTCCCGGTGCCAAGTAAGTTTTAGCAATACCTAACCAATCAAAACCAATCAAAATCTAAACAACTAATGCCAACTAATATCCTCATTTGACCAAAACTCAGCAACAAGTAAACAAAAACAAACAACAATAAACCATCCTAACACATACATAACACACAGCACTCGCATGAACAACGACGAATAATACACTCAAACCGAGCTATCATCCAACGTGTTCAATCCGTTGCTTAAAATATCAAGACACAACAAATACTACTCACTTGACTCGCACAGTTCCATCGTACTACCGGGGCGAATCGCACTCGCGTAGAAGTGGAAAATCCTCCCCCATCCGCCCCTCCCCATCTACTGCGAATAGGAGAAACCTTGTTCAAGATAGAACCTTCACATAGAACACCAATCGGTAACACAAACCACATCATCCTCACTTAGATCAATCCTCGTGTAAATTCAAATTTGCACATTAAGTGAGGCAATGTGAATCAACTAAACCATCCGTGCCAACCCAATCAAACAGAACCATGGTGAATTCCGAGTGGATGGATGTTATTCGTACGATGCTTATTTGCTTGATAAAGAGGATGTAAGAATTGTGCGTGTTGATGGTTTGTATATGACTTAGCACTCGTGTGTCTGCTCATGTAGTGTGTATTGTTTTGCTTTGGGACACGATGTGATGAGATGCGATGCGATGCGATGTGGTGTTAGTATGAGAGAGAGTTTTCTCGATACTGATGTTCTGATGTGCTGATGCGCCGATGTGAATTGATGTGATGTGTTGATTTGAGCATTGTGTTGATTGATAGTAAGGGATGGTCGGAAGACCTCCCCACTGGCAAAAACTACGCACCCGAGCGAACCCGATTAGGGATCGTCGCAGGCTTCAACCCACCAGAGTGCAAGGGCGAGCCTCGACCTGGGGCCAGGGCGTCCGTGATCACCCTGGTCCCGGTGCCAAGTAAGTTTTAGCAATACCTAACCAATCAAAACCAATCAAAAACTAAACAATACCAACTAATATCCTCATTTGACCAAAACTCAGCAACGAATAAACAAAAACAAACAACAATAAACCATCCTAACACATACATAACACACAGCACTCGCATGAACAACGACGAATAATACACTCAAACCGAGCTATCATCCAACGTGTTCAATCCGTTGCTTAAAATATCAAGACACAACAAATACTACTTACTCGACTCGCACAGTTCCATCGTACTACCGGGGCGAATCGCACTCGCGTAGAAGTGGAAAATCCTCCCCCATCCGCCCCTCCCCATCTACTGCGAATAGGAGAAACCTTGTTCAAGATAGAACCTTCACATAGAACACCAATCGGTAACACAAACCACATCATCCTCACTTAGATCAATCCTCGTGTAAATTCAAATTTGCACATTAAGTGAGGCAATGTGAATCAACTAAACCATCCGTGCCAACCCAATCAAACAGAACCACGGTGAATTCCGAGTGGATGGATGTTATTCGTACGATGCTTATTTGCTTGATAAAGAGGATGTAAGAATTGTGTGTGTTGATGGTTTGTATATGACTTAGCACTCGTGTGTCTGCTCATGTAGTGTGTATTGTTTTGCTTTGGGACACGATGTGATGAGATGCGATGCGATGCGATGTGGTGTTAGTATGAGAGAGAGTTTTCTCGATACTGATGTTCTGATGTGCTGATGCGCCGATGTGAATTGATGTGATGTGTTGATTTGAGCATTGTGTTGATTGATAGTAAGGGATGGTCCGAAGACCTCCCCACTGGCAAAAACTACGCACCCGAGCGAACCCGATTGGGGATCGTCGCAGGCTTCAACCCACCAGAGTGCAAGGGCGAGCCCCGACCTGGGGCCAGGGCGTCCGTGATCACCCTGGTCCCGGTGCCAAGTAAGTTTTAGCAATACCTAACCAATCAAAACCAATCAAAAACTAAACAATACCAACTAATATCCTCATTTGACAAAAACTCAGCAACAAGTAAACAAAAACAAACAACAATAAACCATCCTAACACATACATAACACACAGCACTCGCATGAACAACGACGAATAATACACTCAAACCGAGCTATCATCCAACGTGTTCAATCCGTTGCTTAAAATATCAAGACACAACAAATACTACTTACTCGACTCGCACAGTTCCATCGTACTACCGGGGCGAATCGCACTCGCGTAGAAGTGGAAAATCCTCCCCCATCCGCCCCTCCCCATCTACTGCGAATAGGAGAAACCTTGTTCAAGATAGAACCTTCACATAGAACACCAATCGGTAACACAAACCACATCATCCTCACTTAGATCAATCCTCGTGTAAATTCAAATTTGCACATTAAGTGAGGCAATGTGAATCAACTAAACCATCCGTGCCAACCCAATCAAACAGAACCACGGTGAATTCCGAGTGGATGGATGTTATTCGTACGATGCTTATTTGCTTGATAAAGAGGATGTAAGAATTGTGTGTGTTGATGGTTTGTATATGACTTAGCAATCGTGTGTCTGCTCATGTAGTGTGTATTGTTTTGCTTTGGGACACGATGTGATGAGATGCGATGCGATGCGATGTGGTGTTAGTATGAGAGAGAGTTTTCTCGATACTGATGTTCTGATGTGCTGATGCGCCGATGTGAATTGATGTGATGTGTTGATTTGAGCATTGTGTTGATTGATAGTAAGGGATGGTCGGAAGACCTCCCCACTGGCAAAAACTACGCACCCGAGCGAACCCGATTAGGGATCGTCGCAGGCTTCAACCCACCAGAGTGCAAGGGCGAGCCTCGACCTGGGGCCAGGGCGTCCGTGATCACCCTGGTCCCGGTGCCAAGTAAGTTTTAGCAATACCTAACCAATCAAAACCAATCAAAAACTAAACAATACCAACTAATATCCTCATTTGACAAAAACTCAGCAACAAGTAAACAAAAACAAACAACAATAAACCATCCTAACACATACATAACACACAGCACTCGCATGAACAACGACGAATAATACACTCAAACCGAGCTATCATCCAACGTGTTCAATCCGTTGCTTAAAATATCAAGACACAACAAATACTACTTACTCGACTCGCACAGTTCCATCGTACTACCGGGGCGAATCGCACTCGCGTAGAAGTGGAAAATCCTCCCCCATCCGCCCCTCCCCATCTACTGCGAATAGGAGAAACCTTGTTCAAGATAGAACCTTCACATAGAACACCAATCGGTAACACAAACCACATCATCCTCACTTAGATCAATCCTCGTGTAAATTCAAATTTGCACATTAAGTGAGGCAATGTGAATCAACTAAACCATCCGTGCCAACCCAATCAAACAGAACCATGGTGAATTCCGAGTGGATGGATGTTATTCGTACGATGCTTATTTGCTTGATAAAGAGGATGTAAGAATTGTGTGTGTTGATGGTTTGTATATGACTTAGCACTCGTGTGTCTGCTCATGTAGTGTGTATTGTTTTGCTTTGGGACACGATGTGATGAGATGCGATGCGATGCGATGTGGTGTTAGTATGAGAGAGAGTTTTCTCGATACTGATGTTCTGATGTGCTGATGCGCCGATGTGAATTGATGTGATGTGTTGATTTGAGCATTGTGTTGATTGATAGTAATGGATGGTCGGAAGACCTCCCCACTGGCAAAAACTACGCACCCGAGCGAACCCGATTAGGGATCGTCGCAGGCTTCAACCCACCAGAGTGCAAGGGCGAGCCTCGACCTGGGGCCAGGGCGTCCGTGATCACCCTGGTCCCGGTGCCAAGTAAGTTTTAGCAATACCTAACCAATCAAAACCAATCAAAAACTAAACAATACCAACTAATATCCTCATTTGACCAAAACTCAGCAACAAGTAAACAAAAACAAACAACAATAAACCATCCTAACACATACATAACACACAGCACTCGCATGAACAACGACGAATAATACACTCAAACCGAGCTATCATCCAACGTGTTCAATCCGTTGCTTAAAATATCAAGACACAACAAATACTACTTACTCGACTCGCACAGTTCCATCGTACTACCGGGGCGAATCGCACTCGCGTAGAAGTGGAAAATCCTCCCCCATCCGCCCCTCCCCATCTACTGCGAATAGGAGAAACCTTGTTCAAGATAGAACCTTCACATAGAACACCAATCGGTAACACAAACCACATCATCCTCACTTAGATCAATCCTCGTGTAAATTCAAATTTGCACATTAAGTGAGGCAATGTGAATCAACTAAACCATCCGTGCCAACCCAATCAAACAGAACCACGGTGAATTCCGAGTGGATGGATGTTATTCGTACGATGCTTATTTGCTTGATAAAGAGGATGTAAGAATTGTGTGTGTTGATGGTTTGTATATGACTTAGCACTCGTGTGTCTGCTCATGTAGTGTGTATTGTTTTGCTTTGGGACACGATGTGATGAGATGCGATGCGATGCGATGTGGTGTTAGTATGAGAGAGAGTTTTCTCGATACTGATGTTCTGATGTGCTGATGCGCCGATGTGAATTGATGTGATGTGTTGATTTGAGCATTGTGTTGATTGATAGTAAGGGATGGTCCGAAGACCTCCCCACTGGCAAAAACTACGCACCCGAGCGAACCCGATTGGGGATCGTCGCAGGCTTCAACCCACCAGAGTGCAAGGGCGAGCCCCGACCTGGGGCCAGGGCGTCCGTGATCACCCTGGTCCCGGTGCCAAGTAAGTTTGAGCAATACCTAACCAATCAAAACCAATCAAAAACTAAACAATACCAACTAATATCCTCATTTGACAAAAACTCAGCAACAAGTAAACAAAAACAAACAACAATAAACCATCCTAACACATACATGACACACAGCACTCGCATGAACAACGACGAATAATACACTCAAACCGAGCTATCATCCAACGTGTTCAATCCGTTGCTTAAAATATCAAGACACAACAAATACTACTTACTCGACTCGCACAGTTCCATCGTACTACCGGGGCGAATCGCACTCGCGTAGAAGTGGAAAATCCTCCCCCATCCGCCCCTCCCCATCTACTGCGAATAGGAGAAACCTTGTTCAAGATAGAACCTTCACATAGAACACCAATCGGTAACACAAACCACATCATCCTCACTTAGATCAATCCTCGTGTAAATTCAAATTTGCACATTAAGTGAGGCAATGTGAATCAACTAAACCATCCGTGCCAACCCAATCAAACAGAACCACGGTGAATTCCGAGTGGATGGATGTTATTCGTACGATGCTTATTTGCTTGATAAAGAGGATGTAAGAATTGTGTGTGTTGATGGTTTGTATATGACTTAGCAATCGTGTGTCTGCTCATGTAGTGTGTATTGTTTTGCTTTGGGACACGATGTGATGAGATGCGATGCGATGCGATGTGGTGTTAGTATGAGAGAGAGTTTTCTCGATACTGATGTTCTGATGTGCTGATGCGCCGATGTGAATTGATGTGATGTGTTGATTTGAGCATTGTGTTGATTGATAGTAAGGGATGGTCCGAAGACCTCCCCACTGGCAAAAACTACGCACCCGAGCGAACCCGATTGGGGATCGCCGCAGGCTTCAACCCACCAGAGTGCAAGGGCGAGCCCCGACCTGGGGCCAGGGCGTCCGTGATCACCCTGGTCCCGGTGCCAAGTAAGTTTTAGCAATACCTAACCAATCAAAACCAATCAAAAACTAAACAATACCAACTAATATCCTCATTTGACCAAAACTCAGCAACAAGTAAACAAAAACAAACAACAATAAACCATCCTAACACATACATAACACACAGCACTCGCATGAACAACGACGAATAATACACTCAAACCGAGCTATCATCCAACGTGTTCAATCCGTTGCTTAAAATATCAAGACACAACAAATACTACTCACTTGACTCGCACAGTAGCATCGTACTACCGGGGCGAATCGCACTCGCGTAGAAGTGGAAAATCCTCCCCCATCCGCCCCTCCCCATCTACTGCGAATAGGAGAAACCTTGTTCAAGATAGAACCTTCACATAGAACACCAATCGGTAACACAAACCACATCATCCTCACTTAGATCAATCCTCGTGTAAATTCAAATTTGCACATTAAGTGAGGCAATGTGAATCAACTAAACCATCCGTGCCAACCCAATCAAACAGAACCACGGTGAATTCCGAGTGGATGGATGTTATTCGTACGATGCTTATTTGCTTGATAAAGAGGATGTAAGAATTGTGTGTGTTGATGGTTTGTATATGACTTAGCAATCGTGTGTCTGCTCATGTAGTGTGTATTGTTTTGCTTTGGGACACGATGTGATGAGATGCGATGCGATGCGATGTGGTGTTAGTATGAGAGAGAGTTTTCTCGATACTGATGTTCTGATGTGCTGATGCGCCGATGTGAATTGATGTGATGTGTTGATTTGAGCATTGTGTTGATTGATAGTAAGGGATGGTCCGAAGACCTCCCCACTGGCAAAAACTACGCACCCGAGCGAACCCGATTGGGGATCGCCGCAGGCTTCAACCCACCAGAGTGCAAGGGCGAGCCCCGACCTGGGGCCAGGGCGTCCGTGATCACCCTGGTCCCGGTGCCAGGTAAGTTTAAGCAATACCTAACCAATCAAAACCAATCAAAAACTAAACAATACCAACTAATATCCTCATTTGACAAAAACTCAGCAACAAGTAAACAAAAACAAACAACAATAAACCATCCTAACACATACATAACACACAGCACTCGCATGAACAACGACGAATAATACACTCAAACCGAGCTATCATCCAACGTGTTCAATCCGTTGCTTAAAATATCAAGACACAACAAATACTACTTACTCGACTCGCACAGTTCCATCGTACTACCGGGGCGAATCGCACTCGCGTAGAAGTGGAAAATCCTCCCCCATCCGCCCCTCCCCATCTACTGCGAATAGGAGAAACCTTGTTCAAGATAGAACCTTCACATAGAACACCAATCGGTAACACAAACCACATCATCCTCACTTAGATCAATCCTCGTGTAAATTCAAATTTGCACATTAAGTGAGGCAATGTGAATCAACTAAACCATCCGTGCCAACCCAATCAAACAGAACCACGGTGAATTCCGAGTGGATGGATGTTATTCGTACGATGCTTATTTGCTTGATAAAGAGGATGTAAGAATTGTGTGTGTTGATGGTTTGTATATGACTTAGCACTCGTGTGTCTGCTCATGTAGTGTGTATTGTTTTGCTTTGGGACACGATGTGATGAGATGCGATGCGATGCGATGTGGTGTTAGTATGAGAGAGAGTTTTCTCGATACTGATGTTCTGATGTGCTGATGCGCCGATGTGAATTGATGTGATGTGTTGATTTGAGCATTGTGTTGATTGATAGTAAGGGATGGTCCGAAGACCTCCCCACTGGCAAAAACTACGCACCCGAGCGAACCCGATTGGGGATCGTCGCAGGCTTCAACCCACCAGAGTGCAAGGGCGAGCCCCGACCTGGGGCCAGGGCGTCCGTGATCACCCTGGTCCCGGTGCCAAGTAAGTTTGAGCAATACCTAACCAATCAAAACCAATCAAAAACTAAACAATACCAACTAATATCCTCATTTGACAAAAACTCAGCAACAAGTAAACAAAAACAAACAACAATAAACCATCCTAACACATACATAACACACAGCACTCGCATGAACAACGACGAATAATACACTCAAACCGAGCTATCATCCAACGTGTTCAATCCGTTGCTTAAAATATCAAGACACAACAAATACTACTTACTTGACTCGCAGAGTTGCATCGTACTACCGGGGCGAATCGCACTCGCGTAGAAGTGGAAAATCCTCCCCCATCCGCCCCTCCCCATCTACTGCGAATAGGAGAAACCTTGTTCAAGATAGAACCTTCACATAGAACACCAATCGGTAACACAAACCACATCATCCTCACTTAGATCAATCCTCGTGTAAATTCAAATTTGCACATTAAGTGAGGCAATGTGAATCAACTAAACCATCCGTGCCAACCCAATCAAACAGAACCACGGTGAATTCCGAGTGGATGGATGTTATTCGTACGATGCTTATTTGCTTGATAAAGAGGATGTAAGAATTGTGTGTGTTGATGGTTTGTATATGACTTAGCAATCGTGTGTCTGCTCATGTAGTGTGTATTGTTTTGCTTTGGGACACGATGTGATGAGATGCGATGCGATGCGATGTGGTGTTAGTATGAGAGAGAGTTTTCTCGATACTGATGTTCTGATGTGCTGATGCGCCGATGTGAATTGATGTGATGTGTTGATTTGAGCATTGTGTTGATTGATAGTAAGGGATGGTCCGAAGACCTCCCCACTGGCAAAAACTACGCACCCGAGCGAACCCGATTGGGGATCGCCGCAGGCTTCAACCCACCAGAGTGCAAGGGCGAGCCCCGACCTGGGGCCAGGGCGTCCGTGATCACCCTGGTCCCGGTGCCAAGTAAGTTTTAGCAATACCTAACCAATCAAAGCCAATCAAAAACTAAACAATACCAACTAATATCCTCATTTGACAATAACTCAGCAACAAGTAAACAAAAACAAACAACAATAAACCATCCTAACACATACATAACACACAGCACTCGCATGAACAACGACGAATAATACACTCAAACCGAGCTATCATCCAACGTGTTCAATCCGTTGCTTAAAATATCAAGACACAACAAATACTACTCACTTGACTCGCACAGTAGCATCGTACTACCGGGGCGAATCGCACTCGCGTAGAAGTGGAAAATCCTCCCCCATCCGCCCCTCCCCATCTACTGCGAATAGGAGAAACCTTGTTCAAGATAGAACCTTCACATAGAACACCAATCGGTAACACAAACCACATCATCCTCACTTAGATCAATCCTCGTGTAAATTCAAATTTGCACATTAAGTGAGGCAATGTGAATCAACTAAACCATCCGTGCCAACCCAATCAAACAGAACCACGGTGAATTCCGAGTGGATGGATGTTATTCGTACGATGCTTATTTGCTTGATAAAGAGGATGTAAGAATTGTGTGTGTTGATGGTTTGTATATGACTTAGCACTCGTGTGTCTGCTCATGTAGTGTGTATTGTTTTGCTTTGGGACACGATGTGATGAGATGCGATGCGATGCGATGTGGTGTTAGTATGAGAGAGAGTTTTCTCGATACTGATGTTCTGATGTGCTGATGCGCCGATGTGAATTGATGTGATGTGTTGATTTGAGCATTGTGTTGATTGATAGTAAGGGATGGTCCGAAGACCTCCCCACTGGCAAAAACTACGCACCCGAGCGAACCCGATTGGGGATCGCCGCAGGCTTCAACCCACCAGTGCAAGGGCGAGCCTCGACCTGGGGCCAGGGCGTCCGTGATCACCCTGGTCCCGGTGCCAGGTAAGTTTTAGCAATACCTAACCAATCAAAACCAATCAAAAACTAAACAATACCAACTAATATCCTCATTTGACAAAAACTCAGCAACGAATAAACAAAAACAAACAACAATAAACCATCCTAACACATACATAACACACAGCACTCGCATGAACAACGACGAATAATACACTCAAACCGAGCTATCATCCAACGTGTTCAATCCGTTGCTTAAAATATCAAGACACAACAAATACTACTTACTCGACTCGCACAGTTCCATCGTACTACCGGGGCGAATCGCACTCGCGTAGAAGTGGAAAATCCTCCCCCATCCGCCCCTCCCCATCTACTGCGAATAGGAGAAACCTTGTTCAAGATAGAACCTTCACATAGAACACCAATCGGTAACACAAACCACATCATCCTCACTTAGATCAATCCTCGTGTAAATTCAAATTTGCACATTAAGTGAGGCAATGTGAATCAACTAAACCATCCGTGCCAACCCAATCAAACAGAACCATGGTGAATTCCGAGTGGATGGATGTTATTCGTACGATGCTTATTTGCTTGATAAAGAGGATGTAAGAATTGTGTGTGTTGATGGTTTGTATATGACTTAGCACTCGTGTGTCTGCTCATGTAGTGTGTATTGTTTTGCTTTGGGACACGATGTGATGAGATGCGATGCGATGCGATGTGGTGTTAGTATGAGAGAGAGTTTTCTCGATACTGATGTTCTGATGTGCTGATGCGCCGATGTGAATTGATGTGATGTGTTGATTTGAGCATTGTGTTGATTGATAGTAAGGGATGGTCCGAAGACCTCCCCACTGGCAAAAACTACGCACCCGAGCGAACCCGATTGGGGATCGCCGCAGGCTTCAACCCACCAGAGTGCAAGGGCGAGCCCCGACCTGGGGCCAGGGCGTCCGTGATCACCCTGGTCCCGGTGCCAAGTAAGTTTTAGCAATACCTAACCAATCAAAGCCAATCAAAAACTAAACAATACCAACTAATATCCTCATTTGACAATAACTCAGCAACAAGTAAACAAAAACAAACAACAATAAACCATCCTAACACATACATAACACACAGCACTCGCATGAACAACGACGAATAATACACTCAAACCGAGCTATCATCCAACGTGTTCAATCCGTTGCTTAAAATATCAAGACACAACAAATACTACTCACTTGACTCGCACAGTAGCATCGTACTACCGGGGCGAATCGCACTCGCGTAGAAGTGGAAAATCCTCCCCCATCCGCCCCTCCCCATCTACTGCGAATAGGAGAAACCTTGTTCAAGATAGAACCTTCACATAGAACACCAATCGGTAACACAAACCACATCATCCTCACTTAGATCAATCCTCGTGTAAATTCAAATTTGCACATTAAGTGAGGCAATGTGAATCAACTAAACCATCCGTGCCAACCCAATCAACCAGAACCATGGTGAATTCCGAGTGGATGGATGTTATTCGTACGATGCTTATTTGCTTGATAAAGAGGATGTAAGAATTGTGTGTGTTGATGGTTTGTATATGACTTAGCACTCGTGTGTCTGCTCATGTAGTGTGTATTGTTTTGCTTTGGGACACGATGTGATGAGATGCGATGCGATGCGATGTGGTGTTAGTATGAGAGAGAGTTTTCTCGATACTGATGTTCTGATGTGCTGATGCGCCGATGTGAATTGATGTGATGTGTTGATTTGAGCATTGTGTTGATTGATAGTAAGGGATGGTCCGAAGACCTCCCCACTGGCAAAAACTACGCACCCGAGCGAACCCGATTGGGGATCGCCGCAGGCTTCAACCCACCAGTGCAAGGGCGAGCCTCGACCTGGGGCCAGGGCGTCCGTGATCACCCTGGTCCCGGTGCCAGGTAAGTTTTAGCAATACCTAACCAATCAAAACCAATCAAAAACTAAACAATACCAACTAATATCCTCATTTGACAAAAACTCAGCAACAAGTAAACAAAAACAAACAACAATAAACCATCCTAACACATACATAACACACAGCACTCGCATGAACAACGACGAATAATACACTCAAACCGAGCTATCATCCAACGTGTTCAATCCGTTGCTTAAAATATCAAGACACAACAAATACTACTTACTCGACTCGCACAGTTCCATCGTACTACCGGGGCGAATCGCACTCGCGTAGAAGTGGAAAATCCTCCCCCATCCGCCCCTCCCCATCTACTGCGAATAGGAGAAACCTTGTTCAAGATAGAACCTTCACATAGAACACCAATCGGTAACACAAACCACATCATCCTCACTTAGATCAATCCTCGTGTAAATTCAAATTTGCACATTAAGTGAGGCAATGTGAATCAACTAAACCATCCGTGCCAACCCAATCAAACAGAACCATGGTGAATTCCGAGTGGATGGATGTTATTCGTACGATGCTTATTTGCTTGATAAAGAGGATGTAAGAATTGTGTGTGTTGATGGTTTGTATATGACTTAGCACTCGTGTGTCTGCTCATGTAGTGTGTATTGTTTTGCTTTGGGACACGATGTGATGAGATGCGATGCGATGCGATGTGGTGTTAGTATGAGAGAGAGTTTTCTCGATACTGATGTTCTGATGTGCTGATGCGCCGATGTGAATTGATGTGATGTGTTGATTTGAGCATTGTGTTGATTGATAGTAAGGGATGGTCCGAAGACCTCCCCACTGGCAAAAACTACGCACCCGAGCGAACCCGATTGGGGATCGCCGCAGGCTTCAACCCACCAGAGTGCAAGGGCGAGCCCCGACCTGGGGCCAGGGCGTCCGTGATCACCCTGGTCCCGGTGCCAGGTAAGTTTAAGCAATACCTAACCAATCAAAACCAATCAAAAACTAAACAATACCAACTAATATCCTCATTTGACCAAAACTCAGCAACAAGTAAACAAAAACAAACAACAATAAACCATCCTAACACATACATAACACACAGCACTCGCATGAACAACGACGAATAATACACTCAAACCGAGCTATCATCCAACGTGTTCAATCCGTTGCTTAAAATATCAAGACACAACAAATACTACTCACTTGACTCGCACAGTAGCATCGTACTACCGGGGCGAATCGCACTCGCGTAGAAGTGGAAAATCCTCCCCCATCCGCCCCTCCCCATCTACTGCGAATAGGAGAAACCTTGTTCAAGATAGAACCTTCACATAGAACACCAATCGGTAACACAAACCACATCATCCTCACTTAGATCAATCCTCGTGTAAATTCAAATTTGCACATTAAGTGAGGCAATGTGAATCAACTAAACCATCCGTGCCAACCCAATCAAACAGAACCACGGTGAATTCCGAGTGGATGGATGTTATTCGTACGATGCTTATTTGCTTGATAAAGAGGATGTAAGAATTGTGTGTGTTGATGGTTTGTATATGACTTAGCAATCGTGTGTCTGCTCATGTAGTGTGTATTGTTTTGCTTTGGGACACGATGTGATGAGATGCGATGCGATGCGATGTGGTGTTAGTATGAGAGAGAGTTTTCTCGATACTGATGTTCTGATGTGCTGATGCGCCGATGTGAATTGATGTGATGTGTTGATTTGAGCATTGTGTTGATTGATAGTAAGGGATGGTCCGAAGACCTCCCCACTGGCAAAAACTACGCACCCGAGCGAACCCGATTGGGGATCGCCGCAGGCTTCAACCCACCAGAGTGCAAGGGCGAGCCCCGACCTGGGGCCAGGGCGTCCGTGATCACCCTGGTCCCGGTGCCAGGTAAGTTTAAGCAATACCTAACCAATCAAAACCAATCAAAAACTAAACAATACCAACTAATATCCTCATTTGACAAAAACTCAGCAACAAGTAAACAAAAACAAACAACAATAAACCATCCTAACACATACATGACACACAGCACTCGCATGAACAACGACGAATAATACACTCAAACCGAGCTATCATCCAACGTGTTCAATCCGTTGCTTAAAATATCAAGACACAACAAATACTACTCACTTGACTCGCACAGTAGCATCGTACTACCGGGGCGAATCGCACTCGCGTAGAAGTGGAAAATCCTCCCCCATCCGCCCCTCCCCATCTACTGCGAATAGGAGAAACCTTGTTCAAGATAGAACCTTCACATAGAACACCAATCGGTAACACAAACCACATCATCCTCACTTAGATCAATCCTCGTGTAAATTCAAATTTGCACATTAAGTGAGGCAATGTGAATCAACTAAACCATCCGTGCCAATCCAATCAAACAGAACCACGGTGAATTCCGAGTGGATGGATGTTATTCGTACGATGCTTATTTGCTTGATAAAGAGGATGTAAGAATTGTGTGTGTTGATGGTTTGTATATGACTTAGCACTCGTGTGTCTGCTCATGTAGTGTGTATTGTTTTGCTTTGGGACACGATGTGATGAGATGCGATGCGATGCGATGTGGTGTTAGTATGAGAGAGAGTTTTCTCGATACTGATGTTCTGATGTGCTGATGCGCCGATGTGAATTGATGTGATGTGTTGATTTGAGCATTGTGTTGATTGATAGTAAGGGATGGTCCGAAGACCTCCCCACTGGCAAAAACTACGCACCCGAGCGAACCCGATTGGGGATCGCCGCAGGCTTCAACCCACCAGTGCAAGGGCGAGCCCCGACCTGGGGCCAGGGCGTCCGTGATCACCCTGGTCCCGGTGCCAGGTAAGTTTAAGCAATACGTAACCAATCAAAACCAATCAAAAACTAAACAATACCAACTAATATCCTCATTTGACAAAAACTCAGCAACAAGTAAACAAAAACAAACAACAATAAACCATCCTAACACATACATAACACACAGCACTCGCATGAACAACGACGAATAATACACTCAAACCGAGCTATCATCCAACGTGTTCAATCCGTTGCTTAAAATATCAAGACACAACAAATACTACTCACTTGACTCGCACAGTAGCATCGTACTACCGGGGCGAATCGCACTCGCGTAGAAGTGGAAAATCCTCCCCCATCCGCCCCTCCCCATCTACTGCGAATAGGAGAAACCTTGTTCAAGATAGAACCTTCACATAGAACACCAATCGGTAACACAAACCACATCATCCTCACTTAGATCAATCCTCGTGTAAATTCAAATTTGCACATTAAGTGAGGCAATGTGAATCAACTAAACCATCCGTGCCAACCCAATCAAACAGAACCACGGTGAATTCCGAGTGGATGGATGTTATTCGTACGATGCTTATTTGCTTGATAAAGAGGATGTAAGAATTGTGTGTGTTGATGGTTTGTATATGACTTAGCACTCGTGTGTCTGCTCATGTAGTGTGTATTGTTTTGCTTTGGGACACGATGTGATGAGATGAGATGCGATGCGATGCGATGTGGTGTTAGTATGAGAGAGAGTTTTCTCGATACTGATGTTCTGATGTGCTGATGCGCCGATGTGAATTGATGTGATGTGTTGATTTGAGCATTGTGTTGATTGATAGTAAGGGATGGTCCGAAGACCTCCCCACTGGCAAAAACTACGCACCCGAGCGAACCCGATTGGGGATCGCCGCAGGCTTCAACCCACCAGAGTGCAAGGGCGAGCCCCGACCTGGGGCCAGGGCGTCCGTGATCACCCTGGTCCCGGTGCCAGGTAAGTTTAAGCAATACCTAACCAATCAAAACCAATCAAAAACTAAACAATACCAACTAATATCCTCATTTGACAAAAACTCAGCAACAAGTAAACAAAAACAAACAACAATAAACCATCCTAACACATACATAACACACAGCACTCGCATGAACAACGACGAATAATACACTCAAACCGAGCTATCATCCAACGTGTTCAATCCGTTGCTTAAAATATCAAGACACAACAAATACTACTCACTTGACTCGCACAGTAGCATCGTACTACCGGGGCGAATCGCACTCGCGTAGAAGTGGAAAATCCTCCCCCATCCGCCCCTCCCCATCTACTGCGAATAGGAGAAACCTTGTTCAAGATAGAACCTTCACATAGAACACCAATCGGTAACACAAACCACATCATCCTCACTTAGATCAATCCTCGTGTAAATTCAAATTTGCACATTAAGTGAGGCAATGTGAATCAACTAAACCATCCGTGCCAACCCAATCAAACAGAACCATGGTGAATTCCGAGTGGATGGATGTTATTCGTACGATGCTTATTTGCTTGATAAAGAGGATGTAAGAATTGTGTGTGTTGATGGTTTGTATATGACTTAGCACTCGTGTGTCTGCTCATGTAGTGTGTATTGTTTTGCTTTGGGACACGATGTGATGAGATGCGATGCGATGCGATGTGGTGTTAGTATGAGAGAGAGTTTTCTCGATACTGATGTTCTGATGTGCTGATGCGCCGATGTGAATTGATGTGATGTGTTGATTTGAGCATTGTGTTGATTGATAGTAAGGGATGGTCCGAAGACCTCCCCACTGGCAAAAACTACGCACCCGAGCGAACCCGATTGGGGATCGCCGCAGGCTTCAACCCACCAGAGTGCAAGGGCGAGCCCCGACCTGGGGCCAGGGCGTCCGTGATCACCCTGGTCCCGGTGCCAGGTAAGTTTAAGCAATACCTAACCAATCAAAACCAATCAAAAACTAAACAATACCAACTAATATCCTCATTTGACAAAAACTCAGCAACAAGTAAACAAAAACAAACAACAATAAACCATCCTAACACATACATAACACACAGCACTCGCATGAACAACGACGAATAATACACTCAAACCGAGCTATCATCCAACGTGTTCAATCCGTTGCTTAAAATATCAAGACACAACAAATACTACTCACTTGACTCGCACAGTTCCATCGTACTACCGGGGCGAATCGCACTCGCGTAGAAGTGGAAAATCCTCCCCCATCCGCCCCTCCCCATCTACTGCGAATAGGAGAAACCTTGTTCAAGATAGAACCTTCACATAGAACACCAATCGGTAACACAAACCACATCATCCTCACTTAGATCAATCCTCGTGTAAATTCAAATTTGCACATTAAGTGAGGCAATGTGAATCAACTAAACCATCCGTGCCAACCCAATCAAACAGAGACATGGTGAATTCCGAGTGGATGGATGTTATTCGTACGATGCTTATTTGCTTGATAAAGAGGATGTAAGAATTGTGTGTGTTGATGGTTTGTATATGACTTAGCACTCGTGTGTCTGCTCATGTAGTGTGTATTGTTTTGCTTTGGGACACGATGTGATGAGATGCGATGCGATGCGATGTGGTGTTAGTATGAGAGAGAGTTTTCTCGATACTGATGTTCTGATGTGCTGATGCGCCGATGTGAATTGATGTGATGTGTTGATTTGAGCATTGTGTTGATTGATAGTAAGGGATGGTCCGAAGACCTCCCCACTGGCAAAAACTACGCACCCGAGCGAACCCGATTGGGGATCGCCGCAGGCTTCAACCCACCAGTGCAAGGGCGAGCCCCGACCTGGGGCCAGGGCGTCCGTGATCACCCTGGTCCCGGTGCCAGGTAAGTTTAAGCAATACCTAACCAATCAAAACCAATCAAAAACTAAACAATACCAACTAATATCCTCATTTGACAAAAACTCAGCAACAAGTAAACAAAAACGAACAACAATAAACCATCCTAACACATACATGACACACAGCACTCGCATGAACAACGACGAATAATACACTCAAACCGAGCTATCATCCAACGTGTTCAATCCGTTGCTTAAAATATCAAGACACAACAAATACTACTCACTTGACTCGCACAGTAGCATCGTACTACCGGGGCGAATCGCACTCGCGTAGAAGTGGAAAATCCTCCCCCATCCGCCCCTCCCCATCTACTGCGAATAGGAGAAACCTTGTTCAAGATAGAACCTTCACATAGAACACCAATCGGTAACACAAACCACATCGTCCTCACTTAGATCAATCCTCGTGTAAATTCAAATTTGCACATTAAGTGAGGCAATGTGAATCAACTAAACCATCCGTGCCAACCCAATCAAACAGAACCACGGTGAATTCCGAGTGGATGGATGTTATTCGTACGATGCTTATTTGCTTGATAAAGAGGATGTAAGAATTGTGTGTGTTGATGGTTTGTATATGACTTAGCACTCGTGTGTCTGCTCATGTAGTGTGTATTGTTTTGCTTTGGGACACGATGTGATGAGATGCGATGCGATGCGATGTGGTGTTAGTATGAGAGAGAGTTTTCTCGATACTGATGTTCTGATGTGCTGATGCGCCGATGTGAATTGATGTGATGTGTTCATTTGAGCATTGTGTTGATTGATAGTAAGGGATGGTCCGAAGACCTCCCCACTGGCAAAAACTACGCACCCGAGCGAACCCGATTGGGGATCGCCGCAGGCTTCAACCCACCAGAGTGCAAGGGCGAGCCCCGACCTGGGGCCAGGGCGTCCGTGATCACCCTGGTCCCGGTGCCAGGTAAGTTTAAGCAATACGTAACCAATCAAAACCAATCAAAAACTAAACAATACCAACTAATATCCTCATTTGACAAAAACTCAGCAACAAGTAAACAAAAACAAACAACAATAAACCATCCTAACACATACATAACACACAGCACTCGCATGAACAACGACGAATAATACACTCAAACCGAGCTATCATCCAACGTGTTCAATCCGTTGCTTAAAATATCAAGACACAACAAATACTACTCACTTGACTCGCACAGTAGCATCGTACTACCGGGGCGAATCGCACTCGCGTAGAAGTGGAAAATCCTCCCCCATCCGCCCCTCCCCATCTACTGCGAATAGGAGAAACCTTGTTCAAGATAGAACCTTCACATAGAACACCAATCGGTAACACAAACCACATCATCCTCACTTAGATCAATCCTCGTGTAAATTCAAATTTGCACATTAAGTGAGGCAATGTGAATCAACTAAACCATCCGTGCCAACCCAATCAAACAGAACCACGGTGAATTCCGAGTGGATGGATGTTATTCGTACGATGCTTATTTGCTTGATAAAGAGGATGTAAGAATTGTGTGTGTTGATGGTTTGTATATGACTTAGCACTCGTGTGTCTGCTCATGTAGTGTGTATTGTTTTGCTTTGGGACACGATGTGATGAGATGAGATGCGATGCGATGCGATGTGGTGTTAGTATGAGAGAGAGTTTTCTCGATACTGATGTTCTGATGTGCTGATGCGCCGATGTGAATTGATGTGATGTGTTGATTTGAGCATTGTGTTGATTGATAGTAAGGGATGGTCCGAAGACCTCCCCACTGGCAAAAACTACGCACCCGAGCGAACCCGATTGGGGATCGCCGCAGGCTTCAACCCACCAGAGTGCAAGGGCGAGCCCCGACCTGGGGCCAGGGCGTCCGTGATCACCCTGGTCCCGGTGCCAGGTAAGTTTAAGCAATACCTAACCAATCAAAACCAATCAAAAACTAAACAATACCAACTAATATCCTCATTTGACAAAAACTCAGCAACAAGTAAACAAAAACGAACAACAATAAACCATCCTAACACATACATGACACACAGCACTCGCATGAACAACGACGAATAATACACTCAAACCGAGCTATCATCCAACGTGTTCAATCCGTTGCTTAAAATATCAAGACACAACAAATACTACTCACTTGACTCGCACAGTAGCATCGTACTACCGGGGCGAATCGCACTCGCGTAGAAGTGGAAAATCCTCCCCCATCCGCCCCTCCCCATCTACTGCGAATAGGAGAAACCTTGTTCAAGATAGAACCTTCACATAGAACACCAATCGGTAACACAAACCACATCATCCTCACTTAGATCAATCCTCGTGTAAATTCAAATTTGCACATTAAGTGAGGCAATGTGAATCAACTAAACCATCCGTGCCAACCCAATCAAACAGAACCATGGTGAATTCCGAGTGGATGGATGTTATTCGTACGATGCTTATTTGCTTGATAAAGAGGATGTAAGAATTGTGTGTGTTGATGGTTTGTATATGACTTAGCACTCGTGTGTCTGCTCATGTAGTGTGTATTGTTTTGCTTTGGGACACGATGTGATGAGATGAGATGCGATGCGATGCGATGTGGTGTTAGTATGAGAGAGAGTTTTCTCGATACTGATGTTCTGATGTGCTGATGCGCCGATGTGAATTGATGTGATGTGTTGATTTGAGCATTGTGTTGATTGATAGTAAGGGATGGTCCGAAGACCTCCCCACTGGCAAAAACTACGCACCCGAGCGAACCCGATTGGGGATCGCCGCAGGCTTCAACCCACCAGAGTGCAAGGGCGAGCCCCGACCTGGGGCCAGGGCGTCCGTGATCACCCTGGTCCCGGTGCCAGGTAAGTTTAAGCAATACCTAACCAATCAAAACCAATCAAAAACTAAACAATACCAACTAATATCCTCATTTGACAAAAACTCAGCAACAAGTAAACAAAAACAAACAACAATAAACCATCCTAACACATACATAACACACAGCACTCGCATGAACAACGACGAATAATACACTCAAACCGAGCTATCATCCAACGTGTTCAATCCGTTGCTTAAAATATCAAGACACAACAAATACTACTCACTTGACTCGCACAGTAGCATCGTACTACCGGGGCGAATCGCACTCGCGTAGAAGTGGAAAATCCTCCCCCATCCGCCCCTCCCCATCTACTGCGAATAGGAGAAACCTTGTTCAAGATAGAACCTTCACATAGAACACCAATCGGTAACACAAACCACATCATCCTCACTTAGATCAATCCTCGTGTAAATTCAAATTTGCACATTAAGTGAGGCAATGTGAATCAACTAAACCATCCGTGCCAACCCAATCAAACAGAACCATGGTGAATTCCGAGTGGATGGATGTTATTCGTACGATGCTTATTTGCTTGATAAAGAGGATGTAAGAATTGTGTGTGTTGATGGTTTGTATATGACTTAGCACTCGTGTGTCTGCTCATGTAGTGTGTATTGTTTTGCTTTGGGACACGATGTGATGAGATGAGATGCGATGCGATGCGATGTGGTGTTAGTATGAGAGAGAGTTTTCTCGATACTGATGTTCTGATGTGCTGATGCGCCGATGTGAATTGATGTGATGTGTTGATTTGAGCATTGTGTTGATTGATAGTAAGGGATGGTCCGAAGACCTCCCCACTGGCAAAAACTACGCACCCGAGCGAACCCGATTGGGGATCGCCGCAGGCTTCAACCCACCAGAGTGCAAGGGCGAGCCCCGACCTGGGGCCAGGGCGTCCGTGATCACCCTGGTCCCGGTGCCAGGTAAGTTTAAGCAATACCTAACCAATCAAAACCAATCAAAAACTAAACAATACCAACTAATATCCTCATTTGACAAAAACTCAGCAACAAGTAAACAAAAACAAACAACAATAAACCATCCTAACACATACATAACACACAGCACTCGCATGAACAACGACGAATAATACACTCAAACCGAGCTATCATCCAACGTGTTCAATCCGTTGCTTAAAATATCAAGACACAACAAATACTACTCACTTGACTCGCACAGTAGCATCGTACTACCGGGGCGAATCGCACTCGCGTAGAAGTGGAAAATCCTCCCCCATCCGCCCCTCCCCATCTACTGCGAATAGGAGAAACCTTGTTCAAGATAGAACCTTCACATAGAACACCAATCGGTAACACAAACCACATCATCCTCACTTAGATCAATCCTCGTGTAAATTCAAATTTGCACATTAAGTGAGGCAATGTGAATCAACTAAACCATCCGTGCCAACCCAATCAAACAGAACCATGGTGAATTCCGAGTGGATGGATGTTATTCGTACGATGCTTATTTGCTTGATAAAGAGGATGTAAGAATTGTGTGTGTTGATGGTTTGTATATGACTTAGCACTCGTGTGTCTGCTCATGTAGTGTGTATTGTTTTGCTTTGGGACACGATGTGATGAGATGAGATGCGATGCGATGCGATGTGGTGTTAGTATGAGAGAGAGTTTTCTCGATACTGATGTTCTGATGTGCTGATGCGCCGATGTGAATTGATGTGATGTGTTGATTTGAGCATTGTGTTGATTGATAGTAAGGGATGGTCCGAAGACCTCCCCACTGGCAAAAACTACGCACCCGAGCGAACCCGATTGGGGATCGCCGCAGGCTTCAACCCACCAGTGCAAGGGCGAGCCCCGACCTGGGGCCAGGGCGTCCGTGATCACCCTGGTCCCGGTGCCAGGTAAGTTTAAGCAATACCTAACCAATCAAAACCAATCAAAAACTAAACAATACCAACTAATATCCTCATTTGACAAAAACTCAGCAACAAGTAAACAAAAACAAACAACAATAAACCATCCTAACACATACATGACACACAGCACTCGCATGAACAACGACGAATAATACACTCAAACCGAGCTATCATCCAACGTGTTCAATCCGTTGCTTAAAATATCAAGACACAACAAATACTACTCACTTGACTCGCACAGTAGCATCGTACTACCGGGGCGAATCGCACTCGCGTAGAAGTGGAAAATCCTCCCCCATCCGCCCCTCCCCATCTACTGCGAATAGGAGAAACCTTGTTCAAGATAGAACCTTCACATAGAACACCAATCGGTAACACAAACCACATCATCCTCACTTAGATCAATCCTCGTGTAAATTCAAATTTGCACATTAAGTGAGGCAATGTGAATCAACTAAACCATCCGTGCCAACCCAATCAAACAGAACCATGGTGAATTCCGAGTGGATGGATGTTATTCGTACGATGCTTATTTGCTTGATAAAGAGGATGTAAGAATTGTGTGTGTTGATGGTTTGTATATGACTTAGCACTCGTGTGTCTGCTCATGTAGTGTGTATTGTTTTGCTTTGGGACACGATGTGATGAGATGAGATGCGATGCGATGCGATGTGGTGTTAGTATGAGAGAGAGTTTTCTCGATACTGATGTTCTGATGTGCTGATGCGCCGATGTGAATTGATGTGATGTGTTGATTTGAGCATTGTGTTGATTGATAGTAAGGGATGGTCCGAAGACCTCCCCACTGGCAAAAACTACGCACCCGAGCGAACCCGATTGGGGATCGCCGCAGGCTTCAACCCACCAGTGCAAGGGCGAGCCCCGACCTGGGGCCAGGGCGTCCGTGATCACCCTGGTCCCGGTGCCAGGTAAGTTTAAGCAATACCTAACCAATCAAAACCAATCAAAAACTAAACAATACCAACTAATATCCTCCTTTGACAAAAACTCAGCAACAAGTAAACAAAAACAAACAACAATAAACCATCCTAACACATACATAACACACAGCACTCGCATGAACAACGACGAATAATACACTCAAACCGAGCTATCATCCAACGTGTTCAATCCGTTGCTTAAAATATCAAGACACAACAAATACTACTCACTTGACTCGCACAGTAGCATCGTACTACCGGGGCGAATCGCACTCGCGTAGAAGTGGAAAATCCTCCCCCATCCGCCCCTCCCCATCTACTGCGAATAGGAGAAACCTTGTTCAAGATAGAACCTTCACATAGAACACCAATCGGTAACACAAACCACATCATCCTCACTTAGATCAATCCTCGTGTAAATTCAAATTTGCACATTAAGTGAGGCAATGTGAATCAACTAAACCATCCGTGCCAACCCAATCAAACAGAACCACGGTGAATTCCGAGTGGATGGATGTTATTCGTACGATGCTTATTTGCTTGATAAAGAGGATGTAAGAATTGTGTGTGTTGATGGTTTGTATATGACTTAGCACTCGTGTGTCTGCTCATGTAGTGTGTATTGTTTTGCTTTGGGACACGATGTGATGAGATGCGATGCGATGCGATGTGGTGTTAGTATGAGAGAGAGTTTTCTCGATACTGATGTTCTGATGTGCTGATGCGCCGATGTGAATTGATGTGATGTGTTGATTTGAGCATTGTGTTGATTGATAGTAAGGGATGGTCCGAAGACCTCCCCACTGGCAAAAACTACGCACCCGAGCGAACCCGATTGGGGATCGCCGCAGGCTTCAACCCACCAGTGCAAGGGCGAGCCCCGACCTGGGGCCAGGGCGTCCGTGATCACCCTGGTCCCGGTGCCAGGTAAGTTTAAGCAATACCTAACCAATCAAAACCAATCAAAAACTAAACAATACCAACTAATATCCTCATTTGACAAAAACTCAGCAACAAGTAAACAAAAACAAACAACAATAAACCATCCTAACACATACATGACACACAGCACTCGCATGAACAACGACGAATAATACACTCAAACCGAGCTATCATCCAACGTGTTCAATCCGTTGCTTAAAATATCAAGACACAACAAATACTACTCACTTGACTCGCACAGTAGCATCGTACTACCGGGGCGAATCGCACTCGCGTAGAAGTGGAAAATCCTCCCCCATCCGCCCCTCCCCATCTACTGCGAATAGGAGAAACCTTGTTCAAGATAGAACCTTCACATAGAACACCAATCGGTAACACAAACCACATCATCCTCACTTAGATCAATCCTCGTGTAAATTCAAATTTGCACATTAAGTGAGGCAATGTGAATCAACTAAACCATCCGTGCCAACCCAATCAAACAGAACCATGGTGAATTCCGAGTGGATGGATGTTATTCGTACGATGCTTATTTGCTTGATAAAGAGGATGTAAGAATTGTGTGTGTTGATGGTTTGTATATGACTTAGCACTCGTGTGTCTGCTCATGTAGTGTGTATTGTTTTGCTTTGGGACACGATGTGATGAGATGCGATGCGATGCGATGTGGTGTTAGTATGAGAGAGAATTTTCTCGATACTGATGTTCTGATGTGCTGATGCGCCGATGTGAATTGATGTGATGTGTTGATTTGAGCATTGTGTTGATTGATAGTAAGGGATGGTCCGAAGACCTCCCCACTGGCAAAAACTACGCACCCGAGCGAACCCGATTGGGGATCGCCGCAGGCTTCAACCCACCAGTGCAAGGGCGAGCCCCGACCTGGGGCCAGGGCGTCCGTGATCACCCTGGTCCCGGTGCCAGGTAAGTTTAAGCAATACCTAACCAATCAAAACCAATCAAAAACTAAACAATACCAACTAATATCCTCATTTGACAAAAACTCAGCAACAAGTAAACAAAAACAAACAACAATAAACCATCCTAACACATACATGACACACAGCACTCGCATGAACAACGACGAATAATACACTCAAACCGAGCTATCATCCAACGTGTTCAATCCGTTGCTTAAAATATCAAGACACAACAAATACTACTCACTTGACTCGCACAGTAGCATCGTACTACCGGGGCGAATCGCACTCGCGTAGAAGTGGAAAATCCTCCCCCATCCGCCCCTCCCCATCTACTGCGAATAGGAGAAACCTTGTTCAAGATAGAACCTTCACATAGAACACCAATCGGTAACACAAACCACATCATCCTCACTTAGATCAATCCTCGTGTAAATTCAAATTTGCACATTAAGTGAGGCAATGTGAATCAACTAAACCATCCGTGCCAACCCAATCAAACAGAACCATGGTGAATTCCGAGTGGATGGATGTTATTCGTACGATGCTTATTTGCTTGATAAAGAGGATGTAAGAATTGTGTGTGTTGATGGTTTGTATATGACTTAGCACTCGTGTGTCTGCTCATGTAGTGTGTATTGTTTTGCTTTGGGACACGATGTGATGAGATGAGATGCGATGCGATGCGATGTGGTGTTAGTATGAGAGAGAATTTTCTCGATACTGATGTTCTGATGTGCTGATGCGCCGATGTGAATTGATGTGATGTGTTGATTTGAGCATTGTGTTGATTGATAGTAAGGGATGGTCCGAAGACCTCCCCACTGGCAAAAACTACGCACCCGAGCGAACCCGATTGGGGATCGCCGCAGGCTTCAACCCACCAGAGTGCAAGGGCGAGCCCCGACCTGGGGCCAGGGCGTCCGTGATCACCCTGGTCCCGGTGCCAGGTAAGTTTAAGCAATACCTAACCAATCAAAACCAATCAAAAACTAAACAATACCAACTAATATCCTCATTTGACAAAAACTCAGCAACAAGTAAACAAAAACAAACAACAATAAACCATCCTAACACATACATGACACACAGCACTCGCATGAACAACGACGAATAATACACTCAAACCGAGCTATCATCCAACGTGTTCAATCCGTTGCTTAAAATATCAAGACACAACAAATACTACTCACTTGACTCGCACAGTAGCATCGTACTACCGGGGCGAATCGCACTCGCGTAGAAGTGGAAAATCCTCCCCCATCCGCCCCTCCCCATCTACTGCGAATAGGAGAAACCTTGTTCAAGATAGAACCTTCACATAGAACACCAATCGGTAACACAAACCACATCATCCTCACTTAGATCAATCCTCGTGTAAATTCAAATTTGCACATTAAGTGAGGCAATGTGAATCAACTAAACCATCCGTGCCAACCCAATCAAACAGAACCATGGTGAATTCCGAGTGGATGGATGTTATTCGTACGATGCTTATTTGCTTGATAAAGAGGATGTAAGAATTGTGTGTGTTGATGGTTTGTATATGACTTAGCACTCGTGTGTCTGCTCATGTAGTGTGTATTGTTTTGCTTTGGGACACGATGCGATGCGATGCGGTGTGGTGTTAGTATGAGAGAGAATTTTCTCGATACTGATGTTCTGATGTGCTGATGCGCCGATGTGAATTGATGTGATGTGTTGATTTGAGCATTGTGTTGATTGATAGTAAGGGATGGTCGGAAGACCTCCCCACTGGCAAAAACTACGCACCCGAGCGAACCCGATTAGGGATCGTCGCAGGCTTCAACCCACCAGAGTGCAAGGGCGAGCCTCGACCTGGGGCCAGGGCGTCCGTGATCACCCTGGTCCCGGTGCCAAGTAGGTTTTAGCAATACCTAACCAATCAAAACCAATCAAAAACTAAACAATACCAACTAATATCCTCATTTGACAAAAACTCAGCAACAAGTAAACAAAAACAAACAACAATAAACCATCCTAACACATACATAACACACAGCGCTCGCATGAACAACGACGAATAATACACTCAAACCGAGCTATCATCCAACGTGTTCAATCCGTTGCTTAAAATATCAAGACACAACAAATACTACTCACTTGACTCGCACAGTAGCATCGTACTACCGGGGCGAATCGCACTCGCGTAGAAGTGGAAAATCCTCCCCCATCCGCCCCTCCCCATCTACTGCGAATAGGAGAAACCTTGTTCAAGATAGAACCTTCACATAGAACACCAATCGGTAACACAAACCACATCATCCTCACTTAGATCAATCCTCGTGTAAATTCAAATTTGCACATTAAGTGAGGCAATGTGAATCAACTAAACCATCCGTGCCAACCCAATCAAACAGAACCATGGTGAATTCCGAGTGGATGGATGTTATTCGTACGATGCTTATTTGCTTGATAAAGAGGATGTAAGAATTGTGTGTGTTGATGGTTTGTATATGACTTAGCACTCGTGTGTCTGCTCATGTAGTGTGTATTGTTTTGCTTTGGGACACGATGTGATGAGATGAGATGCGATGCGATGCGATGTGGTGTTAGTATGAGAGAGAATTTTCTCGATACTGATGTTCTGATGTGCTGATGCGCCGATGTGAATTGATGTGATGTGTTGATTTGAGCATTGTGTTGATTGATAGTAAGGGATGGTCCGAAGACCTCCCCACTGGCAAAAACTACGCACCCGAGCGAACCCGATTGGGGATCGCCGCAGGCTTCAACCCACCAGAGTGCAAGGGCGAGCCCCGACCTGGGGCCAGGGCGTCCGTGATCACCCTGGTCCCGGTGCCAGGTAAGTTTAAGCAATACCTAACCAATCAAAACCAATCAAAAACTAAACAATACCAACTAATATCCTCATTTGACAAAAACTCAGCAACAAGTAAACAAAAACAAACAACAATAAACCATCCTAACACATACATGACACACAGCACTCGCATGAACAACGACGAATAATACACTCAAACCGAGCTATCATCCAACGTGTTCAATCCGTTGCTTAAAATATCAAGACACAACAAATACTACTCACTTGACTCGCACAGTAGCATCGTACTACCGGGGCGAATCGCACTCGCGTAGAAGTGGAAAATCCTCCCCCATCCGCCCCTCCCCATCTACTGCGAATAGGAGAAACCTTGTTCAAGATAGAACCTTCACATAGAACACCAATCGGTAACACAAACCACATCATCCTCACTTAGATCAATCCTCGTGTAAATTCAAATTTGCACATTAAGTGAGGCAATGTGAATCAACTAAACCATCCGTGCCAACCCAATCAAACAGAACCATGGTGAATTCCGAGTGGATGGATGTTATTCGTACGATGCTTATTTGCTTGATAAAGAGGATGTAAGAATTGTGTGTGTTGATGGTTTGTATATGACTTAGCACTCGTGTGTCTGCTCATGTAGTGTGTATTGTTTTGCTTTGGGACACGATGCGATGCGATGCGGTGTGGTGTTAGTATGAGAGAGAATTTTCTCGATACTGATGTTCTGATGTGCTGATGCGCCGATGTGAATTGATGTGATGTGTTGATTTGAGCATTGTGTTGATTGATAGTAAGGGATGGTCCGAAGACCTCCCCACTGGCAAAAACTACGCACCCGAGCGAACCCGATTGGGGATCGCCGCAGGCTTCAACCCACCAGAGTGCAAGGGCGAGCCCCGACCTGGGGCCAGGGCGTCCGTGATCACCCTGGTCCCGGTGCCAGGTAAGTTTAAGCAATACCTAACCAATCAAAACCAATCAAAAACTAAACAATACCAACTAATATCCTCATTTGACAAAAACTCAGCAACAAGTAAACAAAAACAAACAACAATAAACCATCCTAACACATACATGACACACAGCACTCGCATGAACAACGACGAATAATACACTCAAACCGAGCTATCATCCAACGTGTTCAATCCGTTGCTTAAAATATCAAGACACAACAAATACTACTCACTTGACTCGCACAGTAGCATCGTACTACCGGGGCGAATCGCACTCGCGTAGAAGTGGAAAATCCTCCCCCATCCGCCCCTCCCCATCTACTGCGAATAGGAGAAACCTTGTTCAAGATAGAACCTTCACATAGAACACCAATCGGTAACACAAACCACATCATCCTCACTTAGATCAATCCTCGTGTAAATTCAAATTTGCACATTAAGTGAGGCAATGTGAATCAACTAAACCATCCGTGCCAACCCAATCAAACAGAACCATGGTGAATTCCGAGTGGATGGATGTTATTCGTACGATGCTTATTTGCTTGATAAAGAGGATGTAAGAATTGTGTGTGTTGATGGTTTGTATATGACTTAGCACTCGTGTGTCTGCTCATGTAGTGTGTATTGTTTTGCTTTGGGACACGATGCGATGCGATGCGGTGTGGTGTTAGTATGAGAGAGAATTTTCTCGATACTGATGTTCTGATGTGCTGATGCGCCGATGTGAATTGATGTGATGTGTTGATTTGAGCATTGTGTTGATTGATAGTAAGGGATGGTCCGAAGACCTCCCCACTGGCAAAAACTACGCACCCGAGCGAACCCGATTGGGGATCGCCGCAGGCTTCAACCCACCAGAGTGCAAGGGCGAGCCCCGACCTGGGGCCAGGGCGTCCGTGATCACCCTGGTCCCGGTGCCAGGTAAGTTTAAGCAATACCTAACCAATCAAAACCAATCAAAAACTAAACAATACCAACTAATATCCTCATTTGACAAAAACTCAGCAACAAGTAAACAAAAACAAACAACAATAAACCATCCTAACACATACATGACACACAGCACTCGCATGAACAACGACGAATAATACACTCAAACCGAGCTATCATCCAACGTGTTCAATCCGTTGCTTAAAATATCAAGACACAACAAATACTACTCACTTGACTCGCACAGTAGCATCGTACTACCGGGGCGAATCGCACTCGCGTAGAAGTGGAAAATCCTCCCCCATCCGCCCCTCCCCATCTACTGCGAATAGGAGAAACCTTGTTCAAGATAGAACCTTCACATAGAACACCAATCGGTAACACAAACCACATCATCCTCACTTAGATCAATCCTCGTGTAAATTCAAATTTGCACATTAAGTGAGGCAATGTGAATCAACTAAACCATCCGTGCCAACCCAATCAAACAGAACCATGGTGAATTCCGAGTGGATGGATGTTATTCGTACGATGCTTATTTGCTTGATAAAGAGGATGTAAGAATTGTGTGTGTTGATGGTTTGTATATGACTTAGCACTCGTGTGTCTGCTCATGTAGTGTGTATTGTTTTGCTTTGGGACACGATGCGATGCGATGCGGTGTGGTGTTAGTATGAGAGAGAATTTTCTCGATACTGATGTTCTGATGTGCTGATGCGCCGATGTGAATTGATGTGATGTGTTGATTTGAGCATTGTGTTGATTGATAGTAAGGGATGGTCCGAAGACCTCCCCACTGGCAAAAACTACGCACCCGAGCGAACCCGATTAGGGATCGTCGCAGGCTTCAACCCACCAGAGTGCAAGGGCGAGCCTCGACCTGGGGCCAGGGCGTCCGTGATCACCCTGGTCCCGGTGCCAAGTAGGTTTTAGCAATACCTAACCAATCAAAACCAATCAAAAACTAAACAATACCAACTAATATCCTCATTTGACAAAAACTCAGCAACAAGTAAACAAAAACAAACAACAATAAACCATCCTAACACATACATAACACACAGCGCTCGCATGAACAACGACGAATAATACACTCAAACCGAGCTATCATCCAACGTGTTCAATCCGTTGCTTAAAATATCAAGACACAACAAATACTACTTACTCGACTCGCACAGTTCCATCGTACTACCGGGGCGAATCGCACTCGCGTAGAAGTGGAAAATCCTCCCCCATCCGCCCCTCCCCATCTACTGCGAATAGGAGAAACCTTGTTCAAGATAGAACCTTCACATAGAACACCAATCGGTAACACAAACCACATCATCCTCACTTAGATCAATCCTCGTGTAAATTCAAATTTGCACATTAAGTGAGGCAATGTGAATCAACTAAACCATCCGTGCCAACCCAATCAAACAGAACCATGGTGAATTCCGAGTGGATGGATGTTATTCGTACGATGCTTATTTGCTTGATAAAGAGGATGTAAGAATTGTGTGTGTTGATGGTTTGTATATGACTTAGCACTCGTGTGTCTGCTCATGTAGTGTGTATTGTTTTGCTTTGGGACACGATGTGATGAGATGAGATGCGATGCGATGCGATGTGGTGTTAGTATGAGAGAGAATTTTCTCGATACTGATGTTCTGATGTGCTGATGCGCCGATGTGAATTGATGTGATGTGTTGATTTGAGCATTGTGTTGATTGATAGTAAGGGATGGTCCGAAGACCTCCCCACTGGCAAAAACTACGCACCCGAGCGAACCCGATTGGGGATCGCCGCAGGCTTCAACCCACCAGTGCAAGGGCGAGCCCCGACCTGGGGCCAGGGCGTCCGTGATCACCCTGGTCCCGGTGCCAGGTAAGTTTAAGCAATACCTAACCAATCAAAACCAATCAAAAACTAAACAATACCAACTAATATCCTCATTTGACAAAAACTCAGCAACAAGTAAACAAAAACAAACAACAATAAACCATCCTAACACATACATGACACACAGCACTCGCATGAACAACGACGAATAATACACTCAAACCGAGCTATCATCCAACGTGTTCAATCCGTTGCTTAAAATATCAAGACACAACAAATACTACTCACTTGACTCGCACAGTAGCATCGTACTAGCAGAGCAAATCGCACTCGCGTAGAAGTGGAAAATCCTCCCCCATCCGCCCCTCCCCATCTACTTCGAATAGGAGAAACCTTGTTCAAGATAGAACCTTCACATAGAACACCAATCGGTAACACAAACCACATCATCCTCACTTAGATCAATCCTCGTGTAAATTCAAATTTGCACATTAAGTGAGGCAATGTGAATCAACTAAACCATCCGTGCCAACCCAATCAAACAGAACCATGGTGAATTCCGAGTGGATGGATGTTATTCGTACGATGCTTATTTGCTTGATAAAGAGGATGTAAGAATTGTGTGTGTTGATGGTTTGTATATGACTTAGCACTCGTGTGTCTGCTCATGTAGTGTGTATTGTTTTGCTTTGGGACACGATGCGATGCGATGCGGTGTGGTGTTAGTATGAGAGAGAATTTTCTCGATACTGATGTTCTGATGTGCTGATGCGCCGATGTGAATTGATGTGATGTGTTGATTTGAGCATTGTGTTGATTGATAGTAAGGGATGGTCCGAAGACCTCCCCACTGGCAAAAACTACGCACCCGAGCGAACCCGATTAGGGATCGTCGCAGGCTTCAACCCACCAGAGTGCAAGGGCGAGCCTCGACCTGGGGCCAGGGCGTCCGTGATCACCCTGGTCCCGGTGCCAAGTAAGTTTAAGCAATACCTAACCAATCAAAACCAATCAAAAACTAAACAATACCAACTAATATCCTCATTTGACAAAAACTCAGCAACAAGTAAACAAAAACAAACAACAATAAACCATCCTAACACATACATAACACACAGCGCTCGCATGAACAACGACGAATAATACACTCAAACCGAGCTATCATCCAACGTGTTCAATCCGTTGCTTAAAATATCAAGACACAACAAATACTACTCACTTGACTCGCACAGTAGCATCGTACTAGCAGAGCAAATCGCACTCGCGTAGAAGTGGAAAATCCTCCCCCACCCGCCCCTCCCCATCTACTTCGAATAGGAGAAACCTTGTTCAAGATAGAACCTTCACATAGAACACCAATCGGTAACACAAACCACATCATCCTCACTTAGATCAATCCTCGTGTAAATTCAAATTTGCACATTAAGTGAGGCAATGTGAATCAACTAAACCATCCGTGCCAACCCAATCAAACAGAACCATGGTGAA
The DNA here is from genome assembly GCA_948099385.1 of Fasciola hepatica. Lineage (NCBI taxonomy): Eukaryota > Metazoa > Platyhelminthes > Trematoda > Plagiorchiida > Fasciolidae > Fasciola > Fasciola hepatica. Next base: position 5,264,319 of record CANUEZ040000060.1, on the reverse strand, counting down.
TTCCGAGTGGATGGATGTTATTCGTACGATGCTTATTTGCTTGATAAAGAGGATGTAAGAATTGTGTGTGTTGATGGTTTGTATATGACTTAGCACTCGTGTGTCTGCTCATGTAGTGTGTATTGTTTTGCTTTGGGACACGATGCGATGCGATGCGGTGTGGTGTTAGTATGAGAGAGAATTTTCTCGATACTGATGTTCTGATGTGCTGATGCGCCGATGTGAATTGATGTGATGTGTTGATTTGAGCATTGTGTTGATTGATAGTAAGGGATGGTCCGAAGACCTCCCCACTGGCAAAAACTACGCACCCGAGCGAACCCGATTAGGGATCGTCGCAGGCTTCAACCCACCAGAGTGCAAGGGCGAGCCTCGACCTGGGGCCAGGGCGTCCGTGATCACCCTGGTCCCGGTGCCAAGTAAGTTTAAGCAATACCTAACCAATCAAAACCAATCAAAAACTAAACAATACCAACTAATATCCTCATTTGACAAAAACTCAGCAACGAATAAACAAAAACGAACAACAATAAACCATCCTAACACATACATAACACACAGCGCTCGCATGAACAACGACGAATAATACACTCAAACCGAGCTATCATCCAACGTGTTCAATCCGTTGCTTAAAATATCAAGACACAACAAATACTACTCACTTGACTCGCACAGTAGCATCGTACTAGCAGAGCAAATCGCACTCGCGTAGAAGTGGAAAATCCTCCCCCATCCGCCCCTCCCCATCTACTTCGAATAGGAGAAACCTTGTTCAAGATAGAACCTTCACATAGAACACCAATCGGTAACACAAACCACATCATCCTCACTTAGATCAATCCTCGTGTAAATTCAAATTTGCACATTAAGTGAGGCAATGTGAATCAACTAAACCATCCGTGCCAACCCAATCAAACAGAACCATGGTGAATTCCGAGTGGATGGATGTTATTCGTACGATGCTTATTTGCTTGATAAAGAGGATGTAAGAATTGTGTGTGTTGATGGTTTGTATATGACTTAGCACTCGTGTGTCTGCTCATGTAGTGTGTATTGTTTTGCTTTGGGACACGATGCGATGCGATGCGGTGTGGTGTTAGTATGAGAGAGAATTTTCTCGATACTGATGTTCTGATGTGCTGATGCGCCGATGTGAATTGATGTGATGTGTTGATTTGAGCATTGTGTTGATTGATAGTAAGGGATGGTCCGAAGACCTCCCCACTGGCAAAAACTACGCACCCGAGCGAACCCGATTAGGGATCGTCGCAGGCTTCAACCCACCAGAGTGCAAGGGCGAGCCTCGACCTGGGGCCAGGGCGTCCGTGATCACCCTGGTCCCGGTGCCAAGTAAGTTTAAGCAATACCTAACCAATCAAAACCAATCAAAAACTAAACAATACCAACTAATATCCTCATTTGACAAAAACTCAGCAACAAGTAAACAAAAACAAACAACAATAAACCATCCTAACACATACATAACACACAGCGCTCGCATGAACAACGACGAATAATACACTCAAACCGAGCTATCATCCAACGTGTTCAATCCGTTGCTTAAAATATCAAGACACAACAAATACTACTCACTTGACTCGCACAGTAGCATCGTACTAGCAGAGCAAATCGCACTCGCGTAGAAGTGGAAAATCCTCCCCCACCCGCCCCTCCCCATCTACTTCGAATAGGAGAAACCTTGTTCAAGATAGAACCTTCACATAGAACACCAATCGGTAACACAAACCACATCATCCTCACTTAGATCAATCCTCGTGTAAATTCAAATTTGCACATTAAGTGAGGCAATGTGAATCAACTAAACCATCCGTGCCAACCCAATCAAACAGAACCATGGTGAATTCCGAGTGGATGGATGTTATTCGTACGATGCTTATTTGCTTGATAAAGAGGATGTAAGAATTGTGTGTGTTGATGGTTTGTATATGACTTAGCACTCGTGTGTCTGCTCATGTAGTGTGTATTGTTTTGCTTTGGGACACGATGCGATGCGATGCGGTGTGGTGTTAGTATGAGAGAGAATTTTCTCGATACTGATGTTCTGATGTGCTGATGCGCCGATGTGAATTGATGTGATGTGTTGATTTGAGCATTGTGTTGATTGATAGTAAGGGATGGTCCGAAGACCTCCCCACTGGCAAAAACTACGCACCCGAGCGAACCCGATTAGGGATCGTCGCAGGCTTCAACCCACCAGAGTGCAAGGGCGAGCCTCGACCTGGGGCCAGGGCGTCCGTGATCACCCTGGTCCCGGTGCCAAGTAAGTTTAAGCAATACCTAACCAATCAAAACCAATCAAAAACTAAACAATACCAACTAATATCCTCATTTGACAAAAACTCAGCAACGAATAAACAAAAACGAACAACAATAAACCATCCTAACACATACATAACACACAGCGCTCGCATGAACAACGACGAATAATACACTCAAACCGAGCTATCATCCAACGTGTTCAATCCGTTGCTTAAAATATCAAGACACAACAAATACTACTCACTTGACTCGCACAGTAGCATCGTACTAGCAGAGCAAATCGCACTCGCGTAGAAGTGGAAAATCCTCCCCCATCCGCCCCTCCCCATCTACTTCGAATAGGAGAAACCTTGTTCAAGATAGAACCTTCACATAGAACACCAATCGGTAACACAAACCACATCATCCTCACTTAGATCAATCCTCGTGTAAATTCAAATTTGCACATTAAGTGAGGCAATGTGAATCAACTAAACCATCCGTGCCAACCCAATCAAACAGAACCACGGTGAATTCCGAGTGGATGGATGTTATTCGTACGATGCTTATTTGCTTGATAAAGAGGATGTAAGAATTGTGTGTGTTGATGGTTTGTATATGACTTAGCACTCGTGTGTCTGCTCATGTAGTGTGTATTGTTTTGCTTTGGGACACGATGCGATGCGATGCGGTGTGGTGTTAGTATGAGAGAGAATTTTCTCGATACTGATGTTCTGATGTGCTGATGCGCCGATGTGAATTGATGTGATGTGTTGATTTGAGCATTGTGTTGATTGATAGTAAGGGATGGTCCGAAGACCTCCCCACTGGCAAAAACTACGCACCCGAGCGAACCCGATTAGGGATCGTCGCAGGCTTCAACCCACCAGAGTGCAAGGGCGAGCCCCGACCTGGGGCCAGGGCGTCCGTGATCACCCTGGTCCCGGTGCCAGGTAAGTTGAAGCAATACCTAACCAATCAAAACCAATCAAAAACTAAACAATACCAACTAATATCCTCATTTGACAAAAACTCAGCAACAAGTAAACAAAAACGAACAACAATAAACCATCCTAACACATACATGACACACAGCACTCGCATGAACAACGACGAATAATACACTCAAACCGAGCTATCATCCAACGTGTTCAATCCGTTGCTTAAAATATCAAGACACAACAAATACTACTCACTTGACTCGCACAGTAGCATCGTACTAGCAGAGCAAATCGCACTCGCGTAGAAGTGGAAAATCCTCCCCCATCCGCCCCTCCCCATCTACTGCGAATAGGAGAAACCTTGTTCAAGATAGAACCTTCACATAGAACACCAATCGGTAACACAAACCACATCATCCTCACTTAGATCAATCCTCGTGTAAATTCAAATTTGCACATTAAGTGAGGCAATGTGAATCAACTAAACCATCCGTGCCAACCCAATCAAACAGAACCATGGTGAATTCCGAGTGGATGGATGTTATTCGTACGATGCTTATTTGCTTGATAAAGAGGATGTAAGAATTGTGTGTGTTGATGGTTTGTATATGACTTAGCACTCGTGTGTCTGCTCATGTAGTGTGTATTGTTTTGCTTTGGGACACGATGCGATGCGATGCGGTGTGGTGTTAGTATGAGAGAGAATTTTCTCGATACTGATGTTCTGATGTGCTGATGCGCCGATGTGAATTGATGTGATGTGTTGATTTTAGCATTGTGTTGATTGATAGTAAGGGATGGTCCGAAGACCTCCCCACTGGCAAAAACTACGCACCCGAGCGAACCCGATTAGGGATCGTCGCAGGCTTCAACCCACCAGAGTGCAAGGGCGAGCCTCGACCTGGGGCCAGGGCGTCCGTGATCACCCTGGTCCCGGTGCCAGGTAAGTTGAAGCAATAACTAACCAATCAAAACCAATCAAAAACTAAACAATACCAACTAATATCCTCATTTGACAAAAACTCAGCAACAAGTAAACAAAAACGAACAACAATAAACCATCCTAACACATACATAACACACAGCGCTCGCATGAACAACGACGAATAATACACTCAAACCGAGCTATCATCCAACGTGTTCAATCCGTTGCTTAAAATATCAAGACACAACAAATACTACTCACTTGACTCGCACAGTAGCATCGTACTAGCAGAGCAAATCGCACTCGCGTAGAAGTGGAAAATCCTCCCCCATCCGCCCCTCCCCATCTACTTCGAATAGGAGAAACCTTGTTCAAGATAGAACCTTCACATAGAACACCAATCGGTAACACAAACCACATCATCCTCACTTAGATCAATCCTCGTGTAAATTCAAATTTGCACATTAAGTGAGGCAATGTGAATCAACTAAACCATCCGTGCCAACCCAATCAAACAGAACCATGGTGAATTCCGAGTGGATGGATGTTATTCGTACGATGCTTATTTGCTTGATAAATAGGATGTAAGAATTGTGTGTGTTGATGGTTTGTATATGACTTAGCACTCGTGTGTCTGCTCATGTAGTGTGTATTGTTTTGCTTTGGGACACGATGCGATGCGATGCGGTGTGGTGTTAGTATGAGAGAGAATTTTCTCGATACTGATGTTCTGATGTGCTGATGCGCCGATGTGAATTGATGTGATGTGTTGATTTGAGCATTGTGTTGATTGATAGTAAGGGATGGTCCGAAGACCTCCCCACTGGCAAAAACTACGCACCCGAGCGAACCCGATTAGGGATCGTCGCAGGCTTCAACCCACCAGAGTGCAAGGGCGAGCCTCGACCTGGGGCCAGGGCGTCCGTGATCACCCTGGTCCCGGTGCCAAGTAAGTTTAAGCAATACCTAACCAATCAAAACCAATCAAAAACTAAACAATACCAACTAATATCCTCATTTGACAAAAACTCAGCAACAAGTAAACAAAAACAAACAACAATAAACCATCCTAACACATACATAACACACAGCACTCGCATGAACAACGACGAATAATACACTCAAACCGAGCTATCATCCAACGTGTTCAATCCGTTGCTTAAAATATCAAGACACAACAAATACTACTTACTCGACTCGCACAGTTCCATCGTACTACCGGGGCGAATCGCACTCGCGTAGAAGTGGAAAATCCTCCCCCACCCGCCCCTCCCCATCTACTTCGAATAGGAGAAACCTTGTTCAAGATAGAACCTTCACATAGAACACCAATCGGTAACACAAACCACATCATCCTCACTTAGATCAATCCTCGTGTAAATTCAAATTTGCACATTAAGTGAGGCGATGTGAATCAACTAAACCATCCGTGCCAACCCAATCAAACAGAACCATGGTGAATTCCGAGTGGATGGATGTTATTCGTACGATGCTTATTTGCTTGATAAAGAGGATGTAAGAATTGTGTGTGTTGATGGTTTGTATATGACTTAGCACTCGTGTGTCTGCTCATGTAGTGTGTATTGTTTTGCTTTGGGACACGATGCGATGCGATGCGGTGTGGTGTTAGTATGAGAGAGAATTTTCTCGATACTGATGTTCTGATGTGCTGATGCGCCGATGTGAATTGATGTGATGTGTTGATTTGAGCATTGTGTTGATTGATAGTAAGGGATGGTCCGAAGACCTCCCCACTGGCAAAAACTACGCACCCGAGCGAACCCGATTAGGGATCGTCGCAGGCTTCAACCCACCAGAGTGCAAGGGCGAGCCTCGACCTGGGGCCAGGGCGTCCGTGATCACCCTGGTCCCGGTGCCAAGTAAGTTTAAGCAATACCTAACCAATCAAAACCAATCAAAAACTAAACAATACCAACTAATATCCTCATTTGACAAAAACACAGCAACAAGTAAACAAAAACGAACAACAATAAACCATCCTAACACATACATAACACACAGCACTCGCATGAACAACGACGAATAATACACTCAAACCGAGCTATCATCCAACGTGTTCAATCCGTTGCTTAAAATATCAAGACACAACAAATACTACTCACTTGACTCGCACAGTAGCATCGTACTAGCAGAGCAAATCGCACTCGCGTAGAAGTGGAAAATCCTCCCCCATCCGCCCCTCCCCATCTACTTCGAATAGGAGAAACCTTGTTCAAGATAGAACCTTCACATAGAACACCAATCGGTAACACAAACCACATCATCCTCACTTAGATCAATCCTCGTGTAAATTCAAATTTGCACATTAAGTGAGGCAATGTGAATCAACTAAACCATCCGTGCCAACCCAATCAAACAGAGACATGGTGAATTCCGAGTTGATGGATGTTATTCGTACGATGCTTATTTGCTTGATAAAGAGGATGTAAGAATTGTGTGTGTTGATGGTTTGTATATGACTTAGCACTCGTGTGTCTGCTCATGTAGTGTGTATTGTTTTGCTTTGGGACACGATGCGATGCGATGCGGTGTGGTGTTAGTATGAGAGAGAATTTTCTCGATACTGATGTTCTGATGTGCTGATGCGCCGATGTGAATTGATGTGATGTGTTGATTTGAGCATTGTGTTGATTGATAGTAAGGGATGGTCCGAAGACCTCCCCACTGGCAAAAACTACGCACCCGAGCGAACCCGATTAGGGATCGTCGCAGGCTTCAACCCACCAGAGTGCAAGGGCGAGCCTCGACCTGGGGCCAGGGCGTCCGTGATCACCCTGGTCCCGGTGCCAGGTAAGTTGAAGCAATAACTAACCAATCAAAACCAATCAAAAACTAAACAATACCAACTAATATCCTCATTTGACAAAAACTCAGCAACAAGTAAACAAAAACGAACAACAATAAACCATCCTAACACATACATAACACACAGCGCTCGCATGAACAACGACGAATAATACACTCAAACCGAGCTATCATCCAACGTGTTCAATCCGTTGCTTAAAATATCAAGACACAACAAATACTACTCACTTGACTCGCACAGTAGCATCGTACTAGCAGAGCAAATCGCACTCGCGTAGAAGTGGAAAATCCTCCCCCATCCGCCCCTCCCCATCTACTTCGAATAGGAGAAACCTTGTTCAAGATAGAACCTTCACATAGAACACCAATCGGTAACACAAACCACATCATCCTCACTTAGATCAATCCTCGTGTAAATTCAAATTTGCACATTAAGTGAGGCAATGTGAATCAACTAAACCATCCGTGCCAACCCAATCAAACAGAACCATGGTGAATTCCGAGTGGATGGATGTTATTCGTACGATGCTTATTTGCTTGATAAAGAGGATGTAAGAATTGTGTGTGTTGATGGTTTGTATATGACTTAGCACTCGTGTGTCTGCTCATGTAGTGTGTATTGTTTTGCTTTGGGACACGATGCGATGCGATGCGGTGTGGTGTTAGTATGAGAGAGAATTTTCTCGATACTGATGTTCTGATGTGCTGATGCGCCGATGTGAATTGATGTGATGTGTTGATTTTAGCATTGTGTTGATTGATAGTAAGGGATGGTCCGAAGACCTCCCCACTGGCAAAAACTACGCACCCGAGCGAACCCGATTAGGGATCGTCGCAGGCTTCAACCCACCAGAGTGCAAGGGCGAGCCTCGACCTGGGGCCAGGGCGTCCGTGATCACCCTGGTCCCGGTGCCAAGTAAGTTTAAGCAATACCTAACCAATCAAAACCAATCAAAAACTAAACAATACCAACTAATATCCTCATTTGACAAAAACTCAGCAACGAATAAACAAAAACGAACAACAATAAACCATCCTAACACATACATAACACACAGCGCTCGCATGAACAACGACGAATAATACACTCAAACCGAGCTATCATCCAACGTGTTCAATCCGTTGCTTAAAATATCAAGACACAACAAATACTACTCACTTGACTCGCACAGTAGCATCGTACTAGCAGAGCAAATCGCACTCGCGTAGAAGTGGAAAATCCTCCCCCATCCGCCCCTCCCCATCTACTTCGAATAGGAGAAACCTTGTTCAAGATAGAACCTTCACATAGAACACCAATCGGTAACACAAACCACATCATCCTCACTTAGATCAATCCTCGTGTAAATTCAAATTTGCACATTAAGTGAGGCAATGTGAATCAACTAAACCATCCGTGCCAACCCAATCAAACAGAACCACGGTGAATTCCGAGTGGATGGATGTTATTCGTACGATGCTTATTTGCTTGATAAAGAGGATGTAAGAATTGTGTGTGTTGATGGTTTGTATATGACTTAGCACTCGTGTGTCTGCTCATGTAGTGTGTATTGTTTTGCTTTGGGACACGATGCGATGCGATGCGGTGTGGTGTTAGTATGAGAGAGAATTTTCTCGATACTGATGTTCTGATGTGCTGATGCGCCGATGTGAATTGATGTGATGTGTTGATTTGAGCATTGTGTTGATTGATAGTAAGGGATGGTCCGAAGACCTCCCCACTGGCAAAAACTACGCACCCGAGCGAACCCGATTAGGGATCGTCGCAGGCTTCAACCCACCAGAGTGCAAGGGCGAGCCCCGACCTGGGGCCAGGGCGTCCGTGATCACCCTGGTCCCGGTGCCAGGTAAGTTGAAGCAATACCTAACCAATCAAAACCAATCAAAAACTAAACAATACCAACTAATATCCTCATTTGACAAAAACTCAGCAACAAGTAAACAAAAACGAACAACAATAAACCATCCTAACACATACATGACACACAGCACTCGCATGAACAACGACGAATAATACACTCAAACCGAGCTATCATCCAACGTGTTCAATCCGTTGCTTAAAATATCAAGACACAACAAATACTACTCACTTGACTCGCACAGTAGCATCGTACTAGCAGAGCAAATCGCACTCGCGTAGAAGTGGAAAATCCTCCCCCATCCGCCCCTCCCCATCTACTGCGAATAGGAGAAACCTTGTTCAAGATAGAACCTTCACATAGAACACCAATCGGTAACACAAACCACATCATCCTCACTTAGATCAATCCTCGTGTAAATTCAAATTTGCACATTAAGTGAGGCAATGTGAATCAACTAAACCATCCGTGCCAACCCAATCAAACAGAACCATGGTGAATTCCGAGTGGATGGATGTTATTCGTACGATGCTTATTTGCTTGATAAAGAGGATGTAAGAATTGTGTGTGTTGATGGTTTGTATATGACTTAGCACTCGTGTGTCTGCTCATGTAGTGTGTATTGTTTTGCTTTGGGACACGATGCGATGCGATGCGGTGTGGTGTTAGTATGAGAGAGAATTTTCTCGATACTGATGTTCTGATGTGCTGATGCGCCGATGTGAATTGATGTGATGTGTTGATTTTAGCATTGTGTTGATTGATAGTAAGGGATGGTCCGAAGACCTCCCCACTGGCAAAAACTACGCACCCGAGCGAACCCGATTAGGGATCGTCGCAGGCTTCAACCCACCAGAGTGCAAGGGCGAGCCTCGACCTGGGGCCAGGGCGTCCGTGATCACCCTGGTCCCGGTGCCAGGTAAGTTGAAGCAATAACTAACCAATCAAAACCAATCAAAAACTAAACAATACCAACTAATATCCTCATTTGACAAAAACTCAGCAACAAGTAAACAAAAACGAACAACAATAAACCATCCTAACACATACATAACACACAGCGCTCGCATGAACAACGACGAATAATACACTCAAACCGAGCTATCATCCAACGTGTTCAATCCGTTGCTTAAAATATCAAGACACAACAAATACTACTCACTTGACTCGCACAGTAGCATCGTACTAGCAGAGCAAATCGCACTCGCGTAGAAGTGGAAAATCCTCCCCCATCCGCCCCTCCCCATCTACTTCGAATAGGAGAAACCTTGTTCAAGATAGAACCTTCACATAGAACACCAATCGGTAACACAAACCACATCATCCTCACTTAGATCAATCCTCGTGTAAATTCAAATTTGCACATTAAGTGAGGCAATGTGAATCAACTAAACCATCCGTGCCAACCCAATCAAACAGAACCATGGTGAATTCCGAGTGGATGGATGTTATTCGTACGATGCTTATTTGCTTGATAAATAGGATGTAAGAATTGTGTGTGTTGATGGTTTGTATATGACTTAGCACTCGTGTGTCTGCTCATGTAGTGTGTATTGTTTTGCTTTGGGACACGATGCGATGCGATGCGGTGTGGTGTTAGTATGAGAGAGAATTTTCTCGATACTGATGTTCTGATGTGCTGATGCGCCGATGTGAATTGATGTGATGTGTTGATTTGAGCATTGTGTTGATTGATAGTAAGGGATGGTCCGAAGACCTCCCCACTGGCAAAAACTACGCACCCGAGCGAACCCGATTAGGGATCGTCGCAGGCTTCAACCCACCAGAGTGCAAGGGCGAGCCTCGACCTGGGGCCAGGGCGTCCGTGATCACCCTGGTCCCGGTGCCAAGTAAGTTTAAGCAATACCTAACCAATCAAAACCAATCAAAAACTAAACAATACCAACTAATATCCTCATTTGACAAAAACTCAGCAACAAGTAAACAAAAACAAACAACAATAAACCATCCTAACACATACATAACACACAGCACTCGCATGAACAACGACGAATAATACACTCAAACCGAGCTATCATCCAACGTGTTCAATCCGTTGCTTAAAATATCAAGACACAACAAATACTACTTACTCGACTCGCACAGTTCCATCGTACTACCGGGGCGAATCGCACTCGCGTAGAAGTGGAAAATCCTCCCCCACCCGCCCCTCCCCATCTACTTCGAATAGGAGAAACCTTGTTCAAGATAGAACCTTCACATAGAACACCAATCGGTAACACAAACCACATCATCCTCACTTAGATCAATCCTCGTGTAAATTCAAATTTGCACATTAAGTGAGGCGATGTGAATCAACTAAACCATCCGTGCCAACCCAATCAAACAGAACCATGGTGAATTCCGAGTGGATGGATGTTATTCGTACGATGCTTATTTGCTTGATAAAGAGGATGTAAGAATTGTGTGTGTTGATGGTTTGTATATGACTTAGCACTCGTGTGTCTGCTCATGTAGTGTGTATTGTTTTGCTTTGGGACACGATGCGATGCGATGCGGTGTGGTGTTAGTATGAGAGAGAATTTTCTCGATACTGATGTTCTGATGTGCTGATGCGCCGATGTGAATTGATGTGATGTGTTGATTTGAGCATTGTGTTGATTGATAGTAAGGGATGGTCCGAAGACCTCCCCACTGGCAAAAACTACGCACCCGAGCGAACCCGATTAGGGATCGTCGCAGGCTTCAACCCACCAGAGTGCAAGGGCGAGCCTCGACCTGGGGCCAGGGCGTCCGTGATCACCCTGGTCCCGGTGCCAAGTAAGTTTAAGCAATACCTAACCAATCAAAACCAATCAAAAACTAAACAATACCAACTAATATCCTCATTTGACAAAAACACAGCAACAAGTAAACAAAAACGAACAACAATAAACCATCCTAACACATACATAACACACAGCACTCGCATGAACAACGACGAATAATACACTCAAACCGAGCTATCATCCAACGTGTTCAATCCGTTGCTTAAAATATCAAGACACAACAAATACTACTCACTTGACTCGCACAGTAGCATCGTACTAGCAGAGCAAATCGCACTCGCGTAGAAGTGGAAAATCCTCCCCCATCCGCCCCTCCCCATCTACTTCGAATAGGAGAAACCTTGTTCAAGATAGAACCTTCACATAGAACACCAATCGGTAACACAAACCACATCATCCTCACTTAGATCAATCCTCGTGTAAATTCAAATTTGCACATTAAGTGAGGCAATGTGAATCAACTAAACCATCCGTGCCAACCCAATCAAACAGAGACATGGTGAATTCCGAGTTGATGGATGTTATTCGTACGATGCTTATTTGCTTGATAAAGAGGATGTAAGAATTGTGTGTGTTGATGGTTTGTATATGACTTAGCACTCGTGTGTCTGCTCATGTAGTGTGTATTGTTTTGCTTTGGGACACGATGCGATGCGATGCGGTGTGGTGTTAGTATGAGAGAGAATTTTCTCGATACTGATGTTCTGATGTGCTGATGCGCCGATGTGAATTGATGTGATGTGTTGATTTGAGCATTGTGTTGATTGATAGTAAGGGATGGTCCGAAGACCTCCCCACTGGCAAAAACTACGCACCCGAGCGAACCCGATTAGGGATCGTCGCAGGCTTCAACCCACCAGAGTGCAAGGGCGAGCCTCGACCTGGGGCCAGGGCGTCCGTGATCACCCTGGTCCCGGTGCCAGGTAAGTTGAAGCAATAACTAACCAATCAAAACCAATCAAAAACTAAACAATACCAACTAATATCCTCATTTGACAAAAACTCAGCAACAAGTAAACAAAAACGAACAACAATAAACCATCCTAACACATACATAACACACAGCGCTCGCATGAACAACGACGAATAATACACTCAAACCGAGCTATCATCCAACGTGTTCAATCCGTTGCTTAAAATATCAAGACACAACAAATACTACTCACTTGACTCGCACAGTAGCATCGTACTAGCAGAGCAAATCGCACTCGCGTAGAAGTGGAAAATCCTCCCCCATCCGCCCCTCCCCATCTACTTCGAATAGGAGAAACCTTGTTCAAGATAGAACCTTCACATAGAACACCAATCGGTAACACAAACCACATCATCCTCACTTAGATCAATCCTCGTGTAAATTCAAATTTGCACATTAAGTGAGGCAATGTGAATCAACTAAACCATCCGTGCCAACCCAATCAAACAGAACCATGGTGAATTCCGAGTGGATGGATGTTATTCGTACGATGCTTATTTGCTTGATAAAGAGGATGTAAGAATTGTGTGTGTTGATGGTTTGTATATGACTTAGCACTCGTGTGTCTGCTCATGTAGTGTGTATTGTTTTGCTTTGGGACACGATGCGATGCGATGCGGTGTGGTGTTAGTATGAGAGAGAATTTTCTCGATACTGATGTTCTGATGTGCTGATGCGCCGATGTGAATTGATGTGATGTGTTGATTTGAGCATTGTGTTGATTGATAGAAAGGGATGGTCCGAAGACCTCCCCACTGGCAAAAACTACGCACCCGAGAGAACCCGATTAGGGATCGTCGCAGGCTTCAACCCACCAGAGTGCAAGGGCGAGCCTCGACCTGGGGCCAGGGCGTCCGTGATCACCCTGGTCCCGGTGCCAAGTAAGTTTTAGCAATACCTAACCAATCAAAACCAATCAAAAACTAAACAATACCAACTAATATCCTCATTTGACAATAACTCAGCAACAAGTAAACAAAAACAAACAACAATAAACCATCCTAACACATACATAACACACAGCACTCGCATGAACAACGACGAATAATACACTCAAACCGAGCTATCATCCAACGTGTTCAATCCGTTGCTTAAAATATCAAGACACAACAAATACTACTCACTTGACTCGCACAGTAGCATCGTACTAGCAGAGCAAATCGCACTCGCGTAGAAGTGGAAAATCCTCCCCCATCCGCCCCTCCCCATCTACTTCGAATAGGAGAAACCTTGTTCAAGATAGAACCTTCACATAGAACACCAATCGGTAACACAAACCACATCATCCTCACTTAGATCAATCCTCGTGTAAATTCAAATTTGCACATTAAGTGAGGCAATGTGAATCAACTAAACCATCCGTGCCAACCCAATCAAACAGAACCATGGTGAATTCCGAGTGGATGGATGTTATTCGTACGATGCTTATTTGCTTGATAAAGAGGATGTAAGAATTGTGTGTGTTGATGGTTTGTATATGACTTAGCACTCGTGTGTCTGCTCATGTAGTGTGTATTGTTTTGCTTTGGGACACGATGCGATGCGATGCGGTGTGGTGTTAGTATGAGAGAGAATTTTCTCGATACTGATGTTCTGATGTGCTGATGCGCCGATGTGAATTGATGTGATGTGTTGATTTGAGCATTGTGTTGATTGATAGAAAGGGATGGTCCGAAGACCTCCCCACTGGCAAAAACTACGCACCCGAGAGAACCCGATTAGGGATCGTCGCAGGCTTCAACCCACCAGAGTGCAAGGGCGAGCCTCGACCTGGGGCCAGGGCGTCCGTGATCACCCTGGTCCCGGTGCCAAGTAAGTTTTAGCAATACCTAACCAATCAAAACCAATCAAAAACTAAACAATACCAACTAATATCCTCATTTGACAATAACTCAGCAACAAGTAAACAAAAACAAACAACAATAAACCATCCTAACACATACATAACACACAGCACTCGCATGAACAACGACGAATAATACACTCAAACCGAGCTATCATCCAACGTGTTCAATCCGTTGCTTAAAATATCAAGACACAACAAATACTACTCACTTGACTCGCACAGTAGCATCGTACTAGCAGAGCAAATCGCACTCGCGTAGAAGTGGAAAATCCTCCCCCATCCGCCCCTCCCCATCTACTTCGAATAGGAGAAACCTTGTTCAAGATAGAACCTTCACATAGAACACCAATCGGTAACACAAACCACATCATCCTCACTTAGATCAATCCTCGTGTAAATTCAAATTTGCACATTAAGTGAGGCAATGTGAATCAACTAAACCATCCGTGCCAACCCAATCAAACAGAACCATGGTGAATTCCGAGTGGATGGATGTTATTCGTACGATGCTTATTTGCTTGATAAAGAGGATGTAAGAATTGTGTGTGTTGATGGTTTGTATATGACTTAGCACTCGTGTGTCTGCTCATGTAGTGTGTATTGTTTTGCTTTGGGACACGATGCGATGCGATGCGGTGTGGTGTTAGTATGAGAGAGAATTTTCTCGATACTGATGTTCTGATGTGCTGATGCGCCGATGTGAATTGATGTGATGTGTTGATTTTAGCATTGTGTTGATTGATAGTAAGGGATGGTCCGAAGACCTCCCCACTGGCAAAAACTACGCACCCGAGCGAACCCGATTAGGGATCGTCGCAGGCTTCAACCCACCAGAGTGCAAGGGCGAGCCTCGACCTGAGGCCAGGGCGTCCGTGATCACCCTGGTCCCGGTGCCAAGTAAGTTTAAGCAATACCTAACCAATCAAAACCAATCAAAAACTAAACAATACCAACTAATATCCTCATTTGACAAAAACACAGCAACAAGTAAACAAAAACGAACAACAATAAACCATCCTAACACATACATAACACACAGCGCTCGCATGAACAACGACGAATAATACACTCAAACCGAGCTATCATCCAACGTGTTCAATCCGTTGCTTAAAATATCAAGACACAACAAATACTACTCACTTGACTCGCACAGTAGCATCGTACTAGCAGAGCAAATCGCACTCGCGTAGAAGTGGAAAATCCTCCCCCATCCGCCCCTCCCCATCTACTTCGAATAGGAGAAACCTTGTTCAAGATAGAACCTTCACATAGAACACCAATCGGTAACACAAACCACATCATCCTCACTTAGATCAATCCTCGTGTAAATTCAAATTTGCACATTAAGTGAGGCAATGTGAATCAACTAAACCATCCGTGCCAACCCAATCAAACAGAGACATGGTGAATTCCGAGTTGATGGATGTTATTCGTACGATGCTTATTTGCTTGATAAAGAGGATGTAAGAATTGTGTGTGTTGATGGTTTGTATATGACTTAGCACTCGTGTGTCTGCTCATGTAGTGTGTATTGTTTTGCTTTGGGACACGATGCGATGCGATGCGGTGTGGTGTTAGTATGAGAGAGAATTTTCTCGATACTGATGTTCTGATGTGCTGATGCGCCGATGTGAATTGATGTGATGTGTTGATTTGAGCATTGTGTTGATTGATAGTAAGGGATGGTCCGAAGACCTCCCCACTGGCAAAAACTACGCACCCGAGCGAACCCGATTAGGGATCGTCGCAGGCTTCAACCCACCAGAGTGCAAGGGCGAGCCTCGACCTGAGGCCAGGGCGTCCGTGATCACCCTGGTCCCGGTGCCAAGTAAGTTTAAGCAATACCTAACCAATCAAAACCAATCAAAAACTAAACAATACCAACTAATATCCTCATTTGACAAAAACACAGCAACAAGTAAACAAAAACGAACAACAATAAACCATCCTAACACATACATAACACACAGCGCTCGCATGAACAACGACGAATAATACACTCAAACCGAGCTATCATCCAACGTGTTCAATCCGTTGCTTAAAATATCAAGACACAACAAATACTACTCACTTGACTCGCACAGTAGCATCGTACTAGCAGAGCAAATCGCACTCGCGTAGAAGTGGAAAATCCTCCCCCATCCGCCCCTCCCCATCTACTTCGAATAGGAGAAACCTTGTTCAAGATAGAACCTTCACATAGAACACCAATCGGTAACACAAACCACATCATCCTCACTTAGATCAATCCTCGTGTAAATTCAAATTTGCACATTAAGTGAGGCAATGTGAATCAACTAAACCATCCGTGCCAACCCAATCAAACAGAACCATGGTGAATTCCGAGTGGATGGATGTTATTCGTACGATGCTTATTTGCTTGATAAAGAGGATGTAAGAATTGTGTGTGTTGATGGTTTGTATATGACTTAGCACTCGTGTGTCTGCTCATGTAGTGTGTATTGTTTTGCTTTGGGACACGATGCGATGCGATGCGGTGTGGTGTTAGTATGAGAGAGAATTTTCTCGATACTGATGTTCTGATGTGCTGATGCGCCGATGTGAATTGATGTGATGTGTTGATTTTAGCATTGTGTTGATTGATAGTAAGGGATGATCCGAAGACCTCCCCACTGGCAAAAACTACGCACCCGAGCGAACCCGATTAGGGATCGTCGCAGGCTTCAACCCACCAGAGTGCAAGGGCGAGCCTCGACCTGGGGCCAGGGCGTCCGTGATCACCCTGGTCCCGGTGCCAAGTAAGTTTAAGCAATACCTAACCAATCAAAACCAATCAAAAACTAAACAATACCAACTAATATCCTCATTTGACAAAAACTCAGCAACAAGTAAACAAAAACAAACAACAATAAACCATCCTAACACATACATAACACACAGCGCTCGCATGAACAACGACGAATAATACACTCAAACCGAGCTATCATCCAACGTGTTCAATCCGTTGCTTAAAATATCAAGACACAACAAATACTACTCACTTGACTCGCACAGTAGCATCGTACTAGCAGAGCAAATCGCACTCGCGTAGAAGTGGAAAATCCTCCCCCACCCGCCCCTCCCCATCTACTTCGAATAGGAGAAACCTTGTTCAAGATAGAACCTTCACATAGAACACCAATCGGTAACACAAACCACATCATCCTCACTTAGATCAATCCTCGTGTAAATTCAAATTTGCACATTAAGTGAGGCAATGTGAATCAACTAAACCATCCGTGCCAACCCAATCAAACAGAACCATGGTGAATTCCGAGTGGATGGATGTTATTCGTACGATGCTTATTTGCTTGATAAAGAGGATGTAAGAATTGTGTGTGTTGATGGTTTGTATATGACTTAGCACTCGTGTGTCTGCTCATGTAGTGTGTATTGTTTTGCTTTGGGACACGATGCGATGCGATGCGGTGTGGTGTTAGTATGAGAGAGAATTTTCTCGATACTGATGTTCTGATGTGCTGATGCGCCGATGTGAATTGATGTGATGTGTTGATTTGAGCATTGTGTTGATTGATAGTAAGGGATGGTCCGAAGACCTCCCCACTGGCAAAAACTACGCACCCGAGCGAACCCGATTGGGGATCGTCGCAGGCTTCAACCCACAAGAGTGCAAGGGCGAGCCTCGACCTGGGGCCAGGGCGTCCGTGATCACCCTGGTCCCGGTGCCAAGTAAGTTTTAGCAATACCTAACCAATCAAAACCAATCAAAAACTAAACAATACCAACTAATATCCTCATTTGACAAAAAATCAGCAACAAGTAAACAAAAACAAACAACAATAAACCATCCTAACACATACATAACACACAGCACTCGCATGAACAACGACGAATAATACACTCAAACCGAGCTATCATCCAACGTGTTCAATCCGTTGCTTAAAATATCAAGACACAACAAATACTACTCACTTGACTCGCACAGTAGCATCGTACTAGCAGAGCAAATCGCACTCGCGTAGAAGTGGAAAATCCTCCCCCATCCGCCCCTCCCCATCTACTTCGAATAGGAGAAACCTTGTTCAAGATAGAACCTTCACATAGAACACCAATCGGTAACACAAACCACATCATCCTCACTTAGATCAATCCTCGTGTAAATTCAAATTTGCACATTAAGTGAGGCAATGTGAATCAACTAAACCATCCGTGCCAACCCAATCAAACAGAACCATGGTGAATTCCGAGTGGATGGATGTTATTCGTACGATGCTTATTTGCTTGATAAAGAGGATGTAAGAATTGTGTGTGTTGATGGTTTGTATATGACTTAGCACTCGTGTGTCTGCTCATGTAGTGTGTATTGTTTTGCTTTGGGACACGATGCGATGCGATGCGGTGTGGTGTTAGTATGAGAGAGAATTTTCTCGATACTGATGTTCTGATGTGCTGATGCGCCGATGTGAATTGATGTGATGTGTTGATTTGAGCATTGTGTTGATTGATAGTAAGGGATGGTCCGAAGACCTCCCCACTGGCAAAAACTACGCACCCGAGCGAACCCGATTAGGGATCGTCGCAGGCTTCAACCCACCAGAGTGCAAGGGCGAGCCTCGACCTGGGGCCAGGGCGTCCGTGATCACCCTGGTCCCGGTGCCAAGTAAGTTTAAGCAATACCTAACCAATCAAAACCAATCAAAAACTAAACAATACCAACTAATATCCTCATTTGACAAAAACTCAGCAACAAGTAAACAAAAACAAACAACAATAAACCATCCTAACACATACATAACACACAGCACTCGCATGAACAACGACGAATAATACACTCAAACCGAGCTATCATCCAACGTGTTCAATCCGTTGCTTAAAATATCAAGACACAACAAATACTACTCACTTGACTCGCACAGTAGCATCGTACTAGCAGAGCAAATCGCACTCGCGTAGAAGTGGAAAATCCTCCCCCATCCGCCCCTCCCCATCTACTTCGAATAGGAGAAACCTTGTTCAAGATAGAACCTTCACATAGAACACCAATCGGTAACACAAACCACATCATCCTCACTTAGATCAATCCTCGTGTAAATTCAAATTTGCACATTAAGTGAGGCAATGTGAATCAACTAAACCATCCGTGCCAACCCAATCAAACAGAACCATGGTGAATTCCGAGTGGATGGATGTTATTCGTACGATGCTTATTTGCTTGATAAAGAGGATGTAAGAATTGTGTGTGTTGATGGTTTGTATATGACTTAGCACTCGTGTGTCTGCTCATGTAGTGTGTATTGTTTTGCTTTGGGACACGATGCGATGCGATGCGGTGTGGTGTTAGTATGAGAGAGAATTTTCTCGATACTGATGTTCTGATGTGCTGATGCGCCGATGTGAATTGATGTGATGTGTTGATTTGAGCATTGTGTTGATTGATAGTAAGGGATGGTCCGAAGACCTCCCCACTGGCAAAAACTACGCACCCGAGCGAACCCGATTAGGGATCGTCGCAGGCTTCAACCCACCAGAGTGCAAGGGCGAGCCTCGACCTGGGGCCAGGGCGTCCGTGATCACCCTGGTCCCGGTGCCAAGTAAGTTTAAGCAATACCTAACCAATCAAAACCAATCAAAAACTAAACAATACCAACTAATATCCTCATTTGACAAAAACTCAGCAACAAGTAAACAAAAACAAACAACAATAAACCATCCTAACACATACATAACACACAGCACTCGCATGAACAACGACGAATAATACACTCAAACCGAGCTATCATCCAACGTGTTCAATCCGTTGCTTAAAATATCAAGACACAACAAATACTACTCACTTGACTCGCACAGTAGCATCGTACTAGCAGAGCAAATCGCACTCGCGTAGAAGTGGAAAATCCTCCCCCATCCGCCCCTCCCCATCTACTTCGAATAGGAGAAACCTTGTTCAAGATAGAACCTTCACATAGAACACCAATCGGTAACACAAACCACATCATCCTCACTTAGATCAATCCTCGTGTAAATTCAAATTTGCACATTAAGTGAGGCAATGTGAATCAACTAAACCATCCGTGCCAACCCAATCAAACAGAACCATGGTGAATTCCGAGTGGATGGATGTTATTCGTACGATGCTTATTTGCTTGATAAAGAGGATGTAAGAATTGTGTGTGTTGATGGTTTGTATATGACTTAGCACTCGTGTGTCTGCTCATGTAGTGTGTATTGTTTTGCTTTGGGACACGATGCGATGCGATGCGGTGTGGTGTTAGTATGAGAGAGAATTTTCTCGATACTGATGTTCTGATGTGCTGATGCGCCGATGTGAATTGATGTGATGTGTTGATTTGAGCATTGTGTTGATTGATAGTAAGGGATGGTCCGAAGACCTCCCCACTGGCAAAAACTACGCACCCGAGCGAACCCGATTAGGGATCGTCGCAGGCTTCAACCCGCCAGAGTGCAAGGGCGGGCCTCGACCTGGGGCCAGGGCGTCCGTGATCACCCTGGTCCCGGTGCCAAGTAAGTTTAAGCAATACCTAACCAATCAAAACCAATCAAAAACTAAACAATACCAACTAATATCCTCATTTGACAAAAACTCAGCAATAAGTAAACAAAAACAAACAACAATAAACCATCCTAACACATACATAACACACAGCACTCGCATGAACAACGACGAATAATACACTCAAACCGAGCTATCATCCAACGTGTTCAATCCGTTGCTTAAAATATCAAGACACAACAAATACTACTCACTTGACTCGCACAGTAGCATCGTACTAGCAGAGCAAATCGCACTCGCGTAGAAGTGGAAAATCCTCCCCCATCCGCCCCTCCCCATCTACTTCGAATAGGAGAAACCTTGTTCAAGATAGAACCTTCACATAGAACACCAATCGGTAACACAAACCACATCATCCTCACTTAGATCAATCCTCGTGTAAATTCAAATTTGCACATTAAGTGAGGCAATGTGAATCAACTAAACCATCCGTGCCAACCCAATCAAACAGAACCATGGTGAATTCCGAGTGGATGGATGTTATTCGTACGATGCTTATTTGCTTGATAAATAGGATGTAAGAATTGTGTGTGTTGATGGTTTGTATATGACTTAGCACTCGTGTGTCTGCTCATGTAGTGTGTATTGTTTTGCTTTGGGACACGATGCGATGCGATGCGGTGTGGTGTTAGTATGAGAGAGAATTTTCTCGATACTGATGTTCTGATGTGCTGATGCGCCGATGTGAATTGATGTGATGTGTTGATTTTAGCATTGTGTTGATTGATAGTAAGGGATGGTCCGAAGACCTCCCCACTGGCAAAAACTACGCACCCGAGCGAACCCGATTAGGGATCGTCGCAGGCTTCAACCCACCAGAGTGCAAGGGCGAGCCTCGACCTGAGGCCAGGGCGTCCGTGATCACCCTGGTCCCGGTGCCAAGTAAGTTTAAGCAATACCTAACCAATCAAAACCAATCAAAAACTAAACAATACCAACTAATATCCTCATTTGACAAAAACACAGCAACAAGTAAACAAAAACGAACAACAATAAACCATCCTAACACATACATAACACACAGCGCTCGCATGAACAACGACGAATAATACACTCAAACCGAGCTATCATCCAACGTGTTCAATCCGTTGCTTAAAATATCAAGACACAACAAATACTACTCACTTGACTCGCACAGTAGCATCGTACTAGCAGAGCAAATCGCACTCGCGTAGAAGTGGAAAATCCTCCCCCATCCGCCCCTCCCCATCTACTTCGAATAGGAGAAACCTTGTTCAAGATAGAACCTTCACATAGAACACCAATCGGTAACACAAACCACATCATCCTCACTTAGATCAATCCTCGTGTAAATTCAAATTTGCACATTAAGTGAGGCAATGTGAATCAACTAAACCATCCGTGCCAACCCAATCAAACAGAGACATGGTGAATTCCGAGTTGATGGATGTTATTCGTACGATGCTTATTTGCTTGATAAAGAGGATGTAAGAATTGTGTGTGTTGATGGTTTGTATATGACTTAGCACTCGTGTGTCTGCTCATGTAGTGTGTATTGTTTTGCTTTGGGACACGATGCGATGCGATGCGGTGTGGTGTTAGTATGAGAGAGAATTTTCTCGATACTGATGTTCTGATGTGCTGATGCGCCGATGTGAATTGATGTGATGTGTTGATTTTAGCATTGTGTTGATTGATAGTAAGGGATGGTCCGAAGACCTCCCCACTGGCAAAAACTACGCACCCGAGCGAACCCGATTAGGGATCGTCGCAGGCTTCAACCCACCAGAGTGCAAGGGCGAGCCTCGACCTGAGGCCAGGGCGTCCGTGATCACCCTGGTCCCGGTGCCAAGTAAGTTTAAGCAATACCTAACCAATCAAAACCAATCAAAAACTAAACAATACCAACTAATATCCTCATTTGACAAAAACACAGCAACAAGTAAACAAAAACGAACAACAATAAACCATCCTAACACATACATAACACACAGCGCTCGCATGAACAACGACGAATAATACACTCAAACCGAGCTATCATCCAACGTGTTCAATCCGTTGCTTAAAATATCAAGACACAACAAATACTACTCACTTGACTCGCACAGTAGCATCGTACTAGCAGAGCAAATCGCACTCGCGTAGAAGTGGAAAATCCTCCCCCATCCGCCCCTCCCCATCTACTTCGAATAGGAGAAACCTTGTTCAAGATAGAACCTTCACATAGAACACCAATCGGTAACACAAACCACATCATCCTCACTTAGATCAATCCTCGTGTAAATTCAAATTTGCACATTAAGTGAGGCAATGTGAATCAACTAAACCATCCGTGCCAACCCAATCAAACAGAACCATGGTGAATTCCGAGTGGATGGATGTTATTCGTACGATGCTTATTTGCTTGATAAAGAGGATGTAAGAATTGTGTGTGTTGATGGTTTGTATATGACTTAGCACTCGTGTGTCTGCTCATGTAGTGTGTATTGTTTTGCTTTGGGACACGATGCGATGCGATGCGGTGTGGTGTTAGTATGAGAGAGAATTTTCTCGATACTGATGTTCTGATGTGCTGATGCGCCGATGTGAATTGATGTGATGTGTTGATTTTAGCATTGTGTTGATTGATAGTAAGGGATGATCCGAAGACCTCCCCACTGGCAAAAAC
Organism: Fasciola hepatica; assembly: GCA_948099385.1. Taxonomy (NCBI): domain Eukaryota; kingdom Metazoa; phylum Platyhelminthes; class Trematoda; order Plagiorchiida; family Fasciolidae; genus Fasciola; species Fasciola hepatica. Next base: position 5,240,740 of record CANUEZ040000060.1, on the reverse strand, counting down.
TACGCACCCGAGCGAACCCGATTAGGGATCGTCGCAGGCTTCAACCCACCAGAGTGCAAGGGCGAGCCTCGACCTGGGGCCAGGGCGTCCGTGATCACCCTGGTCCCGGTGCCAAGTAAGTTTAAGCAATACCTAACCAATCAAAACCAATCAAAAACTAAACAATACCAACTAATATCCTCATTTGACAAAAACTCAGCAACAAGTAAACAAAAACAAACAACAATAAACCATCCTAACACATACATAACACACAGCGCTCGCATGAACAACGACGAATAATACACTCAAACCGAGCTATCATCCAACGTGTTCAATCCGTTGCTTAAAATATCAAGACACAACAAATACTACTCACTTGACTCGCACAGTAGCATCGTACTAGCAGAGCAAATCGCACTCGCGTAGAAGTGGAAAATCCTCCCCCACCCGCCCCTCCCCATCTACTTCGAATAGGAGAAACCTTGTTCAAGATAGAACCTTCACATAGAACACCAATCGGTAACACAAACCACATCATCCTCACTTAGATCAATCCTCGTGTAAATTCAAATTTGCACATTAAGTGAGGCAATGTGAATCAACTAAACCATCCGTGCCAACCCAATCAAACAGAACCATGGTGAATTCCGAGTGGATGGATGTTATTCGTACGATGCTTATTTGCTTGATAAAGAGGATGTAAGAATTGTGTGTGTTGATGGTTTGTATATGACTTAGCACTCGTGTGTCTGCTCATGTAGTGTGTATTGTTTTGCTTTGGGACACGATGCGATGCGATGCGGTGTGGTGTTAGTATGAGAGAGAATTTTCTCGATACTGATGTTCTGATGTGCTGATGCGCCGATGTGAATTGATGTGATGTGTTGATTTGAGCATTGTGTTGATTGATAGTAAGGGATGGTCCGAAGACCTCCCCACTGGCAAAAACTACGCACCCGAGCGAACCCGATTGGGGATCGTCGCAGGCTTCAACCCACCAGAGTGCAAGGGCGAGCCTCGACCTGGGGCCAGGGCGTCCGTGATCACCCTGGTCCCGGTGCCAAGTAAGTTTTAGCAATACCTAACCAATCAAAACCAATCAAAAACTAAACAATACCAACTAATATCCTCATTTGACAAAAAATCAGCAACAAGTAAACAAAAACAAACAACAATAAACCATCCTAACACATACATAACACACAGCACTCGCATGAACAACGACGAATAATACACTCAAACCGAGCTATCATCCAACGTGTTCAATCCGTTGCTTAAAATATCAAGACACAACAAATACTACTCACTTGACTCGCACAGTAGCATCGTACTAGCAGAGCAAATCGCACTCGCGTAGAAGTGGAAAATCCTCCCCCATCCGCCCCTCCCCATCTACTTCGAATAGGAGAAACCTTGTTCAAGATAGAACCTTCACATAGAACACCAATCGGTAACACAAACCACATCATCCTCACTTAGATCAATCCTCGTGTAAATTCAAATTTGCACATTAAGTGAGGCAATGTGAATCAACTAAACCATCCGTGCCAACCCAATCAAACAGAACCATGGTGAATTCCGAGTGGATGGATGTTATTCGTACGATGCTTATTTGCTTGATAAAGAGGATGTAAGAATTGTGTGTGTTGATGGTTTGTATATGACTTAGCACTCGTGTGTCTGCTCATGTAGTGTGTATTGTTTTGCTTTGGGACACGATGCGATGCGATGCGGTGTGGTGTTAGTATGAGAGAGAATTTTCTCGATACTGATGTTCTGATGTGCTGATGCGCCGATGTGAATTGATGTGATGTGTTGATTTGAGCATTGTGTTGATTGATAGTAAGGGATGGTCCGAAGACCTCCCCACTGGCAAAAACTACGCACCCGAGCGAACCCGATTAGGGATCGTCGCAGGCTTCAACCCACCAGAGTGCAAGGGCGAGCCTCGACCTGGGGCCAGGGCGTCCGTGATCACCCTGGTCCCGGTGCCAAGTAAGTTTAAGCAATACCTAACCAATCAAAACCAATCAAAAACTAAACAATACCAACTAATATCCTCATTTGACAAAAACTCAGCAACAAGTAAACAAAAACAAACAACAATAAACCATCCTAACACATACATAACACACAGCACTCGCATGAACAACGACGAATAATACACTCAAACCGAGCTATCATCCAACGTGTTCAATCCGTTGCTTAAAATATCAAGACACAACAAATACTACTCACTTGACTCGCACAGTAGCATCGTACTAGCAGAGCAAATCGCACTCGCGTAGAAGTGGAAAATCCTCCCCCATCCGCCCCTCCCCATCTACTTCGAATAGGAGAAACCTTGTTCAAGATAGAACCTTCACATAGAACACCAATCGGTAACACAAACCACATCATCCTCACTTAGATCAATCCTCGTGTAAATTCAAATTTGCACATTAAGTGAGGCAATGTGAATCAACTAAACCATCCGTGCCAACCCAATCAAACAGAACCATGGTGAATTCCGAGTGGATGGATGTTATTCGTACGATGCTTATTTGCTTGATAAAGAGGATGTAAGAATTGTGTGTGTTGATGGTTTGTATATGACTTAGCACTCGTGTGTCTGCTCATGTAGTGTGTATTGTTTTGCTTTGGGACACGATGCGATGCGATGCGGTGTGGTGTTAGTATGAGAGAGAATTTTCTCGATACTGATGTTCTGATGTGCTGATGCGCCGATGTGAATTGATGTGATGTGTTGATTTGAGCATTGTGTTGATTGATAGTAAGGGATGGTCCGAAGACCTCCCCACTGGCAAAAACTACGCACCCGAGCGAACCCGATTAGGGATCGTCGCAGGCTTCAACCCACCAGAGTGCAAGGGCGAGCCTCGACCTGGGGCCAGGGCGTCCGTGATCACCCTGGTCCCGGTGCCAAGTAAGTTTAAGCAATACCTAACCAATCAAAACCAATCAAAAACTAAACAATACCAACTAATATCCTCATTTGACAAAAACTCAGCAACAAGTAAACAAAAACAAACAACAATAAACCATCCTAACACATACATAACACACAGCACTCGCATGAACAACGACGAATAATACACTCAAACCGAGCTATCATCCAACGTGTTCAATCCGTTGCTTAAAATATCAAGACACAACAAATACTACTCACTTGACTCGCACAGTAGCATCGTACTAGCAGAGCAAATCGCACTCGCGTAGAAGTGGAAAATCCTCCCCCATCCGCCCCTCCCCATCTACTTCGAATAGGAGAAACCTTGTTCAAGATAGAACCTTCACATAGAACACCAATCGGTAACACAAACCACATCATCCTCACTTAGATCAATCCTCGTGTAAATTCAAATTTGCACATTAAGTGAGGCAATGTGAATCAACTAAACCATCCGTGCCAACCCAATCAAACAGAACCATGGTGAATTCCGAGTGGATGGATGTTATTCGTACGATGCTTATTTGCTTGATAAAGAGGATGTAAGAATTGTGTGTGTTGATGGTTTGTATATGACTTAGCACTCGTGTGTCTGCTCATGTAGTGTGTATTGTTTTGCTTTGGGACACGATGCGATGCGATGCGGTGTGGTGTTAGTATGAGAGAGAATTTTCTCGATACTGATGTTCTGATGTGCTGATGCGCCGATGTGAATTGATGTGATGTGTTGATTTGAGCATTGTGTTGATTGATAGTAAGGGATGGTCCGAAGACCTCCCCACTGGCAAAAACTACGCACCCGAGCGAACCCGATTAGGGATCGTCGCAGGCTTCAACCCGCCAGAGTGCAAGGGCGGGCCTCGACCTGGGGCCAGGGCGTCCGTGATCACCCTGGTCCCGGTGCCAAGTAAGTTTAAGCAATACCTAACCAATCAAAACCAATCAAAAACTAAACAATACCAACTAATATCCTCATTTGACAAAAACTCAGCAATAAGTAAACAAAAACAAACAACAATAAACCATCCTAACACATACATAACACACAGCACTCGCATGAACAACGACGAATAATACACTCAAACCGAGCTATCATCCAACGTGTTCAATCCGTTGCTTAAAATATCAAGACACAACAAATACTACTCACTTGACTCGCACAGTAGCATCGTACTAGCAGAGCAAATCGCACTCGCGTAGAAGTGGAAAATCCTCCCCCATCCGCCCCTCCCCATCTACTTCGAATAGGAGAAACCTTGTTCAAGATAGAACCTTCACATAGAACACCAATCGGTAACACAAACCACATCATCCTCACTTAGATCAATCCTCGTGTAAATTCAAATTTGCACATTAAGTGAGGCAATGTGAATCAACTAAACCATCCGTGCCAACCCAATCAAACAGAACCATGGTGAATTCCGAGTGGATGGATGTTATTCGTACGATGCTTATTTGCTTGATAAATAGGATGTAAGAATTGTGTGTGTTGATGGTTTGTATATGACTTAGCACTCGTGTGTCTGCTCATGTAGTGTGTATTGTTTTGCTTTGGGACACGATGCGATGCGATGCGGTGTGGTGTTAGTATGAGAGAGAATTTTCTCGATACTGATGTTCTGATGTGCTGATGCGCCGATGTGAATTGATGTGATGTGTTGATTTGAGCATTGTGTTGATTGATAGTAAGGGATGGTCCGAAGACCTCCCCACTGGCAAAAACTACGCACCCGAGCGAACCCGATTAGGGATCGTCGCAGGCTTCAACCCACCAGAGTGCAAGGGCGAGCCTCGACCTGGGGCCAGGGCGTCCGTGATCACCCTGGTCCCGGTGCCAAGTAAGTTTTAGCAATACCTAACCAATCAAAACCAATCAAAAACTAAACAATACCAACTAATATCCTCATTTGACAAAAACTCAGCAACAAGTAAACAAAAACAAACAACAATAAACCATCCTAACACATACATAACACACAGCACTCGCATGAACAACGACGAATAATACACTCAAACCGAGCTATCATCCAACGTGTTCAATCCGTTGCTTAAAATATCAAGACACAACAAATACTACTCACTTGACTCGCACAGTAGCATCGTACTAGCAGAGCAAATCGCACTCGCGTAGAAGTGGAAAATCCTCCCCCATCCGCCCCTCCCCATCTACTTCGAATAGGAGAAACCTTGTTCAAGATAGAACCTTCACATAGAACACCAATCGGTAACACAAACCACATCATCCTCACTTAGATCAATCCTCGTGTAAATTCAAATTTGCACATTAAGTGAGGCAATGTGAATCAACTAAACCATCCGTGCCAACCCAATCAAACAGAACCATGGTGAATTCCGAGTGGATGGATGTTATTCGTACGATGCTTATTTGCTTGATAAAGAGGATGTAAGAATTGTGTGTGTTGATGGTTTGTATATGACTTAGCACTCGTGTGTCTGCTCATGTAGTGTGTATTGTTTTGCTTTGGGACACGATGCGATGCGATGCGGTGTGGTGTTAGTATGAGAGAGAATTTTCTCGATACTGATGTTCTGATGTGCTGATGCGCCGATGTGAATTGATGTGATGTGTTGATTTGAGCATTGTGTTGATTGATAGTAAGGGATGGTCCGAAGACCTCCCCACTGGCAAAAACTAAGCACCCGAGCGAACCCGATTAGGGATCGTCGCAGGCTTCAACCCACAAGAGTGCAAGGGCGAGCCTCGACCTGAGGCCAGGGCGTCCGTGATCACCCTGGTCCCGGTGCCAGGTAAGTTTTAGCAATACCTAACCAATCAAAACCAATCAAATTCTAAACAACTAATACCAACTAATATCCTCATTTGACCAAAACTCAGCAACAAGTAAACAAAAACAAACAACAATAAACCATCCTAACACATACATAACACACAGCACTCGCATGAACAACGACGAATAATACACTCAAACCGAGCTATCATCCAACGTGTTCAATCCGTTGCTTAAAATATCAAGACACAACAAATACTACTCACTTGACTCGCACAGTAGCATCGTACTAGCAGAGCAAATCGCACTCGCGTAGAAGTGGAAAATCCTCCCCCATCCGCCCCTCCCCATCTACTTCGAATAGGAGAAACCTTGTTCAAGATAGAACCTTCACATAGAACACCAATCGGTAACACAAACCACATCATCCTCACTTAGATCAATCCTCGTGTAAATTCAAATTTGCACATTAAGTGAGGCAATGTGAATCAACTAAACCATCCGTGCCAACCCAATCAAACAGAACCATGGTGAATTCCGAGTGGATGGATGTTATTCGTACGATGCTTATTTGCTTGATAAAGAGGATGTAAGAATTGTGTGTGTTGATGGTTTGTATATGACTTAGCACTCGTGTGTCTGCTCATGTAGTGTGTATTGTTTTGCTTTGGGACACGATGCGATGCGATGCGGTGTGGTGTTAGTATGAGAGAGAATTTTCTCGATACTGATGTTCTGATGTGCTGATGCGCCGATGTGAATTGATGTGATGTGTTGATTTGAGCATTGTGTTGATTGATAGTAAGGGATGGTCCGAAGACCTCCCCACTGGCAAAAACTACGCACCCGAGCGAACCCGATTAGGGATCGTCGCAGGCTTCAACCCACCAGAGTGCAAGGGCGAGCCTCGACCTGGGGCCAGGGCGTCCGTGATCACCCTGGTCCCGGTGCCAAGTAAGTTTAAGCAATACCTAACCAATCAAAACCAATCAAAAACTAAACAATACCAACTAATATCCTCATTTGACAACAACTCAGCAACAAGTAAACAAAAACGAACAACAATAAACCATCCTAACACATACATAACACACAGCGCTCGCATGAACAACGACGAATAATACACTCAAACCGAGCTATCATCCAACGTGTTCAATCCGTTGCTTAAAATATCAAGACACAACAAATACTACTCACTTGACTCGCACAGTAGCATCGTACTAGCAGAGCAAATCGCACTCGCGTAGAAGTGGAAAATCCTCCCCCATCCGCCCCTCCCCATCTACTTCGAATAGGAGAAACCTTGTTCAAGATAGAACCTTCACATAGAACACCAATCGGTAACACAAACCACATCATCCTCACTTAGATCAATCCTCGTGTAAATTCAAATTTGCACATTAAGTGAGGCAATGTGAATCAACTAAACCATCCGTGCCAACCCAATCAAACAGAGACATGGTGAATTCCGAGTGGATGGATGTTATTCGTACGATGCTTATTTGCTTGATAAAGAGGATGTAAGAATTGTGTGTGTTGATGGTTTGTATATGACTTAGCACTCGTGTGTCTGCTCATGTAGTGTGTATTGTTTTGCTTTGGGACACGATGCGGTGTGGTGTTAGTATGAGAGAGAATTTTCTCGATACTGATGTTCTGATGTGCTGATGCGCCGATGTGAATTGATGTGATGTGTTGATTTGAGCATTGTGTTGATTGATAGTAAGGGATGGTCCGAAGACCTCCCCACTGGCAAAAACTACGCACCCGAGCGAACCCGATTAGGGATCGTCGCAGGCTTCAACCCACCAGAGTGCAAGGGCGAGCCTCGACCTGGGGCCAGGGCGTCCGTGATTACCCTGGTCCCGGTGCCAAGTAAGTTTAAGCAATACCTAACCAATCAAAACCAATCAAAAACTAAACAATACCAACTAATATCCTCATTTGACCAAAACTCAGCAACGAATAAACAAAAACAAACAACAATAAACCATCCTAACACATACATAACACACAGCGCTCGCATGAACAACGACGAATAATACACTCAAACCGAGCTATCATCCAACGTGTTCAATCCGTTGCTTAAAATATCAAGACACAACAAATACTACTCACTTGACTCGCACAGTAGCATCGTACTAGCAGAGCAAATCGCACTCGCGTAGAAGTGGAAAATCCTCCCCCATCCACCCCTCCCCATCTACTTCGAATAGGAGAAACCTTGTTCAAGATAGAACCTTCACATAGAACACCAATCGGTAACACAAACCACATCATCCTCACTTAGATCAATCCTCGTGTAAATTCAAATTTGCACATTAAGTGAGGCAATGTGAATCAACTAAACCATCCGTGCCAACCCAATCAAACAGAACCATGGTGAATTCCGAGTGGATGGATGTTATTCGTACGATGCTTATTTGCTTGATAAAGAGGATGTAAGAATTGTGTGTGTTGATGGTTTGTATATGACTTAGCACTCGTGTGTCTGCTCATGTAGTGTGTATTGTTTTGCTTTGGGACACGATGCGATGCGATGCGGTGTGGTGTTAGTATGAGAGAGAATTTTCTCGATACTGATGTTCTGATGTGCTGATGCGCCGATGTGAATTGATGTGATGTGTTGATTTGAGCATTGTGTTGATTGATAGTAAGGGATGGTCCGAAGACCTCCCCACTGGCAAAAACTACGCACCCGAGCGAACCCGATTAGGGATCGTCGCAGGCTTCAACCCACCAGAGTGCAAGGGCGAGCCTCGACCTGGGGCCAGGGCGTCCGTGATCACCCTGGTCCCGGTGCCAAGTAAGTTTAAGCAATACCTAACCAATCAAAACCAATCAAAAACTAAACAATACCAACTAATATCCTCATTTGACCACAACTCAGCAACAAGTAAACAAAAACGAACAACAATAAACCATCCTAACACATACATAACACACAGCGCTCGCATGAACAACGACGAATAATACACTCAAACCGAGCTATCATCCAACGTGTTCAATCCGTTGCTTAAAATATCAAGACACAACAAATACTACTCACTTGACTCGCACAGTAGCATCGTACTAGCAGAGCAAATCGCACTCGCGTAGAAGTGGAAAATCCTCCCCCATCCGCCCCTCCCCATCTACTTCGAATAGGAGAAACCTTGTTCAAGATAGAACCTTCACATAGAACACCAATCGGTAACACAAACCACATCATCCTCACTTAGATCAATCCTCGTGTAAATTCAAATTTGCACATTAAGTGAGGCAATGTGAATCAACTAAACCATCCGTGCCAACCCAATCAAACAGAGACATGGTGAATTCCGAGTGGATGGATGTTATTCGTACGATGCTTATTTGCTTGATAAAGAGGATGTAAGAATTGTGTGTGTTGATGGTTTGTATATGACTTAGCACTCGTGTGTCTGCTCATGTAGTGTGTATTGTTTTGCTTTGGGACACGATGCGGTGTGGTGTTAGTATGAGAGAGAATTTTCTCGATACTGATGTTCTGATGTGCTGATGCGCCGATGTGAATTGATGTGATGTGTTGATTTGAGCATTGTGTTGATTGATAGAAAGGGATGGTCCGAAGACCTCCCCACTGGCAAAAACTACGCACCCGAGCGAACCCGATTAGGGATCGTCACAGGCTTCAACCCACCAGAGTGCAAGGGCGAGCCTCGACCTGGGGCCAGGGCGTCCGTGATTACCCTGGTCCCGGTGCCAAGTAAGTTTAAGCAATACCTAACCAATCAAAACCAATCAAAAACTAAACAATACCAACTAATATCCTCATTTGACCATAACTCAGCAACGAATAAACAAAAACAAACAACAATAAACCATCCTAACACATACATAACACACAGCGCTCGCATGAACAACGACGAATAATACACTCAAACCGAGCTATCATCCAACGTGTTCAATCCGTTGCTTAAAATATCAAGACACAACAAATACTACTCACTTGACTCGCACAGTAGCATCGTACTAGCAGAGCAAATCGCACTCGCGTAGAAGTGGAAAATCCTCCCCCATCCGCCCCTCCCCATCTACTTCGAATAGGAGAAACCTTGTTCAAGATAGAACCTTCACATAGAACACCAATCGGTAACACAAACCACATCATCCTCACTTAGATCAATCCTCGTGTAAATTCAAATTTGCACCTTAAGTGAGGCAATGTGAATCAACTAAACCATCCGTGCCAACCCAATCAAACAGAACCATGGTGAATTCCGAGTGGATGGATGTTATTCGTACGATGCTTATTTGCTTGATAAAGAGGATGTAAGAATTGTGTGTGTTGATGGTTTGTATATGACTTAGCACTCGTGTGTCTGCTCATGTAGTGTGTATTGTTTTGCTTTGGGACACGATGCGATGCGATGCGGTGTGGTGTTAGTATGAGAGAGAATTTTCTCGATACTGATGTTCTGATGTGCTGATGCGCCGATGTGAATTGATGTGATGTGTTGATTTGAGCATTGTGTTGATTGATAGTAAGGGATGGTCCGAAGACCTCCCCACTGGCAAAAACTACGCACCCGAGCGAACCCGATTAGGGATCGTCGCAGGCTTCAACCCACCAGAGTGCAAGGGCGAGCCTCGACCTGGGGCCAGGGCGTCCGTGATCACCCTGGTCCCGGTGCCAAGTAAGTTTAAGCAATACCTAACCAATCAAAACCAATCAAAAACTAAACAATACCAACTAATATCCTCATTTGACAAAAACACAGCAACAAGTAAACAAAAACGAACAACAATAAACCATCCTAACACATACATAACACACAGCGCTCGCATGAACAACGACGAATAATACACTCAAACCGAGCTATCATCCAACGTGTTCAATCCGTTGCTTAAAATATCAAGACACAACAAATACTACTCACTTGACTCGCACAGTAGCATCGTACTAGCAGAGCAAATCGCACTCGCGTAGAAGTGGAAAATCCTCCCCCATCCGCCCCTCCCCATCTACTTCGAATAGGAGAAACCTTGTTCAAGATAGAACCTTCACATAGAACACCAATCGGTAACACAAACCACATCATCCTCACTTAGATCAATCCTCGTGTAAATTCAAATTTGCACATTAAGTGAGGCAATGTGAATCAACTAAACCATCCGTGCCAACCCAATCAAACAGAACCATGGTGAATTCCGAGTGGATGGATGTTATTCGTACGATGCTTATTTGCTTGATAAAGAGGATGTAAGAATTGTGTGTGTTGATGGTTTGTATATGACTTAGCACTCGTGTGTCTGCTCATGTAGTGTGTATTGTTTTGCTTTGGGACACGATGCGATGCGATGCGGTGTGGTGTTAGTATGAGAGAGAATTTTCTCGATACTGATGTTCTGATGTGCTGATGCGCCCATGTGAATTGATGTGATGTGTTGATTTGAGCATTGTGTTGATTGATAGTAAGGGATGGTCCGAAGACCTCCCCACTGGCAAAAACTACGCACCCGAGCGAACCCGATTAGGGATCGTCGCAGGCTTCAACCCACCAGAGTGCAAGGGCGAGCCTCGACCTGGGGCCAGGGCGTCCGTGATCACCCTGGTCCCGGTGCCAAGTAAGTTTAAGCAATACCCAACCAATCAAAACCAATCAAAAACTAAACAATACCAACTAATATCCTCATTTGACAACAACTCAGCAACAAGTAAACAAAAACGAACAACAATAAACCATCCTAACACATACATAACACACAGCGCTCGCATGAACAACGACGAATAATACACTCAAACCGAGCTATCATCCAACGTGTTCAATCCGTTGCTTAAAATATCAAGACACAACAAATACTACTCACTTGACTCGCACAGTAGCATCGTACTAGCAGAGCAAATCGCACTCGCGTAGAAGTGGAAAATCCTCCCCCATCCGCCCCTCCCCATCTACTTCGAATAGGAGAAACCTTGTTCAAGATAGAACCTTCACATAGAACACCAATCGGTAACACAAACCACATCATCCTCACTTAGATCAATCCTCGTGTAAATTCAAATTTGCACATTAAGTGAGGCAATGTGAATCAACTAAACCATCCGTGCCAACCCAATCAAACAGAACCATGGTGAATTCCGAGTGGATGGATGTTATTCGTACGATGCTTATTTGCTTGATAAAGAGGATGTAAGAATTGTGTGTGTTGATGGTTTGTATATGACTTAGCACTCGTGTGTCTGCTCATGTAGTGTGTATTGTTTTGCTTTGGGACACGATGCGATGCGATGCGGTGTGGTGTTAGTATGAGAGAGAATTTTCTCGATACTGATGTTCTGATGTGCTGATGCGCCGATGTGAATTGATGTGATGTGTTGATTTGAGCATTGTGTTGATTGATAGAAAGGGATGGTCCGAAGACCTCCCCACTGGCAAAAACTAAGCACCCGAGCGAACCCGATTAGGGATCGTCGCAGGCTTCAACCCACCAGAGTGCAAGGGCGAGCCTCGACCTGGGGCCAGGGCGTCCGTGATCACCCTGGTCCCGGTGCCAAGTAAGTTTTAGCAATACCTAACCAATCAAAACCAATCAAAAACTAAACAATACCAACTAATATCCTCATTTGACAACAACTCAGCAACAAGTAAACAAAAACAAACAACAATAAACCATCCTAACACATACATAACACACAGCACTCGCATGAACAACGACGAATAATACACTCAAACCGAGCTATCATCCAACGTGTTCAATCCGTTGCCTAAAATATCAAGACACAACAAATACTACTCACTTGACTCGCACAGTAGCATCGTACTAGCAGAGCAAATCGCACTCGCGTAGAAGTGGAAAATCCTCCCCCATCCGCCCCTCCCCATCTACTTCGAATAGGAGAAACCTTGTTCAAGATAGAACCTTCACATAGAACACCAATCGGTAACACAAACCACATCATCCTCACTTAGATCAATCCTCGTGTAAATTCAAATTTGCACATTAAGTGAGGCAATGTGAATCAACTAAACCATCCGTGCCAACCCAATCAAACAGAACCATGGTGAATTCCGAGTGGATGGATGTTATTCGTACGATGCTTATTTGCTTGATAAAGAGGATGTAAGAATTGTGTGTGTTGATGGTTTGTATATGACTTAGCACTCGTGTGTCTGCTCATGTAGTGTGTATTGTTTTGCTTTGGGACACGATGCGATGCGATGCGGTGTGGTGTTAGTATGAGAGAGAATTTTCTCGATACTGATGTTCTGATGTGCTGATGCGCCGATGTGAATTGATGTGATGTGTTGATTTGAGCATTGTGTTGATTGATAGTAAGGGATGGTCCGAAGACCTCCCCACTGGCAAAAACTACGCACCCGAGCGAACCCGATTAGGGATCGTCGCAGGCTTCAACCCACCAGAGTGCAAGGGCGAGCCTCGACCTGGGGCCAGGGCGTCCGTGATCACCCTGGTCCCGGTGCCAAGTAAGTTTAAGCAATACCTAACCAATCAAAACCAATCAAAAACTAAACAATACCAACTAATATCCTCATTTGACAACAACTCAGCAACAAGTAAACAAAAACGAACAACAATAAACCATCCTAACACATACATAACACACAGCGCTCGCATGAACAACGACGAATAATACACTCAAACCGAGCTATCATCCAACGTGTTCAATCCGTTGCCTAAAATATCAAGACACAACAAATACTACTCACTTGACTCGCACAGTAGCATCGTCCTAGCAGAGCAAATCGCACTCGCGTAGAAGTGGAAAATCCTCCCCCATCCGCCCCTCCCCATCTACTTCGAATAGGAGAAACCTTGTTCAAGATAGAACCTTCACATAGAACACCAATCGGTAACACAAACCACATCATCCTCACTTAGATCAATCCTCGTGTAAATTCAAATTTGCACATTAAGTGAGGCAATGTGAATCAACTAAACCATCCGTGCCAACCCAATCAAACAGAACCATGGTGAATTCCGAGTGGATGGATGTTATTCGTACGATGCTTATTTGCTTGATAAAGAGGATGTAAGAATTGTGTGTGTTGATGGTTTGTATATGACTTAGCACTCGTGTGTCTGCTCATGTAGTGTGTATTGTTTTGCTTTGGGACACGATGCGATGCGATGCGGTGTGGTGTTAGTATGAGAGAGAATTTTCTCGATACTGATGTTCTGATGTGCTGATGCGCCGATGTGAATTGATGTGATGTGTTGATTTGAGCATTGTGTTGATTGATAGTAAGGGATGGTCCGAAGACCTCCCCACTGGCAAAAACTACGCACCCGAGCGAACCCGATTAGGGATCGTCGCAGGCTTCAACCCACCAGAGTGCAAGGGCGAGCCTCGACCTGGGGCCAGGGCGTCCGTGATCACCCTGGTCCCGGTGCCAAGTAAGTTTAAGCAATACCTAACCAATCAAAACCAATCAAAAACTAAACAATACCAACTAATATCCTCATTTGACAACAACTCAGCAACAAGTAAACAAAAACGAACAACAATAAACCATCCTAACACATACATAACACACAGCGCTCGCATGAACAACGACGAATAATACACTCAAACCGAGCTATCATCCAACGTGTTCAATCCGTTGCTTAAAATATCAAGACACAACAAATACTACTCACTTGACTCGCACAGTAGCATCGTACTAGCAGAGCAAATCGCACTCGCGTAGAAGTGGAAAATCCTCCCCCATCCGCCCCTCCCCATCTACTTCGAATAGGAGAAACCTTGTTCAAGATAGAACCTTCACATAGAACACCAATCGGTAACACAAACCACATCATCCTCACTTAGATCAATCCTCGTGTAAATTCAAATTTGCACATTAAGTGAGGCAATGTGAATCAACTAAACCATCCGTGCCAACCCAATCAAACAGAGACATGGTGAATTCCGAGTGGATGGATGTTATTCGTACGATGCTTATTTGCTTGATAAAGAGGATGTAAGAATTGTGTGTGTTGATGGTTTGTATATGACTTAGCACTCGTGTGTCTGCTCATGTAGTGTGTATTGTTTTGCTTTGGGACACGATGCGATGCGATGCGGTGTGGTGTTAGTATGAGAGAGAATTTTCTCGATACTGATGTTCTGATGTGCTGATGCGCCGATGTGAATTGATGTGATGTGTTGATTTGAGCATTGTGTTGATTGATAGTAAGGGATGGTCCGAAGACCTCCCCACTGGCAAAAACTACGCACCCGAGCGAACCCGATTAGGGATCGTCGCAGGCTTCAACCCACCAGAGTGCAAGGGCGAGCCTCGACCTGGGGCCAGGGCGTCCGTGATCACCCTGGTCCCGGTGCCAAGTAAGTTTAAGCAATACCTAACCAATCAAAACCAATCAAAAACTAAACAATACCAACTAATATCCTCATTTGACAACAACTCAGCAACAAGTAAACAAAAACAAACAACAATAAACCATCCTAACACATACATAACACACAGCGCTCGCATGAACAACGACGAATAATACACTCAAACCGAGCTATCATCCAACGTGTTCAATCCGTTGCTTAAAATATCAAGACACAACAAATACTACTCACTTGACTCGCACAGTAGCATCGTACTAGCAGAGCAAATCGCACTCGCGTAGAAGTGGAAAATCCTCCCCCATCCGCCCCTCCCCATCTACTTCGAATAGGAGAAACCTTGTTCAAGATAGAACCTTCACATAGAACACCAATCGGTAACACAAACCACATCATCCTCACTTAGATCAATCCTCGTGTAAATTCAAATTTGCACATTAAGTGAGGCAATGTGAATCAACTAAACCATCCGTGCCAACCCAATCAAACAGAACCATGGTGAATTCCGAGTGGATGGATGTTATTCGTACGATGCTTATTTGCTTGATAAAGAGGATGTAAGAATTGTGTGTGTTGATGGTTTGTATATGACTTAGCACTCGTGTGTCTGCTCATGTAGTGTGTATTGTTTTGCTTTGGGACACGATGCGATGCGATGCGGTGTGGTGTTAGTATGAGAGAGAATTTTGTCGATACTGATGTTCTGATGTGCTGATGCGCCGATGTGAATTGATGTGATGTGTTGATTTGAGCATTGTGTTGATTGATAGTAAGGGATGGTCCGAAGACCTCCCCACTGGCAAAAACTACGCACCCGAGCGAACCCGATTAGGGATCGTCGCAGGCTTCAACCCACCAGAGTGCAAGGGCGAGCCTCGACCTGGGGCCAGGGCGTCCGTGATCACCCTGGTCCCGGTGCCAAGTAAGTTTAAGCAATACCTAACCAATCAAAACCAATCAAAAACTAAACAATACCAACTAATATCCTCATTTGACAAAAACTCAGCAACAAGTAAACAAAAACGAACAACAATAAACCATCCTAACACATACATAACACACAGCGCTCGCATGAACAACGACGAATAATACCCTCAAACCGAGCTATCATCCAACGTGTTCAATCCGTTGCTTAAAATATCAAGACACAACAAATACTACTCACTTGACTCGCACAGTAGCATCGTACTAGCAGAGCAAATCGCACTCGCGTAGAAGTGGAAAATCCTCCCCCATCCGCCCCTCCCCATCTACTTCGAATAGGAGAAACCTTGTTCAAGATAGAACCTTCACATAGAACACCAATCGGTAACACAAACCACATCATCCTCACTTAGATCAATCCTCGTGTAAATTCAAATTTGCACATTAAGTGAGGCAATGTGAATCAACTAAACCATCCGTGCCAACCCAATCAAACAGAACCATGGTGAATTCCGAGTGGATGGATGTTATTCGTACGATGCTTATTTGCTTGATAAAGAGGATGTAAGAATTGTGTGTGTTGATGGTTTGTATATGACTTAGCACTCGTGTGTCTGCTCATGTAGTGTGTATTGTTTTGCTTTGGGACACGATGCGATGCGATGCGGTGTGGTGTTAGTATGAGAGAGAATTTTCTCGATACTGATGTTCTGATGTGCTGATGCGCCGATGTGAATTGATGTGATGTGTTGATTTGAGCATTGTGTTGATTGATAGTAAGGGATGGTCCGAAGACCTCCCCACTGGCAAAAACTACGCACCCGAGCGAACCCGATTAGGGATCGTCGCAGGCTTCAACCCACCAGAGTGCAAGGGCGAGCCTCGACCTGGGGCCAGGGCGTCCGTGATCACCCTGGTCCCGGTGCCAAGTAAGTTTAAGCAATACCTAACCAATCAAAACCAATCAAAAACTAAACAATACCAACTAATATCCTCATTTGACAACAACTCAGCAACAAGTAAACAAAAACAAACAACAATAAACCATCCTAACACATACATAACACACAGCGCTCGCATGAACAACGACGAATAATACACTCAAACCGAGCTATCATCCAACGTGTTCAATCCGTTGCTTAAAATATCAAGACACAACAAATACTACTCACTTGACTCGCACAGTAGCATCGTACTAGCAGAGCAAATCGCACTCGCGTAGAAGTGGAAAATCCTCCCCCATCCGCCCCTCCCCATCTACTTCGAATAGGAGAAACCTTGTTCAAGATAGAACCTTCACATAGAACACCAATCGGTAACACAAACCACATCATCCTCACTTAGATCAATCCTCGTGTAAATTCAAATTTGCACATTAAGTGAGGCAATGTGAATCAACTAAACCATCCGTGCCAACCCAATCAAACAGAACCATGGTGAATTCCGAGTGGATGGATGTTATTCGTACGATGCTTATTTGCTTGATAAAGAGGATGTAAGAATTGTGTGTGTTGATGGTTTGTATATGACTTAGCACTCGTGTGTCTGCTCATGTAGTGTGTATTGTTTTGCTTTGGGACACGATGCGATGCGATGCGGTGTGGTGTTAGTATGAGAGAGAATTTTCTCGATACTGATGTTCTGATGTGCTGATGCGCCGATGTGAATTGATGTGATGTGTTGATTTGAGCATTGTGTTGATTGATAGTAAGGGATGGTCCGAAGACCTCCCCACTGGCAAAAACTACGCACCCGAGCGAACCCGATTAGGGATCGTCGCAGGCTTCAACCCACCAGAGTGCAAGGGCGAGCCTCGACCTGGGGCCAGGGCGTCCGTGATCACCCTGGTCCCGGTGCCAAGTAAGTTTAAGCAATACCTAACCAATCAAAACCAATCAAAAACTAAACAATACCAACTAATATCCTCATTTGACAAAAACTCAGCAACAAGTAAACAAAAACGAACAACAATAAACCATCCTAACACATACATAACACACAGCGCTCGCATGAACAACGACGAATAATACCCTCAAACCGAGCTATCATCCAACGTGTTCAATCCGTTGCTTAAAATATCAAGACACAACAAATACTACTCACTTGACTCGCACAGTAGCATCGTACTAGCAGAGCAAATCGCACTCGCGTAGAAGTGGAAAATCCTCCCCCATCCGCCCCTCCCCATCTACTTCGAATAGGAGAAACCTTGTTCAAGATAGAACCTTCACATAGAACACCAATCGGTAACACAAACCACATCATCCTCACTTAGATCAATCCTCGTGTAAATTCAAATTTGCACATTAAGTGAGGCAATGTGAATCAACTAAACCATCCGTGCCAACCCAATCAAACAGAACCATGGTGAATTCCGAGTGGATGGATGTTATTCGTACGATGCTTATTTGCTTGATAAAGAGGATGTAAGAATTGTGTGTGTTGATGGTTTGTATATGACTTAGCACTCGTGTGTCTGCTCATGTAGTGTGTATTGTTTTGCTTTGGGACACGATGCGATGCGATGCGGTGTGGTGTTAGTATGAGAGAGAATTTTCTCGATACTGATGTTCTGATGTGCTGATGCGCCGATGTGAATTGATGTGATGTGTTGATTTGAGCATTGTGTTGATTGATAGTAAGGGATGGTCCGAAGACCTCCCCACTGGCAAAAACTACGCACCCGAGCGAACCCGATTAGGGATCGTCGCAGGCTTCAACCCACCAGAGTGCAAGGGCGAGCCTCGACCTGGGGCCAGGGCGTCCGTGATCACCCTGGTCCCGGTGCCAAGTAAGTTTAAGCAATACCTAACCAATCAAAACCCATCAAAATCTAAACAACTAATACCAACTAATATCCTCATTTGACAAAAACTCAGCAACAAGTAAACAAAAACGAACAACAATAAACCATCCTAACACATACATAACACACAGCGCTCGCATGAACAACGACGAATAATACCCTCAAACCGAGCTATCATCCAACGTGTTCAATCCGTTGCTTAAAATATCAAGACACAACAAATACTACTCACTTGACTCGCACAGTAGCATCGTACTAGCAGAGCAAATCGCACTCGCGTAGAAGTGGAAAATCCTCCCCCATCCGCCCCTCCCCATCTACTTCGAATAGGAGAAACCTTGTTCAAGATAGAACCTTCACATAGAACACCAATCGGTAACACAAACCACATCATCCTCACTTAGATCAATCCTCGTGTAAATTCAAATTTGCACATTAAGTGAGGCAATGTGAATCAACTAAACCATCCGTGCCAACCCAATCAAACAGAACCATGGTGAATTCCGAGTGGATGGATGTTATTCGTACGATGCTTATTTGCTTGATAAAGAGGATGTAAGAATTGTGTGTGTTGATGGTTTGTATATGACTTAGCACTCGTGTGTCTGCTCATGTAGTGTGTATTGTTTTGCTTTGGGACACGATGCGATGCGATGCGGTGTGGTGTTAGTATGAGAGAGAATTTTCTCGATACTGATGTTCTGATGTGCTGATGCGCCGATGTGAATTGATGTGATGTGTTGATTTGAGCATTGTGTTGATTGATAGTAAGGGATGGTCCGAAGACCTCCCCACTGGCAAAAACTACGCACCCGAGCGAACCCGATTAGGGATCGTCGCAGGCTTCAACCCACCAGAGTGCAAGGGCGAGCCTCGACCTGGGGCCAGGGCGTCCGTGATCACCCTGGTCCCGGTGCCAAGTAAGTTTAAGCAATACCTAACCAATCAAAACCAATCAAAAACTAAACAATACCAACTAATATCCTCATTTGACAAAAACTCAGCAACAAGTAAACAAAAACGAACAACAATAAACCATCCTAACACATACATAACACACAGCGCTCGCATGAACAACGACGAATAATACCCTCAAACCGAGCTATCATCCAACGTGTTCAATCCGTTGCTTAAAATATCAAGACACAACAAATACTACTCACTTGACTCGCACAGTAGCATCGTACTAGCAGAGCAAATCGCACTCGCGTAGAAGTGGAAAATCCTCCCCCATCCGCCCCTCCCCATCTACTTCGAATAGGAGAAACCTTGTTCAAGATAGAACCTTCACATAGAACACCAATCGGTAACACAAACCACATCATCCTCACTTAGATCAATCCTCGTGTAAATTCAAATTTGCACATTAAGTGAGGCAATGTGAATCAACTAAACCATCCGTGCCAACCCAATCAAACAGAACCATGGTGAATTCCGAGTGGATGGATGTTATTCGTACGATGCTTATTTGCTTGATAAAGAGGATGTAAGAATTGTGTGTGTTGATGGTTTGTATATGACTTAGCACTCGTGTGTCTGCTCATGTAGTGTGTATTGTTTTGCTTTGGGACACGATGCGATGCGATGCGGTGTGGTGTTAGTATGAGAGAGAATTTTCTCGATACTGATGTTCTGATGTGCTGATGCGCCGATGTGAATTGATGTGATGTGTTGATTTGAGCATTGTGTTGATTGATAGTAAGGGATGGTCCGAAGACCTCCCCACTGGCAAAAACTACGCACCCGAGCGAACCCGATTAGGGATCGTCGCAGGCTTCAACCCACCAGAGTGCAAGGGCGAGCCTCGACCTGGGGCCAGGGCGTCCGTGATCACCCTGGTCCCGGTGCCAAGTAAGTTTAAGCAATACCTAACCAATCAAAACCCATCAAAATCTAAACAACTAATACCAACTAATATCCTCATTTGACAAAAACTCAGCAACAAGTAAACAAAAACGAACAACAATAAACCATCCTAACACATACATAACACACAGCGCTCGCATGAACAACGACGAATAATACCCTCAAACCGAGCTATCATCCAACGTGTTCAATCCGTTGCTTAAAATATCAAGACACAACAAATACTACTCACTTGACTCGCACAGTAGCATCGTACTAGCAGAGCAAATCGCACTCGCGTAGAAGTGGAAAATCCTCCCCCATCCGCCCCTCCCCATCTACTTCGAATAGGAGAAACCTTGTTCAAGATAGAACCTTCACATAGAACACCAATCGGTAACACAAACCACATCATCCTCACTTAGATCAATCCTCGTGTAAATTCAAATTTGCACATTAAGTGAGGCAATGTGAATCAACTAAACCATCCGTGCCAACCCAATCAAACAGAACCATGGTGAATTCCGAGTGGATGGATGTTATTCGTACGATGCTTATTTGCTTGATAAAGAGGATGTAAGAATTGTGTGTGTTGATGGTTTGTATATGACTTAGCACTCGTGTGTCTGCTCATGTAGTGTGTATTGTTTTGCTTTGGGACACGATGCGATGCGATGCGGTGTGGTGTTAGTATGAGAGAGAATTTTCTCGATACTGATGTTCTGATGTGCTGATGCGCCGATGTGAATTGATGTGATGTGTTGATTTGAGCATTGTGTTGATTGATAGTAAGGGATGGTCCGAAGACCTCCCCACTGGCAAAAACTACGCACCCGAGCGAACCCGATTAGGGATCGTCGCAGGCTTCAACCCACCAGAGTGCAAGGGCGAGCCTCGACCTGGGGCCAGGGCGTCCGTGATCACCCTGGTCCCGGTGCCAAGTAAGTTTAAGCAATACCTAACCAATCAAAACCAATCAAAAACTAAACAATACCAACTAATATCCTCATTTGACAACAACTCAGCAACAAGTAAACAAAAACGAACAACAATAAACCATCCTAACACATACATAACACACAGCGCTCGCATGAACAACGACGAATAATACCCTCAAACCGAGCTATCATCCAACGTGTTCAATCCGTTGCTTAAAATATCAAGACACAACAAATACTACTCACTTGACTCGCACAGTAGCATCGTACTAGCAGAGCAAATCGCACTCGCGTAGAAGTGGAAAATCCTCCCCCATCCGCCCCTCCCCATCTACTTCGAATAGGAGAAACCTTGTTCAAGATAGAACCTTCACATAGAACACCAATCGGTAACACAAACCACATCATCCTCACTTAGATCAATCCTCGTGTAAATTCAAATTTGCACATTAAGTGAGGCAATGTGAATCAACTAAACCATCCGTGCCAACCCAATCAAACAGAACCATGGTGAATTCCGAGTGGATGGATGTTATTCGTACGATGCTTATTTGCTTGATAAAGAGGATGTAAGAATTGTGTGTGTTGATGGTTTGTATATGACTTAGCACTCGTGTGTCTGCTCATGTAGTGTGTATTGTTTTGCTTTGGGACACGATGCGATGCGATGCGGTGTGGTGTTAGTATGAGAGAGAATTTTCTCGATACTGATGTTCTGATGTGCTGATGCGCCGATGTGAATTGATGTGATGTGTTGATTTGAGCATTGTGTTGATTGATAGTAAGGGATGGTCCGAAGACCTCCCCACTGGCAAAAACTACGCACCCGAGCGAACCCGATTAGGGATCGTCGCAGGCTTCAACCCACCAGAGTGCAAGGGCGAGCCTCGACCTGGGGCCAGGGCGTCCGTGATCACCCTGGTCCCGGTGCCAAGTAAGTTTAAGCAATACCTAACCAATCAAAACCAATCAAAAACTAAACAATACCAACTAATATCCTCATTTGACAAAAACTCAGCAACAAGTAAACAAAAACGAACAACAATAAACCATCCTAACACATACATAACACACAGCGCTCGCATGAACAACGACGAATAATACCCTCAAACCGAGCTATCATCCAACGTGTTCAATCCGTTGCTTAAAATATCAAGACACAACAAATACTACTCACTTGACTCGCACAGTAGCATCGTACTAGCAGAGCAAATCGCACTCGCGTAGAAGTGGAAAATCCTCCCCCATCCGCCCCTCCCCATCTACTGCGAATAGGAGAAACCTTGTTCAAGATAGAACCTTCACATAGAACACCAATCGGTAACACAAACCACATCATCCTCACTTAGATCAATCCTCGTGTAAATTCAAATTTGCACATTAAGTGAGGCAATGTGAATCAACTAAACCATCCGTGCCAACCCAATCAAACAGAACCATGGTGAATTCCGAGTGGATGGATGTTATTCGTACGATGCTTATTTGCTTGATAAAGAGGATGTAAGAATTGTGTGTGTTGATGGTTTGTATATGACTTAGCACTCGTGTGTCTGCTCATGTAGTGTGTATTGTTTTGCTTTGGGACACGATGCGATGCGATGCGGTGTGGTGTTAGTATGAGAGAGAATTTTCTCGATACTGATGTTCTGATGTGCTGATGCGCCGATGTGAATTGATGTGATGTGTTGATTTGAGCATTGTGTTGATTGATAGTAAGGGATGGTCCGAAGACCTCCCCACTGGCAAAAACTACGCACCCGAGCGAACCCGATTAGGGATCGTCGCAGGCTTCAACCCACCAGAGTGCAAGGGCGAGCCTCGACCTGGGGCCAGGGCGTCCGTGATCACCCTGGTCCCGGTGCCAAGTAAGTTTAAGCAATACCTAACCAATCAAAACCAATCAAAATCTAAACAACTAATACCAACTAATATCCTCATTTGACAAAAACTCAGCAACAAGTAAACAAAAACGAACAACAATAAACCATCCTAACACATACATAACACACAGCGCTCGCATGAACAACGACGAATAATACCCTCAAACCGAGCTATCATCCAACGTGTTCAATCCGTTGCTTAAAATATCAAGACACAACAAATACTACTCACTTGACTCGCACAGTAGCATCGTACTAGCAGAGCAAATCGCACTCGCGTAGAAGTGGAAAATCCTCCCCCATCCGCCCCTCCCCATCTACTTCGAATAGGAGAAACCTTGTTCAAGATAGAACCTTCACATAGAACACCAATCGGTAACACAAACCACATCATCCTCACTTAGATCAATCCTCGTGTAAATTCAAATTTGCACATTAAGTGAGGCAATGTGAATCAACTAAACCATCCGTGCCAACCCAATCAAACAGAACCATGGTGAATTCCGAGTGGATGGATGTTATTCGTACGATGCTTATTTGCTTGATAAAGAGGATGTAAGAATTGTGTGTGTTGATGGTTTGTATATGACTTAGCACTCGTGTGTCTGCTCATGTAGTGTGTATTGTTTTGCTTTGGGACACGATGCGATGCGATGCGGTGTGGTGTTAGTATGAGAGAGAATTTTCTCGATACTGATGTTCTGATGTGCTGATGCGCCGATGTGAATTGATGTGATGTGTTGATTTGAGCATTGTGTTGATTGATAGTAAGGGATGGTCCGAAGACCTCCCCACTGGCAAAAACTACGCACCCGAGCGAACCCGATTAGGGATCGTCGCAGGCTTCAACCCACCAGAGTGCAAGGGCGAGCCTCGACCTGGGGCCAGGGCGTCCGTGATCACCCTGGTCCCGGTGCCAAGTAAGTTTAAGCAATACCTAACCAATCAAAACCAATCAAAAACTAAACAATACCAACTAATATCCTCATTTGACAAAAACTCAGCAACAAGTAAACAAAAACGAACAACAATAAACCATCCTAACACATACATAACACACAGCGCTCGCATGAACAACGACGAATAATACCCTCAAACCGAGCTATCATCCAACGTGTTCAATCCGTTGCTTAAAATATCAAGACACAACAAATACTACTCACTTGACTCGCACAGTAGCATCGTACTAGCAGAGCAAATCGCACTCGCGTAGAAGTGGAAAATCCTCCCCCATCCGCCCCTCCCCATCTACTTCGAATAGGAGAAACCTTGTTCAAGATAGAACCTTCACATAGAACACCAATCGGTAACACAAACCACATCATCCTCACTTAGATCAATCCTCGTGTAAATTCAAATTTGCACATTAAGTGAGGCAATGTGAATCAACTAAACCATCCGTGCCAACTCAATCAAACAGAACCATGGTGAATTCCGAGTGGATGGATGTTATTCGTACGATGCTTATTTGCTTGATAAAGAGGATGTAAGAATTGTGTGTTGATGGTTTGTATATGACTTAGCACTCGTGTGTCTGCTCATGTAGTGTGTATTGTTTTGCTTTGGGACACGATGCGATGCGATGCGGTGTGGTGTTAGTATGAGAGAGAATTTTCTCGATACTGATGTTCTGATGTGCTGATGCGCCGATGTGAATTGATGTGATGTGTTGATTTGAGCATTGTGTTGATTGATAGTAAGGGATGGTCCGAAGACCTCCCCACTGGCAAAAACTACGCACCCGAGCGAACCCGATTAGGGATCGTCGCAGGCTTCAACCCACCAGAGTGCAAGGGCGAGCCTCGACCTGGGGCCAGGGCGTCCGTGATCACCCTGGTCCCGGTGCCAAGTAAGTTTAAGCAATACCTAACCAATCAAAACCAATCAAAAACTAAACAATACCAACTAATATCCTCATTTGACAACAACTCAGCAACAAGTAAACAAAAACGAACAACAATAAACCATCCTAACACATACATAACACACAGCGCTCGCATGAACAACGACGAATAATACCCTCAAACCGAGCTATCATCCAACGTGTTCAATCCGTTGCTTAAAATATCAAGACACAACAAATACTACTCACTTGACTCGCACAGTAGCATCGTACTAGCAGAGCAAATCGCACTCGCGTAGAAGTGGAAAATCCTCCCCCATCCGCCCCTCCCCATCTACTTCGAATAGGAGAAACCTTGTTCAAGATAGAACCTTCACATAGAACACCAATCGGTAACACAAACCACATCATCCTCACTTAGATCAATCCTCGTGTAAATTCAAATTTGCACATTAAGTGAGGCAATGTGAATCAACTAAACCATCCGTGCCAACTCAATCAAACAGAACCATGGTGAATTCCGAGTGGATGGATGTTATTCGTACGATGCTTATTTGCTTGATAAAGAGGATGTAAGAATTGTGTGTGTTGATGGTTTGTATATGACTTAGCACTCGTGTGTCTGCTCATGTAGTGTGTATTGTTTTGCTTTGGGACACGATGCGATGCGATGCGGTGTGGTGTTAGTATGAGAGAGAATTTTCTCGATACTGATGTTCTGATGTGCTGATGCGCCGATGTGAATTGATGTGATGTGTTGATTTGAGCATTGTGTTGATTGATAGTAAGGGATGGTCCGAAGACCTCCCCACTGGCAAAAACTACGCACCCGAGCGAACCCGATTAGGGATCGTCGCAGGCTTCAACCCACCAGAGTGCAAGGGCGAGCCTCGACCTGGGGCCAGGGCGTCCGTGATCACCCTGGTCCCGGTGTCAAGTAAGTTTAAGCAATACCTAACCAATCAAAACCAATCAAAAACTAAACAATACCAACTAATATCCTCATTTGACAAAAACTCAGCAACAAGTAAACAAAAACGAACAACAATAAACCATCCTAACACATACATAACACACAGCGCTCGCATGAACAACGACGAATAATACCCTCAAACCGAGCTATCATCCAACGTGTTCAATCCGTTGCTTAAAATATCAAGACACAACAAATACTACTCACTTGACTCGCACAGTAGCATCGTACTAGCAGAGCAAATCGCACTCGCGTAGAAGTGGAAAATCCTCCCCCATCCGCCCCTCCCCATCTACTTCGAATAGGAGAAACCTTGTTCAAGATAGAACCTTCACATAGAACACCAATCGGTAACACAAACCACATCATCCTCACTTAGATCAATCCTCGTGTAAATTCAAATTTGCACATTAAGTGAGGCAATGTGAATCAACTAAACCATCCGTGCCAACCCAATCAAACAGAACCATGGTGAATTCCGAGTGGATGGATGTTATTCGTACGATGCTTATTTGCTTGATAAAGAGGATGTAAGAATTGTGTGTGTTGATGGTTTGTATATGACTTAGCACTCGTGTGTCTGCTCATGTAGTGTGTATTGTTTTGCTTTGGGACACGATGCGATGCGATGCGGTGTGGTGTTAGTATGAGAGAGAATTTTCTCGATACTGATGTTCTGATGTGCTGATGCGCCGATGTGAATTGATGTGATGTGTTGATTTGAGCATTGTGTTGATTGATAGTAAGGGATGGTCCGAAGACCTCCCCACTGGCAAAAACTACGCACCCGAGCGAACCCGATTAGGGATCGTCGCAGGCTTCAACCCACCAGAGTGCAAGGGCGAGCCTCGACCTGGGGCCAGGGCGTCCGTGATCACCCTGGTCCCGGTGCCAAGTAAGTTTAAGCAATACCTAACCAATCAAAACCAATCAAAAACTAAACAATACCAACTAATATCCTCATTTGACAAAAACTCAGCAACAAGTAAACAAAAACGAACAACAATAAACCATCCTAACACATACATAACACACAGCGCTCGCATGAACAACGACGAATAATACCCTCAAACCGAGCTATCATCCAACGTGTTCAATCCGTTGCTTAAAATATCAAGACACAACAAATACTACTCACTTGACTCGCACAGTAGCATCGTACTAGCAGAGCAAATCGCACTCGCGTAGAAGTGGAAAATCCTCCCCCATCCGCCCCTCCCCATCTACTTCGAATAGGAGAAACCTTGTTCAAGATAGAACCTTCACATAGAACACCAATCGGTAACACAAACCACATCATCCTCACTTAGATCAATCCTCGTGTAAATTCAAATTTGCACATTAAGTGAGGCAATGTGAATCAACTAAACCATCCGTGCCAACCCAATCAAACAGAACCATGGTGAATTCCGAGTGGATGGATGTTATTCGTACGATGCTTATTTGCTTGATAAAGAGGATGTAAGAATTGTGTGTGTTGATGGTTTGTATATGACTTAGCACTCGTGTGTCTGCTCATGTAGTGTGTATTGTTTTGCTTTGGGACACGATGCGATGCGATGCGGTGTGGTGTTAGTATGAGAGAGAATTTTCTCGATACTGATGTTCTGATGTGCTGATGCGCCGATGTGAATTGATGTGATGTGTTGATTTGAGCATTGTGCTGATTGATAGTAAGGGATGGTCCGAAGACCTCCCCACTGGCAAAAACTACGCACCCGAGCGAACCCGATTAGGGATCGTCGCAGGCTTCAACCCACCAGAGTGCAAGGGCGAGCCTCGACCTGGGGCCAGGGCGTCCGTGATCACCCTGGTCCCGGTGCCAAGTAAGTTTAAGCAATACCTAACCAATCAAAACCAATCAAAAACTAAACAATACCAACTAATATCCTCATTTGACAACAACTCAGCAACAAGTAAACAAAAACGAACAACAATAAACCATCCTAACACATACATAACACACAGCGCTCGCATGAACAACGACGAATAATACACTCAAACCGAGCTATCATCCAACGTGTTCAATCCGTTGCCTAAAATATCAAGACACAACAAATACTACTCACTTGACTCGCACAGTAGCATCGTACTAGCAGAGCAAATCGCACTCGCGTAGAAGTGGAAAATCCTCCCCCATCCGCCCCTCCCCATCTACTTCGAATAGGAGAAACCTTGTTCAAGATAGAACCTTCACATAGAACACCAATCGGTAACACAAACCACATCATCCTCACTTAGATCAATCCTCGTGTAAATTCAAATTTGCACATTAAGTGAGGCAATGTGAATCAACTAAACCATCCGTGCCAACCCAATCAAACAGAACCATGGTGAATTCCGAGTGGATGGATGTTATTCGTACGATGCTTATTTGCTTGATAAAGAGGATGTAAGAATTGTGTGTGTTGATGGTTTGTATATGACTTAGCACTCGTGTGTCTGCTCATGTAGTGTGTATTGTTTTGCTTTGGGACACGATGCGATGCGATGCGGTGTGGTGTTAGTATGAGAGAGAATTTTCTCGATACTGATGTTCTGATGTGCTGATGCGCCGATGTGAATTGATGTGATGTGTTGATTTGAGCATTGTGTTGATTGATAGTAAGGGATGGTCCGAAGACCTCCCCACTGGCAAAAACTACGCACCCGAGCGAACCCGATTAGGGATCGTCGCAGGCTTCAACCCACCAGAGTGCAAGGGCGAGCCTCGACCTGGGGCCAGGGCGTCCGTGATCACCCTGGTCCCGGTGCCAAGTAAGTTTAAGCAATACCTAACCAATCAAAACCAATCAAAAACTAAACAATACCAACTAATATCCTCATTTGACAAAAACTCAGCAACAAGTAAACAAAAACGAACAACAATAAACCATCCTAACACATACATAACACACAGAGCTCGCATGAACAACGACGAATAATACACTCAAACCGAGCTATCATCCAACGTGTTCAATCCGTTGCTTAAAATATCAAGACACAACAAATACTACTCACTTGACTCGCACAGTAGCATCGTACTAGCAGAGCAAATCGCACTCGCGTAGAAGTGGAAAATCCTCCCCCATCCGCCCCTCCCCATCTACTTCGAATAGGAGAAACCTTGTTCAAGATAGAACCTTCACATAGAACACCAATCGGTAACACAAACCACATCATCCTCACTTAGATCAATCCTCGTGTAAATTCAAATTTGCACATTAAGTGAGGCAATGTGAATCAACTAAACCATCCGTGCCAACCCAATCAAACAGAACCATGGTGAATTCCGAGTGGATGGATGTTATTCGTACGATGCTTATTTGCTTGATAAAGAGGATGTAAGAATTGTGTGTGTTGATGGTTTGTATATGACTTAGCACTCGTGTGTCTGCTCATGTAGTGTGTATTGTTTTGCTTTGGGACACGATGCGATGCGATGCGGTGTGGTGTTAGTATGAGAGAGAATTTTCTCGATACTGATGTTCTGATGTGCTGATGCGCCGATGTGAATTGATGTGATGTGTTGATTTGAGCATTGTGTTGATTGATAGTAAGGGATGGTCCGAAGACCTCCCCACTGGCAAAAACTACGCACCCGAGCGAACCCGATTAGGGATCGTCGCAGGCTTCAACCCACCAGAGTGCAAGGGCGAGCCTCGACCTGGGGCCAGGGCGTCCGTGATCACCCTGGTCCCGGTGCCAAGTAAGTTTAAGCAATACCTAACCAATCAAAACCAATCAAAATCTAAACAACTAATACCAACTAATATCCTCATTTGACAAAAACTCAGCAACAAGTAAACAAAAACAAACAACAATAAACCATCCTAACACATACATAACACACAGCGCTCGCATGAACAACGACGAATAATACACTCAAACCGAGCTATCATCCAACGTGTTCAATCCGTTGCTTAAAATATCAAGACACAACAAATACTACTCACTTGACTCGCACAGTAGCATCGTACTAGCAGAGCAAATCGCACTCGCGTAGAAGTGGAAAATCCTCCCCCATCCGCCCCTCCCCATCTACTTCGAATAGGAGAAACCTTGTTCAAGATAGAACCTTCACATAGAACACCAATCGGTAACACAAACCACATCATCCTCACTTAGATCAATCCTCGTGTAAATTCAAATTTGCACATTAAGTGAGGCAATGTGAATCAACTAAACCATCCGTGCCAACCCAATCAAACAGAACCATGGTGAATTCCGAGTGGATGGATGTTATTCGTACGATGCTTATTTGCTTGATAAAGAGGATGTAAGAATTGTGTGTGTTGATGGTTTGTATATGACTTAGCACTCGTGTGTCTGCTCATGTAGTGTGTATTGTTTTGCTTTGGGACACGATGCGATGCGATGCGGTGTGGTGTTAGTATGAGAGAGAATTTTCTCGATACTGATGTTCTGATGTGCTGATGCGCCGATGTGAATTGATGTGATGTGTTGATTTGAGCATTGTGTTGATTGATAGTAAGGGATGGTCCGAAGACCTCCCCACTGGCAAAAACTACGCACCCGAGCGAACCCGATTAGGGATCGTCGCAGGCTTCAACCCACCAGAGTGCAAGGGCGAGCCTCGACCTGGGGCCAGGGCGTCCGTGATCACCCTGGTCCCGGTGCCAAGTAAGTTTAAGCAATACCTAACCAATCAAAACCAATCAAAATCTAAACAACTAATACCAACTAATATCCTCATTTGACAAAAACTCAGCAACAAGTAAACAAAAACAAACAACAATAAACCATCCTAACACATACATAACACACAGCGCTCGCATGAACAACGACGAATAATACACTCAAACCGAGCTATCATCCAACGTGTTCAATCCGTTGCTTAAAATATCAAGACACAACAAATACTACTCACTTGACTCGCACAGTAGCATCGTACTAGCAGAGCAAATCGCACTCGCGTAGAAGTGGAAAATCCTCCCCCATCCGCCCCTCCCCATCTACTTCGAATAGGAGAAACCTTGTTCAAGATAGAACCTTCACATAGAACACCAATCGGTAACACAAACCACATCATCCTCACTTAGATCAATCCTCGTGTAAATTCAAATTTGCACATTAAGTGAGGCAATGTGAATCAACTAAACCATCCGTGCCAACCCAATCAAACAGAACCATGGTGAATTCCGAGTGGATGGATGTTATTCGTACGATGCTTATTTGCTTGATAAAGAGGATGTAAGAATTGTGTGTGTTGATGGTTTGTATATGACTTAGCACTCGTGTGTCTGCTCATGTAGTGTGTATTGTTTTGCTTTGGGACACGATGCGATGCGATGCGGTGTGGTGTTAGTATGAGAGAGAATTTTCTCGATACTGATGTTCTGATGTGCTGATGCGCCGATGTGATGTGTTGATTTGAGCATTGTGTTGATTGATAGTAAGGGATGGTCCGAAGACCTCCCCACTGGCAAAAACTACGCACCCGAGCGAACCCGATTAGGGATCGTCGCAGGCTTCAACCCACCAGAGTGCAAGGGCGAGCCTCGACCTGGGGCCAGGGCGTCCGTGATCACCCTGGTCCCGGTGTCAAGTAAGTTTAAGCAATACCTAACCAATCAAAACCAATCAAAAACTAAACAATACCAACTAATATCCTCATTTGACAACAACTCAGCAACAAGTAAACAAAAACGAACAACAATAAACCATCCTAACACATACATAACACACAGCGCTCGCATGAACAACGACGAATAATACACTCAAACCGAGCTATCATCCAACGTGTTCAATCCGTTGCTAAAAATATCAAGACACAACAAATACTACTCACTTGACTCGCACAGTAGCATCGTACTAGCAGAGCAAATCGCACTCGCGTAGAAGTGGAAAATCCTCCCCCATCCGCCCCTCCCCATCTACTTCGAATAGGAGAAACCTTGTTCAAGATAGAACCTTCACATAGAACACCAATCGGTAACACAAACCACATCATCCTCACTTAGATCAATCCTCGTGTAAATTCAAATTTGCACATTAAGTGAGGCAATGTGAATCAACTAAACCATCCGTGCCAACCCAATCAAACAGAACCATGGTGAATTCCGAGTGGATGGATGTTATTCGTACGATGCTTATTTGCTTGATAAAGAGGATGTAAGAATTGTGTGTGTTGATGGTTTGTATATGACTTAGCACTCGTGTGTCTGCTCATGTAGTGTGTATTGTTTTGCTTTGGGACACGATGCGATGCGATGCGGTGTGGTGTTAGTATGAGAGAGAATTTTCTCGATACTGATGTTCTGATGTGCTGATGCGCCGATGTGATGTGTTGATTTGAGCATTGTGTTGATTGATAGTAAGGGATGGTCCGAAGACCTCCCCACTGGCAAAAACTACGCACCCGAGCGAACCCGATTAGGGATCGTCGCAGGCTTCAACCCACCAGAGTGCAAGGGCGAGCCTCGACCTGGGGCCAGGGCGTCCGTGATCACCCTGGTCCCGTTGTCAAGTAAGTTTAAGCAATACCTAACCAATCAAAACCAATCAAAAACTAAACAATACCAACTAACATCCTCATTTGACAAAAACTCAGCAACAAGTAAACAAAAACAAACAACAATAAACCATCCTAACACATACATAACACACAGCGCTCGCATGAACAACGACGAATAATACACTCAAACCGAGCTATCATCCAACGTGTTCAATCCGTTGCTTAAAATATCAAGACACAACAAATACTACTCACTTGACTCGCACAGTAGCATCGTACTAGCAGAGCAAATCGCACTCGCGTAGAAGTGGAAAATCCTCCCCCATCCGCCCCTCCCCATCTACTTCGAATAGGAGAAACCTTGTTCAAGATAGAACCTTCACATAGAACACCAATCGGTAACACAAACCACATCATCCTCACTTAGATCAATCCTCGTGTAAATTCAAATTTGCACATTAAGTGAGGCAATGTGAATCAACTAAACCATCCGTGCCAACCCAATCAAACAGAACCATGGTGAATTCCGAGTGGATGGGTGTTATTCGTACGATGCTTATTTGCTTGATAAAGAGGATGTAAGAATTGTGTGTGTTGATGGTTTGTATATGACTTAGCACTCGTGTGTCTGCTCATGTAGTGTGTATTGTTTTGCTTTGGGACACGATGCGATGCGATGCGGTGTGGTGTTAGTATGAGAGAGAATTTTCTCGATACTGATGTTCTGATGTGCTGATGCGCCGATGTGAATTGATGTGATGTGTTGATTTGAGCATTGTGTTGATTGATAGTAAGGGATGGTCCGAAGACCTCCCCACTGGCAAAAACTACGCACCCGAGCGAACCCGATTAGGGATCGTCGCAGGCTTCAACCCACCAGAGTGCAAGGGCGAGCCTCGACCTGGGGCCAGGGCGTCCGTGATCACCCTGGTCCCGTTGTCAAGTAAGTTTAAGCAATACCTAACCAATCAAAACCAATCAAAAACTAAACAATACCAACTAATATCCTCATTTGACAAAAACTCAGCAACAAGTAAACAAAAACGAACAACAATAAACCATCCTAACACATACATAACACACAGCGCTCGCATGAACAACGACGAATAATACACTCAAACCGAGCTATCATCCAACGTGTTCAATCCGTTGCTTAAAATATCAAGACACAACAAATACTACTCACTTGACTCGCACAGTAGCATCGTACTAGCAGAGCAAATCGCACTCGCGTAGAAGTGGAAAATCCTCCCCCATCCGCCCCTCCCCATCTACTTCGAATAGGAGAAACCTTGTTCAAGATAGAACCTTCACATAGAACACCAATCGGTAACACAAACCACATCATCCTCACTTAGATCAATCCTCGTGTAAATTCAAATTTGCACATTAAGTGAGGCAATGTGAATCAACTAAACCATCCGTGCCAACCCAATCAAACAGAACCATGGTGAATTCCGAGTGGATGGATGTTATTCGTACGATGCTTATTTGCTTGATAAAGAGGATGTAAGAATTGTGTGTGTTGATGGTTTGTATATGACTTAGCACTCGTGTGTCTGCTCATGTAGTGTGTATTGTTTTGCTTTGGGACACGATGCGATGCGATGCGGTGTGGTGTTAGTATGAGAGAGAATTTTCTTGATACTGATGTTCTGATGTGCTGATGCGCCGATGTGATGTGTTGATTTGAGCATTGTGTTGATTGATAGTAAGGGATGGTCCGAAGACCTCCCCACTGGCAAAAACTACGCACCCGAGCGAACCCGATTAGGGATCGTCGCAGGCTTCAACCCACCAGAGTGCAAGGGCGAGCCTCGACCTGGGGCCAGGGCGTCCGTGATCACCCTGGTCCCGGTGTCAAGTAAGTTTAAGCAATACCTAACCAATCAAAACCAATCAAAAACTAAACAATACCAACTAATATCCTCATTTGACAACAACTCAGCAACAAGTAAACAAAAACGAACAACAATAAACCATCCTAACACATACATAACACACAGCGCTCGCATGAACAACGACGAATAATACCCTCAAACCGAGCTATCATCCAACGTGTTCAATCCGTTGCTTAAAATATCAAGACACAACAAATACTACTCACTTGACTCGCACAGTAGCATCGTACTAGCAGAGCAAATCGCACTCGCGTAGAAGTGGAAAATCCTCCCCCATCCGCCCCTCCCCATCTACTTCGAATAGGAGAAACCTTGTTCAAGATAGAACCTTCACATAGAACACCAATCGGTAACACAAACCACATCATCCTCACTTAGATCAATCCTCGTGTAAATTCAAATTTGCACATTAAGTGAGGCAATGTGAATCAACTAAACCATCCGTGCCAACCCAATCAAACAGAACCATGGTGAATTCCGAGTGGATGGATGTTATTCGTACGATGCTTATTTGCTTGATAAAGAGGATGTAAGAATTGTGTGTGTTGATGGTTTGTATATGACTTAGCACTCGTGTGTCTGCTCATGTAGTGTGTATTGTTTTGCTTTGGGACACGATGCGATGCGATGCGGTGTGGTGTTAGTATGAGAGAGAATTTTCTCGATACTGATGTTCTGATGTGCTGATGCGCCGATGTGAATTGATGTGATGTGTTGATTGATAGTAAGGGATGGTCCGAAGACCTCCCCACTGGCAAAAACTACGCACCCGAGCGAACCCGATTAGGGATCGTCGCAGGCTTCAACCCACCAGAGTGCAAGGGCGAGCCTCGACCTGGGGCCAGGGCGTCCGTGATCACCCTGGTCCCGGTGCCAAGTAAGTTTAAGCAATACCTAACCAATCAAAACCAATCAAAAACTAAACAATACCAACTAATATCCTCATCTGACAAAAACTCAGCAACAAGTAAACAAAAACAAACAACAATAAACAATCCTAACACATACATAACACACAGCGCTCGCATGAACAACGACGAATAATACACTCAAACCGAGCTATCATCCAACGTGTTCAATCCGTTGCTTAAAATATCAAGACACAACAAATACTACTCACTTGACTCGCACAGTAGCATCGTACTAGCAGAGCAAATCGCACTCGCGTAGAAGTGGAAAATCCTCCCCCATCCGCCCCTCCCCATCTACTTCGAATAGGAGAAACCTTGTTCAAGATAGAACCTTCACATAGAACACCAATCGGTAACACAAACCACATCATCCTCACTTAGATCAATCCTCGTGTAAATTCAAATTTGCACATTAAGTGAGGCAATGTGAATCAACTAAACCATCCGTGCCAACCCAATCAAACAGAACCATGGTGAATTCCGAGTGGATGGATGTTATTCGTACGATGCTTATTTGCTTGATAAAGAGGATGTAAGAATTGTGTGTGTTGATGGTTTGTATATGACTTAGCACTCGTGTGTCTGCTCATGTAGTGTGTATTGTTTTGCTTTGGGACACGATGTGATGAGATGAGATGCGATGCGATGCGATGTGGTGTTAGTATGAGAGAGAATTTTCTCGATACTGATGTTCTGATGTGCTGATGCGCCGATGTGATGTGTTGATTTGAGCATTGTGTTGATTGATAGTAAGGGATGGTCCGAAGACCTCCCCACTGGCAAAAACTACGCACCCGAGCGAACCCGATTAGGGATCGTCGCAGGCTTCAACCCACCAGAGTGCAAGGGCGAGCCTCGACCTGGGGCCAGGGCGTCCGTGATCACCCTGGTCCCGGTGCCAAGTAAGTTTAAGCAATACCTAACCAATCAAAACCAATCAAAAACTAAACAATACCAACTAATATCCTCATTTGACAAAAACTCAGCAACAAGTAAACAAAAACAAACAACAATAAACCATCCTAACACATACATAACACACAGCGCTCGCATGAACAACGACGAATAATACACTCAAACCGAGCTATCATCCAACGTGTTCAATCCGTTGCTTAAAATATCAAGACACAACAAATACTACTCACTTGACTCGCACAGTAGCATCGTACTAGCAGAGCAAATCGCACTCGCGTAGAAGTGGAAAATCCTCCCCCATCCGCCCCTCCCCATCTACTTCGAATAGGAGAAACCTTGTTCAAGATAGAACCTTCACATAGAACACCAATCGGTAACACAAACCACATCATCCTCACTTAGATCAATCCTCGTGTAAATTCAAATTTGCACATTAAGTGAGGCAATGTGAATCAACTAAACCATCCGTGCCAACCCAATCAAACAGAGACATGGTGAATTCCGAGTGGATGGATGTTATTCGTACGATGCTTATTTGCTTGATAAAGAGGATGTAAGAATTGTGTGTGTTGATGGTTTGTATATGACTTAGCACTCGTGTGTCTGCTCATGTAGTGTGTATTGTTTTGCTTTGGGACACGATGCGATGCGATGCGGTGTGGTGTTAGTATGAGAGAGAATTTTCTCGATACTGATGTTCTGATGTGCTGATGCGCCGATGTGATGTGTTGATTTGAGCATTGTGTTGATTGATAGTAAGGGATGGTCCGAAGACCTCCCCACTGGCAAAAACTACGCACCCGAGCGAACCCGATTAGGGATCGTCGCAGGCTTCAACCCACCAGAGTGCAAGGGCGAGCCTCGACCTGGGGCCAGGGCGTCCGTGATCACCCTGGTCCCGGTGCCAAGTAAGTTTAAGCAATACCTAACCAATCAAAACCAATCAAAAACTAAACAATACCAACTAATATCCTCATTTGACAAAAACTCAGCAACAAGTAAACAAAAACAAACAACAATAAACCATCCTAACACATACATAACACACAGCGCTCGCATGAACAACGACGAATAATACACTCAAACCGAGCTATCATCCAACGTGTTCAATCCGTTGCTTAAAATATCAAGACACAACAAATACTACTCACTTGACTCGCACAGTAGCATCGTACTAGCAGAGCAAATCGCACTCGCGTAGAAGTGGAAAATCCTCCCCCATCCGCCCCTCCCCATCTACTTCGAATAGGAGAAACCTTGTTCAAGATAGAACCTTCACATAGAACACCAATCGGTAACACAAACCACATCATCCTCACTTAGATCAATCCTCGTGTAAATTCAAATTTGCACATTAAGTGAGGCAATGTGAATCAACTAAACCATCCGTGCCAACCCAATCAAACAGAACCATGGTGAATTCCGAGTGGATGGATGTTATTCGTACGATGCTTATTTGCTTGATAAAGAGGATGTAAGAATTGTGTGTGTTGATGGTTTGTATATGACTTAGCACTCGTGTGTCTGCTCATGTAGTGTGTATTGTTTTGCTTTGGGACACGATGCGATGCGATGCGGTGTGGTGTTAGTATGAGAGAGAATTTTCTCGATACTGATGTTCTGATGTGCTGATGCGCCGATGTGAATTGATGTGATGTGTTGATTTGAGCATTGTGTTGATTGATAGTAAGGGATGGTCCGAAGACCTCCCCACTGGCAAAAACTACGCACCCGAGCGAACCCGATTAGGGATCGTCGCAGGCTTCAACCCACCAGAGTGCAAGGGCGAGCCTCGACCTGGGGCCAGGGCGTCCGTGATCACCCTGGTCCCGGTGCCAAGTAAGTTTAAGCAATACCTAACCAATCAAAACCAATCAAAAACTAAACAATACCAACTAATATCCTCATTTGACAAAAACTCAGCAACAAGTAAACAAAAACGAACAACAATAAATCATCCTAACACATACATAACACACCGCGCTCGCATGAACAACGACGAATAATACACTCAAACCGAGCTATCATCCAACGTGTTCAATCCGTTGCTTAAAATATCAAGACACAACAAATACTACTCACTTGACTCGCACAGTAGCATCGTACTAGCAGAGCAAATCGCACTCGCGTAGAAGTGGAAAATCCTCCCCCATCCGCCCCTCCCCATCTACTTCGAATAGGAGAAACCTTGTTCAAGATAGAACCTTCACATAGAACACCAATCGGTAACACAAACCACATCATCCTCACTTAGATCAATCCTCGTGTAAATTCAAATTTGCACATTAAGTGAGGCAATGTGAATCAACTAAACCATCCGTGCCAACCCAATCAAACAGAACCATGGTGAATTCCGAGTGGATGGATGTTATTCGTACGATGCTTATTTGCTTGATAAAGAGGATGTAAGAATTGTGTGTGTTGATGGTTTGTATATGACTTAGCACTCGTGTGTCTGCTCATGTAGTGTGTATTGTTTTGCTTTGGGACACGATGCGATGCGATGCGGTGTGGTGTTAGTATGAGAGAGAATTTTCTCGATACTGATGTTCTGATGTGCTGATGCGCCGATGTGATGTGTTGATTTGAGCATTGTGTTGATTGATAGTAAGGGATGGTCCGAAGACCTCCCCACTGGCAAAAACTACGCACCCGAGCGAACCCGATTAGGGATCGTCGCAGGCTTCAACCCACCAGAGTGCAAGGGCGAGCCTCGACCTGGGGCCAGGGCGTCCGTGATCACCCTGGTCCCGGTGCCAAGTAAGTTTAAGCAATACCTAACCAATCAAAACCAATCAAAAACTAAACAATACCAACTAATATCCTCATTTGACAAAAACTCAGCAACAAGTAAACAAAAACAAACAACAATAAACCATCCTAACACATACATAACACACAGCGCTCGCATGAACAACGACGAATAATACACTCAAACCGAGCTATCATCCAACGTGTTCAATCCGTTGCTTAAAATATCAAGACACAACAAATACTACTCACTTGACTCGCACAGTAGCATCGTACTAGCAGAGCAAATCGCACTCGCGTAGAAGTGGAAAATCCTCCCCCATCCGCCCCTCCCCATCTACTTCGAATAGGAGAAACCTTGTTCAAGATAGAACCTTCACATAGAACACCAATCGGTAACACAAACCACATCATCCTCACTTAGATCAATCCTCGTGTAAATTCAAATTTGCACATTAAGTGAGGCAATGTGAATCAACTAAACCATCCGTGCCAACCCAATCAAACAGAGACATGGTGAATTCCGAGTGGATGGATGTTATTCGTACGATGCTTATTTGCTTGATAAAGAGGATGTAAGAATTGTGTGTGTTGATGGTTTGTATATGACTTAGCACTCGTGTGTCTGCTCATGTAGTGTGTATTGTTTTGCTTTGGGACACGATGCGATGCGATGCGGTGTGGTGTTAGTATGAGAGAGAATTTTCTCGATACTGATGTTCTGATGTGCTGATGCGCCGATGTGATGTGTTGATTTGAGCATTGTGTTGATTGATAGTAAGGGATGGTCCGAAGACCTCCCCACTGGCAAAAACTACGCACCCGAGCGAACCCGATTAGGGATCGTCGCAGGCTTCAACCCACCAGAGTGCAAGGGCGAGCCTCGACCTGGGGCCAGGGCGTCCGTGATCACCCTGGTCCCGGTGCCAAGTAAGTTTAAGCAATACCTAACCAATCAAAACCAATCAAAAACTAAACAATACCAACTAACATCCTCATTTGACAAAAACTCAGCAACAAGTAAACAAAAACAAACAACAATAAACCATCCTAACACATACATAACACACAGCGCTCGCATGAACAACGACGAATAATACACTCAAACCGAGCTATCATCCAACGTGTTCAATCCGTTGCTTAAAATATCAAGACACAACAAATACTACTCACTTGACTCGCACAGTAGCATCGTACTAGCAGAGCAAATCGCACTCGCGTAGAAGTGGAAAATCCTCCCCCATCCGCCCCTCCCCATCTACTTCGAATAGGAGAAACCTTGTTCAAGATAGAACCTTCACATAGAACACCAATCGGTAACACAAACCACATCATCCTCACTTAGATCAATCCTCGTGTAAATTCAAATTTGCACATTAAGTGAGGCAATGTGAATCAACTAAACCATCCGTGCCAACCCAATCAAACAGAACCATGGTGAATTCCGAGTGGATGGATGTTATTCGTACGATGCTTATTTGCTTGATAAAGAGGATGTAAGAATTGTGTGTGTTGATGGTTTGTATATGACTTAGCACTCGTGTGTCTGCTCATGTAGTGTGTATTGTTTTGCTTTGGGACACGATGTGATGAGATGAGATGCGATGCGATGCGATGTGGTGTTAGTATGAGAGAGAATTTTCTCGATACTGATGTTCTGATGTGCTGATGCGCCGATGTGAATTGATGTGATGTGTTGATTTGAGCATTGTGTTGATTGATAGTAAGGGATGGTCCGAAGACCTCCCCACTGGCAAAAACTACGCACCCGAGCGAACCCGATTAGGGATCGTCGCAGGCTTCAACCCACCAGAGTGCAAGGGCGAGCCTCGACCTGGGGCCAGGGCGTCCGTGATCACCCTGGTCCCGGTGCCAAGTAAGTTTAAGCAATACCTAACCAATCAAAACCAATCAAAAACTAAACAATACCAACTAACATCCTCATTTGACAAAAACTCAGCAACAAGTAAACAAAAACGAACAACAATAAACCATCCTAACACATACATAACACACAGCGCTCGCATGAACAACGACGAATAATACACTCAAACCGAGCTATCATCCAACGTGTTCAATCCGTTGCTTAAAATATCAAGACACAACAAATACTACTCACTTGACTCGCACAGTAGCATCGTACTAGCAGAGCAAATCGCACTCGCGTAGAAGTGGAAAATCCTCCCCCATCCGCCCCTCCCCATCTACTTCGAATAGGAGAAACCTTGTTCAAGATAGAACCTTCACATAGAACACCAATCGGTAACACAAACCACATCATCCTCACTTAGATCAATCCTCGTGTAAATTCAAATTTGCACATTAAGTGAGGCAATGTGAATCAACTAAACCATCCGTGCCAATCCAATCAAACAGAACCACGGTGAATTCCGAGTGGATGGATGTTATTCGTACGATGCTTATTTGCTTGATAAAGAGGATGTAAGAATTGTGTGTGTTGATGGTTTGTATATGACTTAGCACTCGTGTGTCTGCTCATGTAGTGTGTATTGTTTTGCTTTGGGACACGATGCGATGCGATGCGGTGTGGTGTTAGTATGAGAGAGAATTTTCTCGATACTGATGTTCTGATGTGCTGATGCGCCGATGTGAATTGATGTGATGTGTTGATTTGAGCATTGTGTTGATTGATAGTAAGGGATGGTCCGAAGACCTCCCCACTGGCAAAAACTACGCACCCGAGCGAACCCGATTAGGGATCGTCGCAGGCTTCAACCCACCAGAGTGCAAGGGCGAGCCTCGACCTGGGGCCAGGGCGTCCGTGATCACCCTGGTCCCGGTGCCAAGTAAGTTTAAGCAATACCTAACCAATCAAAACCAATCAAAAACTAAACAATACCAACTAATATCCTCATTTGACAAAAACTCAGCAACAAGTAAACAAAAACGAACAACAATAAATCATCCTAACACATACATAACACACCGCGCTCGCATGAACAACGACGAATAATACACTCAAACCGAGCTATCATCCAACGTGTTCAATCCGTTGCTTAAAATATCAAGACACAACAAATACTACTCACTTGACTCGCACAGTAGCATCGTACTAGCAGAGCAAATCGCACTCGCGTAGAAGTGGAAAATCCTCCCCCATCCGCCCCTCCCCATCTACTTCGAATAGGAGAAACCTTGTTCAAGATAGAACCTTCACATAGAACACCAATCGGTAACACAAACCACATCATCCTCACTTAGATCAATCCTCGTGTAAATTCAAATTTGCACATTAAGTGAGGCAATGTGAATCAACTAAACCATCCGTGCCAACCCAATCAAACAGAGACATGGTGAATTCCGAGTGGATGGATGTTATTCGTACGATGCTTATTTGCTTGATAAAGAGGATGTAAGAATTGTGTGTGTTGATGGTTTGTATATGACTTAGCACTCGTGTGTCTGCTCATGTAGTGTGTATTGTTTTGCTTTGGGACACGATGCGATGCGATGCGGTGTGGTGTTAGTATGAGAGAGAATTTTCTCGATACTGATGTTCTGATGTGCTGATGCGCCGATGTGAATTGATGTGATGTGTTGATTTGAGCATTGTGTTGATTGATAGTAAGGGATGGTCCGAAGACCTCCCCACTGGCAAAAACTACGCACCCGAGCGAACCCGATTAGGGATCGTCGCAGGCTTCAACCCACCAGAGTGCAATGGCGAGCCTCGACCTGGGGCCAGGGCGTCCGTGATCACCCTGATCCCGGTGCCAAGTAAGTTTAAGCAATACCTAACCAATCAAAACCAATCAAAAACTAAACAATACCAACTAATATCCTCATTTGACAAAAACTCAGCAACAAGTAAACAAAAACAAACAACAATAAACCATCCTAACACATACATAACACACAGCGCTCGCATGAACAACGACGAATAATACACTCAAACCGAGCTATCATCCAACGTGTTCAATCCGTTGCTTAAAATATCAAGACACAACAAATACTACTCACTTGACTCGCACAGTAGCATCGTACTAGCAGAGCAAATCGCACTCGCGTAGAAGTGGAAAATCCTCCCCCATCCGCCCCTCCCCATCTACTTCGAATAGGAGAAACCTTGTTCAAGATAGAACCTTCACATAGAACACCAATCGGTAACACAAACCACATCATCCTCACTTAGATCAATCCTCGTGTAAATTCAAATTTGCACATTAAGTGAGGCAATGTGAATCAACTAAACCATCCGTGCCAACTCAATCAAACAGAACCACGGTGAATTCCGAGTGGATGGATGTTATTCGTACGATGCTTATTTGCTTGATAAAGAGGATGTAAGAATTGTGTGTGTTGATGGTTTGTATATGACTTAGCACTCGTGTGTCTGCTCATGTAGTGTGTATTGTTTTGCTTTGGGACACGATGCGATGCGATGCGGTGTGGTGTTAGTATGAGAGAGAATTTTCTCGATACTGATGTTCTGATGTGCTGATGCGCCGATGTGATGTGTTGATTTGAGCATTGTGTTGATTGATAGTAAGGGATGGTCCGAAGACCTCCCCACTGGCAAAAACTACGCACCCGAGCGAACCCGATTAGGGATCGTCGCAGGCTTCAACCCACCAGAGTGCAAGGGCGAGCCTCGACCTGGGGCCAGGGCGTCCGTGATCACCCTGGTCCCGGTGCCAAGTAAGTTTAAGCAATACCTAACCAATCAAAACCAATCAAAAACTAAACAATACCAACTAATATCCTCATTTGACAAAAACTCAGCAACAAGTAAACAAAAACGAACAACAATAAATCATCCTAACACATACATAACACACCGCGCTCGCATGAACAACGACGAATAATACACTCAAACCGAGCTATCATCCAACGTGTTCAATCCGTTGCTTAAAATATCAAGACACAACAAATACTACTCACTTGACTCGCACAGTAGCATCGTACCAGCAGAGCAAATCGCACTCGCGTAGAAGTGGAAAATCCTCCCCCATCCGCCCCTCCCCATCTACTTCGAATAGGAGAAACCTTGTTCAAGATAGAACCTTCACATAGAACACCAATCGGTAACACAAACCACATCATCCTCACTTAGATCAATCCTCGTGTAAATTCAAATTTGCACATTAAGTGAGGCAATGTGAATCAACTAAACCATCCGTGCCAACCCAATCAAACAGAGACATGGTGAATTCCGAGTGGATGGATGTTATTCGTACGATGCTTATTTGCTTGATAAAGAGGATGT
This sequence comes from Fasciola hepatica, assembly GCA_948099385.1. NCBI lineage: Eukaryota > Metazoa > Platyhelminthes > Trematoda > Plagiorchiida > Fasciolidae > Fasciola > Fasciola hepatica. The sequence continues at coordinate 5,196,365 of CANUEZ040000060.1, read as the reverse complement.
AAGAATTGTGTGTGTTGATGGTTTGTATATGACTTAGCACTCGTGTGTCTGCTCATGTAGTGTGTATTGTTTTGCTTTGGGACACGATGCGATGCGATGCGGTGTGGTGTTAGTATGAGAGAGAATTTTCTCGATACTGATGTTCTGATGTGCTGATGCGCCGATGTGAATTGATGTGATGTGTTGATTTGAGCATTGTGTTGATTGATAGTAAGGGATGGTCCGAAGACCTCCCCACTGGCAAAAACTACGCACCCGAGCGAACCCGATTAGGGATCGTCGCAGGCTTCAACCCACCAGAGTGCAATGGCGAGCCTCGACCTGGGGCCAGGGCGTCCGTGATCACCCTGATCCCGGTGCCAAGTAAGTTTAAGCAATACCTAACCAATCAAAACCAATCAAAAACTAAACAATACCAACTAATATCCTCATTTGACAAAAACTCAGCAACAAGTAAACAAAAACAAACAACAATAAACCATCCTAACACATACATAACACACAGCGCTCGCATGAACAACGACGAATAATACACTCAAACCGAGCTATCATCCAACGTGTTCAATCCGTTGCTTAAAATATCAAGACACAACAAATACTACTCACTTGACTCGCACAGTAGCATCGTACTAGCAGAGCAAATCGCACTCGCGTAGAAGTGGAAAATCCTCCCCCATCCGCCCCTCCCCATCTACTTCGAATAGGAGAAACCTTGTTCAAGATAGAACCTTCACATAGAACACCAATCGGTAACACAAACCACATCATCCTCACTTAGATCAATCCTCGTGTAAATTCAAATTTGCACATTAAGTGAGGCAATGTGAATCAACTAAACCATCCGTGCCAACCCAATCAAACAGAGACATAGTGAATTCCGAGTGGATGGATGTTATTCGTACGATGCTTATTTGCTTGATAAAGAGGATGTAAGAATTGTGTGTGTTGATGGTTTGTATATGACTTAGCACTCGTGTGTCTGCTCATGTAGTGTGTATTGTTTTGCTTTGGGACACGATGTGATGAGATGAGATGCGATGCGATGCGATGTGGTGTTAGTATGAGAGAGAATTTTCTCGATACTGATGTTCTGATGTGCTGATGCGCCGATGTGAATTGATGTGATGTGTTGATTGATAGTAAGGGATGGTCCGAAGACCTCCCCACTGGCAAAAACTACGCACTCGAGCGAACCCGATTAGGGATCGTCGCAGGCTTCAACCCACCAGAGTGCAAGGGCGAGCCTCGACCTGGGGCCAGGGCGTCCGTGATCACCCTGGTCCCGGTGCCAAGTAAGTTTAAGCAATACCTAACCAATCAAAACCAATCAAAAACTAAACAATACCAACTAATATCCTCATTTGACAAAAACTCAGCAACAAGTAAACAAAAAAAAACAACAGTAAACAATCCTAACACATACATAACACACAGCGCTCGCATGAACAACGACGAATAATACACTCAAACCGAGCTATCATCCAACGTGTTCAATCCGTTGCTTAAAATATCAAGACACAACAAATACTACTCAATTGACTCGCACAGTAGCATCGTACTACCAGGGCGAATCGCACTCGCGTAGAAGTGGAAAATCCTCCCCCATCCGCCCCTCCCCATCTACTGCGAATAGGAGAAACCTTGTTCAAGATAGAACCTTCACATAGAACACCAATCGGTAACACAAACCACATCATCCTCACTTAGATCAATCCTCGTGTAAATTCAAATTTGCACATTAAGTGAGGCAATGTGAATCAACTAAACCATCCGTGCCAACCCAATCAAACAGAACCATGGTGAATTCCGAGTGGATGGATGTTATTCGTACGATGCTTATTTGCTTGATAAAGAGGATGTAAGAATTGTGTGTGTTGATGGTTTGTATATGACTTAGCACTCGTGTGTCTGCTCATGTAGTGTGTATTGTTTTGCTTTGGGACACGATGCGATGCGATGCGATGTGGTGTTAGTATGAGAGAGAATTTTCTCGATACTGATGTTCTGATGTGCTGATGCGCCGATGTGAATTGATGTGATGTGTTGATTTGAGCATTGTGTTGATTGATAGTAAGGGATGGTCCGAAGACCTCCCCACTGGCAAAAACTACGCACCCGAGCGAACCCGATTAGGGATCGTCGCAGGCTTCAACCCACCAGAGTGCAAGGGCGAGCCTCGACCTGGGGCCAGGGCGTCCGTGATCACCCTGGTCCCGGTGCCAAGTAAGTTTAAGCAATACCTAACCAATCAAAACCAATCAAAAACTAAACAATACCAACTAATATCCTCATCTGACAAAAACTCAGCAACAAGTAAACAAAAACAAACAACAGTAAACAATCCTAACACATACATAACACACAGCGCTCGCATGAACAACGACGAATAATACCCTCAAACCGAGCTATCATCCAACGTGTTCAATCCGTTGCTTAAAATATCAAGACACAACAAATACTACTCACTTGACTCGCACAGTAGCATCGTACTACCGGGGCGAATCGCACTCGCGTAGAAGTGGAAAATCCTCCCCCATCCGCCCCTCCCCATCTACTGCGAATAGGAGAAACCTTGTTCAAGATAGAACCTTCACATAGAACACCAATCGGTAACACAAACCACATCATCCTCACTTAGATCAATCCTCGTGTAAATTCAAATTTGCACATTAAGTGAGGCAATGTGAATCAACTAAACCATCCGTGCCAACCCAATCAAACAGAACCATGGTGAATTCCGAGTGGATGGATGTTATTCGTACGATGCTTATTTGCTTGATAAAGAGGATGTAAGAATTGTGTGTGTTGATGGTTTGTATATGACTTAGCACTCGTGTGTCTGCTCATGTAGTGTGTATTGTTTTGCTTTGGGACACGATGTGATGAGATGAGATGCGATGCGATGCGATGTGGTGTTAGTATGAGAGATAATTTTCTCGATACTGATGTTCTGATGTGCTGATGCGCCGACGTGAATTGATGTGATGTGTTGATTTGAGCATTGTGTTGATTGATAGTAAGGGATGGTCCGAAGACCTCCTTACTGGCAACAACTACGCACCCGAGCGAACCCGATTAGGGATCGTCGCAGGCTTCAACCCACCAGAGTGCAAGGGCGAGCCTCGACCTGGGGCCAGGGCGTCCGTGATCACCCTGGTCCCGGTGCCAAGTAAGTTTAAGCAATACCTAACCAATCAAAACCAATCAAAAACTAAACAATACCAACTAACATCCTCATTTGACAAAAACTCAGCAACAAGTAAACAAAAACAAACAACAGTAAACAATCCTAACACATACATAACACACAGCGCTCGCATGAACAACGACGAATAATACACTCAAACCGAGCTATCATCCAACGTGTTCAATCCGTTGCTTAAAATATCAAGACACAACAAATACTACTCACTTGACTCGCACAGTAGCATCGTACTAGCAGAGCAAATCGCACTCGCGTAGAAGTGGAAAATCCTCCCCCATCCGCCCCTCCCCATCTACTGCGAATAGGAGAAACCTTGTTCAAGATAGGACCTTCACATAGAACACCAATCGGTAACACAAACCACATCATCCTCACTTAGATCAATCCTCGTGTAAATTCAAATTTGCACATTAAGTGAGGCAATGTGAATCAACTAAACCATCCGTGCCAACCCAATCAAACAGAGACATGGTGAATTCCGAGTGGATGGATGTTATTCGTATGATGCTTATTTGCTTGATAAAGAGGATGTAAGAATTGTGTGTGTTGATGGTTTGTATATGACTTAGCACTCGTGTGTCTGCTCATGTAATGTGTATTGCTTTGCTTTGAGACACGATGTGATGAGATGCGATGCGTAGCGATGTGGTGTTAGTATGAGAGAGAATTTTCTCGATACTGATGTTCTGATGTGCTGATGCGCCGATGTGAATTGATGTGATGTGTTGATTTGAGCATTGTGTTGATTGATAGTAAGGGATGGTCCGAAGACCTCCCCACTGGCAAAAACTACGCACCCGAGCGAACCCGATTAGGGATCGTCGCAGGCTTCAACCCACCAGAGTGCAAGGGCGAGCCTCGACCTGGGGCCAGGGCGTCCGTGATCACCCTGGTCCCGGTGCCAAGTAAGTTTAAGCAATACCTAACCAATCAAAACCAATCAAAAACTAAACAATACCAACTAATATCCTCATCTGACAAAAACTCAGCAACAAGTAAACAAAAACAAACAACAATAAACAATCCTAACACATACATAACACACAGCGCTCGCATGAACAACGACGAATAATACACTCAAACCGAGCTATCATCCAACGTGTTCAATCCGTTGCTTAAAATATCAAGACACAACAAATACTACTCACTTGACTCGCACAGTAGCATCGTACTAGCAGAGCAAATCGCACTCGCGTAGAAGTGGAAAATCCTCCCCCATCCGCCCCTCCCCATCTACTGCGAATAGGAGAAACCTTGTTCAAGATAGAACCTTCACATAGAACACCAATCGGTAACACAAACCACATCATCCTCACTTAGATCAATCCTCGTGTAAATTCAAATTTGCACATTAAGTGAGGCAATGTGAATCAACTAAACCATCCGTGCCAACCCAATCAAACAGAACCATGGTGAATTCCGAGTGGATGGATGTTATTCGTACGATGCTTATTTGCTTGATAAAGAGGATGTAAGAATTGTGTGTGTTGATGGTTTGTATATGACTTAGCACTCGTGTGTCTGCTCATGTAGTGTGTATTGTTTTGCTTTGGGACACGATGTGATGAGATGAGATGCGATGCGATGCGATGTGGTGTTAGTATGAGAGAGAATTTTCTCGATACTGATGTTCTGATGTGCTGATGCGCCGATGTGAATTGATGTGATGTGTTGATTTGAGCATTGTGTTGATTGATAGTAAGGGATGGTCCGAAGACCTCCCCACTGGCAAAAACTACGCACCCGAGCGAACCCGATTAGGGATCGTCGCAGGCTTCAACCCACCAGAGTGCAAGGGCGAGCCTCGACCTGGGGCCAGGGCGTCCGTGATCACCCTGGTCCCGGTGCCAAGTAAGTTTAAGCAATACCTAACCAATCAAAACCAATCAAAAACTAAACAATACCAACTAATATCCTCATTTGACAAAAACTCAGCAACAAGTAAACAAAAACAAACAACAGTAAACAATCCTAACACATACATAACACACAGCGCTCGCATGAACAACGACGAATAATACACTCAAACCGAGCTATCATCCAACGTGTTCAATCCGTTGCTTAAAATATCAAGACACAACAAATACTACTCACTTGACTCGCACAGTAGCATCGTACTAGCAGAGCAAATCGCACTCGCGTAGAAGTGGAAAATCCTCCCCCATCCGCCCCTCCCCATCTACTGCGAATAGGAGAAACCTTGTTCAAGATAGAACCTTCACATAGAACACCAATCGGTAACACAAACCACATCATCCTCACTTAGATCAATCCTCGTGTAAATTCAAATTTGCACATTAAGTGAGGCAATGTGAATCAACTAAACCATCCGTGCCAACCCAATCAAACAGAGACATGGTGAATTCCGAGTGGATGGATGTTATTCGTACGATGCTTATTTGCTTGATAAAGAGGATGTAAGAATTGTGTGTGTTGATGGTTTGTATATGACTTAGCACTCGTGTGTCTGCTCATGTAATGTGTATTGCTTTGCTTTGAGACACGATGTGATGAGATGCGATGCGTAGCGATGTGGTGTTAGTATGAGAGAGAGTTTTCTCGATACTGATGTTCTGATGTGCTGATGCGCCGATGTGAATTGATGTGATGTGTTGATTTGAGCATTGTGTTGATTGATAGTAAGGGATGGTCCGAAGACCTCCCCACTGGCAAAAACTACGCACCCGAGCGAACCCGATTAGGGATCGTCGCAGGCTTCAACCCACCAGAGTGCAAGGGCGAGCCTCGACCTGGGGCCAGGGCGTCCGTGATCACCCTGGTCCCGGTGCCAAGTAAGTTTAAGCAATACCTAACCAATCAAAACCAATCAAAAACTAAACAATACCAACTAATATCCTCATCTGACAAAAACTCAGCAACAAGTAAACAAAAACAAACAACAATAAACAATCCTAACACATACATAACACACAGCGCTCGCATGAACAACGACGAATAATACCCTCAAACCGAGCTATCATCCAACGTGTTCAATCCGTTGCTTAAAATATCAAGACACAACAAATACTACTCACTTGACTCGCACAGTAGCATCGTACTACCGGGGCGAATCGCACTCGCGTAGAAGTGGAAAATCCTCCCCCATCCGCCCCTCCCCATCTACTGCGAATAGGAGAAACCTTGTTCAAGATAGAACCTTCACATAGAACACCAATCGGTAACACAAACCACATCATCCTCACTTAGATCAATCCTCGTGTAAATTCAAATTTGCACATTAAGTGAGGCAATGTGAATCAACTAAACCATCCGTGCCAACCCAATCAAACAGAACCATGGTGAATTCCGAGTGGATGGATGTTATTCGTACGATGCTTATTTGCTTGATAAAGAGGATGTAAGAATTGTGTGTGTTGATGGTTTGTATATGACTTAGCACTCGTGTGTCTGCTCATGTAGTGTGTATTGTTTTGCTTTGGGACACGATGTGATGAGATGAGATGCGATGCGATGCGATGTGGTGTTAGTATGAGAGAGAATTTTCTCGATACTGATGTTCTGATGTGCTGATGCGCCGATGTGAATTGATGTGATGTGTTGATTTGAGCATTGTGTTGATTGATAGTAAGGGATGGTCCGAAGACCTCCCCACTGGCAAAAACTACGCACCCGAGCGAACCCGATTAGGGATCGTCGCAGGCTTCAACCCACCAGAGTGCAAGGGCGAGCCTCGACCTGGGGCCAGGGCGTCCGTGATCACCCTGGTCCCGGTGCCAAGTAAGTTTAAGCAATACCTAACCAATCAAAACCAATCAAAAACTAAACAATACCAACTAATATCCTCATTTGACAAAAACTCAGCAACAAGTAAACAAAAACAAACAACAGTAAACAATCCTAACACATACATAACACACAGCGCTCGCATGAACAACGACGAATAATACACTCAAACCGAGCTATCATCCAACGTGTTCAATCCGTTGCTTAAAATATCAAGACACAACAAATACTACTCACTTGACTCGCACAGTAGCATCGTACTAGCAGAGCAAATCGCACTCGCGTAGAAGTGGAAAATCCTCCCCCATCCGCCCCTCCCCATCTACTGCGAATAGGAGAAACCTTGTTCAAGATAGAACCTTCACATAGAACACCAATCGGTAACACAAACCACATCATCCTCACTTAGATCAATCCTCGTGTAAATTCAAATTTGCACATTAAGTGAGGCAATGTGAATCAACTAAACCATCCGTGCCAACCCAATCAAACAGAGACATGGTGAATTCCGAGTGGATGGATGTTATTCGTACGATGCTTATTTGCTTGATAAAGAGGATGTAAGAATTGTGTGTGTTGATGGTTTGTATATGACTTAGCACTCGTGTGTCTGCTCATGTAATGTGTATTGCTTTGCTTTGAGACACGATGTGATGAGATGCGATGCGTAGCGATGTGGTGTTAGTATGAGAGAGAGTTTTCTCGATACTGATGTTCTGATGTGCTGATGCGCCGATGTGAATTGATGTGATGTGTTGATTTGAGCATTGTGTTGATTGATAGTAAGGGATGGTCCGAAGACCTCCCCACTGGCAAAAACTACGCACCCGAGCGAACCCGATTAGGGATCGTCGCAGGCTTCAACCCACCAGAGTGCAAGGGCGAGCCTCGACCTGGGGCCAGGGCGTCCGTGATCACCCTGGTCCCGGTGCCAAGTAAGTTTAAGCAATACCTAACCAATCAAAACCAATCAAAAACTAAACAATACCAACTAATATCCTCATCTGACAAAAACTCAGCAACAAGTAAACAAAAACAAACAACAATAAACAATCCTAACACATACATAACACACAGCGCTCGCATGAACAACGACGAATAATACCCTCAAACCGAGCTATCATCCAACGTGTTCAATCCGTTGCTTAAAATATCAAGACACAACAAATACTACTCACTTGACTCGCACAGTAGCATCGTACTACCGGGGCGAATCGCACTCGCGTAGAAGTGGAAAATCCTCCCCCATCCGCCCCTCCCCATCTACTGCGAATAGGAGAAACCTTGTTCAAGATAGAACCTTCACATAGAACACCAATCGGTAACACAAACCACATCATCCTCACTTAGATCAATCCTCGTGTAAATTCAAATTTGCACATTAAGTGAGGCAATGTGAATCAACTAAACCATCCGTGCCAACCCAATCAAACAGAACCATGGTGAATTCCGAGTGGATGGATGTTATTCGTACGATGCTTATTTGCTTGATAAAGAGGATGTAAGAATTGTGTGTGTTGATGGTTTGTATATGACTTAGCACTCGTGTGTCTGCTCATGTAGTGTGTATTGTTTTGCTTTGGGACACGATGTGATGAGATGAGATGCGATGCGATGCGATGTGGTGTTAGTATGAGAGAGAATTTTCTCGATACTGATGTTCTGATGTGCTGATGCGCCGATGTGAATTGATGTGATGTGTTGATTTGAGCATTGTGTTGATTGATAGTAAGGGATGGTCCGAAGACCTCCCCACTGGCAAAAACTACGCACCCGAGCGAACCCGATTAGGGATCGTCGCAGGCTTCAACCCACCAGAGTGCAAGGGCGAGCCTCGACCTGGGGCCAGGGCGTCCGTGATCACCCTGGTCCCGGTGCCAAGTAAGTTTAAGCAATACCTAACCAATCAAAACCAATCAAAAACTAAACAATACCAACTAATATCCTCATTTGACAAAAACTCAGCAACAAGTAAACAAAAACAAACAACAGTAAACAATCCTAACACATACATAACACACAGCGCTCGCATGAACAACGACGAATAATACACTCAAACCGAGCTATCATCCAACGTGTTCAATCCGTTGCTTAAAATATCAAGACACAACAAATACTACTCACTTGACTCGCACAGTAGCATCGTACTAGCAGAGCAAATCGCACTCGCGTAGAAGTGGAAAATCCTCCCCCATCCGCCCCTCCCCATCTACTGCGAATAGGAGAAACCTTGTTCAAGATAGAACCTTCACATAGAACACCAATCGGTAACACAAACCACATCATCCTCACTTAGATCAATCCTCGTGTAAATTCAAATTTGCACATTAAGTGAGGCAATGTGAATCAACTAAACCATCCGTGCCAACCCAATCAAACAGAGACATGGTGAATTCCGAGTGGATGGATGTTATTCGTACGATGCTTATTTGCTTGATAAAGAGGATGTAAGAATTGTGTGTGTTGATGGTTTGTATATGACTTAGCACTCGTGTGTCTGCTCATGTAATGTGTATTGCTTTGCTTTGAGACACGATGTGATGAGATGCGATGCGTAGCGATGTGGTGTTAGTATGAGAGAGAGTTTTCTCGATACTGATGTTCTGATGTGCTGATGCGCCGATGTGAATTGATGTGATGTGTTGATTTGAGCATTGTGTTGATTGATAGTAAGGGATGGTCCGAAGACCTCCCCACTGGCAAAAACTACGCACCCGAGCGAACCCGATTAGGGATCGTCGCAGGCTTCAACCCACCAGAGTGCAAGGGCGAGCCTCGACCTGGGGCCAGGGCGTCCGTGATCACCCTGGTCCCGGTGCCAAGTAAGTTTAAGCAATACCTAACCAATCAAAACCAATCAAAAACTAAACAATACCAACTAATATCCTCATTTGACAAAAACTCAGCAACAAGTAAACAAAAACAAACAACAGTAAACAATCCTAACACATACATAACACACAGCGCTCGCATGAACAACGACGAATAATACACTCAAACCGAGCTATCATCCAACGTGTTCAATCCGTTGCTTAAAATATCAAGACACAACAAATACTACTCACTTGACTCGCACAGTAGCATCGTACTAGCAGAGCAAATCGCACTCGCGTAGAAGTGGAAAATCCTCCCCCATCCGCCCCTCCCCATCTACTGCGAATAGGAGAAACCTTGTTCAAGATAGAACCTTCACATAGAACACCAATCGGTAACACAAACCACATCATCCTCACTTAGATCAATCCTCGTGTAAATTCAAATTTGCACATTAAGTGAGGCAATGTGAATCAACTAAACCATCCGTGCCAACCCAATCAAACAGAGACATGGTGAATTCCGAGTGGATGGATGTTATTCGTACGATGCTTATTTGCTTGATAAAGAGGATGTAAGAATTGTGTGTGTTGATGGTTTGTATATGACTTAGCACTCGTGTGTCTGCTCATGTAGTGTGTATTGCTTTGCTTTGAGACACGATGTGATGAGATGCGATGCGTAGCGATGTGGTGTTAGTATGAGAGAGAGTTTTCTCGATACTGATGTTCTGATGTGCTGATGCGCCGATGTGAATTGATGTGATGTGTTGATTTGAGCATTGTGTTGATTGATAGTAAGGGATGGTCCGAAGACCTCCCCACTGGCAAAAACTACGCACCCGAGCGAACCCGATTAGGGATCGTCGCAGGCTTCAACCCACCAGAGTGCAAGGGCGAGCCTCGACCTGGGGCCAGGGCGTCCGTGATCACCCTGGTCCCGGTGCCAAGTAAGTTTAAGCAATACCTAACCAATCAAAACCAATCAAAAACTAAACAATACCAACTAATATCCTCATTTGACAAAAACTCAGCAACAAGTAAACAAAAACAAACAACAGTAAACAATCCTAACACATACATAACACACAGCGCTCGCATGAACAACGACGAATAATACACTCAAACCGAGCTATCATCCAACGTGTTCAATCCGTTGCTTAAAATATCAAGACACAACAAATACTACTCACTTGACTCGCACAGTAGCATCGTACTAGCAGAGCAAATCGCACTCGCGTAGAAGTGGAAAATCCTCCCCCATCCGCCCCTCCCCATCTACTGCGAATAGGAGAAACCTTGTTCAAGATAGAACCTTCACATAGAACACCAATCGGTAACACAAACCACATCATCCTCACTTAGATCAATCCTCGTGTAAATTCAAATTTGCACATTAAGTGAGGCAATGTGAATCAACTAAACCATCCGTGCCAACCCAATCAAACAGAGACATGGTGAATTCCGAGTGGATGGATGTTATTCGTACGATGCTTATTTGCTTGATAAAGAGGATGTAAGAATTGTGTGTGTTGATGGTTTGTATATGACTTAGCACTCGTGTGTCTGCTCATGTAATGTGTATTGCTTTGCTTTGAGACACGATGTGATGAGATGCGATGCGATGCGATGTGGTGTTAGTATGAGAGAGAATTTTCTCGATACTGATGTTCTGATGTGCTGATGCGCCGATGTGAATTGATGTGATGTGTTGATTTGAGCATTGTGTTGATTGATAGTAAGGGATGGTCCGAAGACCTCCCCACTGGCAAAAACTACGCACCCGAGCGAACCCGATTAGGGATCGTCGCAGGCTTCAACCCACCAGAGTGCAAGGGCGAGCCTCGACCTGGGGCCAGGGCGTCCGTGATCACCCTGGTCCCGGTGCCAAGTAAGTTTAAGCAATACCTAACCAATCAAAACCAATCAAAAACTAAACAATACCAACTAATATCCTCATCTGACAAAAACTCAGCAACAAGGAAACAAAAACAAACAACAATAAACAATCCTAACACATACATAACACACAGCGCTCGCATGAACAACGACGAATAATACACTCAAACCGAGCTATCATCCAACGTGTTCAATCCGTTGCTTAAAATATCAAGACACAACAAATACTACTCACTTGACTCGCACAGTAGCATCGTACTAGCAGAGCAAATCGCACTCGCGTAGAAGTGGAAAATCCTCCCCCATCCGCCCCTCCCCATCTACTGCGAATAGGAGAAACCTTGTTCAAGATAGAACCTTCACATAGAACACCAATCGGTAACACAAACCACATCATCCTCACTTAGATCAATCCTCGTGTAAATTCAAATTTGCACATTAAGTGAGGCAATGTGAATCAACTAAACCATCCGTGCCAACCCAATCAAACAGAGACATGGTGAATTCCGAGTGGATGGATGTTATTCGTACGATGCTTATTTGCTTGATAAAGAGGATGTAAGAATTGTGTGTGTTGATGGTTTGTATATGACTTAGCACTCGTGTGTCTGCTCATGTAGTGTGTATTGCTTTGCTTTGAGACACGATGTGATGAGATGCGATGCGTAGCGATGTGGTGTTAGTATGAGAGAGAGTTTTCTCGATACTGATGTTCTGATGTGCTGATGCGCCGATGTGAATTGATGTGATGTGTTGATTTGAGCATTGTGTTGATTGATAGTAAGGGATGGTCCGAAGACCTCCCCACTGGCAAAAACTACGCACCCGAGCGAACCCGATTAGGGATCGTCGCAGGCTTCAACCCACCAGAGTGCAAGGGCGAGCCTCGACCTGGGGCCAGGGCGTCCGTGATCACCCTGGTCCCGGTGCCAAGTAAGTTTAAGCAATACCTAACCAATCAAAACCAATCAAAAACTAAACAATACCAACTAATATCCTCATTTGACAAAAACTCAGCAACAAGTAAACAAAAACAAACAACAGTAAACAATCCTAACACATACATAACACACAGCGCTCGCATGAACAACGACGAATAATACACTCAAACCGAGCTATCATCCAACGTGTTCAATCCGTTGCTTAAAATATCAAGACACAACAAATACTACTCACTTGACTCGCACAGTAGCATCGTACTAGCAGAGCAAATCGCACTCGCGTAGAAGTGGAAAATCCTCCCCCATCCGCCCCTCCCCATCTACTGCGAATAGGAGAAACCTTGTTCAAGATAGAACCTTCACATAGAACACCAATCGGTAACACAAACCACATCATCCTCACTTAGATCAATCCTCGTGTAAATTCAAATTTGCACATTAAGTGAGGCAATGTGAATCAACTAAACCATCCGTGCCAACCCAATCAAACAGAGACATGGTGAATTCCGAGTGGATGGATGTTATTCGTACGATGCTTATTTGCTTGATAAAGAGGATGTAAGAATTGTGTGTGTTGATGGTTTGTATATGACTTAGCACTCGTGTGTCTGCTCATGTAATGTGTATTGCTTTGCTTTGAGACACGATGTGATGAGATGCGATGCGATGCGATGTGGTGTTAGTATGAGAGAGAATTTTCTCGATACTGATGTTCTGATGTGCTGATGCGCCGATGTGAATTGATGTGATGTGTTGATTTGAGCATTGTGTTGATTGATAGTAAGGGATGGTCCGAAGACCTCCCCACTGGCAAAAACTACGCACCCGAGCGAACCCGATTAGGGATCGTCGCAGGCTTCAACCCACCAGAGTGCAAGGGCGAGCCTCGACCTGGGGCCAGGGCGTCCGTGATCACCCTGGTCCCGGTGCCAAGTAAGTTTAAGCAATACCTAACCAATCAAAACCAATCAAAAACTAAACAATACCAACTAATATCCTCATCTGACAAAAACTCAGCAACAAGGAAACAAAAACAAACAACAATAAACAATCCTAACACATACATAACACACAGCGCTCGCATGAACAACGACGAATAATACACTCAAACCGAGCTATCATCCAACGTGTTCAATCCGTTGCTTAAAATATCAAGACACAACAAATACTACTCACTTGACTCGCACAGTAGCATCGTACTAGCAGAGCAAATCGCACTCGCGTAGAAGTGGAAAATCCTCCCCCATCCGCCCCTCCCCATCTACTGCGAATAGGAGAAACCTTGTTCAAGATAGAACCTTCACATAGAACACCAATCGGTAACACAAACCACATCATCCTCACTTAGATCAATCCTCGTGTAAATTCAAATTTGCACATTAAGTGAGGCAATGTGAATCAACTAAACCATCCGTGCCAACCCAATCAAACAGAGACATGGTGAATTCCGAGTGGATGGATGTTATTCGTACGATGCTTATTTGCTTGATAAAGAGGATGTAAGAATTGTGTGTGTTGATGGTTTGTATATGACTTAGCACTCGTGTGTCTGCTCATGTAATGTGTATTGCTTTGCTTTGAGACACGATGTGATGAGATGAGATGCGATGCGATGCGATGTGGTGTTAGTATGAGAGAGAATTTTCTCGATACTGATGTTCTGATGTGCTGATGCGCCGACGTGAATTGATGTGATGTGTTGATTTGAGCATTGTGTTGATTGATAGTAAGGGATGGTCCGAAGACCTCCCCACTGGCAAAAACTACGCACCCGAGCGAACCCGATTAGGGATCGTCGCAGGCTTCAACCCACCAGAGTGCAAGGGCGAGCCTCGACCTGGGGCCAGGGCGTCCGTGATCACCCTGGTCCCGGTGCCAAGTAAGTTTTAGCAATACCTAACCAATCAAAACCAATCAAAAACTAAACAATACCAACTAATATCCTCATCTGACAAAAACTCAGCAACAAGTAAACAAAAACAAACAACAATAAACCATCCTAACACATACATAACACACAGCGCTCGCATGAACAACGACGAATAATACACTCAAACCGAGCTATCATCCAACGTGTTCAATCCGTTGCTTAAAATATCAAGACACAACAAATACTACTCACTTGACTCGCACAGTAGCATCGTACTAGCAGAGCAAATCGCACTCGCGTAGAAGTGGAAAATCCTCCCCCATCCGCCCCTCCCCATCTACTGCGAATAGGAGAAACCTTGTTCAAGATAGAACCTTCACATAGAACACCAATCGGTAACACAAACCACATCATCCTCACTTAGATCAATCCTCGTGTAAATTCAAATTTGCACATTAAGTGAGGCAATGTGAATCAACTAAACCATCCGTGCCAACCCAATCAAACAGAGACATGGTGAATTCCGAGTGGATGGATGTTATTCGTACGATGCTTATTTGCTTGATAAAGAGGATGTAAGAATTGTGTGTGTTGATGGTTTGTATATGACTTAGCACTCGTGTGTCTGCTCATGTAGTGTGTATTGCTTTGCTTTGAGACACGATGTGATGAGATGCGATGCGTAGCGATGTGGTGTTAGTATGAGAGAGAGTTTTCTCGATACTGATGTTCTGATGTGCTGATGCGCCGATGTGAATTGATGTGATGTGTTGATTTGAGCATTGTGTTGATTGATAGTAAGGGATGGTCCGAAGACCTCCCCACTGGCAAAAACTACGCACCCGAGCGAACCCGATTAGGGATCGTCGCAGGCTTCAACCCACCAGAGTGCAAGGGCGAGCCTCGACCTGGGGCCAGGGCGTCCGTGATCACCCTGGTCCCGGTGCCAAGTAAGTTTAAGCAATACCTAACCAATCAAAACCAATCAAAAACTAAACAATACCAACTAATATCCTCATTTGACAAAAACTCAGCAACAAGTAAACAAAAACAAACAACAGTAAACAATCCTAACACATACATAACACACAGCGCTCGCATGAACAACGACGAATAATACACTCAAACCGAGCTATCATCCAACGTGTTCAATCCGTTGCTTAAAATATCAAGACACAACAAATACTACTCACTTGACTCGCACAGTAGCATCGTACTAGCAGAGCAAATCGCACTCGCGTAGAAGTGGAAAATCCTCCCCCATCCGCCCCTCCCCATCTACTGCGAATAGGAGAAACCTTGTTCAAGATAGAACCTTCACATAGAACACCAATCGGTAACACAAACCACATCATCCTCACTTAGATCAATCCTCGTGTAAATTCAAATTTGCACATTAAGTGAGGCAATGTGAATCAACTAAACCATCCGTGCCAACCCAATCAAACAGAGACATGGTGAATTCCGAGTGGATGGATGTTATTCGTACGATGCTTATTTGCTTGATAAAGAGGATGTAAGAATTGTGTGTGTTGATGGTTTGTATATGACTTAGCACTCGTGTGTCTGCTCATGTAATGTGTATTGCTTTGCTTTGAGACACGATGTGATGAGATGCGATGCGATGCGATGTGGTGTTAGTATGAGAGAGAATTTTCTCGATACTGATGTTCTGATGTGCTGATGCGCCGATGTGAATTGATGTGATGTGTTGATTTGAGCATTGTGTTGATTGATAGTAAGGGATGGTCCGAAGACCTCCCCACTGGCAAAAACTACGCACCCGAGCGAACCCGATTAGGGATCGTCGCAGGCTTCAACCCACCAGAGTGCAAGGGCGAGCCTCGACCTGGGGCCAGGGCGTCCGTGATCACCCTGGTCCCGGTGCCAAGTAAGTTTAAGCAATACCTAACCAATCAAAACCAATCAAAAACTAAACAATACCAACTAATATCCTCATCTGACAAAAACTCAGCAACAAGGAAACAAAAACAAACAACAATAAACAATCCTAACACATACATAACACACAGCGCTCGCATGAACAACGACGAATAATACACTCAAACCGAGCTATCATCCAACGTGTTCAATCCGTTGCTTAAAATATCAAGACACAACAAATACTACTCACTTGACTCGCACAGTAGCATCGTACTAGCAGAGCAAATCGCACTCGCGTAGAAGTGGAAAATCCTCCCCCATCCGCCCCTCCCCATCTACTGCGAATAGGAGAAACCTTGTTCAAGATAGAACCTTCACATAGAACACCAATCGGTAACACAAACCACATCATCCTCACTTAGATCAATCCTCGTGTAAATTCAAATTTGCACATTAAGTGAGGCAATGTGAATCAACTAAACCATCCGTGCCAACCCAATCAAACAGAGACATGGTGAATTCCGAGTGGATGGATGTTATTCGTACGATGCTTATTTGCTTGATAAAGAGGATGTAAGAATTGTGTGTGTTGATGGTTTGTATATGACTTAGCACTCGTGTGTCTGCTCATGTAGTGTGTATTGCTTTGCTTTGAGACACGATGTGATGAGATGCGATGCGTAGCGATGTGGTGTTAGTATGAGAGAGAGTTTTCTCGATACTGATGTTCTGATGTGCTGATGCGCCGATGTGAATTGATGTGATGTGTTGATTTGAGCATTGTGTTGATTGATAGTAAGGGATGGTCCGAAGACCTCCCCACTGGCAAAAACTACGCACCCGAGCGAACCCGATTAGGGATCGTCGCAGGCTTCAACCCACCAGAGTGCAAGGGCGAGCCTCGACCTGGGGCCAGGGCGTCCGTGATCACCCTGGTCCCGGTGCCAAGTAAGTTTAAGCAATACCTAACCAATCAAAACCAATCAAAAACTAAACAATACCAACTAATATCCTCATTTGACAAAAACTCAGCAACAAGTAAACAAAAACAAACAACAGTAAACAATCCTAACACATACATAACACACAGCGCTCGCATGAACAACGACGAATAATACACTCAAACCGAGCTATCATCCAACGTGTTCAATCCGTTGCTTAAAATATCAAGACACAACAAATACTACTCACTTGACTCGCACAGTAGCATCGTACTAGCAGAGCAAATCGCACTCGCGTAGAAGTGGAAAATCCTCCCCCATCCGCCCCTCCCCATCTACTGCGAATAGGAGAAACCTTGTTCAAGATAGAACCTTCACATAGAACACCAATCGGTAACACAAACCACATCATCCTCACTTAGATCAATCCTCGTGTAAATTCAAATTTGCACATTAAGTGAGGCAATGTGAATCAACTAAACCATCCGTGCCAACCCAATCAAACAGAGACATGGTGAATTCCGAGTGGATGGATGTTATTCGTACGATGCTTATTTGCTTGATAAAGAGGATGTAAGAATTGTGTGTGTTGATGGTTTGTATATGACTTAGCACTCGTGTGTCTGCTCATGTAATGTGTATTGCTTTGCTTTGAGACACGATGTGATGAGATGCGATGCGATGCGATGTGGTGTTAGTATGAGAGAGAATTTTCTCGATACTGATGTTCTGATGTGCTGATGCGCCGATGTGAATTGATGTGATGTGTTGATTTGAGCATTGTGTTGATTGATAGTAAGGGATGGTCCGAAGACCTCCCCACTGGCAAAAACTACGCACCCGAGCGAACCCGATTAGGGATCGTCGCAGGCTTCAACCCACCAGAGTGCAAGGGCGAGCCTCGACCTGGGGCCAGGGCGTCCGTGATCACCCTGGTCCCGGTGCCAAGTAAGTTTAAGCAATACCTAACCAATCAAAACCAATCAAAAACTAAACAATACCAACTAATATCCTCATCTGACAAAAACTCAGCAACAAGGAAACAAAAACAAACAACAATAAACAATCCTAACACATACATAACACACAGCGCTCGCATGAACAACGACGAATAATACACTCAAACCGAGCTATCATCCAACGTGTTCAATCCGTTGCTTAAAATATCAAGACACAACAAATACTACTCACTTGACTCGCACAGTAGCATCGTACTAGCAGAGCAAATCGCACTCGCGTAGAAGTGGAAAATCCTCCCCCATCCGCCCCTCCCCATCTACTGCGAATAGGAGAAACCTTGTTCAAGATAGAACCTTCACATAGAACACCAATCGGTAACACAAACCACATCATCCTCACTTAGATCAATCCTCGTGTAAATTCAAATTTGCACATTAAGTGAGGCAATGTGAATCAACTAAACCATCCGTGCCAACCCAATCAAACAGAGACATGGTGAATTCCGAGTGGATGGATGTTATTCGTACGATGCTTATTTGCTTGATAAAGAGGATGTAAGAATTGTGTGTGTTGATGGTTTGTATATGACTTAGCACTCGTGTGTCTGCTCATGTAATGTGTATTGCTTTGCTTTGAGACACGATGTGATGAGATGAGATGCGATGCGATGCGATGTGGTGTTAGTATGAGAGAGAATTTTCTCGATACTGATGTTCTGATGTGCTGATGCGCCGACGTGAATTGATGTGATGTGTTGATTTGAGCATTGTGTTGATTGATAGTAAGGGATGGTCCGAAGACCTCCCCACTGGCAAAAACTACGCACCCGAGCGAACCCGATTAGGGATCGTCGCAGGCTTCAACCCACCAGAGTGCAAGGGCGAGCCTCGACCTGGGGCCAGGGCGTCCGTGATCACCCTGGTCCCGGTGCCAAGTAAGTTTTAGCAATACCTAACCAATCAAAACCAATCAAAAACTAAACAATACCAACTAATATCCTCATCTGACAAAAACTCAGCAACAAGTAAACAAAAACAAACAACAATAAACCATCCTAACACATACATAACACACAGCGCTCGCATGAACAACGACGAATAATACACTCAAACCGAGCTATCATCCAACGTGTTCAATCCGTTGCTTAAAATATCAAGACACAACAAATACTACTCACTTGACTCGCACAGTAGCATCGTACTACCAGGGCGAATCGCACTCGCGTAGAAGTGGAAAATCCTCCCCCATCCGCCCCTCCCCATCTACTGCGAATAGGAGAAACCTTGTTCAAGATAGAACCTTCACATAGAACACCAATCGGTAACACAAACCACATCATCCTCACTTAGATCAATCCTCGTGTAAATTCAAATTTGCACATTAAGTGAGGCAATGTGAATCAACTAAACCATCCGTGCCAACCCAATCAAACAGAACCATGGTGAATTCCGAGTGGATGGATGTTATTCGTACGATGCTTATTTGCTTGATAAAGAGGATGTAAGAATTGTGTGTGTTGATGGTTTGTATATGACTTAGCACTCGTGTGTCTGCTCATGTAGTGTGTATTGTTTTGCTTTGGGACACGATGTGATGAGATGAGATGCGATGCGATGCGATGTGGTGTTAGTATGAGAGAGAATTTTCTCGATACTGATGTTCTGATGTGCTGATGCGCCGATGTGAATTGATGTGATGTGTTGATTTGAGCATTGTGTTGATTGATAGTAAGGGATGGTCCGAAGACCTCCCCACTGGCAAAAACTACGCACCCGAGCGAACCCGATTAGGGATCGTCGCAGGCTTCAACCCACCAGAGTGCAAGGGCGAGCCTCGACCTGGGGCCAGGGCGTCCGTGATCACCCTGGTCCCGGTGCCAAGTAAGTTTAAGCAATACCTAACCAATCAAAACCAATCAAAAACTAAACAATACCAACTAATATCCTCATCTGACAAAAACTCAGCAACAAGGAAACAAAAACAAACAACAATAAACAATCCTAACACATACATAACACACAGCGCTCGCATGAACAACGACGAATAATACACTCAAACCGAGCTATCATCCAACGTGTTCAATCCGTTGCTTAAAATATCAAGACACAACAAATACTACTCACTTGACTCGCACAGTAGCATCGTACTAGCAGAGCAAATCGCACTCGCGTAGAAGTGGAAAATCCTCCCCCATCCGCCCCTCCCCATCTACTGCGAATAGGAGAAACCTTGTTCAAGATAGAACCTTCACATAGAACACCAATCGGTAACACAAACCACATCATCCTCACTTAGATCAATCCTCGTGTAAATTCAAATTTGCACATTAAGTGAGGCAATGTGAATCAACTAAACCATCCGTGCCAACCCAATCAAACAGAACCATGGTGAATTCCGAGTGGATGGATGTTATTCGTACGATGCTTATTTGCTTGATAAAGAGGATGTAAGAATTGTGTGTGTTGATGGTTTGTATATGACTTAGCACTCGTGTGTCTGCTCATGTAGTGTGTATTGTTTTGCTTTGGGACACGATGTGATGAGATGAGATGCGATGCGATGCGATGTGGTGTTAGTATGAGAGAGAATTTTCTCGATACTGATGTTCTGATGTGCTGATGCGCCGATGTGAATTGATGTGATGTGTTGATTTGAGCATTGTGTTGATTGATAGTAAGGGATGGTCCGAAGACCTCCCCACTGGCAAAAACTACGCACCCGAGCGAACCCGATTAGGGATCGTCGCAGGCTTCAACCCACCAGAGTGCAAGGGCGAGCCTCGACCTGGGGCCAGGGCGTCCGTGATCACCCTGGTCCCGGTGCCAAGTAAGTTTAAGCAATACCTAACCAATCAAAACCAATCAAAAACTAAACAATACCAACTAATATCCTCATCTGACAAAAACTCAGCAACAAGTAAACAAAAACAAACAACAATAAACAATCCTAACACATACATAACACACAGCGCTCGCATGAACAACGACGAATAATACACTCAAACCGAGCTATCATCCAACGTGTTCAATCCGTTGCTTAAAATATCAAGACACAACAAATACTACTCACTTGACTCGCACAGTAGCATCGTACTAGCAGAGCAAATCGCACTCGCGTAGAAGTGGAAAATCCTCCCCCATCCGCCCCTCCCCATCTACTGCGAATAGGAGAAACCTTGTTCAAGATAGAACCTTCACATAGAACACCAATCGGTAACACAAACCACATCATCCTCACTTAGATCAATCCTCGTGTAAATTCAAATTTGCACATTAAGTGAGGCAATGTGAATCAACTAAACCATCCGTGCCAACCCAATCAAACAGAGACATGGTGAATTCCGAGTGGATGGATGTTATTCGTACGATGCTTATTTGCTTGATAAAGAGGATGTAAGAATTGTGTGTGTTGATGGTTTGTATATGACTTAGCACTCGTGTGTCTGCTCATGTAGTGTGTATTGTTTTGCTTTGGGACACGATGTGATGAGATGAGATGCGATGCGATGCGATGTGGTGTTAGTATGAGAGAGAATTTTCTCGATACTGATGTTCTGATGTGCTGATGCGCCGATGTGAATTGATGTGATGTGTTGATTTGAGCATTGTGTTGATTGATAGTAAGGGATGGTCCGAAGACCTCCTTACTGGCAAAAACTACGCACCCGAGCGAACCCGATTAGGGATCGTCGCAGGCTTCAACCCACCAGAGTGCAAGGGCGAGCCTCGACCTGGGGCCAGGGCGTCCGTGATCACCCTGGTCCCGGTGCCAAGTAAGTTTAAGCAATACCTAACCAATCAAAACCAATCAAAAACTAAACAATACCAACTAATATCCTCATTTGACAAAAACTCAGCAACAAGTAAACAAAAACAAACAACAGTAAACAATCCTAACACATACATAACACACAGCGCTCGCATGAACAACGACGAATAATACACTCAAACCGAGCTATCATCCAACGTGTTCAATCCGTTGCTTAAAATATCAAGACACAACAAATACTACTCACTTGACTCGCACAGTAGCATCGTACTACCAGGGCGAATCGCACTCGCGTAGAAGTGGAAAATCCTCCCCCATCCGCCCCTCCCCATCTACTGCGAATAGGAGAAACCTTGTTCAAGATAGAACCTTCACATAGAACACCAATCGGTAACACAAACCACATCATCCTCACTTAGATCAATCCTCGTGTAAATTCAAATTTGCACATTAAGTGAGGCAATGTGAATCAACTAAACCATCCGTGCCAACCCAATCAAACAGAACCATGGTGAATTCCGAGTGGATGGATGTTATTCGTACGATGCTTATTTGCTTGATAAAGAGGATGTAAGAATTGTGTGTGTTGATGGTTTGTATATGACTTAGCACTCGTGTGTCTGCTCATGTAGTGTGTATTGTTTTGCTTTGGGACACGATGTGATGAGATGAGATGCGATGCGATGCGATGTGGTGTTAGTATGAGAGAGAATTTTCTCGATACTGATGTTCTGATGTGCTGATGCGCCGATGTGAATTGATGTGATGTGTTGATTTGAGCATTGTGTTGATTGATAGTAAGGGATGGTCCGAAGACCTCCCCACTGGCAAAAACTACGCACCCGAGCGAACCCGATTAGGGATCGTCGCAGGCTTCAACCCACCAGAGTGCAAGGGCGAGCCTCGACCTGGGGCCAGGGCGTCCGTGATCACCCTGGTCCCGGTGCCAAGTAAGTTTAAGCAATACCTAACCAATCAAAACCAATCAAAAACTAAACAATACCAACTAATATCCTCATCTGACAAAAACTCAGCAACAAGTAAACAAAAACAAACAACAATAAACAATCCTAACACATACATAACACACAGCGCTCGCATGAACAACGACGAATAATACACTCAAACCGAGCTATCATCCAACGTGTTCAATCCGTTGCTTAAAATATCAAGACACAACAAATACTACTCACTTGACTCGCACAGTAGCATCGTACTACCGGGGCGAATCGCACTCGCGTAGAAGTGGAAAATCCTCCCCCATCCGCCCCTCCCCATCTACTGCGAATAGGAGAAACCTTGTTCAAGATAGAACCTTCACATAGAACACCAATCGGTAACACAAACCACATCATCCTCACTTAGATCAATCCTCGTGTAAATTCAAATTTGCACATTAAGTGAGGCAATGTGAATCAACTAAACCATCCGTGCCAACCCAATCAAACAGAGACATGGTGAATTCCGAGTGGATGGATGTTATTCGTACGATGCTTATTTGCTTGATAAAGAGGATGTAAGAATTGTGTGTGTTGATGGTTTGTATATGACTTAGCACTCGTGTGTCTGCTCATGTAGTGTGTATTGTTTTGCTTTGGGACACGATGTGATGAGATGAGATGCGATGCGATGCGATGTGGTGTTAGTATGAGAGAGAATTTTCTCGATACTGATGTTCTGATGTGCTGATGCGCCGATGTGAATTGATGTGATGTGTTGATTTGAGCATTGTGTTGATTGATAGTAAGGGATGGTCCGAAGACCTCCTTACTGGCAAAAACTACGCACCCGAGCGAACCCGATTAGGGATCGTCGCAGGCTTCAACCCACCAGAGTGCAAGGGCGAGCCTCGACCTGGGGCCAGGGCGTCCGTGATCACCCTGGTCCCGGTGCCAAGTAAGTTTAAGCAATACCTAACCAATCAAAACCAATCAAAAACTAAACAATACCAACTAATATCCTCATTTGACAAAAACTCAGCAACAAGTAAACAAAAACAAACAACAGTAAACAATCCTAACACATACATAACACACAGCGCTCGCATGAACAACGACGAATAATACACTCAAACCGAGCTATCATCCAACGTGTTCAATCCGTTGCTTAAAATATCAAGACACAACAAATACTACTCACTTGACTCGCACAGTAGCATCGTACTAGCAGAGCAAATCGCACTCGCGTAGAAGTGGAAAATCCTCCCCCATCCGCCCCTCCCCATCTACTTCGAATAGGAGAAACCTTGTTCAAGATAGAACCTTCACATAGAACACCAATCGGTAACACAAACCACATCATCCTCACTTAGATCAATCCTCGTGTAAATTCAAATTTGCACATTAAGTGAGGCAATGTGAATCAACTAAACCATCCGTGCCAACCCAATCAAACAGAGACATGGTGAATTCCGAGTGGATGGATGTTATTCGTACGATGCTTATTTGCTTGATAAAGAGGATGTAAGAATTGTGTGTGTTGATGGTTTGTATATGACTTAGCACTCGTGTGTCTGCTCATGTAATGTGTATTGCTTTGCTTTGAGACACGATGTGATGAGATGCGATGCGTAGCGATGTGGTGTTAGTATGAGAGAGAGTTTTCTCGATACTGATGTTCTGATGTGCTGATGCGCCGATGTGAATTGATGTGATGTGTTGATTTGAGCATTGTGTTGATTGATAGTAAGGGATGGTCCGAAGACCTCCTTACTGGCAAAAACTACGCACCCGAGCGAACCCGATTAGGGATCGTCGCAGGCTTCAACCCACCAGAGTGCAAGGGCGAGCCTCGACCTGGGGCCAGGGCGTCCGTGATCACCCTGGTCCCGGTGCCAAGTAAGTTTAAGCAATACCTAACCAATCAAAACCAATCAAAAACTAAACAATACCAACTAATATCCTCATTTGACAAAAACTCAGCAACAAGTAAACAAAAACGAACAACAATAAACAATCCTAACACATACATAACACACAGCGCTCGCATGAACAACGACGAATAATACACTCAAACCGAGCTATCATCCAACGTGTTCAATCCGTTGCTTAAAATATCAAGACACAACAAATACTACTCACTTGACTCGCACAGTAGCATCGTACTACCAGGGCGAATCGCACTCGCGTAGAAGTGGAAAATCCTCCCCCATCCGCCCCTCCCCATCTACTGCGAATAGGAGAAACCTTGTTCAAGATAGAACCTTCACATAGAACACCAATCGGTAACACAAACCACATCATCCTCACTTAGATCAATCCTCGTGTAAATTCAAATTTGCACATTAAGTGAGGCAATGTGAATCAACTAAACCATCCGTGCCAACCCAATCAAACAGAAACATGGTGAATTCCGAGTGGATGGATGTTATTCGTACGATGCTTATTTGCTTGATAAAGAGGATGTAAGAATTGTGTGTGTTGATGGTTTGTATATGACTTAGCACTCGTGTGTCTGCTCATGTAATGTGTATTGCTTTGCTTTGAGACACGATGTGATGAGATGCGATGCGTAGCGATGTGGTGTTAGTATGAGAGAGAGTTTTCTCGATACTGATGTTCTGATGTGCTGATGCGCCGATGTGAATTGATGTGATGTGTTGATTTGAGCATTGTGTTGATTGATAGTAAGGGATGGTCCGAAGACCTCCTTACTGGCAAAAACTACGCACCCGAGCGAACCCGATTAGGGATCGTCGCAGGCTTCAACCCACCAGAGTGCAAGGGCGAGCCTCGACCTGGGGCCAGGGCGTCCGTGATCACCCTGGTCCCGGTGCCAAGTAAGTTTAAGCAATACCTAACCAATCAAAACCAATCAAAAACTAAACAATACCAACTAATATCCTCATTTGACAAAAACTCAGCAACAAGTAAACTAAAACAAACAACAATAAACAATCCTAACACATACATAACACACAGCGCTCGCATGAACAACGACGAATAATACACTCAAACCGAGCTATCATCCAACGTGTTCAATCCGTTGCTTAAAATATCAAGACACAACAAATACTACTCACTTGACTCGCACAGTAGCATCGTACTACCAGGGCGAATCGCACTCGCGTAGAAGTGGAAAATCCTCCCCCATCCGCCCCTCCCCATCTACTGCGAATAGGAGAAACCTTGTTCAAGATAGAACCTTCACATAGAACACCAATCGGTAACACAAACCACATCATCCTCACTTAGATCAATCCTCGTGTAAATTCAAATTTGCACATTAAGTGAGGCAATGTGAATCAACTAAACCATCCGTGCCAACCCAATCAAACAGAACCATGGTGAATTCCGAGTGGATGGATGTTATTCGTACGATGCTTATTTGCTTGATAAAGAGGATGTAAGAATTGTGTGTGTTGATGGTTTGTATATGACTTAGCACTCGTGTGTCTGCTCATGTAATGTGTATTGCTTTGCTTTGAGACACGATGTGATGAGATGCGATGCGTAGCGATGTGGTGTTAGTATGAGAGAGAATTTTCTCGATACTGATGTTCTGATGTGCTGATGCGCCGATGTGAATTGATGTGATGTGTTGATTTGAGCATTGTGTTGATTGATAGTAAGGGATGGTCCGAAGACCTCCCCACTGGCAAAAACTACGCACCCGAGCGAACCCGATTAGGGATCGTCGCAGGCTTCAACCCACCAGAGTGCAAGGGCGAGCCTCGACCTGGGGCCAGGGCGTCCGTGATCACCCTGGTCCCGGTGCCAAGTAGGTTTAAGCAATACCTAACCAATCAAAACCAATCAAAAACTAAACAATACCAACTAATATCCTCATTTGACAAAAACTCAGCAACAAGTAAACAAAAACGAACAACAATAAACCATCCTAACACATACATAACACACAGCGCTCGCATGAACAACGACGAATAATACACTCAAACCGAGCTATCATCCAACGTGTTCAATCCGTTGCTTAAAATATCAAGACACAACAAATACTACTCACTTGACTCGCACAGTAGCATCGTACTACCAGGGCGAATCGCACTCGCGTAGAAGTGGAAAATCCTCCCCCATCCGCCCCTCCCCATCTACTGCGAATAGGAGAAACCTTGTTCAAGATAGAACCTTCACATAGAACACCAATCGGTAACACAAACCACATCATCCTCACTTAGATCAATCCTCGTGTAAATTCAAATTTGCACATTAAGTGAGGCAATGTGAATCAACTAAACCATCCGTGCCAACCCAATCAAACAGAACCATGGTGAATTCCGAGTGGATGGATGTTATTCGTACGATGCTTATTTGCTTGATAAAGAGGATGTAAGAATTGTGTGTGTTGATGGTTTGTATATGACTTAGCACTCGTGTGTCTGCTCATGTAGTGTGTATTGTTTTGCTTTGGGACACGATGTGATGAGATGAGATGCGATGCGATGCGATGTGGTGTTAGTATGAGAGAGAATTTTCTCGATACTGATGTTCTGATGTGCTGATGCGCCGATGTGAATTGATGTGATGTGTTGATTTGAGCATTGTGTTGATTGATAGTAAGGGATGGTCCGAAGACCTCCCCACTGGCAAAAACTACGCACCCGAGCGAACCCGATTAGGGATCGTCGCAGGCTTCAACCCACCAGAGTGCAAGGGCGAGCCTCGACCTGGGGCCAGGGCGTCCGTGATCACCCTGGTCCCGGTGCCAAGTAAGTTTAAGCAATACCTAACCAATCAAAACCAATCAAAAACTAAACAATACCAACTAATATCCTCATTTGACAAAAACTCAGCAACAAGTAAACTAAAACAAACAACAATAAACAATCCTAACACATACATAACACACAGCGCTCGCATGAACAACGACGAATAATACACTCAAACCGAGCTATCATCCAACGTGTTCAATCCGTTGCTTAAAATATCAAGACACAACAAATACTACTCACTTGACTCGCACAGTAGCATCGTACTACCGGGGCGAATCGCACTCGCGTAGAAGTGGAAAATCCTCCCCCATCCGCCCCTCCCCATCTACTGCGAATAGGAGAAACCTTGTTCAAGATAGAACCTTCACATAGAACACCAATCGGTAACACAAACCACATCATCCTCACTTAGATCAATCCTCGTGTAAATTCAAATTTGCACATTAAGTGAGGCAATGTGAATCAACTAAACCATCCGTGCCAACCCAATCAAACAGAACCATGGTGAATTCCGAGTGGATGGATGTTATTCGTACGATGCTTATTTGCTTGATAAAGAGGATGTAAGAATTGTGTGTGTTGATGGTTTGTATATGACTTAGCACTCGTGTGTCTGCTCATGTAGTGTGTATTGTTTTGCTTTGGGACACGATGTGATGAGATGAGATGCGATGCGATGCGATGTGGTGTTAGTATGAGAGAGAATTTTCTCGATACTGATGTTCTGATGTGCTGATGCGCCGATGTGAAGTGTTGATTTGAGCATTGTGTTGATTGATAGTAAGGGATGGTCCGAAGACCTCCTTACTGGCAAAAACTACGCACCCGAGCGAACCCGATTAGGGATCGTCGCAGGCTTCAACCCACCAGAGTGCAAGGGCGAGCCTCGACCTGGGGCCAGGGCGTCCGTGATCACCCTGGTCCCGGTGCCAAGTAAGTTTAAGCAATACCTAACCAATCAAAACCAATCAAAAACTAAACAATACCAACTAATATCCTCATTTGACAAAAACTCAGCAACAAGTAAACAAAAACAAACAACAGTAAACAATCCTAACACATACATAACACACAGCGCTCGCATGAACAACGACGAATAATACACTCAAACCGAGCTATCATCCAACGTGTTCAATCCGTTGCTTAAAATATCAAGACACAACAAATACTACTCACTTGACTCGCACAGTAGCATCGTACTACCAGGGCGAATCGCACTCGCGTAGAAGTGGAAAATCCTCCCCCATCCGCCCCTCCCCATCTACTGCGAATAGGAGAAACCTTGTTCAAGATAGAACCTTCACATAGAACACCAATCGGTAACACAAACCACATCATCCTCACTTAGATCAATCCTCGTGTAAATTCAAATTTGCACATTAAGTGAGGCAATGTGAATCAACTAAACCATCCGTGCCAACCCAATCAAACAGAACCATGGTGAATTCCGAGTGGATGGATGTTATTCGTACGATGCTTATTTGCTTGATAAAGAGGATGTAAGAATTGTGTGTGTTGATGGTTTGTATATGACTTAGCACTCGTGTGTCTGCTCATGTAGTGTGTATTGTTTTGCTTTGGGACACGATGTGATGAGATGAGATGCGATGCGATGCGATGTGGTGTTAGTATGAGAGAGAATTTTCTCGATACTGATGTTCTGATGTGCTGATGCGCCGATGTGAATTGATGTGATGTGTTGATTTGAGCATTGTGTTGATTGATAGTAAGGGATGGTCCGAAGACCTCCCCACTGGCAAAAACTACGCACCCGAGCGAACCCGATTAGGGATCGTCGCAGGCTTCAACCCACCAGAGTGCAAGGGCGAGCCTCGACCTGGGGCCAGGGCGTCCGTGATCACCCTGGTCCCGGTGCCAAGTAAGTTTAAGCAATACCTAACCAATCAAAACCAATCAAAAACTAAACAATACCAACTAATATCCTCATCTGACAAAAACTCAGCAACAAGGAAACAAAAACAAACAACAATAAACAATCCTAACACATACATAACACACAGCGCTCGCATGAACAACGACGAATAATACACTCAAACCGAGCTATCATCCAACGTGTTCAATCCGTTGCTTAAAATATCAAGACACAACAAATACTACTCACTTGACTCGCACAGTAGCATCGTACTACCAGGGCGAATCGCACTCGCGTAGAAGTGGAAAATCCTCCCCCATCCGCCCCTCCCCATCTACTGCGAATAGGAGAAACCTTGTTCAAGATAGAACCTTCACATAGAACACCAATCGGTAACACAAACCACATCATCCTCACTTAGATCAATCCTCGTGTAAATTCAAATTTGCACATTAAGTGAGGCAATGTGAATCAACTAAACCATCCGTGCCAACCCAATCAAACAGAACCATGGTGAATTCCGAGTGGATGGATGTTATTCGTACGATGCTTATTTGCTTGATAAAGAGGATGTAAGAATTGTGTGTGTTGATGGTTTGTATATGACTTAGCACTCGTGTGTCTGCTCATGTAGTGTGTATTGTTTTGCTTTGGGACACGATGTGATGAGATGCGATGCGATGCGATGCGATGTGGTGTTAGTATGAGAGAGAATTTTCTCGATACTGATGTTCTGATGTGCTGATGCGCCGATGTGAATTGATGTGAAGTGTTGATTTGAGCATTGTGTTGATTGATAGTAAGGGATGGTCCGAAGACCTCCTTACTGGCAAAAACTACGCACCCGAGCGAACCCGATTAGGGATCGTCGCAGGCTTCAACCCACCAGAGTGCAAGGGCGAGCCTCGACCTGGGGCCAGGGCGTCCGTGATCACCCTGGTCCCGGTGCCAAGTAAGTTTAAGCAATACCTAACCAATCAAAACCAATCAAAAACTAAACAATACCAACTAATATCCTCATTTGACAAAAACTCAGCAACAAGTAAACAAAAACAAACAACAGTAAACAATCCTAACACATACATAACACACAGCGCTCGCATGAACAACGACGAATAATACACTCAAACCGAGCTATCATCCAACGTGTTCAATCCGTTGCTTAAAATATCAAGACACAACAAATACTACTCACTTGACTCGCACAGTAGCATCGTACTACCAGGGCGAATCGCACTCGCGTAGAAGTGGAAAATCCTCCCCCATCCGCCCCTCCCCATCTACTGCGAATAGGAGAAACCTTGTTCAAGATAGAACCTTCACATAGAACACCAATCGGTAACACAAACCACATCATCCTCACTTAGATCAATCCTCGTGTAAATTCAAATTTGCACATTAAGTGAGGCAATGTGAATCAACTAAACCATCCGTGCCAACCCAATCAAACAGAACCATGGTGAATTCCGAGTGGATGGATGTTATTCGTACGATGCTTATTTGCTTGATAAAGAGGATGTAAGAATTGTGTGTGTTGATGGTTTGTATATGACTTAGCACTCGTGTGTCTGCTCATGTAGTGTGTAT
This sequence comes from Fasciola hepatica, assembly GCA_948099385.1. Classification (NCBI taxonomy): domain Eukaryota; kingdom Metazoa; phylum Platyhelminthes; class Trematoda; order Plagiorchiida; family Fasciolidae; genus Fasciola; species Fasciola hepatica. The sequence continues at coordinate 5,165,212 of CANUEZ040000060.1, read as the reverse complement.
TGTTTTGCTTTGGGACACGATGTGATGAGATGCGATGCGATGCGATGCGATGTGGTGTTAGTATGAGAGAGAATTTTCTCGATACTGATGTTCTGATGTGCTGATGCGCCGATGTGAATTGATGTGATGTGTTGATTTGAGCATTGTGTTGATTGATAGTAAGGGATGGTCCGAAGACCTCCTTACTGGCAAAAACTACGCACCCGAGCGAACCCGATTAGGGATCGTCGCAGGCTTCAACCCACCAGAGTGCAAGGGCGAGCCTCGACCTGGGGCCAGGGCGTCCGTGATCACCCTGGTCCCGGTGCCAAGTAAGTTTAAGCAATACCTAACCAATCAAAACCAATCAAAAACTAAACAATACCAACTAATATCCTCATCTGACAAAAACTCAGCAACAAGTAAACAAAAACAAACAACAATAAACAATCCTAACACATACATAACACACAGCGCTCGCATGAACAACGACGAATAATACACTCAAACCGAGCTATCATCCAACGTGTTCAATCCGTTGCTTAAAATATCAAGACACAACAAATACTACTCACTTGACTCGCACAGTAGCATCGTACTACCAGGGCGAATCGCACTCGCGTAGAAGTGGAAAATCCTCCCCCATCCGCCCCTCCCCATCTACTGCGAATAGGAGAAACCTTGTTCAAGATAGAACCTTCACATAGAACACCAATCGGTAACACAAACCACATCATCCTCACTTAGATCAATCCTCGTGTAAATTCAAATTTGCACATTAAGTGAGGCAATGTGAATCAACTAAACCATCCGTGCCAACCCAATCAAACAGAACCATGGTGAATTCCGAGTGGATGGATGTTATTCGTACGATGCTTATTTGCTTGATAAAGAGGATGTAAGAATTGTGTGTGTTGATGGTTTGTATATGACTTAGCACTCGTGTGTCTGCTCATGTAGTGTGTATTGTTTTGCTTTGGGACACGATGTGATGAGATGCGATGCGATGCGATGCGATGTGGTGTTAGTATGAGAGAGAATTTTCTCGATACTGATGTTCTGATGTGCTGATGCGCCGATGTGAATTGATGTGATGTGTTGATTTGAGCATTGTGTTGATTGATAGTAAGGGATGGTCCGAAGACCTCCTTACTGGCAAAAACTACGCACCCGAGCGAACCCGATTAGGGATCGTCGCAGGCTTCAACCCACCAGAGTGCAAGGGCGAGCCTCGACCTGGGGCCAGGGCGTCCGTGATCACCCTGGTCCCGGTGCCAAGTAAGTTTAAGCAATACCTAACCAATCAAAACCAATCAAAAACTAAACAATACCAAATAATATCCTCATTTGACAAAAACTCAGCAACAAGTAAACAAAAACAAACAACAGTAAACAATCCTAACACATACATAACACACAGCGCTCGCATGAACAACGACGAATAATACACTCAAACCGAGCTATCATCCAACGTGTTCAATCCGTTGCTTAAAATATCAAGACACAACAAATACTACTCACTTGACTCGCACAGTAGCATCGTACTACCAGGGCGAATCGCACTCGCGTAGAAGTGGAAAATCCTCCCCCATCCGCCCCTCCCCATCTACTGCGAATAGGAGAAACCTTGTTCAAGATAGAACCTTCACATAGAACACCAATCGGTAACACAAACCACATCATCCTCACTTAGATCAATCCTCGTGTAAATTCAAATTTGCACATTAAGTGAGGCAATGTGAATCAACTAAACCATCCGTGCCAACCCAATCAAACAGAACCATGGTGAATTCCGAGTGGATGGATGTTATTCGTACGATGCTTATTTGCTTGATAAAGAGGATGTAAGAATTGTGTGTGTTGATGGTTTGTATATGACTTAGCACTCGTGTGTCTGCTCATGTAGTGTGTATTGTTTTGCTTTGGGACACGATGTGATGAGATGAGATGCGATGCGATGCGATGTGGTGTTAGTATGAGAGAGAGTTTTCTCGATACTGATGTTCTGATGTGCTGATGCGCCGATGTGAATTGATGTGATGTGTTGATTTGAGCATTGTGTTGATTGATAGTAAGGGATGGTCCGAAGACCTCCTTACTGGCAAAAACTACGCACCCGAGCGAACCCGATTAGGGATCGTCGCAGGCTTCAACCCACCAGAGTGCAAGGGCGAGCCTCGACCTGGGGCCAGGGCGTCCGTGATCACCCTGGTCCCGGTGCCAAGTAAGTTTAAGCAATACCTAACCAATCAAAACCAATCAAAAACTAAACAATACCAACTAATATCCTCATCTGACAAAAACTCAGCAACAAGTAAACAAAAACAAACAACAATAAACAATCCTAACACATACATAACACACAGCGCTCGCATGAACAACGACGAATAATACACTCAAACCGAGCTATCATCCAACGTGTTCAATCCGTTGCTTAAAATATCAAGACACAACAAATACTACTCACTTGACTCGCACAGTAGCATCGTACTACCGGGGCGAATCGCACTCGCGTAGAAGTGGAAAATCCTCCCCCATCCGCCCCTCCCCATCTACTGCGAATAGGAGAAACCTTGTTCAAGATAGAACCTTCACATAGAACACCAATCGGTAACACAAACCACATCATCCTCACTTAGATCAATCCTCGTGTAAATTCAAATTTGCACATTAAGTGAGGCAATGTGAATCAACTAAACCATCCGTGCCAACCCAATCAAACAGAACCATGGTGAATTCCGAGTGGATGGATGTTATTCGTACGATGCTTATTTGCTTGATAAAGAGGATGTAAGAATTGTGTGTGTTGGTGGTTTGTATATGACTTAGCACTCGTGTGTCTGCTCATGTAGTGTGTATTGCTTTGCTTTGAGACACGATGTGATGAGATGCGATGCGTAGCGATGTGGTGTTAGTATGAGAGAGAGTTTTCTCGATACTGATGTTCTGATGTGCTGATGCGCCGATGTGAATTGATGTGATGTGTTGATTTGAGCATTGTGTTGATTGATAGTAAGGGATGGTCCGAAGACCTCCCCACTGGCAAAAACTACGCACCCGAGCGAACCCGATTAGGGATCGTCGCAGGCTTCAACCCACCAGAGTGCAAGGGCGAGCCTCGACCTGGGGCCAGGGCGTCCGTGATCACCCTGGTCCCGGTGCCAAGTAAGTTTAAGCAATACCTAACCAATCAAAACCAATCAAAAACTAAACAATACCAACTAATATCCTCATTTGACAAAAACTCAGCAACAAGTAAACAAAAACAAACAACAGTATACAATCCTAACACATACATAACACACAGCGCTCGCATGAATAACGACGAATAATACACTCAAACTGAGCTATCATCCAACGTGTTCAATCCGTTGCTTAAAATATCAAGACACAACAAATACTACTCACTTGACTCGCACAGTAGCATCGTACTACCGGGGCGAATCGCACTCGCGTAGAAGTGGAAAATCCTCCCCCATCCGCCCCTCCCCATCTACTGCGAATAGGAGAAACCTTGTTCAAGATAGAACCTTCACATAGAACACCAATCGGTAACACAAACCACATCATCCTCACTTAGATCAATCCTCGTGTAAATTCAAATTTGCACATTAAGTGAGGCAATGTGAATCAACTAAACCATCCGTGCCAACCCAATCAAACAGAACCATGGTGAATTCCGAGTGGATGGATGTTATTCGTACGATGCTTATTTGCTTGATAAAGAGGATGTAAGAATTGTGTGTGTTGATGGTTTGTATATGACTTAGCACTCGTGTGTCTGCTCATGTAGTGTGTATTGTTTTGCTTTGGGACACGATGTGATGAGATGAGATGCGATGCGATGCGATGTGGTGTTAGTATGAGAGAGAATTTTCTCGATACTGATGTTCTGATGTGCTGATGCGCCGATGTGAATTGATGTGATGTGTTGATTTGAGCATTGTGTTGATTGATAGTAAGGGATGGTCCGAAGACCTCCCCACTGGCAAAAACTACGCACCCGAGCGAACCCGATTAGGGATCGTCGCAGGCTTCAACCCACCAGAGTGCAAGGGCGAGCCTCGACCTGGGGCCAGGGCGTCCGTGATCACCCTGGTCCCGGTGCCAAGTAAGTTTAAGCAATACCTAACCAATCAAAACCAATCAAAAACTAAACAATACCAACTAATATCCTCATCTGACAAAAACTCAGCAACAAGTAAACAAAAACAAACAACAATAAACAATCCTAACACATACATAACACACAGCGCTCGCATGAACAACGACGAATAATACACTCAAACCGAGCTATCATCCAACGTGTTCAATCCGTTGCTTAAAATATCAAGACACAACAAATACTACTCACTTGACTCGCACAGTAGCATCGTACTACCAGGGCGAATCGCACTCGCGTAGAAGTGGAAAATCCTCCCCCATCCGCCCCTCCCCATCTACTGCGAATAGGAGAAACCTTGTTCAAGATAGAACCTTCACATAGAACACCAATCGGTAACACAAACCACATCATCCTCACTTAGATCAATCCTCGTGTAAATTCAAATTTGCACATTAAGTGAGGCAATGTGAATCAACTAAACCATCCGTGCCAACCCAATCAAACAGAACCATGGTGAATTCCGAGTGGATGGATGTTATTCGTACGATGCTTATTTGCTTGATAAAGAGGATGTAAGAATTGTGTGTGTTGGTGGTTTGTATATGACTTAGCACTCGTGTGTCTGCTCATGTAGTGTGTATTGCTTTGCTTTGAGACACGATGTGATGAGATGCGATGCGTAGCGATGTGGTGTTAGTATGAGAGAGAGTTTTCTCGATACTGATGTTCTGATGTGCTGATGCGCCGATGTGAATTGATGTGATGTGTTGATTTGAGCATTGTGTTGATTGATAGTAAGGGATGGTCCGAAGACCTCCTTACTGGCAAAAACTACGCACCCGAGCGAACCCGATTAGGGATCGTCGCAGGCTTCAACCCACCAGAGTGCAAGGGCGAGCCTCGACCTGGGGCCAGGGCGTCCGTGATCACCCTGGTCCCGGTGCCAAGTAAGTTTAAGCAATACCTAACCAATCAAAACCAATCAAAAACTAAACAATACCAACTAATATCCTCATCTGACAAAAACTCAGCAACAAGTAAACAAAAACAAACAACAATAAACAATCCTAACACATACATAACACACAGCGCTCGCATGAACAACGACGAATAATACACTCAAACCGAGCTATCATCCAACGTGTTCAATCCGTTGCTTAAAATATCAAGACACAACAAATACTACTCACTTGACTCGCACAGTAGCATCGTACTACCGGGGCGAATCGCACTCGCGTAGAAGTGGAAAATCCTCCCCCATCCGCCCCTCCCCATCTACTGCGAATAGGAGAAACCTTGTTCAAGATAGAACCTTCACATAGAACACCAATCGGTAACACAAACCACATCATCCTCACTTAGATCAATCCTCGTGTAAATTCAAATTTGCACATTAAGTGAGGCAATGTGAATCAACTAAACCATCCGTGCCAACCCAATCAAACAGAACCATGGTGAATTCCGAGTGGATGGATGTTATTCGTACGATGCTTATTTGCTTGATAAAGAGGATGTAAGAATTGTGTGTGTTGATGGTTTGTATATGACTTAGCACTCGTGTGTCTGCTCATGTAGTGTGTATTGCTTTGCTTTGAGACACGATGTGATGAGATGCGATGCGTAGCGATGTGGTGTTAGTATGAGAGAGAGTTTTCTCGATACTGATGTTCTGATGTGCTGATGCGCCGATGTGAATTGATGTGATGTGTTGATTTGAGCATTGTGTTGATTGATAGTAAGGGATGGTCCGAAGACCTCCCCACTGGCAAAAACTACGCACCCGAGCGAACCCGATTAGGGATCGTCGCAGGCTTCAACCCACCAGAGTGCAAGGGCGAGCCTCGACCTGGGGCCAGGGCGTCCGTGATCACCCTGGTCCCGGTGCCAAGTAAGTTTAAGCAATACCTAACCAATCAAAACCAATCAAAAACTAAACAATACCAACTAATATCCTCATTTGACAAAAACTCAGCAACAAGTAAACAAAAACAAACAACAGTATACAATCCTAACACATACATAACACACAGCGCTCGCATGAATAACGACGAATAATACACTCAAACTGAGCTATCATCCAACGTGTTCAATCCGTTGCTTAAAATATCAAGACACAACAAATACTACTCACTTGACTCGCACAGTAGCATCGTACTACCGGGGCGAATCGCACTCGCGTAGAAGTGGAAAATCCTCCCCCATCCGCCCCTCCCCATCTACTGCGAATAGGAGAAACCTTGTTCAAGATAGAACCTTCACATAGAACACCAATCGGTAACACAAACCACATCATCCTCACTTAGATCAATCCTCGTGTAAATTCAAATTTGCACATTAAGTGAGGCAATGTGAATCAACTAAACCATCCGTGCCAACCCAATCAAACAGAACCATGGTGAATTCCGAGTGGATGGATGTTATTCGTACGATGCTTATTTGCTTGATAAAGAGGATGTAAGAATTGTGTGTGTTGATGGTTTGTATATGACTTAGCACTCGTGTGTCTGCTCATGTAGTGTGTATTGCTTTGCTTTGAGACACGATGTGATGAGATGCGATGCGTAGCGATGTGGTGTTAGTATGAGAGAGAGTTTTCTCGATACTGATGTTCTGATGTGCTGATGCGCCGATGTGAATTGATGTGATGTGTTGATTTGAGCATTGTGTTGATTGATAGTAAGGGATGGTCCGAAGACCTCCTTACTGGCAAAAACTACGCACCCGAGCGAACCCGATTAGGGATCGTCGCAGGCTTCAACCCACCAGAGTGCAAGGGCGAGCCTCGACCTGGGGCCAGGGCGTCCGTGATCACCCTGGTCCCGGTGCCAAGTAAGTTTAAGCAATACCTAACCAATCAAAACCAATCAAAAACTAAACAATACCAACTAATATCCTCATCTGACAAAAACTCAGCAACAAGTAAACAAAAACAAACAACAATAAACAATCCTAACACATACATAACACACAGCGCTCGCATGAACAACGACGAATAATACACTCAAACCGAGCTATCATCCAACGTGTTCAATCCGTTGCTTAAAATATCAAGACACAACAAATACTACTCACTTGACTCGCACAGTAGCATCGTACTAGCAGAGCAAATCGCACTCGCGTAGAAGTGGAAAATCCTCCCCCATCCGCCCCTCCCCATCTACTGCGAATAGGAGAAACCTTGTTCAAGATAGAACCTTCACATAGAACACCAATCGGTAACACAAACCACATCATCCTCACTTAGATCAATCCTCGTGTAAATTCAAATTTGCACATTAAGTGAGGCAATGTGAATCAACTAAACCATCCGTGCCAACCCAATCAAACAGAGACATGGTGAATTCCGAGTGGATGGATGTTATTCGTACGATGCTTATTTGCTTGATAAAGAGGATGTAAGAATTGTGTGTGTTGGTGGTTTGTATATGACTTAGCACTCGTGTGTCTGCTCATGTAGTGTGTATTGCTTTGCTTTGAGACACGATGTGATGAGATGAGATGCGATGCGATGCGATGTGGTGTTAGTATGAGAGAGAATTTTCTCGATACTGATGTTCTGATGTGCTGATGCGCCGATGTGAATTGATGTGATGTGTTGATTTGAGCATTGTGTTGATTGATAGTAAGGGATGGTCCGAAGACCTCCCCACTGGCAAAAACTACGCACCCGAGCGAACCCGATTAGGGATCGTCGCAGGCTTCAACCCACCAGAGTGCAAGGGCGAGCCTCGACCTGGGGCCAGGGCGTCCGTGATCACCCTGGTCCCGGTGCCAAGTAAGTTTAAGCAATACCTAACCAATCAAAACCAATCAAAAACTAAACAATACCAACTAATATCCTCATTTGACAAAAACTCAGCAACAAGTAAACAAAAACAAACAACAGTATACAATCCTAACACATACATAACACACAGCGCTCGCATGAATAACGACGAATAATACACTCAAACTGAGCTATCATCCAACGTGTTCAATCCGTTGCTTAAAATATCAAGACACAACAAATACTACTCACTTGACTCGCACAGTAGCATCGTACTACCGGGGCGAATCGCACTCGCGTAGAAGTGGAAAATCCTCCCCCATCCGCCCCTCCCCATCTACTGCGAATAGGAGAAACCTTGTTCAAGATAGAACCTTCACATAGAACACCAATCGGTAACACAAACCACATCATCCTCACTTAGATCAATCCTCGTGTAAATTCAAATTTGCACATTAAGTGAGGCAATGTGAATCAACTAAACCATCCGTGCCAACCCAATCAAACAGAACCATGGTGAATTCCGAGTGGATGGATGTTATTCGTACGATGCTTATTTGCTTGATAAAGAGGATGTAAGAATTGTGTGTGTTGATGGTTTGTATATGACTTAGCACTCGTGTGTCTGCTCATGTAGTGTGTATTGTTTTGCTTTGGGACACGATGTGATGAGATGAGATGCGATGCGATGCGATGTGGTGTTAGTATGAGAGAGAATTTTCTCGATACTGATGTTCTGATGTGCTGATGCGCCGATGTGAATTGATGTGATGTGTTGATTTGAGCATTGTGTTGATTGATAGTAAGGGATGGTCCGAAGACCTCCCCACTGGCAAAAACTACGCACCCGAGCGAACCCGATTAGGGATCGTCGCAGGCTTCAACCCACCAGAGTGCAAGGGCGAGCCTCGACCTGGGGCCAGGGCGTCCGTGATCACCCTGGTCCCGGTGCCAAGTAAGTTTAAGCAATACCTAACCAATCAAAACCAATCAAAAACTAAACAATACCAACTAATATCCTCATTTGACAAAAACTCAGCAACAAGTAAACAAAAACAAACAACAGTATACAATCCTAACACATACATAACACACAGCGCTCGCATGAATAACGACGAATAATACACTCAAACTGAGCTATCATCCAACGTGTTCAATCCGTTGCTTAAAATATCAAGACACAACAAATACTACTCACTTGACTCGCACAGTAGCATCGTACTACCGGGGCGAATCGCACTCGCGTAGAAGTGGAAAATCCTCCCCCATCCGCCCCTCCCCATCTACTGCGAATAGGAGAAACCTTGTTCAAGATAGAACCTTCACATAGAACACCAATCGGTAACACAAACCACATCATCCTCACTTAGATCAATCCTCGTGTAAATTCAAATTTGCACATTAAGTGAGGCAATGTGAATCAACTAAACCATCCGTGCCAACCCAATCAAACAGAGACATGGTGAATTCCGAGTGGATGGATGTTATTCGTACGATGCTTATTTGCTTGATAAAGAGGATGTAAGAATTGTGTGTGTTGATGGTTTGTATATGACTTAGCACTCGTGTGTCTGCTCATGTAGTGTGTATTGCTTTGCTTTGAGACACGATGTGATGAGATGCGATGCGTAGCGATGTGGTGTTAGTATGAGAGAGAGTTTTCTCGATACTGATGTTCTGATGTGCTGATGCGCCGATGTGAATTGATGTGATGTGTTGATTTGAGCATTGTGTTGATTGATAGTAAGGGATGGTCCGAAGACCTCCCCACTGGCAAAAACTACGCACCCGAGCGAACCCGATTAGGGATCGTCGCAGGCTTCAACCCACCAGAGTGCAAGGGCGAGCCTCGACCTGGGGCCAGGGCGTCCGTGATCACCCTGGTCCCGGTGCCAAGTAAGTTTAAGCAATACCTAACCAATCAAAACCAATCAAAAACTAAACAATACCAACTAATATCCTCATCTGACAAAAACTCAGCAACAAGTAAACAAAAACAAACAACAATAAACAATCCTAACACATACATAACACACAGCGCTCGCATGAACAACGACGAATAATACACTCAAACCGAGCTATCATCCAACGTGTTCAATCCGTTGCTTAAAATATCAAGACACAACAAATACTACTCACTTGACTCGCACAGTAGCATCGTACTACCGGGGCGAATCGCACTCGCGTAGAAGTGGAAAATCCTCCCCCATCCGCCCCTCCCCATCTACTGCGAATAGGAGAAACCTTGTTCAAGATAGAACCTTCACATAGAACACCAATCGGTAACACAAACCACATCATCCTCACTTAGATCAATCCTCGTGTAAATTCAAATTTGCACATTAAGTGAGGCAATGTGAATCAACTAAACCATCCGTGCCAACCCAATCAAACAGAACCATGGTGAATTCCGAGTGGATGGATGTTATTCGTACGATGCTTATTTGCTTGATAAAGAGGATGTAAGAATTGTGTGTGTTGGTGGTTTGTATATGACTTAGCACTCGTGTGTCTGCTCATGTAGTGTGTATTGCTTTGCTTTGAGACACGATGTGATGAGATGCGATGCGTAGCGATGTGGTGTTAGTATGAGAGAGAATTTTCTCGATACTGATGTTCTGATGTGCTGATGCGCCGATGTGAATTGATGTGATGTGTTGATTTGAGCATTGTGTTGATTGATAGTAAGGGATGGTCCGAAGACCTCCCCACTGGCAAAAACTACGCACCCGAGCGAACCCGATTAGGGATCGTCGCAGGCTTCAACCCACCAGAGTGCAAGGGCGAGCCTCGACCTGGGGCCAGGGCGTCCGTGATCACCCTGGTCCCGGTGCCAAGTAAGTTTAAGCAATACCTAACCAATCAAAACCAATCAAAAACTAAACAATACCAACTAATATCCTCATTTGACAAAAACTCAGCAACAAGTAAACAAAAACAAACAACAGTATACAATCCTAACACATACATAACACACAGCGCTCGCATGAATAACGACGAATAATACACTCAAACTGAGCTATCATCCAACGTGTTCAATCCGTTGCTTAAAATATCAAGACACAACAAATACTACTCACTTGACTCGCACAGTAGCATCGTACTACCGGGGCGAATCGCACTCGCGTAGAAGTGGAAAATCCTCCCCCATCCGCCCCTCCCCATCTACTGCGAATAGGAGAAACCTTGTTCAAGATAGAACCTTCACATAGAACACCAATCGGTAACACAAACCACATCATCCTCACTTAGATCAATCCTCGTGTAAATTCAAATTTGCACATTAAGTGAGGCAATGTGAATCAACTAAACCATCCGTGCCAACCCAATCAAACAGAACCATGGTGAATTCCGAGTGGATGGATGTTATTCGTACGATGCTTATTTGCTTGATAAAGAGGATGTAAGAATTGTGTGTGTTGATGGTTTGTATATGACTTAGCACTCGTGTGTCTGCTCATGTAGTGTGTATTGTTTTGCTTTGGGACACGATGTGATGAGATGAGATGCGATGCGATGCGATGTGGTGTTAGTATGAGAGAGAATTTTCTCGATACTGATGTTCTGATGTGCTGATGCGCCGATGTGAATTGATGTGATGTGTTGATTTGAGCATTGTGTTGATTGATAGTAAGGGATGGTCCGAAGACCTCCCCACTGGCAAAAACTACGCACCCGAGCGAACCCGATTAGGGATCGTCGCAGGCTTCAACCCACCAGAGTGCAAGGGCGAGCCTCGACCTGGGGCCAGGGCGTCCGTGATCACCCTGGTCCCGGTGCCAAGTAAGTTTAAGCAATACCTAACCAATCAAAACCAATCAAAAACTAAACAATACCAACTAATATCCTCATTTGACAAAAACTCAGCAACAAGTAAACAAAAACAAACAACAGTATACAATCCTAACACATACATAACACACAGCGCTCGCATGAATAACGACGAATAATACACTCAAACCGAGCTATCATCCAACGTGTTCAATCCGTTGCTTAAAATATCAAGACACAACAAATACTACTCACTTGACTCGCACAGTAGCATCGTACTACCGGGGCGAATCGCACTCGCGTAGAAGTGGAAAATCCTCCCCCATCCGCCCCTCCCCATCTACTGCGAATAGGAGAAACCTTGTTCAAGATAGAACCTTCACATAGAACACCAATCGGTAACACAAACCACATCATCCTCACTTAGATCAATCCTCGTGTAAATTCAAATTTGCACATTAAGTGAGGCAATGTGAATCAACTAAACCATCCGTGCCAACCCAATCAAACAGAACCATGGTGAATTCCGAGTGGATGGATGTTATTCGTACGATGCTTATTTGCTTGATAAAGAGGATGTAAGAATTGTGTGTGTTGATGGTTTGTATATGACTTAGCACTCGTGTGTCTGCTCATGTAGTGTGTATTGCTTTGCTTTGAGACACGATGTGATGAGATGCGATGCGTAGCGATGTGGTGTTAGTATGAGAGAGAGTTTTCTCGATACTGATGTTCTGATGTGCTGATGCGCCGATGTGAATTGATGTGATGTGTTGATTTGAGCATTGTGTTGATTGATAGTAAGGGATGGTCCGAAGACCTCCCCACTGGCAAAAACTACGCACCCGAGCGAACCCGATTAGGGATCGTCGCAGGCTTCAACCCACCAGAGTGCAAGGGCGAGCCTCGACCTGGGGCCAGGGCGTCCGTGATCACCCTGGTCCCGGTGCCAAGTAAGTTTAAGCAATACCTAACCAATCAAAACCAATCAAAAACTAAACAATACCAACTAATATCCTCATCTGACAAAAACTCAGCAACAAGTAAACAAAAACAAACAACAATAAACAATCCTAACACATACATAACACACAGCGCTCGCATGAACAACGACGAATAATACACTCAAACCGAGCTATCATCCAACGTGTTCAATCCGTTGCTTAAAATATCAAGACACAACAAATACTACTCACTTGACTCGCACAGTAGCATCGTACTACCGGGGCGAATCGCACTCGCGTAGAAGTGGAAAATCCTCCCCCATCCGCCCCTCCCCATCTACTGCGAATAGGAGAAACCTTGTTCAAGATAGAACCTTCACATAGAACACCAATCGGTAACACAAACCACATCATCCTCACTTAGATCAATCCTCGTGTAAATTCAAATTTGCACATTAAGTGAGGCAATGTGAATCAACTAAACCATCCGTGCCAACCCAATCAAACAGAACCATGGTGAATTCCGAGTGGATGGATGTTATTCGTACGATGCTTATTTGCTTGATAAAGAGGATGTAAGAATTGTGTGTGTTGGTGGTTTGTATATGACTTAGCACTCGTGTGTCTGCTCATGTAGTGTGTATTGCTTTGCTTTGAGACACGATGTGATGAGATGCGATGCGTAGCGATGTGGTGTTAGTATGAGAGAGAATTTTCTCGATACTGATGTTCTGATGTGCTGATGCGCCGATGTGAATTGATGTGATGTGTTGATTTGAGCATTGTGTTGATTGATAGTAAGGGATGGTCCGAAGACCTCCTTACTGGCAACAACTACGCACCCGAGCGAACCCGATTAGGGATCGTCGCAGGCTTCAACCCACCAGAGTGCAAGGGCGAGCCTCGACCTGGGGCCAGGGCGTCCGTGATCACCCTGGTCCCGGTGCCAAGTAAGTTTAAGCAATTCCTAACCAATCAAAACCAATCAAAAACTAAACAATACCAACTAATATCCTCATTTGACAAAAACTCAGCAACAAGTAAACAAAAACAAACAACAGTATACAATCCTAACACATACATAACACACAGCGCTCGCATGAATAACGACGAATAATACACTCAAACTGAGCTATCATCCAACGTGTTCAATCCGTTGCTTAAAATATCAAGACACAACAAATACTACTCACTTGACTCGCACAGTAGTATCGTACTACCGGGGCGAATCGCACTCGCGTAGAAGTGGAAAATCCTCCCCCATCCGCCCCTCCCCATCTACTGCGAATAGGAGAAACCTTGTTCAAGATAGAACCTTCACATAGAACACCAATCGGTAACACAAACCACATCATCCTCACTTAGATCAATCCTCGTGTAAATTCAAATTTGCACATTAAGTGAGGCAATGTGAATCAACTAAACCATCCGTGCCAACCCAATCAAACAGAACCATGGTGAATTCCGAGTGGATGGATGTTATTCGTACGATGCTTATTTGCTTGATAAAGAGGATGTAAGAATTGTGTGTGTTGATGGTTTGTATATGACTTAGCACTCGTGTGTCTGCTCATGTAGTGTGTATTGTTTTGCTTTGGGACACGATGTGATGAGATGAGATGCGATGCGATGCGATGTGGTGTTAGTATGAGAGAGAATTTTCTCGATACTGATGTTCTGATGTGCTGATGCGCCGATGTGAATTGATGTGATGTGTTGATTTGAGCATTGTGTTGATTGATAGTAAGGGATGGTCCGAAGACCTCCCCACTGGCAAAAACTACGCACCCGAGCGAACCCGATTAGGGATCGTCGCAGGCTTCAACCCACCAGAGTGCAAGGGCGAGCCTCGACCTGGGGCCAGGGCGTCCGTGATCACCCTGGTCCCGGTGCCAAGTAAGTTTAAGCAATACCTAACCAATCAAAACCAATCAAAAACTAAACAATACCAACTAATATCCTCATTTGACAAAAACTCAGCAACAAGTAAACAAAAACAAACAACAGTATACAATCCTAACACATACATAACACACAGCGCTCGCATGAATAACGACGAATAATACACTCAAACTGAGCTATCATCCAACGTGTTCAATCCGTTGCTTAAAATATCAAGACACAACAAATACTACTCACTTGACTCGCACAGTAGCATCGTACTACCGGGGCGAATCGCACTCGCGTAGAAGTGGAAAATCCTCCCCCATCCGCCCCTCCCCATCTACTGCGAATAGGAGAAACCTTGTTCAAGATAGAACCTTCACATAGAACACCAATCGGTAACACAAACCACATCATCCTCACTTAGATCAATCCTCGTGTAAATTCAAATTTGCACATTAAGTGAGGCAATGTGAATCAACTAAACCATCCGTGCCAACCCAATCAAACAGAACCATGGTGAATTCCGAGTGGATGGATGTTATTCGTACGATGCTTATTTGCTTGATAAAGAGGATGTAAGAATTGTGTGTGTTGATGGTTTGTATATGACTTAGCACTCGTGTGTCTGCTCATGTAGTGTGTATTGTTTTGCTTTGGGACACGATGTGATGAGATGAGATGCGATGCGATGCGATGTGGTGTTAGTATGAGAGAGAATTTTCTCGATACTGATGTTCTGATGTGCTGATGCGCCGATGTGAATTGATGTGATGTGTTGATTTGAGCATTGTGTTGATTGATAGTAAGGGATGGTCCGAAGACCTCCCCACTGGCAAAAACTACGCACCCGAGCGAACCCGATTAGGGATCGTCGCAGGCTTCAACCCACCAGAGTGCAAGGGCGAGCCTCGACCTGGGGCCAGGGCGTCCGTGATCACCCTGGTCCCGGTGCCAAGTAAGTTTAAGCAATTCCTAACCAATCAAAACCAATCAAAAACTAAACAGTACCAACTAATATCCTCATTTGACAAAAACTCAGCAACAAGTAAACAAAAACAAACAACAGTATACAATCCTAACACATACATAACACACAGCGCTCGCATGAATAACGACGAATAATACACTCAAACTGAGCTATCATCCAACGTGTTCAATCCGTTGCTTAAAATATCAAGACACAACAAATACTACTCACTTGACTCGCACAGTAGCATCGTACTACCGGGGCGAATCGCACTCGCGTAGAAGTGGAAAATCCTCCCCCATCCGCCCCTCCCCATCTACTGCGAATAGGAGAAACCTTGTTCAAGATAGAACCTTCACATAGAACACCAATCGGTAACACAAACCACATCATCCTCACTTAGATCAATCCTCGTGTAAATTCAAATTTGCACATTAAGTGAGGCAATGTGAATCAACTAAACCATCCGTGCCAACCCAATCAAACAGAACCATGGTGAATTCCGAGTGGATGGATGTTATTCGTACGATGCTTATTTGCTTGATAAAGAGGATGTAAGAATTGTGTGTGTTGATGGTTTGTATATGACTTAGCACTCGTGTGTCTGCTCATGTAGTGTGTATTGTTTTGCTTTGGGACACGATGTGATGAGATGAGATGCGATGCGATGCGATGTGGTGTTAGTATGAGAGAGAATTTTCTCGATACTGATGTTCTGATGTGCTGATGCGCCGATGTGAATTGATGTGATGTGTTGATTTGAGCATTGTGTTGATTGATAGTAAGGGATGGTCCGAAGACCTCCCCACTGGCAAAAACTACGCACCCGAGCGAACCCGATTAGGGATCGTCGCAGGCTTCAACCCACCAGAGTGCAAGGGCGAGCCTCGACCTGGGGCCAGGGCGTCCGTGATCACCCTGGTCCCGGTGCCAAGTAAGTTTAAGCAATACCTAACCAATCAAAACCAATCAAAAACTAAACAATACCAACTAATATCCTCATTTGACAAAAACTCAGCAACAAGTAAACAAAAACAAACAACAGTATACAATCCTAACACATACATAACACACAGCGCTCGCATGAATAACGACGAATAATACACTCAAACTGAGCTATCATCCAACGTGTTCAATCCGTTGCTTAAAATATCAAGACACAACAAATACTACTCACTTGACTCGCACAGTAGCATCGTACTACCGGGGCGAATCGCACTCGCGTAGAAGTGGAAAATCCTCCCCCATCCGCCCCTCCCCATCTACTGCGAATAGGAGAAACCTTGTTCAAGATAGAACCTTCACATAGAACACCAATCGGTAACACAAACCACATCATCCTCACTTAGATCAATCCTCGTGTAAATTCAAATTTGCACATTAAGTGAGGCAATGTGAATCAACTAAACCATCCGTGCCAACCCAATCAAACAGAACCATGGTGAATTCCGAGTGGATGGATGTTATTCGTACGATGCTTATTTGCTTGATAAAGAGGATGTAAGAATTGTGTGTGTTGATGGTTTGTATATGACTTAGCACTCGTGTGTCTGCTCATGTAGTGTGTATTGTTTTGCTTTGGGACACGATGTGATGAGATGAGATGCGATGCGATGCGATGTGGTGTTAGTATGAGAGAGAATTTTCTCGATACTGATGTTCTGATGTGCTGATGCGCCGATGTGAATTGATGTGATGTGTTGATTTGAGCATTGTGTTGATTGATAGTAAGGGATGGTCCGAAGACCTCCCCACTGGCAAAAACTACGCACCCGAGCGAACCCGATTAGGGATCGTCGCAGGCTTCAACCCACCAGAGTGCAAGGGCGAGCCTCGACCTGGGGCCAGGGCGTCCGTGATCACCCTGGTCCCGGTGCCAAGTAAGTTTAAGCAATACCTAACCAATCAAAACCAATCAAAAACTAAACAATACCAACTAATATCCTCATTTGACAAAAACTCAGCAAC
Organism: Fasciola hepatica; assembly: GCA_948099385.1. Classification (NCBI taxonomy): domain Eukaryota; kingdom Metazoa; phylum Platyhelminthes; class Trematoda; order Plagiorchiida; family Fasciolidae; genus Fasciola; species Fasciola hepatica. The sequence goes on along the minus strand of CANUEZ040000060.1, from coordinate 5,147,825 downwards.
AAGTAAACAAAAACAAACAACAGTATACAATCCTAACACATACATAACACACAGCGCTCGCATGAATAACGACGAATAATACACTCAAACTGAGCTATCATCCAACGTGTTCAATCCGTTGCTTAAAATATCAAGACACAACAAATACTACTCACTTGACTCGCACAGTAGCATCGTACTACCGGGGCGAATCGCACTCGCGTAGAAGTGGAAAATCCTCCCCCATCCGCCCCTCCCCATCTACTGCGAATAGGAGAAACCTTGTTCAAGATAGAACCTTCACATAGAACACCAATCGGTAACACAAACCACATCATCCTCACTTAGATCAATCCTCGTGTAAATTCAAATTTGCACATTAAGTGAGGCAATGTGAATCAACTAAACCATCCGTGCCAACCCAATCAAACAGAACCATGGTGAATTCCGAGTGGATGGATGTTATTCGTACGATGCTTATTTGCTTGATAAAGAGGATGTAAGAATTGTGTGTGTTGATGGTTTGTATATGACTTAGCACTCGTGTGTCTGCTCATGTAGTGTGTATTGTTTTGCTTTGGGACACGATGTGATGAGATGAGATGCGATGCGATGCGATGTGGTGTTAGTATGAGAGAGAATTTTCTCGATACTGATGTTCTGATGTGCTGATGCGCCGATGTGAATTGATGTGATGTGTTGATTTGAGCATTGTGTTGATTGATAGTAAGGGATGGTCCGAAGACCTCCCCACTGGCAAAAACTACGCACCCGAGCGAACCCGATTAGGGATCGTCGCAGGCTTCAACCCACCAGAGTGCAAGGGCGAGCCTCGACCTGGGGCCAGGGCGTCCGTGATCACCCTGGTCCCGGTGCCAAGTAAGTTTAAGCAATACCTAACCAATCAAAACCAATCAAAAACTAAACAATACCAACTAATATCCTCATTTGACAAAAACTCAGCAACAAGTAAACAAAAACAAACAACAGTATACAATCCTAACACATACATAACACACAGCGCTCGCATGAATAACGACGAATAATACACTCAAACTGAGCTATCATCCAACGTGTTCAATCCGTTGCTTAAAATATCAAGACACAACAAATACTACTCACTTGACTCGCACAGTAGCATCGTACTACCGGGGCGAATCGCACTCGCGTAGAAGTGGAAAATCCTCCCCCATCCGCCCCTCCCCATCTACTGCGAATAGGAGAAACCTTGTTCAAGATAGAACCTTCACATAGAACACCAATCGGTAACACAAACCACATCATCCTCACTTAGATCAATCCTCGTGTAAATTCAAATTTGCACATTAAGTGAGGCAATGTGAATCAACTAAACCATCCGTGCCAACCCAATCAAACAGAACCATGGTGAATTCCGAGTGGATGGATGTTATTCGTACGATGCTTATTTGCTTGATAAAGAGGATGTAAGAATTGTGTGTGTTGATGGTTTGTATATGACTTAGCACTCGTGTGTCTGCTCATGTAGTGTGTATTGTTTTGCTTTGGGACACGATGTGATGAGATGAGATGCGATGCGATGCGATGTGGTGTTAGTATGAGAGAGAATTTTCTCGATACTGATGTTCTGATGTGCTGATGCGCCGATGTGAATTGATGTGATGTGTTGATTTGAGCATTGTGTTGATTGATAGTAAGGGATGGTCCGAAGACCTCCCCACTGGCAAAAACTACGCACCCGAGCGAACCCGATTAGGGATCGTCGCAGGCTTCAACCCACCAGAGTGCAAGGGCGAGCCTCGACCTGGGGCCAGGGCGTCCGTGATCACCCTGGTCCCGGTGCCAAGTAAGTTTAAGCAATACCTAACCAATCAAAACCAATCAAAAACTAAACAATACCAACTAATATCCTCATTTGACAAAAACTCAGCAACAAGTAAACAAAAACAAACAACAGTATACAATCCTAACACATACATAACACACAGCGCTCGCATGAATAACGACGAATAATACACTCAAACTGAGCTATCATCCAACGTGTTCAATCCGTTGCTTAAAATATCAAGACACAACAAATACTACTCACTTGACTCGCACAGTAGTATCGTACTACCGGGGCGAATCGCACTCGCGTAGAAGTGGAAAATCCTCCCCCATCCGCCCCTCCCCATCTACTGCGAATAGGAGAAACCTTGTTCAAGATAGAACCTTCACATAGAACACCAATCGGTAACACAAACCACATCATCCTCACTTAGATCAATCCTCGTGTAAATTCAAATTTGCACATTAAGTGAGGCAATGTGAATCAACTAAACCATCCGTGCCAACCCAATCAAACAGAACCATGGTGAATTCCGAGTGGATGGATGTTATTCGTACGATGCTTATTTGCTTGATAAAGAGGATGTAAGAATTGTGTGTGTTGATGGTTTGTATATGACTTAGCACTCGTGTGTCTGCTCATGTAGTGTGTATTGTTTTGCTTTGGGACACGATGTGATGAGATGAGATGCGATGCGATGCGATGTGGTGTTAGTATGAGAGAGAATTTTCTCGATACTGATGTTCTGATGTGCTGATGCGCCGATGTGAATTGATGTGATGTGTTGATTTGAGCATTGTGTTGATTGATAGTAAGGGATGGTCCGAAGACCTCCCCACTGGCAAAAACTACGCACCCGAGCGAACCCGATTAGGGATCGTCGCAGGCTTCAACCCACCAGAGTGCAAGGGCGAGCCTCGACCTGGGGCCAGGGCGTCCGTGATCACCCTGGTCCCGGTGCCAAGTAAGTTTAAGCAATACCTAACCAATCAAAACCAATCAAAAACTAAACAATACCAACTAATATCCTCATTTGACAAAAACTCAGCAACAAGTAAACAAAAACAAACAACAGTATACAATCCTAACACATACATAACACACAGCGCTCGCATGAATAACGACGAATAATACACTCAAACTGAGCTATCATCCAACGTGTTCAATCCGTTGCTTAAAATATCAAGACACAACAAATACTACTCACTTGACTCGCACAGTAGCATCGTACTACCGGGGCGAATCGCACTCGCGTAGAAGTGGAAAATCCTCCCCCATCCGCCCCTCCCCATCTACTGCGAATAGGAGAAACCTTGTTCAAGATAGAACCTTCACATAGAACACCAATCGGTAACACAAACCACATCATCCTCACTTAGATCAATCCTCGTGTAAATTCAAATTTGCACATTAAGTGAGGCAATGTGAATCAACTAAACCATCCGTGCCAACCCAATCAAACAGAACCATGGTGAATTCCGAGTGGATGGATGTTATTCGTACGATGCTTATTTGCTTGATAAAGAGGATGTAAGAATTGTGTGTGTTGATGGTTTGTATATGACTTAGCACTCGTGTGTCTGCTCATGTAGTGTGTATTGTTTTGCTTTGGGACACGATGTGATGAGATGAGATGCGATGCGATGCGATGTGGTGTTAGTATGAGAGAGAATTTTCTCGATACTGATGTTCTGATGTGCTGATGCGCCGATGTGAATTGATGTGATGTGTTGATTTGAGCATTGTGTTGATTGATAGTAAGGGATGGTCCGAAGACCTCCCCACTGGCAAAAACTACGCACCCGAGCGAACCCGATTAGGGATCGTCGCAGGCTTCAACCCACCAGAGTGCAAGGGCGAGCCTCGACCTGGGGCCAGGGCGTCCGTGATCACCCTGGTCCCGGTGCCAAGTAAGTTTAAGCAATACCTAACCAATCAAAACCAATCAAAAACTAAACAATACCAACTAATATCCTCATTTGACAAAAACTCAGCAACAAGTAAACAAAAACAAACAACAGTATACAATCCTAACACATACATAACACACAGCGCTCGCATGAATAACGACGAATAATACACTCAAACTGAGCTATCATCCAACGTGTTCAATCCGTTGCTTAAAATATCAAGACACAACAAATACTACTCACTTGACTCGCACAGTAGCATCGTACTACCGGGGCGAATCGCACTCGCGTAGAAGTGGAAAATCCTCCCCCATCCGCCCCTCCCCATCTACTGCGAATAGGAGAAACCTTGTTCAAGATAGAACCTTCACATAGAACACCAATCGGTAACACAAACCACATCATCCTCACTTAGATCAATCCTCGTGTAAATTCAAATTTGCACATTAAGTGAGGCAATGTGAATCAACTAAACCATCCGTGCCAACCCAATCAAACAGAACCATGGTGAATTCCGAGTGGATGGATGTTATTCGTACGATGCTTATTTGCTTGATAAAGAGGATGTAAGAATTGTGTGTGTTGATGGTTTGTATATGACTTAGCACTCGTGTGTCTGCTCATGTAGTGTGTATTGTTTTGCTTTGGGACACGATGTGATGAGATGAGATGCGATGCGATGCGATGTGGTGTTAGTATGAGAGAGAATTTTCTCGATACTGATGTTCTGATGTGCTGATGCGCCGATGTGAATTGATGTGATGTGTTGATTTGAGCATTGTGTTGATTGATAGTAAGGGATGGTCCGAAGACCTCCCCACTGGCAAAAACTACGCACCCGAGCGAACCCGATTAGGGATCGTCGCAGGCTTCAACCCACCAGAGTGCAAGGGCGAGCCTCGACCTGGGGCCAGGGCGTCCGTGATCACCCTGGTCCCGGTGCCAAGTAAGTTTAAGCAATACCTAACCAATCAAAACCAATCAAAAACTAAACAATACCAACTAATATCCTCATTTGACAAAAACTCAGCAACAAGTAAACAAAAACAAACAACAGTATACAATCCTAACACATACATAACACACAGCGCTCGCATGAATAACGACGAATAATACACTCAAACTGAGCTATCATCCAACGTGTTCAATCCGTTGCTTAAAATATCAAGACACAACAAATACTACTCACTTGACTCGCACAGTAGTATCGTACTACCGGGGCGAATCGCACTCGCGTAGAAGTGGAAAATCCTCCCCCATCCGCCCCTCCCCATCTACTGCGAATAGGAGAAACCTTGTTCAAGATAGAACCTTCACATAGAACACCAATCGGTAACACAAACCACATCATCCTCACTTAGATCAATCCTCGTGTAAATTCAAATTTGCACATTAAGTGAGGCAATGTGAATCAACTAAACCATCCGTGCCAACCCAATCAAACAGAACCATGGTGAATTCCGAGTGGATGGATGTTATTCGTACGATGCTTATTTGCTTGATAAAGAGGATGTAAGAATTGTGTGTGTTGATGGTTTGTATATGACTTAGCACTCGTGTGTCTGCTCATGTAGTGTGTATTGTTTTGCTTTGGGACACGATGTGATGAGATGAGATGCGATGCGATGCGATGTGGTGTTAGTATGAGAGAGAATTTTCTCGATACTGATGTTCTGATGTGCTGATGCGCCGATGTGAATTGATGTGATGTGTTGATTTGAGCATTGTGTTGATTGATAGTAAGGGATGGTCCGAAGACCTCCCCACTGGCAAAAACTACGCACCCGAGCGAACCCGATTAGGGATCGTCGCAGGCTTCAACCCACCAGAGTGCAAGGGCGAGCCTCGACCTGGGGCCAGGGCGTCCGTGATCACCCTGGTCCCGGTGCCAAGTAAGTTTAAGCAATACCTAACCAATCAAAACCAATCAAAAACTAAACAATACCAACTAATATCCTCATTTGACAAAAACTCAGCAACAAGTAAACAAAAACAAACAACAGTATACAATCCTAACACATACATAACACACAGCGCTCGCATGAATAACGACGAATAATACACTCAAACTGAGCTATCATCCAACGTGTTCAATCCGTTGCTTAAAATATCAAGACACAACAAATACTACTCACTTGACTCGCACAGTAGTATCGTACTACCGGGGCGAATCGCACTCGCGTAGAAGTGGAAAATCCTCCCCCATCCGCCCCTCCCCATCTACTGCGAATAGGAGAAACCTTGTTCAAGATAGAACCTTCACATAGAACACCAATCGGTAACACAAACCACATCATCCTCACTTAGATCAATCCTCGTGTAAATTCAAATTTGCACATTAAGTGAGGCAATGTGAATCAACTAAACCATCCGTGCCAACCCAATCAAACAGAACCATGGTGAATTCCGAGTGGATGGATGTTATTCGTACGATGCTTATTTGCTTGATAAAGAGGATGTAAGAATTGTGTGTGTTGATGGTTTGTATATGACTTAGCACTCGTGTGTCTGCTCATGTAGTGTGTATTGTTTTGCTTTGGGACACGATGTGATGAGATGAGATGCGATGCGATGCGATGTGGTGTTAGTATGAGAGAGAATTTTCTCGATACTGATGTTCTGATGTGCTGATGCGCCGATGTGAATTGATGTGATGTGTTGATTTGAGCATTGTGTTGATTGATAGTAAGGGATGGTCCGAAGACCTCCCCACTGGCAAAAACTACGCACCCGAGCGAACCCGATTAGGGATCGTCGCAGGCTTCAACCCACCAGAGTGCAAGGGCGAGCCTCGACCTGGGGCCAGGGCGTCCGTGATCACCCTGGTCCCGGTGCCAAGTAAGTTTAAGCAATACCTAACCAATCAAAACCAATCAAAAACTAAACAATACCAACTAATATCCTCATTTGACAAAAACTCAGCAACAAGTAAACAAAAACAAACAACAGTATACAATCCTAACACATACATAACACACAGCGCTCGCATGAATAACGACGAATAATACACTCAAACTGAGCTATCATCCAACGTGTTCAATCCGTTGCTTAAAATATCAAGACACAACAAATACTACTCACTTGACTCGCACAGTAGCATCGTACTACCGGGGCGAATCGCACTCGCGTAGAAGTGGAAAATCCTCCCCCATCCGCCCCTCCCCATCTACTTCGAATAGGAGAAACCTTGTTCAAGATAGAACCTTCACATAGAACACCAATCGGTAACACAAACCACATCATCCTCACTTAGATCAATCCTCGTGTAAATTCAAATTTGCACATTAAGTGAGGCAATGTGAATCAACTAAACCATCCGTGCCAACCCAATCAAACAGAACCATGGTGAATTCCGAGTGGATGGATGTTATTCGTACGATGCTTATTTGCTTGATAAAGAGGATGTAAGAATTGTGTGTGTTGATGGTTTGTATATGACTTAGCACTCGTGTGTCTGCTCATGTAGTGTGTATTGTTTTGCTTTGGGACACGATGTGATGAGATGAGATGCGATGCGATGCGATGTGGTGTTAGTATGAGAGAGAATTTTCTCGATACTGATGTTCTGATGTGCTGATGCGCCGATGTGAATTGATGTGATGTGTTGATTTGAGCATTGTGTTGATTGATAGTAAGGGATGGTCCGAAGACCTCCCCACTGGCAAAAACTACGCACCCGAGCGAACCCGATTAGGGATCGTCGCAGGCTTCAACCCACCAGAGTGCAAGGGCGAGCCTCGACCTGGGGCCAGGGCGTCCGTGATCACCCTGGTCCCGGTGCCAAGTAAGTTTAAGCAATACCTAACCAATCAAAACCAATCAAAAACTAAACAATACCAACTAATATCCTCATTTGACAAAAACTCAGCAACAAGTAAACAAAAACAAACAACAGTATACAATCCTAACACATACATAACACACAGCGCTCGCATGAATAACGACGAATAATACACTCAAACTGAGCTATCATCCAACGTGTTCAATCCGTTGCTTAAAATATCAAGACACAACAAATACTACTCACTTGACTCGCACAGTAGCATCGTACTACCGGGGCGAATCGCACTCGCGTAGAAGTGGAAAATCCTCCCCCATCCGCCCCTCCCCATCTACTGCGAATAGGAGAAACCTTGTTCAAGATAGAACCTTCACATAGAACACCAATCGGTAACACAAACCACATCATCCTCACTTAGATCAATCCTCGTGTAAATTCAAATTTGCACATTAAGTGAGGCAATGTGAATCAACTAAACCATCCGTGCCAACCCAATCAAACAGAACCATGGTGAATTCCGAGTGGATGGATGTTATTCGTACGATGCTTATTTGCTTGATAAAGAGGATGTAAGAATTGTGTGTGTTGATGGTTTGTATATGACTTAGCACTCGTGTGTCTGCTCATGTAGTGTGTATTGTTTTGCTTTGGGACACGATGTGATGAGATGAGATGCGATGCGATGCGATGTGGTGTTAGTATGAGAGAGAATTTTCTCGATACTGATGTTCTGATGTGCTGATGCGCCGATGTGAATTGATGTGATGTGTTGATTTGAGCATTGTGTTGATTGATAGTAAGGGATGGTCCGAAGACCTCCCCACTGGCAAAAACTACGCACCCGAGCGAACCCGATTAGGGATCGTCGCAGGCTTCAACCCACCAGAGTGCAAGGGCGAGCCTCGACCTGGGGCCAGGGCGTCCGTGATCACCCTGGTCCCGGTGCCAAGTAAGTTTAAGCAATACCTAACCAATCAAAACCAATCAAAAACTAAACAATACCAACTAATATCCTCATTTGACAAAAACTCAGCAACAAGTAAACAAAAACAAACAACAGTATACAATCCTAACACATACATAACACACAGCGCTCGCATGAATAACGACGAATAATACACTCAAACTGAGCTATCATCCAACGTGTTCAATCCGTTGCTTAAAATATCAAGACACAACAAATACTACTCACTTGACTCGCACAGTAGCATCGTACTACCGGGGCGAATCGCACTCGCGTAGAAGTGGAAAATCCTCCCCCATCCGCCCCTCCCCATCTACTGCGAATAGGAGAAACCTTGTTCAAGATAGAACCTTCACATAGAACACCAATCGGTAACACAAACCACATCATCCTCACTTAGATCAATCCTCGTGTAAATTCAAATTTGCACATTAAGTGAGGCAATGTGAATCAACTAAACCATCCGTGCCAACCCAATCAAACAGAACCATGGTGAATTCCGAGTGGATGGATGTTATTCGTACGATGCTTATTTGCTTGATAAAGAGGATGTAAGAATTGTGTGTGTTGATGGTTTGTATATGACTTAGCACTCGTGTGTCTGCTCATGTAGTGTGTATTGTTTTGCTTTGGGACACGATGCGATGCGATGCGGTGTGGTGTTAGTATGAGAGAGAATTTTCTCGATACTGATGTTCTGATGTGCTGATGCGCCGATGTGAATTGATGTGATGTGTTGATTTGAGCATTGTGTTGATTGATAGTAAGGGATGGTCCGAAGACCTCCCCACTGGCAAAAACTACGCACCCGAGCGAACCCGATTAGGGATCGTCGCAGGCTTCAACCCACCAGAGTGCAAGGGCGAGCCTCGACCTGGGGCCAGGGCGTCCGTGATCACCCTGGTCCCGGTGCCAAGTAAGTTTAAGCAATACCTAACCAATCAAAACCAATCAAAAACTAAACAATACCAACTAATATCCTCATTTGACAAAAACTCAGCAACAAGTAAACAAAAACAAACAACAGTATACAATCCTAACACATACATAACACACAGCGCTCGCATGAACAACGACGAATAATACACTCAAACTGAGCTATCATCCAACGTGTTCAATCCGTTGCTTAAAATATCAAGACACAACAAATACTACTCACTTGACTCGCACAGTAGCATCGTACTACCGGGGCGAATCGCACTCGCGTAGAAGTGGAAAATCCTCCCCCATCCGCCCCTCCCCATCTACTGCGAATAGGAGAAACCTTGTTCAAGATAGAACCTTCACATAGAACACCAATCGGTAACACAAACCACATCATCCTCACTTAGATCAATCCTCGTGTAAATTCAAATTTGCACATTAAGTGAGGCAATGTGAATCAACTAAACCATCCGTGCCAACCCAATCAAACAGAACCATGGTGAATTCCGAGTGGATGGATGTTATTCGTACGATGCTTATTTGCTTGATAAAGAGGATGTAAGAATTGTGTGTGTTGATGGTTTGTATATGACTTAGCACTCGTGTGTCTGCTCATGTAGTGTGTATTGTTTTGCTTTGGGACACGATGTGATGAGATGAGATGCGATGCGATGCGATGTGGTGTTAGTATGAGAGAGAATTTTCTCGATACTGATGTTCTGATGTGCTGATGCGCCGATGTGAATTGATGTGATGTGTTGATTTGAGCATTGTGTTGATTGATAGTAAGGGATGGTCCGAAGACCTCCCCACTGGCAAAAACTACGCACCCGAGCGAACCCGATTAGGGATCGTCGCAGGCTTCAACCCACCAGAGTGCAAGAGCGAGCCTCGACCTGGGGCCAGGGCGTCCGTGATCACCCTGGTCCCGGTGCCAAGTAAGTTTAAGCAATACCTAACCAATCAAAACCAATCAAAAACTAAACAATACCAACTAATATCCTCATTTGACAAAAACTCAGCAACAAGTAAACAAAAACAAACAACAGTATACAATCCTAACACATACATAACACACAGCGCTCGCATGAACAACGACGAATAATACACTCAAACTGAGCTATCATCCAACGTGTTCAATCCGTTGCTTAAAATATCAAGACACAACAAATACTACTCACTTGACTCGCACAGTAGCATCGTACTACCGGGGCGAATCGCACTCGCGTAGAAGTGGAAAATCCTCCCCCATCCGCCCCTCCCCATCTACTGCGAATAGGAGAAACCTTGTTCAAGATAGAACCTTCACATAGAACACCAATCGGTAACACAAACCACATCATCCTCACTTAGATCAATCCTCGTGTAAATTCAAATTTGCACATTAAGTGAGGCAATGTGAATCAACTAAACCATCCGTGCCAACCCAATCAAACAGAACCATGGTGAATTCCGAGTGGATGGATGTTATTCGTACGATGCTTATTTGCTTGATAAAGAGGATGTAAGAATTGTGTGTGTTGATGGTTTGTATATGACTTAGCACTCGTGTGTCTGCTCATGTAGTGTGTATTGTTTTGCTTTGGGACACGATGTGATGAGATGAGATGCGATGCGATGCGATGTGGTGTTAGTATGAGAGAGAATTTTCTCGATACTGATGTTCTGATGTGCTGATGCGCCGATGTGAATTGATGTGATGTGTTGATTTGAGCATTGTGTTGATTGACAGTAAGGGATGGTCCGAAGACCTCCCCACTGGCAAAAACTACGCACCCGAGCGAACCCGATTAGGGATCGTCGCAGGCTTCAACCCACCAGAGTGCAAGGGCGAGCCTCGACCTGGGGCCAGGGCGTCCGTGATCACCCTGGTCCCGGTGCCAAGTAAGTTTAAGCAATACCTAATTAATCAAAACCAATCAAAAACTAAACAATACCAACTAATATCCTCATTTGACAAAAACTCAGCAACAAGTAAACAAAAACAAACAACAGTATACAATCCTAACACATACATAACACACAGCGCTCGCATGAACAACGACGAATAATACACTCAAACTGAGCTATCATCCAACGTGTTCAATCCGTTGCTTAAAATATCAAGACACAACAAATACTACTCACTTGACTCGCACAGTAGCATCGTACTACCGGGGCGAATCGCACTCGCGTAGAAGTGGAAAATCCTCCCCCATCCGCCCCTCCCCATCTACTGCGAATAGGAGAAACCTTGTTCAAGATAGAACCTTCACATAGAACACCAATCGGTAACACAAACCACATCATCCTCACTTAGATCAATCCTCGTGTAAATTCAAATTTGCACATTAAGTGAGGCAATGTGAATCAACTAAACCATCCGTGCCAACCCAATCAAACAGAACCATGGTGAATTCCGAGTGGATGGATGTTATTCGTACGATGCTTATTTGCTTGATAAAGAGGATGTAAGAATTGTGTGTGTTGATGGTTTGTATATGACTTAGCACTCGTGTGTCTGCTCATGTAGTGTGTATTGTTTTGCTTTGGGACACGATGTGATGAGATGAGATGCGATGCGATGCGATGTGGTGTTAGTATGAGAGAGAATTTTCTCGATACTGATGTTCTGATGTGCTGATGCGCCGATGTGAATTGATGTGATGTGTTGATTTGAGCATTGTGTTGATTGATAGTAAGGGATGGTCCGAAGACCTCCTTACTGGCAACAACTACGCACCCGAGCGAACCCGATTAGGGATCGTCGCAGGCTTCAACCCACCAGAGTGCAGGGGCGAGCCTCGACCTGGGTCCGGGGCGTCCGTGATCACCCTGGTCCCGGTGCCAAGTAAGTTTAAGCAATACCTAATTAATCAAAACCAATCAAAAACTAAACAATACCAACTAATATCCTCATTTGACAAAAACTCAGCAACAAGTAAACAAAAACAAACAACAGTATACAATCCTAACACATACATAACACACAGCGCTCGCATGAATAACGACGAATAATACACTCAAACTGAGCTATCATCCAACGTGTTCAATCCGTTGCTTAAAATATCAAGACACAACAAATACTACTCACTTGACTCGCACAGTAGCATCGTACTACCGGGGCGAATCGCACTCGCGTAGAAGTGGAAAATCCTCCCCCATCCGCCCCTCCCCATCTACTGCGAATAGGAGAAACCTTGTTCAAGATAGAACCTTCACATAGAACACCAATCGGTAACACAAACCACATCATCCTCACTTAGATCAATCCTCGTGTAAATTCAAATTTGCACATTAAGTGAGGCAATGTGAATCAACTAAACCATCCGTGCCAACCCAATCAAACAGAACCATGGTGAATTCCGAGTGGATGGATGTTATTCGTACGATGCTTATTTGCTTGATAAAGAGGATGTAAGAATTGTGTGTGTTGATGGTTTGTATATGACTTAGCACTCGTGTGTCTGCTCATGTAGTGTGTATTGTTTTGCTTTGGGACACGATGTGATGAGATGAGATGCGATGCGATGCGATGTGGTGTTAGTATGAGAGAGAATTTTCTCGATACTGATGTTCTGATGTGCTGATGCGCCGATGTGAATTGATGTGATGTGTTGATTTGAGCATTGTGTTGATTGATAGTAAGGGATGGTCCGAAGACCTCCTTACTGGCAAAAACTACGCACCCGAGCGAACCCGATTAGGGATCGTCGCAGGCTTCAACCCACCAGAGTGCAAGGGCGAGCCTCGACCTGGGGCCAGGGCGTCCGTGATCACCCTGGTCCCGGTGCCAAGTAAGTTTAAGCAATACCTAATTAATCAAAACCAATCAAAAACTAAACAATACCAACTAATATCCTCATTTGACAAAAACTCAGCAACAAGTAAACAAAAACAAACAACAGTATACAATCCTAACACATACATAACACACAGCGCTCGCATGAATAACGACGAATAATACACTCAAACTGAGCTATCATCCAACGTGTTCAATCCGTTGCTTAAAATATCAAGACACAACAAATACTACTCACTTGACTCGCACAGTAGCATCGTACTACCGGGGCGAATCGCACTCGCGTAGAAGTGGAAAATCCTCCCCCATCCGCCCCTCCCCATCTACTGCGAATAGGAGAAACCTTGTTCAAGATAGAACCTTCACATAGAACACCAATCGGTAACACAAACCACATCATCCTCACTTAGATCAATCCTCGTGTAAATTCAAATTTGCACATTAAGTGAGGCAATGTGAATCAACTAAACCATCCGTGCCAACCCAATCAAACAGAACCATGGTGAATTCCGAGTGGATGGATGTTATTCGTACGATGCTTATTTGCTTGATAAAGAGGATGTAAGAATTGTGTGTGTTGATGGTTTGTATATGACTTAGCACTCGTGTGTCTGCTCATGTAGTGTGTATTGTTTTGCTTTGGGACACGATGTGATGAGATGAGATGCGATGCGATGCGATGTGGTGTTAGTATGAGAGAGAATTTTCTCGATACTGATGTTCTGATGTGCTGATGCGCCGATGTGAATTGATGTGATGTGTTGATTTGAGCATTGTGTTGATTGATAGTAAGGGATGGTCCGAAGACCTCCTTACTGGCAACAACTACGCACCCGAGCGAACCCGATTAGGGATCGTCGCAGGCTTCAACCCACCAGAGTGCAGGGGCGAGCCTCGACCTGGGTCCGGGGCGTCCGTGATCACCCTGGTCCCGGTGCCAAGTAAGTTTAAGCAATACCTAATTAATCAAAACCAATCAAAAACTAAACAATACCAACTAATATCCTCATTTGACAAAAACTCAGCAACAAGTAAACAAAAACAAACAACAGTATACAATCCTAACACATACATAACACACAGCGCTCGCATGAATAACGACGAATAATACACTCAAACTGAGCTATCATCCAACGTGTTCAATCCGTTGCTTAAAATATCAAGACACAACAAATACTACTCACTTGACTCGCACAGTAGCATCGTACTACCGGGGCGAATCGCACTCGCGTAGAAGTGGAAAATCCTCCCCCATCCGCCCCTCCCCATCTACTGCGAATAGGAGAAACCTTGTTCAAGATAGAACCTTCACATAGAACACCAATCGGTAACACAAACCACATCATCCTCACTTAGATCAATCCTCGTGTAAATTCAAATTTGCACATTAAGTGAGGCAATGTGAATCAACTAAACCATCCGTGCCAACCCAATCAAACAGAACCATGGTGAATTCCGAGTGGATGGATGTTATTCGTACGATGCTTATTTGCTTGATAAAGAGGATGTAAGAATTGTGTGTGTTGATGGTTTGTATATGACTTAGCACTCGTGTGTCTGCTCATGTAGTGTGTATTGTTTTGCTTTGGGACACGATGTGATGAGATGAGATGCGATGCGATGCGATGTGGTGTTAGTATGAGAGAGAATTTTCTCGATACTGATGTTCTGATGTGCTGATGCGCCGATGTGAATTGATGTGATGTGTTGATTTGAGCATTGTGTTGATTGATAGTAAGGGATGGTCCGAAGACCTCCTTACTGGCAAAAACTACGCACCCGAGCGAACCCGATTAGGGATCGTCGCAGGCTTCAACCCACCAGAGTGCAAGGGCGAGCCTCGACCTGGGGCCGGGGCGTCCGTGATCACCCTGGTCCCGGTGCCAAGTAAGTTTAAGCAATACCTAATTAATCAAAACCAATCAAAAACTAAACAATACCAACTAATATCCTCATTTGACAAAAACTCAGCAACAAGTAAACAAAAACAAACAACAGTATACAATCCTAACACATACATAACACACAGCGCTCGCATGAATAACGACGAATAATACACTCAAACTGAGCTATCATCCAACGTGTTCAATCCGTTGCTTAAAATATCAAGACACAACAAATACTACTCACTTGACTCGCACAGTAGCATCGTACTACCGGGGCGAATCGCACTCGCGTAGAAGTGGAAAATCCTCCCCCATCCGCCCCTCCCCATCTACTGCGAATAGGAGAAACCTTGTTCAAGATAGAACCTTCACATAGAACACCAATCGGTAACACAAACCACATCATCCTCACTTAGATCAATCCTCGTGTAAATTCAAATTTGCACATTAAGTGAGGCAATGTGAATCAACTAAACCATCCGTGCCAACCCAATCAAACAGAACCATGGTGAATTCCGAGTGGATGGATGTTATTCGTACGATGCTTATTTGCTTGATAAAGAGGATGTAAGAATTGTGTGTGTTGATGGTTTGTATATGACTTAGCACTCGTGTGTCTGCTCATGTAGTGTGTATTGTTTTGCTTTGGGACACGATGTGATGAGATGAGATGCGATGCGATGCGATGTGGTGTTAGTATGAGAGAGAATTTTCTCGATACTGATGTTCTGATGTGCTGATGCGCCGATGTGAATTGATGTGATGTGTTGATTTGAGCATTGTGTTGATTGATAGTAAGGGATGGTCCGAAGACCTCCCCACTGGCAAAAACTACGCACCCGAGCGAACCCGATTAGGGATCGTCGCAGGCTTCAACCCACCAGAGTGCAAGGGCGAGCCTCGACCTGGGGCCAGGGCGTCCGTGATCACCCTGGTCCCGGTGCCAAGTAAGTTTAAGCAATACCTAACCAATCAAAACCAATCAAAAACTAAACAATACCAACTAATATCCTCATTTGACAAAAACTCAGCAACAAGTAAACAAAAACAAACAACAGTATACAATCCTAACACATACATAACACACAGCGCTCGCATGAATAACGACGAATAATACACTCAAACTGAGCTATCATCCAACGTGTTCAATCCGTTGCTTAAAATATCAAGACACAACAAATACTACTCACTTGACTCGCACAGTAGCATCGTACTACCGGGGCGAATCGCACTCGCGTAGAAGTGGAAAATCCTCCCCCATCCGCCCCTCCCCATCTACTGCGAATAGGAGAAACCTTGTTCAAGATAGAACCTTCACATAGAACACCAATCGGTAACACAAACCACATCATCCTCACTTAGATCAATCCTCGTGTAAATTCAAATTTGCACATTAAGTGAGGCAATGTGAATCAACTAAACCATCCGTGCCAACCCAACCATACAGAACCATGGTGAATTCCGAGTGGATGGATGTTATTCGTACGATGCTTATTTGCTTGATAAAGAGGATGTAAGAATTGTGTGTGTTGATGGTTTGTATATGACTTAGCACTCGTGTGTCTGCTCATGTAGTGTGTATTGTTTTGCTTTGGGACACGATGTGATGAGATGAGATGCGATGCGATGCGATGTGGTGTTAGTATGAGAGAGAATTTTCTCGATACTGATGTTCTGATGTGCTGATGCGCCGATGTGAATTGATGTGATGTGTTGATTTGAGCATTGTGTTGATTGATAGTAAGGGATGGTCCGAAGACCTCCCCACTGGCAAAAACTACGCACCCGAGCGAACCCGATTAGGGATCGTCGCAGGCTTCAACCCACCAGAGTGCAAGGGCGAGCCTCGACCTGGGGCCAGGGCGTCCGTGATCACCCTGGTCCCGGTGCCAAGTAAGTTTAAGCAATACCTAACCAATCAAAACCAATCAAAAACTAAACAATACCAACTAATATCCTCGTTTGACAAAAACTCAGCAACAAGTAAACAAAAACAAACAACAGTATACAATCCTAACACATACATAACACACAGCGCTCGCATGAATAACGACGAATAATACACTCAAACTGAGCTATCATCCAACGTGTTCAATCCGTTGCTTAAAATATCAAGACACAACAAATACTACTCACTTGACTCGCACAGTAGCATCGTACTACCGGGGCGAATCGCACTCGCGTAGAAGTGGAAAATCCTCCCCCATCCGCCCCTCCCCATCTACTGCGAATAGGAGAAACCTTGTTCAAGATAGAACCTTCACATAGAACACCAATCGGTAACACAAACCACATCATCCTCACTTAGATCAATCCTCGTGTAAATTCAAATTTGCACATTAAGTGAGGCAATGTGAATCAACTAAACCATCCGTGCCAACCCAATCAAACAGAACCATGGTGAATTCCGAGTGGATGGATGTTATTCGTACGATGCTTATTTGCTTGATAAAGAGGATGTAAGAATTGTGTGTGTTGATGGTTTGTATATGACTTAGCACTCGTGTGTCTGCTCATGTAGTGTGTATTGTTTTGCTTTGGGACACGATGTGATGAGATGAGATGCGATGCGATGCGATGTGGTGTTAGTATGAGAGAGAATTTTCTCGATACTGATGTTCTGATGTGCTGATGCGCCGATGTGAATTGATGTGATGTGTTGATTTGAGCATTGTGTTGATTGATAGTAAGGGATGGTCCGAAGACCTCCCCACTGGCAAAAACTACGCACCCGAGCGAACCCGATTAGGGATCGTCGCAGGCTTCAACCCACCAGAGTGCAAGGGCGAGCCTCGACCTGGGGCCAGGGCGTCCGTGATCACCCTGGTCCCGGTGCCAAGTAAGTTTAAGCAATACCTAACCAATCAAAACCAATCAAAAACTAAACAATACCAACTAATATCCTCATTTGACAAAAACTCAGCAACAAGTAAACAAAAACAAACAACAGTATACAATCCTAACACATACATAACACACAGCGCTCGCATGAATAACGACGAATAATACACTCAAACTGAGCTATCATCCAACGTGTTCAATCCGTTGCTTAAAATATCAAGACACAACAAATACTACTCACTTGACTCGCACAGTAGCATCGTACTACCGGGGCGAATCGCACTCGCGTAGAAGTGGAAAATCCTCCCCCATCCGCCCCTCCCCATCTACTGCGAATAGGAGAAACCTTGTTCAAGATAGAACCTTCACATAGAACACCAATCGGTAACACAAACCACATCATCCTCACTTAGATCAATCCTCGTGTAAATTCAAATTTGCACATTAAGTGAGGCAATGTGAATCAACTAAACCATCCGTGCCAACCCAACCATACAGAACCATGGTGAATTCCGAGTGGATGGATGTTATTCGTACGATGCTTATTTGCTTGATAAAGAGGATGTAAGAATTGTGTGTGTTGATGGTTTGTATATGACTTAGCACTCGTGTGTCTGCTCATGTAGTGTGTATTGTTTTGCTTTGGGACACGATGTGATGAGATGAGATGCGATGCGATGCGATGTGGTGTTAGTATGAGAGAGAATTTTCTCGATACTGATGTTCTGATGTGCTGATGCGCCGATGTGAATTGATGTGATGTGTTGATTTGAGCATTGTGTTGATTGATAGTAAGGGATGGTCCGAAGACCTCCCCACTGGCAACAACTACGCACCCGAGCGAACCCGATTAGGGATCGTCGCAGGCTTCAACCCACCAGAGTGCAAGGGCGAGCCTCGACCTGGGGCCAGGGCGTCCGTGATCACCCTGGTCCCGGTGCCAAGTAAGTTTAAGCAATACCTAACCAATCAAAACCAATCAAAAACTAAACAATACCAACTAATATCCTCGTTTGACAAAAACTCAGCAACAAGTAAACAAAAACAAACAACAGTATACAATCCTAACACATACATAACACACAGCGCTCGCATGAATAACGACGAATAATACACTCAAACTGAGCTATCATCCAACGTGTTCAATCCGTTGCTTAAAATATCAAGACACAACAAATACTACTCACTTGACTCGCACAGTAGCATCGTACTACCGGGGCGAATCGCACTCGCGTAGAAGTGGAAAATCCTCCCCCATCCGCCCCTCCCCATCTACTGCGAATAGGAGAAACCTTGTTCAAGATAGAACCTTCACATAGAACACCAATCGGTAACACAAACCACATCATCCTCACTTAGATCAATCCTCGTGTAAATTCAAATTTGCACATTAAGTGAGGCAATGTGAATCAACTAAACCATCCGTGCCAACCCAATCAAACAGAACCATGGTGAATTCCGAGTGGATGGATGTTATTCGTACGATGCTTATTTGCTTGATAAAGAGGATGTAAGAATTGTGTGTGTTGATGGTTTGTATATGACTTAGCACTCGTGTGTCTGCTCATGTAGTGTGTATTGTTTTGCTTTGGGACACGATGTGATGAGATGAGATGCGATGCGATGCGATGTGGTGTTAGTATGAGAGAGAATTTTCTCGATACTGATGTTCTGATGTGCTGATGCGCCGATGTGAATTGATGTGATGTGTTGATTTGAGCATTGTGTTGATTGATAGTAAGGGATGGTCCGAAGACCTCCCCACTGGCAAAAACTACGCACCCGAGCGAACCCGATTAGGGATCGTCGCAGGCTTCAACCCACCAGAGTGCAAGGGCGAGCCTCGACCTGGGGCCAGGGCGTCCGTGATCACCCTGGTCCCGGTGCCAAGTAAGTTTAAGCAATACCTAACCAATCAAAACCAATCAAAAACTAAACAATACCAACTAATATCCTCATTTGACAAAACTCAGCAACAAGTAAACAAAAACAAACAACAGTATACAATCCTAACACATACATAACACACAGCGCTCGCATGAATAACGACGAATAATACACTCAAACTGAGCTATCATCCAACGTGTTCAATCCGTTGCTTAAAATATCAAGACACAACAAATACTACTCACTTGACTCGCACAGTAGCATCGTACTACCGGGGCGAATCGCACTCGCGTAGAAGTGGAAAATCCTCCCCCATCCGCCCCTCCCCATCTACTGCGAATAGGAGAAACCTTGTTCAAGATAGAACCTTCACATAGAACACCAATCGGTAACACAAACCACATCATCCTCACTTAGATCAATCCTCGTGTAAATTCAAATTTGCACATTAAGTGAGGCAATGTGAATCAACTAAACCATCCGTGCCAACCCAATCAAACAGAACCATGGTGAATTCCGAGTGGATGGATGTTATTCGTACGATGCTTATTTGCTTGATAAAGAGGATGTAAGAATTGTGTGTGTTGATGGTTTGTATATGACTTAGCACTCGTGTGTCTGCTCATGTAGTGTGTATTGTTTTGCTTTGGGACACGATGTGATGAGATGAGATGCGATGCGATGCGATGTGGTGTTAGTATGAGAGAGAATTTTCTCGATACTGATGTTCTGATGTGCTGATGCGCCGATGTGAATTGATGTGATGTGTTGATTTGAGCATTGTGTTGATTGATAGTAAGGGATGGTCCGAAGACCTCCCCACTGGCAAAAACTACGCACCCGAGCGAACCCGATTAGGGATCGTCGCAGGCTTCAACCCACCAGAGTGCAAGGGCGAGCCTCGACCTGGGGCCAGGGCGTCCGTGATCACCCTGGTCCCGGTGCCAAGTAAGTTTAAGCAATACCTAACCAATCAAAACCAATCAAAAACTAAACAATACCAACTAATATCCTCGTTTGACAAAAACTCAGCAACAAGTAAACAAAAACAAACAACAGTATACAATCCTAACACATACATAACACACAGCGCTCGCATGAATAACGACGAATAATACACTCAAACTGAGCTATCATCCAACGTGTTCAATCCGTTGCTTAAAATATCAAGACACAACAAATACTACTCACTTGACTCGCACAGTAGCATCGTACTACCGGGGCGAATCGCACTCGCGTAGAAGTGGAAAATCCTCCCCCATCCGCCCCTCCCCATCTACTGCGAATAGGAGAAACCTTGTTCAAGATAGAACCTTCACATAGAACACCAATCGGTAACACAAACCACATCATCCTCACTTAGATCAATCCTCGTGTAAATTCAAATTTGCACATTAAGTGAGGCAATGTGAATCAACTAAACCATCCGTGCCAACCCAATCAAACAGAACCATGGTGAATTCCGAGTGGATGGATGTTATTCGTACGATGCTTATTTGCTTGATAAAGAGGATGTAAGAATTGTGTGTGTTGATGGTTTGTATATGACTTAGCACTCGTGTGTCTGCTCATGTAGTGTGTATTGTTTTGCTTTGGGACACGATGTGATGAGATGAGATGCGATGCGATGCGATGTGGTGTTAGTATGAGAGAGAATTTTCTCGATACTGATGTTCTGATGTGCTGATGCGCCGATGTGAATTGATGTGATGTGTTGATTTGAGCATTGTGTTGATTGATAGTAAGGGATGGTCCGAAGACCTCCTTACTGGCAACAACTACGCACCCGAGCGAACCCGATTAGGGATCGTCGCAGGCTTCAACCCACCAGAGTGCAAGGGCGAGCCTCGACCTGGGGCCAGGGCGTCCGTGATCACCCTGGTCCCGGTGCCAAGTAAGTTTAAGCAATACCTAACCAATCAAAACCAATCAAAAACTAAAAAATACCAACTAATATCCTCATTTGACAAAAACTCAGCAACAAGTAAACAAAAACAAACAACAGTATACAATCCTAACACATACATAACACACAGCGCTCGCATGAATAACGACGAATAATACACTCAAACTGAGCTATCATCCAACGTGTTCAATCCGTTGCTTAAAATATCAAGACACAACAAATACTACTCACTTGACTCGCACAGTAGCATCGTACTACCGGGGCGAATCGCACTCGCGTAGAAGTGGAAAATCCTCCCCCATCCGCCCCTCCCCATCTACTGCGAATAGGAGAAACCTTGTTCAAGATAGAACCTTCACATAGAACACCAATCGGTAACACAAACCACATCATCCTCACTTAGATCAATCCTCGTGTAAATTCAAATTTGCACATTAAGTGAGGCAATGTGAATCAACTAAACCATCCGTGCCAACCCAATCAAACAGAACCATGGTGAATTCCGAGTGGATGGATGTTATTCGTACGATGCTTATTTGCTTGATAAAGAGGATGTAAGAATTGTGTGTGTTGATGGTTTGTATATGACTTAGCACTCGTGTGTCTGCTCATGTAGTGTGTATTGTTTTGCTTTGGGACACGATGTGATGAGATGAGATGCGATGCGATGCGATGTGGTGTTAGTATGAGAGAGAATTTTCTCGATACTGATGTTCTGATGTGCTGATGCGCCGATGTGAATTGATGTGATGTGTTGATTTGAGCATTGTGTTGATTGATAGTAAGGGATGGTCCGAAGACCTCCCCACTGGCAAAAACTACGCACCCGAGCGAACCCGATTAGGGATCGTCGCAGGCTTCAACCCACCAGAGTGCAAGGGCGAGCCTCGACCTGGGGCCAGGGCGTCCGTGATCACCCTGGTCCCGGTGCCAAGTAAGTTTAAGCAATACCTAACCAATCAAAACCAATCAAAAACTAAACAATACCAACTAATATCCTCATTTGACAAAAACTCAGCAACAAGTAAACAAAAACAAACAACAGTATACAATCCTAACACATACATAACACACAGCGCTCGCATGAACAACGACGAATAATACACTCAAACTGAGCTATCATCCAACGTGTTCAATCCGTTGCTTAAAATATCAAGACACAACAAATACTACTCACTTGACTCGCACAGTAGCATCGTACTACCGGGGCGAATCGCACTCGCGTAGAAGTGGAAAATCCTCCCCCATCCGCCCCTCCCCATCTACTGCGAATAGGAGAAACCTTGTTCAAGATAGAACCTTCACATAGAACACCAATCGGTAACACAAACCACATCATCCTCACTTAGATCAATCCTCGTGTAAATTCAAATTTGCACATTAAGTGAGGCAATGTGAATCAACTAAACCATCCGTGCCAACCCAATCAAACAGAACCATGGTGAATTCCGAGTGGATGGATGTTATTCGTACGATGCTTATTTGCTTGATAAAGAGGATGTAAGAATTGTGTGTGTTGATGGTTTGTATATGACTTAGCACTCGTGTGTCTGCTCATGTAGTGTGTATTGTTTTGCTTTGGGACACGATGTGATGAGATGAGATGCGATGCGATGCGATGTGGTGTTAGTATGAGAGAGAATTTTCTCGATACTGATGTTCTGATGTGCTGATGCGCCGATGTGAATTGATGTGATGTGTTGATTTGAGCATTGTGTTGATTGATAGTAAGGGATGGTCCGAAGACCTCCTTACTGGCAACAACTACGCACCCGAGCGAACCCGATTAGGGATCGTCGCAGGCTTCAACCCACCAGAGTGCAAGGGCGAGCCTCGACCTGGGGCCAGGGCGTCCGTGATCACCCTGGTCCCGGTGCCAAGTAAGTTTAAGCAATACCTAACCAATCAAAACCAATCAAAAACTAAACAATACCAACTAATATCCTCATTTGACAATAACTCAGCAACAAGTAAACAAAAACAAACAACAGTATACAATCCTAACACATACATAACACACAGCGCTCGCATGAATAACGACGAATAATACACTCAAACTGAGCTATCATCCAACGTGTTCAATCCGTTGCTTAAAATATCAAGACACAACAAATACTACTCACTTGACTCGCACAGTAGCATCGTACTACCGGGGCGAATCGCACTCGCGTAGAAGTGGAAAATCCTCCCCCATCCGCCCCTCCCCATCTACTGCGAATAGGAGAAACCTTGTTCAAGATAGAACCTTCACATAGAACACCAATCGGTAACACAAACCACATCATCCTCACTTAGATCAATCCTCGTGTAAATTCAAATTTGCACATTAAGTGAGGCAATGTGAATCAACTAAACCATCCGTGCCAACCCAATCAAACAGAACCATGGTGAATTCCGAGTGGATGGATGTTATTCGTACGATGCTTATTTGCTTGATAAAGAGGATGTAAGAATTGTGTGTGTTGATGGTTTGTATATGACTTAGCACTCGTGTGTCTGCTCATGTAGTGTGTATTGTTTTGCTTTGGGACACGATGTGATGAGATGAGATGCGATGCGATGCGATGTGGTGTTAGTATGAGAGAGAATTTTCTCGATACTGATGTTCTGATGTGCTGATGCGCCGATGTGAATTGATGTGATGTGTTGATTTGAGCATTGTGTTGATTGATAGTAAGGGATGGTCCGAAGACCTCCCCACTGGCAAAAACTACGCACCCGAGCGAACCCGATTAGGGATCGTCGCAGGCTTCAACCCACCAGAGTGCAAGGGCGAGCCTCGACCTGGGTCCGGGGCGTCCGTGATCACCCTGGTCCCGGTGCCAAGTAAGTTTAAGCAATACCTAACCAATCAAAACCAATCAAAAACTAAACAATACCAACTAATATCCTCATTTGACAAAAACTCAGCAACAAGTAAACAAAAACAAACAACAATAAACCATCCTAACACATACATAACACACAGCGCTCGCATGAACAACGACGAATAATACACTCAAACCGAGCTATCATCCAACGTGTTCAATCCGTTGCTTAAAATATCAAGACACAACAAATACTACTCACTTGACTCGCACAGTAGCATCGTACTAGCAGAGCAAATCGCACTCGCGTAGAAGTGGAAAATCCTCCCCCATCCGCCCCTCCCCATCTACTTCGAATAGGAGAAACCTTGTTCAAGATAGAACCTTCACATAGAACACCAATCGGTAACACAAACCACATCATCCTCACTTAGATCAATCCTCGTGTAAATTCAAATTTGCACATTAAGTGAGGCAATGTGAATCAACTAAACCATCCGTGCCAACCCAATCAAACAGAGACATGGTGAATTCCGAGTGGATGGATGTTATTCGTACGATGCTTATTTGCTTGATAAAGAGGATGTAAGAATTGTGTGTGTTGATGGTTTGTATATGACTTAGCACTCGTGTGTCTGCTCATGTAGTGTGTATTGTTTTGCTTTGGGACACGATGCGATGCGATGCGGTGTGGTGTTAGTATGAGAGAGAATTTTCTCGATACTGATGTTCTGATGTGCTGATGCGCCGATGTGATGTGTTGATTTGAGCATTGTGTTGATTGATAGTAAGGGATGGTCCGAAGACCTCCCCACTGGCAAAAACTACGCACCCGAGCGAACCCGATTAGGGATCGTCGCAGGCTTCAACCCACCAGAGTGCAAGGGCGAGCCTCGACCTGGGGCCAGGGCGTCCGTGATCACCCTGGTCCCGGTGCCAAGTAAGTTTAAGCAATACCTAACCAATCAAAACCAATCAAAAACTAAACAATACCAACTAATATCCTCATTTGACAAAAACTCAGCAACAAGTAAACAAAAACAAACAACAGTATACAATCCTAACACATACATAACACACAGCGCTCGCATGAACAACGACGAATAATACACTCAAACTGAGCTATCATCCAACGTGTTCAATCCGTTGCTTAAAATATCAAGACACAACAAATACTACTCACTTGACTCGCACAGTAGCATCGTACTACCGGGGCGAATCGCACTCGCGTAGAAGTGGAAAATCCTCCCCCATCCGCCCCTCCCCATCTACTGCGAATAGGAGAAACCTTGTTCAAGATAGAACCTTCACATAGAACACCAATCGGTAACACAAACCACATCATCCTCACTTAGATCAATCCTCGTGTAAATTCAAATTTGCACATTAAGTGAGGCAATGTGAATCAACTAAACCATCCGTGCCAACCCAATCAAACAGAACCATGGTGAATTCCGAGTGGATGGATGTTATTCGTACGATGCTTATTTGCTTGATAAAGAGGATGTAAGAATTGTGTGTGTTGATGGTTTGTATATGACTTAGCACTCGTGTGTCTGCTCATGTAGTGTGTATTGTTTTGCTTTGGGACACGATGTGATGAGATGAGATGCGATGCGATGCGATGTGGTGTTAGTATGAGAGAGAATTTTCTCGATACTGATGTTCTGATGTGCTGATGCGCCGATGTGAATTGATGTGATGTGTTGATTTGAGCATTGTGTTGATTGATAGTAAGGGATGGTCCGAAGACCTCCTTACTGGCAACAACTACGCACCCGAGCGAACCCGATTAGGGATCGTCGCAGGCTTCAACCCACCAGAGTGCAAGGGCGAGCCTCGACCTGGGGCCAGGGCGTCCGTGATCACCCTGGTCCCGGTGCCAAGTAAGTTTAAGCAATACCTAACCAATCAAAACCAATCAAAAACTAAACAATACCAACTAATATCCTCATTTGACAATAACTCAGCAACAAGTAAACAAAAACAAACAACAGTATACAATCCTAACACATACATAACACACAGCGCTCGCATGAATAACGACGAATAATACACTCAAACTGAGCTATCATCCAACGTGTTCAATCCGTTGCTTAAAATATCAAGACACAACAAATACTACTCACTTGACTCGCACAGTAGCATCGTACTACCGGGGCGAATCGCACTCGCGTAGAAGTGGAAAATCCTCCCCCATCCGCCCCTCCCCATCTACTGCGAATAGGAGAAACCTTGTTCAAGATAGAACCTTCACATAGAACACCAATCGGTAACACAAACCACATCATCCTCACTTAGATCAATCCTCGTGTAAATTCAAATTTGCACATTAAGTGAGGCAATGTGAATCAACTAAACCATCCGTGCCAACCCAATCAAACAGAACCATGGTGAATTCCGAGTGGATGGATGTTATTCGTACGATGCTTATTTGCTTGATAAAGAGGATGTAAGAATTGTGTGTGTTGATGGTTTGTATATGACTTAGCACTCGTGTGTCTGCTCATGTAGTGTGTATTGTTTTGCTTTGGGACACGATGTGATGAGATGAGATGCGATGCGATGCGATGTGGTGTTAGTATGAGAGAGAATTTTCTCGATACTGATGTTCTGATGTGCTGATGCGCCGATGTGAATTGATGTGATGTGTTGATTTGAGCATTGTGTTGATTGATAGTAAGGGATGGTCCGAAGACCTCCCCACTGGCAAAAACTACGCACCCGAGCGAACCCGATTAGGGATCGTCGCAGGCTTCAACCCACCAGAGTGCAAGGGCGAGCCTCGACCTGGGGCCGGGGCGTCCGTGATCACCCTGGTCCCGGTGCCAAGTAAGTTTAAGCAATACCTAACCAATCAAAACCAATCAAAAACTAAACAATACCAACTAATATCTTCATTTGACAAAAACTCAGCAACAAGTAAACAAAAACAAACAACAGTATACAATCCTAACACATACATAACACACAGCGCTCGCATGAACAACGACGAATAATCCACTCAAACCGAGCTATCATCCAACGTGTTCAATCCGTTGCTTAAAATATCAAGACACAACAAATACTACTCACTTGACTCGCACAGTAGCATCGTACTACCGGGGCGAATCGCACTCGCGTAGAAGTGGAAAATCCTCCCCCATCCGCCCCTCCCCATCTACTGCGAATAGGAGAAACCTTGTTCAAGATAGAACCTTCACATAGAACACCAATCGGTAACACAAACCACATCATCCTCACTTAGATCAATCCTCGTGTAAATTCAAATTTGCACATTAAGTGAGGCAATGTGAATCAACTAAACCATCCGTGCCAACCCAATCAAACAGAACCATGGTGAATTCCGAGTGGATGGATGTTATTCGTACGATGCTTATTTGCTTGATAAAGAGGATGTAAGAATTGTGTGTGTTGATGGTTTGTATATGACTTAGCACTCGTGTGTCTGCTCATGTAGTGTGTATTGTTTTGCTTTGGGACACGATGTGATGAGATGAGATGCGATGCGATGCGATGTGGTGTTAGTATGAGAGAGAATTTTCTCGATACTGATGTTCTGATGTGCTGATGCGCCGATGTGAATTGATGTGATGTGTTGATTTGAGCATTGTGTTGATTGATAGTAAGGGATGGTCCGAAGACCTCCCCACTGGCAAAAACTACGCACCCGAGCGAACCCGATTAGGGATCGTCGCAGGCTTCAACCCACCAGAGTGCAAGGGCGAGCCTCGACCTGGGGCCAGGGCGTCCGTGATCACCCTGGTCCCGGTGCCAAGTAAGTTTAAGCAATACCTAACCAATCAAAACCAATCAAAAACTAAACAATACCAACTAATATCCTCATTTGACAAAAACTCAGCAACAAGTAAACAAAAACAAACAACAGTATACAATCCTAACACATACATAACACACACTGTTCGCATGAATAACGACGAATAATACACTCAAACTGAGCTATCATCCAACGTGTTCAATCCGTTGCTTAAAATATCAAGACACAACAAATACTACTCACTTGACTCGCACAGTAGCATCGTACTACCGGGGCGAATCGCACTCGCGTAGAAGTGGAAAATCCTCCCCCATCCGCCCCTCCCCATCTACTGCGAATAGGAGAAACCTTGTTCAAGATAGAA
Source organism: Fasciola hepatica (assembly GCA_948099385.1). Classification (NCBI taxonomy): domain Eukaryota; kingdom Metazoa; phylum Platyhelminthes; class Trematoda; order Plagiorchiida; family Fasciolidae; genus Fasciola; species Fasciola hepatica. The sequence continues at coordinate 5,119,210 of CANUEZ040000060.1, read as the reverse complement.
CCTTCACATAGAACACCAATCGGTAACACAAACCACATCATCCTCACTTAGATCAATCCTCGTGTAAATTCAAATTTGCACATTAAGTGAGGCAATGTGAATCAACTAAACCATCCGTGCCAACCCAATCAAACAGAACCATGGTGAATTCCGAGTGGATGGATGTTATTCGTACGATGCTTATTTGCTTGATAAAGAGGATGTAAGAATTGTGTGTGTTGATGGTTTGTATATGACTTAGCACTCGTGTGTCTGCTCATGTAGTGTGTATTGTTTTGCTTTGGGACACGATGTGATGAGATGAGATGCGATGCGATGCGATGTGGTGTTAGTATGAGAGAGAATTTTCTCGATACTGATGTTCTGATGTGCTGATGCGCCGATGTGAATTGATGTGATGTGTTTATTTGAGCATTGTGTTGATTGATAGTAAGGGATGGTCCGAAGACCTCCCCACTGGCAAAAACTACGCACCCGAGCGAACCCGATTAGGGATCGTCGCAGGCTTCAACCCACCAGAGTGCAAGGGCGAGCCTCGACCTGGGGCCGGGGCGTCCGTGATCACCCTGGTCCCGGTGCCAAGTAAGTTTAAGCAATACCTAACCAATCAAAACCAATCAAAAACTAAACAATACCAACTAATATCTTCATTTGACAAAAACTCAGCAACAAGTAAACAAAAACAAACAACAGTATACAATCCTAACACATACATAACACACAGCGCTCGCATGAACAACGACGAATAATCCACTCAAACCGAGCTATCATCCAACGTGTTCAATCCGTTGCTTAAAATATCAAGACACAACAAATACTACTCACTTGACTCGCACAGTAGCATCGTACTACCGGGGCGAATCGCACTCGCGTAGAAGTGGAAAATCCTCCCCCATCCGCCCCTCCCCATCTACTGCGAATAGGAGAAACCTTGTTCAAGATAGAACCTTCACATAGAACACCAATCGGTAACACAAACCACATCATCCTCACTTAGATCAATCCTCGTGTAAATTCAAATTTGCACATTAAGTGAGGCAATGTGAATCAACTAAACCATCCGTGCCAACCCAATCAAACAGAACCATGGTGAATTCCGAGTGGATGGATGTTATTCGTACGATGCTTATTTGCTTGATAAAGAGGATGTAAGAATTGTGTGTGTTGATGGTTTGTATATGACTTAGCACTCGTGTGTCTGCTCATGTAGTGTGTATTGTTTTGCTTTGGGACACGATGTGATGAGATGAGATGCGATGCGATGCGATGTGGTGTTAGTATGAGAGAGAATTTTCTCGATACTGATGTTCTGATGTGCTGATGCGCCGATGTGAATTGATGTGATGTGTTGATTTGAGCATTGTGTTGATTGATAGTAAGGGATGGTCCGAAGACCTCCTTACTGGCAAAAACTACGCACCCGAGCGAACCCGATTAGGGATCGTCGCAGGCTTCAACCCACCAGAGTGCAAGGGCGAGCCTCGACCTGGGGCCAGGGCGTCCGTGATCACCCTGGTCCCGGTGCCAAGTAAGTTTAAGCAATACCTAACCAATCAAAACCAATCAAAAACTAAAAAATACCAACTAATATCCTCATTTGACAAAAACTCAGCAACAAGTAAACAAAAACAAACAACAGTATACAATCCTAACACATACATAACACACAGCGCTCGCATGAATAACGACGAATAATACACTCAAACTGAGCTATCATCCAACGTGTTCAATCCGTTGCTTAAAATATCAAGACACAACAAATACTACTCACTTGACTCGCACAGTAGCATCGTACTACCGGGGCGAATCGCACTCGCGTAGAAGTGGAAAATCCTCCCCCATCCGCCCCTCCCCATCTACTGCGAATAGGAGAAACCTTGTTCAAGATAGAACCTTCACATAGAACACCAATCGGTAACACAAACCACATCATCCTCACTTAGATCAATCCTCGTGTAAATTCAAATTTGCACATTAAGTGAGGCAATGTGAATCAACTAAACCATCCGTGCCAACCCAATCAAACAGAACCATGGTGAATTCCGAGTGGATGGATGTTATTCGTACGATGCTTATTTGCTTGATAAAGAGGATGTAAGAATTGTGTGTGTTGATGGTTTGTATATGACTTAGCACTCGTGTGTCTGCTCATGTAGTGTGTATTGTTTTGCTTTGGGACACGATGTGATGAGATGAGATGCGATGCGATGCGATGTGGTGTTAGTATGAGAGAGAATTTTCTCGATACTGATGTTCTGATGTGCTGATGCGCCGATGTGAATTGATGTGATGTGTTGATTTGAGCATTGTGTTGATTGATAGTAAGGGATGGTCCGAAGACCTCCTTACTGGCAACAACTACGCACCCGAGCGAACCCGATTAGGGATCGTCGCAGGCTTCAACCCACCAGAGTGCAGGGGCGAGCCTCGACCTGGGGCCGGGGCGTCCGTGATCACCCTGGTCCCGGTGCCAAGTAAGTTTAAGCAATACCTAACCAATCAAAACCAATCAAAAACTAAACAATACCAACTAATATCCTCATTTGACAAAAACTCAGCAACAAGTAAACAAAAACAAACAACAGTATACAATCCTAACACATACATAACACACAGCGCTCGCATGAATAACGACGAATAATACACTCAAACTGAGCTATCATCCAACGTGTTCAATCCGTTGCTTAAAATATCAAGACACAACAAATACTACTCACTTGACTCGCACAGTAGCATCGTACTACCGGGGCGAATCGCACTCGCGTAGAAGTGGAAAATCCTCCCCCATCCGCCCCTCCCCATCTACTGCGAATAGGAGAAACCTTGTTCAAGATAGAACCTTCACATAGAACACCAATCGGTAACACAAACCACATCATCCTCACTTAGATCAATCCTCGTGTAAATTCAAATTTGCACATTAAGTGAGGCAATGTGAATCAACTAAACCATCCGTGCCAACCCAATCAAACAGAACCATGGTGAATTCCGAGTGGATGGATGTTATTCGTACGATGCTTATTTGCTTGATAAAGAGGATGTAAGAATTGTGTGTGTTGATGGTTTGTATATGACTTAGCACTCGTGTGTCTGCTCATGTAGTGTGTATTGTTTTGCTTTGGGACACGATGTGATGAGATGAGATGCGATGCGATGCGATGTGGTGTTAGTATGAGAGAGAATTTTCTCGATACTGATGTTCTGATGTGCTGATGCGCCGATGTGAATTGATGTGATGTGTTGATTTGAGCATTGTGTTGATTGATAGTAAGGGATGGTCCGAAGACCTCCTTACTGGCAAAAACTACGCACCCGAGCGAACCCGATTAGGGATCGTCGCAGGCTTCAACCCACCAGAGTGCAAGGGCGAGCCTCGACCTGGGGCCAGGGCGTCCGTGATCACCCTGGTCCCGGTGCCAAGTAAGTTTAAGCAATACCTAACCAATCAAAACCAATCAAAAACTAAACAATACCAACTAATATCCTCATTTGACAAAAACTCAGCAACAAGTAAACAAAAACAAACAACAGTATACAATCCTAACACATACATAACACACAGCGCTCGCATGAATAACGACGAATAATACACTCAAACCGAGCTATCATCCAACGTGTTCAATCCGTTGCTTAAAATATCAAGACACAACAAATACTACTCACTTGACTCGCACAGTAGCATCGTACTACCGGGGCGAATCGCACTCGCGTAGAAGTGGAAAATCCTCCCCCATCCGCCCCTCCCCATCTACTGCGAATAGGAGAAACCTTGTTCAAGATAGAACCTTCACATAGAACACCAATCGGTAACACAAACCACATCATCCTCACTTAGATCAATCCTCGTGTAAATTCAAATTTGCACATTAAGTGAGGCAATGTGAATCAACTAAACCATCCGTGCCAACCCAATCAAACAGAACCATGGTGAATTCCGAGTGGATGGATGTTATTCGTACGATGCTTATTTGCTTGATAAAGAGGATGTAAGAATTGTGTGTGTTGATGGTTTGTATATGACTTAGCACTCGTGTGTCTGCTCATGTAGTGTGTATTGTTTTGCTTTGGGACACGATGTGATGAGATGAGATGCGATGCGATGCGATGTGGTGTTAGTATGAGAGAGAATTTTCTCGATACTGATGTTCTGATGTGCTGATGCGCCGATGTGAATTGATGTGATGTGTTGATTTGAGCATTGTGTTGATTGATAGTAAGGGATGGTCCGAAGACCTCCCCACTGGCAAAAACTACGCACCCGAGCGAACCCGATTAGGGATCGTCGCAGGCTTCAACCCACCAGAGTGCAAGGGCGAGCCTCGACCTGGGGCCAGGGCGTCCGTGATCACCCTGGTCCCGGTGCCAAGTAAGTTTAAGCAATACCTAACCAATCAAAACCAATCAAAAACTAAACAATACCAACTAATATCCTCATTTGACAAAAACTCAGCAACAAGTAAACAAAAACAAACAACAGTATACAATCCTAACACATACATAACACACAGCGCTCGCATGAATAACGACGAATAATACACTCAAACTGAGCTATCATCCAACGTGTTCAATCCGTTGCTTAAAATATCAAGACACAACAAATACTACTCACTTGACTCGCACAGTAGCATCGTACTACCGGGGCGAATCGCACTCGCGTAGAAGTGGAAAATCCTCCCCCATCCGCCCCTCCCCATCTACTGCGAATAGGAGAAACCTTGTTCAAGATAGAACCTTCACATAGAACACCAATCGGTAACACAAACCACATCATCCTCACTTAGATCAATCCTCGTGTAAATTCAAATTTGCACATTAAGTGAGGCAATGTGAATCAACTAAACCATCCGTGCCAACCCAATCAAACAGAACCATGGTGAATTCCGAGTGGATGGATGTTATTCGTACGATGCTTATTTGCTTGATAAAGAGGATGTAAGAATTGTGTGTGTTGATGGTTTGTATATGACTTAGCACTCGTGTGTCTGCTCATGTAGTGTGTATTGTTTTGCTTTGGGACACGATGTGATGAGATGAGATGCGATGCGATGCGATGTGGTGTTAGTATGAGAGAGAATTTTCTCGATACTGATGTTCTGATGTGCTGATGCGCCGATGTGAATTGATGTGATGTGTTGATTTGAGCATTGTGTTGATTGATAGTAAGGGATGGTCCGAAGACCTCCTTACTGGCAACAACTACGCACCCGAGCGAACCCGATTAGGGATCGTCGCAGGCTTCAACCCACCAGAGTGCAGGGGCGAGCCTCGACCTGGGGCCGGGGCGTCCGTGATCACCCTGGTCCCGGTGCCAAGTAAGTTTAAGCAATACCTAATTAATCAAAACCAATCAAAAACTAAACAATACCAACTAATATCCTCATTTGACAAAAACTCAGCAACAAGTAAACAAAAACAAACAACAGTATACAATCCTAACACATACATAACACACAGCGCTCGCATGAATAACGACGAATAATACACTCAAACCGAGCTATCATCCAACGTGTTCAATCCGTTGCTTAAAATATCAAGACACAACAAATACTACTCACTTGACTCGCACAGTAGCATCGTACTACCGGGGCGAATCGCACTCGCGTAGAAGTGGAAAATCCTCCCCCATCCGCCCCTCCCCATCTACTGCGAATAGGAGAAACCTTGTTCAAGATAGAACCTTCACATAGAACACCAATCGGTAACACAAACCACATCATCCTCACTTAGATCAATCCTCGTGTAAATTCAAATTTGCACATTAAGTGAGGCAATGTGAATCAACTAAACCATCCGTGCCAACCCAATCAAACAGAACCATGGTGAATTCCGAGTGGATGGATGTTATTCGTACGATGCTTATTTGCTTGATAAAGAGGATGTAAGAATTGTGTGTGTTGATGGTTTGTATATGACTTAGCACTCGTGTGTCTGCTCATGTAGTGTGTATTGTTTTGCTTTGGGACACGATGTGATGAGATGAGATGCGATGCGATGCGATGTGGTGTTAGTATGAGAGAGAATTTTCTCGATACTGATGTTCTGATGTGCTGATGCGCCGATGTGAATTGATGTGATGTGTTGATTTGAGCATTGTGTTGATTGATAGTAAGGGATGGTCCGAAGACCTCCCCACTGGCAAAAACTACGCACCCGAGCGAACCCGATTAGGGATCGTCGCAGGCTTCAACCCACCAGAGTGCAAGGGCGAGCCTCGACCTGGGGCCAGGGCGTCCGTGATCACCCTGGTCCCGGTGCCAAGTAAGTTTAAGCAATACCTAACCAATCAAAACCAATCAAAAACTAAACAATACCAACTAATATCCTCATTTGACAAAAACTCAGCAACAAGTAAACAAAAACAAACAACAGTATACAATCCTAACACATACATAACACACAGCGCTCGCATGAATAACGACGAATAATACACTCAAACTGAGCTATCATCCAACGTGTTCAATCCGTTGCTTAAAATATCAAGACACAACAAATACTACTCACTTGACTCGCACAGTAGCATCGTACTACCGGGGCGAATCGCACTCGCGTAGAAGTGGAAAATCCTCCCCCATCCGCCCCTCCCCATCTACTGCGAATAGGAGAAACCTTGTTCAAGATAGAACCTTCACATAGAACACCAATCGGTAACACAAACCACATCATCCTCACTTAGATCAATCCTCGTGTAAATTCAAATTTGCACATTAAGTGAGGCAATGTGAATCAACTAAACCATCCGTGCCAACCCAATCAAACAGAACCATGGTGAATTCCGAGTGGATGGATGTTATTCGTACGATGCTTATTTGCTTGATAAAGAGGATGTAAGAATTGTGTGTGTTGATGGTTTGTATATGACTTAGCACTCGTGTGTCTGCTCATGTAGTGTGTATTGTTTTGCTTTGGGACACGATGTGATGAGATGAGATGCGATGCGATGCGATGTGGTGTTAGTATGAGAGAGAATTTTCTCGATACTGATGTTCTGATGTGCTGATGCGCCGATGTGAATTGATGTGATGTGTTGATTTGAGCATTGTGTTGATTGATAGTAAGGGATGGTCCGAAGACCTCCTCACTGGCAAAAACTACGCACCCGAGCGAACCCGATTAGGGATCGTCGCAGGCTTCAACCCACCAGAGTGCAAGGGCGAGCCTCGACCTGGGGCCGGGGCGTCCGTGATCACCCTGGTCCCGGTGCCAAGTAAGTTTAAGCAATACCTAACCAATCAAAACCAATCAAAAACTAAACAATACCAACTAATATCTTCATTTGACAAAAACTCAGCAACAAGTAAACAAAAACAAACAACAGTATACAATCCTAACACATACATAACACACAGCGCTCGCATGAATAACGACGAATAATACACTCAAACCGAGCTATCATCCAACGTGTTCAATCCGTTGCTTAAAATATCAAGACACAACAAATACTACTCACTTGACTCGCACAGTAGCATCGTACTACCGGGGCGAATCGCACTCGCGTAGAAGTGGAAAATCCTCCCCCATCCGCCCCTCCCCATCTACTGCGAATAGGAGAAACCTTGTTCAAGATAGAACCTTCACATAGAACACCAATCGGTAACACAAACCACATCATCCTCACTTAGATCAATCCTCGTGTAAATTCAAATTTGCACATTAAGTGAGGCAATGTGAATCAACTAAACCATCCGTGCCAACCCAATCAAACAGAACCATGGTGAATTCCGAGTGGATGGATGTTATTCGTACGATGCTTATTTGCTTGATAAAGAGGATGTAAGAATTGTGTGTGTTGATGGTTTGTATATGACTTAGCACTCGTGTGTCTGCTCATGTAGTGTGTATTGTTTTGCTTTGGGACACGATGTGATGAGATGAGATGCGATGCGATGCGATGTGGTGTTAGTATGAGAGAGAATTTTCTCGATACTGATGTTCTGATGTGCTGATGCGCCGATGTGAATTGATGTGATGTGTTGATTTGAGCATTGTGTTGATTGATAGTAAGGGATGGTCCGAAGACCTCCCCACTGGCAAAAACTACGCACCCGAGCGAACCCGATTAGGGATCGTCGCAGGCTTCAACCCACCAGAGTGCAAGGGCGAGCCTCGACCTGGGGCCAGGGCGTCCGTGATCACCCTGGTCCCGGTGCCAAGTAAGTTTAAGCAATACCTAACCAATCAAAACCAATCAAAAACTAAACAATACCAACTAATATCCTCATTTGACAAAAACTCAGCAACAAGTAAACAAAAACAAACAACAGTATACAATCCTAACACATACATAACACACAGCGCTCGCATGAATAACGACGAATAATACACTCAAACTGAGCTATCATCCAACGTGTTCAATCCGTTGCTTAAAATATCAAGACACAACAAATACTACTCACTTGACTCGCACAGTAGCATCGTACTACCGGGGCGAATCGCACTCGCGTAGAAGTGGAAAATCCTCCCCCATCCGCCCCTCCCCATCTACTGCGAATAGGAGAAACCTTGTTCAAGATAGAACCTTCACATAGAACACCAATCGGTAACACAAACCACATCATCCTCACTTAGATCAATCCTCGTGTAAATTCAAATTTGCACATTAAGTGAGGCAATGTGAATCAACTAAACCATCCGTGCCAACCCAATCAAACAGAACCATGGTGAATTCCGAGTGGATGGATGTTATTCGTACGATGCTTATTTGCTTGATAAAGAGGATGTAAGAATTGTGTGTGTTGATGGTTTGTATATGACTTAGCACTCGTGTGTCTGCTCATGTAGTGTGTATTGTTTTGCTTTGGGACACGATGTGATGAGATGAGATGCGATGCGATGCGATGTGGTGTTAGTATGAGAGAGAATTTTCTCGATACTGATGTTCTGATGTGCTGATGCGCCGATGTGAATTGATGTGATGTGTTGATTTGAGCATTGTGTTGATTGATAGTAAGGGATGGTCCGAAGACCTCCCCACTGGCAAAAACTACGCACCCGAGCGAACCCGATTAGGGATCGTCGCAGGCTTCAACCCACCAGAGTGCAAGGGCGAGCCTCGACCTGGGGCCAGGGCGTCCGTGATCACCCTGGTCCCGGTGCCAAGTAAGTTTAAGCAATACCTAACCAATCAAAACCAATCAAAAACTAAACAATACCAACTAATATCTTCATTTGACAAAAACTCAGCAACAAGTAAACAAAAACAAACAACAGTATACAATCCTAACACATACATAACACACAGCGCTCGCATGAATAACGACGAATAATACACTCAAACCGAGCTATCATCCAACGTGTTCAATCCGTTGCTTAAAATATCAAGACACAACAAATACTACTCACTTGACTCGCACAGTAGCATCGTACTACCAGAGCAAATCGCACTCACGTAGAAGTGGAAAATCCTCCCCCATCCGCCCCTCCCCATCTACTGCGAATAGGAGAAACCTTGTTCAAGATAGAACCTTCACATAGAACACCAATCGGTCACACAAACCACATCATCCTCACTTAGATCAATCCTCGTGTAAATTCAAATTTGCACATTAAGTGAGGCAATGTGAATCAACTAAACCATCCGTGCCAACCCAATCAAACAGAACCATGGTGAATTCCGAGTGGATGGATGTTATTCGTACGATGCTTATTTGCTTGATAAAGAGGATGTAAGAATTGTGTGTGTTGATGGTTTGTATATGACTTAGCACTCGTGTGTCTGCTCATGTAGTGTGTATTGTTTTGCTTTGGGACACGATGTGATGAGATGAGATGCGATGCGATGCGATGTGGTGTTAGTAAGAGAGAGAATTTTCTCGATACTGATGTTCTGATGTGCTGATGCGCCGATGTGAATTGATGTGATGTGTTGATTTGAGCATTGTGTTGATTGATAGTAAGGGATGGTCCGAAGACCTCCTTACTGGCAACAACTACGCACCCGAGCGAACCCGATTAGGGATCGTCGCAGGCTTCAACCCACCAGAGTGCAGGGGCGAGCCTCGACCTGGGGCCGGGGCGTCCGTGATCACCCTGGTCCCGGTGCCAAGTAAGTTTAAGCAATACCTAACCAATCAAAACCAATCAAAAACTAAACAATACCAACTAATATCTTCATTTGACAAAAACTCAGCAACAAGTAAACAAAAACAAACAACAGTATACAATCCTAACACATACATAACACACAGCGCTCGCATGAATAACGACGAATAATACACTCAAACTGAGCTATCATCCAACGTGTTCAATCCGTTGCTTAAAATATCAAGACACAACAAATACTACTCACTTGACTCGCACAGTAGCATCGTACTACCAGAGCGAATCGCACTCGCGTAGAAGTGGAAAATCCTCCCCCATCCGCCCCTCCCCATCTACTGCGAATAGGAGAAACCTTGTTCAAGATAGAACCTTCACATAGAACACCAATCGGTAACACAAACCACATCATCCTCACTTAGATCAATCCTCGTGTAAATTCAAATTTGCACATTAAGTGAGGCAATGTGAATCAACTAAACCATCCGTGCCAACCCAATCAAACAGAACCATGGTGAATTCCGAGTGGATGGATGTTATTCGTACGATGCTTATTTGCTTGATAAAGAGGATGTAAGAATTGTGTGTGTTGATGGTTTGTATATGACTTAGCACTCGTGTGTCTGCTCATGTAGTGTGTATTGTTTTGCTTTGGGACACGATGTGATGAGATGAGATGCGATGCGATGCGATGTGGTGTTAGTATGAGAGAGAATTTTCTCGATACTGATGTTCTGATGTGCTGATGCGCCGATGTGAATTGATGTGATGTGTTGATTTGAGCATTGTGTTGATTGATAGTAAGGGATGGTCCGAAGACCTCCCCACTGGCAAAAACTACGCACCCGAGCGAACCCGATTAGGGATCGTCGCAGGCTTCAACCCACCAGAGTGCAAGGGCGAGCCTCGACCTGGGGCCAGGGCGTCCGTGATCACCCTGGTCCCGGTGCCAAGTAAGTTTAAGCAATACCTAACCAATCAAAACCAATCAAAAACTAAACAATACCAACTAATATCCTCATTTGACAAAAACTCAGCAACAAGTAAACAAAAACAAACAACAGTATACAATCCTAACACATACATAACACACACTGTTCGCATGAATAACGACGAATAATACACTCAAACTGAGCTATCATCCAACGTGTTCAATCCGTTGCTTAAAATATCAAGACACAACAAATACTACTCACTTGACTCGCACAGTAGCATCGTACTACCGGGGCGAATCGCACTCGCGTAGAAGTGGAAAATCCTCCCCCATCCGCCCCTCCCCATCTACTGCGAATAGGAGAAACCTTGTTCAAGATAGAACCTTCACATAGAACACCAATCGGTAACACAAACCACATCATCCTCACTTAGATCAATCCTCGTGTAAATTCAAATTTGCACATTAAGTGAGGCAATGTGAATCAACTAAACCATCCGTGCCAACCCAATCAAACAGAACCATGGTGAATTCCGAGTGGATGGATGTTATTCGTACGATGCTTATTTGCTTGATAAAGAGGATGTAAGAATTGTGTGTGTTGATGGTTTGTATATGACTTAGCACTCGTGTGTCTGCTCATGTAGTGTGTATTGTTTTGCTTTGGGACACGATGTGATGAGATGAGATGCGATGCGATGCGATGTGGTGTTAGTATGAGAGAGAATTTTCTCGATACTGATATTCTGATGTGCTGATGCGCCGATGTGAATTGATGTGATGTGTTGATTTGAGCATTGTGTTGATTGATAGTAAGGGATGGTCCGAAGACCTCCCCACTGGCAAAAACTACGCACCCGAGCGAACCCGATTAGGGATCGTCGCAGGCTTCAACCCACCAGAGTGCAAGGGCGAGCCTCGACCTGGGGCCAGGGCGTCCGTGATCACCCTGGTCCCGGTGCCAAGTAAGTTTAAGCAATACCTAACCAATCAAAACCAATCAAAAACTAAACAATACCAACTAATATCCTCATTTGACAAAAACTCAGCAACAAGTAAACAAAAACAAACAACAGTATACAATCCTAACACATACATAACACACACTGTTCGCATGAATAACGACGAATAATACACTCAAACTGAGCTATCATCCAACGTGTTCAATCCGTTGCTTAAAATATCAAGACACAACAAATACTACTCACTTGACTCGCACAGTAGCATCGTACTACCGGGGCGAATCGCACTCGCGTAGAAGTGGAAAATCCTCCCCCATCCGCCCCTCCCCATCTACTGCGAATAGGAGAAACCTTGTTCAAGATAGAACCTTCACATAGAACACCAATCGGTAACACAAACCACATCATCCTCACTTAGATCAATCCTCGTGTAAATTCAAATTTGCACATTAAGTGAGGCAATGTGAATCAACTAAACCATCCGTGCCAACCCAATCAAACAGAACCATGGTGAATTCCGAGTGGATGGATGTTATTCGTACGATGCTTATTTGCTTGATAAAGAGGATGTAAGAATTGTGTGTGTTGATGGTTTGTATATGACTTAGCACTCGTGTGTCTGCTCATGTAGTGTGTATTGTTTTGCTTTGGGACACGATGTGATGAGATGAGATGCGATGCGATGCGATGTGGTGTTAGTATGAGAGAGAATTTTCTCGATACTGATGTTCTGATGTGCTGATGCGCCGATGTGAATTGATGTGATGTGTTGATTTGAGCATTGTGTTGATTGATAGTAAGGGATGGTCCGAAGACCTCCCCACTGGCAAAAACTACGCACCCGAGCGAACCCGATTAGGGATCGTCGCAGGCTTCAACCCACCAGAGTGCAAGGGCGAGCCTCGACCTGGGGCCAGGGCGTCCGTGATCACCCTGGTCCCGGTGCCAAGTAAGTTTAAGCAATACCTAACCAATCAAAACCAATCAAAAACTAAACAATACCAACTAATATCTTCATTTGACAAAAACTCAGCAACAAGTAAACAAAAACAAACAACAGTATACAATCCTAACACATACATAACACACAGCGCTCGCATGAATAACGACGAATAATACACTCAAACTGAGCTATCATCCAACGTGTTCAATCCGTTGCTTAAAATATCAAGACACAACAAATACTACTCACTTGACTCGCACAGTAGCATCGTACTACCAGAGCGAATCGCACTCGCGTAGAAGTGGAAAATCCTCCCCCATCCGCCCCTCCCCATCTACTGCGAATAGGAGAAACCTTGTTCAAGATAGAACCTTCACATAGAACACCAATCGGTAACACAAACCACATCATCCTCACTTAGATCAATCCTCGTGTAAATTCAAATTTGCACATTAAGTGAGGCAATGTGAATCAACTAAACCATCCGTGCCAACCCAATCAAACAGAACCATGGTGAATTCCGAGTGGATGGATGTTATTCGTACGATGCTTATTTGCTTGATAAAGAGGATGTAAGAATTGTGTGTGTTGATGGTTTGTATATGACTTAGCACTCGTGTGTCTGCTCATGTAGTGTGTATTGTTTTGCTTTGGGACACGATGTGATGAGATGAGATGCGATGCGATGCGATGTGGTGTTAGTATGAGAGAGAATTTTCTCGATACTGATGTTCTGATGTGCTGATGCGCCGATGTGAATTGATGTGATGTGTTGATTTGAGCATTGTGTTGATTGATAGTAAGGGATGGTCCGAAGACCTCCCCACTGGCAAAAACTACGCACCCGAGCGAACCCGATTAGGGATCGTCGCAGGCTTCAACCCACCAGAGTGCAAGGGCGAGCCTCGACCTGGGGCCAGGGCGTCCGTGATCACCCTGGTCCCGGTGCCAAGTAAGTTTAAGCAATACCTAACCAATCAAAACCAATCAAAAACTAAACAATACCAACTAATATCTTCATTTGACAAAAACTCAGCAACAAGTAAACAAAAACAAACAACAGTATACAATCCTAACACATACATAACACACAGCGCTCGCATGAATAACGACGAATAATACACTCAAACTGAGCTATCATCCAACGTGTTCAATCCGTTGCTTAAAATATCAAGACACAACAAATACTACTCACTTGACTCGCACAGTAGCATCGTACTACCGGGGCGAATCGCACTCGCGTAGAAGTGGAAAATCCTCCCCCATCCGCCCCTCCCCATCTACTGCGAATAGGAGAAACCTTGTTCAAGATAGAACCTTCACATAGAACACCAATCGGTAACACAAACCACATCATCCTCACTTAGATCAATCCTCGTGTAAATTCAAATTTGCACATTAAGTGAGGCAATGTGAATCAACTAAACCATCCGTGCCAACCCAATCAAACAGAACCATGGTGAATTCCGAGTGGATGGATGTTATTCGTACGATGCTTATTTGCTTGATAAAGAGGATGTAAGAATTGTGTGTGTTGATGGTTTGTATATGACTTAGCACTCGTGTGTCTGCTCATGTAGTGTGTATTGTTTTGCTTTGGGACACGATGTGATGAGATGAGATGCGATGCGATGCGATGTGGTGTTAGTATGAGAGAGAATTTTCTCGATACTGATATTCTGATGTGCTGATGCGCCGATGTGAATTGATGTGATGTGTTGATTTGAGCATTGTGTTGATTGATAGTAAGGGATGGTCCGAAGACCTCCCCACTGGCAAAAACTACGCACCCGAGCGAACCCGATTAGGGATCGTCGCAGGCTTCAACCCACCAGAGTGCAAGGGCGAGCCTCGACCTGGGGCCAGGGCGTCCGTGATCACCCTGGTCCCGGTGCCAAGTAAGTTTAAGCAATACCTAACCAATCAAAACCAATCAAAAACTAAACAATACCAACTAATATCTTCATTTGACAAAAACTCAGCAACAAGTAAACAAAAACAAACAACAGTATACAATCCTAACACATACATAACACACAGCGCTCGCATGAATAACGACGAATAATACACTCAAACTGAGCTATCATCCAACGTGTTCAATCCGTTGCTTAAAATATCAAGACACAACAAATACTACTCACTTGACTCGCACAGTAGCATCGTACTACCGGGGCGAATCGCACTCGCGTAGAAGTGGAAAATCCTCCCCCATCCGCCCCTCCCCATCTACTGCGAATAGGAGAAACCTTGTTCAAGATAGAACCTTCACATAGAACACCAATCGGTAACACAAACCACATCATCCTCACTTAGATCAATCCTCGTGTAAATTCAAATTTGCACATTAAGTGAGGCAATGTGAATCAACTAAACCATCCGTGCCAACCCAATCAAACAGAACCATGGTGAATTCCGAGTGGATGGATGTTATTCGTACGATGCTTATTTGCTTGATAAAGAGGATGTAAGAATTGTGTGTGTTGATGGTTTGTATATGACTTAGCACTCGTGTGTCTGCTCATGTAGTGTGTATTGTTTTGCTTTGGGACACGATGTGATGAGATGAGATGCGATGCGATGCGATGTGGTGTTAGTATGAGAGAGAATTTTCTCGATACTGATGTTCTGATGTGCTGATGCGCCGATGTGAATTGATGTGATGTGTTGATTTGAGCATTGTGTTGATTGATAGTAAGGGATGGTCCGAAGACCTCCCCACTGGCAAAAACTACGCACCCGAGCGAACCCGATTAGGGATCGTCGCAGGCTTCAACCCGCCAGAGTGCAAGGGCGAGCCTCGACCTGGGGCCAGGGCGTCCGTGATCACCCTGGTCCCGGTGCCAAGTAAGTTTAAGCAATACCTAACCAATCAAAACCAATCAAAAACTAAACAATACCAACTAATATCCTCATTTGACAAAAACTCAGCAACAAGTAAACAAAAACAAACAACAGTATACAATCCTAACACATACATAACACACACTGTTCGCATGAATAACGACGAATAATACACTCAAACTGAGCTATCATCCAACGTGTTCAATCCGTTGCTTAAAATATCAAGACACAACAAATACTACTCACTTGACTCGCACAGTAGCATCGTACTACCGGGGCGAATCGCACTCGCGTAGAAGTGGAAAATCCTCCCCCATCCGCCCCTCCCCATCTACTGCGAATAGGAGAAACCTTGTTCAAGATAGAACCTTCACATAGAACACCAATCGGTAACACAAACCACATCATCCTCACTTAGATCAATCCTCGTGTAAATTCAAATTTGCACATTAAGTGAGGCAATGTGAATCAACTAAACCATCCGTGCCAACCCAATCAAACAGAACCATGGTGAATTCCGAGTGGATGGATGTTATTCGTACGATGCTTATTTGCTTGATAAAGAGGATGTAAGAATTGTGTGTGTTGATGGTTTGTATATGACTTAGCACTCGTGTGTCTGCTCATGTAGTGTGTATTGTTTTGCTTTGGGACACGATGTGATGAGATGAGATGCGATGCGATGCGATGTGGTGTTAGTATGAGAGAGAATTTTCTCGATACTGATGTTCTGATGTGCTGATGCGCCGATGTGAATTGATGTGATGTGTTGATTTGAGCATTGTGTTGATTGATAGTAAGGGATGGTCCGAAGACCTCCCCACTGGCAAAAACTACGCACCCGAGCGAACCCGATTAGGGATCGTCGCAGGCTTCAACCCACCAGAGTGCAAGGGCGAGCCTCGACCTGGGGCCAGGGCGTCCGTGATCACCCTGGTCCCGGTGCCAAGTAAGTTTAAGCAATACCTAACCAATCAAAACCAATCAAAAACTAAACAATACCAACTAATATCTTCATTTGACAAAAACTCAGCAACAAGTAAACAAAAACAAACAACAGTATACAATCCTAACACATACATAACACACAGCGCTCGCATGAATAACGACGAATAATACACTCAAACTGAGCTATCATCCAACGTGTTCAATCCGTTGCTTAAAATATCAAGACACAACAAATACTACTCACTTGACTCGCACAGTAGCATCGTACTACCGGGGCGAATCGCACTCGCGTAGAAGTGGAAAATCCTCCCCCATCCGCCCCTCCCCATCTACTGCGAATAGGAGAAACCTTGTTCAAGATAGAACCTTCACATAGAACACCAATCGGTAACACAAACCACATCATCCTCACTTAGATCAATCCTCGTGTAAATTCAAATTTGCACATTAAGTGAGGCAATGTGAATCAACTAAACCATCCGTGCCAACCCAATCAAACAGAACCATGGTGAATTCCGAGTGGATGGATGTTATTCGTACGATGCTTATTTGCTTGATAAAGAGGATGTAAGAATTGTGTGTGTTGATGGTTTGTATATGACTTAGCACTCGTGTGTCTGCTCATGTAGTGTGTATTGTTTTGCTTTGGGACACGATGTGATGAGATGAGATGCGATGCGATGCGATGTGGTGTTAGTATGAGAGAGAATTTTCTCGATACTGATGTTCTGATGTGCTGATGCGCCGATGTGAATTGATGTGATGTGTTGATTTGAGCATTGTGTTGATTGATAGTAAGGGATGGTCCGAAGACCTCCCCACTGGCAAAAACTACGCACCCGAGCGAACCCGATTAGGGATCGTCGCAGGCTTCAACCCACCAGAGTGCAAGGGCGAGCCTCGACCTGGGGCCAGGGCGTCCGTGATCACCCTGGTCCCGGTGCCAAGTAAGTTTAAGCAATACCTAACCAATCAAAACCAATCAAAAACTAAACAATACCAACTAATATCCTCATTTGACAAAAACTCAGCAACAAGTAAACAAAAACAAACAACAGTATACAATCCTAACACATACATAACACACAGCGCTCGCATGAATAACGACGAATAATACACTCAAACCGAGCTATCATCCAACGTGTTCAATCCGTTGCTTAAAATATCAAGACACAACAAATACTACTCACTTGACTCGCACAGTAGCATCGTACTACCAGAGCAAATCGCACTCACGTAGAAGTGGAAAATCCTCCCCCATCCGCCCCTCCCCATCTACTGCGAATAGGAGAAACCTTGTTCAAGATAGAACCTTCACATAGAACACCAATCGGTAACACAAACCACATCATCCTCACTTAGATCAATCCTCGTGTAAATTCAAATTTGCACATTAAGTGAGGCAATGTGAATCAACTAAACCATCCGTGCCAACCCAATCAAACAGAACCATGGTGAATTCCGAGTGGATGGATGTTATTCGTACGATGCTTATTTGCTTGATAAAGAGGATGTAAGAATTGTGTGTGTTGATGGTTTGTATATGACTTAGCACTCGTGTGTCTGCTCATGTAGTGTGTATTGTTTTGCTTTGGGACACGATGTGATGAGATGAGATGCGATGCGATGCGATGTGGTGTTAGTATGAGAGAGAATTTTCTCGATACTGATGTTCTGATGTGCTGATGCGCCGATGTGAATTGATGTGATGTGTTGATTTGAGCATTGTGTTGATTGATAGTAAGGGATGGTCCGAAGACCTCCCCACTGGCAAAAACTACGCACCCGAGCGAACCCGATTAGGGATCGTCGCAGGCTTCAACCCACCAGAGTGCAAGGGCGAGCCTTGACCTGGGGCCAGGGCGTCCGTGATCACCCTGGTCCCGGTGCCAAGTAAGTTTAAGCAATACCTAACCAATCAAAACCAATCAAAAACTAAACAATACCAACTAATATCTTCATTTGACAAAAACTCAGCAACAAGTAAACAAAAACAAACAACAGTATACAATCCTAACACATACATAACACACAGCGCTCGCATGAATAACGACGAATAATACACTCAAACTGAGCTATCATCCAACGTGTTCAATCCGTTGCTTAAAATATCAAGACACAACAAATACTACTCACTTGACTCGCACAGTAGCATCGTACTACCGGGGCGAATCGCACTCGCGTAGAAGTGGAAAATCCTCCCCCATCCGCCCCTCCCCATCTACTGCGAATAGGAGAAACCTTGTTCAAGATAGAACCTTCACATAGAACACCAATCGGTAACACAAACCACATCATCCTCACTTAGATCAATCCTCGTGTAAATTCAAATTTGCACATTAAGTGAGGCAATGTGAATCAACTAAACCATCCGTGCCAACCCAATCAAACAGAACCATGGTGAATTCCGAGTGGATGGATGTTATTCGTACGATGCTTATTTGCTTGATAAAGAGGATGTAAGAATTGTGTGTGTTGATGGTTTGTATATGACTTAGCACTCGTGTGTCTGCTCATGTAGTGTGTATTGTTTTGCTTTGGGACACGATGTGATGAGATGAGATGCGATGCGATGCGATGTGGT
This sequence comes from Fasciola hepatica, assembly GCA_948099385.1. NCBI lineage: Eukaryota > Metazoa > Platyhelminthes > Trematoda > Plagiorchiida > Fasciolidae > Fasciola > Fasciola hepatica. The sequence continues at coordinate 5,099,963 of CANUEZ040000060.1, read as the reverse complement.
GTTAGTATGAGAGAGAATTTTCTCGATACTGATGTTCTGATGTGCTGATGCGCCGATGTGAATTGATGTGATGTGTTGATTTGAGCATTGTGTTGATTGATAGTAAGGGATGGTCCGAAGACCTCCCCACTGGCAAAAACTACGCACCCGAGCGAACCCGATTAGGGATCGTCGCAGGCTTCAACCCGCCAGAGTGCAAGGGCGAGCCTCGACCTGGGGCCAGGGCGTCCGTGATCACCCTGGTCCCGGTGCCAAGTAAGTTTAAGCAATACCTAACCAATCAAAACCAATCAAAAACTAAACAATACCAACTAATATCCTCATTTGACAATAACTCAGCAACAAGTAAACAAAAACAAACAACAGTATACAATCCTAACACATACATAACACACAGCGCTCGCATGAATAACGACGAATAATACACTCAAACTGAGCTATCATCCAACGTGTTCAATCCGTTGCTTAAAATATCAAGACACAACAAATACTACTCACTTGACTCGCACAGTAGCATCGTACTACCGGGGCGAATCGCACTCGCGTAGAAGTGGAAAATCCTCCCCCATCCGCCCCTCCCCATCTACTGCGAATAGGAGAAACCTTGTTCAAGATAGAACCTTCACATAGAACACCAATCGGTAACACAAACCACATCATCCTCACTTAGATCAATCCTCGTGTAAATTCAAATTTGCACATTAAGTGAGGCAATGTGAATCAACTAAACCATCCGTGCCAACCCAATCAAACAGAACCATGGTGAATTCCGAGTGGATGGATGTTATTCGTACGATGCTTATTTGCTTGATAAAGAGGATGTAAGAATTGTGTGTGTTGATGGTTTGTATATGACTTAGCACTCGTGTGTCTGCTCATGTAGTGTGTATTGTTTTGCTTTGGGACACGATGTGATGAGATGAGATGCGATGCGATGCGATGTGGTGTTAGTATGAGAGAGAATTTTCTCGATACTGATGTTCTGATGTGCTGATGCGCCGATGTGAATTGATGTGATGTGTTGATTTGAGCATTGTGTTGATTGATAGTAAGGGATGGTCCGAAGACCTCCCCACTGGCAAAAACTACGCACCCGAGCGAACCCGATTAGGGATCGTCGCAGGCTTCAACCCACCAGAGTGCAAGGGCGAGCCTCGACCTGGGGCCAGGGCGTCCGTGATCACCCTGGTCCCGGTGCCAAGTAAGTTTAAGCAATACCTAACCAATCAAAACCAATCAAAAACTAAACAATACCAACTAATATCCTCATTTGACAAAAACTCAGCAACAAGTAAACAAAAACAAACAACAGTATACAATCCTAACACATACATAACACACAGCGCTCGCATGAATAACGACGAATAATACACTCAAACCGAGCTATCATCCAACGTGTTCAATCCGTTGCTTAAAATATCAAGACACAACAAATACTACTCACTTGACTCGCACAGTAGCATCGTACTACCGGGGCGAATCGCACTCGCGTAGAAGTGGAAAATCCTCCCCCATCCGCCCCTCCCCATCTACTGCGAATAGGAGAAACCTTGTTCAAGATAGAACCTTCACATAGAACACCAATCGGTAACACAAACCACATCATCCTCACTTAGATCAATCCTCGTGTAAATTCAAATTTGCACATTAAGTGAGGCAATGTGAATCAACTAAACCATCCGTGCCAACCCAATCAAACAGAACCATGGTGAATTCCGAGTGGATGGATGTTATTCGTACGATGCTTATTTGCTTGATAAAGAGGATGTAAGAATTGTGTGTGTTGATGGTTTGTATATGACTTAGCACTCGTGTGTCTGCTCATGTAGTGTGTATTGTTTTGCTTTGGGACACGATGTGATGAGATGAGATGCGATGCGATGCGATGTGGTGTTAGTATGAGAGAGAATTTTCTCGATACTGATGTTCTGATGTGCTGATGCGCCGATGTGAATTGATGTGATGTGTTGATTTGAGCATTGTGTTGATTGATAGTAAGGGATGGTCCGAAGACCTCCCCACTGGCAAAAACTACGCACCCGAGCGAACCCGATTAGGGATCGTCGCAGGCTTCAACCCACCAGAGTGCAAGGGCGAGCCTTGACCTGGGGCCAGGGCGTCCGTGATCACCCTGGTCCCGGTGCCAAGTAAGTTTAAGCAATACCTAACCAATCAAAACCAATCAAAAACTAAACAATACCAACTAATATCTTCATTTGACAAAAACTCAGCAACAAGTAAACAAAAACAAACAACAGTATACAATCCTAACACATACATAACACACAGCGCTCGCATGAATAACGACGAATAATACACTCAAACTGAGCTATCATCCAACGTGTTCAATCCGTTGCTTAAAATATCAAGACACAACAAATACTACTCACTTGACTCGCACAGTAGCATCGTACTACCGGGGCGAATCGCACTCGCGTAGAAGTGGAAAATCCTCCCCCATCCGCCCCTCCCCATCTACTGCGAATAGGAGAAACCTTGTTCAAGATAGAACCTTCACATAGAACACCAATCGGTAACACAAACCACATCATCCTCACTTAGATCAATCCTCGTGTAAATTCAAATTTGCACATTAAGTGAGGCAATGTGAATCAACTAAACCATCCGTGCCAACCCAATCAAACAGAACCATGGTGAATTCCGAGTGGATGGATGTTATTCGTACGATGCTTATTTGCTTGATAAAGAGGATGTAAGAATTGTGTGTGTTGATGGTTTGTATATGACTTAGCACTCGTGTGTCTGCTCATGTAGTGTGTATTGTTTTGCTTTGGGACACGATGTGATGAGATGAGATGCGATGCGATGCGATGTGGTGTTAGTATGAGAGAGAATTTTCTCGATACTGATGTTCTGATGTGCTGATGCGCCGATGTGAATTGATGTGATGTGTTGATTTGAGCATTGTGTTGATTGATAGTAAGGGATGGTCCGAAGACCTCCCCACTGGCAAAAACTACGCACCCGAGCGAACCCGATTAGGGATCGTCGCAGGCTTCAACCCGCCAGAGTGCAAGGGCGAGCCTCGACCTGGGGCCAGGGCGTCCGTGATCACCCTGGTCCCGGTGCCAAGTAAGTTTAAGCAATACCTAACCAATCAAAACCAATCAAAAACTAAACAATACCAACTAATATCCTCATTTGACAATAACTCAGCAACAAGTAAACAAAAACAAACAACAGTATACAATCCTAACACATACATAACACACAGCGCTCGCATGAATAACGACGAATAATACACTCAAACTGAGCTATCATCCAACGTGTTCAATCCGTTGCTTAAAATATCAAGACACAACAAATACTACTCACTTGACTCGCACAGTAGCATCGTACTACCGGGGCGAATCGCACTCGCGTAGAAGTGGAAAATCCTCCCCCATCCGCCCCTCCCCATCTACTGCGAATAGGAGAAACCTTGTTCAAGATAGAACCTTCACATAGAACACCAATCGGTAACACAAACCACATCATCCTCACTTAGATCAATCCTCGTGTAAATTCAAATTTGCACATTAAGTGAGGCAATGTGAATCAACTAAACCATCCGTGCCAACCCAATCAAACAGAACCATGGTGAATTCCGAGTGGATGGATGTTATTCGTACGATGCTTATTTGCTTGATAAAGAGGATGTAAGAATTGTGTGTGTTGATGGTTTGTATATGACTTAGCACTCGTGTGTCTGCTCATGTAGTGTGTATTGTTTTGCTTTGGGACACGATGTGATGAGATGAGATGCGATGCGATGCGATGTGGTGTTAGTATGAGAGAGAATTTTCTCGATACTGATGTTCTGATGTGCTGATGCGCCGATGTGAATTGATGTGATGTGTTGATTTGAGCATTGTGTTGATTGATAGTAAGGGATGGTCCGAAGACCTCCCCACTGGCAAAAACTACGCACCCGAGCGAACCCGATTAGGGATCGTCGCAGGCTTCAACCCACCAGAGTGCAAGGGCGAGCCTCGACCTGGGGCCAGGGCGTCCGTGATCACCCTGGTCCCGGTGCCAAGTAAGTTTAAGCAATACCTAACCAATCAAAACCAATCAAAAACTAAACAATACCAACTAATATCTTCATTTGACAAAAACTCAGCAACAAGTAAACAAAAACAAACAACAGTATACAATCCTAACACATACATAACACACAGCGCTCGCATGAATAACGACGAATAATACACTCAAACTGAGCTATCATCCAACGTGTTCAATCCGTTGCTTAAAATATCAAGACACAACAAATACTACTCACTTGACTCGCACAGTAGCATCGTACTACCGGGGCGAATCGCACTCGCGTAGAAGTGGAAAATCCTCCCCCATCCGCCCCTCCCCATCTACTGCGAATAGGAGAAACCTTGTTCAAGATAGAACCTTCACATAGAACACCAATCGGTAACACAAACCACATCATCCTCACTTAGATCAATCCTCGTGTAAATTCAAATTTGCACATTAAGTGAGGCAATGTGAATCAACTAAACCATCCGTGCCAACCCAATCAAACAGAACCATGGTGAATTCCGAGTGGATGGATGTTATTCGTACGATGCTTATTTGCTTGATAAAGAGGATGTAAGAATTGTGTGTGTTGATGGTTTGTATATGACTTAGCACTCGTGTGTCTGCTCATGTAGTGTGTATTGTTTTGCTTTGGGACACGATGTGATGAGATGAGATGCGATGCGATGCGATGTGGTGTTAGTATGAGAGAGAATTTTCTCGATACTGATGTTCTGATGTGCTGATGCGCCGATGTGAATTGATGTGATGTGTTGATTTGAGCATTGTGTTGATTGATAGTAAGGGATGGTCCGAAGACCTCCCCACTGGCAAAAACTACGCACCCGAGCGAACCCGATTAGGGATCGTCGCAGGCTTCAACCCGCCAGAGTGCAAGGGCGAGCCTCGACCTGGGGCCAGGGCGTCCGTGATCACCCTGGTCCCGGTGCCAAGTAAGTTTAAGCAATACCTAACCAATCAAAACCAATCAAAAACTAAACAATACCAACTAATATCTTCATTTGACAAAAACTCAGCAACAAGTAAACAAAAACAAACAACAGTATACAATCCTAACACATACATAACACACAGCGCTCGCATGAATAACGACGAATAATACACTCAAACTGAGCTATCATCCAACGTGTTCAATCCGTTGCTTAAAATATCAAGACACAACAAATACTACTCACTTGACTCGCACAGTAGCATCGTACTACCGGGGCGAATCGCACTCGCGTAGAAGTGGAAAATCCTCCCCCATCCGCCCCTCCCCATCTACTGCGAATAGGAGAAACCTTGTTCAAGATAGAACCTTCACATAGAACACCAATCGGTAACACAAACCACATCATCCTCACTTAGATCAATCCTCGTGTAAATTCAAATTTGCACATTAAGTGAGGCAATGTGAATCAACTAAACCATCCGTGCCAACCCAATCAAACAGAACCATGGTGAATTCCGAGTGGATGGATGTTATTCGTACGATGCTTATTTGCTTGATAAAGAGGATGTAAGAATTGTGTGTGTTGATGGTTTGTATATGACTTAGCACTCGTGTGTCTGCTCATGTAGTGTGTATTGTTTTGCTTTGGGACACGATGTGATGAGATGAGATGCGATGCGATGCGATGTGGTGTTAGTATGAGAGAGAATTTTCTCGATACTGATGTTCTGATGTGCTGATGCGCCGATGTGAATTGATGTGATGTGTTGATTTGAGCATTGTGTTGATTGATAGTAAGGGATGGTCCGAAGACCTCCCCACTGGCAAAAACTACGCACCCGAGCGAACCCGATTAGGGATCGTCGCAGGCTTCAACCCACCAGAGTGCAAGGGCGAGCCTCGACCTGGGGCCAGGGCGTCCGTGATCACCCTGGTCCCGGTGCCAAGTAAGTTTAAGCAATACCTAACCAATCAAAACCAATCAAAAACTAAACAATACCAACTAATATCCTCATTTGACAAAAACTCAGCAACAAGTAAACAAAAACAAACAACAGTATACAATCCTAACACATACATAACACACAGCGCTCGCATGAATAACGACGAATAATACACTCAAACCGAGCTATCATCCAACGTGTTCAATCCGTTGCTTAAAATATCAAGACACAACAAATACTACTCACTTGACTCGCACAGTAGCATCGTACTACCGGGGCGAATCGCACTCGCGTAGAAGTGGAAAATCCTCCCCCATCCGCCCCTCCCCATCTACTGCGAATAGGAGAAACCTTGTTCAAGATAGAACCTTCACATAGAACACCAATCGGTAACACAAACCACATCATCCTCACTTAGATCAATCCTCGTGTAAATTCAAATTTGCACATTAAGTGAGGCAATGTGAATCAACTAAACCATCCGTGCCAACCCAATCAAACAGAACCATGGTGAATTCCGAGTGGATGGATGTTATTCGTACGATGCTTATTTGCTTGATAAAGAGGATGTAAGAATTGTGTGTGTTGATGGTTTGTATATGACTTAGCACTCGTGTGTCTGCTCATGTAGTGTGTATTGTTTTGCTTTGGGACACGATGTGATGAGATGAGATGCGATGCGATGCGATGTGGTGTTAGTATGAGAGAGAATTTTCTCGATACTGATGTTCTGATGTGCTGATGCGCCGATGTGAATTGATGTGATGTGTTGATTTGAGCATTGTGTTGATTGATAGTAAGGGATGGTCCGAAGACCTCCCCACTGGCAAAAACTACGCACCCGAGCGAACCCGATTAGGGATCGTCGCAGGCTTCAACCCACCAGAGTGCAAGGGCGAGCCTCGACCTGGGGCCAGGGCGTCCGTGATCACCCTGGTCCCGGTGCCAAGTAAGTTTAAGCAATACCTAACCAATCAAAACCAATCAAAAACTAAACAATACCAACTAATATCCTCATTTGACAAAAACTCAGCAACAAGTAAACAAAAACAAACAACAGTATACAATCCTAACACATACATAACACACAGCGCTCGCATGAATAACGACGAATAATACACTCAAACCGAGCTATCATCCAACGTGTTCAATCCGTTGCTTAAAATATCAAGACACAACAAATACTACTCACTTGACTCGCACAGTAGCATCGTACTACCGGGGCGAATCGCACTCGCGTAGAAGTGGAAAATCCTCCCCCATCCGCCCCTCCCCATCTACTGCGAATAGGAGAAACCTTGTTCAAGATAGAACCTTCACATAGAACACCAATCGGTAACACAAACCACATCATCCTCACTTAGATCAATCCTCGTGTAAATTCAAATTTGCACATTAAGTGAGGCAATGTGAATCAACTAAACCATCCGTGCCAACCCAATCAAACAGAACCATGGTGAATTCCGAGTGGATGGATGTTATTCGTACGATGCTTATTTGCTTGATAAAGAGGATGTAAGAATTGTGTGTGTTGATGGTTTGTATATGACTTAGCACTCGTGTGTCTGCTCATGTAGTGTGTATTGTTTTGCTTTGGGACACGATGTGATGAGATGAGATGCGATGCGATGCGATGTGGTGTTAGTATGAGAGAGAATTTTCTCGATACTGATGTTCTGATGTGCTGATGCGCCGATGTGAATTGATGTGATGTGTTGATTTGAGCATTGTGTTGATTGATAGTAAGGGATGGTCCGAAGACCTCCCCACTGGCAAAAACTACGCACCCGAGCGAACCCGATTAGGGATCGTCGCAGGCTTCAACCCACCAGAGTGCAAGGGCGAGCCTCGACCTGGGGCCAGGGCGTCCGTGATCACCCTGGTCCCGGTGCCAAGTAAGTTTAAGCAATACCTAACCAATCAAAACCAATCAAAAACTAAACAATACCAACTAATATCCTCATTTGACAAAAACTCAGCAACAAGTAAACAAAAACAAACAACAGTATACAATCCTAACACATACATAACACACAGCGCTCGCATGAATAACGACGAATAATACACTCAAACTGAGCTATCATCCAACGTGTTCAATCCGTTGCTTAAAATATCAAGACACAACAAATACTACTCACTTGACTCGCACAGTAGCATCGTACTACCGGGGCGAATCGCACTCGCGTAGAAGTGGAAAATCCTCCCCCATCCGCCCCTCCCCATCTACTGCGAATAGGAGAAACCTTGTTCAAGATAGAACCTTCACATAGAACACCAATCGGTAACACAAACCACATCATCCTCACTTAGATCAATCCTCGTGTAAATTCAAATTTGCACATTAAGTGAGGCAATGTGAATCAACTAAACCATCCGTGCCAACCCAATCAAACAGAACCATGGTGAATTCCGAGTGGATGGATGTTATTCGTACGATGCTTATTTGCTTGATAAAGAGGATGTAAGAATTGTGTGTGTTGATGGTTTGTATATGACTTAGCACTCGTGTGTCTGCTCATGTAGTGTGTATTGTTTTGCTTTGGGACACGATGTGATGAGATGAGATGCGATGCGATGCGATGTGGTGTTAGTATGAGAGAGAATTTTCTCGATACTGATGTTCTGATGTGCTGATGCGCCGATGTGAATTGATGTGATGTGTTGATTTGAGCATTGTGTTGATTGATAGTAAGGGATGGTCCGAAGACCTCCCCACTGGCAAAAACTACGCACCCGAGCGAACCCGATTAGGGATCGTCGCAGGCTTCAACCCACCAGAGTGCAAGGGCGAGCCTCGACCTGGGGCCAGGGCGTCCGTGATCACCCTGGTCCCGGTGCCAAGTAAGTTTAAGCAATACCTAACCAATCAAAACCAATCAAAAACTAAACAATACCAACTAATATCTTCATTTGACAAAAACTCAGCAACAAGTAAACAAAAACAAACAACAGTATACAATCCTAACACATACATAACACACAGCGCTCGCATGAATAACGACGAATAATACACTCAAACTGAGCTATCATCCAACGTGTTCAATCCGTTGCTTAAAATATCAAGACACAACAAATACTACTCACTTGACTCGCACAGTAGCATCGTACTACCGGGGCGAATCGCACTCGCGTAGAAGTGGAAAATCCTCCCCCATCCGCCCCTCCCCATCTACTGCGAATAGGAGAAACCTTGTTCAAGATAGAACCTTCACATAGAACACCAATCGGTAACACAAACCACATCATCCTCACTTAGATCAATCCTCGTGTAAATTCAAATTTGCACATTAAGTGAGGCAATGTGAATCAACTAAACCATCCGTGCCAACCCAATCAAACAGAACCATGGTGAATTCCGAGTGGATGGATGTTATTCGTACGATGCTTATTTGCTTGATAAAGAGGATGTAAGAATTGTGTGTGTTGATGGTTTGTATATGACTTAGCACTCGTGTGTCTGCTCATGTAGTGTGTATTGTTTTGCTTTGGGACACGATGTGATGAGATGAGATGCGATGCGATGCGATGTGGTGTTAGTATGAGAGAGAATTTTCTCGATACTGATGTTCTGATGTGCTGATGCGCCGATGTGAATTGATGTGATGTGTTGATTTGAGCATTGTGTTGATTGATAGTAAGGGATGGTCCGAAGACCTCCCCACTGGCAAAAACTACGCACCCGAGCGAACCCGATTAGGGATCGTCGCAGGCTTCAACCCGCCAGAGTGCAAGGGCGAGCCTCGACCTGGGGCCAGGGCGTCCGTGATCACCCTGGTCCCGGTGCCAAGTAAGTTTAAGCAATACCTAACCAATCAAAACCAATCAAAAACTAAACAATACCAACTAATATCTTCATTTGACAAAAACTCAGCAACAAGTAAACAAAAACAAACAACAGTATACAATCCTAACACATACATAACACACAGCGCTCGCATGAATAACGACGAATAATACACTCAAACTGAGCTATCATCCAACGTGTTCAATCCGTTGCTTAAAATATCAAGACACAACAAATACTACTCACTTGACTCGCACAGTAGCATCGTACTACCGGGGCGAATCGCACTCGCGTAGAAGTGGAAAATCCTCCCCCATCCGCCCCTCCCCATCTACTGCGAATAGGAGAAACCTTGTTCAAGATAGAACCTTCACATAGAACACCAATCGGTAACACAAACCACATCATCCTCACTTAGATCAATCCTCGTGTAAATTCAAATTTGCACATTAAGTGAGGCAATGTGAATCAACTAAACCATCCGTGCCAACCCAATCAAACAGAACCATGGTGAATTCCGAGTGGATGGATGTTATTCGTACGATGCTTATTTGCTTGATAAAGAGGATGTAAGAATTGTGTGTGTTGATGGTTTGTATATGACTTAGCACTCGTGTGTCTGCTCATGTAGTGTGTATTGTTTTGCTTTGGGACACGATGTGATGAGATGAGATGCGATGCGATGCGATGTGGTGTTAGTATGAGAGAGAATTTTCTCGATACTGATGTTCTGATGTGCTGATGCGCCGATGTGAATTGATGTGATGTGTTGATTTGAGCATTGTGTTGATTGATAGTAAGGGATGGTCCGAAGACCTCCCCACTGGCAAAAACTACGCACCCGAGCGAACCCGATTAGGGATCGTCGCAGGCTTCAACCCACCAGAGTGCAAGGGCGAGCCTCGACCTGGGGCCAGGGCGTCCGTGATCACCCTGGTCCCGGTGCCAAGTAAGTTTAAGCAATACCTAACCAATCAAAACCAATCAAAAACTAAACAATACCAACTAATATCCTCATTTGACAAAAACTCAGCAACAAGTAAACAAAAACAAACAACAGTATACAATCCTAACACATACATAACACACAGCGCTCGCATGAATAACGACGAATAATACACTCAAACCGAGCTATCATCCAACGTGTTCAATCCGTTGCTTAAAATATCAAGACACAACAAATACTACTCACTTGACTCGCACAGTAGCATCGTACTACCAGAGCAAATCGCACTCACGTAGAAGTGGAAAATCCTCCCCCATCCGCCCCTCCCCATCTACTGCGAATAGGAGAAACCTTGTTCAAGATAGAACCTTCACATAGAACACCAATCGGTAACACAAACCACATCATCCTCACTTAGATCAATCCTCGTGTAAATTCAAATTTGCACATTAAGTGAGGCAATGTGAATCAACTAAACCATCCGTGCCAACCCAATCAAACAGAACCATGGTGAATTCCGAGTGGATGGATGTTATTCGTACGATGCTTATTTGCTTGATAAAGAGGATGTAAGAATTGTGTGTGTTGATGGTTTGTATATGACTTAGCACTCGTGTGTCTGCTCATGTAGTGTGTATTGTTTTGCTTTGGGACACGATGTGATGAGATGAGATGCGATGCGATGCGATGTGGTGTTAGTATGAGAGAGAATTTTCTCGATACTGATGTTCTGATGTGCTGATGCGCCGATGTGAATTGATGTGATGTGTTGATTTGAGCATTGTGTTGATTGATAGTAAGGGATGGTCCGAAGACCTCCCCACTGGCAAAAACTACGCACCCGAGCGAACCCGATTAGGGATCGTCGCAGGCTTCAACCCACCAGAGTGCAAGGGCGAGCCTCGACCTGGGGCCAGGGCGTCCGTGATCACCCTGGTCCCGGCGCCAAGTAAGTTTAAGCAATACCTAACCAATCAAAACCAATCAAAAACTAAACAATACCAACTAATATCTTCATTTGACAAAAACTCAGCAACAAGTAAACAAAAACAAACAACAGTATACAATCCTAACACATACATAACACACACTGTTCGCATGAACAACGACGAATAATCCACTCAAACTGAGCTATCATCCAACGTGTTCAATCCGTTGCTTAAAATATCAAGACACAACAAATACTACTCACTTGACTCGCACAGTAGCATCGTACTACCGGGGCGAATCGCACTCGCGTAGAAGTGGAAAATCCTCCCCCATCCGCCCCTCCCCATCTACTGCGAATAGGAGAAACCTTGTTCAAGATAGAACCTTCACATAGAACACCAATCGGTAACACAAACCACATCATCCTCACTTAGATCAATCCTCGTGTAAATTCAAATTTGCACATTAAGTGAGGCAATGTGAATCAACTAAACCATCCGTGCCAACCCAATCAAACAGAACCATGGTGAATTCCGAGTGGATGGATGTTATTCGTACGATGCTTATTTGCTTGATAAAGAGGATGTAAGAATTGTGTGTGTTGATGGTTTGTATATGACTTAGCACTCGTGTGTCTGCTCATGTAGTGTGTATTGTTTTGCTTTGGGACACGATGTGATGAGATGAGATGCGATGCGATGCGATGTGGTGTTAGTATGAGAGAGAATTTTCTCGATACTGATGTTCTGATGTGCTGATGCGCCGATGTGAATTGATGTGATGTGTTGATTTGAGCATTGTGTTGATTGATAGTAAGGGATGGTCCGAAGACCTCCCCACTGGCAAAAACTACGCACCCGAGCGAACCCGATTAGGGATCGTCGCAGGCTTCAACCCACCAGAGTGCAAGGGCGAGCCTCGACCTGGGGCCAGGGCGTCCGTGATCACCCTGGTCCCGGTGCCAAGTAAGTTTAAGCAATACCTAACCAATCAAAACCAATCAAAAACTAAACAATACCAACTAATATCTTCATTTGACAAAAACTCAGCAACAAGTAAACAAAAACAAACAACAGTATACAATCCTAACACATACATAACACACAGCGCTCGCATGAATAACGACGAATAATACACTCAAACCGAGCTATCATCCAACGTGTTCAATCCGTTGCTTAAAATATCAAGACACAACAAATACTACTCACTTGACTCGCACAGTAGCATCGTACTACCAGAGCAAATCGCACTCACGTAGAAGTGGAAAATCCTCCCCCATCCGCCCCTCCCCATCTACTGCGAATAGGAGAAACCTTGTTCAAGATAGAACCTTCACATAGAACACCAATCGGTAACACAAACCACATCATCCTCACTTAGATCAATCCTCGTGTAAATTCAAATTTGCACATTAAGTGAGGCAATGTGAATCAACTAAACCATCCGTGCCAACCCAATCAAACAGAACCATGGTGAATTCCGAGTGGATGGATGTTATTCGTACGATGCTTATTTGCTTGATAAAGAGGATGTAAGAATTGTGTGTGTTGATGGTTTGTATATGACTTAGCACTCGTGTGTCTGCTCATGTAGTGTGTATTGTTTTGCTTTGGGACACGATGTGATGAGATGAGATGCGATGCGATGCGATGTGGTGTTAGTATGAGAGAGAATTTTCTCGATACTGATGTTCTGATGTGCTGATGCGCCGATGTGAATTGATGTGATGTGTTGATTTGAGCATTGTGTTGATTGATAGTAAGGGATGGTCCGAAGACCTCCCCACTGGCAAAAACTACGCACCCGAGCGAACCCGATTAGGGATCGTCGCAGGCTTCAACCCACCAGAGTGCAAGGGCGAGCCTCGACCTGGGGCCGGGGCGTCCGTGATCACCCTGGTCCCGGTGCCAAGTAAGTTTAAGCAATACCTAACCAATCAAAACCAATCAAAAACTAAACAATACCAACTAATATCTTCATTTGACAAAAACTCAGCAACAAGTAAACAAAAACAAACAACAGTATACAATCCTAACACATACATAACACACACTGTTCGCATGAACAACGACGAATAATCCACTCAAACCGAGCTATCATCCAACGTGTTCAATCCGTTGCTTAAAATATCAAGACACAACAAATACTACTCACTTGACTCGCACAGTAGCATCGTACTACCGGGGCGAATCGCACTCGCGTAGAAGTGGAAAATCCTCCCCCATCCGCCCCTCCCCATCTACTGCGAATAGGAGAAACCTTGTTCAAGATAGAACCTTCACATAGAACACCAATCGGTAACACAAACCACATCATCCTCACTTAGATCAATCCTCGTGTAAATTCAAATTTGCACATTAAGTGAGGCAATGTGAATCAACTAAACCATCCGTGCCAACCCAATCAAACAGAACCATGGTGAATTCCGAGTGGATGGATGTTATTCGTACGATGCTTATTTGCTTGATAAAGAGGATGTAAGAATTGTGTGTGTTGATGGTTTGTATATGACTTAGCACTCGTGTGTCTGCTCATGTAGTGTGTATTGTTTTGCTTTGGGACACGATGTGATGAGATGAGATGCGATGCGATGCGATGTGGTGTTAGTATGAGAGAGAATTTTCTCGATACTGATGTTCTGATGTGCTGATGCGCCGATGTGAATTGATGTGATGTGTTGATTTGAGCATTGTGTTGATTGATAGTAAGGGATGGTCCGAAGACCTCCCCACTGGCAAAAACTACGCACCCGAGCGAACCCGATTAGGGATCGTCGCAGGCTTCAACCCACCAGAGTGCAAGGGCGAGCCTCGACCTGGGGCCAGGGCGTCCGTGATCACCCTGGTCCCGGTGCCAAGTAAGTTTAAGCAATACCTAACCAATCAAAACCAATCAAAAACTAAACAATACCAACTAATATCCTCATTTGACAAAAACTCAGCAACAAGTAAACAAAAACAAACAACAGTATACAATCCTAACACATACATAACACACAGCGCTCGCATGAATAACGACGAATAATACACTCAAACCGAGCTATCATCCAACGTGTTCAATCCGTTGCTTAAAATATCAAGACACAACAAATACTACTCACTTGACTCGCACAGTAGCATCGTACTACCAGAGCAAATCGCACTCACGTAGAAGTGGAAAATCCTCCCCCATCCGCCCCTCCCCATCTACTGCGAATAGGAGAAACCTTGTTCAAGATAGAACCTTCACATAGAACACCAATCGGTAACACAAACCACATCATCCTCACTTAGATCAATCCTCGTGTAAATTCAAATTTGCACATTAAGTGAGGCAATGTGAATCAACTAAACCATCCGTGCCAACCCAATCAAACAGAACCATGGTGAATTCCGAGTGGATGGATGTTATTCGTACGATGCTTATTTGCTTGATAAAGAGGATGTAAGAATTGTGTGTGTTGATGGTTTGTATATGACTTAGCACTCGTGTGTCTGCTCATGTAGTGTGTATTGTTTTGCTTTGGGACACGATGTGATGAGATGAGATGCGATGCGATGCGATGTGGTGTTAGTATGAGAGAGAATTTTCTCGATACTGATGTTCTGATGTGCTGATGCGCCGATGTGAATTGATGTGATGTGTTGATTGATAGTAAGGGATGGTCCGAAGACCTCCCCACTGGCAAAAACTACGCACCCGAGCGAACCCGATTAGGGATCGTCGCAGGCTTCAACCCACCAGAGTGCAAGGGCGAGCCTCGACCTGGGGCCAGGGCGTCCGTGATCACCCTGGTCCCGGTGCCAAGTAAGTTTAAGCAATACCTAACCAATCAAAACCAATCAAAAACTAAACAATACCAACTAATATCCTCATTTGACAAAAACTCAGCAACAAGTAAACAAAAACAAACAACAGTATACAATCCTAACACATACATAACACACAGCGCTCGCATGAATAACGACGAATAATACACTCAAACCGAGCTATCATCCAACGTGTTCAATCCGTTGCTTAAAATATCAAGACACAACAAATACTACTCACTTGACTCGCACAGTAGCATCGTACTACCAGAGCAAATCGCACTCACGTAGAAGTGGAAAATCCTCCCCCATCCGCCCCTCCCCATCTACTGCGAATAGGAGAAACCTTGTTCAAGATAGAACCTTCACATAGAACACCAATCGGTAACACAAACCACATCATCCTCACTTAGATCAATCCTCGTGTAAATTCAAATTTGCACATTAAGTGAGGCAATGTGAATCAACTAAACCATCCGTGCCAACCCAATCAAACAGAACCATGGTGAATTCCGAGTGGATGGATGTTATTCGTACGATGCTTATTTGCTTGATAAAGAGGATGTAAGAATTGTGTGTGTTGATGGTTTGTATATGACTTAGCACTCGTGTGTCTGCTCATGTAGTGTGTATTGTTTTGCTTTGGGACACGATGTGATGAGATGAGATGCGATGTGGTGTTAGTATGAGAGAGAATTTTCTCGATACTGATGTTCTGATGTGCTGATGCGCCGATGTGAATTGATGTGATGTGTTGATTTGAGCATTGTGTTGATTGATAGTAAGGGATGGTCCGAAGACCTCCCCACTGGCAAAAACTACGCACCCGAGCGAACCCGATTAGGGATCGTCGCAGGCTTCAACCCACCAGAGTGCAAGGGCGAGCCTCGACCTGGGGCCAGGGCGTCCGTGATCACCCTGGTCCCGGTGCCAAGTAAGTTTAAGCAATACCTAACCAATCAAAACCAATCAAAAACTAAACAATACCAACTAATATCCTCATTTGACAAAAACTCAGCAACAAGTAAACAAAAACAAACAACAGTATACAATCCTAACACATACATAACACACAGCGCTCGCATGAATAACGACGAATAATACACTCAAACCGAGCTATCATCCAACGTGTTCAATCCGTTGCTTAAAATATCAAGACACAACAAATACTACTCACTTGACTCGCACAGTAGCATCGTACTACCAGAGCAAATCGCACTCACGTAGAAGTGGAAAATCCTCCCCCATCCGCCCCTCCCCATCTACTGCGAATAGGAGAAACCTTGTTCAAGATAGAACCTTCACATAGAACACCAATCGGTAACACAAACCACATCATCCTCACTTAGATCAATCCTCGTGTAAATTCAAATTTGCACATTAAGTGAGGCAATGTGAATCAACTAAACCATCCGTGCCAACCCAATCAAACAGAACCATGGTGAATTCCGAGTGGATGGATGTTATTCGTACGATGCTTATTTGCTTGATAAAGAGGATGTAAGAATTGTGTGTGTTGATGGTTTGTATATGACTTAGCACTCGTGTGTCTGCTCATGTAGTGTGTATTGTTTTGCTTTGGGACACGATGTGATGAGATGAGATGCGATGCGATGCGATGTGGTGTTAGTATGAGAGAGAATTTTCTCGATACTGATGTTCTGATGTGCTGATGCGCCGATGTGAATTGATGTGATGTGTTGATTTGAGCATTGTGTTGATTGATAGTAAGGGATGGTCCGAAGACCTCCCCACTGGCAAAAACTACGCACCCGAGCGAACCCGATTAGGGATCGTCGCAGGCTTCAACCCACCAGAGTGCAAGGGCGAGCCTCGACCTGGGGCCAGGGCGTCCGTGATTACCCTGGTCCCGGTGCCAAGTAAGTTTAAGCAATACCTAACCAATCAAAACCAATCAAAAACTAAACAATACCAACTAATATCCTCATTTGACAAAAACTCAGCAACAAGTAAACAAAAACAAACAACAGTATACAATCCTAACACATACATAACACACAGCGCTTGCATGAACAACGACGAATAATCCACTCAAACCGAGCTATCATCCAACGTGTTCAATCCGTTGCTTAAAATGTCAAGACACAACAAATACTACTCACTTGACTCGCACAGTAGCATCGTACTACCAGAGCAAATCGCACTCACGTAGAAGTGGAAAATCCTCCCCCATCCGCCCCTCCCCATCTACTGCGAATAGGAGAAACCTTGTTCAAGATAGAACCTTCACATAGAACACCAATCGGTAACACAAACCACATCATCCTCACTTAGATCAATCCTCGTGTAAATTCAAATTTGCACATTAAGTGAGGCAATGTGAATCAACTAAACCATCCGTGCCAACCCAATCAAACAGAACCATGGTGAATTCCGAGTGGATGGATGTTATTCGTACGATGCTTATTTGCTTGATAAAGAGGATGTAAGAATTGTGTGTGTTGATGGTTTGTATATGACTTAGCACTCGTGTGTCTGCTCATGTAGTGTGTATTGTTTTGCTTTGGGACACGATGTGATGAGATGAGATGCGATGCGATGCGATGTGGTGTTAGTATGAGAGAGAATTTTCTCGATACTGATGTTCTGATGTGCTGACGCGCCGATGTGAATTGATGTGATGTGTTGATTTGAGCATTGTGTTGATTGATAGTAAGGGATGGTCCGAAGACCTCCCCACTGGCAAAAACTACGCACCCGAGCGAACCCGATTAGGGATCGTCGCAGGCTTCAACCCACCAGAGTGCAAGGGCGAGCCTCGACCTGGGGCCAGGGCGTCCGTGATTACCCTGGTCCCGGTGCCAAGTAAGTTTAAGCAATACCTAACCAATCAAAACCAATCAAAAACTAAACAATACCAACTAATATCCTCATTTGACAAAAACTCAGCAACAAGTAAACAAAAACAAACAACAGTATACAATCCTAACACATACATAACACACAGCGCTTGCATGAACAACGACGAATAATCCACTCAAACCGAGCTATCATCCAACGTGTTCAATCCGTTGCTTAAAATGTCAAGACACAACAAATACTACTCACTTGACTCGCACAGTAGCATCGTACTACCAGAGCAAATCGCACTCACGTAGAAGTGGAAAATCCTCCCCCATCCGCCCCTCCCCATCTACTGCGAATAGGAGAAACCTTGTTCAAGATAGAACCTTCACATAGAACACCAATCGGTAACACAAACCACATCATCCTCACTTAGATCAATCCTCGTGTAAATTCAAATTTGCACATTAAGTGAGGCAATGTGAATCAACTAAACCATCCGTGCCAACCCAATCAAACAGAACCATGGTGAATTCCGAGTGGATGGATGTTATTCGTACGATGCTTATTTGCTTGATAAAGAGGATGTAAGAATTGTGTGTGTTGATGGTTTGTATATGACTTAGCACTCGTGTGTCTGCTCATGTAGTGTGTATTGTTTTGCTTTGGGACACGATGTGATGAGATGAGATGCGATGCGATGCGATGTGGTGTTAGTATGAGAGAGAATTTTCTCGATACTGATGTTCTGATGTGCTGATGCGCCGATGTGAATTGATGTGATGTGTTGATTTGAGCATTGTGTTGATTGATAGTAAGGGATGGTCCGAAGACCTCCCCACTGGCAAAAACTACGCACCCGAGCGAACCCGATTAGGGATCGTCGCAGGCTTCAACCCACCAGAGTGCAAGGGCGAGCCTCGACCTGGGGCCAGGGCGTCCGTGATCACCCTGGTCCCGGTGCCAAGTAAGTTTAAGCAATACCTAACCAATCAAAACCAATCAAAAACTAAACAATACCAACTAATATCCTCATTTGACAAAAACTCAGCAACAAGTAAACAAAAACAAACAACAGTATACAATCCTAACACATACATAACACACAGCGCTCGCATGAATAACGACGAATAATCCACTCAAACCGAGCTATCATCCAACGTGTTCAATCCGTTGCTTAAAATGTCAAGACACAACAAATACTACTCACTTGACTCGCACAGTAGCATCGTACTACCAGAGCAAATCGCACTCACGTAGAAGTGGAAAATCCTCCCCCATCCGCCCCTCCCCATCTACTGCGAATAGGAGAAACCTTGTTCAAGATAGAACCTTCACATAGAACACCAATCGGTAACACAAACCACATCATCCTCACTTAGATCAATCCTCGTGTAAATTCAAATTTGCACATTAAGTGAGGCAATGTGAATCAACTAAACCATCCGTGCCAACCCAATCAAACAGAACCATGGTGAATTCCGAGTGGATGGATGTTATTCGTACGATGCTTATTTGCTTGATAAAGAGGATGTAAGAATTGTGTGTGTTGATGGTTTGTATATGACTTAGCACTCGTGTGTCTGCTCATGTAGTGTGTATTGTTTTGCTTTGGGACACGATGTGATGAGATGAGATGCGATGCGATGCGATGTGGTGTTAGTATGAGAGAGAATTTTCTCGATACTGATGTTCTGATGTGCTGATGCGCCGATGTGAATTGATGTGATGTGTTGATTTGAGCATTGTGTTGATTGATAGTAAGGGATGGTCCGAAGACCTCCCCACTGGCAAAAACTACGCACCCGAGCGAACCCGATTAGGGATCGTCGCAGGCTTCAACCCACCAGAGTGCAAGGGCGAGCCTCGACCTGGGGCCAGGGCGTCCGTGATCACCCTGGTCCCGGTGCCAAGTAAGTTTAAGCAATACCTAACCAATCAAAACCAATCAAAAACTAAACAATACCAACTAATATCCTCATTTGACAAAAACTCAGCAACAAGTAAACAAAAACAAACAACAGTATACAATCCTAACACATACATAACACACAGCGCTCGCATGAATAACGACGAATAATACACTCAAACTGAGCTATCATCCAACGTGTTCAATCCGTTGCTTAAAATATCAAGACACAACAAATACTACTCACTTGACTCGCACAGTAGCATCGTACTACCGGGGCGAATCGCACTCGCGTAGAAGTGGAAAATCCTCCCCCATCCGCCCCTCCCCATCTACTGCGAATAGGAGAAACCTTGTTCAAGATAGAACCTTCACATAGAACACCAATCGGTAACACAAACCACATCATCCTCACTTAGATCAATCCTCGTGTAAATTCAAATTTGCACATTAAGTGAGGCAATGTGAATCAACTAAACCATCCGTGCCAACCCAATCAAACAGAACCATGGTGAATTCCGAGTGGATGGATGTTATTCGTACGATGCTTATTTGCTTGATAAAGAGGATGTAAGAATTGTGTGTGTTGATGGTTTGTATATGACTTAGCACTCGTGTGTCTGCTCATGTAGTGTGTATTGTTTTGCTTTGGGACACGATGTGATGAGATGAGATGCGATGCGATGCGATGTGGTGTTAGTATGAGAGAGAATTTTCTCGATACTGATGTTCTGATGTGCTGATGCGCCGATGTGAATTGATGTGATGTGTTGATTTGAGCATTGTGTTGATTGATAGTAAGGGATGGTCCGAAGACCTCCCCACTGGCAAAAACTACGCACCCGAGCGAACCCGATTAGGGATCGTCGCAGGCTTCAACCCACCAGAGTGCAAGGGCGAGCCTCGACCTGGGGCCAGGGCGTCCGTGATCACCCTGGTCCCGGCGCCAAGTAAGTTTAAGCAATACCTAACCAATCAAAACCAATCAAAAACTAAACAATACCAACTAATATCCTCATTTGACAAAAACTCAGCAACAAGTAAACAACAACAAACAACAGTAAACAATCCTACCACATACATAACACACAGCGCTCGCATGAATAACGACGAATAATACACTCAAACTGAGCTATCATCCAACGTGTTCAATCCGTTGCTTAAAATATCAAGACACAACAAATACTACTCACTTGACTCGCACAGTAGCATCGTACTACCGGGGCGAATCGCACTCGCGTAGAAGTGGAAAATCCTCCCCCATCCGCCCCTCCCCATCTACTGCGAATAGGAGAAACCTTGTTCAAGATAGAACCTTCACATAGAACACCAATCGGTAACACAAACCACATCATCCTCACTTAGATCAATCCTCGTGTAAATTCAAATTTGCACATTAAGTGAGGCAATGTGAATCAACTAAACCATCCGTGCCAACCCAATCAAACAGAACCATGGTGAATTCCGAGTGGATGGATGTTATTCGTACGATGCTTATTTGCTTGATAAAGAGGATGTAAGAATTGTGTGTGTTGATGGTTTGTATATGACTTAGCACTCGTGTGTCTGCTCATGTAGTGTGTATTGTTTTGCTTTGGGACACGATGTGATGAGATGAGATGCGATGCGATGCGATGTGGTGTTAGTATGAGAGAGAATTTTCTCGATACTGATGTTCTGATGTGCTGATGCGCCGATGTGAATTGATGTGATGTGTTGATTTGAGCATTGTGTTGATTGATAGTAAGGGATGGTCCGAAGACCTCCTTACTGGCAAAAACTACGCACCCGAGCGAACCCGATTAGGGATCGTCGCAGGCTTCAACCCACCAGAGTGCAAGGGCGAGCCTCGACCTGGGGCCAGGGCGTCCGTGATCACCCTGGTCCCGGCGCCAAGTAAGTTTAAGCAATACCTAACCAATCAAAACCAATCAAAAACTAAACAATACCAACTAATATCCTCATTTGACAATAACTCAGCAACAAGTAAACAAAAACAAACAACAGTATACAATCCTAACACATACATAACACACAGCGCTCGCATGAATAACGACGAATAATACACTCAAACTGAGCTATCATCCAACGTGTTCAATCCGTTGCTTAAAATATCAAGACACAACAAATACTACTCACTTGACTCGCACAGTAGCATCGTACTACCGGGGCGAATCGCACTCGCGTAGAAGTGGAAAATCCTCCCCCATCCGCCCCTCCCCATCTACTGCGAATAGGAGAAACCTTGTTCAAGATAGAACCTTCACATAGAACACCAATCGGTAACACAAACCACATCATCCTCACTTAGATCAATCCTCGTGTAAATTCAAATTTGCACATTAAGTGAGGCAATGTGAATCAACTAAACCATCCGTGCCAACCCAATCAAACAGAACCATGGTGAATTCCGAGTGGATGGATGTTATTCGTACGATGCTTATTTGCTTGATAAAGAGGATGTAAGAATTGTGTGTGTTGATGGTTTGTATATGACTTAGCACTCGTGTGTCTGCTCATGTAGTGTGTATTGTTTTGCTTTGGGACACGATGTGATGAGATGAGATGCGATGCGATGCGATGTGGTGTTAGTATGAGAGAGAATTTTCTCGATACTGATGTTCTGATGTGCTGATGCGCCGATGTGAATTGATGTGATGTGTTGATTTGAGCATTGTGTTGATTGATAGTAAGGGATGGTCCGAAGACCTCCCCACTGGCAAAAACTACGCACCCGAGCGAACCCGATTAGGGATCGTCGCAGGCTTCAACCCACCAGAGTGCAAGGGCGAGCCTCGACCTGGGGCCAGGGCGTCCGTGATCACCCTGGTCCCGGTGCCAAGTAAGTTTAAGCAATACCTAACCAATCAAAACCAATCAAAAACTAAACAATACCAACTAATATCCTCATTTGACAAAAACTCAGCAACAAGTAAACAAAAACAAACAACAATAAACCATCCTAACACATACATAACACACACTGTTCGCATGAACAACGACGAATAATCCACTCAAACCCAGCTATCATCCAACATGTTCAATCCGTTGCTTAAAATATCAAAACACCACAAATACAACTCACTTGACTCGCACAGTAGCATCGTACTACCAGAGCGAATCGCACTCGCGTAGAAGTGGAAAATCCTCCCCCATCCGCCCCTCCCCATCTACTGCGAATAGGAGAAACCTTGTTCAAGATAGAACCTTCACATAGAACACCAATCGGTAACACAAACCACATCATCCTCACTTAGATCAATCCTCGTGTAAATTCAAATTTGCACATTAAGTGAGGCAATGTGAATCAACTAAACCATCCGTGCCAACCCAATCAAACAGAACCATGGTGAATTCCGAGTGGATGGATGTTATTCGTACGATGCTTATTTGCTTGATAAAGAGGATGTAAGAATTGTGTGTGTTGATGGTTTGTATATGACTTAGCACTCGTGTGTCTGCTCATGTAGTGTGTATTGTTTTGCTTTGGGACACGATGTGATGAGATGAGATGCGATGCGATGCGATGTGGTGTTAGTATGAGAGAGAATTTTCTCGATACTGATATTCTGATGTGCTGATGCGCCGATGTGAATTGATGTGATGTGTTGATTGATAGTAAGGGATGGTCCGAAGACCTCCCCACTGGCAAAAACTACGCACCCGAGCGAACCCGATTAGGGATCGTCGCAGGCTTCAACCCACCAGAGTGCAAGGGCGAGCCTCGACCTGGGGCCAGGGCGTCCGTGATCACCCTGGTCCCGGTGCCAAGTAAGTTTAAGCAATACCTAACCAATCAAAACCAATCAAAAACTAAACAATACCAACTAATATCCTCATTTGACAATAACTCAGCAACAAGTAAACAAAAACAAACAACAGTATACAATCCTAACACATACATAACACACAGCGCTCGCATGAATAACGACGAATAATACACTCAAACTGAGCTATCATCCAACGTGTTCAATCCGTTGCTTAAAATATCAAGACACAACAAATACTACTCACTTGACTCGCACAGTAGCATCGTACTACCGGGGCGAATCGCACTCGCGTAGAAGTGGAAAATCCTCCCCCATCCGCCCCTCCCCATCTACTGCGAATAGGAGAAACCTTGTTCAAGATAGAACCTTCACATAGAACACCAATCGGTAACACAAACCACATCATCCTCACTTAGATCAATCCTCGTGTAAATTCAAATTTGCACATTAAGTGAGGCAATGTGAATCAACTAAACCATCCGTGCCAACCCAATCAAACAGAACCATGGTGAATTCCGAGTGGATGGATGTTATTCGTACGATGCTTATTTGCTTGATAAAGAGGATGTAAGAATTGTGTGTGTTGATGGTTTGTATATGACTTAGCACTCGTGTGTCTGCTCATGTAGTGTGTATTGTTTTGCTTTGGGACACGATGTGATGAGATGAGATGCGATGCGATGCGATGTGGTGTTAGTATGAGAGAGAATTTTCTCGATACTGATGTTCTGATGTGCTGATGCGCCGATGTGAATTGATGTGATGTGTTGATTTGAGCATTGTGTTGATTGATAGTAAGGGATGGTCCGAAGACCTCCCCACTGGCAAAAACTACGCACCCGAGCGAACCCGATTAGGGATCGTCGCAGGCTTCAACCCACCAGAGTGCAAGGGCGAGCCTCGACCTGGGGCCAGGGCGTCCGTGATCACCCTGGTCCCGGCGCCAAGTAAGTTTAAGCAATACCTAACCAATCAAAACCAATCAAAAACTAAACAATACCAACTAATATCCTCATTTGACAAAAACTCAGCAACAAGTAAACAAAAACAAACAACAATAAACCATCCTAACACATACATAACACACACTGTTCGCATGAACAACGACGAATAATCCACTCAAACCCAGCTATCATCCAACATGTTCAATCCGTTGCTTAAAATATCAAAACACCACAAATACAACTCACTTGACTCGCACAGTAGCATCGTACTACCAGAGCGAATCGCACTCGCGTAGAAGTGGAAAATCCTCCCCCATCCGCCCCTCCCCATCTACTGCGAATAGGAGAAACCTTGTTCAAGATAGAACCTTCACATAGAACACCAATCGGTAACACAAACCACATCATCCTCACTTAGATCAATCCTCGTGTAAATTCAAATTTGCACATTAAGTGAGGCAATGTGAATCAACTAAACCATCCGTGCCAACCCAATCAAACAGAACCATGGTGAATTCCGAGTGGATGGATGTTATTCGTACGATGCTTATTTGCTTGATAAAGAGGATGTAAGAATTGTGTGTGTTGATGGTTTGTATATGACTTAGCACTCGTGTGTCTGCTCATGTAGTGTGTATTGTTTTGCTTTGGGACACGATGTGATGAGATGAGATGCGATGCGATGCGATGTGGTGTTAGTATGAGAGAGAATTTTCTCGATACTGATATTCTGATGTGCTGATGCGCCGATGTGAATTGATGTGATGTGTTGATTGATAGTAAGGGATGGTCCGAAGACCTCCCCACTGGCAAAAACTACGCACCCGAGCGAACCCGATTAGGGATCGTCGCAGGCTTCAACCCACCAGAGTGCAAGGGCGAGCCTCGACCTGGGGCCAGGGCGTCCGTGATCACCCTGGTCCCGGTGCCAAGTAAGTTTAAGCAATACCTAACCAATCAAAACCAATCAAAAACTAAACAATACCAACTAATATCCTCATTTGACAATAACTCAGCAACAAGTAAACAAAAACAAACAACAGTATACAATCCTAACACATACATAACACACAGCGCTCGCATGAATAACGACGAATAATACACTCAAACTGAGCTATCATCCAACGTGTTCAATCCGTTGCTTAAAATATCAAGACACAACAAATACTACTCACTTGACTCGCACAGTAGCATCGTACTACCGGGGCGAATCGCACTCGCGTAGAAGTGGAAAATCCTCCCCCATCCGCCCCTCCCCATCTACTGCGAATAGGAGAAACCTTGTTCAAGATAGAACCTTCACATAGAACACCAATCGGTAACACAAACCACATCATCCTCACTTAGATCAATCCTCGTGTAAATTCAAATTTGCACATTAAGTGAGGCAATGTGAATCAACTAAACCATCCGTGCCAACCCAATCAAACAGAACCATGGTGAATTCCGAGTGGATGGATGTTATTCGTACGATGCTTATTTGCTTGATAAAGAGGATGTAAGAATTGTGTGTGTTGATGGTTTGTATATGACTTAGCACTCGTGTGTCTGCTCATGTAGTGTGTATTGTTTTGCTTTGGGACACGATGTGATGAGATGAGATGCGATGCGATGCGATGTGGTGTTAGTATGAGAGAGAATTTTCTCGATACTGATGTTCTGATGTGCTGATGCGCCGATGTGAATTGATGTGATGTGTTGATTTGAGCATTGTGTTGATTGATAGTAAGGGATGGTCCGAAGACCTCCCCACTGGCAAAAACTACGCACCCGAGCGAACCCGATTAGGGATCGTCGCAGGCTTCAACCCACCAGAGTGCAAGGGCGAGCCTCGACCTGGGGCCAGGGCGTCCGTGATCACCCTGGTCCCGGCGCCAAGTAAGTTTAAGCAATACCTAACCAATCAAAACCAATCAAAAACTAAACAATACCAACTAATATCCTCATTTGACAATAACTCAGCAACAAGTAAACAAAAACAAACAACAGTATACAATCCTAACACATACATAACACACAGCGCTCGCATGAATAACGACGAATAATACACTCAAACTGAGCTATCATCCAACGTGTTCAATCCGTTGCTTAAAATATCAAGACACAACAAATACTACTCACTTGACTCGCACAGTAGCATCGTACTACCGGGGCGAATCGCACTCGCGTAGAAGTGGAAAATCCTCCCCCATCCGCCCCTCCCCATCTACTGCGAATAGGAGAAACCTTGTTCAAGATAGAACCTTCACATAGAACACCAATCGGTAACACAAACCACATCATCCTCACTTAGATCAATCCTCGTGTAAATTCAAATTTGCACATTAAGTGAGGCAATGTGAATCAACTAAACCATCCGTGCCAACCCAATCAAACAGAACCATGGTGAATTCCGAGTGGATGGATGTTATTCGTACGATGCTTATTTGCTTGATAAAGAGGATGTAAGAATTGTGTGTGTTGATGGTTTGTATATGACTTAGCACTCGTGTGTCTGCTCATGTAGTGTGTATTGTTTTGCTTTGGGACACGATGTGATGAGATGAGATGCGATGCGATGCGATGTGGTGTTAGTATGAGAGAGAATTTTCTCGATACTGATGTTCTGATGTGCTGATGCGCCGATGTGAATTGATGTGATGTGTTGATTTGAGCATTGTGTTGATTGATAGTAAGGGATGGTCCGAAGACCTCCTTACTGGCAAAAACTACGCACCCGAGCGAACCCGATTAGGGATCGTCGCAGGCTTCAACCCACCAGAGTGCAAGGGCGAGCCTCGACCTGGGGCCAGGGCGTCCGTGATCACCCTGGTCCAGGCGCCAAGTAAGTTTAAGCAATACCTAACCAATCAAAACCAATCAAAAACTAAACAATACCAACTAATATCCTCATTTGACAATAACTCAGCAACAAGTAAACAAAAACAAACAACAGTATACAATCCTAACACATACATAACACACAGCGCTCGCATGAATAACGACGAATAATACACTCAAACTGAGCTATCATCCAACGTGTTCAATCCGTTGCTTAAAATATCAAGACACAACAAATACTACTCACTTGACTCGCACAGTAGCATCGTACTACCGGGGCGAATCGCACTCGCGTAGAAGTGGAAAATCCTCCCCCATCCGCCCCTCCCCATCTACTGCGAATAGGAGAAACCTTGTTCAAGATAGAACCTTCACATAGAACACCAATCGGTAACACAAACCACATCATCCTCACTTAGATCAATCCTCGTGTAAATTCAAATTTGCACATTAAGTGAGGCAATGTGAATCAACTAAACCATCCGTGCCAACCCAATCAAACAGAACCATGGTGAATTCCGAGTGGATGGATGTTATTCGTACGATGCTTATTTGCTTGATAAAGAGGATGTAAGAATTGTGTGTGTTGATGGTTTGTATATGACTTAGCACTCGTGTGTCTGCTCATGTAGTGTGTATTGTTTTGCTTTGGGACACGATGTGATGAGATGAGATGCGATGCGATGCGATGTGGTGTTAGTATGAGAGAGAATTTTCTCGATACTGATGTTCTGATGTGCTGATGCGCCGATGTGAATTGATGTGATGTGTTGATTTGAGCATTGTGTTGATTGATAGTAAGGGATGGTCCGAAGACCTCCCCACTGGCAAAAACTACGCACCCGAGCGAACCCGATTAGGGATCGTCGCAGGCTTCAACCCACCAGAGTGCAAGGGCGAGCCTCGACCTGGGGCCAGGGCGTCCGTGATCACCCTGGTCCCGGTGCCAAGTAAGTTTAAGCAATACCTAACCAATCAAAACCAATCAAAAACTAAACAATACCAACTAATATCCTCATTTGACAAAAACTCAGCAACAAGTAAACAAAAACAAACAACAATAAACCATCCTAACACATACATAACACACACTGTTCGCATGAACAACGACGAATAATCCACTCAAACCCAGCTATCATCCAACATGTTCAATCCGTTGCTTAAAATATCAAAACACCACAAATACAACTCACTTGACTCGCACAGTAGCATCGTACTACCAGAGCGAATCGCACTCGCGTAGAAGTGGAAAATCCTCCCCCATCCGCCCCTCCCCATCTACTGCGAATAGGAGAAACCTTGTTCAAGATAGAACCTTCACATAGAACACCAATCGGTAACACAAACCACATCATCCTCACTTAGATCAATCCTCGTGTAAATTCAAATTTGCACATTAAGTGAGGCAATGTGAATCAACTAAACCATCCGTGCCAACCCAATCAAACAGAACCATGGTGAATTCCGAGTGGATGGATGTTATTCGTACGATGCTTATTTGCTTGATAAAGAGGATGTAAGAATTGTGTGTGTTGATGGTTTGTATATGACTTAGCACTCGTGTGTCTGCTCATGTAGTGTGTATTGTTTTGCTTTGGGACACGATGTGATGAGATGAGATGCGATGCGATGCGATGTGGTGTTAGTATGAGAGAGAATTTTCTCGATACTGATATTCTGATGTGCTGATGCGCCGATGTGAATTGATGTGATGTGTTGATTGATAGTAAGGGATGGTCCGAAGACCTCCCCACTGGCAAAAACTACGCACCCGAGCGAACCCGATTAGGGATCGTCGCAGGCTTCAACCCACCAGAGTGCAAGGGCGAGCCTCGACCTGGGGCCAGGGCGTCCGTGATCACCCTGGTCCCGGTGCCAAGTAAGTTTAAGCAATACCTAACCAATCAAAACCAATCAAAAACTAAACAATACCAACTAATATCCTCATTTGACAAAAACTCAGCAACAAGTAAACAAAAACAAACAACAGTATACAATCCTAACACATACATAACACACAGCGCTCGCATGAATAACGACGAATAATACACTCAAACTGAGCTATCATCCAACGTGTTCAATCCGTTGCTTAAAATATCAAGACACAACAAATACTACTCACTTGACTCGCACAGTAGCATCGTACTACCGGGGCGAATCGCACTCGCGTAGAAGTGGAAAATCCTCCCCCATCCGCCCCTCCCCATCTACTGCGAATAGGAGAAACCTTGTTCAAGATAGAACCTTCACATAGAACACCAATCGGTAACACAAACCACATCATCCTCACTTAGATCAATCCTCGTGTAAATTCAAATTTGCACATTAAGTGAGGCAATGTGAATCAACTAAACCATCCGTGCCAACCCAATCAAACAGAACCATGGTGAATTCCGAGTGGATGGATGTTATTCGTACGATGCTTATTTGCTTGATAAAGAGGATGTAAGAATTGTGTGTGTTGATGGTTTGTATATGACTTAGCACTCGTGTGTCTGCTCATGTAGTGTGTATTGTTTTGCTTTGGGACACGATGTGATGAGATGAGATGCGATGCGATGCGATGTGGTGTTAGTATGAGAGAGAATTTTCTCGATACTGATGTTCTGATGTGCTGATGCGCCGATGTGAATTGATGTGATGTGTTGATTTGAGCATTGTGTTGATTGATAGTAAGGGATGGTCCGAAGACCTCCCCACTGGCAAAAACTACGCACCCGAGCGAACCCGATTAGGGATCGTCGCAGGCTTCAACCCACCAGAGTGCAAGGGCGAGCCTCGACCTGGGGCCAGGGCGTCCGTGATCACCCTGGTCCCGGCGCCAAGTAAGTTTAAGCAATACCTAACCAATCAAAACCAATCAAAAACTAAACAATACCAACTAATATCCTCATTTGACAATAACTCAGCAACAAGTAAACAAAAACAAACAACAGTATACAATCCTAACACATACATAACACACAGCGCTCGCATGAATAACGACGAATAATACACTCAAACTGAGCTATCATCCAACGTGTTCAATCCGTTGCTTAAAATATCAAGACACAACAAATACTACTCACTTGACTCGCACAGTAGCATCGTACTACCGGGGCGAATCGCACTCGCGTAGAAGTGGAAAATCCTCCCCCATCCGCCCCTCCCCATCTACTGCGAATAGGAGAAACCTTGTTCAAGATAGAACCTTCACATAGAACACCAATCGGTAACACAAACCACATCATCCTCACTTAGATCAATCCTCGTGTAAATTCAAATTTGCACATTAAGTGAGGCAATGTGAATCAACTAAACCATCCGTGCCAACCCAATCAAACAGAACCATGGTGAATTCCGAGTGGATGGATGTTATTCGTACGATGCTTATTTGCTTGATAAAGAGGATGTAAGAATTGTGTGTGTTGATGGTTTGTATATGACTTAGCACTCGTGTGTCTGCTCATGTAGTGTGTATTGTTTTGCTTTGGGACACGATGTGATGAGATGAGATGCGATGCGATGCGATGTGGTGTTAGTATGAGAGAGAATTTTCTCGATACTGATGTTCTGATGTGCTGATGCGCCGATGTGAATTGATGTGATGTGTTGATTTGAGCATTGTGTTGATTGATAGTAAGGGATGGTCCGAAGACCTCCTTACTGGCAAAAACTACGCACCCGAGCGAACCCGATTAGGGATCGTCGCAGGCTTCAACCCACCAGAGTGCAAGGGCGAGCCTCGACCTGGGGCCAGGGCGTCCGTGATCACCCTGGTCCAGGCGCCAAGTAAGTTTAAGCAATACCTAACCAATCAAAACCAATCAAAAACTAAACAATACCAACTAATATCCTCATTTGACAACAACTCAGCAACAAGTAAACAAAAACAAACAACAGTATACAATCCTAACACATACATAACACACAGCGCTCGCATGAATAACGACGAATAATACACTCAAACTGAGCTATCATCCAACGTGTTCAATCCGTTGCTTAAAATATCAAGACACAACAAATACTACTCACTTGACTCGCACAGTAGCATCGTACTACCGGGGCGAATCGCACTCGCGTAGAAGTGGAAAATCCTCCCCCATCCGCCCCTCCCCATCTACTGCGAATAGGAGAAACCTTGTTCAAGATAGAACCTTCACATAGAACACCAATCGGTAACACAAACCACATCATCCTCACTTAGATCAATCCTCGTGTAAATTCAAATTTGCACATTAAGTGAGGCAATGTGAATCAACTAAACCATCCGTGCCAACCCAATCAAACAGAACCATGGTGAATTCCGAGTGGATGGATGTTATTCGTACGATGCTTATTTGCTTGATAAAGAGGATGTAAGAATTGTGTGTGTTGATGGTTTGTATATGACTTAGCACTCGTGTGTCTGCTCATGTAGTGTGTATTGTTTTGCTTTGGGACACGATGTGATGAGATGAGATGCGATGCGATGCGATGTGGTGTTAGTATGAGAGAGAATTTTCTCGATACTGATGTTCTGATGTGCTGATGCGCCGATGTGAATTGATGTGATGTGTTGATTTGAGCATTGTGTTGATTGATAGTAAGGGATGGTCCGAAGACCTCCCCACTGGCAAAAACTACGCACCCGAGCGAACCCGATTAGGGATCGTCGCAGGCTTCAACCCACCAGAGTGCAAGGGCGAGCCTCGACCTGGGGCCAGGGCGTCCGTGATCACCCTGGTCCCGGTGCCAAGTAAGTTTAAGCAATACCTAACCAATCAAAACCAATCAAAAACTAAACAATACCAACTAATATCCTCATTTGACAAAAACTCAGCAACAAGTAAACAAAAACAAACAACAATAAACCATCCTAACACATACATAACACACACTGTTCGCATGAACAACGACGAATAATCCACTCAAACCCAGCTATCATCCAACATGTTCAATCCGTTGCTTAAAATATCAAAACACCACAAATACAACTCACTTGACTCGCACAGTAGCATCGTACTACCAGAGCGAATCGCACTCGCGTAGAAGTGGAAAATCCTCCCCCATCCGCCCCTCCCCATCTACTGCGAATAGGAGAAACCTTGTTCAAGATAGAACCTTCACATAGAACACCAATCGGTAACACAAACCACATCATCCTCACTTAGATCAATCCTCGTGTAAATTCAAATTTGCACATTAAGTGAGGCAATGTGAATCAACTAAACCATCCGTGCCAACCCAATCAAACAGAACCATGGTGAATTCCGAGTGGATGGATGTTATTCGTACGATGCTTATTTGCTTGATAAAGAGGATGTAAGAATTGTGTGTGTTGATGGTTTGTATATGACTTAGCACTCGTGTGTCTGCTCATGTAGTGTGTATTGTTTTGCTTTGGGACACGATGTGATGAGATGAGATGCGATGCGATGCGATGTGGTGTTAGTATGAGAGAGAATTTTCTCGATACTGATATTCTGATGTGCTGATGCGCCGATGTGAATTGATGTGATGTGTTGATTTGAGCATTGTGTTGATTGATAGTAAGGGATGGTCCGAAGACCTCCTTACTGGCAAAAACTACGCACCCGAGCGAACCCGATTAGGGATCGTCGCAGGCTTCAACCCACCAGAGTGCAAGGGCGAGCCTCGACCTGGGGCCAGGGCGTCCGTGATCACCCTGGTCCCGGTGCCAAGTAAGTTTAAGCAATACCTAACCAATCAAAACCAATCAAAAACTAAACAATACCAACTAATATCCTCATTTGACAAAAACTCAGCAACAAGTAAACAAAAACAAACAACAGTATACAATCCTAACACATACATAACACACAGCGCTCGCATGAATAACGACGAATAATACACTCAAACTGAGCTATCATCCAACGTGTTCAATCCGTTGCTTAAAATATCAAGACACAACAAATACTACTCACTTGACTCGCACAGTAGCATCGTACTACCGGGGCGAATCGCACTCGCGTAGAAGTGGAAAATCCTCCCCCATCCGCCCCTCCCCATCTACTGCGAATAGGAGAAACCTTGTTCAAGATAGAACCTTCACATAGAACACCAATCGGTAACACAAACCACATCATCCTCACTTAGATCAATCCTCGTGTAAATTCAAATTTGCACATTAAGTGAGGCAATGTGAATCAACTAAACCATCCGTGCCAACCCAATCAAACAGAACCATGGTGAATTCCGAGTGGATGGATGTTATTCGTACGATGCTTATTTGCTTGATAAAGAGGATGTAAGAATTGTGTGTGTTGATGGTTTGTATATGACTTAGCACTCGTGTGTCTGCTCATGTAGTGTGTATTGTTTTGCTTTGGGACACGATGTGATGAGATGAGATGCGATGCGATGCGATGTGGTGTTAGTATGAGAGAGAATTTTCTCGATACTGATATTCTGATGTGCTGATGCGCCGATGTGAATTGATGTGATGTGTTGATTTGAGCATTGTGTTGATTGATAGTAAGGGATGGTCCGAAGACCTCCTTACTGGCAAAAACTACGCACCCGAGCGAACCCGATTAGGGATCGTCGCAGGCTTCAACCCACCAGAGTGCAAGGGCGAGCCTCGACCTGGGGCCAGGGCGTCCGTGATCACCCTGGTCCCGGTGCCAAGTAAGTTTAAGCAATACCTAACCAATCAAAACCAATCAAAAACTAAACAATACCAACTAATATCCTCATTTGACAAAAACTCAGCAACAAGTAAACAAAAACAAACAACAGTATACAATCCTAACACATACATAACACACAGCGCTCGCATGAATAACGACGAATAATACACTCAAACTGAGCTATCATCCAACGTGTTCAATCCGTTGCTTAAAATATCAAGACACAACAAATACTACTCACTTGACTCGCACAGTAGCATCGTACTACCGGGGCGAATCGCACTCGCGTAGAAGTGGAAAATCCTCCCCCATCCGCCCCTCCCCATCTACTGCGAATAGGAGAAACCTTGTTCAAGATAGAACCTTCACATAGAACACCAATCGGTAACACAAACCACATCATCCTCACTTAGATCAATCCTCGTGTAAATTCAAATTTGCACATTAAGTGAGGCAATGTGAATCAACTAAACCATCCGTGCCAACCCAATCAAACAGAACCATGGTGAATTCCGAGTGGATGGATGTTATTCGTACGATGCTTATTTGCTTGATAAAGAGGATGTAAGAATTGTGTGTGTTGATGGTTTGTATATGACTTAGCACTCGTGTGTCTGCTCATGTAGTGTGTATTGTTTTGCTTTGGGACACGATGTGATGAGATGAGATGCGATGCGATGCGATGTGGTGTTAGTATGAGAGAGAATTTTCTCGATACTGATGTTCTGATGTGCTGATGCGCCGATGTGAATTGATGTGATGTGTTGATTTGAGCATTGTGTTGATTGATAGTAAGGGATGGTCCGAAGACCTCCCCACTGGCAAAAACTACGCACCCGAGCGAACCCGATTAGGGATCGTCGCAGGCTTCAACCCACCAGAGTGCAAGGGCGAGCCTCGACCTGGGGCCAGGGCGTCCGTGATCACCCTGGTCCCGGTGCCAAGTAAGTTTAAGCAATACCTAACCAATCAAAACCAATCAAAAACTAAACAATACCAACTAATATCCTCATTTGACAAAAACTCAGCAACAAGTAAACAAAAACAAACAACAATAAACCATCCTAACACATACATAACACACACTGTTCGCATGAATAACGACGAATAATACACTCAAACTGAGCTATCATCCAACATGTTCAATCCGTTGCTTAAAATATCAAAACACCACAAATACAACTCACTTGACTCGCACAGTAGCATCGTACTACCAGAGCGAATCGCACTCGCGTGGAAGTGGAAAATCCTCCCCCATCCGCCCCTCCCCATCTACTGCGAATAGGAGAAACCTTGTTCAAGATAGAACCTTCACATAGAACACCAATCGGTAACACAAACCACATCATCCTCACTTAGATCAATCCTCGTGTAAATTCAAATTTGCACATTAAGTGAGGCAATGTGAATCAACTAAACCATCCGTGCCAACCCAATCAAACAGAACCATGGTGAATTCCGAGTGGATGGATGTTATTCGTACGATGCTTATTTGCTTGATAAAGAGGATGTAAGAATTGTGTGTGTTGATGGTTTGTATATGACTTAGCACTCGTGTGTCTGCTCATGTAGTGTGTATTGTTTTGCTTTGGGACACGATGTGATGAGATGAGATGCGATGCGATGCGATGTGGTGTTAGTATGAGAGAGAATTTTCTCGATACTGATGTTCTGATGTGCTGATGCGCCGATGTGAATTGATGTGATGTGTTGATTTGAGCATTGTGTTGATTGATAGTAAGGGATGGTCCGAAGACCTCCCCACTGGCAAAAACTACGCACCCGAGCGAACCCGATTAGGGATCGTCGCAGGCTTCAACCCACCAGAGTGCAAGGGCGAGCCTCGACCTGGGGCCAGGGCGTCCGTGATCACCCTGGTCCCGGTGCCAAGTAAGTTTAAGCAATACCTAACCAATCAAAACCAATCAAAAACTAAACAATACCAACTAATATCCTCATTTGACAAAAACTCAGCAACAAGTAAACAAAAAGAAAAAACAATAAACAATCCTAACACATACATAACACACAGCGCTCGCATGAATAACGACGAATAATACACTCAAACTGAGCTATCATCCAACGTGTTCAATCCGTTGCTTAAAATATCAAGACACAACAAATACTACTCACTTGACTCGCACAGTAGCATCGTACTACCGGGGCGAATCGCACTCGCGTAGAAGTGGAAAATCCTCCCCCATCCGCCCCTCCCCATCTACTGCGAATAGGAGAAACCTTGTTCAAGATAGAACCTTCACATAGAACACCAATCGGTAACACAAACCACATCATCCTCACTTAGATCAATCCTCGTGTAAATTCAAATTTGCACATTAAGTGAGGCAATGTGAATCAACTAAACCATCCGTGCCAACCCAATCAAACAGAACCATGGTGAATTCCGAGTGGATGGATGTTATTCGTACGATGCTTATTTGCTTGATAAAGAGGATGTAAGAATTGTGTGTGTTGATGGTTTGTATATGACTTAGCACTCGTGTGTCTGCTCATGTAGTGTGTATTGTTTTGCTTTGGGACACGATGTGATGAGATGAGATGCGATGCGATGCGATGCGATGTGGTGTTAGTATGAGAGAGAATTTTCTCGATACTGATATTCTGATGTGCTGATGCGCCGATGTGAATTGATGTGATGTGTTGATTTGAGCATTGTGTTGATTGATAGTAAGGGATGGTCCGAAGACCTCCTTACTGGCAAAAACTACGCACCCGAGCGAACCCGATTAGGGATCGTCGCAGGCTTCAACCCACCAGAGTGCAAGGGCGAGCCTCGACCTGGGGCCAGGGCGTCCGTGATCACCCTGGTCCCGGTGCCAAGTAAGTTTAAGCAATACCTAACCAATCAAAACCAATCAAAAACTAAACAATACCAACTAATATCCTCATTTGACAGAAACTCAGCAACAAGTAAACAAAAACAAACAACAGTATACAATCCTAACACATACATAACACACAGCGCTCGCATGAATAACGACGAATAATACACTCAAACTGAGCTATCATCCAACGTGTTCAATCCGTTGCTTAAAATATCAAGACACAACAAATACTACTCACTTGACTCGCACAGTAGCATCGTACTACCGGGGCGAATCGCACTCGCGTAGAAGTGGAAAATCCTCCCCCATCCGCCCCTCCCCATCTACTGCGAATAGGAGAAACCTTGTTCAAGATAGAACCTTCACATAGAACACCAATCGGTAACACAAACCACATCATCCTCACTTAGATCAATCCTCGTGTAAATTCAAATTTGCACATTAAGTGAGGCAATGTGAATCAACTAAACCATCCGTGCCAACCCAATCAAACAGAACCATGGTGAATTCCGAGTGGATGGATGTTATTCGTACGATGCTTATTTGCTTGATAAAGAGGATGTAAGAATTGTGTGTGTTGATGGTTTGTATATGACTTAGCACTCGTGTGTCTGCTCATGTAGTGTGTATTGTTTTGCTTTGGGACACGATGTGATGAGATGAGATGCGATGCGATGCGATGTGGTGTTAGTATGAGAGAGAATTTTCTCGATACTGATGTTCTGATGTGCTGATGCGCCGATGTGAATTGATGTGATGTGTTGATTTGAGCATTGTGTTGATTGATAGTAAGGGATGGTCCGAAGACCTCCCCACTGGCAAAAACTACGCACCCGAGCGAACCCGATTAGGGATCGTCGCAGGCTTCAACCCACCAGAGTGCAAGGGCGAGCCTCGACCTGGGGCCAGGGCGTCCGTGCTTACCCTGGTCCCGGTGCCAAGTAAGTTTAAGCAATACCTAACCAATCAAAACCAATCAAAAACTAAACAATACCAACTAATATCCTCATTTGACAAAAACTCAGCAACAAGTAAACAAAAACAAACAACAATAAACCATCCTAACACATACATAACACACACTGTTCGCATGAATAACGACGAATAATACACTCAAACTGAGCTATCATCCAACATGTTCAATCCGTTGCTTAAAATATCAAAACACCACAAATACAACTCACTTGACTCGCACAGTAGCATCGTACTACCAGAGCGAATCGCACTCGCGTAGAAGTGGAAAATCCTCCCCCATCCGCCCCTCCCCATCTACTGCGAATAGGAGAAACCTTGTTCAAGATAGAACCTTCACATAGAACACCAATCGGTAACACAAACCACATCATCCTCACTTAGATCAATCCTCGTGTAAATTCAAATTTGCACATTAAGTGAGGCAATGTGAATCAACTAAACCATCCGTGCCAACCCAATCAAACAGAACCATGGTGAATTCCGAGTGGATGGATGTTATTCGTACGATGCTTATTTGCTTGATAAAGAGGATGTAAGAATTGTGTGTGTTGATGGTTTGTATATGACTTAGCACTCGTGTGTCTGCTCATGTAGTGTGTATTGTTTTGCTTTGGGACACGATGTGATGAGATGAGATGCGATGCGATGCGATGTGGTGTTAGTATGAGAGAGAATTTTCTCGATACTGATGTTCTGATGTGCTGATGCGCCGATGTGAATTGATGTGATGTGTTGATTTGAGCATTGTGTTGATTGATAGTAAGGGATGGTCCGAAGACCTCCCCACTGGCAAAAACTACGCACCCGAGCGAACCCGATTAGGGATCGTCGCAGGCTTCAACCCACCAGAGTGCAAGGGCGAGCCTCGACCTGGGGCCAGGGCGTCCGTGCTTACCCTGGTCCCGGTGCCAAGTAAGTTTAAGCAATACCTAACCAATCAAAACCAATCAAAAACTAAACAATACCAACTAATATCCTCATTTGACAAAAACTCAGCAACAAGTAAACAAAAAGAAAAAACAATAAACAATCCTAACACATACATAACACACAGCGCTCGCATGAATAACGACGAATAATACACTCAAACTGAGCTATCATCCAACGTGTTCAATCCGTTGCTTAAAATATCAAGACACAACAAATACTACTCACTTGACTCGCACAGTAGCATCGTACTACCGGGGCGAATCGCACTCGCGTAGAAGTGGAAAATCCTCCCCCATCCGCCCCTCCCCATCTACTGCGAATAGGAGAAACCTTGTTCAAGATAGAACCTTCACATAGAACACCAATCGGTAACACAAACCACATCATCCTCACTTAGATCAATCCTCGTGTAAATTCAAATTTGCACATTAAGTGAGGCAATGTGAATCAACTAAACCATCCGTGCCAACCCAATCAAACAGAACCATGGTGAATTCCGAGTGGATGGATGTTATTCGTACGATGCTTATTTGCTTGATAAAGAGGATGTAAGAATTGTGTGTGTTGATGGTTTGTATATGACTTAGCACTCGTGTGTCTGCTCATGTAGTGTGTATTGTTTTGCTTTGGGACACGATGTGATGAGATGAGATGCGATGCGATGCGATGTGGTGTTAGTATGAGAGAGAATTTTCTCGATACTGATGTTCTGATGTGCTGATGCGCCGATGTGAATTGATGTGATGTGTTGATTTGAGCATTGTGTTGATTGATAGTAAGGGATGGTCCGAAGACCTCCCCACTGGCAAAAACTACGCACCCGAGCGAACCCGATTAGGGATCGTCGCAGGCTTCAACCCACCAGAGTGCAAGGGCGAGCCTCGACCTGGGGCCAGGGCGTCCGTGATCACCCTGGTCCCGGTGCCAAGTAAGTTTAAGCAATACCTAACCAATCAAAACCAATCAAAAACTAAACAATACCAACTAATATCCTCATTTGACAAAAACTCAGCAACAAGTAAACAAAAACAAACAACAGTAAACAATCCTACCACATACATAACACACAGCGCTCGCATGAATAACGACGAATAATACACTCAAACCGAGCTATCATCCAACGTGTTCAATCCGTTGCTTAAAATATCAAGACACAACAAATACTACTCACTTGACTCGCACAGTAGCATCGTACTACCAGAGCAAATCGCACTCGCGTAGAAGTGGAAAATCCTCCCCCATCCGCCCCTCCCCATCTACTGCGAATAGGAGAAACCTTGTTCAAGATAGAACCTTCACATAGAACACCAATCGGTAACACAAACCACATCATCCTCACTTAGATCAATCCTCGTGTAAATTCAAATTTGCACATTAAGTGAGGCAATGTGAATCAACTAAACCATCCGTGCCAACCCAATCAAACAGAACCATGGTGAATTCCGAGTGGATGGATGTTATTCGTACGATGCTTATTTGCTTGATAAAGAGGATGTAAGAATTGTGTGTGTTGATGGTTTGTATATGACTT
This sequence comes from Fasciola hepatica, assembly GCA_948099385.1. Classification (NCBI taxonomy): domain Eukaryota; kingdom Metazoa; phylum Platyhelminthes; class Trematoda; order Plagiorchiida; family Fasciolidae; genus Fasciola; species Fasciola hepatica. The sequence continues at coordinate 5,059,446 of CANUEZ040000060.1, read as the reverse complement.
AGCACTCGTGTGTCTGCTCATGTAGTGTGTATTGTTTTGCTTTGGGACACGATGTGATGAGATGAGATGCGATGCGATGCGATGTGGTGTTAGTATGAGAGAGAATTTTCTCGATACTGATGTTCTGATGTGCTGATGCGCCGATGTGAATTGATGTGATGTGTTGATTTGAGCATTGTGTTGATTGATAGTAAGGGATGGTCCGAAGACCTCCCCACTGGCAAAAACTACGCACCCGAGCGAACCCGATTAGGGATCGTCGCAGGCTTCAACCCACCAGAGTGCAAGGGCGAGCCTCGACCTGGGGCCAGGGCGTCCGTGCTTACCCTGGTCCCGGTGCCAAGTAAGTTTAAGCAATACCTAACCAATCAAAACCAATCAAAAACTAAACAATACCAACTAATATCCTCATTTGACAATAACTCAGCAACGAATAAACAAAAAGAAAAAACAATAAACAATCCTAACACATACATAACACACAGCGCTCGCATGAATAACGACGAATAATACACTCAAACTGAGCTATCATCCAACGTGTTCAATCCGTTGCTTAAAATATCAAGACTCAACAAATACTACTCACTTGACTCGCACAGTAGCATCGTACTACCGGGGCGAATCGCACTCGCGTAGAAGTGGAAAATCCTCCCCCATCCGCCCCTCCCCATCTACTGCGAATAGGAGAAACCTTGTTCAAGATAGAACCTTCACATAGAACACCAATCGGTAACACAAACCACATCATCCTCACTTAGATCAATCCTCGTGTAAATTCAAATTTGCACATTAAGTGAGGCAATGTGAATCAACTAAACCATCCGTGCCAACCCAATCAAACAGAACCATGGTGAATTCCGAGTGGATGGATGTTATTCGTACGATGCTTATTTGCTTGATAAAGAGGATGTAAGAATTGTGTGTGTTGATGGTTTGTATATGACTTAGCACTCGTGTGTCTGCTCATGTAGTGTGTATTGTTTTGCTTTGGGACACGATGTGATGAGATGAGATGCGATGCGATGCGATGTGGTGTTAGTATGAGAGAGAATTTTCTCGATACTGATGTTCTGATGTGCTGATGCGCCGATGTGAATTGATGTGATGTGTTGATTTGAGCATTGTGTTGATTGATAGTAAGGGATGGTCCGAAGACCTCCCCACTGGCAAAAACTACGCACCCGAGCGAACCCGATTAGGGATCGTCGCAGGCTTCAACCCACCAGAGTGCAAGGGCGAGCCTCGACCTGGGGCCAGGGCGTCCGTGATCACCCTGGTCCCGGTGCCAAGTAAGTTTAAGCAATACCTAACCAATCAAAACCAATCAAAAACTAAACAATACCAACTAATATCCTCATTTGACAAAAACTCAGCAACAAGTAAACAAAAACAAACAACAGTAAACAATCCTACCACATACATAACACACAGCGCTCGCATGAATAACGACGAATAATACACTCAAACCGAGCTATCATCCAACGTGTTCAATCCGTTGCTTAAAATATCAAGACACAACAAATACTACTCACTTGACTCGCACAGTAGCATCGTACTACCGGGGCGAATCGCACTCGCGTAGAAGTGGAAAATCCTCCCCCATCCGCCCCTCCCCATCTACTGCGAATAGGAGAAACCTTGTTCAAGATAGAACCTTCACATAGAACACCAATCGGTAACACAAACCACATCATCCTCACTTAGATCAATCCTCGTGTAAATTCAAATTTGCACATTAAGTGAGGCAATGTGAATCAACTAAACCATCCGTGCCAACCCAATCAAACAGAACCATGGTGAATTCCGAGTGGATGGATGTTATTCGTACGATGCTTATTTGCTTGATAAAGAGGATGTAAGAATTGTGTGTGTTGATGGTTTGTATATGACTTAGCACTCGTGTGTCTGCTCATGTAGTGTGTATTGTTTTGCTTTGGGACACGATGTGATGAGATGAGATGCGATGCGATGCGATGTGGTGTTAGTATGAGAGAGAATTTTCTCGATACTGATGTTCTGATGTGCTGATGCGCCGATGTGAATTGATGTGATGTGTTGATTTGAGCATTGTGTTGATTGATAGTAAGGGATGGTCCGAAGACCTCCCCACTGGCAAAAACTACGCACCCGAGCGAACCCGATTAGGGATCGTCGCAGGCTTCAACCCACCAGAGTGCAAGGGCGAGCCTCGACCTGGGGCCAGGGCGTCCGTGATCACCCTGGTCCCGGTGCCAAGTAAGTTTAAGCAATACCTAACCAATCAAAACCAATCAAAAACTAAACAATACCAACTAATATCCTCATTTGACAATAACTCAGCAACGAATAAACAAAAAGAAAAAACAATAAACAATCCTAACACATACATAACACACAGCGCTCGCATGAATAACGACGAATAATACACTCAAACTGAGCTATCATCCAACGTGTTCAATCCGTTGCTTAAAATATCAAGACACAACAAATACTACTCACTTGACTCGCACAGTAGCATCGTACTACCAGAGCGAATCGCACTCGCGTAGAAGTGGAAAATCCTCCCCCATCCGCCCCTCCCCATCTACTGCGAATAGGAGAAACCTTGTTCAAGATAGAACCTTCACATAGAACACCAATCGGTAACACAAACCACATCATCCTCACTTAGATCAATCCTCGTGTAAATTCAAATTTGCACATTAAGTGAGGCAATGTGAATCAACTAAACCATCCGTGCCAACCCAATCAAACAGAACCATGGTGAATTCCGAGTGGATGGATGTTATTCGTACGATGCTTATTTGCTTGATAAAGAGGATGTAAGAATTGTGTGTGTTGATGGTTTGTATATGACTTAGCACTCGTGTGTCTGCTCATGTAGTGTGTATTGTTTTGCTTTGGGACACGATGTGATGAGATGAGATGCGATGCGATGCGATGTGGTGTTAGTATGAGAGAGAATTTTCTCGATACTGATGTTCTGATGTGCTGATGCGCCGATGTGAATTGATGTGATGTGTTGATTTGAGCATTGTGTTGATTGATAGTAAGGGATGGTCCGAAGACCTCCCCACTGGCAAAAACTACGCACCCGAGCGAACCCGATTAGGGATCGTCGCAGGCTTCAACCCACCAGAGTGCAAGGGCGAGCCTCGACCTGGGGCCAGGGCGTCCGTGCTTACCCTGGTCCCGGTGCCAAGTAAGTTTAAGCAATACCTAACCAATCAAAACCAATCAAAAACTAAACAATACCAACTAATATCCTCATTTGACAAAAACTCAGCAACAAGTAAACAAAAAGAAAAAACAATAAACAATCCTAACACATACATAACACACAGCGCTCGCATGAATAACGACGAATAATACACTCAAACCGAGCTATCATCCAACGTGTTCAATCCGTTGCTTAAAATATCAAGACACAACAAATACTACTCACTTGACTCGCACAGTAGCATCGTACTACCGGGGCGAATCGCACTCGCGTAGAAGTGGAAAATCCTCCCCCATCCGCCCCTCCCCATCTACTGCGAATAGGAGAAACCTTGTTCAAGATAGAACCTTCACATAGAACACCAATCGGTAACACAAACCACATCATCCTCACTTAGATCAATCCTCGTGTAAATTCAAATTTGCACATTAAGTGAGGCAATGTGAATCAACTAAACCATCCGTGCCAACCCAATCAAACAGAACCATGGTGAATTCCGAGTGGATGGATGTTATTCGTACGATGCTTATTTGCTTGATAAAGAGGATGTAAGAATTGTGTGTGTTGATGGTTTGTATATGACTTAGCACTCGTGTGTCTGCTCATGTAGTGTGTATTGTTTTGCTTTGGGACACGATGTGATGAGATGAGATGCGATGCGATGCGATGTGGTGTTAGTATGAGAGAGAATTTTCTCGATACTGATGTTCTGATGTGCTGATGCGCCGATGTGAATTGATGTGATGTGTTGATTTGAGCATTGTGTTGATTGATAGTAAGGGATGGTCCGAAGACCTCCCCACTGGCAAAAACTACGCACCCGAGCGAACCCGATTAGGGATCGTCGCAGGCTTCAACCCACCAGAGTGCAAGGGCGAGCCTCGACCTGGGGCCAGGGCGTCCGTGATCACCCTGGTCCCGGTGCCAAGTAAGTTTAAGCAATACCTAACCAATCAAAACCAATCAAAAACTAAACAATACCAACTAATATCCTCATTTGACAAAAACTCAGCAACAAGTAAACAAAAACAAACAACAGTATACAATCCTAACACATACATAACACACAGCGCTCGCATGAATAACGACGAATAATACACTCAAACCGAGCTATCATCCAACGTGTTCAATCCGTTGCTTAGAATATCAAAACACAACAAATACTACTCACTTGACTCGCACAGTAGCATCGTACTACCGGGGCGAATCGCACTCGCGTAGAAGTGGAAAATCCTCCCCCATCCGCCCCTCCCCATCTACTGCGAATAGGAGAAACCTTGTTCAAGATAGAACCTTCACATAGAACACCAATCGGTAACACAAACCACATCATCCTCACTTAGATCAATCCTCGTGTAAATTCAAATTTGCACATTAAGTGAGGCAATGTGAATCAACTAAACCATCCGTGCCAACCCAATCAAACAGAACCATGGTGAATTCCGAGTGGATGGATGTTATTCGTACGATGCTTATTTGCTTGATAAAGAGGATGTAAGAATTGTGTGTGTTGATGGTTTGTATATGACTTAGCACTCGTGTGTCTGCTCATGTAGTGTGTATTGTTTTGCTTTGGGACACGATGTGATGAGATGAGATGCGATGCGATGCGATGTGGTGTTAGTATGAGAGAGAATTTTCTCGATACTGATGTTCTGATGTGCTGATGCGCCGATGTGAATTGATGTGATGTGTTGATTTGAGCATTGTGTTGATTGATAGTAAGGGATGGTCCGAAGACCTCCTTACTGGCAAAAACTACGCACCCGAGCGAACCCGACTAGGGATCGTCGCAGGCTTCAACCCACCAGAGTGCAAGGGCGAGCCTCGACCTGGGGCCAGGGCGTCCGTGATCACCCTGGTCCCGGTGCCAAGTAAGTTTAAGCAATACCTAACCAATCAAAACCAATCAAAAACTAAACAATACCAACTAATATCCTCATTTGACAAAAACTCAGCAACAAGTAAACAAAAACAAACAACAGTATACAATCCTAACACATACATAACACACAGCGCTCGCATGAATAACGACGAATAATACACTCAAACCGAGCTATCATCCAACGTGTTCAATCCGTTGCTTAAAATATCAAGACACAACAAATACTACTCACTTGACTCGCACAGTAGCATCGTACTACCGGGGCGAATCGCACTCGCGTAGAAGTGGAAAATCCTCCCCCATCCGCCCCTCTCCATCTACTGCGAATAGGAGAAACCTTGTTCAAGATAGAACCTTCACATAGAACACCAATCGGTAACACAAACCACATCATCCTCACTTAGATCAATCCTCGTGTAAATTCAAATTTGCACATTAAGTGAGGCAATGTGAATCAACTAAACCATCCGTGCCAACCCAATCAAACAGAACCATGGTGAATTCCGAGTGGATGGATGTTATTCGTACGATGCTTATTTGCTTGATAAAGAGGATGTAGGAATTGTGTGTGTTGATGGTTTGTATATGACTTAGCACTCGTGTGTCTGCTCATGTAGTGTGTATTGTTTTGCTTTGGGACACGATGTGATGAGATGAGATGCGATGCGATGCGATGTGGTGTTAGTATGAGAGAGAATTTTCTCGATACTGATGTTCTGATGTGCTGATGCGCCGATGTGAATTGATGTGATGTGTTGATTTGAGCATTGTGTTGATTGATAGTAAGGGATGGTCCGAAGACCTCCCCACTGGCAAAAACTACGCACCCGAGCGAACCCGATTAGGGATCGTCGCAGGCTTCAACCCACCAGAGTGCAAGGGCGAGCCTCGACCTGGGGCCAGGGCGTCCGTGATCACCCTGGTCCCGGTGCCAAGTAAGTTTAAGCAATACCTAACCAATCAAAACCAATCAAAAACTAAACAATACCAACTAATATCCTCATTTGACAAAAACTCAGCAACAAGTAAACAAAAACAAACAACAGTATACAATCCTAACACATACATAACACACAGCGCTCGCATGAATAACGACGAATAATACACTCAAACTGAGCTATCATCCAGCGTGTTCAATCCGTTGCTTAAAATATCAAAACACAACAAATACTACTCACTTGACTCGCACAGTAGCATCGTACTACCGGGGCGAATCGCACTCGCGTAGAAGTGGAAAATCCTCCCCCATCCGCCCCTCTCCATCTACTGCGAATAGGAGAAACCTTGTTCAAGATAGAACCTTCACATAGAACACCAATCGGTAACACAAACCACATCATCCTCACTTAGATCAATCCTCGTGTAAATTCAAATTTGCACATTAAGTGAGGCAATGTGAATCAACTAAACCATCCGTGCCAACCCAATCAAACAGAACCATGGTGAATTCCGAGTGGATGGATGTTATTCGTACGATGCTTATTTGCTTGATAAAGAGGATGTAAGAATTGTGTGTGTTGATGGTTTGTATATGACTTAGCACTCGTGTGTCTGCTCATGTAGTGTGTATTGTTTTGCTTTGGGACACGATGTGATGAGATGAGATGCGATGCGATGCGATGTGGTGTTAGTATGAGAGAGAATTTTCTCGATACTGATGTTCTGATGTGCTGATGCGCCGATGTGAATTGATGTGATGTGTTGATTTGAGCATTGTGTTGATTGATAGTAAGGGATGGTCCGAAGACCTCCCCACTGGCAAAAACTACGCACCCGAGCGAACCCGATTAGGGATCGTCGCAGGCTTCAACCCACCAGAGTGCAAGGGCGAGCCTCGACCTGGGGCCAGGGCGTCCGTGATCACCCTGGTCCCGGTGCCAAGTAAGTTTAAGCAATACCTAACCAATCAAAACCAATCAAAAACTAAACAATACCAACTAATATCCTCATTTGACAAAAACTCAGCAACAAGTAAACAAAAACAAACAACAGTATACAATCCTAACACATACATAACACACAGCGCTCGCATGAATAACGACGAATAATACACTCAAACTGAGCTATCATCCAGCGTGTTCAATCCGTTGCTTAAAATATCAAAACACAACAAATACTACTCACTTGACTCGCACAGTAGCATCGTACTACCGGGGCGAATCGCACTCGCGTAGAAGTGGAAAATCCTCCCCCATCCGCCCCTCCCCATCTACTGCGAATAGGAGAAACCTTGTTCAAGATAGAACCTTCACATAAAACACCAATCGGTAACACAAACCACATCATCCTCACTTAGATCAATCCTCGTGTAAATTCAAATTTGCACATTAAGTGAGGCAATGTGAATCAACTAAACCATCCGTGCCAACCCAATCAAACAGAACCATGGTGAATTCCGAGTGGATGGATGTTATTCGTACGATGCTTATTTGCTTGATAAAGAGGATGTAAGAATTGTGTGTGTTGATGGTTTGTATATGACTTAGCACTCGTGTGTCTGCTCATGTAGTGTGTATTGTTTTGCTTTGGGACACGATGTGATGAGATGAGATGCGATGCGATGCGATGTGGTGTTAGTATGAGAGAGAATTTTCTCGATACTGATGTTCTGATGTGCTGATGCGCCGATGTGAATTGATGTGATGTGTTGATTTGAGCATTGTGTTGATTGATAGTAAGGGATGGTCCGAAGACCTCCCCACTGGCAAAAACTACGCACCCGAGCGAACCCGATTAGGGATCGTCGCAGGCTTCAACCCACCAGAGTGCAAGGGCGAGCCTCGACCTGGGGCCAGGGCGTCCGTGATCACCCTGGTCCCGGTGCCAAGTAAGTTTAAGCAATACCTAACCAATCAAAACCAATCAAAAACTAAACAATACCAACTAATATCCTCATTTGACAAAAACTCAGCAACAAGTAAACAAAAACAAACAACAGTATACAATCCTAACACATACATAACACACAGCGCTCGCATGAATAACGACGAATAATACACTCAAACTGAGCAATCATCCAGCGTGTTCAATCCGTTGCTTAAAATATCAAAACACAACAAATACTACTCACTTGACTCGCACAGTAGCATCGTACTACCGGGGCGAATCGCACTCGCGTAGAAGTGGAAAATCCTCCCCCATCCGCCCCTCCCCATCTACTGCGAATAGGAGAAACCTTGTTCAAGATAGAACCTTCACATAAAACACCAATCGGTAACACAAACCACATCATCCTCACTTAGATCAATCCTCGTGTAAATTCAAATTTGCACATTAAGTGAGGCAATGTGAATCAACTAAACCATCCGTGCCAACCCAATCAAACAGAACCATGGTGAATTCCGAGTGGATGGATGTTATTCGTACGATGCTTATTTGCTTGATAAAGAGGATGTAAGAATTGTGTGTGTTGATGGTTTGTATATGACTTAGCACTCGTGTGTCTGCTCATGTAGTGTGTATTGTTTTGCTTTGGGACACGATGTGATGAGATGAGATGCGATGCGATGCGATGTGGTGTTAGTATGAGAGAGAATTTTCTCGATACTGATGTTCTGATGTGCTGATGCGCCGATGTGAATTGATGTGATGTGTTGATTTGAGCATTGTGTTGATTGATAGTAAGGGATGGTCCGAAGACCTCCCCACTGGCAAAAACTACGCACCCGAGCGAACCCGATTAGGGATCGTCGCAGGCTTCAACCCACCAGAGTGCAAGGGCGAGCCTCGACCTGGGGCCAGGGCGTCCGTGATCACCCTGGTCCCGGTGCCAAGTAAGTTTAAGCAATACCTAACCAATCAAAACCAATCAAAAACTAAACAATACCAACTAATATCCTCATTTGACAGAAACTCAGCAACAAGTAAACAAAAACAAACAACAGTATACAATCCTAACACATACATAACACACAGCGCTCGCATGAATAACGACGAATAATACACTCAAACTGAGCAATCATCCAGCGTGTTCAATCCGTTGCTTAAAATATCAAAACACAACAAATACTACTCACTTGACTCGCACAGTAGCATCGTACTACCGGGGCGAATCGCACTCGCGTAGAAGTGGAAAATCCTCCCCCATCCGCCCCTCCCCATCTACTGCGAATAGGAGAAACCTTGTTCAAGATAGAACCTTCACATAGAACACCAATCGGTAACACAAACCACATCATCCTCACTTAGATCAATCCTCGTGTAAATTCAAATTTGCACATTAAGTGAGGCAATGTGAATCAACTAAACCATCCGTGCCAACCCAATCAAACAGAACCATGGTGAATTCCGAGTGGATGGATGTTATTCGTACGATGCTTATTTGCTTGATAAAGAGGATGTAAGAATTGTGTGTGTTGATGGTTTGTATATGACTTAGCACTCGTGTGTCTGCTCATGTAGTGTGTATTGTTTTGCTTTGGGACACGATGCGATGAGATGAGATGCGATGCGATGCGATGTGGTGTTAGTATGAGAGAGAATTTTCTCGATACTGATGTTCTGATGTGCTGATGCGCCGATGTGAATTGATGTGATGTGTTGATTTGAGCATTGTGTTGATTGATAGTAAGGGATGGTCCGAAGACCTCCCCACTGGCAAAAACTACGCACCCGAGCGAACCCGATTAGGGATCGTCGCAGGCTTCAACCCACCAGAGTGCAAGGGCGAGCCTCGACCTGGGGCCAGGGCGTCCGTGATCACCCTGGTCCCGGTGCCAAGTAAGTTTAAGCAATACCTAACCAATCAAAACCAATCAAAAACTAAACAATACCAACTAATATCCTCATTTGACAAAAACTCAGCAACAAGTAAACAAAAACAAACAACAGTATACAATCCTAACACATACATAACACACAGCGCTCGCATGAATAACGACGAATAATACACTCAAACTGAGCTATCATCCAACGTGTTCAATCCGTTGCTTAAAATATCAAAACACAACAAATACTACTCACTTGACTCGCACAGTAGCATCGTACTACCGGGGCGAATCGCACTCGCGTAGAAGTGGAAAATCCTCCCCCATCCGCCCCTCCCCATCTACTGCGAATAGGAGAAACCTTGTTCAAGATAGAACCTTCACATAGAACACCAATCGGTAACACAAACCACATCATCCTCACTTAGATCAATCCTCGTGTAAATTCAAATTTGCACATTAAGTGAGGCAATGTGAATCAACTAAACCATCCGTGCCAACCCAATCAAACAGAACCATGGTGAATTCCGAGTGGATGGATGTTATTCGTACGATGCTTATTTGCTTGATAAAGAGGATGTAGGAATTGTGTGTGTTGATGGTTTGTATATGACTTAGCACTCGTGTGTCTGCTCATGTAGTGTGTATTGTTTTGCTTTGGGACACGATGTGATGAGATGAGATGCGATGCGATGCGATGTGGTGTTAGAATGAGAGAGAATTTTCTCGATACTGATGTTCTGATGTGCTGATGCGCCGATGTGAATTGATGTGATGTGTTGATTTGAGCATTGTGTTGATTGATAGTAAGGGATGGTCCGAAGACCTCCCCACTGGCAAAAACTACGCACCCGAGCGAACCCGATTAGGGATCGTCGCAGGCTTCAACCCACCAGAGTGCAAGGGCGAGCCTCGACCTGGGGCCAGGGCGTCCGTGATCACCCTGGTCCCGGTGCCAAGTAAGTTCAAGCAATACCTAACCAATCAAAACCAATCAAAAACTAAACAATACCAACTAATATCCTCATTTGACAAAAACTCAGCAACAAGTAAACAAAAACAAACAACAGTATACAATCCTAACACATACATAACACACAGCGCTCGCATGAATAACGACGAATAATACACTCAAACTGAGCTATCATCCAACGTGTTCAATCCGTTGCTTAAAATATCAAAACACAACAAATACAACTCACTTGACTCGCACAGTAGCATCGTACTACCAGAGCGAATCGCACTCGCGTAGAAGTGGAAAATCCTCCCCCATCCGCCCCTCCCCATCTACTGCGAATAGGAGAAACCTTGTTCAAGATAGAACCTTCACATAGAACACCAATCGGTAACACAAACCACATCATCCTCACTTAGATCAATCCTCGTGTAAATTCAAATTTGCACATTAAGTGAGGCAATGTGAATCAACTAAACCATCCGTGCCAACCCAATCAAACAGAACCATGGTGAATTCCGAGTGGATGGATGTTATTCGTACGATGCTTATTTGCTTGATAAAGAGGATGTAAGAATTGTGTGTGTTGATGGTTTGTATATGACTTAGCACTCGTGTGTCTGCTCATGTAGTGTGTATTGTTTTGCTTTGGGACACGATGTGATGAGATGAGATGCGATGCGATGCGATGTGGTGTTAGAATGAGAGAGAATTTTCTCGATACTGATGTTCTGATGTGCTGATGCGCCGATGTGAATTGATGTGATGTGTTGATTTGAGCATTGTGTTGATTGATAGTAAGGGATGGTCCGAAGACCTCCCCACTGGCAAAAACTACGCACCCGAGCGAACCCGATTAGGGATCGTCGCAGGCTTCAACCCACCAGAGTGCAAGGGCGAGCCTCGACCTGGGGCCAGGGCGTCCGTGATCACCCTGGTCCCGGTGCCAAGTAAGTTCAAGCAATACCTAACCAATCAAAACCAATCAAAAACTAAACAATACCAACTAATATCCTCATTTGACAAAAACTCAGCAACAAGTAAACAAAAACAAACAACAGTATACAATCCTAACACATACATAACACACAGCGCTCGCATGAATAACGACGAATAATACACTCAAACTGAGCTATCATCCAACGTGTTCAATCCGTTGCTTAAAATATCAAAACACAACAAATACAACTCACTTGACTCGCACAGTAGCATCGTACTACCAGAGCGAATCGCACTCGCGTAGAAGTGGAAAATCCTCCCCCATCCGCCCCTCCCCATCTACTGCGAATAGGAGAAACCTTGTTCAAGATAGAACCTTCACATAGAACACCAATCGGTAACACAAACCACATCATCCTCACTTAGATCAATCCTCGTGTAAATTCAAATTTGCACATTAAGTGAGGCAATGTGAATCAACTAAACCATCCGTGCCAACCCAATCAAACAGAACCATGGTGAATTCCGAGTGGATGGATGTTATTCGTACGATGCTTATTTGCTTGATAAAGAGGATGTAAGAATTGTGTGTGTTGATGGTTTGTATATGACTTAGCACTCGTGTGTCTGCTCATGTAGTGTGTATTGTTTTGCTTTGGGACACGATGTGATGAGATGAGATGCGATGCGATGCGATGTGGTGTTAGAATGAGAGAGAATTTTCTCGATACTGATGTTCTGATGTGCTGATGCGCCGATGTGAATTGATGTGATGTGTTGATTTGAGCATTGTGTTGATTGATAGTAAGGGATGGTCCGAAGACCTCCCCACTGGCAAAAACTACGCACCCGAGCGAACCCGATTAGGGATCGTCGCAGGCTTCAACCCACCAGAGTGCAAGGGCGAGCCTCGACCTGGGGCCAGGGCGTCCGTGATCACCCTGGTCCCGGTGCCAAGTAAGTTTAAGCAATACCTAACCAATCAAAACCAATCAAAAACTAAACAATACCAACTAATATCCTCATTTGACAATAACTCAGCAACAAGTAAACAAAAACAAACAACAGTAAACAATCCTAACACATACATAACACACAGCGCTCGCATGAATAACGACGAATAATACACTCAAACCGAGCTATCATCCAACGTGTTCAATCCGTTGCTTAAAATATCGAGACACAACAAATACTACTCACTTGACTCGCACAGTAGCATCGTACTACCAGAGCAAATCGCACTCGCGTAGAAGTGGAAAATCCTCCCCCATCCGCCCCTCTCCATCTACTGCGAATAGGAGAAACCTTGTTCAAGATAGAACCTTCACATAGAACACCAATCGGTAACACAAACCACATCATCCTCACTTAGATCAATCCTCGTGTAAATTCAAATTTGCACATTAAGTGAGGCAATGTGAATCAACTAAACCATCCGTGCCAACCCAATCAAACAGAACCATGGTGAATTCCGAGTGGATGGATGTTATTCGTACGATGCTTATTTGCTTGATAAAGAGGATGTAAGAATTGTGTGTGTTGATGGTTTGTATATGACTTAGCACTCGTGTGTCTGCTAATGTAGTGTGTATTGTTTTGCTTTGGGACACGATGTGATGAGATGAGATGCGATGCGATGCGATGTGGTGTTAGTATGAGAGAGAATTTTCTCGATACTGATGTTCTGATGTGCTGATGCGCCGATGTGAATTGATGTGATGTGTTGATTTGAGCATTGTGTTGATTGATAGTAAGGGATGGTCCGAAGACCTCCCCACTGGCAAAAACTACGCACCCGAGCGAACCCGATTAGGGATCGTCGCAGGCTGCAACCCACCAGAGTGCAAGGGCGAGCCTCGACCTGGGGCCAGGGCGTCCGTGATCACCTTGGTCCCGGTGCCAAGTAAGTTTAAGCAATACCTAACCAATCAAAACCAATCAAAAACTAAACAATACCAACTAATATCCTCATTTGACAAAAACTCAGCAACAAGTAAACAAAAACAAACAACAGTATACAATCCTAACACATACATAACACACAGCGCTCGCATGAATAACGACGAATAATACACTCAAACTGAGCTATCATCCAACGTGTTCAATCCGTTACTTAAAATATCAAAACACAACAAATACTACTCACTTGACTCGCACAGTAGCATCGTACTACCAGAGCGAATCGCACTCGCGTAGAAGTGGAAAATCCTCCCCCATCCGCCCCTCCCCATCTACTGCGAATAGGAGAAACCTTGTTCAAGATAGAACCTTCACATAGAACACCAATCGGTAACACAAACCACATCATCCTCACTTAGATCAATCCTCGTGTAAATTCAAATTTGCACATTAAGTGAGGCAATGTGAATCAACTAAACCATCCGTGCCAACCCAATCAAACAGAACCATGGTGAATTCCGAGTGGATGCATGTTATTCGTACGATGCTTATTTGCTTGATAAAGAGGATGTAAGAATTGTGTGTGTTGATGGTTTGTATATGACTTAGCACTCGTGTGTCTGCTCATGTAGTGTGTATTGTTTTGCTTTGGGACACGATGTGATGAGATGAGATGCGATGCGATGCGATAAGGTGTTAGTATGAGAGAGAATTTTCTCGATACTGATGTTCTGATGTGCTGATGCGCCGATGTGAATTGATGTGATGTGTTGATTTGAGCATTGTGTTGATTGATAGTAAGGGATGGTCCGAAGACCTCCCCACTGGCAAAAACTACGCACCCGAGCGAACCCGATTAGGGATCGTCGCAGGCTTCAACCCACCAGAGTGCAAGGGCGAGCCTCGACCTGGGGCCGGGGCGTCCGTGATCACCCTGGTCCCGGTGCCAAGTAAGTTTAAGCAATACCTAACCAATCAAAACCAATCAAAAACTAAACAATACCAACTAATATCCTCATTTGACAGAAACTCAGCAACAAGTAAACAAAAACAAACAACAGTATACAATCCTAACACATACATAACACACAGCGCTCGCATGAATAACGACGAATAATACACTCAAACTGAGCTATCATCCAACGTGTTCAATCCGTTACTTAAAATATCAAAACACAACAAATACTACTCACTTGACTCGCACAGTAGCATCGTACTACCAGAGCGAATCGCACTCGCGTAGAAGTGGAAAATCCTCCCCCATCCGCCCCTCCCCATCTACTGCGAATAGGAGAAACCTTGTTCAAGATAGAACCTTCACATAGAACACCAATCGGTAACACAAACCACATCATCCTCACTTAGATCAATCCTCGTGTAAATTCAAATTTGCACATTAAGTGAGGCAATGTGAATCAACTAAACCATCCGTGCCAACCCAATCAAACAGAACCATGGTGAATTCCGAGTGGATGGATGTTATTCGTACGATGCTTATTTGCTTGATAAAGAGGATGTAAGAATTGTGTGTGTTGATGGTTTGTATATGACTTAGCACTCGTGTGTCTGCTCATGTAGTGTGTATTGTTTTGCTTTGGGACACGATGTGATGAGATGAGATGCGATGCGATGCGATGTGGTGTTAGAATGAGAGAGAATTTTCTCGATACTGATGTTCTGATGTGCTGATGCGCCGATGTGAATTGATGTGATGTGTTGATTTGAGCATTGTGTTGATTGATAGTAAGGGATGGTCCGAAGACCTCCCCACTGGCAAAAACTACGCACCCGAGCGAACCCGATTAGGGATCGTCGCAGGCTTCAACCCACCAGAGTGCAAGGGCGAGCCTCGACCTGGGGCCAGGGCGTCCGTGATCACCCTGGTCCCGGTGCCAAGTAAGTTTAAGCAATACCTAACCAATCAAAACCAATCAAAAACTAAACAATACCAACTAATATCCTCATTTGACAGAAACTCAGCAACAAGTAAACAAAAACAAACAACAGTATACAATCCTAACACATACATAACACACAGCGCTCGCATGAATAACGACGAATAATACACTCAAACTGAGCTATCATCCAACGTGTTCAATCCGTTACTTAAAATATCAAAACACAACAAATACTACTCACTTGACTCGCACAGTAGCATCGTACTACCAGAGCGAATCGCACTCGCGTAGAAGTGGAAAATCCTCCCCCATCCGCCCCTCCCCATCTACTGCGAATAGGAGAAACCTTGTTCAAGATAGAACCTTCACATAGAACACCAATCGGTAACACAAACCACATCATCCTCACTTAGATCAATCCTCGTGTAAATTCAAATTTGCACATTAAGTGAGGCAATGTGAATCAACTAAACCATCCGTGCCAACCCAATCAAACAGAACCATGGTGAATTCCGAGTCGATGGATGTTTTCGTACGATGCTTATTTGCTTGATAAAGAGGATGTAAGAATTGTGTGTGTTGATGGTTTGTATATGACTTAGCACTCGTGTGTCTGCTCATGTAGTGTGTATTGTTTTGCTTTGGGACACGATGCGATGCGATGTGGTGTTAGTATGAGAGAGAATTTTCTCGATACTGATGTTCTGATGTGCTGATGCGCCGATGTGAATTGATGTGATGTGTTGATTTGAGCATTGTGTTGATTGATAGTAAGGGATGGTCCGAAGACCTCCCCACTGGCAAAAACTACGCACCCGAGCGAACCCGATTAGGGATCGTCGCAGGCTTCAACCCACCAGAGTGCAAGGGCGAGCCTCGACCTGGGGCCAGGGCGTCCGTGATCACCCTGGTCCCGGTGCCAAGTAAGTTTAAGCAATACCTAACCAATCAAAACCAATCAAAAACTAAACAATACCAACTAATATCCTCATTTGACAAAAACTCAGCAACAAGTAAACAAAAACAAACAACAGTATACAATCCTAACACATACATAACACACAGCGCTCGCATGAATAACGACGAATAATACACTCAAACTGAGCTATCATCCAACGTGTTCAATCCGTTACTTAAAATATCAAAACACAACAAATACTACTCACTTGACTCGCACAGTAGCATCGTACTACCAGAGCAAATCGCACTCGCGTAGAAGTGGAAAATCCTCCCCCATCCGCCCCTCCCCATCTACTGCGAATAGGAGAAACCTTGTTCAAGATAGAACCTTCACATAGAACACCAATCGGTAACACAAACCACATCATCCTCACTTAGATCAATCCTCGTGTAAATTCAAATTTGCACATTAAGTGAGGCAATGTGAATCAACTAAACCATCCGTGCCAACCCAATCAAACAGAACCATGGTGAATTCCGAGTCGATGGATGTTTTCGTACGATGCTTATTTGCTTGATAAAGAGGATGTAAGAATTGTGTGTGTTGATGGTTTGTATATGACTTAGCACTCGTGTGTCTGCTCATGTAGTGTGTATTGTTTTGCTTTGGGACACGATGTGATGAGATGAGATGCGATGCGATGCGATGTGGTGTTAGTATGAGAGAGAATTTTCTCGATACTGATGTTCTGATGTGCTGATGCGCCGATGTGAATTGATGTGATGTGTTGATTTGAGCATTGTGTTGATTGATAGTAAGGGATGGTCCGAAGACCTCCCCACTGGCAAAAACTACGCACCCGAGCGAACCCGATTAGGGATCGTCGCAGGCTTCAACCCACCAGAGTGCAAGGGCGAGCCTCGACCTGGGGCCAGGGCGTCCGTGATCACCCTGGTCCCGGTGCCAAGTAAGTTTAAGCAATACCTAACCAATCAAAAACTAAACAATACCAACTAATATCCTCATTTGACAAAAACTCAGCATCGAATAAACAAAAACAAACAACAGTATACAATCCTAACACATACATAACACACAGCGCTCGCATGAATAACGACGAATAATACACTCAAACTGAGCTATCATCCAACGTGTTCAATCCGTTGCTTAAAATATCAAAACACCACAAATACAACTCACTTGACTCGCACAGTAGCATCGTACTACCAGAGCGAATCGCACTCGCGTAGAAGTGGAAAATCCTCCCCCATCCGCCCCTCCCCATCTACTGCGAATAGGAGAAACCTTGTTCAAGATAGAACCTTCACATAGAACACCAATCGGTAACACAAACCACATCATCCTCACTTAGATCAATCCTCGTGTAAATTCAAATTTGCACATTAAGTGAGGCAATGTGAATCAACTAAACCATCCGTGCCAACCCAATCAAACAGAACCATGGTGAATTCCGAGTGGATGGATGTTATTCGTACGATGCTTATTTGCTTGATAAAGAGGATGTAAGAATTGTGTGTGTTGATGGTTTGTATATGACTTAGCACTCGTGTGTCTGCTCATGTAGTGTGTATTGTTTTGCTTTGGGACACGATGCGATGCGATGTGGTGTTAGTATGAGAGAGAATTTTCTCGATACTGATGTTCTGATGTGCTGATGCGCCGATGTGAATTGATGTGATGTGTTGATTTGAGCATTGTGTTGATTGATAGTAAGGGATGGTCCGAAGACCTCCCCACTGGCAAAAACTACGCACCCGAGCGAACCCGATTAGGGATCGTCGCAGGCTTCAACCCACCAGAGTGCAAGGGCGAGCCTCGACCTGGGGCCAGGGCGTCCGTGATCACCCTGGTCCCGGTGCCAAGTAAGTTTAAGCAATACCTAACCAATCAAAACCAATCAAAAACTAAACAATACCAACTAATATCCTCATTTGACAAAAACTCAGCAACAAGTAAACAAAAACAAACAACAGTATACAATCCTAACACATACATAACACACAGCGCTCGCATGAATAACGACGAATAATACACTCAAACTGAGCTATCATCCAACGTGTTCAATCCGTTGCTTAAAATATCAAAACACCACAAATACAACTCACTTGACTCGCACAGTAGCATCGTACTACCAGAGCGAATCGCACTCGCGTAGAAGTGGAAAATCCTCCCCCATCCGCCCCTCCCCATCTACTGCGAATAGGAGAAACCTTGTTCAAGATAGAACCTTCACATAGAACACCAATCGGTAACACAAACCACATCATCCTCACTTAGATCAATCCTCGTGTAAATTCAAATTTGCACATTAAGTGAGGCAATGTGAATCAACTAAACCATCCGTGCCAACCCAATCAAACAGAACCATGGTGAATTCCGAGTGGATGGATGTTATTCGTACGATGCTTATTTGCTTGATAAAGAGGATGTAAGAATTGTGTGTGTTGATGGTTTGTATATGACTTAGCACTCGTGTGTCTGCTCATGTAGTGTGTATTGTTTTGCTTTGGGACACGATGTGATGAGATGAGATGCGATGCGATGCGATGTGGTGTTAGTATGAGAGAGAATTTTCTCGATACTGATGTTCTGATGTGCTGATGCGCCGATGTGAATTGATGTGATGTGTTGATTTGAGCATTGTGTTGATTGATAGTAAGGGATGGTCCGAAGACCTCCCCACTGGCAAAAACTACGCACCCGAGCGAACCCGATTAGGGATCGTCGCAGGCTTCAACCCACCAGAGTGCAAGGGCGAGCCTCGACCTGGGGCCAGGGCGTCCGTGATCACCCTGGTCCCGGTGCCAAGTAAGTTTAAGCAATACCTAACCAATCAAAACCAATCAAAAACTAAACAATACCAACTAATATCCTCATTTGACAAAAACTCAGCAACAAGTAAACAAAAACAAACAACAGTATACAATCCTAACACATACATAACACACAGCGCTCGCATGAATAACGACGAATAATACACTCAAACTGAGCTATCATCCAACGTGTTCAATCCGTTGCTTAAAATATCAAAACACCACAAATACAACTCACTTGACTCGCACAGTAGCATCGTACTACCAGAGCGAATCGCACTCGCGTAGAAGTGGAAAATCCTCCCCCATCCGCCCCTCCCCATCTACTGCGAATAGGAGAAACCTTGTTCAAGATAGAACCTTCACATAGAACACCAATCGGTAACACAAACCACATCATCCTCACTTAGATCAATCCTCGTGTAAATTCAAATTTGCACATTAAGTGAGGCAATGTGAATCAACTAAACCATCCGTGCCAACCCAATCAAACAGAACCATGGTGAATTCCGAGTGGATGCATGTTATTCGTACGATGCTTATTTGCTTGATAAAGAGGATGTAAGAATTGTGTGTGTTGATGGTTTGTATATGACTTAGCACTCGTGTGTCTGCTCATGTAGTGTGTATTGTTTTGCTTTGGGACACGATGCGATGCGATGTGGTGTTAGTATGAGAGAGAATTTTCTCGATACTGATGTTCTGATGTGCTGATGCGCCGATGTGAATTGATGTGATGTGTTGATTTGAGCATTGTGTTGATTGATAGTAAGGGATGGTCCGAAGACCTCCCCACTGGCAAAAACTACGCACCCGAGCGAACCCGATTAGGGATCGTCGCAGGCTTCAACCCACCAGAGTGCAAGGGCGAGCCTCGACCTGGGGCCAGGGCGTCCGTGATCACCCTGGTCCCGGTGCCAAGTAAGTTTAAGCAATACCTAACCAATCAAAACCAATCAAAAACTAAACAATACCAACTAATATCCTCATTTGACAAAAACTCAGCAACAAGTAAACAAAAACAAACAACAGTATACAATCCTAACACATACATAACACACAGCGCTCGCATGAATAACGACGAATAATACACTCAAACTGAGCAATCATCCAGCGTGTTCAATCCGTTGCTTAAAATATCAAAACACAACAAATACTACTCACTTGACTCGCACAGTAGCATCGTACTACCGGGGCGAATCGCACTCGCGTAGAAGTGGAAAATCCTCCCCCATCCGCCCCTCCCCATCTACTGCGAATAGGAGAAACCTTGTTCAAGATAGAACCTTCACATAGAACACCAATCGGTAACACAAACCACATCATCCTCACTTAGATCAATCCTCGTGTAAATTCAAATTTGCACATTAAGTGAGGCAATGTGAATCAACTAAACCATCCGTGCCAACCCAATCAAACAGAACCATGGTGAATTCCGAGTGGATGGATGTTATTCGTACGATGCTTATTTGCTTGATAAAGAGGATGTAAGAATTGTGTGTGTTGATGGTTTGTATATGACTTAGCACTCGTGTGTCTGCTCATGTAGTGTGTATTGTTTTGCTTTGGGACACGATGTGATGAGATGAGATGCGATGCGATGCGATGTGGTGTTAGTATGAGAGAGAATTTTCTCGATACTGATGTTCTGATGTGCTGATGCGCCGATGTGAATTGATGTGATGTGTTGATTTGAGCATTGTGTTGATTGATAGTAAGGGATGGTCCGAAGACCTCCCCACTGGCAAAAACTACGCACCCGAGCGAACCCGATTAGGGATCGTCGCAGGCTTCAACCCACCAGAGTGCAAGGGCGAGCCTCGACCTGGGGCCAGGGCGTCCGTGATCACCCTGGTCCCGGTGCCAAGTAAGTTTAAGCAATACCTAACCAATCAAAACCAATCAAAAACTAAACAATACCAACTAATATCCTCATTTGACAAAAACTCAGCAACAAGTAAACAAAAACAAACAACAGTATACAATCCTAACACATACATAACACACAGCGCTCGCATGAATAACGACGAATAATACACTCAAACTGAGCTATCATCCAACGTGTTCAATCCGTTGCTTAAAATATCAAAACACCACAAATACAACTCACTTGACTCGCACAGTAGCATCGTACTACCAGAGCGAATCGCACTCGCGTAGAAGTGGAAAATCCTCCCCCATCCGCCCCTCCCCATCTACTGCGAATAGGAGAAACCTTGTTCAAGATAGAACCTTCACATAGAACACCAATCGGTAACACAAACCACATCATCCTCACTTAGATCAATCCTCGTGTAAATTCAAATTTGCACATTAAGTGAGGCAATGTGAATCAACTAAACCATCCGTGCCAACCCAATCAAACAGAACCATGGTGAATTCCGAGTGGATGGATGTTATTCGTACGATGCTTATTTGCTTGATAAAGAGGATGTAAGAATTGTGTGTGTTGATGGTTTGTATATGACTTAGCACTCGTGTGTCTGCTCATGTAGTGTGTATTGTTTTGCTTTGGGACACGATGTGATGAGATGAGATGCGATGCGATGCGATGTGGTGTTAGTATGAGAGAGAATTTTCTCGATACTGATGTTCTGATGTGCTGATGCGCCGATGTGAATTGATGTGATGTGTTGATTTGAGCATTGTGTTGATTGATAGTAAGGGATGGTCCGAAGACCTCCCCACTGGCAAAAACTACGCACCCGAGCGAACCCGATTAGGGATCGTCGCAGGCTTCAACCCACCAGAGTGCAAGGGCGAGCCTCGACCTGGGGCCAGGGCGTCCGTGATCACCCTGGTCCCGGTGCCAAGTAAGTTTAAGCAATACCTAACCAATCAAAACCAATCAAAAACTAAACAATACCAACTAATATCCTCATTTGACAAAAACTCAGCAACAAGTAAACAAAAACAAACAACAGTATACAATCCTAACACATACATAACACACAGCGCTCGCATGAATAACGACGAATAATACACTCAAACTGAGCTATCATCCAACGTGTTCAATCCGTTGCTTAAAATATCAAAACACAACAAATACAACTCACTTGACTCGCACAGTAGCATCGTACTACCAGAGCGAATCGCACTCGCGTAGAAGTGGAAAATCCTCCCCCATCCGCCCCTCCCCATCTACTGCGAATAGGAGAAACCTTGTTCAAGATAGAACCTTCACATAGAACACCAATCGGTAACACAAACCACATCATCCTCACTTAGATCAATCCTCGTGTAAATTCAAATTTGCACATTAAGTGAGGCAATGTGAATCAACTAAACCATCCGTGCCAACCCAATCAAACAGAACCATGGTGAATTCCGAGTGGATGGATGTTATTCGTACGATGCTTATTTGCTTGATAAAGAGGATGTAAGAATTGTGTGTGTTGATGGTTTGTATATGACTTAGCACTCGTGTGTCTGCTCATGTAGTGTGTATTGTTTTGCTTTGGGACACGATGCGATGCGATGTGGTGTTAGTATGAGAGAGAATTTTCTCGATACTGATGTTCTGATGTGCTGATGCGCCGATGTGAATTGATGTGATGTGTTGATTTGAGCATTGTGTTGATTGATAGTAAGGGATGGTCCGAAGACCTCCCCACTGGCAAAAACTACGCACCCGAGCGAGCCCGATTAGGGATCGTCGCAGGCTTCAACCCACCAGCGTGCAAGGGCGAGCCTCGACCTGGGGCCAGGGTATCCGTGATCACCCTGGTCCCGGTGCCAAGTAAGTTTAAGCAATACCTAACCAATCAAAAACTAAACAATACCAACTAATATCCTCATTTGACAAAAACTCAGCATCGAATAAATAAAAACAAACAACAATAAACAATCCTAACACATACATAACACACAGCGCTCGCATGAATAACGACGAATAATACACTCAAACTGAGCTATCATCCAACGTGTTCAATCCGTTGCTTAAAATATCAAAACACAACAAATACAACTCACTTGACTCGCACAGTAGCATCGTACTACCAGAGCGAATCGCACTCGCGTAGAAGTGGAAAATCCTCCCCCATCCGCCCCTCCCCATCTACTGCGAATAGGAGAAACCTTGTTCAAGATAGAACCTTCACATAGAACACCAATCGGTAACACAAACCACATCATCCTCACTTAGATCAATCCTCGTGTAAATTCAAATTTGCACATTAAGTGAGGCAATGTGAATCAACTAAACCATCCGTGCCAACCCAATCAAACAGAACCATGGTGAATTCCGAGTGGATGGATGTTATTCGTACGATGCTTATTTGCTTGATAAAGAGGATGTAAGAATTGTGTGTGTTGATGGTTTGTATATGACTTAGCACTCGTGTGTCTGCTCATGTAGTGTGTATTGTTTTGCTTTGGGACACGATGTGATGAGATGAGATGCGATGCGATGCGATGTGGTGTTAGTATGAGAGAGAATTTTCTCGATACTGATGTTCTGATGTGCTGATGCGCCGATGTGAATTGATGTGATGTGTTGATTTGAGCATTGTGTTGATTGATAGTAAGGGATGGTCCGAAGACCTCCCCACTGGCAAAAACTACGCACCCGAGCGAACCCGATTAGGGATCGTCGCAGGCTTCAACCCACCAGAGTGCAAGGGCGAGCCTCGACCTGGGGCCAGGGCGTCCGTGATCACCCTGGTCCCGGTGCCAAGTAAGTTTAAGCAATACCTAACCAATCAAAACCAATCAAAAACTAAACAATACCAACTAATATCCTCATTTGACAAAAACTCAGCAACAAGTAAACAAAAACAAACAACAGTATACAATCCTAACACATACATAACACACAGCGCTCGCATGAATAACGACGAATAATACACTCAAACTGAGCTATCATCCAACGTGTTCAATCCGTTGCTTAAAATATCAAAACACAACAAATACAACTCACTTGACTCGCACAGTAGCATCGTACTACCAGAGCGAATCGCACTCGCGTAGAAGTGGAAAATCCTCCCCCATCCGCCCCTCCCCATCTACTGCGAATAGGAGAAACCTTGTTCAAGATAGAACCTTCACATAGAACACCAATCGGTAACACAAACCACATCATCCTCACTTAGATCAATCCTCGTGTAAATTCAAATTTGCACATTAAGTGAGGCAATGTGAATCAACTAAACCATCCGTGCCAACCCAATCAAACAGAACCATGGTGAATTCCGAGTGGATGCATGTTATTCGTACGATGCTTATTTGCTTGATAAAGAGGATGTAAGAATTGTGTGTGTTGATGGTTTGTATATGACTTAGCACTCGTGTGTCTGCTCATGTAGTGTGTATTGTTTTGCTTTGGGACACGATGTGATGAGATGAGATGCGATGCGATGCGATGTGGTGTTAGTATGAGAGAGAATTTTCTCGATACTGATGTTCTGATGTGCTGATGCGCCGATGTGAATTGATGTGATGTGTTGATTTGAGCATTGTGTTGATTGATAGTAAGGGATGGTCCGAAGACCTCCCCACTGGCAAAAACTACGCACCCGAGCGAACCCGATTAGGGATCGTCGCAGGCTTCAACCCACCAGAGTGCAAGGGCGAGCCTCGACCTGGGGCCAGGGCGTCCGTGATCACCCTGGTCCCGGTGCCAAGTAAGTTTAAGCAATACCTAACCAATCAAAACCAATCAAAAACTAAACAATACCAACTAATATCCTCATTTGACAAAAACTCAGCAACAAGTAAACAAAAACAAACAACAGTATACAATCCTAACACATACATAACACACAGCGCTCGCATGAATAACGACGAATAATACACTCAAACTGAGCTATCATCCAACGTGTTCAATCCGTTGCTTAAAATATCAAAACACAACAAATACAACTCACTTGACTCGCACAGTAGCATCGTACTACCAGAGCGAATCGCACTCGCGTAGAAGTGGAAAATCCTCCCCCATCCGCCCCTCCCCATCTACTGCGAATAGGAGAAACCTTGTTCAAGATAGAACCTTCACATAGAACACCAATCGGTAACACAAACCACATCATCCTCACTTAGATCAATCCTCGTGTAAATTCAAATTTGCACATTAAGTGAGGCAATGTGAATCAACTAAACCATCCGTGCCAACCCAATCAAACAGAACCATGGTGAATTCCGAGTGGATGGATGTTATTCGTACGATGCTTATTTGCTTGATAAAGAGGATGTAAGAATTGTGTGTGTTGATGGTTTGTATATGACTTAGCACTCGTGTGTCTGCTCATGTAGTGTGTATTGTTTTGCTTTGGGACACGATGCGATGCGATGTGGTGTTAGTATGAGAGAGAATTTTCTCGATACTGATGTTCTGATGTGCTGATGCGCCGATGTGAATTGATGTGATGTGTTGATTTGAGCATTGTGTTGATTGATAGTAAGGGATGGTCCGAAGACCTCCCCACTGGCAAAAACTACGCACCCGAGCGAGCCCGATTAGGGATCGTCGCAGGCTTCAACCCACCAGAGTGCAAGGGCGAGCCTCGACCTGGGGCCAGGGCATCCGTGATCACCCTGGTCCCGGTGCCAAGTAAGTTTAAGCAATACCTAACCAATCAAAAACTAAACAATACCAACTAATATCCTCATTTGACAAAAACTCAGCATCGAATAAATAAAAACAAACAACAATAAACAATCCTAACACATACATAACACACAGCGCTCGCATGAATAACGACGAATAATACACTCAAACTGAGCTATCATCCAACGTGTTCAATCCGTTGCTTAAAATATCAAAACACAACAAATACAACTCACTTGACTCGCACAGTAGCATCGTACTACCAGAGCGAATCGCACTCGCGTAGAAGTGGAAAATCCTCCCCCATCCGCCCCTCCCCATCTACTGCGAATAGGAGAAACCTTGTTCAAGATAGAACCTTCACATAGAACACCAATCGGTAACACAAACCACATCATCCTCACTTAGATCAATCCTCGTGTAAATTCAAATTTGCACATTAAGTGAGGCAATGTGAATCAACTAAACCATCCGTGCCAACCCAATCAAACAGAACCATGGTGAATTCCGAGTGGATGGATGTTATTCGTACGATGCTTATTTGCTTGATAAAGAGGATGTAAGAATTGTGTGTGTTGATGGTTTGTATATGACTTAGCACTCGTGTGTCTGCTCATGTAGTGTGTATTGTTTTGCTTTGGGACACGATGTGATGAGATGAGATGCGATGCGATGCGATGTGGTGTTAGTATGAGAGAGAATTTTCTCGATACTGATGTTCTGATGTGCTGATGCGCCGATGTGAATTGATGTGATGTGTTGATTTGAGCATTGTGTTGATTGATAGTAAGGGATGGTCCGAAGACCTCCCCACTGGCAAAAACTACGCACCCGAGCGAACCCGATTAGGGATCGTCGCAGGCTTCAACCCACCAGAGTGCAAGGGCGAGCCTCGACCTGGGGCCAGGGCGTCCGTGATCACCCTGGTCCCGGTGCCAAGTAAGTTTAAGCAATACCTAACCAATCAAAACCAATCAAAAACTAAACAATACCAACTAATATCCTCATTTGACAAAAACTCAGCAACAAGTAAACAAAAACAAACAACAATAAACAATCCTACCACATACATAACACACAGCGCTCGCATGAACAACGACGAATAATCCATTCAAACCGAGCTATCATCCAACATGTTCAATCCGTTGCTTAAAATATCAAAACACAACAAATACAACTCACTTGACTCGCACAGTAGCATCGTACTACCAGAGCGAATCGCACTCGCGTAGAAGTGGAAAATCCTCCCCCATCCGCCCCTCCCCATCTACTGCGAATAGGAGAAACCTTGTTCAAGATAGAACCTTCACATAGAACACCAATCGGTAACACAAACCACATCATCCTCACTTAGATCAATCCTCGTGTAAATTCAAATTTGCACATTAAGTGAGGCAATGTGAATCAACTAAACCATCCGTGCCAACCCAATCAAACAGAACCATGGTGAATTCCGAGTGGATGGATGTTATTCGTACGATGCTTATTTGCTTGATAAAGAGGATGTAAGAATTGTGTGTGTTGATGGTTTGTATATGACTTAGCACTCGTGTGTCTGCTCATGTAGTGTGTATTGTTTTGCTTTGGGACACGATGTGATGAGATGAGATGCGATGCGATGCGATGTGGTGTTAGTATGAGAGATAATTTTCTCGATACTGATGTTCTGATGTGCTGATGCGCCGATGTGAATTGATGTGATGTGTTGATTTGAGCATTGTGTTGATTGATAGTAAGGGATGGTCCGAAGACCTCCCCACTGGCAAAAACTACGCACCCGAGCGAACCCGATTAGGGATCGTCGCAGGCTTCAACCCACCAGCGTGCAAGGGCGAGCCTCGACCTGGGGCCAGGGCGTCCGTGATCACCCTGGTCCCGGTGCCAAGTAAGTTTAAGCAATACCTAACCAATCAAAACCAACCGAAAACTAAACAATACCAACTAATATCCTCATTTGACAATAACTCAGCAACAAGTAAACAAAAACAAACAACAGTATACAATCCTAACACATACATAACACACACTGTTCGCATGAACAACGACGAATAATCCACTCAAACCGAGCTATCATCCAACGTGTTCAATCCGTTGCTTAAAATATCAAAACACAACAAATACTACTCACTTGACTCGCACAGTAGCATCGTACTACCAGAGCGAATCGCACTCGCGTAGAAGTGGAAAATCCTCCCCCATCCGCCCCTCCCCATCTACTGCGAATAGGAGAAACCTTGTTCAAGATAGAACCTTCACATAGAACACCAATCGGTAACACAAACCACATCATCCTCACTTAGATCAATCCTCGTGTAAATTCAAATTTGCACATTAAGTGAGGCAATGTGAATCAACTAAACCATCCGTGCCAACCCAATCAAACAGAACCATGGTGAATTCCGAGTGGATGGATGTTATTCGTACGATGCTTATTTGCTTGATAAAGAGGATGTAAGAATTGTGTGTGTTGATGGTTTGTATATGACTTAGCACTCGTGTGTCTGCTCATGTAGTGTGTATTGTTTTGCTTTGGGACACGATGTGATGAGATGAGATGCGATGCGATGCGATGTGGTGTTAGTATGAGAGAGAATTTTCTCGATACTGATGTTCTGATGTGCTGATGCGCCGATGTGAATTGATGTGATGTGTTGATTTGAGCATTGTGTTGATTGATAGTAAGGGATGGTCCGAAGACCTCCCCACTGGCAAAAACTACGCACCCGAGCGAACCCGATTAGGGATCGTCGCAGGCTTCAACCCACCAGAGTGCAAGGGCGAGCCTCGACCTGGGGCCAGGGCGTCCGTGATCACCCTGGTCCCGGTGCCAAGTAAGTTTAAGCAATACCTAACCAATCAAAACCAATCAAAAACTAAACAATACCAACTAATATCCTCATTTGACAAAAACTCAGCAACAAGTAAACAAAAACAAACAACAATAAACAATCCTACCACATACATAACACACAGCGCTCGCATGAACAACGACGAATAATCCATTCAAACCGAGCTATCATCCAACATGTTCAATCCGTTGCTTAAAATATCAAAACACAACAAATACAACTCACTTGACTCGCACAGTAGCATCGTACTACCAGAGCGAATCGCACTCGCGTAGAAGTGGAAAATCCTCCCCCATCCGCCCCTCCCCATCTACTGCGAATAGGAGAAACCTTGTTCAAGATAGAACCTTCACATAGAACACCAATCGGTAACACAAACCACATCATCCTCACTTAGATCAATCCTCGTGTAAATTCAAATTTGCACATTAAGTGAGGCAATGTGAATCAACTAAACCATCCGTGCCAACCCAATCAAACAGAACCATGGTGAATTCCGAGTGGATGGATGTTATTCGTACGATGCTTATTTGCTTGATAAAGAGGATGTAAGAATTGTGTGTGTTGATGGTTTGTATATGACTTAGCACTCGTGTGTCTGCTCATGTAGTGTGTATTGTTTTGCTTTGGGACACGATGTGATGAGATGAGATGCGATGCGATGCGATGTGGTGTTAGTATGAGAGATAATTTTCTCGATACTGATGTTCTGATGTGCTGATGCGCCGATGTGAATTGATGTGATGTGTTGATTTGAGCATTGTGTTGATTGATAGTAAGGGATGGTCCGAAGACCTCCCCACTGGCAAAAACTACGCACCCGAGCGAACCCGATTAGGGATCGTCGCAGGCTTCAACCCACCAGCGTGCAAGGGCGAGCCTCGACCTGGGGCCAGGGCGTCCGTGATCACCCTGGTCCCGGTGCCAAGTAAGTTTAAGCAATACCTAACCAATCAAAACCAACCGAAAACTAAACAATACCAACTAATATCCTCATTTGACAATAACTCAGCAACAAGTAAACAAAAACAAACAACAGTATACAATCCTAACACATACATAACACACACTGTTCGCATGAACAACGACGAATAATCCACTCAAACCGAGCTATCATCCAACGTGTTCAATCCGTTGCTTAAAATATCAAAACACAACAAATACTACTCACTTGACTCGCACAGTAGCATCGTACTACCAGAGCGAATCGCACTCGCGTAGAAGTGGAAAATCCTCCCCCATCCGCCCCTCCCCATCTACTGCGAATAGGAGAAACCTTGTTCAAGATAGAACCTTCACATAGAACACCAATCGGTAACACAAACCACATCATCCTCACTTAGATCAATCCTCGTGTAAATTCAAATTTGCACATTAAGTGAGGCAATGTGAATCAACTAAACCATCCGTGCCAACCCAATCAAACAGAACCATGGTGAATTCCGAGTGGATGGATGTTATTCGTACGATGCTTATTTGCTTGATAAAGAGGATGTAAGAATTGTGTGTGTTGATGGTTTGTATATGACTTAGCACTCGTGTGTCTGCTCATGTAGTGTGTATTGTTTTGCTTTGGGACACGATGCGATGCGATGTGGTGTTAGTATGAGAGAGAATTTTCTCGATACTGATGTTCTGATGTGCTGATGCGCCGATGTGAATTGATGTGATGTGTTGATTTGAGCATTGTGTTGATTGATAGTAAGGGATGGTCCGAAGACCTCCCCACTGGCAAAAACTACGCACCCGAGCGAACCCGATTAGGGATCGTCGCAGGCTTCAACCCACCAGAGTGCAAGGGCGAGCCTCGACCTGGGGCCAGGGCGTCCGTGATCACCCTGGTCCCGGTGCCAAGTAAGTTTAAGCAATACCTAACCAATCAAAACCAACCGAAAACTAAACAATACCAACTAATATCCTCATTTGACAAAAACTCAGCAACAAGTAAACAAAAACAAACAACAGTATACAATCCTAACACACACATAACACACACTGTTCGCATGAACAACGACGAATAATCCACTCAAACCGAGCTATCATCCAACGTGTTCAATCCGTTGCCTAAAATATCAAAACACAACAAATACTACTCACTTGACTCGCACAGTAGCATCGTACTACCAGAGCGAATCGCACTCGCGTAGAAGTGGAAAATCCTCCCCCATCCGCCCCTCCCCATCTACTGCGAATAGGAGAAACCTTGTTCAAGATAGAACCTTCACATAGAACACCAATCGGTAACACAAACCACATCATCCTCACTTAGATCAATCCTCGTGTAAATTCAAATTTGCACATTAAGTGAGGCAATGTGAATCAACTAAACCATCCGTGCCAACCCAATCAAACAGAACCATGGTGAATTCCGAGTGGATGGATGTTATTCGTACGATGCTTATTTGCTTGATAAAGAGGATGTAAGAATTGTGTGTGTTGATGGTTTGTATATGACTTAGCACTCGTGTGTCTGCTCATGTAGTGTGTATTGTTTTGCTTTGGGACACGATGCGATGCGATGTGGTGTTAGTATGAGAGATAATTTTCTCGATACTGATGTTCTGATGTGCTGATGCGCCGATGTGAATTGATGTGATGTGTTGATTTGAGCATTGTGTTGATTGATAGTAAGGGATGGTCCGAAGACCTCCCCACTGGCAAAAACTACGCACCCGAGCGAACCCGATTAGGGATCGTCGCAGGCTTCAACCCACCAGAGTGCAAGGGCGAGCCTCGACCTGGGGCCAGGGCGTCCGTGATCACCCTGGTCCCGGTGCCAAGTAAGTTTAAGCAATACCTAACCAATCAAAACCAACCGAAAACTAAACAATACCAACTAATATCCTCATTTGACAATAACTCAGCAACAAGTAAACAAAAACAAACAACAATAAACAATCCTACCACACACATAACACACACTGTTCGCATGAACAACGACGAATAATCCATTCAAACCGAGCTATCATCCAACGTGTTCAATCCGTTGCTTAAAATATCAAAACACAACAAATACTACTCACTTGACTCGCACAGTAGCATCGTACTACCAGAGCGAATCGCACTCGCGTAGAAGTGGAAAATCCTCCCCCATCCGCCCCTCCCCATCTACTGCGAATAGGAGAAACCTTGTTCAAGATAGAACCTTCACATAGAACACCAATCGGTAACACAAACCACATCATCCTCACTTAGATCAATCCTCGTGTAAATTCAAATTTGCACATTAAGTGAGGCAATGTGAATCAACTAAACCATCCGTGCCAACCCAATCAAACAGAACCATGGTGAATTCCGAGTGGATGGATGTTATTCGTACGATGCTTATTTGCTTGATAAAGAGGATGTAAGAATTGTGTGTGTTGATGGTTTGTATATGACTTAGCACTCGTGTGTCTGCTCATGTAGTGTGTATTGTTTTGCTTTGGGACACGATGTGATGAGATGAGATGCGATGCGATGCGATGTGGTGTTAGTATGAGAGAGAATTTTCTCGATACTGATGTTCTGATGTGCTGATGCGCCGATGTGAATTGATGTGATGTGTTGATTTGAGCATTGTGTTGATTGATAGTAAGGGATGGTCCGAAGACCTCCCCGCTGGCAAAAACTACGCACCCGAGCGAACCCGATTAGGGATCGTCGCAGGCTTCAACCCACCAGCGTGCAAGGGCGAGCCTCGACCTGGGGCCAGGGCGTCCGTGATCACCCTGGTCCCGGTGCCAAGTAAGTTTAAGCAATACCTAACCAATCAAAAACTAAACAATACCAACTAATATCCTCATTTGACAAAAACTCAGCAACAAGTAAACAAAAACAAACAACAGTATACAATCCTAACACATACATAACACACAGCGCTCGCATGAATAACGACGAATAATACACTCAAACCGAGCTATCATCCAACGTGTTCAATCCGTTGCCTAAAATATCAAAACACAACAAATACTACTCACTTGACTCGCACAGTAGCATCGTACTACCAGAGCGAATCGCACTCGCGTAGAAGTGGAAAATCCTCCCCCATCCGCCCCTCCCCATCTACTGCGAATAGGAGAAACCTTGTTCAAGATAGAACCTTCACATAGAACACCAATCGGTAACACAAACCACATCATCCTCACTTAGATCAATCCTCGTGTAAATTCAAATTTGCACATTAAGTGAGGCAATGTGAATCAACTAAACCATCCGTGCCAACCCAATCAAACAGAACCATGGTGAATTCCGAGTGGATGGATGTTATTCGTACGATGCTTATTTGCTTGATAAAGAGGATGTAGGAATTGTGTGTGTTGATGGTTTGTATATGACTTAGCACTCGTGTGTCTGCTCATGTAGTGTGTATTGTTTTGCTTTGGGACACGATGCGATGCGATGTGGTGTTAGTATGAGAGATAATTTTCTCGATACTGATGTTCTGATGTGCTGATGCGCCGATGTGAATTGATGTGATGTGTTGATTTGAGCATTGTGTTGATTGATAGTAAGGGATGGTCCGAAGACCTCCCCACTGGCAAAAACTACGCACCCGAGCGAACCCGATTAGGGATCGTCGCAGGCTTCAACCCACCAGAGTGCAAGGGCGAGCCTCGACCTGGGGCCAGGGCATCCGTGATCACCCTGGTCCCGGTGCCAAGTAAGTTTAAGCAATACCTAACCAATCAAAACCAACCGAAAACTAAACAATACCAACTAATATCCTCATTTGACAAAAACTCAGCAACAAGTAAACAAAAACAAACAACAGTATACAATCCTAACACATACATAACACACAGCGCTCGCATGAATAACGACGAATAATACACTCAAACTGAGCTATCATCCAACGTGTTCAATCCGTTGCTTAAAATATCAAAACACAACAAATACAACTCACTTGACTCGCACAGTAGCATCGTACTACCAGAGCAAATCGCACTCGCGTAGAAGTGGAAAATCCTCCCCCATCCGCCCCTCCCCATCTACTGCGAATAGGAGAAACCTTGTTCAAGATAGAACCTTCACATAGAACACCAATCGGTAACACAAACCACATCATCCTCACTTAGATCAATCCTCGTGTAAATTCAAATTTGCACATTAAGTGAGGCAATGTGAATCAACTAAACCATCCGTGCCAACCCAATCAAACAGAACCATGGTGAATTCCGAGTGGATGGATGTTATTCGTACGATGCTTATTTGCTTGATAAAGAGGATGTAAGAATTGTGTGTGTTGATGGTTTGTATATGACTTAGCACTCGTGTGTCTGCTCATGTAGTG
Source organism: Fasciola hepatica (assembly GCA_948099385.1). Lineage (NCBI taxonomy): Eukaryota > Metazoa > Platyhelminthes > Trematoda > Plagiorchiida > Fasciolidae > Fasciola > Fasciola hepatica. Next base: position 5,025,565 of record CANUEZ040000060.1, on the reverse strand, counting down.
TGTATTGTTTTGCTTTGGGACACGATGTGATGAGATGAGATGCGATGCGATGCGATGTGGTGTTAGTATGAGAGAGAATTTTCTCGATACTGATGTTCTGATGTGCTGATGCGCCGATGTGAATTGATGTGATGTGTTGATTTGAGCATTGTGTTGATTGATAGTAAGGGATGGTCCGAAGACCTCCCCACTGGCAAAAGCTACGCACCCGAGCGAGCCCGATTAGGGATCGTCGCAGGCTTCAACCCACCAGAGTGCAAGGGCGAGCCTCGACCTGGGGCCAGGGCGTCCGTGATCACCCTGGTCCCGGTGCCAAGTAAGTCTAAGCAATACCTAACCAATCAAAACCAATCAAAAACTAAACAATACCAACTAATATCCTCATTTGACAAAAACTCAGCAACAAGTAAACAAAAACAAACAACAGTATACAATCCTAACACATACATAACACACAGCGCTCGCATGAATAACGACGAATAATACACTCAAACCGAGCTATCATCCAACGTGTTCAATCCGTTGCTTAAAATATCAAAACACAACAAATACAACTCACTTGACTCGCACAGTAGCATCGTACTACCAGAGCGAATCGCGCTCGCGTAGAAGTGGAAAATCCTCCCCCATCCGCCCCTCCCCATCTACTGCGAATAGGAGAAACCTTGTTCAAGATAGAACCTTCACATAGAACACCAATCGGTAACACAAACCACATCATCCTCACTTAGATCAATCCTCGTGTAAATTCAAATTTGCACATTAAGTGAGGCAATGTGAATCAACTAAACCATCCGTGCCAACCCAATCAAACAGAACCATGGTGAATTCCGAGTGGATGGATGTTATTCGTACGATGCTTATTTGCTTGATAAAGAGGATGTAAGAATTGTGTGTGTTGATGGTTTGTATATGACTTAGCACTCGTGTGTCTGCTCATGTAGTGTGTATTGTTTTGCTTTGGGACACGATGCGATGCGATGCGGTGTGGTGTTAGTATGAGAGAGAATTTTCTCGATACTGATGTTCTGATGTGCTGATGCGCCGATGTGAATTGATGTGATGTGTTGATTTGAGCATTGTGTTGATTGATAGTAAGGGATGGTCCGAAGACCTCCCCACTGGCAAAAACTACGCACCCGAGCGAGCCCGATTAGGGATCGTCGCAGGCTTCAACCCACCAGAGTGCAAGGGCGAGCCACGCCCTGGGGCCAGGGCGTCCGTGATCACCCTGGTCCCGGTGCCAAGTAAGTTTAAGCAATACCTAACCAATCAAAACCAACCGAAAACTAAACAATACCAACTAATATCCTCATTTGACAAAAACTCAGCAACAAGTAAACAAAAACAAACAACAGTATACAATCCTAACACATACATAACACACAGCGCTCGCATGAATAACGACGAATAATCCACTCAAACCGAGCTATCATCCAACATGTTCAATCCGTTGCTTAAAATATCAAAACACAACAAATACAACTCACTTGACTCGCACAGTAGCATCGTACTACCAGAGCGAATCGCACTCGCGTAGAAGTGGAAAATCCTCCCCCATCCGCCCCTCCCCATCTACTGCGAATAGGAGAAACCTTGTTCAAGATAGAACCTTCACATAGAACACCAATCGGTAACACAAACCACATCATCCTCACTTAGATCAATCCTCGTGTAAATTCAAATTTGCACATTAAGTGAGGCAATGTGAATCAACTAAACCATCCGTGCCAACCCAACCAAACAGAACCATGGTGAATTCCGAGTGGATGGATGTTATTCGTACGATGCTTATTTGCTTGATAAAGAGGATGTAAGAATTGTGTGTGTTGATGGTTTGTATATGACTTAGCACTCGTGTGTCTGCTCATGTTGTGTGTATTGTTTTGCTTTGGGACACGATGTGATGAGATGAGATGCGATGCGATGCGATGTGGTGTTAGTATGAGAGAGAATTTTCTCGATACTGATGTTCTGATGTGCTGATGCGCCGATGTGAATTAATGTGATGTGTTGATTTGAGCATTGTGTTGATTGATAGTAAGGGATGGTCCGAAGACCTCCCCACTGGCAAAAACTACGCACCCGAGCGAGCCCGATTAGGGATCGTCGCAGGCTTCAACCCGCCAGAGTGCAAGGGCGAGCCACGACCTGGGGCCAGGGCGTCCGTGATCACCCTGGTCCCGGTGCCAAGTAAGTTTAAGCAATACCTAACCAATCAAAACCAACCGAAAACTAAACAATACCAACTAATATCCTCATTTGACAAAAACTCAGCAACAAGTAAACAAAAACAAACAACAATAAACCATCCTAACACATACATAACACACACTGTTCGCATGAACAACGACGAATAATCCACTCAAACCGAGCTATCATCCAACATGTTCAATCCGTTGCTTAAAACATCAAAACACAACAAATACTACTCACTTGACTCGCACAGTAGCATCGTACTACCAGAGCGAATCGCACTCGCGTAGAAGTGGAAAATCCTCCCCCATCCGCCCCTCCCCATCTACTGCGAATAGGAGAAACCTTGTTCAAGATAGAACCTTCACATAGAACACCAATCGGTAACACAAACCACATCATCCTCACTTAGATCAATCCTCGTGTAAATTCAAATTTGCACATTAAGTGAGGCAATGTGAATCAACTAAACCATCCGTGCCAACCCAATCAAACAGAACCATGGTGAATTCCGAGTGGATGGATGTTATTCGTACGATGCTTATTTGCTTGATAAAGAGGATGTAAGAATTGTGTGTGTTGATGGTTTGTATATGACTTAGCACTCGTGTGTCTGCTCATGTTGTGTGTATTGTTTTGCTTTGGGACACGATGTGATGAGATGAGATGCGATGCGATGCGATGTGGTGTTAGTATGAGAGAGAATTTTCTCGATACTGATGTTCTGATGTGCTGATGCGCCGATGTGAATTGATGTGATGTGTTGATTTGAGCATTGTGTTGATTGATAGAAAGGGATGGTCCGAAGACCTCCCCACTGGCAAAAACTACGCACCCGAGCGAGCCCGATTAGGGATCGTCGCAGGCTTCAACCCGCCAGAGTGCAAGGGCGAGCCACGACCTGGGGCCAGGGCGTCCGTGATCACCCTGGTCCCGGTGCCAAGTAAGTTTAAGCGATACCTAACCAATCAAAACCAACCGAAAACTAAACAATACCAACTAATATCCTCATTTGACAAAAACTCAGCAACAAGTAAACAAAAACAAACAACAATAAACCATCCTAACACATACATAACACACACTGTTCGCATGAACAACGACGAATAATCCACTCAAACCGAGCTATCATCCAACATGTTCAATCCGTTGCTTCAAATATCAACACACAACAAATACTACTCACTTGACTCGCACAGTAGCATCGTACTACCAGAGCGAATCGCACTCGCGTAGAAGTGGAAAATCCTCCCCCATCCGCCCCTCCCCATCTACTGCGAATAGGAGAAACCTTGTTCAAGATAGAACCTTCACATAGAACACCAATCGGTCACACAAACCACATCATCCTCACTTAGATCAATCCTCGTGTAAATTCAAATTTGCACATTAAGTGAGGCAATGTGAATCAACTAAACCATCCGTGCCAACCCAATCAAACAGAACCATGGTGAATTCCGAGTGGATGGATGTTATTCGTACGATGCTTATTTGCTTGATAAAGAGGATGTAAGAATTGTGTGTGTTGATGGTTTGTATATGACTTAGCACTCGTGTGTCTGCTCATGTAGTGTGTATTGTTTTGCTTTGGGACACGATGTGATGAGATGAGATGCGATGCGATGCGATGTGGTGTTAGTATGAGAGAGAATTTTCTCGATACTGATGTTCTGATGTGCTGATGCGCCGATGTGAATTAATGTGATGTGTTGATTTGAGCATTGTGTTGATTGATAGTAAGGGATGGTCCGAAGACCTCCCCACTGGCAAAAACTACGCACCCGAGCGAGCCCGATTAGGGATCGTCGCAGGCTTCAACCCGCCAGAGTGCAAGGGCGAGCCTCGACCTGGGGCCAGGGCGTCCGTGATCACCCTGGTCCCGGTGCCAAGTAAGTTTAAGCAATACCTAACCAATCAAAACCAACCGAAAACTAAACAATACCAACTAATATCCTCATTTGACAAAAACTCAGCAACAAGTAAACAAAAACAAACAACAATAAACCATCCTAACACATACATAACACACACTGTTCGCATGAACAACGACGAATAATCCACTCAAACCGAGCTATCATCCAACATGTTCAATCCGTTGCTTAAAATATCAAAACACAACAAATACTACTCACTTGACTCGCACAGTAGCATCGTACTACCAGAGCGAATCGCACTCGCGTAGAAGTGGAAAATCCTCCCCCATCCGCCCCTCCCCATCTACTGCGAATAGGAGAAACCTTGTTCAAGATAGAACCTTCACATAGAACACCAATCGGTAACACAAACCACATCATCCTCACTTAGATCAATCCTCGTGTAAATTCAAATTTGCACATTAAGTGAGGCAATGTGAATCAACTAAACCATCCGTGCCAACCCAATCAAACAGAACCATGGTGAATTCCGAGTGGATGGATGTTATTCGTACGATGCTTATTTGCTTGATAAAGAGGATGTAAGAATTGTGTGTGTTGATGGTTTGTATATGACTTAGCACTCGTGTGTCTGCTCATGTAGTGTGTATTGTTTTGCTTTGGGACACGATGTGATGAGATGAGATGCGATGCGATGCGATGTGGTGTTAGTATGAGAGAGAATTTTCTCGATACTGATGTTCTGATGTGCTGATGCGCCGATGTGAATTGATGTGATGTGTTGATTTGAGCATTGTGTTGATTGATAGAAAGGGATGGTCCGTAGACCTCCCCACTGGCAAAAACTACGCACCCGAGCGAGCCCGATTAGGGATCGTCGCAGGCTTCAACCCGCCAGAGTGCAAGGGCGAGCCACGACCTGGGGCCAGGGCGTCCGTGATCACCCTGGTCCCGGTGCCAAGTAAGTTTAAGCAATACCTAACCAATCAAAACCAACCGAAAACTAAACAATACCAACTAATATCCTCATTTGACAAAAACTCAGCAACAAGTAAACAAAAACAAACAACAATAAACCATCCTAACACATACATAACACACACTGTTCGCATGAACAACGACGAATAATCCACTCAAACCGAGCTATCATCCAACATGTTCAATCCGTTGCTTAAAATATCAAAACACAACAAATACTACTCACTTGACTCGCACAGTAGCATCGTACTACCAGAGCGAATCGCACTCGCGTAGAAGTGGAAAATCCTCCCCCATCCGCCCCTCCCCATCTACTGCGAATAGGAGAAACCTTGTTCAAGATAGAACCTTCACATAGAACACCAATCGGTAACACAAACCACATCATCCTCACTTAGATCAATCCTCGTGTAAATTCAAATTTGCACATTAAGTGAGGCAATGTGAATCAACTAAACCATCCGTGCCAACCCAATCAAACAGAACCATGGTGAATTCCGAGTGGATGGATGTTATTCGTACGATGCTTATTTGCTTGATAAAGAGGATGTAAGAATTGTGTGTGTTGATGGTTTGTATATGACTTAGCACTCGTGTGTCTGCTCATGTAGTGTGTATTGTTTTGCTTTGGGACACGATGTGATGAGATGAGATGCGATGCGATGCGATGTGGTGTTAGTATGAGAGAGAATTTTCTCGATACTGATGTTCTGATGTGCTGATGCGCCGATGTGAATTGATGTGATGTGTTGATTTGAGCATTGTGTTGATTGATAGAAAGGGATGGTCCGAAGACCTCCCCACTGGCAAAAACTACGCACCCGAGCGAGCCCGATTAGGGATCGTCGCAGGCTTCAACCCGCCAGAGTGCAAGGGCGAGCCACGACCTGGGGCCAGGGCGTCCGTGATCACCCTGGTCCCGGTGCCAAGTAAGTTTAAGCAATACCTAACCAATCAAAACCAACCGAAAACTAAACAATACCAACTAATATCCTCATTTGACAAAAACTCAGCAACAAGTAAACAAAAACAAACAACAATAAACCATCCTAACACATACATAACACACACTGTTCGCATGAACAACGACGAATAATCCACTCAAACCGAGCTATCATCCAACATGTTCAATCCGTTGCTTAAAATATCAAAACACAACAAATACTACTCACTTGACTCGCACAGTAGCATCGTACTACCAGAGCGAATCGCACTCGCGTAGAAGTGGAAAATCCTCCCCCATCCGCCCCTCCCCATCTACTGCGAATAGGAGAAACCTTGTTCAAGATAGAACCTTCACATAGAACACCAATCGGTAACACAAACCACATCATCCTCACTTAGATCAATCCTCGTGTAAATTCAAATTTGCACATTAAGTGAGGCAATGTGAATCAACTAAACCATCCGTGCCAACCCAATCAAACAGAACCATGGTGAATTCCGAGTGGATGGATGTTATTCGTACGATGCTTATTTGCTTGATAAAGAGGATGTAAGAATTGTGTGTGTTGATGGTTTGTATATGACTTAGCACTCGTGTGTCTGCTCATGTAGTGTGTATTGTTTTGCTTTGGGACACGATGTGATGAGATGAGATGCGATGCGATGCGATGTGGTGTTAGTATGAGAGAGAATTTTCTCGATACTGATGTTCTGATGTGCTGATGCGCCGATGTGAATTGATGTGATGTGTTGATTTGAGCATTGTGTTGATTGATAGAAAGGGATGGTCCGAAGACCTCCCCACTGGCAAAAACTACGCACCCGAGCGAGCCCGATTAGGGATCGTCGCAGGCTTCAACCCGCCAGAGTGCAAGGGCGAGCCACGACCTGGGGCCAGGGCGTCCGTGATCACCCTGGTCCCGGTGCCAAGTAAGTTTAAGCGATACCTAACCAATCAAAACCAACCGAAAACTAAACAATACCAACTAATATCCTCATTTGACAAAAACTCAGCAACAAGTAAACAAAAACAAACAACAATAAACCATCCTAACACATACATAACACACACTGTTCGCATGAACAACGACGAATAATCCACTCAAACCGAGCTATCATCCAACATGTTCAATCCGTTGCTTCAAATATCAACACACAACAAATACTACTCACTTGACTCGCACAGTAGCATCGTACTACCAGAGCGAATCGCACTCGCGTAGAAGTGGAAAATCCTCCCCCATCCGCCCCTCCCCATCTACTGCGAATAGGAGAAACCTTGTTCAAGATAGAACCTTCACATAGAACACCAATCGGTCACACAAACCACATCATCCTCACTTAGATCAATCCTCGTGTAAATTCAAATTTGCACATTAAGTGAGGCAATGTGAATCAACTAAACCATCCGTGCCAACCCAATCAAACAGAACCATGGTGAATTCCGAGTGGATGGATGTTATTCGTACGATGCTTATTTGCTTGATAAAGAGGATGTAAGAATTGTGTGTGTTGATGGTTTGTATATGACTTAGCACTCGTGTGTCTGCTCATGTAGTGTGTATTGTTTTGCTTTGGGACACGATGTGATGAGATGAGATGCGATGCGATGCGATGTGGTGTTAGTATGAGAGAGAATTTTCTCGATACTGATGTTCTGATGTGCTGATGCGCCGATGTGAATTGATGTGATGTGTTGATTTGAGCATTGTGTTGATTGATAGTAAGGGATGGCCCGAAGACCTCCCCACTGGCAAAAACCACGCACCCGAGCGAGCCCGATTAGGGATCGTCGCAGGCTTCAACCCGCCAGAGTGCAAGGGCGAGCCTCGACCTGGGGCCAGGGCGTCCGTGATCACCCTGGTCCCGGTGCCAAGTAAGTTTAAGCAATACCTAACCAATCAAAACCAACCGAAAACTAAACAATACCAACTAATATCCTCATTTGACAAAAACTCAGCAACAAGTAAACAAAAACAAACAACAATAAACCATCCTAACACATACATAACACACACTGTTCGCATGAACAACGACGAATAATCCACTCAAACCGAGCTATCATCCAACATGTTCAATCCGTTGCTTAAAATATCAAAACACAACAAACACTACTCACTTGACTCGCACAGTAGCATCGTACTACCAGAGCGAATCGCACTCGCGTAGAAGTGGAAAATCCTCCCCCATCCGCCCCTCCCCATCTACTGCGAATAGGAGAAACCTTGTTCAAGATAGAACCTTCACATAGAACACCAATCGGTCACACAAACCACATCATCCTCACTTAGATCAATCCTCGTGTAAATTCAAATTTGCACATTAAGTGAGGCAATGTGAATCAACTAAACCATCCGTGCCAACCCAATCAAACAGAACCATGGTGAATTCCGAGTGGATGGATGTTATTCGTACGATGCTTATTTGCTTGATAAAGAGGATGTAAGAATTGTGTGTGTTGATGGTTTGTATATGACTTAGCACTCGTGTGTCTGCTCATGTAGTGTGTATTGTTTTGCTTTGGGACACGATGTGATGAGATGAGATGCGATGCGATGCGATGTGGTGTTAGTATGAGAGAGAATTTCCTCGATACTGATGTTCTGATGTGCTGATGCGCCGATGTGAATTGATGTGATGTGTTGATTTGAGCATTGTGTTGATTGATAGAAAGGGATGGTCCGAAGACCTCCCCACTGGCAAAAACTACGCACCCGAGCGAGCCCGATTAGGGATCGTCGCAGGCTTCAACCCGCCAGAGTGCAAGGGCGAGCCTCGACCTGGGGCCAGGGCGTCCGTGATCACCCTGGTCCCGGTGCCAAGTAAGTTTAAGCAATACCTAACCAATCAAAACCAACCGAAAACTAAACAATACCAACTAATATCCTCATTTGACAAAAACTCAGCAACAAGTAAACAAAAACAAACAACAATAAACCATCCTAACACATACATAACACACACTGTTCGCATGAACAACGACGAATAATCCACTCAAACCGAGCTATCATCCAACATGTTCAATCCGTTGCTTAAAATATCAAAACACAACAAACACTACTCACTTGACTCGCACAGTAGCATCGTACTACCAGAGCGAATCGCACTCGCGTAGAAGTGGAAAATCCTCCCCCATCCGCCCCTCCCCATCTACTGCGAATAGGAGAAACCTTGTTCAAGATAGAACCTTCACATAGAACACCAATCGGTCACACAAACCACATCATCCTCACTTAGATCAATCCTCGTGTAAATTCAAATTTGCACATTAAGTGAGGCAATGTGAATCAACTAAACCATCCGTGCCAACCCAATCAAACAGAACCATGGTGAATTCCGAGTGGATGGATGTTATTCGTACGATGCTTATTTGCTTGATAAAGAGGATGTAAGAATTGTGTGTGTTGATGGTTTGTATATGACTTAGCACTCGTGTGTCTGCTCATGTAGTGTGTATTGTTTTGCTTTGGGACACGATGTGATGAGATGAGATGCGATGCGATGCGATGTGGTGTTAGTATGAGAGAGAATTTTCTCGATACTGATGTTCTGATGTGCTGATGCGCCGATGTGAATTGATGTGATGTGTTGATTTGAGCATTGTGTTGATTGATAGAAAGGGATGGTCCGAAGACCTCCCCACTGGCAAAAACCACGCACCCGAGCGAGCCCGATTAGGGATCGTCGCAGGCTTCAACCCGCCAGAGTGCAAGGGCGAGCCTCGACCTGGGGCCAGGGCGTCCGTGATCACCCTGGTCCCGGTGCCAAGTAAGTTTAAGCAATACCTAACCAATCAAAACCAACCGAAAACTAAACAATACCAACTAATATCCTCATTTGACAAAAACTCAGCAACAAGTAAACAAAAACAAACAACAATAAACCATCCTAACACATACATAACACACACTGTTCGCATGAACAACGACGAATAATCCACTCAAACCGAGCTATCATCCAACATGTTCAATCCGTTGCTTAAAATATCAAAACACAACAAACACTACTCACTTGACTCGCACAGTAGCATCGTACTACCAGAGCGAATCGCACTCGCGTAGAAGTGGAAAATCCTCCCCCATCCGCCCCTCCCCATCTACTGCGAATAGGAGAAACCTTGTTCAAGATAGAACCTTCACATAGAACACCAATCGGTCACACAAACCACATCATCCTCACTTAGATCAATCCTCGTGTAAATTCAAATTTGCACATTAAGTGAGGCAATGTGAATCAACTAAACCATCCGTGCCAACCCAATCAAACAGAACCATGGTGAATTCCGAGTGGATGGATGTTATTCGTACGATGCTTATTTGCTTGATAAAGAGGATGTAAGAATTGTGTGTGTTGATGGTTTGTATATGACTTAGCACTCGTGTGTCTGCTCATGTAGTGTGTATTGTTTTGCTTTGGGACACGATGTGATGAGATGAGATGCGATGCGATGCGATGTGGTGTTAGTATGAGAGAGAATTTCCTCGATACTGATGTTCTGATGTGCTGATGCGCCGATGTGAATTGATGTGATGTGTTGATTTGAGCATTGTGTTGATTGATAGAAAGGGATGGTCCGAAGACCTCCCCACTGGCAAAAACTACGCACCCGAGCGAGCCCGATTAGGGATCGTCGCAGGCTTCAACCCGCCAGAGTGCAAGGGCGAGCCTCGACCTGGGGCCAGGGCGTCCGTGATCACCCTGGTCCCGGTGCCAAGTAAGTTTAAGCAATACCTAACCAATCAAAACCAACCGAAAACTAAACAATACCAACTAATATCCTCATTTGACAAAAACTCAGCAACAAGTAAACAAAAACAAACAACAATAAACCATCCTAACACATACATAACACACACTGTTCGCATGAACAACGACGAATAATCCACTCAAACCGAGCTATCATCCAACATGTTCAATCCGTTGCTTAAAATATCAAAACACAACAAACACTACTCACTTGACTCGCACAGTAGCATCGTACTACCAGAGCGAATCGCACTCGCGTAGAAGTGGAAAATCCTCCCCCATCCGCCCCTCCCCATCTACTGCGAATAGGAGAAACCTTGTTCAAGATAGAACCTTCACATAGAACACCAATCGGTCACACAAACCACATCATCCTCACTTAGATCAATCCTCGTGTAAATTCAAATTTGCACATTAAGTGAGGCAATGTGAATCAACTAAACCATCCGTGCCAACCCAATCAAACAGAACCATGGTGAATTCCGAGTGGATGGATGTTATTCGTACGATGCTTATTTGCTTGATAAAGAGGATGTAAGAATTGTGTGTGTTGATGGTTTGTATATGACTTAGCACTCGTGTGTCTGCTCATGTAGTGTGTATTGTTTTGCTTTGGGACACGATGTGATGAGATGAGATGCGATGCGATGCGATGTGGTGTTAGTATGAGAGAGAATTTTCTCGATACTGATGTTCTGATGTGCTGATGCGCCGATGTGAATTGATGTGATGTGTTGATTTGAGCATTGTGTTGATTGATAGAAAGGGATGGTCCGAAGACCTCCCCACTGGCAAAAACCACGCACCCGAGCGAGCCCGATTAGGGATCGTCGCAGGCTTCAACCCGCCAGAGTGCAAGGGCGAGCCTCGACCTGGGGCCAGGGCGTCCGTGATCACCCTGGTCCCGGTGCCAAGTAAGTTTAAGCAATACCTAACCAATCAAAACCAACCGAAAACTAAACAATACCAACTAATATCCTCATTTGACAAAAACTCAGCAACAAGTAAACAAAAACAAACAACAGTATACAATCCTAACACATACATAACACACACTGTTCGCATGAACAACGACGAATAATCCACTCAAACCCAGCTATCATCCAACATGTTCAATCCGTTGCTTAAAATATCAAAACACAACAAATACTACTCACTTGACTCGCACAGTAGCATCGTACTACCAGAGCGAATCGCACTCGCGTAGAAGTGGAAAATCCTCCCCCATCCGCCCCTCCCCATCTACTGCGAATAGGAGAAACCTTGTTCAAGATAGAACCTTCACATAGAACACCAATCGGTCACACAAACCACATCATCCTCACTTAGATCAATCCTCGTGTAAATTCAAATTTGCACATTAAGTGAGGCAATGTGAATCAACTAAACCATCCGTGCCAACCCAATCAAACAGAACCATGGTGAATTCCGAGTGGATGGATGTTATTCGTACGATGCTTATTTGCTTGATAAAGAGGATGTAAGAATTGTGTGTGTTGATGGTTTGTATATGACTTAGCACTCGTGTGTCTGCTCATGTAGTGTGTATTGTTTTGCTTTGGGACACGATGTGATGAGATGAGATGCGATGCGATGCGATGTGGTGTTAGTATGAGAGAGAATTTTCTCGATACTGATGTTCTGATGTGCTGATGCGCCGATGTGAATTGATGTGATGTGTTGATTTGAGCATTGTGTTGATTGATAGTAAGGGATGGCCCGAAAACCTCCCCACTGGCAAAAACCACGCACCCGAGCGAGCCCGATTAGGGATCGTCGCAGGCTTCAACCCGCCAGAGTGCAAGGGCGAGCCACGACCTGGGGCCAGGGCGTCCGTGATCACCCTGGTCCCGGTGCCAAGTAAGTTTAAGCAATACCTAACCAATCAAAACCAACCGAAAACTAAACAATACCAACTAATATCCTCATTTGACAAAAACTCAGCAACAAGTAAACAAAAACAAACAACAATAAACCATCCTAACACATACATAACACACACTGTTCGCATGAACAACGACGAATAATCCACTCAAACCGAGCTATCATCCAACATGTTCAATCCGTTGCTTAAAATATCAAAACACAACAAACACTACTCACTTGACTCGCACAGTAGCATCGTACTACCAGAGCGAATCGCACTCGCGTAGAAGTGGAAAATCCTCCCCCATCCGCCCCTCCCCATCTACTGCGAATAGGAGAAACCTTGTTCAAGATAGAACCTTCACATAGAACACCAATCGGTCACACAAACCACATCATCCTCACTTAGATCAATCCTCGTGTAAATTCAAATTTGCACATTAAGTGAGGCAATGTGAATCAACTAAACCATCCGTGCCAACCCAATCAAACAGAACCATGGTGAATTCCGAGTGGATGGATGTTATTCGTACGATGCTTATTTGCTTGATAAAGAGGATGTAAGAATTGTGTGTGTTGATGGTTTGTATATGACTTAGCACTCGTGTGTCTGCTCATGTAGTGTGTATTGTTTTGCTTTGGGACACGATGTGATGAGATGAGATGCGATGCGATGCGATGTGGTGTTAGTATGAGAGAGAATTTTCTCGATACTGATGTTCTGATGTGCTGATGCGCCGATGTGAATTGATGTGATGTGTTGATTTGAGCATTGTGTTGATTGATAGTAAGGGATGGCCCGAAGACCTCCCCACTGGCAAAAACCACGCACCCGAGCGAGCCCGATTAGGGATCGTCGCAGGCTTCAACCCACCAGAGTGCAAGGGCGAGCCTCGACCTGGGGCCAGGGCGTCCGTGATCACCCTGGTCCCGGTGCCAAGTAAGTTCAAGCAATACCTAACCAATCAAAACCAACCGAAAACTAAACAATACCAACTAATATCCTCATTTGACAAAAACTCAGCAACAAGTAAACAAAAACAAACAACAATAAACCATCCTAACACATACATAACACACACTGTTCGCATGAACAACGACGAATAATCCACTCAAACCGAGCTATCATCCAACATGTTCAATCCGTTGCTTAAAATATCAAAACACAACAAATACTACTCACTTGACTCGCACAGTAGCATCGTACTACCAGAGCGAATCGCACTCGCGTAGAAGTGGAAAATCCTCCCCCATCCGCCCCTCCCCATCTACTGCGAATAGGAGAAACCTTGTTCAAGATAGAACCTTCACATAGAACACCAATCGGTCACACAAACCACATCATCCTCACTTAGATCAATCCTCGTGTAAATTCAAATTTGCACATTAAGTGAGGCAATGTGAATCAACTAAACCATCCGTGCCAACCCAATCAAACAGAACCATGGTGAATTCCGAGTGGATGGATGTTATTCGTACGATGCTTATTTGCTTGATAAAGAGGATGTAAGAATTGTGTGTGTTGATGGTTTGTATATGACTTAGCACTCGTGTGTCTGCTCATGTAGTGTGTATTGTTTTGCTTTGGGACACGATGTGATGAGATGAGATGCGATGCGATGCGATGTGGTGTTAGTATGAGAGAGAATTTTCTCGATACTGATGTTCTGATGTGCTGATGCGCCGATGTGAATTGATGTGATGTGTTGATTTGAGCATTGTGTTGATTGATAGTAAGGGATGGCCCGAAGACCTCCCCACTGGCAAAAACCACGCACCCGAGCGAGCCCGATTAGGGATCGTCGCAGGCTTCAACCCACCAGAGTGCAAGGGCGAGCCTCGACCTGGGGCCAGGGCGTCCGTGATCACCCTGGTCCCGGTGCCAAGTAAGTTCAAGCAATACCTAACCAATCAAAACCAACCGAAAACTAAACAATACCAACTAATATCCTCATTTGACAAAAACTCAGCAACAAGTAAACAAAAACAAACAACAGTATACAATCCTAACACATACATAACACACACTGTTCGCATGAACAACGACGAATAATCCACTCAAACCGAGCTATCATCCAACATGTTCAATCCGTTGCTTAAAATATCAAAACACAACAAATACTACTCACTTGACTCGCACAGTAGCATCGTACTACCAGAGCGAATCGCACTCGCGTAGAAGTGGAAAATCCTCCCCCATCCGCCCCTCCCCATCTACTGCGAATAGGAGAAACCTTGTTCAAGATAGAACCTTCACATAGAACACCAATCGGTCACACAAACCACATCATCCTCACTTAGATCAATCCTCGTGTAAATTCAAATTTGCACATTAAGTGAGGCAATGTGAATCAACTAAACCATCCGTGCCAACCCAATCAAACAGAACCATGGTGAATTCCGAGTGGATGCATGTTATTCGTACGATGCTTATTTGCTTGATAAAGAGGATGTAAGAATTGTGTGTGTTGATGGTTTGTATATGACTTAGCACTCGTGTGTCTGCTCATGTAGTGTGTATTGTTTTGCTTTGGGACACGATGTGATGAGATGAGATGCGATGCGATGCGATGTGGTGTTAGTATGAGAGAGAATTTTCTCGATACTGATGTTCTGATGTGCTGATGCGCCGATGTGAATTGATGTGATGTGTTGATTTGAGCATTGTGTTGATTGATAGAAAGGGATGGTCCGAAGACCTCCCCACTGGCAAAAACTACGCACCCGAGCGAGCCCGATTAGGGATCGTCGCAGGCTTCAACCCGCCAGAGTGCAAGGGCGAGCCTCGACCTGGGGCCAGGGCGTCCGTGATCACCCTGGTCCCGGTGCCAAGTAAGTTTAAGCAATACCTAACCAATCAAAACCAACCGAAAACTAAACAATACCAACTAATATCCTCATTTGACAAAAACTCAGCAACAAGTAAACAAAAACAAACAACAATAAACCATCCTAACACATACATAACACACACTGTTCGCATGAACAACGACGAATAATCCACTCAAACCGAGCTATCATCCAACATGTTCAATCCGTTGCTTAAAATATCAAAACACAACAAACACTACTCACTTGACTCGCACAGTAGCATCGTACTACCAGAGCGAATCGCACTCGCGTAGAAGTGGAAAATCCTCCCCCATCCGCCCCTCCCCATCTACTGCGAATAGGAGAAACCTTGTTCAAGATAGAACCTTCACATAGAACACCAATCGGTCACACAAACCACATCATCCTCACTTAGATCAATCCTCGTGTAAATTCAAATTTGCACATTAAGTGAGGCAATGTGAATCAACTAAACCATCCGTGCCAACCCAATCAAACAGAACCATGGTGAATTCCGAGTGGATGCATGTTATTCGTACGATGCTTATTTGCTTGATAAAGAGGATGTAAGAATTGTGTGTGTTGATGGTTTGTATATGACTTAGCACTCGTGTGTCTGCTCATGTAGTGTGTATTGTTTTGCTTTGGGACACGATGTGATGAGATGAGATGCGATGCGATGCGATGTGGTGTTAGTATGAGAGAGAATTTTCTCGATACTGATGTTCTGATGTGCTGATGCGCCGATGTGAATTGATGTGATGTGTTGATTTGAGCATTGTGTTGATTGATAGAAAGGGATGGTCCGAAGACCTCCCCACTGGCAAAAACTACGCACCCGAGCGAGCCCGATTAGGGATCGTCGCAGGCTTCAACCCGCCAGAGTGCAAGGGCGAGCCTCGACCTGGGGCCAGGGCGTCCGTGATCACCCTGGTCCCGGTGCCAAGTAAGTTTAAGCAATACCTAACCAATCAAAACCAACCGAAAACTAAACAATACCAACTAATATCCTCATTTGACAAAAACTCAGCAACAAGTAAACAAAAACAAACAACAATAAACCATCCTAACACATACATAACACACACTGTTCGCATGAACAACGACGAATAATCCACTCAAACCGAGCTATCATCCAACATGTTCAATCCGTTGCTTAAAATATCAAAACACAACAAACACTACTCACTTGACTCGCACAGTAGCATCGTACTACCAGAGCGAATCGCACTCGCGTAGAAGTGGAAAATCCTCCCCCATCCGCCCCTCCCCATCTACTGCGAATAGGAGAAACCTTGTTCAAGATAGAACCTTCACATAGAACACCAATCGGTCACACAAACCACATCATCCTCACTCAGATCAATCCTCGTGTAAATTCAAATTTGCACATTAAGTGAGGCAATGTGAATCAACTAAACCATCCGTGCCAACCCAATCAAACAGAACCATGGTGAATTCCGAGTGGATGGATGTTATTCGTACGATGCTTATTTGCTTGATAAAGAGGATGTAAGAATTGTGTGTGTTGATGGTTTGTATATGACTTAGCACTCGTGTGTCTGCTCATGTAGTGTGTATTGTTTTGCTTTGGGACACGATGTGATGAGATGAGATGCGATGCGATGCGATGTGGTGTTAGTATGAGAGAGAATTTTCTCGATACTGATGTTCTGATGTGCTGATGCGCCGATGTGAATTGATGTGATGTGTTGATTTGAGCATTGTGTTGATTGATAGTAAGGGATGGCCCGAAAACCTCCCCACTGGCAAAAACCACGCACCCGAGCGAGCCCGATTAGGGATCGTCGCAGGCTTCAACCCGCCAGAGTGCAAGGGCGAGCCACGACCTGGGGCCAGGGCGTCCGTGATCACCCTGGTCCCGGTGCCAAGTAAGTTTAAGCAATACCTAACCAATCAAAACCAACCGAAAACTAAACAATACCAACTAATATCCTCATTTGACAAAAACTCAGCAACAAGTAAACAAAAACAAACAACAATAAACCATCCTAACACATACATAACACACACTGTTCGCATGAACAACGACGAATAATCCACTCAAACCGAGCTATCATCCAACATGTTCAATCCGTTGCTTAAAATATCAAAACACAACAAACACTACTCACTTGACTCGCACAGTAGCATCGTACTACCAGAGCGAATCGCACTCGCGTAGAAGTGGAAAATCCTCCCCCATCCGCCCCTCCCCATCTACTGCGAATAGGAGAAACCTTGTTCAAGATAGAACCTTCACATAGAACACCAATCGGTCACACAAACCACATCATCCTCACTTAGATCAATCCTCGTGTAAATTCAAATTTGCACATTAAGTGAGGCAATGTGAATCAACTAAACCATCCGTGCCAACCCAATCAAACAGAACCATGGTGAATTCCGAGTGGATGCATGTTATTCGTACGATGCTTATTTGCTTGATAAAGAGGATGTAAGAATTGTGTGTGTTGATGGTTTGTATATGACTTAGCACTCGTGTGTCTGCTCATGTTGTGTGTATTGTTTTGCTTTGGGACACGATGTGATGAGATGAGATGCGATGCGATGCGATGTGGTGTTAGTATGAGAGAGAATTTTCTCGATACTGATGTTCTGATGTGCTGATGCGCCGATGTGAATTGATGTGATGTGTTGATTTGAGCATTGTGTTGATTGATAGAAAGGGATGGTCCGAAGACCTCCCCACTGGCAAAAACTACGCACCCGAGCGAGCCCGATTAGGGATCGTCGCAGGCTTCAACCCGCCAGAGTGCAAGGGCGAGCCTCGACCTGGGGCCAGGGCGTCCGTGATCACCCTGGTCCCGGTGCCAAGTAAGTTTAAGCAATACCTAACCAATCAAAACCAACCGAAAACTAAACAATACCAACTAATATCCTCATTTGACAAAAACTCAGCAACAAGTAAACAAAAACAAACAACAATAAACCATCCTAACACATACATAACACACACTGTTCGCATGAACAACGACGAATAATCCACTCAAACCGAGCTATCATCCAACATGTTCAATCCGTTGCTTAAAATATCAAAACACAACAAACACTACTCACTTGACTCGCACAGTAGCATCGTACTACCAGAGCGAATCGCACTCGCGTAGAAGTGGAAAATCCTCCCCCATCCGCCCCTCCCCATCTACTGCGAATAGGAGAAACCTTGTTCAAGATAGAACCTTCACATAGAACACCAATCGGTCACACAAACCACATCATCCTCACTCAGATCAATCCTCGTGTAAATTCAAATTTGCACATTAAGTGAGGCAATGTGAATCAACTAAACCATCCGTGCCAACCCAATCAAACAGAACCATGGTGAATTCCGAGTGGATGGATGTTATTCGTACGATGCTTATTTGCTTGATAAAGAGGATGTAAGAATTGTGTGTGTTGATGGTTTGTATATGACTTAGCACTCGTGTGTCTGCTCATGTAGTGTGTATTGTTTTGCTTTGGGACACGATGTGATGAGATGAGATGCGATGCGATGCGATGTGGTGTTAGTATGAGAGAGAATTTTCTCGATACTGATGTTCTGATGTGCTGATGCGCCGATGTGAATTGATGTGATGTGTTGATTTGAGCATTGTGTTGATTGATAGTAAGGGATGGCCCGAAAACCTCCCCACTGGCAAAAACCACGCACCCGAGCGAGCCCGATTAGGGATCGTCGCAGGCTTCAACCCGCCAGAGTGCAAGGGCGAGCCACGACCTGGGGCCAGGGCGTCCGTGATCACCCTGGTCCCGGTGCCAAGTAAGTTTAAGCAATACCTAACCAATCAAAACCAACCGAAAACTAAACAATACCAACTAATATCCTCATTTGACAAAAACTCAGCAACAAGTAAACAAAAACAAACAACAATAAACCATCCTAACACATACATAACACACACTGTTCGCATGAACAACGACGAATAATCCACTCAAACCGAGCTATCATCCAACATGTTCAATCCGTTGCTTAAAATATCAAAACACAACAAATACTACTCACTTGACTCGCACAGTAGCATCGTACTACCAGAGCGAATCGCACTCGCGTAGAAGTGGAAAATCCTCCCCCATCCGCCCCTCCCCATCTACTGCGAATAGGAGAAACCTTGTTCAAGATAGAACCTTCACATAGAACACCAATCGGTCACACAAACCACATCATCCTCACTTAGATCAATCCTCGTGTAAATTCAAATTTGCACATTAAGTGAGGCAATGTGAATCAACTAAACCATCCGTGCCAACCCAATCAAACAGAACCATGGTGAATTCCGAGTGGATGGATGTTATTCGTACGATGCTTATTTGCTTGATAAAGAGGATGTAAGAATTGTGTGTGTTGATGGTTTGTATATGACTTAGCACTCGTGTGTCTGCTCATGTAGTGTGTATTGTTTTGCTTTGGGACACGATGTGATGAGATGAGATGCGATGCGATGCGATGTGGTGTTAGTATGAGAGAGAATTTTCTCGATACTGATGTTCTGATGTGCTGATGCGCCGATGTGAATTGATGTGATGTGTTGATTTGAGCATTGTGTTGATTGATAGTAAGGGATGGCCCGAAGACCTCCCCACTGGCAAAAACCACGCACCCGAGCGAGCCCGATTAGGGATCGTCGCAGGCTTCAACCCGCCAGAGTGCAAGGGCGAGCCTCGACCTGGGGCCAGGGCGTCCGTGATCACCCTGGTCCCGGTGCCAAGTAAGTTCAAGCAATACCTAACCAATCAAAACCAACCGAAAACTAAACAATACCAACTAATATCCTCATTTGACAAAAACTCAGCAACAAGTAAACAAAAACAAACAACAGTATACAATCCTAACACATACATAACACACACTGTTCGCATGAACAACGACGAATAATCCACTCAAACCGAGCTATCATCCAACATGTTCAATCCGTTGCTTAAAATATCAAAACACAACAAATACTACTCACTTGACTCGCACAGTAGCATCGTACTACCAGAGCGAATCGCACTCGCGTAGAAGTGGAAAATCCTCCCCCATCCGCCCCTCCCCATCTACTGCGAATAGGAGAAACCTTGTTCAAGATAGAACCTTCACATAGAACACCAATCGGTCACACAAACCACATCATCCTCACTTAGATCAATCCTCGTGTAAATTCAAATTTGCACATTAAGTGAGGCAATGTGAATCAACTAAACCATCCGTGCCAACCCAATCAAACAGAACCATGGTGAATTCCGAGTGGATGCATGTTATTCGTACGATGCTTATTTGCTTGATAAAGAGGATGTAAGAATTGTGTGTGTTGATGGTTTGTATATGACTTAGCACTCGTGTGTCTGCTCATGTAGTGTGTATTGTTTTGCTTTGGGACACGATGTGATGAGATGAGATGCGATGCGATGCGATGTGGTGTTAGTATGAGAGAGAATTTTCTCGATACTGATGTTCTGATGTGCTGATGCGCCGATGTGAATTGATGTGATGTGTTGATTTGAGCATTGTGTTGATTGATAGAAAGGGATGGTCCGAAGACCTCCCCACTGGCAAAAACTACGCACCCGAGCGAGCCCGATTAGGGATCGTCGCAGGCTTCAACCCGCCAGAGTGCAAGGGCGAGCCTCGACCTGGGGCCAGGGCGTCCGTGATCACCCTGGTCCCGGTGCCAAGTAAGTTTAAGCAATACCTAACCAATCAAAACCAACCGAAAACTAAACAATACCAACTAATATCCTCATTTGACAAAAACTCAGCAACAAGTAAACAAAAACAAACAACAGTATACAATCCTAACACATACATAACACACACTGTTCGCATGAACAACGACGAATAATCCACTCAAACCGAGCTATCATCCAACATGTTCAATCCGTTGCTTAAAATATCAAAACACAACAAACACTACTCACTTGACTCGCACAGTAGCATCGTACTACCAGAGCGAATCGCACTCGCGTAGAAGTGGAAAATCCTCCCCCATCCGCCCCTCCCCATCTACTGCGAATAGGAGAAACCTTGTTCAAGATAGAACCTTC
This sequence comes from Fasciola hepatica, assembly GCA_948099385.1. Lineage (NCBI taxonomy): Eukaryota > Metazoa > Platyhelminthes > Trematoda > Plagiorchiida > Fasciolidae > Fasciola > Fasciola hepatica. The sequence goes on along the minus strand of CANUEZ040000060.1, from coordinate 5,004,083 downwards.
ACATAGAACACCAATCGGTCACACAAACCACATCATCCTCACTTAGATCAATCCTCGTGTAAATTCAAATTTGCACATTAAGTGAGGCAATGTGAATCAACTAAACCATCCGTGCCAACCCAATCAAACAGAACCATGGTGAATTCCGAGTGGATGGATGTTATTCGTACGATGCTTATTTGCTTGATAAAGAGGATGTAAGAATTGTGTGTGTTGATGGTTTGTATATGACTTAGCACTCGTGTGTCTGCTCATGTAGTGTGTATTGTTTTGCTTTGGGACACGATGTGATGAGATGAGATGCGATGCGATGCGATGTGGTGTTAGCATGAGAGAGAATTTTCTCGATACTGATGTTCTGATGTGCTGATGCGCCGATGTGAATTGATGTGATGTGTTGATTTGAGCATTGTGTTGATTGATAGTAAGGGATGGCCCGAAGACCTCCCCACTGGCAAAAACCACGCACCCGAGCGAGCCCGATTAGGGATCGTCGCAGGCTTCAACCCGCCAGAGTGCAAGGGCGAGCCTCGACCTGGGGCCAGGGCGTCCGTGATCACCCTGGTCCCGGTGCCAAGTAAGTTCAAGCAATACCTAACCAATCAAAACCAACCGAAAACTAAACAATACCAACTAATATCCTCATTTGACAAAAACTCAGCAACAAGTAAACAAAAACAAACAACAGTATACAATCCTAACACATACATAACACACACTGTTCGCATGAACAACGACGAATAATCCACTCAAACCGAGCTATCATCCAACATGTTCAATCCGTTGCTTAAAATATCAAAACACAACAAATACTACTCACTTGACTCGCACAGTAGCATCGTACTACCAGAGCGAATCGCACTCGCGTAGAAGTGGAAAATCCTCCCCCATCCGCCCCTCCCCATCTACTGCGAATAGGAGAAACCTTGTTCAAGATAGAACCTTCACATAGAACACCAATCGGTCACACAAACCACATCATCCTCACTTAGATCAATCCTCGTGTAAATTCAAATTTGCACATTAAGTGAGGCAATGTGAATCAACTAAACCATCCGTGCCAACCCAATCAAACAGAACCATGGTGAATTCCGAGTGGATGCATGTTATTCGTACGATGCTTATTTGCTTGATAAAGAGGATGTAAGAATTGTGTGTGTTGATGGTTTGTATATGACTTAGCACTCGTGTGTCTGCTCATGTAGTGTGTATTGTTTTGCTTTGGGACACGATGTGATGAGATGAGATGCGATGCGATGCGATGTGGTGTTAGTATGAGAGAGAATTTTCTCGATACTGATGTTCTGATGTGCTGATGCGCCGATGTGAATTGATGTGATGTGTTGATTTGAGCATTGTGTTGATTGATAGAAAGGGATGGTCCGAAGACCTCCCCACTGGCAAAAACTACGCACCCGAGCGAGCCCGATTAGGGATCGTCGCAGGCTTCAACCCGCCAGAGTGCAAGGGCGAGCCTCGACCTGGGGCCAGGGCGTCCGTGATCACCCTGGTCCCGGTGCCAAGTAAGTTTAAGCAATACCTAACCAATCAAAACCAACCGAAAACTAAACAATACCAACTAATATCCTCATTTGACAAAAACTCAGCAACAAGTAAACAAAAACAAACAACAATAAACCATCCTAACACATACATAACACACACTGTTCGCATGAACAACGACGAATAATCCACTCAAACCGAGCTATCATCCAACATGTTCAATCCGTTGCTTAAAATATCAAAACACAACAAACACTACTCACTTGACTCGCACAGTAGCATCGTACTACCAGAGCGAATCGCACTCGCGTAGAAGTGGAAAATCCTCCCCCATCCGCCCCTCCCCATCTACTGCGAATAGGAGAAACCTTGTTCAAGATAGAACCTTCACATAGAACACCAATCGGTCACACAAACCACATCATCCTCACTCAGATCAATCCTCGTGTAAATTCAAATTTGCACATTAAGTGAGGCAATGTGAATCAACTAAACCATCCGTGCCAACCCAATCAAACAGAACCATGGTGAATTCCGAGTGGATGGATGTTATTCGTACGATGCTTATTTGCTTGATAAAGAGGATGTAAGAATTGTGTGTGTTGATGGTTTGTATATGACTTAGCACTCGTGTGTCTGCTCATGTAGTGTGTATTGTTTTGCTTTGGGACACGATGTGATGAGATGAGATGCGATGCGATGCGATGTGGTGTTAGTATGAGAGAGAATTTTCTCGATACTGATGTTCTGATGTGCTGATGCGCCGATGTGAATTGATGTGATGTGTTGATTTGAGCATTGTGTTGATTGATAGTAAGGGATGGCCCGAAGACCTCCCCACTGGCAAAAACCACGCACCCGAGCGAGCCCGATTAGGGATCGTCGCAGGCTTCAACCCGCCAGAGTGCAAGGGCGAGCCTCGACCTGGGGCCAGGGCGTCCGTGATCACCCTGGTCCCGGTGCCAAGTAAGTTCAAGCAATACCTAACCAATCAAAACCAACCGAAAACTAAACAATACCAACTAATATCCTCATTTGACAAAAACTCAGCAACAAGTAAACAAAAACAAACAACAGTATACAATCCTAACACATACATAACACACACTGTTCGCATGAACAACGACGAATAATCCACTCAAACCGAGCTATCATCCAACATGTTCAATCCGTTGCTTAAAATATCAAAACACAACAAATACTACTCACTTGACTCGCACAGTAGCATCGTACTACCAGAGCGAATCGCACTCGCGTAGAAGTGGAAAATCCTCCCCCATCCGCCCCTCCCCATCTACTGCGAATAGGAGAAACCTTGTTCAAGATAGAACCTTCACATAGAACACCAATCGGTCACACAAACCACATCATCCTCACTTAGATCAATCCTCGTGTAAATTCAAATTTGCACATTAAGTGAGGCAATGTGAATCAACTAAACCATCCGTGCCAACCCAATCAAACAGAACCATGGTGAATTCCGAGTGGATGGATGTTATTCGTACGATGCTTATTTGCTTGATAAAGAGGATGTAAGAATTGTGTGTGTTGATGGTTTGTATATGACTTAGCACTCGTGTGTCTGCTCATGTAGTGTGTATTGTTTTGCTTTGGGACACGATGTGATGAGATGAGATGCGATGCGATGCGATGTGGTGTTAGTATGAGAGAGAATTTTCTCGATACTGATGTTCTGATGTGCTGATGCGCCGATGTGAATTGATGTGATGTGTTGATTTGAGCATTGTGTTGATTGATAGTAAGGGATGGCCCGAAGACCTCCCCACTGGCAAAAACCACGCACCCGAGCGAGCCCGATTAGGGATCGTCGCAGGCTTCAACCCGCCAGAGTGCAAGGGCGAGCCTCGACCTGGGGCCAGGGCGTCCGTGATCACCCTGGTCCCGGTGCCAAGTAAGTTTAAGCAATACCTAACCAATCAAAACCAACCGAAAACTAAACAATACCAACTAATATCCTCATTTGACAAAAACTCAGCAACAAGTAAACAAAAACAAACAACAATAAACCATCCTAACACATACATAACACACACTGTTCGCATGAACAACGACGAATAATCCACTCAAACCGAGCTATCATCCAACATGTTCAATCCGTTGCTTAAAATATCAAAACACAACAAACACTACTCACTTGACTCGCACAGTAGCATCGTACTACCAGAGCGAATCGCACTCGCGTAGAAGTGGAAAATCCTCCCCCATCCGCCCCTCCCCATCTACTGCGAATAGGAGAAACCTTGTTCAAGATAGAACCTTCACATAGAACACCAATCGGTCACACAAACCACATCATCCTCACTCAGATCAATCCTCGTGTAAATTCAAATTTGCACATTAAGTGAGGCAATGTGAATCAACTAAACCATCCGTGCCAACCCAATCAAACAGAACCATGGTGAATTCCGAGTGGATGGATGTTATTCGTACGATGCTTATTTGCTTGATAAAGAGGATGTAAGAATTGTGTGTGTTGATGGTTTGTATATGACTTAGCACTCGTGTGTCTGCTCATGTAGTGTGTATTGTTTTGCTTTGGGACACGATGTGATGAGATGAGATGCGATGCGATGCGATGTGGTGTTAGTATGAGAGAGAATTTTCTCGATACTGATGTTCTGATGTGCTGATGCGCCGATGTGAATTGATGTGATGTGTTGATTTGAGCATTGTGTTGATTGATAGAAAGGGATGGTCCGAAGACCTCCCCACTGGCAAAAACCACGCACCCGAGCGAGCCCGATTAGGGATCGTCGCAGGCTTCAACCCGCCAGAGTGCAAGGGCGAGCCTCGACCTGGGGCCAGGGCGTCCGTGATCACCCTGGTCCCGGTGCCAAGTAAGTTTAAGCAATACCTAACCAATCAAAACCAACCGAAAACTAAACAATACCAACTAATATCCTCATTTGACAAAAACTCAGCAACAAGTAAACAAAAACAAACAACAGTATACAATCCTAACACATACATAACACACACTGTTCGCATGAACAACGACGAATAATCCACTCAAACCGAGCTATCATCCAACATGTTCAATCCGTTGCTTAAAATATCAAAACACAACAAACACTACTCACTTGACTCGCACAGTAGCATCGTACTACCAGAGCGAATCGCACTCGCGTAGAAGTGGAAAATCCTCCCCCATCCGCCCCTCCCCATCTACTGCGAATAGGAGAAACCTTGTTCAAGATAGAACCTTCACATAGAACACCAATCGGTAACACAAACCACATCATCCTCACTTAGATCAATCCTCGTGTAAATTCAAATTTGCACATTAAGTGAGGCAATGTGAATCAACTAAACCATCCGTGCCAACCCAATCAAACAGAACCATGGTGAATTCCGAGTGGATGGATGTTATTCGTACGATGCTTATTTGCTTGATAAAGAGGATGTAAGAATTGTGTGTGTTGATGGTTTGTATATGACTTAGCACTCGTGTGTCTGCTCATGTAGTGTGTATTGTTTTGCTTTGGGACACGATGTGATGAGATGAGATGCGATGCGATGCGATGTGGTGTTAGTATGAGAGAGAATTTTCTCGATACTGATGTTCTGATGTGCTGATGCGCCGATGTGAATTGATGTGATGTGTTGATTTGAGCATTGTGTTGATTGATAGTAAGGGATGGCCCGAAGACCTCCCCACTGGCAAAAACCACGCACCCGAGCGAGCCCGATTAGGGATCGTCGCAGGCTTCAACCCGCCAGAGTGCAAGGGCGAGCCTCGACCTGGGGCCAGGGCGTCCGTGATCACCCTGGTCCCGGTGCCAAGTAAGTTCAAGCAATACCTAACCAATCAAAACCAACCGAAAACTAAACAATACCAACTAATATCCTCATTTGACAAAAACTCAGCAACAAGTAAACAAAAACAAACAACAGTATACAATCCTAACACATACATAACACACACTGTTCGCATGAACAACGACGAATAATCCACTCAAACCGAGCTATCATCCAACATGTTCAATCCGTTGCTTAAAATATCAAAACACAACAAATACTACTCACTTGACTCGCACAGTAGCATCGTACTACCAGAGCGAATCGCACTCGCGTAGAAGTGGAAAATCCTCCCCCATCCGCCCCTCCCCATCTACTGCGAATAGGAGAAACCTTGTTCAAGATAGAACCTTCACATAGAACACCAATCGGTCACACAAACCACATCATCCTCACTTAGATCAATCCTCGTGTAAATTCAAATTTGCACATTAAGTGAGGCAATGTGAATCAACTAAACCATCCGTGCCAACCCAATCAAACAGAACCATGGTGAATTCCGAGTGGATGGATGTTATTCGTACGATGCTTATTTGCTTGATAAAGAGGATGTAAGAATTGTGTGTGTTGATGGTTTGTATATGACTTAGCACTCGTGTGTCTGCTCATGTAGTGTGTATTGTTTTGCTTTGGGACACGATGTGATGAGATGAGATGCGATGCGATGCGATGTGGTGTTAGTATGAGAGAGAATTTTCTCGATACTGATGTTCTGATGTGCTGATGCGCCGATGTGAATTGATGTGATGTGTTGATTTGAGCATTGTGTTGATTGATAGAAAGGGATGGTCCGAAGACCTCCCCACTGGCAAAAACTACGCACCCGAGCGAGCCCGATTAGGGATCGTCGCAGGCTTCAACCCGCCAGAGTGCAAGGGCGAGCCTCGACCTGGGGCCAGGGCGTCCGTGATCACCCTGGTCCCGGTGCCAAGTAAGTTTAAGCAATACCTAACCAATCAAAACCAACCGAAAACTAAACAATACCAACTAATATCCTCATTTGACAAAAACTCAGCAACAAGTAAACAAAAACAAACAACAATAAACCATCCTAACACATACATAACACACACTGTTCGCATGAACAACGACGAATAATCCACTCAAACCGAGCTATCATCCAACATGTTCAATCCGTTGCTTAAAATATCAAAACACAACAAACACTACTCACTTGACTCGCACAGTAGCATCGTACTACCAGAGCGAATCGCACTCGCGTAGAAGTGGAAAATCCTCCCCCATCCGCCCCTCCCCATCTACTGCGAATAGGAGAAACCTTGTTCAAGATAGAACCTTCACATAGAACACCAATCGGTCACACAAACCACATCATCCTCACTCAGATCAATCCTCGTGTAAATTCAAATTTGCACATTAAGTGAGGCAATGTGAATCAACTAAACCATCCGTGCCAACCCAATCAAACAGAACCATGGTGAATTCCGAGTGGATGGATGTTATTCGTACGATGCTTATTTGCTTGATAAAGAGGATGTAAGAATTGTGTGTGTTGATGGTTTGTATATGACTTAGCACTCGTGTGTCTGCTCATGTAGTGTGTATTGTTTTGCTTTGGGACACGATGTGATGAGATGAGATGCGATGCGATGCGATGTGGTGTTAGTATGAGAGAGAATTTTCTCGATACTGATGTTCTGATGTGCTGATGCGCCGATGTGAATTGATGTGATGTGTTGATTTGAGCATTGTGTTGATTGATAGTAAGGGATGGCCCGAAGACCTCCCCACTGGCAAAAACCACGCACCCGAGCGAGCCCGATTAGGGATCGTCGCAGGCTTCAACCCGCCAGAGTGCAAGGGCGAGCCTCGACCTGGGGCCAGGGCGTCCGTGATCACCCTGGTCCCGGTGCCAAGTAAGTTTAAGCAATACCTAACCAATCAAAACCAACCGAAAACTAAACAATACCAACTAATATCCTCATTTGACAAAAACTCAGCAACAAGTAAACAAAAACAAACAACAGTATACAATCCTAACACATACATAACACACACTGTTCGCATGAACAACGACGAATAATCCACTCAAACCGAGCTATCATCCAACATGTTCAATCCGTTGCTTAAAATATCAAAACACAACAAACACTACTCACTTGACTCGCACAGTAGCATCGTACTACCAGAGCGAATCGCACTCGCGTAGAAGTGGAAAATCCTCCCCCATCCGCCCCTCCCCATCTACTGCGAATAGGAGAAACCTTGTTCAAGATAGAACCTTCACATAGAACACCAATCGGTCACACAAACCACATCATCCTCACTCAGATCAATCCTCGTGTAAATTCAAATTTGCACATTAAGTGAGGCAATGTGAATCAACTAAACCATCCGTGCCAACCCAATCAAACAGAACCATGGTGAATTCCGAGTGGATGGATGTTATTCGTACGATGCTTATTTGCTTGATAAAGAGGATGTAAGAATTGTGTGTGTTGATGGTTTGTATATGACTTAGCACTCGTGTGTCTGCTCATGTAGTGTGTATTGTTTTGCTTTGGGACACGATGTGATGAGATGAGATGCGATGCGATGCGATGTGGTGTTAGTATGAGAGAGAATTTTCTCGATACTGATGTTCTGATGTGCTGATGCGCCGATGTGAATTGATGTGATGTGTTGATTTGAGCATTGTGTTGATTGATAGAAAGGGATGGTCCGAAGACCTCCCCACTGGCAAAAACCACGCACCCGAGCGAGCCCGATTAGGGATCGTCGCAGGCTTCAACCCGCCAGAGTGCAAGGGCGAGCCTCGACCTGGGGCCAGGGCGTCCGTGATCACCCTGGTCCCGGTGCCAAGTAAGTTTAAGCAATACCTAACCAATCAAAACCAACCGAAAACTAAACAATACCAACTAATATCCTCATTTGACAAAAACTCAGCAACAAGTAAACAAAAACAAACAACAGTATACAATCCTAACACATACATAACACACACTGTTCGCATGAACAACGACGAATAATCCACTCAAACCCAGCTATCATCCAACATGTTCAATCCGTTGCTTAAAATATCAAAACACAACAAATACTACTCACTTGACTCGCACAGTAGCATCGTACTACCAGAGCGAATCGCACTCGCGTAGAAGTGGAAAATCCTCCCCCATCCGCCCCTCCCCATCTACTGCGAATAGGAGAAACCTTGTTCAAGATAGAACCTTCACATAGAACACCAATCGGTAACACAAACCACATCATCCTCACTTAGATCAATCCTCGTGTAAATTCAAATTTGCACATTAAGTGAGGCAATGTGAATCAACTAAACCATCCGTGCCAACCCAATCAAACAGAACCATGGTGAATTCCGAGTGGATGGATGTTATTCGTACGATGCTTATTTGCTTGATAAAGAGGATGTAAGAATTGTGTGTGTTGATGGTTTGTATATGACTTAGCACTCGTGTGTCTGCTCATGTAGTGTGTATTGTTTTGCTTTGGGACACGATGTGATGAGATGAGATGCGATGCGATGCGATGTGGTGTTAGTATGAGAGAGAATTTTCTCGATACTGATGTTCTGATGTGCTGATGCGCCGATGTGAATTGATGTGATGTGTTGATTTGAGCATTGTGTTGATTGATAGTAAGGGATGGCCCGAAGACCTCCCCACTGGCAAAAACCACGCACCCGAGCGAGCCCGATTAGGGATCGTCGCAGGCTTCAACCCGCCAGAGTGCAAGGGCGAGCCTCGACCTGGGGCCAGGGCGTCCGTGATCACCCTGGTCCCGGTGCCAAGTAAGTTTAAGCAATACCTAACCAATCAAAACCAACCGAAAACTAAACAATACCAACTAATATCCTCATTTGACAAAAACTCAGCAACAAGTAAACAAAAACAAACAACAGTATACAATCCTAACACATACATAACACACACTGTTCGCATGAACAACGACGAATAATCCACTCAAACCGAGCTATCATCCAACATGTTCAATCCGTTGCTTAAAATATCAAAACACAACAAATACTACTCACTTGACTCGCACAGTAGCATCGTACTACCAGAGCGAATCGCACTCGCGTAGAAGTGGAAAATCCTCCCCCATCCGCCCCTCCCCATCTACTGCGAATAGGAGAAACCTTGTTCAAGATAGAACCTTCACATAGAACACCAATCGGTCACACAAACCACATCATCCTCACTTAGATCAATCCTCGTGTAAATTCAAATTTGCACATTAAGTGAGGCAATGTGAATCAACTAAACCATCCGTGCCAACCCAATCAAACAGAACCATGGTGAATTCCGAGTGGATGCATGTTATTCGTACGATGCTTATTTGCTTGATAAAGAGGATGTAAGAATTGTGTGTGTTGATGGTTTGTATATGACTTAGCACTCGTGTGTCTGCTCATGTAGTGTGTATTGTTTTGCTTTGGGACACGATGTGATGAGATGAGATGCGATGCGATGCGATGTGGTGTTAGTATGAGAGAGAATTTTCTCGATACTGATGTTCTGATGTGCTGATGCGCCGATGTGAATTGATGTGATGTGTTGATTTGAGCATTGTGTTGATTGATAGAAAGGGATGGTCCGAAGACCTCCCCACTGGCAAAAACTACGCACCCGAGCGAGCCCGATTAGGGATCGTCGCAGGCTTCAACCCGCCAGAGTGCAAGGGCGAGCCTCGACCTGGGGCCAGGGCGTCCGTGATCACCCTGGTCCCGGTGCCAAGTAAGTTTAAGCAATACCTAACCAATCAAAACCAACCGAAAACTAAACAATACCAACTAATATCCTCATTTGACAAAAACTCAGCAACAAGTAAACAAAAACAAACAACAATAAACCATCCTAACACATACATAACACACACTGTTCGCATGAACAACGACGAATAATCCACTCAAACCGAGCTATCATCCAACATGTTCAATCCGTTGCTTAAAATATCAAAACACAACAAACACTACTCACTTGACTCGCACAGTAGCATCGTACTACCAGAGCGAATCGCACTCGCGTAGAAGTGGAAAATCCTCCCCCATCCGCCCCTCCCCATCTACTGCGAATAGGAGAAACCTTGTTCAAGATAGAACCTTCACATAGAACACCAATCGGTCACACAAACCACATCATCCTCACTCAGATCAATCCTCGTGTAAATTCAAATTTGCACATTAAGTGAGGCAATGTGAATCAACTAAACCATCCGTGCCAACCCAATCAAACAGAACCATGGTGAATTCCGAGTGGATGGATGTTATTCGTACGATGCTTATTTGCTTGATAAAGAGGATGTAAGAATTGTGTGTGTTGATGGTTTGTATATGACTTAGCACTCGTGTGTCTGCTCATGTAGTGTGTATTGTTTTGCTTTGGGACACGATGTGATGAGATGAGATGCGATGCGATGCGATGTGGTGTTAGTATGAGAGAGAATTTTCTCGATACTGATGTTCTGATGTGCTGATGCGCCGATGTGAATTGATGTGATGTGTTGATTTGAGCATTGTGTTGATTGATAGAAAGGGATGGTCCGAAGACCTCCCCACTGGCAAAAACCACGCACCCGAGCGAGCCCGATTAGGGATCGTCGCAGGCTTCAACCCGCCAGAGTACAAGGGCGAGCCTCGACCTGGGGCCAGGGCGTCCGTGATCACCCTGGTCCCGGTGCCAAGTAAGTTTAAGCAATACCTAACCAATCAAAACCAACCGAAAACTAAACAATACCAACTAATATCCTCATTTGACAAAAACTCAGCAACAAGTAAACAAAAACAAACAACAGTATACAATCCTAACACATACATAACACACACTGTTCGCATGAACAACGACGAATAATCCATTCAAACCGAGCTATCATCCAACATGTTCAATCCGTTGCTTAAAATATCAAAACACAACAAATACTACTCACTTGACTCGCACAGTAGCATCGTACTACCAGAGCGAATCGCACTCGCGTAGAAGTGGAAAATCCTCCCCCATCCGCCCCTCCCCATCTACTGCGAATAGGAGAAACCTTGTTCAAGATAGAACCTTCACATAGAACACCAATCGGTAACACAAACCACATCATCCTCACTTAGATCAATCCTCGTGTAAATTCAAATTTGCACATTAAGTGAGGCAATGTGAATCAACTAAACCATCCGTGCCAACCCAATCAAACAGAACCATGGTGAATTCCGAGTGGATGCATGTTATTCGTACGATGCTTATTTGCTTGATAAAGAGGATGTAAGAATTGTGTGTGTTGATGGTTTGTATATGACTTAGCACTCGTGTGTCTGCTCATGTAGTGTGTATTGTTTTGCTTTGGGACACGATGTGATGAGATGAGATGCGATGCGATGCGATGTGGTGTTAGTATGAGAGAGAATTTTCTCGATACTGATGTTCTGATGTGCTGATGCGCCGATGTGAATTGATGTGATGTGTTGATTTGAGCATTGTGTTGATTGATAGTAAGGGATGGTCCGAAGACCTCCCCACTGGCAAAAACTACGCACCCGAGCGAGCCCGATTAGGGATCGTCGCAGGCTTCAACCCGCCAGAGTGCAAGGGCGAGCCTCGACCTGGGGCCAGGGCGTCCGTGATCACCCTGGTCCCGGTGCCAAGTAAGTTTAAGCAATACCTAACCAATCAAAACCAACCGAAAACTAAACAATACCAACTAATATCCTCATTTGACAAAAACTCAGCAACAAGTAAACAAAAACAAACAACAGTATACAATCCTAACACATACATAACACACACTGTTCGCATGAACAACGACGAATAATCCACTCAAACCCAGCTATCATCCAACATGTTCAATCCGTTGCTTAAAATATCAAAACACAACAAATACTACTCACTTGACTCGCACAGTAGCATCGTACTACCAGAGCGAATCGCACTCGCGTAGAAGTGGAAAATCCTCCCCCATCCGCCCCTCCCCATCTACTGCGAATAGGAGAAACCTTGTTCAAGATAGAACCTTCACATAGAACACCAATCGGTAACACAAACCACATCATCCTCACTTAGATCAATCCTCGTGTAAATTCAAATTTGCACATTAAGTGAGGCAATGTGAATCAACTAAACCATCCGTGCCAACCCAATCAAACAGAACCATGGTGAATTCCGAGTGGATGGATGTTATTCGTACGATGCTTATTTGCTTGATAAAGAGGATGTAAGAATTGTGTGTGTTGATGGTTTGTATATGACTTAGCACTCGTGTGTCTGCTCATGTAGTGTGTATTGTTTTGCTTTGGGACACGATGTGATGAGATGAGATGCGATGCGATGCGATGTGGTGTTAGTATGAGAGAGAATTTTCTCGATACTGATGTTCTGATGTGCTGATGCGCCGATGTGAATTGATGTGATGTGTTGATTTGAGCATTGTGTTGATTGATAGTAAGGGATGGCCCGAAAACCTCCCCACTGGCAAAAACCACGCACCCGAGCGAGCCCGATTAGGGATCGTCGCAGGCTTCAACCCGCCAGAGTGCAAGGGCGAGCCACGACCTGGGGCCAGGGCGTCCGTGATCACCCTGGTCCCGGTGCCAAGTAAGTTTAAGCAATACCTAACCAATCAAAACCAACCGAAAACTAAACAATACCAACTAATATCCTCATTTGACAAAAACTCAGCAACAAGTAAACAAAAACAAACAACAGTATACAATCCTAACACATACATAACACACACTGTTCGCATGAACAACGACGAATAATCCACTCAAACCGAGCTATCATCCAACATGTTCAATCCGTTGCTTAAAATATCAAAACACAACAAACACTACTCACTTGACTCGCACAGTAGCATCGTACTACCAGAGCGAATCGCACTCGCGTAGAAGTGGAAAATCCTCCCCCATCCGCCCCTCCCCATCTACTGCGAATAGGAGAAACCTTGTTCAAGATAGAACCTTCACATAGAACACCAATCGGTAACACAAACCACATCATCCTCACTTAGATCAATCCTCGTGTAAATTCAAATTTGCACATTAAGTGAGGCAATGTGAATCAACTAAACCATCCGTGCCAACCCAATCAAACAGAACCATGGTGAATTCCGAGTGGATGGATGTTATTCGTACGATGCTTATTTGCTTGATAAAGAGGATGTAAGAATTGTGTGTGTTGATGGTTTGTATATGACTTAGCACTCGTGTGTCTGCTCATGTAGTGTGTATTGTTTTGCTTTGGGACACGATGTGATGAGATGAGATGCGATGCGATGCGATGTGGTGTTAGTATGAGAGAGAATTTTCTCGATACTGATGTTCTGATGTGCTGATGCGCCGATGTGAATTGATGTGATGTGTTGATTTGAGCATTGTGTTGATTGATAGAAAGGGATGGTCCGAAGACCTCCCCACTGGCAAAAACCACGCACCCGAGCGAGCCCGATTAGGGATCGTCGCAGGCTTCAACCCGCCAGAGTGCAAGGGCGAGCCTCGACCTGGGGCCAGGGCGTCCGTGATCACCCTGGTCCCGGTGCCAAGTAAGTTCAAGCAATACCTAACCAATCAAAACCAACCGAAAACTAAACAATACCAACTAATATCCTCATTTGACAAAAACTCAGCAACAAGTAAACAAAAACAAACAACAATAAACCATCCTAACACATACATAACACACACTGTTCGCATGAACAACGACGAATAATCCACTCAAACCGAGCTATCATCCAACATGTTCAATCCGTTGCTTAAAATATCAAAACACAACAAATACTACTCACTTGACTCGCACAGTAGCATCGTACTACCAGAGCGAATCGCACTCGCGTAGAAGTGGAAAATCCTCCCCCATCCGCCCCTCCCCATCTACTGCGAATAGGAGAAACCTTGTTCAAGATAGAACCTTCACATAGAACACCAATCGGTCACACAAACCACATCATCCTCACTTAGATCAATCCTCGTGTAAATTCAAATTTGCACATTAAGTGAGGCAATGTGAATCAACTAAACCATCCGTGCCAACCCAATCAAACAGAACCATGGTGAATTCCGAGTCGATGGATGTTATTCGTACGATGCTTATTTGCTTGATAAAGAGGATGTAAGAATTGTGTGTGTTGATGGTTTGTATATGACTTAGCACTCGTGTGTCTGCTCATGTAGTGTGTATTGTTTTGCTTTGGGACACGATGTGATGAGATGAGATGCGATGCGATGCGATGTGGTGTTAGTATGAGAGAGAATTTTCTCGATACTGATGTTCTGATGTGCTGATGCGCCGATGTGAATTGATGTGATGTGTTGATTTGAGCATTGTGTTGATTGATAGTAAGGGATGGCCCGAAGACCTCCCCACTGGCAAAAACTACGCACCCGAGCGAGCCCGATTAGGGATCGTCGCAGGCTTCAACCCGCCAGAGTGCAAGGGCGAGCCACGACCTGGGGCCAGGGCGTCCGTGATCACCCTGGTCCCGGTGCCAAGTAAGTTTAAGCAATACCTAACCAATCAAAACCAACCGAAAACTAAACAATACCAACTAATATCCTCATTTGACAAAAACTCAGCAACAAGTAAACAAAAACAAACAACAGTATACAATCCTAACACATACATAACACACACTGTTCGCATGAACAACGACGAATAATCCACTCAAACCGAGCTATCATCCAACATGTTCAATCCGTTGCTTAAAATATCAAAACACAACAAATACTACTCACTTGACTCGCACAGTAGCATCGTACTACCAGAGCGAATCGCACTCGCGTAGAAGTGGAAAATCCTCCCCCATCCGCCTCTCCCCATCTTTTGCGAATAAGAGAAACCTTGTTCAAGATAGAACCTTCACATAGAACACCAATCGGTCACACAAACCACATCATCCTCACTTAGATCAATCCTCGTGTAAATTCAAATTTGCACATTAAGTGAGACAATGTGAATCAACTAAACCATCCGTGCCAACCCAACCAAACAGAACCATGGTGAATTCCGAGTGGATGGATGTTATTCGTACGATGCTTATTTGCTTGATAAAGAGGATGTAAGAATTGTGTGTGTTGATGGTTTGTATATGACTTAGCACTCGTGTGTCTGCTCATGTTGTGTGTATTGTTTTGCTTTGGGACACGATGCGATGCGATGCGATGCGATTCGATGTGGTGTTAGTATGAGAGAGTTTTCTCGATAGTGATGTTCTGGTTTGCTGATGTGCCGATGTGATGTGATGTGATGTGATGTGACGTGATGTGATGTGGAGTGAAGTGATGTGTTGATTTGAGCATTGTGTTGATTGATAGTAAGGGATGGTCCGAAGACCTCCCCACTGGCAAAAACTACGCACCCGAGCGAGCCCGATTAGGGATCGTCGCAGGCTTCAACCCGCCAGAGTGCAAGGGCGAGCCTCGACCTGGGGCCAGGGCGTCCGTGATCACCCTGGTCCCGGCGCCAGGTAAGTTTAAGCAATACCTAACCAATCAAAACCAATCAAAAACTAAACAATACCAACTAATATCCTCATTTGACAAAAACTCAGCAACAAGTAAACAAATACAAACAACAATAAACCATCCTAACACATTCATAACACACACCGATCGCATGAACAACGACGAATAATCCACTCAAAACCAGCTATCATCCAACATGTTCAATCCGTTGCTTCAAATATCAAAACACAACAAATACTACTCACTTGACTCGCACAGTAGCATCGTACTACCAGAGCGAATCGCACTCGCGTAGAAGTGGAAAATCCTCCCCCATCCGCCTCTCCCCATCTACTGCGAATAGGAGAAACCTTGTTCAAGATAGAACCTTCACATAGAACACCAATCGGTCACACAAACCACATCATCCTCACTTAGATCAATCCTCGTGTAAATTCAAATTTGCACATTAAGTGAGGCAATGTGAATCAACTAAACCATCCGTGCCAACCCAACCAAACAGAACCATGGTGAATTCCGAGTGGATGGATGTTATTCGTACGATGCTTATTTGCTTGATAAAGAGGATGTAAGAATTGTGTGTGTTGATGGTTTGTATATGACTTAGCACTCGTGTGTCTGCTCATGTTGTGTGTATTGTTTTGCTTTGGGACACGATGCGATGCGATGCGATGCGATTCGATGTGGTGTTAGTATGAGAGAGTTTTCTCGATAGTGATGTTCTGGTTTGCTGATGTGCCGATGTGATGTGATGTGATGTGATGTGACGTGATGTGATGTGGAGTGAAGTGATGTGTTGATTTGAGCATTGTGTTGATTGATAGTAAGGGATGGTCCGAAGACCTCCCCACTGGGAAAAACTACGCACCCGAGCGAGCCCGATTAGGGATCGTCGCAGGCTTCAACCCGCCAGAGTGCAAGGGCGAGCCTCGACCTGGGGCCAGGGCGTCCGTGATCACCCTGGTCCCGGCGCCAGGTAAGTTTAAGCAATACCTAACCAATCAAAACCAATCAAAAACTAAACAATACCAACTAATATCCTCATTTGACAAAAACGCAGCAACAAGTAAACAAATACAAACAACAATAAACCATCCTAACACATTCATAACACACACCGATCGCATGAACAACGACGAATAATCCACTCAAAACCAGCTATCATCCAACATGTTCAATCCGTTGCTTCAAATATCAAAACACAACAAATACTACTCACTTAACTCGCACAGTAGCATCGTACTACCAGAGCGAATCGCACTCGCGTAGAAGTGGAAAATCCTCCCCCATCCGCATCTCCCCATCTACTGCGAATAGGAGAAACCGTGTTCAAGATAGAACCTTCACATAGAACACCAATCGGTCACACAAACCACATCATCCTCACTTAGATCAATCCTCGTGTAAATTCAAATTTGCACATTAAGTGAGACAATGTGAATCAACTAAACCATCCGTGCCAACCCAACCAAACAGAACCATGGTGAATTCCGAGTGGATGGATGTTATTCGTACGATGCTTATTTGCTTGATAAAGAGGATGTAAGAATTGTGTGTGTTGATGGTTTGTATATGACTTAGCACTCGTGTGTCTGCTCATGTTGTGTGTATTGTTTTGCTTTGGGACACGATGCGATGCGATGCGATGCGATTCGATGTGGTGTTAGTATGAGAGAGTTTTCTCGATAGTGATGTTCTGGTTTGCTGATGTGCCGATGTGATGTGATGTGATGTGATGTGACGTGATGTGATGTGGAGTGAAGTGATGTGTTGATTTGAGCATTGTGTTGATTGATAGTAAGGGATGGTCCGAAGACCTCCCCACTGGCAAAAACTACGCACCCGAGCGAGCCCGATTAGGGATCGTCGCAGGCTTCAACCCGCCAGAGTGCAAGGGCGAGCCTCGACCTGGGGCCAGGGCGTCCGTGATCACCCTGGTCCCGGCGCCAGGTAAGTTTAAGCAATACCTAACCAATCAAAACCAATCAAAAACTAAACAATACCAACTAATATCCTCATTTGACAAAAACTCAGCAACAAGTAAACAAATACAAACAACAATAAACCATCCTAACACATTCATAACACACACCGATCGCATGAACAACGACGAATAATCCACTCAAAACCAGCTATCATCCAACATGTTCAATCCGTTGCTTCAAATATCAAAACACAACAAATACTACTCACTTAACTCGCACAGTAGCATCGTACTACCAGAGCGAATCGCACTCGCGTAGAAGTGGAAAATCCTCCCCCATCCGCCTCTCCCCATCTACTGCGAATAGGAGAAACCGTGTTCAAGATAGAACCTTCACATAGAACACCAATCGGTCACACAAACCACATCATCCTCACTTAGATCAATCCTCGTGTAAATTCAAATTTGCACATTAAGTGAGGCAATGTGAATCAACTAAACCATCCGTGCCAACCCAACCATACAGAACCATGGTGAATTCCGAGTGGATGGATGTTATTCGTACGATGCTTATTTGCTTGATAAAGAGGATGTAAGAATTGTGTGTGTTGATGGTTTGTATATGACTTAGCACTCGTGTGTCTGCTCATGTTGTGTGTATTGTTTTGCTTTGGGACACGATGCGATGCGATGCGATGCGATTCGATGTGGTGTTAGTATGAGAGAGTTTTCTCGATAGTGATGTTCTGGTTTGCTGATGTGCCGATGTGATGTGATGTGATGTGATGTGACGTGATGTGATGTGGAGTGAAGTGATGTGTTGATTTGAGCATTGTGTTGATTGATAGTAAGGGATGGTCCGAAGACCTCCCCACTGGGAAAAACTACGCACCCGAGCGAGCCCGATTAGGGATCGTCGCAGGCTTCAACCCGCCAGAGTGCAAGGGCGAGCCTCGACCTGGGGCCAGGGCGTCCGTGATCACCCTGGTCCCGGCGCCAGGTAAGTTTAAGCAATACCTAACCAATCAAAACCAATCAAAAACTAAACAATACCAACTAATATCCTCATTTGACAAAAACGCAGCAACAAGTAAACAAATACAAACAACAATAAACCATCCTAACACATTCATAACACACACCGATCGCATGAACAACGACGAATAATCCACTCAAAACCAGCTATCATCCAACATGTTCAATCCGTTGCTTCAAATATCAAAACACAACAAATACTACTCACTTAACTCGCACAGTAGCATCGTACTACCAGAGCGAATCGCACTCGCGTAGAAGTGGAAAATCCTCCCCCATCCGCATCTCCCCATCTACTGCGAATAGGAGAAACCGTGTTCAAGATAGAACCTTCACATAGAACACCAATCGGTCACACAAACCACATCATCCTCACTTAGATCAATCCTCGTGTAAATTCAAATTTGCACATTAAGTGAGACAATGTGAATCAACTAAACCATCCGTGCCAACCCAACCAAACAGAACCATGGTGAATTCCGAGTGGATGGATGTTATTCGTACGATGCTTATTTGCTTGATAAAGAGGATGTAAGAATTGTGTGTGTTGATGGTTTGTATATGACTTAGCACTCGTGTGTCTGCTCATGTTGTGTGTATTGTTTTGCTTTGGGACACGATGCGATGCGATGCGATGCGATTCGATGTGGTGTTAGTATGAGAGAGTTTTCTCGATAGTGATGTTCTGGTTTGCTGATGTGCCGATGTGATGTGATGTGATGTGATGTGACGTGATGTGATGTGGAGTGAAGTGATGTGTTGATTTGAGCATTGTGTTGATTGATAGTAAGGGATGGTCCGAAGACCTCCCCACTGGCAAAAACTACGCACCCGAGCGAGCCCGATTAGGGATCGTCGCAGGCTTCAACCCGCCAGAGTGCAAGGGCGAGCCTCGACCTGGGGCCAGGGCGTCCGTGATCACCCTGGTCCCGGCGCCAGGTAAGTTTAAGCAATACCTAACCAATCAAAACCAATCAAAAACTAAACAATACCAACTAATATCCTCATTTGACAAAAACTCAGCAACAAGTAAACAAATACAAACAACAATAAACCATCCTAACACATTCATAACACACACCGATCGCATGAACAACGACGAATAATCCACTCAAAACCAGCTATCATCCAACATGTTCAATCCGTTGCTTCAAATATCAAAACACAACAAATACTACTCACTTAACTCGCACAGTAGCATCGTACTACCAGAGCGAATCGCACTCGCGTAGAAGTGGAAAATCCTCCCCCATCCGCCTCTCCCCATCTACTGCGAATAGGAGAAACCGTGTTCAAGATAGAACCTTCACATAGAACACCAATCGGTCACACAAACCACATCATCCTCACTTAGATCAATCCTCGTGTAAATTCAAATTTGCACATTAAGTGAGGCAATGTGAATCAACTAAACCATCCGTGCCAACCCAACCATACAGAACCATGGTGAATTCCGAGTGGATGGATGTTATTCGTACGATGCTTATTTGCTTGATAAAGAGGATGTAAGAATTGTGTGTGTTGATGGTTTGTATATGACTTAGCACTCGTGTGTCTGCTCATGTTGTGTGTATTGTTTTGCTTTGGGACACGATGCGATGCGATGCGATGCGATTCGATGTGGTGTTAGTATGAGAGAGTTTTCTCGATAGTGATGTTCTGGTTTGCTGATGTGCCGATGTGATGTGATGTGATGTGATGTGACGTGATGTGATGTGGAGTGAAGTGATGTGTTGATTTGAGCATTGTGTTGATTGATAGTAAGGGATGGTCCGAAGACCTCCCCACTGGGAAAAACTACGCACCCGAGCGAGCCCGATTAGGGATCGTCGCAGGCTTCAACCCGCCAGAGTGCAAGGGCGAGCCTCGACCTGGGGCCAGGGCGTCCGTGATCACCCTGGTCCCGGCGCCAGGTAAGTTTAAGCAATACCTAACCAATCAAAACCAATCAAAAACTAAACAATACCAACTAATATCCTCATTTGACAAAAACGCAGCAACAAGTAAACAAATACAAACAACAATAAATCATCCTAACACATTCATAACACACACCGATCGCATGAACAACGACGAATAATCCACTCAAAACCAGCTATCATCCAACATGTTCAATCCGTTGCTTCAAATATCAAAACACAACAAATACTACTCACTTAACTCGCACAGTAGCATCGTACTACCAGAGCGAATCGCACTCGCGTAGAAGTGGAAAATCCTCCCCCATCCGCATCTCCCCATCTACTGCGAATAGGAGAAACCGTGTTCAAGATAGAACCTTCACATAGAACACCAATCGGTCACACAAACCACATCATCCTCACTTAGATCAATCCTCGTGTAAATTCAAATTTGCACATTAAGTGAGACAATGTGAATCAACTAAACCATCCGTGCCAACCCAACCAAACAGAACCATGGTGAATTCCGAGTGGATGGATGTTATTCGTACGATGCTTATTTGCTTGATAAAGAGGATGTAAGAATTGTGTGTGTTGATGGTTTGTATATGACTTAGCACTCGTGTGTCTGCTCATGTTGTGTGTATTGTTTTGCTTTGGGACACGATGCGATGCGATGCGATGCGATTCGATGTGGTGTTAGTATGAGAGAGTTTTCTCGATAGTGATGTTCTGGTTTGCTGATGTGCCGATGTGATGTGATGTGATGTGATGTGACGTGATGTGATGTGGAGTGAAGTGATGTGTTGATTTGAGCATTGTGTTGATTGATAGTAAGGGATGGTCCGAAGACCTCCCCACTGGCAAAAACTACGCACCCGAGCGAGCCCGATTAGGGATCGTCGCAGGCTTCAACCCGCCAGAGTGCAAGGGCGAGCCTCGACCTGGGGCCAGGGCGTCCGTGATCACCCTGGTCCCGGCGCCAGGTAAGTTTAAGCAATACCTAACCAATCAAAACCAATCAAAAACTAAACAATACCAACTAATATCCTCATTTGACAAAAACTCAGCAACAAGTAAACAAATACAAACAACAATAAACCATCCTAACACATTCATAACACACACCGATCGCATGAACAACGACGAATAATCCACTCAAAACCAGCTATCATCCAACATGTTCAATCCGTTGCTTCAAATATCAAAACACAACAAATACTACTCACTTAACTCGCACAGTAGCATCGTACTACCAGAGCGAATCGCACTCGCGTAGAAGTGGAAAATCCTCCCCCATCCGCCTCTCCCCATCTACTGCGAATAGGAGAAACCGTGTTCAAGATAGAACCTTCACATAGAACACCAATCGGTCACACAAACCACATCATCCTCACTTAGATCAATCCTCGTGTAAATTCAAATTTGCACATTAAGTGAGGCAATGTGAATCAACTAAACCATCCGTGCCAACCCAACCATACAGAACCATGGTGAATTCCGAGTGGATGGATGTTATTCGTACGATGCTTATTTGCTTGATAAAGAGGATGTAAGAATTGTGTGTGTTGATGGTTTGTATATGACTTAGCACTCGTGTGTCTGCTCATGTTGTGTGTATTGTTTTGCTTTGGGACACGATGCGATGCGATGCGATGCGATTCGATGTGGTGTTAGTATGAGAGAGTTTTCTCGATAGTGATGTTCTGGTTTGCTGATGTGCCGATGTGATGTGATGTGATGTGATGTGACGTGATGTGATGTGGAGTGAAGTGATGTGTTGATTTGAGCATTGTGTTGATTGATAGTAAGGGATGGTCCGAAGACCTCCCCACTGGCAAAAACTACGCACCCGAGCGAGCCCGATTAGGGATCGTCGCAGGCTTCAACCCGCCAGAGTGCAAGGGCGAGCCTCGACCTGGGGCCAGGGCGTCCGTGATCACCCTGGTCCCGGCGCCAGGTAAGTTCAAGCAATACCTAACCAATCAAAACCAATCAAAAACTAAACAATACCAACTAATATCCTCATTTGACAAAAACTCAGCAACAAGTAAACAAATACAAACAACAATAAACCATCCTAACACATTCATAACACACACCGATCGCATGAACAACGACGAATAATCCACTCAAAACCAGCTATCATCCAACATGTTCAATCCGTTGCTTCAAATATCAAAACACAACAAATACTACTCACTTGACTCGCACAGTAGCATCGTACTACCAGAGCGAATCGCACTCGCGTAGAAGTGGAAAATCCTCCCCCATCCGCCTCTCCCCATCTACTGCGAATAGGAGAAACCTTGTTCAAGATAGAACCTTCACATAGAACACCAATCGGTCACACAAACCACATCATCCTCACTTAGATCAATCCTCGTGTAAATTCAAATTTGCACATTAAGTGAGGCAATGTGAATCAACTAAACCATCCGTGCCAACCCAACCATACAGAACCATGGTGAATTCCGAGTGGATGGATGTTATTCGTACGATGCTTATTTGCTTGATAAAGAGGATGTAAGAATTGTGTGTGTTGATGGTTTGTATATGACTTAGCACTCGTGTGTCTGCTCATGTTGTGTGTATTGTTTTGCTTTGGGACACGATGCGATGCGATGCGATGCGATTCGATGTGGTGTTAGTATGAGAGAGTTTTCTCGATAGTGATGTTCTGGTTTGCTGATGTGCCGATGTGATGTGATGTGATGTGATGTGACGTGATGTGATGTGGAGTGAAGTGATGTGTTGATTTGAGCATTGTGTTGATTGATAGTAAGGGATGGTCCGAAGACCTCCCCACTGGGAAAAACTACGCACCCGAGCGAGCCCGATTAGGGATCGTCGCAGGCTTCAACCCGCCAGAGTGCAAGGGCGAGCCTCGACCTGGGGCCAGGGCGTCCGTGATCACCCTGGTCCCGGCGCCAGGTAAGTTTAAGCAATACCTAACCAATCAAAACCAATCAAAAACTAAACAATACCAACTAATATCCTCATTTGACAAAAACTCAGCAACAAGTAAACAAATACAAACAACAATAAACCATCCTAACACATTCATAACACACACCGATCGCATGAACAACGACGAATAATCCACTCAAAACCAGCTATCATCCAACATGTTCAATCCGTTGCTTCAAATATCAAAACACAACAAATACTACTCACTTAACTCGCACAGTAGCATCGTACTACCAGAGCGAATCGCACTCGCGTAGAAGTGGAAAATCCTCCCCCATCCGCCTCTCCCCATCTACTGCGAATAGGAGAAACCGTGTTCAAGATAGAACCTTCACATAGAACACCAATCGGTCACACAAACCACATCATCCTCACTTAGATCAATCCTCGTGTAAATTCAAATTTGCACATTAAGTGAGGCAATGTGAATCAACTAAACCATCCGTGCCAACCCAACCATACAGAACCATGGTGAATTCCGAGTGGATGGATGTTATTCGTACGATGCTTATTTGCTTGATAAAGAGGATGTAAGAATTGTGTGTGTTGATGGTTTGTATATGACTTAGCACTCGTGTGTCTGCTCATGTTGTGTGTATTGTTTTGCTTTGGGACACGATGCGATGCGATGCGATGCGATTCGATGTGGTGTTAGTATGAGAGAGTTTTCTCGATAGTGATGTTCTGGTTTGCTGATGTGCCGATGTGATGTGATGTGATGTGATGTGACGTGATGTGATGTGGAGTGAAGTGATGTGTTGATTTGAGCATTGTGTTGATTGATAGTAAGGGATGGTCCGAAGACCTCCCCACTGGCAAAAACTACGCACCCGAGCGAGCCCGATTAGGGATCGTCGCAGGCTTCAACCCGCCAGAGTGCAAGGGCGAGCCTCGACCTGGGGCCAGGGCGTCCGTGATCACCCTGGTCCCGGCGCCAGGTAAGTTTAAGCAATACCTAACCAATCAAAACCAATCAAAAACTAAACAATACCAACTAATATCCTCATTTGACAAAAACTCAGCAACAAGTAAACAAATACAAACAACAATAAACCATCCTAACACATTCATAACACACACCGATCGCATGAACAACGACGAATAATCCACTCAAAACCAGCTATCATCCAACATGTTCAATCCGTTGCTTCAAATATCAAAACACAACAAATACTACTCACTTAACTCGCACAGTAGCATCGTACTACCAGAGCGAATCGCACTCGCGTAGAAGTGGAAAATCCTCCCCCATCCGCCTCTCCCCATCTACTGCGAATAGGAGAAACCGTGTTCAAGATAGAACCTTCACATAGAACACCAATCGGTCACACAAACCACATCATCCTCACTTAGATCAATCCTCGTGTAAATTCAAATTTGCACATTAAGTGAGGCAATGTGAATCAACTAAACCATCCGTGCCAACCCAACCATACAGAACCATGGTGAATTCCGAGTGGATGGATGTTATTCGTACGATGCTTATTTGCTTGATAAAGAGGATGTAAGAATTGTGTGTGTTGATGGTTTGTATATGACTTAGCACTCGTGTGTCTGCTCATGTTGTGTGTATTGTTTTGCTTTGGGACACGATGCGATGCGATGCGATGCGATTCGATGTGGTGTTAGTATGAGAGAGTTTTCTCGATAGTGATGTTCTGGTTTGCTGATGTGCCGATGTGATGTGATGTGATGTGATGTGACGTGATGTGATGTGGAGTGAAGTGATGTGTTGATTTGAGCATTGTGTTGATTGATAGTAAGGGATGGTCCGAAGACCTCCCCACTGGCAAAAACTACGCACCCGAGCGAGCCCGATTAGGGATCGTCGCAGGCTTCAACCCGCCAGAGTGCAAGGGCGAGCCTCGACCTGGGGCCAGGGCGTCCGTGATCACCCTGGTCCCGGCGCCAGGTAAGTTTAAGCAATACCTAACCAATCAAAACCAATCAAAAACTAAACAATACCAACTAATATCCTCATTTGACAAAAACTCAGCAACAAGTAAACAAATACAAACAACAATAAACCATCCTAACACATTCATAACACACACCGATCGCATGAACAACGACGAATAATCCACTCAAAACCAGCTATCATCCAACATGTTCAATCCGTTGCTTCAAATATCAAAACACAACAAATACTACTCACTTAACTCGCACAGTAGCATCGTACTACCAGAGCGAATCGCACTCGCGTAGAAGTGGAAAATCCTCCCCCATCCGCCTCTCCCCATCTTTTGCGAATAGGAGAAACCTTGTTCAAGATAGAACCTTCACATAGAACACCAATCGGTCACACAAACCACATCATCCTCACTTAGATCAATCCTCGTGTAAATTCAAATTTGCACATTAAGTGAGGCAATGTGAATCAACTAAACCATCCGTGCCAACCCAACCATACAGAACCATGGTGAATTCCGAGTGGATGGATGTTATTCGTACGATGCTTATTTGCTTGATAAAGAGGATGTAAGAATTGTGTGTGTTGATGGTTTGTATATGACTTAGCACTCGTGTGTCTGCTCATGTTGTGTGTATTGTTTTGCTTTGGGACACGATGCGATGCGATGCGATGCGATTCGATGTGGTGTTAGTATGAGAGAGTTTTCTCGATAGTGATGTTCTGGTTTGCTGATGTGCCGATGTGAGGTGATGTGATGTGATGTGGAGTGAAGTGATGTGTTGATTTGAGCATTGTGTTGATTGATAGTAAGGGATGGTCCGAAGACCTCCCCACTGGCAAAAACTACGCACCCGAGCGAGCCCGATTAGGGATCGTCGCAGGCTTCAACCCGCCAGAGTGCAAGGGCGAGCCTCGACCTGGGGCCAGGGCGTCCGTGATCACCCTGGTCCCGGCGCCAGGTAAGTTTAAGCAATACCTAACCAATCAAAACCAATCAAAAACTAAACAATACCAACTAATATCCTCATTTGACAAAAACTCAGCAACAAGTAAACAAATACAAACAACAATAAACCATCCTAACACATTCATAACACACACCGATCGCATGAACAACGACGAATAATCCACTCAAAACCAGCTATCATCCAACATGTTCAATCCGTTGCTTCAAATATCAAAACACAACAAATACTACTCACTTAACTCGCACAGTAGCATCGTACTACCAGAGCGAATCGCACTCGCGTAGAAGTGGAAAATCCTCCCCCATCCGCCTCTCCCCATCTACTGCGAATAGGAGAAACCTTGTTCAAGATAGAACCTTCACATAGAACACCAATCGGTCACACAAACCACATCATCCTCACTTAGATCAATCCTCGTGTAAATTCAAATTTGCACATTAAGTGAGGCAATGTGAATCAACTAAACCATCCGTGCCAACCCAACCATACAGAACCATGGTGAATTCCGAGTGGATGGATGTTATTCGTACGATGCTTATTTGCTTGATAAAGAGGATGTAAGAATTGTGTGTGTTGATGGTTTGTATATGACTTAGCACTCGTGTGTCTGCTCATGTTGTGTGTATTGTTTTGCTTTGGGACACGATGCGATGCGATGCGATGCGATTCGATGTGGTGTTAGTATGAGAGAGTTTTCTCGATAGTGATGTTCTGGTTTGCTGATGTGCCGATGTGAGGTGATGTGATGTGATGTGGAGTGAAGTGATGTGTTGATTTGAGCATTGTGTTGATTGATAGTAAGGGATGGTCCGAAGACCTCCCCACTGGCAAAAACTACGCACCCGAGCGAGCCCGATTAGGGATCGTCGCAGGCTTCAACCCGCCAGAGTGCAAGGGCGAGCCTCGACCTGGGGCCAGGGCGTCCGTGATCACCCTGGTCCCGGCGCCAGGTAAGTTTAAGCAATACCTAACCAATCAAAACCAATCAAAAACTAAAGAATACCAACTAATATCCTCATTTGACAAAAACTCAGCAACAAGTAAACAAATACAAACAACAATAAACCATCCTAACACATTCATAACACACACCGATCGCATGAACAACGACGAATAATCCACTCAAAACCAGCTATCATCCAACATGTTCAATCCGTTGCTTCAAATATCAAAACACAACAAATACTACTCACTTAACTCGCACAGTAGCATCGTACTACCAGAGCGAATCGCACTCGCGTAGAAGTGGAAAATCCTCCCCCATCCGCCTCTCCCCATCTTTTGCGAATAGGAGAAACCTTGTTCAAGATAGAACCTTCACATAGAACACCAATCGGTCACACAAACCACATCATCCTCACTTAGATCAATCCTCGTGTAAATTCAAATTTGCACATTAAGTGAGGCAATGTGAATCAACTAAACCATCCGTGCCAACCCAACCAAACAGAACCATGGTGAATTCCGAGTGGATGGATGTTATTCGTACGATGCTTATTTGCTTGATAAAGAGGATGTAAGAATTGTGTGTGTTGATGGTTTGTAGATGACTTAGCACTCGTGTGTCTGCTCATGTTGTGTGTATTGTTTTGCTTTGGGACACGATGCGATGCGATTCGATGTGGTGTTAGTATGAGAGAGTTTTCTCGATAGTGATGTTCTGGTTTGCTGATGTGCCGATGTGATGTGATGTGATGTGATGTGACGTGATGTGATGTGGACTGAAGTGATGTGTTGATTTGAGCATTGTGTTGATTGATAGTAAGGGATGGTCCGAAGACCTCCCCACTGGCAAAAACTACGCACCCGAGCGAGCCCGATTAGGGATCGTCGCAGGCTTCAACCCGCCAGAGTGCAAGGGCGAGCCTCGACCTGGGGCCAGGGCGTCCGTGATCACCCTGGTCCCGGCGCCAGGTAAGTTTAAGCAATACCTAACCAATCAAAACCAATCAAAAACTAAACAATACCAACTAATATCCTCATTTGACAAAAACTCAGCAACAAGTAAACAAATACAAACAACAATAAACCATCCTAACACATTCATAACACACACCGATCGCATGAACAACGACGAATAATCCACTCAAAACCAGCTATCATCCAACATGTTCAATCCGTTGCTTCAAATATCAAAACACAACAAATACTACTCACTTGACTCGCACAGTAGCATCGTACTACCAGAGCGAATCGCACTCGCGTAGAAGTGGAAAATCCTCCCCCATCCGCCTCTCCCCATCTACTGCGAATAGGAGAAACCTTGTTCAAGATAGAACCTTCACATAGAACACCAATCGGTCACACAAACCACATCATCCTCACTTAGATCAATCCTCGTGTAAATTCAAATTTGCACATTAAGTGAGACAATGTGAATCAACTAAACCATCCGTGCCAACCCAACCAAACAGAACCATGGTGAATTCCGAGTGGATGGATGTTATTCGTACGATGCTTATTTGCTTGATAAAGAGGATGTAAGAATTGTGTGTGTTGATGGTTTGTATATGACTTAGCACTCGTGTGTCTGCTCATGTTGTGTGTATTGTTTTGCTTTGGGACACGATGCGATGCGATGCGATGCGATTCGATGTGGTGTTAGTATGAGAGAGTTTTCTCGATAGTGATGTTCTGGTTTGCTGATGTGCCGATGTGATGTGAGGTGATGTGATGTGATGTGACGTGATGTGATGTGATGTGGAGTGAAGTGATGTGTTGATTTGAGCATTGTGTTGATTGATAGTAAGGGATGGTCCGAAGACCTCCCCACTGGGAAAAACTACGCACCCGAGCGAGCCCGATTAGGGATCGTCGCAGGCTTCAACCCGCCAGAGTGCAAGGGCGAGCCTCGACCTGGGGCCAGGGCGTCCGTGATCACCCTGGTCCCGGCGCCAGGTAAGTTTAAGCAATACCTAACCAATCAAAACCAATCAAAAACTAAACAATACCAACTAATATCCTCATTTGACAAAAACGCAGCAACAAGTAAACAAATACAAACAACAATAAACCATCCTAACACATTCATAACACACACCGATCGCATGAACAACGACGAATAATCCACTCAAAACCAGCTATCATCCAACATGTTCAATCCGTTGCTTCAAATATCAAAACACAACAAATACTACTCACTTAA
Source organism: Fasciola hepatica (assembly GCA_948099385.1). Lineage (NCBI taxonomy): Eukaryota > Metazoa > Platyhelminthes > Trematoda > Plagiorchiida > Fasciolidae > Fasciola > Fasciola hepatica. The sequence continues at coordinate 4,974,489 of CANUEZ040000060.1, read as the reverse complement.
CTCGCACAGTAGCATCGTACTACCAGAGCGAATCGCACTCGCGTAGAAGTGGAAAATCCTCCCCCATCCGCCTCTCCCCATCTACTGCGAATAGGAGAAACCTTGTTCAAGATAGAACCTTCACATAGAACACCAATCGGTCACACAAACCACATCATCCTCACTTAGATCAATCCTCGTGTAAATTCAAATTTGCACATTAAGTGAGACAATGTGAATCAACTAAACCATCCGTGCCAACCCAACCAAACAGAACCATGGTGAATTCCGAGTGGATGGATGTTATTCGTACGATGCTTATTTGCTTGATAAAGAGGATGTAAGAATTGTGTGTGTTGATGGTTTGTATATGACTTAGCACTCGTGTGTCTGCTCATGTTGTGTGTATTGTTTTGCTTTGGGACACGATGCGATGCGATTCGATGTGGTGTTAGTATGAGAGAGTTTTCTCGATAGTGATGTTCTGGTTTGCTGATGTGCCGATGTGAGGTGATGTGATGTGATGTGACGTGATGTGATGTGGAGTGAAGTGATGTGTTGATTTGAGCATTGTGTTGATTGATAGTAAGGGATGGTCCGAAGACCTCCCCACTGGCAAAAACTACGCACCCGAGCGAGCCCGATTAGGGATCGTCGCAGGCTTCAACCCGCCAGAGTGCGAGGGCGAGCCTCGACCTGGGGCCAGGGCGTCCGTGATCACCCTGGTCCCGGCGCCAGGTAAGTTTAAGCAATACCTAACCAATCAAAACCAATCAAAAACTAAACAATACCAACTAATATCCTCATTTGACAAAAACTCAGCAACAAGTAAACAAATACAAACAACAATAAACCATCCTAACACATTCATAACACACACCGATCGCATGAACAACGACGAATAATCCACTCAAAACCAGCTATCATCCAACATGTTCAATCCGTTGCTTCAAATATCAAAACACAACAAATACTACTCACTTGACTCGCACAGTAGCATCGTACTACCAGAGCGAATCGCACTCGCGTAGAAGTGGAAAATCCTCCCCCATCCGCCTCTCCCCATCTACTGCGAATAGGAGAAACCTTGTTCAAGATAGAACCTTCACATAGAACACCAATCGGTCACACAAACCACATCATCCTCACTTAGATCAATCCTCGTGTAAATTCAAATTTGCACATTAAGTGAGACAATGTGAATCAACTAAACCATCCGTGCCAACCCAACCAAACAGAACCATGGTGAATTCCGAGTGGATGGATGTTATTCGTACGATGCTTATTTGCTTGATAAAGAGGATGTAAGAATTGTGTGTGTTGATGGTTTGTATATGACTTAGCACTCGTGTGTCTGCTCATGTTGTGTGTATTGTTTTGCTTTGGGACACGATGCGATGCGATGCGATGCGATTCGATGTGGTGTTAGTATGAGAGAGTTTTCTCGATAGTGATGTTCTGGTTTGCTGATGTGCCGATGTGATGTGAGGTGATGTGATGTGATGTGACGTGATGTGATGTGATGTGGAGTGAAGTGATGTGTTGATTTGAGCATTGTGTTGATTGATAGTAAGGGATGGTCCGAAGACCTCCCCACTGGCAAAAACTACGCACCCGAGCGAGCCCGATTAGGGATCGTCGCAGGCTTCAACCCGCCAGAGTGCAAGGGCGAGCCTCGACCTGGGGCCAGGGCGTCCGTGATCACCCTGGTCCCGGCGCCAGGTAAGTTTAAGCATAACTAATTAATCAAAACCAATCAAAAACTAAACAATACCAACTAATATCCTCATTTGACAAAAACTCAGCAACAAGTAAACAAATACAAACAACAATAAACCATCCTAACACATTCATAACACACACCGATCGCATGAACAACGACGAATAATCCACTCAAAACCAGCTATCATCCAACATGTTCAATCCGTTGCTTCAAATATCAAAACACAACAAATACTACTCACTTAACTCGCACAGTAGCATCGTACTACCAGAGCGAATCGCACTCGCGTAGAAGTGGAAAATCCTCCCCCATCCGCCTCTCCCCATCTACTGCGAATAGGAGAAACCTTGTTCAAGATAGAACCTTCACATAGAACACCAATCGGTCACACAAACCACATCATCCTCACTTAGATCAATCCTCGTGTAAATTCAAATTTGCACATTAAGTGAGACAATGTGAATCAACTAAACCATCCGTGCCAACCCAACCAAACAGAACCATGGTGAATTCCGAGTGGATGGATGTTATTCGTACGATGCTTATTTGCTTGATAAAGAGGATGTAAGAATTGTGTGTGTTGATGGTTTGTATATGACTTAGCACTCGTGTGTCTGCTCATGTTGTGTGTATTGTTTTGCTTTGGGACACGATGCGATGCGATTCGATGTGGTGTTAGTATGAGAGAGTTTTCTCGATAGTGATGTTCTGGTTTGCTGATGTGCCGATGTGATGTGAGGTGATGTGATGTGATGTGACGTGATGTGATGTGGAGTGAAGTGATGTGTTGATTTGAGCATTGTGTTGATTGATAGTAAGGGATGGTCCGAAGACCTCCCCACTGGCAAAAACTACGCACCCGAGCGAGCCCGATTAGGGATCGTCGCAGGCTTCAACCCGCCAGAGTGCAAGGGCGAGCCTCGACCTGGGGCCAGGGCGTCCGTGATCACCCTGGTCCCGGCGCCAGGTAAGTTTAAGCAATACCTAACCAATCAAAACCAATCAAAAACTAAACAATACCAACTAATATCCTCATTTGACAAAAACTCAGCAACAAGTAAACAAATACAAACAACAATAAACCATCCTAACACATTCATAACACACACCGATCGCATGAACAACGACGAATAATCCACTCAAAACCAGCTATCATCCAACATGTTCAATCCGTTGCTTCAAATATCAAAACACAACAAATACTACTCACTTAACTCGCACAGTAGCATCGTACTACCAGAGCGAATCGCACTCGCGTAGAAGTGGAAAATCCTCCCCCATCCGCCTCTCCCCATCTACTGCGAATAGGAGAAACCTTGTTCAAGATAGAACCTTCACATAGAACACCAATCGGTCACACAAACCACATCATCCTCACTTAGATCAATCCTCGTGTAAATTCAAATTTGCACATTAAGTGAGGCAATGTGAATCAACTAAACCATCCGTGCCAACCCAACCAAACAGAACCATGGTGAATTCCGAGTGGATGGATGTTATTCGTACGATGCTTATTTGCTTGATAAAGAGGATGTAAGAATTGTGTGTGTTGATGGTTTGTATATGACTTAGCACTCGTGTGTCTGCTCATGTTGTGTGTATTGTTTTGCTTTGGGACACGATGCGATGCGATGCGATGCGATTCGATGTGGTGTTAGTATGAGAGAGTTTTCTCGATAGTGATGTTCTGGTTTGCTGATGTGCCGATGTGAGGTGATGTGATGTGATGTGACGTGATGTGATGTGGAGTGAAGTGATGTGTTGATTTGAGCATTGTGTTGATTGATAGTAAGGGATGGTCCGAAGACCTCCCCACTGGCAAAAACTACGCACCCGAGCGAGCCCGATTAGGGATCGTCGCAGGCTTCAACCCGCCAGAGTGCAAGGGCGAGCCTCGACCTGGGGCCAGGGCGTCCGTGATCACCCTGGTCCCGGCGCCAGGTAAGTTTAAGCAATACCTAACCAATCAAAACCAATCAAAAACTAAACAATACCAACTAATATCCTCATTTGACAAAAACTCAGCAACAAGTAAACAAATACAAACAACAATAAACCATCCTAACACATTCATAACACACACCGATCGCATGAACAACGACGAATAATCCACTCAAAACCAGCTATCATCCAACATGTTCAATCCGTTGCTTCAAATATCAAAACACAACAAATACTACTCACTTAACTCGCACAGTAGCATCGTACTACCAGAGCGAATCGCACTCGCGTAGAAGTGGAAAATCCTCCCCCATCCGCCCCTCCCCATCTACTGCGAATAGGAGAAACCTTGTTCAAGATAGAACCTTCACATAGAACACCAATCGGTCACACAAACCACATCATCCTCACTTAGATCAATCCTCGTGTAAATTCAAATTTGCACATTAAGTGAGACAATGTGAATCAACTAAACCATCCGTGCCAACCCAACCAAACAGAACCATGGTGAATTCCGAGTGGATGGATGTTATTCGTACGATGCTTATTTGCTTGATAAAGAGGATGTAAGAATTGTGTGTGTTGATGGTTTGTATATGACTTAGCACTCGTGTGTCTGCTCATGTTGTGTGTATTGTTTTGCTTTGGGACACGATGCGATGCGATGCGATGCGATTCGATGTGGTGTTAGTATGAGAGAGTTTTCTCGATAGTGATGTTCTGGTTTGCTGATGTGCCGATGTGAGGTGATGTGATGTGATGTGACGTGATGTGATGTGGAGTGAAGTGATGTGTTGATTTGAGCATTGTGTTGATTGATAGTAAGGGATGGTCCGAAGACCTCCCCACTGGCAAAAACTACGCACCCGAGCGAGCCCGATTAGGGATCGTCGCAGGCTTCAACCCGCCAGAGTGCAAGGGCGAGCCTCGACCTGGGGCCAGGGCGTCCGTGATCACCCTGGTCCCGGCGCCAGGTAAGTTTAAGCAATACCTAACCAATCAAAACCAATCAAAAACTAAACAATACCAACTAATATCCTCATTTGACAAAAACTCAGCAACAAGTAAACAAATACAAACAACAATAAACCATCCTAACACATTCATAACACACACCGATCGCATGAACAACGACGAATAATCCACTCAAAACCAGCTATCATCCAACATGTTCAATCCGTTGCTTCAAATATCAAAACACAACAAATACTACTCACTTGACTCGCACAGTAGCATCGTACTACCAGAGCGAATCGCACTCGCGTAGAAGTGGAAAATCCTCCCCCATCCGCCTCTCCCCATCTACTGCGAATAGGAGAAACCTTGTTCAAGATAGAACCTTCACATAGAACACCAATCGGTCACACAAACCACATCATCCTCACTTAGATCAATCCTCGTGTAAATTCAAATTTGCACATTAAGTGAGGCAATGTGAATCAACTAAACCATCCGTGCCAACCCAACCATACAGAACCATGGTGAATTCCGAGTGGATGGATGTTATTCGTACGATGCTTATTTGCTTGATAAAGAGGATGTAAGAATTGTGTGTGTTGATGGTTTGTATATGACTTAGCACTCGTGTGTCTGCTCATGTTGTGTGTATTGTTTTGCTTTGGGACACGATGCGATGCGATGCGATGCGATGCGATTCGATGTGGTGTTAGTATGAGAGAGTTTTCCCGATAGTGATGTTCTGGTTTGCTGATGTGCCGATGTGAGGTGATGTGATGTGATGTGACGTGATGTGATGTGGAGTGAAGTGATGTGTTGATTTGAGCATTGTGTTGATTGATAGTAAGGGATGGTCCGAAGACCTCCCCACTGGCAAAAACTACGCACCCGAGCGAGCCCGATTAGGGATCGTCGCAGGCTTCAACCCGCCAGAGTGCAAGGGCGAGCCTCGACCTGGGGCCAGGGCGTCCGTGATCACCCTGGTCCCGGCGCCAGGTAAGTTTAAGCAATACCTAACCAATCAAAACCAATCAAAAACTAAACAATACCAACTAATATCCTCATTTGACAAAAACTCAGCAACAAGTAAACAAATACAAACAACAATAAACCATCCTAACACATTCATAACACACACCGATCGCATGAACAACGACGAATAATCCACTCAAAACCAGCTATCATCCAACATGTTCAATCCGTTGCTTCAAATATCAAAACACAACAAATACTACTCACTTAACTCGCACAGTAGCATCGTACTACCAGAGCGAATCGCACTCGCGTAGAAGTGGAAAATCCTCCCCCATCCGCCCCTCCCCATCTACTGCGAATAGGAGAAACCTTGTTCAAGATAGAACCTTCACATAGAACACCAATCGGTCACACAAACCACATCATCCTCACTTAGATCAATCCTCGTGTAAATTCAAATTTGCACATTAAGTGAGACAATGTGAATCAACTAAACCATCCGTGCCAACCCAACCAAACAGAACCATGGTGAATTCCGAGTGGATGGATGTTATTCGTACGATGCTTATTTGCTTGATAAAGAGGATGTAAGAATTGTGTGTGTTGATGGTTTGTATATGACTTAGCACTCGTGTGTCTGCTCATGTTGTGTGTATTGTTTTGCTTTGGGACACGATGCGATGCGATGCGATGCGATTCGATGTGGTGTTAGTATGAGAGAGTTTTCTCGATAGTGATGTTCTGGTTTGCTGATGTGCCGATGTGAGGTGATGTGATGTGATGTGACGTGATGTGATGTGGAGTGAAGTGATGTGTTGATTTGAGCATTGTGTTGATTGATAGTAAGGGATGGTCCGAAGACCTCCCCACTGGCAAAAACTACGCACCCGAGCGAGCCCGATTAGGGATCGTCGCAGGCTTCAACCCGCCAGAGTGCGAGGGCGAGCCTCGACCTGGGGCCAGGGCGTCCGTGATCACCCTGGTCCCGGCGCCAGGTAAGTTTAAGCAATACCTAACCAATCAAAACCAATCAAAAACTAAACAATACCAACTAATATCCTCATTTGACAAAAACTCAGCAACAAGTAAACAAATACAAACAACAATAAACCATCCTAACACATTCATAACACACACCGATCGCATGAACAACGACGAATAATCCACTCAAAACCAGCTATCATCCAACATGTTCAATCCGTTGCTTCAAATATCAAAACACAACAAATACTACTCACTTGACTCGCACAGTAGCATCGTACTACCAGAGCGAATCGCACTCGCGTAGAAGTGGAAAATCCTCCCCCATCCGCCTCTCCCCATCTACTGCGAATAGGAGAAACCTTGTTCAAGATAGAACCTTCACATAGAACACCAATCGGTCACACAAACCACATCATCCTCACTTAGATCAATCCTCGTGTAAATTCAAATTTGCACATTAAGTGAGACAATGTGAATCAACTAAACCATCCGTGCCAACCCAACCATACAGAACCATGGTGAATTCCGAGTGGATGGATGTTATTCGTACGATGCTTATTTGCTTGATAAAGAGGATGTAAGAATTGTGTGTGTTGATGGTTTGTATATGACTTAGCACTCGTGTGTCTGCTCATGTTGTGTGTATTGTTTTGCTTTGGGACACGATGCGATGCGATTCGATGTGGTGTTAGTATGAGAGAGTTTTCTCGATAGTGATGTTCTGGTTTTCTGATGTGCCGATGTGATGTGATGTGATGTGATGTGGAGTGATGTGATGTGTTGATTTGAGCATTGTGTTGATTTGAGCATTGTGTTGATTGATAGTAAGGGATGGTCCGAAGACCTCCCCACTGGCAAAAACTACGCACCCGAGCGAGCCCGATTAGGGATCGTCGCAGGCTTCAACCCGCCAGAGTGCAAGGGCGAGCCTCGACCTGGGGCCAGGGCGTCCGTGATCACCCTGGTCCCGGCGCCAGGTAAGTTTAAGCAATACCTAACCAATCAAAACCAATCAAAAACTAAACAATACCAACTAATATCCTCATTTGACAAAAACTCAGCAACAAGTAAACAAATACAAACAACAATAAACCATCCTAACACATTCATAACACACACCGATCGCATGAACAACGACGAATAATCCACTCAAAACCAGCTATCATCCAACATGTTCAATCCGTTGCTTCAAATATCAAAACACAACAAATACTACTCACTTGACTCGCACAGTAGCATCGTACTACCAGAGCGAATCGCACTCGCGTAGAAGTGGAAAATCCTCCCCCATCCGCCTCTCCCCATCTACTGCGAATAGGAGAAACCTTGTTCAAGATAGAACCTTCACATAGAACACCAATCGGTCACACAAACCACATCATCCTCACTTAGATCAATCCTCGTGTAAATTCAAATTTGCACATTAAGTGAGACAATGTGAATCAACTAAACCATCCGTGCCAACCCAACCATACAGAACCATGGTGAATTCCGAGTGGATGGATGTTATTCGTACGATGCTTATTTGCTTGATAAAGAGGATGTAAGAATTGTGTGTGTTGATGGTTTGTATATGACTTAGCACTCGTGTGTCTGCTCATGTTGTGTGTATTGTTTTGCTTTGGGACACGATGCGATGCGATGCGATGCGATGCGATTCGATGTGGTGTTAGTATGAGAGAGTTTTCCCGATAGTGATGTTCTGGTTTGCTGATGTGCCGATGTGAGGTGATGTGATGTGATGTGACGTGATGTGATGTGGAGTGAAGTGATGTGTTGATTTGAGCATTGTGTTGATTGATAGTAAGGGATGGTCCGAAGACCTCCCCACTGGCAAAAACTACGCACCCGAGCGAGCCCGATTAGGGATCGTCGCAGGCTTCAACCCGCCAGAGTGCAAGGGCGAGCCTCGACCTGGGGCCAGGGCGTCCGTGATCACCCTGGTCCCGGCGCCAGGTAAGTTTAAGCAATACCTAACCAATCAAAACCAATCAAAAACTAAACAATACCAACTAATATCCTCATTTGACAAAAACTCAGCAACAAGTAAACAAATACAAACAACAATAAACCATCCTAACACATTCATAACACACACCGATCGCATGAACAACGACGAATAATCCACTCAAAACCAGCTATCATCCAACATGTTCAATCCGTTGCTTCAAATATCAAAACACAACAAATACTACTCACTTAACTCGCACAGTAGCATCGTACTACCAGAGCGAATCGCACTCGCGTAGAAGTGGAAAATCCTCCCCCATCCGCCTCTCCCCATCTACTGCGAATAGGAGAAACCTTGTTCAAGATAGAACCTTCACATAGAACACCAATCGGTCACACAAACCACATCATCCTCACTTAGATCAATCCTCGTGTAAATTCAAATTTGCACATTAAGTGAGGCAATGTGAATCAACTAAACCATCCGTGCCAACCCAACCAAACAGAACCATGGTGAATTCCGAGTGGATGGATGTTATTCGTACGATGCTTATTTGCTTGATAAAGAGGATGTAAGAATTGTGTGTGTTGATGGTTTGTATATGACTTAGCACTCGTGTGTCTGCTCATGTTGTGTGTATTGTTTTGCTTTGGGACACGATGCGATGCGATGCGATTCGATGTGGTGTTAGTATGAGAGAGTTTTCTCGATAGTGATGTTCTGGTTTGCTGATGTGCCGATGTGATGTGATGTGATGTGATGTGATGTGATGTGATGTGATGTGGAGTGAAGTGATGTGTTGATTTGGGCATTGTGTTGATTGATAGTAAGGGATGGTCCGAAGACCTCCCCACTGGCAAAAACTACGCACCCGAGCGAGCCCGATTAGGGATCGTCGCAGGCTTCAACCCGCCAGAGTGCAAGGGCGAGCCTCGACCTGGGGCCAGGGCGTCCGTGATCACCCTGGTCCCGGCGCCAGGTAAGTTTAAGCAATACCTAACCAATCAAAACCAATCAAAAACTAAACAATACCAACTAATATCCTCATTTGACAAAATCTCAGCAACAAGTAAACAAATACAAACAACAATAAACCATCCTAACACATTCATAACACACACCGATCGCATGAACAACGACGAATAATCCACTCAAAACCAGCTATCATCCAACATGTTCAATCCGTTGCTTCAAATATCAAAACACAACAAATACTACTCACTTGACTCGCACAGTAGCATCGTACTACCAGAGCGAATCGCACTCGCGTAGAAGTGGAAAATCCTCCCCCATCCGCCTCTCCCCATCTACTTCGAATAGGAGAAACCTTGTTCAAGATAGAACCTTCACATAGAACACCAATCGGTCACACAAACCACATCATCCTCACTTAGATCAATCCTCGTGTAAATTCAAATTTGCACATTAAGTGAGGCAATGTGAATCAACTAAACCATCCGTGCCAACCCAACCAAACAGAACCATGGTGAATTCCGAGTGGATGGATGTTATTCGTACGATGCTTATTTGCTTGATAAAGAGGATGTAAGAATTGTGTGTGTTGATGGTTTGTATATGACTTAGCACTCGTGTGTCTGCTCATGTTGTGTGTATTGTTTTGCTTTGGGACACGATGCGATGCGATTCGATGTGGTGTTAGTATGAGAGAGTTTTCTCGATAGTGATGTTCTGGTTTGCTGATGTGCCGATGTGATGTGATGTGATGTGATGTGGAGTGATGTGATGTGTTGATTTGAGCATTGTGTTGACTTGAGCATTGTGTTGATTGATAGTAAGGGATGGTCCGAAGACCTCCCCACTGGCAAAAACTACGCACCCGAGCGAGCCCGATTAGGGATCGTCGCAGGCTTCAACCCGCCAGAGTGCAAGGGCGAGCCTCGACCTGGGGCCAGGGCGTCCGTGATCACCCTGGTCCCGGCGCCAGGTAAGTTTAAGCAATACCTAACCAATCAAAACCAATCAAAAACTAAACAATACCAACTAATATCCTCATTTGACAAAAACTCAGCAACAAGTAAACAAATACAAACAACAATAAACCATCCTAACACATTCATAACACACACCGATCGCATGAACAACGACGAATAATCCACTCAAAACCAGCTATCATCCAACATGTTCAATCCGTTGCTTCAAATATCAAAACACAACAAATACTACTCACTTGACTCGCACAGTAGCATCGTACTACCAGAGCGAATCGCACTCGCGTAGAAGTGGAAAATCCTCCCCCATCCGCCTCTCCCCATCTACTGCGAATAGGAGAAACCTTGTTCAAGATAGAACCTTCACATAGAACACCAATCGGTCACACAAACCACATCATCCTCACTTAGATCAATCCTCGTGTAAATTCAAATTTGCACATTAAGTGAGGCAATGTGAATCAACTAAACCATCCGTGCCAACCCAACCAAACAGAACCATGGTGAATTCCGAGTGGATGGATGTTATTCGTACGATGCTTATTTGCTTGATAAAGAGGATGTAAGAATTGTGTGTGTTGATGGTTTGTATATGACTTAGCACTCGTGTGTCTGCTCATGTTGTGTGTATTGTTTTGCTTTGGGACACGATGCGATGCGATGCGATTCGATGTGGTGTTAGTATGAGAGAGTTTTCTCGATAGTGATGTTCTGGTTTGCTGATGTGCCGATGTGATGTGATGTGATGTGATGTGATGTGATGTGATGTGATGTGATGTGATGTGGAGTGAAGTGATGTGTTGATTTGAGCATTGTGTTGATTGATAGTAAGGGATGGTCCGAAGACCTCCCCACTGGCAAAAACTACGCACCCGAGCGAGCCCGATTAGGGATCGTCGCAGGCTTCAACCCGCCAGAGTGCAAGGGCGAGCCTCGACCTGGGGCCAGGGCGTCCGTGATCACCCTGGTCCCGGCGCCAGGTAAGTTTAAGCAATACCTAACCAATCAAAACCAATCAAAAACTAAACAATACCAACTAATATCCTCATTTGACAAAATCTCAGCAACAAGTAAACAAATACAAACAACAATAAACCATCCTAACACATTCATAACACACACCGATCGCATGAACAACGACGAATAATCCACTCAAAACCAGCTATCATCCAACATGTTCAATCCGTTGCTTCAAATATCAAAACACAACAAATACTACTCACTTGACTCGCACAGTAGCATCGTACTACCAGAGCGAATCGCACTCGCGTAGAAGTGGAAAATCCTCCCCCATCCGCCTCTCCCCATCTACTTCGAATAGGAGAAACCTTGTTCAAGATAGAACCTTCACATAGAACACCAATCGGTCACACAAACCACATCATCCTCACTTAGATCAATCCTCGTGTAAATTCAAATTTGCACATTAAGTGAGGCAATGTGAATCAACTAAACCATCCGTGCCAACCCAACCAAACAGAACCATGGTGAATTCCGAGTGGATGGATGTTATTCGTACGATGCTTATTTGCTTGATAAAGAGGATGTAAGAATTGTGTGTGTTGATGGTTTGTATATGACTTAGCACTCGTGTGTCTGCTCATGTTGTGTGTATTGTTTTGCTTTGGGACACGATGCGATGCGATTCGATGTGGTGTTAGTATGAGAGAGTTTTCTCGATAGTGATGTTCTGGTTTGCTGATGTGCCGATGTGAGGTGATGTGATGTGATGTGACGTGATGTGATGTGTTGATTTGAGCATTGTGTTGATTTGAGCATTGTGTTGATTGATAGTAAGGGATGGTCCGAAGACCTCCCCACTGGCAAAAACTACGCACCCGAGCGAGCCCGATTAGGGATCGTCGCAGGCTTCAACCCGCCAGAGTGCAAGGGCGAGCCTCGACCTGGGGCCAGGGCGTCCGTGATCACCCTGGTCCCGGCGCCAGGTAAGTTTAAGCAATACCTAACCAATCAAAACCAATCAAAAACTAAACAATACCAACTAATATCCTCATTTGACAAAAACTCAGCAACAAGTAAACAAATACAAACAACAATAAACCATCCTAACACATTCATAACACACACCGATCGCATGAACAACGACGAATAATCCACTCAAAACCAGCTATCATCCAACATGTTCAATCCGTTGCTTCAAATATCAAAACACAACAAATACTACTCACTTAACTCGCACAGTAGCATCGTACTACCAGAGCGAATCGCACTCGCGTAGAAGTGGAAAATCCTCCCCCATCCGCCTCTCCCCATCTACTGCGAATAGGAGAAACCTTGTTCAAGATAGAACCTTCACATAGAACACCAATCGGTCACACAAACCACATCATCCTCACTTAGATCAATCCTCGTGTAAATTCAAATTTGCACATTAAGTGAGGCAATGTGAATCAACTAAACCATCCGTGCCAACCCAACCAAACAGAACCATGGTGAATTCCGAGTGGATGGATGTTATTCGTACGATGCTTATTTGCTTGATAAAGAGGATGTAAGAATTGTGTGTGTTGATGGTTTGTATATGACTTAGCACTCGTGTGTCTGCTCATGTTGTGTGTATTGTTTTGCTTTGGGACACGATGCGATGCGATGCGATTCGATGTGGTGTTAGTATGAGAGAGTTTTCTCGATAGTGATGTTCTGGTTTGCTGATGTGCCGATGTGATGTGAGGTGATGTGATGTGATGTGACGTGATGTGATGTGATGTGGAGTGAAGTGATGTGTTGATTTGAGCATTGTGTTGATTGATAGTAAGGGATGGTCCGAAGACCTCCCCACTGGCAAAAACTACGCACCCGAGCGAGCCCGATTAGGGATCGTCGCAGGCTTCAACCCGCCAGAGTGCAAGGGCGAGCCTCGACCTGGGGCCAGGGCGTCCGTGATCACCCTGGTCCCGGCGCCAGGTAAGTTTAAGCAATACCTAACCAATCAAAACCAATCAAAAACTAAACAATACCAACTAATATCCTCATTTGACAAAAACTCAGCAACAAGTAAACAAATACAAACAACAATAAACCATCCTAACACATTCATAACACACACCGATCGCATGAACAACGACGAATAATCCACTCAAAACCAGCTATCATCCAACATGTTCAATCCGTTGCTTCAAATATCAAAACACAACAAATACTACTCACTTAACTCGCACAGTAGCATCGTACTACCAGAGCGAATCGCACTCGCGTAGAAGTGGAAAATCCTCCCCCATCCGCCTCTCCCCATCTACTGCGAATAGGAGAAACCTTGTTCAAGATAGAACCTTCACATAGAACACCAATCGGTCACACAAACCACATCATCCTCACTTAGATCAATCCTCGTGTAAATTCAAATTTGCACATTAAGTGAGGCAATGTGAATCAACTAAACCATCCGTGCCAACCCAACCAAACAGAACCATGGTGAATTCCGAGTGGATGGATGTTATTCGTACGATGCTTATTTGCTTGATAAAGAGGATGTAAGAATTGTGTGTGTTGATGGTTTGTATATGACTTAGCACTCGTGTGTCTGCTCATGTTGTGTGTATTGTTTTGCTTTGGGACACGATGCGATGCGATGCGATTCGATGTGGTGTTAGTATGAGAGAGTTTTCTCGATAGTGATGTTCTGGTTTGCTGATGTGCCGATGTGATGTGAGGTGATGTGATGTGATGTGACGTGATGTGATGTGATGTGGAGTGAAGTGATGTGTTGATTTGAGCATTGTGTTGATTGATAGTAAGGGATGGTCCGAAGACCTCCCCACTGGCAAAAACTACGCACCCGAGCGAGCCCGATTAGGGATCGTCGCAGGCTTCAACCCGCCAGAGTGCAAGGGCGAGCCTCGACCTGGGGCCAGGGCGTCCGTGATCACCCTGGTCCCGGCGCCAGGTAAGTTTAAGCAATACCTAACCAATCAAAACCAATCAAAAACTAAACAATACCAACTAATATCCTCATTTGACAAATACTCAGCAACAAGTAAACAAATACAAACAACAATAAACCATCCTAACACATTCATAACACACACCGATCGCATGAACAACGACGAATAATCCACTCAAAACCAGCTATCATCCAACATGTTCAATCCGTTGCTTCAAATATCAAAACACAACAAATACTACTCACTTAACTCGCACAGTAGCATCGTACTACCAGAGCGAATCGCACTCGCGTAGAAGTGGAAAATCCTCCCCCATCCGCCTCTCCCCATCTACTGCGAATAGGAGAAACCTTGTTCAAGATAGAACCTTCACATAGAACACCAATCGGTCACACAAACCACATCATCCTCACTTAGATCAATCCTCGTGTAAATTCAAATTTGCACATTAAGTGAGGCAATGTGAATCAACTAAACCATCCGTGCCAACCCAACCAAACAGAACCATGGTGAATTCCGAGTGGATGGATGTTATTCGTACGATGCTTATTTGCTTGATAAAGAGGATGTAAGAATTGTGTGTGTTGATGGTTTGTATATGACTTAGCACTCGTGTGTCTGCTCATGTTGTGTGTATTGTTTTGCTTTGGGACACGATGCGATGCGATGCGATGCGATTCGATGTGGTGTTAGTATGAGAGAGTTTTCTCGATAGTGATGTTCTGGTTTGCTGATGTGCCGATGTGATGTGAGGTGATGTGATGTGATGTGACGTGATGTGATGTGGAGTGAAGTGATGTGTTGATTTGAGCATTGTGTTGATTGATAGTAAGGGATGGTCCGAAGACCTCCCCACTGGCAAAAACTACGCACCCGAGCGAGCCCGATTAGGGATCGTCGCAGGCTTCAACCCGCCAGAGTGCAAGGGCGAGCCTCGACCTGGGGCCAGGGCGTCCGTGATCACCCTGGTCCCGGCGCCAGGTAAGTTTAAGCAATACCTAACCAATCAAAACCAATCAAAAACTAAACAATACCAACTAATATCCTCATTTGACAAAAACTCAGCAACAAGTAAACAAATACAAACAACAATAAACCATCCTAACACATTCATAACACACACCGATCGCATGAACAACGACGAATAATCCACTCAAAACCAGCTATCATCCAACATGTTCAATCCGTTGCTTCAAATATCAAAACACAACAAATACTACTCACTTGACTCGCACAGTAGCATCGTACTACCAGAGCGAATCGCACTCGCGTAGAAGTGGAAAATCCTCCCCCATCCGCCTCTCCCCATCTACTGCGAATAGGAGAAACCTTGTTCAAGATAGAACCTTCACATAGAACACCAATCGGTCACACAAACCACATCATCCTCACTTAGATCAATCCTCGTGTAAATTCAAATTTGCACATTAAGTGAGACAATGTGAATCAACTAAACCATCCGTGCCAACCCAACCATACAGAACCATGGTGAATTCCGAGTGGATGGATGTTATTCGTACGATGCTTATTTGCTTGATAAAGAGGATGTAAGAATTGTGTGTGTTGATGGTTTGTATATGACTTAGCACTCGTGTGTCTGCTCATGTTGTGTGTATTGTTTTGCTTTGGGACACGATGCGATGCGATGCGATGCGATTCGATGTGGTGTTAGTATGAGAGAGTTTTCTCGATAGTGATGTTCTGGTTTGCTGATGTGCCGATGTGAGGTGATGTGATGTGATGTGACGTGATGTGATGTGTTGATTTGAGCATTGTGTTGATTTGAGCATTGTGTTGATTGATAGTAAGGGATGGTCCGAAGACCTCCCCACTGGCAAAAACTACGCACCCGAGCGAGCCCGATTAGGGATCGTCGCAGGCTTCAACCCGCCAGAGTGCAAGGGCGAGCCTCGACCTGGGGCCAGGGCGTCCGTGATCACCCTGGTCCCGGCGCCAGGTAAGTTTAAGCAATACCTAACCAATCAAAACCAATCAAAAACTAAACAATACCAACTAATATCCTCATTTGACAAAAACTCAGCAACAAGTAAACAAATACAAACAACAATAAACCATCCTAACACATTCATAACACACACCGATCGCATGAACAACGACGAATAATCCACTCAAAACCAGCTATCATCCAACATGTTCAATCCGTTGCTTCAAATATCAAAACACAACAAATACTACTCACTTGACTCGCACAGTAGCATCGTACTACCAGAGCGAATCGCACTCGCGTAGAAGTGGAAAATCCTCCCCCATCCGCCTCTCCCCATCTACTGCGAATAGGAGAAACCTTGTTCAAGATAGAACCTTCACATAGAACACCAATCGGTCACACAAACCACATCATCCTCACTTAGATCAATCCTCGTGTAAATTCAAATTTGCACATTAAGTGAGGCAATGTGAATCAACTAAACCATCCGTGCCAACCCAACCAAACAGAACCATGGTGAATTCCGAGTGGATGGATGTTATTCGTACGATGCTTATTTGCTTGATAAAGAGGATGTAAGAATTGTGTGTGTTGATGGTTTGTAGATGACTTAGCACTCGTGTGTCTGCTCATGTTGTGTGTATTGTTTTGCTTTGGGACACGATGCGATGCGATTCGATGTGGTGTTAGTATGAGAGAGTTTTCTCGATAGTGATGTTCTGGTTTGCTGATGTGCCGATGTGAGGTGATGTGATGTGATGTGACGTGATGTGATGTGGAGTGAAGTGATGTGTTGATTTGAGCATTGTGTTGATTGATAGTAAGGGATGGTCCGAAGACCTCCCCACTGGCAAAAACTACGCACCCGAGCGAGCCCGATTAGGGATCGTCGCAGGCTTCAACCCGCCAGAGTGCAAGGGCGAGCCTCGACCTGGGGCCAGGGCGTCCGTGATCACCCTGGTCCCGGCGCCAGGTAAGTTTAAGCAATACCTAACCAATCAAAACCAATCAAAAACTAAACAATACCAACTAATATCCTCATTTGACAAAAACTCAGCAACAAGTAAACAAATACAAACAACAATAAACCATCCTAACACATTCATAACACACACCGATCGCATGAACAACGACGAATAATCCACTCAAAACCAGCTATCATCCAACATGTTCAATCCGTTGCTTCAAATATCAAAACACAACAAATACTACTCACTTAACTCGCACAGTAGCATCGTACTACCAGAGCGAATCGCACTCGCGTAGAAGTGGAAAATCCTCCCCCATCCGCCTCTCCCCATCTACTGCGAATAGGAGAAACCTTGTTCAAGATAGAACCTTCACATAGAACACCAATCGGTCACACAAACCACATCATCCTCACTTAGATCAATCCTCGTGTAAATTCAAATTTGCACATTAAGTGAGACAATGTGAATCAACTAAACCATCCGTGCCAACCCAACCATACAGAACCATGGTGAATTCCGAGTGGATGGATGTTATTCGTACGATGCTTATTTGCTTGATAAAGAGGATGTAAGAATTGTGTGTGTTGATGGTTTGTATATGACTTAGCACTCGTGTGTCTGCTCATGTTGTGTGTATTGTTTTGCTTTGGGACACGATGCGATGCGATGCGATTCGATGTGGTGTTAGTATGAGAGAGTTTTCTCGATAGTGATGTTCTGGTTTGCTGATGTGCCGATGTGATGTGATGTGATGTGATGTGATGTGATGTGATGTGATGTGATGTGGAGTGAAGTGATGTGTTGATTTGAGCATTGTGTTGATTGATAGTAAGGGATGGTCCGAAGACCTCCCCACTGGCAAAAACTACGCACCCGAGCGAGCCCGATTAGGGATCGTCGCAGGCTTCAACCCGCCAGAGTGCAAGGGCGAGCCTCGACCTGGGGCCAGGGCGTCCGTGATCACCCTGGTCCCGGCGCCAGGTAAGTTTACGCAATACCTAACCAATCAAAACCAATCAAAAACTAAACAATACCAACTAATATCCTCATTTGACAAAAACGCAGAAACAAGTAAACAAATACAAACAACAATAAACCATCCTAACACATTCATAACACACACCGATCGCATGAACAACGACGAATAATCCACTCAAAACCAGCTATCATCCAACATGTTCAATCCGTTGCTTCAAATATCAAAACACAACAAATACTACTCACTTGACTCGCACAGTAGCATCGTACTACCAGAGCGAATCGCACTCGCGTAGAAGTGGAAAATCCTCCCCCATCCGCCTCTCCCCATCTACTGCGAATAGGAGAAACCTTGTTCAAGATAGAACCTTCACATAGAACACCAATCGGTCACACAAACCACATCATCCTCACTTAGATCAATCCTCGTGTAAATTCAAATTTGCACATTAAGTGAGGCAATGTGAATCAACTAAACCATCCGTGCCAACCCAACCATACAGAACCATGGTGAATTCCGAGTGGATGGATGTTATTCGTACGATGCTTATTTGCTTGATAAAGAGGATGTAAGAATTGTGTGTGTTGATGGTTTGTATATGACTTAGCACTCGTGTGTCTGCTCATGTTGTGTGTATTGTTTTGCTTTGGGACACGATGCGATGCGATTCGATGTGGTGTTAGTATGAGAGAGTTTTCTCGATAGTGATGTTCTGGTTTGCTGATGTGCCGATGTGATGTGATGTGACGTGATGTGATGTGGAGTGAAGTGATGTGTTGATTTGAGCATTGTGTTGATTGATAGTAAGGGATGGTCCGAAGACCTCCCCACTGGCAAAATCTACGCACCCGAGCGAGCCCGATTAGGGATCGTCGCAGGCTTCAACCCGCCAGAGTGCAAGGGCGAGCCTCGACCTGGGGCCAGGGCGTCCGTGATCACCCTGGTCCGGCGCCAGGTAAGTTTAGCAATACCTAACCAATCAAAACCAATCAAAAACTAAACAATACCAACTAATATCCTCATTTGACAAAAACTCAGCAACAAGTAAACAAATACAAACAACAATAAACCATCCTAACACATTCATAACACACACCGATCGCATGAACAACGACGAATAATCCACTCAAAACCAGCTATCATCCAACATGTTCAATCCGTTGCTTCAAATATCAAAACACAACAAATACTACTCACTTGACTCGCACAGTAGCATCGTACTACCAGACCGAATCGCACTCGCGTAGAAGTGGAAAATCCTCCCCCATCCGCCTCTCCCCATCTACTGCGAATAGGAGAAACCTTGTTCAAGATAGAACCTTCACATAGAACACCAATCGGTCACACAAACCACATCATCCTCACTTAGATCAATCCTCGTGTAAATTCAAATTTGCACATTAAGTGAGACAATGTGAATCAACTAAACCATCCGTGCCAACCCAACCAAACAGAACCGAGGTGAATTCCGAGTGGATGGATGTTATTCGTACGATGCTTATTTGCTTGATAAAGAGGATGTAAGAATTGTGTGTGTTGATGGTTTGTATATGACTTAGCACTCGTGTGTCTGCTCATGTTGTGTGTATTGTTTTGCTTTGGGACACGATGCGATGCGATTCGATGTGGTGTTAGTATGAGAGAGTTTTCTCGATAGTGATGTTCTGGTTTGCTGATGTGCCGATGTGATGTGACGTGATGTGATGTGGAGTGATGTGATGTGTTGATTTGAGCATTGTGTTGATTTGAGCATTGTGTTGATTTGAGCATTGTGTTGATTGATAGTAAGGGATGGTCCGAAGACCTCCCCACTGGCAAAAACTACGCACCCGAGCGAGCCCGATTAGGGATCGTCGCAGGCTTCAACCCGCCAGAGTGCAAGGGCGAGCCTCGACCTGGGGCCAGGGCGTCCGTGATCACCCTGGTCCCGGCGCCAGGTAAGTTTAAGCAATACCTAACCAATCAAAACCAATCAAAAACTAAACAATACCAACTAATATCCTCATTTGACAAAAACTCAGCAACAAGTAAACAAATACAAACAACAATAAACCATCCTAACACATTCATAACACACACCGATCGCATGAACAACGACGAATAATCCACTCAAAACCAGCTATCATCCAACATGTTCAATCCGTTGCTTCAAATATCAAAACACAACAAATACTACTCACTTGACTCGCACAGTAGCATCGTACTACCAGAGCGAATCGCACTCGCGTAGAAGTGGAAAATCCTCCCCCATCCGCCTCTCCCCATCTACTGCGAATAGGAGAAACCTTGTTCAAGATAGAACCTTCACATAGAACACCAATCGGTCACACAAACCACATCATCCTCACTTAGATCAATCCTCGTGTAAATTCAAATTTGCACATTAAGTGAGGCAATGTGAATCAACTAAACCATCCGTGCCAACCCAACCAAACAGAACCATGGTGAATTCCGAGTGGATGGATGTTATTCGTACGATGCTTATTTGCTTGATAAAGAGGATGTAAGAATTGTGTGTGTTGATGGTTTGTATATGACTTAGCACTCGTGTGTCTGCTCATGTTGTGTGTATTGTTTTGCTTTGGGACACGATGCGATGCGATGCGATGCGATTCGATGTGGTGTTAGTATGAGAGAGTTTTCTCGATAGTGATGTTCTGGTTTGCTGATGTGCCGATGTGATGTGATGTGACGTGATGTGATGTGGAGTGAAGTGATGTGTTGATTTGAGCATTGTGTTGATTGATAGTAAGGGATGGTCCGA
Source organism: Fasciola hepatica (assembly GCA_948099385.1). NCBI lineage: Eukaryota > Metazoa > Platyhelminthes > Trematoda > Plagiorchiida > Fasciolidae > Fasciola > Fasciola hepatica. Next base: position 4,953,466 of record CANUEZ040000060.1, on the reverse strand, counting down.
AGACCTCCCCACTGGCAAAATCTACGCACCCGAGCGAGCCCGATTAGGGATCGTCGCAGGCTTCAACCCGCCAGAGTGCAAGGGCGAGCCTCGACCTGGGGCCAGGGCGTCCGTGATCACCCTGGTCCCGGCGCCAGGTAAGTTTAGCAATACCTAACCAATCAAAACCAATCAAAAACTAAACAATACCAACTAATATCCTCATTTGACAAAAACTCAGCAACAAGTAAACAAATACAAACAACAATAAACCATCCTAACACATTCATAACACACACCGATCGCATGAACAACGACGAATAATCCACTCAAAACCAGCTATCATCCAACATGTTCAATCCGTTGCTTCAAATATCAAAACACAACAAATACTACTCACTTGACTCGCACAGTAGCATCGTACTACCAGAGCGAATCGCACTCGCGTAGAAGTGGAAAATCCTCCCCCATCCGCCTCTCCCCATCTACTGCGAATAGGAGAAACCTTGTTCAAGATAGAACCTTCACATAGAACACCAATCGGTCACACAAACCACATCATCCTCACTTAGATCAATCCTCGTGTAAATTCAAATTTGCACATTAAGTGAGGCAATGTGAATCAACTAAACCATCCGTGCCAACCCAACCAAACAGAACCATGGTGAATTCCGAGTGGATGGATGTTATTCGTACGATGCTTATTTGCTTGATAAAGAGGATGTAAGAATTGTGTGTGTTGATGGTTTGTATATGACTTAGCACTCGTGTGTCTGCTCATGTTGTGTGTATTGTTTTGCTTTGGGACACGATGCGATGCGATGCGATGCGATTCGATGTGGTGTTAGTATGAGAGAGTTTTCTCGATAGTGATGTTCTGGTTTGCTGATGTGCCGATGTGAGGTGATGTGATGTGATGTGACGTGATGTGATGTGGAGTGAAGTGATGTGTTGATTTGAGCATTGTGTTGATTGATAGTAAGGGATGGTCCGAAGACCTCCCCACTGGCAAAATCTACGCACCCGAGCGAGCCCGATTAGGGATCGTCGCAGGCTTCAACCCGCCAGAGTGCAAGGGCGAGCCTCGACCTGGGGCCAGGGCGTCCGTGATCACCCTGGTCCCGGCGCCAGGTAAGTTTAAGCAATACCTAACCAATCAAAACCAATCAAAAACTAAACAATACCAACTAATATCCTCATTTGACAAAAACTCAGCAACAAGTAAACAAATACAAACAACAATAAACCATCCTAACACATTCATAACACACACCGATCGCATGAACAACGACGAATAATCCACTCAAAACCAGCTATCATCCAACATGTTCAATCCGTTGCTTCAAATATCAAAACACAACAAATACTACTCACTTGACTCGCACAGTAGCATCGTACTACCAGACCGAATCGCACTCGCGTAGAAGTGGAAAATCCTCCCCCATCCGCCTCTCCCCATCTACTGCGAATAGGAGAAACCTTGTTCAAGATAGAACCTTCACATAGAACACCAATCGGTCACACAAACCACATCATCCTCACTTAGATCAATCCTCGTGTAAATTCAAATTTGCACATTAAGTGAGGCAATGTGAATCAACTAAACCATCCGTGCCAACCCAACCAAACAGAACCATGGTGAATTCCGAGTGGATGGATGTTATTCGTACGATGCTTATTTGCTTGATAAAGAGGATGTAAGAATTGTGTGTGTTGATGGTTTGTATATGACTTAGCACTCGTGTGTCTGCTCATGTTGTGTGTATTGTTTTGCTTTGGGACACGATGCGATGCGATTCGATGTGGTGTTAGTATGAGAGAGTTTTCTCGATAGTGATGTTCTGGTTTGCTGATGTGCCGATGTGATGTGATGTGACGTGATGTGATGTGGAGTGAAGTGATGTGTTGATTTGAGCATTGTGTTGATTGATAGTAAGGGATGGTCCGAAGACCTCCCCACTGGCAAAATCTACGCACCCGAGCGAGCCCGATTAGGGATCGTCGCAGGCTTCAACCCGCCAGAGTGCAAGGGCGAGCCTCGACCTGGGGCCAGGGCGTCCGTGATCACCCTGGTCCCGGCGCCAGGTAAGTTTAGCAATACCTAACCAATCAAAACCAATCAAAAACTAAACAATACCAACTAATATCCTCATTTGACAAAAACTCAGCAACAAGTAAACAAATACAAACAACAATAAACCATCCTAACACATTCATAACACACACCGATCGCATGAACAACGACGAATAATCCACTCAAAACCAGCTATCATCCAACATGTTCAATCCGTTGCTTCAAATATCAAAACACAACAAATACTACTCACTTGACTCGCACAGTAGCATCGTACTACCAGAGCGAATCGCACTCGCGTAGAAGTGGAAAATCCTCCCCCATCCGCCTCTCCCCATCTACTGCGAATAGGAGAAACCTTGTTCAAGATAGAACCTTCACATAGAACACCAATCGGTCACACAAACCACATCATCCTCACTTAGATCAATCCTCGTGTAAATTCAAATTTGCACATTAAGTGAGGCAATGTGAATCAACTAAACCATCCGTGCCAACCCAACCAAACAGAACCATGGTGAATTCCGAGTGGATGGATGTTATTCGTACGATGCTTATTTGCTTGATAAAGAGGATGTAAGAATTGTGTGTGTTGATGGTTTGTATATGACTTAGCACTCGTGTGTCTGCTCATGTTGTGTGTATTGTTTTGCTTTGGGACACGATGCGATGCGATGCGATGCGATTCGATGTGGTGTTAGTATGAGAGAGTTTTCTCGATAGTGATGTTCTGGTTTGCTGATGTGCCGATGTGAGGTGATGTGATGTGATGTGACGTGATGTGATGTGGAGTGAAGTGATGTGTTGATTTGAGCATTGTGTTGATTGATAGTAAGGGATGGTCCGAAGACCTCCCCACTGGCAAAAACTACGCACCCGAGCGAGCCCGATTAGGGATCGTCGCAGGCTTCAACCCGCCAGAGTGCAAGGGCGAGCCTCGACCTGGGGCCAGGGCGTCCGTGATCACCCTGGTCCCGGCGCCAGGTAAGTTTAAGCAATACCTAACCAATCAAAACCAATCAAAAACTAAACAATACCAACTAATATCCTCATTTGACAAAAATTCAGCAACAAGTAAACAAATACAAACAACAATAAACCATCCTAACACATTCATAACACACACCGATCGCATGAACAACGACGAATAATCCACTCAAAACCAGCTATCATCCAACATGTTCAATCCGTTGCTTCAAATATCAAAACACAACAAATACTACTCACTTGACTCGCACAGTAGCATCGTACTACCAGAGCGAATCGCACTCGCGTAGAAGTGGAAAATCCTCCCCCATCCGCCTCTCCCCATCTACTGCGAATAGGAGAAACCTTGTTCAAGATAGAACCTTCACATAGAACACCAATCGGTCACACAAACCACATCATCCTCACTTAGATCAATCCTCGTGTAAATTCAAATTTGCACATTAAGTGAGGCAATGTGAATCAACTAAACCATCCGTGCCAACCCAACCAAACAGAACCATGGTGAATTCCGAGTGGATGGATGTTATTCGTACGATGCTTATTTGCTTGATAAAGAGGATGTAAGAATTGTGTGTGTTGATGGTTTGTATATGACTTAGCACTCGTGTGTCTGCTCATGTTGTGTGTATTGTTTTGCTTTGGGACACGATGCGATGCGATTCGATGTGGTGTTAGTATGAGAGAGTTTTCTCGATAGTGATGTTCTGGTTTGCTGATGTGCCGATGTGAGGTGATGTGATGTGATGTGACGTGATGTGATGTGGAGTGAAGTGATGTGTTGATTTGAGCATTGTGTTGATTGATAGTAAGGGATGGTCCGAAGACCTCCCCACTGGCAAAAACTACGCACCCGAGCGAGCCCGATTAGGGATCGTCGCAGGCTTCAACCCGCCAGAGTGCAAGGGCGAGCCTCGACCTGGGGCCAGGGCGTCCGTGATCACCCTGGTCCCGGCGCCAGGTAAGTTTAAGCAATACCTAACCAATCAAAACCAATCAAAAACTAAACAATACCAACTAATATCCTCATTTGACAAAAACTCAGCAACAAGTAAACAAATACAAACAACAATAAACCATCCTAACACATTCATAACACACACCGATCGCATGAACAACGACGAATAATCCACTCAAAACCAGCTATCATCCAACATGTTCAATCCGTTGCTTCAAATATCAAAACACAACAAATACTACTCACTTGACTCGCACAGTAGCATCGTACTACCAGAGCGAATCGCACTCGCGTAGAAGTGGAAAATCCTCCCCCATCCGCCTCTCCCCATCTACTGCGAATAGGAGAAACCTTGTTCAAGATAGAACCTTCACATAGAACACCAATCGGTCACACAAACCACATCATCCTCACTTAGATCAATCCTCGTGTAAATTCAAATTTGCACATTAAGTGAGGCAATGTGAATCAACTAAACCATCCGTGCCAACCCAACCATACAGAACCATGGTGAATTCCGAGTGGATGGATGTTATTCGTACGATGCTTATTTGCTTGATAAAGAGGATGTAAGAATTGTGTGTGTTGATGGTTTGTATATGACTTAGCACTCGTGTGTCTGCTCATGTTGTGTGTATTGTTTTGCTTTGGGACACGATGCGATGCGATTCGATGTGGTGTTAGTATGAGAGAGTTTTCTCGATAGTGATGTTCTGGTTTGCTGATGTGCCGATGTGATGTGATGTGACGTGTTGTGATGTGGAGTGAAGTGATGTGTTGATTTGAGCATTGTGTTGATTGATAGTAAGGGATGGTCCGAAGACCTCCCCACTGGCAAAAACTACGCACCCGAGCGAGCCCGATTAGGGATCGTCGCAGGCTTCAACCCGCCAGAGTGCAAGGGCGAGCCTCGACCTGGGGCCAGGGCGTCCGTGATCACCCTGGTCCCGGCGCCAGGTAAGTTTAAGCAATACCTAACCAATCAAAACCAATCAAAAACTAAACAATACCAACTAATATCCTCATTTGACAAAAACTCAGCAACAAGTAAACAAATACAAACAACAATAAACCATCCTAACACATTCATAACACACACCGATCGCATGAACAACGACGAATAATCCACTCAAAACCAGCTATCATCCAACATGTTCAATCCGTTGCTTCAAATATCAAAACACAACAAATACTACTCACTTGACTCGCACAGTAGCATCGTACTACCAGAGCGAATCGCACTCGCGTAGAAGTGGAAAATCCTCCCCCATCCGCCTCTCCCCATCTACTGCGAATAGGAGAAACCTTGTTCAGGATAGAACCTTCACATAGAACACCAATCGGTCACACAAACCACATCATCCTCACTTAGATCAATCCTCGTGTAAATTCAAATTTGCACATTAAGTGAGGCAATGTGAATCAACTAAACCATCCGTGCCAACCCAACCATACAGAACCATGGTGAATTCCGAGTGGATGGATGTTATTCGTACGATGCTTATTTGCTTGATAAAGAGGATGTAAGAATTGTGTGTGTTGATGGTTTGTATATGACTTAGCACTCGTGTGTCTGCTCATGTTGTGTGTATTGTTTTGCTTTGGGACACGATGCGATGCGATTCGATGTGGTGTTAGTATGAGAGAGTTTTCTCGATAGTGATGTTCTGGTTTGCTGATGTGCCGATGTGATGTGAGGTGATGTGATGTGATGTGACGTGATGTGATGTGGAGTGAAGTGATGTGTTGATTTGAGCATTGTGTTGATTGATAGTAAGGGATGGTCCGAAGACCTCCCCACTGGCAAAAACTACGCACCCGAGCGAGCCCGATTAGGGATCGTCGCAGGCTTCAACCCGCCAGAGTGCAAGGGCGAGCCTCGACCTGGGGCCAGGGCGTCCGTGATCACCCTGGTCCCGGCGCCAGGTAAGCTTAAGCAATACCTAACCAATCAAAACCAATCAAAAACTAAACAATACCAACTAATATCCTCATTTGACAAAAACTCAGCAACAAGTAAACAAATACAAACAACAATAAACCATCCTAACACATTCATAACACACACCGATCGCATGAACAACGACGAATAATCCACTCAAAACCAGCTATCATCCAACATGTTCAATCCGTTGCTTCAAATATCAAAACACAACAAATACTACTCACTTGACTCGCACAGTAGCATCGTACTACCAGAGCGAATCGCACTCGCGTAGAAGTGGAAAATCCTCCCCCATCCGCCTCTCCCCATCTACTGCGAATAGGAGAAACCTTGTTCAGGATAGAACCTTCACATAGAACACCAATCGGTCACACAAACCACATCATCCTCACTTAGATCAATCCTCGTGTAAATTCAAATTTGCACATTAAGTGAGGCAATGTGAATCAACTAAACCATCCGTGCCAACCCAACCATACAGAACCATGGTGAATTCCGAGTGGATGGATGTTATTCGTACGATGCTTATTTGCTTGATAAAGAGGATGTAAGAATTGTGTGTGTTGATGGTTTGTATATGACTTAGCACTCGTGTGTCTGCTCATGTTGTGTGTATTGTTTTGCTTTGGGACACGATGCGATGCGATGCGATGCGATTCGATGTGGTGTTAGTATGAGAGAGTTTTCTCGATAGTGATGTTCTGGTTTGCTGATGTGCCGATGTGAGGTGATGTGATGTGATGTGACGTGATGTGATGTGTTGATTTGAGCATTATGTTGATTTGAGCATTGTGTTGATTGATAGTAAGGGATGGTCCGAAGACCTCCCCACTGGCAAAAACTACGCACCCGAGCGAGCCCGATTAGGGATCGTCGCAGGCTTCAACCCGCCAGAGTGCAAGGGCGAGCCTCGACCTGGGGCCAGGGCGTCCGTGATCACCCTGGTCCCGGCGCCAGGTAAGTTTAAGCAATACCTAACCAATCAAAACCAATCAAAAACTAAACAATACCAACTAATATCCTCATTTGACAAAAACTCAGCAACAAGTAAACAAATACAAACAACAATAAACCATCCTAACACATTCATAACACACACCGATCGCATGAACAACGACGAATAATCCACTCAAAACCAGCTATCATCCAACATGTTCAATCCGTTGCTTCAAATATCAAAACACAACAAATACTACTCACTTGACTCGCACAGTAGCATCGTACTACCAGAGCGAATCGCACTCGCGTAGAAGTGGAAAATCCTCCCCCATCCGCCTCTCCCCATCTACTGCGAATAGGAGAAACCTTGTTCAAGATAGAACCTTCACATAGAACACCAATCGGTCACACAAACCACATCATCCTCACTTAGATCAATCCTCGTGTAAATTCAAATTTGCACATTAAGTGAGGCAATGTGAATCAACTAAACCATCCGTGCCAACCCAACCAAACAGAACCATGGTGAATTCCGAGTGGATGGATGTTATTCGTACGATGCTTATTTGCTTGATAAAGAGGATGTAAGAATTGTGTGTGTTGATGGTTTGTATATGACTTAGCACTCGTGTGTCTGCTCATGTTGTGTGTATTGTTTTGCTTTGGGACACGATGCGATGCGATGCGATGCGATGCGATTCGATGTGGTGTTAGTATGAGAGAGTTCTCTCGATAGTGATGTTCTGGTTTGCTGATGTGCCGATGTGAGGTGATGTGATGTGATGTGACGTGATGTGATGTGGAGTGAAGTGATGTGTTGATTTGAGCATTGTGTTGATTGATAGTAAGGGATGGTCCGAAGACCTCCCCACTGGCAAAAACTACGCACCCGAGCGAGCCCGATTAGGGATCGTCGCAGGCTTCAACCCGCCAGAGTGCAAGGGCGAGCCTCGACCTGGGGCCAGGGCGTCCGTGATCACCCTGGTCCCGGCGCCAGGTAAGTTTAAGCAATACCTAACCAATCAAAACCAATCAAAAACTAAACAATACCAACTAATATCCTCATTTGACAAAAACTCAGCAACAAGTAAACAAATACAAACAACAATAAACCATCCTAACACATTCATAACACACACCGATCGCATGAACAACGACGAATAATCCACTCAAAACCAGCTATCATCCAACATGTTCAATCCGTTGCTTCAAATATCAAAACACAACAAATACTACTCACTTGACTCGCACAGTAGCATCGTACTACCAGAGCGAATCGCACTCGCGTAGAAGTGGAAAATCCTCCCCCATCCGCCTCTCCCCATCTACTGCGAATAGGAGAAACCTTGTTCAAGATAGAACCTTCACATAGAACACCAATCGGTCACACAAACCACATCATCCTCACTTAGATCAATCCTCGTGTAAATTCAAATTTGCACATTAAGTGAGGCAATGTGAATCAACTAAACCATCCGTGCCAACCCAACCAAACAGAACCATGGTGAATTCCGAGTGGATGGATGTTATTCGTACGATGCTTATTTGCTTGATAAAGAGGATGTAAGAATTGTGTGTGTTGATGGTTTGTATATGACTTAGCACTCGTGTGTCTGCTCATGTTGTGTGTATTGTTTTGCTTTGGGACACGATGCGATGCGATGCGATGCGATTCGATGTGGTGTTAGTATGAGAGAGTTTTCTCGATAGTGATGTTCTGGTTTGCTGATGTGCCGATGTGAGGTGATGTGATGTGATGTGATGTGACGTGATGTGATGTGGAGTGAAGTGATGTGTTGATTTGAGCATTGTGTTGATTGATAGTAAGGGATGGTCCGAAGACCTCCCCACTGGCAAAATCTACGCACCCGAGCGAGCCCGATTAGGGATCGTCGCAGGCTTCAACCCGCCAGAGTGCAAGGGCGAGCCTCGACCTGGGGCCAGGGCGTCCGTGATCACCCTGGTCCCGGCGCCAGGTAAGTTTAAGCAATACCTAACCAATCAAAACCAATCAAAAACTAAACAATACCAACTAATATCCTCATTTGACAAAAACTCAGCAACAAGTAAACAAATACAAACAACAATAAACCATCCTAACACATTCATAACACACACCGATCGCATGAACAACGACGAATAATCCACTCAAAACCAGCTATCATCCAACATGTTCAATCCGTTGCTTCAAATATCAAAACACAACAAATACTACTCACTTGACTCGCACAGTAGCATCGTACTACCAGAGCGAATCGCACTCGCGTAGAAGTGGAAAATCCTCCCCCATCCGCCTCTCCCCATCTACTGCGAATAGGAGAAACCTTGTTCAAGATAGAACCTTCACATAGAACACCAATCGGTCACACAAACCACATCATCCTCACTTAGATCAATCCTCGTGTAAATTCAAATTTGCACATTAAGTGAGGCAATGTGAATCAACTAAACCATCCGTGCCAACCCAACCAAACAGAACCATGGTGAATTCCGAGTGGATGGATGTTATTCGTACGATGCTTATTTGCTTGATAAAGAGGATGTAAGAATTGTGTGTGTTGATGGTTTGTATATGACTTAGCACTCGTGTGTCTGCTCATGTTGTGTGTATTGTTTTGCTTTGGGACACGATGCGATGCGATGCGATGCGATTCGATGTGGTGTTAGTATGAGAGAGTTTTCTCGATAGTGATGTTCTGGTTTGCTGATGTGCCGATGTGAGGTGATGTGATGTGATGTGACGTGATGTGATGTGTTGATTTGAGCATTGTGTTGATTTGAGCATTGTGTTGATTTGAGCATTGTGTTGATTGATAGTAAGGGATGGTCCGAAGACCTCCCCACTGGCAAAAACTACGCACCCGAGCGAGCCCGATTAGGGATCGTCGCAGGCTTCAACCCGCCAGAGTGCAAGGGCGAGCCTCGACCTGGGGCCAGGGCGTCCGTGATCACCCTGGTCCCGGCGCCAGGTAAGTTTAAGCAATACCTAACCAATCAAAACCAATCAAAAACTAAACAATACCAACTAATATCCTCATTTGACAAAAACTCAGCAACAAGTAAACAAATACAAACAACAATAAACCATCCTAACACATTCATAACACACACCGATCGCATGAACAACGACGAATAATCCACTCAAAACCAGCTATCATCCAACATGTTCAATCCGTTGCTTCAAATATCAAAACACAACAAATACTACTCACTTGACTCGCACAGTAGCATCGTACTACCAGAGCGAATCGCACTCGCGTAGAAGTGGAAAATCCTCCCCCATCCGCCTCTCCCCATCTACTGCGAATAGGAGAAACCTTGTTCAAGATAGAACCTTCACATAGAACACCAATCGGTCACACAAACCACATCATCCTCACTTAGATCAATCCTCGTGTAAATTCAAATTTGCACATTAAGTGAGACAATGTGAATCAACTAAACCATCCGTGCCAACCCAACCAAACAGAACCATGGTGAATTCCGAGTGGATGGATGTTATTCGTACGATGCTTATTTGCTTGATAAAGAGGATGTAAGAATTGTGTGTGTTGATGGTTTGTATATGACTTAGCACTCGTGTGTCTGCTCATGTTGTGTGTATTGTTTTGCTTTGGGACACGATGCGATGCGATGCGATGCGATGCGATGTGGTGTTAGTATGAGAGAGTTTTCTCGATAGTGATGTTCTGGTTTGCTGATGTGCCGATGTGAGGTGATGTGATGTGATGTGACGTGATGTGATGTGTTGATTTGAGCATTATGTTGATTTGAGCATTGTGTTGATTGATAGTAAGGGATGGTCCGAAGACCTCCCCACTGGCAAAAACTACGCACCCGAGCGAGCCCGATTAGGGATCGTCGCAGGCTTCAACCCGCCAGAGTGCAAGGGCGAGCCTCGACCTGGGGCCAGGGCGTCCGTGATCACCCTGGTCCCGGCGCCAGGTAAGTTTAAGCAATACCTAACCAATCAAAACCAATCAAAAACTAAACAATACCAACTAATATCCTCATTTGACAAAAACTCAGCAACAAGTAAACAAATACAAACAACAATAAACCATCCTAACACATTCATAACACACACCGATCGCATGAACAACGACGAATAATCCACTCAAAACCAGCTATCATCCAACATGTTCAATCCGTTGCTTCAAATATCAAAACACAACAAATACTACTCACTTGACTCGCACAGTAGCATCGTACTACCAGAGCGAATCGCACTCGCGTAGAAGTGGAAAATCCTCCCCCATCCGCCTCTCCCCATCTACTGCGAATAGGAGAAACCTTGTTCAAGATAGAACCTTCACATAGAACACCAATCGGTCACACAAACCACATCATCCTCACTTAGATCAATCCTCGTGTAAATTCAAATTTGCACATTAAGTGAGGCAATGTGAATCAACTAAACCATCCGTGCCAACCCAACCAAACAGAACCATGGTGAATTCCGAGTGGATGGATGTTATTCGTACGATGCTTATTTGCTTGATAAAGAGGATGTAAGAATTGTGTGTGTTGATGGTTTGTATATGACTTAGCACTCGTGTGTCTGCTCATGTTGTGTGTATTGTTTTGCTTTGGGACACGATGCGATGCGATGCGATGCGATGCGATGTGGTGTTAGTATGAGAGAGTTTTCTCGATAGTGATGTTCTGGTTTGCTGATGTGCCGATGTGAGGTGATGTGATGTGATGTGACGTGATGTGATGTGTTGATTTGAGCATTATGTTGATTTGAGCATTGTGTTGATTGATAGTAAGGGATGGTCCGAAGACCTCCCCACTGGCAAAAACTACGCACCCGAGCGAGCCCGATTAGGGATCGTCGCAGGCTTCAACCCGCCAGAGTGCAAGGGCGAGCCTCGACCTGGGGCCAGGGCGTCCGTGATCACCCTGGTCCCGGCGCCAGGTAAGTTTAAGCAATACCTAACCAATCAAAACCAATCAAAAACTAAACAATACCAACTAATATCCTCATTTGACAAAAACTCAGCAACAAGTAAACAAATACAAACAACAATAAACCATCCTAACACATTCATAACACACACCGATCGCATGAACAACGACGAATAATCCACTCAAAACCAGCTATCATCCAACATGTTCAATCCGTTGCTTCAAATATCAAAACACAACAAATACTACTCACTTGACTCGCACAGTAGCATCGTACTACCAGAGCGAATCGCACTCGCGTAGAAGTGGAAAATCCTCCCCCATCCGCCTCTCCCCATCTACTGCGAATAGGAGAAACCTTGTTCAAGATAGAACCTTCACATAGAACACCAATCGGTCACACAAACCACATCATCCTCACTTAGATCAATCCTCGTGTAAATTCAAATTTGCACATTAAGTGAGGCAATGTGAATCAACTAAACCATCCGTGCCAACCCAACCAAACAGAACCATGGTGAATTCCGAGTGGATGGATGTTATTCGTACGATGCTTATTTGCTTGATAAAGAGGATGTAAGAATTGTGTGTGTTGATGGTTTGTATATGACTTAGCACTCGTGTGTCTGCTCATGTTGTGTGTATTGTTTTGCTTTGGGACACGATGCGATGCGATGCGATGCGATTCGATGTGGTGTTAGTATGAGAGAGTTTTCTCGATAGTGATGTTCTGGTTTGCTGATGTGCCGATGTGAGGTGATGTGATGTGATGTGATGTGACGTGATGTGATGTGGAGTGAAGTGATGTGTTGATTTGAGCATTGTGTTGATTGATAGTAAGGGATGGTCCGAAGACCTCCCCACTGGCAAAAACTACGCACCCGAGCGAGCCCGATTAGGGATCGTCGCAGGCTTCAACCCGCCAGAGTGCAAGGGCGAGCCTCGACCTGGGGCCAGGGCGTCCGTGATCACCCTGGTCCCGGCGCCAGGTAAGTTTAAGCAATACCTAACCAATCAAAACCAATCAAAAACTAAACAATACCAACTAATATCCTCATTTGACAAAAACTCAGCAACAAGTAAACAAATACAAACAACAATAAACCATCCTAACACATTCATAACACACACCGATCGCATGAACAACGACGAATAATCCACTCAAAACCAGCTATCATCCAACATGTTCAATCCGTTGCTTCAAATATCAAAACACAACAAATACTACTCACTTGACTCGCACAGTAGCATCGTACTACCAGAGCGAATCGCACTCGCGTAGAAGTGGAAAATCCTCCCCCATCCGCCTCTCCCCATCTACTGCGAATAGGAGAAACCTTGTTCAAGATAGAACCTTCACATAGAACACCAATCGGTCACACAAACCACATCATCCTCACTTAGATCAATCCTCGTGTAAATTCAAATTTGCACATTAAGTGAGGCAATGTGAATCAACTAAACCATCCGTGCCAACCCAACCAAACAGAACCATGGTGAATTCCGAGTGGATGGATGTTATTCGTACGATGCTTATTTGCTTGATAAAGAGGATGTAAGAATTGTGTGTGTTGATGGTTTGTATATGACTTAGCACTCGTGTGTCTGCTCATGTTGTGTGTATTGTTTTGCTTTGGGACACGATGCGATGCGATGCGATGCGATTCGATGTGGTGTTAGTATGAGAGAGTTTTCTCGATAGTGATGTTCTGGTTTGCTGATGTGCCGATGTGAGGTGATGTGATGTGATGTGATGTGACGTGATGTGATGTGGAGTGAAGTGATGTGTTGATTTGAGCATTGTGTTGATTGATAGTAAGGGATGGTCCGAAGACCTCCCCACTGGCAAAATCTACGCACCCGAGCGAGCCCGATTAGGGATCGTCGCAGGCTTCAACCCGCCAGAGTGCAAGGGCGAGCCTCGACCTGGGGCCAGGGCGTCCGTGATCACCCTGGTCCCGGCGCCAGGTAAGTTTAAGCAATACCTAACCAATCAAAACCAATCAAAAACTAAACAATACCAACTAATATCCTCATTTGACAAAAACTCAGCAACAAGTAAACAAATACAAACAACAATAAACCATCCTAACACATTCATAACACACACCGATCGCATGAACAACGACGAATAATCCACTCAAAACCAGCTATCATCCAACATGTTCAATCCGTTGCTTCAAATATCAAAACACAACAAATACTACTCACTTGACTCGCACAGTAGCATCGTACTACCAGAGCGAATCGCACTCGCGTAGAAGTGGAAAATCCTCCCCCATCCGCCTCTCCCCATCTACTGCGAATAGGAGAAACCTTGTTCAAGATAGAACCTTCACATAGAACACCAATCGGTCACACAAACCACATCATCCTCACTTAGATCAATCCTCGTGTAAATTCAAATTTGCACATTAAGTGAGGCAATGTGAATCAACTAAACCATCCGTGCCAACCCAACCAAACAGAACCATGGTGAATTCCGAGTGGATGGATGTTATTCGTACGATGCTTATTTGCTTGATAAAGAGGATGTAAGAATTGTGTGTGTTGATGGTTTGTATATGACTTAGCACTCGTGTGTCTGCTCATGTTGTGTGTATTGTTTTGCTTTGGGACACGATGCGATGCGATGCGATGCGATTCGATGTGGTGTTAGTATGAGAGAGTTTTCTCGATAGTGATGTTCTGGTTTGCTGATGTGCCGATGTGAGGTGATGTGATGTGATGTGACGTGATGTGATGTGTTGATTTGAGCATTGTGTTGATTTGAGCATTGTGTTGATTTGAGCATTGTGTTGATTGATAGTAAGGGATGGTCCGAAGACCTCCCCACTGGCAAAAACTACGCACCCGAGCGAGCCCGATTAGGGATCGTCGCAGGCTTCAACCCGCCAGAGTGCAAGGGCGAGCCTCGACCTGGGGCCAGGGCGTCCGTGATCACCCTGGTCCCGGCGCCAGGTAAGTTTAAGCAATACCTAACCAATCAAAACCAATCAAAAACTAAACAATACCAACTAATATCCTCATTTGACAAAAACTCAGCAACAAGTAAACAAATACAAACAACAATAAACCATCCTAACACATTCATAACACACACCGATCGCATGAACAACGACGAATAATCCACTCAAAACCAGCTATCATCCAACATGTTCAATCCGTTGCTTCAAATATCAAAACACAACAAATACTACTCACTTGACTCGCACAGTAGCATCGTACTACCAGAGCGAATCGCACTCGCGTAGAAGTGGAAAATCCTCC
Organism: Fasciola hepatica; assembly: GCA_948099385.1. Classification (NCBI taxonomy): domain Eukaryota; kingdom Metazoa; phylum Platyhelminthes; class Trematoda; order Plagiorchiida; family Fasciolidae; genus Fasciola; species Fasciola hepatica. The sequence continues at coordinate 4,938,403 of CANUEZ040000060.1, read as the reverse complement.
CCCATCCGCCTCTCCCCATCTACTGCGAATAGGAGAAACCTTGTTCAAGATAGAACCTTCACATAGAACACCAATCGGTCACACAAACCACATCATCCTCACTTAGATCAATCCTCGTGTAAATTCAAATTTGCACATTAAGTGAGACAATGTGAATCAACTAAACCATCCGTGCCAACCCAACCAAACAGAACCATGGTGAATTCCGAGTGGATGGATGTTATTCGTACGATGCTTATTTGCTTGATAAAGAGGATGTAAGAATTGTGTGTGTTGATGGTTTGTATATGACTTAGCACTCGTGTGTCTGCTCATGTTGTGTGTATTGTTTTGCTTTGGGACACGATGCGATGCGATGCGATGCGATGCGATGTGGTGTTAGTATGAGAGAGTTTTCTCGATAGTGATGTTCTGGTTTGCTGATGTGCCGATGTGAGGTGATGTGATGTGATGTGACGTGATGTGATGTGTTGATTTGAGCATTATGTTGATTTGAGCATTGTGTTGATTGATAGTAAGGGATGGTCCGAAGACCTCCCCACTGGCAAAAACTACGCACCCGAGCGAGCCCGATTAGGGATCGTCGCAGGCTTCAACCCGCCAGAGTGCAAGGGCGAGCCTCGACCTGGGGCCAGGGCGTCCGTGATCACCCTGGTCCCGGCGCCAGGTAAGTTTAAGCAATACCTAACCAATCAAAACCAATCAAAAACTAAACAATACCAACTAATATCCTCATTTGACAAAAACTCAGCAACAAGTAAACAAATACAAACAACAATAAACCATCCTAACACATTCATAACACACACCGATCGCATGAACAACGACGAATAATCCACTCAAAACCAGCTATCATCCAACATGTTCAATCCGTTGCTTCAAATATCAAAACACAACAAATACTACTCACTTGACTCGCACAGTAGCATCGTACTACCAGAGCGAATCGCACTCGCGTAGAAGTGGAAAATCCTCCCCCATCCGCCTCTCCCCATCTACTGCGAATAGGAGAAACCTTGTTCAAGATAGAACCTTCACATAGAACACCAATCGGTCACACAAACCACATCATCCTCACTTAGATCAATCCTCGTGTAAATTCAAATTTGCACATTAAGTGAGGCAATGTGAATCAACTAAACCATCCGTGCCAACCCAACCAAACAGAACCATGGTGAATTCCGAGTGGATGGATGTTATTCGTACGATGCTTATTTGCTTGATAAAGAGGATGTAAGAATTGTGTGTGTTGATGGTTTGTATATGACTTAGCACTCGTGTGTCTGCTCATGTTGTGTGTATTGTTTTGCTTTGGGACACGATGCGATGCGATGCGATGCGATGCGATGTGGTGTTAGTATGAGAGAGTTTTCTCGATAGTGATGTTCTGGTTTGCTGATGTGCCGATGTGAGGTGATGTGATGTGATGTGACGTGATGTGATGTGTTGATTTGAGCATTATGTTGATTTGAGCATTGTGTTGATTGATAGTAAGGGATGGTCCGAAGACCTCCCCACTGGCAAAAACTACGCACCCGAGCGAGCCCGATTAGGGATCGTCGCAGGCTTCAACCCGCCAGAGTGCAAGGGCGAGCCTCGACCTGGGGCCAGGGCGTCCGTGATCACCCTGGTCCCGGCGCCAGGTAAGTTTAAGCAATACCTAACCAATCAAAACCAATCAAAAACTAAACAATACCAACTAATATCCTCATTTGACAAAAACTCAGCAACAAGTAAACAAATACAAACAACAATAAACCATCCTAACACATTCATAACACACACCGATCGCATGAACAACGACGAATAATCCACTCAAAACCAGCTATCATCCAACATGTTCAATCCGTTGCTTCAAATATCAAAACACAACAAATACTACTCACTTGACTCGCACAGTAGCATCGTACTACCAGAGCGAATCGCACTCGCGTAGAAGTGGAAAATCCTCCCCCATCCGCCTCTCCCCATCTACTGCGAATAGGAGAAACCTTGTTCAAGATAGAACCTTCACATAGAACACCAATCGGTCACACAAACCACATCATCCTCACTTAGATCAATCCTCGTGTAAATTCAAATTTGCACATTAAGTGAGGCAATGTGAATCAACTAAACCATCCGTGCCAACCCAACCAAACAGAACCATGGTGAATTCCGAGTGGATGGATGTTATTCGTACGATGCTTATTTGCTTGATAAAGAGGATGTAAGAATTGTGTGTGTTGATGGTTTGTATATGACTTAGCACTCGTGTGTCTGCTCATGTTGTGTGTATTGTTTTGCTTTGGGACACGATGCGATGCGATGCGATGCGATTCGATGTGGTGTTAGTATGAGAGAGTTTTCTCGATAGTGATGTTCTGGTTTGCTGATGTGCCGATGTGAGGTGATGTGATGTGATGTGACGTGATGTGATGTGTTGATTTGAGCATTGTGTTGATTTGAGCATTGTGTTGATTGATAGTAAGGGATGGTCCGAAGACCTCCCCACTGGCAAAAACTACGCACCCGAGCGAGCCCGATTAGGGATCGTCGCAGGCTTCAACCCGCCAGAGTGCAAGGGCGAGCCTCGACCTGGGGCCAGGGCGTCCGTGATCACCCTGGTCCCGGCGCCAGGTAAGTTTAAGCAATACCTAACCAATCAAAACCAATCAAAAACTAAACAATACCAACTAATATCCTCATTTGACAAAAACTCAGCAACAAGTAAACAAATACAAACAACAATAAACCATCCTAACACATTCATAACACACACCGATCGCATGAACAACGACGAATAATCCACTCAAAACCAGCTATCATCCAACATGTTCAATCCGTTGCTTCAAATATCAAAACACAACAAATACTACTCACTTGACTCGCACAGTAGCATCGTACTACCAGACCGAATCGCACTCGCGTAGAAGTGGAAAATCCTCCCCCATCCGCCTCTCCCCATCTACTGCGAATAGGAGAAACCTTGTTCAAGATAGAACCTTCACATAGAACACCAATCGGTCACACAAACCACATCATCCTCACTTAGATCAATCCTCGTGTAAATTCAAATTTGCACATTAAGTGAGGCAATGTGAATCAACTAAACCATCCGTGCCAACCCAACCAAACAGAACCATGGTGAATTCCGAGTGGATGGATGTTATTCGTACGATGCTTATTTGCTTGATAAAGAGGATGTAAGAATTGTGTGTGTTGATGGTTTGTATATGACTTAGCACTCGTGTGTCTGCTCATGTTGTGTGTATTGTTTTGCTTTGGGACACGATGCGATGCGATGCGATGCGATGCGATTCGATGTGGTGTTAGTATGAGAGAGTTTTCTCGATAGTGATGTTCTGGTTTGCTGATGTGCCGATGTGAGGTGATGTGATGTGATGTGACGTGATGTGATGTGGAGTGAAGTGATGTGTTGATTTGAGCATTGTGTTGATTGATAGTAAGGGATGGTCCGAAGACCTCCCCACTGGCAAAAACTACGCACCCGAGCGAGCCCGATTAGGGATCGTCGCAGGCTTCAACCCGCCAGAGTGCAAGGGCGAGCCTCGACCTGGGGCCAGGGCGTCCGTGATCACCCTGGTCCCGGCGCCAGGTAAGTTTAAGCAATACCTAACCAATCAAAACCAATCAAAAACTAAACAATACCAACTAATATCCTCATTTGACAAAAACTCAGCAACAAGTAAACAAATACAAACAACAATAAACCATCCTAACACATTCATAACACACACCGATCGCATGAACAACGACGAATAATCCACTCAAAACCAGCTATCATCCAACATGTTCAATCCGTTGCTTCAAATATCAAAACACAACAAATACTACTCACTTGACTCGCACAGTAGCATCGTACTACCAGAGCGAATCGCACTCGCGTAGAAGTGGAAAATCCTCCCCCATCCGCCTCTCCCCATCTACTGCGAATAGGAGAAACCTTGTTCAAGATAGAACCTTCACATAGAACACCAATCGGTCACACAAACCACATCATCCTCACTTAGATCAATCCTCGTGTAAATTCAAATTTGCACATTAAGTGAGGCAATGTGAATCAACTAAACCATCCGTGCCAACCCAACCAAACAGAACCATGGTGAATTCCGAGTGGATGGATGTTATTCGTACGATGCTTATTTGCTTGATAAAGAGGATGTAAGAATTGTGTGTGTTGATGGTTTGTATATGACTTAGCACTCGTGTGTCTGCTCATGTTGTGTGTATTGTTTTGCTTTGGGACACGATGCGATGCGATGCGATGCGATTCGATGTGGTGTTAGTATGAGAGAGTTTTCTCGATAGTGATGTTCTGGTTTGCTGATGTGCCGATGTGAGGTGATGTGATGTGATGTGACGTGATGTGATGTGTTGATTTGAGCATTGTGTTGATTTGAGCATTGTGTTGATTGATAGTAAGGGATGGTCCGAAGACCTCCCCACTGGCAAAAACTACGCACCCGAGCGAGCCCGATTAGGGATCGTCGCAGGCTTCAACCCGCCAGAGTGCAAGGGCGAGCCTCGACCTGGGGCCAGGGCGTCCGTGATCACCCTGGTCCCGGCGCCAGGTAAGTTTAAGCAATACCTAACCAATCAAAACCAATCAAAAACTAAACAATACCAACTAATATCCTCATTTGACAAAAACTCAGCAACAAGTAAACAAATACAAACAACAATAAACCATCCTAACACATTCATAACACACACCGATCGCATGAACAACGACGAATAATCCACTCAAAACCAGCTATCATCCAACATGTTCAATCCGTTGCTTCAAATATCAAAACACAACAAATACTACTCACTTGACTCGCACAGTAGCATCGTACTACCAGACCGAATCGCACTCGCGTAGAAGTGGAAAATCCTCCCCCATCCGCCTCTCCCCATCTACTGCGAATAGGAGAAACCTTGTTCAAGATAGAACCTTCACATAGAACACCAATCGGTCACACAAACCACATCATCCTCACTTAGATCAATCCTCGTGTAAATTCAAATTTGCACATTAAGTGAGGCAATGTGAATCAACTAAACCATCCGTGCCAACCCAACCAAACAGAACCATGGTGAATTCCGAGTGGATGGATGTTATTCGTACGATGCTTATTTGCTTGATAAAGAGGATGTAAGAATTGTGTGTGTTGATGGTTTGTATATGACTTAGCACTCGTGTGTCTGCTCATGTTGTGTGTATTGTTTTGCTTTGGGACACGATGCGATGCGATGCGATGCGATGCGATTCGATGTGGTGTTAGTATGAGAGAGTTTTCTCGATAGTGATGTTCTGGTTTGCTGATGTGCCGATGTGAGGTGATGTGATGTGATGTGACGTGATGTGATGTGGAGTGAAGTGATGTGTTGATTTGAGCATTGTGTTGATTGATAGTAAGGGATGGTCCGAAGACCTCCCCACTGGCAAAAACTACGCACCCGAGCGAGCCCGATTAGGGATCGTCGCAGGCTTCAACCCGCCAGAGTGCAAGGGCGAGCCTCGACCTGGGGCCAGGGCGTCCGTGATCACCCTGGTCCCGGCGCCAGGTAAGTTTAAGCAATACCTAACCAATCAAAACCAATCAAAAACTAAACAATACCAACTAATATCCTCATTTGACAAAAACTCAGCAACAAGTAAACAAATACAAACAACAATAAACCATCCTAACACATTCATAACACACACCGATCGCATGAACAACGACGAATAATCCACTCAAAACCAGCTATCATCCAACATGTTCAATCCGTTGCTTCAAATATCAAAACACAACAGATACTACTCACTTGACTCGCACAGTAGCATCGTACTACCAGACCGAATCGCACTCGCGTAGAAGTGGAAAATCCTCCCCCATCCGCCTCTCCCCATCTACTGCGAATAGGAGAAACCTTGTTCAAGATAGAACCTTCACATAGAACACCAATCGGTCACACAAACCACATCATCCTCACTTAGATCAATCCTCGTGTAAATTCAAATTTGCACATTAAGTGAGACAATGTGAATCAACTAAACCATCCGTGCCAACCCAACCAAACAGAACCATGGTGAATTCCGAGTGGATGGATGTTATTCGTACGATGCTTATTTGCTTGATAAAGAGGATGTAAGAATTGTGTGTGTTGATGGTTTGTATATGACTTAGCACTCGTGTGTCTGCTCATGTTGTGTGTATTGTTTTGCTTTGGGACACGATGCGATGCGATGCGATTCGATGTGGTGTTAGTATGAGAGAGTTTTCTCGATAGTGATGTTCTGGTTTGCTGATGTGCCGATGTGAGGTGATGTGATGTGATGTGACGTGATGTGATGTGGAGTGAAGTGATGTGTTGATTTGAGCATTGTGTTGATTGATAGTAAGGGATGGTCCGAAGACCTCCCCACTGGCAAAAACTACGCACCCGAGCGAGCCCGATTAGGGATCGTCGCAGGCTTCAACCCGCCAGAGTGCAAGGGCGAGCCTCGACCTGGGGCCAGGGCGTCCGTGATCACCCTGGTCCCGGCGCCAGGTAAGTTTAAGCAATACCTAACCAATCAAAACCAATCAAAAACTAAACAATACCAACTAATATCCTCATTTGACAAAAACTCAGCAACAAGTAAACAAATACAAACAACAATAAACCATCCTAACACATTCATAACACACACCGATCGCATGAACAACGACGAATAATCCACTCAAAACCAGCTATCATCCAACATGTTCAATCCGTTGCTTCAAATATCAAAACACAACAAATACTACTCACTTGACTCGCACAGTAGCATCGTACTACCAGAGCGAATCGCACTCGCGTAGAAGTGGAAAATCCTCCCCCATCCGCCTCTCCCCATCTACTGCGAATAGGAGAAACCTTGTTCAAGATAGAACCTTCACATAGAACACCAATCGGTCACACAAACCACATCATCCTCACTTAGATCAATCCTCGTGTAAATTCAAATTTGCACATTAAGTGAGGCAATGTGAATCAACTAAACCATCCGTGCCAACCCAACCAAACAGAACCATGGTGAATTCCGAGTGGATGGATGTTATTCGTACGATGCTTATTTGCTTGATAAAGAGGATGTAAGAATTGTGTGTGTTGATGGTTTGTATATGACTTAGCACTCGTGTGTCTGCTCATGTTGTGTGTATTGTTTTGCTTTGGGACACGATGCGATGCGATGCGATGCGATGCGATGCGATTCGATGTGGTGTTAGTATGAGAGAGTTTTCTCGATAGTGATGTTCTGGTTTGCTGATGTGCCGATGTGAGGTGATGTGATGTGATGTGACGTGATGTGATGTGGAGTGAAGTGATGTGTTGATTTGAGCATTGTGTTGATTGATAGTAAGGGATGGTCCGAAGACCTCCCCACTGGCAAAAACTACGCACCCGAGCGAGCCCGATTAGGGATCGTCGCAGGCTTCAACCCGCCAGAGTGCAAGGGCGAGCCTCGACCTGGGGCCAGGGCGTCCGTGATCACCCTGGTCCCGGCGCCAGGTAAGTTTAAGCAATACCTAACCAATCAAAACCAATCAAAAACTAAACAATACCAACTAATATCCTCATTTGACAAAAACTCAGCAACAAGTAAACAAATACAAACAACAATAAACCATCCTAACACATTCATAACACACACCGATCGCATGAACAACGACGAATAATCCACTCAAAACCAGCTATCATCCAACATGTTCAATCCGTTGCTTCAAATATCAAAACACAACAAATACTACTCACTTGACTCGCACAGTAGCATCGTACTACCAGAGCGAATCGCACTCGCGTAGAAGTGGAAAATCCTCCCCCATCCGCCTCTCCCCATCTACTGCGAATAGGAGAAACCTTGTTCAAGATAGAACCTTCACATAGAACACCAATCGGTCACACAAACCACATCATCCTCACTTAGATCAATCCTCGTGTAAATTCAAATTTGCACATTAAGTGAGACAATGTGAATCAACTAAACCATCCGTGCCAACCCAACCAAACAGAACCATGGTGAATTCCGAGTGGATGGATGTTATTCGTACGATGCTTATTTGCTTGATAAAGAGGATGTAAGAATTGTGTGTGTTGATGGTTTGTATATGACTTAGCACTCGTGTGTCTGCTCATGTTGTGTGTATTGTTTTGCTTTGGGACACGATGCGATGCGATGCGATGCGATGCGATTCGATGTGGTGTTAGTATGAGAGAGTTTTCTCGATAGTGATGTTCTGGTTTGCTGATGTGCCGATGTGAGGTGATGTGATGTGATGTGACGTGATGTGATGTGGAGTGAAGTGATGTGTTGATTTGAGCATTGTGTTGATTGATAGTAAGGGATGGTCCGAAGACCTCCCCACTGGCAAAAACTACGCACCCGAGCGAGCCCGATTAGGGATCGTCGCAGGCTTCAACCCGCCAGAGTGCAAGGGCGAGCCTCGACCTGGGGCCAGGGCGTCCGTGATCACCCTGGTCCCGGCGCCAGGTAAGTTTAAGCAATACCTAACCAATCAAAACCAATCAAAAACTAAACAATACCAACTAATATCCTCATTTGACAAAAACTCAGCAACAAGTAAACAAATACAAACAACAATAAACCATCCTAACACATTCATAACACACACCGATCGCATGAACAACGACGAATAATCCACTCAAAACCAGCTATCATCCAACATGTTCAATCCGTTGCTTCAAATATCAAAACACAACAAATACTACTCACTTGACTCGCACAGTAGCATCGTACTACCAGAGCGAATCGCACTCGCGTAGAAGTGGAAAATCCTCCCCCATCCGCCTCTCCCCATCTACTGCGAATAGGAGAAACCTTGTTCAAGATAGAACCTTCACATAGAACACCAATCGGTCACACAAACCACATCATCCTCACTTAGATCAATCCTCGTGTAAATTCAAATTTGCACATTAAGTGAGGCAATGTGAATCAACTAAACCATCCGTGCCAACCCAACCAAACAGAACCATGGTGAATTCCGAGTGGATGGATGTTATTCGTACGATGCTTATTTGCTTGATAAAGAGGATGTAAGAATTGTGTGTGTTGATGGTTTGTATATGACTTAGCACTCGTGTGTCTGCTCATGTTGTGTGTATTGTTTTGCTTTGGGACACGATGCGATGCGATGCGATGCGATGCGATGCGATTCGATGTGGTGTTAGTATGAGAGAGTTTTCTCGATAGTGATGTTCTGGTTTGCTGATGTGCCGATGTGAGGTGATGTGATGTGATGTGACGTGATGTGATGTGGAGTGAAGTGATGTGTTGATTTGAGCATTGTGTTGATTGATAGTAAGGGATGGTCCGAAGACCTCCCCACTGGCAAAAACTACGCACCCGAGCGAGCCCGATTAGGGATCGTCGCAGGCTTCAACCCGCCAGAGTGCAAGGGCGAGCCTCGACCTGGGGCCAGGGCGTCCGTGATCACCCTGGTCCCGGCGCCAGGTAAGTTTAAGCAATACCTAACCAATCAAAACCAATCAAAAACTAAACAATACCAACTAATATCCTCATTTGACAAAAACTCAGCAACAAGTAAACAAATACAAACAACAATAAACCATCCTAACACATTCATAACACACACCGATCGCATGAACAACGACGAATAATCCACTCAAAACCAGCTATCATCCAACATGTTCAATCCGTTGCTTCAAATATCAAAACACAACAAATACTACTCACTTGACTCGCACAGTAGCATCGTACTACCAGAGCGAATCGCACTCGCGTAGAAGTGGAAAATCCTCCCCCATCCGCCTCTCCCCATCTACTGCGAATAGGAGAAACCTTGTTCAAGATAGAACCTTCACATAGAACACCAATCGGTCACACAAACCACATCATCCTCACTTAGATCAATCCTCGTGTAAATTCAAATTTGCACATTAAGTGAGACAATGTGAATCAACTAAACCATCCGTGCCAACCCAACCAAACAGAACCATGGTGAATTCCGAGTGGATGGATGTTATTCGTACGATGCTTATTTGCTTGATAAAGAGGATGTAAGAATTGTGTGTGTTGATGGTTTGTATATGACTTAGCACTCGTGTGTCTGCTCATGTTGTGTGTATTGTTTTGCTTTGGGACACGATGCGATGCGATGCGATGCGATTCGATGTGGTGTTAGTATGAGAGAGTTTTCTCGATAGTGATGTTCTGGTTTGCTGATGTGCCGATGTGAGGTGATGTGATGTGATGTGACGTGATGTGATGTGGAGTGAAGTGATGTGTTGATTTGAGCATTGTGTTGATTGATAGTAAGGGATGGTCCGAAGACCTCCCCACTGGCAAAAACTACGCACCCGAGCGAGCCCGATTAGGGATCGTCGCAGGCTTCAACCCGCCAGAGTGCAAGGGCGAGCCTCGACCTGGGGCCAGGGCGTCCGTGATCACCCTGGTCCCGGCGCCAGGTAAGTTTAAGCAATACCTAACCAATCAAAACCAATCAAAAACTAAACAATACCAACTAATATCCTCATTTGACAAAAACTCAGCAACAAGTAAACAAATACAAACAACAATAAACCATCCTAACACATTCATAACACACACCGATCGCATGAACAACGACGAATAATCCACTCAAAACCAGCTATCATCCAACATGTTCAATCCGTTGCTTCAAATATCAAAACACAACAAATACTACTCACTTGACTCGCACAGTAGCATCGTACTACCAGAGCGAATCGCACTCGCGTAGAAGTGGAAAATCCTCCCCCATCCGCCTCTCCCCATCTTTTGCGAATAGGAGAAACCTTGTTCAAGATAGAACCTTCACATAGAACACCAATCGGTCACACAAACCACATCATCCTCACTTAGATCAATCCTCGTGTAAATTCAAATTTGCACATTAAGTGAGGCAATGTGAATCAACTAAACCATCCGTGCCAACCCAACCAAACAGAACCATGGTGAATTCCGAGTGGATGGATGTTATTCGTACGATGCTTATTTGCTTGATAAAGAGGATGTAAGAATTGTGTGTGTTGATGGTTTGTATATGACTTAGCACTCGTGTGTCTGCTCATGTTGTGTGTATTGTTTTGCTTTGGGACACGATGCGATGCGATGCGATGCGATGTGGTGTTAGTATGAGAGAGTTTTCTCGATAGTGATGTTCTGGTTTGCTGATGTGCCGATGTGAGGTGATGTGATGTGATGTGACGTGATGTGATGTGGAGTGAAGTGATGTGTTGATTTGAGCATTGTGTTGATTGATAGTAAGGGATGGTCCGAAGACCTCCCCACTGGCAAAAACTACGCACCCGAGCGAGCCCGATTAGGGATCGTCGCAGGCTTCAACCCGCCAGAGTGCAAGGGCGAGCCTCGACCTGGGGCCAGGGCGTCCGTGATCACCCTGGTCCCGGCGCCAGGTAAGTTTAAGCAATACCTAACCAATCAAAACCAATCAAAAACTAAACAATACCAACTAATATCCTCATTTGACAAAAACTCAGCAACAAGTAAACAAATACAAACAACAATAAACCATCCTAACACATTCATAACACACACCGATCGCATGAACAACGACGAATAATCCACTCAAAACCAGCTATCATCCAACATGTTCAATCCGTTGCTTCAAATATCAAAACACAACAAATACTACTCACTTGACTCGCACAGTAGCATCGTACTACCAGAGCGAATCGCACTCGCGTAGAAGTGGAAAATCCTCCCCCATCCGCCTCTCCCCATCTACTGCGAATAGGAGAAACCTTGTTCAAGATAGAACCTTCACATAGAACACCAATCGGTCACACAAACCACATCATCCTCACTTAGATCAATCCTCGTGTAAATTCAAATTTGCACATTAAGTGAGGCAATGTGAATCAACTAAACCATCCGTGCCAACCCAACCAAACAGAACCATGGTGAATTCCGAGTGGATGGATGTTATTCGTACGATGCTTATTTGCTTGATAAAGAGGATGTAAGAATTGTGTGTGTTGATGGTTTGTATATGACTTAGCACTCGTGTGTCTGCTCATGTTGTGTGTATTGTTTTGCTTTGGGACACGATGCGATGCGATGCGATGCGATGCGATTCGATGTGGTGTTAGTATGAGAGAGTTTTCTCGATAGTGATGTTCTGGTTTGCTGATGTGCCGATGTGAGGTGATGTGATGTGATGTGACGTGATGTGATGTGGAGTGAAGTGATGTGTTGATTTGAGCATTGTGTTGATTGATAGTAAGGGATGGTCCGAAGACCTCCCCACTGGCAAAAACTACGCACCCGAGCGAGCCCGATTAGGGATCGTCGCAGGCTTCAACCCGCCAGAGTGCAAGGGCGAGCCTCGACCTGGGGCCAGGGCGTCCGTGATCACCCTGGTCCCGGCGCCAGGTAAGTTTAAGCAATACCTAACCAATCAAAACCAATCAAAAACTAAACAATACCAACTAATATCCTCATTTGACAAAAACTCAGCAACAAGTAAACAAATACAAACAACAATAAACCATCCTAACACATTCATAACACACACCGATCGCATGAACAACGACGAATAATCCACTCAAAACCAGCTATCATCCAACATGTTCAATCCGTTGCTTCAAATATCAAAACACAACAAATACTACTCACTTGACTCGCACAGTAGCATCGTACTACCAGAGCGAATCGCACTCGCGTAGAAGTGGAAAATCCTCCCCCATCCGCCTCTCCCCATCTACTGCGAATAGGAGAAACCTTGTTCAAGATAGAACCTTCACATAGAACACCAATCGGTCACACAAACCACATCATCCTCACTTAGATCAATCCTCGTGTAAATTCAAATTTGCACATTAAGTGAGGCAATGTGAATCAACTAAACCATCCGTGCCAACCCAACCAAACAGAACCATGGTGAATTCCGAGTGGATGGATGTTATTCGTACGATGCTTATTTGCTTGATAAAGAGGATGTAAGAATTGTGTGTGTTGATGGTTTGTATATGACTTAGCACTCGTGTGTCTGCTCATGTTGTGTGTATTGTTTTGCTTTGGGACACGATGCGATGCGATGCGATTCGATGTGGTGTTAGTATGAGAGAGTTTTCTCGATAGTGATGTTCTGGTTTGCTGATGTGCCGATGTGAGGTGATGTGATGTGATGTGACGTGATGTGATGTGGAGTGAAGCGATGTGTTGATTTGAGCATTGTGTTGATTGATAGTAAGGGATGGTCCGAAGACCTCCCCACTGGCAAAAACTACGCACCCGAGCGAGCCCGATTAGGGATCGTCGCAGGCTTCAACCCGCCAGAGTGCAAGGGCGAGCCTCGACCTGGGGCCAGGGCGTCCGTGATCACCCTGGTCCCGGCGCCAGGTAAGTTTAAGCAATACCTAACCAATCAAAACCAATCAAAAACTAAACAATACCAACTAATATCCTCATTTGACAAAAACTCAGCAACAAGTAAACAAATACAAACAACAATAAACCATCCTAACACATTCATAACACACACCGATCGCATGAACAACGACGAATAATCCACTCAAAACCAGCTATCATCCAACATGTTCAATCCGTTGCTTCAAATATCAAAACACAACAAATACTACTCACTTGACTCGCACAGTAGCATCGTACTACCAGAGCGAATCGCACTCGCGTAGAAGTGGAAAATCCTCCCCCATCCGCCTCTCCCCATCTACTGCGAATAGGAGAAACCTTGTTCAAGATAGAACCTTCACATAGAACACCAATCGGTCACACAAACCACATCATCCTCACTTAGATCAATCCTCGTGTAAATTCAAATTTGCACATTAAGTGAGGCAATGTGAATCAACTAAACCATCCGTGCCAACCCAACCAAACAGAACCATGGTGAATTCCGAGTGGATGGATGTTATTCGTACGATGCTTATTTGCTTGATAAAGAGGATGTAAGAATTGTGTGTGTTGATGGTTTGTATATGACTTAGCACTCGTGTGTCTGCTCATGTTGTGTGTATTGTTTTGCTTTGGGACACGATGCGATGCGATGCGATGCGATTCGATGTGGTGTTAGTATGAGAGAGTTTTCTCGATAGTGATGTTCTGGTTTGCTGATGTGCCGATGTGAGGTGATGTGATGTGATGTGACGTGATGTGATGTGTTGATTTGAGCATTGTGTTGATTTGAGCATTGTGTTGATTGATAGTAAGGGATGGTCCGAAGACCTCCCCACTGGCAAAAACTACGCACCCGAGCGAGCCCGATTAGGGATCGTCGCAGGCTTCAACCCGCCAGAGGGCAAGGGCGAGCCTCGACCTGGGGCCAGGGCGTCCGTGATCACCCTGGTCCCGGCGCCAGGTAAGTTTAAGCAATACCTAACCAATCAAAACCAATCAAAAACTAAACAATACCAACTAATATCCTCATTTGACAAAAACTCAGCAACAAGTAAACAAATACAAACAACAATAAACCATCCTAACACATTCATAACACACACCGATCGCATGAACAACGACGAATAATCCACTCAAAACCAGCTATCATCCAACATGTTCAATCCGTTGCTTCAAATATCAAAACACAACAAATACTACTCACTTGACTCGCACAGTAGCATCGTACTACCAGAGCGAATCGCACTCGCGTAGAAGTGGAAAATCCTCCCCCATCCGCCTCTCCCCATCTTTTGCGAATAGGAGAAACCTTGTTCAAGATAGAACCTTCACATAGAACACCAATCGGTCACACAAACCACATCATCCTCACTTAGATCAATCCTCGTGTAAATTCAAATTTGCACATTAAGTGAGGCAATGTGAATCAACTAAACCATCCGTGCCAACCCAACCAAACAGAACCATGGTGAATTCCGAGTGGATGGATGTTATTCGTACGATGCTTATTTGCTTGATAAAGAGGATGTAAGAATTGTGTGTGTTGATGGTTTGTATATGACTTAGCACTCGTGTGTCTGCTCATGTTGTGTGTATTGTTTTGCTTTGGGACACGATGCGATGCGATGCGATGCGATGCGATTCGATGTGGTGTTAGTATGAGAGAGTTTTCTCGATAGTGATGTTCTGGTTTGCTGATGTGCCGATGTGAGGTGATGTGATGTGATGTGACGTGATGTGATGTGGAGTGAAGTGATGTGTTGATTTGAGCATTGTGTTGATTGATAGTAAGGGATGGTCCGAAGACCTCCCCACTGGCAAAAACTACGCACCCGAGCGAGCCCGATTAGGGATCGTCGCAGGCTTCAACCCGCCAGAGTGCAAGGGCGAGCCTCGACCTGGGGCCAGGGCGTCCGTGATCACCCTGGTCCCGGCGCCAGGTAAGTTTAAGCAATACCTAACCAATCAAAACCAATCAAAAACTAAACAATACCAACTAATATCCTCATTTGACAAAAACTCAGCAACAAGTAAACAAATACAAACAACAATAAACCATCCTAACACATTCATAACACACACCGATCGCATGAACAACGACGAATAATCCACTCAAAACCAGCTATCATCCAACATGTTCAATCCGTTGCTTCAAATATCAAAACACAACAAATACTACTCACTTGACTCGCACAGTAGCATCGTACTACCAGAGCGAATCGCACTCGCGTAGAAGTGGAAAATCCTCCCCCATCCGCCTCTCCCCATCTACTGCGAATAGGAGAAACCTTGTTCAAGATAGAACCTTCACATAGAACACCAATCGGTCACACAAACCACATCATCCTCACTTAGATCAATCCTCGTGTAAATTCAAATTTGCACATTAAGTGAGGCAATGTGAATCAACTAAACCATCCGTGCCAACCCAACCAAACAGAACCATGGTGAATTCCGAGTGGATGGATGTTATTCGTACGATGCTTATTTGCTTGATAAAGAGGATGTAAGAATTGTGTGTGTTGATGGTTTGTATATGACTTAGCACTCGTGTGTCTGCTCATGTTGTGTGTATTGTTTTGCTTTGGGACACGATGCGATGCGATGCGATTCGATGTGGTGTTAGTATGAGAGAGTTTTCTCGATAGTGATGTTCTGGTTTGCTGATGTGCCGATGTGAGGTGATGTGATGTGATGTGACGTGATGTGATGTGGAGTGAAGTGATGTGTTGATTTGAGCATTGTGTTGATTGATAGTAAGGGATGGTCCGAAGACCTCCCCACTGGCAAAAACTACGCACCCGAGCGAGCCCGATTAGGGATCGTCGCAGGCTTCAACCCGCCAGAGTGCAAGGGCGAGCCTCGACCTGGGGCCAGGGCGTCCGTGATCACCCTGGTCCCGGCGCCAGGTAAGTTTAAGCAATACCTAACCAATCAAAACCAATCAAAAACTAAACAATACCAACTAATATCCTCATTTGACAAAAACTCAGCAACAAGTAAACAAATACAAACAACAATAAACCATCCTAACACATTCATAACACACACCGATCGCATGAACAACGACGAATAATCCACTCAAAACCAGCTATCATCCAACATGTTCAATCCGTTGCTTCAAATATCAAAACACAACAAATACTACTCACTTGACTCGCACAGTAGCATCGTACTACCAGAGCGAATCGCACTCGCGTAGAAGTGGAAAATCCTCCCCCATCCGCCTCTCCCCATCTTTTGCGAATAGGAGAAACCTTGTTCAAGATAGAACCTTCACATAGAACACCAATCGGTCACACAAACCACATCATCCTCACTTAGATCAATCCTCGTGTAAATTCAAATTTGCACATTAAGTGAGGCAATGTGAATCAACTAAACCATCCGTGCCAACCCAACCAAACAGAACCATGGTGAATTCCGAGTGGATGGATGTTATTCGTACGATGCTTATTTGCTTGATAAATAGGATGTAAGAATTGTGTGTGTTGATGGTTTGTATATGACTTAGCACTCGTGTGTCTGCTCATGTTGTGTGTATTGTTTTGCTTTGGGACACGATGCGATTCGATGTGGTGTTAGTATGAGAGAGTTTTCTCGATAGTGATGTTCTGGTTTGCTGATGTGCCGATGTGAGGTGATGTGATGTGATGTGACGTGATGTGATGTGGAGTGAAGTGATGTGTTGATTTGAGCATTGTGTTGATTGATAGTAAGGGATGGTCCGAAGACCTCCCCACTGGCAAAAACTACGCACCCGAGCGAGCCCGATTAGGGATCGTCGCAGGCTTCAACCCGCCAGAGTGCAAGGGCGAGCCTCGACCTGGGGCCAGGGCGTCCGTGATCACCCTGGTCCCGGCGCCAGGTAAGTTTAAGCAATACCTAACCAATCAAAACCAATCAAAAACTAAACAATACCAACTAATATCCTCATTTGACAAAAACTCAGCAACAAGTAAACAAATACAAACAACAATAAACCATCCTAACACATTCATAACACACACCGATCGCATGAACAACGACGAATAATCCACTCAAAACCAGCTATCATCCAACATGTTCAATCCGTTGCTTCAAATATCAAAACACAACAAATACTACTCACTTGACTCGCACAGTAGCATCGTACTACCAGAGCGAATCGCACTCGCGTAGAAGTGGAAAATCCTCCCCCATCCGCCTCTCCCCATCTACTGCGAATAGGAGAAACCTTGTTCAAGATAGAACCTTCACATAGAACACCAATCGGTCACACAAACCACATCATCCTCACTTAGATCAATCCTCGTGTAAATTCAAATTTGCACATTAAGTGAGGCAATGTGAATCAACTAAACCATCCGTGCCAACCCAACCAAACAGAACCATGGTGAATTCCGAGTGGATGGATGTTATTCGTACGATGCTTATTTGCTTGATAAAGAGGATGTAAGAATTGTGTGTGTTGATGGTTTGTATATGACTTAGCACTCGTGTGTCTGCTCATGTTGTGTGTATTGTTTTGCTTTGGGACACGATGCGATGCGATTCGATGTGGTGTTAGTATGAGAGAGTTTTCTCGATAGTGATGTTCTGGTTTGCTGATGTGCCGATGTGAGGTGATGTGATGTGATGTGACGTGATGTGATGTGTTGATTTGAGCATTGTGTTGATTTGAGCATTGTGTTGATTGATAGTAAGGGATGGTCCGAAGACCTCCCCACTGGCAAAAACTACGCACCCGAGCGAGCCCGATTAGGGATCGTCGCAGGCTTCAACCCGCCAGAGTGCAAGGGCGAGCCTCGACCTGGGGCCAGGGCGTCCGTGATCACCCTGGTCCCGGCGCCAGGTAAGTTTAAGCAATACCTAACCAATCAAAACCAATCAAAAACTAAACAATACCAACTAATATCCTCATTTGACAAAAACTCAGCAACAAGTAAACAAATACAAACAACAATAAACCATCCTAACACATTCATAACACACACCGATCGCATGAACAACGACGAATAATCCACTCAAAACCAGCTATCATCCAACATGTTCAATCCGTTGCTTCAAATATCAAAACACAACAAATACTACTCACTTGACTCGCACAGTAGCATCGTACTACCAGAGCGAATCGCACTCGCGTAGAAGTGGAAAATCCTCCCCCATCCGCCTCTCCCCATCTTTTGCGAATAGGAGAAACCTTGTTCAAGATAGAACCTTCACATAGAACACCAATCGGTCACACAAACCACATCATCCTCACTTAGATCAATCCTCGTGTAAATTCAAATTTGCACATTAAGTGAGGCAATGTGAATCAACTAAACCATCCGTGCCAACCCAACCAAACAGAACCATGGTGAATTCCGAGTGGATGGATGTTATTCGTACGATGCTTATTTGCTTGATAAAGAGGATGTAAGAATTGTGTGTGTTGATGGTTTGTATATGACTTAGCACTCGTGTGTCTGCTCATGTTGTGTGTATTGTTTTGCTTTGGGACACGATGCGATGCGATGCGATGCGATGCGATGCGATGCGATGCGATGCGATTCGATGTGGTGTTAGTATGAGAGAGTTTTCTCGATAGTGATGTTCTGGTTTGCTGATGTGCCGATGTGAGGTGATGTGATGTGATGTGACGTGATGTGATGTGGAGTGAAGTGATGTGTTGATTTGAGCATTGTGTTGATTGATAGTAAGGGATGGTCCGAAGACCTCCCCACTGGCAAAAACTACGCACCCGAGCGAGCCCGATTAGGGATCGTCGCAGGCTTCAACCCGCCAGAGTGCAAGGGCGAGCCTCGACCTGGGGCCAGGGCGTCCGTGATCACCCTGGTCCCGGCGCCAGGTAAGTTTAAGCAATACCTAACCAATCAAAACCAATCAAAAACTAAACAATACCAACTAATATCCTCATTTGACAAAAACTCAGCAACAAGTAAACAAATACAAACAACAATAAACCATCCTAACACATTCATAACACACACCGATCGCATGAACAACGACGAATAATCCACTCAAAACCAGCTATCATCCAACATGTTCAATCCGTTGCTTCAAATATCAAAACACAACAAATACTACTCACTTGACTCGCACAGTAGCATCGTACTACCAGAGCGAATCGCACTCGCGTAGAAGTGGAAAATCCTCCCCCATCCGCCTCTCCCCATCTACTGCGAATAGGAGAAACCTTGTTCAAGATAGAACCTTCACATAGAACACCAATCGGTCACACAAACCACATCATCCTCACTTAGATCAATCCTCGTGTAAATTCAAATTTGCACATTAAGTGAGGCAATGTGAATCAACTAAACCATCCGTGCCAACCCAACCAAACAGAACCATGGTGAATTCCGAGTGGATGGATGTTATTCGTACGATGCTTATTTGCTTGATAAAGAGGATGTAAGAATTGTGTGTGTTGATGGTTTGTATATGACTTAGCACTCGTGTGTCTGCTCATGTTGTGTGTATTGTTTTGCTTTGGGACACGATGCGATGCGATGCGATTCGATGTGGTGTTAGTATGAGAGAGTTTTCTCGATAGTGATGTTCTGGTTTGCTGATGTGCCGATGTGAGGTGATGTGATGTGATGTGACGTGATGTGATGTGTTGATTTGAGCATTGTGTTGATTTGAGCATTGTGTTGATTGATAGTAAGGGATGGTCCGAAGACCTCCCCACTGGCAAAAACTACGCACCCGAGCGAGCCCGATTAGGGATCGTCGCAGGCTTCAACCCGCCAGAGTGCAAGGGCGAGCCTCGACCTGGGGCCAGGGCGTCCGTGATCACCCTGGTCCCGGCGCCAGGTAAGTTTAAGCAATACCTAACCAATCAAAACCAATCAAAAACTAAACAATACCAACTAATATCCTCATTTGACAAAAACTCAGCAACAAGTAAACAAATACAAACAACAATAAACCATCCTAACACATTCATAACACACACCGATCGCATGAACAACGACGAATAATCCACTCAAAACCAGCTATCATCCAACATGTTCAATCCGTTGCTTCAAATATCAAAACACAACAAATACTACTCACTTGACTCGCACAGTAGCATCGTACTACCAGAGCGAATCGCACTCGCGTAGAAGTGGAAAATCCTCCCCCATCCGCCTCTCCCCATCTACTGCGAATAGGAGAAACCTTGTTCAAGATAGAACCTTCACATAGAACACCAATCGGTCACACAAACCACATCATCCTCACTTAGATCAATCCTCGTGTAAATTCAAATTTGCACATTAAGTGAGGCAATGTGAATCAACTAAACCATCCGTGCCAACCCAACCAAACAGAACCATGGTGAATTCCGAGTGGATGGATGTTATTCGTACGATACTTATTTGCTTGATAAAGAGGATGTAAGAATTGTGTGTGTTGATGGTTTGTATATGACTTAGCACTCGTGTGTCTGCTCATGTTGTGTGTATTGTTTTGCTTTGGGACACGATGCGATGCGATGCGATGCGATTCGATGTGGTGTTAGTATGAGAGAGTTTTCTCGATAGTGATGTTCTGGTTTGCTGATGTGCCGATGTGAGGTGATGTGATGTGATGTGACGTGATGTGATGTGGAGTGAAGTGATGTGTTGATTTGAGCATTGTGTTGATTGATAGTAAGGGATGGTCCGAAGACCTCCCCACTGGCAAAAACTACGCACCCGAGCGAGCCCGATTAGGGATCGTCGCAGGCTTCAACCCGCCAGAGTGCAAGGGCGAGCCTCGACCTGGGGCCAGGGCGTCCGTGATCACCCTGGTCCCGGCGCCAGGTAAGTTTAAGCAATACCTAACCAATCAAAACCAATCAAAAACTAAACAATACCAACTAATATCCTCATTTGACAAAAACTCAGCAACAAGTAAACAAATACAAACAACAATAAACCATCCTAACACATTCATAACACACACCGATCGCATGAACAACGACGAATAATCCACTCAAAACCAGCTATCATCCAACATGTTCAATCCGTTGCTTCAAATATCAAAACACAACAAATACTACTCACTTGACTCGCACAGTAGCATCGTACTACCAGAGCGAATCGCACTCGCGTAGAAGTGGAAAATCCTCCCCCATCCGCCTCTCCCCATCTACTGCGAATAGGAGAAACCTTGTTCAAGATAGAACCTTCACATAGAACACCAATCGGTCACACAAACCACATCATCCTCACTTAGATCAATCCTCGTGTAAATTCAAATTTGCACATTAAGTGAGGCAATGTGAATCAACTAAACCATCCGTGCCAACCCAACCAAACAGAACCATGGTGAATTCCGAGTGGATGGATGTTATTCGTACGATGCTTATTTGCTTGATAAAGAGGATGTAAGAATTGTGTGTGTTGATGGTTTGTATATGACTTAGCACTCGTGTGTCTGCTCATGTTGTGTGTATTGTTTTGCTTTGGGACACGATGCGATGCGATGCGATGCGATGCGATTCGATGTGGTGTTAGTATGAGAGAGTTTTCTCGATAGTGATGTTCTGGTTTGCTGATGTGCCGATGTGAGGTGATGTGATGTGATGTGACGTGATGTGATGTGGAGTGAAGTGATGTGTTGATTTGAGCATTGTGTTGATTGATAGTAAGGGATGGTCCGAAGACCTCCCCACTGGCAAAAACTACGCACCCGAGCGAGCCCGATTAGGGATCGTCGCAGGCTTCAACCCGCCAGAGTGCAAGGGCGAGCCTCGACCTGGGGCCAGGGCGTCCGTGATCACCCTGGTCCCGGCGCCAGGTAAGTTTGAGCAATACCTAACCAATCAAAACCAATCAAAAACTAAACAATACCAACTAATATCCTCATTTGACAAAAACTCAGCAACAAGTAAACAAATACAAACAACAATAAACCATCCTAACACATTCATAACACACACCGATCGCATGAACAACGACGAATAATCCACTCAAAACCAGCTATCATCCAACATGTTCAATCCGTTGCTTCAAATATCAAAACACAACAAATACTACTCACTTGACTCGCACAGTAGCATCGTACTACCAGAGCGAATCGCACTCGCGTAGAAGTGGAAAATCCTCCCCCATCCGCCTCTCCCCATCTACTGCGAATAGGAGAAACCTTGTTCAAGATAGAACCTTCACATAGAACACCAATCGGTCACACAAACCACATCATCCTCACTTAGATCAATCCTCGTGTAAATTCAAATTTGCACATTAAGTGAGGCAATGTGAATCAACTAAACCATCCGTGCCAACCCAACCAAACAGAACCATGGTGAATTCCGAGTGGATGGATGTTATTCGTACGATGCTTATTTGCTTGATGAAGAGGATGTAAGAATTGTGTGTGTTGATGGTTTGTATATGACTTAGCACTCGTGTGTCTGCTCATGTTGTGTGTATTGTTTTGCTTTGGGACACGATGCGATGCGATGCGATGCGATTCGATGTGGTGTTAGTATGAGAGAGTTTTCTCGATAGTGATGTTCTGGTTTGCTGATGTGCCGATGTGAGGTGATGTGATGTGATGTGATGTGACGTGATGTGATGTGGAGTGAAGTGATGTGTTGATTTGAGCATTGTGTTGATTGATAGTAAGGGATGGTCCGAAGACCTCCCCACTGGCAAAAACTACGCACCCGAGCGAGCCCGATTAGGGATCGTCGCAGGCTTCAACCCGCCAGAGTGCAAGGGCGAGCCTCGACCTGGGGCCAGGGCGTCCGTGATCACCCTGGTCCCGGCGCCAGGTAAGTTTAAGCAATACCTAACCAATCAAAACCAATCAAAAACTAAACAATACCAACTAATATCCTCATTTGACAAAAACTCAGCAACAAGTAAACAAATACAAACAACAATAAACCATCCTAACACATTCATAACACACACCGATCGCATGAACAACGACGAATAATCCACTCAAAACCAGCTATCATCCAACATGTTCAATCCGTTGCTTCAAATATCAAAACACAACAAATACTACTCACTTGACTCGCACAGTAGCATCGTACTACCAGAGCGAATCGCACTCGCGTAGAAGTGGAAAATCCTCCCCCATCCGCCTCTCCCCATCTACTGCGAATAGGAGAAACCTTGTTCAAGATAGAACCTTCACATAGAACACCAATCGGTCACACAAACCACATCATCCTCACTTAGATCAATCCTCGTGTAAATTCAAATTTGCACATTAAGTGAGGCAATGTGAATCAACTAAACCATCCGTGCCAACCCAACCAAACAGAACCATGGTGAATTCCGAGTGGATGGATGTTATTCGTACGATGCTTATTTGCTTGATAAAGAGGATGTAAGAATTGTGTGTGTTGATGGTTTGTATATGACTTAGCACTCGTGTGTCTGCTCATGTTGTGTGTATTGTTTTGCTTTGGGACACGATGCGATGCGATGCGATGCGATTCGATGTGGTGTTAGTATGAGAGAGTTTTCTCGATAGTGATGTTCTGGTTTGCTGATGTGCCGATGTGATGTGATGTGATGTGATGTGACGTGATGTGATGTGGAGTGAAGTGATGTGTTGATTTGAGCATTGTGTTGATTGATAGTAAGGGATGGTCCGAAGACCTCCCCACTGGCAAAAACTACGCACCCGAGCGAGCCCGATTAGGGATCGTCGCAGGCTTCAACCCGCCAGAGTGCAAGGGCGAGCCTCGACCTGGGGCCAGGGCGTCCGTGATCACCCTGGTCCCGGCGCCAGGTAAGTTTGAGCAATACCTAACCAATCAAAACCAATCAAAAACTAAACAATACCAACTAATATCCTCATTTGACAAAAACTCAGCAACAAGTAAACAAATACAAACAACAATAAACCATCCTAACACATTCATAACACACACCGATCGCATGAACAACGACGAATAATCCACTCAAAACCAGCTATCATCCAACATGTTCAATCCGTTGCTTCAAATATCAAAACACAACAAATACTACTCACTTGACTCGCACAGTAGCATCGTACTACCAGAGCGAATCGCACTCGCGTAGAAGTGGAAAATCCTCCCCCATCCGCCTCTCCCCATCTTTTGCGAATAGGAGAAACCTTGTTCAAGATAGAACCTTCACATAGAACACCAATCGGTCACACAAACCACATCATCCTCACTTAGATCAATCCTCGTGTAAATTCAAATTTGCACATTAAGTGAGGCAATGTGAATCAACTAAACCATCCGTGCCAACCCAACCAAACAGAACCATGGTGAATTCCGAGTGGATGGATGTTATTCGTACGATGCTTATTTGCTTGATAAATAGGATGTAAGAATTGTGTGTGTTGATGGTTTGTATATGACTTAGCACTCGTGTGTCTGCTCATGTTGTGTGTATTGTTTTGCTTTGGGACACGATGCGATTCGATGTGGTGTTAGTATGAGAGAGTTTTCTCGATAGTGATGTTCTGGTTTGCTGATGTGCCGATGTGAGGTGATGTGATGTGATGTGACGTGATGTGATGTGGAGTGAAGTGATGTGTTGATTTGAGCATTGTGTTGATTGATAGTAAGGGATGGTCCGAAGACCTCCCCACTGGCAAAAACTACGCACCCGAGCGAGCCCGATTAGGGATCGTCGCAGGCTTCAACCCGCCAGAGTGCAAGGGCGAGCCTCGACCTGGGGCCAGGGCGTCCGTGATCACCCTGGTCCCGGCGCCAGGTAAGTTTGAGCAATACCTAAACAATCAAAACCAATCAAAAACTAAACAATACCAACTAATATCCTCATTTGACAAAAACTCAGCAACAAGTAAACAAATACAAACAACAATAAACCATCCTAACACATTCATAACACACACCGATCGCATGAACAACGACGAATAATCCACTCAAAACCAGCTATCATCCAACATGTTCAATCCGTTGCTTCAAATATCAAAACACAACAAATACTACTCACTTGACTCGCACAGTAGCATCGTACTACCAGAGCGAATCGCACTCGCGTAGAAGTGGAAAATCCTCCCCCATCCGCCTCTCCCCATCTTTTGCGAATAGGAGAAACCTTGTTCAAGATAGAACCTTCACATAGAACACCAATCGGTCACACAAACCACATCATCCTCACTTAGATCAATCCTCGTGTAAATTCAAATTTGCACATTAAGTGAGGCAATGTGAATCAACTAAACCATCCGTGCCAACCCAACCAAACAGAACCATGGTGAATTCCGAGTGGATGGATGTTATTCGTACGATGCTCATTTGCTTGATAAATAGGATGTAAGAATTGTGTGTGTTGATGGTTTGTATATGACTTAGCACTCGTGTGTCTGCTCATGTTGTGTGTATTGTTTTGCTTTGGGACACGATGCGATTCGATGTGGTGTTAGTATGAGAGAGTTTTCTCGATAGTGATGTTCTGGTTTGCTGATGTGCCGATGTGAGGTGATGTGATGTGATGTGACGTGATGTGATGTGGAGTGAAGTGATGTGTTGATTTGAGCATTGTGTTGATTGATAGTAAGGGATGGTCCGAAGACCTCCCCACTGGCAAAAACTACGCACCCGAGCGAGCCCGATTAGGGATCGTCGCAGGCTTCAACCCGCCAGAGTGCAAGGGCGAGCCTCGACCTGGGGCCAGGGCGTCCGTGATCACCCTGGTCCCGGCGCCAGGTAAGTTTGAGCAATACCTAACCAATCAAAACCAATCAAAAACTAAACAATACCAACTAATATCCTCATTTGACAAAAACTCAGCAACAAGTAAACAAATACAAACAACAATAAACCATCCTAACACATTCATAACACACACCGATCGCATGAACAACGACGAATAATCCACTCAAAACCAGCTATCATCCAACATGTTCAATCCGTTGCTTCAAATATCAAAACACAACAAATACTACTCACTTGACTCGCACAGTAGCATCGTACTACCAGAGCGAATCGCACTCGCGTAGAAGTGGAAAATCCTCCCCCATCCGCCTCTCCCCATCTTTTGCGAATAGGAGAAACCTTGTTCAAGATAGAACCTTCACATAGAACACCAATCGGTCACACAAACCACATCATCCTCACTTAGATCAATCCTCGTGTAAATTCAAATTTGCACATTAAGTGAGGCAATGTGAATCAACTAAACCATCCGTGCCAACCCAACCAAACAGAACCATGGTGAATTCCGAGTGGATGGATGTTATTCGTACGATGCTTATTTGCTTGATAAAGAGGATGTAAGAATTGTGTGTGTTGATGGTTTGTATATGACTTAGCACTCGTGTGTCTGCTCATGTTGTGTGTATTGTTTTGCTTTGGGACACGATGCGATTCGATGTGGTGTTAGTATGAGAGAGTTTTCTCGATAGTGATGTTCTGGTTTGCTGATGTGCCGATGTGAGGTGATGTGATGTGATGTGACGTGATGTGATGTGGAGTGAAGTGATGTGTTGATTTGAGCATTGTGTTGATTGATAGTAAGGGATGGTCCGAAGACCTCCCCACTGGCAAAAACTACGCACCCGAGCGAGCCCGATTAGGGATCGTCGCAGGCTTCAACCCGCCAGAGTGCAAGGGCGAGCCTCGACCTGGGGCCAGGGCGTCCGTGATCACCCTGGTCCCGGCGCCAGGTAAGTTTAAGCAATACCTAACCAATCAAAACCAATCAAAAACTAAACAATACCAACTAATATCCTCATTTGACAAAAACTCAGCAACAAGTAAACAAATACAAACAACAATAAACCATCCTAACACATTCATAACACACACCGATCGCATGAACAACGACGAATAATCCACTCAAAACCAGCTATCATCCAACATGTTCAATCCGTTGCTTCAAATATCAAAACACAACAAATACTACTCACTTGACTCGCACAGTAGCATCGTACTACCAGAGCGAATCGCACTCGCGTAGAAGTGGAAAATCCTCCCCCATCCGCCTCTCCCCATCTTTTGCGAATAGGAGAAACCTTGTTCAAGATAGAACCTTCACATAGAACACCAATCGGTCACACAAACCACATCATCCTCACTTAGATCAATCCTCGTGTAAATTCAAATTTGCACATTAAGTGAGGCAATGTGAATCAACTAAACCATCCGTGCCAACCCAACCAAACAGAACCATGGTGAATTCCGAGTGGATGGATGTTATTCGTACGATGCTTATTTGCTTGATAAAGAGGATGTAAGAATTGTGTGTGTTGATGGTTTGTATATGACTTAGCACTCGTGTGTCTGCTCATGTTGTGTGTATTGTTTTGCTTTGGGACACGATGCGATTCGATGTGGTGTTAGTATGAGAGAGTTTTCTCGATAGTGATGTTCTGGTTTGCTGATGTGCCGATGTGAGGTGATGTGATGTGATGTGACGTGATGTGATGTGGAGTGAAGTGATGTGTTGATTTGAGCATTGTGTTGATTGATAGTAAGGGATGGTCCGAAGACCTCCCCACTGGCAAAAACTACGCACCCGAGCGAGCCCGATTAGGGATCGTCGCAGGCTTCAACCCGCCAGAGTGCAAGGGCGAGCCTCGACCTGGGGCCAGGGCGTCCGTGATCACCCTGGTCCCGGCGCCAGGTAAGTTTAAGCAATACCTAACCAATCAAAACCAATCAAAAACTAAACAATACCAACTAATATCCTCATTTGACAAAAACTCAGCAACAAGTAAACAAATACAAACAACAATAAACCATCCTAACACATTCATAACACACACCGATCGCATGAACAACGACGAATAATCCACTCAAAACCAGCTATCATCCAACATGTTCAATCCGTTGCTTCAAATATCAAAACACAACAAATACTACTCACTTGACTCGCACAGTAGCATCGTACTACCAGAGCGAATCGCACTCGCGTAGAAGTGGAAAATCCTCCCCCATCCGCCTCTCCCCATCTTTTGCGAATAGGAGAAACCTTGTTCAAGATAGAACCTTCACATAGAACACCAATCGGTCACACAAACCACATCATCCTCACTTAGATCAATCCTCGTGTAAATTCAAATTTGCACATTAAGTGAGGCAATGTGAATCAACTAAACCATCCGTGCCAACCCAACCAAACAGAACCATGGTGAATTCCGAGTGGATGGATGTTATTCGTACGATGCTTATTTGCTTGATAAAGAGGATGTAAGAATTGTGTGTGTTGATGGTTTGTATATGACTTAGCACTCGTGTGTCTGCTCATGTTGTGTGTATTGTTTTGCTTTGGGACACGATGCGATGCGATGCGATGCGATGCGATTCGATGTGGTGTTAGTATGAGAGAGTTTTCTCGATAGTGATGTTCTGGTTTGCTGATGTGCCGATGTGAGGTGATGTGATGTGATGTGACGTGATGTGATGTGGAGTGAAGTGATGTGTTGATTTGAGCATTGTGTTGATTGATAGTAAGGGATGGTCCGAAGACCTCCCCACTGGCAAAAACTACGCACCCGAGCGAGCCCGATTAGGGATCGTCGCAGGCTTCAACCCGCCAGAGTGCAAGGGCGAGCCTCGACCTGGGGCCAGGGCGTCCGTGATCACCCTGGTCCCGGCGCCAGGTAAGTTTAAGCAATACCTAACCAATCAAAACCAATCAAAAACTAAACAATACCAACTAATATCCTCATTTGACAAAAACTCAGCAACAAGTAAACAAATACAAACAACAATAAACCATCCTAACACATTCATAACACACACCGATCGCATGAACAACGACGAATAATCCACTCAAAACCAGCTATCATCCAACATGTTCAATCCGTTGCTTCAAATATCAAAACACAACAAATACTACTCACTTGACTCGCACAGTAGCATCGTACTACCAGAGCGAATCGCACTCGCGTAGAAGTGGAAAATCCTCCCCCATCCGCCTCTCCCCATCTACTGCGAATAGGAGAAACCTTGTTCAAGATAGAACCTTCACATAGAACACCAATCGGTCACACAAACCACATCATCCTCACTTAGATCAATCCTCGTGTAAATTCAAATTTGCACATTAAGTGAGGCAATGTGAATCAACTAAACCATCCGTGCCAACCCAACCAAACAGAACCATGGTGAATTCCGAGTGGATGGATGTTATTCGTACGATGCTTATTTGCTTGATAAAGAGGATGTAAGAATTGTGTGTGTTGATGGTTTGTATATGACTTAGCACCCGTGTGTCTGCTCATGTTGTGTGTATTGTTTTGCTTTGGGACACGATGCGATGCGATGCGATGCGATGCGATTCGATGTGGTGTTAGTATGAGAGAGTTTTCTCGATAGTGATGTTCTGGTTTGCTGATGTGCCGATGTGAGGTGATGTGATGTGATGTGACGTGATGTGATGTGGAGTGAAGTGATGTGTTGATTTGAGCATTGTGTTGATTGATAGTAAGGGATGGTCCGAAGACCTCCCCACTGGCAAAAACTACGCACCCGAGCGAGCCCGATTAGGGATCGTCGCAGGCTTCAACCCGCCAGAGTGCAAGGGCGAGCCTCGACCTGGGGCCAGGGCGTCCGTGATCACCCTGGTCCCGGCGCCAGGTAAGTTTAAGCAATACCTAACCAATCAAAACCAATCAAAAACTAAACAATACCAACTAATATCCTCATTTGACAAAAACTCAGCAACAAGTAAACAAATACAAACAACAATAAACCATCCTAACACATTCATAACACACACCGATCGCATGAACAACGACGAATAATCCACTCAAAACCAGCTATCATCCAACATGTTCAATCCGTTGCTTCAAATATCAAAACACAACAAATACTACTCACTTGACTCGCACAGTAGCATCGTACTACCAGAGCGAATCGCACTCGCGTAGAAGTGGAAAATCCTCCCCCATCCGCCTCTCCCCATCTACTGCGAATAGGAGAAACCTTGTTCAAGATAGAACCTTCACATAGAACACCAATCGGTCACACAAACCACATCATCCTCACTTAGATCAATCCTCGTGTAAATTCAAATTTGCACATTAAGTGAGGCAATGTGAATCAACTAAACCATCCGTGCCAACCCAACCAAACAGAACCATGGTGAATTCCGAGTGGATGGATGTTATTCGTACGATGCTTATTTGCTTGATAAAGAGGATGTAAGAATTGTGTGTGTTGATGGTTTGTATATGACTTAGCACCCGTGTGTCTGCTCATGTTGTGTGTATTGTTTTGCTTTGGGACACGATGCGATGCGATGCGATGCGATGCGATTCGATGTGGTGTTAGTATGAGAGAGTTTTCTCGATAGTGATGTTCTGGTTTGCTGATGTGCCGATGTGAGGTGATGTGATGTGATGTGACGTGATGTGATGTGGAGTGAAGTGATGTGTTGATTTGAGCATTGTGTTGATTGATAGTAAGGGATGGTCCGAAGACCTCCCCACTGGCAAAAACTACGCACCCGAGCGAGCCCGATTAGGGATCGTCGCAGGCTTCAACCCGCCAGAGTGCAAGGGCGAGCCTCGACCTGGGGCCAGGGCGTCCGTGATCACCCTGGTCCCGGCGCCAGGTAAGTTTGAGCAATACCTAACCAATCAAAACCAATCAAAAACTAAACAATACCAACAAATATCCTCATTTGACAAAAACTCAGCAACAAGTAAACAAATACAAACAACAATAAACCATCCTAACACATTCATAACACACACCGATCGCATGAACAACGACGAATAATCCACTCAAAACCAGCTATCATCCAACATGTTCAATCCGTTGCTTCAAATATCAAAACACAACAAATACTACTCACTTGACTCGCACAGTAGCATCGTACTACCAGAGCGAATCGCACTCGCGTAGAAGTGGAAAATCCTCCCCCATCCGCCTCTCCCCATCTTTTGCGAATAGGAGAAACCTTGTTCAAGATAGAACCTTCACATAGAACACCAATCGGTCACACAAACCACATCATCCTCACTTAGATCAATCCTCGTGTAAATTCAAATTTGCACATTAAGTGAGGCAATGTGAATCAACTAAACCATCCGTGCCAACCCAACCAAACAGAACCATGGTGAATTCCGAGTGGATGGATGTTATTCGTACGATGCTCATTTGCTTGATAAATAGGATGTAAGAATTGTGTGTGTTGATGGTTTGTATATGACTTAGCACTCGTGTGTCTGCTCATGTTGTGTGTATTGTTTTGCTTTGGGACACGATGCGATTCGATGTGGTGTTAGTATGAGAGAGTTTTCTCGATAGTGATGTTCTGGTTTGCTGATGTGCCGATGTGAGGTGATGTGATGTGATGTGACGTGATGTGATGTGGAGTGAAGTGATGTGTTGATTTGAGCATTGTGTTGATTGATAGTAAGGGATGGTCCGAAGACCTCCCCACTGGCAAAAACTACGCACCCGAGCGAGCCCGATTAGGGATCGTCGCAGGCTTCAACCCGCCAGAGTGCAAGGGCGAGCCTCGACCTGGGGCCAGGGCGTCCGTGATCACCCTGGTCCCGGCGCCAGGTAAGTTTGAGCAATACCTAACCAATCAAAACCAATCAAAAACTAAACAATACCAACTAATATCCTCATTTGACAAAAACTCAGCAACAAGTAAACAAATACAAACAACAATAAACCATCCTAACACATTCATAACACACACCGATCGCATGAACAACGACGAATAATCCACTCAAAACCAGCTATCATCCAACATGTTCAATCCGTTGCTTCAAATATCAAAACACAACAAATACTACTCACTTGACTCGCACAGTAGCATCGTACTACCAGAGCGAATCGCACTCGCGTAGAAGTGGAAAATCCTCCCCCATCCGCCTCTCCCCATCTTTTGCGAATAGGAGAAACCTTGTTCAAGATAGAACCTTCACATAGAACACCAATCGGTCACACAAACCACATCATCCTCACTTAGATCAATCCTCGTGTAAATTCAAATTTGCACATTAAGTGAGGCAATGTGAATCAACTAAACCATCCGTGCCAACCCAACCAAACAGAACCATGGTGAATTCCGAGTGGATGGATGTTATTCGTACGATGCTTATTTGCTTGATAAAGAGGATGTAAGAATTGTGTGTGTTGATGGTTTGTATATGACTTAGCACTCGTGTGTCTGCTCATGTTGTGTGTATTGTTTTGCTTTGGGACACGATGCGATGCGATGCGATTCGATGTGGTGTTAGTATGAGAGAGTTTTCTCGATAGTGATGTTCTGGTTTGCTGATGTGCCGATGTGAGGTGATGTGATGTGATGTGACGTGATGTGATGTGGAGTGAAGTGATGTGTTGATTTGAGCATTGTGTTGATTGATAGTAAGGGATGGTCCGAAGACCTCCCCACTGGCAAAAACTACGCACCCGAGCGAGCCCGATTAGGGATCGTCGCAGGCTTCAACCCGCCAGAGTGCAAGGGCGAGCCTCGACCTGGGGCCAGGGCGTCCGTGATCACCCTGGTCCCGGCGCCAGGTAAGTTTAAGCAATACCTAACCAATCAAAACCAATCAAAAACTAAACAATACCAACTAATATCCTCATTTGACAAAAACGCAGAAACAAGTAAACAAATACAAACAACAATAAACCATCCTAACACATTCATAACACACACCGATCGCATGAACAACGACGAATAATCCACTCAAAACCAGCTATCATCCAACATGTTCAATCCGTTGCTTCAAATATCAAAACACAACAAATACTACTCACTTGACTCGCACAGTAGCATCGTACTACCAGAGCGAATCGCACTCGCGTAGAAGTGGAAAATCCTCCCCCATCCGCCTCTCCCCATCTACTGCGAATAGGAGAAACCTTGTTCAAGATAGAACCTTCACATAGAACACCAATCGGTCACACAAACCACATCATCCTCACTTAGATCAATCCTCGTGTAAATTCAAATTTGCACATTAAGTGAGGCAATGTGAATCAACTAAACCATCCGTGCCAACCCAACCAAACAGAACCATGGTGAATTCCGAGTGGATGGATGTTATTCGTACGATGCTTATTTGCTTGATAAAGAGGATGTAAGAATTGTGTGTGTTGATGGTTTGTATATGACTTAGCACTCGTGTGTCTGCTCATGTTGTGTGTATTGTTTTGCTTTGGGACACGATGCGATGCGATGCGATTCGATGTGGTGTTAGTATGAGAGAGTTTTCTCGATAGTGATGTTCTGGTTTGCTGATGTGCCGATGTGAGGTGATGTGATGTGATGTGATGTGATGTGGAGTGAAGTGATGTGTTGATTTGAGCATTGTGTTGATTGATAGTAAGGGATGGTCCGAAGACCTCCCCACTGGCAAAAACTACGCACCCGAGCGAGCCCGATTAGGGATCGTCGCAGGCTTCAACCCGCCAGAGTGCAAGGGCGAGCCTCGACCTGGGGCCAGGGCGTCCGTGATCACCCTGGTCCCGGCGCCAGGTAAGTTTAAGCAATACCTAACCAATCAAAACCAATCAAAAACTAAACAATACCAACTAATATCCTCATTTGACAAAAACTCAGCAACAAGTAAACAAATACAAACAACAATAAACCATCCTAACACATTCATAACACACACCGATCGCATGAACAACGACGAATAATCCACTCAAAACCAGCTATCATCCAACATGTTCAATCCGTTGCTTCAAATATCAAAACACAACAAATACTACTCACTTGACTCGCACAGTAGCATCGTACTACCAGAGCGAATCGCACTCGCGTAGAAGTGGAAAATCCTCCCCCATCCGCCTCTCCCCATCTTTTGCGAATAGGAGAAACCTTGTTCAAGATAGAACCTTCACATAGAACACCAATCGGTCACACAAACCACATCATCCTCACTTAGATCAATCCTCGTGTAAATTCAAATTTGCACATTAAGTGAGGCAATGTGAATCAACTAAACCATCCGTGCCAACCCAACCAAACAGAACCATGGTGAATTCCGAGTGGATGGATGTTATTCGTACGATGCTTATTTGCTTGATAAAGAGGATGTAAGAATTGTGTGTGTTGATGGTTTGTATATGACTTAGCACTCGTGTGTCTGCTCATGTTGTGTGTATTGTTTTGCTTTGGGACACGATGCGATGCGATGCGATGCGATGCGATTCGATGTGGTGTTAGTATGAGAGAGTTTTCTCGATAGTGATGTTCTGGTTTGCTGATGTGCCGATGTGAGGTGATGTGATGTGATGTGACGTGATGTGATGTGGAGTGAAGTGATGTGTTGATTTGAGCATTGTGTTGATTGATAGTAAGGGATGGTCCGAAGACCTCCCCACTGGCAAAAACTACGCACCCGAGCGAGCCCGATTAGGGATCGTCGCAGGCTTCAACCCGCCAGAGTGCAAGGGCGAGCCTCGACCTGGGGCCAGGGCGTCCGTGATCACCCTGGTCCCGGCGCCAGGTAAGTTTAAGCAATACCTAACCAATCAAAACCAATCAAAAACTAAACAATACCAACTAATATCCTCATTTGACAAAAACTCAGCAACAAGTAAACAAATACAAACAACAATAAACCATCCTAACACATTCATAACACACACCGATCGCATGAACAACGACGAATAATCCACTCAAAACCAGCTATCATCCAACATGTTCAATCCGTTGCTTCAAATATCAAAACACAACAAATACTACTCACTTGACTCGCACAGTAGCATCGTACTACCAGAGCGAATCGCACTCGCGTAGAAGTGGAAAATCCTCCCCCATCCGCCTCTCCCCATCTTTTGCGAATAGGAGAAACCTTGTTCAAGATAGAACCTTCACATAGAACACCAATCGGTCACACAAACCACATCATCCTCACTTAGATCAATCCTCGTGTAAATTCAAATTTGCACATTAAGTGAGGCAATGTGAATCAACTAAACCATCCGTGCCAACCCAACCAAACAGAACCATGGTGAATTCCGAGTGGATGGATGTTATTCGTACGATGCTTATTTGCTTGATAAAGAGGATGTAAGAATTGTGTGTGTTGATGGTTTGTATATGACTTAGCACTCGTGTGTCTGCTCATGTTGTGTGTATTGTTTTGCTTTGGGACACGATGCGATGCGATGCGATGCGATGCGATTCGATGTGGTGTTAGTATGAGAGAGTTTTCTCGATAGTGATGTTCTGGTTTGCTGATGTGCCGATGTGAGGTGATGTGATGTGATGTGACGTGATGTGATGTGGAGTGAAGTGATGTGTTGATTTGAGCATTGTGTTGATTGATAGTAAGGGATGGTCCGAAGACCTCCCCACTGGCAAAAACTACGCACCCGAGCGAGCCCGATTAGGGATCGTCGCAGGCTTCAACCCGCCAGAGTGCAAGGGCGAGCCTCGACCTGGGGCCAGGGCGTCCGTGATCACCCTGGTCCCGGCGCCAGGTAAGTTTGAGCAATACCTAACCAATCAAAACCAATCAAAAACTAAACAATACCAACTAATATCCTCATTTGACAAAAACTCAGCAACAAGTAAACAAATACAAACAACAATAAACCATCCTAACACATTCATAACACACACCGATCGCATGAACAACGACGAATAATCCACTCAAAACCAGCTATCATCCAACATGTTCAATCCGTTGCTTCAAATATCAAAACACAACAAATACTACTCACTTGACTCGCACAGTAGCATCGTACTACCAGAGCGAATCGCACTCGCGTAGAAGTGGAAAATCCTCCCCCATCCGCCTCTCCCCATCTTTTGCGAATAGGAGAAACCTTGTTCAAGATAGAACCTTCACATAGAACACCAATCGGTCACACAAACCACATCATCCTCACTTAGATCAATCCTCGTGTAAATTCAAATTTGCACATTAAGTGAGGCAATGTGAATCAACTAAACCATCCGTGCCAACCCAACCAAACAGAACCATGGTGAATTCCGAGTGGATGGATGTTATTCGTACGATGCTTATTTGCTTGATAAAGAGGATGTAAGAATTGTGTGTGTTGATGGTTTGTATATGACTTAGCACTCGTGTGTCTGCTCATGTTGTGTGTATTGTTTTGCTTTGGGACACGATGCGATGCGATTCGATGTGGTGTTAGTATGAGAGAGTTTTCTCGATAGTGATGTTCTGGTTTGCTGATGTGCCGATGTGAGGTGATGTGATGTGATGTGACGTGATGTGATGTGTTGATTTGAGCATTGTGTTGATTGATAGTAAGGGATGGTCCGAAGACCTCCCCACTGGCAAAAACTACGCACCCGAGCGAGCCCGATTAGGGATCGTCGCAGGCTTCAACCCGCCAGAGTGCAAGGGCGAGCCTCGACCTGGGGCCAGGGCGTCCGTGATCACCCTGGTCCCGGCGCCAGGTAAGTTTGAGCAATACCT
Source organism: Fasciola hepatica (assembly GCA_948099385.1). NCBI lineage: Eukaryota > Metazoa > Platyhelminthes > Trematoda > Plagiorchiida > Fasciolidae > Fasciola > Fasciola hepatica. The sequence continues at coordinate 4,901,727 of CANUEZ040000060.1, read as the reverse complement.
AACCAATCAAAACCAATCAAAAACTAAACAATACCAACTAATATCCTCATTTGACAAAAACTCAGCAACAAGTAAACAAATACAAACAACAATAAACCATCCTAACACATTCATAACACACACCGATCGCATGAACAACGACGAATAATCCACTCAAAACCAGCTATCATCCAACATGTTCAATCCGTTGCTTCAAATATCAAAACACAACAAATACTACTCACTTGACTCGCACAGTAGCATCGTACTACCAGAGCGAATCGCACTCGCGTAGAAGTGGAAAATCCTCCCCCATCCGCCTCTCCCCATCTACTGCGAATAGGAGAAACCTTGTTCAAGATAGAACCTTCACATAGAACACCAATCGGTCACACAAACCACATCATCCTCACTTAGATCAATCCTCGTGTAAATTCAAATTTGCACATTAAGTGAGGCAATGTGAATCAACTAAACCATCCGTGCCAACCCAACCAAACAGAACCATGGTGAATTCCGAGTGGATGGATGTTATTCGTACGATGCTTATTTGCTTGATAAAGAGGATGTAAGAATTGTGTGTGTTGATGGTTTGTATATGACTTAGCACTCGTGTGTCTGCTCATGTTGTGTGTATTGTTTTGCTTTGGGACACGATGCGATGCGATGCGATGCGATTCGATTCGATGTGGTGTTAGTATGAGAGAGTTTTCTCGATAGTGATGTTCTGGTTTGCTGATGTGCCGATGTGATGTGATGTGATGTGATGTGACGTGATGTGATGTGGAGTGAAGTGATGTGTTGATTTGAGCATTGTGTTGATTGATAGTAAGGGATGGTCCGAAGACCTCCCCACTGGCAAAAACTACGCACCCGAGCGAGCCCGATTAGGGATCGTCGCAGGCTTCAACCCGCCAGAGTGCAAGGGCGAGCCTCGACCTGGGGCCAGGGCGTCCGTGATCACCCTGGTCCCGGCGCCAGGTAAGTTTAAGCAATACCTAACCAATCAAAACCAATCAAAAACTAAACAATACCAACTAATATCCTCATTTGACAAAAACTCAGCAACAAGTAAACAAATACAAACAACAATAAACCATCCTAACACATTCATAACACACACCGATCGCATGAACAACGACGAATAATCCACTCAAAACCAGCTATCATCCAACATGTTCAATCCGTTGCTTCAAATATCAAAACACAACAAATACTACTCACTTGACTCGCACAGTAGCATCGTACTACCAGAGCGAATCGCACTCGCGTAGAAGTGGAAAATCCTCCCCCATCCACCTCTCCCCATCTTTTGCGAATAGGAGAAACCTTGTTCAAGATAGAACCTTCACATAGAACACCAATCGGTCACACAAACCACATCATCCTCACTTAGATCAATCCTCGTGTAAATTCAAATTTGCACATTAAGTGAGGCAATGTGAATCAACTAAACCATCCGTGCCAACCCAACCAAACAGAACCATGGTGAATTCCGAGTGGATGGATGTTATTCGTACGATGCTTATTTGCTTGATAAAGAGGATGTAAGAATTGTGTGTGTTGATGGTTTGTATATGACTTAGCACTCGTGTGTCTGCTCATGTTGTGTGTATTGTTTTGCTTTGGGACACGATGCGATGCGATGCGATGCGATGCGATTCGATGTGGTGTTAGTATGAGAGAGTTTTCTCGATAGTGATGTTCTGGTTTGCTGATGTGCCGATGTGAGGTGATGTGATGTGATGTGACGTGATGTGATGTGGAGTGAAGTGATGTGTTGATTTGAGCATTGTGTTGATTGATAGTAAGGGATGGTCCGAAGACCTCCCCACTGGCAAAAACTACGCACCCGAGCGAGCCCGATTAGGGATCGTCGCAGGCTTCAACCCGCCAGAGTGCAAGGGCGAGCCTCGACCTGGGGCCAGGGCGTCCGTGATCACCCTGGTCCCGGCGCCAGGTAAGTTTAAGCAATACCTAACCAATCAAAACCAATCAAAAACTAAACAATACCAACTAATATCCTCATTTGACAAAAACTCAGCAACAAGTAAACAAATACAAACAACAATAAACCATCCTAACACATTCATAACACACACCGATCGCATGAACAACGACGAATAATCCACTCAAAACCAGCTATCATCCAACATGTTCAATCCGTTGCTTCAAATATCAAAACACAACAAATACTACTCACTTGACTCGCACAGTAGCATCGTACTACCAGAGCGAATCGCACTCGCGTAGAAGTGGAAAATCCTCCCCCATCCGCCTCTCCCCATCTTTTGCGAATAGGAGAAACCTTGTTCAAGATAGAACCTTCACATAGAACACCAATCGGTCACACAAACCACATCATCCTCACTTAGATCAATCCTCGTGTAAATTCAAATTTGCACATTAAGTGAGGCAATGTGAATCAACTAAACCATCCGTGCCAACCCAACCAAACAGAACCATGGTGAATTCCGAGTGGATGGATGTTATTCGTACGATGCTTATTTGCTTGATAAAGAGGATGTAAGAATTGTGTGTGTTGATGGTTTGTATATGACTTAGCACTCGTGTGTCTGCTCATGTTGTGTGTATTGTTTTGCTTTGGGACACGATGCGATGCGATGCGATGCGATGCGATTCGATGTGGTGTTAGTATGAGAGAGTTTTCTCGATAGTGATGTTCTGGTTTGCTGATGTGCCGATGTGATGTGATGTGATGTGATGTGACGTGATGTGATGTGGAGTGAAGTGATGTGTTGATTTGAGCATTGTGTTGATTGATAGTAAGGGATGGTCCGAAGACCTCCCCACTGGCAAAAACTACGCACCCGAGCGAGCCCGATTAGGGATCGTCGCAGGCTTCAACCCGCCAGAGTGCAAGGGCGAGCCTCGACCTGGGGCCAGGGCGTCCGTGATCACCCTGGTCCCGGCGCCAGGTAAGTTTAAGCAATACCTAACCAATCAAAACCAATCAAAAACTAAACAATACCAACTAATATCCTCATTTGACAAAAACTCAGCAACAAGTAAACAAATACAAACAACAATAAACCATCCTAACACATTCATAACACACACCGATCGCATGAACAACGACGAATAATCCACTCAAAACCAGCTATCATCCAACATGTTCAATCCGTTGCTTCAAATCTCAAAACACAACAAATACTACTCACTTGACTCGCACAGTAGCATCGTACTACCAGAGCGAATCGCACTCGCGTAGAAGTGGAAAATCCTCCCCCATCCGCCTCTCCCCATCTACTGCGAATAGGAGAAACCTTGTTCAAGATAGAACCTTCACATAGAACACCAATCGGTCACACAAACCACATCATCCTCACTTAGATCAATCCTCGTGTAAATTCAAATTTGCACATTAAGTGAGGCAATGTGAATCAACTAAACCATCCGTGCCAACCCAACCAAACAGAACCATGGTGAATTCCGAGTGGATGGATGTTATTCGTACGATGCTTATTTGCTTGATAAAGAGGATGTAAGAATTGTGTGTGTTGATGGTTTGTATATGACTTAGCACTCGTGTGTCTGCTCATGTTGTGTGTATTGTTTTGCTTTGGGACACGATGCGATGCGATGCGATGCGATGCGATTCGATGTGGTGTTAGTATGAGAGAGTTTTCTCGATAGTGATGTTCTGGTTTGCTGATGTGCCGATGTGAGGTGATGTGATGTGATGTGACGTGACGTGATGTGGAGTGAAGTGATGTGTTGATTTGAGCATTGTGTTGATTGATAGTAAGGGATGGTCCGAAGACCTCCCCACTGGCAAAAACTACGCACCCGAGCGAGCCCGATTAGGGATCGTCGCAGGCTTCAACCCGCCAGAGTGCAAGGGCGAGCCTCGACCTGGGGCCAGGGCGTCCGTGATCACCCTGGTCCCGGCGCCAGGTAAGTTTAAGCAATACCTAACCAATCAAAACCAATCAAAAACTAAACAATACCAACTAATATCCTCATTTGACAAAAACTCAGCAACAAGTAAACAAATACAAACAACAATAAACCATCCTAACACATTCATAACACACACCGATCGCATGAACAACGACGAATAATCCACTCAAAACCAGCTATCATCCAACATGTTCAATCCGTTGCTTCAAATATCAAAACACAACAAATACTACTCACTTGACTCGCACAGTAGCATCGTACTACCAGAGCGAATCGCACTCGCGTAGAAGTGGAAAATCCTCCCCCATCCGCCTCTCCCCATCTTTTGCGAATAGGAGAAACCTTGTTCAAGATAGAACCTTCACATAGAACACCAATCGGTCACACAAACCACATCATCCTCACTTAGATCAATCCTCGTGTAAATTCAAATTTGCACATTAAGTGAGGCAATGTGAATCAACTAAACCATCCGTGCCAACCCAACCAAACAGAACCATGGTGAATTCCGAGTGGATGGATGTTATTCGTACGATGCTTATTTGCTTGATAAAGAGGATGTAAGAATTGTGTGTGTTGATGGTTTGTATATGACTTAGCACTCGTGTGTCTGCTCATGTTGTGTGTATTGTTTTGCTTTGGGACACGATGCGATGCGATGCGATGCGATTCGATGTGGTGTTAGTATGAGAGAGTTTTCTCGATAGTGATGTTCTGGTTTGCTGATGTGCCGATGTGAGGTGATGTGATGTGATGTGACGTGATGTGATGTGGAGTGAAGTGATGTGTTGATTTGAGCATTGTGTTGATTGATAGTAAGGGATGGTCCGAAGACCTCCCCACTGGCAAAAACTACGCACCCGAGCGAGCCCGATTAGGGATCGTCGCAGGCTTCAACCCGCCAGAGTGCAAGGGCGAGCCTCGACCTGGGGCCAGGGCGTCCGTGATCACCCTGGTCCCGGCGCCAGGTAAGTTTAAGCAATACCTAACCAATCAAAACCAATCAAAAACTAAACAATACCAACTAATATCCTCATTTGACAAAAACTCAGCAACAAGTAAACAAATACAAACAACAATAAACCATCCTAACACATTCATAACACACACCGATCGCATGAACAACGACGAATAATCCACTCAAAACCAGCTATCATCCAACATGTTCAATCCGTTGCTTCAAATATCAAAACACAACAAATACTACTCACTTGACTCGCACAGTAGCATCGTACTACCAGAGCGAATCGCACTCGCGTAGAAGTGGAAAATCCTCCCCCATCCGCCTCTCCCCATCTACTGCGAATAGGAGAAACCTTGTTCAAGATAGAACCTTCACATAGAACACCAATCGGTCACACAAACCACATCATCCTCACTTAGATCAATCCTCGTGTAAATTCAAATTTGCACATTAAGTGAGGCAATGTGAATCAACTAAACCATCCGTGCCAACCCAACCAAACAGAACCATGGTGAATTCCGAGTGGATGGATGTTATTCGTACGATGCTTATTTGCTTGATAAAGAGGATGTAAGAATTGTGTGTGTTGATGGTTTGTATATGACTTAGCACTCGTGTGTCTGCTCATGTTGTGTGTATTGTTTTGCTTTGGGACACGATGCGATGCGATGCGATGCGATGCGATTCGATGTGGTGTTAGTATGAGAGAGTTTTCTCGATAGTGATGTTCTGGTTTGCTGATGTGCCGATGTGATGTGATGTGATGTGATGTGACGTGATGTGATGTGGAGTGAAGTGATGTGTTGATTTGAGCATTGTGTTGATTGATAGTAAGGGATGGTCCGAAGACCTCCCCACTGGCAAAAACTACGCACCCGAGCGAGCCCGATTAGGGATCGTCGCAGGCTTCAACCCGCCAGAGTGCAAGGGCGAGCCTCGACCTGGGGCCAGGGCGTCCGTGATCACCCTGGTCCCGGCGCCAGGTAAGTTTAAGCAATACCTAACCAATCAAAACCAATCAAAAACTAAACAATACCAACTAATATCCTCATTTGACAAAAACTCAGCAACAAGTAAACAAATACAAACAACAATAAACCATCCTAACACATTCATAACACACACCGATCGCATGAACAACGACGAATAATCCACTCAAAACCAGCTATCATCCAACATGTTCAATCCGTTGCTTCAAATATCAAAACACAACAAATACTACTCACTTGACTCGCACAGTAGCATCGTACTACCAGAGCGAATCGCACTCGCGTAGAAGTGGAAAATCCTCCCCCATCCGCCTCTCCCCATCTACTGCGAATAGGAGAAACCTTGTTCAAGATAGAACCTTCACATAGAACACCAATCGGTCACACAAACCACATCATCCTCACTTAGATCAATCCTCGTGTAAATTCAAATTTGCACATTAAGTGAGGCAATGTGAATCAACTAAACCATCCGTGCCAACCCAACCAAACAGAACCATGGTGAATTCCGAGTGGATGGATGTTATTCGTACGATGCTTATTTGCTTGATAAAGAGGATGTAAGAATTGTGTGTGTTGATGGTTTGTATATGACTTAGCACTCGTGTGTCTGCTCATGTTGTGTGTATTGTTTTGCTTTGGGACACGATGCGATGCGATGCGATTCGATGTGGTGTTAGTATGAGAGAGTTTTCTCGATAGTGATGTTCTGGTTTGCTGATGTGCCGATGTGAGGTGATGTGATGTGATGTGACGTGATGTGATGTGGAGTGAAGTGATGTGTTGATTTGAGCATTGTGTTGATTGATAGTAAGGGATGGTCCGAAGACCTCCCCACTGGCAAAAACTACGCACCCGAGCGAGCCCGATTAGGGATCGTCGCAGGCTTCAACCCGCCAGAGTGCAAGGGCGAGCCTCGACCTGGGGCCAGGGCGTCCGTGATCACCCTGGTCCCGGCGCCAGGTAAGTTTAAGCAATACCTAACCAATCAAAACCAATCAAAAACTAAACAATACCAACTAATATCCTCATTTGACAAAAACTCAGCAACAAGTAAACAAATACAAACAACAATAAACCATCCTAACACATTCATAACACACACCGATCGCATGAACAACGACGAATAATCCACTCAAAACCAGCTATCATCCAACATGTTCAATCCGTTGCTTCAAATATCAAAACACAACAAATACTACTCACTTGACTCGCACAGTAGCATCGTACTACCAGAGCGAATCGCACTCGCGTAGAAGTGGAAAATCCTCCCCCATCCGCCTCTCCCCATCTTTTGCGAATAGGAGAAACCTTGTTCAAGATAGAACCTTCACATAGAACACCAATCGGTCACACAAACCACATCATCCTCACTTAGATCAATCCTCGTGTAAATTCAAATTTGCACATTAAGTGAGGCAATGTGAATCAACTAAACCATCCGTGCCAACCCAACCAAACAGAACCATGGTGAATTCCGAGTGGATGGATGTTATTCGTACGATGCTTATTTGCTTGATAAAGAGGATGTAAGAATTGTGTGTGTTGATGGTTTGTATATGACTTAGCACTCGTGTGTCTGCTCATGTTGTGTGTATTGTTTTGCTTTGGGACACGATGCGATGCGATGCGATTCGATGTGGTGTTAGTATGAGAGAGTTTTCTCGATAGTGATGTTCTGGTTTGCTGATGTGCCGATGTGATGTGATGTGATGTGATGTGACGTGATGTGATGTGGAGTGAAGTGATGTGTTGATTTGAGCATTGTGTTGATTGATAGTAAGGGATGGTCCGAAGACCTCCCCACTGGCAAAAACTACGCACCCGAGCGAGCCCGATTAGGGATCGTCGCAGGCTTCAACCCGCCAGAGTGCAAGGGCGAGCCTCGACCTGGGGCCAGGGCGTCCGTGATCACCCTGGTCCCGGCGCCAGGTAAGTTTAAGCAATACCTAACCAATCAAAACCAATCAAAAACTAAACAATACCAACTAATATCCTCATTTGACAAAAACTCAGCAACAAGTAAACAAATACAAACAACAATAAACCATCCTAACACATTCATAACACACACCGATCGCATGAACAACGACGAATAATCCACTCAAAACCAGCTATCATCCAACATGTTCAATCCGTTGCTTCAAATATCAAAACACAACAAATACTACTCACTTGACTCGCACAGTAGCATCGTACTACCAGAGCGAATCGCACTCGCGTAGAAGTGGAAAATCCTCCCCCATCCGCCTCTCCCCATCTACTGCGAATAGGAGAAACCTTGTTCAAGATAGAACCTTCACATAGAACACCAATCGGTCACACAAACCACATCATCCTCACTTAGATCAATCCCCGTGTAAATTCAAATTTGCACATTAAGTGAGGCATTGTGAATCAACTAAACCATCCGTGCCAACCCAACCAAACAGAACCATGGTGAATTCCGAGTGGATGGATGTTATTCGTACGATGCTTATTTGCTTGATAAAGAGGATGTAAGAATTGTGTGTGTTGATGGTTTGTATATGACTTAGCACTCGTGTGTCTGCTCATGTTGTGTGTATTGTTTTGCTTTGGGACACGATGCGATGCGATGCGATTCGATGTGGTGTTAGTATGAGAGAGTTTTCTCGATAGTGATGTTCTGGTTTGCTGATGTGCCGATGTGAGGTGATGTGATGTGATGTGACGTGATGTGATGTGGAGTGAAGTGATGTGTTGATTTGAGCATTGTGTTGATTGATAGTAAGGGATGGTCCGAAGACCTCCCCACTGGCAAAAACTACGCACCCGAGCGAGCCCGATTAGGGATCGTCGCAGGCTTCAACCCGCCAGAGTGCAAGGGCGAGCCTCGACCTGGGGCCAGGGCGTCCGTGATCACCCTGGTCCCGGCGCCAGGTAAGTTTAAGCAATACCTAACCAATCAAAACCAATCAAAAACTAAACAATACCAACTAATATCCTCATTTGACAAAAACTCAGCAACAAGTAAACAAATACAAACAACAATAAACCATCCTAACACATTCATAACACACACCGATCGCATGAACAACGACGAATAATCCACTCAAAACCAGCTATCATCCAACATGTTCAATCCGTTGCTTCAAATATCAAAACACAACAAATACTACTCACTTGACTCGCACAGTAGCATCGTACTACCAGAGCGAATCGCACTCGCGTAGAAGTGGAAAATCCTCCCCCATCCGCCTCTCCCCATCTACTGCGAATAGGAGAAACCTTGTTCAAGATAGAACCTTCACATAGAACACCAATCGGTCACACAAACCACATCATCCTCACTTAGATCAATCCTCGTGTAAATTCAAATTTGCACATTAAGTGAGGCAATGTGAATCAACTAAACCATCCGTGCCAACCCAACCAAACAGAACCATGGTGAATTCCGAGTGGATGGATGTTATTCGTACGATGCTTATTTGCTTGATAAAGAGGATGTAAGAATTGTGTGTGTTGATGGTTTGTATATGACTTAGCACTCGTGTGTCTGCTCATGTTGTGTGTATTGTTTTGCTTTGGGACACGATGCGATGCGATGCGATGCGATTCGATGTGGTGTTAGTATGAGAGAGTTTTCTCGATAGTGATGTTCTGGTTTGCTGATGTGCCGATGTGATGTGATGTGATGTGATGTGACGTGATGTGATGTGGAGTGAAGTGATGTGTTGATTTGAGCATTGTGTTGATTGATAGTAAGGGATGGTCCGAAGACCTCCCCACTGGCAAAAACTACGCACCCGAGCGAGCCCGATTAGGGATCGTCGCAGGCTTCAACCCGCCAGAGTGCAAGGGCGAGCCTCGACCTGGGGCCAGGGCGTCCGTGATCACCCTGGTCCCGGCGCCAGGTAAGTTTAAGCAATACCTAACCAATCAAAACCAATCAAAAACTAAACAATACCAACTAATATCCTCATTTGACAAAAACTCAGCAACAAGTAAACAAATACAAACAACAATAAACCATCCTAACACATTCATAACACACACCGATCGCATGAACAACGACGAATAATCCACTCAAAACCAGCTATCATCCAACATGTTCAATCCGTTGCTTCAAATATCAAAACACAACAAATACTACTCACTTGACTCGCACAGTAGCATCGTACTACCAGAGCGAATCGCACTCGCGTAGAAGTGGAAAATCCTCCCCCATCCGCCTCTCCCCATCTACTGCGAATAGGAGAAACCTTGTTCAAGATAGAACCTTCACATAGAACACCAATCGGTCACACAAACCACATCATCCTCACTTAGATCAATCCTCGTGTAAATTCAAATTTGCACATTAAGTGAGGCAATGTGAATCAACTAAACCATCCGTGCCAACCCAACCAAACAGAACCATGGTGAATTCCGAGTGGATGGATGTTATTCGTACGATGCTTATTTGCTTGATAAAGAGGATGTAAGAATTGTGTGTGTTGATGGTTTGTATATGACTTAGCACTCGTGTGTCTGCTCATGTTGTGTGTATTGTTTTGCTTTGGGACACGATGCGATGCGATGCGATGCGATGCGATTCGATGTGGTGTTAGTATGAGAGAGTTTTCTCGATAGTGATGTTCTGGTTTGCTGATGTGCCGATGTGATGTGATGTGATGTGATGTGACGTGATGTGATGTGGAGTGAAGTGATGTGTTGATTTGAGCATTGTGTTGATTGATAGTAAGGGATGGTCCGAAGACCTCCCCACTGGCAAAAACTACGCACCCGAGCGAGCCCGATTAGGGATCGTCGCAGGCTTCAACCCGCCAGAGTGCAAGGGCGAGCCTCGACCTGGGGCCAGGGCGTCCGTGATCACCCTGGTCCCGGCGCCAGGTAAGTTTAAGCAATACCTAACCAATCAAAACCAATCAAAAACTAAACAATACCAACTAATATCCTCATTTGACAAAAACTCAGCAACAAGTAAACAAATACAAACAACAATAAACCATCCTAACACATTCATAACACACACCGATCGCATGAACAACGACGAATAATCCACTCAAAACCAGCTATCATCCAACATGTTCAATCCGTTGCTTCAAATATCAAAACACAACAAATACTACTCACTTGACTCGCACAGTAGCATCGTACTACCAGAGCGAATCGCACTCGCGTAGAAGTGGAAAATCCTCCCCCATCCGCCTCTCCCCATCTACTGCGAATAGGAGAAACCTTGTTCAAGATAGAACCTTCACATAGAACACCAATCGGTCACACAAACCACATCATCCTCACTTAGATCAATCCTCGTGTAAATTCAAATTTGCACATTAAGTGAGGCAATGTGAATCAACTAAACCATCCGTGCCAACCCAACCAAACAGAACCATGGTGAATTCCGAGTGGATGGATGTTATTCGTACGATGCTTATTTGCTTGATAAAGAGGATGTAAGAATTGTGTGTGTTGATGGTTTGTATATGACTTAGCACTCGTGTGTCTGCTCATGTTGTGTGTATTGTTTTGCTTTGGGACACGATGCGATGCGATGCGATGCGATGCGATTCGATGCGATTCGATGTGGTGTTAGTATGAGAGAGTTTTCTCGATAGTGATGTTCTGGTTTGCTGATGTGCCGATGTGATGTGATGTGATGTGATGTGACGTGATGTGATGTGGAGTGAAGTGATGTGTTGATTTGAGCATTGTGTTGATTGATAGTAAGGGATGGTCCGAAGACCTCCCCACTGGCAAAAACTACGCACCCGAGCGAGCCCGATTAGGGATCGTCGCAGGCTTCAACCCGCCAGAGTGCAAGGGCGAGCCTCGACCTGGGGCCAGGGCGTCCGTGATCACCCTGGTCCCGGCGCCAGGTAAGTTTAAGCAATACCTAACCAATCAAAACCAATCAAAAACTAAACAATACCAACTAATATCCTCATTTGACAAAAACTCAGCAACAAGTAAACAAATACAAACAACAATAAACCATCCTAACACATTCATAACACACACCGATCGCATGAACAACGACGAATAATCCACTCAAAACCAGCTATCATCCAACATGTTCAATCCGTTGCTTCAAATATCAAAACACAACAAATACTACTCACTTGACTCGCACAGTAGCATCGTACTACCAGAGCGAATCGCACTCGCGTAGAAGTGGAAAATCCTCCCCCATCCGCCTCTCCCCATCTACTGCGAATAGGAGAAACCTTGTTCAAGATAGAACCTTCACATAGAACACCAATCGGTCACACAAACCACATCATCCTCACTTAGATCAATCCTCGTGTAAATTCAAATTTGCACATTAAGTGAGGCAATGTGAATCAACTAAACCATCCGTGCCAACCCAACCAAACAGAACCATGGTGAATTCCGAGTGGATGGATGTTATTCGTACGATGCTTATTTGCTTGATAAAGAGGATGTAAGAATTGTGTGTGTTGATGGTTTGTATATGACTTAGCACTCGTGTGTCTGCTCATGTTGTGTGTATTGTTTTGCTTTGGGACACGATGCGATGCGATGCGATGCGATGCGATTCGATGTGGTGTTAGTATGAGAGAGTTTTCTCGATAGTGATGTTCTGGTTTGCTGATGTGCCGATGTGAGGTGATGTGATGTGATGTGACGTGATGTGATGTGGAGTGAAGTGATGTGTTGATTTGAGCATTGTGTTGATTGATAGTAAGGGATGGTCCGAAGACCTCCCCACTGGCAAAAACTACGCACCCGAGCGAGCCCGATTAGGGATCGTCGCAGGCTTCAACCCGCCAGAGTGCAAGGGCGAGCCTCGACCTGGGGCCAGGGCGTCCGTGATCACCCTGGTCCCGGCGCCAGGTAAGTTTAAGCAATACCTAACCAATCAAAACCAATCAAAAACTAAACAATACCAACTAATATCCTCATTTGACAAAAACTCAGCAACAAGTAAACAAATACAAACAACAATAAACCATCCTAACACATTCATAACACACACCGATCGCATGAACAACGACGAATAATCCACTCAAAACCAGCTATCATCCAACATGTTCAATCCGTTGCTTCAAATATCAAAACACAACAACTACTACTCACTTGACTGGCACAGTAGCATCGTACTACCAGAGCGAATCGCACTCGCGTAGAAGTGGAAAATCCTCCCCCATCCGCCTCTCCCCATCTACTGCGAATAGGAGAAACCTTGTTCAAGATAGAACCTTCACATAGAACACCAATCGGTCACACAAACCACATCATCCTCACTTAGATCAATCCTCGTGTAAATTCAAATTTGCACATTAAGTGAGGCAATGTGAATCAACTAAACCATCCGTGCCAACCCAACCAAACAGAACCATGGTGAATTCCGAGTGGATGGATGTTATTCGTACGATGCTTATTTGCTTGATAAAGAGGATGTAAGAATTGTGTGTGTTGATGGTTTGTATATGACTTAGCACTCGTGTGTCTGCTCATGTTGTGTGTATTGTTTTGCTTTGGGACACGATGCGATGCGATGCGATGCGATGCGATTCGATGTGGTGTTAGTATGAGAGAGTTTTCTCGATAGTGATGTTCTGGTTTGCTGATGTGCCGATGTGATGTGATGTGATGTGATGTGACGTGATGTGATGTGGAGTGAAGTGCTGTGTTGATTTGAGCATTGTGTTGATTGATAGTAAGGGATGGTCCGAAGACCTCCCCACTGGCAAAAACTACGCACCCGAGCGAGCCCGATTAGGGATCGTCGCAGGCTTCAACCCGCCAGAGTGCAAGGGCGAGCCTCGACCTGGGGCCAGGGCGTCCGTGATCACCCTGGTCCCGGCGCCAGGTAAGTTTAAGCAATACCTAACCAATCAAAACCAATCAAAAACTAAACAATACCAACTAATATCCTCATTTGACAAAAACTCAGCAACAAGTAAACAAATACAAACAACAATAAACCATCCTAACACATTCATAACACACACCGATCGCATGAACAACGACGAATAATCCACTCAAAACCAGCTATCATCCAACATGTTCAATCCGTTGCTTCAAATATCAAAACACAACAAATACTACTCACTTGACTCGCACAGTAGCATCGTACTACCAGAGCGAATCGCACTCGCGTAGAAGTGGAAAATCCTCCCCCATCCGCCTCTCCCCATCTACTGCGAATAGGAGAAACCTTGTTCAAGATAGAACCTTCACATAGAACACCAATCGGTCACACAAACCACATCATCCTCACTTAGATCAATCCTCGTGTAAATTCAAATTTGCACATTAAGTGAGGCAATGTGAATCAACTAAACCATCCGTGCCAACCCAACCAAACAGAACCATGGTGAATTCCGAGTGGATGGATGTTATTCGTACGATGCTTATTTGCTTGATAAAGAGGATGTAAGAATTGTGTGTGTTGATGGTTTGTATATGACTTAGCACTCGTGTGTCTGCTCATGTTGTGTGTATTGTTTTGCTTTGGGACACGATGCGATTCGATGCGATGCGATTCGATGTGGTGTTAGTATGAGAGAGTTTTCTCGATAGTGATGTTCTGGTTTGCTGATGTGCCGATGTGATGTGATGTGATGTGATGTGACGTGATGTGATGTGGAGTGAAGTGATGTGTTGATTTGAGCATTGTGTTGATTGATAGTAAGGGATGGTCCGAAGACCTCCCCACTGGCAAAAACTACGCACCCGAGCGAGCCCGATTAGGGATCGTCGCAGGCTTCAACCCGCCAGAGTGCAAGGGCGAGCCTCGACCTGGGGCCAGGGCGTCCGTGATCACCCTGGTCCCGGCGCCAGGTAAGTTTAAGCAATACCTAACCAATCAAAACCAATCAAAAACTAAACAATACCAACTAATATCCTCATTTGACAAAAACTCAGCAACAAGTAAACAAATACAAACAACAATAAACCATCCTAACACATTCATAACACACACCGATCGCATGAACAACGACGAATAATCCACTCAAAACCAGCTATCATCCAACATGTTCAATCCGTTGCTTCAAATATCAAAACACAACAACTACTACTCACTTGACTGGCACAGTAGCATCGTACTACCAGAGCGAATCGCACTCGCGTAGAAGTGGAAAATCCTCCCCCATCCGCCTCTCCCCATCTACTGCGAATAGGAGAAACCTTGTTCAAGATAGAACCTTCACATAGAACACCAATCGGTCACACAAACCACATCATCCTCACTTAGATCAATCCTCGTGTAAATTCAAATTTGCACATTAAGTGAGGCAATGTGAATCAACTAAACCATCCGTGCCAACCCAACCAAACAGAACCATGGTGAATTCCGAGTGGATGGATGTTATTCGTACGACGCTTATTTGCTTGATAAAGAGGATGTAAGAATTGTGTGTGTTGATGGTTTGTATATGACTTAGCACTCGTGTGTCTGCTCATGTTGTGTGTATTGTTTTGCTTTGGGACACGATGCGATGCGATGCGATGCGATTCGATGTGGTGTTAGTATGAGAGAGTTTTCTCGATAGTGATGTTCTGGTTTGCTGATGTGCCGATGTGATGTGATGTGATGTGATGTGACGTGATGTGATGTGGAGTGAAGTGATGTGTTGATTTGAGCATTGTGTTGATTGATAGTAAGGGATGGTCCGAAGACCTCCCCACTGGCAAAAACTACGCACCCGAGCGAGCCCGATTAGGGATCGTCGCAGGCTTCAACCCGCCAGAGTGCAAGGGCGAGCCTCGACCTGGGGCCAGGGCGTCCGTGATCACCCTGGTCCCGGCGCCAGGTAAGTTTAAGCAATACCTAACCAATCAAAACCAATCAAAAACTAAACAATACCAACTAATATCCTCATTTGACAAAAACTCAGCAACAAGTAAACAAATACAAACAACAATAAACCATCCTAACACATTCATAACACACACCGATCGCATGAACAACGACGAATAATCCACTCAAAACCAGCTATCATCCAACATGTTCAATCCGTTGCTTCAAATATCAAAACACAACAACTACTACTCACTTGACTCGCACAGTAGCATCGTACTACCAGAGCGAATCGCACTCGCGTAGAAGTGGAAAATCCTCCCCCATCCGCCTCTCCCCATCTACTGCGAATAGGAGAAACCTTGTTCAAGATAGAACCTTCACATAGAACACCAATCGGTCACACAAACCACATCATCCTCACTTAGATCAATCCTCGTGTAAATTCAAATTTGCACATTAAGTGAGGCAATGTGAATCAACTAAACCATCCGTGCCAACCCAACCAAACAGAACCATGGTGAATTCCGAGTGGATGGATGTTATTCGTACGATGCTTATTTGCTTGATAAAGAGGATGTAAGAATTGTGTGTGTTGATGGTTTGTATATGACTTAGCACTCGTGTGTCTGCTCATGTTGTGTGTATTGTTTTGCTTTGGGACACGATGCGATGCGATGCGATGCGATGCGATTCGATGTGGTGTTAGTATGAGAGAGTTTTCTCGATAGTGATGTTCTGGTTTGCTGATGTGCCGATGTGATGTGATGTGATGTGATGTGACGTGATGTGATGTGGAGTGAAGTGCTGTGTTGATTTGAGCATTGTGTTGATTGATAGTAAGGGATGGTCCGAAGACCTCCCCACTGGCAAAAACTACGCACCCGAGCGAGCCCGATTAGGGATCGTCGCAGGCTTCAACCCGCCAGAGTGCAAGGGCGAGCTTCGACCTGGGGCCAGGGCGTCCGTGATCACCCTGGTCCCGGCGCCAGGTAAGTTTAGGCAATACCTAACCAATCAAAACCAATCAAAAACTAAACAATACCAACTAATATCCTCATTTGACAAAAACTCAGCAACAAGTAAACAAATACAAACAACAATAAACCATCCTAACACATTCATAACACACACCGATCGCATGAACAACGACGAATAATCCACTCAAAACCAGCTATCATCCAACATGTTCAATCCGTTGCTTCAAATATCAAAACACAACAAATACTACTCACTTGACTCGCACAGTAGCATCGTACTACCAGAGCGAATCGCACTCGCGTAGAAGTGGAAAATCCTCCCCCATCCGCCTCTCCCCATCTACTGCGAATAGGAGAAACCTTGTTCAAGATAGAACCTTCACATAGAACACCAATCGGTCACACAAACCACATCATCCTCACTTAGATCAATCCTCGTGTAAATTCAAATTTGCACATTAAGTGAGACAATGTGAATCAACTAAACCATCCGTGCCAACCCAACCAAACAGAACCATGGTGAATTCCGAGTGGATGGATGTTATTCGTACGATGCTTATTTGCTTGATAAAGAGGATGTAAGAATTGTGTGTGTTGATGGTTTGTATATGACTTAGCACTCGTGTGTCTGCTCATGTTGTGTGTATTGTTTTGCTTTGGGACACGATGCGATGCGATGCGATGCGATGCGATTCGATGTGGTGTTAGTATGAGAGAGTTTTCTCGATAGTGATGTTCTGGTTTGCTGATGTGCCGATGTGATGTGATGTGATGTGATGTGACGTGATGTGATGTGGAGTGAAGTGATGTGTTGATTTGAGCATTGTGTTGATTGATAGTAAGGGATGGTCCGAAGACCTCCCCACTGGCAAAAACTACGCACCCGAGCGAGCCCGATTAGGGATCGTCGCAGGCTTCAACCCGCCAGAGTGCAAGGGCGAGCCTCGACCTGGGGCCAGGGCGTCCGTGATCACCCTGGTCCCGGCGCCAGGTAAGTTTAAGCAATACCTAACCAATCAAAACCAATCAAAAACTAAACAATACCAACTAATATCCTCATTTGACAAAAACTCAGCAACAAGTAAACAAATACAAACAACAATAAACCATCCTAACACATTCATAACACACACCGATCGCATGAACAACGACGAATAATCCACTCAAAACCAGCTATCATCCAACATGTTCAATCCGTTGCTTCAAATATCAAAACACAACAAATACTACTCACTTGACTCGCACAGTAGCATCGTACTACCAGAGCGAATCGCACTCGCGTAGAAGTGGAAAATCCTCCCCCATCCGCCTCTCCCCATCTACTGCGAATAGGAGAAACCTTGTTCAAGATAGAACCTTCACATAGAACACCAATCGGTCACACAAACCACATCATCCTCACTTAGATCAATCCTCGTGTAAATTCAAATTTGCACATTAAGTGAGACAATGTGAATCAACTAAACCATCCGTGCCAACCCAACCAAACAGAACCATGGTGAATTCCGAGTGGATGGATGTTATTCGTACGATGCTTATTTGCTTGATAAAGAGGATGTAAGAATTGTGTGTGTTGATGGTTTGTATATGACTTAGCACTCGTGTGTCTGCTCATGTTGTGTGTATTGTTTTGCTTTGGGACACGATGCGATGCGATGCGATGCGATGCGATTCGATGTGGTGTTAGTATGAGAGAGTTTTCTCGATAGTGATGTTCTGGTTTGCTGATGTGCCGATGTGAGGTGATGTGATGTGATGTGACGTGATGTGATGTGGAGTGAAGTGATGTGTTGATTTGAGCATTGTGTTGATTGATAGTAAGGGATGGTCCGAAGACCTCCCCACTGGCAAAAACTACGCACCCGAGCGAGCCCGATTAGGGATCGTCGCAGGCTTCAACCCGCCAGAGTGCAAGGGCGAGCCTCGACCTGGGGCCAGGGCGTCCGTGATCACCCTGGTCCCGGCGCCAGGTAAGTTTAAGCAATACCTAACCAATCAAAACCAATCAAAAACTAAACAATACCAACTAATATCCTCATTTGACAAAAACTCAGCAACAAGTAAACAAATACAAACAACAATAAACCATCCTAACACATTCATAACACACACCGATCGCATGAACAACGACGAATAATCCACTCAAAACCAGCTATCATCCAACATGTTCAATCCGTTGCTTCAAATATCAAAACACAACAAATACTACTCACTTGACTCGCACAGTAGCATCGTACTACCAGAGCGAATCGCACTCGCGTAGAAGTGGAAAATCCTCCCCCATCCGCCTCTCCCCATCTACTGCGAATAGGAGAAACCTTGTTCAAGATAGAACCTTCACATAGAACACCAATCGGTCACACAAACCACATCATCCTCACTTAGATCAATCCTCGTGTAAATTCAAATTTGCACATTAAGTGAGACAATGTGAATCAACTAAACCATCCGTGCCAACCCAACCAAACAGAACCATGGTGAATTCCGAGTGGATGGATGTTATTCGTACGATGCTTATTTGCTTGATAAAGAGGATGTAAGAATTGTGTGTGTTGATGGTTTGTATATGACTTAGCACTCGTGTGTCTGCTCATGTTGTGTGTATTGTTTTGCTTTGGGACACGATGCGATGCGATGCGATGCGATGCGATTCGATGTGGTGTTAGTATGAGAGAGTTTTCTCGATAGTGATGTTCTGGTTTGCTGATGTGCCGATGTGATGTGATGTGATGTGATGTGACGTGATGTGATGTGGAGTGAAGTGATGTGTTGATTTGAGCATTGTGTTGATTGATAGTAAGGGATGGTCCGAAGACCTCCCCACTGGCAAAAACTACGCACCCGAGCGAGCCCGATTAGGGATCGTCGCAGGCTTCAACCCGCCAGAGTGCAAGGGCGAGCCTCGACCTGGGGCCAGGGCGTCCGTGATCACCCTGGTCCCGGCGCCAGGTAAGTTTAAGCAATACCTAACCAATCAAAACCAATCAAAAACTAAACAATACCAACTAATATCCTCATTTGACAAAAACTCAGCAACAAGTAAACAAATACAAACAACAATAAACCATCCTAACACATTCATAACACACACCGATCGCATGAACAACGACGAATAATCCACTCAAAACCAGCTATCATCCAACATGTTCAATCCGTTGCTTCAAATATCAAAACACAACAAATACTACTCACTTGACTCGCACAGTAGCATCGTACTACCAGAGCGAATCGCACTCGCGTAGAAGTGGAAAATCCTCCCCCATCCGCCTCTCCCCATCTACTGCGAATAGGAGAAACCTTGTTCAAGATAGAACCTTCACATAGAACACCAATCGGTCACACAAACCACATCATCCTCACTTAGATCAATCCTCGTGTAAATTCAAATTTGCACATTAAGTGAGGCAATGTGAATCAACTAAACCATCCGTGCCAACCCAACCAAACAGAACCATGGTGAATTCCGAGTGGATGGATGTTATTCGTACGATGCTTATTTGCTTGATAAAGAGGATGTAAGAATTGTGTGTGTTGATGGTTTGTATATGACTTAGCACTCGTGTGTCTGCTCATGTTGTGTGTATTGTTTTGCTTTGGGACACGATGCGATGCGATGCGATGCGATTCGATGTGGTGTTAGTATGAGAGAGTTTTCTCGATAGTGATGTTCTGGTTTGCTGATGTGCCGATGTGATGTGATGTGATGTGATGTGACGTGATGTGATGTGGAGTGAAGTGATGTGTTGATTTGAGCATTGTGTTGATTGATAGTAAGGGATGGTCCGAAGACCTCCCCACTGGCAAAAACTACGCACCCGAGCGAGCCCGATTAGGGATCGTCGCAGGCTTCAACCCGCCAGAGTGCAAGGGCGAGCCTCGACCTGGGGCCAGGGCGTCCGTGATCACCCTGGTCCCGGCGCCAGGTAAGTTTAAGCAATACCTAACCAATCAAAACCAATCAAAAACTAAACAATACCAACTAATATCCTCATTTGACAAAAACTCAGCAACAAGTAAACAAATACAAACAACAATAAACCATCCTAACACATTCATAACACACACCGATCGCATGAACAACGACGAATAATCCACTCAAAACCAGCTATCATCCAACATGTTCAATCCGTTGCTTCAAATATCAAAACACAACAAATACTACTCACTTGACTCGCACAGTAGCATCGTACTACCAGAGCGAATCGCACTCGCGTAGAAGTGGAAAATCCTCCCCCATCCGCCTCTCCCCATCTTTTGCGAATCGGAAAAACTATGCTTAAGATAGAACCTTCACATAGAACACCAATCGGTCACACAAACCACATCATCCTCACTTAGATCAATCCTCGTGTAAATTCAAATTTGCACATTAAGTGAGGCAATGTGAATCAACTAAACCATCCGTGCCAACCCAACCAAACAGAACCATGGTGAATTCCGAGTGGATGGATGTTATTCGTACGATGCTTATTTGCTTGATAAAGAGGATGTAAGAATTGTGTGTGTTGATGGTTTGTATATGACTTAGCACTCGTGTGTCTGCTCATGTTGTGTGTATTGTTTTGCTTTGGGACACGATGCGATGCGATGCGATGCGATGCGATTCGATGTGGTGTTAGTATGAGAGAGTTTTCTCGATAGTGATGTTCTGGTTTGCTGATGTGCCGATGTGATGTGGTGTGATGTGATGTGACGTGATGTGATGTGGAGTGAAGTGATGTGTTGATTTGAGCATTGTGTTGATTGATAGTAAGGGATGGTCCGAAGACCTCCCCACTGGCAAAAACTACGCACCCGAGCGAGCCCGATTAGGGATCGTCGCAGGCTTCAACCCGCCAGAGTGCAAGGGCGAGCCTCGACCTGGGGCCAGGGCGTCCGTGATCACCCTGGTCCCGGCGCCAGGTAAGTTTAAGCAATACCTAACCAATCAAAACCAATCAAAAACTAAACAATACCAACTAATATCCTCATTTGACAAAAACTCAGCAACAAGTAAACAAATACAAACAACAATAAACCATCCTAACACATTCATAACACACACCGATCGCATGAACAACGACGAATAATCCACTCAAAACCAGCTATCATCCAACATGTTCAATCCGTTGCTTCAAATATCAAAACACAACAAATGCTACTCACTTGACTCGCACAGTAG
Organism: Fasciola hepatica; assembly: GCA_948099385.1. NCBI lineage: Eukaryota > Metazoa > Platyhelminthes > Trematoda > Plagiorchiida > Fasciolidae > Fasciola > Fasciola hepatica. The sequence continues at coordinate 4,879,994 of CANUEZ040000060.1, read as the reverse complement.
CATCGTACTACCAGAGCGAATCGCACTCGCGTAGAAGTGGAAAATCCTCCCCCATCCGCCTCTCCCCATCTACTGCGAATAGGAGAAACCTTGTTCAAGATAGAACCTTCACATAGAACACCAATCGGTCACACAAACCACATCATCCTCACTTAGATCAATCCTCGTGTAAATTCAAATTTGCACATTAAGTGAGGCAATGTGAATCAACTAAACCATCCGTGCCAACCCAACCAAACAGAACCATGGTGAATTCCGAGTGGATGGATGTTATTCGTACGATGCTTATTTGCTTGATAAAGAGGATGTAAGAATTGTGTGTGTTGATGGTTTGTATATGACTTAGCACTCGTGTGTCTGCTCATGTTGTGTGTATTGTTTTGCTTTGGGACACGATGCGATGCGATGCGATGCGATGCGATTCGATGTGGTGTTAGTATGAGAGAGTTTTCTCGATAGTGATGTTCTGGTTTGCTGATGTGCCGATGTGATGTGATGTGATGTGATGTGACGTGATGTGATGTGGAGTGAAGTGCTGTGTTGATTTGAGCATTGTGTTGATTGATAGTAAGGGATGGTCCGAAGACCTCCCCACTGGCAAAAACTACGCACCCGAGCGAGCCCGATTAGGGATCGTCGCAGGCTTCAACCCGCCAGAGTGCAAGGGCGAGCCTCGACCTGGGGCCAGGGCGTCCGTGATCACCCTGGTCCCGGCGCCAGGTAAGTTTAAGCAATACCTAACCAATCAAAACCAATCAAAAACTAAACAATACCAACTAATATCCTCATTTGACAAAAACTCAGCAACAAGTAAACAAATACAAACAACAATAAACCATCCTAACACATTCATAACACACACCGATCGCATGAACAACGACGAATAATCCACTCAAAACCAGCTATCATCCAACATGTTCAATCCGTTGCTTCAAATATCAAAACACAACAAATACTACTCACTTGACTCGCACAGTAGCATCGTACTACCAGAGCGAATCGCACTCGCGTAGAAGTGGAAAATCCTCCCCCATCCGCCTCTCCCCATCTACTGCGAATAGGAGAAACCTTGTTCAAGATAGAACCTTCACATAGAACACCAATCGGTCACACAAACCACATCATCCTCACTTAGATCAATCCTCGTGTAAATTCAAATTTGCACATTAAGTGAGGCAATGTGAATCAACTAAACCATCCGTGCCAACCCAACCAAACAGAACCATGGTGAATTCCGAGTGGATGGATGTTATTCGTACGATGCTTATTTGCTTGATAAAGAGGATGTAAGAATTGTGTGTGTTGATGGTTTGTATATGACTTAGCACTCGTGTGTCTGCTCATGTTGTGTGTATTGTTTTGCTTTGGGACACGATGCGATTCGATGCGATGCGATTCGATGTGGTGTTAGTATGAGAGAGTTTTCTCGATAGTGATGTTCTGGTTTGCTGAAGTGCCGATGTGATGTGATGTGATGTGATGTGACGTGATGTGATGTGGAGTGAAGTGATGTGTTGATTTGAGCATTGTGTTGATTGATAGTAAGGGATGGTCCGAAGACCTCCCCACTGGCAAAAACTACGCACCCGAGCGAGCCCGATTAGGGATCGTCGCAGGCTTCAACCCGCCAGAGTGCAAGGGCGAGCCTCGACCTGGGGCCAGGGCGTCCGTGATCACCCTGGTCCCGGCGCCAGGTAAGTTTAAGCAATACCTAACCAATCAAAACCAATCAAAAACTAAACAATACCAACTAATATCCTCATTTGACAAAAACTCAGCAACAAGTAAACAAATACAAACAACAATAAACCATCCTAACACATTCATAACACACACCGATCGCATGAACAACGACGAATAATCCACTCAAAACCAGCTATCATCCAACATGTTCAATCCGTTGCTTCAAATATCAAAACACAACAAATACTACTCACTTGACTCGCACAGTAGCATCGTACTACCAGAGCAAATCGCACTCGCGTAGAAGTGGAAAATCCTCCCCCATCCGCCTCTCCCCATCTACTGCGAATAGGAGAAACCTTGTTCAAGATAGAACCTTCACATAGAACACCAATCGGTCACACAAACCACATCATCCTCACTTAGATCAATCCTCGTGTAAATTCAAATTTGCACATTAAGTGAGGCAATGTGAATCAACTAAACCATCCGTGCCAACCCAACCAAACAGAACCATGGTGAATTCCGAGTGGATGGATGTTATTCGTACGATGCTTATTTGCTTGATAAAGAGGATGTAAGAATTGTGTGTGTTGATGGTTTGTATATGACTTAGCACTCGTGTGTCTGCTCATGTTGTGTGTATTGTTTTGCTTTGGGACACGATGCGATGCGATGCGATGCGATTCGATGTGGTGTTAGTATGAGAGAGTTTTCTCGATAGTGATGTTCTGGTTTGCTGATGTGCCGATGTGATGTGATGTGATGTGATGTGACGTGATGTGATGTGGAGTGAAGTGATGTGTTGATTTGAGCATTGTGTTGATTGATAGTAAGGGATGGTCCGAAGACCTCCCCACTGGCAAAAACTACGCACCCGAGCGAGCCCGATTAGGGATCGTCGCAGGCTTCAACCCGCCAGAGTGCAAGGGCGAGCCTCGACCTGGGGCCAGGGCGTCCGTGATCACCCTGGTCCCGGCGCCAGGTAAGTTTAAGCAATACCTAACCAATCAAAACCAATCAAAAACTAAACAATACCAACTAATATCCTCATTTGACAAAAACTCAGCAACAAGTAAACAAATACAAACAACAATAAACCATCCTAACACATTCATAACACACACCGATCGCATGAACAACGACGAATAATCCACTCAAAACCAGCTATCATCCAACATGTTCAATCCGTTGCTTCAAATATCAAAACACAACAAATACTACTCACTTGACTCGCACAGTAGCATCGTACTACCAGAGCGAATCGCACTCGCGTAGAAGTGGAAAATCCTCCCCCATCCGCCTCTCCCCATCTACTGCGAATAGGAGAAACCTTGTTCAAGATAGAACCTTCACATAGAACACCAATCGGTCACACAAACCACATCATCCTCACTTAGATCAATCCTCGTGTAAATTCAAATTTGCACATTAAGTGAGGCAATGTGAATCAACTAAACCATCCGTGCCAACCCAACCAAACAGAACCATGGTGAATTCCGAGTGGATGGATGTTATTCGTACGATGCTTATTTGCTTGATAAAGAGGATGTAAGAATTGTGTGTGTTGATGGTTTGTATATGACTTAGCACTCGTGTGTCTGCTCATGTTGTGTGTATTGTTTTGCTTTGGGACACGATGCGATTCGATGCGATGCGATTCGATGCGATTCGATGTGGTGTTAGTATGAGAGAGTTTTCTCGATAGTGATGTTCTGGTTTGCTGATGTGCCGATGTGCTGTGATGTGATGTGATGTGACGTGATGTGATGTGGAGTGAAGTGATGTGTTGATTTGAGCATTGTGTTGATTGATAGTAAGGGATGGTCCGAAGACCTCCCCACTGGCAAAAACTACGCACCCGAGCGAGCCCGATTAGGGATCGTCGCAGGCTTCAACCCGCCAGAGTGCAAGGGCGAGCCTCGACCTGGGGCCAGGGCGTCCGTGATCACCCTGGTCCCGGCGCCAGGTAAGTTTAAGCTATACCTAACCAATCAAAACCAATCAAAAACTAAACAATACCAACTAATATCCTCATTTGACAAAAACTCAGCAACAAGTAAACAAATACAAACAACAATAAACCATCCTAACACATTCATAACACACACCGATCGCATGAACAACGACGAATAATCCACTCAAAACCAGCTATCATCCAACATGTTCAATCCGTTGCTTCAAATATCAAAACACAACAAATACTACTCACTTGACTCGCACAGTAGCATCGTACTACCAGAGCGAATCGCACTCGCGTAGAAGTGGAAAATCCTCCCCCATCCGCCTCTCCCCATCTACTGCGAATAGGAGAAACCTTGTTCAAGATAGAACCTTCACATAGAACACCAATCGGTCACACAAACCACATCATCCTCACTTAGATCAATCCTCGTGTAAATTCAAATTTGCACATTAAGTGAGACAATGTGAATCAACTAAACCATCCGTGCCAACCCAACCAAACAGAACCATGGTGAATTCCGAGTGGATGGATGTTATTCGTACGATGCTTATTTGCTTGATAAAGAGGATGTAAGAATTGTGTGTGTTGATGGTTTGTATATGACTTAGCACTCGTGTGTCTGCTCATGTTGTGTGTATTGTTTTGCTTTGGGACACGATGCGATGCGATGCGATGCGATTCGATGTGGTGTTAGTATGAGAGAGTTTTCTCGATAGTGATGTTCTGGTTTGCTGATGTGCCGATGTGATGTGATGTGATGTGATGTGATGTGGAGTGAAGTGATGTGTTGATTTGAGCATTGTGTTGATTGATAGTAAGGGATGGTCCGAAGACCTCCCCACTGGCAAAAACTACGCACCCGAGCGAGCCCGATTAGGGATCGTCGCAGGCTTCAACCCGCCAGAGTGCAAGGGCGAGCCTCGACCTGGGGCCAGGGCGTCCGTGATCACCCTGGTCCCGGCGCCAGGTAAGTTTGAGCAATACCTAACCAATCAAAACCAATCAAAAACTAAACAATACCAACTAATATCCTCATTTGACAAAAACTCAGCAACAAGTAAACAAATACAAACAACAATAAACCATCCTAACACATTCATAACACACACCGATCGCATGAACAACGACGAATAATCCACTCAAAACCAGCTATCATCCAACATGTTCAATCCGTTGCTTCAAATATCAAAACACAACAAATACTACTCACTTGACTCGCACAGTAGCATCGTACTACCAGAGCGAATCGCACTCGCGTAGAAGTGGAAAATCCTCCCCCATCCGCCTCTCCCCATCTACTGCGAATAGGAGAAACCTTGTTCAAGATAGAACCTTCACATAGAACACCAATCGGTCACACAAACCACATCATCCTCACTTAGATCAATCCTCGTGTAAATTCAAATTTGCACATTAAGTGAGACAATGTGAATCAACTAAACCATCCGTGCCAACCCAACCAAACAGAACCATGGTGAATTCCGAGTGGATGGATGTTATTCGTACGATGCTTATTTGCTTGATAAAGAGGATGTAAGAATTGTGTGTGTTGATGGTTTGTATATGACTTAGCACTCGTGTGTCTGCTCATGTAGTGTGTATTGTTTTGCTTTGGGACACGATGCGATTCGATGCGATGCGATTCGATGTGGTGTTAGTATGAGAGAGTTTTCTCGATAGTGATGTTCTGGTTTGCTGATGTGCCGATGTGCTGTGATGTGATGTGATGTGATGTGATGTGGAGTGAAGTGATGTGTTGATTTGAGCATTGTGTTGATTGATAGTAAGGGATGGTCCGAAGACCCCACTGGCAAAAACTACGCACCCGAGCGAGCCCGATTAGGGATCGTCGCAGGCTTCAACCCGCCAGAGTGCAAGGGCGAGCCTCGACCTGGGGCCAGGGCGTCCGTGATCACCCTGGTCCCGGCGCCAGGTAAGTTTGAGCAATACCTAACCAATCAAAACCAATCAAAAACTAAACAATACCAACTAATATCCTCATTTGACAAAAACTCAGCAACAAGTAAACAAATACAAACAACAATAAACCATCCTAACACATTCATAACACATACCGATCGCATGAACAACGACGAATAATCCACTCAAAACCAGCTATCATCCAACATGTTCAATCCGTTGCTTCAAATATCAAAACACAACAAATACTACTCACTTGACTCGCACAGTAGCATCGTACTACCAGAGCGAATCGCACTCGCGTAGAAGTGGAAAATCCTCCCCCATCCGCCTCTCCCCATCTACTGCGAATAGGAGAAACCTTGTTCAAGATAGAACCTTCACATAGAACACCAATCGGTCACACAAACCACATCATCCTCACTTAGATCAATCCTCGTGTAAATTCAAATTTGCACATTAAGTGAGACAATGTGAATCAACTAAACCATCCGTGCCAACCCAACCAAACAGAACCATGGTGAATTCCGAGTGGATGGATGTTATTCGTACGATGCTTATTTGCTTGATAAAGAGGATGTAAGAATTGTGTGTGTTGATGGTTTGTATATGACTTAGCACTCGTGTGTCTGCTCATGTAGTGTGTATTGTTTTGCTTTGGGACACGATGCGATGCGATGCGATGCGATGCGATTCGATGTGGTGTTAGTATGAGAGAGTTTTCTCGATAGTGATGTTCTGGTTTGCTGATGTGCCGATGTGATGTGATGTGATGTGATGTGGAGTGAAGTGATGTGTTGATTTGAGCATTGTGTTGATTGATAGTAAGGGATGGTCCGAAGACCTCCCCACTGGCAAAAACTACGCACCCGAGCGAGCCCGATTAGGGATCGTCGCAGGCTTCAACCCGCCAGAGTGCAAGGGCGAGCCTCGACCTGGGGCCAGGGCGTCCGTGATCACCCTGGTCCCGGCGCCAGGTAAGTTTAAGCAATACCTAACCAATCAAAACCAATCAAAAACTAAACAATACCAACTAATATCCTCATTTGACAAAAACTCAGCAACAAGTAAACAAATACAAACAACAATAAACCATCCTAACACATTCATAACACACACCGATCGCATGAACAACGACGAATAATCCACTCAAAACCAGCTATCATCCAACATGTTCAATCCGTTGCTTCAAATATCAAAACACAACAAATACTACTCACTTGACTCGCACAGTAGCATCGTACTACCAGAGCGAATCGCACTCGCGTAGAAGTGGAAAATCCTCCCCCATCCGCCTCTCCCCATCTACTGCGAATAGGAGAAACCTTGTTCAAGATAGAACCTTCACATAGAACACCAATCGGTCACACAAACCACATCATCCTCACTTAGATCAATCCTCGTGTAAATTCAAATTTGCACATTAAGTGAGACAATGTGAATCAACTAAACCATCCGTGCCAACCCAACCAAACAGAACCATGGTGAATTCCGAGTGGATGGATGTTATTCGTACGATGCTTATTTGCTTGATAAAGAGGATGTAAGAATTGTGTGTGTTGATGGTTTGTATATGACTTAGCACTCGTGTGTCTGCTCATGTAGTGTGTATTGTTTTGCTTTGGGACACGATGCGATTCGATGCGATGCGATTCGATGTGGTGTTAGTATGAGAGAGTTTTCTCGATAGTGATGTTCTGGTTTGCTGATGTGCCGATGTGCTGTGATGTGATGTGATGTGATGTGATGTGATGTGGAGTGAAGTGATGTGTTGATTTGAGCATTGTGTTGATTGATAGTAAGGGATGGTCCGAAGACCTCCCCACTGGCAAAAACTACGCACCCGAGCGAGCCCGATTAGGGATCGTCGCAGGCTTCAACCCGCCAGAGTGCAAGGGCGAGCCTCGACCTGGGGCCAGGGCGTCCGTGATCACCCTGGTCCCGGCGCCAGGTAAGTTTGAGCAATACCTAACCAATCAAAACCAATCAAAAACTAAACAATACCAACTAATATCCTCATTTGACAAAAACTCAGCAACAAGTAAACAAATACAAACAACAATAAACCATCCTAACACATTCATAACACACACCGATCGCATGAACAACGACGAATAATCCACTCAAAACCAGCTATCATCCAACATGTTCAATCCGTTGCTTCAAATATCAAAACACAACAAATACTACTCACTTGACTCGCACAGTAGCATCGTACTACCAGAGCGAATCGCACTCGCGTAGAAGTGGAAAATCCTCCCCCATCCGCCTCTCCCCATCTACTGCGAATAGGAGAAACCTTGTTCAAGATAGAACCTTCACATAGAACACCAATCGGTCACACAAACCACATCATCCTCACTTAGATCAATCCTCGTGTAAATTCAAATTTGCACATTAAGTGAGACAATGTGAATCAACTAAACCATCCGTGCCAACCCAACCAAACAGAACCATGGTGAATTCCGAGTGGATGGATGTTATTCGTACGATGCTTATTTGCTTGATAAAGAGGATGTAAGAATTGTGTGTGTTGATGGTTTGTATATGACTTAGCACTCGTGTGTCTGCTCATGTAGTGTGTATTGTTTTGCTTTGGGACACGATGCGATTCGATGCGATGCGATTCGATGTGGTGTTAGTATGAGAGAGTTTTCTCGATAGTGATGTTCTGGTTTGCTGATGTGCCGATGTGATGTGATGTGATGTGATGTGACGTGATGTGATGTGGAGTGAAGTGATGTGTTGATTTGAGCATTGTGTTGATTGATAGTAAGGGATGGTCCGAAGACCCCACTGGCAAAAACTACGCACCCGAGCGAGCCCGATTAGGGATCGTCGCAGGCTTCAACCCGCCAGAGTGCAAGGGCGAGCCTCGACCTGGGGCCAGGGCGTCCGTGATCACCCTGGTCCCGGCGCCAGGTAAGTTTAAGCAATACCTAACCAATCAAAACCAATCAAAAACTAAACAATACCAACTAATATCCTCATTTGACAAAAACTCAGCAACAAGTAAACAAATACAAACAACAATAAACCATCCTAACACATTCATAACACACACCGATCGCATGAACAACGACGAATAATCCACTCAAAACCAGCTATCATCCAACATGTTCAATCCGTTGCTTCAAATATCAAAACACAACAAATACTACTCACTTGACTCGCACAGTAGCATCGTACTACCAGAGCGAATCTCACTCGCGTAGAAGTGGAAAATCCTCCCCCATCCGCCTCTCCCCATCTACTGCGAATAGGAGAAACCTTGTTCAAGATAGAACCTTCACATAGAACACCAATCGGTCACACAAACCACATCATCCTCACTTAGATCAATCCTCGTGTAAATTCAAATTTGCACATTAAGTGAGGCAATGTGAATCAACTAAACCATCCGTGCCAACCCAACCAAACAGAACCATGGTGAATTCCGAGTGGATGGATGTTATTCGTACGATGCTTATTTGCTTGATAAAGAGGATGTAAGAATTGTGTGTGTTGATGGTTTGTATATGACTTAGCACTCGTGTGTCTGCTCATGTTGTGTGTATTGTTTTGCTTTGGGACACGATGCGATGCGATGCGATGCGATGCGATTCGATGTGGTGTTAGTATGAGAGAGTTTTCTCGATAGTGATGTTCTGGTTTGCTGATGTGCCGATGTGATGTGATGTGATGTGATGTGATGTGATGTGGAGTGAAGTGATGTGTTGATTTGAGCATTGTGTTGATTGATAGTAAGGGATGGTCCGAAGACCTCCCCACTGGCAAAAACTACGCACCCGAGCGAGCCCGATTAGGGATCGTCGCAGGCTTCAACCCGCCAGAGTGCAAGGGCGAGCCTCGACCTGGGGCCAGGGCGTCCGTGATCACCCTGGTCCCGGCGCCAGGTAAGTTTATGCAATACCTAACCAATCAAAACCAATCAAAAACTAAACAATACCAACTAATATCCTCATTTGACAAAAACTCAGCAACAAGTAAACAAATACAAACAACAATAAACCATCCTAACACATTCATAACACACACCGATCGCATGAACAACGACGAATAATCCACTCAAAACCAGCTATCATCCAACATGTTCAATCCGTTGCTTCAAATATCAAAACACAACAAATACTACTCACTTGACTCGCACAGTAGCATCGTACTACCAGAGCGAATCGCACTCGCGTAGAAGTGGAAAATCCTCCCCCATCCGCCTCTCCCCATTTACTGCGAATAGGAGAAACCTTGTTCAAGATAGAACCTTCACATAGAACACCAATCGGTCACACAAACCACATCATCCTCACTTAGATCAATCCTCGTGTAAAATTTGCACATTAAGTGAGACAATGTGAATCAACTAAACCATCCGTGCCAACCCAACCAAACAGAACCATGGTGAATTCCGAGTGGATGGATGTTATTCGTACGATGCTTATTTGCTTGATAAAGAGGATGTAAGAATTGTGTGTGTTGATGGTTTGTATATGACTTAGCACTCGTGTGTCTGCTCATGTTGTGTGTATTGTTTTGCTTTGGGACACGATGCGATTCGATGCGATGCGATTCGATGCGATGCGATTCGATGTGGTGTTAGTATGAGAGAGTTTTCTCGATAGTGATGTTCTGGTTTGCTGATGTGCCGATGTGATGTGATGTGATGTGATGTGATGTGATGTGGAGTGAAGTGATGTGTTGATTTGAGCATTGTGTTGATTGATAGTAAGGGATGGTCCGAAGACCTCCCCACTGGCAAAAACTACGCACCCGAGCGAGCCCGATTAGGGATCGTCGCAGGCTTCAACCCGCCAGAGTGCAAGGGCGAGCCTCGACCTGGGGCCAGGGCGTCCGTGATCACCCTGGTCCCGGCGCCAGGTAAGTTTATGCAATACCTAACCAATCAAAACCAATCAAAAACTAAACAATACCAACTAATATCTTCATTTGACAAAAACTCAGCAATAAGTAAACAAATACAAACAACAATAAACCATCCTAACACATTCATAACACACACCGATCGCATGAACAACGACGAATAATCCACTCAAAACCAGCTATCATCCAACATGTTCAATCCGTTGCTTCAAATATCAAAACACAACAAATACTACTCACTTGACTCGCACAGTAGCATCGTACTACCAGAGCAAATCGCACTCGCGTAGAAGTGGAAAATCCTCCCCCATCCGCCTCTCCCCATCTACTGCGAATAGGAGAAACCTTGTTCAAGATAGAACCTTCACATAGAACACCAATCGGTCACACAAACCACATCATCCTCACTTAGATCAATCCTCGTGTAAATTCAAATTTGCACATTAAGTGAGACAATGTGAATCAACTAAACCATCCGTGCCAACCCAACCAAACAGAACCATGGTGAATTCCGAGTGGATGGATGTTATTCGTACGATGCTTATTTGCTTGATAAAGAGGATGTAAGAATTGTGTGTGTTGATGGTTTGTATATGACTTAGCACTCGTGTGTCTGCTCATGTAGTGTGTATTGTTTTGCTTTGGGACACGATGCGATTCGATGCGATGCGATTCGATGTGGTGTTAGTATGAGAGAGTTTTCTCGATAGTGATGTTCTGGTTTGCTGATGTGCCGATGTGCTGTGATGTGATGTGATGTGACGTGATGTGATGTGGAGTGAAGTGATGTGTTGATTTGAGCATTGTGTTGATTGATAGTAAGGGATGGTCCGAAGACCCCACTGGCAAAAACTACGCACCCGAGCGAGCCCGATTAGGGATCGTCGCAGGCTTCAACCCGCCAGAGTGCAAGGGCGAGCCTCGACCTGGGGCCAGGGCGTCCGTGATCACCCTGGTCCCGGCGCCAGGTAAGTTTAAGCAATACCTAACCAATCAAAACCAATCAAAAACTAAACAATACCAACTAATATCCTCATTTGACAAAAACTCAGCAACAAGTAAACAAATACAAACAACAATAAACCATCCTAACACATTCATAACACACACCGATCGCATGAACAACGACGAATAATCCACTCAAAACCAGCTATCATCCAACATGTTCAATCCGTTGCTTCAAATATCAAAACACAACAAATACTACTCACTTGACTCGCACAGTAGCATCGTACTACCAGAGCGAATCTCACTCGCGTAGAAGTGGAAAATCCTCCCCCATCCGCCTCTCCCCATCTACTGCGAATAGGAGAAACCTTGTTCAAGATAGAACCTTCACATAGAACACCAATCGGTCACACAAACCACATCATCCTCACTTAGATCAATCCTCGTGTAAATTCAAATTTGCACATTAAGTGAGGCAATGTGAATCAACTAAACCATCCGTGCCAACCCAACCAAACAGAACCATGGTGAATTCCGAGTGGATGGATGTTATTCGTACGATGCTTATTTGCTTGATAAAGAGGATGTAAGAATTGTGTGTGTTGATGGTTTGTATATGACTTAGCACTCGTGTGTCTGCTCATGTTGTGTGTATTGTTTTGCTTTGGGACACGATGCGATGCGATGCGATGCGATGCGATTCGATGTGGTGTTAGTATGAGAGAGTTTTCTCGATAGTGATGTTCTGGTTTGCTGATGTGCCGATGTGATGTGATGTGATGTGATGTGATGTGATGTGGAGTGAAGTGATGTGTTGATTTGAGCATTGTGTTGATTGATAGTAAGGGATGGTCCGAAGACCTCCCCACTGGCAAAAACTACGCACCCGAGCGAGCCCGATTAGGGATCGTCGCAGGCTTCAACCCGCCAGAGTGCAAGGGCGAGCCTCGACCTGGGGCCAGGGCGTCCGTGATCACCCTGGTCCCGGCGCCAGGTAAGTTTATGCAATACCTAACCAATCAAAACCAATCAAAAACTAAACAATACCAACTAATATCCTCATTTGACAAAAACTCAGCAACAAGTAAACAAATACAAACAACAATAAACCATCCTAACACATTCATAACACACACCGATCGCATGAACAACGACGAATAATCCACTCAAAACCAGCTATCATCCAACATGTTCAATCCGTTGCTTCAAATATCAAAACACAACAAATACTACTCACTTGACTCGCACAGTAGAATCGTACTACCAGAGCGAATCGCACTCGCGTAGAAGTGGAAAATCCTCCCCCATCCGCCTCTCCCCATCTACTGCGAATAGGAGAAACCTTGTTCAAGATAGAACCTTCACATAGAACACCAATCGGTCACACAAACCACATCATCCTCACTTAGATCAATCCTCGTGTAAAATTTGCACATTAAGTGAGACAATGTGAATCAACTAAACCATCCGTGCCAACCCAACCAAACAGAACCATGGTGAATTCCGAGTGGATGGATGTTATTCGTACGATGCTTATTTGCTTGATAAAGAGGATGTAAGAATTGTGTGTGTTGATGGTTTGTATATGACTTAGCACTCGTGTGTCTGCTCATGTTGTGTGTATTGTTTTGCTTTGGGACACGATGCGATTCGATGCGATGCGATTCGATGCGATGCGATTCGATGTGGTGTTAGTATGAGAGAGTTTTCTCGATAGTGATGTTCTGGTTTGCTGATGTGCCGATGTGATGTGATGTGATGTGATGTGGAGTGAAGTGATGTGTTGATTTGAGCATTGTGTTGATTGATAGTAAGGGATGGTCCGAAGACCTCCCCACTGGCAAAAACTACGCACCCGAGCGAGCCCGATTAGGGATCGTCGCAGGCTTCAACCCGCCAGAGTGCAAGGGCGAGCCTCGACCTGGGGCCAGGGCGTCCGTGATCACCCTGGTCCCGGCGCCAGGTAAGTTTATGCAATACCTAACCAATCAAAACCAATCAAAAACTAAACAATACCAACTAATATCCTCATTTGACAAAAACTCAGCAATAAGTAAACAAATACAAACAACAATAAACCATCCTAACACATTCATAACACACACCGATCGCATGAACAACGACGAATAATCCACTCAAAACCAGCTATCATCCAACATGTTCAATCCGTTGCTTCAAATATCAAAACACAACAAATACTACTCACTTGACTCGCACAGTAGCATCGTACTACCAGAGCAAATCGCACTCGCGTAGAAGTGGAAAATCCTCCCCCATCCGCCTCTCCCCATCTACTGCGAATAGGAGAAACCTTGTTCAAGATAGAACCTTCACATAGAACACCAATCGGTCACACAAACCACATCATCCTCACTTAGATCAATCCTCGTGTAAATTCAAATTTGCACATTAAGTGAGACAATGTGAATCAACTAAACCATCCGTGCCAACCCAACCAAACAGAACCATGGTGAATTCCGAGTGGATGGATGTTATTCGTACGATGCTTATTTGCTTGATAAAGAGGATGTAAGAATTGTGTGTGTTGATGGTTTGTATATGACTTAGCACTCGTGTGTCTGCTCATGTAGTGTGTATTGTTTTGCTTTGGGACACGATGCGATTCGATGCGATGCGATTCGATGTGGTGTTAGTATGAGAGAGTTTTCTCGATAGTGATGTTCTGGTTTGCTGATGTGCCGATGTGCTGTGATGTGATGTGATGTGACGTGATGTGATGTGGAGTGAAGTGATGTGTTGATTTGAGCATTGTGTTGATTGATAGTAAGGGATGGTCCGAAGACCTCCCCACTGGCAAAACCTACGCACCCGAGCGAGCCCGATTAGGGATCGTCGCAGGCTTCAACCCGCCAGAGTGCAAGGGCGAGCCTCGACCTGGGGCCAGGGCGTCCGTGATCACCCTGGTCCCGGCGCCAGGTAAGTTTATGCAATACCTAACCAATCAAAACCAATCAAAAACTAAACAATACCAACTAATATCCTCATTTGACAAAAACTCAGCAACAAGTAAACAAATACAAACAACAATAAACCATCCTAACACATTCATAACACACACCGATCGCATGAACAACGACGAATAATCCACTCAAAACCAGCTATCATCCAACATGTTCAATCCGTTGCTTCAAATATCAAAACACAACAAATACTACTCACTTGACTCGCACAGTAGCATCGTACTACCAGAGCGAATCGCACTCGCGTAGAAGTGGAAAATCCTCCCCCATCCGCCTCTCCCCATCTACTGCGAATAGGAGAAACCTTGTTCAAGATAGAACCTTCACATAGAACACCAATCGGTCACACAAACCACATCATCCTCACTTAGATCAATCCTCGTGTAAATTCAAATTTGCACAATAAGTGAGGCAATGTGAATCAACTAAACCATCCGTGCCAACCCAACCAAACAGAACCATGGTGAATTCCGAGTGGATGGATGTTATTCGTACGATGCTTATTTGCTTGATAAAGAGGATGTAAGAATTGTGTGTGTTGATGGTTTGTATATGACTTAGCACTCGTGTGTCTGCTCATGTTGTGTGTATTGTTTTGCTTTGGGACACGATGCGATGCGATGCGATGCGATGCGATTCGATGTGGTGTTAGTATGAGAGAGTTTTCTCGATAGTGATGTTCTGGTTTGCTGATGTGCCGATGTGAGGTGATGTGATGTGATGTGACGTGATGTGATGTGGAGTGAAGTGATGTGTTGATTTGAGCATTGTGTTGATTGATAGTAAGGGATGGTCCGAAGACCTCCCCACTGGCAAAAACTACGCACCCGAGCGAGCCCGATTAGGGATCGTCGCAGGCTTCAACCCGCCAGAGTGCAAGGGCGAGCCTCGACCTGGGGCCAGGGCGTCCGTGATCACCCTGGTCCCGGCGCCAGGTAAGTTTATGCAATATCTAACCAATCAAAACCAATCAAAAACTAAACAATACCAACTAATATCCTCATTTGACAAAAACTCAGCAACAAGTAAACAAATACAAACAACAATAAACCATCCTAACACATTCATAACACACACCGATCGCATGAACAACGACGAATAATCCACTCAAAACCAGCTATCATCCAACATGTTCAATCCGTTGCTTCAAATGTCAAAACACAACAAATACTACTCACTTGACTCGCACAGTACCATCGTACTACCAGAGCGAATCGCACTCGCGTAGAAGTGGAAAATCCTCCCCCATCCGCCTCTCCCCATCTACTGCGAATAGGAGAAACCTTGTTCAAGATAGAACCTTCACATAGAACACCAATCGGTCACACAAACCACATCATCCTCACTTAGATCAATCCTCGTGTAAATTCAAATTTGCACATTAAGTGAGACAATGTGAATCAACTAAACCATCCGTGCCAACCCAACCAAACAGAACCATGGTGAATTCCG
This sequence comes from Fasciola hepatica, assembly GCA_948099385.1. Classification (NCBI taxonomy): domain Eukaryota; kingdom Metazoa; phylum Platyhelminthes; class Trematoda; order Plagiorchiida; family Fasciolidae; genus Fasciola; species Fasciola hepatica. The sequence goes on along the minus strand of CANUEZ040000060.1, from coordinate 4,864,166 downwards.
AGTGGATGGATGTTATTCGTACGATGCTTATTTGCTTGATAAAGAGGATGTAAGAATTGTGTGTGTTGATGGTTTGTATATGACTTAGCACTCGTGTGTCTGCTCATGTTGTGTGTATTGTTTTGCTTTGGGACACGATGCGATGCGATGCGATTCGATGTGGTGTTAGTATGAGAGAGTTTTCTCGATAGTGATGTTCTGGTTTGCTGATGTGCCGATGTGCTGTGATGTGATGTGATGTGACGTGATGTGATGTGGAGTGAAGTGATGTGTTGATTTGAGCATTGTGTTGATTGATAGTAAGGGATGGTCCGAAGACCTCCCCACTGGCAAAAACTACGCACCCGAGCGAGCCCGATTAGGGATCGTCGCAGGCTTCAACCCGCCAGAGTGCAAGGGCGAGCCTCGAACTGGGGCCAGGGCGTCCGTGATCACCCTGGTCCCGGTGCCAAATAAGTTTAAGCAATACCTAACCAATCAAAAACTAAACAATACCAACTAATATCCTCATTTGACAAAAACTCAGCAACAAGTAAACAAATACAAACAACAATAAACCATCCTAACACATTCATAACACACACCGATCGCATGAACAACGACGAATAATCCACTCAAAACCAGCTATCATCCAACATGTTCAATCCGTTGCTTCAAATATCAAAACACAACAAATACTACTCACTTGACTCGCACAGTAGCATCGTACTACCAGAGCGAATCGCACTCGCGTAGAAGTGGAAAATCCTCCCCCATCCGCCTCTCCCCATCTACTGCGAATAGGAGAAACCTTGTTCAAGATAGAACCTTCACATAGAACACCAATCGGTCACACAAACCACATCATCCTCACTTAGATCAATCCTCGTGTAAATTCAAATTTGCACATTAAGTGAGGCAATGTGAATCAACTAAACCATCCGTGCCAACCCAACCAAACAGAACCATGGTGAATTCCGAGTGGATGGATGTTATTCGTACGATGCTTATTTGCTTGATAAAGAGGATGTAAGAATTGTGTGTGTTGATGGTTTGTATATGACTTAGCACTCGTGTGTCTGCTCATGTTGTGTGTATTGTTTTGCTTTGGGACACGATGCGATGCGATGCGATGCGATGCGATTCGATGTGGTGTTAGTATGAGAGAGTTTTCTCGATAGTGATGTTCTGGTTTGCTGATGTGCCGATGTGATGTGATGTGATGTGATGTGATGTGATGTGGAGTGAAGTGATGTGTTGATTTGAGCATTGTGTTGATTGATAGTAAGGGATGGTCCGAAGACCTCCCCACTGGCAAAAACTACGCACCCGAGCGAGCCCGATTAGGGATCGTCGCAGGCTTCAACCCGCCAGAGTGCAAGGGCGAGCCTCGACCTGGGGCCAGGGCGTCCGTGATCACCCTGGTCCCGGCGCCAGGTAAGTTTAAGCAATACCTAACCAATCAAAAACTAAACAATACCAACTAATATCTTCATTTGACAAAAACTCAGCAACAAGTAAACAAATACAAACAACAATAAACCATCCTAACACATTCATAACACACACCGATCGCATGAACAACGACGAATAATCCACTCAAAACCAGCTATCATCCAACATGTTCAATCCGTTGCTTCAAATATCAAAACACAACAAATACTACTCACTTGACTCGCACAGTAGCATCGTACTACCAGAGCGAATCGCACTCGCGTAGAAGTGGAAAATCCTCCCCCATCCGCCTCTCCCCATCTTTTGCGAATAGGAGAAACCTTGTTCAAGATAGAACCTTCACATAGAACACCAATCGGTCACACAAACCACATCATCCTCACTTAGATCAATCCTCGTGTAAATTCAAATTTGCACATTAAGTGAGGCAATGTGAATCAACTAAACCATCCGTGCCAACCCAACCAAAGAGAACCATGGTGAATTCCGAGTGGATGGATGTTATTCGTACGATGCTTATTTGCTTGATAAAGAGGATGTAAGAATTGTGTGTGTTGATGGTTTGTATATGACTTAGCACTCGTGTGTCTGCTCATGTTGTGTGTATTGTTTTGCTTTGGGACACGATGCGATTCGATGCGATGCGATTCGATGTGGTGTTAGTATGAGAGAGTTTTCTCGATAGTGATGTTCTGGTTTGCTGATGTGCCGATGTGATGTGATGTGATGTGATGTGATGTGGAGTGAAGTGATGTGTTGATTTGAGCATTGTGTTGATTGATAGTAAGGGATGGTCCGAAGACCTCCCCACTGGCAAAAACTACGCACCCGAGCGAGCCCGATTAGGGATCGTCGCAGGCTTCAACCCGCCAGAGTGCAAGGGCGAGCCTCGAACTGGGGCCAGGGCGTCCGTGATCACCCTGGTCCCGGTGCCAAGTAAGTTTAAGCAATACCTAACCAATCAAAAACTAAACAATACCAACTAATATCTTCATTTGACAAAAACTCAGCAACAAGTAAACAAATACAAACAACAATAAACCATCCTAACACATTCATAACACACACCGATCGCATGAACAACGACGAATAATCCACTCAAAACCAGCTATCATCCAACATGTTCAATCCGTTGCTTCAAATATCAAAACACAACAAATACTACTCACTTGACTCGCACAGTAGCATCGTACTACCAGAGCGAATCGCACTCGCGTAGAAGTGGAAAATCCTCCCCCATCCGCCTCTCCCCATCTACTGCGAATAGGAGAAACCTTGTTCAAGATAGAACCTTCACATAGAACACCAATCGGTCACACAAACCACATCATCCTCACTTAGATCAATCCTCGTGTAAATTCAAATTTGCACAATAAGTGAGGCAATGTGAATCAACTAAACCATCCGTGCCAACCCAACCAAAGAGAACCATGGTGAATTCCGAGTGGATGGATGTTATTCGTACGATGCTTATTTGCTTGATAAAGAGGATGTAAGAATTGTGTGTGTTGATGGTTTGTATATGACTTAGCACTCGTGTGTCTGCTCATGTTGTGTGTATTGTTTTGCTTTGGGACACGATGCGATTCGATGCGATGCGATTCGATGTGGTGTTAGTATGAGAGAGTTTTCTCGATAGTGATGTTCTGGTTTGCTGATGTGCCGATGTGATGTGATGTGATGTGATGTGATGTGATGTGGAGTGAAGTGATGTGTTGATTTGAGCATTGTGTTGATTGATAGTAAGGGATGGTCCGAAGACCTCCCCACTGGCAAAAACTACGCACCCGAGCGAGCCCGATTAGGGATCGTCGCAGGCTTCAACCCGCCAGAGTGCAAGGGCGAGCCTCGACCTGGGGCCAGGGCGTCCGTGATCACCCTGGTCCCGGTGCCAAGTAAGTTTAAGCAATACCTAACCAATCAAAAACTAAACAATACCAACTAATATCTTCATTTGACAAAAACTCAGCAACAAGTAAACAAATACAAACAACAATAAACCATCCTAACACATTCATAACACACACCGATCGCATGAACAACGACGAATAATCCACTCAAAACCAGCTATCATCCAACATGTTCAATCCGTTGCTTCAAATATCAAAACACAACAAATACTACTCACTTGACTCGCACAGTAGCATCGTACTACCAGAGCGAATCGCACTCGCGTAGAAGTGGAAAATCCTCCCCCATCCGCCTCTCCCCATTTACTGCGAATAGGAGAAACCTTGTTCAAGATAGAACCTTCACATAGAACACCAATCGGTCACACAAACCACATCATCCTCACTTAGATCAATCCTCGTGTAAATTCAAATTTGCACATTAAGTGAGGCAATGTGAATCAACTAAACCATCCGTGCCAACCCAACCAAACAGAACCATGGTGAATTCCGAGTGGATGGATGTTATTCGTACGATGCTTATTTGCTTGATAAAGAGGATGTAAGAATTGTGTGTGTTGATGGTTTGTATATGACTTAGCACTCGTGTGTCTGCTCATGTAGTGTGTATTGTTTTGCTTTGGGACACGATGCGATGCGATGCGATGCGATGCGATTCGATGTGGTGTTAGTATGAGAGAGTTTTCTCGATAGTGATGTTCTGGTTTGCTGATGTGCCGATGTGATGTGATGTGATGTGATGTGATGTGGAGTGAAGTGATGTGTTGATTTGAGCATTGTGTTGATTGATAGTAAGGGATGGTCCGAAGACCTCCCCACTGGCAAAAACTACGCACCCGAGCGAGCCCGATTAGGGATCGTCGCAGGCTTCAACCCGCCAGAGTGCAAGGGCGAGCCTCGACCTGGGGCCAGGGCGTCCGTGATCACCCTGGTCCCGGTGCCAAGTAAGTTTAAGCAATACCTAACCAATCAAAAACTAAACAATACCAACTAATATCTTCATTTGACAAAAACTCAGCAACAAGTAAACAAATACAAACAACAATAAACCATCCTAACACATTCATAACACACACCGATCGCATGAACAACGACGAATAATCCACTCAAAACCAGCTATCATCCAACATGTTCAATCCGTTGCTTCAAATATCAAAACACAACAAATACTACTCACTTGACTCGCACAGTAGCATCGTACTACCAGAGCGAATCGCACTCGCGTAGAAGTGGAAAATCCTCCCCCATCCGCCTCTCCCCATCTACTGCGAATAGGAGAAACCTTGTTCAAGATAGAACCTTCACATAGAACACCAATCGGTCACACAAACCACATCATCCTCACTTAGATCAATCCTCGTGTAAATTCAAATTTGCACATTAAGTGAGACAATGTGAATCAACTAAACCATCCGTGCCAACCCAACCAAACAGAACCATGGTGAATTCCGAGTGGATGGATGTTATTCGTACGATGCTTATTTGCTTGATAAAGAGGATGTAAGAATTGTGTGTGTTGATGGTTTGTATATGACTTAGCACTCGTGTGTCTGCTCATGTTGTGTGTATTGTTTTGCTTTGGGACACGATGCGATTCGATGCGATGCGATTCGATGTGGTGTTAGTATGAGAGAGTTTTCTCGATAGTGATGTTCTGGTTTGCTGATGTGCCGATGTGATGTGATGTGATGTGATGTGGAGTGGAGTGATGTGTTGATTTGAGCATTGTGTTGATTGATAGTAAGGGATGGTCCGAAGACCTCCCCACTGGCAAAAACTACGCACCCGAGCGAGCCCGATTAGGGATCGTCGCAGGCTCCAACCCGCCAGAGTGCAAGGGCGAGCCTCGACCTGGGGCCAGGGCGTCCGTGATCAACCTGGTCCCGGCGCCAGGTAAGTTTAAGCAATACCTAACCAATCAAAACCAATCAAAAACTAAACAATACCAACTAATATCCTCATTTGACAAAAACTCAGCAACAAGTAAACAAATACAAACAACAATAAACCATCCTAACACATTCATAACACACACCGATCGCATGAACAACGACGAATAATCCACTCAAAACCAGCTATCATCCAACATGTTCAATCCGTTGCTTCAAATGTCAAAACACAACAAATACTACTCACTTGACTCGCACAGTAGCATCGTACTACCAGAGCGAATCGCACTCGCGTAGAAGTGGAAAATCCTCCCCCATCCGCCTCTCCCCATCTACTGCGAATAGGAGAAACCTTGTTCAAGATAGAACCTTCACATAGAACACCAATCGGTCACACAAACCACATCATCCTCACTTAGATCAATCCTCGTGTAAATTCAAATTTGCACAATAAGTGAGGCAATGTGAATCAACTAAACCATCCGTGCCAACCCAACCAAACAGAACCATGGTGAATTCCGAGTGGATGGATGTTATTCGTACGATGCTTATTTGCTTGATAAAGAGGATGTAAGAATTGTGTGTGTTGATGGTTTGTATATGACTTAGCACTCGTGTGTCTGCTCATGTTGTGTGTATTGTTTTGCTTTGGGACACGATGCGATGCGATGCGATGCGATTCGATGTGGTGTTAGTATGAGAGAGTTTTCTCGATAGTGATGTTCTGGTTTGCTGATGTGCCGATGTGAGGTGATGTGATGTGATGTGACGTGATGTGATGTGGAGTGAAGTGATGTGTTGATTTGAGCATTGTGTTGATTGATAGTAAGGGATGGTCCGAAGACCTCCCCACTGGCAAAAACTACGCACCCGAGCGAGCCCGATTAGGGATCGTCGCAGGCTTCAACCCGCCAGAGTGCAAGGGCGAGCCTCGACCTGGGGCCAGGGCGTCCGTGATCACCCTGGTCCCGGCGCCAGGTAAGTTTATGCAATATCTAACCAATCAAAACCAATCAAAAACTAAACAATACCAACTAATATCCTCATTTGACAAAAACTCAGCAACAAGTAAACAAATACAAACAACAATAAACCATCCTAACACATTCATAACACACACCGATCGCATGAACAACGACGAATAATCCACTCAAAACCAGCTATCATCCAACATGTTCAATCCGTTGCTTCAAATGTCAAAACACAACAAATACTACTCACTTGACTCGCACAGTAGCATCGTACTACCAGAGCGAATCGCACTCGCGTAGAAGTGGAAAATCCTCCCCCATCCGCCTCTCCCCATCTACTGCGAATAGGAGAAACCTTGTTCAAGATAGAACCTTCACACAGAACACCAATCGGTCACACAAACCACATCATCCTCACTTAGATCAATCCTCGTGTAAATTCAAATTTGCACAATAAGTGAGGCAATGTGAATCAACTAAACCATCCGTGCCAACCCAACCAAACAGAACCATGGTGAATTCCGAGTGGATGGATGTTATTCGTACGATGCTTATTTGCTTGATAAAGAGGATGTAAGAATTGTGTGTGTTGATGGTTTGTATATGACTTAGCACTCGTGTGTCTGCTCATGTTGTGTGTATTGTTTTGCTTTGGGACACGATGCGATGCGATGCGATGCGATGCGATTCGATGTGGTGTTAGTATGAGAGAGTTTTCTCGATAGTGATGTTCTGGTTTGCTGATGTGCCGATGTGAGGTGATGTGATGTGATGTGACGTGATGTGATGTGGAGTGAAGTGATGTGTTGATTTGAGCATTGTGTTGATTGATAGTAAGGGATGGTCCGAAGACCTCCCCACTGGCAAAAACTACGCACCCGAGCGAGCCCGATTAGGGATCGTCGCAGGCTTCAACCCGCCAGAGTGCAAGGGCGAGCCTCGACCTGGGGCCAGGGCGTCCGTGATCACCCTGGTCCCGGCGCCAGGTAAGTTTAAGCAATACCTAACCAATCAAAACCAATCAAAAACTAAACAATACCAACTAATATCCTCATTTGACAAAAACTCAGCAACAAGTAAACAAATACAAACAACAATAAACCATCCTAACACATTCATAACACACACCGATCGCATGAACAACGACGAATAATCCACTCAAAACCAGCTATCATCCAACATGTTCAATCCGTTGCTTCAAATGTCAAAACACAACAAATACTACTCACTTGACTCGCACAGTAGCATCGTACTACCAGAGCGAATCGCACTCGCGTAGAAGTGGAAAATCCTCCCCCATCCGCCTCTCCCCATCTACTGCGAATAGGAGAAACCTTGTTCAAGATAGAACCTTCACATAGAACACCAATCGGTCACACAAACCACATCATCCTCACTTAGATCAATCCTCGTGTAAATTCAAATTTGCACATTAAGTGAGACAATGTGAATCAACTAAACCATCCGTGCCAACCCAACCAAACAGAACCATGGTGAATTCCGAGTGGATGGATGTTATTCGTACGATGCTTATTTGCTTGATAAAGAGGATGTAAGAATTGTGTGTGTTGATGGTTTGTATATGACTTAGCACTCGTGTGTCTGCTCATGTTGTGTGTATTGTTTTGCTTTGGGACACGATGCGATGCGATGCGATGCGATGCGATTCGATGTGGTGTTAGTATGAGAGAGTTTTCTCGATAGTGATGTTCTGGTTTGCTGATGTGCCGATGTGAGGTGATGTGATGTGATGTGACGTGATGTGATGTGGAGTGAAGTGATGTGTTGATTTGAGCATTGTGTTGATTGATAGTAAGGGATGGTCCGAAGACCTCCCCACTGGCAAAAACTACGCACCCGAGCGAGCCCGATTAGGGATCGTCGCAGGCTTCAACCCGCCAGAGTGCAAGGGCGAGCCTCGACCTGGGGCCAGGGCGTCCGTGATCACCCTGGTCCCGGCGCCAGGTAAGTTTATGCAATATCTAACCAATCAAAACCAATCAAAAACTAAACAATACCAACTAATATCCTCATTTGACAAAAACTCAGCAACAAGTAAACAAATACAAACAACAATAAACCATCCTAACACATTCATAACACACACCGATCGCATGAACAACGACGAATAATCCACTCAAAACCAGCTATCATCCAACATGTTCAATCCGTTGCTTCAAATGTCAAAACACAACAAATACTACTCACTTGACTCGCACAGTAGCATCGTACTACCAGAGCGAATCGCACTCGCGTAGAAGTGGAAAATCCTCCCCCATCCGCCTCTCCCCATCTACTGCGAATAGGAGAAACCTTGTTCAAGATAGAACCTTCACATAGAACACCAATCGGTCACACAAACCACATCATCCTCACTTAGATCAATCCTCGTGTAAATTCAAATTTGCACATTAAGTGAGACAATGTGAATCAACTAAACCATCCGTGCCAACCCAACCAAACAGAACCATGGTGAATTCCGAGTGGATGGATGTTATTCGTACGATGCTTATTTGCTTGATAAAGAGGATGTAAGAATTGTGTGTGTTGATGGTTTGTATATGACTTAGCACTCGTGTGTCTGCTCATGTTGTGTGTATTGTTTTGCTTTGGGACACGATGCGATGCGATGCGATGCGATGCGATTCGATGTGGTGTTAGTATGAGAGAGTTTTCTCGATAGTGATGTTCTGGTTTGCTGATGTGCCGATGTGAGGTGATGTGATGTGATGTGACGTGATGTGATGTGGAGTGAAGTGATGTGTTGATTTGAGCATTGTGTTGATTGATAGTAAGGGATGGTCCGAAGACCTCCCCACTGGCAAAAACTACGCACCCGAGCGAGCCCGATTAGGGATCGTCGCAGGCTTCAACCCGCCAGAGTGCAAGGGCGAGCCTCGACCTGGGGCCAGGGCGTCCGTGATCACCCTGGTCCCGGTGCCAAGTAAGTTTAAGCAATACCTAACCAATCAAAAACTAAACAATACCAACTAATATCTTCATTTGACAAAAACTCAGCAACAAGTAAACAAATACAAACAACAATAAACCATCCTAACACATTCATAACACACACCGATCGCATGAACAACGACGAATAATCCACTCAAAACCAGCTATCATCCAACATGTTCAATCCGTTGCTTCAAATGTCAAAACACAACAAATACTACTCACTTGACTCGCACAGTAGCATCGTACTACCAGAGCGAATCGCACTCGCGTAGAAGTGGAAAATCCTCCCCCATCCGCCTCTCCCCATCTACTGCGAATAGGAGAAACCTTGTTCAAGATAGAACCTTCACATAGAACACCAATCGGTCACACAAACCACATCATCCTCACTTAGATCAATCCTCGTGTAAATTCAAATTTGCACATTAAGTGAGGCAATGTGAATCAACTAAACCATCCGTGCCAACCCAACCAAACAGAACCATGGTGAATTCCGAGTGGATGGATGTTATTCGTACGATGCTTATTTGCTTGATAAAGAGGATGTAAGAATTGTGTGTGTTGATGGTTTGTATATGACTTAGCACTCGTGTGTCTGCTCATGTTGTGTGTATTGTTTTGCTTTGGGACACGATGCGATGCGATGCGATGCGATGCGATTCGATGTGGTGTTAGTATGAGAGAGTTTTCTCGATAGTGATGTTCTGGTTTGCTGATGTGCCGATGTGATGTGATGTGATGTGATGTGATGTGGAGTGAAGTGATGTGTTGATTTGAGCATTGTGTTGATTGATAGTAAGGGATGGTCCGAAGACCTCCCCACTGGCAAAAACTACGCACCCGAGCGAGCCCGATTAGGGATCGTCGCAGGCTTCAACCCGCCAGAGTGCAAGGGCGAGCCTCGAACTGGGGCCAGGGCGTCCGTGATCACCCTGGTCCCGGTGCCAAGTAAGTTTAAGCAATACCTAACCAATCAAAAACTAAACAATACCAACTAATATCTTCATTTGACAAAAACTCAGCAACAAGTAAACAAATACAAACAACAATAAACCATCCTAACACATTCATAACACACACCGATCGCATGAACAACGACGAATAATCCACTCAAAACCAGCTATCATCCAACATGTTCAATCCGTTGCTTCAAATATCAAAACACAACAAATACTACTCACTTGACTCGCACAGTAGCATCGTACTACCAGAGCGAATCGCACTCGCGTAGAAGTGGAAAATCCTCCCCCATCCGCCTCTCCCCATCTACTGCGAATAGGAGAAACCTTGTTCAAGATAGAACCTTCACATAGAACACCAATCGGTCACACAAACCACATCATCCTCACTTAGATCAATCCTCGTGTAAATTCAAATTTGCACATTAAGTGAGACAATGTGAATCAACTAAACCATCCGTGCCAACCCAACCAAAGAGAACCATGGTGAATTCCGAGTGGATGGATGTTATTCGTACGATGCTTATTTGCTTGATAAAGAGGATGTAAGAATTGTGTGTGTTGATGGTTTGTATATGACTTAGCACTCGTGTGTCTGCTCATGTTGTGTGTATTGTTTTGCTTTGGGACACGATGCGATTCGATGCGATGCGATTCGATGTGGTGTTAGTATGAGAGAGTTTTCTCGATAGTGATGTTCTGGTTTGCTGATGTGCCGATGTGATGTGATGTGATGTGATGTGATGTGGAGTGAAGTGATGTGTTGATTTGAGCATTGTGTTGATTGATAGTAAGGGATGGTCCGAAGACCTCCCCACTGGCAAAAACTACGCACCCGAGCGAGCCCGATTAGGGATCGTCGCAGGCTCCAACCCGCCAGAGTGCAAGGGCGAGCCTCGACCTGGGGCCAGGGCGTCCGTGATCACCCTGGTCCCGGTGCCAAGTAAGTTTAAGCAATACCTAACCAATCAAAAACTAAACAATACCAACTAATATCTTCATTTGACAAAAACTCAGCAACAAGTAAACAAATACAAACAACAATAAACCATCCTAACACATTCATAACACACACCGATCGCATGAACAACGACGAATAATCCACTCAAAACCAGCTATCATCCAACATGTTCAATCCGTTGCTTCAAATGTCAAAACACAACAAATACTACTCACTTGACTCGCACAGTAGCATCGTACTACCAGAGCGAATCGCACTCGCGTAGAAGTGGAAAATCCTCCCCCATCCGCCTCTCCCCATCTTTTGCGAATAGGAGAAACCTTGTTCAAGATAGAACCTTCACATAGAACACCAATCGGTCACACAAACCACATCATCCTCACTTAGATCAATCCTCGTGTAAATTCAAATTTGCACATTAAGTGAGGCAATGTGAATCAACTAAACCATCCGTGCCAACCCAACCAAAGAGAACCATGGTGAATTCCGAGTGGATGGATGTTATTCGTACGATGCTTATTTGCTTGATAAAGAGGATGTAAGAATTGTGTGTGTTGATGGTTTGTATATGACTTAGCACTCGTGTGTCTGCTCATGTTGTGTGTATTGTTTTGCTTTGGGACACGATGCGATGCGATGCGATGCGATGCGATTCGATGTGGTGTTAGTATGAGAGAGTTTTCTCGATAGTGATGTTCTGGTTTGCTGATGTGCCGATGTGATGTGATGTGATGTGATGTGATGTGATGTGGAGTGAAGTGATGTGTTGATTTGAGCATTGTGTTGATTGATAGTAAGGGATGGTCCGAAGACCTCCCCACTGGCAAAAACTACGCACCCGAGCGAGCCCGATTAGGGATCGTCGCAGGCTTCAACCCGCCAGAGTGCAAGGGCGAGCCTCGACCTGGGGCCAGGGCGTCCGTGATCACCCTGGTCCCGGTGCCAAGTAAGTTTAAGCAATACCTAACCAATCAAAAACTAAACAATACCAACTAATATCTTCATTTGACAAAAACTCAGCAACAAGTAAACAAATACAAACAACAATAAACCATCCTAACACATTCATAACACACACCGATCGCATGAACAACGACGAATAATCCACTCAAAACCAGCTATCATCCAACATGTTCAATCCGTTGCTTCAAATGTCAAAACACAACAAATACTACTCACTTGACTCGCACAGTAGCATCGTACTACCAGAGCGAATCGCACTCGCGTAGAAGTGGAAAATCCTCCCCCATCCGCCTCTCCCCATCTACTGCGAATAGGAGAAACCTTGTTCAAGATAGAACCTTCACATAGAACACCAATCGGTCACACAAACCACATCATCCTCACTTAGATCAATCCTCGTGTAAATTCAAATTTGCACATTAAGTGAGACAATGTGAATCAACTAAACCATCCGTGCCAACCCAACCAAACAGAACCATGGTGAATTCCGAGTGGATGGATGTTATTCGTACGATGCTTATTTGCTTGATAAAGAGGATGTAAGAATTGTGTGTGTTGATGGTTTGTATATGACTTAGCACTCGTGTGTCTGCTCATGTTGTGTGTATTGTTTTGCTTTGGGACACGATGCGATTCGATGCGATGCGATTCGATGTGGTGTTAGTATGAGAGAGTTTTCTCGATAGTGATGTTCTGGTTTGCTGATGTGCCGATGTGATGTGATGTGATGTGATGTGATGTGGAGTGAAGTGATGTGTTGATTTGAGCATTGTGTTGATTGATAGTAAGGGATGGTCCGAAGACCTCCCCACTGGCAAAAACTACGCACCCGAGCGAGCCCGATTAGGGATCGTCGCAGGCTTCAACCCGCCAGAGTGCAAGGGCGAGCCTCGACCTGGGGCCAGGGCGTCCGTGATCACCCTGGTCCCGGTGCCAAGTAAGTTTAAGCAATACCTAACCAATCAAAAACTAAACAATACCAACTAATATCTTCATTTGACAAAAACTCAGCAACAAGTAAACAAATACAAACAACAATAAACCATCCTAACACATTCATAACACACACCGATCGCATGAACAACGACGAATAATCCACTCAAAACCAGCTATCATCCAACATGTTCAATCCGTTGCTTCAAATATCAAAACACAACAAATACTACTCACTTGACTCGCACAGTAGCATCGTACTACCAGAGCGAATCGCACTCGCGTAGAAGTGGAAAATCCTCCCCCATCCGCCTCTCCCCATCTACTGCGAATAGGAGAAACCTTGTTCAAGATAGAACCTTCACATAGAACACCAATCGGTCACACAAACCACATCATCCTCACTTAGATCAATCCTCGTGTAAATTCAAATTTGCACATTAAGTGAGACAATGTGAATCAACTAAACCATCCGTGCCAACCCAACCAAACAGAACCATGGTGAATTCCGAGTGGATGGATGTTATTCGTACGATGCTTATTTGCTTGATAAAGAGGATGTAAGAATTGTGTGTGTTGATGGTTTGTATATGACTTAGCACTCGTGTGTCTGCTCATGTTGTGTGTATTGTTTTGCTTTGGGACACGATGCGATGCGATGCGATTCGATGTGGTGTTAGTATGAGAGAGTTTTCTCGATAGTGATGTTCTGGTTTGCTGATGTGCCGATGTGATGTGATGTGATGTGATGTGGAGTGGAGTGATGTGTTGATTTGAGCATTGTGTTGATTGATAGTAAGGGATGGTCCGAAGACCTCCCCACTGGCAAAAACTACGCACCCGAGCGAGCCCGATTAGGGATCGTCGCAGGCTCCAACCCGCCAGAGTGCAAGGGCGAGCCTCGACCTGGGGCCAGGGCGTCCGTGATCAACCTGGTCCCGGCGCCAGGTAAGTTTAAGCAATACCTAACCAATCAAAACCAATCAAAAACTAAACAATACCAACTAATATCCTCATTTGACAAAAACTCAGCAACAAGTAAACAAATACAAACAACAATAAACCATCCTAACACATTCATAACACACACCGATCGCATGAACAACGACGAATAATCCACTCAAAACCAGCTATCATCCAACATGTTCAATCCGTTGCTTCAAATGTCAAAACACAACAAATACTACTCACTTGACTCGCACAGTAGCATCGTACTACCAGAGCGAATCGCACTCGCGTAGAAGTGGAAAATCCTCCCCCATCCGCCTCTCCCCATTTACTGCGAATAGGAGAAACCTTGTTCAAGATAGAACCTTCACATAGAACACCAATCGGTCACACAAACCACATCATCCTCACTTAGATCAATCCTCGTGTAAATTCAAATTTGCACATTAAGTGAGACAATGTGAATCAACTAAACCATCCGTGCCAACCCAACCAAACAGAACCATGGTGAATTCCGAGTGGATGGATGTTATTCGTACGATGCTTATTTGCTTGATAAAGAGGATGTAAGAATTGTGTGTGTTGATGGTTTGTATATGACTTAGCACTCGTGTGTCTGCTCATGTTGTGTGTATTGTTTTGCTTTGGGACACGATGCGATGCGATGCGATGCGATTCGATGTGGTGTTAGTATGAGAGAGTTTTCTCGATAGTGATGTTCTGGTTTGCTGATGTGCCGATGTGAGGTGATGTGATGTGATGTGACGTGATGTGATGTGGAGTGAAGTGATGTGTTGATTTGAGCATTGTGTTGATTGATAGTAAGGGATGGTCCGAAGACCTCCCCACTGGCAAAAACTACGCACCCGAGCGAGCCCGATTAGGGATCGTCGCAGGCTTCAACCCGCCAGAGTGCAAGGGCGAGCCTCGACCTGGGGCCAGGGCGTCCGTGATCACCCTGGTCCCGGCGCCAGGTAAGTTTAAGCAATACCTAACCAATCAAAACCAATCAAAAACTAAACAATACCAACTAATATCCTCATTTGACAAAAACTCAGCAACAAGTAAACAAATACAAACAACAATAAACCATCCTAACACATTCATAACACACACCGATCGCATGAACAACGACGAATAATCCACTCAAAACCAGCTATCATCCAACATGTTCAATCCGTTGCTTCAAATGTCAAAACACAACAAATACTACTCACTTGACTCGCACAGTAGCATCGTACTACCAGAGCGAATCGCACTCGCGTAGAAGTGGAAAATCCTCCCCCATCCGCCTCTCCCCATCTACTGCGAATAGGAGAAACCTTGTTCAAGATAGAACCTTCACATAGAACACCAATCGGTCACACAAACCACATCATCCTCACTTAGATCAATCCTCGTGTAAATTCAAATTTGCACATTAAGTGAGGCAATGTGAATCAACTAAACCATCCGTGCCAACCCAACCAAACAGAACCATGGTGAATTCCGAGTGGATGGATGTTATTCGTACGATGCTTATTTGCTTGATAAAGAGGATGTAAGAATTGTGTGTGTTGATGGTTTGTATATGACTTAGCACTCGTGTGTCTGCTCATGTTGTGTGTATTGTTTTGCTTTGGGACACGATGCGATTCGATGCGATGCGATTCGATGTGGTGTTAGTATGAGAGAGTTTTCTCGATAGTGATGTTCTGGTTTGCTGATGTGCCGATGTGAGGTGATGTGATGTGATGTGACGTGATGTGATGTGGAGTGAAGTGATGTGTTGATTTGAGCATTGTGTTGATTGATAGTAAGGGATGGTCCGAAGACCTCCCCACTGGCAAAAACTACGCACCCGAGCGAGCCCGATTAGGGATCGTCGCAGGCTTCAACCCGCCAGAGTGCAAGGGCGAGCCTCGACCTGGGGCCAGGGCGTCCGTGATCACCCTGGTCCCGGTGCCAAGTAAGTTTAAGCAATACCTAACCAATCAAAAACTAAACAATACCAACTAATATCTTCATTTGACAAAAACTCAGCAACAAGTAAACAAATACAAACAACAATAAACCATCCTAACACATTCATAACACACACCGATCGCATGAACAACGACGAATAATCCACTCAAAACCAGCTATCATCCAACATGTTCAATCCGTTGCTTCAAATATCAAAACACAACAAATACTACTCACTTGACTCGCACAGTAGCATCGTACTACCAGAGCGAATCGCACTCGCGTAGAAGTGGAAAATCCTCCCCCATCCGCCTCTCCCCATCTACTGCGAATAGGAGAAACCTTGTTCAAGATAGAACCTTCACATAGAACACCAATCGGTCACACAAACCACATCATCCTCACTTAGATCAATCCTCGTGTAAATTCAAATTTGCACATTAAGTGAGGCAATGTGAATCAACTAAACCATCCGTGCCAACCCAACCAAACAGAACCATGGTGAATTCCGAGTGGATGGATGTTATTCGTACGATGCTTATTTGCTTGATAAAGAGGATGTAAGAATTGTGTGTGTTGATGGTTTGTATATGACTTAGCACTCGTGTGTCTGCTCATGTTGTGTGTATTGTTTTGCTTTGGGACACGATGCGATGCGATGCGATGCGATTCGATGTGGTGTTAGTATGAGAGAGTTTTCTCGATAGTGATGTTCTGGTTTGCTGATGTGCCGATGTGAGGTGATGTGATGTGATGTGACGTGATGTGATGTGGAGTGAAGTGATGTGTTGATTTGAGCATTGTGTTGATTGATAGTAAGGGATGGTCCGAAGACCTCCCCACTGGCAAAAACTACGCACCCGAGCGAGCCCGATTAGGGATCGTCGCAGGCTTCAACCCGCCAGAGTGCAAGGGCGAGCCTCGACCTGGGGCCAGGGCGTCCGTGATCACCCTGGTCCCGGCGCCAGGTAAGTTTAAGCAATACCTAACCAATCAAAACCAATCAAAAACTAAACAATACCAACTAATATCCTCATTTGACAAAAACTCAGCAACAAGTAAACAAATACAAACAACAATAAACCATCCTAACACATTCATAACACACACTGATCGCATGAACAACGACGAATAATCCACTCAAAACCAGCTATCATCCAACATGTTCAATCCGTTGCTTCAAATATCAAAACACAACAAATACTACTCACTTGACTCGCACAGTAGCATCGTACTACCAGAGCGAATCGCACTCGCGTAGAAGTGGAAAATCCTCCCCCATCCGCCTCTCCCCATCTACTGCGAATAGGAGAAACCTTGTTCAAGATAGAACCTTCACATAGAACACCAATCGGTCACACAAACCACATCATCCTCACTTAGATCAATCCTCGTGTAAATTCAAATTTGCACATTAAGTGAGACAATGTGAATCAACTAAACCATCCGTGCCAACCCAACCAAACAGAACCATGGTGAATTCCGAGTGGATGGATGTTATTCGTACGATGCTTATTTGCTTGATAAAGAGGATGTAAGAATTGTGTGTGTTGATGGTTTGTATATGACTTAGCACTCGTGTGTCTGCTCATGTTGTGTGTATTGTTTTGCTTTGGGACACGATGCGATGCGATGCGATGCGATTCGATGTGGTGTTAGTATGAGAGAGTTTTCTCGATAGTGATGTTCTGGTTTGCTGATGTGCCGATGTGATGAGATGTGATGTGATGTGATGTGATGTGATGTGACGTGATGTGATGTGGAGTGAAGTGATGTGTTGATTTGAGCATTGTGTTGATTGATAGTAAGGGATGGTCCGAAGACCTCCCCACTGGCAAAAACTACGCACCCGAGCGAGCCCGATTAGGGATCGTCGCAGGCTTCAACCCGCCAGAGTGCAAGGGCGAGCCTCGACCTGGGGCCAGGGCGTCCGTGATCACCCTGGTCCCGGCGCCAGGTAAGTTTAAGCAATACCTAACCAATCAAAACCAATCAAAAACTAAACAATACCAACTAATATCCTCATTTGACAAAAACTCAGCAACAAGTAAACAAATACAAACAACAATAAACCATCCTAACACATTCATAACACACACCGATCGCATGAACAACGACGAATAATCCACTCAAACCCAGCTATCATCCAACATGTTCAATCCGTTGCTTCAAATGTCAAAACACAACAAATACTACTCACTTGACTCGCACAGTAGCATCGTACTACCAGAGCGAATCGCACTCGCGTAGAAGTGGAAAATCCTCCCCCATCCGCCTCTCCCCATCTACTGCGAATAGGAGAAACCTTGTTCAAGATAGAACCTTCACATAGAACACCAATCGGTCACACAAACCACATCATCCTCACTTAGATCAATCCTCGTGTAAATTCAAATTTGCACATTAAGTGAGACAATGTGAATCAACTAAACCATCCGTGCCAACCCAACCAAACAGAACCATGGTGAATTCCGAGTGGATGGATGTTATTCGTACGATGCTTATTTGCTTGATAAAGAGGATGTAAGAATTGTGTGTGTTGATGGTTTGTATATGACTTAGCACTCGTGTGTCTGCTCATGTTGTGTGTATTGTTTTGCTTTGGGACACGATGCGATGCGATGCGATGCGATTCGATGTGGTGTTAGTATGAGAGAGTTTTCTCGATAGTGATGTTCTGGTTTGCTGATGTGCCGATGTGAGGTGATGTGATGTGATGTGACGTGATGTGATGTGGAGTGAAGTGATGTGTTGATTTGAGCATTGTGTTGATTGATAGTAAGGGATGGTCCGAAGACCTCCCCACTGGCAAAAACTACGCACCCGAGCGAGCCCGATTAGGGATCGTCGCAGGCTTCAACCCGCCAGAGTGCAAGGGCGAGCCTCGACCTGGGGCCAGGGCGTCCGTGATCACCCTGGTCCCGGCGCCAGGTAAGTTTAAGCAATACCTAACCAATCAAAACCAATCAAAAACTAAACAATACCAACTAATATCCTCATTTGACAAAAACTCAGCAACAAGTAAACAAATACAAACAACAATAAACCATCCTAACACATTCATAACACACACCGATCGCATGAACAACGACGAATAATCCACTCAAAACCAGCTATCATCCAACATGTTCAATCCGTTGCTTCAAATATCAAAACACAACAAATACTACTCACTTGACTCGCACAGTAGCATCGTACTACCAGAGCGAATCGCACTCGCGTAGAAGTGGAAAATCCTCCCCCATCCGCCTCTCCCCATCTTTTGCGAATAGGAGAAACCTTGTTCAAGATAGAACCTTCACATAGAACACCAATCGGTCACACAAACCACATCATCCTCACTTAGATCAATCCTCGTGTAAATTCAAATTTGCACATTAAGTGAGACAATGTGAATCAACTAAACCATCCGTGCCAACCCAACCAAACAGAACCATGGTGAATTCCGAGTGGATGGATGTTATTCGTACGATGCTTATTTGCTTGATAAAGAGGATGTAAGAATTGTGTGTGTTGATGGTTTGTATATGACTTAGCACTCGTGTGTCTGCTCATGTTGTGTGTATTGTTTTGCTTTGGGACACGATGCGATGCGATGCGATGCGATGCGATTCGATGTGGTGTTAGTATGAGAGAGTTTTCTCGATAGTGATGTTCTGGTTTGCTGATGTGCCGATGTGATGTGATGTGATGTGATGTGATGTGATGTGGAGTGAAGTGATGTGTTGATTTGAGCATTGTGTTGATTGATAGTAAGGGATGGTCCGAAGACCTCCCCACTGGCAAAAACTACGCACCCGAGCGAGCCCGATTAGGGATCGTCGCAGGCTTCAACCCGCCAGAGTGCAAGGGCGAGCCTCGACCTGGGGCCAGGGCGTCCGTGATCACCCTGGTCCCGGCGCCAGGTAAGTTTAAGCAATACCTAACCAATCAAAACCAATCAAAAACTAAACAATACCAACTAATATCCTCATTTGACAAAAACTCAGCAACAAGTAAACAAATACAAACAACAATAAACCATCCTAACACATTCATAACACACACTGATCGCATGAACAACGACGAATAATCCACTCAAAACCAGCTATCATCCAACATGTTCAATCCGTTGCTTCAAATATCAAAACACAACAAATACTACTCACTTGACTCGCACAGTAGCATCGTACTACCAGAGCGAATCGCACTCGCGTAGAAGTGGAAAATCCTCCCCCATCCGCCTCTCCCCATCTACTGCGAATAGGAGAAACCTTGTTCAAGATAGAACCTTCACATAGAACACCAATCGGTCACACAAACCACATCATCCTCACTTAGATCAATCCTCGTGTAAATTCAAATTTGCACATTAAGTGAGACAATGTGAATCAACTAAACCATCCGTGCCAACCCAACCAAACAGAACCATGGTGAATTCCGAGTGGATGGATGTTATTCGTACGATGCTTATTTGCTTGATAAAGAGGATGTAAGAATTGTGTGTGTTGATGGTTTGTATATGACTTAGCACTCGTGTGTCTGCTCATGTTGTGTGTATTGTTTTGCTTTGGGACACGATGCGATGCGATGCGATGCGATTCGATGTGGTGTTAGTATGAGAGAGTTTTCTCGATAGTGATGTTCTGGTTTGCTGATGTGCCGATGTGATGAGATGTGATGTGATGTGATGTGATGTGATGTGACGTGATGTGATGTGGAGTGAAGTGATGTGTTGATTTGAGCATTGTGTTGATTGATAGTAAGGGATGGTCCGAAGACCTCCCCACTGGCAAAAACTACGCACCCGAGCGAGCCCGATTAGGGATCGTCGCAGGCTTCAACCCGCCAGAGTGCAAGGGCGAGCCTCGACCTGGGGCCAGGGCGTCCGTGATCACCCTGGTCCCGGCGCCAGGTAAGTTTAAGCAATACCTAACCAATCAAAACCAATCAAAAACTAAACAATACCAACTAATATCCTCATTTGACAAAAACTCAGCAACAAGTAAACAAATACAAACAACAATAAACCATCCTAACACATTCATAACACACACCGATCGCATGAACAACGACGAATAATCCACTCAAACCCAGCTATCATCCAACATGTTCAATCCGTTGCTTCAAATGTCAAAACACAACAAATACTACTCACTTGACTCGCACAGTAGCATCGTACTACCAGAGCGAATCGCACTCGCGTAGAAGTGGAAAATCCTCCCCCATCCGCCTCTCCCCATCTACTGCGAATAGGAGAAACCTTGTTCAAGATAGAACCTTCACATAGAACACCAATCGGTCACACAAACCACATCATCCTCACTTAGATCAATCCTCGTGTAAATTCAAATTTGCACATTAAGTGAGACAATGTGAATCAACTAAACCATCCGTGCCAACCCAACCAAACAGAACCATGGTGAATTCCGAGTGGATGGATGTTATTCGTACGATGCTTATTTGCTTGATAAAGAGGATGTAAGAATTGTGTGTGTTGATGGTTTGTATATGACTTAGCACTCGTGTGTCTGCTCATGTTGTGTGTATTGTTTTGCTTTGGGACACGATGCGATGCGATGCGATGCGATTCGATGTGGTGTTAGTATGAGAGAGTTTTCTCGATAGTGATGTTCTGGTTTGCTGATGTGCCGATGTGAGGTGATGTGATGTGATGTGACGTGATGTGATGTGGAGTGAAGTGATGTGTTGATTTGAGCATTGTGTTGATTGATAGTAAGGGATGGTCCGAAGACCTCCCCACTGGCAAAAACTACGCACCCGAGCGAGCCCGATTAGGGATCGTCGCAGGCTTCAACCCGCCAGAGTGCAAGGGCGAGCCTCGACCTGGGGCCAGGGCGTCCGTGATCACCCTGGTCCCGGCGCCAGGTAAGTTTAAGCAATACCTAACCAATCAAAACCAATCAAAAACTAAACAATACCAACTAATATCCTCATTTGACAAAAACTCAGCAACAAGTAAACAAATACAAACAACAATAAACCATCCTAACACATTCATAACACACACCGATCGCATGAACAACGACGAATAATCCACTCAAAACCAGCTATCATCCAACATGTTCAATCCGTTGCTTCAAATATCAAAACACAACAAATACTACTCACTTGACTCGCACAGTAGCATCGTACTACCAGAGCGAATCGCACTCGCGTAGAAGTGGAAAATCCTCCCCCATCCGCCTCTCCCCATCTTTTGCGAATAGGAGAAACCTTGTTCAAGATAGAACCTTCACATAGAACACCAATCGGTCACACAAACCACATCATCCTCACTTAGATCAATCCTCGTGTAAATTCAAATTTGCACATTAAGTGAGACAATGTGAATCAACTAAACCATCCGTGCCAACCCAACCAAACAGAACCATGGTGAATTCCGAGTGGATGGATGTTATTCGTACGATGCTTATTTGCTTGATAAAGAGGATGTAAGAATTGTGTGTGTTGATGGTTTGTATATGACTTAGCACTCGTGTGTCTGCTCATGTTGTGTGTATTGTTTTGCTTTGGGACACGATGCGATGCGATGCGATGCGATGCGATTCGATGTGGTGTTAGTATGAGAGAGTTTTCTCGATAGTGATGTTCTGGTTTGCTGATGTGCCGATGTGATGTGATGTGATGTGATGTGATGTGATGTGGAGTGAAGTGATGTGTTGATTTGAGCATTGTGTTGATTGATAGTAAGGGATGGTCCGAAGACCTCCCCACTGGCAAAAACTACGCACCCGAGCGAGCCCGATTAGGGATCGTCGCAGGCTTCAACCCGCCAGAGTGCAAGGGCGAGCCTCGACCTGGGGCCAGGGCGTCCGTGATCACCCTGGTCCCGGCGCCAGGTAAGTTTAAGCAATACCTAACCAATCAAAACCAATCAAAAACTAAACAATACCAACTAATATCCTCTTTTGACAAAAACTCAGCAACAAGTAAACAAATACAAACAACAATAAACCATCCTAACACATTCATAACACACACCGATCGCATGAACAACGACGAATAATCCACTCAAAACCAGCTATCATCCAACATGTTCAATCCGTTGCTTCAAATATCAAAACACAACAAATACTACTCACTTGACTCGCACAGTAGCATCGTACTACCAGAGCGAATCGCACTCGCGTAGAAGTGGAAAATCCTCCCCCATCCGCCTCTCCCCATCTACTGCGAATAGGAGAAACCTTGTTCAAGATAGAACCTTCACATAGAACACCAATCGGTCACACAAACCACATCATCCTCACTTAGATCAATCCTCGTGTAAATTCAAATTTGCACATTAAGTGAGGCAATGTGAATCAACTAAACCATCCGTGCCAACCCAACCAAACAGAACCATGGTGAATTCCGAGTGGATGGATGTTATTCGTACGATGCTTATTTGCTTGATAAAGAGGATGTAAGAATTGTGTGTGTTGATGGTTTGTATATGACTTAGCACTCGTGTGTCTGCTCATGTTGTGTGTATTGTTTTGCTTTGGGACACGATGCGATGCGATGCGATTCGATTCGATTCGATGTGGTGTTAGTATGAGAGAGTTTTCTCGATAGTGATGTTCTGGTTTGCTGATGTGCCGATGTGAGGTGATGTGATGTGATGTGACGTGATGTGATGTGGAGTGAAGTGATGTGTTGATTTGAGCATTGTGTTGATTGATAGTAAGGGATGGTCCGAAGACCTCCCCACTGGCAAAAACTACGCACCCGAGCGAGCCCGATTAGGGATCGTCGCAGGCTTCAACCCGCCAGAGTGCAAGGGCGAGCCTCGACCTGGGGCCAGGGCGTCCGTGATCACCCTGGTCCCGGCGCCAGGTAAGTTTAAGCAATACCTAACCAATCAAAACCAATCAAAAACTAAACAATACCAACTAATATCCTCATTTGACAAAAACTCAGCAACAAGTAAACAAATACAAACAACAATAAACCATCCTAACACATTCATAACACACACCGATCGCATGAACAACGACGAATAATCCACTCAAAACCAGCTATCATCCAACATGTTCAATCCGTTGCTTCAAATATCAAAACACAACAAATACTACTCACTTGACTCGCACAGTAGCATCGTACTACCAGAGCGAATCGCACTCGCGTAGAAGTGGAAAATCCTCCCCCATCCGCCTCTCCCCATTTACTGCGAATAGGAGAAACCTTGTTCAAGATAGAACCTTCACATAGAACACCAATCGGTCACACAAACCACATCATCCTCACTTAGATCAATCCTCGTGTAAATTCAAATTTGCACATTAAGTGAGGCAATGTGAATCAACTAAACCATCCGTGCCAACCCAACCAAACAGAACCATGGTGAATTCCGAGTGGATGGATGTTATTCGTACGATGCTTATTTGCTTGATAAAGAGGATGTAAGAATTGTGTGTGTTGATGGTTTGTATATGACTTAGCACTCGTGTGTCTGCTCATGTTGTGTGTATTGTTTTGCTTTGGGACACGATGCGATGCGATGCGATGCGATTCGATGTGGTGTTAGTATGAGAGAGTTTCTCGATAGTGATGTTCTGGTTTGCTGATGTGCCGATGTGAGGTGATGTGATGTGATGTGATGTGATGTGATGTGATGTGACGTGATGTGATGTGGAGTGAAGTGATGTGTTGATTTGAGCATTGTGTTGATTGATAGTAAGGGATGGTCCGAAGACCTCCCCACTGGCAAAAACTACGCACCCGAGCGAGCCCGATTAGGGATCGTCGCAGGCTTCAACCCGCCAGAGTGCAAGGGCGAGCCTCGACCTGGGGCCAGGGCGTCCGTGATCACCCTGGTCCCGGCGCCAGGTAAGTTTAAGCAATACCTAACCAATCAAAACCAATCAAAAACTAAACAATACCAACTAATATCCTCATTTGACAAAAACTCAGCAACAAGTAAACAAATACAAACAACAATAAACCATCCTAACACATTCATAACACACACCGATCGCATGAACAACGACGAATAATCCACTCAAAACCAGCTATCATCCAACATGTTCAATCCGTTGCTTCAAATATCAAAACACAACAAATACTACTCACTTGACTCGCACAGTAGCATCGTACTACCAGAGCGAATCGCACTCGCGTAGAAGTGGAAAATCCTCCCCCATCCGCCTCTCCCCATTTACTGCGAATAGGAGAAACCTTGTTCAAGATAGAACCTTCACATAGAACACCAATCGGTCACACAAACCACATCATCCTCACTTAGATCAATCCTCGTGTAAATTCAAATTTGCACATTAAGTGAGGCAATGTGAATCAACTAAACCATCCGTGCCAACCCAACCAAACAGAACCATGGTGAATTCCGAGTGGATGGATGTTATTCGTACGATGCTTATTTGCTTGATAAAGAGGATGTAAGAATTGTGTGTGTTGATGGTTTGTATATGACTTAGCACTCGTGTGTCTGCTCATGTTGTGTGTATTGTTTTGCTTTGGGACACGATGCGATGCGATGCGATTCGATTCGATTCGATGTGGTGTTAGTATGAGAGAGTTTTCTCGATAGTGATGTTCTGGTTTGCTGATGTGCCGATGTGAGGTGATGTGATGTGATGTGACGTGATGTGATGTGGAGTGAAGTGATGTGTTGATTTGAGCATTGTGTTGATTGATAGTAAGGGATGGTCCGAAGACCTCCCCACTGGCAAAAACTACGCACCCGAGCGAGCCCGATTAGGGATCGTCGCAGGCTTCAACCCGCCAGAGTGCAAGGGCGAGCCTCGACCTGGGGCCAGGGCGTCCGTGATCACCCTGGTCCCGGCGCCAGGTAAGTTTAAGCAATACCTAACCAATCAAAACCAATCAAAAACTAAACAATACCAACTAATATCCTCATTTGACAAAAACTCAGCAACAAGTAAACAAATACAAACAACAATAAACCATCCTAACACATTCATAACACACACCGATCGCATGAACAACGACGAATAATCCACTCAAAACCAGCTATCATCCAACATGTTCAATCCGTTGCTTCAAATATCAAAACACAACAAATACTACTCACTTGACTCGCACAGTAGCATCGTACTACCAGAGCGAATCGCACTCGCGTAGAAGTGGAAAATCCTCCCCCATCCGCCTCTCCCCATTTACTGCGAATAGGAGAAACCTTGTTCAAGATAGAACCTTCACATAGAACACCAATCGGTCACACAAACCACATCATCCTCACTTAGATCAATCCTCGTGTAAATTCAAATTTGCACATTAAGTGAGGCAATGTGAATCAACTAAACCATCCGTGCCAACCCAACCAAACAGAACCATGGTGAATTCCGAGTGGATGGATGTTATTCGTACGATGCTTATTTGCTTGATAAAGAGGATGTAAGAATTGTGTGTGTTGATGGTTTGTATATGACTTAGCACTCGTGTGTCTGCTCATGTTGTGTGTATTGTTTTGCTTTGGGACACGATGCGATGCGATGCGATGCGATTCGATGTGGTGTTAGTATGAGAGAGTTTCTCGATAGTGATGTTCTGGTTTGCTGATGTGCCGATGTGAGGTGATGTGATGTGATGTGATGTGATGTGATGTGATGTGACGTGATGTGATGTGGAGTGAAGTGATGTGTTGATTTGAGCATTGTGTTGATTGATAGTAAGGGATGGTCCGAAGACCTCCCCACTGGCAAAAACTACGCACCCGAGCGAGCCCGATTAGGGATCGTCGCAGGCTTCAACCCGCCAGAGTGCAAGGGCGAGCCTCGACCTGGGGCCAGGGCGTCCGTGATCACCCTGGTCCCGGCGCCAGGTAAGTTTAAGCAATACCTAACCAATCAAAACCAATCAAAAACTAAACAATACCAACTAATATCTTCATTTGACAAAAACTCAGCAACAAGTAAACAAATACAAACAACAATAAACCATCCTAACACATTCATAACACACACCGATCGCATGAACAACGACGAATAATCCACTCAAAACCAGCTATCATCCAACATGTTCAATCCGTTGCTTCAAATATCAAAACACAACAAATACTACTCACTTGACTCGCACAGTAGCATCGTACTACCAGAGCGAATCGCACTCGCGTAGAAGTGGAAAATCCTCCCCCATCCGCCTCTCCCCATCTTTTGCGAATAGGAGAAACCTTGTTCAAGATAGAACCTTCACATAGAACACCAATCGGTCACACAAACCACATCATCCTCACTTAGATCAATCCTCGTGTAAATTCAAATTTGCACATTAAGTGAGACAATGTGAATCAACTAAACCATCCGTGCCAACCCAACCAAACAGAACCATGGTGAATTCCGAGTGGATGGATGTTATTCGTACGATGCTTATTTGCTTGATAAAGAGGATGTAAGAATTGTGTGTGTTGATGGTTTGTATATGACTTAGCACTCGTGTGTCTGCTCATGTTGTGTGTATTGTTTTGCTTTGGGACACGATGCGATGCGATGCGATGCGATGTGGTGTTAGTATGAGAGAGTTTTCTCGATAGTGATGTTCTGGTTTGCTGATGTGCCGATGTGATGTGATGTGATGTGGAGTGAAGTGATGTGTTGATTTGAGCATTGTGTTGATTGATAGTAAGGGATGGTCCGAAGACCTCCCCACTGGCAAAAACTACGCACCCGAGCGAGCCCGATTAGGGATCGTCGCAGGCTTCAACCCGCCAGAGTGCAAGGGCGAGCCTCGACCTGGGGCCAGGGCGTCCGTGATCACCCTGGTCCCGGCGCCAGGTAAGTTTAAGCAATACCTAACCAATCAAAACCAATCAAAAACTAAACAATACCAACTAATATCCTCTTTTGACAAAAACTCAGCAACAAGTAAACAAATACAAACAACAATAAACCATCCTAACACATTCATAACACACACCGATCGCATGAACAACGACGAATAATCCACTCAAAACCAGCTATCATCCAACATGTTCAATCCGTTGCTTCAAATATCAAAACACAACAAATACTACTCACTTGACTCGCACAGTAGCATCGTACTACCAGAGCGAATCGCACTCGCGTAGAAGTGGAAAATCCTCCCCCATCCGCCTCTCCCCATCTACTGCGAATAGGAGAAACCTTGTTCAAGATAGAACCTTCACATAGAACACCAATCGGTCACACAAACCACATCATCCTCACTTAGATCAATCCTCGTGTAAATTCAAATTTGCACATTAAGTGAGACAATGTGAATCAACTAAACCATCCGTGCCAACCCAACCAAACAGAACCATGGTGAATTCCGAGTGGATGGATGTTATTCGTACGATGCTTATTTGCTTGATAAAGAGGATGTAAGAATTGTGTGTGTTGATGGTTTGTATATGACTTAGCACTCGTGTGTCTGCTCATGTTGTGTGTATTGTTTTGCTTTGGGACACGATGCGATTCGATGCGATGCGATTCGATGTGGTGTTAGTATGAGAGAGTTTTCTCGATAGTGATGTTCTGGTTTGCTGATGTGCCGATGTGATGAGATGTGATGTGATGTGATGTGATGTGATGTGACGTGATGTGATGTGGAGTGAAGTGATGTGTTGATTTGAGCATTGTGTTGATTGATAGTAAGGGATGGTCCGAAGACCTCCCCACTGGCAAAAACTACGCACCCGAGCGAGCCCGATTAGGGATCGTCGCAGGCTTCAACCCGCCAGAGTGCAAGAGCGAGCCTCGACCTGGGGCCAGGGCGTCCGTGATCACCCTGGTCCCGGCGCCAGGTAAGTTTAAGCAATACCTAACCAATCAAAACCAATCAAAAACTAAACAAT
Source organism: Fasciola hepatica (assembly GCA_948099385.1). Classification (NCBI taxonomy): domain Eukaryota; kingdom Metazoa; phylum Platyhelminthes; class Trematoda; order Plagiorchiida; family Fasciolidae; genus Fasciola; species Fasciola hepatica. The sequence goes on along the minus strand of CANUEZ040000060.1, from coordinate 4,835,524 downwards.
ACCAACTAATATCCTCATTTGACAAAAACTCAGCAACAAGTAAACAAATACAAACAACAATAAACCATCCTAACACATTCATAACACACACCGATCGCATGAACAACGACGAATAATCCACTCAAAACCAGCTATCATCCAACATGTTCAATCCGTTGCTTCAAATATCAAAACACAACAAATACTACTCACTTGACTCGCACAGTAGCATCGTACTACCAGAGCGAATCGCACTCGCGTAGAAGTGGAAAATCCTCCCCCATCCGCCTCTCCCCATCTACTGCGAATAGGAGAAACCTTGTTCAAGATAGAACCTTCACATAGAACACCAATCGGTCACACAAACCACATCATCCTCACTTAGATCAATCCTCGTGTAAATTCAAATTTGCACATTAAGTGAGACAATGTGAATCAACTAAACCATCCGTGCCAACCCAACCAAACAGAACCATGGTGAATTCCGAGTGGATGGATGTTATTCGTACGATGCTTATTTGCTTGATAAAGAGGATGTAAGAATTGTGTGTGTTGATGGTTTGTATATGACTTAGCACTCGTGTGTCTGCTCATGTTGTGTGTATTGTTTTGCTTTGGGACACGATGCGATTCGATGCGATGCGATTCGATGTGGTGTTAGTATGAGAGAGTTTCTCGATAGTGATGTTCTGGTTTGCTGATGTGCCGATGTGATGTGATGTGATGTGATGTGACGTGATGTGATGTGGAGTGAAGTGATGTGTTGATTTGAGCATTGTGTTGATTGATAGTAAGGGATGGTCCGAAGACCTCCCCACTGGCAAAAACTACGCACCCGAGCGAGCCCGATTAGGGATCGTCGCAGGCTTCAACCCGCCAGAGTGCAAGGGCGAGCCTCGACCTGGGGCCAGGGCGTCCGTGATCACCCTGGTCCCGGCGCCAGGTAAGTTTAGGCAATACCTAACCAATCAAAACCAATCAAAAACTAAACAATACCAACTAATATCCTCTTTTGACAAAAACTCAGCAACAAGTAAACAAATACAAACAATAATAAACCATCCTAACACATTCATAACACACACCGATCGCATGAACAACGACGAATAATCCACTCAAAACCAGCTATCATCCAACATGTTCAATCCGTTGCTTCAAATATCAACACACAACAAATACTACTCACTTGACTCGCACAGTAGCATCGTACTACCAGAGCGAATCGCACTCGCGTAGAAGTGGAAAATCCTCCCCCATCCGCCTCTCCCCATCTACTGCGAATAGGAGAAACCTTGTTCAAGATAGAACCTTCACATAGAACACCAATCGGTCACACAAACCACATCATCCTCACTTAGATCAATCCTCGTGTAAATTCAAATTTGCACATTAAGTGAGACAATGTGAATCAACTAAACCATCCGTGCCAACCCAACCAAACAGAACCATGGTGAATTCCGAGTGGATGGATGTTATTCGTACGATGCTTATTTGCTTGATAAAGAGGATGTAAGAATTGTGTGTGTTGATGGTTTGTATATGACTTAGCACTCGTGTGTCTGCTCATGTTGTGTGTATTGTTTTGCTTTGGGACACGATGCGATGCGATGCGATGCGATGTGGTGTTAGTATGAGAGAGTTTTCTCGATAGTGATGTTCTGGTTTGCTGATGTGCCGATGTGATGTGATGTGATGTGGAGTGAAGTGATGTGTTGATTTGAGCATTGTGTTGATTGATAGTAAGGGATGGTCCGAAGACCTCCCCACTGGCAAAAACTACGCACCCGAGCGAGCCCGATTAGGGATCGTCGCAGGCTTCAACCCGCCAGAGTGCAAGGGCGAGCCTCGACCTGGGGCCAGGGCGTCCGTGATCACCCTGGTCCCGGCGCCAGGTAGGTTTAAGCAATACCTAACCAATCAAAACCAATCAAAAACTAAACAATACCAACTAATATCCTCATTTGACAAAAACTCAGCAACAAGTAAACAAATACAAACAACAATAAACCATCCTAACACATTCATAACACACACCGATCGCATGAACAACGACGAATAATCCACTCAAAACCAGCTATCATCCAACATGTTCAATCCGTTGCTTCAAATATCAAAACACAACAAATACTACTCACTTGACTCGCACAGTAGCATCGTACTACCAGAGCGAATCGCACTCGCGTAGAAGTGGAAAATCCTCCCCCATCCGCCTCTCCCCATCTACTGCGAATAGGAGAAACCTTGTTCAAGATAGAACCTTCACATAGAACACCAATCGGTCACACAAACCACATCATCCTCACTTAGATCAATCCTCGTGTAAATTCAAATTTGCACATTAAGTGAGACAATGTGAATCAACTAAACCATCCGTGCCAACCCAACCAAACAGAACCATGGTGAATTCCGAGTGGATGGATGTTATTCGTACGATGCTTATTTGCTTGATAAAGAGGATGTAAGAATTGTGTGTGTTGATGGTTTGTATATGACTTAGCACTCGTGTGTCTGCTCATGTTGTGTGTATTGTTTTGCTTTGGGACACGATGCGATTCGATGCGATGCGATTCGATGTGGTGTTAGTATGAGAGAGTTTTCTCGATAGTGATGTTCTGGTTTGCTGATGTGCCGATGTGCTGTGATGTGATGTGATGTGACGTGATGTGATGTGGAGTGAAGTGATGTGTTGATTTGAGCATTGTGTTGATTGATAGTAAGGGATGGTCCGAAGACCTCCCCACTGGCAAAAACTACGCACCCGAGCGAGCCCGATTAGGGATCGTCGCAGGCTTCAACCCGCCAGAGTGCAAGAGCGAGCCTCGACCTGGGGCCAGGGCGTCCGTGATCACCCTGGTCCCGGCGCCAGGTAAGTTTAAGCAATACCTAACCAATCAAAACCAATCAAAAACTAAACAATACCAACTAATATCCTCTTTTGACAAAAACTCAGCAACAAGTAAACAAATACAAACAACAATAAACCATCCTAACACATTCATAACACACACCGATCGCATGAACAACGACGAATAATCCACTCAAAACCAGCTATCATCCAACATGTTCAATCCGTTGCTTCAAATATCAAAACACAACAAATACTACTCACTTGACTCGCACAGTAGCATCGTACTACCAGAGCGAATCGCACTCGCGTAGAAGTGGAAAATCCTCCCCCATCCGCCTCTCCCCATCTACTGCGAATAGGAGAAACCTTGTTCAAGATAGAACCTTCACATAGAACACCAATCGGTCACACAAACCACATCATCCTCACTTAGATCAATCCTCGTGTAAATTCAAATTTGCACATTAAGTGAGACAATGTGAATCAACTAAACCATCCGTGCCAACCCAACCAAACAGAACCATGGTGAATTCCGAGTGGATGGATGTTATTCGTACGATGCTTATTTGCTTGATAAAGAGGATGTAAGAATTGTGTGTGTTGATGGTTTGTATATGACTTAGCACTCGTGTGTCTGCTCATGTTGTGTGTATTGTTTTGCTTTGGGACACGATGCGATGCGATGCGATTCGATGTGTTGTTAGTATGAGAGAGTTTTCTCGATAGTGATGTTCTGGTTTGCTGATGTGCCGATGTGAGGTGATGTGATGTGATGTGACGTGATGTGATGTGGAGTGAAGTGATGTGTTGATTTGAGCATTGTGTTGATTGATAGTAAGGGATGGTCCGAAGACCTCCCCACTGGCAAAAACTACGCACCCGAGCGAGCCCGATTAGGGATCGTCGCAGGCTTCAACCCGCCAGAGTGCAAGGGCGAGCCTCGACCTGGGGCCAGGGCGTCCGTGATCACCCTGGTCCCGGCGCCAGGTAAGTTTAGGCAATACCTAACCAATCAAAACCAATCAAAAACTAAACAATACCAACTAATATCCTCATTTGACAAAAACTCAGCAACAAGTAAACAAATACAAACAACAATAAACCATCCTAACACATTCATAACACACACCGATCGCATGAACAACGACGAATAATCCACTCAAAACCAGCTATCATCCAACATGTTCAATCCGTTGCTTCAAATATCAAAACACAACAAATACTACTCACTTGACTCGCACAGTAGCATCGTACTACCAGAGCGAATCGCACTCGCGTAGAAGTGGAAAATCCTCCCCCATCCGCCTCTCCCCATCTACTGCGAATAGGAGAAACCTTGTTCAAGATAGAACCTTCACATAGAACACCAATCGGTCACACAAACCACATCATCCTCACTTAGATCAATCCTCGTGTAAATTCAAATTTGCACATTAAGTGAGACAATGTGAATCAACTAAACCATCCGTGCCAACCCAACCAAACAGAACCATGGTGAATTCCGAGTGGATGGATGTTATTCGTACGATGCTTATTTGCTTGATAAAGAGGATGTAAGAATTGTGTGTGTTGATGGTTTGTATATGACTTAGCACTCGTGTGTCTGCTCATGTTGTGTGTATTGTTTTGCTTTGGGACACGATGCGATGCGATGCGATTCGATGTGTTGTTAGTATGAGAGAGTTTTCTCGATAGTGATGTTCTGGTTTGCTGATGTGCCGATGTGAGGTGATGTGATGTGACGTGATGTGATGTGGAGTGAAGTGATGTGTTGATTTGAGCATTGTGTTGATTGATAGTAAGGGATGGTCCGAAGACCTCCCCACTGGCAAAAACTACGCACCCGAGCGAGCCCGATTAGGGATCGTCGCAGGCTTCAACCCGCCAGAGTGCAAGGGCGAGCCTCGACCTGGGGCCAGGGCGTCCGTGATCACCCTGGTCCCGGCGCCAGGTAAGTTTAAGCAATACCTAACCAATCAAAACCAATCAAAAACTAAACAATACCAACTAATATCCTCATTTGACAAAAACTCAGCAACAAGTAAACAAATACAAACAACAATAAACCATCCTAACACATTCATAACACACACCGATCGCATGAACAACGACGAATAATCCACTCAAAACCAGCTATCATCCAACATGTTCAATCCGTTGCTTCAAATATCAACACACAACAAATACTACTCACTTGACTCGCACAGTAGCATCGTACTACCAGAGCGAATCGCACTCGCGTAGAAGTGGAAAATCCTCCCCCATCCGCCTCTCCCCATCTACTGCGAATAGGAGAAACCTTGTTCAAGATAGAACCTTCACATAGAACACCAATCGGTCACACAAACCACATCATCCTCACTTAGATCAATCCTCGTGTAAATTCAAATTTGCACATTAAGTGAGACAATGTGAATCAACTAAACCATCCGTGCCAACCCAACCAAACAGAACCATGGTGAATTCCGAGTGGATGGATGTTATTCGTACGATGCTTATTTGCTTGATAAAGAGGATGTAAGAATTGTGTGTGTTGATGGTTTGTATATGACTTAGCACTCGTGTGTCTGCTCATGTTGTGTGTATTGTTTTGCTTTGGGACACGATGCGATGCGATGCGATGCGATGTGGTGTTAGTATGAGAGAGTTTTCTCGATAGTGATGTTCTGGTTTGCTGATGTGCCGATGTGATGTGATGTGATGTGGAGTGAAGTGATGTGTTGATTTGAGCATTGTGTTGATTGATAGTAAGGGATGGTCCGAAGACCTCCCCACTGGCAAAAACTACGCACCCGAGCGAGCCCGATTAGGGATCGTCGCAGGCTTCAACCCGCCAGAGTGCAAGGGCGAGCCTCGACCTGGGGCCAGGGCGTCCGTGATCACCCTGGTCCCGGCGCCAGGTAAGTTTAAGCAATACCTAACCAATCAAAACCAATCAAAAACTAAACAATACCAACTAATATCCTCATTTGACAAAAACTCAGCAACAAGTAAACAAATACAAACAACAATAAACCATCCTAACACATTCATAACACACACCGATCGCATGAACAACGACGAATAATCCACTCAAAACCAGCTATCATCCAACATGTTCAATCCGTTGCTTCAAATATCAAAACACAACAAATACTACTCACTTGACTCGCACAGTAGCATCGTACTACCAGAGCGAATCGCACTCGCGTAGAAGTGGAAAATCCTCCCCCATCCGCCTCTCCCCATCTACTGCGAATAGGAGAAACCTTGTTCAAGATAGAACCTTCACATAGAACACCAATCGGTCACACAAACCACATCATCCTCACTTAGATCAATCCTCGTGTAAATTCAAATTTGCACATTAAGTGAGACAATGTGAATCAACTAAACCATCCGTGCCAACCCAACCAAACAGAACCATGGTGAATTCCGAGTGGATGGATGTTATTCGTACGATGCTTATTTGCTTGATAAAGAGGATGTAAGAATTGTGTGTGTTGATGGTTTGTATATGACTTAGCACTCGTGTGTCTGCTCATGTTGTGTGTATTGTTTTGCTTTGGGACACGATGCGATTCGATGCGATGCGATTCGATGTGGTGTTAGTATGAGAGAGTTTTCTCGATAGTGATGTTCTGGTTTGCTGATGTGCCGATGTGAGGTGATGTGATGTGATGTGACGTGATGTGATGTGGAGTGAAGTGATGTGTTGATTTGAGCATTGTGTTGATTGATAGTAAGGGATGGTCCGAAGACCTCCCCACTGGCAAAAACTACGCACCCGAGCGAGCCCGATTAGGGATCGTCGCAGGCTTCAACCCGCCAGAGTGCAAGGGCGAGCCTCGACCTGGGGCCAGGGCGTCCGTGATCACCCTGGTCCCGGCGCCAGGTAAGTTTAAGCAATGCCTAACCAATCAAAACCAATCAAAAACTAAACAATACCAACTAATATCCTCTTTTGACAAAAACTCAGCAACAAGTAAACAAATACAAACAACAATAAACCATCCTAACACATTCATAACACACACCGATCGCATGAACAACGACGAATAATCCACTCAAAACCAGCTATCATCCAACATGTTCAATCCGTTGCTTCAAATATCAAAACACAACAAATACTACTCACTTGACTCGCACAGTAGCATCGTACTACCAGAGCGAATCGCACTCGCGTAGAAGTGGAAAATCCTCCCCCATCCGCCTCTCCCCATCTACTGCGAATAGGAGAAACCTTGTTCAAGATAGAACCTTCACATAGAACACCAATCGGTCACACAAACCACATCATCCTCACTTAGATCAATCCTCGTGTAAATTCAAATTTGCACATTAAGTGAGACAATGTGAATCAACTAAACCATCCGTGCCAACCCAACCAAACAGAACCATGGTGAATTCCGAGTGGATGGATGTTATTCGTACGATGCTTATTTGCTTGATAAAGAGGATGTAAGAATTGTGTGTGTTGATGGTTTGTATATGACTTAGCACTCGTGTGTCTGCTCATGTTGTGTGTATTGTTTTGCTTTGGGACACGATGCGATGCGATGCGATTCGATGTGTTGTTAGTATGAGAGAGTTTTCTCGATAGTGATGTTCTGGTTTGCTGATGTGCCGATGTGAGGTGATGTGATGTGATGTGATGTGACGTGATGTGATGTGGAGTGAAGTGATGTGTTGATTTGAGCATTGTGTTGATTGATAGTAAGGGATGGTCCGAAGACCTCCCCACTGGCAAAAACTACGCACCCGAGCGAGCCCGATTAGGGATCGTCGCAGGCTTCAACCCGCCAGAGTGCAAGGGCGAGCCTCGACCTGGGGCCAGGGCGTCCGTGATCACCCTGGTCCCGGCGCCAGGTAAGTTTAAGCAATACATAACCAATCAAAACCAATCAAAAACTAAACAATACCAACTAATATCCTCATTTGACAAAAACTCAGCAACAAGTAAACAAATACAAACAACAATAAACCATCCTAACACATTCATAACACACACCGATCGCATGAACAACGACGAATAATCCACTCAAACCCAGCTATCATCCAACATGTTCAATCCGTTGCTTCAAATATCAAAACACAACAAATACTACTCACTTGACTCGCACAGTAGCATCGTACTACCAGAGCGAATCGCACTCGCGTAGAAGTGGAAAATCCTCCCCCATCCGCCTCTCCCCATCTACTGCGAATAGGAGAAACCTTGTTCAAGATAGAACCTTCACATAGAACACCAATCGGTCACACAAACCACATCATCCTCACTTAGATCAATCCTCGTGTAAATTCAAATTTGCACATTAAGTGAGACAATGTGAATCAACTAAACCATCCGTGCCAACCCAACCAAACAGAACCATGGTGAATTCCGAGTGGATGGATGTTATTCGTACGATGCTTATTTGCTTGATAAAGAGGATGTAAGAATTGTGTGTGTTGATGGTTTGTATATGACTTAGCACTCGTGTGTCTGCTCATGTTGTGTGTATTGTTTTGCTTTGGGACACGATGCGATGCGATGCGATTCGATGTGTTGTTAGTATGAGAGAGTTTTCTCGATAGTGATGTTCTGGTTTGCTGATGTGCCGATGTGATGTGATGTGATGTGATGGGATGTGACGTGATGTGATGTGGAGTGAAGTGCTGTGTTGATTTGAGCATTGTGTTGATTGATAGTAAGGGATGGTCCGAAGACCTCCCCACTGGCAAAAACTACGCACCCGAGCGAGCCCGATTAGGGATCGTCGCAGGCTTCAACCCGCCAGAGTGCAAGGGCGAGCCTCGACCTGGGGCCAGGGCGTCCGTGATCACCCTGGTCCCGGCGCCAGGTAAGTTTAGGCAATACCTAACCAATCAAAACCAATCAAAAACTAAACAATACCAACTAATATCCTCTTTTGACAAAAACTCAGCAACAAGTAAACAAATACAAACAATAATAAACCATCCTAACACATTCATAACACACACCGATCGCATGAACAACGACGAATAATCCACTCAAAACCAGCTATCATCCAACATGTTCAATCCGTTGCTTCAAATATCAACACACAACAAATACTACTCACTTGACTCGCACAGTAGCATCGTACTACCAGAGCGAATCGCACTCGCGTAGAAGTGGAAAATCCTCCCCCATCCGCCTCTCCCCATCTACTGCGAATAGGAGAAACCTTGTTCAAGATAGAACCTTCACATAGAACACCAATCGGTCACACAAACCACATCATCCTCACTTAGATCAATCCTCGTGTAAATTCAAATTTGCACATTAAGTGAGACAATGTGAATCAACTAAACCATCCGTGCCAACCCAACCAAACAGAACCATGGTGAATTCCGAGTGGATGGATGTTATTCGTACGATGCTTATTTGCTTGATAAAGAGGATGTAAGAATTGTGTGTGTTGATGGTTTGTATATGACTTAGCACTCGTGTGTCTGCTCATGTTGTGTGTATTGTTTTGCTTTGGGACACGATGCGATGCGATGCGATTCGATGTGTTGTTAGTATGAGAGAGTTTTCTCGATAGTGATGTTCTGGTTTGCTGATGTGCCGATGTGATGTGATGTGATGTGATGTGACGTGATGTGATGTGGAGTGAAGTGATGTGTTGATTTGAGCATTGTGTTGATTGATAGTAAGGGATGGTCCGAAGACCTCCCCACTGGCAAAAACTACGCACCCGAGCGAGCCCGATTAGGGATCGTCGCAGGCTTCAACCCGCCAGAGTGCAAGGGCGAGCCTCGACCTGGGGCCAGGGCGTCCGTGATCACCCTGGTCCCGGCGCCAGGTAAGTTTAGGCAATACCTAACCAATCAAAACCAATCAAAAACTAAACAATACCAACTAATATCCTCTTTTGACAAAAACTCAGCAACAAGTAAACAAATACAAACAACAATAAACCATCCTAACACATTCATAACACACACCGATCGCATGAACAACGACGAATAATCCACTCAAAACCAGCTATCATCCAACATGTTCAATCCGTTGCTTCAAATATCAAAACACAACAAATACTACTCACTTGACTCGCACAGTAGCATCGTACTACCAGAGCGAATCGCACTCGCGTAGAAGTGGAAAATCCTCCCCCATCCGCCTCTCCCCATCTACTGCGAATAGGAGAAACCTTGTTCAAGATAGAACCTTCACATAGAACACCAATCGGTCACACAAACCACATCATCCTCACTTAGATCAATCCTCGTGTAAATTCAAATTTGCACATTAAGTGAGACAATGTGAATCAACTAAACCATCCGTGCCAACCCAACCAAACAGAACCATGGTGAATTCCGAGTGGATGGATGTTATTCGTACGATGCTTATTTGCTTGATAAAGAGGATGTAAGAATTGTGTGTGTTGATGGTTTGTATATGACTTAGCACTCGTGTGTCTGCTCATGTTGTGTGTATTGTTTTGCTTTGGGACACGATGCGATGCGATTCGATGTGGTGTTAGTATGAGAGAGTTTTCTCGATAGTGATGTTCTGGTTTGCTGATGTGCCGATGTGCTGTGATGTGATGTGATGTGACGTGATGTGATGTGGAGTGAAGTGATGTGTCGATTTGAGCATTGTGTTGATTGATAGTAAGGGATGGTCCGAAGACCTCCCCACTGGCAAAAACTACGCACCCGAGCGAGCCCGATTAGGGATCGTCGCAGGCTTCAACCCGCCAGAGTGCAAGGGCGAGCCTCGACCTGGGGCCAGGGCGTCCGTGATCACCCTGGTCCCGGCGCCAGGCAAGTTTAAGCAATACATAACCAATCAAAACCAATCAAAAACTAAACAATACCAACTAATATCCTCATTTGACAAAAACTCAGCAACAAGTAAACAAATACAAACAACAATAAACCATCCTAACACATTCATAACACACACCGATCGCATGAACAACGACGAATAATCCACTCAAAACCAGCTATCATCCAACATGTTCAATCCGTTGCTTCAAATATCAAAACACAACAAATACTACTCACTTGACTCGCACAGTAGCATCGTACTACCAGAGCGAATCGCACTCGCGTAGAAGTGGAAAATCCTCCCCCATCCGCCTCTCCCCATCTACTGCGAATAGGAGAAACCTTGTTCAAGATAGAACCTTCACATAGAACACCAATCGGTCACACAAACCACATCATCCTCACTTAGATCAATCCTCGTGTAAATTCAAATTTGCACATTAAGTGAGACAATGTGAATCAACTAAACCATCCGTGCCAACCCAACCAAACAGAACCATGGTGAATTCCGAGTGGATGGATGTTATTCGTACGATGCTTATTTGCTTGATAAAGAGGATGTAAGAATTGTGTGTGTTGATGGTTTGTATATGACTTAGCACTCGTGTGTCTGCTCATGTTGTGTGTATTGTTTTGCTTTGGGACACGATGCGATGCGATGCGATGCGATTCGATTCGATTCGATGTGGTGTTAGTATGAGAGAGTTTTCTCGATAGTGATGTTCTGGTTTGCTGATGTGCCGATGTGATGTGATGTGATGTGATGTGACGTGATGTGATGTGGAGTGAAGTGCTGTGTTGATTTGAGCATTGTGTTGATTGATAGTAAGGGATGGTCCGAAGACCTCCCCACTGGCAAAAACTACGCACCCGAGCGAGCCCGATTAGGGATCGTCGCAGGCTTCAACCCGCCAGAGTGCAAGGGCGAGCCTCGACCTGGGGTCAGGGCGTCCGTGATCACCCTGGTCCTGGCGCCAGGTAAGTTTAAGCAATACCTAACCAATCAAAACCAATCAAAAACTAAACAATACCAACTAATATCCTCATTTGACAAAAACTCAGCAACAAGTAAACAAATACAAACAACAATAAACCATCCTAACACATTCATAACACACACCGATCGCATGAACAACGACGAATAATCCACTCAAACCCAGCTATCATCCAACATGTTCAATCCGTTGCTTCAAATATCAAAACACAACAAATACTACTCACTTGACTCGCACAGTAGCATCGTACTACCAGAGCAAATCGCACTCGCGTAGAAGTGGAAAATCCTCCCCCATCCGCCTCTCCCCATTTACTGCGAATAGGAGAAACCTTGTTCAAGATAGAACCTTCACATAGAACACCAATCGGTCACACAAACCACATCATCCTCACTTAGATCAATCCTCGTGTAAATTCAAATTTGCACATTAAGTGAGACAATGTGAATCAACTAAACCATCCGTGCCAACCCAACCAAACAGAACCATGGTGAATTCCGAGTGGATGGATGTTATTCGTACGATGCTTATTTGCTTGATAAAGAGGATGTAAGAATTGTGTGTGTTGATGGTTTGTATATGACTTAGCACTCGTGTGTCTGCTCATGTTGTGTGTATTGTTTTGCTTTGGGACACGATGCGATGCGATGCGATGCGATTCGATTCGATTCGATGTGGTGTTAGTATGAGAGAGTTTTCTCGATAGTGATGTTCTGGTTTGCTGATGTGCCGATGTGATGTGATGTGATGTGATGTGACGTGATGTGATGTGGAGTGAAGTGCTGTGTTGATTTGAGCATTGTGTTGATTGATAGTAAGGGATGGTCCGAAGACCTCCCCACTGGCAAAAACTACGCACCCGAGCGAGCCCGATTAGGGATCGTCGCAGGCTTCAACCCGCCAGAGTGCAAGGGCGAGCCTCGACCTGGGGCCAGGGCGTCCGTGATCACCCTGGTCCCGGCGCCAGGTAAGTTTAAGCAATACCTAACCAATCAAAACCAATCAAAAACTAAACAATACCAACTAATATCCTCTTTTGACAAAAACTCAGCAACAAGTAAACAAATACAAACAACAATAAACCATCCTAACACATTCATAACACACACCGATCGCATGAACAACGACGAATAATCCACTCAAAACCAGCTATCATCCAACATGTTCAATCCGTTGCTTCAAATATCAAAACACAACAAATACTACTCACTTGACTCGCACAGTAGCATCGTACTACCAGAGCGAATCGCACTCGCGTAGAAGTGGAAAATCCTCCCCCATCCGCCTCTCCCCATTTACTGCGAATAGGAGAAACCTTGTTCAAGATAGAACCTTCACATAGAACACCAATCGGTCACACAAACCACATCATCCTCACTTAGATCAATCCTCGTGTAAATTCAAATTTGCACATTAAGTGAGACAATGTGAATCAACTAAACCATCCGTGCCAACCCAACCAAACAGAACCATGGTGAATTCCGAGTGGATGGATGTTATTCGTACGATGCTTATTTGCTTGATAAAGAGGATGTAAGAATTGTGTGTGTTGATGGTTTGTATATGACTTAGCACTCGTGTGTCTGCTCATGTTGTGTGTATTGTTTTGCTTTGGGACACGATGCGATGCGATGCGATTCGATGTGTTGTTAGTATGAGAGAGTTTTCTCGATAGTGATGTTCTGGTTTGCTGATGTGCCGATGTGATGTGATGTGATGTGATGTGATGTGATGTGGAGTGAAGTGATGTGTTGATTTGAGCATTGTGTTGATTGATAGTAAGGGATGGTCCGAAGACCTCCCCACTGGCAAAAACTACGCACCCGAGCGAGCCCGATTAGGGATCGTCGCAGGCTTCAACCCGCCAGAGTGCAAGGGCGAGCCTCGACCTGGGGCCAGGGCGTCCGTGATCACCCTGGTCCCGGCGCCAGGTAAGTTTAAGCAATACCTAACCAATCAAAACCAATCAAAAACTAAACAATACCAACTAATATCCTCATTTGACAAAAACTCAGCAACAAGTAAACAAATACAAACAACAATAAACCATCCTAACACATTCATAACACACACCGATCGCATGAACAACGACGAATAATCCACTCAAAACCAGCTATCATCCAACATGTTCAATCCGTTGCTTCAAATATCAAAACACAACAAATACTACTCACTTGACTCGCACAGTAGCATCGTACTACCAGAGCGAATCGCACTCGCGTAGAAGTGGAAAATCCTCCCCCATCCGCCTCTCCCCATCTACTGCGAATAGGAGAAACCTTGTTCAAGATAGAACCTTCACATAGAACACCAATCGGTCACACAAACCACATCATCCTCACTTAGATCAATCCTCGTGTAAATTCAAATTTGCACATTAAGTGAGACAATGTGAATCAACTAAACCATCCGTGCCAACCCAACCAAACAGAACCATGGTGAATTCCGAGTGGATGGATGTTATTCGTACGATGCTTATTTGCTTGATAAAGAGGATGTAAGAATTGTGTGTGTTGATGGTTTGTATATGACTTAGCACTCGTGTGTCTGCTCATGTTGTGTGTATTGTTTTGCTTTGGGACACGATGCGATTCGATGCGATGCGATTCGATGTGGTGTTAGTATGAGAGAGTTTTCTCGATAGTGATGTTCTGGTTTGCTGATGTGCCGATGTGCTGTGATGTGATGTGATGTGACGTGATGTGATGTGGAGTGAAGTGATGTGTCGATTTGAGCATTGTGTTGATTGATAGTAAGGGATGGTCCGAAGACCTCCCCACTGGCAAAAACTACGCACCCGAGCGAGCCCGATTAGGGATCGTCGCAGGCTTCAACCCGCCAGAGTGCAAGGGCGAGCCTCGACCTGGGGCCAGGGCGTCCGTGATCACCCTGGTCCCGGCGCCAGGTAAGTTTAAGCAATACCTAACCAATCAAAACCAATCAAAAACTAAACAATACCAACTAATATCCTCATTTGACAAAAACTCAGCAACAAGTAAACAAATACAAACAACAATAAACCATCCTAACACATTCATAACACACACCGATCGCATGAACAACGACGAATAATCCACTCAAAACCAGCTATCATCCAACATGTTCAATCCGTTGCTTCAAATATCAAAACACAACAAATACTACTCACTTGACTCGCACAGTAGCATCGTACTACCAGAGCGAATCGCACTCGCGTAGAAGTGGAAAATCCTCCCCCATCCGCCTCTCCCCATTTACTGCGAATAGGAGAAACCTTGTTCAAGATAGAACCTTCACATAGAACACCAATCGGTCACACAAACCACATCATCCTCACTTAGATCAATCCTCGTGTAAATTCAAATTTGCACATTAAGTGAGACAATGTGAATCAACTAAACCATCCGTGCCAACCCAACCAAACAGAACCATGGTGAATTCCGAGTGGATGGATGTTATTCGTACGATGCTTATTTGCTTGATAAAGAGGATGTAAGAATTGTGTGTGTTGATGGTTTGTATATGACTTAGCACTCGTGTGTCTGCTCATGTTGTGTGTATTGTTTTGCTTTGGGACACGATGCGATGCGATGCGATGCGATTCGATTCGATTCGATGTGGTGTTAGTATGAGAGAGTTTTCTCGATAGTGATGTTCTGGTTTGCTGATGTGCCGATGTGATGTGATGTGATGTGATGTGACGTGATGTGATGTGGAGTGAAGTGCTGTGTTGATTTGAGCATTGTGTTGATTGATAGTAAGGGATGGTCCGAAGACCTCCCCACTGGCAAAAACTACGCACCCGAGCGAGCCCGATTAGGGATCGTCGCAGGCTTCAACCCGCCAGAGTGCAAGGGCGAGCCTCGACCTGGGGCCAGGGCGTCCGTGATCACCCTGGTCCCGGCGCCAGGTAAGTTTAAGCAATACCTAACCAATCAAAACCAATCAAAAACTAAACAATACCAACTAATATCCTCATTTGACAAAAACTCAGCAACAAGTAAACAAATACAAACAACAATAAACCATCCTAACACATTCATAACACACACCGATCGCATGAACAACGACGAATAATCCACTCAAAACCAGCTATCATCCAACATGTTCAATCCGTTGCTTCAAATATCAAAACACAACAAATACTACTCACTTGACTCGCACAGTAGCATCGTACTACCAGAGCGAATCGCACTCGCGTAGAAGTGGAAAATCCTCCCCCATCCGCCTCTCCCCATCTACTGCGAATAGGAGAAACCTTGTTCAAGATAGAACCTTCACATAGAACACCAATCGGTCACACAAACCACATCATCCTCACTTAGATCAATCCTCGTGTAAATTCAAATTTGCACATTAAGTGAGACAATGTGAATCAACTAAACCATCCGTGCCAACCCAACCAAACAGAACCATGGTGAATTCCGAGTGGATGGATGTTATTCGTACGATGCTTATTTGCTTGATAAAGAGGATGTAAGAATTGTGTGTGTTGATGGTTTGTATATGACTTAGCACTCGTGTGTCTGCTCATGTTGTGTGTATTGTTTTGCTTTGGGACACGATGCGATGCGATGCGATTCGATGTGTTGTTAGTATGAGAGAGTTTTCTCGATAGTGATGTTCTGGTTTGCTGATGTGCCGATGTGATGTGATGTGATGTGATGTGATGTGACGTGATGTGATGTGGAGTGAAGTGATGTGTTGATTTGAGCATTGTGTTGATTGATAGTAAGGGATGGTCCGAAGACCTCCCCACTGGCAAAAACTACGCACCCGAGCGAGCCCGATTAGGGATCGTCGCAGGCTTCAACCCGCCAGAGTGCAAGGGCGAGCCTCGACCTGGGGCCAGGGCGTCCGTGATCACCCTGGTCCCGGCGCCAGGTAAGTTTAGGCAATGCCTAACCAATCAAAACCAATCAAAAACTAAACAATACCAACTAATATCCTCTTTTGACAAAAACTCAGCAACAAGTAAACAAATACAAACAACAATAAACCATCCTAACACATTCATAACACACACCGATCGCATGAACAACGACGAATAATCCACTCAAAACCAGCTATCATCCAACATGTTCAATCCGTTGCTTCAAATATCAAAACACAACAAATACTACTCACTTGACTCGCACAGTAGCATCGTACTACCAGAGCGAATCGCACTCGCGTAGAAGTGGAAAATCCTCCCCCATCCGCCTCTCCCCATCTACTGCGAATAGGAGAAACCTTGTTCAAGATAGAACCTTCACATAGAACACCAATCGGTCACACAAACCACATCATCCTCACTTAGATCAATCCTCGTGTAAATTCAAATTTGCACATTAAGTGAGACAATGTGAATCAACTAAACCATCCGTGCCAACCCAACCAAACAGAACCATGGTGAATTCCGAGTGGATGGATGTTATTCGTACGATGCTTATTTGCTTGATAAAGAGGATGTAAGAATTGTGTGTGTTGATGGTTTGTATATGACTTAGCACTCGTGTGTCTGCTCATGTTGTGTGTATTGTTTTGCTTTGGGACACGATGCGATTCGATGCGATGCGATTCAATGTGGTGTTAGTATGAGAGAGTTTTCTCGATAGTGATGTTCTGGTTTGCTGATGTGCCGATGTGAGGTGATGTGATGTGATGTGACGTGATGTGATGTGGAGTGAAGTGATGTGTCGATTTGAGCATTGTGTTGATTGATAGTAAGGGATGGTCCGAAGACCTCCCCACTGGCAAAAACTACGCACCCGAGCGAGCCCGATTAGGGATCGTCGCAGGCTTCAACCCGCCAGAGTGCAAGGGCGAGCCTCGACCTGGGGCCAGGGCGTCCGTGATCACCCTGGTCCCGGCGCCAGGTAAGTTTAAGCAATACCTAACCAATCAAAACCAATCAAAAACTAAACAATACCAACTAATATCCTCATTTGACAAAAACTCAGCAACAAGTAAACAAATACAAACAACAATAAACCATCCTAACACATTCATAACACACACCGATCGCATGAACAACGACGAATAATCCACTCAAAACCAGCTATCATCCAACATGTTCAATCCGTTGCTTCAAATATCAAAACACAACAAATACTACTCACTTGACTCGCACAGTAGCATCGTACTACCAGAGCGAATCGCACTCGCGTAGAAGTGGAAAATCCTCCCCCATCCGCCTCTCCCCATTTACTGCGAATAGGAGAAACCTTGTTCAAGATAGAACCTTCACATAGAACACCAATCGGTCACACAAACCACATCATCCTCACTTAGATCAATCCTCGTGTAAATTCAAATTTGCACATTAAGTGAGACAATGTGAATCAACTAAACCATCCGTGCCAACCCAACCAAACAGAACCATGGTGAATTCCGAGTGGATGGATGTTATTCGTACGATGCTTATTTGCTTGATAAAGAGGATGTAAGAATTGTGTGTGTTGATGGTTTGTATATGACTTAGCACTCGTGTGTCTGCTCATGTTGTGTGTATTGTTTTGCTTTGGGACACGATGCGATGCGATGCGATGCGATTCGATTCGATTCGATGTGGTGTTAGTATGAGAGAGTTTTCTCGATAGTGATGTTCTGGTTTGCTGATGTGCCGATGTGATGTGATGTGATGTGATGTGACGTGATGTGATGTGGAGTGAAGTGCTGTGTTGATTTGAGCATTGTGTTGATTGATAGTAAGGGATGGTCCGAAGACCTCCCCACTGGCAAAAACTACGCACCCTAGCGAGCCCGATTAGGGATCGTCGCAGGCTTCAACCCGCCAGAGTGCAAGGGCGAGCCTCGTCCTGGGGCCAGGGCGTCCGTGATCACCCTGGTCCCGGCGCCAGGTAAGTTTAGGCAATACCTAACCAATCAAAACCAATCAAAAACTAAACAATACCAACTAATATCCTCATTTGACAAAAACTCAGCAACAAGTAAACAAATACAAACAACAATAAACCATCCTAACACATTCATAACACACACCGATCGCATGAACAACGACGAATAATCCACTCAAAACCAGCTATCATCCAACATGTTCAATCCGTTGCTTCAAATATCAAAACACAACAAATACTACTCACTTGACTCGCACAGTAGCATCGTACTACCAGAGCGAATCGCACTCGCGTAGAAGTGGAAAATCCTCCCCCATCCGCCTCTCCCCATTTACTGCGAATAGGAGAAACCTTGTTCAAGATAGAACCTTCACATAGAACACCAATCGGTCACACAAACCACATCATCCTCACTTAGATCAATCCTCGTGTAAATTCAAATTTGCACATTAAGTGAGACAATGTGAATCAACTAAACCATCCGTGCCAACCCAACCAAACAGAACCATGGTGAATTCCGAGTGGATGGATGTTATTCGTACGATGCTTATTTGCTTGATAAAGAGGATGTAAGAATTGTGTGTGTTGATGGTTTGTATATGACTTAGCACTCGTGTGTCTGCTCATGTTGTGTGTATTGTTTTGCTTTGGGACACGATGCGATGCGATGCGATGCGATTCGATTCGATTCGATGTGGTGTTAGTATGAGAGAGTTTTCTCGATAGTGATGTTCTGGTTTGCTGATGTGCCGATGTGATGTGATGTGATGTGATGTGACGTGATGTGATGTGGAGTGAAGTGCTGTGTTGATTTGAGCATTGTGTTGATTGATAGTAAGGGATGGTCCGAAGACCTCCCCACTGGCAAAAACTACGCACCCGAGCGAGCCCGATTAGGGATCGTCGCAGGCTTCAACCCGCCAGAGTGCAAGGGCGAGCCTCGACCTGGGGCCAGGGCGTCCGTGATCACCCTGGTCCCGGCGCCAGGTAAGTTTAAGCAATACCTAACCAATCAAAACCAATCAAAAACTAAACAATACCAACTAATATCCTCTTTTGACAAAAACTCAGCAACAAGTAAACAAATACAAACAACAATAAACCATCCTAACACATTCATAACACACACCGATCGCATGAACAACGACGAATAATCCACTCAAAACCAGCTATCATCCAACATGTTCAATCCGTTGCTTCAAATATCAAAACACAACAAATACTACTCACTTAACTCGCACAGTAGCATCGTACTACCAGAGCGAATCGCACTCGCGTAGAAGTGGAAAATCCTCCCCCATCCGCCTCTCCCCATTTACTGCGAATAGGAGAAACCTTGTTCAAGATAGAACCTTCACATAGAACACCAATCGGTCACACAAACCACATCATCCTCACTTAGATCAATCCTCGTGTAAATTCAAATTTGCACATTAAGTGAGACAATGTGAATCAACTAAACCATCCGTGCCAACCCAACCAAACAGAACCATGGTGAATTCCGAGTGGATGGATGTTATTCGTACGATGCTTATTTGCTTGATAAAGAGGATGTAAGAATTGTGTGTGTTGATGGTTTGTATATGACTTAGCACTCGTGTGTCTGCTCATGTTGTGTGTATTGTTTTGCTTTGGGACACGATGCGATGCGATGCGATGCGATTCGATTCGATTCGATGTGGTGTTAGTATGAGAGAGTTTTCTCGATAGTGATGTTCTGGTTTGCTGATGTGCCGATGTGATGTGATGTGATGTGATGTGACGTGATGTGATGTGGAGTGAAGTGCTGTGTTGATTTGAGCATTGTGTTGATTGATAGTAAGGGATGGTCCGAAGACCTCCCCACTGGCAAAAACTACGCACCCGAGCGAGCCCGATTAGGGATCGTCGCAGGCTTCAACCCGCCAGAGTGCAAGGGCGAGCCTCGACCTGGGGCCAGGGCGTCCGTGATCACCCTGGTCCCGGCGCCAGGTAAGTTTAGGCAATACCTAACCAATCAAAACCAATCAAAAACTAAACAATACCAACTAATATCCTCATTTGACAAAAACTCAGCAACAAGTAAACAAATACAAACAACAATAAACCATCCTAACACATTCATAACACACACCGATCGCATGAACAACGACGAATAATCCACTCAAAACCAGCTATCATCCAACATGTTCAATCCGTTGCTTCAAATATCAAAACACAACAAATACTACTCACTTGACTCGCACAGTAGCATCGTACTACCAGAGCAAATCGCACTCGCGTAGAAGTGGAAAATCCTCCCCCATCCGCCTCTCCCCATTTACTGCGAATAGGAGAAACCTTGTTCAAGATAGAACCTTCACATAGAACACCAATCGGTCACACAAACCACATCATCCTCACTTAGATCAATCCTCGTGTAAATTCAAATTTGCACATTAAGTGAGACAATGTGAATCAACTAAACCATCCGTGCCAACCCAACCAAACAGAACCATGGTGAATTCCGAGTGGATGGATGTTATTCGTACGATGCTTATTTGCTTGATAAAGAGGATGTAAGAATTGTGTGTGTTGATGGTTTGTATATGACTTAGCACTCGTGTGTCTGCTCATGTTGTGTGTATTGTTTTGCTTTGGGACACGATGCGATGCGATGCGATGCGATTCGATTCGATTCGATGTGGTGTTAGTATGAGAGAGTTTTCTCGATAGTGATGTTCTGGTTTGCTGATGTGCCGATGTGATGTGATGTGACGTGATGTGATGTGGAGTGAAGTGCTGTGTTGATTTGAGCATTGTGTTGATTGATAGTAAGGGATGGTCCGAAGACCTCCCCACTGGCAAAAACTACGCACCCGAGCGAGCCCGATTAGGGATCGTCGCAGGCTTCAACCCGCCAGAGTGCAAGGGCGAGCCTCGACCTGGGGCCAGGGCGTCCGTGATCACCCTGGTCCCGGCGCCAGGTAAGTTTAAGCAATACCTAACCAATCAAAACCAATCAAAAACTAAACAATACCAACTAATATCCTCTTTTGACAAAAACTCAGCAACAAGTAAACAAATACAAACAACAATAAACCATCCTAACACATTCATAACACACACCGATCGCATGAACAACGACGAATAATCCACTCAAAACCAGCTATCATCCAACATGTTCAATCCGTTGCTTCAAATATCAAAACACAACAAATACTACTCACTTGACTCGCACAGTAGCATCGTACTACCAGAGCGAATCGCACTCGCGTAGAAGTGGAAAATCCTCCCCCATCCGCCTCTCCCCATCTACTGCGAATAGGAGAAACCTTGTTCAAGATAGAACCTTCACATAGAACACCAATCGGTCACACAAACCACATCATCCTCACTTAGATCAATCCTCGTGTAAATTCAAATTTGCACATTAAGTGAGACAATGTGAATCAACTAAACCATCCGTGCCAACCCAACCAAACAGAACCATGGTGAATTCCGAGTGGATGGATGTTATTCGTACGATGCTTATTTGCTTGATAAAGAGGATGTGGGAATTGTGTGTGTTGATGGTTTGTATATGACTTAGCACTCGTGTGTCTGCTCATGTTGTGTGTATTGTTTTGCTTTGGGACACGATGCGATGCGATGCGATGCGATTCGATTCGATTCGATGTGGTGTTAGTATGAGAGAGTTTTCTCGATAGTGATGTTCTGGTTTGCTGATGTGCCGATGTGATGTGATGTGATGTGATGTGACGTGATGTGATGTGGAGTGAAGTGCTGTGTTGATTTGAGCATTGTGTTGATTGATAGTAAGGGATGGTCCGAAGACCTCCCCACTGGCAAAAACTACGCACCCGAGCGAGCCCGATTAGGGATCGTCGCAGGCTTCAACCCGCCAGAGTGCAAGGGCGAGCCTCGACCTGGGGCCAGGGCGTCCGTGATCACCCTGGTCCCGGCGCCAGGTAAGTTTAGGCAATACCTAACCAATCAAAACCAATCAAAAACTAAACAATACCAACTAATATCCTCTTTTGACAAAAACTCAGCAACAAGTGAACAAATACAAACAACAATAAACCATCCTAACACATTCATAACACACACCGATCGCATGAACAACGACGAATAATCCACTCAAAACCAGCTATCATCCAACATGTTCAATCCGTTGCTTCAAATATCAAAACACAACAAATACTACTCACTTGACTCGCACAGTAGCATCGTACTACCAGAGCAAATCGCACTCGCGTAGAAGTGGAAAATCCTCCCCCATCCGCCTCTCCCCATTTACTGCGAATAGGAGAAACCTTGTTCAAGATAGAACCTTCACATAGAACACCAATCGGTCACACAAACCACATCATCCTCACTTAGATCAATCCTCGTGTAAATTCAAATTTGCACATTAAGTGAGGCAATGTGAATCAACTAAACCATCCGTGCCAACCCAACCAAACAGAACCATGGTGAATTCCGAGTGGATGGATGTTATTCGTACGATGCTTATTTGCTTGATAAAGAGGATGTAAGAATTGTGTGTGTTGATGGTTTGTATATGACTTAGCACTCGTGTGTCTGCTCATGTTGTGTGTATTGTTTTGCTTTGGGACACGATGCGATGCGATGCGATGCGATTCGATTCGATTCGATGTGGTGTTAGTATGAGAGAGTTTTCTCGATAGTGATGTTCTGGTTTGCTGATGTGCCGATGTGATGTGATGTGATGTGATGTGACGTGATGTGATGTGGAGTGAAGTGCTGTGTTGATTTGAGCATTGTGTTGATTGATAGTAAGGGATGGTCCGAAGACCTCCCCACTGGCAAAAACTACGCACCCGAGCGAGCCCGATTAGGGATCGTCGCAGGCTTCAACCCGCCAGAGTGCAAGGGCGAGCCTCGACCTGGGGCCAGGGCGTCCGTGATCACCCTGGTCCCGGCGCCAGGTAAGTTTAAGCAATACCTAACCAATCAAAACCAATCAAAAACTAAACAATACCAACTAATATCCTCTTTTGACAAAAACTCAGCAACAAGTAAACAAATACAAACAACAATAAACCATCCTAACACATTCATAACACACACCGATCGCATAAACAACGACGAATAATCCACTCAAAACCAGCTATCATCCAACATGTTCAATCCGTTGCTTCAAATATCAAAACACAACAAATACTACTCACTTAACTCGCACAGTAGCATCGTACTACCAGAGCGAATCGCACTCGCGTAGAAGTGGAAAATCCTCCCCCATCCGCCTCTCCCCATTTACTGCGAATAGGAGAAACCTTGTTCAAGATAGAACCTTCACATAGAACACCAATCGGTCACACAAACCACATCATCCTCACTTAGATCAATCCTCGTGTAAATTCAAATTTGCACATTAAGTGAGACAATGTGAATCAACTAAACCATCCGTGCCAACCCAACCAAACAGAACCATGGTGAATTCCGAGTGGATGGATGTTATTCGTACGATGCTTATTTGCTTGATAAAGAGGATGTAAGAATTGTGTGTGTTGATGGTTTGTATATGACTTAGCACTCGTGTGTCTGCTCATGTTGTGTGTATTGTTTTGCTTTGGGACACGATGCGATGCGATGCGATGCGATGCGATGCGATGCGATTCGATTCGATGTGGTGTTAGTATGAGAGAGTTTTCTCGATAGTGATGTTCTGGTTTGCTGATGTGCCGATGTGATGTGATGTGATGTGATGTGACGTGATGTGATGTGGAGTGAAGTGCTGTGTTGATTTGAGCATTGTGTTGATTGATAGTAAGGGATGGTCCGAAGACCTCCCCACTGGCAAAAACTACGCACCCGAGCGAGCCCGATTAGGGATCGTCGCAGGCTTCAACCCGCCAGAGTGCAAGGGCGAGCCTCGACCTGGGGCCAGGGCGTCCGTGATCACCCTGGTCCCGGCGCCAGGTAAGTTTAAGCAATACCTAACCAATCAAAACCAATCAAAAACTAAACAATACCAACTAATATCCTCTTTTGACAAAAACTCAGCAACAAGTAAACAAATACAAACAACAATAAACCATCCTAACACATTCATAACACACACCGATCGCATGAACAACGACGAATAATCCACTCAAAACCAGCTATCATCCAACATGTTCAATCCGTTGCTTCAAATATCAAAACACAACAAATACTACTCACTTAACTCGCACAGTAGCATCGTACTACCAGAGCGAATCGCACTCGCGTAGAAGTGGAAAATCCTCCCCCATCCGCCTCTCCCCATTTACTGCGAATAGGAGAAACCTTGTTCAAGATAGAACCTTCACATAGAACACCAATCGGTCACACAAACCACATCATCCTCACTTAGATCAATCCTCGTGTAAATTCAAATTTGCACATTAAGTGAGACAATGTGAATCAACTAAACCATCCGTGCCAACCCAACCAAACAGAACCATGGTGAATTCCGAGTGGATGGATGTTATTCGTACGATGCTTATTTGCTTGATAAAGAGGATGTAAGAATTGTGTGTGTTGATGGTTTGTATATGACTTAGCACTCGTGTGTCTGCTCATGTTGTGTGTATTGTTTTGCTTTGGGACACGATGCGATGCGATGCGATGCGATTCGATTCGATTCGATGTGGTGTTAGTATGAGAGAGTTTTCTCGATAGTGATGTTCTGGTTTGCTGATGTGCCGATGTGATGTGATGTGATGTGATGTGACGTGATGTGATGTGGAGTGAAGTGCTGTGTTGATTTGAGCATTGTGTTGATTGATAGTAAGGGATGGTCCGAAGACCTCCCCACTGGCAAAAACTACGCACCCGAGCGAGCCCGATTAGGGATCGTCGCAGGCTTCAACCCGCCAGAGTGCAAGGGCGAGCCTCGACCTGGGGCCAGGGCGTCCGTGATCACCCTGGTCCCGGCGCCAGGTAAGTTTAAGCAATACCTAACCAATCAAAACCAATCAAAAACTAAACAATACCAACTAATATCCTCATTTGACAAAAACTCAGCAACAAGTAAACAAATACAAACAACAATAAACCATCCTAACACATTCATAACACACACCGATCGCATGAACAACGACGAATAATCCACTCAAAACCAGCTATCATCCAACATGTTCAATCCGTTGCTTCAAATATCAAAACACAACAAATACTACTCACTTGACTCGCACAGTAGCATCGTACTACCAGAGCAAATCGCACTCGCGTAGAAGTGGAAAATCCTCCCCCATCCGCCTCTCCCCATCTACTGCGAATAGGAGAAACCTTGTTCAAGATAGAACCTTCACATAGAACACCAATCGGTCACACAAACCACATCATCCTCACTTAGATCAATCCTCGTGTAAATTCAAATTTGCACATTAAGTGAGGCAATGTGAATCAACTAAACCATCCGTGCCAACCCAACCAAACAGAACCATGGTGAATTCCGAGTGGATGGATGTTATTCGTACGATGCTTATTTGCTTGATAAAGAGGATGTGGGAATTGTGTGTGTTGATGGTTTGTATATGACTTAGCACTCGTGTGTCTGCTCATGTTGTGTGTATTGTTTTGCTTTGGGACACGATGCGATGCGATGCGATGCGATTCGATTCGATTCGATGTGGTGTTAGTATGAGAGAGTTTTCTCGATAGTGATGTTCTGGTTTGCTGATGTGCCGATGTGATGTGATGTGATGTGATGTGACGTGATGTGATGTGGAGTGAAGTGATGTGTTGATTTGAGCATTGTGTTGATTGATAGTAAGGGATGGTCCGAAGACCTCCCCACTGGCAAAAACTACGCACCCGAGCGAGCCCGATTAGGGATCGTCGCAGGCTTCAATCCGCCAGAGTGCAAGGGCGAGCCTCGACCTGGGGCCAGGGCGTCCGTGATCACCCTGGTCCCGGCGCCAGGTAAGTTTAAGCAATACCTAACCAATCAAAACCAATCAAAAACTAAACAATACCAACTAATATCCTCTTTTGACAAAAACTCAGCAACAAGTAAACAAATACAAACAACAATAAACCATCCTAACACATTCATAACACACACCGATCGCATGAACAACGACGAATAATCCACTCAAAACCAGCTATCATCCAACATGTTCAATCCGTTGCTTCAAATATCAAAACACAACAAATACTACTCACTTAACTCGCACAGTAGCATCGTACTACCAGAGCGAATCGCACTCGCGTAGAAGTGGAAAATCCTCCCCCATCCGCCTCTCCCCATTTACTGCGAATAGGAGAAACCTTGTTCAAGATAGAACCTTCACATAGAACACCAATCGGTCACACAAACCACATCATCCTCACTTAGATCAATCCTCGTGTAAATTCAAATTTGCACATTAAGTGAGACAATGTGAATCAACTAAACCATCCGTGCCAACCCAACCAAACAGAACCATGGTGAATTCCGAGTGGATGGATGTTATTCGTACGATGCTTATTTGCTTGATAAAGAGGATGTGGGAATTGTGTGTGTTGATGGTTTGTATATGACTTAGCACTCGTGTGTCTGCTCATGTTGTGTGTATTGTTTTGCTTTGGGACACGATGCGATGCGATGCGATGCGATTCGATTCGATTCGATGTGGTGTTAGTATGAGAGAGTTTTCTCGATAGTGATGTTCTGGTTTGCTGATGTGCCGATGTGATGTGATGTGATGTGATGTGACGTGATGTGATGTGGAGTGAAGTGATGTGTTGATTTGAGCATTGTGTTGATTGATAGTAAGGGATGGTCCGAAGACCTCCCCACTGGCAAAAACTACGCACCCGAGCGAGCCCGATTAGGGATCGTCGCAGGCTTCAACCCGCCAGAGTGCAAGGGCGAGCCTCGACCTGGGGCCAGGGCGTCCGTGATCACCCTGGTCCCGGCGCCAGGTAAGTTTAAGCAATACCTAACCAATCAAAACCAATCAAAAACTAAACAATACCAACTAATATCCTCTTTTGACAAAAACTCAGCAACAAGTAAACAAATACAAACAACAATAAACCATCTTAACACATTCATAACACACACCGATCGCATGAACAACGACGAATAATCCACTCAAAACCAGCTATCATCCAACATGTTCAATCCGTTGCTTCAAATATCAAAACACAACAAATACTACTCACTTAACTCGCACAGTAGCATCGTACTACCAGAGCGAATCGCACTCGCGTAGAAGTGGAAAATCCTCCCCCATCCGCCTCTCCCCATTTACTGCGAATAGGAGAAACCTTGTTCAAGATAGAACCTTCACATAGAACACCAATCGGTCACACAAACCACATCATCCTCACTTAGATCAATCCTCGTGTAAATTCAAATTTGCACATTAAGTGAGACAATGTGAATCAACTAAACCATCCGTGCCAACCCAACCAAACAGAACCATGGTGAATTCCGAGTGGATGGATGTTATTCGTACGATGCTTATTTGCTTGATAAAGAGGATGTGGGAATTGTGTGTGTTGATGGTTTGTATATGACTTAGCACTCGTGTGTCTGCTCATGTTGTGTGTATTGTTTTGCTTTGGGACACGATGCGATGCGATGCGATGCGATTCGATTCGATTCGATGTGGTGTTAGTATGAGAGAGTTTTCTCGATAGTGATGTTCTGGTTTGCTGATGTGCCGATGTGATGTGATGTGATGTGATGTGACGTGATGTGATGTGGAGTGAAGTGATGTGTTGATTTGAGCATTGTGTTGATTGATAGTAAGGGATGGTCCGAAGACCTCCCCACTGGCAAAAACTACGCACCCGAGCGAGCCCGATTAGGGATCGTCGCAGGCTTCAACCCGCCAGAGTGCAAGGGCGAGCCTCGACCTGGGGCCAGGGCGTCCGTGATCACCCTGGTCCCGGCGCCAGGTAAGTTTAAGCAATACCTAACCAATCAAAACCAATCAAAAACTAAACAATACCAACTAATATCCTCTTTTGACAAAAACTCAGCAACAAGTAAACAAATACAAACAACAATAAACCATCCTAACACATTCATAACACACACCGATCGCATGAACAACGACGAATAATCCACTCAAAACCAGCTATCATCCAACATGTTCAATCCGTTGCTTCAAATATCAAAACACAACAAATACTACTCACTTAACTCGCACAGTAGCATCGTACTACCAGAGCGAATCGCACTCGCGTAGAAGTGGAAAATCCTCCCCCATCCGCCTCTCCCCATTTACTGCGAATAGGAGAAACCTTGTTCAAGATAGAACCTTCACATAGAACACCAATCGGTCACACAAACCACATCATCCTCACTTAGATCAATCCTCGTGTAAATTCAAATTTGCACATTAAGTGAGACAATGTGAATCAACTAAACCATCCGTGCCAACCCAACCAAACAGAACCATGGTGAATTCCGAGTGGATGGATGTTATTCGTACGATGCTTATTTGCTTGATAAAGAGGATGTAAGAATTGTGTGTGTTGATGGTTTGTATATGACTTAGCACTCGTGTGTCTGCTCATGTTGTGTGTATTGTTTTGCTTTGGGACACGATGCGATGCGATGCGATGCGATTCGATGTGGTGTTAGTATGAGAGAGTTTTCTCGATAGTGATGTTCTGGTTTGCTGATGTGCCGATGTGATGTGATGTGATGTGATGTGACGTGATGTGATGTGGAGTGAAGTGCTGTGTTGATTTGAGCATTGTGTTGATTGATAGTAAGGGATGGTCCGAAGACCTCCCCACTGGCAAAAACTACGCACCCGAGCGAGCCCGATTAGGGATCGTCGCAGGCTTCAACCCGCCAGAGTGCAAGGGCGAGCCTCGACCTGGGGCCAGGGCGTCCGTGATCACCCTGGTCCCGGCGCCAGGTAAGTTTAAGCAATACCTAACCAATCAAAACCAATCAAAAACTAAACAATACCAACTAATATCCTCTTTTGACAAAAACTCAGCAACAAGTAAACAAATACAAACAACAATAAACCATCCTAACACATTCATAACACACACCGATCGCATGAACAACGACGAATAATCCACTAAAAACCAGCTATCATCCAACATGTTCAATCCGTTGCTTCAAATATCAAAACACAACAAATACTACTCACTTGACTCGCACAGTAGCATCGTACTACCAGAGCGAATCGCACTCGCGTAGAAGTGGAAAATCCTCCCCCATCCGCCTCTCCCCATTTACTGCGAATAGGAGAAACCTTGTTCAAGATAGAACCTTCACATAGAACACCAATCGGTCACACAAACCACATCATCCTCACTTAGATCAATCCTCGTGTAAATTCAAATTTGCACATTAAGTGAGGCAATGTGAATCAACTAAACCATCCGTGCCAACCCAACCAAACAGAACCATGGTGAATTCCGAGTGGATGGATGTTATTCGTACGATGCTTATTTGCTTGATAAAGAGGATGTAAGAATTGTGTGTGTTGATGGTTTGTATATGACTTAGCACTCGTGTGTCTGCTCATGTTGTGTGTATTGTTTTGCTTTGGGACACGATGCGATGCGATTCGATTCGATGTGGTGTTAGTATGAGAGAGTTTTCTCGATAGTGATGTTCTGGTTTGCTGATGTGCCGATGTGATGTGATGTGATGTGACGTGATGTGATGTGGAGTGAAGTGCTGTGTTGATTTGAGCATTGTGTTGATTGATAGTAAGGGATGGTCCGAAGACCTCCCCACTGGCAAAAACTACGCACCCGAGCGAGCCCGATTAGGGATCGTCGCAGGCTTCAACCCGCCAGAGTGCAAGGGCGAGCCTCGACCTGGGGCCAGGGCGTCCGTGATCACCCTGGTCCCGGCGCCAGGTAAGTTTAAGCAATACCTAACCAATCAAAACCAATCAAAAACTAAACAATACCAACTAATATCCTCTTTTGACAAAAACTCAGCAACAAGTAAACAAATACAAACAACAATAAACCATCTTAACACATTCATAACACACACCGATCGCATGAACAACGACGAATAATCCACTCAAAACCAGCTATCATCCAACATGTTCAATCCGTTGCTTCAAATATCAAAACACAACAAATACTACTCACTTAACTCGCACAGTAGCATCGTACTACCAGAGCGAATCGCACTCGCGTAGAAGTGGAAAATCCTCCCCCATCCGCCTCTCCCCATTTACTGCGAATAGGAGAAACCTTGTTCAAGATAGAACCTTCACATAGAACACCAATCGGTCACACAAACCACATCATCCTCACTTAGATCAATCCTCGTGTAAATTCAAATTTGCACATTAAGTGAGACAATGTGAATCAACTAAACCATCCGTGCCAACCCAACCAAACAGAACCATGGTGAATTCCGAGTGGATGGATGTTATTCGTACGATGCTTATTTGCTTGATAAAGAGGATGTGGGAATTGTGTGTGTTGATGGTTTGTATATGACTTAGCACTCGTGTGTCTGCTCATGTTGTGTGTATTGTTTTGCTTTGGGACACGATGCGATGCGATGCGATTCGATGTGGTGTTAGTATGAGAGAGTTTTCTCGATAGTGATGTTCTGGTTTGCTGATGTGCCGATGTGATGTGATGTGATGTGATGTGACGTGATGTGATGTGGAGTGAAGTGATGTGTCGATTTGAGCATTGTGTTGATTGATAGTAAGGGATGGTCCGAAGACCTCCCCACTGGCAAAAACTACGCACCCGAGCGAGCCCGATTAGGGATCGTCGCAGGCTTCAACCCGCCAGAGTGCAAGGGCGAGCCTCGACCTGGGGCCAGGGCGTCCGTGATCACCCTGGTCCCGGCGCCAGGTAAGTTTAAGCAATACCTAACCAATCAAAACCAATCAAAAACTAAACAATACCAACTAATATCCTCATTTGACAAAAACTCAGCAACAAGTAAACAAATACAAACAACAATAAACCATCCTAACACATTCATAACACACACCGATCGCATGAACAACGACGAATAATCCACTAAAAACCAGCTATCATCCAACATGTTCAATCCGTTGCTTCAAATATCAAAACACAACAAATACTACTCACTTGACTCGCACAGTAGCATCGTACTACCAGAGCGAATCGCACTCGCGTAGAAGTGGAAAATCCTCCCCCATCCGCCTCTCCCCATTTACTGCGAATAGGAGAAACCTTGTTCAAGATAGAACCTTCACATAGAACACCAATCGGTCACACAAACCACATCATCCTCACTTAGATCAATCCTCGTGTAAATTCAAATTTGCACATTAAGTGAGACAATGTGAATCAACTAAACCATCCGTGCCAACCCAACCAAACAGAACCATGGTGAATTCCGAGTGGATGGATGTTATTCGTACGATGCTTATTTGCTTGATAAAGAGGATGTGGGAATTGTGTGTGTTGATGGTTTGTATATGACTTAGCACTCGTGTGTCTGCTCATGTTGTGTGTATTGTTTTGCTTTGGGACACGATGCGATGCGATGCGATTCGATGTGGTGTTAGTATGAGAGAGTTTTCTCGATAGTGATGTTCTGGTTTGCTGATGTGCCGATGTGATGTGATGTGATGTGATGTGACGTGATGTGATGTGGAGTGAAGTGATGTGTCGATTTGAGCATTGTGTTGATTGATAGTAAGGGATGGTCCGAAGACCTCCCCACTGGCAAAAACTACGCACCCGAGCGAGCCCGATTAGGGATCGTCGCAGGCTTCAACCCGCCAGAGTGCAAGGGCGAGCCTCGACCTGGGGCCAGGGCGTCCGTGATCACCCTGGTCCCGGCGCCAGGTAAGTTTAAGCAATACCTAACCAATCAAAACCAATCAAAAACTAAACAATACCAACTAATATCCTCTTTTGACAAAAACTCAGCAACAAGTAAACAAATACAAACAACAATAAACCATCCTAACACATTCATAACACACACCGATCGCATGAACAACGACGAATAATCCACTCAAAACCAGCTATCATCCAACATGTTCAATCCGTTGCTTCAAATATCAAAACACAACAAATACTACTCACTTAACTCGCACAGTAGCATCGTACTACCAGAGCGAATCGCACTCGCGTAGAAGTGGAAAATCCTCCCCCATCCGCCTCTCCCCATTTACTGCGAATAGGAGAAACCTTGTTCAAGATAGAACCTTCACATAGAACACCAATCGGTCACACAAACCACATCATCCTCACTTAGATCAATCCTCGTGTAAATTCAAATTTGCACATTAAGTGAGACAATGTGAATCAACTAAACCATCCGTGCCAACCCAACCAAACAGAACCATGGTGAATTCCGAGTGGATGGATGTTATTCGTACGATGCTTATTTGCTTGATAAAGAGGATGTGGGAATTGTGTGTGTTGATGGTTTGTATATGACTTAGCACTCGTGTGTCTGCTCATGTTGTGTGTATTGTTTTGCTTTGGGACACGATGCGATGCGATTCGATTCGATGTGGTGTTAGTATGAGAGAGTTTTCTCGATAGTGATGTTCTGGTTTGCTGATGTGCCGATGTGCTGTGATGTGATGTGATGTGACGTGATGTGATGTGGAGAGAAGTGATGTGTCGATTTGAGCATTGTGTTGATTGATAGTAAGGGATGGTCCGAAGACCTCCCCACTGGCAAAAACTACGCACCCGAGCGAGCCCGATTAGGGATCGTCGCAGGCTTCAACCCGCCAGAGTGCAAGGGCGAGCCTCGACCTGGGGCCAGGGCGTCCGTGATCACCCTGGTCCCGGCGCCAGGTAAGTTTAAGCAATACCTAACCAATCAAAACCAATCAAAAACTAAACAATACCAACTAATATCCTCATTTGACAAAAACTTAGCAACAAGTAAACAAATACAAACAACAATAAACCATCCTAACACATTCATAACACACACCGATCGCATGAACAACGACGAATAATCCACTCAAAACCAGCTATCATCCAACATGTTCAATCCGTGGCTTCAAATATCAAAACACAACAAATACTACTCACTTAACTCGCACAGTAGCATCGTACTACCAGAGCGAATCGCACTCGCGTAGAAGTGGAAAATCCTCCCCCATCCGCCTCTCCCCATTTACTGCGAATAGGAGAAACCTTGTTCAAGATAGAACCTTCACATAGAACACCAATCGGTCACACAAACCACATCATCCTCACTTAGATCAATCCTCGTGTAAATTCAAATTTGCACATTAAGTGAGACAATGTGAATCAACTAAACCATCCGTGCCAACCCAACCAAACAGAACCATGGTGAATTCCGAGTGGATGGATGTTATTCGTACGATGCTTATTTGCTTGATAAAGAGGATGTAAGAATTGTGTGTGTTGATGGTTTGTATATGACTTAGCACTCGTGTGTCTGCTCATGTTGTGTGTATTGTTTTGCTTTGGGACACGATGCGATGCGATTCGATTCGATGTGGTGTTAGTATGAGAGAGTTTTCTCGATAGTGATGTTCTGGTTTGCTGATGTGCCGATGTGATGTGATGTGATGTGATGTGACGTGATGTGATGTGGAGTGAAGTGCTGTGTTGATTTGAGCATTGTGTTGATTGATAGTAAGGGATGGTCCGAAGACCTCCCCACTGGCAAAAACTACGCACCCGAGCGAGCCCGATTAGGGATCGTCGCAGGCTTCAATCCGCCAGAGTGCAAGGGCGAGCCTCGACCTGGGGCCAGGGCGTCCGTGATCACCCTGGTCTCGGCGCCAGGTAAATTTAAGCAATACCTAACCAATCAAAACCAATCAAAAACTAAACAATACCAACTAATATCCTCATTTGACAAAAACTCAGCAACAAGTAAACAAATACAAACAACAATAAACCATCCTAACACATTCATAACACACACCGATCGCATGAACAACGAAGAATATTCCACTCAAACCCAGCTATCATCCAACATGTTCAATCCGTTGCTTCAAATATCAAAACACAACAAATACTACTCACTTGACTCGCACAGTAGCATCGTACTACCAGAGCAAATCGCACTCGCGTAGAAGTGGAAAATCCTCCCCCATCCGCCTCTCCCCATCTTTTGCGAATAGGAGAAACCTTGTTCAAGATAGAACCTTCACATAGAACACCAATCGGTCACACAAACCACATCATCCTCACTTAGATCAATCCTCGTGTAAATTCAAATTTGCACATTAAGTGAGGCAATGTGAATCAACTAAACCATCCGTGCCAACCCAACCAAACAGAACCATAGTGAATTCCGAGTGGATGGATGTTATTCGTACGATGCTTATTTGCTTGATAAAGAGGATGTGGGAATTGTGTGTGTTGATGGTTTGTATATGACTTAGCACTCGTGTGTCTGCTCATGTTGTGTGTATTGTTTTGCTTTGGGACACGATGCGATGCGATGCGATTCGATTCGATGTGGTGTTAGTATGAGAGAGTTTTCTCGATAGTGATGTTCTGGTTTGCTGATGTGCCGATGTGATGTGATGTGATGTGATGTGACGTGATGTGATGTGGAGTGAAGTGCTGTGTTGATTTGAGCATTGTGTTGATTGATAGTAAGGGATGGTCCGAAGACCTCCCCACTGGCAAAAACTACGCACCCGAGCGAGCCCGATTAGGGATCGTCGCAGGATTCAACCCGCCAGAGTGCAAGGGCGAGCCTCGACCTGGGGCCAGGGCGTCCGTGATCACCCTGGTCCCGGCGCCAGGTAAGTTTATGCAATACATAACCAATCAAAACCAATCAAAACTAAACAATACCAACTAATATCCTCTTTTGACAAAAACTCAGCAACAAGTAAACAAATACAAACAACAATAAACCATCCTAACACATTCATAACACACACCGATCGCATGAACAACGACGAATAATCCACTCAAAACCAGCTATCATCCAACATGTTCAATCCGTTGCTTCAAATATCAAAACACAACAAATACTACTCACTTGACTCGCACAGTAGCATCGTACTACCAGAGCGAATCGCACTCGCGTAGAAGTGGAAAATCCTCCCCCATCCGCCTCTCCCCATTTACTGCGAATAGGAGAAACCTTGTTCAAGATAGAACCTTCACATAGAACACCAATCGGTCACACAAACCACATCATCCTCACTTAGATCAATCCTCGTGTAAATTCAAATTTGCACATTAAGTGAGACAATGTGAATCAACTAAACCATCCGTGCCAACCCAACCAAACAGAACCATGGTGAATTCCGAGTGGATGGATGTTATTCGTACGATGCTTATTTGCTTGATAAAGAGGATGTGGGAATTGTGTGTGTTGATGGTTTGTATATGACTTAGCACTCGTGTGTCTGCTCATGTTTTGTGTATTGTTTTGCTTTGGGACACGATGCGATGCGATGCGATGCGATTCGATTCGATTCGATGTGGTGTTAGTATGAGAGAGTTTTCTCGATAGTGATGTTCTGGTTTGCTGATGTGCCGATGTGATGTGATGTGATGTGATGTGACGTGATGTGATGTGGAGTGAAGTGATGTGTTGATTTGAGCATTGTGTTGATTGATAGTAAGGGATGGTCCGAAGACCTCCCCACTGGCAAAAACTACGCACCCGAGCGAGCCCGATTAGGGATCGTCGCAGGCTTCAACCCGCCAGAGTGCAAGGGCGAGCCTCGACCTGGGGCCAGGGCGTCCGTGATCACCCTGGTCCCGGCGCCAGGTAAGTTTAAGCAATACCTAACCAATCAAAACCAATCAAAAACTAAACAATACCAACTAATATCCTCTTTTGACAAAAACTCAGCAACAAGTAAACAAATACAAACAACAATAAACCATCCTAACACATTCATAACACACACCGATCGCATGAACAACGACGAATAATCCACTCAAAACCAGCTATCATCCAACATGTTCAATCCGTTGCTTCAAATGTCAAAACACAACAAATACTACTCACTTGACTCGCACAGTAGCATCGTACTACCAGAGCGAATCGCACTCGCGTAGAAGTGGAAAATCCTCCCCCATCCGCCTCTCCCCATTTACTGCGAATAGGAGAAACCTTGTTCAAGATAGAACCTTCACATAGAACACCAATCGGTCACACAAACCACATCATCCTCACTTAGATCAATCCTCGTGTAAATTCAAATTTGCACATTAAGTGAGACAATGTGAATCAACTAAACCATCCGTGCCAACCCAACCAAACAGAACCATGGTGAATTCCGAGTGGATGGATGTTATTCGTACGATGCTTATTTGCTTGATAAAGAGGATGTGGGAATTGTGTGTGTTGATGGTTTGTATATGACTTAGCACTCGTGTGTCTGCTCATGTTGTGTGTATTGTTTTGCTTTGGGACACGATGCGATGCGATGCGATGCGATTCGATGCGATGCGATTCGATTCGATGTGGTGTTAGTATGAGAGAGTTTTCTCGATAGTGATGTTCTGGTTTGCTGATGTGCCGATGTGATGTGATGTGATGTGATGTGACGTGATGTGATGTGGAGTGAAGTGATGTGTTGATTTGAGCATTGTGTTGATTGATAGTAAGGGATGGTCCGAAGACCTCCCCACTGGCAAAAACTACGCACCCGAGCGAGCCCGATTAGGGATCGTCGCAGGCTTCAACCCGCCAGAGTGCAAGGGCGAGCCTCGACCTGGGGCCAGGGCGTCCGTGATCACCCTGGTCCCGGCGCCAGGTAAGTTTAAGCAATACCTAACCAATCAAAACCAATCAAAAACTAAACAATACCAACTAATATCCTCATTTGACAAAAACTCAGCAACAAGTAAACAAATACAAACAACAATAAACCATCCTAACACATTCATAACACACACCGATCGCATGAACAACGACGAATAATCCACTCAAACCCAGCTATCATCCAACATGTTCAATCCGTTGCTTCAAATATCAAAACACAACAAATACTACTCACTTGACTCGCACAGTAGCATCGTACTACCAGAGCGAATCGCACTCGCGTAGAAGTGGAAAATCCTCCCCCATCCGCCTCTCCCCATCTACTGCGAATAGGAGAAACCTTGTTCAAGATAGAACCTTCACATAGAACACCAATCGGTCACACAAACCACATCATCCTCACTTAGATCAATCCTCGTGTAAATTCAAATTTGCACATTAAGTGAGACAATGTGAATCAACTAAACCATCCGTGCCAACCCAACCAAACAGAACCATGGTGAATTCCGAGTGGATGGATGTTATTCGTACGATGCTTATTTGCTTGATAAAGAGGATGTGGGAATTGTGTGTGTTGATGGTTTGTATATGACTTAGCACTCGTGTGTCTGCTCATGTTGTGTGTATTGTTTTGCTTTGGGACACGATGCGATGCGATTCGATTCGATGTGGTGTTAGTATGAGAGAGTTTTCTCGATAGTGATGTTCTGGTTTGCTGATGTGCCGATGTGATGTGATGTGATGTGATGTGACGTGATGTGATGTGGAGTGAAGTGCTGTGTTGATTTGAGCATTGTGTTGATTGATAGTAAGGGATGGTCCGAAGACCTCCCCACTGGCAAAAACTACGCACCCGAGCGAGCCCGATTAGGGATCGTCGCAGGCTTCAACCCGCCAGAGTGCAAGGGCGAGCCTCGACCTGGGGCCAGGGCGTCCGTGATCACCCTGGTCCCGGCGCCAGGTAAGTTTAAGCAATACCTAACCAATCAAAACCAATCAAAAACTAAACAATACCAACTAATATCCTCTTTTGACAAAAACTCAGCAACAAGTAAACAAATACAAACAACAATAAACCATCCTAACACATTCATAACACACACCGATCGCATGAACAACGACGAATAATCTACTCCAAACCAGCTATCATCCAACATGTTCAATCCGTTGCTTCAAATGTCAAAACACAACAAATACTACTCACTTGACTCGCACAGTAGCATCGTACTACCAGAGCGAATCGCACTCGCGTAGAAGTGGAAAATCCTCCCCCCATTTACTGCGAATAGGAGAAACCTTGTTCAAGATAGAACCTTCACATAGAACACCAATCGGTCACACAAACCACATCATCCTCACTTAGATCAATCCTCGTGTAAATTCAAATTTGCACATTAAGTGAGGCAATGTGAATCAACTAAACCATCCGTGCCAACCCAACCAAACAGAACCATGGTGAATTCCGAGTGGATGGATGTTATTCGTACGATGCTTATTTGCTTGATAAAGAGGATGTGGGAATTGTGTGTGTTGATGGTTTGTATATGACTTAGCACTCGTGTGTCTGCTCATGTTGTGTGTATTGTTTTGCTTTGGGACACGATGCGATGCGATGCGATGCGATTCGATGCGATGCGATTCGATTCGATGTGGTGTTAGTATGAGAGAGTTTTCTCGATAGTGATGTTCTGGTTTGCTGATGTGCCGATGTGATGTGATGTGATGTGATGTGACGTGATGTGATGTGATGTGACGTGATGTGATGTGGAGTGGAGTGATGTGTTGATTTGAGCATTGTGTTGATTGATAGTAAGGGATGGTCCGAAGACCTCCCCACTGGCAAAAACTACGCACCCGAGCGAGCCCGATTAGGGATCGTCGCAGGATTCAACCCGCCAGAGTGCAAGGGCGAGCCTCGACCTGGGGCCAGGGCGTCCGTGATCACCCTGGTCCCGGCGCCAGGTAAGTTTAAGCAATACCTAACCAATCAAAACCAATCAAAAACTAAACAATGCCAACTAATATCCTCATTTGACAAAAACTCAGCAACAAGTAAACAAATACAAACAACAATAAACCATCCTAACACATTCATAACACACACCGATCGCATGAACAACGACGAATAATCCACTCAAACCCAGCTATCATCCAACATGTTCAATCCGTTGCTTCAAATATCAAAACACAACAAATACTACTCACTTGACTCGCACAGTAGCATCGTACTACCAGAGCGAATCGCACTCGCGTAGAAGTGGAAAATCCTCCCCCATCCGCCTCTCCCCATCTACTGCGAATAGGAGAAACCTTGTTCAAGATAGAACCTTCACATAGAACACCAATCGGTCACACAAACCACATCATCCTCACTTAGATCAATCCTCGTGTAAATTCAAATTTGCACATTAAGTGAGACAATGTGAATCAACTAAACCATCCGTGCCAACCCAACCAAACAGAACCATGGTGAATTCCGAGTGGATGGATGTTATTCGTACGATGCTTATTTGCTTGATAAAGAGGATGTAAGAATTGTGTGTGTTGATGGTTTGTATATGACTTAGCACTCGTGTGTCTGCTCATGTTGTGTGTATTGTTTTGCTTTGGGACACGATGCGATGCGATTCGATTCGATGTGGTGTTAGTATGAGAGAGTTTTCTCGATAGTGATGTTCTGGTTTGCTGATGTGCCGATGTGATGTGATGTGATGTGATGTGACGTGATGTGATGTGGAGTGAAGTGCTGTGTTGATTTGAGCATTGTGTTGATTGATAGTAAGGGATGGTCCGAAGACCTCCCCACTGGCAAAAACTACGCACCCGAGCGAGCCCGATTAGGGATCGTCGCAGGCTTCAACCCGCCAGAGTGCAAGGGCGAGCCTCGACCTGGGGCCAGGGCGTCCGTGATCACCCTGGTCCCGGCGCCAGGTAAGTTTAAGCAATACCTAACCAATCAAAACCAATCAAAAACTAAACAATACCAACTAATATCCTCATTTGACAAAAACTCAGCAACAAGTAAACAAATACAAACAACAATAAACCATCCTAACACATTCATAACACACACCGATCGCATGAACAACGACGAATAATCTACTCCAAACCAGCTATCATCCAACATGTTCAATCCGTTGCTTCAAATGTCAAAACACAACAAATACTACTCACTTGACTCGCACAGTAGCATCGTACTACCAGAGCGAATCGCACTCGCGTAGAAGTGGAAAATCCTCCCCCCATTTACTGCGAATAGGAGAAACCTTGTTCAAGATAGAACCTTCACATAGAACACCAATCGGTCACACAAACCACATCATCCTCACTTAGATCAATCCTCGTGTAAATTCAAATTTGCACATTAAGTGAGGCAATGTGAATCAACTAAACCATCCGTGCCAACCCAACCAAACAGAACCATGGTGAATTCCGAGTGGATGGATGTTATTCGTACGATGCTTATTTGCTTGATAAAGAGGATGTGGGAATTGTGTGTGTTGATGGTTTGTATATGACTTAGCACTCGTGTGTCTGCTCATGTTGTGTGTATTGTTTTGCTTTGGGACACGATGCGATGCGATGCGATGCGATTCGATGCGATGCGATTCGATTCGATGTGGTGTTAGTATGAGAGAGTTTTCTCGATAGTGATGTTCTGGTTTGCTGATGTGCCGATGTGATGTGATGTGATGTGATGTGACGTGATGTGATGTGATGTGACGTGATGTGATGTGGAGTGGAGTGATGTGTTGATTTGAGCATTGTGTTGATTGATAGTAAGGGATGGTCCGAAGACCTCCCCACTGGCAAAAACTACGCACCCGAGCGAGCCCGATTAGGGATCGTCGCAGGATTCAACCCGCCAGAGTGCAAGGGCGAGCCTCGACCTGGGGCCAGGGCGTCCGTGATCACCCTGGTCCCGGCGCCAGGTAAGTTTAAGCAATACCTAACCAATCAAAACCAATCAAAAACTAAACAATGCCAACTAATATCCTCATTTGACAAAAACTCAGCAACAAGTAAACAAATACAAACAACAATAAACCATCCTAACACATTCATAACACACACCGATCGCATGAACAACGACGAATAATCTACTCAAAACCAGCTATCATCCAACATGTTCAATCCGTTGCTTCAAATGTCAAAACACAACAAATACTACTCACTTGACTCGCACAGTAGCATCGTACTACCAGAGCGAATCGCACTCGCGTAGAAGTGGAAAATCCTCCCCCCATTTACTGCGAATAGGAGAAACCTTGTTCAAGATAGAACCTTCACATAGAACACCAATCGGTCACACAAACCACATCATCCTCACTTAGATCAATCCTCGTGTAAATTCAAATTTGCACATTAAGTGAGGCAATGTGAATCAACTAAACCATCCGTGCCAACCCAACCAAACAGAACCATGGTGAATTCCGAGTGGATGGATGTTATTCGTACGATGCTTATTTGCTTGATAAAGAGGATGTGGGAATTGTGTGTGTTGATGGTTTGTATATGACTTAGCACTCGTGTGTCTGCTCATGTTGTGTGTATTGTTTTGCTTTGGGACACGATGCGATGCGATGCGATGCGATTCGATGCGATGCGATTCGATTCGATGTGGTGTTAGTATGAGAGAGTTTTCTCGATAGTGATGTTCTGGTTTGCTGATGTGCCGATGTGATGTGATGTGATGTGATGTGACGTGATGTGATGTGATGTGACGTGATGTGATGTGGAGTGGAGTGATGTGTTGATTTGAGCATTGTGTTGATTGATAGTAAGGGATGGTCCGAAGACCTCCCCACTGGCAAAAACTACGCACCCGAGCGAGCCCGATTAGGGATCGTCGCAGGCTTCAACCCGCCAGAGTGCAAGGGCGAGCCTCGACCTGGGGCCAGGGCGTCCGTGATCACCCTGGTCCCGGCGCCAGGTAAGTTTAAGCAATACCTAACCAATCAAAACCAATCAAAAACTAAACAATACCAACTAATATCCTCATTTGACAAAAACTCAGCAACAAGTAAACAAATACAAACAACAATAAACCATCCTAACACATTCATAACACACACCGATCGCATGAACAACGACGAATAATCCACTCAAACCCAGCTATCATCCAACATGTTCAATCCGTTGCTTCAAATATCAAAACACAACAAATACTACTCACTTAACTCGCACAGTAGCATCGTACTACCAGAGCGAATCGCACTCGCGTAGAAGTGGAAAATCCTCCCCCATCCGCCTCTCCCATCTACTGCGAATAGGAGAAACCTTGTTCAAGATAGAACCTTCACATAGAACACCAATCGGTCACACAAACCACATCATCCTCACTTAGATCAATCCTCGTGTAAATTCAAATTTGCACATTAAGTGAGGCAATGTGAATCAACTAAACCATCCGTGCCAACCCAACCAAACAGAACCATGGTGAATTCCGAGTGGATGGATGTTATTCGTACGATGCTTATTTGCTTGATAAAGAGGATGTGGGAATTGTGTGTGTTGATGGTTTGTATATGACTTAGCACTCGTGTGTCTGCTCATGTTGTGTGTATTGTTTTGCTTTGGGACACGATGCGATGCGATGCGATTCGATGTGGTGTTAGTATGAGAGAGTTTTCTCGATAGTGATGTTCTGGTTTGCTGATGTGCCGATGTGATGTGATGTGATGTGATGTGACGTGATGTGATGTGGAGTGAAGTGCTGTGTTGATTTGAGCATTGTGTTGATTGATAGTAAGGGATGGTCCGAAGACCTCCCCACTGGCAAAAACTACGCACCCGAGCGAGCCCGATTAGGGATCGTCGCAGGATTCAACCCGCCAGAGTGCAAGGGCGAGCCTCGACCTGGGGCCAGGGCGTCCGTGATCACCCTGGTCCCGGCGCAAGGTAAGTTTAGGCAATACCTAACCAATCAAAACCAATCAAAAACTAAACAATACCAACTAATATCCTCTTTTGACAAAAACTCAGCAACAAGTAAACAAATACAAACAACAATAAACCATCCTAACACATTCATAACACACACCGATCGCATGAACAACGACGAATAATCCACTCAAACCCAGCTATCATCCAACATGTTCAATCCGTTGCTTCAAATGTCAAAACACAACAAATACTACTCACTTGACTCGCACAGTAGCATCGTACTACCAGAGCA
Source organism: Fasciola hepatica (assembly GCA_948099385.1). Taxonomy (NCBI): domain Eukaryota; kingdom Metazoa; phylum Platyhelminthes; class Trematoda; order Plagiorchiida; family Fasciolidae; genus Fasciola; species Fasciola hepatica. The sequence goes on along the minus strand of CANUEZ040000060.1, from coordinate 4,792,329 downwards.
AATCGCACTCGCGTAGAAGTGGAAAATCCTCCCCCATCCGCCTCTCCCCATCTTTTGCGAATAGGAGAAACCTTGTTCAAGATAGAACCTTCACATAGAACACCAATCGGTCACACAAACCACATCATCCTCACTTAGATCAATCCTCGTGTAAATTCAAATTTGCACATTAAGTGAGGCAATGTGAATCAACTAAACCATCCGTGCCAACCCAACCAAACAGAACCATGGTGAATTCCGAGTGGATGGATGTTATTCGTACGATGCTTATTTGCTTGATAAAGAGGATGTGGGAATTGTGTGTGTTGATGGTTTGTATATGACTTAGCACTCGTGTGTCTGCTCATGTTGTGTGCATTGTTTTGCTTTGGGACACGATGCGATGCGATGCGATTCGATGTGGTGTTAGTATGAGAGAGTTTTCTCGATAGTGATGTTCTGGTTTGCTGATGTGCCGATGTGATGTGACGTGATGTGATGTGGAGTGGAGTGCTGTGTTGATTTGAGCATTGTGTTGATTGATAGTAAGGGATGGTCCGAAGACCTCCCCACTGGCAAAAACTACGCACCCGAGCGAGCCCGATTAGGGATCGTCGCAGGCTTCAACCCGCCAGAGTGCAAGGGCGAGCCTCGACCTGGGGCCAGGGCGTCCGTGATCACCCTGGTCCCGGCGCCAGGTAAGTTTAAGCAATACCTAACCAATCAAAACCAATCAAAAACTAAACAATACCAACTAATATCCTCATTTGACAAAAACTCAGCAACAAGTAAACAAATACAAACAACAATAAACCATCCTAACACATTCATAACACACACCGATCGCATGAACAACGAAGAATAATCCACTCAAAACCAGCTATCATTCAACATGTTCAATCCGTTGCTTCAAATGTCAAAACACAACAAATACTACTCACTTGACTGGCACAGTAGCATCGTACTACCAGAGCAAATCGCACTCGCGTAGAAGTGGAAAATCCTCCCCCATCCGCCTCTCCCCATCTTTTGCGAATAGGAGAAACCTTGTTCAAGATAGAACCTTCACATAGAACACCAATCGGTCACACAAACCACATCATCCTCACTTAGATCAATCCTCGTGTAAATTCAAATTTGCACATTAAGTGAGGCAATGTGAATCAACTAAACCATCCGTGCCAACCCAACCAAACAGAACCATGGTGAATTCCGAGTGGATGGATGTTATTCGTACGATGCTTATTTGCTTGATAAAGAGGATGTGGGAATTGTGTGTGTTGATGGTTTGTATATGACTTAGCACTCGTGTGTCTGCTCATGTTGTGTGTATTGTTTTGCTTTGGGACACGATGCGATGCGATGCGATGCGATTCGATGCGATGCGATTCGATTCGATGTGGTGTTAGTATGAGAGAGTTTTCTCGATAGTGATGTTCTGGTTTGCTGATGTGCCGATGTGATGTGATGTGATGTGATGTGACGTGATGTGATGTGATGTGACGTGATGTGATGTGGAGTGGAGTGATGTGTTGATTTGAGCATTGTGTTGATTGATAGTAAGGGATGGTCCGAAGACCTCCCCACTGGCAAAAACTACGCACCCGAGCGAGCCCGATTAGGGATCGTCGCAGGCTTCAACCCGCCAGAGTGCAAGGGCGAGCCCCGACCTGGGGCCAGGGCGTCCGTGATCACCCTGGTCCCGGCGCCAGGTAAGTTTAAGCAATACCTAACCAATCAAAACCAATCAAAAACTAAACAATACCAACTAATATCCTCATTTGACAAAAACTCAGCAACAAGTAAACAAATACAAACAACAATAAACCATCCTAACACATTCATAACACACACCGATCGCATGAACAACGACGAATAATACACTCAAAACCAGCTATCATCCAACATGTTCAATCCGTTGCTTCAAATGTCAAAACACAACAAATACTACTCACTTGACTCGCACAGTAGCATCGTACTACCAGAGCAAATCGCACTCGCGTAGAAGTGGAAAATCCTCCCCCATCCGCCTCTCCCCATCTTTTGCGAATAGGATAAACCTTGTTCAAGATAGAACCTTCACATAGAACACCAATCGGTCACACAAACCACATCATCCTCACTTAGATCAATCCTCGTGTAAATTCAAATTTGCACATTAAGTGAGGCAATGTGAATCAACTAAACCATCCGTGCCAACCCAACCAAACAGAACCATGGTGAATTCCGAGTGGATGGATGTTATTCGTACGATGCTTATTTGCTTGATAAAGAGGATGTGGGAATTGTGTGTGTTGATGGTTTGTATATGACTTAGCACTCGTGTGTCTGCTCATGTTGTGTGTATTGTTTTGCTTTGGGACGCGATGCGATGCGATGCGATTCGATGTGGTGTTAGTATGAGAGAGTTTTCTCGATAGTGATGTTCTGGTTTGCTGATGTGCCGATGTGATGTGACGTGATGTGATGTGGAGTGAAGTGATGTGTTGATTTGAGCATTGTGTTGATTGATAGTAAGGGATGGTCCGAAGACCTCCCCACTGGCAAAAACTACGCACCCGAGCGAGCCCGATTAGGGATCGTCGCAGGCTTCAACCCGCCAGAGTGCAAGGGCGAGCCTCGACCTGGGGCCAGGGCGTCCGTGATCACCCTGGTCCCGGCGCCAGGTAAGTTTAAGCAATACCTAACCAATCAAAACCAATCAAAAACTAAACAATACCAACTAATATCCTCATTTGACAAAAACTCAGCAACAAGTAAACAAATACAAACAACAATAAACCATCCTAACACATTCATAACACACACCGATCGCATGAACAACGACGAATAATCCACTCAAACCCAGCTATCATCCAACATGTTCAATCCGTTGCTTCAAATGTCAAAACACAACAAATACTACTCACTTGACTCGCACAGTAGCATCGTACTACCAGAGCAAATCGCACTCGCGTAGAAGTGGAAAATCCTCCCCCATCCGCCTCTCCCCATCTTTTGCGAATAGGAGAAACCTTGTTCAAGATAGAACCTTCACATAGAACACCAATCGGTCACACAAACCACATCATCCTCACTTAGATCAATCCTCGTGTAAATTCAAATTTGCACATTAAGTGAGGCAATGTGAATCAACTAAACCATCCGTGCCAACCCAACCAAACAGAACCATGGTGAATTCCGAGTGGATGGATGTTATTCGTACGATGCTTATTTGCTTGATAAAGAGGATGTGGGAATTGTGTGTGTTGATGGTTTGTATATGACTTAGCACTCGTGTGTCTGCTCATGTTGTGTGTATTGTTTTGCTTTGGGACACGATGCGATGCGATGCGATGCGATTCGATGCGATGCGATTCGATTCGATGTGGTGTTAGTATGAGAGAGTTTTCTCGATAGTGATGTTCTGGTTTGCTGATGTGCCGATGTGATGTGATGTGATGTGACGTGATGTGATGTGGAGTGAAGTGATGTGTTGATTTGAGCATTGTGTTGATTGATAGTAAGGGATGGTCCGAAGACCTCCCCACTGGCAAAAACTACGCACCCGAGCGAGCCCGATTAGGGATCGTCGCGGGCTTCAACCCGCCAGAGTGCAAGGATGAGCCTCGACCTGGGGCCAGGGCGTCCGTGATCACCCTGGTCCCGGCGCCAGGTAAGTTTAAGCAATACCTAACCAATCAAAACCAATCAAAAACTAAACAATACCAACTAATATCCTCATTTGACAAAAACTCAGCAACAAGTAAACAAATACAAACAACAATAAACCATCCTAACACATTCATAACACACACCGATCGCATGAACAACGACGAATAATCCACTCAAACCCAGCTATCATCCAACATGTTCAATCCGTTGCTTCAAATGTCAAAACACAACAAATACAACTCACTTGACTCGCACAGTAGCATCGTACTACCAGAGCAAATCGCACTCGCGTAGAAGTGGAAAATCCTCCCTCATCCGCCTCTCCCCATCTTTTGCGAATAGGATAAACCTTGTTCAAGATAGAACCTTCACATAGAACACCAATCGGTCACACAAACCACATCATCCTCACTTGGATCAATCCTCGTGTAAATTCAAATTTGCACATTAAGTGAGGCAATGTGAATCAACTAAACCATCCGTGCCAACCCAACCAAACAGAACCATGGTGAATTCCGAGTGGATGGATGTTATTCGTACGATGCTTATTTGCTTGATAAAGAGGATGTGGGAATTGTGTGTGTTGATGGTTTGTATATGACTTAGCACTCGTGTGTCTGCTCATGTTGTGTGTATTGTTTTGCTTTGGGACACGATGCGATGCGATGCGGTGCGATTCGATTCGATTCGATGTGGTGTTAGTATGAGAGAGTTTTCTCGATAGTGATGTTCTGGTTTGCTGATGTGCCGATGTGATGTGATGTGATGTGACGTGATGTGATGTGGAGTGGAGTGATGTGTTGATTTGAGCATTGTGTTGATTGATAGTAAGGGATGGTCCGAAGACCTCCCCACTGGCAAAAACTACGCACCCGAGCGAGCCCGATTAGGGATCGTCGCGGGCTTCAACCCGCCAGAGTGCAAGGACGAGCCTCGACCTGGGGCCAGGGCGTCCGTGATCACCCTGGTCCCGGCGCCAGGTAAGTTTAAGCAATACCTAACCAATCAAAACCAATCAAAAACTAAACAATACCAACTAATATCCTCATTTGACAAAAACTCAGCAACAAGTAAACAAATACAAACAACAATAAACCATCCTAACACATTCATAACACACACCGATCGCATGAACAACGACGAATAATCCACTCAAACCCAGCTATCATCCAACATGTTCAATCCGTTGCTTCAAATGTCAAAACACAACAAATACTACTCACTTGACTGGCACAGTAGCATCGTACTACCAGAGCAAATCGCACTCGCGTAGAAGTGGAAAATCCTCCCCCATCCGCCTCTCCCCATCTACTGCGAATAGGAGAAACCTTGTTCAAGATAGAACCTTCACATAGAACACCAATCGGTCACACAAACCACATCATCCTCACTTAGATCAATCCTCGTGTAAATTCAAATTTGCACATTAAGTGAGGCAATGTGAATCAACTAAACCATCCGTGCCAACCCAACCAAACAGAACCATGGTGAATTCCGAGTGGATGGATGTTATTCGTACGATGCTTATTTGCTTGATAAAGAGGATGTGGGAATTGTGTGTGTTGATGGTTTGTATATGACTTAGCACTCGTGTGTCTGCTCATGTTGTGTGTATTGTTTTGCTTTGGGACACGATGCGATGCGATGCGATGCGATTCGATGCGATGCGATTCGATTCGATGTGGTGTTAGTATGAGAGAGTTTTCTCGATAGTGATGTTCTGGTTTGCTGATGTGCCGATGTGATGTGATGTGATGTGACGTGATGTGATGTGGAGTGGAGTGATGTGTTGATTTGAGCATTGTGTTGATTGATAGTAAGGGATGGTCCGAAGACCTCCCCACTGGCAAAAGCTACGCACCCGAGCGAGCCCGATTAGAGATCGTCGCAGGCTTCAACCCGCCAGAGTGCAAGGGCGAGCCTCGACCTGGGGCCAGGGCGTCCGTGATCACCCTGGTCCCGGCGCCAGGTAAGTTTAAGCAATACCTAACCAATCAAAACCAATCAAAAACTAAACAATACCAACTAATATCCTCTTTTGACAAAAACTCAGCAACAAGTAAACAAATACAAACAACAATAAACCATCCTAACACATTCATAACACACACCGATCGCATGAACAACGACGAATAATACACTCAAAACCAGCTATCATCCAACATGTTCAATCCGTTGCTTCAAATGTCAAAACACAACAAATACTACTCACTTGACTCGCACAGTAGCATCGTACTACCAGAGCAAATCGCACTCGCGTAGAAGTGGAAAATCCTCCCCCATCCGCCTCTCCCCATCTTTTGCGAATAGGAGAAACCTTGTTCAAGATAGAACCTTCACATAGAACACCAATCGGTCACACAAACCACATCATCCTCACTTAGATCAATCCTCGTGTAAATTCAAATTTGCACATTAAGTGAGGCAATGTGAATCAACTAAACCATCCGTGCCAACCCAACCAAACAGAACCATGGTGAATTCCGAGTGGATGGATGTTATTCGTACGATGCTTATTTGCTTGATAAAGAGGATGTAAGAATTGTGTGTGTTGATGGTTTGTATATGACTTAGCACTCGTGTGTCTGCTCATGTTGTGTGTATTGTTTTGCTTTGGGACACGATGCGATGCGATGCGGTGCGATTCGATTCGATTCGATGTGGTGTTAGTATGAGAGAGTTTTCTCGATAGTGATGTTCTGGTTTGCTGATGTGCCGATGTGATGTGATGTGATGTGACGTGATGTGATGTGGAGTGGAGTGATGTGTTGATTTGAGCATTGTGTTGATTGATAGTAAGGGATGGTCCGAAGACCTCCCCACTGGCAAAAACTACGCACCCGAGCGAGCCCGATTAGGGATCGTCGCGGGCTTCAACCCGCCAGAGTGCAAGGATGAGCCTCGACCTGGGGCCAGGGCGTCCGTGATCACCCTGGTCCCGGCGCCAGGTAAGTTTAAGCAATACCTAACCAATCAAAACCAATCAAAAACTAAACAATACCAACTAATATCCTCATTTGACAAAAACTCAGCAACAAGTAAACAAATACAAACAACAATAAACCATCCTAACACATTCATAACACACACCGATCGCATGAACAACGACGAATAATCCACTCAAACCCAGCTATCATCCAACATGTTCAATCCGTTGCTTCAAATGTCAAAACACAACAAATACTACTCACTTGACTCGCACAGTAGCATCGTACTACCAGAGCAAATCGCACTCGCGTAGAAGTGGAAAATCCTCCCCCATCCGCCTCTCCCCATCTTTTGCGAATAGGAGAAACCTTGTTCAAGATAGAACCTTCACATAGAACACCAATCGGTCACACAAACCACATCATCCTCACTTAGATCAATCCTCGTGTAAATTCAAATTTGCACATTAAGTGAGGCAATGTGAATCAACTAAACCATCCGTGCCAACCCAACCAAACAGAACCATGGTGAATTCCGAGTGGATGGATGTTATTCGTACGATGCTTATTTGCTTGATAAAGAGGATGTGGGAATTGTGTGTGTTGATGGTTTGTATATGACTTAGCACTCGTGTGTCTGCTCATGTTGTGTGTATTGTTTTGCTTTGGGACACGATGCGATGCGATGCGATGCGATTCGATTCGATTCGATGTGGTGTTAGTATGAGAGAGTTTTCTCGATAGTGATGTTCTGGTTTGCTGATGTGCCGATGTGATGTGATGTGATGTGACGTGATGTGATGTGGAGTGAAGTGATGTGTTGATTTGAGCATTGTGTTGATTGATAGTAAGGGATGGTCCGAAGACCTCCCCACTGGCAAAAACTACGCACCCGAGCGAGCCCGATTAGGGATCGTCGCGGGCTTCAACCCGCCAGAGTGCAAGGATGAGCCTCGACCTGGGGCCAGGGCGTCCGTGATCACCCTGGTCCCGGCGCCAGGTAAGTTTAAGCAATACCTAACCAATCAAAACCAATCAAAAACTAAACAATACCAACTAATATCCTCATTTGACAAAAACTCAGCAACAAGTAAACAAATACAAACAACAATAAACCATCCTAACACATTCATAACACACACCGATCGCATGAACAACGACGAATAATCCACTCAAACCCAGCTATCATCCAACATGTTCAATCCGTTGCTTCAAATGTCAAAACACAACAAATACAACTCACTTGACTCGCACAGTAGCATCGTACTACCAGAGCAAATCGCACTCGCGTAGAAGTGGAAAATCCTCCCTCATCCGCCTCTCCCCATCTTTTGCGAATAGGAGAAACCTTGTTCAAGATAGAACCTTCACATAGAACACCAATCGGTCACACAAACCACATCATCCTCACTTAGATCAATCCTCGTGTAAATTCAAATTTGCACATTAAGTGAGGCAATGTGAATCAACTAAACCATCCGTGCCAACCCAACCAAACAGAACCATGGTGAATTCCGAGTGGATGGATGTTATTCGTACGATGCTTATTTGCTTGATAAAGAGGATGTGGGAATTGTGTGTGTTGATGGTTTGTATATGACTTAGCACTCGTGTGTCTGCTCATGTTGTGTGTATTGTTTTGCTTTGGGACACGATGCGATGCGATTCGATGCGATGCGATTCGATTCGATGTGGTGTTAGTATGAGAGAGTTTTCTCGATAGTGATGTTCTGGTTTGCTGATGTGCCGATGTGATGTGATGTGATGTGACGTGATGTGATGTGGAGTGGAGTGATGTGTTGATTTGAGCATTGTGTTGATTGATAGTAAGGGATGGTCCGAAGACCTCCCCACTGGCAAAAACTACGCACCCGAGCGAGCCCGATTAGGGATCGTCGCGGGCTTCAACCCGCCAGAGTGCAAGGATGAGCCTCGACCTGGGGCCAGGGCGTCCGTGGTCACCCTGGTCCCGGCGCCAGGTAAGTTTAAGCAATACCTAACCAATCAAAACCAATCAAAAACTAAACAATACCAACTAATATCCTCATTTGACAAAAACTCAGCAACAAGTAAACAAATACAAACAACAATAAACCATCCTAACACATTCATAACACACACCGATCGCATGAACAACGACGAATAATCCACTCAAACCCAGCTATCATCCAACATGTTCAATCCGTTGCTTCAAATGTCAAAACACAACAAATACTACTCACTTGACTCGCACAGTAGCATCGTACTACCAGAGCAAATCGCACTCGCGTAGAAGTGGAAAATCCTCCCCCATCCGCCTCTCCCCATCTTTTGCGAATAGGAGAAACCTTGTTCAAGATAGAACCTTCACATAGAACACCAATCGGTCACACAAACCACATCATCCTCACTTAGATCAATCCTCGTGTAAATTCAAATTTGCACATTAAGTGAGGCAATGTGAATCAACTAAACCATCCGTGCCAACCCAACCAAACAGAACCATGGTGAATTCCGAGTGGATGGATGTTATTCGTACGATGCTTATTTGCTTGATAAAGAGGATGTGGGAATTGTGTGTGTTGATGGTTTGTATATGACTTAGCACTCGTGTGTCTGCTCATGTTGTGTGTATTGTTTTGCTTTGGGACACGATGCGATGCGATGCGATGCGATTCGATGCGATGCGATTCGATTCGATGTGGTGTTAGTATGAGAGAGTTTTCTCGATAGTGATGTTCTGGTTTGCTGATGTGCCGATGTGATGTGATGTGATGTGACGTGATGTGATGTGGAGTGAAGTGATGTGTTGATTTGAGCATTGTGTTGATTGATAGTAAGGGATGGTCCGAAGACCTCCCCACTGGCAAAAACTACGCACCCGAGCGAGCCCGATTAGGGATCGTCGCGGGCTTCAACCCGCCAGAGTGCAAGGATGAGCCTCGACCTGGGGCCAGGGCGTCCGTGATCACCCTGGTCCCGGCGCCAGGTAAGTTTAAGCAATACCTAACCAATCAAAACCAATCAAAAACTAAACAATACCAACTAATATCCTCATTTGACAAAAACTCAGCAACAAGTAAACAAATACAAACAACAATAAACCATCCTAACACATTCATAACACACACCGATCGCATGAACAACGACGAATAATCCACTCAAACCCAGCTATCATCCAACATGTTCAATCCGTTGCTTCAAATGTCAAAACACAACAAATACAACTCACTTGACTCGCACAGTAGCATCGTACTACCAGAGCAAATCGCACTCGCGTAGAAGTGGAAAATCCTCCCTCATCCGCCTCTCCCCATCTTTTGCGAATAGGAGAAACCTTGTTCAAGATAGAACCTTCACATAGAACACCAATCGGTCACACAAACCACATCATCCTCACTTAGATCAATCCTCGTGTAAATTCAAATTTGCACATTAAGTGAGGCAATGTGAATCAACTAAACCATCCGTGCCAACCCAACCAAACAGAACCATGGTGAATTCCGAGTGGATGGATGTTATTCGTACGATGCTTATTTGCTTGATAAAGAGGATGTAAGAATTGTGTGTGTTGATGGTTTGTATATGACTTAGCACTCGTGTGTCTGCTCATGTTGTGTGTATTGTTTTGCTTTGGGACACGATGCGATGCGATGCGGTGCGATTCGATTCGATTCGATGTGGTGTTAGTATGAGAGAGTTTTCTCGATAGTGATGTTCTGGTTTGCTGATGTGCCGATGTGATGTGATGTGATGTGACGTGATGTGATGTGGAGTGGAGTGATGTGTTGATTTGAGCATTGTGTTGATTGATAGTAAGGGATGGTCCGAAGACCTCCCCACTGGCAAAAACTACGCACCCGAGCGAGCCCGATTAGGGATCGTCGCGGGCTTCAACCCGCCAGAGTGCAAGGATGAGCCTCGACCTGGGGCCAGGGCGTCCGTGATCACCCCGGTCCCGGCGCCAGGTAAGTTTAAGCAATACCTAACCAATCAAAACCAATCAAAAACTAAACAATACCAACTAATATCCTCATTTGACAAAAACTCAGCAACAAGTAAACAAATACAAACAACAATAAACCATCCTAACACATTCATAACACACACCGATCGCATGAACAACGACGAATAATCCACTCAAACCCAGCTATCATCCAACATGTTCAATCCGTTGCTTCAAATGTCAAAACACAACAAATACTACTCACTTGACTCGCACAGTAGCATCGTACTACCAGAGCAAATCGCACTCGCGTAGAAGTGGAAAATCCTCCCCCATCCGCCTCTCCCCATCTTTTGCGAATAGGAGAAACCTTGTTCAAGATAGAACCTTCACATAGAACACCAATCGGTCACACAAACCACATCATCCTCACTTAGATCAATCCTCGTGTAAATTCAAATTTGCACATTAAGTGAGGCAATGTGAATCAACTAAACCATCCGTGCCAACCCAACCAAACAGAACCATGGTGAATTCCGAGTGGATGGATGTTATTCGTACGATGCTTATTTGCTTGATAAAGAGGATGTGGGAATTGTGTGTGTTGATGGTTTGTATATGACTTAGCACTCGTGTGTCTGCTCATGTTGTGTGTATTGTTTTGCTTTGGGACACGATGCGATGCGATGCGATGCGATTCGATGCGATTCGATTCGATTCGATGTGGTGTTAGTATGAGAGAGTTTTCTCGATAGTGATGTTCTGGTTTGCTGATGTGCCGATGTGATGTGATGTGATGTGACGTGATGTGATGTGGAGTGAAGTGATGTGTTGATTTGAGCATTGTGTTGATTGATAGTAAGGGATGGTCCGAAGACCTCCCCACTGGCAAAAACTACGCACCCGAGCGAGCCCGATTAGGGATCGTCGCGGGCTTCAACCCGCCAGAGTGCAAGGATGAGCCTCGACCTGGGGCCAGGGCGTCCGTGATCACCCTGGTCCCGGCGCCAGGTAAGTTTAAGCAATACCTAACCAATCAAAACCAATCAAAAACTAAACAATACCAACTAATATCCTCATTTGACAAAAACTCAGCAACAAGTAAACAAATACAAACAACAATAAACCATCCTAACACATTCATAACACACACCGATCGCATGAACAACGACGAATAATCCACTCAAACCCAGCTATCATCCAACATGTTCAATCCGTTGCTTCAAATGTCAAAACACAACAAATACAACTCACTTGACTCGCACAGTAGCATCGTACTACCAGAGCAAATCGCACTCGCGTAGAAGTGGAAAATCCTCCCTCATCCGCCTCTCCCCATCTTTTGCGAATAGGAGAAACCTTGTTCAAGATAGAACCTTCACATAGAACACCAATCGGTCACACAAACCACATCATCCTCACTTAGATCAATCCTCGTGTAAATTCAAATTTGCACATTAAGTGAGGCAATGTGAATCAACTAAACCATCCGTGCCAACCCAACCAAACAGAACCATGGTGAATTCCGAGTGGATGGATGTTATTCGTACGATGCTTATTTGCTTGATAAAGAGGATGTGGGAATTGTGTGTGTTGATGGTTTGTATATGACTTAGCACTCGTGTGTCTGCTCATGTTGTGTGTATTGTTTTGCTTTGGGACACGATGCGATGCGATGCGGTGCGATTCGATTCGATTCGATGTGGTGTTAGTATGAGAGAGTTTTCTCGATAGTGATGTTCTGGTTTGCTGATGTGCCGATGTGATGTGATGTGATGTGACGTGATGTGATGTGGAGTGGAGTGATGTGTTGATTTGAGCATTGTGTTGATTGATAGTAAGGGATGGTCCGAAGACCTCCCCACTGGCAAAAACTACGCACCCGAGCGAGCCCGATTAGGGATCGTCGCGGGCTTCAACCCGCCAGAGTGCAAGGATGAGCCTCGACCTGGGGCCAGGGCGTCCGTGATCACCCTGGTCCCGGCGCCAGGTAAGTTTAAGCAATACCTAACCAATCAAAACCAATCAAAAACTAAACAATACCAACTAATATCCTCATTTGACAAAAACTCAGCAACAAGTAAACAAATACAAACAACAATAAACCATCCTAACACATTCATAACACACACCGATCGCATGAACAACGACGAATAATCCACTCAAACCCAGCTATCATCCAACATGTTCAATCCGTTGCTTCAAATGTCAAAACACAACAAATACAACTCACTTGACTCGCACAGTAGCATCGTACTACCAGAGCAAATCGCACTCGCGTAGAAGTGGAAAATCCTCCCTCATCCGCCTCTCCCCATCTTTTGCGAATAGGAGAAACCTTGTTCAAGATAGAACCTTCACATAGAACACCAATCGGTCACACAAACCACATCATCCTCACTTAGATCAATCCTCGTGTAAATTCAAATTTGCACATTAAGTGAGGCAATGTGAATCAACTAAACCATCCGTGCCAACCCAACCAAACAGAACCATGGTGAATTCCGAGTGGATGGATGTTATTCGTACGATGCTTATTTGCTTGATAAAGAGGATGTGGGAATTGTGTGTGTTGATGGTTTGTATATGACTTAGCACTCGTGTGTCTGCTCATGTTGTGTGTATTGTTTTGCTTTGGGACACGATGCGATGCGATGCGGTGCGATTCGATTCGATTCGATGTGGTGTTAGTATGAGAGAGTTTTCTCGATAGTGATGTTCTGGTTTGCTGATGTGCCGATGTGATGTGATGTGATGTGACGTGATGTGATGTGGAGTGGAGTGATGTGTTGATTTGAGCATTGTGTTGATTGATAGTAAGGGATGGTCCGAAGACCTCCCCACTGGCAAAAACTACGCACCCGAGCGAGCCCGATTAGGGATCGTCGCGGGCTTCAACCCGCCAGAGTGCAAGGACGAGCCTCGACCTGGGGCCAGGGCGTCCGTGATCACCCTGGTCCCGGCGCCAGGTAAGTTTAAGCAATACCTAACCAATCAAAACCAATCAAAAACTAAACAATACCAACTAATATCCTCATTTGACAAAAACTCAGCAACAAGTAAACAAATACAAACAACAATAAACCATCCTAACACATTCATAACACACACCGATCGCATGAACAACGACGAATAATCCACTCAAACCCAGCTATCATCCAACATGTTCAATCCGTTGCTTCAAATGTCAAAACACAACAAATACTACTCACTTGACTGGCACAGTAGCATCGTACTACCAGAGCAAATCGCACTCGCGTAGAAGTGGAAAATCCTCCCCCATCCGCCTCTCCCCATCTACTGCGAATAGGAGAAACCTTGTTCAAGATAGAACCTTCACATAGAACACCAATCGGTCACACAAACCACATCATCCTCACTTAGATCAATCCTCGTGTAAATTCAAATTTGCACATTAAGTGAGGCAATGTGAATCAACTAAACCATCCGTGCCAACCCAACCAAACAGAACCATGGTGAATTCCGAGTGGATGGATGTTATTCGTACGATGCTTATTTGCTTGATAAAGAGGATGTGGGAATTGTGTGTGTTGATGGTTTGTATATGACTTAGCACTCGTGTGTCTGCTCATGTTGTGTGTATTGTTTTGCTTTGGGACACGATGCAATGCGATGCGATGCGATTCGATGCGATGCGATTCGATTCGATGTGGTGTTAGTATGAGAGAGTTTTCTCGATAGTGATGTTCTGGTTTGCTGATGTGCCGATGTGATGTGATGTGATGTGACGTGATGTGATGTGGAGTGGAGTGATGTGTTGATTTGAGCATTGTGTTGATTGATAGTAAGGGATGGTCCGAAGACCTCCCCACTGGCAAAAGCTACGCACCCGAGCGAGCCCGATTAGAGATCGTCGCAGGCTTCAACCCGCCAGAGTGCAAGGGCGAGCCTCGACCTGGGGCCAGGGCGTCCGTGATCACCCTGGTCCCGGCGCCAGGTAAGTTTAAGCAATACCTAACCAATCAAAACCAATCAAAAACTAAACAATACCAACTAATATCCTCTTTTGACAAAAACTCAGCAACAAGTAAACAAATACAAACAACAATAAACCATCCTAACACATTCATAACACACACCGATCGCATGAACAACGACGAATAATACACTCAAAACCAGCTATCATCCAACATGTTCAATCCGTTGCTTCAAATGTCAAAACACAACAAATACTACTCACTTGACTGGCACAGTAGCATCGTACTACCAGAGCAAATCGCACTCGCGTAGAAGTGGAAAATCCTCCCCCATCCGCCTCTCCCCATCTTTTGCGAATAAGAGAAACCTTGTTCAAGATAGAACCTTCACATAGAACACCAATCGGTCACACAAACCACATCATCCTCACTTAGATCAATCCTCGTGTAAATTCAAATTTGCACATTAAGTGAGGCAATGTGAATCAACTAAACCATCCGTGCCAACCCAACCAAACAGAACCATGGTGAATTCCGAGTGGATGGATGTTATTCGTACGATGCTTATTTGCTTGATAAAGAGGATGTGGGAATTGTGTGTGTTGATGGTTTGTATATGACTTAGCACTCGTGTGTCTGCTCATGTTGTGTGTATTGTTTTGCTTTGGGACACGATGCGATGCGATGCGGTGCGATTCGATTCGATTCGATGTGGTGTTAGTATGAGAGAGTTTTCTCGATAGTGATGTTCTGGTTTGCTGATGTGCCGATGTGATGTGATGTGATGTGACGTGATGTGATGTGGAGTGGAGTGATGTGTTGATTTGAGCATTGTGTTGATTGATAGTAAGGGATGGTCCGAAGACCTCCCCACTGGCAAAAACTACGCACCCGAGCGAGCCCGATTAGGGATCGTCGCGGGCTTCAACCCGCCAGAGTGCAAGGATGAGCCTCGACCTGGGGCCAGGGCGTCCGTGATCACCCTGGTCCCGGCGCCAGGTAAGTTTAAGCAATACCTAACCAATCAAAACCAATCAAAAACTAAACAATACCAACTAATATCCTCATTTGACAAAAACTCAGCAACAAGTAAACAAATACAAACAACAATAAACCATCCTAACACATTCATAACACACACCGATCGCATGAACAACGACGAATAATCCACTCAAACCCAGCTATCATCCAACATGTTCAATCCGTTGCTTCAAATGTCAAAACACAACAAATACAACTCACTTGACTCGCACAGTAGCATCGTACTACCAGAGCGAATCGCACTCGCGTAGAAGTGGAAAATCCTCCCCCATCCGCCTCTCCCCATTTACTGCGAATAGGAGAAACCTTGTTCAAGATAGAACCTTCACATAGAACACCAATCGGTCACACAAACCACATCATCCTCACTTAGATCAATCCTCGTGTAAATTCAAATTTGCACATTAAGTGAGGCAATGTGAATCAACTAAACCATCCGTGCCAACCCAACCAAACAGAACCATGGTGAATTCCGAGTGGATGGATGTTATTCGTACGATGCTTATTTGCTTGATAAAGAGGATGTGGGAATTGTGTGTGTTGATGGTTTGTATATGACTTAGCACTCGTGTGTCTGCTCATGTTGTGTGTATTGTTTTGCTTTGGGACACGATGCGATGCGATGCGATGCGATTCGATGCGATGCGATTCGATTCGATGTGGTGTTAGTATGAGAGAGTTTTCTCGATAGTGATGTTCTGGTTTGCTGATGTGCCGATGTGATGTGATGTGATGTGACGTGATGTGATGTGGAGTGGAGTGATGTGTTGATTTGAGCATTGTGTTGATTGATAGTAAGGGATGGTCCGAAGACCTCCCCACTGGCAAAAACTACGCACCCGAGCGAGCCCGATTAGAGATCGTCGCAGGCTTCAACCCGCCAGAGTGCAAGGGCGAGCCTCGACCTGGGGCCAGGGCGTCCGTGATCACCCTGGTCCCGGCGCCAGGTAAGTTTAAGCAATACCTAACCAATCAAAACCAATCAAAAACTAAACAATACCAACTAATATCCTCTTTTGACAAAAACTCAGCAACAAGTAAACAAATACAAACAACAATAAACCATCCTAACACATTCATAACACACACCGATCGCATGAACAACGACGAATAATCCACTCAAACCCAGCTATCATCCAACATGTTCAATCCGTTGCTTCAAATGTCAAAACACAACAAATACTACTCACTTGACTGGCACAGTAGCATCGTACTACCAGAGCAAATCGCACTCGCGTAGAAGTGGAAAATCCTCCCCCATCCGCCTCTCCCCATCTTTTGCGAATAAGAGAAACCTTGTTCAAGATAGAACCTTCACATAGAACACCAATCGGTCACACAAACCACATCATCCTCACTTAGATCAATCCTCGTGTAAATTCAAATTTGCACATTAAGTGAGGCAATGTGAATCAACTAAACCATCCGTGCCAACCCAACCAAACAGAACCATGGTGAATTCCGAGTGGATGGATGTTATTCGTACGATGCTTATTTGCTTGATAAAGAGGATGTAAGAATTGTGTGTGTTGATGGTTTGTATATGACTTAGCACTCGTGTGTCTGCTCATGTTGTGTGTATTGTTTTGCTTTGGGACACGATGCGATGCGATGCGGTGCGATTCGATTCGATTCGATGTGGTGTTAGTATGAGAGAGTTTTCTCGATAGTGATGTTCTGGTTTGCTGATGTGCCGATGTGATGTGATGTGATGTGACGTGATGTGATGTGGAGTGGAGTGATGTGTTGATTTGAGCATTGTGTTGATTGATAGTAAGGGATGGTCCGAAGACCTCCCCACTGGCAAAAACTACGCACCCGAGCGAGCCCGATTAGGGATCGTCGCGGGCTTCAACCCGCCAGAGTGCAAGGATGAGCCTCGACCTGGGGCCAGGGCGTCCGTGATCACCCTGGTCCCGGCGCCAGGTAAGTTTAAGCAATACCTAACCAATCAAAACCAATCAAAAACTAAACAATACCAACTAATATCCTCATTTGACAAAAACTCAGCAACAAGTAAACAAATACAAACAACAATAAACCATCCTAACACATTCATAACACACACCGATCGCATGAACAACGACGAATAATCCACTCAAACCCAGCTATCATCCAACATGTTCAATCCGTTGCTTCAAATGTCAAAACACAACAAATACAACTCACTTGACTCGCACAGTAGCATCGTACTACCAGAGCGAATCGCACTCGCGTAGAAGTGGAAAATCCTCCCCCATCCGCCTCTCCCCATCTTTTGCGAATAGGAGAAACCTTGTTCAAGATAGAACCTTCACATAGAACACCAATCGGTCACACAAACCACATCATCCTCACTTAGATCAATCCTCGTGTAAATTCAAATTTGCACATTAAGTGAGGCAATGTGAATCAACTAAACCATCCGTGCCAACCCAACCAAACAGAACCATGGTGAATTCCGAGTGGATGGATGTTATTCGTACGATGCTTATTTGCTTGATAAAGAGGATGTGGGAATTGTGTGTGTTGATGGTTTGTATATGACTTAGCACTCGTGTGTCTGCTCATGTTGTGTGTATTGTTTTGCTTTGGGACACGATGCGATGCGATGCGATTCGATTCGATTCGATGTGGTGTTAGTATGAGAGAGTTTTCTCGATAGTGATGTTCTGGTTTGCTGATGTGCCGATGTGATGTGATGTGATGTGATGTGACGTGATGTGATGTGGAGTGGAGTGATGTGTTGATTTGAGCATTGTGTTGATTGATAGTAAGGGATGGTCCGAAGACCTCCCCACTGGCAAAAACTACGCACCCGAGCGAGCCCGATTAGGGATCGTCGCGGGCTTCAACCCGCCAGAGTGCAAGGACGAGCCTCGACCTGGGGCCAGGGCGTCCGTGATCACCCTGGTCCCGGCGCCAGGTAAGTTTAAGCAATACCTAACCAATCAAAACCAATCAAAAACTAAACAATACCAACTAATATCCTCATTTGACAAAAACTCAGCAACAAGTAAACAAATACAAACAACAATAAACCATCCTAACACAATCATAACACACACCGATCGCATGAACAACGACGAATAATCCACTCAAACCCAGCTATCATCCAACATGTTCAATCCGTTGCTTCAAATGTCAAAACACAACAAATACTACTCACTTGACTGGCACAGTAGCATCGTACTACCAGAGCAAATCGCACTCGCGTAGAAGTGGAAAATCCTCCCCCATCCGCCTCTCCCCATCTTTTGCGAATAAGAGAAACCTTGTTCAAGATAGAACCTTCACATAGAACACCAATCGGTCACACAAACCACATCATCCTCACTTAGATCAATCCTCGTGTAAATTCAAATTTGCACATTAAGTGAGGCAATGTGAATCAACTAAACCATCCGTGCCAACCCAACCAAACAGAACCATGGTGAATTCCGAGTGGATGGATGTTATTCGTACGATGCTTATTTGCTTGATAAAGAGGATGTGGGAATTGTGTGTGTTGATGGTTTGTATATGACTTAGCACTCGTGTGTCTGCTCATGTTGTGTGTATTGTTTTGCTTTGGGACACGATGCGATGCGATGCGATGCGATTCGATGCGATGCGATTCGATTCGATGTGGTGTTAGTATGAGAGAGTTTTCTCGATAGTGATGTTCTGGTTTGCTGATGTGCCGATGTGATGTGATGTGATGTGACGTGATGTGATGTGGAGTGGAGTGATGTGTTGATTTGAGCATTGTGTTGATTGATAGTAAGGGATGGTCCGAAGACCTCCCCACTGGCAAAAGCTACGCACCCGAGCGAGCCCGATTAGAGATCGTCGCAGGCTTCAACCCGCCAGAGTGCAAGGGCGAGCCTCGACCTGGGGCCAGGGCGTCCGTGATCACCCTGGTCCCGGCGCCAGGTAAGTTTAAGCAATACCTAACCAATCAAAACCAATCAAAAACTAAACAATACCAACTAATATCCTCATTTGACAAAAACTCAGCAACAAGTAAACAAATACAAACAACAATAAACCATCCTAACACATTCATAACACACACCGATCGCATGAACAACGACGAATAATACACTCAAACCCAGCTATCATCCAACATGTTCAATCCGTTGCTTCAAATGTCAAAACACAACAAATACTACTCACTTGACTGGCACAGTAGCATCGTACTACCAGAGCAAATCGCACTCGCGTAGAAGTGGAAAATCCTCCCCCATCCGCCTCTCCCCATCTTTTGCGAATAAGAGAAACCTTGTTCAAGATAGAACCTTCACATAGAACACCAATCGGTCACACAAACCACATCATCCTCACTTAGATCAATCCTCGTGTAAATTCAAATTTGCACATTAAGTGAGGCAATGTGAATCAACTAAACCATCCGTGCCAACCCAACCAAACAGAACCATGGTGAATTCCGAGTGGATGGATGTTATTCGTACGATGCTTATTTGCTTGATAAAGAGGATGTGGGAATTGTGTGTGCTGATGGTTTGTATATGACTTAGCACTCGTGTGTCTGCTCATGTTGTGTGTATTGTTTTGCTTTGGGACACGATGCGATGCGATGCGATGCGATGCGATTCGATGTGGTGTTAGTATGAGAGAGTTTTCTCGATAGTGATGTTCTGGTTTGCTGATGTGCCGATGTGATGTGATGTGATGTGATGTGACGTGATGTGATGTGGAGTGAAGTGATGTGTTGATTTGAGCATTGTGTTGATTGATAGTAAGGGATGGTCCGAAGACCTCCCCACTGGCAAAAACTACGCACCCGAGCGAGCCCGATTAGGGATCGTCGCGGGCTTCAACCCGCCAGAGTGCAAGGACGAGCCTCGACCTGGGGCCAGGGCGTCCGTGATCACCCTGGTCCCGGCGCCAGGTAAGTTTAAGCAATACCTAACCAATCAAAACCAATCAAAAACTAAACAATACCAACTAATATCCTCATTTGACAAAAACTCAGCAACAAGTAAACAAATACAAACAACAATAAACCATCCTAACACATTCATAACACACACCGATCGCATGAACAACGACGAATAATCCACTCAAACCCAGCTATCATCCAACATGTTCAATCCGTTGCTTCAAATGTCAAAACACAACAAATACTACTCACTTGACTGGCACAGTAGCATCGTACTACCAGAGCAAATCGCACTCGCGTAGAAGTGGAAAATCCTCCCCCATCCGCCTCTCCCCATCTTTTGCGAATAGGAGAAACCTTGTTCAAGATAGAACCTTCACATAGAACACCAATCGGTCACACAAACCACATCATCCTCACTTAGATCAATCCTCGTGTAAATTCAAATTTGCACATTAAGTGAGGCAATGTGAATCAACTAAACCATCCGTGCCAACCCAACCAAACAGAACCATGGTGAATTCCGAGTGGATGGATGTTATTCGTACGATGCTTATTTGCTTGATAAAGAGGATGTGGGAATTGTGTGTGTTGATGGTTTGTATATGACTTAGCACTCGTGTGTCTGCTCATGTTGTGTGTATTGTTTTGCTTTGGGACACGATGCGATGCGATGCGATGCGATTCGATGCGATGCGATTCGATTCGATGTGGTGTTAGTATGAGAGAGTTTTCTCGATAGTGATGTTCTGGTTTGCTGATGTGCCGATGTGATGTGATGTGATGTGACGTGATGTGATGTGGAGTGGAGTGATGTGTTGATTTGAGCATTGTGTTGATTGATAGTAAGGGATGGTCCGGAGACCTCCCCACTGGCAAAAGCTACGCACCCGAGCGAGCCCGATTAGAGATCGTCGCAGGCTTCAACCCGCCAGAGTGCAAGGGCGAGCCTCGACCTGGGGCCAGGGCGTCCGTGATCACCCTGGTCCCGGCGCCAGGTAAGTTTAAGCAATACCTAACCAATTAAAACCAATCAAAAACTAAACAATACCAACTAATATCCTCATTTGACAAAAACTCAGCAACAAGTAAACAAATACAAACAACAATAAACCATCCTAACACATTCATAACACACACCGATCGCATGAACAACGACGAATAATCCACTCAAACCCAGCTATCATCCAACATGTTCAATCCGTTGCTTCAAATGTCAAAACACAACAAATACTACTCACTTGACTGGCACAGTAGCATCGTACTACCAGAGCAAATCGCACTCGCGTAGAAGTGGAAAATCCTCCCCCATCCGCCTCTCCCCATCTTTTGCGAATAAGAGAAACCTTGTTCAAGATAGAACCTTCACATAGAACACCAATCGGTCACACAAACCACATCATCCTCACTTAGATCAATCCTCGTGTAAATTCAAATTTGCACATTAAGTGAGGCAATGTGAATCAACTAAACCATCCGTGCCAACCCAACCAAACAGAACCATGGTGAATTCCGAGTGGATGGATGTTATTCGTACGATGCTTATTTGCTTGATAAAGAGGATGTAAGAATTGTGTGTGTTGATGGTTTGTATATGACTTAGCACTCGTGTGTCTGCTCATGTTGTGTGTATTGTTTTGCTTTGGGACACGATGCGATGCGATGCGGTGCGATTCGATTCGATGTGGTGTTAGTATGAGAGAGTTTTCTCGATAGTGATGTTCTGGTTTGCTGATGTGCCGATGTGATGTGATGTGATGTGACGTGATGTGATGTGGAGTGGAGTGATGTGTTGATTTGAGCATTGTGTTGATTGATAGTAAGGGATGGTCCGAAGACCTCCCCACTGGCAAAAGCTACGCACCCGAGCGAGCCCGATTAGGGATCGTCGCGGGCTTCAACCCGCCAGAGTGCAAGGGCGAGCCTCGACCTGGGGCCAGGGCGTCCGTGATCACCCTGGTCCCGGCGCCAGGTAAGTTTAAGCAATACCTAACCAATCAAAACCAATCAAAAACTAAACAATACCAACTAATATCCTCATTTGACAAAAACTCAGCAACAAGTAAACAAATACAAACAACAATAAACCATCCTAACACATTCATAACACACACCGATCGCATGAACAACGACGAATAATCCACTCAAACCCAGCTATCATCCAACATGTTCAATCCGTTGCTTCAAATGTCAAAACACAACAAATACTACTCACTTGACTCGCACAGTAGCATCGTACTACCAGAGCAAATCGCACTCGCGTAGAAGTGGAAAATCCTCCCCCATCCGCCTCTCCCCATCTACTGCGAATAGGAGAAACCTTGTTCAAGATAGAACCTTCACATAGAACACCAATCGGTCACACAAACCACATCATCCTCACTTAGATCAATCCTCGTGTAAATTCAAATTTGCACATTAAGTGAGGCAATGTGAATCAACTAAACCATCCGTGCCAACCCAACCAAACAGAACCATGGTGAATTCCGAGTGGATGGATGTTATTCTTACGATGCTTATTTGCTTGATAAAGAGGATGTGGGAATTGTGTGTGTTGATGGTTTGTATATGACTTAGCACTCGTGTGTCTGCTCATGTTGTGTGTATTGTTTTGCTTTGGGACACGATGCGATGCGATGCGATGCGATTCGATTCGATGTGGTGTTAGTATGAGAGAGTTTTCTCGATAGTGATGTTCTGGTTTGCTGATGTGCCGATGTGATGTGATGTGATGTGACGTGATGTGATGTGGAGTGGAGTGATGTGTTGATTTGAGCATTGTGTTGATTGATAGTAAGGGATGGTCCGAAGACCTCCCCACTGGCAAAAACTACGCACCCGAGCGAGCCCGATTAGGGATCGTCGCGGGCTTCAACCCGCCAGAGTGCAAGGATGAGCCTCGACCTGGGGCCAGGGCGTCCGTGATCACCCTGGTCCCGGCGCCAGGTAAGTTTAAGCAATACCTAACCAATCAAAACCAATCAAAAACTAAACAATACCAACTAATATCCTCATTTGACAAAAACT
Source organism: Fasciola hepatica (assembly GCA_948099385.1). Classification (NCBI taxonomy): domain Eukaryota; kingdom Metazoa; phylum Platyhelminthes; class Trematoda; order Plagiorchiida; family Fasciolidae; genus Fasciola; species Fasciola hepatica. The sequence continues at coordinate 4,768,974 of CANUEZ040000060.1, read as the reverse complement.
CAGCAACAAGTAAACAAATACAAACAACAATAAACCATCCTAACACATTCATAACACACACCGATCGCATGAACAACGACGAATAATCCACTCAAACCCAGCTATCATCCAACATGTTCAATCCGTTGCTTCAAATGTCAAAACACAACAAATACAACTCACTTGACTCGCACAGTAGCATCGTACTACCAGAGCGAATCGCACTCGCGTAGAAGTGGAAAATCCTCCCCCATCCGCCTCTCCCCATCTTTTGCGAATAGGAGAAACCTTGTTCAAGATAGAACCTTCACATAGAACACCAATCGGTCACACAAACCACATCATCCTCACTTAGATCAATCCTCGTGTAAATTCAAATTTGCACATTAAGTGAGGCAATGTGAATCAACTAAACCATCCGTGCCAACCCAACCAAACAGAACCATGGTGAATTCCGAGTGGATGGATGTTATTCGTACGATGCTTATTTGCTTGATAAAGAGGATGTGGGAATTGTGTGTGCTGATGGTTTGTATATGACTTAGCACTCGTGTGTCTGCTCATGTTGTGTGTATTGTTTTGCTTTGGGACACGATGCGATGCGATGCGATGCGATGCGATTCGATGTGGTGTTAGTATGAGAGAGTTTTCTCGATAGTGATGTTCTGGTTTGCTGATGTGCCGATGTGATGTGATGTGATGTGATGTGACGTGATGTGATGTGGAGTGAAGTGATGTGTTGATTTGAGCATTGTGTTGATTGATAGTAAGGGATGGTCCGAAGACCTCCCCACTGGCAAAAGCTACGCACCCGAGCGAGCCCGATTAGAGATCGTCGCAGGCTTCAACCCGCCAGAGTGCAAGGGCGAGCCTCGACCTGGGGCCAGGGCGTCCGTGATCACCCTGGTCCCGGCGCCAGGTAAGTTTAAGCAATACCTAACCAATCAAAACCAATCAAAAACTAAACAATACCAACTAATATCCTCATTTGACAAAAACTCAGCAACAAGTAAACAAATACAAACAACAATAAACCATCCTAACACATTCATAACACACACCGATCGCATGAACAACGACGAATAATACACTCAAACCCAGCTATCATCCAACATGTTCAATCCGTTGCTTCAAATGTCAAAACACAACAAATACTACTCACTTGACTGGCACAGTAGCATCGTACTACCAGAGCAAATCGCACTCGCGTAGAAGTGGAAAATCCTCCCCCATCCGCCTCTCCCCATCTACTGCGAATAAGAGAAACCTTGTTCAAGATAGAACCTTCACATAGAACACCAATCGGTCACACAAACCACATCATCCTCACTTAGATCAATCCTCGTGTAAATTCAAATTTGCACATTAAGTGAGGCAATGTGAATCAACTAAACCATCCGTGCCAACCCAACCAAACAGAACCATGGTGAATTCCGAGTGGATGGATGTTATTCGTACGATGCTTATTTGCTTGATAAAGAGGATGTGGGAATTGTGTGTGCTGATGGTTTGTATATGACTTAGCACTCGTGTGTCTGCTCATGTTGTGTGTATTGTTTTGCTTTGGGACACGATGCGATGCGATGCGATGCGATGCGATTCGATGTGGTGTTAGTATGAGAGAGTTTTCTCGATAGTGATGTTCTGGTTTGCTGATGTGCCGATGTGATGTGATGTGATGTGATGTGACGTGATGTGATGTGGAGTGAAGTGATGTGTTGATTTGAGCATTGTGTTGATTGATAGTAAGGGATGGTCCGAAGACCTCCCCACTGGCAAAAACTACGCACCCGAGCGAGCCCGATTAGGGATCGTCGCGGGCTTCAACCCGCCAGAGTGCAAGGACGAGCCTCGACCTGGGGCCAGGGCGTCCGTGATCACCCTGGTCCCGGCGCCAGGTAAGTTTAAGCAATACCTAACCAATCAAAACCAATCAAAAACTAAACAATACCAACTAATATCCTCTTTTGACAAAAACTCAGCAACAAGTAAACAAATACAAACAACAATAAACCATCCTAACACATTCATAACACACACCGATCGCATGAACAACGACGAATAATCCACTCAAACCCAGCTATCATCCAACATGTTCAATCCGTTGCTTCAAATGTCAAAACACAACAAATACTACTCACTTGACTGGCACAGTAGCATCGTACTACCAGAGCAAATCGCACTCGCGTAGAAGTGGAAAATCCTCCCCCATCCGCCTCTCCCCATCTTTTGCGAATAGGAGAAACCTTGTTCAAGATAGAACCTTCACATAGAACACCAATCGGTCACACAAACCACATCATCCTCACTTAGATCAATCCTCGTGTAAATTCAAATTTGCACATTAAGTGAGGCAATGTGAATCAACTAAACCATCCGTGCCAACCCAACCAAACAGAACCATGGTGAATTCCGAGTGGATGGATGTTATTCGTACGATGCTTATTTGCTTGATAAAGAGGATGTGGGAATTGTGTGTGTTGATGGTTTGTATATGACTTAGCACTCGTGTGTCTGCTCATGTTGTGTGTATTGTTTTGCTTTGGGACACGATGCGATGCGATGCGATGCGATTCGATTCGATGTGGTGTTAGTATGAGAGAGTTTTCTCGATAGTGATGTTCTGGTTTGCTGATGTGCCGATGTGATGTGATGTGATGTGACGTGATGTGATGTGGAGTGGAGTGATGTGTTGATTTGAGCATTGTGTTGATTGATAGTAAGGGATGGTCCGAAGACCTCCCCACTGGCAAAAACTACGCACCCGAGCGAGCCCGATTAGGGATCGTCGCGGGCTTCAACCCGCCAGAGTGCAAGGATGAGCCTCGACCTGGGGCCAGGGCGTCCGTGATCACCCTGGTCCCGGCGCCAGGTAAGTTTAAGCAATACCTAACCAATCAAAACCAATCAAAAACTAAACAATACCAACTAATATCCTCATTTGACAAAAACTCAGCAACAAGTAAACAAATACAAACAACAATAAACCATCCTAACACATTCATAACACACACCGATCGCATGAACAACGACGAATAATCCACTCAAACCCAGCTATCATCCAACATGTTCAATCCGTTGCTTCAAATGTCAAAACACAACAAATACAACTCACTTGACTCGCACAGTAGCATCGTACTACCAGAGCGAATCGCACTCGCGTAGAAGTGGAAAATCCTCCCCCATCCGCCTCTCCCCATCTTTTGCGAATAGGAGAAACCTTGTTCAAGATAGAACCTTCACATAGAACACCAATCGGTCACACAAACCACATCATCCTCACTTAGATCAATCCTCGTGTAAATTCAAATTTGCACATTAAGTGAGGCAATGTGAATCAACTAAACCATCCGTGCCAACCCAACCAAACAGAACCATGGTGAATTCCGAGTGGATGGATGTTATTCGTACGATGCTTATTTGCTTGATAAAGAGGATGTGGGAATTGTGTGTGCTGATGGTTTGTATATGACTTAGCACTCGTGTGTCTGCTCATGTTGTGTGTATTGTTTTGCTTTGGGACACGATGCGATGCGATGCGATGCGATGCGATTCGATGTGGTGTTAGTATGAGAGAGTTTTCTCGATAGTGATGTTCTGGTTTGCTGATGTGCCGATGTGATGTGATGTGATGTGATGTGACGTGATGTGATGTGGAGTGAAGTGATGTGTTGATTTGAGCATTGTGTTGATTGATAGTAAGGGATGGTCCGAAGACCTCCCCACTGGCAAAAGCTACGCACCCGAGCGAGCCCGATTAGAGATCGTCGCAGGCTTCAACCCGCCAGAGTGCAAGGGCGAGCCTCGACCTGGGGCCAGGGCGTCCGTGATCACCCTGGTCCCGGCGCCAGGTAAGTTTAAGCAATACCTAACCAATCAAAACCAATCAAAAACTAAACAATACCAACTAATATCCTCATTTGACAAAAACTCAGCAACAAGTAAACAAATACAAACAACAATAAACCATCCTAACACATTCATAACACACACCGATCGCATGAACAACGACGAATAATACACTCAAACCCAGCTATCATCCAACATGTTCAATCCGTTGCTTCAAATGTCAAAACACAACAAATACTACTCACTTGACTGGCACAGTAGCATCGTACTACCAGAGCAAATCGCACTCGCGTAGAAGTGGAAAATCCTCCCCCATCCGCCTCTCCCCATCTACTGCGAATAAGAGAAACCTTGTTCAAGATAGAACCTTCACATAGAACACCAATCGGTCACACAAACCACATCATCCTCACTTAGATCAATCCTCGTGTAAATTCAAATTTGCACATTAAGTGAGGCAATGTGAATCAACTAAACCATCCGTGCCAACCCAACCAAACAGAACCATGGTGAATTCCGAGTGGATGGATGTTATTCGTACGATGCTTATTTGCTTGATAAAGAGGATGTGGGAATTGTGTGTGCTGATGGTTTGTATATGACTTAGCACTCGTGTGTCTGCTCATGTTGTGTGTATTGTTTTGCTTTGGGACACGATGCGATGCGATGCGATGCGATGCGATTCGATGTGGTGTTAGTATGAGAGAGTTTTCTCGATAGTGATGTTCTGGTTTGCTGATGTGCCGATGTGATGTGATGTGATGTGATGTGACGTGATGTGATGTGGAGTGAAGTGATGTGTTGATTTGAGCATTGTGTTGATTGATAGTAAGGGATGGTCCGAAGACCTCCCCACTGGCAAAAACTACGCACCCGAGCGAGCCCGATTAGGGATCGTCGCGGGCTTCAACCCGCCAGAGTGCAAGGACGAGCCTCGACCTGGGGCCAGGGCGTCCGTGATCACCCTGGTCCCGGCGCCAGGTAAGTTTAAGCAATACCTAACCAATCAAAACCAATCAAAAACTAAACAATACCAACTAATATCCTCATTTGACAAAAACTCAGCAACAAGTAAACAAATACAAACAACAATAAACCATCCTAACACATTCATAACACACACCGATCGCATGAACAACGACGAATAATCCACTCAAACCCAGCTATCATCCAACATGTTCAATCCGTTGCTTCAAATGTCAAAACACAACAAATACTACTCACTTGACTGGCACAGTAGCATCGTACTACCAGAGCAAATCGCACTCGCGTAGAAGTGGAAAATCCTCCCCCATCCGCCTCTCCCCATCTTTTGCGAATAGGAGAAACCTTGTTCAAGATAGAACCTTCACATAGAACACCAATCGGTCACACAAACCACATCATCCTCACTTAGATCAATCCTCGTGTAAATTCAAATTTGCACATTAAGTGAGGCAATGTGAATCAACTAAACCATCCGTGCCAACCCAACCAAACAGAACCATGGTGAATTCCGAGTGGATGGATGTTATTCGTACGATGCTTATTTGCTTGATAAAGAGGATGTGGGAATTGTGTGTGTTGATGGTTTGTATATGACTTAGCACTCGTGTGTCTGCTCATGTTGTGTGTATTGTTTTGCTTTGGGACACGATGCGATGCGATGCGATGCGATTCGATGCGATGCGATTCGATTCGATGTGGTGTTAGTATGAGAGAGTTTTCTCGATAGTGATGTTCTGGTTTGCTGATGTGCCGATGTGATGTGATGTGATGTGACGTGATGTGATGTGGAGTGGAGTGATGTGTTGATTTGAGCATTGTGTTGATTGATAGTAAGGGATGGTCCGGAGACCTCCCCACTGGCAAAAGCTACGCACCCGAGCGAGCCCGATTAGAGATCGTCGCAGGCTTCAACCCGCCAGAGTGCAAGGGCGAGCCTCGACCTGGGGCCAGGGCGTCCGTGATCACCCTGGTCCCGGCGCCAGGTAAGTTTAAGCAATACCTAACCAATCAAAACCAATCAAAAACTAAACAATACCAACTAATATCCTCATTTGACAAAAACTCAGCAACAAGTAAACAAATACAAACAACAATAAACCATCCTAACACATTCATAACACACACCGATCGCATGAACAACGACGAATAATCCACTCAAACCCAGCTATCATCCAACATGTTCAATCCGTTGCTTCAAATGTCAAAACACAACAAATACTACTCACTTGACTGGCACAGTAGCATCGTACTACCAGAGCAAATCGCACTCGCGTAGAAGTGGAAAATCCTCCCCCATCCGCCTCTCCCCATCTTTTGCGAATAAGAGAAACCTTGTTCAAGATAGAACCTTCACATAGAACACCAATCGGTCACACAAACCACATCATCCTCACTTAGATCAATCCTCGTGTAAATTCAAATTTGCACATTAAGTGAGGCAATGTGAATCAACTAAACCATCCGTGCCAACCCAACCAAACAGAACCATGGTGAATTCCGAGTGGATGGATGTTATTCGTACGATGCTTATTTGCTTGATAAAGAGGATGTAAGAATTGTGTGTGTTGATGGTTTGTATATGACTTAGCACTCGTGTGTCTGCTCATGTTGTGTGTATTGTTTTGCTTTGGGACACGATGCGATGCGATGCGGTGCGATTCGATTCGATGTGGTGTTAGTATGAGAGAGTTTTCTCGATAGTGATGTTCTGGTTTGCTGATGTGCCGATGTGATGTGATGTGATGTGACGTGATGTGATGTGGAGTGGAGTGATGTGTTGATTTGAGCATTGTGTTGATTGATAGTAAGGGATGGTCCGAAGACCTCCCCACTGGCAAAAGCTACGCACCCGAGCGAGCCCGATTAGGGATCGTCGCGGGCTTCAACCCGCCAGAGTGCAAGGGCGAGCCTCGACCTGGGGCCAGGGCGTCCGTGATCACCCTGGTCCCGGCGCCAGGTAAGTTTAAGCAATACCTAACCAATCAAAACCAATCAAAAACTAAACAATACCAACTAATATCCTCATTTGACAAAAACTCAGCAACAAGTAAACAAATACAAACAACAATAAACCATCCTAACACATTCATAACACACACCGATCGCATGAACAACGACGAATAATCCACTCAAACCCAGCTATCATCCAACATGTTCAATCCGTTGCTTCAAATGTCAAAACACAACAAATACAACTCACTTGACTCGCACAGTAGCATCGTACTACCAGAGCAAATCGCACTCGCGTAGAAGTGGAAAATCCTCCCCCATCCGCCTCTCCCCATCTTTTGCGAATAGGAGAAACCTTGTTCAAGATAGAACCTTCACATAGAACACCAATCGGTCACACAAACCACATCATCCTCACTTAGATCAATCCTCGTGTAAATTCAAATTTGCACATTAAGTGAGGCAATGTGAATCAACTAAACCATCCGTGCCAACCCAACCAAACAGAACCATGGTGAATTCCGAGTGGATGGATGTTATTCTTACGATGCTTATTTGCTTGATAAAGAGGATGTGGGAATTGTGTGTGTTGATGGTTTGTATATGACTTAGCACTCGTGTGTCTGCTCATGTTGTGTGTATTGTTTTGCTTTGGGACACGATGCGATGCGATGCGATGCGATTCGATTCGATGTGGTGTTAGTATGAGAGAGTTTTCTCGATAGTGATGTTCTGGTTTGCTGATGTGCCGATGTGATGTGATGTGATGTGACGTGATGTGATGTGGAGTGGAGTGATGTGTTGATTTGAGCATTGTGTTGATTGATAGTAAGGGATGGTCCGAAGACCTCCCCACTGGCAAAAACTACGCACCCGAGCGAGCCCGATTAGGGATCGTCGCAGGCTTCAACCCGCCAGAGTGCAAGGGCGAGCCTCGACCTGGGGCCAGGGCGTCCGTGATCACCCTGGTCCCGGCGCCAGGTAAGTTTAAGCAATACCTAACCAATCAAAACCAATCAAAAACTAAACAATACCAACTAATATCCTCTTTTGACAAAAACTCAGCAACAAGTAAACAAATACAAACAACAATAAACCATCCTAACACATTCATAACACACACCGATCGCATGAACAACGACGAATAATCCACTCAAACCCAGCTATCATCCAACATGTTCAATCCGTTGCTTCAAATGTCAAAACACAACAAATACTACTCACTTGACTCGCACAGTAGCATCGTACTACCAGAGCAAATCGCACTCGCGTAGAAGTGGAAAATCCTCCCCCATCCGCCTCTCCCCATCTTTTGCGAATAGGAGAAACCTTGTTCAAGATAGAACCTTCACATAGAACACCAATCGGTCACACAAACCACATCATCCTCACTTAGATCAATCCTCGTGTAAATTCAAATTTGCACATTAAGTGAGGCAATGTGAATCAACTAAACCATCCGTGCCAACCCAACCAAACAGAACCATGGTGAATTCCGAGTGGATGGATGTTATTCGTACGATGCTTATTTGCTTGATAAAGAGGATGTAAGAATTGTGTGTGTTGATGGTTTGTATATGACTTAGCACTCGTGTGTCTGCTCATGTTGTGTGTATTGTTTTGCTTTGGGACACGATGCGATGCGATGCGGTGCGATTCGATTCGATGTGGTGTTAGTATGAGAGAGTTTTCTCGATAGTGATGTTCTGGTTTGCTGATGTGCCGATGTGATGTGATGTGATGTGACGTGATGTGATGTGGAGTGGAGTGATGTGTTGATTTGAGCATTGTGTTGATTGATAGTAAGGGATGGTCCGAAGACCTCCCCACTGGCAAAAACTACGCACCCGAGCGAGCCCGATTAGGGATCGTCGCAGGCTTCAACCCGCCAGAGTGCAAGGGCGAGCCTCGACCTGGGGCCAGGGCGTCCGTGATCACCCTGGTCCCGGCGCCAGGTAAGTTTAAGCAATACCTAACCAATCAAAACCAATCAAAAACTAAACAATACCAACTAATATCCTCTTTTGACAAAAACTCAGCAACAAGTAAACAAATACAAACAACAATAAACCATCCTAACACATTCATAACACACACCGATCGCATGAACAACGACGAATAATCCACTCAAACCCAGCTATCATCCAACATGTTCAATCCGTTGCTTCAAATGTCAAAACACAACAAATACTACTCACTTGACTCGCACAGTAGCATCGTACTACCAGAGCAAATCGCACTCGCGTAGAAGTGGAAAATCCTCCCCCATCCGCCTCTCCCCATCTACTGCGAATAGGAGAAACCTTGTTCAAGATAGAACCTTCACATAGAACACCAATCGGTCACACAAACCACATCATCCTCACTTAGATCAATCCTCGTGTAAATTCAAATTTGCACATTAAGTGAGGCAATGTGAATCAACTAAACCATCCGTGCCAACCCAACCAAACAGAACCATGGTGAATTCCGAGTGGATGGATGTTATTCGTACGATGCTTATTTGCTTGATAAAGAGGATGTGGGAATTGTGTGTGTTGATGGTTTGTATATGACTTAGCACTCGTGTGTCTGCTCATGTTGTGTGTATTGTTTTGCTTTGGGACACGATGCGATGCGATGCGATGCGATTCGATTCGATGTGGTGTTAGTATGAGAGAGTTTTCTCGATAGTGATGTTCTGGTTTGCTGATGTGCCGATGTGATGTGATGTGATGTGACGTGATGTGATGTGGAGTGAAGTGAAGTGATGTGTTGATTTGAGCATTGTGTTGATTGATAGTAAGGGATGGTCCGAAGACCTCCCCACTGGCAAAAACTACGCACCCGAGCGAGCCCGATTAGGGATCGTCGCAGGCTTCAACCCGCCAGAGTGCAAGGGCGAGCCTCGACCTGGGGCCAGGGCGTCCGTGATCACCCTGGTCCCGGCGCCAGGTAAGTTTAAGCAATACCTAACCAATCAAAACCAATCAAAAACTAAACAATACCAACTAATATCCTCTTTTGACAAAAACTCAGCAACAAGTAAACAAATACAAACAACAATAAACCATCCTAACACATTCATAACACACACCGATCGCATGAACAACGACGAATAATCCACTCAAACCCAGCTATCATCCAACATGTTCAATCCGTTGCTTCAAATGTCAAAACACAACAAATACTACTCACTTGACTCGCACAGTAGCATCGTACTACCAGAGCAAATCGCACTCGCGTAGAAGTGGAAAATCCTCCCTCATCCGCCTCTCCCCATCTTTTGCGAATAGGAGAAACCTTGTTCAAGATAGAACCTTCACATAGAACACCAATCGGTCACACAAACCACATCATCCTCACTTAGATCAATCCTCGTGTAAATTCAAATTTGCACATTAAGTGAGGCAATGTGAATCAACTAAACCATCCGTGCCAACCCAACCAAACAGAACCATGGTGAATTCCGAGTGGATGGATGTTATTCGTACGATGCTTATTTGCTTGATAAAGAGGATGTAAGAATTGTGTGTGTTGATGGTTTGTATATGACTTAGCACTCGTGTGTCTGCTCATGTTGTGTGTATTGTTTTGCTTTGGGACACGATGCGATGCGATTCGATTCGATGTGGTGTTAGTATGAGAGAGTTTTCTCGATAGTGATGTTCTGGTTTGCTGATGTGCCGATGTGATGTGATGTGATGTGACGTGATGTGATGTGGAGTGGAGTGATGTGTTGATTTGAGCATTGTGTTGATTGATAGTAAGGGATGGTCCGAAGACCTCCCCACTGGCAAAAACTACGCACCCGAGCGAGCCCGATTAGGGATCGTCGCAGGCTTCAACCCGCCAGAGTGCAAGGGCGAGCCTCGACCTGGGGCCAGGGCGTCCGTGATCACCCTGGTCCCGGCGCCAGGTAAGTTTAAGCAATACCTAACCAATCAAAACCAATCAAAAACTAAACAATACCAACTAATATCCTCTTTTGACAAAAACTCAGCAACAAGTAAACAAATACAAACAACAATAAACCATCCTAACACATTCATAACACACACCGATCGCATGAACAACGACGAATAATCCACTCAAACCCAGCTATCATCCAACATGTTCAATCCGTTGCTTCAAATGTCAAAACACAACAAATACTACTCACTTGACTCGCACAGTAGCATCGTACTACCAGAGCAAATCGCACTCGCGTAGAAGTGGAAAATCCTCCCCCATCCGCCTCTCCCCATCTTTTGCGAATAGGAGAAACCTTGTTCAAGATAGAACCTTCACATAGAACACCAATCGGTCACACAAACCACATCATCCTCACTTAGATCAATCCTCGTATAAATTCAAATTTGCACATTAAGTGAGGCAATGTGAATCAACTAAACCATCCGTGCCAACCCAACCAAACAGAACCATGGTGAATTCCGAGTGGATGGATGTTATTCGTACGATGCTTATTTGCTTGATAAAGAGGATGTAAGAATTGTGTGTGTTGATGGTTTGTATATGACTTAGCACTCGTGTGTCTGCTCATGTTGTGTGTATTGTTTTGCTTTGGGACACGATGCGATGCGATGCGATTCGATGTGGTGTTAGTATGAGAGAGTTTTCTCGATAGTGATGTTCTGGTTTGCTGATGTGCCGATGTGATGTGATGTGATGTGATGTGACGTGATGTGATGTGGAGTGAAGTGAAGTGATGTGTTGATTTGAGCATTGTGTTGATTGATAGTAAGGGATGGTCCGAAGACCTCCCCACTGGCAAAAACTACGCACCCGAGCGAGCCCGATTAGGGATCGTCGCAGGCTTCAACCCGCCAGAGTGCAAGGGCGAGCCTCGACCTGGGGCCAGGGCGTCCGTGATCACCCTGGTCCCGGCGCCAGGTAGGTTTAAGCAATACCTAACCAATCAAAACCAATCAAAAACTAAACAATACCAACTAATATCCTCTTTTGACAAAAACTCAGCAACAAGTAAACAAATACAAACAACAATAAACCATCCTAACACATTCATAACACACACCGATCGCATGAACAACGACGAATAATCCACTCAAACCCAGCTATCATCCAACATGTTCAATCCGTTGCTTCAAATGTCAAAACACAACAAATACTACTCACTTGACTCGCACAGTAGCATCGTACTACCAGAGCAAATCGCACTCGCGTAGAAGTGGAAAATCCTCCCTCATCCGCCTCTCCCCATCTTTTGCGAATAGGAGAAACCTTGTTCAAGATAGAACCTTCACATAGAACACCAATCGGTCACACAAACCACATCATCCTCACTTAGATCAATCCTCGTGTAAATTCAAATTTGCACATTAAGTGAGGCAATGTGAATCAACTAAACCATCCGTGCCAACCCAACCAAACAGAACCATGGTGAATTCCGAGTGGATGGATGTTATTCGTACGATGCTTATTTGCTTGATAAAGAGGATGTGGGAATTGTGTGTGTTGATGGTTTGTATATGACTTAGCACTCGTGTGTCTGCTCATGTTGTGTGTATTGTTTTGCTTTGGGACACGATGCGATGCGATGCGATGCGATTCGATTCGATGTGGTGTTAGTATGAGAGAGTTTTCTCGATAGTGATGTTCTGGTTTGCTGATGTGCCGATGTGATGTGATGTGATGTGACGTGATGTGATGTGGAGTGGAGTGATGTGTTGATTTGAGCATTGTGTTGATTGATAGTAAGGGATGGTCCGAAGACCTCCCCACTGGCAAAAACTACGCACCCGAGCGAGCCCGATTAGGGATCGTCGCAGGCTTCAACCCGCCAGAGTTCAAGGGCGAGCCTCGACCTGGGGCCAGGGCGTCCGTGATCACCCTGGTCCCGGCGCCAGGTAAGTTTAAGCAATACCTAACCAATCAAAACCAATCAAAAACTAAACAATACCAACTAATATCCTCTTTTGACAAAAACTCAGCAACAAGTAAACAAATACAAACAACAATAAACCATCCTAACACATTCATAACACACACCGATCGCATGAACAACGACGAATAATCCACTCAAACCCAGCTATCATCCAACATGTTCAATCCGTTGCTTCAAATGTCAAAACACAACAAATACTACTCACTTGACTCGCACAGTAGCATCGTACTACCAGAGCAAATCGCACTCGCGTAGAAGTGGAAAATCCTCCCCCATCCGCCTCTCCCCATCTTTTGCGAATAGGAGAAACCTTGTTCAAGATAGAACCTTCACATAGAACACCAATCGGTCACACAAACCACATCATCCTCACTTAGATCAATCCTCGTGTAAATTCAAATTTGCACATTAAGTGAGGCAATGTGAATCAACTAAACCATCCGTGCCAACCCAACCATACAGAACCATGGTGAATTCCGAGTGGATGGATGTTATTCGTACGATGCTTATTTGCTTGATAAAGAGGATGTAAGAATTGTGTGTGTTGATGGTTTGTATATGACTTAGCACTCGTGTGTCTGCTCATGTTGTGTGTATTGTTTTGCTTTGGGACACGATGCGATGCGATGCGATGCGATTCGATTCGATTCGATGTGGTGTTAGTATGAGAGAGTTTTCTCGATAGTGATGTTCTGGTTTGCTGATGTGCCGATGTGATGTGATGTGATGTGACGTGATGTGATGTGGAGTGGAGTGATGTGTTGATTTGAGCATTGTGTTGATTGATAGTAAAAGATGGTCCGAAGACCTCCCCACTGGCAAAAACTACGCACCCGAGCGAGCCCGATTAGGGATCGTCGCAGGCTTCAACCCGCCAGAGTGCAAGGGCGAGCCTCGACCTGGGGCCAGGGCGTCCGTGATCACCCTGGTCCCGGCGCCAGGTAGGTTTAAGCAATACCTAACCAATCAAAACCAATCAAAAACTAAACAATACCAACTAATATCTTCTTTTGACAAAAACTCAGCAACAAGTAAACAAATACAAACAACAATAAACCATCCTAACACATTCATAACACACACCGATCGCATGAACAACGACGAATAATCCACTCAAACCCAGCTATCATCCAACATGTTCAATCCGTTGCTTCAAATGTCAAAACACAACAAATACTACTCACTTGACTCGCACAGTAGCATCGTACTACCAGAGCGAATCGCACTCGCGTAGAAGTGGAAAATCCTCCCCCATCCGCCTCTCCCCATCTTTTGCGAATAGGAGAAACCTTGTTCAAGATAGAACCTTCACATAGAACACCAATCGGTCACACAAACCACATCATCCTCACTTAGATCAATCCTCGTGTAAATTCAAATTTGCACATTAAGTGAGGCAATGTGAATCAACTAAACCATCCGTGCCAACCCAACCAAACAGAACCATGGTGAATTCCGAGTGGATGGATGTTATTCGTACGATGCTTATTTGCTTGATAAAGAGGATGTGGGAATTGTGTGTGTTGATGGTTTGTATATGACTTAGCACTCGTGTGTCTGCTCATGTTGTGTGTATTGTTTTGCTTTGGGACACGATGCGATGCGATGCGATGCGATTCGATTCGATTCGATGTGGTGTTAGTATGAGAGAGTTTTCTCGATAGTGATGTTCTGGTTTGCTGATGTGCCGATGTGATGTGATGTGATGTGACGTGATGTGATGTGGAGTGGAGTGATGTGTTGATTTGAGCATTGTGTTGATTGATAGTAAGGGATGGTCCGAAGACCTCCCCACTGGCAAAAACTACGCACCCGAGCGAGCCCGATTAGGGATCGTCGCAGGCTTCAACCCGCCAGAGTGCAAGGGCGAGCCTCGACCTGGGGCCAGGGCGTCCGTGATCACCCTGGTCCCGGCGCCAGGTAAGTTTAAGCAGTACCTAACCAATCAAAACCAATCAAAAACTAAACAATACCAACTAATATCCTCTTTTGACAAAAACTCAGCAACAAGTAAACAAATACAAACAACAATAAACCATCCTAACACATTCATAACACACACCGATCGCATGAACAACGACGAATAATCCACTCAAACCCAGCTATCATCCAACATGTTCAATCCGTTGCTTCAAATGTCAAAACACAACAAATACTACTCACTTGACTGGCACAGTAGCATCGTACTACCAGAGCAAATCGCACTCGCGTAGAAGTGGAAAATCCTCCCCCATCCGCCTCTCCCCATCTTTTGCGAATAGGAGAAACCTTGTTCAAGATAGAACCTTCACATAGAACACCAATCGGTCACACAAACCACATCATCCTCACTTAGATCAATCCTCGTGTAAATTCAAATTTGCACATTAAGTGAGACAATGTGAATCAACTAAACCATCCGTGCCAACCCAACCAAACAGAACCATGGTGAATTCCGAGTGGATGGATGTTATTCGTACGATGCTTATTTGCTTGATAAAGAGGATGTGGGAATTGTGTGTGTTGATGGTTTGTATATGACTTAGCACTCGTGTGTCTGCTCATGTTGTGTGTATTGTTTTGCTTTGGGACACGATGCGATTCGATTCGATGTGGTGTTAGTATGAGAGAGTTTTCTCGATAGTGATGTTCTGGTTTGCTGATGTGCCGATGTGATGTGATGTGATGTGATGTGACGTGATGTGATGTGGAGTGAAGTGATGTGTTGATTTGAGCATTGTGCTGATTGATAGTAAGGGATGGTCCGAAGACCTCCCCACTGGCAAAAACTACGCACCCGAGCGAGCCCGATTAGGGATCGTCGCAGGCTTCAACCCGCCAGAGTGCAAGGGCGAGCCTCGACCTGGGGCCAGGGCGTCCGTGATCACCCTGGTCCCGGTGCCAGGTAAGTTTAAGCAATACCTAACCAATCAAAACCAATCAAAAACTAAACAATACCAACTAATATCTTCTTTTGACAAAAACTCAGCAACAAGTAAACAAATACAAACAACAATAAACCATCCTAACACATTCATAACACACACCGATCGCATGAACAACGACGAATAATCCACTCAAACCCAGCTATCATCCAACATGTTCAATCCGTTGCTTCAAATGTCAAAACACAACAAATACTACTCACTTGACTCGCACAGTAGCATCGTACTACCAGAGCGAATCGCACTCGCGTAAAAGTGGAAAATCACCCCCATCCGCCTCTCCCCATCTTTTGCGAATAGGAGAAACCTTGTTCAAAATAGAACCTTCACATAGAACACCAATCGGTCACACAAACCACATCATCCTCACTTAGATCAATCCTCGTGTAAATTCAAATTTGCACATTAAGTGAGACAATGTGAATCAACTAAACCATCCGTGCCAACCCAACCAAACAGAACCATGGTGAATTCCGAGTGGATGGATGTTATTCGTACGATGCTTATTTGCTTGATAAAGAGGATGTGGGAATTGTGTGTGTTGATGGTTTGTATATGACTTAGCACTCGTGTGTCTGCTCATGTTGTGTGTATTGTTTTGCTTTGGGACACGATGCGATGCGATGCGATGCGATTCGATTCGATTCGATGTGGTGTTAGTATGAGAGAGTTTTCTCGATAGTGATGTTCTGGTTTGCTGATGTGCCGATGTGATGTGATGTGATGTGACGTGATGTGATGTGGAGTGGAGTGATGTGTTGATTTGAGCATT
The DNA here is from genome assembly GCA_948099385.1 of Fasciola hepatica. Lineage (NCBI taxonomy): Eukaryota > Metazoa > Platyhelminthes > Trematoda > Plagiorchiida > Fasciolidae > Fasciola > Fasciola hepatica. Next base: position 4,752,629 of record CANUEZ040000060.1, on the reverse strand, counting down.
GTGTTGGTTGATAGTAAGGGATGGTCCGAAGACCTCCCCACTGGCAAAAACTACGCACCCGAGCGAGCCCGATTAGGGATCGTCGCAGGCTTCAACCCGCCAGAGTGCAAGGGCGAGCCTCGACCTGGGGCCAGGGCGTCCGTGATCACCCTGGTCCCGGCGCCAGGTAGGTTTAAGCAATACCTAACCAATCAAAACCAATCAAAAACTAAACAATACCAACTAATATCCTCTTTTGACAAAAACTCAGCAACAAGTAAACAAATACAAACAACAATAAACCATCCTAACACATTCATAACACACACCGATCGCATGAACAACGACGAATAATCCACTCAAACCCAGCTATCATCCAACATGTTCAATCCGTTGCTTCAAATGTCAAAACACAACAAATACTACTCACTTGACTCGCACAGTAGCATCGTACTACCAGAGCGAATCGCACTCGCGTAAAAGTGGAAAATCACCCCCATCCGCCTCTCCCCATCTTTTGCGAATAGGAGAAACCTTGTTCAAAATAGAACCTTCACATAGAACACCAATCGGTCACACAAACCACATCATCCTCACTTAGATCAATCCTCGTGTAAATTCAAATTTGCACATTAAGTGAGACAATGTGAATCAACTAAACCATCCGTGCCAACCCAACCAAACAGAACCATGGTGAATTCCGAGTGGATGGATGTTATTCGTACGATGCTTATTTGCTTGATAAAGAGGATGTGGGAATTGTGTGTGTTGATGGTTTGTATATGACTTAGCACTCGTGTGTCTGCTCATGTTGTGTGTATTGTTTTGCTTTGGGACACGATGCGATTCGATTCGATGTGGTGTTAGTATGAGAGAGTTTTCTCGATAGTGATGTTCTGGTTTGCTGATGTGCCGATGTGATGTGATGTGATGTGATGTGACGTGATGTGATGTGGAGTGAAGTGAAGTGTTGTGTTGATTTGAGCATTGTGCTGATTGATAGTAAGGGATGGTCCGAAGACCTCCCCACTGGCAAAAACTACGCACCCGAGCGAGCCCGATTAGGGATCGTCGCAGGCTTCAACCCGCCAGAGTGCAAGGGCGAGCCTCGACCTGGGGCCAGGGCGTCCGTGATCACCCTGGTCCCGGTGCCAGGTAAGTTTAAGCAATACCTAACCAATCAAAACCAATCAAAAACTAAACAATACCAACTAATATCTTCTTTTGACAAAAACTCAGCAACAAGTAAACAAATACAAACAACAATAAACCATCCTAACACATTCATAACACACACCGATCGCATGAACAACGACGAATAATCCACTCAAACCCAGCTATCATCCAACATGTTCAATCCGTTGCTTCAAATGTCAAAACACAACAAATACTACTCACTTGACTCGCACAGTAGCATCGTACTACCAGAGCGAATCGCACTCGCGTAAAAGTGGAAAATCACCCCCATCCGCCTCTCCCCATCTTTTGCGAATAGGAGAAACCTTGTTCAAAATAGAACCTTCACATAGAACACCAATCGGTCACACAAACCACATCATCCTCACTTAGATCAATCCTCGTGTAAATTCAAATTTGCACATTAAGTGAGACAATGTGAATCAACTAAACCATCCGTGCCAACCCAACCAAACAGAACCATGGTGAATTCCGAGTGGATGGATGTTATTCGTACGATGCTTATTTGCTTGATAAAGAGGATGTGGGAATTGTGTGTGTTGATGGTTTGTATATGACTTAGCACTCGTGTGTCTGCTCATGTTGTGTGTATTGTTTTGCTTTGGGACACGATGCGATTCGATTCGATGTGGTGTTAGTATGAGAGAGTTTTCTCGATAGTGATGTTCTGGTTTGCTGATGTGCCGATGTGATGTGATGTGATGTGATGTGACGTGATGTGATGTGGAGTGAAGTGAAGTGTTGTGTTGATTTGAGCATTGTGCTGATTGATAGTAAGGGATGGTCCGAAGACCTCCCCACTGGCAAAAACTACGCACCCGAGCGAGCCCGATTAGGGATCGTCGCAGGCTTCAACCCGCCAGAGTGCAAGGGCGAGCCTCGACCTGGGGCCAGGGCGTCCGTGATCACCCTGGTCCCGGTGCCAGGTAAGTTTATTCAATACCTAACCAATCAAAACCAATCAAAAACTAAACAATACCAACTAATATCCTCATTTGACAAAAACTCAGCAACAAGTAAACAAATACAAACAACAATAAACCATCCTAACACATTCATAACACACACCGATCGCATGAACAACGACGAATAATCCACTCAAACCCAGCTATCATCCAACATGTTCAATCCGTTGCTTCAAATATCAAAACACAACAAATACTACTCACTTAACTCGCACAGTAGCATCGTACTACCAGAGCGAATCGCACTCGCGTAGAAGTGGAAAATCCTCCCCCATCCGCCTCTCCCCATCTTTTGCGAATAGGAGAAACCTTGTTCAAGATAGAACCTTCACATAGAACACCAATCGGTCACACAAACCACATCATCCTCACTTAGATCAATCCTCGTGTAAATTCAAATTTGCACATTAAGTGAGACAATGTGAATCAACTAAACCATCCGTGCCAACCCAACCAAACAGAACCATGGTGAATTCCGAGTGGATGGATGTTATTCGTACGATGCTTATTTGCTTGATAAAGAGGATGTGGGAATTGTGTGTGTTGATGGTTTGTATATGACTTAGCACTCGTGTGTCTGCTCATGTTGTGTGTATTGTTTTGCTTTGGGACACGATGCGATGCGATGCGATGCGATTCGATTCGATTCGATGTGGTGTTAGTATGAGAGAGTTTTCTCGATAGTGATGTTCTGGTTTGCTGATGTGCCGATGTGATGTGATGTGGTGTGACGTGATGTGATGTGGAGTGGAGTGATGTGTTGATTTGAGCATTGTGTTGATTGATAGTAAGGGATGGTCCGAAGACCTCCCCACTGGCAAAAACTACGCACCCGAGCGAGCCCGATTAGGGATCGTCGCAGGCTTCAACCCGCCAGAGTGCAAGGGCGAGCCTCGACCTGGGGCCAGGGCGTCCGTGATCACCCTGGTCCCGGCGCCAGGTAAGTTTAAGCAATACCTAACCAATCAAAACCAATCAAAAACTAAACAATACCAACTAATATCCTCATTTGACAAAAACTCAGCAACAAGTAAACAAATACAAACAACAATAAACCATCCTAACACATTCATAACACACACCGATCGCATGAACAACGACGAATAATCCACTCAAACCCAGCTATCATCCAACATGTTCAATCCGTTGCTTCAAATATCAAAACACAACAAATACTACTCACTTAACTCGCACAGTAGCATCGTACTACCAGAGCAAATCGCACTCGCGTAGAAGTGGAAAATCCTCCCCCATCCGCCTCTCCCCATCTTTTGCGAATAGGAGAAACCTTGTTCAAGATAGAACCTTCACATAGAACACCAATCGGTCACACAAACCACATCATCCTCACTTAGATCAATCCTCGTGTAAATTCAAATTTGCACATTAAGTGAGACAATGTGAATCAACTAAACCATCCGTGCCAACCCAACCAAACAGAACCATGGTGAATTCCGAGTGGATGGATGTTATTCGTACGATGCTTATTTGCTTGATAAAGAGGATGTGGGAATTGTGTGTGTTGATGGTTTGTATATGACTTAGCACTCGTGTGTCTGCTCATGTTGTGTGTATTGTTTTGCTTTGGGACACGATGCGATTCGATTCGATGTGGTGTTAGTATGAGAGAGTTTTCTCGATAGTGATGTTCTGGTTTGCTGATGTGCCGATGTGATGTGATGTGATGTGATGTGACGTGATGTGATGTGGAGTGAAGTGAAGTGTTGTGTTGATTTGAGCATTGTGCTGATTGATAGTAAGGGATGGTCCGAAGACCTCCCCACTGGCAAAAACTACGCACCCGAGCGAGCCCGATTAGGGATCGTCGCAGGCTTCAACCCGCCAGAGTGCAAGGGCGAGCCTCGACCTGGGGCCAGGGCGTCCGTGATCACCCTGGTACCGGTGCCAGGTAAGTTTATTCAATACCTAACCAATCAAAACCAATCAAAAACTAAACAATACCAACTAATATCCTCTTTTGACAAAAACTCAGCAACAAGTAAACAAATACAAACAACAATAAACCATCCTAACACATTCATAACACACACCGATCGCATGAACAACGACGAATAATCCACTCAAACCCAGCTATCATCCAACATGTTCAATCCGTTGCTTCAAATGTCAAAACACAACAAATACTACTAACTTAACTCGCACAGTAGCATCGTACTACCAGAGCGAATCGCACTCGCGTAAAAGTGGAAAATCACCCCCATCCGCCTCTCCCCATCTTTTGCGAATAGGAGAAACCTTGTTCAAAATAGAACCTTCACATAGAACACCAATCGGTCACACAAACCACATCATCCTCACTTAGATCAATCCTCGTGTAAATTCAAATTTGCACATTAAGTGAGGCAATGTGAATCAACTAAACCATCCGTGCCAACCCAACCAAACAGAACCATGGTGAATTCCGAGTGGATGGATGTTATTCGTACGATGCTTATTTGCTTGATAAAGAGGATGTGGGAATTGTGTGTGTTGATGGTTTGTATATGACTTAGCACTCGTGTGTCTGCTCATGTTGTGTGTATTGTTTTGCTTTGGGACACGATGCGATGCGATGCGATGCGATGCGATGCGATGCGATGCGATTCGATTCGATGTGGTGTTAGTATGAGAGAGTTTTCTCGATAGTGATGTTCTGGTTTGCTGATGTGCCGATGTGATGTGATGTGGTGTGACGTGATGTGATGTGGAGTGGAGTGATGTGTTGATTTGAGCATTGTGTTGATTGATAGTAAGGGATGGTCCGAAGACCTCCCCACTGGCAAAAACTACGCACCCGAGCGAGCCCGATTAGGGATCGTCGCAGGCTTCAACCCGCCAGAGTGCAAGGGCGAGCCTCGACCTGGGGCCAGGGCGTCCGTGATCACCCTGGTCCCGGCGCCAGGTAAGTTTAAGCAATACCTAACCAATCAAAACCAATCAAAAACTAAACAATACCAACTAATATCCTCTTTTGACAAAAACTCAGCAACAAGTAAACAAATACAAACAACAATAAACCATCCTAACACATTCATAACACACACCGATCGCATGAACAACGACGAATAATCCACTCAAAACCAGCTATCATCCAACATGTTCAATCCGTTGCTTCAAATATCAAAACACAACAAATACTACTCACTTAACTCGCACAGTAGCATCGTACTACCAGAGCGAATCGCACTCGCGTAGAAGTGGAAAATCCTCCCCCATCCGCCTCTCCCCATCTTTTGCGAATAGGAGAAACCTTGTTCAAAATAGAACCTTCACATAGAACACCAATCGGTCACACAAACCACATCATCCTCACTTAGATCAATCCTCGTGTAAATTCAAATTTGCACATTAAGTGAGACAATGTGAATCAACTAAACCATCCGTGCCAACCCAACCAAACAGAACCATGGTGAATTCCGAGTGGATGGATGTTATTCGTACGATGCTTATTTGCTTGATAAAGAGGATGTGGGAATTGTGTGTGTTGATGGTTTGTATATGACTTAGCACTCGTGTGTCTGCTCATGTTGTGTGTATTGTTTTGCTTTGGGACACGATGCGATGCGATGCGATGCGATTCGATTCGATGTGGTGTTAGTATGAGAGAGTTTTCTCGATAGTGATGTTCTGGTTTGCTGATGTGCCGATGTGATGTGATGTGACGTGATGTGATGTGGAGTGAAGTGAAGTGTTGTGTTGATTTGAGCATTGTGCTGATTGATAGTAAGGGATGGTCCGAAGACCTCCCCACTGGCAAAAACTACGCACCCGAGCGAGCCCGATTAGGGATCGTCGCAGGCTTCAACCCGCCAGAGTGCAAGGGCGAGCCTCGACCTGGGGCCAGGGCGTCCGTGATCACCCTGGTCCCGGCGCCAGGTAAGTTTATTCAATACCTAACCAATCAAAACCAATCAAAAACTAAACAATACCAACTAATATCCTCTTTTGACAAAAACTCAGCAACAAGTAAACAAATACAAACAACAATAAACCATCCTAACACATTCATAACACACACCGATCGCATGAACAACGACGAATAATCCACTCAAACCCAGCTATCATCCAACATGTTCAATCCGTTGCTTCAAATGTCAAAACACAACAAATACTACTCACTTGACTCGCACAGTAGCATCGTACTACCAGAGCGAATCGCACTCGCGTAGAAGTGGAAAATCCTCCCCCATCCGCCTCTCCCCATCTACTGCGAATAGGAGAAACCTTGTTCAAAATAGAACCTTCACATAGAACACCAATCGGTCACACAAACCACATCATCCTCACTTAGATCAATCCTCGTGTAAATTCAAATTTGCACATTAAGTGAGGCAATGTGAATCAACTAAACCATCCGTGCCAACCCAACCAAACAGAACCATGGTGAATTCCGAGTGGATGGATGTTATTCGTACGATGCTTATTTGCTTGATAAAGAGGATGTGGGAATTGTGTGTGTTGATGGTTTGTATATGACTTAGCACTCGTGTGTCTGCTCATGTTGTGTGTATTGTTTTGCTTTGGGACACGATGCGATGCGATGCGATGCGATTCGATTCGATTCGATGTGGTGTTAGTATGAGAGAGTTTTCTCGATAGTGATGTTCTGGTTTGCTGATGTGCCGATGTGATGTGATGTGGTGTGACGTGATGTGATGTGGAGTGGAGTGATGTGTTGATTTGAGCATTGTGTTGATTGATAGTAAGGGATGGTCCGAAGACCTCCCCACTGGCAAAAACTACGCACCCGAGCGAGCCCGATTAGGGATCGTCGCAGGCTTCAACCCGCCAGAGTGCAAGGGCGAGCCTCGACCTGGGGCCAGGGCGTCCGTGATCACCCTGGTCCCGGCGCCAGGTAAGTTTAAGCAATACCTAACCAATCAAAACCAATCAAAAACTAAACAATACCAACTAATATCCTCTTTTGACAAAAACTCAGCAACAAGTAAACAAATACAAACAACAATAAACCATCCTAACACATTCATAACACACACCGATCGCATGAACAACGACGAATAATCCACTCAAAACCAGCTATCATCCAACATGTTCAATCCGTTGCTTCAAATATCAAAACACAACAAATACTACTCACTTGACTCGCACAGTAGCATCGTACTACCAGAGCGAATCGCACTCGCGTAGAAGTGGAAAATCCTCCCCCATCCGCCTCTCCCCATCTACTGCGAATAGGAGAAACCTTGTTCAAGATAGAACCTTCACATAGAACACCAATCGGTCACACAAACCACATCATCCTCACTTAGATCAATCCTCGTGTAAATTCAAATTTGCACATTAGGTGAGGCAATGTGAATCAACTAAACCATCCGTGCCAACCCAACCAAACAGAACCATGGTGAATTCCGAGTGGATGGATGTTATTCGTACGATGCTTATTTGCTTGATAAAGAGGATGTGGGAATTGTGTGTGTTGATGGTTTGTATATGACTTAGCACTCGTGTGTCTGCTCATGTTGTGTGTATTGTTTTGCTTTGGGACACGATGCGATGCGATGCGATGCGATTCGATTCGATGTGGTGTTAGTATGAGAGAGTTTTCTCGATAGTGATGTTCTGGTTTGCTGATGTGCCGATGTGATGTGATGTGATGTGACGTGATGTGATGTGGAGTGGAGTGATGTGTTGATTTGAGCATTGTGTTGATTGATAGTAAGGGATGGTCCGAAGACCTCCCCACTGGCAAAAACTACGCACCCGAGCGAGCCCGATTAGGGATCGTCGCAGGCTTCAACCCGCCAGAGTGCAAGGGCGAGCCTCGACCTGGGGCCAGGGCGTCCGTGATCACCCTGGTCCCGGCGCCAGGTAAGTTTAAGCAATACCTAACCAATCAAAACCAATCAAAAACTAAACAATACCAACTAATATTCTCATTTGACAAAAACTCAGCAACAAGTAAACAAATACGAACAACAATAAACCATCCTAACACATTCATAACACACACCGATCGCATGAACAACGACGAATAATCCACTCAAAACCAGCTATCATCCAACATGTTCAATCCGTTGCTTCAAATATCAAAACACAACAAATACTACTCACTTGACTCGCACAGTAGCATCGTACTACCAGAGCGAATCGCACTCGCGTAGAAGTGGAAAATCCTCCCCCATCCGCCTCTCCCCATCTACTGCGAATAGGAGAAACCTTGTTCAAGATAGAACCTTCACATAGAACACCAATCGGTCACACAAACCACATCATCCTCACTTAGATCAATCCTCGTGTAAATTCAAATTTGCACATTAAGTGAGGCAATGTGAATCAACTAAACCATCCGTGCCAACCCAACCAAACAGAACCATGGTGAATTCCGAGTGGATGGATGTTATTCGTACGATGCTTATTTGCTTGATAAAGAGGATGTGGGAATTGTGTGTGTTGATGGTTTGTATATGACTTAGCACTCGTGTGTCTGCTCATGTTGTGTGTATTGTTTTGCTTTGGGACACGATGCGATGCGATGCGATGCGATTCGATTCGATGTGGTGTTAGTATGAGAGAGTTTTCTCGATAGTGATGTTCTGGTTTGCTGATGTGCCGATGTGATGTGATGTGATGTGATGTGACGTGATGTGATGTGGAGTGAAGTGAAGTGTTGTGTTGATTTGAGCATTGTGCTGATTGATAGTAAGGGATGGTCCGAAGACCTCCCCACTGGCAAAAACTACGCACCCGAGCGAGCCCGATTAGGGATCGTCGCAGGCTTCAACCCGCCAGAGTGCAAGGGCGAGCCTCGACCTGGGGCCAGGGCGTCCGTGATCACCCTGGTCCCGGCGCCAGGTAAGTTTAAGCAATACCTAACCAATCAAAACCAATCAAAAACTAAACAATACCAACTAATATCCTCTTTTGACAAAAACTCAGCAACAAGTAAACAAATACAAACAACAATAAACCATCCTAACACATTCATAACACACACCGATCGCATGAACAACGACGAATAATCCACTCAAAACCAGCTATCATCCAACATGTTCAATCCGTTGCTTCAAATATCAAAACACAACAAATACTACTCACTTGACTCGCACAGTAGCATCGTACTACCAGAGCGAATCGCACTCGCGTAGAAGTGGAAAATCCTCCCCCATCCGCCTCTCCCCATCTACTGCGAATAGGAGAAACCTTGTTCAAGATAGAACCTTCACATAGAACACCAATCGGTCACACAAACCACATCATCCTCACTTAGATCAATCCTCGTGTAAATTCAAATTTGCACATTAAGTGAGACAATGTGAATCAACTAAACCATCCGTGCCAACCCAACCAAACAGAACCATGGTGAATTCCGAGTGGATGGATGTTATTCGTACGATGCTTATTTGCTTGATAAAGAGGATGTGGGAATTGTGTGTGTTGATGGTTTGTATATGACTTAGCACTCGTGTGTCTGCTCATGTTGTGTGTATTGTTTTGCTTTGGGACACGATGCGATGCGATGCGATGCGATTCGATTCGATTCGATGTGGTGTTAGTATGAGAGAGTTTTCTCGATAGTGATGTTCTGGTTTGCTGATGTGCCGATGTGATGTGATGTGATGTGACGTGATGTGATGTGGAGTGGAGTGATGTGTTGATTTGAGCATTGTGTTGATTGATAGTAAGGGATGGTCCGAAGACCTCCCCACTGGCAAAAACTACGCACCCGAGCGAGCCCGATTAGGGATCGTCGCAGGCTTCAACCCGCCAGAGTGCAAGGGCGAGCCTCGACCTGGGGCCAGGGCGTCCGTGATCACCCTGGTCCCGGCGCCAGGTAAGTATAAGCAATACATAACCAATCAAAACCAATCAAAAACTAAACAATACCAACTAATATCCTCATTTGACAAAAACTCAGCAACAAGTAAACAAATACAAACAACAATAAACCATCCTAACACATTCATAACACACACCGATCGCATGAACAACGACGAATAATCCACTCAAAACCAGCTATCATCCAACATGTTCAATCCGTTGCTTCAAATATCAAAACACAACAAATACTACTCACTTAACTCGCACAGTAGCATCGTACTACCAGAGCGAATCGCACTCGCGTAGAAGTGGAAAATCCTCCCCCATCCGCCTCTCCCCATCTACTGCGAATAGGAGAAACCTTGTTCAAGATAGAACCTTCACATAGAACACCAATCGGTCACACAAACCACATCATCCTCACTTAGATCAATCCTCGTGTAAATTCAAATTTGCACATTAAGTGAGACAATGTGAATCAACTAAACCATCCGTGCCAACCCAACCAAACAGAACCATGGTGAATTCCGAGTGGATGGATGTTATTCGTACGATGCTTATTTGCTTGATAAAGAGGATGTGGGAATTGTGTGTGTTGATGGTTTGTATATGACTTAGCACTCGTGTGTCTGCTCATGTTGTGTGTATTGTTTTGCTTTGGGACACGATGCGATGCGATGCGATGCGATTCGATTCGATTCGATGTGGTGTTAGTATGAGAGAGTTTTCTCGATAGTGATGTTCTGGTTTGCTGATGTGCCGATGTGATGTGATGTGATGTGACGTGATGTGATGTGGAGTGGAGTGATGTGTTGATTTGAGCATTGTGTTGATTGATAGTAAGGGATGGTCCGAAGACCTCCCCACTGGCAAAAACTACGCACCCGAGCGAGCCCGATTAGGGATCGTCGCAGGCTTCAACCCGCCAGAGTGCAAGGGCGAGCCTCGACCTGGGGCCAGGGCGTCCGTGATCACCCTGGTCCCGGCGCCAGGTAAGTTTAAGCAATACCTAACCAATCAAAACCAATCAAAAACTAAACAACACCAACTAATATCCTCATTTGACAAAAACTCAGCAACAAGTAAACAAATACAAACAACAATAAACCATCCTAACACATTCATAACACACACCGATCGCATGAACAACGACGAATAATCCACTCAAAACCAGCTATCATCCAACATGTTCAATCCGTTGCTTCAAATATCAAAACACAACAAATACTACTCACTTAACTCGCACAGTAGCATCGTACTACCAGAGCGAATCGCACTCGCGTAGAAGTGGAAAATCCTCCCCCATCCGCCTCTCCCCATCTACTGCGAATAGGAGAAACCTTGTTCAAGATAGAACCTTCACATAGAACACCAATCGGTCACACAAACCACATCATCCTCACTTAGATCAATCCTCGTGTAAATTCAAATTTGCACATTAAGTGAGACAATGTGAATCAACTAAACCATCCGTGCCAACCCAACCAAACAGAACCATGGTGAATTCCGAGTGGATGGATGTTATTCGTACGATGCTTATTTGCTTGATAAAGAGGATGTGGGAATTGTGTGTGTTGATGGTTTGTATATGACTTAGCACTCGTGTGTCTGCTCATGTTGTGTGTATTGTTTTGCTTTGGGACACGATGCGATGCGATGCGATGCGATTCGATTCGATTCGATGTGGTGTTAGTATGAGAGAGTTTTCTCGATAGTGATGTTCTGGTTTGCTGATGTGCCGATGTGATGTGATGTGATGTGATGTGACGTGATGTGATGTGGAGTGAAGTGAAGTAATGTGTTGATTTGAGCATTGTGTTGATTGATAGTAAGGGATGGTCCGAAGACCTCCCCACTGGCAAAAACTACGCACCCGAGCGAGCCCGATTAGGGATCGTCGCAGGCTTCAACCCGCCAGAGTGCAAGGGCGAGCCTCGACCTGGGGCCAGGGCGTCCGTGATCACCCTGGTCCCGGCGCCAGGTAAGTATAAGCAATACATAACCAATCAAAACCAATCAAAAACTAAACAATACCAACTAATATCCTCATTTGACAAAAACTCAGCAACAAGTAAACAAATACAAACAACAATAAACCATCCTAACACATTCATAACACACACCGATCGCATGAACAACGACGAATAATCCACTCAAAACCAGCTATCATCCAACATGTTCAATCCGTTGCTTCAAATATCAAAACACAACAAATACTACTCACTTAACTCGCACAGTAGCATCGTACTACCAGAGCGAATCGCACTCGCGTAGAAGTGGAAAATCCTCCCCCATCCGCCTCTCCCCATCTACTGCGAATAGGAGAAACCTTGTTCAAGATAGAACCTTCACATAGAACACCAATCGGTCACACAAACCACATCATCCTCACTTAGATCAATCCTCGTGTAAATTCAAATTTGCACATTAAGTGAGACAATGTGAATCAACTAAACCATCCGTGCCAACCCAACCAAACAGAACCATGGTGAATTCCGAGTGGATGGATGTTATTCGTACGATGCTTATTTGCTTGATAAAGAGGATGTGGGAATTGTGTGTGTTGATGGTTTGTATATGACTTAGCACTCGTGTGTCTGCTCATGTTGTGTGTATTGTTTTGCTTTGGGACACGATGCGATGCGATGCGATGCGATTCGATTCGATTCGATGTGGTGTTAGTATGAGAGAGTTTTCTCGATAGTGATGTTCTGGTTTGCTGATGTGCCGATGTGATGTGATGTGATGTGATGTGACGTGATGTGATGTGGAGTGAAGTGATGTGTTGATTTGAGCATTGTGCTGATTGATAGTAAGGGATGGTCCGAAGACCTCCCCACTGGCAAAAACTACGCACCCGAGCGAGCCCGATTAGGGATCGTCGCAGGCTTCAACCCGCCAGAGTGCAAGGGCGAGCCTCGACCTGGGGCCAGGGCGTCCGTGATCACCCTGGTCCCGGCGCCAGGTAAGTTTAAGCAATACCTAACCAATCAAAACCAATCAAAAACTAAACAATACCAACTAATATCCTCATTTGACAAAAACTCAGCAACAAGTAAACAAATACAAACAACAATAAACCATCCTAACACATTCATAACACACACCGATCGCATGAACAACGACGAATAATCCACTCAAAACCAGCTATCATCCAACATGTTCAATCCGTTGCTTCAAATATCAAAACACAACAAATACTACTCACTTGACTCGCACAGTAGCATCGTACTACCAGAGCGAATCGCACTCGCGTAGAAGTGGAAAATCCTCCCCCATCCGCCTCTCCCCATCTACTGCGAATAGGAGAAACCTTGTTCAAGATAGAACCTTCACATAGAACACCAATCGGTCACACAAACCACATCATCCTCACTTAGATCAATCCTCGTGTAAATTCAAATTTGCACATTAAGTGAGGCAATGTGAATCAACTAAACCATCCGTGCCAACCCAACCAAACAGAACCATGGTGAATTCCGAGTGGATGGATGTTATTCGTACGATGCTTATTTGCTTGATAAAGAGGATGTGGGAATTGTGTGTGTTGATGGTTTGTATATGACTTAGCACTCGTGTGTCTGCTCATGTTGTGTGTATTGTTTTGCTTTGGGACACGATGCGATGCGATGCGATGCGATTCGATTCGATTCGATGTGGTGTTAGTATGAGAGAGTTTTCTCGATAGTGATGTTCTGGTTTGCTGATGTGCCGATGTGATGTGATGTGATGTGATGTGACGTGATGTGATGTGGAGTGAAGTGAAGTGATGTGTTGATTTGAGCATTGTGCTGATTGATAGTAAGGGATGGTCCGAAGACCTCCCCACTGGCAAAAACTACGCACCCGAGCGAGCCCGATTAGGGATCGTCGCAGGCTTCAACCCGCCAGAGTGCAAGGGCGAGCCTCGACCTGGGGCCAGGGCGTCCGTGATCACCCTGGTCCCGGCGCCAGGTAAGTTTAAGCAATACCTAACCAATCAAAACCAATCAAAAACTAAACAATACCAACTAATATCCTCATTTGACAAAAACTCAGCAACAAGTAAACAAATACAAACAACAATAAACCATCCTAACACATTCATAACACACACCGATCGCATGAACAACGACGAATAATCCACTCAAAACCAGCTATCATCCAACATGTTCAATCCGTTGCTTCAAATATCAAAACACAACAAATACTACTCACTTAACTCGCACAGTAGCATCGTACTACCAGAGCGAATCGCACTCGCGTAGAAGTGGAAAATCCTCCCCCATCCGCCTCTCCCCATCTACTGCGAATAGGAGAAACCTTGTTCAAGATAGAACCTTCACATAGAACACCAATCGGTCACACAAACCACATCATCCTCACTTAGATCAATCCTCGTGTAAATTCAAATTTGCACATTAAGTGAGACAATGTGAATCAACTAAACCATCCGTGCCAACCCAACCAAACAGAACCATGGTGAATTCCGAGTGGATGGATGTTATTCGTACGATGCTTATTTGCTTGATAAAGAGGATGTGGGAATTGTGTGTGTTGATGGTTTGTATATGACTTAGCACTCGTGTGTCTGCTCATGTTGTGTGTATTGTTTTGCTTTGGGACACGATGCGATGCGATGCGATGCGATTCGATTCGATTCGATGTGGTGTTAGTATGAGAGAGTTTTCTCGATAGTGATGTTCTGGTTTGCTGATGTGCCGATGTGATGTGATGTGATGTGATGTGACGTGATGTGATGTGGAGTGAAGTGATGTGTTGATTTGAGCATTGTGTTGATTGATAGTAAGGGATGGTCCGAAGACCTCCCCACTGGCAAAAACTACGCACCCGAGCGAGCCCGATTAGGGATCGTCGCAGGCTTCAACCCGCCAGAGTGCAAGGGCGAGCCTCGACCTGGGGCCAGGGCGTCCGTGATCACCCTGGTCCCGGCGCCAGGTAAGTTTAAGCAATACCTAACCAATCAAAACCAATCAAAAACTAAACAATACCAACTAATATCCTCATTTGACAAAAACTCAGCAACAAGTAAACAAATACAAACAACAATAAACCATCCTAACACATTCATAACACACACCGATCGCATGAACAACGACGAATAATCCACTCAAACCCAGCTATCATCCAACATGTTCAATCCGTTGCTTCAAATATCAAAACACAACAAATACTACTCACTTAACTCGCACAGTAGCATCGTACTACCAGAGCGAATCGCACTCGCGTAGAAGTGGAAAATCCTCCCCCATCCGCCTCTCCCCATCTACTGCGAATAGGAGAAACCTTGTTCAAGATAGAACCTTCACATAGAACACCAATCGGTCACACAAACCACATCATCCTCACTTAGATCAATCCTCGTGTAAATTCAAATTTGCACATTAAGTGAGGCAATGTGAATCAACTAAACCATCCGTGCCAACCCAACCAAACAGAACCATGGTGAATTCCGAGTGGATGGATGTTATTCGTACGATGCTTATTTGCTTGATAAAGAGGATGTGGGAATTGTGTGTGTTGATGGTTTGTATATGACTTAGCACTCGTGTGTCTGCTCATGTTGTGTGTATTGTTTTGCTTTGGGACACGATGCGATGCGATGCGATGCGATTCGATTCGATTCGATGTGGTGTTAGTATGAGAGAGTTTTCTCGATAGTGATGTTCTGGTTTGCTGATGTGCCGATGTGATGTGATGTGATGTGATGTGACGTGATGTGATGTGGAGTGAAGTGATGTGTTGATTTGAGCATTGTGTTGATTGATAGTAAGGGATGGTCCGAAGACCTCCCCACTGGCAAAAACTACGCACCCGAGCGAGCCCGATTAGGGATCGTCGCAGGCTTCAACCCGCCAGAGTGCAAGGGCGAGCCTCGACCTGGGGCCAGGGCGTCCGTGATCACCCTGGTCCCGGCGCCAGGTAAGTTTAAGCAATACCTAACCAATCAAAACCAATCAAAAACTAAACAATACCAACTAATATCCTCTTTTGACAAAAACTCAGCAACAAGTAAACAAATACAAACAACAATAAACCATCCTAACACATTCATAACACACACCGATCGCATGAACAACGACGAATAATCCACTCAAAACCAGCTATCATCCAACATGTTCAATCCGTTGCTTCAAATATCAAAACACAACAAATACTACTCACTTAACTCGCACAGTAGCATCGTACTACCAGAGCGAATCGCACTCGCGTAGAAGTGGAAAATCCTCCCCCATCCGCCTCTCCCCATCTACTGCGAATAGGAGAAACCTTGTTCAAGATAGAACCTTCACATAGAACACCAATCGGTCACACAAACCACATCATCCTCACTTAGATCAATCCTCGTGTAAATTCAAATTTGCACATTAAGTGAGACAATGTGAATCAACTAAACCATCCGTGCCAACCCAACCAAACAGAACCATGGTGAATTCCGAGTGGATGGATGTTATTCGTACGATGCTTATTTGCTTGATAAAGAGGATGTGGGAATTGTGTGTGTTGATGGTTTGTATATGACTTAGCACTCGTGTGTCTGCTCATGTTGTGTGTATTGTTTTGCTTTGGGACACGATGCGATGCGATGCGATGCGATGCGATGCGATTCGATTCGATTCGATTCGATGTGGTGTTAGTATGAGAGAGTTTTCTCGATAGTGATGTTCTGGTTTGCTGATGTGCCGATGTGATGTGATGTGATGTGATGTGATGTGACGTGATGTGATGTGGAGTGGAGTGATGTGTTGATTTGAGCATTGTGCTGATTGATAGTAAGGGATGGTCCGAAGACCTCCCCACTGGCAAAAACTACGCACCCGAGCGAGCCCGATTAGGGATCGTCGCAGGCTTCAACCCGCCAGAGTGCAAGGGCGAGCCTCGACCTGGGGCCAGGGCGTCCGTGATCACCCTGGTCCCGGCGCCAGGTAAGTTTAAGCAATACCTAACCAATCAAAACCAATCAAAAACTAAACAATACCAACTAATATCCTCTTTTGACAAAAACCCAGCAACAAGTAAACAAATACAAACAACAATAAACCATCCTAACACATTCATAACACACACCGATCGCATGAACAACGACGAATAATCCACTCAAAACCAGCTATCATCCAACATGTTCAATCCGTTGCTTCAAATATCAAAACACAACAAATACTACTCACTTAACTCGCACAGTAGCATCGTACTACCAGAGCGAATCGCACTCGCGTAGAAGTGGAAAATCCTCCCCCATCCGCCTCTCCCCATCTACTGCGAATAGGAGAAACCTTGTTCAAGATAGAACCTTCACATAGAACACCAATCGGTCACACAAACCACATCATCCTCACTTAGATCAATCCTCGTGTAAATTCAAATTTGCACATTAAGTGAGACAATGTGAATCAACTAAACCATCCGTGCCAACCCAACCAAACAGAACCATGGTGAATTCCGAGTGGATGGATGTTATTCGTACGATGCTTATTTGCTTGATAAAGAGGATGTAAGAATTGTGTGTGTTGATGGTTTGTATATGACTTAGCACTCGTGTGTCTGCTCATGTTGTGTGTATTGTTTTGCTTTGGGACACGATGCGATGCGATGCGATGCGATTCGATTCGATTCGATGTGGTGTTAGTATGAGAGAGTTTTCTCGATAGTGATGTTCTGGTTTGCTGATGTGCCGATGTGATGTGATGTGATGTGACGTGATGTGATGTGGAGTGGAGTGATGTGTTGATTTGAGCATTGTGCTGATTGATAGTAAGGGATGGTCCGAAGACCTCCCCACTGGCAAAAACTACGCACCCGAGCGAGCCCGATTAGGGATCGTCGCAGGCTTCAACCCGCCAGAGTGCAAGGGCGAGCCTCGACCTGGGGCCAGGGCGTCCGTGATCACCCTGGTCCCGGCGCCAGGTAAGTTTAAGCAATACCTAACCAATCAAAACCAATCAAAAACTAAACAATACCAACTAATATCCTCATTTGACAAAAACTCAGCAACAAGTAAACAAATACAAACAACAATAAACCATCCTAACACATTCATAACACACACCGATCGCATGAACAACGAAGAATAATCCACTCAAACCCAGCTATCATCCAACATGTTCAATCCGTTGCTTCAAATATCAAAACACAACAAATACTACTCACTTGACTCGCACAGTAGCATCGTACTACCAGAGCGAATCGCACTCGCGTAGAAGTGGAAAATCCTCCCCCATCCGCCTCTCCCCATCTACTGCGAATAGGAGAAACCTTGTTCAAGATAGAACCTTCACATAGAACACCAATCGGTCACACAAACCACATCATCCTCACTTAGATCAATCCTCGTGTAAATTCAAATTTGCACATTAAGTGAGGCAATGTGAATCAACTAAACCATCCGTGCCAACCCAACCAAACAGAACCATGGTGAATTCCGAGTGGATGGATGTTATTCGTACGATGCTTATTTGCTTGATAAAGAGGATGTAAGAATTGTGTGTGTTGATGGTTTGTATATGACTTAGCACTCGTGTGTCTGCTCATGTTGTGTGTATTGTTTTGCTTTGGGACACGATGCGATGCGATGCGATGCGATGCGTTTCGATTCGATGTGGTGTTAGTATGAGAGAGTTTTCTCGATAGTGATGTTCTGGTTTGCTGAAGTGCCGATGTGATGTGATGTGATGTGATGTGATGTGACGTGATGTGATGTGGAGTGAAGTGATGTGTTGATTTGAGCATTGTGCTGATTGATAGTAAGGGATGGTCCGAAGACCTCCCCACTGGCAAAAACTACGCACCCGAGCGAGCCCGATTAGGGATCGTCGCAGGCTTCAACCCGCCAGAGTGCAAGGGCGAGCCTCGACCTGGGGCCAGGGCGTCCGTGATCACCCTGGTCCCGGCGCCAGGTAAGTTTAAGCAATACCTAACCAATCAAAACCAATCAAAAACTAAACAATACCAACTAATATCCTCTTTTGACAAAAACTCAGCAACAAGTAAACAAATACAAACAACAATAAACCATCCTAACACATTCATAACACACACCGATCGCATGAACAACGACGAATAATCCACTCAAAACCAGCTATCATCCAACATGTTCAATCCGTTGCTTCAAATATCAAAACACAACAAATACTACTCACTTGACTCGCACAGTAGCATCGTACTACCAGAGCGAATCGCACTCGCGTAGAAGTGGAAAATCCTCCCCCATCCGCCTCTCCCCATCTACTGCGAATAGGAGAAACCTTGTTCAAGATAGAACCTTCACATAGAACACCAATCGGTCACACAAACCACATCATCCTCACTTAGATCAATCCTCGTGTAAATTCAAATTTGCACAATAAGTGAGACAATGTGAATCAACTAAACCATCCGTGCCAACCCAACCAAACAGAACCATGGTGAATTCCGAGTGGATGGATGTTATTCGTACGATGCTTATTTGCTTGATAAAGAGGATGTAAGAATTGTGTGTGTTGATAGTTTGTATATGACTTAGCACTCGTGTGTCTGCTCATGTTGTGTGTATTGTTTTGCTTTGGGACACGATGCGATGCGATGCGATTCGATTCGATTCGATGTGGTGTTAGTATGAGAGAGTTTTCTCGATAGTGATGTTCTGGTTTGCTGATGTGCCGATGTGATGTGATGTGATGTGATGTGATGTGACGTGATGTGATGTGGAGTGAAGTGATGTGTTGATTTGAGCATTGTGTTGATTGATAGTAAGGGATGGTCCGAAGACCTCCCCACTGGCAAAAACTACGCACCCGAGCGAGCCCGATTAGGGATCGTCGCAGGCTTCAACCCGCCAGAGTGCAAGGGCGAGCCTCGACCTGGGGCCAGGGCGTCCGTGATCACCCTGGTCCCGGCGCCAGGTAAGTTTAAGCAATACCTAACCAATCAAAACCAATCAAAAACTAAACAATACCAACTAATATCCTCATTTGACAAACACTCAGCAACAAGTAAACAAATACAAACAACAATAAACCATCCTAACACATTCATAACACACACCGATCGCATGAACAACGACGAATAATCCACTCAAAACCAGCTATCATCCAACATGTTCAATCCGTTGCTTCAAATATCAAAACACAACAAATACTACTCACTTGACTCGCACAGTAGCATCGTACTACCAGAGCGAATCGCACTCGCGTAGAAGTGGAAAATCCTCCCCCATCCGCCTCTCCCCATCTACTGCGAATAGGAGAAACCTTGTTCAAGATAGAACCTTCACAAAGAACACCAATCGGTCACACAAACCACATCATCCTCACTTAGATCAATCCTCGTGTAAATTCAAATTTGCACATTAAGTGAGACAATGTGAATCAACTAAACCATCCGTGCCAACCCAACCAAACAGAACCATGGTGAATTCCGAGTGGATGGATGTTATTCGTACGATGCTTATTTGCTTGATAAAGAGGATGTGGGAATTGTGTGTGTTGATGGTTTGTATATGACTTAGCACTCGTGTGTCTGCTCATGTTGTGTGTATTGTTTTGCTTTGGGACACGATGCGATGCGATGCGATGCGATGCGATGCGATTCGATTCGATTCGATGTGGTGTTAGTATGAGAGAGTTTTCTCGATAGTGATGTTCTGGTTTGCTGATGTGCCGATGTGATGTGATGTGATGTGACGTGATGTGATGTGGAGTGGAGTGATGTGTTGATTTGAGCATTGTGTTGATTGATAGTAAGGGATGGTCCGAAGACCTCCCCACTGGCAAAAACTACGCACCCGAGCGAGCCCGATTAGGGATCGTCGCAGGCTTCAACCCGCCAGAGTGCAAGGGCGAGCCTCGACCTGGGGCCAGGGCGTCCGTGATCACCCTGGTCCCGGCGCCAGGTAAGTTTAAGAAACCTAACCAATCAAAACCAATCAAAAACTAAACAATACCAACTAATATCCTCATTTGACAAACACTCAGCAACAAGTAAACAAATACAAACAACAATAAACCATCCTAACACATTCATAACACACACCGATCGCATGAACAACGACGAATAATCCACTCAAAACCAGCTATCATCCAACATGTTCAATCCGTTGCTTCAAATATCAAAACACAACAAATACTACTCACTTAACTCGCACAGTAGCATCGTACTACCAGAGCGAATCGCACTCGCGTAGAAGTGGAAAATCCTCCCCCATCCGCCTCTCCCCATCTACTGCGAATAGGAGAAACCTTGTTCAAGATAGAACCTTCACATAGAACACCAATCGGTCACACAAACCACATCATCCTCACTTAGATCAATCCTCGTGTAAATTCAAATTTGCACATTAAGTGAGACAATGTGAATCAACTAAACCATCCGTGCCAACCCAACCAAACAGAACCATGGTGAATTCCGAGTGGATGGATGTTATTCGTACGATGCTTATTTGCTTGATAAAGAGGATGTGGGAATTGTGTGTGTTGATGGTTTGTATATGACTTAGCACTCGTGTGTCTGCTCATGTTGTGTGTATTGTTTTGCTTTGGGACACGATGCGATGCGATGCGATGCGATGCGATGCGATTCGATTCGATTCGATGTGGTGTTAGTATGAGAGAGTTTTCTCGATAGTGATGTTCTGGTTTGCTGATGTGCCGATGTGATGTGATGTGATGTGATGTGATGTGACGTGATGTGATGTGGAGTGGAGTGATGTGTTGATTTGAGCATTGTGTTGATTGATAGTAAGGGATGGTCCGAAGACCTCCCCACTGGCAAAAACTACGCACCCGAGCGAGCCCGATTAGGGATCGTCGCAGGCTTCAACCCGCCAGAGTGCAAGGGCGAGCCTCGACCTGGGGCCAGGGCGTCCGTGATCACCCTGGTCCCGGCGCCAGGTAAGTTTAAGCAATACCTAACCAATCAAAACCAATCAAAAACTAAACAATACCAACTAATATCCTCTTTTGACAAAAACTCAGCAACAAGTAAACAAATACAAACAACAATAAACCATCCTAACACATTCATAACACACACCGATCGCATGAACAACGACGAATAATCCACTCAAACCCAGCTATCATCCAACATGTTCAATCCGTTGCTTCAAATGTCAAAACACAACAAATACTACTCACTTGACTCGCACAGTAGCATCGTACTACCAGAGCGAATCGCACTCGCGTAAAAGTGGAAAATCACCCCCATCCGCCTCTCCCCATCTTTTGCGAATAGGAGAAACCTTGTTCAAGATAGAACCTTCACAAAGAACACCAATCGGTCACACAAACCACATCATCCTCACTTAGATCAATCCTCGTGTAAATTCAAATTTGCACATTAAGTGAGACAATGTGAATCAACTAAACCATCCGTGCCAACCCAACCAAACAGAACCATGGTGAATTCCGAGTGGATGGATGTTATTCGTACGATGCTTATTTGCTTGATAAAGAGGATGTGGGAATTGTGTGTGTTGATGGTTTGTATATGACTTAGCACTCGTGTGTCTGCTCATGTTGTGTGTATTGTTTTGCTTTGGGACACGATGCGATGCGATGCGATTCGATTCGATTCGATGTGGTGTTAGTATGAGAGAGTTTTCTCGATAGTGATGTTCTGGTTTGCTGATGTGCCGATGTGATGTGATGTGATGTGGTGTGACGTGATGGGATGTGGAGTGAAGTGATGTGTTGATTTGAGCATTGTGCTGATTGATAGTAAGGGATGGTCCGAAGACCTCCCCACTGGCAAAAACTACGCACCCGAGCGAGCCCGATTAGGGATCGTCGCAGGCTTCAACCCGCCAGAGTGCAAGGGCGAGCTTCGACCTGGGGCCAGGGCGTCCGTGATCACCCTGGTCCCGGCGCCAGGTAAGTTTAAGCAATACCTAACCAATCAAAACCAATCAAAAACTAAACAATACCAACTAATATCCTCATTTGACAAACACTCAGCAACAAGTAAACAAATACAAACAACAATAAACCATCCTAACACATTCATAACACACACCGATCGCATGAACAACGACGAATAATCCACTCAAAACCAGCTATCATCCAACATGTTCAATCCGTTGCTTCAAATGTCAAAACACAACAAATACTACTCACTTGACTCGCACAGTAGCATCGTACTACCAGAGCGAATCGCACTCGCGTAGAAGTGGAAAATCCTCCCCCATCCGCCTCTCCCCATCTACTGCGAATAGGAGAAACCTTGTTCAAGATAGAACCTTCACATAGAACACCAATCGGTCACACAAACCACATCATCCTCACTTAGATCAATCCTCGTGTAAATTCAAATTTGCACATTAAGTGAGACAATGTGAATCAACTAAACCATCCGTGCCAACCCAACCAAACAGAACCATGGTGAATTCCGAGTGGATGGATGTTATTCGTACGATGCTTATTTGCTTGATAAAGAGGATGTAAGAATTGTGTGTGTTGATGGTTTGTATATGACTTAGCACTCGTGTGTCTGCTCATGTTGTGTGTATTGTTTTGCTTTGGGACACGATGCGATGCGATGCGATTCGATTCGATTCGATGTGGTGTTAGTATGAGAGAGTTTTCTCGATAGTGATGTTCTGGTTTGCTGATGTGCCGATGTGATGTGATGTGATGTGGTGTGACGTGATGGGATGTGGAGTGAAGTGATGTGTTGATTTGAGCATTGTGCTGATTGATAGTAAGGGATGGTCCGAAGACCTCCCCACTGGCAAAAACTACGCACCCGAGCGAGCCCGATTAGGGATCGTCGCAGGCTTCAACCCGCCAGAGTGCAAGGGCGAGCTTCGACCTGGGGCCAGGGCGTCCGTGATCACCCTGGTCCCGGCGCCAGGTAAGTTTAAGCAATACCTAACCAATCAAAACCAATCAAAAACTAAACAATACCAACTAATATCCTCATTTGACAAAAACTCAGCAACAAGTAAACAAATACAAACAACAATAAACCATCCTAACACATTCATAACACACACCGATCGCATGAACAACGACGAATAATCCACTCAAAACCAGCTATCATCCAACATGTTCAATCCGTTGCTTCAAATATCAAAACACAACAAATACTACTCACTTGACTCGCACAGTAGCATCGTACTACCAGAGCGAATCGCACTCGCGTAGAAGTGGAAAATCCTCCCCCATCCGCCTCTCCCCATCTACTGCGAATAGGAGAAACCTTGTTCAAGATAGAACCTTCACATAGAACACCAATCGGTCACACAAACCACATCATCCTCACTTAGATCAATCCTCGTGTAAATTCAAATTTGCACATTAAGTGAGACAATGTGAATCAACTAAACCATCCGTGCCAACCCAACCAAACAGAACCATGGTGAATTCCGAGTGGATGGATGTTATTCGTACGATGCTTATTTGCTTGATAAAGAGGATGTGGGAATTGTGTGTGTTGATGGTTTGTATATGACTTAGCACTCGTGTGTCTGCTCATGTTGTGTGTATTGTTTTGCTTTGGGACACGATGCGATGCGATGCGATGCGATTCGATTCGATGTGGTGTTAGTATGAGAGAGTTTTCTCGATAGTGATGTTCTGGTTTGCTGATGTGCCGATGTGATGTGATGTGATGTGGTGTGACGTGATGGGATGTGGAGTGAAGTGATGTGTTGATTTGAGCATTGTGCTGATTGATAGTAAGGGATGGTCCGAAGACCTCCCCACTGGCAAAAACTACGCACCCGAGCGAGCCCGATTAGGGATCGTCGCAGGCTTCAACCCGCCAGAGTGCAAGGGCGAGCTTCGACCTGGGGCCAGGGCGTCCGTGATCACCCTGGTCCCGGCGCCAGGTAAGTTTAAGCAATACCTAACCAATCAAAACCAATCAAAAACTAAACAATACCAACTAATATCCTCATTTGACAAACACTCAGCAACAAGTAAACAAATACAAACAACAATAAACCATCCTAACACATTCATAACACACACCGATCGCATGAACAACGACGAATAATCCACTCAAACCCAGCTATCATCCAACATGTTCAATCCGTTGCTTCAAATATCAAAACACAACAAATACTACTCACTTGACTCGCACAGTAGCATCGTACTACCAGAGCGAATCGCACTCGCGTAGAAGTGGAAAATCCTCCCCCATCCGCCTCTCCCATCTACTGCGAATAGGAGAAACCTTGTTCAAGATAGAACCTTCACATAGAACACCAATCGGTCACACAAACCACATCATCCTCACTTAGATCAATCCTCGTGTAAATTCAAATTTGCACATTAAGTGAGACAATGTGAATCAACTAAACCATCCGTGCCAACCCAACCAAACAGAACCATGGTGAATTCCGAGTGGATGGATGTTATTCGTACGATGCTTATTTGCTTGATAAAGAGGATGTAAGAATTGTGTGTGTTGATGGTTTGTATATGACTTAGCACTCATGTGTCTGCTCATGTTGTGTGTATTGTTTTGCTTTGGGACACGATGCGATGCGATGCGATGCGATTCGATTCGATTCGATGTGGTGTTAGTATGAGAGAGTTTTCTCGATAGTGATGTTCTGGTTTGCTGATGTGCCGATGTGATGTGATGTGATGTGAAGTGATGTGTTGATTTGAGCATTGTGCTGATTGATAGTAAGGGATGGTCCGAAGACCTCCCCACTGGCAAAAACTACGCACCCGAGCGAGCCCGATTAGGGATCGTCGCAGGCTTCAACCCGCCAGAGTGCAAGGGCGAGCCTCGACCTGGGGCCAGGGCGTCCGTGATCACCCTGGTCCCGGCGCCAGGTAAGTTTAAGCAATACCTAACCAATCAAAACCAATCAAAAACTAAACAATACCAACTATAATCCTCATTTGACAAACACTCAGCAACAAGTAAACAAATACAAACAACAATAAACCATCCTAACACATTCATAACACACACCGATCGCATGAACAACGACGAATAATCCACTCA
This sequence comes from Fasciola hepatica, assembly GCA_948099385.1. Classification (NCBI taxonomy): domain Eukaryota; kingdom Metazoa; phylum Platyhelminthes; class Trematoda; order Plagiorchiida; family Fasciolidae; genus Fasciola; species Fasciola hepatica. Next base: position 4,726,776 of record CANUEZ040000060.1, on the reverse strand, counting down.
AACCCAGCTATCATCCAACATGTTCAATCCGTTGCTTCAAATATCAAAACACAACAAATACTACTCACTTGACTCGCACAGTAGCATCGTACTACCAGAGCGAATCGCACTCGCGTAGAAGTGGAAAATCCTCCCCCATCCGCCTCTCCCATCTACTGCGAATAGGAGAAACCTTGTTCAAGATAGAACCTTCACAAAGAACACCAATCGGTCACACAAACCACATCATCCTCACTTAGATCAATCCTCGTGTAAATTCAAATTTGCACATTAAGTGAGACAATGTGAATCAACTAAACCATCCGTGCCAACCCAACCAAACAGAACCATGGTGAATTCCGAGTGGATGGATGTTGTTCGTACGATGCTTATTTGCTTGATAAAGAGGATGTAAGAATTGTGTGTGTTGATGGTTTGTATATGACTTAGCACTCGTGTGTCTGCTCATGTTGTGTGTATTGTTTTGCTTTGGGACACGATGCGATGCGATGCGATTCGATTCGATTCGATGTGGTGTTAGTATGAGAGAGTTTTCTCGATAGTGATGTTCTGGTTTGCTGATGTGCCGATGTGATGTGATGTGATGTGATGTGACGTGATGTGATGTGGAGTGAAGTGAAGTGATGTGTTGATTTGAGCATTGTGTTGATTGATAGTAAGGGATGGTCCGAAGACCTCCCCACTGGCAAAAACTACGCACCCGAGCGAGCCCGATTAGGGATCGTCGCAGGCTTCAACCCGCCAGAGTGCAAGGGCGAGCCTCGACCTGGGGCCAGGGCGTCCGTGATCACCCTGGTCCCGGCGCCAGGTAAGTTTAAGCAATACCTAACCAATCAAAACCAATCAAAAACTAAACAATACCAACTAATATCCTCATTTGACAAACACTCAGCAACAAGTAAACAAATACAAACAACAATAAACCATCCTAACACATTCATAACACACACCGATCGCATGAACAACGACGAATAATCCACTCAAAACCAGCTATCATCCAACATGTTCAATCCGTTGCTTCAAATGTCAAAACACAACAAATACTACTCACTTGACTCGCACAGTAGCATCGTACTACCAGAGCGAATCGCACTCGCGTAGAAGTGGAAAATCCTCCCCCATCCGCCTCTCCCCATCTACTGCGAATAGGAGAAACCTTGTTCAAGATAGAACCTTCACAAAGAACACCAATCGGTCACACAAACCACATCATCCTCACTTAGATCAATCCTCGTGTAAATTCAAATTTGCACATTAAGTGAGACAATGTGAATCAACTAAACCATCCGTGCCAACCCAACCAAACAGAACCATGGTGAATTCCGAGTGGATGGATGTTATTCGTACGATGCTTATTTGCTTGATAAAGAGGATGTAAGAATTGTGTGTGTTGATGGTTTGTATATGACTTAGCACTCGTGTGTCTGCTCATGTTGTGTGTATTGTTTTGCTTTGGGACACGATGCGATGCGATGCGATGCAATTCGATTCGATTCGATGTGGTGTTAGTATGAGAGAGTTTTCTCGATAGTGATGTTCTGGTTTGCTGATGTGCCGATGTGATGTGATGTGATGTGATGTGATGTGACGTGATGTGATGTGGAGTGAAGTGAAGTGATGTGTTGATTTGAGCATTGTGTTGATTGATAGTAAGGGATGGTCCGAAGACCTCCCCACTGGCAAAAACTACGCACCCGAGCGAGCCCGATTAGGGATCGTCGCAGGCTTCAACCCGCCAGAGTGCAAGGGCGAGCCTCGACCTGGGGCCAGGGCGTCCGTGATCACCCTGATCCCGGCGCCAGGTAAGTTTAAGCAATACCTAACCAATCAAAACCAATCAAAAACTAAACAATACCAACTAATATCCTCATTTGACAAAAACTCAGCAACAAGTAAACAAATACAAACAACAATAAACCATCCTAACACATTCATAACACACACCGATCGCATGAACAACGACGAATAATCCACTCAAAACCAGCTATCATCCAACATGTTCAATCCGTTGCTTCAAATGTCAAAACACAACAAATACTACTCACTTGACTCGCACAGTAGCATCGTACTACCAGAGCGAATCGCACTCGCGTAGAAGTGGAAAATCCTCCCCCATCCGCCTCTCCCATCTACTGCGAATAGGAGAAACCTTGTTCAAGATAGAACCTTCACAAAGAACACCAATCGGTCACACAAACCACATCATCCTCACTTAGATCAATCCTCGTGTAAATTCAAATTTGCACATTAAGTGAGACAATTTGAATCAACTAAACCATCCGTGCCAACCCAACCAAACAGAACCATGGTGAATTCCGAGTGGATGGATGTTGTTCGTACGATGCTTATTTGCTTGATAAAGAGGATGTAAGAATTGTGTGTGTTGATGGTTTGTATATGACTTAGCACTCGTGTGTCTGCTCATGTTGTGTGTATTGTTTTGCTTTGGGACACGATGCGATGCGATGCGATGCAATTCGATTCGATTCGTTGTGGTGTTAGTATGAGAGAGTTTTCTCGATAGTGATGTTCTGGTTTGCTGATGTGCCGATGTGATGTGATGTGATGTGATGTGATGTGACGTGATGTGATGTGGAGTGAAGTGAAGTGATGTGTTGATTTGAGCATTGTGTTGATTGATAGTAAGGGATGGTCCGAAGACCTCCCCACTGGCAAAAACTACGCACCCGAGCGAGCCCGATTAGGGATCGTCGCAGGCTTCGACCCGCCAGAGTGCAAGGGCGAGCCTCGACCTGTGGCCAGGGCGTCCGTGATCGCCCTGGTCCCGGCGCCAGGTAAGTTTAAGCAATACCTAACCAATCAAAACCAATCAAAAACTAAACAATACCAACTAATATCCTCATTTGACAAAAACTCAGCAACAAGTAAACAAATACAAACAACAATAAACCATCCTAACACATTCATAACACACACCGATCGCATGAACAACGACGAATAATCCACTCAAAACCAGCTATCATCCAACATGTTCAATCCGTTGCTTCAAATATCAAAACACAACAAATACTACTCACTTGACTCGCACAGTAGCATCGTACTACCAGAGCGAATCGCACTCGCGTAGAAGTGGAAAATCCTCCCCCATCCGCCTCTCCCCATCTACTGCGAATAGGAGAAACCTTGTTCAAGATAGAACCTTCACATAGAACACCAATCGGTCACACAAACCACATCATCCTCACTTAGATCAATCCTCGTGTAAATTCAAATTTGCACATTAAGTGAGACAATGTGAATCAACTAAACCATCCGTGCCAACCCAACCAAACAGAACCATGGTGAATTCCGAGTGGATGGATGTTATTCGTACGATGCTTATTTGCTTGATAAAGAGGATGTAAGAATTGTGTGTGTTGATGGTTTGTATATGACTTAGCACTCGTGTGTCTGCTCATGTTGTGTGTATTGTTTTGCTTTGGGACACGATGCGATGCGATGCGATGCGATTCGATTCGATTCGATGTGGTGTTAGTATGAGAGAGTTTTCTCGATAGTGATGTTCTGGTTTGCTGATGTGCCGATGTGATGTGATGTGATGTGGTGTGACGTGATGGGATGTGGAGTGAAGTGATGTGTTGATTTGAGCATTGTGTTGATTGATAGTAAGGGATGGTCCGAAGACCTCCCCACTGGCAAAAACTACGCACCCGAGCGAGCCCGATTAGGGATCGCCGCAGGCTTCAACCCGCCAGAGTGCAAGGGCGAGCCTCGACCTGGGGCCAGGGCGTCCGTGATCACCCTGGTCCCGGCGCCAGGTAAGTTTAAGCAATACCTAACCAATCAAAACCAATCAAAAACTAAACAATACCAACTAATATCCTCATTTGACAAAAACTCAGCAACAAGTAAACAAATACAAACAACAATAAACCATCCTAACACATTCATAACACACACCGATCGCATGAACAACGACGAATAATCCACTCAAAACCAGCTATCATCCAACATGTTCAATCCGTTGCTTCAAATGTCAAAACACAACAAATACTACTCACTTGACTCGCACAGTAGCATCGTACTACCAGAGCGAATCGCACTCGCGTAGAAGTGGAAAATCCTCCCCCATCCGCCTCTCCCCATCTACTGCGAATAGGAGAAACCTTGTTCAAGATAGAACCTTCACATAGAACACCAATCGGTCACACAAACCACATCATCCTCACTTAGATCAATCCTCGTGTAAATTCAAATTTGCACATTAAGTGAGACAATGTGAATCAACTAAACCATCCGTGCCAACCCAACCAAACAGAACCATGGTGAATTCCGAGTGCATGGATGTTATTCGTACGATGCTTATTTGCTTGATAAAGAGGATGTAAGAATTGTGTGTGTTGATGGTTTGTATATGACTTAGCACTCGTGTGTCTGCTCATGTTGTGTGTATTGTTTTGCATTGGGACACGATGCGATGCGATGCGATTCGATTCGATGTGGTGTTAGTATGAGAGAGTTTTCTCGATAGTGATGTTCTGGTTTGCTGATGTGCCGATGTGATGTGATGTGATGTGATGTGACGTGATGTGATGTGGAGTGAAGTGATGTGTTGATTTGAGCATTGTGTTGATTGATAGTAAGGGATGGTCCGAAGACCTCCCCACTGGCAAAAACTACGCACCCGAGCGAGCCCGATTAGGGATCGTCGCAGGCTTCAACCCGCCAGAGTGCAAGGGCGAGCCTCGACCTGGGGCCAGGGCGTCCGTGATCACCCTGGTCCCGGCGCCAGGTAAGTTTAAGCAATACCTAACCAATCAAAACCAATCAAAAACTAAACAATACCAACTAATATCCTCATTTGACAAAAACTCAGCAACAAGTAAACAAATACAAACAACAATAAACCATCCTAACACATTCATAACACACACCGATCGCATGAACAACGACGAATAATCCACTCAAACCCAGCTATCATCCAACATGTTCAATCCGTTGCTTCAAATGTCAAAACACAACAAATACTACTCACTTGACTCGCACAGTAGCATCGTACTACCAGAGCGAATCGCACTCGCGTAGAAGTGGAAAATCCTCCCCCATCCGCCTCTCCCATCTACTGCGAATAGGAGAAACCTTGTTCAAGATAGAACCTTCACATAGAACACCAATCGGTCACACAAACCACATCATCCTCACTTAGATCAATCCTCGTGTAAATTCAAATTTGCACATTAAGTGAGACAATGTGAATCAACTAAACCATCCGTGCCAACCCAACCAAACAGAACCATGGTGAATTCCGAGTGGATGGATGTTATTCGTACGATGCTTATTTGCTTGATAAAGAGGATGTAAGAATTGTGTGTGTTGATGGTTTGTATATGACTTAGCACTCGTGTGTCTGCTCATGTTGTGTGTATTGTTTTGCTTTGGGACACGATGCGATGCGATTCGATTCGATTCGATGTGGTGTTAGTATGAGAGAGTTTTCTCGATAGTGATGTTCTGGTTTGCTGATGTGCCGATGTGATGTGATGTGATGTGATGTGACGTGATGTGATGTGGAGTGAAGTGATGTGTTGATTTGAGCATTGTGTTGATTGATAGTAAGGGATGGTCCGAAGACCTCCCCACTGGCAAAAACTACGCACCCGAGCGAGCCCGATTAGGGATCGTCGCAGGCTTCAACCCGCCAGAGTGCAAGGGCGAGCCTCGACCTGTGGCCAGGGCGTCCGTGATCACCCTGGTCCCGGCGCCAGGTAAGTTTAAGCAATACCTAACCAATCAAAACCAATCAAAAACTAAACAATACCAACTAATATCCTCATTTGACAAAAACTCAGCAACAAGTAAACAAATACAAACAACAATAAACCATCCTAACACATTCATAACACACACCGATCGCATGAACAACGACGAATAATCCACTCAAACCCAGCTATCATCCAACATGTTCAATCCGTTGCTTCAAATGTCAAAACACAACAAATACTACTCACTTGACTCGCACAGTAGCATCGTACTACCAGAGCGAATCGCACTCGCGTAGAAGTGGAAAATCCTCCCCCATCCGCCTCTCCCCATCTACTGCGAATAGGAGAAACCTTGTTCAAGATAGAACCTTCACATAGAACACCAATCGGTCACACAAACCACATCATCCTCACTTAGATCAATCCTCGTGTAAATTCAAATTTGCACATTAAGTGAGACAATGTGAATCAACTAAACCATCCGTGCCAACCCAACCAAACAGAACCATGGTGAATTCCGAGTGGATGGATGTTATTCGTACGATGCTTATTTGCTTGATAAAGAGGATGTAAGAATTGTGTGTTGATGGTTTGTATATGACTTAGCACTCGTGTGTCTGCTCATGTTGTGTGTATTGTTTTGCTTTGGGACACGATGCGATGCGATGCGATGCGATGCGATTCGATTCGATTCGATGTGGTGTTAGTATGAGAGAGTTTTCTCGATAGTGATGTTCTGGTTTGCTGATGTGCCGATGTGATGTGATGTGATGTGATGTGACGTGATGTGATGTGGAGTGAAGTGATGTGTTGATTTGAGCATTGTGTTGATTGATAGTAAGGGATGGTCCGAAGACCTCCCCACTGGCAAAAACTACGCACCCGAGCGAGCCCGATTAGGGATCGTCGCAGGCTTCAACCCGCCAGAGTGCAAGGGCGAGCCTCGACCTGGGGCCAGGGCGTCCGTGATCACCCTGGTCCCGGCGCCAGGTAAGTTTAAGCAATACCTAACCAATCAAAACCAATCAAAAACTAAACAATACCAACTAATATCCTCATTTGACAAAAACTCAGCAACAAGTAAACAAATACAAACAACAATAAACCATCCTAACACATTCATAACACACACCGATCGCATGAACAACGACGAATAATCCACTCAAACCCAGCTATCATCCAACATGTTCAATCCGTTGCTTCAAATGTCAAAACACAACAAATACTACTCACTTGACTCGCACAGTAGCATCGTACTACCAGAGCGAATCGCACTCGCGTAGAAGTGGAAAATCCTCCCCCATCCGCCTCTCCCATCTACTGCGAATAGGAGAAACCTTGTTCAAGATAGAACCTTCACATAGAACACCAATCGGTCACACAAACCACATCATCCTCACTTAGATCAATCCTCGTGTAAATTCAAATTTGCACATTAAGTGAGACAATGTGAATCAACTAAACCATCCGTGCCAACCCAACCAAACAGAACCATGGTGAATTCCGAGTGGATGGATGTTATTCGTACGATGCTTATTTGCTTGATAAAGAGGATGTAAGAATTGTGTGTGTTGATGGTTTGTATATGACTTAGCACTCGTGTGTCTGCTCATGTTGTGTGTATTGTTTTGCTTTGGGACACGATGCGATGCGATGCGATGCGATTCGATTCGATGTGGTGTTAGTATGAGAGAGTTTTCTCGATAGTGATGTTCTGGTTTGCTGATGTGCCGATGTGATGTGATGTGATGTGATGTGACGTGATGTGATGTGGAGTGAAGTGATGTGTTGATTTGAGCATTGTGTTGATTGATAGTAAGGGATGGTCCGAAGACCTCCCCACTGGCAAAAACTACGCACCCGAGCGAGCCCGATTAGGGATCGTCGCAGGCTTCAACCCGCCAGAGTGCAAGGGCGAGCCTCGACCTGGGGCCAGGGCGTCCGTGATCACCCTGGTCCCGGCGCCAGGTAAGTTTAAGCAATACCTAACCAATCAAAACCAATCAAAAACTAAACAATACCAACTAATATCCTCATTTGACAAAAACTCAGCAACAAGTAAACAAATACAAACAACAATAAACCATCCGAACACATTCATAACACACACCGATCGCATGAACAACGACGAATAATCCACTCAAACCCAGCTATCATCCAACATGTTCAATCCGTTGCTTCAAATGTCAAAACACAACAAATACTACTCACTTGACTCGCACAGTAGCATCGTACTACCAGAGCGAATCGCACTCGCGTAGAAGTGGAAAATCCTCCCCCATCCGCCTCTCCCATCTACTGCGAATAGGAGAAACCTTGTTCAAGATAGAACCTTCACATAGAACACCAATCGGTCACACAAACCACATCATCCTCACTTAGATCAATCCTCGTGTAAATTCAAATTTGCACATTAAGTGAGACAATGTGAATCAACTAAACCATCCGTGCCAACCCAACCAAACAGAACCATGGTGAATTCCGAGTGGATGGATGTTATTCGTACGATGCTTATTTGCTTGATAAAGAGGATGTAAGAATTGTGTGTGTTGATGGTTTGTATATGACTTAGCACTCGTGTGTCTGCTCATGTTGTGTGTATTGTTTTGCTTTGGGACACGATGCGATGCGATGCGATTCGATTCGATGTGGTGTTAGTATGAGAGAGTTTTCTCGATAGTGATGTTCTGGTTTGCTGATGTGCCGATGTGATGTGATGTGATGTGATGTGACGTGATGTGATGTGGAGTGAAGTGATGTGTTGATTTGAGCATTGTGTTGATTGATAGTAAGGGATGGTCCGAAGACCTCCCCACTGGCAAAAACTACGCACCCGAGCGAGCCCGATTAGGGATCGTCGCAGGCTTCAACCCGCCAGAGTGCAAGGGCGAGCCTCGACCTGGGGCCAGGGCGTCCGTGATCACCCTGGTCCCGGCGCCAGGTAAGTTTAAGCAATACCTAACCAATCAAAACCAATCAAAAACTAAACAATACCAACTAATATCCTCATTTGACAAAAACTCAGCAACAAGTAAACAAATACAAACAACAATAAACCATCCTAACACATTCATAACACACACCGATCGCATGAACAACGACGAATAATCCACTCAAACCCAGCTATCATCCAACATGTTCAATCCGTTGCTTCAAATGTCAAAACACAACAAATACTACTCACTTGACTCGCACAGTAGCATCGTACTACCAGAGCGAATCGCACTCGCGTAGAAGTGGAAAATCCTCCCCCATCCGCCTCTCCCATCTACTGCGAATAGGAGAAACCTTGTTCAAGATAGAACCTTCACATAGAACACCAATCGGTCACACAAACCACATCATCCTCACTTAGATCAATCCTCGTGTAAATTCAAATTTGCACATTAAGTGAGACAATGTGAATCAACTAAACCATCCGTGCCAACCCAACCAAACAGAACCATGGTGAATTCCGAGTGCATGGATGTTATTCGTACGATGCTTATTTGCTTGATAAAGAGGATGTAAGAATTGTGTGTGTTGATGGTTTGTATATGACTTAGCACTCGTGTGTCTGCTCATGTTGTGTGTATTGTTTTGCTTTGGGACACGATGCGATGCGATTCGATTCGATGTGGTGTTAGTATGAGAGAGTTTTCTCGATAGTGATGTTCTGGTTTGCTGATGTGCCGATGTGATGTGATGTGATGTGATGTGACGTGATGTGATGTGGAGTGAAGTGATGTGTTGATTTGAGCATTGTGTTGATTGATAGTAAGGGATGGTCCGAAGACCTCCCCACTGGCAAAAACTACGCACCCGAGCGAGCCCGATTAGGGATCGTCGCAGGCTTCAACCCGCCAGAGTGCAAGGGCGAGCCTCGACCTGGGGCCAGGGCGTCCGTGATCACCCTGGTCCCGGCGCCAGGTAAGTTTAAGCAATACCTAACCAATCAAAACCAATCAAAAACTAAACAATACCAACTAATATCCTCATTTGACAAAAACTCAGCAACAAGTAAACAAATACAAACAACAATAAACCATCCTAACATATTCATAACACACACCGATCGCATGAACAACGACGAATAATCCACTCAAACCCAGCTATCATCCAACATGTTCAATCCGTTGCTTCAAATGTCAAAACACAACAAATACTACTCACTTGACTCGCACAGTAGCATCGTACTACCAGAGCGAATCGCACTCGCGTAGAAGTGGAAAATCCTCCCCCATCCGCCTCTCCCATCTACTGCGAATAGGAGAAACCTTGTTCAAGATAGAACCTTCACATAGAACACCAATCGGTCACACAAACCACATCATCCTCACTTAGATCAATCCTCGTGTAAATTCAAATTTGCACATTAAGTGAGACAATGTGAATCAACTAAACCATCCGTGCCAACCCAACCAAACAGAACCATGGTGAATTCCGAGTGCATGGATGTTATTCGTACGATGCTTATTTGCTTGATAAAGAGGATGTAAGAATTGTGTGTGTTGATGGTTTGTATATGACTTAGCACTCGTGTGTCTGCTCATGTTGTGTGTATTGTTTTGCATTGGGACACGATGCGATGCGATTCGATTCGATTCGATGTGGTGTTAGTATGAGAGAGTTTTCTCGATAGTGATGTTCTGGTTTGCTGATGTGCCGATGTGATGTGATGTGATGTGATGTGATGTGACGTGATGTGATGTGGAGTGAAGTGATGTGTTGATTTGAGCATTGTGTTGATTGATAGTAAGGGATGGTCCGAAGACCTCCCCACTGGCAAAAACTACGCACCCGAGCGAGCCCGATTAGGGATCGTCGCAGGCTTCAACCCGCCAGAGTGCAAGGGCGAGCCTCGACCTGGGGCCAGGGCGTCCGTGATCACCCTGGTCCCGGCGCCAGGTAAGTTTAAGCAATACCTAACCAATCAAAACCAATCAAAAACTAAACAATACCAACTAATATCCTCATTTGACAAAAACTCAGCAACAAGTAAACAAATACAAACAACAATAAACCATCCTAACACATTCATAACACACACCGATCGCATGAACAACGACGAATAATCCACTCAAACCCAGCTATCATCCAACATGTTCAATCCGTTGCTTCAAATGTCAAAACACAACAAATACTACTCACTTGACTCGCACAGTAGCATCGTACTACCAGAGCGAATCGCACTCGCGTAGAAGTGGAAAATCCTCCCCCATCCGCCTCTCCCATCTACTGCGAATAGGAGAAACCTTGTTCAAGATAGAACCTTCACATAGAACACCAATCGGTCACACAAACCACATCATCCTCACTTAGATCAATCCTCGTGTAAATTCAAATTTGCACATTAAGTGAGACAATGTGAATCAACTAAACCATCCGTGCCAACCCAACCAAACAGAACCATGGTGAATTCCGAGTGCATGGATGTTATTCGTACGATGCTTATTTGCTTGATAAAGAGGATGTAAGAATTGTGTGTGTTGATGGTTTGTATATGACTTAGCACTCGTGTGTCTGCTCATGTTGTGTGTATTGTTTTGCTTTGGGACACGATGCGATGCGATGCGATTCGATTCGATGTGGTGTTAGTATGAGAGAGTTTTCTCGATAGTGATGTTCTGGTTTGCTGATGTGCCGATGTGATGTGATGTGATGTGATGTGACGTGATGTGATGTGGAGTGAAGTGATGTGTTGATTTGAGCATTGTGTTGATTGATAGTAAGGGATGGTCCGAAGACCTCCCCACTGGCAAAAACTACGCACCCGAGCGAGCCCGATTAGGGATCGTCGCAGGCTTCAACCCGCCAGAGTGCAAGGGCGAGCCTCGACCTGGGGCCAGGGCGTCCGTGATCACCCTGGTCCCGGCGCCAGGTAAGTTTAAGCAATACCTAACCAATCAAAACCAATCAAAAACTAAACAATACCAACTAATATCCTCATTTGACAAAAACTCAGCAACAAGTAAACAAATACAAACAACAATAAACCATCCTAACATATTCATAACACACACCGATCGCATGAACAACGACGAATAATCCACTCAAACCCAGCTATCATCCAACATGTTCAATCCGTTGCTTCAAATGTCAAAACACAACAAATACTACTCACTTGACTCGCACAGTAGCATCGTACTACCAGAGCGAATCGCACTCGCGTAGAAGTGGAAAATCCTCCCCCATCCGCCTCTCCCATCTACTGCGAATAGGAGAAACCTTGTTCAAGATAGAACCTTCACATAGAACACCAATCGGTCACACAAACCACATCATCCTCACTTAGATCAATCCTCGTGTAAATTCAAATTTGCACATTAAGTGAGACAATGTGAATCAACTAAACCATCCGTGCCAACCCAACCAAACAGAACCATGGTGAATTCCGAGTGCATGGATGTTATTCGTACGATGCTTATTTGCTTGATAAAGAGGATGTAAGAATTGTGTGTGTTGATGGTTTGTATATGACTTAGCACTCGTGTGTCTGCTCATGTTGTGTGTATTGTTTTGCATTGGGACACGATGCGATGCGATGCGATTCGATTCGATGTGGTGTTAGTATGAGAGAGTTTTCTCGATAGTGATGTTCTGGTTTGCTGATGTGCCGATGTGATGTGATGTGATGTGATGTGACGTGATGTGATGTGGAGTGAAGTGATGTGTTGATTTGAGCATTGTGTTGATTGATAGTAAGGGATGGTCCGAAGACCTCCCCACTGGCAAAAACTACGCACCCGAGCGAGCCCGATTAGGGATCGTCGCAGGCTTCAACCCGCCAGAGTGCAAGGGCGAGCCTCGACCTGGGGCCAGGGCGTCCGTGATCACCCTGGTCCCGGCGCCAGGTAAGTTTAAGCAATACCTAACCAATCAAAACCAATCAAAAACTAAACAATACCAACTAATATCCTCATTTGACAAAAACTCAGCAACAAGTAAACAAATACAAACAACAATAAACCATCCTAACACATTCATAACACACACCGATCGCATGAACAACGACGAATAATCCACTCAAACCCAGCTATCATCCAACATGTTCAATCCGTTGCTTCAAATGTCAAAACACAACAAATACTACTCACTTGACTCGCACAGTAGCATCGTACTACCAGAGCGAATCGCACTCGCGTAGAAGTGGAAAATCCTCCCCCATCCGCCTCTCCCATCTACTGCGAATAGGAGAAACCTTGTTCAAGATAGAACCTTCACATAGAACACCAATCGGTCACACAAACCACATCATCCTCACTTAGATCAATCCTCGTGTAAATTCAAATTTGCACATTAAGTGAGACAATGTGAATCAACTAAACCATCCGTGCCAACCCAACCAAACAGAACCATGGTGAATTCCGAGTGCATGGATGTTATTCGTACGATGCTTATTTGCTTGATAAAGAGGATGTAAGAATTGTGTGTGTTGATGGTTTGTATATGACTTAGCACTCGTGTGTCTGCTCATGTTGTGTGTATTGTTTTGCATTGGGACACGATGCGATGCGATGCGATTCGATTCGATGTGGTGTTAGTATGAGAGAGTTTTCTCGATAGTGATGTTCTGGTTTGCTGATGTGCCGATGTGATGTGATGTGATGTGATGTGATGTGACGTGATGTGATGTGGAGTGAAGTGATGTGTTGATTTGAGCATTGTGTTGATTGATAGTAAGGGATGGTCCGAAGACCTCCCCACTGGCAAAAACTACGCACCCGAGCGAGCCCGATTGGGGATCGTCGCAGGCTTCAACCCGCCAGAGTGCAAGGGCGAGCCTCGACCTGGGGCCAGGGCGTCCGTGATCACCCTGGTCCCGGCGCCAGGTAAGTTTAAGCAATACCTAACCAATCAAAACCAATCAAAAACTAAACAATACCAACTAATATCCTCATTTGACAAAAACTCAGCAACAAGTAAACAAATACAAACAACAATAAACCATCCTAACACATTCATAACACACACCGATCGCATGAACAACGACGAATAATCCACTCAAACCCAGCTATCATCCAACATGTTCAATCCGTTGCTTCAAATGTCAAAACACAACAAATACTACTCACTTGACTCGCACAGTAGCATCGTACTACCAGAGCGAATCGCACTCGCGTAGAAGTGGAAAATCCTCCCCCATCCGCCTCTCCCATCTACTGCGAATAGGAGAAACCTTGTTCAAGATAGAACCTTCACATAGAACACCAATCGGTCACACAAACCACATCATCCTCACTTAGATCAATCCTCGTGTAAATTCAAATTTGCACATTAAGTGAGACAATGTGAATCAACTAAACCATCCGTGCCAACCCAACCAAACAGAACCATGGTGAATTCCGAGTGCATGGATGTTATTCGTACGATGCTTATTTGCTTGATAAAGAGGATGTAAGAATTGTGTGTGTTGATGGTTTGTATATGACTTAGCACTCGTGTGTCTGCTCATGTTGTGTGTATTGTTTTGCATTGGGACACGATGCGATGCGATGCGATTCGATTCGATGTGGTGTTAGTATGAGAGAGTTTTCTCGATAGTGATGTTCTGGTTTGCTGATGTGCCGATGTGATGTGATGTGATGTGATGTGACGTGATGTGATGTGGAGTGAAGTGATGTGTTGATTTGAGCATTGTGTTGATTGATAGTAAGGGATGGTCCGAAGACCTCCCCACTGGCAAAAACTACGCACCCGAGCGAGCCCGATTAGGGATCGTCGCAGGCTTCAACCCGCCAGAGTGCAAGGGCGAGCCTCGACCTGGGGCCAGGGCGTCCGTGATCACCCTGGTCCCGGCGCCAGGTAAGTTTAAGCAATACCTAACCAATCAAAACCAATCAAAAACTAAACAATACCAACTAATATCCTCATTTGACAAAAACTCAGCAACAAGTAAACAAATACAAACAACAATAAACCATCCTAACACATTCATAACACACACCGATCGCATGAACAACGACGAATAATCCACTCAAACCCAGCTATCATCCAACATGTTCAATCCGTTGCTTCAAATGTCAAAACACAACAAATACTACTCACTTGACTCGCACAGTAGCATCGTACTACCAGAGCGAATCGCACTCGCGTAGAAGTGGAAAATCCTCCCCCATCCGCCTCTCCCATCTACTGCGAATAGGAGAAACCTTGTTCAAGATAGAACCTTCACATAGAACACCAATCGGTCACACAAACCACATCATCCTCACTTAGATCAATCCTCGTGTAAATTCAAATTTGCACATTAAGTGAGACAATGTGAATCAACTAAACCATCCGTGCCAACCCAACCAAACAGAACCATGGTGAATTCCGAGTGCATGGATGTTATTCGTACGATGCTTATTTGCTTGATAAAGAGGATGTAAGAATTGTGTGTGTTGATGGTTTGTATATGACTTAGCACTCGTGTGTCTGCTCATGTTGTGTGTATTGTTTTGCATTGGGACACGATGCGATGCGATGCGATTCGATTCGATGTGGTGTTAGTATGAGAGAGTTTTCTCGATAGTGATGTTCTGGTTTGCTGATGTGCCGATGTGATGTGATGTGATGTGATGTGATGTGACGTGATGTGATGTGGAGTGAAGTGATGTGTTGATTTGAGCATTGTGTTGATTGATAGTAAGGGATGGTCCGAAGACCTCCCCACTGGCAAAAACTACGCACCCGAGCGAGCCCGATTGGGGATCGTCGCAGGCTTCAACCCGCCAGAGTGCAAGGGCGAGCCTCGACCTGGGGCCAGGGCGTCCGTGATCACCCTGGTCCCGGCGCCAGGTAAGTTTAAGCAATACCTAACCAATCAAAACCAATCAAAAACTAAACAATACCAACTATAATCCTCATTTGACAAAAACTCAGCAACAAGTAAACAAATACAAACAACAATAAACCATCCTAACACATTCATAACACACACCGATCGCATGAACAACGACGAATAATCCACTCAAACCCAGCTATCATCCAACATGTTCAATCCGTTGCTTCAAATGTCAAAACACAACAAATACTACTCACTTGACTCGCACAGTAGCATCGTACTACCAGAGCGAATCGCACTCGCGTAGAAGTGGAAAATCCTCCCCCATCCGCCTCTCCCATCTACTGCGAATAGGAGAAACCTTGTTCAAGATAGAACCTTCACATAGAACACCAATCGGTCACACAAACCACATCATCCTCACTTAGATCAATCCTCGTGTAAATTCAAATTTGCACATTAAGTGAGACAATGTGAATCAACTAAACCATCCGTGCCAACCCAACCAAACAGAACCATGGTGAATTCCGAGTGCATGGATGTTATTCGTACGATGCTTATTTGCTTGATAAAGAGGATGTAAGAATTGTGTGTGTTGATGGTTTGTATATGACTTAGCACTCGTGTGTCTGCTCATGTTGTGTGTATTGTTTTGCATTGGGACACGATGCGATGCGATGCGATTCGATTCGATGTGGTGTTAGTATGAGAGAGTTTTCTCGATAGTGATGTTCTGGTTTGCTGATGTGCCGATGTGATGTGATGTGATGTGATGTGACGTGATGTGATGTGGAGTGAAGTGATGTGTTGATTTGAGCATTGTGTTGATTGATAGTAAGGGATGGTCCGAAGACCTCCCCACTGGCAAAAACTACGCACCCGAGCGAGCCCGATTAGGGATCGTCGCAGGCTTCAACCCGCCAGAGTGCAAGGGCGAGCCTCGACCTGGGGCCAGGGCGTCCGTGATCACCCTGGTCCCGGCGCCAGGTAAGTTTAAGCAATACCTAACCAATCAAAACCAATCAAAAACTAAACAATACCAACTAATATCCTCATTTGACAAAAACTCAGCAACAAGTAAACAAATACAAACAACAATAAACCATCCTAACACATTCATAACACACACCGATCGCATGAACAACGACGAATAATCCACTCAAACCCAGCTATCATCCAACATGTTCAATCCGTTGCTTCAAATGTCAAAACACAACAAATACTACTCACTTGACTCGCACAGTAGCATCGTACTACCAGAGCGAATCGCACTCGCGTAGAAGTGGAAAATCCTCCCCCATCCGCCTCTCCCATCTACTGCGAATAGGAGAAACCTTGTTCAAGATAGAACCTTCACATAGAACACCAATCGGTCACACAAACCACATCATCCTCACTTAGATCAATCCTCGTGTAAATTCAAATTTGCACATTAAGTGAGACAATGTGAATCAACTAAACCATCCGTGCCAACCCAACCAAACAGAACCATGGTGAATTCCGAGTGGATGGATGTTATTCGTACGATGCTTATTTGCTTGATAAAGAGGATGTAAGAATTGTGTGTGTTGATGGTTTGTATATGACTTAGCACTCGTGTGTCTGCTCATGTTGTGTGTATTGTTTTGCATTGGGACACGATGCGATGCGATGCGATTCGATTCGATGTGGTGTTAGTATGAGAGAGTTTTCTCGATAGTGATGTTCTGGTTTGCTGATGTGCCGATGTGATGTGATGTGATGTGATGTGATGTGACGTGATGTGATGTGGAGTGAAGTGATGTGTTGATTTGAGCATTGTGTTGATTGATAGTAAGGGATGGTCCGAAGACCTCCCCACTGGCAAAAACTACGCACCCGAGCGAGCCCGATTAGGGATCGTCGCAGGCTTCAACCCGCCAGAGTGCAAGGGCGAGCCTCGACCTGGGGCCAGGGCGTCCGTGATCACCCTGGTCCCGGCGCCAGGTAAGTTTAAGCAATACCCAACCAATCAAAACCAATCAAAAACTAAACAATACCAACTAATATCCTCATTTGACAAAAACTCAGCAACAAGTAAACAAATACAAACAACAATAAACCATCCTAACACATTCATAACACACACCGATCGCATGAACAACGACGAATAATCCACTCAAACCCAGCTATCATCCAACATGTTCAATCCGTTGCTTCAAATGTCAAAACACAACAAATACTACTCAAGTAAACGGAAAAAGCCCTTGATTAACATTAGAAAACAAGGCGTAGGCGAACATATGTTTTCGGTGATTTCATTCTCAAGCCAATTACAATCACATTTATATGAACCAAATTAAGGGAAGGAAAAGGACACTTTTAATCTGTTAGTCAATCAGTCCGTCAGTCACTCGATTGGTTAGCCGACTCATCGATAGATGAACGGGGGACATGGTGAAATCACGTGTCGTCGTCAGAGACTTGGGTCGGCATCACATTCGAGCATGACGTCATTGACCTTCGGCCACGGAAGTTCAAGTGCTTGGACCAGCTTCTTTTGTGAACAAAGCTTGGGCCGCAATAGCCGGATGCTTATTGCCTCAGCCGTCGCTAGTGTCCTATATCTGACTGATTTTGACTCGTTCGGTTGAACCCTGTATAGGACACTGAATGATGTAGCCGGATCAGCCTTGTGGCCTGTGTCTAACAGATGGGCGAGAATGGAACTCGATACAGCCCCTCTTCCTCCATGTTGAAGCCAACGTGGTTGATGCTCTTTAATGCGTTTGGATAAATGCCTCGTCGTTCGACCCACATAAGTGGCACCACAGGTGCACTTGAATTGATAGATAATCATTGAAGAGGTCAACAAAGGCAACTTATCCTTGTTCTCGCATTTTATGATGGTCGATGTCGAGAAGAAGCACCTAAGCTTGGCAGCGTTGAAAGTGGCTTTGCATGTGGCAGATAAAACCCTGCTTACTCTCTCGGCAGCCGCATCCCCCTTGTAAGGGAGTTTGAGGAACAAGGTTTTCTTTTCCACCTGTGATATCCTTTCTGGTTCTGTTCGGTATTTTATATTACGTTCAATGAATCTGTCGGGGTAGCCGTTTTCCGACAGGATCCGACGAATCATTCTCAGCTCCGCCTCTAGTGTATCATCCGAGCAAATACGTGTAGCTCGGGATACTAAGCATCTTATTAGGTTTCGCTTCTGGCCGATTGGAACAAAGCTGTGGAAGTTTGTATATTGCCCAGTCCATGTTGTTTTCCTGTGGATTCCCCTTTGGATAGAGCCGTCCGCGCGTCTTGTTAGATCGACGTCCAAAAATGGGAGATGATTATCCACTTCTGTCTCGACCGAAAACTTTATGGCTGGGTGTGCAGCGTTGAATAGTCTTATCACTTCTCCCACGTTCAAATTCCGCTCACCAACACAAAATATGTCGTCTACATAACGGTAATATTGAGTTAGACCATCTATAGTTGCATTCAGTTCATTGGCTTCCAATTTGGCCATGAAGATATCGGCCAGAAGTGGACCCAAAGGGGATCCCATTGCGACACCATCTTTTTGTCGGTAGTATGCGCCATTGAATAGGAATTGTACATTAAGTGTGCACCTAAGCAACAATTCTTTTAGGTTATTCGTCGGAATTTGTATCGATATACCTTCTCGTTCAATGAGCGCGCAAATAAAGTTCACTGTTTCTACGAGGGGTACATTGGTGAACAGAGATTTCACGTCTAATGAAAACATTTGCTTCTGCTGAACGTTCACATCTTTGATGGCTTCAACGAACTGGAAGCTGTCACGCAGCGTGTGCTTGACAAGCCTTTGTCGGACTGGCTCCAAGAGTCCTACCAACCACCGTGCTGTAGCATGATGGGCCGAGTTAGTCATAGATAAAATTGGACGAAGGGGTAGGCCAGGTTTGTGCACTTTTGGTAACCCATAAAGACGAGGCATAGTTGAACCCACAGGTTTGAGTTTCTCAAAGAGACTGGATGATATATATCCATTGACTTTCAAATTCCTCAATGCGTTAGTAATTTCTTTCTCTGCACGTTCCGTTTGGTCTTTTCCCGATAAATCGTGAGTGAATTTAGATTCGTCACTCAATATGTCCAACAGCTTAGAAACATAATCACAACGATTCATTACCACTACCCCACTTCCTTTGTCCGGTCTACTGAGAATTATCTGTCGATTTCGTTGTAACTCCTTGAGTTCATCTATATGTTTCTTTGTTAGAAGGCCATGGTTTGGGGTTTGATATCTCCGATACTGGTAGCACGCTGTGACTAGTGAGCTTTTGAAACTTTCCAGGTCAGTCAGTGATCTCGGTATTAAGTCTTTGATTTGTCCCATGAGGCTCTCAAAGGGGACCTCTAGACCTATCTGGTTTTCATTCTTGCGTGGATAACAAAACCTTGACCCGAGGGACAGGGCTTCAATTAAAATCGGACTCAATATTACATCAGAAACGTTGTGCACGTACCGCTCAGGTGTAGTCGGAAAGCTCGCCTGTGGTTTGAGTTGGCTTAGCGTCTGGTTCAGAGCTGACAATTTCTTTTCCGAACGGCTTTTTGTGATTTGTTGTGCGTACTTCGTGAACAGTTCTTTATCCGTCTCTAACAGAGATTCAACAGCTACCTGGCGTTGAGCCATATTACGTTCCAACTCGGAAATTTTAGATTTCACGGTGTCCAACTGATTTAAAGCATGGCGCTTGAGTGTTTTGCTGTTAGGATATATCCGGTATCGGCGTAAGTGTTTCCAGTAAAGTATGGGGTATGCATTTTCTTTCACACAATTCTGAATAAAATCCACACAAATGACAGCCTCACACAGTCTGGCGGAAAATCGAAGGAACCGGTTTAGTTCCTTTACCACCATGGGCGAATAGCGATTCTTGAGTAAACGGAAAAAGCCCTTGATTAACATCAGAAAACAAGGCGTAGGCGAACATATGTTTTCGGTGATTTCATTCTCAAGCCAATTACAATCACATTTATATGAACCAAATTAAGGGAAGGAAAAGGACACTTTTAATCTTTTAGTCAATCAGTCCGTCAGTCACTCGATTGGTTAGCCGACTCATCGATAGATGAACGGGGGACATGGTGAAATCACGTGTCGTCGTCAGAGACTTGGGTCGGCATCACATTCGAGCATGACGTCATTGACCTTCGGCCACGGAAGTTCAAGTGCTTGGACCAGCTTCTTTTGTGAACAAAGCTTGGGCCGCAATAGCCGGATGCTTATTGCCTCAGCCGTCGCTAGTGTCCTATATCTGACTGATTTTGACTCGTTCGGTTGAACCCTGTATAGGACACTGAATGATGTAGCCGGATCAGCCTTGTGGCCTGTGTCTAACAGATGGGCGAGAATGGAACTCGATACAGCCCCTCTTCCTCCATGTTGAAGCCAACGTGGTTGATGCTCTTTAATGCGTTTGGATAATGTACCCCTCGTAGAAACAGTGAACTTTATTTGCGCGCTCATTGAACGAGAAGGTATATCGATACAAATTCCGACGAATAACCTAAAAGAATTGTTGCTTAGGTGCACACTTAATGTACAATTCCTATTCAATGGCGCATACTACCGACAAAAAGATGGTGTCGCAATGGGATCCCCTTTGGGTCCACTTCTGGCCGATATCTTCATGGCCAAATTGGAAGCCAATGAACTGAATGCAACTATAGATGGTCTAACTCAATATTACCGTTATGTAGACGACATATTTTGTGTTGGTGAGCGGAATTTGAACGTGGGAGAAGTGATAAGACTATTCAACGCTGCACACCCAGCCATAAAGTTTTCGGTCGAGACAGAAGTGGATAATCATCTCCCATTTTTGGACGTCGATCTAACAAGACGCGCGGACGGCTCTATCCAAAGGGGAATCCACAGGAAAACAACATGGACTGGGCAATATACAAACTTCCACAGCTTTGTTCCAATCGGCCAGAAGCGAAACCTAATAAGATGCTTAGTATCCCGAGCTACACGTATTTGCTCGGATGATACACTAGAGGCGGAGCTGAGAATGATTCGTCGGATCCTGTCGGAAAACGGCTACCCCGACAGATTCATTGAACGTAATATAAAATACCGAACAGAACCAGAAAGGATATCACAGGTGGAAAAGAAAACCTTGTTCCTCAAACTCCCTTACAAGGGGGATGCGGCTGCCGAGAGAGTAAGCAGGGTTTTATCTGCCACATGCAAAGCCACTTTCAACGCTGCCAAGCTTAGGTGCTTCTTCTCGACATCGACCATCATAAAATGCGAGAACAAGGATAAGTTGCCTTTGTTGACCTCTTCAATGATTATCTATCAATTCAAGTGCACCTGTGGTGCCACTTATGTGGGTCGAACGACGAGGCATTTATCCAAACGCATTAAAGAGCATCAACCACGTTGGCTTCAACATGGAGGAAGAGGGGCTGTATCGAGTTCCATTCTCGCCCATCTGTTAGACACAGGCCACAAGGCTGATCCGGCTACATCATTCAGTGTCCTATACAGGGTTCAACCGAACGAGTCAAAATCAGTCAGATATAGGACACTAGCGACGGCTGAGGCAATAAGCATCCGGCTATTGCGGCCCAAGCTTTGTTCACAAAAGAAGCTGGTCCAAGCACTTGAACTTCCGTGGCCGAAGGTCAATGACGTCATGCTCGAATGTGATGCCGACCCAAGTCTCTGACGACGACACGTGATTTCACCATGTCCCCCGTTCATCTATCGATGAGTCGGCTAACCAATCGAGTGACTGACGGACTGATTGACTAAAAGATTAAAAGTGTCCTTTTCCTTCCCTTAATTTGGTTCATATAAATGTGATTGTAATTGGCTTGAGAATGAAATCACCGAAAATACTACTCACTTGACTCGCACAGTAGCATCGTACTACCAGAGCGAATCGCACTCGCGTAGAAGTGGAAAATCCTCCCCCATCCGCCTCTCCCATCTACTGCGAATAGGAGAAACCTTGTTCAAGATAGAACCTTCACATAGAACACCAATCGGTCACACAAACCACATCATCCTCACTTAGATCAATCCTCGTGTAAATTCAAATTTGCACATTAAGTGAGACAATGTGAATCAACTAAACCATCCGTGCCAACCCAACCAAACAGAACCATGGTGAATTCCGAGTGGATGGATGTTATTCGTACGATGCTTATTTGCTTGATAAAGAGGATGTAAGAATTGTGTGTGTTGATGGTTTGTATATGACTTAGCACTCGTGTGTCTGCTCATGTTGTGTGTATTGTTTTGCATTGGGACACGATGCGATGCGATTCGATTCGATGTGGTGTTAGTATGAGAGAGTTTTCTCGATAGTGATGTTCTGGTTTGCTGATGTGCCGATGTGATGTGATGTGACGTGATGTGATGTGGAGTGAAGTGATGTGTTGATTTGAGCATTGTGTTGATTGATAGTAAGGGATGGTCCGAAGACCTCCCCACTGGCAAAAACTACGCACCCGAGCGAGCCCGATTAGGGATCGTCGCAGGCTTCAACCCGCCAGAGTGCAAGGGCGAGCCTCGACCTGGGGCCAGGGCGTCCGTGATCACCATGGTCCCGGCGCCAGGTAAGTTTAAGCAATACCTAACCAATCAAAACCAATCAAAAACTAAACAATACCAACTAATATCCTCATTTGACAAAAACTCAGCAACAAGTAAACAAATACAAACAACAATAAACCATGCTAACACATTCATAACACACACCGATCGCATGAACAACGACGAATAATCCACTCAAACCCAGCTATCATCCAACATGTTCAATCCGTTGCTTCAAATGTCAAAACACAACAAATACTACTCACTTGACTCGCACAGTAGCATCGTACTACCAGAGCGAATCGCACTCGCGTAGAAGTGGAAAATCCTCCCCCATCCGCCTCTCCCATCTACTGCGAATAGGAGAAACCTTGTTCAAGATAGAACCTTCACATAGAACACCAATCGGTCACACAAACCACATCATCCTCACTTAGATCAATCCTCGTGTAAATTCAAATTTGCACATTAAGTGAGACAATGTGAATCAACTAAACCATCCGTGCCAACCCAACCAAACAAAACCATGGTGAATTCCGAGTGGATGGATGTTATTCGTACGATGCTTATTTGCTTGATAAAAAGGATGTAAGAATTGTGTGTGTTGATGGTTTGTATATGACTTAGCACTCGTGTGTCTGCTCATGTTGTGTGTATTGTTTTGCTTTGGGACACGATGCGATGCGATGCGATTCGATTCGATGTGGTGTTAGTATGAGAGAGTTTTCTCGATAGTGATGTTCTGGTTTGCTGATGTGCCGATGTGATGTGATGTGATGTGATGTGATGTGACGTGATGTGATGTGGAGTGAAGTGATGTGTTGATTTGAGCATTGTGTTGATTGATAGTAAGGGATGGTCCGAAGACCTCCCCACTGGCAAAAACTACGCACCCGAGCGAGCCCGATTAGGGATCGTCGCAGGCTTCAACCCGCCAGAGTGCAAGGGCGAGCCTCGACCTGGGGCCAGGGCGTCCGTGATCACCCTGGTCCCGGCGCCAGGTAAGTTTAAGCAATACCTAACCAATCAAAACCAATCAAAAACTAAACAATACCAACTATAATCCTCATTTGACAAAAACTCAGCAACAAGTAAACAAATACAAACAACAATAAACCATCCTAACACATTCATAACACACACCGATCGCATGAACAACGACGAATAATCCACTCAAACCCAGCTATCATCCAACATGTTCAATCCGTTGCTTCAAATGTCAAAACACAACAAATACTACTCACTTGACTCGCACAGTAGCATCGTACTACCAGAGCGAATCGCACTCGCGTAGAAGTGGAAAATCCTCCCCCATCCGCCTCTCCCATCTACTGCGAATAGGAGAAACCTTGTTCAAGATAGAACCTTCACATAGAACACCAATCGGTCACACAAACCACATCATCCTCACTTAGATCAATCCTCGTGTAAATTCAAATTTGCACATTAAGTGAGACAATGTGAATCAACTAAACCATCCGTGCCAACCCAACCAAACAGAACCATGGTGAATTCCGAGTGGATGGATGTTATTCGTACGATGCTTATTTGCTTGATAAAGAGGATGTAAGAATTGTGTGTGTTGATGGTTTGTATATGACTTAGCACTCGTGTGTCTGCTCATGTTGTGTGTATTGTTTTGCTTTGGGACACGATGCGATGCGATGCGATTCGATTCGATGTGGTGTTAGTATGAGAGAGTTTTCTCGATAGTGATGTTCTGGTTTGCTGATGTGCCGATGTGATGTGATGTGATGTGATGTGACGTGATGTGATGTGACGTGATGTGATGTGGAGTGAAGTGATGTGTTGATTTGAGCATTGTGTTGATTGATAGTAAGGGATGGTCCGAAGACCTCCCCACTGGCAAAAACTACGCACCCGAGCGAGCCCGATTAGGGATCGTCGCAGGCTTCAACCCGCCAGAGTGCAAGGGCGAGCCTCGACCTGGGGCCAGGGCGTCCGTGATCACCCTGGTCCCGGCGCCAGGTAAGTTTAAGCAATACCTAACCAATCAAAACCAATCAAAAACTAAACAATACCAACTATAATCCTCATTTGACAAAAACTCAGCAACAAGTAAACAAATACAAACAACAATAAACCATCCTAACACATTCATAACACACACCGATCGCATGAACAACGACGAATAATCCACTCAAACCCAGCTATCATCCAACATGTTCAATCCGTTGCTTCAAATGTCAAAACACAACAAATACTACTCACTTGACTCGCACAGTAGCATCGTACTACCAGAGCGAATCGCACTCGCGTAGAAGTGGAAAATCCTCCCCCATCCGCCTCTCCCATCTACTGCGAATAGGAGAAACCTTGTTCAAGATAGAACCTTCACATAGAACACCAATCGGTCACACAAACCACATCATCCTCACTTAGATCAATCCTCGTGTAAATTCAAATTTGCACATTAAGTGAGACAATGTGAATCAACTAAACCATCCGTGCCAACCCAACCAAACAGAACCATGGTGAATTCCGAGTGGATGGATGTTATTCGTACGATGCTTATTTGCTTGATAAAGAGGATGTAAGAATTGTGTGTGTTGATGGTTTGTATATGACTTAGCACTCGTGTGTCTGCTCATGTTGTGTGTATTGTTTTGCTTTGGGACACGATGCGATGCGATGCGATTCGATTCGATGTGGTGTTAGTATGAGAGAGTTTTCTCGATAGTGATGTTCTGGTTTGCTGATGTGCCGATGTGATGTGATGTGATGTGATGTGATGTGACGTGATGTGATGTGGAGTGAAGTGATGTGTTGATTTGAGCATTGTGTTGATTGATAGTAAGGGATGGTCCGAAGACCTCCCCACTGGCAAAAACTACGCACCCGAGCGAGCCCGATTAGGGATCGTCGCAGGCTTCAACCCGCCAGAGTGCAAGGGCGAGCCTCGACCTGGGGCCAGGGCGTCCGTGATCACCCTGGTCCCGGCGCCAGGTAAGTTTAAGCAATACCTAACCAATCAAAACCAATCAAAAACTAAACAATACCAACTATAATCCTCATTTGACAAAAACTCAGCAACAAGTAAACAAATACAAACAACAATAAACCATCCTAACACATTCATAACACACACCGATCGCATGAACAACGACGAATAATCCACTCAAACCCAGCTATCATCCAACATGTTCAATCCGTTGCTTCAAATGTCAAAACACAACAAATACTACTCACTTGACTCGCACAGTAGCATCGTACTACCAGAGCGAATCGCACTCGCGTAGAAGTGGAAAATCCTCCCCCATCCGCCTCTCCCATCTACTGCGAATAGGAGAAACCTTGTTCAAGATAGAACCTTCACATAGAACACCAATCGGTCACACAAACCACATCATCCTCACTTAGATCAATCCTCGTGTAAATTCAAATTTGCACATTAAGTGAGACAATGTGAATCAACTAAACCATCCGTGCCAACCCAACCAAACAGAACCATGGTGAATTCCGAGTGGATGGATGTTATTCGTACGATGCTTATTTGCTTGATAAAGAGGATGTAAGAATTGTGTGTGTTGATGGTTTGTATATGACTTAGCACTCGTGTGTCTGCTCATGTTGTGTGTATTGTTTTGCATTGGGACACGATGCGATGCGATTCGATTCGATGTGGTGTTAGTATGAGAGAGTTTTCTCGATAGTGATGTTCTGGTTTGCTGATGTGCCGATGTGATGTGATGTGATGTGATGTGACGTGATGTGATGTGGAGTGAAGTGATGTGTTGATTTGAGCATTGTGTTGATTGATAGTAAGGGATGGTCCGAAGACCTCCCTACTGGCAAAAACTACGCACCCGAGCGAGCCCGATTAGGGATCGTCGCAGGCTTCAACCCGCCAGAGTGCAAGGGCGAGCCTCGACCTGGGGCCAGGGCGTCCGTGATCACCCTGGTCCCGGCGCCAGGTAAGTTTAAGCAATACCTAACCAATCAAAACCAATCAAAAACTAAACAATACCAACTATAATCCTCATTTGACAAAAACTCAGCAACAAGTAAACAAATACAAACAACAATAAACCATCCTAACATATTCATAACACACACCGATCGCATGAACAACGACGAATAATCCACTCAAACCCAGCTATCATCCAACATGTTCAATCCGTTGCTTCAAATGTCAAAACACAACAAATACTACTCACTTGACTCGCACAGTAGCATCGTACTACCAGAGCGAATCGCACTCGCGTAGAAGTGGAAAATCCTCCCCCATCCGCCTCTCCCATCTACTGCGAATAGGAGAAACCTTGTTCAAGATAGAACCTTCACATAGAACACCAATCGGTCACACAAACCACATCATCCTCACTTAGATCAATCCTCGTGTAAATTCAAATTTGCACATTAAGTGAGACAATGTGAATCAACTAAACCATCCGTGCCAACCCAACCAAACAGAACCATGGTGAATTCCGAGTGGATGGATGTTATTCGTACGATGCTTATTTGCTTGATAAAGAGGATGTAAGAATTGTGTGTGTTGATGGTTTGTATATGACTTAGCACTCGTGTGTCTGCTCATGTTGTGTGTATTGTTTTGCTTTGGGACACGATGCGATGCGATGCGATTCGATTCGATGTGGTGTTAGTATGAGAGAGTTTTCTCGATAGTGATGTTCTGGTTTGCTGATGTGCCGATGTGATGTGATGTGACGTGATGTGATGTGGAGTGAAGTGATGTGTTGATTTGAGCATTGTGTTGATTGATAGTAAGGGATGGTCCGAAGACCTCCCTACTGGCAAAAACTACGCACCCGAGCGAGCCCGATTAGGGATCGTCGCAGGCTTCAACCCGCCAGAGTGCAAGGGCGAGCCTCGACCTGGGGCCAGGGCGTCCGTGATCACCCTGGTCCCGGCGCCAGGTAAGTTTAAGCAATACCTAACCAATCAAAACCAATCAAAAACTAAACAATACCAACTAATATCCTCATTTGACAAAAACTCAGCAACAAGTAAACAAATACAAACAACAATAAACCATCCTAACATATTCATAACACACACCGATCGCATGAACAACGACGAATAATCCACTCAAACCCAGCTATCATCCAACATGTTCAATCCGTTGCTTCAAATGTCAAAACACAACAAATACTACTCACTTGACTCGCACAGTAGCATCGTACTACCAGAGCGAATCGCACTCGCGTAGAAGTGGAAAATCCTCCCCCATCCGCCTCTCCCATCTACTGCGAATAGGAGAAACCTTGTTCAAGATAGAACCTTCACATAGAACACCAATCGGTCACACAAACCACATCATCCTCACTTAGATCAATCCTCGTGTAAATTCAAATTTGCACATTAAGTGAGACAATGTGAATCAACTAAACCATCCGTGCCAACCCAACCAAACAGAACCATGGTGAATTCCGAGTGGATGGATGTTATTCGTACGATGCTTATTTGCTTGATAAAGAGGATGTAAGAATTGTGTGTGTTGATGGTTTGTATATGACTTAGCACTCGTGTGTCTGCTCATGTTGTGTGTATTGTTTTGCTTTGGGACACGATGCGATGCGATGCGATTCGATTCGATGTGGTGTTAGTATGAGAGAGTTTTCTCGATAGTGATGTTCTGGTTTGCTGATGTGCCGATGTGATGTGATGTGATGTGATGTGATGTGACGTGATGTGATGTGGAGTGAAGTGATGTGTTGATTTGAGCATTGTGTTGATTGATAGTAAGGGATGGTCCGAAGACCTCCCTACTGGCAAAAACTACGCACCCGAGCGAGCCCGATTAGGGATCGTCGCAGGCTTCAACCCGCCAGAGTGCAAGGGCGAGCCTCGACCTGTGGCCAGGGCGTCCGTGATCACCCTGGTCCCGGCGCCAGGTAAGTTTAAGCAATACCTAACCAATCAAAACCAATCAAAAACTAAACAATACCAACTAATATCCTCATTTGACAAAAACTCAGCAACAAGTAAACAAATACAAACAACAATAAACCATCCTAACATATTCATAACACACACCGATCGCATGAACAACGACGAATAATCCACTCAAACCCAGCTATCATCCAACATGTTCAATCCGTTGCTTCAAATGTCAAAACACAACAAATACTACTCACTTGACTCGCACAGTAGCATCGTACTACCAGAGCGAATCGCACTCGCGTAGAAGTGGAAAATCCTCCCCCATCCGCCTCTCCCATCTACTGCGAATAGGAGAAACCTTGTTCAAGATAGAACCTTCACATAGAACACCAATCGGTCACACAAACCACATCATCCTCACTTAGATCAATCCTCGTGTAAATTCAAATTTGCACATTAAGTGAGACAATGTGAATCAACTAAACCATCCGTGCCAACCCAACCAAACAGAACCATGGTGAATTCCGAGTGGATGGATGTTATTCGTACGATGCTTATTTGCTTGATAAAGAGGAAGTAAGAATTGTGTGTGTTGATGGTTTGTATATGACTTAGCACTCGTGTGTCTGCTCATGTTGTGTGTATTGTTTTGCTTTGGGACACGATGCGATGCGATTCGATTCGATGTGGTGTTAGTATGAGAGAGTTTTCTCGATAGTGATGTTCTGGTTTGCTGATGTGCCGATGTGATGTGATGTGATGTGATGTGACGTGATGTGATGTGGAGTGAAGTGATGTGTTGATTTGAGCATTGTGTTGATTGATAGTAAGGGATGGTCCGAAGACCTCCCCACTGGCAAAAACTACGCACCCGAGCGAGCCCGATTAGGGATCGTCGCAGGCTTCAACCCGCCAGAGTGCAAGGGCGAGCCTCGACCTGGGGCCAGGGCGTCCGTGATCACCCTGGTCCCGGCGCCAGGTAAGTTTAAGCAATACCTAACCAATCAAAACCAATCAAAAACTAAACAATACCAACTAATATCCTCATTTGACAAAAACTCAGCAACAAGTAAACAAATACAAACAACAATAAACCATCCTAACATATTCATAACACACACCGATCGCATGAACAACGACGAATAATCCACTCAAACCCAGCTATCATCCAACATGTTCAATCCGTTGCTTCAAATGTCAAAACACAACAAATACTACTCACTTGACTCGCACAGTAGCATCGTACTACCAGAGCGAATCGCACTCGCGTAGAAGTGGAAAATCCTCCCCCATCCGCCTCTCCCATCTACTGCGAATAGGAGAAACCTTGTTCAAGATAGAACCTTCACATAGAACACCAATCGGTCACACAAACCACATCATCCTCACTTAGATCAATCCTCGTGTAAATTCAAATTTGCACATTAAGTGAGACAATGTGAATCAACTAAACCATCCGTGCCAACCCAACCAAACAGAACCATGGTGAATTCCGAGTGGATGGATGTTATTCGTACGATGCTTATTTGCTTGATAAAGAGGATGTAAGAATTGTGTGTGTTGATGGTTTGTATATGACTTAGCACTCGTGTGTCTGCTCATGTTGTGTGTATTGTTTTGCTTTGGGACACGATGCGATGCGATGCGATTCGATTCGATGTGGTGTTAGTATGAGAGAGTTTTCTCGATAGTGATGTTCTGGTTTGCTGATGTGCCGATGTGATGTGATGTGATGTGATGTGACGTGATGTGATGTGGAGTGAAGTGATGTGTTGATTTGAGCATTGTGTTGATTGATAGTAAGGGATGGTCCGAAGACCTCCCCACTGGCAAAAACTACGCACCCGAGCGAGCCCGATTAGGGATCGTCGCAGGCTTCAACCCGCCAGAGTGCAAGGGCGAGCCTCGACCTGGGGCCAGGGCGTCCGTGATCACCCTGGTCCCGGCGCCAGGTAAGTTTAAGCAATACCTAACCAATCAAAACCAATCAAAAACTAAACAATACCAACTAATATCCTCATTTGACAAAAACTCAGCAACAAGTAAACAAATACAAACAACAATAAACCATCCTAACACATTCATAACACACACCGATCGCATGAACAACGACGAATAATCCACTCAAACCCAGCTATCATCCAACATGTTCAATCCGTTGCTTCAAATGTCAAAACACAACAAATACTACTCACTTGACTCGCACAGTAGCATCGTACTACCAGAGCGAATCGCACTCGCGTAGAAGTGGAAAATCCTCCCCCATCCGCCTCTCCCATCTACTGCGAATAGGAGAAACCTTGTTCAAGATAGAACCTTCACATAGAACACCAATCGGTCACACAAACCACATCATCCTCACTTAGATCAATCCTCGTGTAAATTCAAATTTGCACATTAAGTGAGACAATGTGAATCAACTAAACCATCCGTGCCAACCCAACCAAACAGAACCATGGTGAATTCCGAGTGGATGGATGTTATTCGTACGATGCTTATTTGCTTGATAAAGAGGATGTGGGAATTGTGTGTGTTGATGGTTTGTATATGACTTAGCACTCGTGTGTCTGCTCATGTTGTGTGTATTGTTTTGCTTTGGGACACGATGCGATGCGATGCGATTCGATTCGATATGGTGTTAGTATGAGAGAGTTTTCTCGATAGTGATGTTCTGGTTTGCTGATGTGCCGATGTGATGTGATGTGATGTGATGTGACGTGATGTGATGTGGAGTGAAGTGATGTGTTGATTTGAGCATTGTGTTGATTGATAGTAAGGGATGGTCCGAAGACCTCCCCACTGGCAAAAACTACGCACCCGAGCGAGCCCGATTAGGGATCGTCGCAGGCTTCAACCCGCCAGAGTGCAAGGGCGAGCCTCGACCTGGGGCCAGGGCGTCCGTGATCACCCTGGTCCCGGCGCCAGGTAAGTTTAAGCAATACCTAACCAATCAAAACCAATCAAAAACTAAACAATACCAACTAATATCCTCATTTGACAAAAACTCAGCAACAAGTAAACAAATACAAACAACAATAAACCATCCTAACACATTCATAACACACACCGATCGCATGAACAACGACGAATAATCCACTCAAACCCAGCTATCATCCAACATGTTCAATCCGTTGCTTCAAATGTCAAAACACAACAAATACTACTCACTTGACTCGCACAGTAGCATCGTACTACCAGAGCGAATCGCACTCGCGTAGAAGTGGAAAATCCTCCCCCATCCGCCTCTCCCATCTACTGCGAATAGGAGAAACCTTGTTCAAGATAGAACCTTCACATAGAACACCAATCGGTCACACAAACCACATCATCCTCACTTAGATCAATCCTCGTGTAAATTCAAATTTGCACATTAAGTGAGACAATGTGAATCAACTAAACCATCCGTGCCAACCCAACCAAACAGAACCATGGTGAATTCCGAGTGGATGGATGTTATTCGTACGATGCTTATTTGCTTGATAAAGAGGATGTAAGAATTGTGTGTGTTGATGGTTTGTATATGACTTAGCACTCGTGTGTCTGCTCATGTTGTGTGTATTGTTTTGCTTTGGGACACGATGCGATGCGATGCGATTCGATTCGATATGGTGTTAGTATGAGAGAGTTTTCTCGATAGTGATGTTCTGGTTTGCTGATGTGCCGATGTGATGTGATGTGATGTGATGTGACGTGATGTGATGTGGAGTGAAGTGATGTGTTGATTTGAGCATTGTGTTGATTGATAGTAAGGGATGGTCCGAAGACCTCCCCACTGGCAAAAACTACGCACCCGAGCGAGCCCGATTAGGGATCGTCGCAGGCTTCAACCCGCCAGAGTGCAAGGGCGAGCCTCGACCTGGGGCCAGGGCGTCCGTGATCACCCTGGTCCCGGCGCCAGGTAAGTTTAAGCAATACCTAACCAATCAAAACCAATCAAAAACTAAACAATACCAACTAATATCCTCATTTGACAAAAACTCAGCAACAAGTAAACAAATACAAACAACAATAAACCATCCTAACACATTCATAACACACACCGATCGCATGAACAACGACGAATAATCCACTCAAACCCAGCTATCATCCAACATGTTCAATCCGTTGCTTCAAATGTCAAAACACAACAAATACTACTCACTTGACTCGCACAGTAGCATCGTACTACCAGAGCGAATCGCACTCGCGTAGAAGTGGAAAATCCTCCCCCATCCGCCTCTCCCATCTACTGCGAATAGGAGAAACCTTGTTCAAGATAGAACCTTCACATAGAACACCAATCGGTCACACAAACCACATCATCCTCACTTAGATCAATCCTCGTGTAAATTCAAATTTGCACATTAAGTGAGACAATGTGAATCAACTAAACCATCCGTGCCAACCCAACCAAACAGAACCATGGTGAATTCCGAGTGGATGGATGTTATTCGTACGATGCTTATTTGCTTGATAAAGAGGATGTAAGAATTGTGTGTGTTGATGGTTTGTATATGACTTAGCACTCGTGTGTCTGCTCATGTTGTGTGTATTGTTTTGCTTTGGGACACGATGCGATGCGATGCGATTCGATTCGATGTGGTGTTAGTATGAGAGAGTTTTCTCGATAGTGATGTTCTGGTTTGCTGATGTGCCGATGTGATGTGATGTGATGTGATGTGACGTGATGTGATGTGGAGTGAAGTGATGTGTTGATTTGAGCATTGTGTTGATTGATAGTAAGGGATGGTCCGAAGACCTCCCCACTGGCAAAAACTACGCACCCGAGCGAGCCCGATTAGGGATCGTCGCAGGCTTCAACCCGCCAGAGTGCAAGGGCGAGCCTCGACCTGTGGCCAGGGCGTCCGTGATCACCCTGGTCCCGGCGCCAGGTAAGTTTAAGCAATACCTAACCAATCAAAACCAATCAAAAACTAAACAATACCAACTAATATCCTCATTTGACAAAAACTCAGCAACAAGTAAACAAATACAAACAACAATAAACCATCCTAACACATTCATAACACACACCGATCGCATGAACAACGACGAATGATCCACTCAAACCCAGCTATCATCCAACATGTTCAATCCGTTGCTTCAAATGTCAAAACACAACAAATACTACTCACTTGACTCGCACAGTAGCATCGTACTACCAGAGCGAATCGCACTCGCGTAGAAGTGGAAAATCCTCCCCCATCCGCCTCTCCCATCTACTGCGAATAGGAGAAACCTTGTTCAAGATAGAACCTTCACATAGAACACCAATCGGTCACACAAACCACATCATCCTCACTTAGATCAATCCTCGTGTAAATTCAAATTTGCACATTAAGTGAGACAATGTGAATCAACTAAACCATCCGTGCCAACCCAACCAAACAGAACCATGGTGAATTCCGAGTGGATGGATGTTATTCGTACGATGCTTATTTGCTTGATAAAGAGGATGTAAGAATTGTGTGTGTTGATGGTTTGTATATGACTTAGCACTCGTGTGTCTGCTCATGTTGTGTGTATTGTTTTGCTTTGGGACACGATGCGATGCGATGCGATTCGATTCGATGTGGTGTTAGTATGAGAGAGTTTTCTCGATAGTGATGTTCTGGTTTGCTGATGTGCCGATGTGATGTGATGTGATGTGATGTGATGTGACGTGATGTGATGTGGAGTGAAGTGATGTGTTGATTTGAGCATTGTGTTGATTGATAGTAAGGGATGGTCCGAAGACCTCCCCACTGGCAAAAACTACGCACCCGAGCGAGCCCGATTAGGGATCGTCGCAGGCTTCAACCCGCCAGAGTGCAAGGGCGAGCCTCGACCTGGGGCCAGGGCGTCCGTGATCACCCTGGTCCCGGCGCCAGGTAAGTTTAAGCAATACCTAACCAATCAAAACCAATCAAAAACTAAACAATACCAACTAATATCCTCATTTGACAAAAACTCAGCAACAAGTAAACAAATACAAACAACAATAAACCATCCTAACACATTCATAACACACACCGATCGCATGAACAACGACGAATAATCCACTCAAACCCAGCTATCATCCAACATGTTCAATCCGTTGCTTCAAATGTCAAAACACAACAAATACTACTCACTTGACTCGCACAGTAGCATCGTACTACCAGAGCGAATCGCACTCGCGTAGAAGTGGAAAATCCTCCCCCATCCGCCTCTCCCATCTACTGCGAATAGGAGAAACCTTGTTCAAGATAGAACCTTCACATAGAACACCAATCGGTCACACAAACCACATCATCCTCACTTAGATCAATCCTCGTGTAAATTCAAATTTGCACATTAAGTGAGACAATGTGAATCAACTAAACCATCCGTGCCAACCCAACCAAACAGAACCATGGTGAATTCCGAGTGGATGGATGTTATTCGTACGATGCTTATTTGCTTGATAAAGAGGATGTAAGAATTGTGTGTGTTGATGGTTTGTATATGACTTAGCACTCGTGTGTCTGCTCATGTTGTGTGTATTGTTTTGCTTTGGGACACGATGCGATGCGATGCGATGCGATTCGATTCGATTCGATGTGGTGTTAGTATGAGAGAGTTTTCTCGATAGTGATGTTCTGGTTTGCTGATGTGCCGATGTGATGTGATGTGATGTGATGTGATGTGACGTGATGTGATGTGGAGTGAAGTGATGTGTTGATTTGAGCATTGTGTTGATTGATAGTAAGGGATGGTCCGAAGACCTCCCCACTGGCAAAAACTACGCACCCGAGCGAGCCCGATTAGGGATCGTCGCAGGCTTCAACCCGCCAGAGTGCAAGGGCGAGCCTCGACCTGGGGCCAGGGCGTCCGTGATCACCCTGGTCCCGGCGCCAGGTAAGTTTAAGCAATACCTAACCAATCAAAACCAATCAAAAACTAAACAATACCAACTAATATCCTCATTTGACAAAAACTCAGCAACAAGTAAACAAATACAAACAACAATAAACCATCCTAACACATTCATAACACACACCGATCGCATGAACAACGACGAATGATCCACTCAAACCCAGCTATCATCCAACATGTTCAATCCGTTGCTTCAAATGTCAAAACACAACAAATACTACTCACTTGACTCGCACAGTAGCATCGTACTACCAGAGCGAATCGCACTCGCGTAGAAGTGGAAAATCCTCCCCCATCCGCCTCTCCCATCTACTGCGAATAGGAGAAACCTTGTTCAAGATAGAACCTTCACATAGAACACCAATCGGTCACACAAACCACATCATCCTCACTTAGATCAATCCTCGTGTAAATTCAAATTTGCACATTAAGTGAGACAATGTGAATCAACTAAACCATCCGTGCCAACCCAACCAAACAGAACCATGGTGAATTCCGAGTGGATGGATGTTATTCGTACGATGCTTATTTGCTTGATAAAGAGGATGTAAGAATTGTGTGTGTTGATGGTTTGTATATGACTTAGCACTCGTGTGTCTGCTCATGTTGTGTGTATTGTTTTGCATTGGGACACGATGCGATGCGATGCGATTCGATTCGATGTGGTGTTAGTATGAGAGAGTTTTCTCGATAGTGATGTTCTGGTTTGCTGATGTGCCGATGTGATGTGATGTGATGTGATGTGATGTGACGTGATGTGATGTGGAGTGAAGTGATGTGTTGATTTGAGCATTGTGTTGATTGATAGTAAGGGATGGTCCGAAGACCTCCCCACTGGCAAAAACTACGCACCCGAGCGAGCCCGATTAGGGATCGTCGCAGGCTTCAACCCGCCAGAGTGCAAGGGCGAGCCTCGACCTGTGGCCAGGGCGTCCGTGATCACCCTGGTCCCGGCGCCAGGTAAGTTTAAGCAATACCTAACCAATCAAAACCAATCAAAAACTAAACAATACCAACTAATATCCTCATTTGACAAAAACTCAGCAACAAGTAAACAAATACAAACAACAATAAACCATCCTAACACATTCATAACACACACCGATCGCATGAACAACGACGAATAATCCACTCAAACCCAGCTATCATCCAACATGTTCAATCCGTTGCTTCAAATGTCAAAACACAACAAATACTACTCACTTGACTCGCACAGTAGCATCGTACTACCAGAGCGAATCGCACTCGCGTAGAAGTGGAAAATCCTCCCCCATCCGCCTCTCCCATCTACTGCGAATAGGAGAAACCTTGTTCAAGATAGAACCTTCACATAGAACACCAATCGGTCACACAAACCACATCATCCTCACTTAGATCAATCCTCGTGTAAATTCAAATTTGCACATTAAGTGAGACAATGTGAATCAACTAAACCATCCGTGCCAACCCAACCAAACAGAACCATGGTGAATTCCGAGTGGATGGATGTTATTCGTACGATGCTTATTTGCTTGATAAAGAGGAAGTAAGAATTGTGTGTGTTGATGGTTTGTATATGACTTAGCACTCGTGTGTCTGCTCATGTTGTGTGTATTGTTTTGCATTGGGACACGATGCGATGCGATGCGATTCGATTCGATGTGGTGTTAGTATGAGAGAGTTTTCTCGATAGTGATGTTCTGGTTTGCTGATGTGCCGATGTGATGTGATGTGATGTGATGTGACGTGATGTGATGTGGAGTGAAGTGATGTGTTGATTTGAGCATTGTGTTGATTGATAGTAAGGGATGGTCCGAAGACCTCCCCACTGGCAAAAACTACGCACCCGAGCGAGCCCGATTAGGGATCGTCGCAGGCTTCAACCCGCCAGAGTGCAAGGGCGAGCCTCGACCTGGGGCCAGGGCGTCCGTGATCACCCTGGTCCCGGCGCCAGGTAAGTTTAAGCAATACCTAACCAATCAAAACCAATCAAAAACTAAACAATACCAACTAATATCCTCATTTGACAAAAACTCAGCAACAAGTAAACAAATACAAACAACAATAAACCATCCTAACACATTCATAACACACACCGATCGCATGAACAACGACGAATAATCCACTCAAACCCAGCTATCATCCAACATGTTCAATCCGTTGCTTCAAATGTCAAAACACAACAAATACTACTCACTTGACTCGCACAGTAGCATCGTACTACCAGAGCGAATCGCACTCGCGTAGAAGTGGAAAATCCTCCCCCATCCGCCTCTCCCATCTACTGCGAATAGGAGAAACCTTGTTCAAGATAGAACCTTCACATAGAACACCAATCGGTCACACAAACCACATCATCCTCACTTAGATCAATCCTCGTGTAAATTCAAATTTGCACATTAAGTGAGACAATGTGAATCAACTAAACCATCCGTGCCAACCCAACCAAACAGAACCATGGTGAATTCCGAGTGGATGGATGTTATTCGTACGATGCTTATTTGCTTGATAAAGAGGATGTAAGAATTGTGTGTGTTGATGGTTTGTATATGACTTAGCACTCGTGTGTCTGCTCATGTTGTGTGTATTGTTTTGCTTTGGGACACGATGCGATGCGATGCGATGCGATTCGATTCGATTCGATGTGGTGTTAGTATGAGAGAGTTTTCTCGATAGTGATGTTCTGGTTTGCTGATGTGCCGATGTGATGTGATGTGATGTGATGTGATGTGACGTGATGTGATGTGGAGTGAAGTGATGTGTTGATTTGAGCATTGTGTTGATTGATAGTAAGGGATGGTCCGAAGACCTCCCCACTGGCAAAAACTACGCACCCGAGCGAGCCCGATTAGGGATCGTCGCAGGCTTCAACCCGCCAGAGTGCAAGGGCGAGCCTCGACCTGGGGCCAGGGCGTCCGTGATCACCCTGGTCCCGGCGCCAGGTAAGTTTAAGCAATACCTAACCAATCAAAACCAATCAAAAACTAAACAATACCAACTAATATCCTCATTTGACAAAAACTCAGCAACAAGTAAACAAATACAAACAACAATAAACCATCCTAACACATTCATAACACACACCGATCGCATGAACAACGACGAATGATCCACTCAAACCCAGCTATCATCCAACATGTTCAATCCGTTGCTTCAAATGTCAAAACACAACAAATACTACTCACTTGACTCGCACAGTAGCATCGTACTACCAGAGCGAATCGCACTCGCGTAGAAGTGGAAAATCCTCCCCCATCCGCCTCTCCCATCTACTGCGAATAGGAGAAACCTTGTTCAAGATAGAACCTTCACATAGAACACCAATCGGTCACACAAACCACATCATCCTCACTTAGATCAATCCTCGTGTAAATTCAAATTTGCACATTAAGTGAGACAATGTGAATCAACTAAACCATCCGTGCCAACCCAACCAAACAGAACCATGGTGAATTCCGAGTGGATGGATGTTATTCGTACGATGCTTATTTGCTTGATAAAGAGGATGTAAGAATTGTGTGTGTTGATGGTTTGTATATGACTTAGCACTCGTGTGTCTGCTCATGTTGTGTGTATTGTTTTGCATTGGGACACGATGCGATGCGATGCGATTCGATTCGATGTGGTGTTAGTATGAGAGAGTTTTCTCGATAGTGATGTTCTGGTTTGCTGATGTGCCGATGTGATGTGATGTGATGTGATGTGATGTGACGTGATGTGATGTGGAGTGAAGTGATGTGTTGATTTGAGCATTGTGTTGATTGATAGTAAGGGATGGTCCGAAGACCTCCCCACTGGCAAAAACTACGCACCCGAGCGAGCCCGATTAGGGATCGTCGCAGGCTTCAACCCGCCAGAGTGCAAGGGCGAGCCTCGACCTGTGGCCAGGGCGTCCGTGATCACCCTGGTCCCGGCGCCAGGTAAGTTTAAGCAATACCTAACCAATCAAAACCAATCAAAAACTAAACAATACCAACTAATATCCTCATTTGACAAAAACTCAGCAACAAGTAAACAAATACAAACAACAATAAACCATCCTAACACATTCATAACACACACCGATCGCATGAACAACGACGAATAATCCACTCAAACCCAGCTATCATCCAACATGTTCAATCCGTTGCTTCAAATGTCAAAACACAACAAATACTACTCACTTGACTCGCACAGTAGCATCGTACTACCAGAGCGAATCGCACTCGCGTAGAAGTGGAAAATCCTCCCCCATCCGCCTCTCCCATCTACTGCGAATAGGAGAAACCTTGTTCAAGATAGAACCTTCACATAGAACACCAATCGGTCACACAAACCACATCATCCTCACTTAGATCAATCCTCGTGTAAATTCAAATTTGCACATTAAGTGAGACAATGTGAATCAACTAAACCATCCGTGCCAACCCAACCAAACAGAACCATGGTGAATTCCGAGTGGATGGATGTTATTCGTACGATGCTTATTTGCTTGATAAAGAGGAAGTAAGAATTGTGTGTGTTGATGGTTTGTATATGACTTAGCACTCGTGTGTCTGCTCATGTTGTGTGTATTGTTTTGCATTGGGACACGATGCGATGCGATGCGATTCGATTCGATGTGGTGTTAGTATGAGAGAGTTTTCTCGATAGTGATGTTCTGGTTTGCTGATGTGCCGATGTGATGTGATGTGATGTGATGTGACGTGATGTGATGTGGAGTGAAGTGATGTGTTGATTTGAGCATTGTGTTGATTGATAGTAAGGGATGGTCCGAAGACCTCCCCACTGGCAAAAACTACGCACCCGAGCGAGCCCGATTAGGGATCGTCGCAGGCTTCAACCCGCCAGAGTGCAAGGGCGAGCCTCGACCTGGGGCCAGGGCGTCCGTGATCACCCTGGACCCGGCGCCAGGTAAGTTTAAGCAATACCTAACCAATCAAAACCAATCAAAAACTAAACAATACCAACTAATATCCTCATTTGACAAAAACTCAGCAACAAGTAAACAAATACAAACAACAATAAACCATCCTAACACATTCATAACACACACCGATCGCATGAACAACGACGAATGATCCACTCAAACCCAGCTATCATCCAACATGTTCAATCCGTTGCTTCAAATGTCAAAACACAACAAATACTACTCACTTGACTCGCACAGTAGCATCGTACTACCAGAGCGAATCGCACTCGCGTAGAAGTGGAAAATCCTCCCCCATCCGCCTCTCCCATCTACTGCGAATAGGAGAAACCTTGTTCAAGATAGAACCTTCACATAGAACACCAATCGGTCACACAAACCACATCATCCTCACTTAGATCAATCCTCGTGTAAATTCAAATTTGCACATTAAGTGAGACAATGTGAATCAACTAAACCATCCGTGCCAACCCAACCAAACAGAACCATGGTGAATTCCGAGTGGATGGATGTTATTCGTACGATGCTTATTTGCTTGATAAAGAGGAAGTAAGAATTGTGTGTGTTGATGGTTTGTATATGACTTAGCACTCGTGTGTCTGCTCATGTTGTGTGTATTGTTTTGCATTGGGACACGATGCGATGCGATGCGATTCGATTCGATGTGGTGTTAGTATGAGAGAGTTTTCTCGATAGTGATGTTCTGGTTTGCTGATGTGCCGATGTGATGTGATGTGATGTGATGTGACGTGATGTGATGTGGAGTGAAGTGATGTGTTGATTTGAGCATTGTGTTGATTGATAGTAAGGGATGGTCCGAAGACCTCCCCACTGGCAAAAACTACGCACCCGAGCGAGCCCGATTAGGGATCGTCGCAGGCTTCAACCCGCCAGAGTGCAAGGGCGAGCCTCGACCTGGGGCCAGGGCGTCCGTGATCACCCTGGTCCCGGCGCCAGGTAAGTTTAAGCAATACCTAACCAATCAAAACCAATCAAAAACTAAACAATACCAACTAATATCCTCATTTGACAAAAACTCAGCAACAAGTAAACAAATACAAACAACAATAAACCATCCTAACACATTCATAACACACACCGATCGCATGAACAACGACGAATAATCCACTCAAACCCAGCTATCATCCAACATGTTCAATCCGTTGCTTCAAATGTCAAAACACAACAAATACTACTCACTTGACTCGCACAGTAGCATCGTACTACCAGAGCGAATCGCACTCGCGTAGAAGTGGAAAATCCTCCCCCATCCGCCTCTCCCATCTACTGCGAATAGGAGAAACCTTGTTCAAGATAGAACCTTCACATAGAACACCAATCGGTCACACAAACCACATCATCCTCACTTAGATCAATCCTCGTGTAAATTCAAATTTGCACATTAAGTGAGACAATGTGAATCAACTAAACCATCCGTGCCAACCCAACCAAACAGAACCATGGTGAATTCCGAGTGGATGGATGTTATTCGTACGATGCTTATTTGCTTGATAAAGAGGATGTAAGAATTGTGTGTGTTGATGGTTTGTATATGACTTAGCACTCGTGTGTCTGCTCATGTTGTGTGTATTGTTTTGCATTGGGACACGATGCGATGCGATGCGATTCGATTCGATGTGGTGTTAGTATGAGAGAGTTTTCTCGATAGTGATGTTCTGGTTTGCTGATGTGCCGATGTGATGTGATGTGATGTGATGTGATGTGACGTGATGTGATGTGGAGTGAAGTGATGTGTTGATTTGAGCATTGTGTTGATTGATAGTAAGGGATGGTCCGAAGACCTCCCCACTGGCAAAAACTACGCACCCGAGCGAGCCCGATTAGGGATCGTCGCAGGCTTCAACCCGCCAGAGTGCAAGGGCGAGCCTCGACCTGGGGCCAGGGCGTCCGTGATCACCCTGGTCCCGGCGCCAGGTAAGTTTAAGCAATACCTAACCAATCAAAACCAATCAAAAACTAAACAATACCAACTAATATCCTCATTTGACAAAAACTCAGCAACAAGTAAACAAATACAAACAACAATAAACCATCCTAACACATTCATAACACACACCGATCGCATGAACAACGACGAATAATCCACTCAAACCCAGATATCATCCAACATGTTCAATCCGTTGCTTCAAATGTCAAAACACAACAAATACTACTCACTTGACTCGCACAGTAGCATCGTACTACCAGAGCGAATCGCACTCGCGTAGAAGTGGAAAATCCTCCCCCATCCGCCTCTCCCATCTACTGCGAATAGGAGAAACCTTGTTCAAGATAGAACCTTCACATAGAACACCAATCGGTCACACAAACCACATCATCCTCACTTAGATCAATCCTCGTGTAAATTCAAATTTGCACATTAAGTGAGACAATGTGAATCAACTAAACCATCCGTGCCAACCCAACCAAACAGAACCATGGTGAATTCCGAGTGGATGGATGTTATTCGTACGATGCTTATTTGCTTGATAAAGAGGATGTAAGAATTGTGTGTGTTGATGGTTTGTATATGACTTAGCACTCGTGTGTCTGCTCATGTTGTGTGTATTGTTTTGCTTTGGGACACGATGCGATGCGATGCGATTCGATTCGATGTGGTGTTAGTATGAGAGAGTTTTCTCGATAGTGATGTTCTGGTTTGCTGACGTGCCGATGTGATGTGATGTGATGTGATGTGACGTGATGTGATGTGGAGTGAAGTGATGTGTTGATTTGAGCATTGTGTTGATTGATAGTAAAGGATGGTCCGAAGACCTCCCCACTGGCAAAAACTACGCACCCGAGCGAGCCCGATTAGGGATCGTCGCAGGCTTCAACCCGCCAGAGTGCAAGGGCGAGCCTCGACCTGGGGCCAGGGCGTCCGTGATCACCCTGGTCCCGGCGCCAGGTAAGTTTAAGCAATACCTAACCAATCAAAACCAATCAAAAACTAAACAATACCAACTAATATCCTCATTTGACAAAAACTCAGCAACAAGTAAACAAATACAAACAATAATAAACCATCCTAACACATTCATAACACACACCGATCGCATGAACAACGACGAATAATCCACTCAAACCCAGCTATCATCCAACATGTTCAATCCGTTGCTTCAAATGTCAAAACACAACAAATACTACTCACTTGACTCGCACAGTAGCATCGTACTACCAGAGCGAATCGCACTCGCGTAGAAGTGGAAAATCCTCCCCCATCCGCCTCTCCCATCTACTGCGAATAGGAGAAACCTTGTTCAAGATAGAACCTTCACATAGAACACCAATCGGTCACACAAACCACATCATCCTCACTTAGATCAATCCTCGTGTAAATTCAAATTTGCACATTAAGTGAGACAATGTGAATCAACTAAACCATCCGTGCCAACCCAACCAAACAGAACCATGGTGAATTCCGAGTGGATGGATGTTATTCGTACGATGCTTATTTGCTTGATAAAGAGGATGTAAGAATTGTGTGTGTTGATGGTTTGTATATGACTTAGCACTCGTGTGTCTGCTCATGTTGTGTGTATTGTTTTGCATTGGGACACGATGCGATGCGATGCGATTCGATTCGATGTGGTGTTAGTATGAGAGAGTTTTCTCGATAGTGATGTTCTGGTTTGCTGATGTGCCGATGTGATGTGATGTGATGTGATGTGACGTGATGTGATGTGGAGTGAAGTGATGTGTTGATTTGAGCATTGTGTTGATTGATAGTAAGGGATGGTCCGAAGACCTCCCCACTGGCAAAAACTACGCACCCGAGCGAGCCCGATTAGGGATCGTCGCAGGCTTCAACCCGCCAGAGTGCAAGGGCGAGCCTCGAC
Organism: Fasciola hepatica; assembly: GCA_948099385.1. Taxonomy (NCBI): domain Eukaryota; kingdom Metazoa; phylum Platyhelminthes; class Trematoda; order Plagiorchiida; family Fasciolidae; genus Fasciola; species Fasciola hepatica. Next base: position 4,682,306 of record CANUEZ040000060.1, on the reverse strand, counting down.
CTGTGGCCAGGGCGTCCGTGATCACCCTGGTCCCGGCGCCAGGTAAGTTTAAGCAATACCTAACCAATCAAAACCAATCAAAAACTAAACAATACCAACTAATATCCTCATTTGACAAAAACTCAGCAACAAGTAAACAAATACAAACAACAATAAACCATCCTAACACATTCATAACACACACCGATCGCATGAACAACGACGAATAATCCACTCAAACCCAGCTATCATCCAACATGTTCAATCCGTTGCTTCAAATGTCAAAACACAACAAATACTACTCACTTGACTCGCACAGTAGCATCGTACTACCAGAGCGAATCGCACTCGCGTAGAAGTGGAAAATCCTCCCCCATCCGCCTCTCCCATCTACTGCGAATAGGAGAAACCTTGTTCAAGATAGAACCTTCACATAGAACACCAATCGGTCACACAAACCACATCATCCTCACTTAGATCAATCCTCGTGTAAATTCAAATTTGCACATTAAGTGAGACAATGTGAATCAACTAAACCATCCGTGCCAACCCAACCAAACAGAACCATGGTGAATTCCGAGTGGATGGATGTTATTCGTACGATGCTTATTTGCTTGATAAAGAGGAAGTAAGAATTGTGTGTGTTGATGGTTTGTATATGACTTAGCACTCGTGTGTCTGCTCATGTTGTGTGTATTGTTTTGCATTGGGACACGATGCGATGCGATGCGATTCGATTCGATGTGGTGTTAGTATGAGAGAGTTTTCTCGATAGTGATGTTCTGGTTTGCTAATGTGCCGATGTGATGTGATGTGATGTGATGTGATGTGACGTGATGTGATGTGGAGTGAAGTGATGTGTTGATTTGAGCATTGTGTTGATTGATAGTAAAGGATGGTCCGAAGACCTCCCCACTGGCAAAAACTACGCACCCGAGCGAGCCCGATTAGGGATCGTCGCAGGCTTCAACCCGCCAGAGTGCAAGGGCGAGCCTCGACCTGTGGCCAGGGCGTCCGTGATCACCCTGGTCCCGGCGCCAGGTAAGTTTAAGCAATACCTAACCAATCAAAACCAATCAAAAACTAAACAATACCAACTAATATCCTCATTTGACAAAAACTCAGCAACAAGTAAACAAATACAAACAACAATAAACCATCCTAACACATTCATAACACACACCGATCGCATGAACAACGACGAATAATCCACTCAAACCCAGCTATCATCCAACATGTTCAATCCGTTGCTTCAAATGTCAAAACACAACAAATACTACTCACTTGACTCGCACAGTAGCATCGTACTACCAGAGCGAATCGCACTCGCGTAGAAGTGGAAAATCCTCCCCCATCCGCCTCTCCCATCTACTGCGAATAGGAGAAACCTTGTTCAAGATAGAACCTTCACATAGAACACCAATCGGTCACACAAACCACATCATCCTCACTTAGATCAATCCTCGTGTAAATTCAAATTTGCACATTAAGTGAGACAATGTGAATCAACTAAACCATCCGTGCCAACCCAACCAAACAGAACCATGGTGAATTCCGAGTGGATGGATGTTATTCGTACGATGCTTATTTGCTTGATAAAGAGGATGTAAGAATTGTGTGTGTTGATGGTTTGTATATGACTTAGCACTCGTGTGTCTGCTCATGTTGTGTGTATTGTTTTGCATTGGGACACGATGCGATGCGATGCGATTCGATTCGATGTGGTGTTAGTATGAGAGAGTTTTCTCGATAGTGATGTTCTGGTTTGCTGATGTGCCGATGTGATGTGATGTGATGTGATGTGACGTGATGTGATGTGGAGTGAAGTGATGTGTTGATTTGAGCATTGTGTTGATTGATAGTAAGGGATGGTCCGAAGACCTCCCCACTGGCAAAAACTACGCACCCGAGCGAGCCCGATTAGGGATCGTCGCAGGCTTCAACCCGCCAGAGTGCAAGGGCGAGCCTCGACCTGTGGCCAGGGCGTCCGTGATCACCCTGGTCCCGGCGCCAGGTAAGTTTAAGCAATACCTAACCAATCAAAACCAATCAAAAACTAAACAATACCAACTAATATCCTCATTTGACAAAAACTCAGCAACAAGTAAACAAATACAAACAACAATAAACCATCCTAACACATTCATAACACACACCGATCGCATGAACAACGACGAATAATCCACTCAAACCCAGCTATCATCCAACATGTTCAATCCGTTGCTTCAAATGTCAAAACACAACAAATACTACTCACTTGACTCGCACAGTAGCATCGTACTACCAGAGCGAATCGCACTCGCGTAGAAGTGGAAAATCCTCCCCCATCCGCCTCTCCCATCTACTGCGAATAGGAGAAACCTTGTTCAAGATAGAACCTTCACATAGAACACCAATCGGTCACACAAACCACATCATCCTCACTTAGATCAATCCTCGTGTAAATTCAAATTTGCACATTAAGTGAGACAATGTGAATCAACTAAACCATCCGTGCCAACCCAACCAAACAGAACCATGGTGAATTCCGAGTGGATGGATGTTATTCGTACGATGCTTATTTGCTTGATAAAGAGGAAGTAAGAATTGTGTGTGTTGATGGTTTGTATATGACTTAGCACTCGTGTGTCTGCTCATGTTGTGTGTATTGTTTTGCATTGGGACACGATGCGATGCGATGCGATTCGATTCGATGTGGTGTTAGTATGAGAGAGTTTTCTCGATAGTGATGTTCTGGTTTGCTAATGTGCCGATGTGATGTGATGTGATGTGATGTGATGTGACGTGATGTGATGTGGAGTGAAGTGATGTGTTGATTTGAGCATTGTGTTGATTGATAGTAAAGGATGGTCCGAAGACCTCCCCACTGGCAAAAACTACGCACCCGAGCGAGCCCGATTAGGGATCGTCGCAGGCTTCAACCCGCCAGAGTGCAAGGGCGAGCCTCGACCTGTGGCCAGGGCGTCCGTGATCACCCTGGTCCCGGCGCCAGGTAAGTTTAAGCAATACCTAACCAATCAAAACCAATCAAAAACTAAACAATACCAACTAATATCCTCATTTGACAAAAACTCAGCAACAAGTAAACAAATACAAACAACAATAAACCATCCTAACACATTCATAACACACACCGATCGCATGAACAACGACGAATAATCCACTCAAACCCAGCTATCATCCAACATGTTCAATCCGTTGCTTCAAATGTCAAAACACAACAAATACTACTCACTTGACTCGCACAGTAGCATCGTACTACCAGAGCGAATCGCACTCGCGTAGAAGTGGAAAATCCTCCCCCATCCGCCTCTCCCATCTACTGCGAATAGGAGAAACCTTGTTCAAGATAGAACCTTCACATAGAACACCAATCGGTCACACAAACCACATCATCCTCACTTAGATCAATCCTCGTGTAAATTCAAATTTGCACATTAAGTGAGACAATGTGAATCAACTAAACCATCCGTGCCAACCCAACCAAACAGAACCATGGTGAATTCCGAGTGGATGGATGTTATTCGTACGATGCTTATTTGCTTGATAAAGAGGATGTAAGAATTGTGTGTGTTGATGGTTTGTATATGACTTAGCACTCGTGTGTCTGCTCATGTTGTGTGTATTGTTTTGCTTTGGGACACGATGCGATGCGATGCGATTCGATTCGATGTGGTGTTAGTATGAGAGAGTTTTCTCGATAGTGATGTTCTGGTTTGCTGATGTGCCGATGTGATGTGATGTGATGTGATGTGACGTGATGTGATGTGGAGTGAAGTGATGTGTTGATTTGAGCATTGTGTTGATTGATAGTAAGGGATGGTCCGAAGACCTCCCCACTGGCAAAAACTACGCACCCGAGCGAGCCCGATTAGGGATCGTCGCAGGCTTCAACCCGCCAGAGTGCAAGGGCGAGCCTCGACCTGTGGCCAGGGCGTCCGTGATCACCCTGGTCCCGGCGCCAGGTAAGTTTAAGCAATACCTAACCAATCAAAACCAATCAAAAACTAAACAATACCAACTAATATCCTCATTTGACAAAAACTCAGCAACAAGTAAACAAATACAAACAACAATAAACCATCCTAACACATTCATAACACACACCGATCGCATGAACAACGACGAATAATCCACTCAAACCCAGCTATCATCCAACATGTTCAATCCGTTGCTTCAAATGTCAAAACACAACAAATACTACTCACTTGACTCGCACAGTAGCATCGTACTACCAGAGCGAATCGCACTCGCGTAGAAGTGGAAAATCCTCCCCCATCCGCCTCTCCCATCTACTGCGAATAGGAGAAACCTTGTTCAAGATAGAACCTTCACATAGAACACCAATCGGTCACACAAACCACATCATCCTCACTTAGATCAATCCTCGTGTAAATTCAAATTTGCACATTAAGTGAGACAATGTGAATCAACTAAACCATCCGTGCCAACCCAACCAAACAGAACCATGGTGAATTCCGAGTGGATGGATGTTATTCGTACGATGCTTATTTGCTTGATAAAGAGGATGTAAGAATTGTGTGTGTTGATGGTTTGTATATGACTTAGCACTCGTGTGTCTGCTCATGTTGTGTGTATTGTTTTGCATTGGGACACGATGCGATGCGATGCGATTCGATTCGATGTGGTGTTAGTATGAGAGAGTTTTCTCGATAGTGATGTTCTGGTTTGCTGATGTGCCGATGTGATGTGATGTGATGTGATGTGACGTGATGTGATGTGGAGTGAAGTGATGTGTTGATTTGAGCATTGTGTTGATTGATAGTAAGGGATGGTCCGAAGACCTCCCCACTGGCAAAAACTACGCACCCGAGCGAGCCCGATTAGGGATCGTCGCAGGCTTCAACCCGCCAGAGTGCAAGGGCGAGCCTCGACCTGTGGCCAGGGCGTCCGTGATCACCCTGGTCCCGGCGCCAGGTAAGTTTAAGCAATACCTTACCAATCAAAACCAATCAAAAACTAAACAATACCAACTAATATCCTCATTTGACAAAAACTCAGCAACAAGTAAACAAATACAAACAACAATAAACCATCCTAACACATTCATAACACACACCGATCGCATGAACAACGACGAATAATCCACTCAAACCCAGCTATCATCCAACATGTTCAATCCGTTGCTTCAAATGTCAAAACACAACAAATACTACTCACTTGACTCGCACAGTAGCATCGTACTACCAGAGCGAATCGCACTCGCGTAGAAGTGGAAAATCCTCCCCCATCCGCCTCTCCCATCTACTGCGAATAGGAGAAACCTTGTTCAAGATAGAACCTTCACATAGAACACCAATCGGTCACACAAACCACATCATCCTCACTTAGATCAATCCTCGTGTAAATTCAAATTTGCACATTAAGTGAGACAATGTGAATCAACTAAACCATCCGTGCCAACCCAACCAAACAGAACCATGGTGAATTCCGAGTGGATGGATGTTATTCGTACGATGCTTATTTGCTTGATAAAGAGGATGTAAGAATTGTGTGTGTTGATGGTTTGTATATGACTTAGCACTCGTGTGTCTGCTCATGTTGTGTGTATTGTTTTGCATTGGGACACGATGCGATGCGATGCGATTCGATTCGATGTGGTGTTAGTATGAGAGAGTTTTCTCGATAGTGATGTTCTGGTTTGCTGATGTGCCGATGTGATGTGATGTGATGTGATGTGACGTGATGTGATGTGGAGTGAAGTGATGTGTTGATTTGAGCATTGTGTTGATTGATAGTAAGGGATGGTCCGAAGACCTCCCCACTGGCAAAAACTACGCACCCGAGCGAGCCCGATTAGGGATCGTCGCAGGCTTCAACCCGCCAGAGTGCAAGGGCGAGCCTCGACCTGGGGCCAGGGCGTCCGTGATCACCCTGGTCCCGGCGCCAGGTGAGTTTAAGCAATACCTAACCAATCAAAACCAATCAAAAACTAAACAATACCAACTAATATCCTCATTTGACAAAAACTCAGCAACAAGTAAACAAATACAAACAACAATAAACCATCCTAACACATTCATAACACACACCGATCGCATGAACAACGACGAATAATCCACTCAAACCCAGCTATCATCCAACATGTTCAATCCGTTGCTTCAAATGTCAAAACACAACAAATACTACTCACTTGACTCGCACAGTAGCATCGTACTACCAGAGCGAATCGCACTCGCGTAGAAGTGGAAAATCCTCCCCCATCCGCCTCTCCCATCTACTGCGAATAGGAGAAACCTTGTTCAAGATAGAACCTTCACATAGAACACCAATCGGTCACACAAACCACATCATCCTCACTTAGATCAATCCTCGTGTAAATTCAAATTTGCACATTAAGTGAGACAATGTGAATCAACTAAACCATCCGTGCCAACCCAACCAAACAGAACCATGGTGAATTCCGAGTGGATGGATGTTATTCGTACGATGCTTATTTGCTTGATAAAGAGGAAGTAAGAATTGTGTGTGTTGATGGTTTGTATATGACTTAGCACTCGTGTGTCTGCTCATGTTGTGTGTATTGTTTTGCTTTGGGACACGATGCGATGCGATTCGATTCGATGTGGTGTTAGTATGAGAGAGTTTTCTCGATAGTGATGTTCTGGTTTGCTGATGTGCCGATGTGATGTGATGTGATGTGATGTGATGTGACGTGATGTGATGTGGAGTGAAGTGATGTGTTGATTTGAGCATTGTGTTGATTGATAGTAAAGGATGGTCCGAAGACCTCCCCACTGGCAAAAACTACGCACCCGAGCGAGCCCGATTAGGGATCGTCGCAGGCTTCAACCCGCCAGAGTGCAAGGGCGAGCCTCGACCTGGGGCCAGGGCGTCCGTGATCACCCTGGTCCCGGCGCCAGGTAAGTTTAAGCAATACCTAACCAATCAAAACCAATCAAAAACTAAACAATACCAACTAATATCCTCATTTGACAAAAACTCAGCAACAAGTAAACAAATACAAACAACAATAAACCATCCTAACACATTCATAACACACACCGATCGCATGAACAACGACGAATAATCCACTCAAACCCAGCTATCATCCAACATGTTCAATCCGTTGCTTCAAATGTCAAAACACAACAAATACTACTCACTTGACTCGCACAGTAGCATCGTACTACCAGAGCGAATCGCACTCGCGTAGAAGTGGAAAATCCTCCCCCATCCGCCTCTCCCATCTACTGCGAATAGGAGAAACCTTGTTCAAGATAGAACCTTCACATAGAACACCAATCGGTCACACAAACCACATCATCCTCACTTAGATCAATCCTCGTGTAAATTCAAATTTGCACATTAAGTGAGACAATGTGAATCAACTAAACCATCCGTGCCAACCCAACCAAACAGAACCATGGTGAATTCCGAGTGGATGGATGTTATTCGTACGATGCTTATTTGCTTGATAAAGAGGATGTAAGAATTGTGTGTGTTGATGGTTTGTATATGACTTAGCACTCGTGTGTCTGCTCATGTTGTGTGTATTGTTTTGCTTTGGGACACGATGCGATGCGATTCGATTCGATGTGGTGTTAGTATGAGAGAGTTTTCTCGATAGTGATGTTCTGGTTTGCTGATGTGCCGATGTGATGTGATGTGATGTGATGTGATGTGACGTGATGTGATGTGGAGTGAAGTGATGTGTTGATTTGAGCATTGTGTTGATTGATAGTAAAGGATGGTCCGAAGACCTCCCCACTGGCAAAAACTACGCACCCGAGCGAGCCCGATTAGGGATCGTCGCAGGCTTCAACCCGCCAGAGTGCAAGGGCGAGCCTCGACCTGGGGCCAGGGCGTCCGTGATCACCCTGGTCCCGGCGCCAGGTAAGTTTAAGCAATACCTAACCAATCAAAACCAATCAAAAACTAAACAATACCAACTAATATCCTCATTTGACAAAAACTCAGCAACAAGTAAACAAATACAAACAACAATAAACCATCCTAACACATTCATAACACACACCGATCGCATGAACAACGACGAATAATCCACTCAAACCCAGCTATCATCCAACATGTTCAATCCGTTGCTTCAAATGTCAAAACACAACAAATACTACTCACTTGACTCGCACAGTAGCATCGTACTACCAGAGCGAATCGCACTCGCGTAGAAGTGGAAAATCCTCCCCCATCCGCCTCTCCCATCTACTGCGAATAGGAGAAACCTTGTTCAAGATAGAACCTTCACATAGAACACCAATCGGTCACACAAACCACATCATCCTCACTTAGATCAATCCTCGTGTAAATTCAAATTTGCACATTAAGTGAGACAATGTGAATCAACTAAACCATCCGTGCCAACCCAACCAAACAGAACCATGGTGAATTCCGAGTGGATGGATGTTATTCGTACGATGCTTATTTGCTTGATAAAGAGGATGTAAGAATTGTGTGTGTTGATGGTTTGTATATGACTTAGCACTCGTGTGTCTGCTCATGTTGTGTGTATTGTTTTGCTTTGGGACACGATGCGATGCGATGCGATTCGATTCGATGTGGTGTTAGTATGAGAGAGTTTTCTCGATAGTGATGTTCTGGTTTGCTGATGTGCCGATGTGATGTGATGTGATGTGATGTGACGTGATGTGATGTGGAGTGAAGTGATGTGTTGATTTGAGCATTGTGTTGATTGATAGTAAGGGATGGTCCGAAGACCTCCCCACTGGCAAAAACTACGCACCCGAGCGAGCCCGATTAGGGATCGTCGCAGGCTTCAACCCGCCAGAGTGCAAGGGCGAGCCTCGACCTGGGGCCAGGGCGTCCGTGATCACCCTGGTCCCGGCGCCAGGTAAGTTTAAGCAATACCTAACCAATCAAAACCAACCAAAAACTAAACAATACCAACTAATATCCTCATTTGACAAAAACTCAGCAACAAGTAAACAAATACAAACAACAATAAACCATCCTAACACATTCATAACACACACCGATCGCATGAACAACGACGAATAATCCACTCAAACCCAGCTATCATCCAACATGTTCAATCCGTTGCTTCAAATGTCAAAACACAACAAATACTACTCACTTGACTCGCACAGTAGCATCGTACTACCAGAGCGAATCGCACTCGCGTAGAAGTGGAAAATCCTCCCCCATCCGCCTCTCCCATCTACTGCGAATAGGAGAAACCTTGTTCAAGATAGAACCTTCACATAGAACACCAATCGGTCACACAAACCACATCATCCTCACTTAGATCAATCCTCGTGTAAATTCAAATTTGCACATTAAGTGAGACAATGTGAATCAACTAAACCATCCGTGCCAACCCAACCAAACAGAACCATGGTGAATTCCGAGTGGATGGATGTTATTCGTACGATGCTTATTTGCTTGATAAAGAGGATGTAAGAATTGTGTGTGTTGATGGTTTGTATATGACTTAGCACTCGTGTGTCTGCTCATGTTGTGTGTATTGTTTTGCTTTGGGACACGATGCGATGCGATGCGATTCGATTCGATGTGGTGTTAGTATGAGAGAGTTTTCTCGATAGTGATGTTCTGGTTTGCTGATGTGCCGATGTGATGTGATGTGATGTGATGTGGAGTGAAGTGATGTGTTGATTTGAGCATTGTGTTGATTGATAGTAAGGGATGGTCCGAAGACCTCCCCACTGGCAAAAACTACGCACCCGAGCGAGCCCGATTAGGGATCGTCGCAGGCTTCAACCCGCCAGAGTGCAAGGGCGAGCCTCGACCTGGGGCCAGGGCGTCCGTGATCACCCTGGTCCCGGCGCCAGGTAAGTTTAAGCAATACCTAACCAATCAAAACCAATCAAAAACTAAACAATACCAACTAATATCCTCATTTGACAAAAACTCAGCAACAAGTAAACAAATACAAACAACAATAAACCATCCTAACACATTCATAACACACACCGATCGCATGAACAACGACGAATAATCCACTCAAACCCAGCTATCATCCAACATGTTCAATCCGTTGCTTCAAATGTCAAAACACAACAAATACTACTCACTTGACTCGCACAGTAGCATCGTACTACCAGAGCGAATCGCACTCGCGTAGAAGTGGAAAATCCTCCCCCATCCGCCTCTCCCATCTACTGCGAATAGGAGAAACCTTGTTCAAGATAGAACCTTCACATAGAACACCAATCGGTCACACAAACCACATCATCCTCACTTAGATCAATCCTCGTGTAAATTCAAATTTGCACATTAAGTGAGACAATGTGAATCAACTAAACCATCCGTGCCAACCCAACCAAACAGAACCATGGTGAATTCCGAGTGGATGGATGTTATTCGTACGATGCTTATTTGCTTGATAAAGAGGATGTAAGAATTGTGTGTGTTGATGGTTTGTATATGACTTAGCACTCGTGTGTCTGCTCATGTTGTGTGTATTGTTTTGCTTTGGGACACGATGCGATGCGATGCGATTCGATTCGATGTGGTGTTAGTATGAGAGAGTTTTCTCGATAGTGATGTTCTGGTTTGCTGACGTGCCGATGTGATGTGATGTGATGTGATGTGACGTGATGTGATGTGGAGTGAAGTGATGTGTTGATTTGAGCATTGTGTTGATTGATAGTAAGGGATGGTCCGAAGACCTCCCCACTGGCAAAAACTACGCACCCGAGCGAGCCCGATTAGGGATCGTCGCAGGCTTCAACCCGCCAGAGTGCAAGGGCGAGCCTCGACCTGGGGCCAGGGCGTCCGTGATCACCCTGGTCCCGGCGCCAGGTAAGTTTAAGCAATACCTAACCAATCAAAACCAATCAAAAACTAAACAATACCAACTAATATCCTCATTTGACAAAAACTCAGCAACAAGTAAACAAATACAAACAACAATAAACCATCCTAACACATTCATAACACACACCGATCGCATGAACAACGACGAATAATCCACTCAAACCCAGCTATCATCCAACATGTTCAATCCGTTGCTTCAAATGTCAAAACACAACAAATACTACTCACTTGACTCGCACAGTAGCATCGTACTACCAGAGCGAATCGCACTCGCGTAGAAGTGGAAAATCCTCCCCCATCCGCCTCTCCCATCTACTGCGAATAGGAGAAACCTTGTTCAAGATAGAACCTTCACATAGAACACCAATCGGTCACACAAACCACATCATCCTCACTTAGATCAATCCTCGTGTAAATTCAAATTTGCACATTAAGTGAGACAATGTGAATCAACTAAACCATCCGTGCCAACCCAACCAAACAGAACCATGGTGAATTCCGAGTGGATGGATGTTATTCGTACGATGCTTATTTGCTTGATAAAGAGGATGTAAGAATTGTGTGTGTTGATGGTTTGTATATGACTTAGCACTCGTGTGTCTGCTCATGTTGTGTGTATTGTTTTGCATTGGGACACGATGCGATGCGATGCGATTCGATTCGATGTGGTGTTAGTATGAGAGAGTTTTCTCGATAGTGATGTTCTGGTTTGCTGATGTGCCGATGTGATGTGATGTGATGTGATGTGACGTGATGTGATGTGGAGTGAAGTGATGTGTTGATTTGAGTATTGTGTTGATTGATAGTAAGGGATGGTCCGAAGACCTCCCCACTGGCAAAAACTACGCACCCGAGCGAGCCCGATTAGGGATCGTCGCAGGCTTCAACCCGCCAGAGTGCAAGGGCGAGCCTCGACCTGGGGCCAGGGCGTCCGTGATCACCCTGGTCCCGGCGCCAGGTAAGTTTAAGCAATACCTAACCAATCAAAACCAATCAAAAACTAAACAATACCAACTAATATCCTCATTTGACAAAAACTCAGCAACAAGTAAACAAATACAAACAACAATAAACCATCCTAACACATTCATAACACACACCGATCGCATGAACAACGACGAATAATCCACTCAAACCCAGCTATCATCCAACATGTTCAATCCGTTGCTTCAAATGTCAAAACACAACAAATACTACTCACTTGACTCGCACAGTAGCATCGTACTACCAGAGCGAATCGCACTCGCGTAGAAGTGGAAAATCCTCCCCCATCCGCCTCTCCCATCTACTGCGAATAGGAGAAACCTTGTTCAAGATAGAACCTTCACATAGAACACCAATCGGTCACACAAACCACATCATCCTCACTTAGATCAATCCTCGTGTAAATTCAAATTTGCACATTAAGTGAGACAATGTGAATCAACTAAACCATCCGTGCCAACCCAACCAAACAGAACCATGGTGAATTCCGAGTGGATGGATGTTATTCGTACGATGCTTATTTGCTTGATAAAGAGGATGTAAGAATTGTGTGTGTTGATGGTTTGTATATGACTTAGCACTCGTGTGTCTGCTCATGTTGTGTGTATTGTTTTGCATTGGGACACGATGCGATGCGATGCGATTCGATTCGATGTGGTGTTAGTATGAGAGAGTTTTCTCGATAGTGATGTTCTGGTTTGCTGATGTGCCGATGTGATGTGATGTGATGTGATGTGACGTGATGTGATGTGGAGTGAAGTGATGTGTTGATTTGAGTATTGTGTTGATTGATAGTAAGGGATGGTCCGAAGACCTCCCCACTGGCAAAAACTACGCACCCGAGCGAGCCCGATTAGGGATCGTCGCAGGCTTCAACCCGCCAGAGTGCAAGGGCGAGCCTCGACCTGGGGCCAGGGCGTCCGTGATCACCCTGGTCCCGGCGCCAGGTAAGTTTAAGCAATACCTAACCAATCAAAACCAATCAAAAACTAAACAATACCAACTAATATCCTCATTTGACAAAAACTCAGCAACAAGTAAACAAATACAAACAACAATAAACCATCCTAACACATTCATAACACACACCGATCGCATGAACAACGACGAATAATCCACTCAAACCCAGCTATCATCCAACATGTTCAATCCGTTGCTTCAAATGTCAAAACACAACAAATACTACTCACTTGACTCGCACAGTAGCATCGTACTACCAGAGCGAATCGCACTCGCGTAGAAGTGGAAAATCCTCCCCCATCCGCCTCTCCCATCTACTGCGAATAGGAGAAACCTTGTTCAAGATAGAACCTTCACATAGAACACCAATCGGTCACACAAACCACATCATCCTCACTTAGATCAATCCTCGTGTAAATTCAAATTTGCACATTAAGTGAGACAATGTGAATCAACTAAACCATCCGTGCCAACCCAACCAAACAGAACCATGGTGAATTCCGAGTGGATGGATGTTATTCGTACGATGCTTATTTGCTTGATAAAGAGGATGTAAGAATTGTGTGTGTTGATGGTTTGTATATGACTTAGCACTCGTGTGTCTGCTCATGTTGTGTGTATTGTTTTGCTTTGGGACACGATGCGATGCGATGCGATTCGATTCGATGTGGTGTTAGTATGAGAGAGTTTTCTCGATAGTGATGTTCTGGTTTGCTGATGTGCCGATGTGATGTGATGTGATGTGATGTGACGTGATGTGATGTGGAGTGAAGTGATGTGTTGATTTGAGCATTGTGTTGATTGATAGTAAGGGATGGTCCGAAGACCTCCCCACTGGCAAAAACTACGCACCCGAGCGAGCCCGATTAGGGATCGTCGCAGGCTTCAACCCGCCAGAGTGCAAGGGCGAGCCTCGACCTGGGGCCAGGGCGTCCGTGATCACCCTGGTCCCGGCGCCAGGTAAGTTTAAGCAATACCTAACCAATCAAAACCAATCAAAAACTAAACAATACCAACTAATATCCTCATTTGACAAAAACTCAGCAACAAGTAAACAAATACAAACAACAATAAACCATCCTAACACATTCATAACACACACCGATCGCATGAACAACGACGAATAATCCACTCAAACCCAGCTATCATCCAACATGTTCAATCCGTTGCTTCAAATGTCAAAACACAACAAATACTACTCACTTGACTCGCACAGTAGCATCGTACTACCAGAGCGAATCGCACTCGCGTAGAAGTGGAAAATCCTCCCCCATCCGCCTCTCCCATCTACTGCGAATAGGAGAAACCTTGTTCAAGATAGAACCTTCACATAGAACACCAATCGGTCACACAAACCACATCATCCTCACTTAGATCAATCCTCGTGTAAATTCAAATTTGCACATTAAGTGAGACAATGTGAATCAACTAAACCATCCGTGCCAACCCAACCAAACAGAACCATGGTGAATTCCGAGTGGATGGATGTTATTCGTACGATGCTTATTTGCTTGATAAAGAGGATGTAAGAATTGTGTGTGTTGATGGTTTGTATATGACTTAGCACTCGTGTGTCTGCTCATGTTGTGTGTATTGTTTTGCATTGGGACACGATGCGATGCGATGCGATTCGATTCGATGTGGTGTTAGTATGAGAGAGTTTTCTCGATAGTGATGTTCTGGTTTGCTGATGTGCCGATGTGATGTGATGTGATGTGATGTGACGTGATGTGATGTGGAGTGAAGTGATGTGTTGATTTGAGTATTGTGTTGATTGATAGTAAGGGATGGTCCGAAGACCTCCCCACTGGCAAAAACTACGCACCCGAGCGAGCCCGATTAGGGATCGTCGCAGGCTTCAACCCGCCAGAGTGCAAGGGCGAGCCTCGACCTGGGGCCAGGGCGTCCGTGATCACCCTGGTCCCGGCGCCAGGTAAGTTTAAGCAATACCTAACCAATCAAAACCAATCAAAAACTAAACAATACCAACTAATATCCTCATTTGACAAAAACTCAGCAACAAGTAAACAAATACAAACAACAATAAACCATCCTAACACATTCATAACACACACCGATCGCATGAACAACGACGAATAATCCACTCAAACCCAGCTATCATCCAACATGTTCAATCCGTTGCTTCAAATGTCAAAACACAACAAATACTACTCACTTGACTCGCACAGTAGCATCGTACTACCAGAGCGAATCGCACTCGCGTAGAAGTGGAAAATCCTCCCCCATCCGCCTCTCCCATCTACTGCGAATAGGAGAAACCTTGTTCAAGATAGAACCTTCACATAGAACACCAATCGGTCACACAAACCACATCATCCTCACTTAGATCAATCCTCGTGTAAATTCAAATTTGCACATTAAGTGAGACAATGTGAATCAACTAAACCATCCGTGCCAACCCAACCAAACAGAACCATGGTGAATTCCGAGTGGATGGATGTTATTCGTACGATGCTTATTTGCTTGATAAAGAGGATGTAAGAATTGTGTGTGTTGATGGTTTGTATATGACTTAGCACTCGTGTGTCTGCTCATGTTGTGTGTATTGTTTTGCATTGGGACACGATGCGATGCGATGCGATTCGATTCGATGTGGTGTTAGTATGAGAGAGTTTTCTCGATAGTGATGTTCTGGTTTGCTGATGTGCCGATGTGATGTGATGTGATGTGATGTGACGTGATGTGATGTGGAGTGAAGTGATGTGTTGATTTGAGTATTGTGTTGATTGATAGTAAGGGATGGTCCGAAGACCTCCCCACTGGCAAAAACTACGCACCCGAGCGAGCCCGATTAGGGATCGTCGCAGGCTTCAACCCGCCAGAGTGCAAGGGCGAGCCTCGACCTGGGGCCAGGGCGTCCGTGATCACCCTGGTCCCGGCGCCAGGTAAGTTTAAGCAATACCTAACCAATCAAAACCAATCAAAAACTAAACAATACCAACTAATATCCTCATTTGACAAAAACTCAGCAACAAGTAAACAAATACAAACAACAATAAACCATCCTAACACATTCATAACACACACCGATCGCATGAACAACGACGAATAATCCACTCAAACCCAGCTATCATCCAACATGTTCAATCCGTTGCTTCAAATGTCAAAACACAACAAATACTACTCACTTGACTCGCACAGTAGCATCGTACTACCAGAGCGAATCGCACTCGCGTAGAAGTGGAAAATCCTCCCCCATCCGCCTCTCCCATCTACTGCGAATAGGAGAAACCTTGTTCAAGATAGAACCTTCACATAGAACACCAATCGGTCACACAAACCACATCATCCTCACTTAGATCAATCCTCGTGTAAATTCAAATTTGCACATTAAGTGAGACAATGTGAATCAACTAAACCATCCGTGCCAACCCAACCAAACAGAACCATGGTGAATTCCGAGTGGATGGATGTTATTCGTACGATGCTTATTTGCTTGATAAAGAGGATGTAAGAATTGTGTGTGTTGATGGTTTGTATATGACTTAGCACTCGTGTGTCTGCTCATGTTGTGTGTATTGTTTTGCTTTGGGACACGATGCGATGCGATGCGATTCGATTCGATGTGGTGTTAGTATGAGAGAGTTTTCTCGATAGTGATGTTCTGGTTTGCTGATGTGCCGATGTGATGTGATGTGATGTGATGTGACGTGATGTGATGTGGAGTGAAGTGATGTGTTGATTTGAGCATTGTGTTGATTGATAGTAAGGGATGGTCCGAAGACCTCCCCACTGGCAAAAACTACGCACCCGAGCGAGCCCGATTAGGGATCGTCGCAGGCTTCAACCCGCCAGAGTGCAAGGGCGAGCCTCGACCTGGGGCCAGGGCGTCCGTGATCACCCTGGTCCCGGCGCCAGGTAAGTTTAAGCAATACCTAACCAATCAAAACCAATCAAAAACTAAACAATACCAACTAATATCCTCATTTGACAAAAACTCAGCAACAAGTAAACAAATACAAACAACAATAAACCATCCTAACACATTCATAACACACACCGATCGCATGAACAACGACGAATAATCCACTCAAACCCAGCTATCATCCAACATGTTCAATCCGTTGCTTCAAATGTCAAAACACAACAAATACTACTCACTTGACTCGCACAGTAGCATCGTACTACCAGAGCGAATCGCACTCGCGTAGAAGTGGAAAATCCTCCCCCATCCGCCTCTCCCATCTACTGCGAATAGGAGAAACCTTGTTCAAGATAGAACCTTCACATAGAACACCAATCGGTCACACAAACCACATCATCCTCACTTAGATCAATCCTCGTGTAAATTCAAATTTGCACATTAAGTGAGACAATGTGAATCAACTAAACCATCCGTGCCAACCCAACCAAACAGAACCATGGTGAATTCCGAGTGGATGGATGTTATTCGTACGATGCTTATTTGCTTGATAAAGAGGATGTAAGAATTGTGTGTGTTGATGGTTTGTATATGACTTAGCACTCGTGTGTCTGCTCATGTTGTGTGTATTGTTTTGCATTGGGACACGATGCGATGCGATGCGATTCGATTCGATGTGGTGTTAGTATGAGAGAGTTTTCTCGATAGTGATGTTCTGGTTTGCTGATGTGCCGATGTGATGTGATGTGATGTGATGTGACGTGATGTGATGTGGAGTGAAGTGATGTGTTGATTTGAGTATTGTGTTGATTGATAGTAAGGGATGGTCCGAAGACCTCCCCACTGGCAAAAACTACGCACCCGAGCGAGCCCGATTAGGGATCGTCGCAGGCTTCAACCCGCCAGAGTGCAAGGGCGAGCCTCGACCTGGGGCCAGGGCGTCCGTGATCACCCTGGTCCCGGCGCCAGGTAAGTTTAAGCAATACCTAACCAATCAAAACCAATCAAAAACTAAACAATACCAACTAATATCCTCATTTGACAAAAACTCAGCAACAAGTAAACAAATACAAACAACAATAAACCATCCTAACACATTCATAACACACACCGATCGCATGAACAACGACGAATAATCCACTCAAACCCAGCTATCATCCAACATGTTCAATCCGTTGCTTCAAATGTCAAAACACAACAAATACTACTCACTTGACTCGCACAGTAGCATCGTACTACCAGAGCGAATCGCACTCGCGTAGAAGTGGAAAATCCTCCCCCATCCGCCTCTCCCATCTACTGCGAATAGGAGAAACCTTGTTCAAGATAGAACCTTCACATA
Organism: Fasciola hepatica; assembly: GCA_948099385.1. Classification (NCBI taxonomy): domain Eukaryota; kingdom Metazoa; phylum Platyhelminthes; class Trematoda; order Plagiorchiida; family Fasciolidae; genus Fasciola; species Fasciola hepatica. The sequence goes on along the minus strand of CANUEZ040000060.1, from coordinate 4,664,382 downwards.
GAACACCAATCGGTCACACAAACCACATCATCCTCACTTAGATCAATCCTCGTGTAAATTCAAATTTGCACATTAAGTGAGACAATGTGAATCAACTAAACCATCCGTGCCAACCCAACCAAACAGAACCATGGTGAATTCCGAGTGGATGGATGTTATTCGTACGATGCTTATTTGCTTGATAAAGAGGATGTAAGAATTGTGTGTGTTGATGGTTTGTATATGACTTAGCACTCGTGTGTCTGCTCATGTTGTGTGTATTGTTTTGCATTGGGACACGATGCGATGCGATGCGATTCGATTCGATGTGGTGTTAGTATGAGAGAGTTTTCTCGATAGTGATGTTCTGGTTTGCTGATGTGCCGATGTGATGTGATGTGATGTGATGTGACGTGATGTGATGTGGAGTGAAGTGATGTGTTGATTTGAGTATTGTGTTGATTGATAGTAAGGGATGGTCCGAAGACCTCCCCACTGGCAAAAACTACGCACCCGAGCGAGCCCGATTAGGGATCGTCGCAGGCTTCAACCCGCCAGAGTGCAAGGGCGAGCCTCGACCTGGGGCCAGGGCGTCCGTGATCACCCTGGTCCCGGCGCCAGGTAAGTTTAAGCAATACCTAACCAATCAAAACCAATCAAAAACTAAACAATACCAACTAATATCCTCATTTGACAAAAACTCAGCAACAAGTAAACAAATACAAACAACAATAAACCATCCTAACACATTCATAACACACACCGATCGCATGAACAACGACGAATAATCCACTCAAACCCAGCTATCATCCAACATGTTCAATCCGTTGCTTCAAATGTCAAAACACAACAAATACTACTCACTTGACTCGCACAGTAGCATCGTACTACCAGAGCGAATCGCACTCGCGTAGAAGTGGAAAATCCTCCCCCATCCGCCTCTCCCATCTACTGCGAATAGGAGAAACCTTGTTCAAGATAGAACCTTCACATAGAACACCAATCGGTCACACAAACCACATCATCCTCACTTAGATCAATCCTCGTGTAAATTCAAATTTGCACATTAAGTGAGACAATGTGAATCAACTAAACCATCCGTGCCAACCCAACCAAACAGAACCATGGTGAATTCCGAGTGGATGGATGTTATTCGTACGATGCTTATTTGCTTGATAAAGAGGATGTAAGAATTGTGTGTGTTGATGGTTTGTATATGACTTAGCACTCGTGTGTCTGCTCATGTTGTGTGTATTGTTTTGCTTTGGGACACGATGCGATGCGATGCGATTCGATTCGATGTGGTGTTAGTATGAGAGAGTTTTCTCGATAGTGATGTTCTGGTTTGCTGATGTGCCGATGTGATGTGATGTGATGTGATGTGATGTGACGTGATGTGGAGTGAAGTGATGTGTTGATTTGAGCATTGTGTTGATTGATAGTAAGGGATGGTCCGAAGACCTCCCCACTGGCAAAAACTACGCACCCGAGCGAGCCCGATTAGGGATCGTCGCAGGCTTCAACCCGCCAGAGTGCAAGGGCGAGCCTCGACCTGGGGCCAGGGCGTCCGTGATCACCCTGGTCCCGGCGCCAGGTAAGTTTAAGCAATACCTAACCAATCAAAACCAATCAAAAACTAAACAATACCAACTAATATCCTCATTTGACAAAAACTCAGCAACAAGTAAACAAATACAAACAACAATAAACCATCCTAACACATTCATAACACACACCGATCGCATGAACAACGACGAATAATCCACTCAAACCCAGCTATCATCCAACATGTTCAATCCGTTGCTTCAAATGTCAAAACACAACAAATACTACTCACTTGACTCGCACAGTAGCATCGTACTACCAGAGCGAATCGCACTCGCGTAGAAGTGGAAAATCCTCCCCCATCCGCCTCTCCCATCTACTGCGAATAGGAGAAACCTTGTTCAAGATAGAACCTTCACATAGAACACCAATCGGTCACACAAACCACATCATCCTCACTTAGATCAATCCTCGTGTAAATTCAAATTTGCACATTAAGTGAGACAATGTGAATCAACTAAACCATCCGTGCCAACCCAACCAAACAGAACCATGGTGAATTCCGAGTGGATGGATGTTATTCGTACGATGCTTATTTGCTTGATAAAGAGGATGTAAGAATTGTGTGTGTTGATGGTTTGTATATGACTTAGCACTCGTGTGTCTGCTCATGTTGTGTGTATTGTTTTGCATTGGGACACGATGCGATGCGATGCGATTCGATTCGATGTGGTGTTAGTATGAGAGAGTTTTCTCGATAGTGATGTTCTGGTTTGCTGATGTGCCGATGTGATGTGATGTGATGTGATGTGACGTGATGTGATGTGGAGTGAAGTGATGTGTTGATTTGAGTATTGTGTTGATTGATAGTAAGGGATGGTCCGAAGACCTCCCCACTGGCAAAAACTACGCACCCGAGCGAGCCCGATTAGGGATCGTCGCAGGCTTCAACCCGCCAGAGTGCAAGGGCGAGCCTCGACCTGGGGCCAGGGCGTCCGTGATCACCCTGGTCCCGGCGCCAGGTAAGTTTAAGCAATACCTAACCAATCAAAACCAATCAAAAACTAAACAATACCAACTAATATCCTCATTTGACAAAAACTCAGCAACAAGTAAACAAATACAAACAACAATAAACCATCCTAACACATTCATAACACACACCGATCGCATGAACAACGACGAATAATCCACTCAAACCCAGCTATCATCCAACATGTTCAATCCGTTGCTTCAAATGTCAAAACACAACAAATACTACTCACTTGACTCGCACAGTAGCATCGTACTACCAGAGCGAATCGCACTCGCGTAGAAGTGGAAAATCCTCCCCCATCCGCCTCTCCCATCTACTGCGAATAGGAGAAACCTTGTTCAAGATAGAACCTTCACATAGAACACCAATCGGTCACACAAACCACATCATCCTCACTTAGATCAATCCTCGTGTAAATTCAAATTTGCACATTAAGTGAGACAATGTGAATCAACTAAACCATCCGTGCCAACCCAACCAAACAGAACCATGGTGAATTCCGAGTGGATGGATGTTATTCGTACGATGCTTATTTGCTTGATAAAGAGGATGTAAGAATTGTGTGTGTTGATGGTTTGTATATGACTTAGCACTCGTGTGTCTGCTCATGTTGTGTGTATTGTTTTGCATTGGGACACGATGCGATGCGATGCGATTCGATTCGATGTGGTGTTAGTATGAGAGAGTTTTCTCGATAGTGATGTTCTGGTTTGCTGATGTGCCGATGTGATGTGATGTGATGTGATGTGACGTGATGTGATGTGGAGTGAAGTGATGTGTTGATTTGAGTATTGTGTTGATTGATAGTAAGGGATGGTCCGAAGACCTCCCCACTGGCAAAAACTACGCACCCGAGCGAGCCCGATTAGGGATCGTCGCAGGCTTCAACCCGCCAGAGTGCAAGGGCGAGCCTCGACCTGGGGCCAGGGCGTCCGTGATCACCCTGGTCCCGGCGCCAGGTAAGTTTAAGCAATACCTAACCAATCAAAACCAATCAAAAACTAAACAATACCAACTAATATCCTCATTTGACAAAAACTCAGCAACAAGTAAACAAATACAAACAACAATAAACCATCCTAACACATTCATAACACACACCGATCGCATGAACAACGACGAATAATCCACTCAAACCCAGCTATCATCCAACATGTTCAATCCGTTGCTTCAAATGTCAAAACACAACAAATACTACTCACTTGACTCGCACAGTAGCATCGTACTACCAGAGCGAATCGCACTCGCGTAGAAGTGGAAAATCCTCCCCCATCCGCCTCTCCCATCTACTGCGAATAGGAGAAACCTTGTTCAAGATAGAACCTTCACATAGAACACCAATCGGTCACACAAACCACATCATCCTCACTTAGATCAATCCTCGTGTAAATTCAAATTTGCACATTAAGTGAGACAATGTGAATCAACTAAACCATCCGTGCCAACCCAACCAAACAGAACCATGGTGAATTCCGAGTGGATGGATGTTATTCGTACGATGCTTATTTGCTTGATAAAGAGGATGTAAGAATTGTGTGTGTTGATGGTTTGTATATGACTTAGCACTCGTGTGTCTGCTCATGTTGTGTGTATTGTTTTGCTTTGGGACACGATGCGATGCGATGCGATTCGATTCGATGTGGTGTTAGTATGAGAGAGTTTTCTCGATAGTGATGTTCTGGTTTGCTGATGTGCCGATGTGATGTGATGTGATGTGATGTGACGTGATGTGATGTGGAGTGAAGTGATGTGTTGATTTGAGCATTGTGTTGATTGATAGTAAGGGATGGTCCGAAGACCTCCCCACTGGCAAAAACTACGCACCCGAGCGAGCCCGATTAGGGATCGTCGCAGGCTTCAACCCGCCAGAGTGCAAGGGCGAGCCTCGACCTGGGGCCAGGGCGTCCGTGATCACCCTGGTCCCGGCGCCAGGTAAGTTTAAGCAATACCTAACCAATCAAAACCAATCAAAAACTAAACAATACCAACTAATATCCTCATTTGACAAAAACTCAGCAACAAGTAAACAAATACAAACAACAATAAACCATCCTAACACATTCATAACACACACCGATCGCATGAACAACGACGAATAATCCACTCAAACCCAGCTATCATCCAACATGTTCAATCCGTTGCTTCAAATGTCAAAACACAACAAATACTACTCACTTGACTCGCACAGTAGCATCGTACTACCAGAGCGAATCGCACTCGCGTAGAAGTGGAAAATCCTCCCCCATCCGCCTCTCCCATCTACTGCGAATAGGAGAAACCTTGTTCAAGATAGAACCTTCACATAGAACACCAATCGGTCACACAAACCACATCATCCTCACTTAGATCAATCCTCGTGTAAATTCAAATTTGCACATTAAGTGAGACAATGTGAATCAACTAAACCATCCGTGCCAACCCAACCAAACAGAACCATGGTGAATTCCGAGTGGATGGATGTTATTCGTACGATGCTTATTTGCTTGATAAAGAGGATGTAAGAATTGTGTGTGTTGATGGTTTGTATATGACTTAGCACTCGTGTGTCTGCTCATGTTGTGTGTATTGTTTTGCTTTGGGACACGATGCGATGCGATGCGATTCGATTCGATGTGGTGTTAGTATGAGAGAGTTTTCTCGATAGTGATGTTCTGGTTTGCTGATGTGCCGATGTGATGTGATGTGATGTGATGTGACGTGATGTGATGTGGAGTGAAGTGATGTGTTGATTTGAGCATTGTGTTGATTGATAGTAAGGGATGGTCCGAAGACCTCCCCACTGGCAAAAACTACGCACCCGAGCGAGCCCGATTAGGGATCGTCGCAGGCTTCAACCCGCCAGAGTGCAAGGGCGAGCCTCGACCTGGGGCCAGGGCGTCCGTGATCACCCTGGTCCCGGCGCCAGGTAAGTTTAAGCAATACCTAACCAATCAAAACCAATCAAAAACTAAACAATACCAACTAATATCCTCATTTGACAAAAACTCAGCAACAAGTAAACAAATACAAACAACAATAAACCATCCTAACACATTCATAACACACACCGATCGCATGAACAACGACGAATAATCCACTCAAACCCAGCTATCATCCAACATGTTCAATCCGTTGCTTCAAATGTCAAAACACAACAAATACTACTCACTTGACTCGCACAGTAGCATCGTACTACCAGAGCGAATCGCACTCGCGTAGAAGTGGAAAATCCTCCCCCATCCGCCTCTCCCATCTACTGCGAATAGGAGAAACCTTGTTCAAGATAGAACCTTCACATAGAACACCAATCGGTCACACAAACCACATCATCCTCACTTAGATCAATCCTCGTGTAAATTCAAATTTGCACATTAAGTGAGACAATGTGAATCAACTAAACCATCCGTGCCAACCCAACCAAACAGAACCATGGTGAATTCCGAGTGGATGGATGTTATTCGTACGATGCTTATTTGCTTGATAAAGAGGATGTAAGAATTGTGTGTGTTGATGGTTTGTATATGACTTAGCACTCGTGTGTCTGCTCATGTTGTGTGTATTGTTTTGCATTGGGACACGATGCGATGCGATGCGATTCGATTCGATGTGGTGTTAGTATGAGAGAGTTTTCTCGATAGTGATGTTCTGGTTTGCTGATGTGCCGATGTGATGTGATGTGATGTGATGTGATGTGACGTGATGTGATGTGGAGTGAAGTGATGTGTTGATTTGAGTATTGTGTTGATTGATAGTAAGGGATGGTCCGAAGACCTCCCCACTGGCAAAAACTACGCACCCGAGCGAGCCCGATTAGGGATCGTCGCAGGCTTCAACCCGCCAGAGTGCAAGGGCGAGCCTCGACCTGGGGCCAGGGCGTCCGTGATCACCCTGGTCCCGGCGCCAGGTAAGTTTAAGCAATACCTAACCAATCAAAACCAATCAAAAACTAAACAATACCAACTAATATCCTCATTTGACAAAAACTCAGCAACAAGTAAACAAATACAAACAACAATAAACCATCCTAACACATTCATAACACACACCGATCGCATGAACAACGACGAATAATCCACTCAAACCCAGCTATCATCCAACATGTTCAATCCGTTGCTTCAAATGTCAAAACACAACAAATACTACTCACTTGACTCGCACAGTAGCATCGTACTACCAGAGCGAATCGCACTCGCGTAGAAGTGGAAAATCCTCCCCCATCCGCCTCTCCCATCTACTGCGAATAGGAGAAACCTTGTTCAAGATAGAACCTTCACATAGAACACCAATCGGTCACACAAACCACATCATCCTCACTTAGATCAATCCTCGTGTAAATTCAAATTTGCACATTAAGTGAGACAATGTGAATCAACTAAACCATCCGTGCCAACCCAACCAAACAGAACCATGGTGAATTCCGAGTGGATGGATGTTATTCGTACGATGCTTATTTGCTTGATAAAGAGGATGTAAGAATTGTGTGTGTTGATGGTTTGTATATGACTTAGCACTCGTGTGTCTGCTCATGTTGTGTGTATTGTTTTGCTTTGGGACACGATGCGATGCGATGCGATTCGATTCGATGTGGTGTTAGTATGAGAGAGTTTTCTCGATAGTGATGTTCTGGTTTGCTGATGTGCCGATGTGATGTGATGTGATGTGATGTGACGTGATGTGATGTGGAGTGAAGTGATGTGTTGATTTGAGCATTGTGTTGATTGATAGTAAGGGATGGTCCGAAGACCTCCCCACTGGCAAAAACTACGCACCCGAGCGAGCCCGATTAGGGATCGTCGCAGGCTTCAACCCGCCAGAGTGCAAGGGCGAGCCTCGACCTGGGGCCAGGGCGTCCGTGATCACCCTGGTCCCGGCGCCAGGTAAGTTTAAGCAATACCTAACCAATCAAAACCAATCAAAAACTAAACAATACCAACTAATATCCTCATTTGACAAAAACTCAGCAACAAGTAAACAAATACAAACAACAATAAACCATCCTAACACATTCATAACACACACCGATCGCATGAACAACGACGAATAATCCACTCAAACCCAGCTATCATCCAACATGTTCAATCCGTTGCTTCAAATGTCAAAACACAACAAATACTACTCACTTGACTCGCACAGTAGCATCGTACTACCAGAGCGAATCGCACTCGCGTAGAAGTGGAAAATCCTCCCCCATCCGCCTCTCCCATCTACTGCGAATAGGAGAAACCTTGTTCAAGATAGAACCTTCACATAGAACACCAATCGGTCACACAAACCACATCATCCTCACTTAGATCAATCCTCGTGTAAATTCAAATTTGCACATTAAGTGAGACAATGTGAATCAACTAAACCATCCGTGCCAACCCAACCAAACAGAACCATGGTGAATTCCGAGTGGATGGATGTTATTCGTACGATGCTTATTTGCTTGATAAAGAGGATGTAAGAATTGTGTGTGTTGATGGTTTGTATATGACTTAGCACTCGTGTGTCTGCTCATGTTGTGTGTATTGTTTTGCTTTGGGACACGATGCGATGCGATGCGATTCGATTCGATGTGGTGTTAGTATGAGAGAGTTTTCTCGATAGTGATGTTCTGGTTTGCTGATGTGCCGATGTGATGTGATGTGATGTGATGTGACGTGATGTGATGTGGAGTGAAGTGATGTGTTGATTTGAGCATTGTGTTGATTGATAGTAAGGGATGGTCCGAAGACCTCCCCACTGGCAAAAACTACGCACCCGAGCGAGCCCGATTAGGGATCGTCGCAGGCTTCAACCCGCCAGAGTGCAAGGGCGAGCCTCGACCTGGGGCCAGGGCGTCCGTGATCACCCTGGTCCCGGCGCCAGGTAAGTTTAAGCAATACCTAACCAATCAAAACCAATCAAAAACTAAACAATACCAACTAATATCCTCATTTGACAAAAACTCAGCAACAAGTAAACAAATACAAACAACAATAAACCATCCTAACACATTCATAACACACACCGATCGCATGAACAACGACGAATAATCCACTCAAACCCAGCTATCATCCAACATGTTCAATCCGTTGCTTCAAATGTCAAAACACAACAAATACTACTCACTTGACTCGCACAGTAGCATCGTACTACCAGAGCGAATCGCACTCGCGTAGAAGTGGAAAATCCTCCCCCATCCGCCTCTCCCATCTACTGCGAATAGGAGAAACCTTGTTCAAGATAGAACCTTCACATAGAACACCAATCGGTCACACAAACCACATCATCCTCACTTAGATCAATCCTCGTGTAAATTCAAATTTGCACATTAAGTGAGACAATGTGAATCAACTAAACCATCCGTGCCAACCCAACCAAACAGAACCATGGTGAATTCCGAGTGGATGGATGTTATTCGTACGATGCTTATTTGCTTGATAAAGAGGATGTAAGAATTGTGTGTGTTGATGGTTTGTATATGACTTAGCACTCGTGTGTCTGCTCATGTTGTGTGTATTGTTTTGCATTGGGACACGATGCGATGCGATGCGATTCGATTCGATGTGGTGTTAGTATGAGAGAGTTTTCTCGATAGTGATGTTCTGGTTTGCTGATGTGCCGATGTGATGTGATGTGATGTGATGTGACGTGATGTGATGTGGAGTGAAGTGATGTGTTGATTTGAGTATTGTGTTGATTGATAGTAAGGGATGGTCCGAAGACCTCCCCACTGGCAAAAACTACGCACCCGAGCGAGCCCGATTAGGGATCGTCGCAGGCTTCAACCCGCCAGAGTGCAAGGGCGAGCCTCGACCTGGGGCCAGGGCGTCCGTGATCACCCTGGTCCCGGCGCCAGGTAAGTTTAAGCAATACCTAACCAATCAAAACCAATCAAAAACTAAACAATACCAACTAATATCCTCATTTGACAAAAACTCAGCAACAAGTAAACAAATACAAACAACAATAAACCATCCTAACACATTCATAACACACACCGATCGCATGAACAACGACGAATAATCCACTCAAACCCAGCTATCATCCAACATGTTCAATCCGTTGCTTCAAATGTCAAAACACAACAAATACTACTCACTTGACTCGCACAGTAGCATCGTACTACCAGAGCGAATCGCACTCGCGTAGAAGTGGAAAATCCTCCCCCATCCGCCTCTCCCATCTACTGCGAATAGGAGAAACCTTGTTCAAGATAGAACCTTCACATAGAACACCAATCGGTCACACAAACCACATCATCCTCACTTAGATCAATCCTCGTGTAAATTCAAATTTGCACATTAAGTGAGACAATGTGAATCAACTAAACCATCCGTGCCAACCCAACCAAACAGAACCATGGTGAATTCCGAGTGGATGGATGTTATTCGTACGATGCTTATTTGCTTGATAAAGAGGATGTAAGAATTGTGTGTGTTGATGGTTTGTATATGACTTAGCACTCGTGTGTCTGCTCATGTTGTGTGTATTGTTTTGCTTTGGGACACGATGCGATGCGATGCGATTCGATTCGATGTGGTGTTAGTATGAGAGAGTTTTCTCGATAGTGATGTTCTGGTTTGCTGATGTGCCGATGTGATGTGATGTGATGTGATGTGACGTGATGTGATGTGGAGTGAAGTGATGTGTTGATTTGAGCATTGTGTTGATTGATAGTAAGGGATGGTCCGAAGACCTCCCCACTGGCAAAAACTACGCACCCGAGCGAGCCCGATTAGGGATCGTCGCAGGCTTCAACCCGCCAGAGTGCAAGGGCGAGCCTCGACCTGGGGCCAGGGCGTCCGTGATCACCCTGGTCCCGGCGCCAGGTAAGTTTAAGCAATACCTAACCAATCAAAACCAATCAAAAACTAAACAATACCAACTAATATCCTCATTTGACAAAAACTCAGCAACAAGTAAACAAATACAAACAACAATAAACCATCCTAACACATTCATAACACACACCGATCGCATGAACAACGACGAATAATCCACTCAAACCCAGCTATCATCCAACATGTTCAATCCGTTGCTTCAAATGTCAAAACACAACAAATACTACTCACTTGACTCGCACAGTAGCATCGTACTACCAGAGCGAATCGCACTCGCGTAGAAGTGGAAAATCCTCCCCCATCCGCCTCTCCCATCTACTGCGAATAGGAGAAACCTTGTTCAAGATAGAACCTTCACATAGAACACCAATCGGTCACACAAACCACATCATCCTCACTTAGATCAATCCTCGTGTAAATTCAAATTTGCACATTAAGTGAGACAATGTGAATCAACTAAACCATCCGTGCCAACCCAACCAAACAGAACCATGGTGAATTCCGAGTGGATGGATGTTATTCGTACGATGCTTATTTGCTTGATAAAGAGGATGTAAGAATTGTGTGTGTTGATGGTTTGTATATGACTTAGCACTCGTGTGTCTGCTCATGTTGTGTGTATTGTTTTGCATTGGGACACGATGCGATGCGATGCGATTCGATTCGATGTGGTGTTAGTATGAGAGAGTTTTCTCGATAGTGATGTTCTGGTTTGCTGATGTGCCGATGTGATGTGATGTGATGTGATGTGACGTGATGTGATGTGGAGTGAAGTGATGTGTTGATTTGAGTATTGTGTTGATTGATAGTAAGGGATGGTCCGAAGACCTCCCCACTGGCAAAAACTACGCACCCGAGCGAGCCCGATTAGGGATCGTCGCAGGCTTCAACCCGCCAGAGTGCAAGGGCGAGCCTCGACCTGGGGCCAGGGCGTCCGTGATCACCCTGGTCCCGGCGCCAGGTAAGTTTAAGCAATACCTAACCAATCAAAACCAATCAAAAACTAAACAATACCAACTAATATCCTCATTTGACAAAAACTCAGCAACAAGTAAACAAATACAAACAACAATAAACCATCCTAACACATTCATAACACACACCGATCGCATGAACAACGACGAATAATCCACTCAAACCCAGCTATCATCCAACATGTTCAATCCGTTGCTTCAAATGTCAAAACACAACAAATACTACTCACTTGACTCGCACAGTAGCATCGTACTACCAGAGCGAATCGCACTCGCGTAGAAGTGGAAAATCCTCCCCCATCCGCCTCTCCCATCTACTGCGAATAGGAGAAACCTTGTTCAAGATAGAACCTTCACATAGAACACCAATCGGTCACACAAACCACATCATCCTCACTTAGATCAATCCTCGTGTAAATTCAAATTTGCACATTAAGTGAGACAATGTGAATCAACTAAACCATCCGTGCCAACCCAACCAAACAGAACCATGGTGAATTCCGAGTGGATGGATGTTATTCGTACGATGCTTATTTGCTTGATAAAGAGGATGTAAGAATTGTGTGTGTTGATGGTTTGTATATGACTTAGCACTCGTGTGTCTGCTCATGTTGTGTGTATTGTTTTGCATTGGGACACGATGCGATGCGATGCGATTCGATTCGATGTGGTGTTAGTATGAGAGAGTTTTCTCGATAGTGATGTTCTGGTTTGCTGATGTGCCGATGTGATGTGATGTGATGTGATGTGACGTGATGTGATGTGGAGTGAAGTGATGTGTTGATTTGAGTATTGTGTTGATTGATAGTAAGGGATGGTCCGAAGACCTCCCCACTGGCAAAAACTACGCACCCGAGCGAGCCCGATTAGGGATCGTCGCAGGCTTCAACCCGCCAGAGTGCAAGGGCGAGCCTCGACCTGGGGCCAGGGCGTCCGTGATCACCCTGGTCCCGGCGCCAGGTAAGTTTAAGCAATACCTAACCAATCAAAACCAATCAAAAACTAAACAATACCAACTAATATCCTCATTTGACAAAAACTCAGCAACAAGTAAACAAATACAAACAACAATAAACCATCCTAACACATTCATAACACACACCGATCGCATGAACAACGACGAATAATCCACTCAAACCCAGCTATCATCCAACATGTTCAATCCGTTGCTTCAAATGTCAAAACACAACAAATACTACTCACTTGACTCGCACAGTAGCATCGTACTACCAGAGCGAATCGCACTCGCGTAGAAGTGGAAAATCCTCCCCCATCCGCCTCTCCCATCTACTGCGAATAGGAGAAACCTTGTTCAAGATAGAACCTTCACATAGAACACCAATCGGTCACACAAACCACATCATCCTCACTTAGATCAATCCTCGTGTAAATTCAAATTTGCACATTAAGTGAGACAATGTGAATCAACTAAACCATCCGTGCCAACCCAACCAAACAGAACCATGGTGAATTCCGAGTGGATGGATGTTATTCGTACGATGCTTATTTGCTTGATAAAGAGGATGTAAGAATTGTGTGTGTTGATGGTTTGTATATGACTTAGCACTCGTGTGTCTGCTCATGTTGTGTGTATTGTTTTGCTTTGGGACACGATGCGATGCGATGCGATTCGATTCGATGTGGTGTTAGTATGAGAGAGTTTTCTCGATAGTGATGTTCTGGTTTGCTGATGTGCCGATGTGATGTGATGTGATGTGATGTGACGTGATGTGATGTGGAGTGAAGTGATGTGTTGATTTGAGCATTGTGTTGATTGATAGTAAGGGATGGTCCGAAGACCTCCCCACTGGCAAAAACTACGCACCCGAGCGAGCCCGATTAGGGATCGTCGCAGGCTTCAACCCGCCAGAGTGCAAGGGCGAGCCTCGACCTGGGGCCAGGGCGTCCGTGATCACCCTGGTCCCGGCGCCAGGTAAGTTTAAGCAATACCTAACCAATCAAAACCAATCAAAAACTAAACAATACCAACTAATATCCTCATTTGACAAAAACTCAGCAACAAGTAAACAAATACAAACAACAATAAACCATCCTAACACATTCATAACACACACCGATCGCATGAACAACGACGAATAATCCACTCAAACCCAGCTATCATCCAACATGTTCAATCCGTTGCTTCAAATGTCAAAACACAACAAATACTACTCACTTGACTCGCACAGTAGCATCGTACTACCAGAGCGAATCGCACTCGCGTAGAAGTGGAAAATCCTCCCCCATCCGCCTCTCCCATCTACTGCGAATAGGAGAAACCTTGTTCAAGATAGAACCTTCACATAGAACACCAATCGGTCACACAAACCACATCATCCTCACTTAGATCAATCCTCGTGTAAATTCAAATTTGCACATTAAGTGAGACAATGTGAATCAACTAAACCATCCGTGCCAACCCAACCAAACAGAACCATGGTGAATTCCGAGTGGATGGATGTTATTCGTACGATGCTTATTTGCTTGATAAAGAGGATGTAAGAATTGTGTGTGTTGATGGTTTGTATATGACTTAGCACTCGTGTGTCTGCTCATGTTGTGTGTATTGTTTTGCATTGGGACACGATGCGATGCGATGCGATTCGATTCGATGTGGTGTTAGTATGAGAGAGTTTTCTCGATAGTGATGTTCTGGTTTGCTGATGTGCCGATGTGATGTGATGTGATGTGATGTGACGTGATGTGATGTGGAGTGAAGTGATGTGTTGATTTGAGTATTGTGTTGATTGATAGTAAGGGATGGTCCGAAGACCTCCCCACTGGCAAAAACTACGCACCCGAGCGAGCCCGATTAGGGATCGTCGCAGGCTTCAACCCGCCAGAGTGCAAGGGCGAGCCTCGACCTGGGGCCAGGGCGTCCGTGATCACCCTGGTCCCGGCGCCAGGTAAGTTTAAGCAATACCTAACCAATCAAAACCAATCAAAAACTAAACAATACCAACTAATATCCTCATTTGACAAAAACTCAGCAACAAGTAAACAAATACAAACAACAATAAACCATCCTAACACATTCATAACACACACCGATCGCATGAACAACGACGAATAATCCACTCAAACCCAGCTATCATCCAACATGTTCAATCCGTTGCTTCAAATGTCAAAACACAACAAATACTACTCACTTGACTCGCACAGTAGCATCGTACTACCAGAGCGAATCGCACTCGCGTAGAAGTGGAAAATCCTCCCCCATCCGCCTCTCCCATCTACTGCGAATAGGAGAAACCTTGTTCAAGATAGAACCTTCACATAGAACACCAATCGGTCACACAAACCACATCATCCTCACTTAGATCAATCCTCGTGTAAATTCAAATTTGCACATTAAGTGAGACAATGTGAATCAACTAAACCATCCGTGCCAACCCAACCAAACAGAACCATGGTGAATTCCGAGTGGATGGATGTTATTCGTACGATGCTTATTTGCTTGATAAAGAGGATGTAAGAATTGTGTGTGTTGATGGTTTGTATATGACTTAGCACTCGTGTGTCTGCTCATGTTGTGTGTATTGTTTTGCATTGGGACACGATGCGATGCGATGCGATTCGATTCGATGTGGTGTTAGTATGAGAGAGTTTTCTCGATAGTGATGTTCTGGTTTGCTGATGTGCCGATGTGATGTGATGTGATGTGATGTGACGTGATGTGATGTGGAGTGAAGTGATGTGTTGATTTGAGTATTGTGTTGATTGATAGTAAGGGATGGTCCGAAGACCTCCCCACTGGCAAAAACTACGCACCCGAGCGAGCCCGATTAGGGATCGTCGCAGGCTTCAACCCGCCAGAGTGCAAGGGCGAGCCTCGACCTGGGGCCAGGGCGTCCGTGATCACCCTGGTCCCGGCGCCAGGTAAGTTTAAGCAATACCTAACCAATCAAAACCAATCAAAAACTAAACAATACCAACTAATATCCTCATTTGACAAAAACTCAGCAACAAGTAAACAAATACAAACAACAATAAACCATCCTAACACATTCATAACACACACCGATCGCATGAACAACGACGAATAATCCACTCAAACCCAGCTATCATCCAACATGTTCAATCCGTTGCTTCAAATGTCAAAACACAACAAATACTACTCACTTGACTCGCACAGTAGCATCGTACTACCAGAGCGAATCGCACTCGCGTAGAAGTGGAAAATCCTCCCCCATCCGCCTCTCCCATCTACTGCGAATAGGAGAAACCTTGTTCAAGATAGAACCTTCACATAGAACACCAATCGGTCACACAAACCACATCATCCTCACTTAGATCAATCCTCGTGTAAATTCAAATTTGCACATTAAGTGAGACAATGTGAATCAACTAAACCATCCGTGCCAACCCAACCAAACAGAACCATGGTGAATTCCGAGTGGATGGATGTTATTCGTACGATGCTTATTTGCTTGATAAAGAGGATGTAAGAATTGTGTGTGTTGATGGTTTGTATATGACTTAGCACTCGTGTGTCTGCTCATGTTGTGTGTATTGTTTTGCTTTGGGACACGATGCGATGCGATGCGATTCGATTCGATGTGGTGTTAGTATGAGAGAGTTTTCTCGATAGTGATGTTCTGGTTTGCTGATGTGCCGATGTGATGTGATGTGATGTGATGTGACGTGATGTGATGTGGAGTGAAGTGATGTGTTGATTTGAGCATTGTGTTGATTGATAGTAAGGGATGGTCCGAAGACCTCCCCACTGGCAAAAACTACGCACCCGAGCGAGCCCGATTAGGGATCGTCGCAGGCTTCAACCCGCCAGAGTGCAAGGGCGAGCCTCGACCTGGGGCCAGGGCGTCCGTGATCACCCTGGTCCCGGCGCCAGGTAAGTTTAAGCAATACCTAACCAATCAAAACCAATCAAAAACTAAACAATACCAACTAATATCCTCATTTGACAAAAACTCAGCAACAAGTAAACAAATACAAACAACAATAAACCATCCTAACACATTCATAACACACACCGATCGCATGAACAACGACGAATAATCCACTCAAACCCAGCTATCATCCAACATGTTCAATCCGTTGCTTCAAATGTCAAAACACAACAAATACTACTCACTTGACTCGCACAGTAGCATCGTACTACCAGAGCGAATCGCACTCGCGTAGAAGTGGAAAATCCTCCCCCATCCGCCTCTCCCATCTACTGCGAATAGGAGAAACCTTGTTCAAGATAGAACCTTCACATAGAACACCAATCGGTCACACAAACCACATCATCCTCACTTAGATCAATCCTCGTGTAAATTCAAATTTGCACATTAAGTGAGACAATGTGAATCAACTAAACCATCCGTGCCAACCCAACCAAACAGAACCATGGTGAATTCCGAGTGGATGGATGTTATTCGTACGATGCTTATTTGCTTGATAAAGAGGATGTAAGAATTGTGTGTGTTGATGGTTTGTATATGACTTAGCACTCGTGTGTCTGCTCATGTTGTGTGTATTGTTTTGCATTGGGACACGATGCGATGCGATGCGATTCGATTCGATGTGGTGTTAGTATGAGAGAGTTTTCTCGATAGTGATGTTCTGGTTTGCTGATGTGCCGATGTGATGTGATGTGATGTGATGTGACGTGATGTGATGTGGAGTGAAGTGATGTGTTGATTTGAGTATTGTGTTGATTGATAGTAAGGGATGGTCCGAAGACCTCCCCACTGGCAAAAACTACGCACCCGAGCGAGCCCGATTAGGGATCGTCGCAGGCTTCAACCCGCCAGAGTGCAAGGGCGAGCCTCGACCTGGGGCCAGGGCGTCCGTGATCACCCTGGTCCCGGCGCCAGGTAAGTTTAAGCAATACCTAACCAATCAAAACCAATCAAAAACTAAACAATACCAACTAATATCCTCATTTGACAAAAACTCAGCAACAAGTAAACAAATACAAACAACAATAAACCATCCTAACACATTCATAACACACACCGATCGCATGAACAACGACGAATAATCCACTCAAACCCAGCTATCATCCAACATGTTCAATCCGTTGCTTCAAATGTCAAAACACAACAAATACTACTCACTTGACTCGCACAGTAGCATCGTACTACCAGAGCGAATCGCACTCGCGTAGAAGTGGAAAATCCTCCCCCATCCGCCTCTCCCATCTACTGCGAATAGGAGAAACCTTGTTCAAGATAGAACCTTCACATAGAACACCAATCGGTCACACAAACCACATCATCCTCACTTAGATCAATCCTCGTGTAAATTCAAATTTGCACATTAAGTGAGACAATGTGAATCAACTAAACCATCCGTGCCAACCCAACCAAACAGAACCATGGTGAATTCCGAGTGGATGGATGTTATTCGTACGATGCTTATTTGCTTGATAAAGAGGATGTAAGAATTGTGTGTGTTGATGGTTTGTATATGACTTAGCACTCGTGTGTCTGCTCATGTTGTGTGTATTGTTTTGCTTTGGGACACGATGCGATGCGATGCGATTCGATTCGATGTGGTGTTAGTATGAGAGAGTTTTCTCGATAGTGATGTTCTGGTTTGCTGATGTGCCGATGTGATGTGATGTGATGTGATGTGACGTGATGTGATGTGGAGTGAAGTGATGTGTTGATTTGAGCATTGTGTTGATTGATAGTAAGGGATGGTCCGAAGACCTCCCCACTGGCAAAAACTACGCACCCGAGCGAGCCCGATTAGGGATCGTCGCAGGCTTCAACCCGCCAGAGTGCAAGGGCGAGCCTCGACCTGGGGCCAGGGCGTCCGTGATCACCCTGGTCCCGGCGCCAGGTAAGTTTAAGCAATACCTAACCAATCAAAACCAATCAAAAACTAAACAATACCAACTAATATCCTCATTTGACAAAAACTCAGCAACAAGTAAACAAATACAAACAACAATAAACCATCCTAACACATTCATAACACACACCGATCGCATGAACAACGACGAATAATCCACTCAAACCCAGCTATCATCCAACATGTTCAATCCGTTGCTTCAAATGTCAAAACACAACAAATACTACTCACTTGACTCGCACAGTAGCATCGTACTACCAGAGCGAATCGCACTCGCGTAGAAGTGGAAAATCCTCCCCCATCCGCCTCTCCCATCTACTGCGAATAGGAGAAACCTTGTTCAAGATAGAACCTTCACATAGAACACCAATCGGTCACACAAACCACATCATCCTCACTTAGATCAATCCTCGTGTAAATTCAAATTTGCACATTAAGTGAGACAATGTGAATCAACTAAACCATCCGTGCCAACCCAACCAAACAGAACCATGGTGAATTCCGAGTGGATGGATGTTATTCGTACGATGCTTATTTGCTTGATAAAGAGGATGTAAGAATTGTGTGTGTTGATGGTTTGTATATGACTTAGCACTCGTGTGTCTGCTCATGTTGTGTGTATTGTTTTGCTTTGGGACACGATGCGATGCGATGCGATTCGATTCGATGTGGTGTTAGTATGAGAGAGTTTTCTCGATAGTGATGTTCTGGTTTGCTGATGTGCCGATGTGATGTGATGTGATGTGATGTGATGTGACGTGATGTGATGTGGAGTGAAGTGATGTGTTGATTTGAGCATTGTGTTGATTGATAGTAAGGGATGGTCCGAAGACCTCCCCACTGGCAAAAACTACGCACCCGAGCGAGCCCGATTAGGGATCGTCGCAGGCTTCAACCCGCCAGAGTGCAAGGGCGAGCCTCGACCTGGGGCCAGGGCGTCCGTGATCACCCTGGTCCCGGCGCCAGGTAAGTTTAAGCAATACCTAACCAATCAAAACCAATCAAAAACTAAACAATACCAACTAATATCCTCATTTGACAAAAACTCAGCAACAAGTAAACAAATACAAACAACAATAAACCATCCTAACACATTCATAACACACACCGATCGCATGAACAACGACGAATAATCCACTCAAACCCAGCTATCATCCAACATGTTCAATCCGTTGCTTCAAATGTCAAAACACAACAAATACTACTCACTTGACTCGCACAGTAGCATCGTACTACCAGAGCGAATCGCACTCGCGTAGAAGTGGAAAATCCTCCCCCATCCGCCTCTCCCATCTACTGCGAATAGGAGAAACCTTGTTCAAGATAGAACCTTCACATAGAACACCAATCGGTCACACAAACCACATCATCCTCACTTAGATCAATCCTCGTGTAAATTCAAATTTGCACATTAAGTGAGACAATGTGAATCAACTAAACCATCCGTGCCAACCCAACCAAACAGAACCATGGTGAATTCCGAGTGGATGGATGTTATTCGTACGATGCTTATTTGCTTGATAAA
Organism: Fasciola hepatica; assembly: GCA_948099385.1. Classification (NCBI taxonomy): domain Eukaryota; kingdom Metazoa; phylum Platyhelminthes; class Trematoda; order Plagiorchiida; family Fasciolidae; genus Fasciola; species Fasciola hepatica. Next base: position 4,644,726 of record CANUEZ040000060.1, on the reverse strand, counting down.
GAGGATGTAAGAATTGTGTGTGTTGATGGTTTGTATATGACTTAGCACTCGTGTGTCTGCTCATGTTGTGTGTATTGTTTTGCATTGGGACACGATGCGATGCGATGCGATTCGATTCGATGTGGTGTTAGTATGAGAGAGTTTTCTCGATAGTGATGTTCTGGTTTGCTGATGTGCCGATGTGATGTGATGTGATGTGATGTGACGTGATGTGATGTGGAGTGAAGTGATGTGTTGATTTGAGCATTGTGTTGATTGATAGTAAGGGATGGTCCGAAGACCTCCCCACTGGCAAAAACTACGCACCCGAGCGAGCCCGATTAGGGATCGTCGCAGGCTTCAACCCGCCAGAGTGCAAGGGCGAGCCTCGACCTGGGGCCAGGGCGTCCGTGATCACCCTGGTCCCGGCGCCAGGTAAGTTTAAGCAATACCTAACCAATCAAAACCAATCAAAAACTAAACAATACCAACTAATATCCTCATTTGACAAAAACTCAGCAACAAGTAAACAAATACAAACAACAATAAACCATCCTAACACATTCATAACACACACCGATCGCATGAACAACGACGAATAATCCACTCAAACCCAGCTATCATCCAACATGTTCAATCCGTTGCTTCAAATGTCAAAACACAACAAATACTACTCACTTGACTCGCACAGTAGCATCGTACTACCAGAGCGAATCGCACTCGCGTAGAAGTGGAAAATCCTCCCCCATCCGCCTCTCCCATCTACTGCGAATAGGAGAAACCTTGTTCAAGATAGAACCTTCACATAGAACACCAATCGGTCACACAAACCACATCATCCTCACTTAGATCAATCCTCGTGTAAATTCAAATTTGCACATTAAGTGAGACAATGTGAATCAACTAAACCATCCGTGCCAACCCAACCAAACAGAACCATGGTGAATTCCGAGTGGATGGATGTTATTCGTACGATGCTTATTTGCTTGATAAAGAGGATGTAAGAATTGTGTGTGTTGATGGTTTGTATATGACTTAGCACTCGTGTGTCTGCTCATGTTGTGTGTATTGTTTTGCTTTGGGACACGATGCGATGCGATGCGATTCGATTCGATGTGGTGTTAGTATGAGAGAGTTTTCTCGATAGTGATGTTCTGGTTTGCTGATGTGCCGATGTGATGTGATGTGATGTGATGGGATGTGACGTGATGTGATGTGGAGTGAAGTGATGTGTTGATTTGAGCATTGTGTTGATTGATAGTAAGGGATGGTCCGAAGACCTCCCCACTGGCAAAAACTACGCACCCGAGCGAGCCCGATTAGGGATCGTCGCAGGCTTCAACCCGCCAGAGTGCAAGGGCGAGCCTCGACCTGGGGCCAGGGCGTCCGTGATCACCCTGGTCCCGGCGCCAGGTAAGTTTAAGCAATACCTAACCAATCAAAACCAATCAAAAACTAAACAATACCAACTAATATCCTCATTTGACAAAAACTCAGCAACAAGTAAACAAATACAAACAACAATAAACCATCCTAACACATTCATAACACACACCGATCGCATGAACAACGACGAATAATCCACTCAAACCCAGCTATCATCCAACATGTTCAATCCGTTGCTTCAAATGTCAAAACACAACAAATACTACTCACTTGACTCGCACAGTAGCATCGTACTACCAGAGCGAATCGCACTCGCGTAGAAGTGGAAAATCCTCCCCCATCCGCCTCTCCCATCTACTGCGAATAGGAGAAACCTTGTTCAAGATAGAACCTTCACATAGAACACCAATCGGTCACACAAACCACATCATCCTCACTTAGATCAATCCTCGTGTAAATTCAAATTTGCACATTAAGTGAGACAATGTGAATCAACTAAACCATCCGTGCCAACCCAACCAAACAGAACCATGGTGAATTCCGAGTGGATGGATGTTATTCGTACGATGCTTATTTGCTTGATAAAGAGGATGTAAGAATTGTGTGTGTTGATGGTTTGTATATGACTTAGCACTCGTGTGTCTGCTCATGTTGTGTGTATTGTTTTGCATTGGGACACGATGCGATGCGATGCGATTCGATTCGATGTGGTGTTAGTATGAGAGAGTTTTCTCGATAGTGATGTTCTGGTTTGCTGATGTGCCGATGTGATGTGATGTGATGTGATGTGATGTGACGTGATGTGATGTGGAGTGAAGTGATGTGTTGATTTGAGCATTGTGTTGATTGATAGTAAGGGATGGTCCGAAGACCTCCCCACTGGCAAAAACTACGCACCCGAGCGAGCCCGATTAGGGATCGTCGCAGGCTTCAACCCGCCAGAGTGCAAGGGCGAGCCTCGACCTGGGGCCAGGGCGTCCGTGATCACCCTGGTCCCGGCGCCAGGTAAGTTTAAGCAATACCTAACCAATCAAAACCAATCAAAAACTAAACAATACCAACTAATATCCTCATTTGACAAAAACTCAGCAACAAGTAAACAAATACAAACAACAATAAACCATCCTAACACATTCATAACACACACCGATCGCATGAACAACGACGAATAATCCACTCAAACCCAGCTATCATCCAACATGTTCAATCCGTTGCTTCAAATGTCAAAACACAACAAATACTACTCACTTGACTCGCACAGTAGCATCGTACTACCAGAGCGAATCGCACTCGCGTAGAAGTGGAAAATCCTCCCCCATCCGCCTCTCCCATCTACTGCGAATAGGAGAAACCTTGTTCAAGATAGAACCTTCACATAGAACACCAATCGGTCACACAAACCACATCATCCTCACTTAGATCAATCCTCGTGTAAATTCAAATTTGCACATTAAGTGAGACAATGTGAATCAACTAAACCATCCGTGCCAACCCAACCAAACAGAACCATGGTGAATTCCGAGTGCATGGATGTTATTCGTACGATGCTTATTTGCTTGATAAAGAGGATGTAAGAATTGTGTGTGTTGATGGTTTGTATATGACTTAGCACTCGTGTGTCTGCTCATGTTGTGTGTATTGTTTTGCATTGGGACACGATGCGATGCGATTCGATTCGATGTGGTGTTAGTATGAGAGAGTTTTCTCGATAGTGATGTTCTGGTTTGCTGATGTGCCGATGTGATGTGATGTGATGTGATGTGATGTGACGTGATGTGATGTGGAGTGAAGTGATGTGTTGATTTGAGCATTGTGTTGATTGATAGTAAGGGATGGTCCGAAGACCTCCCCACTGGCAAAAACTACGCACCCGAGCGAGCCCGATTAGGGATCGTCGCAGGCTTCAACCCGCCAGAGTGCAAGGGCGAGCCTCGACCTGGGGCCAGGGCGTCCGTGATCACCCTGGTCCCGGCGCCAGGTAAGTTTAAGCAATACCTAACCAATCAAAACCAATCAAAAACTAAACAATACCAACTAATATCCTCATTTGACAAAAACTCAGCAACAAGTAAACAAATACAAACAACAATAAACCATCCTAACACATTCATAACACACACCGATCGCATGAACAACGACGAATAATCCACTCAAACCCAGCTATCATCCAACATGTTCAATCCGTTGCTTCAAATGTCAAAACACAACAAATACTACTCACTTGACTCGCACAGTAGCATCGTACTACCAGAGCGAATCGCACTCGCGTAGAAGTGGAAAATCCTCCCCCATCCGCCTCTCCCATCTACTGCGAATAGGAGAAACCTTGTTCAAGATAGAACCTTCACATAGAACACCAATCGGTCACACAAACCACATCATCCTCACTTAGATCAATCCTCGTGTAAATTCAAATTTGCACATTAAGTGAGACAATGTGAATCAACTAAACCATCCGTGCCAACCCAACCAAACAGAACCATGGTGAATTCCGAGTGGATGGATGTTATTCGTACGATGCTTATTTGCTTGATAAAGAGGATGTAAGAATTGTGTGTGTTGATGGTTTGTATATGACTTAGCACTCGTGTGTCTGCTCATGTTGTGTGTATTGTTTTGCATTGGGACACGATGCGATGCGATTCGATTCGATGTGGTGTTAGTATGAGAGAGTTTTCTCGATAGTGATGTTCTGGTTTGCTGATGTGCCGATGTGATGTGATGTGATGTGATGTGATGTGACGTGATGTGATGTGGAGTGAAGTGATGTGTTGATTTGAGCATTGTGTTGATTGATAGTAAGGGATGGTCCGAAGACCTCCCCACTGGCAAAAACTACGCACCCGAGCGAGCCCGATTAGGGATCGTCGCAGGCTTCAACCCGCCAGAGTGCAAGGGCGAGCCTCGGCCTGGGGCCAGGGCGTCCGTGATCACCCTGGTCCCGGCGCCAGGTAAGTTTAAGCAATACCTAACCAATCAAAACCAATCAAAAACTAAACAATACCAACTAATATCCTCATTTGACAAAAACTCAGCAACAAGTAAACAAATACAAACAACAATAAACCATCCTAACACATTCATAACACACACCGATCGCATGAACAACGACGAATAATCCACTCAAACCCAGCTATCATCCAACATGTTCAATCCGTTGCTTCAAATGTCAAAACACAACAAATACTACTCACTTGACTCGCACAGTAGCATCGTACTACCAGAGCGAATCGCACTCGCGTAGAAGTGGAAAATCCTCCCCCATCCGCCTCTCCCATCTACTGCGAATAGGAGAAACCTTGTTCAAGATAGAACCTTCACATAGAACACCAATCGGTCACACAAACCACATCATCCTCACTTAGATCAATCCTCGTGTAAATTCAAATTTGCACATTAAGTGAGACAATGTGAATCAACTAAACCATCCGTGCCAACCCAACCAAACAGAACCATGGTGAATTCCGAGTGGATGGATGTTATTCGTACGATGCTTATTTGCTTGATAAAGAGGATGTAAGAATTGTGTGTGTTGATGGTTTGTATATGACTTAGCACTCGTGTGTCTGCTCATGTTGTGTGTATTGTTTTGCATTGGGACACGATGCGATGCGATGCGATTCGATTCGATGTGGTGTTAGTATGAGAGAGTTTTCTCGATAGTGATGTTCTGGTTTGCTGATGTGCCGATGTGATGTGATGTGATGTGATGTGATGTGACGTGATGTGATGTGGAGTGAAGTGATGTGTTGATTTGAGCATTGTGTTGATTGATAGTAAGGGATGGTCCGAAGACCTCCCCACTGGCAAAAACTACGCACCCGAGCGAGCCCGATTAGGGATCGTCGCAGGCTTCAACCCGCCAGAGTGCAAGGGCGAGCCTCGACCTGGGGCCAGGGCGTCCGTGATCACCCTGGTCCCGGCGCCAGGTAAGTTTAAGCAATACCTAACCAATCAAAACCAATCAAAAACTAAACAATACCAACTAATATCCTCATTTGACAAAAACTCAGCAACAAGTAAACAAATACAAACAACAATAAACCATCCTAACACATTCATAACACACACCGATCGCATGAACAACGACGAATGATCCACTCAAACCCAGCTATCATCCAACATGTTCAATCCGTTGCTTCAAATGTCAAAACACAACAAATACTACTCACTTGACTCGCACAGTAGCATCGTACTACCAGAGCGAATCGCACTCGCGTAGAAGTGGAAAATCCTCCCCCATCCGCCTCTCCCATCTACTGCGAATAGGAGAAACCTTGTTCAAGATAGAACCTTCACATAGAACACCAATCGGTCACACAAACCACATCATCCTCACTTAGATCAATCCTCGTGTAAATTCAAATTTGCACATTAAGTGAGACAATGTGAATCAACTAAACCATCCGTGCCAACCCAACCAAACAGAACCATGGTGAATTCCGAGTGGATGGATGTTATTCGTACGATGCTTATTTGCTTGATAAAGAGGATGTAAGAATTGTGTGTGTTGATGGTTTGTATATGACTTAGCACTCGTGTGTCTGCTCATGTTGTGTGTATTGTTTTGCATTGGGACACGATGCGATGCGATTCGATTCGATGTGGTGTTAGTATGAGAGAGTTTTCTCGATAGTGATGTTCTGGTTTGCTGATGTGCCGATGTGATGTGATGTGATGTGATGTGACGTGATGTGATGTGGAGTGAAGTGATGTGCTGATTTGAGCATTGTGTTGATTGATAGTAAGGGATGGTCCGAAGACCTCTTCACTGGCAAAAACTACGCACCCGAGCGAGCCCGATTAGGGATCGTCGCAGGCTTCAACCCGCCAGAGTGCAAGGGCGAGCCTCGACCTGGGGCCAGGGCGTCCGTGATCACCCTGGTCCCGGCGCCAGGTAAGTTTAAGCAATACCTAACCAATCAAAACCAATCAAAAACTAAACAATACCAACTAATATCCTCATTTGACAAAAACTCAGCAACAAGTAAACAAATACAAACAACAATAAACCATCCTAACACATTCATAACACACACCGATCGCATGAACAACGACGAATAATCCACTCAAACCCAGCTATCATCCAACATGTTCAATCCGTTGCTTCAAATGTCAAAACACAACAAATACTACTCACTTGACTCGCACAGTAGCATCGTACTACCAGAGCGAATCGCACTCGCGTAGAAGTGGAAAATCCTCCCCCATCCGCCTCTCCCATCTACTGCGAATAGGAGAAACCTTGTTCAAGATAGAACCTTCACATAGAACACCAATCGGTCACACAAACCACATCATCCTCACTTAGATCAATCCTCGTGTAAATTCAAATTTGCACATTAAGTGAGACAATGTGAATCAACTAAACCATCCGTGCCAACCCAACCAAACAGAACCATGGTGAATTCCGAGTGGATGGATGTTATTCGTACGATGCTTATTTGCTTGATAAAGAGGATGTAAGAATTGTGTGTGTTGATGGTTTGTATATGACTTAGCACTCGTGTGTCTGCTCATGTTGTGTGTATTGTTTTGCATTGGGACACGATGCGATGCGATGCGATTCGATTCGATGTGGTGTTAGTATGAGAGAGTTTTCTCGATAGTGATGTTCTGGTTTGCTGATGTGCCGATGTGATGTGATGTGATGTGACGTGATGTGATGTGGAGTGGAGTGATGTGTTGATTTGAGCATTGTGTTGATTGATAGTAAGGGATGGTCCGAAGACCTCCCCACTGGCAAAAACTACGCACCCGAGCGAGCCCGATTAGGGATCGTCGCAGGCTTCAACCCGCCAGAGTGCAAGGGCGAGCCTCGACCTGGGGCCAGGGCGTCCGTGATCACCCTGGTCCCGGCGCCAGGTAAGTTTAAGCAATACCTAACCAATCAAAACCAATCAAAAACTAAACAATACCAACTAATATCCTCATTTGACAAAAACTCAGCAACAAGTAAACAAATACAAACAACAATAAACCATCCTAACACATTCATAACACACACCGATCGCATGAACAACGACGAATAATCCACTCAAACCCAGCTATCATCCAACATGTTCAATCCGTTGCTTCAAATGTCAAAACACAACAAATACTACTCACTTGACTCGCACAGTAGCATCGTACTACCAGAGCGAATCGCACTCGCGTAGAAGTGGAAAATCCTCCCCCATCCGCCTCTCCCATCTACTGCGAATAGGAGAAACCTTGTTCAAGATAGAACCTTCACATAGAACACCAATCGGTCACACAAACCACATCATCCTCACTTAGATCAATCCTCGTGTAAATTCAAATTTGCACATTAAGTGAGACAATGTGAATCAACTAAACCATCCGTGCCAACCCAACCAAACAGAACCATGGTGAATTCCGAGTGGATGGATGTTATTCGTACGATGCTTATTTGCTTGATAAAGAGGATGTAAGAATTGTGTGTGTTGATGGTTTGTATATGACTTAGCACTCGTGTGTCTGCTCATGTTGTGTGTATTGTTTTGCATTGGGACACGATGCGATGCGATTCGATTCGATGTGGTGTTAGTATGAGAGAGTTTTCTCGATAGTGATGTTCTGGTTTGCTGATGTGCCGATGTGATGTGATGTGATGTGATGTGACGTGATGTGATGTGGAGTGAAGTGATGTGTTGATTTGAGCATTGTGTTGATTGATAGTAAGGGATGGTCCGAAGACCTCCCCACTGGCAAAAACTACGCACCCGAGCGAGCCCGATTAGGGATCGTCGCAGGCTTCAACCCGCCAGAGTGCAAGGGCGAGCCTCGACCTGGGGCCAGGGCGTCCGTGATCACCCTGGTCCCGGCGCCAGGTAAGTTTAAGCAATACCTAACCAATCAAAACCAATCAAAAACTAAACAATACCAACTAATATCCTCATTTGACAAAAACTCAGCAACAAGTAAACAAATACAAACAACAATAAACCATCCTAACACATTCATAACACACACCGATCGCATGAACAACGACGAATAATCCACTCAAACCCAGCTATCATCCAACATGTTCAATCCGTTGCTTCAAATGTCAAAACACAACAAATACTACTCACTTGACTCGCACAGTAGCATCGTACTACCAGAGCGAATCGCACTCGCGTAGAAGTGGAAAATCCTCCCCCATCCGCCTCTCCCATCTACTGCGAATAGGAGAAACCTTGTTCAAGATAGAACCTTCACATAGAACACCAATCGGTCACACAAACCACATCATCCTCACTTAGATCAATCCTCGTGTAAATTCAAATTTGCACATTAAGTGAGACAATGTGAATCAACTAAACCATCCGTGCCAACCCAACCAAACAGAACCATGGTGAATTCCGAGTGGATGGATGTTATTCGTACGATGCTTATTTGCTTGATAAAGAGGATGTAAGAATTGTGTGTGTTGATGGTTTGTATATGACTTAGCACTCGTGTGTCTGCTCATGTTGTGTGTATTGTTTTGCATTGGGACACGATGCGATGCGATTCGATTCGATGTGGTGTTAGTATGAGAGAGTTTTCTCGATAGTGATGTTCTGGTTTGCTGATGTGCCGATGTGATGTGATGTGATGTGATGTGACGTGATGTGATGTGGAGTGAAGTGATGTGCTGATTTGAGCATTGTGTTGATTGATAGTAAGGGATGGTCCGAAGACCTCTTCACTGGCAAAAACTACGCACCCGAGCGAGCCCGATTAGGGATCGTCGCAGGCTTCAACCCGCCAGAGTGCAAGGGCGAGCCTCGACCTGGGGCCAGGGCGTCCGTGATCACCCTGGTCCCGGCGCCAGGTAAGTTTAAGCAATACCTAACCAATCAAAACCAATCAAAAACTAAACAATACCAACTAATATCCTCATTTGACAAAAACTCAGCAACAAGTAAACAAATACAAACAACAATAAACCATCCTAACACATTCATAACACACACCGATCGCATGAACAACGACGAATAATCCACTCAAACCCAGCTCTCATCCAACATGTTCAATCCGTTGCTTCAAATGTCAAAACACAACAAATACTACTCACTTGACTCGCACAGTAGCATCGTACTACCAGAGCGAATCGCACTCGCGTAGAAGTGGAAAATCCTCCCCCATCCGCCTCTCCCATCTACTGCGAATAGGAGAAACCTTGTTCAAGATAGAACCTTCACATAGAACACCAATCGGTCACACAAACCACATCATCCTCACTTAGATCAATCCTCGTGTAAATTCAAATTTGCACATTAAGTGAGACAATGTGAATCAACTAAACCATCCGTGCCAACCCAACCAAACAGAACCATGGTGAATTCCGAGTGGATGGATGTTATTCGTACGATGCTTATTTGCTTGATAAAGAGGATGTAAGAATTGTGTGTGTTGATGGTTTGTATATGACTTAGCACTCGTGTGTCTGCTCATGTTGTGTGTATTGTTTTGCATTGGGACACGATGCGATGCGATGCGATTCGATTCGATGTGGTGTTAGTATGAGAGAGTTTTCTCGATAGTGATGTTCTGGTTTGCTGATGTGCCGATGTGATGTGATGTGATGTGACGTGATGTGATGTGGAGTGGAGTGATGTGTTGATTTGAGCATTGTGTTGATTGATAGTAAGGGATGGTCCGAAGACCTCCCCACTGGCAAAAACTACGCACCCGAGCGAGCCCGATTAGGGATCGTCGCAGGCTTCAACCCGCCAGAGTGCAAGGGCGAGCCTCGACCTGGGGCCAGGGCGTCCGTGATCACCCTGGTCCCGGCGCCAGGTAAGTTTAAGCAATACCTAACCAATCAAAACCAATCAAAAACTAAACAATACCAACTAATATCCTCATTTGACAAAAACTCAGCAACAAGTAAACAAATACAAACAACAATAAACCATCCTAACACATTCATAACACACACCGATCGCATGAACAACGACGAATAATCCACTCAAACCCAGCTATCATCCAACATGTTCAATCCGTTGCTTCAAATGTCAAAACACAACAAATACTACTCACTTGACTCGCACAGTAGCATCGTACTACCAGAGCGAATCGCACTCGCGTAGAAGTGGAAAATCCTCCCCCATCCGCCTCTCCCATCTACTGCGAATAGGAGAAACCTTGTTCAAGATAGAACCTTCACATAGAACACCAATCGGTCACACAAACCACATCATCCTCACTTAGATCAATCCTCGTGTAAATTCAAATTTGCACATTAAGTGAGACAATGTGAATCAACTAAACCATCCGTGCCAACCCAACCAAACAGAACCATGGTGAATTCCGAGTGGATGGATGTTATTCGTACGATGCTTATTTGCTTGATAAAGAGGATGTAAGAATTGTGTGTGTTGATGGTTTGTATATGACTTAGCACTCGTGTGTCTGCTCATGTTGTGTGTATTGTTTTGCATTGGGACACGATGCGATGCGATTCGATTCGATGTGGTGTTAGTATGAGAGAGTTTTCTCGATAGTGATGTTCTGGTTTGCTGATGTGCCGATGTGATGTGATGTGATGTGATGTGACGTGATGTGATGTGGAGTGAAGTGATGTGTTGATTTGAGCATTGTGTTGATTGATAGTAAGGGATGGTCCGACGACCTCCCCACTGGCAAAAACTACGCACCCGAGCGAGCCCGATTAGGGATCGTCGCAGGCTTCAACCCGCCAGAGTGCAAGGGCGAGCCTCGACCTGGGGCCAGGGCGTCCGTGATCACCCTGGTCCCGGCGCCAGGTAAGTTTAAGCAATACCTAACCAATCAAAACCAATCAAAAACTAAACAATACCAACTAATATCCTCATTTGACAAAAACTCAGCAACAAGTAAACAAATACAAACAACAATAAACCATCCTAACACATTCATAACACACACCGATCGCATGAACAACGACGAATAATCCACTCAAACCCAGCTATCATCCAACATGTTCAATCCGTTGCTTCAAATGTCAAAACACAACAAATACTACTCACTTGACTCGCACAGTAGCATCGTACTACCAGAGCGAATCGCACTCGCGTAGAAGTGGAAAATCCTCCCCCATCCGCCTCTCCCATCTACTGCGAATAGGAGAAACCTTGTTCAAGATAGAACCTTCACATAGAACACCAATCGGTCACACAAACCACATCATCCTCACTTAGATCAATCCTCGTGTAAATTCAAATTTGCACATTAAGTGAGACAATGTGAATCAACTAAACCATCCGTGCCAACCCAACCAAACAGAACCATGGTGAATTCCGAGTGGATGGATGTTATTCGTACGATGCTTATTTGCTTGATAAAGAGGATGTAAGAATTGTGTGTGTTGATGGTTTGTATATGACTTAGCACTCGTGTGTCTGCTCATGTTGTGTGTATTGTTTTGCATTGGGACACGATGCGATGCGATTCGATTCGATTCGATGTGGTGTTAGTATGAGAGAGTTTTCTCGATAGTGATGTTCTGGTTTGCTGATGTGCCGATGTGATGTGATGTGATGTGATGTGACGTGATGTGATGTGGAGTGAAGTGATGTGTTGATTTGAGCATTGTGTTGATTGATAGTAAGGGATGGTCCGACGACCTCCCCACTGGCAAAAACTACGCACCCGAGCGAGCCCGATTAGGGATCGTCGCAGGCTTCAACCCGCCAGAGTGCAAGGGCGAGCCTCGACCTGGGGCCAGGGCGTCCGTGATCACCCTGGTCTCGGCGCCAGGTAAGTTTAAGCAATACCTAACCAATCAAAACCAATCAAAAACTAAACAATACCAACTAATATCCTCATTTGACAAAAACTCAGCAACAAGTAAACAAATACAAACAACAATAAACCATCCTAACACATTCATAACACACACCGATCGCATGAACAACGACGAATGATCCACTCAAACCCAGCTATCATCCAACATGTTCAATCCGTTGCTTCAAATGTCAAAACACAACAAATACTACTCACTTGACTCGCACAGTAGCATCGTACTACCAGAGCGAATCGCACTCGCGTAGAAGTGGAAAATCCTCCCCCATCCGCCTCTCCCATCTACTGCGAATAGGAGAAACCTTGTTCAAGATAGAACCTTCACATAGAACACCAATCGGTCACACAAACCACATCATCCTCACTTAGATCAATCCTCGTGTAAATTCAAATTTGCACATTAAGTGAGACAATGTGAATCAACTAAACCATCCGTGCCAACCCAACCAAACAGAACCATGGTGAATTCCGAGTGGATGGATGTTATTCGTACGATGCTTATTTGCTTGATAAAGAGGATGTAAGAATTGTGTGTGTTGATGGTTTGTATATGACTTAGCACTCGTGTGTTTGCTCATGTTGTGTGTATTGTTTTGCATTGGGACACGATGCGATGCGATTCGATTCGATGTGGTGTTAGTATGAGAGAGTTTTCTCGATAGTGATGTTCTGGTTTGCTGATGTGCCGATGTGATGTGATGTGATGTGATGTGACGTGATGTGATGTGGAGTGAAGTGATGTGTTGATTTGAGCATTGTGTTGATTGATAGTAAAGGATGGTCCGAAGACCTCCCCACTGGCAAAAACTACGCACCCGAGCGAGCCCGATTAGGGATCGTCGCAGGCTTCAACCCGCCAGAGTGCAAGGGCGAGCCTCGACCTGGGGCCAGGGCGTCCGTGATCACCCTGGTCCCGGCGCCAGGTAAGTTTAAGCAATACCTAACCAATCAAAACCAATCAAAAACTAAACAATACCAACTAATATCCTCATTTGACAAAAACTCAGCAACAAGTAAACAAATACAAACAACAATAAACCATCCTAACACATTCATAACACACACCGATCGCATGAACAACGACGAATAATCCACTCAAACCCAGCTATCATCCAACATGTTCAATCCGTTGCTTCAAATGTCAAAACACAACAAATACTACTCACTTGACTCGCACAGTAGCATCGTACTACCAGAGCGAATCGCACTCGCGTAGAAGTGGAAAATCCTCCCCCATCCGCCTCTCCCATCTACTGCGAATAGGAGAAACCTTGTTCAAGATAGAACCTTCACATAGAACACCAATCGGTCACACAAACCACATCATCCTCACTTAGATCAATCCTCGTGTAAATTCAAATTTGCACATTAAGTGAGACAATGTGAATCAACTAAACCATCCGTGCCAACCCAACCAAACAGAACCATGGTGAATTCCGAGTGGATGGATGTTATTCGTACGATGCTTATTTGCTTGATAAAGAGGATGTAAGAATTGTGTGTGTTGATGGTTTGTATATGACTTAGCACTCGTGTGTTTGCTCATGTTGTGTGTATTGTTTTGCATTGGGACACGATGCGATGCGATTCGATTCGATGTGGTGTTAGTATGAGAGAGTTTTCTCGATAGTGATGTTCTGGTTTGCTGATGTGCCGATGTGATGTGATGTGATGTGATGTGACGTGATGTGATGTGGAGTGAAGTGATGTGTTGATTTGAGCATTGTGTTGATTGATAGTAAAGGATGGTCCGAAGACCTCCCCACTGGCAAAAACTACGCACCCGAGCGAGCCCGATTAGGGATCGTCGCAGGCTTCAACCCGCCAGAGTGCAAGGGCGAGCCTCGACCTGGGGCCAGGGCGTCCGTGATCACCCTGGTCCCGGCGCCAGGTAAGTTTAAGCAATACCTAACCAATCAAAACCAATCAAAAACTAAACAATACCAACTAATATCCTCATTTGACAAAAACTCAGCAACAAGTAAACAAATACAAACAACAATAAACCATCCTAACACATTCATAACACACACCGATCGCATGAACAACGACGAATGATCCACTCAAACCCAGCTATCATCCAACATGTTCAATCCGTTGCTTCAAATGTCAAAACACAACAAATACTACTCACTTGACTCGCACAGTAGCATCGTACTACCAGAGCGAACCGCACTCGCGTAGAAGTGGAAAATCCTCCCCCATCCGCCTCTCCCATCTACTGCGAATAGGAGAAACCTTGTTCAAGATAGAACCTTCACATAGAACACCAATCGGTCACACAAACCACATCATCCTCACTTAGATCAATCCTCGTGTAAATTCAAATTTGCACATTAAGTGAGACAATGTGAATCAACTAAACCATCCGTGCCAACCCAACCAAACAGAACCATGGTGAATTCCGAGTGGATGGATGTTATTCGTACGATGCTTATTTGCTTGATAAAGAGGATGTAAGAATTGTGTGTGTTGATGGTTTGTATATGACTTAGCACTCGTGTGTTTGCTCATGTTGTGTGTATTGTTTTGCATTGGGACACGATGCGATGCGATGCGATTCGATTCGATGTGGTGTTAGTATGAGAGAGTTTTCTCGATAGTGATGTTCTGGTTTGCTGATGTGCCGATGTGATGTGATGTGATGTGATGTGACGTGATGTGATGTGGAGTGAAGTGATGTGTTGATTTGAGCATTGTGTTGATTGATAGTAAAGGATGGTCCGAAGACCTCCCCACTGGCAAAAACTACGCACCCGAGCGAGCCCGATTAGGGATCGTCGCAGGCTTCAACCCGCCAGAGTGCAAGGGCGAGCCTCGACCTGGGGCCAGGGCGTCCGTGATCACCCTGGTCCCGGCGCCAGGTAAGTTTAAGCAATACCTAACCAATCAAAACCAATCAAAAACTAAACAATACCAACTAATATCCTCATTTGACAAAAACTCAGCAACAAGTAAACAAATACAAACAACAATAAACCATCCTAACACATTCATAACACACACCGATCGCATGAACAACGACGAATAATCCACTCAAACCCAGCTATCATCCAACATGTTCAATCCGTTGCTTCAAATGTCAAAACACAACAAATACTACTCACTTGACTCGCACAGTAGCATCGTACTACCAGAGCGAATCGCACTCGCGTAGAAGTGGAAAATCCTCCCCCATCCGCCTCTCCCATCTACTGCGAATAGGAGAAACCTTGTTCAAGATAGAACCTTCACATAGAACACCAATCGGTCACACAAACCACATCATCCTCACTTAGATCAATCCTCGTGTAAATTCAAATTTGCACATTAAGTGAGACAATGTGAATCAACTAAACCATCCGTGCCAACCCAACCAAACAGAACCATGGTGAATTCCGAGTGGATGGATGTTATTCGTACGATGCTTATTTGCTTGATAAAGAGGATGTAAGAATTGTGTGTGTTGATGGTTTGTATATGACTTAGCACTCGTGTGTCTGCTCATGTTGTGTGTATTGTTTTGCATTGGGACACGATGCGATGCGATTCGATTCGATGTGGTGTTAGTATGAGAGAGTTTTCTCGATAGTGATGTTCTGGTTTGCTGATGTGCCGATGTGATGTGATGTGATGTGACGTGATGTGATGTGGAGTGAAGTGATGTGTTGATTTGAGCATTGTGTTGATTGATAGTAAAGGATGGTCCGAAGACCTCCCCACTGGCAAAAACTACGCACCCGAGCGAGCCCGATTAGGGATCGTCGCAGGCTTCAACCCGCCAGAGTGCAAGGGCGAGCCTCGACCTGGGGCCAGGGCGTCCGTGATCACCCTGGTCCCGGCGCCAGGTAAGTTTAAGCAATACCTAACCAATCAAAACCAATCAAAAACTAAACAATACCAACTAATATCCTCATTTGACAAAAACTCAGCAACAAGTAAACAAATACAAACAACAATAAACCATCCTAACACATTCATAACACACACCGATCGCATGAACAACGACGAATAATCCACTCAAACCCAGCTATCATCCAACATGTTCAATCCGTTGCTTCAAATGTCAAAACACAACAAATACTACTCACTTGACTCGCACAGTAGCATCGTACTACCAGAGCGAATCGCACTCGCGTAGAAGTGGAAAATCCTCCCCCATCCGCCTCTCCCATCTACTGCGAATAGGAGAAACCTTGTTCAAGATAGAACCTTCACATAGAACACCAATCGGTCACACAAACCACATCATCCTCACTTAGATCAATCCTCGTGTAAATTCAAATTTGCACATTAAGTGAGACAATGTGAATCAACTAAACCATCCGTGCCAACCCAACCAAACAGAACCATGGTGAATTCCGAGTGGATGGATGTTATTCGTACGATGCTTATTTGCTTGATAAAGAGGATGTAAGAATTGTGTGTGTTGATGGTTTGTATATGACTTAGCACTCGTGTGTTTGCTCATGTTGTGTGTATTGTTTTGCATTGGGACACGATGCGATGCGATGCGATTCGATTCGATGTGGTGTTAGTATGAGAGAGTTTTCTCGATAGTGATGTTCTGGTTTGCTGATGTGCCGATGTGATGTGATGTGATGTGATGTGACGTGATGTGATGTGGAGTGAAGTGATGTGTTGATTTGAGCATTGTGTTGATTGATAGTAAAGGATGGTCCGAAGACCTCCCCACTGGCAAAAACTACGCACCCGAGCGAGCCCGATTAGGGATCGTCGCAGGCTTCAACCCGCCAGAGTGCAAGGGCGAGCCTCGACCTGGGGCCAGGGCGTCCGTGATCACCCTGGTCCCGGCGCCAGGTAAGTTTAAGCAATACCTAACCAATCAAAACCAATCAAAAACTAAACAATACCAACTAATATCCTCATTTGACAAAAACTCAGCAACAAGTAAACAAATACAAACAACAATAAACCATCCTAACACATTCATAACACACACCGATCGCATGAACAACGACGAATAATCCACTCAAACCCAGCTATCATCCAACATGTTCAATCCGTTGCTTCAAATGTCAAAACACAACAAATACTACTCACTTGACTCGCACAGTAGCATCGTACTACCAGAGCGAATCGCACTCGCGTAGAAGTGGAAAATCCTCCCCCATCCGCCTCTCCCATCTACTGCGAATAGGAGAAACCTTGTTCAAGATAGAACCTTCACATAGAACACCAATCGGTCACACAAACCACATCATCCTCACTTAGATCAATCCTCGTGTAAATTCAAATTTGCACATTAAGTGAGACAATGTGAATCAACTAAACCATCCGTGCCAACCCAACCAAACAGAACCATGGTGAATTCCGAGTGGATGGATGTTATTCGTACGATGCTTATTTGCTTGATAAAGAGGATGTAAGAATTGTGTGTGTTGATGGTTTGTATATGACTTAGCACTCGTGTGTCTGCTCATGTTGTGTGTATTGTTTTGCATTGGGACACGATGCGATGCGATTCGATTCGATGTGGTGTTAGTATGAGAGAGTTTTCTCGATAGTGATGTTCTGGTTTGCTGATGTGCCGATGTGATGTGATGTGATGTGACGTGATGTGATGTGGAGTGAAGTGATGTGTTGATTTGAGCATTGTGTTGATTGATAGTAAAGGATGGTCCGAAGACCTCCCCACTGGCAAAAACTACGCACCCGAGCGAGCCCGATTAGGGATCGTCGCAGGCTTCAACCCGCCAGAGTGCAAGGGCGAGCCTCGACCTGGGGCCAGGGCGTCCGTGATCACCCTGGTCCCGGCGCCAGGTAAGTTTAAGCAATACCTAACCAATCAAAACCAATCAAAAACTAAACAATACCAACTAATATCCTCATTTGACAAAAACTCAGCAACAAGTAAACAAATACAAACAACAATAAACCATCCTAACACATTCATAACACACACCGATCGCATGAACAACGACGAATAATCCACTCAAACCCAGCTATCATCCAACATGTTCAATCCGTTGCTTCAAATGTCAAAACACAACAAATACTACTCACTTGACTCGCACAGTAGCATCGTACTACCAGAGCGAATCGCACTCGCGTAGAAGTGGAAAATCCTCCCCCATCCGCCTCTCCCATCTACTGCGAATAGGAGAAACCTTGTTCAAGATAGAACCTTCACATAGAACACCAATCGGTCACACAAACCACATCATCCTCACTTAGATCAATCCTCGTGTAAATTCAAATTTGCACATTAAGTGAGACAATGTGAATCAACTAAACCATCCGTGCCAACCCAACCAAACAGAACCATGGTGAATTCCGAGTGCATGGATGTTATTCGTACGATGCTTATTTGCTTGATAAAGAGGATGTAAGAATTGTGTGTGTTGATGGTTTGTATATGACTTAGCACTCGTGTGTCTGCTCATGTTGTGTGTATTGTTTTGCATTGGGACACGATGCGATGCGATGCGATTCGATTCGATGTGGTGTTAGTATGAGAGAGTTTTCTCGATAGTGATGTTCTGGTTTGCTGATGTGCCGATGTGATGTGATGTGATGTGATGTGACGTGATGTGATGTGGAGTGAAGTGATGTGTTGATTTGAGCATTGTGTTGATTGATAGTAAAGGATGGTCCGAAGACCTCCCCACTGGCAAAAACTACGCACCCGAGCGAGCCCGATTAGGGATCGTCGCAGGCTTCAACCCGCCAGAGTGCAAGGGCGAGCCTCGACCTGGGGCCAGGGCGTCCGTGATCACCCTGGTCCCGGCGCCAGGTAAGTTTAAGCAATACCTAACCAATCAAAACCAATCAAAAACTAAACAATACCAACTAATATCCTCTTTTGACAAAAACTCAGCAACAAGTAAACAAATACAAACAACAATAAACCATCCTAACACATTCATAACACACACCGATCGCATGAACAACGACGAATAATCCACTCAAACCCAGCTATCATCCAACATGTTCAATCCGTTGCTTCAAATGTCAAAACACAACAAATACTACTCACTTGACTCGCACAGTAGCATCGTACTACCAGAGCGAATCGCACTCGCGTAGAAGTGGAAAATCCTCCCCCATCCGCCTCTCCCATCTACTGCGAATAGGAGAAACCTTGTTCAAGATAGAACCTTCACATAGAACACCAATCGGTCACACAAACCACATCATCCTCACTTAGATCAATCCTCGTGTAAATTCAAATTTGCACATTAAGTGAGACAATGTGAATCAACTAAACCATCCGTGCCAACCCAACCAAACAGAACCATGGTGAATTCCGAGTGGATGGATGTTATTCGTACGATGCTTATTTGCTTGATAAAGAGGATGTAAGAATTGTGTGTGTTGATGGTTTGTATATGACTTAGCACTCGTGTGTCTGCTCATGTTGTGTGTATTGTTTTGCATTGGGACACGATGCGATGCGATGCGATTCGATTCGATGTGGTGTTAGTATGAGAGAGTTTTCTCGATAGTGATGTTCTGGTTTGCTGATGTGCCGATGTGATGTGATGTGATGTGATGTGACGTGATGTGATGTGGAGTGAAGTGATGTGTTGATTTGAGCATTGTGTTGATTGATAGTAAAGGATGGTCCGAAGACCTCCCCACTGGCAAAAACTACGCACCCGAGCGAGCCCGATTAGGGATCGTCGCAGGCTTCAACCCGCCAGAGTGCAAGGGCGAGCCTCGACCTGGGGCCAGGGCGTCCGTGATCACCCTGGTCCCGGCGCCAGGTAAGTTTAAGCAATACCTAACCAATCAAAACCAATCAAAAACTAAACAATACCAACTAATATCCTCATTTGACAAAAACTCAGCAACAAGTAAACAAATACAAACAACAATAAACCATCCTAACACATTCATAACACACACCGATCGCATGAACAACGACGAATAATCCACTCAAACCCAGCTATCATCCAACATGTTCAATCCGTTGCTTCAAATGTCAAAACACAACAAATACTACTCACTTGACTCGCACAGTAGCATCGTACTACCAGAGCGAATCGCACTCGCGTAGAAGTGGAAAATCCTCCCCCATCCGCCTCTCCCATCTACTGCGAATAGGAGAAACCTTGTTCAAGATAGAACCTTCACATAGAACACCAATCGGTCACACAAACCACATCATCCTCACTTAGATCAATCCTCGTGTAAATTCAAATTTGCACATTAAGTGAGACAATGTGAATCAACTAAACCATCCGTGCCAACCCAACCAAACAGAACCATGGTGAATTCCGAGTGGATGGATGTTATTCGTACGATGCTTATTTGCTTGATAAAGAGGATGTAAGAATTGTGTGTGTTGATGGTTTGTATATGACTTAGCACTCGTGTGTCTGCTCATGTTGTGTGTATTGTTTTGCATTGGGACACGATGCGATGCGATTCGATTCGATGTGGTGTTAGTATGAGAGAGTTTTCTCGATAGTGATGTTCTGGTTTGCTGATGTGCCGATGTGATGTGATGTGATGTGATGTGACGTGATGTGATGTGGAGTGAAGTGATGTGTTGATTTGAGCATTGTGTTGATTGATAGTAAGGGATGGTCCGAAGACCTCCCCACTGGCAAAAACTACGCACCCGAGCGAGCCCGATTAGGGATCGTCGCAGGCTTCAACCCGCCAGAGTGCAAGGGCGAGCCTCGACCTGGGGCCAGGGCGTCCGTGATCACCCTGGTCCCGGCGCCAGGTAAGTTTAAGCAATACCTAACCAATCAAAACCAATCAAAAACTAAACAATACCAACTAATATCCTCATTTGACAAAAACTCAGCAACAAGTAAACAAATACAAACAACAATAAACCATCCTAACACATTCATAACACACACCGATCGCATGAACAACGACGAATAATCCACTCAAACCCAGCTATCATCCAACATGTTCAATCCGTTGCTTCAAATGTCAAAACACAACAAATACTACTCACTTGACTCGCACAGTAGCATCGTACTACCAGAGCGAATCGCACTCGCGTAGAAGTGGAAAATCCTCCCCCATCCGCCTCTCCCATCTACTGCGAATAGGAGAAACCTTGTTCAAGATAGAACCTTCACATAGAACACCAATCGGTCACACAAACCACATCATCCTCACTTAGATCAATCCTCGTGTAAATTCAAATTTGCACATTAAGTGAGACAATGTGAATCAACTAAACCATCCGTGCCAACCCAACCAAACAGAACCATGGTGAATTCCGAGTGGATGGATGTTATTCGTACGATGCTTATTTGCTTGATAAAGAGGATGTAAGAATTGTGTGTGTTGATGGTTTGTATATGACTTAGCACTCGTGTGTCTGCTCATGTTGTGTGTATTGTTTTGCATTGGGACACGATGCGATGCGATTCGATTCGATGTGGTGTTAGTATGAGAGAGTTTTCTCGATAGTGATGTTCTGGTTTGCTGATGTGCCGATGTGATGTGATGTGATGTGATGTGACGTGATGTGATGTGGAGTGAAGTGATGTGTTGATTTGAGCATTGTGTTGATTGATAGTAAGGGATGGTCCGAAGCAGCCCCACTGGCAAAAACTACGCACCCGAGCGAGCCCGATTAGGGATCGTCGCAGGCTTCAACCCGCCAGAGTGCAAGGGCGAGCCTCGACCTGGGGCCAGGGCGTCCGTGATCACCCTGGTCCCGGCGCCAGGTAAGTTTAAGCAATACCTAACCAATCAAAACCAATCAAAAACTAAACAATACCAACTAATATCCTCATTTGACAAAAACTCAGCAACAAGTAAACAAATACAAACAACAATAAACCATCCTAACACATTCATAACACACACCGATCGCATGAACAACGACGAATAATCCACTCAAACCCAGCTATCATCCAACATGTTCAATCCGTTGCTTCAAATGTCAAAACACAACAAATACTACTCACTTGACTCGCACAGTAGCATCGTACTACCAGAGCGAATCGCACTCGCGTAGAAGTGGAAAATCCTCCCCCATCCGCCTCTCCCATCTACTGCGAATAGGAGAAACCTTGTTCAAGATAGAACCTTCACATAGAACACCAATCGGTCACACAAACCACATCATCCTCACTTAGATCAATCCTCGTGTAAATTCAAATTTGCACATTAAGTGAGACAATGTGAATCAACTAAACCATCCGTGCCAACCCAACCAAACAGAACCATGGTGAATTCCGAGTGGATGGATGTTATTCGTACGATGCTTATTTGCTTGATAAAGAGGATGTAAGAATTGTGTGTGTTGATGGTTTGTATATGACTTAGCACTCGTGTGTCTGCTCATGTTGTGTGTATTGTTTTGCATTGGGACACGATGCGATGCGATTCGATTCGATGTGGTGTTAGTATGAGAGAGTTTTCTCGATAGTGATGTTCTGGTTTGCTGATGTGCCGATGTGATGTGATGTGATGTGATGTGACGTGATGTGATGTGGAGTGAAGTGATGTGTTGATTTGAGCATTGTGTTGATTGATAGTAAAGGATGGTCCGAAGACCTCCCCACTGGCAAAAACTACGCACCCGAGCGAGCCCGATTAGGGATCGTCGCAGGCTTCAACCCGCCAGAGTGCAAGGGCGAGCCTCGACCTGGGGCCAGGGCGTCCGTGATCACCCTGGTCCCGGCGCCAGGTAAGTTTAAGCAATACCTAACCAATCAAAACCAATCAAAAACTAAACAATACCAACTAATATCCTCATTTGACAAAAACTCAGCAACAAGTAAACAAATACAAACAACAATAAACCATCCTAACACATTCATAACACACACCGATCGCATGAACAACGACGAATAATCCACTCAAACCCAGCTATCATCCAACATGTTCAATCCGTTGCTTCAAATGTCAAAACACAACAAATACTACTCACTTGACTCGCACAGTAGCATCGTACTACCAGAGCGAATCGCACTCGCGTAGAAGTGGAAAATCCTCCCCCATCCGCCTCTCCCATCTACTGCGAATAGGAGAAACCTTGTTCAAGATAGAACCTTCACATAGAACACCAATCGGTCACACAAACCACATCATCCTCACTTAGATCAATCCTCGTGTAAATTCAAATTTGCACATTAAGTGAGACAATGTGAATCAACTAAACCATCCGTGCCAACCCAACCAAACAGAACCATGGTGAATTCCGAGTGGAGGGATGTTATTCGTACGATGCTTATTTGCTTGATAAAGAGGATGTAAGAATTGTGTGTGTTGATGGTTTGTATATGACTTAGCACTCGTGTGTCTGCTCATGTTGTGTGTATTGTTTTGCATTGGGACACGATGCGATGCGATGCGATTCGATTCGATGTGGTGTTAGTATGAGAGAGTTTTCTCGATAGTGATGTTCTGGTTTGCTGATGTGCCGATGTGATGTGATGTGATGTGATGTGATGTGACGTGATGTGATGTGGAGTGAAGTGATGTGTTGATTTGAGCATTGTGTTGATTGATAGTAAGGGATGGTCCGAAGACCTCCCCACTGGCAAAAACTACGCACCCGAGCGAGCCCGATTAGGGATCGTCGCAGGCTTCAACCCGCCAGAGTGCAAGGGCGAGCCTCGACCTGGGGCCAGGGCGTCCGTGATCACCCTGGTCCCGGCGCCAGGTAAGTTTAAGCAATACCTAACCAATCAAAACCAATCAAAAACTAAACAATACCAACTAATATCCTCATTTGACAAAAACTCAGCAACAAGTAAACAAATACAAACAACAATAAACCATCCTAACACATTCATAACACACACCGATCGCATGAACAACGACGAATAATCCACTCAAACCCAGCTATCATCCAACATGTTCAATCCGTTGCTTCAAATGTCAAAACACAACAAATACTACTCACTTGACTCGCACAGTAGCATCGTACTACCAGAGCGAATCGCACTCGCGTAGAAGTGGAAAATCCTCCCCCATCCGCCTCTCCCATCTACTGCGAATAGGAGAAACCTTGTTCAAGATAGAACCTTCACATAGAACACCAATCGGTCACACAAACCACATCATCCTCACTTAGATCAATCCTCGTGTAAATTCAAATTTGCACATTAAGTGAGACAATGTGAATCAACTAAACCATCCGTGCCAACCCAACCAAACAGAACCATGGTGAATTCCGAGTGGAGGGATGTTATTCGTATGATGCTTATTTGCTTGATAAAGAGGAAGTAAGAATTGTGTGTGTTGATGGTTTGTATATGACTTAGCACTCGTGTGTCTGCTCATGTTGTGTGTATTGTTTTGCATTGGGACACGATGCGATGCGATGCGATTCGATTCGATGTGGTGTTAGTATGAGAGAGTTTTCTCGATAGTGATGTTCTGGTTTGCTGATGTGCCGATGTGATGTGATGTGATGTGATGTGATGTGACGTGATGTGGAGTGAAGTGATGTGTTGATTTGAGCATTGTGTTGATTGATAGTAAAGGATGGTCCGAAGACCTCCCCACTGGCAAAAACTACGCACCCGAGCGAGCCCGATTAGGGATCGTCGCAGGCTTCAACCCGCCAGAGTGCAAGGGCGAGCCTCGACCTGGGGCCAGGGCGTCCGTGATCACCCTGGTCCCGGCGCCAGGTAAGTTTAAGCAATACCTAACCAATCAAAACCAATCAAAAACTAAACAATACCAACTAATATCCTCATTTGACAAAAACTCAGCAACAAGTAAACAAATACAAACAACAATAAACCATCCTAACACATTCATAACACACACCGATCGCATGAACAACGACGAATAATCCACTCAAACCCAGCTATCATCCAACATGTTCAATCCGTTGCTTCAAATGTCAAAACACAACAAATACTACTCACTTGACTCGCACAGTAGCATCGTACTACCAGAGCGAATCGCACTCGCGTAGAAGTGGAAAATCCTCCCCCATCCGCCTCTCCCATCTACTGCGAATAGGAGAAACCTTGTTCAAGATAGAACCTTCACATAGAACACCAATCGGTCACACAAACCACATCATCCTCACTTAGATCAATCCTCGTGTAAATTCAAATTTGCACATTAAGTGAGACAATGTGAATCAACTAAACCATCCGTGCCAACCCAACCAAACAGAACCATGGTGAATTCCGAGTGGATGGATGTTATTCGTACGATGCTTATTTGCTCGATAAAGAGGATGTAAGAATTGTGTGTGTTGATGGTTTGTATATGACTTAGCACTCGTGTGTCTGCTCATGTTGTGTGTATTGTTTTGCATTGGGACACGATGCGATGCGATTCGATTCGATGTGGTGTTAGTATGAGAGAGTTTTCTCGATAGTGATGTTCTGGTTTGCTGATGTGCCGATGTGATGTGATGTGATGTGATGTGATGTGACGTGATGTGATGTGGAGTGAAGTGATGTGTTGATTTGAGCATTGTGTTGATTGATAGTAAGGGATGGTCCGAAGACCTCCCCACTGGCAAAAACTACGCACCCGAGCGAGCCCGATTAGGGATCGTCGCAGGCTTCAACCCGCCAGAGTGCAAGGGCGAGCCTCGACCTGGGGCCAGGGCGTCCGTGATCACCCTGGTCCCGGCGCCAGGTAAGTTTAAGCAATACCTAACCAATCAAAACCAATCAAAAACTAAACAATACCAACTAATATCCTCATTTGACAAAAACTCAGCAACAAGTAAACAAATACAAACAACAATAAACCATCCTAACACATTCATAACACACACCGATCGCATGAACAACGACGAATAATCCACTCAAACCCAGCTATCATCCAACATGTTCAATCCGTTGCTTCAAATGTCAAAACACAACAAATACTACTCACTTGACTCGCACAGTAGCATCGTACTACCAGAGCGAATCGCACTCGCGTAGAAGTGGAAAATCCTCCCCCATCCGCCTCTCCCATCTACTGCGAATAGGAGAAACCTTGTTCAAGATAGAACCTTCACATAGAACACCAATCGGTCACACAAACCACATCATCCTCACTTAGATCAATCCTCGTGTAAATTCAAATTTGCACATTAAGTGAGACAATGTGAATCAACTAAACCATCCGTGCCAACCCAACCAAACAGAACCATGGTGAATTCCGAGTGGATGGATGTTATTCGTACGATGCTTATTTGCTTGATAAAGAGGATGTAAGAATTGTGTGTGTTGATGGTTTGTATATGACTTAGCACTCGTGTGTCTGCTCATGTTGTGTGTATTGTTTTGCATTGGGACACGATGCGATGCGATTCGATTCGATGTGGTGTTAGTATGAGAGAGTTTTCTCGATAGTGATGTTCTGGTTTGCTGATGTGCCGATGTGATGTGATGTGATGTGATGTGACGTGATGTGATGTGGAGTGAAGTGATGTGTTGATTTGAGCATTGTGTTGATTGATAGTAAGGGATGGTCCGAAGACCTCCCCACTGGCAAAAACTACGCACCCGAGCGAGCCCGATTAGGGATCGTCGCAGGCTTCAACCCGCCAGAGTGCAAGGGCGAGCCTCGACCTGGGGCCAGGGCGTCCGTGATCACCCTGGTCCCGGCGCCAGGTAAGTTTAAGCAATACCTAACCAATCAAAACCAATCAAAAACTAAACAATACCAACTAATATCCTCATTTGACAAAAACTCAGCAACAAGTAAACAAATACAAACAACAATAAACCATCCTAACACATTCATAACACACACCGATCGCATGAACAACGACGAATAATCCACTCAAACCCAGCTATCATCCAACATGTTCAATCCGTTGCTTCAAATGTCAAAACACAACAAATACTACTCACTTGACTCGCACAGTAGCATCGTACTACCAGAGCGAATCGCACTCGCGTAGAAGTGGAAAATCCTCCCCCATCCGCCTCTCCCATCTACTGCGAATAGGAGAAACCTTGTTCAAGATAGAACCTTCACATAGAACACCAATCGGTCACACAAACCACATCATCCTCACTTAGATCAATCCTCGTGTAAATTCAAATTTGCACATTAAGTGAGACAATGTGAATCAACTAAACCATCCGTGCCAACCCAACCAAACAGAACCATGGTGAATTCCGAGTGGAGGGATGTTATTCGTACGATGCTTATTTGCTTGATAAAGAGGATGTAAGAATTGTGTGCGTTGATGGTTTGTATATGACTTAGCACTCGTGTGTCTGCTCATGTTGTGTGTATTGTTTTGCATTGGGACACGATGCGATGCGATTCGATTCGATGTGGTGTTAGTATGAGAGAGTTTTCTCGATAGTGATGTTCTGGTTTGCTGATGTGCCGATGTGATGTGATGTGATGTGATGTGACGTGATGTGATGTGGAGTGAAGTGATGTGTTGATTTGAGCATTGTGTTGATTGATAGTAAGGGATGGTCCGAAGACCTCCCCACTGGCAAAAACTACGCACCCGAGCGAGCCCGATTAGGGATCGTCGCAGGCTTCAACCCGCCAGAGTGCAAGGGCGAGCCTCGACCTGGGGCCAGGGCGTCCGTGATTACCCTGGTCCCGGCGCCAGGTAAGTTTAAGCAATACCTAACCAATCAAAACCAATCAAAAACTAAACAATACCAACTAATATCCTCATTTGACAAAAACTCAGCAACAAGTAAACAAATACAAACAACAATAAACCATCCTAACATATTCATAACACACACCGATCGCATGAACAACGACGAATAATCCACTCAAACCCAGCTATCATCCAACATGTTCAATCCGTTGCTTCAAATGTCAAAACACAACAAATACTACTCACTTGACTCGCACAGTAGCATCGTACTACCAGAGCGAATCGCACTCGCGTAGAAGTGGAAAATCCTCCCCCATCCGCCTCTCCCATCTACTGCGAATAGGAGAAACCTTGTTCAAGATAGAACCTTCACATAGAACACCAATCGGTCACACAAACCACATCATCCTCACTTAGATCAATCCTCGTGTAAATTCAAATTTGCACATTAAGTGAGACAATGTGAATCAACTAAACCATCCGTGCCAACCCAACCAAACAGAACCATGGTGAATTCCGAGTGGAGGGATGTTATTCGTACGATGCTTATTTGCTTGATAAAGAGGATGTAAGAATTGTGTGTGTTGATGGTTTGTATATGACTTAGCACTCGTGTGTCTGCTCATGTTGTGTGTATTGTTTTGCTTTGGGACACGATGCGATGCGATTCGATTCGATTCGATGTGGTGTTAGTATGAGAGAGTTTTCTCGATAGTGATGTTCTGGTTTGCTGATGTGCCGATGTGATGTGATGTGATGTGACGTGATGTGATGTGGAGTGAAGTGATGTGTTGATTTGAGCATTGTGTTGATTGATAGTAAGGGATGGTCCGAAGACCTCCCCACTGGCAAAAACTACGCACCCGAGCGAGCCCGATTAGGGATCGTCGCAGGCTTCAACCCGCCAGAGTGCAAGGGCGAGCCTCGACCTGGGGCCAGGGCGTCCGTGATCACCCTGGTCCCGGCGCCAGGTAAGTTTAAGCAATACCTAACCAATCAAAACCAATCAAAAACTAAACAATACCAACTAATATCCTCATTTGACAAAAACTCAGCAACAAGTAAACAAATACAAACAACAATAAACCATCCTAACACATTCATAACACACACCGATCGCATGAACAACGACGAATAATCCACTCAAACCCAGCTATCATCCAACATGTTCAATCCGTTGCTTCAAATGTCAAAACACAACAAATACTACTCACTTGACTCGCACAGTAGCATCGTACTACCAGAGCGAATCGCACTCGCGTAGAAGTGGAAAATCCTCCCCCATCCGCCTCTCCCATCTACTGCGAATAGGAGAAACCTTGTTCAAGATAGAACCTTCACATAGAACACCAATCGGTCACACAAACCACATCATCCTCACTTAGATCAATCCTCGTGTAAATTCAAATTTGCACATTAAGTGAGACAATGTGAATCAACTAAACCATCCGTGCCAACCCAACCAAACAGAACCATGGTGAATTCCGAGTGGATGGATGTTATTCGTACGATGCTTATTTGCTTGATAAAGAGGATGTAAGAATTGTGTGTGTTGATGGTTTGTATATGACTTAGCACTCGTGTGTCTGCTCATGTTGTGTGTATTGTTTTGCATTGGGACACGATGCGATGCGATGCGATTCGATTCGATGTGGTGTTAGTATGAGAGAGTTTTCTCGATAGTGATGTTCTGGTTTGCTGATGTGCCGATGTGATGTGATGTGATGTGATGTGACGTGATGTGATGTGGAGTGAAGTGATGTGTTGATTTGAGCATTGTGTTGATTGATAGTAAGGGATGGTCCGAAGACCTCCCCACTGGCAAAAACTACGCACCCGAGCGAGCCCGATTAGGGATCGTCGCAGGCTTCAACCCGCCAGAGTGCAAGGGCGAGCCTCGACCTGGGGCCAGGGCGTCCGTGATCACCCTGGTCCCGGCGCCAGGTAAGTTTAAGCAATACCTAACCAATCAAAACCAATCAAAAACTAAACAATACCAACTAATATCCTCATTTGACAAAAACTCAGCAACAAGTAAACAAATACAAACAACAATAAACCATCCTAACACATTCATAACACACACCGATCGCATGAACAACGACGAATAATCCACTCAAACCCAGCTATCATCCAACATGTTCAATCCGTTGCTTCAAATGTCAAAACACAACAAATACTACTCACTTGACTCGCACAGTAGCATCGTACTACCAGAGCGAATCGCACTCGCGTAGAAGTGGAAAATCCTCCCCCATCCGCCTCTCCCATCTACTGCGAATAGGAGAAACCTTGTTCAAGATAGAACCTTCACATAGAACACCAATCGGTCACACAAACCACATCATCCTCACTTAGATCAATCCTCGTGTAAATTCAAATTTGCACATTAAGTGAGACAATGTGAATCAACTAAACCATCCGTGCCAACCCAACCAAACAGAACCATGGTGAATTCCGAGTGGAGGGATGTTATTCGTACGATGCTTATTTGCTTGATAAAGAGGATGTAAGAATTGTGTGTGTTGATGGTTTGTATATGACTTAGCACTCGTGTGTCTGCTCATGTTGTGTGTATTGTTTTGCTTTGGGACACGATGCGATGCGATTCGATTCGATTCGATGTGGTGTTAGTATGAGAGAGTTTTCTCGATAGTGATGTTCTGGTTTGCTGATGTGCCGATGTGATGTGATGTGACGTGATGTGATGTGGAGTGAAGTGATGTGTTGATTTGAGCATTGTGTTGATTGATAGTAAGGGATGGTCCGAAGACCTCCCCACTGGCAAAAACTACGCACCCGAGCGAGCCCGATTAGGGATCGTCGCAGGCTTCAACCCGCCAGAGTGCAAGGGCGAGCCTCGACCTGGGGCCAGGGCGTCCGTGATCACCCTGGTCCCGGCGCCAGGTAAGTTTAAGCAATACCTAACCAATCAAAACCAATCAAAAACTAAACAATACCAACTAATATCCTCATTTGACAAAAACTCAGCAACAAGTAAACAAATACAAACAACAATAAACCATCCTAACACATTCATAACACACACCGATCGCATGAACAACGACGAATAATCCACTCAAACCCAGCTATCATCCAACATGTTCAATCCGTTGCTTCAAATGTCAAAACACAACAAATACTACTCACTTGACTCGCACAGTAGCATCGTACTACCAGAGCGAATCGCACTCGCGTAGAAGTGGAAAATCCTCCCCCATCCGCCTCTCCCATCTACTGCGAATAGGAGAAACCTTGTTCAAGATAGAACCTTCACATAGAACACCAATCGGTCACACAAACCACATCATCCTCACTTAGATCAATCCTCGTGTAAATTCAAATTTGCACATTAAGTGAGACAATGTGAATCAACTAAACCATCCGTGCCAACCCAACCAAACAGAACCATGGTGAATTCCGAGTGGATGGATGTTATTCGTACGATGCTTATTTGCTTGATAAAGAGGATGTAAGAATTGTGTGTGTTGATGGTTTGTATATGACTTAGCACTCGTGTGTCTGCTCATGTTGTGTGTATTGTTTTGCTTTGGGACACGATGCGATGCGATGCGATGCGATTCGATTCGATTCGATTCGATGTGGTGTTAGTATGAGAGAGTTTTCTCGATAGTGATGTTCTGGTTTGCTGATGTGCCGATGTGATGTGATGTGATGTGATGTGACGTGATGTGATGTGGAGTGAAGTGATGTGTTGATTTGAGCATTGTGTTGATTGATAGTAAGGGATGGTCTGAAGACCTCCCCACTGGCAAAAACTACGCACCCGAGCGAGCCCGATTAGGGATCGTCGCAGGCTTCAACCCGCCAGAGTGCAAGGGCGAGCCTCGACCTGGGGCCAGGGCGTCCGTGATCACCCTGGTCCCGGCGCCAGGTAAGTTTAAGCAATACCTAACCAATCAAAACCAATCAAAAACTAAACAATACCAACTAATATCCTCATTTGACAAAAACTCAGCAACAAGTAAACAAATACAAACAACAATAAACCATCCTAACACATTCATAACACACACCGATCGCATGAACAACGACGAATAATCCACTCAAACCCAGCTATCATCCAACATGTTCAATCCGTTGCTTCAAATGTCAAAACACAACAAATACTACTCACTTGACTCGCACAGTAGCATCGTACTACCAGAGCGAATCGCACTCGCGTAGAAGTGGAAAATCCTCCCCCATCCGCCTCTCCCATCTACTGCGAATAGGAGAAACCTTGTTCAAGATAGAACCTTCACATAGAACACCAATCGGTCACACAAACCACATCATCCTCACTTAGATCAATCCTCGTGTAAATTCAAATTTGCACATTAAGTGAGACAATGTGAATCAACTAAACCATCCGTGCCAACCCAACCAAACAGAACCATGGTGAATTCCGAGTGGAGGGATGTTATTCGTACGATGCTTATTTGCTTGATAAAGAGGATGTAAGAATTGTGTGTGTTGATGGTTTGTATATGACTTAGCACTCGTGTGTCTGCTCATGTTGTGTGTATTGTTTTGCTTTGGGACACGATGCGATGCGATGCGATTCGATTCGATGTGGTGTTAGTATGAGAGAGTTTTCTCGATAGTGATGTTCTGGTTTGCTGATGTGCCGATGTGATGTGATGTGATGTGATGTGACGTGATGTGATGTGGAGTGAAGTGATGTGTTGATTTGAGCATTGTGTTGATTGATAGTAAGGGATGGTCCGAAGACCTCCCCACTGGCAAAAACTACGCACCCGAGCGAGCCCGATTAGGGATCGTCGCAGGCTTCAACCCGCCAGAGTGCAAGGGCGAGCCTCGACCTGGGGCCAGGGCGTCCGTGATCACCCTGGTCCCGGCGCCAGGTAAGTTTAAGCAATACCTAACCAATCAAAACCAATCAAAAACTAAACAATACCAACTAATATCCTCATTTGACAAAAACTCAGCAACAAGTAAACAAATACAAACAACAATAAACCATCCTAACATATTCATAACACACACCGATCGCATGAACAACGACGAATAATCCACTCAAACCCAGCTATCATCCAACATGTTCAATCCGTTGCTTCAAATGTCAAAACACAACAAATACTACTCACTTGACTCGCACAGTAGCATCGTACTACCAGAGCGAATCGCGCTCGCGTAGAAGTGGAAAATCCTCCCCCATCCGCCTCTCCCATCTACTGCGAATAGGAGAAACCTTGTTCAAGATAGAACCTTCACATAGAACACCAATCGGTCACACAAACCACATCATCCTCACTTAGATCAATCCTCGTGTAAATTCAAATTTGCACATTAAGTGAGACAATGTGAATCAACTAAACCATCCGTGCCAACCCAACCAAACAGAACCATGGTGAATTCCGAGTGGATGGATGTTATTCGTACGATGCTTATTTGCTTGATAAAGAGGATGTAAGAATTGTGTGTGTTGATGGTTTGTATATGACTTAGCACTCGTGTGTCTGCTCATGTTGTGTGTATTGTTTTGCATTGGGACACGATGCGATGCGATTCGATTCGATGTGGTGTTAGTATGAGAGAGTTTTCTCGATAGTGATGTTCTGGTTTGCTGATGTGCCGATGTGATGTGATGTGATGTGATGTGACGTGATGTGATGTGGAGTGAAGTGATGTGTTGATTTGAGCATTGTGTTG
Organism: Fasciola hepatica; assembly: GCA_948099385.1. Taxonomy (NCBI): domain Eukaryota; kingdom Metazoa; phylum Platyhelminthes; class Trematoda; order Plagiorchiida; family Fasciolidae; genus Fasciola; species Fasciola hepatica. The sequence goes on along the minus strand of CANUEZ040000060.1, from coordinate 4,611,461 downwards.
ATTGATAGTAAGGGATGGTCCGACGACCTCCCCACTGGCAAAAACTACGCACCCGAGCGAGCCCGATTAGGGATCGTCGCAGGCTTCAACCCGCCAGAGTGCAAGGGCGAGCCTCGACCTGGGGCCAGGGCGTCCGTGATCACCCTGGTCCCGGCGCCAGGTAAGTTTAAGCAATACCTAACCAATCAAAACCAATCAAAAACTAAACAATACCAACTAATATCCTCATTTGACAAAAACTCAGCAACAAGTAAACAAATACAAACAACAATAAACCATCCTAACATATTCATAACACACACCGATCGCATGAACAACGACGAATAATCCACTCAAACCCAGCTATCATCCAACATGTTCAATCCGTTGCTTCAAATGTCAAAACACAACAAATACTACTCACTTGACTCGCACAGTAGCATCGTACTACCAGAGCGAATCGCACTCGCGTAGAAGTGGAAAATCCTCCCCCATCCGCCTCTCCCATCTACTGCGAATAGGAGAAACCTTGTTCAAGATAGAACCTTCACATAGAACACCAATCGGTCACACAAACCACATCATCCTCACTTAGATCAATCCTCGTGTAAATTCAAATTTGCACATTAAGTGAGACAATGTGAATCAACTAAACCATCCGTGCCAACCCAACCAAACAGAACCATGGTGAATTCCGAGTGGATGGATGTTATTCGTACGATGCTTATTTGCTTGATAAAGAGGATGTAAGAATTGTGTGTGTTGATGGTTTGTATATGACTTAGCACTCGTGTGTCTGCTCATGTTGTGTGTATTGTTTTGCATTGGGACACGATGCGATGCGATTCGATTCGATGTGGTGTTAGTATGAGAGAGTTTTCTCGATAGTGATGTTCTGGTTTGCTGATGTGCCGATGTGATGTGATGTGATGTGATGTGACGTGATGTGATGTGGAGTGAAGTGATGTGTTGATTTGAGCATTGTGTTGATTGATAGTAAGGGATGGTCCGACGACCTCCCCACTGGCAAAAACTACGCACCCGAGCGAGCCCGATTAGGGATCGTCGCAGGCTTCAACCCGCCAGAGTGCAAGGGCGAGCCTCGACCTGGGGCCAGGGCGTCCGTGATCACCCTGGTCCCGGCGCCAGGTAAGTTTAGGCAATACCTAACCAATCAAAACCAATCAAAAACTAAACAATACCAACTAATATCCTCATTTGACAAAAACTCAGCAACAAGTAAACAAATACAAACAACAATAAACCATCCTAACATATTCATAACACACACCGATCGCATGAACAACGACGAATAATCCACTCAAACCCAGCTATCATCCAACATGTTCAATCCGTTGCTTCAAATGTCAAAACACAACAAATACTACTCACTTGACTCGCACAGTAGCATCGTACTACCAGAGCGAATCGCACTCGCGTAGAAGTGGAAAATCCTCCCCCATCCGCCTCTCCCATCTACTGCGAATAGGAGAAACCTTGTTCAAGATAGAACCTTCACATAGAACACCAATCGGTCACACAAACCACATCATCCTCACTTAGATCAATCCTCGTGTAAATTCAAATTTGCACATTAAGTGAGACAATGTGAATCAACTAAACCATCCGTGCCAACCCAACCAAACAGAACCATGGTGAATTCCGAGTGGAGGGATGTTATTCGTACGATGCTTATTTGCTTGATAAAGAGGATGTAAGAATTGTGTGTGTTGATGGTTTGTATATGACTTAGCACTCGTGTGTCTGCTCATGTTGTGTGTATTGTTTTGCTTTGGGACACGATGCGATGCGATTCGATGTGGTGTTAGTATGAGAGAGTTTTCTCGATAGTGATGTTCTGGTTTGCTGATGTGCCGATGTGATGTGATGTGACGTGATGTGATGTGGAGTGAAGTGATGTGTTGATTTGAGCATTGTGTTGATTGATAGTAAGGGATGGTCCGAAGACCTCCCCACTGGCAAAAACTACGCACCCGAGCGAGCCCGATTAGGGATCGTCGCAGGCTTCAACCCGCCAGAGTGCAAGGGCGAGCCTCGACCTGGGGCCAGGGCGTCCGTGATCACCCTAGTCCCGGCGCCAGGTAAGTTTAAGCAATACCTAACCAATCAAAACCAATCAAAAACTAAACAATACCAACTAATATCCTCATTTGACAAAAACTCAGCAACAAGTAAACAAATACAAACAACAATAAACCATCCTAACACATTCATAACACACACCGATCGCATGAACAACGACGAATAATCCACTCAAACCCAGCTATCATCCAACATGTTCAATCCGTTGCTTCAAATGTCAAAACACAACAAATACTACTCACTTGACTCGCACAGTAGCATCGTACTACCAGAGCGAATCGCACTCGCGTAGAAGTGGAAAATCCTCCCCCATCCGCCTCTCCCATCTACTGCGAATAGGAGAAACCTTGTTCAAGATAGAACCTTCACATAGAACACCAATCGGTCACACAAACCACATCATCCTCACTTAGATCAATCCTCGTGTAAATTCAAATTTGCACATTAAGTGAGACAATGTGAATCAACTAAACCATCCGTGCCAACCCAACCAAACAGAACCATGGTGAATTCCGAGTGGATGGATGTTATTCGTACGATGCTTATTTGCTTGATAAAGAGGATGTAAGAATTGTGTGTGTTGATGGTTTGTATATGACTTAGCACTCGTGTGTCTGCTCATGTTGTGTGTATTGTTTTGCATTGGGACACGATGCGATGCGATTCGATTCGATGTGGTGTTAGTATGAGAGAGTTTTCTCGATAGTGATGTTCTGGTTTGCTGATGTGCCGATGTGATGTGATGTGATGTGATGTGACGTGATGTGATGTGGAGTGAAGTGATGTGTTGATTTGAGCATTGTGTTGATTGATAGTAAGGGATGGTCCGACGACCTCCCCACTGGCAAAAACTACGCACCCGAGCGAGCCCGATTAGGGATCGTCGCAGGCTTCAACCCGCCAGAGTGCAAGGGCGAGCCTCGACCTGGGGCCAGGGCGTCCGTGATCACCCTGGTCCCGGCGCCAGGTAAGTTTAGGCAATACCTAACCAATCAAAACCAATCAAAAACTAAACAATACCAACTAATATCCTCATTTGACAAAAACTCAGCAACAAGTAAACAAATACAAACAACAATAAACCATCCTAACATATTCATAACACACACCGATCGCATGAACAACGACGAATAATCCACTCAAACCCAGCTATCATCCAACATGTTCAATCCGTTGCTTCAAATGTCAAAACACAACAAATACTACTCACTTGACTCGCACAGTAGCATCGTACTACCAGAGCGAATCGCGCTCGCGTAGAAGTGGAAAATCCTCCCCCATCCGCCTCTCCCATCTACTGCGAATAGGAGAAACCTTGTTCAAGATAGAACCTTCACATAGAACACCAATCGGTCACACAAACCACATCATCCTCACTTAGATCAATCCTCGTGTAAATTCAAATTTGCACATTAAGTGAGACAATGTGAATCAACTAAACCATCCGTGCCAACCCAACCAAACAGAACCATGGTGAATTCCGAGTGGATGGATGTTATTCGTACGATGCTTATTTGCTTGATAAAGAGGATGTAAGAATTGTGTGTGTTGATGGTTTGTATATGACTTAGCACTCGTGTGTCTGCTCATGTTGTGTGTATTGTTTTGCATTGGGACACGATGCGATGCGATTCGATTCGATGTGGTGTTAGTATGAGAGAGTTTTCTCGATAGTGATGTTCTGGTTTGCTGATGTGCCGATGTGATGTGATGTGATGTGACGTGATGTGATGTGGAGTGAAGTGATGTGTTGATTTGAGCATTGTGTTGATTGATAGTAAGGGATGGTCCGACGACCTCCCCACTGGCAAAAACTACGCACCCGAGCGAGCCCGATTAGGGATCGTCGCAGGCTTCAACCCGCCAGAGTGCAAGGGCGAGCCTCGACCTGGGGCCAGGGCGTCCGTGATCACCCTGGTCCCGGCGCCAGGTAAGTTTAGGCAATACCTAACCAATCAAAACCAATCAAAAACTAAACAATACCAACTAATATCCTCATTTGACAAAAACTCAGCAACAAGTAAACAAATACAAACAACAATAAACCATCCTAACATATTCATAACACACACCGATCGCATGAACAACGACGAATAATCCACTCAAACCCAGCTATCATCCAACATGTTCAATCCGTTGCTTCAAATGTCAAAACACAACAAATACTACTCACTTGACTCGCACAGTAGCATCGTACTACCAGAGCGAATCGCGCTCGCGTAGAAGTGGAAAATCCTCCCCCATCCGCCTCTCCCATCTACTGCGAATAGGAGAAACCTTGTTCAAGATAGAACCTTCACATAGAACACCAATCGGTCACACAAACCACATCATCCTCACTTAGATCAATCCTCGTGTAAATTCAAATTTGCACATTAAGTGAGACAATGTGAATCAACTAAACCATCCGTGCCAACCCAACCAAACAGAACCATGGTGAATTCCGAGTGGATGGATGTTATTCGTACGATGCTTATTTGCTTGATAAAGAGGATGTAAGAATTGTGTGTGTTGATGGTTTGTATATGACTTAGCACTCGTGTGTCTGCTCATGTTGTGTGTATTGTTTTGCATTGGGACACGATGCGATGCGATTCGATTCGATGTGGTGTTAGTATGAGAGAGTTTTCTCGATAGTGATGTTCTGGTTTGCTGATGTGCCGATGTGATGTGATGTGATGTGATGTGACGTGATGTGATGTGGAGTGAAGTGATGTGTTGATTTGAGCATTGTGTTGATTGATAGTAAGGGATGGTCCGAAGACCTCCCCACTGGCAAAAACTACGCACCCGAGCGAGCCCGATTAGGGATCGTCGCAGGCTTCAACCCGCCAGAGTGCAAGGGCGAGCCTCGACCTGGGGCCAGGGCGTCCGTGATCACCCTGGTCCCGGCGCCAGGTAAGTTTAAGCAATACCTAACCAATCAAAACCAATCAAAAACTAAACAATACCAACTAATATCCTCATTTGACAAAAACTCAGCAACAAGTAAACAAATACAAACAACAATAAACCATCCTAACATATTCATAACACACACCGATCGCATGAACAACGACGAATAATCCACTCAAACCCAGCTATCATCCAACATGTTCAATCCGTTGCTTCAAATGTCAAAACACAACAAATACTACTCACTTGACTCGCACAGTAGCATCGTACTAGCAGAGCGAATCGCGCTCGCGTAGAAGTGGAAAATCCTCCCCCATCCGCCTCTCCCATCTACTGCGAATAGGAGAAACCTTGTTCAAGATAGAACCTTCACATAGAACACCAATCGGTCACACAAACCACAGCATCCTCACTTAGATCAATCCTCGTGTAAATTCAAATTTGCACATTAAGTGAGACAATGTGAATCAACTAAACCATCCGTGCCAACCCAACCAAACAGAACCATGGTGAATTCCGAGTGGATGGATGTTATTCGTACGATGCTTATTTGCTTGATAAAGAGGATGTAAGAATTGTGTGTGTTGATGGTTTGTATATGACTTAGCACTCGTGTGTCTGCTCATGTTGTGTGTATTGTTTTGCATTGGGACACGATGCGATGCGATTCGATTCGATGTGGTGTTAGTATGAGAGAGTTTTCTCGATAGTGATGTTCTGGTTTGCTGATGTGCCGATGTGATGTGATGTGATGTGACGTGATGTGATGTGGAGTGAAGTGATGTGTTGATTTGAGCATTGTGTTGATTGATAGTAAGGGATGGTCCGAAGACCTCCCCACTGGCAAAAACTACGCACCCGAGCGAGCCCGATTAGGGATCGTCGCAGGCTTCAACCCGCCAGAGTGCAAGGGCGAGCCTCGACCTGGGGCCAGGGCGTCCGTGATCACCCTGGTCCCGGCGCCAGGTAAGTTTAAGCAATACCTAACCAATCAAAACCAATCAAAAACTAAACAATACCAACTAATATCCTCATTTGACAAAAACTCAGCAACAAGTAAACAAATACAAACAACAATAAACCATCCTAACATATTCATAACACACACCGATCGCATGAACAACGACGAATAATCCACTCAAACCCAGCTATCATCCAACATGTTCAATCCGTTGCTTCAAATGTCAAAACACAACAAATACTACTCACTTGACTCGCACAGTAGCATCGTACTACCAGAGCGAATCGCGCTCGCGTAGAAGTGGAAAATCCTCCCCCATCCGCCTCTCCCATCTACTGCGAATAGGAGAAACCTTGTTCAAGATAGAACCTTCACATAGAACACCAATCGGTCACACAAACCACATCATCCTCACTTAGATCAATCCTCGTGTAAATTCAAATTTGCACATTAAGTGAGACAATGTGAATCAACTAAACCATCCGTGCCAACCCAACCAAACAGAACCATGGTGAATTCCGAGTGGATGGATGTTATTCGTACGATGCTTATTTGCTTGATAAAGAGGATGTAAGAATTGTGTGTGTTGATGGTTTGTATATGACTTAGCACTCGTGTGTCTGCTCATGTTGTGTGTATTGTTTTGCATTGGGACACGATGCGATGCGATTCGATTCGATGTGGTGTTAGTATGAGAGAGTTTTCTCGATAGTGATGTTCTGGTTTGCTGATGTGCCGATGTGATGTGATGTGATGTGATGTGACGTGATGTGGAGTGAAGTGATGTGTTGATTTGAGCATTGTGTTGATTGATAGTAAGGGATGGTCCGAAGACCTCCCCACTGGCAAAAACTACGCACCCGAGCGAGCCCGATTAGGGATCGTCGCAGGCTTCAACCCGCCAGAGTGCAAGGGCGAGCCTCGACCTGGGGCCAGGGCGTCCGTGATCACCCTGGTCCCGGCGCCAGGTAAGTTTAAGCAATACCTAACCAATCAAAACCAATCAAAAACTAAACAATACCAACTAATATCCTCATTTGACAAAAACTCAGCAACAAGTAAACAAATACAAACAACAATAAACCATCCTAACACATTCATAACACACACCGATCGCATGAACAACGACGAATAATCCACTCAAACCCAGCTATCATCCAACATGTTCAATCCGTTGCTTCAAATGTCAAAACACAACAAATACTACTCACTTGACTCGCACAGTAGCATCGTACTACCAGAGCGAATCGCGCTCGCGTAGAAGTGGAAAATCCTCCCCCATCCGCCTCTCCCATCTACTGCGAATAGGAGAAACCTTGTTCAAGATAGAACCTTCACATAGAACACCAATCGGTCACACAAACCACATCATCCTCACTTAGATCAATCCTCGTGTAAATTCAAATTTGCACATTAAGTGAGACAATGTGAATCAACTAAACCATCCGTGCCAACCCAACCAAACAGAACCATGGTGAATTCCGAGTGGATGGATGTTATTCGTACGATGCTTATTTGCTTGATAAAGAGGATGTAAGAATTGTGTGTGTTGATGGTTTGTATATGACTTAGCACTCGTGTGTCTGCTCATGTTGTGTGTATTGTTTTGCATTGGGACACGATGCGATGCGATTCGATTCGATGTGGTGTTAGTATGAGAGAGTTTTCTCGATAGTGATGTTCTGGTTTGCTGATGTGCCGATGTGATGTGACGTGATGTGATGTGACGTGATGTGATGTGGAGTGAAGTGATGTGTTGATTTGAGCATTGTGTTGATTGATAGTAAGGGATGGTCCGACGACCTCCCCACTGGCAAAAACTACGCACCCGAGCGAGCCCGATTAGGGATCGTCGCAGGCTTCAACCCGCCAGAGTGCAAGGGCGAGCCTCGACCTGGGGCCAGGGCGTCCGTGATCACCCTGGTCCCGGCGCCAGGTAAGTTTAAGCAATACCTAACCAATCAAAACCAATCAAAAACTAAACAATACCAACTAATATCCTCATTTGACAAAAACTCAGCAACAAGTAAACAAATACAAACAACAATAAACCATCCTAACACATTCATAACACACACCGATCGCATGAACAACGACGAATAATCCACTCAAACCCAGCTATCATCCAACATGTTCAATCCGTTGCTTCAAATGTCAAAACACAACAAATACTACTCACTTGACTCGCACAGTAGCATCGTACTACCAGAGCGAATCGCACTCGCGTAGAAGTGGAAAATCCTCCCCCATCCGCCTCTCCCATCTACTGCGAATAGGAGAAACCTTGTTCAAGATAGAACCTTCACATAGAACACCAATCGGTCACACAAACCACATCATCCTCACTTAGATCAATCCTCGTGTAAATTCAAATTTGCACATTAAGTGAGACAATGTGAATCAACTAAACCATCCGTGCCAACCCAACCAAACAGAACCATGGTGAATTCCGAGTGGATGGATGTTATTCGTACGATGCTTATTTGCTTGATAAAGAGGATGTAAGAATTGTGTGTGTTGATGGTTTGTATATGACTTAGCACTCGTGTGTCTGCTCATGTTGTGTGTATTGTTTTGCTTTGGGACACGATGCGATGCGATTCGATTCGATGTGGTGTTAGTATGAGAGAGTTTTCTCGATAGTGATGTTCTGGTTTGCTGATGTGCCGATGTGATGTGATGTGACGTGATGTGATGTGGAGTGAAGTGATGTGTTGATTTGAGCATTGTGTTGATTGATAGTAAGGGATGGTCCGAAGACCTCCCCACTGGCAAAAACTACGCACCCGAGCGAGCCCGATTAGGGATCGTCGCAGGCTTCAACCCGCCAGAGTGCAAGGGCGAGCCTCGACCTGGGGCCAGGGCGTCCGTGATTACCCTGGTCCCGGCGCCAGGTAAGTTTAAGCAATACCTAACCAATCAAAACCAATCAAAAACTAAACAATACCAACTAATATCCTCATTTGACAAAAACTCAGCAACAAGTAAACAAATACAAACAACAATAAACCATCCTAACACATTCATAACACACACCGATCGCATGAACAACGACGAATAATCCACTCAAACCCAGCTATCATCCAACATGTTCAATCCGTTGCTTCAAATGTCAAAACACAACAAATACTACTCACTTGACTCGCACAGTAGCATCGTACTACCAGAGCGAATCGCACTCGCGTAGAAGTGGAAAATCCTCCCCCATCCGCCTCTCCCATCTACTGCGAATAGGAGAAACCTTGTTCAAGATAGAACCTTCACATAGAACACCAATCGGTCACACAAACCACATCATCCTCACTTAGATCAATCCTCGTGTAAATTCAAATTTGCACATTAAGTGAGACAATGTGAATCAACTAAACCATCCGTGCCAACCCAACCAAACAGAACCATGGTGAATTCCGAGTGGATGGATGTTATTCGTACGATGCTTATTTGCTTGATAAAGAGGATGTAAGAATTGTGTGTTGATGGTTTGTATATGACTTAGCACTCGTGTGTCTGCTCATGTTGTGTGTATTGTTTTGCATTGGGACACGATGCGATGCGATTCGATTCGATGTGGTGTTAGTATGAGAGAGTTTTCTCGATAGTGATGTTCTGGTTTGCTGATGTGCCGATGTGATGTGATGTGATGTGACGTGATGTGATGTGGAGTGAAGTGATGTGTTGATTTGAGCATTGTGTTGATTGATAGTAAGGGATGGTCCGAAGACCTCCCCACTGGCAAAAACTACGCACCCGAGCGAGCCCGATTAGGGATCGTCGCAGGCTTCAACCCGCCAGAGTGCAAGGGCGAGCCTCGACCTGGGGCCAGGGCGTCCGTGATCACCCTGGTCCCGGCGCCAGGTAAGTTTAAGCAATACCTAACCAATCAAAACCAATCAAAAACTAAACAATACCAACTAATATCCTCATTTGACAAAAACTCAGCAACAAGTAAACAAATACAAACAACAATAAACCATCCTAACATATTCATAACACACACCGATCGCATGAACAACGACGAATAATCCACTCAAACCCAGCTATCATCCAACATGTTCAATCCGTTGCTTCAAATGTCAAAACACAACAAATACTACTCACTTGACTCGCACAGTAGCATCGTACTACCAGAGCGAATCGCGCTCGCGTAGAAGTGGAAAATCCTCCCCCATCCGCCTCTCCCATCTACTGCGAATAGGAGAAACCTTGTTCAAGATAGAACCTTCACATAGAACACCAATCGGTCACACAAACCACATCATCCTCACTTAGATCAATCCTCGTGTAAATTCAAATTTGCACATTAAGTGAGACAATGTGAATCAACTAAACCATCCGTGCCAACCCAACCAAACAGAACCATGGTGAATTCCGAGTGGATGGATGTTATTCGTACGATGCTTATTTGCTTGATAAAGAGGATGTAAGAATTGTGTGTGTTGATGGTTTGTATATGACTTAGCACTCGTGTGTCTGCTCATGTTGTGTGTATTGTTTTGCATTGGGACACGATGCGATGCGATTCGATTCGATGTGGTGTTAGTATGAGAGAGTTTTCTCGATAGTGATGTTCTGGTTTGCTGATGTGCCGATGTGATGTGATGTGATGTGATGTGGCGTGATGTGGAGTGAAGTGATGTGTTGATTTGAGCATTGTGTTGATTGATAGTAAGGGATGGTCCGAAGACCTCCCCACTGGCAAAAACTACGCACCCGAGCGAGCCCGATTAGGGATCGTCGCAGGCTTCAACCCGCCAGAGTGCAAGGGCGAGCCTCGACCTGGGGCCAGGGCGTCCGTGATCACCCTGGTCCCGGCGCCAGGTAAGTTTAAGCAATACCTAACCAATCAAAACCAATCAAAAACTAAACAATACCAACTAATATCCTCATTTGACAAAAACTCAGCAACAAGTAAACAAATACAAACAACAATAAACCATCCTAACACATTCATAACACACACCGATCGCATGAACAACGACGAATAATCCACTCAAACCCAGCTATCATCCAACATGTTCAATCCGTTGCTTCAAATGTCAAAACACAACAAATACTACTCACTTGACTCGCACAGTAGCATCGTACTACCAGAGCGAATCGCACTCGCGTAGAAGTGGAAAATCCTCCCCCATCCGCCTCTCCCATCTACTGCGAATAGGAGAAACCTTGTTCAAGATAGAACCTTCACATAGAACACCAATCGGTCACACAAACCACATCATCCTCACTTAGATCAATCCTCGTGTAAATTCAAATTTGCACATTAAGTGAGACAATGTGAATCAACTAAACCATCCGTGCCAACCCAACCAAACAGAACCATGGTGAATTCCGAGTGGATGGATGTTATTCGTACGATGCTTATTTGCTTGATAAAGAGGATGTAAGAATTGTGTGTGTTGATGGTTTGTATATGACTTAGCACTCGTGTGTCTGCTCATGTTGTGTGTATTGTTTTGCATTGGGACACGATGCGATGCGATTCGATTCGATGTGGTGTTAGTATGAGAGAGTTTTCTCGATAGTGATGTTCTGGTTTGCTGATGTGCCGATGTGATGTGATGTGATGTGACGTGATGTGATGTGGAGTGAAGTGATGTGTTGATTTGAGCATTGTGTTGATTGATAGTAAGGGATGGTCCGAAGACCTCCCCACTGGCAAAAACTACGCACCCGAGCGAGCCCGATTAGGGATCGTCGCAGGCTTCAACCCGCCAGAGTGCAAGGGCGAGCCTCGACCTGGGGCCAGGGCGTCCGTGATCACCCTGGTCCCGGCGCCAGGTAAGTTTAAGCAATACCTAACCAATCAAAACCAATCAAAAACTAAACAATACCAACTAATATCCTCATTTGACAAAAACTCAGCAACAAGTAAACAAATACAAACAACAATAAACCATCCTAACATATTCATAACACACACCGATCGCATGAACAACGACGAATAATCCACTCAAACCCAGCTATCATCCAACATGTTCAATCCGTTGCTTCAAATGTCAAAACACAACAAATACTACTCACTTGACTCGCACAGTAGCATCGTACTACCAGAGCGAATCGCGCTCGCGTAGAAGTGGAAAATCCTCCCCCATCCGCCTCTCCCATCTACTGCGAATAGGAGAAACCTTGTTCAAGATAGAACCTTCACATAGAACACCAATCGGTCACACAAACCACATCATCCTCACTTAGATCAATCCTCGTGTAAATTCAAATTTGCACATTAAGTGAGACAATGTGAATCAACTAAACCATCCGTGCCAACCCAACCAAACAGAACCATGGTGAATTCCGAGTGGATGGATGTTATTCGTACGATGCTTATTTGCTTGATAAAGAGGATGTAAGAATTGTGTGTGTTGATGGTTTGTATATGACTTAGCACTCGTGTGTCTGCTCATGTTGTGTGTATTGTTTTGCATTGGGACACGATGCGATGCGATTCGATTCGATGTGGTGTTAGTATGAGAGAGTTTTCTCGATAGTGATGTTCTGGTTTGCTGATGTGCCGATGTGATGTGATGTGATGTGATGTGACGTGATGTGGAGTGAAGTGATGTGTTGATTTGAGCATTGTGTTGATTGATAGTAAGGGATGGTCCGAAGACCTCCCCACTGGCAAAAACTACGCACCCGAGCGAGCCCGATTAGGGATCGTCGCAGGCTTCAACCCGCCAGAGTGCAAGGGCGAGCCTCGACCTGGGGCCAGGGCGTCCGTGATCACCCTGGTCCCGGCGCCAGGTAAGTTTAAGCAATACCTAACCAATCAAAACCAATCAAAAACTAAACAATACCAACTAATATCCTCATTTGACAAAAACTCAGCAACAAGTAAACAAATACAAACAACAATAAACCATCCTAACACATTCATAACACACACCGATCGCATGAACAACGACGAATAATCCACTCAAACCCAGCTATCATCCAACATGTTCAATCCGTTGCTTCAAATGTCAAAACACAACAAATACTACTCACTTGACTCGCACAGTAGCATCGTACTACCAGAGCGAATCGCACTCGCGTAGAAGTGGAAAATCCTCCCCCATCCGCCTCTCCCATCTACTGCGAATAGGAGAAACCTTGTTCAAGATAGAACCTTCACATAGAACACCAATCGGTCACACAAACCACATCATCCTCACTTAGATCAATCCTCGTGTAAATTCAAATTTGCACATTAAGTGAGACAATGTGAATCAACTAAACCATCCGTGCCAACCCAACCAAACAGAACCATGGTGAATTCCGAGTGGATGGATGTTATTCGTACGATGCTTATTTGCTTGATAAAGAGGATGTAAGAATTGTGTGTGTTGATGGTTTGTATATGACTTAGCACTCGTGTGTCTGCTCATGTTGTGTGTATTGTTTTGCATTGGGACACGATGCGATGCGATTCGATTCGATGTGGTGTTAGTATGAGAGAGTTTTCTCGATAGTGATGTTCTGGTTTGCTGATGTGCCGATGTGATGTGATGTGATGTGACGTGATGTGATGTGGAGTGAAGTGATGTGTTGATTTGAGCATTGTGTTGATTGATAGTAAGGGATGGTCCGAAGACCTCCCCACTGGCAAAAACTACGCACCCGAGCGAGCCCGATTAGGGATCGTCGCAGGCTTCAACCCGCCAGAGTGCAAGGGCGAGCCTCGACCTGGGGCCAGGGCGTCCGTGATCACCCTGGTCCCGGCGCCAGGTAAGTTTAAGCAATACCTAACCAATCAAAACCAATCAAAAACTAAACAATACCAACTAATATCCTCATTTGACAAAAACTCAGCAACAAGTAAACAAATACAAACAACAATAAACCATCCTAACATATTCATAACACACACCGATCGCATGAACAACGACGAATAATCCACTCAAACCCAGCTATCATCCAACATGTTCAATCCGTTGCTTCAAATGTCAAAACACAACAAATACTACTCACTTGACTCGCACAGTAGCATCGTACTACCAGAGCGAATCGCGCTCGCGTAGAAGTGGAAAATCCTCCCCCATCCGCCTCTCCCATCTACTGCGAATAGGAGAAACCTTGTTCAAGATAGAACCTTCACATAGAACACCAATCGGTCACACAAACCACATCATCCTCACTTAGATCAATCCTCGTGTAAATTCAAATTTGCACATTAAGTGAGACAATGTGAATCAACTAAACCATCCGTGCCAACCCAACCAAACAGAACCATGGTGAATTCCGAGTGGATGGATGTTATTCGTACGATGCTTATTTGCTTGATAAAGAGGATGTAAGAATTGTGTGTGTTGATGGTTTGTATATGACTTAGCACTCGTGTGTCTGCTCATGTTGTGTGTATTGTTTTGCATTGGGACACGATGCGATGCGATTCGATTCGATGTGGTGTTAGTATGAGAGAGTTTTCTCGATAGTGATGTTCTGGTTTGCTGATGTGCCGATGTGATGTGATGTGATGTGATGTGACGTGATGTGGAGTGAAGTGATGTGTTGATTTGAGCATTGTGTTGATTGATAGTAAGGGATGGTCCGAAGACCTCCCCACTGGCAAAAACTACGCACCCGAGCGAGCCCGATTAGGGATCGTCGCAGGCTTCAACCCGCCAGAGTGCAAGGGCGAGCCTCGACCTGGGGCCAGGGCGTCCGTGATCACCCTGGTCCCGGCGCCAGGTAAGTTTAAGCAATACCTAACCAATCAAAACCAATCAAAAACTAAACAATACCAACTAATATCCTCATTTGACAAAAACTCAGCAACAAGTAAACAAATACAAACAACAATAAACCATCCTAACACATTCATAACACACACCGATCGCATGAACAACGACGAATAATCCACTCAAACCCAGCTATCATCCAACATGTTCAATCCGTTGCTTCAAATGTCAAAACACAACAAATACTACTCACTTGACTCGCACAGTAGCATCGTACTACCAGAGCGAATCGCACTCGCGTAGAAGTGGAAAATCCTCCCCCATCCGCCTCTCCCATCTACTGCGAATAGGAGAAACCTTGTTCAAGATAGAACCTTCACATAGAACACCAATCGGTCACACAAACCACATCATCCTCACTTAGATCAATCCTCGTGTAAATTCAAATTTGCACATTAAGTGAGACAATGTGAATCAACTAAACCATCCGTGCCAACCCAACCAAACAGAACCATGGTGAATTCCGAGTGGATGGATGTTATTCGTACGATGCTTATTTGCTTGATAAAGAGGATGTAAGAATTGTGTGTGTTGATGGTTTGTATATGACTTAGCACTCGTGTGTCTGCTCATGTTGTGTGTATTGTTTTGCATTGGGACACGATGCGATGCGATTCGATTCGATGTGGTGTTAGTATGAGAGAGTTTTCTCGATAGTGATGTTCTGGTTTGCTGATGTGCCGATGTGATGTGATGTGATGTGATGTGACGTGATGTGATGTGGAGTGAAGTGATGTGTTGATTTGAGCATTGTGTTGATTGATAGTAAGGGATGGTCCGACGACCTCCCCACTGGCAAAAACTACGCACCCGAGCGAGCCCGATTAGGGATCGTCGCAGGCTTCAACCCGCCAGAGTGCAAGGGCGAGCCTCGACCTGGGGCCAGGGCGTCCGTGATCACCCTGGTCCCGGCGCCAGGTAAGTTTAAGCAATACCTAACCAATCAAAACCAATCAAAAACTAAACAATACCAACTAATATCCTCATTTGACAAAAACTCAGCAACAAGTAAACAAATACAAACAACAATAAACCATCCTAACACATTCATAACACACACCGATCGCATGAACAACGACGAATAATCCACTCAAACCCAGCTATCATCCAACATGTTCAATCCGTTGCTTCAAATGTCAAAACACAACAAATACTACTCACTTGACTCGCACAGTAGCATCGTACTACCAGAGCGAATCGCACTCGCGTAGAAGTGGAAAATCCTCCCCCATCCGCCTCTCCCATCTACTGCGAATAGGAGAAACCTTGTTCAAGATAGAACCTTCACATAGAACACCAATCGGTCACACAAACCACATCATCCTCACTTAGATCAATCCTCGTGTAAATTCAAATTTGCACATTAAGTGAGACAATGTGAATCAACTAAACCATCCGTGCCAACCCAACCAAACAGAACCATGGTGAATTCCGAGTGGAGGGATGTTATTCGTACGATGCTTATTTGCTTGATAAAGAGGATGTAAGAATTGTGTGTGTTGATGGTTTGTATATGACTTAGCACTCGTGTGTCTGCTCATGTTGTGTGTATTGTTTTGCTTTGGGACACGATGCGATGCGATTCGATTCGATTCGATGTGGTGTTAGTATGAGAGAGTTTTCTCGATAGTGATGTTCTGGTTTGCTGATGTGCCGATGTGATGTGATGTGACGTGATGTGATGTGGAGTGAAGTGATGTGTTGATTTGAGCATTGTGTTGATTGATAGTAAGGGATGGTCCGAAGACCTCCCCACTGGCAAAAACTACGCACCCGAGCGAGCCCGATTAGGGATCGTCGCAGGCTTCAACCCGCCAGAGTGCAAGGGCGAGCCTCGACCTGGGGCCAGGGCGTCCGTGATTACCCTGGTCCCGGCGCCAGGTAAGTTTAAGCAATACCTAACCAATCAAAACCAATCAAAAACTAAACAATACCAACTAATATCCTCATTTGACAAAAACTCAGCAACAAGTAAACAAATACAAACAACAATAAACCATCCTAACACATTCATAACACACACCGATCGCATGAACAACGACGAATAATCCACTCAAACCCAGCTATCATCCAACATGTTCAATCCGTTGCTTCAAATGTCAAAACACAACAAATACTACTCACTTGACTCGCACAGTAGCATCGTACTACCAGAGCGAATCGCACTCGCGTAGAAGTGGAAAATCCTCCCCCATCCGCCTCTCCCATCTACTGCGAATAGGAGAAACCTTGTTCAAGATAGAACCTTCACATAGAACACCAATCGGTCACACAAACCACATCATCCTCACTTAGATCAATCCTCGTGTAAATTCAAATTTGCACATTAAGTGAGACAATGTGAATCAACTAAACCATCCGTGCCAACCCAACCAAACAGAACCATGGTGAATTCCGAGTGGATGGATGTTATTCGTACGATGCTTATTTGCTTGATAAAGAGGATGTAAGAATTGTGTGTGTTGATGGTTTGTATATGACTTAGCACTCGTGTGTCTGCTCATGTTGTGTGTATTGTTTTGCATTGGGACACGATGCGATGCGATTCGATTCGATGTGGTGTTAGTATGAGAGAGTTTTCTCGATAGTGATGTTCTGGTTTGCTGATGTGCCGATGTGATGTGATGTGATGTGATGTGATGTGACGTGATGTGATGTGGAGTGAAGTGATGTGTTGATTTGAGCATTGTGTTGATTGATAGTAAGGGATGGTCCGACGACCTCCCCACTGGCAAAAACTACGCACCCGAGCGAGCCCGATTAGGGATCGTCGCAGGCTTCAACCCGCCAGAGTGCAAGGGCGAGCCTCGACCTGGGGCCAGGGCGTCCGTGATCACCCTGGTCCCGGCGCCAGGTAAGTTTAAGCAATACCTAACCAATCAAAACCAATCAAAAACTAAACAATACCAACTAATATCCTCATTTGACAAAAACTCAGCAACAAGTAAACAAATACAAACAACAATAAACCATCCTAACATATTCATAACACACACCGATCGCATGAACAACGACGAATAATCCACTCAAACCCAGCTATCATCCAACATGTTCAATCCGTTGCTTCAAATGTCAAAACACAACAAATACTACTCACTTGACTCGCACAGTAGCATCGTACTACCAGAGCGAATCGCGCTCGCGTAGAAGTGGAAAATCCTCCCCCATCCGCCTCTCCCCATCTACTGCGAATAGGAGAAACCTTGTTCAAGATAGAACCTTCACATAGAACACCAATCGGTCACACAAACCACATCATCCTCACTTAGATCAATCCTCGTGTAAATTCAAATTTGCACATTAAGTGAGACAATGTGAATCAACTAAACCATCCGTGCCAACCCAACCAAACAGAACCATGGTGAATTCCGAGTGGATGGATGTTATTCGTACGATGCTTATTTGCTTGATAAAGAGGATGTAAGAATTGTGTGTGTTGATGGTTTGTATATGACTTAGCACTCGTGTGTCTGCTCATGTTGTGTGTATTGTTTTGCTTTGGGACACGATGCGATGCGATGCGATGCGATTCGATTCGATTCGATGTGGTGTTAGTATGAGAGAGTTTTCTCGATAGTGATGTTCTGGTTTGCTGATGTGCCGATGTGATGTGATGTGATGTGATGTGATGTGACGTGATGTGATGTGGAGTGAAGTGATGTGTTGATTTGAGCATTGTGTTGATTGATAGTAAGGGATGGTCCGAAGACCTCCCCACTGGCAAAAACTACGCACCCGAGCGAGCCCGATTAGGGATCGTCGCAGGCTTCAACCCGCCAGAGTGCAAGGGCGAGCCTCGACCTGGGGCCAGGGCGTCCGTGATTACCCTGGTCCCGGCGCCAGGTAAGTTTAAGCAATACCTGACCAATCAAAACCAATCAAAAACTAAACAATACCAACTAATATCCTCATTTGACAAAAACTCAGCAACAAGTAAACAAATACAAACAACAATAAACCATCCTAACACATTCATAACACACACCGATCGCATGAACAACGACGAATAATCCACTCAAACCCAGCTATCATCCAACATGTTCAATCCGTTGCTTCAAATGTCAAAACACAACAAATACTACTCACTTGACTCGCACAGTAGCATCGTACTACCAGAGCGAATCGCACTCGCGTAGAAGTGGAAAATCCTCCCCCATCCGCCTCTCCCATCTACTGCGAATAGGAGAAACCTTGTTCAAGATAGAACCTTCACATAGAACACCAATCGGTCACACAAACCACATCATCCTCACTTAGATCAATCCTCGTGTAAATTCAAATTTGCACATTAAGTGAGACAATGTGAATCAACTAAACCATCCGTGCCAACCCAACCAAACAGAACCATGGTGAATTCCGAGTGGATGGATGTTATTCGTACGATGCTTATTTGCTTGATAAAGAGGATGTAAGAATTGTGTGTGTTGATGGTTTGTATATGACTTAGCACTCGTGTGTCTGCTCATGTTGTGTGTATTGTTTTGCATTGGGACACGATGCGATGCGATTCGATTCGATGTGGTGTTAGTATGAGAGAGTTTTCTCGATAGTGATGTTCTGGTTTGCTGATGTGCCGATGTGATGTGATGTGATGTGATGTGATGTGACGTGATGTGATGTGGAGTGAAGTGATGTGTTGATTTGAGCATTGTGTTGATTGATAGTAAGGGATGGTCCGACGACCTCCCCACTGGCAAAAACTACGCACCCGAGCGAGCCCGATTAGGGATCGTCGCAGGCTTCAACCCGCCAGAGTGCAAGGGCGAGCCTCGACCTGGGGCCAGGGCGTCCGTGATCACCCTGGTCCCGGCGCCAGGTAAGTTTAAGCAATACCTAACCAATCAAAACCAATCAAAAACTAAACAATACCAACTAATATCCTCATTTGACAAAAACTCAGCAACAAGTAAACAAATACAAACAACAATAAACCATCCTAACATATTCATAACACACACCGATCGCATGAACAACGACGAATAATCCACTCAAACCCAGCTATCATCCAACATGTTCAATCCGTTGCTTCAAATGTCAAAACACAACAAATACTACTCACTTGACTCGCACAGTAGCATCGTACTACCAGAGCGAATCGCGCTCGCGTAGAAGTGGAAAATCCTCCCCCATCCGCCTCTCCCCATCTACTGCGAATAGGAGAAACCTTGTTCAAGATAGAACCTTCACATAGAACACCAATCGGTCACACAAACCACATCATCCTCACTTAGATCAATCCTCGTGTAAATTCAAATTTGCACATTAAGTGAGACAATGTGAATCAACTAAACCATCCGTGCCAACCCAACCAAACAGAACCATGGTGAATTCCGAGTGGATGGATGTTATTCGTACGATGCTTATTTGCTTGATAAAGAGGATGTAAGAATTGTGTGTGTTGATGGTTTGTATATGACTTAGCACTCGTGTGTCTGCTCATGTTGTGTGTATTGTTTTGCTTTGGGACACGATGCGATGCGATGCGATGCGATTCGATTCGATTCGATGTGGTGTTAGTATGAGAGAGTTTTCTCGATAGTGATGTTCTGGTTTGCTGATGTGCCGATGTGATGTGATGTGATGTGATGTGACGTGATGTGATGTGGAGTGAAGTGATGTGTTGATTTGAGCATTGTGTTGATTGATAGTAAGGGATGGTCCGACGACCTCCCCACTGGCAAAAACTACGCACCCGAGCGAGCCCGATTAGGGATCGTCGCAGGCTTCAACCCGCCAGAGTGCAAGGGCGAGCCTCGACCTGGGGCCAGGGCGTCCGTGATCACCCTGGTCCCGGCGCCAGGTAAGTTTAAGCAATACCTAACCAATCAAAACCAATCAAAAACTAAACAATACCAACTAATATCCTCATTTGACAAAAACTCAGCAACAAGTAAACAAATACAAACAACAATAAACCATCCTAACATATTCATAACACACACCGATCGCATGAACAACGACGAATAATCCACTCAAACCCAGCTATCATCCAACATGTTCAATCCGTTGCTTCAAATGTCAAAACACAACAAATACTACTCACTTGACTCGCACAGTAGCATCGTACTACCAGAGCGAATCGCACTCGCGTAGAAGTGGAAAATCCTCCCCCATCCGCCTCTCCCATCTACTGCGAATAGGAGAAACCTTGTTCAAGATAGAACCTTCACATAGAACACCAATCGGTCACACAAACCACATCATCCTCACTTAGATCAATCCTCGTGTAAATTCAAATTTGCACATTAAGTGAGACAATGTGAATCAACTAAACCATCCGTGCCAACCCAACCAAACAGAACCATGGTGAATTCCAAGTGGATGGATGTTATTCGTACGATGCTTATTTGCTTGATAAAGAGGATGTAAGAATTGTGTGTGTTGATGGTTTGTATATGACTTAGCACTCGTGTGTCTGCTCATGTTGTGTGTATTGTTTTGCATTGGGACACGATGCGATGCGATTCGATTCGATGTGGTGTTAGTATGAGAGAGTTTTCTCGATAGTGATGTTCTGGTTTGCTGATGTGCCGATGTGATGTGATGTGATGTGATGTGACGTGATGTGATGTGGAGTGAAGTGATGTGTTGATTTGAGCATTGTGTTGATTGATAGTAAGGGATGGTCCGACGACCTCCCCACTGGCAAAAACTACGCACCCGAGCGAGCCCGATTAGGGATCGTCGCAGGCTTCAACCCGCCAGAGTGCAAGGGCGAGCCTCGACCTGGGGCCAGGGCGTCCGTGATCACCCTGGTCCCGGCGCCAGGTAAGTTTAAGCAATACCTAACCAATCAAAACCAATCAAAAACTAAACAATACCAACTAATATCCTCATTTGACAAAAACTCAGCAACAAGTAAACAAATACAAACAACAATAAACCATCCTAACATATTCATAACACACACCGATCGCATGAACAACGACGAATAATCCACTCAAACCCAACTATCATCCAACATGTTCAATCCGTTGCTTCAAATGTCAAAACACAACAAATACTACTCACTTGACTCGCACAGTAGCATCGTACTACCAGAGCGAATCGCACTCGCGTAGAAGTGGAAAATCCTCCCCCATCCGCCTCTCCCATCTACTGCGAATAGGAGAAACCTTGTTCAAGATAGAACCTTCACATAGAACACCAATCGGTCACACAAACCACATCATCCTCACTTAGATCAATCCTCGTGTAAATTCAAATTTGCACATTAAGTGAGACAATGTGAATCAACTAAACCATCCGTGCCAACCCAACCAAACAGAACCATGGTGAATTCCGAGTGGATGGATGTTATTCGTACGATGCTTATTTGCTTGATAAAGAGGATGTAAGAATTGTGTGTGTTGATGGTTTGTATATGACTTAGCACTCGTGTGTCTGCTCATGTTGTGTGTATTGTTTTGCTTTGGGACACGATGCGATGCGATGCGATGCGATTCGATTCGATTCGATGTGGTGTTAGTATGAGAGAGTTTTCTCGATAGTGATGTTCTGGTTTGCTGATGTGCCGATGTGATGTGATGTGATGTGATCTGACGTGATGTGATGTGGAGTGAAGTGATGTGTTGATTTGAGCATTGTGTTGATTGATAGTAAGGGATGGTCCGACGACCTCCCCACTGGCAAAAACTACGCACCCGAGCGAGCCCGATTAGGGATCGTCGCAGGCTTCAACCCGCCAGAGTGCAAGGGCGAGCCTCGACCTGGGGCCAGGGCGTCCGTGATCACCCTGGTCCCGGCGCCAGGTAAGTTTAAGCAATACCTAACCAATCAAAACCAATCAAAAACTAAACAATACCAACTAATATCCTCATTTGACAAAAACTCAGCAACAAGTAAACAAATACAAACAACAATAAACCATCCTAACATATTCATAACACACACCGATCGCATGAACAACGACGAATAATCCACTCAAACCCAGCTATCATCCAACATGTTCAATCCGTTGCTTCAAATGTCAAAACACAACAAATACTACTCACTTGACTCGCACAGTAGCATCGTACTACCAGAGCGAATCGCACTCGCGTAGAAGTGGAAAATCCTCCCCCATCCGCCTCTCCCATCTACTGCGAATAGGAGAAACCTTGTTCAAGATAGAACCTTCACATAGAACACCAATCGGTCACACAAACCACATCATCCTCACTTAGATCAATCCTCGTGTAAATTCAAATTTGCACATTAAGTGAGACAATGTGAATCAACTAAACCATCCGTGCCAACCCAACCAAACAGAACCATGGTGAATTCCAAGTGGATGGATGTTATTCGTACGATGCTTATTTGCTTGATAAAGAGGATGTAAGAATTGTGTGTGTTGATGGTTTGTATATGACTTAGCACTCGTGTGTCTGCTCATGTTGTGTGTATTGTTTTGCATTGGGACACGATGCGATGCGATTCGATTCGATGTGGTGTTAGTATGAGAGAGTTTTCTCGATAGTGATGTTCTGGTTTGCTGATGTGCCGATGTGATGTGATGTGATGTGATGTGATGTGACGTGATGTGATGTGGAGTGAAGTGATGTGTTGATTTGAGCATTGTGTTGATTGATAGTAAGGGATGGTCCGACGACCTCCCCACTGGCAAAAACTACGCACCCGAGCGAGCCCGATTAGGGATCGTCGCAGGCTTCAACCCGCCAGAGTGCAAGGGCGAGCCTCGACCTGGGGCCAGGGCGTCCGTGATCACCCTGGTCCCGGCGCCAGGTAAGTTTAAGCAATACCTAACCAATCAAAACCAATCAAAAACTAAACAATACCAACTAATATCCTCATTTGACAAAAACTCAGCAACAAGTAAACAAATACAAACAACAATAAACCATCCTAACATATTCATAACACACACCGATCGCATGAACAACGACGAATAATCCACTCAAACCCAGCTATCATCCAACATGTTCAATCCGTTGCTTCAAATGTCAAAACACAACAAATACTACTCACTTGACTCGCACAGTAGCATCGTACTACCAGAGCGAATCGCGCTCGCGTAGAAGTGGAAAATCCTCCCCCATCCGCCTCTCCCCATCTACTGCGAATAGGAGAAACCTTGTTCAAGATAGAACCTTCACATAGAACACCAATCGGTCACACAAACCACATCATCCTCACTTAGATCAATCCTCGTGTAAATTCAAATTTGCACATTAAGTGAGACAATGTGAATCAACTAAACCATCCGTGCCAACCCAACCAAACAGAACCATGGTGAATTCCGAGTGGATGGATGTTATTCGTACGATGCTTATTTGCTTGATAAAGAGGATGTAAGAATTGTGTGTGTTGATGGTTTGTATATGACTTAGCACTCGTGTGTCTGCTCATGTTGTGTGTATTGTTTTGCTTTGGGACACGATGCGATGCGATGCGATGCGATTCGATTCGATTCGATGTGGTGTTAGTATGAGAGAGTTTTCTCGATAGTGATGTTCTGGTTTGCTGATGTGCCGATGTGATGTGATGTGATGTGATGTGACGTGATGTGATGTGGAGTGAAGTGATGTGTTGATTTGAGCATTGTGTTGATTGATAGTAAGGGATGGTCCGACGACCTCCCCACTGGCAAAAACTACGCACCCGAGCGAGCCCGATTAGGGATCGTCGCAGGCTTCAACCCGCCAGAGTGCAAGGGCGAGCCTCGACCTGGGGCCAGGGCGTCCGTGATCACCCTGGTCCCGGCGCCAGGTAAGTTTAAGCAATACCTAACCAATCAAAACCAATCAAAAACTAAACAATACCAACTAATATCCTCATTTGACAAAAACTCAGCAACAAGTAAACAAATACAAACAACAATAAACCATCCTAACATATTCATAACACACACCGATCGCATGAACAACGACGAATAATCCACTCAAACCCAGCTATCATCCAACATGTTCAATCCGTTGCTTCAAATGTCAAAACACAACAAATACTACTCA
This sequence comes from Fasciola hepatica, assembly GCA_948099385.1. Classification (NCBI taxonomy): domain Eukaryota; kingdom Metazoa; phylum Platyhelminthes; class Trematoda; order Plagiorchiida; family Fasciolidae; genus Fasciola; species Fasciola hepatica. The sequence goes on along the minus strand of CANUEZ040000060.1, from coordinate 4,586,853 downwards.
CTTGACTCGCACAGTAGCATCGTACTACCAGAGCGAATCGCACTCGCGTAGAAGTGGAAAATCCTCCCCCATCCGCCTCTCCCATCTACTGCGAATAGGAGAAACCTTGTTCAAGATAGAACCTTCACATAGAACACCAATCGGTCACACAAACCACATCATCCTCACTTAGATCAATCCTCGTGTAAATTCAAATTTGCACATTAAGTGAGACAATGTGAATCAACTAAACCATCCGTGCCAACCCAACCAAACAGAACCATGGTGAATTCCAAGTGGATGGATGTTATTCGTACGATGCTTATTTGCTTGATAAAGAGGATGTAAGAATTGTGTGTGTTGATGGTTTGTATATGACTTAGCACTCGTGTGTCTGCTCATGTTGTGTGTATTGTTTTGCATTGGGACACGATGCGATGCGATTCGATTCGATGTGGTGTTAGTATGAGAGAGTTTTCTCGATAGTGATGTTCTGGTTTGCTGATGTGCCGATGTGATGTGATGTGATGTGATGTGACGTGATGTGATGTGGAGTGAAGTGATGTGTTGATTTGAGCATTGTGTTGATTGATAGTAAGGGATGGTCCGACGACCTCCCCACTGGCAAAAACTACGCACCCGAGCGAGCCCGATTAGGGATCGTCGCAGGCTTCAACCCGCCAGAGTGCAAGGGCGAGCCTCGACCTGGGGCCAGGGCGTCCGTGATCACCCTGGTCCCGGCGCCAGGTAAGTTTAAGCAATACCTAACCAATCAAAACCAATCAAAAACTAAACAATACCAACTAATATCCTCATTTGACAAAAACTCAGCAACAAGTAAACAAATACAAACAACAATAAACCATCCTAACATATTCATAACACACACCGATCGCATGAACAACGACGAATAATCCACTCAAACCCAACTATCATCCAACATGTTCAATCCGTTGCTTCAAATGTCAAAACACAACAAATACTACTCACTTGACTCGCACAGTAGCATCGTACTACCAGAGCGAATCGCACTCGCGTAGAAGTGGAAAATCCTCCCCCATCCGCCTCTCCCATCTACTGCGAATAGGAGAAACCTTGTTCAAGATAGAACCTTCACATAGAACACCAATCGGTCACACAAACCACATCATCCTCACTTAGATCAATCCTCGTGTAAATTCAAATTTGCACATTAAGTGAGACAATGTGAATCAACTAAACCATCCGTGCCAACCCAACCAAACAGAACCATGGTGAATTCCGAGTGGATGGATGTTATTCGTACGATGCTTATTTGCTTGATAAAGAGGATGTAAGAATTGTGTGTGTTGATGGTTTGTATATGACTTAGCACTCGTGTGTCTGCTCATGTTGTGTGTATTGTTTTGCTTTGGGACACGATGCGATGCGATGCGATTCGATTCGATTCGATGTGGTGTTAGTATGAGAGAGTTTTCTCGATAGTGATGTTCTGGTTTGCTGATGTGCCGATGTGATGTGATGTGATGTGATGTGACGTGATGTGATGTGGAGTGAAGTGATGTGTTGATTTGAGCATTGTGTTGATTGATAGTAAGGGATGGTCCGACGACCTCCCCACTGGCAAAAACTACGCACCCGAGCGAGCCCGATTAGGGATCGTCGCAGGCTTCAACCCGCCAGAGTGCAAGGGCGAGCCTCGACCTGGGGCCAGGGCGTCCGTGATCACCCTGGTCCCGGCGCCAGGTAAGTTTAAGCAATACCTAACCAATCAAAACCAATCAAAAACTAAACAATACCAACTAATATCCTCATTTGACAAAAACTCAGCAACAAGTAAACAAATACAAACAACAATAAACCATCCTAACATATTCATAACACACACCGATCGCATGAACAACGACGAATAATCCACTCAAACCCAGCTATCATCCAACATGTTCAATCCGTTGCTTCAAATGTCAAAACACAACAAATACTACTCACTTGACTCGCACAGTAGCATCGTACTACCAGAGCGAATCGCGCTCGCGTAGAAGTGGAAAATCCTCCCCCATCCGCCTCTCCCATCTACTGCGAATAGGAGAAACCTTGTTCAAGATAGAACCTTCACATAGAACACCAATCGGTCACACAAACCACATCATCCTCACTTAGATCAATCCTCGTGTAAATTCAAATTTGCACATTAAGTGAGACAATGTGAATCAACTAAACCATCCGTGCCAACCCAACCAAACAGAACCATGGTGAATTCCGAGTGGATGGATGTTATTCGTACGATGCTTATTTGCTTGATAAAGAGGATGTAAGAATTGTGTGTGTTGATGGTTTGTATATGACTTAGCACTCGTGTGTCTGCTCATGTTGTGTGTATTGTTTTGCATTGGGACACGATGCGATGCGATTCGATTCGATGTGGTGTTAGTATGAGAGAGTTTTCTCGATAGTGATGTTCTGGTTTGCTGATGTGCCGATGTGATGTGATGTGATGTGATGTGATGTGACGTGATGTGATGTGGAGTGAAGTGATGTGTTGATTTGAGCATTGTGTTGATTGATAGTAAGGGATGGTCCGAAGACCTCCCCACTGGCAAAAACTACGCACCCGAGCGAGCCCGATTAGGGATCGTCGCAGGCTTCAACCCGCCAGAGTGCAAGGGCGAGCCTCGACCTGGGGCCAGGGCGTCCGTGATCACCCTGGTCCCGGCGCCAGGTAAGTTTAAGCAATACCTAACCAATCAAAACCAATCAAAAACTAAACAATACCAACTAATATCCTCATTTGACAAAAACTCAGCAACAAGTAAACAAATACAAACAACAATAAACCATCCTAACATATTCATAACACACACCGATCGCATGAACAACGACGAATAATCCACTCAAACCCAGCTATCATCCAACATGTTCAATCCGTTGCTTCAAATGTCAAAACACAACAAATACTACTCACTTGACTCGCACAGTAGCATCGTACTACCAGAGCGAATCGCGCTCGCGTAGAAGTGGAAAATCCTCCCCCATCCGCCTCTCCCATCTACTGCGAATAGGAGAAACCTTGTTCAAGATAGAACCTTCACATAGAACACCAATCGGTCACACAAACCACATCATCCTCACTTAGATCAATCCTCGTGTAAATTCAAATTTGCACATTAAGTGAGACAATGTGAATCAACTAAACCATCCGTGCCAACCCAACCAAACAGAACCATGGTGAATTCCGAGTGGATGGATGTTATTCGTACGATGCTTATTTGCTTGATAAAGAGGATGTAAGAATTGTGTGTGTTGATGGTTTGTATATGACTTAGCACTCGTGTGTCTGCTCATGTTGTGTGTATTGTTTTGCATTGGGACACGATGCGATGCGATTCGATTCGATGTGGTGTTAGTATGAGAGAGTTTTCTCGATAGTGATGTTCTGGTTTGCTGATGTGCCGATGTGATGTGATGTGATGTGATGTGATGTGACGTGATGTGATGTGGAGTGAAGTGATGTGTTGATTTGAGCATTGTGTTGATTGATAGTAAGGGATGGTCCGAAGACCTCCCCACTGGCAAAAACTACGCACCCGAGCGAGCCCGATTAGGGATCGTCGCAGGCTTCAACCCGCCAGAGTGCAAGGGCGAGCCTCGACCTGGGGCCAGGGCGTCCGTGATCACCCTGGTCCCGGCGCCAGGTAAGTTTAAGCAATACCTAACCAATCAAAACCAATCAAAAACTAAACAATACCAACTAATATCCTCATTTGACAAAAACTCAGCAACAAGTAAACAAATACAAACAACAATAAACCATCCTAACACATTCATAACACACACCGATCGCATGAACAACGACGAATAATCCACTCAAACCCAGCTATCATCCAACATGTTCAATCCGTTGCTTCAAATGTCAAAACACAACAAATACTACTCACTTGACTCGCACAGTAGCATCGTACTACCAGAGCGAATCGCACTCGCGTAGAAGTGGAAAATCCTCCCCCATCCGCCTCTCCCATCTACTGCGAATAGGAGAAACCTTGTTCAAGATAGAACCTTCACATAGAACACCAATCGGTCACACAAACCACATCATCCTCACTTAGATCAATCCTCGTGTAAATTCAAATTTGCACATTAAGTGAGACAATGTGAATCAACTAAACCATCCGTGCCAACCCAACCAAACAGAACCATGGTGAATTCCGAGTGGATGGATGTTATTCGTACGATGCTTATTTGCTTGATAAAGAGGATGTAAGAATTGTGTGTGTTGATGGTTTGTATATGACTTAGCACTCGTGTGTCTGCTCATGTTGTGTGTATTGTTTTGCTTTGGGACACGATGCGATGCGATGCGATGCGATTCGATTCGATTCGATGTGGTGTTAGTATGAGAGAGTTTTCTCGATAGTGATGTTCTGGTTTGCTGATGTGCCGATGTGATGTGATATGATGTGATGTGACGTGATGTGATGTGGAGTGAAGTGATGTGTTGATTTGAGCATTGTGTTGATTGATAGTAAGGGATGGTCCGACGACCTCCCCACTGGCAAAAACTACGCACCCGAGCGAGCCCGATTAGGGATCGTCGCAGGCTTCAACCCGCCAGAGTGCAAGGGCGAGCCTCGACCTGGGGCCAGGGCGTCCGTGATCACCCTGGTCCCGGCGCCAGGTAAGTTTAAGCAATACCTAACCAATCAAAACCAATCAAAAACTAAACAATACCAACTAATATCCTCATTTGACAAAAACTCAGCAACAAGTAAACAAATACAAACAACAATAAACCATCCTAACATATTCATAACACACACCGATCGCATGAACAACGACGAATAATCCACTCAAACCCAGCTATCATCCAACATGTTCAATCCGTTGCTTCAAATGTCAAAACACAACAAATACTACTCACTTGACTCGCACAGTAGCATCGTACTACCAGAGCGAATCGCACTCGCGTAGAAGTGGAAAATCCTCCCCCATCCGCCTCTCCCATCTACTGCGAATAGGAGAAACCTTGTTCAAGATAGAACCTTCACATAGAACACCAATCGGTCACACAAACCACATCATCCTCACTTAGATCAATCCTCGTGTAAATTCAAATTTGCACATTAAGTGAGACAATGTGAATCAACTAAACCATCCGTGCCAACCCAACCAAACAGAACCATGGTGAATTCCGAGTGGATGGATGTTATTCGTACGATGCTTATTTGCTTGATAAAGAGGATGTAAGAATTGTGTGTGTTGATGGTTTGTATATGACTTAGCACTCGTGTGTCTGCTCATGTTGTGTGTATTGTTTTGCTTTGGGACACGATGCGATGCGATGCGATGCGATTCGATTCGATTCGATGTGGTGTTAGTATGAGAGAGTTTTCTCGATAGTGATGTTCTGGTTTGCTGATGTGCCGATGTGATGTGATGTGATGTGATGTGATGTGACGTGATGTGATGTGGAGTGAAGTGATGTGTTGATTTGAGCATTGTGTTGATTGATAGTAAGGGATGGTCCGAAGACCTCCCCACTGGCAAAAACTACGCACCCGAGCGAGCCCGATTAGGGATCGTCGCAGGCTTCAACCCGCCAGAGTGCAAGGGCGAGCCTCGACCTGGGGCCAGGGCGTCCGTGATCACCCTGGTCCCGGCGCCAGGTAAGTTTAAGCAATACCTGACCAATCAAAACCAATCAAAAACTAAACAATACCAACTAATATCCTCATTTGACAAAAACTCAGCAACAAGTAAACAAATACAAACAACAATAAACCATCCTAACACATTCATAACACACACCGATCGCATGAACAACGACGAATAATCCACTCAAACCCATCTATCATCCAACATGTTCAATCCGTTGCTTCAAATGTCAAAACACAACAAATACTACTCACTTGACTCGCACAGTAGCATCGTACTACCAGAGCGAATCGCACTCGCGTAGAAGTGGAAAATCCTCCCCCATCCGCCTCTCCCATCTACTGCGAATAGGAGAAACCTTGTTCAAGATAGAACCTTCACATAGAACACCAATCGGTCACACAAACCACATCATCCTCACTTAGATCAATCCTCGTGTAAATTCAAATTTGCACATTAAGTGAGACAATGTGAATCAACTAAACCATCCGTGCCAACCCAACCAAACAGAACCATGGTGAATTCCGAGTGGATGGATGTTATTCGTACGATGCTTATTTGCTTGATAAAGAGGATGTAAGAATTGTGTGTGTTGATGGTTTGTATATGACTTAGCACTCGTGTGTCTGCTCATGTTGTGTGTATTGTTTTGCTTTGGGACACGATGCGATGCGATGCGATGCGATTCGATTCGATTCGATGTGGTGTTAGTATGAGAGAGTTTTCTCGATAGTGATGTTCTGGTTTGCTGATGTGCCGATGTGATGTGATATGATGTGATGTGACGTGATGTGATGTGGAGTGAAGTGATGTGTTGATTTGAGCATTGTGTTGATTGATAGTAAGGGATGGTCCGACGACCTCCCCACTGGCAAAAACTACGCACCCGAGCGAGCCCGATTAGGGATCGTCGCAGGCTTCAACCCGCCAGAGTGCAAGGGCGAGCCTCGACCTGGGGCCAGGGCGTCCGTGATCACCCTGGTCCCGGCGCCAGGTAAGTTTAAGCAATACCTAACCAATCAAAACCAATCAAAAACTAAACAATACCAACTAATATCCTCATTTGACAAAAACTCAGCAACAAGTAAACAAATACAAACAACAATAAACCATCCTAACATATTCATAACACACACCGATCGCATGAACAACGACGAATAATCCACTCAAACCCAGCTATCATCCAACATGTTCAATCCGTTGCTTCAAATGTCAAAACACAACAAATACTACTCACTTGACTCGCACAGTAGCATCGTACTACCAGAGCGAATCGCACTCGCGTAGAAGTGGAAAATCCTCCCCCATCCGCCTCTCCCATCTACTGCGAATAGGAGAAACCTTGTTCAAGATAGAACCTTCACATAGAACACCAATCGGTCACACAAACCACATCATCCTCACTTAGATCAATCCTCGTGTAAATTCAAATTTGCACATTAAGTGAGACAATGTGAATCAACTAAACCATCCGTGCCAACCCAACCAAACAGAACCATGGTGAATTCCGAGTGGATGGATGTTATTCGTACGATGCTTATTTGCTTGATAAAGAGGATGTAAGAATTGTGTGTGTTGATGGTTTGTATATGACTTAGCACTCGTGTGTCTGCTCATGTTGTGTGTATTGTTTTGCTTTGGGACACGATGCGATGCGATGCGATGCGATTCGATTCGATTCGATGTGGTGTTAGTATGAGAGAGTTTTCTCGATAGTGATGTTCTGGTTTGCTGATGTGCCGATGTGATGTGATGTGATGTGATGTGATGTGACGTGATGTGATGTGGAGTGAAGTGATGTGTTGATTTGAGCATTGTGTTGATTGATAGTAAGGGATGGTCCGACGACCTCCCCACTGGCAAAAACTACGCACCCGAGCGAGCCCGATTAGGGATCGTCGCAGGCTTCAACCCGCCAGAGTGCAAGGGCGAGCCTCGACCTGGGGCCAGGGCGTCCGTGATCACCCTGGTCCCGGCGCCAGGTAAGTTTAAGCAATACCTAACCAATCAAAACCAATCAAAAACTAAACAATACCAACTAATATCCTCATTTGACAAAAACTCAGCAACAAGTAAACAAATACAAACAACAATAAACCATCCTAACATATTCATAACACACACCGATCGCATGAACAACGACGAATAATCCACTCAAACCCAGCTATCATCCAACATGTTCAATCCGTTGCTTCAAATGTCAAAACACAACAAATACTACTCACTTGACTCGCACAGTAGCATCGTACTACCAGAGCGAATCGCGCTCGCGTAGAAGTGGAAAATCCTCCCCCATCCGCCTCTCCCATCTACTGCGAATAGGAGAAACCTTGTTCAAGATAGAACCTTCACATAGAACACCAATCGGTCACACAAACCACATCATCCTCACTTAGATCAATCCTCGTGTAAATTCAAATTTGCACATTAAGTGAGACAATGTGAATCAACTAAACCATCCGTGCCAACCCAACCAAACAGAACCATGGTGAATTCCGAGTGGATGGATGTTATTCGTACGATGCTTATTTGCTTGATAAAGAGGATGTAAGAATTGTGTGTGTTGATGGTTTGTATATGACTTAGCACTCGTGTGTCTGCTCATGTTGTGTGTATTGTTTTGCATTGGGACACGATGCGATGCGATTCGATTCGATGTGGTGTTAGTATGAGAGAGTTTTCTCGATAGTGATGTTCTGGTTTGCTGATGTGCCGATGTGATGTGATGTGATGTGATGTGATGTGACGTGATGTGATGTGGAGTGAAGTGATGTGTTGATTTGAGCATTGTGTTGATTGATAGTAAGGGATGGTCCGACGACCTCCCCACTGGCAAAAACTACGCACCCGAGCGAGCCCGATTAGGGATCGTCGCAGGCTTCAACCCGCCAGAGTGCAAGGGCGAGCCTCGACCTGGGGCCAGGGCGTCCGTGATCACCCTGGTCCCGGCGCCAGGTAAGTTTAAGCAATACCTAACCAATCAAAACCAATCAAAAACTAAACAATACCAACTAATATCCTCATTTGACAAAAACTCAGCAACAAGTAAACAAATACAAACAACAATAAACCATCCTAACATATTCATAACACACACCGATCGCATGAACAACGACGAATAATCCACTCAAACCCAGCTATCATCCAACATGTTCAATCCGTTGCTTCAAATGTCAAAACACAACAAATACTACTCACTTGACTCGCACAGTAGCATCGTACTACCAGAGCGAATCGCACTCGCGTAGAAGTGGAAAATCCTCCCCCATCCGCCTCTCCCATCTACTGCGAATAGGAGAAACCTTGTTCAAGATAGAACCTTCACATAGAACACCAATCGGTCACACAAACCACATCATCCTCACTTAGATCAATCCTCGTGTAAATTCAAATTTGCACATTAAGTGAGACAATGTGAATCAACTAAACCATCCGTGCCAACCCAACCAAACAGAACCATGGTGAATTCCGAGTGGATGGATGTTATTCGTACGATGCTTATTTGCTTGATAAAGAGGATGTAAGAATTGTGTGTGTTGATGGTTTGTATATGACTTAGCACTCGTGTGTCTGCTCATGTTGTGTGTATTGTTTTGCTTTGGGACACGATGCGATGCGATGCGATGCGATTCGATTCGATTCGATGTGGTGTTAGTATGAGAGAGTTTTCTCGATAGTGATGTTCTGGTTTGCTGATGTGCCGATGTGATGTGATATGATGTGATGTGACGTGATGTGATGTGGAGTGAAGTGATGTGTTGATTTGAGCATTGTGTTGATTGATAGTAAGGGATGGTCCGACGACCTCCCCACTGGCAAAAACTACGCACCCGAGCGAGCCCGATTAGGGATCGTCGCAGGCTTCAACCCGCCAGAGTGCAAGGGCGAGCCTCGACCTGGGGCCAGGGCGTCCGTGATCACCCTGGTCCCGGCGCCAGGTAAGTTTAAGCAATACCTAACCAATCAAAACCAATCAAAAACTAAACAATACCAACTAATATCCTCATTTGACAAAAACTCAGCAACAAGTAAACAAATACAAACAACAATAAACCATCCTAACATATTCATAACACACACCGATCGCATGAACAACGACGAATAATCCACTCAAACCCATCTATCATCCAACATGTTCAATCCGTTGCTTCAAATGTCAAAACACAACAAATACTACTCACTTGACTCGCACAGTAGCATCGTACTACCAGAGCGAATCGCGCTCGCGTAGAAGTGGAAAATCCTCCCCCATCCGCCTCTCCCCATCTACTGCGAATAGGAGAAACCTTGTTCAAGATAGAACCTTCACATAGAACACCAATCGGTCACACAAACCACATCATCCTCACTTAGATCAATCCTCGTGTAAATTCAAATTTGCACATTAAGTGAGACAATGTGAATCAACTAAACCATCCGTGCCAACCCAACCAAACAGAACCATGGTGAATTCCGAGTGGATGGATGTTATTCGTACGATGCTTATTTGCTTGATAAAGAGGATGTAAGAATTGTGTGTGTTGATGGTTTGTATATGACTTAGCACTCGTGTGTCTGCTCATGTTGTGTGTATTGTTTTGCTTTGGGACACGATGCGATGCGATGCGATGCGATTCGATTCGATTCGATGTGGTGTTAGTATGAGAGAGTTTTCTCGATAGTGATGTTCTGGTTTGCTGATGTGCCGATGTGATGTGATGTGATGTGATGTGACGTGATGTGATGTGGAGTGAAGTGATGTGTTGATTTGAGCATTGTGTTGATTGATAGTAAGGGATGGTCCGACGACCTCCCCACTGGCAAAAACTACGCACCCGAGCGAGCCCGATTAGGGATCGTCGCAGGCTTCAACCCGCCAGAGTGCAAGGGCGAGCCTCGACCTGGGGCCAGGGCGTCCGTGATCACCCTGGTCCCGGCGCCAGGTAAGTTTAAGCAATACCTAACCAATCAAAACCAATCAAAAACTAAACAATACCAACTAATATCCTCATTTGACAAAAACTCAGCAACAAGTAAACAAATACAAACAACAATAAACCATCCTAACATATTCATAACACACACCGATCGCATGAACAACGACGAATAATCCACTCAAACCCAGCTATCATCCAACATGTTCAATCCGTTGCTTCAAATGTCAAAACACAACAAATACTACTCACTTGACTCGCACAGTAGCATCGTACTACCAGAGCGAATCGCACTCGCGTAGAAGTGGAAAATCCTCCCCCATCCGCCTCTCCCATCTACTGCGAATAGGAGAAACCTTGTTCAAGATAGAACCTTCACATAGAACACCAATCGGTCACACAAACCACATCATCCTCACTTAGATCAATCCTCGTGTAAATTCAAATTTGCACATTAAGTGAGACAATGTGAATCAACTAAACCATCCGTGCCAACCCAACCAAACAGAACCATGGTGAATTCCGAGTGGATGGATGTTATTCGTACGATGCTTATTTGCTTGATAAAGAGGATGTAAGAATTGTGTGTGTTGATGGTTTGTATATGACTTAGCACTCGTGTGTCTGCTCATGTTGTGTGTATTGTTTTGCTTTGGGACACGATGCGATGCGATGCGATGCGATTCGATTCGATTCGATGTGGTGTTAGTATGAGAGAGTTTTCTCGATAGTGATGTTCTGGTTTGCTGATGTGCCGATGTGATGTGATGTGATGTGATGTGATGTGACGTGATGTGATGTGGAGTGAAGTGATGTGTTGATTTGAGCATTGTGTTGATTGATAGTAAGGGATGGTCCGACGACCTCCCCACTGGCAAAAACTACGCACCCGAGCGAGCCCGATTAGGGATCGTCGCAGGCTTCAACCCGCCAGAGTGCAAGGGCGAGCCTCGACCTGGGGCCAGGGCGTCCGTGACCACCCTGGTCCCGGCGACAGGTAAGTTTAAGCAATACCTAACCAATCAAAACCAATCAAAAACTAAACAATACCAACTAATATCCTCATTTGACAAAAACTCAGCAACAAGTAAACAAATACAAACAACAATAAACCATCCTAACATATTCATAACACACACCGATCGCATGAACAACGACGAATAATCCACTCAAACCCAGCTATCATCCAACATGTTCAATCCGTTGCTTCAAATGTCAAAACACAACAAATACTACTCACTTGACTCGCACAGTAGCATCGTACTACCAGAGCGAATCGCGCTCGCGTAGAAGTGGAAAATCCTCCCCCATCCGCCTCTCCCATCTACTGCGAATAGGAGAAACCTTGTTCAAGATAGAACCTTCACATAGAACACCAATCGGTCACACAAACCACATCATCCTCACTTAGATCAATCCTCGTGTAAATTCAAATTTGCACATTAAGTGAGACAATGTGAATCAACTAAACCATCCGTGCCAACCCAACCAAACAGAACCATGGTGAATTCCGAGTGGATGGATGTTATTCGTACGATGCTTATTTGCTTGATAAAGAGGATGTAAGAATTGTGTGTGTTGATGGTTTGTATATGACTTAGCACTCGTGTGTCTGCTCATGTTGTGTGTATTGTTTTGCATTGGGACACGATGCGATGCGATTCGATTCGATGTGGTGTTAGTATGAGAGAGTTTTCTCGATAGTGATGTTCTGGTTTGCTGATGTGCCGATGTGATGTGATGTGATGTGATGTGACGTGATGTGATGTGGAGTGAAGTGATGTGTTGATTTGAGCATTGTGTTGATTGATAGTAAGGGATGGTCCGAAGACCTCCCCACTGGCAAAAACTACGCACCCGAGCGAGCCCGATTAGGGATCGTCGCAGGCTTCAACCCGCCAGAGTGCAAGGGCGAGCCTCGACCTGGGGCCAGGGCGTCCGTGATCACCCTGGTCCCGGCGCCAGGTAAGTTTAAGCAATACCTGACCAATCAAAACCAATCAAAAACTAAACAATACCAACTAATATCCTCATTTGACAAAAACTCAGCAACAAGTAAACAAATACAAACAACAATAAACCATCCTAACACATTCATAACACACACCGATCGCATGAACAACGACGAATAATCCACTCAAACCCATCTATCATCCAACATGTTCAATCCGTTGCTTCAAATGTCAAAACACAACAAATACTACTCACTTGACTCGCACAGTAGCATCGTACTACCAGAGCGAATCGCACTCGCGTAGAAGTGGAAAATCCTCCCCCATCCGCCTCTCCCATCTACTGCGAATAGGAGAAACCTTGTTCAAGATAGAACCTTCACATAGAACACCAATCGGTCACACAAACCACATCATCCTCACTTAGATCAATCCTCGTGTAAATTCAAATTTGCACATTAAGTGAGACAATGTGAATCAACTAAACCATCCGTGCCAACCCAACCAAACAGAACCATGGTGAATTCCGAGTGGATGGATGTTATTCGTACGATGCTTATTTGCTTGATAAAGAGGATGTAAGAATTGTGTGTGTTGATGGTTTGTATATGACTTAGCACTCGTGTGTCTGCTCATGTTGTGTGTATTGTTTTGCTTTGGGACACGATGCGATGCGATGCGATGCGATTCGATTCGATTCGATGTGGTGTTAGTATGAGAGAGTTTTCTCGATAGTGATGTTCTGGTTTGCTGATGTGCCGATGTGATGTGATATGATGTGATGTGACGTGATGTGATGTGGAGTGAAGTGATGTGTTGATTTGAGCATTGTGTTGATTGATAGTAAGGGATGGTCCGACGACCTCCCCACTGGCAAAAACTACGCACCCGAGCGAGCCCGATTAGGGATCGTCGCAGGCTTCAACCCGCCAGAGTGCAAGGGCGAGCCTCGACCTGGGGCCAGGGCGTCCGTGATCACCCTGGTCCCGGCGCCAGGTAAGTTTAAGCAATACCTAACCAATCAAAACCAATCAAAAACTAAACAATACCAACTAATATCCTCATTTGACAAAAACTCAGCAACAAGTAAACAAATACAAACAACAATAAACCATCCTAACATATTCATAACACACACCGATCGCATGAACAACGACGAATAATCCACTCAAACCCAGCTATCATCCAACATGTTCAATCCGTTGCTTCAAATGTCAAAACACAACAAATACTACTCACTTGACTCGCACAGTAGCATCGTACTACCAGAGCGAATCGCACTCGCGTAGAAGTGGAAAATCCTCCCCCATCCGCCTCTCCCATCTACTGCGAATAGGAGAAACCTTGTTCAAGATAGAACCTTCACATAGAACACCAATCGGTCACACAAACCACATCATCCTCACTTAGATCAATCCTCGTGTAAATTCAAATTTGCACATTAAGTGAGACAATGTGAATCAACTAAACCATCCGTGCCAACCCAACCAAACAGAACCATGGTGAATTCCGAGTGGATGGATGTTATTCGTACGATGCTTATTTGCTTGATAAAGAGGATGTAAGAATTGTGTGTGTTGATGGTTTGTATATGACTTAGCACTCGTGTGTCTGCTCATGTTGTGTGTATTGTTTTGCTTTGGGACACGATGCGATGCGATGCGATTCGATTCGATTCGATGTGGTGTTAGTATGAGAGAGTTTTCTCGATAGTGATGTTCTGGTTTGCTGATGTGCCGATGTGATGTGATGTGATGTGATGTGATGTGACGTGATGTGATGTGGAGTGAAGTGATGTGTTGATTTGAGCATTGTGTTGATTGATAGTAAGGGATGGTCCGACGACCTCCCCACTGGCAAAAACTACGCACCCGAGCGAGCCCGATTAGGGATCGTCGCAGGCTTCAACCCGCCAGAGTGCAAGGGCGAGCCTCGACCTGGGGCCAGGGCGTCCGTGATCACCCTGGTCCCGGCGCCAGGTAAGTTTAAGCAATACCTAACCAATCAAAACCAATCAAAAACTAAACAATACCAACTAATATCCTCATTTGACAAAAACTCAGCAACAAGTAAACAAATACAAACAACAATAAACCATCCTAACATATTCATAACACACACCGATCGCATGAACAACGACGAATAATCCACTCAAACCCAGCTATCATCCAACATGTTCAATCCGTTGCTTCAAATGTCAAAACACAACAAATACTACTCACTTGACTCGCACAGTAGCATCGTACTACCAGAGCGAATCGCACTCGCGTAGAAGTGGAAAATCCTCCCCCATCCGCCTCTCCCATCTACTGCGAATAGGAGAAACCTTGTTCAAGATAGAACCTTCACATAGAACACCAATCGGTCACACAAACCACATCATCCTCACTTAGATCAATCCTCGTGTAAATTCAAATTTGCACATTAAGTGAGACAATGTGAATCAACTAAACCATCCGTGCCAACCCAACCAAACAGAACCATGGTGAATTCCGAGTGGATGGATGTTATTCGTACGATGCTTATTTGCTTGATAAAGAGGATGTAAGAATTGTGTGTGTTGATGGTTTGTATATGACTTAGCACTCGTGTGTCTGCTCATGTTGTGTGTATTGTTTTGCTTTGGGACACGATGCGATGCGATGCGATGCGATTCGATTCGATTCGATGTGGTGTTAGTATGAGAGAGTTTTCTCGATAGTGATGTTCTGGTTTGCTGATGTGCCGATGTGATGTGATGTGATGTGATGTGATGTGACGTGATGTGATGTGGAGTGAAGTGATGTGTTGATTTGAGCATTGTGTTGATTGATAGTAAGGGATGGTCCGACGACCTCCCCACTGGCAAAAACTACGCACCCGAGCGAGCCCGATTAGGGATCGTCGCAGGCTTCAACCCGCCAGAGTGCAAGGGCGAGCCTCGACCTGGGGCCAGGGCGTCCGTGATCACCCTGGTCCCGGCGCCAGTTAAATTTAAGCAATACCTAACCAATCAAAACCAATCAAAAACTAAACAATACCAACTAATATCCTCATTTGACAAAAACTCAGCAACAAGTAAACAAATACAAACAACAATAAACCATCCTAACATATTCATAACACACACCGATCGCATGAACAACGACGAATAATCCACTCAAAACCAGCTATCATCCAACATGTTCAATCCGTTGCTTCAAATGTCAAAACACAACAAATACTACTCACTTGACTCGCACAGTAGCATCGTACTACCAGAGCGAATCGCACTCGCGTAGAAGTGGAAAATCCTCCCCCATCCGCCTCTCCCATCTACTGCGAATAGGAGAAACCTTGTTCAAGATAGAACCTTCACATAGAACACCAATCGGTCACACAAACCACATCATCCTCACTTAGATCAATCCTCGTGTAAATTCAAATTTGCACATTAAGTGAGACAATGTGAATCAACTAAACCATCCGTGCCAACCCAACCAAACAGAACCATGGTGAATTCCGAGTGGATGGATGTTATTCGTACGATGCTTATTTGCTTGATAAAGAGGATGTAAGAATTGTGTGTGTTGATGGTTTGTATATGACTTAGCACTCGTGTGTCTGCTCATGTTGTGTGTATTGTTTTGCTTTGGGACACGATGCGATGCGATGCGATGCGATTCGATTCGATTCGATGTGGTGTTAGTATGAGAGAGTTTTCTCGATAGTGATGTTCTGGTTTGCTGATGTGCCGATGTGATGTGATATGATGTGATGTGACGTGATGTGATGTGGAGTGAAGTGATGTGTTGATTTGAGCATTGTGTTGATTGATAGTAAGGGATGGTCCGAAGACCTCCCCACTGGCAAAAACTACGCACCCGAGCGAGCCCGATTAGGGATCGTCGCAGGCTTCAACCCGCCAGAGTGCAAGGGCGAGCCTCGACCTGGGGCCAGGGCGTCCGTGATCACCCTGGTCCCGGCGCCAGATAAGTTTAAGCAATACCTAACCAATCAAAACCAATCAAAAACTAAACAATACCAACTAATATCCTCATTTGACAAAAACTCAGCAACAAGTAAACAAATACAAACAACAATAAACCATCCTAACACATTCATAACACACACCGATCGCATGAACAACGACGAATAATCCACTCAAACCCAGCTACCATCCAACATGTTCAATCCGTTGCTTCAAATGTCAAAACACAACAAATACTACTCACTTGACTCGCACAGTAGCATCGTACTACCAGAGCGAATCGCACTCGCGTAGAAGTGGAAAATCCTCCCCCATCCGCCTCTCCCATCTACTGCGAATAGGAGAAACCTTGTTCAAGATAGAACCTTCACATAGAACACCAATCGGTCACACAAACCACATCATCCTCACTTAGATCAATCCTCGTGTAAATTCAAATTTGCACATTAAGTGAGACAATGTGAATCAACTAAACCATCCGTGCCAACCCAACCAAACAGAACCATGGTGAATTCCGAGTGGATGGATGTTATTCGTACGATGCTTATTTGCTTGATAAAGAGGATGTAAGAATTGTGTGTGTTGATGGTTTGTATATGACTTAGCACTCGTGTGTCTGCTCATGTTGTGTGTATTGTTTTGCTTTGGGACACGATGCGATGCGATGCGATGCGATTCGATTCGATTCGATGTGGTGTTAGTATGAGAGAGTTTTCTCGATAGTGATGTTCTGGTTTGCTGATGTGCCGATGTGATGTGATGTGATGTGATGTGATGTGACGTGATGTGATGTGGAGTGAAGTGATGTGTTGATTTGAGCATTGTGTTGATTGATAGTAAGGGATGGTCCGAAGACCTCCCCACTGGCAAAAACTACGCACCCGAGCGAGCCCGATTAGGGATCGTCGCAGGCTTCAACCCGCCAGAGTGCAAGGGCGAGCCTCGACCTGGGGCCAGGGCGTCCGTGATCACCCTGGTCCCGGCGCCAGATAAGTTTAAGCAATACCTAACCAATCAAAACCAATCAAAAACTAAACAATACCAACTAATATCCTCATTTGACAAAAACTCAGCAACAAGTAAACAAATACAAACAACAATAAACCATCCTAACACATTCATAACACACACCGATCGCATGAACAACGACGAATAATCCACTCAAACCCAGCTACCATCCAACATGTTCAATCCGTTGCTTCAAATGTCAAAACACAACAAATACTACTCACTTGACTCGCACAGTAGCATCGTACTACCAGAGCGAATCGCACTCGCGTAGAAGTGGAAAATCCTCCCCCATCCGCCTCTCCCATCTACTGCGAATAGGAGAAACCTTGTTCAAGATAGAACCTTCACATAGAACACCAATCGGTCACACAAACCACATCATCCTCACTTAGATCAATCCTCGTGTAAATTCAAATTTGCACATTAAGTGAGACAATGTGAATCAACTAAACCATCCGTGCCAACCCAACCAAACAGAACCATGGTGAATTCCGAGTGGATGGATGTTATTCGTACGATGCTTATTTGCTTGATAAAGAGGATGTAAGAATTGTGTGTGTTGATGGTTTGTATATGACTTAGCACTCGTGTGTCTGCTCATGTTGTGTGTATTGTTTTGCTTTGGGACACGATGCGATGCGATGCGATGCGATTCGATTCGATTCGATGTGGTGTTAGTATGAGAGAGTTTTCTCGATAGTGATGTTCTGGTTTGCTGATGTGCCGATGTGATGTGATATGATGTGATGTGACGTGATGTGATGTGGAGTGAAGTGATGTGTTGATTTGAGCATTGTGTTGATTGATAGTAAGGGATGGTCCGACGACCTCCCCACTGGCAAAAACTACGCACCCGAGCGAGCCCGATTAGGGATCGTCGCAGGCTTCAACCCGCCAGAGTGCAAGGGCGAGCCTCGACCTGGGGCCAGGGCGTCCGTGATCACCCTGGTCCCGGCGCCAGGTAAGTTTAAGCAATACCTAACCAATCAAAACCAATCAAAAACTAAACAATACCAACTAATATCCTCATTTGACAAAAACTCAGCAACAAGTAAACAAATACAAACAACAATAAACCATCCTAACACATTCATAACACACACCGATCGCATGAACAACGACGAATAATCCACTCAAACCCAGCTATCATCCAACATGTTCAATCCGTTGCTTCAAATGTCAAAACACAACAAATACTACTCACTTGACTCGCACAGTAGCATCGTACTACCAGAGCGAATCGCACTCGCGTAGAAGTGGAAAATCCTCCCCCATCCGCCTCTCCCATCTACTGCGAATAGGAGAAACCTTGTTCAAGATAGAACCTTCACATAGAACACCAATCGGTCACACAAACCACATCATCCTCACTTAGATCAATCCTCGTGTAAATTCAAATTTGCACATTAAGTGAGACAATGTGAATCAACTAAACCATCCGTGCCAACCCAACCAAACAGAACCATGGTGAATTCCGAGTGGATGGATGTTATTCGTACGATGCTTATTTGCTTGATAAAGAGGATGTAAGAATTGTGTGTGTTGATGGTTTGTATATGACTTAGCACTCGTGTGTCTGCTCATGTTGTGTGTATTGTTTTGCTTTGGGACACGATGCGATGCGATGCGATGCGATTCGATTCGATGTGGTGTTAGTATGAGAGAGTTTTCTCGATAGTGATGTTCTGGTTTGCTGATGTGCCGATGTGATGTGATGTGATGTGATGTGATGTGACGTGATGTGATGTGGAGTGAAGTGATGTGTTGATTTGAGCATTGTGTTGATTGATAGTAAGGGATGGTCCGAAGACCTCCCCACTGGCAAAAACTACGCACCCGAGCGAGCCCGATTAGGGATCGTCGCAGGCTTCAACCCGCCAGAGTGCAAGGGCGAGCCTCGACCTGGGGCCAGGGCGTCCGTGATCACCCTGGTCCCGGCGCCAGATAAGTTTAAGCAATACCTAACCAATCAAAACCAATCAAAAACTAAACAATACCAACTAATATCCTCATTTGACAAAAACTCAGCAACAAGTAAACAAATACAAACAACAATAAACCATCCTAACACATTCATAACACACACCGATCGCATGAACAACGACGAATAATCCACTCAAACCCAGCTACCATCCAACATGTTCAATCCGTTGCTTCAAATGTCAAAACACAACAAATACTACTCACTTGACTCGCACAGTAGCATCGTACTACCAGAGCGAATCGCACTCGCGTAGAAGTGGAAAATCCTCCCCCATCCGCCTCTCCCATCTACTGCGAATAGGAGAAACCTTGTTCAAGATAGAACCTTCACATAGAACACCAATCGGTCACACAAACCACATCATCCTCACTTAGATCAATCCTCGTGTAAATTCAAATTTGCACATTAAGTGAGACAATGTGAATCAACTAAACCATCCGTGCCAACCCAACCAAACAGAACCATGGTGAATTCCGAGTGGATGGATGTTATTCGTACGATGCTTATTTGCTTGATAAAGAGGATGTAAGAATTGTGTGTGTTGATGGTTTGTATATGACTTAGCACTCGTGTGTCTGCTCATGTTGTGTGTATTGTTTTGCTTTGGGACACGATGCGATGCGATGCGATGCGATTCGATTCGATTCGATGTGGTGTTAGTATGAGAGAGTTTTCTCGATAGTGATGTTCTGGTTTGCTGATGTGCCGATGTGATGTGATGTGATGTGATGTGGAGTGAAGTGATGTGTTGATTTGAGCATTGTGTTGATTGATAGTAAGGGATGGTCCGAAGACCTCCCCACTGGCAAAAACTACGCACCCGAGCGAGCCCGATTAGGGATCGTCGCAGGCTTCAACCCGCCAGAGTGCAAGGGCGAGCCTCGACCTGGGGCCAGGGCGTCCGTGATCACCCTGGTCCCGGCGCCAGGTAAGTTTAAGCAATGCCTAACCAATCAAAACCAATCAAAAACTAAACAATACCAACTAATATCCTCATTTGACAAAAACTCAGCAACAAGTAAACAAATACAAACAACAATAAACCATCCTAACACATTCATAACACACACCGATCGCATGAACAACGACGAATAATCCACTCAAACCCAGCTACCATCCAACATGTTCAATCCGTTGCTTCAAATGTCAAAACACAACAAATACTACTCACTTGACTCGCACAGTAGCATCGTACTACCAGAGCGAATCGCACTCGCGTAGAAGTGGAAAATCCTCCCCCATCCGCCTCTCCCATCTACTGCGAATAGGAGAAACCTTGTTCAAGATAGAACCTTCACATAGAACACCAATCGGTCACACAAACCACATCATCCTCACTTAGATCAATCCTCGTGTAAATTCAAATTTGCACATTAAGTGAGACAATGTGAATCAACTAAACCATCCGTGCCAACCCAACCAAACAGAACCATGGTGAATTCCGAGTGGATGGATGTTATTCGTACGATGCTTATTTGCTTGATAAAGAGGATGTAAGAATTGTGTGTGTTGATGGTTTGTATATGACTTAGCACTCGTGTGTCTGCTCATGTTGTGTGTATTGTTTTGCTTTGGGACACGATGCGATGCGATGCGATGCGATTCGATTCGATTCGATGTGGTGTTAGTATGAGAGAGTTTTCTCGATAGTGATGTTCTGGTTTGCTGATGTGCCGATGTGATGTGATGTGATGTGATGTGATGTGACGTGATGTGATGTGGAGTGAAGTGATGTGTTGATTTGAGCATTGTGTTGATTGATAGTAAGGGATGGTCCGAAGACCTCCCCACTGGCAAAAACTACGCACCCGAGCGAGCCCGATTAGGGATCGTCGCAGGCTTCAACCCGCCAGAGTGCAAGGGCGAGCCTCGACCTGGGGCCAGGGCGTCCGTGATCACCCTGGTCCCGGCGCCAGGTAAGTTTAAGCAATACCTAACCAATCAAAACCAATCAAAAACTAAACAATACCAACTAATATCCTCATTTGACAAAAACTCAGCAACAAGTAAACAAATACAAACAACAATAAACCATCCTAACACATTCATAACACACACCGATCGCATGAACAACGACGAATAATCCACTCAAACCCAGCTACCATCCAACATGTTCAATCCGTTGCTTCAAATGTCAAAACACAACAAATACTACTCACTTGACTCGCACAGTAGCATCGTACTACCAGAGCGAATCGCACTCGCGTAGAAGTGGAAAATCCTCCCCCATCCGCCTCTCCCATCTACTGCGAATAGGAGAAACCTTGTTCAAGATAGAACCTTCACATAGAACACCAATCGGTCACACAAACCACATCATCCTCACTTAGATCAATCCTCGTGTAAATTCAAATTTGCACATTAAGTGAGACAATGTGAATCAACTAAACCATCCGTGCCAACCCAACCAAACAGAACCATGGTGAATTCCGAGTGGATGGATGTTATTCGTACGATGCTTATTTGCTTGATAAAGAGGATGTAAGAATTGTGTGTGTTGATGGTTTGTATATGACTTAGCACTCGTGTGTCTGCTCATGTTGTGTGTATTGTTTTGCTTTGGGACACGATGCGATGCGATGCGATGCGATTCGATTCGATTCGATGTGGTGTTAGTATGAGAGAGTTTTCTCGATAGTGATGTTCTGGTTTGCTGATGTGCCGATGTGATGTGATGTGATGTGATGTGGAGTGAAGTGATGTGTTGATTTGAGCATTGTGTTGATTGATAGTAAGGGATGGTCCGAAGACCTCCCCACTGGCAAAAACTACGCACCCGAGCGAGCCCGATTAGGGATCGTCGCAGGCTTCAACCCGCCAGAGTGCAAGGGCGAGCCTCGACCTGGGGCCAGGGCGTCCGTGATCACCCTGGTCCCGGCGCCAGGTAAGTTTAAGCAATACCTAACCAATCAAAACCAATCAAAAACTAAACAATACCAACTAATATCCTCATTTGACAAAAACTCAGCAACAAGTAAACAAATACAAACAACAATAAACCATCCTAACACATTCATAACACACACCGATCGCATGAACAACGACGAATAATCCACTCAAACCCAGCTATCATCCAACATGTTCAATCCGTTGCTTCAAATGTCAAAACACAACAAATACTACTCACTTGACTCGCACAGTAGCATCGTACTACCAGAGCGAATCGCACTCGCGTAGAAGTGGAAAATCCTCCCCCATCCGCCTCTCCCCATCTACTGCGAATAGGAGAAACCTTGTTCAAGATAGAACCTTCACATAGAACACCAATCGGTCACACAAACCACATCATCCTCACTTAGATCAATCCTCGTGTAAATTCAAATTTGCACATTAAGTGAGACAATGTGAATCAACTAAACCATCCGTGCCAACCCAACCAAACAGAACCATGGTGAATTCCGAGTGGATGGATGTTATTCGTACGATGCTTATTTGCTTGATAAAGAGGATGTAAGAATTGTGTGTGTTGATGGTTTGTATATGACTTAGCACTCGTGTGTCTGCTCATGTTGTGTGTATTGTTTTGCTTTGGGACACGATGCGATGCGATTCGATTCGATGTGGTGTTAGTATGAGAGAGTTTTCTCGATAGTGATGTTCTGGTTTGCTGATGTGCCGATGTGATGTGATGTGATGTGATGTGGAGTGAAGTGATGTGTTGATTTGAGCATTGTGTTGATTGATAGTAAGGGATGGTCCGAAGACCTCCCCACTGGCAAAAACTACGCACCCGAGCGAGCCCGATTAGGGATCGTCGCAGGCTTCAACCCGCCAGAGTGCAAGGGCGAGCCTCGACCTGGGGCCAGGGCGTCCGTGATCACCCTGGTCCCGGCGCCAGGTAAGTTTAAGCAATGCCTAACCAATCAAAACCAATCAAAAACTAAACAATACCAACTAATATCCTCATTTGACAAAAACTCAGCAACAAGTAAACAAATACAAACAACAATAAACCATCCTAACATATTCATAACACACACCGATCGCATGAACAACGACGAATAATCCACTCAAAACCAGCTATCATCCAACATGTTCAATCCGTTGCTTCAAATGTCAAAACACAACAAATACTACTCACTTGACTCGCACAGTAGCATCGTACTACCAGAGCGAATCGCACTCGCGTAGAAGTGGAAAATCCTCCCCCATCCGCCTCTCCCATCTACTGCGAATAGGAGAAACCTTGTTCAAGATAGAACCTTCACATAGAACACCAATCGGTCACACAAACCACATCATCCTCACTTAGATCAATCCTCGTGTAAATTCAAATTTGCACATTAAGTGAGACAATGTGAATCAACTAAACCATCCGTGCCAACCCAACCAAACAGAACCATGGTGAATTCCGAGTGGATGGATGTTATTCGTACGATGCTTATTTGCTTGATAAAGAGGATGTAAGAATTGTGTGTGTTGATGGTTTGTATATGACTTAGCACTCGTGTGTCTGCTCATGTTGTGTGTATTGTTTTGCTTTGGGACACGATGCGATGCGATTCGATTCGATGTGGTGTTAGTATGAGAGAGTTTTCTCGATAGTGATGTTCTGGTTTGCTGATGTGCCGATGTGATGTGATGTGATGTGATGTGATGTGACGTGATGTGATGTGGAGTGAAGTGATGTGTTGATTTGAGCATTGTGTTGATTGATAGTAAGGGATGGTCCGACGACCTCCCCACTGGCAAAAACTACGCACCCGAGCGAGCCCGATTAGGGATCGTCGCAGGCTTCAACCCGCCAGAGTGCAAGGGCGAGCCTCGACCTGGGGCCAGGGCGTCCGTGATCACCCTGGTCCCGGCGCCAGGTAAGTTTAAGCAATACCTAACCAATCAAAACCAATCAAAAACTAAACAATACCAACTAATATCCTCATTTGACAAAAACTCAGCAACAAGTAAACAAATACAAACAACAATAAACCATCCTAACACATTCATAACACACACCGATCGCATGAACAACGACGAATAATCCACTCAAAACCAGCTATCATCCAACATGTTCAATCCGTTGCTTCAAATATCAAAACACAACAAATACTACTCACTTGACTCGCACAGTAGAATCGTACTACCAGAGCGAATCGCACTCGCGTAGAAGTGGAAAATCCTCCCCCATCCGCCTCTCCCCATCTACTGCGAATAGGAGAAACCTTGTTCAAGATAGAACCTTCACATAGAACACCAATCGGTCACACAAACCACATCATCCTCACTTAGATCAATCCTCGTGTAAATTCAAATTTGCACATTAAGTGAGACAATGTGAATCAACTAAACCATCCGTGCCAACCCAACCAAACAGAACCATGGTGAATTCCGAGTGGATGGATGTTATTCGTACGATGCTTATTTGCTTGATAAAGAGGATGTAAGAATTGTGTGTGTTGATGGTTTGTATATGACTTAGCACTCGTGTGTCTGCTCATGTTGTGTGTATTGTTTTGCTTTGGGACACGATGCGATGCGATGCGATGCGATTCGATTCGATTCGATGTGGTGTTAGTATGAGAGAGTTTTCTCGATAGTGATGTTCTGGTTTGCTGATGTGCCGATGTGATGTGATGTGATGTGACGTGATGTGATGTGGAGTGAAGTGATGTGTTGATTTGAGCATTGTGTTGATTGATAGTAAGGGATGGTCCGAAGACCTCCCCACTGGCAAAAACTACGCACCCGAGCGAGCCCGATCAGGGATCGTCGCAGGCTTCAACCCGCCAGAGTGCAAGGGCGAGCCTCGACCTGGGGCCAGGGCGTCCGTGATCACCCTGGTCCCGGCGCCAGGTAAGTTTAAGCAATACCTAACCAATCAAAACCAATCAAAAACTAAACAATACCAACTAATATCCTCATTTGACAAAAACTCAGCAACAAGTAAACAAATACAAACAACAATAAACCATCCTAACACATTCATAACACACACCGATCGCATGAACAACGACGAATAATCCACTCAAACCCAGCTATCATCCAACATGTTCAATCCGTTGCTTCAAATGTCAAAACACAACAAATACTACTCACTTGACTCGCACAGTAGCATCGTACTACCAGAGCGAATCGCACTCGCGTAGAAGTGGAAAATCCTCCCCCATCCGCCTCTCCCATCTACTGCGAATAGGAGAAACCTTGTTCAAGATAGAACCTTCACATAGAACACCAATCGGTCACACAAACCACATCATCCTCACTTAGATCAATCCTCGTGTAAATTCAAATTTGCACATTAAGTGAGACAATGTGAATCAACTAAACCATCCGTGCCAACCCAACCAAACAGAACCATGGTGAATTCCGAGTGGATGGATGTTATTCGTACGATGCTTATTTGCTTGATAAAGAGGATGTAAGAATTGTGTGTGTTGATGGTTTGTATATGACTTAGCACTCGTGTGTCTGCTCATGTTGTGTGTATTGTTTTGCTTTGGGACACGATGCGATGCGATTCGATTCGATGTGGTGTTAGTATGAGAGTTTTCTCGATAGTGATGTTCTGGTTTGCTGATGTGCCGATGTGATGTGATGTGATGTGATGTGGAGTGAAGTGATGTGTTGATTTGAGCATTGTGTTGATTGATAGTAAGGGATGGTCCGAAGACCTCCCCACTGGCAAAAACTACGCACCCGAGCGAGCCCGATTAGGGATCGTCGCAGGCTTCAACCCGCCAGAGTGCAAGGGCGAGCCTCGACCTGGGGCCAGGGCGTCCGTGATCACCCTGGTCCCGGCGCCAGGTAAGTTTAAGCAATACCTAACCAATCAAAACCAATCAAAAACTAAACTATACCAACTAATATCCTCATTTGACAAAAACTCAGCAACAAGTAAACAAATACAAACAACAATAAACCATCCTAACACATTCATAACACACACCGATCGCATGAACAACGACGAATAATCCACTCAAAACCAGCTATCATCCAACATGTTCAATCCGTTGCTTCAAATGTCAAAACACAACAAATACTACTCACTTGACTCGCACAGTAGCATCGTACTACCAGAGCGAATCGCACTCGCGTAGAAGTGGAAAATCCTCCCCCATCCGCCTCTCCCATCTACTGCGAATAGGAGAAACCTTGTTCAAGATAGAACCTTCACATAGAACACCAATCGGTCACACAAACCACATCATCCTCACTTAGATCAATCCTCGTGTAAATTCAAATTTGCACATTAAGTGAGACAATGTGAATCAACTAAACCATCCGTGCCAACCCAACCAAACAGAACCATGGTGAATTCCGAGTGGATGGATGTTATTCGTACGATGCTTATTTGCTTGATAAAGAGGATGTAAGAATTGTGTGTGTTGATGGTTTGTATATGACTTAGCACTCGTGTGTCTGCTCATGTTGTGTGTATTGTTTTGCTTTGGGACACGATGCGATGCGATGCGATGCGATTCGATTCGATTCGATGTGGTGTTAGTATGAGAGAGTTTTCTCGATAGTGATGTTCTGGTTTGCTGATGTGCCGATGTGATGTGATGTGATGTGATGTGATGTGACGTGATGTGATGTCGAGTGAAGTGATGTGTTGATTTGAGCATTGTGTTGATTGATAGTAAGGGATGGTCCGAAGACCTCCCCACTGGCAAAAACTACGCACCCGAGCGAGCCCGATTAGGGATCGTCGCAGGCTTCAACCCGCCAGAGTGCAAGGGCGAGCCTCGACCTGGGGCCAGGGCGTCCGTGATCACCCTGGTCCCGGCGCCAGGTAAGTTTAAGCAATACCTAACCAATCAAAACCAATCAAAAACTAAACAATACCAACTAATATCCTCATTTGACAAAAACTCAGCAACAAGTAAACAAATACAAACAACAATAAACCATCCTAACACATTCATAACACACACCGATCGCATGAACAACGACGAATAATCCACTCAAAACCAGCTATCATCCAACATGTTCAATCCGTTGCTTCAAATGTCAAAACACAACAAATACTACTCACTTGACTCGCACAGTAGCATCGTACTACCAGAGCGAATCGCACTCGCGTAGAAGTGGAAAATCCTCCCCCATCCGCCTCTCCCATCTACTGCGAATAGGAGAAACCTTGTTCAAGATAGAACCTTCACATAGAACACCAATCGGTCACACAAACCACATCATCCTCACTTAGATCAATCCTCGTGTAAATTCAAATTTGCACATTAAGTGAGACAATGTGAATCAACTAAACCATCCGTGCCAACACAACCAAACAGAACCATGGTGAATTCCGAGTGGATGGATGTTATTCGTACGATGCTTATTTGCTTGATAAAGAGGATGTAAGAATTGTGTGTGTTGATGGTTTGTATATGACTTAGCACTCGTGTGTCTGCTCATGTTGTGTGTATTGTTTTGCTTTGGGACACGATGCGATGCGATGCGATGCGATTCGATTCGATTCGATGTGGTGTTAGTATGAGAGAGTTTTCTCGATAGTGATGTTCTGGTTTGCTGATGTGCCGATGTGATGTGATATGATGTGATGTGACGTGATGTGATGTGGAGTGAAGTGATGTGTTGATTTGAGCATTGTGTTGATTGATAGTAAGGGATGGTCCGAAGACCTCCCCACTGGCAAAAACTACGCACCCGAGCGAGCCCGATTAGGGATCGTCGCAGGCTTCAACCCGCCAGAGTGCAAGGGCGAGCCTCGACCTGGGGCCAGGGCGTCCGTGATCACCCTGGTCCCGGCGCCAGGTAAGTTTAAGCAATACCTAACCAATCAAAACCAATCAAAAACTAAACAATACCAACTAATATCCTCATTTGACAAAAACTCAGCAACAAGTAAACAAATACAAACAACAATAAACCATCCTAACACATTCATAACACACACCGATCGCATGAACAACGACGAATAATCCACTCAAACCCAGCTATCATCCAACATGTTCAATCCGTTGCTTCAAATGTCAAAACACAACAAATACTACTCACTTGACTCGCACAGTAGCATCGTACTACCAGAGCGAATCGCACTCGCGTAGAAGTGGAAAATCCTCCCCCATCCGCCTCTCCCCATCTACTGCGAATAGGAGAAACCTTGTTCAAGATAGAACCTTCACATAGAACACCAATCGGTCACACAAACCACATCATCCTCACTTAGATCAATCCTCGTGTAAATTCAAATTTGCACATTAAGTGAGACAATGTGAATCAACTAAACCATCCGTGCCAACCCAACCAAACAGAACCATGGTGAATTCCGAGTGGATGGATGTTATTCGTACGATGCTTATTTGCTTGATAAAGAGGATGTAAGAATTGTGTGTGTTGATGGTTTGTATATGACTTAGCACTCGTGTGTCTGCTCATGTTGTGTGTATTGTTTTGCTTTGGGACACGATGCGATGCGATGCGATGCGATTCGATTCGATTCGATGTGGTGTTAGTATGAGAGAGTTTTCTCGATAGTGATGTTCTGGTTTGCTGATGTGCCGATGTGATGTGATGTGATGTGATGTGATGTGACGTGATGTGATGTGGAGTGAAGTGATGTGTTGATTTGAGCATTGTGTTGATTGATAGTAAGGGATGGTCCGAAGACCTCCCCACTGGCAAAAACTACGCACCCGAGCGAGCCCGATTAGGGATCGTCGCAGGCTTCAACCCGCCAGAGTGCAAGGGCGAGCCTCGACCTGGGGCCAGGGCGTCCGTGATCACCCTGGTCCCGGCGCCAGGTAAGTTTAAGCAATACCTAACCAATCAAAACCAATCAAAAACTAAACAATACCAACTAATATCCTCATTTGACAAAAACTCAGCAACAAGTAAACAAATACAAACAACAATAAACCATCCTAACACATTCATAACACACACCGATCGCATGAACAACGACGAATAATCCACTCAAACCCAGCTATCATCCAACATGTTCAATCCGTTGCTTCAAATGTCAAAACACAACAAATACTACTCACTTGACTCGCACAGTAGCATCGTACTACCAGAGCGAATCGCACTCGCGTAGAAGTGGAAAATCCTCCCCCATCCGCCTCTCCCATCTACTGCGAATAGGAGAAACCTTGTTCAAGATAGAACCTTCACATAGAACACCAATCGGTCACACAAACCACATCATCCTCACTTAGATCAATACTCGTGTAAATTCAAATTTGCACATTAAGTGAGACAATGTGAATCAACTAAACCATCCGTGCCAACCCAACCAAACAGAACCATGGTGAATTCCGAGTGGATGGATGTTATTCGTACGATGCTTATTTGCTTGATAAAGAGGATGTAAGAATTGTGTGTGTTGATGGTTTGTATATGACTTAGCACTCGTGTGTCTGCTCATGTTGTGTGTATTGTTTTGCTTTGGGACACGATGCGATGCGATGCGATGCGATTCGATTCGATTCGATGTGGTGTTAGTATGAGAGAGTTTTCTCGATAGTGATGTTCTGGTTTGCTGATGTGCCGATGTGATGTGATGTGATGTGATGTGGAGTGAAGTGATGTGTTGATTTGAGCATTGTGTTGATTGATAGTAAGGGATGGTCCGAAGACCTCCCCACTGGCAAAAACTACGCACCCGAGCGAGCCCGATTAGGGATCGTCGCAGGCTTCAACCCGCCAGAGTGCAAGGGCGAGCCTCGACCTGGGGCCAGGGCGTCCGTGATCACCCTGGTCCCGGCGCCAGGTAAGTTTAAGCAATACCTAACCAATCAAAACCAATCAAAAACTAAACAATACCAACTAATATCCTCATTTGACAAAAACTCAGCAACAAGTAAACAAATACAAACAACAATAAACCATCCTAACACATTCATAACACACACCGATCGCATGAACAACGACGAATAATCCACTCAAACCCAGCTATCATCCAACATGTTCAATCCGTTGCTTCAAATGTCAAAACACAACAAATACTACTCACTTGACTCGCACAGTAGCATCGTACTACCAGAGCGAATCGCACTCGCGTATAAGTGGAAAATCCTCCCCCATCCGCCTCTCCCATCTACTGCGAATAGGAGAAACCTTGTTCAAGATAGAACCTTCACATAGAACACCAATCGGTCACACAAACCACATCATCCTCACTTAGATCAATCCTCGTGTAAATTCAAATTTGCACATTAAGTGAGACAATGTGAATCAACTAAACCATCCGTGCCAACCCAACCAAACAGAACCATGGTGAATTCCGAGTGGATGGATGTTATTCGTACGATGCTTATTTGCTTGATAAAGAGGATGTAAGAATTGTGTGTGTTGATGGTTTGTATATGACTTAGCACTCGTGTGTCTGCTCATGTTGTGTGTATTGTTTTGCTTTGGGACACGATGCGATGCGATGCGATGCGATTCGATTCGATTCGATGTGGTGTTAGTATGAGAGAGTTTTCTCGATAGTGATGTTCTGGTTTGCTGATGTGCCGATGTGATGTGATGTGATGTGATGTGATGTGACGTGATGTGATGTGGAGTGAAGTGATGTGTTGATTTGAGCATTGTGTTGATTGATAGTAAGGGATGGTCCGAAGACCTCCCCACTGGCAAAAACTACGCACCCGAGCGAGCCCGATTAGGGATCGTCGCAGGCTTCAACCCGCCAGAGTGCAAGGGCGAGCCTCGACCTGGGGCCAGGGCGTCCGTGATCACCCTGGTCCCGGCGCCAGGTAAGTTTAAGCAATACCTAACCAATCAAAACCAATCAAAAACTAAACAATACCAACTAATATCCTCATTTGACAAAAACTCAGCAACAAGTAAACAAATACAAACAACAATAAACCATCCTAACACATTCATAACACACACCGATCGCATGAACAACGACGAATAATCCACTCAAACCCAGCTTTCATCCAACATGTTCAATCCGTTGCTTCAAATATCAAAACACAACAAATACTACTCACTTGACTCGCACAGTAGCATCGTACTACCAGAGCAAATCGCACTCGCGTAGAAGTGGAAAATCCTCCCCCATCCGCCTCTCCCATCTACTGCGAATAGGAGAAACCTTGTTCAAGATAGAACCTTCACATAGAACACCAATCGGTCACACAAACCACATCATCCTCACTTAGATCAATCCTCGTGTAAATTCAAATTTGCACATTAAGTGAGACAATGTGAATCAACTAAACCATCCGTGCCAACCCAACCAAACAGAACCATGGTGAATTCCGAGTGGATGGATGTTATTCGTACGATGCTTATTTGCTTGATAAAGAGGATGTAAGAATTGTGTGTGTTGATGGTTTGTATATGACTTAGCACTCGTGTGTCTGCTCATGTTGTGTGTATTGTTTTGCTTTGGGACACGATGCGATGCGATGCGATGCGATTCGATTCGATTCGATGTGGTGTTAGTATGAGAGAGTTTTCTCGATAGTGATGTTCTGGTTTGCTGATGTGCCGATGTGATGTGATGTGATGTGATGTGATGTGATGTGATGTGATGTGACGTGATGTGATGTGGAGTGAAGTGATGTGTTGATTTGAGCATTGTGTTGATTGATAGTAAGGGATGGTCCGAAGACCTCCCCACTGGCAAAAACTACGCACCCGAGCGAGCCCGATTAGGGATCGTCGCAGGCTTCAACCCGCCAGAGTGCAAGGGCGAGCCTCGACCTGGGGCCAGGGCGTCCGTGATCACCCTGGTCCCGGCGCCAGGTAAGTTTAAGCAATACCTAACCAATCAAAACCAATCGAAAACTAAACAATACCAACTAATATCCTCATTTGACAAAAACTCAGCAACAAGTAAACAAATACAAACAACAATAAACCATCCTAACACATTCATAACACACACCGATCGCATGAACAACGACGAATAATCCACTCAAACCCAGCTATCATCCAACATGTTCAATCCGTTGCTTCAAATGTCAAAACACAACAAATACTACTCACTTGACTCGCACAGTAGCATCGTACTACCAGAGCGAATCGCACTCGCGTAGAAGTGGAAAATCCTCCCCCATCCGCCTCTCCCATCTACTGCGAATAGGAGAAACCTTGTTCAAGATAGAACCTTCACATAGAACACCAATCGGTCACACAAACCACATCATCCTCACTTAGATCAATCCTCGTGTAAATTCAAATTTGCACATTAAGTGAGACAATGTGAATCAACTAAACCATCCGTGCCAACCCAACCAAACAGAACCATGGTGAATTCCGAGTGGATGGATGTTATTCGTACGATGCTTATTTGCTTGATAAAGAGGATGTAAGAATTGTGTGTGTTGATGGTTTGTATATGACTTAGCACTCGTGTGTCTGCTCATGTTGTGTGTATTGTTTTGCTTTGGGACACGATGCGATGCGATGCGATGCGATTCGATTCGATTCGATGTGGTGTTAGTATGAGAGAGTTTTCTCGATAGTGATGTTCTGGTTTGCTGATGTGCCGATGTGATGTGATGTGATGTGATGTGATGTGGAGTGAAGTGATGTGTTGATTTGAGCATTGTGTTGATTGATAGTAAGGGATGGTCCGAAGACCTCCCCACTGGCAAAAACTACGCACCCGAGCGAGCCCGATTAGGGATCGTCGCAGGCTTCAACCCGCCAGAGTGCAAGGGCGAGCCTCGACCTGGGGCCAGGGCGTCCGTGATCACCCTGGTCCCGGCGCCAGGTAAGTTTAAGCAATACCTAACCAATCAAAACCAATCGAAAACTAAACAATACCAACTAATATCCTCATTTGACAAAAACTCAGCAACAAGTAAACAAATACAAACAACAATAAACCATCCTAACACATTCATAACACACACCGATCGCATGAACAACGACGAATAATCCACTCAAACCCAGCTATCATCCAACATGTTCAATCCGTTGCTTCAAATATCAAAACACAACAAATACTACTCACTTGACTCGCACAGTAGAATCGTACTACCAGAGCGAATCGCACTCGCGTATAAGTGGAAAATCCTCCCCCATCCGCCTCTCCCCATCTAATGCGAATAGGAGAAACCTTGTTCAAGATAGAACCTTCACATAGAACACCAATCGGTCACACAAACCACATCATCCTCACTTAGATCAATCCTAGTGTAAATTCAAATTTGCACATTAAGTGAGGCAATGTGAATCAACTAAACCATCCGTGCCAACCCAACCAAACAGAACCATGGTGAATTCCGAGTGGATGGATGTTATTCGTACGATGCTTATTTGCTTGATAAAGAGGATGTAAGAATTGTGTGTGTTGATGGTTTGTATATGACTTAGCACTCGTGTGTCTGCTCATGTTGTGTGTATTGTTTTGCTTTGGGACACGATGCGATGCGATGCGATGCGATTCGATTCGATTCGATGTGGTGTTAGTATGAGAGAGTTTTCTCGATAGTGATGTTCTGGTTTGCTGATGTGCCGATGTGATGTGATGTGATGTGATGTGGAGTGAAGTGATGTGTTGATTTGAGCATTGTGTTGATTGATAGTAAGGGATGGTCCGAAGACCTCCCCACTGGCAAAAACTACGCACCCGAGCGAGCCCGATTAGGGATCGTCGCAGGCTTCAACCCGCCAGAGTGCAAGGGCGAGCCTCGACCTGGGGCCAGGGCGTCCGTGATCACCCTGGTCCCGGCGCCAGGTAAGTTTAAGCAATACCTAACCAATCAAAACCAATCAAAAACTAAACAATACCAACTAATATCCTCATTTGACAAAAACTCAGCAACAAGTAAACAAATACAAACAACAATAAACCATCCTAACACATTCATAACACACACCGATCGCATGAACAACGACGAATAATCCACTCAAACCCAGCTATCATCCAACATGTTCAATCCGTTGCTTCAAATGTCAAAACACAACAAATACTACTCACTTGACTCGCACAGTAGCATCGTACTACCAGAGCGAATCGCACTCGCGTAGAAGTGGAAAATCCTCCCCCATCCGCCTCTCCCATCTACTGCGAATAGGAGAAACCTTGTTCAAGATAGAACCTTCACATAGAACACCAATCGGTCACACAAACCACATCATCCTCACTTAGATCAATCCTCGTGTAAATTCAAATTTGCACATTAAGTGAGACAATGTGAATCAACTAAACCATCCGTGCCAACCCAACCAAACAGAACCATGGTGAATTCCGAGTGGATGGATGTTATTCGTACGATGCTTATTTGCTTGATAAAGAGGATGTAAGAATTGTGTGTGTTGATGGTTTGTATATGACTTAGCACTCGTGTGTCTGCTCATGTTGTGTGTATTGTTTTGCTTTGGGACACGATGCGATGCGATGCGATGCGATTCGATTCGATTCGATGTGGTGTTAGTATGAGAGAGTTTTCTCGATAGTGATGTTCTGGTTTGCTGATGTGCCGATGTGATGTGATGTGATGTGATGTGGAGTGAAGTGATGTGTTGATTTGAGCATTGTGTTGATTGATAGTAAGGGATGGTCCGAAGACCTCCCCACTGGCAAAAACTACGCACCCGAGCGAGCCCGATTAGGGATCGTCGCAGGCTTCAACCCGCCAGAGTGCAAGGGCGAGCCTCGACCTGGGGCCAGGGCGTCCGTGATCACCCTGGTCCCGGCGCCAGGTAAGTTTAAGCAATACCTAACCAATCAAAACCAATCAAAAACTAAACAATACCAACTAATATCCTCATTTGACAAAAACTCAGCAACAAGTAAACAAATACAAACAACAATAAACCATCCTAACACATTCATAACACACACCGATCGCATGAACAACGACGAATAATCCACTCAAACCCAGCTATCATCCAACATGTTCAATCCGTTGCTTCAAATATCAAAACACAACAAATACTACTCACTTGACTCGCACAGTAGAATCGTACTACCAGAGCGAATCGCACTCGCGTATAAGTGGAAAATCCTCCCCCATCCGCCTCTCCCCATCTAATGCGAATAGGAGAAACCTTGTTCAAGATAGAACCTTCACATAGAACACCAATCGGTCACACAAACCACATCATCCTCACTTAGATCAATCCTAGTGTAAATTCAAATTTGCACATTAAGTGAGGCAATGTGAATCAACTAAACCATCCGTGCCAACCCAACCAAACAGAACCATGGTGAATTCCGAGTGGATGGATGTTATTCGTACGATGCTTATTTGCTTGATAAAGAGGATGTAAGAATTGTGTGTGTTGATGGTTTGTATATGACTTAGCACTCGTGTGTCTGCTCATGTTGTGTGTATTGTTTTGCTTTGGGACACGATGCGATGCGATGCGATGCGATTCGATTCGATTCGATGTGGTGTTAGTATGAGAGAGTTTTCTCGATAGTGATGTTCTGGTTTGCTGATGTGCCGATGTGATGTGATGTGATGTGATGTGGAGTGAAGTGATGTGTTGATTTGAGCATTGTGTTGATTGATAGTAAGGGATGGTCCGAAGACCTCCCCACTGGCAAAAACTACGCACCCGAGCGAGCCCGATTAGGGATCGTCGCAGGCTTCAACCCGCCAGAGTGCAAGGGCGAGCCTCGACCTGGGGCCAGGGCGTCCGTGATCACCCTGGTCCCGGCGCCAGGTAAGTTTAAGCAATACCTAACCAATCAAAAACTAAACAATACCAACTAATATCCTCATTTGACAAAAACTCAGCAACAAGTAAACAAATACAAACAACAATAAACCATCCTAACACATTCATAACACACACCGATCGCATGAACAACGACGAATAATCCACTCAAACCCAGCTATCATCCAACATGTTCAATCCGTTGCTTCAAATGTCAAAACACAACAAATACTACTCACTTGACTCGCACAGTAGAATCGTACTACCAGAGCGAATCGCACTCGCGTATAAGTGGAAAATCCTCCCCCATCCGCCTCTCCCATCTACTGCGAATAGGAGAAACCTTGTTCAAGATAGAACCTTCACATAGAACACCAATCGGTCACACAAACCACATCATCCTCACTTAGATCAATCCTAGTGTAAATTCAAATTTGCACATTAAGTGAGGCAATGTGAATCAACTAAACCATCCGTGCCAACCCAACCAAACAGAACCATGGTGAATTCCGAGTGGATGGATGTTATTCGTACGATGCTTATTTGCTTGATAAAGAGGATGTAAGAATTGTGTGTGTTGATGGTTTGTATATGACTTAGCACTCGTGTGTCTGCTCATGTTGTGTGTATTGTTTTGCTTTGGGACACGATGCGATGCGATGCGATGCGATTCGATTCGATTCGATGTGGTGTTAGTATGAGAGAGTTTTCTCGATAGTGATGTTCTGGTTTGCTGATGTGCCGATGTGATGTGATGTGATGTGATGTGGAGTGAAGTGATGTGTTGATTTGAGCATTGTGTTGATTGATAGTAAGGGATGGTCCGAAGACCTCCCCACTGGCAAAAACTACGCACCCGAGCGAGCCCGATTAGGGATCGTCGCAGGCTTCAACCCGCCAGAGTGCAAGGGCGAGCCTCGACCTGGGGCCAGGGCGTCCGTGATCACCCTGGTCCCGGCGCCAGGTAAGTTTAAGCAATACCTAACCAATCAAAACCAATCAAAAACTAAACAATACCAACTAATATCCTCATTTGACAAAAACTCAGCAACAAGTAAACAAATACAAACAACAATAAACCATCCTAACACATTCATAACACACACCGATCGCATGAACAACGACGAATAATCCACTCAAACCCAGCTATCATCCAACATGTTCAATCCGTTGCTTCAAATGTCAAAACACAACAAATACTACTCACTTGACTCGCACAGTAGCATCGTACTACCAGAGCGAATCGCACTCGCGTATAAGTGGAAAATCCTCCCCCATCCGCCTCTCCCATCTACTGCGAATAGGAGAAACCTTGTTCAAGATAGAACCTTCACATAGAACACCAATCGGTCACACAAACCACATCATCCTCACTTAGATCAATCCTCGTGTAAATTCAAATTTGCACATTAAGTGAGACAATGTGAATCAACTAAACCATCCGTGCCAACCCAACCAAACAGAACCATGGTGAATTCCGAGTGGATGGATGTTATTCGTACGATGCTTATTTGCTTGATAAAGAGGATGTAAGAATTGTGTGTGTTGATGGTTTGTATATGACTTAGCACTCGTGTGTCTGCTCATGTTGTGTGTATTGTTTTGCTTTGGGACACGATGCGATGCGATGCGATGCGATTCGATTCGATTCGATGTGGTGTTAGTATGAGAGAGTTTTCTCGATAGTGATGTTCTGGTTTGCTGATGTGCCGATGTGATGTGATGTGATGTGATGTGGAGTGAAGTGATGTGTTGATTTGAGCATTGTGTTGATTGATAGTAAGGGATGGTCCGAAGACCTCCCCACTGGCAAAAACTACGCACCCGAGCGAGCCCGATTAGGGATCGTCGCAGGCTTCAACCCGCCAGAGTGCAAGGGCGAGCCTCGACCTGGGGCCAGGGCGTCCGTGATCACCCTGGTCCCGGCGCCAGGTAAGTTTAAGCAATACCTAACCAATCAAAAACTAAACAATACCAACTAATATCCTCATTTGACAAAAACTCAGCAACAAGTAAACAAATACAAACAACAATAAACCATCCTAACACATTCATAACACACACCGATCGCATGAACAACGACGAATAATCCACTCAAACCCAGCTATCATCCAACATGTTCAATCCGTTGCTTCAAATATCAAAACACAACAAATACTACTCACTTGACTCGCACAGTAGAATCGTACTACCAGAGCGAATCGCACTCGCGTATAAGTGGAAAATCCTCCCCCATCCGCCTCTCCCCATCTAATGCGAATAGGAGAAACCTTGTTCAAGATAGAACCTTCACATAGAACACCAATCGGTCACACAAACCACATCATCCTCACTTAGATCAATCCTAGTGTAAATTCAAATTTGCACATTAAGTGAGGCAATGTGAATCAACTAAACCATCCGTGCCAACCCAACCAAACAGAACCATGGTGAATTCCGAGTGGATGGATGTTATTCGTACGATGCTTATTTGCTTGATAAAGAGGATGTAAGAATTGTGTGTGTTGATGGTTTGTATATGACTTAGCACTCGTGTGTCTGCTCATGTTGTGTGTATTGTTTTGCTTTGGGACACGATGCGATGCGATGCGATGCGATTCGATTCGATTCGATGTGGTGTTAGTATGAGAGAGTTTTCTCGATAGTGATGTTCTGGTTTGCTGATGTGCCGATGTGATGTGATGTGATGTGGAGTGAAGTGATGTGTTGATTTGAGCATTGTGTTGATTGATAGTAAGGGATGGTCCGAAGACCTCCCCACTGGCAAAAACTACGCACCCGAGCGAGCCCGATTAGGGATCGTCGCAGGCTTCAACCCGCCAGAGTGCAAGGGCGAGCCTCGACCTGGGGCCAGGGCGTCCGTGATCACCCTGGTCCCGGCGCCAGGTAAGTTTAAGCAATACCTAACCAATCAAAAACTAAACAATACCAACTAATATCCTCATTTGACAAAAACTCAGCAACAAGTAAACAAATACAAACAACAATAAACCATCCTAACACATTCATAACACACACCGATCGCATGAACAACGACGAATAATCCACTCAAACCCAGCTATCATCCAACATGTTCAATCCGTTGCTTCAAATATCAAAACACAACAAATACTACTCACTTGACTCGCACAGTAGAATCGTACTACCAGAGCGAATCGCACTCGCGTATAAGTGGAAAATCCTCCCCCATCCGCCTCTCCCCATCTAATGCGAATAGGAGAAACCTTGTTCAAGATAGAACCTTCACATAGAACACCAATCGGTCACACAAACCACATCATCCTCACTTAGATCAATCCTAGTGTAAATTCAAATTTGCACATTAAGTGAGGCAATGTGAATCAACTAAACCATCCGTGCCAACCCAACCAAACAGAACCATGGTGAATTCCGAGTGGATGGATGTTATTCGTACGATGCTTATTTGCTTGATAAAGAGGATGTAAGAATTGTGTGTGTTGATGGTTTGTATATGACTTAGCACTCGTGTGTCTGCTCATGTTGTGTGTATTGTTTTGCTTTGGGACACGATGCGATGCGATGCGATGCGATTCGATTCGATTCGATGTGGTGTTAGTATGAGAGAGTTTTCTCGATAGTGATGTTCTGGTTTGCTGATGTGCCGATGTGATGTGATGTGATGTGATGTGATGTGGAGTGAAGTGATGTGTTGATTTGAGCATTGTGTTGATTGATAGTAAGGGATGGTCCGAAGACCTCCCCACTGGCAAAAACTACGCACCCGAGCGAGCCCGATTAGGGATCGTCGCAGGCTTCAACCCGCCAGAGTGCAAGGGCGAGCCTCGACCTGGGGCCAGGGCGTCCGTGATCACCCTGGTCCCGGCGCCAGGTAAGTTTAAGCAATACCTAACCAATCAAAAACTAAACAATACCAACTAATATCCTCATTTGACAAAAACTCAGCAACAAGTAAACAAATACAAACAACAATAAACCATCCTAACACATTCATAACACACACCGATCGCATGAACAACGACGAATAATCCACTCAAACCCAGCTATCATCCAACATGTTCAATCCGTTGCTTCAAATATCAAAACACAACAAATACTACTCACTTGACTCGCACAGTAGAATCGTACTACCAGAGCGAATCGCACTCGCGTATAAGTGGAAAATCCTCCCCCATCCGCCTCTCCCCATCTAATGCGAATAGGAGAAACCTTGTTCAAGATAGAACCTTCACATAGAACACCAATCGGTCACACAAACCACATCATCCTCACTTAGATCAATCCTAGTGTAAATTCAAATTTGCACATTAAGTGAGGCAATGTGAATCAACTAAACCATCCGTGCCAACCCAACCAAACAGAACCATGGTGAATTCCGAGTGGATGGATGTTATTCGTACGATGCTTATTTGCTTGATAAAGAGGATGTAAGAATTGTGTGTGTTGATGGTTTGTATATGACTTAGCACTCGTGTGTCTGCTCATGTTGTGTGTATTGTTTTGCTTTGGGACACGATGCGATGCGATGCGATGCGATTCGATTCGATTCGATGTGGTGTTAGTATGAGAGAGTTTTCTCGATAGTGATGTTCTGGTTTGCTGATGTGCCGATGTGATGTGATGTGATGTGATGTGATGTGGAGTGAAGTGATGTGTTGATTTGAGCATTGTGTTGATTGATAGTAAGGGATGGTCCGAAGACCTCCCCACTGGCAAAAACTACGCACCCGAGCGAGCCCGATTAGGGATCGTCGCAGGCTTCAACCCGCCAGAGTGCAAGGGCGAGCCTCGACCTGGGGCCAGGGCGTCCGTGATCACCCTGGTCCCGGCGCCAGGTAAGTTTAAGCAATACCTAACCAATCAAAAACTAAACAATACCAACTAATATCCTCATTTGACAAAAACTCAGCAACAAGTAAACAAATACAAACAACAATAAACCATCCTAACACATTCATAACACACACCGATCGCATGAACAACGACGAATAATCCACTCAAACCCAGCTATCATCCAACATGTTCAATCCGTTGCTTCAAATATCAAAACACAACAAATACTACTCACTTGACTCGCACAGTAGAATCGTACTACCAGAGCGAATCGCACTCGCGTATAAGTGGAAAATCCTCCCCCATCCGCCTCTCCCCATCTAATGCGAATAGGAGAAACCTTGTTCAAGATAGAACCTTCACATAGAACACCAATCGGTCACACAAACCACATCATCCTCACTTAGATCAATCCTAGTGTAAATTCAAATTTGCACATTAAGTGAGGCAATGTGAATCAACTAAACCATCCGTGCCAACCCAACCAAACAGAACCATGGTGAATTCCGAGTGGATGGATGTTATTCGTACGATGCTTATTTGCTTGATAAAGAGGATGTAAGAATTGTGTGTGTTGATGGTTTGTATATGACTTAGCACTCGTGTGTCTGCTCATGTTGTGTGTATTGTTTTGCTTTGGGACACGATGCGATGCGATGCGATGCGATTCGATTCGATTCGATGTGGTGTTAGTATGAGAGAGTTTTCTCGATAGTGATGTTCTGGTTTGCTGATGTGCCGATGTGATGTGATGTGATGTGATGTGATGTGGAGTGAAGTGATGTGTTGATTTGAGCATTGTGTTGATTGATAGTAAGGGATGGTCCGAAGACCTCCCCACTGGCAAAAACTACGCACCCGAGCGAGCCCGATTAGGGATCGTCGCAGGCTTCAACCCGCCAGAGTGCAAGGGCGAGCCTCGACCTGGGGCCAGGGCGTCCGTGATCACCCTGGTCCCGGCGCCAGGTAAGTTTAAGCAATACCTAACCAATCAAAACCAATCAAAAACTAAACAATACTAACTAATATCCTCATTTGACAAAAACTCAGCAACAAGTAAACAAATACAAACAACAATAAACCGTCCTAACACATTCATAACACACACCGATCGCATGAACAACGACGAATAATCCACTCAAACCCAGCTATCATCCAACATGTTCAATCCGTTGCTTCAAATGTCAAAACACAACAAATACTACTCACTTGACTCGCACAGTAGCATCGTACTACCAGAGCGAATCGCACTCGCGTATAAGTGGAAAATCCTCCCCCATCCGCCTCTCCCATCTACTGCGAATAGGAGAAACCTTGTTCAAGATAGAACCTTCACATAGAACACCAATCGGTCACACAAACCACATCATCCTCACTTAGATCAATCCTCGTGTAAATTCAAATTTGCACATTAAGTGAGACAATGTGAATCAACTAAACCATCCGTGCCAACCCAACCAAACAGAACCATGGTGAATTCCGAGTGGATGGATGTTATTCGTACGATGCTTATTTGCTTGATAAAGAGGATGTAAGAATTGTGTGTGTTGATGGTTTGTATATGACTTAGCACTCGTGTGTCTGCTCATGTTGTGTGTATTGTTTTGCTTTGGGACACGATGCGATGCGATGCGATGCGATTCGATTCGATTCGATGTGGTGTTAGTATGAGAGAGTTTTCTCGATAGTGATGTTCTGGTTTGCTGATGTGCCGATGTGATGTGATGTGATGTGATGTGGAGTGAAGTGATGTGTTGATTTGAGCATTGTGTTGATTGATAGTAAGGGAT
The DNA here is from genome assembly GCA_948099385.1 of Fasciola hepatica. Taxonomy (NCBI): domain Eukaryota; kingdom Metazoa; phylum Platyhelminthes; class Trematoda; order Plagiorchiida; family Fasciolidae; genus Fasciola; species Fasciola hepatica. The sequence continues at coordinate 4,544,299 of CANUEZ040000060.1, read as the reverse complement.
GGTCCGAAGACCTCCCCACTGGCAAAAACTACGCACCCGAGCGAGCCCGATTAGGGATCGTCGCAGGCTTCAACCCGCCAGAGTGCAAGGGCGAGCCTCGACCTGGGGCCAGGGCGTCCGTGATCACCCTGGTCCCGGCGCCAGGTAAGTTTAAGCAATAACTAACCCATCAAAACCAATCAAAAACTAAACAATACCAACTAATATCCTCATTTGACAAAAACTCAGCAACAAGTAAACAAATACAAACAACAATAAACCATCCTAACACATTCATAACACACACCGATCGCATGAACAACGACGAATAATCCACTCAAACCCAGCTATCATCCAACATGTTCAATCCGTTGCTTCAAATATCAAAACACAACAAATACTACTCACTTGACTCGCACAGTAGAATCGTACTACCAGAGCGAATCGCACTCGCGTATAAGTGGAAAATCCTCCCCCATCCGCCTCTCCCCATCTAATGCGAATAGGAGAAACCTTGTTCAAGATAGAACCTTCACATAGAACACCAATCGGTCACACAAACCACATCATCCTCACTTAGATCAATCCTAGTGTAAATTCAAATTTGCACATTAAGTGAGGCAATGTGAATCAACTAAACCATCCGTGCCAACCCAACCAAACAGAACCATGGTGAATTCCGAGTGGATGGATGTTATTCGTACGATGCTTATTTGCTTGATAAAGAGGATGTAAGAATTGTGTGTGTTGATGGTTTGTATATGACTTAGCACTCGTGTGTCTGCTCATGTTGTGTGTATTGTTTTGCTTTGGGACACGATGCGATGCGATGCGATGCGATTCGATTCGATTCGATGTGGTGTTAGTATGAGAGAGTTTTCTCGATAGTGATGTTCTGGTTTGCTGATGTGCCGATGTGATGTGATGTGATGTGATGTGATGTGGAGTGAAGTGATGTGTTGATTTGAGCATTGTGTTGATTGATAGTAAGGGATGGTCCGAAGACCTCCCCACTGGCAAAAACTACGCACCCGAGCGAGCCCGATTAGGGATCGTCGCAGGCTTCAACCCGCCAGAGTGCAAGGGCGAGCCTCGACCTGGGGCCAGGGCGTCCGTGATCACCCTGGTCCCGGCGCCAGGTAAGTTTAAGCAATACCTAACCAATCAAAACCAATCAAAAACTAAACAATACCAACTAATATCCTCATTTGACAAAAACTCAGCAACAAGTAAACAAATACAAACAACAATAAACCGTCCTAACACATTCATAACACACACCGATCGCATGAACAACGACGAATAATCCACTCAAACCCAGCTATCATCCAACATGTTCAATCCGTTGCTTCAAATGTCAAAACACAACAAATACTACTCACTTGACTCGCACAGTAGCATCGTACTACCAGAGCGAATCGCACTCGCGTAGAAGTGGAAAATCCTCCCCCATCCGCCTCTCCCATCTACTGCGAATAGGAGAAACCTTGTTCAAGATAGAACCTTCACATAGAACACCAATCGGTCACACAAACCACATCATCCTCACTTAGATCAATCCTCGTGTAAATTCAAATTTGCACATTAAGTGAGACAATGTGAATCAACTAAACCATCCGTGCCAACCCAACCAAACAGAACCATGGTGAATTCCGAGTGGATGGATGTTATTCGTACGATGCTTATTTGCTTGATAAAGAGGATGTAAGAATTGTGTGTGTTGATGGTTTGTATATGACTTAGCACTCGTGTGTCTGCTCATGTTGTGTGTATTGTTTTGCTTTGGGACACGATGCGATGCGATGCGATGCGATTCGATTCGATTCGATGTGGTGTTAGTATGAGAGAGTTTTCTCGATAGTGATGTTCTGGTTTGCTGATGTGCCGATGTGATGTGATGTGATGTGATGTGGAGTGAAGTGATGTGTTGATTTGAGCATTGTGTTGATTGATAGTAAGGGATGGTCCGAAGACCTCCCCACTGGCAAAAACTACGCACCCGAGCGAGCCCGATTAGGGATCGTCGCAGGCTTCAACCCGCCAGAGTGCAAGGGCGAGCCTCGACCTGGGGCCAGGGCGTCCGTGATCACCCTGGTCCCGGCGCCAGGTAAGTTTAAGCAATACCTAACCAATCAAAAACTAAACAATACCAACTAATATCCTCATTTGACAAAAACTCAGCAACAAGTAAACAAATACAAACAACAATAAACCATCCTAACACATTCATAACACACACCGATCGCATGAACAACGACGAATAATCCACTCAAACCCAGCTATCATCCAACATGTTCAATCCGTTGCTTCAAATATCAAAACACAACAAATACTACTCACTTGACTCGCACAGTAGAATCGTACTACCAGAGCGAATCGCACTCGCGTATAAGTGGAAAATCCTCCCCCATCCGCCTCTCCCCATCTAATGCGAATAGGAGAAACCTTGTTCAAGATAGAACCTTCACATAGAACACCAATCGGTCACACAAACCACATCATCCTCACTTAGATCAATCCTAGTGTAAATTCAAATTTGCACATTAAGTGAGGCAATGTGAATCAACTAAACCATCCGTGCCAACCCAACCAAACAGAACCATGGTGAATTCCGAGTGGATGGATGTTATTCGTACGATGCTTATTTGCTTGATAAAGAGGATGTAAGAATTGTGTGTGTTGATGGTTTGTATATGACTTAGCACTCGTGTGTCTGCTCATGTTGTGTGTATTGTTTTGCTTTGGGACACGATGCGATGCGATGCGATGCGATTCGATTCGATTCGATGTGGTGTTAGTATGAGAGAGTTTTCTCGATAGTGATGTTCTGGTTTGCTGATGTGCCGATGTGATGTGATGTGATGTGATGTGATGTGGAGTGAAGTGATGTGTTGATTTGAGCATTGTGTTGATTGATAGTAAGGGATGGTCCGAAGACCTCCCCACTGGCAAAAACTACGCACCCGAGCGAGCCCGATTAGGGATCGTCGCAGGCTTCAACCCGCCAGAGTGCAAGGGCGAGCCTCGACCTGGGGCCAGGGCGTCCGTGATCACCCTGGTCCCGGCGCCAGGTAAGTTTAAGCAATACCTAACCAATCAAAACCAATCAAAAACTAAACAATACTAACTAATATCCTCATTTGACAAAAACTCAGCAACAAGTAAACAAATACAAACAACAATAAACCGTCCTAACACATTCATAACACACACCGATCGCATGAACAACGACGAATAATCCACTCAAACCCAGCTATCATCCAACATGTTCAATCCGTTGCTTCAAATGTCAAAACACAACAAATACTACTCACTTGACTCGCACAGTAGAATCGTACTACCAGAGCGAATCGCACTCGCGTAGAAGTGGAAAATCCTCCCCCATCCGCCTCTCCCATCTACTGCGAATAGGAGAAACCTTGTTCAAGATAGAACCTTCACATAGAACACCAATCGGTCACACAAACCACATCATCCTCACTTAGATCAATCCTCGTGTAAATTCAAATTTGCACATTAAGTGAGACAATGTGAATCAACTAAACCATCCGTGCCAACCCAACCAAACAGAACCATGGTGAATTCCGAGTGGATGGATGTTATTCGTACGATGCTTATTTGCTTGATAAAGAGGATGTAAGAATTGTGTGTGTTGATGGTTTGTATATGACTTAGCACTCGTGTGTCTGCTCATGTTGTGTGTATTGTTTTGCTTTGGGACACGATGCGATGCGATGCGATGCGATTCGATTCGATTCGATGTGGTGTTAGTATGAGAGAGTTTTCTCGATAGTGATGTTCTGGTTTGCTGATGTGCCGATGTGATGTGATGTGATGTGATGTGGAGTGAAGTGATGTGTTGATTTGAGCATTGTGTTGATTGATAGTAAGGGATGGTCCGAAGACCTCCCCACTGGCAAAAACTACGCACCCGAGCGAGCCCGATTAGGGATCGTCGCAGGCTTCAACCCGCCAGAGTGCAAGGGCGAGCCTCGACCTGGGGCCAGGGCGTCCGTGATCACCCTGGTCCCGGCGCCAGGTAAGTTTAAGCAATACCTAACCAATCAAAAACTAAACAATACCAACTAATATCCTCATTTGACAAAAACTCAGCAACAAGTAAACAAATACAAACAACAATAAACCATCCTAACACATTCATAACACACACCGATCGCATGAACAACGACGAATAATCCACTCAAACCCAGCTATCATCCAACATGTTCAATCCGTTGCTTCAAATATCAAAACACAACAAATACTACTCACTTGACTCGCACAGTAGAATCGTACTACCAGAGCGAATCGCACTCGCGTATAAGTGGAAAATCCTCCCCCATCCGCCTCTCCCCATCTAATGCGAATAGGAGAAACCTTGTTCAAGATAGAACCTTCACATAGAACACCAATCGGTCACACAAACCACATCATCCTCACTTAGATCAATCCTAGTGTAAATTCAAATTTGCACATTAAGTGAGACAATGTGAATCAACTAAACCATCCGTGCCAACCCAACCAAACAGAACCATGGTGAATTCCGAGTGGATGGATGTTATTCGTACGATGCTTATTTGCTTGATAAAGAGGATGTAAGAATTGTGTGTGTTGATGGTTTGTATATGACTTAGCACTCGTGTGTCTGCTCATGTTGTGTGTATTGTTTTGCTTTGGGACACGATGCGATGCGATGCGATGCGATTCGATTCGATTCGATGTGGTGTTAGTATGAGAGAGTTTTCTCGATAGTGATGTTCTGGTTTGCTGATGTGCCGATGTGATGTGATGTGACGTGATGTGATGTGGAGTGAAGTGATGTGTTGATTTGAGCATTGTGTTGATTGATAGTAAGGGATGGTCCGAAGACCTCCCCACTGGCAAAAACTACGCACCCGAGCGAGCCCGATTAGGGATCGTCGCAGGCTTCAACCCGCCAGAGTGCAAGGGCGAGCCTCGACCTGGGGCCAGGGCGTCCGTGATCACCCTGGTCCCGGCGCCAGGTAAGTTTAAGCAATACCTAACCAATCAAAACCAATCAAAAACTAAACAATACCAACTAATATCCTCATTTGACAAAAACTCAGCAACAAGTAAACAAATACAAACAACAATAAACCATCCTAACACATTCATAACACACACCGATCGCATGAACAACGACGAATAATCCACTCAAACCCAGCTATCATCCAACATGTTCAATCCGTTGCTTCAAATATCAAAACACAACAAATACTACTCACTTGACTCGCACAGTAGAATCGTACTACCAGAGCGAATCGCACTCGCGTATAAGTGGAAAATCCTCCCCCATCCGCCTCTCCCCATCTAATGCGAATAGGAGAAACCTTGTTCAAGATAGAACCTTCACATAGAACACCAATCGGTCACACAAACCACATCATCCTCACTTAGATCAATCCTAGTGTAAATTCAAATTTGCACATTAAGTGAGGCAATGTGAATCAACTAAACCATCCGTGCCAACCCAACCAAACAGAACCATGATGAATTCCGAGTGGATGGATGTTATTCGTACGATGCTTATTTGCTTGATAAAGAGGATGTAAGAATTGTGTGTGTTGATGGTTTGTATATGACTTAGCACTCGTGTGTCTGCTCATGTTGTGTGTATTGTTTTGCTTTGGGACACGATGCGATGCGATGCGATTCGATTCGATTCGATGTGGTGTTAGTATGAGAGAGTTTTCTCGATAGTGATGTTCTGGTTTGCTGATGTGCCGATGTGATGTGATGTGATGTGACGTGATGTGATGTGGAGTGAAGTGATGTGTTGATTTGAGCATTGTGTTGATTGATAGTAAGGGATGGTCCGAAGACCTCCCCACTGGCAAAAACTACGCACCCGAGCGAGCCCGATTAGGGATCGTCGCAGGCTTCAACCCGCCAGAGTGCAAGGGCGAGCCTCGACCTGGGGCCAGGGCGTCCGTGATCACCCTGGTCCCGGCGCCAGGTAAGTTTAAGCAATACCTAACCAATCAAAACCAATCAAAAACTAAACAATACCAACTAATATCCTCATTTGACAAAAACTCAGCAACAAGTAAACAAATACAAACAACAATAAACCATCCTAACACATTCATAACACACACCGATCGCATGAACAACGACGAATAATCCACTCAAACCCAGCTATCATCCAACATGTTCAATCCGTTGCTTCAAATATCAAAACACAACAAATACTACTCACTTGACTCGCACAGTAGAATCGTACTACCAGAGCGAATCGCACTCGCGTATAAGTGGAAAATCCTCCCCCATCCGCCTCTCCCCATCTAATGCGAATAGGAGAAACCTTGTTCAAGATAGAACCTTCACATAGAACACCAATCGGTCACACAAACCACATCATCCTCACTTAGATCAATCCTAGTGTAAATTCAAATTTGCACATTAAGTGAGGCAATGTGAATCAACTAAACCATCCGTGCCAACCCAACCAAACAGAACCATGGTGAATTCCGAGTGGATGGATGTTATTCGTACGATGCTTATTTGCTTGATAAAGAGGATGTAAGAATTGTGTGTGTTGATGGTTTGTATATGACTTAGCACTCGTGTGTCTGCTCATGTTGTGTGTATTGTTTTGCTTTGGGACACGATGCGATGCGATGCGATGCGATTCGATTCGATTCGATGTGGTGTTAGTATGAGAGAGTTTTCTCGATAGTGATGTTCTGGTTTGCTGATGTGCCGATGTGATGTGATGTGATGTGATGTGGAGTGAAGTGATGTGTTGATTTGAGCATTGTGTTGATTGATAGTAAGGGATGGTCCGAAGACCTCCCCACTGGCAAAAACTACGCACCCGAGCGAGCCCGATTAGGGATCGTCGCAGGCTTCAACCCGCCAGAGTGCAAGGGCGAGCCTCGACCTGGGGCCAGGGCGTCCGTGATCACCCTGGTCCCGGCGCCAGGTAAGTTTAAGCAATACCTAACCAATCAAAACCAATCAAAAACTAAACAATACCAACTAATATCCTCATTTGACAAAAACTCAGCAACAAGTAAACAAATACAAACAACAATAAACCATCCTAACACATTCATAACACACACCGATCGCATGAACAACGACGAATAATCCACTCAAACCCAGCTATCATCCAACATGTTCAATCCGTTGCTTCAAATATCAAAACACAACAAATACTACTCACTTGACTCGCACAGTAGAATCGTACTACCAGAGCGAATCGCACTCGCGTATAAGTGGAAAATCCTCCCCCATCCGCCTCTCCCCATCTAATGCGAATAGGAGAAACCTTGTTCAAGATAGAACCTTCACATAGAACACCAATCGGTCACACAAACCACATCATCCTCACTTAGATCAATCCTAGTGTAAATTCAAATTTGCACATTAAGTGAGGCAATGTGAATCAACTAAACCATCCGTGCCAACCCAACCAAACAGAACCATGGTGAATTCCGAGTGGATGGATGTTATTCGTACGATGCTTATTTGCTTGATAAAGAGGATGTAAGAATTGTGTGTGTTGATGGTTTGTATATGACTTAGCACTCGTGTGTCTGCTCATGTTGTGTGTATTGTTTTGCTTTGGGACACGATGCGATGCGATGCGATGCGATTCGATTCGATTCGATGTGGTGTTAGTATGAGAGAGTTTTCTCGATAGTGATGTTCTGGTTTGCTGATGTGCCGATGTGATGTGATGTGATGTGATGTGACGTGATGTGATGTGGAGTGAAGTGATGTGTTGATTTGAGCATTGTGTTGATTGATAGTAAGGGATGGTCCGAAGACCTCCCCACTGGCAAAAACTACGCACCCGAGCGAGCCCGATTAGGGATCGTCGCAGGCTTCAACCCGCCAGAGTGCAAGGGCGAGCCTCGACCTGGGGCCAGGGCGTCCGTGATCACCCTGGTCCCGGCGCCAGGTAAGTTTAAGCAATACCTAACCAATCAAAACCAATCAAAAACTAAACAATACCAACTAATATCCTCATTTGACAAAAACTCAGCAACAAGTAAACAAATACAAACAACAATAAACCATCCTAACACATTCATAACACACACCGATCGCATGAACAACGACGAATAATCCACTCAAACCCAGCTATCATCCAACATGTTCAATCCGTTGCTTCAAATATCAAAACACAACAAATACTACTCACTTGACTCGCACAGTAGAATCGTACTACCAGAGCGAATCGCACTCGCGTATAAGTGGAAAATCCTCCCCCATCCGCCTCTCCCCATCTAATGCGAATAGGAGAAACCTTGTTCAAGATAGAACCTTCACATAGAACACCAATCGGTCACACAAACCACATCATCCTCACTTAGATCAATCCTAGTGTAAATTCAAATTTGCACATTAAGTGAGGCAATGTGAATCAACTAAACCATCCGTGCCAACCCAACCAAACAGAACCATGGTGAATTCCGAGTGGATGGATGTTATTCGTACGATGCTTATTTGCTTGATAAAGAGGATGTAAGAATTGTGTGTGTTGATGGTTTGTATATGACTTAGCACTCGTGTGTCTGCTCATGTTGTGTGTATTGTTTTGCTTTGGGACACGATGCGATGCGATGCGATGCGATTCGATTCGATTCGATGTGGTGTTAGTATGAGAGAGTTTTCTCGATAGTGATGTTCTGGTTTGCTGATGTGCCGATGTGATGTGATGTGATGTGATGTGGAGTGAAGTGATGTGTTGATTTGAGCATTGTGTTGATTGATAGTAAGGGATGGTCCGAAGACCTCCCCACTGGCAAAAACTACGCACCCGAGCGAGCCCGATTAGGGATCGTCGCAGGCTTCAACCCGCCAGAGTGCAAGGGCGAGCCTCGACCTGGGGCCAGGGCGTCCGTGATCACCCTGGTCCCGGCGCCAGGTAAGTTTAAGCAATACCTAACCAATCAAAACCAATCAAAAACTAAACAATACCAACTAATATCCTCATTTGACAAAAACTCAGCAACAAGTAAACAAATACAAACAACAATAAACCATCCTAACACATTCATAACACACACCGATCGCATGAACAACGACGAATAATCCACTCAAACCCAGCTATCATCCAACATGTTCAATCCGTTGCTTCAAATATCAAAACACAACAAATACTACTCACTTGACTCGCACAGTAGAATCGTACTACCAGAGCGAATCGCACTCGCGTATAAGTGGAAAATCCTCCCCCATCCGCCTCTCCCCATCTAATGCGAATAGGAGAAACCTTGTTCAAGATAGAACCTTCACATAGAACACCAATCGGTCACACAAACCACATCATCCTCACTTAGATCAATCCTAGTGTAAATTCAAATTTGCACATTAAGTGAGGCAATGTGAATCAACTAAACCATCCGTGCCAACCCAACCAAACAGAACCATGGTGAATTCCGAGTGGATGGATGTTATTCGTACGATGCTTATTTGCTTGATAAAGAGGATGTAAGAATTGTGTGTGTTGATGGTTTGTATATGACTTAGCACTCGTGTGTCTGCTCATGTTGTGTGTATTGTTTTGCTTTGGGACACGATGCGATGCGATGCGATGCGATTCGATTCGATTCGATGTGGTGTTAGTATGAGAGAGTTTTCTCGATAGTGATGTTCTGGTTTGCTGATGTGCCGATGTGATGTGATGTGATGTGATGTGACGTGATGTGATGTGGAGTGAAGTGATGTGTTGATTTGAGCATTGTGTTGATTGATAGTAAGGGATGGTCCGAAGACCTCCCCACTGGCAAAAACTACGCACCCGAGCGAGCCCGATTAGGGATCGTCGCAGGCTTCAACCCGCCAGAGTGCAAGGGCGAGCCTCGACCTGGGGCCAGGGCGTCCGTGATCACCCTGGTCCCGGCGCCAGGTAAGTTTAAGCAATACCTAACCAATCAAAACCAATCAAAAACTAAACAATACCAACTAATATCCTCATTTGACAAAAACTCAGCAACAAGTAAACAAATACAAACAACAATAAACCATCCTAACACATTCATAACACACACCGATCGCATGAACAACGACGAATAATCCACTCAAACCCAGCTATCATCCAACATGTTCAATCCGTTGCTTCAAATGTCAAAACACAACAAATACTACTCACTTGACTCGCACAGTAGAATCGTACTACCAGAGCGAATCGCACTCGCGTAGAAGTGGAAAATCCTCCCCCATCCGCCTCTCCCATCTACTGCGAATAGGAGAAACCTTGTTCAAGATAGAACCTTCACATAGAACACCAATCGGTCACACAAACCACATCATCCTCACTTAGATCAATCCTCGTGTAAATTCAAATTTGCACATTAAGTGAGACAATGTGAATCAACTAAACCATCCGTGCCAACCCAACCAAACAGAACCATGGTGAATTCCGAGTGGATGGATGTTATTCGTACGATGCTTATTTGCTTGATAAAGAGGATGTAAGAATTGTGTGTGTTGATGGTTTGTATATGACTTAGCACTCGTGTGTCTGCTCATGTTGTGTGTATTGTTTTGCTTTGGGACACGATGCGATGCGATGCGATTCGATTCGATTCGATGTGGTGTTAGTATGAGAGAGTTTTCTCGATAGTGATGTTCTGGTTTGCTGATGTGCCGATGTGATGTGATGTGATGTGATGTGGAGTGAAGTGATGTGTTGATTTGAGCATTGTGTTGATTGATAGTAAGGGATGGTCCGAAGACCTCCCCACTGGCAAAAACTACGCACCCGAGCGAGCCCGATTAGGGATCGTCGCAGGCTTCAACCCGCCAGAGTGCAAGGGCGAGCCTCGACCTGGGGCCAGGGCGTCCGTGATCACCCTGGTCCCGGCGCCAGGTAAGTCTAAGCAATACCTAATCAATCAAAACCAATCAAAAACTAAACAATACCAACTAATATCCTCATTTGACAAAAACTCAGCAACAAGTAAACAAATACAAACAACAATAAACCATCCTAACACATTCATAACACACACCGATCGCATGAACAACGACGAATAATCCACTCAAACCCAGCTATCATCCAACATGTTCAATCCGTTGCTTCAAATATCAAAACACAACAAATACTACTCACTTGACTCGCACAGTAGAATCGTACTACCAGAGCGAATCGCACTCGCGTATAAGTGGAAAATCCTCCCCCATCCGCCTCTCCCCATCTAATGCGAATAGGAGAAACCTTGTTCAAGATAGAACCTTCACATAGAACACCAATCGGTCACACAAACCACATCATCCTCACTTAGATCAATCCTCGTGTAAATTCAAATTTGCACATTAAGTGAGACAATGTGAATCAACTAAACCATCCGTGCCAACCCAACCAAACAGAACCATGGTGAATTCCGAGTGGATGGATGTTATTCGTACGATGCTTATTTGCTTGATAAAGAGGATGTAAGAATTGTGTGTGTTGATGGTTTGTATATGACTTAGCACTCGTGTGTCTGCTCATGTTGTGTGTATTGTTTTGCTTTGGGACACGATGCGATGCGATTCGATTCGATTCGATGTGGTGTTAGTATGAGAGAGTTTTCTCGATAGTGATGTTCTGGTTTGCTGATGTGCCGATGTGATGTGATGTGATGTGACGTGATGTGATGTGGAGTGAAGTGATGTGTTGATTTGAGCATTGTGTTGATTGATAGTAAGGGATGGTCCGAAGACCTCCCCACTGGCAAAAACTACGCACCCGAGCGAGCCCGATTAGGGATCGTCGCAGGCTTCAACCCGCCAGAGTGCAAGGGCGAGCCTCGACCTGGGGCCAGGGCGTCCGTGATCACCCTGGTCCCGGCGCCAGGTAAGTTTAAGCAATACCTAACCAATCAAAACCAATCAAAAACTAAACAATACCAACTAATATCCTCATTTGACAAAAACTCAGCAACAAGTAAACAAATACAAACAACAATAAACCATCCTAACACATTCATAACACACACCGATCGCATGAACAACGACGAATAATCCACTCAAACCCAGCTATCATCCAACATGTTCAATCCGTTGCTTCAAATGTCAAAACACAACAAATACTACTCACTTGACTCGCACAGTAGCATCGTACTACCAGAGCGAATCGCACTCGCGTAGAAGTGGAAAATCCTCCCCCATCCGCCTCTCCCATCTACTGCGAATAGGAGAAACCTTGTTCAAGATAGAACCTTCACATAGAACACCAATCGGTCACACAAACCACATCATCCTCACTTAGATCAATCCTCGTGTAAATTCAAATTTGCACATTAAGTGAGACAATGTGAATCAACTAAACCATCCGTGCCAACCCAACCAAACAGAACCATGGTGAATTCCGAGTGGATGGATGTTATTCGTACGATGCTTATTTGCTTGATAAAGAGGATGTAAGAATTGTGTGTGTTGATGGTTTGTATATGACTTAGCACTCGTGTGTCTGCTCATGTTGTGTGTATTGTTTTGCTTTGGGACACGATGCGATGCGATTCGATTCGATTCGATGTGGTGTTAGTATGAGAGAGTTTTCTCGATAGTGATGTTCTGGTTTGCTGATGTGCCGATGTGATGTGATGTGATGTGACGTGATGTGATGTGGAGTGAAGTGATGTGTTGATTTGAGCATTGTGTTGATTGATAGTAAGGGATGGTCCGAAGACCTCCCCACTGGCAAAAACTACGCACCCGAGCGAGCCCGATTAGGGATCGTCGCAGGCTTCAACCCGCCAGAGTGCAAGGGCGAGCCTCGACCTGGGGCCAGGGCGTCCGTGATCACCCTGGTCCCGGCGCCAGGTAAGTTTAAGCAATACCTAACCAATCAAAACCAATCAAAAACTAAACAATACCAACTAATATCCTCATTTGACAAAAACTCAGCAACAAGTAAACAAATACAAACAACAATAAACCATCCTAACACATTCATAACACACACCGATCGCATGAACAACGACGAATAATCCACTCAAACCCAGCTATCATCCAACATGTTCAATCCGTTGCTTCAAATGTCAAAACACAACAAATACTACTCACTTGACTCGCACAGTAGCATCGTACTACCAGAGCGAATCGCACTCGCGTAGAAGTGGAAAATCCTCCCCCATCCGCCTCTCCCATCTACTGCGAATAGGAGAAACCTTGTTCAAGATAGAACCTTCACATAGAACACCAATCGGTCACACAAACCACATCATCCTCACTTAGATCAATCCTCGTGTAAATTCAAATTTGCACATTAAGTGAGACAATGTGAATCAACTAAACCATCCGTGCCAACCCAACCAAACAGAACCATGGTGAATTCCGAGTGGATGGATGTTATTCGTACGATGCTTATTTGCTTGATAAAGAGGATGTAAGAATTGTGTGTGTTGATGGTTTGTATATGACTTAGCACTCGTGTGTCTGCTCATGTTGTGTGTATTGTTTTGCTTTGGGACACGATGCGATGCGATTCGATTCGATTCGATGTGGTGTTAGTATGAGAGAGTTTTCTCGATAGTGATGTTCTGGTTTGCTGATGTGCCGATGTGATGTGATGTGATGTGACGTGATGTGATGTGGAGTGAAGTGATGTGTTGATTTGAGCATTGTGTTGATTGATAGTAAGGGATGGTCCGAAGACCTCCCCACTGGCAAAAACTACGCACCCGAGCGAGCCCGATTAGGGATCGTCGCAGGCTTCAACCCGCCAGAGTGCAAGGGCGAGCCTCGACCTGGGGCCAGGGCGTCCGTGATCACCCTGGTCCCGGCGCCAGGTAAGTCTAAGCAATACCTAATCAATCAAAACCAATCAAAAACTAAACAATACCAACTAATATCCTCATTTGACAAAAACTCAGCAACAAGTAAACAAATACAAACAACAATAAACCATCCTAACACATTCATAACACACACCGATCGCATGAACAACGACGAATAATCCACTCAAACCCAGCTATCATCCAACATGTTCAATCCGTTGCTTCAAATGTCAAAACACAACAAATACTACTCACTTGACTCGCACAGTAGCATCGTACTACCAGAGCGAATCGCACTCGCGTAGAAGTGGAAAATCCTCCCCCATCCGCCTCTCCCATCTACTGCGAATAGGAGAAACCTTGTTCAAGATAGAACCTTCACATAGAACACCAATCGGTCACACAAACCACATCATCCTCACTTAGATCAATCCTCGTGTAAATTCAAATTTGCACATTAAGTGAGACAATGTGAATCAACTAAACCATCCGTGCCAACCCAACCAAACAGAACCATGGTGAATTCCGAGTGGATGGATGTTATTCGTACGATGCTTATTTGCTTGATAAAGAGGATGTAAGAATTGTGTGTGTTGATGGTTTGTATATGACTTAGCACTCGTGTGTCTGCTCATGTTGTGTGTATTGTTTTGCTTTGGGACACGATGCGATGCGATTCGATTCGATTCGATGTGGTGTTAGTATGAGAGAGTTTTCTCGATAGTGATGTTCTGGTTTGCTGATGTGCCGATGTGATGTGATGTGATGTGACGTGATGTGATGTGGAGTGAAGTGATGTGTTGATTTGAGCATTGTGTTGATTGATAGTAAGGGATGGTCCGAAGACCTCCCCACTGGCAAAAACTACGCACCCGAGCGAGCCCGATTAGGGATCGTCGCAGGCTTCAACCCGCCAGAGTGCAAGGGCGAGCCTCGACCTGGGGCCAGGGCGTCCGTGATCACCCTGGTCCCGGCGCCAGGTAAGTTTAAGCAATACCTAACCAATCAAAACCAATCAAAAACTAAACAATACCAACTAATATCCTCATTTGACAAAAACTCAGCAACAAGTAAACAAATACAAACAACAATAAACCATCCTAACACATTCATAACACACACCGATCGCATGAACAACGACGAATAATCCACTCAAACCCAGCTATCATCCAACATGTTCAATCCGTTGCTTCAAATGTCAAAACACAACAAATACTACTCACTTGACTCGCACAGTAGCATCGTACTACCAGAGCGAATCGCACTCGCGTAGAAGTGGAAAATCCTCCCCCATCCGCCTCTCCCATCTACTGCGAATAGGAGAAACCTTGTTCAAGATAGAACCTTCACATAGAACACCAATCGGTCACACAAACCACATCATCCTCACTTAGATCAATCCTCGTGTAAATTCAAATTTGCACATTAAGTGAGACAATGTGAATCAACTAAACCATCCGTGCCAACCCAACCAAACAGAACCATGGTGAATTCCGAGTGGATGGATGTTATTCGTACGATGCTTATTTGCTTGATAAAGAGGATGTAAGAATTGTGTGTGTTGATGGTTTGTATATGACTTAGCACTCGTGTGTCTGCTCATGTTGTGTGTATTGTTTTGCTTTGGGACACGATGCGATGCGATGCGATGCGATTCGATTCGATTCGATGTGGTGTTAGTATGAGAGAGTTTTCTCGATAGTGATGTTCTGGTTTGCTGATGTGCCGATGTGATGTGATGTGACGTGATGTGATGTGGAGTGAAGTGATGTGTTGATTTGAGCATTGTGTTGATTGATAGTAAGGGATGGTCCGAAGACCTCCCCACTGGCAAAAACTACGCACCCGAGCGAGCCCGATTAGGGATCGTCGCAGGCTTCAACCCGCCAGAGTGCAAGGGCGAGCCTCGACCTGGGGCCAGGGCGTCCGTGATCACCCTGGTCCCGGCGCCAGGTAAGTTTAAGCAATACCTAACCAATCAAAACCAATCAAAAACTAAACAATACCAACTAATATCCTCATTTGACAAAAACTCAGCAACAAGTAAACAAATACAAACAACAATAAACAATCCTAACACATTCATAACACACACCGATCGCATGAACAACGACGAATAATCCACTCAAACCCAGCTATCATCCAACATGTTCAATCCGTTGCTTCAAATGTCAAAACACAACAAATACTACTCACTTGACTCGCACAGTAGCATCGTACTACCAGAGCGAATCGCACTCGCGTAGAAGTGGAAAATCCTCCCCCATCCGCCTCTCCCATCTACTGCGAATAGGAGAAACCTTGTTCAAGATAGAACCTTCACATAGAACACCAATCGGTCACACAAACCACATCATCCTCACTTAGATCAATCCTCGTGTAAATTCAAATTTGCACATTAAGTGAGACAATGTGAATCAACTAAACCATCCGTGCCAACCCAACCAAACAGAACCATGGTGAATTCCGAGTGGATGGATGTTATTCGTACGATGCTTATTTGCTTGATAAAGAGGATGTAAGAATTGTGTGTGTTGATGGTTTGTATATGACTTAGCACTCGTGTGTCTGCTCATGTTGTGTGTATTGTTTTGCTTTGGGACACGATGCGATGCGATGCGATGCGATTCGATTCGATTCGATGTGGTGTTAGTATGAGAGAGTTTTCTCGATAGTGATGTTCTGGTTTGCTGATGTGCCGATGTGATGTGATGTGATGTGACGTGATGTGATGTGGAGTGAAGTGATGTGTTGATTTGAGCATTGTGTTGATTGATAGTAAGGGATGGTCCGAAGACCTCCCCACTGGCAAAAACTACGCACCCGAGCGAGCCCGATTAGGGATCGTCGCAGGCTTCAACCCGCCAGAGTGCAAGGGCGAGCCTCGACCTGGGGCCAGGGCGTCCGTGATCACCCTGGTCCCGGCGCCAGGTAAGTTTAAGCAATAACTAACCAATCAAAACCAATCAAAAACTAAACAATACCAACTAATATCCTCATTTGACAAAAACTCAGCAACAAGTAAACAAATACAAACAACAATAAACCATCCTAACACATTCATAACACACACCGAGCGCATGAACAACGACGAATAATCCACTCAAACCCAGCTATCATCCAACATGTTCAATCCGTTGCTTCAAATGTCAAAACACAACAAATACTACTCACTTGACTCGCACAGTAGCATCGTACTACCAGAGCGAATCGCACTCGCGTAGAAGTGGAAAATCCTCCCCCATCCGCCTCTCCCCATCTAATGCGAATAGGAGAAACCTTGTTCAAGATAGAACCTTCACATAGAACACCAATCGGTCACACAAACCACATCATCCTCACTTAGATCAATCCTAGTGTAAATTCAAATTTGCACATTAAGTGAGACAATGTGAATCAACTAAACCATCCGTGCCAACCCAACCAAACAGAACCATGGTGAATTCCGAGTGGATGGATGTTATTCGTACGATGCTTATTTGCTTGATAAAGAGGATGTAAGAATTGTGTGTGTTGATGGTTTGTATATGACTTAGCACTCGTGTGTCTGCTCATGTTGTGTGTATTGTTTTGCTTTGGGACACGATGCGATGCGATGCGATGCGATTCGATTCGATTCGATGTGGTGTTAGTATGAGAGAGTTTTCTCGATAGTGATGTTCTGGTTTGCTGATGTGCCGATGTGATGTGATGTGACGTGATGTGATGTGGAGTGAAGTGATGTGTTGATTTGAGCATTGTGTTGATTGATAGTAAGGGATGGTCCGAAGACCTCCCCACTGGCAAAAACTACGCACCCGAGCGAGCCCGATTAGGGATCGTCGCAGGCTTCAACCCGCCAGAGTGCAAGGGCGAGCCTCGACCTGGGGCCAGGGCGTCCGTGATCACCCTGGTCCCGGCGCCAGGTAAGTTTAAGCAATAACTAACCAATCAAAACCAATCAAAAACTAAACAATACCAACTAATATCCTCATTTGACAAAAACTCAGCAACAAGTAAACAAATACAAACAACAATAAACAATCCTAACACATTCATAACACACACCGATCGCATGAACAACGACGAATAATCCACTCAAACCCAGCTATCATCCAACATGTTCAATCCGTTGCTTCAAATGTCAAAACACAACAAATACTACTCACTTGACTCGCACAGTAGCATCGTACTACCAGAGCGAATCGCACTCGCGTAGAAGTGGAAAATCCTCCCCCATCCGCTTCTCCCATCTACTGCGAATAGGAGAAACCTTGTTCAAGATAGAACCTTCACATAGAACACCAATCGGTCACACAAACCACATCATCCTCACTTAGATCAATCCTCGTGTAAATTCAAATTTGCACATTAAGTGAGACAATGTGAATCAACTAAACCATCCGTGCCAACCCAACCAAACAGAACCATGGTGAATTCCGAGTGGATGGATGTTATTCGTACGATGCTTATTTGCTTGATAAAGAGGATGTAAGAATTGTGTGTGTTGATGGTTTGTATATGACTTAGCACTCGTGTGTCTGCTCATGTTGTGTGTATTGTTTTGCTTTGGGACACGATGCGATGCGATTCGATTCGATTCGATGTGGTGTTAGTATGAGAGAGTTTTCTCGATAGTGATGTTCTGGTTTGCTGATGTGCCGATGTGATGTGATGTGATGTGACGTGATGTGATGTGGAGTGAAGTGATGTGTTGATTTGAGCATTGTGTTGATTGATAGTAAGGGATGGTCCGAAGACCTCCCCACTGGCAAAAACTACGCACCCGAGCGAGCCCGATTAGGGATCGTCGCAGGCTTCAACCCGCCAGAGTGCAAGGGCGAGCCTCGACCTGGGGCCAGGGCGTCCGTGATCACCCTGGTCCCGGCGCCAGGTAAGTTTAAGCAATAACTAACCAATCAAAACCAATCAAAAACTAAACAATACCAACTAATATCCTCATTTGACAAAAACTCAGCAACAAGTAAACAAATACAAACAACAATAAACCATCCTAACACATTCATAACACACACCGAGCGCATGAACAACGACGAATAATCCACTCAAACCCAGCTATCATCCAACATGTTCAATCCGTTGCTTCAAATGTCAAAACACAACAAATACTACTCACTTGACTCGCACAGTAGCATCGTACTACCAGAGCGAATCGCACTCGCGTATAAGTGGAAAATCCTCCCCCATCCGCCTCTCCCCATCTAATGCGAATAGGAGAAACCTTGTTCAAGATAGAACCTTCACATAGAACACCAATCGGTCACACAAACCACATCATCCTCACTTAGATCAATCCTCGTGTAAATTCAAATTTGCACATTAAGTGAGACAATGTGAATCAACTAAACCATCCGTGCCAACCCAACCAAACAGAACCATGGTGAATTCCGAGTGGATGGATGTTATTCGTACGATGCTTATTTGCTTGATAAAGAGGATGTAAGAATTGTGTGTGTTGATGGTTTGTATATGACTTAGCACTCGTGTGTCTGCTCATGTTGTGTGTATTGTTTTGCTTTGGGACACGATGCGATGCGATGCGATGCGATTCGATTCGATTCGATGTGGTGTTAGTATGAGAGAGTTTTCTCGATAGTGATGTTCTGGTTTGCTGATGTGCCGATGTGATGTGATGTGATGTGATGGGATGTGACGTGATGTGATGTGGAGTGAAGTGATGTGTTGATTTGAGCATTGTGTTGATTGATAGTAAGGGATGGTCCGAAGACCTCCCCACTGGCAAAAACTACGCACCCGAGCGAGCCCGATTAGGGATCGTCGCAGGCTTCAACCCGCCAGAGTGCAAGGGCGAGCCTCGACCTGGGGCCAGGGCGTCCGTGATCACCCTGGTCCCGGCGCCAGGTAAGTTTAAGCAATACCTAACCAATCAAAACCAATCAAAAACTAAACAATACTAACTAATATCCTCATTTGACAAAAACTCAGCAACAAGTAAACAAATACAAACAACAATAAACCATCCTAACACATTCATAACACACACCGATCGCATGAACAACGACGAATAATCCACTCAAACCCAGCTATCATCCAACATGTTCAATCCGTTGCTTCAAATGTCAAAACACAACAAATACTACTCACTTGACTCGCACAGTAGCATCGTACTACCAGAGCGAATCGCACTCGCGTAGAAGTGGAAAATCCTCCCCCATCCGCCTCTCCCCATCTAATGCGAATAGGAGAAACCTTGTTCAAGATAGAACCTTCACATAGAACACCAATCGGTCACACAAACCACATCATCCTCACTTAGATCAATCCTAGTGTAAATTCAAATTTGCACATTAAGTGAGACAATGTGAATCAACTAAACCATCCGTGCCAACCCAACCAAACAGAACCATGGTGAATTCCGAGTGGATGGATGTTATTCGTACGATGCTTATTTGCTTGATAAAGAGGATGTAAGAATTGTGTGTGTTGATGGTTTGTATATGACTTAGCACTCGTGTGTCTGCTCATGTTGTGTGTATTGTTTTGCTTTGGGACACGATGCGATGCGATGCGATGCGATTCGATTCGATTCGATGTGGTGTTAGTATGAGAGAGTTTTCTCGATAGTGATGTTCTGGTTTGCTGATGTGCCGATGTGATGTGATGTGATGTGATGGGATGTGACGTGATGTGATGTGGAGTGAAGTGATGTGTTGATTTGAGCATTGTGTTGATTGATAGTAAGGGATGGTCCGAAGACCTCCCCACTGGCAAAAACTACGCACCCGAGCGAGCCCGATTAGGGATCGTCGCAGGCTTCAACCCGCCAGAGTGCAAGGGCGAGCCTCGACCTGGGGCCAGGGCGTCCGTGATCACCCTGGTCCCGGCGCCAGGTAAGTCTAAGCAATACCTAACCAATCAAAACCAATCAAAAACTAAACAATACCAACTAATATCCTCATTTGACAAAAACTCAGCAACAAGTAAACAAATACAAACAACAATAAACCATCCTAACACATTCATAACACACACCGATCGCATGAACAACGACGAATAATCCACTCAAACCCAGCTATCATCCAACATGTTCAATCCGTTGCTTCAAATATCAAAACACAACAAATACTACTCACTTGACTCGCACAGTAGAATCGTACTACCAGAGCGAATCGCACTCGCGTATAAGTGGAAAATCCTCCCCCATCCGCCTCTCCCCATCTAATGCGAATAGGAGAAACCTTGTTCAAGATAGAACCTTCACATAGAACACCAATCGGTCACACAAACCACATCATCCTCACTTAGATCAATCCTAGTGTAAATTCAAATTTGCACATTAAGTGAGACAATGTGAATCAACTAAACCATCCGTGCCAACCCAACCAAACAGAACCATGGTGAATTCCGAGTGGATGGATGTTATTCGTACGATGCTTATTTGCTTGATAAAGAGGATGTAAGAATTGTGTGTGTTGATGGTTTGTATATGACTTAGCACTCGTGTGTCTGCTCATGTTGTGTGTATTGTTTTGCTTTGGGACACGATGCGATGCGATGCGATGCGATTCGATTCGATTCGATGTGGTGTTAGTATGAGAGAGTTTTCTCGATAGTGATGTTCTGGTTTGCTGATGTGCCGATGTGATGTGATGTGACGTGATGTGATGTGGAGTGAAGTGATGTGTTGATTTGAGCATTGTGTTGATTGATAGTAAGGGATGGTCCGAAGACCTCCCCACTGGCAAAAACTACGCACCCGAGCGAGCCCGATTAGGGATCGTCGCAGGCTTCAACCCGCCAGAGTGCAAGGGCGAGCCTCGACCTGGGGCCAGGGCGTCCGTGATCACCCTGGTCCCGGCGCCAGGCAAGTTTAAGCAATACCTAACCAATCAAAACCAATCAAAAACTAAACAATACCAACTAATATCCTCATTTGACAAAAACTCAGCAACAAGTAAACAAATACAAACAACAATAAACCATCCTAACACATTCATAACACACACCGATCGCATGAACAACGACGAATAATCCACTCAAACCCAGCTATCATCCAACATGTTCAATCCGTTGCTTCAAATGTCAAAACACAACAAATACTACTCACTTGACTCGCACAGTAGCATCGTACTACCAGAGCGAATCGCACTCGCGTATAAGTGGAAAATCCTCCCCCATCCGCCTCTCCCCATCTAATGCGAATAGGAGAAACCTTGTTCAAGATAGAACCTTCACATAGAACACCAATCGGTCACACAAACCACATCATCCTCACTTAGATCAATCCTCGTGTAAATTCAAATTTGCACATTAAGTGAGACAATGTGAATCAACTAAACCATCCGTGCCAACCCAACCAAACAGAACCATGGTGAATTCCGAGTGGATGGATGTTATTCGTACGATGCTTATTTGCTTGATAAAGAGGATGTAAGAATTGTGTGTGTTGATGGTTTGTATATGACTTAGCACTCGTGTGTCTGCTCATGTTGTGTGTATTGTTTTGCTTTGGGACACGATGCGATGCGATTCGATGTGGTGTTAGTATGAGAGAGTTTTCTCGATAGTGATGTTCTGGTTTGCTGATGTGCCGATGTGATGTGATGTGATGTGATGGGATGTGACGTGATGTGATGTGGAGTGAAGTGATGTGTTGATTTGAGCATTGTGTTGATTGATAGTAAGGGATGGTCCGAAGACCTCCCCACTGGCAAAAACTACGCACCCGAGCGAGCCCGATTAGGGATCGTCGCAGGCTTCAACCCGCCAGAGTGCAAGGGCGAGCCTCGACCTGGGGCCAGGGCGTCCGTGATCACCCTGGTCCCGGCGCCAGGTAAGTTTAAGCAATACCTAACCAATCAAAACCAATCAAAAACTAAACAATACCAACTAATATCCTCATTTGACAAAAACTCAGCAACAAGTAAACAAATACAAACAACAATAAACCATCCTAACACATTCATAACACACACCGATCGCATGAACAACGACGAATAATCCACTCAAACCCAGCTATCATCCAACATGTTCAATCCGTTGCTTCAAATGTCAAAACACAACAAATACTACTCACTTGACTCGCACAGTAGCATCGTACTACCAGAGCGAATCGCACTCGCGTAGAAGTGGAAAATCCTCCCCCATCCGCCTCTCCCCATCTAATGCGAATAGGAGAAACCTTGTTCAAGATAGAACCTTCACATAGAACACCAATCGGTCACACAAACCACATCATCCTCACTTAGATCAATCCTAGTGTAAATTCAAATTTGCACATTAAGTGAGACAATGTGAATCAACTAAACCATCCGTGCCAACCCAACCAAACAGAACCATGGTGAATTCCGAGTGGATGGATGTTATTCGTACGATGCTTATTTGCTTGATAAAGAGGATGTAAGAATTGTGTGTGTTGATGGTTTGTATATGACTTAGCACTCGTGTGTCTGCTCATGTTGTGTGTATTGTTTTGCTTTGGGACACGATGCGATGCGATGCGATGCGATTCGATTCGATTCGATGTGGTGTTAGTATGAGAGAGTTTTCTCGATAGTGATGTTCTGGTTTGCTGATGTGCCGATGTGATGTGATGTGATGTGATGGGATGTGACGTGATGTGATGTGGAGTGAAGTGATGTGTTGATTTGAGCATTGTGTTGATTGATAGTAAGGGATGGTCCGAAGACCTCCCCACTGGCAAAAACTACGCACCCGAGCGAGCCCGATTAGGGATCGTCGCAGGCTTCAACCCGCCAGAGTGCAAGGGCGAGCCTCGACCTGGGGCCAGGGCGTCCGTGATCACCCTGGTCCCGGCGCCAGGTAAGTCTAAGCAATACCTAACCAATCAAAACCAATCAAAAACTAAACAATACCAACTAATATCCTCATTTGACAAAAACTCAGCAACAAGTAAACAAATACAAACAACAATAAACCATCCTAACACATTCATAACACACACCGATCGCATGAACAACGACGAATAATCCACTCAAACCCAGCTATCATCCAACATGTTCAATCCGTTGCTTCAAATATCAAAACACAACAAATACTACTCACTTGACTCGCACAGTAGAATCGTACTACCAGAGCGAATCGCACTCGCGTATAAGTGGAAAATCCTCCCCCATCCGCCTCTCCCCATCTAATGCGAATAGGAGAAACCTTGTTCAAGATAGAACCTTCACATAGAACACCAATCGGTCACACAAACCACATCATCCTCACTTAGATCAATCCTAGTGTAAATTCAAATTTGCACATTAAGTGAGACAATGTGAATCAACTAAACCATCCGTGCCAACCCAACCAAACAGAACCATGGTGAATTCCGAGTGGATGGATGTTATTCGTACGATGCTTATTTGCTTGATAAAGAGGATGTAAGAATTGTGTGTGTTGATGGTTTGTATATGACTTAGCACTCGTGTGTCTGCTCATGTTGTGTGTATTGTTTTGCTTTGGGACACGATGCGATGCGATGCGATGCGATTCGATTCGATTCGATGTGGTGTTAGTATGAGAGAGTTTTCTCGATAGTGATGTTCTGGTTTGCTGATGTGCCGATGTGATGTGATGTGACGTGATGTGATGTGGAGTGAAGTGATGTGTTGATTTGAGCATTGTGTTGATTGATAGTAAGGGATGGTCCGAAGACCTCCCCACTGGCAAAAACTACGCACCCGAGCGAGCCCGATTAGGGATCGTCGCAGGCTTCAACCCGCCAGAGTGCAAGGGCGAGCCTCGACCTGGGGCCAGGGCGTCCGTGATCACCCTGGTCCCGGCGCCAGGTAAGTTTAAGCAATACCTAACCAATCAAAACCAATCAAAAACTAAACAATACCAACTAATATCCTCATTTGACAAAAACTCAGCAACAAGTAAACAAATACAAACAACAATAAACCATCCTAACACATTCATAACACACACCGATCGCATGAACAACGACGAATAATCCACTCAAACCCAGCTATCATCCAACATGTTCAATCCGTTGCTTCAAATGTCAAAACACAACAAATACTACTCACTTGACTCGCACAGTAGCATCGTACTACCAGAGCGAATCGCACTCGCGTATAAGTGGAAAATCCTCCCCCATCCGCCTCTCCCCATCTAATGCGAATAGGAGAAACCTTGTTCAAGATAGAACCTTCACATAGAACACCAATCGGTCACACAAACCACATCATCCTCACTTAGATCAATCCTCGTGTAAATTCAAATTTGCACATTAAGTGAGACAATGTGAATCAACTAAACCATCCGTGCCAACCCAACCAAACAGAACCATGGTGAATTCCGAGTGGATGGATGTTATTCGTACGATGCTTATTTGCTTGATAAAGAGGATGTAAGAATTGTGTGTGTTGATGGTTTGTATATGACTTAGCACTCGTGTGTCTGCTCATGTTGTGTGTATTGTTTTGCTTTGGGACACGATGCGATGCGATTCGATGTGGTGTTAGTATGAGAGAGTTTTCTCGATAGTGATGTTCTGGTTTGCTGATGTGCCGATGTGATGTGATGTGATGTGATGGGATGTGACGTGATGTGATGTGGAGTGAAGTGATGTGTTGATTTGAGCATTGTGTTGATTGATAGTAAGGGATGGTCCGAAGACCTCCCCACTGGCAAAAACTACGCACCCGAGCGAGCCCGATTAGGGATCGTCGCAGGCTTCAACCCGCCAGAGTGCAAGGGCGAGCCTCGACCTGGGGCCAGGGCGTCCGTGATCACCCTGGTCCCGGCGCCAGGTAAGTTTAAGCAATACCTAACCAATCAAAACCAATCAAAAACTAAACAATACCAACTAATATCCTCATTTGACAAAAACTCAGCAACAAGTAAACAAATACAAACAACAATAAACCATCCTAACACATTCATAACACACACCGATCGCATGAACAACGACGAATAATCCACTCAAACCCAGCTATCATCCAACATGTTCAATCCGTTGCTTCAAATGTCAAAACACAACAAATACTACTCACTTGACTCGCACAGTAGCATCGTACTACCAGAGCGAATCGCACTCGCGTAGAAGTGGAAAATCCTCCCCCATCCGCCTCTCCCCATCTAATGCGAATAGGAGAAACCTTGTTCAAGATAGAACCTTCACATAGAACACCAATCGGTCACACAAACCACATCATCCTCACTTAGATCAATCCTAGTGTAAATTCAAATTTGCACATTAAGTGAGACAATGTGAATCAACTAAACCATCCGTGCCAACCCAACCAAACAGAACCATGGTGAATTCCGAGTGGATGGATGTTATTCGTACGATGCTTATTTGCTTGATAAAGAGGATGTAAGAATTGTGTGTGTTGATGGTTTGTATATGACTTAGCACTCGTGTGTCTGCTCATGTTGTGTGTATTGTTTTGCTTTGGGACACGATGCGATGCGATGCGATGCGATTCGATTCGATTCGATGTGGTGTTAGTATGAGAGAGTTTTCTCGATAGTGATGTTCTGGTTTGCTGATGTGCCGATGTGATGTGATGTGACGTGATGTGATGTGGAGTGAAGTGATGTGTTGATTTGAGCATTGTGTTGATTGATAGTAAGGGATGGTCCGAAGACCTCCCCACTGGCAAAAACTACGCACCCGAGCGAGCCCGATTAGGGATCGTCGCAGGCTTCAACCCGCCAGAGTGCAAGGGCGAGCCTCGACCTGGGGCCAGGGCGTCCGTGATCACCCTGGTCCCGGCGCCAGGTAAGTTTAAGCAATACCTAACCAATCAAAACCAATCAAAAACTAAACAATACCAACTAATATCCTCATTTGACAAAAACTCAGCAACAAGTAAACAAATACAAACAACAATAAACCATCCTAACACATTCATAACACACACCGATCGCATGAACAACGACGAATAATCCACTCAAACCCAGCTATCATCCAACATGTTCAATCCGTTGCTTCAAATGTCAAAACACAACAAATACTACTCACTTGACTCGCACAGTAGAATCGTACTACCAGAGCGAATCGCACTCGCGTATAAGTGGAAAATCCTCCCCCATCCGCCTCTCCCCATCTAATGCGAATAGGAGAAACCTTGTTCAAGATAGAACCTTCACATAGAACACCAATCGGTCACACAAACCACATCATCCTCACTTAGATCAATCCTCGTGTAAATTCAAATTTGCACATTAAGTGAGACAATGTGAATCAACTAAACCATCCGTGCCAACCCAACCAAACAGAACCATGGTGAATTCCGAGTGGATGGATGTTATTCGTACGATGCTTATTTGCTTGATAAAGAGGATGTAAGAATTGTGTGTGTTGATGGTTTGTATATGACTTAGCACTCGTGTGTCTGCTCATGTTGTGTGTATTGTTTTGCTTTGGGACACGATGCGATGCGATGCGATGCGATTCGATTCGATTCGATGTGGTGTTAGTATGAGAGAGTTTTCTCGATAGTGATGTTCTGGTTTGCTGATGTGCCGATGTGATGTGATGTGATGTGATGGGATGTGACGTGATGTGATGTGGAGTGAAGTGATGTGTTGATTTGAGCATTGTGTTGATTGATAGTAAGGGATGGTCCGAAGACCTCCCCACTGGCAAAAACTACGCACCCGAGCGAGCCCGATTAGGGATCGTCGCAGGCTTCAACCCGCCAGAGTGCAAGGGCGAGCCTCGACCTGGGGCCAGGGCGTCCGTGATCACCCTGGTCCCGGCGCCAGGTAAGTTTAAGCAATACCTAACCAATCAAAACCAATCAAAAACTAAACAATACTAACTAATATCCTCATTTGACAAAAACTCAGCAACAAGTAAACAAATACAAACAACAATAAACCATCCTAACACATTCATAACACACACCGATCGCATGAACAACGACGAATAATCCACTCAAACCCAGCTATCATCCAACATGTTCAATCCGTTGCTTCAAATGTCAAAACACAACAAATACTACTCACTTGACTCGCACAGTAGAATCGTACTACCAGAGCGAATCGCACTCGCGTAGAAGTGGAAAATCCTCCCCCATCCGCCTCTCCCCATCTAATGCGAATAGGAGAAACCTTGTTCAAGATAGAACCTTCACATAGAACACCAATCGGTCACACAAACCACATCATCCTCACTTAGATCAATCCTAGTGTAAATTCAAATTTGCACATTAAGTGAGACAATGTGAATCAACTAAACCATCCGTGCCAACCCAACCAAACAGAACCATGGTGAATTCCGAGTGGATGGATGTTATTCGTACGATGCTTATTTGCTTGATAAAGAGGATGTAAGAATTGTGTGTGTTGATGGTTTGTATATGACTTAGCACTCGTGTGTCTGCTCATGTTGTGTGTATTGTTTTGCTTTGGGACACGATGCGATGCGATGCGATGCGATTCGATTCGATTCGATGTGGTGTTAGTATGAGAGAGTTTTCTCGATAGTGATGTTCTGGTTTGCTGATGTGCCGATGTGATGTGATGTGATGTGATGGGATGTGACGTGATGTGATGTGGAGTGAAGTGATGTGTTGATTTGAGCATTGTGTTGATTGATAGTAAGGGATGGTCCGAAGACCTCCCCACTGGCAAAAACTACGCACCCGAGCGAGCCCGATTAGGGATCGTCGCAGGCTTCAACCCGCCAGAGTGCAAGGGCGAGCCTCGACCTGGGGCCAGGGCGTCCGTGATCACCCTGGTCCCGGCGCCAGGTAAGTTTAAGCAATACCTAACCAATCAAAACCAATCAAAAACTAAACAATACCAACTAATATCCTCATTTGACAAAAACTCAGCAACAAGTAAACAAATACAAACAACAATAAACCATCCTAACACATTCATAACACACACCGATCGCATGAACAACGACGAATAATCCACTCAAACCCAGCTATCATCCAACATGTTCAATCCGTTGCTTCAAATGTCAAAACACAACAAATACTACTCACTTGACTCGCACAGTAGAATCGTACTACCAGAGCGAATCGCACTCGCGTATAAGTGGAAAATCCTCCCCCATCCGCCTCTCCCCATCTAATGCGAATAGGAGAAACCTTGTTCAAGATAGAACCTTCACATAGAACACCAATCGGTCACACAAACCACATCATCCTCACTTAGATCAATCCTCGTGTAAATTCAAATTTGCACATTAAGTGAGACAATGTGAATCAACTAAACCATCCGTGCCAACCCAACCAAACAGAACCATGGTGAATTCCGAGTGGATGGATGTTATTCGTACGATGCTTATTTGCTTGATAAAGAGGATGTAAGAATTGTGTGTGTTGATGGTTTGTATATGACTTAGCACTCGTGTGTCTGCTCATGTTGTGTGTATTGTTTTGCTTTGGGACACGATGCGATGCGATGCGATGCGATGCGATTCGATTCGATGTGGTGTTAGTATGAGAGAGTTTTCTCGATAGTGATGTTCTGGTTTGCTGATGTGCGATGTGATGTGATGTGATGTGATGTGATGTGACTTGATGTGATGTGGAGTGAAGTGATGTGTTGATTTGAGCATTGTGTTGATTGATAGTAAGGGATGGTCCGAAGACCTCCCCACTGGCAAAAACTACGCACCCGAGCGAGCCCGATTAGGGATCGTCGCAGGCTTCAACCCGCCAGAGTGCAAGGGCGAGCCTCGACCTGGGGCCAGGGCGTCCGTGATCACCCTGGTCCCGGCGCCAGGTAAGTTTAAGCAATACCTAACCAATCAAAACCAATCAAAAACTAAACAATACCAACTAATATCCTCATTTGACAAAAACTCAGCAACAAGTAAACAAATACAAACAACAATAAACCATCCTAACACATTCATAACACACACCGATCGCATGAACAACGACGAATAATCCACTCAAACCCAGCTATCATCCAACATGTTCAATCCGTTGCTTCAAATGTCAAAACACAACAAATACTACTCACTTGACTCGCACAGTAGCATCGTACTACCAGAGCGAATCGCACTCGCGTAGAAGTGGAAAATCCTCCCCCATCCGCCTCTCCCCATCTAATGCGAATAGGAGAAACCTTGTTCAAGATAGAACCTTCACATAGAACACCAATCGGTCACACAAACCACATCATCCTCACTTAGATCAATCCTCGTGTAAATTCAAATTTGCACATTAAGTGAGACAATGTGAATCAACTAAACCATCCGTGCCAACCCAACCAAACAGAACCATGGTGAATTCCGAGTGGATGGATGTTATTCGTACGATGCTTATTTGCTTGATAAAGAGGATGTAAGAATTGTGTGTGTTGATGGTTTGTATATGACTTAGCACTCGTGTGTCTGCTCATGTTGTGTGTATTGTTTTGCTTTGGGACACGATGCGATGCGATGCGATGCGATTCGATTCGATTCGATGTGGTGTTAGTATGAGAGAGTTTTCTCGATAGTGATGTTCTGGTTTGCTGATGTGCCGATGTGATGTGATGTGATGTGATGGGATGTGACGTGATGTGATGTGGAGTGAAGTGATGTGTTGATTTGAGCATTGTGTTGATTGATAGTAAGGGATGGTCCGAAGACCTCCCCACTGGCAAAAACTACGCACCCGAGCGAGCCCGATTAGGGATCGTCGCAGGCTTCAACCCGCCAGAGTGCAAGGGCGAGCCTCGACCTGGGGCCAGGGCGTCCGTGATCACCCTGGTCCCGGCGCCAGGTAAGTTTAAGCAATACCTAACCAATCAAAACCAATCAAAAACTAAACAATACCAACTAATATCCTCATTTGACAAAAACTCAGCAACAAGTAAACAAATACAAACAACAATAAACCATCCTAACACATTCATAACACACACCGATCGCATGAACAACGACGAATAATCCACTCAAACCCAGCTATCATCCAACATGTTCAATCCGTTGCTTCAAATGTCAAAACACAACAAATACTACTCACTTGACTCGCACAGTAGAATCGTACTACCAGAGCGAATCGCACTCGCGTAGAAGTGGAAAATCCTCCCCCATCCGCCTCTCCCCATCTAATGCGAATAGGAGAAACCTTGTTCAAGATAGAACCTTCACATAGAACACCAATCGGTCACACAAACCACATCATCCTCACTTAGATCAATCCTAGTGTAAATTCAAATTTGCACATTAAGTGAGACAATGTGAATCAACTAAACCATCCGTGCCAACCCAACCAAACAGAACCATGGTGAATTCCGAGTGGATGGATGTTATTCGTACGATGCTTATTTGCTTGATAAAGAGGATGTAAGAATTGTGTGTGTTGATGGTTTGTATATGACTTAGCACTCGTGTGTCTGCTCATGTTGTGTGTATTGTTTTGCTTTGGGACACGATGCGATGCGATGCGATGCGATTCGATTCGATTCGATGTGGTGTTAGTATGAGAGAGTTTTCTCGATAGTGATGTTCTGGTTTGCTGATGTGCCGATGTGATGTGATGTGATGTGATGGGATGTGACGTGATGTGATGTGGAGTGAAGTGATGTGTTGATTTGAGCATTGTGTTGATTGATAGTAAGGGATGGTCCGAAGACCTCCCCACTGGCAAAAACTACGCACCCGAGCGAGCCCGATTAGGGATCGTCGCAGGCTTCAACCCGCCAGAGTGCAAGGGCGAGCCTCGACCTGGGGCCAGGGCGTCCGTGATCACCCTGGTCCCGGCGCCAGGTAAGTTTAAGCAATACCTAACCAATCAAAACCAATCAAAAACTAAACAATACCAACTAATATCCTCATTTGACAAAAACTCAGCAACAAGTAAACAAATACAAACAACAATAAACCATCCTAACACATTCATAACACACACCGATCGCATGAACAACGACGAATAATCCACTCAAACCCAGCTATCATCCAACATGTTCAATCCGTTGCTTCAAATGTCAAAACACAACAAATACTACTCACTTGACTCGCACAGTAGAATCGTACTACCAGAGCGAATCGCACTCGCGTAGAAGTGGAAAATCCTCCCCCATCCGCCTCTCCCATCTACTGCGAATAGGAGAAACCTTGTTCAAGATAGAACCTTCACATAGAACACCAATCGGTCACACAAACCACATCATCCTCACTTAGATCAATCCTAGTGTAAATTCAAATTTGCACATTAAGTGAGACAATGCGAATCAACTAAACCATCCGTGCCAACCCAACCAAACAGAACCATGGTGAATTCCGAGTGGATGGATGTTATTCGTACGATGCTTATTTGCTTGATAAAGAGGATGTAAGAATTGTGTGTGTTGATGGTTTGTATATGACTTAGCACTCGTGTGTCTGCTCATGTTGTGTGTATTGTTTTGCTTTGGGACACGATGCGATGCGATTCGATTCGATTCGATGTGGTGTTAGTATGAGAGAGTTTTCTCGATAGTGATGTTCTGGTTTGCTGATGTGCCGATGTGATGTGATGTGACGTGATGTGATGTGGAGTGAAGTGATGTGTTGATTTGAGCATTGTGTTGATTGATAGTAAGGGATGGTCCGAAGACCTCCCCACTGGCAAAAACTACGCACCCGAGCGAGCCCGATTAGGGATCGTCGCAGGCTTCAACCCGCCAGAGTGCAAGGGCGAGCCTCGACCTGGGGCCAGGGCGTCCGTGATCACCCTGGTCCCGGCGCCAGGTAAGTTTAAGCAATACCTAACCAATCAAAACCAATCAAAAACTAAACAATACCAACTAATATCCTCATTTGACAAAAACTCAGCAACAAGTAAACAAATACAAACAACAATAAACCATCCTAACACATTCATAACACACACCGATCGCATGAACAACGACGAATAATCCACTCAAACCCAGCTATCATCCAACATGTTCAATCCGTTGCTTCAAATGTCAAAACACAACAAATACTACTCACTTGACTCGCACAGTAGCATCGTACTACCAGAGCGAATCGCACTCGCGTATAAGTGGAAAATCCTCCCCCATCCGCCTCTCCCCATCTAATGCGAATAGGAGAAACCTTGTTCAAGATAGAACCTTCACATAGAACACCAATCGGTCACACAAACCACATCATCCTCACTTAGATCAATCCTCGTGTAAATTCAAATTTGCACATTAAGTGAGACAATGTGAATCAACTAAACCATCCGTGCCAACCCAACCAAACAGAACCATGGTGAATTCCGAGTGGATGGATGTTATTCGTACGATGCTTATTTGCTTGATAAAGAGGATGTAAGAATTGTGTGTGTTGATGGTTTGTATATGACTTAGCACTCGTGTGTCTGCTCATGTTGTGTGTATTGTTTTGCTTTGGGACACGATGCGATGCGATTCGATTCGATTCGATGTGGTGTTAGTATGAGAGAGTTTTCTCGATAGTGATGTTCTGGTTTGCTGATGTGCCGATGTGATGTGATGTGATGTGATGGGATGTGACGTGATGTGATGTGGAGTGAAGTGATGTGTTGATTTGAGCATTGTGTTGATTGATAGTAAGGGATGGTCCGAAGACCTCCCCACTGGCAAAAACTACGCACCCGAGCGAGCCCGATTAGGGATCGTCGCAGGCTTCAACCCGCCAGAGTGCAAGGGCGAGCCTCGACCTGGGGCCAGGGCGTCCGTGATCACCCTGGTCCCGGCGCCAGGTAAGTTTAAGCAATACCTAACCAATCAAAACCAATCAAAAACTAAACAATACCAACTAATATCCTCATTTGACAAAAACTCAGCAACAAGTAAACAAATACAAACAACAATAAACCATCCTAACACATTCATAACACACACCGAGCGCATGAACAACGACGAATAATCCACTCAAACCCAGCTATCATCCAACATGTTCAATCCGTTGCTTCAAATGTCAAAACACAACAAATACTACTCACTTGACTCGCACAGTAGCATCGTACTACCAGAGCGAATCGCACTCGCGTAGAAGTGGAAAATCCTCCCCCATCCGCCTCTCCCCATCTAATGCGAATAGGAGAAACCTTGTTCAAGATAGAACCTTCACATAGAACACCAATCGGTCACACAAACCACATCATCCTCACTTAGATCAATCCTAGTGTAAATTCAAATTTGCACATTAAGTGAGACAATGTGAATCAACTAAACCATCCGTGCCAACCCAACCAAACAGAACCATGGTGAATTCCGAGTGGATGGATGTTATTCGTACGATGCTTATTTGCTTGATAAAGAGGATGTAAGAATTGTGTGTGTTGATGGTTTGTATATGACTTAGCACTCGTGTGTCTGCTCATGTTGTGTGTATTGTTTTGCTTTGGGACACGATGCGATTCGATTCGATTCGATGTGGTGTTAGTATGAGAGAGTTTTCTCGATAGTGATGTTCTGGTTTGCTGATGTGCCGATGTGATGTGATGTGACGTGATGTGATGTGGAGTGAAGTGATGTGTTGATTTGAGCATTGTGTTGATTGATAGTAAGGGATGGTCCGAAGACCTCCCCACTGGCAAAAACTACGCACCCGAGCGAGCCCGATTAGGGATCGTCGCAGGCTTCAACCCGCCAGAGTGCAAGGGCGAGCCTCGACCTGGGGCCAGGGCGTCCGTGATCACCCTGGTCCCGGCGCCAGGTAAGTTTAAGCAATACATAACCAATCAAAACCAATCAAAAACTAAACAATACCAACTAATATCCTCATTTGACAAAAACTCAGCAACAAGTAAACAAATACAAACAACAATAAACCGTCCTAACACATTCATAACACACACCGATCGCATGAACAACGACGAATAATCCACTCAAACCCAGCTATCATCCAACATGTTCAATCCGTTGCTTCAAATATCAAAACACAACAAATACTACTCACTTGACTCGCACAGTAGCATCGTACTACCAGAGCGAATCGCACTCGCGTAGAAGTGGAAAATCCTCCCCCATCCGCCTCTCCCATCTACTGCGAATAGGAGAAACCTTGTTCAAGATAGAACCTTCACATAGAACACCAATCGGTCACACAAACCACATCATCCTCACTTAGATCAATCCTCGTGTAAATTCAAATTTGCACATTAAGTGAGACAATGTGAATCAACTAAACCATCCGTGCCAACCCAACCAAACAGAACCATGGTGAATTCCGAGTGGATGGATGTTATTCGTACGATGCTTATTTGCTTGATAAAGAGGATGTAAGAATTGTGTGTGTTGATGGTTTGTATATGACTTAGCACTCGTGTGTCTGCTCATGTTGTGTGTATTGTTTTGCTTTGGGACACGATGCGATGCGATTCGATGTGGTGTTAGTATGAGAGAGTTTTCTCGATAGTGATGTTCTGGTTTGCTGATGTGCCGATGTGATGTGATGTGATGTGACGTGATGTGATGTGGAGTGAAGTGATGTGTTGATTTGAGCATTGTGTTGATTGATAGTAAGGGATGGTCCGAAGACCTCCCCACTGGCAAAAACTACGCACCCGAGCGAGCCCGATTAGGGATCGTCGCAGGCTTCAACCCGCCAGAGTGCAAGGGCGAGCCTCGACCTGGGGCCAGGGCGTCCGTGATCACCCTGGTCCCGGCGCCAGGTAAGTTTAAGCAATACATAACCAATCAAAACCAATCAAAAACTAAACAATACCAACTAATATCCTCATTTGACAATAACTCAGCAACAAGTAAACAAATACAAACAACAATAAACCGTCCTAACACATTCATAACACACACCGATCGCATGAACAACGACGAATAATCCACTCAAACCCAGCTATCATCCAACATGTTCAATCCGTTGCTTCAAATATCAACACACAACAAATACTACTCACTTGACTCGCACAGTAGAATCGTACTACCAGAGCGAATCGCACTCGCGTATAAGTGGAAAATCCTCCCCCATCCGCCTCTCCCCATCTAATGCGAATAGGAGAAACCTTGTTCAAGATAGAACCTTCACATAGAACACCAATCGGTCACACAAACCACATCATCCTCACTTAGATCAATCCTCGTGTAAATTCAAATTTGCACATTAAGTGAGACAATGTGAATCAACTAAACCATCCGTGCCAACCCAACCAAACAGAACCATGGTGAATTCCGAGTGGATGGATGTTATTCGTACGATGCTTATTTGCTTGATAAAGAGGATGTAAGAATTGTGTGTGTTGATGGTTTGTATATGACTTAGCACTCGTGTGTCTGCTCATGTTGTGTGTATTGTTTTGCTTTGGGACACGATGCGATGCGATGCGATGCGATGCGATTCGATTCGATGTGGTGTTAGTATGAGAGAGTTTTCTCGATAGTGATGTTCTGGTTTGCTGATGTGCGATGTGATGTGATGTGATGTGATGTGATGTGACTTGATGTGATGTGGAGTGAAGTGATGTGTTGATTTGAGCATTGTGTTGATTGATAGTAAGGGATGGTCCGAAGACCTCCCCACTGGCAAAAACTACGCACCCGAGCGAGCCCGATTAGGGATCGTCGCAGGCTTCAACCCGCCAGAGTGCAAGGGCGAGCCTCGACCTGGGGCCAGGGCGTCCGTGATCACCCTGGTCCCGGCGCCAGGTAAGTTTAAGCAATACCTAACCAATCAAAACCAATCAAAAACTAAACAATACCAACTAATATCCTCATTTGACAAAAACTCAGCAACAAGTAAACAAATACAAACAACAATAAACCATCCTAACACATTCATAACACACACCGATCGCATGAACAACGACGAATAATCCACTCAAACCCAGCTATCATCCAACATGTTCAATCCGTTGCTTCAAATGTCAAAACACAACAAATACTACTCACTTGACTCGCACAGTAGCATCGTACTACCAGAGCGAATCGCACTCGCGTATAAGTGGAAAATCCTCCCCCATCCGCCTCTCCCCATCTAATGCGAATAGGAGAAACCTTGTTCAAGATAGAACCTTCACATAGAACACCAATCGGTCACACAAACCACATCATCCTCACTTAGATCAATCCTCGTGTAAATTCAAATTTGCACATTAAGTGAGACAATGTGAATCAACTAAACCATCCGTGCCAACCCAACCAAACAGAACCATGGTGAATTCCGAGTGGATGGATGTTATTCGTACGATGCTTATTTGCTTGATAAAGAGGATGTAAGAATTGTGTGTGTTGATGGTTTGTATATGACTTAGCACTCGTGTGTCTGCTCATGTTGTGTGTATTGTTTTGCTTTGGGACACGATGCGATGCGATGCGATGCGATTCGATTCGATTCGATGTGGTGTTAGTATGAGAGAGTTTTCTCGATAGTGATGTTCTGGTTTGCTGATGTGCCGATGTGATGTGATGTGATGTGATGGGATGTGACGTGATGTGATGTGGAGTGAAGTGATGTGTTGATTTGAGCATTGTGTTGATTGATAGTAAGGGATGGTCCGAAGACCTCCCCACTGGCAAAAACTACGCACCCGAGCGAGCCCGATTAGGGATCGTCGCAGGCTTCAACCCGCCAGAGTGCAAGGGCGAGCCTCGACCTGGGGCCAGGGCGTCCGTGATCACCCTGGTCCCGGCGCCAGGTAAGTTTAAGCAATACCTAACCAATCAAAACCAATCAAAAACTAAACAATACCAACTAATATCCTCATTTGACAAAAACTCAGCAACAAGTAAACAAATACAAACAACAATAAACCATCCTAACACATTCATAACACACACCGATCGCATGAACAACGACGAATAATCCACTCAAACCCAGCTATCATCCAACATGTTCAATCCGTTGCTTCAAATGTCAAAACACAACAAATACTACTCACTTGACTCGCACAGTAGAATCGTACTACCAGAGCGAATCGCACTCGCGTAGAAGTGGAAAATCCTCCCCCATCCGCCTCTCCCCATCTAATGCGAATAGGAGAAACCTTGTTCAAGATAGAACCTTCACATAGAACACCAATCGGTCACACAAACCACATCATCCTCACTTAGATCAATCCTAGTGTAAATTCAAATTTGCACATTAAGTGAGACAATGTGAATCAACTAAACCATCCGTGCCAACCCAACCAAACAGAACCATGGTGAATTCCGAGTGGATGGATGTTATTCGTACGATGCTTATTTGCTTGATAAAGAGGATGTAAGAATTGTGTGTGTTGATGGTTTGTATATGACTTAGCACTCGTGTGTCTGCTCATGTTGTGTGTATTGTTTTGCTTTGGGACACGATGCGATGCGATGCGATGCGATTCGATTCGATTCGATGTGGTGTTAGTATGAGAGAGTTTTCTCGATAGTGATGTTCTGGTTTGCTGATGTGCCGATGTGATGTGATGTGATGTGATGGGATGTGACGTGATGTGATGTGGAGTGAAGTGATGTGTTGATTTGAGCATTGTGTTGATTGATAGTAAGGGATGGTCCGAAGACCTCCCCACTGGCAAAAACTACGCACCCGAGCGAGCCCGATTAGGGATCGTCGCAGGCTTCAACCCGCCAGAGTGCAAGGGCGAGCCTCGACCTGGGGCCAGGGCGTCCGTGATCACCCTGGTCCCGGCGCCAGGTAAGTTTAAGCAATACCTAACCAATCAAAACCAATCAAAAACTAAACAATACCAACTAATATCCTCATTTGACAAAAACTCAGCAACAAGTAAACAAATACAAACAACAATAAACCATCCTAACACATTCATAACACACACCGATCGCATGAACAACGACGAATAATCCACTCAAACCCAGCTATCATCCAACATGTTCAATCCGTTGCTTCAAATGTCAAAACACAACAAATACTACTCACTTGACTCGCACAGTAGAATCGTACTACCAGAGCGAATCGCACTCGCGTAGAAGTGGAAAATCCTCCCCCATCCGCCTCTCCCATCTACTGCGAATAGGAGAAACCTTGTTCAAGATAGAACCTTCACATAGAACACCAATCGGTCACACAAACCACATCATCCTCACTTAGATCAATCCTAGTGTAAATTCAAATTTGCACATTAAGTGAGACAATGCGAATCAACTAAACCATCCGTGCCAACCCAACCAAACAGAACCATGGTGAATTCCGAGTGGATGGATGTTATTCGTACGATGCTTATTTGCTTGATAAAGAGGATGTAAGAATTGTGTGTGTTGATGGTTTGTATATGACTTAGCACTCGTGTGTCTGCTCATGTTGTGTGTATTGTTTTGCTTTGGGACACGATGCGATGCGATTCGATTCGATTCGATGTGGTGTTAGTATGAGAGAGTTTTCTCGATAGTGATGTTCTGGTTTGCTGATGTGCCGATGTGATGTGATGTGACGTGATGTGATGTGGAGTGAAGTGATGTGTTGATTTGAGCATTGTGTTGATTGATAGTAAGGGATGGTCCGAAGACCTCCCCACTGGCAAAAACTACGCACCCGAGCGAGCCCGATTAGGGATCGTCGCAGGCTTCAACCCGCCAGAGTGCAAGGGCGAGCCTCGACCTGGGGCCAGGGCGTCCGTGATCACCCTGGTCCCGGCGCCAGGTAAGTTTAAGCAATACCTAACCAATCAAAACCAATCAAAAACTAAACAATACCAACTAATATCCTCATTTGACAAAAACTCAGCAACAAGTAAACAAATACAAACAACAATAAACCATCCTAACACATTCATAACACACACCGATCGCATGAACAACGACGAATAATCCACTCAAACCCAGCTATCATCCAACATGTTCAATCCGTTGCTTCAAATGTCAAAACACAACAAATACTACTCACTTGACTCGCACAGTAGCATCGTACTACCAGAGCGAATCGCACTCGCGTATAAGTGGAAAATCCTCCCCCATCCGCCTCTCCCCATCTAATGCGAATAGGAGAAACCTTGTTCAAGATAGAACCTTCACATAGAACACCAATCGGTCACACAAACCACATCATCCTCACTTAGATCAATCCTCGTGTAAATTCAAATTTGCACATTAAGTGAGACAATGTGAATCAACTAAACCATCCGTGCCAACCCAACCAAACAGAACCATGGTGAATTCCGAGTGGATGGATGTTATTCGTACGATGCTTATTTGCTTGATAAAGAGGATGTAAGAATTGTGTGTGTTGATGGTTTGTATATGACTTAGCACTCGTGTGTCTGCTCATGTTGTGTGTATTGTTTTGCTTTGGGACACGATGCGATGCGATTCGATTCGATTCGATGTGGTGTTAGTATGAGAGAGTTTTCTCGATAGTGATGTTCTGGTTTGCTGATGTGCCGATGTGATGTGATGTGATGTGATGGGATGTGACGTGATGTGATGTGGAGTGAAGTGATGTGTTGATTTGAGCATTGTGTTGATTGATAGTAAGGGATGGTCCGAAGACCTCCCCACTGGCAAAAACTACGCACCCGAGCGAGCCCGATTAGGGATCGTCGCAGGCTTCAACCCGCCAGAGTGCAAGGGCGAGCCTCGACCTGGGGCCAGGGCGTCCGTGATCACCCTGGTCCCGGCGCCAGGTAAGTTTAAGCAATACCTAACCAATCAAAACCAATCAAAAACTAAACAATACCAACTAATATCCTCATTTGACAAAAACTCAGCAACAAGTAAACAAATACAAACAACAATAAACCATCCTAACACATTCATAACACACACCGAGCGCATGAACAACGACGAATAATCCACTCAAACCCAGCTATCATCCAACATGTTCAATCCGTTGCTTCAAATGTCAAAACACAACAAATACTACTCACTTGACTCGCACAGTAGCATCGTACTACCAGAGCGAATCGCACTCGCGTAGAAGTGGAAAATCCTCCCCCATCCGCCTCTCCCCATCTAATGCGAATAGGAGAAACCTTGTTCAAGATAGAACCTTCACATAGAACACCAATCGGTCACACAAACCACATCATCCTCACTTAGATCAATCCTAGTGTAAATTCAAATTTGCACATTAAGTGAGACAATGTGAATCAACTAAACCATCCGTGCCAACCCAACCAAACAGAACCATGGTGAATTCCGAGTGGATGGATGTTATTCGTACGATGCTTATTTGCTTGATAAAGAGGATGTAAGAATTGTGTGTGTTGATGGTTTGTATATGACTTAGCACTCGTGTGTCTGCTCATGTTGTGTGTATTGTTTTGCTTTGGGACACGATGCGATTCGATTCGATTCGATGTGGTGTTAGTATGAGAGAGTTTTCTCGATAGTGATGTTCTGGTTTGCTGATGTGCCGATGTGATGTGATGTGACGTGATGTGATGTGGAGTGAAGTGATGTGTTGATTTGAGCATTGTGTTGATTGATAGTAAGGGATGGTCCGAAGACCTCCCCACTGGCAAAAACTACGCACCCGAGCGAGCCCGATTAGGGATCGTCGCAGGCTTCAACCCGCCAGAGTGCAAGGGCGAGCCTCGACCTGGGGCCAGGGCGTCCGTGATCACCCTGGTCCCGGCGCCAGGTAAGTTTAAGCAATACATAACCAATCAAAACCAATCAAAAACTAAACAATACCAACTAATATCCTCATTTGACAAAAACTCAGCAACAAGTAAACAAATACAAACAACAATAAACCGTCCTAACACATTCATAACACACACCGATCGCATGAACAACGACGAATAATCCACTCAAACCCAGCTATCATCCAACATGTTCAATCCGTTGCTTCAAATATCAAAACACAACAAATACTACTCACTTGACTCGCACAGTAGCATCGTACTACCAGAGCGAATCGCACTCGCGTAGAAGTGGAAAATCCTCCCCCATCCGCCTCTCCCATCTACTGCGAATAGGAGAAACCTTGTTCAAGATAGAACCTTCACATAGAACACCAATCGGTCACACAAACCACATCATCCTCACTTAGATCAATCCTCGTGTAAATTCAAATTTGCACATTAAGTGAGACAATGTGAATCAACTAAACCATCCGTGCCAACCCAACCAAACAGAACCATGGTGAATTCCGAGTGGATGGATGTTATTCGTACGATGCTTATTTGCTTGATAAAGAGGATGTAAGAATTGTGTGTGTTGATGGTTTGTATATGACTTAGCACTCGTGTGTCTGCTCATGTTGTGTGTATTGTTTTGCTTTGGGACACGATGCGATGCGATTCGATGTGGTGTTAGTATGAGAGAGTTTTCTCGATAGTGATGTTCTGGTTTGCTGATGTGCCGATGTGATGTGATGTG
The DNA here is from genome assembly GCA_948099385.1 of Fasciola hepatica. Lineage (NCBI taxonomy): Eukaryota > Metazoa > Platyhelminthes > Trematoda > Plagiorchiida > Fasciolidae > Fasciola > Fasciola hepatica. The sequence continues at coordinate 4,502,468 of CANUEZ040000060.1, read as the reverse complement.
ATGTGACGTGATGTGATGTGGAGTGAAGTGATGTGTTGATTTGAGCATTGTGTTGATTGATAGTAAGGGATGGTCCGAAGACCTCCCCACTGGCAAAAACTACGCACCCGAGCGAGCCCGATTAGGGATCGTCGCAGGCTTCAACCCGCCAGAGTGCAAGGGCGAGCCTCGACCTGGGGCCAGGGCGTCCGTGATCACCCTGGTCCCGGCGCCAGGTAAGTTTAAGCAATACATAACCAATCAAAACCAATCAAAAACTAAACAATACCAACTAATATCCTCATTTGACAATAACTCAGCAACAAGTAAACAAATACAAACAACAATAAACCGTCCTAACACATTCATAACACACACCGATCGCATGAACAACGACGAATAATCCACTCAAACCCAGCTATCATCCAACATGTTCAATCCGTTGCTTCAAATATCAACACACAACAAATACTACTCACTTGACTCGCACAGTAGCATCGTACTACCAGAGCGAATCGCACTCGCGTAGAAGTGGAAAATCCTCCCCCATCCGCCTCTCCCATCTACTGCGAATAGGAGAAACCTTGTTCAAGATAGAACCTTCACATAGAACACCAATCGGTCACACAAACCACATCATCCTCACTTAGATCAATCCTCGTGTAAATTCAAATTTGCACATTAAGTGAGACAATGTGAATCAACTAAACCATCCGTGCCAACCCAACCAAACAGAACCATGGTGAATTCCGAGTGGATGGATGTTATTCGTACGATGCTTATTTGCTTGATAAAGAGGATGTAAGAATTGTGTGTGTTGATGGTTTGTATATGACTTAGCACTCGTGTGTCTGCTCATGTTGTGTGTATTGTTTTGCTTTGGGACACGATGCGATGCGATTCGATTCGATTCGATGTGGTGTTAGTATGAGAGAGTTTTCTCGATAGTGATGTTCTGGTTTGCTGATGTGCCGATGTGATGTGATGTGATGTGACGTGATGTGATGTGGAGTGAAGTGATGTGTTGATTTGAGCATTGTGTTGATTGATAGTAAGGGATGGTCCGAAGACCTCCCCACTGGCAAAAACTACGCACCCGAGCGAGCCCGATTAGGGATCGTCGCAGGCTTCAACCCGCCAGAGTGCAAGGGCGAGCCTCGACCTGGGGCCAGGGCGTCCGTGATCACCCTGGTCCCGGCGCCAGGTAAGTTTAAGCAATACCTAACCAATCAAAACCAATCAAAAACTAAACAATACCAACTAATATCCTCATTTGACAAAAACTCAGCAACAAGTAAACAAATACAAACAACAATAAACCATCCTAACACATTCATAACACACACCGATCGCATGAACAACGACGAATAATCCACTCAAACCCAGCTATCATCCAACATGTTCAATCCGTTGCTTCAAATGTCAAAACACAACAAATACTACTCACTTGACTCGCACAGTAGCATCGTACTACCAGAGCGAATCGCACTCGCGTAGAAGTGGAAAATCCTCCCCCATCCGCCTCTCCCATCTACTGCGAATAGGAGAAACCTTGTTCAAGATAGAACCTTCACATAGAACACCAATCGGTCACACAAACCACATCATCCTCACTTAGATCAATCCTCGTGTAAATTCAAATTTGCACATTAAGTGAGACAATGTGAATCAACTAAACCATCCGTGCCAACCCAACCAAACAGAACCATGGTGAATTCCGAGTGGATGGATGTTATTCGTACGATGCTTATTTGCTTGATAAAGAGGATGTAAGAATTGTGTGTGTTGATGGTTTGTATATGACTTAGCACTCGTGTGTCTGCTCATGTTGTGTGTATTGTTTTGCTTTGGGACACGATGCGATGCGATGCGATGCGATTCGATTCGATGTGGTGTTAGTATGAGAGAGTTTTCTCGATAGTGATGTTCTGGTTTGCTGATGTGCCGATGTGATGTGATGTGATGTGATGTGATGTGATGTGATGTGGAGTGAAGTGATGTGTTGATTTGAGCATTGTGTTGATTGATAGTAAGGGATGGTCCGAAGACCTCCCCACTGGCAAAAACTACGCACCCGAGCGAGCCCGATTAGGGATCGTCGCAGGCTTCAACCCGCCAGAGTGCAAGGGCGAGCCTCGACCTGGGGCCAGGGCGTCCGTGATCACCCTGGTCCCGGCGCCAGGTAAGTTTAAGCAATACCTAACCAATCAAAACCAATCAAAAACTAAACAATACCAACTAATATCCTCATTTGACAAAAACTCAGCAACAAGTAAACAAATACAAACAACAATAAACCATCCTAACACATTCATAACACACACCGATCGCATGAACAACGACGAATAATCCACTCAAACCCAGCTATCATCCAACATGTTCAATCCGTTGCTTCAAATATCAACACACAACAAATACTACTCACTTGACTCGCACAGTAGAATCGTACTACCAGAGCGAATCGCACTCGCGTAGAAGTGGAAAATCCTCCCCCATCCGCCTCTCCCCATCTAATGCGAATAGGAGAAACCTTGTTCAAGATAGAACCTTCACATAGAACACCAATCGGTCACACAAACCACATCATCCTCACTTAGATCAATCCTCGTGTAAATTCAAATTTGCACATTAAGTGAGACAATGTGAATCAACTAAACCATCCGTGCCAACCCAACCAAACAGAACCATGGTGAATTCCGAGTGGATGGATGTTATTCGTACGATGCTTATTTGCTTGATAAAGAGGATGTAAGAATTGTGTGTGTTGATGGTTTGTATATGACTTAGCACTCGTGTGTCTGCTCATGTTGTGTGTATTGTTTTGCTTTGGGACACGATGCGATGCGATGCGATGCGATTCGATTCGATGTGGTGTTAGTATGAGAGAGTTTTCTCGATAGTGATGTTCTGGTTTGCTGATGTGCGATGTGATGTGATGTGATGTGATGTGATGTGACTTGATGTGATGTGGAGTGAAGTGATGTGTTGATTTGAGCATTGTGTTGATTGATAGTAAGGGATGGTCCGAAGACCTCCCCACTGGCAAAAACTACGCACCCGAGCGAGCCCGATTAGGGATCGTCGCAGGCTTCAACCCGCCAGAGTGCAAGGGCGAGCCTCGACCTGGGGCCAGGGCGTCCGTGATCACCCTGGTCCCGGCGCCAGGTAAGTTTAAGCAATACCTAACCAATCAAAACCAATCAAAAACTAAACAATACCAACTAATATCCTCATTTGACAAAAACTCAGCAACAAGTAAACAAATACAAACAACAATAAACCATCCTAACACATTCATAACACACACCGATCGCATGAACAACGACGAATAATCCACTCAAACCCAGCTATCATCCAACATGTTCAATCCGTTGCTTCAAATATCAAAACACAACAAATACTACTCACTTGACTCGCACAGTAGAATCGTACTACCAGAGCGAATCGCACTCGCGTGGAAGTGGAAAATCCTCCCCCATCCGCCTCTCCCCATCTAATGCGAATAGGAGAAACCTTGTTCAAGATAGAACCTTCACATAGAACACCAATCGGTCACACAAACCACATCATCCTCACTTAGATCAATCCTCGTGTAAATTCAAATTTGCACATTAAGTGAGACAATGTGAATCAACTAAACCATCCGTGCCAACCCAACCAAACAGAACCATGGTGAATTCCGAGTGGATGGATGTTATTCGTACGATGCTTATTTGCTTGATAAAGAGGATGTAAGAATTGTGTGTGTTGATGGTTTGTATATGACTTAGCACTCGTGTGTCTGCTCATGTTGTGTGTATTGTTTTGCTTTGGGACACGATGCGATGCGATGCGATGCGATGCGATTCGATTCGATGTGGTGTTAGTATGAGAGAGTTTTCTCGATAGTGATGTTCTGGTTTGCTGATGTGCCGATGTGATGTGATGTGATGTGATGGGATGTGACGTGATGTGATGTGGAGTGAAGTGATGTGTTGATTTGAGCATTGTGTTGATTGATAGTAAGGGATGGTCCGAAGACCTCCCCACTGGCAAAAACTACGCACCCGAGCGAGCCCGATTAGGGATCGTCGCAGGCTTCAACCCGCCAGAGTGCAAGGGCGAGCCTCGACCTGGGGCCAGGGCGTCCGTGATCACCCTGGTCCCGGCGCCAGGTAAGTTTAAGCAATACCTAACCAATCAAAACCAATCAAAAACTAAACAATACCAACTAATATCCTCATTTGACAAAAACTCAGCAACAAGTAAACAAATACAAACAACAATAAACCATCCTAACACATTCATAACACACACCGATCGCATGAACAACGACGAATAATCCACTCAAACCCAGCTATCATCCAACATGTTCAATCCGTTGCTTCAAATGTCAAAACACAACAAATACTACTCACTTGACTCGCACAGTAGCATCGTACTACCAGAGCGAATCGCACTCGCGTAGAAGTGGAAAATCCTCCCCCATCCGCCTCTCCCATCTACTGCGAATAGGAGAAACCTTGTTCAAGATAGAACCTTCACATAGAACACCAATCGGTCACACAAACCACATCATCCTCACTTAGATCAATCCTCGTGTAAATTCAAATTTGCACATTAAGTGAGACAATGTGAATCAACTAAACCATCCGTGCCAACCCAACCAAACAGAACCATGGTGAATTCCGAGTGGATGGATGTTATTCGTACGATGCTTATTTGCTTGATAAAGAGGATGTAAGAATTGTGTGTGTTGATGGTTTGTATATGACTTAGCACTCGTGTGTCTGCTCATGTTGTGTGTATTGTTTTGCTTTGGGACACGATGCGATGCGATGCGATGCGATTCGATTCGATTCGATGTGGTGTTAGTATGAGAGAGTTTTCTCGATAGTGATGTTCTGGTTTGCTGATGTGCCGATGTGATGTGATGTGATGTGATGTGATGTGATGTGATGTGATGTGGAGTGAAGTGATGTGTTGATTTGAGCATTGTGTTGATTGATAGTAAGGGATGGTCCGAAGACCTCCCCACTGGCAAAAACTACGCACCCGAGCGAGCCCGATTAGGGATCGTCGCAGGCTTCAACCCGCCAGAGTGCAAGGGCGAGCCTCGACCTGGGGCCAGGGCGTCCGTGATCACCCTGGTCCCGGCGCCAGGTAAGTTTAAGCAATACCTAACCAATCAAAACCAATCAAAAACTAAACAATACCAACTAATATCCTCATTTGACAAAAACTCAGCAACAAGTAAACAAATACAAACAACAATAAACCATCCTAACACATTCATAACACACACCGATCGCATGAACAACGACGAATAATCCACTCAAACCCAGCTATCATCCAACATGTTCAATCCGTTGCTTCAAATATCAACACACAACAAATACTACTCACTTGACTCGCACAGTAGCATCGTACTACCAGAGCGAATCGCACTCGCGTAGAAGTGGAAAATCCTCCCCCATCCGCCTCTCCCCATCTAATGCGAATAGGAGAAACCTTGTTCAAGATAGAACCTTCACATAGAACACCAATCGGTCACACAAACCACATCATCCTCACTTAGATCAATCCTCGTGTAAATTCAAATTTGCACATTAAGTGAGACAATGTGAATCAACTAAACCATCCGTGCCAACCCAACCAAACAGAACCATGGTGAATTCCGAGTGGATGGATGTTATTCGTACGATGCTTATTTGCTTGATAAAGAGGATGTAAGAATTGTGTGTGTTGATGGTTTGTATATGACTTAGCACTCGTGTGTCTGCTCATGTTGTGTGTATTGTTTTGCTTTGGGACACGATGCGATGCGATGCGATGCGATTCGATTCGATTCGATGTGGTGTTAGTATGAGAGAGTTTTCTCGATAGTGATGTTCTGGTTTGCTGATGTGCGATGTGATGTGATGTGATGTGATGTGATGTGACTTGATGTGATGTGGAGTGAAGTGATGTGTTGATTTGAGCATTGTGTTGATTGATAGTAAGGGATGGTCCGAAGACCTCCCCACTGGCAAAAACTACGCACCCGAGCGAGCCCGATTAGGGATCGTCGCAGGCTTCAACCCGCCAGAGTGCAAGGGCGAGCCTCGACCTGGGGCCAGGGCGTCCGTGATCACCCTGGTCCCGGCGCCAGGTAAGTTTAAGCAATACCTAACCAATCAAAACCAATCAAAAACTAAACAATACCAACTAATATCCTCATTTGACAAAAACTCAGCAACAAGTAAACAAATACAAACAACAATAAACCATCCTAACACATTCATAACACACACCGATCGCATGAAAAACGACGAATAATCCACTCAAACCCAGCTATCATCCAACATGTTCAATCCGTTGCTTCAAATATCAAAACACAACAAATACTACTCACTTGACTCGCACAGTAGAATCGTACTACCAGAGCGAATCGCACTCGCGTAGAAGTGGAAAATCCTCCCCCATCCGCCTCTCCCCATCTAATGCGAATAGGAGAAACCTTGTTCAAGATAGAACCTTCACATAGAACACCAATCGGTCACACAAACCACATCATCCTCACTTAGATCAATCCTCGTGTAAATTCAAATTTGCACATTAAGTGAGACAATGTGAATCAACTAAACCATCCGTGCCAACCCAACCAAACAGAACCATGGTGAATTCCGAGTGGATGGATGTTATTCGTACGATGCTTATTTGCTTGATAAAGAGGATGTAAGAATTGTGTGTGTTGATGGTTTGTATATGACTTAGCACTCGTGTGTCTGCTCATGTTGTGTGTATTGTTTTGCTTTGGGACACGATGCGATGCGATGCGATGCGATGCGATTCGATTCGATGTGGTGTTAGTATGAGAGAGTTTTCTCGATAGTGATGTTCTGGTTTGCTGATGTGCCGATGTGATGTGATGTGATGTGATGGGATGTGACGTGATGTGATGTGGAGTGAAGTGATGTGTTGATTTGAGCATTGTGTTGATTGATAGTAAGGGATGGTCCGAAGACCTCCCCACTGGCAAAAACTACGCACCCGAGCGAGCCCGATTAGGGATCGTCGCAGGCTTCAACCCGCCAGAGTGCAAGGGCGAGCCTCGACCTGGGGCCAGGGCGTCCGTGATCACCCTGGTCCCGGCGCCAGGTAAGTTTAAGCAATACCTAACCAATCAAAACCAATCAAAAACTAAACAATACCAACTAATATCCTCATTTGACAAAAACTCAGCAACAAGTAAACAAATACAAACAACAATAAACCATCCTAACACATTCATAACACACACCGATCGCATGAACAACGACGAATAATCCACTCAAACCCAGCTATCATCCAACATGTTCAATCCGTTGCTTCAAATATCAACACACAACAAATACTACTCACTTGACTCGCACAGTAGCATCGTACTACCAGAGCGAATCGCACTCGCGTAGAAGTGGAAAATCCTCCCCCATCCGCCTCTCCCCATCTAATGCGAATAGGAGAAACCTTGTTCAAGATAGAACCTTCACATAGAACACCAATCGGTCACACAAACCACATCATCCTCACTTAGATCAATACTCGTGTAAATTCAAATTTGCACATTAAGTGAGACAATGTGAATCAACTAAACCATCCGTGCCAACCCAACCAAACAGAACCATGGTGAATTCCGAGTGGATGGATGTTATTCGTACGATGCTTATTTGCTTGATAAAGAGGATGTAAGAATTGTGTGTGTTGATGGTTTGTATATGACTTAGCACTCGTGTGTCTGCTCATGTTGTGTGTATTGTTTTGCTTTGGGACACGATGCGATGCGATGCGATGCGATGCGATTCGATTCGATGTGGTGTTAGTATGAGAGAGTTTTCTCGATAGTGATGTTCTGGTTTGCTGATGTGCGATGTGATGTGATGTGATGTGACTTGATGTGATGTGGAGTGAAGTGATGTGTTGATTTGAGCATTGTGTTGATTGATAGTAAGGGATGGTCCGAAGACCTCCCCACTGGCAAAAACTACGCACCCGAGCGAGCCCGATTAGGGATCGTCGCAGGCTTCAACCCGCCAGAGTGCAAGGGCGAGCCTCGACCTGGGGCCAGGGCGTCCGTGATCACCCTGGTCCCGGCGCCAGGTAAGTTTAAGCAATACCTAACCAATCAAAACCAATCAAAAACTAAACAATACCAACTAATATCCTCATTTGACAAAAACTCAGCAACAAGTAAACAAATACAAACAACAATAAACCGTCCTAACACATTCATAACACACACCGATCGCATGAACAACGACGAATAATCCACTCAAACCCAGCTATCATCCAACATGTTCAATCCGTTGCTTCAAATGTCAAAACACAACAAATACTACTCACTTGACTCGCACAGTAGCATCGTACTACCAGAGCGAATCGCACTCGCGTAGAAGTGGAAAATCCTCCCCCATCCGCCTCTCCCATCTACTGCGAATAGGAGAAACCTTGTTCAAGATAGAACCTTCACATAGAACACCAATCGGTCACACAAACCACATCATCCTCACTTAGATCAATCCTCGTGTAAATTCAAATTTGCACATTAAGTGAGACAATGTGAATCAACTAAACCATCCGTGCCAACCCAACCAAACAGAACCATGGTGAATTCCGAGTGGATGGATGTTATTCGTACGATGCTTATTTGCTTGATAAAGAGGATGTAAGAATTGTGTGTGTTGATGGTTTGTATATGACTTAGCACTCGTGTGTCTGCTCATGTTGTGTGTATTGTTTTGCTTTGGGACACGATGCGATGCGATGCGATGCGATTCGATTCGATGTGGTGTTAGTATGAGAGAGTTTTCTCGATAGTGATGTTCTGGTTTGCTGATGTGCCGATGTGATGTGATGTGATGTGATGTGATGTGATGTGATGTGGAGTGAAGTGATGTGTTGATTTGAGCATTGTGTTGATTGATAGTAAGGGATGGTCCGAAGACCTCCCCACTGGCAAAAACTACGCACCCGAGCGAGCCCGATTAGGGATCGTCGCAGGCTTCAACCCGCCAGAGTGCAAGGGCGAGCCTCGACCTGGGGCCAGGGCGTCTGTGATCACCCTGGTCCCGGCGCCAGGTAAGTTTAAGCAATACCTAACCAATCAAAACCAATCAAAAACTAAACAATACCAACTAATATCCTCATTTGACAAAAACTCAGCAACAAGTAAACAAATACAAACAACAATAAACCATCCTAACACATTCATAACACACACCGATCGCATGAACAACGACGAATAATCCACTCAAACCCAGCTATCATCCAACATGTTCAATCCGTTGCTTCAAATATCAACACACAACAAATACTACTCACTTGACTCGCACAGTAGCATCGTACTACCAGAGCGAATCGCACTCGCGTAGAAGTGGAAAATCCTCCCCCATCCGCCTCTCCCCATCTAATGCGAATAGGAGAAACCTTGTTCAAGATAGAACCTTCACATAGAACACCAATCGGTCACACAAACCACATCATCCTCACTTAGATCAATACTCGTGTAAATTCAAATTTGCACATTAAGTGAGACAATGTGAATCAACTAAACCATCCGTGCCAACCCAACCAAACAGAACCATGGTGAATTCCGAGTGGATGGATGTTATTCGTACGATGCTTATTTGCTTGATAAAGAGGATGTAAGAATTGTGTGTGTTGATGGTTTGTATATGACTTAGCACTCGTGTGTCTGCTCATGTTGTGTGTATTGTTTTGCTTTGGGACACGATGCGATGCGATGCGATGCGATTCGATTCGATGTGGTGTTAGTATGAGAGAGTTTTCTCGATAGTGATGTTCTGGTTTGCTGATGTGCGATGTGATGTGATGTGATGTGATGTGATGTGACTTGATGTGATGTGGAGTGAAGTGATGTGTTGATTTGAGCATTGTGTTGATTGATAGTAAGGGATGGTCCGAAGACCTCCCCACTGGCAAAAACTACGCACCCGAGCGAGCCCGATTAGGGATCGTCGCAGGCTTCAACCCGCCAGAGTGCAAGGGCGAGCCTCGACCTGGGGCCAGGGCGTCCGTGATCACCCTGGTCCCGGCGCCAGGTAAGTTTAAGCAATACCTAACCAATCAAAACCAATCAAAAACTAAACAATACCAACTAATATCCTCATTTGACAAAAACTCAGCAACAAGTAAACAAATACAAACAACAATAAACCATCCTAACACATTCATAACACACACCGATCGCATGAAAAACGACGAATAATCCACTCAAACCCAGCTATCATCCAACATGTTCAATCCGTTGCTTCAAATATCAAAACACAACAAATACTACTCACTTGACTCGCACAGTAGAATCGTACTACCAGAGCGAATCGCACTCGCGTATAAGTGGAAAATCCTCCCCCATCCGCCTCTCCCCATCTAATGCGAATAGGAGAAACCTTGTTCAAGATAGAACCTTCACATAGAACACCAATCGGTCACACAAACCACATCATCCTCACTTAGATCAATCCTCGTGTAAATTCAAATTTGCACATTAAGTGAGACAATGTGAATCAACTAAACCATCCGTGCCAACCCAACCAAACAGAACCATGGTGAATTCCGAGTGGATGGATGTTATTCGTACGATGCTTATTTGCTTGATAAAGAGGATGTAAGAATTGTGTGTGTTGATGGTTTGTATATGACTTAGCACTCGTGTGTCTGCTCATGTTGTGTGTATTGTTTTGCTTTGGGACACGATGCGATGCGATGCGATGCGATGCGATTCGATTCGATGTGGTGTTAGTATGAGAGAGTTTTCTCGATAGTGATGTTCTGGTTTGCTGATGTGCCGATGTGATGTGATGTGATGTGATGGGATGTGACGTGATGTGATGTGGAGTGAAGTGATGTGTTGATTTGAGCATTGTGTTGATTGATAGTAAGGGATGGTCCGAAGACCTCCCCACTGGCAAAAACTACGCACCCGAGCGAGCCCGATTAGGGATCGTCGCAGGCTTCAACCCGCCAGAGTGCAAGGGCGAGCCTCGACCTGGGGCCAGGGCGTCCGTGATCACCCTGGTCCCGGCGCCAGGTAAGTTTAAGCAATACCTAACCAATCAAAACCAATCAAAAACTAAACAATACCAACTAATATCCTCATTTGACAAAAACTCAGCAACAAGTAAACAAATACAAACAACAATAAACCATCCTAACACATTCATAACACACACCGATCGCATGAAAAACGACGAATAATCCACTCAAACCCAGCTATCATCCAACATGTTCAATCCGTTGCTTCAAATATCAAAACACAACAAATACTACTCACTTGACTCGCACAGTAGAATCGTACTACCAGAGCGAATCGCACTCGCGTAGAAGTGGAAAATCCTCCCCCATCCGCCTCTCCCCATCTAATGCGAATAGGAGAAACCTTGTTCAAGATAGAACCTTCACATAGAACACCAATCGGTCACACAAACCACATCATCCTCACTTAGATCAATCCTCGTGTAAATTCAAATTTGCACATTAAGTGAGACAATGTGAATCAACTAAACCATCCGTGCCAACCCAACCAAACAGAACCATGGTGAATTCCGAGTGGATGGATGTTATTCGTACGATGCTTATTTGCTTGATAAAGAGGATGTAAGAATTGTGTGTGTTGATGGTTTGTATATGACTTAGCACTCGTGTGTCTGCTCATGTTGTGTGTATTGTTTTGCTTTGGGACACGATGCGATGCGATGCGATGCGATGCGATTCGATTCGATGTGGTGTTAGTATGAGAGAGTTTTCTCGATAGTGATGTTCTGGTTTGCTGATGTGCCGATGTGATGTGATGTGATGTGATGGGATGTGACGTGATGTGATGTGGAGTGAAGTGATGTGTTGATTTGAGCATTGTGTTGATTGATAGTAAGGGATGGTCCGAAGACCTCCCCACTGGCAAAAACTACGCACCCGAGCGAGCCCGATTAGGGATCGTCGCAGGCTTCAACCCGCCAGAGTGCAAGGGCGAGCCTCGACCTGGGGCCAGGGCGTCCGTGATCACCCTGGTCCCGGCGCCAGGTAAGTTTAAGCAATACCTAACCAATCAAAACCAATCAAAAACTAAACAATACCAACTAATATCCTCATTTGACAAAAACTCAGCAACAAGTAAACAAATACAAACAACAATAAACCATCCTAACACATTCATAACACACACCGATCGCATGAACAACGACGAATAATCCACTCAAACCCAGCTATCATCCAACATGTTCAATCCGTTGCTTCAAATATCAACACACAACAAATACTACTCACTTGACTCGCACAGTAGAATCGTACTACCAGAGCGAATCGCACTCGCGTAGAAGTGGAAAATCCTCCCCCATCCGCCTCTCCCCATCTAATGCGAATAGGAGAAACCTTGTTCAAGATAGAACCTTCACATAGAACACCAATCGGTCACACAAACCACATCATCCTCACTTAGATCAATACTCGTGTAAATTCAAATTTGCACATTAAGTGAGACAATGTGAATCAACTAAACCATCCGTGCCAACCCAACCAAACAGAACCATGGTGAATTCCGAGTGGATGGATGTTATTCGTACGATGCTTATTTGCTTGATAAAGAGGATGTAAGAATTGTGTGTGTTGATGGTTTGTATATGACTTAGCACTCGTGTGTCTGCTCATGTTGTGTGTATTGTTTTGCTTTGGGACACGATGCGATGCGATGCGATGCGATGCGATTCGATTCGATGTGGTGTTAGTATGAGAGAGTTTTCTCGATAGTGATGTTCTGGTTTGCTGATGTGCGATGTGATGTGATGTGATGTGATGTGATGTGACTTGATGTGATGTGGAGTGAAGTGATGTGTTGATTTGAGCATTGTGTTGATTGATAGTAAGGGATGGTCCGAAGACCTCCCCACTGGCAAAAACTACGCACCCGAGCGAGCCCGATTAGGGATCGTCGCAGGCTTCAACCCGCCAGAGTGCAAGGGCGAGCCTCGACCTGGGGCCAGGGCGTCCGTGATCACCCTGGTCCCGGCGCCAGGTAAGTTTAAGCAATACCTAACCAATCAAAACCAATCAAAAACTAAACAATACCAACTAATATCCTCATTTGACAAAAACTCAGCAACAAGTAAACAAATACAAACAACAATAAACAATCCTAACACATTCATAACACACACCGATCGCATGAAAAACGACGAATAATCCACTCAAACCCAGCTATCATCCAACATGTTCAATCCGTTGCTTCAAATATCAAAACACAACAAATACTACTCACTTGACTCGCACAGTAGAATCGTACTACCAGAGCGAATCGCACTCGCGTAGAAGTGGAAAATCCTCCCCCATCCGCCTCTCCCCATCTAATGCGAATAGGAGAAACCTTGTTCAAGATAGAACCTTCACATAGAACACCAATCGGTCACACAAACCACATCATCCTCACTTAGATCAATCCTAGTGTAAATTCAAATTTGCACATTAAGTGAGACAATGTGAATCAACTAAACCATCCGTGCCAACCCAACCAAACAGAACCATGGTGAATTCCGAGTGGATGGATGTTATTCGTACGATGCTTATTTGCTTGATAAAGAGGATGTAAGAATTGTGTGTGTTGATGGTTTGTATATGACTTAGCACTCGTGTGTCTGCTCATGTTGTGTGTATTGTTTTGCTTTGGGACACGATGCGATGCGATGCGATGCGATTCGATTCGATTCGATGTGGTGTTAGTATGAGAGAGTTTTCTCGATAGTGATGTTCTGGTTTGCTGATGTGCCGATGTGATGTGATGTGATGTGATGTGATGTGACGTGATGTGATGTGGAGTGAAGTGATGTGTTGATTTGAGCATTGTGTTGATTGATAGTAAGGGATGGTCCGAAGACCTCCCCACTGGCAAAAAGTACGCACCCGAGCGAGCCCGATTAGGGATCGTCGCAGGCTTCAACCCGCCAGAGTGCAAGGGCGAGCCTCGACCTGGGGCCAGGGCGTCCGTGATCACCCTGGTCCCGGCGCCAGGTAAGTTTAAGCAATATTTAACCAATCAAAACCAATCAAAAACTAAACAATACCAACTAATATCCTCATTTGACAAAAACTCAGCAACAAGTAAACAAATACAAACAACAATAAACCATCCTAACACATTCATAACACACACCGATCGCATGAACAACGACGAATAATCCACTCAAACCCAGCTATCATCCAACATGTTCAATCCGTTGCTTCAAATATCAAAACACAACAAATACTACTCACTTGACTCGCACAGTAGCATCGTACTACCAGAGCGAATCGCACTCGCGTAGAAGTGGAAAATCCTCCCCCATCCGCCTCTCCCCATCTAATGCGAATAGGAGAAACCTTGTTCAAGATAGAACCTTCACATAGAACACCAATCGGTCACACAAACCACATCATCCTCACTTAGATCAATCCTAGTGTAAATTCAAATTTGCACATTAAGTGAGACAATGTGAATCAACTAAACCATCCGTGCCAACCCAACCAAACAGAACCATGGTGAATTCCGAGTGGATGGATGTTATTCGTACGATGCTTATTTGCTTGATAAAGAGGATGTAAGAATTGTGTGTGTTGATGGTTTGTATATGACTTAGCACTCGTGTGTCTGCTCATGTTGTGTGTATTGTTTTGCTTTGGGACACGATGCGATGCGATGCGATGCGATGCGATTCGATTCGATTCGATGTGGTGTTAGTATGAGAGAGTTTTCTCGATAGTGATGTTCTGGTTTGCTGATGTGCCGATGTGATGTGATGTGATGTGATGTGATGTGACGTGATGTGATGTGGAGTGAAGTGATGTGTTGATTTGAGCATTGTGTTGATTGATAGTAAGGGATGGTCCGAAGACCTCCCCACTGGCAAAAACTACGCACCCGAGCGAGCCCGATTAGGGATCGTCGCAGGCTTCAACCCGCCAGAGTGCAAGGGCGAGCCTCGACCTGGGGCCAGGGCGTCCGTGATCACCCTGGTCCCGGCGCCAGGTAAGTTTAAGCAATATTTAACCAATCAAAACCAATCAAAAACTAAACAATACCAACTAATATCCTCATTTGACAAAAACTCAGCAACAAGTAAACAAATACAAACAACAATAAACCATCCTAACACATTCATAACACACACCGATCGCATGAACAACGACGAATAATCCACTCAAACCCAGCTATCATCCAACATGTTCAATCCGTTGCTTCAAATATCAAAACACAACAAATACTACTCACTTGACTCGCACAGTAGCATCGTACTACCAGAGCGAATCGCACTCGCGTAGAAGTGGAAAATCCTCCCCCATCCGCCTCTCCCCATCTAATGCGAATAGGAGAAACCTTGTTCAAGATAGAACCTTCACATAGAACACCAATCGGTCACACAAACCACATCATCCTCACTTAGATCAATCCTAGTGTAAATTCAAATTTGCACATTAAGTGAGACAATGTGAATCAACTAAACCATCCGTGCCAACCCAACCAAACAGAACCATGGTGAATTCCGAGTGGATGGATGTTATTCGTACGATGCTTATTTGCTTGATAAAGAGGATGTAAGAATTGTGTGTGTTGATGGTTTGTATATGACTTAGCACTCGTGTGTCTGCTCATGTTGTGTGTATTGTTTTGCTTTGGGACACGATGCGATGCGATGCGATGCGATTCGATTCGATTCGATGTGGTGTTAGTATGAGAGAGTTTTCTCGATAGTGATGTTCTGGTTTGCTGATGTGCCGATGTGATGTGATGTGACGTGATGTGATGTGGAGTGAAGTGATGTGTTGATTTGAGCATTGTGTTGATTGATAGTAAGGGATGGTCCGAAGACCTCCCCACTGGCAAAAACTACGCACCCGAGCGAGCCCGATTAGGGATCGTCGCAGGCTTCAACCCGCCAGAGTGCAAGGGCGAGCCTCGACCTGGGGCCAGGGCGTCCGTGATCACCCTGGTCCCGGCGCCAGGTAAGTTTAAGCAATACCTAACCAATCAAAACCAATCAAAAACTAAACAATACCAACTAATATCCTCATTTGACAAAAACTCAGCAACAAGTAAACAAATACAAACAACAATAAACCATCCTAACACATTCATAACACACACCGATCGCATGAACAACGACGAATAATCCACTCAAACCCAGCTATCATCCAACATGTTCAATCCGTTGCTTCAAATATCAAAACACAACAAATACTACTCACTTGACTCGCACAGTAGAATCGTACTACCAGAGCGAATCGCACTCGCGTAGAAGTGGAAAATCCTCCCCCATCCGCCTCTCCCCATCTAATGCGAATAGGAGAAACCTTGTTCAAGATAGAACCTTCACATAGAACACCAATCGGTCACACAAACCACATCATCCTCACTTAGATCAATACTCGTGTAAATTCAAATTTGCACATTAAGTGAGGCAATGTGAATCAACTAAACCATCCGTGCCAACCCAACCAAACAGAACCATGGTGAATTCCGAGTGGATGGATGTTATTCGTACGATGCTTATTTGCTTGATAAAGAGGATGTAAGAATTGTGTGTGTTGATGGTTTGTATATGACTTAGCACTCGTGTGTCTGCTCATGTTGTGTGTATTGTTTTGCTTTGGGACACGATGCGATGCGATGCGATGCGATTCGATTCGATTCGATGTGGTGTTAGTATGAGAGAGTTTTCTCGATAGTGATGTTCTGGTTTGCTGATGTGCCGATGTGATGTGATGTGATGTGATGTGGAGTGAAGTGATGTGTTGATTTGAGCATTGTGTTGATTGATAGTAAGGGATGGTCCGAAGACCTACCCACTGGCAAAAACTACGCACCCGAGCGAGCCCGATTAGGGATCGTCGCAGGCTTCAACCCGCCAGAGTGCAAGGGCGAGCCTCGACCTGGGGCCAGGGCGTCCGTGATCACCCTGGTCCCGGCGCCAGGTAAGTTTAAGCAATACCTAACCAATCAAAACCAATCAAAAACTAAACAATACCAACTAATATCCTCATTTGACAAAAACTCAGCAACAAGTAAACAAATACAAACAACAATAAACCATCCTAACACATTCATAACACACACCGATCGCATGAACAACGACGAATAATCCACTCAAACCCAGCTATCATCCAACATGTTCAATCCGTTGCTTCAAATATCAAAACACAACAAATACTACTCACTTGACTCGCACAGTAGCATCGTACTACCAGAGCGAATCGCACTCGCGTAGAAGTGGAAAATCCTCCCCCATCCGCCTCTCCCCATCTAATGCGAATAGGAGAAACCTTGTTCAAGATAGAACCTTCACATAGAACACCAATCGGTCACACAAACCACATCATCCTCACTTAGATCAATCCTAGTGTAAATTCAAATTTGCACATTAAGTGAGACAATGTGAATCAACTAAACCATCCGTGCCAACCCAACCAAACAGAACCATGGTGAATTCCGAGTGGATGGATGTTATTCGTACGATGCTTATTTGCTTGATAAAGAGGATGTAAGAATTGTGTGTGTTGATGGTTTGTATATGACTTAGCACTCGTGTGTCTGCTCATGTTGTGTGTATTGTTTTGCTTTGGGACACGATGCGATGCGATGCGATGCGATTCGATTCGATTCGATGTGGTGTTAGTATGAGAGAGTTTTCTCGATAGTGATGTTCTGGTTTGCTGATGTGCCGATGTGATGTGATGTGATGTGATGTGGAGTGAAGTGATGTGTTGATTTGAGCATTGTGTTGATTGATAGTAAGGGATGGTCCGAAGACCTCCCCACTGGCAAAAAACTACGCACCCGAGCGAGCCCGATTAGGGATCGTCGCAGGCTTCAACCCGCCAGAGTGCAAGGGCGAGCCTCGACCTGGGGCCAGGGCGTCCGTGATCACCCTGGTCCCGGCGCCAGGTAAGTTTAAGCAATACCTAACCAATCAAAACCAATCAAAAACTAAACAATACCAACTAATATCCTCATTTGACAAAAACTCAGCAACAAGTAAACAAATACAAACAACAATAAACCATCCTAACACATTCATAACACACACCGATCGCATGAACAACGACGAATAATCCACTCAAACCCAGCTATCATCCAACATGTTCAATCCGTTGCTTCAAATATCAAAACACAACAAATACTACTCACTTGACTCGCACAGTAGAATCGTACTACCAGAGCGAATCGCACTCGCGTAGAAGTGGAAAATCCTCCCCCATCCGCCTCTCCCCATCTAATGCGAATAGGAGAAACCTTGTTCAAGATAGAACCTTCACATAGAACACCAATCGGTCACACAAACCACATCATCCTCACTTAGATCAATACTCGTGTAAATTCAAATTTGCACATTAAGTGAGGCAATGTGAATCAACTAAACCATCCGTGCCAACCCAACCAAACAGAACCATGGTGAATTCCGAGTGGATGGATGTTATTCGTACGATGCTTATTTGCTTGATAAAGAGGATGTAAGAATTGTGTGTGTTGATGGTTTGTATATGACTTAGCACTCGTGTGTCTGCTCATGTTGTGTGTATTGTTTTGCTTTGGGACACGATGCGATGCGATGCGATGCGATTCGATTCGATTCGATGTGGTGTTAGTATGAGAGAGTTTTCTCGATAGTGATGTTCTGGTTTGCTGATGTGCCGATGTGATGTGATGTGATGTGATGTGGAGTGAAGTGATGTGTTGATTTGAGCATTGTGTTGATTGATAGTAAGGGATGGTCCGAAGACCTACCCACTGGCAAAAACTACGCACCCGAGCGAGCCCGATTAGGGATCGTCGCAGGCTTCAACCCGCCAGAGTGCAAGGGCGAGCCTCGACCTGGGGCCAGGGCGTCCGTGATCACCCTGGTCCCGGCGCCAGGTAAGTTTAAGCAATACCTAACCAATCAAAACCAATCAAAAACTAAACAATACCAACTAATATCCTCATTTGACAAAAACTCAGCAACAAGTAAACAAATACAAACAACAATAAACCATCCTAACACATTCATAACACACACCGATCGCATGAACAACGACGAATAATCCACTCAAACCCAGCTATCATCCAACATGTTCAATCCGTTGCTTCAAATATCAAAACACAACAAATACTACTCACTTGACTCGCACAGTAGAATCGTACTACCAGAGCGAATCGCACTCGCGTAGAAGTGGAAAATCCTCCCCCATCCGCCTCTCCCCATCTAATGCGAATAGGAGAAACCTTGTTCAAGATAGAACCTTCACATAGAACACCAATCGGTCACACAAACCACATCATCCTCACTTAGATCAATCCTAGTGTAAATTCAAATTTGCACATTAAGTGAGACAATGTGAATCAACTAAACCATCCGTGCCAACCCAACCAAACAGAACCATGGTGAATTCCGAGTGGATGGATGTTATTCGTACGATGCTTATTTGCTTGATAAAGAGGATGTAAGAATTGTGTGTGTTGATGGTTTGTATATGACTTAGCACTCGTGTGTCTGCTCATGTTGTGTGTATTGTTTTGCTTTGGGACACGATGCGATGCGATGCGATGCGATTCGATTCGATTCGATGTGGTGTTAGTATGAGAGAGTTTTCTCGATAGTGATGTTCTGGTTTGCTGATGTGCCGATGTGATGTGATGTGATGTGATGTGGAGTGAAGTGATGTGTTGATTTGAGCATTGTGTTGATTGATAGTAAGGGATGGTCCGAAGACCTCCCCACTGGCAAAAAACTACGCACCCGAGCGAGCCCGATTAGGGATCGTCGCAGGCTTCAACCCGCCAGAGTGCAAGGGCGAGCCTCGACCTGGGGCCAGGGCGTCCGTGATCACCCTGGTCCCGGCGCCAGGTAAGTTTAAGCAATACCTAACCAATCAAAACCAATCAAAAACTAAACAATACCAACTAATATCCTCATTTGACAAAAACTCAGCAACAAGTAAACAAATACAAACAACAATAAACCATCCTAACACATTCATAACACACACCGATCGCATGAACAACGACGAATAATCCACTCAAACCCAGCTATCATCCAACATGTTCAATCCGTTGCTTCAAATATCAAAACACAACAAATACTACTCACTTGACTCGCACAGTAGAATCGTACTACCAGAGCGAATCGCACTCGCGTAGAAGTGGAAAATCCTCCCCCATCCGCCTCTCCCCATCTAATGCGAATAGGAGAAACCTTGTTCAAGATAGAACCTTCACATAGAACACCAATCGGTCACACAAACCACATCATCCTCACTTAGATCAATACTCGTGTAAATTCAAATTTGCACATTAAGTGAGGCAATGTGAATCAACTAAACCATCCGTGCCAACCCAACCAAACAGAACCATGGTGAATTCCGAGTGGATGGATGTTATTCGTACGATGCTTATTTGCTTGATAAAGAGGATGTAAGAATTGTGTGTGTTGATGGTTTGTATATGACTTAGCACTCGTGTGTCTGCTCATGTTGTGTGTATTGTTTTGCTTTGGGACACGATGCGATGCGATGCGATGCGATTCGATTCGATTCGATGTGGTGTTAGTATGAGAGAGTTTTCTCGATAGTGATGTTCTGGTTTGCTGATGTGCCGATGTGATGTGATGTGATGTGATGTGGAGTGAAGTGATGTGTTGATTTGAGCATTGTGTTGATTGATAGTAAGGGATGGTCCGAAGACCTCCCCACTGGCAAAAACTACGCACCCGAGCGAGCCCGATTAGGGATCGTCGCAGGCTTCAACCCGCCAGAGTGCAAGGGCGAGCCTCGACCTGGGGCCAGGGCGTCCGTGATCACCCTGGTCCCGGCGCCAGGTAAGTTTAAGCAATACCTAACCAATCAAAACCAATCAAAAACTAAACAATACCAACTAATATCCTCATTTGACAAAAACTCAGCAACAAGTAAACAAATACAAACAACAATAAACCATCCTAACACATTCATAACACACACCGATCGCATGAACAACGACGAATAATCCACTCAAACCCAGCTATCATCCAACATGTTCAATCCGTTGCTTCAAATATCAAAACACAACAAATACTACTCACTTGACTCGCACAGTAGAATCGTACTACCAGAGCGAATCGCACTCGCGTAGAAGTGGAAAATCCTCCCCCATCCGCCTCTCCCCATCTAATGCGAATAGGAGAAACCTTGTTCAAGATAGAACCTTCACATAGAACACCAATCGGTCACACAAACCACATCATCCTCACTTAGATCAATCCTAGTGTAAATTCAAATTTGCACATTAAGTGAGACAATGTGAATCAACTAAACCATCCGTGCCAACCCAACCAAACAGAACCATGGTGAATTCCGAGTGGATGGATGTTATTCGTACGATGCTTATTTGCTTGATAAAGAGGATGTAAGAATTGTGTGTGTTGATGGTTTGTATATGACTTAGCACTCGTGTGTCTGCTCATGTTGTGTGTATTGTTTTGCTTTGGGACACGATGCGATGCGATGCGATGCGATTCGATTCGATTCGATGTGGTGTTAGTATGAGAGAGTTTTCTCGATAGTGATGTTCTGGTTTGCTGATGTGCCGATGTGATGTGATGTGATGTGATGTGGAGTGAAGTGATGTGTTGATTTGAGCATTGTGTTGATTGATAGTAAGGGATGGTCCGAAGACCTACCCACTGGCAAAAACTACGCACCCGAGCGAGCCCGATTAGGGATCGTCGCAGGCTTCAACCCGCCAGAGTGCAAGGGCGAGCCTCGACCTGGGGCCAGGGCGTCCGTGATCACCCTGGTCCCGGCGCCAGGTAAGTTTAAGCAATACCTAACCAATCAAAACCAATCAAAAACTAAACAATACCAACTAATATCCTCATTTGACAAAAACTCAGCAACAAGCAAACAAATACAAACAACAATAAACCATCCTAACACATTCATAACACACACCGATCGCATGAACAACGACGAATAATCCACTCAAACCCAGCTATCATCCAACATGTTCAATCCGTTGCTTCAAATATCAAAACACAACAAATACTACTCACTTGACTCGCACAGTAGAATCGTACTACCAGAGCGAATCGCACTCGCGTAGAAGTGGAAAATCCTCCCCCATCCGCCTCTCCCCATCTAATGCGAATAGGAGAAACCTTGTTCAAGATAGAACCTTCACATAGAACACCAATCGGTCACACAAACCACATCATCCTCACTTAGATCAATCCTCGTGTAAATTCAAATTTGCACATTAAGTGAGACAATGTGAATCAACTAAACCATCCGTGCCAACCCAACCAAACAGAACCATGGTGAATTCCGAGTGGATGGATGTTATTCGTACGATGCTTATTTGCTTGATAAAGAGGATGTAAGAATTGTGTGTGTTGATGGTTTGTATATGACTTAGCACTCGTGTGTCTGCTCATGTTGTGTGTATTGTTTTGCTTTGGGACACGATGCGATGCGATGCGATGCGATTCGATTCGATTCGATGTGGTGTTAGTATGAGAGAGTTTTCTCGATAGTGATGTTCTGGTTTGCTGATGTGCCGATGTGATGTGATGTGATGTGATGTGGAGTGAAGTGATGTGTTGATTTGAGCATTGTGTTGATTGATAGTAAGGGATGGTCCGAAGACCTCCCCACTGGCAAAAAACTACGCACCCGAGCGAGCCCGATTAGGGATCGTCGCAGGCTTCAACCCGCCAGAGTGCAAGGGCGAGCCTCGACCTGGGGCCAGGGCGTCCGTGATCACCCTGGTCCCGGCGCCAGGTAAGTTTAAGCAATACCTAACCAATCAAAACCAATCAAAAACTAAACAATACCAACTAGTATCCTCATTTGACAAAAACTCAGCAACAAGTAAACAAATACAAACAACAATAAACCATCCTAACACATTCATAACACACACCGATCGCATGAACAACGACGAATAATCCACTCAAACCCAGCTATCATCCAACATGTTCAATCCGTTGCTTCAAATATCAAAACACAACAAATACTACTCACTTGACTCGCACAGTAGAATCGTACTACTAGAGCGAATCGCACTCGCGTAGAAGTGGAAAATCCTCCCCCATCCGCCTCTCCCCATCTAATGCGAATAGGAGAAACCTTGTTCAAGATAGAACCTTCACATAGAACACCAATCGGTCACACAAACCACATCATCCTCACTTAGATCAATCCTCGTGTAAATTCAAATTTGCACATTAAGTGAGACAATGTGAATCAACTAAACCATCCGTGCCAACCCAACCAAACAGAACCATGGTGAATTCCGAGTGGATGGATGTTATTCGTACGATGCTTATTTGCTTGATAAAGAGGATGTAAGAATTGTGTGTGTTGATGGTTTGTATATGACTTAGCACTCGTGTGTCTGCTCATGTTGTGTGTATTGTTTTGCTTTGGGACACGATGCGATGCGATGCGATGCGATTCGATTCGATTCGATGTGGTGTTAGTATGAGAGAGTTTTCTCGATAGTGATGTTCTGGTTTGCTGATGTGCCGATGTGATGTGATGTGATGTGATGTGGAGTGAAGTGATGTGTTGATTTGAGCATTGTGTTGATTGATAGTAAGGGATGGTCCGAAGACCTCCCCACTGGCAAAAACTACGCACCCGAGCGAGCCCGATTAGGGATCGTCGCAGGCTTCAACCCGCCAGAGTGCAAGGGCGAGCCTCGACCTGGGGCCAGGGCGTCCGTGATCACCCTGGTCCCGGCGCCAGGTAAGTTTAAGCAATACCTAACCAATCAAAACCAATCAAAAACTAAACAATACCAACTAGTATCCTCATTTGACAAAAACTCAGCAACAAGTAAACAAATACAAACAACAATAAACCATCCTAACACATTCATAACACACACCGATCGCATGAACAACGACGAATAATCCACTCAAACCCAGCTATCATCCAACATGTTCAATCCGTTGCTTCAAATATCAAAACACAACAAATACTACTCACTTGACTCGCACAGTAGAATCGTACTACCAGAGCGAATCGCACTCGCGTAGAAGTGGAAAATCCTCCCCCATCCGCCTCTCCCCATCTAATGCGAATAGGAGAAACCTTGTTCAAGATAGAACCTTCACATAGAACACCAATCGGTCACACAAACCACATCATCCTCACTTAGATCAATACTCGTGTAAATTCAAATTTGCACATTAAGTGAGGCAATGTGAATCAACTAAACCATCCGTGCCAACCCAACCAAACAGAACCATGGTGAATTCCGAGTGGATGGATGTTATTCGTACGATGCTTATTTGCTTGATAAAGAGGATGTAAGAATTGTGTGTGTTGATGGTTTGTATATGACTTAGCACTCGTGTGTCTGCTCATGTTGTGTGTATTGTTTTGCTTTGGGACACGATGCGATGCGATGCGATGCGATTCGATTCGATTCGATGTGGTGTTAGTATGAGAGAGTTTTCTCGATAGTGATGTTCTGGTTTGCTGATGTGCCGATGTGATGTGATGTGATGTGATGTGGAGTGAAGTGATGTGTTGATTTGAGCATTGTGTTGATTGATAGTAAGGGATGGTCCGAAGACCTCCCCACTGGCAAAAACTACGCACCCGAGCGAGCCCGATTAGGGATCGTCGCAGGCTTCAACCCGCCAGAGTGCAAGGGCGAGCCTCGACCTGGGGCCAGGGCGTCCGTGATCACCCTGGTCCCGGCGCCAGGTAAGTTTAAGCAATACCTAACCAATCAAAACCAATCAAAAACTAAACAATACCAACTAATATCCTCATTTGACAAAAACTCAGCAACAAGTAAACAAATACAAACAACAATAAACCATCCTAACACATTCATAACACACACCGATCGCATGAACAACGACGAATAATCCACTCAAACCCAGCTATCATCCAACATGTTCAATCCGTTGCTTCAAATATCAAAACACAACAAATACTACTCACTTGACTCGCACAGTAGAATCGTACTACCAGAGCGAATCGCACTCGCGTAGAAGTGGAAAATCCTCCCCCATCCGCCTCTCCCCATCTAATGCGAATAGGAGAAACCTTGTTCAAGATAGAACCTTCACATAGAACACCAATCGGTCACACAAACCACATCATCCTCACTTAGATCAATCCTAGTGTAAATTCAAATTTGCACATTAAGTGAGACAATGTGAATCAACTAAACCATCCGTGCCAACCCAACCAAACAGAACCATGGTGAATTCCGAGTGGATGGATGTTATTCGTACGATGCTTATTTGCTTGATAAAGAGGATGTAAGAATTGTGTGTGTTGATGGTTTGTATATGACTTAGCACTCGTGTGTCTGCTCATGTTGTGTGTATTGTTTTGCTTTGGGACACGATGCGATGCGATGCGATGCGATTCGATTCGATTCGATGTGGTGTTAGTATGAGAGAGTTTTCTCGATAGTGATGTTCTGGTTTGCTGATGTGCCGATGTGATGTGATGTGATGTGATGTGGAGTGAAGTGATGTGTTGATTTGAGCATTGTGTTGATTGATAGTAAGGGATGGTCCGAAGACCTACCCACTGGCAAAAACTACGCACCCGAGCGAGCCCGATTAGGGATCGTCGCAGGCTTCAACCCGCCAGAGTGCAAGGGCGAGCCTCGACCTGGGGCCAGGGCGTCCGTGATCACCCTGGTCCCGGCGCCAGGTAAGTTTAAGCAATACCTAACCAATCAAAACCAATCAAAAACTAAACAATACCAACTAATATCCTCATTTGACAAAAACTCAGCAACAAGCAAACAAATACAAACAACAATAAACCATCCTAACACATTCATAACACACACCGATCGCATGAACAACGACGAATAATCCACTCAAACCCAGCTATCATCCAACATGTTCAATCCGTTGCTTCAAATATCAAAACACAACAAATACTACTCACTTGACTCGCACAGTAGAATCGTACTACCAGAGCGAATCGCACTCGCGTAGAAGTGGAAAATCCTCCCCCATCCGCCTCTCCCCATCTAATGCGAATAGGAGAAACCTTGTTCAAGATAGAACCTTCACATAGAACACCAATCGGTCACACAAACCACATCATCCTCACTTAGATCAATCCTCGTGTAAATTCAAATTTGCACATTAAGTGAGACAATGTGAATCAACTAAACCATCCGTGCCAACCCAACCAAACAGAACCATGGTGAATTCCGAGTGGATGGATGTTATTCGTACGATGCTTATTTGCTTGATAAAGAGGATGTAAGAATTGTGTGTGTTGATGGTTTGTATATGACTTAGCACTCGTGTGTCTGCTCATGTTGTGTGTATTGTTTTGCTTTGGGACACGATGCGATGCGATGCGATGCGATTCGATTCGATTCGATGTGGTGTTAGTATGAGAGAGTTTTCTCGATAGTGATGTTCTGGTTTGCTGATGTGCCGATGTGATGTGATGTGATGTGATGTGGAGTGAAGTGATGTGTTGATTTGAGCATTGTGTTGATTGATAGTAAGGGATGGTCCGAAGACCTCCCCACTGGCAAAAACTACGCACCCGAGCGAGCCCGATTAGGGATCGTCGCAGGCTTCAACCCGCCAGAGTGCAAGGGCGAGCCTCGACCTGGGGCCAGGGCGTCCGTGATCACCCTGGTCCCGGCGCCAGGTAAGTTTAAGCAATACCTAACCAATCAAAACCAATCAAAAACTAAACAATACCAACTAGTATCCTCATTTGACAAAAACTCAGCAACAAGTAAACAAATACAAACAACAATAAACCATCCTAACACATTCATAACACACACCGATCGCATGAACAACGACGAATAATCCACTCAAACCCAGCTATCATCCAACATGTTCAATCCGTTGCTTCAAATATCAAAACACAACAAATACTACTCACTTGACTCGCACAGTAGAATCGTACTACTAGAGCGAATCGCACTCGCGTAGAAGTGGAAAATCCTCCCCCATCCGCCTCTCCCCATCTAATGCGAATAGGAGAAACCTTGTTCAAGATAGAACCTTCACATAGAACACCAATCGGTCACACAAACCACATCATCCTCACTTAGATCAATCCTAGTGTAAATTCAAATTTGCACATTAAGTGAGACAATGTGAATCAACTAAACCATCCGTGCCAACCCAACCAAACAGAACCATGGTGAATTCCGAGTGGATGGATGTTATTCGTACGATGCTTATTTGCTTGATAAAGAGGATGTAAGAATTGTGTGTGTTGATGGTTTGTATATGACTTAGCACTCGTGTGTCTGCTCATGTTGTGTGTATTGTTTTGCTTTGGGACACGATGCGATGCGATGCGATGCGATTCGATTCGATTCGATGTGGTGTTAGTATGAGAGAGTTTTCTCGATAGTGATGTTCTGGTTTGCTGATGTGCCGATGTGATGTGATGTGATGTGATGTGGAGTGAAGTGATGTGTTGATTTGAGCATTGTGTTGATTGATAGTAAGGGATGGTCCGAAGACCTCCCCACTGGCAAAAACTACGCACCCGAGCGAGCCCGATTAGGGATCGTCGCAGGCTTCAACCCGCCAGAGTGCAAGGGCGAGCCTCGACCTGGGGCCAGGGCGTCCGTGATCACCCTGGTCCCGGCGCCAGGTAAGTTTAAGCAATACCTAACCAATCAAAACCAATCAAAAACTAAACAATACCAACTAGTATCCTCATTTGACAAAAACTCAGCAACAAGTAAACAAATACAAACAACAATAAACCATCCTAACACATTCATAACACACACCGATCGCATGAACAACGACGAATAATCCACTCAAACCCAGCTATCATCCAACATGTTCAATCCGTTGCTTCAAATATCAAAACACAACAAATACTACTCACTTGACTCGCACAGTAGAATCGTACTACTAGAGCGAATCGCACTCGCGTAGAAGTGGAAAATCCTCCCCCATCCGCCTCTCCCCATCTAATGCGAATAGGAGAAACCTTGTTCAAGATAGAACCTTCACATAGAACACCAATCGGTCACACAAACCACATCATCCTCACTTAGATCAATCCTAGTGTAAATTCAAATTTGCACATTAAGTGAGACAATGTGAATCAACTAAACCATCCGTGCCAACCCAACCAAACAGAACCATGGTGAATTCCGAGTGGATGGATGTTATTCGTACGATGCTTATTTGCTTGATAAAGAGGATGTAAGAATTGTGTGTGTTGATGGTTTGTATATGACTTAGCACTCGTGTGTCTGCTCATGTTGTGTGTATTGTTTTGCTTTGGGACACGATGCGATGCGATGCGATGCGATTCGATTCGATTCGATGTGGTGTTAGTATGAGAGAGTTTTCTCGATAGTGATGTTCTGGTTTGCTGATGTGCCGATGTGATGTGATGTGATGTGATGTGATGTGACGTGATGTGATGTGGAGTGAAGTGATGTGTTGATTTGAGCATTGTGTTGATTGATAGTAAGGGATGGTCCGAAGACCTCCCCACTGGCAAAAACTACGCACCCGAGCGAGCCCGATTAGGGATCGTCGCAGGCTTCAACCCGCCAGAGTGCAAGGGCGAGCCTCGACCTGGGGCCAGGGCGTCCGTGATCACCCTGGTCCCGGCGCCAGGTAAGTTTAAGCAATACCTAACCAATCAAAACCAATCAAAAACTAAACAATACCAACTAATATCCTCATTTGACAAAAACTCAGCAACAAGTAAACAAATACAAACAACAATAAACCATCCTAACACATTCATAACACACACCGATCGCATGAACAACGACGAATAATCCACTCAAACCCAGCTATCATCCAACATGTTCAATCCGTTGCTTCAAATATCAAAACACAACAAATACTACTCACTTGACTCGCACAGTAGAATCGTACTACCAGAGCGAATCGCACTCGCGTAGAAGTGGAAAATCCTCCCCCATCCGCCTCTCCCCATCTAATGCGAATAGGAGAAACCTTGTTCAAGATAGAACCTTCACATAGAACACCAATCGGTCACACAAACCACATCATCCTCACTTAGATCAATCCTAGTGTAAATTCAAATTTGCACATTAAGTGAGACAATGTGAATCAACTAAACCATCCGTGCCAACCCAACCAAACAGAACCATGGTGAATTCCGAGTGGATGGATGTTATTCGTACGATGCTTATTTGCTTGATAAAGAGGATGTAAGAATTGTGTGTGTTGATGGTTTGTATATGACTTAGCACTCGTGTGTCTGCTCATGTTGTGTGTATTGTTTTGCTTTGGGACACGATGCGATGCGATGCGATGCGATTCGATTCGATGTGGTGTCAGTATGAGAGAGTTTTCTCGATAGTGATGTTCTGGTTTGCTGATGTGCCGATGTGATGTGATGTGATGTGATGGGATGTGACGTGATGTGATGTGGAGTGAAGTGATGTGTTGATTTGTGCATTGTGTTGATTGATAGTAAGGGATGGTCCGAAGACCTCCCCACTGGCAAAAACTACGCACCCGAGCGAGCCCGATTAGGGATCGTCGCAGGCTTCAACCCGCCAGAGTGCAAGGGCGAGCCTCGACCTGGGGCCAGGGCGTCCGTGATCACCCTGGTCCCGGCGCCAGGTAAGTTTAAGCAATACCTAACCAATCAAAACCAATCAAAAACTAAACAATACCAACTAATATCCTCATTTGACAAAAACTCAGCAACAAGTAAACAAATACAAACAACAATAAACCATCCTAACACATTCATAACACACACCGATCGCATGAACAACGACGAATAATCCACTCAAACCCAGCTATCATCCAACATGTTCAATCCGTTGCTTCAAATATCAACACACAACAAATACTACTCACTTGACTCGCACAGTAGAATCGTACTACCAGAGCGAATCGCACTCGCGTAGAAGTGGAAAATCCTCCCCCATCCGCCTCTCCCCATCTAATGCGAATAGGAGAAACCTTGTTCAAGATAGAACCTTCACATAGAACACCAATCGGTCACACAAACCACATCATCCTCACTTAGATCAATCCTCGTGTAAATTCAAATTTGCACATTAAGTGAGACAATGTGAATCAACTAAACCATCCGTGCCAACCCAACCAAACAGAACCATGGTGAATTCCGAGTGGATGGATGTTATTCGTACGATGCTTATTTGCTTGATAAAGAGGATGTAAGAATTGTGTGTGTTGATGGTTTGTATATGACTTAGCACTCGTGTGTCTGCTCATGTTGTGTGTATTGTTTTGCTTTGGGAAACGATGCGATGCGATTCGATTCGATGTGGTGATAGTATGAGAGAGTTTTCTCGATAGTGATGTTCTGGTTTGCTGATGTGCCGATGTGATGTGATGTGATGTGATGTGACGTGATGTGATGTGGAGTGAAGTGATGTGTTTATTTGAGCATTGTGTTGATTGATAGTAAGGGATGGTCCGAAGACCTCCCCACTGGCAAAAACTACGCACCCGAGCGAGCCCGATTAGGGATCGTCGCAGGCTTCAACCCGCCAGAGTGCAAGGGCGAGCCTCGACCTGGGGCCAGGGCGTCCGTGATCACCTTGGTCCCGGCGCCAGGTAAGTTTAAGCAATACCTAACCAATCAAAACCAATCAAAAACTAAACAATACCAACTAATATCCTCATTTGACAAAAACTCAGCAACAAGTAAACAAATACAAACAACAATAAACCATCCTAACACATTCATAACACACACCGATCGCATGAACAACGACGAATAATCCACTCAAAACCAGCTATCATCCAACATGTTCAATCCGTTGCTTCAAATATCAAAACACAACAAATACTACTCACTTGACTCGCACAGTAGAATCGTACTACCAGAGCGAATCGCACTCGCGTAGAAGTGGAAAATCCTCCCCCATCCGCCTCTCCCCATCTAATGCGAATAGGAGAAACCTTGTTCAAGATAGAACCTTCACATAGAACACCAATCGGTCACACAAACCACATCATCCTCACTTAGATCAATCCTAGTGTAAATTCAAATTTGCACATTAAGTGAGACAATGTGAATCAACTAAACCATCCGTGCCAACCCAACCAAACAGAACCATGGTGAATTCCGAGTGGATGGATGTTATTCGTACGATGCTTATTTGCTTGATAAAGAGGATGTAAGAATTGTGTGTGTTGATGGTTTGTATATGACTTAGCACTCGTGTGTCTGCTCATGTTGTGTGTATTGTTTTGCTTTGGGACACGATGCGATGCGATGCGATGCGATTCGATTCGATTCGATGTGGTGTTAGTATGAGAGAGTTTTCTCGATAGTGATGTTCTGGTTTGCTGATGTGCCGATGTGATGTGATGTGATGTGATGTGATGTGACGTGATGTGATGTGGAGTGAAGTGATGTGTTGATTTGAGCATTGTGTTGATTGATAGTAAGGGATGGTCCGAAGACCTCCCCACTGGCAAAAACTACGCACCCGAGCGAGCCCGATTAGGGATCGTCGCAGGCTTCAACCCGCCAGAGTGCAAGGGCGAGCCTCGACCTGGGGCCAGGGCGTCCGTGATCACCCTGGTCCCGGCGCCAGGTAAGTTTAAGCAATACCTAACCAATCAAAACCAATCAAAAACTAAACAATACCAACTAATATCCTCATTTGACAAAAACTCAGCAACAAGTAAACAAATACAAACAACAATAAACCATCCTAACACATTCATAACACACACCGATCGCATGAACAACGACGAATAATCCACTCAAACCCAGCTATCATCCAACATGTTCAATCCGTTGCTTCAAATATCAACACACAACAAATACTACTCACTTGACTCGCACAGTAGCATCGTACTACCAGAGCGAATCGCACTCGCGTATAAGTGGAAAATCCTCCCCCATCCGCCTCTCCCCATCTAATGCGAATAGGAGAAACCTTGTTCAAGATAGAACCTTCACATAGAACACCAATCGGTCACACAAACCACATCATCCTCACTTAGATCAATACTCGTGTAAATTCAAATTTGCACATTAAGTGAGGCAATGTGAATCAACTAAACCATCCGTGCCAACCCAACCAAACAGAACCATGGTGAATTCCGAGTGGATGGATGTTATTCGTACGATGCTTATTTGCTTGATAAAGAGGATGTAAGAATTGTGTGTGTTGATGGTTTGTATATGACTTAGCACTCGTGTGTCTGCTCATGTTGTGTGTATTGTTTTGCTTTGGGACACGATGCGATGCGATGCGATGCGATTCGATGTGGTGTTAGTATGAGAGAGTTTTCTCGATAGTGATGTTCTGGTTTGCTGATGTGCCGATGTGATGTGATGTGATGTGATGTGGAGTGAAGTGATGTGTTGATTTGAGCATTGTGTTGATTGATAGTAAGGGATGGTCCGAAGACCTCCCCACTGGCAAAAACTACGCACCCGAGCGAGCCCGATTAGGGATCGTCGCAGGCTTCAACCCGC
This sequence comes from Fasciola hepatica, assembly GCA_948099385.1. Lineage (NCBI taxonomy): Eukaryota > Metazoa > Platyhelminthes > Trematoda > Plagiorchiida > Fasciolidae > Fasciola > Fasciola hepatica. The sequence goes on along the minus strand of CANUEZ040000060.1, from coordinate 4,470,053 downwards.
CAGAGTGCAAGGGCGAGCCTCGACCTGGGGCCAGGGCGTCCGTGATCACCCTGGTCCCGGCGCCAGGTAAGTTTAAGCAATACCTAACCAATCAAAACCAATCAAAAACTAAACAATACCAACTAATATCCTCATTTGACAAAAACTCAGCAACAAGTAAACAAATACAAACAACAATAAACCATCCTAACACATTCATAACACACACCGATCGCATGAACAACGACGAATAATCCACTCAAACCCAGCTATCATCCAACATGTTCAATCCGTTGCTTCAAATATCAACACACAACAAATACTACTCACTTGACTCGCACAGTAGAATCGTACTACCAGAGCGAATCGCACTCGCGTAGAAGTGGAAAATCCTCCCCCATCCGCCTCTCCCCATCTAATGCGAATAGGAGAAACCTTGTTCAAGATAGAACCTTCACATAGAACACCAATCGGTCACACAAACCACATCATCCTCACTTAGATCAATCCTAGTGTAAATTCAAATTTGCACATTAAGTGAGGCAATGTGAATCAACTAAACCATCCGTGCCAACCCAACCAAACAGAACCATGGTGAATTCCGAGTGGATGGATGTTATTCGTACGATGCTTATTTGCTTGATAAAGAGGATGTAAGAATTGTGTGTGTTGATGGTTTGTATATGACTTAGCACTCGTGTGTCTGCTCATGTTGTGTGTATTGTTTTGCTTTGGGACACGATGCGATGCGATGCGATTCGATTCGATGTGGTGTTAGTATGAGAGAGTTTTCTCGATAGTGATGTTCTGGTTTGCTGATGTGCCGATGTGATGTGATGTGATGTGATGTGATGTGACGTGATGTGATGTGGAGTGAAGTGATGTGTTGATTTGAGCATTGTGTTGATTGATAGTAAGGGATGGTCCGAAGACCTCCCCACTGGCAAAAACTACGCACCCGAGCGAGCCCGATTAGGGATCGTCGCAGGCTTCAACCCGCCAGAGTGCAAGGGCGAGCCTCGACCTGGGGCCAGGGCGTCCGTGATCACCCTGGTCCCGGCGCCAGGTAAGTTTAAGCAATACCTAACCAATCAAAACCAATCAAAAACTAAACAATACCAACTAATATCCTCATTTGACAAAAACTCAGCAACAAGTAAACAAATACAAACAACAATAAACCATCCTAACACATTCATAACACACACCGATCGCATGAACAACGACGAATAATCCACTCAAAACCAGCTATCATCCAACATGTTCAATCCGTTGCTTCAAATATCAAAACACAACAAATACTACTCACTTGACTCGCACAGTAGCATCGTACTACCAGAGCGAATCGCACTCGCGTAGAAGTGGAAAATCCTCCCCCATCCGCCTCTCCCCATCTACTGCGAATAGGAGAAACCTTGTTCAAGATAGAACCTTCACATAGAACACCAATCGGTCACACAAACCACATCATCCTCACTTAGATGAATCCTCGTGTAAATTCAAATTTGCACATTAAGTGAGACAATGTGAATCAACTAAACCATCCGTGCCAACCCAACCAAACAGAACCATGGTGAATTCCGAGTGGATGGATGTTATTCGTACGATGCTTATTTGCTTGATAAAGAGGATGTAAGAATTGTGTGTGTTGATGGTTTGTATATGACTTAGCACTCGTGTGTCTGCTCATGTTGTGTGTATTGTTTTGCTTTGGGACACGATGCGATGCGATGCGATGCGATTCGATTCGATTCGATGTGGTGTTAGTATGAGAGAGTTTTCTCGATAGTGATGTTCTGGTTTGCTGATGTGCCGATGTGATGTGATGTGATGTGATGTGATGTGACGTGATGTGATGTGGAGTGAAGTGATGTGTTGATTTGAGCATTGTGTTGATTGATAGTAAGGGATGGTCCGAAGACCTCCCCACTGGCAAAAACTACGCACCCGAGCGAGCCCGATTAGGGATCGTCGCAGGCTTCAACCCGCCAGAGTGCAAGGGCGAGCCTCGACCTGGGGCCAGGGCGTCCGTGATCACCCTGGTCCCGGCGCCAGGTAAGTTTAAGCAATACCTAACCAATCAAAACCAATCAAAAACTAAACAATACCAACTAATATCCTCATTTGACAAAAACTCAGCAACAAGTAAACAAATACAAACAACAATAAACCATCCTAACACATTCATAACACACACCGATCGCATGAACAACGACGAATAATCCACTCAAACCCAGCTATCATCCAACATGTTCAATCCGTTGCTTCAAATATCAACACACAACAAATACTACTCACTTGACTCGCACAGTAGCATCGTACTACCAGAGCGAATCGCACTCGCGTAGAAGTGGAAAATCCTCCCCCATCCGCCTCTCCCCATCTAATGCGAATAGGAGAAACCTTGTTCAAGATAGAACCTTCACATAGAACACCAATCGGTCACACAAACCACATCATCCTCACTTAGATCAATACTCGTGTAAATTCAAATTTGCACATTAAGTGAGGCAATGTGAATCAACTAAACCATCCGTGCCAACCCAACCAAACAGAACCATGGTGAATTCCGAGTGGATGGATGTTATTCGTACGATGCTTATTTGCTTGATAAAGAGGATGTAAGAATTGTGTGTGTTGATGGTTTGTATATGACTTAGCACTCGTGTGTCTGCTCATGTTGTGTGTATTGTTTTGCTTTGGGACACGATGCGATGCGATTCGATTCGATGTGGTGTTAGTATGAGAGAGTTTTCTCGATAGTGATGTTCTGGTTTGCTGATGTGCCGATGTGATGTGATGTGATGTGATGTGACGTGATGTGATGTGGAGTGAAGTGATGTGTTGACTTGAGCATTGTGTTGATTGATAGTAAGGGATGGTCCGAAGACCTCCCCACTGGCAAAAACTACGCACCCGAGCGAGCCCGATTAGGGATCGTCGCAGGCTTCAACCCGCCAGAGTGCAAGGGCGAGCCTCGACCTGGGGCCAGGGCGTCCGTGATCACCCTGGTCCCGGCGCCAGGTAAGTTTAAGCAATACCTAACCAATCAAAACCAATCAAAAACTAAACAATACCAACTAATATCCTCATTTGACAAAAACTCAGCAACAAGTAAACAAATACAAACAACAATAAACCATCCTAACACATTCATAACACACACCGATCGCATGAACAACGACGAATAATCCACTCAAAACCAGCTATCATCCAACATGTTCAATCCGTTGCTTCAAATATCAAAACACAACAAATACTACTCACTTGACTCGCACAGTAGCATCGTACTACCAGAGCGAATCGCACTCGCGTAGAAGTGGAAAATCCTCCCCCATCCGCCTCTCCCCATCTACTGCGAATAGGAGAAACCTTGTTCAAGATAGAACCTTCACATAGAACACCAATCGGTCACACAAACCACATCATCCTCACTTAGATCAATCCTCGTGTAAATTCAAATTTGCACATTAAGTGAGACAATGTGAATCAACTAAACCATCCGTGCCAACCCAACCAAACAGAACCATGGTGAATTCCGAGTGGATGGATGTTATTCGTACGATGCTTATTTGCTTGATAAAGAGGATGTAAGAATTGTGTGTGTTGATGGTTTGTATATGACTTAGCACTCGTGTGTCTGCTCATGTTGTGTGTATTGTTTTGCTTTGGGACACGATGCGATGCGATGCGATGCGATTCGATTCGATTCGATGTGGTGTTAGTATGAGAGAGTTTTCTCGATAGTGATGTTCTGGTTTGCTGATGTGCCGATGTGATGTGATGTGATGTGATGTGACGTGATGTGATGTGGAGTGAAGTGATGTGTTGATTTGAGCATTGTGTTGATTGATAGTAAGGGATGGTCCGAAGACCTCCCCACTGGCAAAAACTACGCACCCGAGCGAGCCCGATTAGGGATCGTCGCAGGCTTCAACCCGCCAGAGTGCAAGGGCGAGCCTCGACCTGGGGCCAGGGCGTCCGTGATCACCCTGGTCCCGGCGCCAGGTAAGTTTAAGCAATACCTAACCAATCAAAACCAATCAAAAACTAAACAATACCAACTAATATCCTCATTTGACAAAAACTCAGCAACAAGTAAACAAATACAAACAACAATAAACCATCCTAACACATTCATAACACACACCGATCGCATGAACAACGACGAATAATCCACTCAAACCCAGCTATCATCCAACATGTTCAATCCGTTGCTTCAAATATCAAAACACAACAAATACTACTCACTTGACTCGCACAGTAGCATCGTACTACCAGAGCGAATCGCACTCGCGTAGAAGTGGAAAATCCTCCCCCATCCGCCTCTCCCCATCTAATGCGAATAGGAGAAACCTTGTTCAAGATAGAACCTTCACATAGAACACCAATCGGTCACACAAACCACATCATCCTCACTTAGATCAATACTCGTGTAAATTCAAATTTGCACATTAAGTGAGGCAATGTGAATCAACTAAACCATCCGTGCCAACCCAACCAAACAGAACCATGGTGAATTCCGAGTGGATGGATGTTATTCGTACGATGCTTATTTGCTTGATAAAGAGGATGTAAGAATTGTGTGTGTTGATGGTTTGTATATGACTTAGCACTCGTGTGTCTGCTCATGTTGTGTGTATTGTTTTGCTTTGGGACACGATGCGATGCGATGCGATGCGATGCGATGCGATTCGATTCGATTCGATGTGGTGTTAGTATGAGAGAGTTTTCTCGATAGTGATGTTCTGGTTTGCTGATGTGCCGATGTGATGTGATGTGATGTGATGTGACGTGATGTGATGTGGAGTGAAGTGATGTGTTGATTTGAGCATTGTGTTGATTGATAGTAAGGGATGGTCCGAAGACCTCCCCACTGGCAAAAACTACGCACCCGAGCGAGCCCGATTAGGGATCGTCGCAGGCTTCAACCCGCCAGAGTGCAAGGGCGAGCCTCGACCTGGGGCCAGGGCGTCCGTGATCACCCTGGTCCCGGCGCCAGGTAAGTTTAAGCAATACCTAACCAATCAAAACCAATCAAAAACTAAACAATACCAACTAATATCCTCATTTGACAAAAACTCAGCAACAAGTAAACAAATACAAACAACAATAAACCATCCTAACACATTCATAACACACACCGATCGCATGAACAACGACGAATAATCCACTCAAACCCAGCTATCATCCAACATGTTCAATCCGTTGCTTCAAATATCAAAACACAACAAATACTACTCACTTGACTCGCACAGTAGCATCGTACTACCAGAGCGAATCGCACTCGCGTAGAAGTGGAAAATCCTCCCCCATCCGCCTCTCCCATCTACTGCGAATAGGAGAAACCTTGTTCAAGATAGAACCTTCACATAGAACACCAATCGGTCACACAAACCACATCATCCTCACTTAGATCAATCCTCGTGTAAATTCAAATTTGCACATTAAGTGAGACAATGTGAATCAACTAAACCATCCGTGCCAACCCAACCAAACAGAACCATGGTGAATTCCGAGTGGATGGATGTTATTCGTACGATGCTTATTTGCTTGATAAAGAGGATGTAAGAATTGTGTGTGTTGATGGTTTGTATATGACTTAGCACTCGTGTGTCTGCTCATGTTGTGTGTATTGTTTTGCTTTGGGACACGATGCGATGCGATGCGATGCGATTCGATTCGATTCGATGTGGTGTTAGTATGAGAGAGTTTTCTCGATAGTGATGTTCTGGTTTGCTGATGTGCCGATGTGATGTGATGTGATGTGATGTGACGTGATGTGATGTGGAGTGAAGTGATGTGTTGATTTGAGCATTGTGTTGATTGATAGTAAGGGATGGTCCGAAGACCTCCCCACTGGCAAAAACTACGCACCCGAGCGAGCCCGATTAGGGATCGTCGCAGGCTTCAACCCGCCAGAGTGCAAGGGCGAGCCTCGACCTGGGGCCAGGGCGTCCGTGATCACCCTGGTCCCGGCGCCAGGTAAGTTTAAGCAATACCTAACCAATCAAAACCAATCAAAAACTAAACAATACCAACTAATATCCTCATTTGACAAAAACTCAGCAACAAGTAAACAAATACAAACAACAATAAACAATCCTAACACATTCATAACACACACCGATCGCATGAACAACGACGAATAATCCACTCAAACCCAGCTATCATCCAACATGTTCAATCCGTTGCTTCAAATATCAAAACACAACAAATACTACTCACTTGACTCGCACAGTAGCATCGTACTACCAGAGCGAATCGCACTCGCGTAGAAGTGGAAAATCCTCCCCCATCCGCCTCTCCCCATCTAATGCGAATAGGAGAAACCTTGTTCAAGATAGAACCTTCACATAGAACACCAATCGGTCACACAAACCACATCATCCTCACTTAGATCAATCCTCGTGTAAATTCAAATTTACACATTAAGTGAGACAATGTGAATCAACTAAACCATCCGTGCCAACCCAACCAAACAGAACCATGGTGAATTCCGAGTGGATGGATGTTATTCGTACGATGCTTATTTGCTTGATAAAGAGGATGTAAGAATTGTGTGTGTTGATGGTTTGTATATGACTTAGCACTCGTGTGTCTGCTCATGTTGTGTGTATTGTTTTGCTTTGGGACACGATGCGATGCGATGCGATTCGATTCGATTCGATGTGGTGTTAGTATGAGAGAGTTTTCTCGATAGTGATGTTCTGGTTTGCTGATGTGCCGATGTGATGTGATGTGATGTGATGTGGAGTGAAGTGATGTGTTGATTTGAGCATTGTGTTGATTGATAGTAAGGGATGGTCCGAAGACCTCCCCACTGGCAAAAACTACGCACCCGAGCGAGCCCGATTAGGGATCGTCGCAGGCTTCAACCCGCCAGAGTGCAAGGGCGAGCCTCGACCTGGGGCCAGGGCGTCCGTGATCACCCTGGTCCCGGCGCCAGGTAAGTTTAAGCAATACCTAACCAATCAAAACCAATCAAAAACTAAACAATACCAACTAATATCCTCATTTGACAAAAACTCAGCAACAAGTAAACAAATACAAACAACAATAAACCATCCTAACACATTCATAACACACACCGATCGCATGAACAACGACGAATAATCCACTCAAACCCAGCTATCATCCAACATGTTCAATCCGTTGCTTCAAATATCAACACACAACAAATACTACTCACTTGACTCGCACAGTAGCATCGTACTACCAGAGCGAATCGCACTCGCGTAGAAGTGGAAAATCCTCCCCCATCCGCCTCTCCCCATCTAATGCGAATAGGAGAAACCTTGTTCAAGATAGAACCTTCACATAGAACACCAATCGGTCACACAAACCACATCATCCTCACTTAGATCAATACTCGTGTAAATTCAAATTTGCACATTAAGTGAGGCAATGTGAATCAACTAAACCATCCGTGCCAACCCAACCAAACAGAACCATGGTGAATTCCGAGTGGATGGATGTTATTCGTACGATGCTTATTTGCTTGATAAAGAGGATGTAAGAATTGTGTGTGTTGATGGTTTGTATATGACTTAGCACTCGTGTGTCTGCTCATGTTGTGTGTATTGTTTTGCTTTGGGACACGATGCGATGCGATGCGATGCGATTCGATGTGGTGTTAGTATGAGAGAGTTTTCTCGATAGTGATGTTCTGGTTTGCTGATGTGCCGATGTGATGTGATGTGATGTGATGTGACGTGATGTGATGTGGAGTGAAGTGATGTGTTGATTTGAGCATTGTGTTGATTGATAGTAAGGGATGGTCCGAAGACCTCCCCACTGGCAAAAACTACGCACCCGAGCGAGCCCGATTAGGGATCGTCGCAGGCTTCAACCCGCCAGAGTGCAAGGGCGAGCCTCGACCTGGGGCCAGGGCGTCCGTGATCACCCTGGTCCCGGCGCCAGGTAAGTTTAAGCAATACCTAACCAATCAAAACCAATCAAAAACTAAACAATACCAACTAATATCCTCATTTGACAAAAACTCAGCAACAAGTAAACAAATACAAACAACAATAAACAATCCTAACACATTCATAACACACACCGATCGCATGAACAACGACGAATAATCCACTCAAACCCAGCTATCATCCAACATGTTCAATCCGTTGCTTCAAATGTCAAAACACAACAAATACTACTCACTTGACTCGCACAGTAGCATCGTACTACCAGAGCGAATCGCACTCGCGTAGAAGTGGAAAATCCTCCCCCATCCGCCTCTCCCATCTACTGCGAATAGGAGAAACCTTGTTCAAGATAGAACCTTCACATAGAACACCAATCGGTCACACAAACCACATCATCCTCACTTAGATCAATCCTCGTGTAAATTCAAATTTACACATTAAGTGAGACAATGTGAATCAACTAAACCATCCGTGCCAACCCAACCAAACAGAACCATGGTGAATTCCGAGTGGATGGATGTTATTCGTACGATGCTTATTTGCTTGATAAAGAGGATGTAAGAATTGTGTGTGTTGATGGTTTGTATATGACTTAGCACTCGTGTGTCTGCTCATGTTGTGTGTATTGTTTTGCTTTGGGACACGATGCGATGCGATGCGATGCGATTCGATTCGATTCGATGTGGTGTTAGTATGAGAGAGTTTTCTCGATAGTGATGTTCTGGTTTGCTGATGTGCCGATGTGATGTGATGTGATGTGATGTGATGTGACGTGATGTGATGTGGAGTGAAGTGATGTGTTGATTTGAGCATTGTGTTGATTGATAGTAAGGGATGGTCCGAAGACCTCCCCACTGGCAAAAACTACGCACCCGAGCGAGCCCGATTAGGGATCGTCGCAGGCTTCAACCCGCCAGAGTGCAAGGGCGAGCCTCGACTTGGGGCCAGGGCGTCCGTGATCACCCTGGTCCCGGCGCCAGGTAAGTTTAAGCAATACCTAACCAATCAAAACCAATCAAAAACTAAACAATACCAACTAATATCCTCATTTGACAAAAACTCAGCAACAAGTAAACAAATACAAACAACAATAAACCATCCTAACATATTCATAACACACACCGATCGCATGAACAACGACGAATAATCCACTCAAACCCAGCTATCATCCAACATGTTCAATCCGTTGCTTCAAATGTCAAAACACAACAAATACTACTCACTTGACTCGCACAGTAGCATCGTACTACCAGAGCGAATCGCACTCGCGTAGAAGTGGAAAATCCTCCCCCATCCGCCTCTCCCATCTACTGCGAATAGGAGAAACCTTGTTCAAGATAGAACCTTCACATAGAACACCAATCGGTCACACAAACCACATCATCCTCACTTAGATCAATCCTCGTGTAAATTCAAATTTACACATTAAGTGAGACAATGTGAATCAACTAAACCATCCGTGCCAACCCAACCAAACAGAACCATGGTGAATTCCGAGTGGATGGATGTTATTCGTACGATGCTTATTTGCTTGATAAAGAGGATGTAAGAATTGTGTGTGTTGATGGTTTGTATATGACTTAGCACTCGTGTGTCTGCTCATGTTGTGTGTATTGTTTTGCTTTGGGACACGATGCGATGCGATGCGATGCGATGCGATGCGATTCGATTCGATTCGATGTGGTGTTAGTATGAGAGAGTTTTCTCGATAGTGATGTTCTGGTTTGCTGATGTGCCGATGTGATGTGATGTGATGTGATGTGATGTGACGTGATGTGATGTGGAGTGAAGTGATGTGTTGATTTGAGCATTGTGTTGATTGATAGTAAGGGATGGTCCGAAGACCTCCCCACTGGCAAAAACTACGCACCCGAGCGAGCCCGATTAGGGATCGTCGCAGGCTTCAACCCGCCAGAGTGCAAAGGCGAGCCTCGACCTGGGGCCAGGGCGTCCGTGATCACCCTGGTCCCGGCGCCAGGTAAGTTTAAGCAATACCTAACCAATCAAAACCAATCAAAAACTAAACAATACCAACTAATATCCTCATTTGACAAAAACTCAGCAACAAGTAAACAAATACAAACAACAATAAACCATCCTAACACATTCATAACACACACCGATCGCATGAACAACGACGAATAATCCACTCAAACCCAGCTATCATCCAACATGTTCAATCCGTTGCTTCAAATATCAACACACAACAAATACTACTCACTTGACTCGCACAGTAGCATCGTACTACCAGAGCGAATCGCACTCGCGTAGAAGTGGAAAATCCTCCCCCATCCGCCTCTCCCATCTACTGCGAATAGGAGAAACCTTGTTCAAGATAGAACCTTCACATAGAACACCAATCGGTCACACAAACCACATCATCCTCACTTAGATCAATCCTCGTGTAAATTCAAATTTGCACATTAAGTGAGACAATGTGAATCAACTAAACCATCCGTGCCAACCCAACCAAACAGAACCATGGTGAATTCCGAGTGGATGGATGTTATTCGTACGATGCTTATTTGCTTGATAAAGAGGATGTAAGAATTGTGTGTGTTGATGGTTTGTATATGACTTAGCACTCGTGTGTCTGCTCATGTTGTGTGTATTGTTTTGCTTTGGGACACGATGCGATGCGATGCGATGCGATTCGATTCGATTCGATGTGGTGTTAGTATGAGAGAGTTTTCTCGATAGTGATGTTCTGGTTTGCTGATGTGCCGATGTGATGTGATGTGATGTGATGTGATGTGACGTGATGTGATGTGGAGTGAAGTGATGTGTTGATTTGAGCATTGTGTTGATTGATAGTAAGGGATGGTCCGAAGACCTCCCCACTGGCAAAAACTACGCACCCGAGCGAGCCCGATTAGGGATCGTCGCAGGCTTCAACCCGCCAGAGTGCAAGGGCGAGCCTCGACCTGGGGCCAGGGCGTCCGTGATCACCCTGGTCCCGGCGCCAGGTAAGTTTAAGCAATACCTAACCAATCAAAACCAATCAAAAACTAAACAATACCAACTAATATCCTCATTTGACAAAAACTCAGCAACAAGTAAACAAATACAAACAACAATAAACCATCCTAACACATTCATAACACACACCGATCGCATGAACAACGACGAATAATCCACTCAAACCCAGCTATCATCCAACATGTTCAATCCGTTGCTTCAAATATCAAAACACAACAAATACTACTCACTTGACTCGCACAGTAGCATCGTACTACCAGAGCGAATCGCACTCGCGTAGAAGTGGAAAATCCTCCCCCATCCGCCTCTCCCCATCTAATGCGAATAGGAGAAACCTTGTTCAAGATAGAACCTTCACATAGAACACCAATCGGTCACACAAACCACATCATCCTCACTTAGATCAATCCTAGTGTAAATTCAAATTTGCACATTAAGTGAGGCAATGTGAATCAACTAAACCATCCGTGCCAACCCAACCAAACAGAACCATGGTGAATTCCGAGTGGATGGATGTTATTCGTACGATGCTTATTTGCTTGATAAAGAGGATGTAAGAATTGTGTGTGTTGATGGTTTGTATATGACTTAGCACTCGTGTGTCTGCTCATGTTGTGTGTATTGTTTTGCTTTGGGACACGATGCGATGCGATGCGATGCGATTCGATTCGATTCGATGTGGTGTTAGTATGAGAGAGTTTTCTCGATAGTGATGTTCTGGTTTGCTGATGTGCCGATGTGATGTGATGTGATGTGATGTGATGTGACGTGATGTGATGTGGAGTGAAGTGATGTGTTGATTTGAGCATTGTGTTGATTGATAGTAAGGGATGGTCCGAAGACCTCCCCACTGGCAAAAACTACGCACCCGAGCGAGCCCGATTAGGGATCGTCGCAGGCTTCAACCCGCCAGAGTGCAAGGGCGAGCCTCGACCTGGGGCCAGGGCGTCCGTGATCACCCTGGTCCCGGCGCCAGGTAAGTTTAAGCAATACCTAACCAATCAAAACCAATCAAAAACTAAACAATACCAACTAATATCCTCATTTGACAAAAACTCAGCAACAAGTAAACAAATACAAACAACAATAAACCATCCTAACATATTCATAACACACACCGATCGCATGAACAACGACGAATAATCCACTCAAACCCAGCTATCATCCAACATGTTCAATCCGTTGCTTCAAATATCAAAACACAACAAATACTACTCACTTGACTCGCACAGTAGCATCGTACTACCAGAGCGAATCGCACTCGCGTAGAAGTGGAAAATCCTCCCCCATCCGCCTCTCCCATCTACTGCGAATAGGAGAAACCTTGTTCAAGATAGAACCTTCACATAGAACACCAATCGGTCACACAAACCACATCATCCTTACTTAGATCAATCCTCGTGTAAATTCAAATTTGCACATTAAGTGAGACAATGTGAATCAACTAAACCATCCGTGCCAACCCAACCAAACAGAACCATGGTGAATTCCGAGTGGATGGATGTTATTCGTACGATGCTTATTTGCTTGATAAAGAGGATGTAAGAATTGTGTGTGTTGATGGTTTGTATATGACTTAGCACTCGTGTGTCTGCTCATGTTGTGTGTATTGTTTTGCTTTGGGACACGATGCGATGCGATGCGATTCGATTCGATGTGGTGTTAGTATGAGAGAGTTTTCTCGATAGTGATGTTCTGGTTTGCTGATGTGCCGATGTGATGTGATGTGATGTGATGTGATGTGACGTGATGTGATGTGGAGTGAAGTGATGTGTTGATTTGAGCATTGTGTTGATTGATAGTAAGGGATGGTCCGAAGACCTCCCCACTGGCAAAAACTACGCACCCGAGCGAGCCCGATTAGGGATCGTCGCAGGCTTCAACCCGCCAGAGTGCAAGGGCGAGCCTCGACCTGGGGCCAGGGCGTCCGTGATCACCCTGGTCCCGGCGCCAGGTAAGTTTAAGCAATACCTAACCAATCAAAACCAATCAAAAACTAAACAATACCAACTAATATCCTCATTTGACAAAAACTCAGCAACAAGTAAACAAATACAAACAACAATAAACCATCCTAACACATTCATAACACACACCGATCGCATGAACAACGACGAATAATCCACTCAAAACCAGCTATCATCCAACATGTTCAATCCGTTGCTTCAAATATCAAAACACAACAAATACTACTCACTTGACTCGCACAGTAGCATCGTACTACCAGAGCGAATCGCACTCGCGTAGAAGTGGAAAATCCTCCCCCATCCGCCTCTCCCATCTACTGCGAATAGGAGAAACCTTGTTCAAGATAGAACCTTCACATAGAACACCAATCGGTCACACAAACCACATCATCCTCACTTAGATCAATCCTCGTGTAAATTCATATTTGCACATTAAGTGAGACAATGTGAATCAACTAAACCATCCGTGCCAACCCAACCAAACAGAACCATGGTGAATTCCGAGTGGATGGATGTTATTCGTACGATGCTTATTTGCTTGATAAAGAGGATGTAAGAATTGTGTGTGTTGATGGTTTGTATATGACTTAGCACTCGTGTGTCTGCTCATGTTGTGTGTATTGTTTTGCTTTGGGACACGATGCGATGCGATGCGATGCGATTCGATTCGATTCGATGTGGTGTTAGTATGAGAGAGTTTTCTCGATAGTGATGTTCTGGTTTGCTGATGTGCCGATGTGATGTGATGTGATGTGATGTGATGTGACGTGATGTGATGTGGAGTGAAGTGATGTGTTGATTTGAGCATTGTGTTGATTGATAGTAAGGGATGGTCCGAAGACCTCCCCACTGGCAAAAACTACGCACCCGAGCGAGCCCGATTAGGGATCGTCGCAGGCTTCAACCCGCCAGAGTGCAAGGGCGAGCCTCGACCTGGGGCCAGGGCGTCCGTGATCACCCTGGTCCCGGCGCCAGGTAAGTTTAAGCAATACCTAACCAATCAAAACCAATCAAAAACTAAACAATACCAACTAATATCCTCATTTGACAAAAACTCAGCAACAAGTAAACAAATACAAACAACAATAAACCATCCTAACACATTCATAACACACACCGATCGCATGAACAACGACGAATAATCCACTCAAACCCAGCTATCATCCAACATGTTCAATCCGTTGCTTCAAATATCAAAACACAACAAATACTACTCACTTGACTCGCACAGTAGCATCGTACTACCAGAGCGAATCGCACTCGCGTAGAAGTGGAAAATCCTCCCCCATCCGCCTCTCCCATCTACTGCGAATAGGAGAAACCTTGTTCAAGATAGAACCTTCACATAGAACACCAATCGGTCACACAAACCACATCATCCTCACTTAGATCAATCCTCGTGTAAATTCAAATTTGCACATTAAGTGAGACAATGTGAATCAACTAAACCATCCGTGCCAACCCAACCAAACAGAACCATGGTGAATTCCGAGTGGATGGATGTTATTCGTACGATGCTTATTTGCTTGATAAAGAGGATGTAAGAATTGTGTGTGTTGATGGTTTGTATATGACTTAGCACTCGTGTGTCTGCTCATGTTGTGTGTATTGTTTTGCTTTGGGACACGATGCGATGCGATGCGATGCGATTCGATTCGATTCGATGTGGTGTTAGTATGAGAGAGTTTTCTCGATAGTGATGTTCTGGTTTGCTGATGTGCCGATGTGATGTGATGTGATGTGATGTGACGTGATGTGATGTGGAGTGAAGTGATGTGTTGATTTGAGCATTGTGTTGATTGATAGTAAGGGATGGTCCGAAGACCTCCCCACTGGCAAAAACTACGCACCCGAGCGAGCCCGATTAGGGATCGTCGCAGGCTTCAACCCGCCAGAGTGCAAGGGCGAGCCTCGACCTGGGGCCAGGGCGTCCGTGATCACCCTGGTCCCGGCGCCAGGTAAGTTTAAGCAATACCTAACCAATCAAAACCAATCAAAAACTAAACAATACCAACTAATATCCTCATTTGACAAAAACTCAGCAACAAGTAAACAAATACAAACAACAATAAACAATCCTAACACATTCATAACACACACCGATCGCATGAACAACGACGAATAATCCACTCAAACCCAGCTATCATCCAACATGTTCAATCCGTTGCTTCAAATATCAAAACACAACAAATACTACTCACTTGACTCGCACAGTAGCATCGTACTACCAGAGCGAATCGCACTCGCGTAGAAGTGGAAAATCCTCCCCCATCCGCCTCTCCCCATCTAATGCGAATAGGAGAAACCTTGTTCAAGATAGAACCTTCACATAGAACACCAATCGGTCACACAAACCACATCATCCTCACTTAGATCAATCCTCGTGTAAATTCAAATTTACACATTAAGTGAGACAATGTGAATCAACTAAACCATCCGTGCCAACCCAACCAAACAGAACCATGGTGAATTCCGAGTGGATGGATGTTATTCGTACGATGCTTATTTGCTTGATAAAGAGGATGTAAGAATTGTGTGTGTTGATGGTTTGTATATGACTTAGCACTCGTGTGTCTGCTCATGTTGTGTGTATTGTTTTGCTTTGGGACACGATGCGATGCGATGCGATGCGATTCGATTCGATTCGATGTGGTGTTAGTATGAGAGAGTTTTCTCGATAGTGATGTTCTGGTTTGCTGATGTGCCGATGTGATGTGATGTGATGTGATGTGGAGTGAAGTGATGTGTTGATTTGAGCATTGTGTTGATTGATAGTAAGGGATGGTCCGAAGACCTCCCCACTGGCAAAAACTACGCACCCGAGCGAGCCCGATTAGGGATCGTCGCAGGCTTCAACCCGCCAGAGTGCAAGGGCGAGCCTCGACCTGGGGCCAGGGCGTCCGTGATCACCCTGGTCCCGGCGCCAGGTAAGTTTAAGCAATACCTAACCAATCAAAACCAATCAAAAACTAAACAATACCAACTAATATCCTCATTTGACAAAAACTCAGCAACAAGTAAACAAATACAAACAACAATAAACCATCCTAACACATTCATAACACACACCGATCGCATGAACAACGACGAATAATCCACTCAAACCCAGCTATCATCCAACATGTTCAATCCGTTGCTTCAAATATCAAAACACAACAAATACTACTCACTTGACTCGCACAGTAGCATCGTACTACCAGAGCGAATCGCACTCGCGTAGAAGTGGAAAATCCTCCCCCATCCGCCTCTCCCATCTACTGTGAATAGGAGAAACCTTGTTCAAGATAGAACCTTCACATAGAACACCAATCGGTCACACAAACCACATCATCCTCACTTAGATCAATCCTCGTGTAAATTCAAATTTGCACATTAAGTGAGACAATGTGAATCAACTAAACCATCCGTGCCAACCCAACCAAACAGAACCATGGTGAATTCCGAGTGGATGGATGTTATTCGTACGATGCTTATTTGCTTGATAAAGAGGATGTAAGAATTGTGTGTGTTGATGGTTTGTATATGACTTAGCACTCGTGTGTCTGCTCATGTTGTGTGTATTGTTTTGCTTTGGGACACGATGCGATGCGATTCGATTCGATGTGGTGTTAGTATGAGAGAGTTTTCTCGATAGTGATGTTCTGGTTTGCTGATGTGCCGATGTGATGTGATGTGATGTGATGTGACGTGATGTGATGTGGAGTGAAGTGATGTGTTGATTTGAGCATTGTGTTGGTTGATAGTAAGGGATGGTCCGAAGACCTCCCCACTGGCAAAAACTACGCACCCGAGCGAGCCCGATTAGGGATCGTCGCAGGCTTCAACCCGCCAGAGTGCAAGGGCGAGCCTCGACCTGGGGCCAGGGCGTCCGTGATCACCCTGGTCCCGGCGCCAGGTAAGTTTAAGCAATACCTAACCAATCAAAACCAATCAAAAACTAAACAATACCAACTAATATCCTCATTTGACAAAAACTCAGCAACAAGTAAACAAATACAAACAACAATAAACCATCCTAACACATTCATAACACACACCGATCGCATGAACAACGACGAATAATCCACTCAAACCCAGCTATCATCCAACATGTTCAATCCGTTGCTTCAAATGTCAAAACACAACAAATACTACTCACTTGACTCGCACAGTAGCATCGTACTACCAGAGCGAATCGCACTCGCGTAGAAGTGGAAAATCCTCCCCCATCCGCCTCTCCCATCTACTGCGAATAGGAGAAACCTTGTTCAAGATAGAACCTTCACATAGAACACCAATCGGTCACACAAACCACATCATCCTCACTTAGATCAATCCTCGTGTAAATTCAAATTTGCACATTAAGTGAGACAATGTGAATCAACTAAACCATCCGTGCCAACCCAACCAAACAGAACCATGGTGAATTCCGAGTGGATGGATGTTATTCGTACGATGCTTATTTGCTTGATAAAGAGGATGTAAGAATTGTGTGTGTTGATGGTTTGTATATGACTTAGCACTCGTGTGTCTGCTCATGTTGTGTGTATTGTTTTGCTTTGGGACACGATGCGATGCGATGCGATGCGATTCGATTCGATTCGATGTGGTGTTAGTATGAGAGAGTTTTCTCGATAGTGATGTTCTGGTTTGCTGATGTGCCGATGTGATGTGATGTGATGTGATGTGACGTGATGTGATGTGGAGTGAAGTGATGTGTTGATTTGAGCATTGTGTTGATTGATAGTAAGGGATGGTCCGAAGACCTCCCCACTGGCAAAAACTACGCACCCGAGCGAGCCCGATTAGGGATCGTCGCAGGCTTCAACCCGCCAGAGTGCAAGGGCGAGCCTCGACCTGGGGCCAGGGCGTCCGTGATCACCCTGGTCCCGGCGCCAGGTAAGTTTAAGCAATACCTAACCAATCAAAACCAATCAAAAACTAAACAATACCAACTAATATCCTCATTTGACAAAAACTCAGCAACAAGTAAACAAATACAAACAACAATAAACCATCCTAACATATTCATAACACACACCGATCGCATGAACAACGACGAATAATCCACTCAAACCCAGCTATCATCCAATATGTTCAATCCGTTGCTTCAAATGTCAAAACACAACAAATACTACTCACTTGACTCGCACAGTAGCATCGTACTACCAGAGCGAATCGCACTCGCGTAGAAGTGGAAAATCCTCCCCCATCCGCCTCTCCCATCTACTGCGAATAGGAGAAACCTTGTTCAAGATAGAACCTTCACATAGAACACCAATCGGTCACACAAACCACATCATCCTCACTTAGATCAATCCTCGTGTAAATTCAAATTTGCACATTAAGTGAGACAATGTGAATCAACTAAACCATCCGTGCCAACCCAACCAAACAGAACCATGGTGAATTCCGAGTGGATGGATGTTATTCGTACGATGCTTATTTGCTTGATAAAGAGGATGTAAGAATTGTGTGTGTTGATGGTTTGTATATGACTTAGCACTCGTGTGTCTGCTCATGTTGTGTGTATTGTTTTGCTTTGGGACACGATGCGATGCGATGCGATGCGATTCGATTCGATTCGATTCGATGTGGTGTTAGTATGAGAGAGTTTTCTCGATAGTGATGTTCTGGTTTGCTGATGTGCCGATGTGATGTGATGTGATGTGATGTGATGTGACGTGATGTGATGTGGAGTGAAGTGATGTGTTGATTTGAGCATTGTGTTGATTGATAGTAAGGGATGGTCCGAAGACCTCCCCACTGGCAAAAACTACGCACCCGAGCGAGCCCGATTAGGGATCGTCGCAGGCTTCAACCCGCCAGAGTGCAAGGGCGAGCCTCGACCTGGGGCCAGGGCGTCCGTGATCACCCTGGTCCCGGCGCCAGGTAAGTTTAAGCAATACCTAACCAATCAAAACCAATCAAAAACTAAACAATACCAACTAATATCCTCATTTGACAAAAACTCAGCAACAAGTAAACAAATACAAACAACAATAAACCATCCTAACACATTCATAACACACACCGATCGCATGAACAACGACGAATAATCCACTCAAACCCAGCTATCATCCAACATGTTCAATCCGTTGCTTCAAATGTCAAAACACAACAAATACTACTCACTTGACTCGCACAGTAGCATCGTACTACCAGAGCGAATCGCACTCGCGTAGAAGTGGAAAATCCTCCCCCATCCGCCTCTCCCCATCTAATGCGAATAGGAGAAACCTTGTTCAAGATAGAACCTTCACATAGAACACCAATCGGTCACACAAACCACATCATCCTCACTTAGATCAATCCTCGTGTAAATTCAAATTTGCACATTAAGTGAGACAATGTGAATCAACTAAACCATCCGTGCCAACCCAACCAAACAGAACCATGGTGAATTCCGAGTGGATGGATGTTATTCGTACGATGCTTATTTGCTTGATAAAGAGGATGTAAGAATTGTGTGTGTTGATGGTTTGTATATGACTTAGCACTCGTGTGTCTGCTCATGTTGTGTGTATTGTTTTGCTTTGGGACACGATGCGATGCGATGCGATGCGATTCGATTCGATGTGGTGTTAGTATGAGAGAGTTTTCTCGATAGTGATGTTCTGGTTTGCTGATGTGCCGATGTGATGTGATGTGATGTGACGTGATGTGATGTGGAGTGAAGTGATGTGTTGATTTGAGCATTGTGTTGATTGATAGTAAGGGATGGTCCGAAGACCTCCCCACTGGCAAAAACTACGCACCCGAGCGAGCCCGATTAGGGATCGTCGCAGGCTTCAACCCGCCAGAGTGCAAGGGCGAGCCTCGACCTGGGGCCAGGGCGTCCGTGATCACCCTGGTCCCGGCGCCAGGTAAGTTTAAGCAATACCTAACCAATCAAAACCAATCAAAAACTAAACAATACCAACTAATATCCTCATTTGACAAAAACTCAGCAACAAGTAAACAAATACAAACAACAATAAACCATCCTAACACATTCATAACACACACCGATCGCATGAACAACGACGAATAATCCACTCAAACCCAGCTATCATCCAACATGTTCAATCCGTTGCTTCAAATGTCAAAACACAACAAATACTACTCACTTGACTCGCACAGTAGCATCGTACTACCAGAGCGAATCGCACTCGCGTAGAAGTGGAAAATCCTCCCCCATCCGCCTCTCCCCATCTAATGCGAATAGGAGAAACCTTGTTCAAGATAGAACCTTCACATAGAACACCAATCGGTCACACAAACCACATCATCCTCACTTAGATCAATCCTCGTGTAAATTCAAATTTGCACATTAAGTGAGACAATGTGAATCAACTAAACCATCCGTGCCAACCCAACCAAACAGAACCATGGTGAATTCCGAGTGGATGGATGTTATTCGTACGATGCTTATTTGCTTGATAAAGAGGATGTAAGAATTGTGTGTGTTGATGGTTTGTATATGACTTAGCACTCGTGTGTCTGCTCATGTTGTGTGTATTGTTTTGCTTTGGGACACGATGCGATGCGATGCGATGCGATGCGATTCGATTCGATGTGGTGTTAGTATGAGAGAGTTTTCTCGATAGTGATGTTCTGGTTTGCTGATGTGCCGATGTGATGTGATGTGATGTGATGTGATGTGACGTGATGTGATGTGGAGTGAAGTGATGTGTTGATTTGAGCATTGTGTTGATTGATAGTAAGGGATGGTCCGAAGACCTCCCCACTGGCAAAAACTACGCACCCGAGCGAGCCCGATTAGGGATCGTCGCAGGCTTCAACCCGCCAGAGTGCAAGGGCGAGCCTCGACCTGGGGCCAGGGCGTCCGTGATCACCCTGGTCCCGGCGCCAGGTAAGTTTAAGCAATACCTAACCAATCAAAACCAATCAAAAACTAAACAATACCAACTAATATCCTCATTTGACAAAAACTCAGCAACAAGTAAACAAATACAAACAACAATAAACCATCCTAACATATTCATAACACACACCGATCGCATGAACAACGACGAATAATCCACTCAAACCCAGCTATCATCCAACATGTTCAATCCGTTGCTTCAAATGTCAAAACACAACAAATACTACTCACTTGACTCGCACAGTAGCATCGTACTACCAGAGCGAATCGCACTCGCGTAGAAGTGGAAAATCCTCCCCCATCCGCCTCTCCCCATCTAATGCGAATAGGAGAAACCTTGTTCAAGATAGAACCTTCACATAGAACACCAATCGGTCACACAAACCACATCATCCTCACTTAGATCAATCCTCGTGTAAATTCAAATTTGCACATTAAGTGAGACAATGTGAATCAACTAAACCATCCGTGCCAACCCAACCAAACAGAACCATGGTGAATTCCGAGTGGATGGATGTTATTCGTACGATGCTTATTTGCTTGATAAAGAGGATGTAAGAATTGTGTGTGTTGATGGTTTGTATATGACTTAGCACTCGTGTGTCTGCTCATGTTGTGTGTATTGTTTTGCTTTGGGACACGATGCGATGCGATGCGATGCGATTCGATTCGATGTGGTGTTAGTATGAGAGAGTTTTCTCGATAGTGATGTTCTGGTTTGCTGATGTGCCGATGTGATGTGATGTGATGTGACGTGATGTGATGTGGAGTGAAGTGATGTGTTGATTTGAGCATTGTGTTGATTGATAGTAAGGGATGGTCCGAAGACCTCCCCACTGGCAAAAACTACGCACCCGAGCGAGCCCGATTAGGGATCGTCGCAGGCTTCAACCCGCCAGAGTGCAAGGGCGAGCCTCGACCTGGGGCCAGGGCGTCCGTGATCACCCTGGTCCCGGCGCCAGGTAAGTTTAAGCAATACCTAACCAATCAAAACCAATCAAAAACTAAACAATACCAACTAATATCCTCATTTGACAAAAACTCAGCAACAAGTAAACAAATACAAACAACAATAAACCATCCTAACACATTCATAACACACACCGATCGCATGAACAACGACGAATAATCCACTCAAACCCAGCTATCATCCAACATGTTCAATCCGTTGCTTCAAATGTCAAAACACAACAAATACTACTCACTTGACTCGCACAGTAGCATCGTACTACCAGAGCGAATCGCACTCGCGTAGAAGTGGAAAATCCTCCCCCATCCGCCTCTCCCCATCTAATGCGAATAGGAGAAACCTTGTTCAAGATAGAACCTTCACATAGAACACCAATCGGTCACACAAACCACATCATCCTCACTTAGATCAATCCTCGTGTAAATTCAAATTTGCACATTAAGTGAGACAATGTGAATCAACTAAACCATCCGTGCCAACCCAACCAAACAGAACCATGGTGAATTCCGAGTGGATGGATGTTATTCGTACGATGCTTATTTGCTTGATAAAGAGGATGTAAGAATTGTGTGTGTTGATGGTTTGTATATGACTTAGCACTCGTGTGTCTGCTCATGTTGTGTGTATTGTTTTGCTTTGGGACACGATGCGATGCGATGCGATGCGATTCGATTCGATTCGATGTGGTGTTAGTATGAGAGAGTTTTCTCGATAGTGATGTTCTGGTTTGCTGATGTGCCGATGTGATGTGATGTGATGTGATGTGACGTGATGTGATGTGGAGTGAAGTGATGTGTTGATTTGAGCATTGTGTTGATTGATAGTAAGGGATGGTCCGAAGACCTCCCCACTGGCAAAAACTACGCACCCGAGCGAGCCCGATTAGGGATCGTCGCAGGCTTCAACCCGCCAGAGTGCAAGGGCGAGCCTCGACCTGGGGCCAGGGCGTCCGTGATCACCCTGGTCCCGGCGCCAGGTAAGTTTAAGCAATACCTAACCAATCAAAACCAATCAAAAACTAAACAATACCAACTAATATCCTCATTTGACAAAAACTCAGCAACAAGTAAACAAATACAAACAACAATAAACCATCCTAACATATTCATAACACACACCGATCGCATGAACAACGACGAATAATCCACTCAAACCCAGCTATCATCCAACATGTTCAATCCGTTGCTTCAAATGTCAAAACACAACAAATACTACTCACTTGACTCGCACAGTAGCATCGTACTACCAGAGCGAATCGCACTCGCGTAGAAGTGGAAAATCCTCCCCCATCCGCCTCTCCCCATCTAATGCGAATAGGAGAAACCTTGTTCAAGATAGAACCTTCACATAGAACACCAATCGGTCACACAAACCACATCATCCTCACTTAGATCAATCCTCGTGTAAATTCAAATTTGCACATTAAGTGAGACAATGTGAATCAACTAAACCATCCGTGCCAACCCAACCAAACAGAACCATGGTGAATTCCGAGTGGATGGATGTTATTCGTACGATGCTTATTTGCTTGATAAAGAGGATGTAAGAATTGTGTGTGTTGATGGTTTGTATATGACTTAGCACTCGTGTGTCTGCTCATGTTGTGTGTATTGTTTTGCTTTGGGACACGATGCGATGCGATTCGATTCGATTCGATGTGGTGTTAGTATGAGAGAGTTTTCTCGATAGTGATGTTCTGGTTTGCTGATGTGCCGATGTGATGTGATGTGATGTGACGTGATGTGATGTGGAGTGAAGTGATGTGTTGATTTGAGCATTGTGTTGATTGATAGTAAGGGATGGTCCGAAGACCTCCCCACTGGCAAAAACTACGCACCCGAGCGAGCCCGATTAGGGATCGTCGCAGGCTTCAACCCGCCAGAGTGCAAGGGCGAGCCTCGACCTGGGGCCAGGGCGTCCGTGATCACCCTGGTCCCGGCGCCAGGTAAGTTTAAGCAATACCTAACCAATCAAAACCAATCAAAAACTAAACAATACCAACTAATATCCTCATTTGACAAAAACTCAGCAACAAGTAAACAAATACAAACAACAATAAACCATCCTAACACATTCATAACACACACCGATCGCATGAACAACGACGAATAATCCACTCAAACCCAGCTATCATCCAACATGTTCAATCCGTTGCTTCAAATGTCAAAACACAACAAATACTACTCACTTGACTCGCACAGTAGCATCGTACTACCAGAGCGAATCGCACTCGCGTAGAAGTGGAAAATCCTCCCCCATCCGCCTCTCCCCATCTAATGCGAATAGGAGAAACCTTGTTCAAGATAGAACCTTCACATAGAACACCAATCGGTCACACAAACCACATCATCCTCACTTAGATCAATCCTCGTGTAAATTCAAATTTGCACATTAAGTGAGACAATGTGAATCAACTAAACCATCCGTGCCAACCCAACCAAACAGAACCATGGTGAATTCCGAGTGGATGGATGTTATTCGTACGATGCTTATTTGCTTGATAAAGAGGATGTAAGAATTGTGTGTGTTGATGGTTTGTATATGACTTAGCACTCGTGTGTCTGCTCATGTTGTGTGTATTGTTTTGCTTTGGGACACGATGCGATGCGATTCGATTCGATTCGATGTGGTGTTAGTATGAGAGAGTTTTCTCGATAGTGATGTTCTGGTTTGCTGATGTGCCGATGTGATGTGATGTGATGTGATGTGACGTGATGTGATGTGGAGTGAAGTGATGTGTTGATTTGAGCATTGTGTTGATTGATAGTAAGGGATGGTCCGAAGACCTCCCCACTGGCAAAAACTACGCACCCGAGCGAGCCCGATTAGGGATCGTCGCAGGCTTCAACCCGCCAGAGTGCAAGGGCGAGCCTCGACCTGGGGCCAGGGCGTCCGTGATCACCCTGGTCCCGGCGCCAGGTAAGTTTAAGCAATACCTAACCAATCAAAACCAATCAAAAACTAAACAATACCAACTAATATCCTCATTTGACAAAAACTCAGCAACAAGTAAACAAATACAAACAACAATAAACCATCCTAACACATTCATAACACACACCGATCGCATGAACAACGACGAATAATCCACTCAAACCCAGCTATCATCCAACATGTTCAATCCGTTGCTTCAAATGTCAAAACACAACAAATACTACTCACTTGACTCGCACAGTAGCATCGTACTACCAGAGCGAATCGCACTCGCGTAGAAGTGGAAAATCCTCCCCCATCCGCCTCTCCCATCTACTGCGAATAGGAGAAACCTTGTTCAAGATAGAACCTTCACATAGAACACCAATCGGTCACACAAACCACATCATCCTCACTTAGATCAATCCTCGTGTAAATTCAAATTTGCACATTAAGTGAGACAATGTGAATCAACTAAACCATCCGTGCCAACCCAACCAAACAGAACCATGGTGAATTCCGAGTGGATGGATGTTATTCGTACGATGCTTATTTGCTTGATAAAGAGGATGTAAGAATTGTGTGTGTTGATGGTTTGTATATGACTTAGCACTCGTGTGTCTGCTCATGTTGTGTGTATTGTTTTGCTTTGGGACACGATGCGATGCGATGCGATGCGATTCGATTCGATGTGGTGTTAGTATGAGAGAGTTTTCTCGATAGTGATGTTCTGGTTTGCTGATGTGCCGATGTGATGTGATGTGATGTGATGTGATGTGACGTGATGTGATGTGGAGTGAAGTGATGTGTTGATTTGAGCATTGTGTTGATTGATAGTAAGGGATGGTCCGAAGACCTCCCCACTGGCAAAAACTACGCACCCGAGCGAGCCCGATTAGGGATCGTCGCAGGCTTCAACCCGCCAGAGTGCAAGGGCGAGCCTCGACCTGGGGCCAGGGCGTCCGTGATCACCCTGGTCCCGGCGCCAGGTAAGTTTAAGCAATACCTAACCAATCAAAACCAATCAAAAACTAAACAATACCAACTAATATCCTCATTTGACAAAAACTCAGCAACAAGTAAACAAATACAAACAACAATAAACCATCCTAACACATTCATAACACACACCGATCGCATGAACAACGACGAATAATCCACTCAAACCCAGCTATCATCCAACATGTTCAATCCGTTGCTTCAAATGTCAAAACACAACAAATACTACTCACTTGACTCGCACAGTAGCATCGTACTACCAGAGCGAATCGCACTCGCGTAGAAGTGGAAAATCCTCCCCCATCCGCCTCTCCCCTTCTACTGCGAATAGGAGAAACCTTGTTCAAGATAGAACCTTCACATAGAACACCAATCGGTCACACAAACCACATCATCCTCACTTAGATCAATCCTCGTGTAAATTCAAATTTGCACATTAAGTGAGACAATGTGAATCAACTAAACCATCCGTGCCAACCCAACCAAACAGAACCATGGTGAATTCCGAGTGGATGGATGTTATTCGTACGATGCTTATTTGCTTGATAAAGAGGATGTAAGAATTGTGTGTGTTGATGGTTTGTATATGACTTAGCACTCGTGTGTCTGCTCATGTTGTGTGTATTGTTTTGCTTTGGGACACGATGCGATGCGATGCGATGCGATTCGATTCGATTCGATGTGGTGTCAGTATGAGAGAGTTTTCTCGATAGTGATGTTCTGGTTTGCTGATGTGCCGATGTGATGTGATGTGATGTGATGTGACGTGATGTGATGTGGAGTGAAGTGATGTGTTGATTTGAGCATTGTGTTGATTGATAGTAAGGGATGGTCCGAAGACCTCCCCACTGGCAAAAACTACGCACCCGAGCGAGCCTGATTAGGGATCGTCGCAGGCTTCAACCCGCCAGAGTGCAAGGGCGAGCCTCGACCTGGGGCCAGGGCGTCCGTGATCACCCTGGTCCCGGCG
This sequence comes from Fasciola hepatica, assembly GCA_948099385.1. Lineage (NCBI taxonomy): Eukaryota > Metazoa > Platyhelminthes > Trematoda > Plagiorchiida > Fasciolidae > Fasciola > Fasciola hepatica. The sequence continues at coordinate 4,443,499 of CANUEZ040000060.1, read as the reverse complement.
CCAGGTAAGTTTAAGCAATACCTAACCAATCAAAACCAATCAAAAACTAAACAATACCAACTAATATCCTCATTTGACAAAAACTCAGCAACAAGTAAACAAATACAAACAACAATAAACCATCCTAACACATTCATAACACACACCGATCGCATGAACAACGACGAATAATCCACTCAAACCCAGCTATCATCCAACATGTTCAATCCGTTGCTTCAAATGTCAAAACACAACAAATACTACTCACTTGACTCGCACAGTAGCATCGTACTACCAGAGCGAATCGCACTCGCGTAGAAGTGGAAAATCCTCCCCCATCCGCCTCTCCCCATCTAATGCGAATAGGAGAAACCTTGTTCAAGATAGAACCTTCACATAGAACACCAATCGGTCACACAAACCACATCATCCTCACTTAGATCAATCCTCGTGTAAATTCAAATTTGCACATTAAGTGAGACAATGTGAATCAACTAAACCATCCGTGCCAACCCAACCAAACAGAACCATGGTGAATTCCGAGTGGATGGATGTTATTCGTACGATGCTTATTTGCTTGATAAAGAGGATGTAAGAATTGTGTGTGTTGATGGTTTGTATATGACTTAGCACTCGTGTGTCTGCTCATGTTGTGTGTATTGTTTTGCTTTGGGACACGATGCGATGCGATGCGATGCGATGCGATTCGATTCGATGTGGTGTTAGTATGAGAGAGTTTTCTCGATAGTGATGTTCTGGTTTGCTGATGTGCCGATGTGATGTGATGTGATGTGATGTGACGTGATGTGATGTGGAGTGAAGTGATGTGTTGATTTGAGCATTGTGTTGATTGATAGTAAGGGATGGTCCGAAGACCTCCCCACTGGCAAAAACTACGCACCCGAGCGAGCCCGATTAGGGATCGTCGCAGGCTTCAACCCGCCAGAGTGCAAGGGCGAGCCTCGACCTGGGGCCAGGGCGTCCGTGATCACCCTGGTCCCGGCGCCAGGTAAGTTTAAGCAATACCTAACCAATCAAAACCAATCAAAAACTAAACAATACCAACTAATATCCTCATTTGACAAAAACTCAGCAACAAGTAAACAAATACAAACAACAATAAACCATCCTAACATATTCATAACACACACCGATCGCATGAACAACGACGAATAATCCACTCAAACCCAGCTATCATCCAACATGTTCAATCCGTTGCTTCAAATGTCAAAACACAACAAATACTACTCACTTGACTCGCACAGTAGCATCGTACTACCAGAGCGAATCGCACTCGCGTAGAAGTGGAAAATCCTCCCCCATCCGCCTCTCCCCATCTAATGCGAATAGGAGAAACCTTGTTCAAGATAGAACCTTCACATAGAACACCAATCGGTCACACAAACCACATCATCCTCACTTAGATCAATCCTCGTGTAAATTCAAATTTGCACATTAAGTGAGACAATGTGAATCAACTAAACCATCCGTGCCAACCCAACCAAACAGAACCATGGTGAATTCCGAGTGGATGGATGTTATTCGTACGATGCTTATTTGCTTGATAAAGAGGATGTAAGAATTGTGTGTGTTGATGGTTTGTATATGACTTAGCACTCGTGTGTCTGCTCATGTTGTGTGTATTGTTTTGCTTTGGGACACGATGCGATGCGATTCGATTCGATTCGATGTGGTGTTAGTATGAGAGAGTTTTCTCGATAGTGATGTTCTGGTTTGCTGATGTGCCGATGTGATGTGATGTGATGTGATGTGACGTGATGTGATGTGGAGTGAAGTGATGTGTTGATTTGAGCATTGTGTTGATTGATAGTAAGGGATGGTCCGAAGACCTCCCCACTGGCAAAAACTACGCACCCGAGCGAGCCCGATTAGGGATCGTCGCAGGCTTCAACCCGCCAGAGTGCAAGGGCGAGCCTCGACCTGGGGCCAGGGCGTCCGTGATCACCCTGGTCCCGGCGCCAGGTAAGTTTAAGCAATACCTAACCAATCAAAACCAATCAAAAACTAAACAATACCAACTAATATCCTCATTTGACAAAAACTCAGCAACAAGTAAACAAATACAAACAACAATAAACCATCCTAACACATTCATAACACACACCGATCGCATGAACAACGACGAATAATCCACTCAAACCCAGCTATCATCCAACATGTTCAATCCGTTGCTTCAAATGTCAAAACACAACAAATACTACTCACTTGACTCGCACAGTAGCATCGTACTACCAGAGCGAATCGCACTCGCGTAGAAGTGGAAAATCCTCCCCCATCCGCCTCTCCCCATCTAATGCGAATAGGAGAAACCTTGTTCAAGATAGAACCTTCACATAGAACACCAATCGGTCACACAAACCACATCATCCTCACTTAGATCAATCCTCGTGTAAATTCAAATTTGCACATTAAGTGAGACAATGTGAATCAACTAAACCATCCGTGCCAACCCAACCAAACAGAACCATGGTGAATTCCGAGTGGATGGATGTTATTCGTACGATGCTTATTTGCTTGATAAAGAGGATGTAAGAATTGTGTGTGTTGATGGTTTGTATATGACTTAGCACTCGTGTGTCTGCTCATGTTGTGTGTATTGTTTTGCTTTGGGACACGATGCGATGCGATTCGATTCGATTCGATGTGGTGTTAGTATGAGAGAGTTTTCTCGATAGTGATGTTCTGGTTTGCTGATGTGCCGATGTGATGTGATGTGATGTGATGTGACGTGATGTGATGTGGAGTGAAGTGATGTGTTGATTTGAGCATTGTGTTGATTGATAGTAAGGGATGGTCCGAAGACCTCCCCACTGGCAAAAACTACGCACCCGAGCGAGCCCGATTAGGGATCGTCGCAGGCTTCAACCCGCCAGAGTGCAAGGGCGAGCCTCGACCTGGGGCCAGGGCGTCCGTGATCACCCTGGTCCCGGCGCCAGGTAAGTTTAAGCAATACCTAACCAATCAAAACCAATCAAAAACTAAACAATACCAACTAATATCCTCATTTGACAAAAACTCAGCAACAAGTAAACAAATACAAACAACAATAAACCATCCTAACACATTCATAACACACACCGATCGCATGAACAACGACGAATAATCCACTCAAACCCAGCTATCATCCAACATGTTCAATCCGTTGCTTCAAATGTCAAAACACAACAAATACTACTCACTTGACTCGCACAGTAGCATCGTACTACCAGAGCGAATCGCACTCGCGTAGAAGTGGAAAATCCTCCCCCATCCGCCTCTCCCATCTACTGCGAATAGGAGAAACCTTGTTCAAGATAGAACCTTCACATAGAACACCAATCGGTCACACAAACCACATCATCCTCACTTAGATCAATCCTCGTGTAAATTCAAATTTGCACATTAAGTGAGACAATGTGAATCAACTAAACCATCCGTGCCAACCCAACCAAACAGAACCATGGTGAATTCCGAGTGGATGGATGTTATTCGTACGATGCTTATTTGCTTGATAAAGAGGATGTAAGAATTGTGTGTGTTGATGGTTTGTATATGACTTAGCACTCGTGTGTCTGCTCATGTTGTGTGTATTGTTTTGCTTTGGGACACGATGCGATGCGATGCGATGCGATTCGATTCGATGTGGTGTTAGTATGAGAGAGTTTTCTCGATAGTGATGTTCTGGTTTGCTGATGTGCCGATGTGATGTGATGTGATGTGATGTGATGTGACGTGATGTGATGTGGAGTGAAGTGATGTGTTGATTTGAGCATTGTGTTGATTGATAGTAAGGGATGGTCCGAAGACCTCCCCACTGGCAAAAACTACGCACCCGAGCGAGCCCGATTAGGGATCGTCGCAGGCTTCAACCCGCCAGAGTGCAAGGGCGAGCCTCGACCTGGGGCCAGGGCGTCCGTGATCACCCTGGTCCCGGCGCCAGGTAAGTTTAAGCAATACCTAACCAATCAAAACCAATCAAAAACTAAACAATACCAACTAATATCCTCATTTGACAAAAACTCAGCAACAAGTAAACAAATACAAACAACAATAAACCATCCTAACACATTCATAACACACACCGATCGCATGAACAACGACGAATAATCCACTCAAACCCAGCTATCATCCAACATGTTCAATCCGTTGCTTCAAATGTCAAAACACAACAAATACTACTCACTTGACTCGCACAGTAGCATCGTACTACCAGAGCGAATCGCACTCGCGTAGAAGTGGAAAATCCTCCCCCATCCGCCTCTCCCCTTCTACTGCGAATAGGAGAAACCTTGTTCAAGATAGAACCTTCACATAGAACACCAATCGGTCACACAAACCACATCATCCTCACTTAGATCAATCCTCGTGTAAATTCAAATTTGCACATTAAGTGAGACAATGTGAATCAACTAAACCATCCGTGCCAACCCAACCAAACAGAACCATGGTGAATTCCGAGTGGATGGATGTTATTCGTACGATGCTTATTTGCTTGATAAAGAGGATGTAAGAATTGTGTGTGTTGATGGTTTGTATATGACTTAGCACTCGTGTGTCTGCTCATGTTGTGTGTATTGTTTTGCTTTGGGACACGATGCGATGCGATGCGATGCGATTCGATTCGATTCGATGTGGTGTCAGTATGAGAGAGTTTTCTCGATAGTGATGTTCTGGTTTGCTGATGTGCCGATGTGATGTGATGTGATGTGACGTGATGTGATGTGGAGTGAAGTGATGTGTTGATTTGAGCATTGTGTTGATTGATAGTAAGGGATGGTCCGAAGACCTCCCCACTGGCAAAAACTACGCACCCGAGCGAGCCTGATTAGGGATCGTCGCAGGCTTCAACCCGCCAGAGTGCAAGGGCGAGCCTCGACCTGGGGCCAGGGCGTCCGTGATCACCCTGGTCCCGGCGCCAGGTAAGTTTAAGCAATACCTAACCAATCAAAACCAATCAAAAACTAAACAATACCAACTAATATCCTCATTTGACAAAAACTCAGCAACAAGTAAACAAATACAAACAACAATAAACCATCCTAACATATTCATAACACACACCGATCGCATGAACAACGACGAATAATCCACTCAAACCCAGCTATCATCCAACATGTTCAATCCGTTGCTTCAAATGTCAAAACACAACAAATACTACTCACTTGACTCGCACAGTAGCATCGTACTACCAGAGCGAATCGCACTCGCGTAGAAGTGGAAAATCCTCCCCCATCCGCCTCTCCCCATCTAATGCGAATAGGAGAAACCTTGTTCAAGATAGAACCTTCACATAGAACACCAATCGGTCACACAAACCACATCATCCTCACTTAGATCAATCCTCGTGTAAATTCAAATTTGCACATTAAGTGAGACAATGTGAATCAACTAAACCATCCGTGCCAACCCAACCAAACAGAACCATGGTGAATTCCGAGTGGATGGATGTTATTCGTACGATGCTTATTTGCTTGATAAAGAGGATGTAAGAATTGTGTGTGTTGATGGTTTGTATATGACTTAGCACTCGTGTGTCTGCTCATGTTGTGTGTATTGTTTTGCTTTGGGACACGATGCGATGCGATTCGATTCGATGTGGTGTTAGTATGAGAGAGTTTTCTCGATAGTGATGTTCTGGTTTGCTGATGTGCCGATGTGATGTGATGTGATGTGATGTGACGTGATGTGATGTGGAGTGAAGTGATGTGTTGATTTGAGCATTGTGTTGATTGATAGTAAGGGATGGTCCGAAGACCTCCCCACTGGCAAAAACTACGCACCCGAGCGAGCCCGATTAGGGATCGTCGCAGGCTTCAACCCGCCAGAGTGCAAGGGCGAGCCTCGACCTGGGGCCAGGGCGTCCGTGATCACCCTGGTCCCGGCGCCAGGTAAGTTTAAGCAATACCTAACCAATCAAAACCAATCAAAAACTAAACAATACCAACTAATATCCTCATTTGACAAAAACTCAGCAACAAGTAAACAAATACAAACAACAATAAACCATCCTAACACATTCATAACACACACCGATCGCATGAACAACGACGAATAATCCACTCAAACCCAGCTATCATCCAACATGTTCAATCCGTTGCTTCAAATGTCAAAACACAACAAATACTACTCACTTGACTCGCACAGTAGCATCGTACTACCAGAGCGAATCGCACTCGCGTAGAAGTGGAAAATCCTCCCCCATCCGCCTCTCCCATCTACTGCGAATAGGAGAAACCTTGTTCAAGATAGAACCTTCACATAGAACACCAATCGGTCACACAAACCACATCATCCTCACTTAGATCAATCCTCGTGTAAATTCAAATTTGCACATTAAGTGAGACAATGTGAATCAACTAAACCATCCGTGCCAACCCAACCAAACAGAACCATGGTGAATTCCGAGTGGATGGATGTTATTCGTACGATGCTTATTTGCTTGATAAAGAGGATGTAAGAATTGTGTGTGTTGATGGTTTGTATATGACTTAGCACTCGTGTGTCTGCTCATGTTGTGTGTATTGTTTTGCTTTGGGACACGATGCGATGCGATTCGATTCGATTCGATGTGGTGTTAGTATGAGAGAGTTTTCTCGATAGTGATGTTCTGGTTTGCTGATGTGCCGATGTGATGTGATGTGATGTGATGTGACGTGATGTGATGTGGAGTGAAGTGATGTGTTGATTTGAGCATTGTGTTGATTGATAGTAAGGGATGGTCCGAAGACCTCCCCACTGGCAAAAACTACGCACCCGAGCGAGCCCGATTAGGGATCGTCGCAGGCTTCAACCCGCCAGAGTGCAAGGGCGAGCCTCGACCTGGGGCCAGGGCGTCCGTGATCACCCTGGTCCCGGCGCCAGGTAAGTTTAAGCAATACCTAACCAATCAAAACCAATCAAAAACTAAACAATACCAACTAATATCCTCATTTGACAAAAACTCAGCAACAAGTAAACAAATACAAACAACAATAAACCATCCTAACACATTCATAACACACACCGATCGCATGAACAACGACGAATAATCCACTCAAACCCAGCTATCATCCAACATGTTCAATCCGTTGCTTCAAATGTCAAAACACAACAAATACTACTCACTTGACTCGCACAGTAGCATCGTACTACCAGAGCGAATCGCACTCGCGTAGAAGTGGAAAATCCTCCCCCATCCGCCTCTCCCCTTCTACTGCGAATAGGAGAAACCTTGTTCAAGATAGAACCTTCACATAGAACACCAATCGGTCACACAAACCACATCATCCTCACTTAGATCAATCCTCGTGTAAATTCAAATTTGCACATTAAGTGAGACAATGTGAATCAACTAAACCATCCGTGCCAACCCAACCAAACAGAACCATGGTGAATTCCGAGTGGATGGATGTTATTCGTACGATGCTTATTTGCTTGATAAAGAGGATGTAAGAATTGTGTGTGTTGATGGTTTGTATATGACTTAGCACTCGTGTGTCTGCTCATGTTGTGTGTATTGTTTTGCTTTGGGACACGATGCGATGCGATTCGATTCGATGTGGTGTCAGTATGAGAGAGTTTTCTCGATAGTGATGTTCTGGTTTGCTGATGTGCCGATGTGATGTGATGTGATGTGATGTGACGTGATGTGATGTGGAGTGAAGTGATGTGTTGATTTGAGCATTGTGTTGATTGATAGTAAGGGATGGTCCGAAGACCTCCCCACTGGCAAAAACTACGCACCCGAGCGAGCCTGATTAGGGATCGTCGCAGGCTTCAACCCGCCAGAGTGCAAGGGCGAGCCTCGACCTGGGGCCAGGGCGTCCGTGATCACCCTGGTCCCGGCGCCAGGTAAGTTTAAGCAATACCTAACCAATCAAAACCAATCAAAAACTAAACAATACCAACTAATATCCTCATTTGACAAAAACTCAGCAACAAGTAAACAAATACAAACAACAATAAACCATCCTAACACATTCATAACACACACCGATCGCATGAACAACGACGAATAATCCACTCAAACCCAGCTATCATCCAACATGTTCAATCCGTTGCTTCAAATGTCAAAACACAACAAATACTACTCACTTGACTCGCACAGTAGCATCGTACTACCAGAGCGAATCGCACTCGCGTAGAAGTGGAAAATCCTCCCCCATCCGCCTCTCCCCTTCTACTGCGAATAGGAGAAACCTTGTTCAAGATAGAACCTTCACATAGAACACCAATCGGTCACACAAACCACATCATCCTCACTTAGATCAATCCTCGTGTAAATTCAAATTTGCACATTAAGTGAGACAATGTGAATCAACTAAACCATCCGTGCCAACCCAACCAAACAGAACCATGGTGAATTCCGAGTGGATGGATGTTATTCGTACGATGCTTATTTGCTTGATAAAGAGGATGTAAGAATTGTGTGTGTTGATGGTTTGTATATGACTTAGCACTCGTGTGTCTGCTCATGTTGTGTGTATTGTTTTGCTTTGGGACACGATGCGATGCGATTCGATTCGATGTGGTGTCAGTATGAGAGAGTTTTCTCGATAGTGATGTTCTGGTTTGCTGATGTGCCGATGTGATGTGATGTGATGTGATGTGACGTGATGTGATGTGGAGTGAAGTGATGTGTTGATTTGAGCATTGTGTTGATTGATAGTAAGGGATGGTCCGAAGACCTCCCCACTGGCAAAAACTACGCACCCGAGCGAGCCTGATTAGGGATCGTCGCAGGCTTCAACCCGCCAGAGTGCAAGGGCGAGCCTCGACCTGGGGCCAGGGCGTCCGTGATCACCCTGGTCCCGGCGCCAGGTAAGTTTAAGCAATACCTAACCAATCAAAACCAATCAAAAACTAAACAATACCAACTAATATCCTCATTTGACAAAAACTCAGCAACAAGTAAACAAATACAAACAACAATAAACCATCCTAACACATTCATAACACACACCGATCGCATGAACAACGACGAATAATCCACTCAAACCCAGCTATCATCCAACATGTTCAATCCGTTGCTTCAAATGTCAAAACACAACAAATACTACTCACTTGACTCGCACAGTAGCATCGTACTACCAGAGCGAATCGCACTCGCGTAGAAGTGGAAAATCCTCCCCCATCCGCCTCTCCCATCTACTGCGAATAGGAGAAACCTTGTTCAAGATAGAACCTTCACATAGAACACCAATCGGTCACACAAACCACATCATCCTCACTTAGATCAATCCTCGTGTAAATTCAAATTTGCACATTAAGTGAGACAATGTGAATCAACTAAACCATCCGTGCCAACCCAACCAAACAGAACCATGGTGAATTCCGAGTGGATGGATGTTATTCGTACGATGCTTATTTGCTTGATAAAGAGGATGTAAGAATTGTGTGTGTTGATGGTTTGTATATGACTTAGCACTCGTGTGTCTGCTCATGTTGTGTGTATTGTTTTGCTTTGGGACACGATGCGATGCGATTCGATTCGATTCGATGTGGTGTTAGTATGAGAGAGTTTTCTCGATAGTGATGTTCTGGTTTGCTGATGTGCCGATGTGATGTGATGTGATGTGATGTGACGTGATGTGATGTGGAGTGAAGTGATGTGTTGATTTGAGCATTGTGTTGATTGATAGTAAGGGATGGTCCGAAGACCTCCCCACTGGCAAAAACTACGCACCCGAGCGAGCCCGATTAGGGATCGTCGCAGGCTTCAACCCGCCAGAGTGCAAGGGCGAGCCTCGACCTGGGGCCAGGGCGTCCGTGATCACCCTGGTCCCGGCGCCAGGTAAGTTTAAGCAATACCTAACCAATCAAAACCAATCAAAAACTAAACAATACCAACTAATATCCTCATTTGACAAAAACTCAGCAACAAGTAAACAAATACAAACAACAATAAACCATCCTAACACATTCATAACACACACCGATCGCATGAACAACGACGAATAATCCACTCAAACCCAGCTATCATCCAACATGTTCAATCCGTTGCTTCAAATGTCAAAACACAACAAATACTACTCACTTGACTCGCACAGTAGCATCGTACTACCAGAGCGAATCGCACTCGCGTAGAAGTGGAAAATCCTCCCCCATCCGCCTCTCCCATCTACTGCGAATAGGAGAAACCTTGTTCAAGATAGAACCTTCACATAGAACACCAATCGGTCACACAAACCACATCATCCTCACTTAGATCAATCCTCGTGTAAATTCAAATTTGCACATTAAGTGAGACAATGTGAATCAACTAAACCATCCGTGCCAACCCAACCAAACAGAACCATGGTGAATTCCGAGTGGATGGATGTTATTCGTACGATGCTTATTTGCTTGATAAAGAGGATGTAAGAATTGTGTGTGTTGATGGTTTGTATATGACTTAGCACTCGTGTGTCTGCTCATGTTGTGTGTATTGTTTTGCTTTGGGACACGATGCGATGCGATGCGATGCGATTCGATTCGATGTGGTGTTAGTATGAGAGAGTTTTCTCGATAGTGATGTTCTGGTTTGCTGATGTGCCGATGTGATGTGATGTGATGTGATGTGACGTGATGTGATGTGGAGTGAAGTGATGTGTTGATTTGAGCATTGTGTTGATTGATAGTAAGGGATGGTCCGAAGACCTCCCCACTGGCAAAAACTACGCACCCGAGCGAGCCCGATTAGGGATCGTCGCAGGCTTCAACCCGCCAGAGTGCAAGGGCGAGCCTCGACCTGGGGCCAGGGCGTCCGTGATCACCCTGGTCCCGGCGCCAGGTAAGTTTAAGCAATACCTAACCAATCAAAACCAATCAAAAACTAAACAATACCAACTAATATCCTCATTTGACAAAAACTCAGCAACAAGTAAACAAATACAAACAACAATAAACCATCCTAACACATTCATAACACACACCGATCGCATGAACAACGACGAATAATCCACTCAAACCCAGCTATCATCCAACATGTTCAATCCGTTGCTTCAAATGTCAAAACACAACAAATACTACTCACTTGACTCGCACAGTAGCATCGTACTACCAGAGCGAATCGCACTCGCGTAGAAGTGGAAAATCCTCCCCCATCCGCCTCTCCCATCTACTGCGAATAGGAGAAACCTTGTTCAAGATAGAACCTTCACATAGAACACCAATCGGTCACACAAACCACATCATCCTCACTTAGATCAATCCTCGTGTAAATTCAAATTTGCACATTAAGTGAGACAATGTGAATCAACTAAACCATCCGTGCCAACCCAACCAAACAGAACCATGGTGAATTCCGAGTGGATGGATGTTATTCGTACGATGCTTATTTGCTTGATAAAGAGGATGTAAGAATTGTGTGTGTTGATGGTTTGTATATGACTTAGCACTCGTGTGTCTGCTCATGTTGTGTGTATTGTTTTGCTTTGGGACACGATGCGATGCGATGCGATTCGATTCGATGTGGTGTTAGTATGAGAGAGTTTTCTCGATAGTGATGTTCTGGTTTGCTGATGTGCCGATGTGATGTGATGTGATGTGATGTGACGTGATGTGATGTGGAGTGAAGTGATGTGTTGATTTGAGCATTGTGTTGATTGATAGTAAGGGATGGTCCGAAGACCTCCCCACTGGCAAAAACTACGCACCCGAGCGAGCCTGATTAGGGATCGTCGCAGGCTTCAACCCGCCAGAGTGCAAGGGCGAGCCTCGACCTGGGGCCAGGGCGTCCGTGATCACCCTGGTCCCGGCGCCAGGTAAGTTTAAGCAATACCTAACCAATCAAAACCAATCAAAAACTAAACAATACCAACTAATATCCTCATTTGACAGAAACTCAGCAACAAGTAAACAAATACAAACAACAATAAACCATCCTAACATATTCATAACACACACCGATCGCATGAACAACGACGAATAATCCACTCAAACCCAGCTATCATCCAACATGTTCAATCCGTTGCTTCAAATGTCAAAACACAACAAATACTACTCACTTGACTCGCACAGTAGCATCGTACTACCAGAGCGAATCGCACTCGCGTAGAAGTGGAAAATCCTCCCCCATCCGCCTCTCCCATCTACTGCGAATAGGAGAAACCTTGTTCAAGATAGAACCTTCACATAGAACACCAATCGGTCACACAAACCACATCATCCTCACTTAGATCAATCCTCGTGTAAATTCAAATTTGCACATTAAGTGAGACAATGTGAATCAACTAAACCATCCGTGCCAACCCAACCAAACAGAACCATGGTGAATTCCGAGTGGATGGATGTTATTCGTACGATGCTTATTTGCTTGATAAAGAGGATGTAAGAATTGTGTGTGTTGATGGTTTGTATATGACTTAGCACTCGTGTGTCTGCTCATGTTGTGTGTATTGTTTTGCTTTGGGACACGATGCGATGCGATGCGATTCGATTCGATGTGGTGTTAGTATGAGAGAGTTTTCTCGATAGTGATGTTCTGGTTTGCTGATGTGCCGATGTGATGTGATGTGATGTGATGTGACGTGATGTGATGTGGAGTGAAGTGATGTGTTGATTTGAGCATTGTGTTGATTGATAGTAAGGGATGGTCCGAAGACCTCCCCACTGGCAAAAACTACGCACCCGAGCGAGCCTGATTAGGGATCGTCGCAGGCTTCAACCCGCCAGAGTGCAAGGGCGAGCCTCGACCTGGGGCCAGGGCGTCCGTGATCACCCTGGTCCCGGCGCCAGGTAAGTTTAAGCAATACCTAACCAATCAAAACCAATCAAAAACTAAACAATACCAACTAATATCCTCATTTGACAGAAACTCAGCAACAAGTAAACAAATACAAACAACAATAAACCATCCTAACATATTCATAACACACACCGATCGCATGAACAACGACGAATAATCCACTCAAACCCAGCTATCATCCAACATGTTCAATCCGTTGCTTCAAATGTCAAAACACAACAAATACTACTCACTTGACTCGCACAGTAGCATCGTACTACCAGAGCGAATCGCACTCGCGTAGAAGTGGAAAATCCTCCCCCATCCGCCTCTCCCCATCTAATGCGAATAGGAGAAACCTTGTTCAAGATAGAACCTTCACATAGAACACCAATCGGTCACACAAACCACATCATCCTCACTTAGATCAATCCTCGTGTAAATTCAAATTTGCACATTAAGTGAGACAATGTGAATCAACTAAACCATCCGTGCCAACCCAACCAAACAGAACCATGGTGAATTCCGAGTGGATGGATGTTATTCGTACGATGCTTATTTGCTTGATAAAGAGGATGTAAGAATTGTGTGTGTTGATGGTTTGTATATGACTTAGCACTCGTGTGTCTGCTCATGTTGTGTGTATTGTTTTGCTTTGGGACACGATGCGATGCGATGCGATGCGATTCGATTCGATGTGGTGTTAGTATGAGAGAGTTTTCTCGATAGTGATGTTCTGGTTTGCTGATGTGCCGATGTGATGTGATGTGATGTGATGTGACGTGATGTGATGTGGAGTGAAGTGATGTGTTGATTTGAGCATTGTGTTGATTGATAGTAAGGGATGGTCCGAAGACCTCCCCACTGGCAAAAACTACGCACCCGAGCGAGCCCGATTAGGGATCGTCGCAGGCTTCAACCCGCCAGAGTGCAAGGGCGAGCCTCGACCTGGGGCCAGGGCGTCCGTGATCACCCTGGTCCCGGCGCCAGGTAAGTTTAAGCAATACCTAACCAATCAAAACCAATCAAAAACTAAACAATACCAACTAATATCCTCATTTGACAAAAACTCAGCAACAAGTAAACAAATACAAACAACAATAAACCATCCTAACACATTCATAACACACACCGATCGCATGAACAACGACGAATAATCCACTCAAACCCAGCTATCATCCAACATGTTCAATCCGTTGCTTCAAATGTCAAAACACAACAAATACTACTCACTTGACTCGCACAGTAGCATCGTACTACCAGAGCGAATCGCACTCGCGTAGAAGTGGAAAATCCTCCCCCATCCGCCTCTCCCATCTACTGCGAATAGGAGAAACCTTGTTCAAGATAGAACCTTCACATAGAACACCAATCGGTCACACAAACCACATCATCCTCACTTAGATCAATCCTCGTGTAAATTCAAATTTGCACATTAAGTGAGACAATGTGAATCAACTAAACCATCCGTGCCAACCCAACCAAACAGAACCATGGTGAATTCCGAGTGGATGGATGTTATTCGTACGATGCTTATTTGCTTGATAAAGAGGATGTAAGAATTGTGTGTGTTGATGGTTTGTATATGACTTAGCACTCGTGTGTCTGCTCATGTTGTGTGTATTGTTTTGCTTTGGGACACGATGCGATGCGATTCGATTCGATTCGATGTGGTGTTAGTATGAGAGAGTTTTCTCGATAGTGATGTTCTGGTTTGCTGATGTGCCGATGTGATGTGATGTGATGTGATGTGACGTGATGTGATGTGGAGTGAAGTGATGTGTTGATTTGAGCATTGTGTTGATTGATAGTAAGGGATGGTCCGAAGACCTCCCCACTGGCAAAAACTACGCACCCGAGCGAGCCCGATTAGGGATCGTCGCAGGCTTCAACCCGCCAGAGTGCAAGGGCGAGCCTCGACCTGGGGCCAGGGCGTCCGTGATCACCCTGGTCCCGGCGCCAGGTAAGTTTAAGCAATACCTAACCAATCAAAACCAATCAAAAACTAAACAATACCAACTAATATCCTCATTTGACAAAAACTCAGCAACAAGTAAACAAATACAAACAACAATAAACCATCCTAACACATTCATAACACACACCGATCGCATGAACAACGACGAATAATCCACTCAAACCCAGCTATCATCCAACATGTTCAATCCGTTGCTTCAAATGTCAAAACACAACAAATACTACTCACTTGACTCGCACAGTAGCATCGTACTACCAGAGCGAATCGCACTCGCGTAGAAGTGGAAAATCCTCCCCCATCCGCCTCTCCCATCTACTGCGAATAGGAGAAACCTTGTTCAAGATAGAACCTTCACATAGAACACCAATCGGTCACACAAACCACATCATCCTCACTTAGATCAATCCTCGTGTAAATTCAAATTTGCACATTAAGTGAGACAATGTGAATCAACTAAACCATCCGTGCCAACCCAACCAAACAGAACCATGGTGAATTCCGAGTGGATGGATGTTATTCGTACGATGCTTATTTGCTTGATAAAGAGGATGTAAGAATTGTGTGTGTTGATGGTTTGTATATGACTTAGCACTCGTGTGTCTGCTCATGTTGTGTGTATTGTTTTGCTTTGGGACACGATGCGATGCGATGCGATGCGATTCGATTCGATGTGGTGTTAGTATGAGAGAGTTTTCTCGATAGTGATGTTCTGGTTTGCTGATGTGCCGATGTGATGTGATGTGATGTGACGTGATGTGATGTGGAGTGAAGTGATGTGTTGATTTGAGCATTGTGTTGATTGATAGTAAGGGATGGTCCGAAGACCTCCCCACTGGCAAAAACTACGCACCCGAGCGAGCCCGATTAGGGATCGTCGCAGGCTTCAACCCGCCAGAGTGCAAGGGCGAGCCTCGACCTGGGGCCAGGGCGTCCGTGATCACCCTGGTCCCGGCGCCAGGTAAGTTTAAGCAATACCTAACCAATCAAAACCAATCAAAAACTAAACAATACCAACTAATATCCTCATTTGACAAAAACTCAGCAACAAGTAAACAAATACAAACAACAATAAACCATCCTAACACATTCATAACACACACCGATCGCATGAACAACGACGAATAATCCACTCAAACCCAGCTATCATCCAACATGTTCAATCCGTTGCTTCAAATATCAAAACACAACAAATACTACTCACTTGACTCGCACAGTAGCATCGTACTACCAGAGCGAATCGCACTCGCGTAGAAGTGGAAAATCCTCCCCCATCCGCCTCTCCCATCTACTGCGAATAGGAGAAACCTTGTTCAAGATAGAACCTTCACATAGAACACCAATCGGTCACACAAACCACATCATCCTCACTTAGATCAATCCTCGTGTAAATTCAAATTTGCACATTAAGTGAGACAATGTGAATCAACTAAACCATCCGTGCCAACCCAACCAAACAGAACCATGGTGAATTCCGAGTGGATGGATGTTATTCGTACGATGCTTATTTGCTTGATAAAGAGGATGTAAGAATTGTGTGTGTTGATGGTTTGTATATGACTTAGCACTCGTGTGTCTGCTCATGTTGTGTGTATTGTTTTGCTTTGGGACACGATGCGATGCGATTCGATTCGATTCGATGTGGTGTTAGTATGAGAGAGTTTTCTCGATAGTGATGTTCTGGTTTGCTGATGTGCCGATGTGATGTGATGTGATGTGATGTGACGTGATGTGATGTGGAGTGAAGTGATGTGTTGATTTGAGCATTGTGTTGATTGATAGTAAGGGATGGTCCGAAGACCTCCCCACTGGCAAAAACTACGCACCCGAGCGAGCCCGATTAGGGATCGTCGCAGGCTTCAACCCGCCAGAGTGCAAGGGCGAGCCTCGACCTGGGGCCAGGGCGTCCGTGATCACCCTGGTCCCGGCGCCAGGTAAGTTTAAGCAATACCTAACCAATCAAAACCAATCAAAAACTAAACAATACCAACTAATATCCTCATTTGACAAAAACTCAGCAACAAGTAAACAAATACAAACAACAATAAACCATCCTAACACATTCATAACACACACCGATCGCATGAACAACGACGAATAATCCACTCAAACCCAGCTATCATCCAACATGTTCAATCCGTTGCTTCAAATGTCAAAACACAACAAATACTACTCACTTGACTCGCACAGTAGCATCGTACTACCAGAGCGAATCGCACTCGCGTAGAAGTGGAAAATCCTCCCCCATCCGCCTCTCCCATCTACTGCGAATAGGAGAAACCTTGTTCAAGATAGAACCTTCACATAGAACACCAATCGGTCACACAAACCACATCATCCTCACTTAGATCAATCCTCGTGTAAATTCAAATTTGCACATTAAGTGAGACAATGTGAATCAACTAAACCATCCGTGCCAACCCAACCAAACAGAACCATGGTGAATTCCGAGTGGATGGATGTTATTCGTACGATGCTTATTTGCTTGATAAAGAGGATGTAAGAATTGTGTGTGTTGATGGTTTGTATATGACTTAGCACTCGTGTGTCTGCTCATGTTGTGTGTATTGTTTTGCTTTGGGACACGATGCGATGCGATGCGATGCGATTCGATTCGATGTGGTGTTAGTATGAGAGAGTTTTCTCGATAGTGATGTTCTGGTTTGCTGATGTGCCGATGTGATGTGATGTGATGTGATGTGACGTGATGTGATGTGGAGTGAAGTGATGTGTTGATTTGAGCATTGTGTTGATTGATAGTAAGGGATGGTCCGAAGACCTCCCCACTGGCAAAAACTACGCACCCGAGCGAGCCCGATTAGGGATCGTCGCAGGCTTCAACCCGCCAGAGTGCAAGGGCGAGCCTCGACCTGGGGCCAGGGCGTCCGTGATCACCCTGGTCCCGGCGCCAGGTAAGTTTAAGCAATACCTAACCAATCAAAACCAATCAAAAACTAAACAATACCAACTAATATCCTCATTTGACAAAAACTCAGCAACAAGTAAACAAATACAAACAACAATAAACCATCCTAACACATTCATAACACACACCGATCGCATGAACAACGACGAATAATCCACTCAAACCCAGCTATCATCCAACATGTTCAATCCGTTGCTTCAAATGTCAAAACACAACAAATACTACTCACTTGACTCGCACAGTAGCATCGTACTACCAGAGCGAATCGCACTCGCGTAGAAGTGGAAAATCCTCCCCCATCCGCCTCTCCCATCTACTGCGAATAGGAGAAACCTTGTTCAAGATAGAACCTTCACATAGAACACCAATCGGTCACACAAACCACATCATCCTCACTTAGATCAATCCTCGTGTAAATTCAAATTTGCACATTAAGTGAGACAATGTGAATCAACTAAACCATCCGTGCCAACCCAACCAAACAGAACCATGGTGAATTCCGAGTGGATGGATGTTATTCGTACGATGCTTATTTGCTTGATAAAGAGGATGTAAGAATTGTGTGTGTTGATGGTTTGTATATGACTTAGCACTCGTGTGTCTGCTCATGTTGTGTGTATTGTTTTGCTTTGGGACACGATGCGATGCGATGCGATGCGATTCGATTCGATGTGGTGTTAGTATGAGAGAGTTTTCTCGATAGTGATGTTCTGGTTTGCTGATGTGCCGATGTGATGTGATGTGATGTGATGTGACGTGATGTGATGTGGAGTGAAGTGATGTGTTGATTTGAGCATTGTGTTGATTGATAGTAAGGGATGGTCCGAAGACCTCCCCACTGGCAAAAACTACGCACCCGAGCGAGCCCGATTAGGGATCGTCGCAGGCTTCAACCCGCCAGAGTGCAAGGGCGAGCCTCGACCTGGGGCCAGGGCGTCCGTGATCACCCTGGTCCCGGCGCCAGGTAAGTTTAAGCAATACCTAACCAATCAAAACCAATCAAAAACTAAACAATACCAACTAATATCCTCATTTGACAAAAACTCAGCAACAAGTAAACAAATACAAACAACAATAAACCATCCTAACACATTCATAACACACACCGATCGCATGAACAACGACGAATAATCCACTCAAACCCAGCTATCATCCAACATGTTCAATCCGTTGCTTCAAATATCAAAACACAACAAATACTACTCACTTGACTCGCACAGTAGCATCGTACTACCAGAGCGAATCGCACTCGCGTAGAAGTGGAAAATCCTCCCCCATCCGCCTCTCCCATCTACTGCGAATAGGAGAAACCTTGTTCAAGATAGAACCTTCACATAGAACACCAATCGGTCACACAAACCACATCATCCTCACTTAGATCAATCCTCGTGTAAATTCAAATTTGCACATTAAGTGAGACAATGTGAATCAACTAAACCATCCGTGCCAACCCAACCAAACAGAACCATGGTGAATTCCGAGTGGATGGATGTTATTCGTACGATGCTTATTTGCTTGATAAAGAGGATGTAAGAATTGTGTGTGTTGATGGTTTGTATATGACTTAGCACTCGTGTGTCTGCTCATGTTGTGTGTATTGTTTTGCTTTGGGACACGATGCGATGCGATGCGATGCGATTCGATTCGATTCGATGTGGTGTTAGTATGAGAGAGTTTTCTCGATAGTGATGTTCTGGTTTGCTGATGTGCCGATGTGATGTGATGTGATGTGATGTGATGTGACGTGATGTGATGTGGAGTGAAGTGATGTGTTGATTTGAGCATTGTGTTGATTGATAGTAAGGGATGGTCCGAAGACCTCCCCACTGGCAAAAACTACGCACCCGAGCGAGCCCGATTAGGGATCGTCGCAGGCTTCAACCCGCCAGAGTGCAAGGGCGAGCCTCGACCTGGGGCCAGGGCGTCCGTGATCACCCTGGTCCCGGCGCCAGGTAAGTTTAAGCAATACCTAACCAATCAAAACCAATCAAAAACTAAACAATACCAACTAATATCCTCATTTGACAAAAACTCAGCAACAAGTAAACAAATACAAACAACAATAAACCATCCTAACATATTCATAACACACACCGATCGCATGAACAACGACGAATAATCCACTCAAACCCAGCTATCATCCAACATGTTCAATCCGTTGCTTCAAATGTCAAAACACAACAAATACTACTCACTTGACTCGCACAGTAGCATCGTACTACCAGAGCGAATCGCACTCGCGTAGAAGTGGAAAATCCTCCCCCATCCGCCTCTCCCATCTACTGCGAATAGGAGAAACCTTGTTCAAGATAGAACCTTCACATAGAACACCAATCGGTCACACAAACCACATCATCCTCACTTAGATCAATCCTCGTGTAAATTCAAATTTGCACATTAAGTGAGACAATGTGAATCAACTAAACCATCCGTGCCAACCCAACCAAACAGAACCATGGTGAATTCCGAGTGGATGGATGTTATTCGTACGATGCTTATTTGCTTGATAAAGAGGATGTAAGAATTGTGTGTGTTGATGGTTTGTATATGACTTAGCACTCGTGTGTCTGCTCATGTTGTGTGTATTGTTTTGCTTTGGGACACGATGCGATGCGATGCGATGCGATTCGATTCGATTCGATGTGGTGTTAGTATGAGAGAGTTTTCTCGATAGTGATGTTCTGGTTTGCTGATGTGCCGATGTGATGTGATGTGATGTGATGTGATGTGACGTGATGTGATGTGGAGTGAAGTGATGTGTTGATTTGAGCATTGTGTTGATTGATAGTAAGGGATGGTCCGAAGACCTCCCCACTGGCAAAAACTACGCACCCGAGCGAGCCCGATTAGGGATCGTCGCAGGCTTCAACCCGCCAGAGTGCAAGGGCGAGCCTCGACCTGGGGCCAGGGCGTCCGTGATCACCCTGGTCCCGGCGCCAGGTAAGTTTAAGCAATACCTAACCAATCAAAACCAATCAAAAACTAAACAATACCAACTAATATCCTCATTTGACAAAAACTCAGCAACAAGTAAACAAATACAAACAACAATAAACCATCCTAACATATTCATAACACACACCGATCGCATGAACAACGACGAATAATCCACTCAAACCCAGCTATCATCCAACATGTTCAATCCGTTGCTTCAAATGTCAAAACACAACAAATACTACTCACTTGACTCGCACAGTAGCATCGTACTACCAGAGCGAATCGCACTCGCGTAGAAGTGGAAAATCCTCCCCCATCCGCCTCTCCCATCTACTGCGAATAGGAGAAACCTTGTTCAAGATAGAACCTTCACATAGAACACCAATCGGTCACACAAACCACATCATCCTCACTTAGATCAATCCTCGTGTAAATTCAAATTTGCACATTAAGTGAGACAATGTGAATCAACTAAACCATCCGTGCCAACCCAACCAAACAGAACCATGGTGAATTCCGAGTGGATGGATGTTATTCGTACGATGCTTATTTGCTTGATAAAGAGGATGTAAGAATTGTGTGTGTTGATGGTTTGTATATGACTTAGCACTCGTGTGTCTGCTCATGTTGTGTGTATTGTTTTGCTTTGGGACACGATGCGATGCGATTCGATTCGATTCGATGTGGTGTTAGTATGAGAGAGTTTTCTCGATAGTGATGTTCTGGTTTGCTGATGTGCCGATGTGATGTGATGTGATGTGATGTGACGTGATGTGATGTGGAGTGAAGTGATGTGTTGATTTGAGCATTGTGTTGATTGATAGTAAGGGATGGTCCGAAGACCTCCCCACTGGCAAAAACTACGCACCCGAGCGAGCCCGATTAGGGATCGTCGCAGGCTTCAACCCGCCAGAGTGCAAGGGCGAGCCTCGACCTGGGGCCAGGGCGTCCGTGATCACCCTGGTCCCGGCGCCAGGTAAGTTTAAGCAATACCTAACCAATCAAAACCAATCAAAAACTAAACAATACCAACTAATATCCTCATTTGACAAAAACTCAGCAACAAGTAAACAAATACAAACAACAATAAACCATCCTAACACATTCATAACACACACCGATCGCATGAACAACGACGAATAATCCACTCAAACCCAGCTATCATCCAACATGTTCAATCCGTTGCTTCAAATGTCAAAACACAACAAATACTACTCACTTGACTCGCACAGTAGCATCGTACTACCAGAGCGAATCGCACTCGCGTAGAAGTGGAAAATCCTCCCCCATCCGCCTCTCCCATCTACTGCGAATAGGAGAAACCTTGTTCAAGATAGAACCTTCACATAGAACACCAATCGGTCACACAAACCACATCATCCTCACTTAGATCAATCCTCGTGTAAATTCAAATTTGCACATTAAGTGAGACAATGTGAATCAACTAAACCATCCGTGCCAACCCAACCAAACAGAACCATGGTGAATTCCGAGTGGATGGATGTTATTCGTACGATGCTTATTTGCTTGATAAAGAGGATGTAAGAATTGTGTGTGTTGATGGTTTGTATATGACTTAGCACTCGTGTGTCTGCTCATGTTGTGTGTATTGTTTTGCTTTGGGACACGATGCGATGCGATGCGATGCGATTCGATTCGATGTGGTGTTAGTATGAGAGAGTTTTCTCGATAGTGATGTTCTGGTTTGCTGATGTGCCGATGTGATGTGATGTGATGTGATGTGACGTGATGTGATGTGGAGTGAAGTGATGTGTTGATTTGAGCATTGTGTTGATTGATAGTAAGGGATGGTCCGAAGACCTCCCCACTGGCAAAAACTACGCACCCGAGCGAGCCCGATTAGGGATCGTCGCAGGCTTCAACCCGCCAGAGTGCAAGGGCGAGCCTCGACCTGGGGCCAGGGCGTCCGTGATCACCCTGGTCCCGGCGCCAGGTAAGTTTAAGCAATACCTAACCAATCAAAACCAATCAAAAACTAAACAATACCAACTAATATCCTCATTTGACAAAAACTCAGCAACAAGTAAACAAATACAAACAACAATAAACCATCCTAACATATTCATAACACACACCGATCGCATGAACAACGACGAATAATCCACTCAAACCCAGCTATCATCCAACATGTTCAATCCGTTGCTTCAAATGTCAAAACACAACAAATACTACTCACTTGACTCGCACAGTAGCATCGTACTACCAGAGCGAATCGCACTCGCGTAGAAGTGGAAAATCCTCCCCCATCCGCCTCTCCCCATCTAATGCGAATAGGAGAAACCTTGTTCAAGATAGAACCTTCACATAGAACACCAATCGGTCACACAAACCACATCATCCTCACTTAGATCAATCCTCGTGTAAATTCAAATTTGCACATTAAGTGAGACAATGTGAATCAACTAAACCATCCGTGCCAACCCAACCAAACAGAACCATGGTGAATTCCGAGTGGATGGATGTTATTCGTACGATGCTTATTTGCTTGATAAAGAGGATGTAAGAATTGTGTGTGTTGATGGTTTGTATATGACTTAGCACTCGTGTGTCTGCTCATGTTGTGTGTATTGTTTTGCTTTGGGACACGATGCGATGCGATGCGATGCGATTCGATTCGATGTGGTGTTAGTATGAGAGAGTTTTCTCGATAGTGATGTTCTGGTTTGCTGATGTGCCGATGTGATGTGATGTGATGTGATGTGACGTGATGTGATGTGGAGTGAAGTGATGTGTTGATTTGAGCATTGTGTTGATTGATAGTAAGGGATGGTCCGAAGACCTCCCCACTGGCAAAAACTACGCACCCGAGCGAGCCCGATTAGGGATCGTCGCAGGCTTCAACCCGCCAGAGTGCAAGGGCGAGCCTCGACCTGGGGCCAGGGCGCCCGTGATCACCCTGGTCCCGGCGCCAGGTAAGTTTAAGCAATACCTAACCAATCAAAACCAATCAAAAACTAAACAATACCAACTAATATCCTCATTTGACAAAAACTCAGCAACAAGTAAACAAATACAAACAACAATAAACCATCCTAACACATTCATAACACACACCGATCGCATGAACAACGACGAATAATCCACTCAAACCCAGCTATCATCCAACATGTTCAATCCGTTGCTTCAAATGTCAAAACACAACAAATACTACTCACTTGACTCGCACAGTAGCATCGTACTACCAGAGCGAATCGCACTCGCGTAGAAGTGGAAAATCCTCCCCCATCCGCCTCTCCCCATCTAATGCGAATAGGAGAAACCTTGTTCAAGATAGAACCTTCACATAGAACACCAATCGGTCACACAAACCACATCATCCTCACTTAGATCAATCCTCGTGTAAATTCAAATTTGCACATTAAGTGAGACAATGTGAATCAACTAAACCATCCGTGCCAACCCAACCAAACAGAACCATGGTGAATTCCGAGTGGATGGATGTTATTCGTACGATGCTTATTTGCTTGATAAAGAGGATGTAAGAATTGTGTGTGTTGATGGTTTGTATATGACTTAGCACTCGTGTGTCTGCTCATGTTGTGTGTATTGTTTTGCTTTGGGACACGATGCGATGCGATTCGATTCGATTCGATTCGATGTGGTGTTAGTATGAGAGAGTTTTCTCGATAGTGATGTTCTGGTTTGCTGATGTGCCGATGTGATGTGATGTGATGTGATGTGACGTGATGTGATGTGGAGTGAAGTGATGTGTTGATTTGAGCATTGTGTTGATTGATAGTAAGGGATGGTCCGAAGACCTCCCCACTGGCAAAAACTACGCACCCGAGCGAGCCCGATTAGGGATCGTCGCAGGCTTCAACCCGCCAGAGTGCAAGGGCGAGCCTCGACCTGGGGCCAGGGCGTCCGTGATCACCCTGGTCCCGGCGCCAGGTAAGTTTAAGCAATACCTAACCAATCAAAACCAATCAAAAACTAAACAATACCAACTAATATCCTCATTTGACAAAAACTCAGCAACAAGTAAACAAATACAAACAACAATAAACCATCCTAACACATTCATAACACACACCGATCGCATGAACAACGACGAATAATCCACTCAAACCCAGCTATCATCCAACATGTTCAATCCGTTGCTTCAAATGTCAAAACACAACAAATACTACTCACTTGACTCGCACAGTAGCATCGTACTACCAGAGCGAATCGCACTCGCGTAGAAGTGGAAAATCCTCCCCCATCCGCCTCTCCCCATCTAATGCGAATAGGAGAAACCTTGTTCAAGATAGAACCTTCACATAGAACACCAATCGGTCACACAAACCACATCATCCTCACTTAGATCAATCCTCGTGTAAATTCAAATTTGCACATTAAGTGAGACAATGTGAATCAACTAAACCATCCGTGCCAACCCAACCAAACAGAACCATGGTGAATTCCGAGTGGATGGATGTTATTCGTACGATGCTTATTTGCTTGATAAAGAGGATGTAAGAATTGTGTGTGTTGATGGTTTGTATATGACTTAGCACTCGTGTGTCTGCTCATGTTGTGTGTATTGTTTTGCTTTGGGACACGATGCGATGCGATTCGATTCGATGTGGTGTTAGTATGAGAGAGTTTTCTCGATAGTGATGTTCTGGTTTGCTGATGTGCCGATGTGATGTGATGTGATGTGATGTGACGTGATGTGATGTGGCGTGAAGTGATGTGTTGATTTGAGCATTGTGTTGATTGATAGTAAGGGATGGTCCGAAGACCTCCCCACTGGCAAAAACTACGCACCCGAGCGAGCCCGATTAGGGATCGTCGCAGGCTTCAACCCGCCAGAGTGCAAGGGCGAGCCTCGACCTGGGGCCAGGGCGTCCGTGATCACCCTGGTCCCGGCGCCAGGTAAGTTTAAGCAATACCTAACCAATCAAAACCAATCAAAAACTAAACAATACCAACTAATATCCTCATTTGACAAAAACTCAGCAACAAGTAAACAAATACAAACAACAATAAACCATCCTAACACATTCATAACACACACCGATCGCATGAACAACGACGAATAATCCACTCAAACCCAGCTATCATCCAACATGTTCAATCCGTTGCTTCAAATGTCAAAACACAACAAATACTACTCACTTGACTCGCACAGTAGCATCGTACTACCAGAGCGAATCGCACTCGCGTAGAAGTGGAAAATCCTCCCCCATCCGCCTCTCCCATCTACTGCGAATAGGAGAAACCTTGTTCAAGATAGAACCTTCACATAGAACACCAATCGGTCACACAAACCACATCATCCTCACTTAGATCAATCCTCGTGTAAATTCAAATTTGCACATTAAGTGAGACAATGTGAATCAACTAAACCATCCGTGCCAACCCAACCAAACAGAACCATGGTGAATTCCGAGTGGATGGATGTTATTCGTACGATGCTTATTTGCTTGATAAAGAGGATGTAAGAATTGTGTGTGTTGATGGTTTGTATATGACTTAGCACTCGTGTGTCTGCTCATGTTGTGTGTATTGTTTTGCTTTGGGACACGATGCGATGCGATTCGATTCGATGTGGTGTTAGTATGAGAGAGTTTTCTCGATAGTGATGTTCTGGTTTGCTGATGTGCCGATGTGATGTGATGTGATGTGATGTGACGTGATGTGATGTGGAGTGAAGTGATGTGTTGATTTGAGCATTGTGTTGATTGATAGTAAGGGATGGTCCGAAGACCTCCCCACTGGCAAAAACTACGCACCCGAGCGAGCCCGATTAGGGATCGTCGCAGGCTTCAACCCGCCAGAGTGCAAGGGCGAGCCTCGACCTGGGGCCAGGGCGTCCGTGATCACCCTGGTCCCGGCGCCAGGTAAGTTTAAGCAATACCTAACCAATCAAAACCAATCAAAAACTAAACAATACCAACTAATATCCTCATTTGACAAAAACTCAGCAACAAGTAAACAAATACAAACAACAATAAACCATCCTAACATATTCATAACACACACCGATCGCATGAACAACGACGAATAATCCACTCAAACCCAGCTATCATCCAACATGTTCAATCCGTTGCTTCAAATGTCAAAACACAACAAATACTACTCACTTGACTCGCACAGTAGCATCGTACTACCAGAGCGAATCGCACTCGCGTAGAAGTGGAAAATCCTCCCCCATCCGCCTCTCCCATCTACTGCGAATAGGAGAAACCTTGTTCAAGATAGAACCTTCACATAGAACACCAATCGGTCACACAAACCACATCATCCTCACTTAGATCAATCCTCGTGTAAATTCAAATTTGCACATTAAGTGAGACAATGTGAATCAACTAAACCATCCGTGCCAACCCAACCAAACAGAACCATGGTGAATTCCGAGTGGATGGATGTTATTCGTACGATGCTTATTTGCTTGATAAAGAGGATGTAAGAATTGTGTGTGTTGATGGTTTGTATATGACTTAGCACTCGTGTGTCTGCTCATGTTGTGTGTATTGTTTTGCTTTGGGACACGATGCGATTCGAATCGATGTGGTGTTAGTATGAGAGAGTTTTCTCGATAGTGATGTTCTGGTTTGCTGATGTGCCGATGTGATGTGATGTGATGTGATGTGACGTGATGTGATGTGGAGTGAAGTGATGTGTTGATTTGAGCATTGTGTTGATTGATAGTAAGGGATGGTCCGAAGACCTCCCCACTGGCAAAAACTACGCACCCGAGCGAGCCCGATTAGGGATCGTCGCAGGCTTCAACCCGCCAGAGTGCAAGGGCGAGCCTCGACCTGGGGCCAGGGCGTCCGTGATCACCCTGGTCCCGGCGCCAGGTAAGTTTAAGCAATACCTAACCAATCAAAACCAATCAAAAACTAAACAATACCAACTAATATCCTCATTTGACAAAAACTCAGCAACAAGTAAACAAATACAAACAACAATAAACCATCCTAACACATTCATAACACACACCGATCGCATGAACAACGACGAATAATCCACTCAAACCCAGCTATCATCCAACATGTTCAATCCGTTGCTTCAAATGTCAAAACACAACAAATACTACTCACTTGACTCGCACAGTAGCATCGTACTACCAGAGCGAATCGCACTCGCGTAGAAGTGGAAAATCCTCCCCCATCCGCCTCTCCCATCTACTGCGAATAGGAGAAACCTTGTTCAAGATAGAACCTTCACATAGAACACCAATCGGTCACACAAACCACATCATCCTCACTTAGATCAATCCTCGTGTAAATTCAAATTTGCACATTAAGTGAGACAATGTGAATCAACTAAACCATCCGTGCCAACCCAACCAAACAGAACCATGGTGAATTCCGAGTGGATGGATGTTATTCGTACGATGCTTATTTGCTTGATAAAGAGGATGTAAGAATTGTGTGTGTTGATGGTTTGTATATGACTTAGCACTCGTGTGTCTGCTCATGTTGTGTGTATTGTTTTGCTTTGGGACACGATGCGATGCGATTCGATTCGATTCGATGTGGTGTTAGTATGAGAGAGTTTTCTCGATAGTGATGTTCTGGTTTGCTGATGTGCCGATGTGATGTGATGTGATGTGATGTGACGTGATGTGATGTGGCGTGAAGTGATGTGTTGATTTGAGCATTGTGTTGATTGATAGTAAGGGATGGTCCGAAGACCTCCCCACTGGCAAAAACTACGCACCCGAGCGAGCCCGATTAGGGATCGTCGCAGGCTTCAACCCGCCAGAGTGCAAGGGCGAGCCTCGACCTGGGGCCAGGGCGTCCGTGATCACCCTGGTCCCGGCGCCAGGTAAGTTTAAGCAATACCTAACCAATCAAAACCAATCAAAAACTAAACAATACCAACTAATATCCTCATTTGACAAAAACTCAGCAACAAGTAAACAAATACAAACAACAATAAACCATCCTAACACATTCATAACACACACCGATCGCATGAACAACGACGAATAATCCACTCAAACCCAGCTATCATCCAACATGTTCAATCCGTTGCTTCAAATGTCAAAACACAACAAATACTACTCACTTGACTCGCACAGTAGCATCGTACTACCAGAGCGAATCGCACTCGCGTAGAAGTGGAAAATCCTCCCCCATCCGCCTCTCCCATCTACTGCGAATAGGAGAAACCTTGTTCAAGATAGAACCTTCACATAGAACACCAATCGGTCACACAAACCACATCATCCTCACTTAGATCAATCCTCGTGTAAATTCAAATTTGCACATTAAGTGAGACAATGTGAATCAACTAAACCATCCGTGCCAACCCAACCAAACAGAACCATGGTGAATTCCGAGTGGATGGATGTTATTCGTACGATGCTTATTTGCTTGATAAAGAGGATGTAAGAATTGTGTGTGTTGATGGTTTGTATATGACTTAGCACTCGTGTGTCTGCTCATGTTGTGTGTATTGTTTTGCTTTGGGACACGATGCGATGCGATTCGATTCGATGTGGTGTTAGTATGAGAGAGTTTTCTCGATAGTGATGTTCTGGTTTGCTGATGTGCCGATGTGATGTGATGTGATGTGATGTGACGTGATGTGATGTGGAGTGAAGTGATGTGTTGATTTGAACATTGTGTTGATTGATAGTAAGGGATGGTCCGAAGACCTCCCCACTGGCAAAAACTACGCACCCGAGCGAGCCCGATTAGGGATCGTCGCAGGCTTCAACCCGCCAGAGTGCAAGGGCGAGCCTCGACCTGGGGCCAGGGCGTCCGTGATCACCCTGGTCCCGGCGCCAGGTAAGTTTAAGCAATACCTAACCAATCAAAACCAATCAAAAACTAAACAATACCAACTAATATCCTCATTTGACAAAAACTCAGCAACAAGTAAACAAATACAAACAACAATAAACCATCCTAACATATTCATAACACACACCGATCGCATGAACAACGACGAATAATCCACTCAAACCCAGCTATCATCCAACATGTTCAATCCGTTGCTTCAAATGTCAAAACACAACAAATACTACTCACTTGACTCGCACAGTAGCATCGTACTACCAGAGCGAATCGCACTCGCGTAGAAGTGGAAAATCCTCCCCCATCCGCCTCTCCCATCTACTGCGAATAGGAGAAACCTTGTTCAAGATAGAACCTTCACATAGAACACCAATCGGTCACACAAACCACATCATCCTCACTTAGATCAATCCTCGTGTAAATTCAAATTTGCACATTAAGTGAGACAATGTGAATCAACTAAACCATCCGTGCCAACCCAACCAAACAGAACCATGGTGAATTCCGAGTGGATGGATGTTATTCGTACGATGCTTATTTGCTTGATAAAGAGGATGTAAGAATTGTGTGTGTTGATGGTTTGTATATGACTTAGCACTCGTGTGTCTGCTCATGTTGTGTGTATTGTTTTGCTTTGGGACACGATGCGATGCGATTCGATTCGATTCGATGTGGTGTTAGTATGAGAGAGTTTTCTCGATAGTGATGTTCTGGTTTGCTGATGTGCCGATGTGATGTGATGTGATGTGATGTGACGTGATGTGATGTGGCGTGAAGTGATGTGTTGATTTGAGCATTGTGTTGATTGATAGTAAGGGATGGTCCGAAGACCTCCCCACTGGCAAAAACTACGCACCCGAGCGAGCCCGATTAGGGATCGTCGCAGGCTTCAACCCGCCAGAGTGCAAGGGCGAGCCTCGACCTGGGGCCAGGGCGTCCGTGATCACCCTGGTCCCGGCGCCAGGTAAGTTTAAGCAATACCTAACCAATCAAAACCAATCAAAAACTAAACAATACCAACTAATATCCTCATTTGACAAAAACTCAGCAACAAGTAAACAAATACAAACAACAATAAACCATCCTAACACATTCATAACACACACCGATCGCATGAACAACGACGAATAATCCACTCAAACCCAGCTATCATCCAACATGTTCAATCCGTTGCTTCAAATGTCAAAACACAACAAATACTACTCACTTGACTCGCACAGTAGCATCGTACTACCAGAGCGAATCGCACTCGCGTAGAAGTGGAAAATCCTCCCCCATCCGCCTCTCCCATCTACTGCGAATAGGAGAAACCTTGTTCAAGATAGAACCTTCACATAGAACACCAATCGGTCACACAAACCACATCATCCTCACTTAGATCAATCCTCGTGTAAATTCAAATTTGCACATTAAGTGAGACAATGTGAATCAACTAAACCATCCGTGCCAACCCAACCAAACAGAACCATGGTGAATTCCGAGTGGATGGATGTTATTCGTACGATGCTTATTTGCTTGATAAAGAGGATGTAAGAATTGTGTGTGTTGATGGTTTGTATATGACTTAGCACTCGTGTGTCTGCTCATGTTGTGTGTATTGTTTTGCTTTGGGACACGATGCGATGCGATTCGATTCGATGTGGTGTTAGTATGAGAGAGTTTTCTCGATAGTGATGTTCTGGTTTGCTGATGTGCCGATGTGATGTGATGTGATGTGATGTGACGTGATGTGATGTGGAGTGAAGTGATGTGTTGATTTGAGCATTGTGTTGATTGATAGTAAGGGATGGTCCGAAGACCTCCCCACTGGCAAAAACTACGCACCCGAGCGAGCCCGATTAGGGATCGTCGCAGGCTTCAACCCGCCAGAGTGCAAGGGCGAGCCTCGACCTGGGGCCAGGGCGTCCGTGATCACCCTGGTCCCGGCGCCAGGTAAGTTTAAGCAATACCTAACCAATCAAAACCAATCAAAAACTAAACAATACCAACTAATATCCTCATTTGACAAAAACTCAGCAACAAGTAAACAAATACAAACAACAATAAACCATCCTAACACATTCATAACACACACCGATCGCATGAACAACGACGAATAATCCACTCAAACCCAGCTATCATCCAACATGTTCAATCCGTTGCTTCAAATGTCAAAACACAACAAATACTACTCACTTGACTCGCACAGTAGCATCGTACTACCAGAGCGAATCGCACTCGCGTAGAAGTGGAAAATCCTCCCCCATCCGCCTCTCCCATCTACTGCGAATAGGAGAAACCTTGTTCAAGATAGAACCTTCACATAGAACACCAATCGGTCACACAAACCACATCATCCTCACTTAGATCAATCCTCGTGTAAATTCAAATTTGCACATTAAGTGAGACAATGTGAATCAACTAAACCATCCGTGCCAACCCAACCAAACAGAACCATGGTGAATTCCGAGTGGATGGATGTTATTCGTACGATGCTTATTTGCTTGATAAAGAGGATGTAAGAATTGTGTGTGTTGATGGTTTGTATATGACTTAGCACTCGTGTGTCTGCTCATGTTGTGTGTATTGTTTTGCTTTGGGACACGATGCGATGCGATTCGATTCGATGTGGTGTTAGTATGAGAGAGTTTTCTCGATAGTGATGTTCTGGTTTGCTGATGTGCCGATGTGATGTGATGTGATGTGATGTGACGTGATGTGATGTGGAGTGAAGTGATGTGTTGATTTGAACATTGTGTTGATTGATAGTAAGGGATGGTCCGAAGACCTCCCCACTGGCAAAAACTACGCACCCGAGCGAGCCCGATTAGGGATCGTCGCAGGCTTCAACCCGCCAGAGTGCAAGGGCGAGCCTCGACCTGGGGCCAGGGCGTCCGTGATCACCCTGGTCCCGGCGCCAGGTAAGTTTAAGCAATACCTAACCAATCAAAACCAATCAAAAACTAAACAATACCAACTAATATCCTCATTTGACAAAAACTCAGCAACAAGTAAACAAATACAAACAACAATAAACCATCCTAACACATTCATAACACACACCGATCGCATGAACAACGACGAATAATCCACTCAAACCCAGCTATCATCCAACATGTTCAATCCGTTGCTTCAAATGTCAAAACACAACAAATACTACTCACTTGACTCGCACAGTAGCATCGTACTACCAGAGCGAATCGCACTCGCGTAGAAGTGGAAAATCCTCCCCCATCCGCCTCTCCCATCTACTGCGAATAGGAGAAACCTTGTTCAAGATAGAACCTTCACATAGAACACCAATCGGTCACACAAACCACATCATCCTCACTTAGATCAATCCTCGTGTAAATTCAAATTTGCACATTAAGTGAGACAATGTGAATCAACTAAACCATCCGTGCCAACCCAACCAAACAGAACCATGGTGAATTCCGAGTGGATGGATGTTATTCGTACGATGCTTATTTGCTTGATAAAGAGGATGTAAGAATTGTGTGTGTTGATGGTTTGTATATGACTTAGCACTCGTGTGTCTGCTCATGTTGTGTGTATTGTTTTGCTTTGGGACACGATGCGATGCGATTCGATTCGATGTGGTGTTAGTATGAGAGAGTTTTCTCGATAGTGATGTTCTGGTTTGCTGATGTGCCGATGTGATGTGATGTGATGTGATGTGACGTGATGTGATGTGGAGTGAAGTGATGTGTTGATTTGAGCATTGTGTTGATTGATAGTAAGGGATGGTCCG
Organism: Fasciola hepatica; assembly: GCA_948099385.1. Taxonomy (NCBI): domain Eukaryota; kingdom Metazoa; phylum Platyhelminthes; class Trematoda; order Plagiorchiida; family Fasciolidae; genus Fasciola; species Fasciola hepatica. The sequence goes on along the minus strand of CANUEZ040000060.1, from coordinate 4,410,505 downwards.
AAGACCTCCCCACTGGCAAAAACTACGCACCCGAGCGAGCCCGATTAGGGATCGTCGCAGGCTTCAACCCGCCAGAGTGCAAGGGCGAGCCTCGACCTGGGGCCAGGGCGTCCGTGATCACCCTGGTCCCGGCGCCAGGTAAGTTTAAGCAATACCTAACCAATCAAAACCAATCAAAAACTAAACAATACCAACTAATATCCTCATTTGACAAAAACTCAGCAACAAGTAAACAAATACAAACAACAATAAACCATCCTAACATATTCATAACACACACCGATCGCATGAACAACGACGAATAATCCACTCAAACCCAGCTATCATCCAACATGTTCAATCCGTTGCTTCAAATGTCAAAACACAACAAATACTACTCACTTGACTCGCACAGTAGCATCGTACTACCAGAGCGAATCGCACTCGCGTAGAAGTGGAAAATCCTCCCCCATCCGCCTCTCCCATCTACTGCGAATAGGAGAAACCTTGTTCAAGATAGAACCTTCACATAGAACACCAATCGGTCACACAAACCACATCATCCTCACTTAGATCAATCCTCGTGTAAATTCAAATTTGCACATTAAGTGAGACAATGTGAATCAACTAAACCATCCGTGCCAACCCAACCAAACAGAACCATGGTGAATTCCGAGTGGATGGATGTTATTCGTACGATGCTTATTTGCTTGATAAAGAGGATGTAAGAATTGTGTGTGTTGATGGTTTGTATATGACTTAGCACTCGTGTGTCTGCTCATGTTGTGTGTATTGTTTTGCTTTGGGACACGATGCGATTCGAATCGATGTGGTGTTAGTATGAGAGAGTTTTCTCGATAGTGATGTTCTGGTTTGCTGATGTGCCGATGTGATGTGATGTGATGTGATGTGACGTGATGTGATGTGGAGTGAAGTGATGTGTTGATTTGAACATTGTGTTGATTGATAGTAAGGGATGGTCCGAAGACCTCCCCACTGGCAAAAACTACGCACCCGAGCGAGCCCGATTAGGGATCGTCGCAGGCTTCAACCCGCCAGAGTGCAAGGGCGAGCCTCGACCTGGGGCCAGGGCGTCCGTGATCACCCTGGTCCCGGCGCCAGGTAAGTTTAAGCAATACCTAACCAATCAAAACCAATCAAAAACTAAACAATACCAACTAATATCCTCATTTGACAAAAACTCAGCAACAAGTAAACAAATACAAACAACAATAAACCATCCTAACACATTCATAACACACACCGATCGCATGAACAACGACGAATAATCCACTCAAACCCAGCTATCATCCAACATGTTCAATCCGTTGCTTCAAATGTCAAAACACAACAAATACTACTCACTTGACTCGCACAGTAGCATCGTACTACCAGAGCGAATCGCACTCGCGTAGAAGGGGAAAATCCTCCCCCATCCGCCTCTCCCATCTACTGCGAATAGGAGAAACCTTGTTCAAGATAGAACCTTCACATAGAACACCAATCGGTCACACAAACCACATCATCCTCACTTAGATCAATCCTCGTGTAAATTCAAATTTGCACATTAAGTGAGACAATGTGAATCAACTAAACCATCCGTGCCAACCCAACCAAACAGAACCATGGTGAATTCCGAGTGGATGGATGTTATTCGTACGATGCTTATTTGCTTGATAAAGAGGATGTAAGAATTGTGTGTGTTGATGGTTTGTATATGACTTAGCACTCGTGTGTCTGCTCATGTTGTGTGTATTGTTTTGCTTTGGGACACGATGCGATGCGATTCGATTCGATGTGGTGTTAGTATGAGAGAGTTTTCTCGATAGTGATGTTCTGGTTTGCTGATGTGCCGATGTGATGTGATGTGATGTGATGTGACGTGATGTGATGTGGAGTGAAGTGATGTGTTGATTTGAGCATTGTGTTGATTGATAGTAAGGGATGGTCCGAAGACCTCCCCACTGGCAAAAACTACGCACCCGAGCGAGCCCGATTAGGGATCGTCGCAGGCTTCAACCCGCCAGAGTGCAAGGGCGAGCCTCGACCTGGGGCCAGGGCGTCCGTGATCACCCTGGTCCCGGCGCCAGGTAAGTTTAAGCAATACCTAACCAATCAAAACCAATCAAAAACTAAACAATACCAACTAATATCCTCATTTGACAAAAACTCAGCAACAAGTAAACAAATACAAACAACAATAAACCATCCTAACACATTCATAACACACACCGATCGCATGAACAACGACGAATAATCCACTCAAACCCAGCTATCATCCAACATGTTCAATCCGTTGCTTCAAATGTCAAAACACAACAAATACTACTCACTTGACTCGCACAGTAGCATCGTACTACCAGAGCGAATCGCACTCGCGTAGAAGTGGAAAATCCTCCCCCATCCGCCTCTCCCATCTACTGCGAATAGGAGAAACCTTGTTCAAGATAGAACCTTCACATAGAACACCAATCGGTCACACAAACCACATCATCCTCACTTAGATCAATCCTCGTGTAAATTCAAATTTGCACATTAAGTGAGACAATGTGAATCAACTAAACCATCCGTGCCAACCCAACCAAACAGAACCATGGTGAATTCCGAGTGGATGGATGTTATTCGTACGATGCTTATTTGCTTGATAAAGAGGATGTAAGAATTGTGTGTGTTGATGGTTTGTATATGACTTAGCACTCGTGTGTCTGCTCATGTTGTGTGTATTGTTTTGCTTTGGGACACGATGCGATGCGATTCGATTCGATGTGGTGTTAGTATGAGAGAGTTTTCTCGATAGTGATGTTCTGGTTTGCTGATGTGCCGATGTGATGTGATGTGATGTGATGTGACGTGATGTGATGTGGAGTGAAGTGATGTGTTGATTTGAACATTGTGTTGATTGATAGTAAGGGATGGTCCGAAGACCTCCCCACTGGCAAAAACTACGCACCCGAGCGAGCCCGATTAGGGATCGTCGCAGGCTTCAACCCGCCAGAGTGCAAGGGCGAGCCTCGACCTGGGGCCAGGGCGTCCGTGATCACCCTGGTCCCGGCGCCAGGTAAGTTTAAGCAATACCTAACCAATCAAAACCAATCAAAAACTAAACAATACCAACTAATATCCTCATTTGACAAAAACTCAGCAACAAGTAAACAAATACAAACAACAATAAACCATCCTAACACATTCATAACACACACCGATCGCATGAACAACGACGAATAATCCACTCAAACCCAGCTATCATCCAACATGTTCAATCCGTTGCTTCAAATGTCAAAACACAACAAATACTACTCACTTGACTCGCACAGTAGCATCGTACTACCAGAGCGAATCGCACTCGCGTAGAAGTGGAAAATCCTCCCCCATCCGCCTCTCCCATCTACTGCGAATAGGAGAAACCTTGTTCAAGATAGAACCTTCACATAGAACACCAATCGGTCACACAAACCACATCATCCTCACTTAGATCAATCCTCGTGTAAATTCAAATTTGCACATTAAGTGAGACAATGTGAATCAACTAAACCATCCGTGCCAACCCAACCAAACAGAACCATGGTGAATTCCGAGTGGATGGATGTTATTCGTACGATGCTTATTTGCTTGATAAAGAGGATGTAAGAATTGTGTGTGTTGATGGTTTGTATATGACTTAGCACTCGTGTGTCTGCTCATGTTGTGTGTATTGTTTTGCTTTGGGACACGATGCGATGCGATTCGATTCGATGTGGTGTTAGTATGAGAGAGTTTTCTCGATAGTGATGTTCTGGTTTGCTGATGTGCCGATGTGATGTGATGTGATGTGATGTGACGTGATGTGATGTGGAGTGAAGTGATGTGTTGATTTGAGCATTGTGTTGATTGATAGTAAGGGATGGTCCGAAGACCTCCCCACTGGCAAAAACTACGCACCCGAGCGAGCCCGATTAGGGATCGTCGCAGGCTTCAACCCGCCAGAGTGCAAGGGCGAGCCTCGACCTGGGGTCAGGGCGTCCGTGATCACCCTGGTCCCGGCGCCAGGTAAGTTTAAGCAATACCTAACCAATCAAAACCAATCAAAAACTAAACAATACCAACTAATATCCTCATTTGACAAAAACTCAGCAACAAGTAAACAAATACAAACAACAATAAACCATCCTAACATATTCATAACACACACCGATCGCATGAACAACGACGAATAATCCACTCAAACCCAGCTATCATCCAACATGTTCAATCCGTTGCTTCAAATGTCAAAACACAACAAATACTACTCACTTGACTCGCACAGTAGCATCGTACTACCAGAGCGAATCGCACTCGCGTAGAAGTGGAAAATCCTCCCCCATCCGCCTCTCCCATCTACTGCGAATAGGAGAAACCTTGTTCAAGATAGAACCTTCACATAGAACACCAATCGGTCACACAAACCACATCATCCTCACTTAGATCAATCCTCGTGTAAATTCAAATTTGCACATTAAGTGAGACAATGTGAATCAACTAAACCATCCGTGCCAACCCAACCAAACAGAACCATGGTGAATTCCGAGTGGATGGATGTTATTCGTACGATGCTTATTTGCTTGATAAAGAGGATGTAAGAATTGTGTGTGTTGATGGTTTGTATATGACTTAGCACTCGTGTGTCTGCTCATGTTGTGTGTATTGTTTTGCTTTGGGACACGATGCGATGCGATTCGATTCGATTCGATGTGGTGTTAGTATGAGAGAGTTTTCTCGATAGTGATGTTCTGGTTTGCTGATGTGCCGATGTGATGTGATGTGATGTGATGTGACGTGATGTGATGTGGAGTGAAGTGATGTGTTGATTTGAGCATTGTGTTGATTGATAGTAAGGGATGGTCCGAAGACCTCCCCACTGGCAAAAACTACGCACCCGAGCGAGCCCGATTAGGGATCGTCGCAGGCTTCAACCCGCCAGAGTGCAAGGGCGAGCCTCGACCTGGGGCCAGGGCGTCCGTGATCACCCTGGTCCCGGCGCCAGGTAAGTTTAAGCAATACCTAACCAATCAAAACCAATCAAAAACTAAACAATACCAACTAATATCCTCATTTGACAAAAACTCAGCAACAAGTAAACAAATACAAACAACAATAAACCATCCTAACACATTCATAACACACACCGATCGCATGAACAACGACGAATAATCCACTCAAACCCAGCTATCATCCAACATGTTCAATCCGTTGCTTCAAATGTCAAAACACAACAAATACTACTCACTTGACTCGCACAGTAGCATCGTACTACCAGAGCGAATCGCACTCGCGTAGAAGTGGAAAATCCTCCCCCATCCGCCTCTCCCATCTACTGCGAATAGGAGAAACCTTGTTCAAGATAGAACCTTCACATAGAACACCAATCGGTCACACAAACCACATCATCCTCACTTAGATCAATCCTCGTGTAAATTCAAATTTGCACATTAAGTGAGACAATGTGAATCAACTAAACCATCCGTGCCAACCCAACCAAACAGAACCATGGTGAATTCCGAGTGGATGGATGTTATTCGTACGATGCTTATTTGCTTGATAAAGAGGATGTAAGAATTGTGTGTGTTGATGGTTTGTATATGACTTAGCACTCGTGTGTCTGCTCATGTTGTGTGTATTGTTTTGCTTTGGGACACGATGCGATGCGATTCGATTCGATGTGGTGTTAGTATGAGAGAGTTTTCTCGATAGTGATGTTCTGGTTTGCTGATGTGCCGATGTGATGTGATGTGATGTGATGTGACGTGATGTGATGTGGAGTGAAGTGATGTGTTGATTTGAACATTGTGTTGATTGATAGTAAGGGATGGTCCGAAGACCTCCCCACTGGCAAAAACTACGCACCCGAGCGAGCCCGATTAGGGATCGTCGCAGGCTTCAACCCGCCAGAGTGCAAGGGCGAGCCTCGACCTGGGGCCAGGGCGTCCGTGATCACCCTGGTCCCGGCGCCAGGTAAGTTTAAGCAATACCTAACCAATCAAAACCAATCAAAAACTAAACAATACCAACTAATATCCTCATTTGACAAAAACTCAGCAACAAGTAAACAAATACAAACAACAATAAACCATCCTAACACATTCATAACACACACCGATCGCATGAACAACGACGAATAATCCACTCAAACCCAGCTATCATCCAACATGTTCAATCCGTTGCTTCAAATGTCAAAACACAACAAATACTACTCACTTGACTCGCACAGTAGCATCGTACTACCAGAGCGAATCGCACTCGCGTAGAAGTGGAAAATCCTCCCCCATCCGCCTCTCCCATCTACTGCGAATAGGAGAAACCTTGTTCAAGATAGAACCTTCACATAGAACACCAATCGGTCACACAAACCACATCATCCTCACTTAGATCAATCCTCGTGTAAATTCAAATTTGCACATTAAGTGAGACAATGTGAATCAACTAAACCATCCGTGCCAACCCAACCAAACAGAACCATGGTGAATTCCGAGTGGATGGATGTTATTCGTACGATGCTTATTTGCTTGATAAAGAGGATGTAAGAATTGTGTGTGTTGATGGTTTGTATATGACTTAGCACTCGTGTGTCTGCTCATGTTGTGTGTATTGTTTTGCTTTGGGACACGATGCGATGCGATTCGATTCGATGTGGTGTTAGTATGAGAGAGTTTTCTCGATAGTGATGTTCTGGTTTGCTGATGTGCCGATGTGATGTGATGTGATGTGATGTGACGTGATGTGATGTGGAGTGAAGTGATGTGTTGATTTGAACATTGTGTTGATTGATAGTAAGGGATGGTCCGAAGACCTCCCCACTGGCAAAAACTACGCACCCGAGCGAGCCCGATTAGGGATCGTCGCAGGCTTCAACCCGCCAGAGTGCAAGGGCGAGCCTCGACCTGGGGCCAGGGCGTCCGTGATCACCCTGGTCCCGGCGCCAGGTAAGTTTAAGCAATACCTAACCAATCAAAACCAATCAAAAACTAAACAATACCAACTAATATCCTCATTTGACAAAAACTCAGCAACAAGTAAACAAATACAAACAACAATAAACCATCCTAACACATTCATAACACACACCGATCGCATGAACAACGACGAATAATCCACTCAAACCCAGCTATCATCCAACATGTTCAATCCGTTGCTTCAAATGTCAAAACACAACAAATACTACTCACTTGACTCGCACAGTAGCATCGTACTACCAGAGCGAATCGCACTCGCGTAGAAGTGGAAAATCCTCCCCCATCCGCCTCTCCCATCTACTGCGAATAGGAGAAACCTTGTTCAAGATAGAACCTTCACATAGAACACCAATCGGTCACACAAACCACATCATCCTCACTTAGATCAATCCTCGTGTAAATTCAAATTTGCACATTAAGTGAGACAATGTGAATCAACTAAACCATCCGTGCCAACCCAACCAAACAGAACCATGGTGAATTCCGAGTGGATGGATGTTATTCGTACGATGCTTATTTGCTTGATAAAGAGGATGTAAGAATTGTGTGTGTTGATGGTTTGTATATGACTTAGCACTCGTGTGTCTGCTCATGTTGTGTGTATTGTTTTGCTTTGGGACACGATGCGATGCGATTCGATTCGATTCGATGTGGTGTTAGTATGAGAGAGTTTTCTCGATAGTGATGTTCTGGTTTGCTGATGTGCCGATGTGATGTGATGTGATGTGATGTGACGTGATGTGATGTGGAGTGAAGTGATGTGTTGATTTGAGCATTGTGTTGATTGATAGTAAGGGATGGTCCGAAGACCTCCCCACTGGCAAAAACTACGCACCCGAGCGAGCCCGATTAGGGATCGTCGCAGGCTTCAACCCGCCAGAGTGCAAGGGCGAGCCTCGACCTGGGGCCAGGGCGTCCGTGATCACCCTGGTCCCGGCGCCAGGTAAGTTTAAGCAATACCTAACCAATCAAAACCAATCAAAAACTAAACAATACCAACTAATATCCTCATTTGACAAAAACTCAGCAACAAGTAAACAAATACAAACAACAATAAACCATCCTAACATATTCATAACACACACCGATCGCATGAACAACGACGAATAATCCACTCAAACCCAGCTATCATCCAACATGTTCAATCCGTTGCTTCAAATGTCAAAACACAACAAATACTACTCACTTGACTCGCACAGTAGCATCGTACTACCAGAGCGAATCGCACTCGCGTAGAAGTGGAAAATCCTCCCCCATCCGCCTCTCCCATCTACTGCGAATAGGAGAAACCTTGTTCAAGATAGAACCTTCACATAGAACACCAATCGGTCACACAAACCACATCATCCTCACTTAGATCAATCCTCGTGTAAATTCAAATTTGCACATTAAGTGAGACAATGTGAATCAACTAAACCATCCGTGCCAACCCAACCAAACAGAACCATGGTGAATTCCGAGTGGATGGATGTTATTCGTACGATGCTTATTTGCTTGATAAAGAGGATGTAAGAATTGTGTGTGTTGATGGTTTGTATATGACTTAGCACTCGTGTGTCTGCTCATGTTGTGTGTATTGTTTTGCTTTGGGACACGATGCGATGCGATTCGATTCGATGTGGTGTTAGTATGAGAGAGTTTTCTCGATAGTGATGTTCTGGTTTGCTGATGTGCCGATGTGATGTGATGTGATGTGATGTGACGTGATGTGATGTGGAGTGAAGTGATGTGTTGATTTGAACATTGTGTTGATTGATAGTAAGGGATGGTCCGAAGACCTCCCCACTGGCAAAAACTACGCACCCGAGCGAGCCCGATTAGGGATCGTCGCAGGCTTCAACCCGCCAGAGTGCAAGGGCGAGCCTCGACCTGGGGCCAGGGCGTCCGTGATCACCCTGGTCCCGGCGCCAGGTAAGTTTAAGCAATACCTAACCAATCAAAACCAATCAAAAACTAAACAATACCAACTAATATCCTCATTTGACAAAAACTCAGCAACAAGTAAACAAATACAAACAACAATAAACCATCCTAACACATTCATAACACACACCGATCGCATGAACAACGACGAATAATCCACTCAAACCCAGCTATCATCCAACATGTTCAATCCGTTGCTTCAAATGTCAAAACACAACAAATACTACTCACTTGACTCGCACAGTAGCATCGTACTACCAGAGCGAATCGCACTCGCGTAGAAGTGGAAAATCCTCCCCCATCCGCCTCTCCCATCTACTGCGAATAGGAGAAACCTTGTTCAAGATAGAACCTTCACATAGAACACCAATCGGTCACACAAACCACATCATCCTCACTTAGATCAATCCTCGTGTAAATTCAAATTTGCACATTAAGTGAGACAATGTGAATCAACTAAACCATCCGTGCCAACCCAACCAAACAGAACCATGGTGAATTCCGAGTGGATGGATGTTATTCGTACGATGCTTATTTGCTTGATAAAGAGGATGTAAGAATTGTGTGTGTTGATGGTTTGTATATGACTTAGCACTCGTGTGTCTGCTCATGTTGTGTGTATTGTTTTGCTTTGGGACACGATGCGATGCGATGCGATGCGATGCGATTCGATTCGATGTGGTGTTAGTATGAGAGAGTTTTCTCGATAGTGATGTTCTGGTTTGCTGATGTGCCGATGTGATGTGATGTGATGTGATGTGACGTGATGTGATGTGGAGTGAAGTGATGTGTTGATTTGAGCATTGTGTTGATTGATAGTAAGGGATGGTCCGAAGACCTCCCCACTGGCAAAAACTACGCACCCGAGCGAGCCCGATTAGGGATCGTCGCAGGCTTCAACCCGCCAGAGTGCAAGGGCGAGCCTCGACCTGGGGCCAGGGCGTCCGTGATCACCCTGGTCCCGGCGCCAGGTAAGTTTAAGCAATACCTAACCAATCAAAACCAATCAAAAACTAAACAATACCAACTAATATCCTCATTTGACAAAAACTCAGCAACAAGTAAACAAATACAAACAACAATAAACCATCCTAACACATTCATAACACACACCGATCGCATGAACAACGACGAATAATCCACTCAAACCCAGCTATCATCCAACATGTTCAATCCGTTGCTTCAAATGTCAAAACACAACAAATACTACTCACTTGACTCGCACAGTAGCATCGTACTACCAGAGCGAATCGCACTCGCGTAGAAGTGGAAAATCCTCCCCCATCCGCCTCTCCCATCTACTGCGAATAGGAGAAACCTTGTTCAAGATAGAACCTTCACATAGAACACCAATCGGTCACACAAACCACATCATCCTCACTTAGATCAATCCTCGTGTAAATTCAAATTTGCACATTAAGTGAGACAATGTGAATCAACTAAACCATCCGTGCCAACCCAACCAAACAGAACCATGGTGAATTCCGAGTGGATGGATGTTATTCGTACGATGCTTATTTGCTTGATAAAGAGGATGTAAGAATTGTGTGTGTTGATGGTTTGTATATGACTTAGCACTCGTGTGTCTGCTCATGTTGTGTGTATTGTTTTGCTTTGGGACACGATGCGATGCGATGCGATGCGATTCGATTCGATGTGGTGTTAGTATGAGAGAGTTTTCTCGATAGTGATGTTCTGGTTTGCTGATGTGCCGATGTGATGTGATGTGATGTGATGTGATGTGACGTGATGTGATGTGGAGTGAAGTGATGTGTTGATTTGAGCATTGTGTTGATTGATAGTAAGGGATGGTCCGAAGACCTCCCCACTGGCAAAAACTACGCACCCGAGCGAGCCCGATTAGGGATCGTCGCAGGCTTCAACCCGCCAGAGTGCAAGGGCGAGCCTCGACCTGGGGCCAGGGCGTCCGTGATCACCCTGGTCCCGGCGCCAGGTAAGTTTAAGCAATACCTAACCAATCAAAACCAATCAAAAACTAAACAATACCAACTAATATCCTCATTTGACAAAAACTCAGCAACAAGTAAACAAATACAAACAACAATAAACCATCCTAACACATTCATAACACACACCGATCGCATGAACAACGACGAATAATCCACTCAAACCCAGCTATCATCCAACATGTTCAATCCGTTGCTCCAAATGTCAAAACACAACAAATACTACTCACTTGACTCGCACAGTAGCATCGTACTACCAGAGCGAATCGCACTCGCGTAGAAGTGGAAAATCCTCCCCCATCCGCCTCTCCCATCTACTGCGAATAGGAGAAACCTTGTTCAAGATAGAACCTTCACATAGAACACCAATCGGTCACACAAACCACATCATCCTCACTTAGATCAATCCTCGTGTAAATTCAAATTTGCACATTAAGTGAGACAATGTGAATCAACTAAACCATCCGTGCCAACCCAACCAAACAGAACCATGGTGAATTCCGAGTGGATGGATGTTATTCGTACGATGCTTATTTGCTTGATAAAGAGGATGTAAGAATTGTGTGTGTTGATGGTTTGTATATGACTTAGCACTCGTGTGTCTGCTCATGTTGTGTGTATTGTTTTGCTTTGGGACACGATGCGATGCGATGCGATGCGATTCGATTCGATGTGGTGTTAGTATGAGAGAGTTTTCTCGATAGTGATGTTCTGGTTTGCTGATGTGCCGATGTGATGTGATGTGATGTGATGTGACGTGATGTGATGTGGAGTGAAGTGATGTGTTGATTTGAGCATTGTGTTGATTGATAGTAAGGGATGGTCCGAAGACCTCCCCACTGGCAAAAACTACGCACCCGAGCGAGCCCGATTAGGGATCGTCGCAGGCTTCAACCCGCCAGAGTGCAAGGGCGAGCCTCGACCTGGGGCCAGGGCGTCCGTGATCACCCTGGTCCCGGCGCCAGGTAAGTTTAAGCAATACCTAACCAATCAAAACCAATCAAAAACTAAACAATACCAACTAATATCCTCATTTGACAAAAACTCAGCAACAAGTAAACAAATACAAACAACAATAAACCATCCTAACACATTCATAACACACACCGATCGCATGAACAACGACGAATAATCCACTCAAACCCAGCTATCATCCAACATGTTCAATCCGTTGCTCCAAATGTCAAAACACAACAAATACTACTCACTTGACTCGCACAGTAGCATCGTACTACCAGAGCGAATCGCACTCGCGTAGAAGTGGAAAATCCTCCCCCATCCGCCTCTCCCATCTACTGCGAATAGGAGAAACCTTGTTCAAGATAGAACCTTCACATAGAACACCAATCGGTCACACAAACCACATCATCCTCACTTAGATCAATCCTCGTGTAAATTCAAATTTGCACATTAAGTGAGACAATGTGAATCAACTAAACCATCCGTGCCAACCCAACCAAACAGAACCATGGTGAATTCCGAGTGGATGGATGTTATTCGTACGATGCTTATTTGCTTGATAAAGAGGATGTAAGAATTGTGTGTGTTGATGGTTTGTATATGACTTAGCACTCGTGTGTCTGCTCATGTTGTGTGTATTGTTTTGCTTTGGGACACGATGCGATGCGATTCGATTCGATTCGATGTGGTGTTAGTATGAGAGAGTTTTCTCGATAGTGATGTTCTGGTTTGCTGATGTGCCGATGTGATGTGATGTGATGTGATGTGACGTGATGTGATGTGGAGTGAAGTGATGTGTTGATTTGAGCATTGTGTTGATTGATAGTAAGGGATGGTCCGAAGACCTCCCCACTGGCAAAAACTACGCACCCGAGCGAGCCCGATTAGGGATCGTCGCAGGCTTCAACCCGCCAGAGTGCAAGGGCGAGCCTCGACCTGGGGCCAGGGCGTCCGTGATCACCCTGGTCCCGGCGCCAGGTAAGTTTAAGCAATACCTAACCAATCAAAACCAATCAAAAACTAAACAATACCAACTAATATCCTCATTTGACAAAAACTCAGCAACAAGTAAACAAATACAAACAACAATAAACCATCCTAACACATTCATAACACACACCGATCGCATGAACAACGACGAATAATCCACTCAAACCCAGCTATCATCCAACATGTTCAATCCGTTGCTTCAAATGTCAAAACACAACAAATACTACTCACTTGACTCGCACAGTAGCATCGTACTACCAGAGCGAATCGCACTCGCGTAGAAGTGGAAAATCCTCCCCCATCCGCCTCTCCCATCTACTGCGAATAGGAGAAACCTTGTTCAAGATAGAACCTTCACATAGAACACCAATCGGTCACACAAACCACATCATCCTCACTTAGATCAATCCTCGTGTAAATTCAAATTTGCACATTAAGTGAGACAATGTGAATCAACTAAACCATCCGTGCCAACCCAACCAAACAGAACCATGGTGAATTCCGAGTGGATGGATGTTATTCGTACGATGCTTATTTGCTTGATAAAGAGGATGTAAGAATTGTGTGTGTTGATGGTTTGTATATGACTTAGCACTCGTGTGTCTGCTCATGTTGTGTGTATTGTTTTGCTTTGGGACACGATGCGATGCGATGCGATGCGATTCGATTCGATGTGGTGTTAGTATGAGAGAGTTTTCTCGATAGTGATGTTCTGGTTTGCTGATGTGCCGATGTGATGTGATGTGATGTGATGTGACGTGATGTGATGTGGAGTGAAGTGATGTGTTGATTTGAGCATTGTGTTGATTGATAGTAAGGGATGGTCCGAAGACCTCCCCACTGGCAAAAACTACGCACCCGAGCGAGCCCGATTAGGGATCGTCGCAGGCTTCAACCCGCCAGAGTGCAAGGGCGAGCCTCGACCTGGGGCCAGGGCGTCCGTGATCACCCTGGTCCCGGCGCCAGGTAAGTTTAAGCAATACCTAACCAATCAAAACCAATCAAAAACTAAACAATACCAACTAATATCCTCATTTGACAAAAACTCAGCAACAAGTAAACAAATACAAACAACAATAAACCATCCTAACACATTCATAACACACACCGATCGCATGAACAACGACGAATAATCCACTCAAACCCAGCTATCATCCAACATGTTCAATCCGTTGCTTCAAATGTCAAAACACAACAAATACTACTCACTTGACTCGCACAGTAGCATCGTACTACCAGAGCGAATCGCACTCGCGTAGAAGTGGAAAATCCTCCCCCATCCGCCTCTCCCATCTACTGCGAATAGGAGAAACCTTGTTCAAGATAGAACCTTCACATAGAACACCAATCGGTCACACAAACCACATCATCCTCACTTAGATCAATCCTCGTGTAAATTCAAATTTGCACATTAAGTGAGACAATGTGAATCAACTAAACCATCCGTGCCAACCCAACCAAACAGAACCATGGTGAATTCCGAGTGGATGGATGTTATTCGTACGATGCTTATTTGCTTGATAAAGAGGATGTAAGAATTGTGTGTGTTGATGGTTTGTATATGACTTAGCACTCGTGTGTCTGCTCATGTTGTGTGTATTGTTTTGCTTTGGGACACGATGCGATGCGATGCGATGCGATTCGATTCGATGTGGTGTTAGTATGAGAGAGTTTTCTCGATAGTGATGTTCTGGTTTGCTGATGTGCCGATGTGATGTGATGTGATGTGATGTGACGTGATGTGATGTGGAGTGAAGTGATGTGTTGATTTGAGCATTGTGTTGATTGATAGTAAGGGATGGTCCGAAGACCTCCCCACTGGCAAAAACTACGCACCCGAGCGAGCCCGATTAGGGATCGTCGCAGGCTTCAACCCGCCAGAGTGCAAGGGCGAGCCTCGACCTGGGGCCAGGGCGTCCGTGATCACCCTGGTCCCGGCGCCAGGTAAGTTTAAGCAATACCTAACCAATCAAAACCAATCAAAAACTAAACAATACCAACTAATATCCTCATTTGACAAAAACTCAGCAACAAGTAAACAAATACAAACAACAATAAACCATCCTAACACATTCATAACACACACCGATCGCATGAACAACGACGAATAATCCACTCAAACCCAGCTATCATCCAACATGTTCAATCCGTTGCTTCAAATGTCAAAACACAACAAATACTACTCACTTGACTCGCACAGTAGCATCGTACTACCAGAGCGAATCGCACTCGCGTAGAAGTGGAAAATCCTCCCCCATCCGCCTCTCCCATCTACTGCGAATAGGAGAAACCTTGTTCAAGATAGAACCTTCACATAGAACACCAATCGGTCACACAAACCACATCATCCTCACTTAGATCAATCCTCGTGTAAATTCAAATTTGCACATTAAGTGAGACAATGTGAATCAACTAAACCATCCGTGCCAACCCAACCAAACAGAACCATGGTGAATTCCGAGTGGATGGATGTTATTCGTACGATGCTTATTTGCTTGATAAAGAGGATGTAAGAATTGTGTGTGTTGATGGTTTGTATATGACTTAGCACTCGTGTGTCTGCTCATGTTGTGTGTATTGTTTTGCTTTGGGACACGATGCGATGCGATGCGATGCGATTCGATTCGATGTGGTGTTAGTATGAGAGAGTTTTCTCGATAGTGATGTTCTGGTTTGCTGATGTGCCGATGTGATGTGATGTGATGTGATGTGACGTGATGTGATGTGGAGTGAAGTGATGTGTTGATTTGAGCATTGTGTTGATTGATAGTAAGGGATGGTCCGAAGACCTCCCCACTGGCAAAAACTACGCACCCGAGCGAGCCCGATTAGGGATCGTCGCAGGCTTCAACCCGCCAGAGTGCAAGGGCGAGCCTCGACCTGGGGCCAGGGCGTCCGTGATCACCCTGGTCCCGGCGCCAGGTAAGTTTAAGCAATACCTAACCAATCAAAACCAATCAAAAACTAAACAATACCAACTAATATCCTCATTTGACAAAAACTCAGCAACAAGTAAACAAATACAAACAACAATAAACCATCCTAACACATTCATAACACACACCGATCGCATGAACAACGACGAATAATCCACTCAAACCCAGCTATCATCCAACATGTTCAATCCGTTGCTTCAAATGTCAAAACACAACAAATACTACTCACTTGACTCGCACAGTAGCATCGTACTACCAGAGCGAATCGCACTCGCGTAGAAGTGGAAAATCCTCCCCCATCCGCCTCTCCCATCTACTGCGAATAGGAGAAACCTTGTTCAAGATAGAACCTTCACATAGAACACCAATCGGTCACACAAACCACATCATCCTCACTTAGATCAATCCTCGTGTAAATTCAAATTTGCACATTAAGTGAGACAATGTGAATCAACTAAACCATCCGTGCCAACCCAACCAAACAGAACCATGGTGAATTCCGAGTGGATGGATGTTATTCGTACGATGCTTATTTGCTTGATAAAGAGGATGTAAGAATTGTGTGTGTTGATGGTTTGTATATGACTTAGCACTCGTGTGTCTGCTCATGTTGTGTGTATTGTTTTGCTTTGGGACACGATGCGATGCGATGCGATGCGATTCGATTCGATGTGGTGTTAGTATGAGAGAGTTTTCTCGATAGTGATGTTCTGGTTTGCTGATGTGCCGATGTGATGTGATGTGATGTGATGTGACGTGATGTGATGTGGAGTGAAGTGATGTGTTGATTTGAGCATTGTGTTGATTGATAGTAAGGGATGGTCCGAAGACCTCCCCACTGGCAAAAACTACGCACCCGAGCGAGCCTGATTAGGGATCGTCGCAGGCTTCAACCCGCCAGAGTGCAAGGGCGAGCCTCGACCTGGGGCCAGGGCGTCCGTGATCACCCTGGTCCCGGCGCCAGGTAAGTTTAAGCAATACCTAACCAATCAAAACCAATCAAAAACTAAACAATACCAACTAATATCCTCATTTGACAAAAACTCAGCAACAAGTAAACAAATACAAACAACAATAAACCATCCTAACACATTCATAACACACACCGATCGCATGAACAACGACGAATAATCCACTCAAACCCAGCTATCATCCAACATGTTCAATCCGTTGCTTCAAATATCAAAACACAACAAATACTACTCACTTGACTCGCACAGTAGAATCGTACTACCAGAGCGAATCGCACTCGCGTAGAAGTGGAAAATCCTCCCCCATCCGCCTCTCCCATCTACTGCGAATAGGAGAAACCTTGTTCAAGATAGAACCTTCACATAGAACACCAATCGGTCACACAAACCACATCATCCTCACTTAGATCAATCCTCGTGTAAATTCAAATTTGCACATTAAGTGAGACAATGTGAATCAACTAAACCATCCGTGCCAACCCAACCAAACAGAACCATGGTGAATTCCGAGTGGATGGATGTTATTCGTACGATGCTTATTTGCTTGATAAAGAGGATGTAAGAATTGTGTGTGTTGATGGTTTGTATATGACTTAGCACTCGTGTGTCTGCTCATGTTGTGTGTATTGTTTTGCTTTGGGACACGATGCGATGCGATTCGATTCGATGTGGTGTTAGTATGAGAGAGTTTTCTCGATAGTGATGTTCTGGTTTGCTGATGTGCCGATGTGATGTGATGTGATGTGATGTGACGTGATGTGATGTGGAGTGAAGTGATGTGTTGATTTGAGCATTGTGTTGATTGATAGTAAGGGATGGTCCGAAGACCTCCCCACTGGCAAAAACTACGCACCCGAGCGAGCCCGATTAGGGATCGTCGCAGGCTTCAACCCGCCAGAGTGCAAGGGCGAGCCTCGACCTGGGGCCAGGGCGTCCGTGATCACCCTGGTCCCGGCGCCAGGTAAGTTTAAGCAATACCTAACCAATCAAAACCAATCAAAAACTAAACAATACCAACTAATATCCTCATTTGACAAAAACTCAGCAACAAGTAAACAAATACAAACAACAATAAACCATCCTAACACATTCATAACACACACCGATCGCATGAACAACGACGAATAATCCACTCAAACCCAGCTATCATCCAACATGTTCAATCCGTTGCTTCAAATATCAAAACACAACAAATACTACTCACTTGACTCGCACAGTAGAATCGTACTACCAGAGCGAATCGCACTCGCGTAGAAGTGGAAAATCCTCCCCCATCCGCCTCTCCCATCTACTGCGAATAGGAGAAACCTTGTTCAAGATAGAACCTTCACATAGAACACCAATCGGTCACACAAACCACATCATCCTCACTTAGATCAATCCTCGTGTAAATTCAAATTTGCACATTAAGTGAGACAATGTGAATCAACTAAACCATCCGTGCCAACCCAACCAAACAGAACCATGGTGAATTCCGAGTGGATGGATGTTATTCGTACGATGCTTATTTGCTTGATAAAGAGGATGTAAGAATTGTGTGTGTTGATGGTTTGTATATGACTTAGCACTCGTGTGTCTGCTCATGTTGTGTGTATTGTTTTGCTTTGGGACACGATGCGATGCGATTCGATTCGATGTGGTGTTAGTATGAGAGAGTTTTCTCGATAGTGATGTTCTGGTTTGCTGATGTGCCGATGTGATGTGATGTGATGTGATGTGACGTGATGTGATGTGGAGTGAAGTGATGTGTTGATTTGAGCATTGTGTTGATTGATAGTAAGGGATGGTCCGAAGACCTCCCCACTGGCAAAAACTACGCACCCGAGCGAGCCCGATTAGGGATCGTCGCAGGCTTCAACCCGCCAGAGTGCAAGGGCGAGCCTCGACCTGGGGCCAGGGCGTCCGTGATCACCCTGGTCCCGGCGCCAGGTAAGTTTAAGCAATACCTAACCAATCAAAACCAATCAAAAACTAAACAATACCAACTAATATCCTCATTTGACAAAAACTCAGCAACAAGTAAACAAATACAAACAACAATAAACCATCCTAACACATTCATAACACACACCGATCGCATGAACAACGACGAATAATCCACTCAAACCCAGCTATCATCCAACATGTTCAATCCGTTGCTTCAAATGTCAAAACACAACAAATACTACTCACTTGACTCGCACAGTAGCATCGTACTACCAGAGCGAATCGCACTCGCGTAGAAGTGGAAAATCCTCCCCCATCCGCCTCTCCCATCTACTGCGAATAGGAGAAACCTTGTTCAAGATAGAACCTTCACATAGAACACCAATCGGTCACACAAACCACATCATCCTCACTTAGATCAATCCTCGTGTAAATTCAAATTTGCACATTAAGTGAGACAATGTGAATCAACTAAACCATCCGTGCCAACCCAACCAAACAGAACCATGGTGAATTCCGAGTGGATGGATGTTATTCGTACGATGCTTATTTGCTTGATAAAGAGGATGTAAGAATTGTGTGTGTTGATGGTTTGTATATGACTTAGCACTCGTGTGTCTGCTCATGTTGTGTGTATTGTTTTGCTTTGGGACACGATGCGATGCGATTCGATTCGATGTGGTGTTAGTATGAGAGAGTTTTCTCGATAGTGATGTTCTGGTTTGCTGATGTGCCGATGTGATGTGATGTGATGTGATGTGATGTGATGTGACGTGATGTGATGTGGAGTGAAGTGATGTGTTGATTCGAGCATTGTGTTGATTGATAGTAAGGGATGGTCCGAAGACCTCCCCACTGGCAAAAACTACGCACCCGAGCGAGCCCGATTAGGGATCGTCGCAGGCTTCAACCCGCCAGAGTGCAAGGGCGAGCCTCGACCTGGGGCCAGGGCGTCCGTGATCACCCTGGTCCCGGCGCCAGGTAAGTTTAAGCAATACCTAACCAATCAAAACCAATCAAAAACTAAACAATACCAACTAATATCCTCATTTGACAAAAACTCAGCAACAAGTAAACAAATACAAACAACAATAAACCATCCTAACACATTCATAACACACACCGATCGCATGAACAACGACGAATAATCCACTCAAACCCAGCTATCATCCAACATGTTCAATCCGTTGCTTCAAATGTCAAAACACAACAAATACTACTCACTTGACTCGCACAGTAGCATCGTACTACCAGAGCGAATCGCACTCGCGTAGAAGTGGAAAATCCTCCCCCATCCGCCTCTCCCATCTACTGCGAATAGGAGAAACCTTGTTCAAGATAGAACCTTCACATAGAACACCAATCGGTCACACAAACCACATCATCCTCACTTAGATCAATCCTCGTGTAAATTCAAATTTGCACATTAAGTGAGACAATGTGAATCAACTAAACCATCCGTGCCAACCCAACCAAACAGAACCATGGTGAATTCCGAGTGGATGGATGTTATTCGTACGATGCTTATTTGCTTGATAAAGAGGATGTAAGAATTGTGTGTGTTGATGGTTTGTATATGACTTAGCACTCGTGTGTCTGCTCATGTTGTGTGTATTGTTTTGCTTTGGGACACGAAGCGATGCGATGCGATGCGATTCGATTCGATGTGGTGTTAGTATGAGAGAGTTTTCTCGATAGTGATGTTCTGGTTTGCTGATGTGCCGATGTGATGTGATGTGATGTGATGTGATGTGATGTGACGTGATGTGATGTGGAGTGAAGTGATGTGTTGATTTGAGCATTGTGTTGATTGATAGTAAGGGATGGTCCGAAGACCTCCCCACTGGCAAAAACTACGCACCCGAGCGAGCCCGATTAGGGATCGTCGCAGGCTTCAACCCGCCAGAGTGCAAGGGCGAGCCTCGACCTGGGGCCAGGGCGTCCGTGATCACCCTGGTCCCGGCGCCAGGTAAGTTTAAGCAATACCTAACCAATCAAAACCAATCAAAAACTAAACAATACCAACTAATATCCTCATTTGACAAAAACTCAGCAACAAGTAAACAAATACAAACAACAATAAACCATCCTAACACATTCATAACACACACCGATCGCATGAACAACGACGAATAATCCACTCAAACCCAGCTATCATCCAACATGTTCAATCCGTTGCTTCAAATGTCAAAACACAACAAATACTACTCACTTGACTCGCACAGTAGCATCGTACTACCAGAGCGAATCGCACTCGCGTAGAAGTGGAAAATCCTCCCCCATCCGCCTCTCCCATCTACTGCGAATAGGAGAAACCTTGTTCAAGATAGAACCTTCACATAGAACACCAATCGGTCACACAAACCACATCATCCTCACTTAGATCAATCCTCGTGTAAATTCAAATTTGCACATTAAGTGAGACAATGTGAATCAACTAAACCATCCGTGCCAACCCAACCAAACAGAACCATGGTGAATTCCGAGTGGATGGATGTTATTCGTACGATGCTTATTTGCTTGATAAAGAGGATGTAAGAATTGTGTGTGTTGATGGTTTGTATATGACTTAGCACTCGTGTGTCTGCTCATGTTGTGTGTATTGTTTTGCTTTGGGACACGATGCGATGCGATGCGATTCGATTCGATGTGGTGTTAGTATGAGAGAGTTTTCTCGATAGTGATGTTCTGGTTTGCTGATGTGCCGATGTGATGTGATGTGATGTGATGTGATGTGACGTGATGTGATGTGGAGTGAAGTGATGTGTTGATTTGAGCATTGTGTTGATTGATAGTAAGGGATGGTCCGAAGACCTCCCCACTGGCAAAAACTACGCACCCGAGCGAGCCCGATTAGGGATCGTCGCAGGCTTCAACCCGCCAGAGTGCAAGGGCGAGCCTCGACCTGGGGCCAGGGCGTCCGTGATCACCCTGGTCCCGGCGCCAGGTAAGTTTAAGCAACACCTAACCAATCAAAACCAATCAAAAACTAAACAATACCAACTAATATCCTCATTTGACAAAAACTCAGCAACAAGTAAACAAATACAAACAACAATAAACCATCCTAACACATTCATAACACACACCGATCGCATGAACAACGACGAATAATCCACTCAAACCCAGCTATCATCCAACATGTTCAATCCGTTGCTTCAAATGTCAAAACACAACAAATACTACTCACTTGACTCGCACAGTAGCATCGTACTACCAGAGCGAATCGCACTCGCGTAGAAGTGGAAAATCCTCCCCCATCCGCCTCTCCCATCTACTGCGAATAGGAGAAACCTTGTTCAAGATAGAACCTTCACATAGAACACCAATCGGTCACACAAACCACATCATCCTCACTTAGATCAATCCTCGTGTAAATTCAAATTTGCACATTAAGTGAGACAATGTGAATCAACTAAACCATCCGTGCCAACCCAACCAAACAGAACCATGGTGAATTCCGAGTGGATGGATGTTATTCGTACGATGCTTATTTGCTTGATAAAGAGGATGTAAGAATTGTGTGTGTTGATGGTTTGTATATGACTTAGCACTCGTGTGTCTGCTCATGTTGTGTGTATTGTTTTGCTTTGGGACACGATGCGATGCGATTCGATTCGATGTGGTGTTAGTATGAGAGAGTTTTCTCGATAGTGATGTTCTGGTTTGCTGATGTGCCGATGTGATGTGATGTGATGTGATGTGACGTGATGTGATGTGGAGTGAAGTGATGTGTTGATTTGAGCATTGTGTTGATTGATAGTAAGGGATGGTCCGAAGACCTCCCCACTGGCAAAAACTACGCACCCGAGCGAGCCCGATTAGGGATCGTCGCAGGCTTCAACCCGCCAGAGTGCAAGGGCGAGCCTCGACCTGGGGCCAGGGCGTCCGTGATCACCCTGGTCCCGGCGCCAGGTAAGTTTAAGCAATACCTAACCAATCAAAACCAATCAAAAACTAAACAATACCAACTAATATCCTCATTTGACAAAAACTCAGCAACAAGTAAACAAATACAAACAACAATAAACCATCCTAACACATTCATAACACACACCGATCGCATGAACAACGACGAATAATCCACTCAAACCCAGCTATCATCCAACATGTTCAATCCGTTGCTTCAAATGTCAAAACACAACAAATACTACTCACTTGACTCGCACAGTAGCATCGTACTACCAGAGCGAATCGCACTCGCGTAGAAGTGGAAAATCCTCCCCCATCCGCCTCTCCCATCTACTGCGAATAGGAGAAACCTTGTTCAAGATAGAACCTTCACATAGAACACCAATCGGTCACACAAACCACATCATCCTCACTTAGATCAATCCTCGTGTAAATTCAAATTTGCACATTAAGTGAGACAATGTGAATCAACTAAACCATCCGTGCCAACCCAACCAAACAGAACCATGGTGAATTCCGAGTGGATGGATGTTATTCGTACGATGCTTATTTGCTTGATAAAGAGGATGTAAGAATTGTGTGTGTTGATGGTTTGTATATGACTTAGCACTCGTGTGTCTGCTCATGTTGTGTGTATTGTTTTGCTTTGGGACACGATGCGATGCGATTCGATTCGATGTGGTGTTAGTATGAGAGAGTTTTCTCGATAGTGATGTTCTGGTTTGCTGATGTGCCGATGTGATGTGATGTGATGTGATGTGATGTGACGTGATGTGATGTGGAGTGAAGTGATGTGTTGATTTGAGCATTGTGTTGATTGATAGTAAGGGATGGTCCGAAGACCTCCCCACTGGCAAAAACTACGCACCCGAGCGAGCCCGATTAGGGATCGTCGCAGGCTTCAACCCGCCAGAGTGCAAGGGCGAGCCTCGACCTGGGGCCAGGGCGTCCGTGATCACCCTGGTCCCGGCGCCAGGTAAGTTTAAGCAATACCTAACCAATCAAAACCAATCAAAAACTAAACAATACCAACTAATATCCTCATTTGACAAAAACTCAGCAACAAGTAAACAAATACAAACAACAATAAACCATCCTAACACATTCATAACACACACCGATCGCATGAACAACGACGAATAATCCACTCAAACCCAGCTATCATCCAACATGTTCAATCCGTTGCTTCAAATGTCAAAACACAACAAATACTACTCACTTGACTCGCACAGTAGCATCGTACTACCAGAGCGAATCGCACTCGCGTAGAAGTGGAAAATCCTCCCCCATCCGCCTCTCCCATCTACTGCGAATAGGAGAAACCTTGTTCAAGATAGAACCTTCACATAGAACACCAATCGGTCACACAAACCACATCATCCTCACTTAGATCAATCCTCGTGTAAATTCAAATTTGCACATTAAGTGAGACAATGTGAATCAACTAAACCATCCGTGCCAACCCAACCAAACAGAACCATGGTGAATTCCGAGTGGATGGATGTTATTCGTACGATGCTTATTTGCTTGATAAAGAGGATGTAAGAATTGTGTGTGTTGATGGTTTGTATATGACTTAGCACTCGTGTGTCTGCTCATGTTGTGTGTATTGTTTTGCTTTGGGACACGATGCGATGCGATGCGATGCGATTCGATTCGATGTGGTGTTAGTATGAGAGAGTTTTCTCGATAGTGATGTTCTGGTTTGCTGATGTGCCGATGTGATGTGATGTGATGTGATGTGATGTGATGTGATGTGACGTGATGTGATGTGGAGTGAAGTGATGTGTTGATTTGAGCATTGTGTTGATTGATAGTAAGGGATGGTCCGAAGACCTCCCCACTGGCAAAAACTACGCACCCGAGCGAGCCCGATTAGGGATCGTCGCAGGCTTCAACCCGCCAGAGTGCAAGGGCGAGCCTCGACCTGGGGCCAGGGCGTCCGTGATCACCCTGGTCCCGGCGCCAGGTAAGTTTAAGCAATACCTAACCAATCAAAACCAATCAAAAACTAAACAATACCAACTAATATCCTCATTTGACAAAAACTCAGCAACAAGTAAACAAATACAAACAACAATAAACCATCCTAACACATTCATAACACACACCGATCGCATGAACAACGACGAATAATCCACTCAAACCCAGCTATCATCCAACATGTTCAATCCGTTGCTTCAAATGTCAAAACACAACAAATACTACTCACTTGACTCGCACAGTAGCATCGTACTACCAGAGCGAATCGCACTCGCGTAGAAGTGGAAAATCCTCCCCCATCCGCCTCTCCCATCTACTGCGAATAGGAGAAACCTTGTTCAAGATAGAACCTTCACATAGAACACCAATCGGTCACACAAACCACATCATCCTCACTTAGATCAATCCTCGTGTAAATTCAAATTTGCACATTAAGTGAGACAATGTGAATCAACTAAACCATCCGTGCCAACCCAACCAAACAGAACCATGGTGAATTCCGAGTGGATGGACGTTATTCGTACGATGCTTATTTGCTTGATAAAGAGGATGTAAGAAATGTGTGTGTTGATGGTTTGTATATGACTTAGCACTCGTGTGTCTGCTCATGTTGTGTGTATTGTTTTGCTTTGGGACACGATGCGATGCGATTCGATTCGATGTGGTGTTAGTATGAGAGAGTTTTCTCGATAGTGATGTTCTGGTTTGCTGATGTGCCGATGTGATGTGATGTGATGTGATGTGATGTGACGTGATGTGATGTGGAGTGAAGTGATGTGTTGATTTGAGCATTGTGTTGATTGATAGTAAGGGATGGTCCGAAGACCTCCCCACTGGCAAAAACTACGCACCCGAGCGAGCCCGATTAGGGATCGTCGCAGGCTTCAACCCGCCAGAGTGCAAGGGCGAGCCTCGACCTGGGGCCAGGGCGTCCGTGATCACCCTGGTCCCGGCGCCAGGTAAGTTTAAGCAATACCTAACCAATCAAAACCAATCAAAAACTAAACAATACCAACTAATATCCTCATTTGACAAAAACTCAGCAACAAGTAAACAAATACAAACAACAATAAACCATCCTAACATATTCATAACACACACCGATCGCATGAACAACGACGAATAATCCACTCAAACCCAGCTATCATCCAACATGTTCAATCCGTTGCTTCAAATGTCAAAACACAACAAATACTACTCACTTGACTCGCACAGTAGCATCGTACTACCAGAGCGAATCGCACTCGCGTAGAAGTGGAAAATCCTCCCCCATCCGCCTCTCCCATCTACTGCGAATAGGAGAAACCTTGTTCAAGATAGAACCTTCACATAGAACACCAATCGGTCACACAAACCACATCATCCTCACTTAGATCAATCCTCGTGTAAATTCAAATTTGCACATTAAGTGAGACAATGTGAATCAACTAAACCATCCGTGCCAACCCAACCAAACAGAACCATGGTGAATTCCGAGTGGATGGACGTTATTCGTACGATGCTTATTTGCTTGATAAAGAGGATGTAAGAATTGTGTGTGTTGATGGTTTGTATATGACTTAGCACTCGTGTGTCTGCTCATGTTGTGTGTATTGTTTTGCTTTGGGACACGATGCGATGCGATTCGATTCGATGTGGTGTTAGTATGAGAGAGTTTTCTCGATAGTGATGTTCTGGTTTGCTGATGTGCCGATGTGATGTGATGTGATGTGATGTGACGTGATGTGATGTGGAGTGAAGTGATGTGTTGATTTGAGCATTGTGTTGATTGATAGTAAGGGATGGTCCGAAGACCTCCCCACTGGCAAAAACTACGCACCCGAGCGAGCCCGATTAGGGATCGTCGCAGGCTTCAACCCGCCAGAGTGCAAGGGCGAGCCTCGACCTGGGGCCAGGGCGTCCGTGATCACCCTGGTCCCGGCGCCAGGTAAGTTTAAGCAATACCTAACCAATCAAAACCAATCAAAAACTAAACAATACCAACTAATATCCTCATTTGACAAAAACTCAGCAACAAGTAAACAAATACAAACAACAATAAACCATCCTAACACATTCATAACACACACCGATCGCATGAACAACGACGAATAATCCACTCAAACCCAGCTATCATCCAACATGTTCAATCCGTTGCTTCAAATGTCAAAACACAACAAATACTACTCACTTGACTCGCACAGTAGCATCGTACTACCAGAGCGAATCGCACTCGCGTAGAAGTGGAAAATCCTCCCCCATCCGCCTCTCCCATCTACTGCGAATAGGAGAAACCTTGTTCAAGATAGAACCTTCACATAGAACACCAATCGGTCACACAAACCACATCATCCTCACTTAGATCAATCCTCGTGTAAATTCAAATTTGCACATTAAGTGAGACAATGTGAATCAACTAAACCATCCGTGCCAACCCAACCAAACAGAACCATGGTGAATTCCGAGTGGATGGATGTTATTCGTACGATGCTTATTTGCTTGATAAAGAGGATGTAAGAATTGTGTGTGTTGATGGTTTGTATATGACTTAGCACTCGTGTGTCTGCTCATGTTGTGTGTATTGTTTTGCTTTGGGACACGATGCGATGCGATGCGATGCGATGCGATTCGATTCGATGTGGTGTTAGTATGAGAGAGTTTTCTCGATAGTGATGTTCTGGTTTGCTGATGTGCCGATGTGATGTGATGTGATGTGATGTGACGTGATGTGATGTGGAGTGAAGTGATGTGTTGATTTGAGCATTGTGTTGATTGATAGTAAGGGATGGTCCGAAGACCTCCCCACTGGCAAAAACTACGCACCCGAGCGAGCCCGATTAGGGATCGTCGCAGGCTTCAACCCGCCAGAGTGCAAGGGCGAGCCTCGACCTGGGGCCAGGGCGTCCGTGATCACCCTGGTCCCGGCGCCAGGTAAGTTTAAGCAATACCTAACCAATCAAAACCAATCAAAAACTAAACAATACCAACTAATATCCTCATTTGACAAAAACTCAGCAACAAGTAAACAAATACAAACAACAATAAACCATCCTAACACATTCATAACACACACCGATCGCATGAACAACGACGAATAATCCACTCAAACCCAGCTATCATCCAACATGTTCAATCCGTTGCTTCAAATGTCAAAACACAACAAATACTACTCACTTGACTCGCACAGTAGCATCGTACTACCAGAGCGAATCGCACTCGCGTAGAAGTGGAAAATCCTCCCCCATCCGCCTCTCCCATCTACTGCGAATAGGAGAAACCTTGTTCAAGATAGAACCTTCACATAGAACACCAATCGGTCACACAAACCACATCATCCTCACTTAGATCAATCCTCGTGTAAATTCAAATTTGCACATTAAGTGAGACAATGTGAATCAACTAAACCATCCGTGCCAACCCAACCAAACAGAACCATGGTGAATTCCGAGTGGATGGATGTTATTCGTACGATGCTTATTTGCTTGATAAAGAGGATGTAAGAATTGTGTATGTTGATGGTTTGTATATGACTTAGCACTCGTGTGTCTGCTCATGTTGTGTGTATTGTTTTGCTTTGGGACACGATGCGATGCGATTCGATTCGATGTGGTGTTAGTATGAGAGAGTTTTCTCGATAGTGATGTTCTGGTTTGCTGATGTGCCGATGTGATGTGATGTGATGTGATGTGATGTGACGTGATGTGATGTGGAGTGAAGTGATGTGTTGATTTGAGCATTGTGTTGATTGATAGTAAGGGATGGTCCGAAGACCTCCCCACTGGCAAAAACTACGCACCCGAGCGAGCCCGATTAGGGATCGTCGCAGGCTTCAACCCGCCAGAGTGCAAGGGCGAGCCGCGACCTGGGGCCAGGGCGTCCGTGATCACCCTGGTCCCGGCGCCAGGTAAGTTTAAGCAATACCTAACCAATCAAAACCAATCAAAAACTAAACAATACCAACTAATATCCTCATTTGACAAAAACTCAGCAACAAGTAAACAAATACAAACAACAATAAACCATCCTAACACATTCATAACACACACCGATCGCATGAACAACGACGAATAATCCACTCAAACCCAGCTATCATCCAACGTGTTCAATCCGTTGCTTCAAATGTCAAAACACAACAAATACTACTCACTTGACTCGCACAGTAGCATCGTACTACCAGAGCGAATCGCACTCGCGTAGAAGTGGAAAATCCTCCCCCATCCGCCTCTCCCATCTACTGCGAATAGGAGAAACCTTGTTCAAGATAGAACCTTCACATAGAACACCAATCGGTCACACAAACCACATCATCCTCACTTAGATCAATCCTCGTGTAAATTCAAATTTGCACATTAAGTGAGACAATGTGAATCAACTAAACCATCCGTGCCAACCCAACCAAACAGAACCATGGTGAATTCCGAGTGGATGGATGTTATTCGTACGATGCTTATTTGCTTGATAAAGACGATGTAAGAATTGTGTGTGTTGATGGTTTGTATATGACTTAGCACTCGTGTGTCTGCTCATGTTGTGTGTATTGTTTTGCTTTGGGACACGATGCGATGCGATGCGATGCGATTCGATTCGATGTGGTGTTAGTATGAGAGAGTTTTCTCGATAGTGATGTTCTGGTTTGCTGATGTGCCGATGTGATGTGATGTGATGTGATGTGACGTGATGTGATGTGGAGTGAAGTGATGTGTTGATTTGAGCATTGTGTTGATTGACAGTAAGGGATGGTCCGAAGACCTCCCCACTGGCAAAAACTACGCACCCGAGCGAGCCCGATTAGGGATCGTCGCAGGCTTCAACCCGCCAGAGTGCAAGGGCGAGCCTCGACCTGGGGCCAGGGCGTCCGTGATCACCCTGGTCCCGGCGCCAGGTAAGTTTAAGCAATACCTAACCAATCAAAACCAATCAAAAACTAAACAATACCAACTAATATCCTCATTTGACAAAAACTCAGCAACAAGTAAACAAATACAAACAACAATAAACCATCCTAACACATTCATAACACACACCGATCGCATGAACAACGACGAATAATCCACTCAAACCCAGCTATCATCCAACATGTTCAATCCGTTGCTTCAAATGTCAAAACACAACAAATACTACTTACTTGACTCGCACAGTAGCATCGTACTACCAGAGCGAATCGCACTCGCGTAGAAGTGGAAAATCCTCCCCCATCCGCCTCTCCCATCTACTGCGAATAGGAGAAACCTTGTTCAAGATAGAACCTTCACATAGAACACCAATCGGTCACACAAACCACATCATCCTCACTTAGATCAATCCTCGTGTAAATTCAAATTTGCACATTAAGTGAGACAATGTGAATCAACTAAACCATCCGTGCCAACCCAACCAAACAGAACCATGGTGAATTCCGAGTGGATGGACGTTATTCGTACGATGCTTATTTGCTTGATAAAGAGGATGTAAGAATTGTGTGTGTTGATGGTTTGTATATGACTTAGCACTCGTGTGTCTGCTCATGTTGTGTGTATTGTTTTGCTTTGGGACACGATGCGATGCGATGCGATTCGATTCGATGTGGTGTTAGTATGAGAGAGTTTTCTCGATAGTGATGTTCTGGTTTGCTGATGTGCCGATGTGATGTGATGTGATGTGATGTGACGTGATGTGATGTGGAGTGAAGTGATGTGTTGATTTGAGCATTGTGTTGATTGATAGTAAGGGATGGTCCGAAGACCTCCCCACTGGCAAAAACTACGCACCCGAGCGAGCCCGATTAGGGATCGTCGCAGGCTTCAACCCGCCAGAGTGCAAGGGCGAGCCTCGACCTGGGGCCAGGGCGTCCGTGATCACCCTGGTCCCGGCGCCAGGTAAGTTTAAGCAATACCTAACCAATCAAAACCAATCAAAAACTAAGCAATACCAACTAATATCCTCATTTGACAAAAACTCAGCAACAAGTAAACAAATACAAACAACAATAAACCATCCTAACACATTCATAACACACACCGATCGCATGAACAACGACGAATAATCCACTCAAACCCAGCTATCATCCAACATGTTCAATCCGTTGCTTCAAATGTCAAAACACAACAAATACTACTCACTTGACTCGCACAGTAGCATCGTACTACCAGAGCGAATCGCACTCGCGTAGAAGTGGAAAATCCTCCCCCATCCGCCTCTCCCATCTACTGCGAATAGGAGAAACCTTGTTCAAGATAGAACCTTCACATAGAACACCAATCGGTCACACAAACCACATCATCCTCACTTAGATCAATCCTCGTGTAAATTCAAATTTGCACATTAAGTGAGACAATGTGAATCAACTAAACCATCCGTGCCAACCCAACCAAACAGAACCATGGTGAATTCCGAGTGGATGGATGTTATTCGTACGATGCTTATTTGCTTGATAAAGAGGATGTAAGAATTGTGTGTGTTGATGGTTTGTATATGACTTAGCACTCGTGTGTCTGCTCATGTTGTGTGTATTGTTTTGCTTTGGGACACGATGCGATGCGATGCGATGCGATTCGATTCGATGTGGTGTTAGTATGAGAGAGTTTTCTCGATAGTGATGTTCTGGTTTGCTGATGTGCCGATGTGATGTGATGTGATGTGATGTGATGTGACGTGATGTGATGTGGAGTGAAGTGATGTGTTGATTTGAGCATTGTGTTGATTGATAGTAAGGGATGGTCCGAAGACCTCCCCACTGGCAAAAACTACGCACCCGAGCGAGCCCGATTAGGGATCGTCGCAGGCTTCAACCCGCCAGAGTGCAAGGGCGAGCCTCGACCTGGGGCCAGGGCGTCCGTGATCACCCTGGTCCCGGCGCCAGGTAAGTTTAAGCAATACCTAACCAATCAAAACCAATCAAAAACTAAACAATACCAACTAATATCCTCATTTGACAAAAACTCAGCAACAAGTAAACAAATACAAACAACAATAAACCATCCTAACATATTCATAACACACACCGATCGCATGAACAACGACGAATAATCCACTCAAACCCAGCTATCATCCAACGTGTTCAATCCGTTGCTTCAAATGTCAAAACACAACAAATACTACTCACTTGACTCGCACAGTAGCATCGTACTACCAGAGCGAATCGCACTCGCGTAGAAGTGGAAAATCCTCCCCCATCCGCCTCTCCCATCTACTGCGAATAGGAGAAACCTTGTTCAAGATAGAACCTTCACATAGAACACCAATCGGTCACACAAACCACATCATCCTCACTTAGATCAATCCTCGTGTAAATTCAAATTTGCACATTAAGTGAGACAATGTGAATCAACTAAACCATCCGTGCCAACCCAACCAAACAGAACCATGGTGAATTCCGAGTGGATGGATGTTATTCGTACGATGCTTATTTGCTTGATAAAGACGATGTAAGAATTGTGTGTGTTGATGGTTTGTATATGACTTAGCACTCGTGTGTCTGCTCATGTTGTGTGTATTGTTTTGCTTTGGGACACGATGCGATGCGATGCGATGCGATTCGATTCGATGTGGTGTTAGTATGAGAGAGTTTTCTCGATAGTGATGTTCTGGTTTGCTGATGTGCCGATGTGATGTGATGTGATGTGATGTGACGTGATGTGATGTGGAGTGAAGTGATGTGTTGATTTGAGCATTGTGTTGATTGACAGTAAGGGATGGTCCGAAGACCTCCCCACTGGCAAAAACTACGCACCCGAGCGAGCCCGATTAGGGATCGTCGCAGGCTTCAACCCGCCAGAGTGCAAGGGCGAGCCTCGACCTGGGGCCAGGGCGTCCGTGATCACCCTGGTCCCGGCGCCAGGTAAGTTTAAGCAATACCTAACCAATCAAAACCAATCAAAAACTAAACAATACCAACTAATATCCTCATTTGACAAAAACTCAGCAACAAGTAAACAAATACAAACAACAATAAACCATCCTAACACATTCATAACACACACCGATCGCATGAACAACGACGAATAATCCACTCAAACCCAGCTATCATCCAACATGTTCAATCCGTTGCTTCAAATGTCAAAACACAACAAATACTACTTACTTGACTCGCACAGTAGCATCGTACTACCAGAGCGAATCGCACTCGCGTAGAAGTGGAAAATCCTCCCCCATCCGCCTCTCCCATCTACTGCGAATAGGAGAAACCTTGTTCAAGATAGAACCTTCACATAGAACACCAATCGGTCACACAAACCACATCATCCTCACTTAGATCAATCCTCGTGTAAATTCAAATTTGCACATTAAGTGAGACAATGTGAATCAACTAAACCATCCGTGCCAACCCAACCAAACAGAACCATGGTGAATTCCGAGTGGATGGACGTTATTCGTACGATGCTTATTTGCTTGATAAAGAGGATGTAAGAATTGTGTGTGTTGATGGTTTGTATATGACTTAGCACTCGTGTGTCTGCTCATGTTGTGTGTATTGTTTTGCTTTGGGACACGATGCGATGCGATGCGATTCGATTCGATGTGGTGTTAGTATGAGAGAGTTTTCTCGATAGTGATGTTCTGGTTTGCTGATGTGCCGATGTGATGTGATGTGATGTGATGTGACGTGATGTGATGTGGAGTGAAGTGATGTGTTGATTTGAGCATTGTGTTGATTGATAGTAAGGGATGGTCCGAAGACCTCCCCACTGGCAAAAACTACGCACCCGAGCGAGCCCGATTAGGGATCGTCGCAGGCTTCAACCCGCCAGAGTGCAAGGGCGAGCCTCGACCTGGGGCCAGGGCGTCCGTGATCACCCTGGTCCCGGCGCCAGGTAAGTTTAAGCAATACCTAACCAATCAAAACCAATCAAAAACTAAACAATACCAACTAATATCCTCATTTGACAAAAACTCAGCAACAAGTAAACAAATACAAACAACAATAAACCATCCTAACACATTCATAACACACACCGATCGCATGAACAACGACGAATAATCCACTCAAACCCAGCTATCATCCAACATGTTCAATCCGTTGCTTCAAATGTCAAAACACAACAAATACTACTCACTTGACTCGCACAGTAGCATCGTACTACCAGAGCGAATCGCACTCGCGTAGAAGTGGAAAATCCTCCCCCATCCGCCTCTCCCATCTACTGCGAATAGGAGAAACCTTGTTCAAGATAGAACCTTCACATAGAACACCAATCGGTCACACAAACCACATCATCCTCACTTAGATCAATCCTCGTGTAAATTCAAATTTGCACATTAAGTGAGACAATGTGAATCAACTAAACCATCCGTGCCAACCCAACCAAACAGAACCATGGTGAATTCCGAGTGGATGGATGTTATTCGTACGATGCTTATTTGCTTGATAAAGAGGATGTAAGAATTGTGTGTGTTGATGGTTTGTATATGACTTAGCACTCGTGTGTCTGCTCATGTTGTGTGTATTGTTTTGCTTTGGGACACGATGCGATGCGATGCGATGCGATTCGATTCGATGTGGTGTTAGTATGAGAGAGTTTTCTCGATAGTGATGTTCTGGTTTGCTGATGTGCCGATGTGATGTGATGTGATGTGATGTGACGTGATGTGATGTGGAGTGAAGTGATGTGTTGATTTGAGCATTGTGTTGATTGATAGTAAGGGATGGTCCGAAGACCTCCCCACTGGCAAAAACTACGCACCCGAGCGAGCCCGATTAGGGATCGTCGCAGGCTTCAACCCGCCAGAGTGCAAGGGCGAGCCTCGACCTGGGGCCAGGGCGTCCGTGATCACCCTGGTCCCGGCGCCAGGTAAGTTTAAGCAATACCTAACCAATCAAAACCAATCAAAAACTAAACAATACCAACTAATATCCTCATTTGACAAAAACTCAGCAACAAGTAAACAAATACAAACAACAATAAACCATCCTAACACATTCATAACACACACCGATCGCATGAACAACGACGAATAATCCACTCAAACCCAGCTATCATCCAACATGTTCAATCCGTTGCTTCAAATGTCAAAACACAACAAATACTACTCACTTGACTCGCACAGTAGCATCGTACTACCAGAGCGAATCGCACTCGCGTAGAAGTGGAAAATCCTCCCCCATCCGCCTCTCCCATCTACTGCGAATAGGAGAAACCTTGTTCAAGATAGAACCTTCACATAGAACACCAATCGGTCACACAAACCACATCATCCTCACTTAGATCAATCCTCGTGTAAATTCAAATTTGCACATTAAGTGAGACAATGTGAATCAACTAAACCATCCGTGCCAACCCAACCAAACAGAACCATGGTGAATTCCGAGTGGATGGATGTTATTCGTACGATGCTTATTTGCTTGATAAAGAGGATGTAAGAATTGTGTGTGTTGATGGTTTGTATATGACTTAGCACTCGTGTGTCTGCTCATGTTGTGTGTATTGTTTTGCTTTGGGACACGATGCGATGCGATGCGATGCGATGCGATTCGATTCGATGTGGTGTTAGTATGAGAGAGTTTTCTCGATAGTGATGTTCTGGTTTGCTGATGTGCCGATGTGATGTGATGTGATGTGATGTGATGTGACGTGATGTGATGTGGAGTGAAGTGATGTGTTGATTTGAGCATTGTGTTGATTGATAGTAAGGGATGGTCCGAAGACCTCCCCACTGGCAAAAACTACGCACCCGAGCGAGCCCGATTAGGGATCGTCGCAGGCTTCAACCCGCCAGAGTGCAAGGGCGAGCCTCGACCTGGGGCCAGGGCGTCCGTGATCACCCTGGTCCCGGCGCCAGGTAAGTTTAAGCAATACCTAACCAATCAAAACCAATCAAAAACTAAACAATACCAACTAATATCCTCATTTGACAAAAACTCAGCAACAAGTAAACAAATACAAACAACAATAAACCATCCTAACATATTCATAACACACACCGATCGCATGAACAACGACGAATAATCCACTCAAACCCAGCTATCATCCAACATGTTCAATCCGTTGCTTCAAATGTCAAAACACAACAAATACTACTCACTTGACTCGCACAGTAGCATCGTACTACCAGAGCGAATCGCACTCGCGTAGAAGTGGAAAATCCTCCCCCATCCGCCTCTCCCATCTACTGCGAATAGGAGAAACCTTGTTCAAGATAGAACCTTCACATAGAACACCAATCGGTCACACAAACCACATCATCCTCACTTAGATCAATCCTCGTGTAAATTCAAATTTGCACATTAAGTGAGACAATGTGAATCAACTAAACCATCCGTGCCAACCCAACCAAACAGAACCATGGTGAATTCCGAGTGGATGGATGTTATTCGTACGATGCTTATTTGCTTGATAAAGAGGATGTAAGAATTGTGTGTGTTGATGGTTTGTATATGACTTAGCACTCGTGTGTCTGCTCATGTTGTGTGTATTGTTTTGCTTTGGGACACGATGCGATGCGATGCGATGCGATTCGATTCGATGTGGTGTTAGTATGAGAGAGTTTTCTCGATAGTGATGTTCTGGTTTGCTGATGTGCCGATGTGATGTGATGTGATGTGATGTGATGTGACGTGATGTGATGTGGAGTGAAGTGATGTGTTGATTTGAGCATTGTGTTGATTGATAGTAAGGGATGGTCCGAAGACCTCCCCACTGGCAAAAACTACGCACCCGAGCGAGCCCGATTAGGGATCGTCGCAGGCTTCAACCCGCCAGAGTGCAAGGGCGAGCCTCGACCTGGGGCCAGGGCGTCCGTGATCACCCTGGTCCCGGCGCCAGGTAAGTTTAAGCAATACCTAACCAATCAAAACCAATCAAAAACTAAACAATACCAACTAATATCCTCATTTGACAAAAACTCAGCAACAAGTAAACAAATACAAACAACAATAAACCATCCTAACACATTCATAACACACACCGATCGCATGAACAACGACGAATAATCCACTCAAACCCAGCTATCATCCAACATGTTCAATCCGTTGCTTCAAATGTCAAAACACAACAAATACTACTCACTTGACTCGCACAGTAGCATCGTACTACCAGAGCGAATCGCACTCGCGTAGAAGTGGAAAATCCTCCCCCATCCGCCTCTCCCATCTACTGCGAATAGGAGAAACCTTGTTCAAGATAGAACCTTCACATAGAACACCAATCGGTCACACAAACCACATCATCCTCACTTAGATCAATCCTCGTGTAAATTCAAATTTGCACATTAAGTGAGACAATGTGAATCAACTAAACCATCCGTGCCAACCCAACCAAACAGAACCATGGTGAATTCCGAGTGGATGGATGTTATTCGTACGATGCTTATTTGCTTGATAAAGAGGATGTAAGAATTGTGTGTGTTGATGGTTTGTATATGACTTAGCACTCGTGTGTCTGCTCATGTTGTGTGTATTGTTTTGCTTTGGGACACGATGCGATGCGATGCGATGCGATGCGATTCGATTCGATGTGGTGTTAGTATGAGAGAGTTTTCTCGATAGTGATGTTCTGGTTTGCTGATGTGCCGATGTGATGTGATGTGATGTGATGTGATGTGACGTGATGTGATGTGGAGTGAAGTGATGTGTTGATTTGAGCATTGTGTTGATTGATAGTAAGGGATGGTCCGAAGACCTCCCCACTGGCAAAAACTACGCACCCGAGCGAGCCCGATTAGGGATCGTCGCAGGCTTCAACCCGCCAGAGTGCAAGGGCGAGCCTCGACCTGGGGCCAGGGCGTCCGTGATCACCCTGGTCCCGGCGCCAGGTAAGTTTAAGCAATACCTAACCAATCAAAACCAATAAAAAACTAAACAATACCAACTAATATCCTCATTTGACAAAAACTCAGCAACAAGTAAACAAATACAAACAACAATAAACCATCCTAACACATTCATAACACACACCGATCGCATGAACAACGACGAATAATCCACTCAAACCCAGCTATCATCCAACATGTTCAATCCGTTGCTTCAAATGTCAAAACACAACAAATACTACTCACTTGACTCGCACAGTAGCATCGTACTACCAGAGCGAATCGCACTCGCGTAGAAGTGGAAAATCCTCCCCCATCCGCCTCTCCCATCTACTGCGAATAGGAGAAACCTTGTTCAAGATAGAACCTTCACATAGAACACCAATCGGTCACACAAACCACATCATCCTCACTTAGATCAATCCTCGTGTAAATTCAAATTTGCACATTAAGTGAGACAATGTGAATCAACTAAACCATCCGTGCCAACCCAACCAAACAGAACCATGGTGAATTCCGAGTGGATGGATGTTATTCGTACGATGCTTATTTGCTTGATAAAGAGGATGTAAGAATTGTGTGTGTTGATGGTTTGTATATGACTTAGCACTCGTGTGTCTGCTCATGTTGTGTGTATTGTTTTGCTTTGGGACACGATGCGATGCGATGCGATGCGATTCGATTCGATGTGGTGTTAGTATGAGAGAGTTTTCTCGATAGTGATGTTCTGGTTTGCTGATGTGCCGATGTGATGTGATGTGATGTGATGTGATGTGACGTGATGTGATGTGGAGTGAAGTGATGTGTTGATTTGAGCATTGTGTTGATTGATAGTAAGGGATGGTCCGAAGACCTCCCCACTGGCAAAAACTACGCACCCGAGCGAGCCCGATTAGGGATCGTCGCAGGCTTCAACCCGCCAGAGTGCAAGGGCGAGCCTCGACCTGGGGCCAGGGCGTCCGTGATCACCCTGGTCCCGGCGCCAGGTAAGTTTAAGCAATACCTAACCAATCAAAACCAATCAAAAACTAAACAATACCAACTAATATCCTCATTTGACAAAAACTCAGCAACAAGTAAACAAATACAAACAACAATAAACCATCCTAACATATTCATAACACACACCGATCGCATGAACAACGACGAATAATCCACTCAAACCCAGCTATCATCCAACATGTTCAATCCGTTGCTTCAAATGTCAAAACACAACAAATACTACTCACTTGACTCGCACAGTAGCATCGTACTACCAGAGCGAATCGCACTCGCGTAGAAGTGGAAA
The DNA here is from genome assembly GCA_948099385.1 of Fasciola hepatica. Classification (NCBI taxonomy): domain Eukaryota; kingdom Metazoa; phylum Platyhelminthes; class Trematoda; order Plagiorchiida; family Fasciolidae; genus Fasciola; species Fasciola hepatica. Next base: position 4,372,003 of record CANUEZ040000060.1, on the reverse strand, counting down.
ATCCTCCCCCATCCGCCTCTCCCATCTACTGCGAATAGGAGAAACCTTGTTCAAGATAGAACCTTCACATAGAACACCAATCGGTCACACAAACCACATCATCCTCACTTAGATCAATCCTCGTGTAAATTCAAATTTGCACATTAAGTGAGACAATGTGAATCAACTAAACCATCCGTGCCAACCCAACCAAACAGAACCATGGTGAATTCCGAGTGGATGGATGTTATTCGTACGATGCTTATTTGCTTGATAAAGAGGATGTAAGAATTGTGTGTGTTGATGGTTTGTATATGACTTAGCACTCGTGTGTCTGCTCATGTTGTGTGTATTGTTTTGCTTTGGGACACGATGCGATGCGATGCGATGCGATTCGATTCGATGTGGTGTTAGTATGAGAGAGTTTTCTCGATAGTGATGTTCTGGTTTGCTGATGTGCCGATGTGATGTGATGTGATGTGATGTGATGTGACGTGATGTGATGTGGAGTGAAGTGATGTGTTGATTTGAGCATTGTGTTGATTGATAGTAAGGGATGGTCCGAAGACCTCCCCACTGGCAAAAACTACGCACCCGAGCGAGCCCGATTAGGGATCGTCGCAGGCTTCAACCCGCCAGAGTGCAAGGGCGAGCCTCGACCTGGGGCCAGGGCGCCCGTGATCACCCTGGTCCCGGCGCCAGGTAAGTTTAAGCAATACCTAACCAATCAAAACCAATCAAAAACTAAACAATACCAACTAATATCCTCATTTGACAAAAACTCAGCAACAAGTAAACAAATACAAACAACAATAAACCATCCTAACACATTCATAACACACACCGATCGCATGAACAACGACGAATAATCCACTCAAACCCAGCTATCATCCAACATGTTCAATCCGTTGCTTCAAATGTCAAAACACAACAAATACTACTCACTTGACTCGCACAGTAGCATCGTACTACCAGAGCGAATCGCACTCGCGTAGAAGTGGAAAATCCTCCCCCATCCGCCTCTCCCATCTACTGCGAATAGGAGAAACCTTGTTCAAGATAGAACCTTCACATAGAACACCAATCGGTCACACAAACCACATCATCCTCACTTAGATCAATCCTCGTGTAAATTCAAATTTGCACATTAAGTGAGACAATGTGAATCAACTAAACCATCCGTGCCAACCCAACCAAACAGAACCATGGTGAATTCCGAGTGGATGGATGTTATTCGTACGATGCTTATTTGCTTGATAAAGAGGATGTAAGAATTGTGTGTGTTGATGGTTTGTATATGACTTAGCACTCGTGTGTCTGCTCATGTTGTGTGTATTGTTTTGCTTTGGGACACGATGCGATGCGATGCGATGCGATGCGATTCGATTCGATGTGGTGTTAGTATGAGAGAGTTTTCTCGATAGTGATGTTCTGGTTTGCTGATGTGCCGATGTGATGTGATGTGATGTGATGTGATGTGACGTGATGTGATGTGGAGTGAAGTGATGTGTTGATTTGAGCATTGTGTTGATTGATAGTAAGGGATGGTCCGAAGACCTCCCCACTGGCAAAAACTACGCACCCGAGCGAGCCCGATTAGGGATCGTCGCAGGCTTCAACCCGCCAGAGTGCAAGGGCGAGCCTCGACCTGGGGCCAGGGCGTCCGTGATCACCCTGGTCCCGGCGCCAGGTAAGTTTAAGCAATACCTAACCAATCAAAACCAATCAAAAACTAAACAATACCAACTAATATCCTCATTTGACAAAAACTCAGCAACAAGTAAACAAATACAAACAACAATAAACCATCCTAACACATTCATAACACACACCGATCGCATGAACAACGACGAATAATCCACTCAAACCCAGCTATCATCCAACATGTTCAATCCGTTGCTTCAAATGTCAAAACACAACAAATACTACTCACTTGACTCGCACAGTAGCATCGTACTACCAGAGCGAATCGCACTCGCGTAGAAGTGGAAAATCCTCCCCCATCCGCCTCTCCCATCTACTGCGAATAGGAGAAACCTTGTTCAAGATAGAACCTTCACATAGAACACCAATCGGTCACACAAACCACATCATCCTCACTTAGATCAATCCTCGTGTAAATTCAAATTTGCACATTAAGTGAGACAATGTGAATCAACTAAACCATCCGTGCCAACCCAACCAAACAGAACCATGGTGAATTCCGAGTGGATGGATGTTATTCGTACGATGCTTATTTGCTTGATAAAGAGGATGTAAGAATTGTGTGTGTTGATGGTTTGTATATGACTTAGCACTCGTGTGTCTGCTCATGTTGTGTGTATTGTTTTGCTTTGGGACACGATGCGATGCGATGCGATGCGATTCGATTCGATGTGGTGTTAGTATGAGAGAGTTTTCTCGATAGTGATGTTCTGGTTTGCTGATGTGCCGATGTGATGTGATGTGATGTGATGTGATGTGACGTGATGTGATGTGGAGTGAAGTGATGTGTTGATTTGAGCATTGTGTTGATTGATAGTAAGGGATGGTCCGAAGACCTCCCCACTGGCAAAAACTACGCACCCGAGCGAGCCCGATTAGGGATCGTCGCAGGCTTCAACCCGCCAGAGTGCAAGGGCGAGCCTCGACCTGGGGCCAGGGCGTCCGTGATCACCCTGGTCCCGGCGCCAGGTAAGTTTAAGCAATACCTAACCAATCAAAACCAATCAAAAACTAAACAATACCAACTAATATCCTCATTTGACAAAAACTCAGCAACAAGTAAACAAATACAAACAACAATAAACCATCCTAACATATTCATAACACACACCGATCGCATGAACAACGACGAATAATCCACTCAAACCCAGCTATCATCCAACATGTTCAATCCGTTGCTTCAAATGTCAAAACACAACAAATACTACTCACTTGACTCGCACAGTAGCATCGTACTACCAGAGCGAATCGCACTCGCGTAGAAGTGGAAAATCCTCCCCCATCCGCCTCTCCCATCTACTGCGAATAGGAGAAACCTTGTTCAAGATAGAACCTTCACATAGAACACCAATCGGTCACACAAACCACATCATCCTCACTTAGATCAATCCTCGTGTAAATTCAAATTTGCACATTAAGTGAGACAATGTGAATCAACTAAACCATCCGTGCCAACCCAACCAAACAGAACCATGGTGAATTCCGAGTGGATGGATGTTATTCGTACGATGCTTATTTGCTTGATAAAGAGGATGTAAGAATTGTGTGTGTTGATGGTTTGTATATGACTTAGCACTCGTGTGTCTGCTCATGTTGTGTGTATTGTTTTGCTTTGGGACACGATGCGATGCGATGCGATGCGATTCGATTCGATGTGGTGTTAGTATGAGAGAGTTTTCTCGATAGTGATGTTCTGGTTTGCTGATGTGCCGATGTGATGTGATGTGATGTGATGTGATGTGACGTGATGTGATGTGGAGTGAAGTGATGTGTTGATTTGAGCATTGTGTTGATTGATAGTAAGGGATGGTCCGAAGACCTCCCCACTGGCAAAAACTACGCACCCGAGCGAGCCCGATTAGGGATCGTCGCAGGCTTCAACCCGCCAGAGTGCAAGGGCGAGCCTCGACCTGGGGCCAGGGCGCCCGTGATCACCCTGGTCCCGGCGCCAGGTAAGTTTAAGCAATACCTAACCAATCAAAACCAATCAAAAACTAAACAATACCAACTAATATCCTCATTTGACAAAAACTCAGCAACAAGTAAACAAATACAAACAACAATAAACCATCCTAACACATTCATAACACACACCGATCGCATGAACAACGACGAATAATCCACTCAAACCCAGCTATCATCCAACATGTTCAATCCGTTGCTTCAAATGTCAAAACACAACAAATACTACTCACTTGACTCGCACAGTAGCATCGTACTACCAGAGCGAATCGCACTCGCGTAGAAGTGGAAAATCCTCCCCCATCCGCCTCTCCCATCTACTGCGAATAGGAGAAACCTTGTTCAAGATAGAACCTTCACATAGAACACCAATCGGTCACACAAACCACATCATCCTCACTTAGATCAATCCTCGTGTAAATTCAAATTTGCACATTAAGTGAGACAATGTGAATCAACTAAACCATCCGTGCCAACCCAACCAAACAGAACCATGGTGAATTCCGAGTGGATGGATGTTATTCGTACGATGCTTATTTGCTTGATAAAGAGGATGTAAGAATTGTGTGTGTTGATGGTTTGTATATGACTTAGCACTCGTGTGTCTGCTCATGTTGTGTGTATTGTTTTGCTTTGGGACACGATGCGATGCGATTCGATTCGATGTGGTGTTAGTATGAGAGAGTTTTCTCGATAGTGATGTTCTGGTTTGCTGATGTGCCGATGTGATGTGATGTGATGTGATGTGACGTGATGTGATGTGGAGTGAAGTGATGTGTTGATTTGAGCATTGTGTTGATTGATAGTAAGGGATGGTCCGAAGACCTCCCCACTGGCAAAAACTACGCACCCGAGCGAGCCCGATTAGGGATCGTCGCAGGCTTCAACCCGCCAGAGTGCAAGGGCGAGCCTCGACCTGGGGCCAGGGCGTCCGTGATCACCCTAGTCCCGGCGCCAGGTAAGTTTAAGCAATACCTAACCAATCAAAACCAATCAAAAACTAAACAATACCAACTAATATCCTCATTTGACAAAAACTCAGCAACAAGTAAACAAATACAAACAACAATAAACCATCCTAACACATTCATAACACACACCGATCGCATGAACAACGACGAATAATCCACTCAAACCCAGCTATCATCCAACATGTTCAATCCGTTGCTTCAAATGTCAAAACACAACAAATACTACTCACTTGACTCGCACAGTAGCATCGTACTACCAGAGCGAATCGCACTCGCGTAGAAGTGGAAAATCCTCCCCCATCCGCCTCTCCCATCTACTGCGAATAGGAGAAACCTTGTTCAAGATAGAACCTTCACATAGAACACCAATCGGTCACACAAACCACATCATCCTCACTTAGATCAATCCTCGTGTAAATTCAAATTTGCACATTAAGTGAGACAATGTGAATCAACTAAACCATCCGTGCCAACCCAACCAAACAGAACCATGGTGAATTCCGAGTGGATGGATGTTATTCGTACGATGCTTATTTGCTTGATAAAGAGGATGTAAGAATTGTGTGTGTTGATGGTTTGTATATGACTTAGCACTCGTGTGTCTGCTCATGTTGTGTGTATTGTTTTGCTTTGGGACACGATGCGATGCGATGCGATGCGATTCGATTCGATGTGGTGTTAGTATGAGAGAGTTTTCTCGATAGTGATGTTCTGGTTTGCTGATGTGCCGATGTGATGTGATGTGATGTGATGTGACGTGATGTGATGTGGAGTGAAGTGATGTGTTTATTTGAGCATTGTGTTGATTGATAGTAAGGGATGGTCCGAAGACCTCCCCACTGGCAAAAACTACGCACCCGAGCGAGCCCGATTAGGGATCGTCGCAGGCTTCAACCCGCCAGAGTGCAAGGGCGAGCCTCGACCTGGGGCCAGGGCGTCCGTGATCACCCTGGTCCCGGCGCCAGGTAAGTTTAAGCAATACCTAACCAATCAAAACCAATCAAAAACTAAACAATACCAACTAATATCCTCATTTGACAAAAACTCAGCAACAAGTAAACAAATACAAACAACAATAAACCATCCTAACATATTCATAACACACACCGATCGCATGAACAACGACGAATAATCCACTCAAACCCAGCTATCATCCAACATGTTCAATCCGTTGCTTCAAATGTCAAAACACAACAAATACTACTCACTTGACTCGCACAGTAGCATCGTACTACCAGAGCGAATCGCACTCGCGTAGAAGTGGAAAATCCTCCCCCATCCGCCTCTCCCATCTACTGCGAATAGGAGAAACCTTGTTCAAGATAGAACCTTCACATAGAACACCAATCGGTCACACAAACCACATCATCCTCACTTAGATCAATCCTCGTGTAAATTCAAATTTGCACATTAAGTGAGACAATGTGAATCAACTAAACCATCCGTGCCAACCCAACCAAACAGAACCATGGTGAATTCCGAGTGGATGGATGTTATTCGTACGATGCTTATTTGCTTGATAAAGAGGATGTAAGAATTGTGTGTGTTGATGGTTTGTATATGACTTAGCACTCGTGTGTCTGCTCATGTTGTGTGTATTGTTTTGCTTTGGGACACGATGCGATGCGATGCGATGCGATTCGATTCGATGTGGTGTTAGTATGAGAGAGTTTTCTCGATAGTGATGTTCTGGTTTGCTGATGTGCCGATGTGATGTGATGTGATGTGATGTGATGTGACGTGATGTGATGTGGAGTGAAGTGATGTGTTTATTTGAGCATTGTGTTGATTGATAGTAAGGGATGGTCCGAAGACCTCCCCACTGGCAAAAACTACGCACCCGAGCGAGCCCGATTAGGGATCGTCGCAGGCTTCAACCCGCCAGAGTGCAAGGGCGAGCCTCGACCTGGGGCCAGGGCGTCCGTGATCACCCTGGTCCCGGCGCCAGGTAAGTTTAAGCAATACCTAACCAATCAAAACCAATCAAAAACTAAACAATACCAACTAATATCCTCATTTGACAAAAACTCAGCAACAAGTAAACAAATACAAACAACAATAAACCATCCTAACACATTCATAACACACACCGATCGCATGAACAACGACGAATAATCCACTCAAACCCAGCTATCATCCAACATGTTCAATCCGTTGCTTCAAATGTCAAAACACAACAAATACTACTCACTTGACTCGCACAGTAGCATCGTACTACCAGAGCGAATCGCACTCGCGTAGAAGTGGAAAATCCTCCCCCATCCGCCTCTCCCCTTCTACTGCGAATAGGAGAAACCTTGTTCAAGATAGAACCTTCACATAGAACACCAATCGGTCACACAAACCACATCATCCTCACTTAGATCAATCCTCGTGTAAATTCAAATTTGCACATTAAGTGAGACAATGTGAATCAACTAAACCATCCGTGCCAACCCAACCAAACAGAACCATGGTGAATTCCGAGTGGATGGATGTTATTCGTACGATGCTTATTTGCTTGATAAAGAGGATGTAAGAATTGTGTGTGTTGATGGTTTGTATATGACTTAGCACTCGTGTGTCTGCTCATGTTGTGTGTATTGTTTTGCTTTGGGACACGATGCGATGCGATGCGATGCGATTCGATTCGATGTGGTGTTAGTATGAGAGAGTTTTCTCGATAGTGATGTTCTGGTTTGCTGATGTGCCGATGTGATGTGATGTGATGTGATGTGACGTGATGTGATGTGGAGTGAAGTGATGTGTTGATTTGAGCATTGTGTTGATTGATAGTAAGGGATGGTCCGAAGACCTCCCCACTGGCAAAAACTACGCACCCGAGCGAGCCCGATTAGGGATCGTCGCAGGCTTCAACCCGCCAGAGTGCAAGGGCGAGCCTCGACCTGGGGCCAGGGCGTCCGTGATCACCCTGGTCCCGGCGCCAGGTAAGTTTAAGCAATACCTAACCAATCAAAACCAATCAAAAACTAAACAATACCAACTAATATCCTCATTTGACAAAAACTCAGCAACAAGTAAACAAATACAAACAACAATAAACCATCCTAACACATTCATAACACACACCGATCGCATGAACAACGACGAATAATCCACTCAAACCCAGCTATCATCCAACATGTTCAATCCGTTGCTTCAAATGTCAAAACACAACAAATACTACTCACTTGACTCGCACAGTAGCATCGTACTACCAGAGCGAATCGCACTCGCGTAGAAGTGGAAAATCCTCCCCCATCCGCCTCTCCCATCTACTGCGAATAGGAGAAACCTTGTTCAAGATAGAACCTTCACATAGAACACCAATCGGTCACACAAACCACATCATCCTCACTTAGATCAATCCTCGTGTAAATTCAAATTTGCACATTAAGTGAGACAATGTGAATCAACTAAACCATCCGTGCCAACCCAACCAAACAGAACCATGGTGAATTCCGAGTGGATGGATGTTATTCGTACGATGCTTATTTGCTTGATAAAGAGGATGTAAGAATTGTGTGTGTTGATGGTTTGTATATGACTTAGCACTCGTGTGTCTGCTCATGTTGTGTGTATTGTTTTGCTTTGGGACACGATGCGATGCGATGCGATGCGATTCGATTCGATGTGGTGTTAGTATGAGAGAGTTTTCTCGATAGTGATGTTCTGGTTTGCTGATGTGCCGATGTGATGTGATGTGATGTGATGTGATGTGACGTGATGTGATGTGGAGTGAAGTGATGTGTTGATTTGAGCATTGTTGATTGATAGTAAGGGATGGTCCGAAGACCTCCCCACTGGCAAAAACTACGCACCCGAGCGAGCCCGATTAGGGATCGTCGCAGGCTTCAACCCGCCAGAGTGCAAGGGCGAGCCTCGACCTGGGGCCAGGGCGTCCGTGATCACCCTGGTCCCGGCGCCAGGTAAGTTTAAGCAATACCTAACCAATCAAAACCAATCAAAAACTAAACAATACCAACTAATATCCTCATTTGACAAAAACTCAGCAACAAGTAAACAAATACAAACAACAATAAACCATCCTAACACATTCATAACACACACCGATCGCATGAACAACGACGAATAATCCACTCAAACCCAGCTATCATCCAACATGTTCAATCCGTTGCTTCAAATGTCAAAACACAACAAATACTACTCACTTGACTCGCACAGTAGCATCGTACTACCAGAGCGAATCGCACTCGCGTAGAAGTGGAAAATCCTCCCCCATCCGCCTCTCCCATCTACTGCGAATAGGAGAAACCTTGTTCAAGATAGAACCTTCACATAGAACACCAATCGGTCACACAAACCACATCATCCTCACTTAGATCAATCCTCGTGTAAATTCAAATTTGCACATTAAGTGAGACAATGTGAATCAACTAAACCATCCGTGCCAACCCAACCAAACAGAACCATGGTGAATTCCGAGTGGATGGATGTTATTCGTACGATGCTTATTTGCTTGATAAAGAGGATGTAAGAATTGTGTGTGTTGATGGTTTGTATATGACTTAGCACTCGTGTGTCTGCTCATGTTGTGTGTATTGTTTTGCTTTGGGACACGATGCGATGCGATTCGATTCGATGTGGTGTTAGTATGAGAGAGTTTTCTCGATAGTGATGTTCTGGTTTGCTGATGTGCCGATGTGATGTGATGTGATGTGATGTGATGTGACGTGATGTGATGTGGAGTGAAGTGATGTGTTGATTTGAGCATTGTGTTGATTGATAGTAAGGGATGGTCCGAAGACCTCCCCACTGGCAAAAACTACGCACCCGAGCGAGCCCGATTAGGGATCGTCGCAGGCTTCAACCCGCCAGAGTGCAAGGGCGAGCCTCGACCTGGGGCCAGGGCGTCCGTGATCACCCTGGTCCCGGCGCCAGGTAAGTTTAAGCAATACCTAACCAATCAAAACCAATCAAAAACTAAACAATACCAACTAATATCCTCATTTGACAAAAACTCAGCAACAAGTAAACAAATACAAACAACAATAAACCATCCTAACACATTCATAACACACACCGATCGCATGAACAACGACGAATAATCCACTCAAACCCAGCTATCATCCAACATGTTCAATCCGTTGCTTCAAATGTCAAAACACAACAAATACTACTCACTTGACTCGCACAGTAGCATCGTACTACCAGAGCGAATCGCACTCGCGTAGAAGTGGAAAATCCTCCCCCATCCGCCTCTCCCATCTACTGCGAATAGGAGAAACCTTGTTCAAGATAGAACCTTCACATAGAACACCAATCGGTCACACAAACCACATCATCCTCACTTAGATCAATCCTCGTGTAAATTCAAATTTGCACATTAAGTGAGACAATGTGAATCAACTAAACCATCCGTGCCAACCCAACCAAACAGAACCATGGTGAATTCCGAGTGGATGGATGTTATTCGTACGATGCTTATTTGCTTGATAAAGAGGATGTAAGAATTGTGTGTGTTGATGGTTTGTATATGACTTAGCACTCGTGTGTCTGCTCATGTTGTGTGTATTGTTTTGCTTTGGGACACGATGCGATGCGATGCGATGCGATTCGATTCGATGTGGTGTTAGTATGAGAGAGTTTTCTCGATAGTGATGTTCTGGTTTGCTGATGTGCCGATGGGATGTGATGTGATGTGATGTGATGTGATGTGACGTGATGTGATGTGGAGTGAAGTGATGTGTTGATTTGAGCATTGTTGATTGATAGTAAGGGATGGTCCGAAGACCTCCCCACTGGCAAAAACTACGCACCCGAGCGAGCCCGATTAGGGATCGTCGCAGGCTTCAACCCGCCAGAGTGCAAGGGCGAGCCTCGACCTGGGGCCAGGGCGTCCGTGATCACCCTGGTCCCGGCGCCAGGTAAGTTTAAGCAATACCTAACCAATCAAAACCAATCAAAAACTAAACAATACCAACTAATATCCTCATTTGACAAAAACTCAGCAACAAGTAAACAAATACAAACAACAATAAACCATCCTAACACATTCATAACACACACCGATCGCATGAACAACGACGAATAATCCACTCAAACCCAGCTATCATCCAACATGTTCAATCCGTTGCTTCAAATGTCAAAACACAACAAATACTACTCACTTGACTCGCACAGTAGCATCGTACTACCAGAGCGAATCGCACTCGCGTAGAAGTGGAAAATCCTCCCCCATCCGCCTCTCCCATCTACTGCGAATAGGAGAAACCTTGTTCAAGATAGAACCTTCACATAGAACACCAATCGGTCACACAAACCACATCATCCTCACTTAGATCAATCCTCGTGTAAATTCAAATTTGCACATTAAGTGAGACAATGTGAATCAACTAAACCATCCGTGCCAACCCAACCAAACAGAACCATGGTGAATTCCGAGTGGATGGATGTTATTCGTACGATGCTTATTTGCTTGATAAAGAGGATGTAAGAATTGTGTGTGTTGATGGTTTGTATATGACTTAGCACTCGTGTGTCTGCTCATGTTGTGTGTATTGTTTTGCTTTGGGACACGATGCGATGCGATGCGATGCGATTCGATTCGATGTGGTGTTAGTATGAGAGAGTTTTCTCGATAGTGATGTTCTGGTTTGCTGATGTGCCGATGTGATGTGATGTGATGTGATGTGATGTGACGTGGAGTGAAGTGATGTGTTGATTTGAGCATTGTGTTGATTGATAGTAAGGGATGGTCCGAAGACCTCCCCACTGGCAAAAACTACGCACCCGAGCGAGCCCGATTAGGGATCGTCGCAGGCTTCAACCCGCCAGAGTGCAAGGGCGAGCCTCGACCTGGGGCCAGGGCGTCCGTGATCACCCTGGTCCCGGCGCCAGGTAAGTTTAAGCAATACCTAACCAATCAAAACCAATCAAAAACTAAACAATACCAACTAATATCCTCATTTGACAAAAACTCAGCAACAAGTAAACAAATACAAACAACAATAAACCATCCTAACATATTCATAACACACACCGATCGCATGAACAACGACGAATAATCCACTCAAACCCAGCTATCATCCAACATGTTCAATCCGTTGCTTCAAATGTCAAAACACAACAAATACTACTCACTTGACTCGCACAGTAGCATCGTACTACCAGAGCGAATCGCACTCGCGTAGAAGTGGAAAATCCTCCCCCATCCGCCTCTCCCCTTCTACTGCGAATAGGAGAAACCTTGTTCAAGATAGAACCTTCACATAGAACACCAATCGGTCACACAAACCACATCATCCTCACTTAGATCAATCCTCGTGTAAATTCAAATTTGCACATTAAGTGAGACAATGTGAATCAACTAAACCATCCGTGCCAACCCAACCAAACAGAACCATGGTGAATTCCGAGTGGATGGATGTTATTCGTACGATGCTTATTTGCTTGATAAAGACGATGTAAGAATTGTGTGTGTTGATGGTTTGTATATGACTTAGCACTCGTGTGTCTGCTCATGTTGTGTGTATTGTTTTGCTTTGGGACACGATGCGATGCGATGCGATGCGATTCGATTCGATGTGGTGTTAGTATGAGAGAGTTTTCTCGATAGTGATGTTCTGGTTTGCTGATGTGCCGATGTGATGTGATGTGATGTGATGTGACGTGATGTGATGTGGAGTGAAGTGATGTGTTGATTTGAGCATTGTGTTGATTGATAGTAAGGGATGGTCCGAAGACCTCCCCACTGGCAAAAACTACGCACCCGAGCGAGCCCGATTAGGGATCGTCGCAGGCTTCAACCCGCCAGAGTGCAAGGGCGAGCCTCGACCTGGGGCCAGGGCGTCCGTGATCACCCTGGTCCCGGCGCCAGGTAAGTTTAAGCAATACCTAACCAATCAAAACCAATCAAAAACTAAACAATACCAACTAATATCCTCATTTGACAAAAACTCAGCAACAAGTAAACAAATACAAACAACAATAAACCATCCTAACACATTCATAACACACACCGATCGCATGAACAACGACGAATAATCCACTCAAACCCAGCTATCATCCAACATGTTCAATCCGTTGCTTCAAATGTCAAAACACAACAAATACTACTCACTTGACTCGCACAGTAGCATCGTACTACCAGAGCGAATCGCACTCGCGTAGAAGTGGAAAATCCTCCCCCATCCGCCTCTCCCATCTACTGCGAATAGGAGAAACCTTGTTCAAGATAGAACCTTCACATAGAACACCAATCGGTCACACAAACCACATCATCCTCACTTAGATCAATCCTCGTGTAAATTCAAATTTGCACATTAAGTGAGACAATGTGAATCAACTAAACCATCCGTGCCAACCCAACCAAACAGAACCATGGTGAATTCCGAGTGGATGGATGTTATTCGTACGATGCTTATTTGCTTGATAAAGAGGATGTAAGAATTGTGTGTGTTGATGGTTTGTATATGACTTAGCACTCGTGTGTCTGCTCATGTTGTGTGTATTGTTTTGCTTTGGGACACGATGCGATGCGATGCGATGCGATTCGATTCGATGTGGTGTTAGTATGAGAGAGTTTTCTCGATAGTGATGTTCTGGTTTGCTGATGTGCCGATGGGATGTGATGTGATGTGATGTGACGTGATGTGATGTGGAGTGAAGTGATGTGTTGATTTGAGCATTGTGTTGATTGATAGTAAGGGATGGTCCGAAGACCTCCCCACTGGCAAAAACTACGCACCCGAGCGAGCCCGATTAGGGATCGTCGCAGGCTTCAACCCGCCAGAGTGCAAGGGCGAGCCTCGACCTGGGGCCAGGGCGTCCGTGATCACCCTGGTCCCGGCGCCAGGTAAGTTTAAGCAATACCTAACCAATCAAAACCAATCAAAAACTAAACAATACCAACTAATATCCTCATTTGACAAAAACTCAGCAACAAGTAAACAAATACAAACAACAATAAACCATCCTAACACATTCATAACACACACCGATCGCATGAACAACGACGAATAATCCACTCAAACCCAGCTATCATCCAACATGTTCAATCCGTTGCTTCAAATGTCAAAACACAACAAATACTACTCACTTGACTCGCACAGTAGCATCGTACTACCAGAGCGAATCGCACTCGCGTAGAAGTGGAAAATCCTCCCCCATCCGCCTCTCCCATCTACTGCGAATAGGAGAAACCTTGTTCAAGATAGAACCTTCACATAGAACACCAATCGGTCACACAAACCACATCATCCTCACTTAGATCAATCCTCGTGTAAATTCAAATTTGCACATTAAGTGAGACAATGTGAATCAACTAAACCATCCGTGCCAACCCAACCAAACAGAACCATGGTGAATTCCGAGTGGATGGATGTTATTCGTACGATGCTTATTTGCTTGATAAAGACGATGTAAGAATTGTGTGTGTTGATGGTTTGTATATGACTTAGCACTCGTGTGTCTGCTCATGTTGTGTGTATTGTTTTGCTTTGGGACACGATGCGATGCGATGCGATGCGATTCGATTCGATGTGGTGTTAGTATGAGAGAGTTTTCTCGATAGTGATGTTCTGGTTTGCTGATGTGCCGATGGGATGTGATGTGATGTGATGTGACGTGATGTGATGTGGAGTGAAGTGATGTGTTGATTTGAGCATTGTGTTGATTGATAGTAAGGGATGGTCCGAAGACCTCCCCACTGGCAAAAACTACGCACCCGAGCGAGCCCGATTAGGGATCGTCGCAGGCTTCAACCCGCCAGAGTGCAAGGGCGAGCCTCGACCTGGGGCCAGGGCGTCCGTGATCACCCTGGTCCCGGCGCCAGGTAAGTTTAAGCAATACCTAACCAATCAAAACCAATCAAAAACTAAACAATACCAACTAATATCCTCATTTGACAAAAACTCAGCAACAAGTAAACAAATACAAACAACAATAAACCATCCTAACATATTCATAACACACACCGATCGCATGAACAACGACGAATAATCCACTCAAACCCAGCTATCATCCAACATGTTCAATCCGTTGCTTCAAATGTCAAAACACAACAAATACTACTCACTTGACTCGCACAGTAGCATCGTACTACCAGAGCGAATCGCACTCGCGTAGAAGTGGAAAATCCTCCCCCATCCGCCTCTCCCATCTACTGCGAATAGGAGAAACCTTGTTCAAGATAGAACCTTCACATAGAACACCAATCGGTCACACAAACCACATCATCCTCACTTAGATCAATCCTCGTGTAAATTCAAATTTGCACATTAAGTGAGACAATGTGAATCAACTAAACCATCCGTGCCAACCCAACCAAACAGAACCATGGTGAATTCCGAGTGGATGGATGTTATTCGTACGATGCTTATTTGCTTGATAAAGAGGATGTAAGAATTGTGTGTGTTGATGGTTTGTATATGACTTAGCACTCGTGTGTCTGCTCATGTTGTGTGTATTGTTTTGCTTTGGGACACGATGCGATGCGATGCGATGCGATTCGATTCGATGTGGTGTTAGTATGAGAGAGTTTTCTCGATAGTGATGTTCTGGTTTGCTGATGTGCCGATGTGATGTGATGTGATGTGATGTGATGTGACGTGATGTGATGTGGAGTGAAGTGATGTGTTGATTTGAGCATTGTTGATTGATAGTAAGGGATGGTCCGAAGACCTCCCCACTGGCAAAAACTACGCACCCGAGCGAGCCCGATTAGGGATCGTCGCAGGCTTCAACCCGCCAGAGTGCAAGGGCGAGCCTCGACCTGGGGCCAGGGCGTCCGTGATCACCCTGGTCCCGGCGCCAGGTAAGTTTAAGCAATACCTAACCAATCAAAACCAATCAAAAACTAAACAATACCAACTAATATCCTCATTTGACAAAAACTCAGCAACAAGTAAACAAATACAAACAACAATAAACCATCCTAACACATTCATAACACACACCGATCGCATGAACAACGACGAATAATCCACTCAAACCCAGCTATCATCCAACATGTTCAATCCGTTGCTTCAAATGTCAAAACACAACAAATACTACTCACTTGACTCGCACAGTAGCATCGTACTACCAGAGCGAATCGCACTCGCGTAGAAGTGGAAAATCCTCCCCCATCCGCCTCTCCCATCTACTGCGAATAGGAGAAACCTTGTTCAAGATAGAACCTTCACATAGAACACCAATCGGTCACACAAACCACATCATCCTCACTTAGATCAATCCTCGTGTAAATTCAAATTTGCACATTAAGTGAGACAATGTGAATCAACTAAACCATCCGTGCCAACCCAACCAAACAGAACCATGGTGAATTCCGAGTGGATGGATGTTATTCGTACGATGCTTATTTGCTTGATAAAGAGGATGTAAGAATTGTGTGTGTTGATGGTTTGTATATGACTTAGCACTCGTGTGTCTGCTCATGTTGTGTGTATTGTTTTGCTTTGGGACACGATGCGATGCGATGCGATGCGATTCGATTCGATGTGGTGTTAGTATGAGAGAGTTTTCTCGATAGTGATGTTCTGGTTTGCTGATGTGCCGATGTGATGTGATGTGATGTGATGTGATGTGACGTGATGTGATGTGGAGTGAAGTGATGTGTTGATTTGAGCATTGTGTTGATTGATAGTAAGGGATGGTCCGAAGACCTCCCCACTGGCAAAAACTACGCACCCGAGCGAGCCCGATTAGGGATCGTCGCAGGCTTCAACCCGCCAGAGTGCAAGGGCGAGCCTCGACCTGGGGCCAGGGCGTCCGTGATCACCCTGGTCCCGGCGCCAGGTAAGTTTAAGCAATACCTAACCAATCAAAACCAATCAAAAACTAAACAATACCAACTAATATCCTCATTTGACAAAAACTCAGCAACAAGTAAACAAATACAAACAACAATAAACCATCCTAACATATTCATAACACACACCGATCGCATGAACAACGACGAATAATCCACTCAAACCCAGCTATCATCCAACATGTTCAATCCGTTGCTTCAAATGTCAAAACACAACAAATACTACTCACTTGACTCGCACAGTAGCATCGTACTACCAGAGCGAATCGCACTCGCGTAGAAGTGGAAAATCCTCCCCCATCCGCCTCTCCCCTTCTACTGCGAATAGGAGAAACCTTGTTCAAGATAGAACCTTCACATAGAACACCAATCGGTCACACAAACCACATCATCCTCACTTAGATCAATCCTCGTGTAAATTCAAATTTGCACATTAAGTGAGACAATGTGAATCAACTAAACCATCCGTGCCAACCCAACCAAACAGAACCATGGTGAATTCCGAGTGGATGGATGTTATTCGTACGATGCTTATTTGCTTGATAAAGAGGATGTAAGAATTGTGTGTGTTGATGGTTTGTATATGACTTAGCACTCGTGTGTCTGCTCATGTTGTGTGTATTGTTTTGCTTTGGGACACGATGCGATGCGATTCGATTCGATGTGGTGTTAGTATGAGAGAGTTTTCTCGATAGTGATGTTCTGGTTTGCTGATGTGCCGATGTGATGTGATGTGATGTGATGTGACGTGATGTGATGTGGAGTGAAGTGATGTGTTGATTTGAGCATTGTGTTGATTGATAGTAAGGGATGGTCCGAAGACCTCCCCACTGGCAAAAACTACGCACCCGAGCGAGCCCGATTAGGGATCGTCGCAGGCTTCAACCCGCCAGAGTGCAAGGGCGAGCCTCGACCTGGGGCCAGGGCGTCCGTGATCACCCTGGTCCCGGCGCCAGGTAAGTTTAAGCAATACCTAACCAATCAAAACCAATCAAAAACTAAACAATACCAACTAATATCCTCATTTGACAAAAACTCAGCAACAAGTAAACAAATACAAACAACAATAAACCATCCTAACACATTCATAACACACATCGATCGCATGAACAACGACGAATAATCCACTCAAACCCAGCTATCATCCAACATGTTCAATCCGTTGCTTCAAATGTCAAAACACAACAAATACTACTCACTTGACTCGCACAGTAGCATCGTACTACCAGAGCGAATCGCACTCGCGTAGAAGTGGAAAATCCTCCCCCATCCGCCTCTCCCATCTACTGCGAATAGGAGAAACCTTGTTCAAGATAGAACCTTCACATAGAACACCAATCGGTCACACAAACCACATCATCCTCACTTAGATCAATCCTCGTGTAAATTCAAATTTGCACATTAAGTGAGACAATGTGAATCAACTAAACCATCCGTGCCAACCCAACCAAACAGAACCATGGTGAATTCCGAGTGGATGGATGTTATTCGTACGATGCTTATTTGCTTGATAAAGAGGATGTAAGAATTGTGTGTGTTGATGGTTTGTATATGACTTAGCACTCGTGTGTCTGCTCATGTTGTGTGTATTGTTTTGCTTTGGGACACGATGCGATGCGATGCGATGCGATTCGATTCGATGTGGTGTTAGTATGAGAGAGTTTTCTCGATAGTGATGTTCTGGTTTGCTGATGTGCCGATGTGATGTGATGTGATGTGATGTGACGTGATGTGATGTGGAGTGAAGTGATGTGTTTATTTGAGCATTGTGTTGATTGATAGTAAGGGATGGTCCGAAGACCTCCCCACTGGCAAAAACTACGCACCCGAGCGAGCCCGATTAGGGATCGTCGCAGGCTTCAACCCGCCAGAGTGCAAGGGCGAGCCTCGACCTGGGGCCAGGGCGTCCGTGATCACCCTGGTCCCGGCGCCAGGTAAGTTTAAGCAATACCTAACCAATCAAAACCAATCAAAAACTAAACAATACCAACTAATATCCTCATTTGACAAAAACTCAGCAACAAGTAAACAAATACAAACAACAATAAACCATCCTAACACATTCATAACACACACCGATCGCATGAACAACGACGAATAATCCACTCAAACCCAGCTATCATCCAACATGTTCAATCCGTTGCTTCAAATGTCAAAACACAACAAATACTACTCACTTGACTCGCACAGTAGCATCGTACTACCAGAGCGAATCGCACTCGCGTAGAAGTGGAAAATCCTCCCCCATCCGCCTCTCCCATCTACTGCGAATAGGAGAAACCTTGTTCAAGATAGAACCTTCACATAGAACACCAATCGGTCACACAAACCACATCATCCTCACTTAGATCAATCCTCGTGTAAATTCAAATTTGCACATTAAGTGAGACAATGTGAATCAACTAAACCATCCGTGCCAACCCAACCAAACAGAACCATGGTGAATTCCGAGTGCATGGATGTTATTCGTACGATGCTTATTTGCTTGATAAAGAGGATGTAAGAATTGTGTGTGTTGATGGTTTGTATATGACTTAGCACTCGTGTGTCTGCTCATGTTGTGTGTATTGTTTTGCTTTGGGACACGATGCGATGCGATGCGATTCGATTCGATGTGGTGTTAGTATGAGAGAGTTTTCTCGATAGTGATGTTCTGGTTTGCTGATGTGCCGATGTGATGTGATGTGATGTGATGTGACGTGATGTGATGTGGAGTGAAGTGATGTGTTGATTTGAGCATTGTGTTGATTGATAGTAAGGGATGGTCCGAAGACCTCCCCACTGGCAAAAACTACGCACCCGAGCGAGCCCGATTAGGGATCGTCGCAGGCTTCAACCCGCCAGAGTGCAAGGGCGAGCCTCGACCTGGGGCCAGGGCGTCCGTGATCACCCTGGTCCCGGCGCCAGGTAAGTTTAAGCAATACCTAACCAATCAAAACCAATCAAAAACTAAACAATACCAACTAATATCCTCATTTGACAAAAACTCAGCAACAAGTAAACAAATACAAACAACAATAAACCATCCTAACACATTCATAACACACACCGATCGCATGAACAACGACGAATAATCCACTCAAACCCAGCTATCATCCAACATGTTCAATCCGTTGCTTCAAATGTCAAAACACAACAAATACTACTCACTTGACTCGCACAGTAGCATCGTACTACCAGAGCGAATCGCACTCGCGTAGAAGTGGAAAATCCTCCCCCATCCGCCTCTCCCATCTACTGCGAATAGGAGAAACCTTGTTCAAGATAGAACCTTCACATAGAACACCAATCGGTCACACAAACCACATCATCCTCACTTAGATCAATCCTCGTGTAAATTCAAATTTGCACATTAAGTGAGACAATGTGAATCAACTAAACCATCCGTGCCAACCCAACCAAACAGAACCATGGTGAATTCCGAGTGGATGGATGTTATTCGTACGATGCTTATTTGCTTGATAAAGAGGATGTAAGAATTGTGTGTGTTGATGGTTTGTATATGACTTAGCACTCGTGTGTCTGCTCATGTTGTGTGTATTGTTTTGCTTTGGGACACGATGCGATGCGATGCGATGCGATTCGATTCGATTCGATGTGGTGTTAGTATGAGAGAGTTTTCTCGATAGTGATGTTCTGGTTTGCTGATGTGCCGATGTGATGTGATGTGACGTGATGTGATGTGGAGTGAAGTGATGTGTTGATTTGAGCATTGTGTTGATTGATAGTAAGGGATGGTCCGAAGACCTCCCCACTGGCAAAAACTACGCACCCGAGCGAGCCCGATTAGGGATCGTCGCAGGCTTCAACCCGCCAGAGTGCAAGGGCGAGCCTCGACCTGGGGCCAGGGCGTCCGTGATCACCCTGGTCCCGGCGCCAGGTAAGTTTAAGCAATACCTAACCAATCAAAACCAATCAAAAACTAAACAATACCAACTAATATCCTCATTTGACAAAAACTCAGCAACAAGTAAACAAATACAAACAACAATAAACCATCCTAACATATTCATAACACACACCGATCGCATGAACAACGACGAATAATCCACTCAAACCCAGCTATCATCCAACATGTTCAATCCGTTGCTTCAAATGTCAAAACACAACAAATACTACTCACTTGACTCGCACAGTAGCATCGTACTACCAGAGCGAATCGCACTCGCGTAGAAGTGGAAAATCCTCCCCCATCCGCCTCTCCCATCTACTGCGAATAGGAGAAACCTTGTTCAAGATAGAACCTTCACATAGAACACCAATCGGTCACACAAACCACATCATCCTCACTTAGATCAATCCTCGTGTAAATTCAAATTTGCACATTAAGTGAGACAATGTGAATCAACTAAACCATCCGTGCCAACCCAACCAAACAGAACCATGGTGAATTCCGAGTGGATGGATGTTATTCGTACGATGCTTATTTGCTTGATAAAGAGGATGTAAGAATTGTGTGTGTTGATGGTTTGTATATGACTTAGCACTCGTGTGTCTGCTCATGTTGTGTGTATTGTTTTGCTTTGGGACACGATGCGATGCGATGCGATGCGATTCGATTCGATGTGGTGTTAGTATGAGAGAGTTTTCTCGATAGTGATGTTCTGGTTTGCTGATGTGCCGATGTGATGTGATGTGATGTGATGTGACGTGATGTGATGTGGAGTGAAGTGATGTGTTGATTTGAGCATTGTGTTGATTGATAGTAAGGGATGGTCCGAAGACCTCCCCACTGGCAAAAACTACGCACCCGAGCGAGCCCGATTAGGGATCGTCGCAGGCTTCAACCCGCCAGAGTGCAAGGGCGAGCCTCGACCTGGGGCCAGGGCGTCCGTGATCACCCTGGTCCCGGCGCCAGGTAAGTTTAAGCAATACCTAACCAATCAAAACCAATCAAAAACTAAACAATACCAACTAATATCCTCATTTGACAAAAACTCAGCAACAAGTAAACAAATACAAACAACAATAAACCATCCTAACACATTCATAACACACACCGATCGCATGAACAACGACGAATAATCCACTCAAACCCAGCTATCATCCAACATGTTCAATCCGTTGCTTCAAATGTCAAAACACAACAAATACTACTCACTTGACTCGCACAGTAGCATCGTACTACCAGAGCGAATCGCACTCGCGTAGAAGTGGAAAATCCTCCCCCATCCGCCTCTCCCATCTACTGCGAATAGGAGAAACCTTGTTCAAGATAGAACCTTCACATAGAACACCAATCGGTCACACAAACCACATCATCCTCACTTAGATCAATCCTCGTGTAAATTCAAATTTGCACATTAAGTGAGACAATGTGAATCAACTAAACCATCCGTGCCAACCCAACCAAACAGAACCATGGTGAATTCCGAGTGGATGGATGTTATTCGTACGATGCTTATTTGCTTGATAAAGAGGATGTAAGAATTGTGTGTGTTGATGGTTTGTATATGACTTAGCACTCGTGTGTCTGCTCATGTTGTGTGTATTGTTTTGCTTTGGGACACGATGCGATGCGATGCGATGCGATTCGATTCGATGTGGTGTTAGTATGAGAGAGTTTTCTCGATAGTGATGTTCTGGTTTGCTGATGTGCCGATGTGATGTGATGTGATGTGATGTGACGTGATGTGATGTGGAGTGAAGTGATGTGTTGATTTGAGCATTGTGTTGATTGATAGTAAGGGATGGTCCGAAGACCTCCCCACTGGCAAAAACTACGCACCCGAGCGAGCCCGATTAGGGATCGTCGCAGGCTTCAACCCGCCAGAGTGCAAGGGCGAGCCTCGACCTGGGGCCAGGGCGTCCGTGATCACCCTGGTCCCGGCGCCAGGTAAGTTTAAGCAATACCTAACCAATCAAAACCAATCAAAAACTAAACAATACCAACTAATATCCTCATTTGACAAAAACTCAGCAACAAGTAAACAAATACAAACAACAATAAACCATCCTAACATATTCATAACACACACCGATCGCATGAACAACGACGAATAATCCACTCAAACCCAGCTATCATCCAACATGTTCAATCCGTTGCTTCAAATGTCAAAACACAACAAATACTACTCACTTGACTCGCACAGTAGCATCGTACTACCAGAGCGAATCGCACTCGCGTAGAAGTGGAAAATCCTCCCCCATCCGCCTCTCCCATCTACTGCGAATAGGAGAAACCTTGTTCAAGATAGAACCTTCACATAGAACACCAATCGGTCACACAAACCACATCATCCTCACTTAGATCAATCCTCGTGTAAATTCAAATTTGCACATTAAGTGAGACAATGTGAATCAACTAAACCATCCGTGCCAACCCAACCAAACAGAACCATGGTGAATTCCGAGTGGATGGATGTTATTCGTACGATGCTTATTTGCTTGATAAAGAGGATGTAAGAATTGTGTGTGTTGATGGTTTGTATATGACTTAGCACTCGTGTGTCTGCTCATGTTGTGTGTATTGTTTTGCTTTGGGACACGATGCGATGCGATGCGATGCGATTCGATTCGATGTGGTGTTAGTATGAGAGAGTTTTCTCGATAGTGATGTTCTGGTTTGCTGATGTGCCGATGTGATGTGATGTGATGTGATGTGACGTGATGTGATGTGGAGTGAAGTGATGTGTTGATTTGAGCATTGTGTTGATTGATAGTAAGGGATGGTCCGAAGACCTCCCCACTGGCAAAAACTACGCACCCGAGCGAGCCCGATTAGGGATCGTCGCAGGCTTCAACCCGCCAGAGTGCAAGGGCGAGCCTCGACCTGGGGCCAGGGCGTCCGTGATCACCCTGGTCCCGGCGCCAGGTAAGTTTAAGCCATACTTAACCAATCAAAACCAATCAAAAGCTAAACAATACCAACTAATATCCTCATTTGACAAAAACTCAGCAACAAGTAAACAAATACAAACAACAATAAACCATCCTAACACATTCATAACACACACCGATCGCATGAACAACGACGAATAATCCACTCAAACCCAGCTATCATCCAACATGTTCAATCCGTTGCTTCAAATGTCAAAACACAACAAATACTACTCACTTGACTCGCACAGTAGCATCGTACTACCAGAGCGAATCGCACTCGCGTAGAAGTGGAAAATCCTCCCCCATCCGCCTCTCCCATCTACTGCGAATAGGAGAAACCTTGTTCAAGATAGAACCTTCACATAGAACACCAATCGGTCACACAAACCACATCATCCTCACTTAGATCAATCCTCGTGTAAATTCAAATTTGCACATTAAGTGAGACAATGTGAATCAACTAAACCATCCGTGCCAACCCAACCAAACAGAACCATGGTGAATTCCGAGTGGATGGATGTTATTCGTACGATGCTTATTTGCTTGATAAAGAGGATGTAAGAATTGTGTGTGTTGATGGTTTGTATATGACTTAGCACTCGTGTGTCTGCTCATGTTGTGTGTATTGTTTTGCTTTGGGACACGATGCGATGCGATGCGATGCGATTCGATTCGATGTGGTGTTAGTATGAGAGAGTTTTCTCGATAGTGATGTTCTGGTTTGCTGATGTGCCGATGTGATGTGATGTGATGTGATGTGACGTGATGTGATGTGGAGTGAAGTGATGTGTTGATTTGAGCATTGTGTTGATTGATAGTAAGGGATGGTCCGAAGACCTCCCCACTGGCAAAAACTACGCACCCGAGCGAGCCCGATTAGGGATCGTCGCAGGCTTCAACCCGCCAGAGTGCAAGGGCGAGCCTCGACCTGGGGCCAGGGCGTCCGTGATCACCCTGGTCCCGGCGCCAGGTAAGTTTAAGCAATACCTAACCAATCAAAACCAATCAAAAACTAAACAATACCAACTAATATCCTCATTTGACAAAAACTCAGCAACAAGTAAACAAATACAAACAACAATAAACCATCCTAACATATTCATAACACACACCGATCGCATGAACAACGACGAATAATCCACTCAAACCCAGCTATCATCCAACATGTTCAATCAGTTGCTTCAAATGTCAAAACACAACAAATACTACTCACTTGACTCGCACAGTAGCATCGTACTACCAGAGCGAATCGCACTCGCGTAGAAGTGGAAAATCCTCCCCCATCCGCCTCTCCCATCTACTGCGAATAGGAGAAACCTTGTTCAAGATAGAACCTTCACATAGAACACCAATCGGTCACACAAACCACATCATCCTCACTTAGATCAATCCTCGTGTAAATTCAAATTTGCACATTAAGTGAGACAATGTGAATCAACTAAACCATCCGTGCCAACCCAACCAAACAGAACCATGGTGAATTCCGAGTGGATGGATGTTATTCGTACGATGCTTATTTGCTTGATAAAGAGGATGTAAGAATTGTGTGTGTTGATGGTTTGTATATGACTTAGCACTCGTGTGTCTGCTCATGTTGTGTGTATTGTTTTGCTTTGGGACACGATGCGATGCGATGCGATGCGATTCGATTCGATGTGGTGTTAGTATGAGAGAGTTTTCTCGATAGTGATGTTCTGGTTTGCTGATGTGCCGATGTGATGTGATGTGACGTGATGTGATGTGGAGTGAAGTGATGTGTTGATTTGAGCATTGTGTTGATTGATAGTAAGGGATGGTCCGAAGACCTCCCCACTGGCAAAAACTACGCACCCGAGCGAGCCCGATTAGGGATCGTCGCAGGCTTCAACCCGCCAGAGTGCAAGGGCGAGCCTCGACCTGGGGCCAGGGCGTCCGTGATCACCCTGGTCCCGGCGCCAGGTAAGTTTAAGCAATACCTAACCAATCAAAACCAATCAAAAACTAAACAATACCAACTAATATCCTCATTTGACAAAAACTCAGCAACAAGTAAACAAATACAAACAACAATAAACCATCCTAACATATTCATAACACACACCGATCGCATGAACAACGACGAATAATCCACTCAAACCCAGCTATCATCCAACATGTTCAATCCGTTGCTTCAAATGTCAAAACACAACAAATACTACTCACTTGACTCGCACAGTAGCATCGTACTACCAGAGCGAATCGCACTCGCGTAGAAGTGGAAAATCCTCCCCCATCCGCCTCTCCCATCTACTGCGAATAGGAGAAACCTTGTTCAAGATAGAACCTTCACATAGAACACCAATCGGTCACACAAACCACATCATCCTCACTTAGATCAATCCTCGTGTAAATTCAAATTTGCACATTAAGTGAGACAATGTGAATCAACTAAACCATCCGTGCCAACCCAACCAAACAGAACCATGGTGAATTCCGAGTGGATGGATGTTATTCGTACGATGCTTATTTGCTTGATAAAGAGGATGTAAGAATTGTGTGTGTTGATGGTTTGTATATGACTTAGCACTCGTGTGTCTGCTCATGTTGTGTGTATTGTTTTGCTTTGGGACACGATGCGATGCGATGCGATGCGATTCGATTCGATGTGGTGTTAGTATGAGAGAGTTTTCTCGATAGTGATGTTCTGGTTTGCTGATGTGCCGATGTGATGTGATGTGATGTGATGTGACGTGATGTGATGTGGAGTGAAGTGATGTGTTGATTTGAGCATTGTGTTGATTGATAGTAAGGGATGGTCCGAAGACCTCCCCACTGGCAAAAACTACGCACCCGAGCGAGCCCGATTAGGGATCGTCGCAGGCTTCAACCCGCCAGAGTGCAAGGGCGAGCCTCGACCTGGGGCCAGGGCGTCCGTGATCACCCTGGTCCCGGCGCCAGGTAAGTTTAAGCCATACTTAACCAATCAAAACCAATCAAAAGCTAAACAATACCAACTAATATCCTCATTTGACAAAAACTCAGCAACAAGTAAACAAATACAAACAACAATAAACCATCCTAACACATTCATAACACACACCGATCGCATGAACAACGACGAATAATCCACTCAAACCCAGCTATCATCCAACATGTTCAATCCGTTGCTTCAAATGTCAAAACACAACAAATACTACTCACTTGACTCGCACAGTAGCATCGTACTACCAGAGCGAATCGCACTCGCGTAGAAGTGGAAAATCCTCCCCCATCCGCCTCTCCCATCTACTGCGAATAGGAGAAACCTTGTTCAAGATAGAACCTTCACATAGAACACCAATCGGTCACACAAACCACATCATCCTCACTTAGATCAATCCTCGTGTAAATTCAAATTTGCACATTAAGTGAGACAATGTGAATCAACTAAACCATCCGTGCCAACCCAACCAAACAGAACCATGGTGAATTCCGAGTGGATGGATGTTATTCGTACGATGCTTATTTGCTTGATAAAGAGGATGTAAGAATTGTGTGTGTTGATGGTTTGTATATGACTTAGCACTCGTGTGTCTGCTCATGTTGTGTGTATTGTTTTGCTTTGGGACACGATGCGATGCGATGCGATTCGATTCGATGTGGTGTTAGTATGAGAGAGTTTTCTCGATAGTGATGTTCTGGTTTGCTGATGTGCCGATGTGATGTGATGTGATGTGATGTGACGTGATGTGATGTGGAGTGAAGTGATGTGTTGATTTGAGCATTGTGTTGATTGATAGTAAGGGATGGTCCGAAGACCTCCCCACTGGCAAAAACTACGCACCCGAGCGAGCCCGATTAGGGATCGTCGCAGGCTTCAACCCGCCAGAGTGCAAGGGCGAGCCTCGACCTGGGGCCAGGGCGTCCGTGATCACCCTGGTCCCGGCGCCAGGTAAGTTTAAGCAATACCTAACCAATCAAAACCAATCAAAAACTAAACAATACCAACTAATATCCTCATTTGACAAAAACTCAGCAACAAGTAAACAAATACAAACAACAATAAACCATCCTAACACATTCATAACACACACCGATCGCATGAACAACGACGAATAATCCACTCAAACCCAGCTATCATCCAACATGTTCAATCAGTTGCTTCAAATGTCAAAACACAACAAATACTACTCACTTGACTCGCACAGTAGCATCGTACTACCAGAGCGAATCGCACTCGCGTAGAAGTGGAAAATCCTCCCCCATCCGCCTCTCCCATCTACTGCGAATAGGAGAAACCTTGTTCAAGATAGAACCTTCACATAGAACACCAATCGGTCACACAAACCACATCATCCTCACTTAGATCAATCCTCGTGTAAATTCAAATTTGCACATTAAGTGAGACAATGTGAATCAACTAAACCATCCGTGCCAACCCAACCAAACAGAACCATGGTGAATTCCGAGTGGATGGATGTTATTCGTACGATGCTTATTTGCTTGATAAAGAGGATGTAAGAATTGTGTGTGTTGATGGTTTGTATATGACTTAGCACTCGTGTGTCTGCTCATGTTGTGTGTATTGTTTTGCTTTGGGACACGATGCGATGCGATGCGATTCGATTCGATGTGGTGTTAGTATGAGAGAGTTTTCTCGATAGTGATGTTCTGGTTTGCTGATGTGCCGATGTGATGTGATGTGATGTGATGTGACGTGATGTGATGTGGAGTGAAGTGATGTGTTGATTTGAGCATTGTGTTGATTGATAGTAAGGGATGGTCCGAAGACCTCCCCACTGGCAAAAACTACGCACCCGAGCGAGCCCGATTAGGGATCGTCGCAGGCTTCAACCCGCCAGAGTGCAAGGGCGAGCCTCGACCTGGGGCCAGGGCGTCCGTGATCACCCTGGTCCCGGCGCCAGGTAAGTTTAAGCAATACCTAACCAATCAAAACCAATCAAAAACTAAACAATACCAACTAATATCCTCATTTGACAAAAACTCAGCAACAAGTAAACAAATACAAACAACAATAAACCATCCTAACACATTCATAACACACACCGATCGCATGAACAACGACGAATAATCCACTCAAACCCAGCTATCATCCAACATGTTCAATCCGTTGCTTCAAATGTCAAAACACAACAAATACTACTCACTTGACTCGCACAGTAGCATCGTACTACCAGAGCGAATCGCACTCGCGTAGAAGTGGAAAATCCTCCCCCATCCGCCTCTCCCATCTACTGCGAATAGGAGAAACCTTGTTCAAGATAGAACCTTCACATAGAACACCAATCGGTCACACAAACCACATCATCCTCACTTAGATCAATCCTCGTGTAAATTCAAATTTGCACATTAAGTGAGACAATGTGAATCAACTAAACCATCCGTGCCAACCCAACCAAACAGAACCATGGTGAATTCCGAGTGGATGGATGTTATTCGTACGATGCTTATTTGCTTGATAAAGAGGATGTAAGAATTGTGTGTGTTGATGGTTTGTATATGACTTAGCACTCGTGTGTCTGCTCATGTTGTGTGTATTGTTTTGCTTTGGGACACGATGCGATGCGATGCGATTCGATTCGATGTGGTGTTAGTATGAGAGAGTTTTCTCGATAGTGATGTTCTGGTTTGCTGATGTGCCGATGTGATGTGATGTGATGTGATGTGACGTGATGTGATGTGGAGTGAAGTGATGTGTTGATTTGAGCATTGTGTTGATTGATAGTAAGGGATGGTCCGAAGACCTCCCCACTGGCAAAAACTACGCACCCGAGCGAGCCCGATTAGGGATCGTCGCAGGCTTCAACCCGCCAGAGTGCAAGGGCGAGCCTCGACCTGGGGCCAGGGCGTCCGTGATCACCCTGGTCCCGGCGCCAGGTAAGTTTAAGCAATACCTAACCAATCAAAACCAATCAAAAACTAAACAATACCAACTAATATCCTCATTTGACAAAAACTCAGCAACAAGTAAACAAATACAAACAACAATAAACCATCCTAACACATTCATAACACACACCGATCGCATGAACAACGACGAATAATCCACTCAAACCCAGCTATCATCCAACATGTTCAATCAGTTGCTTCAAATGTCAAAACACAACAAATACTACTCACTTGACTCGCACAGTAGCATCGTACTACCAGAGCGAATCGCACTCGCGTAGAAGTGGAAAATCCTCCCCCATCCGCCTCTCCCATCTACTGCGAATAGGAGAAACCTTGTTCAAGATAGAACCTTCACATAGAACACCAATCGGTCACACAAACCACATCATCCTCACTTAGATCAATCCTCGTGTAAATTCAAATTTGCACATTAAGTGAGACAATGTGAATCAACTAAACCATCCGTGCCAACCCAACCAAACAGAACCATGGTGAATTCCGAGTGGATGGATGTTATTCGTACGATGCTTATTTGCTTGATAAAGAGGATGTAAGAATTGTGTGTGTTGATGGTTTGTATATGACTTAGCACTCGTGTGTCTGCTCATGTTGTGTGTATTGTTTTGCTTTGGGACACGATGCGATGCGATGCGATGCGATTCGATTCGATGTGGTGTTAGTATGAGAGAGTTTTCTCGATAGTGATGTTCTGGTTTGCTGATGTGCCGATGTGATGTGATGTGATGTGATGTGACGTGATGTGATGTGGAGTGAAGTGATGTGTTGATTTGAGCATTGTGTTGATTGATAGTAAGGGATGGTCCGAAGACCTCCCCACTGGCAAAAACTACGCACCCGAGCGAGCCCGATTAGGGATCGTCGCAGGCTTCAACCCGCCAGAGTGCAAGGGCGAGCCTCGACCTGGGGCCAGGGCGTCCGTGATCACCCTGGTCCCGGCGCCAGGTAAGTTTAAGCAATACCTAACCAATCAAAACCAATCAAAAACTAAACAATACCAACTAATATCCTCATTTGACAAAAACTCAGCAACAAGTAAACAAATACAAACAACAATAAACCATCCTAACACATTCATAACACACACCGATCGCATGAACAACGACGAATAATCCACTCAAACCCAGCTATCATCCAACATGTTCAATCCGTTGCTTCAAATGTCAAAACACAACAAATACTACTCACTTGACTCGCACAGTAGCATCGTACTACCAGAGCGAATCGCACTCGCGTAGAAGTGGAAAATCCTCCCCCATCCGCCTCTCCCATCTACTGCGAATAGGAGAAACCTTGTTCAAGATAGAACCTTCACATAGAACACCAATCGGTCACACAAACCACATCATCCTCACTTAGATCAATCCTCGTGTAAATTCAAATTTGCACATTAAGTGAGACAATGTGAATCAACTAAACCATCCGTGCCAACCCAACCAAACAGAACCATGGTGAATTCCGAGTGGATGGATGTTATTCGTACGATGCTTATTTGCTTGATAAAGAGGATGTAAGAATTGTGTGTGTTGATGGTTTGTATATGACTTAGCACTCGTGTGTCTGCTCATGTTGTGTGTATTGTTTTGCTTTGGGACACGATGCGATGCGATGCGATGCGATTCGATTCGATGTGGTGTTAGTATGAGAGAGTTTTCTCGATAGTGATGTTCTGGTTTGCTGATGTGCCGATGTGATGTGATGTGATGTGATGTGACGTGATGTGATGTGGAGTGAAGTGATGTGTTGATTTGAGCATTGTGTTGATTGATAGTAAGGGATGGTCCGAAGACCTCCCCACTGGCAAAAACTACGCACCCGAGCGAGCCCGATTAGGGATCGTCGCAGGCTTCAACCCGCCAGAGTGCAAGGGCGAGCCTCGACCTGGGGCCAGGGCGTCCGTGGTCACCCTGGTCCCGGCGCCAGGTAAGTTTAAGCAATACCTAACCAATCAAAACCAATCAAAAACTAAACAATACCAACTAATATCCTCATTTGACAAAAACTCAGCAACAAGTAAACAAATACAAACAACAATAAACCATCCTAACATATTCATAACACACATCGATCGCATGAACAACGACGAATAATCCACTCAAACCCAGCTATCATCCAACATGTTCAATCCGTTGCTTCAAATGTCAAAACACAACAAATATTACTCACTTGACTCGCACAGTAGCATCGTACTACCAGAGCGAATCGCACTCGCGTAGAAGTGGAAAATCCTCCCCCATCCGCCTCTCCCATCTACTGCGAATAGGAGAAACCTTGTTCAAGATAGAACCTTCACATAGAACACCAATCGGTCACACAAACCACATCATCCTCACTTAGATCAATCCTCGTGTAAATTCAAATTTGCACATTAAGTGAGACAATGTGAATCAACTAAACCATCCGTGCCAACCCAACCAAACAGAACCATGGTGAATTCCGAGTGGATGGATGTTATTCGTACGATGCTTATTTGCTTGATAAAGAGGATGTAAGAATTGTGTGTGTTGATGGTTTGTATATGACTTAGCACTCGTGTGTCTGCTCATGTTGTGTGTATTGTTTTGCTTTGGGACACGATGCGATGCGATGCGATGCGATTCGATTCGATGTGGTGTTAGTATGAGAGAGTTTTCTCGATAGTGATGTTCTGGTTTGCTGATGTGCCGATGTGATGTGATGTGATGTGATGTGACGTGATGTGATGTGGAGTGAAGTGATGTGTTGATTTGAGCATTGTGTTGATTGATAGTAAGGGATGGTCCGAAGACCTCCCCACTGGCAAAAACTACGCACCCGAGCGAGCCCGATTAGGGATCGTCGCAGGCTTCAACCCGCCAGAGTGCAAGGGCGAGCCTCGACCTGGGGCCAGGGCGTCCGTGATCACCCTGGTCCCGGCGCCAGGTAAGTTTAAGCAATACCTAACCAATCAAAACCAATCAAAAACTAAACAATACCAACTAATATCCTCATTTGACAAAAACTCAGCAACAAGTAAACAAATACAAACAACAATAAACCATCCTAACATATTCATAACACACACCGATCGCATGAACAACGACGAATAATCCACTCAAACCCAGCTATCATCCAACATGTTCAATCCGTTGCTTCAAATGTCAAAACACAACAAATACTACTCACTTGACTCGCACAGTAGCATCGTACTACCAGAGCGAATCGCACTCGCGTAGAAGTGGAAAATCCTCCCCCATCCGCCTCTCCCATCTACTGCGAATAGGAGAAACCTTGTTCAAGATAGAACCTTCACATAGAACACCAATCGGTCACACAAACCACATCATCCTCACTTAGATCAATCCTCGTGTAAATTCAAATTTGCACATTAAGTGAGACAATGTGAATCAACTAAACCATCCGTGCCAACCCAACCAAACAGAACCATGGTGAATTCCGAGTGGATGGATGTTATTCGTACGATGCTTATTTGCTTGATAAAGAGGATGTAAGAATTGTGTGTGTTGATGGTTTGTATATGACTTAGCACTCGTGTGTCTGCTCATGTTGTGTGTATTGTTTTGCTTTGGGACACGATGCGATGCGATGCGATTCGATTCGATGTGGTGTTAGTATGAGAGAGTTTTCTCGATAGTGATGTTCTGGTTTGCTGATGTGCCGATGTGATGTGATGTGATGTGATGTGACGTGATGTGATGTGGAGTGAAGTGATGTGTTGATTTGAGCATTGTGTTGATTGATAGTAAGGGATGGTCCGAAGACCTCCCCACTGGCAAAAACTACGCACCCGAGCGAGCCCGATTAGGGATCGTCGCAGGCTTCAACCCGCCAGAGTGCAAGGGCGAGCCTCGACCTGGGGCCAGGGCGTCCGTGATCACCCTGGTCCCGGCGCCAGGTAAGTTTAAGCAATACCTAACCAATCAAAACCAATCAAAAACTAAACAATACCAACTAATATCCTCATTTGACAAAAACTCAGCAACAAGTAAACAAATACAAACAACAATAAACCATCCTAACACATTCATAACACACACCGATCGCATGAACAACGACGAATAATCCACTCAAACCCAGCTATCATCCAACATGTTCAATCCGTTGCTTCAAATGTCAAAACACAACAAATACTACTCACTTGACTCGCACAGTAGCATCGTACTACCAGAGCGAATCGCACTCGCGTAGAAGTGGAAAATCCTCCCCCATCCGCCTCTCCCATCTACTGCGAATAGGAGAAACCTTGTTCAAGATAGAACCTTCACATAGAACACCAATCGGTCACACAAACCACATCATCCTCACTTAGATCAATCCTCGTGTAAATTCAAATTTGCACATTAAGTGAGACAATGTGAATCAACTAAACCATCCGTGCCAACCCAACCAAACAGAACCATGGTGAATTCCGAGTGGATGGATGTTATTCGTACGATGCTTATTTGCTTGATAAAGAGGATGTAAGAATTGTGTGTGTTGATGGTTTGTATATGACTTAGCACTCGTGTGTCTGCTCATGTTGTGTGTATTGTTTTGCTTTGGGACACGATGCGATGCGATGCGATTCGATTCGATTCGATGTGGTGTTAGTATGAGAGAGTTTTCTCGATAGTGATGTTCTGGTTTGCTGATGTGCCGATGTGATGTGATGTGATGTGATGTGACGTGATGTGATGTGGAGTGAAGTGATGTGTTGATTTGAGCATTGTGTTGATTGATAGTAAGGGATGGTCCGAAGACCTCCCCACTGGCAAAAACTACGCACCCGAGCGAGCCCGATTAGGGATCGTCGCAGGCTTCAACCCGCCAGAGTGCAAGGGCGAGCCTCGACCTGGGGCCAGGGCGTCCGTGATCACCCTGGTCCCGGCGCCAGGTAAGTTTAAGCAATACCTAACCAATCAAAACCAATCAAAAACTAAACAATACCAACTAATATCCTCATTTGACAAAAACTCAGCAACAAGTAAACAAATACAAACAACAATAAACCATCCTAACATATTCATAACACACACCGATCGCATGAACAACGACGAATAATCCACTCAAACCCAGCTATCATCCAACATGTTCAATCCGTTGCTTCAAATGTCAAAACACAACAAATACTACTCACTTGACTCGCACAGTAGCATCGTACTACCAGAGCGAATCGCACTCGCGTAGAAGTGGAAAATCCTCCCCCATCCGCCTCTCCCATCTACTGCGAATAGGAGAAACCTTGTTCAAGATAGAACCTTCACATAGAACACCAATCGGTCACACAAACCACATCATCCTCACTTAGATCAATCCTCGTGTAAATTCAAATTTGCACATTAAGTGAGACAATGTGAATCAACTAAACCATCCGTGCCAACCCAACCAAACAGAACCATGGTGAATTCCGAGTGGATGGATGTTATTCGTACGATGCTTATTTGCTTGATAAAGAGGATGTAAGAATTGTGTGTGTTGATGGTTTGTATATGACTTAGCACTCGTGTGTCTGCTCATGTTGTGTGTATTGTTTTGCTTTGGGACACGATGCGATGCGATGCGATTCGATTCGATGTGGTGTTAGTATGAGAGAGTTTTCTCGATAGTGATGTTCTGGTTTGCTGATGTGCCGATGTGATGTGATGTGATGTGATGTGACGTGATGTGATGTGGAGTGAAGTGATGTGTTGATTTGAGCATTGTGTTGATTGATAGTAAGGGATGGTCCGAAGACCTCCCCACTGGCAAAAACTACGCACCCGAGCGAGCCCGATTAGGGATCGTCGCAGGCTTCAACCCGCCAGAGTGCAAGGGCGAGCCTCGACCTGGGGCCAGGGCGTCCGTGATCACCCTGGTCCCGGCGCCAGGTAAGTTTAAGCAATACCTAACCAATCAAAACCAATCAAAAACTAAACAATACCAACTAATATCCTCATTTGACAAAAACTCAGCAACAAGTAAACAAATACAAACAACAATAAACCATCCTAACACATTCATAACACACACCGATCGCATGAACAACGACGAATAATCCACTCAAACCCAGCTATCATCCAACATGTTCAATCCGTTGCTTCAAATGTCAAAACACAACAAATACTACTCACTTGACTCGCACAGTAGCATCGTACTACCAGAGCGAATCGCACTCGCGTAGAAGTGGAAAATCCTCCCCCATCCGCCTCTCCCATCTACTGCGAATAGGAGAAACCTTGTTCAAGATAGAACCTTCACATAGAACACCAATCGGTCACACAAACCACATCATCCTCACTTAGATCAATCCTCGTGTAAATTCAAATTTGCACATTAAGTGAGACAATGTGAATCAACTAAACCATCCGTGCCAACCCAACCAAACAGAACCATGGTGAATTCCGAGTGGATGGATGTTATTCGTACGATGCTTATTTGCTTGATAAAGAGGATGTAAGAATTGTGTGTGTTGATGGTTTGTATATGACTTAGCACTCGTGTGTCTGCTCATGTTGTGTGTATTGTTTTGCTTTGGGACACGATGCGATGCGATGCGATTCGATTCGATGTGGTGTTAGTATGAGAGAGTTTTCTCGATAGTGATGTTCTGGTTTGCTGATGTGCCGATGTGATGTGATGTGACGTGATGTGATGTGGAGTGAAGTGATGTGTTGATTTGAGCATTGTGTTGATTGATAGTAAGGGATGGTCCGAAGACCTCCCCACTGGCAAAAACTACGCACCCGAGCGAGCCCGATTAGGGATCGTCGCAGGCTTCAACCCGCCAGAGTGCAAGGGCGAGCCTCGACCTGGGGCCAGGGCGTCCGTGATCACCCTGGTCCCGGCGCCAGGTAAGTTTAAGCAATACCTAACCAATCAAAACCAATCAAAAACTAAACAATACCAACTAATATCCTCATTTGACAAAAACTCAG
This sequence comes from Fasciola hepatica, assembly GCA_948099385.1. Classification (NCBI taxonomy): domain Eukaryota; kingdom Metazoa; phylum Platyhelminthes; class Trematoda; order Plagiorchiida; family Fasciolidae; genus Fasciola; species Fasciola hepatica. Next base: position 4,336,073 of record CANUEZ040000060.1, on the reverse strand, counting down.
CAACAAGTAAACAAATACAAACAACAATAAACCATCCTAACATATTCATAACACACACCGATCGCATGAACAACGACGAATAATCCACTCAAACCCAGCTATCATCCAACATGTTCAATCCGTTGCTTCAAATGTCAAAACACAACAAATACTACTCACTTGACTCGCACAGTAGCATCGTACTACCAGAGCGAATCGCACTCGCGTAGAAGTGGAAAATCCTCCCCCATCCGCCTCTCCCATCTACTGCGAATAGGAGAAACCTTTTTCAAGATAGAACCTTCACATAGAACACCAATCGGTCACACAAACCACATCATCCTCACTTAGATCAATCCTCGTGTAAATTCAAATTTGCACATTAAGTGAGACAATGTGAATCAACTAAACCATCCGTGCCAACCCAACCAAACAGAACCATGGTGAATTCCGAGTGGATGGATGTTATTCGTACGATGCTTATTTGCTTGATAAAGAGGATGTAAGAATTGTGTGTGTTGATGGTTTGTATATGACTTAGCACTCGTGTGTCTGCTCATGTTGTGTGTATTGTTTTGCTTTGGGACACGATGCGATGCGATGCGATGCGATTCGATTCGATGTGGTGTTAGTATGAGAGAGTTTTCTCGATAGTGATGTTCTGGTTTGCTGATGTGCCGATGTGATGTGATGTGATGTGATGGGATGTGACGTGATGTGATGTGGAGTGAAGTGATGTGTTGATTTGAGCATTGTTGATTGATAGTAAGGGATGGTCCGAAGACCTCCCCACTGGCAAAAACTACGCACCCGAGCGAGCCCGATTAGGGATCGTCGCAGGCTTCAACCCGCCAGAGTGCAAGGGCGAGCCTCGACCTGGGGCCAGGGCGTCCGTGATCACCCTGGTCCCGGCGCCAGGTAAGTTTAAGCAATACCTAACCAATCAAAACCAATCAAAAACTAAACAATACCAACTAATATCCTCATTTGACAAAAACTCAGCAACAAGTAAACAAATACAAACAACAATAAACCATCCTAACATATTCATAACACACACCGATCGCATGAACAACGACGAATAATCCACTCAAACCCAGCTATCATCCAACATGTTCAATCCGTTGCTTCAAATGTCAAAACACAACAAATACTACTCACTTGACTCGCACAGTAGCATCGTACTACCAGAGCGAATCGCACTCGCGTAGAAGTGGAAAATCCTCCCCCATCCGCCTCTCCCATCTACTGCGAATAGGAGAAACCTTGTTCAAGATAGAACCTTCACATAGAACACCAATCGGTCACACAAACCACATCATCCTCACTTAGATCAATCCTCGTGTAAATTCAAATTTGCACATTAAGTGAGACAATGTGAATCAACTAAACCATCCGTGCCAACCCAACCAAACAGAACCATGGTGAATTCCGAGTGGATGGATGTTATTCGTACGATGCTTATTTGCTTGATAAAGAGGATGTAAGAATTGTGTGTGTTGATGGTTTGTATATGACTTAGCACTCGTGTGTCTGCTCATGTTGTGTGTATTGTTTTGCTTTGGGACACGATGCGATGCGATGCGATTCGATTCGATGTGGTGTTAGTATGAGAGAGATTTCTCGATAGTGATGTTCTGGTTTGCTGATGTGCCGATGTGATGTGATGTGATGTGATGTGACGTGATGTGATGTGGAGTGAAGTGATGTGTTGATTTGAGCATTGTTGATTGATAGTAAGGGATGGTCCGAAGACCTCCCCACTGGCAAAAACTACGCACCCGAGCGAGCCCGATTAGGGATCGTCGCAGGCTTCAACCCGCCAGAGTGCAAGGGCGAGCCTCGACCTGGGGCCAGGGCGTCCGTGATCACCCTGGTCCCGGCGCCAGGTAAGTTTAAGCAATACCTAACCAATCAAAACCAATCAAAAACTAAACAATACCAACTAATATCCTCATTTGACAAAAACTCAGCAACAAGTAAACAAATACAAACAACAATAAACCATCCTAACACATTCATAACACACACCGATCGCATGAACAACGACGAATAATCCACTCAAACCCAGCTATCATCCAACATGTTCAATCCGTTGCTTCAAATGTCAAAACACAACAAATACTACTCACTTGACTCGCACAGTAGCATCGTACTACCAGAGCGAATCGCACTCGCGTAGAAGTGGAAAATCCTCCCCCATCCGCCTCTCCCATCTACTGCGAATAGGAGAAACCTTGTTCAAGATAGAACCTTCACATAGAACACCAATCGGTCACACAAACCACATCATCCTCACTTAGATCAATCCTCGTGTAAATTCAAATTTGCACATTAAGTGAGACAATGTGAATCAACTAAACCATCCGTGCCAACCCAACCAAACAGAACCATGGTGAATTCCGAGTGCATGGATGTTATTCGTACGATGCTTATTTGCTTGATAAAGAGGATGTAAGAATTGTGTGTGTTGATGGTTTGTATATGACTTAGCACTCGTGTGTCTGCTCATGTTGTGTGTATTGTTTTGCTTTGGGACACGATGCGATGCGATGCGATGCGATTCGATTCGATGTGGTGTTAGTATGAGAGAGTTTTCTCGATAGTGATGTTCTGGTTTGCTGATGTGCCGATGTGATGTGATGTGATGTGATGTGACGTGATGTGATGTGGAGTGAAGTGATGTGTTGATTTGAGCATTGTGTTGATTGATAGTAAGGGATGGTCCGAAGACCTCCCCACTGGCAAAAACTACGCACCCGAGCGAGCCCGATTAGGGATCGTCGCAGGCTTCAACCCGCCAGAGTGCAAGGGCGAGCCTCGACCTGGGGCCAGGGCGTCCGTGATCACCCTGGTCCCGGCGCCAAGTAAGTTTAAGCAATACCTAACCAATCAAAACCAATCAAAAACTAAACAATACCAACTAATATCCTCATTTGACAAAAACTCAGCAACAAGTAAACAAATACAAACAACAATAAACCATCCTAACATATTCATAACACACACCGATCGCATGAACAACGACGAATAATCCACTCAAACCCAGCTATCATCCAACATGTTCAATCCGTTGCTTCAAATGTCAAAACACAACAAATACTACTCACTTGACTCGCACAGTAGCATCGTACTACCAGAGCGAATCGCACTCGCGTAGAAGTGGAAAATCCTCCCCCATCCGCCTCTCCCATCTACTGCGAATAGGAGAAACCTTTTTCAAGATAGAACCTTCACATAGAACACCAATCGGTCACACAAACCACATCATCCTCACTTAGATCAATCCTCGTGTAAATTCAAATTTGCACATTAAGTGAGACAATGTGAATCAACTAAACCATCCGTGCCAACCCAACCAAACAGAACCATGGTGAATTCCGAGTGGATGGATGTTATTCGTACGATGCTTATTTGCTTGATAAAGAGGATGTAAGAATTGTGTGTGTTGATGGTTTGTATATGACTTAGCGCTCGTGTGTCTGCTCATGTTGTGTGTATTGTTTTGCTTTGAGACACGATGCGATGCGATTCGATTCGATGTGGTGTTAGTATGAGAGAGTTTTCTCGATAGTGATGTTCTGGTTTGCTGATGTGCCGATGTGATGTGATGTGATGTGATGTGACGTGATGTGATGTGGAGTGAAGTGATGTGTTGATTTGAGCATTGTTGATTGATAGTAAGGGATGGTCCGAAGACCTCCCCACTGGCAAAAACTACGCACCCGAGCGAGCCCGATTAGGGATCGTCGCAGGCTTCAACCCGCCAGAGCGCAAGGGCGAGCCTCGACCTGGGGCCAGGGCGTCCGTGATCACCCTGGTCCCGGCGCCAGGTAAGTTTAAGCAATACCTAACCAATCAAAACCAATCAAAAACTAAACAATACCAACTAATATCCTCATTTGACAAAAACTCAGCAACAAGTAAACAAATACAAACAACAATAAACCATCCTAACACATTCATAACACACACCGATCGCATGAACAACGACGAATAATCCACTCAAACCCAGCTATCATCCAACATGTTCAATCCGTTGCTTCAAATGTCAAAACACAACAAATACTACTCACTTGACTCGCACAGTAGCATCGTACTACCAGAGCGAATCGCACTCGCGTAGAAGTGGAAAATCCTCCCCCATCCGCCTCTCCCATCTACTGCGAATAGGAGAAACCTTGTTCAAGATAGAACCTTCACATAGAACACCAATCGGTCACACAAACCACATCATCCTCACTTAGATCAATCCTCGTGTAAATTCAAATTTGCACATTAAGTGAGACAATGTGAATCAACTAAACCATCCGTGCCAACCCAACCAAACAGAACCATGATGAATTCCGAGTGCATGGATGTTATTCGTACGATGCTTATTTGCTTGATAAAGAGGATGTAAGAATTGTGTGTGTTGATGGTTTGTATATGACTTAGCACTCGTGTGTCTGCTCATGTTGTGTGTATTGTTTTGCTTTGGGACACGATGCGATGCGATGCGATGCGATTCGATTCGATGTGGTGTTAGTATGAGAGAGTTTTCTCGATAGTGATGTTCTGGTTTGCTGATGTGCCGATGTGATGTGATGTGATGTGATGTGACGTGATGTGATGTGGAGTGAAGTGATGTGTTGATTTGAGCATTGTGTTGATTGATAGTAAGGGATGGTCCGAAGACCTCCCCACTGGCAAGAACTACGCACCCGAGCGAGCCCGATTAGGGATCGTCGCAGGCTTCAACCCGCCAGAGTGCAAGGGCGAGCCTCGACCTGGGGCCAGGGCGTCCGTGATCACCCTGGTCCCGGCGCCAGGTAAGTTTAAGCAATACCTAACCAATCAAAACCAATCAAAAACTAAACAATACCAACTAATATCCTCATTTGACAAAAACTCAGCAACAAGTAAACAAATACAAACAACAATAAACCATCCTAACATATTCATAACACACACCGATCGCATGAACAACGACGAATAATCCACTCAAACCCAGCTATCATCCAACATGTTCAATCCGTTGCTTCAAATGTCAAAACACAACAAATACTACTCACTTGACTCGCACAGTAGCATCGTACTACCAGAGCGAATCGCACTCGCGTAGAAGTGGAAAATCCTCCCCCATCCGCCTCTCCCATCTACTGCGAATAGGAGAAACCTTGTTCAAGATAGAACCTTCACATAGAACACCAATCGGTCACACAAACCACATCATCCTCACCTAGATCAATCCTCGTGTAAATTCAAATTTGCACATTAAGTGAGACAATGTGAATCAACTAAACCATCCGTGCCAACCCAACCAAACAGAACCATGGTGAATTCCGAGTGGATGGATGTTATTCGTACGATGCTTATTTGCTTGATAAAGAGGATGTAAGAATTGTGTGTGTTGATGGTTTGTATATGACTTAGCACTCGTGTGTCTGCTCATGTTGTGTGTATTGTTTTGCTTTGGGACACGATGCGATTCGATTCGATGTGGTGTTAGTATGAGAGAGTTTTCTCGATAGTGATGTTCTGGTTTGCTGATGTGCCGATGTGATGTGATGTGATGTGATGTGACGTGATGTGATGTGGAGTGAAGTGATGTGTTGATTTGAGCATTGTGTTGATTGATAGTAAGGGATGGTCCGAAGACCTCCCCACTGGCAAGAACTACGCACCCGAGCGAGCCCGATTAGGGATCGTCGCAGGCTTCAACCCGCCAGAGTGCAAGGGCGAGCCTCGACCTGGGGCCAGGGCGTCCGTGATCACCCTGGTCCCGGCGCCAGGTAAGTTTAAGCAATACCTAACCAATCAAAACCAATCAAAAACTAAACAATACCAACTAATATCCTCATTTGACAAAAACGCAGAAACAAGTAAACAAATACAAACAACAATAAACCATCCTAACATATTCATAACACACACCGATCGCATGAACAACGACGAATAATCCACTCAAACCCAGCTATCATCCAACATGTTCAATCCGTTGCTTCAAATGTCAAAACACAACAAATACTACTCACTTGACTCGCACAGTAGCATCGTACTACCAGAGCGAATCGCACTCGCGTAGAAGTGGAAAATCCTCCCCCATCCGCCTCTCCCATCTACTGCGAATAGGAGAAACCTTGTTCAAGATAGAACCTTCACATAGAACACCAATCGGTCACACAAACCACATCATCCTCACTTAGATCAATCCTCGTGTAAATTCAAATTTGCACATTAAGTGAGACAATGTGAATCAACTAAACCATCCGTGCCAACCCAACCAAACAGAACCATGGTGAATTCCGAGTGGATGGATGTTATTCGTACGATGCTTATTTGCTTGATAAAGAGGATGTAAGAATTGTGTGTGTTGATGGTTTGTATATGACTTAGCACTCGTGTGTCTGCTCATGTTGTGTGTATTGTTTTGCTTTGAGACACGATGCGATGCGATTCGATTCGATGTGGTGTTAGTATGAGAGAGTTTTCTCGATAGTGATGTTCTGGTTTGCTGATGTGCCGATGTGACGTGATGTGATGTGGAGTGAAGTGATGTGTTGATTTGAGCATTGTTGATTGATAGTAAGGGATGGTCCGAAGACCTCCCCACTGGCAAAAACTACGCACCCGAGCGAGCCCGATTAGGGATCGTCGCAGGCTTCAACCCGCCAGAGTGCAAGGGCGAGCCTCGACCTGGGGCCAGGGCGTCCGTGATCACCCTGGTCCCGGCGCCAGGTAAGTTTAAGCAATACCTAACCAATCAAAACCAATCAAAAACTAAACAATACCAACTAATATCCTCATTTGACAAAAACTCAGCAACAAGTAAACAAATACAAACAACAATAAACCATCCTAACATATTCATAACACACACCGATCGCATGAACAACGACGAATAATCCACTCAAACCCAGCTATCATCCAACATGTTCAATCCGTTGCTTCAAATGTCAAAACACAACAAATACTACTCACTTGACTCGCACAGTAGCATCGTACTACCAGAGCGAATCGCACTCGCGTAGAAGTGGAAAATCCTCCCCCATCCGCCTCTCCCATCTACTGCGAATAGGAGAAACCTTTTTCAAGATAGAACCTTCACATAGAACACCAATCGGTCACACAAACCACATCATCCTCACTTAGATCAATCCTCGTGTAAATTCAAATTTGCACATTAAGTGAGACAATGTGAATCAACTAAACCATCCGTGCCAACCCAACCAAACAGAACCATGGTGAATTCCGAGTGGATGGATGTTATTCGTACGATGCTTATTTGCTTGATAAAGAGGATGTAAGAATTGTGTGTGTTGATGGTTTGTATATGACTTAGCACTCGTGTGTCTGCTCATGTTGTGTGTATTGTTTTGCTTTGGGACACGATGCGATGCGATGCGATGCGATTCGATTCGATGTGGTGTTAGTATGAGAGAGTTTTCTCGATAGTGATGTTCTGGTTTGCTGATGTGCCGATGTGATGTGATGTGATGTGATGTGACGTGATGTGATGTGGAGTGAAGTGATGTGTTGATTTGAGCATTGTGTTGATTGATAGTAAGGGATGGTCCGAAGACCTCCCCACTGGCAAAAACTACGCACCCGAGCGAGCCCGATTAGGGATCGTCGCAGGCTTCAACCCGCCAGAGTGCAAGGGCGAGCCTCGACCCGGGGCCAGGGCGTCCGTGATCACCCTGGTCCCGGCGCCAGGTAAGTTTAAGCAATACCTAACCAATCAAAACCAATCAAAAACTAAACAATACCAACTAATATCCTCATTTGACAAAAACTCAGCAACAAGTAAACAAATACAAACAACAATAAACCATCCTAACATATTCATAACACACACCGATCGCATGAACAACGACGAATAATCCACTCAAACCCAGCTATCATCCAACATGTTCAATCCGTTGCTTCAAATGTCAAAACACAACAAATACTACTCACTTGACTCGCACAGTAGCATCGTACTACCAGAGCGAATCGCACTCGCGTAGAAGTGGAAAATCCTCCCCCATCCGCCTCTCCCATCTACTGCGAATAGGAGAAACCTTGTTCAAGATAGAACCTTCACATAGAACACCAATCGGTCACACAAACCACATCATCCTCACTTAGATCAATCCTCGTGTAAATTCAAATTTGCACATTAAGTGAGACAATGTGAATCAACTAAACCATCCGTGCCAACCCAACCAAACAGAACCATGGTGAATTCCGAGTGGATGGATGTTATTCGTACGATGCTTATTTGCTTGATAAAGAGGATGTAAGAATTGTGTGTGTTGATGGTTTGTATATGACTTAGCACTCGTGTGTCTGCTCATGTTGTGTGTATTGTTTTGCTTTGGGACACGATGCGATTCGATTCGATGTGGTGTTAGTATGAGAGAGTTTTCTCGATAGTGATGTTCTGGTTTGCTGATGTGCCGATGTGATGTGATGTGATGTGATGTGACGTGATGTGATGTGGAGTGAAGTGATGTGTTGATTTGAGCATTGTGTTGATTGATAGTAAGGGATGGTCCGAAGACCTCCCCACTGGCAAGAACTACGCACCCGAGCGAGCCCGATTAGGGATCGTCGCAGGCTTCAACCCGCCAGAGTGCAAGGGCGAGCCTCGACCTGGGGCCAGGGCGTCCGTGATCACCCTGGTCCCGGCGCCAGGTAAGTTTAAGCAATACCTAACCAATCAAAACCAATCAAAAACTAAACAATACCAACTAATATCCTCATTTGACAAAAACTCAGCAACAAGTAAACAAATACAAACAACAATAAACCATCCTAACATATTCATAACACACACCGATCGCATGAACAACGACGAATAATCCACTCAAACCCAGCTATCATCCAACATGTTCAATCCGTTGCTTCAAATGTCAAAACACAACAAATACTACTCACTTGACTCGCACAGTAGCATCGTACTACCAGAGCGAATCGCACTCGCGTAGAAGTGGAAAATCCTCCCCCATCCGCCTCTCCCATCTACTGCGAATAGGAGAAACCTTGTTCAAGATAGAACCTTCACATAGAACACCAATCGGTCACACAAACCACATCATCCTCACTTAGATCAATCCTCGTGTAAATTCAAATTTGCACATTAAGTGAGACAATGTGAATCAACTAAACCATCCGTGCCAACCCAACCAAACAGAACCATGGTGAATTCCGAGTGGATGGATGTTATTCGTACGATGCTTATTTGCTTGATAAAGAGGATGTAAGAATTGTGTGTGTTGATGGTTTGTATATGACTTAGCGCTCGTGTGTCTGCTCATGTTGTGTGTATTGTTTTGCTTTGAGACACGATGCGATGCGATTCGATTCGATGTGGTGTTAGTATGAGAGAGTTTTCTCGATAGTGATGTTCTGGTTTGCTGATGTGCCGATGTGATGTGATGTGATGTGATGTGACGTGATGTGATGTGGAGTGAAGTGATGTGTTGATTTGAGCATTGTGTTGATTGATAGTAAGGGATGGTCCGAAGGCCTCCCCACTGGCAAGAACTACGCACCCGAGCGAGCCCGATTAGGGATCGTCGCAGGCTTCAACCCGCCAGAGTGCAAGGGCGAGCCTCGACCTGGGGCCAGGGCGTCCGTGATCACCCTGGTCCCGGCGCCAGGTAAGTTTAAGCAATACCTAACCAATCAAAACCAATCAAAAACTAAACAATACCAACTAATATCCTCATTTGACAAAAACTCAGAAACAAGTAAACAAATACAAACAACAATAAACCATCCTAACATATTCATAACACACACCGATCGCATGAACAACGACGAATAATCCACTCAAACCCAGCTATCATCCAACATGTTCAATCCGTTGCTTCAAATGTCAAAACACAACAAATACTACTCACTTGACTCGCACAGTAGCATCGTACTACCAGAGCGAATCGCACTCGCGTAGAAGTGGAAAATCCTCCCCCATCCGCCTCTCCCATCTACTGCGAATAGGAGAAACCTTTTTCAAGATAGAACCTTCACATAGAACACCAATCGGTCACACAAACCACATCATCCTCACTTAGATCAATCCTCGTGTAAATTCAAATTTGCACATTAAGTGAGACAATGTGAATCAACTAAACCATCCGTGCCAACCCAACCAAACAGAACCATGGTGAATTCCGAGTGGATGGATGTTATTCGTACGATGCTTATTTGCTTGATAAAGAGGATGTAAGAATTGTGTGTGTTGATGGTTTGTATATGACTTAGCGCTCGTGTGTCTGCTCATGTTGTGTGTATTGTTTTGCTTTGAGACACGATGCGATGCGATTCGATTCGATGTGGTGTTAGTATGAGAGAGTTTTCTCGATAGTGATGTTCTGGTTTGCTGATGTGCCGATGTGATGTGATGTGATGTGACGTGATGTGATGTGGAGTGAAGTGATGTGTTGATTTGAGCATTGTTGATTGATAGTAAGGGATGGTCCGAAGACCTCCCCACTGGCAAGAACTACGCACCCGAGCGAGCCCGATTAGGGATCGTCGCAGGCTTCAACCCGCCAGAGTGCAAGGGCGAGCCTCGACCTGGGGCCAGGGCGTCCGTGATCACCCTGGTCCCGGCGCCAGGTAAGTTTAAGCAATACCTAACCAATCAAAACCAATCAAAAACTAAACAATACCAACTAATATCCTCATTTGACAAAAACTCAGCAACAAGTAAACAAATACAAACAACAATAAACCATCCTAACATATTCATAACACACACCGATCGCATGAACAACGACGAATAATCCACTCAAACCCAGCTATCATCCAACATGTTCAATCCGTTGCTTCAAATGTCAAAACACAACAAATACTACTCACTTGACTCGCACAGTAGCATCGTACTACCAGAGCGAATCGCACTCGCGTAGAAGTGGAAAATCCTCCCCCATCCGCCTCTCCCATCTACTGCGAATAGGAGAAACCTTGTTCAAGATAGAACCTTCACATAGAACACCAATCGGTCACACAAACCACATCATCCTCACCTAGATCAATCCTCGTGTAAATTCAAATTTGCACATTAAGTGAGACAATGTGAATCAACTAAACCATCCGTGCCAACCCAACCAAACAGAACCATGGTGAATTCCGAGTGGATGGATGTTATTCGTACGATGCTTATTTGCTTGATAAAGAGGATGTAAGAATTGTGTGTGTTGATGGTTTGTATATGACTTAGCACTCGTGTGTCTGCTCATGTTGTGTGTATTGTTTTGCTTTGGGACACGATGCGATTCGATTCGATGTGGTGTTAGTATGAGAGAGTTTTCTCGATAGTGATGTTCTGGTTTGCTGATGTGCCGATGTGATGTGATGTGATGTGATGTGACGTGATGTGATGTGGAGTGAAGTGATGTGTTGATTTGAGCATTGTGTTGATTGATAGTAAGGGATGGTCCGAAGACCTCCCCACTGGCAAGAACTACGCACCCGAGCGAGCCCGATTAGGGATCGTCGCAGGCTTCAACCCGCCAGAGTGCAAGGGCGAGCCTCGACCTGGGGCCAGGGCGTCCGTGATCACCCTGGTCCCGGCGCCAGGTAAGTTTAAGCAATACCTAACCAATCAAAACCAATCAAAAACTAAACAATACCAACTAATATCCTCATTTGACAAAAACGCAGAAACAAGTAAACAAATACAAACAACAATAAACCATCCTAACATATTCATAACACACACCGATCGCATGAACAACGACGAATAATCCACTCAAACCCAGCTATCATCCAACATGTTCAATCCGTTGCTTCAAATGTCAAAACACAACAAATACTACTCACTTGACTCGCACAGTAGCATCGTACTACCAGAGCGAATCGCACTCGCGTAGAAGTGGAAAATCCTCCCCCATCCGCCTCTCCCATCTACTGCGAATAGGAGAAACCTTGTTCAAGATAGAACCTTCACATAGAACACCAATCGGTCACACAAACCACATCATCCTCACTTAGATCAATCCTCGTGTAAATTCAAATTTGCACATTAAGTGAGACAATGTGAATCAACTAAACCATCCGTGCCAACCCAACCAAACAGAACCATGGTGAATTCCGAGTGGATGGATGTTATTCGTACGATGCTTATTTGCTTGATAAAGAGGATGTAAGAATTGTGTGTGTTGATGGTTTGTATATGACTTAGCACTCGTGTGTCTGCTCATGTTGTGTGTATTGTTTTGCTTTGAGACACGATGCGATGCGATTCGATTCGATGTGGTGTTAGTATGAGAGAGTTTTCTCGATAGTGATGTTCTGGTTTGCTGATGTGCCGATGTGACGTGATGTGATGTGGAGTGAAGTGATGTGTTGATTTGAGCATTGTTGATTGATAGTAAGGGATGGTCCGAAGACCTCCCCACTGGCAAAAACTACGCACCCGAGCGAGCCCGATTAGGGATCGTCGCAGGCTTCAACCCGCCAGAGTGCAAGGGCGAGCCTCGACCTGGGGCCAGGGCGTCCGTGATCACCCTGGTCCCGGCGCCAGGTAAGTTTAAGCAATACCTAACCAATCAAAACCAATCAAAAACTAAACAATACCAACTAATATCCTCATTTGACAAAAACTCAGCAACAAGTAAACAAATACAAACAACAATAAACCATCCTAACATATTCATAACACACACCGATCGCATGAACAACGACGAATAATCCACTCAAACCCAGCTATCATCCAACATGTTCAATCCGTTGCTTCAAATGTCAAAACACAACAAATACTACTCACTTGACTCGCACAGTAGCATCGTACTACCAGAGCGAATCGCACTCGCGTAGAAGTGGAAAATCCTCCCCCATCCGCCTCTCCCATCTACTGCGAATAGGAGAAACCTTTTTCAAGATAGAACCTTCACATAGAACACCAATCGGTCACACAAACCACATCATCCTCACTTAGATCAATCCTCGTGTAAATTCAAATTTGCACATTAAGTGAGACAATGTGAATCAACTAAACCATCCGTGCCAACCCAACCAAACAGAACCATGGTGAATTCCGAGTGGATGGATGTTATTCGTACGATGCTTATTTGCTTGATAAAGAGGATGTAAGAATTGTGTGTGTTGATGGTTTGTATATGACTTAGCACTCGTGTGTCTGCTCATGTTGTGTGTATTGTTTTGCTTTGGGACACGATGCGATGCGATGCGATGCGATTCGATTCGATGTGGTGTTAGTATGAGAGAGTTTTCTCGATAGTGATGTTCTGGTTTGCTGATGTGCCGATGTGATGTGATGTGATGTGATGTGACGTGATGTGATGTGGAGTGAAGTGATGTGTTGATTTGAGCATTGTGTTGATTGATAGTAAGGGATGGTCCGAAGACCTCCCCACTGGCAAAAACTACGCACCCGAGCGAGCCCGATTAGGGATCGTCGCAGGCTTCAACCCGCCAGAGTGCAAGGGCGAGCCTCGACCCGGGGCCAGGGCGTCCGTGATCACCCTGGTCCCGGCGCCAGGTAAGTTTAAGCAATACCTAACCAATCAAAACCAATCAAAAACTAAACAATACCAACTAATATCCTCATTTGACAAAAACTCAGCAACAAGTAAACAAATACAAACAACAATAAACCATCCTAACACATTCATAACACACACCGATCGCATGAACAACGACGAATAATCCACTCAAACCCAGCTATCATCCAACATGTTCAATCCGTTGCTTCAAATGTCAAAACACAACAAATACTACTCACTTGACTCGCACAGTAGCATCGTACTACCAGAGCGAATCGCACTCGCGTAGAAGTGGAAAATCCTCCCCCATCCGCCTCTCCCATCTACTGCGAATAGGAGAAACCTTGTTCAAGATAGAACCTTCACATAGAACACCAATCGGTCACACAAACCACATCATCCTCACTTAGATCAATCCTCGTGTAAATTCAAATTTGCACATTAAGTGAGACAATGTGAATCAACTAAACCATCCGTGCCAACCCAACCAAACAGAACCATGGTGAATTCCGAGTGGATGGATGTTATTCGTACGATGCTTATTTGCTTGATAAAGAGGATGTAAGAATTGTGTGTGTTGATGGTTTGTATATGACTTAGCACTCGTGTGTCTGCTCATGTTGTGTGTATTGTTTTGCTTTGGGACACGATGCGATTCGATTCGATGTGGTGTTAGTATGAGAGAGTTTTCTCGATAGTGATGTTCTGGTTTGCTGATGTGCCGATGTGATGTGATGTGATGTGATGTGACGTGATGTGATGTGGAGTGAAGTGATGTGTTGATTTGAGCATTGTGTTGATTGATAGTAAGGGATGGTCCGAAGACCTCCCCACTGGCAAGAACTACGCACCCGAGCGAGCCCGATTAGGGATCGTCGCAGGCTTCAACCCGCCAGAGTGCAAGGGCGAGCCTCGACCTGGGGCCAGGGCGTCCGTGATCACCCTGGTCCCGGCGCCAGGTAAGTTTAAGCAATACCTAACCAATCAAAACCAATCAAAAACTAAACAATACCAACTAATATCCTCATTTGACAAAAACTCAGCAACAAGTAAACAAATACAAACAACAATAAACCATCCTAACATATTCATAACACACACCGATCGCATGAACAACGACGAATAATCCACTCAAACCCAGCTATCATCCAACATGTTCAATCCGTTGCTTCAAATGTCAAAACACAACAAATACTACTCACTTGACTCGCACAGTAGCATCGTACTACCAGAGCGAATCGCACTCGCGTAGAAGTGGAAAATCCTCCCCCATCCGCCTCTCCCATCTACTGCGAATAGGAGAAACCTTGTTCAAGATAGAACCTTCACATAGAACACCAATCGGTCACACAAACCACATCATCCTCACTTAGATCAATCCTCGTGTAAATTCAAATTTGCACATTAAGTGAGACAATGTGAATCAACTAAACCATCCGTGCCAACCCAACCAAACAGAACCATGGTGAATTCCGAGTGGATGGATGTTATTCGTACGATGCTTATTTGCTTGATAAAGAGGATGTAAGAATTGTGTGTGTTGATGGTTTGTATATGACTTAGCGCTCGTGTGTCTGCTCATGTTGTGTGTATTGTTTTGCTTTGAGACACGATGCGATGCGATTCGATTCGATGTGGTGTTAGTATGAGAGAGTTTTCTCGATAGTGATGTTCTGGTTTGCTGATGTGCCGATGTGATGTGATGTGATGTGATGTGACGTGATGTGATGTGGAGTGAAGTGATGTGTTGATTTGAGCATTGTGTTGATTGATAGTAAGGGATGGTCCGAAGGCCTCCCCACTGGCAAGAACTACGCACCCGAGCGAGCCCGATTAGGGATCGTCGCAGGCTTCAACCCGCCAGAGTGCAAGGGCGAGCCTCGACCTGGGGCCAGGGCGTCCGTGATCACCCTGGTCCCGGCGCCAGGTAAGTTTAAGCAATACCTAACCAATCAAAACCAATCAAAAACTAAACAATACCAACTAATATCCTCATTTGACAAAAACGCAGAAACAAGTAAACAAATACAAACAACAATAAACCATCCTAACATATTCATAACACACACCGATCGCATGAACAACGACGAATAATCCACTCAAACCCAGCTATCATCCAACATGTTCAATCCGTTGCTTCAAATGTCAAAACACAACAAATACTACTCACTTGACTCGCACAGTAGCATCGTACTACCAGAGCGAATCGCACTCGCGTAGAAGTGGAAAATCCTCCCCCATCCGCCTCTCCCATCTACTGCGAATAGGAGAAACCTTTTTCAAGATAGAACCTTCACATAGAACACCAATCGGTCACACAAACCACATCATCCTCACTGAGATCAATCCTCGTGTAAATTCAAATTTGCACATTAAGTGAGACAATGTGAATCAACTAAACCATTCGTGCCAACCCAACCAAACAGAACCATGGTGAATTCCGAGTGGATGGATGTTATTCGTACGATGCTTATTTGCTTGATAAAGAGGATGTAAGAATTGTGTGTGTTGATGGTTTGTATATGACTTAGCGCTCGTGTGTCTGCTCATGTTGTGTGTATTGTTTTGCTTTGAGACACGATGCGATGCGATTCGATTCGATGTGGTGTTAGTATGAGAGAGTTTTCTCGATAGTGATGTTCTGGTTTGCTGATGTGCCGATGTGATGTGATGTGATGTGACGTGATGTGATGTGGAGTGAAGTGATGTGTTGATTTGAGCATTGTTGATTGATAGTAAGGGATGGTCCGAAGACCTCCCCACTGGCAAGAACTACGCACCCGAGCGAGCCCGATTAGGGATCGTCGCAGGCTTCAACCCGCCAGAGTGCAAGGGCGAGCCTCGACCTGGGGCCAGGGCGTCCGTGATCACCCTGGTCCCGGCGCCAGGTAAGTTTAAGCAATACCTAACCAATCAAAACCAATCAAAAACTAAACAATACCAACTAATATCCTCATTTGACAAAAACTCAGCAACAAGTAAACAAATACAAACAACAATAAACCATCCTAACATATTCATAACACACACCGATCGCATGAACAACGACGAATAATCCACTCAAACCCAGCTATCATCCAACATGTTCAATCCGTTGCTTCAAATGTCAAAACACAACAAATACTACTCACTTGACTCGCACAGTAGCATCGTACTACCAGAGCGAATCGCACTCGCGTAGAAGTGGAAAATCCTCCCCCATCCGCCTCTCCCATCTACTGCGAATAGGAGAAACCTTGTTCAAGATAGAACCTTCACATAGAACACCAATCGGTCACACAAACCACATCATCCTCACTTAGATCAATCCTCGTGTAAATTCAAATTTGCACATTAAGTGAGACAATGTGAATCAACTAAACCATTCGTGCCAACCCAACCAAACAGAACCATGGTGAATTCCGAGTGGATGGATGTTATTCGTACGATGCTTATTTGCTTGATAAAGAGGATGTAAGAATTGTGTGTGTTGATGGTTTGTATATGACTTAGCACTCGTGTGTCTGCTCATGTTGTGTGTATTGTTTTGCTTTGGGACACGATGCGATTCGATTCGATGTGGTGTTAGTATGAGAGAGTTTTCTCGATAGTGATGTTCTGGTTTGCTGATGTGCCGATGTGATGTGATGTGATGTGATGTGACGTGATGTGATGTGGAGTGAAGTGATGTGTTGATTTGAGCATTGTGTTGATTGATAGTAAGGGATGGTCCGAAGGCCTCCCCACTGGCAAGAACTACGCACCCGAGCGAGCCCGATTAGGGATCGTCGCAGGCTTCAACCCGCCAGAGTGCAAGGGCGAGCCTCGACCTGGGGCCAGGGCGTCCGTGATCACCCTGGTCCCGGCGCCAGGTAAGTTTAAGCAATACCTAACCAATCAAAACCAATCAAAAACTAAACAATACCAACTAATATCCTCATTTGACAAAAACTCAGCAACAAGTAAACAAATACAAACAACAATAAACCATCCTAACATATTCATAACACACACCGATCGCATGAACAACGACGAATAATCCACTCAAACCCAGCTATCATCCAACATGTTCAATCCGTTGCTTCAAATGTCAAAACACAACAAATACTACTCACTTGACTCGCACAGTAGCATCGTACTACCAGAGCGAATCGCACTCGCGTAGAAGTGGAAAATCCTCCCCCATCCGCCTCTCCCATCTACTGCGAATAGGAGAAACCTTGTTCAAGATAGAACCTTCACATAGAACACCAATCGGTCACACAAACCACATCATCCTCACTTAGATCAATCCTCGTGTAAATTCAAATTTGCACATTAAGTGAGACAATGTGAATCAACTAAACCATCCGTGCCAACCCAACCAAACAGAACCATGGTGAATTCCGAGTGGATGGATGTTATTCGTACGATGCTTATTTGCTTGATAAAGAGGATGTAAGAATTGTGTGTGTTGATGGTTTGTATATGACTTAGCACTCGTGTGTCTGCTCATGTTGTGTGTATTGTTTTGCTTTGGGACACGATGCGATGCGATGCGATGCGATTCGATTCGATGTGGTGTTAGTATGAGAGAGTTTTCTCGATAGTGATGTTCTGGTTTGCTGATGTGCCGATGTGATGTGATGTGATGTGATGTGACGTGATGTGATGTGGAGTGAAGTGATGTGTTGATTTGAGCATTGTGTTGATTGATAGTAAGGGATGGTCCGAAGACCTCCCCACTGGCAAGAACTACGCACCCGAGCGAGCCCGATTAGGGATCGTCGCAGGCTTCAACCCGCCAGAGTGCAAGGGCGAGCCTCGACCTGGGGCCAGGGCGTCCGTGATCACCCTGGTCCCGGCGCCAGGTAAGTTTAAGCAATACCTAACCAATCAAAACCAATCAAAAACTAAACAATACCAACTAATATCCTCATTTGACAAAAACTCAGCAACAAGTAAACAAATACAAACAACAATAAACCATCCTAACATATTCATAACACACACCGATCGCATGAACAACGACGAATAATCCACTCAAACCCAGCTATCATCCAACATGTTCAATCCGTTGCTTCAAATGTCAAAACACAACAAATACTACTCACTTGACTCGCACAGTAGCATCGTACTACCAGAGCGAATCGCACTCGCGTAGAAGTGGAAAATCCTCCCCCATCCGCCTCTCCCATCTACTGCGAATAGGAGAAACCTTGTTCAAGATAGAACCTTCACATAGAACACCAATCGGTCACACAAACCACATCATCCTCACTTAGATCAATCCTCGTGTAAATTCAAATTTGCACATTAAGTGAGACAATGTGAATCAACTAAACCATTCGTGCCAACCCAACCAAACAGAACCATGGTGAATTCCGAGTGCATGGATGTTATTCGTACGATGCTTATTTGCTTGATAAAGAGGATGTAAGAATTGTGTGTGTTGATGGTTTGTATATGACTTAGCACTCGTGTGTCTGCTCATGTTGTGTGTATTGTTTTGCTTTGGGACACGATGCGATTCGATTCGATGTGGTGTTAGTATGAGAGAGTTTTCTCGATAGTGATGTTCTGGTTTGCTGATGTGCCGATGTGATGTGATGTGATGTGATGTGACGTGATGTGATGTGGAGTGAAGTGATGTGTTGATTTGAGCATTGTGTTGATTGATAGTAAGGGATGGTCCGAAGGCCTCCCCACTGGCAAGAACTACGCACCCGAGCGAGCCCGATTAGGGATCGTCGCAGGCTTCAACCCGCCAGAGTGCAAGGGCGAGCCTCGACCTGGGGCCAGGGCGTCCGTGATCACCCTGGTCCCGGCGCCAGGTAAGTTTAAGCAATACCTAACCAATCAAAACCAATCAAAAACTAAACAATACCAACTAATATCCTCATTTGACAAAAACTCAGCAACAAGTAAACAAATACAAACAACAATAAACCATCCTAACACATTCATAACACACACCGATCGCATGAACAACGACGAATAATCCACTCAAACCCAGCTATCATCCAACATGTTCAATCCGTTGCTTCAAATGTCAAAACACAACAAATACTACTCACTTGACTCGCACAGTAGCACCGTACTACCAGAGCGAATCGCACTCGCGTAGAAGTGGAAAATCCTCCCCCATCCGCCTCTCCCATCTACTGCGAATAGGAGAAACCTTGTTCAAGATAGAACCTTCACATAGAACACCAATCGGTCACACAAACCACATCATCCTCACTTAGATCAATCCTCGTGTAAATTCAAATTTGCACATTAAGTGAGACAATGTGAATCAACTAAACCATCCGTGCCAACCCAACCAAACAGAACCATGGTGAATTCCGAGTGGATGGATGTTATTCGTACGATGCTTATTTGCTTGATAAAGAGGATGTAAGAATTGTGTGTGTTGATGGTTTGTATATGACTTAGCACTCGTGTGTCTGCTCATGTTGTGTGTATTGTTTTGCTTTGGGACACGATGCGATGCGATGCGATGCGATTCGATTCGATGTGGTGTTAGTATGAGAGAGTTTTCTCGATAGTGATGTTCTGGTTTGCTGATGTGCCGATGTGATGTGATGTGATGTGATGTGACGTGATGTGATGTGGAGTGAAGTGATGTGTTGATTTGAGCATTGTGTTGATTGATAGTAAGGGATGGTCCGAAGACCTCCCCACTGGCAAGAACTACGCACCCGAGCGAGCCCGATTAGGGATCGTCGCAGGCTTCAACCCGCCAGAGTGCAAGGGCGAGCCTCGACCTGGGGCCAGGGCGTCCGTGATCACCCTGGTCCCGGCGCCAGGTAAGTTTAAGCAATACCTAACCAATCAAAACCAATCAAAAACTAAACAATACCAACTAATATCCTCATTTGACAAAAACTCAGCAACAAGTAAACAAATACAAACAACAATAAACCATCCTAACATATTCATAACACACACCGATCGCATGAACAACGACGAATAATCCACTCAAACCCAGCTATCATCCAACATGTTCAATCCGTTGCTTCAAATGTCAAAACACAACAAATACTACTCACTTGACTCGCACAGTAGCATCGTACTACCAGAGCGAATCGCACTCGCGTAGAAGTGGAAAATCCTCCCCCATCCGCCTCTCCCATCTACTGCGAATAGGAGAAACCTTGTTCAAGATAGAACCTTCACATAGAACACCAATCGGTCACACAAACCACATCATCCTCACTTAGATCAATCCTCGTGTAAATTCAAATTTGCACATTAAGTGAGACAATGTGAATCAACTAAACCATCCGTGCCAACCCAACCAAACAGAACCATGGTGAATTCCGAGTGCATGGATGTTATTCGTACGATGCTTATTTGCTTGATAAAGAGGATGTAAGAATTGTGTGTGTTGATGGTTTGTATATGACTTAGCACTCGTGTGTCTGCTCATGTTGTGTGTATTGTTTTGCTTTGGGACACGATGCGATTCGATTCGATGTGGTGTTAGTATGAGAGAGTTTTCTCGATAGTGATGTTCTGGTTTGCTGATGTGCCGATGTGATGTGATGTGATGTGATGTGACGTGATGTGATGTGGAGTGAAGTGATGTGTTGATTTGAGCATTGTGTTGATTGATAGTAAGGGATGGTCCGAAGGCCTCCCCACTGGCAAGAACTACGCACCCGAGCGAGCCCGATTAGGGATCGTCGCAGGCTTCAACCCGCCAGAGTGCAAGGGCGAGCCTCGACCTGGGGCCAGGGCGTCCGTGATCACCCTGGTCCCGGCGCCAGGTAAGTTTAAGCAATACCTAACCAATCAAAACCAATCAAAAACTAAACAATACCAACTAATATCCTCATTTGACAAAAACTCAGCAACAAGTAAACAAATACAAACAACAATAAACCATCCTAACATATTCATAACACACACCGATCGCATGAACAACGACGAATAATCCACTCAAACCCAGCTATCATCCAACATGTTCAATCCGTTGCTTCAAATGTCAAAACACAACAAATACTACTCACTTGACTCGCACAGTAGCATCGTACTACCAGAGCGAATCGCACTCGCGTAGAAGTGGAAAATCCTCCCCCATCCGCCTCTCCCATCTACTGCGAATAGGAGAAACCTTGTTCAAGATAGAACCTTCACATAGAACACCAATCGGTCACACAAACCACATCATCCTCACTTAGATCAATCCTCGTGTAAATTCAAATTTGCACATTAAGTGAGACAATGTGAATCAACTAAACCATCCGTGCCAACCCAACCAAACAGAACCATGGTGAATTCCGAGTGGATGGATGTTATTCGTACGATGCTTATTTGCTTGATAAAGAGGATGTAAGAATTGTGTGTGTTGATGGTTTGTATATGACTTAGCACTCGTGTGTCTGCTCATGTTGTGTGTATTGTTTTGCTTTGGGACACGATGCGATGCGATGCGATGCGATTCGATTCGATGTGGTGTTAGTATGAGAGAGTTTTCTCGATAGTGATGTTCTGGTTTGCTGATGTGCCGATGTGATGTGATGTGATGTGATGTGACGTGATGTGATGTGGAGTGAAGTGATGTGTTGATTTGAGCATTGTGTTGATTGATAGTAAGGGATGGTCCGAAGACCTCCCCACTGGCAAAAACTACGCACCCGAGCGAGCCCGATAAGGGATCGTCGCAGGCTTCAACCCGCCAGAGTGCAAGGGCGAGCCTCGACCTGGGGCCAGGGCGTCCGTGATCACCCTGGTCCCGGCGCCAGGTAAGTTTAAGCAATACCTAACCAATCAAAACCAATCAAAAACTAAACAATACCAACTAATATCCTCATTTGACAAAAACTCAGCAACAAGTAAACAAATACAAACAACAATAAACCATCCTAACATATTCATAACACACACCGATCGCATGAACAACGACGAATAATCCACTCAAACCCAGCTATCATCCAACATGTTCAATCCGTTGCTTCAAATGTCAAAACACAACAAATACTACTCACTTGACTCGCACAGTAGCATCGTACTACCAGAGCGAATCGCACTCGCGTAGAAGTGGAAAATCCTCCCCCATCCGCCTCTCCCATCTACTGCGAATAGGAGAAACCTTGTTCAAGATAGAACCTTCACATAGAACACCAATCGGTCACACAAACCACATCATCCTCACTTAGATCAATCCTCGTGTAAATTCAAATTTGCACATTAAGTGAGACAATGTGAATCAACTAAACCATCCGTGCCAACCCAACCAAACAGAACCATGGTGAATTCCGAGTGCATGGATGTTATTCGTACGATGCTTATTTGCTTGATAAAGAGGATGTAAGAATTGTGTGTGTTGATGGTTTGTATATGACTTAGCACTCGTGTGTCTGCTCATGTTGTGTGTATTGTTTTGCTTTGGGACACGATGCGATGCGATGCGATGCGATTCGATTCGATGTGGTGTTAGTATGAGAGAGTTTTCTCGATAGTGATGTTCTGGTTTGCTGATGTGCCGATGTGATGTGATGTGATGTGATGTGACGTGATGTGATGTGGAGTGAAGTGATGTGTTGATTTGAGCATTGTGTTGATTGATAGTAAGGGATGGTCCGAAGACCTCCCCACTGGCAAGAACTACGCACCCGAGCGAGCCCGATTAGGGATCGTCGCAGGCTTCAACCCGCCAGAGTGCAAGGGCGAGCCTCGACCTGGGGCCAGGGCGTCCGTGATCACCCTGGTCCCGGCGCCAGGTAAGTTTAAGCAATACCTAATCAATCAAAACCAATCAAAAACTAAACAATACCAACTAATATCCTCATTTGACAAAAACTCAGCAACAAGTAAACAAATACAAACAACAATAAACCATCCTAACATATTCATAACACACACCGATCGCATGAACAACGACGAATAATCCACTCAAACCCAGCTATCATCCAACATGTTCAATCCGTTGCTTCAAATGTCAAAACACAACAAATACTACTCACTTGACTCGCACAGTAGCATCGTACTACCAGAGCGAATCGCACTCGCGTAGAAGTGGAAAATCCTCCCCCATCCGCCTCTCCCATCTACTGCGAATAGGAGAAACCTTGTTCAAGATAGAACCTTCACATAGAACACCAATCGGTCACACAAACCACATCATCCTCACTTAGATCAATCCTCGTGTAAATTCAAATTTGCACATTAAGTGAGACAATGTGAATCAACTAAACCATCCGTGCCAACCCAACCAAACAGAACCATGGTGAATTCCGAGTGGATGGATGTTATTCGTACGATGCTTATTTGCTTGATAAAGAGGATGTAAGAATTGTGTGTGTTGATGGTTTGTATATGACTTAGCACTCGTGTGCCTGCTCATGTTGTGTGTATTGTTTTGCTTTGGGACACGATGCGATGCGATGCGATGCGATTCGATTCGATGTGGTGTTAGTATGAGAGAGTTTTCTCGATAGTGATGTTCTGGTTTGCTGATGTGCCGATGTGATGTGATGTGATGTGATGTGACGTGATGTGATGTGGAGTGAAGTGATGTGTTGATTTGAGCATTGTGTTGATTGATAGTAAGGGATGGTCCGAAGACCTCCCCACTGGCAAAAACTACGCACCCGAGCGAGCCCGATTAGGGATCGTCGCAGGCTTCAACCCGCCAGAGTGCAAGGGCGAGCCTCGACCTGGGGCCAGGGCGTCCGTGATCACCCTGGTCCCGGCGCCAGGTAAGTTTAAGCAATACCTAACCAATCAAAAACTAAACAATACCAACTAATATCCTCATTTGACAAAAACTCAGCAACAAGTAAACAAATACAAACAACAATAAACCATCCTAACATATTCATAACACACACCGATCGCATGAACAACGACGAATAATCCACTCAAACCCAGCTATCATCCAACATGTTCAATCCGTTGCTTCAAATGTCAAAACACAACAAATACTACTCACTTGACTCGCACAGTAGCATCGTACTACCAGAGCGAATCGCACTCGCGTAGAAGTGGAAAATCCTCCCCCATCCGCCTCTCCCATCTACTGCGAATAGGAGAAACCTTGTTCAAGATAGAACCTTCACATAGAACACCAATCGGTCACACAAACCACATCATCCTCACTTAGATCAATCCTCGTGTAAATTCAAATTTGCACATTAAGTGAGACAATGTGAATCAACTAAACCATCCGTGCCAACCCAACCAAACAGAACCATGGTGAATTCCGAGTGGATGGATGTTATTCGTACGATGCTTATTTGCTTGATAAAGAGGATGTAAGAATTGTGTGTGTTGATGGTTTGTATATGACTTAGCACTCGTGTGTCTGCTCATGTTGTGTGTATTGTTTTGCTTTGAGACACGATGCGATGCGATTCGATTCGATGTGGTGTTAGTATGAGAGAGTTTTCTCGATAGTGATGTTCTGGTTTGCTGGTGTGCCGATGTGATGTGATGTGATGTGATGTGACGTGATGTGATGTGGAGTGAAGTGATGTGTTGATTTGAGCATTGTGTTGATTGATAGTAAGGGATGGTCCGAAGACCTCCCCACTGGCAAAAACTACGCACCCGAGCGAGCCCGATTAGGGATCGTCGCAGGCTTCAACCCGCCAGAGTGCAAGGGCGAGCCTCGACCTGGGGCCAGGGCGTCCGTGATCACCCTGGTCCCGGCGCCAGGTAAGTTTAAGCAATACCTAACCAATCAAAACCAATCAAAAACTAAACAATACCAACTAATATCCTCATTTGACAAAAACTCAGCAACAAGTAAACAAATACAAACAACAATAAACCATCCTAACATATTCATAACACACACCGATCGCATGAACAACGACGAATAATCCACTCAAACCCAGCTATCATCCAACATGTTCAATCCGTTGCTTCAAATGTCAAAACACAACAAATACTACTCACTTGACTCGCACAGTAGCATCGTACTACCAGAGCGAATCGCACTCGCGTAGAAGTGGAAAATCCTCCCCCATCCGCCTCTCCCATCTACTGCGAATAGGAGAAACCTTGTTCAAGATAGAACCTTCACATAGAACACCAATCGGTCACACAAACCACATCATCCTCACTTAGATCAATCCTCGTGTAAATTCAAATTTGCACATTAAGTGAGACAATGTGAATCAACTAAACCATCCGTGCCAACCCAACCAAACAGAACCATGGTGAATTCCGAGTGGATGGATGTTATTCGTACGATGCTTATTTGCTTGATAAAGAGGATGTAAGAATTGTGTGTGTTGATGGTTTGTATATGACTTAGCACTCGTGTGTCTGCTCATGTTGTGTGTATTGTTTTGCTTTGAGACACGATGCGATGCGATTCGATTCGATGTGGTGTTAGTATGAGAGAGTTTTCTCGATAGTGATGTTCTGGTTTGCTGATGTGCCGATGTGATGTGATGTGATGTGATGTGACGTGATGTGATGTGGAGTGAAGTGATGTGTTGATTTGAGCATTGTGTTGATTGATAGTAAGGGATGGTCCGAAGACCTCCCCACTGGCAAGAACTACGCACCCGAGCGAGCCCGATTAGGGATCGTCGCAGGCTTCAACCCGCCAGAATGCAAGGGCGAGCCTCGACCTGGGGCCAGGGCGTCCGTGATCACCCTGGTCCCGGCGCCAGGTAAGTTTAAGCAATACCTAACCAATCAAAACCAATCAAAAACTAAACAATACCAACTAATATCCTCATTTGACAAAAACTCAGCAACAAGTAAACAAATACAAACAACAATAAACCATCCTAACATATGCATAACACACACCGATCGCATGAACAACGACGAATAATCCACTCAAACCCAGCTATCATCCAACATGTTCAATCCGTTGCTTCAAATGTCAAAACACAACAAATACTACTCACTTGACTCGCACAGTAGCATCGTACTACCAGAGCGAATCGCACTCGCGTAGAAGTGGAAAATCCTCCCCCATCCGCCTCTCCCATCTACTGCGAATAGGAGAAACCTTGTTCAAGATAGAACCTTCACATAGAACACCAATCGGTCACACAAACCACATCATCGTCACTTAGATCAATCCTCGTGTAAATTCAAATTTGCACATTAAGTGAGACAATGTGAATCAACTAAACCATCCGTGCCAACCCAACCAAACAGAACCATGGTGAATTCCGAGTGCATGGATGTTATTCGTACGATGCTTATTTGCTTGATAAAGAGGATGTAAGAATTGTGTGTGTTGATGGTTTGTATATGACTTAGCACTCGTGTGTCTGCTCATGTTGTGTGTATTGTTTTGCTTTGAGACACGATGCGATGCGATTCGATTCGATGTGGTGTTAGTATGAGAGAGTTTTCTCGATAGTGATGTTCTGGTTTGCTGATGTGCCGATGTGATGTGATGTGATGTGATGTGACGTGATGTGATGTGGAGTGAAGTGATGTGTTGATTTGAGCATTGTGTTGATTGATAGTAAGGGATGGTCCGAAGACCTCCCCACTGGCAAGAACTACGCACCCGAGCGAGCCCGATTAGGGATCGTCGCAGGCTTCAACCCGCCAGAATGCAAGGGCGAGCCTCGACCTGGGGCCAGGGCGTCCGTGATCACCCTGGTCCCGGCGCCAGGTAAGTTTAAGCAATACCTAACCAATCAAAACCAATCAAAAACTAAACAATACCAACTAATATCCTCATTTGACAAAAACTCAGCAACAAGTAAACAAATACAAACAACAATAAACCATCCTAACATATGCATAACACACACCGATCGCATGAACAACGACGAATAATCCACTCAAACCCAGCTATCATCCAACATGTTCAATCCGTTGCTTCAAATGTCAAAACACAACAAATACTACTCACTTGACTCGCACAGTAGCATCGTACTACCAGAGCGAATCGCACTCGCGTAGAAGTGGAAAATCCTCCCCCATCCGCCTCTCCCATCTACTGCGAATAGGAGAAACCTTGTTCAAGATAGAACCTTCACATAGAACACCAATCGGTCACACAAACCACATCATCGTCACTTAGATCAATCCTCGTGTAAATTCAAATTTGCACATTAAGTGAGACAATGTGAATCAACTAAACCATCCGTGCCAACCCAACCAAACAGAACCATGGTGAATTCCGAGTGCATGGATGTTATTCGTACGATGCTTATTTGCTTGATAAAGAGGATGTAAGAATTGTGTGTGTTGATGGTTTGTATATGACTTAGCACTCGTGTGTCTGCTCATGTTGTGTGTATTGTTTTGCTTTGAGACACGATGCGATGCGATTCGATTCGATGTGGTGTTAGTATGAGAGAGTTTTCTCGATAGTGATGTTCTGGTTTGCTGATGTGCCGATGTGATGTGATGTGATGTGATGTGACGTGATGTGATGTGGAGTGAAGTGATGTGTTGATTTGAGCATTGTTGATTGATAGTAAGGGATGGTCCGAAGACCTCCCCACTGGCAAAAACTACGCACCCGAGCGAGCCCGATTAGGGATCGTCGCAGGCTTCAACCCGCCAGAGTGCAAGGGCGAGCCTCGACCTGGGGCCAGGGCGTCCGTGATCACCCTGGTCCCGGCGCCAGGTAAGTTTAAGCAATACCTAACCAATCAAAACCA
Organism: Fasciola hepatica; assembly: GCA_948099385.1. NCBI lineage: Eukaryota > Metazoa > Platyhelminthes > Trematoda > Plagiorchiida > Fasciolidae > Fasciola > Fasciola hepatica. The sequence continues at coordinate 4,308,052 of CANUEZ040000060.1, read as the reverse complement.
ATCAAAAACTAAACAATACCAACTAATATCCTCATTTGACAAAAACTCAGCAACAAGTAAACAAATACAAACAACAATAAACCATCCTAACATATTCATAACACACACCGATCGCATGAACAACGACGAATAATCCACTCAAACCCAGCTATCATCCAACATGTTCAATCCGTTGCTTCAAATGTCAAAACACAACAAATACTACTCACTTGACTCGCACAGTAGCATCGTACTACCAGAACGAATCGCACTCGCGTAGAAGTGGAAAATCCTCCCCCATCCGCCTCTCCCATCTACTGCGAATAGGAGAAACCTTGTTCAAGATAGAACCTTCACATAGAACACCAATCGGTCACACAAACCACATCATCCTCACTTAGATCAATCCTCGTGTAAATTCAAATTTGCACATTAAGTGAGACAATGTAAATCAACTAAACCATCCGTGCCAACCCAACCAAACAGAACCATGGTGAATTCCGAGTGGATGGATGTTATTCGTACGATGCTTATTTGCTTGATAAAGAGGATGTAAGAATTGTGTGTGTTGATGGTTTGTATATGACTTAGCACTCGTGTGTCTGCTCATGTTGTGTGTATTGTTTTGCTTTGAGACACGATGCGATGCGATTCGATTCGATGTGGTGTTAGTATGAGAGAGTTTTCTCGATAGTGATGTTCTGGTTTGCTGATGTGCCGATGTGATGTGATGTGATGTGATGTGACGTGATGTGATGTGGAGTGAAGTGATGTGTTGATTTGAGCATTGTGTTGATTGATAGTAAGGGATGGTCCGAAGACCTCCCCACTGGCAAGAACTACGCACCCGAGCGAGCCCGATTAGGGATCGTCGCAGGCTTCAACCCGCCAGAATGCAAGGGCGAGCCTCGACCTGGGGCCAGGGCGTCCGTGATCACCCTGGTCCCGGCGCCAGGTAAGTTTAAGCAATACCTAACCAATCAAAACCAATCAAAAACTAAACAATACCAACTAATATCCTCATTTGACAAAAACTCAGCAACAAGTAAACAAATACAAACAACAATAAACCATCCTAACATATTCATAACACACACCGATCGCATGAACAACGACGAATAATCCACTCAAACCCAGCTATCATCCAACATGTTCAATCCGTTGCTTCAAATGTCAAAACACAACAAATACTACTCACTTGACTCGCACAGTAGCATCGTACTACCAGAGCGAATCGCACTCGCGTAGAAGTGGAAAATCCTCCCCCATCCGCCTCTCCCATCTACTGCGAATAGGAGAAACCTTGTTCAAGATAGAACCTTCACATAGAACACCAATCGGTCACACAAACCACATCATCCTCACTTAGATCAATCCTCGTGTAAATTCAAATTTGCACATTAAGTGAGACAATGTGAATCAACTAAACCATCCGTGCCAACCCAACCAAACAGAACCATGGTGAATTCCGAGTGCATGGATGTTATTCGTACGATGCTTATTTGCTTGATAAAGAGGATGTAAGAATTGTGTGTGTTGATGGTTTGTATATGACTTAGCACTCGTGTGTCTGCTCATGTTGTGTGTATTGTTTTGCTTTGAGACACGATGCGATGCGATTCGATTCGATGTGGTGTTAGTATGAGAGAGTTTTCTCGATAGTGATGTTCTGGTTTGCTGATGTGCCGATGTGATGTGATGTGATGTGATGTGACGTGATGTGATGTGGAGTGAAGTGATGTGTTGATTTGAGCATTGTGTTGATTGATAGTAAGGGATGGTCCGAAGACCTCCCCACTGGCAAGAACTACGCACCCGAGCGAGCCCGATTAGGGATCGTCGCAGGCTTCAACCCGCCAGAATGCAAGGGCGAGCCTCGACCTGGGGCCAGGGCGTCCGTGATCACCCTGGTCCCGGCGCCAGGTAAGTTTAAGCAATACCTAACCAATCAAAACCAATCAAAAACTAAACAATACCAACTAATATCCTCATTTGACAAAAACTCAGCAACAAGTAAACAAATACAAACAACAATAAACCATCCTAACATATTCATAACACACACCGATCGCATGAACAACGACGAATAATCCACTCAAACCCAGCTATCATCCAACATGTTCAATCCGTTGCTTCAAATGTCAAAACACAACAAATACTACTCACTTGACTCGCACAGTAGCATCGTACTACCAGAGCGAATCGCACTCGCGTAGAAGTGGAAAATCCTCCCCCATCCGCCTCTCCCATCTACTGCGAATAGGAGAAACCTTGTTCAAGATAGAACCTTCACATAGAACACCAATCGGTCACACAAACCACATCATCCTCACTTAGATCAATCCTCGTGTAAATTCAAATTTGCACATTAAGTGAGACAATGTGAATCAACTAAACCATCCGTGCCAACCCAACCAAACAGAACCATGGTGAATTCCGAGTGCATGGATGTTATTCGTACGATGCTTATTTGCTTGATAAAGAGGATGTAAGAATTGTGTGTGTTGATGGTTTGTATATGACTTAGCACTCGTGTGTCTGCTCATGTTGTGTGTATTGTTTTGCTTTGAGACACGATGCGATGCGATTCGATTCGATGTGGTGTTAGTATGAGAGAGTTTTCTCGATAGTGATGTTCTGGTTTGCTGATGTGCCGATGTGATGTGATGTGATGTGATGTGACGTGATGTGATGTGGAGTGAAGTGATGTGTTGATTTGAGCATTGTGTTGATTGATAGTAAGGGATGGTCCGAAGACCTCCCCACTGGCAAGAACTACGCACCCGAGCGAGCCCGATTAGGGATCGTCGCAGGCTTCAACCCGCCAGAATGCAAGGGCGAGCCTCGACCTGGGGCCAGGGCGTCCGTGATCACCCTGGTCCCGGCGCCAGGTAAGTTTAAGCAATACCTAACCAATCAAAACCAATCAAAAACTAAACAATACCAACTAATATCCTCATTTGACAAAAACTCAGCAACAAGTAAACAAATACAAACAACAATAAACCATCCTAACATATTCATAACACACACCGATCGCATGAACAACGACGAATAATCCACTCAAACCCAGCTATCATCCAACATGTTCAATCCGTTGCTTCAAATGTCAAAACACAACAAATACTACTCACTTGACTCGCACAGTAGCATCGTACTACCAGAGCGAATCGCACTCGCGTAGAAGTGGAAAATCCTCCCCCATCCGCCTCTCCCATCTACTGCGAATAGGAGAAACCTTGTTCAAGATAGAACCTTCACATAGAACACCAATCGGTCACACAAACCACATCATCCTCACTTAGATCAATCCTCGTGTAAATTCAAATTTGCACATTAAGTGAGACAATGTGAATCAACTAAACCATCCGTGCCAACCCAACCAAACAGAACCATGGTGAATTCCGAAGGGATGGATGTTATTCGTACGATGCTTATTTGCTTGATAAAGAGGATGTAAGAATTGTGTGTTGATGGTTTGTATATGACTTAGCACTCGTGTGTCTGCTCATGTTGTGTGTATTGTTTTGCTTTGAGACACGATGCGATGCGATTCGATTCGATGTGGTGTTAGTATGAGAGAGTTTTCTCGATAGTGATGTTCTGGTTTGCTGATGTGCCGATGTGATGTGATGTGATGTGATGTGACGTGATGTGATGTGGAGTGAAGTGATGTGTTGATTTGAGCATTGTGTTGATTGATAGTAAGGGATGGTCCGAAGACCTCCCCACTGGCAAAAACTACGCACCCGAGCGAGCCCGATTAGGGATCGTCGCAGGCTTCAACCCGCCAGAGTGCAAGGGCGAGCCTCGACCTGGGGCCAGGGCGTCCGTGATCACCCTGGTCCCGGCGCCAGGTAAGTTTAAGCAATACCTAACCAATCAAAACCAATCAAAAACTAAACAATACCAACTAATATCCTCATTTGACAAAAACTCAGCAACAAGTAAACAAATACAAACAACAATAAACCATCCTAACATATTCATAACACACACCGATCGCATGAACAACGACGAATAATCCACTCAAACCCAGCTATCATCCAACATGTTCAATCCGTTGCTTCAAATGTCAAAACACAACAAATACTACTCACTTGACTCGCACAGTAGCATCGTACTACCAGAGCGAATCGCACTCGCGTAGAAGTGGAAAATCCTCCCCCATCCGCCTCTCCCATCTACTGCGAATAGGAGAAACCTTGTTCAAGATAGAACCTTCACATAGAACACCAATCGGTCACACAAACCACATCATCCTCACTTAGATCAATCCTCGTGTAAATTCAAATTTGCACATTAAGTGAGACAATGTGAATCAACTAAACCATCCGTGCCAACCCAACCAAACAGAACCATGGTGAATTCCGAGTGCATGGATGTTATTCGTACGATGCTTATTTGCTTGATAAAGAGGATGTAAGAATTGTGTGTGTTGATGGTTTGTATATGACTTAGCACTCGTGTGTCTGCTCATGTTGTGTGTATTGTTTTGCTTTGAGACACGATGCGATGCGATTCGATTCGATGTGGTGTTAGTATGAGAGAGTTTTCTCGATAGTGATGTTCTGGTTTGCTGATGTGCCGATGTGATGTGATGTGATGTGACGTGATGTGATGTGGAGTGAAGTGTTGTGTTGATTTGAGCATTGTGTTGATTGATAGTAAGGGATGGTCCGAAGACCTCCCCACTGGCAAAAACTACGCACCCGAGCGAGCCCGATTAGGGATCGTCGCAGGCTTCAACCCGCCAGAGTGCAAGGGCGAGCCTCGACCTGGGGCCAGGGCGTCCGTGATCACCCTGGTCCCGGCGCCAGGTAAGTTTAAGCAATACCTAACCAATCAAAACCAATCAAAAACTAAACAATACCAACTAATATCCTCATTTGACAAAAACTCAGCAACAAGTAAACAAATACAAACAACAATAAACCATCCTAACATATTCATAACACACACCGATCGCATGAACAACGACGAATAATCCACTCAAACCCAGCTATCATCCAACATGTTCAATCCGTTGCTTCAAATGTCAAAACACAACAAATACTACTCACTTGACTCGCACAGTAGCATCGTACTACCAGAGCGAATCGCACTCGCGTAGAAGTGGGAAATCCTCCCCCATCCGCCTCTCCCATCTACTGCGAATAGGAGAAACCTTGTTCAAGATAGAACCTTCACATAGAACACCAATCGGTCACACAAACCACATCATCCTCACTTAGATCAATCCTCGTGTAAATTCAAATTTGCACATTAAGTGAGACAATGTGAATCAACTAAACCATCCGTGCCAACCCAACCAAACAGAACCATGGTGAATTCCGAGTGCATGGATGTTATTCGTACGATGCTTATTTGCTTGATAAAGAGGATGTAAGAATTGTGTGTGTTGATGGTTTGTATATGACTTAGCACTCGTGTGTCTGCTCATGTTGTGTGTATTGTTTTGCTTTGAGACACGATGCGATGCGATTCGATTCGATGTGGTGTTAGTATGAGAGAGTTTTCTCGATAGTGATGTTCTGGTTTGCTGATGTGCCGATGTGATGTGATGTGATGTGATGTGACGTGATGTGATGTGGAGTGAAGTGATGTGTTGATTTGAGCATTGTGTTGATTGATAGTAAGGGATGGTCCGAAGACCTCCCCACTGGCAAAAACTACGCACCCGAGCGAGCCCGATTAGGGATCGTCGCAGGCTTCAACCCGCCAGAGTGCAAGGGCGAGCCTCGACCTGGGGCCAGGGCGTCCGTGATCACCCTGGTCCCGGCGCCAGGTAAGTTTAAGCAATACCTAATCAATCAAAACCAATCAAAAACTAAACAATACCAACTAATATCCTCATTTGACAAAAACTCAGCAACAAGTAAACAAATACAAACAACAATAAACCATCCTAACATATTCATAACACACACTGATCGCATGAACAACGACGAATAATCCACTCAAACCCAGCTATCATCCAACATGTTCAATCCGTTGCTTCAAATGTCAAAACACAACAAATACTACTCACTTGACTCGCACAGTAGCATCGTACTACCAGAGCGAATCGCACTCGCGTAGAAGTGGGAAATCCTCCCCCATCCGCCTCTCCCATCTACTGCGAATAGGAGAAACCTTGTTCAAGATAGAACCTTCACATAGAACACCAATCGGTCACACAAACCACATCATCCTCACTTAGATCAATCCTCGTGTAAATTCAAATTTGCACATTAAGTGAGACAATGTGAATCAACTAAACCATCCGTGCCAACCCAACCAAACAGAACCATGGTGAATTCCGAGTGCATGGATGTTATTCGTACGATGCTTATTTGCTTGATAAAGAGGATGTAAGAATTGTGTGTGTTGATGGTTTGTATATGACTTAGCACTCGTGTGTCTGCTCATGTTGTGTGTATTGTTTTGCTTTGGGACACGATGCGATGCGATGCGATGCGATTCGATTCGATGTGGTGTTAGTATGAGAGAGTTTTCTCGATAGTGATGTTCTGGTTTGCTGATGTGCCGATGTGATGTGATGTGATGTGATGTGACGTGATGTGATGTGGAGTGAAGTGATGTGTTGATTTGAGCATTGTGTTGATTGATAGTAAGGGATGGTCCGAAGACCTCCCCACTGGCAAAAACTACGCACCCGAGCGAGCCCGATTAGGGATCGTCGCAGGCTTCAACCCGCCAGAGTGCAAGGGCGAGCCTCGACCTGGGGCCAGGGCGTCCGTGATCACCCTGGTCCCGGCGCCAGGTAAGTTTAAGCAATACCTAACCAATCAAAACCAATCAAAAACTAAACAATACCAACTAATATCCTCATTTGACAAAAACTCAGCAACAAGTAAACAAATACAAACAACAATAAACCATCCTAACATATTCATAACACACACCGATCGCATGAACAACGACGAATAATCCACTCAAACCCAGCTATCATCCAACATGTTCAATCCGTTGCTTCAAATGTCAAAACACAACAAATACTACTCACTTGACTCGCACAGTAGCATCGTACTACCAGAGCGAATCGCACTCGCGTAGAAGTGGAAAATCCTCCCCCATCCGCCTCTCCCATCTACTGCGAATAGGAGAAACCTTGTTCAAGATAGAACCTTCACATAGAACACCAATCGGTCACACAAACCACATCATCCTCACTTAGATCAATCCTCGTGTAAATTCAAATTTGCACATTAAGTGAGACAATGTGAATCAACTAAACCATCCGTGCCAACCCAACCAAACAGAACCATGGTGAATTCCGAGTGCATGGATGTTATTCGTACGATGCTTATTTGCTTGATAAAGAGGATGTAAGAATTGTGTGTGTTGATGGTTTGTATATGACTTAGCACTCGTGTGTCTGCTCATGTTGTGTGTATTGTTTTGCTTTGGGACACGATGCGATGCGATTCGATTCGATGTGGTGTTAGTATGAGAGAGTTTTCTCGATAGTGATGTTCTGGTTTGCTGATGTGCCGATGTGATGTGATGTGATGTGATGTGACGTGATGTGATGTGGAGTGAAGTGATGTGTTGATTTGAGCATTGTGTTGATTGATAGTAAGGGATGGTCCGAAGACCTCCCCACTGGCAAAAACTACGCACCCGAGCGAGCCCGATTAGGGATCGTCGCAGGCTTCAACCCGCCAGAATGCAAGGGCGAGCCTCGACCTGGGGCCAGGGCGTCCGTGATCACCCTGGTCCCGGCGCCAGGTAAGTTTAAGCAATACCTAACCAATCAAAACCAATCAAAAACTAAACAATACCAACTAATATCCTCATTTGACAAAAACTCAGCAACAAGTAAACAAATACAAACAACAATAAACCATCCTAACATATTCATAACACACACCGATCGCATGAACAACGACGAATAATCCACTCAAACCCAGCTATCATCCAACATGTTCAATCCGTTGCTTCAAATGTCAAAACACAACAAATACTACTCACTTGACTCGCACAGTAGCATCGTACTACCAGAGCGAATCGCACTCGCGTAGAAGTGGAAAATCCTCCCCCATCCGCCTCTCCCATCTACTGCGAATAGGAGAAACCTTGTTCAAGATAGAACCTTCACATAGAACACCAATCGGTCACACAAACCACATCATCCTCACTTAGATCAATCCTCGTGTAAATTCAAATTTGCACATTAAGTGAGACAATGTGAATCAACTAAACCATCCGTGCCAACCCAACCAAACAGAACCATGGTGAATTCCGAGTGCATGGATGTTATTCGTACGATGCTTATTTGCTTGATAAAGAGGATGTAAGAATTGTGTGTGTTGATGGTTTGTATATGACTTAGCACTCGTGTGTCTGCTCATGTTGTGTGTATTGTTTTGCTTTGGGACACGATGCGATGCGATTCGATTCGATGTGGTGTTAGTATGAGAGAGTTTTCTCGATAGTGATGTTCTGGTTTGCTGATGTGCCGATGTGATGTGATGTGATGTGATGTGACGTGATGTGATGTGGAGTGAAGTGATGTGTTGATTTGAGCATTGTGTTGATTGATAGTAAGGGATGGTCCGAAGACCTCCCCACTGGCAAAAACTACGCACCCGAGCGAGCCCGATTAGGGATCGTCGCAGGCTTCAACCCGCCAGAGTGCAAGGGCGAGCCTCGACCTGGGGCCAGGGCGTCCGTGATCACCCTGGTCCCGGCGCCAGGTAAGTTTAAGCAATACCTAATCAATCAAAACCAATCAAAAACTAAACAATACCAACTAATATCCTCATTTGACAAAAACTCAGCAACAAGTAAACAAATACAAACAACAATAAACCATCCTAACATATTCATAACACACACTGATCGCATGAACAACGACGAATAATCCACTCAAACCCAGCTATCATCCAACATGTTCAATCCGTTGCTTCAAATGTCAAAACACAACAAATACTACTCACTTGACTCGCACAGTAGCATCGTACTACCAGAGCGAATCGCACTCGCGTAGAAGTGGGAAATCCTCCCCCATCCGCCTCTCCCATCTACTGCGAATAGGAGAAACCTTGTTCAAGATAGAACCTTCACATAGAACACCAATCGGTCACACAAACCACATCATCCTCACTTAGATCAATCCTCGTGTAAATTCAAATTTGCACATTAAGTGAGACAATGTGAATCAACTAAACCATCCGTGCCAACCCAACCAAACAGAACCATGGTGAATTCCGAGTGCATGGATGTTATTCGTACGATGCTTATTTGCTTGATAAAGAGGATGTAAGAATTGTGTGTGTTGATGGTTTGTATATGACTTAGCACTCGTGTGTCTGCTCATGTTGTGTGTATTGTTTTGCTTTGGGACACGATGCGATGCGATGCGATGCGATTCGATTCGATGTGGTGTTAGTATGAGAGAGTTTTCTCGATAGTGATGTTCTGGTTTGCTGATGTGCCGATGTGATGTGATGTGATGTGATGTGACGTGATGTGATGTGGAGTGAAGTGATGTGTTGATTTGAGCATTGTGTTGATTGATAGTAAGGGATGGTCCGAAGACCTCCCCACTGGCAAAAACTACGCACCCGAGCGAGCCCGATTAGGGATCGTCGCAGGCTTCAACCCGCCAGAGTGCAAGGGCGAGCCTCGACCTGGGGCCAGGGCGTCCGTGATCACCCTGGTCCCGGCGCCAGGTAAGTTTAAGCAATACCTAACCAATCAAAACCAATCAAAAACTAAACAATACCAACTAATATCCTCATTTGACAAAAACTCAGCAACAAGTAAACAAATACAAACAACAATAAACCATCCTAACATATTCATAACACACACCGATCGCATGAACAACGACGAATAATCCACTCAAACCCAGCTATCATCCAACATGTTCAATCCGTTGCTTCAAATGTCAAAACACAACAAATACTACTCACTTGACTCGCACAGTAGCATCGTACTACCAGAGCGAATCGCACTCGCGTAGAAGTGGAAAATCCTCCCCCATCCGCCTCTCCCATCTACTGCGAATAGGAGAAACCTTGTTCAAGATAGAACCTTCACATAGAACACCAATCGGTCACACAAACCACATCATCCTCACTTAGATCAATCCTCGTGTAAATTCAAATTTGCACATTAAGTGAGACAATGTGAATCAACTAAACCATCCGTGCCAACCCAACCAAACAGAACCATGGTGAATTCCGAGTGCATGGATGTTATTCGTACGATGCTTATTTGCTTGATAAAGAGGATGTAAGAATTGTGTGTGTTGATGGTTTGTATATGACTTAGCACTCGTGTGTCTGCTCATGTTGTGTGTATTGTTTTGCTTTGGGACACGATGCGATGCGATTCGATTCGATGTGGTGTTAGTATGAGAGAGTTTTCTCGATAGTGATGTTCTGGTTTGCTGATGTGCCGATGTGATGTGATGTGATGTGATGTGACGTGATGTGATGTGGAGTGAAGTGATGTGTTGATTTGAGCATTGTGTTGATTGATAGTAAGGGATGGTCCGAAGACCTCCCCACTGGCAAAAACTACGCACCCGAGCGAGCCCGATTAGGGATCGTCGCAGGCTTCAACCCGCCAGAATGCAAGGGCGAGCCTCGACCTGGGGCCAGGGCGTCCGTGATCACCCTGGTCCCGGCGCCAGGTAAGTTTAAGCAATACCTAACCAATCAAAACCAATCAAAAACTAAACAATACCAACTAATATCCTCATTTGACAAAAACTCAGCAACAAGTAAACAAATACAAACAACAATAAACCATCCTAACATATTCATAACACACACCGATCGCATGAACAACGACGAATAATCCACTCAAACCCAGCTATCATCCAACATGTTCAATCCGTTGCTTCAAATGTCAAAACACAACAAATACTACTCACTTGACTCGCACAGTAGCATCGTACTACCAGAGCGAATCGCACTCGCGTAGAAGTGGAAAATCCTCCCCCATCCGCCTCTCCCATCTACTGCGAATAGGAGAAACCTTGTTCAAGATAGAACCTTCACATAGAACACCAATCGGTCACACAAACCACATCATCCTCACTTAGATCAATCCTCGTGTAAATTCAAATTTGCACATTAAGTGAGACAATGTGAATCAACTAAACCATCCGTGCCAACCCAACCAAACAGAACCATGGTGAATTCCGAGTGCATGGATGTTATTCGTACGATGCTTATTTGCTTGATAAAGAGGATGTAAGAATTGTGTGTGTTGATGGTTTGTATATGACTTAGCACTCGTGTGTCTGCTCATGTTGTGTGTATTGTTTTGCTTTGGGACACGATGCGATGCGATTCGATTCGATGTGGTGTTAGTATGAGAGAGTTTTCTCGATAGTGATGTTCTGGTTTGCTGATGTGCCGATGTGATGTGATGTGATGTGATGTGACGTGATGTGATGTGGAGTGAAGTGATGTGTTGATTTGAGCATTGTGTTGATTGATAGTAAGGGATGGTCCGAAGACCTCCCCACTGGCAAAAACTACGCACCCGAGCGAGCCCGATTAGGGATCGTCGCAGGCTTCAACCCGCCAGAATGCAAGGGCGAGCCTCGACCTGGGGCCAGGGCGTCCGTGATCACCCTGGTCCCGGCGCCAGGTAAGTTTAAGCAATACCTAACCAATCAAAACCAATCAAAAACTAAACAATACCAACTAATATCCTCATTTGACAAAAACTCAGCAACAAGTAAACAAATACAAACAACAATAAACCATCCTAACATATTCATAACACACACCGATCGCATGAACAACGACGAATAATCCACTCAAACCCAGCTATCATCCAACATGTTCAATCCGTTGCTTCAAATGTCAAAACACAACAAATACTACTCACTTGACTCGCACAGTAGCATCGTACTACCAGAGCGAATCGCACTCGCGTAGAAGTGGAAAATCCTCCCCCATCCGCCTCTCCCATCTACTGCGAATAGGAGAAACCTTGTTCAAGATAGAACCTTCACATAGAACACCAATCGGTCACACAAACCACATCATCCTCACTTAGATCAATCCTCGTGTAAATTCAAATTTGCACATTAAGTGAGACAATGTGAATCAACTAAACCATCCGTGCCAACCCAACCAAACAGAACCATGGTGAATTCCGAGTGCATGGATGTTATTCGTACGATGCTTATTTGCTTGATAAAGAGGATGTAAGAATTGTGTGTGTTGATGGTTTGTATATGACTTAGCACTCGTGTGTCTGCTCATGTTGTGTGTATTGTTTTGCTTTGGGACACGATGCGATGCGATTCGATTCGATGTGGTGTTAGTATGAGAGAGTTTTCTCGATAGTGATGTTCTGGTTTGCTGATGTGCCGATGTGATGTGATGTGATGTGATGTGACGTGATGTGGAGTGAAGTGTTGTGTTGATTTGAGCATTGTGTTGATTGATAGTAAGGGATGGTCCGAAGACCTCCCCACTGGCAAAAACTACGCACCCGAGCGAGCCCGATTAGGGATCGTCGCAGGCTTCAACCCGCCAGGGTGCAAGGGCGAGCCTCGACCTGGGGCCAGGGCGTCCGTGATCACCCTGGTCCCGGCGCCAGGTAAGTTTAAGCAATACCTAACCAATCAAAACCAATCAAAAACTAAACAATACCAACTAATATCCTCATTTGACAAAAACTCAGCAACAAGTAAACAAATACAAACAACAATAAACCATCCTAACATATTCATAACACACACCGATCGCATGAACAACGACGAATAATCCACTCAAACCCAGCTATCATCCAACATGTTCAATCCGTTGCTTCAAATGTCAAAACACAACAAATACTACTCACTTGACTCGCACAGTAGCATCGTACTACCAGAGCGAATCGCACTCGCGTAGAAGTGGAAAATCCTCCCCCATCCGCCTCTCCCATCTACTGCGAATAGGAGAAACCTTGTTCAAGATAGAACCTTCACATAGAACACCAATCGGTCACACAAACCACATCATCCTCACTTAGATCAATCCTCGTGTAAATTCAAATTTGCACATTAAGTGAGACAATGTGAATCAACTAAACCATCCGTGCCAACCCAACCAAACAGAACCATGGTGAATTCCGAGTGGATGGATGTTATTCGTACGATGCTTATTTGCTTGATAAAGAGGATGTAAGAATTGTGTATGTTGATGGTTTGTATATGACTTAGCACTCGTGTGTCTGCTCATGTTGTGTGTATTGTTTTGCTTTGGGACACGATGCGATGCGATGCGATGCGATTCGATTCGATGTGGTGTTAGTATGAGAGAGTTTTCTCGATAGTGATGTTCTGGTTTGCTGATGTGCCGATGTGATGTGATGTGATGTGATGTGACGTGATGTGATGTGGAGTGAAGTGATGTGTTGATTTGAGCATTGTGTTGATTGATAGTAAGGGATGGTCCGAAGACCTCCCCACTGGCAAAAACTACGCACCCGAGCGAGCCCGATTAGGGATCGTCGCAGGCTTCAACCCGCCAGAGTGCAAGGGCGAGCCTCGACCTGGGGCCAGGGCGTCCGTGATCACCCTGGTCCCGGCGCCAGGTAAGTTTAAGCAATACCTAACCAATCAAAACCAATCAAAAACTAAACAATACCAACTAATATCCTCATTTGACAAAAACTCAGCAACAAGTAAACAAATACAAACAACAATAAACCATCCTAACATATTCATAACACACACTGATCGCATGAACAACGACGAATAATCCACTCAAACCCAGCTATCATCCAACATGTTCAATCCGTTGCTTCAAATGTCAAAACACAACAAATACTACTCACTTGACTCGCACAGTAGCATCGTACTACCAGAGCGAATCGCACTCGCGTAGAAGTGGAAAATCCTCCCCCATCCGCCTCTCCCATCTACTGCGAATAGGAGAAACCTTGTTCAAGATAGAACCTTCACATAGAACACCAATCGGTCACACAAACCACATCATCCTCACTTAGATCAATCCTCGTGTAAATTCAAATTTGCACATTAAGTGAGACAATGTGAATCAACTAAACCATCCGTGCCAACCCAACCAAACAGAACCATGGTGAATTCCGAGTGCATGGATGTTATTCGTACGATGCTTATTTGCTTGATAAAGAGGATGTAAGAATTGTGTGTGTTGATGGTTTGTATATGACTTAGCACTCGTGTGTCTGCTCATGTTGTGTGTATTGTTTTGCTTTGGGACACGATGCGATGCGATGCGATGCGATTCGATTCGATGTGGTGTTAGTATGAGAGAGTTTTCTCGATAGTGATGTTCTGGTTTGCTGATGTGCCGATGTGATGTGATGTGATGTGATGTGACGTGATGTGATGTGGAGTGAAGTGATGTGTTGATTTGAGCATTGTGTTGATTGATAGTAAGGGATGGTCCGAAGACCTCCCCACTGGCAAAAACTACGCACCCGAGCGAGCCCGATTAGGGATCGTCGCAGGCTTCAACCCGCCAGAGTGCAAGGGCGAGCCTCGACCTGGGGCCAGGGCGTCCGTGATCACCCTGGTCCCGGCGCCAGGTAAGTTTAAGCAATACCTAACCAATCAAAACCAATCAAAAACTAAACAATACCAACTAATATCCTCATTTGACAAAAACTCAGCAACAAGTAAACAAATACAAACAACAATAAACCATCCTAACATATTCATAACACACACCGATCGCATGAACAACGACGAATAATCCACTCAAACCCAGCTATCATCCAACATGTTCAATCCGTTGCTTCAAATGTCAAAACACAACAAATACTACTCACTTGACTCGCACAGTAGCATCGTACTACCAGAGCGAATCGCACTCGCGTAGAAGTGGAAAATCCTCCCCCATCCGCCTCTCCCATCTACTGCGAATAGGAGAAACCTTGTTCAAGATAGAACCTTCACATAGAACACCAATCGGTCACACAAACCACATCATCCTCACTTAGATCAATCCTCGTGTAAATTCAAATTTGCACATTAAGTGAGACAATGTGAATCAACTAAACCATCCGTGCCAACCCAACCAAACAGAACCATGGTGAATTCCGAGTGCATGGATGTTATTCGTACGATGCTTATTTGCTTGATAAAGAGGATGTAAGAATTGTGTGTGTTGATGGTTTGTATATGACTTAGCACTCGTGTGTCTGCTCATGTTGTGTGTATTGTTTTGCTTTGGGACACGATGCGATGCGATTCGATTCGATGTGGTGTTAGTATGAGAGAGTTTTCTCGATAGTGATGTTCTGGTTTGCTGATGTGCCGATGTGATGTGATGTGATGTGATGTGACGTGATGTGATGTGGAGTGAAGTGATGTGTTGATTTGAGCATTGTGTTGATTGATAGTAAGGGATGGTCCGAAGACCTCCCCACTGGCAAAAACTACGCACCCGAGCGAGCCCGATTAGGGATCGTCGCAGGCTTCAACCCGCCAGAGTGCAAGGGCGAGCCTCGACCTGGGGCCAGGGCGTCCGTGATCACCCTGGTCCCGGCGCCAGGTAAGTTTAAGCAATACCTAACCAATCAAAACCAATCAAAAACTAAACAATACCAACTAATATCCTCATTTGACAAAAACTCAGCAACAAGTAAACAAATACAAACAACAATAAACCATCCTAACATATTCATAACACACACCGATCGCATGAACAACGACGAATAATCCACTCAAACCCAGCTATCATCCAACATGTTCAATCCGTTGCTTCAAATGTCAAAACACAACAAATACTACTCACTTGACTCGCACAGTAGCATCGTACTACCAGAGCGAATCGCACTCGCGTAGAAGTGGAAAATCCTCCCCCATCCGCCTCTCCCATCTACTGCGAATAGGAGAAACCTTGTTCAAGATAGAACCTTCACATAGAACACCAATCGGTCACACAAACCACATCATCCTCACTTAGATCAATCCTCGTGTAAATTCAAATTTGCACATTAAGTGAGACAATGTGAATCAACTAAACCATCCGTGCCAACCCAACCAAACAGAACCATGGTGAATTCCGAGTGCATGGATGTTATTCGTACGATGCTTATTTGCTTGATAAAGAGGATGTAAGAATTGTGTGTGTTGATGGTTTGTATATGACTTAGCACTCGTGTGTCTGCTCATGTTGTGTGTATTGTTTTGCTTTGGGACACGATGCGATGCGATTCGATTCGATGTGGTGTTAGTATGAGAGAGTTTTCTCGATAGTGATGTTCTGGTTTGCTGATGTGCCGATGTGATGTGATGTGATGTGATGTGACGTGATGTGATGTGGAGTGAAGTGATGTGTTGATTTGAGCATTGTGTTGATTGATAGTAAGGGATGGTCCGAAGACCTCCCCACTGGCAAAAACTACGCACCCGAGCGAGCCCGATTAGGGATCGTCGCAGGCTTCAACCCGCCAGAGTGCAAGGGCGAGCCTCGACCTGGGGCCAGGGCGTCCGTGATCACCCTGGTCCCGGCGCCAGGTAAGTTTAAGCAATACCTAACCAATCAAAACCAATCAAAAACTAAACAATACCAACTAATATCCTCATTTGACAAAAACTCAGCAACAAGTAAACAAATACAAACAACAATAAACCATCCTAACATATTCATAACACACACCGATCGCATGAACAACGACGAATAATCCACTCAAACCCAGCTATCATCCAACATGTTCAATCCGTTGCTTCAAATGTCAAAACACAACAAATACTACTCACTTGACTCGCACAGTAGCATCGTACTACCAGAGCGAATCGCACTCGCGTAGAAGTGGAAAATCCTCCCCCATCCGCCTCTCCCATCTACTGCGAATAGGAGAAACCTTGTTCAAGATAGAACCTTCACATAGAACACCAATCGGTCACACAAACCACATCATCCTCACTTAGATCAATCCTCGTGTAAATTCAAATTTGCACATTAAGTGAGACAATGTGAATCAACTAAACCATCCGTGCCAACCCAACCAAACAGAACCATGGTGAATTCCGAGTGCATGGATGTTATTCGTACGATGCTTATTTGCTTGATAAAGAGGATGTAAGAATTGTGTGTGTTGATGGTTTGTATATGACTTAGCACTCGTGTGTCTGCTCATGTTGTGTGTATTGTTTTGCTTTGGGACACGATGCGATGCGATTCGATTCGATGTGGTGTTAGTATGAGAGAGTTTTCTCGATAGTGATGTTCTGGTTTGCTGATGTGCCGATGTGATGTGATGTGATGTGATGTGACGTGATGTGATGTGGAGTGAAGTGATGTGTTGATTTGAGCATTGTGTTGATTGATAGTAAGGGATAGTCCGAAGACCTCCCCACTGGCAAAAACTACGCACCCGAGCGAGCCCGATTAGGGATCGTCGCAGGCTTCAACCCGCCAGAATGCAAGGGCGAGCCTCGACCTGGGGCCAGGGCGTCCGTGATCACCCTGGTCCCGGCGCCAGGTAAGTTTAAGCAATACCTAACCAATCAAAACCAATCAAAAACTAAACAATACCAACTAATATCCTCATTTGACAAAAACTCAGCAACAAGTAAACAAATACAAACAACAATAAACCATCCTAACACATTCATAACACACACCGATCGCATGAACAACGACGAATAATCCACTCAAACCCAGCTATCATCCAACATGTTCAATCCGTTGCTTCAAATGTCAAAACACAACAAATACTACTCACTTGACTCGCACAGTAGCATCGTACTACCAGAGCGAATCGCACTCGCGTAGAAGTGGAAAATCCTCCCCCATCCGCCTCTCCCATCTACTGCGAATAGGAGAAACCTTGTTCAAGATAGAACCTTCACATAGAACACCAATCGGTCACACAAACCACATCATCCTCACTTAGATCAATCCTCGTGTAAATTCAAATTTGCACATTAAGTGAGACAATGTGAATCAACTAAACCATCCGTGCCAACCCAACCAAACAGAACCATGGTGAATTCCGAGTGCATGGATGTTATTCGTACGATGCTTATTTGCTTGATAAAGAGGATGTAAGAATTGTGTGTGTTGATGGTTTGTATATGACTTAGCACTCGTGTGTCTGCTCATGTTGTGTGTATTGTTTTGCTTTGGGACACGATGCGATGCGATTCGATTCGATGTGGTGTTAGTATGAGAGAGTTTTCTCGATAGTGATGTTCTGGTTTGCTGATGTGCCGATGTGATGTGATGTGATGTGATGTGACGTGATGTGATGTGGAGTGAAGTGATGTGTTGATTTGAGCATTGTGTTGATTGATAGTAAGGGATGGTCCGAAGACCTCCCCACTGGCAAAAACTACGCACCCGAGCGAGCCCGATTAGGGATCGTCGCAGGCTTCAACCCGCCAGAGTGCAAGGGCGAGCCTCGACCTGGGGCCAGGGCGTCCGTGATCACCCTGGTCCCGGCGCCAGGTAAGTTTAAGCAATACCTAACCAATCAAAACCAATCAAAAACTAAACAATACCAACTAATATCCTCATTTGACAAAAACTCAGCAACAAGTAAACAAATACAAACAACAATAAACCATCCTAACACATTCATAACACACACCGATCGCATGAACAACGACGAATAATCCACTCAAACCCAGCTATCATCCAACATGTTCAATCCGTTGCTTCAAATGTCAAAACACAACAAATACTACTCACTTGACTCGCACAGTAGCATCGTACTACCAGAGCGAATCGCACTCGCGTAGAAGTGGAAAATCCTCCCCCATCCGCCTCTCCCATCTACTGCGAATAGGAGAAACCTTGTTCAAGATAGAACCTTCACATAGAACACCAATCGGTCACACAAACCACATCATCCTCACTTAGATCAATCCTCGTGTAAATTCAAATTTGCACATTAAGTGAGACAATGTGAATCAACTAAACCATCCGTGCCAACCCAACCAAACAGAACCATGGTGAATTCCGAGTGCATGGATGTTATTCGTACGATGCTTATTTGCTTGATAAAGAGGATGTAAGAATTGTGTGTGTTGATGGTTTGTATATGACTTAGCACTCGTGTGTCTGCTCATGTTGTGTGTATTGTTTTGCTTTGGGACACGATGCGATGCGATTCGATTCGATGTGGTGTTAGTATGAGAGAGTTTTCTCGATAGTGATGTTCTGGTTTGCTGATGTGCCGATGTGATGTGATGTGATGTGATGTGACGTGATGTGATGTGGAGTGAAGTGATGTGTTGATTTGAGCATTGTGTTGATTGATAGTAAGGGATGGTCCGAAGACCTCCCCACTGGCAAAAACTACGCACCCGAGCGAGCCCGATTAGGGATCGTCGCAGGCTTCAACCCGCCAGAGTGCAAGGGCGAGCCTCGACCTGGGGCCAGGGCGTCCGTGATCACCCTGGTCCCGGCGCCAGGTAAGTTTAAGCAATACCTAACCAATCAAAACCAATCAAAAACTAAACAATACCAACTAATATCCTCATTTGACAAAAACTCAGCAACAAGTAAACAAATACAAACAACAATAAACCATCCTAACATATTCATAACACACACCGATCGCATGAACAACGACGAATAATCCACTCAAACCCAGCTATCATCCAACATGTTCAATCCGTTGCTTCAAATGTCAAAACACAACAAATACTACTCACTTGACTCGCACAGTAGCATCGTACTACCAGAGCGAATCGCACTCGCGTAGAAGTGGAAAATCCTCCCCCATCCGCCTCTCCCATCTACTGCGAATAGGAGAAACCTTGTTCAAGATAGAACCTTCACATAGAACACCAATCGGTCACACAAACCACATCATCCTCACTTAGATCAATCCTCGTGTAAATTCAAATTTGCACATTAAGTGAGACAATGTGAATCAACTAAACCATCCGTGCCAACCCAACCAAACAGAACCATGGTGAATTCCGAGTGCATGGATGTTATTCGTACGATGCTTATTTGCTTGATAAAGAGGATGTAAGAATTGTGTGTGTTGATGGTTTGTATATGACTTAGCACTCGTGTGTCTGCTCATGTTGTGTGTATTGTTTTGCTTTGGGACACGATGCGATGCGATTCGATTCGATGTGGTGTTAGTATGAGAGAGTTTTCTCGATAGTGATGTTCTGGTTTGCTGATGTGCCGATGTGATGTGATGTGATGTGATGTGACGTGATGTGATGTGGAGTGAAGTGATGTGTTGATTTGAGCATTGTGTTGATTGATAGTAAGGGATGGTCCGAAGACCTCCCCACTGGCAAAAACTACGCACCCGAGCGAGCCCGATTAGGGATCGTCGCAGGCTTCAACCCGCCAGAGTGCAAGGGCGAGCCTCGACCTGGGGCCAGGGCGTCCGTGATCACCCTGGTCCCGGCGCCAGGTAAGTTTAAGCAATACCTAACCAATCAAAACCAATCAAAAACTAAACAATACCAACTAATATCCTCATTTGACAAAAACTCAGCAACAAGTAAACAAATACAAACAACAATAAACCATCCTAACACATTCATAACACACACCGATCGCATGAACAACGACGAATAATCCACTCAAACCCAGCTATCATCCAACATGTTCAATCCGTTGCTTCAAATGTCAAAACACAACAAATACTACTCACTTGACTCGCACAGTAGCATCGTACTACCAGAGCGAATCGCACTCGCGTAGAAGTGGAAAATCCTCCCCCATCCGCCTCTCCCATCTACTGCGAATAGGAGAAACCTTGTTCAAGATAGAACCTTCACATAGAACACCAATCGGTCACACAAACCACATCATCCTCACTTAGATCAATCCTCGTGTAAATTCAAATTTGCACATTAAGTGAGACAATGTGAATCAACTAAACCATCCGTGCCAACCCAACCAAACAGAACCATGGTGAATTCCGAGTGCATGGATGTTATTCGTACGATGCTTATTTGCTTGATAAAGAGGATGTAAGAATTGTGTGTGTTGATGGTTTGTATATGACTTAGCACTCGTGTGTCTGCTCATGTTGTGTGTATTGTTTTGCTTTGGGACACGATGCGATGCGATTCGATTCGATGTGGTGTTAGTATGAGAGAGTTTTCTCGATAGTGATGTTCTGGTTTGCTGATGTGCCGATGTGATGTGATGTGATGTGATGTGACGTGATGTGATGTGGAGTGAAGTGATGTGTTGATTTGAGCATTGTGTTGATTGATAGTAAGGGATGGTCCGAAGACCTCCCCACTGGCAAAAACTACGCACCCGAGCGAGCCCGATTAGGGATCGTCGCAGGCTTCAACCCGCCAGAGTGCAAGGGCGAGCCTCGACCTGGGGCCAGGGCGTCCGTGATCACCCTGGTCCCGGCGCCAGGTAAGTTTAAGCAATACCTAACCAATCAAAACCAATCAAAAACTAAACAATACCAACTAATATCCTCATTTGACAAAAACTCAGCAACAAGTAAACAAATACAAACAACAATAAACCATCCTAACACATTCATAACACACACCGATCGCATGAACAACGACGAATAATCCACTCAAACCCAGCTATCATCCAACATGTTCAATCCGTTGCTTCAAATGTCAAAACACAACAAATACTACTCACTTGACTCGCACAGTAGCATCGTACTACCAGAGCGAATCGCACTCGCGTAGAAGTGGAAAATCCTCCCCCATCCGCCTCTCCCATCTACTGCGAATAGGAGAAACCTTGTTCAAGATAGAACCTTCACATAGAACACCAATCGGTCACACAAACCACATCATCCTCACTTAGATCAATCCTCGTGTAAATTCAAATTTGCACATTAAGTGAGACAATGTGAATCAACTAAACCATCCGTGCCAACCCAACCAAACAGAACCATGGTGAATTCCGAGTGCATGGATGTTATTCGTACGATGCTTATTTGCTTGATAAAGAGGATGTAAGAATTGTGTGTGTTGATGGTTTGTATATGACTTAGCACTCGTGTGTCTGCTCATGTTGTGTGTATTGTTTTGCTTTGGGACACGATGCGATGCGATTCGATTCGATGTGGTGTTAGTATGAGAGAGTTTTCTCGATAGTGATGTTCTGGTTTGCTGATGTGCCGATGTGATGTGATGTGATGTGATGTGACGTGATGTGATGTGGAGTGAAGTGATGTGTTGATTTGAGCATTGTGTTGATTGATAGTAAGGGATGGTCCGAAGACCTCCCCACTGGCAAAAACTACGCACCCGAGCGAGCCCGATTAGGGATCGTCGCAGGCTTCAACCCGCCAGAGTGCAAGGGCGAGCCTCGACCTGGGGCCAGGGCGTCCGTGATCACCCTGGTCCCGGCGCCAGGTAAGTTTAAGCAATACCTAACCAATCAAAACCAATCAAAAACTAAACAATACCAACTAATATCCTCATTTGACAAAAACTCAGCAACAAGTAAACAAATACAAACAACAATAAACCATCCTAACATATTCATAACACACACCGATCGCATGAACAACGACGAATAATCCACTCAAACCCAGCTATCATCCAACATGTTCAATCCGTTGCTTCAAATGTCAAAACACAACAAATACTACTCACTTGACTCGCACAGTAGCATCGTACTACCAGAGCGAATCGCACTCGCGTAGAAGTGGAAAATCCTCCCCCATCCGCCTCTCCCATCTACTGCGAATAGGAGAAACCTTGTTCAAGATAGAACCTTCACATAGAACACCAATCGGTCACACAAACCACATCATCCTCACTTAGATCAATCCTCGTGTAAATTCAAATTTGCACATTAAGTGAGACAATGTGAATCAACTAAACCATCCGTGCCAACCCAACCAAACAGAACCATGGTGAATTCCGAGTGCATGGATGTTATTCGTACGATGCTTATTTGCTTGATAAAGAGGATGTAAGAATTGTGTGTGTTGATGGTTTGTATATGACTTAGCACTCGTGTGTCTGCTCATGTTGTGTGTATTGTTTTGCTTTGGGACACGATGCGATGCGATTCGATTCGATGTGGTGTTAGTATGAGAGAGTTTTCTCGATAGTGATGTTCTGGTTTGCTGATGTGCCGATGTGATGTGATGTGATGTGATGTGACGTGATGTGATGTGGAGTGAAGTGATGTGTTGATTTGAGCATTGTGTTGATTGATAGTAAGGGATAGTCCGAAGACCTCCCCACTGGCAAAAACTACGCACCCGAGCGAGCCCGATTAGGGATCGTCGCAGGCTTCAACCCGCCAGGGTGCAAGGGCGAGCCTCGACCTGGGGCCAGGGCGTCCGTGATCACCCTGGTCCCGGCGCCAGGTAAGTTTAAGCAATACCTAACCAATCAAAACCAATCAAAAACTAAACAATACCAACTAATATCCTCATTTGACAAAAACTCAGCAACAAGTAAACAAATACAAACAACAATAAACCATCCTAACATATTCATAACACACACCGATCGCATGAACAACGACGAATAATCCACTCAAACCCAGCTATCATCCAACATGTTCAATCCGTTGCTTCAAATGTCAAAACACAACAAATACTACTCACTTGACTCGCACAGTAGCATCGTACTACCAGAGCGAATCGCACTCGCGTAGAAGTGGAAAATCCTCCCCCATCCGCCTCTCCCATCTACTGCGAATAGGAGAAACCTTGTTCAAGATAGAACCTTCACATAGAACACCAATCGGTCACACAAACCACATCATCCTCACTTAGATCAATCCTCGTGTAAATTCAAATTTGCACATTAAGTGAGACAATGTGAATCAACTAAACCATCCGTGCCAACCCAACCAAACAGAACCATGGTGAATTCCGAGTGCATGGATGTTATTCGTACGATGCTTATTTGCTTGATAAAGAGGATGTAAGAATTGTGTGTGTTGATGGTTTGTATATGACTTAGCACTCGTGTGTCTGCTCATGTTGTGTGTATTGTTTTGCTTTGGGACACGATGCGATGCGATTCGATTCGATGTGGTGTTAGTATGAGAGAGTTTTCTCGATAGTGATGTTCTGGTTTGCTGATGTGCCGATGTGATGTGATGTGATGTGATGTGACGTGATGTGATGTGGAGTGAAGTGATGTGTTGATTTGAGCATTGTGTTGATTGATAGTAAGGGATGGTCCGAAGACCTCCCCACTGGCAAAAACTACGCACCCGAGCGAGCCCGATTAGGGATCGTCGCAGGCTTCAACCCGCCAGAGTGCAAGGGCGAGCCTCGACCTGGGGCCAGGGCGTCCGTGATCACCCTGGTCCCGGCGCCAGGTAAGTTTAAGCAATACCTAACCAATCAAAACCAATCAAAAACTAAACAATACCAACTAATATCCTCATTTGACAAAAACTCAGCAACAAGTAAACAAATACAAACAACAATAAACCATCCTAACATATTCATAACACACACCGATCGCATGAACAACGACGAATAATCCACTCAAACCCAGCTATCATCCAACATGTTCAATCCGTTGCTTCAAATGTCAAAACACAACAAATACTACTCACTTGACTCGCACAGTAGCATCGTACTACCAGAGCGAATCGCACTCGCGTAGAAGTGGAAAATCCTCCCCCATCCGCCTCTCCCATCTACTGCGAATAGGAGAAACCTTGTTCAAGATAGAACCTTCACATAGAACACCAATCGGTCACACAAACCACATCATCCTCACTTAGATCAATCCTCGTGTAAATTCAAATTTGCACATTAAGTGAGACAATGTGAATCAACTAAACCATCCGTGCCAACCCAACCAAACAGAACCATGGTGAATTCCGAGTGCATGGATGTTATTCGTACGATGCTTATTTGCTTGATAAAGAGGATGTAAGAATTGTGTGTGTTGATGGTTTGTATATGACTTAGCACTCGTGTGTCTGCTCATGTTGTGTGTATTGTTTTGCTTTGGGACACGATGCGATGCGATTCGATTCGATGTGGTGTTAGTATGAGAGAGTTTTCTCGATAGTGATGTTCTGGTTTGCTGATGTGCCGATGTGATGTGATGTGATGTGATGTGACGTGATGTGATGTGGAGTGAAGTGATGTGTTGATTTGAGCATTGTGTTGATTGATAGTAAGGGATGGTCCGAAGACCTCCCCACTGGCAAAAACTACGCACCCGAGCGAGCCCGATTAGGGATCGTCGCAGGCTTCAACCCGCCAGAGTGCAAGGGCGAGCCTCGACCTGGGGCCAGGGCGTCCGTGATCACCCTGGTCCCGGCGCCAGGTAAGTTTAAGCAATACCTAACCAATCAAAACCAATCAAAAACTAAACAATACCAACTAATATCCTCATTTGACAAAAACTCAGCAACAAGTAAACAAATACAAACAACAATAAACCATCCTAACACATTCATAACACACACCGATCGCATGAACAACGACGAATAATCCACTCAAACCCAGCTATCATCCAACATGTTCAATCCGTTGCTTCAAATGTCAAAACACAACAAATACTACTCACTTGACTCGCACAGTAGCATCGTACTACCAGAGCGAATCGCACTCGCGTAGAAGTGGAAAATCCTCCCCCATCCGCCTCTCCCATCTACTGCGAATAGGAGAAACCTTGTTCAAGATAGAACCTTCACATAGAACACCAATCGGTCACACAAACCACATCATCCTCACTTAGATCAATCCTCGTGTAAATTCAAATTTGCACATTAAGTGAGACAATGTGAATCAACTAAACCATCCGTGCCAACCCAACCAAACAGAACCATGGTGAATTCCGAGTGCATGGATGTTATTCGTACGATGCTTATTTGCTTGATAAAGAGGATGTAAGAATTGTGTGTGTTGATGGTTTGTATATGACTTAGCACTCGTGTGTCTGCTCATGTTGTGTGTATTGTTTTGCTTTGGGACACGATGCGATGCGATGCGATTCGATTCGATGTGGTGTTAGTATGAGAGAGTTTTCTCGATAGTGATGTTCTGGTTTGCTGATGTGCCGATGTGATGTGATGTGATGTGATGTGACGTGATGTGATGTGGAGTGAAGTGATGTGTTGATTTGAGCATTGTGTTGATTGATAGTAAGGGATGGTCCGAAGACCTCCCCACTGGCAAAAACTACGCACCCGAGCGAGCCCGATTAGGGATCGTCGCAGGCTTCAACCCGCCAGAGTGCAAGGGCGAGCCTCGACCTGGGGCCAGGGCGTCCGTGATCACCCTGGTCCCGGCGCCAGGTAAGTTTAAGCAATACCTAACCAATCAAAACCAACCAAAAACTAAACAATACCAACTAATATCCTCATTTGACAAAAACTCAGCAACAAGTAAACAAATACAAACAACAATAAACCATCCTAACACATTCATAACACACACCGATCGCATGAACAACGACGAATAATCCACTCAAACCCAGCTATCATCCAACATGTTCAATCCGTTGCTTCAAATGTCAAAACACAACAAATACTACTCACTTGACTCGCACAGTAGCATCGTACTACCAGAGCGAATCGCACTCGCGTAGAAGTGGAAAATCCTCCCCCATCCGCCTCTCCCATCTACTGCGAATAGGAGAAACCTTGTTCAAGATAGAACCTTCACATAGAACACCAATCGGTCACACAAACCACATCATCCTCACTTAGATCAATCCTCGTGTAAATTCAAATTTGCACATTAAGTGAGACAATGTGAATCAACTAAACCATCCGTGCCAACCCAACCAAACAGAACCATGGTGAATTCCGAGTGCATGGATGTTATTCGTACGATGCTTATTTGCTTGATAAAGAGGATGTAAGAATTGTGTGTGTTGATGGTTTGTATATGACTTAGCACTCGTGTGTCTGCTCATGTTGTGTGTATTGTTTTGCTTTGGGACACGATGCGATGCGATTCGATTCGATGTGGTGTTAGTATGAGAGAGTTTTCTCGATAGTGATGTTCTGGTTTGCTGATGTGCCGATGTGATGTGATGTGATGTGATGTGACGTGATGTGATGTGGAGTGAAGTGATGTGTTGATTTGAGCATTGTGTTGATTGATAGTAAGGGATGGTCCGAAGACCTCCCCACTGGCAAAAACTACGCACCCGAGCGAGCCCGATTAGGGATCGTCGCAGGCTTCAACCCGCCAGAGTGCAAGGGCGAGCCTCGACCTGGGGCCAGGGCGTCCGTGATCACCCTGGTCCCGGCGCCAGGTAAGTTTAAGCAATACCTAACCAATCAAAACCAATCAAAAACTAAACAATACCAACTAATATCCTCATTTGACAAAAACTCAGCAACAAGTAAACAAATACAAACAACAATAAACCATCCTAACACATTCATAACACACACCGATCGCATGAACAACGACGAATAATCCACTCAAACCCAGCTATCATCCAACATGTTCAATCCGTTGCTTCAAATGTCAAAACACAACAAATACTACTCACTTGACTCGCACAGTAGCATCGTACTACCAGAGCGAATCGCACTCGCGTAGAAGTGGAAAATCCTCCCCCATCCGCCTCTCCCATCTACTGCGAATAGGAGAAACCTTGTTCAAGATAGAACCTTCACATAGAACACCAATCGGTCACACAAACCACATCATCCTCACTTAGATCAATCCTCGTGTAAATTCAAATTTGCACATTAAGTGAGACAATGTGAATCAACTAAACCATCCGTGCCAACCCAACCAAACAGAACCATGGTGAATTCCGAGTGCATGGATGTTATTCGTACGATGCTTATTTGCTTGATAAAGAGGATGTAAGAATTGTGTGTGTTGATGGTTTGTATATGACTTAGCACTCGTGTGTCTGCTCATGTTGTGTGTATTGTTTTGCTTTGGGACACGATGCGATGCGATGCGATGCGATGCGATTCGATTCGATGTGGTGTTAGTATGAGAGAGTTTTCTCGATAGTGATGTTCTGGTTTGCTGATGTGCCGATGTGATGTGATGTGATGTGATGTGACGTGATGTGATGTGGAGTGAAGTGATGTGTTGATTTGAGCATTGTGTTGATTGATAGTAAGGGATGGTCCGAAGACCTCCCCACTGGCAAAAACTACGCACCCGAGCGAGCCCGATTAGGGATCGTCGCAGGCTTCAACCCGCCAGAGTGCAAGGGCGAGCCTCGACCTGGGGCCAGGGCGTCCGTGATCACCCTGGTCCCGGCGCCAGGTAAGTTTAAGCAATACCTAACCAATCAAAACCAACCAAAAACTAAACAATACCAACTAATATCCTCATTTGACAAAAACTCAGCAACAAGTAAACAAATACAAACAACAATAAACCATCCTAACACATTCATAACACACACCGATCGCATGAACAACGACGAATAATCCACTCAAACCCAGCTATCATCCAACATGTTCAATCCGTTGCTTCAAATGTCAAAACACAACAAATACTACTCACTTGACTCGCACAGTAGCATCGTACTACCAGAGCGAATCGCACTCGCGTAGAAGTGGAAAATCCTCCCCCATCCGCCTCTCCCATCTACTGCGAATAGGAGAAACCTTGTTCAAGACAGAACCTTCACATAGAACACCAATCGGTCACACAAACCACATCATCCTCACTTAGATCAATCCTCGTGTAAATTCAAATTTGCACATTAAGTGAGACAATGTGAATCAACTAAACCATCCGTGCCAACCCAACCAAACAGAACCATGGTGAATTCCGAGTGCATGGATGTTATTCGTACGATGCTTATTTGCTTGATAAAGAGGATGTAAGAATTGTGTGTGTTGATGGTTTGTATATGACTTAGCACTCGTGTGTCTGCTCATGTTGTGTGTATTGTTTTGCTTTGGGACACGATGCGATTCGATGTGGTGTTAGTATGAGAGAGTTTTCTCGATAGTGATGTTCTGGTTTGCTGATGTGCCGATGTGATGTGATGTGATGTGATGTGACGTGATGTGATGTGGAGTGAAGTGATGTGTTGATTTGAGCATTGTGTTGATTGATAGTAAGGGATGGTCCGAAGACCTCCCCACTGGCAAAAACTACGCACCCGAGCGAGCCCGATTAGGGATCGTCGCAGGCTTCAACCCGCCAGAGTGCAAGGGCGAGCCTCGACCTGGGGCCAGGGCGTCCGTGATCACCCTGGTCCCGGCGCCAGGTAAGTTTAAGCAATACCTAACCAATCAAAACCAATCAAAAACTAAACAATACCAACTAATATCCTCATTTGACAAAAACTCAGCAACAAGTAAACAAATACAAACAACAATAAACCATCCTAACATATTCATAACACACACCGATCGCATGAACAACGACGAATAATCCACTCAAACCCAGCTATCATCCAACATGTTCAATCCGTTGCTTCAAATGTCAAAACACAACAAATACTACTCACTTGACTCGCACAGTAGCATCGTACTACCAGAGCGAATCGCACTCGCGTAGAAGTGGAAAATCCTCCCCCATCCGCCTCTCCCATCTACTGCGAATAGGAGAAACCTTGTTCAAGATAGAACCTTCACATAGAACACCAATCGGTCACACAAACCACATCATCCTCACTTAGATCAATCCTCGTGTAAATTCAAATTTGCACATTAAGTGAGACAATGTGAATCAACTAAACCATCCGTGCCAACCCAACCAAACAGAACCATGGTGAATTCCGAGTGCATGGATGTTATTCGTACGATGCTTATTTGCTTGATAAAGAGGATGTAAGAATTGTGTGTGTTGATGGTTTGTATATGACTTAGCACTCGTGTGTCTGCTCATGTTGTGTGTATTGTTTTGCTTTGGGACACGATGCGATGCGATGCGATTCGATTCGATTCGATGTGGTGTTAGTATGAGAGAGTTTTCTCGATAGTGATGTTCTGGTTTGCTGATGTGCCGATGTGATGTGATGTGATGTGATGTGACGTGATGTGGAGTGAAGTGATGTGTTGATTTGAGCATTGTGTTGATTGATAGTAAGGGATGGTCCGAAGACCTCCCCACTGGCAAAAACTACGCACCCGAGCGAGCCCGATTAGGGATCGTCGCAGGCTTCAACCCGCCAGAGTGCAAGGGCGAGCCTCGACCTGGGGCCAGGGCGTCCGTGATCACCCTGGTCCCGGCGCCAGGTAAGTTTAAGCAATACCTAACCAATCAAAACCAATCAAAAACTAAACAATACCAACTAATATCCTCATTTGACAAAAACTCAGCAACAAGTAAACAAATACAAACAACAATAAACCATCCTAACACATTCATAACACACACCGATCGCATGAACAACGACGAATAATCCACTCAAACCCAGCTATCATCCAACATGTTCAATCCGTTGCTTCAAATGTCAAAACACAACAAATACTACTCACTTGACTCGCACAGTAGCATCGTACTACCAGAGCGAATCGCACTCGCGTAGAAGTGGAAAATCCTCCCCCATCCGCCTCTCCCATCTACTGCGAATAGGAGAAACCTTGTTCAAGATAGAACCTTCACATAGAACACCAATCGGTCACACAAACCACATCATCCTCACTTAGATCAATCCTCGTGTAAATTCAAATTTGCACATTAAGTGAGACAATGTGAATCAACTAAACCATCCGTGCCAACCCAACCAAACAGAACCATGGTGAATTCCGAGTGGATGGATGTTATTCGTACGATGCTTATTTGCTTGATAAAGAGGATGTAAGAATTGTGTGTGTTGATGGTTTGTATATGACTTAGCACTCGTGTGTCTGCTCATGTTGTGTGTATTGTTTTGCTTTGGGACACGATGCGATGCGATGCGATTCGATTCGATTCGATGTGGTGTTAGTATGAGAGAGTTTTCTCGATAGTGATGTTCTGGTTTGCTGATGTGCCGATGTGATGTGATGTGATGTGATGTGACGTGATGTGATGTGGAGTGAAGTGATGTGTTGATTTGAGCATTGTGTTGATTGATAGTAAGGGATGGTCCGAAGACCTCCCCACTGGCAAAAACTACGCACCCGAGCGAGCCCGATTAGGGATCGTCGCAGGCTTCAACCCGCCAGAGTGCAAGGGCGAGCCTCGACCTGGGGCCAGGGCGTCCGTGATCACCCTGGTCCCGGCGCCAGGTAAGTTTAAGCAATACCTAACCAATCAAAACCAATCAAAAACTAAACAATACCAACTAATATCCTCATTTGACAAAAACTCAGCAACAAGTAAACAAATACAAACAACAATAAACCATCCTAACACATTCATAACACACACCGATCGCATGAACAACGACGAATAATCCACTCAAACCCAGCTATCATCCAACATGTTCAATCCGTTGCTTCAAATGTCAAAACACAACAAATACTACTCACTTGACTCGCACAGTAGCATCGTACTACCAGAGCGAATCGCACTCGCGTAGAAGTGGAAAATCCTCCCCCATCCGCCTCTCCCATCTACTGCGAATAGGAGAAACCTTGTTCAAGATAGAACCTTCACATAGAACACCAATCGGTCACACAAACCACATCATCGTCACTTAGATCAATCCTCGTGTAAATTCAAATTTGCACATTAAGTGAGACAATGTGAATCAACTAAACCATCCGTGCCAACCCAACCAAACAGAACCATGGTGAATTCCGAGTGGATGGATGTTATTCGTACGATGCTTATTTGCTTGATAAAGAGGATGTAAGAATTGTGTGTGTTGATGGTTTGTATATGACTTAGCACTCGTGTGTCTGCTCATGTTGTGTGTATTGTTTTGCTTTGGGACACGATGCGATGCGATGCGATTCGATTCGATTCGATGTGGTGTTAGTATGAGAGAGTTTTCTCGATAGTGATGTTCTGGTTTGCTGATGTGCCGATGTGATGTGATGTGATGTGATGTGACGTGATGTGATGTGGAGTGAAGTGATGTGTTGATTTGAGCATTGTGTTGATTGATAGTAAGGGATGGTCCGAAGACCTCCCCACTGGCAAAAACTACGCACCCGAGCGAGCCCGATTAGGGATCGTCGCAGGCTTCAACCCGCCAGAGTGCAAGGGCGAGCCTCGACCTGGGGCCAGGGCGTCCGTGATCACCCTGGTCCCGGCGCCAGGTAAGTTTAAGCAATACCTAACCAATCAAAACCAATCAAAAACTAAACAATACCAACTAATATCCTCATTTGACAAAAACTCAGCAACAAGTAAACAAATACAAACAACAATAAACCATCCTAACATATTCATAACACACACCGATCGCATGAACAACGACGAATAATCCACTCAAACCCAGCTATCATCCAACATGTTCAATCCGTTGCTTCAAATGTCAAAACACAACAAATACTACTCACTTGACTCGCACAGTAGCATCGTACTACCAGAGCGAATCGCACTCGCGTAGAAGTGGAAAATCCTCCCCCATCCGCCTCTCCCATCTACTGCGAATAGGAGAAACCTTGTTCAAGATAGAACCTTCACATAGAACACCAATCGGTCACACAAACCACATCATCCTCACTTAGATCAATCCTCGTGTAAATTCAAATTTGCACATTAAGTGAGACAATGTGAATCAACTAAACCATCCGTGCCAACCCAACCAAACAGAACCATGGTGAATTCCGAGTGCATGGATGTTATTCGTACGATGCTTATTTGCTTGATAAAGAGGATGTAAGAATTGTGTGTGTTGATGGTTTGTATATGACTTAGCACTCGTGTGTCTGCTCATGTTGTGTGTATTGTTTTGCTTTGGGACACGATGCGATGCGATTCGATTCGATGTGGTGTTAGTATGAGAGAGTTTTCTCGATAGTGATGTTCTGGTTTGCTGATGTGCCGATGTGATGTGATGTGATGTGATGTGACGTGATGTGATGTGGAGTGAAGTGATGTGTTGATTTGAGCATTGTGTTGATTGATAGTAAGGGATGGTCCGAAGACCTCCCCACTGGCAAAAACTACGCACCCGAGCGAACCCGATTAGGGATCGTCGCAGGCTTCAACCCGCCAGAGTGCAAGGGCGAGCCTCGACCTGGGGCCAGGGCGTCCGTGATCACCCTGGTCCCGGCGCCAGGTAAGTTTAAGCAATACCTAACCAATCAAAACCAATCAAAAACTAAACAATACCAACTAATATCCTCATTTGACAAAAACTCAGCAACAAGTAAACAAATACAAACAACAATAAACCATCCTAACATATTCATAACACACACCGATCGCATGAACAACGACGAATAATCCACTCAAACCCAGCTATCATCCAACATGTTCAATCCGTTGCTTCAAACGTCAAAACACAACAAATACTACTCACTTGACTCGCACAGTAGCATCGTACTACCAGAGCGAATCGCACTCGCGTAGAAGTGGAAAATCCTCCCCCATCCGCCTCTCCCATCTACTGCGAATAGGAGAAACCTTGTTCAAGACAGAACCTTCACATAGAACACCAATCGGTCACACAAACCACATCATCCTCACTTAGATCAATCCTCGTGTAAATTCAAATTTGCACATTAAGTGAGACAATGTGAATCAACTAAACCATCCGTGCCAACCCAACCAAACAGAACCATGGTGAATTCCGAGTGGATGGATGTTATTCGTACGATGCTTATTTGCTTGATAAAGAGGATGTAAGAATTGTGTGTGTTGATGGTTTGTATATGACTTAGCACTCGTGTGTCTGCTCATGTTGTGTGTATTGTTTTGCTTTGGGACACGATGCGATGCGATTCGATTCGATGTGGTGTTAGTATGAGAGAGTTTTCTCGATAGTGATGTTCTGGTTTGCTGATGTGCCGATGTGATGTGATGTGATGTGATGTGACGTGATGTGATGTGGAGTGAAGTGATGTGTTGATTTGAGCATTGTGTTGATTGATAGTAAGGGATGGTCCGAAGACCTCCCCACTGGCAAAAACTACGCACCCGAGCGAGCCCGATTAGGGATCGTCGCAGGCTTCAACCCGCCAGAGTGCAAGGGCGAGCCTCGACCTGGGGCCAGGGCGTCCGTGATCACCCTGGTCCCGGCGCCAGGTAAGTTTAAGCAATACCTAACCAATCAAAACCAATCAAAAACTAAACAATACCAACTAATATCCTCATTTGACAAAAACTCAGCAACAAGTAAACAAATACAAACAACAATAAACCATCCTAACATATTCATAACACACACCGATCGCATGAACAACGACGAATAATCCACTCAAACCCAGCTATCATCCAACATGTTCAATCCGTTGCTTCAAACGTCAAAACACAACAAATACTACTCACTTGACTCGCACAGTAGCATCGTACTACCAGAGCGAATCGCACTCGCGTAGAAGTGGAAAATCCTCCCCCATCCGCCTCTCCCATCTACTGCGAATAGGAGAAACCTTGTTCAAGACAGAACCTTCACATAGAACACCAATCGGTCACACAAACCACATCATCCTCACTTAGATCAATCCTCGTGTAAATTCAAATTTGCACATTAAGTGAGACAATGTGAATCAACTAAACCATCCGTGCCAACCCAACCAAACAGAACCATGGTGAATTCCGAGTGGATGGATGTTATTCGTACGATGCTTATTTGCTTGATAAAGAGGATGTAAGAATTGTGTGTGTTGATGGTTT
Organism: Fasciola hepatica; assembly: GCA_948099385.1. NCBI lineage: Eukaryota > Metazoa > Platyhelminthes > Trematoda > Plagiorchiida > Fasciolidae > Fasciola > Fasciola hepatica. Next base: position 4,273,552 of record CANUEZ040000060.1, on the reverse strand, counting down.
GTATATGACTTAGCACTCGTGTGTCTGCTCATGTTGTGTGTATTGTTTTGCTTTGGGACACGATGCGATGCGATTCGATTCGATGTGGTGTTAGTATGAGAGAGTTTTCTCGATAGTGATGTTCTGGTTTGCTGATGTGCCGATGTGATGTGATGTGATGTGATGTGACGTGATGTGATGTGGAGTGAAGTGATGTGTTGATTTGAGCATTGTGTTGATTGATAGTAAGGGATGGTCCGAAGACCTCCCCACTGGCAAAAACTACGCACCCGAGCGAGCCCGATTAGGGATCGTCGCAGGCTTCAACCCGCCAGAGTGCAAGGGCGAGCCTCGACCTGGGGCCAGGGCGTCCGTGATCACCCTGGTCCCGGCGCCAGATAAGTTTAAGCAATACCTAACCAATCAAAACCAATCAAAAACTAAACAATACCAACTAATATCCTCATTTGACAAAAACTCAGCAACAAGTAAACAAATACAAACAACAATAAACCATCCTAACATATTCATAACACACACCGATCGCATGAACAACGACGAATAATCCACTCAAACCCAGCTATCATCCAACATGTTCAATCCGTTGCTTCAAATGTCAAAACACAACAAATACTACTCACTTGACTCGCACAGTAGCATCGTACTACCAGAGCGAATCGCACTCGCGTAGAAGTGGAAAATCCTCCCCCATCCGCCTCTCCCATCTACTGCGAATAGGAGAAACCTTGTTCAAGACAGAACCTTCACATAGAACACCAATCGGTCACACAAACCACATCATCCTCACTTAGATCAATCCTCGTGTAAATTCAAATTTGCACATTAAGTGAGACAATGTGAATCAACTAAACCATCCGTGCCAACCCAACCAAACAGAACCATGGTGAATTCCGAGTGCATGGATGTTATTCGTACGATGCTTATTTGCTTGATAAAGAGGATGTAAGAATTGTGTGTGTTGATGGTTTGTATATGACTTAGCACTCGTGTGTCTGCTCATGTTGTGTGTATTGTTTTGCTTTGGGACACGATGCGATGCGATTCGATTCGATGTGGTGTTAGTATGAGAGAGTTTTCTCGATAGTGATGTTCTGGTTTGCTGATGTGCCGATGTGATGTGATGTGATGTGATGTGACGTGATGTGATGTGGAGTGAAGTGATGTGTTGATTTGAGCATTGTGTTGATTGATAGTAAGGGATGGTCCGAAGACCTCCCCACTGGCAAAAACTACGCACCCGAGCGAGCCCGATTAGGGATCGTCGCAGGCTTCAACCCGCCAGAGTGCAAGGGCGAGCCTCGACCTGGGGCCAGGGCGTCCGTGATCACCCTGGTCCCGGCGCCAGGTAAGTTTAAGCAATACCTAACCAATCAAAACCAATCAAAAACTAAACAATACCAACTAATATCCTCATTTGACAAAAACTCAGCAACAAGTAAACAAATACAAACAACAATAAACCATCCTAACACATTCATAACACACACCGATCGCATGAACAACGACGAATAATCCACTCAAACCCAGCTATCATCCAACATGTTCAATCCGTTGCTTCAAATGTCAAAACACAACAAATACTACTCACTTGACTCGCACAGTAGCATCGTACTACCAGAGCGAATCGCACTCGCGTAGAAGTGGAAAATCCTCCCCCATCCGCCTCTCCCATCTACTGCGAATAGGAGAAACCTTGTTCAAGATAGAACCTTCACATAGAACACCAATCGGTCACACAAACCACATCATCCTCACTTAGATCAATCCTCGTGTAAATTCAAATTTGCACATTAAGTGAGACAATGTGAATCAACTAAACCATCCGTGCCAACCCAACCAAACAGAACCATGGTGAATTCCGAGTGCATGGATGTTATTCGTACGATGCTTATTTGCTTGATAAAGAGGATGTAAGAATTGTGTGTGTTGATGGTTTGTATATGACTTAGCACTCGTGTGTCTGCTCATGTTGTGTGTATTGTTTTGCTTTGGGACACGATGCGATGCGATTCGATTCGATGTGGTGTTAGTATGAGAGAGTTTTCTCGATAGTGATGTTCTGGTTTGCTGATGTGCCGATGTGATGTGATGTGATGTGATGTGACGTGATGTGATGTGGAGTGAAGTGATGTGTTGATTTGAGCATTGTGTTGATTGATAGTAAGGGATGGTCCGAAGACCTCCCCACTGGCAAAAACTACGCACCCGAGCGAGCCCGATTAGGGATCGTCGCAGGCTTCAACCCGCCAGAGTGCAAGGGCGAGCCTCGACCTGGGGCCAGGGCGTCCGTGATCACCCTGGTCCCGGCGCCAGGTAAGTTTAAGCAATACCTAACCAATCAAAACCAACCAAAAACTAAACAATACCAACTAATATCCTCATTTGACAAAAACTCAGCAACAAGTAAACAAATACAAACAACAATAAACCATCCTAACACATTCATAACACACACCGATCGCATGAACAACGACGAATAATCCACTCAAACCCAGCTATCATCCAACATGTTCAATCCGTTGCTTCAAATGTCAAAACACAACAAATACTACTCACTTGACTCGCACAGTAGCATCGTACTACCAGAGCGAATCGCACTCGCGTAGAAGTGGAAAATCCTCCCCCATCCGCCTCTCCCATCTACTGCGAATAGGAGAAACCTTGTTCAAGATAGAACCTTCACATAGAACACCAATCGGTCACACAAACCACATCATCCTCACTTAGATCAATCCTCGTGTAAATTCAAATTTGCACATTAAGTGAGACAATGTGAATCAACTAAACCATCCGTGCCAACCCAACCAAACAGAACCATGGTGAATTCCGAGTGGATGGATGTTATTCGTACGATGCTTATTTGCTTGATAAAGAGGATGTAAGAATTGTGTGTGTTGATGGTTTGTATATGACTTAGCACTCGTGTGTCTGCTCATGTTGTGTGTATTGTTTTGCTTTGGGACACGATGCGATGCGATTCGATTCGATGTGGTGTTAGTATGAGAGAGTTTTCTCGATAGTGATGTTCTGGTTTGCTGATGTGCCGATGTGATGTGACGTGATGTGATGTGGAGTGAAGTGATGTGTTGATTTGAGCATTGTGTTGATTGATAGTAAGGGATGGTCCGAAGACCTCCCCACTGGCAAAAACTACGCACCCGAGCGAGCCCGATTAGGGATCGTCGCAGGCTTCAACCCGCCAGAGTGCAAGGGCGAGCCTCGACCTGGGGCCAGGGCGTCCGTGATCACCCTGGTCCCGGCGCCAGGTAAGTTTAAGCAATACCTAACCAATCAAAACCAATCAAAAACTAAACAATACCAACTAATATCCTCATTTGACAAAAACTCAGCAACAAGTAAACAAATACAAACAACAATAAACCATCCTAACATATTCATAACACACACCGATCGCATGAACAACGACGAATAATCCACTCAAACCCAGCTATCATCCAACATGTTCAATCCGTTGCTTCAAATGTCAAAACACAACAAATACTACTCACTTGACTCGCACAGTAGCATCGTACTACCAGAGCGAATCGCACTCGCGTAGAAGTGGAAAATCCTCCCCCATCCGCCTCTCCCATCTACTGCGAATAGGAGAAACCTTGTTCAAGACAGAACCTTCACATAGAACACCAATCGGTCACACAAACCACATCATCCTCACTTAGATCAATCCTCGTGTAAATTCAAATTTGCACATTAAGTGAGACAATGTGAATCAACTAAACCATCCGTGCCAACCCAACCAAACAGAACCATGGTGAATTCCGAGTGCATGGATGTTATTCGTACGATGCTTATTTGCTTGATAAAGAGGATGTAAGAATTGTGTGTGTTGATGGTTTGTATATGACTTAGCACTCGTGTGTCTGCTCATGTTGTGTGTATTGTTTTGCTTTGGGACACGATGCGATGCGATTCGATTCGATGTGGTGTTAGTATGAGAGAGTTTTCTCGATAGTGATGTTCTGGTTTGCTGATGTGCCGATGTGATGTGATGTGATGTGATGTGACGTGATGTGATGTGGAGTGAAGTGATGTGTTGATTTGAGCATTGTGTTGATTGATAGTAAGGGATGGTCCGAAGACCTCCCCACTGGCAAAAACTACGCACCCGAGCGAGCCCGATTAGGGATCGTCGCAGGCTTCAACCCGCCAGAGTGCAAGGGCGAGCCTCGACCTGGGGCCAGGGCGTCCGTGATCACCCTGGTCCCGGCGCCAGGTAAGTTTAAGCAATACCTAACCAATCAAAACCAATCAAAAACTAAACAATACCAACTAATATCCTCATTTGACAAAAACTCAGCAACAAGTAAACAAATACAAACAACAATAAACCATCCTAACATATTCATAACACACACCGATCGCATGAACAACGACGAATAATCCACTCAAACCCAGCTATCATCCAACATGTTCAATCCGTTGCTTCAAATGTCAAAACACAACAAATACTACTCACTTGACTCGCACAGTAGCATCGTACTACCAGAGCGAATCGCACTCGCGTAGAAGTGGAAAATCCTCCCCCATCCGCCTCTCCCATCTACTGCGAATAGGAGAAACCTTGTTCAAGATAGAACCTTCACATAGAACACCAATCGGTCACACAAACCACATCATCCTCACTTAGATCAATCCTCGTGTAAATTCAAATTTGCACATTAAGTGAGACAATGTGAATCAACTAAACCATCCGTGCCAACCCAACCAAACAGAACCATGGTGAATTCCGAGTGCATGGATGTTATTCGTACGATGCTTATTTGCTTGATAAAGAGGATGTAAGAATTGTGTGTGTTGATGGTTTGTATATGACTTAGCACTCGTGTGTCTGCTCATGTTGTGTGTATTGTTTTGCTTTGGGACACGATGCGATGCGATTCGATTCGATGTGGTGTTAGTATGAGAGAGTTTTCTCGATAGTGATGTTCTGGTTTGCTGATGTGCCGATGTGATGTGATGTGATGTGATGTGACGTGATGTGATGTGGAGTGAAGTGATGTGTTGATTTGAGCATTGTGTTGATTGATAGTAAGGGATGGTCCGAAGACCTCCCCACTGGCAAAAACTACGCACCCGAGCGAGCCCGATTAGGGATCGTCGCAGGCTTCAACCCGCCAGAGTGCAAGGGCGAGCCTCGACCTGGGGCCAGGGCGTCCGTGATCACCCTGGTCCCGGCGCCAGGTAAGTTTAAGCAATACCTAACCAATCAAAACCAACCAAAAACTAAACAATACCAACTAATATCCTCATTTGACAAAAACTCAGCAACAAGTAAACAAATACAAACAACAATAAACCATCCTAACACATTCATAACACACACCGATCGCATGAACAACGACGAATAATCCACTCAAAACCAGCTATCATCCAACATGTTCAATCCGTTGCTTCAAATGTCAAAACACAACAAATACTACTCACTTGACTCGCACAGTAGCATCGTACTACCAGAGCGAATCGCACTCGCGTAGAAGTGGAAAATCCTCCCCCATCCGCCTCTCCCATCTACTGCGAATAGGAGAAACCTTGTTCAAGATAGAACCTTCACATAGAACACCAATCGGTCACACAAACCACATCATCCTCACTTAGATCAATCCTCGTGTAAATTCAAATTTGCACATTAAGTGAGACAATGTGAATCAACTAAACCATCCGTGCCAACCCAACCAAACAGAACCATGGTGAATTCCGAGTGCATGGATGTTATTCGTACGATGCTTATTTGCTTGATAAAGAGGATGTAAGAATTGTGTGTGTTGATGGTTTGTATATGACTTAGCACTCGTGTGTCTGCTCATGTTGTGTGTATTGTTTTGCTTTGGGACACGATGCGATGCGATTCGATTCGATGTGGTGTTAGTATGAGAGAGTTTTCTCGATAGTGATGTTCTGGTTTGCTGATGTGCCGATGTGATGTGATGTGATGTGATGTGACGTGATGTGATGTGGAGTGAAGTGATGTGTTGATTTGAGCATTGTGTTGATTGATAGTAAGGGATGGTCCGAAGACCTCCCCACTGGCAAAAACTACGCACCCGAGCGAGCCCGATTAGGGATCGTCGCAGGCTTCAACCCGCCAGAGTGCAAGGGCGAGCCTCGACCTGGGGCCAGGGCGTCCGTGATCACCCTGGTCCCGGCGCCAGGTAAGTTTAAGCAATACCTAACCAATCAAAACCAATCAAAAACTAAACAATACCAACTAATATCCTCATTTGACAAAAACTCAGCAACAAGTAAACAAATACAAACAACAATAAACCATCCTAACACATTCATAACACACACCGATCGCATGAACAACGACGAATAATCCACTCAAACCCAGCTATCATCCAACATGTTCAATCCGTTGCTTCAAATGTCAAAACACAACAAATACTACTCACTTGACTCGCACAGTAGCATCGTACTACCAGAGCGAATCGCACTCGCGTAGAAGTGGAAAATCCTCCCCCATCCGCCTCTCCCATCTACTGCGAATAGGAGAAACCTTGTTCAAGATAGAACCTTCACATAGAACACCAATCGGTCACACAAACCACATCATCCTCACTTAGATCAATCCTCGTGTAAATTCAAATTTGCACATTAAGTGAGACAATGTGAATCAACTAAACCATCCGTGCCAACCCAACCAAACAGAACCATGGTGAATTCCGAGTGGATGGATGTTATTCGTACGATGCTTATTTGCTTGATAAAGAGGATGTAAGAATTGTGTGTGTTGATGGTTTGTATATGACTTAGCACTCGTGTGTCTGCTCATGTTGTGTGTATTGTTTTGCTTTGGGACACGATGCGATGCGATTCGATTCGATGTGGTGTTAGTATGAGAGAGTTTTCTCGATAGTGATGTTCTGGTTTGCTGATGTGCCGATGTGATGTGATGTGATGTGATGTGACGTGATGTGATGTGGAGTGAAGTGATGTGTTGATTTGAGCATTGTGTTGATTAATAGTAAGGGATGGTCCGAAGACCTCCCCACTGGCAAAAACTACGCACCCGAGCGAGCCCGATTAGGGATCGTCGCAGGCTTCAACCCGCCAGAGTGCAAGGGCGAGCCTCGACCTGGGGCCAGGGCGTCCGTGATCACCCTGGTCCCGGCGCCAGGTAAGTTTAAGCAATACCTAACCAATCAAAACCAATCAAAAACTAAACAATACCAACTAATATCCTCATTTGACAAAAACTCAGCAACAAGTAAACAAATACAAACAACAATAAACCATCCTAACATATTCATAACACACACCGATCGCATGAACAACGACGAATAATCCACTCAAACCCAGCTATCATCCAACATGTTCAATCCGTTGCTTCAAATGTCAAAACACAACAAATACTACTCACTTGACTCGCACAGTAGCATCGTACTACCAGAGCGAATCGCACTCGCGTAGAAGTGGAAAATCCTCCCCCATCCGCCTCTCCCATCTACTGCGAATAGGAGAAACCTTGTTCAAGATAGAACCTTCACATAGAACACCAATCGGTCACACAAACCACATCATCCTCACTTAGATCAATCCTCGTGTAAATTCAAATTTGCACATTAAGTGAGACAATGTGAATCAACTAAACCATCCGTGCCAACCCAACCAAACAGAACCATGGTGAATTCCGAGTGCATGGATGTTATTCGTACGATGCTTATTTGCTTGATAAAGAGGATGTAAGAATTGTGTGTGTTGATGGTTTGTATATGACTTAGCACTCGTGTGTCTGCTCATGTTGTGTGTATTGTTTTGCTTTGGGACACGATGCGATGCGATTCGATTCGATGTGGTGTTAGTATGAGAGAGTTTTCTCGATAGTGATGTTCTGGTTTGCTGATGCGCCGATGTGATGTGATGTGACGTGATGTGATGTGGAGTGAAGTGATGTGTTGATTTGAGCATTGTGTTGATTGATAGTAAGGGATGGTCCGAAGACCTCCCCACTGGCAAAAACTACGCACCCGAGCGAGCCCGATTAGGGATCGTCGCAGGCTTCAACCCGCCAGAGTGCAAGGGCGAGCCTCGACCTGGGGCCAGGGCGTCCGTGATCACCCTGGTCCCGGCGCCAGGTAAGTTTAAGCAATACCTAACCAATCAAAACCAATCAAAAACTAAACAATACCAACTAATATCCTCATTTGACAAAAACTCAGCAACAAGTAAACAAATACAAACAACAATAAACCATCCTAACACATTCATAACACACACCGATCGCATGAACAACGACGAATAATCCACTCAAACCCAGCTATCATCCAACATGTTCAATCCGTTGCTTCAAATGTCAAAACACAACAAATACTACTCACTTGACTCGCACAGTAGCATCGTACTACCAGAGCGAATCGCACTCGCGTAGAAGTGGAAAATCCTCCCCCATCCGCCTCTCCCATCTACTGCGAATAGGAGAAACCTTGTTCAAGATAGAACCTTCACATAGAACACCAATCGGTCACACAAACCACATCATCCTCACTTAGATCAATCCTCGTGTAAATTCAAATTTGCACATTAAGTGAGACAATGTGAATCAACTAAACCATCCGTGCCAACCCAACCAAACAGAACCATGGTGAATTCCGAGTGCATGGATGTTATTCGTACGATGCTTATTTGCTTGATAAAGAGGATGTAAGAATTGTGTGTGTTGATGGTTTGTATATGACTTAGCACTCGTGTGTCTGCTCATGTTGTGTGTATTGTTTTGCTTTGGGACACGATGCGATGCGATTCGATTCGATGTGGTGTTAGTATGAGAGAGTTTTCTCGATAGTGATGTTCTGGTTTGCTGATGTGCCGATGTGATGTGATGTGATGTGATGTGGAGTGAAGTGATGTGTTGATTTGAGCATTGTGTTGATTGATAGTAAGGGATGGTCCGAAGACCTCCCCACTGGCAAAAACTACGCACCCGAGCGAGCCCGATTAGGGATCGTCGCAGGCTTCAACCCGCCAGAGTGCAAGGGCGAGCCTCGACCTGGGGCCAGGGCGTCCGTGATCACCCTGGTCCCGGCGCCAGGTAAGTTTAAGCAATACCTAACCAATCAAAACCAATCAAAAACTAAACAATACCAACTAATATCCTCATTTGACAAAAACTCAGCAACAAGTAAACAAATACAAACAACAATAAACCATCCTAACACATTCATAACACACACCGATCGCATGAACAACGACGAATAATCCACTCAAACCCAGCTATCATCCAACATGTTCAATCCGTTGCTTCAAATGTCAAAACACAACAAATACTACTCACTTGACTCGCACAGTAGCATCGTACTACCAGAGCGAATCGCACTCGCGTAGAAGTGGAAAATCCTCCCCCATCCGCCTCTCCCATCTACTGCGAATAGGAGAAACCTTGTTCAAGATAGAACCTTCACATAGAACACCAATCGGTCACACAAACCACATCATCCTCACTTAGATCAATCCTCGTGTAAATTCAAATTTGCACATTAAGTGAGACAATGTGAATCAACTAAACCATCCGTGCCAACCCAACCAAACAGAACCATGGTGAATTCCGAGTGCATGGATGTTATTCGTACGATGCTTATTTGCTTGATAAAGAGGATGTAAGAATTGTGTGTGTTGATGGTTTGTATATGACTTAGCACTCGTGTGTCTGCTCATGTTGTGTGTATTGTTTTGCTTTGGGACACGATGCGATGCGATTCGATTCGATGTGGTGTTAGTATGAGAGAGTTTTCTCGATAGTGATGTTCTGGTTTGCTGATGTGCCGATGTGATGTGATGTGATGTGATGTGACGTGATGTGATGTGGAGTGAAGTGATGTGTTGATTTGAGCATTGTGTTGATTGATAGTAAGGGATGGTCCGAAGACCTCCCCACTGGCAAAAACTACGCACCCGAGCGAGCCCGATTAGGGATCGTCGCAGGCTTCAACCCGCCAGAGTGCAAGGGCGAGCCTCGACCTGGGGCCAGGGCGTCCGTGATCACCCTGGTCCCGGCGCCAGGTAAGTTTAAGCAATACCTAACCAATCAAAACCAATCAAAAACTAAACAATACCAACTAATATCCTCATTTGACAAAAACTCAGCAACAAGTAAACAAATACAAACAACAATAAACCATCCTAACACATTCATAACACACACCGATCGCATGAACAACGACGAATAATCCACTCAAACCCAGCTATCATCCAACATGTTCAATCCGTTGCTTCAAATGTCAAAACACAACAAATACTACTCACTTGACTCGCACAGTAGCATCGTACTACCAGAGCGAATCGCACTCGCGTAGAAGTGGAAAATCCTCCCCCATCCGCCTCTCCCATCTACTGCGAATAGGAGAAACCTTGTTCAAGATAGAACCTTCACATAGAACACCAATCGGTCACACAAACCACATCATCCTCACTTAGATCAATCCTCGTGTAAATTCAAATTTGCACATTAAGTGAGACAATGTGAATCAACTAAACCATCCGTGCCAACCCAACCAAACAGAACCATGGTGAATTCCGAGTGGATGGATGTTATTCGTACGATGCTTATTTGCTTGATAAAGAGGATGTAAGAATTGTGTGTGTTGATGGTTTGTATATGACTTAGCACTCGTGTGTCTGCTCATGTTGTGTGTATTGTTTTGCTTTGGGACACGATGCGATGCGATTCGATTCGATGTGGTGTTAGTATGAGAGAGTTTTCTCGATAGTGATGTTCTGGTTTGCTGATGTGCCGATGTGATGTGATGTGATGTGATGTGACGTGATGTGATGTGGAGTGAAGTGATGTGTTGATTTGAGCATTGTGTTGATTAATAGTAAGGGATGGTCCGAAGACCTCCCCACTGGCAAAAACTACGCACCCGAGCGAGCCCGATTAGGGATCGTCGCAGGCTTCAACCCGCCAGAGTGCAAGGGCGAGCCTCGACCTGGGGCCAGGGCGTCCGTGATCACCCTGGTCCCGGCGCCAGGTAAGTTTAAGCAATACCTAACCAATCAAAACCAATCAAAAACTAAACAATACCAACTAATATCCTCATTTGACAAAAACTCAGCAACAAGTAAACAAATACAAACAACAATAAACCATCCTAACATATTCATAACACACACCGATCGCATGAACAACGACGAATAATCCACTCAAACCCAGCTATCATCCAACATGTTCAATCCGTTGCTTCAAATGTCAAAACACAACAAATACTACTCACTTGACTCGCACAGTAGCATCGTACTACCAGAGCGAATCGCACTCGCGTAGAAGTGGAAAATCCTCCCCCATCCGCCTCTCCCATCTACTGCGAATAGGAGAAACCTTGTTCAAGATAGAACCTTCACATAGAACACCAATCGGTCACACAAACCACATCATCCTCACTTAGATCAATCCTCGTGTAAATTCAAATTTGCACATTAAGTGAGACAATGTGAATCAACTAAACCATCCGTGCCAACCCAACCAAACAGAACCATGGTGAATTCCGAGTGCATGGATGTTATTCGTACGATGCTTATTTGCTTGATAAAGAGGATGTAAGAATTGTGTGTGTTGATGGTTTGTATATGACTTAGCACTCGTGTGTCTGCTCATGTTGTGTGTATTGTTTTGCTTTGGGACACGATGCGATGCGATTCGATTCGATGTGGTGTTAGTATGAGAGAGTTTTCTCGATAGTGATGTTCTGGTTTGCTGATGCGCCGATGTGATGTGATGTGACGTGATGTGATGTGGAGTGAAGTGATGTGTTGATTTGAGCATTGTGTTGATTGATAGTAAGGGATGGTCCGAAGACCTCCCCACTGGCAAAAACTACGCACCCGAGCGAGCCCGATTAGGGATCGTCGCAGGCTTCAACCCGCCAGAGTGCAAGGGCGAGCCTCGACCTGGGGCCAGGGCGTCCGTGATCACCCTGGTCCCGGCGCCAGGTAAGTTTAAGCAATACCTAACCAATCAAAACCAATCAAAAACTAAACAATACCAACTAATATCCTCATTTGACAAAAACTCAGCAACAAGTAAACAAATACAAACAACAATAAACCATCCTAACACATTCATAACACACACCGATCGCATGAACAACGACGAATAATCCACTCAAACCCAGCTATCATCCAACATGTTCAATCCGTTGCTTCAAATGTCAAAACACAACAAATACTACTCACTTGACTCGCACAGTAGCATCGTACTACCAGAGCGAATCGCACTCGCGTAGAAGTGGAAAATCCTCCCCCATCCGCCTCTCCCATCTACTGCGAATAGGAGAAACCTTGTTCAAGATAGAACCTTCACATAGAACACCAATCGGTCACACAAACCACATCATCCTCACTTAGATCAATCCTCGTGTAAATTCAAATTTGCACATTAAGTGAGACAATGTGAATCAACTAAACCATCCGTGCCAACCCAACCAAACAGAACCATGGTGAATTCCGAGTGCATGGATGTTATTCGTACGATGCTTATTTGCTTGATAAAGAGGATGTAAGAATTGTGTGTGTTGATGGTTTGTATATGACTTAGCACTCGTGTGTCTGCTCATGTTGTGTGTATTGTTTTGCTTTGGGACACGATGCGATGCGATTCGATTCGATGTGGTGTTAGTATGAGAGAGTTTTCTCGATAGTGATGTTCTGGTTTGCTGATGTGCCGATGTGATGTGATGTGATGTGATGTGGAGTGAAGTGATGTGTTGATTTGAGCATTGTGTTGATTGATAGTAAGGGATGGTCCGAAGACCTCCCCACTGGCAAAAACTACGCACCCGAGCGAGCCCGATTAGGGATCGTCGCAGGCTTCAACCCGCCAGAGTGCAAGGGCGAGCCTCGACCTGGGGCCAGGGCGTCCGTGATCACCCTGGTCCCGGCGCCAGGTAAGTTTAAGCAATACCTAACCAATCAAAACCAATCAAAAACTAAACAATACCAACTAATATCCTCATTTGACAAAAACTCAGCAACAAGTAAACAAATACAAACAACAATAAACCATCCTAACACATTCATAACACACACCGATCGCATGAACAACGACGAATAATCCACTCAAACCCAGCTATCATCCAACATGTTCAATCCGTTGCTTCAAATGTCAAAACACAACAAATACTACTCACTTGACTCGCACAGTAGCATCGTACTACCAGAGCGAATCGCACTCGCGTAGAAGTGGAAAATCCTCCCCCATCCGCCTCTCCCATCTACTGCGAATAGGAGAAACCTTGTTCAAGATAGAACCTTCACATAGAACACCAATCGGTCACACAAACCACATCATCCTCACTTAGATCAATCCTCGTGTAAATTCAAATTTGCACATTAAGTGAGACAATGTGAATCAACTAAACCATCCGTGCCAACCCAACCAAACAGAACCATGGTGAATTCCGAGTGCATGGATGTTATTCGTACGATGCTTATTTGCTTGATAAAGAGGATGTAAGAATTGTGTGTGTTGATGGTTTGTATATGACTTAGCACTCGTGTGTCTGCTCATGTTGTGTGTATTGTTTTGCTTTGGGACACGATGCGATGCGATTCGATTCGATGTGGTGTTAGTATGAGAGAGTTTTCTCGATAGTGATGTTCTGGTTTGCTGATGTGCCGATGTGATGTGATGTGATGTGATGTGACGTGATGTGATGTGGAGTGAAGTGATGTGTTGATTTGAGCATTGTGTTGATTAATAGTAAGGGATGGTCCGAAGACCTCCCCACTGGCAAAAACTACGCACCCGAGCGAGCCCGATTAGGGATCGTCGCAGGCTTCAACCCGCCAGAGTGCAAGGGCGAGCCTCGACCTGGGGCCAGGGCGTCCGTGATCACCCTGGTCCCGGCGCCAGGTAAGTTTAAGCAATACCTAACCAATCAAAACCAATCAAAAACTAAACAATACCAACTAATATCCTCATTTGACAAAAACTCAGCAACAAGTAAACAAATACAAACAACAATAAACCATCCTAACACATTCATAACACACACCGATCGCATGAACAACGACGAATAATCCACTCAAACCCAGCTATCATCCAACATGTTCAATCCGTTGCTTCAAATGTCAAAACACAACAAATACTACTCACTTGACTCGCACAGTAGCATCGTACTACCAGAGCGAATCGCACTCGCGTAGAAGTGGAAAATCCTCCCCCATCCGCCTCTCCCATCTACTGCGAATAGGAGAAACCTTGTTCAAGATAGAACCTTCACATAGAACACCAATCGGTCACACAAACCACATCATCCTCACTTAGATCAATCCTCGTGTAAATTCAAATTTGCACATTAAGTGAGACAATGTGAATCAACTAAACCATCCGTGCCAACCCAACCAAACAGAACCATGGTGAATTCCGAGTGCATGGATGTTATTCGTACGATGCTTATTTGCTTGATAAAGAGGATGTAAGAATTGTGTGTGTTGATGGTTTGTATATGACTTAGCACTCGTGTGTCTGCTCATGTTGTGTGTATTGTTTTGCTTTGGGACACGATGCGATGCGATTCGATTCGATGTGGTGTTAGTATGAGAGAGTTTTCTCGATAGTGATGTTCTGGTTTGCTGATGTGCCGATGTGATGTGATGTGATGTGATGTGACGTGATGTGATGTGGAGTGAAGTGATGTGTTGATTTGAGCATTGTGTTGATTAATAGTAAGGGATGGTCCGAAGACCTCCCCACTGGCAAAAACTACGCACCCGAGCGAGCCCGATTAGGGATCGTCGCAGGCTTCAACCCGCCAGAGTGCAAGGGCGAGCCTCGACCTGGGGCCAGGGCGTCCGTGATCACCCTGGTCCCGGCGCCAGGTAAGTTTAAGCAATACCTAACCAATCAAAACCAATCAAAAACTAAACAATACCAACTAATATCCTCATTTGACAAAAACTCAGCAACAAGTAAACAAATACAAACAACAATAAACCATCCTAACACATTCATAACACACACCGATCGCATGAACAACGACGAATAATCCACTCAAACCCAGCTATCATCCAACATGTTCAATCCGTTGCTTCAAATGTCAAAACACAACAAATACTACTCACTTGACTCGCACAGTAGCATCGTACTACCAGAGCGAATCGCACTCGCGTAGAAGTGGAAAATCCTCCCCCATCCGCCTCTCCCATCTACTGCGAATAGGAGAAACCTTGTTCAAGATAGAACCTTCACATAGAACACCAATCGGTCACACAAACCACATCATCCTCACTTAGATCAATCCTCGTGTAAATTCAAATTTGCACATTAAGTGAGACAATGTGAATCAACTAAACCATCCGTGCCAACCCAACCAAACAGAACCATGGTGAATTCCGAGTGCATGGATGTTATTCGTACGATGCTTATTTGCTTGATAAAGAGGATGTAAGAATTGTGTGTGTTGATGGTTTGTATATGACTTAGCACTCGTGTGTCTGCTCATGTTGTGTGTATTGTTTTGCTTTGGGACACGATGCGATGCGATGCGATTCGATTCGATGTGGTGTTAGTATGAGAGAGTTTTCTCGATAGTGATGTTCTGGTTTGCTGATGTGCCGATGTGATGTGATGTGATGTGATGTGACGTGATGTGATGTGGAGTGAAGTGATGTGTTGATTTGAGCATTGTGTTGATTGATAGTAAGGGATGGTCCGAAGACCTCCCCACTGGCAAAAACTACGCACCCGAGCGAGCCCGATTAGGGATCGTCGCAGGCTTCAACCCGCCAGAGTGCAAGGGCGAGCCTCGACCTGGGGCCAGGGCGTCCGTGATCACCCTGGTCCCGGCGCCAGGTAAGTTTAAGCAATACCTAACCAATCAAAACCAATCAAAAACTAAACAATACCAACTAATATCCTCATTTGACAAAAACTCAGCAACAAGTAAACAAATACAAACAACAATAAACCATCCTAACACATTCATAACACACACCGATCGCATGAACAACGACGAATAATCCACTCAAACCCAGCTATCATCCAACATGTTCAATCCGTTGCTTCAAATGTCAAAACACAACAAATACTACTCACTTGACTCGCACAGTAGCATCGTACTACCAGAGCGAATCGCACTCGCGTAGAAGTGGAAAATCCTCCCCCATCCGCCTCTCCCATCTACTGCGAATAGGAGAAACCTTGTTCAAGATAGAACCTTCACATAGAACACCAATCGGTCACACAAACCACATCATCCTCACTTAGATCAATCCTCGTGTAAATTCAAATTTGCACATTAAGTGAGACAATGTGAATCAACTAAACCATCCGTGCCAACCCAACCAAACAGAACCATGGTGAATTCCGAGTGGATGGATGTTATTCGTACGATGCTTATTTGCTTGATAAAGAGGATGTAAGAATTGTGTGTGTTGATGGTTTGTATATGACTTAGCACTCGTGTGTCTGCTCATGTTGTGTGTATTGTTTTGCTTTGGGACACGATGCGATGCGATTCGATTCGATGTGGTGTTAGTATGAGAGAGTTTTCTCGATAGTGATGTTCTGGTTTGCTGATGTGCCGATGTGATGTGATGTGATGTGATGTGATGTGACGTGATGTGATGTGGAGTGAAGTGATGTGTTGATTTGAGCATTGTGTTGATTGATAGTAAGGGATGGTCCGAAGACCTCCCCACTGGCAAAAACTACGCACCCGAGCGAGCCCGATTAGGGATCGTCGCAGGCTTCAACCCGCCAGAGTGCAAGGGCGAGCCTCGACCTGGGGCCAGGGCGTCCGTGATCACCCTGGTCCCGGCGCCAGGTAAGTTTAAGCAATACCTAACCAATCAAAACCAATCAAAAACTAAACAATACCAACTAATATCCTCATTTGACAAAAACTCAGCAACAAGTAAACAAATACAAACAACAATAAACCATCCTAACACATTCATAACACACACCGATCGCATGAACAACGACGAATAATCCACTCAAACCCAGCTATCATCCAACATGTTCAATCCGTTGCTTCAAATGTCAAAACACAACAAATACTACTCACTTGACTCGCACAGTAGCATCGTACTACCAGAGCGAATCGCACTCGCGTAGAAGTGGAAAATCCTCCCCCATCCGCCTCTCCCATCTACTGCGAATAGGAGAAACCTTGTTCAAGACAGAACCTTCACATAGAACACCAATCGGTCACACAAACCACATCATCCTCACTTAGATCAATCCTCGTGTAAATTCAAATTTGCACATTAAGTGAGACAATGTGAATCAACTAAACCATCCGTGCCAACCCAACCAAACAGAACCATGGTGAATTCCGAGTGCATGGATGTTATTCGTACGATGCTTATTTGCTTGATAAAGAGGATGTAAGAATTGTGTGTGTTGATGGTTTGTATATGACTTAGCACTCGTGTGTCTGCTCATGTTGTGTGTATTGTTTTGCTTTGGGACACGATGCGATGCGATGCGATGCGATTCGATGTGGTGTTAGTATGAGAGAGTTTTCTCGATAGTGATGTTCTGGTTTGCTGATGTGCCGATGTGATGTGATGTGATGTGATGTGACGTGATGTGATGTGGAGTGAAGTGATGTGTTGATTTGAGCATTGTGTTGATTGATAGTAAGGGATGGTCCGAAGACCTCCCCACTGGCAAAAACTACGCACCCGAGCGAGCCCGATTAGGGATCGTCGCAGGCTTCAACCCGCCAGAGTGCAAGGGCGAGCCTCGACCTGGGGCCAGGGCGTCCGTGATCACCCTGGTCCCGGCGCCAGGTAAGTTTAAGCAATACCTAACCAATCAAAACCAATCAAAAACTAAACAATACCAACTAATATCCTCATTTGACAAAAACTCAGCAACAAGTAAACAAATACAAACAACAATAAACCATCCTAACACATTCATAACACACACCGATCGCATGAACAACGACGAATAATCCACTCAAACCCAGCTATCATCCAACATGTTCAATCCGTTGCTTCAAATGTCAAAACACAACAAATACTACTCACTTGACTCGCACAGTAGCACCGTACTACCAGAGCGAATCGCACTCGCGTAGAAGTGGAAAATCCTCCCCCATCCGCCTCTCCCATCTACTGCGAATAGGAGAAACCTTGTTCAAGATAGAACCTTCACATAGAACACCAATCGGTCACACAAACCACATCATCCTCACTTAGATCAATCCTCGTGTAAATTCAAATTTGCACATTAAGTGAGACAATGTAAATCAACTAAACCATCCGTGCCAACCCAACCAAACAGAACCATGGTGAATTCCGAGTGCATGGATGTTATTCGTACGATGCTTATTTGCTTGATAAAGAGGATGTAAGAATTGTGTGTGTTGATGGTTTGTATATGACTTAGCACTCGTGTGTCTGCTCATGTTGTGTGTATTGTTTTGCTTTGGGACACGATGCGATGCGATGCGATGCGATTCGATGTGGTGTTAGTATGAGAGAGTTTTCTCGATAGTGATGTTCTGGTTTGCTGATGTGCCGATGTGATGTGATGTGATGTGATGTGACGTGATGTGATGTGGAGTGAAGTGATGTGTTGATTTGAGCATTGTGTTGATTGATAGTAAGGGATGGTCCGAAGACCTCCCCACTGGCAAAAACTACGCACCCGAGCGAGCCCGATTAGGGATCGTCGCAGGCTTCAACCCGCCAGAGTGCAAGGGCGAGCCTCGACCTGGGGCCAGGGCGTCCGTGATCACCCTGGTCCCGGCGCCAGGTAAGTTTAAGCAATACCTAACCAATCAAAACCAATCAAAAACTAAACAATACCAACTAATATCCTCATTTGACAAAAACTCAGCAACAAGTAAACAAATACAAACAACAATAAACCATCCTAACACATTCATAACACACACCGATCGCATGAACAACGACGAATAATCCACTCAAACCCAGCTATCATCCAACATGTTCAATCCGTTGCTTCAAATGTCAAAACACAACAAATACTACTCACTTGACTCGCACAGTAGCACCGTACTACCAGAGCGAATCGCACTCGCGTAGAAGTGGAAAATCCTCCCCCATCCGCCTCTCCCATCTACTGCGAATAGGAGAAACCTTGTTCAAGATAGAACCTTCACATAGAACACCAATCGGTCACACAAACCACATCATCCTCACTTAGATCAATCCTCGTGTAAATTCAAATTTGCACATTAAGTGAGACAATGTAAATCAACTAAACCATCCGTGCCAACCCAACCAAACAGAACCATGGTGAATTCCGAGTGCATGGATGTTATTCGTACGATGCTTATTTGCTTGATAAAGAGGATGTAAGAATTGTGTGTGTTGATGGTTTGTATATGACTTAGCACTCGTGTGTCTGCTCATGTTGTGTGTATTGTTTTGCTTTGGGACACGATGCGATGCGATGCGATGCGATTCGATGTGGTGTTAGTATGAGAGAGTTTTCTCGATAGTGATGTTCTGGTTTGCTGATGTGCCGATGTGATGTGATGTGATGTGATGTGACGTGATGTGATGTGGAGTGAAGTGATGTGTTGATTTGAGCATTGTGTTGATTGATAGTAAGGGATGGTCCGAAGACCTCCCCACTGGCAAAAACTACGCACCCGAGCGAGCCCGATTAGGGATCGTCGCAGGCTTCAACCCGCCAGAGTGCAAGGGCGAGCCTCGACCTGGGGCCAGGGCGTCCGTGATCACCCTGGTCCCGGCGCCAGGTAAGTTTAAGCAATACCTAACCAATCAAAACCAATCAAAAACTAAACAATACCAACTAATATCCTCATTTGACAAAAACTCAGCAACAAGTAAACAAATACAAACAACAATAAACCATCCTAACACATTCATAACACACACCGATCGCATGAACAACGACGAATAATCCACTCAAACCCAGCTATCATCCAACATGTTCAATCCGTTGCTTCAAATGTCAAAACACAACAAATACTACTCACTTGACTCGCACAGTAGCACCGTACTACCAGAGCGAATCGCACTCGCGTAGAAGTGGAAAATCCTCCCCCATCCGCCTCTCCCATCTACTGCGAATAGGAGAAACCTTGTTCAAGATAGAACCTTCACATAGAACACCAATCGGTCACACAAACCACATCATCCTCACTTAGATCAATCCTCGTGTAAATTCAAATTTGCACATTAAGTGAGACAATGTAAATCAACTAAACCATCCGTGCCAACCCAACCAAACAGAACCATGGTGAATTCCGAGTGCATGGATGTTATTCGTACGATGCTTATTTGCTTGATAAAGAGGATGTAAGAATTGTGTGTGTTGATGGTTTGTATATGACTTAGCACTCGTGTGTCTGCTCATGTTGTGTGTATTGTTTTGCTTTGGGACACGATGCGATGCGATGCGATGCGATTCGATGTGGTGTTAGTATGAGAGAGTTTTCTCGATAGTGATGTTCTGGTTTGCTGATGTGCCGATGTGATGTGATGTGATGTGATGTGACGTGATGTGATGTGGAGTGAAGTGATGTGTTGATTTGAGCATTGTGTTGATTGATAGTAAGGGATGGTCCGAAGACCTCCCCACTGGCAAAAACTACGCACCCGAGCGAGCCCGATTAGGGATCGTCGCAGGCTTCAACCCGCCAGAGTGCAAGGGCGAGCCTCGACCTGGGGCCAGGGCGTCCGTGATCACCCTGGTCCCGGCGCCAGGTAAGTTTAAGCAATACCTAACCAATCAAAACCAATCAAAAACTAAACAATACCAACTAATATCCTCATTTGACAAAAACTCAGCAACAAGTAAACAAATACAAACAACAATAAACCATCCTAACACATTCATAACACACACCGATCGCATGAACGACGACGAATAATCCACTCAAACCCAGCTATCATCCAACATGTTCAATCCGTTGCTTCAAATGTCAAAACACAACAAATACTACTCACTTGACTCGCACAGTAGCACCGTACTACCAGAGCGAATCGCACTCGCGTAGAAGTGGAAAATCCTCCCCCATCCGCCTCTCCCATCTACTGCGAATAGGAGAAACCTTGTTCAAGATAGAACCTTCACATAGAACACCAATCGGTCACACAAACCACATCATCCTCACTTAGATCAATCCTCGTGTAAATTCAAATTTGCACATTAAGTGAGACAATGTGAATCAACTAAACCATCCGTGCCAACCCAACCAAACAGAACCATGGTGAATTCCGAGTGCATGGATGTTATTCGTACGATGCTTATTTGCTTGATAAAGAGGATGTAAGAATTGTGTGTGTTGATGGTTTGTATATGACTTAGCACTCGTGTGTCTGCTCATGTTGTGTGTATTGTTTTGCTTTGGGACACGATGCGATGCGATGCGATGCGATTCGATGTGGTGTTAGTATGAGAGAGTTTTCTCGATAGTGATGTTCTGGTTTGCTGATGTGCCGATGTGATGTGATGTGATGTGATGTGACGTGATGTGATGTGGAGTGAAGTGATGTGTTGATTTGAGCATTGTGTTGATTGATAGTAAGGGATGGTCCGAAGACCTCCCCACTGGCAAAAACTACGCACCCGAGCGAGCCCGATTAGGGATCGTCGCAGGCTTCAACCCGCCAGAGTGCAAGGGCGAGCCTCGACCTGGGGCCAGGGCGTCCGTGATCACCCTGGTCCCGGCGCCAGGTAAGTTTAAGCAATACCTAACCAATCAAAACCAATCAAAAACTAAACAATACCAACTAATATCCTCATTTGACAAAAACTCAGCAACAAGTAAACAAATACAAACAACAATAAACCATCCTAACACATTCATAACACACACCGATCGCATGAACAACGACGAATAATCCACTCAAACCCAGCTATCATCCAACATGTTCAATCCGTTGCTTCAAATGTCAAAACACAACAAATACTACTCACTTGACTCGCACAGTAGCACCGTACTACCAGAGCGAATCGCACTCGCGTAGAAGTGGAAAATCCTCCCCCATCCGCCTCTCCCATCTACTGCGAATAGGAGAAACCTTGTTCAAGATAGAACCTTCACATAGAACACCAATCGGTCACACAAACCACATCATCCTCACTTAGATCAATCCTCGTGTAAATTCAAATTTGCACATTAAGTGAGACAATGTAAATCAACTAAACCATCCGTGCCAACCCAACCAAACAGAACCATGGTGAATTCCGAGTGCATGGATGTTATTCGTACGATGCTTATTTGCTTGATAAAGAGGATGTAAGAATTGTGTGTGTTGATGGTTTGTATATGACTTAGCACTCGTGTGTCTGCTCATGTTGTGTGTATTGTTTTGCTTTGGGACACGATGCGATGCGATGCGATGCGATTCGATGTGGTGTTAGTATGAGAGAGTTTTCTCGATAGTGATGTTCTGGTTTGCTGATGTGCCGATGTGATGTGATGTGATGTGATGTGACGTGATGTGATGTGGAGTGAAGTGATGTGTTGATTGATAGTAAGGGATGGTCCGAAGACCTCCCCACTGGCAAAAACTACGCACCCGAGCGAGCCCGATTAGGGATCGTCGCAGGCTTCAACCCGCCAGAGTGCAAGGGCGAGCCTCGACCTGGGGCCAGGGCGTCCGTGATCACCCTGGTCCCGGCGCCAGGTAAGTTTAAGCAATACCTAACCAATCAAAACCAATCAAAAACTAAACAATACCAACTAATATCCTCATTTGACAAAAACTCAGCAACAAGTAAACAAATACAAACAACAATAAACCATCCTAACACATTCATAACACACACCGATCGCATGAACAACGACGAATAATCCACTCAAACCCAGCTATCATCCAACATGTTCAATCCGTTGCTTCAAATGTCAAAACACAACAAATACTACTCACTTGACTCGCACAGTAGCACCGTACTACCAGAGCGAATCGCACTCGCGTAGAAGTGGAAAATCCTCCCCCATCCGCCTCTCCCATCTACTGCGAATAGGAGAAACCTTGTTCAAGATAGAACCTTCACATAGAACACCAATCGGTCACACAAACCACATCATCCTCACTTAGATCAATCCTCGTGTAAATTCAAATTTGCACATTAAGTGAGACAATGTAAATCAACTAAACCATCCGTGCCAACCCAACCAAACAGAACCATGGTGAATTCCGAGTGCATGGATGTTATTCGTACGATGCTTATTTGCTTGATAAAGAGGATGTAAGAATTGTGTGTGTTGATGGTTTGTATATGACTTAGCACTCGTGTGTCTGCTCATGTTGTGTGTATTGTTTTGCTTTGGGACACGATGCGATGCGATTCGATGTGGTGTTAGTATGAGAGAGTTTTCTCGATAGTGATGTTCTGGTTTGCTGATGTGCCGATGTGATGTGATGTGATGTGATGTGACGTGATGTGATGTGGAGTGAAGTGATGTGTTGATTTGAGCATTGTGTTGATTGATAGTAAGGGATGGTCCGAAGACCTCCCCACTGGCAAAAACTACGCACCCGAGCGAGCCCGATTAGGGATCGTCGCAGGCTTCAACCCGCCAGAGTGCAAGGGCGAGCCTCGACCTGGGGCCAGGGCGTCCGTGATCACCCTGGTCCCGGCGCCAGGTAAGTTTAAGCAATACCTAACCAATCAAAACCAATCAAAAACTAAACAATACCAACTAATATCCTCATTTGACAAAAACTCAGCAACAAGTAAACAAATACAAACAACAATAAACCATCCTAACACATTCATAACACACACCGATCGCATGAACAACGACGAATAATCCACTCAAACCCAGCTATCATCCAACATGTTCAATCCGTTGCTTCAAATGTCAAAACACAACAAATACTACTCACTTGACTCGCACAGTAGCACCGTACTACCAGAGCGAATCGCACTCGCGTAGAAGTGGAAAATCCTCCCCCATCCGCCTCTCCCATCTACTGCGAATAGGAGAAACCTTGTTCAAGATAGAACCTTCACATAGAACACCAATCGGTCACACAAACCACATCATCCTCACTTAGATCAATCCTCGTGTAAATTCAAATTTGCACATTAAGTGAGACAATGTAAATCAACTAAACCATCCGTGCCAACCCAACCAAACAGAACCATGGTGAATTCCGAGTGCATGGATGTTATTCGTACGATGCTTATTTGCTTGATAAAGAGGATGTAAGAATTGTGTGTGTTGATGGTTTGTATATGACTTAGCACTCGTGTGTCTGCTCATGTTGTGTGTATTGTTTTGCTTTGGGACACGATGCGATGCGATGCGAATCGATTCGATGTGGTGTTAGTATGAGAGAGTTTTCTCGATAGTGATGTTCTGGTTTGCTGATGTGCCGATGTGATGTGATGTGATGTGATGTGACGTGATGTGATGTGGAGTGAAGTGATGTGTTGATTTGAGCATTGTGTTGATTGATAGTAAGGGATGGTCCGAAGACCTCCCCACTGGCAAAAACTACGCACCCGAGCGAGCCCGATTAGGGATCGTCGCAGGCTTCAACCCGCCAGAGTGCAAGGGCGAGCCTCGACCTGGGGCCAGGGCGTCCGTGATCACCCTGGTCCCGGCGCCAGGTAAGTTTAAGCAATACCTAACCAATCAAAACCAATCAAAAACTAAACAATACCAACTAATATCCTCATTTGACAAAAACTCAGCAACAAGTAAACAAATACAAACAACAATAAACCATCCTAACACATTCATAACACACACCGATCGCATGAACAACGACGAATAATCCACTCAAACCCAGCTATCATCCAACATGTTCAATCCGTTGCTTCAAATGTCAAAACACAACAAATACTACTCACTTGACTCGCACAGTAGCACCGTACTACCAGAGCGAATCGCACTCGCGTAGAAGTGGAAAATCCTCCCCCATCCGCCTCTCCCATCTACTGCGAATAGGAGAAACCTTGTTCAAGATAGAACCTTCACATAGAACACCAATCGGTCACACAAACCACATCATCCTCACTTAGATCAATCCTCGTGTAAATTCAAATTTGCACATTAAGTGAGACAATGTAAATCAACTAAACCATCCGTGCCAACCCAACCAAACAGAACCATGGTGAATTCCGAGTGCATGGATGTTATTCGTACGATGCTTATTTGCTTGATAAAGAGGATGTAAGAATTGTGTGTGTTGATGGTTTGTATATGACTTAGCACTCGTGTGTCTGCTCATGTTGTGTGTATTGTTTTGCTTTGGGACACGATGCGATGCGATGCGATGCGATTCGATGTGGTGTTAGTATGAGAGAGTTTTCTCGATAGTGATGTTCTGGTTTGCTGATGTGCCGATGTGATGTGATGTGATGTGATGTGACGTGATGTGATGTGGAGTGAAGTGATGTGTTGATTTGAGCATTGTGTTGATTGATAGTAAGGGATGGTCCGAAGACCTCCCCACTGGCAAAAACTACGCACCCGAGCGAGCCCGATTAGGGATCGTCGCAGGCTTCAACCCGCCAGAGTGCAAGGGCGAGCCTCGACCTGGGGCCAGGGCGTCCGTGATCACCCTGGTCCCGGCGCCAGGTAAGTTTAAGCAATACCTAACCAATCAAAACCAATCAAAAACTAAACAATACCAACTAATATCCTCATTTGACAAAAACTCAGCAACAAGTAAACAAATACAAACAACAATAAACCATCCTAACACATTCATAACACACACCGATCGCATGAACAACGACGAATAATCCACTCAAACCCAGCTATCATCCAACATGTTCAATCCGTTGCTTCAAATGTCAAAACACAACAAATACTACTCACTTGACTCGCACAGTAGCACCGTACTACCAGAGCGAATCGCACTCGCGTAGAAGTGGAAAATCCTCCCCCATCCGCCTCTCCCATCTACTGCGAATAGGAGAAACCTTGTTCAAGATAGAACCTTCACATAGAACACCAATCGGTCACACAAACCACATCATCCTCACTTAGATCAATCCTCGTGTAAATTCAAATTTGCACATTAAGTGAGACAATGTAAATCAACTAAACCATCCGTGCCAACCCAACCAAACAGAACCATGGTGAATTCCGAGTGCATGGATGTTATTCGTACGATGCTTATTTGCTTGATAAAGAGGATGTAAGAATTGTGTGTGTTGATGGTTTGTATATGACTTAGCACTCGTGTGTCTGCTCATGTTGTGTGTATTGTTTTGCTTTGGGACACGATGCGATGCGATGCGATGCGATTCGATGTGGTGTTAGTATGAGAGAGTTTTCTCGATAGTGATGTTCTGGTTTGCTGATGTGCCGATGTGATGTGATGTGATGTGATGTGACGTGATGTGATGTGGAGTGAAGTGATGTGTTGATTTGAGCATTGTGTTGATTGATAGTAAGGGATGGTCCGAAGACCTCCCCACTGGCAAAAACTACGCACCCGAGCGAGCCCGATTAGGGATCGTCGCAGGCTTCAACCCGCCAGAGTGCAAGGGCGAGCCTCGACCTGGGGCCAGGGCGTCCGTGATCACCCTGGTCCCGGCGCCAGGTAAGTTTAAGCAATACCTAACCAATCAAAACCAATCAAAAACTAAACAATACCAACTAATATCCTCATTTGACAAAAACTCAGCAACAAGTAAACAAATACAAACAACAATAAACCATCCTAACACATTCATAACACACACCGATCGCATGAACAACGACGAATAATCCACTCAAACCCAGCTATCATCCAACATGTTCAATCCGTTGCTTCAAATGTCAAAACACAACAAATACTACTCACTTGACTCGCACAGTAGCACCGTACTACCAGAGCGAATCGCACTCGCGTAGAAGTGGAAAATCCTCCCCCATCCGCCTCTCCCATCTACTGCGAATAGGAGAAACCTTGTTCAAGATAGAACCTTCACATAGAACACCAATCGGTCACACAAACCACATCATCCTCACTTAGATCAATCCTCGTGTAAATTCAAATTTGCACATTAAGTGAGACAATGTAAATCAACTAAACCATCCGTGCCAACCCAACCAAACAGAACCATGGTGAATTCCGAGTGCATGGATGTTATTCGTACGATGCTTATTTGCTTGATAAAGAGGATGTAAGAATTGTGTGTGTTGATGGTTTGTATATGACTTAGCACTCGTGTGTCTGCTCATGTTGTGTGTATTGTTTTGCTTTGGGACACGATGCGATGCGATGCGATGCGATTCGATGTGGTGTTAGTATGAGAGAGTTTTCTCGATAGTGATGTTCTGGTTTGCTGATGTGCCGATGTGATGTGATGTGATGTGATGTGACGTGATGTGATGTGGAGTGAAGTGATGTGTTGATTTGAGCATTGTGTTGATTGATAGTAAGGGATGGTCCGAAGACCTCCCCACTGGCAAAAACTACGCACCCGAGCGAGCCCGATTAGGGATCGTCGCAGGCTTCAACCCGCCAGAGTGCAAGGGCGAGCCTCGACCTGGGGCCAGGGCGTCCGTGATCACCCTGGTCCCGGCGCCAGGTAAGTTTAAGCAATACCTAACCAATCAAAACCAATCAAAAACTAAACAATACCAACTAATATCCTCATTTGACAAAAACTCAGCAACAAGTAAACAAATACAAACAACAATAAACCATCCTAACACATTCATAACACACACCGATCGCATGAACAACGACGAATAATCCACTCAAACCCAGCTATCATCCAACATGTTCAATCCGTTGCTTCAAATGTCAAAACACAACAAATACTACTCACTTGACTCGCACAGTAGCACCGTACTACCAGAGCGAATCGCACTCGCGTAGAAGTGGAAAATCCTCCCCCATCCGCCTCTCCCATCTACTGCGAATAGGAGAAACCTTGTTCAAGATAGAACCTTCACATAGAACACCAATCGGTCACACAAACCACATCATCCTCACTTAGATCAATCCTCGTGTAAATTCAAATTTGCACATTAAGTGAGACAATGTAAATCAACTAAACCATCCGTGCCAACCCAACCAAACAGAACCATGGTGAATTCCGAGTGCATGGATGTTATTCGTACGATGCTTATTTGCTTGATAAAGAGGATGTAAGAATTGTGTGTGTTGATGGTTTGTATATGACTTAGCACTCGTGTGTCTGCTCATGTTGTGTGTATTGTTTTGCTTTGGGACACGATGCGATGCGATGCGATGCGATTCGATGTGGTGTTAGTATGAGAGAGTTTTCTCGATAGTGATGTTCTGGTTTGCTGATGTGCCGATGTGATGTGATGTGATGTGATGTGACGTGATGTGATGTGGAGTGAAGTGATGTGTTGATTGATAGTAAGGGATGGTCCGAAGACCTCCCCACTGGCAAAAACTACGCACCCGAGCGAGCCCGATTAGGGATCGTCGCAGGCTTCAACCCGCCAGAGTGCAAGGGCGAGCCTCGACCTGGGGCCAGGGCGTCCGTGATCACCCTGGTCCCGGCGCCAGGTAAGTTTAAGCAATACCTAACCAATCAAAACCAATCAAAAACTAAACAATACCAACTAATATCCTCATTTGACAAAAACTCAGCAACAAGTAAACAAATACAAACAACAATAAACCATCCTAACACATTCATAACACACACCGATCGCATGAACAACGACGAATAATCCACTCAAACCCAGCTATCATCCAACATGTTCAATCCGTTGCTTCAAATGTCAAAACACAACAAATACTACTCACTTGACTCGCACAGTAGCACCGTACTACCAGAGCGAATCGCACTCGCGTAGAAGTGGAAAATCCTCCCCCATCCGCCTCTCCCATCTACTGCGAATAGGAGAAACCTTGTTCAAGATAGAACCTTCACATAGAACACCAATCGGTCACACAAACCACATCATCCTCACTTAGATCAATCCTCGTGTAAATTCAAATTTGCACATTACGTGAGACAATGTAAATCAACTAAACCATCCGTGCCAACCCAACCAAACAGAACCATGGTGAATTCCGAGTGCATGGATGTTATTCGTACGATGCTTATTTGCTTGATAAAGAGGATGTAAGAATTGTGTGTGTTGATGGTTTGTATATGACTTAGCACTCGTGTGTCTGCTCATGTTGTGTGTATTGTTTTGCTTTGGGACACGATGCGATGCGATGCGATGCGATTCGATGTGGTGTTAGTATGAGAGAGTTTTCTCGATAGTGATGTTCTGGTTTGCTGATGTGCCGATGTGATGTGATGTGATGTGATGTGACGTGATGTGATGTGGAGTGAAGTGATGTGTTGATTTGAGCATTGTGTTGATTGATAGTAAGGGATGGTCCGAAGACCTCCCCACTGGCAAAAACTACGCACCCGAGCGAGCCCGATTAGGGATCGTCGCAGGCTTCAACCCGCCAGAGTGCAAGGGCGAGCCTCGACCTGGGGCCAGGGCGTCCGTGATCACCCTGGTCCCGGCGCCAGGTAAGTTTAAGCAATACCTAACCAATCAAAACCAATCAAAAACTAAACAATACCAACTAATATCCTCATTTGACAAAAACTCAGCAACAAGTAAACAAATACAAACAACAATAAACCATCCTAACACATTCATAACACACACCGATCGCATGAACAACGACGAATAATCCACTCAAACCCAGCTATCATCCAACATGTTCAATCCGTTGCTTCAAATGTCAAAACACAACAAATACTACTCACTTGACTCGCACAGTAGCACCGTACTACCAGAGCGAATCGCACTCGCGTAGAAGTGGAAAATCCTCCCCCATCCGCCTCTCCCATCTACTGCGAATAGGAGAAACCTTGTTCAAGATAGAACCTTCACATAGAACACCAATCGGTCACACAAACCACATCATCCTCACTTAGATCAATCCTCGTGTAAATTCAAATTTGCACATTAAGTGAGACAATGTAAATCAACTAAACCATCCGTGCCAACCCAACCAAACAGAACCATGGTGAATTCCGAGTGCATGGATGTTATTCGTACGATGCTTATTTGCTTGATAAAGAGGATGTAAGAATTGTGTGTGTTGATGGTTTGTATATGACTTAGCACTCGTGTGTCTGCTCATGTTGTGTGTATTGTTTTGCTTTGGGACACGATGCGATGCGATGCGATGCGATTCGATGTGGTGTTAGTATGAGAGAGTTTTCTCGATAGTGATGTTCTGGTTTGCTGATGTGCCGATGTGATGTGATGTGATGTGATGTGACGTGATGTGATGTGGAGTGAAGTGATGTGTTGATTGATAGTAAGGGATGGTCCGAAGACCTCCCCACTGGCAAAAACTACGCACCCGAGCGAGCCCGATTAGGGATCGTCGCAGGCTTCAACCCGCCAGAGTGCAAGGGCGAGCCTCGACCTGGGGCCAGGGCGTCCGTGATCACCCTGGTCCCGGCGCCAGGTAAGTTTAAGCAATACCTAACCAATCAAAACCAATCAAAAACTAAACAATACCAACTAATATCCTCATTTGACAAAAACTCAGCAACAAGTAAACAAATACAAACAACAATAAACCATCCTAACACATTCATAACACACACCGATCGCATGAACAACGACGAATAATCCACTCAAACCCAGCTATCATCCAACATGTTCAATCCGTTGCTTCAAATGTCAAAACACAACAAATACTACTCACTTGACTCGCACAGTAGCACCGTACTACCAGAGCGAATCGCACTCGCGTAGAAGTGGAAAATCCTCCCCCATCCGCCTCTCCCATCTACTGCGAATAGGAGAAACCTTGTTCAAGATAGAACCTTCACATAGAACACCAATCGGTCACACAAACCACATCATCCTCACTTAGATCAATCCTCGTGTAAATTCAAATTTGCACATTAAGTGAGACAATGTAAATCAACTAAACCATCCGTGCCAACCCAACCAAACAGAACCATGGTGAATTCCGAGTGCATGGATGTTATTCGTACGATGCTTATTTGCTTGATAAAGAGGATGTAAGAATTGTGTGTGTTGATGGTTTGTATATGACTTAGCACTCGTGTGTCTGCTCATGTTGTGTGTATTGTTTTGCTTTGGGACACGATGCGATGCGATGCGATGCGATTCGATGTGGTGTTAGTATGAGAGAGTTTTCTCGATAGTGATGTTCTGGTTTGCTGATGTGCCGATGTGATGTGATGTGATGTGATGTGACGTGATGTGATGTGGAGTGAAGTGATGTGTTGATTGATAGTAAGGGATGGTCCGAAGACCTCCCCACTGGCAAAAACTACGCACCCGAGCGAGCCCGATTAGGGATCGTCGCAGGCTTCAACCCGCCAGAGTGCAAGGGCGAGCCTCGACCTGGGGCCAGGGCGTCCGTGATCACCCTGGTCCCGGCGCCAGGTAAGTTTAAGCAATACCTAACCAATCAAAACCAATCAAAAACTAAACAATACCAACTAATATCCTCATTTGACAAAAACTCAGCAACAAGTAAACAAATACAAACAACAATAAACCATCCTAACACATTCATAACACACACCGATCGCATGAACAACGACGAATAATCCACTCAAACCCAGCTATCATCCAACATGTTCAATCCGTTGCTTCAAATGTCAAAACACAACAAATACTACTCACTTGACTCGCACAGTAGCACCGTACTACCAGAGCGAATCGCACTCGCGTAGAAGTGGAAAATCCTCCCCCATCCGCCTCTCCCATCTACTGCGAATAGGAGAAACCTTGTTCAAGATAGAACCTTCACATAGAACACCAATCGGTCACACAAACCACATCATCCTCACTTAGATCAATCCTCGTGTAAATTCAAATTTGCACATTACGTGAGACAATGTAAATCAACTAAACCATCCGTGCCAACCCAACCAAACAGAACCATGGTGAATTCCGAGTGCATGGATGTTATTCGTACGATGCTTATTTGCTTGATAAAGAGGATGTAAGAATTGTGTGTGTTGATGGTTTGTATATGACTTAGCACTCGTGTGTCTGCTCATGTTGTGTGTATTGTTTTGCTTTGGGACACGATGCGATGCGATGCGATGCGATTCGATGTGGTGTTAGTATGAGAGAGTTTTCTCGATAGTGATGTTCTGGTTTGCTGATGTGCCGATGTGATGTGATGTGATGTGATGTGACGTGATGTGATGTGGAGTGAAGTGATGTGTTGATTTGAGCATTGTGTTGATTGATAGTAAGGGATGGTCCGAAGACCTCCCCACTGGCAAAAACTACGCACCCGAGCGAGCCCGATTAGGGATCGTCGCAGGCTTCAACCCGCCAGAGTGCAAGGGCGAGCCTCGACCTGGGGCCAGGGCGTCCGTGATCACCCTGGTCCCGGCGCCAGGTAAGTTTAAGCAATACCTAACCAATCAAAACCAATCAAAAACTAAACAATACCAACTAATATCCTCATTTGACAAAAACTCAGCAACAAGTAAACAAATACAAACAACAATAAACCATCCTAACACATTCATAACACACACCGATCGCATGAACAACGACGAATAATCCACTCAAACCCAGCTATCATCCAACATGTTCAATCCGTTGCTTCAAATGTCAAAACACAACAAATACTACTCACTTGACTCGCACAGTAGCACCGTACTACCAGAGCGAATCGCACTCGCGTAGAAGTGGAAAATCCTCCCCCATCCGCCTCTCCCATCTACTGCGAATAGGAGAAACCTTGTTCAAGATAGAACCTTCACATAGAACACCAATCGGTCACACAAACCACATCATCCTCACTTAGATCAATCCTCGTGTAAATTCAAATTTGCACATTAAGTGAGACAATGTAAATCAACTAAACCATCCGTGCCAACCCAACCAAACAGAACCATGGTGAATTCCGAGTGCATGGATGTTATTCGTACGATGCTTATTTGCTTGATAAAGAGGATGTAAGAATTGTGTGTGTTGATGGTTTGTATATGACTTAGCACTCGTGTGTCTGCTCATGTTGTGTGTATTGTTTTGCTTTGGGACACGATGCGATGCGATGCGATGCGATTCGATGTGGTGTTAGTATGAGAGAGTTTTCTCGATAGTGATGTTCTGGTTTGCTGATGTGCCGATGTGATGTGATGTGATGTGATGTGACGTGATGTGATGTGGAGTGAAGTGATGTGTTGATTGATAGTAAGGGATGGTCCGAAGACCTCCCCACTGGCAAAAACTACGCACCCGAGCGAGCCCGATTAGGGATCGTCGCAGGCTTCAACCCGCCAGAGTGCAAGGGCGAGCCTCGACCTGGGGCCAGGGCGTCCGTGATCACCCTGGTCCCGGCGCCAGGTAAGTTTAAGCAATACCTAACCAATCAAAACCAATCAAAAACTAAACAATACCAACTAATATCCTCATTTGACAAAAACTCAGCAACAAGTAAACAAATACAAACAACAATAAACCATCCTAACACATTCATAACACACACCGATCGCATGAACAACGACGAATAATCCACTCAAACCCAGCTATCATCCAACATGTTCAATCCGTTGCTTCAAATGTCAAAACACAACAAATACTACTCACTTGACTCGCACAGTAGCACCGTACTACCAGAGCGAATCGCACTCGCGTAGAAGTGGAAAATCCTCCCCCATCCGCCTCTCCCATCTACTGCGAATAGGAGAAACCTTGTTCAAGATAGAACCTTCACATAGAACACCAATCGGTCACACAAACCACATCATCCTCACTTAGATCAATCCTCGTGTAAATTCAAATTTGCACATTAAGTGAGACAATGTAAATCAACTAAACCATCCGTGCCAACCCAACCAAACAGAACCATGGTGAATTCCGAGTGCATGGATGTTATTCGTACGATGCTTATTTGCTTGATAAAGAGGATGTAAGAATTGTGTGTGTTGATGGTTTGTATATGACTTAGCACTCGTGTGTCTGCTCATGTTGTGTGTATTGTTTTGCTTTGGGACACGATGCGATGCGATGCGATGCGATTCGATGTGGTGTTAGTATGAGAGAGTTTTCTCGATAGTGATGTTCTGGTTTGCTGATGTGCCGATGTGATGTGATGTGATGTGATGTGACGTGATGTGATGTGGAGTGAAGTGATGTGTTGATTTGAGCATTGTGTTGATTGATAGTAAGGGATGGTCCGAAGACCTCCCCACTGGCAAAAACTACGCACCCGAGCGAGCCCGATTAGGGATCGTCGCAGGCTTCAACCCGCCAGAGTGCAAGGGCGAGCCTCGACCTGGGGCCAGGGCGTCCGTGATCACCCTGGTCCCGGCGCCAGGTAAGTTTAAGCAATACCTAACCAATCAAAACCAATCAAAAACTAAACAATACCAACTAATATCCTCATTTGACAAAAACTCAGCAACAAGTAAACAAATACAAACAACAATAAACCATCCTAACACATTCATAACACACACCGATCGCATGAACAACGACGAATAATCCACTCAAACCCAGCTATCATCCAACATGTTCAATCCGTTGCTTCAAATGTCAAAACACAACAAATACTACTCACTTGACTCGCACAGTAGCACCGTACTACCAGAGCGAATCGCACTCGCGTAGAAGTGGAAAATCCTCCCCCATCCGCCTCTCCCATCTACTGCGAATAGGAGAAACCTTGTTCAAGATAGAACCTTCACATAGAACACCAATCGGTCACACAAACCACATCATCCTCACTTAGATCAATCCTCGTGTAAATTCAAATTTGCACATTAAGTGAGACAATGTAAATCAACTAAACCATCCGTGCCAACCCAACCAAACAGAACCATGGTGAATTCCGAGTGCATGGATGTTATTCGTACGATGCTTATTTGCTTGATAAAGAGGATGTAAGAATTGTGTGTGTTGATGGTTTGTATATGACTTAGCACTCGTGTGTCTGCTCATGTTGTGTGTATTGTTTTGCTTTGGGACACGATGCGATGCGATGCGATGCGATTCGATGTGGTGTTAGTATGAGAGAGTTTTCTCGATAGTGATGTTCTGGTTTGCTGATGTGCCGATGTGATGTGATGTGATGTGATGTGACGTGATGTGATGTGGAGTGAAGTGATGTGTTGATTTGAGCATTGTGTTGATTGATAGTAAGGGATGGTCCGAAGACCTCCCCACTGGCAAAAACTACGCACCCGAGCGAGCCCGATTAGGGATCGTCGCAGGCTTCAACCCGCCAGAGTGCAAGGGCGAGCCTCGACCTGGGGCCAGGGCGTCCGTGATCACCCTGGTCCCGGCGCCAGGTAAGTTTAAGCAATACCTAACCAATCAAAACCAATCAAAAACTAAACAATACCAACTAATATCCTCATTTGACAAAAACTCAGCAACAAGTAAACAAATACAAACAACAATAAACCATCCTAACACATTCATAACACACACCGATCGCATGAACAACGACGAATAATCCACTCAAACCCAGCTATCATCCAACATGTTCAATCCGTTGCTTCAAATGTCAAAACACAACAAATACTACTCACTTGACTCGCACAGTAGCACCGTACTACCAGAGCGAATCGCACTCGCGTAGAAGTGGAAAATCCTCCCCCATCCGCCTCTCCCATCTACTGCGAATAGGAGAAACCTTGTTCAAGATAGAACCTTCACATAGAACACCAATCGGTCACACAAACCACATCATCCTCACTTAGATCAATCCTCGTGTAAATTCAAATTTGCACATTAAGTGAGACAATGTAAATCAACTAAACCATCCGTGCCAACCCAACCAAACAGAACCATGGTGAATTCCGAGTGCATGGATGTTATTCGTACGATGCTTATTTGCTTGATAAAGAGGATGTAAGAATTGTGTGTGTTGATGGTTTGTATATGACTTAGCACTCGTGTGTCTGCTCATGTTGTGTGTATTGTTTTGCTTTGGGACACGATGCGATGCGATGCGATGCGATTCGATGTGGTGTTAGTATGAGAGAGTTTTCTCGATAGTGATGTTCTGGTTTGCTGATGTGCCGATGTGATGTGATGTGATGTGATGTGACGTGATGTGATGTGGAGTGAAGTGATGTGTTGATTTGAGCATTGTGTTGATTGATAGTAAGGGATGGTCCGAAGACCTCCCCACTGGCAAAAACTACGCACCCGAGCGAGCCCGATTAGGGATCGTCGCAGGCTTCAACCCGCCAGAGTGCAAGGGCGAGCCTCGACCTGGGGCCAGGGCGTCCGTGATCACCCTGGTCCCGGCGCCAGGTAAGTTTAAGCAATACCTAACCAATCAAAACCAATCAAAAACTAAACAATACCAACTAATATCCTCATTTGACAAAAACTCAGCAACAAGTAAACAAATACAAACAACAATAAACCATCCTAACACATTCATAACACACACCGATCGCATGAACAACGACGAATAATCCACTCAAACCCAGCTATCATCCAACATGTTCAATCCGTTGCTTCAAATGTCAAAACACAACAAATACTACTCACTTGACTCGCACAGTAGCACCGTACTACCAGAGCGAATCGCACTCGCGTAGAAGTGGAAAATCCTCCCCCATCCGCCTCTCCCATCTACTGCGAATAGGAGAAACCTTGTTCAAGATAGAACCTTCACATAGAACACCAATCGGTCACACAAACCACATCATCCTCACTTAGATCAATCCTCGTGTAAATTCAAATTTGCACATTAAGTGAGACAATGTAAATCAACTAAACCATCCGTGCCAACCCAACCAAACAGAACCATGGTGAATTCCGAGTGCATGGATGTTATTCGTACGATGCTTATTTGCTTGATAAAGAGGATGTAAGAATTGTGTGTGTTGATGGTTTGTATATGACTTAGCACTCGTGTGTCTGCTCATGTTGTGTGTATTGTTTTGCTTTGGGACACGATGCGATGCGATGCGATGCGATTCGATGTGGTGTTAGTATGAGAGAGTTTTCTCGATAGTGATGTTCTGGTTTGCTGATGTGCCGATGTGATGTGATGTGATGTGATGTGACGTGATGTGATGTGGAGTGAAGTGATGTGTTGATTTGAGCATTGTGTTGATTGATAGTAAGGGATGGTCCGAAGACCTCCCCACTGGCAAAAACTACGCACCCGAGCGAGCCCGATTAGGGATCGTCGCAGGCTTCAACCCGCCAGAGTGCAAGGGCGAGCCTCGACCTGGGGCCAGGGCGTCCGTGATCACCCTGGTCCCGGCGCCAGGTAAGTTTAAGCAATACCTAACCAATCAAAACCAATCAAAAACTAAACAATACCAACTAATATCCTCATTTGACAAAAACTCAGCAACAAGTAAACAAATACAAACAACAATAAACCATCCTAACACATTCATAACACACACCGATCGCATGAACAACGACGAATAATCCACTCAAACCCAGCTATCATCCAACATGTTCAATCCGTTGCTTCAAATGTCAAAACACAACAAATACTACTCAC
Organism: Fasciola hepatica; assembly: GCA_948099385.1. Taxonomy (NCBI): domain Eukaryota; kingdom Metazoa; phylum Platyhelminthes; class Trematoda; order Plagiorchiida; family Fasciolidae; genus Fasciola; species Fasciola hepatica. Next base: position 4,236,193 of record CANUEZ040000060.1, on the reverse strand, counting down.
TTGACTCGCACAGTAGCACCGTACTACCAGAGCGAATCGCACTCGCGTAGAAGTGGAAAATCCTCCCCCATCCGCCTCTCCCATCTACTGCGAATAGGAGAAACCTTGTTCAAGATAGAACCTTCACATAGAACACCAATCGGTCACACAAACCACATCATCCTCACTTAGATCAATCCTCGTGTAAATTCAAATTTGCACATTAAGTGAGACAATGTAAATCAACTAAACCATCCGTGCCAACCCAACCAAACAGAACCATGGTGAATTCCGAGTGCATGGATGTTATTCGTACGATGCTTATTTGCTTGATAAAGAGGATGTAAGAATTGTGTGTGTTGATGGTTTGTATATGACTTAGCACTCGTGTGTCTGCTCATGTTGTGTGTATTGTTTTGCTTTGGGACACGATGCGATGCGATGCGATGCGATTCGATGTGGTGTTAGTATGAGAGAGTTTTCTCGATAGTGATGTTCTGGTTTGCTGATGTGCCGATGTGATGTGATGTGATGTGATGTGACGTGATGTGATGTGGAGTGAAGTGATGTGTTGATTTGAGCATTGTGTTGATTGATAGTAAGGGATGGTCCGAAGACCTCCCCACTGGCAAAAACTACGCACCCGAGCGAGCCCGATTAGGGATCGTCGCAGGCTTCAACCCGCCAGAGTGCAAGGGCGAGCCTCGACCTGGGGCCAGGGCGTCCGTGATCACCCTGGTCCCGGCGCCAGGTAAGTTTAAGCAATACCTAACCAATCAAAACCAATCAAAAACTAAACAATACCAACTAATATCCTCATTTGACAAAAACTCAGCAACAAGTAAACAAATACAAACAACAATAAACCATCCTAACACATTCATAACACACACCGATCGCATGAACAACGACGAATAATCCACTCAAACCCAGCTATCATCCAACATGTTCAATCCGTTGCTTCAAATGTCAAAACACAACAAATACTACTCACTTGACTCGCACAGTAGCACCGTACTACCAGAGCGAATCGCACTCGCGTAGAAGTGGAAAATCCTCCCCCATCCGCCTCTCCCATCTACTGCGAATAGGAGAAACCTTGTTCAAGATAGAACCTTCACATAGAACACCAATCGGTCACACAAACCACATCATCCTCACTTAGATCAATCCTCGTGTAAATTCAAATTTGCACATTAAGTGAGACAATGTAAATCAACTAAACCATCCGTGCCAACCCAACCAAACAGAACCATGGTGAATTCCGAGTGCATGGATGTTATTCGTACGATGCTTATTTGCTTGATAAAGAGGATGTAAGAATTGTGTGTGTTGATGGTTTGTATATGACTTAGCACTCGTGTGTCTGCTCATGTTGTGTGTATTGTTTTGCTTTGGGACACGATGCGATGCGATGCGATGCGATTCGATGTGGTGTTAGTATGAGAGAGTTTTCTCGATAGTGATGTTCTGGTTTGCTGATGTGCCGATGTGATGTGATGTGATGTGATGTGACGTGATGTGATGTGGAGTGAAGTGATGTGTTGATTTGAGCATTGTGTTGATTGATAGTAAGGGATGGTCCGAAGACCTCCCCACTGGCAAAAACTACGCACCCGAGCGAGCCCGATTAGGGATCGTCGCAGGCTTCAACCCGCCAGAGTGCAAGGGCGAGCCTCGACCTGGGGCCAGGGCGTCCGTGATCACCCTGGTCCCGGCGCCAGGTAAGTTTAAGCAATACCTAACCAATCAAAACCAATCAAAAACTAAACAATACCAACTAATATCCTCATTTGACAAAAACTCAGCAACAAGTAAACAAATACAAACAACAATAAACCATCCTAACACATTCATAACACACACCGATCGCATGAACAACGACGAATAATCCACTCAAACCCAGCTATCATCCAACATGTTCAATCCGTTGCTTCAAATGTCAAAACACAACAAATACTACTCACTTGACTCGCACAGTAGCACCGTACTACCAGAGCGAATCGCACTCGCGTAGAAGTGGAAAATCCTCCCCCATCCGCCTCTCCCATCTACTGCGAATAGGAGAAACCTTGTTCAAGATAGAACCTTCACATAGAACACCAATCGGTCACACAAACCACATCATCCTCACTTAGATCAATCCTCGTGTAAATTCAAATTTGCACATTAAGTGAGACAATGTAAATCAACTAAACCATCCGTGCCAACCCAACCAAACAGAACCATGGTGAATTCCGAGTGCATGGATGTTATTCGTACGATGCTTATTTGCTTGATAAAGAGGATGTAAGAATTGTGTGTGTTGATGGTTTGTATATGACTTAGCACTCGTGTGTCTGCTCATGTTGTGTGTATTGTTTTGCTTTGGGACACGATGCGATGCGATGCGATGCGATTCGATGTGGTGTTAGTATGAGAGAGTTTTCTCGATAGTGATGTTCTGGTTTGCTGATGTGCCGATGTGATGTGATGTGATGTGATGTGACGTGATGTGATGTGGAGTGAAGTGATGTGTTGATTTGAGCATTGTGTTGATTGATAGTAAGGGATGGTCCGAAGACCTCCCCACTGGCAAAAACTACGCACCCGAGCGAGCCCGATTAGGGATCGTCGCAGGCTTCAACCCGCCAGAGTGCAAGGGCGAGCCTCGACCTGGGGCCAGGGCGTCCGTGATCACCCTGGTCCCGGCGCCAGGTAAGTTTAAGCAATACCTAACCAATCAAAACCAATCAAAAACTAAACAATACCAACTAATATCCTCATTTGACAAAAACTCAGCAACAAGTAAACAAATACAAACAACAATAAACCATCCTAACACATTCATAACACACACCGATCGCATGAACAACGACGAATAATCCACTCAAACCCAGCTATCATCCAACATGTTCAATCCGTTGCTTCAAATGTCAAAACACAACAAATACTACTCACTTGACTCGCACAGTAGCACCGTACTACCAGAGCGAATCGCACTCGCGTAGAAGTGGAAAATCCTCCCCCATCCGCCTCTCCCATCTACTGCGAATAGGAGAAACCTTGTTCAAGATAGAACCTTCACATAGAACACCAATCGGTCACACAAACCACATCATCCTCACTTAGATCAATCCTCGTGTAAATTCAAATTTGCACATTAAGTGAGACAATGTAAATCAACTAAACCATCCGTGCCAACCCAACCAAACAGAACCATGGTGAATTCCGAGTGCATGGATGTTATTCGTACGATGCTTATTTGCTTGATAAAGAGGATGTAAGAATTGTGTGTGTTGATGGTTTGTATATGACTTAGCACTCGTGTGTCTGCTCATGTTGTGTGTATTGTTTTGCTTTGGGACACGATGCGATGCGATTCGATGTGGTGTTAGTATGAGAGAGTTTTCTCGATAGTGATGTTCTGGTTTGCTGATGTGCCGATGTGATGTGATGTGATGTGATGTGACGTGATGTGATGTGGAGTGAAGTGATGTGTTGATTTGAGCATTGTGTTGATTGATAGTAAGGGATGGTCCGAAGACCTCCCCACTGGCAAAAACTACGCACCCGAGCGAGCCCGATTAGGGATCGTCGCAGGCTTCAACCCGCCAGAGTGCAAGGGCGAGCCTCGACCTGGGGCCAGGGCGTCCGTGATCACCCTGGTCCCGGCGCCAGGTAAGTTTAAGCAATACCTAACCAATCAAAACCAATCAAAAACTAAACAATACCAACTAATATCCTCATTTGACAAAAACTCAGCAACAAGTAAACAAATACAAACAACAATAAACCATCCTAACACATTCATAACACACACCGATCGCATGAACAACGACGAATAATCCACTCAAACCCAGCTATCATCCAACATGTTCAATCCGTTGCTTCAAATGTCAAAACACAACAAATACTACTCACTTGACTCGCACAGTAGCACCGTACTACCAGAGCGAATCGCACTCGCGTAGAAGTGGAAAATCCTCCCCCATCCGCCTCTCCCATCTACTGCGAATAGGAGAAACCTTGTTCAAGATAGAACCTTCACATAGAACACCAATCGGTCACACAAACCACATCATCCTCACTTAGATCAATCCTCGTGTAAATTCAAATTTGCACATTAAGTGAGACAATGTAAATCAACTAAACCATCCGTGCCAACCCAACCAAACAGAACCATGGTGAATTCCGAGTGCATGGATGTTATTCGTACGATGCTTATTTGCTTGATAAAGAGGATGTAAGAATTGTGTGTGTTGATGGTTTGTATATGACTTAGCACTCGTGTGTCTGCTCATGTTGTGTGTATTGTTTTGCTTTGGGACACGATGCGATGCGATGCGATGCGATTCGATGTGGTGTTAGTATGAGAGAGTTTTCTCGATAGTGATGTTCTGGTTTGCTGATGTGCCGATGTGATGTGATGTGATGTGATGTGACGTGATGTGATGTGGAGTGAAGTGATGTGTTGATTTGAGCATTGTGTTGATTGATAGTAAGGGATGGTCCGAAGACCTCCCCACTGGCAAAAACTACGCACCCGAGCGAGCCCGATTAGGGATCGTCGCAGGCTTCAACCCGCCAGAGTGCAAGGGCGAGCCTCGACCTGGGGCCAGGGCGTCCGTGATCACCCTGGTCCCGGCGCCAGGTAAGTTTAAGCAATACCTAACCAATCAAAACCAATCAAAAACTAAACAATACCAACTAATATCCTCATTTGACAAAAACTCAGCAACAAGTAAACAAATACAAACAACAATAAACCATCCTAACACATTCATAACACACACCGATCGCATGAACAACGACGAATAATCCACTCAAACCCAGCTATCATCCAACATGTTCAATCCGTTGCTTCAAATGTCAAAACACAACAAATACTACTCACTTGACTCGCACAGTAGCACCGTACTACCAGAGCGAATCGCACTCGCGTAGAAGTGGAAAATCCTCCCCCATCCGCCTCTCCCATCTACTGCGAATAGGAGAAACCTTGTTCAAGATAGAACCTTCACATAGAACACCAATCGGTCACACAAACCACATCATCCTCACTTAGATCAATCCTCGTGTAAATTCAAATTTGCACATTAAGTGAGACAATGTAAATCAACTAAACCATCCGTGCCAACCCAACCAAACAGAACCATGGTGAATTCCGAGTGCATGGATGTTATTCGTACGATGCTTATTTGCTTGATAAAGAGGATGTAAGAATTGTGTGTGTTGATGGTTTGTATATGACTTAGCACTCGTGTGTCTGCTCATGTTGTGTGTATTGTTTTGCTTTGGGACACGATGCGATGCGATGCGATGCGATTCGATGTGGTGTTAGTATGAGAGAGTTTTCTCGATAGTGATGTTCTGGTTTGCTGATGTGCCGATGTGATGTGATGTGATGTGATGTGACGTGATGTGATGTGGAGTGAAGTGATGTGTTGATTTGAGCATTGTGTTGATTGATAGTAAGGGATGGTCCGAAGACCTCCCCACTGGCAAAAACTACGCACCCGAGCGAGCCCGATTAGGGATCGTCGCAGGCTTCAACCCGCCAGAGTGCAAGGGCGAGCCTCGACCTGGGGCCAGGGCGTCCGTGATCACCCTGGTCCCGGCGCCAGGTAAGTTTAAGCAATACCTAACCAATCAAAACCAATCAAAAACTAAACAATACCAACTAATATCCTCATTTGACAAAAACTCAGCAACAAGTAAACAAATACAAACAACAATAAACCATCCTAACACATTCATAACACACACCGATCGCATGAACAACGACGAATAATCCACTCAAACCCAGCTATCATCCAACATGTTCAATCCGTTGCTTCAAATGTCAAAACACAACAAATACTACTCACTTGACTCGCACAGTAGCACCGTACTACCAGAGCGAATCGCACTCGCGTAGAAGTGGAAAATCCTCCCCCATCCGCCTCTCCCATCTACTGCGAATAGGAGAAACCTTGTTCAAGATAGAACCTTCACATAGAACACCAATCGGTCACACAAACCACATCATCCTCACTTAGATCAATCCTCGTGTAAATTCAAATTTGCACATTAAGTGAGACAATGTAAATCAACTAAACCATCCGTGCCAACCCAACCAAACAGAACCATGGTGAATTCCGAGTGCATGGATGTTATTCGTACGATGCTTATTTGCTTGATAAAGAGGATGTAAGAATTGTGTGTGTTGATGGTTTGTATATGACTTAGCACTCGTGTGTCTGCTCATGTTGTGTGTATTGTTTTGCTTTGGGACACGATGCGATGCGATGCGATGCGATTCGATGTGGTGTTAGTATGAGAGAGTTTTCTCGATAGTGATGTTCTGGTTTGCTGATGTGCCGATGTGATGTGATGTGATGTGATGTGACGTGATGTGATGTGGAGTGAAGTGATGTGTTGATTTGAGCATTGTGTTGATTGATAGTAAGGGATGGTCCGAAGACCTCCCCACTGGCAAAAACTACGCACCCGAGCGAGCCCGATTAGGGATCGTCGCAGGCTTCAACCCGCCAGAGTGCAAGGGCGAGCCTCGACCTGGGGCCAGGGCGTCCGTGATCACCCTGGTCCCGGCGCCAGGTAAGTTTAAGCAATACCTAACCAATCAAAACCAATCAAAAACTAAACAATACCAACTAATATCCTCATTTGACAAAAACTCAGCAACAAGTAAACAAATACAAACAACAATAAACCATCCTAACACATTCATAACACACACCGATCGCATGAACAACGACGAATAATCCACTCAAACCCAGCTATCATCCAACATGTTCAATCCGTTGCTTCAAATGTCAAAACACAACAAATACTACTCACTTGACTCGCACAGTAGCACCGTACTACCAGAGCGAATCGCACTCGCGTAGAAGTGGAAAATCCTCCCCCATCCGCCTCTCCCATCTACTGCGAATAGGAGAAACCTTGTTCAAGATAGAACCTTCACATAGAACACCAATCGGTCACACAAACCACATCATCCTCACTTAGATCAATCCTCGTGTAAATTCAAATTTGCACATTAAGTGAGACAATGTAAATCAACTAAACCATCCGTGCCAACCCAACCAAACAGAACCATGGTGAATTCCGAGTGCATGGATGTTATTCGTACGATGCTTATTTGCTTGATAAAGAGGATGTAAGAATTGTGTGTGTTGATGGTTTGTATATGACTTAGCACTCGTGTGTCTGCTCATGTTGTGTGTATTGTTTTGCTTTGGGACACGATGCGATGCGATGCGATGCGATTCGATGTGGTGTTAGTATGAGAGAGTTTTCTCGATAGTGATGTTCTGGTTTGCTGATGTGCCGATGTGATGTGATGTGATGTGATGTGACGTGATGTGATGTGGAGTGAAGTGATGTGTTGATTTGAGCATTGTGTTGATTGATAGTAAGGGATGGTCCGAAGACCTCCCCACTGGCAAAAACTACGCACCCGAGCGAGCCCGATTAGGGATCGTCGCAGGCTTCAACCCGCCAGAGTGCAAGGGCGAGCCTCGACCTGGGGCCAGGGCGTCCGTGATCACCCTGGTCCCGGCGCCAGGTAAGTTTAAGCAATACCTAACCAATCAAAACCAATCAAAAACTAAACAATACCAACTAATATCCTCATTTGACAAAAACTCAGCAACAAGTAAACAAATACAAACAACAATAAACCATCCTAACACATTCATAACACACACCGATCGCATGAACAACGACGAATAATCCACTCAAACCCAGCTATCATCCAACATGTTCAATCCGTTGCTTCAAATGTCAAAACACAACAAATACTACTCACTTGACTCGCACAGTAGCACCGTACTACCAGAGCGAATCGCACTCGCGTAGAAGTGGAAAATCCTCCCCCATCCGCCTCTCCCATCTACTGCGAATAGGAGAAACCTTGTTCAAGATAGAACCTTCACATAGAACACCAATCGGTCACACAAACCACATCATCCTCACTTAGATCAATCCTCGTGTAAATTCAAATTTGCACATTAAGTGAGACAATGTAAATCAACTAAACCATCCGTGCCAACCCAACCAAACAGAACCATGGTGAATTCCGAGTGCATGGATGTTATTCGTACGATGCTTATTTGCTTGATAAAGAGGATGTAAGAATTGTGTGTGTTGATGGTTTGTATATGACTTAGCACTCGTGTGTCTGCTCATGTTGTGTGTATTGTTTTGCTTTGGGACACGATGCGATGCGATGCGATGCGATTCGATTCGATGTGGTGTTAGTATGAGAGAGTTTTCTCGATAGTGATGTTCTGGTTTGCTGATGTGCCGATGTGATGTGATGTGATGTGATGTGACGTGATGTGATGTGATGTGGAGTGAAGTGATGTGTTGATTTGAGCATTGTGTTGATTGATAGTAAGGGATGGTCCGAAGACCTCCCCACTGGCAAAAACTACGCACCCGAGCGAGCCCGATTAGGGATCGTCGCAGGCTTCAACCCGCCAGAGTGCAAGGGCGAGCCTCGACCTGGGGCCAGGGCGTCCGTGATCACCCTGGTCCCGGCGCCAGGTAAGTTTAAGCAATACCTAACCAATCAAAACCAATCAAAAACTAAACAATACCAACTAATATCCTCATTTGACAAAAACTCAGCAACAAGTAAACAAATACAAACAACAATAAACCATCCTAACACATTCATAACACACACCGATCGCATGAACAACGACGAATAATCCACTCAAACCCAGCTATCATCCAACATGTTCAATCCGTTGCTTCAAATGTCAAAACACAACAAATACTACTCACTTGACTCGCACAGTAGCACCGTACTACCAGAGCGAATCGCACTCGCGTAGAAGTGGAAAATCCTCCCCCATCCGCCTCTCCCATCTACTGCGAATAGGAGAAACCTTGTTCAAGATAGAACCTTCACATAGAACACCAATCGGTCACACAAACCACATCATCCTCACTTAGATCAATCCTCGTGTAAATTCAAATTTGCACATTAAGTGAGACAATGTAAATCAACTAAACCATCCGTGCCAACCCAACCAAACAGAACCATGGTGAATTCCGAGTGGATGGATGTTATTCGTACGATGCTTATTTGCTTGATAAAGAGGATGTAAGAATTGTGTGTGTTGATGGTTTGTATATGACTTAGCACTCGTGTGTCTGCTCATGTTGTGTGTATTGTTTTGCTTTGGGACACGATGCGATGCGATGCGATGCGATTCGATGTGGTGTTAGTATGAGAGAGTTTTCTCGATAGTGATGTTCTGGTTTGCTGATGTGCCGATGTGATGTGATGTGATGTGATGTGACGTGATGTGATGTGGAGTGAAGTGATGTGTTGATTTGAGCATTGTGTTGATTGATAGTAAGGGATGGTCCGAAGACCTCCCCACTGGCAAAAACTACGCACCCGAGCGAGCCCGATTAGGGATCGTCGCAGGCTTCAACCCGCCAGAGTGCAAGGGCGAGCCTCGACCTGGGGCCAGGGCGTCCGTGATCACCCTGGTCCCGGCGCCAGGTAAGTTTAAGCAATACCTAACCAATCAAAACCAATCAAAAACTAAACAATACCAACTAATATCCTCATTTGACAAAAACTCAGCAACAAGTAAACAAATACAAACAACAATAAACCATCCTAACACATTCATAACACACACCGATCGCATGAACAACGACGAATAATCCACTCAAACCCAGCTATCATCCAACATGTTCAATCCGTTGCTTCAAATGTCAAAACACAACAAATACTACTCACTTGACTCGCACAGTAGCACCGTACTACCAGAGCGAATCGCACTCGCGTAGAAGTGGAAAATCCTCCCCCATCCGCCTCTCCCATCTACTGCGAATAGGAGAAACCTTGTTCAAGATAGAACCTTCACATAGAACACCAATCGGTCACACAAACCACATCATCCTCACTTAGATCAATCCTCGTGTAAATTCAAATTTGCACATTAAGTGAGACAATGTGAATCAACTAAACCATCCGTGCCAACCCAACCAAACAGAACCATGGTGAATTCCGAGTGGATGGATGTTATTCGTACGATGCTTATTTGCTTGATAAAGAGGATGTAAGAATTGTGTGTGTTGATGGTTTGTATATGACTTAGCACTCGTGTGTCTGCTCATGTTGTGTGTATTGTTTTGCTTTGGGACACGATGCGATGCGATGCGATGCGATTCGATGTGGTGTTAGTATGAGAGAGTTTTCTCGATAGTGATGTTCTGGTTTGCTGATGTGCCGATGTGATGTGATGTGATGTGATGTGACGTGATGTGATGTGGAGTGAAGTGATGTGTTGATTTGAGCATTGTGTTGATTGATAGTAAGGGATGGTCCGAAGACCTCCCCACTGGCAAAAACTACGCACCCGAGCGAGCCCGATTAGGGATCGTCGCAGGCTTCAACCCGCCAGAGTGCAAGGGCGAGCCTCGACCTGGGGCCAGGGCGTCCGTGATCACCCTGGTCCCGGCGCCAGGTAAGTTTAAGCAATACCTAACCAATCAAAACCAATCAAAAACTAAACAATACCAACTAATATCCTCATTTGACAAAAACTCAGCAACAAGTAAACAAATACAAACAACAATAAACCATCCTAACACATTCATAACACACACCGATCGCATGAACAACGACGAATAATCCACTCAAACCCAGCTATCATCCAACATGTTCAATCCGTTGCTTCAAATGTCAAAACACAACAAATACTACTCACTTGACTCGCACAGTAGCATCGTACTACCAGAGCGAATCGCACTCGCGTAGAAGTGGAAAATCCTCCCCCATCCGCCTCTCCCATCTACTGCGAATAGGAGAAACCTTGTTCAAGATAGAACCTTCACATAGAACACCAATCGGTCACACAAACCACATCATCCTCACTTAGATCAATCCTCGTGTAAATTCAAATTTGCACATTAAGTGAGACAATGTAAATCAACTAAACCATCCGTGCCAACCCAACCAAACAGAACCATGGTGAATTCCGAGTGCATGGATGTTATTCGTACGATGCTTATTTGCTTGATAAAGAGGATGTAAGAATTGTGTGTGTTGATGGTTTGTATATGACTTAGCACTCGTGTGTCTGCTCATGTTGTGTGTATTGTTTTGCTTTGGGACACGATGCGATGCGATGCGATGCGATTCGATGTGGTGTTAGTATGAGAGAGTTTTCTCGATAGTGATGTTCTGGTTTGCTGATGTGCCGATGTGATGTGATGTGATGTGATGTGACGTGATGTGATGTGGAGTGAAGTGATGTGTTGATTTGAGCATTGTGTTGATTGATAGTAAGGGATGGTCCGAAGACCTCCCCACTGGCAAAAACTACGCACCCGAGCGAGCCCGATTAGGGATCGTCGCAGGCTTCAACCCGCCAGAGTGCAAGGGCGAGCCTCGACCTGGGGCCAGGGCGTCCGTGATCACCCTGGTCCCGGCGCCAGGTAAGTTTAAGCAATACCTAACCAATCAAAACCAATCAAAAACTAAACAATACCAACTAATATCCTCATTTGACAAAAACTCAGCAACAAGTAAACAAATACAAACAACAATAAACCATCCTAACACATTCATAACACACACCGATCGCATGAACAACGACGAATAATCCACTCAAACCCAGCTATCATCCAACATGTTCAATCCGTTGCTTCAAATGTCAAAACACAACAAATACTACTCACTTGACTCGCACAGTAGCACCGTACTACCAGAGCGAATCGCACTCGCGTAGAAATGGAAAATCCTCCCCCATCCGCCTCTCCCATCTACTGCGAATAGGAGAAACCTTGTTCAAGATAGAACCTTCACATAGAACACCAATCGGTCACACAAACCACATCATCCTCACTTAGATCAATCCTCGTGTAAATTCAAATTTGCACATTAAGTGAGACAATGTAAATCAACTAAACCATCCGTGCCAACCCAACCAAACAGAACCATGGTGAATTCCGAGTGCATGGATGTTATTCGTACGATGCTTATTTGCTTGATAAAGAGGATGTAAGAATTGTGTGTGTTGATGGTTTGTATATGACTTAGCACTCGTGTGTCTGCTCATGTTGTGTGTATTGTTTTGCTTTGGGACACGATGCGATGCGATGCGATGCGATTCGATGTGGTGTTAGTATGAGAGAGTTTTCTCGATAGTGATGTTCTGGTTTGCTGATGTGCCGATGTGATGTGATGTGATGTGATGTGACGTGATGTGATGTGGAGTGAAGTGATGTGTTGATTTGAGCATTGTGTTGATTGATAGTAAGGGATGGTCCGAAGACCTCCCCACTGGCAAAAACTACGCACCCGAGCGAGCCCGATTAGGGATCGTCGCAGGCTTCAACCCGCCAGAGTGCAAGGGCGAGCCTCGACCTGGGGCCAGGGCGTCCGTGATCACCCTGGTCCCGGCGCCAGGTAAGTTTAAGCAATACCTAACCAATCAAAACCAATCAAAAACTAAACAATACCAACTAATATCCTCATTTGACAAAAACTCAGCAACAAGTAAACAAATACAAACAACAATAAACCATCCTAACACATTCATAACACACACCGATCGCATGAACAACGACGAATAATCCACTCAAACCCAGCTATCATCCAACATGTTCAATCCGTTGCTTCAAATGTCAAAACACAACAAATACTACTCACTTGACTCGCACAGTAGCACCGTACTACCAGAGCGAATCGCACTCGCGTAGAAGTGGAAAATCCTCCCCCATCCGCCTCTCCCATCTACTGCGAATAGGAGAAACCTTGTTCAAGATAGAACCTTCACATAGAACACCAATCGGTCACACAAACCACATCATCCTCACTTAGATCAATCCTCGTGTAAATTCAAATTTGCACATTAAGTGAGACAATGTAAATCAACTAAACCATCCGTGCCAACCCAACCAAACAGAACCATGGTGAATTCCGAGTGCATGGATGTTATTCGTACGATGCTTATTTGCTTGATAAAGAGGATGTAAGAATTGTGTGTGTTGATGGTTTGTATATGACTTAGCACTCGTGTGTCTGCTCATGTTGTGTGTATTGTTTTGCTTTGGGACACGATGCGATGCGATGCGATGCGATTCGATGTGGTGTTAGTATGAGAGAGTTTTCTCGATAGTGATGTTCTGGTTTGCTGATGTGCCGATGTGATGTGATGTGATGTGATGTGACGTGATGTGATGTGGAGTGAAGTGATGTGTTGATTTGAGCATTGTGTTGATTGATAGTAAGGGATGGTCCGAAGACCTCCCCACTGGCAAAAACTACGCACCCGAGCGAGCCCGATTAGGGATCGTCGCAGGCTTCAACCCGCCAGAGTGCAAGGGCGAGCCTCGACCTGGGGCCAGGGCGTCCGTGATCACCCTGGTCCCGGCGCCAGGTAAGTTTAAGCAATACCTAACCAATCAAAACCAATCAAAAACTAAACAATACCAACTAATATCCTCATTTGACAAAAACTCAGCAACAAGTAAACAAATACAAACAACAATAAACCATCCTAACACATTCATAACACACACCGATCGCATGAACAACGACGAATAATCCACTCAAACCCAGCTATCATCCAACATGTTCAATCCGTTGCTTCAAATGTCAAAACACAACAAATACTACTCACTTGACTCGCACAGTAGCACCGTACTACCAGAGCGAATCGCACTCGCGTAGAAGTGGAAAATCCTCCCCCATCCGCCTCTCCCATCTACTGCGAATAGGAGAAACCTTGTTCAAGATAGAACCTTCACATAGAACACCAATCGGTCACACAAACCACATCATCCTCACTTAGATCAATCCTCGTGTAAATTCAAATTTGCACATTAAGTGAGACAATGTAAATCAACTAAACCATCCGTGCCAACCCAACCAAACAGAACCATGGTGAATTCCGAGTGCATGGATGTTATTCGTACGATGCTTATTTGCTTGATAAAGAGGATGTAAGAATTGTGTGTGTTGATGGTTTGTATATGACTTAGCACTCGTGTGTCTGCTCATGTTGTGTGTATTGTTTTGCTTTGGGACACGATGCGATGCGATGCGATGCGATTCGATGTGGTGTTAGTATGAGAGAGTTTTCTCGATAGTGATGTTCTGGTTTGCTGATGTGCCGATGTGATGTGATGTGATGTGATGTGACGTGATGTGATGTGGAGTGAAGTGATGTGTTGATTTGAGCATTGTGTTGATTGATAGTAAGGGATGGTCCGAAGACCTCCCCACTGGCAAAAACTACGCACCCGAGCGAGCCCGATTAGGGATCGTCGCAGGCTTCAACCCGCCAGAGTGCAAGGGCGAGCCTCGACCTGGGGCCAGGGCGTCCGTGATCACCCTGGTCCCGGCGCCAGGTAAGTTTAAGCAATACCTAACCAATCAAAACCAATCAAAAACTAAACAATACCAACTAATATCCTCATTTGACAAAAACTCAGCAACAAGTAAACAAATACAAACAACAATAAACCATCCTAACACATTCATAACACACACCGATCGCATGAACAACGACGAATAATCCACTCAAACCCAGCTATCATCCAACATGTTCAATCCGTTGCTTCAAATGTCAAAACACAACAAATACTACTCACTTGACTCGCACAGTAGCACCGTACTACCAGAGCGAATCGCACTCGCGTAGAAGTGGAAAATCCTCCCCCATCCGCCTCTCCCATCTACTGCGAATAGGAGAAACCTTGTTCAAGATAGAACCTTCACATAGAACACCAATCGGTCACACAAACCACATCATCCTCACTTAGATCAATCCTCGTGTAAATTCAAATTTGCACATTAAGTGAGACAATGTAAATCAACTAAACCATCCGTGCCAACCCAACCAAACAGAACCATGGTGAATTCCGAGTGCATGGATGTTATTCGTACGATGCTTATTTGCTTGATAAAGAGGATGTAAGAATTGTGTGTGTTGATGGTTTGTATATGACTTAGCACTCGTGTGTCTGCTCATGTTGTGTGTATTGTTTTGCTTTGGGACACGATGCGATGCGATGCGATGCGATTCGATGTGGTGTTAGTATGAGAGAGTTTTCTCGATAGTGATGTTCTGGTTTGCTGATGTGCCGATGTGATGTGATGTGATGTGATGTGACGTGATGTGATGTGGAGTGAAGTGATGTGTTGATTTGAGCATTGTGTTGATTGATAGTAAGGGATGGTCCGAAGACCTCCCCACTGGCAAAAACTACGCACCCGAGCGAGCCCGATTAGGGATCGTCGCAGGCTTCAACCCGCCAGAGTGCAAGGGCGAGCCTCGACCTGGGGCCAGGGCGTCCGTGATCACCCTGGTCCCGGCGCCAGGTAAGTTTAAGCAATACCTAACCAATCAAAACCAATCAAAAACTAAACAATACCAACTAATATCCTCATTTGACAAAAACTCAGCAACAAGTAAACAAATACAAACAACAATAAACCATCCTAACACATTCATAACACACACCGATCGCATGAACAACGACGAATAATCCACTCAAACCCAGCTATCATCCAACATGTTCAATCCGTTGCTTCAAATGTCAAAACACAACAAATACTACTCACTTGACTCGCACAGTAGCACCGTACTACCAGAGCGAATCGCACTCGCGTAGAAGTGGAAAATCCTCCCCCATCCGCCTCTCCCATCTACTGCGAATAGGAGAAACCTTGTTCAAGATAGAACCTTCACATAGAACACCAATCGGTCACACAAACCACATCATCCTCACTTAGATCAATCCTCGTGTAAATTCAAATTTGCACATTAAGTGAGACAATGTAAATCAACTAAACCATCCGTGCCAACCCAACCAAACAGAACCATGGTGAATTCCGAGTGCATGGATGTTATTCGTACGATGCTTATTTGCTTGATAAAGAGGATGTAAGAATTGTGTGTGTTGATGGTTTGTATATGACTTAGCACTCGTGTGTCTGCTCATGTTGTGTGTATTGTTTTGCTTTGGGACACGATGCGATGCGATGCGATGCGATTCGATGTGGTGTTAGTATGAGAGAGTTTTCTCGATAGTGATGTTCTGGTTTGCTGATGTGCCGATGTGATGTGATGTGATGTGATGTGACGTGATGTGATGTGGAGTGAAGTGATGTGTTGATTTGAGCATTGTGTTGATTGATAGTAAGGGATGGTCCGAAGACCTCCCCACTGGCAAAAACTACGCACCCGAGCGAGCCCGATTAGGGATCGTCGCAGGCTTCAACCCGCCAGAGTGCAAGGGCGAGCCTCGACCTGGGGCCAGGGCGTCCGTGATCACCCTGGTCCCGGCGCCAGGTAAGTTTAAGCAATACCTAACCAATCAAAACCAATCAAAAACTAAACAATACCAACTAATATCCTCATTTGACAAAAACTCAGCAACAAGTAAACAAATACAAACAACAATAAACCATCCTAACACATTCATAACACACACCGATCGCATGAACAACGACGAATAATCCACTCAAACCCAGCTATCATCCAACATGTTCAATCCGTTGCTTCAAATGTCAAAACACAACAAATACTACTCACTTGACTCGCACAGTAGCATCGTACTACCAGAGCGAATCGCACTCGCGTAGAAGTGGAAAATCCTCCCCCATCCGCCTCTCCCATCTACTGCGAATAGGAGAAACCTTGTTCAAGATAGAACCTTCACATAGAACACCAATCGGTCACACAAACCACATCATCCTCACTTAGATCAATCCTCGTGTAAATTCAAATTTGCACATTAAGTGAGACAATGTGAATCAACTAAACCATCCGTGCCAACCCAACCAAACAGAACCATGGTGAATTCCGAGTGCATGGATGTTATTCGTACGATGCTTATTTGCTTGATAAAGAGGATGTAAGAATTGTGTGTGTTGATGGTTTGTATATGACTTAGCACTCGTGTGTCTGCTCATGTTGTGTGTATTGTTTTGCTTTGGGACACGATGCGATGCGATTCGATTCGATGTGGTGTTAGTATGAGAGAGTTTTCTCGATAGTGATGTTCTGGTTTGCTGATGTGCCGATGTGATGTGATGTGATGTGATGTGACGTGATGTGATGTGGAGTGAAGTGATGTGTTGATTTGAGCATTGTGTTGATTGATAGTAAGGGATGGTCCGAAGACCTCCCCACTGGCAAAAACTACGCACCCGAGCGAGCCCGATTAGGGATCGTCGCAGGCTTCAACCCGCCAGAGTGCAAGGGCGAGCCTCGACCTGGGGCCAGGGCGTCCGTGATCACCCTGGTCCCGGCGCCAGGTAAGTTTAAGCAATACCTAACCAATCAAAACCAATCAAAAACTAAACAATACCAACTAATATCCTCATTTGACAAAAACTCAGCAACAAGTAAACAAATACAAACAACAATAAACCATCCTAACACATTCATAACACACACCGATCGCATGAACAACGACGAATAATCCACTCAAACCCAGCTATCATCCAACATGTTCAATCCGTTGCTTCAAATGTCAAAACACAACAAATACTACTCACTTGACTCGCACAGTAGCATCGTACTACCAGAGCGAATCGCACTCGCGTAGAAGTGGAAAATCCTCCCCCATCCGCCTCTCCCATCTACTGCGAATAGGAGAAACCTTGTTCAAGATAGAACCTTCACATAGAACACCAATCGGTCACACAAACCACATCATCCTCACTTAGATCAATCCTCGTGTAAATTCAAATTTGCACATTAAGTGAGACAATGTGAATCAACTAAACCATCCGTGCCAACCCAACCAAACAGAACCATGGTGAATTCCGAGTGGATGGATGTTATTCGTACGATGCTTATTTGCTTGATAAAGAGGATGTAAGAATTGTGTGTGTTGATGGTTTGTATATGACTTAGCACTCGTGTGTCTGCTCATGTTGTGTGTATTGTTTTGCTTTGGGACACGATGCGATGCGATTCGATTCGATGTGGTGTTAGTATGAGAGAGTTTTCTCGATAGTGATGTTCTGGTTTGCTGATGTGCCGATGTGATGTGATGTGATGTGATGTGACGTGATGTGATGTGGAGTGAAGTGATGTGTTGATTTGAGCATTGTGTTGATTGATAGTAAGGGATGGTCCGAAGACCTCCCCACTGGCAAAAACTACGCACCCGAGCGAGCCCGATTAGGGATCGTCGCAGGCTTCAACCCGCCAGAGTGCAAGGGCGAGCCTCGACCTGGGGCCAGGGCGTCCGTGATCACCCTGGTCCCGGCGCCAGGTAAGTTTAAGCAATACCTAACCAATCAAAACCAATCAAAAACTAAACAATACCAACTAATATCCTCATTTGACAAAAACTCAGCAACAAGTAAACAAATACAAACAACAATAAACCATCCTAACACATTCATAACACATCGCATGAACAACGACGAATAATCCACTCAAACCCAGCTATCATCCAACATGTTCAATCCGTTGCTTCAAATGTCAAAACACAACAAATACTACTCACTTGACTCGCACAGTAGCATCGTACTACCAGAGCGAATCGCACTCGCGTAGAAGTGGAAAATCCTCCCCCATCCGCCTCTCCCATCTACTGCGAATAGGAGAAACCTTGTTCAAGATAGAACCTTCACATAGAACACCAATCGGTCACACAAACCACATCATCCTCACTTAGATCAATCCTCGTGTAAATTCAAATTTGCACATTAAGTGAGACAATGTGAATCAACTAAACCATCCGTGCCAACCCAACCAAACAGTACCATGGTGAATTCCGAGTGGATGGATGTTATTCGTACGATGCTTATTTGCTTGATAAAGAGGATGTAAGAATTGTGTGTGTTGATGGTTTGTATATGACTTAGCACTCGTGTGTCTGCTCATGTTGTGTGTATTGTTTTGCTTTGGGACACGATGCGATGCGATGCGATGCGATTCGATGTGGTGTTAGTATGAGAGAGTTTTCTCGATAGTGATGTTCTGGTTTGCTGATGTGCCGATGTGATGTGATGTGATGTGATGTGACGTGATGTGATGTGGAGTGAAGTGATGTGTTGATTTGAGCATTGTGTTGATTGATAGTAAGGGATGGTCCGAAGACCTCCCCACTGGCAAAAACTACGCACCCGAGCGAGCCCGATTAGGGATCGTCGCAGGCTTCAACCCGCCAGAGTGCAAGGGCGAGCCTCGACCTGGGGCCAGGGCGTCCGTGATCACCCTGGTCCCGGCGCCAGGTAAGTTTAAGCAATACCTAACCAATCAAAACCAATCAAAAACTAAACAATACCAACTAATATCCTCATTTGACAAAAACTCAGCAACAAGTAAACAAATACAAACAACAATAAACCATCCTAACACATTCATAACACACACCGATCGCATGAACAACGACGAATAATCCACTCAAACCCAGCTATCATCCAACATGTTCAATCCGTTGCTTCAAATGTCAAAACACAACAAATACTACTCACTTGACTCGCACAGTAGCATCGTACTACCAGAGCGAATCGCACTCGCGTAGAAGTGGAAAATCCTCCCCCATCCGCCTCTCCCATCTACTGCGAATAGGAGAAACCTTGTTCAAGATAGAACCTTCACATAGAACACCAATCGGTCACACAAACCACATCATCCTCACTTAGATCAATCCTCGTGTAAATTCAAATTTGCACATTAAGTGAGACAATGTGAATCAACTAAACCATCCGTGCCAACCCAACCAAACAGAACCATGGTGAATTCCGAGTGCATGGATGTTATTCGTACGATGCTTATTTGCTTGATAAAGAGGATGTAAGAATTGTGTGTGTTGATGGTTTGTATATGACTTAGCACTCGTGTGTCTGCTCATGCTGTGTGTATTGTTTTGCTTTGGGACACGATGCGATGCGATTCGATTCGATGTGGTGTTAGTATGAGAGAGTTTTCTCGATAGTGATGTTCTGGTTTGCTGATGTGCCGATGTGATGTGATGTGATGTGATGTGACGTGATGTGATGTGACGTGATGTGATGTGTAGTGAAGTGATGTGTTGATTTGAGCATTGTGTTGATTGATAGTAAGGGATGGTCCGAAGACCTCCCCACTGGCAAAAACTACGCACCCGAGCGAGCCCGATTAGGGATCGTCGCAGGCTTCAACCCGCCAGAGTGCAAGGGCGAGCCTCGACCTGGGGCCAGGGCGTCCGTGATCACCCTGGTCCCGGCGCCAGGTAAGTTTAAGCAATACCTAACCAATCAAAACCAATCAAAAACTAAACAATACCAACTAATATCCTCATTTGACAAAAACTCAGCAACAAGTAAACAAATACAAACAACAATAAACCATCCTAACACATTCATAACACACACCGATCGCATGAACAACGACGAATAATCCACTCAAACCCAGCTATCATCCAACATGTTCAATCCGTTGCTTCAAATGTCAAAACACAACAAATACTACTCACTTGACTCGCACAGTAGCATCGTACTACCAGAGCGAATCGCACTCGCGTAGAAGTGGAAAATCCTCCCCCATCCGCCTCTCCCATCTACTGCGAATAGGAGAAACCTTGTTCAAGATAGAACCTTCACATAGAACACCAATCGGTCACACAAACCACATCATCCTCACTTAGATCAATCCTCGTGTAAATTCAAATTTGCACATTAAGTGAGACAATGTGAATCAACTAAACCATCCGTGCCAACCCAACCAAACAGAACCATGGTGAATTCCGAGTGGATGGATGTTATTCGTACGATGCTTATTTGCTTGATAAAGAGGATGTAAGAATTGTGTGTGTTGATGGTTTGTATATGACTTAGCACTCGTGTGTCTGCTCATGTTGTGTGTATTGTTTTGCTTTGGGACACGATGCGATGCGATTCGATTCGATGTGGTGTTAGTATGAGAGAGTTTTCTCGATAGTGATGTTCTGGTTTGCTGATGTGCCGATGTGATGTGATGTGATGTGATGTGACGTGATGTGATGTGGAGTGAAGTGATGTGTTGATTTGAGCATTGTGTTGATTGATAGTAAGGGATGGTCCGAAGACCTCCCCACTGGCAAAAACTACGCACCCGAGCGAGCCCGATTAGGGATCGTCGCAGGCTTCAACCCGCCAGAGTGCAAGGGCGAGCCTCGACCTGGGGCCAGGGCGTCCGTGATCACCCTGGTCCCGGCGCCAGGTAAGTTTAAGCAATACCTAACCAATCAAAACCAATCAAAAACTAAACAATACCAACTAATATCCTCATTTGACAAAAACTCAGCAACAAGTAAACAAATACAAACAACAATAAACCATCCTAACACATTCATAACACACACCGATCGCATGAACAACGACGAATAATCCACTCAAACCCAGCTATCATCCAACATGTTCAATCCGTTGCTTCAAATGTCAAAACACAACAAATACTACTCACTTGACTCGCACAGTAGCACCGTACTACCAGAGCGAATCGCACTCGCGTAGAAGTGGAAAATCCTCCCCCATCCGCCTCTCCCATCTACTGCGAATAGGAGAAACCTTGTTCAAGATAGAACCTTCACATAGAACACCAATCGGTCACACAAACCACATCATCCTCACTTAGATCAATCCTCGTGTAAATTCAAATTTGCACATTAAGTGAGACAATGTGAATCAACTAAACCATCCGTGCCAACCCAACCAAACAGAACCATGGTGAATTCCGAGTGCATGGATGTTATTCGTACGATGCTTATTTGCTTGATAAAGAGGATGTAAGAATTGTGTGTGTTGATGGTTTGTATATGACTTAGCACTCGTGTGTCTGCTCATGCTGTGTGTATTGTTTTGCTTTGGGACACGATGCGATGCGATTCGATTCGATGTGGTGTTAGTATGAGAGAGTTTTCTCGATAGTGATGTTCTGGTTTGCTGATGTGCCGATGTGATGTGATGTGATGTGATGTGACGTGATGTGATGTGACGTGATGTGATGTGGAGTGAAGTGATGTGTTGATTTGAGCATTGTGTTGATTGATAGTAAGGGATGGTCCGAAGACCTCCCCACTGGCAAAAACTACGCACCCGAGCGAGCCCGATTAGGGATCGTCGCAGGCTTCAACCCGCCAGAGTGCAAGGGCGAGCCTCGACCTGGGGCCAGGGCGTCCGTGATCACCCTGGTCCCGGCGCCAGGTAAGTTTAAGCAATACCTAACCAATCAAAACCAATCAAAAACTAAACAATACCAACTAATATCCTCATTTGACAAAAACTCAGCAACAAGTAAACAAATACAAACAACAATAAACCATCCTAACACATTCATAACACACACCGATCGCATGAACAACGACGAATAATCCACTCAAACCCAGCTATCATCCAACATGTTCAATCCGTTGCTTCAAATGTCAAAACACAACAAATACTACTCACTTGACTCGCACAGTAGCATCGTACTACCAGAGCGAATCGCACTCGCGTAGAAGTGGAAAATCCTCCCCCATCCGCCTCTCCCCATCTACTGCGAATAGGAGAAACCTTGTTCAAGATAGAACCTTCACATAGAACACCAATCGGTCACACAAACCACATCATCCTCACTTAGATCAATCCTCGTGTAAATTCAAATTTGCACATTAAGTGAGACAATGTAAATCAACTAAACCATCCGTGCCAACCCAACCAAACAGAACCATGGTGAATTCCGAGTGCATGGATGTTATTCGTACGATGCTTATTTGCTTGATAAAGAGGATGTAAGAATTGTGTGTGTTGATGGTTTGTATATGACTTAGCACTCGTGTGTCTGCTCATGTTGTGTGTATTGTTTTGCTTTGGGACACGATGCGATGCGATTCGATTCGATGTGGTGTTAGTATGAGAGAGTTTTCTCGATAGTGATGTTCTGGTTTGCTGATGTGCCGATGTGATGTGATGTGATGTGATGTGACGTGATGTGATGTGGAGTGAAGTGATGTGTTGATTTGAGCATTGTGTTGATTGATAGTAAGGGATGGTCCGAAGACCTCCCCACTGGCAAAAACTACGCACCCGAGCGAGCCCGATTAGGGATCGTCGCAGGCTTCAACCCGCCAGAGTGCAAGGGCGAGCCTCGACCTGGGGCCAGGGCGTCCGTGATCACCCTGGTCCCGGCGCCAGGTAAGTTTAAGCAATACCTAACCAATCAAAACCAATCAAAAACTAAACAATACCAACTAATATCCTCATTTGACAAAAACTCAGCAACAAGTAAACAAATACAAACAACAATAAACCATCCTAACACATTCATAACACACACCGATCGCATGAACAACGACGAATAATCCACTCAAACCCAGCTATCATCCAACATGTTCAATCCGTTGCTTCAAATGTCAAAACACAACAAATACTACTCACTTGACTCGCACAGTAGCACCGTACTACCAGAGCGAATCGCACTCGCGTAGAAGTGGAAAATCCTCCCCCATCCGCCTCTCCCATCTACTGCGAATAGGAGAAACCTTGTTCAAGATAGAACCTTCACATAGAACACCAATCGGTCACACAAACCACATCATCCTCACTTAGATCAATCCTCGTGTAAATTCAAATTTGCACATTAAGTGAGACAATGTGAATCAACTAAACCATCCGTGCCAACCCAACCAAACAGAACCATGGTGAATTCCGAGTGCATGGATGTTATTCGTACGATGCTTATTTGCTTGATAAAGAGGATGTAAGAATTGTGTGTGTTGATGGTTTGTATATGACTTAGCACTCGTGTGTCTGCTCATGCTGTGTGTATTGTTTTGCTTTGGGACACGATGCGATGCGATTCGATTCGATGTGGTGTTAGTATGAGAGAGTTTTCTCGATAGTGATGTTCTGGTTTGCTGATGTGCCGATGTGATGTGATGTGATGTGATGTGACGTGATGTGATGTGACGTGATGTGATGTGGAGTGAAGTGATGTGTTGATTTGAGCATTGTGTTGATTGATAGTAAGGGATGGTCCGAAGACCTCCCCACTGGCAAAAACTACGCACCCGAGCGAGCCCGATTAGGGATCGTCGCAGGCTTCAACCCGCCAGAGTGCAAGGGCGAGCCTCGACCTGGGGCCAGGGCGTCCGTGATCACCCTGGTCCCGGCGCCAGGTAAGTTTAAGCAATACCTAACCAATCAAAACCAATCAAAAACTAAACAATACCAACTAATATCCTCATTTGACAAAAACTCAGCAACAAGTAAACAAATACAAACAACAATAAACCATCCTAACACATTCATAACACACACCGATCGCATGAACAACGACGAATAATCCACTCAAACCCAGCTATCATCCAACATGTTCAATCCGTTGCTTCAAATGTCAAAACACAACAAATACTACTCACTTGACTCGCACAGTAGCACCGTACTACCAGAGCGAATCGCACTCGCGTAGAAGTGGAAAATCCTCCCCCATCCGCCTCTCCCATCTACTGCGAATAGGAGAAACCTTGTTCAAGATAGAACCTTCACATAGAACACCAATCGGTCACACAAACCACATCATCCTCACTTAGATCAATCCTCGTGTAAATTCAAATTTGCACATTAAGTGAGACAATGTAAATCAACTAAACCATCCGTGCCAACCCAACCAAACAGAACCATGGTGAATTCCGAGTGCATGGATGTTATTCGTACGATGCTTATTTGCTTGATAAAGAGGATGTAAGAATTGTGTGTGTTGATGGTTTGTATATGACTTAGCACTCGTGTGTCTGCTCATGTTGTGTGTATTGTTTTGCTTTGGGACACGATGCGATGCGATGCGATGCGATTCGATGTGGTGTTAGTATGAGAGAGTTTTCTCGATAGTGATGTTCTGGTTTGCTGATGTGCCGATGTGATGTGATGTGATGTGATGTGACGTGATGTGATGTGGAGTGAAGTGATGTGTTGATTTGAGCATTGTGTTGATTGATAGTAAGGGATGGTCCGAAGACCTCCCCACTGGCAAAAACTACGCACCCGAGCGAGCCCGATTAGGGATCGTCGCAGGCTTCAACCCGCCAGAGTGCAAGGGCGAGCCTCGACCTGGGGCCAGGGCGTCCGTGATCACCCTGGTCCCGGCGCCAGGTAAGTTTAAGCAATACCTAACCAATCAAAACCAATCAAAAACTAAACAATACCAACTAATATCCTCATTTGACAAAAACTCAGCAACAAGTAAACAAATACAAACAACAATAAACCATCCTAACACATTCATAACACACACCGATCGCATGAACAACGACGAATAATCCACTCAAACCCAGCTATCATCCAACATGTTCAATCCGTTGCTTCAAATGTCAAAACACAACAAATACTACTCACTTGACTCGCACAGTAGCATCGTACTACCAGAGCGAATCGCACTCGCGTAGAAGTGGAAAATCCTCCCCCATCCGCCTCTCCCATCTACTGCGAATAGGAGAAACCTTGTTCAAGATAGAACCTTCACATAGAACACCAATCGGTCACACAAACCACATCATCCTCACTTAGATCAATCCTCGTGTAAATTCAAATTTGCACATTAAGTGAGACAATGTGAATCAACTAAACCATCCGTGCCAACCCAACCAAACAGAACCATGGTGAATTCCGAGTGGATGGATGTTATTCGTACGATGCTTATTTGCTTGATAAAGAGGATGTAAGAATTGTGTGTGTTGATGGTTTGTATATGACTTAGCACTCGTGTGTCTGCTCATGTTGTGTGTATTGTTTTGCTTTGGGACACGATGCGATGCGATGCGATGCGATTCGATGTGGTGTTAGTATGAGAGAGTTTTCTCGATAGTGATGTTCTGGTTTGCTGATGTGCCGATGTGATGTGATGTGATGTGATGTGACGTGATGTGATGTGGAGTGAAGTGATGTGTTGATTTGAGCATTGTGTTGATTGATAGTAAGGGATGGTCCGAAGACCTCCCCACTGGCAAAAACTACGCACCCGAGCGAGCCCGATTAGGGATCGTCGCAGGCTTCAACCCGCCAGAGTGCAAGGGCGAGCCTCGACCTGGGGCCAGGGCGTCCGTGATCACCCTGGTCCCGGCGCCAGGTAAGTTTAAGCAATACCTAACCAATCAAAACCAATCAAAAACTAAACAATACCAACTAATATCCTCATTTGACAAAAACTCAGCAACAAGTAAACAAATACAAACAACAATAAACCATCCTAACACATTCATAACACACACCGATCGCATGAACAACGACGAATAATCCACTCAAACCCAGCTATCATCCAACATGTTCAATCCGTTGCTTCAAATGTCAAAACACAACAAATACTACTCACTTGACTCGCACAGTAGCACCGTACTACCAGAGCGAATCGCACTCGCGTAGAAGTGGAAAATCCTCCCCCATCCGCCTCTCCCATCTACTGCGAATAGGAGAAACCTTGTTCAAGATAGAACCTTCACATAGAACACCAATCGGTCACACAAACCACATCATCCTCACTTAGATCAATCCTCGTGTAAATTCAAATTTGCACATTAAGTGAGACAATGTGAATCAACTAAACCATCCGTGCCAACCCAACCAAACAGAACCATGGTGAATTCCGAGTGGATGGATGTTATTCGTACGATGCTTATTTGCTTGATAAAGAGGATGTAAGAATTGTGTGTGTTGATGGTTTGTATATGACTTAGCACTCGTGTGTCTGCTCATGTTGTGTGTATTGTTTTGCTTTGGGACACGATGCGATGCGATGCGATGCGATTCGATTCGATGTGGTGTTAGTATGAGAGAGTTTTCTCGATAGTGATGTTCTGGTTTGCTGATGTGCCGATGTGATGTGATGTGATGTGATGTGACGTGATGTGATGTGGAGTGAAGTGATGTGTTGATTTGAGCATTGTGTTGATTGATAGTAAGGGATGGTCCGAAGACCTCCCCACTGGCAAAAACTACGCACCCGAGCGAGCCCGATTAGGGATCGTCGCAGGCTTCAACCCGCCAGAGTGCAAGGGCGAGCCTCGACCTGGGGCCAGGGCGTCCGTGATCACCCTGGTCCCGGCGCCAGGTAAGTTTAAGCAATACCTAACCAATCAAAACCAATCAAAAACTAAACAATACCAACTAATATCCTCATTTGACAAAAACTCAGCAACAAGTAAACAAATACAAACAACAATAAACCATCCTAACACATTCATAACACACACCGATCGCATGAACAACGACGAATAATCCACTCAAACCCAGCTATCATCCAACATGTTCAATCCGTTGCTTCAAATGTCAAAACACAACAAATACTACTCACTTGACTCGCACAGTAGCATCGTACTACCAGAGCGAATCGCACTCGCGTAGAAGTGGGAAATCCTCCCCCATCCGCCTCTCCCATCTACTGCGAATAGGAGAAACCTTGTTCAAGATAGAACCTTCACATAGAACACCAATCGGTCACACAAACCACATCATCCTCACTTAGATCAATCCTCGTGTAAATTCAAATTTGCACATTAAGTGAGACAATGTGAATCAACTAAACCATCCGTGCCAACCCAACCAAACAGAACCATGGTGAATTCCGAGTGGATGGATGTTATTCGTACGATGCTTATTTGCTTGATAAAGAGGATGTAAGAATTGTGTGTGTTGATGGTTTGTATATGACTTAGCACTCGTGTGTCTGCTCATGTTGTGTGTATT
Organism: Fasciola hepatica; assembly: GCA_948099385.1. Classification (NCBI taxonomy): domain Eukaryota; kingdom Metazoa; phylum Platyhelminthes; class Trematoda; order Plagiorchiida; family Fasciolidae; genus Fasciola; species Fasciola hepatica. The sequence goes on along the minus strand of CANUEZ040000060.1, from coordinate 4,208,547 downwards.
GTTTTGCTTTGGGACACGATGCGATGCGATTCGATTCGATGTGGTGTTAGTATGAGAGAGTTTTCTCGATAGTGATGTTCTGGTTTGCTGATGTGCCGATGTGATGTGATGTGATGTGATGTGACGTGATGTGATGTGGAGTGAAGTGATGTGTTGATTTGAGCATTGTGTTGATTGATAGTAAGGGATGGTCCGAAGACCTCCCCACTGGCAAAAACTACGCACCCGAGCGAGCCCGATTAGGGATCGTCGCAGGCTTCAACCCGCCAGAGTGCAAGGGCGAGCCTCGACCTGGGGCCAGGGCGTCCGTGATCACCCTGGTCCCGGCGCCAGGTAAGTTTAAGCAATACCTAACCAATCAAAACCAATCAAAAACTAAACAATACCAACTAATATCCTCATTTGACAAAAACTCAGCAACGAGTAAACAAATACAAACAACAATAAACCATCCTAACACATTCATAACACACACCGATCGCATGAACAACGACGAATAATCCACTCAAACCCAGCTATCATCCAACATGTTCAATCCGTTGCTTCAAATGTCAAAACACAACAAATACTACTCACTTGACTCGCACAGTAGCATCGTACTACCAGAGCGAATCGCACTCGCGTAGAAGTGGAAAATCCTCCCCCATCCGCCTCTCCCATCTACTGCGAATAGGAGAAACCTTGTTCAAGATAGAACCTTCACATAGAACACCAATCGGTCACACAAACCACATCATCCTCACTTAGATCAATCCTCGTGTAAATTCAAATTTGCACATTAAGTGAGACAATGTGAATCAACTAAACCATCCGTGCCAACCCAACCAAACAGAACCATGGTGAATTCCGAGTGGATGGATGTTATTCGTACGATGCTTATTTGCTTGATAAAGAGGATGTAAGAATTGTGTGTGTTGATGGTTTGTATATGACTTAGCACTCGTGTGTCTGCTCATGTTGTGTGTATTGTTTTGCTTTGGGACACGATGCGATGCGATTCGATTCGATGTGGTGTTAGTATGAGAGAGTTTTCTCGATAGTGATGTTCTGGTTTGCTGATGTGCCGATGTGATGTGATGTGATGTGATGTGACGTGATGTGATGTGGAGTGAAGTGATGTGTTGATTTGAGCATTGTGTTGATTGATAGTAAGGGATGGTCCGAAGACCTCCCCACTGGCAAAAACTACGCACCCGAGCGAGCCCGATTAGGGATCGTCGCAGGCTTCAACCCGCCAGAGTGCAAGGGCGAGCCTCGACCTGGGGCCAGGGCGTCCGTGATCACCCTGGTCCCGGCGCCAGGTAAGTTTAAGCAATACCTAACCAATCAAAACCAATCAAAAACTAAACAATACCAACTAATATCCTCATTTGACAAAAACTCAGCAACAAGTAAACAAATACAAACAACAATAAACCATCCTAACACATTCATAACACACACCGATCGCATGAACAACGACGAATAATCCACTCAAACCCAGCTATCATCCAACATGTTCAATCCGTTGCTTCAAATGTCAAAACACAACAAATACTACTCACTTGACTCGCACAGTAGCATCGTACTACCAGAGCGAATCGCACTCGCGTAGAAGTGGAAAATCCTCCCCCATCCGCCTCTCCCATCTACTGCGAATAGGAGAAACCTTGTTCAAGATAGAACCTTCACATAGAACACCAATCGGTCACACAAACCACATCATCCTCACTTAGATCAATCCTCGTGTAAATTCAAATTTGCACATTAAGTGAGACAATGTGAATCAACTAAACCATCCGTGCCAACCCAACCAAACAGAACCATGGTGAATTCCGAGTGGATGGATGTTATTCGTACGATGCTTATTTGCTTGATAAAGAGGATGTAAGAATTGTGTGTGTTGATGGTTTGTATATGACTTAGCACTCGTGTGTCTGCTCATGTTGTGTGTATTGTTTTGCTTTGGGACACGATGCGATGCGATTCGATTCGATGTGGTGTTAGTATGAGAGAGTTTTCTCGATAGTGATGTTCTGGTTTGCTGATGTGCCGATGTGATGTGATGTGATGTGATGTGACGTGATGTGATGTGGAGTGAAGTGATGTGTTGATTTGAGCATTGTGTTGATTGATAGTAAGGGATGGTCCGAAGACCTCCCCACTGGCAAAAACTACGCACCCGAGCGAGCCCGATTAGGGATCGTCGCAGGCTTCAACCCGCCAGAGTGCAAGGGCGAGCCTCGACCTGGGGCCAGGGCGTCCGTGATCACCCTGGTCCCGGCGCCAGGTAAGTTTAAGCAATACCTAACCAATCAAAACCAATCAAAAACTAAACAATACCAACTAATATCCTCATTTGACAAAAACTCAGCAACAAGTAAACAAATACAAACAACAATAAACCATCCTAACACATTCATAACACACACCGATCGCATGAACAACGACGAATAATCCACTCAAACCCAGCTATCATCCAACATGTTCAATCCGTTGCTTCAAATGTCAAAACACAACAAATACTACTCACTTGACTCGCACAGTAGCATCGTACTACCAGAGCGAATCGCACTCGCGTAGAAGTGGGAAATCCTCCCCCATCCGCCTCTCCCATCTACTGCGAATAGGAGAAACCTTGTTCAAGATAGAACCTTCACATAGAACACCAATCGGTCACACAAACCACATCATCCTCACTTAGATCAATCCTCGTGTAAATTCAAATTTGCACATTAAGTGAGACAATGTGAATCAACTAAACCATCCGTGCCAACCCAACCAAACAGAACCATGGTGAATTCCGAGTGGATGGATGTTATTCGTACGATGCTTATTTGCTTGATAAAGAGGATGTAAGAATTGTGTGTGTTGATGGTTTGTATATGACTTAGCACTCGTGTGTCTGCTCATGTTGTGTGTATTGTTTTGCTTTGGGACACGATGCGATGCGATTCGATTCGATGTGGTGTTAGTATGAGAGAGTTTTCTCGATAGTGATGTTCTGGTTTGCTGATGTGCCGATGTGATGTGATGTGATGTGATGTGACGTGATGTGATGTGGAGTGAAGTGATGTGTTGATTTGAGCATTGTGTTGATTGATAGTAAGGGATGGTCCGAAGACCTCCCCACTGGCAAAAACTACGCACCCGAGCGAGCCCGATTAGGGATCGTCGCAGGCTTCAACCCGCCAGAGTGCAAGGGCGAGCCTCGACCTGGGGCCAGGGCGTCCGTGATCACCCTGGTCCCGGCGCCAGGTAAGTTTAAGCAATACCTAACCAATCAAAACCAATCAAAAACTAAACAATACCAACTAATATCCTCATTTGACAAAAACTCAGCAACAAGTAAACAAATACAAACAACAATAAACCATCCTAACACATTCATAACACACACCGATCGCATGAACAACGACGAATAATCCACTCAAACCCAGCTATCATCCAACATGTTCAATCCGTTGCTTCAAATGTCAAAACACAACAAATACTACTCACTTGACTCGCACAGTAGCATCGTACTACCAGAGCGAATCGCACTCGCGTAGAAGTGGAAAATCCTCCCCCATCCGCCTCTCCCATCTACTGCGAATAGGAGAAACCTTGTTCAAGATAGAACCTTCACATAGAACACCAATCGGTCACACAAACCACATCATCCTCACTTAGATCAATCCTCGTGTAAATTCAAATTTGCACATTAAGTGAGACAATGTGAATCAACTAAACCATCCGTGCCAACCCAACCAAACAGAACCATGGTGAATTCCGAGTGGATGGATGTTATTCGTACGATGCTTATTTGCTTGATAAAGAGGATGTAAGAATTGTGTGTGTTGATGGTTTGTATATGACTTAGCACTCGTGTGTCTGCTCATGTTGTGTGTATTGTTTTGCTTTGGGACACGATGCGATGCGATGCGATGCGATTCGATTCGATGTGGTGTTAGTATGAGAGAGTTTTCTCGATAGTGATGTTCTGGTTTGCTGATGTGCCGATGTGATGTGATGTGATGTGATGTGACGTGATGTGATGTGGAGTGAAGTGATGTGTTGATTTGAGCATTGTGTTGATTGATAGTAAGGGATGGTCCGAAGACCTCCCCACTGGCAAAAACTACGCACCCGAGCGAGCCCGATTAGGGATCGTCGCAGGCTTCAACCCGCCAGAGTGCAAGGGCGAGCCTCGACCTGGGGCCAGGGCGTCCGTGATCACCCTGGTCCCGGCGCCAGGTAAGTTTAAGCAATACCTAACCAATCAAAACCAATCAAAAACTAAACAATACCAACTAATATCCTCATTTGACAAAAACTCAGCAACAAGTAAACAAATACAAACAACAATAAACCATCCTAACACATTCATAACACACACCGATCGCATGAACAACGACGAATAATCCACTCAAACCCAGCTATCATCCAACATGTTCAATCCGTTGCTTCAAATGTCAAAACACAACAAATACTACTCACTTGACTCGCACAGTAGCATCGTACTACCAGAGCGAATCGCACTCGCGTAGAAGTGGAAAATCCTCCCCCATCCGCCTCTCCCATCTACTGCGAATAGGAGAAACCTTGTTCAAGATAGAACCTTCACATAGAACACCAATCGGTCACACAAACCACATCATCCTCACTTAGATCAATCCTCGTGTAAATTCAAATTTGCACATTAAGTGAGACAATGTGAATCAACTAAACCATCCGTGCCAACCCAACCAAACAGAACCATGGTGAATTCCGAGTGGATGGATGTTATTCGTACGATGCTTATTTGCTTGATAAAGAGGATGTAAGAATTGTGTGTGTTGATGGTTTGTATATGACTTAGCACTCGTGTGTCTGCTCATGTTGTGTGTATTGTTTTGCTTTGGGACACGATGCGATGCGATTCGATTCGATGTGGTGTTAGTATGAGAGAGTTTTCTCGATAGTGATGTTCTGGTTTGCTGATGTGCCGATGTGATGTGATGTGATGTGATGTGACGTGATGTGATGTGGAGTGAAGTGATGTGTTGATTTGAGCATTGTGTTGATTGATAGTAAGGGATGGTCCGAAGACCTCCCCACTGGCAAAAACTACGCACCCGAGCGAGCCCGATTAGGGATCGTCGCAGGCTTCAACCCGCCAGAGTGCAAGGGCGAGCCTCGACCTGGGGCCAGGGCGTCCGTGATCACCCTGGTCCCGGCGCCAGGTAAGTTTAAGCAATACCTAACCAATCAAAACCAATCAAAAACTAAACAATACCAACTAATATCCTCATTTGACAAAAACTCAGCAACAAGTAAACAAATACAAACAACAATAAACCATCCTAACACATTCATAACACACACCGATCGCATGAACAACGACGAATAATCCACTCAAACCCAGCTATCATCCAACATGTTCAATCCGTTGCTTCAAATGTCAAAACACAACAAATACTACTCACTTGACTCGCACAGTAGCATCGTACTACCAGAGCGAATCGCACTCGCGTAGAAGTGGAAAATCCTCCCCCATCCGCCTCTCCCATCTACTGCGAATAGGAGAAACCTTGTTCAAGATAGAACCTTCACATAGAACACCAATCGGTCACACAAACCACATCATCCTCACTTAGATCAATCCTCGTGTAAATTCAAATTTGCACATTAAGTGAGACAATGTGAATCAACTAAACCATCCGTGCCAACCCAACCAAACAGAACCATGGTGAATTCCGAGTGGATGGATGTTATTCGTACGATGCTTATTTGCTTGATAAAGAGGATGTAAGAATTGTGTGTGTTGATGGTTTGTATATGACTTAGCACTCGTGTGTCTGCTCATGTTGTGTGTATTGTTTTGCTTTGGGACACGATGCGATGCGATGCGATTCGATTCGATGTGGTGTTAGTATGAGAGAGTTTTCTCGATAGTGATGTTCTGGTTTGCTGATGTGCCGATGTGATGTGATGTGATGTGATGTGACGTGATGTGATGTGGAGTGAAGTGATGTGTTGATTTGAGCATTGTGTAGATTTGAGCATTGTGTTGATTGATAGTAAGGGATGGTCCGAAGACCTCCCCACTGGCAAAAACTACGCACCCGAGCGAGCCCGATTAGGGATCGTCGCAGGCTTCAACCCGCCAGAGTGCAAGGGCGAGCCTCGACCTGGGGCCAGGGCGTCCGTGATCACCCTGGTCCCGGCGCCAGGTAAGTTTAAGCAATACCTAACCAATCAAAACCAATCAAAAACTAAACAATACCAACTAATATCCTCATTTGACAAAAACTCAGCAACAAGTAAACAAATACAAACAACAATAAACCATCCTAACACATTCATAACACACACCGATCGCATGAACAACGACGAATAATCCACTCAAACCCAGCTATCATCCAACATGTTCAATCCGTTGCTTCAAATGTCAAAACACAACAAATACTACTCACTTGACTCGCACAGTAGCATCGTACTACCAGAGCGAATCGCACTCGCGTAGAAGTGGGAAATCCTCCCCCATCCGCCTCTCCCATCTACTGCGAATAGGAGAAACCTTGTTCAAGATAGAACCTTCACATAGAACACCAATCGGTCACACAAACCACATCATCCTCACTTAGATCAATCCTCGTGTAAATTCAAATTTGCACATTAAGTGAGACAATGTGAATCAACTAAACCATCCGTGCCAACCCAACCAAACAGAACCATGGTGAATTCCGAGTGGATGGATGTTATTCGTACGATGCTTATTTGCTTGATAAAGAGGATGTAAGAATTGTGTGTGTTGATGGTTTGTATATGACTTAGCACTCGTGTGTCTGCTCATGTTGTGTGTATTGTTTTGCTTTGGGACACGATGCGATGCGATTCGATTCGATGTGGTGTTAGTATGAGAGAGTTTTCTCGATAGTGATGTTCTGGTTTGCTGATGTGCCGATGTGATGTGATGTGATGTGATGTGACGTGATGTGATGTGGAGTGAAGTGATGTGTTGATTTGAGCATTGTGTTGATTGATAGTAAGGGATGGTCCGAAGACCTCCCCACTGGCAAAAACTACGCACCCGAGCGAGCCCGATTAGGGATCGTCGCAGGCTTCAACCCGCCAGAGTGCAAGGGCGAGCCTCGACCTGGGGCCAGGGCGTCCGTGATCACCCTGGTCCCGGCGCCAGGTAAGTTTAAGCAATACCTAACCAATCAAAACCAATCAAAAACTAAACAATACCAACTAATATCCTCATTTGACAAAAACTCAGCAACAAGTAAACAAATACAAACAACAATAAACCATCCTAACACATTCATAACACACACCGATCGCATGAACAACGACGAATAATCCACTCAAACCCAGCTATCATCCAACATGTTCAATCCGTTGCTTCAAATGTCAAAACACAACAAATACTACTCACTTGACTCGCACAGTAGCATCGTACTACCAGAGCGAATCGCACTCGCGTAGAAGTGGGAAATCCTCCCCCATCCGCCTCTCCCATCTACTGCGAATAGGAGAAACCTTGTTCAAGATAGAACCTTCACATAGAACACCAATCGGTCACACAAACCACATCATCCTCACTTAGATCAATCCTCGTGTAAATTCAAATTTGCACATTAAGTGAGACAATGTGAATCAACTAAACCATCCGTGCCAACCCAACCAAACAGAACCATGGTGAATTCCGAGTGGATGGATGTTATTCGTACGATGCTTATTTGCTTGATAAAGAGGATGTAAGAATTGTGTGTGTTGATGGTTTGTATATGACTTAGCACTCGTGTGTCTGCTCATGTTGTGTGTATTGTTTTGCTTTGGGACACGATGCGATGCGATGCGATGCGATTCGATTCGATGTGGTGTTAGTATGAGAGAGTTTTCTCGATAGTGATGTTCTGGTTTGCTGATGTGCCGATGTGATGTGATGTGATGTGATGTGACGTGATGTGATGTGGAGTGAAGTGATGTGTTGATTTGAGCATTGTGTTGATTGATAGTAAGGGATGGTCCGAAGACCTCCCCACTGGCAAAAACTACGCACCCGAGCGAGCCCGATTAGGGATCGTCGCAGGCTTCAACCCGCCAGAGTGCAAGGGCGAGCCTCGACCTGGGGCCAGGGCGTCCGTGATCACCCTGGTCCCGGCGCCAGGTAAGTTTAAGCAATACCTAACCAATCAAAACCAATCAAAAACTAAACAATACCAACTAATATCCTCATTTGACAAAAACTCAGCAACAAGTAAACAAATACAAACAACAATAAACCATCCTAACACATTCATAACACACACCGATCGCATGAACAACGACGAATAATCCACTCAAACCCAGCTATCATCCAACATGTTCAATCCGTTGCTTCAAATGTCAAAACACAACAAATACTACTCACTTGACTCGCACAGTAGCATCGTACTACCAGAGCGAATCGCACTCGCGTAGAAGTGGAAAATCCTCCCCCATCCGCCTCTCCCATCTACTGCGAATAGGAGAAACCTTGTTCAAGATAGAACCTTCACATAGAACACCAATCGGTCACACAAACCACATCATCCTCACTTAGATCAATCCTCGTGTAAATTCAAATTTGCACATTAAGTGAGACAATGTGAATCAACTAAACCATCCGTGCCAACCCAACCAAACAGAACCATGGTGAATTCCGAGTGGATGGATGTTATTCGTACGATGCTTATTTGCTTGATAAAGAGGATGTAAGAATTGTGTGTGTTGATGGTTTGTATATGACTTAGCACTCGTGTGTCTGCTCATGTTGTGTGTATTGTTTTGCTTTGGGACACGATGCGATGCGATTCGATTCGATGTGGTGTTAGTATGAGAGAGTTTTCTCGATAGTGATGTTCTGGTTTGCTGATGTGCCGATGTGATGTGATGTGATGTGATGTGACGTGATGTGATGTGGAGTGAAGTGATGTGTTGATTTGAGCATTGTGTTGATTGATAGTAAGGGATGGTCCGAAGACCTCCCCACTGGCAAAAACTACGCACCCGAGCGAGCCCGATTAGGGATCGTCGCAGGCTTCAACCCGCCAGAGTGCAAGGGCGAGCCTCGACCTGGGGCCAGGGCGTCCGTGATCACCCTGGTCCCGGCGCCAGGTAAGTTTAAGCAATACCTAACCAATCAAAACCAATCAAAAACTAAACAATACCAACTAATATCCTCATTTGACAAAAACTCAGCAACAAGTAAACAAATACAAACAACAATAAACCATCCTAACACATTCATAACACACACCGATCGCATGAACAACGACGAATAATCCACTCAAACCCAGCTATCATCCAACATGTTCAATCCGTTGCTTCAAATGTCAAAACACAACAAATACTACTCACTTGACTCGCACAGTAGCATCGTACTACCAGAGCGAATCGCACTCGCGTAGAAGTGGGAAATCCTCCCCCATCCGCCTCTCCCATCTACTGCGAATAGGAGAAACCTTGTTCAAGATAGAACCTTCACATAGAACACCAATCGGTCACACAAACCACATCATCCTCACTTAGATCAATCCTCGTGTAAATTCAAATTTGCACATTAAGTGAGACAATGTGAATCAACTAAACCATCCGTGCCAACCCAACCAAACAGAACCATGGTGAATTCCGAGTGGATGGATGTTATTCGTACGATGCTTATTTGCTTGATAAAGAGGATGTAAGAATTGTGTGTGTTGATGGTTTGTATATGACTTAGCACTCGTGTGTCTGCTCATGTTGTGTGTATTGTTTTGCTTTGGGACACGATGCGATGCGATTCGATTCGATGTGGTGTTAGTATGAGAGAGTTTTCTCGATAGTGATGTTCTGGTTTGCTGATGTGCCGATGTGATGTGATGTGATGTGATGTGACGTGATGTGATGTGGAGTGAAGTGATGTGTTGATTTGAGCATTGTGTTGATTGATAGTAAGGGATGGTCCGAAGACCTCCCCACTGGCAAAAACTACGCACCCGAGCGAGCCCGATTAGGGATCGTCGCAGGCTTCAACCCGCCAGAGTGCAAGGGCGAGCCTCGACCTGGGGCCAGGGCGTCCGTGATCACCCTGGTCCCGGCGCCAGGTAAGTTTAAGCAATACCTAACCAATCAAAACCAATCAAAAACTAAACAATACCAACTAATATCCTCATTTGACAAAAACTCAGCAACAAGTAAACAAATACAAACAACAATAAACCATCCTAACACATTCATAACACACACCGATCGCATGAACAACGACGAATAATCCACTCAAACCCAGCTATCATCCAACATGTTCAATCCGTTGCTTCAAATGTCAAAACACAACAAATACTACTCACTTGACTCGCACAGTAGCATCGTACTACCAGAGCGAATCGCACTCGCGTAGAAGTGGGAAATCCTCCCCCATCCGCCTCTCCCATCTACTGCGAATAGGAGAAACCTTGTTCAAGATAGAACCTTCACATAGAACACCAATCGGTCACACAAACCACATCATCCTCACTTAGATCAATCCTCGTGTAAATTCAAATTTGCACATTAAGTGAGACAATGTGAATCAACTAAACCATCCGTGCCAACCCAACCAAACAGAACCATGGTGAATTCCGAGTGGATGGATGTTATTCGTACGATGCTTATTTGCTTGATAAAGAGGATGTAAGAATTGTGTGTGTTGATGGTTTGTATATGACTTAGCACTCGTGTGTCTGCTCATGTTGTGTGTATTGTTTTGCTTTGGGACACGATGCGATGCGATGCGATGCGATTCGATTCGATGTGGTGTTAGTATGAGAGAGTTTTCTCGATAGTGATGTTCTGGTTTGCTGATGTGCCGATGTGATGTGATGTGATGTGATGTGACGTGATGTGATGTGGAGTGAAGTGATGTGTTGATTTGAGCATTGTGTTGATTGATAGTAAGGGATGGTCCGAAGACCTCCCCACTGGCAAAAACTACGCACCCGAGCGAGCCCGATTAGGGATCGTCGCAGGCTTCAACCCGCCAGAGTGCAAGGGCGAGCCTCGACCTGGGGCCAGGGCGTCCGTGATCACCCTGGTCCCGGCGCCAGGTAAGTTTAAGCAATACCTAACCAATCAAAACCAATCAAAAACTAAACAATACCAACTAATATCCTCATTTGACAAAAACTCAGCAACAAGTAAACAAATACAAACAACAATAAACCATCCTAACACATTCATAACACACACCGATCGCATGAACAACGACGAATAATCCACTCAAACCCAGCTATCATCCAACATGTTCAATCCGTTGCTTCAAATGTCAAAACACAACAAATACTACTCACTTGACTCGCACAGTAGCATCGTACTACCAGAGCGAATCGCACTCGCGTAGAAGTGGAAAATCCTCCCCCATCCGCCTCTCCCATCTACTGCGAATAGGAGAAACCTTGTTCAAGATAGAACCTTCACATAGAACACCAATCGGTCACACAAACCACATCATCCTCACTTAGATCAATCCTCGTGTAAATTCAAATTTGCACATTAAGTGAGACAATGTGAATCAACTAAACCATCCGTGCCAACCCAACCAAACAGAACCATGGTGAATTCCGAGTGGATGGATGTTATTCGTACGATGCTTATTTGCTTGATAAAGAGGATGTAAGAATTGTGTGTGTTGATGGTTTGTATATGACTTAGCACTCGTGTGTCTGCTCATGTTGTGTGTATTGTTTTGCTTTGGGACACGATGCGATGCGATGCGATGCGATTCGATTCGATGTGGTGTTAGTATGAGAGAGTTTTCTCGATAGTGATGTTCTGGTTTGCTGATGTGCCGATGTGATGTGATGTGATGTGATGTGACGTGATGTGATGTGGAGTGAAGTGATGTGTTGATTTGAGCATTGTGTTGATTGATAGTAAGGGATGGTCCGAAGACCTCCCCACTGGCAAAAACTACGCACCCGAGCGAGCCCGATTAGGGATCGTCGCAGGCTTCAACCCGCCAGAGTGCAAGGGCGAGCCTCGACCTGGGGCCAGGGCGTCCGTGATCACCCTGGTCCCGGCGCCAGGTAAGTTTAAGCAATACCTAACCAATCAAAACCAATCAAAAACTAAACAATACCAACTAATATCCTCATTTGACAAAAACTCAGCAACGAGTAAACAAATACAAACAACAATAAACCATCCTAACACATTCATAACACACACCGATCGCATGATCAACGACGAATAATCCACTCAAACCCAGCTATCATCCAACATGTTCAATCCGTTGCTTCAAATGTCAAAACACAACAAATACTACTCACTTGACTCGCACAGTAGCATCGTACTACCAGAGCGAATCGCACTCGCGTAGAAGTGGGAAATCCTCCCCCATCCGCCTCTCCCATCTACTGCGAATAGGAGAAACCTTGTTCAAGATAGAACCTTCACATAGAACACCAATCGGTCACACAAACCACATCATCCTCACTTAGATCAATCCTCGTGTAAATTCAAATTTGCACATTAAGTGAGACAATGTGAATCAACTAAACCATCCGTGCCAACCCAACCAAACAGAACCATGGTGAATTCCGAGTGGATGGATGTTATTCGTACGATGCTTATTTGCTTGATAAAGAGGATGTAAGAATTGTGTGTGTTGATGGTTTGTATATGACTTAGCACTCGTGTGTCTGCTCATGTTGTGTGTATTGTTTTGCTTTGGGACACGATGCGATGCGATGCGATGCGATTCGATTCGATGTGGTGTTAGTATGAGAGAGTTTTCTCGATAGTGATGTTCTGGTTTGCTGATGTGCCGATGTGATGTGATGTGATGTGATGTGACGTGATGTGATGTGGAGTGAAGTGATGTGTTGATTTGAGCATTGTGTTGATTGATAGTAAGGGATGGTCCGAAGACCTCCCCACTGGCAAAAACTACGCACCCGAGCGAGCCCGATTAGGGATCGTCGCAGGCTTCAACCCGCCAGAGTGCAAGGGCGAGCCTCGACCTGGGGCCAGGGCGTCCGTGATCACCCTGGTCCCGGCGCCAGGTAAGTTTAAGCAATACCTAACCAATCAAAACCAATCAAAAACTAAACAATACCAACTAATATCCTCATTTGACAAAAACTCAGCAACAAGTAAACAAATACAAACAACAATAAACCATCCTAACACATTCATAACACACACCGATCGCATGAACAACGACGAATAATCCACTCAAACCCAGCTATCATCCAACATGTTCAATCCGTTGCTTCAAATGTCAAAACACAACAAATACTACTCACTTGACTCGCACAGTAGCATCGTACTACCAGAGCGAATCGCACTCGCGTAGAAGTGGAAAATCCTCCCCCATCCGCCTCTCCCATCTACTGCGAATAGGAGAAACCTTGTTCAAGATAGAACCTTCACATAGAACACCAATCGGTCACACAAACCACATCATCCTCACTTAGATCAATCCTCGTGTAAATTCAAATTTGCACATTAAGTGAGACAATGTGAATCAACTAAACCATCCGTGCCAACCCAACCAAACAGAACCATGGTGAATTCCGAGTGGATGGATGTTATTCGTACGATGCTTATTTGCTTGATAAAGAGGATGTAAGAATTGTGTGTGTTGATGGTTTGTATATGACTTAGCACTCGTGTGTCTGCTCATGTTGTGTGTATTGTTTTGCTTTGGGACACGATGCGATGCGATGCGATGCGATTCGATTCGATGTGGTGTTAGTATGAGAGAGTTTTCTCGATAGTGATGTTCTGGTTTGCTGATGTGCCGATGTGATGTGATGTGATGTGATGTGACGTGATGTGATGTGGAGTGAAGTGATGTGTTGATTTGAGCATTGTGTTGATTGATAGTAAGGGATGGTCCGAAGACCTCCCCACTGGCAAAAACTACGCACCCGAGCGAGCCCGATTAGGGATCGTCGCAGGCTTCAACCCGCCAGAGTGCAAGGGCGAGCCTCGACCTGGGGCCAGGGCGTCCGTGATCACCCTGGTCCCGGCGCCAGGTAAGTTTAAGCAATACCTAACCAATCAAAACCAATCAAAAACTAAACAATACCAACTAATATCCTCATTTGACAAAAACTCAGCAACAAGTAAACAAATACAAACAACAATAAACCATCCTAACACATTCATAACACACACCGATCGCATGAACAACGACGAATAATCCACTCAAACCCAGCTATCATCCAACATGTTCAATCCGTTGCTTCAAATGTCAAAACACAACAAATACTACTCACTTGACTCGCACAGTAGCATCGTACTACCAGAGCGAATCGCACTCGCGTAGAAGTGGAAAATCCTCCCCCATCCGCCTCTCCCATCTACTGCGAATAGGAGAAACCTTGTTCAAGATAGAACCTTCACATAGAACACCAATCGGTCACACAAACCACATCATCCTCACTTAGATCAATCCTCGTGTAAATTCAAATTTGCACATTAAGTGAGACAATGTGAATCAACTAAACCATCCGTGCCAACCCAACCAAACAGAACCATGGTGAATTCCGAGTGGATGGATGTTATTCGTACGATGCTTATTTGCTTGATAAAGAGGATGTAAGAATTGTGTGTGTTGATGGTTTGTATATGACTTAGCACTCGTGTGTCTGCTCATGTTGTGTGTATTGTTTTGCTTTGGGACACGATGCGATGCGATGCGATGCGATTCGATTCGATGTGGTGTTAGTATGAGAGAGTTTTCTCGATAGTGATGTTCTGGTTTGCTGATGTGCCGATGTGATGTGATGTGATGTGATGTGACGTGATGTGATGTGGAGTGAAGTGATGTGTTGATTTGAGCATTGTGTTGATTGATAGTAAGGGATGGTCCGAAGACCTCCCCACTGGCAAAAACTACGCACCCGAGCGAGCCCGATTAGGGATCGTCGCGGGCTTCAACCCGCCAGAGTGCAAGGGCGAGCCTCGACCTGGGGCCAGGGCGTCCGTGATCACCCTGGTCCCGGCGCCAGGTAAGTTTAAGCAATACCTAACCAATCAAAACCAATCAAAAACTAAACAATACCAACTAATATCCTCATTTGACAAAAACTCAGCAACAAGTAAACAAATACAAACAACAATAAACCATCCTAACACATTCATAACACACACCGATCGCATGAACAACGACGAATAATCCACTCAAACCCAGCTATCATCCAACATGTTCAATCCGTTGCTTCAAATGTCAAAACACAACAAATACTACTCACTTGACTCGCACAGTAGCATCGTACTACCAGAGCGAATCGCACTCGCGTAGAAGTGGGAAATCCTCCCCCATCCGCCTCTCCCATCTACTGCGAATAGGAGAAACCTTGTTCAAGATAGAACCTTCACATAGAACACCAATCGGTCACACAAACCACATCATCCTCACTTAGATCAATCCTCGTGTAAATTCAAATTTGCACATTAAGTGAGACAATGTGAATCAACTAAACCATCCGTGCCAACCCAACCAAACAGAACCATGGTGAATTCCGAGTGGATGGATGTTATTCGTACGATGCTTATTTGCTTGATAAAGAGGATGTAAGAATTGTGTGTGTTGATGGTTTGTATATGACTTAGCACTCGTGTGTCTGCTCATGTTGTGTGTATTGTTTTGCTTTGGGACACGATGCGATTCGATTCGATTCGATGTGGTGTTAGTATGAGAGAGTTTTCTCGATAGTGATGTTCTGGTTTGCTGATGTGCCAATGTGATGTGATGTGATGTGATGTGATGTGATGTGACGTGATGTGATGTGGAGTGAAGTGATGTGTTGATTTGAGCATTGTGTTGATTGATAGTAAGGGATGGTCCGAAGACCTCCCCACTGGCAAAAACTACGCACCCGAGCGAGCCCGATTAGGGATCGTCGCGGGCTTCAACCCGCCAGAGTGCAAGGGCGAGCCTCGACCTGGGGCCAGGGCGTCCGTGATCACCCTGGTCCCGGCGCCAGGTAAGTTTAAGCAATACCTAACCAATCAAAACCAATCAAAAACTAAACAATACCAACTAATATCCTCATTTGACAAAAACTCAGCAACAAGTAAACAAATACAAACAACAATAAACCATCCTAACACATTCATAACACACACCGATCGCATGAACAACGACGAATAATCCACTCAAACCCAGCTATCATCCAACATGTTCAATCCGTTGCTTCAAATGTCAAAACACAACAAATACTACTCACTTGACTCGCACAGTAGCATCGTACTACCAGAGCGAATCGCACTCGCGTAGAAGTGGAAAATCCTCCCCCATCCGCCTCTCCCATCTACTGCGAATAGGAGAAACCTTGTTCAAGATAGAACCTTCACATAGAACACCAATCGGTCACACAAACCACATCATCCTCACTTAGATCAATCCTCGTGTAAATTCAAATTTGCACATTAAGTGAGACAATGTGAATCAACTAAACCATCCGTGCCAACCCAACCAAACAGAACCATGGTGAATTCCGAGTGGATGGATGTTATTCGTACGATGCTTATTTGCTTGATAAAGAGGATGTAAGAATTGTGTGTGTTGATGGTTTGTATATGACTTAGCACTCGTGTGTCTGCTCATGTTGTGTGTATTGTTTTGCTTTGGGACACGATGCGATGCGATGCGATTCGATTCGATGTGGTGTTAGTATGAGAGAGTTTTCTCGATAGTGATGTTCTGGTTTGCTGATGTGCCGATGTGATGTGATGTGATGTGATGTGACGTGATGTGATGTGGAGTGAAGTGATGTGTTGATTTGAGCATTGTGTTGATTGATAGTAAGGGATGGTCCGAAGACCTCCCCACTGGCAAAAACTACGCACCCGAGCGAGCCCGATTAGGGATCGTCGCAGGCTTCAACCCGCCAGAGTGCAAGGGCGAGCCTTGACCTGGGGCCAGGGCGTCCGTGTTCACCCTGGTCCCGGCGCCAGGTAAGTTTAAGCAATATCTAACCAATCAAAACCAATCAAAAACTAAACAATACCAACTAATATCCTCATTTGACAAAAACTCAGCAACAAGTAAACAAATACAAACAACAATAAACCATCCTAACACATTCATAACACACACCGATCGCATGAACAACGACGAATAATCCACTCAAACCCAGCTATCATCCAACATGTTCAATCCGTTGCTTCAAATGTCAAAACACAACAAATACTACTCACTTGACTCGCACAGTAGCATCGTACTACCAGAGCGAATCGCACTCGCGTAGAAGTGGAAAATCCTCCCCCATCCGCCTCTCCCATCTACTGCGAATAGGAGAAACCTTGTTCAAGATAGAACCTTCACATAGAACACCAATCGGTCACACAAACCACATCATCCTCACTTAGATCAATCCTCGTGTAAATTCAAATTTGCACATTAAGTGAGACAATGTGAATCAACTAAACCATCCGTGCCAACCCAACCAAACAGAACCATGGTGAATTCCGAGTGGATGGATGTTATTCGTACGATGCTTATTTGCTTGATAAAGAGGATGTAAGAATTGTGTGTGTTGATGGTTTGTATATGACTTAGCACTCGTGTGTCTGCTCATGTTGTGTGTATTGTTTTGCTTTGGGACACGATGCGATGCGATGCGATGCGATTCGATTCGATGTGGTGTTAGTATGAGAGAGTTTTCTCGATAGTGATGTTCTGGTTTGCTGATGTGCCGATGTGATGTGATGTGATGTGATGTGACGTGATGTGATGTGGAGTGAAGTGATGTGTTGATTTGAGCATTGTGTTGATTGATAGTAAGGGATGGTCCGAAGACCTCCCCACTGGCAAAAACTACGCACCCGAGCGAGCCCGATTAGGGATCGTCGCAGGCTTCAACCCGCCAGAGTGCAAGGGCGAGCCTCGACCTGGGGCCAGGGCGTCCGTGATCACCCTGGTCCCGGCGCCAGGTAAGTTTAAGCAATACCTAACCAATCAAAACCAATCAAAAACTAAACAATACCAACTAATATCCTCATTTGACAAAAACTCAGCAACAAGTAAACAAATACAAACAACAATAAACCATCCTAACACATTCATAACACACACCGATCGCATGAACAACGACGAATAATCCACTCAAACCCAGCTATCATCCAACATGTTCAATCCGTTGCTTCAAATGTCAAAACACAACAAATACTACTCACTTGACTCGCACAGTAGCATCGTACTACCAGAGCGAATCGCACTCGCGTAGAAGTGGAAAATCCTCCCCCATCCGCCTCTCCCATCTACTGCGAATAGGAGAAACCTTGTTCAAGATAGAACCTTCACATAGAACACCAATCGGTCACACAAACCACATCATCCTCACTTAGATCAATCCTCGTGTAAATTCAAATTTGCACATTAAGTGAGACAATGTGAATCAACTAAACCATCCGTGCCAACCCAACCAAACAGAACCATGGTGAATTCCGAGTGGATGGATGTTATTCGTACGATGCTTATTTGCTTGATAAAGAGGATGTAAGAATTGTGTGTGTTGATGGTTTGTATATGACTTAGCACTCGTGTGTCTGCTCATGTTGTGTGTATTGTTTTGCTTTGGGACACGATGCGATGCGATGCGATGCGATTCGATTCGATGTGGTGTTAGTATGAGAGAGTTTTCTCGATAGTGATGTTCTGGTTTGCTGATGTGCCGATGTGATGTGATGTGATGTGATGTGACGTGATGTGATGTGGAGTGAAGTGATGTGTTGATTTGAGCATTGTGTTGATTGATAGTAAGGGATGGTCCGAAGACCTCCCCACTGGCAAAAACTACGCACCCGAGCGAGCCCGATTAGGGATCGTCGCAGGCTTCAACCCGCCAGAGTGCAAGGGCGAGCCTCGACCTGGGGCCAGGGCGTCCGTGATCACCCTGGTCCCGGCGCCAGGTAAGTTTAAGCAATACCTAACCAATCAAAACCAATCAAAAACTAAACAATACCAACTAATATCCTCATTTGACAAAAACTCAGCAACAAGTAAACAAATACAAACAACAATAAACCATCCTAACACATTCATAACACACACCGATCGCATGAACAACGACGAATAATCCACTCAAACCCAGCTATCATCCAACATGTTCAATCCGTTGCTTCAAATGTCAAAACACAACAAATACTACTCACTTGACTCGCACAGTAGCATCGTACTACCAGAGCGAATCGCACTCGCGTAGAAGTGGAAAATCCTCCCCCATCCGCCTCTCCCATCTACTGCGAATAGGAGAAACCTTGTTCAAGATAGAACCTTCACATAGAACACCAATCGGTCACACAAACCACATCATCCTCACTTAGATCAATCCTCGTGTAAATTCAAATTTGCACATTAAGTGAGACAATGTGAATCAACTAAACCATCCGTGCCAACCCAACCAAACAGAACCATGGTGAATTCCGAGTGGATGGATGTTATTCGTACGATGCTTATTTGCTTGATAAAGAGGATGTAAGAATTGTGTGTGTTGATGGTTTGTATATGACTTAGCACTCGTGTGTCTGCTCATGTTGTGTGTATTGTTTTGCTTTGGGACACGATGCGATGCGATGCGATGCGATTCGATTCGATGTGGTGTTAGTATGAGAGAGTTTTCTCGATAGTGATGTTCTGGTTTGCTGATGTGCCGATGTGATGTGATGTGATGTGATGTGACGTGATGTGATGTGGAGTGAAGTGATGTGTTGATTTGAGCATTGTGTTGATTGATAGTAAGGGATGGTCCGAAGACCTCCCCACTGGCAAAAACTACGCACCCGAGCGAGCCCGATTAGGGATCGTCGCAGGCTTCAACCCGCCAGAGTGCAAGGGCGAGCCTCGACCTGGGGCCAGGGCGTCCGTGATCACCCTGGTCCCGGCGCCAGGTAAGTTTAAGCAATACCTAACCAATCAAAACCAATCAAAAACTAAACAATACCAACTAATATCCTCATTTGACAAAAACTCAGCAACAAGTAAACAAATACAAACAACAATAAACCATCCTAACACATTCATAACACACACCGATCGCATGAACAACGACGAATAATCCACTCAAACCCAGCTATCATCCAACATGTTCAATCCGTTGCTTCAAATGTCAAAACACAACAAATACTACTCACTTGACTCGCACAGTAGCATCGTACTACCAGAGCGAATCGCACTCGCGTAGAAGTGGAAAATCCTCCCCCATCCGCCTCTCCCATCTACTGCGAATAGGAGAAACCTTGTTCAAGATAGAACCTTCACATAGAACACCAATCGGTCACACAAACCACATCATCCTCACTTAGATCAATCCTCGTGTAAATTCAAATTTGCACATTAAGTGAGACAATGTGAATCAACTAAACCATCCGTGCCAACCCAACCAAACAGAACCATGGTGAATTCCGAGTGGATGGATGTTATTCGTACGATGCTTATTTGCTTGATAAAGAGGATGTAAGAATTGTGTGTGTTGATGGTTTGTATATGACTTAGCACTCGTGTGTCTGCTCATGTTGTGTGTATTGTTTTGCTTTGGGACACGATGCGATGCGATGCGATGCGATTCGATTCGATGTGGTGTTAGTATGAGAGAGTTTTCTCGATAGTGATGTTCTGGTTTGCTGATGTGCCGATGTGATGTGATGTGATGTGATGTGACGTGATGTGATGTGGAGTGAAGTGATGTGTTGATTTGAGCATTGTGTTGATTGATAGTAAGGGATGGTCCGAAGACCTCCCCACTGGCAAAAACTACGCACCCGAGCGAGCCCGATTAGGGATCGTCGCAGGCTTCAACCCGCCAGAGTGCAAGGGCGAGCCTCGACCTGGGGCCAGGGCGTCCGTGATCACCCTGGTCCCGGCGCCAGGTAAGTTTAAGCAATACCTAACCAATCAAAACCAATCAAAAACTAAACAATACCAACTAATATCCTCATTTGACAAAAACTCAGCAACAAGTAAACAAATACAAACAACAATAAACCATCCTAACACATTCATAACACACACCGATCGCATGAACAACGACGAATAATCCACTCAAACCCAGCTATCATCCAACATGTTCAATCCGTTGCTTCAAATGTCAAAACACAACAAATACTACTCACTTGACTCGCACAGTAGCATCGTACTACCAGAGCGAATCGCACTCGCGTAGAAGTGGAAAATCCTCCCCCATCCGCCTCTCCCATCTACTGCGAATAGGAGAAACCTTGTTCAAGATAGAACCTTCACATAGAACACCAATCGGTCACACAAACCACATCATCCTCACTTAGATCAATCCTCGTGTAAATTCAAATTTGCACATTAAGTGAGACAATGTGAATCAACTAAACCATCCGTGCCAACCCAACCAAACAGAACCATGGTGAATTCCGAGTGGATGGATGTTATTCGTACGATGCTTATTTGCTTGATAAAGAGGATGTAAGAATTGTGTGTGTTGATGGTTTGTATATGACTTAGCACTCGTGTGTCTGCTCATGTTGTGTGTATTGTTTTGCATTGGGACACGATGCGATGCGATTCGATTCGATGTGGTGTTAGTATGAGAGAGTTTTCTCGATAGTGATGTTCTGGTTTGCTGATGTGCCGATGTGATGTGATGTGATGTGATGTGACGTGATGTGATGTGGAGTGAAGTGATGTGTTGATTTGAGCATTGTGTTGATTGATAGTAAGGGATGGTCCGAAGACCTCCCCACTGGCAAAAACTACGCACCCGAGCGAGCCCGATTAGGGATCGTCGCGGGCTTCAACCCGCCAGAGTGCAAGGGCGAGCCTCGACCTGGGGCCAGGGCGTCCGTGATCACCCTGGTCCCGGCGCCAGGTAAGTTTAAGCAATACCTAACCAATCAAAACCAATCAAAAACTAAACAATACCAACTAATATCCTCATTTGACAAAAACTCAGCAACAAGTAAACAAATACAAACAACAATAAACCATCCTAACACATTCATAACACACACCGATCGCATGAACAACGACGAATAATCCACTCAAACCCAGCTATCATCCAACATGTTCAATCCGTTGCTTCAAATGTCAAAACACAACAAATACTACTCACTTGACTCGCACAGTAGCATCGTACTACCAGAGCGAATCGCACTCGCGTAGAAGTGGAAAATCCTCCCCCATCCGCCTCTCCCATCTACTGCGAATAGGAGAAACCTTGTTCAAGATAGAACCTTCACATAGAACACCAAT
This sequence comes from Fasciola hepatica, assembly GCA_948099385.1. Taxonomy (NCBI): domain Eukaryota; kingdom Metazoa; phylum Platyhelminthes; class Trematoda; order Plagiorchiida; family Fasciolidae; genus Fasciola; species Fasciola hepatica. Next base: position 4,186,388 of record CANUEZ040000060.1, on the reverse strand, counting down.
CGGTCACACAAACCACATCATCCTCACTTAGATCAATCCTCGTGTAAATTCAAATTTGCACATTAAGTGAGACAATGTGAATCAACTAAACCATCCGTGCCAACCCAACCAAACAGAACCATGGTGAATTCCGAGTGGATGGATGTTATTCGTACGATGCTTATTTGCTTGATAAAGAGGATGTAAGAATTGTGTGTGTTGATGGTTTGTATATGACTTAGCACTCGTGTGTCTGCTCATGTTGTGTGTATTGTTTTGCTTTGGGACACGATGCGATGCGATGCGATTCGATGTGGTGTTAGTATGAGAGAGTTTTCTCGATAGTGATGTTCTGGTTTGCTGATGTGCCGATGTGATGTGATGTGATGTGACGTGATGTGATGTGGAGTGAAGTGATGTGTTGATTTGAGCATTGTGTTGATTGATAGTAAGGGATGGTCCGAAGACCTCCCCACTGGCAAAAACTACGCACCCGAGCGAGCCCGATTAGGGATCGTCGCGGGCTTCAACCCGCCAGAGTGCAAGGGCGAGCCTCGACCTGGGGCCAGGGCGTCCGTGATCACCCTGGTCCCGGCGCCAGGTAAGTTTAAGCAATACCTAACCAATCAAAACCAATCAAAAACTAAACAATACCAACTAATATCCTCATTTGACAAAAACTCAGCAACAAGTAAACAAATACAAACAACAATAAACCATCCTAACACATTCATAACACACACCGATCGCATGAACAACGACGAATAATCCACTCAAACCCAGCTATCATCCAACATGTTCAATCCGTTGCTTCAAATGTCAAAACACAACAAATACTACTCACTTGACTCGCACAGTAGCATCGTACTACCAGAGCGAATCGCACTCGCGTAGAAGTGGAAAATCCTCCCCCATCCGCCTCTCCCATCTACTGCGAATAGGAGAAACCTTGTTCAAGATAGAACCTTCACATAGAACACCAATCGGTCACACAAACCACATCATCCTCACTTAGATCAATCCTCGTGTAAATTCAAATTTGCACATTAAGTGAGACAATGTGAATCAACTAAACCATCCGTGCCAACCCAACCAAACAGAACCGAGGTGAATTCCGAGTGGATGGATGTTATTCGTACGATGCTTATTTGCTTGATAAAGAGGATGTAAGAATTGTGTGTGTTGATGGTTTGTATATGACTTAGCACTCGTGTGTCTGCTCATGTTGTGTGTATTGTTTTGCTTTGGGACACGATGCGATGCGATTCGATTCGATGTGGTGTTAGTATGAGAGAGTTTTCTCGATAGTGATGTTCTGGTTTGCTGATGTGCCGATGTGATGTGATGTGATGTGATGTGACGTGATGTGATGTGGAGTGAAGTGATGTGTTGATTTGAGCATTGTGTTGATTGATAGTAAGGGATGGTCCGAAGACCTCCCCACTGGCAAAAACTACGCACCCGAGCGAGCCCGATTAGGGATCGTCGCGGGCTTCAACCCGCCAGAGTGCAAGGGCGAGCCTCGACCTGGGGCCAGGGCGTCCGTGTTCACCCTGGTCCCGGCGCCAGGTAAGTTTAAGCAATACCTAACCAATCAAAACCAATCAAAAACTAAACAATACCAACTAATATCCTCATTTGACAAAAACTCAGCAACAAGTAAACAAATACAAACAACAATAAACCATCCTAACACATTCATAACACACACCGATCGCATGAACAACGACGAATAATCCACTCAAACCCAGCTATCATCCAACATGTTCAATCCGTTGCTTCAAATGTCAAAACACAACAAATACTACTCACTTGACTCGCACAGTAGCATCGTACTACCAGAGCGAATCGCACTCGCGTAGAAGTGGAAAATCCTCCCCCATCCGCCTCTCCCATCTACTGCGAATAGGAGAAACCTTGTTCAAGATAGAACCTTCACATAGAACACCAATCGGTCACACAAACCACATCATCCTCACTTAGATCAATCCTCGTGTAAATTCAAATTTGCACATTAAGTGAGACAATGTGAATCAACTAAACCATCCGTGCCAACCCAACCAAACAGAACCATGGTGAATTCCGAGTGGATGGATGTTATTCGTACGATGCTTATTTGCTTGATAAAGAGGATGTAAGAATTGTGTGTGTTGATGGTTTGTATATGACTTAGCACTCGTGTGTCTGCTCATGTTGTGTGTATTGTTTTGCTTTGGGACACGATGCGATTCGATTCGATTCGATGTGGTGTTAGTATGAGAGAGTTTTCTCGATAGTGATGTTCTGGTTTGCTGATGTGCCGATGTGATGTGATGTGATGTGATGTGACGTGATGTGATGTGGAGTGAAGTGATGTGTTGATTTGAGCATTGTGTTGATTGATAGTAAGGGATGGTCCGAAGACCTCCCCACTGGCAAAAACTACGCACCCGAGCGAGCCCGATTAGGGATCGTCGCAGGCTTCAACCCGCCAGAGTGCAAGGGCGAGCCTCGACCTGGGGCCAGGGCGTCCGTGATCACCCTGGTCCCGGCGCCAGGTAAGTTTAAGCAATACCTAACCAATCAAAACCAATCAAAAACTAAACAATACCAACTAATATCCTCATTTGACAAAAACTCAGCAACAAGTAAACAAATACAAACAACAATAAACCATCCTAACACATTCATAACACACACCGATCGCATGAACAACGACGAATAATCCACTCAAACCCAGCTATCATCCAACATGTTCAATCCGTTGCTTCAAATGTCAAAACACAACAAATACTACTCACTTGACTCGCACAGTAGCATCGTACTACCAGAGCGAATCGCACTCGCGTAGAAGTGGAAAATCCTCCCCCATCCGCCTCTCCCATCTACTGCGAATAGGAGAAACCTTGTTCAAGATAGAACCTTCACATAGAACACCAATCGGTCACACAAACCACATCATCCTCACTTAGATCAATCCTCGTGTAAATTCAAATTTGCACATTAAGTGAGACAATGTGAATCAACTAAACCATCCGTGCCAACCCAACCAAACAGAACCATGGTGAATTCCGAGTGGATGGATGTTATTCGTACGATGCTTATTTGCTTGATAAAGAGGATGTAAGAATTGTGTGTGTTGATGGTTTGTATATGACTTAGCACTCGTGTGTCTGCTCATGTTGTGTGTATTGTTTTGCTTTGGGACACGATGCGATTCGATTCGATTCGATGTGGTGTTAGTATGAGAGAGTTTTCTCGATAGTGATGTTCTGGTTTGCTGATGTGCCGATGTGATGTGATGTGATGTGATGTGACGTGATGTGATGTGGAGTGAAGTGATGTGTTGATTTGAGCATTGTGTTGATTGATAGTAAGGGATGGTCCGAAGACCTCCCCACTGGCAAAAACTACGCACCCGAGCGAGCCCGATTAGGGATCGTCGCAGGCTTCAACCCGCCAGAGTGCAAGGGCGAGCCTCGACCTGGGGCCAGGGCGTCCGTGATCACCCTGGTCCCGGCGCCAGGTAAGTTTAAGCAATACCTAACCAATCAAAACCAATCAAAAACTAAACAATACCAACTAATATCCTCATTTGACAAAAACTCAGCAACAAGTAAACAAATACAAACAACAATAAACCATCCTAACACATTCATAACACACACCGATCGCATGAACAACGACGAATAATCCACTCAAACCCAGCTATCATCCAACATGTTCAATCCGTTGCTTCAAATGTCAAAACACAACAAATACTACTCACTTGACTCGCACAGTAGCATCGTACTACCAGAGCGAATCGCACTCGCGTAGAAGTGGAAAATCCTCCCCCATCCGCCTCTCCCATCTACTGCGAATAGGAGAAACCTTGTTCAAGATAGAACCTTCACATAGAACACCAATCGGTCACACAAACCACATCATCCTCACTTAGATCAATCCTCGTGTAAATTCAAATTTGCACATTAAGTGAGACAATGTGAATCAACTAAACCATCCGTGCCAACCCAACCAAACAGAACCATGGTGAATTCCGAGTGGATGGATGTTATTCGTACGATGCTTATTTGCTTGATAAAGAGGATGTAAGAATTGTGTGTGTTGATGGTTTGTATATGACTTAGCACTCGTGTGTCTGCTCATGTTGTGTGTATTGTTTTGCTTTGGGACACGATGCGATTCGATTCGATTCGATGTGGTGTTAGTATGAGAGAGTTTTCTCGATAGTGATGTTCTGGTTTGCTGATGTGCCGATGTGATGTGATGTGATGTGATGTGATGTGACGTGATGTGATGTGGAGTGAAGTGATGTGTTGATTTGAGCATTGTGTTGATTGATAGTAAGGGATGGTCCGAAGACCTCCCCACTGGCAAAAACTACGCACCCGAGCGAGCCCGATTAGGGATCGTCGCGGGCTTCAACCCGCCAGAGTGCAAGGGCGAGCCTCGACCTGGGGCCAGGGCGTCCGTGATCACCCTGGTCCCGGCGCCAGGTAAGTTTGAGCAATACCTAACCAATCAAAACCAATCAAAAACTAAACAATACCAACTAATATCCTCATTTGACAAAAACTCAGCAACAAGTAAACAAATACAAACAACAATAAACCATCCTAACACATTCATAACACACACCGATCGCATGAACAACGACGAATAATCCACTCAAACCCAGCTATCATCCAACATGTTCAATCCGTTGCTTCAAATGTCAAAACACAACAAATACTACTCACTTGACTCGCACAGTAGCATCGTACTACCAGAGCGAATCGCACTCGCGTAGAAGTGGGAAATCCTCCCCCATCCGCCTCTCCCATCTACTGCGAATAGGAGAAACCTTGTTCAAGATAGAACCTTCACATAGAACACCAATCGGTCACACAAACCACATCATCCTCACTTAGATCAATCCTCGTGTAAATTCAAATTTGCACATTAAGTGAGACAATGTGAATCAACTAAACCATCCGTGCCAACCCAACCAAACAGAACCATGGTGAATTCCGAGTGGATGGATGTTATTCGTACGATGCTTATTTGCTTGATAAAGAGGATGTAAGAATTGTGTGTGTTGATGGTTTGTATATGACTTAGCACTCGTGTGTCTGCTCATGTTGTGTGTATTGTTTTGCTTTGGGACACGATGCGATTCGATTCGATTCGATGTGGTGTTAGTATGAGAGAGTTTTCTCGATAGTGATGTTCTGGTTTGCTGATGTGCCGATGTGATGTGATGTGATGTGATGTGATGTGATGTGACGTGATGTGATGTGGAGTGAAGTGATGTGTTGATTTGAGCATTGTGTTGATTGATAGTAAGGGATGGTCCGAAGACCTCCCCACTGGCAAAAACTACGCACCCGAGCGAGCCCGATTAGGGATCGTCGCGGGCTTCAACCCGCCAGAGTGCAAGGGCGAGCCTCGACCTGGGGCCAGGGCGTCCGTGATCACCCTGGTCCCGGCGCCAGGTAAGTTTAAGCAATACCTAACCAATCAAAACCAATCAAAAACTAAACAATACCAACTAATATCCTCATTTGACAAAAACTCAGCAACAAGTAAACAAATACAAACAACAATAAACCATCCTAACACATTCATAACACACACCGATCGCATGAACAACGACGAATAATCCACTCAAACCCAGCTATCATCCAACATGTTCAATCCGTTGCTTCAAATGTCAAAACACAACAAATACTACTCACTTGACTCGCACAGTAGCATCGTACTACCAGAGCGAATCGCACTCGCGTAGAAGTGGAAAATCCTCCCCCATCCGCCTCTCCCATCTACTGCGAATAGGAGAAACCTTGTTCAAGATAGAACCTTCACATAGAACACCAATCGGTCACACAAACCACATCATCCTCACTTAGATCAATCCTCGTGTAAATTCAAATTTGCACATTAAGTGAGACAATGTGAATCAACTAAACCATCCGTGCCAACCCAACCAAACAGAACCATGGTGAATTCCGAGTGGATGGATGTTATTCGTACGATGCTTATTTGCTTGATAAAGAGGATGTAAGAATTGTGTGTGTTGATGGTTTGTATATGACTTAGCACTCGTGTGTCTGCTCATGTTGTGTGTATTGTTTTGCTTTGGGACACGATGCGATGCGATGCGATGCGATTCGATTCGATGTGGTGTTAGTATGAGAGAGTTTTCTCGATAGTGATGTTCTGGTTTGCTGATGTGCCGATGTGATGTGATGTGATGTGATGTGACGTGATGTGATGTGGAGTGAAGTGATGTGTTGATTTGAGCATTGTGTTGATTGATAGTAAGGGATGGTCCGAAGACCTCCCCACTGGCAAAAACTACGCACCCGAGCGAGCCCGATTAGGGATCGTCGCGGGCTTCAACCCGCCAGAGTGCAAGGGCGAGCCTCGACCTGGGGCCAGGGCGTCCGTGATCACCCTGGTCCCGGCGCCAGGTAAGTTTAAGCAATACCTAACCAATCAAAACCAATCAAAAACTAAACAATACCAACTAATATCCTCATTTGACAAAAACTCAGCAACAAGTAAACAAATACAAACAACAATAAACCATCCTAACACATTCATAACACACACCGATCGCATGAACAACGACGAATAATCCACTCAAACCCAGCTATCATCCAACATGTTCAATCCGTTGCTTCAAATGTCAAAACACAACAAATACTACTCACTTGACTCGCACAGTAGCATCGTACTACCAGAGCGAATCGCACTCGCGTAGAAGTGGGAAATCCTCCCCCATCCGCCTCTCCCATCTACTGCGAATAGGAGAAACCTTGTTCAAGATAGAACCTTCACATAGAACACCAATCGGTCACACAAACCACATCATCCTCACTTAGATCAATCCTCGTGTAAATTCAAATTTGCACATTAAGTGAGACAATGTGAATCAACTAAACCATCCGTGCCAACCCAACCAAACAGAACCATGGTGAATTCCGAGTGGATGGATGTTATTCGTACGATGCTTATTTGCTTGATAAAGAGGATGTAAGAATTGTGTGTGTTGATGGTTTGTATATGACTTAGCACTCGTGTGTCTGCTCATGTTGTGTGTATTGTTTTGCTTTGGGACACGATGCGATTCGATTCGATTCGATGTGGTGTTAGTATGAGAGAGTTTTCTCGATAGTGATGTTCTGGTTTGCTGATGTGCCGATGTGATGTGATGTGATGTGATGTGACGTGATGTGATGTGGAGTGAAGTGATGTGTTGATTTGAGCATTGTGTTGATTGATAGTAAGGGATGGTCCGAAGACCTCCCCACTGGCAAAAACTACGCACCCGAGCGAGCCCGATTAGGGATCGTCGCAGGCTTCAACCCGCCAGAGTGCAAGGGCGAGCCTCGACCTGGGGCCAGGGCGTCCGTGATCACCCTGGTCCCGGCGCCAGGTAAGTTTAAGCAATACCTAACCAATCAAAACCAATCAAAAACTAAACAATACCAACTAATATCCTCATTTGACAAAAACTCAGCAACAAGTAAACAAATACAAACAACAATAAACCATCCTAACACATTCATAACACACACCGATCGCATGAACAACGACGAATAATCCACTCAAACCCAGCTATCATCCAACATGTTCAATCCGTTGCTTCAAATGTCAAAACACAACAAATACTACTCACTTGACTCGCACAGTAGCATCGTACTACCAGAGCGAATCGCACTCGCGTAGAAGTGGAAAATCCTCCCCCATCCGCCTCTCCCATCTACTGCGAATAGGAGAAACCTTGTTCAAGATAGAACCTTCACATAGAACACCAATCGGTCACACAAACCACATCATCCTCACTTAGATCAATCCTCGTGTAAATTCAAATTTGCACATTAAGTGAGACAATGTGAATCAACTAAACCATCCGTGCCAACCCAACCAAACAGAACCATGGTGAATTCCGAGTGGATGGATGTTATTCGTACGATGCTTATTTGCTTGATAAAGAGGATGTAAGAATTGTGTGTGTTGATGGTTTGTATATGACTTAGCACTCGTGTGTCTGCTCATGTTGTGTGTATTGTTTTGCATTGGGACACGATGCGATGCGATTCGATTCGATGTGGTGTTAGTATGAGAGAGTTTTCTCGATAGTGATGTTCTGGTTTGCTGATGTGCCGATGTGATGTGACGTGATGTGATGTGGAGTGAAGTGATGTGTTGATTTGAGCATTGTGTTGATTGATAGTAAGGGATGGTCCGAAGACCTCCCCACTGGCAAAAACTACGCACCCGAGCGAGCCCGATTAGGGATCGTCGCAGGCTTCAACCCGCCAGAGTGCAAGGGCGAGCCTCGACCTGGGGCCAGGGCGTCCGTGATCACCCTGGTCCCGGCGCCAGGTAAGTTTAAGCAATACCTAACCAATCAAAACCAATCAAAAACTAAACAATACCAACTAATATCCTCATTTGACAAAAACTCAGCAACAAGTAAACAAATACAAACAACAATAAACCATCCTAACACATTCATAACACACACCGATCGCATGAACAACGACGAATAATCCACTCAAACCCAGCTATCATCCAACATGTTCAATCCGTTGCTTCAAATGTCAAAACACAACAAATACTACTCACTTGACTCGCACAGTAGCATCGTACTACCAGAGCGAATCGCACTCGCGTAGAAGTGGGAAATCCTCCCCCATCCGCCTCTCCCATCTACTGCGAATAGGAGAAACCTTGTTCAAGATAGAACCTTCACATAGAACACCAATCGGTCACACAAACCACATCATCCTCACTTAGATCAATCCTCGTGTAAATTCAAATTTGCACATTAAGTGAGACAATGTGAATCAACTAAACCATCCGTGCCAACCCAACCAAACAGAACCATGGTGAATTCCGAGTGGATGGATGTTATTCGTACGATGCTTATTTGCTTGATAAAGAGGATGTAAGAATTGTGTGTGTTGATGGTTTGTGTATGACTTAGCACTCGTGTGTCTGCTCATGTTGTGTGTATTGTTTTGCATTGGGACACGATGCGATGCGATTCGATTCGATGTGGTGTTAGTATGAGAGAGTTTTCTCGATAGTGATGTTCTGGTTTGCTGATGTGCCGATGTGATGTGACGTGATGTGATGTGGAGTGAAGTGATGTGTTGATTTGAGCATTGTGTTGATTGATAGTAAGGGATGGTCCGAAGACCTCCCCACTGGCAAAAACTACGCACCCGAGCGAGCCCGATTAGGGATCGTCGCAGGCTTCAACCCGCCAGAGTGCAAGGGCGAGCCTCGACCTGGGGCCAGGGCGTCCGTGATCACCCTGGTCCCGGCGCCAGGTAAGTTTAAGCAATACCTAACCAATCAAAACCAATCAAAAACTAAACAATACCAACTAATATCCTCATTTGACAAAAACTCAGCAACAAGTAAACAAATACAAACAACAATAAACCATCCTAACACATTCATAACACACACCGATCGCATGAACAACGACGAATAATCCACTCAAACCCAGCTATCATCCAACATGTTCAATCCGTTGCTTCAAATGTCAAAACACAACAAATACTACTCACTTGACTCGCACAGTAGCATCGTACTACCAGAGCGAATCGCACTCGCGTAGAAGTGGAAAATCCTCCCCCATCCGCCTCTCCCATCTACTGCGAATAGGAGAAACCTTGTTCAAGATAGAACCTTCACATAGAACACCAATCGGTCACACAAACCACATCATCCTCACTTAGATCAATCCTCGTGTAAATTCAAATTTGCACATTAAGTGAGACAATGTGAATCAACTAAACCATCCGTGCCAACCCAACCAAACAGAACCATGGTGAATTCCGAGTGGATGGATGTTATTCGTACGATGCTTATTTGCTTGATAAAGAGGATGTAAGAATTGTGTGTGTTGATGGTTTGTATATGACTTAGCACTCGTGTGTCTGCTCATGTTGTGTGTATTGTTTTGCTTTGGGACACGATGCGATTCGATTCGATTCGATGTGGTGTTAGTATGAGAGAGTTTTCTCGATAGTGATGTTCTGGTTTGCTGATGTGCCGATGTGATGTGATGTGATGTGATGTGACGTGATGTGATGTGGAGTGAAGTGATGTGTTGATTTGAGCATTGTGTTGATTGATAGTAAGGGATGGTCCGAAGACCTCCCCACTGGCAAAAACTACGCACCCGAGCGAGCCCGATTAGGGATCGTCGCAGGCTTCAACCCGCCAGAGTGCAAGGGCGAGCCTCGACCTGGGGCCAGGGCGTCCGTGATCACCCTGGTCCCGGCGCCAGGTAAGTTTAAGCAATACCTAACCAATCAAAACCAATCAAAAACTAAACAATACCAACTAATATCCTCATTTGACAAAAACTCAGCAACAAGTAAACAAATACAAACAACAATAAACCATCCTAACACATTCATAACACACACCGATCGCATGAACAACGACGAATAATCCACTCAAACCCAGCTATCATCCAACATGTTCAATCCGTTGCTTCAAATGTCAAAACACAACAAATACTACTCACTTGACTCGCACAGTAGCATCGTACTACCAGAGCGAATCGCACTCGCGTAGAAGTGGAAAATCCTCCCCCATCCGCCTCTCCCATCTACTGCGAATAGGAGAAACCTTGTTCAAGATAGAACCTTCACATAGAACACCAATCGGTCACACAAACCACATCATCCTCACTTAGATCAATCCTCGTGTAAATTCAAATTTGCACATTAAGTGAGACAATGTGAATCAACTAAACCATCCGTGCCAACCCAACCAAACAGAACCATGGTGAATTCCGAGTGGATGGATGTTATTCGTACGATGCTTATTTGCTTGATAAAGAGGATGTAAGAATTGTGTGTGTTGATGGTTTGTGTATGACTTAGCACTCGTGTGTCTGCTCATGTTGTGTGTATTGTTTTGCATTGGGACACGATGCGATGCGATTCGATTCGATGTGGTGTTAGTATGAGAGAGTTTTCTCGATAGTGATGTTCTGGTTTGCTGATGTGCCGATGTGATGTGACGTGATGTGATGTGGAGTGAAGTGATGTGTTGATTTGAGCATTGTGTTGATTGATAGTAAGGGATGGTCCGAAGACCTCCCCACTGGCAAAAACTACGCACCCGAGCGAGCCCGATTAGGGATCGTCGCAGGCTTCAACCCGCCAGAGTGCAAGGGCGAGCCTCGACCTGGGGCCAGGGCGTCCGTGATCACCCTGGTCCCGGCGCCAGATAAGTTTAAGCAATACCTAACCAATCAAAACCAATCAAAAACTAAACAATACCAACTAATATCCTCATTTGACAAAAACTCAGCAACAAGTAAACAAATACAAACAACAATAAACCATCCTAACACATTCATAACACACACCGATCGCATGAACAACGACGAATAATCCACTCAAACCCAGCTATCATCCAACATGTTCAATCCGTTGCTTCAAATGTCAAAACACAACAAATACTACTCACTTGACTCGCACAGTAGCATCGTACTACCAGAGCGAATCGCACTCGCGTAGAAGTGGGAAATCCTCCCCCATCCGCCTCTCCCATCTACTGCGAATAGGAGAAACCTTGTTCAAGATAGAACCTTCACATAGAACACCAATCGGTCACACAAACCACATCATCCTCACTTAGATCAATCCTCGTGTAAATTCAAATTTGCACATTAAGTGAGACAATGTGAATCAACTAAACCATCCGTGCCAACCCAACCAAACAGAACCATGGTGAATTCCGAGTGGATGGATGTTATTCGTACGATGCTTATTTGCTTGATAAAGAGGATGTAAGAATTGTGTGTGTTGATGGTTTGTATATGACTTAGCACTCGTGTGTCTGCTCATGTTGTGTGTATTGTTTTGCTTTGGGACACGATGCGATGCGATGCGATTCGATGTGGTGTTAGTATGAGAGAGTTTTCTCGATAGTGATGTTCTGGTTTGCTGATGTGCCGATGTGATGTGATGTGATGTGATGTGACGTGATGTGATGTGGAGTGAAGTGATGTGTTGATTTGAGCATTGTGTTGATTGATAGTAAGGGATGGTCCGAAGACCTCCCCACTGGCAAAAACTACGCACCCGAGCGAGCCCGATTAGGGATCGTCGCAGGCTTCAACCCGCCAGAGTGCAAGGGCGAGCCTCGACCTGGGGCCAGGGCGTCCGTGATCACCCTGGTCCCGGCGCCAGGTAAGTTTAAGCAATACCTAACCAATCAAAACCAATCAAAAACTAAACAATACCAACTAATATCCTCATTTGACAAAAACTCAGCAACAAGTAAACAAATACAAACAACAATAAACCATCCTAACACATTCATAACACACACCGATCGCATGAACAACGACGAATAATCCACTCAAACCCAGCTATCATCCAACATGTTCAATCCGTTGCTTCAAATGTCAAAACACAACAAATACTACTCACTTGACTCGCACAGTAGCATCGTACTACCAGAGCGAATCGCACTCGCGTAGAAGTGGAAAATCCTCCCCCATCCGCCTCTCCCATCTACTGCGAATAGGAGAAACCTTGTTCAAGATAGAACCTTCACATAGAACACCAATCGGTCACACAAACCACATCATCCTCACTTAGATCAATCCTCGTGTAAATTCAAATTTGCACATTAAGTGAGACAATGTGAATCAACTAAACCATCCGTGCCAACCCAACCAAACAGAACCATGGTGAATTCCGAGTGGATGGATGTTATTCGTACGATGCTTATTTGCTTGATAAAGAGGATGTAAGAATTGTGTGTGTTGATGGTTTGTATATGACTTAGCACTCGTGTGTCTGCTCATGTTGTGTGTATTGTTTTGCTTTGGGACACGATGCGATTCGATTCGATTCGATGTGGTGTTAGTATGAGAGAGTTTTCTCGATAGTGATGTTCTGGTTTGCTGATGTGCCGATGTGATGTGATGTGATGTGATGTGATGTGACGTGATGTGATGTGGAGTGAAGTGATGTGTTGATTTGAGCATTGTGTTGATTGATAGTAAGGGATGGTCCGAAGACCTCCCCACTGGCAAAAACTACGCACCCGAGCGAGCCCGATTAGGGATCGTCGCAGGCTTCAACCCGCCAGAGTGCAAGGGCGAGCCTCGACCTGGGGCCAGGGCGTCCGTGATCACCCTGGTCCCGGCGCCAGGTAAGTTTAAGCAATACCTAACCAATCAAAACCAATCAAAAACTAAACAATACCAACTAATATCCTCATTTGACAAAAACTCAGCAACAAGTAAACAAATACAAACAACAATAAACCATCCTAACACATTCATAACACACACCGATCGCATGAACAACGACGAATAATCCACTCAAACCCAGCTATCATCCAACATGTTCAATCCGTTGCTTCAAATGTCAAAACACAACAAATACTACTCACTTGACTCGCACAGTAGCATCGTACTACCAGAGCGAATCGCACTCGCGTAGAAGTGGGAAATCCTCCCCCATCCGCCTCTCCCATCTACTGCGAATAGGAGAAACCTTGTTCAAGATAGAACCTTCACATAGAACACCAATCGGTCACACAAACCACATCATCCTCACTTAGATCAATCCTCGTGTAAATTCAAATTTGCACATTAAGTGAGACAATGTGAATCAACTAAACCATCCGTGCCAACCCAACCAAACAGAACCATGGTGAATTCCGAGTGGATGGATGTTATTCGTACGATGCTTATTTGCTTGATAAAGAGGATGTAAGAATTGTGTGTGTTGATGGTTTGTATATGACTTAGCACTCGTGTGTCTGCTCATGTTGTGTGTATTGTTTTGCTTTGGGACACGATGCGATTCGATTCGATTCGATGTGGTGTTAGTATGAGAGAGTTTTCTCGATAGTGATGTTCTGGTTTGCTGATGTGCCGATGTGATGTGATGTGATGTGATGTGACGTGATGTGATGTGGAGTGAAGTGATGTGTTGATTTGAGCATTGTGTTGATTGATAGTAAGGGATGGTCCGAAGACCTCCCCACTGGCAAAAACCACGCACCCGAGCGAGCCCGATTAGGGATCGTCGCAGGCTTCAACCCGCCAGAGTGCAAGGGCGAGCCTCGACCTGGGGCCAGGGCGTCCGTGATCACCCTGGTCCCGGCGCCAGGTAAGTTTAAGCAATACCTAACCAATCAAAACCAATCAAAAACTAAACAATACCAACTAATATCCTCATTTGACAAAAACTCAGCAACAAGTAAACAAATACAAACAACAATAAACCATCCTAACACATTCATAACACACACCGATCGCATGAACAACGACGAATAATCCACTCAAACCCAGCTATCATCCAACATGTTCAATCCGTTGCTTCAAATGTCAAAACACAACAAATACTACTCACTTGACTCGCACAGTAGCATCGTACTACCAGAGCGAATCGCACTCGCGTAGAAGTGGAAAATCCTCCCCCATCCGCCTCTCCCATCTACTGCGAATAGGAGAAACCTTGTTCAAGATAGAACCTTCACATAGAACACCAATCGGTCACACAAACCACATCATCCTCACTTAGATCAATCCTCGTGTAAATTCAAATTTGCACATTAAGTGAGACAATGTGAATCAACTAAACCATCCGTGCCAACCCAACCAAACAGAACCATGGTGAATTCCGAGTGGATGGATGTTATTCGTACGATGCTTATTTGCTTGATAAAGAGGATGTAAGAATTGTGTGTGTTGATGGTTTGTATATGACTTAGCACTCGTGTGTCTGCTCATGTTGTGTGTATTGTTTTGCTTTGGGACACGATGCGATTCGATTCGATTCGATGTGGTGTTAGTATGAGAGAGTTTTCTCGATAGTGATGTTCTGGTTTGCTGATGTGCCGATGTGATGTGATGTGATGTGACGTGATGTGATGTGGAGTGAAGTGATGTGTTGATTCGAGCATTGTGTTGATTGATAGTAAGGGATGGTCCGAAGACCTCCCCACTGGCAAAAACTACGCACCCGAGCGAGCCCGATTAGGGATCGTCGCAGGCTTCAACCCGCCAGAGTGCAAGGGCGAGCCTCGACCTGGGGCCAGGGCGTCCGTGATCACCCTGGTCCCGGCGCCAGGTAAGTTTAAGCAATACCTAACCAATCAAAACCAATCAAAAACTAAACAATACCAACTAATATCCTCATTTGACAAAAACTCAGCAACAAGTAAACAAATACAAACAACAATAAACCATCCTAACACATTCATAACACACACCGATCGCATGAACAACGACGAATAATCCACTCAAACCCAGCTATCATCCAACATGTTCAATCCGTTGCTTCAAATGTCAAAACACAACAAATACTACTCACTTGACTCGCACAGTAGCATCGTACTACCAGAGCGAATCGCACTCGCGTAGAAGTGGAAAATCCTCCCCCATCCGCCTCTCCCATCTACTGCGAATAGGAGAAACCTTGTTCAAGATAGAACCTTCACATAGAACACCAATCGGTCACACAAACCACATCATCCTCACTTAGATCAATCCTCGTGTAAATTCAAATTTGCACATTAAGTGAGACAATGTGAATCAACTAAACCATCCGTGCCAACCCAACCAAACAGAACCATGGTGAATTCCGAGTGGATGGATGTTATTCGTACGATGCTTATTTGCTTGATAAAGAGGATGTAAGAATTGTGTGTGTTGATGGTTTGTATATGACTTAGCACTCGTGTGTCTGCTCATGTTGTGTGTATTGTTTTGCTTTGGGACACGATGCGATTCGATTCGATTCGATGTGGTGTTAGTATGAGAGAGTTTTCTCGATAGTGATGTTCTGGTTTGCTGATGTGCCGATGTGATGTGATGTGATGTGATGTGACGTGATGTGATGTGGAGTGAAGTGATGTGTTGATTTGAGCATTGTGTTGATTGATAGTAAGGGATGGTCCGAAGACCTCCCCACTGGCAAAAACTACGCACCCGAGCGAGCCCGATTAGGGATCGTCGCAGGCTTCAACCCGCCAGAGTGCAAGGGCGAGCCTCGACCTGGGGCCAGGGCGTCCGTGATCACCCTGGTCCCGGCGCCAGGTAAGTTTAAGCAATACCTAACCAATCAAAACCAATCAAAAACTAAACAATACCAACTAATATCCTCATTTGACAAAAACTCAGCAACAAGTAAACAAATACAAACAACAATAAACCATCCTAACACATTCATAACACACACCGATCGCATGAACAACGACGAATAATCCACTCAAACCCAGCTATCATCCAACATGTTCAATCCGTTGCTTCAAATGTCAAAACACAACAAATACTACTCACTTGACTCGCACAGTAGCATCGTACTACCAGAGCGAATCGCACTCGCGTAGAAGTGGAAAATCCTCCCCCATCCGCCTCTCCCATCTACTGCGAATAGGAGAAACCTTGTTCAAGATAGAACCTTCACATAGAACACCAATCGGTCACACAAACCACATCATCCTCACTTAGATCAATCCTCGTGTAAATTCAAATTTGCACATTAAGTGAGACAATGTGAATCAACTAAACCATCCGTGCCAACCCAACCAAACAGAACCATGGTGAATTCCGAGTGGATGGATGTTATTCGTACGATGCTTATTTGCTTGATAAAGAGGATGTAAGAATTGTGTGTGTTGATGGTTTGTATATGACTTAGCACTCGTGTGTCTGCTCATGTTGTGTGTATTGTTTTGCTTTGGGACACGATGCGATTCGATTCGATTCGATGTGGTGTTAGTATGAGAGAGTTTTCTCGATAGTGATGTTCTGGTTTGCTGATGTGCCGATGTGATGTGATGTGATGTGATGTGACGTGATGTGATGTGGAGTGAAGTGATGTGTTGATTTGAGCATTGTGTTGATTGATAGTAAGGGATGGTCCGAAGACCTCCCCACTGGCAAAAACTACGCACCCGAGCGAGCCCGATTAGGGATCGTCGCAGGCTTCAACCCGCCAGAGTGCAAGGGCGAGCCTCGACCTGGGGCCAGGGCGTCCGTGATCACCCTGGTCCCGGCGCCAGGTAAGTTTAAGCAATACCTAACCAATCAAAACCAATCAAAAACTAAACAATACCAACTAATATCCTCATTTGACAAAAACTCAGCAACAAGTAAACAAATACAAACAACAATAAACCATCCTAACACATTCATAACACACACCGATCGCATGAACAACGACGAATAATCCACTCAAACCCAGCTATCATCCAACATGTTCAATCCGTTGCTTCAAATGTCAAAACACAACAAATACTACTCACTTGACTCGCACAGTAGCATCGTACTACCAGAGCGAATCGCACTCGCGTAGAAGTGGAAAATCCTCCCCCATCCGCCTCTCCCATCTACTGCGAATAGGAGAAACCTTGTTCAAGATAGAACCTTCACATAGAACACCAATCGGTCACACAAACCACATCATCCTCACTTAGATCAATCCTCGTGTAAATTCAAATTTGCACATTAAGTGAGACAATGTGAATCAACTAAACCATCCGTGCCAACCCAACCAAACAGAACCATGGTGAATTCCGAGTGGATGGATGTTATTCGTACGATGCTTATTTGCTTGATAAAGAGGATGTAAGAATTGTGTGTGTTGATGGTTTGTGTATGACTTAGCACTCGTGTGTCTGCTCATGTTGTGTGTATTGTTTTGCATTGGGACACGATGCGATGCGATTCGATTCGATGTGGTGTTAGTATGAGAGAGTTTTCTCGATAGTGATGTTCTGGTTTGCTGATGTGCCGATGTGATGTGATGTGATGTGATGTGACGTGATGTGATGTGGAGTGAAGTGATGTGTTGATTTGAGCATTGTGTTGATTGATAGTAAGGGATGGTCCGAAGACCTCCCCACTGGCAAAAACTACGCACCCGAGCGAGCCCGATTAGGGATCGTCGCAGGCTTCAACCCGCCAGAGTGCAAGGGCGAGCCTCGACCTGGGGCCAGGGCGTCCGTGATCACCCTGGTCCCGGCGCCAGGTAAGTTTAAGCAATACCTAACCAATCAAAACCAATCAAAAACTAAACAATACCAACTAATATCCTCATTTGACAAAAACTCAGCAACAAGTAAACAAATACAAACAACAATAAACCATCCTAACACATTCATAACACACACCGATCGCATGAACAACGACGAATAATCCACTCAAACCCAGCTATCATCCAACATGTTCAATCCGTTGCTTCAAATGTCAAAACACAACAAATACTACTCACTTGACTCGCACAGTAGCATCGTACTACCAGAGCGAATCGCACTCGCGTAGAAGTGGAAAATCCTCCCCCATCCGCCTCTCCCATCTACTGCGAATAGGAGAAACCTTGTTCAAGATAGAACCTTCACATAGAACACCAATCGGTCACACAAACCACATCATCCTCACTTAGATCAATCCTCGTGTAAATTCAAATTTGCACATTAAGTGAGACAATGTGAATCAACTAAACCATCCGTGCCAACCCAACCAAACAGAACCATGGTGAATTCCGAGTGGATGGATGTTATTCGTACGATGCTTATTTGCTTGATAAAGAGGATGTAAGAATTGTGTGTGTTGATGGTTTGTATATGACTTAGCACTCGTGTGTCTGCTCATGTTGTGTGTATTGTTTTGCTTTGGGACACGATGCGATTCGATTCGATTCGATGTGGTGTTAGTATGAGAGAGTTTTCTCGATAGTGATGTTCTGGTTTGCTGATGTGCCGATGTGATGTGATGTGATGTGATGTGACGTGATGTGATGTGGAGTGAAGTGATGTGTTGATTTGAGCATTGTGTTGATTGATAGTAAGGGATGGTCCGAAGACCTCCCCACTGGCAAAAACTACGCACCCGAGCGAGCCCGATTAGGGATCGTCGCAGGCTTCAACCCGCCAGAGTGCAAGGGCGAGCCTCGACCTGGGGCCAGGGCGTCCGTGATCACCCTGGTCCCGGCGCCAGGTAAGTTTAAGCAATACCTAACCAATCAAAACCAATCAAAAACTAAACAATACCAACTAATATCCTCATTTGACAAAAACTCAGCAACAAGTAAACAAATACAAACAACAATAAACCATCCTAACACATTCATAACACACACCGATCGCATGAACAACGACGAATAATCCACTCAAACCCAGCTATCATCCAACATGTTCAATCCGTTGCTTCAAATGTCAAAACACAACAAATACTACTCACTTGACTCGCACAGTAGCATCGTACTACCAGAGCGAATCGCACTCGCGTAGAAGTGGAAAATCCTCCCCCATCCGCCTCTCCCATCTACTGCGAATAGGAGAAACCTTGTTCAAGATAGAACCTTCACATAGAACACCAATCGGTCACACAAACCACATCATCCTCACTTAGATCAATCCTCGTGTAAATTCAAATTTGCACATTAAGTGAGACAATGTGAATCAACTAAACCATCCGTGCCAACCCAACCAAACAGAACCATGGTGAATTCCGAGTGGATGGATGTTATTCGTACGATGCTTATTTGCTTGATAAAGAGGATGTAAGAATTGTGTGTGTTGATGGTTTGTATATGACTTAGCACTCGTGTGTCTGCTCATGTTGTGTGTATTGTTTTGCTTTGGGACACGATGCGATTCGATTCGATTCGATGTGGTGTTAGTATGAGAGAGTTTTCTCGATAGTGATGTTCTGGTTTGCTGATGTGCCGATGTGATGTGATGTGATGTGATGTGACGTGATGTGATGTGGAGTGAAGTGATGTGTTGATTTGAGCATTGTGTTGATTGATAGTAAGGGATGGTCCGAAGACCTCCCCACTGGCAAAAACTACGCACCCGAGCGAGCCCGATTAGGGATCGTCGCAGGCTTCAACCCGCCAGAGTGCAAGGGCGAGCCTCGACCTGGGGCCAGGGCGTCCGTGATCACCCTGGTCCCGGCGCCAGGTAAGTTTAAGCAATACCTAACCAATCAAAACCAATCAAAAACTAAACAATACCAACTAATATCCTCATTTGACAAAAACTCAGCAACAAGTAAACAAATACAAACAACAATAAACCATCCTAACACATTCATAACACACACCGATCGCATGAACAACGACGAATAATCCACTCAAACCCAGCTATCATCCAACATGTTCAATCCGTTGCTTCAAATGTCAAAACACAACAAATACTACTCACTTGACTCGCACAGTAGCATCGTACTACCAGAGCGAATCGCACTCGCGTAGAAGTGGAAAATCCTCCCCCATCCGCCTCTCCCATCTACTGCGAATAGGAGAAACCTTGTTCAAGATAGAACCTTCACATAGAACACCAATCGGTCACACAAACCACATCATCCTCACTTAGATCAATCCTCGTGTAAATTCAAATTTGCACATTAAGTGAGACAATGTGAATCAACTAAACCATCCGTGCCAACCCAACCAAACAGAACCATGGTGAATTCCGAGTGGATGGATGTTATTCGTACGATGCTTATTTGCTTGATAAAGAGGATGTAAGAATTGTGTGTGTTGATGGTTTGTGTATGACTTAGCACTCGTGTGTCTGCTCATGTTGTGTGTATTGTTTTGCATTGGGACACGATGCGATGCGATTCGATTCGATGTGGTGTTAGTATGAGAGAGTTTTCTCGATAGTGATGTTCTGGTTTGCTGATGTGCCGATGTGATGTGATGTGATGTGATGTGACGTGATGTGATGTGGAGTGAAGTGATGTGTTGATTTGAGCATTGTGTTGATTGATAGTAAGGGATGGTCCGAAGACCTCCCCACTGGCAAAAACTACGCACCCGAGCGAGCCCGATTAGGGATCGTCGCAGGCTTCAACCCGCCAGAGTGCAAGGGCGAGCCTCGACCTGGGGCCAGGGCGTCCGTGATCACCCTGGTCCCGGCGCCAGGTAAGTTTAAGCAATACCTAACCAATCAAAACCAATCAAAAACTAAACAATACCAACTAATATCCTCATTTGACAAAAACTCAGCAACAAGTAAACAAATACAAACAACAATAAACCATCCTAACACATTCATAACACACACCGATCGCATGAACAACGACGAATAATCCACTCAAACCCAGCTATCATCCAACATGTTCAATCCGTTGCTTCAAATGTCAAAACACAACAAATACTACTCACTTGACTCGCACAGTAGCATCGTACTACCAGAGCGAATCGCACTCGCGTAGAAGTGGAAAATCCTCCCCCATCCGCCTCTCCCATCTACTGCGAATAGGAGAAACCTTGTTCAAGATAGAACCTTCACATAGAACACCAATCGGTCACACAAACCACATCATCCTCACTTAGATCAATCCTCGTGTAAATTCAAATTTGCACATTAAGTGAGACAATGTGAATCAACTAAACCATCCGTGCCAACCCAACCAAACAGAACCATGGTGAATTCCGAGTGGATGGATGTTATTCGTACGATGCTTATTTGCTTGATAAAGAGGATGTAAGAATTGTGTGTGTTGATGGTTTGTGTATGACTTAGCACTCGTGTGTCTGCTCATGTTGTGTGTATTGTTTTGCATTGGGACACGATGCGATGCGATTCGATTCGATGTGGTGTTAGTATGAGAGAGTTTTCTCGATAGTGATGTTCTGGTTTGCTGATGTGCCGATGTGATGTGACGTGATGTGATGTGGAGTGAAGTGATGTGTTGATTTGAGCATTGTGTTGATTGATAGTAAGGGATGGTCCGAAGACCTCCCCACTGGCAAAAACTACGCACCCGAGCGAGCCCGATTAGGGATCGTCGCAGGCTTCAACCCGCCAGAGTGCAAGGGCGAGCCTCGACCTGGGGCCAGGGCGTCCGTGATCACCCTGGTCCCGGCGCCAGGTAAGTTTAAGCAATACCTAACCAATCAAAACCAATCAAAAACTAAACAATACCAACTAATATCCTCATTTGACAAAAACTCAGCAACAAGTAAACAAATACAAACAACAATAAACCATCCTAACACATTCATAACACACACCGATCGCATGAACAACGACGAATAATCCACTCAAACCCAGCTATCATCCAACATGTTCAATCCGTTGCTTCAAATGTCAAAACACAACAAATACTACTCACTTGACTCGCACAGTAGCATCGTACTACCAGAGCGAATCGCACTCGCGTAGAAGTGGAAAATCCTCCCCCATCCGCCTCTCCCATCTACTGCGAATAGGAGAAACCTTGTTCAAGATAGAACCTTCACATAGAACACCAATCGGTCACACAAACCACATCATCCTCACTTAGATCAATCCTCGTGTAAATTCAAATTTGCACATTAAGTGAGACAATGTGAATCAACTAAACCATCCGTGCCAACCCAACCAAACAGAACCATGGTGAATTCCGAGTGGATGGATGTTATTCGTACGATGCTTATTTGCTTGATAAAGAGGATGTAAGAATTGTGTGTGTTGATGGTTTGTATATGACTTAGCACTCGTGTGTCTGCTCATGTTGTGTGTATTGTTTTGCTTTGGGACACGATGCGATGCGATGCGATTCGATGTGGTGTTAGTATGAGAGAGTTTTCTCGATAGTGATGTTCTGGTTTGCTGATGTGCCGATGTGATGTGATGTGATGTGATGTGACGTGATGTGATGTGGAGTGAAGTGATGTGTTGATTTGAGCATTGTGTTGATTGATAGTAAGGGATGGTCCGAAGACCTCCCCACTGGCAAAAACTACGCACCCGAGCGAGCCCGATTAGGGATCGTCGCAGGCTTCAACCCGCCAGAGTGCAAGGGCGAGCCTCGACCTGGGGCCAGGGCGTCCGTGATCACCCTGGTCCCGGCGCCAGGTAAGTTTAAGCAATACCTAACCAATCAAAACCAATCAAAAACTAAACAATACCAACTAATATCCTCATTTGACAAAAACTCAGCAACAAGTAAACAAATACAAACAACAATAAACCATCCTAACACATTCATAACACACACCGATCGCATGAACAACGACGAATAATCCACTCAAACCCAGCTATCATCCAACATGTTCAATCCGTTGCTTCAAATGTCAAAACACAACAAATACTACTCACTTGACTCGCACAGTAGCATCGTACTACCAGAGCGAATCGCACTCGCGTAGAAGTGGAAAATCCTCCCCCATCCGCCTCTCCCATCTACTGCGAATAGGAGAAACCTTGTTCAAGATAGAACCTTCACATAGAACACCAATCGGTCACACAAACCACATCATCCTCACTTAGATCAATCCTCGTGTAAATTCAAATTTGCACATTAAGTGAGACAATGTGAATCAACTAAACCATCCGTGCCAACCCAACCAAACAGAACCATGGTGAATTCCGAGTGGATGGATGTTATTCGTACGATGCTTATTTGCTTGATAAAGAGGATGTAAGAATTGTGTGTGTTGATGGTTTGTATATGACTTAGCACTCGTGTGTCTGCTCATGTTGTGTGTATTGTTTTGCTTTGGGACACGATGCGATTCGATGTGGTGTTAGTATGAGAGAGTTTTCTCGATAGTGATGTTCTGGTTTGCTGATGTGCCGATGTGATGTGATGTGATGTGATGTGACGTGATGTGATGTGGAGTGAAGTGATGTGTTGATTCGAGCATTGTGTTGATTGATAGTAAGGGATGGTCCGAAGACCTCCCCACTGGCAAAAACTACGCACCCGAGCGAGCCCGATTAGGGATCGTCGCAGGCTTCAACCCGCCAGAGTGCAAGGGCGAGCCTCGACCTGGGGCCAGGGCGTCCGTGATCACCCTGGTCCCGGCGCCAGGTAAGTTTAAGCAATACCTAACCAATCAAAACCAATCAAAAACTAAACAATACCAACTAATATCCTCATTTGACAAAAACTCAGCAACAAGTAAACAAATACAAACAACAATAAACCATCCTAACATATTCATAACACACACCGATCGCATGAACAACGACGAATAATCCACTCAAACCCAGCTATCATCCAACATGTTCAATCCGTTGCTTCAAATGTCAAAACACAACAAATACTACTCACTTGACTCGCACAGTAGCATCGTACTACCAGAGCGAATCGCACTCGCGTAGAAGTGGAAAATCCTCCCCCATCCGCCTCTCCCATCTACTGCGAATAGGAGAAACCTTGTTCAAGATAGAACCTTCACATAGAACACCAATCGGTCACACAAACCACATCATCCTCACTTAGATCAATCCTCGTGTAAATTCAAATTTGCACATTAAGTGAGACAATGTGAATCAACTAAACCATCCGTGCCAACCGAACCAAACAGAACCATGGTGAATTCCGAGTGGATGGATGTTATTCGTACGATGCTTATTTGCTTGATAAAGAGGATGTAAGAATTGTGTGTGTTGATGGTTTGTATATGACTTAGCACTCGTGTGTCTGCTCATGTTGTGTGTATTGTTTTGCTTTGGGACACGATGCGATGCGATGCGATTCGATTCGATTCGATGTGGTGTTAGTATGAGAGAGTTTTCTCGATAGTGATGTTCTGGTTTGCTGATGTGCCGATGTGATGTGATGTGATGTGATGTGACGTGATGTGATGTGGAGTGAAGTGATGTGTTGATTTGAGCATTGTGTTGATTGATAGTAAGGGATGGTCCGAAGACCTCCCCACTGGCAAAAACTACGCACCCGAGCGAGCCCGATTAGGGATCGTCGCAGGCTTCAACCCGCCAGAGTGCAAGGGCGAGCCTCGACCTGGGGCCAGGGCGTCCGTGATCACCCTGGTCCCGGCGCCAGGTAAGTTTAAGCAATACCTAACCAATCAAAACCAATCAAAAACTAAACAATACCAACTAATATCCTCATTTGACAAAAACTCAGCAACAAGTAAACAAATACAAACAACAATAAACCATCCTAACACATTCATAACACACACCGATCGCATGAACAACGACGAATAATCCACTCAAACCCAGCTATCATCCAACATGTTCAATCCGTTGCTTCAAATGTCAAAACACAACAAATACTACTCACTTGACTCGCACAGTAGCATCGTACTACCAGAGCGAATCGCACTCGCGTAGAAGTGGAAAATCCTCCCCCATCCGCCTCTCCCATCTACTGCGAATAGGAGAAACCTTGTTCAAGATAGAACCTTCACATAGAACACCAATCGGTCACACAAACCACATCATCCTCACTTAGATCAATCCTCGTGTAAATTCAAATTTGCACATTAAGTGAGACAATGTGAATCAACTAAACCATCCGTGCCAACCCAACCAAACAGAACCATGGTGAATTCCGAGTGGATGGATGTTATTCGTACGATGCTTATTTGCTTGATAAAGAGGATGTAAGAATTGTGTGTGTTGATGGTTTGTATATGACTTAGCACTCGTGTGTCTGCTCATGTTGTGTGTATTGTTTTGCTTTGGGACACGATGCGATTCGATTCGATTCGATGTGGTGTTAGTATGAGAGAGTTTTCTCGATAGTGATGTTCTGGTTTGCTGATGTGCCGATGTGATGTGATGTGATGTGATGTGACGTGATGTGATGTGGAGTGAAGTGATGTGTTGATTTGAGCATTGTGTTGATTGATAGTAAGGGATGGTCCGAAGACCTCCCCACTGGCAAAAACTACGCACCCGAGCGAGCCCGATTAGGGATCGTCGCAGGCTTCAACCCGCCAGAGTGCAAGGGCGAGCCTCGACCTGGGGCCAGGGCGTCCGTGATCACCCTGGTCCCGGCGCCAGGTAAGTTTAAGCAATACCTAACCAATCAAAACCAATCAAAAACTAAACAATACCAACTAATATCCTCATTTGACAAAAACTCAGCAACAAGTAAACAAATACAAACAACAATAAACCATCCTAACATATTCATAACACACACCGATCGCATGAACAACGACGAATAATCCACTCAAACCCAGCTATCATCCAACATGTTCAATCCGTTGCTTCAAATGTCAAAACACAACAAATACTACTCACTTGACTCGCACAGTAGCATCGTACTACCAGAGCGAATCGCACTCGCGTAGAAGTGGAAAATCCTCCCCCATCCGCCTCTCCCATCTACTGCGAATAGGAGAAACCTTGTTCAAGATAGAACCTTCACATAGAACACCAATCGGTCACACAAACCACATCATCCTCACTTAGATCAATCCTCGTGTAAATTCAAATTTGCACATTAAGTGAGACAATGTGAATCAACTAAACCATCCGTGCCAACCCAACCAAACAGAACCATGGTGAATTCCGAGTGGATGGATGTTATTCGTACGATGCTTATTTGCTTGATAAAGAGGATGTAAGAATTGTGTGTGTTGATGGTTTGTATATGACTTAGCACTCGTGTGTCTGCTCATGTTGTGTGTATTGTTTTGCTTTGGGACACGATGCGATTCGATTCGATTCGATGTGGTGTTAGTATGAGAGAGTTTTCTCGATAGTGATGTTCTGGTTTGCTGATGTGCCGATGTGATGTGATGTGATGTGATGTGACGTGATGTGATGTGGAGTGAAGTGATGTGTTGATTTGAGCAATGTGTTGATTGATAGTAAGGGATGGTCCGAAGACCTCCCCACTGGCAAAAACTACGCACCCGAGCGAGCCCGATTAGGGATCGTCGCAGGCTTCAACCCGCCAGAGTGCAAGGGCGAGCCTCGACCTGGGGCCAGGGCGTCCGTGATCACCCTGGTCCCGGCGCCAGGTAAGTTTAAGCAATACCTAACCAATCAAAACCAATCAAAAACTAAACAATACCAACTAATATCCTCATTTGACAAAAACTCAGCAACAAGTAAACAAATACAAACAACAATAAACCATCCTAACACATTCATAACACACACCGATCGCATGAACAACGACGAATAATCCACTCAAACCCAGCTATCATCCAACATGTTCAATCCGTTGCTTCAAATGTCAAAACACAACAAATACTACTCACTTGACTCGCACAGTAGCATCGTACTACCAGAGCGAATCGCACTCGCGTAGAAGTGGAAAATCCTCCCCCATCCGCCTCTCCCATCTACTGCGAATAGGAGAAACCTTGTTCAAGATAGAACCTTCACATAGAACACCAATCGGTCACACAAACCACATCATCCTCACTTAGATCAATCCTCGTGTAAATTCAAATTTGCACATTAAGTGAGACAATGTGAATCAACTAAACGATCCGTGCCAACCCAACCAAACAGAACCATGGTGAATTCCGAGTGGATGGATGTTATTCGTACGATGCTTATTTGCTTGATAAAGAGGATGTAAGAATTGTGTGTGTTGATGGTTTGTATATGACTTAGCACTCGTGTGTCTGCTCATGTTGTGTGTATTGTTTTGCTTTGGGACACGATGCGATGCGATTCGATTCGATGTGGTGTTAGTATGAGAGAGTTTTCTCGATAGTGATGTTCTGGTTTGCTGATGTGCCGATGTGATGTGATGTGATGTGATGTGATGTGACGTGATGTGATGTGGAGTGAAGTGATGTGTTGATTTGAGCATTGTGTTGATTGATAGTAAGGGATGGTCCGAAGACCTCCCCACTGGCAAAAACTACGCACCCGAGCGAGCCCGATTAGGGATCGTCGCAGGCTTCAACCCGCCAGAGTGCAAGGGCGAGCCTCGACCTGGGGCCAGGGCGTCCGTGATCACCCTGGTCCCGGCGCCAGGTAAGTTTAAGCAATACCTAACCAATCAAAACCAATCAAAAACTAAACAATACCAACTAATATCCTCATTTGACAAAAACTCAGCAACAAGTAAACAAATACAAACAACAATAAACCATCCTAACACATTCATAACACACACCGATCGCATGAACAACGACGAATAATCCACTCAAACCCAGCTATCATCCAACATGTTCAATCCGTTGCTTCAAATGTCAAAACACAACAAATACTACTCACTTGACTCGCACAGTAGCATCGTACTACCAGAGCGAATCGCACTCGCGTAGAAGTGGAAAATCCTCCCCCATCCGCCTCTCCCATCTACTGCGAATAGGAGAAACCTTGTTCAAGATAGAACCTTCACATAGAACACCAATCGGTCACACAAACCACATCATCCTCACTTAGATCAATCCTCGTGTAAATTCAAATTTGCACATTAAGTGAGACAATGTGAATCAACTAAACCATCCGTGCCAACCCAACCAAACAGAACCATGGTGAATTCCGAGTGGATGGATGTTATTCGTACGATGCTTATTTGCTTGATAAAGAGGATGTAAGAATTGTGTGTGTTGATGGTTTGTATATGACTTAGCACTCGTGTGTCTGCTCATGTTGTGTGTATTGTTTTGCTTTGGGACACGATGCGATGCGATGCGATGCGATGCGATTCGATTCGATTCGATGTGGTGTTAGTATGAGAGAGTTTTCTCGATAGTGATGTTCTGGTTTGCTGATGTGCCGATGTGATGTGATGTGATGTGATGTGATGTGACGTGATGTGATGTGGAGTGAAGTGATGTGTTGATTTGAGCATTGTGTTGATTGATAGTAAGGGATGGTCCGAAGACCTCCCCACTGGCAAAAACTACGCACCCGAGCGAGCCCGATTAGGGATCGTCGCAGGATTCAACCCGCCAGAGTGCAAGGGCGAGCCTCGACCTGGGGCCAGGGCGTCCGTGATCACCCTGGTCCCGGCGCCAGGTAAGTTTAAGCAATACCTAACCAATCAAAACCAATCAAAAACTAAACAATACCAACTAATATCCTCATTTGACAAAAACTCAGCAACAAGTAAACAAATACAAACAACAATAAACCATCCTAACACATTCATAACACACACCGATCGCATGAACAACGACGAATAATCCACTCAAACCCAGCTATCATCCAACATGTTCAATCCGTTGCTTCAAATGTCAAAACACAACAAATACTACTCACTTGACTCGCACAGTAGCATCGTACTACCAGAGCGAATCGCACTCGCGTAGAAGTGGAAAATCCTCCCCCATCCGCCTCTCCCATCTACTGCGAATAGGAGAAACCTTGTTCAAGATAGAACCTTCACATAGAACACCAATCGGTCACACAAACCACATCATCCTCACTTAGATCAATCCTCGTGTAAATTCAAATTTGCACATTAAGTGAGACAATGTGAATCAACTAAACGATCCGTGCCAACCCAACCAAACAGAACCATGGTGAATTCCGAGTGGATGGATGTTATTCGTACGATGCTTATTTGCTTGATAAAGAGGATGTAAGAATTGTGTGTGTTGATGGTTTGTATATGACTTAGCACTCGTGTGTCTGCTCATGTTGTGTGTATTGTTTTGCTTTGGGACACGATGCGATGCGATTCGATTCGATGTGGTGTTAGTATGAGAGAGTTTTCTCGATAGTGATGTTCTGGTTTGCTGATGTGCCGATGTGATGTGATGTGATGTGATGTGATGTGACGTGATGTGATGTGGAGTGAAGTGATGTGTTGATTTGAGCATTGTGTTGATTGATAGTAAGGGATGGTCCGAAGACCTCCCCACTGGCAAAAACTACGCACCCGAGCGAGCCCGATTAGGGATCGTCGCAGGCTTCAACCCGCCAGAGTGCAAGGGCGAGCCTCGACCTGGGGCCAGGGCGTCCGTGATCACCCTGGTCCCGGCGCCAGGTAAGTTTAAGCAATACCTAACCAATCAAAACCAATCAAAAACTAAACAATACCAACTAATATCCTCATTTGACAAAAACTCAGCAACAAGTAAACAAATACAAACAACAATAAACCATCCTAACACATTCATAACACACACCGATCGCATGAACAACGACGAATAATCCACTCAAACCCAGCTATCATCCAACATGTTCAATCCGTTGCTTCAAATGTCAAAACACAACAAATACTACTCACTTGACTCGCACAGTAGCATCGTACTACCAGAGCGAATCGCACTCGCGTAGAAGTGGAAAATCCTCCCCCATCCGCCTCTCCCATCTACTGCGAATAGGAGAAACCTTGTTCAAGATAGAACCTTCACATAGAACACCAATCGGTCACACAAACCACATCATCCTCACTTAGATCAATCCTCGTGTAAATTCAAATTTGCACATTAAGTGAGACAATGTGAATCAACTAAACCATCCGTGCCAACCCAACCAAACAGAACCATGGTGAATTCCGAGTGGATGGATGTTATTCGTACGATGCTTATTTGCTTGATAAAGAGGATGTAAGAATTGTGTGTGTTGATGGTTTGTATATGACTTAGCACTCGTGTGTCTGCTCATGTTGTGTGTATTGTTTTGCTTTGGGACACGATGCGATGCGATGCGATGCGATGCGATTCGATTCGATTCGATGTGGTGTTAGTATGAGAGAGTTTTCTCGATAGTGATGTTCTGGTTTGCTGATGTGCCGATGTGATGTGATGTGATGTGATGTGATGTGATGTGATGTGGAGTGAAGTGATGTGTTGATTTGAGCATTGTGTTGATTGATAGTAAGGGATGGTCCGAAGACCTCCCCACTGGCAAAAACTACGCACCCGAGCGAGCCCGATTAGGGATCGTCGCAGGCTTCAACCCGCCAGAGTGCAAGGGCGAGCCTCGACCTGGGGCCAGGGCGTCCGTGATCACCCTGGTCCCGGCGCCAGGTAAGTTTAAGCAATACCTAACCAATCAAAACCAATCAAAAACTAAACAATACCAACTAATATCCTCATTTGACAAAAACTCAGCAACAAGTAAACAAATACAAACAACAATAAACCATCCTAACATATTCATAACACACACCGATCGCATGAACAACGACGAATAATCCACTCAAACCCAGCTATCATCCAACATGTTCAATCCGTTGCTTCAAATGTCAAAACACAACAAATACTACTCACTTGACTCGCACAGTAGCATCGTACTACCAGAGCGAATCGCACTCGCGTAGAAGTGGAAAATCCTCCCCCATCCGCCTCTCCCATCTACTGCGAATAGGAGAAACCTTGTTCAAGATAGAACCTTCACATAGAACACCAATCGGTCACACAAACCACATCATCCTCACTTAGATCAATCCTCGTGTAAATTCAAATTTGCACATTAAGTGAGACAATGTGAATCAACTAAACGATCCGTGCCAACCCAACCAAACAGAACCATGGTGAATTCCGAGTGGATGGATGTTATTCGTACGATGCTTATTTGCTTGATAAAGAGGATGTAAGAATTGTGTGTGTTGATGGTTTGTATATGACTTAGCACTCGTGTGTCTGCTCATGTTGTGTGTATTGTTTTGCTTTGGGACACGATGCGATGCGATGCGATGCGATGCGATTCGATTCGATTCGATGTGGTGTTAGTATGAGAGAGTTTTCTCGATAGTGATGTTCTGGTTTGCTGATGTGCCGATGTGATGTGATGTGATGTGATGTGATGTGACGTGATGTGATGTGGAGTGAAGTGATGTGTTGATTTGAGCATTGTGTTGATTGATAGTAAGGGATGGTCCGAAGACCTCCCCACTGGCAAAAACTACGCACCCGAGCGAGCCCGATTAGGGATCGTCGCAGGCTTCAACCCGCCAGAGTGCAAGGGCGAGCCTCGACCTGGGGCCAGGGCGTCCGTGATCACCCTGGTCCCGGCGCCAGGTAAGTTTAAGCAATACCTAACCAATCAAAACCAATCAAAAACTAAACAATACCAACTAATATCCTCATTTGACAAAAACTCAGCAACAAGTAAACAAATACAAACAACAATAAACCATCCTAACATATTCATAACACACACCGATCGCATGAACAACGACGAATAATCCACTCAAACCCAGCTATCATCCAACATGTTCAATCCGTTGCTTCAAATGTCAAAACACAACAAATACTACTCACTTGACTCGCACAGTAGAATCGTACTACCAGAGCGAATCGCACTCGCGTAGAAGTGGAAAATCCTCCCCCATCCGCCTCTCCCATCTACTGCGAATAGGAGAAACCTTGTTCAAGATAGAACCTTCACATAGAACACCAATCGGTCACACAAACCACATCATCCTCACTTAGATCAATCCTAGTGTAAATTCAAATTTGCACATTAAGTGAGACAATGTGGATCAACTAAACCATCCGTGCCAACCCAACCAAACAGAACCATGGTGAATTCCGAGTGGATGGATGTTATTCGTACGATGCTTATTTGCTTGATAAAGAGGATGTAAGAATTGTGTGTGTTGATGGTTTGTATATGACTTAGCACTCGTGTGTCTGCTCATGTTGTGTGTATTGTTTTGCTTTGGGACACGATGCGATGCGATGCGATTCGATGTGGTGTTAGTATGAGAGAGTTTTCTCGATAGTGATGTTCTGGTTTGCTGATGTGCCGATGTGATGTGATGTGATGTGATGTGACGTGATGTGATGTGGAGTGAAGTGATGTGTTGATTTGAGCATTGTGTTGATTGATAGTAAGGGATGGTCCGAAGACCTCCCCACTGGCAAAAACTACGCACCCGAGCGAGCCCGATTAGGGATCGTCGCAGGCTTCAACCCGCCAGAGTGCAAGGGCGAGCCTCGACCTGGGGCCAGGGCGTCCGTGATCACCCTGGTCCCGGCGCCAGGTAAGTTTAAGCAATACCTAACCAATCAAAACCAATCAAAAACTAAACAATACCAACTAATATCCTCATTTGACAAAAACTCAGCAACAAGTAAACAAATACAAACAACAATAAACCATCCTAACACATTCATAACACACACCGATCGCATGAACAACGACGAATAATCCACTCAAACCCAGCTATCATCCAACATGTTCAATCCGTTGCTTCAAATGTCAAAACACAACAAATACTACTCACTTGACTCGCACAGTAGCATCGTACTACTAGAGCGAATCGCACTCGCGTAGAAGTGGAAAATCCTCCCCCATCCGCCTCTCCCATCTACTGCGAATAGGAGAAACCTTGTTCAAGATAGAACCTTCACATAGAACACCAATCGGTCACACAAACCACATCATCCTCACTTAGATCAATCCTCGTGTAAATTCAAATTTGCACATTAAGTGAGACAATGTGAATCAACTAAACCATCCGTGCCAACCCAACCAAACAGAACCATGGTGAATTCCGAGTGGATGGATGTTATTCGTACGATGCTTATTTGCTTGATAAAGAGGATGTAAGAATTGTGTGTGTTGATGGTTTGTATATGACTTAGCACTCGTGTGTCTGCTCATGTTGTGTGTATTGTTTTGCTTTGGGACACGATGCGATGCGATGCGATGCGATTCGATTCGATTCGATTCGATGTGGTGTTAGTATGAGAGAGTTTTCTCGATAGTGATGTTCTGGTTTGCTGATGTGCCGATGTGATGTGATGTGATGTGATGTGACGTGATGTGATGTGGAGTGAAGTGATGTGTTGATTTGAGCATTGTGTTGATTGATAGTAAGGGATGGTCCGAAGACCTCCCCACTGGCAAAAACTACGCACCCGAGCGAGCCCGATTAGGGATCGTCGCAGGCTTCAACCCGCCAGAGTGCAAGGGCGAGCCTCGACCTGGGGCCAGGGCGTCCGTGATCACCCTGGTCCCGGCGCCAGGTAAGTTTAAGCAATACCTAACCAATCAAAACCAATCAAAAACTAAACAATACCAACTAATATCCTCATTTGACAAAAACTCAGCAACAAGTAAACAAATACAAACAACAATAAACCATCCTAACACATTCATAACACACACCGATCGCATGAACAACGACGAATAATCCACTCAAACCCAGCTATCATCCAACATGTTCAATCCGTTGCTTCAAATGTCAAAACACAACAAATACTACTCACTTGACTCGCACAGTAGCATCGTACTACCAGAGCGAATCGCACTCGCGTAGAAGTGGAAAATCCTCCCCCATCCGCCTCTCCCATCTACTGCGAATAGGAGAAACCTTGTTCAAGATAGAACCTTCACATAGAACACCAATCGGTCACACAAACCACATCATCCTCACTTAGATCAATCCTCGTGTAAATTCAAATTTGCACATTAAGTGAGACAATGTGAATCAACTAAACCATCCGTGCCAACCCAACCAAACAGAACCATGGTGAATTCCGAGTGGATGGATGTTATTCGTACGATGCTTATTTGCTTGATAAAGAGGATGTAAGAATTGTGTGTGTTGATGGTTTGTATATGACTTAGCACTCGTGTGTCTGCTCATGTTGTGTGTATTGTTTTGCTTTGGGACACGATGCGATGCGATGCGATGCGATTCGATTCGATGTGGTGTTAGTATGAGAGAGTTTTCTCGATAGTGATGTTCTGGTTTGCTGATGTGCCGATGTGATGTGATGTGATGTGATGTGACGTGATGTGATGTGGAGTGAAGTGATGTGTGGATTTGAGCATTGTGTTGATTGATAGTAAGGGATGGTCCGAAGACCTCCCCACTGGCAAAAACTACGCACCCGAGCGAGCCCGATTAGGGATCGTCGCAGGCTTCAACCCGCCAGAGTGCAAGGGCGAGCCTCGACCTGGGGCCAGGGCGTCCGTGATCACCCTGGTCCCGGCGCCAGGTAAGTTTAAGCAATACCTAACCAATCAAAACCAATCAAAAACTAAACAATACCAACTAATATCCTCATTTGACAAAAACTCAGCAACAAGTAAACAAATACAAACAACAATAAACCATCCTAACACATTCATAACACACACCGATCGCATGAACAACGACGAATAATCCACTCAAACCCAGCTATCATCCAACATGTTCAATCCGTTGCTTCAAATGTCAAAACACAACAAATACTACTCACTTGACTCGCACAGTAGCATCGTACTACCAGAGCGAATCGCACTCGCGTAGAAGTGGAAAATCCTCCCCCATCCGCCTCTCCCCATCTAATGCGAATAGGAGAAACCTTGTTCAAGATAGAACCTTCACATAGAACACCAATCGGTCACACAAACCACATCATCCTCACTTAGATCAATCCTCGTGTAAATTCAAATTTGCACATTAAGTGAGACAATGTGAATCAACTAAACCATCCGTGCCAACCCAACCAAACAGAACCATGGTGAATTCCGAGTGGATGGATGTTATTCGTACGATGCTTATTTGCTTGATAAAGAGGATGTAAGAATTGTGTGTGTTGATGGTTTGTATATGACTTAGCACTCGTGTGTCTGCTCATGTTGTGTGTATTGTTTTGCTTTGGGACACGATGCGATGCGATTCGATTCGATGTGGTGTTAGTATGAGAGAGTTTTCTCGATAGTGATGTTCTGGTTTGCTGATGTGCCGATGTGATGGGATGTGATGTGATGTGACGTGATGTGATGTGGAGTGAAGTGATGTGTTGATTTGAGCATTGTGTTGATTGATAGTAAGGGATGGTCCGAAGACCTCCCCACTGGCAAAAACTACGCACCCGAGCGAGCCCGATTAGGGATCGTCGCAGGCTTCAACCCGCCAGAGTGCAAGGGCGAGCCTCGACCTGGGGCCAGGGCGTCCGTGATCACCCTGGTCCCGGCGCCAGGTAAGTTTAAGCAATACCTAACCAATCAAAACCAATCAAAAACTAAACAATACCAACTAATATCCTCATTTGACAAAAACTCAGCAACAAGTAAACAAATACAAACAACAATAAACCATCCTAACACATTCATAACACACACCGATCGCATGAACAACGACGAATAATCCACTCAAACCCAGCTATCATCCAACATGTTCAATCCGTTGCTTCAAATGTCAAAACACAACAAATACTACTCACTTGACTCGCACAGTAGCATCGTACTACCAGAGCGAATCGCACTCGCGTAGAAGTGGAAAATCCTCCCCCATCCGCCTCTCCCATCTACTGCGAATAGGAGAAACCTTGTTCAAGATAGAACCTTCACATAGAACACCAATCGGTCACACAAACCACATCATCCTCACTTAGATCAATCCTCGTGTAAATTCAAATTTGCACATTAAGTGAGACAATGTGAATCAACTAAA
The DNA here is from genome assembly GCA_948099385.1 of Fasciola hepatica. Lineage (NCBI taxonomy): Eukaryota > Metazoa > Platyhelminthes > Trematoda > Plagiorchiida > Fasciolidae > Fasciola > Fasciola hepatica. The sequence continues at coordinate 4,150,411 of CANUEZ040000060.1, read as the reverse complement.
CCATCCGTGCCAACCCAACCAAACAGAACCATGGTGAATTCCGAGTGGATGGATGTTATTCGTACGATGCTTATTTGCTTGATAAAGAGGATGTAAGAATTGTGTGTGTTGATGGTTTGTATATGACTTAGCACTCGTGTGTCTGCTCATGTTGTGTGTATTGTTTTGCTTTGGGACACGATGCGATGCGATGCGATGCGATTCGATGTGGTGTTAGTATGAGAGAGTTTTCTCGATAGTGATGTTCTGGTTTGCTGATGTGCCGATGTGATGTGATGTGATGGGATGTGACGTGATGTGATGTGGAGTGAAGTGATGTGTTGATTTGAGCATTGTGTTGATTGATAGTAAGGGATGGTCCGAAGACCTCCCCACTGGCAAAAACTACGCACCCGAGCGAGCCCGATTAGGGATCGTCGCAGGCTTCAACCCGCCAGAGTGCAAGGGCGAGCCTCGACCTGGGGCCAGGGCGTCCGTGATCACCCTGGTCCCGGCGCCAGGTAAGTTTAAGCAATACCTAACCAATCAAAACCAATCAAAAACTAAACAATACCAACTAATATCCTCATTTGACAAAAACTCAGCAACAAGTAAACAAATACAAACAACAATAAACCATCCTAACACATTCATAACACACACCGATCGCATGAACAACGACGAATAATCCACTCAAACCCAGCTATCATCCAACATGTTCAATCCGTTGCTTCAAATGTCAAAACACAACAAATACTACTCACTTGACTCGCACAGTAGAATCGTACTACCAGAGCGAATCGCACTCGCGTAGAAGTGGAAAATCCTCCCCCATCCGCCTCTCCCCATCTAATGCGAATAGGAGAAACCTTGTTCAAGATAGAACCTTCACATAGAACACCAATCGGTCACACAAACCACATCATCCTCACTTAGATCAATCCTAGTGTAAATTCAAATTTGCACATTAAGTGAGAAAATGTGAATCAACTAAACCATCCGTGCCAACCCAACCAAACAGAACCATGGTGAATTCCGAGTGGATGGATGTTATTCGTACGATGCTTATTTGCTTGATAAAGAGGATGTAAGAATTGTGTGTGTTGATGGTTTGTATATGACTTAGCACTCGTGTGTCTGCTCATGTTGTGTGTATTGTTTTGCTTTGGGACACGATGCGATGCGATGCGATTCGATGCGATTCGATTCGATTCGATGTGGTGTTAGTATGAGAGAGTTTTCTCGATAGTGATGTTCTGGTTTGCTGATGTGCCGATGTGATGTGATGTGATGGGATGTGACGTGATGTGATGTGGAGTGAAGTGATGTGTTGATTTGAGCATTGTGTTGATTGATAGTAAGGGATGGTCCGAAGACCTCCCCACTGGCAAAAACTACGCACCCGAGCGAGCCCGATTAGGGATCGTCGCAGGCTTCAACCCGCCAGAGTGCAAGGGCGAGCCTCGACCTGGGGCCAGGGCGTCCGTGATCACCCTGGTCCCGGCGCCAGGTAAGTTTAAGCAATACCTAACCAATCAAAACCAATCAAAAACTAAACAATACCAACTAATATCCTCATTTGACAAAAACTCAGCAACAAGTAAACAAATACAAACAACAATAAACCATCCTAACACATTCATAACACACACCGATCGCATGAACAACGACGAATAATCCACTCAAACCCAGCTATCATCCAACATGTTCAATCCGTTGCTTCAAATGTCAAAACACAACAAATACTACTCACTTGACTCGCACAGTAGAATCGTACTACCAGAGCGAATCGCACTCGCGTAGAAGTGGAAAATCCTCCCCCATCCGCCTCTCCCCATCTAATGCGAATAGGAGAAACCTTGTTCAAGATAGAACCTTCACATAGAACACCAATCGGTCACACAAACCACATCATCCTCACTTAGATCAATACTCGTGTAAATTCAAATTTGCACATTAAGTGAGGCAATGTGAATCAACTAAACCATCCGTGCCAACCCAACCAAACAGAACCATGGTGAATTCCGAGTGGATGGATGTTATTCGTACGATGCTTATTTGCTTGATAAAGAGGATGTAAGAATTGTGTGTGTTGATGGTTTGTATATGACTTAGCACTCGTGTGTCTGCTCATGTTGTGCGTATTGTTTTGCTTTGGAACACGATGCGATGCGATGCGATTCGATTCGATTCGATGTGGTGTTAGTATGAGAGAGTTTTCTCGATAGTGATGTTCTGGTTTGCTGATGTGCCGATGTGATGTGATGTGATGTGATGTGACGTGATGTGATGTGGAGTGAAGTGATGTGTGGATTTGAGCATTGTGTTGATTGATAGTAAGGGATGGTCCGAAGACCTCCCCACTGGCAAAAACTACGCACCCGAGCGAGCCCGATTAGGGATCGTCGCAGGCTTCAACCCGCCAGAGTGCAAGGGCGAGCCTCGACCTGGGGCCAGGGCGTCCGTGATCACCCTGGTCCCGGCGCCAGGTAAGTTTAAGCAATACCTAACCAATCAAAACCAATCAAAAACTAAACAATACCAACTAATATCCTCATTTGACAAAAACTCAGCAACAAGTAAACAAATACAAACAACAATAAACCATCCTAACACATTCATAACACACACCGATCGCATGAACAACGACGAATAATCCACTCAAACCCAGCTATCATCCAACATGTTCAATCCGTTGCTTCAAATGTCAAAACACAACAAATACTACTCACTTGACTCGCACAGTAGCATCGTACTACCAGAGCGAATCGCACTCGCGTAGAAGTGGAAAATCCTCCCCCATCCGCCTCTCCCCATCTAATGCGAATAGGAGAAACCTTGTTCAAGATAGAACCTTCACATAGAACACCAATCGGTCACACAAACCACATCATCCTCACTTAGATCAATCCTCGTGTAAATTCAAATTTGCACATTAAGTGAGACAATGTGAATCAACTAAACCATCCGTGCCAACCCAACCAAACAGAACCATGGTGAATTCCGAGTGGATGGATGTTATTCGTACGATGCTTATTTGCTTGATAAAGAGGATGTAAGAATTGTGTGTGTTGATGGTTTGTATATGACTTAGCACTCGTGTGTCTGCTCATGTTGTGTGTATTGTTTTGCTTTGGGACACGATGCGATGCGATGCGATGCGATTCGATTCGATTCGATGTGGTGTTAGTATGAGAGAGTTTTCCCGATAGTGATGTTCTGGTTTGCTGATGTGCCGATGTGATGGGATGTGATGTGATGTGACGTGATGTGATGTGGAGTGAAGTGATGTGTTGATTTGAGCATTGTGTTGATTGATAGTAAGGGATGGTCCGAAGACCTCCCCACTGGCAAAAACTACGCACCCGAGCGAGCCCGATTAGGGATCGTCGCAGGCTTCAACCCGCCAGAGTGCAAGGGCGAGCCTCGACCTGGGGCCAGGGCGTCCGTGATCACCCTGGTCCCGGCGCCAGGTAAGTTTAAGCAATACCTAACCAATCAAAACCAATCAAAAACTAAACAATACCAACTAATATCCTCATTTGACAAAAACTCAGCAACAAGTAAACAAATACAAACAACAATAAACCATCCTAACACATTCATAACACACACCGATCGCATGAACAACGACGAATAATCCACTCAAACCCAGCTATCATCCAACATGTTCAATCCGTTGCTTCAAATGTCAAAACACAACAAATACTACTCACTTGACTCGCACAGTAGCATCGTACTACCAGAGCGAATCGCACTCGCGTAGAAGTGGAAAATCCTCCCCCATCCGCCTCTCCCATCTACTGCGAATAGGAGAAACCTTGTTCAAGATAGAACCTTCACATAGAACACCAATCGGTCACACAAACCACATCATCCTCACTTAGATCAATCCTCGTGTAAATTCAAATTTGCACATTAAGTGAGACAATGTGAATCAACTAAACCATCCGTGCCAACCCAACCAAACAGAACCATGGTGAATTCCGAGTGGATGGATGTTATTCGTACGATGCTTATTTGCTTGATAAAGAGGATGTAAGAATTGTGTGTGTTGATGGTTTGTATATGACTTAGCACTCGTGTGTCTGCTCATGTTGTGTGTATTGTTTTGCTTTGGGACACGATGCGATGCGATGCGATGCGATTCGATGTGGTGTTAGTATGAGAGAGTTTTCTCGATAGTGATGTTCTGGTTTGCTGATGTGCCGATGTGATGTGATGTGATGGGATGTGACGTGATGTGATGTGGAGTGAAGTGATGTGTTGATTTGAGCATTGTGTTGATTGATAGTAAGGGATGGTCCGAAGACCTCCCCACTGGCAAAAACTACGCACCCGAGCGAGCCCGATTAGGGATCGTCGCAGGCTTCAACCCGCCAGAGTGCAAGGGCGAGCCTCGACCTGGGGCCAGGGCGTCCGTGATCACCCTGGTCCCGGCGCCAGGTAAGTTTAAGCAATACCTAACCAATCAAAACCAATCAAAAACTAAACAATACCAACTAATATCCTCATTTGACAAAAACTCAGCAACAAGTAAACAAATACAAACAACAATAAACCATCCTAACACATTCATAACACACACCGATCGCATGAACAACGACGAATAATCCACTCAAACCCAGCTATCATCCAACATGTTCAATCCGTTGCTTCAAATGTCAAAACACAACAAATACTACTCACTTGACTCGCACAGTAGAATCGTACTACCAGAGCGAATCGCACTCGCGTAGAAGTGGAAAATCCTCCCCCATCCGCCTCTCCCCATCTAATGCGAATAGGAGAAACCTTGTTCAAGATAGAACCTTCACATAGAACACCAATCGGTCACACAAACCACATCATCCTCACTTAGATCAATACTCGTGTAAATTCAAATTTGCACATTAAGTGAGGCAATGTGAATCAACTAAACCATCCGTGCCAACCCAACCAAACAGAACCATGGTGAATTCCGAGTGGATGGATGTTATTCGTACGATGCTTATTTGCTTGATAAAGAGGATGTAAGAATTGTGTGTGTTGATGGTTTGTATATGACTTAGCACTCGTGTGTCTGCTCATGTTGTGTGTATTGTTTTGCTTTGGGACACGATGCGATGCGATGCGATTCGATGCGATTCGATTCGATTCGATGTGGTGTTAGTATGAGAGAGTTTTCTCGATAGTGATGTTCTGGTTTGCTGATGTGCCGATGTGATGTGATGTGATGGGATGTGACGTGATGTGATGTGGAGTGAAGTGATGTGTTGATTTGAGCATTGTGTTGATTGATAGTAAGGGATGGTCCGAAGACCTCCCCACTGGCAAAAACTACGCACCCGAGCGAGCCCGATTAGGGATCGTCGCAGGCTTCAACCCGCCAGAGTGCAAGGGCGAGCCTCGACCTGGGGCCAGGGCGTCCGTGATCACCCTGGTCCCGGCGCCAGGTAAGTTTAAGCAATACCTAACCAATCAAAACCAATCAAAAACTAAACAATACCAACTAATATCCTCATTTGACAAAAACTCAGCAACAAGTAAACAAATACAAACAACAATAAACCATCCTAACACATTCATAACACACACCGATCGCATGAACAACGACGAATAATCCACTCAAACCCAGCTATCATCCAACATGTTCAATCCGTTGCTTCAAATGTCAAAACACAACAAATACTACTCACTTGACTCGCACAGTAGAATCGTACTACCAGAGCGAATCGCACTCGCGTAGAAGTGGAAAATCCTCCCCCATCCGCCTCTCCCCATCTAATGCGAATAGGAGAAACCTTGTTCAAGATAGAACCTTCACATAGAACACCAATCGGTCACACAAACCACATCATCCTCACTTAGATCAATCCTCGTGTAAATTCAAATTTGCACATTAAGTGAGGCAATGTGAATCAACTAAACCATCCGTGCCAACCCAACCAAACAGAACCATGGTGAATTCCGAGTGGATGGATGTTATTCGTACGATGCTTATTTGCTTGATAAAGAGGATGTAAGAATTGTGTGTGTTGATGGTTTGTATATGACTTAGCACTCGTGTGTCTGCTCATGTTGTGCGTATTGTTTTGCTTTGGAACACGATGCGATGCGATGCGATTCGATTCGATTCGATGTGGTGTTAGTATGAGAGAGTTTTCTCGATAGTGATGTTCTGGTTTGCTGATGTGCCGATGTGATGTGATGTGATGTGATGTGACGTGATGTGATGTGGAGTGAAGTGATGTGTTGATTTGAGCATTGTGTTGATTGATAGTAAGGGATGGTCCGAAGACCTCCCCACTGGCAAAAACTACGCACCCGAGCGAGCCCGATTAGGGATCGTCGCAGGCTTCAACCCGCCAGAGTGCAAGGGCGAGCCTCGACCTGGGGCCAGGGCGTCCGTGATCACCCTGGTCCCGGCGCCAGGTAAGTTTAAGCAATACCTAACCAATCAAAACCAATCAAAAACTAAACAATACCAACTAATATCCTCATTTGACAAAAACTCAGCAACAAGTAAACAAATACAAACAACAATAAACCATCCTAACACATTCATAACACACACCGATCGCATGAACAACGACGAATAATCCACTCAAACCCAGCTATCATCCAACATGTTCAATCCGTTGCTTCAAATATCAAAACACAACAAATACTACTCACTTGACTCGCACAGTAGAATCGTACTACCAGAGCGAATCGCACTCGCGTAGAAGTGGAAAATCCTCCCCCATCCGCCTCTCCCCATCTAATGCGAATAGGAGAAACCTTGTTCAAGATAGAACCTTCACATAGAACACCAATCGGTCACACAAACCACATCATCCTCACTTAGATCAATCCTAGTGTAAATTCAAATTTGCACATTAAGTGAGACAATGTGAATCAACTAAACCATCCGTGCCAACCCAACCAAACAGAACCATGGTGAATTCCGAGTGGATGGATGTTATTCGTACGATGCTTATTTGCTTGATAAAGAGGATGTAAGAATTGTGTGTGTTGATGGTTTGTATATGACTTAGCACTCGTGTGTCTGCTCATGTTGTGTGTATTGTTTTGCTTTGGGACACGATGCGATGCGATGCGATGCGATTCGATTCGATGTGGTGTTAGTATGAGAGAGTTTTCTCGATAGTGATGTTCTGGTTTGCTGATGTGCCGATGTGATGGGATGTGACGTGATGTGATGTGGAGTGAAGTGATGTGTTGATTTGAGCATTGTGTTGATTGATAGTAAGGGATGGTCCGAAGACCTCCCCACTGGCAAAAACTACGCACCCGAGCGAGCCCGATTAGGGATCGTCGCAGGCTTCAACCCGCCAGAGTGCAAGGGCGAGCCTCGACCTGGGGCCAAGCGTCCGTGATCACCCTGGTCCCGGCGCCAGGTAAGTTTAAGCAATACCTAACCAATCAAAACCAATCAAAAACTAAACAATACCAACTAATATCCTCATTTGACAAAAACTCAGCAACAAGTAAACAAATACAAACAACAATAAACCATCCTAACACATTCATAACACACACCGATCGCATGAACAACGACGAATAATCCACTCAAACCCAGCTATCATCCAACATGTTCAATCCGTTGCTTCAAATGTCAAAACACAACAAATACTACTCACTTGACTCGCACAGTAGCATCGTACTACCAGAGCGAATCGCACTCGCGTAGAAGTGGAAAATCCTCCCCCATCCGCCTCTCCCATCTACTGCGAATAGGAGAAACCTTGTTCAAGATAGAACCTTCACATAGAACACCAATCGGTCACACAAACCACATCATCCTCACTTAGATCAATACTCGTGTAAATTCAAATTTGCACATTAAGTGAGACAATGTGAATCAACTAAACCATCCGTGCCAACCCAACCAAACAGAACCATGGTGAATTCCGAGTGGATGGATGTTATTCGTACGATGCTTATTTGCTTGATAAAGAGGATGTAAGAATTGTGTGTGTTGATGGTTTGTATATGACTTAGCACTCGTGTGTCTGCTCATGTTGTGTGTATTGTTTTGCTTTGGGACACGATGCGATGCGATGCGATTCGATTCGATTCGATTCGATGTGGTGTTAGTATGAGAGAGTTTTCTCGATAGTGATGTTCTGGTTTGCTGATGTGCCGATGTGATGTGATGTGATGTGATGTGACGTGATGTGATGTGGAGTGAAGTGATGTGTTGATTTGAGCATTGTGTTGATTGATAGTAAGGGATGGTCCGAAGACCTCCCCACTGGCAAAAACTACGCACCCGAGCGAGCCCGATTAGGGATCGTCGCAGGCTTCAACCCGCCAGAGTGCAAGGGCGAGCCTCGACCTGGTGCCAAGCGTCCGTGATCACCCTGGTCCCGGCGCCAGGTAAGTTTAAGCAATACCTAACCAATCAAAACCAATCAAAAACTAAACAATACCAACTAATATCCTCATTTGACAAAAACTCAGCAACAAGTAAACAAATACAAACAACAATAAACCATCCTAACACATTCATAACACACACCGATCGCATGAACAACGACGAATAATCCACTCAAACCCAGCTATCATCCAACATGTTCAATCCGTTGCTTCAAATATCAAAACACAACAAATACTACTCACTTGACTCGCACAGTAGCATCGTACTACTAGAGCGAATCGCACTCGCGTAGAAGTGGAAAATCCTCCCCCATCCGCCTCTCCCCATCTACTGCGAATAGGAGAAACCTTGTTCAAGATAGAACCTTCACATAGAACACCAATCGGTCACACAAACCACATCATCCTCACTTAGATCAATCCTCGTGTAAATTCAAATTTGCACATTAAGTGAGACAATGTGAATCAACTAAACCATCCGTGCCAACCCAACCAAACAGAACCATGGTGAATTCCGAGTGGATGGATGTTATTCGTACGATGCTTATTTGCTTGATAAAGAGGATGTAAGAATTGTGTGTGTTGATGGTTTGTATATGACTTAGCACTCGTGTGTCTGCTCATGTTGTGTGTATTGTTTTGCTTTGGGACACGATGCGATGCGATGCGATGCGATTCGATTCGATTCGATGTGGTGTTAGTATGAGAGAGTTTTCTCGATAGTGATGTTCTGGTTTGCTGATGTGCCGATGTGATGTGATGTGATGTGATGTGATGTGATGTGACGTGATGTGATGTGGAGTGAAGTGATGTGTTGATTTGAGCATTGTGTTGATTGATAGTAAGGGATGGTCCGAAGACCTCCCCACTGGCAAAAACTACGCACCCGAGCGAGCCCGATTAGGGATCGTCGCAGGCTTCAACCCGCCAGAGTGCAAGGGCGAGCCTCGACCTGGGGCCAGGGCGTCCGTGATCACCCTGGTCCCGGCGCCAGGTAAGTTTAAGCAATACCTAACCAATCAAAACCAATCAAAAACTAAACAATACCAACTAATATCCTCATTTGACAAAAACTCAGCAACAAGTAAACAAATACAAACAACAATAAACCATCCTAACACATTCATAACACACACCGATCGCATGAACAACGACGAATAATCCACTCAAACCCAGCTATCATCCAACATGTTCAATCCGTTGCTTCAAATATCAAAACACAACAAATACTACTCACTTGACTCGCACAGTAGAATCGTACTACCAGAGCGAATCGCACTCGCGTAGAAGTGGAAAATCCTCCCCCATCCGCCTCTCCCCATCTAATGCGAATAGGAGAAACCTTGTTCAAGATAGAACCTTCACATAGAACACCAATCGGTCACACAAACCACATCATCCTCACTTAGATCAATCCTCGTGTAAATTCAAATTTGCACATTAAGTGAGACAATGTGAATCAACTAAACCATCCGTGCCAACCCAACCAAACAGAACCATGGTGAATTCCGAGTGGATGGATGTTATTCGTACGATGCTTATTTGCTTGATAAAGAGGATGTAAGAATTGTGTGTGTTGATGGTTTGTATATGACTTAGCACTCGTGTGTCTGCTCATGTTGTGTGTATTGTTTTGCTTTGGGACACGATGCGATGCGATGCGATGCGATTCGATTCGATTCGATGTGGTGTTAGTATGAGAGAGTTTTCTCGATAGTGATGTTCTGGTTTGCTGATGTGCCGATGTGATGTGATGTGATGTGATGTGATGTGATGTGACGTGATGTGATGTGGAGTGAAGTGATGTGTTGATTTGAGCATTGTGTTGATTGATAGTAAGGGATGGTCCGAAGACCTCCCCACTGGCAAAAACTACGCACCCGAGCGAGCCCGATTAGGGATCGTCGCAGGCTTCAACCCGCCAGAGTGCAAGGGCGAGCCTCGACCTGGGGCCAGGGCGTCCGTGATCACCCTGGTCCCGGCGCCAGGTAAGTTTAAGCAATACCTAACCAATCAAAACCAATCAAAAACTAAACAATACCAACTAATATCCTCATTTGACAAAAACTCAGCAACAAGTAAACAAATACAAACAACAATAAACCATCCTAACACATTCATAACACACACCGATCGCATGAACAACGACGAATAATCCACTCAAACCCAGCTATCATCCAACATGTTCAATCCGTTGCTTCAAATATCAAAACACAACAAATACTACTCACTTGACTCGCACAGTAGAATCGTACTACCAGAGCGAATCGCACTCGCGTAGAAGTGGAAAATCCTCCCCCATCCGCCTCTCCCCATCTAATGCGAATAGGAGAAACCTTGTTCAAGATAGAACCTTCACATAGAACACCAATCGGTCACACAAACCACATCATCCTCACTTAGATCAATCCTCGTGTAAATTCAAATTTGCACATTAAGTGAGACAATGTGAATCAACTAAACCATCCGTGCCAACCCAACCAAACAGAACCATGGTGAATTCCGAGTGGATGGATGTTATTCGTACGATGCTTATTTGCTTGATAAAGAGGATGTAAGAATTGTGTGTGTTGATGGTTTGTATATGACTTAGCACTCGTGTGTCTGCTCATGTTGTGTGTATTGTTTTGCTTTGGGACACGATGCGATGCGATGCGATGCGATTCGATTCGATTCGATGTGGTGTTAGTATGAGAGAGTTTTCTCGATAGTGATGTTCTGGTTTGCTGATGTGCCGATGTGATGTGATGTGATGTGATGTGATGTGATGTGACGTGATGTGATGTGGAGTGAAGTGATGTGTTGATTTGAGCATTGTGTTGATTGATAGTAAGGGATGGTCCGAAGACCTCCCCACTGGCAAAAACTACGCACCCGAGCGAGCCCGATTAGGGATCGTCGCAGGCTTCAACCCGCCAGAGTGCAAGGGCGAGCCTCGACCTGGGGCCAGGGCGTCCGTGATCACCCTGGTCCCGGCGCCAGGTAAGTTTAAGCAATACCTAACCAATCAAAACCAATCAAAAACTAAACAATACCAACTAATATCCTCATTTGACAAAAACTCAGCAACAAGTAAACAAATACAAACAACAATAAACCATCCTAACACATTCATAACACACACCGATCGCATGAACAACGACGAATAATCCACTCAAACCCAGCTATCATCCAACATGTTCAATCCGTTGCTTCAAATGTCAAAACACAACAAATACTACTCACTTGACTCGCACAGTAGCATCGTACTACCAGAGCGAATCGCACTCGCGTAGAAGTGGAAAATCCTCCCCCATCCGCCTCTCCCATCTACTGCGAATAGGAGAAACCTTGTTCAAGATAGAACCTTCACATAGAACACCAATCGGTCACACAAACCACATCATCCTCACTTAGATCAATCCTCGTGTAAATTCAAATTTGCACATTAAGTGAGACAATGTGAATCAACTAAACCATCCGTGCCAACCCAACCAAACAGAACCATGGTGAATTCCGAGTGGATGGATGTTATTCGTACGATGCTTATTTGCTTGATAAAGAGGATGTAAGAATTGTGTGTGTTGATGGTTTGTATATGACTTAGCACTCGTGTGTCTGCTCATGTTGTGTGTATTGTTTTGCTTTGGGACACGATGCGATGCGATGCGATGCGATTCGATTCGATTCGATGTGGTGTTAGTATGAGAGAGTTTTCTCGATAGTGATGTTCTGGTTTGCTGATGTGCCGATGTGATGTGATGTGATGTGATGTGACGTGATGTGATGTGGAGTGAAGTGATGTGTTGATTTGAGCATTGTGTTGATTGATAGTAAGGGATGGTCCGAAGACCTCCCCACTGGCAAAAACTACGCACCCGAGCGAGCCCGATTAGGGATCGTCGCAGGCTTCAACCCGCCAGAGTGCAAGGGCGAGCCTCGACCTGGGGCCAGGGCGTCCGTGATCACCCTGGTCCCGGCGCCAGGTAAGTTTAAGCAATACCTAACCAATCAAAACCAATCAAAAACTAAACAATACCAACTAATATCCTCATTTGACAAAAACTCAGCAACAAGTAAACAAATACAAACAACAATAAACCATCCTAACACATTCATAACACACACCGATCGCATGAACAACGACGAATAATCCACTCAAACCCAGCTATCATCCAACATGTTCAATCCGTTGCTTCAAATGTCAAAACACAACAAATACTACTCACTTGACTCGCACAGTAGCATCGTACTACCAGAGCGAATCGCACTCGCGTAGAAGTGGAAAATCCTCCCCCATCCGCCTCTCCCATCTACTGCGAATAGGAGAAACCTTGTTCAAGATAGAACCTTCACATAGAACACCAATCGGTCACACAAACCACATCATCCTCACTTAGATCAATCCTCGTGTAAATTCAAATTTGCACATTAAGTGAGACAATGTGAATCAACTAAACCATCCGTGCCAACCCAACCAAACAGAACCATGGTGAATTCCGAGTGGATGGATGTTATTCGTACGATGCTTATTTGCTTGATAAAGAGGATGTAAGAATTGTGTGTGTTGATGGTTTGTATATGACTTAGCACTCGTGTGTCTGCTCATGTTGTGTGTATTGTTTTGCTTTGGGACACGATGCGATGCGATGCGATGCGATTCGATTCGATTCGATGTGGTGTTAGTATGAGAGAGTTTTCTCGATAGTGATGTTCTGGTTTGCTGATGTGCCGATGTGATGTGATGTGATGTGATGTGACGTGATGTGATGTGGAGTGAAGTGATGTGTTGATTTGAGCATTGTGTTGATTGATAGTAAGGGATGGTCCGAAGACCTCCCCACTGGCAAAAACTACGCACCCGAGCGAGCCCGATTAGGGATCGTCGCAGGCTTCAACCCGCCAGAGTGCAAGGGCGAGCCTTGACCTGGGGCCAGGGCGTCCGTGATCACCCTGGTCCCGGCGCCAGGTAAGTTTAGCAATACCTAACCAATCAAAACCAATCAAAAACTAAACAATACCAACTAATATCCTCATTTGACAAAAACTCAGCAACAAGTAAACAAATACAAACAACAATAAACCATCCTAACACATTCATAACACACACCGATCGCATGAACAACGACGAATAATCCACTCAAACCCAGCTATCATCCAACATGTTCAATCCGTTGCTTCAAATATCAAAACACAACAAATACTACTCACTTGACTCGCACAGTAGCATCGTACTACCAGAGCGAATCGCACTCGCGTAGAAGTGGAAAATCCTCCCCCATCCGCCTCTCCCATCTAATGCGAATAGGAGAAACCTTGTTCAAGATAGAACCTTCACATAGAACACCAATCGGTCACACAAACCACATCATCCTCACTTAGATCAATCCTCGTGTAAATTCAAATTTGCACATTAAGTGAGACAATGTGAATCAACTAAACCATCCGTGCCAACCCAACCAAACAGAACCATGGTGAATTCCGAGTGGATGGATGTTATTCGTACGATGCTTATTTGCTTGATAAAGAGGATGTAAGAATTGTGTGTGTTGATGGTTTGTATATGACTTAGCACTCGTGTGTCTGCTCATGTTGTGTGTATTGTTTTGCTTTGGGACACGATGCGATGCGATGCGATGCGATTCGATTCGATTCGATGTGGTGTTAGTATGAGAGAGTTTTCTCGATAGTGATGTTCTGGTTTGCTGATGTGCCGATGTGATGTGATGTGATGTGATGTGATGTGATGTGATGTGGAGTGAAGTGATGTGTTGATTTGAGCATTGTGTTGATTGATAGTAAGGGATGGTCCGAAGACCTCCCCACTGGCAAAAACTACGCACCCGAGCGAGCCCGATTAGGGATCGTCGCAGGCTTCAACCCGCCAGAGTGCAAGGGCGAGCCTCGACCTGGGGCCAGGGCGTCCGTGATCACCCTGGTCCCGGCGCCAGGTAAGCTTAAGCAATACCTAACCAATCAAAACCAATCAAAAACTAAACAATACCAACTAATATCCTCATTTGACAAAAACTCAGCAACAAGTAAACAAATACAAACAACAATAAACCATCCTAACACATTCATAACACACACCGATCGCATGAACAACGACGAATAATCCACTCAAACCCAGCTATCATCCAACATGTTCAATCCGTTGCTTCAAATGTCAAAACACAACAAATACTACTCACTTGACTCGCACAGTAGCATCGTACTACCAGAGCGAATCGCACTCGCGTAGAAGTGGAAAATCCTCCCCCATCCGCCTCTCCCCATCTAATGCGAATAGGAGAAACCTTGTTCAAGATAGAACCTTCACATAGAACACCAATCGGTCACACAAACCACATCATCCTCACTTAGATCAATCCTAGTGTAAATTCAAATTTGCACATTAAGTGAGGCAATGTGAATCAACTAAACCATCCGTGCCAACCCAACCAAACAGAACCATGGTGAATTCCGAGTGGATGGATGTTATTCGTACGATGCTTATTTGCTTGATAAAGAGGATGTAAGAATTGTGTGTGTTGATGGTTTGTATATGACTTAGCACTCGTGTGTCTGCTCATGTTGTGTGTATTGTTTTGCTTTGGGACACGATGCGATGCGATTCGATTCGATTTGGTGTTAGTATGAGAGAGTTTTCTCGATAGTGATGTTCTGGTTTGCTGATGTGCCGATGTGATGTGATGTGATGTGACGTGATGTGATGTGATGTGGAGTGAAGTGATGTGTTGATTTGAGCATTGTGTTGATTGATAGTAAGGGATGGTCCGAAGACCTCCCCACTGGCAAAAACTACGCACCCGAGCGAGCCCGATTAGGGATCGTCGCAGGCTTCAACCCGCCAGAGTGCAAGGGCGAGCCTCGACCTGGGGCCAGGGCGTCCGTGATCACCCTGGTCCCGGCGCCAGGTAAGTTTAAGCAATACCTAACCAATCAAAATCAATCAAAAACTAAACAATACCAACTAATATCCTCATTTGACAAAAACTCAGCAACAAGTAAACAAATACAAACAACAATAAACCATCCTAACACATTCAAAACACACACCGATCGCATGAACAACGACGAATAATCCACTCAAAACCAGCCATCGTCCTACATGTTCAATCCGTTGCTTCAAATATCAAAACACAACAAATACTACTCACTTGACTCGCACAGTAGCATCGTACTACCAGAGCGAATCGCACTCGCGTAGAAGTGGAAAATCCTCCCCCATCCGCCTCTCCCATCTACTGCGAATAGGAGAAACCTTGTTCAAGATAGAACCTTCACATAGAACACCAATCGGTCACACAAACCACATCATCCTCACTTAGATCAATACTCGTGTAAATTCAAATTTGCACATTAAGTGAGACAATGTGAATCAACTAAACCATCCGTGCCAACCCAACCAAACAGAACCATGGTGAATTCCGAGTGGATGGATGTTATTCGTACGATGCTTATTTGCTTGATAAAGAGGATGTAAGAATTGTGTGTGTTGATGGTTTGTATATGACTTAGCACTCGTGTGTCTGCTCATGTTGTGTGTATTGTTTTGCTTTGGGACACGATGCGATGCGATGCGATGCGATTCGATTCGATTCGATGTGGTGTTAGTATGAGAGAGTTTTCTCGATAGTGATGTTCTGGTTTGCTGATGTGCCGATGTGATGTGATGTGATGTGATGTGACGTGATGTGATGTGGAGTGAAGTGATGTGTTGATTTGAGCATTGTGTTGATTGATAGTAAGGGATGGTCCGAAGACCTCCCCACTGGCAAAAACTACGCACCCGAGCGAGCCCGATTAGGGATCGTCGCAGGCTTCAACCCGCCAGAGTGCAAGGGCGAGCCTCGACCTGGGGCCAGGGCGTCCGTGATCACCCTGGTCCCGGCGCCAGGTAAGTTTAAGCATTACCTAACCAATCAAAACCAATCAAAAACTAAACAATACCAACTAATATCCTCATCACATCACATCGGCACATCAGCAAACCAGAACATCACTATCGAGAAAACTCTATCATACTAACACCACATCGAATCGCATCGCATCGCATCGTGTCCCAAAGCAAAACAATACACATAACATGAGCAGACACACGAGTGCTAATTCATATACAATCCATCAACACACACAATTCTTACATCCTCTTTATCAAGCAAATAATCATCGTACGAATAACATCCATCCACTCGGAATTCACCATGGTTCTGTTTGGTTCGGTTGGCACGGATGGTTTAGTTGATTCACATTGTCTCACTTAATGTGCAAATTTGAATTTACACGAGTATTGATCTAAGTGAGGATGATGTGGTTTGTGTGACCGATTGGTGTTCTATGTGAAGGTTCTATCTTGAACAAGGTTTCTCCTATTCGCAGTAGATGGGGAGAGGCGGATGGGGGAGGATTTTCCACTTCTACGCGAGTGCGATTCGCTCTGGTAGTACGATTCTACTGTGCGAGTCAAGTGAGTAGTATTTGTTGTGTTTTGATATTTGAAGCGCCAGGTAAGTTTAAGCAATACCTAACCAATCAAAACCAATCAAAAACTAAACAATAACAACTAGTATCCTCATTTTACAAAAACTCAGCAACAAGTAAACAAATACAAACAACAATAAACCATCCTAACACATTCATAACACACACCGATCGCATGAACAACGACGAATAATCCACTCAAACCCAGCTATCATCCAACATGTTCAATCCGTTGCTTCAAATGTCAAAACACAACAAATACTACTCACTTGACTCGCACAGTAGAATCGTACTACCAGAGCGAATCGCACTCGCGTAGAAGTGGAAAATCCTCCCCCATCCGCCTCTCCCCATCTAATGCGAATAGGAGAAACCTTGTTCGAGATAGAACCTTCACATAGAACACCAATCGGTCACACAAACCACATCATCCTCACTTAGATCAATCCTCGTGTAAATTCAAATTTGCACATTAAGTGAGACAATGTGAATCAACTAAACCATCCGTGCCAACCCAACCAAACAGAACCATGGTGAATTCCGAGTGGATGGATGTTATTCGTACGATGCTTATTTGCTTGATAAAGAGGATGTAAGAATTGTGTGTGTTGATGGTTTGTATATGACTTAGCACTCGTGTGTCTGCTCATGTTGTGTGTATTGTTTTGCTTTGGGACACGATGCGATGCGATGCGATGCGATTCGATTCGATTCGATGTGGTGTTAGTATGAGAGAGTTTTCTCGATAGTGATGTTCTGGTTTGCTGATGTGCCGATGTGATGTGATGTGATGTGATGTGATGTGATGTGACGTGATGTGATGTGGAGTGAAGTGATGTGTTGATTTGAGCATTGTGTTGATTGATAGTAAGGGATGGTCCGAAGACCTCCCCACTGGCAAAAACTACGCACCCGAGCGAGCCCGATTAGGGATCGTCGCAGGCTTCAACCCGCCAGAGTGCAAGGGCGAGCCTCGACCTGGGGCCAGGGCGTCCGTGATCACCCTGGTCCCGGCGCCAGGTAAGTTTAAGCAATACCTAACCAATCAAAACCAATCAAAAACTAAACAATACCAACTAATATCCTCATTTGACAAAAACTCAGCAACAAGTAAACAAATACAAACAACAATAAACCATCCTAACACATTCATAACACACACCGATCGCATGAACAACGACGAATAATCCACTCAAACCCAGCTATCATCCAACATGTTCAATCCGTTGCTTCAAATGTCAAAACACAACAAATACTACTCACTTGACTCGCACAGTAGCATCGTACTACCAGAGCGAATCGCACTCGCGTAGAAGTGGAAAATCCTCCCCCATCCGCCTCTCCCATCTACTGCGAATAGGAGAAACCTTGTTCAAGATAGAACCTTCACATAGAACACCAATCGGTCACACAAACCACATCATCCTCACTTAGATCAATCCTCGTGTAAATTCAAATTTGCACATTAAGTGAGACAATGTGAATCAACTAAACCATCCGTGCCAACCCAACCAAACAGAACCATGGTGAATTCCGAGTGGATGGATGTTATTCGTACGATGCTTATTTGCTTGATAAAGAGGATGTAAGAATTGTGTGTGTTGATGGTTTGTATATGACTTAGCACTCGTGTGTCTGCTCATGTTGTGTGTATTGTTTTGCTTTGGGACACGATGCGATGCGATGCGATGCGATTCGATTCGATTCGATGTGGTGTTAGTATGAGAGAGTTTTCTCGATAGTGATGTTCTGGTTTGCTGATGTGCCGATGTGATGTGATGTGATGTGATGTGACGTGATGTGATGTGGAGTGAAGTGATGTGTTGATTTGAGCATTGTGTTGATTGATAGTAAGGGATGGTCCGAAGACCTCCCCACTGGCAAAAACTACGCACCCGAGCGAGCCCGATTAGGGATCGTCGCAGGCTTCAACCCGCCAGAGTGCAAGGGCGAGCCTCGACCTGGGGCCAGGGCGTCCGTGATCACCCTGGTCCCGGCGCCAGGTAAGTTTAAGCAATACCTAACCAATCAAAACCAATCAAAAACTAAACAATACCAACTAATATCCTCATTTGACAAAAACTCAGCAACAAGTAAACAAATACAAACAACAATAAACCATCCTAACACATTCATAACACACACCGATCGCATGAACAACGACGAATAATCCACTCAAACCCAGCTATCATCCAACATGTTCAATCCGTTGCTTCAAATGTCAAAACACAACAAATACTACTCACTTGACTCGCACAGTAGCATCGTACTACCAGAGCGAATCGCACTCGCGTAGAAGTGGAAAATCCTCCCCCATCCGCCTCTCCCATCTACTGCGAATAGGAGAAACCTTGTTCAAGATAGAACCTTCACATAGAACACCAATCGGTCACACAAACCACATCATCCTCACTTAGATCAATCCTCGTGTAAATTCAAATTTGCACATTAAGTGAGACAATGTGAATCAACTAAACCATCCGTGCCAACCCAACCAAACAGAACCATGGTGAATTCCGAGTGGATGGATGTTATTCGTACGATGCTTATTTGCTTGATAAAGAGGATGTAAGAATTGTGTGTGTTGATGGTTTGTATATGACTTAGCACTCGTGTGTCTGCTCATGTTGTGTGTATTGTTTTGCTTTGGGACACGATGCGATGCGATGCGATGCGATTCGATTCGATTCGATGTGGTGTTAGTATGAGAGAGTTTTCTCGATAGTGATGTTCTGGTTTGCTGATGTGCCGATGTGATGTGATGTGATGTGATGTGACGTGATGTGATGTGGAGTGAAGTGATGTGTTGATTTGAGCATTGTGTTGATTGATAGTAAGGGATGGTCCGAAGACCTCCCCACTGGCAAAAACTACGCACCCGAGCGAGCCCGATTAGGGATCGTCGCAGGCTTCAACCCGCCAGAGTGCAAGGGCGAGCCTTGACCTGGGGCCAGGGCGTCCGTGATCACCCTGGTCCCGGCGCCAGGTAAGTTTAGCAATACCTAACCAATCAAAACCAATCAAAAACTAAACAATACCAACTAATATCCTCATTTGACAAAAACTCAGCAACAAGTAAACAAATACAAACAACAATAAACCATCCTAACACATTCATAACACACACCGATCGCATGAACAACGACGAATAATCCACTCAAACCCAGCTATCATCCAACATGTTCAATCCGTTGCTTCAAATATCAAAACACAACAAATACTACTCACTTGACTCGCACAGTAGCATCGTACTACCAGAGCGAATCGCACTCGCGTAGAAGTGGAAAATCCTCCCCCATCCGCCTCTCCCATCTAATGCGAATAGGAGAAACCTTGTTCAAGATAGAACCTTCACATAGAACACCAATCGGTCACACAAACCACATCATCCTCACTTAGATCAATCCTCGTGTAAATTCAAATTTGCACATTAAGTGAGACAATGTGAATCAACTAAACCATCCGTGCCAACCCAACCAAACAGAACCATGGTGAATTCCGAGTGGATGGATGTTATTCGTACGATGCTTATTTGCTTGATAAAGAGGATGTAAGAATTGTGTGTGTTGATGGTTTGTATATGACTTAGCACTCGTGTGTCTGCTCATGTTGTGTGTATTGTTTTGCTTTGGGACACGATGCGATGCGATGCGATGCGATTCGATTCGATTCGATGTGGTGTTAGTATGAGAGAGTTTTCTCGATAGTGATGTTCTGGTTTGCTGATGTGCCGATGTGATGTGATGTGATGTGATGTGATGTGATGTGATGTGGAGTGAAGTGATGTGTTGATTTGAGCATTGTGTTGATTGATAGTAAGGGATGGTCCGAAGACCTCCCCACTGGCAAAAACTACGCACCCGAGCGAGCCCGATTAGGGATCGTCGCAGGCTTCAACCCGCCAGAGTGCAAGGGCGAGCCTCGACCTGGGGCCAGGGCGTCCGTGATCACCCTGGTCCCGGCGCCAGGTAAGCTTAAGCAATACCTAACCAATCAAAACCAATCAAAAACTAAACAATACCAACTAATATCCTCATTTGACAAAAACTCAGCAACAAGTAAACAAATACAAACAACAATAAACCATCCTAACACATTCATAACACACACCGATCGCATGAACAACGACGAATAATCCACTCAAACCCAGCTATCATCCAACATGTTCAATCCGTTGCTTCAAATGTCAAAACACAACAAATACTACTCACTTGACTCGCACAGTAGCATCGTACTACCAGAGCGAATCGCACTCGCGTAGAAGTGGAAAATCCTCCCCCATCCGCCTCTCCCCATCTAATGCGAATAGGAGAAACCTTGTTCAAGATAGAACCTTCACATAGAACACCAATCGGTCACACAAACCACATCATCCTCACTTAGATCAATCCTAGTGTAAATTCAAATTTGCACATTAAGTGAGGCAATGTGAATCAACTAAACCATCCGTGCCAACCCAACCAAACAGAACCATGGTGAATTCCGAGTGGATGGATGTTATTCGTACGATGCTTATTTGCTTGATAAAGAGGATGTAAGAATTGTGTGTGTTGATGGTTTGTATATGACTTAGCACTCGTGTGTCTGCTCATGTTGTGTGTATTGTTTTGCTTTGGGACACGATGCGATGCGATTCGATTCGATTTGGTGTTAGTATGAGAGAGTTTTCTCGATAGTGATGTTCTGGTTTGCTGATGTGCCGATGTGATGTGATGTGATGTGACGTGATGTGATGTGATGTGGAGTGAAGTGATGTGTTGATTTGAGCATTGTGTTGATTGATAGTAAGGGATGGTCCGAAGACCTCCCCACTGGCAAAAACTACGCACCCGAGCGAGCCCGATTAGGGATCGTCGCAGGCTTCAACCCGCCAGAGTGCAAGGGCGAGCCTCGACCTGGGGCCAGGGCGTCCGTGATCACCCTGGTCCCGGCGCCAGGTAAGTTTAAGCAATACCTAACCAATCAAAATCAATCAAAAACTAAACAATACCAACTAATATCCTCATTTGACAAAAACTCAGCAACAAGTAAACAAATACAAACAACAATAAACCATCCTAACACATTCAAAACACACACCGATCGCATGAACAACGACGAATAATCCACTCAAAACCAGCCATCGTCCTACATGTTCAATCCGTTGCTTCAAATATCAAAACACAACAAATACTACTCACTTGACTCGCACAGTAGCATCGTACTACCAGAGCGAATCGCACTCGCGTAGAAGTGGAAAATCCTCCCCCATCCGCCTCTCCCATCTACTGCGAATAGGAGAAACCTTGTTCAAGATAGAACCTTCACATAGAACACCAATCGGTCACACAAACCACATCATCCTCACTTAGATCAATACTCGTGTAAATTCAAATTTGCACATTAAGTGAGACAATGTGAATCAACTAAACCATCCGTGCCAACCCAACCAAACAGAACCATGGTGAATTCCGAGTGGATGGATGTTATTCGTACGATGCTTATTTGCTTGATAAAGAGGATGTAAGAATTGTGTGTGTTGATGGTTTGTATATGACTTAGCACTCGTGTGTCTGCTCATGTTGTGTGTATTGTTTTGCTTTGGGACACGATGCGATGCGATGCGATGCGATTCGATTCGATTCGATGTGGTGTTAGTATGAGAGAGTTTTCTCGATAGTGATGTTCTGGTTTGCTGATGTGCCGATGTGATGTGATGTGATGTGATGTGACGTGATGTGATGTGGAGTGAAGTGATGTGTTGATTTGAGCATTGTGTTGATTGATAGTAAGGGATGGTCCGAAGACCTCCCCACTGGCAAAAACTACGCACCCGAGCGAGCCCGATTAGGGATCGTCGCAGGCTTCAACCCGCCAGAGTGCAAGGGCGAGCCTCGACCTGGGGCCAGGGCGTCCGTGATCACCCTGGTCCCGGCGCCAGGTAAGTTTAAGCATTACCTAACCAATCAAAACCAATCAAAAACTAAACAATACCAACTAATATCCTCATCACATCACATCGGCACATCAGCAAACCAGAACATCACTATCGAGAAAACTCTATCATACTAACACCACATCGAATCGCATCGCATCGCATCGTGTCCCAAAGCAAAACAATACACATAACATGAGCAGACACACGAGTGCTAATTCATATACAATCCATCAACACACACAATTCTTACATCCTCTTTATCAAGCAAATAATCATCGTACGAATAACATCCATCCACTCGGAATTCACCATGGTTCTGTTTGGTTCGGTTGGCACGGATGGTTTAGTTGATTCACATTGTCTCACTTAATGTGCAAATTTGAATTTACACGAGTATTGATCTAAGTGAGGATGATGTGGTTTGTGTGACCGATTGGTGTTCTATGTGAAGGTTCTATCTTGAACAAGGTTTCTCCTATTCGCAGTAGATGGGGAGAGGCGGATGGGGGAGGATTTTCCACTTCTACGCGAGTGCGATTCGCTCTGGTAGTACGATTCTACTGTGCGAGTCAAGTGAGTAGTATTTGTTGTGTTTTGATATTTGAAGCGCCAGGTAAGTTTAAGCAATACCTAACCAATCAAAACCAATCAAAAACTAAACAATAACAACTAGTATCCTCATTTTACAAAAACTCAGCAACAAGTAAACAAATACAAACAACAATAAACCATCCTAACACATTCATAACACACACCGATCGCATGAACAACGACGAATAATCCACTCAAACCCAGCTATCATCCAACATGTTCAATCCGTTGCTTCAAATGTCAAAACACAACAAATACTACTCACTTGACTCGCACAGTAGAATCGTACTACCAGAGCGAATCGCACTCGCGTAGAAGTGGAAAATCCTCCCCCATCCGCCTCTCCCCATCTAATGCGAATAGGAGAAACCTTGTTCGAGATAGAACCTTCACATAGAACACCAATCGGTCACACAAACCACATCATCCTCACTTAGATCAATCCTAGTGTAAATTCAAATTTGCACATTAAGTGAGACAATGTGAATCAACTAAACCATCCGTGCCAACCCAACCAAACAGAACCATGGTGAATTCCGAGTGGATGGATGTTATTCGTACGATGCTTATTTGCTTGATAAAGAGGATGTAAGAATTGTGTGTGTTGATGGTTTGTATATGACTTAGCACTCGTGTGTCTGCTCATGTTGTGTGTATTGTTTTGCTTTGGGACACGACGCGATGCGATGCGATGCGATTCGATTCGATTCGATGTGGTGTTAGTATGAGAGAGTTTTCTCGATAGTGATGTTCTGGTTTGCTGATGTGCCGATGTGATGTGATGTGATGTGATGTGGAGTGAAGTGATGTGTTGATTTGAGCATTGTGTTGATTGATAGTAAGGGATGGTCCGAAGACCTCCCCACTGGCAAAAACTACGCACCCGAGCGAGCCCGATTAGGGATCGTCGCAGGCTTCAACCCGCCAGAGTGCAAGGGCGAGCCTCGACCTGGGGCCAGGGCGTCCGTGATCACCCTGGTCCCGGCGCCAGGTAAGTTTAAGCAATACCTAACCAATCAAAACCAATCAAAAACTAAACAATACCAACTAATATCCTCATTTGACAAAAACTCAGCAACAAGTAAACAAATACAAACAACAATAAACCATCCTAACACATTCATAACACACACCGATCGCATGAACAACGACGAATAATCCACTCAAACTCAGCTATCATCCAACATGTTCAATCCGTTGCTTCAAATATCAAAACACAACAAATACTACTCACTTGACTCGCACAGTAGAATCGTACTACCAGAGCGAATCGCACTCGCGTAGAAGTGGAAAATCCTCCCCCATCCGCCTCTCCCCATCTAATGCGAATAGGAGAAACCTTGTTCAAGATAGAACCTTCACATAGAACACCAATCGGTCACACAAACCACATCATCCTCACTTAGATCAATCCTAGTGTAAATTCAAATTTGCACATTAAGTGAGGTAATGTGAATCAACTAAACCATCCGTGCCAACCCAACCAAACAGAACCATGGTGAATTCCGAGTGGATGGATGTTATTCGTACGATGCTTATTTGCTTGATAAAGAGGATGTAAGAATTGTGTGTGTTGATGGTTTGTATATGACTTAGCACTCGTGTGTCTGCTCATGTTGTGTGTATTGTTTTGCTTTGGGAAACGATGCGATGCGATTCGATTCGATGTGGTGATAGTATGAGAGAGTTTTCTCGATAGTGATGTTCTGGTTTGCTGATGTGCCGATGTGATGTGATGTGATGTGATGTGGAGTGAAGTGATGTGTTGATTTGAGCATTGTGTTGATTGATAGTAAGGGATGGTCCGAAGACCTCCCCACTGGCAAAAACTACGCACCCGAGCGAGCCCGATTAGGGATCGTCGCAGGCTTCAACCCGCCAGAGTGCAAGGGCGAGCCTCGACCTGGGGCCAGGGCGTCCGTGATCACCCTGGTCCCGGCGCCAGGTAAGTTTAAGCAATACCTAACCAATCAAAACCAATCAAAAACTAAACAATACCAACTAATATCCTCATCACATCACATCGGCACATCAGCAAACCAGAACATCACTATCGAGAAAACTCTATCATACTAACACCACATCGAATCGCATCGCATCGCATCGTGTCCCAAAGCAAAACAATACACATAACATGAGCAGACACACGAGTGCTAATTCATATACAATCCATCAACACACACAATTCTTACATCCTCTTTATCAAGCAAATAATCATCGTACGAATAACATCCATCCACTCGGAATTCACCATGGTTCTGTTTGGTTCGGTTGGCACGGATGGTTTAGTTGATTCACATTGTCTCACTTAATGTGCAAATTTGAATTTACACGAGTATTGATCTAAGTGAGGATGATGTGGTTTGTGTGACCGATTGGTGTTCTATGTGAAGGTTCTATCTTGAACAAGGTTTCTCCTATTCGCAGTAGATGGGGAGAGGCGGATGGGGGAGGATTTTCCACTTCTACGCGAGTGCGATTCGCTCTAGTAGTACGATGCTACTGTGCGAGTCAAGTGAGTAGTATTTGTTGTGTTTTGATATTTGAAGCGCCAGGTAAGTTTAAGCAATACCTAACCAATCAAAACCAATCAAAAACTAAACAATAACAACTAGTATCCTCATTTGACAAAAACTCAGCAACAAGTAAACAAATACAAACAACAATAAACCATCCTAACACATTCATAACACACACCGATCGCATGAACAACGACGAATAATCCACTCAAACCCAGCTATCATCCAACATGTTCAATCCGTTGCTTCAAATGTCAAAACACAACAAATACTACTCACTTGACTCGCACAGTAGAATCGTACTACCAGAGCGAATCGCACTCGCGTAGAAGTGGAAAATCCTCCCCCATCCGCCTCTCCCCATCTAATGCGAATAGGAGAAACCTTGTTCGAGATAGAACCTTCACATAGAACACCAATCGGTCACACAAACCACATCATCCTCACTTAGATCAATCCTAGTGTAAATTCAAATTTGCACATTAAGTGAGACAATGTGAATCAACTAAACCATCCGTGCCAACCCAACCAAACAGAACCATGGTGAATTCCGAGTGGATGGATGTTATTCGTACGATGCTTATTTGCTTGATAAAGAGGATGTAAGAATTGTGTGTGTTGATGGTTTGTATATGACTTAGCACTCGTGTGTCTGCTCATGTTGTGTGTATTGTTTTGCTTTGGGACACGATGCGATGCGATGCGATTCGATGCGATTCGATTCGATTCGATGTGGTGTTAGTATGAGAGAGTTTTCTCGATAGTGATGTTCTGGTTTGCTGATGTGCCGATGTGATGTGATGTGATGTGATGTGGAGTGAAGTGATGTGTTGATTTGAGCATTGTGTTGATTGATAGTAAGGGATGGTCCGAAGACCTCCCCACTGGCAAAAACTACGCACCCGAGCGAGCCCGATTAGGGATCGTCGCAGGCTTCAACCCGCCAGAGTGCAAGGGCGAGCCTCGACCTGGGGCCAGGGCGTCCGTGATCACCCTGGTCCCGGCGCCAGGTAAGTTTAAGCAATACCTAACCAATCAAAACCAATCAAAAACTAAACAATACCAACTAATATCCTCATTTGACAAAAACTCAGCAACAAGTAAACAAATACAAACAACAATAAACCATCCTAACACATTCATAACACACACCGATCGCATGAACAACGACGAATAATCCACTCAAACTCAGCTATCATCCAACATGTTCAATCCGTTGCTTCAAATATCAAAACACAACAAATACTACTCACTTGACTCGCACAGTAGAATCGTACTACCAGAGCGAATCGCACTCGCGTAGAAGTGGAAAATCCTCCCCCATCCGCCTCTCCCCATCTAATGCGAATAGGAGAAACCTTGTTCAAGATAGAACCTTCACATAGAACACCAATCGGTCACACAAACCACATCATCCTCACTTAGATCAATCCTAGTGTAAATTCAAATTTGCACATTAAGTGAGGTAATGTGAATCAACTAAACCATCCGTGCCAACCCAACCAAACAGAACCATGGTGAATTCCGAGTGGATGGATGTTATTCGTACGATGCTTATTTGCTTGATAAAGAGGATGTAAGAATTGTGTGTGTTGATGGTTTGTATATGACTTAGCACTCGTGTGTCTGCTCATGTTGTGTGTATTGTTTTGCTTTGGGAAACGATGCGATGCGATTCGATTCGATGTGGTGATAGTATGAGAGAGTTTTCTCGATAGTGATGTTCTGGTTTGCTGATGTGCCGATGTGATGTGATGTGATGTGATGTGGAGTGAAGTGATGTGTTGATTTGAGCATTGTGTTGATTGATAGTAAGGGATGGTCCGAAGACCTCCCCACTGGCAAAAACTACGCACCCGAGCGAGCCCGATTAGGGATCGTCGCAGGCTTCAACCCGCCAGAGTGCAAGGGCGAGCCTCGACCTGGGGCCAGGGCGTCCGTGATCACCCTGGTCCCGGCGCCAGGTAAGTTTAAGCAATACCTAACCAATCAAAACCAATCAAAAACTAAACAATACCAACTAATATCCTCATTTGACAAAAACTCAGCAACAAGTAAACAAATACAAACAACAATAAACAATCCTAACACATTCATAACACACACCGATCGCATGAACAACGACGAATAATCCACTCAAACCCAGCTATCATCCAACATGTTCAATCCGTTGCTTCAAATATCAAAACACAACAAATACTACTCACTTGACTCGCACAGTAGAATCGTACTACCAGAGCGAATCGCACTCGCGTAGAAGTGGAAAATCCTCCCCCATCCGCCTCTCCCCATCTAATGCGAATAGGAGAAACCTTGTTCAAGATAGAACCTTCACATAGAACACCAATCGGTCACACAAACCACATCATCCTCACTTAGATCAATCCTAGTGTAAATTCAAATTTGCACATTAAGTGAGGCAATGTGAATCAACTAAACCATCCGTGCCAACCCAACCAAACAGAACCATGGTGAATTCCGAGTGGATGGATGTTATTCGTACGATGCTTATTTGCTTGATAAAGAGGATGTAAGAATTGTGTGTGTTGATGGTTTGTATATGACTTAGCACTCGTGTGTCTGCTCATGTTGTGTGTATTGTTTTGCTTTGGGACACGATGCGATGCGATGCGATGCGATTCGATTCGATGTGGTGTTAGTATGAGAGAGTTTTCTCGATAGTGATGTTCTGGTTTGCTGATGTGCCGATGTGATGTGATGTGATGTGATGTGGAGTGAAGTGATGTGTTGATTTGAGCATTGTGTTGATTGATAGTAAGGGATGGTCCGAAGACCTCCCCACTGGCAAAAACTACGCACCCGAGCGAGCCCGATTAGGGATCGTCGCAGGCTTCAACCCGCCAGAGTGCAAGGGCGAGCCTCGACCTGGGGCCAGGGCGTCCGTGATCACCCTGGTCCCGGCGCCAGGTAAGTTTAAGCAATACCTAACCAATCAAAACCAATCAAAAACTAAACAATACCAACTAATATCCTCATTTGACAAAAACTCAGCAACAAGTAAACAAATACAAACAACAATAAACCATCCTAACACATTCATAACACACACCGATCGCATGAACAACGACGAATAATCCACTCAAACCCAGCTATCATCCAACATGTTCAATCCGTTGCTTCAAATATCAAAACACAACAAATACTACTCACTTGACTCGCACAGTAGAATCGTACTACCAGAGCGAATCGCACTCGCGTAGAAGTGGAAAATCCTCCCCCATCCGCCTCTCCCCATCTAATGCGAATAGGAGAAACCTTGTTCAAGATAGAACCTTCACATAGAACACCAATCGGTCACACAAACCACATCATCCTCACTTAGATCAATCCTCGTGTAAATTCAAATTTGCACATTAAGTGAGGCAATGTGAATCAACTAAACCATCCGTGCCAACCGAACCAAACAGAACCATGGTGAATTCCGAGTGGATGGATGTTATTCGTACGATGCTTATTTGCTTGATGAAGAGGATGTAAGAATTGTGTGTGTTGATGGTTTGTATATGACTTAGCACTCGTGTGTCTGCTCATGTTGTGTGTATTGTTTTGCTTTGGGACACGATGCGATGCGATGCGATGCGATTCGATTCGATGTGGTGTTAGTATGAGAGAGTTTTCTCGATAGTGATGTTCTGGTTTGCTGATGTGCCGATGTGATGTGATGTGATGTGATGTGGAGTGAAGTGATGTGTTGATTTGAGCATTGTGTTGATTGATAGTAAGGGATGGTCCGAAGACCTCCCCACTGGCAAAAACTACGCACCCGAGCGAGCCCGATTAGGGATCGTCGCAGGCTTCAACCCGCCAGAGTGCAAGGGCGAGCCTCGACCTGGGGCCAGGGCGTCCGTGATCACCCTGGTCCCGGCGCCAGGTAAGTTTAAGCAATACCTAACCAATCAAAACCAATCAAAAACTAAACAATACCAACTAATATCCTCATTTGACAAAAACTCAGCAACAAGTAAACAAATACAAACAACAATAAACCATCCTAACACATTCATAACACACACCGATCGCATGAACAACGACGAATAATCCACTCAAACCCAGCTATCATCCAACATGTTCAATCCGTTGCTTCAAATATCAAAACACAACAAATACTACTCACTTGACTCGCACAGTAGAATCGTACTACCAGAGCGAATCGCACTCGCGTAGAAGTGGAAAATCCTCCCCCATCCGCCTCTCCCCATCTAATGCGAATAGGAGAAACCTTGTTCAAGATAGAACCTTCACATAGAACACCAATCGGTCACACAAACCACATCATCCTCACTTAGATCAATCCTCGTGTAAATTCAAATTTGCACATTAAGTGAGGCAATGTGAATCAACTAAACCATCCGTGCCAACCCAACCAAACAGAACCATGGTGAATTCCGAGTGGATGGATGTTATTCGTACGATGCTTATTTGCTTGATAAAGAGGATGTAAGAATTGTGTGTGTTGATGGTTTGTATATGACTTAGCACTCGTGTGTCTGCTCATGTTGTGTGTATTGTTTTGCTTTGGGACACGATGCGATGCGATGCGATTCGATGCGATTCGATTCGATTCGATGTGGTGTTAGTATGAGAGAGTTTTCTCGATAGTGATGTTCTGGTTTGCTGATGTGCCGATGTGATGTGATGTGATGTGATGTGGAGTGAAGTGATGTGTTGATTTGAGCATTGTGTTGATTGATAGTAAGGGATGGTCCGAAGACCTCCCCACTGGCAAAAACTACGCACCCGAGCGAGCCCGATTAGGGATCGTCGCAGGCTTCAACCCGCCAGAGTGCAAGGGCGAGCCTCGACCTGGGGCCAGGGCGTCCGTGATCACCCTGGTCCCGGCGCCAGGTAAGTTTAAGCAATACCTAACCAATCAAAACCAATCAAAAACTAAACAATACCAACTAATATCCTCATTTGACAAAAACTCAGCAACAAGTAAACAAATACAAACAACAATAAACCATCCTAACACATTCATAACACACACCGATCGCATGAACAACGACGAATAATCCACTCAAACTCAGCTATCATCCAACATGTTCAATCCGTTGCTTCAAATATCAAAACACAACAAATACTACTCACTTGACTCGCACAGTAGAATCGTACTACCAGAGCGAATCGCACTCGCGTAGAAGTGGAAAATCCTCCCCCATCCGCCTCTCCCCATCTAATGCGAATAGGAGAAACCTTGTTCAAGATAGAACCTTCACATAGAACACCAATCGGTCACACAAACCACATCATCCTCACTTAGATCAATCCTCGTGTAAATTCAAATTTGCACATTAAGTGAGGTAATGTGAATCAACTAAACCATCCGTGCCAACCCAACCAAACAGAACCATGGTGAATTCCGAGTGGATGGATGTTATTCGTACGATGCTTATTTGCTTGATAAAGAGGATGTAAGAATTGTGTGTGTTGATGGTTTGTATATGACTTAGCACTCGTGTGTCTGCTCATGTTGTGTGTATTGTTTTGCTTTGGGAAACGATGCGATGCGATTCGATTCGATGTGGTGATAGTATGAGAGAGTTTTCTCGATAGTGATGTTCTGGTTTGCTGATGTGCCGATGTGATGTGATGTGATGTGATGTGGAGTGAAGTGATGTGTTGATTTGAGCATTGTGTTGATTGATAGTAAGGGATGGTCCGAAGACCTCCCCACTGGCAAAAACTACGCACCCGAGCGAGCCCGATTAGGGATCGTCGCAGGCTTCAACCCGCCAGAGTGCAAGGGCGAGCCTCGACCTGGGGCCAGGGCGTCCGTGATCACCCTGGTCCCGGCGCCAGGTAAGTTTAAGCAATACCTAACCAATCAAAACCAATCAAAAACTAAACAATACCAACTAATATCCTCATTTGACAAAAACTCAGCAACAAGCAAACAAATACAAACAACAATAAACCATCCTAACACATTCATAACACACACCGATCGCATGAACAACGACGAATAATCCACTCAAACCCAGCTATCATCCAACATGTTCAATCCGTTGCTTCAAATATCAAAACACAACAAATACTACTCACTTGACTCGCACAGTAGAATCGTACTACCAGAGCGAATCGCACTCGCGTAGAAGTGGAAAATCCTCCCCCATCCGCCTCTCCCCATCTAATGCGAATAGGAGAAACCTTGTTCAAGATAGAACCTTCACATAGAACACCAATCGGTCACACAAACCACATCATCCTCACTTAGATCAATCCTCGTGTAAATTCAAATTTGCACATTAAGTGAGGTAATGTGAATCAACTAAACCATCCGTGCCAACCCAACCAAACAGAACCATGGTGAATTCCGAGTGGATGGATGTTATTCGTACGATGCTTATTTGCTTGATAAAGAGGATGTAAGAATTGTGTGTGTTGATGGTTTGTATATGACTTAGCACTCGTGTGTCTGCTCATGTTGTGTGTATTGTTTTGCTTTGGGAAACGATGCGATGCGATTCGATTCGATGTGGTGATAGTATGAGAGAGTTTTCTCGATAGTGATGTTCTGGTTTGCTGATGTGCCGATGTGATGTGATGTGATGTGATGTGGAGTGAAGTGATGTGTTGATTTGAGCATTGTGTTGATTGATAGTAAGGGATGGTCCGAAGACCTCCCCACTGGCAAAAACTACGCACCCGAGCGAGCCCGATTAGGGATCGTCGCAGGCTTCAACCCGCCAGAGTGCAAGGGCGAGCCTCGACCTGGGGCCAGGGCGTCCGTGATCACCCTGGTCCCGGCGCCAGGTAAGTTTAAGCAATACCTAACCAATCAAAACCAATCAAAAACTAAACAATACCAACTAATATCCTCATTTGACAAAAACTCAGCAACAAGCAAACAAATACAAACAACAATAAACCATCCTAACACATTCATAACACACACCGATCGCATGAACAACGACGAATAATCCACTCAAACCCAGCTATCATCCAACATGTTCAATCCGTTGCTTCAAATATCAAAACACAACAAATACTACTCACTTGACTCGTACAGTAGAATCGTACTACCAGAGCGAATCGCACTCGCGTAGAAGTGGAAAATCCTCCCCCATCCGCCTCTCCTCATCTAATGCGAATAGGAGAAACCTTGTTCAAGATAGAACCTTCACATAGAACACCAATCGGTCACACAAACCACATCATCCTCACTTAGATCAATCCTAGTGTAAATTCAAATTTGCACATTAAGTGAGGCAATGTGAATCAACTAAACCATCCGTGCCAACCGAACCAAACAGAACCATGGTGAATTCCGAGTGGATGGATGTTATTCGTACGATGCTTATTTGCTTGATAAAGAGGATGTAAGAATTGTGTGTGTTGATGGTTTGTATATGACTTAGCACTCGTGTGTCTGCTCATGTTGTGTGTATTGTTTTGCTTTGGGACACGATGCGATGCGATTCGATTCGATGTGGTGTTAGTATGAGAGAGTTTTCTCGATAGTGATGTTCTGGTTTGCTGATGTGCCGATGTGATGTGATGTGATGTGATGTGGAGTGAAGTGATGTGTTGATTTGAGCATTGTGTTGATTGATAGTAAGGGATGGTCCGAAGACCTCCCCACTGGCAAAAACTACGCACCCGAGCGAGCCCGATTAGGGATCGTCGCAGGCTTCAACCCGCCAGAGTGCAAGGGCGAGCCTCGACCTGGGGCCAGGGCGTCCGTGATCACCCTGGTCCCGGCGCCAGGTAAGTTTAAGCAATACCTAACCAATCAAAACCAATCAAAAACTAAACAATACCAACTAATATCCTCATTTGACAAAAACTCAGCAACAAGTAAACAAATACAAACAACAATAAACCATCCTAACACATTCATAACACACACCGATCGCATGAACAACGACGAATAATCCACTCAAACCCAGCTATCATCCAACATGTTCAATCCGTTGCTTCAAATATCAAAACACAACAAATACTACTCACTTGACTCGTACAGTAGAATCGTACTACCAGAGCGAATCGCACTCGCGTAGAAGTGGAAAATCCTCCCCCATCCGCCTCTCCTCATCTAATGCGAATAGGAGAAACCTTGTTCAAGATAGAACCTTCACATAGAACACCAATCGGTCACACAAACCACATCATCCTCACTTAGATCAATCCTAGTGTAAATTCAAATTTGCACATTAAGTGAGGCAATGTGAATCAACTAAACCATCCGTGCCAACCGAACCAAACAGAACCATGGTGAATTCCGAGTGGATGGATGTTATTCGTACGATGCTTATTTGCTTGATAAAGAGGATGTAAGAATTGTGTGTGTTGATGGTTTGTATATGACTTAGCACTCGTGTGTCTGCTCATGTTGTGTGTATTGTTTTGCTTTGGGACACGATGCGATGCGATGCGATTCGATTCGATTCGATGTGGTGTTAGTATGAGAGAGTTTTCTCGATAGTGATGTTCTGGTTTGCTGATGTGCCGATGTGATGTGATGTGATGTGATGTGGAGTGAAGTGATGTGTTGATTTGAGCATTGTGTTGATTGATAGTAAGGGATGGTCCGAAGACCTCCCCACTGGCAAAAACTACGCACCCGAGCGAGCCCGATTAGGGATCGTCGCAGGCTTCAACCCGCCAGAGTGCAAGGGCGAGCCTCGACCTGGGGCCAGGGCGTCCGTGATCACCCTGGTCCCGGCGCCAGGTAAGTTTAAGCAATACCTAACCAATCAAAACCAATCAAAAACTAAACAATACCAACTAATATCCTCATTTGACAAAAACTCAGCAACAAGCAAACAAATACAAACAACAATAAACCATCCTAACACATTCATAACACACACCGATCGCATGAACAACGACGAATAATCCACTCAAACCCAGCTATCATCCAACATGTTCAATCCGTTGCTTCAAATATCAAAACACAACAAATACTACTCACTTGACTCGTACAGTAGAATCGTACTACCAGAGCGAATCGCACTCGCGTAGAAGTGGAAAATCCTCCCCCATCCGCCTCTCCTCATCTAATGCGAATAGGAGAAACCTTGTTCAAGATAGAACCTTCACATAGAACACCAATCGGTCACACAAACCACATCATCCTCACTTAGATCAATCCTAGTGTAAATTCAAATTTGCACATTAAGTGAGGCAATGTGAATCAACTAAACCATCCGTGCCAACCGAACCAAACAGAACCATGGTGAATTCCGAGTGGATGGATGTTATTCGTACGATGCTTATTTGCTTGATAAAGAGGATGTAAGAATTGTGTGTGTTGATGGTTTGTATATGACTTAGCACTCGTGTGTCTGCTCATGTTGTGTGTATTGTTTTGCTTTGGGACACGATGCGATGCGATTCGATTCGATGTGGTGTTAGTATGAGAGAGTTTTCTCGATAGTGATGTTCTGGTTTGCTGATGTGCCGATGTGATGTGATGTGATGTGATGTGGAGTGAAGTGATGTGTTGATTTGAGCATTGTGTTGATTGATAGTAAGGGATGGTCCGAAGACCTCCCCACTGGCAAAAACTACGCACCCGAGCGAGCCCGATTAGGGATCGTCGCAGGCTTCAACCCGCCAGAGTGCAAGGGCGAGCCTCGACCTGGGGCCAGGGCGTCCGTGATCACCCTGGTCCCGGCGCCAGGTAAGTTTAAGCAATACCTAACCAATCAAAACCAATCAAAAACTAAACAATACCAACTAATATCCTCATTTGACAAAAACTCAGCAACAAGTAAACAAATACAAACAACAATAAACCATCCTAACACATTCATAACACACACCGATCGCATGAACAACGACGAATAATCCACTCAAACCCAGCTATCATCCAACATGTTCAATCCGTTGCTTCAAATATCAAAAC
Source organism: Fasciola hepatica (assembly GCA_948099385.1). NCBI lineage: Eukaryota > Metazoa > Platyhelminthes > Trematoda > Plagiorchiida > Fasciolidae > Fasciola > Fasciola hepatica. The sequence continues at coordinate 4,114,704 of CANUEZ040000060.1, read as the reverse complement.
ACAACAAATACTACTCACTTGACTCGCACAGTAGCATCGTACTACTAGAGCGAATCGCACTCGCGTAGAAGTGGAAAATCCTCCCCCATCCGCCTCTCCCCATCTACTGCGAATAGGAGAAACCTTGTTCAAGATAGAACCTTCACATAGAACACCAATCGGTCACACAAACCACATCATCCTCACTTAGATCAATCCTCGTGTAAATTCAAATTTGCACATTAAGTGAGACAATGTGAATCAACTAAACCATCCGTGCCAACCCAACCAAACAGAACCATGGTGAATTCCGAGTGCATGGATGTTATTCGTACGATGCTTATTTGCTTGATAAAGAGGATGTAAGAATTGTGTGTGTTGATGGTTTGTATATGACTTAGCACTCGTGTGTCTGCTCATGTTGTGTGTATTGTTTTGCTTTGGGAAACGATGCGATGCGATGCGATGCGATTCGATTCGATGTGGTGATAGTATGAGAGAGTTTTCTCGATAGTGATGTTCTGGTTTGCTGATGTGCCGATGTGATGTGATGTGATGTGATGTGGAGTGAAGTGATGTGTTGATTTGAGCATTGTGTTGATTGATAGTAAGGGATGGTCCGAAGACCTCCCCACTGGCAAAAACTACGCACCCGAGCGAGCCCGATTAGGGATCGTCGCAGGCTTCAACCCGCCAGAGTGCAAGGGCGAGCCTCGACCTGGGGCCAGGGCGTCCGTGATCACCCTGGTCCCGGCGCCAGGTAAGTTTAAGCAATACCTAACCAATCAAAACCAATCAAAAACTAAACAATACCAACTAATATCCTCATTTGACAAAAACTCAGCAACAAGTAAACAAATACAAACAACAATAAACCATCCTAACACATTCATAACACACACCGATCGCATGAACAACGACGAATAATCCACTCAAACCCAGCTATCATCCAACATGTTCAATCCGTTGCTTCAAATATCAAAACACAACAAATACTACTCACTTGACTCGTACAGTAGAATCGTACTACCAGAGCGAATCGCACTCGCGTAGAAGTGGAAAATCCTCCCCCATCCGCCTCTCCCCATCTAATGCGAATAGGAGAAACCTTGTTCAAGATAGAACCTTCACATAGAACACCAATCGGTCACACAAACCACATCATCCTCACTTAGATCAATCCTAGTGTAAATTCAAATTTGCACATTAAGTGAGGCAATGTGAATCAACTAAACCATCCGTGCCAACCGAACCAAACAGAACCATGGTGAATTCCGAGTGGATGGATGTTATTCGTACGATGCTTATTTGCTTGATAAAGAGGATGTAAGAATTGTGTGTGTTGATGGTTTGTATATGACTTAGCACTCGTGTGTCTGCTCATGTTGTGTGTATTGTTTTGCTTTGGGACACGATGCGATGCGATGCGATTCGATGCGATTCGATTCGATTCGATGTGGTGTTAGTATGAGAGAGTTTTCTCGATAGTGATGTTCTGGTTTGCTGATGTGCCGATGTGATGTGATGTGATGTGATGTGGAGTGAAGTGATGTGTTGATTTGAGCATTGTGTTGATTGATAGTAAGGGATGGTCCGAAGACCTCCCCACTGGCAAAAACTACGCACCCGAGCGAGCCCGATTAGGGATCGTCGCAGGCTTCAACCCGCCAGAGTGCAAGGGCGAGCCTCGACCTGGGGCCAGGGCGTCCGTGATCACCCTGGTCCCGGCGCCAGGTAAGTTTAAGCAATACCTAACCAATCAAAACCAATCAAAAACTAAACAATACCAACTAATATCCTCATTTGACAAAAACTCAGCAACAAGTAAACAAATACAAACAACAATAAACCATCCTAACACATTCATAACACACACCGATCGCATGAACAACGACGAATAATCCACTCAAACCCAGCTATCATCCAACATGTTCAATCCGTTGCTTCAAATATCAAAACACAACAAATACTACTCACTTGACTCGCACAGTAGAATCGTACTACCAGAGCGAATCGCACTCGCGTAGAAGTGGAAAATCCTCCCCCATCCGCCTCTCCCCATCTACTGCGAATAGGAGAAACCTTGTTCAAGATAGAACCTTCACATAGAACACCAATCGGTCACACAAACCACATCATCCTCACTTAGATCAATCCTCGTGTAAATTCAAATTTGCACATTAAGTGAGACAATGTGAATCAACTAAACCATCCGTGCCAACCCAACCAAACAGAACCATGGTGAATTCCGAGTGGATGGATGTTATTCGTACGATGCTTATTTGCTTGATAAAGAGGATGTAAGAATTGTGTGTGTTGATGGTTTGTATATGACTTAGCACTCGTGTGTCTGCTCATGTTGTGTGTATTGTTTTGCTTTGGGAAACGATGCGATGCGATGCGATGCGATTCGATTCGATGTGGTGATAGTATGAGAGAGTTTTCTCGATAGTGATGTTCTGGTTTGCTGATGTGCCGATGTGATGTGATGTGATGTGATGTGGAGTGAAGTGATGTGTTGATTTGAGCATTGTGTTGATTGATAGTAAGGGATGGTCCGAAGACCTCCCCACTGGCAAAAACTACGCACCCGAGCGAGCCCGATTAGGGATCGTCGCAGGCTTCAACCCGCCAGAGTGCAAGGGCGAGCCTCGACCTGGGGCCAGGGCGTCCGTGATCACCCTGGTCCCGGCGCCAGGTAAGTTTAAGCAATACCTAACCAATCAAAACCAATCAAAAACTAAACAATACCAACTAATATCCTCATTTGACAAAAACTCAGCAACAAGTAAACAAATACAAACAACAATAAACCATCCTAACACATTCATAACACACACCGATCGCATGAACAACGACGAATAATCCACTCAAACCCAGCTATCATCCAACATGTTCAATCCGTTGCTTCAAATATCAAAACACAACAAATACTACTCACTTGACTCGCACAGTAGCATCGTACTACTAGAGCGAATCGCACTCGCGTAGAAGTGGAAAATCCTCCCCCATCCGCCTCTCCCCATCTACTGCGAATAGGAGAAACCTTGTTCAAGATAGAACCTTCACATAGAACACCAATCGGTCACACAAACCACATCATCCTCACTTAGATCAATCCTCGTGTAAATTCAAATTTGCACATTAAGTGAGGCAATGTGAATCAACTAAACCATCCGTGCCAACCGAACCAAACAGAACCATGGTGAATTCCGAGTGGATGGATGTTATTCGTACGATGCTTATTTGCTTGATAAAGAGGATGTAAGAATTGTGTGTGTTGATGGTTTGTATATGACTTAGCACTCGTGTGTCTGCTCATGTTGTGTGTATTGTTTTGCTTTGGGACACGATGCGATGCGATGCGATGCGATTCGATTCGATGTGGTGAGAGTATGAGAGAGTTTTCTCGATAGTGATGTTCTGGTTTGCTGATGTGCCGATGTGATGTGATGTGATGTGATGTGGAGTGAAGTGATGTGTTGATTTGAGCATTGTGTTGATTGATAGTAAGGGATGGTCCGAAGACCTCCCCACTGGCAAAAACTACGCACCCGAGCGAGCCCGATTAGGGATCGTCGCAGGCTTCAACCCGCCAGAGTGCAAGGGCGAGCCTCGACCTGGGGCCAGGGCGTCCGTGATCACCCTGGTCCCGGCGCCAGGTAAGTTTAAGCAATACCTAACCAATCAAAACCAATCAAAAACTAAACAATACCAACTAATATCCTCATTTGACAAAAACTCAGCAACAAGTAAACAAATACAAACAACAATAAACCATCCTAACACATTCATAACACACACCGATCGCATGAACAACGACGAATAATCCACTCAAACCCAGCTATCATCCAACATGTTCAATCCGTTGCTTCAAATATCAAAACACAACAAATACTACTCACTTGACTCGCACAGTAGCATCGTACTACTAGAGCGAATCGCACTCGCGTAGAAGTGGAAAATCCTCCCCCATCCGCCTCTCCCCATCTACTGCGAATAGGAGAAACCTTGTTCAAGATAGAACCTTCACATAGAACACCAATCGGTCACACAAACCACATCATCCTCACTTAGATCAATCCTCGTGTAAATTCAAATTTGCACATTAAGTGAGGCAATGTGAATCAACTAAACCATCCGTGCCAACCGAACCAAACAGAACCATGGTGAATTCCGAGTGGATGGATGTTATTCGTACGATGCTTATTTGCTTGATAAAGAGGATGTAAGAATTGTGTGTGTTGATGGTTTGTATATGACTTAGCACTCGTGTGTCTGCTCATGTTGTGTGTATTGTTTTGCTTTGGGACACGATGCGATGCGATGCGATGCGATTCGATTCGATGTGGTGAGAGTATGAGAGAGTTTTCTCGATAGTGATGTTCTGGTTTGCTGATGTGCCGATGTGATGTGATGTGATGTGATGTGGAGTGAAGTGATGTGTTGATTTGAGCATTGTGTTGATTGATAGTAAGGGATGGTCCGAAGACCTCCCCACTGGCAAAAACTACGCACCCGAGCGAGCCCGATTAGGGATCGTCGCAGGCTTCAACCCGCCAGAGTGCAAGGGCGAGCCTCGACCTGGGGCCAGGGCGTCCGTGATCACCCTGGTCCCGGCGCCAGGTAAGTTTAAGCAATACCTAACCAATCAAAACCAATCAAAAACTAAACAATACCAACTAATATCCTCATTTGACAAAAACTCAGCAACAAGTAAACAAATACAAACAACAATAAACCATCCTAACACATTCATAACACACACCGATCGCATGAACAACGACGAATAATCCACTCAAACCCAGCTATCATCCAACATGTTCAATCCGTTGCTTCAAATATCAAAACACAACAAATACTACTCACTTGACTCGCACAGTAGAATCGTACTACCAGAGCGAATCGCACTCGCGTAGAAGTGGAAAATCCTCCCCCATCCGCCTCTCCCCATCTACTGCGAATAGGAGAAACCTTGTTCAAGATAGAACCTTCACATAGAACACCAATCGGTCACACAAACCACATCATCCTCACTTAGATCAATCCTCGTGTAAATTCAAATTTGCACATTAAGTGAGACAATGTGAATCAACTAAACCATCCGTGCCAACCCAACCAAACAGAACCATGGTGAATTCCGAGTGGATGGATGTTATTCGTACGATGCTTATTTGCTTGATAAAGAGGATGTAAGAATTGTGTGTGTTGATGGTTTGTATATGACTTAGCACTCGTGTGTCTGCTCATGTTGTGTGTATTGTTTTGCTTTGGGACACGATGCGATGCGATGCGATTCGATTCGATGTGGTGTTAGTATGAGAGAGTTTTCTCGATAGTGATGTTCTGGTTTGCTGATGTGCCGATGTGATGTGATGTGATGTGATGTGGAGTGAAGTGATGTGTTGATTTGAGCATTGTGTTGATTGATAGTAAGGGATGGTCCGAAGACCTCCCCACTGGCAAAAACTACGCACCCGAGCGAGCCCGATTAGGGATCGTCGCAGGCTTCAACCCGCCAGAGTGCAAGGGCGAGCCTCGACCTGGGGCCAGGGCGTCCGTGATCACCCTGGTCCCGGCGCCAGGTAAGTTTAAGCAATACCTAACCAATCAAAACCAATCAAAAACTAAACAATACCAACTAATATCCTCATTTGACAAAAACTCAGCAACAAGTAAACAAATACAAACAACAATAAACCATCCTAACACATTCATAACACACACCGATCGCATGAACAACGACGAATAATCCACTCAAACCCAGCTATCATCCAACATGTTCAATCCGTTGCTTCAAATATCAAAACACAACAAATACTACTCACTTGACTCGCACAGTAGAATCGTACTACCAGAGCGAATCGCACTCGCGTAGAAGTGGAAAATCCTCCCCCATCCGCCTCTCCCCATCTACTGCGAATAGGAGAAACCTTGTTCAAGATAGAACCTTCACATAGAACACCAATCGGTCACACAAACCACATCATCCTCACTTAGATCAATCCTCGTGTAAATTCAAATTTGCACATTAAGTGAGACAATGTGAATCAACTAAACCATCCGTGCCAACCCAACCAAACAGAACCATGGTGAATTCCGAGTGGATGGATGTTATTCGTACGATGCTTATTTGCTTGATAAAGAGGATGTAAGAATTGTGTGTGTTGATGGTTTGTATATGACTTAGCACTCGTGTGTCTGCTCATGTTGTGTGTATTGTTTTGCTTTGGGACACGATGCGATGCGATGCGATTCGATTCGATGTGGTGTTAGTATGAGAGAGTTTTCTCGATAGTGATGTTCTGGTTTGCTGATGTGCCGATGTGATGTGATGTGATGTGATGTGGAGTGAAGTGATGTGTTGATTTGAGCATTGTGTTGATTGATAGTAAGGGATGGTCCGAAGACCTCCCCACTGGCAAAAACTACGCACCCGAGCGAGCCCGATTAGGGATCGTCGCAGGCTTCAACCCGCCAGAGTGCAAGGGCGAGCCTCGACCTGGGGCCAGGGCGTCCGTGATCACCCTGGTCCCGGCGCCAGGTAAGTTTAAGCAATACCTAACCAATCAAAACCAATCAAAAACTAAACAATACCAACTAATATCCTCATTTGACAAAAACTCAGCAACAAGTAAACAAATACAAACAACAATAAACCATCCTAACACATTCATAACACACACCGATCGCATGAACAACGACGAATAATCCACTCAAACCCAGCTATCATCCAACATGTTCAATCCGTTGCTTCAAATATCAAAACACAACAAATACTACTCACTTGACTCGCACAGTAGCATCGTACTACTAGAGCGAATCGCACTCGCGTAGAAGTGGAAAATCCTCCCCCATCCGCCTCTCCCCATCTACTGCGAATAGGAGAAACCTTGTTCAAGATAGAACCTTCACATAGAACACCAATCGGTCACACAAACCACATCATCCTCACTTAGATCAATCCTCGTGTAAATTCAAATTTGCACATTAAGTGAGACAATGTGAATCAACTAAACCATCCGTGCCAACCCAACCAAACAGAACCATGGTGAATTCCGAGTGGATGGATGTTATTCGTACGATGCTTATTTGCTTGATAAAGAGGATGTAAGAATTGTGTGTGTTGATGGTTTGTATATGACTTAGCACTCGTGTGTCTGCTCATGTTGTGTGTATTGTTTTGCTTTGGGACACGATGCGATGCGATGCGATTCGATTCGATGTGGTGTTAGTATGAGAGAGTTTTCTCGATAGTGATGTTCTGGTTTGCTGATGTGCCGATGTGATGTGATGTGATGTGATGTGGAGTGAAGTGATGTGTTGATTTGAGCATTGTGTTGATTGATAGTAAGGGATGGTCCGAAGACCTCCCCACTGGCAAAAACTACGCACCCGAGCGAGCCCGATTAGGGATCGTCGCAGGCTTCAACCCGCCAGAGTGCAAGGGCGAGCCTCGACCTGGGGCCAGGGCGTCCGTGATCACCCTGGTCCCGGCGCCAGGTAAGTTTAAGCAATACCTAACCAATCAAAACCAATCAAAAACTAAACAATACCAACTAATATCCTCATTTGACAAAAACTCAGCAACAAGTAAACAAATACAAACAACAATAAACCATCCTAACACATTCATAACACACACCGATCGCATGAACAACGACGAATAATCCACTCAAACCCAGCTATCATCCAACATGTTCAATCCGTTGCTTCAAATATCAAAACACAACAAATACTACTCACTTGACTCGCACAGTAGCATCGTACTACTAGAGCGAATCGCACTCGCGTAGAAGTGGAAAATCCTCCCCCATCCGCCTCTCCCCATCTACTGCGAATAGGAGAAACCTTGTTCAAGATAGAACCTTCACATAGAACACCAATCGGTCACACAAACCACATCATCCTCACTTAGATCAATCCTCGTGTAAATTCAAATTTGCACATTAAGTGAGACAATGTGAATCAACTAAACCATCCGTGCCAACCCAACCAAACAGAACCATGGTGAATTCCGAGTGGATGGATGTTATTCGTACGATGCTTATTTGCTTGATAAAGAGGATGTAAGAATTGTGTGTGTTGATGGTTTGTATATGACTTAGCACTCGTGTGTCTGCTCATGTTGTGTGTATTGTTTTGCTTTGGGACACGATGCGATGCGATGCGATTCGATTCGATTCGATGTGGTGTTAGTATGAGAGAGTTTTCTCGATAGTGATGTTCTGGTTTGCTGATGTGCCGATGTGATGTGATGTGATGTGATGTGGAGTGAAGTGATGTGTTGATTTGAGCATTGTGTTGATTGATAGTAAGGGATGGTCCGAAGACCTCCCCACTGGCAAAAACTACGCACCCGAGCGAGCCCGATTAGGGATCGTCGCAGGCTTCAACCCGCCAGAGTGCAAGGGCGAGCCTCGACCTGGGGCCAGGGCGTCCGTGATCACCCTGGTCCCGGCGCCAGGTAAGTTTAAGCAATACCTAACCAATCAAAACCAATCAAAAACTAAACAATACCAACTAATATCCTCATTTGACAAAAACTCAGCAACAAGTAAACAAATACAAACAACAATAAACCATCCTAACACATTCATAACACACACCGATCGCATGAACAACGACGAATAATCCACTCAAACCCAGCTATCATCCAACATGTTCAATCCGTTGCTTCAAATATCAACACACAACAAATACTACTCACTTGACTCGCACAGTAGCATCGTACTACTAGAGCGAATCGCACTCGCGTAGAAGTGGAAAATCCTCCCCCATCCGCCTCTCCCCATCTACTGCGAATAGGAGAAACCTTGTTCAAGATAGAACCTTCACATAGAACACCAATCGGTCACACAAACCACATCATCCTCACTTAGATCAATCCTCGTGTAAATTCAAATTTGCACATTAAGTGAGGCAATGTGAATCAACTAAACCATCCGTGCCAACCCAACCAAACAGAACCATGGTGAATTCCGAGTGGATGGATGTTATTCGTACGATGCTTATTTGCTTGATAAAGAGGATGTAAGAATTGTGTGTGTTGATGGTTTGTATATGACTTAGCACTCGTGTGTCTGCTCATGTTGTGTGTATTGTTTTGCTTTGGGACACGATGCGATGCGATGCGATGCGATTCGATTCGATGTGGTGAGAGTATGAGAGAGTTTTCTCGATAGTGATGTTCTGGTTTGCTGATGTGCCGATGTGATGTGATGTGATGTGATGTGGAGTGAAGTGATGTGTTGATTTGAGCATTGTGTTGATTGATAGTAAGGGATGGTCCGAAGACCTCCCCACTGGCAAAAACTACGCACCCGAGCGAGCCCGATTAGGGATCGTCGCAGGCTTCAACCCGCCAGAGTGCAAGGGCGAGCCTCGACCTGGGGCCAGGGCGTCCGTGATCACCCTGGTCCCGGCGCCAGGTAAGTTTAAGCAATACCTAACCAATCAAAACCAATCAAAAACTAAACAATACCAACTAATATCCTCATTTGACAAAAACTCAGCAACAAGTAAACAAATACAAACAACAATAAACCATCCTAACACATTCATAACACACACCGATCGCATGAACAACGACGAATAATCCACTCAAACCCAGCTATCATCCAACATGTTCAATCCGTTGCTTCAAATATCAAAACACAACAAATACTACTCACTTGACTCGCACAGTAGAATCGTACTACCAGAGCGAATCGCACTCGCGTAGAAGTGGAAAATCCTCCCCCATCCGCCTCTCCCCATCTAATGCGAATAGGAGAAACCTTGTTCAAGATAGAACCTTCACATAGAACACCAATCGGTCACACAAACCACATCATCCTCACTTAGATCAATCCTCGTGTAAATTCAAATTTGCACATTAAGTGAGACAATGTGAATCAACTAAACCATCCGTGCCAACCCAACCAAACAGAACCATGGTGAATTCCGAGTGGATGGATGTTATTCGTACGATGCTTATTTGCTTGATAAAGAGGATGTAAGAATTGTGTGTGTTGATGGTTTGTATATGACTTAGCACTCGTGTGTCTGCTCATGTTGTGTGTATTGTTTTGCTTTAGGACACGATGCGATGCGATGCGATTCGATTCGATGTGGTGATAGTATGAGAGAGTTTTCTCGATAGTGATGTTCTGGTTTGCTGATGTGCCGATGTGATGTGATGTGATGTGATGTGGAGTGAAGTGATGTGTTGATTTGAGCATTGTGTTGATTGATAGTAAGGGATGGTCCGAAGACCTCCCCACTGGCAAAAACTACGCACCCGAGCGAGCCCGATTAGGGATCGTCGCAGGCTTCAACCCGCCAGAGTGCAAGGGCGAGCCTCGACCTGGGGCCAGGGCGTCCGTGATCACCCTGGTCCCGGCGCCAGGTAAGTTTAAGCAATACCTAACCAATCAAAACCAATCAAAAACTAAACAATACCAACTAATATCCTCATTTGACAAAAACTCAGCAACAAGTAAACAAATACAAACAACAATAAACCATCCTAACACATTCATAACACACACCGATCGCATGAACAACGACGAATAATCCACTCAAACCCAGCTATCATCCAACATGTTCAATCCGTTGCTTCAAATATCAAAACACAACAAATACTACTCACTTGACTCGCACAGTAGAATCGTACTACTAGAGCGAATCGCACTGGCGTAGAAGTGGAAAATCCTCCCCCATCCGCCTCTCCCCATCTACTGCGAATAGGAGAAACCTTGTTCAAGATAGAACCTTCACATAGAACACCAATCGGTCACACAAACCACATCATCCTCACTTAGATCAATCCTCGTGTAAATTCAAATTTGCACATTAAGTGAGACAATGTGAATCAACTAAACCATCCGTGCCAACCCAACCAAACAGAACCATGGTGAATTCCGAGTGGATGGATGTTATTCGTACGATGCTTATTTGCTTGATAAAGAGGATGTAAGAATTGTGTGTGTTGATGGTTTGTATATGACTTAGCACTCGTGTGTCTGCTCATGTTGTGTGTATTGTTTTGCTTTGGGACACGATGCGATGCGATGCGATTCGATTCGATGTGGTGTTAGTATGAGAGAGTTTTCTCGATAGTGATGTTCTGGTTTGCTGATGTGCCGATGTGATGTGATGTGATGTGATGTGGAGTGAAGTGATGTGTTGATTTGAGCATTGTGTTGATTGATAGTAAGGGATGGTCCGAAGACCTCCCCACTGGCAAAAACTACGCACCCGAGCGAGCCCGATTAGGGATCGTCGCAGGCTTCAACCCGCCAGAGTGCAAGGGCGAGCCTCGACCTGGGGCCAGGGCGTCCGTGATCACCCTGGTCCCGGCGCCAGGTAAGTTTAAGCAATACCTAACCAATCAAAACCAATCAAAAACTAAACAATACCAACTAATATCCTCATTTGACAAAAACTCAGCAACAAGTAAACAAATACAAACAACAATAAACAATCCTAACACATTCATAACACACACCGATCGCATGAACAACGACGAATAATCCACTCAAACCCAGCTATCATCCAACATGTTCAATCCGTTGCTTCAAATATCAAAACACAACAAATACTACTCACTTGACTCGCACAGTAGCATCGTACTACTAGAGCGAATCGCACTGGCGTAGAAGTGGAAAATCCTCCCCCATCCGCCTCTCCCCATCTACTGCGAATAGGAGAAACCTTGTTCAAGATAGAACCTTCACATAGAACACCAATCGGTCACACAAACCACATCATCCTCACTTAGATCAATCCTCGTGTAAATTCAAATTTGCACATTAAGTGAGACAATGTGAATCAACTAAACCATCCGTGCCAACCCAACCAAACAGAACCATGGTGAATTCCGAGTGGATGGATGTTATTCGTACGATGCTTATTTGCTTGATAAAGAGGATGTAAGAATTGTGTGTGTTGATGGTTTGTATATGACTTAGCACTCGTGTGTCTGCTCATGTTGTGTGTATTGTTTTGCTTTGGGACACGATGCGATGCGATGCGATGCGATTCGATTCGATGTGGTGTTAGTATGAGAGAGTTTTCTCGATAGTGATGTTCTGGTTTGCTGATGTGCCGATGTGATGTGATGTGATGTGATGTGGAGTGAAGTGATGTGTTGATTTGAGCATTGTGTTGATTGATAGTAAGGGATGGTCCGAAGACCTCCCCACTGGCAAAAACTACGCACCCGAGCGAGCCCGATTAGGGATCGTCGCAGGCTTCAACCCGCCAGAGTGCAAGGGCGAGCCTCGACCTGGGGCCAGGGCGTCCGTGATCACCCTGGTCCCGGCGCCAGGTAAGTTTAAGCAATACCTAACCAATCAAAACCAATCAAAAACTAAACAATACCAACTAATATCCTCATTTGACAAAAACTCAGCAACAAGTAAACAAATACAAACAACAATAAACCATCCTAACACATTCATAACACACACCGATCGCATGAACAACGACGAATAATCCACTCAAACCCAGCTATCATCCAACATGTTCAATCCGTTGCTTCAAATATCAAAACACAACAAATACTACTCACTTGACTCTCACAGTAGCATCGTACTACTAGAGCGAATCGCACTCGCGTATAAGTGGAAAATCCTCCCCCATCCGCCTCTCCCCATCTAATGCGAATAGGAGAAACCTTGTTCAAGATAGAACCTTCACATAGAACACCAATCGGTCACACAAACCACATCATCCTCACTTAGATCAATACTCGTGTAAATTCAAATTTGCACATTAAGTGAGACAATGTGAATCAACTAAACCATCCGTGCCAACCCAACCAAACAGAACCATGGTGAATTCCGAGTGGATGGATGTTATTCGTACGATGCTTATTTGCTTGATAAAGAGGATGTAAGAATTGTGTGTGTTGATGGTTTGTATATGACTTAGCACTCGTGTGTCTGCTCATGTTGTGTGTATTGTTTTGCTTTGGGACACGATGCGATGCGATGCGATGCGATGCGATTCGATTCGATGTGGTGATAGTATGAGAGAGTTTTCTCGATAGTGATGTTCTGGTTTGCTGATGTGCCGATGTGATGTGATGTGATGTGATGTGACGTGATGTGATGTGGAGTGAAGTGATGTGTTGATTTGAGCATTGTGTTGATTGATAGTAAGGGATGGTCCGAAGACCTCCCCACTGGCAAAAACTACGCACCCGAGCGAGCCCGATTAGGGATCGTCGCAGGCTTCAACCCGCCAGAGTGCAAGGGCGAGCCTCGACCTGGGGCCAGGGCGTCCGTGATCACCCTGGTCCCGGCGCCAGGTAAGTTTAAGCAATACCTAACCAATCAAAACCAATCAAAAACTAAACAATACCAACTAATATCCTCATTTGACAAAAACTCAGCAACAAGTAAACAAATACAAACAACAATAAACCATCCTAACACATTCATAACACACACCGATCGCATGAACAACGACGAATAATCCACTCAAACCCAGCTATCATCCAACATGTTCAATCCGTTGCTTCAAATATCAACACACAACAAATACTACTCACTTGACTCTCACAGTAGCATCGTACTACTAGAGCGAATCGCACTCGCGTATAAGTGGAAAATCCTCCCCCATCCGCCTCTCCCCATCTAATGCGAATAGGAGAAACCTTGTTCAAGATAGAACCTTCACATAGAACACCAATCGGTCACACAAACCACATCATCCTCACTTAGATCAATACTCGTGTAAATTCAAATTTGCACATTAAGTGAGACAATGTGAATCAACTAAACCATCCGTGCCAACCCAACCAAACAGAACCATGGTGAATTCCGAGTGGATGGATGTTATTCGTACGATGCTTATTTGCTTGATAAAGAGGATGTAAGAATTGTGTGTGTTGATGGTTTGTATATGACTTAGCACTCGTGTGTCTGCTCATGTTGTGTGTATTGTTTTGCTTTGGGACACGATGCGATGCGATGCGATGCGATGCGATTCGATTCGATGTGGTGATAGTATGAGAGAGTTTTCTCGATAGTGATGTTCTGGTTTGCTGATGTGCCGATGTGATGTGATGTGATGTGATGTGACGTGATGTGATGTGGAGTGAAGTGATGTGTTGATTTGAGCATTGTGTTGATTGATAGTAAGGGATGGTCCGAAGACCTCCCCACTGGCAAAAACTACGCACCCGAGCGAGCCCGATTAGGGATCGTCGCAGGCTTCAACCCGCCAGAGTGCAAGGGCGAGCCTCGACCTGGGGCCAGGGCGTCCGTGATCACCCTGGTCCCGGCGCCAGGTAAGTTTAAGCAATACCTAACCAATCAAAACCAATCAAAAACTAAACAATACCAACTAATATCCTCATTTGACAAAAACTCAGCAACAAGTAAACAAATACAAACAACAATAAACCATCCTAACACATTCATAACACACACCGATCGCATGAACAACGACGAATAATCCACTCAAACCCAGCTATCATCCAACATGTTCAATCCGTTGCTTCAAATATCAAAACACAACAAATACTACTCACTTGACTCGCACAGTAGCATCGTACTACTAGAGCGAATCGCACTCGCGTAGAAGTGGAAAATCCTCCCCCATCCGCCTCTCCCCATCTACTGCGAATAGGAGAAACCTTGTTCAAGATAGAACCTTCACATAGAACACCAATCGGTCACACAAACCACATCATCCTCACTTAGATCAATCCTCGTGTAAATTCAAATTTGCACATTAAGTGAGACAATGTGAATCAACTAAACCATCCGTGCCAACCCAACCAAACAGAACCATGGTGAATTCCGAGTGGATGGATGTTATTCGTACGATGCTTATTTGCTTGATAAAGAGGATGTAAGAATTGTGTGTGTTGATGGTTTGTATATGACTTAGCACTCGTGTGTCTGCTCATGTTGTGTGTATTGTTTTGCTTTGGGACACGATGCGATGCGATGCGATGCGATGCGATTCGATTCGATGTGGTGATAGTATGAGAGAGTTTTCTCGATAGTGATGTTCTGGTTTGCTGATGTGCCGATGTGATGTGATGTGATGTGATGTGACGTGATGTGATGTGGAGTGAAGTGATGTGTTGATTTGAGCATTGTGTTGATTGATAGTAAGGGATGGTCCGAAGACCTCCCCACTGGCAAAAACTACGCACCCGAGCGAGCCCGATTAGGGATCGTCGCAGGCTTCAACCCGCCAGAGTGCAAGGGCGAGCCTCGACCTGGGGCCAGGGCGTCCGTGATCACCCTGGTCCCGGCGCCAGGTAAGTTTAAGCAATACCTAACCAATCAAAACCAATCAAAAACTAAACAATACCAACTAATATCCTCATTTGACAAAAACTCAGCAACAAGTAAACAAATACAAACAACAATAAACCATCCTAACACATTCATAACACACACCGATCGCATGAACAACGACGAATAATCCACTCAAACCCAGCTATCATCCAACATGTTCAATCCGTTGCTTCAAATATCAAAACACAACAAATACTACTCACTTGACTCGCACAGTAGCATCGTACTACTAGAGCGAATCGCACTCGCGTAGAAGTGGAAAATCCTCCCCCATCCGCCTCTCCCCATCTACTGCGAATAGGAGAAACCTTGTTCAAGATAGAACCTTCACATAGAACACCAATCGGTCACACAAACCACATCATCCTCACTTAGATCAATCCTCGTGTAAATTCAAATTTGCACATTAAGTGAGACAATGTGAATCAACTAAACCATCCGTGCCAACCCAACCAAACAGAACCATGGTGAATTCCGAGTGGATGGATGTTATTCGTACGATGCTTATTTGCTTGATAAAGAGGATGTAAGAATTGTGTGTGTTGATGGTTTGTATATGACTTAGCACTCGTGTGTCTGCTCATGTTGTGTGTATTGTTTTGCTTTGGGACACGATGCGATGCGATGCGATTCGATTCGATGTGGTGATAGTATGAGAGAGTTTTCTCGATAGTGATGTTCTGGTTTGCTGATGTGCCGATGTGATGTGATGTGATGTGATGTGACGTGATGTGATGTGGAGTGAAGTGATGTGTTGATTTGAGCATTGTGTTGATTGATAGTAAGGGATGGTCCGAAGACCTCCCCACTGGCAAAAACTACGCACCCGAGCGAGCCCGATTAGGGATCGTCGCAGGCTTCAACCCGCCAGAGTGCAAGGGCGAGCCTCGACCTGGGGCCAGGGCGTCCGTGATCACCCTGGTCCCGGCGCCAGGTAAGTTTAAGCAATACCTAACCAATCAAAACCAATCAAAAACTAAACAATACCAACTAATATCCTCATTTGACAAAAACTCAGCAACAAGTAAACAAATACAAACAACAATAAACCATCCTAACACATTCATAACACACACCGATCGCATGAACAACGACGAATAATCCACTCAAACCCAGCTATCATCCAACATGTTCAATCCGTTGCTTCAAATATCAAAACACAACAAATACTACTCACTTGACTCGCACAGTAGCATCGTACTACTAGAGCGAATCGCACTCGCGTAGAAGTGGAAAATCCTCCCCCATCCGCCTGTCCCCATCTACTGCGAATAGGAGAAACCTTGTTCAAGATAGAACCTTCACATAGAACACCAATCGGTCACACAAACCACATCATCCTCACTTAGATCAATCCTCGTGTAAATTCAAATTTGCACATTAAGTGAGACAATGTGAATCAACTAAACCATCCGTGCCAACCCAACCAAACAGAACCATGGTGAATTCCGAGTGGATGGATGTTATTCGTACGATGCTTATTTGCTTGATAAAGAGGATGTAAGAATTGTGTGTGTTGATGGTTTGTATATGACTTAGCACTCGTGTGTCTGCTCATGTTGTGTGTATTGTTTTGCTTTGGGACACGATGCGATGCGATGCGATTCGATTCGATTCGATGTGGTGTTAGTATGAGAGAGTTTTCTCGATAGTGATGTTCTGGTTTGCTGATGTGCCGATGTGATGTGATGTGATGTGATGTGACGTGATGTGATGTGGAGTGAAGTGATGTGTTGATTTGAGCATTGTGTTGATTGATAGTAAGGGATGGTCCGAAGACCTCCCCACTGGCAAAAACTACGCACCCGAGCGAGCCCGATTAGGGATCGTCGCAGGCTTCAACCCGCCAGAGTGCAAGGGCGAGCCTCGACCTGGGGCCAGGGCGTCCATGATCACCCTGGTCCCGGCGCCAGGTAAGTTTAAGCAATACCTAACCAATCAAAACCAATCAAAAACTAAACAATACCAACTAATATCCTCATTTGACAAAAACTCAGCAACAAGTAAACAAATACAAACAACAATAAACCATCCTAACACATTCATAACACACACCGATCGCATGAACAACGACGAATAATCCACTCAAACCCAGCTATCATCCAACATGTTCAATCCGTTGCTTCAAATATCAAAACACAACAAATACTACTCACTTGACTCGCACAGTAGCATCGTACTACTAGAGCGAATCGCACTCGCGTAGAAGTGGAAAATCCTCCCCCATCCGCCTCTCCCCATCTACTGCGAATAGGAGAAACCTTGTTCAAGATAGAACCTTCACATAGAACACCAATCGGTCACACAAACCACATCATCCTCACTTAGATCAATCCTCGTGTAAATTCAAATTTGCACATTAAGTGAGACAATGTGAATCAACTAAACCATCCGTGCCAACCCAACCAAACAGAACCATGGTGAATTCCGAGTGGATGGATGTTATTCGTACGATGCTTATTTGCTTGATAAAGAGGATGTAAGAATTGTGTGTGTTGATGGTTTGTATATGACTTAGCACTCGTGTGTCTGCTCATGTTGTGTGTATTGTTTTGCTTTGGGACACGATGCGATGCGATGCGATGCGATTCGATTCGATGTGGTGATAGTATGAGAGAGTTTTCTCGATAGTGATGTTCTGGTTTGCTGATGTGCCGATGTGATGTGATGTGATGTGATGTGACGTGATGTGATGTGGAGTGAAGTGATGTGTTGATTTGAGCATTGTGTTGATTGATAGTAAGGGATGGTCCGAAGACCTCCCCACTGGCAAAAACTACGCACCCGAGCGAGCCCGATTAGGGATCGTCGCAGGCTTCAACCCGCCAGAGTGCAAGGGCGAGCCTCGACCTGGGGCCAGGGCGTCCATGATCACCCTGGTCCCGGCGCCAGGTAAGTTTAAGCAATACCTAACCAATCAAAACCAATCAAAAACTAAACAATACCAACTAATATCCTCATTTGACAAAAACTCAGCAACAAGTAAACAAATACAAACAACAATAAACCATCCTAACACATTCATAACACACACCGATCGCATGAACAACGACGAATAATCCACTCAAACCCAGCTATCATCCAACATGTTCAATCCGTTGCTTCAAATATCAAAACACAACAAATACTACTCACTTGACTCGCACAGTAGCATCGTACTACTAGAGCGAATCGCACTCGCGTAGAAGTGGAAAATCCTCCCCCATCCGCCTCTCCCCATCTACTGCGAATAGGAGAAACCTTGTTCAAGATAGAACCTTCACATAGAACACCAATCGGTCACACAAACCACATCATCCTCACTTAGATCAATCCTCGTGTAAATTCAAATTTGCACATTAAGTGAGACAATGTGAATCAACTAAACCATCCGTGCCAACCCAACCAAACAGAACCATGGTGAATTCCGAGTGGATGGATGTTATTCGTACGATGCTTATTTGCTTGATAAAGAGGATGTAAGAATTGTGTGTGTTGATGGTTTGTATATGACTTAGCACTCGTGTGTCTGCTCATGTTGTGTGTATTGTTTTGCTTTGGGACACGATGCGATGCGATGCGATGCGATTCGATTCGATGTGGTGATAGTATGAGAGAGTTTTCTCGATAGTGATGTTCTGGTTTGCTGATGTGCCGATGTGATGTGATGTGATGTGATGTGACGTGATGTGATGTGGAGTGAAGTGATGTGTTGATTTGAGCATTGTGTTGATTGATAGTAAGGGATGGTCCGAAGACCTCCCCACTGGCAAAAACTACGCACCCGAGCGAGCCCGATTAGGGATCGTCGCAGGCTTCAACCCGCCAGAGTGCAAGGGCGAGCCTCGACCTGGGGCCAGGGCGTCCGTGATCACCCTGGTCCCGGCGCCAGGTAAGTTTAAGCAATACCTAACCAATCAAAACCAATCAAAAACTAAACAATACCAACTAATATCCTCATTTGACAAAAACTCAGCAACAAGTAAACAAATACAAACAACAATAAACCATCCTAACACATTCATAACACACACCGATCGCATGAACAACGACGAATAATCCACTCAAACCCAGCTATCATCCAACATGTTCAATCCGTTGCTTCAAATATCAAAACACAACAAATACTACTCACTTGACTCGCACAGTAGCATCGTACTACTAGAGCGAATCGCACTGGCGTAGAAGTGGAAAATCCTCCCCCATCCGCCTCTCCCCATCTACTGCGAATAGGAGAAACCTTGTTCAAGATAGAACCTTCACATAGAACACCAATCGGTCACACAAACCACATCATCCTCACTTAGATCAATCCTCGTGTAAATTCAAATTTGCACATTAAGTGAGACAATGTGAATCAACTAAACCATCCGTGCCAACCCAACCAAACAGAACCATGGTGAATTCCGAGTGGATGGATGTTATTCGTACGATGCTTATTTGCTTGATAAAGAGGATGTAAGAATTGTGTGTGTTGATGGTTTGTATATGACTTAGCACTCGTGTGTCTGCTCATGTTGTGTGTATTGTTTTGCTTTGGGACACGATGCGATGCGATGCGATTCGATTCGATGTGGTGTTAGTATGAGAGAGTTTTCTCGATAGTGATGTTCTGGTTTGCTGATGTGCCGATGTGATGTGATGTGATGTGATGTGACGTGATGTGATGTGGAGTGAAGTGATGTGTTGATTTGAGCATTGTGTTGATTGATAGTAAGGGATGGTCCGAAGACCTCCCCACTGGCAAAAACTACGCACCCGAGCGAGCCCGATTAGGGATCGTCGCAGGCTTCAACCCGCCAGAGTGCAAGGGCGAGCTTCGACCTGGGGCCAGGGCGTCCATGATCACCCTGGTCCCGGCGCCAGGTAAGTTTAAGCAATACCTAACCAATCAAAACCAATCAAAAACTAAACAATACCAACTAATATCCTCATTTGACAAAAACTCAGCAACAAGTAAACAAATACAAACAACAATAAACCATCCTAACACATTCATAACACACACCGATCGCATGAACAACGACGAATAATCCACTCAAACCCAGCTATCATCCAACATGTTCAATCCGTTGCTTCAAATATCAAAACACAACAAATACTACTCACTTGACTCGCACAGTAGCATCGTACTACTAGAGCGAATCGCACTCGCGTAGAAGTGGAAAATCCTCCCCCATCCGCCTCTCCCCATCTACTGCGAATAGGAGAAACCTTGTTCAAGATAGAACCTTCACATAGAACACCAATCGGTCACACAAACCACATCATCCTCACTTAGATCAATCCTCGTGTAAATTCAAATTTGCACATTAAGTGAGACAATGTGAATCAACTAAACCATCCGTGCCAACCCAACCAAACAGAACCATGGTGAATTCCGAGTGGATGGATGTTATTCGTACGATGCTTATTTGCTTGATAAAGAGGATGTAAGAATTGTGTGTGTTGATGGTTTGTATATGACTTAGCACTCGTGTGTCTGCTCATGTTGTGTGTATTGTTTTGCTTTGGGAAACGATGCGATGCGATTCGATTCGATGTGGTGATAGTATGAGAGAGTTTTCTCGATAGTGATGTTCTGGTTTGCTGATGTGCCGATGTGATGTGATGTGATGTGATGTGACGTGATGTGATGTGGAGTGAAGTGATGTGTTGATTTGAGCATTGTGTTGATTGATAGTAAGGGATGGTCCGAAGACCTCCCCACTGGCAAAAACTACGCACCCGAGCGAGCCCGATTAGGGATCGTCGCAGGCTTCAACCCGCCAGAGTGCAAGGGCGAGCCTCGACCTGGGGCCAGGGCGTCCGTGATCACCCTGGTCCCGGCGCCAGGTAAGTTTAAGCAATACCTAACCAATCAAAACCAATCAAAAACTAAACAATACCAACTAATATCCTCATTTGACAAAAACTCAGCAACAAGTAAACAAATACAAACAACAATAAACCATCCTAACACATTCATAACACACCGATCGCATGAACAACGACGAATAATCCACTCAAACCCAGCTATCATCCAACATGTTCAATCCGTTGCTTCAAATATCAACACACAACAAATACTACTCACTTGACTCGCACAGTAGCATCGTACTACTAGAGCGAATCGCACTCGCGTAGAAGTGGAAAATCCTCCCCCATCCGCCTCTCCCCATCTAATGCGAATAGGAGAAACCTTGTTCAAGATAGAACATTCACATAGAACACCAATCGGTCACACAAACCACATCATCCTCACTTAGATCAATCCTCGTGTAAATTCAAATTTGCACATTAAGTGAGGCAATGTGAATCAACTAAACCATCCGTGCCAACCCAACCAAACAGAACCATGGTGAATTCCGAGTGGATGGATGTTATTCGTACGATGCTTATTTGCTTGATAAAGAGGATGTAAGAATTGTGTGTGTTGATGGTTTGTATATGACTTAGCACTCGTGTGTCTGCTCATGTTGTGTGTATTGTTTTGCTTTGGGAAACGATGCGATGCGATTCGATTCGATGTGGTGATAGTATGAGAGAGTTTTCTCGATAGTGATGTTCTGGTTTGCTGATGTGCCGATGTGATGTGATGTGATGTGATGTGACGTGATGTGATGTGGAGTGAAGTGATGTGTTGATTTGAGCATTGTGTTGATTGATAGTAAGGGATGGTCCAAAGACCTCCCCACTGGCAAAAACTACGCACCCGAGCGAGCCCGATTAGGGATCGTCGCAGGCTTCAACCCGCCAGAGTGCAAGGGCGAGCCTCGACCTGGGGCCAGGGCGTCCGTGATCACCCTGGTCCCGGCGCCAGGTAAGTTTAAGCAATACCTAACCAATCAAAACCAATCAAAAACTAAACAATACCAACTAATATCCTCATTTGACAAAAACTCAGCAACAAGTAAACAAATACAAACAACAATAAACCATCCTAACACATTCATAACACACACCGATCGCATGAACAACGACGAATAATCCACTCAAACCCAGCTATCATCCAACATGTTCAATCCGTTGCTTCAAATATCAACACACAACAAATACTACTCACTTGACTCGCACAGTAGCATCGTACTACTAGAGTGAATCGCACTCGCGTAGAAGTGGAAAATCCTCCCCCATCCGCCTCTCCCCATCTAATGCGAATAGGAGAAACCTTGTTCAAGATAGAACATTCACATAGAACACCAATCGGTCACACAAACCACATCATCCTCACTTAGATCAATCCTCGTGTAAATTCAAATTTGCACATTAAGTGAGGCAATGTGAATCAACTAAACCATCCGTGCCAACCCAACCAAACAGAACCATGGTGAATTCCGAGTGGATGGATGTTATTCGTACGATGCTTATTTGCTTGATAAAGAGGATGTAAGAATTGTGTGTGTTGATGGTTTGTATATGACTTAGCACTCGTGTGTCTGCTCATGTTGTGTGTATTGTTTTGCTTTGGGAAACGATGCGATGCGATGCGATGCGATTCGATTCGATGTGGTGATAGTATGAGAGAGTTTTCTCGATAGTGATGTTCTGGTTTGCTGATGTGCCGATGTGATGTGATGTGATGTGACGTGATGTGATGTGGAGTGAAGTGATGTGTTGATTTGAGCATTGTGTTGATTGATAGTAAGGGATGGTCCGAAGACCTCCCCACTGGCAAAAACTACGCACCCGAGCGAGCCCGATTAGGGATCGTCGCAGGCTTCAACCCGCCAGAGTGCAAGGGCGAGCCTCGACCTGGGGCCAGGGCGTCCGTGATCACCCTGGTCCCGGCGCCAGGTAAGTTTAAGCAATACCTAACCAATCAAAACCAATCAAAAACTAAACAATACCAACTAATATCCTCATTTGACAAAAACTCAGCAACAAGTAAACAAATACAAACAACAATAAACCATCCTAACACATTCATAACACACACCGATCGCATGAACAACGACGAATAATCCACTCAAACCCAGCTATCATCCAACATGTTCAATCCGTTGCTTCAAATATCAAAACACAACAAATACTACTCACTTGACTCGCACAGTAGCATCGTACTACTAGAGCGAATCGCACTGGCGTAGAAGTGGAAAATCCTCCCCCATCCGCCTCTCCCCATCTACTGCGAATAGGAGAAACCTTGTTCAAGATAGAACCTTCACATAGAACACCAATCGGTCACACAAACCACATCATCCTCACTTAGATCAATCCTCGTGTAAATTCAAATTTGCACATTAAGTGAGGCAATGTGAATCAACTAAACCATCCGTGCCAACCCAACCAAACAGAACCATGGTGAATTCCGAGTGGATGGATGTTATTCGTACGATGCTTATTTGCTTGATAAAGAGGATGTAAGAATTGTGTGTGTTGATGGTTTGTATATGACTTAGCACTCGTGTGTCTGCTCATGTTGTGTGTATTGTTTTGCTTTGGGACACGATGCGATGCGATTCGATTCGATGTGGTGTTAGTATGAGAGAGTTTTCTCGATAGTGATGTTCTGGTTTGCTGATGTGCCGATGTGATGTGATGTGATGTGATGTGACGTGATGTGATGTGGAGTGAAGTGATGTGTTGATTTGAGCATTGTGTTGATTGATAGTAAGGGATGGTCCGAAGACCTCCCCACTGGCAAAAACTACGCACCCGAGCGAGCCCGATTAGGGATCGTCGCAGGCTTCAACCCGCCAGAGTGCAAGGGCGAGCCTCGACCTGGGGCCAGGGCGTCCGTGATCACCCTGGTCCCGGCGCCAGGTAAGTTTAAGCAATACCTAACCAATCAAAACCAATCAAAAACTAAACAATACCAACTAATATCCTCATTTGACAAAAACTCAGCAACAAGTAAACAAATACAAACAACAATAAACCATCCTAACACATTCATAACACACACCGATCGCATGAACAACGACGAATAATCCACTCAAACCCAGCTATCATCCAACATGTTCAATCCGTTGCTTCAAATATCAACACACAACAAATACTACTCACTTGACTCGCACAGTAGCATCGTACTACTAGAGCGAATCGCACTGGCGTAGAAGTGGAAAATCCTCCCCCATCCGCCTCTCCCCATCTACTGCGAATAGGAGAAACCTTGTTCAAGATAGAACCTTCACATAGAACACCAATCGGTCACACAAACCACATCATCCTCACTTAGATCAATCCTCGTGTAAATTCAAATTTGCACATTAAGTGAGACAATGTGAATCAACTAAACCATCCGTGCCAACCCAACCAAACAGAACCATGGTGAATTCCGAGTGGATGGATGTTATTCGTACGATGCTTATTTGCTTGATAAAGAGGATGTAAGAATTGTGTGTGTTGATGGTTTGTATATGACTTAGCACTCGTGTGTCTGCTCATGTTGTGTGTATTGTTTTGCTTTGGGACACGATGCGATGCGATGCGATTCGATTCGATGTGGTGATAGTATGAGAGAGTTTTCTCGATAGTGATGTTCTGGTTTGCTGATGTGCCGATGTGATGTGATGTGATGTGATGTGACGTGATGTGATGTGGAGTGAAGTGATGTGTTGATTTGAGCATTGTGTTGATTGATAGTAAGGGATGGTCCGAAGACCTCCCCACTGGCAAAAACTACGCACCCGAGCGAGCCCGATTAGGGATCGTCGCAGGCTTCAACCCGCCAGAGTGCAAGGGCGAGCCTCGACCTGGGGCCAGGGCGTCCGTGATCACCCTGGTCCCGGCGCCAGGTAAGTTTAAGCAATACCTAACCAATCAAAACCAATCAAAAACTAAACAATACCAACTAATATCCTCATTTGACAAAAACTCAGCAACAAGTAAACAAATACAAACAACAATAAACAATCCTAACACATTCATAACACACACCGATCGCATGAACAACGACGAATAATCCACTCAAACCCAGCTATCATCCAACATGTTCAATCCGTTGCTTCAAATATCAAAACACAACAAATACTACTCACTTGACTCGCACAGTAGCATCGTACTACTAGAGCGAATCGCACTGGCGTAGAAGTGGAAAATCCTCCCCCATCCGCCTCTCCCCATCTACTGCGAATAGGAGAAACCTTGTTCAAGATAGAACCTTCACATAGAACACCAATCGGTCACACAAACCACATCATCCTCACTTAGATCAATCCTCGTGTAAATTCAAATTTGCACATTAAGTGAGACAATGTGAATCAACTAAACCATCCGTGCCAACCCAACCAAACAGAACCATGGTGAATTCCGAGTGGATGGATGTTATTCGTACGATGCTTATTTGCTTGATAAAGAGGATGTAAGAATTGTGTGTGTTGATGGTTTGTATATGACTTAGCACTCGTGTGTCTGCTCATGTTGTGTGTATTGTTTTGCTTTGGGAAACGATGCGATGCGATTCGATTCGATGTGGTGATAGTATGAGAGAGTTTTCTCGATAGTGATGTTCTGGTTTGCTGATGTGCCGATGTGATGTGATGTGATGTGACGTGATGTGATGTGGAGTGAAGTGATGTGTTGATTTGAGCATTGTGTTGATTGATAGTAAGGGATGGTCCGAAGACCTCCCCACTGGCAAAAACTACGCACCCGAGCGAGCCCGATTAGGGATCGTCGCAGGCTTCAACCCGCCAGAGTGCAAGGGCGAGCCTCGACCTGGGGCCAGGGCGTCCGTGATCACCCTGGTCCCGGCGCCAGGTAAGTTTAAGCAATACCTAACCAATCAAAACCAATCAAAAACTAAACAATACCAACTAATATCCTCATTTGACAAAAACTCAGCAACAAGTAAACAAATACAAACAACAATAAACCATCCTAACACATTCATAACACACACCGATCGCATGAACAACGACGAATAATCCACTCAAACCCAGCTATCATCCAACATGTTCAATCCGTTGCTTCAAATATCAAAACACAACAAATACTACTCACTTGACTCGCACAGTAGCATCGTACTACTAGAGCGAATCGCACTGGCGTAGAAGTGGAAAATCCTCCCCCATCCGCCTCTCCCCATCTACTGCGAATAGGAGAAACCTTGTTCAAGATAGAACCTTCACATAGAACACCAATCGGTCACACAAACCACATCATCCTCACTTAGATCAATCCTCGTGTAAATTCAAATTTGCACATTAAGTGAGACAATGTGAATCAACTAAACCATCCGTGCCAACCCAACCAAACAGAACCATGGTGAATTCCGAGTGGATGGATGTTATTCGTACGATGCTTATTTGCTTGATAAAGAGGATGTAAGAATTGTGTGTGTTGATGGTTTGTATATGACTTAGCACTCGTGTGTCTGCTCATGTTGTGTGTATTGTTTTGCTTTGGGAAACGATGCGATGCGATGCGATGCGATGCGATTCGATGTGGTGTTAGTATGAGAGAGTTTTCTCGATAGTGATGTTCTGGTTTGCTGATGTGCCGATGTGATGTGATGTGATGTGATGTGACGTGATGTGATGTGGAGTGAAGTGATGTGTTGATTTGAGCATTGTGTTGATTGATAGTAAGGGATGGTCCGAAGACCTCCCCACTGGCAAAAACTACGCACCCGAGCGAGCCCGATTAGGGATCGTCGCAGGCTTCAACCCGCCAGAGTGCAAGGGCGAGCCTCGACCTGGGGCCAGGGCGTCCGTGATCACCCTGGTCCCGGCGCCAGGTAAGTTTAAGCAATACCTAACCAATCAAAACCAATCAAAAACTAAACAATACCAACTAATATCCTCATTTGACAAAAACTCAGCAACAAGTAAACAAATACAAACAACAATAAACAATCCTAACACATTCATAACACACACCGATCGCATGAACAACGACGAATAATCCACTCAAACCCAGCTATCATCCAACATGTTCAATCCGTTGCTTCAAATATCAAAACACAACAAATACTACTCACTTGACTCGCACAGTAGCATCGTACTACTAGAGCGAATCGCACTGGCGTAGAAGTGGAAAATCCTCCCCCATCCGCCTCTCCCCATCTACTGCGAATAGGAGAAACCTTGTTCAAGATAGAACCTTCACATAGAACACCAATCGGTCACACAAACCACATCATCCTCACTTAGATCAATCCTCGTGTAAATTCAAATTTGCACATTAAGTGAGACAATGTGAATCAACTAAACCATCCGTGCCAACCCAACCAAACAGAACCATGGTGAATTCCGAGTGGATGGATGTTATTCGTACGATGCTTATTTGCTTGATAAAGAGGATGTAAGAATTGTGTGTGTTGATGGTTTGTATATGACTTAGCACTCGTGTGTCTGCTCATGTTGTGTGTATTGTTTTGCTTTGGGAAACGATGCGATGCGATTCGATTCGATGTGGTGATAGTATGAGAGAGTTTTCTCGATAGTGATGTTCTGGTTTGCTGATGTGCCGATGTGATGTGATGTGATGTGACGTGATGTGATGTGGAGTGAAGTGATGTGTTGATTTGAGCATTGTGTTGATTGATAGTAAGGGATGGTCCGAAGACCTCCCCACTGGCAAAAACTACGCACCCGAGCGAGCCCGATTAGGGATCGTCGCAGGCTTCAACCCGCCAGAGTGCAAGGGCGAGCCTCGACCTGGGGCCAGGGCGTCCGTGATCACCCTGGTCCCGGCGCCAGGTAAGTTTAAGCAATACCTAACCAATCAAAACCAATCAAAAACTAAACAATACCAACTAATATCCTCATTTGACAAAAACTCAGCAACAAGTAAACAAATACAAACAACAATAAACCATCCTAACACATTCATAACACACACCGATCGCATGAACAACGACGAATAATCCACTCAAACCCAGCTATCATCCAACATGTTCAATCCGTTGCTTCAAATATCAAAACACAACAAATACTACTCACTTGACTCGCACAGTAGCATCGTACTACTAGAGCGAATCGCACTGGCGTAGAAGTGGAAAATCCTCCCCCATCCGCCTCTCCCCATCTACTGCGAATAGGAGAAACCTTGTTCAAGATAGAACCTTCACATAGAACACCAATCGGTCACACAAACCACATCATCCTCACTTAGATCAATCCTCGTGTAAATTCAAATTTGCACATTAAGTGAGACAATGTGAATCAACTAAACCATCCGTGCCAACCCAACCAAACAGAACCATGGTGAATTCCGAGTGGATGGATGTTATTCGTACGATGCTTATTTGCTTGATAAAGAGGATGTAAGAATTGTGTGTGTTGATGGTTTGTATATGACTTAGCACTCGTGTGTCTGCTCATGTTGTGTGTATTGTTTTGCTTTGGGACACGATGCGATGCGATGCGATGCGATGCGATTCGATGTGGTGTTAGTATGAGAGAGTTTTCTCGATAGTGATGTTCTGGTTTGCTGATGTGCCGATGTGATGTGATGTGATGTGATGTGACGTGATGTGATGTGGAGTGAAGTGATGTGTTGATTTGAGCATTGTGTTGATTGATAGTAAGGGATGGTCCGAAGACCTCCCCACTGGCAAAAACTACGCACCCGAGCGAGCCCGATTAGGGATCGTCGCAGGCTTCAACCCGCCAGAGTGCAAGGGCGAGCCTCGACCTGGGGCCAGGGCGTCCGTGATCACCCTGGTCCCGGCGCCAGGTAAGTTTAAGCAATACCTAACCAATCAAAACCAATCAAAAACTAAACAATACCAACTAATATCCTCATTTGACAAAAACTCAGCAACAAGTAAACAAATACAAACAACAATAAACAATCCTAACACATTCATAACACACACCGATCGCATGAACAACGACGAATAATCCACTCAAACCCAGCTATCATCCAACATGTTCAATCCGTTGCTTCAAATATCAACACACAACAAATACTACTCACTTGACTCGCACAGTAGCATCGTACTACCAGAGCGAATCGCACTCGCGTAGAAGTGGAAAATCCTCCCCCATCCGCCTCTCCCCATCTACTGCGAATAGGAGAAACCTTGTTCAAGATAGAACCTTCACATAGAACACCAATCGGTCACACAAACCACATCATCCTCACTTAGATCAATCCTCGTGTAAATTCAAATTTGCACATTAAGTGAGACAATGTGAATCAACTAAACCATCCGTGCCAACCCAACCAAACAGAACCATGGTGAATTCCGAGTGGATGGATGTTATTCGTACGATGCTTATTTGCTTGATAAAGAGGATGTAAGAATTGTGTGTGTTGATGGTTTGTATATGACTTAGCACTCGTGTGTCTGCTCATGTTGTGTGTATTGTTTTGCTTTGGGAAACGATGCGATGCGATTCGATTCGATGTGGTGATAGTATGAGAGAGTTTTCTCGATAGTGATGTTCTGGTTTGCTGATGTGCCGATGTGATGTGATGTGATGTGATGTGACGTGATGTGATGTGGAGTGAAGTGATGTGTTGATTTGAGCATTGTGTTGATTGATAGTAAGGGATGGTCCGAAGACCTCCCCACTGGCAAAAACTACGCACCCGAGCGAGCCCGATTAGGGATCGTCGCAGGCTTCAACCCGCCAGAGTGCAAGGGCGAGCCTCGACCTGGGGCCAGGGCGTCCGTGATCACCCTGGTCCCGGCGCCAGGTAAGTTTAAGCAATACCTAACCAATCAAAACCAATCAAAAACTAAACAATACCAACTAATATCCTCATTTGACAAAAACTCAGCAACAAGTAAACAAATACAAACAACAATAAACCATCCTAACACATTCATAACACACACCGATCGCATGAACAACGACGAATAATCCACCCAAACCCAGCTATCATCCAACATGTTCAATCCGTTGCTTCAAATATCAAAACACAACAAATACTACTCACTTGACTCGCACAGTAGCATCGTACTACTAGAGCGAATCGCACTGGCGTAGAAGTGGAAAATCCTCCCCCATCCGCCTCTCCCCATCTACTGCGAATAGGAGAAACCTTGTTCAAGATAGAACCTTCACATAGAACACCAATCGGTCACACAAACCACATCATCCTCACTTAGATCAATCCTCGTGTAAATTCAAATTTGCACATTAAGTGAGACAATGTGAATCAACTAAACCATCCGTGCCAACCCAACCAAACAGAACCATGGTGAATTCCGAGTGGATGGATGTTATTCGTACGATGCTTATTTGCTTGATAAAGAGGATGTAAGAATTGTGTGTGTTGATGGTTTGTATATGACTTAGCACTCGTGTGTCTGCTCATGTTGTGTGTATTGTTTTGCTTTGGGACACGATGCGATGCGATGCGATGCGATGCGATTCGATGTGGTGTTAGTATGAGAGAGTTTTCTCGATAGTGATGTTCTGGTTTGCTGATGTGCCGATGTGATGTGATGTGATGTGATGTGACGTGATGTGATGTGGAGTGAAGTGATGTGTTGATTTGAGCATTGTGTTGATTGATAGTAAGGGATGGTCCGAAGACCTCCCCACTGGCAAAAACTACGCACCCGAGCGAGCCCGATTAGGGATCGTCGCAGGCTTCAACCCGCCAGAGTGCAAGGGCGAGCCTCGACCTGGGGCCAGGGCGTCCGTGATCACCCTGGTCCCGGCGCCAGGTAAGTTTAAGCAATACCTAACCAATCAAAACCAATCAAAAACTAAACAATACCAACTAATATCCTCATTTGACAAAAACTCAGCAACAAGTAAACAAATACAAACAACAATAAACAATCCTAACACATTCATAACACACACCGATCGCATGAACAACGACGAATAATCCACTCAAACCCAGCTATCATCCAACATGTTCAATCCGTTGCTTCAAATATCAACACACAACAAATACTACTCACTTGACTCGCACAGTAGCATCGTACTACCAGAGCGAATCGCACTCGCGTAGAAGTGGAAAATCCTCCCCCATCCGCCTCTCCCCATCTACTGCGAATAGGAGAAACCTTGTTCAAGATAGAACCTTCACATAGAACACCAATCGGTCACACAAACCACATCATCCTCACTTAGATCAATCCTCGTGTAAATTCAAATTTGCACATTAAGTGAGGCAATGTGAATCAACTAAACCATCCGTGCCAACCCAACCAAACAGAACCATGGTGAATTCCGAGTGGATGGATGTTATTCGTACGATGCTTATTTGCTTGATAAAGAGGATGTAAGAATTGTGTGTGTTGATGGTTTGTATATGACTTAGCACTCGTGTGTCTGCTCATGTTGTGTGTATTGTTTTGCTTTGGGACACGATGCGATGCGATGCGATGCGATGCGATTCGATGTGGTGTTAGTATGAGAGAGTTTTCTCGATAGTGATGTTCTGGTTTGCTGATGTGCCGATGTGATGTGATGTGATGTGATGTGACGTGATGTGATGTGGAGTGAAGTGATGTGTTGATTTGAGCATTGTGTTGATTGATAGTAAGGGATGGTCCGAAGACCTCCCCACTGGCAAAAACTACGCACCCGAGCGAGCCCGATTAGGGATCGTCGCAGGCTTCAACCCGCCAGAGTGCAAGGGCGAGCCTCGACCTGGGGCCAGGGCGTCCGTGATCACCCTGGTCCCGGCGCCAGGTAAGTTTAAGCAATACCTAACCAATCAAAACCAATCAAAAACTAAACAATACCAACTAATATCCTCATTTGACAAAAACTCAGCAACAAGTAAACAAATACAAACAACAATAAACCATCCTAACACATTCATAACACACACCGATCGCATGAACAACGACGAATAATCCACTCAAACCCAGCTATCATCCAACATGTTCAATCCGTTGCTTCAAATATCAACACACAACAAATACTACTCACTTGACTCGCACAGTAGCATCGTACTACCAGAGCGAATCGCACTCGCGTAGAAGTGGAAAATCCTCCCCCATCCGCCTCTCCCCATCTACTGCGAATAGGAGAAACCTTGTTCAAGATAGAACCTTCACATAGAACACCAATCGGTCACACAAACCACATCATCCTCACTTAGATCAATCCTCGTGTAAATTCAAATTTGCACATTAAGTGAGGCAATGTGAATCAACTAAACCATCCGTGCCAACCCAACCAAACAGAACCATGGTGAATTCCGAGTGGATGGATGTTATTCGTACGATGCTTATTTGCTTGATAAAGAGGATGTAAGAATTGTGTGTGTTGATGGTTTGTATATGACTTAGCACTCGTGTGTCTGCTCATGTTGTGTGTATTGTTTTGCTTTGGGACACGATGCGATGCGATGCGATGCGATGCGATTCGATGTGGTGTTAGTATGAGAGAGTTTTCTCGATAGTGATGTTCTGGTTTGCTGATGTGCCGATGTGATGTGATGTGATGTGATGTGACGTGATGTGATGTGATGTGGAGTGAAGTGATGTGTTGATTTGAGCATTGTGTTGATTGATAGTAAGGGATGGTCCGAAGACCTCCCCACTGGCAAAAACTACGCACCCGAGCGAGCCCGATTAGGGATCGTCGCAGGCTTCAACCCGCCAGAGTGCAAGGGCGAGCCTCGACCTGGGGCCAGGGCGTCCGTGATCACCCTGGTCCCGGCGCCAGGTAAGTTTAAGCAATACCTAACCAATCAAAACCAATCAAAAACTAAACAATACCAACTAATATCCTCATTTGACAAAAACTCAGCAACAAGTAAACAAATACAAACAACAATAAACCATCCTAACACATTCATAACACACACCGATCGCATGAACAACGACGAATAATCCACTCAAACCCAGCTATCATCCAACATGTTCAATCCGTTGCTTCAAATATCAACACACAACAAATACTACTCACTTGACTCGCACAGTAGCATCGTACTACCAGAGCGAATCGCACTCGCGTAGAAGTGGAAAATCCTCCCCCATCCGCCTCTCCCCATCTACTGCGAATAGGAGAAACCTTGTTCAAGATAGAACCTTCACATAGAACACCAATCGGTCACACAAACCACATCATCCTCACTTAGATCAATCCTCGTGTAAATTCAAATTTGCACATTAAGTGAGGCAATGTGAATCAACTAAACCATCCGTGCCAACCCAACCAAACAGAACCATGGTGAATTCCGAGTGGATGGATGTTATTCGTACGATGCTTATTTGCTTGATAAAGAGGATGTAAGAATTGTGTGTGTTGATGGTTTGTATATGACTTAGCACTCGTGTGTCTGCTCATGTTGTGTGTATTGTTTTGCTTTGGGACACGATGCGATGCGATGCGATGCGATGCGATTCGATGTGGTGTTAGTATGAGAGAGTTTTCTCGATAGTGATGTTCTGGTTTGCTGATGTGCCGATGTGATGTGATGTGATGTGATGTGACGTGATGTGATGTGGAGTGAAGTGATGTGTTGATTTGAGCATTGTGTTGATTGATAGTAAGGGATGGTCCGAAGACCTCCCCACTGGCAAAAACTACGCACCCGAGCGAGCCCGATTAGGGATCGTCGCAGGCTTCAACCCGCCAGAGTGCAAGGGCGAGCCTCGACCTGGGGCCAGGGCGTCCGTGATCACCCTGGTCCCGGCGCCAGGTAAGTTTGGGACCTAACCAATCAAAACCAATCAAAAACTAAACAATACCAACTAATATCCTCATTTGACAAAAACTCAGCAACAAGTAAACAAATACAAACAACAATAAACAATCCTAACACATTCATAACACACACCGATCGCATGAACAACGACGAATAATCCACTCAAACCCAGCTATCATCCAACATGTTCAATCCGTTGCTTCAAATATCAAAACACAACAAATACTACTCACTTGACTCGCACAGTAGCATCGTACTACTAGAGCGAATCGCACTGGCGTAGAAGTGGAAAATCCTCCCCCATCCGCCTCTCCCCATCTACTGCGAATAGGAGAAACCTTGTTCAAGATAGAACCTTCACATAGAACACCAATCGGTCACACAAACCACATCATCCTCACTTAGATCAATCCTCGTGTAAATTCAAATTTGCACATTAAGTGAGACAATGTGAATCAACTAAACCATCCGTGCCAACCCAACCAAACAGAACCATGGTGAATTCCGAGTGGATGGATGTTATTCGTACGATGCTTATTTGCTTGATAAAGAGGATGTAAGAATTGTGTGTGTTGATGGTTTGTATATGACTTAGCACTCGTGTGTCTGCTCATGTTGTGTGTATTGTTTTGCTTTGGGAAACGATGCGATGCGATTCGATTCGATGTGGTGATAGTATGAGAGAGTTTTCTCGATAGTGATGTTCTGGTTTGCTGATGTGCCGATGTGATGTGATGTGATGTGATGTGACGTGATGTGATGTGGAGTGAAGTGATGTGTTGATTTGAGCATTGTGTTGATTGATAGTAAGGGATGGTCCGAAGACCTCCCCACTGGCAAAAACTACGCACCCGAGCGAGCCCGATTAGGGATCGTCGCAGGCTTCAACCCGCCAGAGTGCAAGGGCGAGCCTCGACCTGGGGCCAGGGCGTCCGTGATCACCCTGGTCCCGGCGCCAGGTAAGTTTAAGCAATACCTAACCAATCAAAACCAATCAAAAACTAAACAATACCAACTAATATCCTCATTTGACAAAAACTCAGCAACAAGTAAACAAATACAAACAACAATAAACAATCCTAACACATTCATAACACACACCGATCGCATGAACAACGACGAATAATCCACTCAAACCCAGCTATCATCCAACATGTTCAATCCGTTGCTTCAAATATCAACACACAACAAATACTACTCACTTGACTCGCACAGTAGCATCGTACTACCAGAGCGAATCGCACTCGCGTAGAAGTGGAAAATCCTCCCCCATCCGCCTCTCCCCATCTACTGCGAATAGGAGAAACCTTGTTCAAGATAGAACCTTCACATAGAACACCAATCGGTCACACAAACCACATCATCCTCACTTAGATCAATCCTCGTGTAAATTCAAATTTGCACATTAAGTGAGACAATGTGAATCAACTAAACCATCCGTGCCAACCCAACCAAACAGAACCATGGTGAATTCCGAGTGGATGGATGTTATTCGTACGATGCTTATTTGCTTGATAAAGAGGATGTAAGAATTGTGTGTGTTGATGGTTTGTATATGACTTAGCACTCGTGTGTCTGCTCATGTTGTGTGTATTGTTTTGCTTTGGGACACGATGCGATGCGATGCGATGCGATGCGATTCGATGTGGTGTTAGTATGAGAGAGTTTTCTCGATAGTGATGTTCTGGTTTGCTGATGTGCCGATGTGATGTGATGTGATGTGATGTGACGTGATGTGATGTGGAGTGAAGTGATGTGTTGATTTGAGCATTGTGTTGATTGATAGTAAGGGATGGTCCGAAGACCTCCCCACTGGCAAAAACTACGCACCCGAGCGAGCCCGATTAGGGATCGTCGCAGGCTTCAACCCGCCAGAGTGCAAGGGCGAGCCTCGACCTGGGGCCAGGGCGTCCGTGATCACCCTGGTCCCGGCGCCAGGTAAGTTTAAGCAATACCTAACCAATCAAAACCAATCAAAAACTAAACAATACCAACTAATATCCTCATTTGACAAAAACTCAGCAACAAGTAAACAAATACAAACAACAATAAACAATCCTAACACATTCATAACACACACCGATCGCATGAACAACGACGAATAATCCACTCAAACCCAGCTATCATCCAACATGTTCAATCCGTTGCTTCAAATATCAACACACAACAAATACTACTCACTTGACTCGCACAGTAGCATCGTACTACCAGAGCGAATCGCACTCGCGTAGAAGTGGAAAATCCTCCCCCATCCGCCTCTCCCCATCTACTGCGAATAGGAGAAACCTTGTTCAAGATAGAACCTTCACATAGAACACCAATCGGTCACACAAACCACATCATCCTCACTTAGATCAATCCTCGTGTAAATTCAAATTTGCACATTAAGTGAGGCAATGTGAATCAACTAAACCATCCGTGCCAACCCAACCAAACAGAACCATGGTGAATTCCGAGTGGATGGATGTTATTCGTACGATGCTTATTTGCTTGATAAAGAGGATGTAAGAATTGTGTGTGTTGATGGTTTGTATATGACTTAGCACTCGTGTGTCTGCTCATGTTGTGTGTATTGTTTTGCTTTGGGACACGATGCGATGCGATGCGATGCGATTCGATGTGGTGTTAGTATGAGAGAGTTTTCTCGATAGTGATGTTCTGGTTTGCTGATGTGCCGATGTGATGTGATGTGATGTGATGTGACGTGATGTGATGTGGAGTGAAGTGATGTGTTGATTTGAGCATTGTGTTGATTGATAGTAAGGGATGGTCCGAAGACCTCCCCACTGGCAAAAACTACGCACCCGAGCGAGCCCGATTAGGGATCGTCGCAGGCTTCAACCCGCCAGAGTGCAAGGGCGAGCCTCGACCTGGGGCCAGGGCGTCCGTGATCACCCTGGTCCCGGCGCCAGGTAAGTTTAAGCAATACCTAACCAATCAAAACCAATCAAAAACTAAACAATACCAACTAATATCCTCATTTGACAAAAACTCAGCAACAAGTAAACAAATACAAACAACAATAAACAATCCTAACACATTCATAACACACACCGATCGCATGAACAACGACGAATAATCCACTCAAACCCAGCTATCATCCAACATGTTCAATCCGTTGCTTCAAATATCAACACACAACAAATACTACTCACTTGACTCGCACAGTAGCATCGTACTACCAGAGCGAATCGCACTCGCGTAGAAGTGGAAAATCCTCCCCCATCCGCCTCTCCCCATCTACTGCGAATAGGAGAAACCTTGTTCAAGATAGAACCTTCACATAGAACACCAATCGGTCACACAAACCACATCATCCTCACTTAGATCAATCCTCGTGTAAATTCAAATTTGCACATTAAGTGAGGCAATGTGAATCAACTAAACCATCCGTGCCAACCCAACCAAACAGAACCATGGTGAATTCCGAGTGGATGGATGTTATTCGTACGATGCTTATTTGCTTGATAAAGAGGATGTAAGAATTGTGTGTGTTGATGGTTTGTATATGACTTAGCACTCGTGTGTCTGCTCATGTTGTGTGTATTGTTTTGCTTTGGGACACGATGCGATGCGATGCGATGCGATGCGATTCGATGTGGTGTTAGTATGAGAGAGTTTTCTCGATAGTGATGTTCTGGTTTGCTGATGTGCCGATGTGATGTGATGTGATGTGATGTGACGTGATGTGATGTGGAGTGAAGTGATGTGTTGATTTGAGCATTGTGTTGATTGATAGTAAGGGATGGTCCGAAGACCTCCCCACTGGCAAAAACTACGCACCCGAGCGAGCCCGATTAGGGATCGTCGCAGGCTTCAACCCGCCAGAGTGCAAGGGCGAGCCTCGACCTGGGGCCAGGGCGTCCGTGATCACCCTGGTCCCGGCGCCAGGTAAGTTTAAGCAATACCTAACCAATCAAAACCAATCAAAAACTAAACAATACCAACTAATATCCTCATTTGACAAAAACTCAGCAACAAGTAAACAAATACAAACAACAATAAACAATCCTAACACATTCATAACACACACCGATCGCATGAACAACGACGAATAATCCACTCAAACCCAGCTATCATCCAACATGTTCAATCCGTTGCTTCAAATATCAA
Source organism: Fasciola hepatica (assembly GCA_948099385.1). Lineage (NCBI taxonomy): Eukaryota > Metazoa > Platyhelminthes > Trematoda > Plagiorchiida > Fasciolidae > Fasciola > Fasciola hepatica. The sequence goes on along the minus strand of CANUEZ040000060.1, from coordinate 4,076,827 downwards.
CACACAACAAATACTACTCACTTGACTCGCACAGTAGCATCGTACTACCAGAGCGAATCGCACTCGCGTAGAAGTGGAAAATCCTCCCCCATCCGCCTCTCCCCATCTACTGCGAATAGGAGAAACCTTGTTCAAGATAGAACCTTCACATAGAACACCAATCGGTCACACAAACCACATCATCCTCACTTAGATCAATCCTCGTGTAAATTCAAATTTGCACATTAAGTGAGGCAATGTGAATCAACTAAACCATCCGTGCCAACCCAACCAAACAGAACCATGGTGAATTCCGAGTGGATGGATGTTATTCGTACGATGCTTATTTGCTTGATAAAGAGGATGTAAGAATTGTGTGTGTTGATGGTTTGTATATGACTTAGCACTCGTGTGTCTGCTCATGTTGTGTGTATTGTTTTGCTTTGGGACACGATGCGATGCGATTCGATTCGATGTGGTGTTAGTATGAGAGAGTTTTCTCGATAGTGATAATCTGGTTTGCTGATGTGCCGATGTGATGTGATGTGATGTGATGTGATGTGATGTGATGTGATGTGATGTGGAGTGAAGTGATGTGTTGATTTGAGCATTGTGTTGATTGATAGTAAGGGATGGTCCGAAGACCTCCCCACTGGCAAAAACTACGCACCCGAGCGAGCCCGATTAGGGATCGTCGCAGGCTTCAACCCGCCAGAGTGCAAGGGCGAGCCTCGACCTGGGGCCAGGGCGTCCGTGATCACCCTGGTCCCGGCGCCAGGTAAGTTTAAGCAATACCTAACCAATCAAAACCAATCAAAAACTAAACAATACCAACTAATATCCTCATTTGACAAAAACTCAGCAACAAGTAAACAAATACAAACAACAATAAACCATCCTAACACATTCATAACACACACCGATCGCATGAACAACGACGAATAATCCACTCAAACCCAGCTATCATCCAACATGTTCAATCCGTTGCTTCAAATATCAACACACAACAAATACTACTCACTTGACTCGCACAGTAGCATCGTACTACCAGAGCGAATCGCACTCGCGTAGAAGTGGAAAATCCTCCCCCATCCGCCTCTCCCCATCTACTGCGAATAGGAGAAACCTTGTTCAAGATAGAACCTTCACATAGAACACCAATCGGTCACACAAACCACATCATCCTCACTTAGATCAATCCTCGTGTAAATTCAAATTTGCACATTAAGTGAGGCAATGTGAATCAACTAAACCATCCGTGCCAACCCAACCAAACAGAACCATGGTGAATTCCGAGTGGATGGATGTTATTCGTACGATGCTTATTTGCTTGATAAAGAGGATGTAAGAATTGTGTGTGTTGATGGTTTGTATATGACTTAGCACTCGTGTGTCTGCTCATGTTGTGTGTATTGTTTTGCTTTGGGACACGATGCGATGCGATGCGATGCGATTCGATGTGGTGTTAGTATGAGAGAGTTTTCTCGATAGTGATGTTCTGGTTTGCTGATGTGCCGATGTGATGTGATGTGATGTGATGTGATGTGGAGTGAAGTGATGTGTTGATTTGAGCATTGTGTTGATTGATAGTAAGGGATGGTCCGAAGACCTCCCCACTGGCAAAAACTACGCACCCGAGCGAGCCCGATTAGGGATCGTCGCAGGCTTCAACCCGCCAGAGTGCAAGGGCGAGCCTCGACCTGGGGCCAGGGCGTCCGTGATCACCCTGGTCCCGGCGCCAGGTAAGTTTAAGCAATACCTAACCAATCAAAACCAATCAAAAACTAAACAATACCAACTAATATCCTCATTTGACAAAAACTCAGCAACAAGTAAACAAATACAAACAACAATAAACAATCCTAACACATTCATAACACACACCGATCGCATGAACAACGACGAATAATCCACTCAAACCCAGCTATCATCCAACATGTTCAATCCGTTGCTTCAAATATCAACACACAACAAATACTACTCACTTGACTCGCACAGTAGCATCGTACTACCAGAGCGAATCGCACTCGCGTAGAAGTGGAAAATCCTTCCCCATCCGCCTCTCCCCATCTACTGCGAATAGGAGAAACCTTGTTCAAGATAGAACCTTCACATAGAACACCAATCGGTCACACAAACCACATCATCCTCACTTAGATCAATCCTCGTGTAAATTCAAATTTGCACATTAAGTGAGGCAATGTGAATCAACTAAACCATCCGTGCCAACCCAACCAAACAGAACCATGGTGAATTCCGAGTGGATGGATGTTATTCGTACGATGCTTATTTGCTTGATAAAGAGGATGTAAGAATTGTGTGTGTTGATGGTTTGTATATGACTTAGCACTCGTGTGTCTGCTCATGTTGTGTGTATTGTTTTGCTTTGGGACACGATGCGATGCGATTCGATTCGATGTGGTGTTAGTATGAGAGAGTTTTCTCGATAGTGATAATCTGGTTTGCTGATGTGCCGATGTGATGTGATGTGATGTGATGTGATGTGATGTGATGTGATGTGATGTGGAGTGAAGTGATGTGTTGATTTGAGCATTGTGTTGATTGATAGTAAGGGATGGTCCGAAGACCTCCCCACTGGCAAAAACTACGCACCCGAGCGAGCCCGATTAGGGATCGTCGCAGGCTTCAACCCGCCAGAGTGCAAGGGCGAGCCTCGACCTGGGGCCAGGGCGTCCGTGATCACCCTGGTCCCGGCGCCAGGTAAGTTTAAGCAATACCTAACCAATCAAAACCAATCAAAAACTAAACAATACCAACTAATATCCTCATTTGACAAAAACTCAGCAACAAGTAAACAAATACAAACAACAATAAACAATCCTAACACATTCATAACACACACCGATCGCATGAACAACGACGAATAATCCACTCAAACCCAGCTATCATCCAACATGTTCAATCCGTTGCTTCAAATATCAACACACAACAAATACTACTCACTTGACTCGCACAGTAGCATCGTACTACCAGAGCGAATCGCACTCGCGTAGAAGTGGAAAATCCTCCCCCATCCGCCTCTCCCCATCTACTGCGAATAGGAGAAACCTTGTTCAAGATAGAACCTTCACATAGAACACCAATCGGTCACACAAACCACATCATCCTCACTTAGATCAATCCTCGTGTAAATTCAAATTTGCACATTAAGTGAGGCAATGTGAATCAACTAAACCATCCGTGCCAACCCAACCAAACAGAACCATGGTGAATTCCGAGTGGATGGATGTTATTCGTACGATGCTTATTTGCTTGATAAAGAGGATGTAAGAATTGTGTGTGTTGATGGTTTGTATATGACTTAGCACTCGTGTGTCTGCTCATGTTGTGTGTATTGTTTTGCTTTGGGACACGATGCGATGCGATGCGATGCGATTCGATGTGGTGTTAGTATGAGAGAGTTTTCTCGATAGTGATGTTCTGGTTTGCTGATGTGCCGATGTGATGTGATGTGATGTGATGTGACGTGATGTGATGTGGAGTGAAGTGATGTGTTGATTTGAGCATTGTGTTGATTGATAGTAAGGGATGGTCCGAAGACCTCCCCACTGGCAAAAACTACGCACCCGAGCGAGCCCGATTAGGGATCGTCGCAGGCTTCAACCCGCCAGAGTGCAAGGGCGAGCCTCGACCTGGGGCCAGGGCGTCCGTGATCACCCTGGTCCCGGCGCCAGGTAAGTTTAAGCAATACCTAACCAATCAAAACCAATCAAAAACTAAACAATACCAACTAATATCCTCATTTGACAAAAACTCAGCAACAAGTAAACAAATACAAACAACAATAAACCATCCTAACACATTCATAACACACACCGATCGCATGAACAACGACGAATAATCCACTCAAACCCAGCTATCATCCAACATGTTCAATCCGTTGCTTCAAATATCAACACACAACAAATACTACTCACTTGACTCGCACAGTAGCATCGTACTACTAGAGCGAATCGCACTGGCGTAGAAGTGGAAAATCCTCCCCCATCCGCCTCTCCCCATCTACTGCGAATAGGAGAAACCTTGTTCAAGATAGAACCTTCACATAGAACACCAATCGGTCACACAAACCACATCATCCTCACTTAGATCAATCCTAGTGTAAATTCAAATTTGCACATTAAGTGAGGCAATGTGAATCAACTAAACCATCCGTGCCAACCCAACCAAACAGAACCATGGTGAATTCCGAGTGGATGGATGTTATTCGTACGATGCTTATTTGCTTGATAAAGAGGATGTAAGAATTGTGTGTGTTGATGGTTTGTATATGACTTAGCACTCGTGTGTCTGCTCATGTTGTGTGTATTGTTTTGCTTTGGGACACGATGCGATGCGATGCGATGCGATGCGATTCGATGTGGTGTTAGTATGAGAGAGTTTTCTCGATAGTGATGTTCTGGTTTGCTGATGTGCCGATGTGATGTGATGTGATGTGATGTGATGTGATGTGGAGTGAAGTGATGTGTTGATTTGAGCATTGTGTTGATTGATAGTAAGGGATGGTCCGAAGACCTCCCCACTGGCAAAAACTACGCACCCGAGCGAGCCCGATTAGGGATCGTCGCAGGCTTCAACCCGCCAGAGTGCAAGGGCGAGCCTCGACCTGGGGCCAGGGCGTCCGTGATCACCCTGGTCCCGGCGCCAGGTAAGTTTAAGCAATACCTAACCAATCAAAACCAATCAAAAACTAAACAATACCAACTAATATCCTCATTTGACAAAAACTCAGCAACAAGTAAACAAATACAAACAACAATAAACCATCCTAACACATTCATAACACACACCGATCGCATGAACAACGACGAATAATCCACTCAAACCCAGCTATCATCCAACATGTTCAATCCGTTGCTTCAAATATCAACACACAACAAATACTACTCACTTGACTCGCACAGTAGCATCGTACTACCAGAGCGAATCGCACTCGCGTAGAAGTGGAAAATCCTCCCCCATCCGCCTCTCCCCATCTACTGCGAATAGGAGAAACCTTGTTCAAGATAGAACCTTCACATAGAACACCAATCGGTCACACAAACCACATCATCCTCACTTAGATCAATCCTCGTGTAAATTCAAATTTGCACATTAAGTGAGGCAATGTGAATCAACTAAACCATCCGTGCCAACCCAACCAAACAGAACCATGGTGAATTCCGAGTGGATGGATGTTATTCGTACGATGCTTATTTGCTTGATAAAGAGGATGTAAGAATTGTGTGTGTTGATGGTTTGTATATGACTTAGCACTCGTGTGTCTGCTCATGTTGTGTGTATTGTTTTGCTTTGGGACACGATGCGATGCGATGCGATGCGATGCGATTCGATGTGGTGTTAGTATGAGAGAGTTTTCTCGATAGTGATGTTCTGGTTTGCTGATGTGCCGATGTGATGTGATGTGATGTGATGTGATGTGATGTGGAGTGAAGTGATGTGTTGATTTGAGCATTGTGTTGATTGATAGTAAGGGATGGTCCGAAGACCTCCCCACTGGCAAAAACTACGCACCCGAGCGAGCCCGATTAGGGATCGTCGCAGGCTTCAACCCGCCAGAGTGCAAGGGTGAGCGTCGACCTGGGGCCAGGGCGTCCGTGATCACCCTGGTCCCGGCGCCAGGTAAGTTTAAGCAATACCTAACCAATCAAAACCAATCAAAAACTAAACAATACCAACTAATATCCTCATTTGACAAAAACTCAGCAACAAGTAAACAAATACAAACAACAATAAACCATCCTAACACATTCATAACACACACCGATCGCATGAACAACGACGAATAATCCACTCAAACCCAGCTATCATCCAACATGTTCAATCCGTTGCTTCAAATATCAACACACAACAAATACTACTCACTTGACTCGCACAGTAGCATCGTACTACCAGAGCGAATCGCACTCGCGTAGAAGTGGAAAATCCTCCCCCATCCGCCTCTCCCCATCTACTGCGAATAGGAGAAACCTTGTTCAAGATAGAACCTTCACATAGAACACCAATCGGTCACACAAACCACATCATCCTCACTTAGATCAATACTCGTGTAAATTCAAATTTGCACATTAAGTGAGGCAATGTGAATCAACTAAACCATCCGTGCCAACCCAACCAAACAGAACCATGGTGAATTCCGAGTGGATGGATGTTATTCGTACGATGCTTATTTGCTTGATAAAGAGGATGTAAGAATTGTGTGTGTTGATGGTTTGTATATGACTTAGCACTCGTGTGTCTGCTCATGTTGTGTGTATTGTTTTGCTTTGGGACACGATGCGATGCGATGCGATGCGATTCGATGTGGTGTTAGTATGAGAGAGTTTTCTCGATAGTGATGTTCTGGTTTGCTGATGTGCCGATGTGATGTGATGTGATGTGATGTGGAGTGAAGTGATGTGTTGATTTGAGCATTGTGTTGATTGATAGTAAGGGATGGTCCGAAGACCTCCCCACTGGCAAAAACTACGCACCCGAGCGAGCCCGATTAGGGATCGTCGCAGGCTTCAACCCGCCAGAGTGCAAGGGCGAGCGTCGACCTGGGGCCAGGGCGTCCGTGATCACCCTGGTCCCGGCGCCAGGTAAGTTTAAGCAATACCTAACCAATCAAAACCAATCAAAAACTAAACAATACCAACTAATATCCTCATTTGACAAAAACTCAGCAACAAGTAAACAAATACAAACAACAATAAACCATCCTAACACATTCATAACACACACCGATCGCATGAACAACGACGAATAATCCACTCAAACCCAGCTATCATCCAACATGTTCAATCCGTTGCTTCAAATATCAACACACAACAAATACTACTCACTTGACTCGCACCGTAGCATCGTACTACCAGAGCGAATCGCACTCGCGTAGAAGTGGAAAATCCTCCCTCATCCGCCTCTCCCTATCTACTACGAATAGGAGAAACCTTGTTCAAGATAGAACCTTCACATAGAACACCAATCGGTCACGCAAACCACATCATCCTCACTTAGATCAATACTCGTGTAAATTCAAATTTGCACATTAAGTGAGGCAATGTGAATCAACTAAACCATCCGTGCCAACCCAACCAAACAGAACCATGGTGAATTCCGAGTGGATGGATGTTATTCGTACGATGCTTATTTGCTTGATAAAGAGGATGTAAGAATTGTGTGTGTTGATGGTTTGTATATGACTTAGCACTCGTGTGTCTGCTCATGTTGTGTGTATTGTTTTGCTTTGGGACACGATGCGATGCGATGCGATGCGATTCGATTCGATGTGGTGTTAGTATGAGAGAGTTTTCTCGATAGTGATGTTCTGGTTTGCTGATGTGCCGATGTGATGTGATGTGATGTGATGTGGAGTGAAGTGATGTGTTGATTTGAGCATTGTGTTGATTGATAGTAAGGGATGGTCCGAAGACCTCCCCACTGGCAAAAACTACGCACCCGAGCGAGCCCGATTAGGGATCGTCGCAGGCTTCAACCCGCCAGAGTGCAAGGGCGAGCCTCGACCTGGGGCCAGGGCGTCCGTGATCACCCTGGTCCCGGCGCCAGGTAAGTTTAAGCAATACCTAACCAATCAAAACCAATCAAAAACTAAACAATACCAACTAATATCCTCATTTGACAAAAACTCAGCAACAAGTAAACAAATACAAACAACAATAAACCATCCTAACACATTCATAACACACACCGATCGCATGAACAACGACGAATAATCCACTCAAACCCAGCTATCATCCAACATGTTCAATCCGTTGCTTCAAATATCAACACACAACAAATACTACTCACTTGACTCGCACCGTAGCATCGTACTACCAGAGCGAATCGCACTCGCGTAGAAGTGGAAAATCCTCCCTCATCCGCCTCTCCCTATCTACTACGAATAGGAGAAACCTTGTTCAAGATAGAACCTTCACATAGAACACCAATCGGTCACGCAAACCACATCATCCTCACTTAGATCAATACTCGTGTAAATTCAAATTTGCACATTAAGTGAGGCAATGTGAATCAACTAAACCATCCGTGCCAACCCAACCAAACAGAACCATGGTGAATTCCGAGTGGATGGATGTTATTCGTACGATGCTTATTTGCTTGATAAAGAGGATGTAAGAATTGTGTGTGTTGATGGTTTGTATATGACTTAGCACTCGTGTGTCTGCTCATGTTGTGTGTATTGTTTTGCTTTGGGACACGATGCGATGCGATGCGATGCGATTCGATGTGGTGTTAGTATGAGAGAGTTTTCTCGATAGTGATGTTCTGGTTTGCTGATGTGCCGATGTGATGTGATGTGATGTGATGTGGAGTGAAGTGATGTGTTGATTTGAGCATTGTGTTGATTGATAGTAAGGGATGGTCCGAAGACCTCCCCACTGGCAAAAACTACGCACCCGAGCGAGCCCGATTAGGGATCGTCGCAGGCTTCAACCCGCCAGAGTGCAAGGGCGAGCCTCGACCTGGGGCCAGGGCGTCCGTGATCACCCTGGTCCCGGCGCCAGGTAAGTTTAAGCAATACCTAACCAATCAAAACCAATCAAAAACTAAACAATACCAACTAATATCCTCATTTGACAAAAACTCAGCAACAAGTAAACAAATACAAACAACAATAAACCATCCTAACACATTCATAACACACACCGATCGCATGAACAACGACGAATAATCCACTCAAACCCAGCTATCATCCAACATGTTCAATCCGTTGCTTCAAATATCAAAACACAACAAATACTACTCATTTGACTCGCACAGTAGCATCGTACTACCAGAGCGAATCGCACTCGCGTAGAAGTGGAAAATCCTCCCCCATCCGCCTCTCCCTATCTACTGCGAATAGGAGAAACCTTGTTCAAGATAGAACCTTCACATAGAACACCAATCGGTCACACAAACCACATCATCCTCACTTAGATCAATCCTCGTGTAAATTCAAATTTGCACATTAAGTGAGGCAATGTGAATCAACTAAACCATCCGTGCCAACCCAACCAAACAGAACCATGGTGAATTCCGAGTGGATGGATGTTATTCGTACGATGCTTATTTGCTTGATAAAGAGGATGTAAGAATTGTGTGTGTTGATGGTTTGTATATGACTTAGCACTCGTGTGTCTGCTCATGTTGTGTGTATTGTTTTGCTTTGGGACACGATGCGATGCGATGCGATGCGATGCGATTCGATGTGGTGTTAGTATGAGAGAGTTTTCTCGATAGTGACGTTCTGGTTTGCTGATGTGATTTGACGTGATGTGATGTGGAGTGAAGTGATGTGTTGATTTGAGCATTGTGTTGATTGATAGTAAGGGATGGTCCGAAGACCTCCCCACTGGCAAAAACTACGCACCCGAGCGAGCCCGATTAGGGATCGTCGCAGGCTTCAACCCGCCAGAGTGCAAGGGCGAGCCTCGACCTGGGGCCAGGGCGTCCGTGATCACCCTGGTCCCGGCGCCAGGTAAGTTTAAGCAATACCTAACCAATCAAAACCAATCAAAAACTAAACAATACCAACTAATATCCTCATTTGACAAAAACTCAGCAACAAGTAAACAAATACAAACAACAATAAACCATCCTAACACATTCATAACACACACCGATCGCATGAACAACGACGAATAATCCACTCAAACCCAGCTATCATCCAACATGTTCAATCCGTTGCTTCAAATATCAAAACACAACAAATACTACTCACTTGACTCGCACAGTAGCATCGTACTACCAGAGCGAATCGCACTCGCGTAGAAGTGGAAAATCCTCCCCCATCCGCCTCTCCCCATCTACTGCGAATAGGAGAAACCTTGTTCAAGATAGAACCTTCACATAGAACACCAATCGGTCACACAAACCACATCATCCTCACTTAGATCAATACTCGTGTAAATTCAAATTTGCACATTAAGTGAGGCAATGTGAATCAACTAAACCATCCGTGCCAACCCAACCAAACAGAACCATGGTGAATTCCGAGTGGATGGATGTTATTCGTACGATGCTTATTTGCTTGATAAAGAGGATGTAAGAATTGTGTGTGTTGATGGTTTGTATATGACTTAGCACTCGTGTGTCTGCTCATGTTGTGTGTATTGTTTTGCTTTGGGACACGATGCGATGCGATGCGATGCGATTCGATTCGATGTGGTGTTAGTATGAGAGAGTTTTCTCGATAGTGATGTTCTGGTTTGCTGATGTGATGTGACGTGATGTGATGTGGAGTGAAGTGATGTGTTGATTTGAGCATTGTGTTGATTGATAGTAAGGGATGGTCCGAAGACCTCCCCACTGGCAAAAACTACGCACCCGAGCGAGCCCGATTAGGGATCGTCGCAGGCTTCAACCCGCCAGAGTGCAAGGGCGAGCCTCGACCTGGGGCCAGGGCGTCCGTGATCACCCTGGTCCCGGCGCCAGGTAAGTTTAAGCAATACCTAACCAATCAAAACCAATCAAAAACTAAACAATACCAACTAATATCCTCATTTGACAAAAACTCAGCAACAAGTAAACAAATACAAACAACAATAAACCATCCTAACACATTCATAACACACACCGATCGCATGAACAACGACGAATAATCCACTCAAACCCAGCTATCATCCAACATGTTCAATCCGTTGCTTCAAATATCAACACACAACAAATACTACTCACTTGACTCGCACAGTAGCATCGTACTACTAGAGCGAATCGCACTCGCGTAGAAGTGGAAAATCCTCCCTCATCCGCCTCTCCCTATCTACTACGAATAGGAGAAACCTTGTTCAAGATAGAACCTTCACATAGAACACCAATCGGTCACACAAACCACATCATCCTCACTTAGATCAATACTCGTGTAAATTCAAATTTGCACATTAAGTGAGGCAATGTGAATCAACTAAACCATCCGTGCCAACCCAACCAAACAGAACCATGGTGAATTCCGAGTGGATGGATGTTATTCGTACGATGCTTATTTGCTTGATAAAGAGGATGTAAGAATTGTGTGTGTTGATGGTTTGTATATGACTTAGCACTCGTGTGTCTGCTCATGTTGTGTGTATTGTTTTGCTTTGGGACACGATGCGATGCGATGCGATGCGATTCGATTCGATGTGGTGTTAGTATGAGAGAGTTTTCTCGATAGTGATGTTCTGGTTTGCTGATGTGCCGATGTGATGTGATGTGATGTGATGTGGAGTGAAGTGATGTGTTGATTTGAGCATTGTGTTGATTGATAGTAAGGGATGGTCCGAAGACCTCCCCACTGGCAAAAACTACGCACCCGAGCGAGCCCGATTAGGGATCGTCGCAGGCTTCAACCCGCCAGAGTGCAAGGGCGAGCCTCGACCTGGGGCCAGGGCGTCCGTGATCACCCTGGTCCCGGCGCCAGGTAAGTTTAAGCAATACCTAACCAATCAAAACCAATCAAAAACTAAACAATACCAACTAATATCCTCATTTGACAAAAACTCAGCAACAAGTAAACAAATACAAACAACAATAAACCATCCTAACACATTCATAACACACACCGATCGCATGAACAACGACGAATAATCCACTCAAACCCAGCTATCATCCAACATGTTCAATCCGTTGCTTCAAATATCAACACACAACAAATACTACTCACTTGACTCGCACAGTAGCATCGTACTACCAGAGCGAATCGCACTCGCGTAGAAGTGGAAAATCCTCCACCATACGCCTCTCCCTATCTACTGCGAATAGGAGAAACCTTGTTCAAGATAGAACCTTCACATAGAACACCAATCGGTCACACAAACCACATCATCCTCACTTAGATCAATACTCGTGTAAATTCAAATTTGCACATTAAGTGAGGCAATGTGAATCAACTAAACCATCCGTGCCAACCCAACCAAACAGAACCATGGTGAATTCCGAGTGGATGGATGTTATTCGTACGATGCTTATTTGCTTGATAAAGAGGATGTAAGAATTGTGTGTGTTGATGGTTTGTATATGACTTAGCACTCGTGTGTCTGCTCATGTTGTGTGTATTGTTTTGCTTTGGGACACGATGCGATGCGATGCGATGCGATTCGATTCGATGTGGTGTTAGTATGAGAGAGTTTTCTCGATAGTGATGTTCTGGTTTGCTGATGTGCCGATGTGATGTGATGTGATGTGATGTGGAGTGAAGTGATGTGTTGATTTGAGCATTGTGTTGATTGATAGTAAGGGATGGTCCGAAGACCTCCCCACTGGCAAAAACTACGCACCCGAGCGAGCCCGATTAGGGATCGTCGCAGGCTTCAACCCGCCAGAGTGCAAGGGCGAGCCTCGACCTGGGGCCAGGGCGTCCGTGATCACCCTGGTCCCGGCGCCAGGTAAGTTTAAGCAATACCTAACCAATCAAAACCAATCAAAAACTAAACAATACCAACTAATATCCTCATTTGACAAAAACTCAGCAACAAGTAAACAAATACAAACAACAATAAACCATCCTAACACATTCATAACACACACCGATCGCATGAACAACGACGAATAATCCACTCAAACCCAGCTATCATCCAACATGTTCAATCCGTTGCTTCAAATATCAACACACAACAAATACTACTCACTTGACTCGCACAGTAGCATCGTACTACCAGAGCGAATCGCACTCGCGTAGAAGTGGAAAATCCTCCCCCATCCGCCTCTCCCTATCTACTGCGAATAGGAGAAACCTTGTTCAAGATAGAACCTTCACATAGAACACCAATCGGTCACACAAACCACATCATCCTCACTTAGATCAATCCTCGTGTAAATTCAAATTTGCACATTAAGTGAGGCAATGTGAATCAACTAAACCATCCGTGCCAACCCAACCAAACAGAACCATGGTGAATTCCGAGTGGATGGATGTTATTCGTACGATGCTTATTTGCTTGATAAAGAGGATGTAAGAATTGTGTGTGTTGATGGTTTGTATATGACTTAGCACTCGTGTGTCTGCTCATGTTGTGTGTATTGTTTTGCTTTGGGACACGATGCGATGCGATGCGATGCGATTCGATTCGATGTGGTGTTAGTATGAGAGAGTTTTCTCGATAGTGATGTTCTGGTTTGCTGATGTGCCGATGTGATGTGATGTGATGTGATGTGGAGTGAAGTGATGTGTTGATTTGAGCATTGTGTTGATTGATAGTAAGGGATGGTCCGAAGACCTCCCCACTGGCAAAAACTACGCACCCGAGCGAGCCCGATTAGGGATCGTCGCAGGCTTCAACCCGCCAGAGTGCAAGGGCGAGCCTCGACCTGGGGCCAGGGCGTCCGTGATCACCCTGGTCCCGGCGCCAGGTAAGTTTAAGCAATACCTAACCAATCAAAACCAATCAAAAACTAAACAATACCAACTAATATCCTCATTTGACAAAAACTCAGCAACAAGTAAACAAATACAAACAACAATAAACCATCCTAACACATTCATAACACACACCGATCGCATGAACAACGACGAATAATCCACTCAAACCCAGCTATCATCCAACATGTTCAATCCGTTGCTTCAAATATCAACACACAACAAATACTACTCACTTGACTCGCACAGTAGCATCGTACTACCAGAGCGAATCGCACTCGCGTAGAAGTGGAAAATCCTCCACCATACGCCTCTCCCTATCTACTGCGAATAGGAGAAACCTTGTTCAAGATAGAACCTTCACATAGAACACCAATCGGTCACACAAACCACATCATCCTCACTTAGATCAATACTCGTGTAAATTCAAATTTGCACATTAAGTGAGGCAATGTGAATCAACTAAACCATCCGTGCCAACCCAACCAAACAGAACCATGGTGAATTCCGAGTGGATGGATGTTATTCGTACGATGCTTATTTGCTTGATAAAGAGGATGTAAGAATTGTGTGTGTTGATGGTTTGTATATGACTTAGCACTCGTGTGTCTGCTCATGTTGTGTGTATTGTTTTGCTTTGGGACACGATGCGATGCGATTCGATTCGATGTGGTGTTAGTATGAGAGAGTTTTCTCGATAGTGATGTTCTGGTTTGCTGATGTGATTTGACGTGATGTGATGTGGAGTGAAGTGATGTGTTGATTTGAGCATTGTGTTGATTGATAGTAAGGGATGGTCCGAAGACCTCCCCACTGGCAAAAACTACGCACCCGAGCGAGCCCGATTAGGGATCGTCGCAGGCTTCAACCCGCCAGAGTGCAAGGGCGAGCCTCGACCTGGGGCCAGGGCGTCCGTGATCACCCTGTTCCCGGCGCCAGGTAAGTTTAAGCAATACCTAACCAATCAAAACCAATCAAAAACTAAACAATACCAACTAATATCCTCATTTGACAAAAACTCAGCAACAAGTAAACAAATACAAACAACAATAAACCATCCTAACACATTCATAACACACACCGATCGCATGAACAACGACGAATAATCCACTCAAACCCAGCTATCATCCAACATGTTCAATCCGTTGCTTCAAATATCAACACACAACAAATACTACTCACTTGACTCGCACAGTAGCATCGTACTACCAGAGCGAATCGCACTCGCGTAGAAGTGGAAAATCCTCCCTCATCCGCCTCTCCCTATCTACTACGAATAGGAGAAACCTTGTTCAAGATAGAACCTTCACATAGAACACCAATCGGTCACACAAACCACATCATCCTCACTTAGATCAATACTCGTGTAAATTCAAATTTGCACATTAAGTGAGGCAATGTGAATCAACTAAACCATCCGTGCCAACCCAACCAAACAGAACCATGGTGAATTCCGAGTGGATGGATGTTATTCGTACGATGCTTATTTGCTTGATAAAGAGGATGTAAGAATTGTGTGTGTTGATGGTTTGTATATGACTTAGCACTCGTGTGTCTGCTCATGTTGTGTGTATTGTTTTGCTTTGGGACACGATGCGATGCGATGCGATTCGATTCGATGTGGTGTTAGTATGAGAGAGTTTTCTCGATAGTGATGTTCTGGTTTGCTGATGTGATTTGACGTGATGTGATGTGGAGTGAAGTGATGTGTTGATTTGAGCATTGTGTTGATTGATAGTAAGGGATGGTCCGAAGACCTCCCCACTGGCAAAAACTACGCACCCGAGCGAGCCCGATTAGGGATCGTCGCAGGCTTCAACCCGCCAGAGTGCAAGGGCGAGCCTCGACCTGGGGCCAGGGCGTCCGTGATCACCCTGGTCCCGGCGCCAGGTAAGTTTAAGCAATACCTAACCAATCAAAACCAATCAAAAACTAAACAATACCAACTAATATCCTCATTTGACAAAAACTCAGCAACAAGTAAACAAATACAAACAACAATAAACCATCCTAACACATTCATAACACACACCGATCGCATGAACAACGACGAATAATCCACTCAAACCCAGCTATCATCCAACATGTTCAATCCGTTGCTTCAAATATCAAAACACAACAAATACTACTCACTTGACTCGCACAGTAGCATCGTACTACCAGAGCGAATCGCACTCGCGTAGAAGTGGAAAATCCTCCACCATACGCCTCTCCCTATCTACTGCGAATAGGAGAAACCTTGTTCAAGATAGAACCTTCACATAGAACACCAATCGGTCACACAAACCACATCATCCTCACTTAGATCAATCCTCGTGTAAATTCAAATTTGCACATTAAGTGAGGCAATGTGAATCAACTAAACCATCCGTGCCAACCCAACCAAACAGAACCATGGTGAATTCCGAGTGGATGGATGTTATTCGTACGATGCTTATTTGCTTGATAAAGAGGATGTAAGAATTGTGTGTGTTGATGGTTTGTATATGACTTAGCACTCGTGTGTCTGCTCATGTTGTGTGTATTGTTTTGCTTTGGGACACGATGCGATGCGATGCGATGCGATTCGATTCGATGTGGTGTTAGTATGAGAGAGTTTTCTCGATAGTGATGTTCTGGTTTGCTGATGTGCCGATGTGATGTGATGTGATGTGATGTGGAGTGAAGTGATGTGTTGATTTGAGCATTGTGTTGATTGATAGTAAGGGATGGTCCGAAGACCTCCCCACTGGCAAAAACTACGCACCCGAGCGAGCCCGATTAGGGATCGTCGCAGGCTTCAACCCGCCAGAGTGCAAGGGCGAGCCTCGACCTGGGGCCAGGGCGTCCGTGATCACCCTGGTCCCGGCGCCAGGTAAGTTTAAGCAATACCTAACCAATCAAAACCAATCAAAAACTAAACAATACCAACTAATATCCTCATTTGACAAAAACTCAGCAACAAGTAAACAAATACAAACAACAATAAACCATCCTAACACATTCATAACACACACCGATCGCATGAACAACGACGAATAATCCACTCAAACCCAGCTATCATCCAACATGTTCAATCCGTTGCTTCAAATATCAACACACAACAAATACTACTCACTTGACTCGCACAGTAGCATCGTACTACCAGAGCGAATCGCACTCGCGTAGAAGTGGAAAATCCTCCACCATACGCCTCTCCCTATCTACTGCGAATAGGAGAAACCTTGTTCAAGATAGAACCTTCACATAGAACACCAATCGGTCACACAAACCACATCATCCTCACTTAGATCAATCCTCGTGTAAATTCAAATTTGCACATTAAGTGAGGCAATGTGAATCAACTAAACCATCCGTGCCAACCCAACCAAACAGAACCATGGTGAATTCCGAGTGGATGGATGTTATTCGTACGATGCTTATTTGCTTGATAAAGAGGATGTAAGAATTGTGTGTGTTGATGGTTTGTATATGACTTAGCACTCGTGTGTCTGCTCATGTTGTGTGTATTGTTTTGCTTTGGGACACGATGCGATGCGATGCGATGCGATTCGATTCGATGTGGTGTTAGTATGAGAGAGTTTTCTCGATAGTGATGTTCTGGTTTGCTGATGTGCCGATGTGATGTGATGTGATGTGATGTGGAGTGAAGTGATGTGTTGATTTGAGCATTGTGTTGATTGATAGTAAGGGATGGTCCGAAGACCTCCCCACTGGCAAAAACTACGCACCCGAGCGAGCCCGATTAGGGATCGTCGCAGGCTTCAACCCGCCAGAGTGCAAGGGCGAGCCTCGACCTGGGGCCAGGGCGTCCGTGATCACCCTGGTCCCGGCGCCAGGTAAGTTTAAGCAATACCTAACCAATCAAAACCAATCAAAAACTAAACAATACCAACTAATATCCTCATTTGACAAAAACTCAGCAACAAGTAAACAAATACAAACAACAATAAACCATCCTAACACATTCATAACACACACCGATCGCATGAACAACGACGAATAATCCACTCAAACCCAGCTATCATCCAACATGTTCAATCCGTTGCTTCAAATATCAACACACAACAAATACTACTCACTTGACTCGCACAGTAGCATCGTACTACCAGAGCGAATCGCACTCGCGTAGAAGTGGAAAATCCTCCACCATACGCCTCTCCCTATCTACTGCGAATAGGAGAAACCTTGTTCAAGATAGAACCTTCACATAGAACACCAATCGGTCACACAAACCACATCATCCTCACTTAGATCAATCCTCGTGTAAATTCAAATTTGCACATTAAGTGAGGCAATGTGAATCAACTAAACCATCCGTGCCAACCCAACCAAACAGAACCATGGTGAATTCCGAGTGGATGGATGTTATTCGTACGATGCTTATTTGCTTGATAAAGAGGATGTAAGAATTGTGTGTGTTGATGGTTTGTATATGACTTAGCACTCGTGTGTCTGCTCATGTTGTGTGTATTGTTTTGCTTTGGGACACGATGCGATGCGATTCGATTCGATGTGGTGTTAGTATGAGAGAGTTTTCTCGATAGTGATGTTCTGGTTTGCTGATGTGCCGATGTGATGTGATGTGGAGTGAAGTGATGTGTTGATTTGAGCATTGTGTTGATTGATAGTAAGGGATGGTCCGAAGACCTCCCCACTGGCAAAAACTACGCACCCGAGCGAGCCCGATTAGGGATCGTCGCAGGCTTCAACCCGCCAGAGTGCAAGGGCGAGCCTCGACCTGGGGCCAGGGCGTCCGTGATCACCCTGGTCCCGGCGCCAGGTAAGTTTAAGCAATACCTAACCAATCAAAACCAATCAAAAACTAAACAATACCAACTAATATCCTCATTTGACAAAAACTCAGCAACAAGTAAACAAATACAAACAACAATAAACCATCCTAACACATTCATAACACACACCGATCGCATGAACAACGACGAATAATCCACTCAAACCCAGCTATCATCCAACATGTTCAATCCGTTGCTTCAAATATCAACACACAACAAATACTACTCACTTGACTCGCACAGTAGCATCGTACTACCAGAGCGAATCGCACTCGCGTAGAAGTGGAAAATCCTCCACCATACGCCTCTCCCTATCTACTGCGAATAGGAGAAACCTTGTTCAAGATAGAACCTTCACATAGAACACCAATCGGTCACACAAACCACATCATCCTCACTTAGATCAATACTCGTGTAAATTCAAATTTGCACATTAAGTGAGGCAATGTGAATCAACTAAACCATCCGTGCCAACCCAACCAAACAGAACCATGGTGAATTCCGAGTGGATGGATGTTATTCGTACGATGCTTATTTGCTTGATAAAGAGGATGTAAGAATTGTGTGTGTTGATGGTTTGTATATGACTTAGCACTCGTGTGTCTGCTCATGTTGTGTGTATTGTTTTGCTTTGGGACACGATGCGATGCGATGCGATGCGATTCGATTCGATGTGGTGTTAGTATGAGAGAGTTTTCTCGATAGTGATGTTCTGGTTTGCTGATGTGATGTGACGTGATGTGATGTGGAGTGAAGTGATGTGTTGATTTGAGCATTGTGTTGATTGATAGTAAGGGATGGTCCGAAGACCTCCCCACTGGCAAAAACTACGCACCCGAGCGAGCCCGATTAGGGATCGTCGCAGGCTTCAACCCGCCAGAGTGCAAGGGCGAGCCTCGACCTGGGGCCAGGGCGTCCGTGATCACCCTGGTCCCGGCGCCAGGTAAGTTTAAGCAATACCTAACCAATCAAAACCAATCAAAAACTAAACAATACCAACTAATATCCTCATTTGACAAAAACTCAGCAATAAGTAAACAAATACAAACAACAATAAACCATCCTAACACATTCATAACACACACCGATCGCATGAACAACGACGAATAATCCACTCAAACCCAGCTATCATCCAACATGTTCAATCCGTTGCTTCAAATATCAAAACACAACAAATACTACTCACTTGACTCGCACAGTAGCATCGTACTACCAGAGCGAATCGCACTCGCGTAGAAGTGGAAAATCCTCCCCCATCCGCCTCTCCCCATCTACTGCGAATAGGAGAAACCTTGTTCAAGATAGAACCTTCACATAGAACACCAATCGGTCACACAAACCACATCATCCTCACTTAGATCAATACTCGTGTAAATTCAAATTTGCACATTAAGTGAGGCAATGTGAATCAACTAAACCATCCGTGCCAACCCAACCAAACAGAACCATGGTGAATTCCGAGTGGATGGATGTTATTCGTACGATGCTTATTTGCTTGATAAAGAGGATGTAAGAATTGTGTGTGTTGATGGTTTGTATATGACTTAGCACTCGTGTGTCTGCTCATGTTGTGTGTATTGTTTTGCTTTGGGACACGATGCGATGCGATGCGATGCGATTCGATTCGATGTGGTGTTAGTATGAGAGAGTTTTCTCGATAGTGATGTTCTGGTTTGCTGATGTGATGTGACGTGATGTGATGTGGAGTGAAGTGATGTGTTGATTTGAGCATTGTGTTGATTGATAGTAAGGGATGGTCCGAAGACCTCCCCACTGGCAAAAACTACGCACCCGAGCGAGCCCGATTAGGGATCGTCGCAGGCTTCAACCCGCCAGAGTGCAAGGGCGAGCCTCGACCTGGGGCCAGGGCGTCCGTGATCACCCTGGTCCCGGCGCCAGGTAAGTTTAAGCAATACCTAACCAATCAAAACCAATCAAAAACTAAACAATACCAACTAATATCCTCATTTGACAAAAACTCAGCAACAAGTAAACAAATACAAACAACAATAAACCATCCTAACACATTCATAACACACACCGATCGCATGAACAACGACGAATAATCCACTCAAACCCAGCTATCATCCAACATGTTCAATCCGTTGCTTCAAATATCAACACACAACAAATACTACTCACTTGACTCGCACAGTAGCATCGTACTACCAGAGCGAATCGCACTCGCGTAGAAGTGGAAAATCCTCCACCATACGCCTCTCCCTATCTACTGCGAATAGGAGAAACCTTGTTCAAGATAGAACCTTCACATAGAACACCAATCGGTCACACAAACCACATCATCCTCACTTAGATCAATACTCGTGTAAATTCAAATTTGCACATTAAGTGAGGCAATGTGAATCAACTAAACCATCCGTGCCAACCCAACCAAACAGAACCATGGTGAATTCCGAGTGGATGGATGTTATTCGTACGATGCTTATTTGCTTGATAAAGAGGATGTAAGAATTGTGTGTGTTGATGGTTTGTATATGACTTAGCACTCGTGTGTCTGCTCATGTTGTGTGTATTGTTTTGCTTTGGGACACGATGCGATTCGATTCGATGTGGTGTTAGTATGAGAGAGTTTTCTCGATAGTGATGTTCTGGTTTGCTGATGTGATGTGACGTGATGTGATGTGGAGTGAAGTGATGTGTTGATTTGAGCATTGTGTTGATTGATAGTAAGGGATGGTCCGAAGACCTCCCCACTGGCAAAAACTACGCACCCGAGCGAGCCCGATTAGGGATCGTCGCAGGCTTCAACCCGCCAGAGTGCAAGGGCGAGCCTCGACCTGGGGCCAGGGCGTCCGTGATCACCCTGGTCCCGGTGCCAGGTAAGTTTAAGCAATTAACTAACCAATCAAAACCAATCAAAAACTAAACAATACCAACTAATATCCTCATTTGACAAAAACTCAGCAACAAGTAAACAAATACAAACAACAATAAACCATCCTAACACATTCATAACACACACCGATCGCATGAACAACGACGAATAATCCACTCAAACCCAGCTATCATCCAACATGTTCAATCCGTTGCTTCAAATATCAACACACAACAAATACTACTCACTTGACTCGCACAGTAGCATCGTACTACCAGAGCGAATCGCACTCGCGTAGAAGTGGAAAATCCTCCCCCATCCGCCTCTCCCCATCTACTGCGAATAGGAGAAACCTTGTTCAAGATAGAACCTTCACATAGAACACCAATCGGTCACACAAACCACATCATCCTCACTTAGATCAATCCTCGTGTAAATTCAAATTCGCACATTAAGTGAGGCAATGTGAATCAACTAAACCATCCGTGCCAACCCAACCAAACAGAACCATGGTGAATTCCGAGTGGATGGATGTTATTCGTACGATGCTTATTTGCTTGATAAAGAGGATGTAAGAATTGTGTGTGTTGATGGTTTGTATATGACTTAGCACTCGTGTGTCTGCTCATGTTGTGTGTATTGTTTTGCTTTGGGACACGATGCGATGCGATGCGATGCGATTCGATTCGATGTGGTGTTAGTATGAGAGAGTTTTCTCGATAGTGATGTTCTGGTTTGCTGATGTGCCGATGTGATGTGATGTGATGTGATGTGGAGTGAAGTGATGTGTTGATTTGAGCATTGTGTTGATTGATAGTAAGGGATGGTCCGAAGACCTCCCCACTGGCAAAAACTACGCACCCGAGCGAGCCCGATTAGGGATCGTCGCAGGCTTCAACCCGCCAGAGTGCAAGGGCGAGCCTCGACCTGGGGCCAGGGCGTCCGTGATCACCCTGGTCCCGGCGCCAGGTAAGTTTAAGCAATACATAACCAATCAAAACCAATCAAAAACTAAACAATACCAACTAATATCCTCATTTGACAAAAACTCAGCAACAAGTAAACAAATACAAACAACAATAAACCGTCCTAACACATTCATAACACACACCGATCGCATGAACAACGACGAATAATCCACTCAAACCCAGCTATCATCCAACATGTTCAACCCGTTGCTTCAAATATCAACACACAACAAATACTACTCACTTGACTCGCACAGTAGCATCGTACTACCAGAGCGAATCGCACTCGCGTAGAAGTGGAAAATCCTCCCCCATCCGCCTCTCCCCATCTACTGCGAATAGGAGAAACCTTGTTCAAGATAGAACCTTCACATAGAACACCAATCGGTCACACAAACCACATCATCCTCACTTAGATCAATACTCGTGTAAATTCAAATTTGCACATTAAGTGAGGCAATGTGAATCAACTAAACCATCCGTGCCAACCCAACCAAACAGAACCATGGTGAATTCCGAGTGGATGGATGTTATTCGTACGATGCTTATTTGCTTGATAAAGAGGATGTAAGAATTGTGTGTGTTGATGGTTTGTATATGACTTAGCACTCGTGTGTCTGCTCATGTTGTGTGTATTGTTTTGCTTTGGGACACGATGCGATGCGATGCGATGCGATTCGATGTGGTGTTAGTATGAGAGAGTTTTCTCGATAGTGATGTTCTGGTTTGCTGATGTGCCGATGTGATGTGATGTGATGTGATGTGGAGTGAAGTGATGTGTTGATTTGAGCATTGTGTTGATTGATAGTAAGGGATGGTCCGAAGACCTCCCCACTGGCAAAAACTACGCACCCGAGCGAGCCCGATTAGGGATCGTCGCAGGCTTCAACCCGCCAGAGTGCAAGGGCGAGCCTCGACCTGGGGCCAGGGCGTCCGTGATCACCCTGGTCCCGGCGCCAGGTAAGTTTAAGCAATTAACTAACCAATCAAAACCAACCGAAAACTAAACAATACCAACTAATATCCTCATTTGACAAAAACTCAGCAACAAGTAAACAAATACAAACAACAATAAACCATCCTAACACATTCATAACACACACCGATCGCATGAACAACGACGAATAATCCACTCAAACCCAGCTATCATCCAACATGTTCAATCCGTTGCTTCAAATATCAACACACAACAAATACTACTCACTTGACTCGCACAGTAGCATCGTACTACTAGAGCGAATCGCACTCGCGTAGAAGTGGAAAATCCTCCCCCATCCGCCTCTCCCCATCTACTGCGAATAGGAGAAACCTTGTTCAAGATAGAACCTTCACATAGAACACCAATCGGTCACACAAACCACATCATCCTCACTTAGATCAATCCTCGTGAAAATTCAAATTTGCACATTAAGTGAGGCAATGTGAATCAACTAAACCATCCGTGCCAACCCAACCAAACAGAACCATGGTGAATTCCGAGTGGATGGATGTTATTCGTACGATGCTTATTTGCTTGATAAAGAGGATGTAAGAATTGTGTGTGTTGATGGTTTGTATATGACTTAGCACTCGTGTGTCTGCTCATGTTGTGTGTATTGTTTTGCTTTGGGACACGATGCGATGCGATGCGATGCGATTCGATTCGATGTGGTGTTAGTATGAGAGAGTTTTCTCGATAGTGATGTTCTGGTTTGCTGATGTGCCGATGTGATGTGATGTGATGTGATGTGGAGTGAAGTGATGTGTTGATTTGAGCATTGTGTTGATTGATAGTAAGGGATGGTCCGAAGACCTCCCCACTGGCAAAAACTACGCACCCGAGCGAGCCCGATTAGGGATCGTCGCAGGCTTCAACCCGCCAGAGTGCAAGGGCGAGCCTCGACCTGGGGCCAGGGCGTCCGTGATCACCCTGGTCCCGGCGCCAGGTAAGTTTAAGCAATTAACTAACCAATCAAAACCAATCAAAAACTAAACAATACCAACTAATATCCTCATTTGACAAAAACTCAGCAACAAGTAAACAAATACAAACAACAATAAACCATCCTAACACATTCATAACACACACCGATCGCATGAACAACGACGAATAATCCACTCAAACCCAGCTATCATCCAACATGTTCAATCCGTTGCTTCAAATATCAAAACACAACAAGTGCTACTCACTTGACTCGCACAGTAGCATCGTACTACTAGAGCGAATCGCACTCGCGTATAAGTGGAAAATCCTCCCCCATCCGCCTCTCCCCATTTAATGCGAATAGGAGAAACCTTGTTCAAGATAGAACCTTCACATAGAACACCAATCGGTCACACAAACCACATCATCCTCACTTAGATCAATACTCGTGTAAATTCAAATTTGCACATTAAGTGAGGCAATGTGAATCAACTAAACCATCCGTGCCAACCCAACCAAACAGAACCATGGTGAATTCCGAGTGGATGGATGTTATTCGTACGATGCTTATTTGCTTGATAAAGAGGATGTAAGAATTGTGTGTGTTGATGGTTTGTATATGACTTAGCACTCGTGTGTCTGCTCATGTTGTGTGTATTGTTTTGCTTTGGGACACGATGCGATGTGATGCGATGCGATGCGATTCGATGTGGTGTTAGTATGAGAAAGTTTTCTCGATAGTGATGTTCTGGTTTGCTGATGTGCCGATGTGATGTGATGTGGAGTGAAGTGATGTGTTGATTTGTGCATTGTATTGATCGATAGTAAGGGATGGTCCGAAGACCTCCCCACTGGCAAAAACTACGCACCCGAGCGAGCCCGATTAGGGATCGTCGCAGGCTTCAACCCGCCAGAGTGCAAGGGCGAGCCTCGACCTGGGGCCAGGGCGTCCGTGATCACCCTGGTCCCGGTGCCAGGTAAGTTTAAGCAATACCTAACCAATCAAAACCAACCGAAAACTAAACAATACCAACTAATATCCTCATTTGACAAAAACTCAGCAACAAGTAAACAAATACAAACAACAATAAACCATCCTAACACATTCATAACACACACCGATCGCATGAACAACGACGAATAATCCACTCAAACCCAGCTATCATCCAACATGTTCGATCCGTTGCTTCAAATATCAAAACACAACAAATACTACTCACTTGACTCGCACAGTAGCATCGTACTACCAGAACGAATCGCACTCGCGTATAAGTGGAAAATCCTCCCCCATCCGCCTCTCCCCATCTAATGCGAATAGGAGAAACCTTGTTCAAGATAGAACCTTCACATAGAACACCAATCGGTCACACAAACCACATCATCCTCACTTAGATCAATCCTCGTGTAAATTCAAATTTGCACATTAAGTGAGGCAATGTGAATCAACTAAACCATCCGTGCCAACCCAACCAAACAGAACCATGGTGAATTCCGAGTGGATGGATGTTATTCGTACGATGCTTATTTGCTTGATAAAGAGGATGTAAGAATTGTGTGTGTTGATGGTTTGTATATGACTTAGCACTCGTGTGTCTGCTCATGTTGTGTGTATTGTTTTGCTTTGGGACACGATGCGATGTGATGCGATGCGATGCGATTCGATGTGGTGTTAGTATGAGAAAGTTTTCTCGATAGTGATGTTCTGGTTTGCTGATGTGCCGATGTGATGTGATGTGATGGGATGTGATGTGATGTGGAGTGAAGTGATGTGTTGATTTGAGCATTGTATTGAACGATAGTAAGGGATGGTCCGAAGACCTCCCCACTGGCAAAAACTACGCACCCGAGCGAGCCCGATTAGGGATCGTCGCAGGCTTCAACCCGCCAGAGTGCAAGGGCGAGCCTCGACCTGGGGCCAGGGCGTCCGTGATCACCCTGGTCCCGGTGCCAGGTAAGTTTAAGCAATACCTAACCAATCAAAACCAATCAAAAACTAAACAATACCAACTAATATCCTCATTTGACAAAAACTCAGCAACAAGTAAACAAATACAAACAACAATAAACCATCCTAACACATTCATAACACACACCGATCGCATGAACAACGACGAATAATCCACTCAAACCCAGCTATCATCCAACATGTTCAATCCGTTGCTTCAAATATCAAAACACAACAAATACTACTCACTTGACTCGCACAGTAGCATCGTACTACCAGAACGAATCGCACTCGCGTAGAAGTGGAAAATCCTCCACCATACGCCTCTCCCCATCTAATGCGAATAGGAGAAACCTTGTTCAAGATAGAACCTTCACATAGAACACCAATCGGTCACACAAACCACATCATCCTCACTTAGATCAATCCTCGTGTAAATTCAAATTTGCACATTAAGTGAGGCAATGTGAATCAACTAAACCATCCGTGCCAACCCAACCAAACAGAACCATGGTGAATTCCGAGTGGATGGATGTTATTCGTACGATGCTTATTTGCTTGATAAAGAGGATGTAAGAATTGTGTGTGTTGATGGTTTGTATATGACTTAGCACTCGTGTGTCTGCTCATGTTGTGTGTATTGTTTTGCTTTGGGACACGATGCGATGTGATGCGATGCGATGCGATTCGATGTGGTGTTAGTATGAGAAAGTTTTCTCGATAGTGATGTTCTGGTTTGCTGATGTGCCGATGTGATGTGATGTGATGTGATGTGGAGTGAAGTGATGTGTTGATTTGGGCATTGTATTGATCGATAGTAAGGGATGGTCCGAAGACCTCCCCACTGGCAAAAACTACGCACCCGAGCGAGCCCGATTAGGGATCGTCGCAGGCTTCAACCCGCCAGAGTGCAAGGGCGAGCCTCGACCTGGGGCCAGGGCGTCCGTGATCACCCTGGTCCCGATGCCAGGTAAGTCTAAGCAATACCTAACCAATCAAAACCAATCAAAAACTAAACAATACCAACTAATATCCTCATTTGACAAAAACTCAGCAACAAGTAAACAAATACAAACAACAATAAACCATCCTAACACATTCATAACACACACCGATCGCATGAACAACGACGAATAATCCACTCAAACCCAGCTATCATCCAACATGTTCAATCCGTTGCTTCAAATATCAAAACACAACAAATACTACTCACTTGACTCGCACAGTAGCATCGTACTACCAGAACGAATCGCACTCGCGTATAAGTGGAAAATCCTCCCCCATCCGCCTCTCCCCATCTAATGCGAATAGGAGAAACCTTGTTCAAGATAGAACCTTCACATAGAACACCAATCGGTCACACAAACCACATCATCCTCACTTAGATCAATCCTCGTGTAAATTCAAATTTGCACATTAAGTGAGGCAATGTGAATCAACTAAACCATCCGTGCCAACCCAACCAAACAGAACCATGGTGAATTCCGAGTGGATGGATGTTATTCGTACGATGCTTATTTGCTTGATAAAGAGGATGTAAGAATTGTGTGTGTTGATGGTTTGTATATGACTTAGCACTCGTGTGTCTGCTCATGTTGTGTGTATTGTTTTGCTTTGGGACACGATGCGATGTGATGCGATGCGATGCGATTCGATGTGGTGTTAGTATGAGAAAGTTTTCTCGATAGTGATGTTCTGGTTTGCTGATGTGCCGATGTGATGTGATGTGATGGGATGTGATGTGATGTGGAGTGAAGTGATGTGTTGATTTGTGCATTGTATTGATCGATAGTAAGGGATGGTCCGAAGACCTCCCCACTGGCAAAAACTACGCACCCGAGCGAGCCCGATTAGGGATCGTCGCAGGCTTCAACCCGCCAGAGTGCAAGGGCGAGCCTCGACCTGGGGCCAGGGCGTCCGTGATCACCCTGGTCCCGGTGCCAGGTAAGTTTAAGCAATACCTAACCAATCAAAACCAACCGAAAACTAAACAATACCAACTAATATCCTCATTTGACAAAAACTCAGCAACAAGTAAACAAATACAAACAACAATAAACCATCCTAACACATTCATAACACACACCGATCGCATGAACAACGACGAATAATCCACTCAAACCCAGCTATCATCCAACATGTTCGATCCGTTGCTTCAAATATCAAAACACAACAAATACTACTCACTTGACTCGCACAGTAGCATCGTACTACTAGAGCGAATCGCACTCGCGTATAAGTGGAAAATCCTCCCCCATCCGCCTCTCCCCATCTAATGCGAATAGGAGAAACCTTGTTCAAGATAGAACCTTCACATAGAACACCAATCGGTCACACAAACCACATCATCCTCACTTAGATCAATCCTCGTGTAAATTCAAATTTGCACATTAAGTGAGGCAATGTGAATCAACTAAACCATCCGTGCCAACCCAACCAAACAGAACCATGGTGAATTCCGAGTGGATGGATGTTATTCGTACGATGCTTATTTGCTTGATAAAGAGGATGTAAGAATTGTGTGTGTTGATGGTTTGTATATGACTTAGCACTCGTGTGTCTGCTCATGTTGTGTGTATTGTTTTGCTTTGGGACACGATGCGATGTGATGCGATGCGATGCGATTCGATGTGGTGTTAGTATGAGAAAGTTTTCTCGATAGTGATGTTCTGGTTTGCTGATGTGCCGATGTGATGTGATGTGATGTGATGGGATGTGATGTGATGTGGAGTGAAGTGATGTGTTGATTTGAGCATTGTATTGATCGATAGTAAGGGATGGTCCGAAGACCTCCCCACTGGCAAAAACTACGCACCCGAGCGAGCCCGATTAGGGATCGTCGCAGGCTTCAACCCGCCAGAGTGCAAGGGCGAGCCTCGACCTGGGGCCAGGGCGTCCGTGATCACCCTGGTCCCGGTGCCAGGTAAGTTTAAGCAATACCTAACCAATCAAAACCAATCAAAAACTAAACAATACCAACTAATATCCTCATTTGACAAAAACTCAGCAACAAGTAAACAAATACAAACAACAATAAACCATCCTAACACATTCATAACACACACCGATCGCATGAACAACGACGAATAATCCACTCAAACCCAGCTATCATCCAACATGTTCAATCCGTTGCTTCAAATATAAAAACACAACAAATACTACTCACTTGACTCGCACAGTAGCATCGTACTACCAGAACGAATCGCACTCGCGTAGAAGTGGAAAATCCTCCCCCATCCGCCTCTCCCCATCTAATGCGAATAGGAGAAACCTTGTTCAAGATAGAACCTTCACATAGAACACCAATCGGTCACACAAACCACATCATCCTCACTTAGATCAATCCTCGTGTAAATTCAAATTTGCACATTAAGTGAGGCAATGTGAATCAACTAAACCATCCGTGCCAACCCAACCAAACAGAACCATGGTGAATTCCGAGTGGATGGATGTTATTCGTACGATGCTTATTTGCTTGATAAAGAGGATGTAAGAATTGTGTGTGTTGATGGTTTGTATATGACTTAGCACTCGTGTGTCTGCTCATGTTGTGTGTATTGTTTTGCTTTGGGACACGATGCGATGTGATGCGATGCGATGCGATTCGATGTGGTGTTAGTATGAGAAAGTTTTCTCGATAGTGATGTTCTGGTTTGCTGATGTGCCGATGTGATGTGATGTGATGGGATGTGATGTGATGTGGAGTGAAGTGATGTGTTGATTTGAGCATTGTATTGATCGATAGTAAGGGATGGTCCGAAGACCTCCCCACTGGCAAAAACTACGCACCCGAGCGAGCCCGATTAGGGATCGTCGCAGGCTTCAACCCGCCAGAGTGCAAGGGCGAGCCTCGACCTGGGGCCAGGGCGTCCGTGATCACCCTGGTCCCGGTGCCAGGTAAGTCTAAGCAATACCTAACCAATCAAAACCAATCAAAAACTAAACAATACCAACTAATATCCTCATTTGACAAAAACTCAGCAACAAGTAAACAAATACAAACAACAATAAACCATCCTAACACATTCATAACACATACCGATCGCATGAACAACGACGAATAATTCACTCAAACCCAGCTATCATCCAACATGTTCAATCCGTTGCTTCAAATATCAAAACACAACAAATACTACTCACTTGACTCGCACAGTAGCATCGTACTACCAGAACGAATCGCACTCGCGTATAAGTGGAAAATCCTCCCCCATCCGCCTCTCCCCATCTAATGCGAATAGGAGAAACCTTGTTCAAGATAGAACCTTCACATAGAACACCAATCGGTCACACAAACCACATCATCCTCACTTAGATCAATCCTCGTGTAAATTCAAATTTGCACATTAAGTGAGGCAATGTGAATCAACTAAACCATCCGTGCCAACCCAACCAAACAGAACCATGGTGAATTCCGAGTGGATGGATGTTATTCGTACGATGCTTATTTGCTTGATAAAGAGGATGTAAGAATTGTGTGTGTTGATGGTTTGTATATGACTTAGCACTCGTGTGTCTGCTCATGTTGTGTGTATTGTTTTGCTTTGGGACACGATGCGATGTGATGCGATGCGATGCGATTCGATGTGGTGTTAGTCTGAGAAAGTTTTCTCGATAGTGATGTTCTGGTTTGCTGATGTGCCGATGTGATGTGATGTGATGGGATGTGATGTGATGTGGAGTGAAGTGATGTGTTGATTTGAGCATTGTATTGATCGATAGTAAGGGATGGTCCGAAGACCTCCCCACTGGCAAAAACTACGCACCCGAGCGAGCCCGATTAGGGATCGTCGCAGGCTTCAACCCGCCAGAGTGCAAGGGCGAGCCTCGACCTGGGGCCAGGGCGTCCGTGATCACCCTGGTCCCGGCGCCAGGTAAGTTTAGGCAATACCTAACCAATCAAAACCAACCGAAAACTAAACAATACCAACTAATATCCTCATTTGACAAAAACTCAGCAACAAGTAAACAAATACAAACAACAATAAACCATCCTAACACATTCATAACACACACCGATCGCATGAACAACGACGAATAATCCACTCAAACCCAGCTATCATCCAACATGTTCAATCCGTTGCTTCAAATATCAAAACACAACAAATACTACTCACTTGACTCGCACAGTAGCATCGTACTACCAGAACGAATCGCACTCGCGTATAAGTGGAAAATCCTCCCCCATCCGCCTCTCCCCATCTAATGCGAATAGGAGAAACCTTGTTCAAGATAGAACCTTCACATAGAACACCAATCGGTCACACAAACCACATCATCCTCACTTAGATCAATCCTCGTGTAAATTCAAATTTGCACATTAAGTGAGGCAATGTGAATCAACTAAACCATCCGTGCCAACCCAACCAAACAGAACCATGGTGAATTCCGAGTGGATGGATGTTATTCGTACGATGCTTATTTGCTTGATAAAGAGGATGTAAGAATTGTGTGTGTTGATGGTTTGTATATGACTTAGCACTCGTGTGTCTGCTCATGTTGTGTGTATTGTTTTGCTTTGGGACACGATGCGATGTGATGCGATGCGATGCGATTCGATGTGGTGTTAGTATGAGAAAGTTTTCTCGATAGTGATGTTCTGGTTTGCTGATGTGCCGATGTGATGTGATGTGATGGGATGTGATGTGATGTGGAGTGAAGTGATGTGTTGATTTGTGCATTGTATTGATCGATAGTAAGGGATGGTCCGAAGACCTCCCCACTGGCAAAAACTACGCACCCGAGCGAGCCCGATTAGGGATCGTCGCAGGCTTCAACCCGCCAGAGTGCAAGGGCGAGCCTCGACCTGGGGCCAGGGCGTCCGTGATCACCCTGGTCCCGGTGCCAGGTAAGTTTAAGCAATACCTAACCAATCAAAACCAACCGAAAACTAAACAATACCAACTAATATCCTCATTTGACAAAAACTCAGCAACAAGTAAACAAATACAAACAACAATAAACCATCCTAACACATTCATAACACACACCGATCGCATGAACAACGACGAATAATCCACTCAAACCCAGCTATCATCCAACATGTTCGATCCGTTGCTTCAAATATCAAAACACAACAAATACTACTCACTTGACTCGCACAGTAGCATCGTACTACTAGAGCGAATCGCACTCGCGTATAAGTGGAAAATCCTCCCCCATCCGCCTCTCCCCATCTAATGCGAATAGGAGAAACCTTGTTCAAGATAGAACCTTCACATAGAACACCAATCGGTCACACAAACCACATCATCCTCACTTAGATCAATCCTCGTGTAAATTCAAATTTGCACATTAAGTGAGGCAATGTGAATCAACTAAACCATCCGTGCCAACCCAACCAAACAGAACCATGGTGAATTCCGAGTGGATGGATGTTATTCGTACGATGCTTATTTGCTTGATAAAGAGGATGTAAGAATTGTGTGTGTTGATGGTTTGTATATGACTTAGCACTCGTGTGTCTGCTCATGTTGTGTGTATTGTTTTGCTTTGGGACACGATGCGATGTGATGCGATGCGATGCGATTCGATGTGGTGTTAGTATGAGAAAGTTTTCTCGATAGTGATGTTCTGGTTTGCTGATGTGCCGATGTGATGTGATGTGATGTGATGTGGAGTGAAGTGATGTGTTGATTTGGGCATTGTATTGATCGATAGTAAGGGATGGTCCGAAGACCTCCCCACTGGCAAAAACTACGCACCCGAGCGAGCCCGATTAGGGATCGTCGCAGGCTTCAACCCGCCAGAGTGCAAGGGCGAGCCTCGACCTGGGGCCAGGGCGTCCGTGATCACCCTGGTCCCGATGCCAGGTAAGTCTAAGCAATACCTAACCAATCAAAACCAATCAAAAACTAAACAATACCAACTAATATCCTCATTTGACAAAAACTCAGCAACAAGTAAACAAATACAAACAACAATAAACCATCCTAACACATTCATAACACATACCGATCGCATGAACAACGACGAATAATTCACTCAAACCCAGCTATCATCCAACATGTTCAATCCGTTGCTTCAAATATCAAAACACAACAAATACTACTCACTTGACTCGCACAGTAGCATCGTACTACCAGAACGAATCGCACTCGCGTAGAAGTGGAAAATCCTCCCCCATCCGCCTCTCCCCATCTAATGCGAATAGGAGAAACCTTGTTCAAGATAGAACCTTCACATAGAACACCAATCGGTCACACAAACCACATCATCCTCACTTAGATCAATCCTCGTGTAAATTCAAATTTGCACATTAAGTGAGGCAATGTGAATCAACTAAACCATCCGTGCCAACCCAACCAAACAGAACCATGGTGAATTCCGAGTGGATGGATGTTATTCGTACGATGCTTATTTGCTTGATAAAGAGGATGTAAGAATTGTGTGTGTTGATGGTTTGTATATGACTTAGCACTCGTGTGTCTGCTCATGTTGTGTGTATTGTTTTGCTTTGGGACACGATGCGATGTGATGCGATGCGATGCGATTCGATGTGGTGTTAGTATGAGAAAGTTTTCTCGATAGTGATGTTCTGGTTTGCTGATGTGCCGATGTGATGTGATGTGATGTGATGGGATGTGATGTGATGTGGAGTGAAGTGATGTGTTGATTTGAGCATTGTATTGATCGATAGTAAGGGATGGTCCGAAGACCTCCCCACTGGCAAAAACTACGCACCCGAGCGAGCCCGATTAGGGATCGTCGCAGGCTTCAACCCGCCAGAGTGCAAGGGCGAGCCTCGACCTGGGGCCAGGGCGTCCGTGATCACCCTGGTCCCGGCGCCAGGTAAGTTTAAGCAATACCTAACCAATCAAAACCAACCGAAAACTAAACAAT
Source organism: Fasciola hepatica (assembly GCA_948099385.1). Taxonomy (NCBI): domain Eukaryota; kingdom Metazoa; phylum Platyhelminthes; class Trematoda; order Plagiorchiida; family Fasciolidae; genus Fasciola; species Fasciola hepatica. The sequence continues at coordinate 4,043,246 of CANUEZ040000060.1, read as the reverse complement.
ACCAACTAATATCCTCATTTGACAAAAACTCAGCAACAAGTAAACAAATACAAACAACAATAAACCATCCTAACACATTCATAACACACACCGATCGCATGAACAACGACGAATAATCCACTCAAACCCAGCTATCATCCAACATGTTCAATCCGTTGCTTCAAATATAAAAACACAACAAATACTACTCACTTGACTCGCACAGTAGCATCGTACTACCAGAACGAATCGCACTCGCGTAGAAGTGGAAAATCCTCCCCCATCCGCCTCTCCCCATCTAATGCGAATAGGAGAAACCTTGTTCAAGATAGAACCTTCACATAGAACACCAATCGGTCACACAAACCACATCATCCTCACTTAGATCAATCCTCGTGTAAATTCAAATTTGCACATTAAGTGAGGCAATGTGAATCAACTAAACCATCCGTGCCAACCCAACCAAACAGAACCATGGTGAATTCCGAGTGGATGGATGTTATTCGTACGATGCTTATTTGCTTGATAAAGAGGATGTAAGAATTGTGTGTGTTGATGGTTTGTATATGACTTAGCACTCGTGTGTCTGCTCATGTTGTGTGTATTGTTTTGCTTTGGGACACGATGCGATGTGATGCGATGCGATGCGATTCGATGTGGTGTTAGTATGAGAAAGTTTTCTCGATAGTGATGTTCTGGTTTGCTGATGTGCCGATGTGATGTGATGTGATGGGATGTGATGTGATGTGGAGTGAAGTGATGTGTTGATTTGAGCATTGTATTGATCGATAGTAAGGGATGGTCCGAAGACCTCCCCACTGGCAAAAACTACGCACCCGAGCGAGCCCGATTAGGGATCGTCGCAGGCTTCAACCCGCCAGAGTGCAAGGGCGAGCCTCGACCTGGGGCCAGGGCGTCCGTGATCACCCTGGTCCCGGTGCCAGGTAAGTCTAAGCAATACCTAACCAATCAAAACCAATCAAAAACTAAACAATACCAACTAATATCCTCATTTGACAAAAACTCAGCAACAAGTAAACAAATACAAACAACAATAAACCATCCTAACACATTCATAACACATACCGATCGCATGAACAACGACGAATAATTCACTCAAACCCAGCTATCATCCAACATGTTCAATCCGTTGCTTCAAATATCAAAACACAACAAATACTACTCACTTGACTCGCACAGTAGCATCGTACTACCAGAACGAATCGCACTCGCGTATAAGTGGAAAATCCTCCCCCATCCGCCTCTCCCCATCTAATGCGAATAGGAGAAACCTTGTTCAAGATAGAACCTTCACATAGAACACCAATCGGTCACACAAACCACATCATCCTCACTTAGATCAATCCTCGTGTAAATTCAAATTTGCACATTAAGTGAGGCAATGTGAATCAACTAAACCATCCGTGCCAACCCAACCAAACAGAACCATGGTGAATTCCGAGTGGATGGATGTTATTCGTACGATGCTTATTTGCTTGATAAAGAGGATGTAAGAATTGTGTGTGTTGATGGTTTGTATATGACTTAGCACTCGTGTGTCTGCTCATGTTGTGTGTATTGTTTTGCTTTGGGACACGATGCGATGTGATGCGATGCGATGCGATTCGATGTGGTGTTAGTCTGAGAAAGTTTTCTCGATAGTGATGTTCTGGTTTGCTGATGTGCCGATGTGATGTGATGTGATGGGATGTGATGTGATGTGGAGTGAAGTGATGTGTTGATTTGAGCATTGTATTGATCGATAGTAAGGGATGGTCCGAAGACCTCCCCACTGGCAAAAACTACGCACCCGAGCGAGCCCGATTAGGGATCGTCGCAGGCTTCAACCCGCCAGAGTGCAAGGGCGAGCCTCGACCTGGGGCCAGGGCGTCCGTGATCACCCTGGTCCCGGCGCCAGGTAAGTTTAGGCAATACCTAACCAATCAAAACCAACCGAAAACTAAACAATACCAACTAATATCCTCATTTGACAAAAACTCAGCAACAAGTAAACAAATACAAACAACAATAAACCATCCTAACACATTCATAACACACACCGATCGCATGAACAACGACGAATAATCCACTCAAACCCAGCTATCATCCAACATGTTCAATCCGTTGCTTCAAATATCAAAACACAACAAATACTACTCACTTGACTCGCACAGTAGCATCGTACTACCAGAACGAATCGCACTCGCGTATAAGTGGAAAATCCTCCCCCATCCGCCTCTCCCCATCTAATGCGAATAGGAGAAACCTTGTTCAAGATAGAACCTTCACATAGAACACCAATCGGTCACACAAACCACATCATCCTCACTTAGATCAATCCTCGTGTAAATTCAAATTTGCACATTAAGTGAGGCAATGTGAATCAACTAAACCATCCGTGCCAACCCAACCAAACAGAACCATGGTGAATTCCGAGTGGATGGATGTTATTCGTACGATGCTTATTTGCTTGATAAAGAGGATGTAAGAATTGTGTGTGTTGATGGTTTGTATATGACTTAGCACTCGTGTGTCTGCTCATGTTGTGTGTATTGTTTTGCTTTGGGACACGATGCGATGTGATGCGATGCGATGCGATTCGATGTGGTGTTAGTATGAGAAAGTTTTCTCGATAGTGATGTTCTGGTTTGCTGATGTGCCGATGTGATGTGATGTGATGGGATGTGATGTGATGTGGAGTGAAGTGATGTGTTGATTTGTGCATTGTATTGATCGATAGTAAGGGATGGTCCGAAGACCTCCCCACTGGCAAAAACTACGCACCCGAGCGAGCCCGATTAGGGATCGTCGCAGGCTTCAACCCGCCAGAGTGCAAGGGCGAGCCTCGACCTGGGGCCAGGGCGTCCGTGATCACCCTGGTCCCGGTGCCAGGTAAGTTTAAGCAATACCTAACCAATCAAAACCAACCGAAAACTAAACAATACCAACTAATATCCTCATTTGACAAAAACTCAGCAACAAGTAAACAAATACAAACAACAATAAACCATCCTAACACATTCATAACACACACCGATCGCATGAACAACGACGAATAATCCACTCAAACCCAGCTATCATCCAACATGTTCGATCCGTTGCTTCAAATATCAAAACACAACAAATACTACTCACTTGACTCGCACAGTAGCATCGTACTACTAGAGCGAATCGCACTCGCGTAGAAGTGGAAAATCCTCCCCCATCCGCCTCTCCCCATCTAATGCGAATAGGAGAAACCTTGTTCAAGATAGAACCTTCACATAGAACACCAATCGGTCACACAAACCACATCATCCTCACTTAGATCAATCCTCGTGTAAATTCAAATTTGCACATTAAGTGAGGCAATGTGAATCAACTAAACCATCCGTGCCAACCCAACCAAACAGAACCATGGTGAATTCCGAGTGGATGGATGTTATTCGTACGATGCTTATTTGCTTGATAAAGAGGATGTAAGAATTGTGTGTGTTGATGGTTTGTATATGACTTAGCACTCGTGTGTCTGCTCATGTTGTGTGTATTGTTTTGCTTTGGGACACGATGCGATGTGATGCGATGCGATGCGATTCGATGTGGTGTTAGTATGAGAAAGTTTTCTCGATAGTGATGTTCTGGTTTGCTGATGTGCCGATGTGATGTGATGTGATGTGATGTGGAGTGAAGTGATGTGTTGATTTGGGCATTGTATTGATCGATAGTAAGGGATGGTCCGAAGACCTCCCCACTGGCAAAAACTACGCACCCGAGCGAGCCCGATTAGGGATCGTCGCAGGCTTCAACCCGCCAGAGTGCAAGGGCGAGCCTCGACCTGGGGCCAGGGCGTCCGTGATCACCCTGGTCCCGATGCCAGGTAAGTCTAAGCAATACCTAACCAATCAAAACCAATCAAAAACTAAACAATACCAACTAATATCCTCATTTGACAAAAACTCAGCAACAAGTAAACAAATACAAACAACAATAAACCATCCTAACACATTCATAACACATACCGATCGCATGAACAACGACGAATAATTCACTCAAACCCAGCTATCATCCAACATGTTCAATCCGTTGCTTCAAATATCAAAACACAACAAATACTACTCACTTGACTCGCACAGTAGCATCGTACTACCAGAACGAATCGCACTCGCGTAGAAGTGGAAAATCCTCCCCCATCCGCCTCTCCCCATCTAATGCGAATAGGAGAAACCTTGTTCAAGATAGAACCTTCACATAGAACACCAATCGGTCACACAAACCACATCATCCTCACTTAGATCAATCCTCGTGTAAATTCAAATTTGCACATTAAGTGAGGCAATGTGAATCAACTAAACCATCCGTGCCAACCCAACCAAACAGAACCATGGTGAATTCCGAGTGGATGGATGTTATTCGTACGATGCTTATTTGCTTGATAAAGAGGATGTAAGAATTGTGTGTGTTGATGGTTTGTATATGACTTAGCACTCGTGTGTCTGCTCATGTTGTGTGTATTGTTTTGCTTTGGGACACGATGCGATGTGATGCGATGCGATGCGATTCGATGTGGTGTTAGTATGAGAAAGTTTTCTCGATAGTGATGTTCTGGTTTGCTGATGTGCCGATGTGATGTGATGTGATGTGATGGGATGTGATGTGATGTGGAGTGAAGTGATGTGTTGATTTGAGCATTGTATTGATCGATAGTAAGGGATGGTCCGAAGACCTCCCCACTGGCAAAAACTACGCACCCGAGCGAGCCCGATTAGGGATCGTCGCAGGCTTCAACCCGCCAGAGTGCAAGGGCGAGCCTCGACCTGGGGCCAGGGCGTCCGTGATCACCCTGGTCCCGGCGCCAGGTAAGTTTAAGCAATACCTAACCAATCAAAACCAACCGAAAACTAAACAATACCAACTAATATCCTCATTTGACAAAAACTCAGCAACAAGTAAACAAATACAAACAACAATAAACCATCCTAACACATTCATAACACACACCGATCGCATGAACAACGACGAATAATCCACTCAAACCCAGCTATCATCCAACATGTTCAATCCGTTGCTTCAAATATAAAAACACAACAAATACTACTCACTTGACTCGCACAGTAGCATCGTACTACCAGAACGAATCGCACTCGCGTAGAAGTGGAAAATCCTCCCCCATCCGCCTCTCCCCATCTAATGCGAATAGGAGAAACCTTGTTCAAGATAGAACCTTCACATAGAACACCAATCGGTCACACAAACCACATCATCCTCACTTAGATCAATCCTCGTGTAAATTCAAATTTGCACATTAAGTGAGGCAATGTGAATCAACTAAACCATCCGTGCCAACCCAACCAAACAGAACCATGGTGAATTCCGAGTGGATGGATGTTATTCGTACGATGCTTATTTGCTTGATAAAGAGGATGTAAGAATTGTGTGTGTTGATGGTTTGTATATGACTTAGCACTCGTGTGTCTGCTCATGTTGTGTGTATTGTTTTGCTTTGGGACACGATGCGATGTGATGCGATTCGATGTGGTGTTAGTATGAGAAAGTTTTCTCGATAGTGATGTTCTGGTTTGCTGATGTGCCGATGTGATGTGATGTGATGGGATGTGATGTGATGTGGAGTGAAGTGATGTGTTGATTTGAGCATTGTATTGATCGATAGTAAGGGATGGTCCGAAGACCTCCCCACTGGCAAAAACTACGCACCCGAGCGAGCCCGATTAGGGATCGTCGCAGGCTTCAACCCGCCAGAGTGCAAGGGCGAGCCTCGACCTGGGGCCAGGGCGTCCGTGATCACCCTGGTCCCGGTGCCAGGTAAGTCTAAGCAATACCTAACCAATCAAAACCAATCAAAAACTAAACAATACCAACTAATATCCTCATTTGACAAAAACTCAGCAACAAGTAAACAAATACAAACAACAATAAACCATCCTAACACATTCATAACACACACCGATCGCATGAACAACGACGAATAATTCACTCAAACCCAGCTATCATCCAACATGTTCAATCCGTTGCTTCAAATATCAAAACACAACAAATACTACTCACTTGACTCGCACAGTAGCATCGTACTACCAGAACGAATCGCACTCGCGTAGAAGTGGAAAATCCTCCCCCATCCGCCTCTCCCCATCTAATGCGAATAGGAGAAACCTTGTTCAAGATAGAACCTTCACATAGAACACCAATCGGTCACACAAACCACATCATCCTCACTTAGATCAATCCTCGTGTAAATTCAAATTTGCACATTAAGTGAGGCAATGTGAATCAACTAAACCATCCGTGCCAACCCAACCAAACAGAACCATGGTGAATTCCGAGTGGATGGATGTTATTCGTACGATGCTTATTTGCTTGATAAAGAGGATGTAAGAATTGTGTGTGTTGATGGCTTGTATATGACTTAGCACTCGTGTGTCTGCTCATGTTGTGTGTATTGTTTTGCTTTGGGACACGATGCGATGTGATGCGATGCGATGCGATGCGATTCGATGTGGTGTTAGTATGAGAAAGTTTTCTCGATAGTGATGTTCTGGTTTGCTGATGTGCCGATGTGATGTGATGTGATGGGATGTGATGTGATGTGGAGTGAAGTGATGTGTTGATTTGAGCATTGTATTGATCGATAGTAAGGGATGGTCCGAAGACCTCCCCACTGGCAAAAACTACGCACCCGAGCGAGCCCGATTAGGGATCGTCGCAGGCTTCAACCCGCCAGAGTGCAAGGGCGAGCCTCGACCTGGGGCCAGGGCGTCCGTGATCACCCTGGTCCCGGCGCCAGGTAAGTTTAGGCAATACCTAACCAATCAAAACCAACCGAAAACTAAACAATACCAACTAATATCCTCATTTGACAAAAACTCAGCAACAAGTAAACAAATACAAACAACAATAAACCATCCTAACACATTCATAACACACACCGATCGCATGAACAACGACGAATAATCCACTCAAACCCAGCTATCATCCAACATGTTCAATCCGTTGCTTCAAATATCAAAACACAACAAATACTACTCACTTGACTCGCACAGTAGCATCGTACTACCAGAACGAATCGCACTCGCGTAGAAGTGGAAAATCCTCCCCCATCCGCCTCTCCCCATCTAATGCGAATAGGAGAAACCTTGTTCAAGATAGAACCTTCACATAGAACACCAATCGGTCACACAAACCACATCATCCTCACTTAGATCAATCCTCGTGTAAATTCAAATTTGCACATTAAGTGAGGCAATGTGAATCAACTAAACCATCCGTGCCAACCCAACCAAACAGAACCATGGTGAATTCCGAGTGGATGGATGTTATTCGTACGATGCTTATTTGCTTGATAAAGAGGATGTAAGAATTGTGTGTGTTGATGGTTTGTATATGACTTAGCACTCGTGTGTCTGCTCATGTTGTGTGTATTGTTTAGATTTGGGACACGATGCGATGTGATGCGATGCGATTCGATGTGGCGTTAGTATGAGAAAGTTTTCTCGATAGTGATGTTCTGGTTTTCTGATGTGCCGATGTGATGTGATGTGATGGGATGTGATGTGATGTGATGGGATGTGATGTGATGTGGAGTGAAGTGATGTGTTGATTTGAGCATTGTATTGATCGATAGTAAGGGATGGTCCGAAGACCTCCCCACTGGCAAAAACTACGCACCCGAGCGAGCCCGATTAGGGATCGTCGCAGGCTTCAACCCGCCAGAGTGCAAGGGCGAGCCTCGACCTGGGGCCAGGGCGTCCGTGATCACCCTGGTCCCGGTGCCAGGTAAGTTTAAGCAATACCTAACCAATCAAAACCAATCAAAAACTAAACAATACCAACTAATATCCTCATTTGACAAAAGCTCAGCAACAAGTAAACAAATACAAACAACAATAAACCATCCTAACACATTCATAACACACACCGATCGCATGAACAACGACGAATAATCCACTCAAACCCAGCTATCATCCAACATGTTCAATCCGTTGCTTCAAATATCAAAACACAACAAATACTACTCACTTGACTCGCACAGTAGCATCGTACTACCAGAACGAATCGCACTCGCGTATAAGTGGAAAATCCTCCCCCATCCGCCTCTCCCCATCTAATGCGAATAGGAGAAACCTTGTTCAAGATAGAACCTTCACATAGAACACCAATCGGTCACACAAACCACATCATCCTCACTTAGATCAATCCTCGTGTAAATTCAAATTTGCACATTAAGTGAGGCAATGTGAATCAACTAAACCATCCGTGCCAACCCAACCAAACAGAACCATGGTGAATTCCGAGTGGATGGATGTTATTCGTACGATGCTTATTTGCTTGATAAAGAGGATGTAAGAATTGTGTGTGTTGATGGTTTGTATATGACTTAGCACTCGTGTGTCTGCTCATGTTGTGTGTACTGTTTTGCTTTGGGACACGATGCGATGTGATGCGATGCGATGCGATTCGATGTGGTGTTAGTATGAGAAAGTTTTCTCGATAGTGATGTTCTGGTTTGCTGATGTGCCGATGTGATGTGATGTGATGTGATGTGGAGTGAAGTGATGTGTTGATTTGGGCATTGTATTGATCGATAGTAAGGGATGGTCCGAAGACCTCCCCACTGGCAAAAACTACGCACCCGAGCGAGCCCGATTAGGGATCGTCGCAGGCTTCAACCCGCCAGAGTGCAAGGGCGAGCCTCGACCTGGGGCCAGGGCGTCCGTGATCACCCTGGTCCCGGTGCCAGGTAAGTTTAAGCAATACCTAACCAATCAAAACCAATCAAAAACTAAACAATACCAACTAATATCCTCATTTGACAAAAACTCAGCAACAAGTAAACAAATACAAACAACAATAAACCATCCTAACACATTCATAACACACACCGATCGCATGAACAACGACGAATAATCCACTCAAACCCAGCTATCATCCAACATGTTCAATCCGTTGCTTCAAATATCAAAACACAACAAATACTACTCACTTGACTCGCACAGTAGCATCGTACTACCAGAACGAATCGCACTCGCGTAGAAGTGGAAAATCCTCCCCCATCCGCCTCTCCCCATCTAATGCGAATAGGAGAAACCTTGTTCAAGATAGAACCTTCACATAGAACACCAATCGGTCACACAAACCACATCATCCTCACTTAGATCAATCCTCGTGTAAATTCAAATTTGCACATTAAGTGAGGCAATGTGAATCAACTAAACCATCCGTGCCAACCCAACCAAACAGAACCATGGTGAATTCCGAGTGGATGGATGTTATTCGTACGATGCTTATTTGCTTGATAAAGAGGATGTAAGAATTGTGTGTGTTGATGGTTTGTATATGACTTAGCACTCGTGTGTCTGCTCATGTTGTGTGTACTGTTTTGCTTTGGGACACGATGCGATGTGATGCGATGCGATGCGATTCGATGTGGTGTTAGTATGAGAAAGTTTTCTCGATAGTGATGTTCTGGTTTGCTGATGTGCCGATGTGATGTGATGTGATGTGATGTGGAGTGAAGTGATGTGTTGATTTGGGCATTGTATTGATCGATAGTAAGGGATGGTCCGAAGACCTCCCCACTGGCAAAAACTACGCACCCGAGCGAGCCCGATTAGGGATCGTCGCAGGCTTCAACCCGCCAGAGTGCAAGGGCGAGCCTCGACCTGGGGCCAGGGCGTCCGTGATCACCCTGGTCCCGGTGCCAGGTAAGTTTAAGCAATACCTAACCAATCAAAACCAATCAAAAACTAAACAATACCAACTAATATCCTCATTTGACAAAAACTCAGCAACAAGTAAACAAATACAAACAACAATAAACCATCCTAACACATTCATAACACACACCGATCGCATGAACAACGACGAATAATCCACTCAAACCCAGCTATCATCCAACATGTTCAATCCGTTGCTTCAAATATCAAAACACAACAAATACTACTCACTTGACTCGCACAGTAGCATCGTACTACCAGAACGAATCGCACTCGCGTAGAAGTGGAAAATCCTCCCCCATCCGCCTCTCCCCATCTAATGCGAATAGGAGAAACCTTGTTCAAGATAGAACCTTCACATAGAACACCAATCGGTCACACAAACCACATCATCCTCACTTAGATCAATCCTCGTGTAAATTCAAATTTGCACATTAAGTGAGGCAATGTGAATCAACTAAACCATCCGTGCCAACCCAACCAAACAGAACCATGGTGAATTCCGAGTGGATGGATGTTATTCGTACGATGCTTATTTGCTTGATAAAGAGGATGTAAGAATTGTGTGTGTTGATGGTTTGTATATGACTTAGCACTCGTGTGTCTGCTCATGTTGTGTGTACTGTTTTGCTTTGGGACACGATGCGATGTGATGCGATGCGATGTGGCGTTAGTATGAGAAAGTTTTCTCGATAGTGATGTTCTGGTTTGCTGATGTGCCGATGTGATGTGATGTGATGTGATGTGGAGTGAAGTGATGTGTTGATTTGGGCATTGTATTGATCGATAGTAAGGGATGGTCCGAAGACCTCCCCACTGGCAAAAACTACGCACCCGAGCGAGCCCGATTAGGGATCGTCGCAGGCTTCAACCCGCCAGAGTGCAAGGGCGAGCCTCGACCTGGGGCCAGGGCGTCCGTGATCACCCTGGTCCCGGTGCCAGGTAAGTTTAAGCAATACCTAACCAATCAAAACCAATCAAAAACTAAACAATACCAACTAATATCCTCATTTGACAAAAACTCAGCAACAAGTAAACAAATACAAACAACAATAAACCATCCTAACACATTCATAACACACACCGATCGCATGAACAACGACGAATAATCCACTCAAACCCAGCTATCATCCAACATGTTCAATCCGTTGCTTCAAATATCAAAACACAACAAATACTACTCACTTGACTCGCACAGTAGCATCGTACTACCAGAACGAATCGCACTCGCGTAGAAGTGGAAAATCCTCCCCCATCCGCCTCTCCCCATCTAATGCGAATAGGAGAAACCTTGTTCAAGATAGAACCTTCACATAGAACACCAATCGGTCACACAAACCACATCATCCTCACTTAGATCAATCCTCGTGTAAATTCAAATTTGCACATTAAGTGAGGCAATGTGAATCAACTAAACCATCCGTGCCAACCCAACCAAACAGAACCATGGTGAATTCCGAGTGGATGGATGTTATTCGTACGATGCTTATTTGCTTGATAAAGAGGATGTAAGAATTGTGTGTGTTGATGGTTTGTATATGACTTAGCACTCGTGTGTCTGCTCATGTTGTGTGTACTGTTTTGCTTTGGGACACGATGCGATTCGATGTGGTGTTAGTATGAGAAAGTTTTCTCGATAGTGATGTTCTGGTTTGCTGATGTGCCGATGTGATGTGATGTGATGTGATGTGGAGTGAAGTGATGTGTTGATTTGGGCATTGTATTGATCGATAGTAAGGGATGGTCCGAAGACCTCCCCACTGGCAAAAACTACGCACCCGAGCGAGCCCGATTAGGGATCGTCGCAGGCTTCAACCCGCCAGAGTGCAAGGGCGAGCCTCGACCTGGGGCCAGGGCGTCCGTGATCACCCTGGTCCCGGTGCCAGGTAAGTTTAAGCAATACCTAACCAATCAAAACCAATCAAAAACTAAACAATACCAACTAATATCCTCATTTGACAAAAACTCAGCAACAAGTAAACAAATACAAACAACAATAAACCATCCTAACACATTCATAACACACACCGATCGCATGAACAACGACGAATAATCCACTCAAACCCAGCTATCATCCAACATGTTCAATCCGTTGCTTCAAATATCAAAACACAACAAATACTACTCACTTGACTCGCACAGTAGCATCGTACTACCAGAACGAATCGCACTCGCGTAGAAGTGGAAAATCCTCCCCCATCCGCCTCTCCCCATCTAATGCGAATAGGAGAAACCTTGTTCAAGATAGAACCTTCACATAGAACACCAATCGGTCACACAAACCACATCATCCTCACTTAGATCAATCCTCGTGTAAATTCAAATTTGCACATTAAGTGAGGCAATGTGAATCAACTAAACCATCCGTGCCAACCCAACCAAACAGAACCATGGTGAATTCCGAGTGGATGGATGTTATTCGTACGATGCTTATTTGCTTGATAAAGAGGATGTAAGAATTGTGTGTGTTGATGGTTTGTATATGACTTAGCACTCGTGTGTCTGCTCATGTTGTGTGTACTGTTTTGCTTTGGGACACGATGCGATTCGATGTGGTGTTAGTATGAGAAAGTTTTCTCGATAGTGATGTTCTGGTTTGCTGATGTGCCGATGTGATGTGATGTGATGTGATGTGGAGTGAAGTGATGTGTTGATTTGGGCATTGTATTGATCGATAGTAAGGGATGGTCCGAAGACCTCCCCACTGGCAAAAACTACGCACCCGAGCGAGCCCGATTAGGGATCGTCGCAGGCTTCAACCCGCCAGAGTGCAAGGGCGAGCCTCGACCTGGGGCCAGGGCGTCCGTGATCACCCTGGTCCCGGTGCCAGGTAAGTTTAAGCAATACCTAACCAATCAAAACCAATCAAAAACTAAACAATACCAACTAATATCCTCATTTGACAAAAACTCAGCAACAAGTAAACAAATACAAACAACAATAAACCATCCTAACACATTCATAACACACACCGATCGCATGAACAACGACGAATAATCCACTCAAACCCAGCTATCATCCAACATGTTCAATCCGTTGCTTCAAATATCAAAACACAACAAATACTACTCACTTGACTCGCACAGTAGCATCGTACTACCAGAACGAATCGCACTCGCGTAGAAGTGGAAAATCCTCCCCCATCCGCCTCTCCCCATCTAATGCGAATAGGAGAAACCTTGTTCAAGATAGAACCTTCACATAGAACACCAATCGGTCACACAAACCACATCATCCTCACTTAGATCAATCCTCGTGTAAATTCAAATTTGCACATTAAGTGAGGCAATGTGAATCAACTAAACCATCCGTGCCAACCCAACCAAACAGAACCATGGTGAATTCCGAGTGGATGGATGTTATTCGTACGATGCTTATTTGCTTGATAAAGAGGATGTAAGAATTGTGTGTGTTGATGGTTTGTATATGACTTAGCACTCGTGTGTCTGCTCATGTTGTGTGTACTGTTTTGCTTTGGGACACGATGCGATGTGATGCGATGCGATGCGATTCGATGTGGTGTTAGTATGAGAAAGTTTTCTCGATAGTGATGTTCTGGTTTGCTGATGTGCCGATGTGATGTGATGTGATGTGATGTGGAGTGAAGTGATGTGTTGATTTGGGCATTGTATTGATCGATAGTAAGGGATGGTCCGAAGACCTCCCCACTGGCAAAAACTACGCACCCGAGCGAGCCCGATTAGGGATCGTCGCAGGCTTCAACCCGCCAGAGTGCAAGGGCGAGCCTCGACCTGGGGCCAGGGCGTCCGTGATCACCCTGGTCCCGGTGCCAGGTAAGTTTAAGCAATACCTAACCAATCAAAACCAATCAAAAACTAAACAATACCAACTAATATCCTCATTTGACAAAAACTCAGCAACAAGTAAACAAATACAAACAACAATAAACCATCCTAACACATTCATAACACACACCGATCGCATGAACAACGACGAATAATCCACTCAAACCCAGCTATCATCCAACATGTTCAATCCGTTGCTTCAAATATCAAAACACAACAAATACTACTCACTTGACTCGCACAGTAGCATCGTACTACCAGAACGAATCGCACTCGCGTAGAAGTGGAAAATCCTCCCCCATCCGCCTCTCCCCATCTAATGCGAATAGGAGAAACCTTGTTCAAGATAGAACCTTCACATAGAACACCAATCGGTCACACAAACCACATCATCCTCACTTAGATCAATCCTCGTGTAAATTCAAATTTGCACATTAAGTGAGGCAATGTGAATCAACTAAACCATCCGTGCCAACCCAACCAAACAGAACCATGGTGAATTCCGAGTGGATGGATGTTATTCGTACGATGCTTATTTGCTTGATAAAGAGGATGTAAGAATTGTGTGTGTTGATGGTTTGTATATGACTTAGCACTCGTGTGTCTGCTCATGTTGTGTGTACTGTTTTGCTTTGGGACACGATGCGATTCGATGTGGTGTTAGTATGAGAAAGTTTTCTCGATAGTGATGTTCTGGTTTGCTGATGTGCCGATGTGATGTGATGTGATGTGATGTGGAGTGAAGTGATGTGTTGATTTGGGCATTGTATTGATCGATAGTAAGGGATGGTCCGAAGACCTCCCCACTGGCAAAAACTACGCACCCGAGCGAGCCCGATTAGGGATCGTCGCAGGCTTCAACCCGCCAGAGTGCAAGGGCGAGCCTCGACCTGGGGCCAGGGCGTCCGTGATCACCCTGGTCCCGGTGCCAGGTAAGTGTAAGCAATACCTAACCAATCAAAACCAATCAAAAACTAAACAATACCAACTAATATCCTCATTTGACAAAAACTCAGCAACAAGTAAACAAATACAAACAACAATAAACCATCCTAACACATTCATAACACACACCGATCGCATGAACAACGACGAATAATCCACTCAAACCCAGCTATCATCCAACATGTTCAATCCGTTGCTTCAAATATCAAAACACAACAAATACTACTCACTTGACTCGCACAGTAGCATCGTACTACCAGAACGAATCGCACTCGCGTAGAAGTGGAAAATCCTCCCCCATCCGCCTCTCCCCATCTAATGCGAATAGGAGAAACCTTGTTCAAGATAGAACCTTCACATAGAACACCAATCGGTCACACAAACCACATCATCCTCACTTAGATCAATCCTCGTGTAAATTCAAATTTGCACATTAAGTGAGGCAATGTGAATCAACTAAACCATCCGTGCCAACCCAACCAAACAGAACCATGGTGAATTCCGAGTGGATGGATGTTATTCGTACGATGCTTATTTGCTTGATAAAGAGGATGTAAGAATTGTGTGTGTTGATGGTTTGTATATGACTTAGCACTCGTGTGTCTGCTCATGTTGTGTGTACTGTTTTGCTTTGGGACACGATGCGATTCGATGTGGCGTTAGTATGAGAAAGTTTTCTCGATAGTGATGTTCTGGTTTGCTGATGTGCCGATGTGATGTGATGTGATGTGATGTGGAGTGAAGTGATGTGTTGATTTGGGCATTGTATTGATCGATAGTAAGGGATGGTCCGAAGACCTCCCCACTGGCAAAAACTACGCACCCGAGCGAGCCCGATTAGGGATCGTCGCAGGCTTCAACCCGCCAGAGTGCAAGGGCGAGCCTCGACCTGGGGCCAGGGCGTCCGTGATCACCCTGGTCCCGGTGCCAGGTAAGTTTAAGCAATACCTAACCAATCAAAACCAATCAAAAACTAAACAATACCAACTAATATCCTCATTTGACAAAAACTCAGCAACAAGTAAACAAATACAAACAACAATAAACCATCCTAACACATTCATAACACACACCGATCGCATGAACAACGACGAATAATCCACTCAAACCCAGCTATCATCCAACATGTTCAATCCGTTGCTTCAAATATCAAAACACAACAAATACTACTCACTTGACTCGCACAGTAGCATCGTACTACTAGAGCGAATCGCACTCGCGTATAAGTGGAAAATCCTCCCCCATCCGCCTCTCCCCATCTAATGCGAATAGGAGAAACCTTGTTCAAGATAGAACCTTCACATAGAACACCAATCGGTCACACAAACCACATCATCCTCACTTAGATCAATCCTCGTGTAAATTCAAATTTGCACATTAAGTGAGGCAATGTGAATCAACTAAACCATCCGTGCCAACCCAACCAAACAGAACCATGGTGAATTCCGAGTGGATGGATGTTATTCGTACGATGCTTATTTGCTTGATAAAGAGGATGTAAGAATTGTGTGTGTTGATGGTTTGTATATGACTTAGCACTCGTGTGTCTGCTCATGTTGTGTGTACTGTTTTGCTTTGGGACACGATGCGATGTGATGCGATGCGATGCGATTCGATGTGGTGTTTGTATGAGAAAGTTTTCTCGATAGTGATGTTCTGGTTTGCTGATGTGCCGATGTGATGTGATGTGATGTGATGTGGAGTGAAGTGATGTGTTGATTTGGGCATTGTATTGATCGATAGTAAGGGATGGTCCGAAGACCTCCCCACTGGCAAAAACTACGCACCCGAGCGAGCCCGATTAGGGATCGTCGCAGGCTTCAACCCGCCAGAGTGCAAGGGCGAGCCTCGACCTGGGGCCAGGGCGTCCGTGATCACCCTGGTCCCGGTGCCAGGTAAGTGTAAGCAATACCTAACCAATCAAAACCAATCAAAAACTAAACAATACCAACTAATATCCTCATTTGACAAAAACTCAGCAACAAGTAAACAAATACAAACAACAATAAACCATCCTAACACATTCATAACACACACCGATCGCATGAACAACGACGAATAATCCACTCAAACCCAGCTATCATCCAACATGTTCAATCCGTTGCTTCAAATATCAAAACACAACAAATACTACTCACTTGACTCGCACAGTAGCATCGTACTACCAGAACGAATCGCACTCGCGTAGAAGTGGAAAATCCTCCCCCATCCGCCTCTCCCCATCTAATGCGAATAGGAGAAACCTTGTTCAAGATAGAACCTTCACATAGAACACCAATCGGTCACACAAACCACATCATCCTCACTTAGATCAATCCTCGTGTAAATTCAAATTTGCACATTAAGTGAGGCAATGTGAATCAACTAAACCATCCGTGCCAACCCAACCAAACAGAACCATGGTGAATTCCGAGTGGATGGATGTTATTCGTACGATGCTTATTTGCTTGATAAAGAGGATGTAAGAATTGTGTGTGTTGATGGTTTGTATATGACTTAGCACTCGTGTGTCTGCTCATGTTGTGTGTACTGTTTTGCTTTGGGACACGATGCGATTCGATGTGGTGTTAGTATGAGAAAGTTTTCTCGATAGTGATGTTCTGGTTTGCTGATGTGCCGATGTGATGTGATGTGATGTGATGTGGAGTGAAGTGATGTGTTGATTTGGGCATTGTATTGATCGATAGTAAGGGATGGTCCGAAGACCTCCCCACTGGCAAAAACTACGCACCCGAGCGAGCCCGATTAGGGATCGTCGCAGGCTTCAACCCGCCAGAGTGCAAGGGCGAGCCTCGACCTGGGGCCAGGGCGTCCGTGATCACCCTGGTCCCGGTGCCAGGTAAGTTTAAGCAATACCTAACCAATCAAAACCAATCAAAAACTAAACAATACCAACTAATATCCTCATTTGACAAAAACTCAGCAACAAGTAAACAAATACAAACAACAATAAACCATCCTAACACATTCATAACACACACCGATCGCATGAACAACGACGAATAATCCACTCAAACCCAGCTATCATCCAACATGTTCAATCCGTTGCTTCAAATATCAAAACACAACAAATACTACTCACTTGACTCGCACAGTAGCATCGTACTACCAGAACGAATCGCACTCGCGTAGAAGTGGAAAATCCTCCCCCATCCGCCTCTCCCCATCTAATGCGAATAGGAGAAACCTTGTTCAAGATAGAACCTTCACATAGAACACCAATCGGTCACACAAACCACATCATCCTCACTTAGATCAATCCTCGTGTAAATTCAAATTTGCACATTAAGTGAGGCAATGTGAATCAACTAAACCATCCGTGCCAACCCAACCAAACAGAACCATGGTGAATTCCGAGTGGATGGATGTTATTCGTACGATGCTTATTTGCTTGATAAAGAGGATGTAAGAATTGTGTGTGTTGATGGTTTGTATATGACTTAGCACTCGTGTGTCTGCTCATGTTGTGTGTACTGTTTTGCTTTGGGACACGATGCGATGTGATGCGATGCGATGCGATTCGATGTGGTGTTAGTATGAGAAAGTTTTCTCGATAGTGATGTTCTGGTTTGCTGATGTGCCGATGTGATGTGATGTGATGTGATGTGGAGTGAAGTGATGTGTTGATTTGGGCATTGTATTGATCGATAGTAAGGGATGGTCCGAAGACCTCCCCACTGGCAAAAACTACGCACCCGAGCGAGCCCGATTAGGGATCGTCGCAGGCTTCAACCCGCCAGAGTGCAAGGGCGAGCCTCGACCTGGGGCCAGGGCGTCCGTGATCACCCTGGTCCCGGTGCCAGGTAAGTTTAAGCAATACCTAACCAATCAAAACCAATCAAAAACTAAACAATACCAACTAATATCCTCATTTGACAAAAACTCAGCAACAAGTAAACAAATACAAACAACAATAAACCATCCTAACACATTCATAACACACACCGATCGCATGAACAACGACGAATAATCCACTCAAACCCAGCTATCATCCAACATGTTCAATCCGTTGCTTCAAATATCAAAACACAACAAATACTACTCACTTGACTCGCACAGTAGCATCGTACTACCAGAACGAATCGCACTCGCGTAGAAGTGGAAAATCCTCCCCCATCCGCCTCTCCCCATCTAATGCGAATAGGAGAAACCTTGTTCAAGATAGAACCTTCACATAGAACACCAATCGGTCACACAAACCACATCATCCTCACTTAGATCAATCCTCGTGTAAATTCAAATTTGCACATTAAGTGAGGCAATGTGAATCAACTAAACCATCCGTGCCAACCCAACCAAACAGAACCATGGTGAATTCCGAGTGGATGGATGTTATTCGTACGATGCTTATTTGCTTGATAAAGAGGATGTAAGAATTGTGTGTGTTGATGGTTTGTATATGACTTAGCACTCGTGTGTCTGCTCATGTTGTGTGTACTGTTTTGCTTTGGGACACGATGCGATGTGATGCGATGCGATGCGATTCGATGTGGTGTTAGTATGAGAAAGTTTTCTCGATAGTGATGTTCTGGTTTGCTGATGTGCCGATGTGATGTGATGTGATGTGATGTGGAGTGAAGTGATGTGTTGATTTGGGCATTGTATTGATCGATAGTAAGGGATGGTCCGAAGACCTCCCCACTGGCAAAAACTACGCACCCGAGCGAGCCCGATTAGGGATCGTCGCAGGCTTCAACCCGCCAGAGTGCAAGGGCGAGCCTCGACCTGGGGCCAGGGCGTCCGTGATCACCCTGGTCCCGGTGCCAGGTAAGTTTAAGCAATACCTAACCAATCAAAACCAATCAAAAACTAAACAATACCAACTAATATCCTCATTTGACAAAAACTCAGCAACAAGTAAACAAATACAAACAACAATAAACCATCCTAACACATTCATAACACACACCGATCGCATGAACAACGACGAATAATCCACTCAAACCCAGCTATCATCCAACATGTTCAATCCGTTGCTTCAAATATCAAAACACAACAAATACTACTCACTTGACTCGCACAGTAGCATCGTACTACCAGAACGAATCGCACTCGCGTAGAAGTGGAAAATCCTCCCCCATCCGCCTCTCCCCATCTAATGCGAATAGGAGAAACCTTGTTCAAGATAGAACCTTCACATAGAACACCAATCGGTCACACAAACCACATCATCCTCACTTAGATCAATCCTCGTGTAAATTCAAATTTGCACATTAAGTGAGGCAATGTGAATCAACTAAACCATCCGTGCCAACCCAACCAAACAGAACCATGGTGAATTCCGAGTGGATGGATGTTATTCGTACGATGCTTATTTGCTTGATAAAGAGGATGTAAGAATTGTGTGTGTTGATGGTTTGTATATGACTTAGCACTCGTGTGTCTGCTCATGTTGTGTGTACTGTTTTGCTTTGGGACACGATGCGATTCGATGTGGTGTTAGTATGAGAAAGTTTTCTCGATAGTGATGTTCTGGTTTGCTGATGTGCCGATGTGATGTGATGTGATGTGATGTGGAGTGAAGTGATGTGTTGATTTGGGCATTGTATTGATCGATAGTAAGGGATGGTCCGAAGACCTCCCCACTGGCAAAAACTACGCACCCGAGCGAGCCCGATTAGGGATCGTCGCAGGCTTCAACCCGCCAGAGTGCAAGGGCGAGCCTCGACCTGGGGCCAGGGCGTCCGTGATCACCCTGGTCCCGGTGCCAGGTAAGTTTAAGCAATACCTAACCAATCAAAACCAATCAAAAACTAAACAATACCAACTAATATCCTCATTTGACAAAACCTCAGCAACAAGTAAACAAATACAAACAACAATAAACCATCCTAACACATTCATAACACACACCGATCGCATGAACAACGACGAATAATCCACTCAAACCCAGCTATCATCCAACATGTTCAATCCGTTGCTTCAAATATCAAAACACAACAAATACTACTCACTTGACTCGCACAGTAGCATCGTACTACCAGAACGAATCGCACTCGCGTAGAAGTGGAAAATCCTCCCCCATCCGCCTCTCCCCATCTAATGCGAATAGGAGAAACCTTGTTCAAGATAGAACCTTCACATAGAACACCAATCGGTCACACAAACCACATCATCCTCACTTAGATCAATCCTCGTGTAAATTCAAATTTGCACATTAAGTGAGGCAATGTGAATCAACTAAACCATCCGTGCCAACCCAACCAAACAGAACCATGGTGAATTCCGAGTGGATGGATGTTATTCGTACGATGCTTATTTGCTTGATAAAGAGGATGTAAGAATTGTGTGTGTTGATGGTTTGTATATGACTTAGCACTCGTGTGTCTGCTCATGTTGTGTGTACTGTTTTGCTTTGGGACACGATGCGATGTGATGCGATGCGATGCGATTCGATGTGGTGTTAGTATGAGAAAGTTTTCTCGATAGTGATGTTCTGGTTTGCTGATGTGCCGATGTGATGTGATGTGATGTGATGTGGAGTGAAGTGATGTGTTGATTTGGGCATTGTATTGATCGATAGTAAGGGATGGTCCGAAGACCTCCCCACTGGCAAAAACTACGCACCCGAGCGAGCCCGATTAGGGATCGTCGCAGGCTTCAACCCGCCAGAGTGCAAGGGCGAGCCTCGACCTGGGGCCAGGGCGTCCGTGATCACCCTGGTCCCGGTGCCAGGTAAGTTTAAGCAATACCTAACCAATCAAAACCAATCAAAAACTAAACAATACCAACTAATATCCTCATTTGACAAAAACTCAGCAACAAGTAAACAAATACAAACAACAATAAACCATCCTAACACATTCATAACACACACCGATCGCATGAACAACGACGAATAATCCACTCAAACCCAGCTATCATCCAACATGTTCAATCCGTTGCTTCAAATATCAAAACACAACAAATACTACTCACTTGACTCGCACAGTAGCATCGTACTACCAGAACGAATCGCACTCGCGTAGAAGTGGAAAATCCTCCCCCATCCGCCTCTCCCCATCTAATGCGAATAGGAGAAACCTTGTTCAAGATAGAACCTTCACATAGAACACCAATCGGTCACACAAACCACATCATCCTCACTTAGATCAATCCTCGTGTAAATTCAAATTTGCACATTAAGTGAGGCAATGTGAATCAACTAAACCATCCGTGCCAACCCAACCAAACAGAACCATGGTGAATTCCGAGTGGATGGATGTTATTCGTACGATGCTTATTTGCTTGATAAAGAGGATGTAAGAATTGTGTGTGTTGATGGTTTGTATATGACTTAGCACTCGTGTGTCTGCTCATGTTGTGTGTATTGTTTTGCTTTGGGACACGATGCGATTCGATGTGGTGTTAGTATGAGAAAGTTTTCTCGATAGTGATGTTCTGGTTTGCTGATGTGCCGATGTGATGTGATGTGATGTGATGTGGAGTGAAGTGATGTGTTGATTTGGGCATTGTATTGATCGATAGTAAGGGATGGTCCGAAGACCTCCCCACTGGCAAAAACTACGCACCCGAGCGAGCCCGATTAGGGATCGTCGCAGGCTTCAACCCGCCAGAGTGCAAGGGCGAGCCTCGACCTGGGGCCAGGGCGTCCGTGATCACCCTGGTCCCGGTGCCAGGTAAGTTTAAGCAATACCTAACCAATCAAAACCAATCAAAAACTAAACAATACCAACTAATATCCTCATTTGACAAAAACTCAGCAACAAGTAAACAAATACAAACAACAATAAACCATCCTAACACATTCATAACACACACCGATCGCATGAACAACGACGAATAATCCACTCAAACCCAGCTATCATCCAACATGTTCAATCCGTTGCTTCAAATATCAAAACACAACAAATACTACTCACTTGACTCGCACAGTAGCATCGTACTACCAGAACGAATCGCACTCGCGTAGAAGTGGAAAATCCTCCCCCATCCGCCTCTCCCCATCTAATGCGAATAGGAGAAACCTTGTTCAAGATAGAACCTTCACATAGAACACCAATCGGTCACACAAACCACATCATCCTCACTTAGATCAATCCTCGTGTAAATTCAAATTTGCACATTAAGTGAGGCAATGTGAATCAACTAAACCATCCGTGCCAACCCAACCAAACAGAACCATGGTGAATTCCGAGTGGATGGATGTTATTCGTACGATGCTTATTTGCTTGATAAAGAGGATGTAAGAATTGTGTGTGTTGATGGTTTGTATATGACTTAGCACTCGTGTGTCTGCTCATGTTGTGTGTACTGTTTTGCTTTGGGACACGATGCGATGTGATGCGATGCGATGCGATTCGATGTGGTGTTAGTATGAGAAAGTTTTCTCGATAGTGATGTTCTGGTTTGCTGATGTGCCGATGTGATGTGATGTGATGTGATGTGGAGTGAAGTGATGTGTTGATTTGGGCATTGTATTGATCGATAGTAAGGGATGGTCCGAAGACCTCCCCACTGGCAAAAACTACGCACCCGAGCGAGCCCGATTAGGGATCGTCGCAGGCTTCAACCCGCCAGAGTGCAAGGGCGAGCCTCGACCTGGGGCCAGGGCGTCCGTGATCACCCTGGTCCCGGTGCCAGGTAAGTTTAAGCAATACCTAACCAATCAAAACCAATCAAAAACTAAACAATACCAACTAATATCCTCATTTGACAAAAACTCAGCAACAAGTAAACAAATACAAACAACAATAAACCATCCTAACACATTCATAACACACACCGATCGCATGAACAACGACGAATAATCCACTCAAACCCAGCTATCATCCAACATGTTCGATCCGTTGCTTCAAATATCAACACACAACAAATACTACTCACTTGACTCGCACAGTAGCATCGTACTACCAGAACGAATCGCACTCGCGTAGAAGTGGAAAATCCTCCCCCATCCGCCTCTCCCCATCTAATGCGAATAGGAGAAACCTTGTTCAAGATAGAACCTTCACATAGAACACCAATCGGTCACACAAACCACATCATCCTCACTTAGATCAATCCTCGTGTAAATTCAAATTTGCACATTAAGTGAGGCAATGTGAATCAACTAAACCATCCGTGCCAACCCAACCAAACAGAACCATGGTGAATTCCGAGTGGATGGATGTTATTCGTACGATGCTTATTTGCTTGATAAAGAGGATGTAAGAATTGTGTGTGTTGATGGTTTGTATATGACTTAGCACTCGTGTGTCTGCTCATGTTGTGTGTACTGTTTTGCTTTGGGACACGATGCGATGTGATGCGATGCGATGCGATTCGATGTGGTGTTAGTATGAGAAAGTTTTCTCGATAGTGATGTTCTGGTTTGCTGATGTGCCGATGTGATGTGATGTGATGTGATGTGGAGTGAAGTGATGTGTTGATTTGGGCATTGTATTGATCGATAGTAAGGGATGGTCCGAAGACCTCCCCACTGGCAAAAACTACGCACCCGAGCGAGCCCGATTAGGGATCGTCGCAGGCTTCAACCCGCCAGAGTGCAAGGGCGAGCCTCGACCTGGGGCCAGGGCGTCCGTGATCACCCTGGTCCCGGTGCCAGGTAAGTTTAAGCAATACCTAACCAATCAAAACCAATCAAAAACTAAACAATACCAACTAATATCCTCATTTGACAAAAACTCAGCAACAAGTAAACAAATACAAACAACAATAAACCATCCTAACACATTCATAACACACACCGATCGCATGAACAACGACGAATAATCCACTCAAACCCAGCTATCATCCAACATGTTCGATCCGTTGCTTCAAATATCAAAACACAACAAATACTACTCACTTGACTCGCACAGTAGCATCGTACTACTAGAGCGAATCGCACTCGCGTAGAAGTGGAAAATCCTCCCCCATCCGCCTCTCCCCATCTAATGCGAATAGGAGAAACCTTGTTCAAGATAGAACCTTCACATAGAACACCAATCGGTCACACAAACCACATCATCCTCACTTAGATCAATACTCGTGTAAATTCAAATTTGCACATTAAGTGAGGCAATGTGAATCAACTAAACCATCCGTGCCAACCCAACCAAACAGAACCATGGTGAATTCCGAGTGGATGGATGTTATTCGTACGATGCTTATTTGCTTGATAAAGAGGATGTAAGAATTGTGTGTGTTGATGGTTTGTATATGACTTAGCACTCGTGTGTCTGCTCATGTTGTGTGTATTGTTTAGATTTGGGACACGATGCGATGTGATGCGATGCGATGCGATTCGATGTGGCGTTAGTATGAGAAAGTTTTCTCGATAGTGATGTTCTGGTTTTCTGATGTGCCGATGTGATGTGATGTGATGGGATGTGATGTGATGTGATGGGATGTGATGTGATGTGGAGTGAAGTGATGTGTTGATTTGAGCATTGTATTGATCGATAGTAAGGGATGGTCCGAAGACCTCCCCACTGGCAAAAACTACGCACCCGAGCGAGCCCGATTAGGGATCGTCGCAGGCTTCAACCCGCCAGAGTGCAAGGGCGAGCCTCGACCTGGGGCCAGGGCGTCCGTGATCACCCTGGTCCCGGCGCCAGGTAAGTTTAAGCAATACCTAACCAATCAAAACCAATCAAAAACTAAACAATACCAACTAATATCCTCATTTGACAAAAACTCAGCAACAAGTAAACAAATACAAACAACAATAAACCATCCTAACACATTCATAACACACACCGATCGCATGAACAACGACGAATAATCCACTCAAACCCAGCTATCATCCAACATGTTCAATCCGTTGCTTCAAATATCAAAACACAACAAATACTACTCACTTGACTCGCACAGTAGCATCGTACTACCAGAACGAATCGCACTCGCGTAGAAGTGGAAAATCCTCCCCCATCCGCCTCTCCCCATCTAATGCGAATAGGAGAAACCTTGTTCAAGATAGAACCTTCACATAGAACACCAATCGGTCACACAAACCACATCATCCTCACTTAGATCAATCCTCGTGTAAATTCAAATTTGCACATTAAGTGAGGCAATGTGAATCAACTAAACCATCCGTGCCAACCCAACCAAACAGAACCATGGTGAATTCCGAGTGGATGGATGTTATTCGTACGATGCTTATTTGCTTGATAAAGAGGATGTAAGAATTGTGTGTGTTGATGGTTTGTATATGACTTAGCACTCGTGTGTCTGCTCATGTTGTGTGTATTGTTTAGATTTGGGACACGATGCGATGTGATGCGATGCGATGCGATTCGATGTGGCGTTAGTATGAGAAAGTTTTCTCGATAGTGATGTTCTGGTTTTCTGATGTGCCGATGTGATGTGATGTGATGGGATGTGATGTGATGTGATGGGATGTGATGTGATGTGGAGTGAAGTGATGTGTTGATTTGAGCATTGTATTGATCGATAGTAAGGGATGGTCCGAAGACCTCCCCACTGGCAAAAACTACGCACCCGAGCGAGCCCGATCAGGGATCGTCGCAGGCTTCAACCCGCCAGAGTGCAAGGGCGAGCCTCGACCTGGGGCCAGGGCGTCCGTGATCACCCTGGTCCCGGCGCCAGGTAAGTTTAAGCAATACCTAACCAATCAAAACCAATCAAAAACTAAACAATACCAACTAATATCCTCATTTGACAAAAACTCAGCAACAAGTAAACAAATACAAACAACAATAAACCATCCTAACACATTCATAACACACACCGATCGCATGAACAACGACGAATAATCCACTCAAACCCAGCTATCATCCAACATGTTCAATCCGTTGCTTCAAATATCAAAACACAACAAATACTACTCACTTGACTCGCACAGTAGCATCGTACTACCAGAACGAATCGCACTCGCGTAGAAGTGGAAAATCCTCCCCCATCCGCCTCTCCCCATCTACTGCGAATAGGAGAAACCTTGTTCAAGATAGAACCTTCACATAGAACACCAATCGGTCACACAAACCACATCATCCTCACTTAGATCAATACTCGTGTAAATTCAAATTTGCACATTAAGTGAGGCAATGTGAATCAACTAAACCATCCGTGCCAACCCAACCAAACAGAACCATGGTGAATTCCGAGTGGATGGATGTTATTCGTACGATGCTTATTTGCTTGATAAAGAGGATGTAAGAATTGTGTGTGTTGATGGTTTGTATATGACTTAGCACTCGTGTGTCTGCTCATGTTGTGTGTATTGTTTAGATTTGGGACACGATGCGATGTGATGCGATTCGATGTGGCGTTAGTATGAGAAAGTTTTCTCGATAGTGATGTTCTGGTTTTCTGATGTGCCGATGTGATGTGATGTGATGGGATGTGATGTGATGTGATGGGATGTGATGTGATGTGATGGGATGTGATGTGATGTGGAGTGAAGTGATGTGTTGATTTGAGCATTGTATTGATCGATAGTAAGGGATGGTCCGAAGACCTCCCCACTGGCAAAAACTACGCACCCGAGCGAGCCCGATTAGGGATCGTCGCAGGCTTCAACCCGCCAGAGTGCAAGGGCGAGCCTCGACCTGGGGCCAGGGCGTCCGTGATCACCCTGGTCCCGGCGCCAGGTAAGTTTAAGCAATACCTAACCAATCAAAACCAATCAAAAACTAAACAATACCAACTAATATCCTCATTTGACAAAAACTCAGCAACAAGTAAACAAATACAAACAACAATAAACCATCCTAACACATTCATAACACACACCGATCGCATGAACAACGACGAATAATCCACTCAAACCCAGCTATCATCCAACATGTTCAATCCGTTGCTTCAAATATCAAAACACAACAAATACTACTCACTTGACTCGCACAGTAGCATCGTACTACTAGAGCGAATCGCACTCGCGTAGAAGTGGAAAATCCTCCCCCATCCGCCTCTCCCCATCTAATGCGAATAGGAGAAACCTTGTTCAAGATAGAACCTTCACATAGAACACCAATCGGTCACACAAACCACATCATCCTCACTTAGATCAATACTCGTGTAAATTCAAATTTGCACATTAAGTGAGGCAATGTGAATCAACTAAACCATCCGTGCCAACCCAACCAAACAGAACCATGGTGAATTCCGAGTGGATGGATGTTATTCGTACGATGCTTATTTGCTTGATAAAGAGGATGTAAGAATTGTGTGTGTTGATGGTTTGTATATGACTTAGCACTCGTGTGTCTGCTCATGTTGTGTGTATTGTTTAGATTTGGGACACGATGCGATGTGATGCGATGCGATGCGATTCGATGTGGCGTTAGTATGAGAAAGTTTTCTCGATAGTGATGTTCTGGTTTTCTGATGTGCCGATGTGATGTGATGTGATGGGATGTGATGTGATGTGATGGGATGTGATGTGATGTGGAGTGAAGTGATGTGTTGATTTGAGCATTGTATTGATCGATAGTAAGGGATGGTCCGAAGACCTCCCCACTGGCAAAAACTACGCACCCGAGCGAGCCCGATTAGGGATCGTCGCAGGCTTCAACCCGCCAGAGTGCAAGGGCGAGCCTCGACCTGGGGCCAGGGCGTCCGTGATCACCCTGGTCCCGGCGCCAGGTAAGTTTAAGCAATACCTAACCAATCAAAACCAATCAAAAACTAAACAATACCAACTAATATCCTCATTTGACAAAAACTCAGCAACAAGTAAACAAATACAAACAACAATAAACCATCCTAACACATTCATAACACACACCGATCGCATGAACAACGACGAATAATCCACTCAAACCCAGCTATCATCCAACATGTTCAATCCGTTGCTTCAAATATCAAAACACAACAAATACTACTCACTTGACTCGCACAGTAGCATCGTACTACTAGAGCGAATCGCACTCGCGTAGAAGTGGAAAATCCTCCCCCATCCGCCTCTCCCCATCTAATGCGAATAGGAGAAACCTTGTTCAAGATAGAACCTTCACATAGAACACCAATCGGTCACACAAACCACATCATCCTCACTTAGATCAATACTCGTGTAAATTCAAATTTGCACATTAAGTGAGGCAATGTGAATCAACTAAACCATCCGTGCCAACCCAACCAAACAGAACCATGGTGAATTCCGAGTGGATGGATGTTATTCGTACGATGCTTATTTGCTTGATAAAGAGGATGTAAGAATTGTGTGTGTTGATGGTTTGTATATGACTTAGCACTCGTGTGTCTGCTCATGTTGTGTGTATTGTTTAGATTTGGGACACGATGCGATGTGATGCGATGCGATGCGATTCGATGTGGCGTTAGTATGAGAAAGTTTTCTCGATAGTGATGTTCTGGTTTTCTGATGTGCCGATGTGATGTGATGTGATGGGATGTGATGTGATGTGATGGGATGTGATGTGATGTGGAGTGAAGTGATGTGTTGATTTGAGCATTGTATTGATCGATAGTAAGGGATGGTCCGAAGACCTCCCCACTGGCAAAAACTACGCACCCGAGCGAGCCCGATTAGGGATCGTCGCAGGCTCCAACCCGCCAGAGTGCAAGGGCGAGCCTCGACCTGGGGCCAGGGCGTCCGTGATCACCCTGGTCCCGGCGCCAGGTAAGTTTAAGCAATACCTAACCAATCAAAACCAATCAAAAACTAAACAATACCAACTAATATCCTCATTTGACAAAAACTCAGCAACAAGTAAACAAATACAAACAACAATAAACCATCCTAACACATTCATAACACACACCGATCGCATGAACAACGACGAATAATCCACTCAAACCCAGCTATCATCCAACATGTTCGATCCGTTGCTTCAAATATCAACACACAACAAATACTACTCACTTGACTCGCACAGTAGCATCGTACTACCAGAACGAATCGCACTCGCGTAGAAGTGGAAAATCCTCCCCCATCCGCCTCTCCCCATCTAATGCGAATAGGAGAAACCTTGTTCAAGATAGAACCTTCACATAGAACACCAATCGGTCACACAAACCACATCATCCTCACTTAGATCAATACTCGTGTAAATTCAAATTTGCACATTAAGTGAGGCAATGTGAATCAACTAAACCATCCGTGCCAACCCAACCAAACAGAACCATGGTGAATTCCGAGTGGATGGATGTTATTCGTACGATGCTTATTTGCTTGATAAAGAGGATGTAAGAATTGTGTGTGTTGATGGTTTGTATATGACTTAGCACTCGTGTGTCTGCTCATGTTGTGTGTATTGTTTAGATTTGGGACACGATGCGATGTGATGCGATGCGATGCGATTCGATGTGGCGTTAGTATGAGAAAGTTTTCTCGATAGTGATGTTCTGGTTTTCTGATGTGCCGATGTGATGTGATGTGATGGGATGTGATGTGATGTGATGGGATGTGATGTGATGTGGAGTGAAGTGATGTGTTGATTTGAGCATTGTATTGATCGATAGTAAGGGATGGTCCGAAGACCTCCCCACTGGCAAAAACTACGCACCCGAGCGAGCCCGATTAGGGATCGTCGCAGGCTTCAACCCGCCAGAGTGCAAGGGCGAGCCTCGACCTGGGGCCAGGGCGTCCGTGATCACCCTGGTCCCGGCGCCAGGTAAGTTTAAGCAATACCTAACCAATCAAAACCAATCAAAAACTAAACAATACCAACTAATATCCTCATTTGACAAAAACTCAGCAACAAGTAAACAAATACAAACAACAATAAACCATCCTAACACATTCATAACACACACCGATCGCATGAACAACGACGAATAATCCACTCAAACCCAGCTATCATCCAACATGTTCAATCCGTTGCTTCAAATATCAAAACACAACAAATACTACTCACTTGACTCGCACAGTAGCATCGTACTACTAGAGCGAATCGCACTCGCGTAGAAGTGGAAAATCCTCCCCCATCCGCCTCTCCCCATCTAATGCGAATAGGAGAAACCTTGTTCAAGATAGAACCTTCACATAGAACACCAATCGGTCACACAAACCACATCATCCTCACTTAGATCAATACTCGTGTAAATTCAAATTTGCACATTAAGTGAGGCAATGTGAATCAACTAAACCATCCGTGCCAACCCAACCAAACAGAACCATGGTGAATTCCGAGTGGATGGATGTTATTCGTACGATGCTTATTTGCTTGATAAAGAGGATGTAAGAATTGTGTGTGTTGATGGTTTGTATATGACTTAGCACTCGTGTGTCTGCTCATGTTGTGTGTATTGTTTAGATTTGGGACACGATGCGATGTGATGCGATGCGATGCGATTCGATGTGGCGTTAGTATGAGAAAGTTTTCTCGATAGTGATGTTCTGGTTTTCTGATGTGCCGATGTGATGTGATGTGATGGGATGTGATGTGATGTGATGGGATGTGATGTGATGTGGAGTGAAGTGATGTGTTGATTTGAGCATTGTATTGATCGATAGTAAGGGATGGTCCGAAGACCTCCCCACTGGCAAAAACTACGCACCCGAGCGAGCCCGATTAGGGATCGTCGCAGGCTTCAACCCGCCAGAGTGCAAGGGCGAGCCTCGACCTGGGGCCAGGGCGTCCGTGATCACCCTGGTCCCGGCGCCAGGTAAGTTTAAGCAATACCTAACCAATCAAAACCAATCAAAAACTAAACAATACCAACTAATATCCTCATTTGACAAAAACTCAGCAACAAGTAAACAAATACAAACAACAATAAACCATCCTAACACATTCATAACACACACCGATCGCATGAACAACGACGAATAATCCACTCAAACCCAGCTATCATCCAACATGTTCGATCCGTTTCTTCAAATATCAACACACAACAAATACTACTCACTTGACTCGCACAGTAGCATCGTACTACCAGAACGAATCGCACTCGCGTAGAAGTGGAAAATCCTCCCCCATCCGCCTCTCCCCATCTAATGCGAATAGGAGAAACCTTGTTCAAGATAGAACCTTCACATAGAACACCAATCGGTCACACAAACCACATCATCCTCACTTAGATCAATCCTCGTGTAAATTCAAATTTGCACATTAAGTGAGGCAATGTGAATCAACTAAACCATCCGTGCCAACCCAACCAAACAGAACCATGGTGAATTCCGAGTGGATGGATGTTATTCGTACGATGCTTATTTGCTTGATAAAGAGGATGTAAGAATTGTGTGTGTTGATGGTTTTTATATGACTTAGCACTCGTGTGTCTGCTCATGTTGTGTGTATTGTTTAGATTTGGGACACGATGCGATGTGATGCGATGCGATGCGATTCGATGTGGCGTTAGTATGAGAAAGTTTTCTCGATAGTGATGTTCTGGTTTTCTGATGTGCCGATGTGATGTGATGTGATGGGATGGGATGTGATGTGATGTGATGGGATGTGATGTGATGTGGAGTGAAGTGATGTGTTGATTTGAGCATTGTATTGATCGATAGTAAGGGATGGTCCGAAGACCTCCCCACTGGCAAAAACTACGCACCCGAGCGAGCCCGATTAGGGATCGTCGCAGGCTTCAACCCGCCAGAGTGCAAGGGCGAGCCTCGACCTGGGGCCAGGGCGTCCGTGATCACCCTGGTCCCGGCGCCAGGTAAGTTTAAGCAATACCTAACCAATCAAAACCAATCAAAAACTAAACAATACCAACTAATATCCTCATTTGACAAAAACTCAGCAACAAGTAAACAAATACAAACAACAATAAACCATCCTAACACATTCATAACACACACCGATCGCATGAACAACGACGAATAATCCACTCAAACCCAGCTATCATCCAACATGTTCAATCCGTTGCTTCAAATATCAAAACACAACAAATACTACTCACTTGACTCGCACAGTAGCATCGTACTACCAGAACGAATCGCACTCGCGTATAAGTGGAAAATCCTCCCCCATCCGCCTCTCCCCATCTAATGCGAATAGGAGAAACCTTGTTCAAGATAGAACCTTCACATAGAACACCAATCGGTCACACAAACCATATCATCCTCACTTAGATCAATACTCGTGTAAATTCAAATTTGCACATTAAGTGAGGCAATGTGAATCAAGTAAACCATCCGTGCCAACCCAACCAAACAGAACCATGGTGAATTCCGAGTGGATGGATGTTATTCGTACGATGCTTATTTGCTTGATAAAGAGGATGTAAGAATTGTGTGTGTTGATGGTTTGTATATGACTTAGCACTCGTGTGTCTGCTCATGTTGTGTGTATTGTTTTGCTTTGGGACACGATGCGATGTGATGCGATGCGATGCGATGCGATGCGATGCGATGCGATGCGATTCGATGTGGCGTTAGTATGAGAAAGTTTTCTCGATAGTGATGTTCTGGTTTTCTGATGTGCCGATGTGATGTGATGTGATGGGATGTGATGTGATGTGGAGTGAAGTGATGTGTTGATTTGAGCATTGTATTGATCGATAGTAAGGGATGGTCCGAAGACCTCCCCACTGGCAAAAACTACGCACCCGAGCGAGCCCGATTAGGGATCGTCGCAGGCTTCAACCCGCCAGAGTGCAAGGGCGAGCCTCGACCTGGGGCCAGGGCGTCCGTGATCACCCTGGTCCCGGCGCCAGGTAAGTTTAAGCAATACCTAACCAATCAAAACCAATCAAAAACTAAACAATACCAACTAATATCCTCATTTGACAAAAACTCAGCAACAAGTAAACAAATACAAACAACAATAAACCATCCTAACACATTCATAACACACACCGATCGCATGAACAACGACGAATAATCCACTCAAACCCAGCTATCATCCAACATGTTCAATCCGTTGCTTCAAATATCAAAACACAACAAATACTACTCACTTGACTCGCACAGTAGCATCGTACTACTAGAGCGAATCGCACTCGCGTATAAGTGGAAAATCCTCCCCCATCCGCCTCTCCCCATCTAATGCGAATAGGAGAAACCTTGTTCAAGATAGAACCTTCACATAGAACACCAATCGGTCACACAAACCACATCATCCTCACTTAGATCAATACTCGTGTAAATTCAAATTTGCACATTAAGTGAGGCAATGTGAATCAACTAAACCATCCGTGCCAACCCAACCAAACAGAACCATGGTGAATTCCGAGTGGATGGATGTTATTCGTACGATGCTTATTTGCTTGATAAAGAGGATGTAAGAATTGTGTGTGTTGATGGTTTGTATATGACTTAGCACTCGTGTGTCTGCTCATGTTGTGTGTATTGTTTAGATTTGGGACACGATGCGATGTGATGCGATGCGATGCGATGCGATGCGATTCGATGTGGCGTTAGTATGAGAAAGTTTTCTCGATAGTGATGTTCTGGTTTGCTGATGTGCTGATGTGATGTGATGTGATGGGATGTGATGTGATGTGGAGTGAAGTGATGTGTTGATTTGAGCATTGTATTAATCGATAGTAAGGGATGGTCTGAAGACCTCCCCACTGGCAAAAACTACGCACCCGAGCGAGCCCGATTAGGGATCGTCGCAGGCTTCAACCCGCCAGAGTGCAAGGGCGAGCCTCGACCTGGGGCCAGGGCGTCCGTGATCACCCTGGTCCCGGCGCCAGGTAAGTTTAAGCAATACCTAACCAATCAAAACCAATCAAAAACTAAACAATACCAACTAATATCCTCATTTGACAAAAACTCAGCAACAAGTAAACAAATACAAACAACAATAAACCATCCTAACACATTCATAACACACACCGATCGCATGAACAACGACGAATAATCCACTCAAACCCAGCTATCATCCAACATGTTCGATCCGTTGCTTCAAATATCAAAACACAACAAATACTACTCACTTGACTCGCACAGTAGCATCGTACTACTAGAGCGAATCGCACTCGCGTAGAAGTGGAAAATCCTCCCCCATCCGCCTCTCCCCATCTAATGCGAATAGGAGAAACCTTGTTCAAGATAGAACCTTCACATAGAACACCAATCGGTCACACAAACCACATCATCCTCACTTAGATCAATACTCGTGTAAATTCAAATTTGCACATTAAGTGAGGCAATGTGAATCAACTAAACCATCCGTGCCAACCCAACCAAACAGAACCATGGTGAATTCCGAGTGGATGGATGTTATTCGTACGATGCTTATTTGCTTGATAAAGAGGATGTAAGAATTGTGTGTGTTGATGGTTTGTATATGACTTAGCACTCGTGTGTCTGCTCATGTTGTGTGTATTGTTTAGATTTGGGACACGATGCGATGTGATGCGATGCGATGCGATTCGATGTGGCGTTAGTATGAGAAAGTTTTCTCGATAGTGATGTTCTGGTTTTCTGATGTGCCGATGTGATGTGATGTGATGGGATGTGATGTGATGTGATGGGATGTGATGTGATGTGGAGTGAAGTGATGTGTTGATTTGAGCATTGTATTGATCGATAGTAAGGGATGGTCCGAAGACCTCCCCACTGGCAAAAACTACGCACCCGAGCGAGCCCGATTAGGGATCGTCGCAGGCTTCAACCCGCCAGAGTGCAAGGGCGAGCCTCGACCTGGGGCCAGGGCGTTCGTGATCACCCTGGTCCCGGCGCCATGTAAGTTTAAGCAATACCTAACCAATCAAAACCAATCAAAAACTAAACAATACCAACTAATATCCTCATTTGACAAAAACTCAGCAACAAGTAAACAAATACAAACAACAATAAACCATCCTAACACATTCATAACACACACCGATCGCATGAACAACGACGAATAATCCACTCAAACCCAGCTATCATCCAACATGTTCGATCCGTTGCTTCAAATATCAACACACAACAAATACTACTCACTTGACTCGCACAGTAGCATCGTACTACTAGAGCGAATCGCACTCGCGTAGAAGTGGAAAATCCTCCCCCATCCGCCTCTCCCCATCTAATGCGAATAGGAGAAACCTTGTTCAAGATAGAACCTTCACATAGAACACCAATCGGTCACACAAACCACATCATCCTCACTTATATCAATACTCGTGTAAATTCAAATTTGCACATTAAGTGAGGCAATGTGAATCAACTAAACCATCCGTGCCAACCCAACCAAACAGAACCATGGTGAATTCCGAGTGGATGGATGTTATTCGTACGATGCTTATTTGCTTGATAAAGAGGATGTAAGAATTGTGTGTGTTGATGGTTTGTATATGACTTAGCACTCGTGTGTCTGCTCATGTTGTGTGTATTGTTTAGATTTGGGACACGATGCGATGTGATGCGATGCGATGCGATTCGATGTGGCGTTAGTATGAGAAAGTTTTCTCGATAGTGATGTTCTGGTTTTCTGATGTGCCGATGTGATGTGATGTGATGGGATGTGATGTGATGTGACGGGATGTGATGTGATGTGGAGTGAAGTGATGTGTTGATTTGAGCATTGTATTGATCGATAGTAAGGGATGGTCCGAAGACCTCCCCACTGGCAAAAACTACGCACCCGAGCGAGCCCGATTAGGGATCGTCGCAGGCTTCAACCCGCCAGAGTGCAAGGGCGAGCCTCGACCTGGGGCCAGGGCGTCGTGATCACCCTGGTCCCGGCGCCAGGTAAGTTTAAGCAATACCTAACCAATCAAAACCAATCAAAAACTAAACAATACCAACTAATATCCTCATTTGACAAAAACTCAGCAACAAGTAAACAAATACAAACAACAATAAACCATTCTAACACATTCATAACACACACCGATCGCATGAACAACGACGAATAATCCACTCAAACCCAGCTATCATCCAACATGTTCGATCCGTTGCTTCAAATATCAAAACACAACAAATACTACTCACTTGACTCGCACAGTAGCATCGTACTACTAGAGCGAATCGCACTCGCGTAGAAGTGGAAAATCCTCCCCCATCCGCCTCTCCCCATCTAATGCGAATAGGAGAAACCTTGTTCAAGATAGAACCTTCACATAGAACACCAATCGGTCACACAAACCACATCATCCTCACTTAGATCAATACTCGTGTAAATTCAAATTTGCACATTAAGTGAGGCAATGTGAATCAACTAAACCATCCGTGCCAACCCAACCAAACAGAACCATGGTGAATTCCGAGTGGATGGATGTTATTCGTACGATGCTTATTTGCTTGATAAAGAGGATGTAAGAATTGTGTGTGTTGATGGTTTGTATATGACTTAGCACTCGTGTGTCTGCTCATGTTGTGTGTATTGTTTAGATTTGGGACACGATGCGATGTGATGCGATGCGATGCGATTC
Organism: Fasciola hepatica; assembly: GCA_948099385.1. Classification (NCBI taxonomy): domain Eukaryota; kingdom Metazoa; phylum Platyhelminthes; class Trematoda; order Plagiorchiida; family Fasciolidae; genus Fasciola; species Fasciola hepatica. Next base: position 4,006,642 of record CANUEZ040000060.1, on the reverse strand, counting down.
GATGTGGCGTTAGTATGAGAAAGTTTTCTCGATAGTGATGTTCTGGTTTTCTGATGTGCCGATGTGATGTGATGTGATGGGATGTGATGTGATGTGACGGGATGTGATGTGATGTGGAGTGAAGTGATGTGTTGATTTGAGCATTGTATTGATCGATAGTAAGGGATGGTCCGAAGACCTCCCCACTGGCAAAAACTACGCACCCGAGCGAGCCCGATTAGGGATCGTCGCAGGCTTCAACCCGCCAGAGTGCAAGGGCGAGCCTCGACCTGGGGCCAGGGCGTCCGTGATCACCCTGGTCCCGGCGCCAGGTAAGTTTAAGCAATACCTAACCAATCAAAACCAATCAAAAACTAAACAATACCAACTAATATCCTCATTTGACAAAAACTCAGCAACAAGTAAACAAATACAAACAACAATAAACCATCCTAACACATTCATAACACACACCGATCGCATGAACAACGACGAATAATCCACTCAAACCCAGCTATCATCCAACATGTTCAATCCGTTGCTTCAAATATCAAAACACAACAAATACTACTCACTTGACTCGCACAGTAGCATCGTACTACCAGAACGAATCGCACTCGCGTATAAGTGGAAAATCCTCCCCCATCCGCCTCTCCCCATCTAATGCGAATAGGAGAAACCTTGTTCAAGATAGAACCTTCACATAGAACACCAATCGGTCACACAAACCACATCATCCTCACTTAGATCAATACTCGTGTAAATTCAAATTTGCACATTAAGTGAGGCAATGTGAATCAACTAAACCATCCGTGCCAACCCAACCAAACAGAACCATGGTGAATTCCGAGTGGATGGATGTTATTCGTACGATGCTTATTTGCTTGATAAAGAGGATGTAAGAATTGTGTGTGTTGATGGTTTGTATATGACTTAGCACTCGTGTGTCTGCTCATGTTGTGTGTATTGTTTTGCTTTGGGACACGATGCGATGTGATGCGATGCGATGCGATTCGATGTGGCGTTAGTATGAGAAAGTTTTCTCGATAGTGATGTTCTGGTTTTCTGATGTGCCGATGTGATGTGATGTGATGGGATGTGATGTGATGTGACGGGATGTGATGTGATGTGGAGTGAAGTGATGTGTTGATTTGAGCATTGTATTGATCGATAGTAAGGGATGGTCCGAAGACCTCCCCACTGGCAAAAACTACGCACCCGAGCGAGCCCGATTAGGGATCGTCGCAGGCTTCAACCCGCCAGAGTGCAAGGGCGAGCCTCGACCTGGGGCCAGGGCGTCCGTGATCACCCTGGTCCCGGCGCCAGGTAAGTTTAAGCAATACCTAACCAATCAAAACCAATCAAAAACTAAACAATACCAACTAATATCCTCATTTGACAAAAACTCAGCAACAAGTAAACAAATACAAACAACAATAAACCATCCTAACACATTCATAACACACACCGATCGCATGAACAACGACGAATAATCCACTCAAACCCAGCTATCATCCAACATGTTCAATCCGTTGCTTCAAATATCAAAACACAACAAATACTACTCACTTGACTCGCACAGTAGCATCGTACTACCAGAACGAATCGCACTCGCGTATAAGTGGAAAATCCTCCCCCATCCGCCTCTCCCCATCTAATGCGAATAGGAGAAACCTTGTTCAAGATAGAACCTTCACATAGAACACCAATCGGTCACACAAACCACATCATCCTCACTTAGATCAATACTCGTGTAAATTCAAATTTGCACATTAAGTGAGGCAATGTGAATCAACTAAACCATCCGTGCCAACCCAACCAAACAGAACCATGGTGAATTCCGAGTGGATGGATGTTATTCGTACGATGCTTATTTGCTTGATAAAGAGGATGTAAGAATTGTGTGTGTTGATGGTTTGTATATGACTTAGCACTCGTGTGTCTGCTCATGTTGTGTGTATTGTTTAGATTTGGGACACGATGCGATGTGATGCGATGCGATGCGATGCGATGCGATTCGATGTGGCGTTAGTATGAGAAAGTTTTCTCGATAGTGATGTTCTGGTTTGCTGATGTGCCGATGTGATGTGATGTGATGGGATGTGATGTGATGTGGAGTGAAGTGATGTGTTGATTTGAGCATTGTATTGATCGATAGTAAGGGATGGTCTGAAGACCGCCCCACTGGCAAAAACTACGCACCCGAGCGAGCCCGATTAGGGATCGTCGCAGGCTTCAACCCGCCAGAGTGCAAGGGCGAGCCTCGACCTGGGGCCAGGGCGTTCGTGATCACCCTGGTCCCGGCGCCAGGTAAGTTTAAGCAATACCTAACCAATCAAAAACTAAACAATACCAACTAATATCCTCATTTGACAAAAACTCAGCAACAAGTAAACAAATGCAAACAACAATAAACCATCCTAACACATTCATAACACACACCGATCGCATGAACAACGACGAATAATCCACTCAAACCCAGCTATCATCCAACATGTTCAATCCGTTGCTTCAAATATCAAAACACAACAAATACTACTCACTTGACTCGCACAGTAGCATCGTACTACCAGAACGAATCGCACTCGCGTATAAGTGGAAAATCCTCCCCCATCCGCCTCTCCCCATCTAATGCGAATAGGAGAAACCTTGTTCAAGATAGAACCTTCACATAGAACACCAATCGGTCACACAAACCACATCATCCTCACTTAGATCAATACTCGTGTAAATTCAAATTTGCACATTAAGTGAGGCAATGTGAATCAACTAAACCATCCGTGCCAACCCAACCAAACAGAACCATGGTGAATTCCGAGTGGATGGATGTTATTCGTACGATGCTTATTTGCTTGATAAAGAGGATGTAAGAATTGTGTGTGTTGATGGTTTGTATATGACTTAGCACTCGTGTGTCTGCTCATGTTGTGTGTATTGTTTAGATTTGGGACACGATGCGATGTGATGCGATGCGATTCGATGTGGCGTTTGTATGAGAAAGTTTTCTCGATAGTGATGTTCTGGTTTGCTGATGTGCCGATGTGATGTGATGTGATGGGATGTGATGTGATGTGGAGTGAAGTGATGTGTTGATTTGAGCATTGTATTGATCGATAGTAAGGGATGGTCCGAAGACCTCCCCACTGGCAAAAACTACGCACCCGAGCGAGCCCGATTAGGGATCGTCGCAGGCTTCAACCCGCCAGAGTGCAAGGGCGAGCCTCGACCTGGGGCCAGGGCGTCCGTGATCACCCTGGTCCCGACGCCAGGTAAGTTTAAGCAATACCTAACCAATCAAAACCAATCAAAAACTAAACAATACCAACTAATATCCTCATTTGACAAAAACTCAGCAACAAGTAAACAAATACAAACAACAATAAACCATCCTAACACATTCATAACACACACCGATCGCATGAACAACGACGAATAATCCACTCAAACCCAGCTATCATCCAACATGTTCGATCCGTTGCTTCAAATATCAAAACACAACAAATACTACTCACTTGACTCGCACAGTAGCATCGTACTACTAGAGCGAATCGCACTCGCGTAGAAGTGGAAAATCCTCCCCCATCCGCCTCTCCCCATCTAATGCGAATAGGAGAAACCTTGTTCAAGATAGAACCTTCACATAGAACACCAATCGGTCACACAAACCACATCATCCTCACTTAGATCAATACTCGTGTAAATTCAAATTTGCACATTAAGTGAGGCAATGTGAATCAACTAAACCATCCGTGCCAACCCAACCAAACAGAACCATGGTGAATTCCGAGTGGATGGATGTTATTCGTACGATGCTTATTTGCTTGATAAAGAGGATGTAAGAATTGTGTGTGTTGATGGTTTGTATATGACTTAGCACTCGTGTGTCTGCTCATGTTGTGTGTATTGTTTAGATTTGGGACACGATGCGATGTGATGCGATGCGATTCGATGTGGCGTTTGTATGAGAAAGTTTTCTCGATAGTGATGTTCTGGTTTGCTGATGTGCCGATGTGATGTGATGTGATGGGATGTGATGTGATGTGGAGTGAAGTGATGTGTTGATTTGAGCATTGTATTGATCGATAGTAAGGGATGGTCCGAAGACCTCCCCACTGGCAAAAACTACGCACCCGAGCGAGCCCGATTAGGGATCGTCGCAGGCTTCAACCCGCCAGAGTGCAAGGGCGAGCCTCGACCTGGGGCCAGGGCGTCCGTGATCACCCTGGTCCCGGCGCCAGGTAAGTTTAAGCAATACCTAACCAATCAAAACCAATCAAAAACTAAACAATACCAACTAATATCCTCATTTGACAAAAACTCAGCAACAAGTAAACAAATACAAACAACAATAAACCATCCTAACACATTCATAACACACACCGATCGCATGAACAACGACGAATAATCCACTCAAACCCAGCTATCATCCAACATGTTCGATCCGTTGCTTCAAATATCAAAACACAACAAATACTACTCACTTGACTCGCACAGTAGCATCGTACTACTAGAGCGAATCGCACTCGCGTAGAAGTGGAAAATCCTCCCCCATCCGCCTCTCCCCATCTAATGCGAATAGGAGAAACCTTGTTCAAGATAGAACCTTCACATAGAACACCAATCGGTCACACAAACCACATCATCCTCACTTAGATCAATACTCGTGTAAATTCAAATTTGCACATTAAGTGAGGCAATGTGAATCAACTAAACCATCCGTGCCAACCCAACCAAACAGAACCATGGTGAATTCCGAGTGGATGGATGTTATTCGTACGATGCTTATTTGCTTGATAAAGAGGATGTAAGAATTGTGTGTGTTGATGGTTTGTATATGACTTAGCACTCGTGTGTCTGCTCATGTTGTGTGTATTGTTTAGATTTGGGACACGATGCGATGTGATGCGATGCGATGCGATTCGATGTGGCGTTAGTATGAGAAAGTTTTCTCGATAGTGATGTTCTGGTTTTCTGATGTGCCGATGTGATGTGATGTGATGGGATGTGATGTGATGTGATGGGATGTGATGTGATGTGGAGTGAAGTGATGTGTTGATTTGAGCATTGTATTGATCGATAGTAAGGGATGGTCCGAAGACCTCCCCACTGGCAAAAACTACGCACCCGAGCGAGCCCGATTAGGGATCGTCGCAGGCTTCAACCCGCCAGAGTGCAAGGGCGAGCCTCGACCTGGGGCCAGGGCGTCCGTGATCACCCTGGTCCCGGCGCCAGGTAAGTTTAAGCAATACCTAACCAATCAAAACCAATCAAAAACTAAACAATACCAACTAATATCCTCATTTGACAAAAACTCAGCAACAAGTAAACAAATACAAACAACAATAAACCATCCTAACACATTCATAACACACACCGATCGCATGAACAACGACGAATAATCCACTCAAACCCAGCTATCATCCAACATGTTCAATCCGTTGCTTCAAATATCAAAACACAACAAATACTACTCACTTGACTCGCACAGTAGCATCGTACTACTAGAGCGAATCGCACTCGCGTAGAAGTGGAAAATCCTCCCCCATCCGCCTCTCCCCATCTAATGCGAATAGGAGAAACCTTGTTCAAGATAGAACCTTCACATAGAACACCAATCGGTCACACAAACCACATCATCCTCACTTAGATCAATACTCGTGTAAATTCAAATTTGCACATTAAGTGAGGCAATGTGAATCAACTAAACCATCCGTGCCAACCCAACCAAACAGAACCATGGTGAATTCCGAGTGGATGGATGTTATTCGTACGATGCTTATTTGCTTGATAAAGAGGATGTAAGAATTGTGTGTGTTGATGGTTTGTATATGACTTAGCACTCGTGTGTCTGCTCATGTTGTGTGTATTGTTTTGCTTTGGGACACGATGCGATGTGATGCGATGCGATGCGATTCGATGTGGCGTTAGTATGAGAAAGTTTTCTCGATAGTGATGTTCTGGTTTTCTGATGTGCCGATGTGATGTGATGTGATGGGATGTGATGTGATGTGATGGGATGTGATGTGATGTGGAGTGAAGTGATGTGTTGATTTGAGCATTGTATTGATCGATAGTAAGGGATGGTCCGAAGACCTCCCCACTGGCAAAAACTACGCACCCGAGCGAGCCCGATTAGGGATCGTCGCAGGCTTCAACCCGCCAGAGTGCAAGGGCGAGCCTCGACCTGGGGCCAGGGCGTCCGTGATCACCCTGGTCCCGGCGCCAGGTAAGTTTAAGCAATACCTAACCAATCAAAACCAATCAAAAACTAAACAATACCAACTAATATCCTCATTTGACAAAAACTCAGCAACAAGTAAACAAATACAAACAACAATAAACCATCCTAACACATTCATAACACACACCGATCGCATGAACAACGACGAATAATCCACTCAAACCCAGCTATCATCCAACATGTTCAATCCGTTGCTTCAAATATCAAAACACAACAAATACTACTCACTTGACTCGCACAGTAGCATCGTACTACCAGAACGAATCGCACTCGCGTATAAGTGGAAAATCCTCCCCCATCCGCCTCTCCCCATCTAATGCGAATAGGAGAAACCTTGTTCAAGATAGAACCTTCACATAGAACACCAATCGGTCACACAAACCACATCATCCTCACTTAGATCAATACTCGTGTAAATTCAAATTTGCACATTAAGTGAGGCAATGTGAATCAACTAAACCATCCGTGCCAACCCAACCAAACAGAACCATGGTGAATTCCGAGTGGATGGATGTTATTCGTACGATGCTTATTTGCTTGATAAAGAGGATGTAAGAATTGTGTGTGTTGATGGTTTGTATATGACTTAGCACTCGTGTGTCTGCTCATGTTGTGTGTATTGTTTTGCTTTGGGACACGATGCGATGTGATGCGATGCGATGCGATGCGATGCGATTCGATGTGGCGTTAGTATGAGAAAGTTTTCTCGATAGTGATGTTCTGGTTTGCTGATGTGCCGATGTGATGTGATGTGATGGGATGTGATGTGATGTGGAGTGAAGTGATGTGTTGATTTGAGCATTGTATTGATCGATAGTAAGGGATGGTCCGAAGACCTCCCCACTGGCAAAAACTACGCACCCGAGCGAGCCCGATTAGGGATCGTCGCAGGCTTCAACCCGCCAGAGTGCAAGGGCGAGCCTCGACCTGGGGCCAGGGCGTCCGTGATCACCCTGGTCCCGGCGCCAGGTAAGTTTAAGCAATACCTAACCAATCAAAACCAATCAAAAACTAAACAATACCAACTAATATCCTCATTTGACAAAAACTCAGCAACAAGTAAACAAATACAAACAACAATAAACCATCCTAACACATTCATAACACACACCGATCGCATGAACAACGACGAATAATCCACTCAAACCCAGCTATCATCCAACATGTTCGATCCGTTGCTTCAAATATCAAAACACAACAAATACTACTCACTTGACTCGCACAGTAGCATCGTACTACTAGAGCGAATCGCACTCGCGTAGAAGTGGAAAATCCTCCCCCATCCGCCTCTCCCCATCTAATGCGAATAGGAGAAACCTTGTTCAAGATAGAACCTTCACATAGAACACCAATCGGTCACACAAACCACATCATCCTCACTTAGATCAATACTCGTGTAAATTCAAATTTGCACATTAAGTGAGGCAATGTGAATCAACTAAACCATCCGTGCCAACCCAACCAAACAGAACCATGGTGAATTCCGAGTGGATGGATGTTATTCGTACGATGCTTATTTGCTTGATAAAGAGGATGTAAGAATTGTGTGTGTTGATGGTTTGTATATGACTTAGCACTCGTGTGTCTGCTCATGTTGTGTGTATTGTTTTGCTTTGGGACACGATGCGATGTGATGCGATGCGATGCGATTCGATGTGGCGTTAGTATGAGAAAGTTTTCTCGATAGTGATGTTCTGGTTTTCTGATGTGCCGATGTGATGTGATGTGATGGGATGTGATGTGATGTGATGGGATGTGATGTGATGTGGAGTGAAGTGATGTGTTGATTTGAGCATTGTATTGATCGATAGTAAGGGATGGTCCGAAGACCTCCCCACTGGCAAAAACTACGCACCCGAGCGAGCCCGATTAGGGATCGTCGCAGGCTTCAACCCGCCAGAGTGCAAGGGCGAGCCTCGACCTGGGGCCAGGGCGTCCGTGATCACCCTGGTCCCGGCGCCAGGTAAGTTTAAGCAATACCTAACCAATCAAAACCAATCAAAAACTAAACAATACCAACTAATATCCTCATTTGACAAAAACTCAGCAACAAGTAAACAAATACAAACAACAATAAACCATCCTAACACATTCATAACACACACCGATCGCATGAACAACGACGAATAATCCACTCAAACCCAGCTATCATCCAACATGTTCGATCCGTTGCTTCAAATATCAAAACACAACAAATACTACTCACTTGACTCGCACAGTAGCATCGTACTACTAGAGCGAATCGCACTCGCGTAGAAGTGGAAAATCCTCCCCCATCCGCCTCTCCCCATCTAATGCGAATAGGAGAAACCTTGTTCAAGATAGAACCTTCACATAGAACACCAATCGGTCACACAAACCACATCATCCTCACTTAGATCAATACTCGTGTAAATTCAAATTTGCACATTAAGTGAGGCAATGTGAATCAACTAAACCATCCGTGCCAACCCAACCAAACAGAACCATGGTGAATTCCGAGTGGATGGATGTTATTCGTACGATGCTTATTTGCTTGATAAAGAGGATGTAAGAATTGTGTGTGTTGATGGTTTGTATATGACTTAGCACTCGTGTGTCTGCTCATGTTGTGTGTATTGTTTAGATTTGGGACACGATGCGATGTGATGCGATGCGATGCGATTCGATGTGGTGTTAGTATGAGAAAGTTTACTCGATAGTGATGTTCTGGTTTTCTGATGTGCCGATGTGATGTGATGGGATGTGATGTGATGTGATGGGATGTGATGTGATGTGGAGTGAAGTGATGTGTTGATTTGAGCATTGTATTGATCGATAGTAAGGGATGGTCCGAAGACCTCCCCACTGGCAAAAACTACGCACCCGAGCGAGCCCGATTAGGGATCGTCGCAGGCTTCAACCCGCCAGAGTGCAAGGGCGAGCCTCGACCTGGGGCCAGGGCGTCCGTGATCACCCTGGTCCCGGCGCCAGGTAAGTTTAAGCAATACCTAACCAATCAAAACCAATCAAAAACTAAACAATACCAACTAATATCCTCATTTGACAAAAACTCAGCAACAAGTAAACAAATACAAACAACAATAAACCATCCTAACACATTCATAACACACACCGATCGCATGAACAACGACGAATAATCCACTCAAACCCAGCTATCATCCAACATGTTCGATCCGTTGCTTCAAATATCAAAACACAACAGATACTACTCACTTGACTCGCACAGTAGCATCGTACTACTAGAGCGAATCGCACTCGCGTAGAAGTGGAAAATCCTCCCCCATCCGCCTCTCTCCATCTAATGCGAATAGGAGAAACCTTGTTCAAGATAGAACCTTCACATAGAACACCAATCGGTCACACAAACCACATCATCCTCACTTAGATCAATACTCGTGTAAATTCAAATTTGCACATTAAGTGAGGCAATGTGAATCAACTAAACCATCCGTGCCAACCCAACCAAACAGAACCATGGTGAATTCCGAGTGGATGGATGTTATTCGTACGATGCTTATTTGCTTGATAAAGAGGATGTAAGAATTGTGTGTGTTGATGGTTTGTATATGACTTAGCACTCGTGTGTCTGCTCATGTTGTGTGTATTGTTTAGATTTGGGACACGATGCGATGTGATGCGATGCGATGCGATTCGATGTGGCGTTAGTATGAGAAAGTTTTCTCGATAGTGATGTTCTGGTTTTCTGATGTGCCGATGTGATGTGATGTGATGGGATGTGATGTGATGTGATGGGATGTGATGTGATGTGGAGTGAAGTGATGTGTTGATTTGAGCATTGTATTGATCGATAGTAAGGGATGGTCCGAAGACCTCCCCACTGGCAAAAACTACGCACCCGAGCGAGCCCGATTAGGGATCGTCGCAGGCTTCAACCCGCCAGAGTGCAAGGGCGAGCCTCGACCTGGGGCCAGGGCGTCCGTGATCACCCTGGTCCCGGCGCCAGGTAAGTTTAAGCAATACCTAACCAATCAAAACCAATCAAAAACTAAACAATACCAACTAATATCCTCATTTGACAAAAACTCAGCAACAAGTAAACAAATACAAACAACAATAAACCATCCTAACACATTCATAACACACACCGATCGCATGAACAACGACGAATAATCCACTCAAACCCAGCTATCATCCAACATGTTCGATCCGTTGCTTCAAATATCAAAACACAACAAATACTATTCACTTGACTCGCACAGTAGCGTCGTACTACTAGAGCGAATCGCACTCGCGTAGAAGTGGAAAATCCTCCCCCATCCGCCTCTCCCCATCTAATGCGAATAGGAGAAACCTTGTTCAAGATAGAACCTTCACATAGAACACCAATCGGTCACACAAACCACATCATCCTCACTTAGATCAATACTCGTGTAAATTCAAATTTGCACATTAAGTGAGGCAATGTGAATCAACTAAACCATCCGTGCCAACCCAACCAAACAGAACCATGGTGAATTCCGAGTGGATGGATGTTATTCGTACGATGCTTATTTGCTTGATAAAGAGGATGTAAGAATTGTGTGTGTTGATGGTTTGTATATGACTTAGCACTCGTGTGTCTGCTCATGTTGTGTGTATTGTTTAGATTTGGGACACGATGCGATGTGATGCGATGCGATGCGATTCGATGTGGCGTTAGTATGAGAAAGTTTTCTCGATAGTGATGTTCTGGTTTTCTGATGTGCCGATGTGATGTGATGTGATGTGATGTGATGTGATGGGATGTGATGTGATGTGGAGTGAAGTGATGTGTTGATTTGAGCATTGTATTGATCGATAGTAAGGGATGGTCCGAAGACCTCCCCACTGGCAAAAACTACGCACCCGAGCGAGCCCGATTAGGGATCGTCGCAGGCTTCAACCCGCCAGAGTGCAAGGGCGAGCCTCGACCTGGGGCCAGGGCGTCCGTGATCACCCTGGTCCCGGCGCCAGGTAAGTTTAAGCAATACCTAACCAATCAAAACCAATCAAAAACTAAACAATACCAACTAATATCCTCATTTGACAAAAACTCAGCAACAAGTAAACAAATACAAACAACAATAAACCATCCTAACACATTCATAACACACACCGATCGCATGAACAACGACGAATAATCCACTCAAACCCAGCTATCATCCAACATGTTCGATCCGTTGCTTCAAATATCAAAACACAACAAATACTACTCACTTGACTCGCACAGTAGCGTCGTACTACTAGAGCGAATCGCACTCGCGTAGAAGTGGAAAATCCTCCCCAATCCGCCTCTCCCCATCTAATGCGAATAGGAGAAACCTTGTTCAAGATAGAACCTTCACATAGAACACCAATCGGTCACACAAACCACATCATCCTCACTTAGATCAATACTCGTGTAAATTCAAATTTGCACATTAAGTGAGGCAATGTGAATCAACTAAACCATCCGTGCCAACCCAACCAAACAGAACCATGGTGAATTCCGAGTGGATGGATGTTATTCGTACGATGCTTATTTGCTTGATAAAGAGGATGTAAGAATTGTGTGTGTTGATGGTTTGTATATGACTTAGCACTCGTGTGTCTGCTCATGTTGTGTGTATTGTTTAGATTTGGGACACGATGCGATGTGATGCGATGCGATGCGATTCGATGTGGCGTTAGTATGAGAAAGTTTTCTCGATAGTGATGTTCTGGTTTTCTGATGTGCCGATGTGATGTGATGTGATGGGATGTGATGTGATGTGATGGGATGTGATGTGATGTGGAGTGAAGTGATGTGTTGATTTGAGCATTGTATTGATCGATAGTAAGGGATGGTCCGAAGACCTCCCCACTGGCAAAAACTACGCACCCGAGCGAGCCCGATTAGGGATCGTCGCAGGCTTCAACCCGCCAGAGTGCAAGGGCGAGCCTCGACCTGGGGCCAGGGCGTCCGTGAACACCCTGGTCCCGGCGCCAGGTAAGTTTAAGCAATACCTAACCAATCAAAACCAATCAAAAACTAAACAATACCAACTAATATCCTCATTTGACAAAAACTCAGCAACAAGTAAACAAATACAAACAACAATAAACCATCCTAACACATTCATAACACACACCGATCGCATGAACAACGACGAATAATCCACTCAAACCCAGCTATCATCCAACATGTTCGATCCGTTGCTTCAAATATCAAAACACAACAAATACTACTCACTTGACTCGCACAGTAGCATCGTACTACTAGAGCGAATCGCACTCGCGTAGAAGTGGAAAATCCTCCCCCATCCGCCTCTCCCCATCTAATGCGAATAGGAGAAACCTTGTTCAAGATAGAACCTTCACATAGAACACCAATCGGTCACACAAACCACATCATCCTCACTTAGATCAATCCTCGTGTAAATTCAAATTTGCACATTAAGTGAGGCAATGTGAATCAACTAAACCATCCGTGCCAACCCAACCAAACAGAACCATGGTGAATTCCGAGTGGATGGATGTTATTCGTACGATGCTTATTTGCTTGATAAAGAGGATGTAAGAATTGTGTGTGTTGATGGTTTGTATATGACTTAGCACTCGTGTGTCTGCTCATGTTGTGTGTATTGTTTAGATTTGGGACACGATGCGATGTGATGCGATGCGATTCGATGTGGCGTTAGTATGAGAAAGTTTTCTCGATAGTGATGTTCTGGTTTTCTGATGTGCCGATGTGATGTGATGTGATGGGATGTGATGTGATGTGATGGGATGTGATGTGATGTGGAGTGAAGTGATGTGTTGATTTGAGCATTGTATTGATCGATAGTAAGGGATGGTCCGAAGACCTCCCCACTGGCAAAAACTACGCACCCGAGCGAGCCCGATTAGGGATCGTCGCAGGCTTCAACCCGCCAGAGTGCAAGGGCGAGCCTCGACCTGGGGCCAGGGCGTCCGTGATCACCCTGGTCCCGGCGCCAGGTAAGTTTAAGCAATACCTAACCAATCAAAACCAATCAAAAACTAAACAATACCAACTAATATCCTCATTTGACAAAAACTCAGCAACAAGTAAACAAATACAAACAACAATAAACCATCCTAACACATTCATAACACACACCGATCGCATGAACAACGACGAATAATCCACTCAAACCCAGCTATCATCCAACATGTTCGATCCGTTGCTTCAAATATCAAAACACAACAAATACTACTCACTTGACTCGCACAGTAGCATCGTACTACTAGAGCGAATCGCACTCGCGTAGAAGTGGAAAATCCTCCCCCATCCGCCTCTCCCCATCTAATGCGAATAGGAGAAACCTTGTTCAAGATAGAACCTTCACATAGAACACCAATCGGTCACACAAACCACATCATCCTCACTTAGATCAATACTCGTGTAAATTCAAATTTGCACATTAAGTGAGGCAATGTGAATCAACTAAACCATCCGTGCCAACCCAACCAAACAGAACCATGGTGAATTCCGAGTGGATGGATGTTATTCGTACGATGCTTATTTGCTTGATAAAGAGGATGTAAGAATTGTGTGTGTTGATGGTTTGTATATGACTTAGCACTCGTGTGTCTGCTCATGTTGTGTGTATTGTTTAGATTTGGGACACGATGCGATGTGATGCGATGCGATTCGATGTGGCGTTAGTATGAGAAAGTTTTCTCGATAGTGATGTTCTGGTTTTCTGATGTGCCGATGTGATGTGATGTGATGGGATGTGATGTGATGTGATGGGATGTGATGTGATGTGATGGGATGTGATGTGATGTGGAGTGAAGTGATGTGTTGATTTGAGCATTGTATTGATCGATAGTAAGGGATGGTCCGAAGACCTCCCCACTGGCAAAAACTACGCACCCGAGCGAGCCCGATTAGGGATCGTCGCAGGCTTCAACCCGCCAGAGTGCAAGGGCGAGCCTCGACCTGGGGCCAGGGCGTCCGTGATCACCCTGGTCCCGGCGCCAGGTAAGTTTAAGCAATACCTAACCAATCAAAACCAATCAAAAACTAAACAATACCAACTAATATCCTCATTTGACAAAAACTCAGCAACAAGTAAACAAATACAAACAACAATAAACCATCCTAACACATTCATAACACACACCGATCGCATGAACAACGACGAATAATCCACTCAAACCCAGCTATCATCCAACATGTTCGATCCGTTGCTTCAAATATCAAAACACAACAAATACTACTCACTTGACTCGCACAGTAGCATCGTACTACTAGAGCGAATCGCACTCGCGTAGAAGTGGAAAATCCTCCCCCATCCGCCTCTCCCCATCTAATGCGAATAGGAGAAACCTTGTTCAAGATAGAACCTTCACATAGAACACCAATCGGTCACACAAACCACATCATCCTCACTTAGATCAATACTCGTGTAAATTCAAATTTGCACATTAAGTGAGGCAATGTGAATCAACTAAACCATCCGTGCCAACCCAACCAAACAGAACCATGGTGAATTCCGAGTGGATGGATGTTATTCGTACGATGCTTATTTGCTTGATAAAGAGGATGTAAGAATTGTGTGTGTTGATGGTTTGTATATGACTTAGCACTCGTGTGTCTGCTCATGTTGTGTGTATTGTTTAGATTTGGGACACGATGCGATGTGATGCGATGCGATTCGATGTGGCGTTAGTATGAGAAAGTTTTCTCGATAGTGATGTTCTGGTTTTCTGATGTGCCGATGTGATGTGATGTGATGGGATGTGATGTGATGTGATGGGATGTGATGTGATGTGGAGTGAAGTGATGTGTTGATTTGAGCATTGTATTGATCGATAGTAAGGGATGGTCCGAAGACCTCCCCACTGGCAAAAACTACGCACCCGAGCGAGCCCGATTAGGGATCGTCGCAGGCTTCAACCCGCCAGAGTGCAAGGGCGAGCCTCGACCTGGGGCCAGGGCGTCCGTGATCACCCTGGTCCCGGCGCCAGGTAAGTTTAAGCAATACCTAACCAATCAAAACCAATCAAAAACTAAACAATACCAACTAATATCCTCATTTGACAAAAACTCAGCAACAAGTAAACAAATACAAACAACAATAAACCATCCTAACACATTCATAACACACACCGATCGCATGAACAACAACGAATAATCCACTCAAACCCAGCTATCATCCAACATGTTCAATCCGTTGCTTCAAATATCAAAACACAACAAATACTACTCACTTGACTCGCACAGTAGCATCGTACTACTAGAGCGAATCGCACTCGCGTAGAAGTGGAAAATCCTCCCCCATCCGCCTCTCCCCATCTAATGCGAATAGGAGAAACCTTGTTCAAGATAGAACCTTCACATAGAACACCAATCGGTCACACAAACCACATCATCCTCACTTAGATCAATACTCGTGTAAATTCAAATTTGCACATTAAGTGAGGCAATGTGAATCAACTAAACCATCCGTGCCAACCCAACCAAACAGAACCATGGTGAATTCCGAGTGGATGGATGTTATTCGTACGATGCTTATTTGCTTGATAAAGAGGATGTAAGAATTGTGTGTGTTGATGGTTTGTATATGACTTAGCACTCGTGTGTCTGCTCATGTTGTGTGTATTGTTTAGATTTGGGACACGATGCGATGTGATGCGATGCGATTCGATGTGGCGTTAGTATGAGAAAGTTTTCTCGATAGTGATGTTCTGGTTTTCTGATGTGCCGATGTGATGTGATGTGATGGGATGTGATGTGATGTGATGGGATGTGATGTGATGTGGAGTGAAGTGATGTGTTGATTTGAGCATTGTATTGATCGATAGTAAGGGATGGTCCGAAGACCTCCCCACTGGCAAAAACTACGCACCCGAGCGAGCCCGATTAGGGATCGTCGCAGGCTTCAACCCGCCAGAGTGCAAGGGCGAGCCTCGACCTGGGGCCAGGGCGTCCGTGATCACCCTGGTCCCGGCGCCAGGTAAGTTTAAGCAATACCTAACCAATCAAAACCAATCAAAAACTAAACAATACCAACTAATATCCTCATTTGACAAAAACTCAGCAACAAGTAAACAAATACAAACAACAATAAACCATCCTAACACATTCATAACACACACCGATCGCATGAACAACAACGAATAATCCACTCAAACCCAGCTATCATCCAACATGTTCAATCCGTTGCTTCAAATATCAAAACACAACAAATACTACTCACTTGACTCGCACAGTAGCATCGTACTACTAGAGCGAATCGCACTCGCGTAGAAGTGGAAAATCCTCCCCCATCCGCCTCTCCCCATCTAATGCGAATAGGAGAAACCTTGTTCAAGATAGAACCTTCACATAGAACACCAATCGGTCACACAAACCACATCATCCTCACTTAGATCAATACTCGTGTAAATTCAAATTTGCACATTAAGTGAGGCAATGTGAATCAACTAAACCATCCGTGCCAACCCAACCAAACAGAACCATGGTGAATTCCGAGTGGATGGATGTTATTCGTACGATGCTTATTTGCTTGATAAAGAGGATGTAAGAATTGTGTGTGTTGATGGTTTGTATATGACTTAGCACTCGTGTGTCTGCTCATGTTGTGTGTATTGTTTAGATTTGGGACACGATGCGATGTGATGCGATGCGATTCGATGTGGCGTTAGTATGAGAAAGTTTTCTCGATAGTGATGTTCTGGTTTTCTGATGTGCCGATGTGATGTGATGTGATGGGATGTGATGTGATGTGATGGGGTTGTGATGTGATGTGGAGTGAAGTGATGTGTTGATTTGAGCATTGTATTGATCGATAGTAAGGGATGGTCCGAAGACCTCCCCACTGGCAAAAACTACGCACCCGAGCGAGCCCGATTAGGGATCGTCGCAGGCTTCAACCCGCCAGAGTGCAAGGGCGAGCCTCGACCTGGGGCCAGGGCGTCCGTGATCACCCTGGTCCCGGCGCCAGGTAAGTTTAAGCAATACCTAACCAATCAAAACCAATCAAAAACTAAACAATACCAACTAATATCCTCATTTGACAAAAACTCAGCAACAAGTAAACAAATACAAACAACAATAAACCATCCTAACACATTCATAACACACACCGATCGCATGAACAACAACGAATAATCCACTCAAACCCAGCTATCATCCAACATGTTCAATCCGTTGCTTCAAATATCAAAACACAACAAATACTACTCACTTGACTCGCACAGTAGCATCGTACTACTAGAGCGAATCGCACTCGCGTAGAAGTGGAAAATCCTCCCCCATCCGCCTCTCCCCATCTAATGCGAATAGGAGAAACCTTGTTCAAGATAGAACCTTCACATAGAACACCAATCGGTCACACAAACCACATCATCCTCACTTAGATCAATACTCGTGTAAATTCAAATTTGCACATTAAGTGAGGCAATGTGAATCAACTAAACCATCCGTGCCAACCCAACCAAACAGAACCATGGTGAATTCCGAGTGGATGGATGTTATTCGTACGATGCTTATTTGCTTGATAAAGAGGATGTAAGAATTGTGTGTGTTGATGGTTTGTATATGACTTAGCACTCGTGTGTCTGCTCATGTTGTGTGTATTGTTTTGCTTTGGGACACGATGCGATGTGATGCGATGCGATTCGATGTGGCGTTAGTATGAGAAAGTTTTCTCGATAGTGATGTTCTGGTTTTCTGATGTGCCGATGTGATGTGATGTGATGTGATGGGATGTGATGTGATGTGATGGGATGTGATGTGATGTGGAGTGAAGTGAAGTGATGTGTTGATTCGAGCATTGTATTGATCGATAGTAAGGGATGGTCCGAAGACCTCCCCACTGGCAAAAACTACGCACCCGAGCGAGCCCGATTAGGGATCGTCGCAGGCTTCAACCCGCCAGAGTGCAAGGGCGAGCCTCGACCTGGGGCCAGGGCGTCCGTGATCACCCTGGTCCCGGCGCCAGGTAAGTTTAAGCAATACCTAACCAATCAAAACCAATCAAAAACTAAACAATACCAACTAATATCCTCATTTGACAAAAACTCAGCAACAAGTAAACAAATACAAACAACAATAAACCATCCTAACACATTCATAACACACACCGATCGCATGAACAACAACGAATAATCCACTCAAACCCAGCTATCATCCAACATGTTCGATCCGTTGCTTCAAATATCAAAACACAACAAATACTACTCACTTGACTCGCACAGTAGCATCGTACTACTAGAGCGAATCGCACTCGCGTAGAAGTGGAAAATCCTCCCCCATCCGCCTCTCCCCATCTAATGCGAATAGGAGAAACCTTGTTCAAGATAGAACCTTCACATAGAACACCAATCGGTCACACAAACCACATCATCCTCACTTAGATCAATACTCGTGTAAATTCAAATTTGCACATTAAGTGAGGCAATGTGAATCAACTAAACCATCCGTGCCAACCCAACCAAACAGAACCATGGTGAATTCCGAGTGGATGGATGTTATTCGTACGATGCTTATTTGCTTGATAAAGAGGATGTAAGAATTGTGTGTGTTGATGGTTTGTATATGACTTAGCACTCGTGTGTCTGCTCATGTTGTGTGTATTGTTTTGCTTTGGGACACGATGCGATGTGATGCGATGCGATGCGATTCGATGTGGCGTTAGTATGAGAAAGTTTTCTCGATAGTGATGTTCTGGTTTGCTGATGTGCCGATGTGATGTGATGTGATGGGATGTGATGTGATGTGGAGTGAAGTGATGTGTTGATTTGAGCATTGTATTGATCGATAGTAAGGGATGGTCCGAAGACCTCCCCACTGGCAAAAACTACGCACCCGAGCGAGCCCGATTAGGGATCGTCGCAGGCTTCAACCCGCCAGAGTGCAGGGGCGAGCCTCGACCTGGGGCCAGGGCGTCCGTGATCACCCTGGTCCCGGCGCCAGGTAAGTTTAAGCAATACCTAACCAATCAAAACCAATCAAAAACTAAACAATACCAACTAATATCCTCATTTGACAAAAACTCAGCAACAAGTAAACAAATACAAACAACAATAAACCATCCTAACACATTCATAACACACACCGATTGCATGAACAACGACGAATAATCCACTCAAACCCAGCTATCATCCAACATGTTCGATCCGTTGCTTCAAATATCAAAACACAACAAATACTACTCACTTGACTCGCACAGTAGCATCGTACTACTAGAGCGAATCGCACTCGCGTAGAAGTGGAAAATCCTCCCCCATCCGCCTCTCCCCATCTAATGCGAATAGGAGAAACCTTGTTCAAGATAGAACCTTCACATAGAACACCAATCGGTCACACAAACCACATCATCCTCACTTAGATCAATACTCGTGTAAATTCAAATTTGCACATTAAGTGAGGCAATGTGAATCAACTAAACCATCCGTGCCAACCCAACCAAACAGAACCATGGTGAATTCCGAGTGGATGGATGTTATTCGTACGATGCTTATTTGCTTGATAAAGAGGATGTAAGAATTGTGTGTGTTGATGGTTTGTATATGACTTAGCACTCGTGTGTCTGCTCATGTTGTGTGTATTGTTTTGCTTTGGGACACGATGCGATGTGATGCGATGCGATGCGATTCGATGTGGCGTTAGTATGAGAAAGTTTTCTCGATAGTGATGTTCTGGTTTGCTGATGTGCCGATGTGATGTGATGTGATGGGATGTGATGTGATGTGGAGTGAAGTGATGTGTTGATTTGAGCATTGTATTGATCGATAGTAAGGGATGGTCCGAAGACCTCCCCACTGGCAAAAACTACGCACCCGAGCGAGCCCGATTAGGGATCGTCGCAGGCTTCAACCCGCCAGAGTGCAAGGGCGAGCCTCGACCTGGGGCCAGGGCGTCTGTGATCACCCTGGTCCCGGTGCCAGGTAAGTTTAAGCAATACCTAACCAATCAAAACCAATCAAAAACTAAACAATACCAACTAATATCCTCATTTGACAAAAACTCAGCAACAAGTAAACAAATACAAACAACAATAAACCATCCTAACACATTCATAACACACACCGATCGCATGAACAACGACGAATAATCCACTCAAACCCAGCTATCATCCAACATGTTCGATCCGTTGCTTCAAATATCAAAACACAACAAATACTACTCACTTGACTCGCACAGTAGCATCGTACTACTAGAGCGAATCGCACTCGCGTAGAAGTGGAAAATCCTCCCCCATCCGCCTCTCCCCATCTAATGCGAATAGGAGAAACCTTGTTCAAGATAGAACCTTCACATAGAACACCAATCGGTCACACAAACCACATCATCCTCACTTAGATCAATACTCGTGTAAATTCAAATTTGCACATTAAGTGAGGCAATGTGAATCAACTAAACCATCCGTGCCAACCCAACCAAACAGAACCATGGTGAATTCCGAGTGGATGGATGTTATTCGTACGATGCTTATTTGCTTGATAAAGAGGATGTAAGAATTGTGTGTGTTGATGGTTTGTATATGACTTAGCACTCGTGTGTCTGCTCATGTTGTGTGTATTGTTTTGCTTTGGGACACGATGCGATGTGATGCGATGCGATGCGATGCGATTCGATGTGGTGTTAGTATGAGAAAGTTTTCTCGATAGTGATGTTCTGGTGTGCTGATGTGCCGATGTGATGTGATGTGATGGGATGTGATGTGATGTGATGGGATGTGATGTGATGTGGAGTGAAGTGATGTGTTGATTTGAGCATTGTATTGATCGATAGTAAGGGATGGTCCGAAGACCTCCCCACTGGCAAAAACTACGCACCCGAGCGAGCCCGATTAGGGATCGTCGCAGGCTTCAACCCGCCAGAGTGCAAGGGCGAGCCTCGACCTGGGGCCAGGGCGTCTGTGATCACCCTGGTCCCGGCGCCAGGTAAGTTTAAGCAATACCTAACCAATCAAACCAATCAAAAACTAAACAATACCAACTAATATCCTCATTTGACAAAAACTCAGCAACAAGTAAACAAATACAAACAACAATAAACCATCCTAACACATTCATAACACACACCGATCGCATGAACAACGACGAATAATCCACTCAAACCCAGCTATCATCCAACATGTTCGATCCGTTGCTTCAAATATCAAAACACAACAAATACTACTCACTTGACTCGCACAGTAGCATCGTACTACTAGAGCGAATCGCACTCGCGTAGAAGTGGAAAATCCTCCCCCATCCGCCTCTCCCCATCTAATGCGAATAGGAGAAACCTTGTTCAAGATAGAACCTTCACATAGAACACCAATCGGTCACACAAACCACATCATCCTCACTTAGATCAATACTCGTGTAAATTCAAATTTGCACATTAAGTGAGGCAATGTGAATCAACTAAACCATCCGTGCCAACCCAACCAAACAGAACCATGGTGAATTCCGAGTGGATGGATGTTATTCGTACGATGCTTATTTGCTTGATAAAGAGGATGTAAGAATTGTGTGTGTTGATGGTTTGTATATGACTTAGCACTCGTGTGTCTGCTCATGTTGTGTGTATTGTTTTGCTTTGGGACACGATGCGATGTGATGCGATGCGATGCGATGCGATTCGATGTGGTGTTAGTATGAGAAAGTTTTCTCGATAGTGATGTTCTGGTGTGCTGATGTGCCGATGTGATGTGATGTGATGGGATGTGATGTGATGTGATGGGATGTGATGTGATGTGGAGTGAAGTGATGTGTTGATTTGAGCATTGTATTGATCGATAGTAAGGGATGGTCCGAAGACCTCCCCACTGGCAAAAACTACGCACCCGAGCGAGCCCGATTAGGGATCGTCGCAGGCTTCAACCCGCCAGAGTGCAAGGGCGAGCCTCGACCTGGGGCCAGGGCGTCTGTGATCACCCTGGTCCCGGTGCCAGGTAAGTTTAAGCAATACCTAACCAATCAAAACCAATCAAAAACTAAACAATACCAACTAATATCCTCATTTGACAAAAACTCAGCAACAAGTAAACAAATACAAACAACAATAAACCATCCTAACACATTCATAACACACACCGATCGCATGAACAACGACGAATAATCCACTCAAACCCAGCTATCATCCAACATGTTCGATCCGTTGCTTCAAATATCAAAACACAACAAATACTACTCACTTGACTCGCACAGTAGCATCGTACTACTAGAGCGAATCGCACTCGCGTAGAAGTGGAAAATCCTCCCCCATCCGCCTCTCCCCATCTAATGCGAATAGGAGAAACCTTGTTCAAGATAGAACCTTCACATAGAACACCAATCGGTCACACAAACCACATCATCCTCACTTAGATCAATACTCGTGTAAATTCAAATTTGCACATTAAGTGAGGCAATGTGAATCAACTAAACCATCCGTGCCAACCCAACCAAACAGAACCATGGTGAATTCCGAGTGGATGGATGTTATTCGTACGATGCTTATTTGCTTGATAAAGAGGATGTAAGAATTGTGTGTGTTGATGGTTTGTATATGACTTAGCACTCGTGTGTCTGCTCATGTTGTGTGTATTGTTTAGATTTGGGACACGATGCGATGCGATGCGATTCGATGTGGCGTTAGTATGAGAAAGTTTTCTCGATAGTGATGTTCTGGTTTGCTGATGTGCCGATGTGATGTGATGTGATGGGATGTGATGTGATGTGGAGTGAAGTGATGTGTTGATTTGAGCATTGTATTGATCGATAGTAAGGGATGGTCCGAAGACCTCCCCACTGGCAAAAAGTACGCACCCGAGCGAGCCCGATTAGGGATCGTCGCAGGCTTCAACCCGCCAGAGTGCAAGGGCGAGCCTCGACCTGGGGCCAGGGCGTCCGTGATCACCCTGGTCCCGGTGCCAGGTAAGTTTAAGCAATACCTAACCAATCAAAACCAATCAAAAACTAAACAATACCAACTAATATCCTCATTTGACAAAAACTCAGCAACAAGTAAACAAATACAAACAACAATAAACCATCCTAACACATTCATAACACACACCGATCGCATGAACAACGACGAATAATCCACTCAAACCCAGCTATCATCCAACATGTTCGATCCGTTGCTTCAAATATCAAAACACAACAAATACTACTCACTTGACTCGCACAGTAGCATCGTACTACTAGAGCGAATCGCACTCGCGTAGAAGTGGAAAATCCTCCCCCATCCGCCTCTCCCCATCTAATGCGAATAGGAGAAACCTTGTTCAAGA
The DNA here is from genome assembly GCA_948099385.1 of Fasciola hepatica. Taxonomy (NCBI): domain Eukaryota; kingdom Metazoa; phylum Platyhelminthes; class Trematoda; order Plagiorchiida; family Fasciolidae; genus Fasciola; species Fasciola hepatica. Next base: position 3,983,260 of record CANUEZ040000060.1, on the reverse strand, counting down.
TAGAACCTTCACATAGAACACCAATCGGTCACACAAACCACATCATCCTCACTTAGATCAATACTCGTGTAAATTCAAATTTGCACATTAAGTGAGGCAATGTGAATCAACTAAACCATCCGTGCCAACCCAACCAAACAGAACCATGGTGAATTCCGAGTGGATGGATGTTATTCGTACGATGCTTATTTGCTTGATAAAGAGGATGTAAGAATTGTGTGTGTTGATGGTTTGTATATGACTTAGCACTCGTGTGTCTGCTCATGTTGTGTGTATTGTTTAGATTTGGGACACGATGCGATGCGATGCGATTCGATGTGGCGTTAGTATGAGAAAGTTTTCTCGATAGTGATGTTCTGGTTTGCTGATGTGCCGATGTGATGTGATGTGATGGGATGTGATGTGATGTGGAGTGAAGTGATGTGTTGATTTGAGCATTGTATTGATCGATAGTAAGGGATGGTCCGAAGACCTCCCCACTGGCAAAAACTACGCACCCGAGCGAGCCCGATTAGGGATCGTCGCAGGCTTCAGCCCGCCAGAGTGCAAGGGCGAGCCTCGACCTGGGGCCAGGGCGTCCGTGATCACCCTGGTCCCGGTGCCAGGTAAGTTTAAGCAATACCTAACCAATCAAAACCAATCAAAAACTAAACAATACCAACTAATATCCTCATTTGACAAAAACTCAGCAACAAGTAAACAAATACAAACAACAATAAACCATCCTAACACATTCATAACACACACCGATCGCATGAACAACGACGAATAATCCACTCAAACCCAGCTATCATCCAACATGTTCGATCCGTTGCTTCAAATATCAAAACACAACAAATACTACTCACTTGACTCGCACAGTAGCATCGTACTACTAGAGCGAATCGCACTCGCGTAGAAGTGGAAAATCCTCCCCAATCCGCCTCTCCCCATCTAATGCGAATAGGAGAAACCTTGTTCAAGATAGAACCTTCACATAGAACACCAATCGGTCACACAAACCACATCATCCTCACTTAGATCAATACTCGTGTAAATTCAAATTTGCACATTAAGTGAGGCAATGTGAATCAACTAAACCATCCGTGCCAACCCAACCAAACAGAACCATGGTGAATTCCGAGTGGATGGATGTTATTCGTACGATGCTTATTTGCTTGATAAAGAGGATGTAAGAATTGTGTGTGTTGATGGTTTGTATATGACTTAGCACTCGTGTGTCTGCTCATGTTGTGTGTATTGTTCAGATTTGGGACACGATGCGATGCGATGCGATTCGATGTGGCGTTAGTATGAGAAAGTTTTCTCGATAGTGATGTTCTGGTTTGCTGATGTGCCGATGTGATGTGATGTGATGGGATGTGATGTGATGTGGAGTGAAGTGATGTGTTGATTTGAGCATTGTATTGATCGATAGTAAGGGATGGTCCGAAGACCTCCCCACTGGCAAAAACTACGCACCCGAGCGAGCCCGATTAGGGATCGTCGCAGGCTTCAACCCGCCAGAGTGCAAGGGCGAGCCTCGACCTGGGGCCAGGGCGTCCGTGATCACCCTGGTCCCGGCGCCAGGTAAGTTTAAGCAATACCTAACCAATCAAAACCAATCAAAAACTAAACAATACCAACTAATATCCTCATTTGACAAAAACTCAGCAACAAGTAAACAAATACAAACAACAATAAACCATCCTAACACATTCATAACACACACCGATCGCATGAACAACGACGAATAATCCACTCAAACCCAGCTATCATCCAACATGTTCGATCCGTTGCTTCAAATATCAAAACACAACAAATACTACTCACTTGACTCGCACAGTAGCATCGTACTACTAGAGCGAATCGCACTCGCGTAGAAGTGGAAAATCCTCCCCCATCCGCCTCTCCCCATCTAATGCGAATAGGAGAAACCTTGTTCAAGATAGAACCTTCACATAGAACACCAATCGGTCACACAAACCACATCATCCTCACTTAGATCAATACTCGTGTAAATTCAAATTTGCACATTAAGTGAGGCAATGTGAATCAACTAAACCATCCGTGCCAACCCAACCAAACAGAACCATGGTGAATTCCGAGTGGATGGATGTTATTCGTACGATGCTTATTTGCTTGATAAAGAGGATGTAAGAATTGTGTGTGTTGATGGTTTGTATATGACTTAGCACTCGTGTGTCTGCTCATGTTGTGTGTATTGTTTAGATTTGGGACACGATGCGATGTGATGCGATGCGATTCGATGTGGCGTTAGTATGAGAAAGTTTTCTCGATAGTGATGTTCTGGTTTGCTGATGTGCCGATGTGATGTGATGTGATGGGATGTGATGTGATGTGGAGTGAAGTGATGTGTTGATTTGAGCATTGTATTGATCGATAGTAAGGGATGGTCCGAAGACCTCCTCACTGGCAAAAACTACGCACCCGAGCGAGCCCGATTAGGGATCGTCGCAGGCTTCAACCCGCCAGAGTGCAAGGGCGAGCCTCGACCTGGGGCCAGGGCGTCCGTGATCACCCTGGTCCCGGTGCCAGGTAAGTTTAAGCAATACCTAACCAATCAAAACCAATCAAAAACTAAACAATACCAACTAATATCCTCATTTGACAAAAACTCAGCAACAAGTAAACAAATACAAACAACAATAAACCATCCTAACACATTCATAACACACACCGATCGCATGAACAACGACGAATAATCCACTCAAACCCAGCTATCATCCAACATGTTCGATCCGTTGCTTCAAATATCAAAACACAACAAATACTACTCACTTGACTCGCACAGTAGCATCGTACTACTAGAGCGAATCGCACTCGCGTAGAAGTGGAAAATCCTCCCCCATCCGCCTCTCCCCATCTAATGCGAATAGGAGAAACCTTGTTCAAGATAGAACCTTCACATAGAACACCAATCGGTCACACAAACCACATCATCCTCACTTAGATCAATACTCGTGTAAATTCAAATTTGCACATTAAGTGAGGCAATGTGAATCAACTAAACCATCCGTGCCAACCCAACCAAACAGAACCATGGTGAATTCCGAGTGGATGGATGTTATTCGTACGATGCTTATTTGCTTGATAAAGAGGATGTAAGAATTGTGTGTGTTGATGGTTTGTATATGACTTAGCACTCGTGTGTCTGCTCATGTTGTGTGTATTGTTTTGCTTTGGGACACGATGCGATTCGATGTGGCGTTAGTATGAGAAAGTTTTCTCGATAGTGATGTTCTGGTTTGCTGATGTGCCGATGTGATGTGATGTGATGGGATGTGATGTGATGTGGAGTGAAGTGATGTGTTGATTTGAGCATTGTATTGATCGATAGTAAGGGATGGTCCGAAGACCTCCCCACTGGCAAAAAGTACGCACCCGAGCGAGCCCGATTAGGGATCGTCGCAGGCTTCAACCCGCCAGAGTGCAAGGGCGAGCCTCGACCTGGGGCCAGGGCGTCCGTGATCACCCTGGTCCCGGTGCCAGGTAAGTTTAAGCAATACCTAACCAATCAAAACCAATCAAAAACTAAACAATACCAACTAATATCCTCATTTGACAAAAACTCAGCAACAAGTAAACAAATACAAACAACAATAAACCATCCTAACACATTCATAACACACACCGATTGCATGAACAACGACGAATAATCCACTCAAACCCAGCTATCATCCAACATGTTCGATCCGTTGCTTCAAATATCAAAACACAACAAATACTACTCACTTGACTCGCACAGTAGCATCGTACTACTAGAGCGAATCGCACTCGCGTAGAAGTGGAAAATCCTCCCCCATCCGCCTCTCCCCATCTAATGCGAATAGGAGAAACCTTGTTCAAGATAGAACCTTCACATAGAACACCAATCGGTCACACAAACCACATCATCCTCACTTAGATCAATACTCGTGTAAATTCAAATTTGCACATTAAGTGAGGCAATGTGAATCAACTAAACCATCCGTGCCAACCCAACCAAACAGAACCATGGTGAATTCCGAGTGGATGGATGTTATTCGTACGATGCTTATTTGCTTGATAAAGAGGATGTAAGAATTGTGTGTGTTGATGGTTTGTATATGACTTAGCACTCGTGTGTCTGCTCATGTTGTGTGTATTGTTTTGCTTTGGGACACGATGCGATGTGATGCGATGCGATGCGATGCGATTCGATGTGGTGTTAGTATGAGAAAGTTTTCTCGATAGTGATGTTCTGGTGTGCTGATGTGCCGATGTGATGTGATGTGATGGGATGTGATGTGATGTGATGGGATGTGATGTGATGTGGAGTGAAGTGATGTGTTGATTTGAGCATTGTATTGATCGATAGTAAGGGATGGTCCGAAGACCTCCCCACTGGCAAAAACTACGCACCCGAGCGAGCCCGATTAGGGATCGTCGCAGGCTTCAACCCGCCAGAGTGCAAGGGCGAGCCTCGACCTGGGGCCAGGGCGTCCGTGATCACCCTGGTCCCGGTGCCAGGTAAGTTTAAGCAATACCTAACCAATCAAAACCAATCAAAAACTAAACAATACCAACTAATATCCTCATTTGACAAAAACTCAGCAACAAGTAAACAAATACAAACAACAATAAACCATCCTAACACATTCATAACACACACCGATTGCATGAACAACGACGAATAATCCACTCAAACCCAGCTATCATCCAACATGTTCGATCCGTTGCTTCAAATATCAAAACACAACAAATACTACTCACTTGACTCGCACAGTAGCATCGTACTACTAGAGCGAATCGCACTCGCGTAGAAGTGGAAAATCCTCCCCCATCCGCCTCTCCCCATCTAATGCGAATAGGAGAAACCTTGTTCAAGATAGAACCTTCACATAGAACACCAATCGGTCACACAAACCACATCATCCTCACTTAGATCAATACTCGTGTAAATTCAAATTTGCACATTAAGTGAGGCAATGTGAATCAACTAAACCATCCGTGCCAACCCAACCAAACAGAACCATGGTGAATTCCGAGTGGATGGATGTTATTCGTACGATGCTTATTTGCTTGATAAAGAGGATGTAAGAATTGTGTGTGTTGATGGTTTGTATATGACTTAGCACTCGTGTGTCTGCTCATGTTGTGTGTATTGTTTTGCTTTGGGACACGATGCGATGTGATGCGATGCGATGCGATGCGATTCGATGTGGTGTTAGTATGAGAAAGTTTTCTCGATAGTGATGTTCTGGTGTGCTGATGTGCCGATGTGATGTGATGTGATGGGATGTGATGTGATGTGATGGGATGTGATGTGATGTGGAGTGAAGTGATGTGTTGATTTGAGCATTGTATTGATCGATAGTAAGGGATGGTCCGAAGACCTCCCCACTGGCAAAAACTACGCACCCGAGCGAGCCCGATTAGGGATCGTCGCAGGCTTCAACCCGCCAGAGTGCAAGGGCGAGCCTCGACCTGGGGCCAGGGCGTCCGTGATCACCCTGGTCCCGGCGCCAGGTAAGTTTAAGCAATACCTAACCAATCAAAACCAATCAAAAACTAAACAATACCAACTAATATCCTCATTTGACAAAAACTCAGCAACAAGTAAACAAATACAAACAACAATAAACCATCCTAACACATTCATAACACACACCGATCGCATGAACAACGACGAATAATCCACTCAAACCCAGCTATCATCCAACATGTTCGATCCGTTGCTTCAAATATCAAAACACAACAAATACTACTCACTTGACTCGCACAGTAGCATCGTACTACTAGAGCGAATCGCACTCGCGTAGAAGTGGAAAATCCTCCCCCATCCGCCTCTCCCCATCTAATGCGAATAGGAGAAACCTTGTTCAAGATAGAACCTTCACATAGAACACCAATCGGTCACACAAACCACATCATCCTCACTTAGATCAATACTCGTGTAAATTCAAATTTGCACATTAAGTGAGGCAATGTGAATCAACTAAACCATCCGTGCCAACCCAACCAAACAGAACCATGGTGAATTCCGAGTGGATGGATGTTATTCGTACGATGCTTATTTGCTTGATAAAGAGGATGTAAGAATTGTGTGTGTTGATGGTTTGTATATGACTTAGCACTCGTGTGTCTGCTCATGTTGTGTGTATTGTTTAGATTTGGGACACGATGCGATGTGATGCGATGCGATGCGATTCGATGTGGCGTTAGTATGAGAAAGTTTTCTCGATAGTGATGTTCTGGTTTTCTGATGTGCCGATGTGATGTGATGTGATGGGATGTGATGTGATGTGGAGTGAAGTGATGTGTTGATTTGAGCATTGTATTGATCGATAGTAAGGGATGGTCCGAAGACCTCCCCACTGGCAAAAACTACGCACCCGAGCGAGCCCGATTAGGGATCGTCGCAGGCTTCAACCCGCCAGAGTGCAAGGGCGAGCCTCGACCTGGGGCCAGGGCGTCCGTGATCACCCTGGTCCCGGCGCCAGGTAAGTTTAAGCAATACCTAACCAATCAAAACCAATCAAAAACTAAACAATACCAACTAATATCCTCATTTGACAAAAACTCAGCAACAAGTAAACAAATACAAACAACAATAAACCATCCTAACACATTCATAACACACACCGATCGCATGAACAACGACGAATAATCCACTCAAACCCAGCTATCATCCAACATGTTCGATCCGTTGCTTCAAATATCAAAACACAACAAATACTACTCACTTGACTCGCACAGTAGCATCGTACTACTAGAGCGAATCGCACTCGCGTAGAAGTGGAAAATCCTCCCCCATCCGCCTCTCCCCATCTAATGCGAATAGGAGAAACCTTGTTCAAGATAGAACCTTCACATAGAACACCAATCGGTCACACAAACCACATCATCCTCACTTAGATCAATACTCGTGTAAATTCAAATTTGCACATTAAGTGAGGCAATGTGAATCAACTAAACCATCCGTGCCAACCCAACCAAACAGAACCATGGTGAATTCCGAGTGGATGGATGTTATTCGTACGATGCTTATTTGCTTGATAAAGAGGATGTAAGAATTGTGTGTGTTGATGGTTTGTATATGACTTAGCACTCGTGTGTCTGCTCATGTTGTGTGTATTGTTTTGCTTTGGGACACGATGCGATGTGATGCGATGCGATGCGATGCGATTCGATGTGGTGTTAGTATGAGAAAGTTTTCTCGATAGTGATGTTCTGGTGTGCTGATGTGCCGATGTGATGTGATGTGATGGGATGTGATGTGATGTGATGGGATGTGATGTGATGTGGAGTGAAGTGATGTGTTGATTTGAGCATTGTATTGATCGATAGTAAGGGATGGTCCGAAGACCTCCCCACTGGCAAAAACTACGCACCCGAGCGAGCCCGATTAGGGATCGTCGCAGGCTTCAACCCGCCAGAGTGCAAGGGCGAGCCTCGACCTGGGGCCAGGGCGTCCGTGATCACCCTGGTCCCGGCGCCAGGTAAGTTTAAGCAATACCTAACCAATCAAAACCAATCAAAAACTAAACAATACCAACTAATATCCTCATTTGACAAAAACTCAGCAACAAGTAAACAAATACAAACAACAATAAACCATCCTAACACATTCATAACACACACCGATCGCATGAACAACGACGAATAATCCACTCAAACCCAGCTATCATCCAACATGTTCGATCCGTTGCTTCAAATATCAAAACACAACAAATACTACTCACTTGACTCGCACAGTAGCATCGTACTACTAGAGCGAATCGCACTCGCGTAGAAGTGGAAAATCCTCCCCCATCCGCCTCTCCCCATCTAATGCGAATAGGAGAAACCTTGTTCAAGATAGAACCTTCACATAGAACACCAATCGGTCACACAAACCACATCATCCTCACTTAGATCAATACTCGTGTAAATTCAAATTTGCACATTAAGTGAGGCAATGTGAATCAACTAAACCATCCGTGCCAACCCAACCAAACAGAACCATGGTGAATTCCGAGTGGATGGATGTTATTCGTACGATGCTTATTTGCTTGATAAAGAGGATGTAAGAATTGTGTGTGTTGATGGTTTGTATATGACTTAGCACTCGTGTGTCTGCTCATGTTGTGTGTATTGTTTAGATTTGGGACACGATGCGATGTGATGCGATGCGATGCGATTCGATGTGGCGTTAGTATGAGAAAGTTTTCTCGATAGTGATGTTCTGGTTTTCTGATGTGCCGATGTGATGTGATGTGATGGGATGTGATGTGATGTGGAGTGAAGTGATGTGTTGATTTGAGCATTGTATTGATCGATAGTAAGGGATGGTCCGAAGACCTCCCCACTGGCAAAAACTACGCACCCGAGCGAGCCCGATTAGGGATCGTCGCAGGCTTCAACCCGCCAGAGTGCAAGGGCGAGCCTCGACCTGGGGCCAGGGCGTCCGTGATCACCCTGGTCCCGGCGCCAGGTAAGTTTAAGCAATACCTAACCAATCAAAACCAATCAAAAACTAAACAATACCAACTAATATCCTCATTTGACAAAAACTCAGCAACAAGTAAACAAATACAAACAACAATAAACCATCCTAACACATTCATAACACACACCGATCGCATGAACAACGACGAATAATCCACTCAAACCCAGCTATCATCCAACATGTTCGATCCGTTGCTTCAAATATCAAAACACAACAAATACTACTCACTTGACTCGCACAGTAGCATCGTACTACTAGAGCGAATCGCACTCGCGTAGAAGTGGAAAATCCTCCCCCATCCGCCTCTCCCCATCTAATGCGAATAGGAGAAACCTTGTTCAAGATAGAACCTTCACATAGAACACCAATCGGTCACACAAACCACATCATCCTCACTTAGATCAATACTCGTGTAAATTCAAATTTGCACATTAAGTGAGGCAATGTGAATCAACTAAACCATCCGTGCCAACCCAACCAAACAGAACCATGGTGAATTCCGAGTGGATGGATGTTATTCGTACGATGCTTATTTGCTTGATAAAGAGGATGTAAGAATTGTGTGTGTTGATGGTTTGTATATGACTTAGCACTCGTGTGTCTGCTCATGTTGTGTGTATTGTTTTGCTTTGGGACACGATGCGATGTGATGCGATGCGATGCGATGCGATTCGATGTGGTGTTAGTATGAGAAAGTTTTCTCGATAGTGATGTTCTGGTGTGCTGATGTGCCGATGTGATGTGATGTGATGGGATGTGATGTGATGTGATGGGATGTGATGTGATGTGGAGTGAAGTGATGTGTTGATTTGAGCATTGTATTGATCGATAGTAAGGGATGGTCCGAAGACCTCCCCACTGGCAAAAACTACGCACCCGAGCGAGCCCGATTAGGGATCGTCGCAGGCTTCAACCCGCCAGAGTGCAAGGGCGAGCCTCGACCTGGGGCCAGGGCGTCCGTGATCACCCTGGTCCCGGCGCCAGGTAAGTTTAAGCAATACCTAACCAATCAAAACCAATCAAAAACTAAACAATACCAACTAATATCCTCATTTGACAAAAACTCAGCAACAAGTAAACAAATACAAACAACAATAAACCATCCTAACACATTCATAACACACACCGATCGCATGAACAACGACGAATAATCCACTCAAACCCAGCTATCATCCAACATGTTCGATCCGTTGCTTCAAATATCAAAACACAACAAATACTACTCACTTGACTCGCACAGTAGCATCGTACTACTAGAGCGAATCGCACTCGCGTAGAAGTGGAAAATCCTCCCCCATCCGCCTCTCCCCATCTAATGCGAATAGGAGAAACCTTGTTCAAGATAGAACCTTCACATAGAACACCAATCGGTCACACAAACCACATCATCCTCACTTAGATCAATACTCGTGTAAATTCAAATTTGCACATTAAGTGAGGCAATGTGAATCAACTAAACCATCCGTGCCAACCCAACCAAACAGAACCATGGTGAATTCCGAGTGGATGGATGTTATTCGTACGATGCTTATTTGCTTGATAAAGAGGATGTAAGAATTGTGTGTGTTGATGGTTTGTATATGACTTAGCACTCGTGTGTCTGCTCATGTTGTGTGTATTGTTTTGCTTTGGGACACGATGCGATGTGATGCGATGCGATGCGATGCGATTCGATGTGGTGTTAGTATGAGAAAGTTTTCTCGATAGTGATGTTCTGGTGTGCTGATGTGCCGATGTGATGTGATGTGATGGGATGTGATGTGATGTGATGGGATGTGATGTGATGTGGAGTGAAGTGATGTGTTGATTTGAGCATTGTATTGATCGATAGTAAGGGATGGTCCGAAGACCTCCCCACTGGCAAAAACTACGCACCCGAGCGAGCCCGATTAGGGATCGTCGCAGGCTTCAACCCGCCAGAGTGCAAGGGCGAGCCTCGACCTGGGGCCAGGGCGTCCGTGATCACCCTGGTCCCGGCGCCAGGTAAGTTTAAGCAATACCTAACCAATCAAAACCAATCAAAAACTAAACAATACCAACTAATATCCTCATTTGACAAAAACTCAGCAACAAGTAAACAAATACAAACAACAATAAACCATCCTAACACATTCATAACACACACCGATCGCATGAACAACGACGAATAATCCACTCAAACCCAGCTATCATCCAACATGTTCGATCCGTTGCTTCAAATATCAAAACACAACAAATACTACTCACTTGACTCGCACAGTAGCATCGTACTACTAGAGCGAATCGCACTCGCGTAGAAGTGGAAAATCCTCCCCCATCCGCCTCTCCCCATCTAATGCGAATAGGAGAAACCTTGTTCAAGATAGAACCTTCACATAGAACACCAATCGGTCACACAAACCACATCATCCTCACTTAGATCAATACTCGTGTAAATTCAAATTTGCACATTAAGTGAGGCAATGTGAATCAACTAAACCATCCGTGCCAACCCAACCAAACAGAACCATGGTGAATTCCGAGTGGATGGATGTTATTCGTACGATGCTTATTTGCTTGATAAAGAGGATGTAAGAATTGTGTGTGTTGATGGTTTGTATATGACTTAGCACTCGTGTGTCTGCTCATGTTGTGTGTATTGTTTAGATTTGGGACACGATGCGATGTGATGCGATGCGATGCGATTCGATGTGGCGTTAGTATGAGAAAGTTTTCTCGATAGTAATGTTCTGGTTTTCTGATGTGCCGATGTGATGTGATGTGATGGGATGTGATGTGATGTGGAGTGAAGTGATGTGTTGATTTGAGCATTGTATTGATCGATAGTAAGGGATGGTCCGAAGACCTCCCCACTGGCAAAAACTACGCACCCGAGCGAGCCCGATTAGGGATCGTCGCAGGCTTCAACCCGCCAGAGTGCAAGGGCGAGCCTCGACCTGGGGCCAGGGCGTCCGTGATCACCCTGGTCCCGGCGCCAGGTAAGTTTAAGCAATACCTAACCAATCAAAACCAATCAAAAACTAAACAATACCAACTAATATCCTCATTTGACAAAAACTCAGCAACAAGTAAACAAATACAAACAACAATAAACCATCCTAACACATTCATAACACACACCGATCGCATGAACAACGACGAATAATCCACTCAAACCCAGCTATCATCCAACATGTTCGATCCGTTGCTTCAAATATCAAAACACAACAAATACTACTCACTTGACTCGCACAGTAGCATCGTACTACTAGAGCGAATCGCACTCGCGTAGAAGTGGAAAATCCTCCCCCATCCGCCTCTCCCCATCTAATGCGAATAGGAGAAACCTTGTTCAAGATAGAACCTTCACATAGAACACCAATCGGTCACACAAACCACATCATCCTCACTTAGATCAATACTCGTGTAAATTCAAATTTGCACATTAAGTGAGGCAATGTGAATCAACTAAACCATCCGTGCCAACCCAACCAAACAGAACCATGGTGAATTCCGAGTGGATGGATGTTATTCGTACGATGCTTATTTGCTTGATAAAGAGGATGTAAGAATTGTGTGTGTTGATGGTTTGTATATGACTTAGCACTCGTGTGTCTGCTCATGTTGTGTGTATTGTTTTGCTTTGGGACACGATGCGATGTGATGCGATGCGATGCGATGCGATTCGATGTGGTGTTAGTATGAGAAAGTTTTCTCGATAGTGATGTTCTGGTGTGCTGATGTGCCGATGTGATGTGATGTGATGGGATGTGATGTGATGTGGAGTGAAGTGATGTGTTGATTTGAGCATTGTATTGATCGATAGTAAGGGATGGTCCGAAGACCTCCCCACTGGCAAAAACTACGCACCCGAGCGAGCCCGATTAGGGATCGTCGCAGGCTTCAACCCGCCAGAGTGCAAGGGCGAGCCTCGACCTGGGGCCAGGGCGTCCGTGATCACCCTGGTCCCGGCGCCAGGTAAGTTTAAGCAATACCTAACCAATCAAAACCAATCAAAAACTAAACAATACCAACTAATATCCTCATTTGACAAAAACTCAGCAACAAGTAAACAAATACAAACAACAATAAACCATCCTAACACATTCATAACACACACCGATCGCATGAACAACGACGAATAATCCACTCAAACCCAGCTATCATCCAACATGTTCGATCCGTTGCTTCAAATATCAAAACACAACAAATACTACTCACTTGACTCGCACAGTAGCATCGTACTACTAGAGCGAATCGCACTCGCGTATAAGTGGAAAATCCTCCCCCATCCGCCTCTCCCCATCTAATGCGAATAGGAGAAACCTTGTTCAAGATAGAACCTTCACATAGAACACCAATCGGTCACACAAACCACATCATCCTCACTTAGATCAATCCTCGTGTAAATTCAAATTTGCACATTAAGTGAGGCAATGTGAATCAACTAAACCATCCGTGCCAACCCAACCAAACAGAACCATGGTGAATTCCGAGTGGATGGATGTTATTCGTACGATGCTTATTTGCTTGATAAAGAGGATGTAAGAATTGTGTGTGTTGATGGTTTGTATATGACTTAGCACTCGTGTGTCTGCTCATGTTGTGTGTATTGTTTAGATTTGGGACACGATGCGATGTGATGCGATGCGATGCGATTCGATGTGGCGTTAGTATGAGAAAGTTTTCTCGATAGTGATGTTCTGGTTTGCTGATGTGCCGATGTGATGTGATGTGATGGGATGTGATGTGATGTGGAGTGAAGTGATGTGTTGATTTGAGCATTGTATTGATCGATAGTAAGGGATGGTCCGAAGACCTCCCCACTGGCAAAAACTACGCACCCGAGCGAGCCCGATTAGGGATCGTCGCAGGCTTCAACCCGCCAGAGTGCAAGGGCGAGCCTCGACCTGGGGCCAGGGCGTCCGTGATCACCCTGGTCCCGGTGCCAGGTAAGTTTAAGCAATACCTAACCAATCAAAACCAATCAAAAACTAAACAATACCAACTAATATCCTCATTTGACAAAAACTCAGCAACAAGTAAACAAATACAAACAACAATAAACCATCCTAACACATTCATAACACACACCGATCGCATGAACAACGACGAATAATCCACTCAAACCCAGCTATCATCCAACATGTTCGATCCGTTGCTTCAAATATCAAAACACAACAAATACTACTCACTTGACTCGCACAGTAGCATCGTACTACTAGAGCGAATCGCACTCGCGTAGAAGTGGAAAATCCTCCCCCATCCGCCTCTCCCCATCTAATGCGAATAGGAGAAACCTTGTTCAAGATAGAACCTTCACATAGAACACCAATCGGTCACACAAACCACATCATCCTCACTTAGATCAATACTCGTGTAAATTCAAATTTGCACATTAAGTGAGGCAATGTGAATCAACTAAACCATCCGTGCCAACCCAACCAAACAGAACCATGGTGAATTCCGAGTGGATGGATGTTATTCGTACGATGCTTATTTGCTTGATAAAGAGGATGTAAGAATTGTGTGTGTTGATGGTTTGTATATGACTTAGCACTCGTGTGTCTGCTCATGTTGTGTGTATTGTTTAGATTTGGGACACGATGCGATGTGATGCGATGCGATGCGATGCGATTCGATGTGGCGTTAGTATGAGAAAGTTTTCTCGATAGTGATGTTCTGGTTTGCTGATGTGCCGATGTGATGTGATGTGATGGGATGTGATGTGATGTGGAGTGAAGTGATGTGTTGATTTGAGCATTGTATTGATCGATAGTAAGGGATGGTCCGAAGACCTCCCCACTGGCAAAAACTACGCACCCGAGCGAGCCCGATTAGGGATCGTCGCAGGCTTCAACCCGCCAGAGTGCAAGGGCGAGCCTCGACCTGGGGCCAGGGCGTCCGTGATCACCCTGGTCCCGGCGCCAGGTAAGTTTAAGCAATACCTAACCAATCAAAACCAATCAAAAACTAAACAATACCAACTAATATCCTCATTTGACAAAAACTCAGCAACAAGTAAACAAATACAAACAACAATAAACCATCCTAACACATTCATAACACACACCGATCGCATGAACAACGACGAATAATCCACTCAAACCCAGCTATCATCCAACATGTTCGATCCGTTGCTTCAAATATCAAAACACAACAAATACTACTCACTTGACTCGCACAGTAGCATCGTACTACTAGAGCGAATCGCACTCGCGTAGAAGTGGAAAATCCTCCCCCATCCGCCTCTCCCCATCTAATGCGAATAGGAGAAACCTTGTTCAAGATAGAACCTTCACATAGAACACCAATCGGTCACACAAACCACATCATCCTCACTTAGATCAATACTCGTGTAAATTCAAATTTGCACATTAAGTGAGGCAATGTGAATCAACTAAACCATCCGTGCCAACCCAACCAAACAGAACCATGGTGAATTCCGAGTGGATGGATGTTATTCGTACGATGCTTATTTGCTTGATAAAGAGGATGTAAGAATTGTGTGTGTTGATGGTTTGTATATGACTTAGCACTCGTGTGTCTGCTCATGTTGTGTGTATTGTTTTGCTTTGGGACACGATGCGATGTGATGCGATGCGATGCGATTCGATGTGGCGTTAGTATGAGAAAGTTTTCTCGATAGTGATGTTCTGGTTTGCTGATGTGCCGATGTGATGTGATGTGATGGGATGTGATGTGATGTGGAGTGAAGTGAAGTGATGTGTTGATTCGAGCATTGTATTGATCGATAGTAAGGGATGGTCCGAAGACCTCCCCACTGGCAAAAACTACGCACCCGAGCGAGCCCGATTAGGGATCGTCGCAGGCTTCAACCCGCCAGAGTGCAAGGGCGAGCCTCGACCTGGGGCCAGGGCGTCCGTGATCACCCTGGTCCCGGCGCCAGGTAAGTTTAAGCAATACCTAACCAATCAAAACCAATCAAAAACTAAACAATACCAACTAATATCCTCATTTGACAAAAACTCAGCAACAAGTAAACAAATACAAACAACAATAAACCATCCTAACACATTCATAACACACACCGATCGCATGAACAACGACGAATAATCCACTCAAACCCAGCTATCATCCAACATGTTCGATCCGTTGCTTCAAATATCAAAACACAACAAATACTACTCACTTGACTCGCACAGTAGCATCGTACTACTAGAGCGAATCGCACTCGCGTAGAAGTGGAAAATCCTCCCCCATCCGCCTCTCCCCATCTAATGCGAATAGGAGAAACCTTGTTCAAGATAGAACCTTCACATAGAACACCAATCGGTCACACAAACCACATCATCCTCACTTAGATCAATACTCGTGTAAATTCAAATTTGCACATTAAGTGAGGCAATGTGAATCAACTAAACCATCCGTGCCAACCCAACCAAACAGAACCATGGTGAATTCCGAGTGGATGGATGTTATTCGTACGATGCTTATTTGCTTGATAAAGAGGATGTAAGAATTGTGTGTGTTGATGGTTTGTATATGACTTAGCACTCGTGTGTCTGCTCATGTTGTGTGTATTGTTTTGCTTTGGGACACGATGCGATGTGATGCGATGCGATGCGATTCGATGTGGCGTTAGTATGAGAAAGTTTTCTCGATAGTGATGTTCTGGTTTGCTGATGTGCCGATGTGATGTGATGTGATGGGATGTGATGTGATGTGGAGTGAAGTGAAGTGATGTGTTGATTCGAGCATTGTATTGATCGATAGTAAGGGATGGTCCGAAGACCTCCCCACTGGCAAAAACTACGCACCCGAGCGAGCCCGATTAGGGATCGTCGCAGGCTTCAACCCGCCAGAGTGCAAGGGCGAGCCTCGACCTGGGGCCAGGGCGTCCGTGATCACCCTGGTCCCGGCGCCAGGTAAGTTTAAGCAATACCTAACCAATCAAAACCAATCAAAAACTAAACAATACCAACTAATATCCTCATTTGACAAAAACTCAGCAACAAGTAAACAAATACAAACAACAATAAACCATCCTAACACATTCATAACACACACCGATCGCATGAACAACGACGAATAATCCACTCAAACCCAGCTATCATCCAACATGTTCGATCCGTTGCTTCAAATATCAAAACACAACAAATACTACTCACTTGACTCGCACAGTAGCATCGTACTACTAGAGCGAATCGCACTCGCGTAGAAGTGGAAAATCCTCCCCCATCCGCCTCTCCCCATCTAATGCGAATAGGAGAAACCTTGTTCAAGATAGAACCTTCACATAGAACACCAATCGGTCACACAAACCACATCATCCTCACTTAGATCAATACTCGTGTAAATTCAAATTTGCACATTAAGTGAGGCAATGTGAATCAACTAAACCATCCGTGCCAACCCAACCAAACAGAACCATGGTGAATTCCGAGTGGATGGATGTTATTCGTACGATGCTTATTTGCTTGATAAAGAGGATGTAAGAATTGTGTGTGTTGATGGTTTGTATATGACTTAGCACTCGTGTGTCTGCTCATGTTGTGTGTATTGTTTTGCTTTGGGACACGATGCGATGTGATGCGATGCGATGCGATTCGATGTGGCGTTAGTATGAGAAAGTTTTCTCGATAGTGATGTTCTGGTTTTCTGATGTGCCGATGTGATGTGATGTGATGGGATGTGATGTGATGTGGAGTGAAGTGATGTGTTGATTTGAGCATTGTATTGATCGATAGTAAGGGATGGTCCGAAGACCTCCCCACTGGCAAAAACTACGCACCCGAGCGAGCCCGATTAGGGATCGTCGCAGGCTTCAACCCGCCAGAGTGCAAGGGCGAGCCTCGACCTGGGGCCAGGGCGTCCGTGATCACCCTTGTCCCGGCGCCAGGTAAGTTTAAGCAATACCTAACCAATCAAAACCAATCAAAAACTAAACAATACCAACTAATATCCTCATTTGACAAAAACTCAGCAACAAGTAAACAAATACAAACAACAATAAACCATCCTAACACATTCATAACACACACCGATTGCATGAACAACGACGAATAATCCACTCAAACCCAGCTATCATCCAACATGTTCGATCCGTTGCTTCAAATATCAAAACACAACAAATACTACTCACTTGACTCGCACAGTAGCATCGTACTACTAGAGCGAATCGCACTCGCGTATAAGTGGAAAATCCTCCCCCATCCGCCTCTCCCCATCTAATGCGAATAGGAGAAACCTTGTTCAAGATAGAACCTTCACATAGAACACCAATCGGTCACACAAACCACATCATCCTCACTTAGATCAATACTCGTGTAAATTCAAATTTGCACATTAAGTGAGGCAATGTGAATCAACTAAACCATCCGTGCCAACCCAACCAAACAGAACCATGGTGAATTCCGAGTGGATGGATGTTATTCGTACGATGCTTATTTGCTTGATAAAGAGGATGTAAGAATTGTGTGTGTTGATGGTTTGTATATGACTTAGCACTCGTGTGTCTGCTCATGTTGTGTGTATTGTTTTGCTTTGGGACACGATGCGATGTGATGCGATGCGATGCGATGCGATTCGATGTGGTGTTAGTATGAGAAAGTTTTCTCGATAGTGATGTTATGGTTTTCTGATGTGCCGATGTGATGTGATGTGATGGGATGTGATGTGATGTGATGGGATGTGATGTGATGTGGAGTGAAGTGATGTGTTGATTTGAGCATTGTATTGATCGATAGTAAGGGATGGTCCGAAGACCTCCCCACTGGCAAAAACTACGCACCCGAGCGAGCCCGATTAGGGATCGTCGCAGGCTTCAACCCGCCAGAGTGCAAGGGCGAGCCTCGACCTGGGGCCAGGGCGTCCGTGATCACCCTGGTCCCGGCGCCAGGTAAGTTTAAGCAATACCTAACCAATCAAAACCAATCAAAAACTAAACAATACCAACTAATATCCTCATTTGACAAAAACTCAGCAACAAGTAAACAAATACAAACAACAATAAACCATCCTAACACATTCATAACACACACCGATCGCATGAACAACGACGAATAATCCACTCAAACCCAGCTATCATCCAACATGTTCGATCCGTTGCTTCAAATATCAAAACACAACAAATACTACTCACTTGACTCGCACAGTAGCATCGTACTACTAGAGCGAATCGCACTCGCGTAGAAGTGGAAAATCCTCCCCCATCCGCCTCTCCCCATCTAATGCGAATAGGAGAAACCTTGTTCAAGATAGAACCTTCACATAGAACACCAATCGGTCACACAAACCACATCATCCTCACTTAGATCAATACTCGTGTAAATTCAAATTTGCACATTAAGTGAGGCAATGTGAATCAACTAAACCATCCGTGCCAACCCAACCAAACAGAACCATGGTGAATTCCGAGTGGATGGATGTTATTCGTACGATGCTTATTTGCTTGATAAAGAGGATGTAAGAATTGTGTGTGTTGATGGTTTGTATATGACTTAGCACTCGTGTGTCTGCTCATGTTGTGTGTATTGTTTTGCTTTGGGACACGATGCGATGCGATGCGATTCGATGTGGTGTTAGTATGAGAAAGTTTTCTCGATAGTGATGTTCTGGTTTTCTGATGTGCCGATGTGATGTGATGTGATGGGATGTGATGTGATGTGGAGTGAAGTGAAGTGATGTGTTGATTCGAGCATTGTATTGATCGATAGTAAGGGATGGTCCGAAGACCTCCCCACTGGCAAAAACTACGCACCCGAGCGAGCCCGATTAGGGATCGTCGCAGGCTTCAACCCGCCAGAGTGCAAGGGCGAGCCTCGACCTGGGGCCAGGGCGTCCGTGATCACCCTGGTCCCGGCGCCAGGTAAGTTTAAGCAATACCTAACCAATCAAAACCAATCAAAAACTAAACAATACCAACTAATATCCTCATTTGACAAAAACTCAGCAACAAGTAAACAAATACAAACAACAATAAACCATCCTAACACATTCATAACACACACCGATCGCATGAACAACGACGAATAATCCACTCAAACCCAGCTATCATCCAACATGTTCGATCCGTTGCTTCAAATATCAAAACACAACAAATACTACTCACTTGACTCGCACAGTAGCATCGTACTACTAGAGCGAATCGCACTCGCGTAGAAGTGGAAAATCCTCCCCCATCCGCCTCTCCCCATCTAATGCGAATAGGAGAAACCTTGTTCAAGATAGAACCTTCACATAGAACACCAATCGGTCACACAAACCACATCATCCTCACTTAGATCAATACTCGTGTAAATTCAAATTTGCACATTAAGTGAGGCAATGTGAATCAACTAAACCATCCGTGCCAACCCAACCAAACAGAACCATGGTGAATTCCGAGTGGATGGATGTTATTCGTACGATGCTTATTTGCTTGATAAAGAGGATGTAAGAATTGTGTGTGTTGATGGTTTGTATATGACTTAGCACTCGTGTGTCTGCTCATGTTGTGTGTATTGTTTTGCTTTGGGACACGATGCGATGTGATGCGATGCGATGCGATGCGATTCGATGTGGTGTTAGTATGAGAAAGTTTTCTCGATAGTGATGTTCTGGTTTGCTGATGTGCCGATGTGATGTGATGTGATGGGATGTGATGTGATGTGATGGGATGTGATGTGATGTGGAGTGAAGTGATGTGTTGATTTGAGCATTGTATTGATCGATAGTAAGGGATGGTCCGAAGACCTCCCCACTGGCAAAAACTACGCACCCGAGCGAGCCCGATTAGGGATCGTCGCAGGCTTCAACCCGCCAGAGTGCAAGGGCGAGCCTCGACCTGGGGCCAGGGCGTCCGTGATCACCCTGGTCCCGGCGCCAGGTAAGTTTAAGCAATACCTAACCAATCAAAACCAATCAAAAACTAAACAATACCAACTAATATCCTCATTTGACAAAAACTCAGCAACAAGTAAACAAATACAAACAACAATAAACCATCCTAACACATTCATAACACACACCGATCGCATGAACAACGACGAATAATCCACTCAAACCCAGCTATCATCCAACATGTTCGATCCGTTGCTTCAAATATCAAAACACAACAAATACTACTCACTTGACTCGCACAGTAGCATCGTACTACTAGAGCGAATCGCACTCGCGTAGAAGTGGAAAATCCTCCCCCATCCGCCTCTCCCCATCTAATGCGAATAGGAGAAACCTTGTTCAAGATAGAACCTTCACATAGAACACCAATCGGTCACACAAACCACATCATCCTCACTTAGATCAATACTCGTGTAAATTCAAATTTGCACATTAAGTGAGGCAATGTGAATCAACTAAACCATCCGTGCCAACCCAACCAAACAGAACCATGGTGAATTCCGAGTGGATGGATGTTATTCGTACGATGCTTATTTGCTTGATAAAGAGGATGTAAGAATTGTGTGTGTTGATGGTTTGTATATGACTTAGCACTCGTGTGTCTGCTCATGTTGTGTGTATTGTTTTGCTTTGGGACACGATGCGATCCGATGCGATGCGATTCGATGTGGTGTTAGTATGAGAAAGTTTTCTCGATAGTGATGTTCTGGTTTTCTGATGTGCCGATGTGATGTGATGTGATGTGGAGTGAAGTGAAGTGATGTGTTGATTCGAGCATTGTATTGATCGATAGTAAGGGATGGTCCGAAGACCTCCCCACTGGCAAAAACTACGCACCCGAGCGAGCCCGATTAGGGATCGTCGCAGGCTTCAACCCGCCAGAGTGCAAGGGCGAGCCTCGACCTGGGGCCAGGGCGTCCGTGATCACCCTGGTCCCGGCGCCAGGTAAGTTTAAGCAATACCTAACCAATCAAAACCAATCAAAAACTAAACAATACCAACTAATATCCTCATTTGACAAAAACTCAGCAACAAGTAAACAAATACAAACAACAATAAACCATCCTAACACATTCATAACACACACCGATCGCATGAACAACGACGAATAATCCACTCAAACCCAGCTATCATCCAACATGTTCGATCCGTTGCTTCAAATATCAAAACACAACAAATACTACTCACTTGACTCGCACAGTAGCATCGTACTACTAGAGCGAATCGCACTCGCGTAGAAGTGGAAAATCCTCCCCCATCCGCCTCTCCCCATCTAATGCGAATAGGAGAAACCTTGTTCAAGATAGAACCTTCACATAGAACACCAATCGGTCACACAAACCACATCATCCTCACTTAGATCAATACTCGTGTAAATTCAAATTTGCACATTAAGTGAGGCAATGTGAATCAACTAAACCATCCGTGCCAACCCAACCAAACAGAACCATGGTGAATTCCGAGTGGATGGATGTTATTCGTACGATGCTTATTTGCTTGATAAAGAGGATGTAAGAATTGTGTGTGTTGATGGTTTGTATATGACTTAGCACTCGTGTGTCTGCTCATGTTGTGTGTATTGTTTTGCTTTGGGACACGATGCGATGTGATGCGATGCGATGCGATGCGATTCGATGTGGTGTTAGTATGAGAAAGTTTTCTCGATAGTGATGTTCTGGTGTGCTGATGTGCCGATGTGATGTGATGTGATGGGATGTGATGTGATGTGATGGGATGTGATGTGATGTGGAGTGAAGTGATGTGTTGATTTGAGCATTGTATTGATCGATAGTAAGGGATGGTCCGAAGACCTCCCCACTGGCAAAAACTACGCACCCGAGCGAGCCCGATTAGGGATCGTCGCAGGCTTCAACCCGCCAGAGTGCAAGGGCGAGCCTCGACCTGGGGCCAGGGCGTCCGTGATCACCCTGGTCCCGGCGCCAGGTAAGTTTAAGCAATACCTAACCAATCAAAACCAATCAAAAACTAAACAATACCAACTAATATCCTCATTTGACAAAAACTCAGCAACAAGTAAACAAATACAAACAACAATAAACCATCCTAACACATTCATAACACACACCGATCGCATGAACAACGACGAATAATCCACTCAAACCCAGCTATCATCCAACATGTTCGATCCGTTGCTTCAAATATCAAAACACAACAAATACTACTCACTTGACTCGCACAGTAGCATCGTACTACTAGAGCGAATCGCACTCGCGTAGAAGTGGAAAATCCTCCCCCATCCGCCTCTCCCCATCTAATGCGAATAGGAGAAACCTTGTTCAAGATAGAACCTTCACATAGAACACCAATCGGTCACACAAACCACATCATCCTCACTTAGATCAATACTCGTGTAAATTCAAATTTGCACATTAAGTGAGGCAATGTGAATCAACTAAACCATCCGTGCCAACCCAACCAAACAGAACCATGGTGAATTCCGAGTGGATGGATGTTATTCGTACGATGCTTATTTGCTTGATAAAGAGGATGTAAGAATTGTGTGTGTTGATGGTTTGTATATGACTTAGCACTCGTGTGTCTGCTCATGTTGTGTGTATTGTTTTGCTTTGGGACACGATGCGATCCGATGCGATGCGATTCGATGTGGTGTTAGTATGAGAAAGTTTTCTCGATAGTGATGTTCTGGTTTTCTGATGTGCCGATGTGATGTGATGTGATGTGGAGTGAAGTGAAGTGATGTGTTGATTCGAGCATTGTATTGATCGATAGTAAGGGATGGTCCGAAGACCTCCCCACTGGCAAAAACTACGCACCCGAGCGAGCCCGATTAGGGATCGTCGCAGGCTTCAACCCGCCAGAGTGCAAGGGCGAGCCTCGACCTGGGGCCAGGGCGTCCGTGATCACCCTGGTCCCGGCGCCAGGTAAGTTTAAGCAATACCTAACCAATCAAAACCAATCAAAAACTAAACAATACCAACTAATATCCTCATTTGACAAAAACTCAGCAACAAGTAAACAAATACAAACAACAATAAACCATCCTAACACATTCATAACACACACCGATCGCATGAACAACGACGAATAATCCACTCAAACCCAGCTATCATCCAACATGTTCGATCCGTTGCTTCAAATATCAAAACACAACAAATACTACTCACTTGACTCGCACAGTAGCATCGTACTACTAGAGCGAATCGCACTCGCGTAGAAGTGGAAAATCCTCCCCCATCCGCCTCTCCCCATCTAATGCGAATAGGAGAAACCTTGTTCAAGATAGAACCTTCACATAGAACACCAATCGGTCACACAAACCACATCATCCTCACTTAGATCAATACTCGTGTAAATTCAAATTTGCACATTAAGTGAGGCAATGTGAATCAACTAAACCATCCGTGCCAACCCAACCAAACAGAACCATGGTGAATTCCGAGTGGATGGATGTTATTCGTACGATGCTTATTTGCTTGATAAAGAGGATGTAAGAATTGTGTGTGTTGATGGTTTGTATATGACTTAGCACTCGTGTGTCTGCTCATGTTGTGTGTATTGTTTTGCTTTGGGACACGATGCGATGTGATGCGATGCGATGCGATGCGATTCGATGTGGTGTTAGTATGAGAAGTTTTCTCGATAGTGATGTTCTGGTGTGCTGATGTGCCGATGTGATGTGATGTGATGGGATGTGATGTGATGTGATGGGATGTGATGTGATGTGGAGTGAAGTGATGTGTTGATTTGAGCATTGTATTGATCGATAGTAAGGGATGGTCCGAAGACCTCCCCACTGGCAAAAACTACGCACCCGAGCGAGCCCGATTAGGGATCGTCGCAGGCTTCAACCCGCCAGAGTGCAAGGGCGAGCCTCGACCTGGGGCCAGGGCGGCCGTGATCACCCTGGTCCCGGTGCCAGGTAAGTTTAAGCAATACCTAACCAATCAAAACCAATCAAAAACTAAACAATACCAACTAATATCCTCATTTGACAAAAACTCAGCAACAAGTAAACAAATACAAACAACAATAAACCATCCTAACACATTCATAACACACACCGATCGCATGAACAACGACGAATAATCCACTCAAACCCAGCTATCATCCAACATGTTCGATCCGTTGCTTCAAATATCAAAACACAACAAATACTACTCACTTGACTCGCACAGTAGCATCGTACTACTAGAGCGAATCGCACTCGCGTAGAAGTGGAAAATCCTCCCCCATCCGCCTCTCCCCATCTAATGCGAATAGGAGAAACCTTGTTCAAGATAGAACCTTCACATAGAACACCAATCGGTCACACAAACCACATCATCCTCACTTAGATCAATACTCGTGTAAATTCAAATTTGCACATTAAGTGAGGCAATGTGAATCAACTAAACCATCCGTGCCAACCCAACCAAACAGAACCATGGTGAATTCCGAGTGGATGGATGTTATTCGTACGATGCTTATTTGCTTGATAAAGAGGATGTAAGAATTGTGTGTGTTGATGGTTTGTATATGACTTAGCACTCGTGTGTCTGCTCATGTTGTGTGTATTGTTTAGATTTGGGACACGATGCGATGTGATGCGATGCGATGCGATTCGATGTGGCGTTAGTATGAGAAAGTTTTCTCGATAGTGATGTTCTGGTTTGCTGATGTGCCGATGTGATGTGATGTGATGGGATGTGATGTGATGTGGAGTGAAGTGATGTGTTGATTTGAGCATTGTATTGATCGATAGTAAGGGATGGTCCGAAGACCTCCCCACTGGCAAAAACTACGCACCCGAGCGAGCCCGATTAGGGATCGTCGCAGGCTTCAACCCGCCAGAGTGCAAGGGCGAGCCTCGACCTGGGGCCAGGGCGTCCGTGATCACCCTGGTCCCGGTTCCAGGTAGGTTTAAGCAATACCTAACCAATCAAAACCAATCAAAAACTAAACAATACCAACTAATATCCTCATTTGACAAAAACTCAGCAACAAGTAAACAAATACAAACAACAATAAACCATCCTAACACATTCATAACACACACCGATCGCATGAACAACGACGAATAATCCACTCAAACCCAGCTATCATCCAACATGTTCGATCCGTTGCTTCAAATATCAAAACACAACAAATACTACTCACTTGACTCGCACAGTAGCATCGTACTACTAGAGCGAATCGCACTCGCGTAGAAGTGGAAAATCCTCCCCCATCCGCCTCTCCCCATCTAATGCGAATAGGAGAAACCTTGTTCAAGATAGAACCTTCACATAGAACACCAATCGGTCACACAAACCACATCATCCTCACTTAGATCAATACTCGTGTAAATTCAAATTTGCACATTAAGTGAGGCAATGTGAATCAACTAAACCATCCGTGCCAACCCAACCAAACAGAACCATGGTGAATTCCGAGTGGATGGATGTTATTCGTACGATGCTTATTTGCTTGATAAAGAGGATGTAAGAATTGTGTGTGTTGATGGTTTGTATATGACTTAGCACTCGTGTGTCTGCTCATGTTGTGTGTATTGTTTAGATTTGGGACACGATGCGATGTGATGCGATGCGATGCGATTCGATGTGGCGTTAGTATGAGAAAGTTTTCTCGATAGTGATGTTCTGGTTTGCTGATGTGCCGATGTGATGTGATGTGATGGGATGTGATGTGATGTGGAGTGAAGTGATGTGTTGATTTGAGCATTGTATTGATCGATAGTAAGGGATGGTCCGAAGACCTCCCCACTGGCAAAAACTACGCACCCGAGCGAGCCCGATTAGGGATCGTCGCAGGCTTCAACCCGCCAGAGTGCAAGGGCGAGCCTCGACCTGGGGCCAGGGCGTCCGTGATCACCCTGGTCCCGGTTCCAGGTAGGTTTAAGCAATACCTAACCAATCAAAACCAATCAAAAACTAAACAATACCAACTAATATCCTCATTTGACAAAAACTCAGCAACAAGTAAACAAATACAAACAACAATAAACCATCCTAACACATTCATAACACACACCGATCGCATGAACAACGACGAATAATCCACTCAAACCCAGCTATCATCCAACATGTTCGATCCGTTGCTTCAAATATCAAAACACAACAAATACTACTCACTTGACTCGCACAGTAGCATCGTACTACCAGAGCGAATCGCACTCGCGTAGAAGTGGAAAATCCTCCCCCATCCGCCTCTCCCCATCTAATGCGAATAGGAGAAACCTTGTTCAAGATAGAACCTTCACATAGAACACCAATCGGTCACACAAACCACATCATCCTCACTTAGATCAATACTCGTGTAAATTCAAATTTGCACATTAAGTGAGGCAATGTGAATCAACTAAACCATCCGTGCCAACCCAACCAAACAGAACCATGGTGAATTCCGAGTGGATGGATGTTATTCGTACGATGCTTATTTGCTTGATAAAGAGGATGTAAGAATTGTGTGTGTTGATGGTTTGTATATGACTTAGCACTCGTGTGTCTGCTCATGTTGTGTGTATTGTTTTGCTTTGGGACACGATGCGATGTGATGCGATGCGATGCGATTCGATGTGGTGTTAGTATGAGAAAGTTTTCTCGATAGTGATGTTCTGGTTTGCTGATGTGCCGATGTGATGTGATGTGATGGGATGTGATGTGATGTGGAGTG
This sequence comes from Fasciola hepatica, assembly GCA_948099385.1. Taxonomy (NCBI): domain Eukaryota; kingdom Metazoa; phylum Platyhelminthes; class Trematoda; order Plagiorchiida; family Fasciolidae; genus Fasciola; species Fasciola hepatica. The sequence continues at coordinate 3,956,373 of CANUEZ040000060.1, read as the reverse complement.
AAGTGATGTGTTGATTTGAGCATTGTATTGATCGATAGTAAGGGATGGTCCGAAGACCTCCCCACTGGCAAAAACTACGCACCCGAGCGAGCCCGATTAGGGATCGTCGCAGGCTTCAACCCGCCAGAGTGCAAGGGCGAGCCTCGACCTGGGGCCAGGGCGTCCGTGATCACCCTGGTCCCGGCGCCAGGTAAGTTTAAGCAATACCTAACCAATCAAAACCAATCAAAAACTAAACAATACCAACTAATATCCTCATTTGACAAAAACTCAGCAACAAGTAAACAAATACAAACAACAATAAACCATCCTAACACATTCATAACACACACCGATCGCATGAACAACGACGAATAATCCACTCAAACCCAGCTATCATCCAACATGTTCGATCCGTTGCTTCAAATATCAAAACACAACAAATACTACTCACTTGACTCGCACAGTAGCATCGTACTACTAGAGCGAATCGCACTCGCGTAGAAGTGGAAAATCCTCCCCCATCCGCCTCTCCCCATCTAATGCGAATAGGAGAAACCTTGTTCAAGATAGAACCTTCACATAGAACACCAATCGGTCACACAAACCACATCATCCTCACTTAGATCAATACTCGTGTAAATTCAAATTTGCACATTAAGTGAGGCAATGTGAATCAACTAAACCATCCGTGCCAACCCAACCAAACAGAACCATGGTGAATTCCGAGTGGATGGATGTTATTCGTACGATGCTTATTTGCTTGATAAAGAGGATGTAAGAATTGTGTGTGTTGATGGTTTGTATATGACTTAGCACTCGTGTGTCTGCTCATGTTGTGTGTATTGTTTTGCTTTGGGACACGATGCGATGTGATGCGATGCGATGCGATGCGATTCGATGTGGTGTTAGTATGAGAAAGTTTTCTCGATAGTGATGTTCTGGTGTGCTGATGTGCCGATGTGATGTGATGTGATGGGATGTGATGTGATGTGATGGGATGTGATGTGATGTGGAGTGAAGTGATGTGTTGATTTGAGCATTGTATTGATCGATAGTAAGGGATGGTCCGAAGACCTCCCCACTGGCAAAAACTACGCACCCGAGCGAGCCCGATTAGGGATCGTCGCAGGCTTCAACCCGCCAGAGTGCAAGGGCGAGCCTCGACCTGGGGCCAGGGCGTCCGTGATCACCCTGGTCCCGGTGCCAGATAAGTTTAAGCAATACCTAACCAATCAAAACCAATCAAAAACTAAACAATACCAACTAATATCCTCATTTGACAAAAACTCAGCAACAAGTAAACAAATACAAACAACAATAAACCATCCTAACACATTCATAACACACACCGATCGCATGAACAACGACGAATAATCCACTCAAACCCAGCTATCATCCAACATGTTCGATCCGTTGCTTCAAATATCAAAACACAACAAATACTACTCACTTGACTCGCACAGTAGCATCGTACTACCAGAGCGAATCGCACTCGCGTAGAAGTGGAAAATCCTCCCCCATCCGCCTCTCCCCATCTAATGCGAATAGGAGAAACCTTGTTCAAGATAGAACCTTCACATAGAACACCAATCGGTCACACAAACCACATCATCCTCACTTAGATCAATACTCGTGTAAATTCAAATTTGCACATTAAGTGAGGCAATGTGAATCAACTAAACCATCCGTGCCAACCCAACCAAACAGAACCATGGTGAATTCCGAGTGGATGGATGTTATTCGTACGATGCTTATTTGCTTGATAAAGAGGATGTAAGAATTGTGTGTGTTGATGGTTTGTATATGACTTAGCACTCGTGTGTCTGCTCATGTTGTGTGTATTGTTTTGCTTTGGGACACGATGCGATGCGATGCGATTCGATGTGGTGTTAGTATGAGAAAGTTTTCTCGATAGTGATGTTCTGGTTTTCTGATGTGCCGATGTGATGTGATGTGATGGGATGTGATGTGATGTGGAGTGAAGTGAAGTGATGTGTTGATTCGAGCATTGTATTGATCGATAGTAAGGGATGGTCCGAAGACCTCCCCACTGGCAAAAACTACGCACCCGAGCGAGCCCGATTAGGGATCGTCGCAGGCTTCAACCCGCCAGAGTGCAAGGGCGAGCCTCGACCTGGGGCCAGGGCGTCCGTGATCACCCTGGTCCTGGCGCCAGGTAAGTTTAAGCAATACCTAACCAATCAAAACCAATCAAAAACTAAACAATACCAACTAATATCCTCATTTGACAAAAACTCAGCAACAAGTAAACAAATACAAACAACAATAAACCATCCTAACACATTCATAACACACACCGATCGCATGAACAACGACGAATAATCCACTCAAACCCAGCTATCATCCAACATGTTCGATCCGTTGCTTCAAATATCAAAACACAACAAATACTACTCACTTGACTCGCACAGTAGCATCGTACTACTAGAGCGAATCGCACTCGCGTATAAGTGGAAAATCCTCCCCCATCCGCCTCTCCCCATCTAATGCGAATAGGAGAAACCTTGTTCAAGATAGAACCTTCACATAGAACACCAATCGGTCACACAAACCACATCATCCTCACTTAGATCAATACTCGTGTAAATTCAAATTTGCACATTAAGTGAGGCAATGTGAATCAACTAAACCATCCGTGCCAACCCAACCAAACAGAACCATGGTGAATTCCGAGTGGATGGATGTTATTCGTACGATGCTTATTTGCTTGATAAAGAGGATGTAAGAATTGTGTGTGTTGATGGTTTGTATATGACTTAGCACTCGTGTGTCTGCTCATGTTGTGTGTATTGTTTAGATTTGGGACACGATGCGATGTGATGCGATGCGATGCGATTCGATGTGGCGTTAGTATGAGAAAGTTTTCTCGATAGTGATGTTCTGGTTTGCTGATGTGCCGATGTGATGTGATGTGATGGGATGTGATGTGATGTGGAGTGAAGTGATGTGTTGATTTGAGCATTGTATTGATCGATAGTAAGGGATGGTCCGAAGACCTCCCCACTGGCAAAAACTACGCACCCGAGCGAGCCCGATTAGGGATCGTCGCAGGCTTCAACCCGCCAGAGTGCAAGGGCGAGCCTCGACCTGGGGCCAGGGCGTCCGTGATCACCCTGGTCCCGGTGCCAGGTAAGTTTAAGCAATACCTAACCAATCAAAACCAATCAAAAACTAAACAATACCAACTAATATCCTCATTTGACAAAAACTCAGCAACAAGTAAACAAATACAAACAACAATAAACCATCCTAACACATTCATAACACACACCGATCGCATGAACAACGACGAATAATCCACTCAAACCCAGCTATCATCCAACATGTTCGATCCGTTGCTTCAAATATCAAAACACAACAAATACTACTCACTTGACTCGCACAGTAGCATCGTACTACTAGAGCGAATCGCACTCGCGTATAAGTGGAAAATCCTCCCCCATCCGCCTCTCCCCATCTAATGCGAATAGGAGAAACCTTGTTCAAGATAGAACCTTCACATAGAACACCAATCGGTCACACAAACCACATCATCCTCACTTAGATCAATACTCGTGTAAATTCAAATTTGCACATTAAGTGAGGCAATGTGAATCAACTAAACCATCCGTGCCAACCCAACCAAACAGAACCATGGTGAATTCCGAGTGGATGGATGTTATTCGTACGATGCTTATTTGCTTGATAAAGAGGATGTAAGAATTGTGTGTGTTGATGGTTTGTATATGACTTAGCACTCGTGTGTCTGCTCATGTTGTGTGTATTGTTTAGATTTGGGACACGATGCGATGTGATGCGATGCGATGCGATTCGATGTGGCGTTAGTATGAGAAAGTTTTCTCGATAGTGATGTTCTGGTTTGCTGATGTGCCGATGTGATGTGATGTGATGGGATGTGATGTGATGTGGAGTGAAGTGATGTGTTGATTTGAGCATTGTATTGATCGATAGTAAGGGATGGTCCGAAGACCTCCCCACTGGCAAAAACTACGCACCCGAGCGAGCCCGATTAGGGATCGTCGCAGGCTTCAACCCGCCAGAGTGCAAGGGCGAGCCTCGACCTGGGGCCAGGGCGTCCGTGATCACCCTGGTCCCGGCGCCAGGTAAGTTTAAGCAATACCTAACCAATCAAAACCAATCAAAAACTAAACAATACCAACTAATATCCTCATTTGACAAAAACTCAGCAACAAGTAAACAAATACAAACAACAATAAACCATCCTAACACATTCATAACACACACCGATCGCATGAACAACGACGAATAATCCACTCAAACCCAGCTATCATCCAACATGTTCGATCCGTTGCTTCAAATATCAAAACACAACAAATACTACTCACTTGACTCGCACAGTAGCATCGTACTACTAGAGCGAATCGCACTCGCGTAGAAGTGGAAAATCCTCCCCCATCCGCCTCTCCCCATCTAATGCGAATAGGAGAAACCTTGTTCAAGATAGAACCTTCACATAGAACACCAATCGGTCACACAAACCACATCATCCTCACTTAGATCAATACTCGTGTAAATTCAAATTTGCACATTAAGTGAGGCAATGTGAATCAACTAAACCATCCGTGCCAACCCAACCAAACAGAACCATGGTGAATTCCGAGTGGATGGATGTTATTCGTACGATGCTTATTTGCTTGATAAAGAGGATGTAAGAATTGTGTGTGTTGATGGTTTGTATATGACTTAGCACTCGTGTGTCTGCTCATGTTGTGTGTATTGTTTAGATTTGGGACACGATGCGATGTGATGCGATGCGATGCGATTCGATGTGGCGTTAGTATGAGAAAGTTTTCTCGATAGTGATGTTCTGGTTTGCTGATGTGCCGATGTGATGTGATGTGATGGGATGTGATGTGATGTGGAGTGAAGTGATGTGTTGATTTGAGCATTGTATTGATCGATAGTAAGGGATGGTCCGAAGACCTCCCCACTGGCAAAAACTACGCACCCGAGCGAGCCCGATTAGGGATCGTCGCAGGCTTCAACCCGCCAGAGTGCAAGGGCGAGCCTCGACCTGGGGCCAGGGCGTCCGTGATCACCCTGGTCCCGGCGCCAGGTAAGTTTAAGCAATACCTAACCAATCAAAACCAATCAAAAACTAAACAATACCAACTAATATCCTCATTTGACAAAAACTCAGCAACAAGTAAACAAATACAAACAACAATAAACCATCCTAACACATTCATAACACACACCGATCGCATGAACAACGACGAATAATCCACTCAAACCCAGCTATCATCCAACATGTTCGATCCGTTGCTTCAAATATCAAAACACAACAAATACTACTCACTTGACTCGCACAGTAGCATCGTACTACTAGAGCGAATCGCACTCGCGTATAAGTGGAAAATCCTCCCCCATCCGCCTCTCCCCATCTAATGCGAATAGGAGAAACCTTGTTCAAGATAGAACCTTCACATAGAACACCAATCGGTCACACAAACCACATCATCCTCACTTAGATCAATACTCGTGTAAATTCAAATTTGCACATTAAGTGAGGCAATGTGAATCAACTAAACCATCCGTGCCAACCCAACCAAACAGAACCATGGTGAATTCCGAGTGGATGGATGTTATTCGTACGATGCTTATTTGCTTGATAAAGAGGATGTAAGAATTGTGTGTGTTGATGGTTTGTATATGACTTAGCACTCGTGTGTCTGCTCATGTTGTGTGTATTGTTTAGATTTGGGACACGATGCGATGTGATGCGATGCGATGCGATTCGATGTGGCGTTAGTATGAGAAAGTTTTCTCGATAGTGATGTTCTGGTTTGCTGATGTGCCGATGTGATGTGATGTGATGGGATGTGATGTGATGTGGAGTGAAGTGATGTGTTGATTTGAGCATTGTATTGATCGATAGTAAGGGATGGTCCGAAGACCTCCCCACTGGCAAAAACTACGCACCCGAGCGAGCCCGATTAGGGATCGTCGCAGGCTTCAACCCGCCAGAGTGCAAGGGCGAGCCTCGACCTGGGGCCAGGGCGTCCGTGATCACCCTGGTCCCGGTGCCAGGTAAGTTTAAGCAATACCTAACCAATCAAAACCAATCAAAAACTAAACAATACCAACTAATATCCTCATTTGACAAAAACTCAGCAACAAGTAAACAAATACAAACAACAATAAACCATCCTAACACATTCATAACACACACCGATCGCATGAACAACGACGAATAATCCACTCAAACCCAGCTATCATCCAACATGTTCGATCCGTTGCTTCAAATATCAAAACACAACAAATACTACTCACTTGACTCGCACAGTAGCATCGTACTACTAGAGCGAATCGCACTCGCGTATAAGTGGAAAATCCTCCCCCATCCGCCTCTCCCCATCTAATGCGAATAGGAGAAACCTTGTTCAAGATAGAACCTTCACATAGAACACCAATCGGTCACACAAACCACATCATCCTCACTTAGATCAATACTCGTGTAAATTCAAATTTGCACATTAAGTGAGGCAATGTGAATCAACTAAACCATCCGTGCCAACCCAACCAAACAGAACCATGGTGAATTCCGAGTGGATGGATGTTATTCGTACGATGCTTATTTGCTTGATAAAGAGGATGTAAGAATTGTGTGTGTTGATGGTTTGTATATGACTTAGCACTCGTGTGTCTGCTCATGTTGTGTGTATTGTTTAGATTTGGGACACGATGCGATGTGATGCGATGCGATGCGATTCGATGTGGCGTTAGTATGAGAAAGTTTTCTCGATAGTGATGTTCTGGTTTGCTGATGTGCCGATGTGATGTGATGTGATGGGATGTGATGTGATGTGGAGTGAAGTGATGTGTTGATTTGAGCATTGTATTGATCGATAGTAAGGGATGGTCCGAAGACCTCCCCACTGGCAAAAACTACGCACCCGAGCGAGCCCGATTAGGGATCGTCGCAGGCTTCAACCCGCCAGAGTGCAAGGGCGAGCCTCGACCTGGGGCCAGGGCGTCCGTGATCACCCTGGTCCCGGCGCCAGGTAAGTTAAGCAATACCTAACCAATCAAAACCAATCAAAAACTAAACAATACCAACTAATATCCTCATTTGACAAAAACTCAGCAACAAGTAAACAAATACAAACAACAATAAACCATCCTAACACATTCATAACACACACCGATCGCATGAACAACGACGAATAATCCACTCAAACCCAGCTATCATCCAACATGTTCGATCCGTTGCTTCAAATATCAAAACACAACAAATACTACTCACTTGACTCGCACAGTAGCATCGTACTACTAGAGCGAATCGCACTCGCGTAGAAGTGGAAAATCCTCCCCCATCCGCCTCTCCCCATCTAATGCGAATAGGAGAAACCTTGTTCAAGATGGAACCTTCACATAGAACACCAATCGGTCACACAAACCACATCATCCTCACTTAGATCAATACTCGTGTAAATTCAAATTTGCACATTAAGTGAGGCAATGTGAATCAACTAAACCATCCGTGCCAACCCAACCAAACAGAACCATGGTGAATTCCGAGTGGATGGATGTTATTCGTACGATGCTTATTTGCTTGATAAAGAGGATGTAAGAATTGTGTGTGTTGATGGTTTGTATATGACTTAGCACTCGTGTGTCTGCTCATGTTGTGTGTATTGTTTAGATTTGGGACACGATGCGATGTGATGCGATGCGATGCGATTCGATGTGGCGTTAGTATGAGAAAGTTTTCTCGATAGTGATGTTCTGGTTTGCTGATGTGCCGATGTGATGTGATGTGATGGGATGTGATGTGATGTGGAGTGAAGTGATGTGTTGATTTGAGCATTGTATTGATCGATAGTAAGGGATGGTCCGAAGACCTCCCCACTGGCAAAAACTACGCACCCGAGCGAGCCCGATTAGGGATCGTCGCAGGCTTCAACCCGCCAGAGTGCAAGGGCGAGCCTCGACCTGGGGCCAGGGCGTCCGTGATCACCCTGGTCCCGGCGCCAGGTAAGTTTAAGCAATACCTAACCAATCAAAACCAATCAAAAACTAAACAATACCAACTAATATCCTCATTTGACAAAAACTCAGCAACAAGTAAACAAATACAAACAACAATAAACCATCCTAACACATTCATAACACACACCGATCGCATGAACAACGACGAATAATCCACTCAAACCCAGCTATCATCCAACATGTTCGATCCGTTGCTTCAAATATCAAAACACAACAAATACTACTCACTTGACTCGCACAGTAGCATCGTACTACTAGAGCGAATCGCACTCGCGTAGAAGTGGAAAATCCTCCCCCATCCGCCTCTCCCCATCTAATGCGAATAGGAGAAACCTTGTTCAAGATAGAACCTTCACATAGAACACCAATCGGTCACACAAACCACATCATCCTCACTTAGATCAATACTCGTGTAAATTCAAATTTGCACATTAAGTGAGGCAATGTGAATCAACTAAACCATCCGTGCCAACCCAACCAAACAGAACCATGGTGAATTCCGAGTGGATGGATGTTATTCGTACGATGCTTATTTGCTTGATAAAGAGGATGTAAGAATTGTGTGTGTTGATGGTTTGTATATGACTTAGCACTCGTGTGTCTGCTCATGTTGTGTGTATTGTTTAGATTTGGGACACGATGCGATGTGATGCGATGCGATGCGATTCGATGTGGCGTTAGTATGAGAAAGTTTTCTCGATAGTGATGTTCTGGTTTGCTGATGTGCCGATGTGATGTGATGTGATGGGATGTGATGTGATGTGGAGTGAAGTGATGTGTTGATTTGAGCATTGTATTGATCGATAGTAAGGGATGGTCCGAAGACCTCCCCACTGGCAAAAACTACGCACCCGAGCGAGCCCGATTAGGGATCGTCGCAGGCTTCAACCCGCCAGAGTGCAAGGGCGAGCCTCGACCTGGGGCCAGGGCGTCCGTGATCACCCTGGTCCCGGCGCCAGGTAAGTTTAAGCAATACCTAACCAATCAAAACCAATCAAAAACTAAACAATACCAACTAATATCCTCATTTGACAAAAACTCAGCAACAAGTAAACAAATACAAACAACAATAAACCATCCTAACACATTCATAACACACACCGATCGCATGAACAACGACGAATAATCCACTCAAACCCAGCTATCATCCAACATGTTCGATCCGTTGCTTCAAATATCAAAACACAACAAATACTACTCACTTGACTCGCACAGTAGCATCGTACTACTAGAGCGAATCGCACTCGCGTATAAGTGGAAAATCCTCCCCCATCCGCCTCTCCCCATCTAATGCGAATAGGAGAAACCTTGTTCAAGATAGAACCTTCACATAGAACACCAATCGGTCACACAAACCACATCATACTCACTTAGATCAATACTCGTGTAAATTCAAATTTGCACATTAAGTGAGGCAATGTGAATCAACTAAACCATCCGTGCCAACCCAACCAAACAGAACCATGGTGAATTCCGAGTGGATGGATGTTATTCGTACGATGCTTATTTGCTTGATAAAGAGGATGTAAGAATTGTGTGTGTTGATGGTTTGTATATGACTTAGCACTCGTGTGTCTGCTCATATTGTGTGTATTGTTTAGATTTGGGACACGATGCGATGCGATGCGATTCGATGTGGCGTTAGTATGAGAAAGTTTTCTCGATAGTGATGTTCTGGTTTGCTGATGTGCCGATGTGATGTGATGTGATGTGGAGTGAAGTGATGTGTTGATTTGAGCATTGTATTGATCGATAGTAAGGGATGGTCCGAAGACCTCCCCACTGGCAAAAACTACGCACCCGAGCGAGCCCGATTAGGGATCGTCGCAGGCTTCAACCCGCCAGAGTGCAAGGGCGAGCCTCGACCTGGGGCCAGGGCGTCCGTGATCACCCTGGTCCCGGCGCCAGGTAAGTTTAAGCAATACCTAACCAATCAAAACCAATCAAAAACTAAACAATACCAACTAATATCCTCATTTGACAAAAACTCAGCAACAAGTAAACAAATACAAACAACAATAAACCATCCTAACACATTCATAACACACACCGATCGCATGAACAACGACGAATAATCCACTCAAACCCAGCTATCATCCAACATGTTCGATCCGTTGCTTCAAATATCAAAACACAACAAATACTACTCACTTGACTCGCACAGTAGCATCGTACTACTAGAGCGAATCGCACTCGCGTATAAGTGGAAAATCCTCCCCCATCCGCCTCTCCCCATCTAATGCGAATAGGAGAAACCTTGTTCAAGATAGAACCTTCACATAGAACACCAATCGGTCACACAAACCACATCATCCTCACTTAGATCAATACTCGTGTAAATTCAAATTTGCACATTAAGTGAGGCAATGTGAATCAACTAAACCATCCGTGCCAACCCAACCAAACAGAACCATGGTGAATTCCGAGTGGATGGATGTTATTCGTACGATGCTTATTTGCTTGATAAAGAGGATGTAAGAATTGTGTGTGTTGATGGTTTGTATATGACTTAGCACTCGTGTGTCTGCTCATATTGTGTGTATTGTTTAGATTTGGGACACGATGCGATGCGATGCGATTCGATGTGGCGTTAGTATGAGAAAGTTTTCTCGATAGTGATGTTCTGGTTTGCTGATGTGCCGATGTGATGTGATGTGATGTGGAGTGAAGTGATGTGTTGATTTGAGCATTGTATTGATCGATAGTAAGGGATGGTCCGAAGACCTCCCCACTGGCAAAAACTACGCACCCGAGCGAGCCCGATTAGGGATCGTCGCAGGCTTCAACCCGCCAGAGTGCAAGGGCGAGCCTCGACCTGGGGCCAGGGCGTCCGTGATCACCCTGGTCCCGGTGCCAGGTAAGTTTAAGCAATACCTAACCAATCAAAACCAATCAAAAACTAAACAATACCAACTAATATCCTCATTTGACAAAAACTCAGCAACAAGTAAACAAATACAAACAACAATAAACCATCCTAACACATTCATAACACACACCGATCGCATGAACAACGACGAATAATCCACTCAAACCCAGCTATCATCCAACATGTTCGATCCGTTGCTTCAAATATCAAAACACAACAAATACTACTCACTTGACTCGCACAGTAGCATCGTACTACTAGAGCGAATCGCACTCGCGTATAAGTGGAAAATCCTCCCCCATCCGCCTCTCCCCATCTAATGCGAATAGGAGAAACCTTGTTCAAGATAGAACCTTCACATAGAACACCAATCGGTCACACAAACCACATCATCCTCACTTAGATCAATACTCGTGTAAATTCAAATTTGCACATTAAGTGAGGCAATGTGAATCAACTAAACCATCCGTGCCAACCCAACCAAACAGAACCATGGTGAATTCCGAGTGGATGGATGTTATTCGTACGATGCTTATTTGCTTGATAAAGAGGATGTAAGAATTGTGTGTGTTGATGGTTTGTATATGACTTAGCACTCGTGTGTCTGCTCATGTTGTGTGTATTGTTTAGATTTGGGACACGATGCGATGTGATGCGATGCGATGCGATTCGATGTGGCGTTAGTATGAGAAAGTTTTCTCGATAGTGATGTTCTGGTTTGCTGATGTGCCGATGTGATGTGATGTGATGGGATGTGATGTGATGTGGAGTGAAGTGATGTGTTGATTTGAGCATTGTATTGATCGATAGTAAGGGATGGTCCGAAGACCTCCCCACTGGCAAAAACTACGCACCCGAGCGAGCCCGATTAGGGATCGTCGCAGGCTTCAACCCGCCAGAGTGCAAGGGCGAGCCTCGACCTGGGGCCAGGGCGTCCGTGATCACCCTGGTCCCGGTGCCAGGTAAGTTTAAGCAATACCTAACCAATCAAAACCAATCAAAAACTAAACAATACCAACTAATATCCTCATTTGACAAAAACTCAGCAACAAGTAAACAAATACAAACAACAATAAACCATCCTAACACATTCATAACACACACCGATCGCATGAACAACGACGAATAATCCACTCAAACCCAGCTATCATCCAACATGTTCGATCCGTTGCTTCAAATATCAAAACACAACAAATACTACTCACTTGACTCGCACAGTAGCATCGTACTACTAGAGCGAATCGCACTCGCGTATAAGTGGAAAATCCTCCCCCATCCGCCTCTCCCCATCTAATGCGAATAGGAGAAACCTTGTTCAAGATAGAACCTTCACATAGAACACCAATCGGTCACACAAACCACATCATCCTCACTTAGATCAATACTCGTGTAAATTCAAATTTGCACATTAAGTGAGGCAATGTGAATCAACTAAACCATCCGTGCCAACCCAACCAAACAGAACCATGGTGAATTCCGAGTGGATGGATGTTATTCGTACGATGCTTATTTGCTTGATAAAGAGGATGTAAGAATTGTGTGTGTTGATGGTTTGTATATGACTTAGCACTCGTGTGTCTGCTCATGTTGTGTGTATTGTTTAGATTTGGGACACGATGCGATGTGATGCGATGCGATGCGATTCGATGTGGCGTTAGTATGAGAAAGTTTTCTCGATAGTGATGTTCTGGTTTGCTGATGTGCCGATGTGATGTGATGTGATGGGATGTGATGTGATGTGGAGTGAAGTGATGTGTTGATTTGAGCATTGTATTGATCGATAGTAAGGGATGGTCCGAAGACCTCCCCACTGGCAAAAACTACGCACCCGAGCGAGCCCGATTAGGGATCGTCGCAGGCTTCAACCCGCCAGAGTGCAAGGGCGAGCCTCGACCTGGGGCCAGGGCGTCCGTGATCACCCTGGTCCCGGCGCCAGGTAAGTTTAAGCAATACCTAACCAATCAAAACCAATCAAAAACTAAACAATACCAACTAATATCCTCATTTGACAAAAACTCAGCAACAAGTAAACAAATACAAACAACAATAAACCATCCTAACACATTCATAACACACACCGATCGCATGAACAACGACGAATAATCCACTCAAACCCAGCTATCATCCAACATGTTCGATCCGTTGCTTCAAATATCAAAACACAACAAATACTACTCACTTGACTCGCACAGTAGCATCGTACTACTAGAGCGAATCGCACTCGCGTAGAAGTGGAAAATCCTCCCCCATCCGCCTCTCCCCATCTAATGCGAATAGGAGAAACCTTGTTCAAGATAGAACCTTCACATAGAACACCAATCGGTCACACAAACCACATCATCCTCACTTAGATCAATACTCGTGTAAATTCAAATTTGCACATTAAGTGAGGCAATGTGAATCAACTAAACCATCCGTGCCAACCCAACCAAACAGAACCATGGTGAATTCCGAGTGGATGGATGTTATTCGTACGATGCTTATTTGCTTGATAAAGAGGATGTAAGAATTGTGTGTGTTGATGGTTTGTATATGACTTAGCACTCGTGTGTCTGCTCATGTTGTGTGTATTGTTTAGATTTGGGACACGATGCGATGTGATGCGATGCGATGCGATTCGATGTGGCGTTAGTATGAGAAAGTTTTCTCGATAGTGATGTTCTGGTTTGCTGATGTGCCGATGTGATGTGATGTGATGGGATGTGATGTGATGTGGAGTGAAGTGATGTGTTGATTTGAGCATTGTATTGATCGATAGTAAGGGATGGTCCGAAGACCTCCCCACTGGCAAAAACTACGCACCCGAGCGAGCCCGATTAGGGATCGTCGCAGGCTTCAACCCGCCAGAGTGCAAGGGCGAGCCTCGACCTGGGGCCAGGGCGTCCGTGATCACCCTGGTCCCGGCGCCAGGTAAGTTTAAGCAATACCTAACCAATCAAAACCAATCAAAAACTAAACAATACCAACTAATATCCTCATTTGACAAAAACTCAGCAACAAGTAAACAAATACAAACAACAATAAACCATCCTAACACATTCATAACACACACCGATCGCATGAACAACGACGAATAATCCACTCAAACCCAGCTATCATCCAACATGTTCGATCCGTTGCTTCAAATATCAAAACACAACAAATACTACTCACTTGACTCGCACAGTAGCATCGTACTACTAGAGCGAATCGCACTCGCGTATAAGTGGAAAATCCTCCCCCATCCGCCTCTCCCCATCTAATGCGAATAGGAGAAACCTTGTTCAAGATAGAACCTTCACATAGAACACCAATCGGTCACACAAACCACATCATCCTCACTTAGATCAATACTCGTGTAAATTCAAATTTGCACATTAAGTGAGGCAATGTGAATCAACTAAACCATCCGTGCCAACCCAACCAAACAGAACCATGGTGAATTCCGAGTGGATGGATGTTATTCGTACGATGCTTATTTGCTTGATAAAGAGGATGTAAGAATTGTGTGTGTTGATGGTTTGTATATGACTTAGCACTCGTGTGTCTGCTCATGTTGTGTGTATTGTTTAGATTTGGGACACGATGCGATGTGATGCGATGCGATGCGATTCGATGTGGCGTTAGTATGAGAAAGTTTTCTCGATAGTGATGTTCTGGTTTGCTGATGTGCCGATGTGATGTGATGTGATGGGATGTGATGTGATGTGGAGTGAAGTGATGTGTTGATTTGAGCATTGTATTGATCGATAGTAAGGGATGGTCCGAAGACCTCCCCACTGGCAAAAACTACGCACCCGAGCGAGCCCGATTAGGGATCGTCGCAGGCTTCAACCCGCCAGAGTGCAAGGGCGAGCCTCGACCTGGGGCCAGGGCGTCCGTGATCACCCTGGTCCCGGTGCCAGGTAAGTTTAAGCAATACCTAACCAATCAAAACCAATCAAAAACTAAACAATACCAACTAATATCCTCATTTGACAAAAACTCAGCAACAAGTAAACAAATACAAACAACAATAAACCATCCTAACACATTCATAACACACACCGATCGCATGAACAACGACGAATAATCCACTCAAACCCAGCTATCATCCAACATGTTCGATCCGTTGCTTCAAATATCAAAACACAACAAATACTACTCACTTGACTCGCACAGTAGCATCGTACTACTAGAGCGAATCGCACTCGCGTATAAGTGGAAAATCCTCCCCCATCCGCCTCTCCCCATCTAATGCGAATAGGAGAAACCTTGTTCAAGATAGAACCTTCACATAGAACACCAATCGGTCACACAAACCACATCATCCTCACTTAGATCAATACTCGTGTAAATTCAAATTTGCACATTAAGTGAGGCAATGTGAATCAACTAAACCATCCGTGCCAACCCAACCAAACAGAACCATGGTGAATTCCGAGTGGATGGATGTTATTCGTACGATGCTTATTTGCTTGATAAAGAGGATGTAAGAATTGTGTGTGTTGATGGTTTGTATATGACTTAGCACTCGTGTGTCTGCTCATGTTGTGTGTATTGTTTAGATTTGGGACACGATGCGATGTGATGCGATGCGATGCGATTCGATGTGGCGTTAGTATGAGAAAGTTTTCTCGATAGTGATGTTCTGGTTTGCTGATGTGCCGATGTGATGTGATGTGATGGGATGTGATGTGATGTGGAGTGAAGTGATGTGTTGATTTGAGCATTGTATTGATCGATAGTAAGGGATGGTCCGAAGACCTCCCCACTGGCAAAAACTACGCACCCGAGCGAGCCCGATTAGGGATCGTCGCAGGCTTCAACCCGCCAGAGTGCAAGGGCGAGCCTCGACCTGGGGCCAGGGCGTCCGTGATCACCCTGGTCCCGGCGCCAGGTAAGTTAAGCAATACCTAACCAATCAAAACCAATCAAAAACTAAACAATACCAACTAATATCCTCATTTGACAAAAACTCAGCAACAAGTAAACAAATACAAACAACAATAAACCATCCTAACACATTCATAACACACACCGATCGCATGAACAACGACGAATAATCCACTCAAACCCAGCTATCATCCAACATGTTCGATCCGTTGCTTCAAATATCAAAACACAACAAATACTACTCACTTGACTCGCACAGTAGCATCGTACTACTAGAGCGAATCGCACTCGCGTAGAAGTGGAAAATCCTCCCCCATCCGCCTCTCCCCATCTAATGCGAATAGGAGAAACCTTGTTCAAGATGGAACCTTCACATAGAACACCAATCGGTCACACAAACCACATCATCCTCACTTAGATCAATACTCGTGTAAATTCAAATTTGCACATTAAGTGAGGCAATGTGAATCAACTAAACCATCCGTGCCAACCCAACCAAACAGAACCATGGTGAATTCCGAGTGGATGGATGTTATTCGTACGATGCTTATTTGCTTGATAAAGAGGATGTAAGAATTGTGTGTGTTGATGGTTTGTATATGACTTAGCACTCGTGTGTCTGCTCATGTTGTGTGTATTGTTTAGATTTGGGACACGATGCGATGTGATGCGATGCGATGCGATTCGATGTGGCGTTAGTATGAGAAAGTTTTCTCGATAGTGATGTTCTGGTTTGCTGATGTGCCGATGTGATGTGATGTGATGGGATGTGATGTGATGTGGAGTGAAGTGATGTGTTGATTTGAGCATTGTATTGATCGATAGTAAGGGATGGTCCGAAGACCTCCCCACTGGCAAAAACTACGCACCCGAGCGAGCCCGATTAGGGATCGTCGCAGGCTTCAACCCGCCAGAGTGCAAGGGCGAGCCTCGACCTGGGGCCAGGGCGTCCGTGATCACCCTGGTCCCGGCGCCAGGTAAGTTTAAGCAATACCTAACCAATCAAAACCAATCAAAAACTAAACAATACCAACTAATATCCTCATTTGACAAAAACTCAGCAACAAGTAAACAAATACAAACAACAATAAACCATCCTAACACATTCATAACACACACCGATCGCATGAACAACGACGAATAATCCACTCAAACCCAGCTATCATCCAACATGTTCGATCCGTTGCTTCAAATATCAAAACACAACAAATACTACTCACTTGACTCGCACAGTAGCATCGTACTACTAGAGCGAATCGCACTCGCGTAGAAGTGGAAAATCCTCCCCCATCCGCCTCTCCCCATCTAATGCGAATAGGAGAAACCTTGTTCAAGATAGAACCTTCACATAGAACACCAATCGGTCACACAAACCACATCATCCTCACTTAGATCAATACTCGTGTAAATTCAAATTTGCACATTAAGTGAGGCAATGTGAATCAACTAAACCATCCGTGCCAACCCAACCAAACAGAACCATGGTGAATTCCGAGTGGATGGATGTTATTCGTACGATGCTTATTTGCTTGATAAAGAGGATGTAAGAATTGTGTGTGTTGATGGTTTGTATATGACTTAGCACTCGTGTGTCTGCTCATGTTGTGTGTATTGTTTAGATTTGGGACACGATGCGATGTGATGCGATGCGATGCGATTCGATGTGGCGTTAGTATGAGAAAGTTTTCTCGATAGTGATGTTCTGGTTTGCTGATGTGCCGATGTGATGTGATGTGATGGGATGTGATGTGATGTGGAGTGAAGTGATGTGTTGATTTGAGCATTGTATTGATCGATAGTAAGGGATGGTCCGAAGACCTCCCCACTGGCAAAAACTACGCACCCGAGCGAGCCCGATTAGGGATCGTCGCAGGCTTCAACCCGCCAGAGTGCAAGGGCGAGCCTCGACCTGGGGCCAGGGCGTCCGTGATCACCCTGGTCCCGGCGCCAGGTAAGTTTAAGCAATACCTAACCAATCAAAACCAATCAAAAACTAAACAATACCAACTAATATCCTCATTTGACAAAAACTCAGCAACAAGTAAACAAATACAAACAACAATAAACCATCCTAACACATTCATAACACACACCGATCGCATGAACAACGACGAATAATCCACTCAAACCCAGCTATCATCCAACATGTTCGATCCGTTGCTTCAAATATCAAAACACAACAAATACTACTCACTTGACTCGCACAGTAGCATCGTACTACTAGAGCGAATCGCACTCGCGTATAAGTGGAAAATCCTCCCCCATCCGCCTCTCCCCATCTAATGCGAATAGGAGAAACCTTGTTCAAGATAGAACCTTCACATAGAACACCAATCGGTCACACAAACCACATCATACTCACTTAGATCAATACTCGTGTAAATTCAAATTTGCACATTAAGTGAGGCAATGTGAATCAACTAAACCATCCGTGCCAACCCAACCAAACAGAACCATGGTGAATTCCGAGTGGATGGATGTTATTCGTACGATGCTTATTTGCTTGATAAAGAGGATGTAAGAATTGTGTGTGTTGATGGTTTGTATATGACTTAGCACTCGTGTGTCTGCTCATATTGTGTGTATTGTTTAGATTTGGGACACGATGCGATGCGATGCGATTCGATGTGGCGTTAGTATGAGAAAGTTTTCTCGATAGTGATGTTCTGGTTTGCTGATGTGCCGATGTGATGTGATGTGATGTGGAGTGAAGTGATGTGTTGATTTGAGCATTGTATTGATCGATAGTAAGGGATGGTCCGAAGACCTCCCCACTGGCAAAAACTACGCACCCGAGCGAGCCCGATTAGGGATCGTCGCAGGCTTCAACCCGCCAGAGTGCAAGGGCGAGCCTCGACCTGGGGCCAGGGCGTCCGTGATCACCCTGGTCCCGGCGCCAGGTAAGTTTAAGCAATACCTAACCAATCAAAACCAATCAAAAACTAAACAATACCAACTAATATCCTCATTTGACAAAAACTCAGCAACAAGTAAACAAATACAAACAACAATAAACCATCCTAACACATTCATAACACACACCGATCGCATGAACAACGACGAATAATCCACTCAAACCCAGCTATCATCCAACATGTTCGATCCGTTGCTTCAAATATCAAAACACAACAAATACTACTCACTTGACTCGCACAGTAGCATCGTACTACTAGAGCGAATCGCACTCGCGTATAAGTGGAAAATCCTCCCCCATCCGCCTCTCCCCATCTAATGCGAATAGGAGAAACCTTGTTCAAGATAGAACCTTCACATAGAACACCAATCGGTCACACAAACCACATCATCCTCACTTAGATCAATACTCGTGTAAATTCAAATTTGCACATTAAGTGAGGCAATGTGAATCAACTAAACCATCCGTGCCAACCCAACCAAACAGAACCATGGTGAATTCCGAGTGGATGGATGTTATTCGTACGATGCTTATTTGCTTGATAAAGAGGATGTAAGAATTGTGTGTGTTGATGGTTTGTATATGACTTAGCACTCGTGTGTCTGCTCATATTGTGTGTATTGTTTAGATTTGGGACACGATGCGATGCGATGCGATTCGATGTGGCGTTAGTATGAGAAAGTTTTCTCGATAGTGATGTTCTGGTTTGCTGATGTGCCGATGTGATGTGATGTGATGTGGAGTGAAGTGATGTGTTGATTTGAGCATTGTATTGATCGATAGTAAGGGATGGTCCGAAGACCTCCCCACTGGCAAAAACTACGCACCCGAGCGAGCCCGATTAGGGATCGTCGCAGGCTTCAACCCGCCAGAGTGCAAGGGCGAGCCTCGACCTGGGGCCAGGGCGTCCGTGATCACCCTGGTCCCGGCGCCAGGTAAGTTTAAGCAATACCTAACCAATCAAAACCAATCAAAAACTAAACAATACCAACTAATATCCTCATTTGACAAAAACTCAGCAACAAGTAAACAAATACAAACAACAATAAACCATCCTAACACATTCATAACACACACCGATCGCATGAACAACGACGAATAATCCACTCAAACCCAGCTATCATCCAACATGTTCGATCCGTTGCTTCAAATATCAAAACACAACAAATACTACTCACTTGACTCGCACAGTAGCATCGTACTACCAGAGCGAATCGCACTCGCGTAGAAGTGGAAAATCCTCCCCCATCCGCCTCTCCCCATCTAATGCGAATAGGAGAAACCTTGTTCAAGATAGAACCTTCACATAGAACACCAATCGGTCACACAAACCACATCATCCTCACTTAGATCAATACTCGTGTAAATTCAAATTTGCACATTAAGTGAGGCAATGTGAATCAACTAAACCATCCGTGCCAACCCAACCAAACAGAACCATGGTGAATTCCGAGTGGATGGATGTTATTCGTACGATGCTTATTTGCTTGATAAAGAGGATGTAAGAATTGTGTGTGTTGATGGTTTGTATATGACTTAGCACTCGTGTGTCTGCTCATGTTGTGTGTATTGTTTAGATTTGGGACACGATGCGATGCGATGCGATTCGATGTGGTGTTAGTATGAGAAAGTTTTCTCGATAGTGATGTTCTGGTTTTCTGATGTGCCGATGTGATGTGATGTGATGTGGAGTGAAGTGATGTGTTGATTTGAGCATTGTATTGATCGATAGTAAGGGATGGTCCGAAGACCTCCCCACTGGCAAAAACTACGCACCCGAGCGAGCCCGATTAGGGATCGTCGCAGGCTTCAACCCGCCAGAGTGCAAGGGCGAGCCTCGACCTGGGGCCAGGGCGTCCGTGATCACCCTGGTCCCGGCGCCAGGTAAGTTTAAGCAATACCTAACCAATCAAAACCAATCAAAAACTAAACAATACCAACTAATATCCTCATTTGACAAAAACTCAGCAACAAGTAAACAAATACAAACAACAATAAACCATCCTAACACATTCATAACACACACCGATCGCATGAACAACGACGAATAATCCACTCAAACCCAGCTATCATCCAACATGTTCGATCCGTTGCTTCAAATATCAAAACACAACAAATACTACTCACTTGACTCGCACAGTAGCATCGTACTACTAGAGCGAATCGCACTCGCGTATAAGTGGAAAATCCTCCCCCATCCGCCTCTCCCCATCTAATGCGAATAGGAGAAACCTTGTTCAAGATAGAACCTTCACATAGAACACCAATCGGTCACACAAACCACATCATCCTCACTTAGATCAATACTCGTGTAAATTCAAATTTGCACATTAAGTGAGGCAATGTGAATCAACTAAACCATCCGTGCCAACCCAACCAAACAGAACCATGGTGAATTCCGAGTGGATGGATGTTATTCGTACGATGCTTATTTGCTTGATAAAGAGGATGTAAGAATTGTGTGTGTTGATGGTTTGTATATGACTTAGCACTCGTGTGTCTGCTCATGTTGTGTGTATTGTTTTGCTTTGGGACACGATGCGATGTGATGCGATGCGATGCGATGCGATTCGATGTGGTGTTAGTATGAGAAAGTTTTCTCGATAGTGATGTTCTGGTGTGCTGATGTGCCGATGTGATGTGATGTGATGGGATGTGATGTGATGTGATGGGATGTGATGTGATGTGGAGTGAAGTGATGTGTTGATTTGAGCATTGTATTGATCGATAGTAAGGGATGGTCCGAAGACCTCCCCACTGGCAAAAACTACGCACCCGAGCGAGCCCGATTAGGGATCGTCGCAGGCTTCAACCCGCCAGAGTGCAAGGGCGAGCCTCGACCTGGGGCCAGGGCGTCCGTGATCACCCTGGTCCCGGCGCCAGGTAAGTTTAAGCAATACCTAACCAATCAAAACCAATCAAAAACTAAACAATACCAACTAATATCCTCATTTGACAAAAACTCAGCAACAAGTAAACAAATACAAACAACAATAAACCATCCTAACACATTCATAACACACACCGATCGCATGAACAACGACGAATAATCCACTCAAACCCAGCTATCATCCAACATGTTCGATCCGTTGCTTCAAATATCAAAACACAACAAATACTACTCACTTGACTCGCACAGTAGCATCGTACTACTAGAGCGAATCGCACTCGCGTATAAGTGGAAAATCCTCCCCCATCCGCCTCTCCCCATCTAATGCGAATAGGAGAAACCTTGTTCAAGATAGAACCTTCACATAGAACACCAATCGGTCACACAAACCACATCATCCTCACTTAGATCAATACTCGTGTAAATTCAAATTTGCACATTAAGTGAGGCAATGTGAATCAACTAAACCATCCGTGCCAACCCAACCAAACAGAACCATGGTGAATTCCGAGTGGATGGATGTTATTCGTACGATGCTTATTTGCTTGATAAAGAGGATGTAAGAATTGTGTGTGTTGATGGTTTGTATATGACTTAGCACTCGTGTGTCTGCTCATGTTGTGTGTATTGTTTAGATTTGGGCCACGATGCGATGTGATGCGATGCGATGCGATTCGATGTGGCGTTAGTATGGGAAAGTTTTCTCGATAGTGATGTTCTGGTTTGCTGATGTGCCGATGTGATGTGATGGGATGTGATGTGATGTGGAGTGAAGTGATGTGTTGATTTGAGCATTGTATTGATCGATAGTAAGGGATGGTCCGAAGACCTCCCCACTGGCAAAAACTACGCACCCGAGCGAGCCCGATTAGGGATCGTCGCAGGCTTCAACCCGCCAGAGTGCAAGGGCGAGCCTCGACCTGGGGCCAGGGCGTCCGTGATCACCCTGGTCCCGGCGCCAGGTAAGTTTAAGCAATACCTAACCAATCAAAACCAATCAAAAACTAAACAATACCAACTAATATCCTCATTTGACAAAAACTCAGCAACAAGTAAACAAATACAAACAACAATAAACCATCCTAACACATTCATAACACACACCGATCGCATGAACAACGACGAATAATCCACTCAAACCCAGCTATCATCCAACATGTTCGATCCGTTGCTTCAAATATCAAAACACAACAAATACTACTCACTTGACTCGCACAGTAGCATCGTACTACTAGAGCGAATCGCACTCGCGTATAAGTGGAAAATCCTCCCCCATCCGCCTCTCCCCATCTAATGCGAATAGGAGAAACCTTGTTCAAGATAGAACCTTCACATAGAACACCAATCGGTCACACAAACCACATCATACTCACTTAGATCAATACTCGTGTAAATTCAAATTTGCACATTAAGTGAGGCAATGTGAATCAACTAAACCATCCGTGCCAACCCAACCAAACAGAACCATGGTGAATTCCGAGTGGATGGATGTTATTCGTACGATGCTTATTTGCTTGATAAAGAGGATGTAAGAATTGTGTGTGTTGATGGTTTGTATATGACTTAGCACTCGTGTGTCTGCTCATGTTGTGTGTATTGTTTTGCTTTGGGACACGATGCGATGCGATGCGATTCGATGTGGTGTTAGTATGAGAAAGTTTTCTCGATAGTGATGTTCTGGTTTGCTGATGTGCCGATGTGATGTGATGTGATGGGATGTGATGTGATGTGGAGTGAAGTGATGTGTTGATTTGAGCATTGTATTGATCGATAGTAAGGGATGGTCCGAAGACCTCCCCACTGGCAAAAACTACGCACCCGAGCGAGCCCGATTAGGGATCGTCGCAGGCTTCAACCCGCCAGAGTGCAAGGGCGAGCCTCGACCTGGGGCCAGGGCGTCCGTGATCACCCTGGTCCCGGCGCCAGGTAAGTTTAAGCAATACCTAACCAATCAAAACCAATCAAAAACTAAACAATACCAACTAATATCCTCATTTGACAAAAACTCAGCAACAAGTAAACAAATACAAACAACAATAAACCATCCTAACACATTCATAACACACACCGATCGCATGAACAACGACGAATAATCCACTCAAACCCAGCTATCATCCAACATGTTCGATCCGTTGCTTCAAATATCAAAACACAACAAATACTACTCACTTGACTCGCACAGTAGCATCGTACTACTAGAGCGAATCGCACTCGCGTATAAGTGGAAAATCCTCCCCCATCCGCCTCTCCCCATCTAATGCGAATAGGAGAAACCTTGTTCAAGATAGAACCTTCACATAGAACACCAATCGGTCACACAAACCACATCATACTCACTTAGATCAATACTCGTGTAAATTCAAATTTGCACATTAAGTGAGGCAATGTGAATCAACTAAACCATCCGTGCCAACCCAACCAAACAGAACCATGGTGAATTCCGAGTGGATGGATGTTATTCGTACGATGCTTATTTGCTTGATAAAGAGGATGTAAGAATTGTGTGTGTTGATGGTTTGTATATGACTTAGCACTCGTGTGTCTGCTCATGTTGTGTGTATTGTTTTGCTTTGGGACACGATGCGATGCGATGCGATTCGATGTGGTGTTAGTATGAGAAAGTTTTCTCGATAGTGATGTTCTGGTTTGCTGATGTGCCGATGTGATGTGATGTGATGGGATGTGATGTGATGTGGAGTGAAGTGATGTGTTGATTTGAGCATTGTATTGATCGATAGTAAGGGATGGTCCGAAGACCTCCCCACTGGCAAAAACTACGCACCCGAGCGAGCCCGATTAGGGATCGTCGCAGGCTTCAACCCGCCAGAGTGCAAGGGCGAGCCTCGACCTGGGGCCAGGGCGTCCGTGATCACCCTGGTCCCGGCGCCAGGTAAGTTTAAGCAATACCTAACCAATCAAAACCAATCAAAAACTAAACAATACCAACTAATATCCTCATTTGACAAAAACTCAGCAACAAGTAAACAAATACAAACAACAATAAACCATCCTAACACATTCATAACACACACCGATCGCATGAACAACGACGAATAATCCACTCAAACCCAGCTATCATCCAACATGTTCGATCCGTTGCTTCAAATATCAAAACACAACAAATACTACTCACTTGACTCGCACAGTAGCATCGTACTACTAGAGCGAATCGCACTCGCGTATAAGTGGAAAATCCTCCCCCATCCGCCTCTCCCCATCTAATGCGAATAGGAGAAACCTTGTTCAAGATAGAACCTTCACATAGAACACCAATCGGTCACACAAACCACATCATACTCACTTAGATCAATACTCGTGTAAATTCAAATTTGCACATTAAGTGAGGCAATGTGAATCAACTAAACCATCCGTGCCAACCCAACCAAACAGAACCATGGTGAATTCCGAGTGGATGGATGTTATTCGTACGATGCTTATTTGCTTGATAAAGAGGATGTAAGAATTGTGTGTGTTGATGGTTTGTATATGACTTAGCACTCGTGTGTCTGCTCATGTTGTGTGTATTGTTTTGCTTTGGGACACGATGCGATGTGATGCGATGCGATGCGATTCGATGTGGTGTTAGTATGGGAAAGTTTTCTCGATAGTGATGTTCTGGTTTTCTGATGTGCCGATGTGATGTGATGTGATGGGATGTGATGTGATGTGGAGTGAAGTGATGTGTTGATTTGAGCATTGTATTGATCGATAGTAAGGGATGGTCCGAAGACCTCCCCACTGGCAAAAACTACGCACCCGAGCGAGCCCGATTAGGGATCGTCGCAGGCTTCAACCCGCCAGAGTGCAAGGGCGAGCCTCGACCTGGGGCCAGGGCGTCCGTGATCACCCTGGTCCCGGCGCCAGGTAAGTTTAAGCAATACCTAACCAATCAAAACCAATCAAAAACTAAACAATACCAACTAATATCCTCATTTGACAAAAACTCAGCAACAAGTAAACAAATACAAACAACAATAAACCATCCTAACACATTCATAACACACACCGATCGCATGAACAACGACGAATAATCCACTCAAACCCAGCTATCATCCAACATGTTCGATCCGTTGCTTCAAATATCAAAACACAACAAATACTACTCACTTGACTCGCACAGTAGCATCGTACTACTAGAGCGAATCGCACTCGCGTATAAGTGGAAAATCCTCCCCCATCCGCCTCTCCCCATCTAATGCGAATAGGAGAAACCTTGTTCAAGATAGAACCTTCACATAGAACACCAATCGGTCACACAAACCACATCATCCTCACTTAGATCAATACTCGTGTAAATTCAAATTTGCACATTAAGTGAGGCAATGTGAATCAACTAAACCATCCGTGCCAACCCAACCAAACAGAACCATGGTGAATTCCGAGTGGATGGATGTTATTCGTACGATGCTTATTTGCTTGATAAAGAGGATGTAAGAATTGTGTGTGTTGATGGTTTGTATATGACTTAGCACTCGTGTGTCTGCTCATGTTGTGTGTATTGTTTTGCTTTGGGACACGATGCGATGTGATGCGATGCGATGCGATTCGATGTGGTGTTAGTATGGGAAAGTTTTCTCGATAGTGATGTTCTGGTTTTCTGATGTGCCGATGTGATGTGATGTGATGGGATGTGATGTGATGTGGAGTGAAGTGATGTGTTGATTTGAGCATTGTATTGATCGATAGTAAGGGATGGTCCGAAGACCTCCCCACTGGCAAAAACTACGCACCCGAGCGAGCCCGATTAGGGATCGTCGCAGGCTTCAACCCGCCAGAGTGCAAGGGCGAGCCTCGACCTGGGGCCAGGGCGTCCGTGATCACCCTGGTCCCGGCGCCAGGTAAGTTTAAGCAATACCTAACCAATCAAAACCAATCAAAAACTAAACAATACCAACTAATATCCTCATTTGACAAAAACTCAGCAACAAGTAAACAAATACAAACAACAATAAACCATCCTAACACATTCATAACACACACCGATCGCATGAACAACGACGAATAATCCACTCAAACCCAGCTATCATCCAACATGTTCGATCCGTTGCTTCAAATATCAAAACACAACAAATACTACTCACTTGACTCGCACAGTAGCGTCGTACTACTAGAGCGAATCGCACTCGCGTATAAGTGGAAAATCCTCCCCCATCCGCCTCTCCCCATCTAATGCGAATAGGAGAAACCTTGTTCAAGATAGAACCTTCACATAGAACACCAATCGGTCACACAAACCACATCATCCTCACTTAGATCAATACTCGTGTAAATTCAAATTTGCACATTAAGTGAGGCAATGTGAATCAACTAAACCATCCGTGCCAACCCAACCAAACAGAACCATGGTGAATTCCGAGTGGATGGATGTTATTCGTACGATGCTTATTTGCTTGATAAAGAGGATGTAAGAATTGTGTGTGTTGATGGTTTGTATATGACTTAGCACTCGTGTGTCTGCTCATGTTGTGTGTATTGTTTTGCTTTGGGACACGATGCGATGTGATGCGATGCGATGCGATTCGATGTGGTGTTAGTATGGGAAAGTTTTCTCGATAGTGATGTTCTGGTTTTCTGATGTGCCGATGTGATGTGATGTGATGGGATGTGATGTGATGTGGAGTGAAGTGATGTGTTGATTTGAGCATTGTATTGATCGATAGTAAGGGATGGTCCGAAGACCTCCCCACTGGCAAAAACTACGCACCCGAGCGAGCCCGATTAGGGATCGTCGCAGGCTTCCACCCGCCAGAGTGCAAGGGCGAGCCTCGACCTGGGGCCAGGGCGTCCGTGATCACCCTGGTCCCGGCGCCAGGTAAGTTTAAGCAATACCTAACCAATCAAAACCAATCAAAAACTAAACAATACCAACTAATATCCTCATTTGACAAAAACTCAGCAACAAGTAAACAAATACAAACAACAATAAACCATCCTAACACATTCATAACACACACCGATCGCATGAACAACGACGAATAATCCACTCAAACCCAGCTATCATCCAACATGTTCGATCCGTTGCTTCAAATATCAAAACACAACAAATACTACTCACTTGACTCGCACAGTAGCATCGTACTACTAGAGCGAATCGCACTCGCGTAGAAGTGGAAAATCCTCCCCCATCCGCCTCTCCCCATCTAATGCGAATAGGAGAAACCTTGTTCAAGATAGAACCTTCACATAGAACACCAATCGGTCACACAAACCACATCATCCTCACTTAGATCAATACTCGTGTAAATTCAAATTTGCACATTAAGTGAGGCAATGTGAATCAACTAAACCATCCGTGCCAACCCAACCAAACAGAACCATGGTGAATTCCGAGTGGATGGATGTTATTCGTACGATGCTTATTTGCTTGATAAAGAGGATGTAAGAATTGTGTGTGTTGATGGTTTGTATATGACTTAGCACTCGTGTGTCTGCTCATGTTGTGTGTATTGTTTAGATTTGGGACACGATGCGATGCGATGCGATTCGATGTGGTGTTAGTATGAGGAAGTTTTCTCGATAGTGATGTTCTGGTTTTCTGATGTGCCGATGTGATGTGATGTGATGGGATGTGATGTGATGTGGAGTGAAGTGATGTGTTGATTTGAGCATTGTATTGATCGATAGTAAGGGATGGCCCGAAGACCTCCCCACTGGCAAAAACTACGCACCCGAGCGAGCCCGATTAGGGATCGTCGCAGGCTTCAACCCGCCAGAGTGCAAGGGCGAGCCTCGACCTGGGGCCAGGGCGTCCGTGATCACCCTGGTCCCGGCGCCAGGTAAGTTTAAGCAATACCTAACCAATCAAAACCAATCAAAAACTAAACAATACCAACTAATATCCTCATTTGACAAAAACTCAGCAACAAGTAAACAAATACAAACAACAATAAACCATCCTAACACATTCATAACACACACCGATCGCATGAACAACGACGAATAATCCACTCAAACCCAGCTATCATCCAACATGTTCGATCCGTTGCTTCAAATATCAAAACACAACAAATACTACTCACTTGACTCGCACAGTAGCATCGTACTACTAGAGCGAATCGCACTCGCGTATAAGTGGAAAATCCTCCCCCATCCGCCTCTCCCCATCTAATGCGAATAGGAGAAACCTTGTTCAAGATAGAACCTTCACATAGAACACCAATCGGTCACACAAACCACATCATCCTCACTTAGATCAATACTCGTGTAAATTCAAATTTGCACATTAAGTGAGGCAATGTGAATCAACTAAACCATCCGTGCCAACCCAACCAAACAGAACCATGGTGAATTCCGAGTGGATGGATGTTATTCGTACGATGCTTATTTGCTTGATAAAGAGGATGTAAGAATTGTGTGTGTTGATGGTTTGTATATGACTTAGCACTCGTGTGTCTGCTCATGTTGTGTGTATTGTTTAGATTTGGGACACGATGCGATCCGATGCGATGCGATGCGATTCGATGTGGTGTTAGTATGAGAACGTTTTCTCGATAGTGATGTTCTGGTTTTCTGATGTGCCGATGTGATGTGATGTGATGGGATGTGATGTGATGTGGAGTGAAGTGATGTGTTGATTTGAGCATTGTGTTGATTGATAGTAAGGGATGGTCCGAAGACCTCCCCACTGGCAAAAACTACGCACCCGAGCGAGCCCGATTAGGGATCGTCGCAGGCTTCAACCCGCCAGAGTGCAAGGGCGAGCCTCGACCTGGGGCCAGGGCGTCCGTGATCACCCTGGTCCCGGCGCCAGGTAAGTTTAAGCAATACCTAACCAATCAAAACCAATCAAAAACTAAACAATACCAACTAATATCCTCATTTGACAAAAACTCAGCAACAAGTAAACAAATACAAACAACAATGAACCATCCTAACACATTCATAACACACACCGATCGCATGAACAACGACGAATAATCCACTCAAACCCAGCTATCATCCAACATGTTCGATCCGTTGCTTCAAATATCAAAACACAACAAATACTACTCACTTGACTCGCACAGTAGCATCGTACTACTAGAGCGAATCGCACTCGCGTATAAGTGGAAAATCCTCCCCCATCCGCCTCTCCCCATCTAATGCGAATAGGAGAAACCTTGTTCAAGATAGAACCTTCACATAGAACACCAATCGGTCACACAAACCACATCATCCTCACTTAGATCAATACTCGTGTAAATTCAAATTTGCACATTAAGTGAGGCAATGTGAATCAACTAAACCATCCGTGCCAACCCAACCAAACAGAACCATGGTGAATTCCGAGTGGATGGATGTTATTCGTACGATGCTTATTTGCTTGATAAAGAGGATGTAAGAATTGTGTGTGTTGATGGTTTGTATATGACTTAGCACTCGTGTGTCTGCTCATGTTGTGTGTATTGTTTTGCTTTGGGACACGATGCGATCCGATGCGATGCGATGCGATTCGATGTGGTGTTAGTATGAGAACGTTTTCTCGATAGTGATGTTCTGGTTTGCTGATGTGCCGATGTGATGTGATGTGATGTAACGCGATGTGATGTGGAGTGAAGTGATGTGTTGATTTGAGCATTGTGTTGATTGATAGTAAGGGATGGTCCGAAGACCTCCCCACTGGCAAAAACTACGCACCCGAGCGAGCCCGATTAGGGATCGTCGCAGGCTTCAACCCGCCAGAGTGCAAGGGCGAGCCTCGACCTGGGGCCAGGGCGTCCGTGATCACCCTGGTCCCGGCGCCAGGTAAGTTTAAGCAATACCTAACCAATCAAAACCAATCAAAAACTAAACAATACCAACTAATATCCTCATTTGACAAAAACTCAGCAACAAGTAAACAAATACAAACAACAATAAACCATCCTAACACATTCATAACACACACCGATCGCATGAACAACGACGAATAATCCACTCAAACCCAGCTATCATCCAACATGTTCGATCCGTTGCTTCAAATATCAAAACACAACAAATACTACTCACTTGACTCGCACAGTAGCATCGTACTACTAGAGCGAATCGCACTCGCGTATAAGTGGAAAATCCTCCCCCATCCGCCTCTCCCCATCTAATGCGAATAGGAGAAACCTTGTTCAAGATAGAACCTTCACATAGAACACCAATCGGTCACACAAACCACATCATCCTCACTTAGATCAATACTCGTGTAAATTCAAATTTGCACATTAAGTGAGGCAATGTGAATCAACTAAACCATCCGTGCCAACCCAACCAAACAGAACCATGGTGAATTCCGAGTGGATGGATGTTATTCGTACGATGCTTATTTGCTTGATAAAGAGGATGTAAGAATTGTGTGTGTTGATGGTTTGTATATGACTTAGCACTCGTGTGTCTGCTCATGTTGTGTGTATTGTTTTGCTTTGGGACACGATGCGATCCGATGCGATGCGATGCGATTCGATGTGGTGTTAGTATGAGAAAGTTTTCTCGATAGTGATGTTCTGGTGTGCTGATGTGCCGATGTGATGTGATGTGATGGGATGTGATGTGATGTGGAGTGAAGTGATGTGTTGATTTGAGCATTGTATTGATCGATAGTAAGGGATGGTCCGAAGACCTCCCCACTGGCAAAAACTACGCACCCGAGCGAGCCCGATTAGGGATCGTCGCAGGCTTCAACCCGCCAGAGTGCAAGGGCGAGCCTCGACCTGGGGCCAGGGCGTCCGTGATCACCCTGGTCCCGGCGCCAGGTAAGTTTAAGCAATACCTAACCAATCAAAACCAATCAAAAACTAAACAATACCAACTAATATCCTCATTTGACAAAAACTCAGCAACAAGTAAACAAATACAAACAACAATAAACCATCCTAACACATTCATAACACACACCGATCGCATGAACAACGACGAATAATCCACTCAAACCCAGCTATCATCCAACATGTTCGATCCGTTGCTTCAAATATCAAAACACAACAAATACTACTCACTTGACTCGCACAGTAGCATCGTACTACTAGAGCGAATCGCACTCGCGTATAAGTGGAAAATCCTCCCCCATCCGCCTCTCCCCATCTAATGCGAATAGGAGAAACCTTGTTCAAGATAGAACCTTCACATAGAACACCAATCGGTCACACAAACCACATCATCCTCACTTAGATCAATACTCGTGTAAATTCAAATTTGCACATTAAGTGAGGCAATGTGAATCAACTAAACCATCCGTGCCAACCCAACCAAACAGAACCATGGTGAATTCCGAGTGGATGGATGTTATTCGTACGATGCTTATTTGCTTGATAAAGAGGATGTAAGAATTGTGTGTGTTGATGGTTTGTATATGACTTAGCACTCGTGTGTCTGCTCATGTTGTGTGTATTGTTTTGCTTTGGGACACGATGCGATGTGATGCGATGCGATGCGATTCGATGTGGTGTTAGTATGAGAAAGTTTTCTCGATAGTGATGTTCTGGTTTTCTGATGTGCCGATGTGATGTGATGTGATGGGATGTGATGTGATGTGGAGTGAAGTGATGTGTTGATTTGAGCATTGTATTGATCGATAGTAAGGGATGGTCCGAAGACCTCCCCACTGGCAAAAACTACGCACCCGAGCGAGCCCGATTAGGGATCGTCGCAGGCTTCCACCCGCCAGAGTGCAAGGGCGAGCCTCGACCTGGGGCCAGGGCGTCCGTGATCACCCTGGTCCCGGCGCCAGGTAAGTTTAAGCAATACCTAACCAATCAAAACCAATCAAAAACTAAACAATACCAACTAATATCCTCATTTGACAAAAACTCAGCAACAAGTAAACAAATACAAACAACAATAAACCATCCTAACACATTCATAACACACACCGATCGCATGAACAACGACGAATAATCCACTCAAACCCAGCTATCATCCAACATGTTCGATCCGTTGCTTCAAATATCAAAACACAACAAATACTACTCACTTGACTCGCACAGTAGCATCGTACTACTAGAGCGAATCGCACTCGCGTAGAAGTGGAAAATCCTCCCCCATCCGCCTCTCCCCATCTAATGCGAATAGGAGAAACCTTGTTCAAGATAGAACCTTCACATAGAACACCAATCGGTCACACAAACCACATCATCCTCACTTAGATCAATACTCGTGTAAATTCAAATTTGCACATTAAGTGAGGCAATGTGAATCAACTAAACCATCCGTGCCAACCCAACCAAACAGAACCATGGTGAATTCCGAGTGGATGGATGTTATTCGTACGATGCTTATTTGCTTGATAAAGAGGATGTAAGAATTGTGTGTGTTGATGGTTTGTATATGACTTAGCACTCGTGTGTCTGCTCATGTTGTGTGTATTGTTTTGCTTTGGGACACGATGCGATGCGATGCGATTCGATGTGGTGTTAGTATGAGAAATTTACACGGCGCGCCGACCGGTTGGCGGCGGCAGCCGTTCCGAGGGGGATTTGTCAATGGTCTAAGTTGGGGATGCTCAGTGGGTCCAGTGTGGGACTTGTTGACAAAGGATGTTTCCATCGCGCAGCTAAATGATGGGATTCATTTGGTGGTAATTTAGTGGTGAAAGTCGAAAACATCGCCAATACTGTACCGGTATTTTAAGCGACTGAGCGAAATTGGAGTTGTCTTAACCTAAGTACTATGGGTAGAATATTTTACTCATTCTAAAAGCATAAATTAGAGTTGTCTATAACTTTTTACGTGCTTTCCCCAGTTTCTTAGACTACAATACAAAGCAATACAGAAATTTGTAAACCCCACCTCCTCAGCATTAAAAATAGGAACGGCCATTGAAAAAAGGAAAAAACCATAAACCTAGACCAATCTTCCTTTACCGAAACACCCAGTAGTTCAATCCCACCTTACTAGATAGTGTCTAAACATACGGGCTTAAATATAGCCCGACTGAAGTTGTGGGAACGTTATATGTGGAACGGTTGGAACGAATGAATCGGTGCCCGTAGAAAATGAGATTGACGTGAAATTTTATGGTGCGACTTTTGTTTGAATGCGTGCCAGAAGGGTATATAAGCGTTGTGATCAAGGTCAGCATCGTCATTGGTCGCGATGGCTGTTGGTGCTGCGGGCGCCGCTCTGGTTGATGGCTCTGCTGTATTTTCTCGCTTAGGTCGCGATAAATAGTGGAGTTTTTCAGACTTTGAAAATGATTTGCGGGTTTTTCAAGGCGAAACTTTAACTGTTTTCTATATTTATGATAGTGTAGTTACCGTTGGCTGTATAATTCACCAGAATGAGTATCAGTTATCGCGCATTTTTGGAAGATGCGCCAAAAGTAGCGCTTTCGCGCGCCCGGATGTTCAGACTATACCCACCTTACTAATTTAATTATTAAATCGACCGCCCATGGCGTACACAGCAACCATCTTAGGAACGGCGGTTGCTCAAAAAAAAATTGGACTAATTGGACGCTACCGTGCGTCACACAGGTCCAGAACAAGGATATGGTAAAGCAGCGCTCTGGGCGCGAACAAACAACAATTGGTCCATAAAAACAAACAGCTCCTAAAGACACGTCTATAGTGTAAGCAAGTGAGTGATGTTGATAAAAACACTGAATCGCAAAGGTTTTAGGGAGATTTTCCACGACCGGTTGTTACACCGCCCACCGAAATCCTCCCGAATCCTTAGGTTTGGTATAAAGTTACTGGTTCTTCCTGCATTCCTAGGCTCTGCTGTCAGTGCGCGCGCCCAATGCCCATCGTCAACGTTCTACTCATGGTCGTACCTAATCCGTTGGCTACATAGACGCGACCTTAACTTCTATAAGTCGTTTGGGGTGAGCGCCAGGTGGGTGGGGTCGCCGTTCAATACTGGAACCAGGGGGCGGTTGTTCAGGATTCTCTCCACCTCAGTCATGACGGTGTTCAGAGCCTCGTCGTCGGGCGGCTGCTGCTCCATGATTGACAGCAATATCCGTCTGGCGGACCGGATCATGCGTTCCCATATGCCGCCTCGGTGACTGGCCTGTGGGGGGTTGAAATGCCATCGCATGCCGTAGGCCACGGTTCGATCCTGCAGTTCGTCCCTGTTTATGTTCTTGTGCCAACGCTGCAATTCCCGTTGAGCGCCCACAAAGTTCGACCCATTATTTGAGTATATATCGGCCGGTACGCCTCTTCGGTTGATAAATCTCTGCAAGGCCGGTAGGAAAGAATCGGTCGTCATCGAATGTGCGACTTCTAGGTGTACCGCACGTGATTTCATGCACGTCATGATACATCCATATCGCTTTTCTAATCTCTTCCCGCACTTGGTCCACAAGGGCCCGAAATAGTCCAACCCGGTGTCACTGAACGGCCGCAAGCCCGCAATCGCCCTGCATTCTGGTAGTGGGGCCATGAGTTGTTTGTCCTCCGTGACATTGTGCCTCCTACATTGCACACAACGTCGGATTACGCGTTTTATAGTCTGTCGTCCTCTCAGCAACCAAAGGCACTTTCGGATGACGCTCGTCACATGACATTCCCCGGCATGTCCCTCCACGGCGTGGACGTGTTGGATCATTAGCTCTACTACAGGTTGTCTCTCAGGCAGCAGTATAGGATACTTTGTGTCAAAGCTCAGGTGGGCGTTGGTCAGCCTACCATCCACACGCAGCAGTCAGTCGATGAGTTTGGGGTTTAAACGCTTCAATTCGTCTCTTGAAGCTGATATTTCTTTGTAGATTGGTCCCACATCTTCCGCCCTCTCCAGCTCTCGGGCGAAAGCCTCGCGTTGTATCATTCTGAAAATATCGTCTTCTGCAGCTAGTAACTCATCGAGACTTATCGGGCCGACTCATATCCGGCCCAGTAAATTTCTCTTGAACCTGGTTAACCAAACTAACGAACGAAGTGTCTTCATCCAGGAAGAAAACCTGACCAGTCGCGACAGAATGTATGTCGCTTCGACGACGTTGGCCGCTATCACTACGCCTTTGATCTTCAGTTCTACTTCCGTATGAGGTTTTAATTCGAACACGGGCCAGTCTTGTTTAGGCACTTGAAGGAAGTTTGGCCCTCTCGTCCACGTGTCTAGTTGCCTGAATTTGGTCGCACCTCGGGAACACAGATCGGCTGGATTATCGCCAGACCTGACATGATTCCACTGGTGCGTGGCTGATTCATCGTGGATAATAGTGAGTCGGTTAGCGACAAAAGTACTAAACCGGCTCCGGACGTTGTTAATGTAGTAAAGTATTACTGTTGAGTCCGTCCAGAAGCTCACCGACCAAATGTAGAGATCGAGACATCTCTTCACCGCTTGCACCACCCTGACTGCCAACACGGCTGCGCTGAGTTCAAGGCGTCGGATTGAGACCGACTTCAGTGCATCAACGCGGGCTTTAGCGAACAGGATCCTCGTGGTATATTGTCCATCTCCTGCGCACCATCGTCCGTACACCACAGCTCCATAACCGACTTCGGATGCATCGGAAAAGGCATATAGTTCTCCAGTCCGTGTCGTATGGCCGGGGGTCAAACATCGTGGGATTCTTATGTCCCCTAATCTCTTCAAGTTGTTCAAAAATTCTTCCCAGTCCAACCGGTCCAGTGGCTGGTCCCAGTCAACTTTCTTACGGCACAGCCGCTGCAGAAAGATCTTTCCGGGTAGCAGCCATGGTGAGACGAAACCGAGCCGGCCGAACAAACTAGAGACAGCAGATGGTATGCCACGACGGGTTATTGGCAGCTCGGGAACTGTAAATTACTTTTTGTAATTTATATTTTCGACGACATCTTCGTTTGTCTTACTCGTGAGTAGCGTGTATATGCCTCATGAACCTCGAATACTTGTGATCCAATTTTCTGTTTTTACTGTACTGACACAGTTCAGATTTACCCCTTTCAGACGTATGGTGCGTGAACATTTTACGTTATGTTCCCGACTCGATTGTTCTATGATTGTACATTCCCCTTGTAAGGAAATTTTGCAGAACGTTTCACTTACGCTTCTTGACCCACTGTCTGTACCGCAACCGTGCTGCGCTACAGTTTCACATGACTCCTTGCTGAGTGGACCGTTTCTGACCGCGATGTCCCGATTTATCGGATAACTTTCTGTACTGTTGCTCTTGGTTGTTCACCTGGCTGTAAGTCATTGCATTTATGTATTTTTATGTATTGCATTGTTTAAAACCACGAAATTACGATAAACACGGTTATAGATATGGAATTTGTTCTGCTGCCCGTAGCCGTGTACGGCCCATATCGTGCGTAAAGCTAGTGAGACTAAGTTTTCTGCTATATTGAAAGTTCAAGTAATCGGGATAGTTTCAACAGGAACATTTAGGTCAAATACAAAGTCGTCCGTCTCCGCGTCCCATTGTATTCCTAGAGTGCGTTCGATAGAAAGTGGAGAGCCGTCCAAATCTCTTACACTTTCGGCCTTTTCGTGATACGGGATGACCTTCAGCACTTCTGAAGCGTTCGACATCCATTTAGTTAGATGGAAGCCACCCTCTTCCAGCAATCTCCTCAGGCCCCTGAACTGCGCTAGAGCTGATTCCACATCATCGAATGACCCAAGGTAGTCGTCGACGTAGAAGTTCCTGCTGACGCTTTCTACCACCGTCCGATGTACTAGATCGCCATGTTTGTTCGCTGATTCTCGGAGGGCGTAGTTTGCACAAAATGGTGACGATATGGCTCCGAAGGAATGGACGGTCATCCTATAATTCACCACTGCGTTGTCCCGGTCGCTCCCTTCCCACCACAGGAAACGCAAAGCATCTCGTTCTCCTACCGGAATATTCACCCGATGAAACATTTCCCTAATGTCGGCAGACAAGGCCACCTTACCCACTCTGAAACGGCACAAAACATCGATCAGTGGTGTGGTCCAGTCAGGCCCCTGTAGTAGGCGATCGTTTACCGACTTGCCCTGGAACTTGGCCGCACAGTCGAAAACCACCCGCAGATTTTGGGTTTCTTGGGGTTGTTAACCGGGTGGTGAGGCAGATACCAGATACCCCTTTTGCTGTCGGTGTTGACAGGCACCTTTTCAACGTAACCGAGGGCTTCGTTTCGCTTCAGTAATTCTGAGTATCGTTCCCACAGATTCTGGTCTCTAATGAAGCGTTCTTTTAGTCGTAGTAATCGTTGGATAACATAATTTCTGTTGTCAGTCCACGGGTCGGCAGATATGCGCCGTGGTAGGGGAACCTCGAACTATTTTTAAGGTCTCTAGTGCCTTGCCGCACCGTTTGTAAAGCAAAATGATCCTCTTGGGACAACGATGGTCTTTCGTCTCCAATATCATGAAACTCCTTTTCATACAGCCGCTGCAGGTGATATTATATGCGGTCCGTTTCGGCGGATAAGTAATTCACGGAACCGCGTACCCCTACTGGACCGTATAACATCCATCCCAGAGCCGTGCGTACGGCATAAGGTGCCTGGCGGTCGCCCACTCTTTGGTCAAGCACCCAATGCGCCTCTGGCACGTCGCATCCGATGAGGAGATCCACTTCATCATCTTCCCAGTCTACAACGGTGACATCCTGCAGGTGGGGCCACCGAGTCAAGATTGCGTTCACCGACCTTGGTGCTCGCATGGGGAGATCCGCTAACGTGAATGCCTCCGTTGGTTCAATTTCCTCGTTAGTGTCTAGAGAGATGAGTTGCAGCCTCAATCTACCGGCAGTCATTACCTGTGTTCCGCCCACCGTGCTCACTGCCAACGACGTCGAACCTTTAGCGAGTCGGTGCTTGCCGGCAAACCGCTCTTTCACTAGAGTAGTGTCGGATCCACTATCGATGAAAGCCAACGCTTTGACCACCCCAGTTGGGGTCACTACTGTAACAGCCGGTCGTGGAAAATCCCCCTTTTTTCCCTCGCGATTCAGTGTTTTTCCCAACATCACTCATTTCCACACACTATTGACTTGTCTTTACGAACTGGTTGT
Organism: Fasciola hepatica; assembly: GCA_948099385.1. Classification (NCBI taxonomy): domain Eukaryota; kingdom Metazoa; phylum Platyhelminthes; class Trematoda; order Plagiorchiida; family Fasciolidae; genus Fasciola; species Fasciola hepatica. The sequence continues at coordinate 3,917,954 of CANUEZ040000060.1, read as the reverse complement.
TTTTCTGGACCAATTGTTGTTTGTTCGCGCCCAGAGCGCTACTTTGGCACATCCTTGTTCAGGACCTGCGTGACGCACGTGCTGTCTGCTCACACGCTGCTATTCGGTTTCTCGTTGTTGAGTCCTTGTGATCGTATTATTGAGGTTTGTATATTATTTATGTCATTGTTTATATTAATAATCTAGTATCGTAGAATATCACGGATAATCGTCTTCTGATTTCGGGATCCGTTGCGAATTTGGCTACGCATTGCTCAAACGTTCGTAACAATACTCAATAGATCAATTTGGAACGAGGAAAAAAGACGCAAAATGCCAAGAAAAGGATCAAAAGCAGTCGAATCCGGACAGGAAGTAATACGGCAAGTCTCTGGGGAGGTTTTGGGTACATATGATTCTTTAGTTAATGCTAGATCGCCTAGTCCTTTCAGTGCTAGCTCATGTGTTATTGAAAGCAATATTGATCGTAAGGATGTCGATTTATATAAGCTGAGAATACTAGAACTAGAGCAACAGTTACTTTCGGCTAGACTACAGGCGCATGAAGCAGAGAAGTGTACACAGAAACAGCGAGAGCATGAGACCAGCGACTTCGACACTTCCGATACACCAGGGTGCAATAAGGTAGGGAACCCCGTGCCGGTCGCCGACTACAAACCACCATCGATCGATCTGCCTAGAGTGGAGTTAACGGTTTTCGACGGGCGAGCTGAGCAATACTGCAAGTTTGTCAAACAGTTCGAGACGTTCGTTGAAAACAAGGTAACCGACCCTGGGCAAAGGCTTCCTTACCCTACTCACTACTGCCGAGGCCGAGCGCGAGAAGCTATCTATGGGTGCACCATGCTCGATCCAGAACAAGGCTACACAAGGGCAAGAAAGATTCTTAGGGACTTGTTTGTGTAGCCCGTAACCTAATAGAGGGCGTGATGGCAGAGGCAAAGAGAACCAAGGGCGATGTCTACACCATGGCCGACCTGGTGATCAAGATGCAGAACTGCTCAATAGCCCTCGACCATTTAGGTTACAGGGCTGACCTAGACGCCATGCACACTTTGGAAGGCATAGTCCGTCACCTCTCTCCCGAACTACAGGGTCGGTGGGCGGAAGAAGCTGAACGGATAAGCCGAAGCGACAGAGAATCCAACTTCGAAGACCTGACTGAATACTTAGACAGGCAAACGAAGATAGCTGACAGCAGATTCGGCCGACTCGTCCGGGACAGCAACCGAGCAAACAAGCCCGGTACTAGCCAAGTCCAAACCCCTGTACGGGAACATCCAAAATACCAGCCTTGGACCAACACACACGTCATTTCACGAGATGCTACGGCGAAACCAAATTGCAGGTCCTGTGGTACTAGCCATGGCCTACCAGAATGCCCCAAGTTCGGCAACGCCACAATAGACGAACGGTGGGGAGTGGCGAGGATGGCAGGAGCATGTTTCATCTGTCTCAACACCACGCACCGAGAAGCAGCCTGTAGAACAAGGAATCGATGTGGTTACGAGGGCTGCACGGGCAGACACCATCGGCTGCTGCATCAGGCGAGAGTAACCATATCCGAGGCGAGTGCCAAGCCCAGTGTTATTTGTTCAACTTAACAAACTGCTAGTAAACCGGTACGTTTAGGCGTAGTAGCCGTGGGAGTAGTGACTCCGACTGGGATAGTCAGGGCGTTGGCTTTCGTTGATAGTGGATCCGACACCACTTTAGTGAAAGAGCGGTTTGCCGACAAACACCAACTGGCTAAAGGTGCGACGTCGTTAGCAGTGAGCACGGTGGGCGGAACACAGGTAATGACTGCCGGTAGATTGAGGCTGCAACTCATCTCTCTAGACACTAACGAGGAAATTGAACCAACGGAGGCATTCACGTTAGCGGATCTCCCCATGCGAGCACCAAGGTCGGTGAACGCAATCTTGACTCGGTGGCCCCACCTGCAGGATGTCACCGTTGTAGACTGGGAAGATGATGAAGTGGATCTCCTCATCGGATGCGACGTGCCAGAGGCGCATTGGGTGCTTGACCAAAGAGTGGGCGACCGCCAGGCACCTTATGCCGTACGCACGGCTCTGGGATGGATGTTATACGGTCCAGTAGGGGTACGCGGTTCCGTGAATTACTTATCCGCCGAAACGGACCGCATATAATATCATCTGCAACGGCTTTATGAAAAGGAGTTTCATGACATTGGAGACGAAAGACCGACGTTGTCTCAAGAGGATCACTTCGCTCTACAAACGGTGCGGCAAGGCACTAGAGACCTTAAAAATAGTTCGAGGTTACCCTCCCATGGCGCACACCGGTCGACCCGTGGACTGACAACAGAAATTATGTTATCCAACGATTACTACGACTAAAAGAACGCTTCATTAGAGACCAGAATCTGTGGGAACGATACTCAGAATTACTGAAGCGAAACGAAGCCCTCGGTTACGTTGAAAAGGTGCCTGTCAACACCGACAGCAAAAGGGGTATCTGGTATCTGCCTCACCACCCGGTTAACAACCCCAAGAAACCCAAAATCTGCGGGTGGTTTTCGACTGTGCGGCCAAGTTCCAGGGCAAGTCGGTAAACGATCGCCTACTACAGGGGCCTGACTGGACCACACCACTGATCGATGTTTTGTGCCGTTTCAGAGTGGGTAAGGTGGCCTTGTCTGCCGACATTAGGGAAATGTTTCATCGGGTGAATATTCCGGTAGGAGAACGAGATGCTTTGCGTTTCCTGTGGTGGGAAGGGAGCGACCGGGACAACGCAGTGGTGAATTATAGGATGACCGTCCATTCCTTCGGAGCCATATCGTCACCATTTTGTGCAAACTACGCCCTCCGAGAATCAGCGAACAAACATGGCGATCTAGTACATCGGACGGTGGTAGAAAGCGTCAGCAGGAACTTCTACGTCGACGACTACCTTGGGTCATTCGATGATGTGGAATCAGCTCTAGCGCAGTTCAGGGGCCTGAGGAGATTGCTGGAAGAGGGCGGCTTCCATCTAACTAAATGGATGTCGAACGCTTCAGAAGTGCTGAAGGTCATCCCGTATCACGAAAAGGCCGAAAGTGTAAGAGATTTGGACGGCTCTCCACTTCCTTCCGAGCGCACTTTAGGGATGCAATGGAACGCGGAAACGGACGATTTTGTTTTCGAACTGAACGTTCCCGAGCTGCCAATAACCCGTCGTGGCATACTATCTGCCGTCTCAAGTTTGTTCGACCCGCTCGGTTTCGTCTCACCATGGCTGCTACCCGGAAAGATCTTGCTGCAGCGGCTGTGCCGTAAGAAAGTTGATTGGGACCAGTCGCTGGACCGAGGAGACCGGCTGGACTGGGAAGAATTTCTGAACACCTTAAAGAAATTTGGGGACATAAGAATCCCACGATGTTTGACCCCCGGCCATACGACACGGACTGGAGAACTACATGCTTTTTCCGATGCATCCGAAGTCAGTTATGGAGCTGTGGTGTACGGACGATGGTGCGCAGGAGATGGACAATATACCACGAGGATCCTGTTCGCCAAAGCCCGCGTCGCCCCACTGAAGTCGGTCTCAATCCGACGCCTTGAACTCAGCGCAGCCGTGTTGGCAGTCAGGGTGGTGCAAGCGGTGAAGAGATGTCTCGATCTCTACATTTGGTCGGTGAGCTTCTGGACGGACTCAACAGTAATACTTTACTACATTAACAACGTCCGGAGCCGGTTTAGTACTTTCGTTGCTAACCGGCTCACGATTATCCACGATGAATCAGCCACGCACCAGTGGAATCATGTCAGGTCTGGCGATAATCCAGCCGATCTGTGTTCCCGAGGTGCGACCAAATTCAGGCAACTAGACACGTGGACGAGAGGGCCAAACTTCCTTCAAGTGCCTAAACAAGACTGGCCCGTGTTCGAATTAAAACCTCATACGGAAGTAGAACTGGAGATCAAAGGCGTAGTGATAGCAACCAACGTCGTCGAAGCGTCGTCCATTCTATCGCGACTGGTCAGGTTTTCTTCCTGGATGAAGACGCTTCGTTCGCTAGTTTGGTTAACCAGGTTCAAGAGAAATTTACTAGTCATGAAAGGGCTACGGCTCTCAGGTCGGATACCGGTCGGCCCGATAGGTCCCGATGAGCTACAAGCGGCAGAGTACGATATTTTTAGAATGATACAACGCGAGGCTTTCGCCCAAGAACTCAAGAGGGCGGAAGAAGTGGGGCCGACCAATGAAGACATGCCATCTCCAAGAGGCGAGCTGAAGCGTTTAAACCCCAAACTCATCAACGGACTGCTGCGGGTGGATGGTAGGCTGACCAACGCCCACCTGAACTTCGACACAAAGTATCCTATACTGCTGCCTGAGAGACAACCTGTAGTAGAGCTAATGATCCAACACGTCCACGCCATGGAGGGACATGCCGGGGAAAGTCACGTGACAAGCGTCATCCGAAAGCGTCTTTGGTTGTTGAGAGGACGAGAGACTATAAAACGCGTAATCCTACGGTGTGTGCAATGGAGGAGACGCAATGCCACAGCAGGCAAACAACTCATGGCCCCACTACCAGAATGCAGGGTAACTACGGGCTAGTGGCCGTTCAGTGACACCGGGTTGGACTATTTCGGGCCCTTGTGGATCAAGTGCGGGAAAAGATTAGAAAAGCGATATGGATGTATCATGACGTGCATGAAATCACGTGCGGTACACCTAGAAGTCGCACATTCGATGACGACCGATTCGCTCCTACGGGCCTTGCAAAGATTTATCAACCGACGAGGCGTACCGGCCGATATATACTCAAATAATGGGTCGAACTTTGTGGGCGCTCAACGGGAATTGCAGCGTTGGCACAAGAACATAAACAGGGACGAACTGCAGAATCGAAACGTGGCCTACGGCATACGATGGCATTTCAATCCCCCACAGGCCAGTCACCGAGGCGGCATATGGGAACGCATGATCCGGTCCGCCAGACGGATATTGCTGTCAATCATGGAGCAGCAGCCGCCCGACGACGAGGCTCTGAACACCGTCATGACTGAGGTGGAGAGAATCCTGAACAACCGCCCCCTGGTTCCAGTATTGAACGGCGACCCCACCCACCTGGCGCTCACCCCAAACGACTTATAGAAGTTAAGGTCGAACGAGGGTTTCCAAGGGCCGGTAAACCTTCGTGGGAGCTATTCCCACGGGTGGAAGCAAGCAAACTATCTGGCCAAGGTCTTCTGAAGGCGATGGCTACGGGAGTACCTACGGGCTTTGGAGACTCGACAGAAGTGGCTGGCCAAAACAAGACCATTCAAAGTTGGGGACGTGGTTATGATCGCCGACGAACGCGCACATTTCAGCGCTTGATCTTTGGGAGTAGTTACGGAAACCATCAAAGGCACTGACGAAATGATAAGAACGGTGAAGGTGAAGACAGCTAACGGAGTGCTCATTCGTGACATACGCAGTATTAACCTACTCGAGAGCGAAGACGGAGGAGCTGATAACCCTGAGGCCTAGTAAACCTTTTTCACACTAGTAATCGAGGTGGATAAAGAAACACCATATATACCACACAATCTCCGTAAAACACGTTAAGGTGCTCGCGGTCCTTTCGTTGACATTACAGAAGGTTCTTTCCGATATGTGGTGATGAGTGCGATTCCATTATACATCCCGATACATACACGCATGCACGACGCACTCTACATCCCGTAAACCCATCATACATGTGACAGTGTTCTTTGTTTGCCTTTGTTGACGCTACCGAATGCCCTTGCATATGTGGAAGTAGCGGAGCTCAGGTCACACACATGCTACATTTACTCGTCTTCTTGCCACGCGGTCTTTTGTTGACATTGCAGAAAGTCCTCCTTTGATGTGTAGTCATACCTGTGATTTCATTATAACCCCGGCACACACACACACGCACAGACACACACACTCAAGCACGTACATCCAGGACCGGACGGCCCCTTACGGGGACAACGTCTATGCGACCATTCACGCCCGCCATCGGTAATTTGGTCTCGTGGAAGATGTAGACTAGCCTCACGTCTATGTATCCAATGGATTAGGTGCGACCAGTAGTAGAACGTTGACGACGAGCATTAGATGCGCGCACTGACAGCAAGGCCTAGGCAGGTAGGAAGAATCAGTACCTTTATACCGAACCTTTGACTCTGCTAAGGATCCAGGAGGATTTTGGTGGGCGGTGTAACAGCCGGTCGTGGAAAATCCCCCTTTTTTCCCTCGCGATTCAGTGTTTTTCCCAACATCACTCATTTCCACACACTATTGACTTGTCTTTACGAACTGGTTGTTTTTCTGGACCAATTGTTGTTTGTTCGCGCCCAGAGCGCTACTTTGGCACATCCTTGTTCAGGACCTGCGTGACGCACATGCTGTCTGCTCACACGCTGCTATTCGGTTTCTCGTTGTTGAGTCCTTGTGATCGTATTATTGAGGTTTGTATATTATTTATGTCATTGTTTATATTAATAATCTAGTATCGTAGAATATCACGGATAATCGTCTTCTGATTTCGGGATCCGTTGCGAATTTGGCTACGCATTGCTCAAACGTTCGTAACAACTACTCCCACAGCCACTAGGCCTGAACGTACCGGTTTACTGGCAGACCGCGACGTTGAACAAATAACACTGGGCTTGGTACTCGCCTCGGGTACGGTTACTCTCGCCTGGTGCAGCAATCGATGGTGTCTGCCCGTGCAGCCCTCGTAACCACATCGGTTCCTTGTCCTACAGCTGCCGCTCGATGCATGGTGTCGAGACAAATAAAACACGCTCCTGCCATCCTCGCCATTCCCCACAGTTCGTCTATTGTGGCGTTGCCGAACTTGGGGCATTCTGGTAGTCCATGGCTAATACCACAGGATCTGCAATTGGGTTGCGCCGTGGTATCGCGTGAAATGGCATATGTATTGGTCCAAGGCTGGTATTTTGGATGTTCCCGTGCAGGAGTTTGAGCTTGGCTAGTACTGGGCTTGTTTGCCCGGTCACTGTCCCGGATGAGTCGGCCAAACCTGCTGTCAGCCATCTTGGTTTGCCTGTCCAAGTATTCGGTCAGGTCCTCGAGGTTAGTTTCCCTGTCGCTTCGGCTTATCCGTTCTGCTTCTTCCGCCAACACCGACCATGTAGTTCGGGGGAGAGGTGACGGACTATGTTTTCCAAAGTGTGCATGGCACCTAGGTCAGCCCTGTAACCTAAATGGTCGAGGGCTATTGAGCAGTTCTGCATCTTGATCACCAGGTCGGCCATGGTGTAGACATCGCCCCTGGTTCTCTTTGCCCCTACCATCACGCCCTCTATTAGGTTACGGGCTACTTTGAACGGTTGGCCAAACAAGTCCCTTAGAATCTTCCTTGCTTGGGTATGGCCTCGTTCCGGGTCGAGCATGGTACACCCATAGATAGCTTCTCGCGCTCGGCCTCGACAGTAGTAAGGTATAGAAGCCTTTTCCCAGGGTCGGTTACCTTATTTTCCACGAACGTCTCGAACTGCTTGACAAACTTGCAGCAGTGTTCAGCTCGCCCTTCGAAAAGCGTTAGTTCCACTCTAGGCAAATTGATCGATGGTGGTTTGTAGTCGGCGACCGGCGTGGGGTTCCCTATCTTATTGCACCCTGGTGTATCGGAAGTGTCGAAGTCGCTGGTCTCATGCTCGCGCTCTTTCTGTGTACACTTCTTTTCTGCTTCCTGGGCCTGTTGTCTAGCCGATAACAACTGTCGTTCTAGGTCTTATATTCTCAGCTTATATAAATCAACATCCTAACAATCCATGTTGTCCTCAGTAACTCATGAACTAGCACTGACAGGACTGGGCGATCTAACATAAACTAGAGAATCAAATGTACCCAAGACCTCCCCAGTGACTTGCCATGTTACTTCCTGTCCAGAGTCCAATGTTTTCGATCCCTTTCTAGGCATTTTGCGTGCTTTCCTCGTTCCGAATTGATCAATTGATTATTGTAACACACGTTTGAGCAATACGTAGCCAAATTCGCAACAGATCCCGAAGTCAAAAGGCAATTATCCGTGATATTCTACGATACTAGATTATTGAATGAACAATGACACCAAAAAGATACAAACCCCAATAATGAGATCACAAGGACTCGACAAACGAAAAGCCGAATTGCAGCGTGCGAGCAATGAGGAAGTGCGTCACACAGGTGTAACGCTTGTGGGGTCCGGAGGTCTGAAAATAGACGCACAGATCAGCACAACTGGTTACAGCATAAGGTCAGTCACAACAGAAAACGAAGCTCAGAAAACAAAAGACTTGAATTGGCACAAGGCGACGCGGTAACTGGTATAAGTCGAAACCGGAAAAGGGGTCCAGCGGGGACGTCCATGGGTTTTTTTATACAGTGTTGGGGTCGGGGTCAAGGTCACTGTTCGGGGGGAGAGGGAGGTGAGGTGCTTGCCGCACTGGATGGCTCCGCCTCGTAGTTAACGACGGCACCTGGAAGCTAAAAGGAAAGCAGAGAGGATTATGTACAATCAGAAATGCACTACACGGAGCCCTCTCGTGAAAGGGCTGTCCTCGGCCCTTCTGTATGCACTTCAACCCTCTCAGCAACAGATGGAATGCTGGGGGCCTGCTGCTAACTATTCCATCGTTGTGTGTCTCGGTTTCATCCGGTTGTAGGGCACAATTTGGCTCTGGGTTTCTGGGTTTTCGCCGACGCGAGCAACACGGCACGTCATGGTGCTCAAGGTTTCGATCACAGTGAATGGTCCGGTCCAGTCGTACTTAACCTTGGAAGGTATTCCCGGGACCTGCGTCATCGACTTCATCCAGACCTCTTCACCCGGCTCTACCAACTTTCCATGAGCTTTGATATGGTAGAACTCATTTGGTGGCGTTGTGATGTCCTCAAATGTGTACGTGCAAGACGCTGACTGTCGCCGAGGGTTCGGCAGGTTTTAATTGCATAGTCCGTTGAAGTCCGTATGTCGTCGGCGAGCCGTGGCACCGTAAGATCGATGGGTAACCGCAATTCCCGCCCGTTGATCATGAAATGTGGCGATTGCCCTGTCGAAGTCTGCTCTGATGCCCTGTATGCGAGCAAACATGTGGGTAGCGCACTATCCCAGAGTAGAGTGGTATGTCTCTCTATGAGGGCTTTCAGCAAGTTTTTTAAGGTTCGGTTTGTTCGTTCCACAAATACATCACCTTGGGGGTGGTACGGCCTCGAGCGGGTTTCTTTTTATCTCCAGTAACTGACACATGTCGGCCAATAACATACTTTCGAAGCTGGAGCCCGAGTCCGTGTGAATAAATAGTGGTGCCCCCAACTTGTGATCCAGGTATTGAAGACTGCCTGGGCAATGGTAAAGGAATCGGCGCGTGGTATAGGTTCTACTTCACACCATTTCGTGAAGTAATCTACCACGACCAGAAAGAAGCGATTTCCTCTGTTGGACTCGGGGAAAGGACCGACATTGTCAGTCCCCAACCGTTCGTTTGGGTATCCCGCCATGATGGGTGCCAAGGGTGCCCGGTTGGTGGGCCGTGGCGCCTTGAAACGCAGTTGACAATTGTTACAGTAATTCACTATATCTCTCCCCTGGTGTGGCCACCAAAACCTGGTGCGAACCGCTGCCAACATCTTCAGTTGTCCGGCATGTCCCAGCTCACAATGCAATTCCGCCAGCACTGTCTCGACAGCACCCTGGGGTACCACTATCATCCTCATGTAGGTAGGTCCATATTGGAAACACAGGACGCCATCCACGATCGTCAAGTGGTCCCACAGATTCCACAAGCACAAGGTTTCCCAACTTTGGCCAGCCATTTCTTCTCGTGTCGTTTTTCGTTTAACCTCCATTATATCAGCTCCAATTCCGGATCTGTTGCTTGGCGTTTCCTCCAAACATCCGACGGCGCCGCCTGCAGCGTGATAGCCGTTACGTGAGTGTTGGAGCACGTGGGACACTCTCCGTGTACCCTGCAAGGTCGTCTTGATAGGGGGTCCGCATTTTGGTGGCTGGGTCCCGGGCAGTAATTACTTTGAAACTGGTACTCTTGCATCTTTTCCTGCCATCTGGCAACTTGACCAGCAGCATCCTTGAAAGACTGCAACCAAACTAGAGCCTGGTGGTCGGTTCGAATGATAAACGCTTTTCCTAATGGGTAATGACGGAAATGAGACAAGAAATATACTAAAGCCAACATCTTTCGTGTTGTGTGTTCCTCTCGTGTTTATTTAGACATCGACTGCCATAAGCTCTGACTCGTTCTATATGGTTCTGATTCTGAGACAATACTGCACCAGTTCCCGTTTCACTTGCGTCCGTGTCCAAAACGAAGGATTCAGCTTCAGGAGAAAATACCGGTGGGGCTAGGACAGGTGAGTTGGTCAGAGCCTCTTTGAGCGCCTGAAAGCTGTTATCACATTCCTCCGTCCAACGGAATTGACTCTTTTTCTCAGTCAACCGGTGTAGTGGAGCTGCAACGGTGGCAAAGCCGCGTACAAATCGTCTGTAATACGAGGCTAAACCCGTGAAACTTCTTACTTTATCCAAATTACTAGGGGTCGACCATTGCTGGATTTGCTTAACTTTTTCTGGATCCGCATGAACCCCCTCTCAGCTTATGACGTGTCCCAAATACTGAACCCGTGCCCGTAGAAAATGACATTTACTCGGTTTCAGCCTCAAGTTTGCCGCCTGCAACCGTTCAAATATACACCGTAAAGTTTCGATGTGGTCTTGGAAAGTCTGACTATGAACGATAATGTCATCCAGGTATACCAGGCATTTCGTTGGCGTAAGATCGCTCAGCACTTTCTGCATCAGGCGCTGAAACGAAAGGCATGGTTTGAAATTCATACAATCCGGACGGAATCACAAAGGCCTTTTTCTCCCAGTCCTCCAAACTTACCTCTACCTGCCAATATCCAGACGCCAGATCCAGAGTTGAAAAGCACTTGGATCCTGCTACGGCCTCCAATGTTTCGTCGATACGGGGTATGGGGAAGGCTTTCTTCTTTGTAATGGCACTCAATCGTCCATAATCCACGAACAACCTTAGGGTTCCGTCCTTTTTTTACAATCACTACTGGGAAGGCCCAGGGTGAAACGGATGGACAAATGACTCGATCATTCAGCATTTCCTTAACTATGTTATCTACTTCATCCCGATAATGTGCCGGGATTCGCCTGAATGGTTGCTTGATCGGTGCTGCGTCTCCCGTGTCGATATGATATCTAACTACCTGCGTGCGTCCCAGATTTTTTGAAGACCACGGAAACGCATCTTGGTTGCCAGTCAGTAATTCTATCAGCTTTTTTCGTTCCTCGCACGAAGCAATCTCCGACTCATTACCTAGCCGGTTCAATTGTTCCGGACTGGGCAGCTGAGCCTCCCTAACTGCGCACACTTCGAAGTCCTTCGGCACTTGTGTGTTCGCTGCAGGTCGATACTCAACCTGTTCTCCGGCGATATGCAAAATCCCGGCCGCCAAATTTATGAGACACTGATGGAGGGTTAGAAAGTCAACCCCAAGGATAGCGTCCCAAAGTAATTCTTTTACGACAGTAGCTTGGTGGGCAACCTCCTGGTGGCCTATGCGAAAGATGAGGTCGGCGACACCCAGTGTCTGGATTTCCTGATTATTAGCGGCCCAAAGACGTTGCGGCACCCACTCCCCCAGAGTTATCATAGGAGCCTCCCGAACTAGCGTGCAGCTAGACCCAGTATCTATCAAAAACGTGCCCTTTACCCCATTAATGAAGCCATCGACTGTTGGTGAGAAATTACCCAAAACAGTGGAAACAACTGGTACAGAACTAGCATGGAAAGTCCTACTAAAAGCTCCATTATATTCCTTCCTGGTCATGTATGTGTCCTTCCCCTCGTTGGCCTGTAACCAGCATTCCGGTTGAAAACGTCTCCCTCGGTCCCGGCGGTATGGACCTCTCGCTGGTTGGTCACCGGGGCGGCCGCTAACGTTGGGCATGCCCTGTGGACTCTTCTGCGGTAGTTGGGCCCCAACTGTTGCTTCCCTTTTTGCCGCCCGTTCGGCAGCCTCGAGCAGGTTTCCAGGCGGGTCAAGCGAGAACATTTCTCTAACAGCTGTTGAGTTCACTCCGTCTATGAACTGGTGTAGTATCAGAATCTCCCTCACCAAGGGGTCATACCCGGCGAGGGCTTGACGAGCGATCTTTTTCAGCTCCACGGAGTACTGTCGGACACCTTCTCCCGATTTTTTGGGCACGATACCGGAACTCGTCTCTCAGCTCGCTCATGGTATTTTGGGGCGTTAAAAATTTCCGCAAAACTTAGAAGGTCTCCTCACTGACTTCCCCTTCTGAGGTCTCTTGGTGAACCAATGTGAACGCATCCTGGCCCAGTAGTGACAACAAGGTATAACGGCGATGACCAGGTTCACACAGTTCCAAATATGGGCACACTCTAGCCTCCAACATATTGAAATCATCGCCAATATCGAATTTATCTGGTACTGGTAGGAACACAGGTGTTGGTTTATTTCCGGATTGCCCTAACCGCATCAGGGCATCGATCAATATGGTAATCGCATTAGCGGAGGTATCAACATCCGGTTTCTCAGGGTTTGTCTTGTCTGCCATTTGTTGATATCCAACCACTGTCACCAATTTTCTAATGCACTTGGGGTCCGGAGGTCTGAAAATAGACGCACAGATCGGCACAACTGGTTACAGCATAAGGTCAGTCACAACAGAAAACGAAGCCCAAAAAGCAACGGACTTGAATTGGCACAAAGCGACGCGGTAACTGGTATAAGTCGAAACCGGAAAAGGGGTCCAGCGGGGACGTCCATGGGTTTTTTTATACAGTGTTGGGGTCGGGGTCAAGGTCACTGTTCGGGGGGAGAGGGAGGTGAGGTGCTTGCCGCACTGGATGGCTCCGCCTCGTGGTTAACGACGGCACCTGGAAGCTAAAAGGAAAGCAGAGAGGATTATGTTCAATAAGAAATGCGCTACACAGGTCCAGAAAAAGGATATGAGAAAGTAGCGCTCTGGATGCGAACAAAAAGCAGTTGGTCCATAAAAAGAAACACTTCGTAAAGACACGTCAATAGTGTAAGCAAGTGAAAGATGTTAGGAAAAACACTGATTCGTAAAGGTTTTAAGGAGATTTTCCACGACCGTTCTTTAGACAGTGAACTTCTCTGTGATCAGCTGTATATGCGACAGAATCATCACTCGGGGTAGAGAAACGAAATTTGCAACACCAAGCGAACTGATAAACACTCTCACATAAGGTAACTGAATTATTAAATCTATATTTCCCGGCTGTTCCCTCGGCCAGTCTGCAATACAAATGAACTCATCGCTGGCCGATTTGAGGATTTTATTACGAGCTCTGAGACAAACAAATCTTGATTTGCTTTTTGGATCCAAGGTCGTTGCTGGATCACCGAGGAGAGTCCGAAAGAAAAATGCTGGCGTCGGCGGATATGTGCATTTTGGCCCAAGTGAAACCTTGCAACGAGCTCTGCAGTGTCGACTTGTCACGGTCGACTACTTCGTTTACATCCGGTTACACATCGACTATATGAGCCTGTTTCTTGGCTCATCGCACCAGTCGTGGCTAACACCATGTAGTCCAACAGACCCTCGTCAGGTGTATTCATCTTTGGACTATTTTGTGGAATGTCCAAAGTTACTGACTAGCATCAATATTCGGAAGACACGGTGCAGGAATTGACAACATTATTATTCGATGGCATAATTTTCCGTGGAAGCGGTCTTGATTGCAGAGTTGTTTTGCGGCGTGTTATGGCAGATAATCCAGCCAAGGCAGTGTCTATCAGGTGGAGCATCATTCTAGATTATACAGCCTTCACAGATGCACACAACGCAGCCATTGCGTCCAGCGCCGGCTCATTTTCCCATCAACCACCGGAAGGCTGCGCAATGACGTTGAATTTCAAAATCGTCACCAAAGAAGTCATTAAAATGACGGTTCCCCTTTCAAAGTACTACCGGTGAATATGATAGCTCTGTTTCCTAACGACCCCATGCGCAGTTTCTGTTTCGGAATAATGTGACGATTAATCGGTCTTTGTGGTAGACATCCTTCTGGACGTAGACTGACTTTGGACGTCCGTGGTGTGCGACAAGTAAGTGAACACTTGAGAACTATGGAAAACATATGACGTGTGAATTTCCTCGCGTGGGTCAAAAGCTGGAGGACATCGAATGTTGGAAAGCAACGGAACACAGGCAATGCTTGCTATATCCCGGACCAGAGGTTTTCGAGAATGTATTTCCGGTGGAGCACTACGGGAACTTCATGTGTTTTCCTGCGTTCCCTTAAACTTCGTGTAGAGCCAAGTGGGCTCCCCACTACTTGGACTATATTGAACGCCAATTGTCCCGGGTTGCCCAGAAGCTCATGAGGTTTCGTGGGGAATGAGAGGTAACATTCAGCACAGATGGCTGCACATCAGTGCCGAAGTACGGGTTCACGGACCACTGGATAACTTCTCACTCTTTCCGCCTTTGTCCATATTATTCGCAACTAAGTGGACGGTCGACCCCTGATTACTGAACAAGTGTTTAGTAGAACCTGTAGCGTACTACTTTGTCCATTTGTTAAACTAAATTATTGTCAACAATATCTAAGATGACACTAGCAAACTAAGATGGGCGGAGGAGCGTGCTGTGATAAAAGGGCTAAAAGTTTATGTACATTAGGAATTAAAATGAAACAAAAGGTGTGACACAAACTCACAGTTGTTCGCCGTTCTTGTGATCAGGAAATGAGCGCCAAAGAGCCAACATCCGCCAATGTCTTCAGTTCAGTTGAGTGTGACAGCCATTCGTCGAACAGAACAGGATGGTATTCAGCGAAGTGTCAAGAGACGCCGTGGAAGCTTCATGCACTAATATACAGTCCAGAGAACCGGTAAGGTTTATTGACAGCCTTTTTGTATTGCGCGGTAGTGATGTTCAAAAAGGTGTGTGTGCTTTACATTAAAACGTCGGTACAACAAAGGAGTGTTGCACCAAGGGACGTTGAGAGTCATGGAAAAAGTCGGAAATGTACAGGTACCTACACATCTCCCCCCCGGAGCGTGTTTCGTATAAAATATAAGCTCGATAGGAAAATAGAAAGAAAAAACGGTTAGTGAGGGAAAACGTCAAATAACAAAGTTTTGAAATCTGGCAGGATGTCGAACGTTTCTGCCAGAACGGCGAGTTACTAAGGATGGTTGTTGCTGTGGTGGCGCTGGTGGGTGTGGTGTAGTGTCTGGTGTGATGATAGAGTGTGGATGATCAACAGCAATTGTTGATGGTGTGTCTGTGGATGGTGATGGTGTCGGTGTTGCCGGTGATGGAGGTGTATCAAAATACGCGGGTTTCAATCTGTCAATGGAAACGGTGTCTGGCTTATCGGCTTTTTGAACCACAAAATACTTGCCTGTGCGACTAATTACCTTAAATGGACCGTCACACGGTGGTGTGAGTGGTTTGCAAACAGCATTGTTACGAACAAAAACGAAAGGTGACGTATATAGATCATTATGTACAAAAACGTATGTGGATGGCGAACGAGTGGGTATTGGACGTAGATGTGACATACGGTCTTTGAGTTGTTGAACGAACTGGGATGGGTTAGGAGTGGCAGCAGTGCTGGGTTGAACATACTCACCTGGAAGTCATATGGTGGTACCGAAAACGAGTTCAGCTGACGTGCTGTGTAGGTCATCTTTGACTGATGCCCGGAGACCCAAGAGAACTAGTGGCAGGTTGTCGCTCTAGTTATTGGGGTTTGGCTGTGATATCAGTGCTGCTTTGAGTTGACGGTGTAGGCGTTCTACCATACCTTTGGACGAAGGATGGTATGCAGTTGTTGTGATGTGTTTACTGCCAAGCAGTTTAGGGAACTCACGGAACAAGGTCGATTGGAATTGGCTGAACGGTCTGTGGTGACGGTAGACGGTACACCAAATGTAGCAATCCAGTACTGGAGTGGCACTTTCGCAATATTTTCTGCTGAGGTGTCCAAAGTAGGTACTGCCACCGGCCAGCGTGTGAAACGATCAATAACGGTTAATATGTGGGTATGTCCATTTTATGGTGGTAGTAGACCAAAAACATCGACGTGAATATGTGTGAAACGGACATCGGGAACGGTGAACGTACTGGGAGGAGAAAAAGTGTGGCCTGTGGACTCTGTTTCTCTGACATTGTAAACACTGTTTAGTCCATAATGCAATGTCAGAACTCATACTGGGCCAAACAAATCTGGCGGAAATGCGTTTGCTAGAAGCACGAATACCAGAATAAGAACGAGAATGGAAATGATCGAAAAGGATTTTCCTGTAGAAAGTTGGAACGACAGGACGAGGGTTACCTGTAGACCAGTCACATAGGATTGTGCCATCGGCTGAAGGTAAGGAGACCCCTTCAGCTGGAGTGTAGAGGATGTGCGCAGTTCGGGCAAGGATGGATCATCACGCTGGAGGTTTGCCAGTTCCGTAAGGTCGAATTTTGTCTGCACCGCGTTGATGTCAGGTCTGGATAAAGCAACAGCCACAACATTATCAACTCCACGCACGTAGCGGATATCTGTTGTGAACTGAGAAATATGACCCAAATAGCGAATATCTCTGGATGAATGTCTGTCAGGCTTGGCAAGAAATGCGTTTGTCAAGGGTTTGTGGCCAGTGTGCGCACGAAATAGTCGTCCTTCCAAAAGATGGCGGAAATGACGGATGGACAAATAAGTGGCCAGGAGTTCACGAGAAAACGTGCTGTATCCTGTCTATGGCGCCTGGAGATTTGCGAGAAGAACTCCAAGGGTTTTAATTGATTGTCCACAAGTTGGCGAAGCACTGCACCGACCGCAGTATTGGATGCATCAGTCGTTAGGATTAACTCGGTATTTTGATCCGAATGTGGATGATGTAGCATGGTGACATCTGCGAGAGCTTTTTTGGCTTCCGCGAAAGCTGTCTTGGCCTCGGGAGTGAAATCGATCGTCTTGACGTTAGACTTGAAAGGATCGGTTAAAGGTGAAACGATGGTCGCACAATGGGGAATGAAGCGACGGTATTAGTTCGAAATTCCCAAGAAACGTCGCAACTGTGTGATTGTTTGAGGTGCAGGAAATGACAGGATGCTGCGCACCTTATCTGAGAGGGGTGTCAAACCGTTTTCATCGATATGGTGCCCGAGAAAGTCGAGGGACGGAAGGTTGAACAAGCATTTGTTACAGTTCAGTTGAAGTCCGTATTGTTGGAAACGCTGAAAGATTTGACGCAGATGAATGGCATGCTCTGATGGAGAGGCGCTGGCAATTAAGATGTCGTTGACATAGTCAAACGCGAAGGGTAGACCTCGGAGCACTTCACCGATGAATCGTTAGAACGTCTGAGCAGCGTTTCTTAATCCAAATGGCATGCATATGAACTCGAACCAGCTGTGTCCGAAAAACTAAGCGAGACTTTGTGCTCCCTCCATCCTTTGGATGATGACCGGTCTGCAGTGGATCGGTGTTCAGTTATTTGTGATTTCATTGATGTAAATTGCTCAGCCAATGCCCATAGGTTGACCAGTCAGATCCCTTCGTATCAAAGAACGGGAGAGGGCGTTGTCCCGGAAATTTACATTAGTGTATGGGCTGGCCGCAGCACAGCTTCGGGATGTGTAGGTACCTGTACATTTCCGACTTTTTCCATGACTCTCAACGTCCCTTGGTGCAACACTCCTTTGTTGTACCGACGTTTTAATGTAAAGCACACACACCTTTTTGAACATCACTACCGCGCAATACAAAAAGGCTGTCAATAAACCTTACCGGTTCTCTGGACTGTATATTAGTGCATGAAGCTTCCACGGCGTCACTTGACACTTCGCTGAATACCATCCTGTTCTGTTCGACGAATGGCTGTCACACTCAACTGAACTGAAGACATTGGCGGATGTTGGCTCTTTGGCGCTCATTTCCTGATCACAAGAACGGCGAACAACTGTGAGTTTGTGTCACACCTTTTGTTTCATTTTAATTCCTAATGTACATAAACTTTTAGCCCTTTTATCACAGCACGCTCCTCCGCCCATCTTAGTTTGCTAGTGTCATCTTAGATATTGTTGACAATAATTTAGTTTAACAAATGGACAAAGTAGTACGCTACAGGTTCTACTAAACACTTGTTCAGTAATCAGGGGTCGACCGTCCACTTAGTTGCGAATAATATGGACAAAGGCGGAAAGAGTGAGAAGTTATCCAGTGGTCCGTGAACCCGTACTTCGGCACTGATGTGCAGCCATCTGTGCTGAATGTTACCTCTCATTCCCCACGAAACCTCATGAGCTTCTGGGCAACCCGGGACAATTGGCGTTCAATATAGTCCAAGTAGTGGGGAGCCCACTTGGCTCTACACGAAGTTTAAGGGAACGCAGGAAAACACATGAAGTTCCCGTAGTGCTCCACCGGAAATACATTCTCGAAAACCTCTGGTCCGGGATATAGCAAGCATTGCCTGTGTTCCGTTGCTTTCCAACATTCGATGTCCTCCAGCTTTTGACCCACGCGAGGAAATTCACACGTCATATGTTTTCCATAGTTCTCAAGTGTTCACTTACTTGTCGCACACCACGGACGTCCAAAGTCAGTCTACGTCCAGAAGGATGTCTACCACAAAGACCGATTAATCGTCACATTATTCCGAAACAGAAACTGCGCATGGGGTCGTTAGGAAACAGAGCTATCATATTCACCGGTAGTACTACGGAGGCCTGCTGATGTTCTACAGATGGAGTAAATTTTGAACAAGAAGAAAAGGAAGAAAAAAAGGAAAAAAATGTAAAGAAGTGTTCTCGGGAAAGTCGGTGCATGCGGAGAGGATAGCGATCCATGAAGACGATGCAGACCCTGAATGTCGGATTAACCGGAGTTCAATAAATGGAATGAGTGTCGAAACGGTGCCGAGACCAATTTCGTGAAAGTGAACACTGGTGGATCAGTAACTTGTACCATTCAGAAATGAGAAAGCTCAACTGGAAGGTCCTCGAGGAGTGGAGAGTCAACTTCTAACCGGCTACGGTTCGGAGGGAAGGTGGACTGTGGTAACGGATAATAAAGTGTGAAATCTCCGCATGGACTTGAGAGTTAATATGCTGTTTCACTGACAAATATATATATATATATATATATGTTGACGCATTTGCCTTCAGTGATATTCAGCGTCGTTTCTGGTAACGTACGACATCATATGGGTATGTTTCGTCTAGCAGGGCAAAGTATGTGTCGGTCAATCGGCTGAGTGTGGTGGTATATTAGCAAGATGCGCATGAACTGGAATGTGTGTTGGTTGCTTTAGAAAAAGCTGAATGATCTGCTAAGCAATTGGGAGTATTTCCTGTCGAGTGGCTTGATTTCGGTCCCAGTTGCTATGGTAGGTTCTATTTGAGTCTCTGTCCGTACGAATCAAAGTGGCGTCCTTGGTTATCCGGTTTGGTGACTGTGATAGTGGGCGACAAGAGACCTGAACTAAAAGGGGGTTGCAGTCTGGACGTGGTTCCAGCTGTTGGTTATGATGATATATGAAGACAATAGGTAATGGGCTGGTTAGGTCTGTGTGAGTGAAGCATGGATGAAGTTTCATTTGAGCAGTCAATGGCACCTACTCCACATTCTAAGTAAAAATAGGCTCGCGGTGGATTTTTGCTATACTGCTGCAGGCTAACGGAGTTGCGTACACTAGTTTGGTAACGGTGTATGCATCTCAAAGGATTTATGATTTTGCACGTTAGCACGGCATCGCTCGGATACTAATGAAAGACCTAGGGTCTCACGGTTTAGAGCAGTTAGAAATGATAATCCCCAGTACTGTTTGCTTACGCAGAAAGCAGTTTGGCAACGATGCGATAAGATAGGTTTGAAATAACAGACTGTGAGCGAATGAGACTGGCACACCGATAGCGTAGACCTTTGCGGTCACTGTCTCTTCCAGCATAGTGGTTATTCTATACTGGGTAGTTTCTGAGGAGCCCTAAAGTAGATGAAACTATTGGGGTGACAGAGGTGATACATTAGAAGCAATCGGTCACGTGCCTTGGAACGTTAACGTGAGTTCATCTGTGCTCTTACCCGATGGTGCTATCGTACTGAGATTTGCTCGAGTATGATCAAGGAAATCAGACGTAGACATGATTGCATGGTTATCGCGGTGTCCTTTTCGTCGTTATTGCATTGCAAACCAGAAAAACACCCATGTGAGGACTGGGTTTGGCGAGCAGTGAGAAATGGGAATGAGATGGGTCCGAATTTTCGTCAGGGAAGCAAACTCTAACGATCTACATTCGGTGCTCATGGTAGGCGGCACAAGGGCCTGCTTCAGGTAGGGAGGTAGCACGATACACAACCACTGGCACCCAGCACGTGGCGCTCCAAGAATGATCCACACTTTTTTAGACGTTTTTATTTTATTTTTTTAATGGTTTTATCACAGTCAGGTATCTGGCTGTCAGAGAAGGCGGAGCTGCTTTTGGTGGGCGACCACAGCTCCCACACCCCGGCCGAAACATGGACCGCATGTAACAAGCCGCGTTAGGAATAGGTCAACCACACCAGTCGATCCGTAGCAACACTGCAACCCGGAGACATGAGTCACAAGTGACAAGGCTGGTGTGCCTGGAAGACAAAACAGTGGGGTATTTTTTCTCACTTTTTTATGCCAATCTCTACTTTTTGGTGGTCATGTCTAATTGGTGGTTAACTCTGTGCAGGGAGACCATCACGGCCAGGAATGTTTGCAGAAGCGCCGCGCTAACACTCGCCTTATCCGTGAAGTCAGAACCCTCATGCCGTTTACATGGGACAAAAAATGCAGGGGGAGGAGGTAGAGTTAACCACAGCCTGCGATTATTCAATGGGGTTTATGTTCAACAAAAAGCCAGTCTGCACAAGGATGGGGTACGACTTGCAGCACCAACAACGTGATTAGTCGGGATGATCCACAGATGGTTTGTAGTTTTGCTGGCTAAGTATCAAATGTTGTGTAGGCCAGTCATGGAAGATGCTAGAGTTCTGTGACAGGGACGGAAGTTGAGCTGTGAGTGATTAATGGTGACCACTAGATGGAGGTTGAGGAGTCCGACAGGTGCTACGTCTTTGGTTAAAAACGAAGTCGAAGACTAAGTAAAGACAGCACTGGGAATGTTTAAAGACTACCTTTCATGCTTCCAGTGGTATTTCATATAATCAAATACGACTTCTGATGCACTGGCCTCAGGCATGAGAGTTACTACGTTTAGGCATTGTAACCTGGTAGGTTAACGCTTAGGTGATGGCAACTATGGTGTATGGTGTGGCACATCCTAGATTATCAAGGGTTCTGGTTAGCATCACGCTCTCCTCATAAGCTCTATCAAAAGT
Organism: Fasciola hepatica; assembly: GCA_948099385.1. Classification (NCBI taxonomy): domain Eukaryota; kingdom Metazoa; phylum Platyhelminthes; class Trematoda; order Plagiorchiida; family Fasciolidae; genus Fasciola; species Fasciola hepatica. Next base: position 3,896,577 of record CANUEZ040000060.1, on the reverse strand, counting down.
CATGTAAGGATTTGTAATAGTATATATAGATCAAATCGATCCCCGGGCAAGGAAGCTGAGAGGAGCGGAAGCCAGGATAAGTAGGAGAGGATCAAGGAGTGAATTAGTGGGTGGTGGGACTTAATGTCTTAAGATCCAGCACCACTGGGCAATTGGCTAAAACCTTCGGCTAGAGGAGAGTTGTTTTACATGGCTGCCCTAGTACTATATGGCGAGGGAGGCAGTAATTGTTTAGACATGGTTGTGGAAACCGACTAGCGAATTAGATGAGGCAGGGATGTATAAGGGTTAGGTGATGGTAGGTGAACGTGGGTGAGTAGCGAGAACCGGCAGGCATCTAGATAGTTATAGTTGTAAACGACAAAAACTATTCTTCTGCAGTGTGGGTTGTACGTAAAAAGTAATAATAAATGGCAAGCCTATCGTCTGTCGTTAGGCAGAAAATGGTAGGTTTGGGGTATGGTGCCGTGATCCTAGTAGTTGAACTCGTTTTTGAAGGCCAGCTCGACGGGTAGCAGAGGGCGGGAGGAGAGACTGAAGCTAAGGTTCTGAAGTTCGATGCCTTCTTCATAGGCTCGATCCTCAGATATGCTGGCGTTAGTCAAAGATAACATATGACTAACGGTAAGTTGTGATTTAAGGGCATGGCTGAACTGGGTTATTGACGCACATTTGCGAATGGTCCGAGGGAGCTTATTCCAAAGCTTAGAATATTTAATGAGAAAGAAGTTGGATCTGATTGCCAGCCTGGAATGTGGGATGGTCAGACTGAAGTCTCTGTGGCGCAGAGGGTAAGATGAGGGTAGGGAAAACTGTATAGAGTTGGTAGAAGTGAACGCAGAACAATGAATAAGTCTGTATAGAAAACACAAGTTAAGCCTGGCATGTCTAAGCCATACGGGGTCAAGTTTTGATAGAATGCATCGCTCTTTATAGCTTAGTGGAGAGGAATATCCCACTAGCTTCTTGGTGAAGGTACGCTGGACTTTCTCCAGGCGTATTCTGTCAGATTTAGACATTCCAGAGAAGATTATCGGGCAATATTCGAGGTGGGGTCTAGCATGGGATTGGTATGTAAGGAGGATACTATGTTTCATTTTAAATGATCTGAGAACTAGGCCTATTGTCTGTCTGGCCCTGGCCGTCTGAAATGAGACATGTTCCGAGAATTGTAGATTGTTAGTGTATCGAAGCCCAAGATCCTTCACTGATGAGCTTGGGGCGATGGGTACTTGGTTCAGTGACAGAGTTCCGAGGGGGACTTGACATCTGTAGGTTGTGTAGAAGCTTTTAGATGTCGAGAAGCACATCTGCCATGAAGTGCACCATTGATCAAGTTTCTCAAGATCACTACCTATTTCAGACAGTGCTGTGCTCAAATCTTGATGGCGGAAATCATACACGATTTTGATGTCGTCGGAGAAGAGGAAAGGTGTGCCGTGTTGCACAATCGAAAAAATGTCGTTAATGTAGAGTAAGAAAAATAGCGGACCAAGTACACTTCCTTGTATGACTCCACTAGTGACAGGCGCCGGTTGCGATAGATGACCATTAGCATATACAACCTGGGTTCGATCCGACAGGTAAGAAGTGATCCATGATGAAAGCGGGTCATGGATACCATAGGCCCGGAGTTTTGTTAACAATCGGGAGTGAGGAACTCGGTCAAATGACTTGGTCATATCGAGGTAGATGATAATCATAGATTTTCCGTCGTCAGCTGCCGTGGTCACTAGGTTGAAGAAATCAAACTGGCGTGTGGTACAAGAACGTGACTTTAGGAAGCCATGTTGGCCACTGTGAATGAGGTTATGGGAAATGAGATAATCGGACATCCGCTGTTTAATCAAACGCTCCATTATTCTGGCAGCTAAAGGGGTATGGTTGATAGGACGATAATTTGAAGGGTCATGCACTGGACATTTTTTGTGGATAGGAATAATGGTTGAAGTTTTCCACTGGGATGGAAAAATGCCATTTTTAAGGGATAAGTTGTGGAGATTCATAAAGATAGCAGCGATGTCAGTTCCACCAAGATGAAAAAGTGCTGGAGGGATGCCGTCATAGCCAGGGCGGGAGGAGGGTCTAACACGCAGCAGCAGGTGGGTCACATCGTTCAAACTGAATTCAATGTCAGAGAGAACTTGCTTGGTGATGAGAGGTACGGGTGGCGGATTTACAGTGGCTTCAGTGGTCATGGATTCTGAAAAGAAAGTATTGAGCGCCTCAGCGATTTCAGCTGCAGATTTAATCTGCGTGCTGTGTCCCAAGATTAGATATGGTATCCCTGTAGGCTCTCTCTGATTTCTGCTCTTCAGCAGTCGGGACAATCGGTACGATCTGTCGAAGGAATTCAAGGCCGAAAGCTCCTACTTTCTCAGCAGTTCATTAGTCCGAAGACTGATGGTGACAGAGAGGGGGTGAAGTTGCAATAGTATGGAGAAGTCCTTGGTTTTATTGTAGATCTTCTGCAGTTTTGCATGTTCATTTTGCAGCCTTGTTTGGTAGGAGCCGCGGGCTTGAGAACGGTTGGTCCCGATGGTGGTGATTGCTGACAAGCAGCTATGTAGCTTGTGGTAGAGTACGTCACCGTAGAATGGTATCCCTTGTTGTCTTATTCTTAGCGACCTTTTTTTACTCTGAACTATCGTCACCCGCCTATCACAAAAAGATCAATTCTCTGACCACTTACTGGTTTCCCTCAGACGAGCCCTTTCGTGGTCACTCTGGCGGTCGCCTTCCATCTTCAGAGGCATCATTAGTTTGCTATGTACCTTTGTCTGCACTTAAACTCGGAACCTTATCACTCCCTTCCCAGAGTGATCCGTTTTACTCTGCATCTGCCACTTTGACCATGTTCACCTTATAAGATTTTTTGGTACTGCATCCCGTCTCTATGACGCATTCCGCGTTTCATTCATAAAACGGTCACTAAAGGACGTCAATGATCGTTCTGTTTACTTAATCTAATTCGCGTGCCATCAACTCTGTTATCGTTGTAGCTCCGCATCTCAGGTCAATCTATCACCCATTTTGCCATTTCCGACGTTTTAATGTAAAGCACACACACCTTTTTGAACATCACTACCGCGCAATACAAAAAGGCTGTCAATAAACCTTACCGGTTCTCTGGACTGTATATTAGTGCATGAAGCTTCCACGGCGTCACTTGACACTTCGCTGAATACCATCCTGTTCTGTTCGACGAATGGCTGTCACACTCAACTGAACTGAAGACATTGGCGGATGTTGGCTCTTTGGCGCTCATTTCCTGATCACAAGAACGGCGAACAACTGTGAGTTTGTGTCACACCTTTTGTTTTATTTTAATTCCTAATGTACATAAACTTTTAGCCCTTTTATCACAGAACGCTCCTCCGCCCATCTTAGTTTGCTAGTGTCATCTTAGATTTTGTTGACAATAATTTAGTTTAACAAATGGACAAAGTAGTACGCTACAGGTTCTACTAAACACTTGTTCAGTAATCAGGGGTCGACCGTCCACTTAGTTGCGAATAATATGGACAAAGGCGGAAAGAGTGAGAAGTTATCCAGTGGTCCGTGAACCCGTACTTCGGCACTGATGTGCAGCCATCTGTGCTGAATGTTACCTCTCATTCCCCACGAAACCTCATGAGCTTCTGGGAAACCCGGGACAATTGGCGTTCAATATAGTCCAAGTAGTGGGGAGCCCACTTGGCTCTACACGAAGTGTAAGGGAACGCAGGAAAACACATGAAGTTCCCGTAGTGCTCCACCGGAAATACATTCTCGAAAACCTCTGGTCCGGGATATAGCAAGCATTGCCTGTGTTCCGTTGCTTTCCAACATTCGATGTCCTCCAGCTTTTGACCCACGCGAGGAAATTCACACGTCATATGTTTTCCATAGTTCTCAAGTGTTCACTTACTTGTCGCACACCACGGACGTCCAAAGTCAGTCTACGTCCAGAAGGATGTCTACCACAAAGACCGATTAATCGTCACATTATTCCGAAACAGAAACTGCGCATGGGGTCGTTAGGAAACAGAGCTATCATATTCACCGGTAGTACTTCGAAAGGGGAACCGTCATTTTAATGACTTCTTTGGTGACGATTTTGAAATTCAACGTCATTGCGCAGCCTTCCGGTGGTTGATGGGAAAATGAGCCGGCGCTGGACGCAATGGCTGCGTTGTGTGCATCTGTGAAGGCTGTATAATCTAGAATGATGCTCCACCTGATAGACACTGCCTTGGCTGGATTATCTGCCATAACACGCCGCAAAACAACTCTGCAATCAAGACCGCTTCCACGGAAAATTATGCCATCGAATAATAATGTTGTCAATTCCTGCACCGTGTCTTCCGAATATTGATGCTAGTCAGTAACTTTGGACATTCCACAAAATAGTCCAAAGATGAATACACCTGACGAGGGTCTGTTGGACTACATGGTGTTAGCCACGACTGGTGCGATGAGCCAAGAAACAGGCTCATATAGTCGATGTGTAACCGGATGTAAACGAAGTAGTCGACCGTGACAAGTCGACACTGCAGAGCTCGTTGCAAGGTTTCACTTGGGCCAAAATGCACATATCCGCCGACGCCAGCATTTTTCTTTCGGACTCTCCTCGGTGATCCAGCAACGACCTTGGATCCAAAAAGCAAATCAAGATTTGTTTGTCTCAGAGCTCGTAATAAAATCCTCAAATCGGCCAGCGATGAGTTCATTTGTATTGCAGACTGGCCGAGGGAACAGCCGGGAAATATAGATTTAATAATTCAGTTACCTTATGTGAGAGTGTTTATCAGTTCGCTTGGTGTTGCAAATTTCGTTTCTCTACCCCGAGTGATAACGATAATGATGATCATGGTATATTTCTCGGCCATGATCGAGACGCACTCGCTGGCGCATGATCATGGTGTGACACGTTACTCAATAGTGTGGAATATTCACAAATTCAAAGTATGAAAGTCGAGAGTATCAGCGATAGATAGACATAGCCAACAACAGTTTGAATGGATTATTTTACTAATGGTTTGCGCGGCACTTTCAAACCGGTTTCGAATCCCGGCTGGGCGGTGGAGATATCGTAAAACCGTTAGCGCAGTGTCAAGGACGCACTATAAATGAGAATAATGCAAGCTGGAGAAACGGAGGCCTGCTGATGTTCTACAGATGGAGTAAATTTTGAACAAGAAGAAAAGGAAGAAAAAAAGGAAAAAAATGTAAAGAAGTGTTCTCGGGAAAGTCGGTGCATGCGGAGAGGATAGCGATCCATGAAGACGATGCAGACCCTGAATGTCGGATTAACCGGAGTTCAATAAATGGAATGAGTGTCGAAACGGTGCCGAGACCAATTTCGTGAAAGTGAACACTGGTGGATCAGTAACTTGTACCATTCAGAAATGAGAAAGCTCAACTGGAAGGTCCTCGAGGAGTGGAGAGTCAACTTCTAACCGGCTACGGTTCGGAGGGAAGGTGGACTGTGGTAACGGATAATAAAGTGTGAAATCTCCGCATGGACTTGAGAGTTAATATGCTGTTTCACTGACAAATATATATATATATATATATATATATATGTTGACGCATTTGCCTTCAGTGATATTCAGCGTCGTTTCTGGTAACGTACGACATCATATGGGTATGTTTCGTCTAGCAGGGCAAAGTATGTGTCGGTCAATCGGCTGAGTGTGGTGGTATATTAGCAAGATGCGCATGAACTGGAATGTGTGTTGGTTGCTTTAGAAAAAGCTGAATGATCTGCTAAGCAATTGGGAGTATTTCCTGTCGAGTGGCTTGATTTCGGTCCCAGTTGCTATGGTAGGTTCTATTTGAGTCTCTGTCCGTACGAATCAAAGTGGCGTCCTTGGTTATCCGGTTTGGTGACTGTGATAGTGGGCGACAAGAGACCTGAACTAAAAGGGGGTTGCAGTCTGGACGTGGTTCCAGCTGTTGGTTATGATGATATATGAAGACAATAGGTAATGGGCTGGTTAGGTCTGTGTGAGTGAAGCATGGATGAAGTTTCATTTGAGCAGTCAATGGCACCTACTCCACATTCTAAGTAAAAATAGGCTCGCGGTGGATTTTTGCTATACTGCTGCAGGCTAACGGAGTTGCGTACACTAGTTTGGTAACGGTGTATGCATCTCAAAGGATTTATGATTTTGCACGTTAGCACGGCATCGCTCGGATACTAATGAAAGACCTAGGGTCTCACGGTTTAGAGCAGTTAGAAATGATAATCCCCAGTACTGTTTGCTTACGCAGAAAGCAGTTTGGCAACGATGCGATAAGATAGGTTTGAAATAACAGACTGTGAGCGAATGAGACTGGCACACCGATAGCGTAGACCTTTGCGGTCACTGTCTCTTCCAGCATAGTGGTTATTCTATACTGGGTAGTTTCTGAGGAGCCCTAAAGTAGATGAAACTATTGGGGTGACAGAGGTGATACATTAGAAGCAATCGGTCACGTGCCTTGGAACGTTAACGTGAGTTCATCTGTGCTCTTACCCGATGGTGCTATCGTACTGAGATTTGCTCGAGTATGATCAAGGAAATCAGACGTAGACATGATTGCATGGTTATCGCGGTGTCCTTTTCGTCGTTATTGCATTGCAAACCAGAAAAACACCCATGTGAGGACTGGGTTTGGCGAGCAGTGAGAAATGGGAATGAGATGGGTCCGAATTTTCGTCAGGGAAGCAAACTCTAACGATCTACATTCGGTGCTCATGGTAGGCGGCACAAGGGCCTGCTTCAGGTAGGGAGGTAGCACGATACACAACCACTGGCACCCAGCACGTGGCGCTCCAAGAATGATCCACACTTTTTTAGACGTTTTTATTTTATTTTTTTAATGGTTTTATCACAGTCAGGTATCTGGCTGTCAGAGAAGGCGGAGCTGCTTTTGGTGGGCGACCACAGCTCCCACACCCCGGCCGAAACATGGACCGCATGTAACAAGCCGCGTTAGGAATAGGTCAACCACACCAGTCGATCCGTAGCAACACTGCAACCCGGAGACATGAGTCACAAGTGACAAGGCTGGTGTGCCTGGAAGACAAAACAGTGGGGTATTTTTTCTCACTTTTTTATGCCAATCTCTACTTTTTGGTGGTCATGTCTAATTGGTGGTTAACTCTGTGCAGGGAGACCATCACGGCCAGGAATGTTTGCAGAAGCGCCGCGCTAACACTCGCCTTATCCGTGAAGTCAGAACCCTCATGCCGTTTACATGGGACAAAAAATGCAGGGGGAGGAGGTAGAGTTAACCACAGCCTGCGATTATTCAATGGGGTTTATGTTCAACAAAAAGCCAGTCTGCACAAGGATGGGGTACGACTTGCAGCACCAACAACGTGATTAGTCGGGATGATCCACAGATGGTTTGTAGTTTTGCTGGCTAAGTATCAAATGTTGTGTAGGCCAGTCATGGAAGATGCTAGAGTTCTGTGACAGGGACGGAAGTTGAGCTGTGAGTGATTAATGGTGACCACTAGATGGAGGTTGAGGAGTCCGACAGGTGCTACGTCTTTGGTTAAAAACGAAGTCGAAGACTAAGTAAAGACAGCACTGGGAATGTTTAAAGACTACCTTTCATGCTTCCAGTGGTATTTCATATAATCAAATACGACTTCTGATGCACTGGCCTCAGGCATGAGAGTTACTACGTTTAGGCATTGTAACCTGGTAGGTTAACGCTTAGGTGATGGCAACTATGGTGTATGGTGTGGCACATCCTAGATTATCAAGGGTTCTGGTTAGCATCACGCTCTCCTCATAAGCTCTATCAAAAGTCATGTAAGGATTTGTAATAGTATATATAGATCAAATCGATCCCCGGGCAAGGAAGCTGAGAGGAGCGGAAGCCAGGATAAGTAGGAGAGGATCAAGGAGTGAATTAGTGGGTGGTGGGACTTAATGTCTTAAGATCCAGCACCACTGGGCAATTGGCTAAAACCTTCGGCTAGAGGAGAGTTGTTTTACATGGCTGCCCTAGTACTATATGGCGAGGGAGGCAGTAATTGTTTAGACATGGTTGTGGAAACCGACTAGCGAATTAGATGAGGCAGGGATGTATAAGGGTTAGGTGATGGTAGGTGAACGTGGGTGAGTAGCGAGAACCGGCAGGCATCTAGATAGTTATAGTTGTAAACGACAAAAACTATTCTTCTGCAGTGTGGGTTGTACGTAAAAAGTAATAATAAATGGCAAGCCTATCGTCTGTCGTTAGGCAGAAAATGGTAGGTTTGGGATATGGTGCCGTGATCCTAGTAGTTGAACTCGTTTTTGAAGGCCAGCTCGACGGGTAGCAGAGGGCGGGAGGAGAGACTGAAGCTAAGGTTCTGAAGTTCGATGCCTTCTTCATAGGCTCGATCCTCAGATATGCTGGCGTTAGTCAAAGATAACATATGACTAACGGTAAGTTGTGATTTAAGGGCATGGCTGAACTGGGTTATTGACGCACATTTGCGAATGGTCCGAGGGAGCTTATTCCAAAGCTTAGAATATTTAATGAGAAAGAAGTTGGATCTGATTGCCAGCCTGGAATGTGGGATGGTCAGACTGAAGTCTCTGTGGCGCAGAGGGTAAGATGAGGGTAGGGAAAACTGTATAGAGTTGGTAGAAGTGAACGCAGAACAATGAATAAGTCTGTATAGAAAACACAAGTTAAGCCTGGCATGTCTAAGCCATACGGGGTCAAGTTTTGATAGAATGCATCGCTCTTTATAGCTTAGTGGAGAGGAATATCCCACTAGCTTCTTGGTGAAGGTACGCTGGACTTTCTCCAGGCGTATTCTGTCAGATTTAGACATTCCAGAGAAGATTATCGGGCAATATTCGAGGTGGGGTCTAGCATGGGATTGGTATGTAAGGAGGATACTATGTTTCATTTTAAATGATCTGAGAACTAGGCCTATTGTCTGTCTGGCCCTGGCCGTCTGAAATGAGACATGTTCCGAGAATTGTAGATTGTTAGTGTATCGAAGCCCAAGATCCTTCACTGATGAGCTTGGGGCGATGGGTACTTGGTTCAGTGACAGAGTTCCGAGGGGGACTTGACATCTGTAGGTTGTGTAGAAGCTTTTAGATGTCGAGAAGCACATCTGCCATGAAGTGCACCATTGATCAAGTTTCTCAAGATCACTACCTATTTCAGACAGTGCTGTGCTCAAATCTTGATGGCGGAAATCATACACGATTTTGATGTCGTCGGAGAAGAGGAAAGGTGTGCCGTGTTGCACAATCGAAAAAATGTCGTTAATATAGAGTAAGAAAAATAGCGGACCAAATACACTTCCTTGTATGACTCCACTAGTGACAGGCGCCGGTTGCGATAGATGACCATTAGCATATACAACCTGGGTTCGATCCGACAGGTAAGAAGTGATCCATGATGAAAGCGGGTCATGGATACCATAGGCCCGGAGTTTTGTTAACAATCGGGAGTGAGGAACTCGGTCAAATGACTTGGTCATATCGAGGTAGATGATAATCATAGATTTTCCGTCGTCAGCTGCCGTGGTCACTAGGTTGAAGAAATCAAACTGGCGTGTGGTACAAGAACGTGACTTTAGGAAGCCATGTTGGCCACTGTGAATGAGGTTATGGGAAATGAGATAATCGGACATCCGCTGTTTAATCAAACGCTCCATTATTCTGGCAGCTAAAGAGGTATGGTTGATAGGACGATAATTTGAAGGGTCATGCACTGGACATTTTTTGTGGATAGGAATAATGGTTGAAGTTTTCCACTGGGATGGAAAAATGCCATTTTTAAGGGATAAGTTGTGGAGATTCATAAAGATAGCAGCGATGTCAGTTCCACCAAGATGAAAAAGTGCTGGAGGGATGCCGTCATAGCCAGGGCGGGAGGAGGGTCTAACACGCAGCAGCAGGTGGGTCACATCGTTCAAACTGAATTCAATGTCAGAGAGAACTTGCTTGGTGATGAGAGGTACGGGTGGCGGATTTACAGTGGCTTCAGTGGTCATGGATTCTGAAAAGAAAGTATTGAGCGCCTCAGCGATTTCAGCTGCAGATTTAATCTGCGTGCTGTGTCCCAAGATTAGATATGGTATCCCTGTAGGCTCTCTCTGATTTCTGCTCTTCAGCAGTCGGGACAATCAGTACGATCTGTCGAAGGAATTCAAGGCCGAAAGCTCCTACTTTCTCAGCAGTTCATTAGTCCGAAGACTGATGGTGACAGAGAGGGGGTGAAGTTGCAATAGTATGGAGAAGTCCTTGGTTTTATTGTAGATCTTCTGCAGTTTTGCATGTTCATTTTGCAGCCTTGTTTGGTAGGAGCCGCGGGCTTGAGAACGGTTGGTCCCGATGGTGGTGATTGCTGACAAGCAGCTATGTAGCTTGTGGTAGAGTACGTCACCGTAGAATGGTATCCCTTGTTGTCTTATTCTTAGCGACCTTTTTTTACTCTGAACTATCGTCACCCGCCTATCACAAAAAGATCAATTCTCTGACCACTTACTGGTTTCCCTCAGACGAGCCCTTTCGTGGTCACTCTGGCGGTCGCCTTCCATCTTCAGAGGCATCATTAGTTTGCTATGTACCTTTGTCTGCACTTAAACTCGGAACCTTATCACTCCCTTCCCAGAGTGATCCGTTTTACTCTGCATCTGCCACTTTGACCATGTTCACCTTATAAGATTTTTTGGTACTGCATCCCGTCTCTATGACGCATTCCGCGTTTCATTCATAAAACGGTCACTAAAGGACGTCAATGATCGTTCTGTTTACTTAATCTAATTCGCGTGCCATCAACTCTGTTATCGTTGTAGCTCCGCATCTCAGGTCAATCTATCACCCATTTTGCCATTTCCGACGTTTTAATGTAAAGCACACACACCTTTTTGAACATCACTACCGCGCAATACAAAAAGGCTGTCAATAAACCTTACCGGTTCTCTGGACTGTATATTAGTGCATGAAGCTTCCACGGCGTCACTTGACACTTCGCTGAATACCATCCTGTTCTGTTCGACGAATGGCTGTCACACTCAACTGAACTGAAGACATTGGCGGATGTTGGCTCTTTGGCGCTCATTTCCTGACCACAAGAACGGCGAACAACTGTGAGTTTGTGTCACACCTTTTGTTTCATTTTAATTCCTAATGTACATAAACTTTTAGCCCTTTTATCACAGCACGCTCCTCCGCCCATCTTAGTTTGCTAGTGTCATCTTAGATTTTGTTGACAATAATTTAGTTTAACAAATGGACAAAGTAGTACGCTACAGGTTCTACTAAACACTTGTTCAGTAATCAGGGGTCGACCGTCCACTTAGTTGCGAATAATATGGACAAAGGCGGAAAGAGTGAGAAGTTATCCAGTGGTCCGTGAACCCGTACTTCGGCACTGATGTGCAGCCATCTGTGCTGAATGTTACCTCTCATTCCCCACGAAACCTCATGAGCTTCTGGGAAACCCGGGACAATTGGCGTTCAATATAGTCCAAGTAGTGGGGAGCCCACTTGGCTCTACACGAAGTTTAAGGGAACGCAGGAAAACACATGAAGTTCCCGTAGTGCTCCACCGGAAATACATTCTCGAAAACCTCTGGTCCGGGATATAGCAAGCATTGCCTGTGTTCCGTTGCTTTCCAACATTCGATGTCCTCCAGCTTTTGACCCACGCGAGGAAATTCACACGTCATATGTTTTCCATAGTTCTCAAGTGTTCACTTACTTGTCGCACACCACGGACGTCCAAAGTCAGTCTACGTCCAGAAGGATGTCTACCACAAAGACCGATTAATCGTCACATTATTCCGAAACAGAAACTGCGCATGGGGTCGTTAGGAAACAGAGCTATCATATTCACCGGTAGTACTTCGAAAGGGGAACCGTCATTTTAATGACTTCTTTGGTGACGATTTTGAAATTCAACGTCATTGCGCAGCCTTCCGGTGGTTGATGGGAAAATGAGCCGGCGCTGGACGCAATGGCTGCGTTGTGTGCATCTGTGAAGGCTGTATAATCTAGAATGATGCTCCACCTGATAGACACTGCCTTGGCTGGATTATCTGCCATAACACGCCGCAAAACAACTCTGCAATCAAGACCGCTTCCACGGAAAATTATGCCATCGAATAATAATGTTGTCAATTCCTGCACCGTGTCTTCCGAATATTGATGCTAGTCAGTAACTTTGGACATTCCACAAAATAGTCCAAAGATGAATACACCTGACGAGGGTCTGTTGGACTACATGGTGTTAGCCACGACTGGTGCGATGAGCCAAGAAACAGGCTCATATAGTCGATGTGTAACCGGATGTAAACGAAGTAGTCGACCGTGACAAGTCGACACTGCAGAGCTCGTTGCAAGGTTTCACTTGGGCCAAAATGCACATATCCGCCGACGCCAGCATTTTTCTTTCGGACTCTCCTCGGTGATCCAGCAACGACCTTGGATCCAAAAAGCAAATCAAGATTTGTTTGTCTCAGAGCTCGTAATAAAATCCTCAAATCGGCCAGCGATGAGTTCATTTGTATTGCAGACTGGCCGAGGGAACAGCCGGGAAATATAGATTTAATAATTCAGTTACCTTATGTGAGAGTGTTTATCAGTTCGCTTGGTGTTGCAAATTTCGTTTCTCTACCCCGAGTGATGATTCTTTCGCATATACAGGAGATCACCACGGAGCTCGTTTTTCGGGAAATTGGTTGCAGCCTAATAAGGTGACACGCACTTCTCGTTTGGTATGCACGTGTTATCGCCCTCAAGTTCTCTCAAGTGTTCACATTTACAAGTTCAGTTTGAGTTACCTAACAGCTGCAGACGTGGTGGCAACTGTGACTTGCTGCTCCGTAACTGCTGCCAGTGAGTCCCTTTTTCTTTCAAAACAGTCGATGTCATCAACTGAGTCACCTGACTCGTTACTCCTTGGACCGGAACAATCGCTTGGAGATTTTTGGCAAATTTCGTAGTAGATAACTTTGTGCATCATCGTTCCTTATGAGGGATGAGTTGAAATCGCCCGTATTAACCTTGTGGGCTGCGACCTGCCTCTTGAGCCTCCATATTGTGGTTGTGGAATAGCCACGCAATTTCGGGTGGGTCCTGCCCATCTACAGGTGAAGTCATAAATGAAAATTAATCGCAGTTACCTACCGTAGAAACACGAAAGCCAACTAAGCGCATCGGAATGCTTAACAACGTAGCCTTAGCGCCCAAGGCGAACAACCACCGCAAAAAATTAGCAGCCATGATAGGAATGTGATAAAACAAGCAAAACAACTAACTTTATTATACACAGTCAATCGGACAGTTGATGTCAATAGTTTTCATTATTATGGTTCTTAAAAGATAGAATATTAGCCTCGAAATTCTTGTGCATTCACGACTGCATAGTTTTCTGTATCGGAAGTCAGCTACTAAATACTACAAAATATGGCCTAACAAAGACTCTCGTTGGAATATTTTTGCATCCATGATGGATTCTCCGGTGTTTCGATAGATTTCGCTTGTTTTGGGGCATAGCGCTGACATTCTGCCACTGTCTCCTAGGGTGAGTTCAATTGACAATCCAGAGTCCCCTTGTGCTGCCTGGACGGGATGAGGTCCTGACTTAACTTAGGTGAACCCTAGGCTGGTGCATCCAAACAGCAAATTCATTCTACCAAGGACCCTCGTAAGTCCTCGAATCACGGTAGTCCATGGTCTTTCGGTGTCAGAACCGTCAAGACTGAAGCGGCTGGTCCGAGGAAAAGAATCAGGTAGTAAGAAGCCCCCCAAATAACTGAGAGCAATGCGGCAGCGGGATGGGCAAGAGAGAAAAGTCATCAAAGAGTCTCGGGTACGGCGATTACTAACCAATACTCAAGCACCGCTCGAGGTTTCTAATCCTCTCAGCCTCGCAGAAACGGCAAAACTTGCGGACGGTATCACGAACGGTACCATGCACAAATCACTGCCGTAGCGAAATCGAGTAGCCTCGAACTCACCGCTCCCACCACGGGGGCACACTCTGAGGATGCCCCGATAGCTGCTTTCGAGCGGGCTTTCAGGCGTTTTCCTACCCAAGGTTGTTTTCACTCTAGAGACCGGGAACCTCATCACAACTCCGACTGACGTAAACGCCGCAGAAGCCCTCCTCCTGGCCACCCCGTTAGTCCATCTCGGTTCAAGTGCTGTCGATAACACAAGTGGTTTGGGGGTAAGACCCGGCGCTGCGAAGCCGGTTGCGCCCTCCAGTGTGCCGAACAGGGAAGCTGATATCCCGACGCGTTCCGGCGACTGACACGGTCGGCAGCCATGATGAGAGTCGTCTGTTGGATGTTTGGGACTAAGTTTCCAAAATCCTTATTGACACCGGTGCAGCAGTTAGTGTGATTCCAAGGGAAGCACGTGATCCAACTGTAGCGACAGCCATCTTCGTTCATACTTGTAAAACGTTCATTGTTTAACTGGACGCTGACTGCCAAGCGCGGCTGCCATTTGACCGTTTCTCTTGCGCACGCTATTAAATACACGCCAACTGCCGTCTTTCCCAATCGCCTTCTCGTTCTCTCGGGTCGTGGAGAATACCGTTTCAGTTAGCATATTCCTACAGTGCCGAGCATTAGAATAACGTGCAAATGGTCCAGGCAGCACAAAGGACCAAAGAACGCGTTTACTAAGGAAACCACAAAGTGAGGTTTAGCCACCTTCGCACTTAAGCAACAGGGTTGTGAACATTTGGAACGGTCTGCCTGGTTGAATGGTAGGTCTGCAGACAGTCCAATCCTTCAAAGGTGCCCTAGATCGCAAGTGGTATGAGATATTTCCTTGTAATGAGCCTTGAGTGTATCAACTAGATGGATGACGGGTAGCACTGTGGTCCTTCTGGAGTATGTTTTAACAGACTTTTTCCCTCATTGCATACTGTCTCAATGAACGCTCACGATGCATAATGTCTCTCGCAGTTGATGTGCGGTGAGGTTTTCCGTTTCCCTCTCATTTTTAGCGGGGATTCGACGAAATACACTCGGCAGTGGTGGGTGCATAACTGGTGTGCATACCATCGAAGGAGTTCTGGACGCTCGATAGGCCGTGGCCATTACATGTCCTGTGAAAACTGAACTGAACTGAACTGAACACCTTACATTTTGTGGTCCTGACGTGATCCCCAGGTCACGCGAGTTGCCTTATTTTTCACAGTGCGAGGTCCCGTCTGCGTACGTTTCTGAGTGCTTTATTATTTCCCTACTGTTAACGTTTTTTGTTCGGTTTTTCCAAGTAGTTTTCTCAAACATTTTTTGGGGTGTCTAGTTGATCAGTCCTTGCTGCTGGAAGAAGAGCCCCCGTCTGAATGGATGTAGGACGGCATACCGAAAATAACTGGGAAAGGCAGCGGATGATTGTGGCCGTCGACAGGTCTGAGCAAGCACGAGAAACGGGAACCTGGATTACTCGTCTTTGATAGGTAATAGGTGCCGACTTTTGGATATTGAGGGAAGCAACCCTTTTGAAATCAATGTTTATTCTTTCAAACGGCGAAGTGGCTTTGATCAGATTTCCGGTAGGTAACTTGCAAAACTGTGGTTTCCATTTGGCACAAAGTGTACAGCCACCGGTGACAGATTTCACATCGTCGACTGAGTATGGTAGATTCTTTGTCCTTACGAAATGAATCATACGGACAACACCCGTGTGGCAGAGTGAGTTGTGTAATACTCTGAGTGACGCGAGTGACGTAGACGTGGAGCAGAAACTGCTTGACAGTTTGTCGGCTGCGACACTCTCAGGACCGGACGATGAATGACATCGAAACTGTAGTACGATAATTCGACTCACCACCTCTGAATCTTATCATTTTTGATCTTCCCATGGTGTCGGGAGTCGAACATAAGAGCGACCGACTTTTGATCCGTGATCAGTCGAAAATGTGTACCCATCAAATAATGTATCCACTTCTGGATAGCCTCCACAATAGCGTTTGCCTCTTTTTCTACGGATGTATGATGCTTTTCGCTATACAGGATGGCTTCCTTAAGCCGGAGATGCAATCATACCTGACAGGTCAATGGGTAGAGGTCAGACAAAGTCCAGTCTCCTGGTCCTCCAGGTTGTGGGTTGATTTGAGCTGGCAACTCAATCGGAAAAACCAGTGGAAGAATAATTGATCCAAGCAAATGGGCTTCCACTAAGCCATCCCGCTGCCCTGCGGATAGGTTCTTGTCAGAACTAAAGGCTTTGGATGACGACCCTAGTCGTTCTCCTGCTTTGTGGCTGGACACCCTAGCAGTACCAGTCCAACATCTCCCATGAACTGCACGAATACAAAGAATTCCATACTGCATCGGTCGTCGCGCAGGCTAATCAGGACAGCGCTGCCCATTGCATCGAGCGGGGTGGGTAGTGATAAGTGTGCTACTGCTCAGAGTTCCCTCTCTGTTATTCAACCTTTGTCTTCTGTCCCTAACCATCCCTCTTTGCCCCATCTATCCACCCATAATGCTCCCACTGATAACACGGTCGATACTCGCAACGATTCACTGTCAAACAGTTTCGGGAATAATCCTCTGTCTGGTAACTCACATTTCCTCAGGCCCCGTCAACCCCTGAATCTCGGCTCCTTCAACGTGCGTACACTGATGCAGGCCGGTCAGCAGGCGTGCCTAGCCCTCACAATGAACTCTCTGAAGATTGATGTTTGCTGCTTAAGCGAAACGCGTATCCAGGATTCGAGCAATGTAATTCAGATAACTGCTCCTGGTATCTCATCGAGGTATATTCTGCGCACCTCAGGAGACGAAGCAGCTAGAGCTGTGGGTCAACGTGGTGTAGGAATTGTCTTGACTGACAAGGCTGAGGCTGCCCTATTAGACTGGATCCCTGTTAACAGTCGTTTATGTGCTTTGAGACTCCAAGGCTCAGTCGGCGTTCGAAAAGATAGTTGTGTAAAACGCAATTTGTTCGTGATCTCGGCGTACGCCCCAACGGACTGCAGCTCAGACTTGCAGAAAGATGAGTTCTATGATGCCCTCGCCACTCTCGTTCGCAGCAGTAAAGGTTCCGACATTGTAGTGCTAGCTGGTGACTTCAATGCACAAGTTGGCAAACTCAGCGTGTCAGAAGCCTGTTTAGGTGAGCGTTGTGCTTTACCCGCTGAGCGCACAGATAACGGGGATAGACTTCTCCAATTTTGTGCAGACAATCGATTGTTCTTGTCTAGCACAAATTTCCGACACAGCTCGCGTCGCACAGCGACATGGCGCTCTAACTCTACAGGTACTTTGAGTCAAATTGACCATATCGCCGTAAGCTACCGATGGCGCAGTTCTGTTCAGAACTGTAGATCTTACTGGTCCACGTACGTAGAGTCGGACTATGCCTTAGCTTTAATGCGATTATCTCACCAGCTCCATGGTTATCGTCGCAAACCGCAAACCGGATTAGCCGTGCAACGTTTGTGTGATCCAGACGTTTGCACCCGTTATGAGCAGAAGTTAGCACATGAGCTAGGATCCACGGAGAACAGTAATGTAGATGAGCATTGGTCTCATATCAAACAAGCGATGCACTTTGCAGCAGGTTTTGCCTGTGGTCCTCGATCCGTTGTCCATCAGAGACACTGGATCTCGCAAGAGTCGCTGAGTATAATGGAGCAAAAGCGTCAGCTTTCGAACCGTAAGGAGATGAATAAGATGCGTAGAAAGCTGCAAAGACAAGTTACGCGAAGCCTTAAGAAGGATCGCGAAAATTGGTGGGTCAATGTAGCCGAAGAAATGGAAGTGGCAGCTGCTTCAGGTAACAGTCAAAGACTGTTCAAACTTATTCGTGACACCGGTGGACGGCGAACTCAGGTCAGTGAAACGATTTGCAATAGGAATGGAGAACCCATCCATAACAAACAGCAAAGGCTTGACCGATGGGCCGAGTACTTCAAGGAACAGTTTAGCTGGCCGCACGCTAGTGTAGTTACTCCCGTGTCAACAACTGTGACTCCTTGGGTGGTATCACTTGAGCCCCCATCAGAAGTAGAAGTCGAGTCATGTATTCGATTACTAAGGCGGGGGAAAGCGGCAGGTCCCGACGAACTTCCTCCAGTTCTTTTCAAACTGGGTGGTGAGGCGTTGATAAAATCACTTACCGCCTTGCTCCGTGACATTTGGAAGGAGGAGCGTATTCCGTTAATATGGAGCGAGTCATTGATTGTTCCCATCTTCAAGAAGGGAATACGCAATGACTGCAGCAATCATCGTGGAATTAGCTTAATCCCGATCGTCACCAAAGTATTAGCTTTAATTTTGCTGCACCGTCTTACACCGGCTCGCGAGAGGAATGTCCGCGAACAGCAAGCTGGATTCCGCCCAGGTCAAGGATGCATCGACCAGATTTTTACTCTTCGCCGACTACTTGAAACGCGTCACATGCACCGCCGACCAACAATAATGGTTTTCTTAGACCTGAAAGGCGCCTTCGATTCAGTTGATCGAACATCGCTTTTCAGTACTCTTCATCGAAAAGGTATGCCCCAGAAGTTTGTGAACCTACTGAGATCATTGTATTCTCATACTTCTGGCCGCGTTAGGGTTTACGGTGAACTATCCGGTCGGTTGGAAACGACCAGTGGTGTTCGGCAGGGATGCCCTTTGTCTCCATTCCCTTTTAACTTCGTCATGGACGAAATAATGGAGAGTGCTTTGCAAAATCTTCAGGATGTAGGCGTCGAACTAGGAGATAGTGAAAAGCTATGTGACCTAGATTACGCAGACGACGTTGTCTGCTTGTTCGAATCCACGGAACATGCTCAACGTGCACTAGATAATCTCGCAAGAGCTGTAGCTCCATTCGGCATGCGTATTGCACCTTCAAAGTGCAAGGTGATGTTACAAGACTGGACGTCAACGATTCCGAGCTTGATGCTCGATGGGGAGGTGCTGGCAGTTGTCGATCACTTCACCTACCTTGGTAGCTGCGTGACGACGGATGGGAGCACAGTAGTAGAGGTGAGTACGCGGATATCCAAAGCTCGAGCGGCGTACGCTGGACTGAAGCATTTGTGGCGCCGATCCGATATTTCATTGAAGTTGAAAGGTCGTGTATACTGTGCTGCAGTGCGTTAAGTTTTGTTGTATGGCTGCGAAACTTGGAGTCTGCGTGCTGACGATATTCGTCGTCTCGAGGTTTTCGACCATCGATGTTTACGTAGTATCGCTAATATTGGGTGGAATAGCCGAGTAAGCAACGATGAGGTCAGAAAGCGAGTATTGGGTACTAATTCAGAGAACGTTTTGTCACAGCGTATCCAACTTTGTAGACTTTGTTGGTTGGGACACGTGTTACGTATGGCAAAGACACGTCTACCGTACCGTGTCCTATTCTCCGCCCCTCCTAGGGAGTGGAAGAGACCACGTGGAGGTCAACAGATGACGTGGCAGCGAGGAATGAAAAAATGTACAGCAGACTTAGGAAAAGTAGGTGCTTCACGTCTTCGTGGTTGGGGTCCAAAAGATCCGTCTACCAGTTGGCTGGAGACATTGAAGGATATGGCTGCAAACCGCGAACAGTAGAGATCGTGTTGTCACTTTCTATCGAATCAGAATGTTTGATCGGTGTACGTTTGTACAGTAAAACTGTGTATTCCGTGTGTTGGCAACTAGGGCATTCTTTCCTTTCCCACCGATGTAGGTCCACTCCCTGTCCATCTTGTATATTCATGCTTTCTAATTCAACGTGCAGCATGATGAGAAAGGCAGTGGTCAGTTGGGCTTGCCCTACTGTTTAACGCTGTACGATGATGATGATGATGGTTTCCAATAGTCAGACCAATGCAGTGCTGCTGCACAAGAGGCTCATGGTGATCTCTTTGGACCGCGACCAGCGTTGTCGTGTCTAAAGACAGAAATATTCGTACAAGTTGATATGGCTTTAGTACGATCTCACTTAAGAGGTAGGGCACAGGCATGGTCAGTCTTCTACAAACAAGACGCCAGCTGCTTAGAGAAGGTTCAACGTCTTTGGACGCGAATAGCTGAAGGGCAGAGAGATAAGACGTATAGACAGACTCTGTGATCTCGAACATTCCCCTTAGGGAAGAAAGAGATTTCCAGGAGATCCTATAGAAACGTTCATTGTATTTCAGGGTTTCTCTGGTCTCAGGCCGAATAAATGGCTTCGGATTCCAGAACAAGGAGACACGAGAAGAAGTTGGCGAAAGTTCGAGCTAGGTTAATAACCAGGTCGCACTTCTTTAGATACAGGGTGTTGATAATTAGAACAGCCTGCTTGGTGGAATGAGAGATGTGCGAACCGTCCAGTCCTTCAGATGGGCCCTAGGTCGTAGGTGGAACGAGATTATCCCTCGTCGTGAGTGCTGATTGCGTTCACTAGATTTATGAAGGGTCCGTCTGAAGTGTACTGTGGTTGACATTTTTTCAGTTTTTGCATACTGTCTCTGAACGCCCACGATGCATAATATCTCTTGCAGATGATATGCAATGAGGTTTTACAACTCCTTGATTTTGCGGGAATCCCGTCGCCTAACTTTTATCACAGTTCACTGAGGATATACAGGTGAGCTTAACGCTGTGGCAGACGCACTTCCGCGTATACATTTCGTCTCATCAATCAGTGACAGATTTGGCAGTTATTGTCTCAGCGCCAGCACAAGCCTCGAAGGTCGAGAAAACTCGTCACAGGCGGTTCCCAGCACTAATCATGACACTGTACTCATTGGTACACTGGCGTACGAGCCTCGGTCAAACTCGTTGTGGAACGCTTCATGTGGCCAAGAACCAACAAAAAATAGTGAATGTGCATGTAATAGTTTAAAATATCAGTGAAATGGGGTACACTGGTACGAAAAGTCCTATCTGCACGTTTGTTGCACCCGACGCACGTTTACATCATGTGCGCGTCGATCTAGTAGGTCCTTTGCTTCATCCAGGGGGTTCATTTATCTGTTCACTTGTGTTAACCGTTGTGCGAGTTGGGTTGATACGATAACCTCAAGCGATTGCGCATCGAAAACAACAGCACGTGCTTTTCTAGAATGACGAGGAGCCCCATTTAGTTTCTATGTCGTTGTGACCATCGATCGAAGAACCCAGTTCCAAGGTTTCTTTGCTTCCCTGATGAATGTATTGCGACGCAAAAAACATCTTTGGTACGGACGACGAGGATAAGGGGAATGAAAAATGGACCTGCCGTGGGCCAAGGAGGAAATTGCGAATAAAGATGTGATTTTGATGGAGCCCAGGAGAGGTCGTGGTATGGTCCCAGGAAATTGTGTACTGTTGTATGGTATAGTACAAAACACGATGGTGTTCTCTCGCTGAGGGTAACAGTATGGTGCGCAGGCAGTAAGCGATCATTGTTCTTCGATTCATGTAAGTGTTGGATCCAGTTGATGCACTTACGGATCTTCGGCTGACGAATCTTTCCTTGTGTTTTGCGGATTAGATGCTAAGAACCTCCACGGAAGATCACTAATCTTGTATGTTACAGTTGCTCAGTGTGCGTTGTTTTTTGTTTGATTGCATCTAATTGGTTTTCAGACTTTTGTGGCTGTACATTTGGTGTGATCGTTTTCTATGGCAGGAGCAATATTTTTAAGAGAAACTGGTGCATGACGTTGACCAGTTGATTCGAAATGTTTGTACCTTGTAAATACTCTTATTTGTTGTTTTCTGTTAACACTTATTGATTATTTGGAGTTGCGTTCTAGCTACTGAAGGTACTTCAAACCTTTCATGATAGGGTTTTTGCATGTGATGTTCAACTCGCTGGCGTGACATACCCTTGTAGTGCCGTGGTTAGTCTCCGAGGTCTTCGTGGTCTGGCGGTGGTTTTGAGTGCAAATTCAACAGTAGGTTTTGCTGATGTTTGAGTAAATGATGCCTCATTTTTCGTCTCCTATGACTCATGCGGAGACTTTTAATTGATGTCAATTTTCGAATTCATCTTATACGAACTACATTTAGTTCTGAAGTTATTCCTTACAGTTGATTTTTTCCAGGTGGTCCCTGTGAATTCGAAGGACGCGAGATCGGTCCTCAGTCTTTGGATAAGAAAACGGTCAACGAGGACGATTAACGTTTTGTGAATTGTTCAATAAATCAATCTGCTTTTGTGTCTTTTAATCGTTTGCTGCACGAGCCCCGCTTGCGCGAGGCTGTTGTACGCTCTCCTGACGCGAGCTATGGTCACAGGATTGAATAAAGAGCAGATCTCCGGTTCGCTGAGATATTGTACTCGTGAATGCAATAAAACAAGTTAGTATGCCATGGCGCAACCAGTCTCTGTTATCCCATTGTTCGGCAAATGATTTGAGAGTGCCATGCTTGCGGTCTTCCCCCAATATAGCGTTTCCGCTCGTTAGGGACTAGACTCATATGTTACTTGAGGATATTGCCACTGATCTGATTCCCCAACGGCAGACCACACCACGGTTCACTTTGGGGTCAAGTAACCATGTGCTGAAGAAGCTGTGTGACGACCAGTAGTGGTCGAGTGGTTCAGTGTGTTTGATTATCAGCTTGATGTTCAGAAGTTGGAATCCCGTCATCACCGGCTGCTCCGGTTGTAGAAAGTAATCCACTGGCTTGGCTCGTGTAGTTCTTCATCACTTCAAGTTTCAGGGTCTGGTTGCAGGTTATCCCCGGTAATCGAGTGAGTTTTTGTGATGTTCATACACAGACAGTCAGGTTTTTCCGGAAGTTCTAGAAATGACACAGTTGTGTCGTTGACCAAGCTAACTAAAAGTGTGAGGCACTAGAAGTGACTTCCTGTCAGATTTTCATGAACCGAGATATCGCTTCTGATTGTGTCGATGTTGCAACGAATGAAGATGGACCGTTGTTACAGCGGCGCTGCAGTTTTGAGGATTATTCATATTGAAACAGTTGTGAAGCCTCGGTTCCGGTTTGTTTTTATGTGAATGTTTCGAAAGTAAGCAACATGGTGATAAATATGGATCACGATTTAGAAAGGTTCCGACAACTGCAAAACGATCTTGTCGCCGGTCGTGTTGTGTGGTTGAAATCCCCAAGACATGTCATCCTCAGTAGTTATGCATATTTCAGTTATTCGCAGCCCTTGGTGTGTGAGCTGAATACCAGACTCAATAATCAGTTTGGTTTTTCCAAACAAACTAGCTTTTCTGTGCTGTCAGTTTGGTTGGTACTTCGCAATATCGTCCAGTCGAAAGCGACATGGAGAACAACATTGAATGACAAGAGCGGAAAACAGAGCCATGGCTGGAAATTACGGAAATGGAGAAGCGTCCAAGATGCGACAGCCGTATAATCTATTGTCTCCCATAATCCGGTGTTTGCATGTCGTGGGCTCGGCCAACAAATCTCACGTGTGGCCTGGCTAACCTAACTTCCAGTTAATACCTGCCTCCGGGAGCACGGTAGTGGAGCGAAGTATATCCGTGGACGGGTGAAGTGAATATCCCAGCTATTTGAACCTGCTTAAGTTCCGTACTTGTTCCAGTGGTTGCGTTCTCATTCATCAGAACGAAAAACCATATAATATGGGATGCGAGCATTTTGTTCGTTCTTGTCGATTGCGTACGTGAAACATCAGTTTACATATGATACGATACATGAGATGGACAGTAGAGAAATGAGAAGAATGTTTTTCACAAAGAATACGGGGATTCGTGTGGGGTTTTTAGGCTGATGCCAGGGAAGGCAGATTGTTTGCAATGATTTTTTTTGTGCACAAAGAGGGGTTTTCTGTCTTGATGAGCACAGATTTACTGGAAGGCAGCAGTTTTGCATTCCGGTTGCGTAATCGTACTTTGAATGATCGGGTCGGGTCAACTCGATGAGCTGTTGAAAGTAGATGCCTCGCGATAGTGGATGCTAGGTTTCTTGCAGGAATTTGTTTTGTGCATTCCAACTGAATCATTAAGTACGAAAGCTATTTGGGAATGTGTTCATTCACTGTTTGCTCCAAGCATGGTTGCGTTTTGCCAGTGTGTGTGTGTGATCGCAACTGTAAATGAACTGGTAGACGACATGTGAGGCATTAGGAGCACTATGACTGTCAGAGTGAGTTTTGAATCTTACTCCTCTAGTGATCAGCACTATGCGTAGTTGGGCTGCCATGTGTGTTCGGCTTGGAGCGAAGCGGCAGGAATAACTTGTTGGAAAATATCCACAAGTTTGGTTTTGAACCACGCGACCTTTGTCTTTTGATGTAGGTTGTAGCTCTTTGATTTTATTATCTATAGTTTCTCAAGCTGTACCCTTGTTTGTAATTCGTTTGTGCGTTTCAGTGAAAGCTAGTATTGTATTGCTGGCGGATAACAGATGGAGGATCAGCCCTATGGGGTGAGCATGCTCTTCCGCTCCTCTAAAATGAACTCCAAATTACCAAAGATACTTCTGGATGCAAAAGTATCGGATTCCTGCTCCACGCCCCTTCCACAAATGATGAATTCCCCGTTACAGCCAAAACTGTAGTGGCTTTCATCCATAGTCGTTTTGTTTAACACACATCATTGTTTATCCGATCTATCGCCACCAAAGCGGTGGCCACTTGAGCGTGGCCCGTGCACTCTGCATGCACGCTTTTTCAATAAAAACCAACCACTCTCTCCCAATCTATAGAGTCCTCCCACTCATGGTTTGTGGGCAACGTTGCCGAGGTGATAGTGATGGCACAGTGCTGAGTACCGCTGTAAAGAACAGGTGGTCCAAGCGTATTGGGAAGGACTAGTGAAGGCACGTAACAAAAAACAGCTTGACAAGATCTAGCTGGCCCTACAACCCCATCCTGTTCTTGGGATCTCCATCTAAACAAATGAGAGTGCTAGCCAAGCCCTCATTACTTCTGCCTGACCCTGGGCGGGGTGATAGTGTGCAGGAAGAGCTATTCACATAAAAGCCTGCTCAACCTCTCCAAGTTTAGGCCCTCCAGAGTTCCTTACATCTCCGTTCAGCTCGTTGATGTAAAATTCTGTAGTCCGTGCGGGTTTCTCAAAGTCTAAACTTGTGAATTCAACTACGTTTATAATCCTTCTTGCCGATACATGGGCCGACTATCACCGGCCCTCGTTTTTGCTCTAAAAAAATCGTGTACACTAACCTCTCTTAATTAAACCCGTGATACTCACTCGTAAGTGAATTACAAATAAAAGCCGTTTCCACCCACCCAGGTTTCCACGAGCCTGCTTCGTTTTCTCGGAGCTCACGAGACTGACTGGGGCGATGACTAACTGGACCCTCCGCACACAACAATCCGCCTTCCGATCTAAGTTTTATCCACCGTATGCCCTCCCACCCACGCTTGTAAAGTATGATGACGTCAGCTAAAAAACCACCGCGGCTCTGACTTTTACCCCACCGCTATGCACAACGGGGCGGTGCTTCAGACGGCAAACACATCTCAGCATTGAAAAGGCACTTGTAATTAAGAATGTGTAAGTAAACATACATATACGAGAATGCAGGGAAAATTGCCGGTATTTTTATGTCATATAAATCTATTTTTCCCCCTTTTTGTAAGGAGGGGTTCTCTTCTATGCCCTAGAATCCAACCCCCTCTCTATTTTACAGCTCAACCCAACGGCAACTTTCCGTATACCCAGACCCAACACCAACCTGCAGCATCAGACCTGTAAATACGCCGCGATGGGATGTGCCATATATTTTCGGGGCCTACTAAACGGAATTGCCCCTCAGGTCCTTGGTGTTTTCCAGCTGCTTCCTCACGTAGCCCTCAGACCCAATAGTTATCAATCACCTCCACGGCTTTATTAGCCCGGAGAGGTGAGGTTTCCAGGTACACTTACGAAATGGTGTTCAATAACCAGATTTAATATTGCAAGAGCAGTTGTCCCTTACGAACATTTACTACAATAACTATGACTTCTCATTTTACTAAGACCATTGTGCCTCATTTCCAACCTCTGCACCTCCACCCGCCATTTTGCTTACGCTAACCCTCAACTGGAGCAACATTCATACCGCAATCCCCCTTGTTGAGTCTCAGAACCACCAGGCCATCCCGTTGTATAGCTGTATTATATGGCTCAGACAGGTTATCTCCCCTTCTGCCCGCCTACGACTGCGCCCAAGGTTGGCTGCCCGGGGACGCGATCCGGTTACTAGGTTTCACCCACACAGCTTCCTGATATTGTGGCATATGACCCACAGGGGCCTACCGGAACCTTGCTACAAGACTCTCTCTAGGCCGAAGCAACTTAAACCACTGCACAGGGGTTCCTAATTGGATGACAAAAGGTCCTGATTAGGTGATGCCCCTTCCCTTCCAATGATGAAAAAGCAAATACAAACCTCAGCCAACCCTCGTCCCAAAATCCCAAAACAGAAACAGAAGAGCCGTGGAAAACTCAACAAAATAATATATAAGTCACTTTACCAGCTTTACCTGGCTCATTACAAGGATTTTCACCCTTCTTTCTTGCATTACGTTGCTCCACGTGGACACGATATTCCGCTTGCCGGTTATTTCCTCTTGGAAATTCGCACTTCTTCCACCAGCTGTGAATTCCCGACATCGGATCATACAGGATACTTTTCATGAAAATTAGCTCACCTTTTCATATCTACTAATCTATGAAAACTGGCATTCCTCTATGCATCTTCATGAAATTCTTACGTGTCTCCTTCCCTCATCAGCAACTACCATTTCAAATGAGCCTGGGTGTGCATCACTGACCATTCTCTTGCATCATCCTTGCGAATATGGTATTTCTCGCTTTTTAAGACAACGTGCTTCTGAACATTTTGACATCTTGCTAGTTTCTTACCTTTGCCTACACAGATTTAAAATTGAATTACATTTGCCTTTTGGTCCGTTGTCACTTTACTTTGTTTAAACTCTCCCCACCATTCTTCCTCTGTTGATATAATGTGCCACTTCCCCTTTCAAATGCGTGAGAATTTCATCTTTATGGGTGACATTGCAAACCGTGATCTTGCTTCCATGCGTGCCTCTAGACCACAGCCGTGGAACATGCCATTATCACTATTAAATAAATGCTCGGAAACATTCGGTTTTTCTTAGCCTAACTATTGACCATGATTCAGGCCTAGAACGCCGGTGCTCTCATAATACCTCTTGACCACTAGTTTAAATTTTCACTTTTTCAGAATAAGAGGCAGCGGGGCACCTCCCGTATGAGCCTCATCGTCATCCGCTCTTGGCTGTGGCCTCAAGACAGTGATTTCCGCCAAAGCTCCGTCAGATAAGCACCAAGTTCCCTTTCGAAATGTTGGTAGTTGCCCTGAGGACCCTCTTGCGCCTCCAATATATCACCCGCGTCGTCTATTTACGTATGAAGGTGTATTCTGAGTCATATAATCTGGATATGAATGGCCGATGTTGCATAGCTACTAGTACTCAATATTGCACAAATTTGATGGAAACAACACTACAAAGCGACCACTTCGATCTCCAAGGATGTGTACCCATGTATACATGTACACCCATGTACGTGGATGGATATGATCACACGGAGAGATAACATTATACCAAGGTTAAATTAAACTGTGGTGAACCACCTTTCTCCGCGAAAAACCGGGCAGCGCATCCTAAAAGCCTGGAATCAAGAAAATCAGCACCTCGCCGCTTGGTCGTAACGGCATTCAGTGAAACAAAATATGCCGTGTTTGTAGGGCAGGTATATGTTAACTAATAAGGTAGTATTCTCAGCGTTATATCCCTTATGAAGTTTCAGGAACTTCTGTGCATGCTCTCCATGCGCGTGCCTAGAGTTATTTCAGCCCACCGTTAGTCCGAATTTAGACCAACTGCGTTGGGTTGATGGTTGAATTCAAAAATTCGGGATTTCGGGAGACTTTACTTATTGCAGCTGGCAAGATAACGAAGGCCACGGCGGGAAAGATATGCTTGGAGCCAGATCACCCGGCAAAGGATAAACGATCGTAAGGGCAACCCAAAGTACTTTTCACGGCGTCCACACCTGCGCTGGGTCCATCGCCGAGAGTAAGCTTTGTCCAGTGTCAGCAGAAGGGGACGCCAATAACTCACTAGGAACGACCAACTCAGATTAAAGCAGTCTAGTTAGACCCTAGTTTATCTTATATTTACTGTTCCAACCTAGCCGCAGCGCAACGAGAAATCTCACCTGGTGTGAAACCGGAAACTGAAGGCTCAGTCCAGTCAGGGGCATTAGACGTGAACAGGACAAAAACGTCAACGGCGCTCGGGCACTTTGTCTCAGTGCAAGCAAGTAAAACCGTTACAACCTAAAAGAACCGGAACTAGAGCTGCTTCCACGACCGGGGGACCAACTGTAGTATAGGCCAATACCTGAAGTGGGGGAAATAAAAGGAGAGAACTGATGGCTGGAACCAAAGGCACTAGCCGGAAATTGAATCTGTAACGATGTAGCAACAACAGGTTTTCCCCTGGGATGGTACTGCTTCTACAGGGCGGACAGACAAGACGTAAGAAATGCGTTCATCCTTGCTTGTTGCGGACATGTACGAGCAAATAGCAGGAGAGTTGTCCACACGAGACCTGCAGGTGGCCTCTTGCTACCTGTGCTCGGGTAATGTGAAGGCGAAACGGACGTGCTTCTAATGGCCCCCATCCTCATCTCCTAAGGAGAAGGCATTGTTACTGGTGATTTTGGCTGAGATAGTCACCAAGTCAAATAGATTAGTGGCTGTCGGAATTGGAGTGGATGGGATATTGGGTACCGCAAGGTGCATTTGGCGATCAGATGACGGAGCTGGTGGGCAGATTCACACGGATACAACATATAAGCCAACCAACCCGGTGGATCATTGATCAAACATCCCAAATTCTGGACCTAGTACTCACTAAATCACGAGAGGAACTCGATTTCCTCGAGGTTATTGACCTTTTGGGCACTAGCGGGTTCCTTTCCAAAGAGAATCCCATAGAGGTCCCCCGAAAGCTAAAGAGGGAATTCATGAAGGTTTACTAACAGGCTCTGAGGATGGCGGTGAACCAGTTCTCGCAAATTGAGCAACGAGTAGCAAATTCAAACGAATCCCAAAGCCAGAAAAAGATTGATCCCTAGTTTCTATGGTACCACAGTGAAATTCACAAAAGATACAAATATATAGAAACCTCAAGTATGCGGCTACATAGACTTCACAGTAAAACCCGAAGGTTCAAAGTCCGGTGGCTCCAGCTCGACAATCAGAAACTGATCAAGGCCACAATTAAATGACTCACATGGAAGAAAAATGTGCAAAAGTGTAGTGTATGTACGAGATTTTCAAAGTGACGACAAATATAGTCAAATTTACGGAGCAAGTGGAACATTTAGACGGATTTCAGCATTTGTTCTTTACACTACTGGCCAAAATCCTTCCACGGAGATAGTTGTCTGAGGTTCAGTTTAGGGTCATGGTTCTCACCCTATCTACCTATAACTTATTGTCGGTGCCTGTGGTTACTAACCTCCTGCTTTAGCTGCGCGTAAAACAGGCTTCCATCGTAGTCATCAGTTGCACAATCCATAGAGAATCAATTCCAAATCCCGCTGCACAACTTTAGACTAGCATATTCTTCAGAAAACCTGCGCACACAGTTAGATGCGCGATCAAAATGAAGGCATTCCAGTGTAAAACGTTTCGCTACACGAGCCTAGTCTACGTATCTCAAGCAGCAAAACATTGCAGCAACTGGTTAAGCTAAGTTTGTTTATAAACGTGAGCGCAGAAGTTGAACGTAGATGCAAAGCTCAAGTAACAATGAGATATCGCGTAAAATTGACGCACCAAATTTTCTGAAAGAACTGAAAATCGGTTTCTGATTCTAAATAAGCTTTGAAAACAAGTGTACGACGGATAGTATTGAAACGCACATGAACACGGAAATTGATCGAATGCTGACTCCTATCAGGGTATTTCAGAGTTTTTATGTGTACAAAATATGTGACAAACACTGCTGTATGAAGTGCGAATCAATGTTTTTCTTCGAATGTAGGAATAGTTTTACAATGTGATTTCAGCTAATAAGCCTCACGTGAATTGTTCAAGTGAAATCTTGGTGAATTCTTCCTTCTCACTTCTGTGCACGTTGTATAAAAAGTGGGAAATCGGCACATTTTGCGACTGTTCAGGAAAAATGGATCGACTTCAGTAGTCCTAGTGTATGAAAAAGGAATGAAATGCTGAACAACTGGGTGCGAGGCGGCATGCGAACTGTTTTTTCCTTTGTGTGTAGTTTCGAACTCGAATCATCACCATTTTCATTGCTGTTTCCTGATAGGAGGGAATCAATTCCCTGATGTTTCGACCGCACTCTTCAGTTCCTCTGTTTCCTGTTATGTAATAACAACTGTGGGATCTGTTCCATGTGCCGAGCTCAGTTCGATGGTGATACAGTTCTCTTTTAGCATTGTTGCTACCTTCAAACCCAACAGCAATGCAGTCATTTTGAGTTCATTTATAGATACTGACGTCAGCTCGGTAATTGTTGCTTTGGCAAGGGGTACTTTGTTTCGCCGCCGGCCATGCGGTTTCCCCTAGGTACCTTAGACTGCTACTAGACCGGCCAGTTCCAATCTGTTTGCGTGACTTGCTGGCGTTCAACTATCAACTGGGCTTCCAGAAAATGTTCTTCCTTGCGAAATGCCAAACTATTCCGGGCCATTTCTCCATTCCTTGTTGAGTGGTTTGACGAAGGTCGCTTGTGTAAAGAAACTTCGTGTTGCCTATCGTGACGTCCTGCCTTTGAGTTCGCCCTTCAAAGCACCGACTGGTCCTCTTTTGAGTAAGCTTCACTTTCCTGAGATAGACCGTTGGATTCAATATCAAAATGTTGGTTGTGTTCTACACAGGCTCTTCTCTCAGCAATCGCTGAGCAATTTGCTGACGCCGATTGTTGAGCTTCGTTCGTCAAAGTTCCGAGAAGTGTCCGGCCAAGTATCGTTTGTGTGGCGAATGGTTTTTCGATCGTCGAAGCTCTGTTCAAGCATCCAATGAGTCTCCGGTACATTGCATCCAATTAGTATATCAACGTGGGACCCGGACACTTCTTCGAATACTATGCCCTTTAGATGAGGCCACCTGCTGGCGGTTTATCTACTGGGGTCCACCGGTCTCATTGGCAAGCTGTCTATTGCAAAGGCTTCCGGAATTCCTAAGGTTCGTCCATCAGCTAATGATGTTAACTGCAGGGTCAGCCACATAGAATTGTTAACATGGCCCCTTGCAGTCGTGCTCAGCGTGAGAGAAGTGGGATCGCCGGCCAGTTCACAGCTGTCTGCAAGCTCTCGTTTGATCAGCAAAGTATCCGACCCCGTGTCCAAAAATGCCAAGACCCTCCTCAATCCTCTAGATGTCACGACGCCGACAGAAAATATCCTCTACTATTACAACAGCGGCAGAAATGGACAACTCGAGAAAGCAACTTCAGATCGGGTGGCGTAGTGCTACTAGTTTCGGAGGTTTTGCCCCGTGGCCGGTGGCCGATCGGAGTTGTCGACAGCATCCGAGTTTTGAATGATGGCTTAGTGCGAACGGCAACAGTGCGAACTAATGAAAGATTAGTGCTCCGTGACATTAGAAAGATTTGTCTCATTGAAGGTTAACCGGACACTGGTGGTGTAAGTTCAACAGCCAACTCTCCTCAAGTGACAGGCGGGTCTTCGGATCTGCCAAACCGGTAGAGACCACCGAGAGTTGATCCAATGGTCCAACTGGAAACTGCTATTGATGGTGATCAGTGTTAGGTATTGGGGAACCGTAGGGTGAGCCGATGCGTGGGACCAACCAAACCTATCGGCGTACAAGAAAAACCCGGGTCGGACTTTGGGGGCCGGTGTAAAGGAGTTCAGGATACGCCGTTCCGTGCACTTGCACCCGTGTTACAAACGACATTTTCCAGTGGTATGAACTATCTTTGCCGGAATTCCAACTGGTTGGTTATTGCTCTAAATCTTTGTCTCAAACCGGACTCCCACCGTTGCCTCGAGCGTGAGTCGCTCAGCCTGAAATTCGTTGTGGCTGTACCCGGTAATCTCATCTCTTGTATCTAACCTTTTGCTGTAATTCAGCTGCAGTTGTTGATTAGTTGTTCGACTTGGAGCTTAAGTGTTCAGAATGAACAATATTGAGCTTTGGTTATTGTAAAATTAATTAATTTGTTGTATATGGTGCCGTAGCTATTTGAAATTGGCTTTGTCTTGAACTGTGTCGAAATTGGTTGCCACGCGTCGCTCGAAATTTCCAGTAGCTGGACTTTACAGCAAGCTTCTTGTGTCTTCCTAATAATATATCAATATTATTATTGTAAACGTCAGCAATACTTCGTCAGTCATCGGCTGTTCGTCACTAACTGAATGAAGCACTTTTTCAACTGATCGCACTATGATCTCCCAAAAGCCACCACCGTGACTAACATGAGGGGGGATTGAAGTGCCACTGCATACTCCGTTGCAACAATCTATCAGCAATCTTATCACTAGACCTGTTTCCCATTTGGTCCTTCAATTCCTTTTGATCCCCACCAAAGTTTGTACCGTTATCACCAAAAGTCTTGGACTGCGCCATTCTCGTCGACATGAAACGCAGTAGCGCCATAAAGAATGAATTCGCACTCAGAGAATAAGAAACTCCTATGTGTACCGCACATCTGGAGACAGGTGAAGACGCATCCTTTTCGTTTTTTCATGCTGCGCTCACTTTTAACTGCAAATGTGCCAACCAAACTTGTTGGACTCTAATGGCTGGTAGGGAAGCTACCATCTGTTTGCCTACGACTGCCAAATGCTCCCAACATTTCCAACACCCTCCAAGTACAGGCTTCACGGCAGCTCCCTCTGTACAATCCGGAAATTCTGCGAAGTTTTGCGAGTAACCGAAACGGTCCTGCATGTCCTTCCACTGCGTGATGCCACCAGACTATCGAGTCTGTAATCGGGTGAGTCCTGGGTAGTGTCACCGGATGCTTCACACTCTGAAGCTGATTGGAGTATTTCATTCGTCCTCCAACACAAATAATTCCATTTAATAAAATTGGATCGAGTTTTAATAGAGTCCTGTTCATCGGAGATTCGTTAGTGCAAAGGTTATTAACCCTGGCTTGTAACCATTTCAACTTTTCATCATAGACCTTAACTTGTACAATCGGAATAACACTTTCCTCCGCTTTAGCAATGTCGTGCAACTTCAACGGCCCAGTTTTCAGTCCTAGGTCTGTGCGACCGCCTCTTATGACTGCAATGTGCATTTCAAAGCAGGTTAACCATGCTACCGAATTCAGCAGGTGAAACTAACTTGAGCACCTGGCTAGAATTATGTCCGTCCGTGTATCCTGCAACATTGTGAGAATCGCACTCAAAGGCTGCTCCAACTCCACGTCCGGTGATGCTGCAGTAACCGATAAACTGATTGGCCATAAAGTTTCATCGTTTATCAAGAAGTTAGGTCTTTCGAACCAGCAACTGATATCACTCTGTGGTATTGTGCTTCTCGATGCCAAGTCTGCATGGTTAGCCTCCAATCTGACATGACGCCACCGCCAGGGCTGCGACCACTGATGGATTTCAGTCAAACAATCCACAACGTACGTACTAAATCTCGCTTTAGTGTTGTTTATGCAGTGCAAAACTAAAGCATAGTCCGTCCAGTAGTAAGTCATATCAACTTTGATTCCAGCTTTTCTATAAGTATCCGTGAGACTCTAACGGCCAGTCTTGCTGCGGCTAACTCCAATCGAGGGATCGTGATGGTCCTCAGAGGAACTACCCTTGATTTAGGGAACAGTGAGGCACAGTAGAAACTATGTCCTCTGAAACCATTCTGGAATACGCCACCACTCCATAGCCAACTTCAGAAGCGTCACAAAATGCATGAAGCTGTGCACCTTTGTTCAGTGAGTCACCTTCAATAGTACAAAGCTTGATTTTGAATTTTCAAAACTGTTCCATACTCCTTAACCACTCATTCCAGCATCGTAGGAGCGTTTCTCCAATTGGGTCGTCCCAACCAAGCTTCAAGCGACACAGTGATTGTAACAACACCTTGCCTGGCAGAATGAGGGGTCGAACACTGACGACAGTATAGACAACAAGCCACGCCTTGTTTGAGGTTTTTCGCGTATTGTGAGTGGAAGCTGGAACGTGTCTTCTTTTGCGTTCCATTCTAATTCCAACGTCCTCTCCGGCGCTGGCGCGCAATCGTCGATTCCCAGATGGGAGTTGGGCCACCTTAGATTTAAGCAAAATATCCAATACCTTCTTACGATTACATACCCGCCTATGAAGCCGGA
This sequence comes from Fasciola hepatica, assembly GCA_948099385.1. NCBI lineage: Eukaryota > Metazoa > Platyhelminthes > Trematoda > Plagiorchiida > Fasciolidae > Fasciola > Fasciola hepatica. The sequence continues at coordinate 3,862,378 of CANUEZ040000060.1, read as the reverse complement.
ACTCGCCTCGTGATAGTAATTCGCTCATCTGGAGAGCAGAATCTTTGGCATTCTCCGACGTGAGCAAGGACACAAGACAGTCGTTTACATGGAAGTTTTCATACACGGCCCTAGAAAAGTAATCCTCATACTGTCCTCCCCAATTATCTGCCATGCGACATAACGCGCAATTCGCACAAAATTGGGAGGAAGTGGCACAAATTGATGGGCATTCATTTGATATTCAACAAGACTACCACCTGGTTCACCATCTTCCCACCAAAGGAACCTTAGTGATCCTTTGTCCCTCGTCGGCACTTGAACCTGCAAAAACATTTCTTCAATAATCGCTGCCAATGAGACGGACTCCGTTTGAAAACAAAGGAAAACTCCAACTAGGCTTGCTGTCGTGTCCGATCCCTGTAGCAAGTAACCATTCATGGAGCTTCCCTGGAAAGCAGTCGCACAGTCAAACATCACCCTCAACTTGCTAGGCTTTTCAGGGTTTGTAACTGCTTGATTTGGTAAGTACCACTTCAGCTCAAACCCCTTTTTAGCTCTACATCAAACACTAACTGTGCATGGCCCTTGCACACATAACCCTCTATTATTGTACAGTATTTATCAGGAAACTCAGGTTCAAGCGCAAACCTTTTCCTCAAGCCGGTCAACCTCTCTTTGGTTACAATATAGTTTTTGGACATCTCACTACAGGATTCCTCCGTGAAAGTAAAACTTCATGGTGTCCGTTTAGCCAGGTTATGGCATTGGAAACCGTATCAACAGCCCGATTTTCTTCGAATGAAAGAGAGTTTTTCGATGCACACCCATCGCAGAAATCGGCGTTGTATGGTCGGTCGACCTGTTCTGCCAAGGGATCGATTCCCCGCCCAATGTGGTTTACTGTCCTAACAAAGTTTGGTTCTTGGTTTACCAGACCAAGAACAATCCATCCGGAAATCGTCCGCACGGCGTAGGGCTGTTTTTTTTATCGTATTTTTGCTCTAATGACAAATGTGCTTCTCGGACGTCGGCACCTATCAGGATTCACACTCCCGAATCTTCCAGATTCCGCCTTTGGACGCAATGTAGGTGAGGCTAGGATAAAACGTCCGCATCTGCGCAGTATTGGACTGCTTGGGTTGGTGGCCTATCAACACAGAAGGCTCTCTCTATACTCAAAAATTCATTCTCTGACAATGAGTTCAGTTGCAGCTCCGTTATTTCTGAATACCAAGTGGTAGTCTCATTTAAATTCGAAATCAAAAGTGAGGTCGGGGATGCCTTCAGGCCCACCAGCTCCATAAGGTCATTTTTTATTTAAATCACATCGGACCTTCTGTCCGGCAGAGCGTAGGTCTCCACGGAGCCTCCCGGTCCGTCTACTCGTACTGATAGCACACCTGAACTGACGCGACAAACTGGCCCAGGACTAATCGCACAATCATTGGTCCACTGCCCAGGCCTTTTTGCATTGTCCGTGCCCAGCTTATCCAGCCGCATCTCTTGTGTTGTATCCTGCGTGACTCGATCGGTACATCGCTTCTGTGCAACATGCAGTAGGGGATGGTGCCGTTTCCGACAGCCTGACGTTGAACATGGTCTGGAAACAGGACAGTTGCCAGACAGATGTCCACTCTTGAGACAAGACAAACGGGCCTTGATTTCTTTAATCAATGCCCAACGACCGGGTATACCACGAGACAGGAATCGCTGACATTCCCTCAAGTGCGTGTATTTCATTACATACCAAGCACCTATTAGCTGCGACCAAAAGAGTACTACTCTGTTTTAGCGTGAGCAGCGTCGTTTCTGGGTGCGGTTTTGTGCATAATTCCTTCAATTGGATGACCACGAATAACCCTGAGCTTTGCTATAATAATAATAATAATATTGGTATATTTCTCGGCCATGGTCGAGAGGCACGCGCTGACGCATGATCATGGTGTAACATGTTACTCGATATGGTGAAATAATTACAAAATTCTGAGTATGAAAGTCGAGAGTATCAGAAATGGAAAAACATAGACAGCAACAGTTTAAATGGATCATGTTGATAATGGTTTGCGCGGCAGTTTTGAACCAGTTTCGAATCCGAGCTAGGCAGTGGTGCGCGGTGGAGATGTCGAAGAAATCGTTAACGCAGTGCTAAGGAGGCATTATGAACAAGAATGATGCAAGCCAAGGAAACCGGAGGCCAACTAAGGTTCTGCAGATGGAGTAAATTTTTAACAAGAAGAAGAGGGGGGAAAATCGATGCATGCGAAGAGGATAGCGATCCATGAAGACCCTGACTGACGGATTTACCGGAGTTTGAGAAACGGAATGAGCTTTGAATCAAGGGGACATGAGGCCAATTTCGTGAAAGTGAACTGGTGCGTGTGGGAGAAACAGCAGTCCATGAAAAGGTAAGTTTAGATTCATGGCCAATAACATGTACTATTCAGAAATAAGAAGGCGCAACTGGAAGGTTCTCGAGAAGTGGAGAGTCAATTTCCAGCCGGCTACGGTTCGGAGGAAGGATAACCTGTGGTAACGGATAATAAAGTGGGAAAATCTTCGCATGGACTTCAGCGTTATTATGCTGTTTCACTGACAAATATATGTGTGTTGATGCATTTGCCTTCAGTGTTATTTAGCGTCATTTCTGGCAATGTACGGCTTTGAATGCGTAAGTTTCTTCTGGCAGGGCACGGTATGTGTCGGTCGATCAGCCGAGTGTGGCTGTATATTATCGGCATGCGCGTGGACTGGAATTCGTGTTCGTTGCGTTAGAAAACGCTGATTGATCTGATAAGCAATTAGGGGTATCTCCTGTTGTGTGGTTTGATTTCAGTCTCAGTTGCTATGGTAGGTTCCACTTGAGTCTCTATCCGTGCGAGTCAAAGCGGCATCCTTGGTTAGCCAATTTGGCGGCTGAGATGGTGAGAGACAACGAACCTGAAATAAAGAGAGATTTCAGTCTGGACGTGGTTCCAGCTGTGGGTTATGATAATATATGAAGACAATAAACAATGGATTGGTTAGGTCTATGTGAGTAGGGCATGAGTAAAATAGGCTCGCAGTGGATTTGAGCTATACTGTTGCAGGCCGACGAAGTTTCGTACACCGGCTTGGTAACTGTATGCGTTTAAAAGGATTTGTGATTTGCCCGTGAGCATGGCATCGCTGGGATACTAATAAAATACCTAGGGCTTCACGGTTATGGTTGGTTAGTAATGATAACCCTCGATACCGTTTGCTTACGCAGAACGTGGTTAGGCAACGAGGCGACAGGATAGGTTTGAAGTGACAGACTGAGCGAGTAGGACTGACGTACTGTTTGCGTGGCTCTATGCTGTTACTGTCTCTTTCTGTATAGTGGTTATTCTATACTGAGGAGTCAAAGTAGAAGGAACTATTGGGGTGACAGTAGTGATACATTAGAGGTAATTGGTCACTTGTCTTGGAACATTGACGCGAGTTCATCTATGCTCTTCCTCGATAGTGCAATCGTACTGAGATTAAGCTCCAATGTGAGCAAGGAAATCTGATGCGGATATGATTGCATGGTTACTGTGGTATCTTTTTTGCTGTTATCGTGCTGCAAAGCAGGACTACACCAATGTGAGGACTGGTTTGGGGAACCGTGAGAGGTGGGTCCGAATTTTCGTCAGGGAAGCAAACTCTAACGGTCTACATTTGGTGCTCATGATAGGCGGCACAAGGGCCAGCTTCAGGTAGAGAGGTAGCACGATACACAACTACTGGCATCCAGCACGTGGCTCTCCAAGAATGATCCACACTTTTTAGACGTTCTTATTCTTTTTTTAATGGTTTTATCACAGTCAGGTATCTGGCTGTCACAGAAGGCGGAGCTGCTTTTGGTGGGCGACCACAGCTCCCACGCCCCGGCCGAAACATGGACCGCATGTAACAAGCCGCGTTGGGAATAGGTCAACCACACCAGTCAATCCGTAGCGACACTACAACCCAGGGACATGGGTCACATGTGACAGGGCTGGTGTGCCTGGAAGACAAAACAGGGGTATATTTTTTTTCTCACTTTTTTGTGCCAATCTCTTACTTTTTGGTGTTTATGTCTTTATTGGTGGTCAACTCTGTGCAGGGAGACCATCACGGCCAGGAAAGTTTGCAGAAGTGCCGCGCTAACACTCGCCTTATCCGTGAAGTCAGAACACCCAGGCCGTTTACATGGGACAAAAAATGCAGGGGGAGGTAGGGTCAACCACAGCCTGTGATTATTCGATGGGGTTTACGTTCAACAAAACGCCAGTCTGCACAAAGATGGGGTACAACTTGCAGCACTGACAACGTGATTCGTCGGTACGATCCACAGATGGTTAGTAGTTTTGATGGCTAAGTATCAAGTGTTGTATAGGCCTATCGTGGAGGATGCTAGAGTTCTGTGATAGGAACAGAATTTGAGCTGTGAATGTCTCATGGTGACTACTGGGTGGAGGTTGAGGAGTGTGACAGGTGCTGCGTCTTGGGTTAGAGACTGAGGTAAAAACCTAATAATAATTCAAATACGACTTCTGAAGCACTGGCCTCAGTCGTGAGAGTTATTATGTTTAGGCATTGTAAACTGGTAGGTTTACGCTTAGGTGATGGCAATTACGTCGTATGGTGTGGCACATCCTAGATTATCAAGGGTTCGGGTTAGTATCCAACGCTTTCCTCATAAGCTCTGTCAAAAGACATATAAGGATTCGTAAGAGCTATCAGTTTTTGGATGTCCAGAGCTACGTGTAGTCTAGACTTAAACATATTTAGGGAATCTACGGAACGTACATCAGCTGGGAGTTTATTCCACAGAGTTGCATATTTCAGGAGGAAGAAGTTTTGCCTTAAGGATTTCCGAGAAGTAGGGATCGTTATACGGTGTTCCCTATTACGCAGCTGATGTGTCGAGTTTATACTGAACTGAACTTGGCTGGAGGATACAGCTTGTTTGTGGAGCAAAGTAAACAAAAATGCGAGGTTGAGTTTTATTCTCCTAAGCCATAGGGGATCAAGCCGCAGGAGTGTACACCGCTGTCTGTAGGTCAGGGTCGTAGAAGGCCCAAACAGTTTTTTGGTAAATCGACGCTGTACATTCTCAATGTCGATAATGTCACGTTTATGCATATTTGAGAACACAAGTGTACAATACTCTAGGGTTGGGCGAATATGAGTTTTGTATATCTCTAACTTACTGTTCGTGAGAAGAAAATTTCTCTGCAACAGGCCAAGGGACTTATTTGCCCGTGCAGTTATGTAGGAAGTGTGTTCAGAGAAATTGAAAGTGTAAGAATATTGCAGTCCAAGGTCTCTAATTGTTGGGGAATATGGGAGTGAGACACCGCCAATCTTAAGCGTATCATAAGGGATATTGCAGTTTAGCGAGAGATAACTGCTTTTGTTCACTGAAAATTCCATTTTCCAGCGATCACACCAGGAGGATAAGGACTGTACGTCGACCATGATGTTATTTAGTGCTGCAGGTAGGTCTCCTCGTTCGAATTCATAGACTATCTTCATATCATCGGCGAACAAGAAAATTTCGCCATAAGTGATGACATTGCAAATATCGTTTATATATAGTAAGAACAGCAGTGGTCCTAGAACACTACCTTGGATAACCCCGCTGTTTACTGGGTGGGGGTCTGATATCTGACCGTTGATGCAGGTAACTTGGTGACGGTCTTGTAGATAGGATTTAAACCAACTGAGTAGGGGGTTTTCAATACCGTATCCCCTGATCTTGTTGAGTAACTGCAGATGTGGCACTCTGTCGAAGGCTTTTGTCATATCAAGATAGATGATGACGAGTGCTCTGTCTTTGTCGGCAGCTGTTGTTACCAAATTTAGAAAGTCAAATTGGCAGGTTGAACAAGACCGTGATTTGAGAAATCCGTGCTGTCTTTGGCTGATGAGCTTATGTGCAGAAAGGTAGTCGGTCAGGTAGTGTTTTACGACTTTTTCTAGCAGCCTCGAGATCATTGGCGTATGATTAATCGGGCGGTAATTGGCAATGTCATGCACTGCGCCTTTCTTGTGCCTGGGGATAATAATGGATTTCTTCCATTGGCTGGGGAAGGTCCCGGTTTGCAGAGATAAATTGTATAGGTTTAGTAGTAGTAGGGGAATATCCGGGCCGCCTAGAGCGAATATTGCTGACGGTAGGCCGTCAGGACCGGGGTAGTAGGTCGGTTTGAAGGTGTGAATGTATCTATTTATATCCGCAGTGGTAACCGTGATAGAACTTAGTGAGGAGTTTGTGACAGACGGGGTGACAAACTGGGTACATGATGGACCGAGAGACACGGTGGTTGTGAAGAAAGTATTAAACGTGTCAGCTATCTTTCGAGGTGAGGTTATGAGGTTATCCAAATGGATGATCTGTTTTATACATCGAGTTGATTGTGGGGCACGATCCCTGTGTAGCCGGGCTAGCTCTTGAGCTTTGTTTGGGTGGCGTAACGCTTTGGTTTCTTGCTTTAGTTGTAGGTCGCGGGCCTTGCGGTGGATTTCGTGATAGAGGCGTTCCAGTCTGAAGACTGTAGAAAAGTCTCTATTTCGTTGGTACTGCCGTCGAAGCTCGTCGTATTTCTGCTTTAGCCTGGCTATATGGTAACCTGCTGGTCTGGATGGATTGTAGGGGCGTGATATGTTTTCGATGCATGAGTGTAAATTTGAGTAGAGGAGGTCAGCGGCAAACTGGGGATTTGCTGTTAGGAAGAACTCGTCCCAGTTTCTGGAGCGAATTTGGGAGGGAATATGGTCCCATTTAAAGTGACGGAAGGAGGGACCGTTACATGGTAGGCTAACAGTACGTGGCTTGACTTGAAATCTGCAACTGACGATTTTATGGTCGCTGCCTGTGTAGTCGTTTAGTACGGAGGCAGAGACGTTCGTGAGACCCAGGGTAAATATCAGATCAAGGATGTTATTCTTTCTGGTAGGTTGTTTTACATGTTGGGCCCACTGGCCCAGGCGAATGCATGAGGCAAATTGCAAATACTTGTAGGGGGCAGAAAAGGAGGACCAGTTTACGCCCGGGGCATTGAAGTCGCCTGCTATAAATTTACCTCCAAATGGCAGGTCAGCGATGTAATTAAATGCATCAATGATGGGATTAAATGTGGAGGTGTCATTTCTGGGGGGTCGATATATACAACCGACAACTATGTTCATCTGGGATAAAGAAATTGTAAACCATATAGAATCTTCAACATTTGCGAGCACGGTATTTTCCAGTAGGGTGGCAGATAGGCTGCTCTTGACATACCCCACGCAACCTCCACCGCGGCGGTAGATTCGTTGAGTCCTGAAGGTTTGATAACCGATCAGTGATATTTGGTCAGAAGGTATGTTCTCGGTGAGCCAAGACTCAGTAATCAGGATTATGTCGAAGTTGTGGACGACGGCCAGTCTTTTTATAGCGGAAAGCTTGTTCAAGATGGAACGGGAGTTGAATAGTGCTATGGTAAGCATTTCTGTAGGAGGCTTTGAAGCGTCAGTGGATTTGGTAGCAAGGGTGTGCGTTGCAGGGCGGTGATTAATGGGCGGGCCACCCATGCAGGAGGACAGGATGTGAGTTGCTACTTCCTTTTGGACAGCTCTATCTTTATCGCCGCACATTGTACATTGGGCCGAACACTCATGATTTCCAGCAGAGATTAACACTGGATGCTGAGGTGTTATTGTAACGCGGGCTAATAGATCTGGAGGGGAGTATGGTGACTCTAGGTGGGACCTTTGAGGCAAAACAGGTATGAATCGGGGGAGAGTTTGTAAGGATGCCAGGGGGTCAGCAAGGGGGCGGGGAGCAGTAGAGGAAGGGCAGCCATGGTTTTGATGGAGGCCTTGTGAGGAGAAGGACGAAAGGCAGGGTAAGTGGGATTTTAATGGAACAGGTATGATGTTTCGGATAGAGTTTGTTGAGGTGGGAGGCATCTCACAAGGCTCCATGGAAAGAGTGTGAGGGGGTGGAGTAGTAGCGAAAGGGCTGTTGATGAAAGGGGCCTTGGTGTGAAGGGTCAGTTGGCATAGCGTGCAGTGGTGTCGGAGTAGAATACGGCGATGTTAGGTGGTAGGGGAGCAGAGGATGTTGAAGCTGCGGAGGGTTTAGATGGGGCACACCATGAGGCGGAAAATGGTCGGGCGCGGGCCACATGTTGTGGTACCGGTTGGCAACGATGCTGGTAACTCGTCCTGCATGGTTCGAGTTTGGAGGTGGTTGCTATCGGCAGCCAGTTTGTCAAACCTGCTTCGAGCAATCCGTGCCTCACGGGACACTAAGTGTTGCATACCTTAGAATCAGGGTTCATCTACTCTCCTCAATCAGTGAGCAAACCACTACATTATCTTGTCCATACAGATCCCTTAAGATTTCCGTGGCCCTATTGTATGCCAGTGTTGGAGGCAACATTACACATTCAACAATCGCATCTCCGCTTGTCCCTCGCAGTAACGCATCAAATGAAGTAAGCGCTGGCCTTCGTCTAGAACTCGACCTTCGACATAATACTGAAACTGTATCACAAACCTGCATTACGTTGACTAGCAGCCCGCAGATGACTCCAGTTCCATTCTGGGTAAATCCAAACGATAGTCCACTACAGGTTTCGCCACTGGATCAAGCTTGTTGTTCGTGGTGCATTGTTCTGCACTTGGCAATCACCTAGGTAGCGAGAAGGATTCTCACTGACCATTACTCTACCTTTGACCTCATCTCTGTTGACTAGGTTTTGTTCATCTTCAGCGAGTGCCAAACGCAGTTTCGCCATTTCCGTCTCATTTCTTACCTCAAGCAGCTTACGTTGTTTATCTAACTCCAATTGTTCTGCAAACTGCTTCTCCTTCAACTCACCTAACAACAGATTTGCTCTAGCTCAATGGGAAACGGAACTAACCCTATACCAACCTGATATACCAGAGCCTGAGCAGGAAACATGACCAACACCCACGGGCAAAAGGGTTTGGTTCACTTGCAGGGTACTGCTCTTTGATTCGGAACGTTTTGCGAATGGCTTCGTAATTTCATATCTTAGCGGTTGCCAATGAAATTGAGTACTATAAATTCCAGCCACTGGAAATTTCGAGCGACGCGTGGCAACCAATTTCGACACAGTTCAAGACAACAAATTAATTAATTTTACAATAACCAAAGCTCAATATTGTTCATTCTGAACACTTAAGCTCCAAGTCGAACAACTAATCAACAACTGCAGCTGAATTACAGCAAAAGGTTAGATACAAGAGATGAGATTACCGGGTACAGCCACAACGAATTTCAGGCTGAGCGACTCACGCTCGAGGCAACGGTGGGAGTCCGGTTTGAGACAAAGATTTAGAGCAATAACCAACCAGTTGGAATTCCGGCAAAGATAGTTCATACCACTGGAAAATGTCGTTTGTAACACGGGTGCAAGTGCACGGAACGGCGTATCCTGAACTCCTTTACACCGGCCCCCAAAGTCCGACCCGGGTTTTTCTTGTACGCCGATAGGTTTGGTTGGTCCCACGCATCGGCTCACCCTACGGTTCCCCAATACCTAACACTGATCACCATCAATAGCAGTTTCCAGTTGGACCATTGGATCAACTCTCGGTGGTCTCTACCGGTTTGGCAGATCCGAAGACCCGCCTGTCACTTGAGGAGAGTTGGCTGTTGAACTTACACCACCAGTGTCCGGTTAACCTTCAATGAGACAAATCTTTCTAATGTCACGGAGCACTAATCTTTCATTAGTTCGCACTGTTGCCGTTCGCACTAAGCCATCATTCAAAACTCAGATGCTGTCGACAACTCCGATCGGCCACCGGCCACGGGGCAAAACCTCCGAAACTAGTAGCACTACGCCACCCGATCTGAAGTTGCTTTCTCGAGTTGTCCATTTCTGCCGCTGTTGTAATAGTAGAGGATATTTTCTGTCGGCGTCGTGACATCTAGAGGATTGAGGAGGGTCTTGGCATTTTTGGACACGGGGTCGGATACTTTGCTGATCAAACGAGAGCTTGCAGACAGCTGTGAACTGGCCGGCGATCCCACTTCTCTCACGCTGAGCACGACTGCAAGGGGCCATGTTAACAATTCTATGTGGCTGACCCTGCAGTTAACATCATTAGCTGATGGACGAACCTTAGGAATTCCGGAAGCCTTTGCAATAGACAGCTTGCCAATGAGACCGGTGGACCCCAGTAGATAAACCGCCAGCAGGTGGCCTCATCTAAAGGGCATAGTATTCGAAGAAGTGTCCGGGTCCCACGTTGATATACTAATTGGATGCAATGTACCGGAGACTCATTGGATGCTTGAACAGAGCTTCGACGATCGAAAAACCATTCGCCACACAAACGATACTTGGCCGGACACTTCTCGGAACTTTGACGAACGAAGCTCAACAATCGGCGTCAGCAAATTGCTCAGCGATTGCTGAGAGAAGAGCCTGTGTAGAACACAACCAACATTTTGATATTGAATCCAACGGTCTATCTCAGGAAAGTGAAGCTTACTCAAAAGAGGACCAGTCGGTGCTTTGAAGGGCGAACTCAAAGGCAGGACGTCACGATAGGCAACACGAAGTTTCTTTACACAAGCGACCTTCGTCAAACCACTCAACAAGGAATGGAGAAATGGCCCGGAATAGTTTGGCATTTCGCAAGGAAGAACATTTTCTGGAAGCCCAGTTGATAGTTGAACGCCAGCAAGTCACGCAAACAGATTGGAACTGGCCGGTCTAGTAGCAGTCTAAGGTACCTAGGGGAAACCGCATGGCCGGCGGCGAAACAAAGTACCCCTTGCCAAAGCAACAATTACCGAGCTGACGTCAGTATCTATAAATGAACTCAAAATGACTGCATTGCTGTTGGGTTTGAAGGTAGCAACAATGCTAAAAGAGAACTGTATCACCATCGAACTGAGCTCGGCACATGGAACAGATCCCACAGTTGTTATTACATAACAGGAAACAGAGGAACTGAAGAGTGCGGTCGAAACATCAGGGAATTGATTCCCTCCTATCAGGAAACAGCAATGAAAATGGTGATGATTCGAGTTCGAAACTACACACAAAGGAAAAAACAGTTCGCATGCCGCCTCGCACCCAGTTGTTCAGCATTTCATTCCTTTTTCATACACTAGGACTACTGAAGTCGATCCATTTTTCCTGAACAGTCGCAAAATGTGCCGATTTCCCACTTTTTATACAACGTGCACAGAAGTGAGAAGGAAGAATTCACCAAGATTTCACTTGAACAATTCACGTGAGGCTTATTAGCTGAAATCACATTGTAAAACTATTCCTACATTCGAAGAAAAACATTGATTCGCACTTCATACAGCAGTGTTTGTCACATATTTTGTACACATAAAAACTCTGAAATACCCTGATAGGAGTCAGCATTCGATCAATTTCCGTGTTCATGTGCGTTTCAATACTATCCGTCGTACACTGTTTTCAAAGCTTATTTAGAATCAGAAACCGATTTTCAGTTCTTTCAGAAAATTTGGTGCGTCAATTTTACGCGATATCTCATTGTTACTTGAGCTTTGCATCTACGTTCAACTTCTGCGCTCACGTTTATAAACAAACTTAGCTTAACCAGTTGCTGCAATGTTTTGCTGCTTGAGATACGTAGACTAGGCTCGTGTAGCGAAACGTTTTACACTGGAATGCCTTCATTTTGATCGCGCATCTAACTGTGTGCGCAGGTTTTCTGAAGAATATGCTAGTCTAAAGTTGTGCAGCGGGATTTGGAATTGATTCTCTATGGATTGTGCAACTGATGACTACGATGGAAGCCTGTTTTACGCGCAGCTAAAGCAGGAGGTTAGTAACCACAGGCACCGACAATAAGTTATAGGTAGATAGGGTGAGAACCATGACCCTAAACTGAACCTCAGACAACTATCTCCGTGGAAGGATTTTGGCCAGTAGTGTAAAGAACAAATGCTGAAATCCGTCTAAATGTTCCACTTGCTCCGTAAATTTGACTATATTTGTCGTCACTTTGAAAATCTCGTACATACACTACACTTTTGCACATTTTTCTTCCATGTGAGTCATTTAATTGTGGCCTTGATCAGTTTCTGATTGTCGAGCTGGAGCCACCGGACTTTGAACCTTCGGGTTTTACTGTGAAGTCTATGTAGCCGCATACTTGAGGTTTCTATATATTTGTATCTTTTGTGAATTTCACTGTGGTACCATAGAAACTAGGGATCAATCTTTTTCTGGCTTTGGGATTCGTTTGAATTTGCTACTCGTTGCTCAATTTGCGAGAACTGGTTCACCGCCATCCTCAGAGCCTGTTAGTAAACCTTCATGAATTCCCTCTTTAGCTTTCGGGGGACCTCTATGGGATTCTCTTTGGAAAGGAACCCGCTAGTGCCCAAAAGGTCAATAACCTCGAGGAAATCGAGTTCCTCTCGTGATTTAGTGAGTACTAGGTCCAGAATTTGGGATGTTTGATCAATGATCCACCGGGTTGGTTGGCTTATATGTTGTATCCGTGTGAATCTGCCCACCAGCTCCGTCATCTGATCGCCAAATGCACCTTGCGGTACCCAATATCCCATCCACTCCAATTCCGACAGCCACTAATCTATTTGACTTGGTGACTATCTCAGCCAAAATCACCAGTAACAATGCCTTCTCCTTAGGAGATGAGGATGGGGGCCATTAGAAGCACGTCAGTTTCGCCTTCACATTACCCGAGCACAGGTAGCAAGAGGCCACCTGCAGGTCTCGTGTGGACAACTCTCCTGCTATTTGCTCGTACATGTCCGCAACAAGCAAGGATGAACGCATTTCTTACGTCTTGTCTGTCCGCCCTGTAGAAGCAGTACCATCCCAGGGGAAAACCTGTTGTTGCTACATCGTTACAGATTCAATTTCCGGCGATGGCGAAGCAGCTAGTGCCTTTGGTTCCAGCCATCAGTTCTCTCCTTTTATTTCCCCCACTTCAGGTATTGGCCTATACTACAGTTGGTCCCCCGGTCGTGGAAGCAGCTCTAGTTCCGGTTCTTTTAGGTTGTAACGGTTTTACTTGCTTGCACTGAGACAAAGTGCCCGAGCGCCGTTGACGTTTTTGTCCTGTTCACGTCTAATGCCCCTGACTGGACTGAGCCTTCAGTTTCCGGTTTCACACCAGGTGAGATTTCTCGTTGCGCTGCGGCTAGGTTGGAACAGTAAATATAAGATAAACTAGGGTCTAACTAGACTGCTTTAATCTGAGTTGGTCGTTCCTAGTGAGTTATTGGCGTCCCCTTCTGCTGACACTGGACAAAGCTTACTCTCGGCGATGGACCCAGCGCAGGTGTGGACGCCATGAAAAGTACTTTGGGTTGCCCTTACGATCGTTTATCCTTTGCCGGGTGATCTGGCTCCAAGCATATCTTTCCCGCCGTGGCCTTCGTTATCTTGCCAGCTGCAATAAGTAAAGTCTCCCGAAATCCCGAATTTTTGAATTCAACCATCAACCCAACGCAGTTGGTCTAAATTCGGACTAACGGTGGGCTGAAATAACTCTAGGCACGCGCATGGAGAGCATGCACAGAAGTTCCTGAAACTTCATAAGGGATATAACGCTGAGAATACTACCTTATTAGTTAACATATACCTGCCCTACAAACACGGCATATTTTGTTTCACTGAATGCCGTTACGACCAAGCGGCGAGGTGCTGATTTTCTTGATTCCAGGCTTTTAGGATGCGCTGCCCGGTTTTTCGTGGAGAAAGGTGGTTCACCACAGTTTAATTTAACCTTGGTATAATGTTATCTCTCCGTGTGATCATATCCATCCACGTACATGGGTGTACATGTATACATGGGTACACATCCTTGGAGATCGAAGTGGTCGCTTTGTAGTGTTGTTTCCATCAAATTTGTGCAATATTGAGTACTAGTAGCTATGCAACATCGGCCATTCATATCCAGATTATATGACTCAGAATACACCTTCATACGTAAATAGACGACGCGGGTGATATATTGGAGGCGCAAGAGGGTCCTCAGGGCAACTACCAACATTTCGAAAGGGAACTTGGTGCTTATCTGACGGAGCTTTGGCGGAAATCACTGTCTTGAGGCCACAGCCAAGAGCGGATGACGATGAGGCTCATACGGGAGGTGCCCCGCTGCCTCTTATTCTGAAAAAGTGAAAATTTAAACTAGTGGTCAAGAGGTATTATGAGAGCACCGGCGTTCTAGGCCTGAATCATGGTCAATAGTTAGGCTAAGAAAAACCGAATGTTTCCGAGCATTTATTTAATAGTGATAATGGCATGTTCCACGGCTGTGGTCTAGAGGCACGCATGGAAGCAAGATCACGGTTTGCAATGTCACCCATAAAGATGAAATTCTCACGCATTTGAAAGGGGAAGTGGCACATTATATCAACAGAGGAAGAATGGTGGGGAGAGTTTAAACAAAGTAAAGTGACAACGGACCAAAAGGCAAATGTAATTCAATTTTAAATCTGTGTAGGCAAAGGTAAGAAACTAGCAAGATGTCAAAATGTTCAGAAGCACGTTGTCTTAAAAAGCGAGAAACACCATATTCGCAAGGATGATGCAAGAGAATGGTCAGTGATGCACACCCAGGCTCATTTGAAATGGTAGTTGCTGATGAGGGAAGGAGACACGTAAGAATTTCATGAAGATGCATAGAGGAATGCCAGTTTTCATAGATTAGTAGATATGAAAAGGTGAGCTAATTTTCATGAAAAGTATCCTGTATGATCCGATGTCGGGAATTCACAGCTGGTGGAAGAAGTGCGAATTTCCAAGAGGAAATAACCGGCAAGCGGAATATCGTGTCCACGTGGAGCAACGTAATGCAAGAAAGAAGGGTGAAAATCCTTGTAATGAGCCAGGTAAAGCTGGTAAAGTGACTTATATATTATTTTGTTGAGTTTTCCACGGCTCTTCTGTTTCTGTTTTGGGATTTTGGGACGAGGGTTGGCTGAGGTTTGTATTTGCTTTTTCATCATTGGAAGGGAAGGGGCATCACCTAATCCGGACCTTTTGTCATCCAATTAGGAACTCCTGTGCAGTGGTTTAAGTTGCTTCGGCCTAGAGAGAGTCTTGTAGCAAGGTTCCGGTAGGCCCCTGTGGGTCATATGCCACAATATCAGGAAGCCGTGTGGGTGAAACCTAGTAACCGGATCGCGTCCCCGGGCAGCCAACCTTGGGCGCAGTCGTAGGCGGGCAGAAGGGGAGATAACCTGTCTGAGCCATATAATACAGCTATACAACGGGATGGCCTGGTGGTTCTGAGACTCAACAAGGGGGATTGCGGTATGAATGTTGCTCCAGTTGAGGGTTAGCGTAAGCAAAATGGCGGGTGGAGGTGCAGAGGTTGGAAATGATGCACAATGGTCTTAGTAAAATGAGAAGTCATAGTTATTGTAGTAAATGTTCGTAAGGGACAACTGCTCTTGCAATATTAAATCTGGTTATTGAACACCATTTCGTAAGTGTACCTGGAAACCTCACCTCTCCGGGCTAATAAAGCCGTGGAGGTGATTGATAACTATTGGGTCTGAGGGCTACGTGAGGAAGCAGCTGGAAAACACCAAGGACCTGAGGGGCAATTCCGTTTAGTAGGCCCCGAAAATATATGGCACATCCCATCGCGGCGTATTTACAGGTCTGATGCTGCAGGTTGGTGTTGGGTCTGGGTATACGGAAAGTTGCCGTTGGGTTGAGCTGTAAAATAGAGAGGGGGTTGGATTCTAGGGCATAGAAGAGAACCCCTCCTTACAAAAAGGGGGAAAAATAGATTTATATGACATAAAAATACCGGCAATTTTCCCTGCATTCTCGTATATGTATGTTTACTTACACATTCTTAATTACAAGTGCCTTTTCAATGCTGAGATGTGTTTGCCGTCTGAAGCACCGCCCCGTTGTGCATAGCGGTGGGGTAAAAGTCAGAGCCGCGGTGGTTTTTTAGCTGACGTCATCATACTTTACAAGCGTGGGTGGGAGGGCATACGGTGGATAAAACTTAGATCGGAAGGCGGATTGTTGTGTGCGGAGGGTCCAGTTAGTCATCGCCCCAGTCAGTCTCGTGAGCTCCGAGAAAACGAAGCAGGCTCGTGGAAACCTGGGTGGGTGGAAACGGCTTTTATTTGTAATTCACTTACGAGTGAGTACCACGGGTTTAATTAAGAGAGGTTAGTGTACACGATTTTTTTAGAGCAAAAACGAGGGCCGGTGATAGTCGGCCCATGTATCGGCAAGAAGGATTATAAACGTAGTTGAATTCACAAGTTTAGACTTTGAGAAACCCGCACGGACTACAGAATTTTACATCAACGAGCTGAACGGAGATGTAAGGAACTCTGGAGGGCCTAAACTTGGAGAGGTTGAGCAGGCTTTTATGTGAATAGCTCTTCCTGCACACTATCACCCCGCCCAGGGTCAGGCAGAAGTAATGAGGGCTTAGCTAGCACTCTCATTTGTTTAGATGGAGATCCCAAGAACAGGATGGGGTTGTAGGGCCAGCTAGATCTTGTCAAGCTGTTTTTTGTTACGTGCCTTCACTAGTCCTTCCCAATACGCTTGGACCACCTGTTCTTTACAGCGGTACTCAGCACTGTGCCATCACTATCACCTCGGCAACGTTGCCCACAAACCATGAGTGGGAGGACTCTATAGATTGGGAGAGAGTGGTTGGTTTTTATTGAAAAAGCGTGCATGCAGAGTGCACGGGCCACGCTCAAGTGGCCACCGCTTTGGTGGCGATAGATCGGATAAACAATGATGTGTGTTAAACAAAACGACTATGGATGAAAGCCACTACAGTTTTGGCTGTAACGGGGAATTCATCATTTGTGGAAGGGGCGTGGAGCAGGAATCCGATACTTTTGCATCCAGAAGTATCTTTGGTAATTTGGAGTTCATTTTAGAGGAGCGGAAGAGCATGCTCACCCCATAGGGCTTATCCTCCATCTGTTATCCGCCCGCCGTTCTTTGCGCGTGACCCAAGAGGTCCGCCGCTGCTAGGGCTGGCTGTTTTTCCTCGTACAATAGGACGACCACAGACCTTTAGCCGTTTCCTCGTGGGTGGTGTCAACACCCTTAACTTTGAAAGAAAGAAAGTGGGTAACAGACACACAGAAGCATTTCAACGCTCGGGGAAGGCATCGGTGACCGCTGGCTTCAGACAAGGCCGCAGTCCGACGTCCTTCAATTTATATGTGAGCCAGTTGCTGTCAGCGCGACCTGTAGTGATACACGTAAGCGCTTCAAATGTGGTTATTCGTTCTGAAAGTTTTAGGATACCGTGCCTAATTATAGTAATCAAACCCGTTTTCTTAGGTCAACGTTTCGGTGGCGCTGTGATTGGTAAAGGGATCACATCAGGACCAGTCAAAATGTGATCCAGCGAGCCTATGAACTGAAAGATAGAGGAACTCTGGCTGATGTTTATCGGCAGCCCAGTCCATAACTTTGAGTATCTTATAAGGAGAAGTTAGATCTCAACGCCAATTTTGATCTAGGAATAGAGAGCTGCCGTGAGAAATGACGTAGGGCATAATTCGTGAAACGAATGGGACGAATGGGCTTAGTATACGAGAAGGCCATACTGTGGTGTAGCTTAGGCAGGAAGCATAAATTGAGCTTCACGCGGAGCAGCCATAAAGGGTCAGGACCAAGTAGGATGCATCTATCCTTGTAAGGCACTCTGAAAGAACAACCCACTAAATGTTTGGTGCATTGGAGTTGCACGGACCCCCAGGGAAATGCGCTCAGACTTCGTCATGTTGGTGAAGATAATGGGACACTATTGAAGGAGGGACTCCGCGTGAGGCTTATCGGTGAGCACTTTGCAACCTCTTACCCGGAGAGTTCTAGAGATGCGATCCGTGGTTTTTGCTGTCTTGGAAACTTGGGGTGAAACTTATTCAGGAAACCTAAAGCTACAAGAGTGATGAAGACCAAAGTCTCGAACTAAGGCGCAGTACAACATGGGTAGGTCGTTGACAAGCCGGGTTCCGGCAGCCTTTTTTATACTTGAAGGATGTGTGGCAGCACTTGGAGGTTGAGGAGTTCGTACTCCAAGGAAGCACCAGCCTCTGAGTCGCTTCAGATCACTGGAACCTTTATCCAGCATAGTGTTGAGTTTCTGGTGAGGAAATTCATGGGGAATCTCTACGTCATCCGCGGAAAGGAATGAGTTGCCGTGGTGCAAGATGGGAAATGTGCCACTCATGTGAATGAGAAAAAGAAAGGGACCGAGTACACACCCTCGTATAACCCTGCCGGCAACTAGAGCAGGTTGTGCAAGACATCCGTCAATGGAAACCACTTGTGAACGGTTCGATGGGTGTTACGTCAGCCACTATAAAGGGGGACCGGAGAAGCCATGGGCTATGAGTTTGGTTAGTAACAAGACGTGGGACACACGGTTAAATCTATGGTCATATCAAGGTATATAATAATGATAGATTTATAGTTGTCGGCGGCCGTCTTTATAAGGTTAAAATAGTCGTACTAGCAAGCGGTGCATGAAAGTGACTTTAAGAGGCCGTACTGCTCACTGTGAATGGTATTGTCAGACAACAGGAATTCAGAGGTTTGCTATTTTGATTAGCCGTTCCATTGCCCTAGAAGCAGTTGGAGTGTGGTTGACGGGGCGGTAGTTCGACGGGTCATGTTTTGGTCCATTCTTATGAATTGGGATGATGGTGGCAGTCTTCCACTGTGAGGGGAATATTACCGCACTGAGCGGATAGGTTGTAGACCTTCAAAAGTAGGGCTGTGACGTCAGTTCCACCAAGACGTAGAATTGTCCGGGGAACAGCACCATAGCCACGGCATGCGGACTCCCGGACACGGGTAAGCTGGCCGGTCGCCCCATTTGGATTAAATTCTACACCAGATAGTACGTGCTCCGTAAGAGGGTCAATGCATGGGGGTAAAGTGAGGAGGTCCGTAGTCATGGAGGAAGCAAAGTAGGAACTGAGCTCCTCGGCTAACGCCACGAGTGAGGTGACCTGCTCGCCGTTTGCTAATATTAGAGAGGGGACACTAGCGGACTTGCGCTGACTTCGCTCCTCAGAAGGCTTACCAACTTTGAGGAAGTATCAGGGCACTGCAGGGCAGGTACTTCCTGTTTTTCGAGCATATCATCAGTGGTGGTTCTGATTGCTACCGAGAGAATTTGGAATCACAAAAATGACGGTAGGTCACTAATGGCACGATAAACCCTCTGAAACTTTAGATGTTTGTTATGCTCTCTGGTCAGGACTGGACTGTGGACTCGGTTTGATATGATACGAGTTGTGGTGATTGCGGAAAGTAGGTTGGATAAATCAGAAAATGGTAAACCGGCGTCCATCCAAGAGTCAATTTGCAAGCAAAAGTCATCCAAGTTCAACGATCGAAGATTGCAGGCGAGAGTGTCCCAGTCAACTGTTGAGGCGAGATGACTAGATGGGTGGAACCCATCAGAAGCCTGAAGAACTGCAAAAATGCAGGGGACCACTTTGTGAGCATTTCATGGCAGGAGTCCCAGCTTTCTCGCTGAAATATTAGATAAACCAATAGTAAATAACAGATCAGGAGTTTTGTCACCTCTGGTCGGGACAGTCACGAGTTCAATCCAGCACCCTAAGCGGACGCATGACGTTAAGTCTAGTAAATCGTTAGGGGCAGACAGAGTACTTCAACAAATGCTCGGGGCAGTGAAGTCCCTAGCAATGAGTTTAGATGGACAGAGCAGAAATGAAAGATGGCTGAGTGCATCAATAACCTTGGTAAGTTCCATAGCTTTGGAATCAGGTGCCCAATAGATGCAGGAAATATAAAAATAGGAGTTAGGTAAAGGAATTGCCAACCCGAAAAGCGTACTATATTGCGTACAAGATTGGAAAGGCCGGCAAGAAGATTTTTACTTAGATTAAACAGCCTCCCTCACGGCGAGACCCGTGTAACGTACATGTGTCGACGTCCTCACAAGCCGTTGTCAAATACTGGTAATGTTTAAACTGTGCCCTTCATCTTATTGATCCCCGAACAAGTACAGCATGAATCAATCACCAGACTTCAACATTTGTCTACATTTTGCTCACGTGAAGTGGCGTAACTTTGATTCGAACTTGGACTGCTGTGACGGTGGCACCTGAAATTGATCTTCGTTGAACTCTGGTCCTCGTTTGCTAGAGGTTGTGGCCGTACAGTTGGGGTTTGTACATATTTATGTGGGCATAATTTGTTGATCCAGTACCGCAGAAACTGCGAATCAAATTATGTTCTGGTTTTGGGATCCGATTGAATTGGTTATGCGTCGCTCACAGTCGGAATAACCGTTACAGTATCAACTTGGAACCTCCAACAGGAAGTCAATCAAAGCTGACAAGAAGAGAACAAAGGCAAACCGGAGCTGGACAGGAAGTAACCAAGCAAGTCTCTGGGGTATTTTTGGGTGATGCTGATTCCTTAGATGTTGCTAGGTCTGCTAGCCCTGTTGGTGCAATTTCATGTACTTCAGCCATTGGTATAGAATTTAAAAAAGATGTCTGTAGACTGGGTATGGCGGAATTAAAAACCCAGCTTAGACAGACTAGAGGAGAAGTT
Source organism: Fasciola hepatica (assembly GCA_948099385.1). Classification (NCBI taxonomy): domain Eukaryota; kingdom Metazoa; phylum Platyhelminthes; class Trematoda; order Plagiorchiida; family Fasciolidae; genus Fasciola; species Fasciola hepatica. Next base: position 3,841,820 of record CANUEZ040000060.1, on the reverse strand, counting down.
GAATCGGCTAGGAAAGAACAACTCAGAAGGCGGGAGCGAGAGATGACCTTGGAAACCGCGGAGCCTGCAGCCACTTAGTCTAGCGATTCTGTGGAACGACTGAAGCCGACTTGTTCCAGTGTGCCACAGGCTACTGACTTACCACAGGTAGAAATGTCCCCCTTCGACGGGAGAGTTGAACAGTACAGCAAGTTCATTAAACAATGCGAGAACCTTTTAGGAAGGAGAGTATCCATTTCAGGGCAGAGATTCCTGCGTCTGCTACGTTATTGTTGTGGAAGAGCTAGGGAAGCAATCGACGGGTGCTCGATGCTGGATCCTTAAAAGAGTTACACTCGAGCAGAGGAAATCCTGAAAGACCTGTTTGGGCAACACTTTAGGGACCCCCGGATATCGATCGATAGTGTACTATAAGAGGCAAAACTTCCCAGAGGTGAGTCGGGCTGTCTAGTTAGCCTGGTGATAAAAATTCAGACCCGCAGCATCGAATTGAATAACCTAGATTACCGATCGGACCTGAAAGCACTGCACACATTGGAGACCACAGTGCGCAGCTTGCCGACAAAACTACAGAGTAGATGGGCCGAGAATGCCGAGGAGATCAGTAGATATGGGCGAGAAACCACGTTTGAAGACCTGACGCAGTTTATAGACCGTCACGTCCGAACAGCAGACAGTCTTTTCGGTCAACTTGTGCACCAGACGAGAAAATTACCTAGGATGGCAACGACGCAAAGCTGGACCAGAGAACCAAGTAGAGGCCAACCATGGGGAAACACCAGTGCACTATCCCGCGATTGCGAAAACTTGCTGGTGTGTAAGGTTTGTGGGGCTCTTCATCACCTAGTGGAATGCCCTGGCTTCCGCCCCGTCGAAGTCGACTAACGACCGGGACTGGGGGCCTGCTTTGTCTGTCTCAACGATTCACATCGGGCAGCGACTTGCCGGAGGAAACCCAGTTGTAGTCAGGATGGATGCCACGGAAAGCACCAATACCTACCACACAAATCCCAGAAATTGAATTCCAAAGAAACCTCGAAGCCAAGTATGGTCTGCTCAGTGTCTCGCTCCGCTAACAAGCCCATTCGCCTGGGAGTGGTTGCAAAATGCGTAGAAACTACAGTTGGGGTTATAAGAGCGTTAGTCTTCATTGATTGTGGCTGGGACACCAATCTCGTAAGGAAGGAGTTTGTGGAGAGATACGTGATCAGAATGAATCAATCTTCATTATCGGTGAGCACAGTGAGTGGCACTGAAGTCATCCAGTCGACCAAACTGCACCTACAACTCGTTTCCTAGGTCAGCAACGATAGAACAGAAACTCTGGAGGCATTCACCGTAAAGGGCCTGCCGATGAGAGCGCTTCAGTCAGTGCAGTGGATTTTGACTCAGTGGCCGCATCTCGACGGGGTTACGATCGAGGAGTGGCAGAATAACGAAATGGATCTGCTGATCGGCTGTGATATACCGGAAGCGCATTGGGTCCTGGATCAAAGAATAGTGAGCCACAAAGCACCTTATGCAGTATGCACTGTATTCGGCTTGACCCTATATGGTAGTACAGATGGAAGATGCAGCAAACAAATCCAAATCAACAGAACTTCGGTGGAAACGGTGAACATGGAACAAGCATTTCAACAGCTCTGTAACGCCGGATTTGCCGACCTGGCCATTGATAGAGATGCCCCATCACGAGAAGATAGGTTGGTTTTGAAAATGGTAGCAGAGGACGCCAATTATGTAACAGATCGTTTTGAGTTTCCTGTCCCGTGGAGACCCAACATGAAACCTATGCCAGACAGTCGAGAAATAGCTGTGAAAATAATACACTTCCTCAAAACCAGGCTCGTTCGAGAACCACAATTAAGGATAGAATACACACGAGCCATGCAACATAACATCGACTTGGGATGTATAGAAAGAGTTGATACAGCGGTTGTTGGCGCAAACCTGAGGTGGTGCCTACCTCATCACCCGATGGTGAACCCAAAGAAACCGGGGAAGGTCAGGGTGGTTTTCGAATGTGCTGCGAAATATCAGGGTGCATTACTCAACGAACATATACTACGGGGTCCAGACTGGACAACACCACTAGTCGAGGTTTTATGTCGCTTTTGGCTAGGAAAAATGGCCGCATCTGCGGGCACACGTAAAATGTTTCTACAGGCAAAGATGTTCGTTGAAGATGAGGACGCCTTTCGTCTTCTCTGGTGGTTTGAAAGCGATGCAAGTAGTGCACCGGACGAGAACAGGCTGACGGTGCATCTCTTTGGGGCGGTATCATCCCCCTTCTGTGCCAATTCCGCCCTTTGGAAGACCCCCAAGCCTTTCGGCGGCACCAGCAATCTGTAAGGAAGAACAGTGGACCACTTCTACGTGGACGGTTTTGTGTTCCTTTGACGACACAAATAGTGCTATTCCACGTATGACCGAACTGATCGCCATTCTGAAGGCCGGAGGATTCAACCTCACTGAATGAAACTCAAATAGCCAGGAGGTGCTCAATGCTATCCCGAAGTCTGAGAAAACGTGGTGTGCCAGAGAGCTTTTGGGATCCTCTCCACGAATGGGGCGCACGCCTGGAGTTCAATGGAAGTCCGAGGGTGACGAATTCATATTCACTCTGGACCTACCCAAACGACCAGCCACACGGAGAGGAATAATATCATCATTCTCAGGCCTTTATGGCCCCCTAGCTTTGGTTTCGCCATTGTTGCTATCGGGAAAGTGCTTGCTGCAATATCTATACCAGAGAGGGACGGGTTGGAACGAACCTCTCCAGGATGACGACGACAATAGATGGCTCGACTGGTTGCACAGCCCAGATCAACTTGGTGGGATCAAGATGCAAATGTGCCTGACAGAAATCAAGTGTACAAACGATTCCCAACTTCGCCTGTTTTATGATGCTTCAGAAATAGGCTGCGCGATAGTGGCTTACGGCTGCTGGGTAGACGAAAATGGTGGGCGGCACAGTCAGACATTATTTGCAAAGGCCAGAGTGGCTCCACTTAAGACGGTGTCCATTCCGAGGCTGGAATTGACTACAGCAGTACTGGCCCTGGAAGCCGCAACGCTGATTAGATGATGCTTCAATCTGATAAACTACAAACCAAACTTTTGGGTGGACTCAGCCACGGTACTACATTACGTAAACAACATTACCACTCGTTTTAACACCTTCGTGGCCAACAGACTCACTAAAATCCATGAGTTGACTAAGACCGATCGATGGCATCATGTACAATCCGCCAGTAACCCAGCCGACCTCTGCTCAAGGGGCCTTAAATCACTGGAGAGGCCGCGGATGTGCACAATGGGACCGGACCTCCCAACTGCATCTAAAGGGATGTGACCATCGCCAATAATACCTAAGCCTGATGATGGCGATATCGAGACCAAAAGACTGATACTGGCCACAAATTCCACGGGAAGCGTAAGCCCAATAGAGAAACTGTGCCTCTTCCCCGATTGGATGAAAATGTTAAGAGCCGTGGTCCGGTGGACACGATACAAAGTAATTTTATAGATTTTGGAAGGCACACAACCATAGAACACAATAAATGTGGGGACGATACTACCGGGCGAGCTGAACCAAGCCGAACTCGACATCCTACGCCTACTACAACTAGACGCGTTCCCGTTCGAGACCCGCGAGCTAACCAGGATAGATAATGGCACCAAAGGAAGCAGACTGTTGTACAGCAGTATCAGAAGACTAAACCCTATGCGAACCAACGGACTACTGAGAGTTGAAGGGCGGCCGACGAATTCAAATCTAGAGCACAAAACAAAATACCCCATATTAATTCCTGGCGACCATTACATAACGAGATGCCTGATTGACCGTGTACATCGAAAAGAGGGAAACAAAGGTTTGAACCACTTACTGGACCATATACGTTGACGGTTTTGGGTGACAAAGGGACCAGCTACGGTCAAGCAATTCATGGGCAACTGCATCACTTGTCGTCGCCGGAGGGCGGCAGCAGGCCAACATATGATGGTCCCCCTTCCAGCAGTGAGAATTCGACCGGGACGGTGCCTGTTCGTGAAAAGTGGCGTCGATTACTTTGGCCCGTTACTTGTACGACGGCAAAGGAGCACCCAAAAGAGGTATGTCTGCCTGATAACGTTTGCGATTCAGAGCAGTCCATCCCGAAGTAGTGCGTAATATGGCCACCGATTCATTTATAATGGCCTTCCAAAGTTTCATCGCAAGACGGGGCTTCCCCAAGAAAGTATAGTCAGACAATGGCTTGAACGTCGCTGGAGCTCATAAGGAGTTAGAGAAATGGTGTAACCACCTAGACCACGCCAACATAAAAAACAAGACCGTAGCAAAGGGGATAGAATGGCACTCCAACTCACCTTATGCCAGTCATCTTGGTGGCGTTTGGGTAAAACTGATACGATCGACTAGGAAAATACTCACGGCCCTGACCTCACAACAAAACCTCGATGACGAGAAGCTGACTAATTTACTAAGAGGAGTAGAAGACATATCGAAAAACAGACCCCTGGTGTCGATCCTCCCAGACCCGGAGGGCGAACCGGCTCCCATTCCCAAAGACCTGTTATTATTGCTGTCAAAAGTAGGAGCAGTCACTCCGAAAACCGTACGTGGAACACACATCTTAGGATGAAGACAAGGGAACCACCTGACACAGGCTTCCTGGGAACTTTGAACGATGGAGTACTTATCGACCCAGATTCAGCAAACGTGAATATCAAGAGAGGCCGTTCAGACGTGGCCACGACGTCATCTTCGTGGAGAGCCACTCAAATAAAGACCAATGGCCAATTGGAGTGAGCAAGGACTGCCGTACGGAAAAGGACGGCCTCGTGTGCACGGTGGTGGTGAGAACAAACAAAGGAGACGTGTTGCAAGATACCCGTAAGGCCGTTTGCTTGAAGGTGACAAAGGCGAGGGCGAAGTTGACGCTGCAGACCAAGCTAAAAAGAAGTCTACTGATTCCGACTATAGCTGAATTTATTTAGTTATCCCTCATGCATTCTCCCGTAGACCCCAACCCTTCACACAGTCTTTGAAGTATACTTGTGTCTAATTTCATACAGTGATCACGATTTACAATTACCACAATACAAGACGCTATTTGTGAATTGGCGGAAACTCTTGAATAAGCACTTGTTGACCGTCTGTAGAAATATATCTTTTTCCGGGACCTCCTATTTGTAATATTATCCAACCAGTGTTCAAGTGGATAGAGGCTGTGAGTGAAACAAACTTCTAAGGCGATAGCACCATTTGTTGAGCCCCTGATGTTCGAGTACCCTGTAGCCATCTCGATTTTTCATCAATAATTCTCAGTCTTCATCTTGTCACGTACTTTACCCTTGTTCGAGCAGCCTTTTCCTCTACATTCCGTAATTTGTCAGCGCATCCCGATCACATCGAAGTCCTTGTTCGTATACGGATAATGTCGTATCATTCTCAGAAGAAATCGTAGGACATCGAGGTATGAGGCATAACCTCAAGAAAACCTGCAAGCTTGTCCGCTACTGGCAAACAATAGATGAAGCTCATGGCGATCTGCGTAGGCGCTGACTTGAGGGTCAAGGCAGGTTAGGATGAATCAGTACCCCTATTTACTCCTTGGATGTTTACTGTTTTGGGGGAGAATTTGGTGGGCCGTGTAACGTATGTGTGACAATTCTCACTAGCCGTTGTCAAATACTGGTATTGTTGAGACTGTGCCCTTCATCTTGTTAATCCCCGAACAAGTACAGCATGAATCAATCACCAGACTTCAACATTTGTCTACATTTTGCTCACGTGAAGTGGCGTAACTTTGATTCGAACTTGGACTGCTGTGACGGTGGCACCTGAAATTGATCTTCGTTGAACTCTGGTCCTCGTTTGCTAGAGGTTGTGGCCGTACAGTTGGGGTTTGTACATATTTATGTGGGCATAATTTGTTGATCCAGTACCGCAGAAACTGCGAATCAAATTATGTTCTGGTTTTGGGATTAGTTTGAATAGGCTACGCGTTACTCACAGTCAAAATAACCGTTACAACTTCGGAACATCTGGTAACTAAATGGAAAGACTCGGTCTGACGGAGCGGAGTCCGTTGGCTAAATTTTAGCTATCATGGTGATGTCAAAGTCGGGTGTCTCAGCAATGCTGCGGATGGTTTTAGTTGTTTTCAGTACTGAAGGGGTATTCATGAGTACGAACGAGAAAAATGGTGCTGGCCTCGTTGGTGGTGTTATTGGTGGAGACAATGGAGGGTTTGGTAGTGTTGTCGAAGACGGTAACTATAGTGATGAATGCGGCGAGGATGGGAGAGGGACCTCACTTGTTCCGAAGATTTGATAAGTAGTGTTAGAAATGAGGGATGGAGAGGTGCTGCTTGAAAGAGTAGTTGGAGTGCGGTGGATATTCTTGGTGGTGGCAGGCAGGAAAAAATCGACCAGGATTGGGTAGCAACATTGGACCAATAGAAGTGGGCAAATCTTGCGAGAGGGAAAGGTTGGGTGAGGCATGGGGATGATTCCCAGGGAGTGACTGGGTAAAGGTTGGGGCAGAGAGTTGTTGGTGCGACGGACAGAAATGTAACGGAGCAGCGGAATCAGGGCGACGGAAAGGACTGAATTAGGATGAAAGTGAAAAAAGCAGTTAGCCACGATCAAAAAGCAGGGTTTGGAGGCACACAAGAGGCCGGCTTAACTTTGCTCGACCATGCTAGGTGGCGACTGAGGGTGATGGTCAGTGGTAGGTACATCAGAGTTTTGAGGCGGACAGCTGGTTGCATTTACACTAGGGTTGTTGTTTTGTTCTCGGGTCTAGTGAACCTCTCTTGGCATTGGGGTTTTGGCTGGAAATATAATGGTTACTTAGAGGTAGTTTAGGCCACGAATGTAGATTGCCGGCTAACAGGGAACTTGGCGGCAGTTTCATTTATAAACTGGAGCTACAGTGGACGGGTAGTGAGCTAGAAGGTTTTGCCTAGTCTGACACAGTGGCGTGGTTGTGAGCCAAGGTTACAAGCGCTTAAGATCATATTTTTAGCCGTCCAAAGAGGTATTCGGTCTAGGATGTTGAACAGGTTTGCGCTGTTTGCCATTTTATACGTCTCAAGATTTCCGAAGCAATTGTGTCCAAATCTTTGTAGCCAGCGGTAAGTTGGTTGAGATTTGGTGTGCTGCCGGAGCAAGCAAGAAACCTGAAAGCTTCAGCTGACCAATGATTGGGTCAATCTTAATTCACAGCAGACAGTTTTTACTGGTGTCCCCGATGTTGATATAGAGCCATAAGAGTTTGGCAAACGGCTGATCTGGGGTCTATGGATCCTTCATGCAGCGGTCTATTCGCTGTCAGCTTATCGAAGTCGATCATGCATGCAGGTTTTTACACTTGCAAAATTTTTACTTCCTCAGCCGGTCGAGAAATACAACTTGGAAGAACTGCGTGCGCCGCTGGTTTTTGGGTGTGCAAACAAAAGACCTTCAAAAAGCTGCCCATTGTTGCCGTCAAAAGTAAGTCAATGAAATTTGTTGTCTTCGACTAAACTCAAGAGGTGGTCCAGTCTACCCCAAGGTTCACAGAAAAGTCGGCATGTGTCGTTTAAAAACATAAAGCTTTCGATTAGTAATGACGGAAATCTGGCTAATGCAAAACGAGGAAGCATTTGCGTAAACTAACCCTTTATTAGAAATAAATCTCACGCTACTTTTTTATTGAGATGTTTTCATTCATTCGGTGTAACCTACATATCTTCCGGCATTCTGAGGCTTAGCAACAGTTTATCATGGTCCACAGCTCTAGATGTTTCTCCGATTTAGTTCATAGTTCACTCGATATATCCCTATTTCAATGATTTCGGTTGCTTTTCTACATAACTTATCAGACGGTAGACAGTTTTGTTGGGAGCAGTTTTTAGTTACTCTATTTTTGAAACGTGCAAGCAACAAATGTTTATTTTGTCGAAAGTTTCTTAAGGCATTCCCGTCTCATCTTTCTGCGCGATAGTTTAGGCCTGGTAAACAAGTGATAAAAGTGGTGAATTTCTTCGCAATATTGTGAATGAGGCGGTCCTCGGACTGCAGGTTTTAACAAGCTCTCAGTATGCCATTTTTACGATAAACTTAGTTGTTCTCACAGAAAGTTTCCTCAATCAGCTGGCAGTTAGTGGTTCTCGTCGGAAGAACCGATAACTGGCTAATAAACTAAGAAACTGTCAAGTAAGGTGGATAAAATGAAAAGAGGTACCCATTTTTGGCGAAGTTTTTAAACTTTGGGCTTAGACCAGCGAGCTGTAAACTGGGCTCAGGCAGAGCTGCCCAGAGTTTCAGTGATGTAGCACAAGGTCAGCCCAACGATGACCAAGCTTGCGCCCAATTGGGAGCTCTTTCGATGAGCTGCATGGGACTGGTCAGAAGACAGGACGAGGTTTCCGGTCTTACGCTCCACTTGCCCGGCCTGAAAATCTATTTAATAAGAACATGCCCTGTCAAGCCCACTGTTCTTAGCACGCTCACCACATAGTGAGGCATGTCTTTTTCATTCAACCAAGCCACTCCAAACAACAGTTGGGGGATTCACTCAACCCCTATTTTGAGATGTCTCCCAAGGGCTGTCTCGGTTGAAGCGGCTCTTAGGGGACACAAACATTAATATCAGTAAATAATTTCTTTGAGCCAGTGGGTTGTCGTTGCATATGAATTTCAGATGCCGCTGGGAGCTTATCTGGCTTCGGCCCCAGGTAATTGGTTATCAGTAGCATTAGTAACCTCACCACCTAGCGACTAGGATCACCGGGTTACCTGATTTCAGAAGCGGCCCAGAATCAAGCGCAGGCCACATCTCAGCGCGATAAACCAACAAACAATTCCTTTGCGCCGTGCTTAACCACCCTGGATGACTTTCACCGGCCACTCTGTAACACATCACGGATCTGTTAGAAAGGATCGGTGAATCCAAGCAAAATCAACATTAATTTCATTCACCCTAAGTAAAAAGGTGATCTTCTAAGTGATGTTTGTTTAGGTGAATCCAAGAATTTTTCATTTATTGCTAATGGCCACAACTCGTTCCGCTCAATCTGCAGTCGCTGCCCATCGCAGGCTTACTGGTTCGGCTCCGGCTAGCTAGGCCCTTAGATTTGTCAGTTTAATTGGACTGAAAATGAACCTCCCACGACTCTACTGGTCTTTGTTCTGGTTTATTGAATCAGTGGGATCCACCGATGGGATAGTATGGCTCGAAAACTCACCAAAACGGCATCCCTGGCCAAGTTACATAATTGTTTTGCCAAGCTATCGATGTTTTCCTTCGGTGACTTTAGTTCTACTTCACGAGCATTACCTAGGTTTTGAAGCTGGAAAGTTTCCTCATACATAACATTTTCGAACCCTTTGATTTTGGCTTCCACTATCTCCAGCCTTTGGCAAGTTCTTGCTCTGCTAGAGTTCGTGTAGATAGCTGTTTTGGTACACGTGTAGGTGATTTAATGAGATCGCCAAGGGCGCATTCGTTGAACCCTGATTGACTTGACATATTTCGTGCATAACAAGACTAGCCTACGGTTATCCGGATGAAATCCAGAAGCCGTAACAGAAAGTCTACTGCATTTTCGGTGAAGCAAAATGTCACAAGCATCACAGCACAGTCCTTTCAATACTTCTTTCGAGAACCCAGCAGCTCCGAAAAGGAACTTTCGGGACTCCGCGGATTTATAACTTTTTCTCCCGCTCATTCCTGGTGTACGCTGCCCGGGGGGATAGATTGCTTTGGCTAGAAGCAGTAAAAAGGAAAAAGGCCACGGACTACATGCATTTAGCTAATGTTTGAATACTGGCAAGATTCAAATCCCTAAATGTTCTCTATCGGCATACCCATGGCAGCAAGCGAGAGATGACCGGATCACCTGTGCGGTATCGTCACTGACTGCTAGGAAACTCCTCGGGTTTACCTTCCCTCACTCTAGAGCGCAGCTTGTCCGTGTATATTCTCATCTAGGATTTGGAATTTTTGCTTGCTCCGCTTCTGTTTGGTCCATTATAGCTGTCTTTTGATTAAACTTGCTTTCGCCAGCACTCCGCTCTCCCTGCTTCTACGTATTCGCCAGCGGCTTCGTCACCAAGAGTGTCAACTTCACGATACAGAGCAGCAGCGCTGCATGCCCGGAAGAGCGGATTTGGTTCAGTTCTAGAAGGTGTTGAAGTGGTACACGGGTTCGAGGCTGAAACCCTGGGCATCCAGGGCCGTGTACATTTTTTTGTTCCGAAAGAAAAGTTGCTGGACGGTGCAGGCTTGCCGGACTCCTTTTAAAGAGTGTAAGGTGCAGCCGATCGCGAAAAATCAAAATACACTTAAAACGGTAGAAGTTATGTTAGAAATAATAAGCAATAATCTGGCCAAGGAGTTGGCTGCGGAGTGATCGAAAATCCCAAGTGCATGTTTACCTTTTGCTAAGAAGCCACCCAATGTGACCCACAACCCGATCGATGGTCTGGGCTCGGCACTATTATGTGACGGGTTCCTTGACCAACAATTTTAATATTCGGAAACTACATCAATAGCCAAAATGTTTTCCACAGAAGTCAAAAATTTGAAAATTTATGGTTTGGCTCCCACAGACTGCATTGCAACATCAAAGAGATTTGTTTAAATAAAACACCGGCTTCCACTGGGTAGCTCTACTATTTGGTTTCGCACGATACAAAAGTCCGTATATTTCTAACAATATCCAGATAATCATCTAAGGTGGATTGTGTCTTCCAGAAGATAAACCAATTGTAACATATAGTATGTTATCCTGGATGACGTGTGAAAATTCGTTGTAGGTTTATGAATCGGCCGGTCAGGTTCCGAGTGGGTTCGAACTAGATTAGGACCGGGTTTCGATCGGGAAGACACGGCTGTGATCAGGCCGGGTTCTCTAATCGGTTTGATACGCATACCACTGTACTATACTACTACCCTGCCCTATGTACTTCAAATATATTGGAGTCAAGGGTGGGTAGCAATACATATTATGCAATACCATGGTTTTGGTTGATAAACCATGATATCCATGCCTCTTGTACATCACTATTGATAACCTAAACGTGCCATTTCTATCGACGTCCCGTTAGAAGAGGTATCGCACGAAAGGTGTTACATTGCTGAATATGAAATGCCCTGCTTGTTTGGATGCTGTTCGCTGGGAACATAGCACCGGACATCCAACTCTAGGCGATCATAATTCTAATCACAATTTACCTGGTTACATGTATCTAGCACTACCGATGAAGGTACAACACAAAATGCGGAAGAGGATTTATTTCGGCTGTAGGGGGTGAATCGAATGACATATTGAATACACCGTGAATGGTATCGCTTCCTCCCAGAGACTGGAGAAGCAACCACTGTGCGAAATGGATAAGCGCACTACGCGTTTATTAGCGAACTCAAGAGATCGCGGAGAACCAGTAAAGCATGGAAGGTACGCGCAGCACTCAAAATCCGTCTACGGATTGTAATTGTCACATGGTTTATATAAGCACTTATTTCTTTTGATTGATTTATCTATTTCTGGTTGTCAAGCAACAAGTGATTCGGCGCTTATATGAATTTGCGCATCTTGCTTCTTTGTTGTTTCACAGCTTGCAAGTTCCTGGAAACTAAGGTTTTGCATGAACGATGCTAGCCGATTTCATTTTCTTTACACATCACAGTTCGATATCCACACCTTTCTTCAATCCAAGGTGACTGATAACAGATTTTTGCACTGTTACCAATCAACTGTTAACTGGTTGTACGATGCATTTAATTTACTTTTGTACAATACGGTTCATCGTGCGGCTTCGACGCTCAACCCACCATTGAAAACCATGAAAGCACTGCACAGTTGTTTCAGCCCTGTTGGGAATCATCAGCTGTGCACATCCACCGAGCCTCCAAGGGGACTCGAACCCAGGGTGAACGATTGTGAATCGAACACCTTAACCACAAGGCTATCAGGGCTGGCTCTCAAAGGTTTGTTGAACATTTACACTACATAACATTGCACCCTTCTGTCACTGGCTTTAAACGGTAGCAACCTGCTTCCCGCAAAGCGATCGACTCTTATGGTGGATGGTGAGTTGAGCGTCGAACTGCATGATGAATCATGTTATGATATGATATGATATGATGGTATATTTCTCGATCGTGGTCGAGACACACGCGCAAGCGCATGATCATGGTGTACAACGTTACTCAGAACAATGAACTATACAGTAATTTCAAGAAGGCGAGTCGGAAACGTGAGAAGCAAAACAATATAGCTACGGATAGTTTGAATCGACCGAGGTGATAATGGTTTGCGCGGCAAATACGGTTTAGTTTCGAATTCGAGTCGGTTGGTGGTGGCCCGTGGAAATACAAAATATGTCGTGGAAATATATCGCCAAGGATGCATTATAAACCAGAGTAGTACAAGCTGTGGATAACGGAGGCCTACTGGGGTTCTGTGCACGGAATAAGTTATGAATATGGAGGGATGAAAGAAATGGGAGTATACTCGTGAACTTTGTTGAGTATGAAGAGAACGGCTCTGTATGAAGACAGTGGTGGATATTCCCGGTTATAAGAAACGGAGTGCGTCATGAAACGGGGAGACATGAGCAAACTTTTGTGGGAGTGGCCTAGGAAACGATGAGTGTGGAAGAAACAGCAATCCATATAAAAGGTGAGTTTAGGATCAGGACCAATAACCCGTATCATTCAGAAAAAAGGGAGCGCAACTTGAAGGCCTTGAATTGGTGAGGAGTCAATTTCAAGAGGGATGCCAATCGAAAGTAAAATGGAATTTCGCAAGTGAAAACTGAATGAAAAACCTCCGCGCAGGTTCGCGCCTTATTGTTCTGTTACGCTGACAAAAAATATATTATCTTATTGATTCTCAGTGATATCGGTGTCATAATTGGGAACCACGGATGGGGGGATAAGTGGACTCGCGTTCGGATGGCATATCGAATTTTAATGAGTAAAGGATTTCAGTGTTGCTTATTCTGGCTCTGTTATTGGATTGTTTCACGTGATACCAAGGTGACGTGCAGCATCCTGTGGGCATGGTTAATCAGGCGGGGTAGGGGACGTGTCAATCAATCAGTAGGAGTTGGCCTGTGAACAGCTATTTGTGAAGACTCCAGCAGTGACATCAGTAGTGGAGGTGTTGCGCCAGAGGACGCCTACCAATCTACTGGTAAGCAGTTGGGGGTGGTCAGGTCGTGTGGCTCGATTGCAATCCCGTTCCGTATAAAAGGTGCCATTTTGGCTTCTGTCGGTACAGGTCAAAGTGTGGGCATTGGTCATCGAAAGTGGAGCCCGGAAGTGGGCGACGTCAAATCTGAAATAAATGATGTTAGCAGTCTGGACGTGGTTCCAGCTGTTAGTTATTATTATAAATAGCGACAGTTAGTAATGAGCTGGTTGGCTTTGTGTGAGCCCTGAGTGGCACATTTTATACTCCGATCTGGGTTTTAGTTCGAGAGCTAAAGTAACGTCGGGTTGCAGGGGGTTGATAAGTACTACTACAGGCTAGCAAGATAGCTTGAAGCGGGTGGGCTGCTGCGTCTGCATTTCAAAGGGTAAATGGCTTGCACGCAATTAGAGGTTGTGAAGAGCAATTAAGTAAGATTTCGGGGAGGACCACTAGGGCATCGGTGGTAATGTGTTAGGGAAAGTTGTTATCATGCAGAGAAACGTGGACGTGAGTTCATCTGTGTTCCTACTCGGTAGTGCCAGCCTGCTGAGATTAAACTCAAAAGTGAGAAGGAAAATCTCATGACGTGGTGGATGCATGAATACCATATTTGTTATAAGGTTGAGGAGGGATAGTCAGTGGGGAGTGGAAAATATGGACGGTTCTCTGTGTTCATTTTTTGTAGACTTAAGTGAGGCAGGTGTTGGTCATCTGTTGCCTCTGTAGTGTTACCAATATGCTACCGTATGTTATCCATGTCAGTGGGATTAGGGTCCAGGCTGCAGTAGTGATTGTAATTGGCAGGGGGCTGTGGTTACTGTTAGGTAGGGTTGTAAACCTAAGCGTGGCTTGGACGCTAGGACATCGGGAAGGCCGCTTTCTAAGAGAGATGACGGAAGGTGGAGGGGCATAGTTGGAATAGGTGACCGGTTTCCACTGTGCTCTTATCTTACTTTTTTTTATTTATTTATTTATTTTTTTTCTTTTCCGGGCTTCACCGCGGTTGTAGTTATTCGTCAGGTATGTCGATACGCTGTCCAGGTCAACGAGTTGTAAGTCAGGGCTATGGTAGCGATTGTATTTGACGTCGACATGCATGCTAGGTGCGCTTATGGGGGGTATGGGGTGGCTGAAACTTAGAGCGGGGGGTGGGTAGGCGTATGTGGAAAGTCCAGTGCGTTTTCACCCCAGTCAGCCTCGTGCGTGAAAACCAAAAGCTTGTCGAGCGGACAAGGGCGATGTGGGGTTTCCCCTTTCGCAGGATCAGGTCTGAGCTGATGGGAGACATACCCATAGATGAAGGTTGCCCAATTCCTTCGCAGCCCGATGTCAGTGGTATTTGGTGATGGAATCTGTCCCACGAGGCCTTTTTTTCCACTGTTCTTTTTTGTTTTTTTTTGTTTCCTAACAGAGGGGTGGTTGAGCCCATATAAGAACTTTCCATAGCCCCTCCGCTCGATCGTAATTTTATGCGTATTTGTCTTTTTTTCGCAACTTCTGGGGGTGGTCTGTTTTCCCCACGTTCAAACGACGCTATGGTATGGGTGCCGTTGACTTCAGGGGTTTCGCTAGCATGGGCTTGAAAAATACAGAGTGGAGCTATGCAAACACACGGATAAGGACAACGAACGTTGTGAAGCACAAACTAGCATACGCGTGTCAGTCTCATACAGCACCAGACCATGCCTAAGACCATCAGGACCATACCGGGCTAGCTGATGTGGATGAGTTCAGCTCTGCTGACGATAATAGTGTGGAGCATAGGAGGGAATATGATAGAAGTTGGTAGGTGGTAGATACAGAGGTGAGATGAGAGGAAAGGCCACTAAGTAGGTACTAGCAAGTGGGCTTCTGGGATAAGAGGTTCTAGAATGAAACGATTAGGAAAGGGGAAATAAGGCCGGACATAAAACCCAGGTGAGTGGTGGTAGCTAAAATGAACGGGAAAGGAGTGAAAAGATCAGGTAAGGTGGTAAACAGCGGAACTCAGTGTCCTAGGGTCCAAAGCCACATATCTATTTGCTGCAGGGACATCTAAGCCTAAGAAACCTAGACTGATTGGCAGTAGAACACGAACATAGTCGATAATTAGGAGAACCGGCAAGCATTAAACTAGGTATAGTTATAAGAGTCAGGAAACTGTGGCTACAGTAATATGGATTGTGTGCAATATAGAGTAAAAGAAAATGGTTGCTCTGGCGTTTGTCATCGGGCGGGAGATGAAAGTTCTAGTGCAGTAATCCTAGTAATCAAACCCGTTTACGTAAGCCACCTCTTCGGTGACGGTCTGGCCGGTAAGAAGGATCACATTGGGAACAGTCAAGGAGTGATCCAGCGAGCCTCTGGACTGGGAAATTGAGATATTGTCGCGGATGTTTAGCGGGAGTTTATTCCAGAACTTTGAGTATATATATATATATGTCTGTACGTGGATGCGACTATCGGACGGGTCATGAGAAAGCGGTCGAACGCAAAAGACTGTGTCACATTGTGGTCTAATAATCAAGGCAATCCTCATATACTTGGTCTATGTTAATGTTATCACGGGTCATGCTAATTTGCATATTGCTCCTTTAAATTGTGTCAGCGTGCGACACGATCGCAGTGAGTCAGGAAGCTTATTCCAGAGGCTGGAATAGATAACCAAGAAATATCTAGATCTGATTAAGAGTCTAAATTGGGGGTTGTAATGGTGAATTGCCTGTGACGGAGGGAGTAGGGAGTCATTCCTAGAGAAACCGAGTGGGTAATCAGATGAGTGGACCTTTGAATGCAGGAGGTTGAAGAGAAATGAGAGATTGAGCTTGATACGACGCAACCATAGTGGTTCAGGCCGGAGTAGTTCGCACCTGGCTCTGTAGTTAAGGTTGGGAGAGGTGGCCAGTGATTTTTTGGTGAAGGAGCGTTGCACTTTCTCTATGTTGACCCGGTCGGCCTTTCGCATCAGGGCAAAGACTAGGGGGCAGTATTCCAGTAGCGACCTGGCGTGAGTCTTGAATATCAGGAGCTTACTCTCCTGAGTACGGTATGTCCTGAGGATAAGTGCAATCATCCTTCTTGCCCTGCCATCTTGGGTCAGTGCTTGTTCATGGAAGTTGAAGGAACATGAATAATGCAGGCCCAGATCTCTTACCACATGAGTAGTAGGTATCGGCAGACCATTTATTTTAAGGAAGCCAGGTGGAACGTGGCATTTGTAAGAAAGAAGGGAGCTCTTAGCTGCGGAAAACTTCATCAGCCATCGAGCACACCATTCGTCAAGGGACTTCAAGTCTGACAGAATATCACTGACAGCTGAGTGCATGGCGTTCGCCTCAAAAGTATAGACTAGTTTTATGTCGTCAGCAAAGAGGAATGTCGTGCCATGACGCACTACTTGGAAGACGTCATTTATATACACAAGAAATAAGAGAGGACCTAAAACGCTACCATGTACGACCCCGCTAGTAATTCGTTTGGGCCGAGAGTATGTTCCATTGACGATGACGGTTTGAGAACGTTCACAGAGGTAAGATGATAGCCAGGACAGAAGGGGGTCAGCGACTCCGTAGGATTTAATTTTTGGCAGTAAGCGGGCGTGAGATACACGGTCGAACGCTTCAGTCATGTCGGGAAAGATGACGATAATTGACTTGCTGCTATCAGCTTTAGAAGTGATTAAATTGAGGAAGTCCATCTGACACGTGAGGCACGAACGGGACTTTAGAAACCCATGCTGGGCTGGGTTGATGAGATTCCGAGAAGTCAGGAAATTTGCAAGCTGGAACTCTACTATCCTCTCCATGAGCCTGGAAACAATCGAAGTGTGGTTTACTGGGCGATAGTTCCGCGGATCATGCAAAGGCCCAGTTTTGTGTTTTGGAATTATACAAATCTAATCTCCTACTACTCAATTGCAAATAATTTACCTTTCTTCTCCTTCAGGACTAAAGAGAAGATTAGTGAAAAATGACGATACCGCCAATGAATTGTAAGTAACGAACCACTAGCTTATCTGGAACTTTGTGTAAATAAGGAGGACGTCACTTTTCATGGTTTTCTAATTTTCATACGTTTGAATGGATGTAAACTGACACAGGACCAGAGGTAAGCTTTAGTTTTTAGGTGGCGATTTGTTGGGAGTAATATAGCGGGCAAAGTTAGCGTTCTAGACAAACCTGTAAGGGAGCCCACCCGGAGCCTTTTCATAGCCCAGCTCACCCATCTAAACCCGGCCGGTTCCTGGCCGGGCCCCTGTTGCAAGCCCCGCCCAACTCCAGCAGAAGCTGGTCCATAGCCCATTCATTCGTTCAGAACCCGGCCGGGTGTGCTACTTGGATCTCCACGAGCACGCGTCACATCCAATGGATGGAGTTTGATTGCTGTCAGTCCTAACGGATGAGATAGGTTGGTCAGCCTTTGCGCGGCTTTTGTGGCTTTTCCCTGAAGGCACTTGAGATCACTACAGTCGCTGATGTGACCCGTAAGCGCAGTTTAAATGCCGAGTTCTGAGATGGGGCGGATGTATTTGACTCGAAGAATCCGGAAACCTTCGTTGAATACATAGGGGAAAGTCTTCGTAATGAGGTTTAAGATTCGGAAGGCAGCCCTGCTAGCCTTCAGTTGATGAGATGAGAAGGAGAGATTGCTGGTCAGCCAGAAACCGTGTATCTGTTGCCGGTCAAACCTCTGAATTCGCGATGTTCCGTTAGTTTGAAATTGTCGGTCCTTAGATCCACCGAAGGACACACTGATGCTTTTACCGTCATTTATCGGTAAGCTCCGGTCACTGGCCGGCCTTTGATTGCATCTTTGGCTGACTGCTGTTATGTACTTGAAGGGACCCGAATGATCACATCCTCTGCGTACACGACGACGCCGAACTTCATGGTTTCTGGGCGGTCGTTGATGTAGATCAGGAACAGTAGGTAACCAACTACGAAGTCCTGGGGTACTCCTGTGGTGACTGGGGCCAGAAGAGAATACGAAACTCCTGCAAACACAACCAAAGCGCGCTCAGACTGAATGGTTTTAGGCAAGCGGAAGAGTTTACTGGTGATACCGTGTACCTCCAGCCTGTGCAGTAAGGGTGAGTGCAGTACCCTGTCGAAAGCTTTAGCAAACTCTATGAAGATTAAGTTGGAGGATTTTAATTGGTTATAGGCCTGCTTTAAGCTATCCATGACAGCTATCATGTTCATGATGCGTGATCCTCCCCGCAAAGTCCAGCGTTCGAAGGAGGAAATCAAGTTATTCATCTGCAAACGGTGTAACGTCCTGCGTCCGATGATGCTTTCAAATAGGTTACTAGGGATACTAATCAGATTTGTCGGCCTATAGCTATGTGGGAAGCTCCAGTCACTCTTTTGCGAAAAGGCTTGGTTGTGGCCTTCTTCCACGCGCTTGGAAAATTGCAGCAGTCTCGACAGCTTTTAAGTAGGATGAAATATGTGGGGGTTAGAATAATCGAGCATTTCTGCAGTATCCTGGGGCGTATGCCGTCCGGGACCATTGAGCATTACGGGTTGATTTTTTCCGTTATAGTTCAGCTTCTCAGATCGATAAGTAGATGCTGCCCAGGTGCCCTCGTACAGCTTTTGGAGGAAGAGTAGAGTGGGTTAACTTTGGTGAGTAGTCGAGAAGGGAGCGAAGGTGATCAGAAAAGATCTCAATCACTTGCACGGGAGAAGTAGCTGGAATGCGGTCAGGCAAGTTGAAGATTAGTGCGCGGTGTTTGGTCTCTCATAAAAGGCCAGTACGCTTAAAAAGAATGGATTTTTTGGGGAAAGCTCGCGCGGGGAAACCTTTCCGCACCTCTCTAAATTAGTCACGTATTTTTGACTTGTGTGTGTTTCGAATCCGTTTGAATTTGTCCGCATCGGCTGCCAGCTAGGTGCACTTCATTACGGCAAACAGACGCGCATGCTGCTCTAACAGGGGGAGGACAGGACTGGGTAGTGTACTCCTAGCGCATTTCTCCTCTTTACCCTCTGAGCAAAACAAGCACGCGAGCTGGTAATGCTTTCTTCAGTCCGTCGTGTAAGTGTATTTACGTCCCTATCCCACGAAGTAAGCTCTAGCTGAGATATTAGATACTCCCTAAACTAGAAGTTAGTCCTTTTAGGAGATCTTACTGCCCTCGGCCACGGATTGCCGGGTGATCATTTGCCGACAAGTTCAAAGCTGAGGACTTCGTGACTACTCTCCCCTACTGGGCAGGAGCTACAGATTGTGTCCACCTGGAGCGGCTCGCTTGTGTTGATAAGATCAAGAAGTGAGGGTGTTCGCGCTTGGCGAGACTTAGTTGTACTCGAAACCAGTTGCGTTCAAGACATTTGAGACAGTGCTTCTAGTAGCTGGGCCCAAATCTTTGGCCTGTGGATTGGTAGCTAAGCCATTCTATTGAGGGAGTCTTGAAGTCCCCCACTTCCAATAATTGAGTGAAATGGGGGGCGTTATTTATCCCCTTTATCCGTTCAATGTATGCTGCCTATTCTTCCTGTTGGCACTGTGGTGGTTGGTATATTAACCCAGTGAGAATGTTTCTTTACTACTCACAGCCATTATCACCCACAGACGGTCAGCGGGAAGGGTCGGCCATAAAGAGATAATGAGTGCTGCTGGTAGCTTTTCATTTGGGTAGAGGTCAGTTCATTTAGTACAGGGCAGATAATGGCCACTGTCAATCGAGCCTCCAGAATCCCCAATTACGCCCCCAACACTGCGCAGTTTATTTCGTTAAATCTCCGCAAAAAATAGAAGGAAAACGTAAGACCACATTGCACAACAAAGGCGGTAGTCACTACGCATCGTAAGCGTTCTCTTAGACTTTGTTCAGCAAAAAGATATGTTCATCAATAAAACCCATCAAAAGGACCTCAATGTACGCATTTGCCCGTCTAGAGACAAGCTCCTGGCTCACTGTCGAAAATGATTTTGTCCCAATCAAGATCTAGAGCCCTCTAGAATGCCTGGGTGGTCTCCGGTTCTATTGCCTCGTCTGGTGGTCTATTCCAGTATTTTTCCACCATAGTATTGATTAAATGAGGTCTGGCTATCAACGCAGATCGAACTATTGTAGTGCTAGAGATACGATACACAGTTAAAAAGACTAACAAAAGTTGTATATCTTAACAAATACCGAATTTGGTGGCCACCATATTACCGGCAAATCCAGATTTTCGCTATAACACTCGTTTTATGTCTTTCTCATATCGATATTTGAGGTGACGTTTCACGGTTGCTCAATTGGCCTCAATATACCCCTTTACATTTGTCATACAATTGCACATGTGACTAACAAAGACAGTATGCCTGATTCGATCCTTTCGTTTTGACAGTCTCCTTAGCCGTCCCACAGATTTTATTGACGACCCTCAATTCTGGTTTCAAATGTTCAAGGCAGAGTTTGAGACAGGTAAAATGGCAGCGATTGTTCTCGCTATTTGTGGACTGTTTGTCGTCTTCTCCGTGACCCTGTTACACAGATAATCGACGTAAAATTCAATGACCTTAATGACCAAGACGCTAAAGCCCTGGTTTGGGTGAGGCCTGATCAACGGTTCAACGACCGATTCACTGAATAACAAGCAACACTCGTTCTGGATAGCTCCTCGGAGCTTCAAAGCAAATCTCAGCCCGAATCAGAGCAGAGCTTCAATCAAGGACACGGTTGCTCTGCAAATTCCACTGTACTAATAACAAGCAAAAAATTAATTAAAACACGATCATATCTTTGACCAGGAGCCTCGGTAACTACCCAGCCGAAAAGGTGGGCAGAATAGGAAAACATTCTGTAAAATGGGAGCGGTTGGCCAAAAAGAGTAAATGACAAATACCCGTCCAGAAATCCAAAAGAGCAGAATAGGTTCCCCACGCGTAGTCGTGGCAAAAGAACAACATCCAGGGTGCGGCGGCGAAGAAAGAGCGTAAATGAGCCGAAAGTCTACTATCAGTCGACGTGAGCGCAAAGGTGAAACCGGGCCGTAATAAGAGAGAACTATCTCGCGTCAGCGCTACTCCCTACCGTACCAACTGCCTGCAAAGTAATCCCAACAAGGAAGTACTACCATAAGAAGAAAAGGTGAGTACATCAAGCCCAGAATGATTGTTGAACGCAAAACAGTGTCAGCATGAATAAGGTTGGAGCAAGCAGTCCAAAATTAGTCAGAAAGTATATGAAGGTAAGCAGAAGAAAAATCTTCAAATCAGGGTGGTAATGACAATATTTAATCCTACTTGGCCGTGAAGGATGCGGTAACCTCTAGTCTTTTGTCGAGACCATAGCGGCTGATCCAAGGAAGAGAGTTAGGTAGTGAGGAGCTCCCCACTTTGCCGACAGCAATATATATGAGAGGGCTGGACAATTTTTAGGGGAAAAGTCCTTAAGGATCCGTGGATACAGGGATTGCTAAACAATTTTCGAGCACCACTCGAGGTTTCCAGTCTTCTTAGCCACACGGAAACGGCAAAACTATCTGACGGTATCACGACGGGTACCATGCACAAGTCGCTGCCGTACCGAAATTCAGTAGCCTCGAGCTCACCGCTCCCACCGTGGAAGCACACTCTAAGGATGCCCCAATAGCTGCCTTCGAGCAGGCTTTCAGGCGTTTTCCTACCCAAGGTTGTTCTCACTCTAGAGACCGGGAACCTCATCACAACTCCGACTGACGTAAACGCCGCAGAAGCCCTCCTCCTGGCCGCCCCGTTAGTCTATCTCGGTTCAAGTGCTGTCGATAACACAAGTGGTTTGGGGGTAAGACCCAGCGCTGAGAAGCCGGTTGCGCCCTCCAGTGTGCCGAACAGGGAAGCTGATATCCCGACGCGTTCCGGCTACTGACACGGTCGTCAGCCATGATAACAGTCGTCTGTTGGATGTTTGGGGCTGTTTCCAAAATCCTTATTGACACCGGTGCAGCAGTTAGTGTCATTCCAAAGGAAGCGGATGATGCGACAATTCCATCAACCCGACGATTTCGCGCTACAAACAGCACTTTTACTGCTACTAAATGCAGTAAGCCACTCAAGCTGAACGTAGCCTTCTGTCGCACCTTCCCCCGGGTGTTTATAATACGTGTCTCCTATACTGTGCTAAATATCGACTTCCTTGATCATTTAGGCTTCCCGATTGATGCCGGATGCCGGAGAGTTGTCGACTGGCAAGCTTCTCTTCACTCAGTCGGTTTATATTCCTCAGTGAATCACATCACACCCCTTTACATTGAACCTCAGGCCTAACACTCCCGTGCAGGGCTCCTTCCGGTTTACCCGATAATGCTAAGGCGATCTGGGCCCGCGGTGACCACCAACGGCACTCAGCATATTGCCACTGAAAACCTCCAGCACTTGGCCGACAACTTCACTTGGTACTAGACAAGCTCGCGTGGCACAAGTTGAGTTCTAAAGCATGCTGAAATTAGGCATAACACGCTCGTCTAGTGGCCCTTGGGTCTCGCCCCTTCACATGATTCCTAAGCCTAATGGCGACTGGCGCCCCTGAGGCGACTATGGGACTCTCAACCGAGCTACTATCCCAGATAGGTGCCCCATTCCAAGTATTCAGGACCTAACTTCTTACCTGTCTGGTTGCTTTGTTTCCAGTCGCATGGACCTTGTTGGAGCCTGACGCCGAACCCCGGTAGCTGAGGCTGACATCCCTAAAAACACTGTCGCAAAGCCTCTCGGACCATTCGAGTTTTGCGCATAACTTTTGGGCTCAGCAATGCCACCGAAAACTTCTAAAGGTTTGTGCATGAAGCAACACATGGCAGGAAAATGCCTGCGTGTACTTGGACGATACTTTGGTTGGAATTTCTTCAGAGAAGGAGCGTACGGCACACCTGCGCTCTCTTTTCGAGCGCTTTGGCCAACTCGGTGTAACCATTAACCCTCTCACATGCTAACTAGATAAGACAATCATCACATTCCTAGGTCACAAAATCTCAGCCTCGGGCATACAGCCCCTGCCTGACAAGGTGACGGCAATTTGAGACTATCCTGAACCTCACTTTTACCGGCAGTTCGGCCAACTTTTGGGCTTGGTTAAATTTAACCGCCGGTTATCCCCCAGTACGCGGAAATGGAGCAGCCTCTAACAGACCTTTCACGTGGGAGTAAGCGGAAATTCATTTTCCCCGACGCGACACAGGCAGACTTTATTTCGAACAAGGACCGTATCGCTAACATAGCAATCCTTTTACATCCCGATCCTTCTGCTTCCATGGCATCGGGGACAGAAGGTTCGGTTACGGCTGTCTTAGCAGCGTTACAACAATTCGTAAAAGTCTGTGGCAGCCTACAGCAGTCTTCTCCAGCAGTCTCCAACCCGCGAAATCCCGATACAGTAGGTTCAACAGAGAACTACTGGCAGTTGCTTCGAATACTCAACACTTCCGGCACACACTGGAGGGCCAAACGTTCACTGTCAGCTTTTGTCCGATATTCGTCATGCGAGATTTGCCACTAAGATTATGCTTCGCAATTTACTACGGACATTCGACACGTCTTTGGGCACGCAATCCTGTAGCAGGCACACTCTATCGTGTCCACAATATCGATGACCCACTACCGACGGGCACAGACTCAGAATCAATCGCTGCAGCCCAAACAACGTACCCTGAGGTCGAGCAGCTCAGAAACTACGGCTCGCTGCCTCCAGTACCAGTGACCCTTCCAACTCCGGGCGTAATTACTACTCGTGATATGTTTCAGGCTGGGCACCGACCACTGATTCCTGCCAGTATTTTCCGACAAGTATTTATGAGCCTCTACAACTTATCGCACCCTGGTATAACTGCCTTGGAGAAACTAGCCCCCGGCGAGTCGTTTTGCCTTGCGTCGAAGGTGAGGTACTTCGCTGGGCCTGCACTTGTCTTCAGTGCCAACGCGTTCAAATACTTCCTCACACTGGGACCACATTAGCGCATTCTCTGAGCTTGAGCCACATGCCGTACCTATTCCTCGTCCTACTTCAGAGGAAGCAGCAAAAGAGTTTCTAGCTGGTTGTGTAAGTCAGTCCAGTTGCCCTGCCACGGTGACCCTTGACCGCAGTTCTTATCTCGAGGGCGCCTTCCACGAGCTACTGGACGAATTCGGTTGCAGACACAACGAGGCGACGGCCTATCATCCTCAGGACAATGGCAAGGTGGAGCCATTCTATCGCCAACTGAATGCTGCCCCTCGTGCTCGTGGTAACCCTTTGTGAAGCGACGCTTTAAGAATGGCTCTCTCAGGACCGCGTATCACCGTTAGAGCCGACGTAGGTTTTACGTATCTGAGCTGGTCTATGGTAGCGTATTACGATTTCTAGTTGAGTTGGTTCCTCCAAAACCATCTGTGCTTTTCAGTTACAAGGATCACACAAAACAGTTTTTACACGAGATTCGGGTACTGTAACCCACCCCACCACGAGCACTAACTCTCAGCACCCACATAACTACCACTTTGGCGACAGCCAGCCTCGTGCTTATTCGAGTGGGTGTGGTGCGATCACCACCGAAAGTGGCTTTTTCTTGCCAGTTCCGCGTCGTACAGCGGAAGGAAAAAATACGTGGTAAATGTCGAGGGCGGGAGAGATACCGTCAGCATAAATCACCCTAAATCAGCCTTCATCAAGGTGGAACCCACTCCGAACAACCCGCCTAATATCAACACCTGCTCACAACCTTCGGTTAGTCGTCCTGAGTGGAGTCCTGTTACTTACGCCAGCAACTCACGATTACCAGTCGTAGCACCAAACTCCACCGAAGATATAGCTGCGCCCATCAACAGGAGAAATCAGCGCGGCCGCGAGCTGCCACAGCCAACGAGGTTTTCTGAATTGGTATCAGTTTTATATGCTTAGGTTTGCTCTTCATAGCTCTCGCGTACGTAGTTTAGTTACGCATAACTGCGGGGCCACTGAGCTTATCACGAAAGGTGTAGCAGCTGTCTGCATTGTGCCGGTATGCCCCCATCAGTCGAATATCCGTCTGCAATCCGAGGCGCACCTTTCCTACCATTCTCGTCTTCCAGCTAGTCCTGTCGGACAGAAACATGTGGAGTTCCAGGATCTCGCTTGGTTATAATAATTATAATAATAATAATAATTGTATATTTCGGATGCGCCCGAAGCATGCTAGAATGCATGATCAGATGATTATAGTGGTGCCGGAATGACAATTCACAAAAGGGTACAACAAGTGCATGCAGGTTATCAGAGAGAGTGTTACAGTGAACTAAAACTGTAGTAATGCCCGGCAAATTTGAAGGTCTAGGTCGAATGATGTCAGTTGGTCTGGAGTACATGCATAAGTGGTATATGAAATAATTACCACTAGTAGAAATTCGAACATATTCAAAGGAAATGTTTTTGGTGCGCTACAGAATTTGAGAGGCATATGGATAGAAATCTCGTCGAGGCGTTCGATGAATTATTCACTTTACTACAGGTATGTCAAGAAGTAATAACATGGAAATATTTCAGTCTGCAAAGATGGTAGTATATAAAGTGGTGGCTGTATACTGGAGGGATCGTATATGTGGCAAACAATGGCGTATTTCTTGGGAGGGATACTACCAGAGTGATGGTGGCAAGGAACGGCCGGAGGAAAACAGGTGAGCGTGCGGCAAGTTGTTAACTTAATGTAGGGTTGGTATGAAATGTCAAAGCGGAAGTGGAAGACTAATCAATATTGACCGTGTGGTTACATCCATTATACAGGTGTTCAGTTCTGCGAGAGGAAAGGTAAGGTAATCCACAGATAAGTGTACGTCAGTAGATGAATGCTGTGTGGTATGTACCATGCAAAAATGACAGATCAATAAAACTGCCCAGGTATATCGCGGGAAGCGGCCGTGGATCAACGAATATAGAAATAAAATGTATCAGCCGGTGCAGATAGTGGTGTGATTTAGAGGCTGCATACGGGGTCAGTTTCGGTAATATAACACGAATGCAACATCTGGAAGATCAAAGGTGTCGATAACGGTGATGGTATAGTAAGTAGACGGTGAGTGTCACATTTCTAATGACCAATTTGACAGGTGTAACAAATGATGGGAACGGAGCGGCGATGCAGCATGGGAAGTGTATCGAAGACGTCTAATCGTGGAGTGAACGCAGTGATCTGCAGAGCCCGAACACTCGATGCAACAGCATTGCGGATGCGATCGGATAGACCGATGAAGAGTGCAGGTAGTTACTAATTACTTCGCTACCCACTGGAGGACTACTGAAAGATATGTCAGCGCTGGACGTTTTTTTGGTGACCGGTAAAGCAATGAACAGTGACAATAAAGGTGCCAGTGTTTGGACAGTAAAAGCGGGTTCTAACACGGAACGGGCAGGATGACATATGGGATTAAAATGAGTTGTATGAATGCAGTGAGATCGAGTAGTCCAGGTTCAATAAGTCTGGTGGGAATCTTGGGGAAAGCGATCGTGAGACGGGCGAAAATGAAGTTGTGTGTAAATCTCGTTTGTCCTGTCCAGCAAGAGAGGGTCCAAGTTATTCCTGGGAAGTGGACGGCGACAATCGTCCTTAGGGTACAGGTTCTGAAAACAAAACGGAGAGGGCTGCAGTCTGGAAATTCTACCAGCTGTGGGTTAGGGGAGAAAGACAGAACACCAATATCATGCCAGTAACAGAAATGGGTGGTCGCGACGTTGAGGTCTTGTTTTGTGGATTAAACAACATACGGAAAGCGAAGAAGACCGGTACTAGCGACTAATTCTTGTGAGGCTTAGTGAGAGTTACCAAAAAAGCAAGGAGGCTAGAATAGGCGACACTGGGGGCAAATACTTATGTGTAGTTCGACGAATGGTTTATGGAAGACCACGTCGATTGTGGCGATTCGTTCATCAGAACGAGGCCTGGAATCTCGTGTGTTGAAATAGGGTCTCAATGAGTAAGTAGTTGAAGCGTGGATGAGACTGGTACCTTGAGGACCATATTATATATGCTGCTATGTATTTTCTAGCATTATAAATGCTCCTATACCTGGCGGCAGCTGATACAAAAAAGAACCTAATCGACTATGGTAAAATCTGACAGCATGAAAAAAGAATCACCGGAGTAACGGTGGCCAGTAGGGGGTCGTGGTCAGAAGCGTTGAAAATAGGAAGTGGCTAGACAAACACGTGGAGTGTGCTGTTGACAGTCATGGAGTATAGGTTGGACTGCTTTTATTTGCTAACTATAATACAGAATGCTCCTTACCATCCGTTGGTAATAACTGTCTACTGAACAAAGTTGTTAAGCTTTTGGTTAGTATCCCAGGCCCAGTTCGTAGGCTCGGGTAATAGACATGTAGGGATCATGCATTCGGATCAGTTTTTGGACAGTTAGATGTTTATTTATTTCTTTTTTGAATAATAAAGAGGCCGAAGACATTGACCTAAGTTGAGGTGAGAGTTTGTTCCAGAGGGAAGAATATTTAACAATTAAGAAGTTTGACCGCATCGCAGACCTGGATACTGGAGTCAAGACCATAGAGTCCCTATGTCGTAAAGAATAGTTGGAGGGAGTTTTGACCTGGGGGGCTGAAATGCAAGATTTGTTTTACAATATTGCAAAAGAAAGACAGGTTCATTCGTAGACGGCGCAGCCATAGGGGCTCTAGGTGCAATATTTCACACCTTTCCATATAATTTAAAGGCGAGGAATATCCTAGTGGTTGTTCGGTAAATCTACGTTGTACATTCTCAATTGCAAATCTGTCAATCTGCCGCATGTTAGAAAAGACGACAATGCAATATTCCAGAAGTGGTCTGACATGAGTTTTAAAAATGCTTAGCTTGCTCTCTGTAAGACTGAAGGTCCTATTAATCAGACCAATTAGCCGTCTAGCTTTAGCAACCTGCACGGCCGAATGTTCGGAGAAATTAAATGTACAAGAATATTGTAATCCCAAGTCCCTTACTTCCGGACTGTTGGGGATGAACTGATCATTAATTTTAAACATTCCCGCGGGAACCTGACACTTATACATAGGGATACGACTTTTGACAGCGGAGAATTTCATCAGCCGTTGGTTGCTCCATGAGTCTAGCGATAGTAAATCGATCGTTATGCTAGCAATGGTAGAAGCTAAGGCGTCAGGTTCAAAGGAGTACATAATTTTTATGTCGTCTGCAAAAAGGAACGCAGCCCTGTGTGTGGTGACGTTGAAAATGTCACTAACATATATAAGAAAAAGTAAGGGACCTAGTACACTACCCTGAATAACTCCACTAGTAACTGGTCGAGGTGATGATAAACTGCCATCAACGTCCACCACCTGCTTTCGGGATGTTAGATATGATGAAAACCAACTCAGGATCGGGTCAACAATTCCGTAGGTTTTCATCTTCGCCATGAGCCTATTGTGGGATACTCGATCGAAAGCTTTAGTCATGTCAAGGAGGATTACAATCACTGATTTACCACTGTTAGTGGCCGTAGTTATTAGGTTAAGGAAGTCACACATACAGGTGGCACAGGATCTTTTTTGAAGAAAACCGTGCTGTCCAGTGGTAATGAGGTTATTGTTTAGTAAATGAGTTGTCAGCCTATTTTTTATCAGTCCTTCCATAATTCGGGAAACTATAGGGGCGTGGTTCACTGGTCGATAGTTGGTTAGGTCCTGGCGTGAACCTTTCTTAGGAATTGGGATAATAACTGATGTTTCCCAATGGGAGGGGAAAACGCTACTGCTCATAGATAAATTAAAAACCTTTGATAGCAAGAATGGGATATCAGTGCCACCTAGACTAAAAGTAGCCGGTGGTAAGGCATCTGGCCCGGGGTGGTATGACCGCCTAATTTTAGTTAGCTGTACTGTTAAGTCGTTCGGGTGAAATGTAACCGCTGAGAACTGTGCTGATGTCAGCGGCTCAACGTGATATAGGCATGGGGAGTCATCGGTCGTTAGAGACGAAGCAAAATAGGCACTGAATGCCTCGGAGATCTCTTGGGAGTTCGTTATCGAATTGTTGTTATATATAATGGATGAGATAGGAGAACTGCACTGGCTGTTTCTCAACTTCATCAGCTTAGATAAAGCTTCGGACCTCTTGAGGGGACTCAGCGCCCTTAATTCCTGTTTTTTACTGCGGGACATTTCAATCGATTTCATAGAATTAGATAAACGGTTCATTTGCAAGAACAACGAAAAGTCGCTCGATCTAAGGAATTTGCGTTGTAGTATAGAAAGCTTCTGCTTTAATCGACAGAAACTGTTTGGTTTATCTCGTCCAGGTAGACCTTGGGTTGGGGTGATTACGTCAAGACATGCATTTAGTGTGGAGTAGAGATGGTACACCACGGTATGCAAGTCATCAGATAAAAAGAAAGTATCCCAGTTCTGCGAGCGAATGAGTGAGGGTAATTGATTCCAGCTAGCTTGGTGGAACGGTCTTTTAACGGTTGGTTTGTGAACGGTTCGTGCTGGCACTGAAAACTCACATTTTACCGGCCAGTGGTCACAACCTGGGATGCTGTTCACGACAGATGTGTGCACGCGAGATAATCCTACCGTAAAAATGAGATCAAGGATGCTACTGCCTCTAGTTGGGCACATCACATGTTGAGTCCATCCTCCTAAACGAATGCTGGTCAAGAAGTGTAGTAAGTGATGTGGAGCTTTCAAAGTGGACCAACGTATGCCTGGTGCGTTAAAGCCGCCGGCCACCAGTTTTGGGCCGGGTATGTCCGCAACAACGTTTAACGCCTCTATGATAGGCAGAAAGTCGTTTTGACTAGTATTCGGGGGGCGGTAGATGCAACTAACAATGAAGTCAGAACATCCTGTAGAGACCTGTAGCCAAACTGAATCCGGCAAGTTATCGAGTATGGGGTGCTGAAATATTTTCGCTCGCATGTTTTGTCTTACATATATAAGACAGCCTCCCCCTCGCTGAGTGAGTCTATTTTTCCTGAAAGCTTGGTATCCGGTGATAGCGATATCCTCGTTTGGAGTGTTGTCTGTCAACCAGGTTTCGGTTAATAAAATAAGGTCGTAATCAGACGTGAGCAGTAATATACGCAGCATTCGCATCTTATTCACTATTGAGCGTACATTCAGCATAAACAATGAGAACCGTTTAGTGGAGTCAAGGTTAGCGTTAAGATCTTTATAGGATTCCGAAATTGCATTTGCTGAAGGCGGATCGGATGACGCAATCATTATTCCTTGAGATGGAGTAGTCGGTAATGTGGATGGTGAAATAAGCTGAGTAGAAACACCTGGCGTGGCAGTCAGCTTGGTTGTTAAGCTAAGCTGGGTGTGGCTAGTACTGATGATATTCGTTAGATTGGAAGGATGTCGGCGGTTGGTAAGTCTACTTAGTGCGGAACAACACCGCGAAAGATCACTATCGAGTGCTTTACTATTGGTAGATACTGGTGGCTGGGACGTAGAGATATGAGGAGGGAGAGTTAAGTAGCTGTTAAGTGGGAAAGAAAAAGGACGTGTAGCAGCCTCAGGTATCTTGGCACCTGCCTTAAAACGGGCGGTAACACAGGTGCCCTCTTGACATCAGTAATTTGATGGGCTGTAACCTGGAGGGGGAATGTGAAACGGAAGTGGGATATACGGGTGTTGGTTGGCGTAGAGACTGGGAGGTCGTGGGTACTGTTGTAAGCGGCCTGCGGTAGAAAAGGGATTCAGAGTGGGTGAGATATGTGAACGATAAAAGGAAAGAGATTCATGTGAGAAAATATTACTTAGGCTACGATAGAAGTTATGCGGAACACCAAAGTAATCGTTTGGTATGAATGGTGGCGTTGTTGAAGAGGCCCGGAAGCTAGTTGTACCAGCCTGATGAGGATGATAACCAGGTGAAGAAAACGCGATACTGGGTGGAATGTACGGTGCAACTAGTGGTTGGTGGTTTGGATTGGGGAGAGAGAGCCGTTGGAAGTGTGGCTTGATGAGTGAGTTAGGATTGACCGTAGTGTCAACAATGTGCAGTCCACGTAGTAATGATGTTTTCGCTGGTTTGGGGATGGCCTAGGCACCGTAGATTGCAGAGTGGCTATTGGAGCCGAGTGGAGAGATGGCAAAGAAGAATTTGGGATGACTCCTTTGATGGGTTGAGGATTTCTGGGTATGGCTGTTAAGCCAGTTAGGCGGTTCGCATCGTCATCGATCGTGGCCGATATTTCGGTGATAGTTAATGGTGGAATCGAGTTAGTCAGCCCAAGAGAGGACAGCTTGCCAGGGGTAAACTCTATGCTTCTTGGTTTCTTAGGCGCTGGCTGGTGAGGTGACGTTGAACTGGATATATCTAAATCGACGTCAAACATATGGGATCGATGTTCTGGTGAACATGAAGCCGAATTGATATTGCACGCATTTTGCGCATCGTCAGACTGAGAAGAAGCGGATAGTTGAGGGCGGACAATTTTTGACAAAGCTGAATGCGTGCTGGTGGACCTGGCGAATTCCCTTTGTAATGGGGTTTTGTCGGCAGCAAATTTAATGTTTTTGAACGGGGATCTCAAAGCGACGATGGATTGGCTCTTAATAAGTTGTTTAGCGGGTTCCTCTTCAAGAAATTTGAACAACACTGAACAGGATTTGCGTTGAATGTTCTTTCGTAGCCGAAAGCACTGGCAGGGGTGGTGTGCCATATTAATAGAACTGAGAAGGTTATGTTTTACTTTCTCAACAGGGATTCTGTCGGGAATATTAAATACCACAGCATTTTTTGAGTTACTGATTCTTCGAACTATTTCCGAGGCAATGGCGTCTATGAAACGCTCAGTCGTGACTAGGTCTAGGGTTGACGGATTTGTTGTAGGGTCAGAGATATACGTGAGCGGAATTAGCTTGGATAGGGTCGTATCAATCAAAAAAGTGGCTGCTGAGATTAAGGAGATTGTGTTCTATGGTTTCTGCCCTTTTATTTGCCCCGCCCAAATCATCGGTCAGGCTAACGGAACAAGGATTCAGTGGGAGTTTCGCGACTTTCGACTTGGCGAGTACTTTTGGTCGGATGTTGGTACGACCAACCAGTGAGGATGCGGTTTGTCTAGCCGGCAGTTTGGGCATTGCAACACTGACCGCGATTGCACTAGAGAGCTAAATACACAGAGTAGTCTTACGTTCCCCAGTGTACAGGCTTACTGAAATAAAAAAGTGTAACTCTGTGGCTCTGGATCAAAGAAACTTAACAGTGATCGTTGGATCGTGACTGGACTCGTTTGGCTCGCTTACGAAGCCAATAACAACCACAGGTAAACTGAACTTTGGGATATGCCGACTACAACAAACCCTGCAGTACAATCATCACTATCTAGTCGCAAGCAGGATATGCCCGGGTCAGATTCAATGCTAAGGAGGACGTAATTTTGCGATCGGGGCACAAAAACAAGTGTGGGCCAAGGAAAACGGCTTTTGCCGGCTTCGTTGTTGTGTTCTATTGTGGCGGGAGGCGTGGAAAAAGTATCACACCACCGAAGCAAGCGTACCCATCACGGATCGAAGCCCAGCTGCGTCAGACTTCTAGGGGGAGACCCCTGTAGTGCTAGCTATATGATACACGGTCACAGAGACTAACAAAAAATTGTTTATCCTAACAAATACCGAATTTGGTGGCCACTTGCTCTGCCTGTGTACGCCTCCCACACGCCGTTGCGTTTCTCCAACACACACTATCCCTCCCCGGCATGTTGAGTTCTACGCTTTTGTGTGCTACCGAGAGTGACCTTAATCGTGCCACAAACCGAGGATTAGGGGCTATAGACTCTAAACGGAAGCAGGTTCTGACTTAACTTGAGAGCAACCTGAACTTTTGCCAACTTCTTTCCGTGGCGTTCTGCTCCTGAACCTGTTGCTATACAAAATGGGCCCTCTGTTTAAATCCCAGAGAACTCTTTGATTCTCTCGAGTGTCTCTGCGAGAGCCTATGGCGGTCTCCTCCTATCCATAGGAAAATGTTTGAGGTCCTGGCTTCTTTGCCTTTGCTTTCTGCCCCCTTGACCATCGGCTATCCGCGAAGCAAGACATAGTACCCTCTCCAAACATGCGGCTTCATTTTAGTGGAGGGATGACCATGCCTGAAAGCAGTTCTCTGAAAAGGTCTGATTACAGAAGTATTCCGTCATGAAAGCCCTTGGTTGTCAACACAACTGCGCTGATTTCGACCTGTAGAGATCCCCGCTTATCTTTGGTGCAGCTGCTGCACAATAATCCGACCACTCAAGATCAGAAGTCACCAAAATCTCGAGGTCTTCGATCCTGTGCAAGCCTTCCTCTGTAAATTGGCCTTGGTTGCATACAACCGCCAGTCTTGACGCTGGACTTGACAACAAAAACCTTTTTCCAATATTGAGGTGCAAGTCCCACTTGTGTGCCCAGTTTAGAATGGCAACTACGCTTCTGCTCGAGCAGACCTGGTGTACCGCATTTCCCCCGTGAGAACATAACAGCCTGACTCGAAAATGCAGTTAAACATGGGTGCCCTTTCTGAAAACCATTGGCTTTTGGAACGAAAATTTTGTGATCAATGCCACTTCCTTCGCGAGTTTTTCTGATGCATTTATTTTGATATGCCTGCTGAGTTTCTACTGGTTAGAAGTTATATGTAACTTGAGTGCTTGGAAGTCTCTTCCTCCTTTTATCTCGAGCCTTAGAGCCCTATATCCAAACGGAGTACGTATTCAAGGAAAATTTAATTGTGCCCCGGATTTTGCTGCCTTCTGTATACCTTAACATCGATACTTTTAAAGCCGCCATCCCAACTAGGCTGTACCTTGGAGCAGTGTCATGGCTCGCGTGCCTCCATGACCCAGAGAGCTATGCCGGATGGCTTTCTTAAGCCCGGGAAGCAGTCACTCCTGTCAGGTCAACAGGAGGAGGCCAGACGAAGTGCAGTCGCTGAACCAGTTGATGGCTGACATCTGGTTCCTACTACTATGTCCATGGAGGGGACACTTCAGCGAATAACTGTGGAGAGAAACATTTACCTGGTCTAAAACCCTCCGCTGGATGAATTTGGAAGTGGATTACGTGGGGTTTTTCCTGGCGATGTTTGAAGTGATCGCTCTTAATTGGGCAGCTATCGCCTTCTAAGCAGGGCCCCAGCCCAGAAAGTGCTGGCCCCTCCACGTTTCGCTTGGTCCTTTTGGGTAAGGGACTGGGGGGTGAACCCAAAAGGCGCACCGATAACAGAGCGCTAGCAAAGAAAAGACGGCATACCTGTCACAGATATCGGATGTAGTGGCATCGCGTGTGATGATAGCGCGTTTGGCTTCTGCTAACCTCAACCGTTTGCTGCTTCGGTGCTATTTCCGGCTATCTGGTAAGCGCCGAGTGTACAATGCAGTGGTTAGGCCCGCTCTCCTACGTGCATAGAAACATGACCGTTTAGGGTAGAAAATAGAGGAAAATTGTCGGCGTTTGATCATCGATGTCTCCATAGAATTGCCTGAGTATGGTGGAAGCTCCCCACGGCAACGCTTTGGTTAGAAGCAGAGATGTTCGGAACCAGAGGTCGGTCTCTGGGTCGAGTGCTGCATATAAACAGGTCGGGGTGGCTGGGACGTGTGGTACGCATGCTAACGGATAGACTTTCTCAGCGTACGCTTTTCTCTGAGGTAGGTGGTTTTTGGGAGGTAGTTCAAGGTGGTCCGTCGGTAACATGGCAACAGGTAGGGAAATCCTGACCAGTGGACCTGGCCGAGTAGAACGTGTTAGACTTCCAGGTTGGGGTTCACGTGATCCGCCAACGAAATAGTTAGAAGCAGTGAGCGATATGGCTAGGGGTCGCGGCCAACTGCGCAGTTGCATTCGGACTCTTGCATTGTCTTCTTGATTCGTCCACCTAATGCTGTCCTACGGAGGATCATAGCTATCTTGAGAAACGCTGCTTTGAAAACAAGGCTCACTGCGGTTCGTCAGCTTGGGTCAACAGATCGTCTGACCCTCCTGTTCGCTCTACAAGACATTTTAGATATCCATCAAAATCCATCAGTTACAATAGTTCTACTCATTCTATTCTTTGGAAGACATTTGTATCCGTATACATCGTTCGTTCATCTGGATCGGTGAACCCGTTCCGAAGTATTTTCTTTTCTTTTCGTTACAACTTTCCTGTCAAGTTCGTTGTTTTATATAGTTATTGAGACTTTAGTTTTGGTGATTTCAGAATTCGCCATACATGTATTTTATTGCGTTCTTTGTTATAGACGAAAGTAAGTTAATTATATCCGGGTCCGCAGTGCTTCAAGCGCTTCCTGTTGCTCGGCCTCTGAAGGAATTGCCATTTATTCCAAAAGAAGCTTGCAAGTCCTTCTACGTATACAGTTCCGAGACCTACACAGTGGCAAGAAAAGACGAGCCTACCTGCCAGATAGTGAGCATCAATGTTTCAAAAATTCTGCTGCTCCCCCGTAGAAAGAAATGTGATAAGTCTTCCAGGCATGCCATTATTTACTGAATAATACCTCTTTTCCCAGCATTGCAGTTTAAAGCCCGATAATTTTGCTTCTTCTTGGTTTGCCGGCCATTATGACCGTGTTGTAAGTTGGCTGACGAAAAATCCACACAATTTCTATTAGGCAATGAGGTTTCTATAAGGAAGCGAAGGATGACCTATGGCAAGATTCTTATGTTCCAACAAACGGACAATTTCAGGAAAACGTCGGACCTAAGGGAAAGCGCTTTTAGGAAGTTTAATCGACTTCTGAGTAACGATGGCCTCAGATCCGTAGGAAGGCCACCCAAGAAGGAGTTGGCAAGCGGAGCAGAAAAGGCTAAGGAGTTGCCGCAAGGGCGCGGTTACTCGGAAGGTAACTTCCGGCGGACTTGAGATAAAGTATGTCCTTTTCGTTCCGTTCGTAAGCTGACAGTCGTGTTCTACTTTTAGTGGCATCATTTTAGCCGACGCCACACCCCAGCTCAACCTTGGATGGTAAAACTGAGGGCTGATGGGGAGAGATTAGGCCGAAGTTTTTTATTGCCACTTACCTCAACGAGAGAGTTAACTGCTATCGTGGAGCAATTTTTCACGAGAAAGATGCTTACTCAGACTGGAAATTTTGAGACGATTGTAGCAGACAGGTGTGGTGCAGTATGATGTGTTCATGGACGTCTACCCATAATCCCCAGTGTTACTTTTTTGTTTCCCTGTCATCCAGAACGCGAGACGTAAATGAAGCCACCAACATGGTTTACAACTGCGTGAAAAGCCAGGCATCTTACAGTGAATGTTTAGTCTGGTGTAATCTCAACAAGGCTTCGTTATGGGATGTATATGTTAGTGCATATTTGGCAATAATAATAATAATAATAATAACTTATTTCGAAGCAATCCAGAAGCACTGTTGATGGCAAGATCAAATGGTACACGCTAGGGCAATATGGCCCCACTGCGCGAAAGTGAATAAATGTGTAAAATCGTAGCCTGGTCAGAAGACATGAACTGAAACGACAATAAAGCCCGGCGAAAGCAAAAGTCAAGGTCAGGTGGTACCATCCTCCC
Organism: Fasciola hepatica; assembly: GCA_948099385.1. Taxonomy (NCBI): domain Eukaryota; kingdom Metazoa; phylum Platyhelminthes; class Trematoda; order Plagiorchiida; family Fasciolidae; genus Fasciola; species Fasciola hepatica. Next base: position 3,805,196 of record CANUEZ040000060.1, on the reverse strand, counting down.
GATTGACTGAAGGCGGCTAAAACTTAGAAATGCGAGCATGAAACAGATAATATTAGACGGCACCGGTGGAGAGTGAAATGAAAAAAGCAGATATTTCGTGGAGCGGGCTGTCGTTATGGGAGGCATCAGAAACGGTCAGAAGCTGCAGGTGACGAGATGGACATGGCTAGAAGGCGAACGAAGTGGCAATGAAATGACGTAAGTTTGCTAACCAGGCGATTGGTTATGATTGGAGGGCGACGCCTAAAAAATAAACTCTATTCGAAGATCGTTACACGTCAAGAGGAAGGATGTGTAAAAAGGAAACGAAAAAGGGGGGAAAGCAAAAGCAATGAATATTCTTGAAAAGGCGACAGATGAGGGGAACGGGAACGGTTAGACGTCTCGGAAGGAAAACGGTGGCTTTTGAAGGTCCATAACGTCAAAAGAGTTATGCACAAAGGAAAGCCCATGAAATCTAAATAAAGGTGGCTAGATTATTCTTCCTCATAATGGAAAACTCACTTTAATGTGCAAATATCTGGTGAAGGAGTTGAGTCCTTTTGGGCAAGAATGAAGAGGAATAACGCTTCTTGGGAATAGGATGACGAAGTGAAATATTTCAAAACGGATGATCATTTGAACTGTTTGGAGAAGCAAATATTCACCGGTCCCATCATGGGCTACTGAAATATACAGAGATAGAATTTCAAGCAGTAAAAGCTGACTGGGGTTCGTTTTACGGTAATGCACGGCGACAGCAAAGTATGTTAACAGATATTGCTATAAAGTAGTTAAGAGATGTCTTTGGAGTGGGAGTGCTGACGAGGACTGGCGAATCCCAATGACGTCGCCGCAGTAATTATTGACCGAGAAGGATAAACAAGGGCCCAGAGAATAGGGGCATACAATGCTTTCAATACTTTTGGTTTCCCCGGGGGGTCGCAGCGTGCGAACATAGAACAGGCTCTGCTGGGCGAATTCACGTATGGTGAACAAGAAAGGAAATGACATGGTGCTTTACAAGATCAGAAGAATGCAATTAGGAATGGCAAAATGTATGATAAGTTGAACTGAAGAGGGAAGAAAAATTCACCACTCAAAATATGTGACTACTTTACAAAAACGGAGGTGGTTTCCAGACAACTATGTCAACTTTATTCTGTATTGCAACAATGCACAGCAGCAGTGAAGGTGGTAATGAGTGCTGTATTATTGATAGTAGCGAGTTTCATCCTTGGGAAAGGGAACGGAAGTGCATCCGGCAAGGGTTGGTGAACAGTCAGGCTCGAAAGGGTTGAAGAGCACTATAAAACGATGTTACCTAGGGACCAAAGAAAGGCGATGTGAAGATACGGGTATGGTCCACGGTAAAGAAATTTGCAAAGAGGTTCTAGTTCTAAAAGTGGGATAAAAAAAAGTCTGAACAACATATGTTGCCATGCATGGAAGGAGTAAGTAATCATGCTGATGCTTACATGAATCGAAAGCCTGCACAGTATTCGACAGAGGAGGGTGGACTATATTAGTATAGTATAGTATAGTATATTTCTTGACCGTGGTCAATACGCATGCACAAGGCAAGATCTAAATTTATAAATCACAGCAACCGAAATACACCAGTAAAGTCATGTAGTGTTTGAGTGAACAAAAGTGGTAATGGTTGAGGCGGGAATTCCAAATCGGTTTCGAAATCGCTGGGGGTGGTGTGGATAGCTGGACAGTCGTGGGATTGCTGATATAAGCGACAAATGGACGGTCACTAACAAGTAACCGAGCGGACGAGATGCCAAAGAACATTGTTAGAAATAAAGCAAGCGTGGGGGCCTGTGAGGGGCCTGTGAGGAAACGGGAAGCCAGGAAATTAAAACAAAAAATCCTCTAAGCAGTGCTAGTAGGTGAGGCTGGCCGTGCTCTGGACGCCCAACCCGAAAATTACTTTGAAGACGGAGAGCCAGAGGTGCCATTCACCATTCTAGTTACACCCGCACATAGTTGCAGACTTCCGTCACCTCCGATGTGCATCCGCCAAGAAGGAGTATCTGACCGCGCCGCTCGCCATTGGGATTGGAACCATTGTACACTGGCTTCGGCCCAGTTGGAAGCAGACTGTCCCGAGATTGAAAAAAGCCATCAAGTCTAGGCACTGCAATTTTGGAGCCTGGAAGGGAACTAAAAGAGAGAAGCCTTTTAGATGTGTCCCGGCTCAAGATCAAAGACTAAAGGAAACGTGTGAGGTATGGTGATTGGGTGAAGATTCGAACAGAAAAAACAGAATGAGGACAGAAGTTACTACCAAAAAAGGTGGGAAAGATTGACCCTAAAGATGGCCAGTAAGTAAAGGAACTGGGGCAAAGCTGAGTTTATGGCCCGTAAGAAGAAATAAGCGTTAAGAGATTAAATAACGAGGTTACGACTGGATATGGAATAACCAGACTGTAAAAAAAGAAATCCCGCATGAAATCGCGGAAGAAGATAGGGTGGAGTATACTACGGGGGAAGAAGGAGTGATGTCACAACTGGATGTTGAGTTCAGTTAGAGAGCCATGTCTAATGAGAGGGCTAGGACGGAACTTTTCAGTCCAGCCCTGATGAGAAGGTGTTGGAGGCGTACGTGGGGAAAATGATTTGGAAGAGAGGCAAGGCAAGTAAGGGAATACCATGCATTGCTGAGTTAATGGCCATGGTTTTGTTATTATTTATCTAAGTGATGAACAGATGTCCAGGTAATGATGCCATTTTAATAACTTCGTTGAATTTTGCTTCGGGGCTGCAAACGTGACCTGGCCAAATAAAGGTGATAAATCGTGGAATGGACGAGGCACACTGGCAGTGTGTGAGTTCTACAGTGGCCACTGTGAAAGTGTGAACGCATCTGGACGGAATAATTTTGAACAGAAGCTGGTAGGATTCGGGATGTTGGTACGGGAAAACACCTGCTTGACGGGGTCATGTTTCAAATACATCGATAGAGAGTTCCAAAATGGTGGTCAAACATGGAGTTCATAATTCTGAAACGTTCAGCAATGGGCAAGGTGGTTCGAAGAAGCGGAGTAAAAGCTTAGTAGTCGAGGCCTCTTTCGCAAGCTTGAATTTCGCTCGTGTAAAACTGTTGGGACAGACGGGAACTTATTTATAGCATTCACTGATGCAATTTTAGACTGGGAAGATATAAAGTGCAAAGGGAGTTTATTCGGGATTCTGGAGTTTGTGGGGAGGTCAAAGGTTGAGGGTAGAACGGTTATCGCAGAGGGTCTAGATAGGGCATACTGTCGACTAAGAAGTAAATACGCAGCACCCGGGGGAAACATGACTTGCTTAGAGAATAAGATTGTTCAGTAAGTGGTTTTGAAAGAAACATCAGGTTGAATTTGGGGCTGAGAAGCCATACGGTTTAGATTTTGATGTGAGCATCGTGATCTTTGGCTTCATTGTGAGGGCCACCCAAAAAGCTGCTTTGTAATCTTCTCTGAGTACATTCAGTATTAATCCCGTCAGATTTTCGCATGCTAGAGAAGAATAAGAAACAACATTGGAGAAGGGGTCTGGCATTTACTTTTCACACGTAAAGAATGCTTTCTTTGGGCCAGAAAGATGTGTAAAGTGGATCGAGACGCCTTTTTGCCCCCACCGTTTGGAAGACAACATGTTTGGAGAGGTCATAACAGGAAGAATAATTTAAACCAAGGTCTTATACCAGTAACTGGCTGTCCATTGGTGAAACGCAGGCCCTTAAGGAACATGGAGGAACCTGGAGTTTGTAATTGGGAAAAATACCCTTGTCGGCGGAAAAGTTCATCGCTCAGGTTGAGCACCACTCATCGAGAGCAGCTTAGTCGGCCGACATTCCAGAGATGGTGGTAATAAAGTTGCCAGGCAGGATTCGGGTGAAGTTCGGGTTGTCTCATTTTCCTTTTCGCTAACCCCACTGTTCAGACTTATAACTGTGTCCACCCTGGTATACATATCCTCATTAGCCGAAATAGTGACCTGGTATTGTAAAAAATTGCGGAACACCTACGTGAAGCCTCTGGTTGATATCTCCAGTTAGAGTTATGGATTATATTGAATATTCCCTGCCTCAATTCTGTTTAATAACATTCTGCATGACTTATTTAACAGTGATTTACCAATTCTAGCCGCGATACCATCTACCTAGCTTTTTTTACACCCCACTCCCTATAACCCAGCTCCTACCTTATTCTCGCTATGCATCCACCGGTGCACCTTCTGAAGTTTTTGTTTCACTGTGTCTCCATTTATTTTACATCATAAGATCGCACTCTCGTTCCATCCGGTCCATCGATCCCATATTTAAAAGATACCTCTCCGTATAACCTGCTGTTGTAATCCAAGCAATAAAACAGTACCTACCGCATCCTGCTTGGGTTGGATATATGCATGCCACACAGCAAAATTCCACTAGCTCATTGTTCCTCATAGTCCTAAGTCTCCTAATCTCAACTATACTTAGAGTGGGCCACATAGCTCACTTCCCATACGCGTTGTTGCATAGGTCTCATCTAGACCGGTGCTCATACTGCACCCTCGCACATCCATGCTCTGTACAGGCCTTTGGCTTGTCTCTGTCTAGCTGACCGAATTCCTGCTACCTCCGTACCCTCGTCATACATTTTTACTTATCATGTCATCCCTGTCCTCAACCAGTGCTCGGAAACCCAGTATTGCTAGAGTTGGCAGATCCAGACACACCCAACCCCCCCCAGACAACCAAGCCATGCTCTGTCACCCTCGGTAACATCGACGATGAAGCTTCTATTTGTCCAACTGGCCTCAAGCAGGATTTCATTGAACTTAGAAACAAGGTCTAGCTGATTGGTGAAATCGCTTCAAGGGTTTCAGCCCTCGCCACTCTTCTTGATCCTGTGGCCGCTACACCCCCAAGAACTTAGTTTCAAAGTGACACCTCTTCGACTCTGTATCGACTGAAAAATACCGCCGCATTACTAATTCCAAGAATGCAGCAGTTTTTATTGTTCCAGACAGCTTACCGCTTTCCTTAGCGAAAAACGACATGCCAGATTTGTGCAATGTGACTCACTACAGATTGCATTGCAGGAGGCTACGTAAATGTCCCAGCGACATAGTTGCCCCCTGCTATACCAATTCATGGACGACCTAACGGCTCGAGAGTTCATTAGCAACAAGTCAACGATAATAGCCACTTCACCGTTTAAGGACGTCAAGATATTCCCTGATGAAACCCCCCTTCAACGGGGAATACTTCGCTCGCTGAGGAGTAACTCTGCCTCGCCCACGCAGGCTGGCCCTGCTGGAACCGACACGAAGGTTACCCAATGCCCCATTAGCAAGAATTCAAAGGCGAGCCCAGCGCCTCACCTTGTCTACCTGCAAACTGTCGACCCAGATATGTCTAACTCCCCACCCCCGGTTCCACTTCCACACAAACGGTCTTTTCTAACATCTCCCCCGGTAGCCTTTACTTCCAGCAGCTCTCACCCCCTGACCACAGGCCCTAAGCGGCACGCTTCTTCAGTAGCAAACCCGAGCTCCTCCATCACAGCCTCAGAGTCAAGACAAGATCGTGGTACGTCCATCAGCCCCCGCCGTACTTCCTCCCAGCTGTCCTCCCAGCCGTCGACAAGTGTTACCAACCACTGCTGTCGCTCTACCGACCCCACAAACTACACTCCTGCTGCTAGTTCAGGCGCGACACTTCGTAGTTATTCCAATAAGTGCCCCTCAAATCCTCCTATGAATCTACCTGGTACTCCTACCAGGTCTGCACTTGTTCAACTAATCACTTCAATCACTAGCCCCCATGCTCAGCCGGCATCTGCTTATAGCGTACTGTCGGACCCTGCAGGAGGAAACCAGTTGGGCCACCATCCAGATTCGTCCATCTCCTTCGTAGCTTTAAGTGGGGGTAAACTTTAGAGCCATGCTAGTACCACGCACATTTCCACTGCATCTCATCCACTTCCACTGTCTTTCCCTCTCTCCGATCTAATAGGTCACACTAATCCTCCATCTCCGTTTCCACCCTTCATCCCTTCCTGCTCCCCAGAAACCAACCCTCCATATAGCCTCAGAATGCCCCTCTGTTCCCCTTTGCTCCCCTCCACCATCCATCATCTAATAGTGGAATACCATTTACGTACCCTAGCTGATACTCCAGGTTCGTACCCGCATCCCGCTTCCTCGCCTCACTCACCCACTCCCTCCCCTACTTACCGGCTCCCATACCCCTCTCGAGCCTCCAAACCTTTCCACATTTAGCCGCTCATTTTCCGCCTCCAACCCCACGCTACTCTCTAGTTACTCACCCACATACCTCTACCCCTACGTCGACCTACCGGCCTTACACTGATTCTGCCCAACAGGTAGGTTGCCTGCTGTCAAGATCTCAGTTTTCCTGGCCAGTGCCCCTATACCCGTGGCCATATTGCTAATCACCGTATGAACCATATCAACAACTTTTCATAGACCTATGTCACTGATCGCTCCCCCCTTGATGTCATGCCCTTAAGTACTCCAAACAATGCACTGTCTCCTGTCCACCCAGCTCCGATAGATGTTCTAAACCTCGCACTTTGCCATATCGTGCCCCTTCTCCTGTACCACGTGACACCCATCCGGTCCAAACCAGCAGTCTGTTGCAGACCCACCGTATTGATCACCCACAGCGATCGGCGGCGCCTTAAGCTAGTGCTCTGGCTGCTTTCTGTCCCCCATCCAGCATTGTCTGCCCTCCCACTTATATTGACGATCTATCTCCGCCGAGGTCCATTTCCTATCGCCACAGCGATCCCGATAGTCTTGCACCCGGCATCAATGCTTTGCGCAAGCCGGCACTGAGCTCCTTCCCACCAGTTCTTATTAAATCTGGACCAATAGTTAGAAGAATATCGCATCTGCGATCTCTGGCATTCACCTCAAAAGCTGCCATTATGCCAGTAGCTGAAGCCTGGCTGTCAGATGATGCCTGGCTTGAACTTGTTCGCTTGGCTGGTTATAAATGCTTCCCGAACACCCGCCAGTCCAGGCGTGGAGGCAGCTGTGTAGCCTTTGTCAAATGCACTATCCACGTTAGCTTTGCTGACCACCCCTCTCTTCTCCTTACTGAGGATTTGTTGTGGCTATCCATTGACGCCTCCGGCCAGAACCTCCTTCTTGGCTGCGTCTACGCAAAAGATCCAATCACTCCAATACCACCTCGCCCGAATTCCTCATCGGCAGCTCATCTGCCACTAATACCCCAGAATCTGTTTCTGGGGCCTTCATTGGTCACTTCTCTTCCTATTTTATAAACTGCACTGGGATCCCTCCCCCTACAATCCACCCCTGCACCTCTGCCTCTCTTTTATCAATTCTGTTCACCCGTCTCGAGATTAAAAATCAGTTTTATCTACTAGACCTTCCCCAAAACCGAGCCCAGATGATCTCCCACCGGCCCTCCTCCTTTTTGGCGGCACTGACCCCCTTATTGTTACTTAATGTATAAACCATATCTATGCTTTGCTTTTTCGTCCCTACTCAATGGGCAGCCTCTGTTATAGCTCTGCTCCTCAAAAAGGGTGCACTACAAGACCAAAATAACTATCGACCCGTTACTCCACCCACACGTAGTCTGCAAAATCATGGAGAGAATTATCAAAAAAGTACCTCTACATGTCTATGGCTTCTCTCGTGTCCCATATGAGCATCTGTTAGCCAGAGTCATGTCTGTTATTATTACTGACAATCTCCCCTCCTGGCTATCTTCGTACCTCTCTCCCAGATCACTGGCTGTGATCGCCGATGACCAATTGCCTTCTGCCAAACCCAGTACCGGGGGCGTCTTCCAAGGCAGTGTCTCGGGCCCATTGCTGCTCCTTATTTCCATCAATGAAATTTTCTCTTCTATTCGCCACGGTACCCTTTTCCTCTTTGCCTTTGACTTAAAAGATTAATCCTTGCTCCCTAATGACCTATCAGTGACCCTGTGAAACATCGCTTGGCTTACTCTCTCTCTCCAAACCTGGTGCTTCTCGAGGTTTATAAAATTCTCCGCGAAGAATAGCTTCCTCCTACCTTACAAAAGCTCTGTACCGCCAAGGCAGGTTTGTCTGGGTGGTCTACACATCCCCATACGCCCCACGGGTAATGATCTTAGCGTGCGCCGCTCTTGTTCCTTTAACTCCTCCGAATAGGCATCGTTCCAAATCGCTAAACCTAGGCAAACCCTAAGCCTGACACATCGATTTTTTCACTACTGGCCAGTGGCCTCTCCAAGTATCTCTCAAATGTAAGACTGCTCCTGGAATATTGTCCGAATACTTCCATCCTCTGGCCAAGTTTCTCTATTGTACCTCTTGAGAACGTACAACTTACCTCCATCAAAGCGCCGAGGGACGTATCCATAGCCTTAAAATACCACCAGCGCTGTAAGCTCCTACAAACTGAGCTTTTGTGGAATCGTTGCAAGAGGGTCAACCTAGTTTTTCTCTTTAAGCTGATCCAAAACCAGACCTACTTTTCTTATCGTATCTCAGTTTCTGCCCCCTGCTCCCACCCCGTCCGGCAAAGTGCCTTCTCTCTCCCTTTTCCTCAATCTAATCCCAGCCTGAAGCCTCGATTCTTTCTGTCAGCCTATCCCAAAATATGGAATAAGCCCCCCAGTGATTTACACAGTGCCTCCTACCTTTCGCTTTTGGGCTCCAACTTCTTTTATACTTATCGGTTCTCAACGCTATATTGCTCATCAATGAGTTAATCTCCACCAATCTGGCCTTTAAAAGAGGTCTCACACTGTAACCCTACTATCTCTGCGCCACAGGCCAATGGGTATACTCTAAGGCCGAAAATTCCCCTCTGTTCAGTGCCACAAACCATGGCCATTACCCTCTCTAGTCCACAGCGAACTTATCTTTTGCTTTCAAAAGATTAACCTATTACTCGTCCACATTCACCTGGTATCCATCAATTCAGTTTCTTTTTCTCCTCAGTGACAGTTGCTCCTAGGCTGGGGCATACCTAGACTGCGCTTCTCTATCCCCCTTCCCTCTTCAGTAATCCTCGATGACGGTCAACCACTTCGGGCACTGTGCTGACCATCTCTCTGGCAAGTGGACTCAGATAATATTGCTACACCTAGATCGCACAACCCTATCGCTGTCTCTCTGCTTCCCGTAAAATTATCAGTGACCACTAGTGCCACTCACAAGGGTGTGACGCGCGGCCAGATCCATCACTTCAGCCGACGCACATCGGGCATGCAGGCCATCTTCAACGATGTGCAAGCGCAATTATGCTAGTGGATCACACCTCCCGTGTTCAGTTAATAATAATGGTTTATTTCGGAAACTCCGGAGGCATGTCTCAAGCGTGATCAAAATTTTGCGTGCTACAAAGCTGTAAGAAAAAATCCATGTAAAATTTAGGAAAACTGGAGACAAAGAAGAGGTAGGGAGAAATAGGGGGAAGATGAGAGGGAGATTAATGTATGCACACCAAGGAGTAATGCAGGGAGTATAAGTGAACCCAGGGATGGAGTCAAATAGGTGTCAGGCAAATTTGAAAGTCAAGGTCAGCTGAAGCAGCTGGCTGAGCCGAGTAGGGTGGATCAAAACCTGAGGTTTTACATAAAGAGGACTGAAAATCGACGTGAAAGTCTATCATTACCAGGAACGATGGAGAAAAAAGGAAAAAAGAAGAAAAGAAATGGAGAAAAATATTTGAGTTGCATGGCCAGGGACTAGGTACTTGTAAGCCCAGCCTGATTGTAATAAATGGACGGTATCAGTATGAAAACAGGGAGTGGCCAATAAAGACGTAAAGAGTGGGTCAGATGGAAGCAAGGGCGCGGGGGGATCGAGGTTCGGTAACTATGAGGCAGGAATATAGAGAAAATGGACGCATATCGTGTGGGGTGGCGGCATGGTGGAATGAGAACTGGCCGGCGAAGAACTGGAGGAGGCAGAGGAAGTATGCGAATACATATATGTACATATCTATATATATGTATATGCATTTGTACATGTATATATATGTGTGAAAGCAGGAGCGAATAACAGTGAACAGTCGGAACACGAAAGTAGCAAAGTATAGATGAGACAGGTAGGGTTGGGTCAAATGGTGCGGAATTAACTTGGATAAACCTCAACGAATTTGTTTATGACAGGTGAAAGTGGGAGAACAACAAAAAAAGAGAAACAACTTTGGAAGCACAGGACTGATGGCCGTGAGCAGAAGTTGATTGGCGAGCGACTATGAAGGAAAGGATCGGCGAACACAAGCAACAGTGAATCTAAAAGTCTGATTATTGCATGTGTGATATGTGGTAACAGTCGAACATGGATGAAGCGTTAATAAATGGAAGTATTTTATGCAAGAAGATGGCAGTGAAAAAGGCTAGATAACGCAGAGGGAATGGAAATATGGGGTAGTTGGAGACGTGTAAAAGATCGCTAAGGAAGGGTTACTTGGAGGTTAGAGGAGCTGTGGTGCGGAAACGCACCCGTTGTAACAGCGAATAACATGAAGGGGAAATAAAGAAGTGGAGGATCAGAAAGATCAGATAAAGGCAGATCGCCTAGATTGGAACTGTAGGTGAAAATGACGACGTACCAATAACTTTACACCGGGTGGAAAGCGGAAAAGCAGCACAGCCTGAAAAGCACAATAAAGATGCCTGTGGCAAGCAGTGTACGAAGCAGACGAGAGCATTGACCAAAGAAAACCAGGTGAGAGACGGCCAATCAGATTGTTTCACTGTAGTTGACACAGAATTAAGACCGAGAAGAAGAAAAGTACCCGGACGGGAAGGTCTGTGGTGGAACAACAGGCACGAGAAATGGTTGGCGTCGGCGTCGGGAGAATAGAACTGGAGAGCTGTTTGCTTGCAGGAAATTACACAAACGGATTAAGCCAGGAGTTGCTAATCTGTTCACTGCCTAAGAGGAAGATCCACGGAAGAATTACGGAATCAGACGTGAATAATTTGGAGGTGGTAAAAATGATAATAAATTTGGTCGTGAGAAAATGCGAAGAATGGAACGGGGAGATCTTATATAATGATTGGTCATGATAACGGATGTGTATGGTGCGTGATGGTGGTGAGAGGTACAAGATGGACAAAAGAGGATACCGCAAAATGGTGGATATTGAGGTATGCGGTCAGTGAGCTTTACAAGAACATAGAGGTACCAAGTGAATATTAATTGGGAGCCGACAGGGGCGGAATGGGTGGAGAAGAACATATTTTAAGCTTGAGCAGACTAAAATGGATAGGGTGGTAGTGACATCATGCAGTGAGGGTGGCCATTGTGAAACAAGATATGAACAAAAACAGAATGGATGGGTGTGCATACAGAGGTAGAACGACACGGAAGGGAAGTGATAAGAGTGCTGGCAAGAACGATAAATGAGGGAAATGTGGCAGAAGAATGATAAGAGCATGCGGTCCGCAAAGGACAGTGAAGAATGCGGTAAGGCGAGGAGAGTTGGAGAGTGTAATCCGCAACCGGTGCCTGTGGGTGGGGCTGACCGTGCGCTGGACACCCAACCTGAAAAACACTTGGTGAAGTGAAAACAGGAGGTGTGACCCATTAGTCCAATGGCGCTTACTTATCGTTGCAGACGGTCTGCATGCCCACCGTGCACTGGCCAAAACGGGGGATCTGACCGCGCCCCACACCGCTGGGATTGGATTGAGTGTTTACTGGTGGTTTAACAGAGGGCTAAGACACCATGATGGGCGTAAATGGTCCAGAACTAATAAGGCAGTTTGTGGGAACGTGGATAACAGAGCCAACAGGAACAGCGATCGACAGACGGCCATACAGCATTACCATACAGGTGCACCAGCCAGAAAGGTGGTCAGTATAGTGCTTGAGATGGTTGACCGGCATTGAGGAGCACTAGAAAAGGGAATTGAGATAGAGAAATGCAGCCTGAGCACAGCCCAACTGAGAATCAACGGCTAACGGAAAGAAAAACAAAAGTGAAGCACAGACTAATAAATGCAGCAGATCCTTATGAAAAATTGAGGCCATGGAATGTGAGACTAAAAAAAGAAAAGGCAAAAGTAAGGGCTGAAAAAATCAATGAGGGTAATATTTCACCTAGAATAGTCATTCAGCATAAGATAAGACTTAGTTCTGCCTTAAAGTATGGAAGCAGCTTAGTCCGGGAGATAGGGTTGGGGCAGATTCGTTGATGTCATAAATGGATGTTGAGTTCAATTAGTGAGCCACGTCAAGTGAGAGAAATGAGACTAGATTTTCCAGTTCAAAATCGCAGATGTGGTGGTGAAAGAATATTTGGTGGGACCTGGTGTGGCAAAGAGGCAACGTAAGCAAAGAGATATCAAGGAGCGTTAGGTTACTTACCATGCTTGTGCTAGTAAGTACAGGACAGTGATGTGCTTATAAGTATTTATATATTTGTATATATATATATACATTTGCATATATATTTAAATTTATGTATGTATGCATATATATATATATATACATGAATATATCTCTATATTTATGTAAATATGTATATACATAGTTGACCAAGGTGCAGTTACTTATTCAGTTCCTATAGCGTGTTGAGATTGGTTTCAGGGCCGCAGACGTAGTATAACCAAATAAAGGCAATAAATCTTGGAGCGGACGAGGCATTTTTATGAACTCTGAGGAGTATTGCGGTGGCCTCTCCAAAAACGCGAATGCATTTAAAAGGACTTATTTCAAAGTGAAATTGGCAGGATAATGTAAGTTGGTATTGAAAAAAATTAGTGTACGCAAACATGCTTTAAACAGGTCGACGGTGGAGTCAAATAAATAAAAGTCAAACAGAGCATTCAGAACTCAAAGGCGGTGAAATCATTAAGGACGGCAGGTTAAGGCGAGAAAGCAGATTAACGGCTTAAAAGTCGAGGCCTTGCTATCAGGATTGATTTTGGATGACTTGACGTTGAATAAGGCCGGAATAGTTGGGACGGAAACGGATTTATCGATGACATGCACGAATGCATACTTCAACGGAGAAAACTTGATGTGCATAGGAAGTTTATTTCAGATTCTGGAGTACGTGAGGAGAAATAACGTAGAGCGTAGAACAGTCCTTGTGGAGGGTGTTGTAATAGCATACTCTCTATTACGGAGTGAATACCCAGCATCTGGGGAAAAGCATAAATGGCTGAAAAATAAGATTGCCTAGCCAATAGTTTACACAGAAAAACCGGGCTCAGCTTGATGCGACGAAGCCATAACGGCTCGATTTTGAAAGATAAACACCGTTCCTTGTAGTTTAGGTTTGACGACCAACCAATAAGCCGCTTTGTGGATCTTTTCTGAATACGTTCGATAATAATCCTGTAGGATTTTTGCATACTAGAGAACACTAAAGGGCACGATTCGAGAAGGAGCCTGGCACGTACTTTGCACATGTAGGGAATGCTCTCCCCAGGCTGAATGACCTGAAAAGAAGATCAAGTCACCTTTTGGCCTTCGCCGTTTGGAAGACAGCATGTTCGGAGAAGTTGGAAGAGCAAGCCCAACGTAAACCAAGGTCTCCTATTAAGAGCTGGCTGTCAATGGGTGAACCGCCGATGCATGAGGAACCTGGAGGAACCTGGCATTCGTAAGTAAGAAGTATACACTTATCGGCGGAGAATTCCATCGTCCAGGTTGGGCACCATTCATCAAGAGCGGCTAAGTCGGCGAAGAATTAGAGGATAGCAGTACTGATGTTGCCAGGTGAGAAGGTGTAAACTCTCTGAACGCCGTCCAGGAACAAGAACGGCGTGCCATTAAATATTGTCGGAAACATTTCGTTTACATATAGGAGGATAAAAAGAAGGCATAAAACGCTACCCCGAATAACACCACTAGTAACAGGCCCAGGGGTTAGAGGTCTGCCCGTTAATCAAGACGGCCCGTGAACGATGAGGTGAGTAAGATGAGAACCACGATAGTAGCGGATTGATAATGCCAAATGATCTTAGCTTTGGTAAAAGGTGGGTGTGAGGTACACCATCAAGTGTCTTAGATAAGTCTAAATAGAGGGCAACAAGAGATTCCGCACATTCAGCTCAGTCAGTGACGAGATTCATAGGAACATACTGACAAGTCATGCGGGACCGTGAACGGAGGAATCCATGTTGGTTGTCAATAATAAGGTTGAGGTCCAATAAGTGATTATTAATGTTACCTTGAACTACTTTTTCCATCATTCTTGACAAAACGGGGGTGTGGTTTATAGGGCGATAATTGGATGCTTCATGTAAAGGTCCCTCTTTTATGAACGCGAACGATCACAATGCGCTTCCAATTAGCAGATACGGTGCTACCATTAGATGAAAGATTGAGGAGGTTAAGCCGAAAAAGAGGGAGATTCGGTCAGTAATTGACAAGAGCAACTGGTGATAGGCCATCGGGTCCTAATCGAGGGGAGGGTTCGCTATTAGACAGTAGCTCAGAAATACTCCTGGCATCGGAGAGTGTCGTAGAAAAGACAGGGTCAGTAAGTGATGAAGATGGGGGAGGGGCGATGACAGTAGTTGGAGCCATGGCTGAAGCAAAGAATGCATTGAGGGCTTCGGCTATACAAGGTGGGGAGGTGACAGATGAGTTATTATCTAGAATCAGAAGTTGGAAGTCGGCCCTCATATCAGAGTTTATAGAATTATGCAACATAGGAAGAAGTTGCGACTTGTTGGGATGACTCAATGCCTTAGCTTCTTGGTCGCGAAGTCGCACATTATCTTGTCGTTGAATAAGTGCGGAGAGGCGGTTTAGACGGATGAAAATTGAGAATTCGTTGGAATTATGTATTTGCTTGAAAAGTTCATGGTACTTCTCGTGGGTTGGCGGAACAGGGGACCTGGTCTAAGTGCAGCCCAAGAAGTATAGGATAGTTTCTTCAGAGAGCCGAAAAAGGGGTATAAAATATCCGCAGCAAACTGAGGGTCGTGGGTGAGGAAGCAATCACCCCGGTCTTTTTGGCGAATGATAGTGACTAGCCGGGCCCAAGTTTTACGTAGGGATGTATTGTTGGAGGGGTGTGCGGGATTAGGTGGGCCTTTAAGGGGCAGATGGCAGATAACCATTTTATGGTCACTGCCGGGGACATTTTGTGCTACTGACACGTCGACGAGAGGCATGTTATGATTAACTACCAGATCTAGTATGTTCCCGCTTCTGGTAGGTTCGACAACATGTTGTGTCCAGCCACCAAGATGGATACTACTAACTAGGTCCATACGATTAGGGGGAGCGGAGAGGGTAGGCCAACAAATTTGAGGGAGGATAAAGTTACCTGCAATAAGCTTATTTCCAGAAGGAAAGAAATAAAGGTATACGAAAGACTTAATGAGAAGTGGAAACAAGGGACTGCCCCAACTGTTTTGGGCCTATTCAACGTCAAGACAACCAAAATCAAGCCTTATATTGATGGTATATTTCTCGGCTATGGTCTAGACACACACGCAGGCGCATGATCATGGTATACAGCGTTACTCAGCAAACTGAAATAATCACAAACTTCAGGTATGAAAGTCAAGAGTGCAAGCTGTAGAAAAACATAGCCAGCGATAGTTTATATGGATCACTTTAATATTCGTTTCCGTGCCAACTTTGAACCGGTTTCGGTTACGCGCTGGGCGGTGGCGCACAGCGGGGATGTCGAATATGTCGTTCATTCGTGCTGCTAAAGTTGCATTATCAACGAAAATGATGCAAGCCATGGAAAACGGCGGTTTACCGGGTATCTGCGAACAGCGAAGTTTCAAATATGAAGAAAAAGAGATTGTATGGCAGTATACTCGGGAAAATTGATGCATGCGAAGAGAATAGCAAACCATAAAGCTAATGCAAACCTGAATGTCGGTTCTACTGGGGTTCAATAAAAGGAACGAATTATGGAACAAGGAGACATGAAACCAATTTTATGAGTGTACATTTTTGTACTTTGGTAAATGTGCAAGTAAAAAAGGTCCATATGAGGGTGAGTTAAATTTCAGGATCAGTAACCTGTGCCACTCAGAAATGTGAAAGTGCAACTAGAGGGCCCTGGAAAAGTGGAGGATCAATTTCCAGCCGGACACGGATTGAGGGAAAACTGGACTGTTGCAACAGATACTAAAGTGGAAAATCTCCGCATTGACTTGGGCAATATTATGCTGTTTCACTGACAAATATATAAACATTGACTCATTGAGCCTCCGTTGTATTCAGCGTCATTACTGGTAATGTACTACATACTATGGGTATGGTTCGTCTGGCGGGTGAAGGATACGTGTCGGTCAATCAGTCCAGTGTGGCGAGATATGACGGATGTAAATGACGACTGGTATTTAGCAGGTTGCGAATAAACCGTTACTTGTGTTGGCTGAAATGTTGATATCATCAGGGGTGGTTTTGTGTTAGAAAACCCTAAATAATACGATAGGTAGTCGAGGGTATTTCCTACCGCGTGGCTTGCTAGCAGTCCCAGATGATATGAAAGGTCCCAAGCTCCGCTCTCCATCATTTGGCCCAGTCAGCTGCTCCATCTGACCTTGACCCTCGATACCACCGGGCTCACTTCTGAATCCATCTTCGGGTCCACTCGAACTCCCCATATTACTCATTTTTGTGCAAACATTTATCTCCCTCTCAAATCTTTTCTATTTCTTCTCACCCCCTTTGTAATACGTATTTCTGAACTTGTTATGAATTTTGTCTGTCAGTTTTGTCGCTCGTAAAATTTTGATTACGCGTATGACATACTTCAAGCGGCTTTAAAAGACTATCAATATCAGTATTCTTGTTTATTGATGGCATGCACGAATGCATACTTCAACGGAGAAAACTTGATGTGCATAGGAAGTTTATTTCAGATTCTGGAGTACGTGAGGAGAAATAACGTAGAGCGTAGAACAGTCCTTGTGGAGGGTGTTGTAATAGCATACTCTCTATTACGGAGTGAATACCCAGCATCTGGGGAAAAGCATAAATGGCTGAAAAATAAGATTGCCTAGCCAATAGTTTACACAGAAAAACCGGGCTCAGCTTGATGCGACGAAGCCATAACGGCTCGATTTTGAAAGATAAACACCGTTCCTTGTAGTTTAGGTTTGACGACCAACCAATAAGCCGCTTTGTGGATCTTTTCTGAATACGTTCGATAATAATCCTGTAGGATTTTTGCATACTAGAGAACACTAAAGGGCACGATTCGAGAAGGAGCCTGGCACGTACTTTGCACATGTAGGGAATGCTCTCCCCAGGCTGAATGACCTGAAAAGAAGATCAAGTCACCTTTTGGCCTTCGCCGTTTGGAAGACAGCATGTTCGGAGAAGTTGGAAGAGCAAGCCCAACGTAAACCAAGGTCTCCTATTAAGAGCTGGCTGTCAATGGGTGAACCGCCGATGCATGAGGAACCTGGAGGAACCTGGCATTCGTAAGTAAGAAGTATACACTTATCGGCGGAGAATTCCATCGTCCAGGTTGGGCACCATTCATCAAGAGCGGCTAAGTCGGCGAAGAATTAGAGGATAGCAGTACTGATGTTGCCAGGTGAGAAGGTGTAAACTCTCTGAACGCCGTCCAGGAACAAGAACGGCGTACCACACCCGAGGATTGGTAGGGGCAACAACTGGCAGTTTCAGAGCAACCGCGTGGGTGTCAATAGATTCGCTGTCAGACATGGTGAATGGTGTGGAACTTGAACCAAAAGAATGAAGCTAGTGTCTAATGATGGAGAAACAACCTGGGCTCACCAATTTCGTAGCGTACTACTCTGTCTATGTGGTACACTAAATTATTGTCAACAATATCTAAGACGACACTAGCAAACTAAGATGGGCGGAGGAGCGTGCGGTGATAAAAAAAGCCAAAAGGGTATGTACATTGGGAAGTAAAATGAAACAATAGGTGTGACTCAAATTCACAGTTGTTCAGTGTTCTTGTGATCAAGAAATGAGCGTCGAAGAGCCAATATCCGCCAATGTCTTCAGTTCAGTTCGGTCTGACAGCCATCCGCTGGACAGAACAGGATGGTATTGAGCGAAGTGCCAAGAGACGCCGTTGACGCTTCTAAAATGTTTTGTTTCACACAGTTAGTTCCGACCGATATGATTCCAAGACACTCCAAACCAGAAGATGAGACCGTGCCAGAATTAAAGATTTATTTACAGCTTTTTGTATTGCGCGGTGGTGACGACCAAAAGGTGTGTGTTTTTACATTAAAACGTCGGTACAACAAAGGAGTGTCGCACCGAGGGACGTTGAAAAACATGGAAAAAGTCGGAAATGTACAGGTACTTACAAAGTACAGCCCAAGAAGTATAGGATAGTTTCTTCAGAGAGCCGAAAAAGGGGTATAAAATATCCGCAGCAAGCTGAGGGTCGTGGGTGAGGAAGCAATCACCCCGGTCTTTTTGGCGAATGATAGTGACTAGCCGGGCCCAAGTTTTACGTAGGGATGTATTGTTGGAGGGGTGTGCGGGATTAGGTGGGCCTTTAAGGGGCAGATGGCAGATAACCATTTTATGGTCACTGCCGGGGACATTTTGTGCTACTGACACGTCGACGAGAGGCATGTTATGATTAACTACCAGATCTAGTATGTTCCCGCTTCTGGTAGGTTCGACAACATGTTGTGTCCAGCCACCAAGATGGATACTACTAACTAGGTCCATACGATTAGGGGGAGCGGAGAGGGTAGGCCAACAAATTTGAGGGAGGATAAAGTTACCTGCAATAAGCTTATTTCCAGAAGGAAAGAAATAAAGGTATACGAAAGACTTAATGAGAAGTGGAAACAAGGAACTGAGAGAATTTGTGAACAGTGGACGCAACCAATGTAAAGAACACTGCTTTTGATGCTAATATCGAACTAGAAAGCATCGGGAATAGAATCGAGCACCGTATGTAAACGAGGGGCCTTGGTGTAGATTTCCTTGACGTGGTAGGCACTCACTACCACGCCGGTTCGGTCTGTTGGTCCTAAGAAGACTGTATCCTACCAAAGATAATTGATGTTTGGGAGTGCTCCGAGACAGTCAGAATTCCGCTATCAAGATAATGTCCTAATTATTTGTGAGGACAATTTGTTTAGGTGCGGGAGTCTGCCAGAAACAGAACGAGAGTTGAAAAAGGCTAAATATATGCCATTTGTGGGAGGTGGTATCGGTACGTCAGGTACGTAGTGCAAATTGGAAGAAGGCAGGCTATCGTGGTTTGAACCGGTGCAGATCAGGGTCAGAGGGGAAAATGTTGTTTGGACTGGCGGAGGTCCAGATAAGGTGGCATCCAGCCCAGCTGGAGTAAATGTTGCAGTGAGAGAGACTCCTGCGGGGTAGAACAACGGGGGGTCAACGGAGGGGGAAATGCCATTGCAAAGGGAAAAACCTCTGGAATTTGTCGGGTTGATATCAGACAGGGGTAATTAAGAGCAGTTGAGAAATACCGGCCAGTCAAAATTGAGTATTGACTGAAGGGGGATGCAGAGGGCAGAGTTGAAAATATGTGAGGAATGGCGGTGTGTGGTGGTAGATTAGGCTGCACATTCTGGGCGGGGTTAGCCAAGTTGGGTGAAATCTAAAATACAAGGGATCAAGTATCAGGAGCAGTAGAGATATTTGTCAGGTAAGGAGTATGACTTGAGGCAGGGTGAACGGCGTGTGGAGGCCGCGTTGTGATGTTGGAGAGCAGCGAACGCGGTAAATTTGTGGGGGCCACCGATGCTTAGAAGCAAGAGATATTTTTTAAGGTCGAAACCTGATTCGGTGAGTTAAGGCGAGTTGATTAAGTGAGGGGAAGTTGAATGGAGGAGGGGTTTGTGAGGAGGGTGGGAAGGCTGGTAGACCTATTCCTCTGGACGGCGAGTAGTTTATCACCGGAGGGAAAGGAGAGCGAATTAGTCTTGGGGGTGTACCCAACAGACGATAAGGTGGGACAGCGAGGCAATAGTTGACATCTTTACCCCAGTGGAAGTAAGAGGGTAGAAGCGGGAATGCCTATAACAACTGTTTTGGGGTCAGATTTGAAAGAGTTCATTTCGGGAACAGATAAGATGGCTGCTGGGGGTTGTGAAGAAGCTGATGGCACATGTGAAGATTAAGCGGTGAAGACTTGAGAAGAAGTGGTGGAGTGATCAGCCGTTTGTGTCAAAGGCTCAAGATTATAAGGCATCCTTCTCGTGGGGAAAGTTGGGAGAGATCTAGCAATTTCACTTTGAAAGGGGTTTTTATCTTCGGATTTTTCACGATTTTATGGACGGAATTAGAAGCTATAGTGTCACGCATTTTAATGAACTCTTTGGTAGATATACCATCGACAGATGGCATAAGGATTGGACGGTTAAGTCGCTGAAAGAGCTTACGCAGCCTTGATGTTTGACAAGGAAAGTGGGCCAAATCACAAGCATTCAACAAGGTACGCTTGACATGGTCGAGGAGTGTTCCTTCCGGAACAATAAGCACGACTGCATTACGGGAGTTTCTAACACTTATGAGAACTTCGGGCGCAAAAGAGTCGATAAAGCGGTCAGCCTCTGTCAGGTTTTGTAGGGTAGAATGTCCGATGCGTTCAACCATGCACAGTAGGGGACGAGTTTAGATACCGTATCTCCCAGCTCAAAAGCGGAGATTTTATATCTGAAATGCTTTGGTCTAAAACAACTGTTTTTTTCTGTCGTCAAGCCCAAAAAGTCGCAAAGGTCAGCCGAGCATTGTTTTAAGGCCGCAAAATTTCGAATTAACCTATTTTTCCTAGTAACTGGAGCACGAGTGGATGGGGTATTACTGGAAGGTTTCTTTGACAAACGTGGCATTATGAGGTTTCAAAAAGACGTGTGAGTGGGGCAGAACAGTGACGGCAAACTAAATCTAGGTTCAAATTTACCGCTAAGGAAGATCGTCTGAAGCAATTTTGAGTGACTGGAATGCCCTAAGAAGCTGCATTTGTTATATTTCCTAGGATAGCAGGGTAAAAGCTAAATTGAAGACAGCATGCAATACGACCCGGTGCGGCGCGAGAGCGTTCAGTTCACGTAATGCTTTCCAGATTGAGTGCACAGAGAGCGGCTAATCCCACCTACTAGCAACGGTCGCGGATCGCATGCTGTGAATATTCTCGGAATGCCGGATCCATACTGTCGGTTGAAAATCGCCCGCTAGCAATCAATGTTTCGCCACAATATGATCGCCTATGAATCTTATCATGCTAACACAGTCCATTTTGACATTCTTCCACGGTATGCACACCTATCCATCCTGCCCTTGCTCCTATCGACGCCCACCGTGTCATCTTTCATTGCACGTCATTATCATCCTACCCACTCTTCTCTGCCGTCGCTCGCCAATATTTCTTTTCTTACCCATGTCGTCATTGCCGGTGCCTAGTCCCCATTCACTTGGTATCAACCTATGCCATAATGCCCATTGAGCACATTCTTATACCTCATTGTGTGTCGCTTTGGTAAGTTCCTCCTTTTTCTCCCTCTTCATACCGAATGCCCTTACGCACCAGTCACACCCGCACCCATGACCAACCTTCGTATTAGAACTCGCCGCTCCAAACTTTGCATCTTTCACAATCACATTTATTATCTAATAACCACCGCTATATTTTTTTCTTGCCTGACCCCGCAATTCCCTTGTGGTTCTTTCCATTATGCAGTGCACCGATTAGCATCCTCTTGCTCAATCAACCGGCTCAACTGACTGCTGGCACGCAGCTCTCCAGTTCAATTGCCCAAACTCCGTCGCGCATCCATCTCTCGGGCCTTTTGTTCTATTACCGGTTTACCTATCCCGGTGCCTCCTGCTTCTTTCTTCCCGGCCTTCTTCGTGTTTTACCTGTGGTACAGTGGCCTGACCGGTTATGTCTCAACCGTTTCTCTTCGGCCAGTGTTCTCATCTCCTGTTCCGTTTACTGCTCGCTACGGGCAACTTCTATGTGCCTTTAGGGCTCTCCTGCTTTTCCATGTACCATCGATTGTAGAGACAACGTTACGTTGTGACGTTCTTTAACAGTTCCAAATCGTTTGGTCTGCCTCCACCCGATTCCTCTGGTACTCTTCTCTCATATTAGTCTGCCGTCACAGCTGTTACATCTCCCTACCACTGACATTCACACCTCCCAGGTACCTTTCCACAACTTGTGTCCTTATTCGCTCTGCCCGCTCAATCATTTTCATCACCATCATCTTCTTGCCGGGCGAAGAAATGCATTTATTAAGGCTTGTCCCAATCTCGACTGCCACCACTCGTCTCATCTATATTATTCAGATTATTAGGTCCATTCTTTCCTGTTCTCTTCGATAGTTTCCCTCATCTTTCCTCTTCTATAAACCGCCCTTTACAGCCATCAACGCTCCTGTGCTTCAAAATTCTTTTCTAGCCCTCTCTTGACTTGCTTCTTTCACCCGCTACGATGAAAGTGTACGAGGGTGTTGCTAAGTTAATTCTATACCATTCGATCTAACCTTGCTTTTCAACCACCGACATTGTTTTCTAGGACTACATTTTTATTGCTCGTGCTCCCTTTATATATATATATATACATTTGCTCCGCATCCTGCAGGTCCTTATCGGCCTTTTCTCAGGCAATCGTCCCGTTGACCGTCATGATATGCGTACACTCTTTCTTCATCTGTGACTCACATCTATCCAATCCTTCCTAGTCACTTTTTTATCTGATACACAATTTACGTCGTGCATAGCACGCTCCCTGATTTACAGTGAGCTTTGTGCCGTGTCTGACGACCATCTATAGCAGGGTACCAATGATTTATTACTATCAAGCTCATTATAGTACATCTCACTTTTTACTCCATTGTCTCCGGCTACCACAGTTTCATATACCGATTTCTAGCTCCTCTAATTTTGTATCTCTCGGCTCTCAGAAGCACTTACCTGGACCAGTCAGACACTTTATTTGATTGTGACTTTCAAATTCACCGGGTATCCATTCGATTTGCCCTTGAGTTCATTCAGATGCCCTACACTTTTCACTGGCGTGCATACGCTTACCATGCCTTTATCTCATTTTAATCTCCCTTGAGCGTCAACACATTCTACTTTTGTTATGCATTTTTCCACCTTTTCAAGAACCTTTTCTGTCTATTCTATGGCTTGTAAAAACTTGATCATGCATTGGGCGTGCTTCGGGTGCCTCATAAGTAAACCACTATTATTCTTAATGGAAATAAACCTCAACTTCCTCCCATGCTGCACGGATCTAGAAAAGTAAAAACTGACTTCCAGCTCCTGATTCTGGCTCGAAGCCTAACAGTCACCTTCCCACCGTTCATAGCCAAAGTGTTCAACGCATTTTTTGCCTCAGCAACAGCCCTGGCTACTGTAACTGGCTCTTTTTAATAATTACTTACTACTGGATCGTGCGCCGTCTACCATACCTTTGATACCAGGAGTACCACCTGGCTATTGCTCAGGAGCAACCTCTCTTCTTAATTAGGTCCCTACGGCCTATCACCAGTTACTCTTGCAAATGGTGCCCTCGATCTCCGACTAATACTACCAAACCTCTTCATTCTTTCTGTTAATAGTGGCACCGCACCTACTAATTAGAAGTGCTGGGTAATCGTCCTCATTCAAGAAAAATTACCTCCACACCGGGTATCCTATTATGGCCTCATTTTATCTGTCCACTTATTGACCCCCAACCGGATTACTGTAAATCAACGTGGAGTCTGCCCTTCACGGTCCTACGTGACTTGTCGGTATGACTTTCTGAACCTCCCAACCAAATCAGATGAAAGTCGGAAATCTTTTGTTGCTCTTCATCTTGACTTTTGTAACGCATCTGATATTGTACTTCACCAACACCTTTTACCAAAGCTGCAATCTTTTGGCGTTATTAATCCACCACTTTCCCGGTGTCCATCTTACTTATCCCATCGTTCGCAGGTTGCGTTAAATAATGGGCACACCTCCAGAAATAGGATTGTTACTAGCTCTGTCATCCAAGGCAGTTTTGAAGCTCTCATTTTTTCCTCCTACACACTAATGATATGCTTCTAACAATAATTATTGGCACAGTATATGTTTGCAGACGACATTAGGATAGGCATTAAAAATACTAACGGAAATAATATTAATGGTTTATTTCAGAGACGCCCGAGGCTTGCAAGAATCATGAACAAGTTTTCACAAGCGACGAAATGGACCGACGAGGTACATGAAAAAGTAGAAATATTCATGACAAAAGTTGGATGGATAGGCTCAGGGGGGAGATAAATGTATGATGAATGTATGCACACCATCAAAAGTGGGGAGAGTTTAAATGAACCCAAGGGCAGACTCAAATGGATGCCCGGTGGAACTGAGGTTCAGGGTCAGGTGGAGAATCTGACCGGTCCAAGTGGAGATATCGGAAAACCGACAGATATGCATGAAAGGGGCCAGAAATTGAAACAAGAAACTGTGGCGGTGGGAGACGAAGGAGGAGAAGGGAGGAATTCATTACGAAGAAGTGGACAGTAATAAAGCCTTGCCACGCCGCAGGAAGGAGTCAGTGGACAGGGCACAAAACTCATCGTAGAGCAGGCAGCGAGCACTGGAGAAAGTAACGGATGGCACAGATGGCAAAAATGATTTGGAAGGATTGGATATGGTAAATGTGAGGTGCAGATATAAAAAGAATGAGCTCGTGTCGTAAGGGTCAGTAGGGTGATAGCATGACAAATGGCCGGCAAGACCGTGCAGGATGCAGAGCGAATGTACGTATATATAAACATATAAATAGACAGACGAGGAGCGAACGCAGGTGACAGTGGAGTTCTAAGAGGAATAAAGGTATCCGTGATTGGAAGAGGCAGGTACTGTTAGATCAAAATGTAGAGGGTTGACTTGGGAAAACTTAGACTAACTAATTCATGACGGGCTAACATGATGGATCAGAAGGCAGAGAAGACTGAGGAGCACAGAAGTGGTGCCGGTGGTGAACAGCAGGTCGTAAACGGAGTAGATAAAGGAGAGGAGCGGAGAGAAGAGGTAGGAATGGGACCAACTATTTGGCCAGTGCAGATGCGACATGTGGTGGCGGGCCAGAGGAATCGGGTGGAGGCAGACCAAACGATTTGGAACTGTTAAAGAACGTCACAACGTAACGTTGTCTCTACAATCGATGGTACATGGAAAAGCAGGAGAGCCCTAAAGGCACATAGAAGTTGCCCGTAGCGAGCAGTAAACGGAACAGGAGATGAGAACACTGGCCGAAGAGAAACGGTTGAGACATAACCGGTCAGGCCACTGTACCACAGGTAAAACACGAAGAAGGCCGGGAAGAAAGAAGCAGGAGGCACCGGGATAGGTAAACCGGTAATAGAACAAAAGGCCCGAGAGATGGATGCGCGACGGAGTTTGGGCAATTGAACTGGAGAGCTGCGTGCCAGCAGTCAGTTGAGCCGGTTGATTGAGCAAGAGGATGCTAATCGGTGCACTGCATAATGGAAAGAACCACAAGGGAATTGCGGGGTCAGGCAAGAAAAAAATATAGCGGTGGTTATTAGATAATAAATGTGATTGTGAAAGATGCAAAGTTTGGAGCGGCGAGTTCTAATACGAAGGTTGGTCATGGGTGCGGGTGTGACTGGTGCGTAAGGGCATTCGGTATGAAGAGGGAGAAAAAGGAGGAACTTACCAAAGCGACACACAATGAGGTATAAGAATGTGCTCAATGGGCATTATGGCATAGGTTGATACCAAGTGAATGGGGACTAGGCACCGGCAATGACGACATGGGTAAGAAAAGAAATATTGGCGAGCGACGGCAGAGAAGAGTGGGTAGGATGATAATGACGTGCAATGAAAGATGACACGGTGGGCGTCGATAGGAGCAAGGGCAGGATGGATAGGTGTGCATACCGTGGAAGAACGACAAAAATGAATGTGATTTGGATAATGACGGGTGTGATTAGTGGGCTTACCATGGCCGAACAAGGATTGCTGTTACATGCTATCTGCGACAGACAACACTGAGTGTGTTAGGGCGAGAATATTCACAGGATGCTTTCCGCAACCGGTGCTGGTGGATGGTTTGACATTGTTCCGGGCACCCAACCTGAAAGTCATCTTGATGTGAACAAATGAATTGTGATCCACCGGCCTATTTGCGCTCGTAAGTAGTTGCCTGCGGCCTGCGAGCCCTGTGTGCCTTTGCGAAAGCGGTGAACCTGGCCGCGCCCCGCACCGTTAGGAAAGGCTCTAGCGTTTATCAGTGGTTATGCATGTGAGGCGTAGTTGAACTATGAAAGTGTGAGATCCGCCAACAGATGGCCAGGTTGCGAGGGGTCTCAGAGGCGAAGCCAGAGTTTGTTAAACGACCATACAGCAGAGATGTCCACTCGCGTATGTAATGAGTGGTCTTCTGGATGCTAAGGTAGATGAACTATGTTGACGCTGAAAAGCACCTAAGAAGAGAACTGGAAGGGGAAAACGATATAGAAAGGCATCGATGGTGTACCCCTGCTGCGGACTGACGGCTAAGAGGGGCAAATAAAAAACAATGAGGTACGAAGCCCAAGTGTGTCTGAGACTACGGGGGAAAGGGGAAGCGGGGTGTAGGATAATAATGGTATTTTAGGTTCGTTTACTCATTGCGGGAATGGCCACCGGCAGTCACGCTTTGATAATTCAGTCGGATAGATTAAACTGTCAATCGTTAATTGTGCCCTCAATTAGAATGAGCGGGATCTGCAAAGTAGTTGGTCTTAGGAGTAGAGGCCCCTTTCGTACGCTATGACTTCAGTTATGCATATATTCGATAACTGAAGTGCACTTCTAACGTTGATTTATGGAACGAGTGTCGGGACTTGGCCTGAGAATCTCGGATGGTGGTTGGCAACTTATTCCAAAACGTGGAGTAGACAAGAAAAAAACATGGCCTTTAGGTCGATTTAGCTACTCTAGAACGGATAGTAAAAGGCCTGTGCTGAGGCGAGTAAGGGGTTTCACAGGAGAGGCTTACCGGGTCAAAGGAGAAAGACCAGTTATGGAGCAGGTTACGCAAGTAGACTAAGTTTAATCTCAAGCGGCGGAGCCAGAGTGGGTCAAGTTTCAGATGTTGGCATCGGCTTTTATAGCTTAAAGAGGTAGACTAAATGGGTAGTCATCTGATCAAACGACTTTGTTTGCTTTCCATCCCCACACTGTCAAATTTTGTCATCTCAGAACAGATCATTGGGCAATATTCAAGTAGAGGCCTGATGCAGGGTTTGTAGATGCTGATGATACTGCCCGGGGACGAAAGGAGCGGGAGAAAAAGGCAAAACCCTTTTTAGCCTTGGCCGCTTGGATGGCGGCCTGCTCAGAGAAGTTGAGGGAGCTAGAATAGTTGGGGCCCGAATAGCGGATGGTGGGTCGACTGGCTGTTCGAGACCCACTAAGTGTTAGGGTTAAGGAGCCAATTAAAATTTGTACGGGAGGGCCTCGCACTTATCAGTGGAGAAAGTTTTCGTCCAGGAGTGAAACCAGCGGCCAAATGCAGCGAGGTCAGCGGGACTGCTGAAAAGAGTAGGGGTAGAGTTATTAGAATTGAAAAGCAAACTATTTTTTATCGTCCTCAAAAAGAACTGCTTACCAAGATATGGTAGATCCAGTGCTTCACTATTGAAGAATAGAGTTATGAGGGGACCTAGCAAACGGCCCCGTGTAACACCAATAGTAACATGCTTCAGGGTAGCCATGCGGTAACTCCGAGCTCTATGAGATAGTGATTGTTTTCTGGGCAGCATTCTGGTTCTATTTTCGCTACGATCTTTCCTGACTTTTGGCATCGACCTCACTGTTTCGTTTGATTGCGCACGTTTTACTTGACTGACTTTTCCGAGGTTTCCGTTGAACTCGTTTTGGATCACTTTTCACTTCCGGTCCTTCGCCGATCGTATGCGCTGGCGGCTCGCTTTCTGCCAGGCCATCGAGTTCATACTCGTTCAGTGTATCTATCCTATTGGTACTGTTTCGGTGCCACGATACATTGTACACACCTTCGCATTTGTAAACAAACTGACGTCCTCCCCATTCATCCGATAGAGTGGACAACTTTAGTATTTCACTGTCAGACTGAATGGAAGGCCCGTTCGCCAGCTGAGCTCGACAGTCTCCTCCATTGGTGAGCCTGATCTTTCGCAGCACTATGAATTACTTGTTGATTCACGTAAGCTGCAGCTTATCGGTCCTTCGTCGGACACTAAATTTACGTGCCGCGTAGCTTGAACAGATGCTCATCAAGTCACAGATTTCCTTTCTAGCATTTCTTCCGATTTTTAGTCCTCCCTTTTTAGATTCGCCGTTGTGACTAAACCATCTGAAGAGATAAATACGGGAACCGAGCATGGGGCACACCACATTGTAACTAATCGACCACCATTCACAGCACTACCTCGGCGAATGGCATTAGACAAACTGGCTTTCGCCAAACGTGAGTCTGACACTTCACTTTATATAGGTACTGTTCATCCTTCTCGCAGTCCGTGGGCCGCACCTCTACACATGGTTCCTAAGAAAGATGACATTAGCTGGCGACCATGTGGCGACTATCACGCAATTAACTCGGTTACCCTTTATGATAGTGACCCGATACCCCACATACAGGACATTATGGCATTATTTCACGGCACGACTGTGTTTTCTAAGATTGATTTCGGATGAGCTTACCACCAGAACCCAGTCGTCGCTAAACAGGTCGAAAAACTGCTCTCACGGCTCCTTTTGGTTTGTTTGAGTTATACGTATGCCATTTGGTTTGCAAAACACCGCTCGGACTTTCCAGTGGTTTATCGATAGCATTACACGAGAACTGGAATTCGTTCAACTCTATATAGATGAATTGATAATCGCATCGTCGAGTGTAGATGAACATTTTCACTTATAAAGAAAGCTGCTTATTTTTTTAACTAGACTCTTTATGGCTTCGCCGTATGAAACTAAACCTTATCTTTTTGTATAACATCCTTCACAGCCGGACATGTACTTCTAATCAGTTGCATTTTCCTCCTGTTTCTAGCTATCCACTACATTCTAGAATTCTTACTCTTCAACCCCTATTACCAACACTAGCTTGCATTCACACTTCCTCATCACAGTTTACTCTAACTTATGAAATAAATTACCGTTAGAAATACGCAGTTCTACTTCCAGCCATCGGTTTAGAAGTGCGCTGGATAAATTTCTCACGGTTACCCAAACTTTACAGCTTCTAAATGTAGACATACCCGATAACCAAGCCTATGAGAAGGGTCTAGAATTTTGAATGGCTCAAACACCGGGGGCTATGACAGATGAAACCAATTAGGCGTTCTTAGTTTTTCTGCCTTCTGAAATTGAAAAACTAGTCCCAGAGAGTCACTGTCTATTATTGTTGTATCTTTGTATCGATTCGCATTTATCCTCAGCTGGGAGCATCCCAGACTGCGCTCCTCTACTTTTTCTCTATTTCCAGACCTTCATTAGTGCGTACCTTTCTTTCGATGACTCTTAATACTCTGGAGACCAAGCCGGTCACTAACCTGGCCTATGCATCCATCTGACCGTCGGCTATTCGTAATCTACCCGACCGATGCTCCCTTGATTAAGTTCAGGGATCCCCTGGTGCCTGGTCGCCTGATAGCGGACTACGTGATACCTACGGCCGTTTGGCCCCACCAAGAAAACTCACGTTAATCCCAACGGTGCGAGGCGCGGCAGATCCACCTCTTTGGCCGGCTCAATTCGGGCTTGCAGGCCGACTGTAACTAGGATGGCGGATCGCACCTCCTGTCACCAGAATCGGTTTTCAGGTTGAGTGTCCAGTGCACGGCTAGCCTCGCCCACTAGCACCAGTTGCGGATTGAAACACAACTCCCCCTGTCTCTAACTGCTGCCACCCATTGCCTCCTCCAAAGTTCCCGAACAAGGATTACCATACACCTGGTCAAGCTCCAAGCCAACGTATGCACATATACTCACTCGGCTCAGACATGTACCCTGCTATTTGCGACTACTGACATTTATATCCATCGACTTGTCCTTTATTTTTCTGGACTGATGCCATGTTAGCCTCATCTTATTATGTCCAGTTACCGGATTCTGTGCCCCGAAACATGAAACGGTTTCACTGTTCATATGTTTATTATGAGCATCACGATTCAGGATACACTCTTGAAGAGACAATTCATCCACTTGGTGATGTTTATCACCGCTACATTTATCTAAACAAAACCATCATTTAAAGATTCGTTTCTCACCTGGCAACAATTTCACGAAAAGAGGAAGTGGTCCTGCTTCCAGAGCTTCAGCTGCGTGACACCAGCTCTATGTTCTTTGTATCCTCCCGCTGCATCTTCTCTCACTCAGCCATCTGAATTTCATGACAGTTGCATTGGCAATGAAGCATCCACAATCCAGGACATAAATAGTTCGTTTGCCTCGTTGGCTTTTCACGTCAGACTTCAGCATATCCAACTATGTAATCACCTGCAATTCCTGAGAGCCGCTCATATGCACTACTTTTATACAACTGCATCAGTCCACCATATGTCCACCTCCCGCATCCACTTCGTTACCAACGTTAGATCTTCTCATGCTACTCATCAACGAACCCAGACAAATCCATAATTGCATCACTTTCACTCTTCTATGAACCACTGCGGCTGCTCCGCCAAGAAACCACGGTCAGCCACCTGCACCACAATCCATAGAGTACTTTTCCTACATCTTTTGCTGAAAATCAACTACCTGTAATTTAGGCTGCCGCTATTCCGTTTGTCCCCCTTCCCAAAGTCCTGGGTTGGACTGTCCTCAACGTACCTAGTCACACAATTACCCGCGCTTTCTGAAGGCTCCAGTGATGTACTACTCCCAGTTTATTCCGTCAGATATCCAACATATAGACCACTATCATGCCCAGTTCGTTGTAAATTTGTATTCTTCATCTGTCAGTCTTGGAGTAACTCCCGATAAACCAATAGTTGAGCATTGTTTCGCCTACCTATAACCTTTTGCCCTTTTTCATCAGTCCTTCACGGTTGGGCATCTATTCCAAAGGATACTGCTAATGCAATTTCTCCAAACCTCTGCTAGAAATGAACTATACGTATGCCAAGCTACTGACCTTCCAGTTGTCTCCCAAATGCCCCATGTCAAACTTACCAGGGCATCCTGTTAAGCGACTCTTTACATGTTTTGACAGTATCCTTTATGCACCACCCCACACGATTTCATAAGATCATCTTATATCAACTCCTCTGTCCACCCTGTCGTCAACTTGTTTTCACCAATTGACCTGAAACGAACCCTTTATTCGAATCGAGTTTCACTCACCTGTCAACTTTCGCCACTCTGCTCCATTAAAACTTCCAGGCTCGGGTACCTACATCCACCTGTTTATGAGGGCGTCTTCCACAACTTATTGATGAATAGTAAATACTAATTCAGTGGCAAAGCGGACTGTTTCATTTACGCAAGTCTCCTCGTCAGAGGACACCCCGAATCCCCCCGTATTATATTCCTGCTATTTTCCGGGTCATCTGGGCTACTGGTTACAGTGCATGTCTTGCATCATTAAAAGTTCTCCAATGTTTCGCTGGTGCTTTTTCGAGGGTTTTTCCTTGTCAGTTTACTCACCCCTGCGACTTTACATAAATGCTATCCAAAATACCGAGCGTTTTCACTTCATCCTCGCTTTGCTTCATCAAGTACCTCGACCGCGGAGCCCATTTCATTCACTTCGAAGAGGTGCTTCCACCTGACCTTCAAACTCAAATTTGCCGGGCATTCACTCTCGCGACCACTAAAACCTATACACCTTTGTGCTGCATTTACCCAAATAAATATCCAAGGAACTTTTTTGTGGCCTCACTTGTATCATATGATCATGCAATCAAGCATGCTTCGGGTGTCCCCGAAATGAACCATTATTATTATTAACATTTGGGGCTGCTGTTTCAACGTTTGTCCGAACATCGAATAGTAGTGAGTCCAGATAAATGTGAACTTGGCAAACCGGAATTTGTGTTTCTCGGGCACAATATCACGCGAGGGGGTATAAAGATTTGCGAGGATAAAATGCGCGCTATTTTGATTGCGCCGTACCGTCCTAAATCAAGGAGCTCAAAACATTTTTGGGGTTAGTTAACTTCTATCGTCGTTTCGTACCCTATACTGCTGAACGTTTGCTTTCATTGACTGACCTACTTCGCGGCAATCCACTTAAGTTGTCGCAAACGGTTGCCGCAAGAGTAGCGCTGTTGGAGATTTGAACATTCTTATCCGAGACCTCGCTCCTAATGCACCCAGTTCCGTCCGCTACCCCAAGCATAGCGGTGGATGCATTTGACTTAGTAAACAGAGCGGTCCTGCAATAGCATGTTCCTGGGATTCGGCAACAATTAGGGTTTTTTTCTCAAAGTCTCAGCCTCGCGAAAATGAAATATAGTGCTTTTGGTCGTGAACTGCTGGCCGCATATAATGCCGTTAAACACTTCCGCCATGCAGTCAAGGGTCGATATTTCATCCCCTATACCGACCATAAGCTTTTGAAGTATGTATTGCATACTAAGTCTGACCGTTACTCCCCACAAGAAGTCAGAAATTTAGACTATATTTCTCAGTCCACGACTGACCTACGACACGGTAAAGGTAAGTCGAACTGCGTTGTAGATGCTTTGTCGCTTATCTCGCTTAATGCAATTAAATCTCCGATTTTAGACATCCCCGCCATGGCTGCAGCACAGGCACCGGATTCTCCATGTATGGAAGCCGCTCAGTCATCGTTGCTACAGTGTCAGTCCGTACCTCTGGCCACTGGTGCTGGGGCTATACTCTGCGACATGTCTACTGGCATACCTCGACCAGTCGTACCCTCTACATATCGACGTCTCGTGTTCGATACTCTACATGGACTTTCACATTCAGACATCGTAGCCAGTCTCTGACTAGTAGCTGCACGATGCGTCTGGACGTCCATGAATGAAAATGTTCATATGTGGGCTAAACAGTGTCCACAACGTCAATGATCCAAAGTGATTGGGCAGGTAGCTTCGCCTATCGGTACTTTTGCTACTCCTGATGCTCGCTTCGATCATATCCACGAAAACATTGTGGGTCCATTGACCCCGTCACATCAGTGTACCTATCTACTGACGTGCATCGACAGATTTCCGAAGCGGCCCGAGGCTATTCCCATCTTCGTTGCAACAGAATCAGTAGCTCGACATCCAATAAAAAGGTAGATTTATATAGTTTTCTTCCTAAAATCACTACCGATTGAAGGAAGTAATTTGATTTTGATTTATTCTCTTGTTTACCCCACATGCTGGGTGCGGAAAGCACTTGCACGGCCGCGCACCATCAGGCATCGAACAGTTTGGTCGAACGTTCACATCGCCAACTCAAAGCGGCCCTTGGAGCACACGAGAGCCTCGACTGGTACGAAACTTTAACTCTTGATCTGCTTGGTATAAGGACCTGCCTAAATGCGGATATCCAATGTTCCGCCGCAGAAATTGTCTACGACACGACGTTACGACTGCCTGGGGGAATTCTCCACGCTACGAAGAACAGATTCACTTGCCGTACAGACTTACGTTCGCCGTTTGTTTACGTACACGCAAAATCTCGCTCCGGCGCAGAAGCAAATGCGGCGGCGGCAGATTTTTGTTCCGACAGGGATCGAAACTTGTTCGCATCTATCCATTGGTGTTAAGTCGGTAGGACAACCATTACAACAGCCTTACAAAGGTCCGCCTGGCGTGATTTCCGTCAAAATAAGACCTTTTAGTCAAATCGACACGGTTGCGTCGATAATGTTAGCATCGATCGTGTCAAAGTTTCGTGCGTCGTTGATAGCGTGTTTCCCGCTGAGACGAGATTCGATTTTAACCCTGCAATACCTGTTGACGACAACGAAGACTATTTCTGCGGTTAGCTTGGCCTACTACGATTTCGAATGAGTCTATCGTCTTACTTTCAGGACGGCTCGTAGTTGGTACTGCTACCGCTTTGAAGGAGTTTGTCGTCTCACGTTCTAGTCCGCAGCCCACTGGCTCTGCTACTTTCTGGAATGCAAACACTGTCTCACTCTTAAGTCAGCAATGCCCGCCTATGTACCCGCCCTTAAATGAGGCTTCCGCCTCACTTTCCGGTCGGAAGGTTGCTTGCCCGGCAGATTTTCGCTACCAGGTCGAACACGATTTTAACCACTGCACTTCTCAGTAGTTACTTGAATGTTTATCGTTTCGATACCATTCAACATATCTCATTAGTTATTACTGTATTCCAGACAGGTTCACGGCCATCGCTCTTCTAGTTTTCCGTTTCTTTTCGTTTCGCTGGACCTCGCCTTATGGTATGCTTTGCTGTTTCCACGATATTCGGAGAATTTTTTCGCATCAAAGCTTGCTTCCTTGATCGGCCCTATTGTTGTCATTCTTTGCCACTAACGAACTTACAGATTTAGCCTACGGATATCGTATGGGTTAACAGTTACCCGACGCTGGACGTTATTGGCGTGGCATACCTGGATGATGGTTCACGTAGCCGATGTCATGGGCAACGAATCTGGGTAACGCTGGACCATCATTCCTCGGTTCTTACATACTAAGGATTTTGCCCGACAGCATCTTACAGCACAGCTATATTCATGTGTTTTGCATGCACTAGCGCACGAATATCCTTTGTATGCCTCCACCTATCAAACTTTTTTCGCCCTCTAGCGGAGGGCTGCTGTAGTGACCTCAATTTCTCTGAGAAAATGACCGTCTCTGAAAACCATTTGGGATCTATTTTCGCTACGATCTTTCCTGACTTTTGCCATCGACCTCACTGTTTCGTTTGATTGCGCACGTTTTACTTGACTGACTTTTCCGAGGTTTCCGTTGAACTCGTTTTGGATCACTTTTCACTTCCGGTCCTTCGCCGATCGTATGCGCTGGCGGCTCGCTTTCTGCCAGGCCATCGAGTTCATACTCGTTCAGTGTATCTATCCTATTGGTACTGTTTCGGTGCCACGATACATTGTACACACCTTCGCATTTGTAAACAAACTGACGTCCTCCCCATTCATCCGATAGAGTGGACAACTTTAGTATTTCACTGTCAGACTGAATGGAAGGCCCGTTCGCCAGCTGAGCTCGACAGTCTCCTCCATTGGTGAGCCTGATCTTTCGCAGCACTATGAATTACTTGTTGATTCACGTAAGCTGCAGCTTATCGGTCCTTCGTCGGACACTAAATTTACGTGCCGCGTAGCTCGAACAGATGCTCATCAAGTCACAGATTTCCTTTCTAGCATTTCTTCCGATTTTTAGTCCTCCCTTTTTAGATTCGCCGTTGTGACTAAACCATCTGAAGAGATAAATACGGGAACCGAGCATGGGGCACACCACATTGTAACTAATCGACCACCATTCACAGCACTACCTCGGCGAATGGCATTAGACAAACTGGCTTTCGCCAAACGTGAGTCTGACACTTCACTTTATATAGGTACTGTTCATCCTTCTCGCAGTCCGTGGGCCGCACCTCTACACATGGTTCCTAAGAAAGATGACATTAGCTGGCGACCATGTGGCGACTATCACGCAATTAACTCGGTTACCCTTTATGATAGTGACCCGATACCCCACATACAGGACATTATGGCATTATTTCACGGCACGACTGTGTTTTCTAAGATTGATTTCGGATGAGCTTACCACCAGAACCCAGTCGTCGCTAAACAGGTCGAAAAACTGCTCTCACGGCTCCTTTTGGTTTGTTTGAGTTATACGTATGCCATTTGGTTTGCAAAACACCGCTCGGACTTTCCAGTGGTTTATCGATAGCATTACACGAGAACTGGAATTCGTTCAACTCTATATAGATGAATTGATAATCGCATCGTCGAGTGTAGATGAACATTTTCACTTATAAAGAAAGCTGCTTATTTTTTTAACTAGACTCTTTATGGCTTCGCCGTATGAAACTAAACCTTATCTTTTTGTATAACATCCTTCACAGCCGGACATGTACTTCTAATCAGTTGCATTTTCCTCCTGTTTCTAGCTATCCACTACATTCTAGAATTCTTACTCTTCAACCCCTATTACCAACACTAGCTTGCATTCACACTTCCTCATCACAGTTTACTCTAACTTATGAAATAAATTACCGTTAGAAATACGCAGTTCTACTTCCAGCCATCGGTTTAGAAGTGCGCTGGATAAATTTCTCACGGTTACCCAAACTTTACAGCTTCTAAATGTAGACATACCCGATAACCAAGCCTATGAGAAGGGTCTAGAATTTTGAATGGCTCAAACACCGGGGGCTATGACAGATGAAACCAATTAGGCGTTCTTAGTTTTTCTGCCTTCTGAAATTGAAAAACTAGTCCCAGAGAGTCACTGTCTATTATTGTTGTATCTTTGTATCGATTCGCATTTATCCTCAGCTGGGAGCATCCCAGACTGCGCTCCTCTACTTTTTCTCTATTTCCAGACCTTCATTAGTGCGTACCTTTCTTTCGATGACTCTTAATACTCTGGAGACCAAGCCGGTCACTAACCTGGCCTATGCATCCATCTGACCGTCGGCTATTCGTAATCTACCCGACCGATGCTCCCTTGATTAAGTTCAGGGATCCCCTGGTGCCTGGTCGCCTGATAGCGGACTACGTGATACCTACGGCCGTTTGGCCCCACCAAGAAAACTCACGTTAATCCCAACGGTGCGAGGCGCGGCAGATCCACCTCTTTGGCCGGCTCAATTCGGGCTTGCAGGCCGACTGTAACTAGGATGGCGGATCGCACCTCCTGTCACCAGAATCGGTTTTCAGGTTGAGTGTCCAGTGCACGGCTAGCCTCGCCCACTAGCACCAGTTGCGGATTGAAACACAACTCCCCCTGTCTCTAACTGCTGCCACCCATTGCCTCCTCCAAAGTTCCCGAACAAGGATTACCATACACCTGGTCAAGCTCCAAGCCAACGTATGCACATATACTCACTCGGCTCAGACATGTACCCTGCTATTTGCGACTACTGACATTTATATCCATCGACTTGTCCTTTATTTTTCTGGACTGATGCCATGTTAGCCTCATCTTATTATGTCCAGTTACCGGATTCTGTGCCCCGAAACATGAAACGGTTTCACTGTTCATATGTTTATTATGAGCATCACGATTCAGGATACACTCTTGAAGAGACAATTCATCCACTTGGTGATGTTTATCACCGCTACATTTATCTAAACAAAACCATCATTTAAAGATTCGTTTCTCACCTGGCAACAATTTCACGAAAAGAGGAAGTGGTCCTGCTTCCAGAGCTTCAGCTGCGTGACACCAGCTCTATGTTCTTTGTATCCTCCCGCTGCATCTTCTCTCACTCAGCCATCTGAATTTCATGACAGTTGCATTGGCAATGAAGCATCCACAATCCAGGACATAAATAGTTCGTTTGCCTCGTTGGCTTTTCACGTCAGACTTCAGCATATCCAACTATGTAATCACCTGCAATTCCTGAGAGCCGCTCATATGCACTACTTTTATACAACTGCATCAGTCCACCATATGTCCACCTCCCGCATCCACTTCGTTACCAACGTTAGATCTTCTCATGCTACTCATCAACGAACCCAGACAAATCCATAATTGCATCACTTTCACTCTTCTATGAACCACTGCGGCTGCTCCGCCAAGAAACCACGGTCAGCCACCTGCACCACAATCCATAGAGTACTTTTCCTACATCTTTTGCTGAAAATCAACTACCTGTAATTTAGGCTGCCGCTATTCCGTTTGTCCCCCTTCCCAAAGTCCTGGGTTGGACTGTCCTCAACGTACCTAGTCACACAATTACCCGCCATCGACCTCACTGTTTCGTTTGATTGCGCACGTTTTACTTGACTGACGTTTCCGAGGTTTCCGTTGAACTCGTTTTGGATCACTTTTCACTTCCGGTCCTTCGCCGATCGTATGCGCTGGCGGCTCGCTTTCTGCCAGGCCATCGAGTTCATACTCGTTCAGTGTATCTATCCTATTGGTACTGTTTCGGTGCCACGATACATTGTACACACCTTCGCATTTGTAAACAAACTGACGTCCTCCCCATTCATCCGATAGAGTGGACAACTCTAGTATTTCACTGTCAGACTGAATGGAAGGCCCGTTCGCCAGCTGAGCTCGACAGTCTCCTCCATTGGTGAGCCTGATCTTTCGCAGCACTATGAATTACTTGTTGATTCACGTAAGCTGCAGCTTATCGGTCCTTCGTCGGACACTAAATTTACGTGCCGCGTAGCTCGAACAGATGCTCATCAAGTCACAGATTTCCTTTCTAGCATTTCTTCCGATTTTTAGTCCTCCCTTTTTAGATTCGCCGTTGTGACTAAACCATCTGAAGAGATAAATACGGGAACCGAGCATGGGGCACACCACATTGTAACTAATCGACCACCATTCACAGCACTACCTCGGCGAATGGCATTAGACAAACTGGCTTTCGCCAAACGTGAGTCTGACACTTCACTTTATATAGGTACTGTTCATCCTTCTCGCAGTCCGTGGGCCGCACCTCTACACATGGTTCCTAAGAAAGATGACATTAGCTGGCGACCATGTGGCGACTATCACGCAATTAACTCGGTTACCCTTTATGATAGTGACCCGATACCCCACATACAGGACATTATGGCATTATTTCACGGCACGACTGTGTTTTCTAAGATTGATTTCGGATGAGCTTACCACCAGAACCCAGTCGTCGCTAAACAGGTCGAAAAACTGCTCTCACGGCTCCTTTTGGTTTGTTTGAGTTATACGTATGCCATTTGGTTTGCAAAACACCGCTCGGACTTTCCAGTGGTTTATCGATAGCATTACACGAGAACTGGAATTCGTTCAACTCTATATAGATGAATTGATAATCGCATCGTCGAGTGTAGATGAACATTTTCACTTATAAAGAAAGCTGCTTATTTTTTTAACTAGACTCTTTATGGCTTCGCCGTATGAAACTAAACCTTATCTTTTTGTATAACATCCTTCACAGCCGGACATGTACTTCTAATCAGTTGCATTTTCCTCCTGTTTCTAGCTATCCACTACATTCTAGAATTCTTACTCTTCAACCCCTATTACCAACACTAGCTTGCATTCACACTTCCTCATCACAGTTTACTCTAACTTATGAAATAAATTACCGTTAGAAATACGCAGTTCTACTTCCAGCCATCGGTTTAGAAGTGCGCTGGATAAATTTCTCACGGTTACCCAAACTTTACAGCTTCTAAATGTAGACATACCCGATAACCAAGCCTATGAGAAGGGTCTAGAATTTTGAATGGCTCAAACACCGGGGGCTATGACAGATGAAACCAATTAGGCGTTCTTAGTTTTTCTGCCTTCTGAAATTGAAAAACTAGTCCCAGAGAGTCACTGTCTATTATTGTTGTATCTTTGTATCGATTCGCATTTATCCTCAGCTGGGAGCATCCCAGACTGCGCTCCTCTACTTTTTCTCTATTTCCAGACCTTCATTAGTGCGTACCTTTCTTTCGATGACTCTTAATACTCTGGAGACCAAGCCGGTCACTAACCTGGCCTATGCATCCATCTGACCGTCGGCTATTCGTAATCTACCCGACCGATGCTCCCTTGATTAAGTTCAGGGATCCCCTGGTGCCTGGTCGCCTGATAGCGGACTACGTGATACCTACGGCCGTTTGGCCCCACCAAGAAAACTCACGTTAATCCCAACGGTGCGAGGCGCGGCAGATCCACCTCTTTGGCCGGCTCAATTCGGGCTTGCAGGCCGACTGTAACTAGGATGGCGGATCGCACCTCCTGTCACCAGAATCGGTTTTCAGGTTGAGTGTCCAGTGCACGGCTAGCCTCGCCCACTAGCACCAGTTGCGGATTGAAACACAACTCCCCCTGTCTCTAACTGCTGCCACCCATTGCCTCCTCCAAAGTTCCCGAACAAGGATTACCATACACCTGGTCAAGCTCCAAGCCAACGTATGCACATATACTCACTCGGCTCAGACATGTACCCTGCTATTTGCGACTACTGACATTTATATCCATCGACTTGTCCTTTATTTTTCTGGACTGATGCCATGTTAGCCTCATCTTATTATGTCCAGTTACCGGATTCTGTGCCCCGAAACATGAAACGGTTTCACTGTTCATATGTTTATTATGAGCATCACGATTCAGGATACACTCTTGAAGAGACAATTCATCCACTTGGTGATGTTTATCACCGCTACATTTATCTAAACAAAACCATCATTTAAAGATTCGTTTCTCACCTGGCAACAATTTCACGAAAAGAGGAAGTGGTCCTGCTTCCAGAGCTTCAGCTGCGTGACACCAGCTCTATGTTCTTTGTATCCTCCCGCTGCATCTTCTCTCACTCAGCCATCTGAATTTCATGACAGTTGCATTGGCAATGAAGCATCCACAATCCAGGACATAAATAGTTCGTTTGCCTCTTTGGCTTTTCATGTCAGACTTCAGCATATCCAACTATGTAATCACCTGCAATTCCTGAGAGCCGCTCATATGCACTACTTTTATACAACTGCATCAGTCCACCATATGTCCACCTCCCGCATCCACTTCGTTACCAACGTTAGATCTTCTCATGCTACTCATCAACGAACCCAGACAAATCCATAATTGCATCACTTTCACTCTTCTATGAACCACTGCGGCTGCTCCGCCAAGAAACCACGGTCAGCCACCTGCACCACAATCCATAGAGTACTTTTCCTACATCTTTTGCTGAAAATCAACTACCTGTAATTTAGGCTGCCGCTATTCCGTTTGTCCCCCTTCCCAAAGTCCTGGGTTGGACTGTCCTCAACGTACCTAGTCACACAATTACCCGCCATCGACCTCACTGTTTCGTTTGATTGCGCACGTTTTACTTGACTGACTTTTCCGAGGTTTCCGTTGAACTCGTTTTGGATCACTTTTCACTTCCGGTCCTTCGCCGATCGTATGCGCTGGCGGCTCGCTTTCTGCCAGGCCATCGAGTTCATACTCGTTCAGTGTATCTATCCTATTGGTACTGTTTCGGTGCCACGATACATTGTACACACCTTCGCATTTGTAAACAAACTGACGTCCTCCCCATTCATCCGATAGAGTGGACAACTTTAGTATTTCACTGTCAGACTGAATGGAAGGCCCGTTCGCCAGCCGAGCTCGAACGTCTTCTTTGGACGTATGTCCGTTGTTGTATATCACTTGAGAACCTTTGGTTGGACAGATTTGCAGCCTAGAACGCATTGAGCCAGTAATGCCAAATGAAAGCAATTTAGGGATGAGATGCGGTTGTGGAACACGGTAAGAATCCGTCGACAGATCTAGGCGAACAGTGACTATTGCCTGCCTGCTATCAACAACCTTAGTGGCTAGATTGAGGAGATCAGATTGATATGTTGTGCATGATCGCGATTTGAGAAACCCGTGCTGCCTATTGCTGAGAAGGTTTGAGGCGGAAAGGTGGGCAGTAATGCCGTCATTGACAATTTTTTCCATTATTCTGGAGGTGATATTAGCGTGAACAATGGGTTGGCGATTTGCGGGTTCGCGGACGGCTAAATGGCTCAATTCTTCAGATCCTTGGTCAAGAAGTCAAATATCATCCCGTCGCTAAATAAGTGCAGAGAGGCCGTTTAGACGAATGAAAACTGGGGAGACTTTAGAATTGCGTAATTGCTTGAGAAGTTTGTGCTACTTCCTAGGGAGCGGCGGGATGGTGGAACGATTTTCATGTACTATCTGAGAAGTATGAGAACAGTTGTTCGACAATCAAAAAG
Organism: Fasciola hepatica; assembly: GCA_948099385.1. Classification (NCBI taxonomy): domain Eukaryota; kingdom Metazoa; phylum Platyhelminthes; class Trematoda; order Plagiorchiida; family Fasciolidae; genus Fasciola; species Fasciola hepatica. The sequence continues at coordinate 3,763,460 of CANUEZ040000060.1, read as the reverse complement.
GGGTAGAAAATATCCGCAGAGAACTGGGGGTCGTGTGTGAGAAAATAACTACTTCAGTCTTGCTGGCGAATAAGCGCATCTGGAAAAGTCCTGTGCTTGCATAGGAATGTGTTTTGGATGGGTTGGCATTATTATGATGGCCGCTGACGAGTGAGTGGTAGATCTCCGTTGTATGGTCACTGCCGGGGAAATTTTGTGTTACTGACATGTCAGTTGGAGGCATACTGTGGGTAAGCGTTAGATGTAGTATGTTCCGGTTTCTGGCGTGTGCGAAAACATGTTTCGTCTACCCACCAAGATCGACACTGTCAATAAAGTCCATGAGGTTGGCAGAAGTCGACAGGTTTCACCAAAAAAGTTGGAGAAGAATAAATTGGCCAGTAATAAGCTCTGTTCCGGAAGGAAGGAAAGTGAGGTATTCGAAAGATTTGACAAGTGGAAGTAAGGAATTAAGGGAACTTGGCGAGCGGTGCACGCAGCCGATGTGAAGTACAGTGCTTTGGAGTTCATTCGTAGACCATCGTGAATGGGGAATTGAATCGGGTGCAGTGTACGAAAGAGGGTGTCGCGGGGTAGACTTCCCTGACAAAGGCTAGGCACTCATCACCACAGAAGTTTAGCTTATCGGTCTTATGTAAATTGTACCCTACCTAAGATATTTCATCATCAGAAAATCTCTCAGACGGCTAGGATTAAATTGTCGGAATAATCACGTCATTATATTTCAGAACAAGTGTTTTAAGTTTGTAAGTTTATTGCGAATAGGAAGAGAGTTATATAGAGCTAATGATATACCACCGGTAGAAAGTAGTACAGGCACATCAGAGAGGTAGTTTAGGCTAGAAAATGGCGAGCCGTCGCCACTATGAAGAGTGAAGATCAGAGACTAATGGAAACACAAGGACGTAGATGCTATCGCAGGTTTAGATGGGTGCCCTTCAACCAGGCTAAAGTAGCTGGTGGAGTGGAGGGGACGTCTGAAAGGCGGAATAACAGGCGTCAAGGAAAGGAAAATCCCGAAACAAAACCTGTGGAATTTGGCGGGTCGATGGCAGACAGGACTCATTAGAAGCAGTTGGAGAATACTGGCCAGTCAGAATTGAGTGCTGCTCGGAAGGGGGGGGGCGTGCAAAGGGCAGGGTTGGTACTATTTGAGAAACAGTGGTAGAGAGGGGTAAGCCAATCTGCGCGTCATTGGATGGGTAAGGCCAGGTGGGCAGCACACAAAGCATTACTCATTAAGAATGGGGAGCCTTAAAGATAGACGCCACTTGGTGAGTACGACGAGATGTAAGGAGATTGGTGCTTGAAGGCCGTATTTGAGCATCGGCAGGCAGCGGGGGTATGAATTGGCCTACTTCTTCTACTAACCGGGGCATGAGAGGGTGGGGTGTTACTGGAAGGTCTCTTCGCTATGAGTGGCATTTTGAAGTATCAGGAAGATGCTGTGGGTGAAGTGGGAAATTAAAGACCAACTTAATCCAGGTGAGAATTTACCGCTGAGGAAAATTCCCAGAATTCCTATATATCAGTGCATTTTTTACGAGTTACCAACTGCTTACAAAGCACCATTGATTCCTCTTTTTTCCCTGCCGTATACACAAAGAAAAATAGTTTGCGAGATTTGGTAAAACCGATATCGATTTTGGTGGGGCCGAATTGCAATTGAATAAGCCTCTCTTATCAAAATATACAAAATTTGGTACGCGTGACTAACTCAGTCATAAACCCAGCCAAAACCCCGGCTGTTCCAGGTGGGTATTTGGCCCTGGTTCGGCTGTCGTTCACTCAGAACTAACCTACAGCTCGCTCCGAACTCGATCAAAGCTCGGCTGGTTAACTCACTGTACATTAAACTAAAATGAGAGCCGAAAGTCATCGAGAAGAATATTCTATACCTTGCTGGGTTTATCAGTTGGAAAATGTTATCCACTGTCAACATTTACTTGGATACGGTGTAGGTACGAAGACCAGCTTGGTGCTCGCGACGAAAACCGCGGCACCATATTGTACTCCGACCACCGACTTAAACAAGCCCCCTTAGATACTGTAAAGCAGTCCTTGAAATCCAAAACGGGAAACCTTTATATTTTTGGGTTCTTCAGACAAAATACGACGACCAGCGTATTTTTCCACAACTACAGTTGCAGATCAACTAATCCATCTAAAAAAGGATCAGAGACCAGGCCATGGAACAGGATGAGTGCCGCAAGGGCATTAGTATCAGGTAATTTTACCACTGGCAGAGTATTTGTGGAAAACGGGCACTTGTCAAACGTCCCGGATGTGTTTAAAGTGTTGCCAAGAGTACTCGGTCTTTAACTGAAAGATGCTCTGTTGAGCGGAACCCAACGGGCTACAATAGTTCAACCGCTGCCTGTCGGATTGATAACACGTGCACGCGGTGTGGTACTAGAACACAAGGGTGGAGAAGTTGTGTAATCAGTAAAATAAATCAATAGCATATGGCGCGCAATAGATTACAGGGGCTTCAAGCACCTCTTCCAAATGAGCAGAGAAGTGAAATGGCACTGCATGCATTTCGGCAGTCATCAACTTTATTCTAGCCTTATGTATGAATTTTGCTTTATCACTTCGAACTAGGCCGTTCCCAGTTCGACTGCCAGGTGCACATGCGTTCTTGTGAGTTCCCCTGATCGTGTCTAGCCCTGTTATATTTGCTCTGCAGGTTTTCGTAAATATTTCCGGGGCTCAACCTTGGCTTACTACTGGTAGTGAAGCGCCACCTGATTCGTGGCAGCAGTTACCTGCCACATCAGTATGCCATTTGTCTCGTTAGCTCGACGCTGCAGACTGGCTAGTCCGACTAGATTTCAACTCTCAAATGACGTTTCTAAATTTCGTGAGGAAATTTTCACCTACCGAATAAATTCTTTCCGTCATCCCATCTTCGTTTGCTTTTTGGCCGTTTTACTTGATAAAAGTACTTCAGAATCCAACCCAGTAACCTGACCCTTCCCTGCCCTAACAGAGAATTTTATATTTAATCAAGCTCAGATGGTGACCAAAAATAGCTAATTTGCAGGAGACATCAATAATAGACGGTAAGGATGTGCTAAAGTGGGGACAGTCCGGCACATACTAAATACGCATGAGGATCCCCGGGTTGTTACCCGCAGACCCAGAGTCTTGGCAGGTCCAAGTACAATCGCAAAATCGAATGATCCGAAAAACAAGCAATCTATCAATTTTGTGTATCAGGTGGAGCAATATTCGCGTGCTCTGACTCCAGTAGGCAGAGGTATAGTATGTAACCCACCAGAAAATGGTCCGCAAGATAGAAAACGGGACGCCACTCTAAGGAGGCAAGGTGTATCAGCGGAACATGAGATGAAACAACAAATAATAACGGTTATTGTCCGAATATTTTCAAAGGGCACATGGAGAACAACACAAGGTGGCGAACAAGCTTGTTTTCAGTGATTCGCAATCATGCCATAATATCAAATTTTATATGAACAGTGTTAAGTGAACAGAACAGAAATCAAGATAAGGCGATGAGTGAAAATGTAAGTGGGAGGGAGAGGGGATCAGTTATCATATGCGTGACCTCGATCCGTCTCTGGACCGTGAATGGGTGTCTGTGGTGTCATTAGTCGGGTCAACGGATCTGTGGTTAGTTTGTGGGTAGGGTTGGGCCAAGGAAGCCTTAGCGCTTGCACGAACTGTTTTTGGGCGCAATACGGGGGATTGTAGAGACGAATGCATGCCGCTTCCGCTGTGGCTAGAACGCGGCTCTTCACCAGTCTTGATTGCCCACTTCGGACTCTGTAGATTGGCCGGAATGCTTTGGCCACATTAAGTGAATGGTTAGAATGAACAAGGTGTGAACACACAGCGCTCGTTATTACTTTGATTGCTCCAGTGTTCAACCAAGCTGAGTGGTGTTCACGGACCCGTTCGGATAAACATCTGGTCGTACGGCCAGTGTACTTTGTCCCACAGGAACAAGTAAAGGAGTACAAACAGAAAGAGGCCCTAGAATCTGACACCTTATCCTTTAATCGTAAATACACACGGCTTTGATGTAAATACAATATGGAGCTTTGCTGTGTAAAATGTTTTGTCGACGGCTCCTGATAATCTGCGAGGATATCACCTTTGAACGGCAGGCGGATGTATACTGACTTTTTTGGGCAACTGTGGTTTTCGCTCTTTCTTCTACTTGTCGCATTATCTTATCATTAAAACGATCCAGATATTTATTCGAACGGGTCCGTGAACACCACCCAGCTTGTTTGAACACTGGAGCAATCAAAGTAATAACGAGCGCTGTGTTTTCACACCTTGTTCATTCTAACCATTCACTTAATGTGGCCAAAGCATTCCGGCCAATCTACAGAGTCCGAAGTGGGCAATCAAGACTGGTGAAGAGCCGCGTTCTAGCCACAGCGGAAGCGGCATGCATTCGTCTCTACAATCCCCCGTATTGCGCCCAAAAACAGTTCGTGCAAGCGCTAAGGCTTCCTTGGCCCAACCCTACCCACAAACTAACCACAGATCCGTTGACCCGACTAATGACACCACAGACACCCATTCACGGTCCAGAGACGGATCGAGGTCACGCATGTGATAACTGATCCCCTCTCCCTCCCACTTACATTTTCACTCATCGCCTTATCTTGATTTCTGTTCTGTTCACTTAACACTGTTCATATAAAATTTGATGTAATGGCATGATTGCGAATCACTGAAAACGAGCTTGTTCGCCACCTTGTGCTGTTATCCAATAACGGTTATGATAATAATGGTGATGATGGTATGAGTTCGATGAGCCCAAAGCATTCTAGATTGCACGATAGGATGATTCATGAGATGTCAGAAAAAGAATTTTCAAAAGGGCAAAACGTATGCACGTGGGAAGTTCGAAGGAGAGGGTTAAAGTGGAGAAAAATGACAGTAGTGTCCATCGAATTTTAAGGTTAAGATCACTTGGTCGTTTTGATCAAGGGTGGTTAGAGTCGTTTAAAAAGGGAAGGATAAACATTCATAGCAACTTAAGTGATATCAACCATTAGAAACGTGAGCAGCTCTTTTTTAAAAGAAGAGTTTATCTAAGGAAATTCAAAGAGTCCTCTGAACACTCAAGAATATGTAAAGTAACTGGACAGAAGACTGGATATTGCACAAAAACGGACCTTTGGAGATACAATGCAATGAATCAACATCCAGTGTGGTGGTAAAACTAGATGGCTAGATGCCGACAGAGTCAAACAAAAGGAAGGAGAACAACAAATAAGTTGAACAGATGGAGGGATTTCAAGAACGGCTATGGAAGAAAAAGCCAGGGGAAATCCGGCAAGAGTTCAGCAAATTATGTATGTCAATTTGAGTATGTCACGGAGTATCAGAAAAGGATATGGAACTTTATCGATAAACCAGTGTAAAGTGCGTCATAGTGATTTCAGAGGCACAAAGCGTACAGAAGGGATAATGGAGCAGTAGGTAGATAAGAGTTCTGGTGACCATTGTGATAGGCGGGTCACACTATAACGATAAAAAAGCTACGGGATTAATGAGTTTGACACGAAAAAGGAAACGGGACGTCGGACTCGGAATAAAAAGCAGTAGGTGGAGATGACGACGGAAATCGGTGGTTGGATACTGTTGGAGTCAGGTGCTTGGAAAAAGCTGCCTTTCATTCCATCCGCCCATGGGAACACGACAATTATGATCATTCCAGTGCTCAACATGAAGCTTTTGCTGATATAAATACACGTAGTTCGTACCACGTTTTTTCACTGTCACCTATGGAATCCTTTTTCTCGCTGAAGCCTGGCTTTCTTCTGGGGCCCTCGTGAGATATTTGGTCATAGCTGGGTTTAAAGTCTCCACAAACACTGGAATAAGTCGATGAGGACTCTGATGTAAACGAATTAACCCTTACGGGTTTCACCAACCCATCATCAATTCCTGAACTCCGCAGGGGAATCGATGTGGTGGGTTTTTGAATTGCAGTCACAGGAACTCTTGCCAGGAGGTACAAATCGCCCTGCAGTGCGCTTGGTAGAAAACATTGCTCCAATTATCAATGGTTTAAACTTATTCCTCACTCTGCCAGCTATTAACAGGCTTATTGCTAGTGACCTCTAATCACCAGGGGTATGTCTTTTATCAGACAGGGGCTCATGGTGTCATTAGGAATTGCTTGTTTGCAAAAGCCCTGGTGGAAGGAGCCAAAATATGAACACCGCCAGCGTAGGTAATAATAGAATCGGCCCCTCGCTTACCCGGAGTATTCCCTTGCGGTCACATCTGTTTGGGGAGCCTACCCCCGGTATGATCACAAGGCCATTGGTGGCTAGTTCGCCTTGCCAACTATCGTGGACAAACCGGACTCAGTTTGTGGACAGTTGCACTACGGCCTACTGAAAAAGCCAACCACAAATGTCTCCGTTTCAAAATATGAGTGCATTTTTTCTATCCGACGATCCTCCATTGGTAGCCGACAAACTCGGTAATGACATTGACAAATGCCTGAATATCGCCACTACATTGATAACTTGTCGGACAAAGACTAGGAAAACGTTACGCTGAAGTCACAAAGCTGTCTTTCGGACCAGGCCAAAAAGTCTGCAATACTTGAGACCCGCCAATGTTTTTGCCGCTGAGTTGGGTTTGGTGGTCATTAATAATTGATTGTTGTACATTTCTTGGTCGTGGTCAAGACACTTGCACAAGGCAAGATCAGATAATACAGCAGTAGGCAACTATGTGAGGTTGTCACAATTTTGAAATGTGGGAAGCAAACAGTACCAAAATAAGACAGCAAAACCGTGTGGTGTTTGAGGGAATTAAAGTAGCGATGGTTGACGCGGGAACTATGAACATGTTTCGGATTCGGGAAAGGCGGTGTGGATAACTGGACAAACGGTTAAATTCTAATACAAGTGATAACAGAGAATGTTAAAAAGGGCAGCGTTCACAAGGACCAGTAAAGCAATAGGCGTCGGATATCACAACAAGGACAGCAAGTTGGGGGAGGAGTAATAAACAATAGGCCTTATGGGTGCAGAAAGCTGGCTGCGACGGGTCACGGGGTCCAGAAACTTATGCGAGGGTGTACCAACTAGATATTTTGACGGTCTCTAACGAGAAACCGGGTGGGAGATTTGCCAAAGGACACGGTCATAAGTACAGTCCGAATTAGGCTATCAACGTGCAGTTAGAGACACCAGCGAAGTGTAGAAGATTGATCCATCTTTAGGTAACTAATTGTGGGAGAGACTGTGGAATAAATGCAAGTGGGTCAGATGTACTGCAACGCGGAGTGAGTTGCCCCATTGGAATGGGGTACTGGAAATAGATGTTGAGCGGGTGTGGGGTGACGGTTAGTGTTAGGAATCAGCTCTGCTGTTCGACGAGACTTTCGTGAGGGATTGTTACTTCGGTTATAGGATTATGATCACTGGTCAGCCGTGTAGGGTGTCTCATATAGCGTCGGTAGACGAGAGTATAGGTTCAACAATTTGCAATCCGACTGATCAAATCCTTTAGTGCTTACGGTAATCCGGGGTAACGTCGAGTTGGCCGATGGTGATCTGAAATAGATCAGGAGTGCGACAGTCTGAAGAGTGTACATGCTGTGGGTCATGGTTGTCATTTTAATGGAAACCAGACAATAAAAATTCTATTATCTGATGGCCAGTAGGTGGATCAATGAGGGATCCGTGGACTGAGACTGGTAGTTTTCTAGGGTAGTTGGGTGATATTAGAGACTTAGGGAGATATCAGGCGAAGGCTTATCCGGGGCGCAAAATGATTCAGTTGGTAAGTGGTGGACGAGGAAAGGTGGCTCATTTGGGAACCAGGAATAAAACAATAGAAGAGGATGGGATCAAGAAGCAAATGGGAAAAAAGGAAGGTGGCAGTCTGGTCGGTGCACTGGCTATGGTCAAGGACGGGAAGCTGTGAAAAGGGAAGAAAATACTCGATGTTAAGGTGAGGCTTTTTCATGTAAAAGTGAACTTGCTGATATTCCGTGGGGTCATAAGAAGTCAGAAGCATACGGATTCCGGTTAGAATGGCGCTTAACTTATCATAAGCATACGCGCAGTTCGGTGAGTCTTAATTCCTGAAGAATGGTAATCTCCCTGGCAGGGCTCCAGTACATCAGAAAGGTGCAAGAAAAGCAGGATGAGACGGCTGAGTTCCAGCCTGAGACAGAAGAATTAAATGAAGGTGAGCACCTATCACTAAAGGAAAAAACGGTTTTTTTTAAGGGAGTTAGTGTCAGTAGACATTTTGGTCGGGCTATTGGGTCACCAACGTAGCAGACAAGTCATCTATGAATTTTTGTCATCGCTATTAGTTTGTGGGCTCGAGGAGGGCATAGAAAAGATAAAGTTGTGGATGGTAAGCTGTTAAAGTGCGATGATTACGCTTCTTATTCCGTCAACCAGTACAGGTGAGGTTCAGCCGATAGCTGTGAACCGTGGGCATACCAATGCAGAGGTGCAGTCAGAGCAGAGGCCATATAGTATAACTATTCCAACCGCGTACCAACTACTGCACTGGACATCAGCAAGCCGGTTAGGGGCTTTGCAGGGAACCCAAGAAGCTTGAAACAGAGAAGGGCGGGGTTGGCATGCATATGTGAAGAGCTCGGGCTGCTTGCTGTCACCCCGCACTGGTTCAGACAAAAAAACTGATGACTCACTCAGAAGCTTGGGGTTTCCCCTAATGCAGGGTCTGGTTTAGACTGTTATCAGAGGGGGACAGAGAGCACTGGCCCAAGACCTTCCCAGCCGGAAGTTGCTTCTTCGTTCCATTTTTTACAGAGGACTAAAGAAGTAAGTTTACATCCCAGGGTAATCTTCCCACATCTCTTTGACCCCCCTTCCTTTACTTGTGGCCCATTGGGTCCGGAACTGTTATGGATGGCTGTTTCCCCTTATTGAGAGAGCTCCACTGACCTGGTGCCAAAACTTCGGGGGTGTTGCTGCCGCAAGCTGTGGAAGGGGAGGATAGGGGATGGAACAATCACTCGGATAACGGCAACATTCGCTGGACTATCACCTGACCACTTGCTTCTCTCAATAGCAGAGTCGGACAGGTTCCAGCATATATTCGAGCCATCTGGTGACTACACCGCCGATTATGATATGCTGGGCAACTTTGTGGGCATTACGACGTCGGTGAAAATGTATCAACACTAGCCGCTAACTAGTGCTTAGTCATTGGGTGATTGGCACAGACAAACCAGTGAGCTTCAGCCGAAGTTCGAGCACCGGAGATGAAAACTGAATATTTGTTTAGATGTAGGGCTCAGTAAACCGAGCACCAGGCATAAAAGTGAGTCAAATTCAGGTGACGTCTGCCGGATTGGCACTGTTCTAACAGAGCTTTGATCTGGTTTTAGTTGCAGGAAAAATATATATGCACTTTATGGTGTAAAACGGCACGATCTGATGAGAAGGGTGAAGAAAAGTGAGCGGCGAACAAACAAGAAAGAAATATGTATATATATGCTAGTATACATGGGCGCAATTATCAGACGGGTCGTGAGAAAGGGGTCGGACGCAAAAGACTCTGACTCATTGTGTCGTAGTAATCAGGGCAGCCTTCATATGCTTCATCTATGTTAATGTTATTGCCGGTCATGCCGATTACAGAAGATGCATCTAGGATTCTGCTCAGTGCTCCTTTACATTGTTTCATCGTGCGACACGATTACAGCTAGTCAGAAAGCGTATTCCAAAGGCTGCGATAGATAACCGGGAGATACCTAGACATAAGTGAGAACTTAGTTTGGGGGTTGTAATGGTGAATTGTCTGTGACGGAGGGAGTAAGAAGCCTCACTAGGGAAACCAAGTGTGTCATCAGGTGAGCGGACGTTTGAGTCCAGAAGGTTGAAGATAAATGAAAGAATGAGCTTGATACGACGTAACCATAGAGGTTCAAGGGGGAGTAGTTCGCACCTAGCTCCGTAGTTGAGGTTGGAAGAGGTGCCAGGTACGTTTTTGGTAGAAGAGCGTTGTTTCTGCCCTATATCGGCCCGGCCGGTCTTTCGCATCAAGGTAAAGACCAGGGAGCAGTATTACGCCAGCGACCTGGCATGTGTCTTGAGTATCAGGAGCTTGCTCGCCCGAGTACTGTATGTTCTGGGGATAAGTGAATCATCCCTCCTATCTCCCCAATTTGCGTCAATGCTTGTTCGTGGAAGTCAAAGGAACAGGAACAAGGCAGGCCCAGATCACTCACCACGTGAGTAGTGGGAACCGGCAGACCGTTTACTGTGAGGAAGCTGGGTGGAAAGTGGCATTCGTAAGGCACAAGAGAACTCTTGGCTGCATAAAACTTCATCAGCTGTTGAGTACACTGTTCATCAAGGGACTTCAAGTTTGACAGAATATCACTGAAAGCTGAGTGCAGCGCGTTCGCCTTAAAAGTATAGGTTAGCTTTACGTCGTCGGCAAAGGGAAATGTCATGCCATGACGCACTACTTGTAAGACGTCATTTATGTACATAAGAAACAAGAGAGAACCAAGAACTCTACCCTGTGTGACCCCGCTAGTAATTTGTTTGGGATGAGAGGATGTCCCATTGACGATGACGGTTTGAAAACTTTCGGGGAGGTGAGGAGATGGCAAACACAGAAGGGGGTTGACGACTCCGGGGGATTTAATTTTGGCACCAAATGAGAGTGAGATACACGGTCGGAAGCCTTAGTCATAGCGAGAAAGATGACGACAACTGACTTGTAGCTGTCTACTTTAGAAGCGATTAAATTGAAAAAGTCCATCTGACACGTGAGGCGTGAGCGGGAGATTAGGAACCCATTCTTAGTTGGGTTGATATGACTTCAAAAAATCCGAAGGTGTGCAAGCTGGTACTTTGCTATCATCTACGTGAGCCTGGAAAGAATCAAACGGTAGTTCACGGGGCGATAATTCCCCGGATCATGCAAAGGCCCATTTTTGTGTTGCGGAATTATACAGGACGCTTTTGGCTGAGTCGGGTAGATTCCCGACGACATGAATAGTGCTAAGAGGTTCAGCGATAGGGGTACTAGGTCAGGTCCCCAAAATCGAGGTAAGACGGCTGGAAGGTCATCAGGCCCTGGATGACAGGAGGATCCAGTGGCAGCTATGAATTTCCCGACGCTGGCCATGGTAATTGGTATGGTTGATATTGCGTCCAGTGTAAGCCCCGGATAGGAGAATCGTGAAGGGTTAGTGTCCGTAATAAGAGCTGAGGCGAAATAGCGGTTGAAAACCTCAGCCATATTTTCTAGCAAGTCAAGGTGGATTCCATTTTGGATGAGGAATGGGATATTGTTTCCAGTTTAGTGCGAGTTTGCGAGATTTTAGCGGTTTTCGAAGAAGCTTCACCTAATGAGGCTGTTGCAGTGCAGTTTGTTCTTGCCTTTTGAATTTATTCTCGGTTGATGCCTTGGGACCACGGCAGAGTCGGCTTATTTTAAGTCCTAGAGGGAAATCTCGATTCCTGAGATATGAGTTCTGGAGCCTACAAACCTTTTGTCGAAATCTGTCACTTTTTGTAGTCTTGGCTCTTATGTGCCTAACGGTTGAGGTAAGGCAGTTTATGGAGCAAAGCAACTTGACATAGAACACATCAGCTGCTCTTTGCGGATCGGATATGAGGAAAAAGTCGGACCAATCAAAGCCCCGGAGGGAGGCAGGCAACTGGGCCCATTTATTCAGTCGGTAGGAGTTTTGATTTTGGATTTCAACAACTTCAGGTAGGCATAATTCTTGCGTAGCGGTGAAGCGACATGTGGTTACTGCCCGGGAGGTGTTGTGTGACGGGGACGTTTATTTCAGGGAGGCAATGTGTGAAGACTAAGTCAAGGATATTGCTATGCCTCGTTGAAGTAGAGACAAGCTGTGTCCATCCTGCAGTGTAGGTGCCCAGAGGGAAATGGGATAAATGATAGGATGCACTCATTGTGTTCCAACAAATACCCGGAGTGTTTTAGTCTCCTGCTATGACCTTTGAACCCAAAGATAGAGTGGAAATGTACTCGAGAGCCCCAATGATATGCGGGAAAATCAGAGCATTAGGAAGTAGGTTCTCGGTAGACACACCAATTATGCAACACCTTTCTAGGAACTGGGACGGAGAGCCGAAGAAAGTCGGAAATACAATCAAGCACCGGGTGGTGGAGGAGGACGGTAATAAACTAGTTTATTGTATGCAAGCCAACCACCGCCTCGGTGACTCACTTTGCCCACTCGAAAGGAATTGTAGCCCAACAACAAGACGACTTCAGTTGGGATGTGATTGGTTAACCATGTTTCTTCCACCAGAACGATGTCAAAGCTAGAAGCAAGTGCATGTTTCCTCAAGTCAATAATTTCGTTCAGTAGCAAACTTGACTTCAGCAGCAGAAGGGCAGCCCTTCCAGTATCTTTGCGGTTACCAGGCACTAAGGCTCAGCGTGAGGGCAGCGGATGACTATTGGGGCCGAGTAGGCTTCCGGCAGCCGGGTTGCCAGCCAGGAAGGTGTCAGCAGGAGGAGTAGTAACTGGGCTGGGGAGGCTAGCAGGTGGTTTGCATGGTAAAGTTTTGTGGGATACAGTGTGGTTGCTTATATAGGACGCCTGATTAAAGGGTTTCAAGTCTATGGAGGCATCAGAAGGGTGACAGCCGCAGGATGCTTGTTGGGTGATACACCAGAAGGCAAATGGGGAGCAGTATTGGGTGCGGTGGCGGGTGAGTAGCGCCGGGTGAACGATTCAATGATACAAAGAAGGTGTCTAATGGAGTCTTTGGGGGGGGGGAACCATCGGGCAGATCAGACGTTCCTTCAGCAGAAAATTAGAGCTCTCCATCGTGAAGAAGAACTGAGTTCCTGAGTATGTTGGCGAAAACGAGATACACGGAAGTTCGACAATATATATCCCCCATGAAATTCAACAACGAATACAAAGATAAACCTGCAGACGTTGTGGAAGCATTGAGCATTTTTTTATCCTCCATGCTAATGTCTAATACAGGCGTCCGTCGCACACATTGCACCTGCATCCAGCAAACAATAATCAGCCGTTCTCTTTTACCCAGATGATGTCTCCCTTTCACTATTTTATGCCAGAAGTGTTGCCCTGGCCGAAACGGTATACCACCTGCTGTCTCTGCTCTAATTGGCCCCGATATCTCCGCTATTCTAACAGAAGTATTCAACAAATCCATGGAATTCAGCTTGCATCGAAGTGTTAAGTGCCGCTGCAGGACTGAGTTGACCCAACGCGAAACCTCTTCCTGGTGGGGGAAACTCTTTCTGAGGTGGTTACATTTTTTACCTTAGAAGATCAACCCCACAGGCTGAAGAGATATTGGCTACTGCCATCGCATATACCAGAGGTGAGTTTTGCTTTTGCCGACCTCCGTCATTTGTGGAGTCGGCCCGAAATCCGGTTGTTTGCTAGGGGTAGAGCGCACAATGCGACAGTTAGGTCCTTTCACATATACGGTTCAGAAACATGGCCGTTGGGAGTACAAGATAGACAAATACTGTCGGCGTTCGAGCCACGATGTCTCCGTAGCACTGCCCGAGTATGGCGCGAGCAAGGTATCAGGAAAGCTGGGGTTAGACGCGGGTTGTTGGGCATCAGAGGTCAGTCTCTAGATCAAGTACCGAATTCAAACGGATTATTGTGGTTGGGACTTGTGTCACGCACGCCTACCGATAGATTTCCTTGGAGTGCGCTGTTCTACAAGGGAGATGGTGATTAGAAAGTAAGTCGGGGTGGTCAGTAAGTAATTTTGTAAGAAAGTATAAAAACTCTGAACAATGGACTTGGCCAAGTAGGCCCCTTTAGACTTTCAGTTTTGGGTCCATGTAATCAGCCCACTTGATAGTTGGATACTTTACGTGATAAGGCCAGGTGTCGCGGTCATTTGCATAGTTGCTTTCCGATTATTTTTCTTTGCCCTCTTGATTTCCGCTCGATACCTCGGCCTTTTGGATCTTTAGCAATAAGCTCCCATTTTTCCCCCCTTTACTGGTTGACGCTAGAAGGTAGCGACCGAAGCCGGAGTGAACAGGTGCGAGGCCAAAGGATGAATCAACTAAAATTGAGTGGAGGTTTTTAGACCGGTAATCTGCTTCTATAATTGATTGCTTGCTAGAGCACCCTCCGGGGACATAGTGGTTAGAGCCAGGTGTTTCCCAGCAAGTGGTTTGGAGAATAGACTTCGTCTGGCCTACTCCCATAAACCTTTCGGGCTTGGTTGCATATCTGGCTTAAAGAAGCCTTTTCGTACGGCTCTTCCCGTCATAGGGGCAATCAAGCCATCACACCACGTCACGGAACAGTCTGGTCGTGATGGTTCGATAAATCGGGCGAGACTAAGTGTGATTTTCAGTGCTTCCCAGTTCCAGTCGACAAGTGTCAGACGAGAGCTAGAGAGCTACTCGTAGAATGATGGGACTGAAAGCCTCATAGGTGCTCGCTTGGTAGTCCCGCTCGTTTGAGGAACTCGCGTGGTTGGTCGAATTGGATTTCTCGAAAACTTCCCAAAAAACTAATGTGGTAGAGCTTGATCGATAGTCCCCGGGATGAGTCGGGTTTCAGTATTCCAGATGCAAGTTACCAACTAGGTCCCGAGAACGACCTATAAAAAGGGACAACAGGCTAATAATTCCAACGCGAACCAACAAGCCATAAGAGTCGATTGAATAGATGAAGAAAGTTTTGCATTGAGGCAATTTCTTCCACATTTACGATTGGGAACGACACCGGATGCCATACTAGCTGAGGGGGCTAAACGTTCAACCATCCGCAAGCAGAGCAGACAAAAATGTGTTTTTCAATTGGCGGAAGCCGATTGTCCTCACTGCAAGCGGAGAAACAACGTACAGCCCTGCGGCATCTAACAACATACAAACTGTTTAAAGCAAAGTGCTCATTGGTACTGTTTGCCTAGAGCAATTCTTGGTCATGAATGTACACATTCAAGCTTAGTCATGTCAAGGCCGCTACAATAAGTCCCTCAGTAGCAGGGAACTGTCAAAGTGACCCTTTGATCCAACTGAGGGCGTACCGCATACGTCTTCACTAGCATCAAAGACCTCATGTGACATCGGTCGTCTGCGGGAACATGCTACAAAGCCACAATCCGCTCGTGCCGCCGGTACAGAATTACAAGAATGCACATGGGCTTAGCGGCCATATACGAAACCCTCACGTAGGTTTTGCATAAAACAATTTGTATATACGCATGCCGTACAAAATATTTCAACAAGACTTCCCGGGGGTTCCTCTATTCACCGTGCCCGTACATGCAATGGAAGAGAAAAATGAAACACTTGAGCATATGACGATGAGAAAAACGAAAAGGAAGGAACTTACCCTGGTCTGTCGGTACAATACAGGGATTTTTAAGTGATTGAAATGTTCTTCTGGTTTGAAAAATGGGTTTTCAAAAAGTGAAACAGTGAAAACAACGTTAAGTGGGACTGAAAAAAGTGAGTGCTATCTACTAGACTCTTCGGTCAGTGCACCTGATGGCCAGCTCGCGTCGTTCGCTGCGGCTCCACGGTTTGGTCTAAGCTGGTTGAGGCCCGGTGACAGCTGTGACGGGTGAATTATATATTGGAGTGCTGTCGTTCAGCGGTGTTTCCTTTTATGGTTTACCGTCTAGGTGTGCAACCTTAAGACGGTCGACCGATATTGTTTTATGCTTACCTTTTCGGTCAGTGAGGTAAAATCGGTCGAGTCGCTCGAGTGCTTTGCATGGACCTTCAAAAAGCCACTGTAGAGATGTTCTAACGCTATCTACGCGTATGAAAATGCAAGCGCGGGGGGGACAGTTCAAGAGGAATGTAGGAAGACAAAAACCGCGGTTGCAGGCAAAGCATTTGCGAAAAGCTCATCTGCGCAGCTAACGGCTGAGAATATGAAATGCAGCCGTCGTCGTTTACGCAGCCCATGGTAAAGCAATCATTGGGTGACCGAAAGGCTTGGCCAAAAGCTAATTCCGCACATGACACATTTATATCAGGTTTATAAGCGGAAAGCAAACCGTAGAGAACGACTGGAAGTGCCTGCACCCAGTAAGAGCTGCCAGCAGCGATGGGCTATGCTTAGAGTTGTCGGCGAAAACCCTCAGCCATACCGTCGGCCGCTGGGTGATACGCCGTCGTACAAGGACGACGACAGCCTAACATATGTAGTGCTTCTCTTAACAGATGTGTCCCAAACAGTGCGCCGCGATCGGTAGTTACCTTTGCGAGGCAACCGCGCTATGAAACCCTACTTTCCATAAAAGAAGCTACTACGATTTCTGTCCCTTCATTGACAACGGGAACAGCCACTGGCCAACGGATGAAACAGTCGACCATAGTAAGAAGGTAAAGTAAACCTCTACAAGGGCTGAGAGGACCAACGATATGAATATGGACGTGAAAACAGTGAGGATCCAAAAGGAAAGTGGCCTACTGCGGCTACTGTGTGTCTACATAACTTCAGTCGTTGGCATTCAATGCACGAACGAGTCAAATTACGAATATACTTTTGCATGCCGTGCCAGACCTACCTATCTGTAACTAGCTTGGTGGTTGCTCGGATATTCGGATGGGCTGAATCATGTAAAAAGTCAAAATGTTTGCAACGTCAAGGCACAAGTACGATAGGGGTAGGTGTGGCAAAGTTGTGTCACACATTATCGAGCCCTGGGAAATGGTTGAAGGAAACTCCGAGGGTTTGGGTGACGAGACCTGGCTTGGATCTGTGAAATCCAATTCCGAACGTTGGGATGCCTCCAAAGCTTCTAGGTTTGTGACCGCGGCTGACTAGAAATAGCGTCTACTCGAGAAAGTGCATCAGTCTCAATGTTGTCGGAGCCAGAAACATGATAAAAATCGCTGGAAAACTGTGCCACGAAGTCTAAATTACTTAATTTACGTGGAGAGTATTTACCGGTTCGACTGAAAGGCGTACGTCAATTGTCTGTGATCGGTAAAGATGAAGAACCGTCTGCCTTTGAGAACATGTCGGAAGTGTCTAACAGTACTGTACACAGCAAGTGGTTCCCGACCAAAAGTAGTATAATTAGTTTCAGCTGGTGGACGACGAGGGGAAAAAGCTAGTGGTTTTCATGTTGGTAATGGTAAAGGTAATGGTAATGGTTTATTTCGGATAACCCCGAGGCATGCTGCAAGGCAAGATTAAATGGTACAATTGGAAGCAGGGTCCGAATTTCAAGAGAACGATTCAGGTATGTGCACTCGATAATAGGCACGAGAAAGCACTTAAGTCACTCTTTGAGGCGGCGTCCGGCAAATTCCAACCCGAGGTCGGGTGGCCAAGCCGCCGAGTCAAGGTGGAACTGGTAGAAATTTAGAAGACTCTTGCGCAAATATCACAAAAAGAGGGACCGTGCAAAGGGGGAATCGGACAAAATTTACAAAAGTTTTGTTCATCTTGAGGTAAAAGAAGTTTCCAAGGGAGACGTGGACCAACTACAGCGTTCCGCGGAGTATGGCACGGCTTTATAATGGAAATCAGACGATGAAAAGAACGAACTTGCGGACAAAGAACTAGAAAAATCTTTCAAAGATTACCCTTGTAACGTTCAGTGACCGAATATCGGCTGAGTCAGGTAAATGCCCAGTGAACGGCTTATTAGTAGGGAGAGATGGCGCAGGTGATGGTGAAAAAAGTGGCCGGACGTGAACATGTAATCATTGCGTACAAAACTTACTTTCAGAAAGGTGGAACGTGGAAATGAGAACTGAGCGACAGATCAATTTGTGATGTGTAGCCATGATAGCTGTAGATACACGGTTTGCAGAGAAGATGAGTATTTAAATGGCAAGCAAGTATTTACATAATGATTATCGTCATCTAAAGGCTGAAAGTGATAGCCAAAGGGCTGCAAGGATCAAAGTAGCCTGAGAGGATTTGCCAAGATAGAATATCAGATAGGAAAAAGCACCAAAACAACCGATAAGCAAGTTTTTGAGGTTGGGCAATGAAGTAGTTGACGGGTAAAACAATAGCTCTTGATGTTCGTTGTAAAATGTGGACCACGTGATGGCGAACGATCAAAAGGCCGCGATACAGATGTCTCTCAGATGTGGATATATGGGGAGGGCATTAATCTATGCAAAGTGAGGATACTGCAATGCTATAGCCCTGTGTGGGTGAATCGTAGGACTGATGGAGATAGCTAACTGTCTCATTATCGTCATCTGTTGGGATGCCCTGGAGAAAAATAGTCGTAAGTGAAACATACTGTTTGGACATTATGGAAAGAAAGCTTACGACAGCATTAAGTGTGACTATTTTCAAACATAACAGTAAGTGTGATATAAAAAGGGGCGGGTTTTATCTCGGAGATTGGTTAAATTTGCTAATGGGACAGGCAAGTGGTTTGGCGCAAATCCTCAGGAAAAAGGATCATGAACGGTAAACCGATTACCGTAGCAGCTTTTCAAGCGCGCGGTTATTATGTGCTAAGAAAAGTAGTTTTCTTCATGCGTAGGAAGCGATAAGTTAAGATGGCGTAGATGGAGACGAGTACGATGAAAAAAGGGCGATAACTGGGACAGGTAGTGGCATATTTGCAGCATTTCTGGTGTAAAAGTAGCGTTTTTATGCCGCAATCGGTGCTGGTGGGTGGGGCTGACCGTGCCTTAGACACCCAACCTGAAAACCATTTTTCGTGACAGGAGGTGCGATCCGCCATCCTAGCTGCCCCGCACATCGTTTCAGACGTCCCGCACTCCCGGCATGCGCCGGCCAATGAGGCGGACCTGACCGCGCCCCGCACCGGCAGGTTTCGCACGACTGATGTTGGCGTTGTCATATAGCTGTAGAGATCGAATATTCCAGGAGCCTGCCACCAGGTTGAGAGGGATTCTAAAGAGCAGGGCCAACGTGGTGGTGACGAAATGATGAGCACGTAGCGAATTTTCAGCCGAAAATGTGGGCCACCTATTACGGCTAGCCATCGAAGGGAGGATACACTATCAGTGGTGGCCTGGAAAAATAAAAATTGAAAAAGGAGACCGGGATGCTCCCAGCAGGGGATCAACGGTCAATGGTAAAGAGAAACCTCTGGTACCTAGAAACCGGATCTACTTTTAAAGAATGCGGGCTACGGGCGAAAGAGAGAAGACGATGATGCTAAAAATGGCGAAGGCAATGACGAAGGATAAAGACGATTTTGCTATTGATGGTGGTCGCCGAGATGGGATTATGGGTTGAAGTGCCAGGGCGAACTAAGAGGAGGAGAATGAGCCCAGGTTGGTGCGAATAAAGTGAACTTGGCGCGATGTAGATGAGGGATAAGCATGGGGGCAATGTTACCTCCGACGGAGAACCTAGCACGTAGAGCGGACAGGAAGGAAGCTCCAGGCCTGGGGTCATCGTTGCCATATTTAGTGAATGTTATCTAGGCGGAAGATTACTACAGAAAGTGATGGGGTAAATGAACCTAAGTGATAGTCGATAAGTAAAGTAATTACTATTATGCTGGGGCTATGGCCCGTAAGACGGAGAAGTTGAATGGTCAAACTTCAAAGAAGTGAGAACTACGACTTTTAGAGGTAAAGTTGAAACTGTATTCGGAGTAACCACTCGCGTAATAAAAACGAAATTCCGCTGGAAAACGTGAAGCAACATTAGCGGTAGGAAAGTGTATTGGGAACAGAATGATTGGCAACCTAACTATGGGCTGAATTCAGTTATTGAGCCATATTCCTGAAGGGAACTGAGACTGGATTTTCTGTCCATGCTTGAGGAGGAATTGATGAAGCCATAAGGTGGAAAATAATCTGGACTAAAGGCCAGGTTATTAGAAGGATATAATAGGGCATAGAGTTATAGACCCTCCTGGTGCCTCGGCACAAGGGTCAGAGAAGTTGGTGGTAATCTGAAGGAGCGAAACGTGCAACTGCTAGTGACTAAGTGAGCATTTACTCAGGAAACTCTAATGAGAAATAAAATTACTACAAGGAACGATGAAACAAATGAACGTAAGTGATAGTCGACAAGTGTGCTAATTACGGTTGTGCTGAGGCTATGGCACGTAAGAGGGATAAATTGAACGGTGGAACTTTGGAGAGATAAGAGCTACGAGGCTCAGAGATGAGGTCGAGACTGGATTTGGAGTAACCGCTCTGTAGACTAAAAAGCGAAAGTCTGCTTGAAGACCAGGAGTCGAATTATCCGGAGGATAGTATGTGGGCCGTTGGTGGGATCAACATCCGTGAGGTCATAGCTGGGGGTTTAGTTACATCGACAAGCCAATTCAAGCATAAGAATTGTGACTTAGCTTCCTCCAGTGGAGAACCTAGTAAATGGGACGGGCAAGAAAAGGGCCGTAGACCTAGGGCTGTAACCGCCATTTTGTGTGGGTGTTATCTTGGTGGATGGTTTGACTTCGCAAAACACATGGTTGTATATGAAAGATTATTAAACGTTGAATGACATACTGCAAATTGTGTGGCACTTAGACCTCCTGGCCCCTGACTGGGACCAGCGTGTTAATAACCCAAACCAACTTCGTGCGCTTGCTCTTCCTAAGTGTACGGATCATTTTTGTATACGAGTGTCAGAACATCAAGCAGTTTGTTTGATTATTCTTTAAATCTCGGTAAGTGACCTTTTATACGGACATTCGGTGGAAGCTTATTCCACATTTGTGAATATTTAATAATAAAAAATCGGACCGTAGACTGGTTCAAGAAGACAGCTAATGACCGAATAACTGCTGCGTGGCAACGAATACCTCAGGCTTAATGGGCCTCGCACCTTAAGGAAGGCTTTGCAAGACCTGTATTCTAATAGTGAGTGGAAAAAGAACAATTTGTTCTTCATCCGTCGGGGCCAGAGAGGCTCGAGGTGTAGCAGGTCAACGCACAGTTTAAAGTTGAGACTAGACGAATAGACAACTGTTTGTTCAGTAAAGGTACGCTGAAAATTTTCAATGACAACCTGGCAAATCGGGCGCATGTACGAGCCAGCTGTTTAACTATACTCTAGCAATGGCCAAACGTGTGTTGTATGGACACTGAGTTTACATTCACGCGAAGGGAAGGTCCTGTGAACCATTCCTATTAGCCTTAGGGACCTAACAACTTGGATGTTTGTTTGCTTCGAGAAGGTATGCGAACAGGAATAGTATATGCCCAGTTCACATACTGATTATTTGTTGGGGATCAGATGACCACCCACACTAAACTTTTCGGGAGGGACATGACACTTGTATGTAAGAATGTAGCTTTTGTCCGCGTAGAACTTCACTACCATATCTGTACACCGCGAACTGAGCTATAGTATTACCCAACGAACTATCGTCGAAGGTGTACAACAGCTTTACACCATCGGCAAATAAAAATGGAGTTCCATGGCGAGCCACGTTAAATATGTCGTATATCTACATGAGGAACAACAATGGGCCCAGTACACTGCCTTGGATCACACAGCTGGGTACAAGGCTAGGTGTGGGAATTGTGCCATCAACGTCTACCAATTGGCTGCGCAAGGACAAGCACGATTCTAGACAGGCATACAGTGGATCATCAATGCCATATGTCTTGGCCTTTGACAAAAAACGAATATGGGATACCCGGTCGAGTGCATTAGACATGTCTAAAAAGACTAAGATCACTGCCTTAACATCTTTGGCAGCTGTCCTAATAAGGTATGAAAGGTCATTCATAAAGTCGCGCAGGATCGATGTCTTACGAAACCTTGCTGATTTTTACTTATAGGGTGAATTTGTAGGTGATCTATTAGTTTAACTTTTATCGTTCTTTGTGACGCAGACCACTGCCGTAGCAGGCCGCCTATGGCTTTGTCAGAGGCATCGGTGGCTATACTCAGTTGAGCTTCGGAGTCGAAATGAACCAACAAAGTTGTAGAAGCTAAGGGGATTTTACTACATGAAAGGCAGTTTTAGCATCATCGGGCAATTCTACGGGACCATCATCAGCACCTCGAGGCAAATCTGTTAATGACTGCATTAAGTGAGCACAGTTTAGGATCAAACTCCGATAATGGCTTTCTGTCCTGTTGAAAAGATAAAAGGTGGCCAGTGAAGGAGGAAGCAGAAAGTGACGAACGGCCTGTACCCTTCCTTCCATGGGCCAAGCACCACGTTCATTGATAACGTGGCCTAAAGTCTCAACTGATTCTTGGCCAAAGGCACCTTTTTCCGCAATGACTGTTATACCATTTGCGGTCAAACGCTCGGGCTACAGAAGTAGATGTTGCTACCGTGCATCTTCAGATTCACCAACTAATAGAAGTTCGTCTATGTAGGCGAGAACAAAATCTACACCCCTCGTAGCCTGGTCAATAAAACTCTGAAGGGTTGGTGCAACCTTGCATAATTCGAATGGCTTTCGTAGGAATTCGAAGGGACCAAAGGGTCTTGTTACAGCTGGCTTCTGTAATCCACGTTTGAGATAGGAATCTGGTGATAGGCACGTACCAGATCTATTTTGGAAAACACATGAGCACCGTTGAGGTTGGCCGTGATGTCCTGAATGTGTGGGTTGGGATAACTATCTTGGACAGTGGCAATATCGAGGGCTTTGTAATCTCAACAAGCTAGCCAATCGTCTAACTTTTAAGAGCCCACGAGAAGTGGTGAAGCCAAGGGACCATTCGATGCACGAATAAAAACCAACTCAGGGATGTGCTCGAGCTCAGCTCGCTAGATTTTTGGCCTGTAGGGTGCAAGCCGAAGCGCCCTAGAAAAAACTGGAGGATCTGATGTGCTTATGTGGTGACCTACGGAAGTGGCTACGGCCGGTAGTACGGACCTTGGGTGCGAGACTTTTGAGTATGTTTCTAATGCGTCACTAAACAAGTGAGAACCAGCCGTTTTAGGAAGGACAGGACTGATTGGGTCAGAATCAACAAAAATCCCATTCAGAGACAGATTAGTGACTCGATTTGCAAGACACTTGTAGCGAGAATCAAATAATAAGCCGGAGTGATACAGGAAATCACTACCAGGAATGGCATTTTGGAAGCCTCCGATCAAGGAAAACCAACGGAAGGTGCGACGAAGACCAAAATCAAACGTCTTCGAAATCTATTCATAGGCCTGTACGGAGGTACCGTTGGTGGCTCGTAAGGTGAAGGGGCACCTGTCTAAAGTTTGACCTGCATGTGGGAGCACACTTACTTGAGCATCTGTGTCTACCAAGAAGAGCCCCTGAATTGTGATTGATTATGTAGAACAGACAACTACCCTGTTCAGTAGCGTCCTTCGCAACTGCCCACTGGGGCCATCGTTGCCCTGACTAGCCACTGTCATTGCGCAAAAGGGAGTGCCATAAACCGCCCTTGAACGGTACCACTGACGATACCAAATAAGAGCGTCGGTTGATGTTGGCCGAACCGGAATTCGTATACGGTTTCTATTGAGAGATCTGTTTGGGCGACTTTGTCTGGTAGGTGAGGCCGTGGTCGGAACTCCAGCTGAAGACACGCAGGGTGACTCGACCCTTTTGACAAGATCGTGCAAAGTGGCTTTTAAAGGGGCAGTGAAGAAAGCTGTTTGTTAGGAAGTCGCCCGAATGAATTTTGGCCCGTAGGTTTCTCTAGTTTCGTTGGCCTTCTCGGCAGGCTTTTCAAGAATTTCTTCTGTGGACACACAAGGAAACTTCTGCATGTCGCTGAGATGAAGTTGAGGACAAATCTCTTTCAGGGGACTACTATCAATCTTAGTAGTTCCTAAAGGAGTCCCCAAGCACCGAACCAACTGCGAGGGCTTGCGATCTCCGAGCTAGGAGTCTGCAAACAAACGGACAATTCGCTGTTTGTCAAATATATAAATCCGTCCGATCACTGCTGCAGTGATGCTTTCGTAAGGGTTGGGTTCTTCTGACTCCATCGTATCTTGCACTCTGTGAACGATGTGTGGAGGAAGAACTGCGACCATGCAGTGAAACGTACTAATTTTCGAAGTCAAATTGCGCAGAGCGAGCGTTGATTCCAGCTGTGCGGATCAGACCCCGGGGTAACTTTTCTTGAACGGTGCTGGAGGAACGGCAAATGCATTTACCTCAGCGTTAGAAACTAAGGGTCGCTCATATTGCGAACGGTGTTTTGAACTAAAACTACACAAAAAGTGATGAAACCGACTCAGTGGGAAAAATGCAAACAAACTGGTTGAAAATTTACAGTCACTGCCGACTAAAGTCGAGAAAATTGTATGCCGGTATTCTAGGATCTGTCAAAATAATTGAAAAGAGAAGCGCTAAGCAAATCAGTACTCAAGGTACCGGATGCCAAATAAAGCCCGAGAATGGCCTATAAAAAGGGACAACAGGCTAATAGTTCCAACGCGAGCCAACAGGCGGTAAGGGTCGATGGAATAGGTGAAGAAAGTTTTCCATCGAGGCAATTTCTTCCACATTTACGATTGGGAACGACACCGGATGCCATACTAGCTGAGGGAGCCAAACGTTCAACCATCCGCAAGCAGAGCAGACAAAAATGTGTTTTTCAATTGGCGGAAGCCGATTGTCCTCACTGCAAGCGGAGAAACAACGTACAGCCCTGCGGCATCTAACAACATACAAACTGTTTAAAGCAAAGTGCTCATTGGTACTGTTTGCCTAGAGCAATTCTTGGTCATGAATGTACACATTCGAACTTAGTCATCTCCAGGTCGCCACAAGGTCAGCTCCGTTCAGAACAGGAAAATTCGTGAAATGTTTCCAGTAGGTCGGAAGAGTAGCAAGATGGGGCGGGAGACAAAATTGGTGACGTTAATAAAGAAGCCAACTTGGAAGCACACTTTGGGCCTATGGGTAGTATATCTTCAGCTTGGGCTGGTTCGTTTACTTCCGGTGAACGAGGTATTTGCCGGATCTTTTCGGCCGGCAAAACAGGACAAAAACTGTAGCTACAAGAAGGATGAGCCATAGGATCGGATAAATTGATATTTTTGTCGGGCCTTCGCGTAGACAGAAGTCTGCTTTTCAACCACCTCATCGAATCAAAGAGTTAGCAGAGAACGATTTCTTTGTGATGTACTAACTGTCAATAGAATTAGAGCTTAGAAGAATACTCTTGATTCGTAGGGTTTGATCGACCGAATCTGGGCCTACGAGCTAAAACTTTACGAGCAAAATGTCAGTCTGAATGGAGGGCGGGTGATGCTACAGTTGGTTGTTCTTAGAGGGAAAGAGGACGAAGCCATACTTCTTTTTCAGGTCCATCAAGGGGACGCACTCAAAGCTACTTCCTAGCAGTTTGCCTCCCTCCAAAATCGGATCACAATTGGACGAAAGGATGTTTTCCAATATATCAATGGCCCAGTGTGGTGACCGAATCTTTCTTAATTTAGTAGCTTTGTTATTGATTGTACTTTCCCATAGTAATGTCTTATAACTCATGCCTATTCATATTTCAGTCTTGGCCTTGTTTCCAGTTCATTAAAGGCTTACTTCTAGCACTTTTCTTAGACTTCTGTTATAAGTCGCTTTCCGCTGATCATAATACCCAGGCGAAAGTGACCATCAACATCGTCCAGCGTAAAACAGCATGACAAACCCAATAACCACTGCATTTCTCACCATGCTGCACGAAAAAGGATGAATATACGGGATGGAATGGGAGTGGATCTATAAAGGAGAGAAAAGGGAAAAAAGCCATAATAGCCAACACACGGAATACACCGTCTTACTGTACAAATACGCACCGATCAATCATTCTCATTATGCGGAAGGTGACCACACGACCTTACCTGAAAACGGCTTCCCGCCATATCCACCAGTTTCTTGAGCCAACTGGAAGACGGATCTTTTGGGCTCCAGCCACAAAGACGTGAGACGCCTACTATTCCTACGTTTCCTGTACATCTTACGTTCCCCGCTGCCACGTTATCTGTTGACCTCCACGTGGCTTCTTCCACTCCTGAGGAGGAACGGAAAATAGGCCATGGTATAGTAGACGTGCGTTTGCCATACGTACCAAGTGCCCCAAACAACGACGTCTACTAAACCAGATACGCTGCTACAGAATGTTCTCCAAATTAGTACCCAACACACGGTTTCTGGCCTCCAATTCGCCCACTCGGTTATTCCACCCAATCTTAGCGATACTACGTAAACACCGGTGGTTGAATACCTCAAGACGACGGAGGTTTTCTGAAAGCAGGCTCAGAGTCTCGCAAACATACAGTGAAACTGAACGCACCGTGACAAAACCTATGCAACTTTTTAACTCCAGTGGTATATAAGATTGGCATCTCAAATGCCTCAACCTAGCGTACGCCACCCGAGCTTTAGATATATACGTACTCACCTCCACCACAGTACTCCCATCCGTCGTCACGTTGCTTTTGAAGTAACCGAAGTGGTCGGTAACTGCCAGCACCTCTTTCAAGAACTGATCTCCAGTCTTGCAGCTTCGTTTCACACTTTGAAGGTGCATGGCATATGCTAAACGGAGCTATAGCTGTTGCTTGTTGATCTGGTAAACATTGTCGGTGTTCCTTTGATTCGAAAAAGCAGACAAGGTAGCCCACCTAATCCGGGTCACAGAGTTTTTGACTATTTCCTAGTTCGAACCATACGACCAGGCGGCTTCAAAATGTACTCTCCATTATCTCATCCATGATGAAGTTGAACAGAAATAGAGAAATCCTTGTCGAATGACGCTAATCGCCTCAAACGGACTAGATAGTTCACCGCAAACCCTTACGTGGCCAAAAGTGCGAGAGTACAATGTTCTCGATAGGCCCACGAAAGTCCGCGGCATAACTTTTCGGTGAAGAGTACTGAATAGCGATGGTCGATCAACTGAATCAAAGACGCCTCTCAGATCTAAAAAAACATTATTTCGGTCGGCCGAGCGCGTGACGCATTTCAAGTAGTTGGCGAAGTGTTAGAATTTGGTTGGTGCATCCTAGACCTGGGCGTAATGTGACTTGTTGTTCGCGGGCGTTACTCTCGCAAGCCGGGATAAGATGACTCAGTGAAATCGACGGTAATACCTCGGTGACTATCGGAATTAAGCTAATCCCGCCATGGATACCACGGTCATTACGTATTTTTTTGAAGATGGGAACAATCGATGACTCGCCCTATAATAACGAAGTACGCTCCTCCTTCTAAATGCCACGGAGAAAGTTGGTAAGTGATTTTATCAACGCACCACCAGCTAGTTTGAAAAACACTGAAGGAAGTTCGTTGAAACTGGCCGTTTTGCCACGCTTTGCTAATCGAATACATGACTTCAGTTCCACTTTTGCTGGGGGCTCAAGTGGTACCACCCAAGAAATCCCAGTTGTTGATACAAGAATAACTACATTGGCGCGCGGCCAGCTAAACTGCTCCTTGAGGTATTCGACCCAACGGTCGAGCCTTTGCTCTTTGCCATCAATGAGCTCTCCATTTCTATCGCATATCGTTCCACTGACCGGGATTTGCCGTCCACCGGTGTCACGAATAAGCATAAACGTTCCTTGACTGTTACCTGAAGCAGCTTCTCTTTTCATTTCATTGGCTTCCTTAATCCACCAGTTTTCGTGCTCATTCTTAAGGCTTTTGGTAACTTGCTTTTGTGTTTTTCTCCGTATCATTTTCTTAGTTTTACAGTTCGGGAGCTGACTGGCTAAACATGCTGCAAAGTGCATTGCCTGTTTGATGTGGTTCCAATGCTCGAGTACATCACCATTAGTCGTAGATCCTAGATCGTATGCGAATTTATGTTCATGCAAACTACTCAAGTATGAGTCAGTTTGACGCAGCAGCCACCGAGAACGTTCAAAGGTTCCTGACAGGGTAATCGCCTGGTTATTAGGCTTTGTTAGGCTGTATTGAACGATATATCCTGCTCAAATAGTAACCATTTTGGAAAAAATTAGGGTGAACTGAACCATTTTCCATGGTCCGGAATAGAGCAGATTCCTGGAATCAATGCCACATTCCGGAAACTTGAGGGGCTCGCACAACTTGCGAGATTTGGAGGCAAAACAGTGACAGCTCCCCTAAACACCTGGGCCTTAATATCCAACTTCTACCTTGTAAACTAATAGATCTTCGAGGTGGGCTACCAGAAAACCTATAGGCTACTGAGTCTGCAACGGGGTCTGAGACACATCTGAGCATTTTTACTAAAGTGCATAACCTCGCATAGCCCGTTAACCCGTGCCCAAATAAGACTAAGGGTTTTGACGTAGGTTTGTGTTCTAAATTTCCTTATTAATAATCAAACCGCAATAAAACTCTAACTCGATGCACCGCCAGAACAATACACAAGCTTCGGAAATTCGCTTTCTTTAACCCATGCAGTCATGTCTGAGACTCACGCTTCCAAAGTGGTACTTTCTTCAAGCAATGCATTATTCTTCCTAACACCCGTCTGCGACTTTCCACAAAACTGTTTTGCCGTGACCGACAACCGAATCACTTCCCATGCAGTCCTCTCTTCCAATTATTCTTTTTGGGTTAGGTGAATTTTAAAATCATTACTGTTCATCAGTTTTCTTCCTCAGCGGATGGCTTGGGGCCGATACTTATTGGTATGTGAATAGTAATCACCCACTACTACAGCAGCGGCTGGTGGCCCACTCTGTGGCAGTTTCACTGTGGGTGGGAACGGCCACCCCTAGCAGTTGCGGATCCCATGGGTCACGTGCAAAGAAAGACGGATGGGGAAGGGAATGATTAGTACACCCTTATGGTTAGCATTATTCACTGCATTCTTGTAACAAAAAACAGACGAAAAAACACTTTCGGTTGAGGAAAGCTTGAGTCAGCGCTAGCTGCTCTCTTCACTGACAAACGACTTCTTACAACGGCCTAGACCCGATCTTGCACCCGGAAGAACACAAGAGACTTGAACTATAATAATAATAATAATATTAATAATAATAATAATAATAATAATAATAATAATAATAATAATAGTAATAATAATAATAATAACGATAGTTTCTTTCGGAGGTGCTCGAAGTATGCCTTATGCATGAAGAAACTTTTTACAAGCGACAAAATGGACAGACAAAATTTATGAACAATATAGAAATGCAGGAGACAAAGTAGGATTAGGTAGAACTAGGGGGGAGATGAGAGGGGGATAAATGTATGCACACCAAGGAATAACAAAGGAAGTTGAAGCGAATCCAAGGATGAATTCAAATATATGCCCGGCAAATTTGAAAGTCAAGGTCAGATGGAAGAAGTTGCTGAGTTTCGTGGAGGAGACCGCAGCCTGTGTGATTTACATGGGGAGGGCTAAAAATTGGCACGGGAAAATATTGTAACCCGAAACGATGAAGAAAAAAGAAAAAAGGAGGGAAGAATGGAAGAAAGAAAATATTTTGTTGTATGGCAAAGGGGTGGATAGCCTTGAAGTATGCTACGTTGCAGTGAAGGGTTAGTGACATTTTGAAAACAGGTAGCGAGCAATGCAAGACGTAAACAGGCATTCAGGTGGTAACAACGGTTTGGAAGTATGGAGATACGGTGAATGTGAGCCACAGGTAGACAAAATGGACGCACATCATAAGACGCGGCGGGATGGAGGCAAAAGAACTGGCCGGCAAGGAGCTGGAGGAGGCAGAGAAAATAAGTGGATACATATATAGATATGTACATTTATGTATATATATATATATATATATATATATATGAGCTGGAGCAGATAGCAGTGAAAGGACTGAACATGGAAGTAGCAGTGTTCGGACGAGGCAGATAGGGTTAGTTCCAATGATACAGGATTACCCTGGACATTTCCTAATGAATTGTTTTATGACAGATGAACGTGGGGATTGACAGAGAAAGAGAAACAGGTATGGAAGCACAGGAGTGATGGTTGTGAGCAGAAGTTGATAAACGGGGGAACACAAAAGAAAGGATGTACGAAAACAGGTAAGGGTGAATCTAACATTCCGATTGATGCAGGCGTGATATGTGGTGACGGTCGAAAACCGGTGAAGCTTCAATAAATGGATAAAGGATATGCAGCAAGATAGCCTTGAAAGTGACTAGAGAAGGTAGAGCGAATAGAAGTACAGGGTGGTTGGAGATGTGTAAAAGGTCACTGAAGAAGAATAACTTTGAGGTTAAACAAACTTTGGTGTGGAGATGCAGCGGATGAAAAAGAAGAGCAATAAGGATGCGGGGCATCAAAGGGGTCAGGTAATAGCAGATCGTACGGTTTGAAACTGTACGTCAAAATGATGACCTTGGGATAACATTACATTAGATGGAAAGCCAAAAAGCAGCGCAGCATGAAAGACACAATGAAGATGCCTGTGGCGAGCAATAAAAGAAGAAAATGAGAGTACTGACCGAATAAAACGAGGTAAGAGATGACCAATCAGATCGTTTTACTGCAGATGGCACAGAATGAAGACCGAAAAGAAGGAAAGTAGCCAGCTAGGAAAACCTGTGACAGAACAAAAGGAAAGAGAATTAGTTGTACATCGGAATTGGGAAAATGGAACTGGAGAGCTGCCTGCCTGCGGCGATAACACATATGGACTGAGCCAGAAAGTGGTAATTAAGACAATGCCTAGGGGGAAGATTCAGGGAAGAATTGTGAATCTGGACATGGAAAATATGATGATGATGAGATAGTAGTAAATTTAGTCGTAAAAAGTGCAAGGGTTTGAACGGCTAGTTCTTATATAGTGATAGGTTATCGTTACGGATGGGTCCATTGCGTAATTTTGGGAGGTAAAAATGGAAGGACAATAAAGTATGTGGCAAAATGGTAGCTGGTGAGGTATGCGATCGATGGGCTTTATAAGTATCTGGAGGTACCAAGTGAATGCAGATTACGAGCCGACAGGGGCTAGATGGGTGTAAAAGGAAGTAATTCGGGCATGGGCAGGGTAAAATTGGTAGAGCGAGAGTAACGTCATACAGTGAGGGTTGTCATTGTGACAACTGACAGAAACAAAAACACAATTGGTGGGTGTGCATACACATGTTGAGAAACATAAACGTGACGTGATAAGAGTGCTGACAAAAACGAGAGATGAGCAAACCGTGGCGGAAGAAAAATGGCGGGAGCATGTGACACGAAAAGGACGGTGATGACGGCCGTGGGACGAGGAATGTTGGAGAGTGCAATCCGCAACCGGTGCATGTGGGTGGGGTTGACCGTGCGCTGAAAAACACATCGTGAAGTGAACACAGGTGTGATCCGCAAGCCCAATTGTGCTAGCATATCGTTGCAGACAGCCTGCATGCCCGATGTGCCCCGACCAAAGCCAGGGATCTGACCGCCCCCGCACCATAGGGATTGGAATGAGTGACCATTGATGATTTATCAAAGGACTGAGACACCACGATAAGGGTGCATGGTTCATGATCAACCATTTAGGTTGTGGGAACTTGGACAACAAAGCCAACGAGAACAGTGAGGGGTAGACGGCCAAACAGTGTTATCATCCAGGTGCAACAGCCAGGGAGGTGTTCACTACAGTGCCCGAAGTGGTCGGCCGGAATTGAGGATCGCTGGAAAGGGAAATGAGATAGAGGAACTCAGTTTTTGTATGGCCCATCTGAGGATCAACGATTAGCGGAAAGAGAAGGGCTAAGTGAAGCAGGGGCATACTGGTGCAGCGGACCCCTAAGAAAACTTGGGGCCATGGAGATGTGGACTTAAAAAAGAAGACACATAAGTAAGAGCTAACAGATTCAGTAACGATGCTGGGATTCGATCTGGAGTAGGTAACCAGTGGAAGAGAATAGTAAATTCTGCATGAAATTATGGAAGCAGCTCAGCTGGGGATAGAGTGGAGGCAGAATTGGTGAAGTCAAAGCTGGTTGATGAGTTCAGTTTGTGAGCCACATCAAGGGAGAGAAATGAGACCGGATTTTCCGGTTCAAAATCGCAGACGTATTGATAGAAGTATATGTGATGGGACCTGATGTGGAAAAGAGGCAAATAAGCAAAATTATGTCGGGCAGCACTGGGTTACTTAGCATGTTTGAGCCAATAATTTCAGGACAGTAATATATATATATTTATGTGTATTTACTTAGATGTATATATGCATATACATCGGACCAAGACTTAGTTACTGGTGCAGTTTCTGTAGTTTCTTCGATTTTGGTCTCAGTGCCGAAGACTAGATAAAATGATAACGGTAATAAATCCTAGGGTAGTTGAGGCATATTAAAAATCTGTGTGGAGGGTTACGGTGGTTTCCCTGAGAATGTAAACGCATCCGGAAAAAGTATTTCAAAATAAATTTAGCGAGATTCGATAAGTCGGTATGGAAAAACAATTGGCGGAAGCAGACGTGTTTTAAATAGGTCTATGGTGCAGTCTAATGAAAAAACCGTCAAAAAAAGGGCTTGTAATTCCAAAGCGGTGAAATTGTCTTGAAGGGTGAGGTGGTGCGAGAAAGCTGATTAATGGATTAAAAGTCGGGGTTTTTCTCGTACTTTTGACCTTCGGTTGTGTTAACGTTTTTTAAGCGCAAAACAGTTGGGACAGAAAGGAACTTATCAACAGCATGCACGAATGCATACTTCGACTGAGAAGTTCTGATATGCAAAGGTAGTTTATTTCAGATTATGAAGTACTTGAAGAGAAAGAATTGAGAACGTAAAACGGTCCTTGCGGAGGGTGTGGTATTAGTATGCTGTCCATTATGGAGTGAATAACCAGTATCTGGGGAGGAGCATTAATGGTTGGAGGAAAAGGATTTTTTAGCCAATAGTTTATACAGGAATGCCAGGTTTAGCTTGATGCGACGGACCCATAACGGTTCAACTTTAAGGAACAAACATCATTCCTTGTAGTTTAAATTTGACGACCAACCGATAAGCTGCTTTGTGAATCTTCACTGAATGCATTCGATAATACTCCTGTGGGATTTTCTAATACTAGAGAAGATAAAGGAACAAGATTTGAGAAGGAGCCTGGCACGTAATTTGTGCATGTAGAGAAAGCTCTCCCCAAGCTGAATGATCTGAACAGCATACCAAGTCCCCTTTTAGCCTTCGCCATTTGGAAAACAACATGTCTGGAGAAGTTAAAAGAGCAAGAGTAACTTAGACCAAGGTCTCTTATTAAGAGCTGGCTGTCGATGGGTAAGTCGCAGATGCATGAGGAACCTGAAGGAACCTGGCATTTGCAAGTAAGATGTATACACTTATCGGCGGAGAATTTCATCGCCCAGGTTGAGCACCATTCATCAAGAGCGGCTAAGTCAGCGGAGACTTAGAGGACAGAAGTACTGAAGTTGCCAGGTGAAAGGTGTGGAGTACCTGAATGTAGTCCAAGAACAGGAACGGTGTGCCATTAGGTATGTTGTCAGAAACATCATTTATACAGGAGAAAAAGGAGGGGCCCTTAGACACTTCCCTGAATAACACCACTAGTAACAGGGCCGGGGGTTAAGGGTGTGCCCGTTATGCAGGACAACCCGTGAAAGATGAGGTGGGTAGGATGAGAACCAAGAAGGCAGTGGGTCAATGATGCCAAATTGTCGTGGCTTTTTTATAACATGCGGATGGGGTAGACGAATAAATTTTCTAGGTAAGTCTAGCTGAAGAACGACAGAAGATTTTCCACTTTCAGCAGAGTCAGTGACGAAATTAAGAAAATACTACTGACTATTCATACAGGATCGTGAACGAAGGAACCTACGTTGGTTGCCATTATTAAGGCTGAGGATTAGTTAGTAGTTATTATTTTGATCTTTACCTATCTTTTCCATTATTCTGGATAAAATGGGGTCATGGTCTACAGGGCGATAATTGGTTATCTCATGCAAGGGCCTCATTTTGAGAAAGGGGACTATTACCGAGCTCTCCCAATCAGCGGGTACGGTGCCACCATTGAATGAAAGATTGAAGAGATTAGGCAGCAAAAGAGGGAGACCCGGTCTGTAACTGACAAGAGCAACTGGTGGTAGGCCATCGGGGCCTAATCGAGTTGGGAGCTTGCCACTGGATGGTAGATAGGAAATACTCTTGGCACCGAAGGGTGTCGTAGAAAGGACAGAGTCAGGGAGGGACAAAGATGAGAGAGGGCCAATGAGAGTGGCTGGAGCCACGGCTGGAGCAAAGATTGCATTAAAAGCCTCTACTATACGGGATAGGGAGGTGATAGATGAACCATTATCCAGAATCAGGAGTTGGAAGTCGACCTAATATCAACGTTTCTAGACTAATGCAACGTGGAAAGAAGTTGTGATTCACTGGGATGACCCAATGCCTGAGCTTCTTGGCCACGAAACCCCGTATTATTTTGTCGTTGATCAAGTGCGTAGAAGCGGTTTAGGCAAACAAAATGTCAAAGTCGTTGGAACTATGTAGTTGTTCGAGAATTTTGTGATACTTCTAATGAAGTAGCGAGATAGGATTCCCTTTCTCAGTTGTAGCCTGGGAAGTATAAGACAGTTTGTTCAGATAGTCGTAAAAGAGGGAGCAGAAAATATCCGCAACGATCTTAGGGCCATCCATGAGAAACTAATCGCCGGAGTATTTTTGGCACTTGACAATGACCAGCAAAGTCCAATTTTTGCAGCGGAATGCATTATTTGAAGGGAGCATAGAATAAGGGGGGCACTAAGGGGCAGATGTCAGATAACCATTTTATGGTCACTGACAGGGATATTTTGTTTTACTGACACGTGGATGTGAGGCGTGTTTTCAGTGTACATCGGATCTAGTATGTTTTCGTTTCCGGTGGGTTCCAAACATGTGTCCTGCCACCAAGATGAACACTAGTAGTAAGGTCCACCAGATTGGGAAGAGCCAGGAGTGCGGGCCAATAAGTTTGAGGAAGAATAAAGTCACCCGGGTGAATTGAGGACACGCGGAGTGGCCCCACAGATGGTGAGCTGCATCTAGGGCTACAGTAGTAACAGCTTTCTTTGCACAGGTCGAGGAAGCTGGAGCCACACTGGTCCAAGGGGGCAGCGGTGTACCGAAGGGTTCCGCGCTTGGACCACTGTTGTTTGCAGTAAATACGAATGATATGGTGACCATACCAGACTGTCCGTGGCCCCTATTTACGGATGACATAAAGCCAGTATGGCAGCCGGCCTCGTTTCAACTGTAGGTCAATTAAAACAGGATTATTGCACGGACAGAAGTGTGGGGTTATCGCCGTAAGCAGCCGAAGGTAAGCCCTTGCTGTATGACGGGGGAAACAACGAAGGCAAAAACTCAGGTCTGCCCCTCCCAGCTAGGATTGAGTCCGCTACCCTGGTAGGGGACCTAGGTAGTCTTGTGCAAAAGAGCTTCAAAGAGTCTGGGCAGCCTTCGTCGGCAGGGGTTAAATCAAACGGGGTGCCTTTCAACTTAAGAAGAACAACGTTGTCCAGAGGCCACATTTATTCCTTCTATACAAAGAATGACCGCGAGGTATAGCTTTGGGAATTTCGAACAAGCGCCGAAGACAAAGTGGTGATGGGAGGCTTTCAAAGGAAGTTCACTCGAATGATGAGCGGAGCGCAAGGGAAGGACTAAAAACTCAAAACTCCTTCTTCTTTTAATTTCGTAGGCATAGGAGAGACCTGATAATGAGCTACAAGTTTTACAGGAGAATCACCACAGCTAAGGGGCCATTACTGACTCATTGTCATAACCCTAGACTCAGGGAACACGAGCACCAACTGGACAAACCAAAAGCAAACGGGATCATAAGGGCATGTTTTATTTCTCATCCAGTCATGGACAAGCGGAACTGGATGCCTCCACATTTGGTGACCGCAACCTTGGTCTGTGCTTCGAAGCACAAAATGGATGCGTGCTGGGCGGAAATATACCTAGACTATGGCCAACCATCCCAGGGAACTGCTTACTCTCGTCTCTCTATAGTTTTTCTTCATTCCCGACTCGTTATTTTATACTGCCTCTCGTCACTCTAGAGTTTTCTTTCTGTATCTGTCCCTATTACAGCCCAAGCATCAATCAACCCATTACCACTCCACACTTACGTTTTCATATTTTTCAAGGAATCGTGGTATGTGTTACAGAAGAAAAGCAGCGAGATATGAGGCTGAAATTATAATAATGCTAAGTTACTGTTCCCGGGGTCGTGCATGCTTCATTCCTTTCCCTTCAGCTATTATGAACAGCAAATTATATTGGCTAGCTGGAATTTGCAGCGAGGCAAGAACTCTTTGAGCTCTCGGTGCAAGAAACTGAACGTTTACTGGCCCAAGTCACAAGCACGGTGGACCGACCTGACTCGACTTTACCTGTGTTCAAAATTGTTCTCTTGATTTCCCTCGAACTTGTACCGGCAAGTATGCTTCATGAAACTTGCGCCTTCCGGTAATCCGGAGCAATCATCTATCGGTATTTTTCCGCATCACCTTTGCACAAATTTTACCTACCACATTCGATCACAATGTTAGTTTCAGCAATTTCATGTCCGGCCGACTCTTTATTGCCATAACTGAATTCAAAACAGAGTCATATTTGCCGCATAAATTGTTTTCGTTTTCCTCCATCCGAACTCCGTCCAGCCTAACTGTACTTCTACTGAGATGTTAGAACCCTCCTGTGAAAATTTGTAGATGCTTCATCTTGTTTGATGTTGTTGTCCAATAAAATCCTGCTCTAACGCATGCATCTCGGCCAAGACCGAGATATATGACGTTACCAGTAGTGGCTGTTGTGGTAATACCACTAATAATATTAATTATTTAGCATTTCGAAGAAATTTACTCAGCATTCCAGGGCGGAGGTTTTTGGCGACGCCGCATTCATTTCTGGCAATAATCATCATTTCACAACCTCATGTATGTACTCTGTTTTATCAGTCCAGACCAGCCTAACCCTGGTTCGACCGCCATTATGAAACAGGCCTTTTTAAATCCTCCTTGGTTGTGTCTCCCTCTGTATTCCCTCTTCTGCAGGTCTGCATAAACATCTCTGTGAGTCGACTCTGGTTCTCCGACCACTATCGGGGCATCATTCAAATCGTAGCCATAGTTGTCGACCGCTCCCGTAAGCCATTCGTCTTGGAAGCCCATCGAGCTCAGAATCTTAGGTGAATAATTGTCCGTCGTGTACATAGTTTTGGCATAGTCACCGGATTCTATTTCAGATTACCAAAGATGCAACGCATTGGTTAAGATCTATCTGGCTTATCGTGTAGAAAGCCACCGTTATGGGCAAGTAGTCACAAAAGTCGGACAGCATGAAAAGTGCGGTATCTGGAAAAAAATGGTGCTAAAGGGCAGCATTGCCGTTGTGCCAGCCGGAGGTTATGTTGGGATTGAGGCAAAATAGTTCCTGCTACATAAATCACAATATCAGATCAGAATCAACTAGAGGTTAACAGGAAGGATCAATAAAACAATTGAACAGATAGAAGGAACGGAAAAGGCTCAGTGACCAACCGTCAATGAAAATGGGGAACTGAACAAAATGAAAGTGATTCGCGAGAAGAAACCCAAGCGATGCCAATGGAAGCTGAATAATACAAGAGAAGGATGTCTCAGATAACTGTGAGTGTGGTAGAAAATGAAGAAAAGAACAGGGCTAGGAGCCGGATCGTTTTGAGCCTGGGGAATTCAGCTATCTGCTAAGGCATCAACAGGCGAGAAAAAGACCCAAGAGTGCTGTGGAATGAAGATACAAAAATTGGGCAGGGCTACGACAAGGGTGATAGAAAACTGGAAAGACTATGAAGCGCAGTGAGAATTGGTAAGAGCTCAAGGAATCCGACAATCAACTGACGTGCAGAAACATAATGAAGTGAGAGTAAACACTGGAAAACCCAAACACGACTGAAAGTGGGGATGTTTACGTAAAGTTGTTACAGCTTAGTGGGAGTGTAGAAAGAGATAGAAAACTGTCAGTCAATTAAGACCTGCAAAAGCTCGAAAACCGAATGATTTTTCGAAAACCAGCGGTTGACTGATATGGAAAGAAACCCAGGAAGGCCCCTGGGAAGAGTGAAATTATCCAAATAGAACATAAGTGGAATATTTACTTCAGATAACCATGAGATAGGCGGAAAAGGTGGGAAGAAACGGGACCAAGTTCCGGGGAATTAAGGGCTGATGCAGTTCAGAAATCGGAGCAAGACTAGAGATTAGACGAAATCACCGAATTGTGCCATACCGAAGCGCGGACAGAAGAAAAGGTGACCAATCAGTGGACAGTTTTGAACTGGATAGAGGACTGGGTTTGAGGCACCCAAGTAAGTTAAGCATTGCGCTGCTTCGAAGTCCAGACCATCCCTAAACCTCGATCTTCAGAGACGCCAAAGTTCATCAACTGGAGGATCCAAGTGGTGCTTAGACAGTTAAATATTTTAGATTTTAAATGAGATTTAGTCTGAGGGGACCGAGGGCCCGAAATAAGCCTTTTTCTATGTTTTGAGATGAAGGGAGAGCAAGGATTTAGACCTTAAGCCAGTTTTACCTAGGTGTTCGTTAATGGTGGAGGGCCATTGAAGCAGGTGGCAATCGACTCCAAACGAGAAGCTGCGTGTTTCAGACGGAGAAGGATAGTTGAGATAGTAAATTTTGTAGAAAGACGACTTAGCTTCCGTTGCTAGAGCCATGGGGTTTCGACGTCGAGAATTTGGCAGCGCTCTTCACGATTTAAGGCGGTAGGTCATCCAGTTATTTTCCTTGACATGCCTCTGGATGTTTTTCATGGTAACGTTATTAGAGTAAAACAAGCTAGAGTTCAGCACGCCGATTACTGTCTATCAGTAGCCGCCATTCACCAGTCTACCAACTTAGTTGTCGTTGCGCTGCAGCTTTCTCGCAAACCCCACGGAAGAGCAGCCTGTGCGCATCCAGTCAGAATACAGTTTGTCACAAGTTCAATATTTCGCATTCACTGTCTACGCTGTCTTCACCCACAACCGATACAACGACCAAACCGCTGCTTTCTTTATCTTTCTCCTTTCAGGTCTCAACGTTTTGATGACACGCATCATTCACCCCGCTAGATAATAATGCTGACATGCACGTCAATGGTGAAGATCACCTGAGAATTATTCCTTGATCCTACTTTGGATAATCTGATACTGCAAACGGAAAAGTGAAAAATATAAACTATAACTTACCTAGTCTCTGTCCTGTCTTTTTTGAGTGATCAATCGCCGTAAAATAGCATGTATTACAGTAATGAATGGATCATGGCAAGGGAAACCTCCTCCCCAAATGGACTCATCGGGGTAGACAGGTTTACCGGATGATAAAAAACTTCACCTTTTGGGATATAAATACAGATGGGTCCTCCGGAAGCTTTCTAGTTATCACCATCGTCTTTCTCGGCTGGTACCAGCGGAAGTAAGTCCAGAGAAACAATTCATTTTCCTCTGTTGTAAATATTGGTCTTGAGTGCAGACAAAAAACTTTCTCTTTTCCGCGCAAGAGCTTGTCTGTCCTTAGTGTTCATTGTTTAGTGATGAAAACTGGCTCTGAAAATTCTGCAGTTTCTCCACCAGCAAGGGATTTTTAATTTTCTTCCGGTTAATAAACACGAGATGTACCAGGCATGGAGAGAGGATAGGTCCCCCAATATGTTGCAAAGGGTCACGGATAGGGCATTAGGGTGGAAGGCGTAAACTATTTTTATATCATCTGCAAAGAGGTATGGGGTACCGTAGCAAATAGGGGAGAAAATGTCGTTGTCATAAATGGAGAACATTTTTGGGCCTAAGACGCTGCCTCCGATGACACCACCAGTGATGGGTTTGGCAGAAGATAAGTGCACACCGACCAAGGCAGCTTATGATCTGTGAGAGCGATATGAGGATAGCCAGGAGAGAAGATCCGTTGTACCAGGAGTTCGAATTCTGGCTATCAGGTGCAAGTAGAAAATAAGGTCGAAAGCCTCAGACATGTCGAGGTACAGGAAAAATGCAGAGTTGCTGGCGTCAATTGCAGAGGATAGGACACTGAGGTAGTCCAGCTGGCAGAAGGAGCAAGAGTGGGAGTTCAGAAAACCACACTGACCAGTGTGCAGTAAGTTGTTAGGTAAGAGGTATCGAACAATGATTTTGATTATTCTTTCCGTGATTTTGCAGGCTACTGAGGTATGGTTAACGGTCGATAGTTATCCAGGTCATGTTGTGCGCCCTTTTGAAGCTCGAAGTGATAGCGGAGGGCGTCTACTGAGGGGATACGAAGCCATGAAGCATGCAGGTTTTGTTTAAATTAGGTAGAAATAAAAAACCATTGGGAACACCGAAACGAAGAAAAGCCGGTGGAAAGCCATCTGCGCCCGGTTTCGGAGGAGGTTTATGAGAAAAGGCTAATTTGTCACTTTCTGGATGGGCTAAGGGAATTGACTAAAGAGAAACTTGGGTGCTCAAATGGATGGAAGGAGGGTGGACATCAGGGCAGGTGAGAGAAGGGGAGTGATCGCTGATGGTCTGAGAAATAGAGGCTGGGTTATTAGCGGTGGATGAGCCACAAATGAGGAATTTGGGCGAGGCAGAAGTGGAGCGGTTAGACCTTTTACTAGGCGGGTGGTACAGGTAGCCAGTTTTGTTGGGGTAAGCTAAAGCGATGGTCTCTTGTCTTCTGGGATGCGATTTGGTCATGCGACTAGCCTCAGTTTCAACTGGTTGACGCACAGAAGAATTGTGAAGTATCGTGAAGATTTTGTCTATCCTTATAGTGTTCGCTGTCTGGTGATGAAATCTGGTTCTGAAAAGTTTGCCACTTTTCCACCAGTAGGGGATTTTTAATTTTCATCCTGGCAATCACCTTATCATTACATGGGGCAATGGTCGTTTTCGTATTCCTCGACGTTTCTTTTGGCATATTTTGTGGTTTCTGCCGGTCTGCCCGCTTCATAACAGCTTGCTCCGTTCAGTGGCCCCAAACGGGTATCGGAAAACGATTTTCTGCACAATGTTCGCATACACTTTCAACAGCAGCTGACCCACCGTAGATCTTTACCTATCAAAACCTAAACGGTTTCCTATTCCATTTCCGTGAGAGTTAATCTTGTTCCCCGCCTTTCTCGCCGCGGTTCTGTTTAACCGTACCAATTGGCTATCACCTATTTCAAACTACTTTCGTTTCCTGTTCGGTATCGCCGAGTTGAGCTATTAAGTTCCGCGTGGTTGTTTGGCGTACATTATGCCTTAGAAGGACTACGGTCAAGTGTGACTGTTTGACTTATGCACTGCTTCATCATTTTACAATTCAGATACCACATAATACGTGACTCCCACTCATTTAGTGTTTCTTTCGGTCCTCTTGTGCGTTAACGTTCTTATATAGTTGGCTAAACGATACCCAAAAATCCTCTTTTTCGAGATCACGAAGTTGTTCCGCTGAGGTTTGCGCATGGAACAAGTTTCGTTCAACGGCCACAACACACCATATCTCTCGCATTCGATAGCACCATTCCTTACCAATAATTTGACGATTAGGAAATTCTCCATTCTGTATCACTGTTTGTTACTCTGTTCGAAACAGACTCACGGATGCTGCGCAGGCCGCCCTCGTTTTACTCCATTCAAACTCCTTCCAGCCCCATTTACCCGCTTCTGAGTCCTGAGACAAGTATTTTCAAAATTCTTGAATGTGTCAGCGTTTTAAGCTTGCCGATCAATTTGATTACGCTTTAACGGGTGCCTCTTGACCATGGTCGGGAAATACATCGCTAAGACAATTGCGACTAATTTCATATAATTTATTTCCAGTACCTCCTACTTGCTTTCCTATCTTAATGAATGAAAACACCCTTAGCGACATTCAGAAGTGTGGTTACTTGGGGCTTGCCTGTGGTTGCGTTTTTTGGGTTACTTCAAGATCTCGTAGACCGGAAGCCCGGATGGGTTTTGTATTGAAAGTCCCACAGTGGGTTCGAAAGCGCGGTTGGCGAGAGAACCTTCGACCAGGACACAGGATGTGGAATCTTGGGCCGGTTCAGTATCCAGTGGCTTAAAAAGATCTGCCTGTCCGCACACTACAATGCCACAGTAGGAGTTGTATTGTAAAGCGAAACATGAAGCTCTCTAGTCTACGTGATCAAGCATGTACGTGTTCTGTGCCAGAAACGGACTGTGCTAGCATCACGTACAAATCAACTAGTCAGTTTGCGGTGACTTTTTGAATGGAAGTGGTTAACCATCATGGCACCGTCTGTAGGCACATGGGGAGAGAGTCGGGCAAATCGCGTAGGGCGCCCGATTGAATGAATTCATGCGCACAATTTACACACAGTATCGCTTCCTATCAATCAGCAATAATTTGTGCGTCGATGTATCTCTTGGAAGAGGTTCAGAATTTGTGAGTATTGAAGTATGGTCTATTTATTAGCACTGCGTTTTTCGGAGAGGGTGGGTCATGCAGCTGCTCTGGCATGCTTCTTAGTCTAGAGCTGATGACCAGTGACTTTCCTGCCATTGGCCAATGTGTATGTGCCTGGTCCTAAAACACGCTGGAATAATATTGGCGGTGAGAAACTCTCTTCGCCCTTCACTCCCCCCTGGTTCCGCAAACGACATTGAGTTCCAGGACCCAGCGCCTCCACCTTTCTCGTATAGGTACTATGATGATTCTGTCTCAGGAGAAATCCGGTCCCGTTGGGTTTTACCCTATCTGATGTGTTGTGCTGAGCTTCTAGCATAGAGCCCTCCAAATCATAGGTTTTTGGGGAGACGTATCTGTTTTCCTAGGCCACCTGGTGCGATTTGTAGACAAAGCTTGACGTGCGGAATTTTTTCACGAGTCTCCTTGTAACTGTCGTGTCTGAACATTCCCTCTTTCAGTGAACGGTCCAGGCATTCTTCCATGTCAGTGCATAGAGGATTGCACGGGAAGTCTGGCGAATGTTTACTAACATGCCAGCTGAGAAATTCTTTAGGCTCAAAGCCCATGAACTGTGGGTTATTTTCTATAACGATCTCTTCCGGTATACCAAAACTAGCAATGATATGTTTCTTCCTCTTAATTGTCGTATAAGAGGTTATACGCCCGCACAATTGCACCCGAGACGTCTGCTTTTATAATAAGTGGCAGAAGAGAAATGGCGTTTGTGAGTCAGAGCTACTGAAAATAGTCCCACGACATCAAAAGCCGCGTAAGATAATCCACTTGTCGTATTGCTATCGAGATACTGAAAAGATTTACAAGTAGTACCAATGATCCCTACAGAGGAACATTTACGGGGTCACCAAAATCATTCACCATTTTGCCTGTGGGTCCTAGTAGTCCCAGGATCTTCCCCGTGCGCTCGTAAAATAAGTTTGTGTTTTCGAGGGCATGGTGTAATGAATTCCGATTAGCGAATCACGTAACCATCCGCCAGTCAAGGCTTGTATCGTGAGTTGTAGTAACATCTTAGTTCACTTGGAATAATACGCCTTTGAAGGATGGTCATAACCGATTGTATCCTTTGATCTGCAGCAGTTTTCTGCCACCCAAAGTCTTCAGATGCTACCTCCCTCTCGTTATAGCATGAATTCTGAAATCATCCAGCATAGCAATTATTTGAGTTTCAGTCTCATCGGTTGCACCTTCTCGGTTGTCCAACTGCAAGCTCGAAAATGCATCTTGGTTTTCAAGCTCATCTCTGTGTTGTATAGCGAAATCACAGCGGGAAGTTTTGCACGTCGAAAACCAATAGGAAGTGGACTACGAACTTCACTACCACCACTCAGAAGTGTAGTTAGAGCTGCGTGATCAGTTTGTGGGAAAGGTGCAAACGCCAGATTTATGAGCTCGGACAAAGGAAGGAACTTCCTTTTCACTGGATAAATACTTACTTTGAGTGCTCGAAAGCTTTCCTGATGCGCACGCCATGATCATTTCTGTCTGTGTTTGACTTGGACCAGGACAGCCCTCAGTCCGAAATTTAGCGATTCAGATGGAATAAAACTGCCTCATTTTACATCAAAGGTGCTGAAAATGGAAACGGATGTAATTACTTGTTCCGCACCTATAACCGCATCATGCTGAGCATCGGTCCACTCAAATAAAGGGTCATTCCTCAACGAATTTCGCGGTGGTTTCATTGTATTGCCAAAATTCCTTGGACGGATTCAAAAACAAAAACAGATACCGATAGAAGATGAGTTTTGTTGGTGTAGGACTTTCTGGTATATTTATGAGTGAATTCAAATTGTTGGGACGAAGCCTATCGTTAGATATGACAGGTCCAGGAAACCATATCTCCCTTATGGAGAGCACATTCGCTCGTATTCAAAAGTGGGTTTAGCCAACCAAGACAATTTAGCACAATTTGGAGATTGGAGTCATGCTCCTGCTTACAATTTCCAAAGACAGAAATCGTTGATTTAAGTAAAGCATTCGTGGTTTGCAGATGAAGAATGGGCCATACATGTAAGCTGTGCCGATGGAGCCAAACTCAGGCCGGTTGGTGGAAAGTTGTCCTGCAAAGGCGCTGTATATGGAAGAAAATCGTGGAACTGTTTGTATTTTGGCGTTAGTAGCGTGTGACGAGAAGCACCCTTATTATCCAATTTGAAGAAATGTTTAGTTCTCGAGAGTCTGACACATGGCACATGGCAGCATTATTTCATCAGCAAATACCTCATCAATCTGTGCCTGAAGGTCCATAAGTAGTCAGAGGCTACCGCCCTTCTAAAAGACGAAACTAGAGGGTGCCCCCAGGCTGAGCACGAAATTGACTTGATGAGGTGCTCTTGAAGCATTTGTTGTGAGGAGGCCGATATAGCTTCCAGTTTAGCCAATTG
This sequence comes from Fasciola hepatica, assembly GCA_948099385.1. Taxonomy (NCBI): domain Eukaryota; kingdom Metazoa; phylum Platyhelminthes; class Trematoda; order Plagiorchiida; family Fasciolidae; genus Fasciola; species Fasciola hepatica. The sequence continues at coordinate 3,718,867 of CANUEZ040000060.1, read as the reverse complement.
TGCCGATCAAGTTTAATGGATAGGCTTTGCTCCATCATTGGTTTATTTCTTGACCATGGTCGAGACTCAAGTGCAAGCGCATGACCGTGGTGTACAACGTTACCCAATGGGATGAACTATATACAGGCTTCAAGGATAGGAGTCAGAAGTGTCTGCGACAGAAAAACATAGCTAGCAGTAGTTTGAATGCCCAAACCCAGTGACGGTTTTCGCGGCAAATATAATCCGGTTTCAAATTCGAATTGGGCAATGGTGCCTCATGGGGATACCGAGAAGTTAGCTAGTGCATAATGCTAGAGATGCACTATAAACCGGAATTATGTAAGCCACGGAAAACGGAGGCTTACTGGGGTTCTGTGAAAGGAGTAAGTGCTGATCAGAAGGAAATAGACAAATAAATTTATATGGAAGCGCACTCGCAAAAATCGAAGAATACAGAGGGAGTAGTTATCCATGAAGATGATGCAAGCCCTGACTGGCAGGCCTACCGGGGTCCAGTAAACGGAGTGAGCAATGGGACAAAGAGATATGAAGCAAATTTTATGACGGTGCACTTAGTTCCAGACGAATCCGATACTCCGCTGGAGGCAAGTTTAATTGATTTGTCTGATAGTCCGAGAAGTGTTTTACGTAACACAGACCTATCAAAGGGAGAAACAGACTTTCGGTCAGCCGAAGGCGCAAGGTTGGGGGTATCTTTACCATTTCGACCGAGCAAAGGCTTCTTTCCGATGTCAAAACTGCACACTGCGGCCGACCGGGGCTGCTGTGTTTTTGCACTTAAAAGTACCACGGCGAACATTTTCATTCATATAAAACAGTATGAATAACTGCCAAACTTATGAACAATCGGATTTGCAGGTAAATGTTTCAAGTTAGTCTAATGGAAAGTAATAGTACGGTAGCCACAAACGAGGCAGAATGAAGCCCCACAGTCGAACATATTTTACCGCTTGGGGATAAAAACTGAACAGTATGAATATCAGAGCAAAGCAATCGTGGTTTCGTCATATGCGAACAGCGCGTGCAACACAGTTTATTCAAAAATTGCAGGAAATAAAGGAGTTTGGTGATAGCTGCATCCCCCATATTGGGCTTAGTTTCGTTATCTAAAGCAATTACCGAACCTGCACAAAAACCTTTGGTGAAATGTCCAATTTTAGAACGTGTGCTACGTTTAGTCTCTTCAGCTGGGAATTCAAAACATTTCACTGGTTGATTTGCTGAGCCACGAAGAAAACATTTTGGTGGGCCCGAAACGTGTTGGCTGTTTACCTTTTTGGATGCCCGCAACAGACAGCGACGATGTCGATAGTGAATAACGCAGCAAGCCCGCCTGCTGCTTGATTCTTGCAATTCTACGAGATTGTTTTACGGTAATTTAGATGCATCTCCGGATAAAACACATTTGCGCATTTTGTCGCTTTTCACACCAACCATGAATAATTGAATAAGCACAACATCCTCAAATTTCTCAAAGCCTATGCGAGCACAAACCCAGTAAGGAAATCCTCGAATAAAATGGAAACTCGAGCCTTCGAATGGCTCCATTTTTTCCTGAGAAATCCTTGGAAAATTAAACCTTGATACATAAATTTTCGAAACGGCACCCAAAATTTTATCAGTTACCCGGAATGCCTCGGCCAAAGTAGCTTTCTGATGTAAAGAATGAATATCAAAGTGACCTAAGCCATCCGCATCCATATAATTCTGTGAGATCTTCACCTTAGCCAGATCATCCGGAATGAAGCTTCCGTTGAGTAACTTGGTAATCCAAAAATGTAGTTTTCCAGAAATGCACGAAGATGAAGCGGGGAAAGCGCGGCTGCTATTCAGGACGTTGTAGCTGCATTTCTTGACATGAGCTTTGCCTACAACACCAATGCTACTTTGTATATCAGAACAAATAGCTCTCCTAGCGTACATAAACAGGCATGTATGTATTCTGTGCCAGAAATGGACTGCGCCAGCATCAGGTACAAATCAATCCATCAGTTTACGGTGGCTTTGTGAGTGGAAGTGGATAACCATCACATCTTCGTCTGTAAGCACAGGGGAGACAGTCAGGCAAATCACTTAAAGCGCTCGGTGGAATGCATGCAAGCATATAAAGCTTACACAATCACGGGCTTGCAGAACCACCTGGTGCTTCGATGCTTTGTGCTGAAAGCTCTCATTTTAACTATGGACAGAGAAGGAGTGGCGAAACATGCTGTTCCGTTCGGCCCCCGCGGAGCTCTAGTTTGAAAGACCCCGTTCTTCAAACCTTCTCTTTCATTTCTCGAAAAACGGCTTGTGAGTACACCTGTGTTACCATTATCAAGATGATGATATGCAGTTTAAAGTTTCACAAATTTCCTTACAAATGGGTCTGCTGGATGGCCACTTGGTTCACGTCCTCGAAAGGCTAAGTAATTTTTAGCTGATTGGAATAACTTTTGGTCACCGTTAGGGTTAATCCGTTTGCGTTCAGTTAAAACAAATCTTGGCTATTGATTTTCTGACTCAGTTTGGCTCGGTAAAGGCGACTGCTCAAGGTCGATCTGATAGTTTTGTTTCTTTTTGTCACGAATTGGCCACCAGTTCACTTTGATGGCCTGAGGTTCGCCATCAGTTCTGGACAGAGGGAGACGTGCAGCGTGGCAAAGAAACTAGGTCGTCCATCGGTTAGTGAGAAAATTCTCTTAAGCGCTTTTACTCACGTCAAAGTATCATCTCTGTATTTCAACACTTCGCGATATAATCCCCACGACCAGCAAAGAAATGGGGGTCGGAGTGGGCGTCATGCGTTACTGTTCAGGGCTTTTCGACCTGGTCCTCAAAATGGGCCGCGGGCAAAGGCTACGGTTGAAAAATATCATTGCGTGATTCCCACCAAAGCAAGCACCGCATGATTGAAGTTGCTTCTTTGTCTACTTTTCTGTGCCCCAGCTCATTTACAATACCAAAAGTAAGTCGAGGTTAAGGCTAGTGTCTTGAAACCCTGCCCGCTGTCCAGTGAAGTGTCTTCAAGATCACCGGCAGCAATCAATTATCAAGAGAAATACAACGTCCTGAATTATCTGCGCTTCAACCTCGGTCGGAGTATTGCTTCAAAACTACAAGCTTTTCTCATGTACTCCGCTCAGACATCATTTAAATTCAGTGACAAGCACGGCTTCAACTACCGAGTTCGGCGATTACTGAAGTCACTTACCACCTCCATTGCAAAGCACAGTTTGCGACCCTTGTCCTCTGCCTCTTCCTTCTTAGCCTTCACGCTTGTACTCTCAGTGCTGGGTCCTCTGTGAGCTGAAACAGTTGCTCGCTGCCTCACACTACTCCTGTGATCTACCCACGTATTTTGGGGTCTGCGTCGGATCTCCTCCCCCCATAACCGGGGAATACAAACTCAGGTCTTCCGGCTTTAGCTGTGACTCCAAAGCTCCGCAAATGCTCAAACCACTCGGCGAAAGGGCGTTATACTTGCTGAAGAGATCTAACTTCCCTTACCTTACTTGGACTCCATGCTTTGACACAATACCCCATATGAGGTTTGACCGAACCCTTGTGTAATGATTTTGGGGCCACAGATAACTTCACGGAAGTTTCGTCAAAGAAGACAGATAGACAGGACTGATCGGGAATTTTGTTGAAATCTGACCCCCGTTTAGACATTCCTTTGTAGCTCCCACCGAGACGAGTGAGGAAAATATTGTTAGCTGATGTTTCCGATGATTTCGAGCATTGGTGTTGTTTTTTGGGGCTTAGATGCTGAAGCATGGTCGGTAGTCAGCAACGTCTTGTCAGCAGTCAGCGCGCCAGTGCCTGTCAGGAGTTCGGGTCATGGCGTGTACCAGTCTTTTCGCAGGCGACATGGTGGCGGAAGGGTGAGACGAGAACAGATTCTCGTCAGGTGGTAGCCTGTTGGCGCAGGCATGAGTAGGTTGATCTGGGTCGCAATGATCGGTGTTAATGGCTGTTTTTCCTATAAAGACTACGTTGTGCTTATAAACTAAGATGATTTTTGGGTGAAAAAGCCCTCTCACGAGAGTCGGTTCGACGGTTTAAAACAGTTTGCAGCCCAGGTTGGCGATCTCTATAACCTGGTGACAGCTGAGCCTGGCTTATGTTTGCAAACGTATCACTTTCATTCGAGGATACATCATCAGTGCACACTACGCCAAACTTGGCGATCACCAACAGGCAAATATCTTGTCGGGAGCAAACAAGCGCTATAGTCCCCATGACAATGTTTTATGCAACTCCGTTATTTGCGATCAACAGCGACTTGGTCAATCTGGGTCCGCTGTTGTCTCAAAGAGGCGTACCAGCGACTGGAGTCAGATGTTTGTCCCGGCCGGAGAAAGGTAATGGCTCTAGCGTGGGACGAACAAACATTCCCCGTCCATGAGCCACAGCAGACCAGTTCAGATGGGCTTCCTACACGCACCTCGTTCGAGGGCACTTAAACCAATCTGGCGTTCCGGTCTGCCAAAGTCATGATGTCAGCCCGGCTTTTCACGCGTAAGAAGTCGTGGGGCTTTTGGTAGAGGTTATTTTGATTTTATCCTGGACGCAATCCGCCGGCGCATCTAGCGAAATGACAAACGGATTGCGTGTAAAGGAAAGACGACTGCTCGCGGTATGAACGCCTTAGTCTCGCCACGCGTAAACGATTGTTGACTGGGATCCACGCTAGTGCAGCGGCTTTGGCTCCTTCACTAGGAGCAATGCTAGTGCCAGCAAAACCAAAAGCCTCAGTCTTTGTGTCCCAAGAAGGGCGCAAGCGAAACTTTTAGGGAGGATTGGATGTAGCTTTATTCAGATTGTGGAACTGGGTGCTCAGTGCAAGTCTTTCGTACGCAAAAACCCACTGATGGCAAAGGTTTGAGTCAATTCCATCTCTTTTTTTTAGGCGCATCAGGGTTTGCACTTTGAATGAGACATATCTGAATGGGTATCGAGGGCGCAGAATGGCTTGAACCAGCGGCAGATGGTTCGGTGAGAGTCGAGAGATAGTTAGAGAAGGGCGACAGAGAGTATGTCCAGGATCTCCACCAGTGGCGCTGAAGAGGGCACGGGTGACCAAGACTCCTTTGAAGTGTGGAAGTGTAAAAAGATTGGGAAGGGATGGGTGATGGGAGGACCAGTTATGCTCATAATGCAACAGTTGCCGTCTATTCACCTGGAACTGCAGTCGACCATATCCTTGGAATGATTCCTGGTTATTACCAGCACTGGGAGGGAGATCCCACGCCCCTGGCTGGTGGAATACCCTATTCAGTTTCCCTTGTATACTTTCCTCCCCCGCTGATCCAATTAGTTTCAAATCACCGGCAAGTTTTTGACATGGTGTCTCTAGTCCCTCTGCTAGGCCGTTGGCAGAAAATAAATGGCCTAATACTGACCCCTGAGGCACCTTATCAAAGGCCTCCTCTAATACTATTTGCTACCTCTCAGCAGAACATGGACCTGTAAAATTTGCAGACTGCTCACTATCCACCAGTCCAATTCCAGTTTCGGCTTCAGTGTCTCTAGTTTCCTTGCGAATAGCTCACTTTTTCATGACCATTAGGCTATTGGAAGCCTTTATAGCACATCATTCCTTTGCCGATATCCACTCTCCTGTATACTCTATCCAGGAATGCAAAATTCGAAAGAAACGAACTATTTCGCACAAACTTTCACTGCCGCGGTCTCGGCAGGCTTACTTTTCAGTTATGTCACGCGACTCCCTCACTCATTTTACCCCCAGAACCTTAAGTATCACTGAGGTTAGACTAACTGGTCGGCATTTAGATTATTATTCACGGCCACCCTCTTCGCGGGTGGAGATAACAGAGATGAACCAGTCACCAAGGAACTTTACTTTCTTCGGCGACTTACTAAACAGTTTTTTTTAGTCTATATCAATATACAAACAACCGACTGTGATATTGCCTGATGGATCCTGAATGGCCCAGCCACCTTGGATGTTACCAACTGTTTGACGCTACTCTGAATTTTTCTTACAGATGTCTTGGCATCAGCCGTTGGTGGAACACGCTAGAATGTTTCCATTAGTTGCTCTTGGGCTCCATGATCTTTCTTGTTGGTTCCCCGAGGAAAATAATCAGAAAGTTGTTCTTCTCTTCACCGCTTGACGCCCCTTTTAGCTCCACTATTTTCGACCGACTCCACTTCTATCGGTAAAACAGTCTTTGACTGCACCACTTAAGTGAGCCTTTGGGTTGAACTTACTGCACTGTGAAATCCCCTTCGTATCCTATTAGATGTACCCGTTATGTACCCTGTACACCGCCTCCCACCATCTTAAACTGTAGATACTTTTGATAGCGGTCACTTCTTTACCAACCCCATGCGGTTCGCCTTTTGTGGACTGCCGCTCCCGCCGAGCCGTCCCACCAAAACCTTGATCTTCCACATCGAAGCTGCTCAGTCAGTGATTTCGAGTAGCTTTTTCTTGATATTTTTCTACTTGGCCTCCACGTTTTCCCTCTCCCTACTCACTATTGATAACATCATCGAACCTATTCCTTCAAATGACCCAACCGACCTTGAAGAAACTTCTTCGGCACTTTTCCGGGGCATGATTTACTTCGTAATTTGGTTTCATTCTAATAGGAACGTGACAACTTTTCGCGGGGGGCTCTTCCATCTTTAGGTCATTTACTTATATCTTTGTTCTCACTGACTCAATGGGTCACGACGAGGTAAAATTTTTAAATGGTGGTAAAATCCCTGAGGATAGTTGGGTAGCACAAATAAATACATAATTACAGAGTGCAACAATAATCAATTCGACAGAACATTGAAATATTTTGAAAAATAGCTGTTTGCGCGTCAAGAACGCGTCGGTTTCAAGATGAATTCCAGCGGCTGTACAGAAAAAACCAAGCACGAAATTGTCGTGAATAGTTTGAGCACAATGTACCGAGAATGCAGTATATTTAGAGATAAAGCAGAGCATCACTGATGGAGTATTACTGGAGTTAATTGAAATGAACATATTTTTTTGAAGTAAACAAGCAGAAAACCAAGCTTATCAGTATTTGATGGAACATTGATGAACACGAGAAAAACCAGGAATCCATTAAAATTGGAGGTAATTACCAGAATTATTACCAAGCATCACGTGAAACATAATAACGTACAACTGCCGAGAGAGTAATGAAATTACAAGCAGTGAACAACCAATCATCAATCAGGATACAGTGTCAGGAGGAAGCAAAATCTTGCAGTGCCACGGGGATGAAGTAGTTCCCCACGGGCTCTTGACTTGCTGCGATGTTACAGTGTTAAAAATGTTGTCCTGTCGGCCCTTTTGGTACTTTCTGCATCGGTATGGGCTGGACGGACGAGGAGAATAGGTGGCTACGCTTGGCGGATGGTTATCTGAATTCTATCGAAAACTTGAACTTTTGTCCATTGTGCAAGCTTCTACCATTACAAGACGATTTGGAGAGAAGGAGGACACCACTGAACCTGGACCACTCATTATTCTAACAGGCGCCGTTGTATGGTGTCCAGTCATTCGCAATTGGCTGAGTGGAGAATTGCAGGGTAAGGATACAGATCTCTTTTTATGTCTTGGCTGAGGCATCAGGTCATTACAAAAGGGTTCTCTGAATTATCGGCAAGCGATTGTCATTGACAATGCCCATTTTCCCCCGACCATGAGCCTCCTGACAAGGTAAGGGGCACTTGTAGCCAAATGAGGTGGATTTGTTGCGGCGTGACAAATGAGCCTTTGATTACTGCTAGCTGGTGTGGTAGATGGTGGGGCATGATGTATAATTCACAAAGAATCCAATAGTGACATTAGAGGGAGGCAAAGTTGCATCGTGAAACTCAAATCAGTCCACTGTGGAAAGCTTGGGGGTGTTTGTACGTATGATGGCTCCATTGCTGTCAGGGATGCCAGCTCTTTGACAGGTTTCGGTTAAGCCTCAGTTGATATGAGTCAAAAAGGTATCCCTGGTCAACTGATATCGAAGGTGGAGGGGTGGAATCATTTGGTTCAAGAAACCCAAGGTAACGCCAAGGGGTACAGCTAGGCGCTATGATGGAAGCCTCTACTTCCTTCGGAGCCTAAAACAGATGGGAAGGCCGACGGCATAGACGAAAAAACAGATGGGGATTGCGGCAAACTTATTATTGGGAATCTGTTTGTATTAGCTACTTTTTACTTGGGGAGTAGACTAAGACACTCAAGTATGTTTCTCACGAGCCATCTGGGTCTTCCGGGCCTTAATGCGGTATTCAAGGACTTCAGGCTATTTGTCCTATAAGAACCATTGGTGCTGCGATTTTCAACGCATTTATGGCGCGAGGATGCAGTGTCAGAAGAAAGCCCATCCGTTCTAATTGATCAGGCAGTTCTCACCTCTTTGGTGGTTGACTGACAGTGATACAGCCATCAGTAAATAGTCATCAGCAGGGCGATATGGTGTGACCCAGAAAATAGTGGAGGGGGAGTCTATTAGGCTTTTCCGAAACAGTCAACCTACGGGAGGAGGAGTAAGAGCGAAGTCACTATTGTTCTCTTCGTATATAAATATACTTTTTTTAGTCACTTAAAGTTTCTGCGGATGTCTGTTCTCGGTGATCAGAAAACCCTTGACGGTATGAATGCTTTAGATTTGGCAGGTGGGAGCAGCTCACAGGTCAGAGCTTGCGCTTAAGGATGTGGAAATAAGCGGAGACAAAAGCATGTTTGGGTCGTTTAGGAGGAGGGCTTGGTGCCACAACACCCTTCATAGGCGCAAGTGGGACTAAAAGTGACGTAACTGCAAACTGAATGTAAGCTTTGTCGTAGGCTTTTTCTGCACTCAAGGGGGGGGCTATATGAATACTGAAAGGGCCTATTTCCTTCACAGACCGCTTCGAGCAAGAACCGTTTCAGGAACGAGTTGTTCATTTGTTATGACTTTTGGGGACGGGTGGTTGGGCTATTGAGGACCACTCCATGGCTCCAGTCTCCGCCATGTTCTTCCAGGTGTATGCTTGATGCTCGAAACTGCTAGGGGTGGACGGTTTTGCCTGTAATCGGAAGCAGTCAGTGTTTAACAGTCTATGCAACGGGTGGTGTTGCAGACTTATCTCGGGAGTTGAGAGAGAAGAAAAGGAATCCTGCATGAAAGACGCATGCCTGGCAGCTTGCATCTAATAATCGCCACTCCAGATGCCTGTGACTCTTACATGAGTCGACACCTATCTGTCTGGCGAATTACTGATGATCGAATTTGGTGGGCTTGCAGCAACTCCGACAGCTCTGAGAAAATGATTATTATTCGGACATAACTTTGAACCCACTTTTTCTACAATCTTTTCTGACGTTCAACATCGATCTCACTGTTTTGTTTGGTTGAGTACTTTTTACTGGACTGACATTTCCGAGGTTTCCGTCGACCTCGTCCTGAATCACATTTCACTTTCGGTCCTTCGCTGATAGTGCGCGCCCGGGGTTCACTCTCTGCCCAGCCATTGAGTTCATATTCGTTCAGTGTATCTCTCGTATCGGTATTATTTCGGTGGCAAGATATACAGTATATATCTTTGTGTCTGTAAACCGACTTGCTTCCTCTCTATTCGTCCGATAGAATGAATAACATTTATATTCCGCTACCAGACCGGATAGAAGACACGTTCACTATCTGCGCTCGAAGGCTGTCTATATTTTGGGCATTAGTCGGATAGGCAGACGCAGGGCAAGAGACGAATTATATGGAAGGCGAACGAACTTAAGAATGAAACTCCCTAAAGTCCGATTCCATGTGCCCTAGATTTAAAGGCTTCAAGTTAGGTTTGGATCACTGCAAACAGTACAACTCCCTGTTGTATCCTGGGTATTTTCATGGGTCATCAGTCGGGTTGATCAGTCCATATCCTTGGTGCGCAGATGCTTCCAGGCTATTAAGACTACTGACCATATTGAACTGCGTAGTGCTATGATAATGATGAAGAAGACCAAAGAAGTTTGGGCCAGATTCATGAATGAGCTAAGTATTAGTGGTTTAAATTAGAAAATTCAGAAGTTAAGTTAAGAAAACCAGAGGGAGAGGGCCAAATTCAATGAAAAGCTGAAAAATTACCCTGATTGACAACCACTTAATTAACAGTGTTATGGAAGAGCTTTTGTTGCTCTGGAAGCAACTGAGGAGTGCACGGCCATCGGTAGCTACAATCAGCTTTAAGGAATCAGATAATCTGAATGCAAGCTATCAGAAACAAGACCAAAATGTGAACAGCACTTCTCTCACGTACGAATCTAGAAGTTGGATAAGAGTAAGTTCACTAAGGTATACAATTCTTTGGACCTTGAACTCTGTAGACGGTTGGTTGGAAGCTATAATTTACTGTCATTTGTTCCATAAAGCCTCATGGCTGACCAAAAACAAGTTGGATCCAATAGCACCCCTAGAAATGGGAGCCATCACAGTGTTATTTCCTAATCTCAGGGAGTGGTTTGTCAACCGCTTTAAGTATCTGGTTTGGGGTGCTGCTACGATGATTTTATTTCTAACAAGACCGTTAAGGAAAGGCAAGTTTAGTTCTATCCTCCTGATCCAGAGCGGACGTGGTTTTGAATATTCAAAGCATTCACTGCAACTAGGTTGAATAGAAAAACGGATTAGTTCCTTCGTCATTAGCGTTTGAACCCTTTCATTATCCGCCGTTTCCCACTGGTGCTTCCCAGTGTAGATTATAGATGGATATTCCAAAATGGGTCCATCGAGTCTTGTCGGTAATGAATTTGTTCAGCTGAAGACAAGACGTCACACGAGCTGGCCTTATTGTCCTTTTAATTATCGCTAATTAGGCAGTCACATATTCCGAGAAAATGAAAGAGCCCAAATAATGCAAAAGCAAAATCCACACCAGCGAATGTTTGGAAAATGGGTAGCCGTCTGTACTCATTATGACTGGGGCTATACTGCGCCAGAGTGAAAGATTATTAAACTTTTTTAGCTGAAAACTTTGCTGGCATATCGGTGCACCGGGAAAAAAGAGAGATTATATACTGCGACTTACCAGTAATAAAAGAATTAAGCGACTTGAGAGCAAATGCAAAAGATTTTGGTGTCTACTTGAGAGAGAAGATGACTGCCTTAGCGAACAACATCAAAAAAGTCGTTATTTTAAAGGGGGAAGGGTAATAGGCCTAGAACTCTGCTTTTGACAACGCTCCTAGTGACTGCTCTGGGTTTAGAGACAGATCCATTTATATTAAGCAACTAGTGTTGGTGAGAGAAAACGAAAAACAAACAACTGAGTAACCGGTCTTTGGTTCCACTAGATTCGGCCCTTGACGGAAACCGAGTTTGTGAGACTTGGTTGAAAGCTCTCTTTATATCTAACAGGACAGCTGCCAAGGACATGCTTATGCCGGCAGCTTCCAAGACTAAGTTCTGGAAGCCAGTTTGGTAGGTGGAGTACAAATGGTTTTTCAGGATAGCCTGGTGACCTGTGCAGAGCTGGTTGATTGTTAAAAGGTGAGTCATCAGCCTATATTCGACGACCTATCACATGATTCGGGCGGTAACCTGTGCGTAAATGAAAAGATGACTTTTAAGAACATAATTAGAAAATGTTCGTGTAGAGGTTTATAATGGAGACTTCCATCAGGTAGAAAACAAACTTACTTTCGCAGACAAATTAAACAAAAAGAATAAATTTGTAAGGATATTCGGTCTCCTCAGAGTAAAACCAGATTGTAGATTTTCATCTTGGCCTGATCGGTAAGATGGCTCAGAAGGGACCGAAGGGGGATGAACCCCATTGGGGTGAGATGAAACCGGGGATGGAGTCTTAATGGGTAATCATGAAGACAGTACTTCAGAAGTTGGTGCATAGCACGTCAATGCGGAGGGATAAAACGTGTTTATTGACCCAGGTTTACCGTCTGCTTTACCCGGAAGCTAGTTTTCGACCGCGATAATGAGCATCAGCTGTCGAGGCTGAATGTTTCCTGCTTTCATTAGTTACTTGGGGTTTCTGTTTTTTGTAGTTATGTAGGGCTCATGACTCCCGTTCAGTTGGTGAGCTACTTTCGATAGTAGGTCTACCTGAATGTGTTTTGACAGATCACGTAAATTCAGCTCAGGCTGATAGCGTCTTGAGTGCGTACCTTTCAGCCTGTTGAGTCTGCTTGTTCCCCATTTTGTCAAGGTTGGCATAACTTGAGTGGTGTTTCCTGAATACATTTTAGGCAAAGAATGCGGTCAGGCTGGAACCACCCTGGAATTAGACAAACTAACGGATACACCCCCGTTTTTAAACCTCATTATTTCTGGGAGACCGCTTCAGTCGACTGAATGAAGAAGTCTGGCGGACTGGTTGGAAAACCCGAAAACAACATCACAGTGATCCGATTTAGGACTTTCGCAACATACTGGGTCGGTCGCCCTCTTGAGACCTCGGATAAACAGGCCTGGAATGCTGTTCCCCTTAGTAGGTAACTAAGCGCGTTGGATTCAACCACTGGGGCGAATATGGGAGAGGACATCTTGAGGGTATTTTGGGCCAGATTGTGATAGCCCACACACTCGCGAATCGTCAAAGTCGCCCATGATCAACTTTTTGACGAATAAAGAAAGCGGAGACTGAGTTGGCGGTATAAGTAACCGGTCCCCATAATTCACTTAAGCGATTTAATTCCGCAACAAAGCAGAAATTGTTGTGACTTCAGCTAGACTGTTATCCAACTGCGTGACCAACCATGTCAAGTACTGGGTGTTACTCCAGGGGGGCAGTATAACGCTTGCGACCCATACTTTAAACTCAGCGATCGCCAAAGGGTACTAACCACTAACCTGAGCTACAGGCAACACCATATATTCGGAACCATTAAGAACATCTTTGGGCGTGATACGCTCAGATCTGCTCGACACTGTAAAATGGTGGTTTGCAGGCGCGCCTCCACCCGCGAGAAACAGTTCTTCCCTCATGACTGTTTGAGACAAAACATCCTTCAGCATAATATGGAACATAGGCCACCAATTATTCATCCTCTGCCATAAGTAGTCTCAAGAAAAAGCTGCAGGCGTGTGATGCGTATGCTAACCACGGGTGCTCACAATAGTTTGAAGAAATATAGGAGAGTAGCAGGGGAAGAAAAATATTTCCTGAAGCAAACATTCGACGAGAGAACTATTGCACAACTTGCGGGCGCAATGAAAGAACGAATGATTAGTTGTCAGAAGGGAAAAATATTATCTCTAGTCGGGAAAACAAACAGACTTACAAGTGATAAGGAGGAAGCTGGAAGGGAGAAGTGAGTCAGAAATCTGTCAACTGAAACACTATCGGGCGAAGAACAAGATATCGTCACACGGGAGGTTGAACTACTGTCTGAGTAGCGCCAACTCAGAGAAACACCTAGTCGAACTGGAACAAGCATTCATGTCATTCGATCTACCAGAGGAAAAAAGATGGTTAAGACAAATCATAATTCCAGCTGTCCACCACGTATGCTCATTTCACGCTCTCTTCCACGCAGAACTAAAGGCATGGAAACCCTAAGGAGCGAAAAATCATTGTTATCTTGACAGTTGACAGAGGAGGATGACGGCCGTCGTGGCCAAAACGGATTATATAACCAACCGCCTCGTTGATACAAATCCAACTATTGGACTTGAAAACAGAACCAACGCAGCCCTAAAGAGGTTAAGATATAGGCAAAGGATAACCAAAGACGAGTGTTGAATGATGAAAGCTGAATCCTCAAACATGACCCCATTCTGCGGATTGCTGAGGGTAAAAATCGTGTTATCCAACTGAGACCAAGGGTGTCTCTACTCTGAATCCCGACGTACAATCCGGACAGAGGTATATGGAAACGCTCAAAACCCCTTCTAAATGAACCAAGCCACAGCAAGTTGGAAGAAAATAGAGCCAGGCTTTTGCTCGATGTCACAGCTCACTTCACTCCAGTTGACTTGAACCTTGCCAACAACATATTGGAGGAGCTTCTTTAAAAATACAAACAGATAATCCGCTAGAAAAACAAAAACCCTGAACCCCTGGACTTGTGCCAATACACGTGCTTCGAATTTGACGGAGAAATCTACGAACAAATAAATGGAACACCTATGGGGTCGCCCATACCCGGATTTTTTGCAGAAGCTGTGACACAAGCCCATGAAAGCATCGCTTTACCGATGATTAAATAGTAAGTTTGGATGAGATATATGAGCGACACTTTTGCAGTTGTCACGTGCTCAGATATTGAAAAAAAACATCATCAGTTACACCTATGGGGATATCAAACTTACTACGGAAGTGGAAAGGGACAAACCACTGACATTTTTGGACGCATTGGTGGGACGATCTAGTGGAGGCAAACGGGAGACATTTGTTTATCGAAAACAAGCATGAGCGAAACAAATGTTGAGTTTCCACAGCAATAATTCAAACAATCACAAGTAGTCTTGCATAAGAACTCAGCTCAACGGAGTTTAAGCACGTTGCGGCATAGCTAACTGAAAACACCAGAAAACCAACTTTTCGTGAGGTTTCAGCAGAATGAATACTCAAGAAAATGTGTACTAGGGGCCATACTCGAAACCAAGACCAAAAATGGCCAAAGAGCATAGCTTAGCAAGAGGATAGCAAATTTCTGCATCAAAAATGTTTCCCAACTGAACACAAGGCATTGCAGTTTCACAGAAGCCAACCAAAACTCTAGCAGGAATCATTTCAAGGCCAAAAGGGCAACTGGAAACCAAAGAAGGAAGAAAGTTTTGGTGTAAAGTGAATCGCAAAGGCTGAGACAAATAATACACCGATCAAACTGGGGGAAAGGTCTCCACACAAATGCTCGAATACAAACTAGCGACAAGAATACATGGCCCTTTCCCTCTGATATCTACTCACGAGGATCAAGAGGGACACAAATACAATTTGAACGAAGTTAACATTCTAGACCAAGCAGCGACGAGACACGCAAAATACTTCTTGGAAGCTTGGCATTCTACAGAGAATTCATTCAATAAGCACATTGGTCTAGATGGTACTTGCCATCCTCTGATGTTCAAGAAAGCTAACTAACCCCAGTAGAAAAATACTGGACCTTGAAGCCACCGACCCAATGTCATGAAACCCAATTTCGTTGCATGCACACATCGGGCAAAGTACGTAAAATATAAAAGAAGCTGAAAAAATCGGAACGCCAAAGGGCAAAATAGTACTGAAGATCATAGGAACAAAATGCGCTCGAAATACAAAATGGCAAAAACTGAATAGGGAGACTTCCCGGAATTCAGGCTTCCGAAAACAGCCGGCGTCGCAAAAGGTCAAAGGCCGGATCATCAAGTTTAGATGTTTGCGCCTAGAGGTCAAAAGGTCAAAATTCTTCGACCATTATTATCTTAGGGTCAAATTTATTCGATTGATCAAGGTCACATCCGAAGGAAGCTCCATATATAAATATACAGTGGAGTACAGACAACCCCTCCCGTGCACTGGTCAGATGGCCTAGGCTAGCGAAGAAACCTTTGCGACTCAAAAGCCGTACTCAGCGGTTACCAAGGGATACAAACCACAAAACTGAGTTTCGAACAACGCCTATACCCAGAGCCATTAGGAGAACAGTCGTTACGGTTATAGAAGAAGCTTTCCACCGACGTTTTTTAAAACCAACTAAATTCCTTCAACACAAAGTTGTGAAGTTCCAATTTGAAGTGTATGCGCTAGGCTACGTTTGCTTTATAATAATGAGGTCACCGTTGAACCGAAGGACCTGGGCTTGCGATTTGGATTCTTGTTGGTAGTGACTTTGTGTTGATGGACAAAATTGGCTTACATGTTGTACTTTCTCGAGATGTCGTGACAGAAATTGATCACTGGTGTCTACGGGCTGACTGGAGTTGAAGAGCGAGGCTCTGGTCGTCGATGTGAGGAATCAGGTTGTGCGAATTGTGCTATCCTGTGTCTAATGGAATTTATCATGAATGCTGTTTTGCAGCCTCTGACCTCGCGTACTACAGGAATTTAAAAAAATGAGTCGAGGAATACAAGTTTAGTAGGCTCAGGTTCGATAAGGATAGGTTTCTCGAACCTCTATTAGGGTTTCGCAGTCCCGCTTGGGTCGTTTGCTTTGGATCAAACTGCGTGTTGCAGTTGGCTAAGGTAAAATTAAACGAAACTTTTGATGAATTTTCGAGGGGAGTGGAGCACCAAGAGTTCTGAGAAATTTATTTGAGAGTATTTCAGTCGTGGGAGCCTTTAGCCGTTTTTTTGGAAAACGGGAGACATGTTCCGGTTTACCGATTTGTTAGGGCCACACTGAAGATTCTACATTTGCGAAGCGGCTCAGATGAAAGAGATGATCGTGAACTACTTAGATCAACAGTTATTTTGCGACCTACCGCGAAGAGGCCTTGAATTCGTGGTCGATGTTCGGTGAATCAAAGCCTCTGTGGACCGTGCTGAATTGGTTTACTCCAGGGTCGTTGGTTGGAACGACGGCCTTGTAAAACTCTCCCCCCTCAAGAGGGTTTTCTGTCAAGTGGTACTTCGATACGCAATTAACCTGTATCAGCTATGAAAAAGGACGAGAGCTTATAATTATTTGTCGACAATGTCGTTGTTGGACTAAAGCAGGAGTGGAGGTTCCTTTGAAACATTTTGCGCAATCTGATACAGCAACACGGTTAGGAATCTAAATAGCAGGCCATTAAGGTCATATTTTTGGCAAACAGACTAGGCAATCCCTCTGAGTTATTGAACTCTACTGCATTGCTGGCTGAGACTGGAGGTTTTGGAAGCAAGCATATCGAAACACGTGGTAAGTAAGGTAAAGTTGATCCGAGTCTGGCGTTTAGATCGGCCAATTTGGCAAGCCAAGGGACTTACCTTACTAATGTTTCAGCCGGTGGCGTTAGTTTCAAAGAGAAAACTGTCCGTATTTTTGCTTTTTCCTGCAGTTATCCCACTGGCACTTTCTGGTCCGTCTACCGGGGGGGGGGGGGGCAAAATTTATTAGGTTACTTGGGGGTTATAGGCCTTGCCACGGTAAGTGCTGACGGCAAACGTGGTTGATTGATGGGATTTGCGGGTAAGGCTGTTATGGAGGGGTGTGTGGTAAGCCAGGAGGAATACACCTGGAGAGGGAAGTGAAAAAGTAAAGTAACCACTGGAAGATAGTGGTCAAGCATCCGGGAAAGGGTAAATAAATGTATCAACTGGGTCATTTACCGAAAAGAGCTGTTACTCATTGGCAACGATCACAGTAGTTAGGTGTTGAGCTCTTTGCCAAGTTTGCAAGCTGTCAGCGGGTGGGAAGATTAAGATGGCTAGTTGGATGCAAAACAAGGGGAATGAAAGATATTTGGACAAGGAAGTACACAACTGGCACAGCCACCGAGGCTCCTTAGGGTGGTTATGAACTGCATCCGAATTTGTCTCCGTCCTCACAAGAGCTTCACTGTTCTTCCTTTTGTTGTCATCTGTTTTAGTGATTCAGTTTAATTTGCGCTGTTCCTGCACTCCAGCCTTTTGATCCCTGGTTTCATTGTTTGCCGTCGTTATCTTTTGTTCTTTTGGGTAATGCGAAGAAAGGCTGTTGCCAAGTGTGTACTGCCAAAGTTTTACTTACCTTTGCGGCTTATGCAGTTTCTACATTCACTTGAACGTAAACTTCAATTTGACAATGGATACTGGATCTCGCCCACCTGCCGAATTTTTCGTTCTGAAGCCGTGGTTAGTCAGGGTTAGAAACAGTTCTTCGTTATCTTTACATGTTCCGTAGCTTATCTGGAGTGAAACACATGGCCGAGTTTCACACTACTGTTCTTATTTGTATTTAGCCTGTCCTCAAAGCCCAACCTTAAAAAAACTGATCCATAACTTCTACCAATCTAGATGATAAAGTTATCGGCCTTAAGCACATGTGTAAACTTCAAGTACGCAATCAAAAGAACTTAACCCGGAAGCCAGAATCACAGAGTGCAAAAATGTGTAAGTCAGCTTTATTGCCCAGGATTGCCAGGTGTCCACTTGATCTCGCGAATGACCTGAGGAACAAGCGGAGGACTAAAAATACCAACGTTTGGACAAATACGGTATAAGTCCTTGGAAAGGATGAAGGGTGGTTTGTAGTGAAGCAGTGTCGACGGTGCTTGAGCTTAGGAGCGACTACGGGCACAGTTTCAGTTACGAGAGCTAAGGGTGAACCATCGTTCTGGCAGAGTAGTCAGAAATGTTTTTCACTTATCAGAAGCCGGTGGTGGTTACTCCAAGGATACAAAGGAAACTCAACCCCGTGGCACTCGGCAGTACAAAAACCATGTAACAAGGAGGGATTGTGGGGACATATTCCTACTCATCCAGACGGCTGCGGGAAGATCTCGTTAGTGGGCCTACTTCTAGCAGAAAACCAGATATAAGTGGTGTCGTACAGAGCGGCCTGTTGGGCCCTCTACTCAGTCCCACGTATATTGATGATGCGCCTAACCAGATTCCCCACTGTTCTCCACTGGTCTTCGCGAGTGAAGGAAAAATTATTTACCCTTTTTAGTGCAGATGTCATGAAGCTGAACTGGGAAGTGTTTCTGTTGATCCGTTTACAGTAGCGAAGCGAAGTGCCTCGCGGTTGACGAAAAGTTATCAGATCGATGCCAGTTAATAACTCCAAGGTGTCATTTGTCACCGGGTTCCATAATCGTCAGTGGACCAATAACCACACAGTTTCATAAAGGTGACCATACTGACTCGAATTACCTGCCTCTGAATTCTTCCGAGGGCGAAGCCTTTCAAGGTGCGAAGGCTGAGTCTGGCCTCGGTTTTATTTTTTGTTCCTCAAAAATTCACTGGAAGTATTATACACATCTATAAATTGCACACCTTGTACGTAAACAAGGAGGACCAGGTGATCTCGAGCACATCAAAATCTAGAAAGACTAACTTAGAAGATGTCCAGAGGAGTGTCAAGGGAGCAAGTTGGATGATCAACTGCAATAAATCGCAATTGTCTTAGCGATGTATTTCCCGACCATGGTCGAGAGGCACCCGTTAAAGCGTAATCAAATTGATCGGCAAGCTTAAAACGCTGACACATTCAAAAATTTTGAAAATACTTGTCTCAGGACTCAGAAGCGGGTAAATGGGGCTGGAAGGAGTTTGAATGGAGTAAAACGAGGGCGGCCTGCGCAGCATCCGTGAGTCTGTTTCGAACAGAGTAACAAACAGTGATACAGAATGGAGAATTTCCTAATCGTCAAATTATTGGTAAGGAATGGTGCTATCGAATGCGAGAGATATGGTGTGTTGTGGCCGTTGAACGAAACTTGTTCCATGCGCAAACTTCAGCGGAACAACTTCGTGATCTCGAAAAAGAGGATTTTTGGGTATCGTTTAGCCAACTATATAAGAACGTTAACGCACAAGAGGACCGAAAGAAACACTAAATGAGTGGGAGTCACGTATTATGTGGTATCTGAATTGTAAAATGATGAAGCAGTGCATAAGTCAAACAGTCACACTTGACCGTAGTCCTTCTAAGGCATAATGTACGCCAAACAACCACGCGGAACTTAATAGCTCAACTCGGCGATACCGAACAGGAAACGAAAGTAGTTTGAAATAGGTGATAGCCAATTGGTACGGTTAAACAGAACCGCGGCGAGAAAGGCGGGGAACAAGATTAACTCTCACGGAAATGGAATAGGAAACCGTTTAGGTTTTGATAGGTAAAGATCTACGGTGGGTCAGCTGCTGTTGAAAGTGTATGCGAACATTGTGCAGAAAATCGTTTTCCGATACCCGTTTGGGGCCACTGAACGGAGCAAGCTGTTATGAAGCGGGCAGACCGGCAGAAACCACAAAATATGCCAAAAGAAACGTCGAGGAATACGAAAACGACCATTGCCCCATGTAATGATAAGGTGATTGCCAGGATGAAAATTAAAAATCCCCTACTGGTGGAAAAGTGGCAAACTTTTCAGAACCAGATTTCATCACCAGACAGCGAACACTATAAGGATAGACAAAATCTTCACGATACTTCACAATTCTTCTGTGCGTCAACCAGTTGAAACTGAGGCTAGTCGCATGACCAAATCGCATCCCAGAAGACAAGAGACCATCGCTTTAGCTTACCCCAACAAAACTGGCTACCTGTACCACCCGCCTAGTAAAAGGTCTAACCGCTCCACTTCTGCCTCGCCCAAATTCCTCATTTGTGGCTCATCCACCGCTAATAACCCAGCCTCTATTTCTCAGACCATCAGCGATCACTCCCCTTCTCTCACCTGCCCTGATGTCCACCCTCCTTCCATCCATTTGAGCACCCAAGTTTCTCTTTAGTCAATTCCCTTAGCCCATCCAGAAAGTGACAAATTAGCCTTTTCTCATAAACCTCCTCCGAAACCGGGCGCAGATGGCTTTCCACCGGCTTTTCTTCGTTTCGGTGTTCCCAATGGTTTTTTATTTCTACCTAATTTAAACAAAACCTGCATGCTTCATGGCTTCGTATCCCCTCAGTAGACGCCCTCCGCTATCACTTCGAGCTTCAAAAGGGCGCACAACATGACCTGGATAACTATCGACCGTTAACCATACCTCAGTAGCCTGCAAAATCACGGAAAGAATAATCAAAATCATTGTTCGATACCTCTTACCTAACAACTTACTGCACACTGGTCAGTGTGGTTTTCTGAACTCCCACTCTTGCTCCTTCTGCCAGGTGGACTACCTCAGTGTCCTAACCTCTGCAATTGACGCCAGCAACTCTGCATTTTTCCTGTACCTCGACATGTCTGAGGCTTTCGACCTTATTTTCTACTTGCACCTGATAGCCAGAATTCGAACTCCTGGTACAACGGATCTTCTCTCCTGGCTATCCTCATATCGCTCTCACAGATCATAAGCTGCCTTGGTTGGTGTGCACTTATCTTCTGCCAAACCCATCACTGGTGGTGTCATCGGAGGCAGCGTCTTAGGCCCAAAAATGTTCTCCATTTATGACAACGACATTTTCTCCCCTATTTGCTACGGTACCCCATACCTCTTTGCAGATGATATAAAAATAGTTTACGCCTTCCACCCTAATGCCCTATCCGTGACCCTTTGCAACATATTGGGGGACCTATCCTCTCTCCACGCCTGGTGCAACTCGTGTTTCAAGAAATTCTCCGCAGAGTAGAGCTCACTCTTATTTACCGAGTGCACCGTTCGGCCATGTAAAATTATTCTGGACGGCCTTCCCACTGCCATGCGCCCCACGGTTATTGGACTTGGCCTACACCACTCCTGCTATTTTAACTTCTCGGAACAGGCACCGTTCTTAACTGCTCAAGCTAAGCGAACCCCAGACCTGTTACGTCGAAGGTTCTTACTACCCGCCAGTCGCCAGCAAGTCTATCTCTCACATGTAAGACTGCTTCTAGAATACTGCCCGAGCACCTCCGGCCACTGGCCACGTTCTTCTATTACGTCCATTGACAATGTTCAGCCTACACTCACCGGAAAGCTCTGGCGTGTCGGTAACTCTAACATACCGCACACGCTCTGGGCTCCTACACATTGACCCCCTGTGGATTCGTCGCATGAGGCTCAAAATATTCTTTATGTTTGACCCAACTCACAACCAAGTCTTCACTTCCTACCAAATCTCACTTGCTGCCTCCTGCCCCCATTCTCTTCATCGTTGTGCCCTTTCTCTCCCCGTCTCTCAATCTAATATCAATCTGAGGTCCCCATTCTTCCTGTCAGTTCTTTCCAAAATCTAGAGAAAGCTTCTTTCGGTACACGAAGTGCCTCTTCACTGTATGCTTTTAAGCGGCACTTATTATCTACTGAACTGTCCTTTATGCTTTAGTGCCAGCCATTAGTGTATCTCCATCTATCTAGCCCTTGGATGAGGCCTCCTAGTGTAACTTCATTACCTTTGAACCCCAAGCCAATACCTGTATTCCATGCCTAAGCCTTCTCCTCTAATCAGTACCGCGACCTACTATTATTGCCACCCCTGGTCCACAGTGGACTTATCTCCTGCTTTCGGTGCGATAAATCTACTTCAACCTCACATTCGTCTGTGTATCCATTCTGAGGCCACGTGTCTCTTTCTATCTTGCGTTATCAAGTTGACCCGCTAAACCCACGCACATACAACAGGTTCCAGCTATTCACACGTCCCATTATCTCTCAACTAGAGCCAGAGACCCACTACATCGAGGAGCCCCTGGTTTGCTTTTCTTTACCTTTTTTCTTCCGCAAACCAGAGATCCTTATCTGGAGCAAACTCAGACTGTGTTTTTTGATCTCATTCCCCTTTCCGCTTATCCTCATTGACGGTCACTCGCGATGAGCGCTTTACAGATCACTTCTCTGGCATATGTATCTGGTCATGAAGGCTATATGGCCACTCTGGTTCTGCCATTTGGGGTCCCTCACAACCTAGCCATATGGGGTCATCATGGCTACTCTGTCCAAATTTATTGCGATCAATGATCACCATTTCCATTGCAGACGGGGCGGAGCGCGGCCAGATTCGCAGCTTTGGCTGGCTCACAAAGGGTGAACAGACCACCTGCAATGACTTTCTGGTGCAGCCAGGATGTCAGATTGCACCCTTTGTCACCGAAGACGGTTTTCAGGTAGGGTGTCCAGACACGGCCAGTCCCACCCACTAGCACCGTCCGCGGATTACAGAACACCATTTTTGGCCCACGTTGCTGCTGCTAACATGCCACTCGCTCTATGTTATACAAAGACTGTGTTTCTTCCATCGAGCTCGCTCTCATTATCGGCGCCACAACATACATTTTAGTGCCCGGCAAAGTTTGTCATTCCATTTATGCACCAAATAGATTTCATTCCCGCCCCCAACCTCTTTTTTCCGGCACACAATGATTGCCTATATAAATACTTATCAGCCTCTAGTGCCTACGCTCTCTGACCTTCACATATGATTCCTCCACTGTCCCTTCCGTAAACTTGTCCATTCTCCATGTCGGAACTCGCCGCTACCACCCATTCACTAGCAAGTTCGCTGTCAATGTTGGTTTCCTTACCACAACAACCAAACAATGTTCTCTGCTGGAATATATTCTGCAATCTTCCATCCGTTAGCAATATGATTACTGTTTATTTCCTCTCTCCATCAATCCAACTGTTCGCCTACACAGAGTCTTTTCATTGCTTTATCCTGATCTTGTAGTACACCAAGACTCCATCACATCTGTACTTCTCAGAAGTATTCATCGCTCAGCCCCATCTTTGTTGCTATCTCAAGAAACCAGTCAAAATGGTCATCACATGTTGTTTACCAACCATCCACCCGTCACATCACCTTTGCATGCTATCGCTTACGCAGCCACCCTTCAAAGCATACAAGACAGATCTATCACCAAGCCATCACCCTCATGTGGATGTTTATATGCTATTATCCATCCATCACACATTAAAAACCAGCTGATTTCTTACCTGGCCTCAGTCAGCCATTCTCTCACCACCTTGATAGTCTCCTTTTCCATGAAGTTGTACCATTCGTTTGGCATGTTCCTTATATGAAAATTTCGTAAGAAACCAGCATTCATATTCTGCTTTTATCTCCTATACTTGAATTAATTCATGTTGTAGCTGTTGTCAAGCTCCGGCCTTCTCCGTTCCATATCCTGTAGCTTCATTCGCCAGTCATCATCGCACGAGACACTTAATACAACTTTCAATGACCTACCTGTTATCCACTCTCACATCTTATGCAAACTACCCACCTTTATAACCGCCGTAGCAATGTGCACCTCATACTGATTTGTCCTTCATTTTCACTCTGATGTTTCTTGACAAACAGAGTGTAAACAAACGATTCGCCCCACGCTACCTGTTCTCCGATGGCCTCCCCTTCATCACCACTTTAGTGGTCCCCTCATACTATTAAAGGCGTCACTCGCTGGCCATGCAGCTGTCTCTGCCAGCATCTAATCGCCAATTTCTAGTGCCACCTATACAGACCGTTTACTTTTATTCTAGACTTGATGCCCCGTTCCCGTTTCTCGTATCAGACATGATGGTCCCATAGCTGCCACTTTGCCGTTGCTATGTGATCTACTCATCAAAACGATCATCAGGCCACTGATCTACCTCTACTGCACTGTCGCTTCTTTTTGCTATTCGCCCTGTAATCGCCACATAATGCACTTCACGTTGATTTGCTGCCATAATGCCATATTTATGCTGCTACTTCGTGACGTGCCTGAGTTAGCGAAGATAATCCGCTAAAAACTGATCGGCTTAGCTCTGGCCGTTTCTTCGACAACGGCTCTTGAAATCTCTCCATTTATCCATCGGACTTGTCGGTCTCTTTTTGTGTTATTGATTACGTCGGCATCTCGCCGCCAAATTCTAGCATCATACTGGCCGTTGATTCATGGCATTCTATCTCTGATGATCCATTCTTTAACGTCGCCATGTTTCCTATCCACTTACTCTTCACACTCTGCAGCGTGCAAACAATTCTTTAAGGTCCCCCTGAAAAACCCTTCTTTTTTCTTCCGCCCTTTTCGTTTTTCAACGATTATCCTTCGATTCTGCTGGAATTTCTAACGTTGTGAATACTTCCGGTTCTATTCATGCACACAATCCCCATTCTGAAGAACTGCAACCGCTATTAGACAAGACTCTCCATTCGACCTTGACCTTCAAATTTCCCGGGGAATATCACACTTTTGGTCCACTTTAGCACTCTCAGTGACACCATGTGCACAATTTTGTACCTTTTTGGAAGTTTCGATTCTGACATTATTTGAATCATCTGATCACGCACTCTTGCAAGCTTTGGGCGCATCCGAAAAAAGGCGTCATTATAATTACCAGCCGACTGAGTTCTGCCAACGTTATCAGGGTGTAGCCGATTTTGCATCGCACGCCGAGGCCAAACTCCCCCAGCAGGAGTTGAGCATACACGTCTGCCTGTCCCATGCGAGCTTCCCAAGCCCCCGCGATTAGCAGAAAAACTAGCTTTGGAAGCCGGTAGACCGAACTCTAAAGTTAGCTTTAGAGACGTCTTTAGTGATTGGCTCCAAAAGTAGCTTTGGGGAATGGACTGCAGTCACCTTCACGTTAAACAGAGTACCCCTGGACCGTGCTACCACAATTCTTGGGGCAACTGTTTCCCAAGGGGTCGGGGAGTCGTGTACTCGACTGTTCATTGTCATCGTAACTCCACGAAGCCAAGAATTTTCTGCGGGCCCGCTGTGGTAGATCCAGGAAGGGCTTTCACTTGGGGTACTGCGGCTTGTCAGCTGCCAGGGTTGGGTAGGCATACTTTGAGTAGAAAAGTTGCTCCAATTCCGTATATGTGGAATGTGCGCACGGTAATGCACCGGCTGCTCGCATCCAAAATAGTTCTGCAGTTAGAGCTGGCTACTTGGACTGGTGACTTTGTGTACAGGTTTAAGTTCCCAGCTCACATTTGGGTCGCCCCGGCAGCTTAAAGAACAGGGCTCTTCGCCTAACAGGCAAGCCCAGACATGGTCAGAGCTAATTATAGGGACAGAATCCACAAATAAGCCCGGGAATTTGGCACGAAGTGGAGTTCCCGGCCTCACTCGGATTCCTCGCTGCCAAGTCCACCATACCTTGCTCTACTCTCACTTCCTCAGGAGTGGGAGCCACGCGGAGGTCAACAGATGGCATTTCCCGCCGATACTCCATCTGATGACCTCCGATCGGCTTCTGCCACTCCTTAGGGGAACGGCGAATAGGGCACAATAAGGTAGATTTGTGTTTGCTACAAGTAACACGTGCCCCAGCTAACGACGTCCACTAAGCTGGATATGTTGTGACCCACGAGAAATATATACGTGTATAAACCATGCGATAATTATAATTGATACACAAATGTTTGTGTGCAAAGCTTACTTTCTATGCTTTCCTGGTTCTCCGCGATCTCTCGCGTCTGCAAATCAACGCATAATGTGCTTGTCCATTTCGCACAGTGGTTGCTTCTCCAGTCTCTGGGAGGAAGTGATAGCATCCACGGTGTATTCAATATGTCATTCAATTCACCCTTATAGCCTAAATAAATCCTCCTCCGCATTTTGTGTCGTACCTTCATCGTTAGTGCTAGATACATGTAACCAGGTTAATTGTGATTAGAATTATGATCGCCTAGAGTTGGATGTCCGGTGCTATATTCCCAGCGAACAGCATCCAAACAAGCAAGGCATTTCATATTCAGCAATGTAACACCTTTCGTGCGGTATCTCTTCTAACGGGACGTCGATAGAAATGGCACGTTTAGGTTATCAATAGTGATGTACAAGAGGCATGGATATCATGATTTATCAACCAAAACCAGGACATTGCTACTCACCTCTGGATCTAACAAATGTGAAGTGCATAGGGCAGGGTGGCATTGTAGTACAGTGCTATGCGTATCAAACCGATTAGAGAACCCGGCCCGATCACGGCCGTGTCCGCCCGATCGGAACCCGTCCCTACTCCAGTTCGAACCCACTCGGAACCTTGCCGGCCGATTCATAAACCTACAACGAATGCTCACACATCACCCAAGATAACATACCGTATGTTACAAGTGGTTTATCTTCTGGAAAGTTTGTCTCGCCGTAAACAAATACTTCGTTATTGTTGGAAATATGCAGGTTGTTGCTGTGTACCTGATCAAAGAGCGGAACTGCCCAGTGTAAGCGGATGGCTGATTTAAGCGGATCCCTCTGATATTGCAACGCAATCTCCGACAACCAAACCTTGTGCATGTGTCTTGACCACGATCAAGAAATGTACCATTATTATTATTATTATTATTATTATTATTATTATTATATGTTTCCTTTGGAAAAACTTGTGACCTTCCACGTAATTCTCCACCAGTGAAATCGCTGACCCACAACCCCTCACATCACAATCCCGAGCCCAGACCATAGAGCTGGCTGTGTACTATTTGTGAGGATAGCTCACGGCATACCCCCGAAGCCGCCAGAAGCATAAGGGTACAAGGATATCAACAGATTCACAAAGGTCTATGGCATACCTTTTCGACGGGGAGCACTAGTTTGAGGTTCAATGCGACAGAACAGTTGTGGCTGGTGAGACAACAGTATAAACCTAGAAAAAATGATGCCCGATGATTTGTGCTCTATTAATCTGATAATCCCCTATACTTAAAATGTAGAAGAAACTTACATGAGAAAGTTTGTCAAACAAAAAGTTCATGATGATAATACTCATCGAGTACGCCAGTGCCTCAGCAGCTTATTGTTAGTAACGACGAGAAGCTCAGCGAATCCAAATCTATATGCAAGCACAAATCAGCCGGAATGGATACAATTCAACCCATGTTTGTTCAGCCTCCTTTCGATATAGCAATAGTAACAATAACAACAATAGTTTGCCTCGGAGATACCTGAATCATGTCAAACGCATGGTCAAACCTTTACAAGTGACAAAAAGGACGGAAAATGTTAGTGAAAAATTTGGAAATATGCATGACAGACTAAGAATAAGTAGGCTTATAAGGGAAATGCTAGAGAGATATATGTATGCAATTCAAGGGATAATAGGGGGAGTTCAACTGAACCATTAGATCGATTAAAATACGTGCCCGGTGAACTTGAAAGTTAACGTCAAACGGCTGAGCTGGCCGAGGGTAAAGTGCAATTAACCTGCCAAAGTGTTTTGAAGCCCCGCCGTTTCTGGGGTTGGTAAGATCTGTCTACCGCGGGCTCTTCAGCTGGTTGAATTAGTCTGCTTCCATCTGGCCAACCCGTTGCCTTTTCAAGGACAAATACTCGGTAGTATGATAATAAGTATTTGATATTCTTTAAATGCTTTTAGTGCTTTTTAAGTGCAAAATGTGCATCCGAAATAATTTATGTTGGCATCTGATTGTGTGTAAAGCAGATACAAGGACACTCATAGTATATGTTGTTACAATTCTTGTCTGAGGTAAGGCCAATTCCTGACCTATCAGAGATGGTCCGGAGTTTGCAGCTGGTCTTAATGATCCTACCTATCACGCCGGTCCATATTGGGCTGCTGTTTGCGAGGTCAAAGGGTCGTAGACAAAGAATGACGAACAGCTCTGGCGCCCTTCTGTTCCAGTTACATCTTCTAACCAAAAGCCGGAACGAAGCCGAACCATCAACCAGCGCGTGCTCCACCCACCCGACCGCACAGCACCCGAAGAACTAGAAGAGAGAGGAATATGCTGTGTGCCAATTTTTATGTATGGCCGGTCCACAAAGCCCAAGCTTATGTTTCTTCAGCCAATCACAACAAGATAAATGGCAACATTACATTTGGTAAACAAATGATCTTGCAACCATGTGCTAGCTAAACACGTACAAACCACGCAGACAAAGCTATATCAAACGGAAGGCAGTCTAATCCGGCTGCGTTTTTGGCAACACCATTTGGGTCCAGTCAACATCAATCTGTCGTACACCAGCCAAAGCTGACCTTCCATACTCTTCAGCTTGCTTCACCAAGTGGGAGGACTGGGACCTGGGGGTTTCACACAAGGAGAACTGAAAACCAGCTTGAGAAACTATGGTGACCAGGAACGACGAAGAAAAAAAGAAGAGAACAGGGGGAAAGAAGATGTTCGGTAGTATGGCAAAAGGTTGAATGGACATGGAGTATGCTACATAGCAGTGATGGGACGGTGTCAATTAGAAAACAGGAAGCAAGATGTAAGCAGTCCGTCAGATGGCAACAATGGCTTGGAGGTATGGAGATACGGTAAATGTGAGCCACATATATTGACAAAATGGTAGCATATCATGAGCAGCAGCGGGATGGAGGAAAAAGAACTGGCCAGCAAGGAACTGAAAGGGGCAGGGGATATATATGTGTATATATCTGCAATGTGTTAGAAGGGGAGGAGCAAATAGCAATGAAGTGATAGAACACGGAAGTAGCAGTGCTTGAAAGAGACTAATGGGGTGAGGTCAAATGGTACGGAATTAACTTGGACAAATCCTGAAGAATTTCCTCACGACAGGTAAACATAGGAGATCAACGGGGAGTGGGGAAAAGGACCTTTGAAGCACAAAATTGGTGGCTGTGAGCTGAAGTTGATAGACGAGGGGATACGACGGAAATGATCGAAGAAAAAAGTAAGAGTGGATCTAACAATCTGAATATTACAGATGCGGCATGTGGCGGCGGTCGCAAATGGGTGAAGCTTTAATGAACTGACCTACATTACGCAGCGAGAATATGGCTGGAGAATTCAGAGAGACAAAAATAGGGGTTAGTCACAGTGGTACGAAATATTAGTGGAGAAAGGTAGTCTGGGGTTAAAGAGAACTTTGGTGCAAAGACTCAGCAGTTGTAACAACGAATAACAGGAGGGAAATAAGGAGGTGGGTGACCATAAAGAGCAGGTAATGGCAGATTACATGGTTTGAACGTGTACCTGAACTTAATGACGTAACGAATACTTCACTTTCAATGGAACGCGGAAGAGCATCGCAGCTTGAAAGGCAAACCGAAAATGCCCGGGGCTAGCAGTATACAAAAAGGATGAGAGTATTGACGGAATGGAAATGGGAAAGAAATGGCCAATCGGATCTTTTTGCAGTGGGTAAAACAGGTTGAAGACCAAGAAGAGGAAAAAAAATAAAAGAAGTACTCGCATATTTGAACCTGTTATAGAATAAAAGGCACGAGAAATATTTGTTTGTCGGAGTTGGGAAAATGGAACTCGAGAGCTGCGTGCCTGCTGGAGATAACACACATGGATTGAGCCAGAAGTAGCTAATCAAAGCACTGCCTAGTAGGATGATCCAGGGAGAAATTGCGGAGGAAAACATGGAAGATACCGTGGTGGTTAAAATATGATAACTGTGGCTGCAAGAAGGCGAAGGTTGGCGCAACGAGTTCTTATATGATTATTTGTCATGGGTACGGTTGGGTCTGGTGCGTATTGGCTGAAGGTATATAGTGAAAGGAAAAAATGATGTGACAGGGTTGTAGCTAGTGAGGTACCAAGCAAATAGGGATTAAGAGCCATCAGGGGCGATAGATGTGGAAGCGGAAATATTGCAGGCTTCGGCAGGGTAAAGTTTTTAGGCCGAGAGTGACATCATGCAGTTTGGGCTCTTACGGTAAGAAGTAGGAAGAAAAACATAATGGATAGATGTGCATACAGAGGAAGAACGACATGAAAGGGATTTCACAAGAGTGCTGGAAAAAACGACAGATGAGCAAATAGTGGCAGCAGAATAATGGCAGAAGCACGCGATCTGCAACCGACAGGATTGGATGCAGGACGGCGAGCATAGTTACAGCATGCAATCCGTAACCGGTGCTGGTAGGTGGAGCTGGCCGTGCGCTGAAAACCTTACTCAAAAACACTTCGTGAAAGGAAAACAGGAGTGATCCACCAGCCTAACTGCTCTCGCATGTCGTTGCGGACTGCCTGCACACCCGAAGTGAGCCGGCCAAAGCAGGGACTTGAGAGCCCCCGGCACCGTTGGAATTTGCACTAGTGGCCATTGGTGATTGTACATAAGGCACAGCAACCACTCTAAAGGTATATAGTCCGAGATCAATTCGTTAGGTTGTGGGAACTTGGACAACAGAGCCAACGGGAACAGCGAGTGGTGGACGGCCATACAGCACTAATATCTGGGTTCGCCAGCCAGGAGGATGATGAGTATAGTGCCCGAGGCCGTTGATTGGCTTTGAGGATCACTGGGAAGAGAAACGAGATGGAGAAAAGCAGTCTGGGTATGACCCAATTGAGGACCAATCATTAACGGAAAAAAGGAACAAAAGCTAAGCACAAGCCCACGGAAGCTGCGGGTCTCTAAGAAAAACAGGGCAATCGGACGTCATGCTAAGGAGAAAAAGGGTTAAGTAAGAGATGTTTTTCATTGCCAAGAATAAGATTGGACCTACAGTAGTCAATGAGTAGAGGAGAGAAATCAATTCTGCATGAATTTATGGAAGAGGTCAAGCCAGGGTATAGGGTGGGGGCAGAATGAGTGACTTTATACCTGGATATTGAGTTCGGTTATTGGGCCACGCCAAGTGAGGAAAATGGGGCTAAGTGTTTTAGCTCAAAATCGCAGGGGTAGCGGTGCAAGTACGTGTGATGGGATTTGATGTGGAAAGGGGGCAATACAGGCAAAATGATATCAAGGAGCCTCTGGTTACTTAGAGTGCTTTTGCTACTACCTACGGGACGGTAATATATATAGCTGATCAACGAGTAGTTACTGAAACAGTTCTTATAGGTTCGTTGGGGTTGGTTTTAGGGTCAGGGACGTAATACAACTAAGTAACGGCAATAAATGGTAAAGCAAATGAGGCATATTGGCAGTGTGTATGATGTAACACGGTGGCCTCCCCAAAATTTTAAACGCATCTGGGAGGACCTATTTCAAGGTGAAACTGGCGGAATTCTGTGAGTCGGTACGGAAAATAAAATTAGTAGACTCGGGCATGTTTTAAATAAGGCAATGGAGACTTCTGAGAAAAAAGGGTCAAAGGGAGCATTTATGGTTTTAAAACAGTCAGCATTGAGAAGGGAAAAATCGGGCGGTCTTTTACGACAAGGTAATTCGAAAAAGCAGAGTAATGGCTTAAAAGTCAAGGCCTTGCTCGAAACTTGAATGTCTGTTATGTTAACGTTGAGTAAACGCAAAACAGTCGGGAAAGAAAGGAATTCATCGATAGCATACACGGCTGAGAAGATCTGATATGCAAAGGTAGTTTATTCCAGATTTTGGAGTACGTGAATAGAACAAACACAGAGCGTAGAACAGTCCTCGCAGTAGGTGTGGTCATGGTATACTGTCCATTACAGATTCGGTATCAATCACCCGAGGAGAAGCCTAACTGGTTAGAAGGATGGAATTGCTTAGCCAATAGTTTATACAAGAATGCTAGGTTTAGCTTGATGCGACGAAGCCATAACGGTTCAATTTTAAGAGATAAACATCATTCCTCGTAGTTTAAATTTGACGACCAACCGATAATCTGCTTTGTGAATCTCCCGTGAAGACATTCGATAATAATCCTGTAGGATTTTCACATACTAGAGAATACTAAGGGGCACGATTCAAGAAGTAGCCCGGCCTGTACTTTGTGCATGTAGAGAATGCTCTCCCCAAGCTGAATGATCTGAATAGCACACCAAGTCCCCTTTTAGCCTTCGCCGTCTTAAAGACAGCATGTTCGGAGAAGTTGGAAGAGCAAGAATAACTTAAGCCAAGGTCTCTTACTAACAACTGGCTATAAGTGGGTGAACCGCCGATGCACGAGGAATCTGGAGGGATCTGACATTCGTAAGTAAAAAGTATACACTTGTCGGCGGAGAATTTCATTGCCCAGATTGAGCACCATTCATCAAGAGCGGCTAAGTCAGCGGAGACTTATGGGATAGCAGTACTAATGTTGCCAGACGAAAAGGTGTAGACTATATGAATGTCGTCCAAGAACAAGAAAGGTGTGCCATTGGGTATGTTGTCGAAAGCACTACATTTACATACGGGAGGAAAAAGAGAGGGCCTAAAACGCTACCCCGAATAACACCACTAGTAACGGGCCCAGGGGTTAGAGGTGTGCTCGTTCACCAAGACAATCCGTGAATGATGAGGTGAGTAAGTTGAGAACCACGATAGTGGCAGACCAATAATGCCAAATGATCTTAGCTTTGGTAAAAGGTGGGGGTGAGGTCTACGATCAAATGCCTTAGATAAGTCTAGATAAAGGGCAACAAGAGATTCCGCATATTCAGCTCAGTCAGTGACGAGATTCATAGGAACATACTGACAAGTCATGCGGGACCGTGAGCGGAGGAATCCATGTTGGCTGTCGGTTGAGGCCCAATAAGTGAATAATAATGCTATGTTAAACTATTTTTTCCATTATTCTTGATAAAATGGGGGTGTGGTTTATAGGGCGATAATTGGATGCTTCATGTAGAGGTCCCTCTTTTATGAACGCGAACGATCACAATGTGCTTCCAATTAGCAGATACGGTTCTACCATTAGGTGAAAGAGTGAGGAGGTTGAGCAGCAAAAGGGGGAGATCCGGTCCATAATTTACGAGAGCGATTGGTGGTAAGCCACCGGGGCCCAATCGAGGGGATGTTGCTATTGGACAGTGGCTCAGAATTACTCCTGGCATCGGAGAGTGTCGTAGAAAAGACAGGGTCAGTAAGTGATGAAGATGGGGGAGGGGAGATAACAGCTGCTGCAGCCCTAACGGAAGCAAATAATGCATTGAAGGCTTCGGCCATGCGGGTTGGGGAGTTGATAGATGAGTTAATATCCAGAATCAGAAGTTGGGAGTCGGCCTTATTATCATCGTTTCCAGGCTTCTGCAATGAGGGAAGAAGTTGCGATTCACTTGGATGTCTCAATGCCTTAGCCTCATGGTCACGAAGTCGCACAATATCTTGTCGTTGAATAAGTGCGGAGAGGCGGTTTAGACGAATGAAAATTGAGAATTCGTTGGAATTATGTATTTGCTTAAAAAGTTCATGATATTCCTCGTGGGTTAGCGGAACAGGGGACCTGGTCTAAGTACAGCCCAAGAAGTATAAAATAGTTTCTTCAGAGAGCCGAAAAAGAGGTATAAAATATCCGCAGCAAGCTGAGGGTCGTGGGTGAGGAAGTAATCACTCCAGTCTTTTTGGCGAATAATAGTGACTAGCAAGGCCCAATATTTGCAAAGGGATGTATCGTTGGAGGGGCGTGTGGGATTAGGTGAGCCACCAAGGGGCAGATGGCAGATAGCCATTTTATGGTCACTGCCGGGGACATTTTGTGCTACTGACACGTCGATGAGAGGCATGTTGTGATTAAATACCAGATCTGGTATGTTCCCATTTCTAGTAGGTTTAGAGGCATGTTGTGTCCAGCAGGCAAGATTAATACTAGTGATCAGACGCATTAGACTGAGAGGACCCGAGGGGGTAGGCTAACAACCTGAAAGATATTAGAGTCACCTGCAATGAGCTTGGTTCCAAAAGGAAGGAAAGAAGTGTATTCGAAAGATCCAGTGAGGAGTGGAAACAAGGAAGTGGGGGAATTCGGTGAGCGATAGACGCAGCCAATGTCGAGAACACTGATTTGGAGGCTAATAGCGAAACTGAGAGAATCGGGAATAGAATCGAACGCAGTATATAAAAAAGCGGTAGTGGTGTGGATTTCTTTGACAGGCTAGACACTCACTACCACGCCCGTTTGGTCTGTTGGTCCTTAGAAGAATGTACCCTGCCAAAGACATTCGATCATTGGGAGTGCTTAGACAGCCAGAATTCTGCTATTAAGATAATGTCCTAATTATTTGTGAGGGAAAGTTTCTTTAGGTGAAGGGGTCTGCCAAGAATATAACGAGAGTTGAATGAGGCTAAGGATATGCCATTTGTGGGAGGTGGTAAAGGCGCATTAGGGATGTAGTGTAAGTTGGGAGATGGCAGGAGATGGCGAGGATATGGGATTTGGGCCAATGCGGAATATATTGATTTTGAGGCTAGTGAAGATTTCAAGGTTTGCCTAAGTTAAGTCTGAACATTCTCCCGTATAGAGTCTATAGCCCTTGGTCCTCGGTTCGTGACACGTTAGCGAATGTACTCGGCAGCACACAAGAGAGCAAAACTCAAAACGCTGGAGTGGGACAACGTATGCCTTGGAGGGGCGAAACGGCGTGCAGACTGTGTACACAGGCGGAGCAAGTGGCGCCATCAAATTCGGTAATTGTTCAAATAAACGAATTTGTTGGTCTTTGTAATGGTGTGCTGTATCAGTAGCACTACAGGGGTCTCTCCTCAGAAGGCCGACGCAGTTGGGCTTCGACCCGTGATGGGTGCTTCAGCTTCCGTGGCGAGAGACTTTCTGTGCCTCCCGCCGCAATCGAACACAACAATGAAGCCAACAAAAGCCGTTATTTATGGCTCACACTAGTCGCTGTGCGTCGGTCGCAAATTTGCGTCCTCCCTAACAGTTCATCAGATTGAAGTAGATCCTGCTTTTGACTTGACAGTGGCGATTGTGTTGTAGGGTTCGTCGTTATTGGCATATTCCAAGTTTCCGTTTTACTGTGATTGGTATTGTCTTCGTAAACGAGCCAGCATTCTGCTGTAAATGAGTCCTGTCGTGATCCAATGAGTGTTGTGTTGGAGCCGTGCGAGATCTTAGAATTCCGTATGGTTCTGTCCGACGGGACGAGCTGGAAGGCAAGAAACACAAGGAAGCTGCACCTTGGGGCTCGGATGGATATTCGACTTAGGAGGGCATACAGGTGCAATACAGGCTGCCGCCACCCTTGTCGTGATCACTACGTGGTCGTGCATTCATGTATAATAGGACTATGTACAAGTTGAATATGAAGAGTAAACTTAAATATATACGACGGCTGTATATTCAGAAAACCTCGTTGGATGTCGCAGCTCGCGGCCGTTTTGATTTTTTGTGTTGACGGGTGCAGTTGTGTTTTCCGTGGAGTTTGTTGTTGCAACAGATAGCGGGGAGTCGTTAGTGGGGGTAACAGGGGCCGACTCGGGACAACAAACCGAAGGTTGTGAGCAGATGGGGATATTGGGTGGGTTGTTCAGGGTGGGTTCTACCTCGATGAAGGCTGGTTCAAGGCGATCTACTCTGATGGTCTCTTTCCTGCCTTTGACCTATTTCTTTTCCTTTTGCTGGACGACGCGGAACGGGCCAGAGTAAACCGCTTGGGGTGGTGGTTGCACCGCATCCACTCGAATAAACAAGTAGCTGGCGGTCGCTAGAGTGCTAGATATGTAGGTGCCGGAAGTGTGTTCGAGTTGCGGGATGGGCTTCATCAACCGCATTTGATGTGACAACCGTTTTGCGTAATCCCCGTAACAAAGGCCCACAGGGGGTAATGGAGAAACCAATTCACCTGGAAGTCGTAGTGTGCAACCGTAAATCACTTCAGCCGCCGTATCACCCGTGTTGGCTTTAACGGTGTTACATAGTCCCAAGAGTACGAGCGGCAAAACAGCTCCATAAAGGGTTATCACGAGCACGGAGGGCAGCTTTCAGCTGGCGATGGAATCGCTCCACCGTGCCATAAGCCTGAGGAGGATGGGCCGTCGACTTATTGTCTGCAACCGAATGCTTTCTGTAGTTCATAGAAGGCACCGTCAAAATTAGAACCGCGGTCAGTGATCACGATAGAAGGGCAACCAGAATGATTTACCCAACCTGCTAGCAACTCCCTTGCAGCTCCCTCTGAGGTAGGACGGGGAATAGGTATGGCCTGTGGCCAGGGAGTGAAACGATGTACGCAAGTAAGGATGTAGAAGTGGCCGTTGGATGGTGAGAGGGGGCCACGAGATCCACATGCTCACTGTGAAAGCGAGCGTCCAGCTCAGCATGTGCCTATCGTAGATTCGGTGTGACGATGTATTTTAAAGCTTTGGCACTGAGGACAAGCGCGGGCCCAGAGCGGAACTTTACTTCTGAAGCAAGGCCAGACGAATCGCTCGGCGACTAGTTTCACCGAGGCGGTTACACCAGAAGGCAATAATTTTTGGAGGCTAGTAGAACTTGCCAGCAAATACTGTCAGGAACTAGTGGTCGGGGTGAACCCTGTAACACATCACAAATAGTAGTTACTTCCGAAGTTGGGAAGGTCACTGGTACTGGATGCAAGGAGCTGCCTTTTTCCGAGCTGCTCGGCCTCAGGATCTGTTGATTGGGATGCTGCTGGTGCTTCTAGGTATTTGCCCACGGGCAGTGGGTCGTCGATATTTTGGACGCGCGAGAGTGCGTCTGCTACTGGATTGCTTGTTTAAATGGCGAATCTCGCGTGGCGAATATCGATCAGAAGCTGACTGGAGAGAGTACACGAGTGAATTATGATCTGTGATCGCTGCGAACCTTTGGCCCCCAAGTGTGTGCCGGAAGTGTCTTATAGCAGAAGTTCTCCGCTAAACCCACTATATCGGGATTCCGCACGCTGGAGAGGCTTGGAGAAGAAAGCTACTGGTTTCTATGAATTGTTGACAAATTGCTACAACACTGCTTTACTAGCCGTGTTCGAAGCATCTGTCCCCAATGCCAGGGGAGGAGAAGGATCGGAATGTAGAAGGAGTGCTACTTTGGCAATAACCTCCTTGATCAAGGTAAACGCTGCCTGCTCCGTGCAGGGGAAAATAAAATTCCGCTTACCCCCACGTAAAAGGTCTGTTAGAGGCTGCACCAATTCCGCCTACTAGGGGATAAACCGGCTATTAAATTTAACCAAGCCCGAAAATTGGCACAACTGCCTGCAGGAGTGAGCTTCAGGATGGTTGTAAGTTGCCGCCACCTTGTCAGGCAGGGGCCGTGTGCCCGAGGCTGAGATTTCGTGGCCTAGGAATGTGATGGTTGTCCTACCTAATTCGCATTTGGTGGGATTATTGATTACACCGTGTTGGCTAAGGCGCTCAGAAAGAGCGCGCAATAGCACCATATGCTCTTGTTCTGGAGGAACTGCCACTAAAATATTGTCCAAGTACACGTAGATTTTCTTCAAACCGCGTGTTGCCTCATGCAAAAACCTATGAAAGGTTTGGGCTGCATTGCTGAGCTCGAACGGCACGCACAAGAACTGGGATAGTCCGAAGGGTGTTGTGGCAGCGGTTTTAGGGAAGTCAGGCTCAGCTACCGGGATTAGGTGGTAGGCTCCAACCAGGTCGATTTGGCTGAAAACGGAACAACCAGATAAGGAAGAAGTAAGATGCTGAATGTGTGGAAGTGGGCACCTGTCTGGGCTAGTATCCTGGTTGAGAGCCTTATAATGCCCAAAGGGGCGCCAGTCACCACTAGGTTCAGGGACCATGTGAAGGGGCGAGGGCCAATGGATACTGGATGGGCTTATTATGCCCAACTCTGACGTGTTCGAACTCATCCTGTGCTATGCGGATCTTACTAGTGCCAAGCGACTTGGTCGGCTAAAGGCCGGAGGATTTTTGTGACAGTGTGGTAGGTGACGTTGGTGGTCACCACGGACAGGGGTCCAGACAGTCTTAGCATTTCCTGGTGAGCTGACAGGAGGTCTGCGTAGAGGTGTTTAGCCTGGGGTTTGATGTACTGGGGATGAGGTGGTTCACAGATGAATGCGAACCGGTCACTTATAGAGAATTTTGTCGGTCGACAACTCTCTGGCATCGTGCATCAACCAGAAGGTGTAAGTGGCGAAATAAAAATGACGCCTAGTATGGGATGGGCGGTGTTTGCTACTATGCACCCCTAGCGAAAGACGCGACGTAGACCTAAGTTTAGCGCGAGTGACTTGTAGCCGTAAGTAACAAACAGGGTACCGTTGGTGGCACGAAGTTGTTGGGTTGAAAGAAATGTTGCACTGCCTGCTTCTTGTGAAGTGACGCTAATTCCTGCAGTGGTGTCAATCTGGAATAACTAGTTGGAAGCTAAGTCTCTAACACGCAACAGACAACAGCCATTACGGTTACCGGCCACCGCAGTAGTCAAGACTGGTCAGGGTATTAGTTTCCTTTTCTGGCGCCTGGGAAGGTGCGGCCGGCAGTGCAGCGCCGGGCCCCCTCCCCAAACCGTTTAAGATATCGACAGTACTTTGATCGAGATGGACAACCGGGGCCGCCAGGGGAAGGGCTTCTGAGGCTTACAAGTAGGTCTGAGTTGTGACGACATTTACGGTCTCTTCACAGAGAACTACTGGGAGTGGAAAAGCTTCTAAAAGCCCGCTTAAAGTAAGTTATCAGGGTGCCCTCGGAGTGTGTCCCTACAGCTGGAGCGGTGACTTGAGAGCCAATCGAAATAGTAAAGGCAGCAATTTGTCAATGGTGCCGTTCCACAACACCTTCCGCTAGTTTTGCCACTCCTGCGAGATAAGGATGACTAGAAACCTCGAGTTGTGCTTGAATATTGGGTTGGCAATCACTGCACCCACATCTCTTTAAAGGATTTTTCCCCTGAAATTTGGTCCGCCAGCCGATGCATTTCCCTCAGTAATGTACAGGGCTTCCTATTACTTAACTCTGCTTCTTGGATCAGCCGTTTCAATCTGGACAATTCTGACGGCAAAAGACAAGAGATTACCGGGTCGCACATTGCTGGGTAGAAACAGGTACTGAATATTACTTCGCGTATCTGGGTAGCAACGTCACGCGGGAGGCGACCGATAGTTTCCACGTAAGGAAGACACTCGCTTGTGAATCCGTGATTCAATATCTGTGTGTGACGTATAAAACCAGAGTTGAGGGTCACCAGGGACGGCTGGAGAGACTGTCAAAACGGACGGTCCCGGATCAGGCTCGCGGTCGTTGCTAACCATATGTGCAGTGGTGTATCAGATGTAAAGTTATGTAAAGATCGACTCGGCATCCGTGAAGTACTTATGCTATCGAAGTGAAGAATTTATGGGTGTGTGGTACCAGGAACCAGGATTTACCGCTTATATTTCGGAAAAGCATATGTAAACGAATAAATGTGGATGAAGGACTTACGAGTGTCCTAAGTGCAATGAATTTTGTAGGTCGGGCTCACCAGTTTAGGACTCTTCCAAGTTAAGTCAGGACTAGCTCACGTATAGAGTCTAAAGCCCTTGGTCCTCGGTTCGTGACACGTTAGCGAATGTACTCGGCAACACACAAGAGAGCAAAACTCAAAACGCTGGAGTGGGACAACGTATGCCTTGGAGGGGCGAAACGGCGTGCAGACTGTGTACACAGGCGGAGCAAGTGGCGCCACCAAATTCGGTGATTGTTCAAATAAACAAATTTGTTGATCTTTGTAATGGTGTGTTGTTTCGGCAGCACTACAGGTTAAGACGGGGTGGCTTCCAGCCGAGCTGGAGTAAGTGTTGCAGTGAGAGAGACTGCTGAGGGGGATAATAACCGGGTACCAACGGAGGGGAAATGTCATGGTAAAGAGAAAAACCTCTGGAGTTTGGTCGGTCGATATCAGACAGGGATGATTAAGAGCAGTTGAGTAATAGAGGCCAGTGGGAATTAAGTATTGAATGAAGGGTGGTGCGGAGGGCAGAGTTTAAAGTGTGTGAGGAATGGGGGTGTGGGGTGGTAGATTAGGCTGCACTTTATAGGAGGGGTAAGGCAAGTTAAGTGGGAAGCCAAATATGGAGCATTTCGTAGCGGGGGCATTAGAGATAGTTGTCAGGTAAGGAATACGTCGTCAGGCAGAGTGGCCGGCGTTGGGAGGCTATATTTTGGTTTTGGCAGGCAGCGAAAGCAGTGCATTTGTAGGGCCCACCGATGTATAAGAGTAAGGTACATTTTTCAAGGTCGAAACCGGATTTGATGAGTTAAGTTGAGTTGAATAAATGGGGAACAATTGAATGTAGGAGGGGTTTTTGAGAAGGGCGGGAAGACTGGTAGACCTATTCATCTGGACGGCGAGTAGTTTATCACCGGAGGGAACAGAGAGCGCACTAGAGTCGGAGGTGTACCCAGCAGGCGATGAAGTGGGGGGAGGCAATATTTGCAGTCTTTTGCTGGGTAGCATTAAGAGGGGAGAGGCGGAAATGTCTGGATCAACAGTAATGGGATCGGATTTTAAAGAGTCCAGGGAGGGAGCAGATGAAAAAGCAGCGGGATTTGTGAAGAAGTAAAAGGCTCGTGTGAAGATAAAGCGACTAAACTTGGGTGATCAGCCATCTGTGTCGAAGGCTCAGGATTATCGGATATCCTCCTCATGGGGAACGTCGAGATAGACCTGGTAGTTTCCCTTCAAAGAGAGGTTTTATCTTCGGCTGTTTTTGTGTTTTATTAGATTAAATTAGAGGCTATGGTGTAACGTATTTCAATAAACCCTTTTGGCAGATAGATCATCTACAGATCGCATAAGGATTGTACAGTTAAAGCGCTGAACGAGCTTAAGCAGCCTTGATATTTGACAGGGAGGGTAGGTCATACCAGAAGCGTCAAACAAAGTGTGCTTGACATAATCGATGGGTATTCTGTCCGGAACATTAAACACGATTGCATAACGGGAGTTACTCACTTTGATGAGAACTTTGGAAGCAGTAGATTTGATAAAGCGGCCAGCCGCTGTCAGGTTTTGTAAGGAAGAACGTCCGATATTTTCAGAAATGCACAGTAGGGGGCGAGTTGAGTTTTCGTGTCTCCCAACTTTAGAGGCTGAGGCCTTATATCCGAAGTTCTTTGGCCTAAAATGGCTGGTTCTTCGTCGTAAAGCCTGCGAGGTCACAAAGATCAGCCGAGCATCATTTAAGGGCCGCGGGAGTTTAAATAAGCCCATTTTTCCTGGTAGCCGGATAATGAGTGGATGGGGTATTATTGGAAGTCTTCTTTACCACAAGTGGCATTTTGAAGTTTCAGAAAGACGTGTGAGTGAGATAGAAGAGTAGCGAAAAACTAAAACTAATTTAGAATTTATCGCTGAGAAAGATTCCTGGAATTTCTCTGGGTCACTGGAATGCACCAAGAAGCTGTAATTTTTTATATTTCCTAAGATAGCTGGGTGAAAACTATATCGATAACAGCAAGCAGTACGACCTGGCCTAGCGACGTTTGTTGGCGTTTGTTCATATGATCTTGAAGTAAATGGAGGAGATTTAGCACAAGATATAAATGCAGTCCTCAGAAGGCCAGAGTGATGGGATTTACCGATGCATCCCGCCATATCCTGACCACTAACACAGACTAAAAGAAGGGCCTTTCTGCCCGCCGTTACCGGTATAGTTTCTACTAAGGCATCAAGAGAAGTATCTTACAAACAGCTTCCCGGGATATTCCTACGAAGTAGTTCAATCGGATTTCATTTGAACAATAAATTTTGAGGTTATCAACTGACTTGCGAATCCACCATCTATCAAATTCTCTGTCACATCATGCCTAAATCAACTATCAATCGCCTCATCCATCGAGTGGCTAGCCGCGTTCAATCTAGAATCACCAAACTTCCCCGGATCCTTACTTCATCGGTATCTTGTCCCTTACCATTGGTCGATATATACAGTGAAACCCGTAACCAGGAGACCTTATTGTCCTTAGAGAGGCTTTTGCAATCAACGAATGATGCTCTGACCACGTTTTTGCCGCTCGAATCCATCTTCCAACCCTCAAAACATCAGAACACTAAAAGACTATTATGGGCTGGCTGCTCCCTGGACTTAATAGCGTCCGAAGTCCATCGAAGGCTAAAAAATTCCAAAAATATCGTATTTTTTAATGTTTCAGATCGTCTTCCCCTTTCCTAGGTCTAACAGTCAGTGTTTATGGCCTGTAACGCGTCATACCACGGGTGCCACTGCATAAGACTCAGAAGAAGGTCACATCGAAACAACTGCCCTCTACTGCTTCAACTTCTTGAGGAGAGCTCTACCATGGAATTTGTTAGAAAGGGAGAGGCCGTCGCAAAGTTCGCTTCATTTAAAAATATAAAAATTACTTCTGGCCGAACCCCGCTGCAAAGAGAGGTCCTTAGACCGATATTCGGTAATTAAGTACTCCCACCACCCTGTGATCCAGTGTTACCCAAGCCCTCTGAACAAACTCACACCATCTATAACTTGTCACTACTCACGTTGACCGGTTCAACTGTGCAATATATGGACCTAAACTTGTCCCGTTTGCTTCCAACAACACAACACTCCCTGAACGGCTCTATATTGCACCCCAGTCTCCACCACTGTCTACTCACAGCAGAGTATTATAGCTCCTTTCACTTGGTCAGCAGAAATCCACCTCCTGGTCTATCTGCCAAACTAGCCAACAGACCGTCAGGTTCCCAAGAGCCACCCACACAGTCCAGTCTGTTATAACGTTATCTCCTGCAGTTTCGGTCACAACGTTATCCCCCTCATCTGTCGCTTTTGGTGGCTAGGGCCTCCCCGCAGTGGAGCCACCATGCCCTCAGCTTTGTTCGACAACCGGTGTGTGACCTCTCGCGCTCCAGCTACAGGCCTATTACCCGTCCGCGTCCTCCACCACGAGCATACCCACAGGATAGAGTAGGTCAACCTGGTGCTAGCCCACCAGCGCATCTATTCGGTCCCCCAAAATTCGAGTACCCAAATGCTACGTGCCATATCCATCATCTCAAAAGCTGCCGTCATCATATCTTC
Source organism: Fasciola hepatica (assembly GCA_948099385.1). Classification (NCBI taxonomy): domain Eukaryota; kingdom Metazoa; phylum Platyhelminthes; class Trematoda; order Plagiorchiida; family Fasciolidae; genus Fasciola; species Fasciola hepatica. Next base: position 3,675,867 of record CANUEZ040000060.1, on the reverse strand, counting down.
AGACGCGGTACCACATCACAAATTTCCCACCAGCTGTACCTCTTCCATGGTTAGCTCCACGATACTGAAACCACCTGGGACGAATATCCAAAATAGTTGCCAGCCAATGCCACAACATGTGGACCGCGGCTGACTCTTTCCCACCTTGTGGTAAGCTCCATTTTACTCCTCGGCAACTTTATCCTCTTCTGCCCCTCACCACCCATCATCGCCGTATTTACCTTCGACCCCACTGCACACCATGCCGGCTGACCCTTCATACTAAAGCCCCCTTCTTCGGCAGCCCTTTCGCTACTACCCCTCATACTCATTCTGAGACTTGTCACTACCTTCAAAAGGCAGCTATCAAAACTGTGGCTGCCTTGCCACTACTGTTCTTCACCTCCAAGGTGAGCCCCTAAAATTCCTAATAACTCTCCTTTGATTTATATGTGATTCGCCCCAAAGGTCCCACCTAGAGTCAGCCTGTCCCTCTCCAGATCTATTATCCCGCTTTACCTGATTACCTCGGCATCCAGTGTCATCTGTACTAGGCTTCACGAGTACTTAGCCCAATAAAACCCTGCGGCGATAGAGATACGGCTGTCCAAAATGAAGCGATACCCCGCATCCAGTCTACTTGTGAGGGCGACGCGACCATTGATCACCACCCTTCTACGCACATTTCGGCCACCGAATCCATATGGCACTCAAAGCCCTAACATAAAAGCTTTCCACAGCCCCATTCAACTATCTTTTTAGCCTGAACGAACTTTGCCCTATAAAAAGACTGACTCTCGTCCACCTTTGTGACATCATCCTGCTCACTGAAACTTGGCTCATCGAGCGCGCACCTTCTGACCAAATATCACTGATCGGTTTTCAAACCCTCAAGACTCAGCAAATCCACCGCTGGGGCGGAGGTTGCTTATGATATGTAGAGTGCAGTCTATCTGCCACTCTAACTCAGAACTCCGTGCTGGCATATGTTGTAGATTCTATACGGTTTACATTTTCCCTATCCCAGATGACCGTAATTTAAGATTGTATACATCAGTCCCCAGCAACGACGCTTCCACATTTAACCCCGTCATTGGTGCATTTATTGTTATCGCCGACCTGCCATTTGGAGGTGAACTTATAGCAGGTGACTTCAAAGACTCGGACAAAAACTGGTCTCCCTTTGCTGACCCCTACAAATATTTTCACTCCGGCTCGTGTGTTCGCCTCGGCCAGTGGGTCCAACATGTAAAACAGCCCACCAAAATGAATAGCATCCTTGATCCGATGTTAGCCCTAGTATTACCAAAAGGTTTATGTCCCCATTTTATTGGATACACAGGTAGTGGCCATAATGTCGTCAGCTGCAGATTTCAAGTCAAGTCCCGCACCGGAAGCCTACAAAGTAACGGTCCCTCCTTCCGCCGTTTCAAAAGGGACCACAACCCCCGGGTGGTCCGCTCCAGAAACTGGAACGAGTTCTTCTTAATGGAGAATCCTCAGTAGCTGCTGACCTCATATACTCAAGTTTACATTCAAGCGTCGGAAAAATACCACGTCCCCGTCATCCATCCAGGCCAGCTAGCCACCATATAACCAGGCTAAAGCGGAGATAGGGTGAGCTTCGAAGGCAGTACCAACAAAACACAGAGTTCTTTTACAGTCCTAGGACAGGAAATCCTACCCCGTGAAATTCACTTCACGGCCCGTGACCCACAGCTGAAGTAAGAAACCAAAGCACCACCCCACCCAGACGAAGTTCGAAAGCTGGCCAGGCTGCACAGGGCTCGTGCCTTACAATCAAGCCAAAGCACAAAACAGATAATCCGTTTTGATAGTCTCATGAACTTACCTCTAAATATAGCTGACGCGTTTAACACATTCTTAACAACCCCGTGTCTCTCAGTCTAGGGAGTACCTAGCTTGTCACCCCGTTTATCACGAATTTTTCACTTAAATCTATCACGGTCACCACCAAGGATATAAATAGACACATCAGCACTTTTGAACCGTCCCAATACCCTGGATCTAACTGCTCAACATCAGCAATATTCGCTCTTGGTGGCCCGGACATTCCCCTCCTATTACTAAACTTATATAATGTCTCTCCAAAAACTGCACTGTACACTCTTGCTCTCATATATACACAGAGGTGACATTATGGACGTTGAAAATGCACGACGTTTATTCACCAAAAATCTATTTGGGCCTTCTACGAACCTTAGCTACAGACAAAGCTGTAACCTTCTGCGGCCTGACTTGCCGTGGCTAAGAAAAATAGAGCTCAACCTTGCGTTTTTGTTTGACTTGCTCCACAAACAAGCTAAACCTTTTATAAAAGTAAACTTCAGCGTAAACTCAACGAAACAGTTTTGCAATAGCGAACGCCGTATAACGACTTCTTAACCTCAGGAAATCTTAAGGAGAAGCTTCTTCCTCCTTAAACGAGCAACCTTGCGTAATGAACTGTTAACTGATATCCGTTCCGCAGATTCCCAAACTGCATTTAAGTCTGGACAACACGAAGTGCTCGACACTGAAACACTGATCGCTTTTTTGATTCTATATATGACTGATGATAGAGCCTACGAGGAAAGAGTTGGATACTCACCTGAACTCCCGATAATCTCTAGGTGTGCCCTGCCATTCACCGCCATTATCACAACCCTAGCCTGAACCTACCAGGATACATTGCCCAAAAATAGTTACTTTTATGACTGAGGCCAGTGCCTCTGAAATCACATTTGAAAACATTTAATTCCATTATTTGCTTGGAAGATAATCTCCGAACATTCCCAATGCTACTTTTGACTTAGTCCCCTCCTTTGTCTTCAATCCAAGACGGGAAGCCGATCAGATTCCTAAACAGCCATCCAGTGGTCACCTAAATAGACTCATTAGTCACTCATCGTCCAACCGCCCTCCCTGTCTTAAGGCTTTAGAGCCCTCCTATGAGTGGCCACCATAAAACCTGATACTTATTCAACAAAACTGCAAGAGGATCTGTGTGTGGTCTCGATGTATCACCACGGTTCGTGCCCGAAATAGCCGACTCACACGTAAAATGAAAGTCATCGGACTCCGTCCTTGTCGGAAACGAGCGGTCAGTAGTGCATTCCATGATTTTGATAGCATTCCGTGAGTTCGTTCTCCCGCATCTTCTCTCTGCCATAGCTAAAAGCGGCGACATCATCGATGGGACAATGGCAGCAAATCTTTGGTAGTCTTATTAAACGGGGAAAAACCACCAATCCCAGAGGCTGTGGACCTCATGGGCAACGTGTAAAGAATGGCGGGTGGAGGAGAAATGGGAAGTACTCCCTCCAGGAAAAGTATGCTCTCCCACTCCTCTGAATAAAAAACCCAAAGAACTTCTGGCTACGAAGATGCCGGATTCATGCTGTATGCCTCTTCAGTAACGGATGAATTCCCCATTACAGCCATGACCTCAGCCTGTCTGCGGGATGCCCCGAAGAAAAAAGCGTACGAGATAATCCCTCGGTACTTCTGCCTAACTCTGTGCGGGACGACGAGCTTTTAGGTGAGCTATCCACATACGCACCGACCTCAGCGCTCCCAGTTTCAACCCTCCCGGGCTTCCTGCTCCATCTCCAAACATATTTTTGATGCCAAAGGCCGTTGTTCACAAAGCCTTTCCAAAGTTTATCCGAGGGAAGTCAGCTATGTTCAAAATCTTTCCTGTCGACTCACGGACGAGCTATCACCAGCACCTGTTAACCCTCAAGAGTAACATGAAAACTGCATCTCTCTACAGCCAGCCCCGAGATGCTTACTCATGAGTTGTCTGCGACCCACTTAAGTTTTCATGGGCCTAGGTTGTTTTTTCCTTAGGGCAAAAGAATTGTGAGCACAAGCTTTCTACGAGGTAGTCCCAAACTTCATCCCCAACAGTAATTGCACAAGATGTAAAACATCTCCAAATCATACATCAAGAACATAAACCATTCCATCGCTCAATCTAGTCGCTGACGACCGGATAGAAGCCAAACCATCATCTACCGCCCACGCGTGAAGAACATCAGGTACTCCTTAGGCCACAGTATTCAACACAATCCTCTTAAGACTCTTCATGATTTCATATCTTGTCCTGGGAGTTGTCCTTACTAACACTGTCTTTTCCACTATTACGCAGACACCTGACCAACCATTGCCTTGGTAAAATTTTCTGAGATTGAAAACCTCGATGAAGGGTACAAATTATAGTTGCCCAATAACACGATGCCCATCGTCAAGCAGGTGCCCCTGTCAACTGTCGAGTTATGACAGGACGGCCACTGTGATCTAGGAAATGTTCATCTATTTCTCCATCCCCTAATATCACACATCAAAAAGCTTCCACCCGCCTTCCGACTGGACCAACCCTGTCACGCATAAAGAGCTCCGCCACACGGTGACCTGCTCAGCCTGCAGCCGTTTATACACTACCGGAACAATAGTCTATCCCCGGTAAAGCAGCCCCTCCATGCTTCCGCTGTCAACTTTTGACTTCAGAGTACTGTCCACAGCGTGAATCTTGTGCCACTCACCGCCTGAATGAAACCTTACTCTTGCCGTAATGATACAAATACACCTGACTCACCATGTTTTGCCTTCACCTGCCATCATAAGCCACAGGTGGGACTATTTCCCATCCCGCCGGGTCCAGAGACTTTTCACATTTGGATCACCCCTAAACATTGTCAAAGTCTGCCAAACATCAATACATTGAAAACGTGCCAAATGCACTTAACTGGCGGAGTCCGGTTGGTAAAAAGGGAAATCCTGCTGTAGGCAGTCAAACTACTAGCTAGTTCACTGTGGTGGATGCCATGTGCTACTGTAATTTGGGTGGGTATCCGTGTGATCCATATGCAGAAGGTCGAGGTCCTTCGGAGTGGCCTCGTAGCTTAGCTGGCAGAGCACTCGCGGTACTAAAGCTAGGTCGGTGACCATTTGTGTGTCCGAATCCCGCCGGGGCCAAAGACTTTTCACATTTGGATCACCTCCAAACATCTCTGGAGTGCCGATCCCCTCAATTAATATGGGCCTTGACTTCTCCCCTAAAAGTGTAGTGGTTGGATCGCTATCTATACTTTACTCGTAGCCCCCAGCTGAAACATCCTTCAAACTGCCACATCTCCTATCTCGTTTCAGATAATGCCTATTACGAGGGAAGCCATCGGTCCACCAGGGGCTACTCTCGGATTACCGCAGAGATCAAATGAATGTGACAGATCAGGCTGGACAACCTCCCAACCTGGAAGGCCATGGTTTAAAATTAGACCCATGCTGACCGATGCAACATGGAGCCTCCTTCCTTGCACGCCACTGCGATGACATTGGTGCTACCCAGATGACAAGCCACCATAATAAGTCCAACGGACCGCAAGGCGGATTCCCGACACCACTCACCGCCCCAACAATTACTTCCAGTAAACCTTTATCTGACCTCACACGCTCCCTCCCTCTTTAGGTTTTCAAAACCACTGTCGGCCGGCTCAGAGGCCCGTCCAAATGATATCAGAGTAATACCACTCGACACACCACCGACGTTGCTGAGTGATAACGTTACGTTGGTTTTTCTCTCCACCGTGTCCGGATTTTCCTTGGTGGAAATCTCTGGCATTTCGGTAAGGATCCTTCAGGCAACCAGCCGGTGAGTCCAAGTATTTCTTATTATACGTCTTTATTTACCTATGATATCTCGGTGTACCATTATTTAAACCGCTCTTGTATATGCTGCATCTTCTCCACACTTTGCTCGCACTTCATCGAGCAGCTTCTTGCTTGGCAAACCCTCCACAGTACCTTGACTTCAAAATCGAAACTTTTTTGTACTTACCGCGTTAACCATTCGCACTTTGATTTGTTTAAACTCTGCCCAGTCTTATCATATCGCTACCGAGATTTATAAACCCGACCCTCGAAATTTGCGAATACTTCATACTGTTGTGTAACTGTGTACTCCATGATCATTCATTGTGGATGTATCTTGGTTATAATCGAGAAATACATCATTGTTACAATCCTTTTATCAATAACATTAATATCCCGTTTCAAAGAGTGTCGAAGGTAGAAGACCTAGATTTGAAAACCACACAGGACTTCAAGCCCTCAAGGCCGCCCCAGAGGGCTGCCCGTACGGCGGAAGGTTTATTATTGGGGTGTGCATTACTGTCACATGCAAAAAGCAGAATTCTTCATTCCGTTTTACAAGGTTTTGGTGTGACTTCTCCGGGAACATTGCGCGTAGGCATGGGCTTCCTGGCACGAAAAGGGCAAGGACAGCTTGGAAGGGGTTCAGCTGCTTGCAACTAGAAGGATCACCGGTCAGAGGGTGAAGCCATATGCCTAGAGTCCACACGGTCTTAATCTCTTCCCTTCGGTGAGGCGTAGATGCCTAGGTGGTCTAACAGAAGAGTCCAACAATTAAACGTGTCTGTGAGGCACAGAAGTGCTTCAATTGTTCGTTTCTGCATCTGAGTGTGATACCAGCTGATACGGGCTAGATTTACAGAGGGTATTCCCACAGCTGGACAAGTGGACTAAATATTCCACAAATAGGGTTGTACCTGAGACGAGTGGACAGTCGGAAGGGGCTGTTAAATGCCCAAGGTAACAACTTTTGAGAAGGCCCTAGAATCACGCTGGAACACTAAGTTCACACAGCCAGTTGTATGAACAACGGGTGAGTCAATTATCCCTTGGTGTTTTGTCGGCGGACTTATGGCTGTGAAGGAGATACTACCTCGCAAGTTCAGCATTTTCGAAAAACATTCAAAGCTCACCGTTGAGAGCCAAGAAAACTCGACGATAACGAAAGATCTGGGAGCAGTACGGGTCCCTGCCAAATAGGTCCAGTGCAAAGTGAACCGAGCTGGGCTGAATTGAGTTAGAGAACACGTAAAAAGAGCTGAAGAGCGTTGTTTGATCAACTGAATCCAAGGCGCCTTTCAAGTCTAAGAAAACCACTATTATCGGTCGACTGCGCGCTTGACATGTTTCAAATAGTTTGCGAGGAGTAAGGATTTGGTCAACGCATCCGCGACCGGGGCGGAATCTGGCCTGTTGTTCGCGGGCGTTACTCTCGCGGGCCGGCTTAAGGTGAGGCAGTAAAATCGACGCTAATAACTCGGTGACTATTGGAATTAAGCTAATCCCGCCATGAATACTAAGGTCATGATGAGTTTCTTGCCCTCTTTGCCGACTACCTACGGCAGAGTACCACTGCTTTGTTGCCATCTAATCCTTTGCAGTGCATTTCACATTTTTCTCATTTGCCTTCCGCTAACAACGTATTTTATGCCGATTTCCAGCCTTTCTCACGTACACAAGCCAGCTTTCAGATATCCCCACACGGACCATCAGACCCTCTGCCTGATCTTGACTTTCTAGCTCACAGGGCATCCATTCGAATCCAACCATGGGCTCACTTAAACTCGCTACATTTTCTTTGGTGTGCACACATTTTCCATACTTTCATCCCACTTCATTCCTCCTTTGAAGCTTCTTTTATCCTATTTCTGCAACTAAAATTTCTACATTTTTCAAGAATTTTGTCTGTCCATTCCATCACTTGTAAAACGTTGATCACGCACCTGGCATGTCTCGGGCGTCTCCGGAATAGACCATTATTATTAATATTATTATTAATAATATTATTATTATTATTATTAGGATGGGAGCAATCAATGACTCGCCCTGTAATAATGAAGTACGCTCCTCCTTCTAAATGCCACGGAGAAAGTTGGTAAGTGATTTTATCAACGCACCACCAGCCAGTTTGAAAAAAACTGAAGGAAGATCGTTGAAACTGGCCGTTTTGCCACGCTTTAGTAATCGAATACATGACTTCAGTTCCACTTCCGCTGGGGGCTCAAGTGGTACCACCCAAGAAATCCCAGTTGTTGACACAGGAGTTACTACATTGGCGCGCGGCCAGCTGAACTGCTCCTTGAGGTATTCGACCCAACGGTCGAGCCTTTGCTCTTTGCCATCAATGAGCTCTCCATTTCCATCGCATATCGTTCCGCTGAACGGGATTTGCCGTCCACCGGTGTCATGAATAAGTATGAACGGCCCTTGACTGTTACCTGAAGCAGCTGCCCTTTCCATTTCTTTGGCTTCCTTGACCCACCAGTTTTTGTGCTCATTCCTAAGGCTTTTGGTAGCTTGCCTTTGTCTACTTCTCCGTATCATTTCCCTATTTTTACAGCTTGAGAGCTGACGATTTTTCTCCACTAGGTTGACCGACTCTTGAGAAATCCAATGTCCTTGACTGACATCAGACCTAGGACCACAGGCAAAACCGGCCGCAGCGTGCACTGCCTGTTTAATGTGGGCCCAGTGCTCATTATCGTCACCGTTCGTTGTAGTCCCAATGAAACGGTCTAACTTGATGTGCTCTCTGACGTCCACAAAACTGATAAAAGTCCCCCTGACTCCAAGAATAGTAACAAATTATCACACAAAAACAGATTGACAAGATTCCTTTGACTAGCTCAAGAAGTGTCTGGTTGAACCCACAAACTACTTCTAAAGAATATATTTAAAAACACGAACACGGACCCTCACAGGAGTTAGCAATCCAACACCGGTTCGGGAAAACAGACCCTGACCTGAAGTAAGTTCAGTAACCCCTCATCTGTCGATGTCAAAACTAGCCATTCCTCGCACACCTCAGCAAGGCTTTGGACTAGAAGTATTTGCACCGGTATCCGTAACGAATTCGAAAATGAATCGAGGAGCTTTGTCTTCAAAATCAGCCACCTCGCCTCGGAGTCTCGGGCGTCTTTCTCCGAATCAGTCTTTTGCCCCCAGGTAGAGTGAAACAACAACACTCCCTCCAACAAAGAAACAGGAAGTCTCGGCAAGACTATTTAGATCGTCAATCCAATGCTTTGTCCAAATACAGTTCCGGTTGACTACTCACGGCCTACTCAACCACATGCATCCTGCTCCCCAATTCCAGATAGTCGTGTGCTTTCGGACTCAATGTCACCCCATCCAAATTTGCCAGTTTTCCCGTTTCCTCTGAGTGTCCCGCCTCCTCCTATACCATATCTCCTGCCACACCATCCCACAGTCCACCAGTGGCTACAACTTCTCCAAACCTGGCAGCCAACTTAAGGGGTCATACATTCAATATACGTCATAGCCATGATAATCATAGTTTCACAATTGCACTTTTCAGTGCCCGCTCCCTTGTGTGTAGACTTACATCTGTCAGCTCCTCTGCACTGCTAGCTCACCTGGATGTGATCCTAGTAACTGAAACTTGGCTTAATGACAAAACTTTCCCCCGAAACACCTCCATACCCGGTTATAATATATTTGCCACGAACAAATTTGAGAGACGTGGTGGTGGATGTCTTGCTCATAGTAGGGGCCATCTTGGAACACACTTATTCCAACTCCCTGTCCTTGACAAGGTCCATGACTCCGTTTGGATCTATATACCACTGCATCAGTGACAGGTCGTCGTTGGTTGTGTTTACTGTCCACCGGGCTACAACATGTACGATGTCAAAGCAATCACAATGCATCCTGCCACGTAGCTGAAATCCTGCACACCGCTAAGATCATAGCCGGGGACTTCAGCCTCCCTGGCATTTGTTTGACAAGTCTGAATTCCTCTCCGAAATTATGCAATTTGATCTCATGTATCCGTGCCGGCGGATGGACTCAATACGTAAAATCACCAACCCGAGGGAACAATATTCTTGATCCTAACTTCACTTTAGGCCTCCGAAATATGAAGGCAACTGTCCTTAGCTACTTTCCTGGTTGTGATCATAAGGTCATAAGGTGTGGGTTCTCCGTTCAACCGCATCACCAAGAAGGTCCTCAAAATCGGAATTCTTTCCGAAATGCGAGTCGGGACATTCTACCAACCAAGCCGCGTAATCAGACCTGGGATGATTTCTCCCTACCATCTTATCCTCGGCTGGCATCAGATGTGATGCACTTTAACTTATTATTCTCTCTAAACATCATTTCTCCCGGGATAATCGAATTCAATGTGGGGAAGACCTATCTTCAACAAAAGATGCGACGTAAATTCGGGAAGATGCAGCTTGCCTGCGAAAGGACCAACGACCTCTCTATATTCCTCTGCCTTAGCCACCTCTCGCGCCAGCTACTAAGCGAAAAGCAGAACGAGCAGAAAAAGCAAGAACTGTATGCTCTCAACCGGCCGAGCAAAAAGGCTTACCTCTCTGGCCTCAATAAACTTGAAACCCCAGCTGTGAGACCAAAATACCATATTTGCCCCTATCCGAGAACACTCACATTAGCTCGCCTCAGTTGATCGCCGAAGCACTCAATAATTTCTTCGCTTCTACCTTCACAGGAGACCACAGTAGTCCAACCCAGGATCTCACCTCCTTGACTGCCAATACCCTGTTAACCGTAGTATTCTCAGCCAACGAAATCAGATAGCTGTTAAATACCATCCTGTCTCTGATCCACCCTCGGACCGATGGTATCCCTCTAGATCTGTTTCGTCTTGGCGGCCCGGACATTGTGATGCTTTTGATGAACTTATTTAATCTCTCCATGTCACAAAGCATTTTCCCATACCAGTGAAAAATTTCCGTTATCATTCCCCTTCATAAGAAAGGTTCCTTACATGACCCTGTTAATAACCGTCCCATAAGCCACACTCCCATTACATCTAGGATAATGGAACGAGTATTTAAAGATGAGATTGCCCATTTTATCCTCGCCCGTGGGTTCGTTAATAAAAACCAGCACGGCTTCCTAAAGTCCAGATCGTATCCCACCTGCCAACTTGATTTCCTTGATCTAATCATAAATTCGGCTGACTCTGAAAAGGTATTTATCGTTATCTCCCTTTATTTGACGAAAGCACTTGACCGCGTGCCACATGCTCAGCTGCTAACAAGGGTTAAATCTTACGGCATAACAGACCCACTCTTTTCTTGGTTGTCATTCTATCTCGGCAAGAGATAGCAAGCGGTAAACATTGAGGGTTTTCTCTCATCACCCCAGCCAATCACAAGTGGTGTTATGCAGGGCAGTGTGCTGGGCCCACTTTTATTTCATCTCTACATCAACGACGTATTCAAAATAATACGCCATGGCACCGCGTTTCTATTTGCAGATGATATTAAAACTTTGTATTCCTTTGAACCCCATACCTTGACCTATACCCACACCAAAATAGCTGACGACCTGGACGCTCTTGACATATGGTGCAACACTTAGAAACTGAATTTCTCCGCTGCTAAGAGTGCCATTCTCACGTTTGAAAGTCAAATTCCTCCTGGATCCCTCGCCCTAAACGGCGCGTACGTTCCTGTTGCTCCGCTAGTACGCGATCTCGGCCTACAGTATTCCTGCACTTCCACCTTTCAAGAACAAGCCACCTATCAGATAGCTAAGACAAAGAGAAGGATAGCCCCGTCTGCAGAACTTTAGGAATGCGCGACAGCCAGCTACTGATCTTTAAATCTCGCGCCAGGCCGCAGCTCGAGTAGTGCCCTCTGGTATACACTCACAAGAGTAAATCTGATAGACTTGCGATCAAAGGAGTTTAGCGATCCTTTACTAGGCAGTTTCTCTGCTCATCACCTCACTTGAATAACAAAGACAGATGTGAGCTACTAAGACCTGAACATTTGTTGTTACTACGTATAAAATTCAATCTTTATCTTCTATTCAACCTGCTACATTCTAGAGCGCATACGTCCATCACTGATCCATGTTTCGCTCAAGAAGCACCCCGCGCTCTTCGTAACCGAAATCACACTACTGAAGTTCCATACCCCAACACAAAACTAAGTGGAAGGTTCTTCATCACAGTCTATTCCCGTATTTGGAACAGACTGCCTGAAGATATTCTAGCCTGCCGGACACTGGACCGTTTCAGATTTGTCCTTACAAAGTATCTAGATGTCGCCAAAGTACCACAATTAACCCATAGGTGTACCACGTAGGAACAAGCTTATGAGGTTAACCTAGGTTTTTGGATAGATAAAAAAGCATGACCCGGGTAACACCTTTGCAACATTAACATCGTCTACCCCACATTCCTCCTCCATAGCCAGCATATTGGTACCCCTTAGAATGACTCACAGCACTGATACTGCTGTTGTTAGATTCTTCCTAATTCACGCGCTCTAAAGTCTCTTATCTATCCCCATTATACTTAACTCGCTTTACTCGGTCCAAACTGGCCCCCTTCCCTTTCTTCATTTTGCCCTAGCTTTCCAACACTAAATTTAATTCCGGCGACCACCATTTACCTCCAAGTCGTCATTCTTATTCCTAGTTTTGTTTATTACTTTTGTATTCTTATTCACTTCCAAATGCGTATAGTCCTCAATCTTCCCAAAGTAGTCTGTGTCTAAATTACTAGGTTTCTCTTTCCACCGCTGACCGTTGATCCTCATCTGGGAGCATCCCAGACTGCGTCTCTCTACTCCTTTTTCCAGACACCAACCGCCGCGCATCTCCCTTTTGATGTCTTGGAATGATCCAGAGAAAACACCGGCAAACCATCTGGCCTACCCCCCTAGCTGAAGATCCAACACCCGCCCATCGTTCCGTCGCTTATTTATTGGCCCTGTTCTCCAGGATCCCTCGCAATCTTATAGACTACTTTATCTCTGAGTCTGTGTGATCTCGACCAACATCACTCGTGCAAATCCCGCCGGTGCGGAGCGCGGTCAGATCCGTCGCATTGGTCGGTGCGTGTCGGGTGTGCAAAAGGTCTGCAACAATGTGCGGGCGCAAATAGGTTAGTGGATCGCACCTCCTGCCTTCAGAAGTGGTTTTAAGGTTGGGTGTCCAGCCCATGGTCAGCCCCATCCACTATCGCCGGTTGCGGATAAAAAAAACAAAAAAAGAATACCATTCATATACTCAGAATGCAGCAAATGCGCTGCTGTCTCCTACGGCTAACGTGGACCCTCCATCGTGCTCGCTTCCAAACTCGTCCTCATGGCCTACGGCATTTAGGGCCCGACAAAGTAAGCTTCCTTTGGCGCATAATTATCGCATACATAAAAACCCATTAACACTGTTGGCTCGCTGATGCCGGTTCACTTCCCCTCGGTTTCGTAATAAATTATTCACCGGTCTTATTTGTAAACTTGACCATCCTCTAAGACAAAGCTCACCCCTCTTTGCTACTTTTACCGATATACTCAAAAACTAACCCATTTCTTCTTGCCATTCAATTCCGTACCACAATCTTCAAGCAGTATATGACACCGTGAAATATATCTCTGGAGATTCCCAATAATCGATGATTCTGTGATCGTTTGCTTTCTCTGTCAGTTCCGCTGTTCGCCCACTGAGAGCAGTTACGTTGCAATATCCTCATCTAGCAAGTTATCATATCCCACATGTGCATATCCGATAAGCTCTTGAACCGCAGATTTCTGTTCTGTCGCCATTAAGTGTTCCACCTTCTGTAATGAAGGTAAACAGGTGGTTTCCTACCCGTCACCTCATCACTTTTGCCAGCTGTGTTTTTCCTACTGTTGTAGTTAAGCGCCACCCATCGATTTTTGCCAGTTATTAGTTCCATGTTGATGCATTATATTCCTTTCTTCTGATAGCAGAACAATCTGCTGAAAGTCTATGTGTTTTTATCCGGCCACTTTTCTCACAATCACTTTGGCCACCACGGTCCAGGTGTGTAGTCCATTTGGCTTATCATACACTCCGCCCATCACCGGCTGCCGAATTTAGCAGATCCATATATCGGTTATTCTGTGTATTTCCTTTCCGATGCTTTATTCCGAAAGATCGTCTAAGACACTTCCTATCCTTGATACACTCTTTTCACCAAGTGAAGTCTTTGCTAAAAATATCAGTGAGTAAATACCTACCTGTCACTTAATTGATCATCCCTTTTGCAAGCCACATTTCTGCCACTATCGTAGCTAAGCACCACACATCGAAATTTGTCAGTTTCCAGTTTCTGAAATCAAAACAATCCGCTCAAAGTCTATATGTTTTTATCCGACCACTTTTCTCACCATCTCTTTGGCAATTACAGTCCAGTTTGTTTCCCGTTTGTTATACAACTGCACGGCCCATCCGATATACGGTTGCTAAACTTCACAACTGTAATCCTCGACTGATTTTCTTGATCTTCATGCGTAACGCCATTATTTTTCATCGTCCAATTTTACATCGTCACCCTTCTCATACATTACTAAGCTCTTTGCTTGATTACTTCTCCTTCGGAAATGTTCCTTTTTCACGATATCCATGTATCCGTCTATCCAGTTTGGTTCTCCGGCGGGAAGTTCTTCCTTCCTCAGGGTTTGCATGATTTTTTACCATTCCCCATCCACTCCCTACTTAGGCGGAATAACTACGCCCCACCCCGGGCCGGCTCGACAGCCTGATCTTAAGTCAAAATTCAGCGGGCGGTACTGCAACAATTGATTTGAATACTTTCCTTACAATAAATCGCGTTCACATAACTGTACAATCCTCCCATAACTCTTATTCATCTTTCAACTGTACTGTTTGATCTTGCATTGCGGCATGCTTCGGGGCCATCAAAATGACCTATTGTTATTATTTTTATTAGTTCCTAGCTCATGGGTTAATGTTTGTTCGTAACTGCTGCGAACTTCTGGATCACACAAAAGTTGCACGGCTAACCGGGTTCGCGGTTTGCGACGACTACCGTGGAGATGGAGCGATAATTGCAGTAAAACCAGTGCATGGCCCGACTTTATGTACGTGGACCCGTAAGATCTACAGTCCTGGACAGAACTGCGCTACCGGTAGCTTACAGCCATATGATCAGCTTGGTTTCGTATATCTGTAGAGCTAGAGCCAAATATCTATGGTTCCCAGTGCTCCTCAAGCCACAGATGCCGTTTAGAGAGTGAATTGTTCTTCGTGCAGTGTCTCTGGTTGTTGCTGAAATCAGTGGTTAGCCATCTTCTATTGATTAGTTTGCACCAGTTCAATCCAGTGGGAGTTATAGGCGTTTGCTTTCGTCCTCTCACTTTGATGGTTTCGGTGTTAAGAAGTATTCCACTACCCTCCGGCTCGTTAACACATCGGACCTACCTGAATTTCACGTGGTTCGGTGTTCCAGATCTCATGGTTGCTAGTTGTCCTTTATAGTGGAGCGGGTTTTTGTGACTGTGGGTATGTACCCCTTCATTAGCACTCACGAGCATGCCTGTTATAAAATGAAAAATCTTCACGAGAAAGCAGTGAGTGGGATTTCTCTAGTGATGGCTGTGTGAACTCGGATTTCAATCACCGCCCCTAGTGGGTTATAGACCCCAAGCTTCCCCCAAGTGCCTTGCGGTTTAACCCTCGGATAGCTGAGGGCTCCGGTCGTGAACCTTAAGAAAACAACTCATCTCGGCCTGAGTATCCTAACAGTACTGAGCCTACAACAAATCACGGAAATCGGACTCTACCAATCCCTTTTCTCCGGCTGTACCATATTTTGCTTGGCTCACAGCTTACATATACATGTTTAAACACGCACTGATCAGTTATTGTGATTCAGTAAAAGGTGTCAAAGCGATTGCTAGCTTTTACGATTCGCTGCCCTATCTCTCGGTGTCTCCAGCCAGGTACTTTGGGAATCTTTTAAACCCTAAAGGCGGCAATGTGAGGCATCTACTTTTCTTGAGTTCGCTGCCATCTGTTGACCTCCAAGTGGTTTCCTCGTCCCCTGAGGGGAACAGAGAATAAGGCATGGTGTGGTGGACGTGTGTTTGCCATAAGTAACGCGTGTCTCAGCCAACCAAGTCCATTAATCTGGATGCGCTGTGAAAGAAAGTTCTGTGAACTGGTATCCCAAGCACGGTTTATGTTCTCAGCACCGCTCACCGAGCCCCCCCCCATCCAATCGTAGCGATGCCAAGCAAACTTCAATGGTCGGAAATTTCAAGACGACCAACTTATTTCGCAATCAGACTCCATGTGTCACTATCACACAACAGGACCTTTCAACTTCCTTACTCTATCAATTTGGCGCCATAAGTACCCCAGTCTAGCTTACTCCGGTCGAAAATGGGGTATACGCAAGAGTATCCCTGTTGCCGTGCTCCCATCCGTCGTCAAGCCACTTAGGAGGCAAGTAAAACAGTCAAAAGTTATCAGTACCTTAAAATGGAGCACCAGGCTAGGAATAGTAGACGTCCAATCTCACAGGACCACTTTACTCCTAGGAGCTGCGAAGAATATACCGAAAGGAATTACAGCTCTCGTGAGTCTGGGTAGTGCTTGTTCCGTGCATTTGAAAAAGCTCTCAAAGTCCCCGGCACAGTTTAGGTGGTATAGCTTTTTTCCATTTGCCAGTTCGCCAAACAGGTCCTGAGGATCTAGCAAGGGATTTTTCGAGTCGGTACAACGTAAAATTTGTAATAAAGATAAAGCCATTAAGGGAGGAAAATTCATCAACCATCTGGTATTCTTGTCAAACTCCGTCGGAGATGACGAAAGGGGCGAAGGCTGGTCGCAGGCTTCAATCCGACTTTAGGTATAACGGTACAACATTTTGAGGACGGACACACCCTCAGGAATTTCATTTCTCAGCCAACACTTCCGTAGTGCAGTCCCGTGGACAAGATCAAACCCTGCACGAATGTCTAGCAACACAATATTTGTGTGTTTTAAAAAGGCATGGTGCTGCTCTAGCAGTAGCTGGAGGATGAATTTTTGATTGATACTTCCAAAACCAGGGAGAACCGCAGCCTGCTCCTCGAGAGTCTGCTGTTCTTGCTTTTGACGAAATGAGCGAAGTATAACAGAAGCTGGCCTTTTCGACGCTATTGGAATGGGGGTTATGTCCCCATGGTTAGCAGAGTCACTACGAGAGCTTCTCTTAGAATGAGGACAACGACTGATCTCCCCCACAAGGGGGAGACATGAATTCCAAACGCTTGGTAATGATGTAAAGTTCTCTAACATGCTGTACTCTGTCATTCTCAACAGGGCTGTTTAAGGCGATTTGAGCGCTCTGTGACGTCCTAAGGCTTGGAATTCCCTGTCGATGTTCGCCGTGGTAGAGGGATCTGTCACAGCAGATCATAAAACAAGTGCCGGAATAGCTATTGGAGAGGATGACACTAGGGGTCAGCCAAACTAACCGCCCAGCCTTGGAGACGTCACAGCTGAATGTGGATTGTCTGAATAGTCTCACAGTCGTGGTCAAATGAGAAACAAGAGGCTGGGAGCGGAAAGTTGTTTACAGTAAATGCTGTACGCGCTCTTACAATTCATATGGGTGAGGCAACATTGGAGTGCGTTTGCCATTGGCCGGAGTAAAGGTCCTTGCCGTGGCATTAGGAAAATGTGGGATGGTGAGTAGGGTTTTATCCATCGTGTGCGTGTTGTGGTGAGATTTTCATTCTCGCCGGCAAGAGTGGTAATCAGTAGTTGCGTTTTGGGGCTCGGTCGGAAATCTACTGTTTCTGGTTTTAGCCAGGGCAGCTGGAGCTCCCGGGCTGGTAGCCATTTGCCTACTAATCCCTGATCTATAAGCACAATAGCAGATAGTCCAGGCTGTCCAGCTGCTCCGGCCAAAACCAGAAGCCACAGATCTCTGACCATACCCAGAAAATCAACCACTGGTTACCACTCGTGACGGTGAAATTAAAAGCCTCACCACAACGTGCACACGATAGATACAACCCTACTCACCAACCCCCATTTTCTTAACGACACAACAAAGACCTTTACGCCGGCCAATGGCTAACGCACTCCAGTATTATCTTACCCATATTAATCGTAAGAACACATGTAGGATTCACTGAAAACAGTTGTTCGCTCTCCAGCATTTTGTTCATAATGATTGTGAAATAGCTATCCACCGAGTTCACTGATCTTTCCGTTCGCACGTGACGGCTTTGTGTCTGTGACTCGAGTAAGATAGAAAGACTTGAGGCTTCCTCTTTTTCCGCAGTGCCTTTAAACTCTGACGCAGGCTGTGACCATCGGATTAGTAGTATCAGTGTGGACTTAAGTTCAGCGCACTTCTCGTCGCGAGCCTTCTTTCATTGTACTCGCTTCTAGCTGGACTTGACCGGGGTCCATTGAGGTAGGCACAAAAACTCAACGGAGATCCAGGGTGTCTTAAAGTGACGTGACAAGCCACGACTCACCAATCCATGGAAATGCCAAGCGTTCTTGATAAGTGACCAGTGCTAAGTTGTGTTATCAGGGGGAGCAAATTATATTTTTTCGACCAGCTCGTTTCGGAAGACGGACAGACGGGCTGGTTTGGTCCGCTGGTCACAGTTCAACTGTCGGAGGGCAGACGCCGCGTGGCCTGCCGGCTGTTTGAGGTCCTAGGGTTCGGACCAGAGACGACCGGGCGATGGTCAGACCACACTGTCGAAATTTGTTCTCTTTTTTTCGAGCGACAGGATTCCGACCCAGAAGGGTCTCCTAAATGCCCTTTTCCCCGTAACGGCCGACTGACTCTTGCATTCTTATCTGGTACCCAAGTCAAAATACAAGTCTGGCTTGCTTTCCAAAAGAGGCAGGGTAGTTTTTATTATAAGTTATCTTCAGTTGCTTCTGAGCTACAATCGGGGTGCACACACCAAGACTACAGATCGCGTTTATCTGGCCGGTGATTCCCGACTTTGCACGAACCTCTTGGTCCCACTGCCCATAACCGACGCTGGACTGAGATCCAGCATAATAGCTCCGCTTTAGCCAGCTTCAGCAAGGCCAGAAAAAGCTGCTTTAAGGTCATCTGGAGGTTTTGAGCGGAATTTCAGAGAGAGATTTAATCCGATGGTAGAACCGGTGTCTCGGATGAGAACCTCTTTGACGCACACGGATCGATGGTAAGGCACTCATGCGTAAGAGCTCCGCCGCTCTGTAGTCCTATAAGCATCAGTGTTCTCACTTTGAACGAGACTAACTTGAGTGGACGTCGAGGACGGAAGAGAACACCAGCCCGCAGTAGTGGGCTAGATTAGAAAGTAAGCTAGTTTACAAAGAACGAGAGGAAACATGGCCAGGAATTCCACCAGGGGCTTTGCAGCCTGCGCTGTTGACCGAGGTTCCCTTGGAGTGGGATAATACAAAACAATGTGTAAGAGAATGGTCATCCGTAAGTCTGAGAGAACCGCCCTTCTTCGTATCAGTGACGTATTCTATGGCAGTTTGCATTGTGGATCGTTGTACTACTCGGTGTGGCGCGAAGGCCCGATGTAACCGTAGCAGTGACCAACTAGTCTGAAATATGGATTTTTTCAACACACCTAAATGTGTGTGTCTGCCTAGCGGTTCCGTCCTTTCCATTACAGAACTGCCATCCGCTCCTGTGGACGAACATTCCAAACAACGGCTTAAAGTCTAACCAGAGCCACTTTATATAGGTTGTCATTCCCACAAGGAATTCTGTTTCATTCTACAATTGGCGACTCTACCTTCGAACCTTCAGTCTTTCATGAAAATCGAGTCAGTTTCATCGCAAAACACAAGATTCAGTGATTTCCAGCGACACCGTCACGCGTGTACACGAATCCTGCAGCGGTGGTAGCGGTGGTAGCGGTGCCCGCGGAACTAATAGAATTCCCCAAGCAGCGTTTGAGATCGCTGAGTGTGCTGGCAAGCCAGGCCGCCTCAAGATGAACCCCATCCCCGCTTCGAAAATATTTCGTGTCGGAGCAAACTAGATCCAGTGAGACGGCCAGGTTGAGAGGTACCTGAAACACTTCCCTGTCGAACTACAGGCGTACATTTTGCTTAATCGCTTTAAGAAAGCAGCTTATGATCGTGTTGTAGATGCTCAGATCGTAAACGATTGACTGTTGGAAGCAATCTTTGACAAGTTGCGAGAAACTCTGCCCTCCCCCTCCCTAGGGCTCATTGTTATTAGAAAAGGGACAGCAGCCGGGCGAAACAACACTGGAGTTTACGACAGCTCTGCGCCGACTATCCAAAAAAGTCTTTTTAGACTTGCCGGTTACTGTACTCGACAATGTCATCTACCAACTGTTGCAGGAGCAAACAGCCTCACCCAGGATTCAAGAGGATATCTTGCTTCGAACTCCGTCAACAGGAAGGACGCTCCAAAAGTGGCAACCAAAATGGAGGCCTTGTACGCAAGCAATGAGCCGAAAAGTTGCTGTGTATTCCAACCATTATCCCCTAGCTAGCGACAAAGACCTAACAGTGGTCTCAGCATTTGGAATCCTACTAGTAATTGGCGTGGCCCTCGAGAAGTATTCGTGGTGGATACAGCACTCGGGGGTATTGTTTCTCACATCCACGAGGGAGGTCGACAGAGGCAACTTCACGAGAGGGAAAAGTCCCGCTGAAGTTGAGCATATTCCTACTCTGAATAACAGCGGGTAGCAAACCGTATCCAATGGTGTCCATGATGTTGGAGGAATTACTAGCATACGGCTTGGTCTATACTTGCTCCGCGCTTAGCCTGACCGACAAACACTGTCTAGGGGAGTTGAAAAATCAAGATGATATGTCGTATTTTGAAGGGGTTTCATGCGGCCTAAGTGGGGGGCCTCTGGCTGCACTAAGTACAATGACTGTTAACGTATAGCTGGAGGCGTGAGGAGGTTTCAAGAATTTTTGTCTTTCCGAGGATTTGTTCTCGATATCACTGTGGGAGTAGACCTCTTAGAAACGTTTCACTGCGCCATCGATCTACACAACAGCGTCTTGCATACGGCGCAGTGTTCTGTTCCATTTACCAAGGCTCGCAACGATAAAAACCTATTTGTGGCAACCACCTCATCTGGGAAAAAAGATGAAGAAACTATCAACGTCTTGCTGAAATCTTCCGGTACCCCTAGACCAATGAGCGATAAATTATCCACCGTGGTACATGAGTACTGGGATGTCTTTGCGTGGGGTAACACCCATATATGTCAAACGGGAGTAGCCCAAAATACCACTGACACTGGTAATGCACCTCCCATTAAAATCCGAGCACCGAAGGTTCCATCCTGTTAACAGGTTTCTGTGAAGCATTTGATTCAGGAAAAGCTGGAAAGTAATGTAATTCAACCCTTGAACTCGCCGTGAGCCACACCGGTAGTTCTAGTGAAAAAAGAAAGACGGGTCTTGAGCTCGTGCGGGAATTATCGAAAGTTGAAACGAGTGACGAGAAAGGACGCCTTTTTGCTTCCGAACATCGATGAGTTACTAGGGTCCCTAGGATGTTTGATTTGGTTCAGCCTCCGGCTATTAGCAAGTGGGAGTTGAACGGCGGGATAGACAAAAGACAGCACCTGTGCTGCCAGACGGGCTATGGGAATTTCAAACGACGCCCTTCGGAGTACCAAAGGCCACGACAACCTTCCAAAAACTGATGCGCACCGTACCGGGTGACCTGATTCACCAGTACTGTCTCGTGTATTTGGACGATGTAATTGTTAAAGGAAGGACACTGGGAGAACACATACAAAACTTGGCCAGGTTGTTTGAAAAGTTACTGCAGGTAGGCCTTAAACCCAAACCTTATAAATGTCATCTGTTATTACTTAAGGTGACCTACATGGGACATGTGATGCCTGCTTCAGGAATCAAAACAGATCCGTCGAATAAGGAAAAGGTTAAAACTTGGCCCACTTCTTAAAATGCCGAAGAAGCACGCAGTTTTTTTGGGGTTGGCTTCTTGCTATCGCAGGTCCATTCCGAAGGTTGCAACAATAGCAACACCACTTAACTACCTCCTGCAGCACAATCAAACATCCAAATGGGCCGAGAAGCAGTCGGCATCTTTTGGAGAACTGTGCTGTCAATTATCTGAAAAACTATTCTATCCTCACCTGGCACACTGGATTCCTCCAGCAAATTTGCCCTGGAGACTGATCCTTCAGAGGAAGGCATTGGTGCGGTTTTGTCACAAAAGAAAGTGCACAGCATAAAACGCGTAATTTCACCTGGCAGCCGAACTCTAAGTAAACGAATACAGAATTACTGCACGACCTGCAAGCAGATGTCGGCATTGGTCTACTCTGTGCGCCAACATCAACATTTCCCCTCGGGTCGTCATTTCCTCATCCGAATGGACCACTATTTGCTGTTGTGGCTGGCTAATTCCAAAGTCCCGGGAGGGTAAGTTGTGAGATGAAAATAGCACCTACGGGGAATGCCTACTCACCTGCCTCCGTGGTCCCAGAAAATATCATGGGAATGTAAATAGCGTGTCCCGATGGCTTCACGGAGACCGCACAGAATGCTCTTCCTGCACTTCGCAAGTGGCACTGGTTGCCCCCGGGGGAAATCACGAATGGAACAGAGTCCAGACGAAGTACCCGGAACTAGCCGCTGTATACCAACTCCTAAAAGATAACGGCGCGTCCCCGGCTGGCGAAGAAATGTCAGAGATCGGCTACGAAGCAAGGTGCTCAAGTTCGCAGTGGAATAGCCTAAGATTGGTGGATGGCCTTTCGTTATGCAGTACGAACCGGACACATGCGACGACTCGCACCACCACAGCCACGAGTGAGGAGGGCGCTAGCAAGAGTCCACCGCAATCTGGGACATCCAGAACAAAATAAAATGTACGAAGCAGCACGTGATGGGTATTGGTGGCCACTCCAACATAGAGACTTCAGGGACTTCTGCAGAGAGTGCCTAGTGTGGTCCGAGATGAAAGACCCCATTCCGAGTTGGCAAGCACCCTTGATCCCCGTCGAAGCTGGTTACCCTAGAGAAGTGGTGGGAATCGACATAATGGGACCATTGCCGGAAGTCCATCACGGGAACGTATATATCATTGTCATGATAGACTATTTTACGAAATGGGAAGAAGTTGCTGCTGTTCTGGTCGTAGAGGCAGCGGCAGTAGCTCGGGCAGTTTTCGACCACTGGATCTGAAAGTGGGAAGCACTTGGTCAATTGCACTCGGATAAAAGGAGCAGTTCTGAAAATTCTAATGTCTGATCTGTGCAAACTCCGACAAATCGAAAAAACTCATACGACTTCCTGTCACCCCGAAGGTAATGAATTAGTAGAGCGGACTAATCTCACATTCAAGGCACCGAGGGAAGAGTTTTTGGAAGAGACGAGACAATGGAATCAGGTATCAGAAGGGTGTGCAACGGCTTATCGATGCATGGTTCATTCATCCACATCACATGCGCCCCACTTCCTATGGATAGATGGGGAAACGTAAATACCTTCCCCGCTTGCGGACGCCGTTTGAGGGCCGGTTACCTCAGTCAACTTCTGGGTACGTGTTCTATCTGAAAGAAACCTTGGTGAGAGCACATACGCTGGCCCGGCATCCACAACAAAGTCACAGGAAACTGAAGGAATATTATGACCGAGGCATACGCGGCGCTGCTTGAGAGGTGGGGGTTGAGGTGTTCTTACAATCCGAGACACTGCCAATGGGAACCTGCGCCAAGTTCAACAAGGTGTGGAAAGTTTCTCGTTTGACGAAGGGAACGATCCCCAAAATGTTTGTGTTATTCTCGGTGAGTCGAAACAAACTGTCCTTTACGATAGATTTTATTCGACTAAAGCCAGTATTCAGCCCCAGTACCCTTACTCGGTCCCAGACTAGCGAAACAGTGCCAGAGGTTGGAGCATAAAAAGAGGTACCCAACCGTGGTGGTTCGGCCAGGCACCGCAGCGGTGCTTAATTAAAGAATAAGCCGTATGGCGTGAAAATCTTGTGTTATCATGGTAGTGAAATGTTGATTCCTAAAACACATCTACGTATGTGCGTATCTGCCCATCGCTTCCATCCGTTCCACTGCAGAATTGTCATCTGCTGCTGTGGGCAAACGTCCCGAACAACCGTTGAAAGTCCGACCAGTGCCACCTAATATGGATTTTCATTCACATACAGATTTCTGTTTCATCCTATATCGGTCATCCGTTCCGAATTAGGCCTCTTTATTCAAAGGTGTGCCACTGAACGATGTGGCTATGTATCATGGCCGGTGTTGCTTCTCTGTTCGCCGGCTTTCTTCATCAAATTAGTGCTACTACTTGCGGTCCTCTTACTCTATTTGCTCATTTCCGGTTGAAAATTTCGTTGGTGTTTAGTAGTTGCTTGAACTGAAAGGAGTTTGAATCCACCAGTAGGTGCTGGAAGGTTAGAACTTTGGGCCTTGAAAGAGGGCAAGAACAAATTTAGTAATGCATGGCTCACTTGTCCTCTGGGCACAGTCTAGTACGGCTGAACTAAATTGAATCAAAAAGGAAAAAAGGGTTCAAGAGACTTCTCTGTATGGTTAGCATGAAGGGTTCAAAAAATCGTCGGTGTACTAAGTTACTCAAAACAACGAACTATACAAGAATTTCAAGAAAGCGAATCAAAAACATCAGCAGCAAAACATTATAGCTAGGAATAGTTCGAATTGACCGAAAGGATAATGGCTTGCGCGGCAAATACGGTTTGGTTTCGAATCCGAGTTGGTTGGTGGTGGCCCTTGGAAATACAAAATATATCGTGAAACTATAGCTCTAAGGATGCGTTATAAACCAAAATAATGCAAGCTGTGGATAACGGAGGCATGTTGGGGTTCTATGGACGGAATAAGTTATGAACATGGAGAGATGAAAGGAACGAATGGGAGTGCACTCGTGAACTTTGGTGAACATGAGGAGAACTGCTCTCTATGAAGACGATGTTGGCCTGGAATGACAGATATTCCCGGTTTCAATAAACGGAGTGCGTCATGAAACGGGGAGACATAAACAAACTGTGTGGAAGTGGACTAGGAAAAGTTGATGAATGTGGAGGAAACAGCAATCCTTATAAAAGATGGGTTACGGTTCAGGATCAATAACCCATAGCATTCAGAAAAAAGGGAACGCAAATTGAAGGCCTTGAATTAGTGAAGAATCTGTTTCAAGCCGGATACCGATTGAAAGAAAAATGAAATCTTGCAAGAGAAAACAGTGAAAAACCCCCGCGTAGGCTCGCGCCCTATTGTTCTGCTACTCAGACAAAAATATAATAACTTATTATTTTTCAGTGATATTCGGCGTCAATATTGAAAACCACGGATTAGAGGGATAAGTGGACTCGCGTTTGGATGGGTTATCAAAATTTAGTGAGTAAAAAATTCCTTTGTTGCGTACTCTGGCTTTGTTATTGGATTCTTTCACATGAAACCAAGGTGATGTGCAGCATTCCGTGGGTATGGTTCATCAGGCTGGGTAAGGGACGTGTCAATCAATCGGTAGACGGTAGCTTGTGAACTGTTATTTGTGACGACTCCAACAGTGACATCAGTAGTAGAATTGTTGCGTGAGAAGACGCCTATTAATCTACTGGTAAGCAGTTGGGAGAGTTTTAGGTCGTGTGGCTCGAATGCAATCCCGTTTAGTGTAAAAGATTCCATTTAGGTCTCTGTCGCTCTAGCGTCACTTGGACACGTACCGGCATACCGAATTTCGTTGGGTCGCAAAATACAAAGGGGACTAGAAGCTCCGTAGTCAAAGCTGGACCACCCACTGGCTTGAATAAGAATACAGGTTGAAGAGATGACTGAGAGGGTTTGTTGGCTCGCTGAGCACCCAGATCGTGTGGTTCGGGGAGCGCAAACCTCGGT
The DNA here is from genome assembly GCA_948099385.1 of Fasciola hepatica. NCBI lineage: Eukaryota > Metazoa > Platyhelminthes > Trematoda > Plagiorchiida > Fasciolidae > Fasciola > Fasciola hepatica. The sequence goes on along the minus strand of CANUEZ040000060.1, from coordinate 3,650,371 downwards.
TGCCTACATAGGATTTCTTAGATCGGAATCGACTGACTTTAGAAGTAAGTGGGCAGATAGGGCGACCAATCAATTGGAGAAAAGTGACACGGATGTTACCAATACATTGTGGCGCGATAAGATGCAGATTTGAACTAACAATTAAATAGATAGGTAGAATAAATAGAAAAATAGAAAGGTCTGGGGGAAAATAATAACACTACTGTACTCAAAGCCCTAATGTGAGGGAAACTCCAGTGTCCCCCCAATATCTCCACTCCTTGGAGATTACTTGTATCAGCGGCAGAGGATTCACAAAATTATGCCTGTAAGAACCCGAAGTAAACGGTTGGAAAAAAGCGGGGCAACAACACAACGTTACCTCATGTTAAAACGGACTTCTGTGATAGTTGCGATACGTGTAACGCAATCCAAAATACGCCAAGCGACCAATTGTGGGTTTCGGTTTTGTTCCTTATAAATCAATCATAAATATGACACAGAAGCTGTACAAACCTCAACAACAACCGCCCCATGGATCAAATTCAACCGAATGCAATCAAATTCAGGATCGCTTGAGGTTCAAGCAAAGAAGCCAATGAAATGTCCATGGGAAATGCGGACCAAAGGTCGTGGAACAAGATCAATGCACATACTAGTCAGCGGTAACTCAAGATCAACGTCTGATGCGTGGTTCAGCGAATGAGCAGGTGTGGCGCAAAACGTTAATGGAAAACAAATTTGAAATGAGTGTGGGGGGGTCAGATCGACCCTGAGTTAGAGCCTCGAGTTTGGTTGTCCAGTCGATTACACTGCCCACCAAATCTGCCAGGGGTTTCCCTAGCCGACATGCTCAAATCAGAATCGAGTTGTGGCTTCCCCTTCTTATCTACTATTCAGCACCCTCCAAATTTTCTTGCGGTTCCAGGATTTACGGCAGTACATCGGCGCACCCCCAAGCCTAAGGTACCATTGCTTTTGCCGCACCCCAACACAAATAGTAAAATTGACTTTTGCCACTAGCCCTGAACGTTCGGGCGACTCGTAGCAACCATTTTCGTAACAACTCAAAACAAAGTCAATTCCAAGTAGCTACGGTACCATATACAACAAACTAATTGATTTTGCGATAATCAAAACTCAATTGTGTTCCTTCTGGGCTCTTATGCTACAAATTGGACAACGAATCAACAACTGCAGCTGAATTACAGCGAAACGTTAGATACAGAAGATGAGGATACCGAGTGCAGTTACAACGAAGTACAAGCTGAGCGACTCTCGCTCGAGGCAACAGTGGGGGTCCAGATTGTGACAAATATTTGGAGAAATAAAACAAAAAATCGGAATTCCCGCAAAGAAAGTTCATATGAATGAAAAATTTTGTTTGTACCATGGATGCCAATGCATGGAAGGGGTTTCCTGACCTCCTTTACATTGAGTGATCCAGTTGGCAAGCTCTGTCCGGAGTTCCACGATCGCTTGTGTTTGTCCCCTTGGCCACCATCCCAACCCAAGCCTCCTCGGCGCAGATCTTGAAGCATCACCCCTTCTGGTAGAATAGCAGGACTTATCAAGCCTAGCAGATAATAAAGCGAAGAGATACGGGATAAGATTTCTCTTCCCGAATTCGCACGGTGAATCACGTTTCCGATAAAAAAAGAAGCTGTCCCTTTGGTTGTCCCATTCCAGACAAAGAGTCCTTTGTGTTATTGTTCATTTTACGTTGATATCGGCCGTAGGGGCAGCGTCGTCGTGTTTAGGCGTGGCAAGCAAAACTCCCTCTACGTTTGGTGCCCTTTTTTGCTGGGAGATTTCCGCCAACTGAAAGGAAGAGAACAATATCAAGCAGTCGTCCACATAAAATTCCCTTGATGTCGGGTAATTTACGAAAGGTTCGTAGTCTAGATTCCATTTGTCCGTTAGTTTTAGTGCTCAGATCGCACAAAAGGAGGATGCTGCTCCTAAGGGATGGGCTGTCACTTGGTACACACAGCTGCCATTCTGGGTCATCACTGTCCCACCACAGGACTCTTAGGGCTTTGCGATCCCGTGGGGCCACCCAAACTTGCATAAGGATTTCTTCGGCATCTGCTAAGATGGCCACCCTATCATATCGAATCCGCGATAACACTCTAACCAGGTCACTGATCCCATCGGGTTCCAGTAGCAATCGGTCGTTTAGAGGTACTCCTCAGAACCTGACGGCCCTGTTTAGGACTATCTTTAGTTTTCCTGGTTTCTGATGGTTGAAAACAGCGTGGTTTGGTAGGTGCCATATTGATGAAAGCTCCAGAGTCAGCTGTTCGGCGGAGACGGGGGTCATATGGCCCTTTTCCCCGTTTATTTTCGTGGCTTTTTACACTTTTTAACCAAAGCTCTGTCGAAAAGTTTGACCAAGTACATAAAGCCTCCGGACGGCTACTTCAAAGTTGGTAAGCTCAGTCTCAGAGGTTGTCTCCCATGGGAAAACCGATTGATAATGTCCACCAACTAATTTCAGGGACTGTTCTGTTATCGATAGCGCCTTCTGGCCTTCCAACGATGGTGCTTTCTCAGTAGATTCATTGTCATAGATGTCCTGAGATGGCACTTTGTTCGTTTGTAGTGTTGTCCACCGTGGACTCTTGGTTGTTGGATAGGCCCAGAGGTCCCGGGGTCATCCTCCTCAGTTGGGTTTTGACTGCTTTAGGTTCACTTTTGTTTCCAAACCACTGCCTCACAACCCAGTGAGCCTCTGTTATGTCAGAACCTATCAGTACTCCCATCTCTACCTCTCCAGAGCATTCCATGGGAAAATCGCTAATGTGTGCCCATTGATAGGTGATCGACCGCAAGCCCATACTCGGGGATCTGTACAATAGCCGGTTAACACAAAAAGTACACTCCGTTGAGACTTTGACTGAATCATCAAGGGATACCAAACGGGGGTTCACGACCCCCAATTCTATGTTGGAGCTTCCACTCACTGTTCTGGCAGTCACAAGAGACGGCACCTGAGATGGGCCAACCTGTTCCATCATATCTTTTCCTATCAGACTCACGCCGGAACCAGCATCTACGGTGCGTGTGTTAGCACGGTCCCTTTGGGTCCACTGGTTCTTACTGGGATAATACCAAGTGCTACGTCGTAACCAGTGGTGTGATTAGCTGCGAACTGATACGTTTCTGGACGAGCTACATTCAATTTCTCGCAATGTAGTAATTCGTGGAGCCTGGCACTGCAACCGAATTTCCCACGTACAGTGGCCAAGGCAAAATTCGCTGCACGATTTCCTCCCTGCGGGCATACGAAAAGGCCACCTTTTTATGAAGCCACTTCCATTTGTCGCCAACTTCCATTGTTGCGAATTTTAAGCAGCTATCTGCTTTGTGTCCCTCCCTGAATAAAATACATGTTTGATTTTTCTACCGTCAAACTTCGAGCAAGCAAAGTTTACTTGATGATCGCTACTGTAAGCTGAATTACGAGGTGGGGCTAATGACATCGCCGTAGTTAACAGGGCTATCTGTCCAAATTGACTTCGGGCTATTCGATCTTCGGCAGCTGCGACTTTCCTCAGTTGTTTGAAGTTCGGCGCACCTGATGTCTCAGATGTCTCATCTACAAGTCGTGCCCATCGATGTTGCAGCGGCAGAGGTAGTATGCAAACAATCTCTTCTGACGTGACTACTGAGTTTAGATCCGCATCGGTTTCAAGCTGAGATAGGGCTGTTTCGCCGCTCAGCATTTTTAACACCAATTTTGTCTATGATTTGGCTTCGTCGGCGTAAGGTATCACGGTTGAGGGCAGACTGTCCAACAAGAATCATGCAAAGACTTGCGTCTGACCGAACCGGTCCTTGCGGATTTCACAAGCCTTTCGACGGCCTTGGTTCGGGGGCTATATGACACATTCTTCTATTGCCTCTTTGGCTTATCCGTTGCAGTAGTGCAGAAGGTATAGCAACCTTCGGCCTTCGTCTCTGATTCTGCCTTCGATATAATACTCAAGCTGTTTTATAAGCTTAAAGTATCTACTTGTGTCACCTTAGAACTCAACCAGTTCTACCTTAGGTAGACACATTTTGCATGTGGCATCTCGAGTTTCGTCGGGTATTGGAAAGTGCGGTTCACGGAGCGGACTGTGACCCTGTTTCCCACAATCTGTCAGGAATCTTCCGATCCCTTCTGACCGATTAACTGCGTCTGTTCTAACGGGTTGGGAAAATTCATCTTAGTTCAAAGTTCGGAATTCGGTCGTGCCGTATGAGCCTAATTCCTCGCTCGTTCTCTAGTCAAATTTCTTCGATTAGCTGTTTTTCCTACAGATGGGCTAGCAAATGCATATTCTTCGCAGAGTTTAAACTGTATGACGTTTTTGACTTGAAACTACCCCGTGAGCCAGGACAAGAAGCCCCACCAGAAACATGAGACAAAAGGGGTTTGATCTGCTTCGGATCCTTGGGTTCACTTACATGCGATCGGTTGACAACGGTCATTTTTGGCAGGCATCTTGATTCTAGGTTCAGTAAAAACTGGAACGGACTTCTATGGTTGTTGAGATACGCGTAACGCAATCCAAAATACGCCAAGCGACCAATTGTGGGTTTCGGTTTTGTTCCTTATAAATCAATCATAAATATGACACAGAAGCTGTACAAACCTCAACAACAACCGCCCCATGGATCAAATTCAACCGAATGCAATCAAATTCAGGATCGCTTGAGGTTCAAGCAAAGAAGCCAATGAAATGTCCATGGGAAATGCGGACCAAAGGTCGTGGAACAAGATCAATGCACATACTAGTCAGCGGTAACTCAAGATCAACGTCCGATGCGTGGTTCAGAGAATGAGCAGGTGTGGCGCAAAACGTTAATGGAAAACAAATTTGAAATGAGTGTGGGGGGGTCAGATCGACCCTGAGTTAGAGCCTCGAGTTTAGTTGTTTAGTGGAATACATCTGTTATTTCATTTTCCACAGCCGGGCTGTAAAATGTATCTGGCAACACATAGAGTGGATGTGAGTGCCCCTGTCTTTGCACTGATGAAAGACAGTTTCGTGCCCGTATTTGACTCTTCAGTCGAATCCACATGTTACCTTCACTTGTTTTTTATACAAAACCCTGCCAGCTCCAAGTTATGCTAGACCTCCTGTCTAACTACGATGTCCTGCTTGGTAATCTCTTGCGCAAATTGACGACCCTGTGTCAAGTGCACCGGCTTCATGTCTATTTGATTGTGCAGGCGGCTGTTCGTTAGTCGTTACACTTGATGGATAGTGTGGAGCTTTCGCCTCACCAGAGCCTCTGCAGGAGTATAAAGCATTGAGTGTCCAAACATTAGGTTAAGAACGGTAAATTAGTGAAAACTTCTGAACGGTTCCCTCGTTTGTCCCCTCTCCGCAGAACTTGAACAATGCTCGCCTAAGCGTGCGGACAAATAGTTCTGCCTGACCATTTGATTGTGGGTTGTGTGGTGGCAAACGGAGATGTTCAATTTGATTTCCACGACAAAAATCACTGAAGGGGGCTGCTGTACATGGCAAGCTATTGTCATTCAATGATGCGCGGTGACGCGCGTTGTGCGAAAGCGCGCCGAAGGCAATCTAGAGTGTGTTCCGCCGTTGGCGCCAGCAAAGGATATATCTCAGGCCATTCAAAGTACTCATCTACCATTACTAGGTGGAATGTTCTACCGATTGGTTTAGCATATTTGATATTTACTCTGGATGATGGACCTTGAGGTTAAGGCCAGTGAGTGGGATTTTCTGGGTTGGGAAGCTTAGCTGCATCCTGGCGGTGGGAGCTTTACCCAACCGTACTCTCGACATGAGAATCCATGACTGGTCAACAAGAAAAACGGTGAGCCAGTGCCCTCTTTCGTCCCAAGCCCGATGACCTGTGTGAACTTGTTTTGAAGACATTTGTCAGGGCGATGCTGGGACTAAAGCTCTGTCTGAAATCATCAGACAGAAACCGACAACTGACTGTGATTGACGCCGGTGGAATGGCTGATTTAGTTCGCCTGTAGAAGCACTCTCTGGCTACTTAGTGCATGTTTATTTAATCGTTTGACGGATCGTAGGGTCGCTGGTAGAGTTAAACCGGATGTCATCCACTGTGACGGGGACCCCGCTAATAGCTTCAGTAAGGAAGTAATGCGTATCATTCTCGGCAGTGACAGCTGCAATCGCTGTGTCCTCCGTGGAACTTAATAAAGTTTCAGTAACCGTGAAATGCCCCTTGTCTCGCCGAAGTGCTGTGTGCATCGGTGCTCCATGTTGAAGTCGTAGCCAAGGAGGATTTTAGACCGTCTTTGTGGTCTGCTGTTAGAATGAACGGGCATGCAATTCTTGGATCCAAAAATGGCCGGCAAATGTTTGTGGTCATTGGGCAGTGTGAACTTGCATCCATAGTTGGACTTGTGGAGCTTCTTGCTTATAAAAATGACGGCGAGAACATCCTTTTTAACTTGAGCATGGTTCTTTTCTGCCAGCGTCAGGTAGCGGGAAACAAGTGCAATAGGTTTTTCTGTCCCGTTCGGCCACGTATGGGACATGACCGCACCTATCCCCCAATTCGAAGCTTCCACGGCGATGACGATCGGGATGCTTAGATCAAAGTGACACACTAATTGGGAACTGAGCGTGGCCTTGAGGTGTTCAAAGGATTCCTGGCACAGATCTGACCAAACCCACTTACAGCACTTCTCCAAAAGTTATTTGAGAGGCGCGCGAGAGTTATGCAGTAACGACAAAAAGGAGCTGTAACAGCCCATCTTGCTTGAGAAGGACCGCAAAGTCGCTGCGCATTTTGAAGGGGGTATTTCGAGGATTGCGCGGATACTGTCAGGGTCCGAATGACTACCGTGCGAGTCAAATACGAAACTGAGGTACTTGATGCAATTCCTAAAGAATTTGCACGCCGTCCATCTCAACCTGCACCCGTAGTCTTGGGCCCCACCGAGTAATGTGAGCAGACGTTTCTTGAGTTCTTCAAGTGGTCGAAGCAAAGCAGTTGTGTCATATAGATGCTTCGCGGTGCCTGCGAAACCGGTGATCGTTGCTGGGCTGTCTTCACACCAAAAGGCAAAAGATGGCATTGAATTATGCCCCAATTTGTGTCCATAGTAATGAGCTCCTGGGACTCTGGTTCAACGGGACCCTGAAAATAGACCTCCGCCAGGCCGAATTCAGCGAAGCAGTGGCCGCCGCTTAAGATAGTGGCAATGCCTTCCTGTGAAGGCAGCGGATGACAATGCGATTCTTAAACGTTTTTAAGACCGGTGGGAAAAAAATGCCCAAATCCGAAGATTATCTTTAGACCTCTTGACAACCACTATTGGTGTATCCCACTTGGAATAAGTTACAGGGACAATGATGCCCAAGAGTTCTATGAGTTGTAGAAGCTGGTCCGCAAGCAGCAGCGTTGCCTAGGGCACTGGTCGCCTCGGACGAAAGAGGGATTTCTCTCTCTGAAGGAGATGCAGTGAGGCTGCTGCTCGATTGCATAGCCTGAGGCCCTCTTGAAAACCTCAGCAAACTGCTTCGTAACAGCGAACGATGGGTTAGACGGCTGAGGGTGAACGTGGAGGTAGTTACAAATGTCCCACAGATGCAAGAAGAGAAGATATAAACGGGAAATCCAATACACACCAAGAAGATCAAGTCGTGCGTTGGGAAGGTAGCACAAACCCTCACCCCTAGTGCCTCGAAACAGTATGATACATGAAAAAGACGTGACAAGCTTCACAGACCCACGGCAAGGAATGGTGGCTATGTTAGCCGACGTTTCAATTGGTGGACGACCGGCAGATGGCCATAGCCGCCTGGAGGCAATGGTGATGTCCGAGGCCGTGTCTAGCCGAAGTCGGACAGGATGACCATTGATATGCACGATATGAACTGCCAGGGAACCACATATTTTGTCAAGGAGCGGACTACGAGGCTTCCCGAATGACCATTTGATTCATTGCATATGGGGTGGCGCTGGCTTATCGGTGGCTTAAGTCGGCCAGAATGAGTGTGTCTCCGGCAACTTCCGATTTTGTGACCAGTATTTTTACATCGTGAGCAACGAATACGAAGAAAATGAAGAAATCGATGGAAATTTCAAGCCCCTTCGTGGCTCAAGGAAGGAGAATGGTGGCTTTTATTGCTGGACGGGGACGATAGCGACCACAATGGAGGATTTCACGTAAAGTAATGTTATGGACGACTTCCGATAGATGGTCCCGCAGTTGAATAGTGGCATAGAAGGCATTTGATCGCGGCCAGTGAACGTGTCTTCTATTCGTTCCGGTAGCGGAATACCAAAGTAATCCCTTCCATTGGACGAATAGAAAAGACATAAGTCGGTTGACAGATGCAAAGGCTTATTCCATATATCAAGGCACCGGAACAGAACCGATACGAGAAATACAACGGACGAAAGTGAACGCGACGGCTTAGCAGAAAGTGAACCGCGGGTGCGTACAATGAGCGAAAGATCGAAAGTAAAAGTGGCTGAAAATGAGGCCGACAGAAGCCCCGGAAAAGTCGGTCCAGTGAAACGTGCGCAACCGAACAAAACAATGAGGTCAATGCCAAGCTTCAGAAAAGATCGTAGGGAAAATAAATCCAAAATGATATCCAGAAAATGGTCTCTTTATCAGAAGGATAGGGGTCACCACAGGAGCCTCCCGCTAGGAAGCGTGGAAAATTTTCGAAAAATGTCTGAGGGGTGAAGACCTACAGAGGATGTTAGTGCTGTAATACGTGCAAAATACGTGAATGTAGTTGTGCTGTAGGATGCCGACGGGCAGAATCCGTGGTATGCAGGAACCGAGGAATGATGGCCCAGCGTTACCCAGATTCGTTGCCCATGACACCGGCTACGTGAACCGTCATCCAGGTATGCCACGCCAATAACGTCCAGCGTCGGGTAACCGTTAACCCACAAGACATCCGTAGGCTAAATCTGTAGGTTCGTTAGTGGCAAAGAATGACAACAATAGGACCGATCAAGAAAGCAAACTTTGGTGCGAAACAATTCTCCGAATTTCGCGGGATCTGCGATGCTTACCATAAGGCGAGGTCCGGTGAAACAAAGAGAAGCGGAAAACTGGTGTAGCAACCGCAATGGACCAGACTAGAATACAGAAATGACTAGTGAGGTATGTTAAATGGTGTCGAAACGATAAATAACAAATTTGCTGTCGAGAACTGCAGTGGTTAAAATCGTGCTGACCTGTTCGCGGAAAACTGCTGGGCAAGCGATATTTCGACCGGAGAGTGAGACGAAAGCCTCATTCACGGACGGGTTCATACCCGGTAGACTGCTGAGTTGGGTGTGAAAAGACGATCTCATTCGAAGATTTTGTAACTACCGGTTGTGGAAAAACCATCAGAAAAGAGGCAGTTTCGTGTTTCCTTGACATCAATCGCTCAAACGCACTACTTCCGTGTTTTTGTGCACTGTATGTTTTCATAAACCAACGTTTATTTATAAGCGTTCAAAGCGCTGCTCTGTCGTATCCTATTTTGGACCTGCGTGACGCACGTGCTCCTTGCCCGCACGCCGCAATTTGGTTCTCATTTTCTGAGCCCCTGAGATTGCATTATTTTGTCATTGTTCATTTGATAGTCTAGTGTCTTAGGATTTCACGGATGATCGCGTTCTGATTTCGGGATCCGTCGTGAATTTGGCCTTGCATTGCCCAAAGGCTTCTTACGATACTCAATAGATCAATCCAGAGCAAGAATATAAGCAAAAAGCCAAGAAAAGGATAGAAGCAATTAGAACCTGGACAGGAGGTTATACTACAATTCACTGGGGAGATTCTGGGTACTTCTGACTGTTTAGTTAATGCTGGGTCACCTAGTCCTTTCAGTTCTACCTCATGTATTACTGAGAGTAATATGGACTGCATGAATGTCGGTCTATATCAGTTGAGGATATTGAACCTAGAAAAGCAACTGTTATTGTCTGGGCCACAGGCCCAGGGAGCGGAAGATAAGTGTAGAGAGAAAGTGTGAGCAAAGGACTAACAACTAAAACCCATCCGACAAATCAGGACAAATGAAAACAGTAAACTCTACGCCGGCCGTCGAACATAAAACGCCAACGCAACCAGCGATCGGTCCGCCAAGAGTAGAACCGACAGCTTTCGGCGGACGATCTGAACATTACTGCAAGTTCATCAGGCAGTTCGAAACTTTCGCCGAAAACAAGATAGCCGACCCCGAGCAAAGGCTATGCCACCCGACTCATTACTGTCAAGGCCGAGCAAGAGAAGCTGTCGGTGGGTGCACCATATTGGGCCCGGAATAGGGCCTCACAAGAGCAAGGAATATTTTGGGGGACCTGTTCGGCCATCCATTCAAGGTAGCTCGCAATCTAACGGAGGGCATGACGTTAAAGGCCAAAAGAACCAAGGGCGACGTCCATACAATGGCCAACCTGGCGATCATAATGCAGAACCGTTCAACAGCCCTCGACCATTTAGGTTACAAGGCTGACCTCGATGCAATGCACACCTTAAAGTGCATAGTCCGTTATCTCTTTCCCGAACTGCAGGGTTGGTAGGCGGAAGAGGCCGAGCGTATAAGCCGAAGCCACCTTGAGGCTAGCTTCGAAGGCTTGGCCGAATACTTGGACAGGCAAGCCAAGATAGCCCGCAGTATATTTGGTCGACTGTCCGGAACAGTAACCAAGTAAACAAATCTGGTACCAGCAAAGCTCAAACCACTGCTCGGAAATACCCTAAATATCAGCCTTGGACCATAAATACGCCATTTCACGCGAGTATATAGCGTATCCAAATTGTAGGTCCTGTGACGTTAGCCATGGGCTACTAGAATGCCCGAAGTTCATCAATGCCACAATAGACGAACTTTGGGTAATGGTGAGGGCCACAAAAGCGTGCTTTATGTGTCCCAAAACCACGCACCGGGTGGCAGATTGCCGAACCACAACCAGATGTGGTCACGAAGTTTACATGAGAAGACACCAATAGTCGCGCTAGGCGAGAGGAACTGAAAAAGAGACGAACACTAAGCCCAGTGTGATTTGTTCAACATCGCGGTCTGCCAGTAAACCAGTACACTAAGGAGTAGTAGCCGAGTAGTGGTGACCACAACCGGGGTGGTTAGAGCGCTGGCTTCCGTCGACAGCGTATCAGACACAACACTGGTGAAGGAGCACCTGGCCGACAAACATCGATTTGTTAAAAGCGGGACGTCGTTGGCTGTGGGCGCGGTGGGAGGAACACAAGTAATGACTGCTGGCCGGTTTGGGTTACGGCTCGTCTCCTTGGACACAAACAAGCAGATCGAATCAACGGAGGCATTTACATTAGCTGATCTCCCCATGCGAGCATCAGGGTCGGTGAAAGCAATTCTGACTAGGTGGCCCCACCTGCAGGATGTAACCGTTGTAGACTGGGAATACGACGAAGTGGATCTCCTCATCGCCTGCGACGTGCCAGAGGCGCATTGGGTACTTGACCATAGAATGGGCAACTGCCAGGCACCTTACGCCGTAAGCACATCGCCAGGACGGATATTATATGGTTCTGTAGGGGGACGTGTTTCCATGACATACGTATCGGCCGAAAAGTATCGCACAGAGTATCAATTGTAGCGGCTGTATGAAAATGAGTTTCACGACGTTGGAGATGAAAGACTATCGGTGTCTCAAGAGGACCACTTCGTTCCGATGGCAGTGCGGCAAGGAACCGGAGGCCTTAAGAAACAGTTCGAGGTTCCCCTTCCAAGGCCCACTCCAGCTGACCCTTGCTCTGCAATGACCACTACGACTGAAAAAAAGCTTCGTTTGAGACCAGGTTCTGTGGAGCGATATGCAGAAGTAATGAAACCAAACAAAGCTCTCGGCATCGTTGAAAGGATGCCTGCTACCACCGACGGCCGGAATGGGATATGGTGTCCAACTCGCCGCCCGGTTCTCCACTCCAAGAAACCCGGAAAACTGCGGGCTGTGCTCGACTGTGCAGCCAAGTTCCAGGGCAAGTCGTTAAACAATCACCTGCTACAAGGGCCTGATTGCACCACGCCACCGGTCGAAGTTTTGTGCCGTTTCAGAGTGGGTAGAGTGGTCTTGTCCGCCGACACCAGGGAAATGTTTAACCAGGTGAAAATACAGGTACAAGAGTAAGATGCGTTTAGTTTCCTGCCGTTGGAAGAGAACAACCGGAACAAAGAAGTGATAAACTATGGGATAACCGTCCACCTTTTTGGATCCATACCATCACTAATTTGTGCGAACTGCACTCTTCGAGAATCAGCGAACAAAAATGGAGCTCTGGTGGTAGATAGCGTCAGCATAAAACCTCTTCTTTGACGACCATCTCGGGTCATTCGATGATGTAGACTCGGCCCTAGCGTGGTTCAGGGGCCTAACAAGTTTGCAAGCAGAGGGCTGCTTCCATCTCACGAAATGAAAAGTCGAAGGCTTCTGAAGTGCTCGAAGCCATCCCGCACTGTGAGAGGGCCGAAAGGGTTAGAGATTTGGACGGCCCTCCACTCCCTACATAAAGCAGGCTAGGAATACAATGGCATGCGGAAAAGGATGACTTTGTTTTTGATCTAAATGTTCCCGAGCTGCCAGTAACCCGTCACTGTGTGCTGTTTTTGCCATCTCTGGTTTGTTCGGTCCGCTCTGATTCGTCTTTCCCTGGAATTTACCCGGAAAGCTCCTTATGCAGCTGCTCTGCCGTAAGAAAGTCGATTGGGACCAGCCACTGGACCGAGAAGACCGGCTGGACTGGGAAGAATTTCTGAAAACCTTAAAGAAACCAGGGGATATAGGGATTCCATGATGCTTACCCCCTGGTCATTCGACATGGACGGGAGAACTACACGCCCTTTCTGACGCATCCGAAATCGGTCACGGGGCCGTCGTGTACGGACGATGGCCCGCTTTGTCCCATTGAAGTCGTTCTGATCCGGCGCCTCTACTTAAGCGCAGCCGTGTTAGCAGTAATGGCTGTAGAGGCGGTCAAGAGATTTTTCGACTTCTATATTCCGTCAGCTAGATTCGGACAGACTCGACGACTGTACTGTACTACATTACCAAAGTCAGGGGCCGGTTTAGTACTTTCGTTGATAAGCGACTCACTATCATCCACGACGAATCGACCATGAACCAGTGGAAGCGTGCCAAGCCTGGCGATAGACCAACCGATCTGTGCTCCCAAGGAGGGACCAGCTTCCGGCAACTGGACAAGTGGATGGGAGGACCGAAATTCCCGCAAATGCCCCAACAGGACTGGCCCGTGAAAGAAATAACACCCCCTTGGGAATTGGAACTGGAGATCAAAGGCGTGGCGATGACGGCCACAGTCGTCGAAGTGTCATTCATTTAGTCACCACTGGTCAGGTTTTCTTCCTGGATAAAGATACTTCGTTCATTGGTTTGGTTGGCAGGGTTCAAGGGACGTTTGCCAGTCATGAAGAGGGTCCGCCCCTCCGGCTAAGTACGAGTGGGTCCGATAAGTCCCGATGAACTACTAGCGGCAGAACACGACATATTCAAGATGATACAACGGGAGGCTTTCACCCGAGAACATATATGATTCCTCCAGTATACAGCCACCACCTTATATACTACCATCTTTGCAGACTGAAATATTTCCGTGTTAATACTTCTTGACATACCTGTAGTAAAGTGAATAATTCACCGAACGCTTCGACGAGATTTCTATCCATATGCCTCTCATATTTTGTAGCGTACCAAAAACATTTCCTTTCAATATGTTCGAATTTCCACTAGTGGTAATTATTTCATATACCACTTATGCATGTACTCCAGACCAACTGACATCATTCGACCTTGACCTTCAAATTTGACGGGCATTACTACAGTTTTAGTTCACTGTAACACTCTCTCTGATACTCTGCATGCACTTGTTGTACCCTTTTGTGAATTGTCATTCCGGCATCGCTATAATCATCTGATCATGCATTCTAGCGTGCTTCGGGCGCATCCGAAATATACAATTATTATTATATTATTATTATGACCAGTCGAGAAAGGAATATCACCTCCGAGAGGCGATGTGAAGCACTTAAACTCCAAACTCAATAATGGATTACTACAGGTAGATGGTGAGCTGAGCAGCTCCCCCTTGAGCTTTGATGCGAAGCACCGCATGTTGCTGCCGGTTCGACAACCTGTGATAGAGCTTATGATCCAACACGTCCGAACCGTGAACGGACATGCCCGGGGAAGGTCTCCTTACGAGCCTCGTCCGAAAGCGCCTTTGGTTTCTGAGAGGGAGAGCTACTGTAAAACGCGTAATCCGAAGTTTTGTACATTGAAGGAGACGCAACGCCGTGGCGGGCAAGCAATGCATGGCACCGCTGCCATAATGTAGAGTGACTCCGGGTTGGTGGTCTTTCAGTGTCATCGAGCTGAGCTACTTGAGCTTCCGTTGGTCAAGTGTGGAAGGAGGTTGGAAAAGATATACTGTGGCATATGGCACACAATAGCTCTTAAATACCCCGCAGGTCAGCCATCGTGGTGGCGCACGGGAAAGCCTGATTAGGCCCACGAGGCGAATATTGCTGTCAATCATTGAGCAACAGCCGCCCGATGACGAAACGTTGACAATCTCAAGACTGAGGTCGACAGAATTTTTAACAACCGCCCAATGGTTCCAGCAACCAACGGTGGCCCCACCCATCTGGAACTCACCCCGAACGACTTATTGACGTTAAGGTCGAGCGAGGGTTTCCAGGGACCGGCAAACCGTCGTGGGAGCTACCTCCACGGATGGAAACGGGCAAACTATCTTGCCAAGTTTTTTGAAGGCGATGGCTGCGGGAGTACTTGCCGGCTCTGCAAGCTCGATAGAATTGGCTGATCAAAGTAAGAACATTCAAGGCTGGGGATGTAGAGCAGATCGCAGGCAAACACGCGCTTTTCAGCACCTGGCCTTTGGATTGTGTTATGGAAATTATCAAGACATCTGACAAACTGATAACAGCTGCGACGGTGAGGACCACCATCGGATTGCTAACCCGCGGCGTAGGCAGCGTCAGCCTCCTCGAGAGTGAAGACGGAGAAGCCGACGCCAGAGAACCCCGGTAGACCCTGCTTCACTCGTAGCTGAAGTGGTCAAGGGCACCTCCTGTGTGTGGAGGCATTGATGACATACTGACGTACCAACCTACAACCACACCCAACCACGCGAGTACAATAAACAAGTTCCTGCCCCACGGTCTTCAACAAACACGTCACGGAGTCCGCCGTCTCTCGTTTGCTAAAGAATTCATAGACGTTTCCCATGTGTAGTAGTGGTTTTCATTCGATCATACACCCAGAAAAACCATCATACACACACGCACATGAAACATGCTTACGCTTCGTGATTCACATCAAACGTATTGCAGTGCTCACCGTTCTTCGTTGACGTTAGGAATGACTTGTCCCGTATGTGGAAGTTGTTGTGATTCGATGGTAGACCCAGACACACACGTGTACATGACACACGTTTACGCTTCATAATTTCCATCAAACAAGCCGCAGTGCTGGTTGTCCCTCTTTTATCACTGGCACTGTGGAAGATACCCCCCGCAGATGTAGTTGTTACTATTTGCCCATAAATCGGAGTGACTAATCCCATGACACCCACATGAACACACTCTTACACAGGCACATACAGCCAATGCAGGACGGCTCTCCCGAGGACAGCACCCATGTTTCCACTTCACGCCCGCCATGAGTCAGATGTTCTCATGGGCGATGCAGAGTAAAATCTCGTCGGTGTAGCCGCCGCATCAAGTGCGATAGTGAGTCGGATGCTGAAGTCAGACGTATCAGATACGAGCACTGAGAGCAGGGTCTGGTAGGTAGGGAGAATCAGCACCTTATTCCAAACATTCGACTCCACTGAGATCAGGGAGGGTTCCGTTAGGCGGTGTAACGACCGGTTGTGGAAAAACCATCAGAACAGAGGCAGTTTCGTGTTTCCTTGACATCAATCGCTCATACGCACTACTTCCGTGTTTTTGTGCACTGTATGTTTTCATAAACCAACGTTTATTTATAAGCGTTCAAAGCGCTGCTCTGTCGTATCCTATTTTGGACCTGCGTGACGCACGTGCTCCTTGCCCGCACGCCGCAATTTGGTTCTCATTTTCTGAGCCCCTGAGATTGCATTATTTTGTCATTGTTCATTTGATAGTCTAGTGTCTTAGGATTTCACGGATGATCGCGTTCTGATTTCGGGATCCGTCGTGAATTTGGCCTCGCATTGCCCAAATGCGTTTTACTGCCGTAACAGTACCAAGTGGGTGCTGCCCTGAAAGTAAGACGATGGCCGCTTTCGAAGTCGTAGCAAGCCAGGCCAACTGTGGACCATGACGTGACACGAACTCTCGTGAACAGGTAGTGCAGGTTTAACATCGAATCTCATGTCAGCGGGTGACACGTTACCGTCAATTTACGGGACTCTGGGGCGATGGACGCTAACTTTATCGACACAACCGTGTCGATTTGACTAAAAGGTCTTATCTTGACGAGAAATCACGCCAGGCGGACCTTTGTAAGGCTGTTGTAATGGTTGTCCTACCGACTTAACACCAATGGATAGATGCGAACAAGTTTCGATCCCTGTCGGAACGAAAATCTTCCGCCGCCGCATTTGCTTCTGCGCCGGAGCGAGATTTTGCGTGTACGTAGACAAACGGCGAACGTAAGTCTGTACGGCAAGTGAATCTGTTCTTCGTAGCGTGGAGAATTCCCCAGGCAGTCGTAACGTCGTGTCGTAGACAATTTCTGCGGCGGAACATTGGATATCCGCATTTAGGCAGGTCCTTATACCAAGCAGAGCAAGAGTTAAAGTTTCGTACCAGTCGGGGCTCTCGTGTGCTCCAAGGGCCGCTTTGAGTTGGCGATGTGAACGTTCGACCAAACTGTTCGATGCCTGATGGCGCGCGGCCGTGCAAGTGCTTTCCGTACCCAGCATGTGGGGTAAACAAGATAATAAATCAAACTCAAATTATTTCCTTCAATCGGTAGTGATTTAAGGAAGAAAACTATATAAATCTACCTTTTTATTGGATGTCGAGCTACTGATCCTGTTGCAACGAAGATGGGAATAGCCTCGGGCCGCTTCGGAAATCTGTCGATGAACGTCAGTAGATAGGTACACTGATGTGACGGGGTCAATGGACCCACAATGTTTTCGTGGATATGATCAAAGCGAGCATCAGGAGTAGCAAAAGTACCGATGGGCGAAGCTACCTGCCCAATCACTTTGGATCATTGACGTTGTGGGCATTGTTCAGCTCACATATGAACATTTTTATTCATGGACGTCCAGACGTATCGTGCAGCTACTAGTCAGAGACTGGCTACGATGTCTGAATGTGAAAGTCGATGCGGGGTGGCGAAAACGAGAAGCCGATAAGTAGAGGGCACGATCGATCGGAGTAGGCCAGTAGACATGTCGCAGAATATAGTCCCAGTGTAGCGGATTCGAAAACTCTGAACTCTACAAAGTGCAATTGACAGCTCAGAGTTTATGCTCGCCTTGTTTACGAATAGGTATTTGCACTTAGGTTAATTTTTTGAATGACAACTGCTACGTAGGAGTATCCAAGTCCGGTGCCAGGTCGTCCTCCAGCCATAGGCAGTCTTCCTTTACGAATATTCCTTCTCAGTCACATAAAGTGGCTTATAGTCGGGACAACTCTACTTCAAAGTGCTTTCACACATCCAGACCCGATTTAACCGGAGCGGTATCATAATCTTCTTCCGTCGGACAAGTCGGCCTATCTTGATAGTCCTGTAAAACTCCTGGATGATTCTTATCAGTCATCCAATGAGGCATGGAACTGGTCGGGCAAACGTTAACCAGGCCCTTCGATAGGTCAGAAATTCGGTTGAACCTCTGTTCCTCCGATCGACTGGTTTTTGGAGTCCACCTGGTAGAGACATGGTCAACATCATCGCCATCGGACATCGCGCGACCCCGGCGGCAAGGTGCGCTGTAGCTCATTAGCTCCAACCAATAGCTCGCTTAGTCTTCCGTCTTCTGTCACTTATAAAAGAAAATAAATATAAGCCCTGAAACATATCAATAGCTATCGTTCCACGTCTCCATTTGTTGGACGGGAGTCGAGCCCGTATAAATCGCGCGGGAGTCTAAACCTGCACTGGTGGCCAGAGATACGGACTGCTTGCGCAGCGACGACGACTGAGCAGCTTCCATGCATGAGGTATCCTGTGCCTGTGCTGCAGCCACGGTAGATATATCAAAAACGGGAGTTTTAATAGCTTCAAGAGGAACACGCGACAAAGCATTGGCAACGAAGTTCGACTCACCCTTAGTGTGTCGTAGGTCAGTCATCAACTGAGAAATACAGCCCCAGCATCTGCATTAGGAGCGAGGTCTGGGATAAAAATGTTCAAATATCCGACAGCCTTACTCTTGGGGCACCCGTAAGTGACAACTTAAGTAGATTGCCACGAAGTAGGCCAGTCAATGTAAGCAAACGTTCAATAGTATGGGGTGCGAAACGACGGTAGCAGTTAACTAACCCCAAAAATGCCTTGAGCTTCTTAATTGAGGACGGTACGGCGTAATCTAGAATGGTGCGCACTTTATCCTCGCAAAGCTCAATATCCTCGCAAAGCTCTCAAGTGATCATGTGGCCGAGAAACACAAATTCCGATTTGTCAAGTTCAACTTTAACTGAACTCACTACTATTCGATGTTCGGACAAACGTTGAAATAGTAGCGCCAAATGTTGAAAATATTCATCCACACTCGACGATGCGATTAGCAAGTCATCGAGATTGCGTGGAGTTTAAATGAGCTCAAGAGCGGATTTGAATAGACGCCCGGTGAGTTTGAAACTCAATGTCAGGTGGACGGTAAGGCGGCACTAGTCCAGCACTGGAATTTGAAGTACCGCCGTTTCTATGGTGGTTTCTATTGTCCGTCACAAGCGGGCGATTTGTTTTTCATGTGTCCAATTCTGTGTAGGTGAACAGGTGCATGTTTTTGGTTTATAAGGGCAAATTCCTAGCCATTGATGTTATCTAAAATGAGTTCAAATTTGAACTCATTAATGGAACATCCTGTTGATATATATATATATATATATATATATATATATATATATATATATACATATATATATATACCAGGTAATTATAATTACAATAGGCATTATGTTAATATTTTATGCATGTCATATATTTCCTGTGCACTGTTATATGTTTGTTATGTATTGTATGACATCTGTTATGCTGAATTTCTTTGCACTTTCATTTAGAGTGTTTTGAACTTATGTCGGAGGGATATGGCTAACCTAGGGCGGTATTTTACTAGTTAAAACTATATATATATATGGCTATAAAAGAAGGAGGTAATGCCGTCATTATGCTGATTCTTTATTGTGCTTTGTGGGGTCCATTTAGGGATATTCTGTAGATCGCAATATTAAAAGGATGCTTTTGAATCATGTGTCAATGATATACCTGACTTACGGTAGCTCACTGTTGGAATCGAGAACGCTGTTTTCCTTTCCATTGGGTGACGCTATGAAAAGTCAGCAGAACAGCGTCAGTGCTATATGCACAGGTTAATTGTTTTACATGACATCCCAAGCAGCACTGCCCAATTGGGCTAGGGTTGGGCATGCCCAACGTTCTAGGAAAATCGCGGAAAATAGTTCCTTCCTTTCCAAAAATCACCCAAAATTTCGTTTCACTGCAGAATCGGCTATTACAATATTCCCCCACGTTTTCAGTTCAACCACTAAGTTGCCTATATATATATGAACAAGGGAAACTGCCAATTGTAGAAGAATAAGGATAGATTTATTGTATAAAAAGGCGGTAAAAGTGTACATAAAATTCCGACATTCGTTGTTGGTCATTCTTGTATTTCACGGAATGTTGTTGGGTCTTCTTGCTGTTCACGGGATCTGTAAAATGAAAGTGTGGAAAGTGACGTAATAACCGTTCGAAAAATATGGAACAACCTGATTTTGTAAGTTTAACTGAGAAACGTATATACTGCACACAAAATTATGCGTGTTCTGTTATTTAACATTATACGAGGCAGCGTCTACTTGTAATAGATAAACCGTGTCACCACTTCATAGTTCCATACGCATATTGGTGGATGACATTCTGCACCATCAGTTTAAAATGAAGCAATGGTTACGCAGAAACCCTGAATGAATGAACACAACAACAAAAAATCAAAAAACGACGTACCGGCGTAGCCTCGATCCCCAGCGTTGATAAACCAACGCTTAATGTGCCTTTGTATGACAGACGTCGGTTCATCTGCAAATCGTTCTGTCCCACGCATTGCGTCTGTTGTTTCGTGTTAATAATTGTATCGACGTACCCACTACGGCCGCGATCAACCTATGATCGACTCACGGAATAGCACGGGCGATGATGTCTCGCATTGAGCCGTATTTGATGCACTGATAGGAAAAGGTTATTGAATGAAAACATAAACTTACGAAGCAGCTTCCATAACTGTTTGTAGCAACGGCGGCGGACTGGAAGGCAGTTCAAAATGAAATCATGTGGGAATATTATCTCACATGATTTCCTTTTTTAAAGTGGCTTACTACAAGGCCTCCGGTGCTGTAAAGGGTTACGGAAACTGCTTCGTAAGTTTACTTTGCCCATCAATAAGGTGTATCTATCAGTACATGTAATACGGCTCGCTGTGTGACATTATCTCCCGTGCTAATCCCTGAGTCTACAAGCGACAGTTTTAGTGGTTTATATAGCGGTTCACAAGAATCAACAGTGAACAGTTGACGCCATTGGCTGATAAAGAATGCTGTATTTCCAGTCTCAAATATTGGAAATCGAAAGGGTAATAATTGTATACTGTAAATCCATATTTATCTACATTCAATATCGAGTCACATCCCGGAGTTGCGCACATAAAGGAAGACTCATGTGCCAACTACTTAAGTTGACATACTAAGAAAAAAGCAACGAAAATGGTAATCAGAATGGCGTGGCCCTGAAAAGGGCCTTGGGTTCGTTCACGTGTTGCGGCGTCGGTGTCAATGGGCCATGCAGTGTACGCAACGGTAGTTCTCTTCGTTATGAAATGCCGCACACCGGAAATGTGTCCATCGTCCGCAGGTTCCACATTGGACCCACTGAATGTCCTCGTCTAAATCCACGTTTGGTTCACTGTTTTTGCAGACGCTGCAGACGTCCTGACGAATTGGCGAGTAATCCACTTGCAGACGTCGTCTTTTACAATTTGTCTTGTATACAGTGGACGTTGTAACTTTGAACCTTCGGAAGGCCACTGAGTGCAGTTGGTCGCCTGAAATTTCTAGATCTTCATTGGCTATGTTCCTTGTTGTCAAAACGGATTTCCGTTTTGATGACAGACGCACGGACTTACCTTCATACGTGACAGCTTCAGATTGGTCACTAGGGTCGTGACTAGTGCTGGCAACTGCAACATTTTGAACTGCTGTTTTCCTCTTTGCGGCTGCGGCCATCTTGGATATGTCCGCATCACACTCAACTGCAACCGGCGTCTCGCTATTTTGAGCTTGGAACAGAATTTTCGTTCCAGGACATGAAGCCAGCATCTTGTTTAGGAAGCCCAACTGTTTCAAATAATACCTGTAATCTTTCTCCCCTAGCATACTTAAAGCTACAACTGTATCTTTGGCCAGAAATTCGGACTCTGATAAGCAATCACTTTTAGCCGTTATCGGTGATCTTTGTTGATCAACCTCAACGGAATGAAGGTGTACTAAGCTGCTGGAAATGTTTCCGCTGAGTGACCATCGGCCCAACGAGACTTCCCCAACTGGGTAGTTTGCTTCCTTGCAAACTGCTAACAAATGCCTGCAGGGGAGTGCCCACTGGTGACTGAACGAACAATCACACTTCACATCCCCGTTTAGACTAACGTGGTGCGTGACACCCCTGCGATTTACTACACACCATACGCTGTTGATCTGCTCTATTGATTGTACAACTTCTCGACGCAAGTGCTCTAGCAACAAATGACGTGCGTAACTCGTCAATCTCTTAAGCAAGGGTTGAAACCATTGCATCCCATCTGGTGCCCTATAACAAGCCATCTGATCCTTAGCAACCCTATGACGGCTTTTTTCAGTCAACGACTGAACACGCTTGACTACGTTTTTGAATACGTCCAGGATGTTTGAACGGTTGGACAGGCCATCTTTCAAATGCCTGTTTTCCGTTTCTACCCTGTTAGTGGTAAAATTGCCTAACACTAATGCATCACGTGTCACATATCCAGCCCAAAACTGCCTAAGTGGTATCCAGGTGTTACTCAGGTATGCAGCCGCCTCATTGCTCCTACATTCTATTGCTGCCCTAAACCTCTCAAAACGAAGCCTAGTTTGAGCTAACACTAGATTACGCATCCACTGAAAGATGCGTAGCTTTTCACAGGATTGTATTCCATGTAGGCGGCTGCATCTACGTTTCATGTCTTGCATGACATGGAAACGGCAAAATAACACACGAGATTCTGGGTAAATATCCGTGAACGCATTAAACTGCGCCAAGCTCCTATCAACTACGATTGTCTTACAAGTACCGGTTTCAGGGAGCATCTTTCTCATAAAATGAACAGCCTTACGATAGCAGTCACCACTCTCATTTGGGAGAATGGCATAGAACACACTGCGACCTAACCCCGTCCCATCAACTACCATTGTGTGCCATAGAATGTACCCACCACGGTTGAGTTGGTGAGTAGCATCTGCCAAAATAACGTCGCTGAACCTAGGACATAACTGTTTGCTTACAGAAGGGACGAAGAATATAAACTTTATCTCACGGTTATCGGAAATTATCTCCGAATAACCATGGGCCTGCAGCAATTTTTGAACCTCCTCCACTTCACTTACTAAGTCTCTCTTGTTCATTCTTCTTCTTATCGACCTGAAATCGTCATTATTAAGACGCCGGTTGAATTTCTTAAACGTATACTCCCTTAGCTCAGACTTCTTTCTGAAAGTGTCCATCAGTTGCAACACATGAGCATCCTGCTCAGGTGTCAGTCTACGATTTCGTACATAAAATCCCTCATTCCCTACTTGAAAACTATGCGAATGCTTCATCGACCAACTGACGACACAGTAACAGGAACCCGCAAATCGAAGCGTGACGAAAGCCCCGCATTCCAAATTAGGATACCTGAAAAAGATTTATTTACCGATAAATGATAACATACCTGGACGACTTATCACATTTCCTTTTGCGGTGAACGCAGCAGTACTTTTTGAAATAATAAGGCACACCATCTGGCAGATGGATGCCCCTTTTTTTGGCCATTGCGTACGTCTCGGAACTGTACACGAAGAAAGACGTGCAAGTTTCTTTTTGAAACTCCCGAAAATCGGCTTGGAATGCGTCGATATCGGGGTATACACTACGAACCAAACGCCGAAACACAACTGAGTCGTCCACTGGTACGCGCTCCATTTGCAACGCGACAGCACAACACGCAACGAAATAACAGCGAATTCCAGTGCGCTCAGGCTTATATATCACCGATGAACCAATCACCTTTCAGGATACAAACATAAATACCTTCATTAAACAAAACACCCTCAAACCGATTAATAACCATATGGGAATTTTCATGCCAATTACCATAACAATTTAGCCGTCAATACCATCTAAGCTTTCGTTTCCCATCAACGGACGCGTGCTGTACACCGGGTATGCTGGACTAGAGCCGTACTTCCCAGGTGGACTGAGTGGCTGGTCCCGGGCAATTACTTATGGAGGCAGACTGGTAAACATGAGAAAGGCTGGAAATCGGTATAAAGAACTGCAGTAGCGGGGAACGATGGAGAAAAAGGTGAGATGCACTGCAGTGGATTAGATGACAATGAAGCATTGGTACTTTGCAGTGAATTGTCGGCGGACAGGACACAAAACTCACCGTAAAACAGGCAGCGAGCAATGCAAGACGTAGAGGGATGATCAGATGACAAAAACGATTTAGAAGGATTGGATACGGTAGATGTGAGGCACAGATGTAGAGGTGATGGATGCCTATGATGACGGCCGTTGGGATGATAGCAAGAGAAATGGCAGGTGAGGAACTGTAAGATGCAGAGCGCGTGCACATAGATATATATGCGTAAGTTTATATATAAATATAGATTTATTATATATATATGTATAGGTTTAAGAGAAGCAGGAGCAATAACAATGGGGTCCTAGAAAGAAATTATCAGTCAATAGGAGGAGTAGGTAATGTTAGATCAATTAGTTGTTGGATTAACTTTGGAATGTCGTGGTGGATTAACTTCATGACAAGTGCACGTGGCAGCCCAATGGAGAGAAAAATAGAATGCGGAAGCACAGAAGTGATGAAGACTGTTAGGAGCAG
Organism: Fasciola hepatica; assembly: GCA_948099385.1. Classification (NCBI taxonomy): domain Eukaryota; kingdom Metazoa; phylum Platyhelminthes; class Trematoda; order Plagiorchiida; family Fasciolidae; genus Fasciola; species Fasciola hepatica. The sequence goes on along the minus strand of CANUEZ040000060.1, from coordinate 3,626,016 downwards.
TTCATGGAAGAGTGAAGATGAAAGACAGGATCAAGGAAAACAGGTAAGAATGGGTCTAATTATTTGATCAATGCAGGTGCGAGATGTAGTGACGGACCAGAGGAATCGGGTAGTGACAGGTCAAACAATTTGGAACTGTAAAAGAACGTCACGACGTAACGTTGTCATTACAATGGTGGAACATGGAAAAGCGGACCACACTGGAAGGTACAGAAAAATGCCCGTAGCGAGCAATAAACGGATCAAGGGATGAAAGCAATGACCGAGGAGACACAGGTAAGAAATCACCAATCAGATCATTTTACTGCAGATGAAACACGAAGGAGGCGGACAAGAAAGCGGGAAGCCCCGAGATAAGTGGACCAGTAATAGAGCAAAAAGGCCGCAAAAAATGAATGCGCAAAGGAGTTGGGGCAATGGAGCTGGAGAGCTGTGTGCCGGCAGACAATTGAACAGGTGGATACTAATCAGGACACTGGAAAGAACCACAGAGGAATCGCGGGGCCAAGTGAGGAAGACATGGTGGTGGTGATTAGATAATAAATACGACTGTAAAAGATGCGAAGTTTGGAGCGGCAATTTCTAATATGCGGATTGGGCATGAGTGCGGGTGCGGTTGGTGCATCATGGCATGGGGCACGAGGAGGGATTAACAGGGCGACAGGTTTAAGGAAGATATCAATGGGCGTTCTGAGCAGAGGGTAACACCAAGCGCATAGATGATAGAAGCCAGCAATGACGGCAGGTGGGAAAAGAGTTATTGGCGAGCGTCGGCAGAGAAGAGTGGTTAGGACGATAGTGACTCAAAGCAGTGAAAGTTGATGTAGAGAGAGGCAATAGGAAGGAGGACAAAACGGGAAGGTGTGCATACCGTGGTAGGGCGACAAAAACGGGAAGTGGAAACAGATGATAAGAGCTATAGGTGAACAAGCTGTGGCGGAAAAAAGATGAGGAGAATGCAATTTTCAACCGACAGCATTGGATTCGGTAGTTCAAGAAAAGTTAGGGCGTGCCATCCGCAACTGGTGCTAGTGAGTGGGACTGGCCGTGTGCTGGGCACCCAACCTGAAAAACACTTCGTGAAGTGAACGCAGGAGGTGTGATCCACCAGTCTAGTTGCGCTTGCACATCGTTGCAGACGGCCTGCACGCCCGATGTGCGCCGGCCATAGCGGTGGATCTGACCGCGCCCCGCACTGTTGGGAGTGGCACGAGTGATCATGGATAATTGTACAGGGGATAAAACGACCGCGATGGGGGTGCGTGAACCAGGAACAATTGGCCAAGCCGTGAGACCATGGACAGGAGAGCCAACGGAAACAGCAAGTGGTAGACGACCGTGTAGCAATATTATCCAGGTGCACCTGCCAGGGAGATGGTAAGTACAGTGCCCGAAGTGGTTGGCCGTCAGCGGGGATCACTGGAGAGGGAAAAGGGATAGAGAAGCGCAGTCTGGTTGTGCCCCAGCTGAGAATCAACTGATACTGAGGAGAAAAAAAGTGAATATTATGGATAAGAGATGAACGTAGGTGAGAAATAGGGTTACCTTATGATGACAGGCGGTAGGTTCGCTGTGGATCAGTGAAGGCAATGGCCTTAGTTCACGGGGTGTACCTAGTGGCTTGAGACGCAGAGGTAGTAGAGTTACAGTGTGAGACCTCTTTCAAAGGCCAGGTCGGCGGAGACGAGCTCATTGGTGAGCAATATAGCATTGGGGACTGTTAAGTATGACAAAAGTGCGCGCCTAGAAGCGAACATTGAGGAGGCACTGCGTAAGCCAAGGGGCAGCTTATTCCAGATTTTGGAATAGGCTGACAGAAAGAATCGGGACTTCAGACAGAGATTAGAATGAGGGACAGTGAGAGAGAAGGCACGGTGCTGGATGGGGTAGGAGCAGGGCGCAGCGAATGAGATGGGATAAGAGGTGTAGGTCAGGTTATGGATTAGCTTAAAGAGAAAAATCAGGTTGAGCCTCATGCGACGAATCCATAGAGGCTCAATTTGTAGGAGCTCACACCGCTGGCGGTATGTTAGGGCTAGGGATACGCCCAACAGCCTTTTGGTGAAGGTTCGCTGAACGTTCCCAAGAGATACAATGGAGGAACGTGGCCAGAGGCTGGAGGTAATGGGACAATATTCTAGGAGCGGTCTCACGTGTGAGAGATACATGGAGAGGCGACTGGCCGGTATTAGGAAACACCGATTGATCAGGCCTAGGGTTCTTTTAGCCTTAGCGATTTGGAATGATGCCTGTTCGGAGAAGGTAAAGGAACAAGTGTAGCGTACGCCAAGATCGGTAACCATGGGGTGTATGGGGATGGGCAGGCCGTCCAGACAAATTTGGTCGGGTGGTACGGTGCACTTGTATGGTAGGAGGAAGCTTTTCTCCGCAGAGAGTTTCATGAACCACGAGACGCACCAAGTTTGGAGAACGAGTAGGTCATGCGATATGTTGCATAGAGTCACGGATAGGTCACTAGGGAGGAAAGAGTACACTATTTTTATATCGTCGGCGAAGAGGAAAGGAGTGCCGTGTCGAATAGAAGAGAAAATGTCATTGATATAAATAAGGAATAGTAATGGGCCCAGGACACTGCCTTGGATGACGCCGCTAGTAATTGGTTTGGCGGAAGATAGGTGGCCGTCGACGAGCACGGCTTGTGGCCTGTTGGAGAGATAGGAGGATAGCCAGGAGAGGAGAGGGTCAGTAATACCGAGAGATCGGATTTTGGCCAACAGATGAATATGGGGAACACGGTCAAAAGCCTTAGACATGTCGAGGTACAGGACAATTACAGAGTTGCCGGCGTCGGCAGCAGACGACAGGACATTGAGAAAGTCAAGCTGGCAGGAAGAGCAGGAACGGGAGTTCAAGAAACCTGCAGGTTGTTAGATAAGAGGTACTGGACAATGTGTCTTTTGATAATTCTCTCCATAATTTTGCAGACAACTGGGGTGTGATTATTGGGCCGATAGTTATCTGAGTCGTGTAATACGCCCTTTTTGAAGCGCGGAACTATAACAGAGGATTTCCATTGAGGGGGGACGAAACTGTGAACCATGGAGGTGGTATACATATTAAGTAACAATAAAGGGAGGTCAGGACCACCGAAACGGAGGAGGGCCGGTGGGAGATCATCTGGTCCCGGTTTCGAGGAAGGTTTAATAGACGAAACTGATTTTTCAATTTCTAGATGGGTAAAGGGAATCGATGAAAGGGAGGCAGAGGTGCAGGGCTGGATTGTAGGAGGGGGAATACCAGGACAATTTATAAGGGAGGAGGAGAAATGCTCACTGGAGTCCTCAGAAATAGATGCTGGGGTATTAGCGGTAGATTAGCCACAGATGAGGAATTTGGGCCAGGTGTGATTGGAGTGATTGGACCTTTTACTAAGCAGATTCGACAGGAAGCCAGCTTTGTTTGGGTGTGCTGGAGCAATGACCTCTTGCCTTCTCAGATGCGAATCGACCATGCAACGCAGCCTCAGTTGTAGCTGGTTTATGCGCAGGAGAATTGTAAAGTCGTGTGATCTAGCGAAGGTAAGTTGCAGCTTAGACAGCTTACGCTCTAAAAGTGACAGGCGTGAGGTGCTGGAATTGGGGCGTGGGTCGACACATGGGTTGGCGGTATTTAGGCAGTGTAGGAGGTTGGAGTAGAGGGAGTTCACGACAAGAGGGGATCGGATGAAAGAAAAAATGTGTCCCAGTTAAGGGAGCGGATTATCATTGGCACTAGGGGCCAGTTACAGGAACGGTGGGAAGTCAGAACAGGGGGAGAGGATTGCATCGGATGAGAACAGCTGAACTTGCACCTGACAATACGGTGGTCGCTACCCGGGAAGTGATCAGTAATCTGGGTGATCACATCAGGAACATCAATGGAGAATACTAGGTCCAAGATGTTGTTCCCCCTAGTAGGGCAGGAGACATGTTGGGTCCATCCACCAAGACGGACACAAGAAAGGAAGGTGGAGAGGGCGGGAGGGCTAGTATGGGAGGACCAGCAAATTGAAGGAAAGTTAAAGTCACCCGCAATAATTTTTGCACTGGCAGGGCAGTCAAGCGCAGCATTAAAGACATCCACGGCAGAGTCAATTTTTGCAGGCTCCAGACCCGGGGGGACGTAGACGCAGCCAAGGAGGAGGTTCTGGCCGGAGGCGTGAATGGATAGCCATAACGAATCCTCAATAAGGAGAAGAGGGGGTGTGGTCGAAAACACTAGCGTGGATAGTGCATTTGACAGAGGCTAAACAGCCCCCTCCACGCCTGGACTGGCGGGTGTTCGAGAAGCACTGATACCCAGCTATGCGAACAAGGTCAAGCGGAGCATCATCTGACAGCCAGGATTCAGTTATTAGTACAATGTCAGCGTTTGACGCAAATGCCGAAGATCGCAGGTGCGATATTTTCCTAATTATTGAGCGAGCGTTAATAAGAACTAGTAGGAATGAGTTCAGTGTCGGTGTGCGCAAAGCATGGATGCCAGGTGCAAGACTATTGGGATCGCTGTGGCGATAGGAGTTGGGTCTCAGTGGGGATAGAGCGTCAGTAGAAGGGGGAGGGCAGGCAGTGTTGGGTGGGGGACGGAAAGTAGGAGAAGCGTTAGCATTAGGCGCAGCCGATCGCTGTGGGTGATCAATACGGTGGGTGTGCAGCACACCGCTGATGTGGGCCGGAGGGGTGTCACACGGTGCAGAGGGAGGGGGCACCATATGGCAAAGTGAGAGGTTAAGGATATCTGTCGAAGCGGGGTGGACAGGGGGGAGTGCGTGGTGTAAGGTGCTCAGTGGCATGGCCTCGAGTGGGGAGCGAACAGTGATATGAGCCTGCGAAAGTTTATGAATATGGTCCATAGGGCGACGCCATATGGCCACGGGTGCGGAGGGCACCGGTCAGGAAAAAAACGAGATCTTGGCTGCAGGTAACCTACTTGTTGGGCAGAGTCAGTATAAGGCCGGTAGGTCGGTATGGGGGTGAAGGCATGTGGGAGAGTAACTGGGACGTAGTGTGAGGTGGGGGGCGGGAAGGGAGTGGCGAAATTTGGAAAGGTTTGGAGGCTCATGAGGGGCAGGGGAGCCGGTAAGTGGGGGGGTGGGGCGAGGAGGCGGGATACAGGTACGAACCTAGAGTATCTGCTAGGGTATGTACGTGGTACTTCAGGGTTAGATGAGGGTTGGTGGAGGTGAGCAGGGGGGAACAGCGGAGGCATGCTGGGGCTATAGTATGGAGGGTTGGTGTTTGGGGGGGCAGGGAGGGATATACGGTAGCAACGGAGATGGAGGGTTGGTGTAACCCATGCGATCAGAGAGAGGAAAAGACAGTAGAAGGGGGTGCGAGGCAGTGGAAAGGTGAGTGGCACTGGCAAGGCCCTGAAGGTCACTCCTACTCAAAGGGACGATGGCGTTAGACGGATCCGGATGGTGGCCCAGTTGGTTATCACCTGGAGGATCCGAGAGTTCGCTATAGGCAGAAGCCGATTGAGAGTGGGGGGTAATAGGTGAGGTGATTAGTTGGGCAAGTGCGGACCTGGTAGGAGTACCAGGTATGTTTATGGGGTGATTAGAGCGGCACTTATGAGGATAGAAACGAAGTGTCGCGGCTGAGCTAGCAGCTGGTGGGTAGTTTGTAGAGTCGTTAGAGCGAGAGCGGCGGGTGACAACACTTGTCAACGGCTCGGAGGACGGATTGGAAGTAGTACGGCGGGGGCTGTTGGTTGTACCAGGGTCTTGTTTTGGCTCAGAGACTATGACGGGGGAGCGCGGCTTTAATACTGAAGTGGAGTGCCGCTTGAGGCCTGTGGTCGGGGAGCGAGAGCTACTGCTAGTAGAGGCTACTGGGGGAGATGGTAAAAAAGGGCGTTTGAGTGGAAGCGGAACCGGGGGTGGGGAGTTAGACATATCTAAGTCGACAGTTTTCAGGCAGGCAGGGCGAGGCGCTGGGCTCGCCTTTGAATTCTTGACAGAGGGGCATTGGATAACCTTCATGTTGGTTACAGTGGGGTCAGTCTGCATGGGCAAGGCGGAGTCATTTCACAGCGAACGAAGTATTTCCCGTTGGAGGGGGGTTTTATCAGAGAATATCTTGATGTCCTTATACGGCGAAAGGGCAGCAATTGTCGACTTGTTGCTAATGAACTCTGTAGCTGTTAGATCGTCCGTGAATTGGAATAGCAGGGGGCAACTATGTCGCTGGGACTTTTTACGTAGCCTCCTGCAGTGGCATCTATAGTGAGCCATGTTGCACGGACTTAGTATGTTGTGTTTCGCCAAGGAAAGTGGTAAGCTGTCTGGAACATTAAAAACCACTGCATTCTTGGAGTTGGCAATGCGGTGGTATATTTCAGTAGACAAAGAGTCGAGGAGGTGTCCCACCGAAACCAAGTTCTTGGGCGATGTAGCGGCTACAGGGTCAAGGAGAGTAGCCAGGGGTGAAACCTTTGAAAGGATTTCACCAATCAGCTCGACCTTGTTACTAAGTTCGACGAAACTCTGCTTTAGACCATTAGGACTATAAGAAGCTTCACCATCGACGTTAACGAGGGTGACAGAGCAAGGCCTGGTTTTTGGGAGGGGTTGGGTGTGTTTGGATTTGCCAGCTTTAGCGATACGGATTTTCCGAGTACTGGTTGGGGACCGGGATGGCATGATAAGTAGGAATATGTGACGGAGGTAAAAAAGTAGCAGGAAGTCGGGCAACTAGAAGGAGACAGGCCAAAGGTCTGAGCAGACCAGGAGTGTTCCTGGGTGCTATGTGTGCAAAGGTCTAGATGAGACCAATGTGGCAATGAGGTACGGGCAGTGAGCTATATGACCCGCTATATATACTGTTGGGCCTAGGAGACTTGGGACGATGAGGAATAGTGAGATAGAAGGAATTTTGCTGTGTGGTGTGCACAGGTTGAACCCCACAGGATACGGTAGGTACTTAGCTGTTGCTTGGGTCACAACAGCAGGTTTTGCGGGAGAGTATATTGTAAGTATGGGGTCAGTGGACCGAGTGGAACGAAAGCGCGCTCTTATGGCAAACAAAACAAATGAATGGAGGCACAGTGGGACAGAAACTTCAAAAGGTGCACCGGAGGATGCGTAGCGAAAATAAGGTAGGAGTTGGGTTATAGCGATGGGATGAAAAAACGCTAGATAGATCCTACTGTGGCGAGAATCATGGGAGATTTGCTAGATAAGCCATGTAGAATGTAATTAAGTGGAATTAGAGCAGTGCATAATCAATGTAGTCTATAACTCTAACTCGCGAAAAGTACTAGCGTCTGCACGGTGGTGTGCCGCAGTTGTCTTGTCTTGAAGAAGTCTTGAAGTACTACACGGGTTCGAGGCTTTGAGCCCAATTGTCCCGGTTCTTTAGGAAATCTTTGATCTTCTGTCGGATTCACCGAGCTGAAACGAGAGAAAAAAGAAGGGGGGGCGGGGTGGCAGCGAAAACAAGATACATATAACCTCATTCAGTGTCACACTGTGGACAGTGCCTTAAGCTGAGTGGGGTGCGGCATTCATGAACATATATGCGATAAAAGACAACTATTTTGTTTGTTTTTTTTTGACAAAGGGAATTATAGGGAGAGACCCAGGTAGAGGTCTAGCTTTTTCTTGAAGATAGTTTTGTCCTGCGAGAGAACAATATCTTCCGGAAGTGCATTCCACATGGTAATAACCCTATAGATAAAAAAGTTAATCCTTAGTGAAGTGCGTGGCCTCGGTTTGAAAACTTTTCTGCTGTGACCACGGAGAGAGGAGGCTGGACAGACGGAGAAGAAGTAATCGCTTTGACCTGTTTCAAAAAGGTGAAACATCAAAAACAGATCACCTCTTACGCGTCTTACGTCAAGGGGATAGAGGTTGAGGAGTGAGAGGCGGACGGGATAAGGTAGATGGGATAGACCACTTACTGCCTTGGTGGAGGCCCGCTGAACCCTTTCTAGGATCTCACGGTCTCGGACAAGACCAGAGTGCACTATCTGACTACCGTACTCCAGCAGAGGTCGGATATAAGTGCCGAAAACTATGGGGAAATCATCCTTAAATATGCGCGGGAAGGACCTTCGAATCATGTTTAGAACTCGAAAGGCAGACTTGCTCGCAAGTTCGTGATGATGAGAGAAGGATAAGTTACAATCTAACCAGAAACCGAGCACCTTGTGTCGGTCAACCCTTGGCAGAGTGGCTGCTCCATTAATGGAAAACGTGTGACCAGTCTCTCTGCCGAAAGACATGCTCACGCATTTGTCATCATTAACTGGGAGGTTCCAATCCTCGGACCAGCGTTTTGTTTCATGAACTGCAATTTGCAGGTCTTCAACGCTTGAACTCCAGAGGGTTACATCATCTGCGTACATGGCAATGTTCGCAGGAAGGGCTGTCGGTAGATCGTTTATATAGATCAGAAAAGAAGAGGACCTAAGACCGACCCTTGGGGGACCCCAGTTGTTACTGGGGAGGGTTGAGACAAAACATTCCCGACTTTAACCACAAAGGTGCGGTCGGTAAGGAAGCTACGTAGGATGGCCAACATGGAGCCTGTGATCCCGTACGTCTGCAGCTTATAAAGAAGAGGGGCATGTGGGACCTTATCGAAGGCCTTAGCAAAATCGATGAATACAGCGTGTGAGAGCTGGCCATCATCATAGGCTTTCGTTAGACTATCCATGACAGTAAGCATATTGGTAATGCATGACCTGCCAGGAAGAAACCCATGTTGGGACGGGGAGAGGATCTTATTTCTATGAAGATGGGAAAGAATCTCACTCTTAAGAATTCCCTCAAAAATTTTGCTAGGGATGCTAGTGAGGCTTATGGGTCTGTAACTAGAAGCAAGGTGTCTACTACCCTTCTTATAGATGGGTGCGATCACTGCTTTTTTCCAGTTACGGGGGAAAACTCCATCGTCAACACATCGCTGAAAAAGCGAGGCATAAGGAGCAGCTAATGTATCCGCAGCTTCCTTGAGAATACGGGGGTGGATTAGGTCAGGACCCATAGAGCAATATTGGTTGAGCCGTCGGAAACCTTGAGCGACTGCACCAATGGGAATAGTTACGCGGTTAAGGGTAGTGGTCAGAGATAACGGGTGCGTAGTAGGGTGGGATGATATGGGAAAGGAGCTAAAAATTGTACGGAAGTAGGAGCTGAATGTCTCGGCTACTTGGCTAGGGGAAGTGATTGGAGATCCGGCACTATCTTTGAGAGCTAATGGCGTCGGAGCTGTGCCCCTTAGACGGCGCATGTACTGAAAGAAAAATGCCTTACTGGTCCGTGCTCGATCAAGTACAGATCGCTGGACTGCATTCTGATAGGACCTAATCTTGTCTTTGCATATGTTCCTTATGATCCTGAAGTCTTCTGCATCACGGGCAAGGCCTGTGGCTTTATATCTAGCAAAGAGGCGTGCGCGTTTGTCTAGAATGCGCCTAATGGGGCGAGGGAGGGGTCGCTTAGCGGTCTGTGGGCGACGAATTCTGGGGACAAAAAGCCTATCAGCTAAGGAGATTAACTCTCTGAGATTCTCTGCCATTTCATCCGCAGAGTTACTTGGGTTAGTTAAATTTAGCTGGGAGCGAAAAAATGCACAGACTTGGTCAAAGTTGGTCCTTTTGAAGGATCTCAAAATTTTAGTTTCTGACGGAAGAGGAGGCCATTTCACGATATAATCAAATCCAATGAGAATGTGATCACTTTTGCCGAGGGGCGGCAAGTAATGCACCACATCTATTAGGAACCGATCACTGGTGATGACCAGGTCTAGTAGGGACGGGGCGTGGCCTGTGCGATATCTAGTCGGATCTCTTACGTTCTGCACCCATGAGTTTTTCAGTACGAGATCAAGGAGGGGTTTACCGAAAGTGATATCCGGGGCATCAGCTCTTTGCCAGTTTGTACTGAGAGAGTTGAAGTCACCAGTGACTAACAGATGGGTGAAGTCTGTATAGCTTTCCAGGGAGCCTAATAAGTCTATGAGACCTATGCTGTCAGTTGAATTGCATGCGGGAGGACGGTAGACAACACCAAGCAATAGGGTATCTGTCCTAGAGAGGTTAAACACGGCCCACAAACAATCAATACATGAAAAGGTTGGTGTTGTCAGTAAGGTGGGAGGAGGGATCGAATTATCGTAGTATATGATGACCCCGCCGGCACGACCTCTACTGGAGTCCCGCCTTACTGTGAAGTATCCCGGAATGGATATCTCGGCATCAAGTATGTCAGGGGTGAGCCAGGTTTCTGTGAGGGCTATGATCTGAGGCTTCTTATCTACTGCAAGCTGCCGAAGCTCCGGGATCTTATTCAACACACTCAGGCAATTGCTGTAAAAACACTTGAGCACATGCTCAGGAGTTGTTGCAGAATCGCCAGAGGCAGCTGGTTTTGGGTTTTAGGAGGGGGAAAGAGGGGGATTTGAGGATGGAAAGGAGGTCCTGGGAGAGTCGGGGGCTGAAGATATTGGGGGGCTAGAAGGTAAGCAGACTGCTGGGGGGACCGGTAGCTTTTGATGTCTAGTAACCTGGGTGGTATCAATCCAGGTGGACGGCCTACATCCTTCGGTCTCCGAAAAGGGTGGGCTGCCTTTTGTGGTTTGCCCTTCTGCGCACTGCTTGATGCCCTATTCTGAGTTCTCTTGTTGGTGAGCTTATTTTTCATGACAGCACCAGATATATTATCTGGTGCTTTAACCTTCTCACTGCTTCTTTCAGTAGAAACAGGTTGCAGGTTCATGTCTGGGCTCAAGGATTAGTGAGTCTCGTCCGTTGAAACAGTCTTGTTGGCTATGATGGGGCCTGGGATGCTTTTCGTAGGCGACAGATGTCTAGTGGCACTAGGCCTACTACTGGGAGTACTTTCGGCGACGGGAAATTGTGTCAGTAGGGAAGCGAGGGATGGTGGGCATGCAGCTCGGTCCTCAAGGCGAGTTACCTGGACAACTGGCAGCACTCTGAGCTTATGATCAGCTTTTTGTGGAATTTTTGGCTTAGCCTTCTCACTGCGGAGCCTCAGATGAAGTGGTTTATCAATGGATACGCCCTTGAGCCCTTTAATTTCTTCCTTGAGCTTTGCGGCCAAGGAAACAATTCGTTTGGCTGCATCTGTGGAACCCATTACAATGAGAATACCGTGAACTCGGTTGGTGCGTTTGGTTACCAACCAAGTGGACCGACCTTTAAGTGGGAAAGGGAGCTTAAGGCCGTTAAACACCTGGGCGTAGGTGTCATGAGGGTGATCTGAACTGAGGAAGCGGCCCCAAAGGATGACTCGCTTGGAGCAATTCTCGGTATCTTGTAAAATCTTGGCGGCGTCAAGAATTTGCTGCTCAGAAACTCTACAAACCTGATCGGCTGCCTGGGACACCGGGAGGGATTTGATTACCAAACTCCTCAGGCTGGACAGCTCATCCTTAAGGGTGTGGACGGTGGCCCTTAACTCGGCTATCTCTGCAGCCTGACTTTGGACTGCACATTTTAGTGCATCCGTTGCCAGCGCATTATGAAGGACCGTTTCGTCCGGATTGAGGAGTGAGGCATTGGCCACCGAGGGGGAATCGCACTGCCTCATGGGGAAAGTGGCCTCATCTGAGCAAGCGGTTATATCAATGGTGGGGGGCATTGACATTATTCAGGATCCAGTAAGCACAGATAAAGAGAAACTTAAATGGAGGAGGACGAGCTGTGTGTTCTAAAAATTTCAAAAACAGCTACACTCACCGAGGGAGACGACCGCACCGCTGGTGTACCGCAGTTCAGTCAACACAACTAGGTCAGGGTTTGAGGTAATTAGGTGGTGTATACTAGGGTGGACACAATTACAAGTCTAAACAGTGGTACATGCAAAAAAAGAAAACGAGACAACCTGGATTTCACGCGGGCTTGGAGTCCACCTGGTAGAGACAGGGTCAACATCATCGCCATCGGACATCGCGCGACCCCGGCGGCAAGGTGCGCTGTAGCTCATTAGCTCCAACCAATAGCTCGCTTAGTCTTCCGTCTTCTGTCACTTATAAAAGAAAATAAATATAAGCCCTGAAACATATCAATAGCTATCGTTCCACGTCTCCATTTGTTGGACGGGAGTCGAGCCCGTATAAATCGCGCGGGAGTCTAAACCTGCACTGGTGGCCAGAGATACGGACTGCTTGCGCAGCGACGACGACTGAGCAGCTTCCATGCATGAGGTATCCTGTGCCTGTGCTGCAGCCACGGTAGATATATCAAAAACGGGAGTTTTAATAGCTTCAAGAGGAACACGCGACAAAGCATTGGCAACGAAGTTCGACTCACCCTTAGTGTGTCGTAGGTCAGTCATCAACTGAGAAATACAGCCCCAGCATCTGCATTAGGAGCGAGGTCTGGGATAAAAATGTTCAAATATCCGACAGCCTTACTCTTGGGGCACCCGTAAGTGACAACTTAAGTAGATTGCCACGAAGTAGGCCAGTCAATGTAAGCAAACGTTCAATAGTATGGGGTGCGAAACGACGGTAGCAGTTAACTAACCCCAAAAATGCCTTGAGCTTCTTAATTGAGGACGGTACGGCGTAATCTAGAATGGTGCGCACTTTATCCTCGCAAAGCTCAATATCCTCGCAAAGCTCTCAAGTGATCATGTGGCCGAGAAACACAAATTCCGATTTGTCAAGTTCAACTTTAACTGAACTCACTACTATTCGATGTTCGGACAAACGTTGAAATAGTAGCGCCAAATGTTGAAAATATTCATCCACACTCGACGATGCGATTAGCAAGTCGTCGATGTGGACGTGAACAAATTCCAAGTCTCGTGTAATGCTACCGACAAACCAACTGGGAAGTCTGAGCAGCATTTCGGAAACCAAAGGGCATACTTAGGAACTGAAACAAACCAAAAGGAGCCGTGACAGCAGTTTTCAGACATCTTTAGCGGCGAGTGGGATCTGGTCCTGAGCTCGTCCGAAATCGATCTTAGAAAATACAGTCGTGCCGTGAAATAATACCATGGTGTCATGTATGTGGGGTATCGGGTTACTATCATAAACGAGTTAAGTGAGCGATTGTCGCCACATGGTCGAAAGCTAATGCCATTTTTCTTAAGAACCATGTGTAGAGGTGGGGCCCCTGAACTATGAGAAGGATGAACAATACCTTCAGAAAGTAAAGTGTCAAACTCACGTTTGGAGAAAGCCAGCTTGTCCAGTGCCCGTCGGCGAGGTCGTGTCGTGACTGGCGTGACGACCGGTGGTGGAAAATCCGCCTAAAACCGTTGCAGTTCCATGTTGTTCGTAGCATCACTCACTTGCTTACACTATTGACGTGTCTTTAGGCACTGTTTGTTTTTATGGACCAATTGTTGTTTTTTCGCGCCCAGAGCGCTACTTTGTCATATCCTTGTTCTGGACCTGCGTTACGCACGTGCTCCTCGCTCGCACGCCGCAATTCGGTTTCTCATTTTTTGAGTCTTTGTGGTCTAATTATTGAGGTTTGTATCTTTTTGGTGTCATCGTTCATTCAATAATCTAGTATCGTAGAATATCACGGATAACCGCCTTTTGATTTCGGGATCCGTTGTGAATTTGGCTACGCACTGCTCAAACGAGTGTTACAACAGGTGGTCCGATAGTGACAATGTGGCGTGCCGCACGATCGGTTTCTGTATCTACCTATTGAAATGGCTCAGCCAAAATAGGGGGTTTGATAAATGAAGACTGAAAATCATGAGGAATGTTAGAAAACAAACCTGTGATTCGGCGTGAATCTGTCCAAGCTGCGAGACACGTGAATTTAGTGTCCGATGAAGAACCGATAAACTGCAACCTGCGTGAATCAACAAGTAATTCATGGTGCTGCAGAAGATCGATTTCCAGTATGCCTGCGGGAAGGTCCGCAGGGATGAACTCCGCAGATACCATCGTCCTGGTCCCAGGTTGTCCGCAAGTTGTCTGGTGCCGTCGGTAGGCATGGAGGAACTATTCACCGTGGGCAGTCGAAGGAAAGAGTTTCGAGTCTCTTCTTTGCCAGCCTGCAAGACAGAAACCTTGGCCCGGTACCAACTGGGAACCTAGCGTTAGTGCACGAATCATGCACCAAGAACAAACGGCCAACCCTAGGCCGATTGCCGGCTAGTACGGCCGCTTCTATTCGCCGAATGGGGCATTTCCCGACGCGTACGAAATCGGCTATCTGTACCTACGGGCGGCTGGTCCGAAAGCGAGGTGGAATCAACAAAAACCGCTTCAAGGATGGTCTGGTTCGGAAGAGGCAGATGAAGCGGATTCACGGCGGACGTGGGCAGTGTAGGGCGCCATCCGTGCCGTTGCTTACTTGGGCTACTTCTAGGGGTGGATTCTTTCACTCCTTCTTTTAGGGACAATGGACGCCGGATGGGTTGAGAGTGCTAAGGCTTCTCCGGCGATGCATCCGGATCAACACCCCGATGGTTGCTCGACGCAGTGGCGATGAAGGGTTTAGCCCCACTGCCGACACGTGCGACAATCTTGTCAGCCACGGCGGCTGCTCTTTTCGAGGACGATCCTCGAGGGAAGCAGTTACCGTGGTCTGAACATGAGAAGGTAGGGAGTCCGAACACAATTTCTTTACTATCTCCGAATCCTTGCCGGTGGGGTCTGTAAGGGACAGGGGGTGGGCCAGGTGGCGGCTCTAGTTAGTAACCCCCATGGGATGTCATGCAAAGAGCTAATGTAAGCGCTTCTCCCGAGCAGATAAGAAAGGCTGCGGCATGGCCTCATTAAGCCGATTGTACGGCTGCCCTTAGAGAGTATTCAAAACCAAATCCCTCATCAAGACGATAGCATCGCCCGGGACTGCCCCCGGGGCCTGATAAAGTCATTGGCGCTGGCCAATAATCCTACGAGCCTCACATTGCAGCTCTAATGCTGCAAACCAAACCCAGGGTAGTTTGGGATAAAAGCCGCTGGCTTGAAAGCGACCGCTGATAAAGAGACATCTGTGTCTAGCTGCACTTTATCCCCAGACATGACTATGTTTCGATAGTATATCGTGAAATATATATATATATCGCGCAACAAAATGAGGAAGCGAAACAGCGAAAAGTCGGAAGGGTTCGGGCTCACCAATATAAAAATCTTTCTGGAGCGGTCTAGTGAACGTGTCTTCTATTCGTTCCGGTAGCGGAATACCAAAGTAATCCCTTCCATTGGACGAATAGAAAAGACATAAGTCGGTTGACAGATGCAAAAGCTTATTCCATATATCAAGGCACCGGAACAGAACCGATACGAGAAATACAACGGACGAAAGTGAACGCGACGGCTTAGCAGAAAGTGAACCGCGGGTGCGTACAATGAGCGAAGGATCGAAAGTAAAAGTGGCTGAAAATGAGGCCGACAGAAGCCCCGGAAAAGTCGGTCCAGTGAAACGTGCGCAACCGAACAAAACAATGAGGTCAATGCCAAGCTTCAGAAAAGATCGTAGGGAAAATAAATCCAAAATGATATCCAGAAAATGGTCTTTTTATCAGAATGATCAAGGTCAAGACACAAGCTGACAATGCTCTCGCATTCGTGGATCAATTCTTGAGGCCTTATTTGGGGTTCTTGGTCGACCTTCGCAAGGAGGCATGTTCTAGCGTCCTCCTAACTTGGTGCTTGAAGGCTACAGATGAAAACAAGATAATGGACTTGATCTTCTGTGAGTGATCTCGGAGAGAACCGTTCACATTCTCCGTTAACCAAACCACCATATGCCGAAAAGCCATCGGAACATTTCTCGACTAACTGGAGGCACTTAAATGGAACATTCAATTGAAGGGGCTGCCGCCAGATGTGTCTGGCTGAATATTTTCTTCATGGTTGAGAGATTATCACTGAAAAATACAGGTTGAGGCTGAGGGGGGAGGATATAGTTGGTGTATCTGACATGCCCAGCAGAGCCCAGTCTCTTCGCCGTGGCAAGGCGGAGCGCAACACGTGGCTTAAGGATCCCACTGTTTGGTGTGGTATCCTGCAGCCTTCCTGCCCAACACGTTGTTTTGAAGATGCACCCCGTCCCCAGTGACGAGCCATTTTTGAAAAATGATAAGTTGATCTACTAATTTTATACCGAAGTTTCGCAGTACAAGTTGTGTATTGTGCACTGTGCATTCAAAACCGAAGTATTGCATCCAAGAAATTGGTGCCTCTGTTGAGTTTTATGTAACAACAAAGTTTATGTTACACCTGTGGGAGGTTAAAAATGTAAGCATGAAATGCTCTGTCACTTAACAACGTTGGCTATAGATTTATGTCCACGAAGTTGTATACAACTTCGGTACAGCACACTTGAGAGGTATTCCTTTAAGCTGCTTTCCAATATTATTAATGATAATTAAACTTATCAGATAAATGCACCAGTTGGAATTTCAGCTGGAACCCTAACCTACTGTAACACACGTTTGAGCAGTGCGTAGCCAAATTCACAACGGATCCCGAAATCAAAAGGCGGTTATCCGTGATATTCTACGATACTAGATTATTGAATGAACGATGACACCAAAAAGATACAAACCTCAATAATTAGGCCACAAAGACTCAAAAAGTGATAAACCGAATTGCGGTGTGCGAGCGAGGAGCACGTGCGTAACGCAGGTCCAGAACAAGGATATGACAAAGTAGCGCTCTGGGCGCGAAAAAACAACAATTGGTCCATAAAAACAAACAGTGCCTAAAGACACGTCAATAGTGTAAGCAAGTGAGTGATGCTACGAACAACATGGAACTGCAACGGTTTTAGGCGGATTTTCCACCACCGGTCGTTACACCTGCTACTAGTAGTTTTGTGCAGAAAGGTTCATACCCAGCATTGTTTTCTGGCGTGTACAATGACCGTTCTTTTAATTACCTTTTATCGAACGCACTTGGAATGACCTGCGTATGGAATCGAAAGATTAAGCTTTTTCCTTTCTACTGTGGGTTCAACCAAAGCCCGTTAAACATCCACCAATTTTCATGGTATGGCATTATTCTCGGGTGAACATGGTGTACATAATTAGAAAGCGCTATGGATGCCACTGAAACATGTATTGAAAATAATGCGTAATATAGAGTATGCATTAATGTGCGAAGAATTAGTTACACCACAGTATTGTGGCCATGGTTTACGTAAACCGTGATACGCACGTACGGTGATACGCACATACCGTGATGTGGATTAACAGGTGGCATTGAGCGCCTTCAACGCGGTATTTTTTGGTACTATTAGGTGGTGTATGCCACCTAATATTTAGGCGACATTATCGGGGTCACTGAGCACCTATACCTCTTTTTGAAGTGGCAAAAACATGTTTTTAATATGAATAACCAACAGATATATATAATAGACTTCCATTATGTGCATAAAAGCCACCGATTCCCAAGTGAAAACTGAGGGCTGCACAACTATGGACGCATTTATTCATGCATACGTACCGGTCCCATGTATATTCCGTAATTCTGTCTCTATTATCTGGTGCTCACACCAGTCCGTAACAGGCTTGCTAGTAATTTACACGTAAACATAGGTGCTCCATCTGATGCTGCCAGTTTCCCATTCTCACCTATTACGCTCGTGAGTTAACTGATATAACATAGCACGCCGAGGGGTACGAAGACGACTGACTTGACCTGCCATATGGCAAATCTACTATTTGTGATATACTGCTAACTGCATCAGTCGAGCATCGATGTCTACACACTTAGGCACCGGCTTCTTGCTAACAGGACATCCAACCACCAGTTCTACCGAACAAATAGTACAGCCATTGGGGCTGCATGGCAGACATTTGTACGACGAATCCAGTGGCCTCTACTTTGCAAATGGAGCACCCCACTACCCGTTATGAAAGTAAACATGCCATTCCGACTACATCCTTCAACGGTCACACCACATCGATCCGCACGTAAAGTGCGACTCACGTACCACCGTTCCTAGGGAAAGATAAAGAAAGCACCTAAGGGAAGACAACACCTCTCAGTATTAACCACAAATTAGCTGCCCTCTGAGGCCGGTTTCGCATTCTCCCATCCTTGGTTGTACATCACTCGGCCAGAAATGGCACGCACACGTAGTTCTCTAAAAGTCGCATTGCAAATGTGCCAAACGCGTGCGGGAAAGGTATTTGATGAACTCTTTCCGGCCAATTTATTGGTCGGTGAGCTGCAACTGTGGAACCCCGAACCAATCGTAAAATCTGTAGCTGAATGCTTCCTAATCAGGTACCACTGGCCGGACCCCGGCTGAATAGCCCATGGGAAGGCAGACCCTCAGCGACCGGACTGCACAAGCCACACCATAAACGTGGGGTGCAGCACCTGCGCCTCAGTTTATATGTGTCAGCCACACCAATCAAATGTAATGACAGGGTCGGCCAGTGGCTAGAAAGCAACTTACCAACATTTAATCAACACAAACAATTTTTGCGTAGTATTCATTAACTTCGCAGTCACCAGTGATAACGAAATCCCCATGCAGTTAAGATCTTTATGAGCCACAAACGGATTAGCGGAAAATCCATCAGTGCGTAAGGATGGCTTTGTCCAAACCCAGGTAGGAACAATCCGTACTTTCGTCAGGTGTTTGACGGATCCACCATGACGGAATCTTTACTTCAGCTCAAGCTGAGCGGAAAGCCGCTAATCTGAAATTTCTCTCACCGTCCAGAGGTCTATCTTCCAGATCACCGGCAATGGAAGAAGCAAAATGCAGTCAAGACCAGTATCCTGAACCATTTCGCGTCGTCCAGTGGTCTACCTGCTGAACTGACCTGTGAGTTGCCGCGTGGTTTGAATTTTCGAATTGCTCTCAGTGCTAAGCATTTTTGCATTGTTTGGTGGAATAACACACGTTATTTCGCCAAACTTACGTATCGTAATTAGTATTTCGGTACGCGTACTTTTTGAAGAGTTCACTCTCTTCAGAAGAGTTTATTCTCTTCAAAAACTGAGTATACCTTTTGGTGTCCTTTTTGGTGTTTTTTGTTGGTGTCAGTGCAACTGATACCGGCTAATATCTTTTTGTGGCGCTTTTTCTAGTGTACCGTTTTTGTGGAACTTTTTAGTGTGCGGGTTTGCTGCACCTGCCTTAGTGTACCGTTTGTGTCTGTTCAAAAGTTTGTGTTATTGCCCCACTGGTTTTCGAGACGAAATGAATGGGACAGAGGTTGATCCCATTGGTCAGGCAGCAAGCTGTGGGAACAAGGAATGCACGGACCTGGTGCAAGATGAGGGAATTCAATGCGACCAGTGTTGCATTTGGTTTCATCAAAAGTGCTCCAAGCTGGAAGAGAAAGACTTCGAGCTGCACCTCATGTACCCATCGCTAAAGTGGATATGCGCCCACTGCTTTGCGTTTGCAAGCGAGTGCTCGCGTATAATTAAAGGCGAACTAGGGAAAGGGGACTCAAACGTGAAGCTGGAGCCAAGACTAAAGAGAGCCAGTTCGATCCATAGCCTAGAGGGAAAGGAAAACCGGGTGACAGAGCACAAAAATAAAAAAATGCAACCCAAGCCAAAGGGCAAAGAAGGCAAAGAGGTAGCAGGACTCACCAATGTGGCTAAAAGCCTCCTGACGGAAGTGGAATCCCTCAAGGAGCAGGTCAAACGCCTAGATGCTGAGGTGCAACGCATGAAGCGTGACACTGAGGTCATGGCAGACAGAAGTAGAAGACTGCTACTTCATAACCTTAGGGAGAACATCTTAAAAGACGGTAGAATCAGGAAGGAGGAGAACCGCCGGCATGTGACTTAGGATGGCTGGCCTACCTCCTACGACACAAATAGTCAAGTGCCATCGAATAGGACTATGGCGTGAAACACAAACAGCGCCGCCACGACCCCTGGTAGTTGTATTCCACAGTGTCTACTGAAGGGATATGCTGCTGTCCAGGGCGGGAGCAGTTGAGGGCAACACGCAGGGAATGGTTAGGGTTACACCTGACAGCCCAGCATTTGTGAAACCGGCTAATGCCATAGTCTCGCTGAGAACGGGCACATTTGATCTAAAGAGGCCGAAGCTACATATAGCGAGACTGGAGATGACTCCTCTTGGGAAGTCAACACCTAAGGCCCAAGGAGTATTCCAGGTACCAAAGGTGGCTTCAGGCTCCGGTATACAAAAATCCAAAGATCAGGAAGTCCGAAAGACCAAAAAGAAGGGGACTCACAGGGCATTCAGTCCGGTTGGTGTAGAGAACGCGCAGCCAGCCAGCCCGATTCTGAAGGAGACTCCAAAAAAGTTCTTTCTGGTGCAACCAGCGAAGTTGGAGGTATCAGAGGGAAAAGCCGAGGAAACCAGCTGGGCTGAGGTGGTCGTAAGACCATCCCGGGCCATCGGTACGGCAACTCAAAAGGGGGTAACGTCCTTTGTGCATGTCGAGCCTGACACCGGGTCGACGGGTGGAAAAGAAAAAGCCACGAAACTCAGAGTGTCACTTGATATGCAAGATGCCGCACCGCCGACACCTTTAGAGGCAAAAAACGGGGCATCACCTCGGAGATTGCGCCCGAGGATACCCTAGCCCTAGAATTAGCAATGAAGTCAGTAACGAGGACTAAGGAACCGTCAATATGGTACACCAACACCTGCAGTCTCCCGGGAAAAAGAGGGGAGTTGACGGCTAGGATCGCAGAGTCTGATGTCGTTGCGTTGACGGAAACGTAGATAAAGCCATCTGCTGACATGCGCTTCCAAGGCTACGCTGCCTACAGACAGGATAGAACCGATGGAAGGCGGGGGGGGGGCGGAGTGGCACTTCTACTACGCACCGACATAGGCCATTGGGAGGCTCCGTTCAACTTAGTCTCCGGTAATGTACAGGTCAGATCTTGCTTTATCAGGATTGAGGGGCGTACAGTATGCATTATCTGTATCTACAGGGCACCGCTAGCCACAGTTGAGGAAGACGTTGAGCTCTTGCAAATGCTGGATGCGGTGCTGGCACAGACAAAGGAGTTCATCTTATTAGGGGATCTCAATCTACCCGAAATTAACTGGGAAAGCGGGATCGCGCCAAGGGGATCGACGGGCGACAAGTTTCTGCAGTGGGTCCAGTTACATGCACTTACGCAGCATGTGACACAAGCCACTAGACACAGAGGTGGACAGCACCCGTCTCTCCTTGACTTGATCATCACGCGGCACCATCAGGACGTTAAGCAAATCAAGTGGGAAGGGCCACTTGGAAAAAGTGATCATGTAGTCCTAAGGGTCACAATAAGACTAAGTAAGGCGCCGAAGTAAATCGTCTTACGTAGGCGCTATGGAATAATCAACATAGGTGAACTAAAGAGGGCGGCGGAGGAAATTCAGTGGACACCGAGACACACAAACGCCTCCGTAGAGGAACTCTGGGAGACTATCAAGATGGGGCTACTCGAACTTACAGATGAGTTCGCACCCCTGACGGCGGCAAGCAGTAGAAATCTACCCCCATGGTGGAAGTCAAAAGTCCGCAAGGCCATAGTTATTCGTAGGCAACGATGGGCGGCGTACAAGCTGTACAGAACTCAGGGGGCATGGAATAGCTATAAGATGGCTAGGAACAGAGCTCAGGAGATCCAAAGAGTGGAGAAATATGCCTTCGAGCGTCGGTTAGCTGCGTCGGTCCGCACAAACCCAAAGCGATTCTACGCCTACGTGCAATCTCACAAACGTATGAGAGAGAGCGTAGCAACTTTGGAGGGAGTACAGGGACGACTAGCTCTAAACGACGAAGACAAGGCTGACATGCTCTTGGAATTCTTCAAGAGCATATATCGACCAGAAAATAGTTTGGAGGAAAGAATGGAGGGCCCACAGGCGCCTCCAATACCCGAACTTACTGTAGGAGAAGAAGAAGTGTACGCGGAGTTGCAAGTGTTGAATAGAAATAAAGCAGCAGGTCCAGACGGGATTCATCCAGCAATCGTTCAGCCTCTGGCCGAGGTCCTGAAGGCTCCGGTGACGAAGCTGTATGAAACGTCACTTAGAGAGGGAATTGTGCCGGGAGACTGGAGGAGAGCAACAGTGGTAGGCATTTACAAGAGTGGACCCCGGCAAAATGCCGAAAATTACCGGCCGGTTAGCTTGACTTCAGTACTGTGTAAGTGCCTGGAGCGAATAGTCAGGAAACAGATCTCTAGGCATTTGGTTAAACACAACCTCATTTCAGAAGCTCAGCATGGGTTTGTGGCAGGATGATCCTGTCTGACGAATCTCCTGCTGTTCCTCGATGAGGTAACTAAGCGTCTGGACGAAGGGAAATCGATTGCGGTCTGTTACTTGGACTTCAGCAAGGCGTTTGATTCCGTGAACCACAGATTTCTGGACGTCAAACTGCAGTCCATGGGAATTGTTGGAAAGGCAAGACAATGGATAAGTAGTTTCTTAGCAGGGCGAACCTTTAGTGTTAAGGTTGGGAGTCATGTTTCAAAACCGGAAGGTGTAACAAGTGGGGTGCCACAGGGCTCGGTGCTCGGCCCTCTGCTCTTCCTCATCTTCATCAATGACCTAGCACGTGGGCTTACAAACCCCACCTTCATGTTTGCCGATGACTTCAAGATAGCTGGAGTAGATGTAGAACTTGATGTGTTAACAGTACAAACCTGGGCACGTAAATGGGACCTTCCACTAAACCTCACCAAGTGTCAATGCTTGACCACAAATACAGGGTCTGGTGAGAATGGTGTGGGTTCGTTGCAAGTGGTCTCGCAGGTCAAAGACTTGGGCGTTATAATGGACAACAGCTTTAAGCCGTCAAAGCAGTGCACCTCAGCAGCCAATACGGCCAGGAGAGAACTCTTTCGAGTTAGATCCATTATGTCGTGTAGAGATCCGGAGATTTTCGTTCCGATATACCAGGCCATAGTTAGGCCGCATATGGAGTACTGCGTGCAGGCCTGGGCACCGTACTACCAGAAAGATATCGACTGTCTGGAGAAAGTACAAGGGCTAGCCACTAGAATGATGGCTGGGCAAAGGGGGTGTAACTACACAGAGCGTCTCCGTGCCCTAGGCCTGTTCTCGATGGAAAGACGGCGCATTCGAGGGGATTTGATAGAAACCTTCAAGGTAATGAAAGGACTGTCAGGAATAAGACGAGAGGACCTTTTCTCTCTGATCCCCGAGAGAGGTACAAGGGGGCATAGCCTTAGATTACAAAGGAAGCATTCGAGGCTCCAAATTAGGGCGAAGTACTTCTCAAATAGAGTGGTACCCTATTGGAATAAGCTCCCGGAAGAGATCATAAATACCCCAACCGTGAAGGTTTTTAAGAAAGCAGTAGACCTATGTTGGGTGGCAGTATACCCCGAGATATGTTAAGCAGCTTTTAGGGTCAGATGCAATTTACTTATTGTTTCCACCTTAATCTGCCAGGGCTGATACTGCACAAAATTTCTGCCTTTCAGAAAAAGAAAATCACGCAGTGTTGGGAGCTACGGAAACGCGCCGACAACACAACAATCTGGACACACGATTGGCTCTAGCCACACCAAGTCCTGCGAAAACTGAACTGAACTGAACTACCTTGTTGTGACCTTGAGTGGTACGTTCGTGCGTATGTTTAGACACTATCCTAGGACATGTCCTAACCCCATGCTGAGGGACTCCCCAGAGGCCGTGGATATAGAAGAGCTGAGGACAAGGATAGAAGCCCTGGAAGTAGATATATCATATCATATCAACTGCCATTCAGCCCATGCAGCTCCAGTGTCCCTCTGACCATCACGTGGGTGTCCCGTGTCCCTTTGACCGTACCACTTAGTGACCCTCAATGAAACAGGGAAGGGGACACTCAGGGGACGGTTGGCAAGGAACCCGGAAAACGCCAATGGAGCTTATTCTGGTTACATTCTCAATAAGTATTGTAATACTTATTTAGATATTCAATGACTTCCCGTCGTTATTTCAAGATAAGTATGTCCAGCACTGCTGTTACGCTTGGACTTATGTATAGGCCCTATCCCAGTTATACTAGTAACGCACTTCCGTACTTGATCGTATTTCTCCGGACATAAGCACGGACATATAATAAACTAAAAATGAGAAATATATGTACATACGAAACAATTTTATTGACCTTAAATACGTCTACATATCCTTATTGCAAGAAATATCATTCCGGTATTCATTGTTTTCATCTGAAATAGAAAAACAGGAACGTTTGCACAGACGGTCCAAATATTATTTACATTGTCGAGAACTGGCACAACAGCAATAATGTCGGTAATAATAATCGTGTGGTTCATCATCCTGAAATAGTATTGAGAACTAAGATTATAACTAATTCGATAATAAAGTGGAGTTTTAGACAGTGAATGGTATTTTAGGTATACAGATGCTAATCTACATGCCTTAGAGGCAAAACGACTTTGATTTTCGGAAATTTTGCGAGTGTCCCCTTTAGGGGATGATGCCTGCGAGTTATCGACTTGTGCTAACACGTATTTCTTGCATTAAATAGCAATAAAAATTAAATCCTGTTAACAGTATAACACGATCACGTGCTTTTCAACGTCCATCGCTGACCGTCCCCTGAGTGTACCTTTCGGGGGACACTCAGCAGGACGACTAGGGGAAAAACAGCGACTATTACTACAAATTTACGAACGTTTTCTGGAATTTTAAGTGAAAGAGTCTTTCATACATCCTGGAGGAAAATTTAACGTCATTTATGAAAAACAAAGTTGAGTGTCTTATTGGGGACACTCAGGGGATGGTCGAGTGTCCACTTGTGCTGCGTGGGAGGCTATAGCCGTATCAGAACAACTAGTTTTAGATATCACGAAGAAATTGCAAGCTTTGGCAGCCAGCGCCAAACGAGTAATTATATGGGACAGAGCTCCAAGAAGTGCAAATCCAACGCACCTAGCCCTAGATATAATCAGAACGCTCGAGGAGTCGCCTCCAAACCCTGCCAAGTGCTCCTGGCTAATCTCCAAAATGCACAAATAGATGTCGGGTTTAATCCTGGAATTCTCTTCTGAGGAGCCGGCAACCAACCTGATCGCGCAAAAAGCAATGATTAAAGGGTCCTATACTTGGGTGCGTGGCGTAGCACTTGACCGCCCATTGCACGCTGGTCAGGTGACAAACCCGCGGATTGCCCCGTCCGTAATGGCGGACTCCAAATTGCAAGTGTCGCCAGTGGTCTGTCTAACTAGACTTAAGACCGCAGGACAATCGAACTCTGGGTATTCCGGTGAGTCAGATTCCGCTGCAAACACTACGGTCTTCGCAGTTGTCCCGAATCCCCTCTCAGCTTTGGTGGCCTCCAGCTCACCCAATACGAATAGACTTGGGGAAAGTAAGGATGCTCTTGAAGCAACTATCCAAGTCAACCTAAATTTAAAAGGAAATAGGGGAAGAACATACGGAGAACGCCTTAGAAGAAGCCGCAGTTTCAACCAATGTCTAAAACCGGCCAACAGTTCCATTCTTACATAACATCCGAAAAAGGAGCCCAATCTATGGCGGATAAGAAACGGAAACCATATAATGGAAACTACTCCGCTCCACATAACTCACACAGTAATCGACTCCCACAACATAGCCATTTTCGCACAGGAGCATCTCAACCCCGTCCGCCAGAGGTCAATTTCCCCTCTTACCCACTGAGCTAGGTACTTCAGACACCTCCGCTCATGCCCCCACCACCCCTTATGTCGGCACCGGTCTCTATGAGGACATCTCTGCAGACGATAAACCCTCTCCTATTAGAATTTCTTCTGTTTCTAGTCAGCAGGCACTAAAATGTCTGTATGCAAATTGTCTGTCTACCGAACAAAATGCTGGAGCTGAGACAATTAGTAACAGACGCGAAACCCCACATCATTACCATCACGGAGACCTAGCTCACGCCAGACTATGAAGACGGTGAAGTAAGAATACTGGATTACTCCCTTCTCCGTCATGATTCAGGAAGATGACGTGCTAGTGGAGTAGCTCTACATTAGCGACCTCCTACCCCCGGGCGTCTCCCCTCGATATATCTCATCAGCCATGATGGACTCCTTGTGGGTAATATTTCATTTCTGCCCCTCCACTACTTTACTTCTGGATGTGATTTACCTCTCCCCTTCTACGTCACAAGTAGATCCACTCTTGATAGTAGAGCTTCTGAAAACCCTCAAAAAATTTCATTCTTTTGGTCACTGACAGCCGTTATGGTAAGGTATTAGTAGATCTACTGGCCGAGCAATCCTGGACACAGCACGTGGCCTGTTCCACCTGGTCTAGAACGGGTCAAAGCTCATCACTTCTAGATCTGATCCTAACCAATTCCAAACACAGTGTAAACGTTGTCAATCTTCTACCACCGCTGAGTAAGAGCGACCACGCAGTCCTCTCTTTCGACTACATATTGAGGTAGGCAGCTATATTTCACCCATACAGACTAGCTCGCTCGTTCAAGCGAACGGATTCCAAATGATGAGGTCCTGCATCAGAAGCGAACTAAGCGCCAGATATGACAACATAGACATAGAAGAACGCAACAGGCTATTAGAGCAATGTGTTCTGAAGGCAGATATTCTATATGTGCCTAGAATCCGGCAGATCCCTAAGGGTAAGGCTTATCTGCCACCATCAGTTAAACGCCTTCTCGACAAACGCTTTCAGCTGTTCGCCAAGTTCCGAGTCACATCCTTTCCGGCGGATGCAGAAGCGTTCAGATGCGTCCGGAATCCAAGATTAAGGAACACTTAGAGAAACTACTGAAAGGAATCTTAGACCGGGCGCGTACGAACCGCTCTTTTCTCCACAAACACCTGCGCCGCACTCGTGAATCAGGGTCCTCAACGCTCACGCTGTCGCTTTCTGATGGCTCCCCTGCCACCTCCCCTTCTGAGGTAACAGAAGTTTCCAGATCTCATTTCATTTCGGTTTGCAGCACAAAAATAGTGCTTGCGTGTGGACACTCACCTCTTCAGCCAAAACAGCTGGTCTCCCCATTGGAGCACTTCACGGTGTCTCACGTAAACGTGAAGGACGGGCTTAACAAACTTAACCCGTTCAGCTCGATGGGACCGGACGAAGTTCATCCTTGCATTCCTAAAGAATCCGCCTCCATTCTTACAACATCATACTCTACGCTCTTTCAGCAGTTCATAGACAACGGAAGATTTCCAAATCCATGGAAACATGCTGTAATTGTCCCAATTTATAGGAAAGGAGATCAACACCTTCCGGGAAGTTATAGGCCAATAAGCCTCACCAGTGTCCCTAATAAAGTCTTCGAGCGCATCGTAAAACGCGAAATCGTGACACACTTGAGCGACAATAGTTTACTGTCTCCAGCGCAACATGGCTTCCTTCCTGGCAGGTCATGCATCACCGATATGCTGGCCGTTGTAGATTTCCTGACACAGACCCACGATAGTGGCAAGATATTCCATGCCGCGTTCAGCGACTTTGCCAAAACCTTCAATAGTGTCCTGCGTATCCCCGCTTCTTTACTAACTCAGGATGCACGGCATATCCGGTCGCCTGTTGTCCCGGATTGAGAGCTTTTTAAACAGTCGAACCTGCATCTGTAGTATGCGAGATGCAATGTCTTCGGTGGGGGTTGCACGTGCACGATCTGCAAAGACAGAAAGAAAACTCAATAAGCCGGAGCTCAGTAAGTGCATAAGCAAGCATGAACATTTACGCCGATAAAGATGGGAGTGGTGATCTGTCTGAGCGCGTTACAAAACTCGTTGGGCCGGTACGTGTCCAAGTGACACTTGAGCGTCCATTATCCGGTTGATTCATTTAAAGGCTACAACCTATGGAGACTGTTGTGGAAGATACAACATATTTGGCGACGGGAAAACTGACCCATGGCGAGATTGGACTCAACGGAGGTTGACTTGAAAAACATGATGAGGGCGCAAATGCGCTTGGTGGGCCTCATCTCTGCAAGGCTCGCAAACTTGGACCGTCCACAACTGGTGATTCGTGCACTACTGATCATATAGTACGTAACATCCCGACCGACAATAATAGTCTTCTTAGACTTGAAAGGCACCTTCGTTTCAATTGATCGACCATCGCTATTCAGTGCTCTTCATCGAAAACGTATACCCCGGAAGTTTGTGAACCTACTGAGATCCTTGTATTCTCGTAATTCTGGCCACGTAAGGCTTTACGGTGAGCTATCCGGCCGGTTCGAAACGACCAGCGGTGTTCAGCAAGGATGTCCCATATCTCCATTCCTGTTCACCTTCATCATGGACGAAATAATGGAGAGTGCTTTGCGAGATCTCCATGATGTGCGCGTCGCACTAGGAAATTGTGATATGTTGTGTGATTTAGATCACGCGGACGATGTTGTCTGCTTGTTCGAATCCACGGAACATGCTCAACGTGCATTTGATAGACTCTCAAGAGCTGTAGTTCCATTCGGCATGCAATTAGCACCTTCAAAGTGTAAAGTGATGTTGCAAGACTGGACTTTAACGATTCCTAGCTTGATGCTAGATAGAGAGGTGCTGACAATTGTCGACCGCTTCAGTTACCTCGGAAGCATCATGACGACGGATGGGAGTACGGTAGTAGATGTGAGCACGCGCAACCCAGGGCTTGAGGGGCGTACACTGAACTGAAGCACTTGTGGCGCCGACCCGATATTGTACTGAAGTTGAAACGTCGTGTATGTTGTGCCACGGTGAGTTCAGTTTTATTGCATGTTTGCGAGACTCGGGGTCTGCGTTCAGAAGACCTTCGTCGTCTTGAGGTTTTCGACCACCGAAATTTGCGTATTGTCGCTAAGATTGGGTGGAATAACCGAGTGAACAAAGCTGGGGCCAGAAACCGAGTATTGGGTACTAATTCGGAGAACGTTCTGTGACCGCGTATCCAACTTAGTAGACTTCGTTGATTGGGCAACTTGTTACGTATGGCAAACACACGTCTACCATACCGTGCCCTATTCTCCGTTCCTCCTCAGGGGTGGAAGAAACCACGTGGAGGTCAACAGATGACGTGGCAGCGGGGAATGAGAAAATGTACAGGAAACGTAGGTGTCTCACGTCTTCGTGGTTGGGGTCCAAAATGGTCCGTCAACCAGTTGGTTGGATACACTGAAGGATATGGCAGCGAACCGTGCACAGTGACGACCATGTCACTTTCTGTCGAATCCGATTGGCTGATCAATGCGCGTTTGTAAATTTAGACTGTGCATTCCATGTGTCGGCTACTAGGGCATTCTTTCCTTTTCCTTCCCGTGTAGGTCTACTCCCTATTTATCTTGTATATCCATACTTTCTAGTTCTACGTACAACATGGTGATAAAGGCAGTGGTTAGTGGGGCTTGCCTTACTGTTTAATGCTGTACGATGATATATATATATATATATATATATATATATATATATATATATATATATATATATATATAAAGACAACCCTCGTCCCTTTGGCCTGAACCGACCAATGCTGATTTCCTAACCCTCGCCATCAGTTCATGATCTGATTGTCACGTCGGATCTTTCGGCCATACCCAGGTAGCGCCAATAACACTTACCAACGCAGAGGATGAGTAGACGCGTACAGCGTAAGCCTGGACCACATCGGACTCGAAGATCCCGTCGAGGAATGCTTTTCTTTACGGCTTGTTTCTGTTCAAATTGCGTAAACCATCCCACGGAAAGTAAACCTTTCACCACCTAACATGGCCATGCTAGTAGCTGGTGCCACTCTACTGCCACCAGTTAGTTTTCACGAGTTTATTTTAAATACTGTTTATTACATTATAGTCAATGAAGCATTCTGCATATAAGACTGTCCCTGGCGGATTGGTTGCTTATCAAAAGTTTAAAGCAAAGGAACTCGTTGAACAGGCCAACGAACAGAAAAATCCATTAAATGAACGTTGGTTTGATGATGTGCCTATACCAGAAGCGCTGCCAATCATAATCGAATGTTGTAAACCAAAATGTTGTAACACAGACTCATTGGACGATATGTTGAGCATACTGTGTGATAATATGAAGGTAGTTTGTTTCGTTCTAGTGAACTTGATATAATTGACAGGATTTTTATAAACAATCCAGTTGGAAGTGGGATGCCGATCTAAAGCGGGAAGAGGCATTCTCTCCCAAATCTTGGCTGCTTATTTGTCGTGTCAGGGAGAACGAATCATCACAACTGCCCCTGATTGCCGGTTTTGTCAGTTTTCGTTTTGAACGGGAAATGGAACGTCCGGTTTTATATTGTTACGAAATACAACTTCGTGATCGGTATCGTGGACGATCAATTGGACGCTGCTTGATGAACATACTGTCGCTTATTGCAAAGAACAGTAAAATGACCAGCATAATGCTCACGGTCTTCAAGTTCAACGAGCGAGCTTTGCGGTTCTTTCAGAATTTAGGTTTTGTGAAAGACGAAAGTGATCCATCAAATTTTGAAGAAAATCCGAAAATGGATTATTTGATAATGTCGAAGAGGATAACCTAGAGATTTTGAATGACTCCTGTGCATTCGTATCCATACCATAAATTTTCGTGTTCGTCAAATTATCATACCTTTAAATTGTTGACATATTGTGCTATTTTTAATTCAGTGTGATGCAGTCTGCTATTACAGTTGTAGTGCTCTCCGTCTGTTACCTAGGGAATTTTACACTATCTGCTGTCATAAACCGAATGAAACTTGTTATTTCAATAATCATTGACTTCAGTGCATCTCACTCTTTCCAACACGTTTCGACCCCAGGCCGACTACCGTTGTCTTTTTTGAAATGTATGTTGCATTATCGGCAATCATAATCTTTTCTAAGGTGTCTGTTAGCGTATCTCACAATAATCTATTCAGCGGTTTGTGAGACTATCTATATGACACTCTAGGTGCATATCTCAATCAAGTTTGCGTATTTGCCGCCACAGAATGCAAATATACACTAGTTCATTATTCTCTGTTACTATCACGACTTGCTTCAGCTGCTTCGAAACGCACGTTTAACGGACGTGGTGGTTATAGGGGATTTCAACGCCCAGGTTGACTGAATGGGAGATTTCGAAAGGCACATTAGAGGCCTGTTCGTTATCCCAGCCGATCGCACCGATAACGACGATCGTCTCGTCCAGCTGAGTTTTGACCACAGATTGTTTCTGGCGAGTACGAACTTTTGCCACAAGAAGCGGCGTCCTCCTATGTTTTCACGACGTCGGATTCATTGTTAAGATAACCGACGATCTGCCTTCCAGGGGCAGCCAAATGTCCAGGAGCCAGATGAACGCTGGCAACAGATTAAGGAAACCTTGTATGTCGCTTCTAATGCCACCCGGGAGTTTGGTTCAAGTAGGCCTCACCAACAATGGATGTCTTCGACACCAGTTGCTCCGTTGGATGTTTGCAGATCCGTCCCTTAGGAAGCCATATCCAAAGAAGTGCTTAAACTCCTGGGACGCCAACTCACTAGGAGCCTGAGAAATACCCGTGAACAGTGTTAGATTGCGGAATGTAGGGAAATGGGAAAGGTTGCGTCCGTTGACAATACACGCAACCTTTACCGTCTGATTAGAAGCACCGGTCCACGAAAACTCGGTGTAAGTGAGCTATTCAAAGAATCCGACGGCTCAGTGATTTATTCCCGGATACATTGTCGGGATCGTTGGGCGGAGCAATTAAGAAAATTAAGTTGGCCCACTTCAACGGTGGACCTTCCAAATATACCTGCCTGAGAAACGATGCAGGTAGGTATCACTCCTCCATCAGGAATGGAGATTATGCGGGAGACAGATTACTTGAAAAGGTACAAACCCGCTGGACCGGATGGGCTGTCTCTATCCTTTTTCAAGGATGGGGTCGAAGCTTTGGTTTCAGAATTGAAACTCCTCCGGGTAATCTGGGTTGGTAAACAGATTCTCACGGAATGGTGTGAGTCGGTGGTTGTACCGATTTACAAGAAAGGTGACAGTTCCTCTTGTGAAAATCTCAGAGGAATTAGCTTAGTAGGTATCGCATCCAAACTGCTCGCTGGGCTTATTCTCCACCGATTATCCAGCACCGGAGAAACGTGTATGCGTGGGAATGAAGCTGGTTTCAGACCCAGTCATGGTTGTATCTGTTTTAAACCGTCCCATTAACTCCAGTGAGAACTCCGCTCTGCCTCAAAATCGTCTAGGTTTATCAGCGAGAAACAAAAAATATATAGGTTGCTCTCACATTCACCCACTCGTTTCACACAGTGCATTGGTCCGACTGATATGGGCAATCACGCCTTGAGACTTTTATGCCGCTGGCAGGATTCGTCTTTCATCTATCGATTCACGCCATCGATCGGCTGTCCTACTGCTCGTGGTTTCATGGGCTCGGTAGGAGCTGGTGTCAGTGAAATTAAACCGTCCATCGAACGATGTGTTGGATCATACCCTCACAATATCGACCACATCTTTACGACTCGACAAATGTTAGAGCACAGACACATCTTCCTTAGACCCACAACCTCTGTCTCTCCTGATTTGAAAGCGGCGTTTGACTCAGTCGTCCTCACAGTTCTCTGGCGCTGTCTCTCAGTGAACGGCGTGCCAGAGAAGTTTATTTCTCCTTTCCAATGCTTGTATGTGGACAGCCGAAGCCAAGTTCGTGCTTATGGTGATCTTTCACTCGAGTTCACCACGGAGAATGGCGTTCGTCAGGATTGCCCTCTTCCATCCTTCCTCTTCAATATTGTAGTTGAATTAATTCGTCAGATATCCGTATCCTCTTGTGAGAATAGCGGCATCAATCTTTGCTCAGGCAGTAAATTGTCTGACCTGGAATACGTGGACGATATTGTTCTTCTGAGTGATGATGCAGATAAGTTGCAAGCTTTCTTAGATAGCCTAAAAAACGGCGTAACAATGTTTGGTATGGGTTTCGCACCTTCAAAGTGAGATGCTGCTGCCAGACTGGTTTACCTCAACACCAGACCTCATCTTGGCAGAGGAAGCTCTAGCTGCATTGAATAAGTTTTGTTACCTGGACTGTTATATTTCATCAGGTGAACAGATATCAGATGAAGTGTTATTGCGTATCCAGAAGACCCCATTGGCTTTTACTAGCCTCATCCATTTTGTGCGCTGCCGCGACACCCGATTGTCTGTTAAGATGCGAGTGTACATTACGGCGGTTAGATCCCTTCTTTTGTATGGTTGAGGAATATGGTTTTTAAAAGTAGATCACCGAAGACTGTCGGTATTTGAATACTGATGTCTTCGTAGTGTTGTAAGGTCGGAAAACCTCATGACGTCATTACCTTAGTAAACGCATTAGTCAGTCCTTTGTACTACTTGTGGACCACCTGTCGCGTTACTCTAATGCTCGGCATTATACGAACACCTTATGGAAAGCAATATTCCCGACTTCCATTAAGAACAAAGCGATCGGGAGAGATAATGGTTAGTGTGTATTCAAGAGCGCGCAAGAACATCAACCATACAGTAACCGCCTTTGGTAGTCAGCGTTCATTTAGATAGTAATGTGTGTTAAACAAATAAACGCGGGTAAGTCTTGCTTCAGTATTGCTTGAAAATGTTGAGGTTAGACGTGAGGTGTTAGAAACCAATGGTCAGTCACTGAAACAGATACTGAATCTAAACAAGTTAAGATGGTTGGGACATGTGTTACGCATGCCCACCGATAGACTTCCTCGGCATGCGTTTTTTCCAAGGCAGACAGTGGTTAGAAGGTAGTTCGGATTGGTCATTCGATGACATGCCAATAATTTATGAAGACATTGACCAGTGGACAAGGCCAAATTGGACATATCAGACCGAAAGATTGGAGTTCACGGAACTTGACTCTCAGATGGTTGGAGGCGTTAAGTGGTATGACTTAATTTCGCCGCCAATGGCGTAGTTGCATCTGGATTCCTTTTCGTCTTCGTGATTTCCAGTCATTATTTTGTTTTTCTGACCTTTTTTACTTTTTGGTTCTTTTCTTTAACCCTCGAATGGACGATGCTGTGATGTAGCAACCAAAACTGGGGCACAGAAGTTCGGGGTTGATGATCAAAAGAATTGAACTGAACAAGAAAAACTTATTCGTTGGACACTCCACGCTGTTCTAAAAAAAACGGAGAAAGTATATCAGAACTTCATTGCTTGTATGGTTTGCACGATAACAATACGTTTTTCTTTCACTGGGTTATATTATTAGTTGAAATAATTAGCGAACAAACTCCATAAGGAAATGGTTTTTTTTTTGCCGGACTGACAATCGTACTGATCGGTTGTTCACTCACTGTTCTGATTGGTTAATCGTCTTGTACCTCCATGACCGTAATTGGCTTATTTATAAGCGCTTATCAACTTCGAATGTTTGGCAGGAAGGTGCCAATGTACCGTTTGGCGAGTAGCAAATGAAAATGAATCTGATTTGGAACCTACGCGAAATTCGTACTAATTGTTGTTTTTGTCGTTTTTCAATTAGTGCTGTGGTTCCCCTATCTGTTACTAACTGATTGAACAATCAATCCCATATCTATTTCTCAACATGCTTACACGAGTGCTAAAGTACAGGCGACTGGCCCACCATTGATAATGTCTTTATACGACGGAGTCAGGCA
This sequence comes from Fasciola hepatica, assembly GCA_948099385.1. Classification (NCBI taxonomy): domain Eukaryota; kingdom Metazoa; phylum Platyhelminthes; class Trematoda; order Plagiorchiida; family Fasciolidae; genus Fasciola; species Fasciola hepatica. Next base: position 3,591,539 of record CANUEZ040000060.1, on the reverse strand, counting down.
AACTGACCAGGCGGTCTCCATTTTCTCAGCGTTGACCAATGCCCAGTTTTCCCAGGACGTTTCGCATTGGTTCTTGCGAGGGGTCTGTGCGAGCGTTCCAGTCGTCAGCGACGGATAGTATGTTGTCTTTAGACCCGATTGTTCAACTCTTGGAGATTGCCGTAGAACTCATCTTTTGTTTTGCTGTCTGCTGCGTTGGTCGGACCGTAAATCGCAATCATTGTCAAACTTTGCAGGGAGGCTTTGAAAGGTCTCAAAACAAGTCTTGCAGAAATCGGCTCCCAAGCGACCATTACACTGTTGGCTTTATTGCTGATCACGAATGCGACGTAGCGGCTCCCGGACTTGTCTGTCGGGCCGCAAAGATAACAGTAAGCTGTCTGTTCTGGAACTTTTATGCCCTGTGCCAAAGTTGGGTGTGTGGACTTCTAAGAGACAGACTAAATCGATGTTATAGTTGTTCAGTGTCCTCACTGTGAAACTGGTTGCCTACGTCTAATAGTGTCCGTACGTTCCAACAAGCTATATAGGCCTGTTTCCAGCCTGTTTTCTTGCCACCTCGACCGCTGGCATACGAGGCGCATCCTCTGTCGGGAACACCAGCATGGTCACAGTGCATGTTTCCGAATTCATTCGCAGAGATTCTCGGGAATATAGTGTGAGGCGATGCCCCCAGAATCGTTCAGGCTGTTGTACTACCCGGTCGCCAGTCCGGAGTAGGAAGTAGGTTGAGGGTACCTCATCTGGCCCATCCAAGTGCAGCCTACAAGACAGCAGGGTTGGTCCAGATGAGCCGATGACCTGTTGTGCGGTTCACACGCCTCTTCCGGAATGCCTGGTCGAATACACGGGACAGTTTTCCTTTGTGGCCGTGGGATCAGTAGATCTCGTCCACCCATTCAGAAGTATCTATCTTCGCATGCCAAACACCGTCTCACCGAGGTTTCTAGACCTTGGTTACCCTCAATCTGGTTTAGCCCGCCGGTCGTGCGGGTTGCCGGGATGTTGCCACTGATGCATACTTCAGCTTCGTGGAGCCACAGGTGAGAGCTTGGTAAATGATGGAGACCAAATAGATGGAGAATGCCTCCAAGGGACACGACGGCCTACCAACTCAGAAGTGCTACTCCTCTCAGACACCCCATTATCTAGGTTCTTGAGGCCTGTTATTGATTGGCTCATTGCGCCTGTCTCAGCGACATGAGTTGTTGAACGATCCGGATGCATCAACTTGTGTGGTGGTCAAAAAGGTTTCAAAGCTTAGGTTGGTTCTTTCTGAGTTGGTTTGGACAGTAAATTCTTATAATCGGTGCTGTATTTCGTCTTTCATGAAAAGTGACTATAATAGATACTTTCAATAGTATTAAAGGATTTCAGACAATCAGGACTGACTTTCATTGCTGATATTTTTATTTTGTGCCTCTGCATGGGTGCTGTTAAAGAAGAATACACCACGGTCATACCCTCGTCGCATAATCAGAGAGAACGCACAACTATGACCATAAGGGTTCGAGTAGAAAACAAGGCCGTGACTGGTCAAGTGTGGTAGCTAATGGAAGAAAAAATAAAAGTGCACCACCTGATATTTATGGGGTGGTTTCGTGTACGATTTTGTTCACCGGACTATGGTGCATTTTACTTTGCCATAATGGTGTTCGGGAGAGTCGAAAACGAAATCGCCGTGTGCAGTGGCTTACGGAGTTCATTGTTCTCCAAACTGTTGTCGATGACAGGAGGTATTAGAAAGCAGGTTACTAGATGGCGAATGAAATCTGATTTATTGCACCCGATCATTCCTAGTTGGCACACCTCTCATGCCAAATGCATTTTTGTGTTTTTTTGCCGTCCTGTCTCATTACGTTTGAAGGACGAGCTACCTCTGCTAGTCGCCGGTCTGTAACGATTCAAATGCTTACCTGATCCAATTCACATAGTACCGTTCACAGATTCATTCGGATCGGTAGATCATTGGCGAATGGCTTTTGTGGTAGTGATGGTCACTTGGTACGTTAACCAATCGGCAAAACCTTGGAAGAAAGCAAGGCGATCTGCAAATTATGTGCGATCAAATGGTTTCACATAAAGTCAGGTATCAACATCAAACGAGTTATAAGGTGAAAGGTACTAAACGAAGTAAGAAAAGGTCACAGATCCCAACAACATGACCTTTTTTCGTACTATATTTGTTCATTTATTATTTCAGCAACAAAATTAGGTTTGGTGTGTTATTGGGACTTGTCGTGTAGCCCAAAAAATCAATGTGTTGCGATCTACGTTCGTTTTTCACTCGAACAAAGGCACGCGGAGTCAATCAAATGTTAGAAAACGACCGAAATTCTCGATAAAAGAGTGGCTCTGTAATGAAACAATTTTCTGAACAAAATGGTGTATTGGGTTGCTGGTTAAGTCATGATGTATTTTTTACGTTCCAAAAATTATTTATTTATATAATAGAAAAAGATCGATGAGTGATGTATTGTCCATTTTGCTCGAGCTTCCTTATGTATCCCAGCCTCTTAAAGTGGTTGTGAATGGTTGACTGGTAGATTTTCAATGTTTCTGCAACCTCTCATATCGTGTGATTTGACTTAGTTAATGCCTTTATCGTCGTCAACCTCGGCTAGCCTTCCTGACTGAGGAGCGTCGCTAAGATCAGAGTCACCGGCAAGGAATTTAGTGAACCATCGCTGGCGTTAACGTTCCTGTGGAACATTTTCATCGTAAACTTTGTGCAATTTTCCACGAGCTTGTCACGCGTTTTTCCCTCTACAGAAGTAAAACAACAAAATATGATGACAATGCAGTTTTGTTTTCATTTTTACGTGGTTGTAAAATCTGTGAAATGTACCGGTTATGTTAAAAGAAAGTAAAAACTATCTGTGACGGAAAGAACGACCAACGAGACCCGATGATTGCAGGCTTGAATTTGAATCACGTTTTTAGTGATCTCGTACAACACAGCCAGGTTTCTATATGTTTGAACGATTCCAGAAGTGGCAATGAAACTTCATCCTACTGGTATGGTCAGGTTTGCGGGCTGTGATGACTCCAAGGGCTATGCTGATTGGAGCGCAAAACTCTTTCAGGGTCACTCATATCGGACAGCCGAGGGCGAGTAGCCAGACAAAAGCGGCCCAGCGTCGGTAAACGGCGTGATTGATTTTTCGCCTATGAGCGAACTGTCCACATAAAATTCACAGAAGCCCATAAACAGCAGCGTGACGTGCGCGAATGTGGTCCGCCACTAAGTAAGGCCATTGCCTCTTGCCGCTTACTCAGCTATCCTGAGTGGGGTATAATTCATTAGGACGCGTTAGATATCCTCGGTTGGCAGACCGCCATCCGAAAGGCGTATGAAGTGATCTTTCGGCCGTCAGCTCCCAACACGCAAACTTCCCGCTGCCCTGCACGTAGCGCTTGGTGGTGCATGCGCTAGATTTGCTACCTTGAACATAAGGCCGACTGACTCTGGAGACACCACGTCGTACCTAATTCCCAAGATTCCTAATGAGCCGTTCCCCTACGTACACCGCTCACAGGCAGGTGCCATTCGGGATATCCATGAAGCCGGTTCATCCCTTCGCAGGAGCTAACCGTGTGAAAGTAAAAAGTGGTGTGACTGCTTGCTCGCGATCCAACAATCTATACAGGATGGCTTACCTGGAAGGCCAAAAGGTAGGGGATCGACGAAGCAGTTTCCAGGTTGGACGGCGATTTGAACTGGCAACTTCGTCGGTAAAATCAGTGGAAGAATAATCGACCCAAGCGGATGAGCTTCCCGATGTTTTATGGGCCAGTTCTTTTTAGAATTGGAGGCTTTGAGTGAGAACCTAGACGAGACGGAGAGGAACATGGGAAGCCGTTTTGGCGTTCCAGCCGGTCGAACTGATAACGGTGGTTGACTCATTCAACTATGTTCCGACCATGGACTATTCCTAGCGAGTACAAATTTCTTGCACAAAAAGCGACACCGACTAACTTGGCGTCCTCCTGCGCCTTCACAGCGTTGGACTCAGATCGACCATATTGCTATCGGTGACCGCTGGCTCGGATCAGTTCAAGACTCGATCATTTTGGTCCACGTCCGTAGACGCTGATCACGCTCCTGTCCGCGCGCGCTTCAGCTTGCGCCTCGTCGGTGGCCGAAACAACGCTAAAGCGAACCGTCCCCCGCAGCTGCTACTGGGCGATACCCAACGATCTGCTTTTTCCGAACAGAATTATCCACCAGGTTATCGATGCAGTCAAATGCCCAGGAAGTGTAGGGAGATGGAGAAAGCGGCGGCGATTAGCAACAGTCGCAACCTTTCCCGTCTAATTAGACAAACCGGACCACGTAAATCAGGCGTTGGCGAATTGATCAAAGAGGTGAACGGATCACTGATTCAAACTCAGGAGCGTTGTCTAGTTCACTGGGCGGAGCATTTCGAGAAGCAGTTTAATTGGCCTTTATCCTCTTCAGGTTTGCTCACTAGCGCAATGGGTACAGCTCTTGTTGTAGATACCGGTCCTCCGTCAGAAGAGGAGGTTCTTCGCGAGATAAGTTATCATAAACGACACAAGGTTGACGGACCGGATGGGTTGCCTCCGTCTATTTTCAAAGACGGTGGCCCAGCACTTTCATTGGAATTGACAAGACTCCTCGGTTTGATATGGGAGAAGAAACAAGTTCCAAGGAGTTGGTGTGAATCGATGATCGTACCGGTTCATAAGAAAGGTATCAGGTCCTCCTTTGAAAACCACAGGAGAATAAGTTTGGTTGGCATCGCATCCAAACTGCTCGGTGGTACTATTCTCCACCGCTTATATAACGCTCGCGAACAATGCTCGAGCGAGAATCAAGCTGGGTTTAGACCTGGTCGGGGTTGTACTGATCACATCTTCACTCTTCAACAAATTTTAGAACATAGGCACACCTTCCATAGGCCCACTATCTCCGTTTTTCTTGGTCTTAAAGCGATCTTCGACTCAGTTGACCGCACGGTCCTCTGGTGCTGCCTCTTGTTGAAGGGTGTACCAGAGAAATTCATTTCGATCGTAAAATCCCTTTACATTAATAGTCGAAGCCCAGTTCGGGCTTACGGTGATCTTCCACCCGAGTTCACCACGAGAAGTGGTGTACGTTAGGGTTGCCCTCTCTCTTCTTTTCTCTTTAACTTTGTGATTGAAATGGTCCTAGAGACCGCACTTTTGCCAGGTGAGAATAGGGACATTGAACTTTTTCCGGGCGGAAAGGTATCAGACCTTGAGTATGCGGACGACATAGTTCTTCTAAGTGAAGATCCGGGTAAGTTGCAAGCTCTTCTAGACAGCTTGACGGGTTGCGTAGCAATGTTCGGTGTGCGTTTTGCACCTTCAAAGTGCAAGATGCTGTTGCAGGATTGAGTTGGTCCAACACCGAACCTTTCAGTGCCTGGGGAGACTAAACGTGGTAGACAAGTTATGTTATTTGGGGAGCTGCATTTCACCCGGAGGTCAGATATCAGATGAGGTGTCTCTGCGTATACAGAAGGCTCGCTGGACATTTGCCATCATGAGTCATCTGTGGGGCCGACATGACATCCGTTTACCTATCAAGGGTCGAGTGTACGTTGCAGTAATGAGGCCCGTGCTTCTGTATGGTTGGAAAACATGGCCACTGCGGATGGAGGACATACGAAGACTGTCGGTATTTGAACACCGACGTCTTCGTAGTATTGCTCGAATCTAGTGGGAACATCGTGTGAGCAGTTTTGAAGTTCGGCGGAAAGTTTTAGGTTCAAGGACCAAGTCATTAGAAACACTTAGGCTCACCAGGCTAAGGTGGTTGGACCATGTATTACGCATGTCCCCTGACAGGATCCCGCGGTGTGCTGTTTGCTGAGGTGGGTACCGGTTGGATGATGAGTAAGGGTGGTCAGTCCATGACGTGGAAGAAAGATATAAAAAGCCTAACTAGTGGACTTGGCCATGTAGGGTGTGTTCGACTTTGTGAGTGGGGTCCAAGAGACCCTCCCAATCAGTGGTTAGATACGTTGGGGAATATGGCTAGATGCCGCAATCAGTGGGGCTCTTGCATTCACAAACTTTCTTCATCGATTTAATTCAGTTAACGTAGTTCTCCTCTTACTCCTTTCAATATTTCTTTTTGAGGTTGCCGCTAGGAGATAGAAACCAAAACCACCGCACCCATTGCATGAATAATGGTTGTCTGGACTGAACTAAACTGATTCTTCTAAACGGCTGGACTCTCTAACTGTATCCGTTCAAAATATCCCATGAGCTGCACGAATACAAAGAATTTCATCCTGTATCGGTCGCCGCGTAGGACCACACTGTCCATCGAATCGAGCAGGGTAGATAGTGATGGGTGGGCCACTGCTCAGAGTTCCCTCTCTTTTATTCAGTCTTCGTCTTCTGTTCCTAATGAACTATCTTTAACCCCTCTACCTACCCACAGTGCTCCCACTGAAAACACTCGATACTCGCAACGGTTTATCCTCGAATGGTGTCGCGAGTAATCTCTCCCACATTTTGTCGAGCCCCGTCAGTCTCCCTCCCGGCTCCCTTAACTTGAGTACACCTATGCAGGCCGATCAGCAGGCGCGCCTAGCGCTCACAGTGAACTTTAGAGATTGATGTCTGCTGCGTAAGTGAAACGCGTATCCAGGATCGTAGCAGTGTGACTCAACCAACTGGTCCTGGTATCTCATCTAGGTATTTCCTACGTTTTTCAGGAGACGAAGCAGCTAGAGCTGCGGGTCAACGTGGTATAGGAATAGTCTTGACTGACAAGGCTGAAGCTGCCCCCGTTTAGACTGGATTCCAGTAATAGCCGTTTATATGCCGTAAGACTCCAGGGGTCGGTTGGCGTTCAGAAGGCTTGCCAAGTGTAGTTTGTTTGTGATATTGGCATGCGTTCCAACAGACTGCAGCTCTGACATGCAATGTCTTTCTGTGGGTTCGAATTTGCATTTGCTACTTCAGTGGTGGATTAAAAATGTCCTAAATATGGGTTGAGTGAAGTGCAGACCGACGTGATAGGGACATCTCAGAAATGCAGTTGTTGTATCCAAGCCAATTCTACTAGGTTCAGGTCATTTGAAGATGCAGCGTTTCATATACCAGTGCCATGAAAATCTGGAAATGACAACTTGAATAACAATTCACCAAGAAATAAAATGGTTTTTCCTGAGGCATTGCGAGCTGCACGGCTCGTAGTTTCAAGTGTTGGGCTGCCAGTACTTTGCTAGGTAGATTTCGAAACCATGGTGATGTCCGAGGCGGTGTCGATTTACAGTGACATAGAGGAAGTGTGTGATGTATTTTCTACCCTGACGTATTGTTTCGTCGAAATTAGTAAGCACAAGGTTTGATCCCCCTCTAGATCCACATGACTGCGTTCGACAAGGACCTGTTCGCCTGCGCAAATCCGCACGATAACCTTAGTTGTGTGCCATCTCGCCACAGCGTTCCTACTTGTGGCGTCGAAACTGACAAAAGTCTGCAGCGCCACGCACCACAGAACCAACAAACTGAAAGTGGCCTTTGAAAGTCTGGCTTTATTTGACTTTTTCGAAAAAGTTTGATTTTGAAATTTTATCTGCATTCAAAATGTCTGCGTTAGCCCTTGATGCTTGGGTCATTTGTGAGTCTCTCTTTAGGGTTCACAGTCTGAAATATCCATTGGTGAGGTCTTGCAAGGAAAGCGAGTCTGCTGAGTCCAATCACTGTCATTATGAGAAGTTAGGCCTGAGAAAAGCATCAGTGATTTAAAGTGATTACCAGTCAGTTGTTTTAACTGAAATCTCTAGCACTCATAATTTACCCTGCCTGCATATGTAACGACAACCTTCTCTGTTTGTTCGATGATCTTTAGGCAGTTGTAACAATTCCATTACGACGAGACTGCACCTTGGCGTGATGTCATGGCTTGCGTACCTCCATGACCCAAGGAGCTATGCAGGATGGCTTCCTTAGGCAGGAGATGCAGTCATGTCTGACAGGTCAATGGGTAGAGGCCAGACGAAGTCCATTCTCTGAACCGGTTGCTGGGCCACATCTGGTTCTAACCACTATGCACCTGGAGCGGACCTTGCAACGAATAAACAAGGAGAGAAACAGTTTACCGGTCTAAAAACCTCCACTAGATGAACGTAGGAGTGGATTACCTGGGGTTTCTTTCAACGGTGGGAGAATGCATACCACTTCATTGGGCGCCTGTCGCCCGCCGAAGCTGGGAAGCCCCAGGCCCAAAAGATGCTGTCCTGTCCGCGTTCCACTTGCTCCTCTGGGTGCATGGGGCTAAGGACTGAATCCGAAAGGCGGATCGATAAAGAAGCACCAACGAAGACAAGACAAAACACATGCAGTAATCAGGTCTCACGTGACAGACCAGAAGAAGTTCCTTCACGAGTTCCTTGGTCACGTTTCTGTGCTGGGTTAACGCTTGACTACCTTGTGGGTCAGGTTTTTGAGTGAAAGGCTCTGGTTGGGGTTCCCAAAGAAAGGCCCCTTCTGTGGTGTAGGCCGCTGCGAAGTATGGTTCGCCCAAAAACCTCGAGCATCTTTTCTGTGAAGGGCCTCACCAATTTCTCCCCCCCCCCTCCAATTGAAGTTCAATGCAAAATGCCTCGGGCAATCGCGGTCTGATGAAAGCAGTAGTTCAGGAGTCGAGTGTGGATCTATCACAATTCTTAAGCCTACATTTTCACTTCATTTGATTACCTTCAACGTCCACACACTATGTTAGATAGGGCAACAGGCTGCCCCGCTAAAAATCTTGACACTCTTAAAATAGATAAATGCTATCTCCGAAACATACATCTGAGACCCCACTTCTGTAGTTACTCTCCCCAACCCAGATACAACCTCAGACTTTCGCTTCTCCCTTCGCCTGTCGGGTGGTCCGGTGTCCAGTGCTCGTGGTCAGGCTGGCGTTGGGATTGCTTTGAGCATGAAAGCTGAGTGTGCACGGCTGAACTGGATTCCAGTCGGCAGTATTTAGTGTGCATTTCGGTTGAACGGTTCTGTTCGTGTCACCAACAACAAAGTGAAGCGCCGATGCTTATTCATCGTGTCTGTGTATGCGCCCACTGACTGCAGTTCCTCTGAGACCGAAGACAAATTCTATCAGGAATTTTTCCAGATGGTTTGAAACGTACGTTCAACGAATGCAGTGGTCATTGGTGAGGATTTCAACGCCGAAGATGGCCGTTTGGGAGGTTCCGAAAGGTTTGCCATCCCAGCCCATCGCACTGACAACGGTGATCGTCTCATCTATCTGAGCTCTGACCAAAGATTGTTTCTGGCGTGTATGAACTTTCGCCATAAGAAACGCTATAAACGCACATGGCGTCCTCCTTCGTCTTCACAACGTTGGACTCAGATTGACCATATTGCGATTGGTCACCGCTGGCGCGAATCACTTGGTTTGCGCCTTTGGACTCAGACCACGCCAACTGTCTAGGAGCCTGAGAAATACCCGTGAACAGTGTTAGATTGCGGAATGTAGGGAAATGGGAAAGGTTGCGTCCGTTGACAATACACGCAACCTTTACCGTCTGATTAGAAGCACCGGTCCACGGAAACTCGGTGTAAGTGAGCTATTCAAAGAATCCGACGGCTCAGTGATTTATTCCCGGATACATTGTCGGGATCGTTGGGCGGAGCAATTAAGAAAATTAAGTTGGCCCACTTCAACGGTGGACCTTCCAAATATACCTGCCTGAGAAACGATGCAGGTAGGTATCACTCCTCCATCAGGAATGGAGATTATGCGGGAGACAGATTACTTGAAAAGGTACAAACCCGCTGGACCGGATGGGCTGTCTCTATCCTTTTTCAAGGATGGGGTCGAAGCTTTGGTTTCAGAATTGAAACTCCTCCGGGTAATCTGGGTTGGTAAACAGATTCTCACGGAATGGTGTGAGTCGGTGGTTGTACCGATTTACAAGAAAGGTGACAGTTCCTCTTGTGAAAATCTCAGAGGAATTAGCTTAGTAGGTATCGCATCCAAACTGCTCGCTGGGCTTATTCTCCACCGATTATCCAGCACCGGAGAAACGTGTATGCGTGGGAATGAAGCTGGTTTCAGACCCAGTCATGGTTGTATCTGTTTTAAACCGTCCCATTAACTCCAGTGAGAACTCCGCTCTGCCTCAAAATCGTCTAGGTTTATCAGCGAGAAACAAAAAATATATAGGTTGCTCTCACATTCACCCACTCGTTTCACACAGTGCATTGGTCCGACTGATATGGGCAATCACGCCTTGAGACTTTAATGCCGCTGGCAGGATTCGTCTTTCATCTATCGATTCACGCCGTCGATCGGCTGTCCTACTGCTCGTGGTTTCATGGGCTCGGTAGGAGCTGGTGTCAGTGAAATTAAACCGTCCATCGAACGATGTGTTGGATCATACCCTCACAATATCGACCACATCTTTACGACTCGACAAATGTTAGAGCACAGACACATCTTCCTTAGACCCACAACCTCTGTCTCTCCTGATTTGAAAGCGGCGTTTGACTCAGTCGTCCTCACAGTTCTCTGGCGCTGTCTCTCAGTGAACGGCGTGCCAGAGAAGTTCATTTCTCCTTTCCAATGCTTGTATGTGGACAGCCGAAGCCAAGTTCGTGCTTATGGCGATCTTTCACTCGAGTTCACCACGGAGAATGGCGTTCGTCAGGATTACCCTCTTCCATCCTTCCTCTTCAATATTGTAGTTGAATTAATTCGTCAGATATCCGTATCCTCTTGTGAGAATAGCGGCATCAATCTTTGCTCAGGCAGTAAATTGTCTGACCTGGAATACGTGGACGATATTGTTCTTCTGAGTGATGATGCAGATAAGTTGCAAGCTTTCTTAGATAGCCTAAAAAACGGCGTAACAATGTTTGGTATGGGTTTCGCACCTTCAAAGTGAGATGCTGCTGCCAGACTGGTTTACCTCAACACCAGACCTCATCTCGGCAGAGGAAGCTCTAGCTGCATTGAATAAGTTTTGTTACCTGGACTGTTATATTTCATCAGGTGAACAGATATCAGATGACGTATAATCGCGTTTACAGAAGGCGCGTTTTTTATTTGCCAGCTTCCGTCACCCATTGTGTAGGTGTGACATCCGATCGTCTGTTGAGGGTAGAATGCACGCTGTAGCGGTTAGGTCCGGTCTTGTATACGGATCAGATACATGGCCATTAAGAGTGAAAGACATGCGAAGACTGTCGGTGTTCGAGCGTCGATGTCTCTGTAGCGTTGCCCGAGCACGGTGAAAACACCGTATCAGCAATGCTGCGATTAGACGTAAGGTGTTGGGAACCAGAGTTCAGTCTCTCGATCAAGTACTGAATCTAAACAGGTTAAGTCGGTTGGGACATGTGTTACGCATGCCCAGCGTACGCTGTTCTTTGTGGCAGGTAGTGATTGGGAGGTAGGTGAAGGTGGTCAGTCCATGACATTGGAAAGAGGTATGAAAACCTTGACCAGTGGACTTGGCCAACTGGGACGTGTTAGACTTCCAGGTTGGGGTCCGCGCGACTCACCTACCAAATGGTTGGGGACATTAAGTGATATGGCTAGGGGTCGCGGACAGTGACATAGTTGCATTCAGACTCTTTCCTTGCCCTTTTGATTTCCGCTTGATACTTTGACCTTTTTTTGGATGTTTATCACTATTTTTCTATTCTTTTTGCCCCTTACTGGACGATGCTGAAAGGTAGCAACCGAAACCAGGGCACATGAGTGCGAGGGTAATACTTGATTAAACTGAAATTGAGTTGTAACGAATGCTGAATATTGGTGTTCGTTCGTCGAAGATAGTCGTGAGATGTGATTCAGTCTCATTTAGATTAAGGTCTCATAACTGTTTCGGCAAAATGTAGTTGCAATACTGGGTGTGTTCGGGTGTGCTCAATTTCTGCATCACAAGGCGGATTTTGGCCACTTCATCCAGACTGGCACCATCGACAAGAAATAGGTTTTCATATCTTTTTACCAGGAAACAGATGTTATTCCGTTGTTTGCTTAACTGAATTCCCGGGTTTAGCTGTCCGATGATTCTTTCAATCCCTGCTCTGGTTTTGCCTCGGTCTGGGCACCGCTCAATGATATTATAATGATTATTCAGTCATCAACCAAAACAGCTTTGTTTGTCTCTGTTCCTGTTCTACTAATACTGTAGTGAACTTGTATCACGCCACAGCGTTCCCAATGAGAAGTCAAAGACCCAAGAATAGACTTTATTCAACAAACAACTGAGTTATGCAATTCGGAAGGTAGAAGAGGAGCTTTAGGATGGTAAAACAATCGGATAATTATACAACATTCCGCCCAGCTGTTTAATTGTAAGTCGCAACAGTTCGAAAATAGTTATGCTTCTCGATTGCGTAAGCTGTATTGGCGTATTGTTTGCTGTTGTTGAAGAAAAGGTGTTGGATCTTGGGTGTGTATATTTTCAGTATGAACAGGGTCACTGTCTTCCTGAGACAGATATGTGGATGTATCAGTCACAATGTTATCAGTGCAGATTGGTTCGTGGGATTCAGAAAGGTCGTCGGCGTCTATAAGTAAACTGTTTTCGTGAGGCACTGATTGACGTTGACCAGGAGGTGCTAAATCGTGTTGTGAAACAGTTTCCCCTCTTACGTCCTGGAAACGAACATTAGCATATTGTGGATTGCAGCCGATCAGTTCCACTTCATCCACCAAAGGGTTATACTTCGATGATCTCGCATTGCGGCGCAGGAGTATGGGTCCCGGTGTAGTGAGCCAAGTTGGTAATGATATCCCGGAAATCGACTATAAGAAGTCGATTATAAGAAAACAGCCGTTCGTAAGGCGTGATTTTAGTTGCAGTACAAAACAGTGACTGGATAGGATGTAGAGCATCCAGCAGCACAAACTCCCACTAGGGTACAGCATAACCCTTTGATTTTAACAAATAAGTGAAGGCTTTCCAGGTTGTTCCGTTCATTCTTTCAACTTGTCCATTTCCTTGTGGATTGTATGGCGTAGTTCTACTAGTTGAGATCCCTTTCTCGGTAAGGATTGCTCGAAGTTCTGCCGAGATGCACGAAGCGCAGCGATCAGAATGACTGTCGAGTGGCATGCCAAACAATGCGAATAAATGAAAAAACACATAATCATGTAGTGGTGGTCATCTTCCTTCATACTTTTACGACGTTTATTGTTTAACTGAACGCTGACTGCCAAGCGCGGTTGCCATTTGACCGTTGCTCTTGCGCACGCTAACCACTATCTCTCCCAATCGCCTTCTCGTTCTCACGGGTCGTGGAGAATACTGTTCTGTTTAACATATTCGTATAGTGTCGAGCATTGGAGTAACGTGCAAGTGGTCCCCGCAGTACAAAGGACCAAAACACGCGTTCACTAAGGAAACCGCAAAGTAAGGTCTAGCCGACCTTACAAATGGTGAGCCCGACGTGATCCCCAGGTCACGTGAGTCTCCTTGTTTTCTTCCGTTCAATGTCCCGTCTGCGTAGGTTTTTGTGTTTCATTGTTCCCCTATCTGTTGATTTTTTTTGGTCGGTTTACCAAATAATTTCTTGTCCACACATTTTTGGTATCTGGTTCGTCGTGATTTTTCTTTATTCCTAAGATTATATTGCCCATTGGTCGTTGATTTCTTTTCCCGTCTGTATTCGATAAAGTAATCGCTATGTCTGCTGAACGGAAACCCTGCTCAGACCCCACCGTTGGGGCGATCATGCTGCACATACCGGCATTCACACCTGCTGATCCAGAACTCTGGTCCACGCTGGTCGAGCTAGAATTCGAAAACTGCCGTATAACCAGTGACGCCAGCCGTTTCAGGTGGGTAGCAGGCCGCCTTCCGCCGGAGGCCACAATGCAAGTATGGGGCGTAATAATCTCTTCGAGAAGCTCCGAGGCTTTGAAGGAGGCCGTCATTGCACGCACGACCCCAACGCAGGACCAACGTATGCAACAACTTCAAAACGTTGAGCTCGGAAACAGGAAGCCCTGCGAACTGCTGCGTGAGATGCAGCGCTTGAGAGGACCGACGGTAGGCGAGGACCCGCTCTTAAGGGAACTTTGGCTGCAGCGTTTGCCGCACAACATCCCAGTTTTACTAAGTGCCACGCGCAAGTGTTCGCTGGAGGAAACTGCAGCGATAGCTGATGACATTATGTCACGATACAACCCCGCTGTAGCTGGAGTAACCAGGTCCTCCGTCACAACGGTGCATGCCTTGCCAACATCTAACGACCTCGCGTCAGTTTTGTCGCGAGCCTGCAACGCCTAGCAGTAAGAAGAAGTGGGTCACCGGAGCAATACCGCACACGCTCACCCAGGTGCCATAGTCCGTCACTGCGACAACATTTCGGCCCTTCAAAAAGAAAGATTTGTAAATACCACAGGCGCTTCGGTGAAGGAGCCAATCAACGCAAACCACGGTGTACGTTTCCTGGTGCTCATCAGGGAAACTAAACACCCGGCCCGTGGTGGCGACCCACGAAGCCGAGTATCAGACCAACAGTCGCCTTTTGAACGTAAGGGACATCACTTCAAATAACTTATTCCTTGTAGACACCTGTGGCGAAGTGAGTGTCATCCCCCGACCGAGAGGCGACAATACCGCACCGCAGGCACAAACACTACGCGCTGCCAATGACACGGCCATCCCCACAACTGGCCAGTGGTCGCTCACCTTGAACTTAGGTTTAAAGTGTAACTTTCGTTGGGTATTCATCATCTCCGATGTCCCGTACCCAATTCTAGGCATTGACTTCCTGCAACACTTTGACTTGTCAGTCGATGCATGGCGCCGCAGGATGGTGGATCGTCAGACCACTCTCGCTGTTGCTGGTCATAATTGAAGAGTGAATCACATCACACCTTTTTACGTTCAACAACCGACACACAAACCTTATGGCGAACTCAACGCCGCCTACCCGGCCATGTTTCGGCAGGCCGGGCCTCTTCCAGCAGTGACCACCAACGTCTCTCACCATATCGATACTGAAGGACCCCCAGTGTTCAGTAGGCCGCGTCGGTTAGTACCAGACAAGCTTCGTGTTGCACAGGCTGAATTCGAACACGCTAGAACTGGGTATAATACACCCATCTAGTAGCCCTTGGGCTTCCCCTCTTCATGTGGTTCCTAAATCCAGTGGTGATTGGTGACCCTGTGGTGACTACAGAGCACATAAAAAAGTCACCTCCATTGATAGATAACCGATTCCCTATACACGGGACCCTACTTCGTCTTTATCAGGTTGCTCCGTCTTCAACCGTATCGATTTAGTTCGTGCGTACAACCAGATCCCGGTAGCAGAGGCCGATATCCCTAAAACTGGCGTCACTACGCCTTTTGGGCTGTTCGAGTTTCTGCGAATGCCGTTTGGACTCAGCAATGCGGCCCAGACCTTTCAACGGTTCATGCACGAGGCAACTCGTGGTTTGGAAAATGTCCACGTATACCTGGATGATATTTTGGTGGCTAGTTCTTCAGAGCAAGAGCACGCCGCACACTTACGAGCACTTTTTAAACGCCCTAGCCAGCACGGCGTTACGACCAATATCACGAAATGCGAATTAGGCCGGTCTGATATCACCTTCATAGGACATTCTATTTCATCCTCGGGTATCCGCCCTCTGCCAGATAAAGTTTCCGCTATTCGCGACTACCCTGAACCCCAATCTTTTCGCCAGTTGCGTCAGTTTGCCAGCCTGGTGAATTTCTACCGCCGATTTATTCCTCGCTGTGCGGAAATAATGCAACCCCTCACCGACCTGTGGCGCGGAGGTAAGCGGAAGTTCGTGTTTCCCGACACGACACAAGTCGCATTTGCCTTGGTCAAAGATGCTGTCGCCAACACAACACTCCTTACCCACCCCGACCCTTTGGCTCCTATTTCGGCAGTGACGGATGCCTCGGACACAGCGGTTGGAACAGTACTGCAACAGTTCGTAGATGACTCTTGGCAACCTTTAGCATTCTTCTCCAAGCGCCTCCAACCCGCAGAATCAAGGTACAGCACGTACGGTAGAGAGTTATTAGCCATCTACCTGGGAATCCGTCATTTTCGACATGCACTCGAAGGCCGTTCGTTTACGGTGTTTACAGACCACAAGCCTTTGGTTTACGCACTAAAGTCAGCTTCGGATCGATACTCACCACGCAAGATTCGCCACTTAGACTTTGTCTCACAGTTTACTGTGGACATACGACACGTCTCTGGGGTACTTAATCTTGTCGCCGACAGCTTATCACGCGTACATCAACTAAGTCTGTCACCGACGCCTAACATCGACTTGGATGCAATGGCACAGGCCCAAACTACGGACCCTGGCATCGAGCAACTTCGACAAGACGGTTCTTTGAGCTTGACGACAGAACCTATCCCAACTTCCCAGAATACCATCGTGTGCGATGTCACAAGGTCGCCCTAGGCCGGTGGTTCCTGCTGCCCACCGTTATCCTACTTTCCTGACACTCCATAATCTGGCTCATCCGGGTGTGACGGCCTCGGTGAAACTGATAACTGAGCGTTTTGTTTGGCACAATGTCAAACGAGATGTCCGTCAATGGGCTCGTGCTTGCCTGCAGTATCAACGTGTTAAGACCCATAAGCACACTAAGACGGCGTTAGCCAGGTTCCCGGAACCTGGAACACGTTTTCATCATGTGCACGTCGGCCTCGTAAGACCGCTTTCATCGTTCGCTTGGGTACGTCTACATACTCACATGTGTGGATCGTTTTACTCGCTGGCTGCAGGTCATTCCTATCCTTCGTCCCACGTCGGAAGAGGCCGCGAAAGCTTTTCTGGCCGGTTGGGTTAGTCATTTCGGTTGCCCGGCAATAGTGACTACCAATTGTGGTGCACACTTTGACGGCGCTTTTGGCAGCCTACTCGCTACGATCGGTTGCCAACACGTTAAGACGACAGCTTACCACCCTCAGGCCAATGGTATGGTTGAGATTTTCCACCGGCAATTAAAAGCCGCCCTTCGAGCAAACGGTAACCCCTTTGGAGTGAAACACTACCATTAGCACTCTTAAGCCTGCGTAGTACCGTTAAGGAGGAATTACACACAACACCGGCCGTACTAGTATATGGCTGTACACTTCGTCTGCCTGGGGAGTTGGTAGCCCCCTCACCAACCGTGACTTTCGACTACGGTGACTATGCTCAGCGCCTTACGCAGCACATGCGACTGCTCAAGGCCAGTCTGCCACGCAAACAACAGTCTACAAGTTATGTCCCAACTGCGTTAGAAACCGCTACTGATATATTCCTTCGCGTCGATGGCGTTCGATCACCATTACAAGCGCCATACACTGGCCCGTTTCGGGTGATAAAACGTAGGGCAAAACATTTGTCATAGATATCAGCGGACGACACGACACCGTATCTATCGACCGTCTCAAGCCTGCCGTCATGGAGTGCGAGCCTCCCGGCCAGTTTACACTTGCTCAAGCCGCTCAGTCACCCACATCGAGCGAGTTATTACTCGAACCACCCACAATTACGCCTAGTGAGGACTCGGCAGCTAGTCCATCAGAATCTCCAACCGTACCCGCCACGCGAAGTAGCCGTCGCGGTCGCCAATTACGAAATGCCGTCCGCTTCGCCGATTTCGTGACAATTTTTATAACCTATTGTTACCACTAAGTTGGGAAGTTCACCATGGACTTACCAATTAACAGGCCCGAGAAATTACAATCGGTAGTTATAACTTATTCTCTTCTGGTATCCTAGCGACTACGACAACACCGAACATCGTTCGTGTGTTGTTATTACGGTCCAACATCCGCCGGCACCCTCAGGCGCTATTTTGTTCCAGTGTACCTTGCCCTCTCTCAGACGGATTTACACAATCACATTAGCTTCATCCGTAGCTTCGCTGACTTTCGTGCACGTTCAAGGAGGCAACTACTCACTGGACAACGAGACGATTTGTCAGCGTGATACTGGAGACGACAACTGGACGCCCTTTTGGATGGACCTGACGAGGCATCTTCAGGCTCGCATGCGTATGAGACCCGTGGGCTCCAAAACACAGTTGGACCGACGCACATCGAACCTCGGGAGTGCAGGCACCGTTAAACTCATCAGCAGTCGTTCGACTTCACCAACAGTATAACGGATAAGCTATGAGGAGTTCCTAGACAATCAATATTTCCGGCCTACCATCAAGACCGAAGCCCAACTCTGTCGGACTTCTAGGAGGAGGCCCCTGTAGTGGTGGTCATCTTCGTTGATACTTTTACCACGTTTATTGTTTAACTGAATGCTGACTACCAGGCGCGGTTGCTATATGACCGTTGCTCTTGCGCACGCTCCCAAATACACGCTAACCACTATCTCTCCCAATCGCCTTCTCGTTCTCACGGGTCGTGGAGAATACTGTTCTGTTTAACATATTCGTATAGTGTCGAGCATTAGAGTAACGTGCAAGTGGTCCAGGCAGTACAAAGGACCACGATACCATTACAAATTCTCTACTTAACGGATATTTCTTGGCTTTGGGACTAACGAACGATCAGTAAGATGGCTCCACTTCATTTAGTACTTTCTTTCTAAAAGGAAAGGAACTAAGCACCCGATCCGAGTCACAAGACAATCGATCACAATATCAGGGGGTCCTAATGTGAGTTTTATATCAGACCTGAGAATGTTCAAAGGTTTGAAGGTTTTGTGTTCTGCTTGCTTGCAGTACGAGAAATCTCATTTGGACCAATCACTGTTCATTTGCCCGTTGTGTACTCCTATCATCGTTCATGCATTTCCAAACACGACCAAATACATTGTGCTCGCATGACTCATCTTGGTGCAACCCCTGATATTGATTATCGTACTGCACATGTCTCGCGTGCATGATCCGCCCTCGCATCACGTGACGACGGCTGACATGTTTGGGCTTACCAGTCACATTGTCTATACGAAAGTTAATGCTGAATAATCATGTTCAGTACTTGCTGAAGTATTAAGTCGAGTTTAAAATGTACCAAAAATGTGGGGTTGGGCAATTTGCCATTCGGTCAATTCAGTTGATCTCATGGTTGGTAATGTGATGCGATAAAAACAAAGGTAACTTCACGAATAACAAGCGTTTCATTTCGCTAGAGTAAAGACAAATGATTATCTACAGAAAAAAATTGAGAATTGGGGACGGCGAAGTAGACCGCATTTTCGACAGCATTTATCCGTTTGCTTGTTCGGCACCATACACGGTGACTGACCCGCTTTTCGTCAGTGCTCATGGATAGATTCCGAGTTCAAAAGCAGTTCCCTTCAGTCACGGTGATTCCAGTATCTGTTTTGCCAGAAACCTTCAAACCTTTTTATTCCGTGAACCAAATATGCCAATGCAGTCTGGTCAGTACCGACCGATGAGAGTCAGTCGATGATATCCGGTTTCGGCGGGGGTTACAAGATACACAAGTGGTTGCAACAGAGGATGGGAAGGGATCGTTTTCTGCGTTTGTGTAACTGGCCAAGTAAAACGTCGTTTTGCTAATTAGATCAAGATGAATGAATACAACGAACGTCACAGATTCTAGATGACGTGAAAGTTTTCTAGAACTAATTCAAACCTCTTGATAGTACGTTTGCTTGAAATGAACAGAAACATGTTGTCAAGGTCTGTTGCTTAGCCAGATTTATGGCACGTGACTACACGCGGTCAGAGTTCATAATTCCTATGATATTATTTTCAGCTGACTATCATAATTTGCTTAGTGGTGCAATAAAGGATGTTAAACAATTGTCAACTGTCTGATGAACACAAGTAAGCTGAATATGAGACCAAAAATGATTGCTCAGTTTCTGTCTTGCATATCTTCACCGGAAGCTAGTGAATCTCATAGTAGAATAAACCAATCACATGTTGTGGAAGTGGACGATGAATGAATCTAGCCGCATATACATTGTAAATACTTTCTCAACCGTTTAAAGTGAAACATAACTTTTCCTTTCTTCATTGTACGTTTAAAAGGCGGCCAGTCACAGGAGATTCATATATAATCAGAATAGGCATAAAATGGGTCAAAATGACGACAGTAACATCAAGGTTCGATTCAGTTATTCTTATACACACAGGTTGTACTGAAATGTAGTGAAATGTAGCAGAGCGTCGTTCACATGACGCGAGAGTACGCCCGAGGAGCGATAATTCTCTACGTGAGAACTAATTATCCTAATCCCGACTGATTTTTACCACTGAAACGCCCCAAGAGCAAACACAGCCTTCGATCGAACACGGACATCGGGCTGAATACACACACACACACACATCTGAATCAGTTTACCAAACACTGACAGACTGGCGTATTCGGTTGCAGAATACTTATTATGTGAGCGTTTTTTCCTGTTTAGCTTTCACATTTCGAGCGCCCATCTATGCAATGGATGCCACTACGGAAATTCATTCGAACAAATAATATACATAATTTACTTGCGACTTTTTGAAACCCTCCGGTGTGGCTCCGAATTTCTTCATGCAGAATTCTGGTTGATGATGTTCTTGTGAGGGATTCGAATCCCACCGACGTCGACAGTTTTCAGCAATTGAATCAATCCTATCAGATACACGAGATCGAAGGAATAATGCAATGCTTTTGATGAGAGCTTTTTGCCCAAGTTCCACGGTTGATAGTCAGTCTAATAGCTGCTATTTATTTGCACATCGCAAATTGAAGATGTTATTCAGTGAAATGTATGATACGCTACAGAGTGTGATACTTTTGGCTATATCTCTGAATACAGTTCGATTGACTAAACTTAATCAGCTAGATTTTACTCTATTATGATGAGTACATCAAGTATAGGGATGATCGGACAGGAGAGTACCGGGTAAGCGTACCTGGGAAGTGACAAGAGCTGCGAAACCGGTCGTGTGCTTCCGGGAAAATTGTCCTGTCAGCCGCATGAAATAACACGCTACTAAGGGGGGAAATCAGTACATCATAATACGAATGCAGTTTACTCATCCAGATAATAATATCCACTCCCCAAATGCAATTGGGATACAAACTTATTGATTCTAATTTTTATTAGTCACACCAAGTTTATTTCCTTACATTTAACAGACTGGAAAACATACGGGACTTATCAACTCCGTGATTAAAAAGGTATAATACGCATGAAATCTCAGTGTTATGCATTCCGTTAAAACTGTTGGAAAACCGGCCAGCTCCCATATTGAACCTTAGTTCGACCGGTCTGGCTGGGTAGCTGATTACCTTGCCATTTTGCTTAGGTGGAAAGCAAGCTGAAGAGTAGGAATTAAAATAGTTTTTACTTGCCCATTTACAATAAAGTTGGAGTTACAATAAACCGATACACCAACAAAATGCAGTTAGTAATACGGATGATAACTATGGACGCATACCAGTCAACTACCACGCTCCTAACGATAATACTGAATGAAAAACGTTCTAACGGTAACATCTTTGCTCCTATCATGATAGTAACGAACTTTAACGAGCAACTGATTCCACGGACAATTGATGAAACCAAAAGAGAATACAACTTTCTTAGGGCTGACTGGTTTGGGGACCGAAACTTTAAGAAAGTAATTTTTGATCATAACTGATGTCTTACCATGAAAGTGATTTTGGATCATTTAGACACCTCGTAACTGACAAACTCTCCCAGTCAGATTAGTTGAAGTGCTAAAAAATTACGTTCTGTACACCACGGTCCAGCAAACGAAACTCATCATGCATAAGTACTGTAAACTTAAGCTGGATGATGCTGTGTAAAACGGGGTTGATCGAACACAATAATATTTCGTACGAAATCTGGCAAATGGGAAGAACAAAGTACTGGAAGGTGAGCTCAGATATTTAGATAACTTCATATAACCCGGTTGATGAGAAGACGGAAGAGCGGAAATACAGTAAAATGAGGGCTAGTTAAGCAAACAACAAATAAGTATTCGGCAAAGAAGAAAATAAGGTAAATATAAAATAACAGATATAAATATATACCTATTCATCTATATACCTAAAAATATTTAAATAGATAACTCTCTATAAACTACCTATCTATTCTGTCTATCTGTCTAGTCTGTTACCTGTCCACCTATCCGTGTCTATCTCTCCATCTACCTAACTATCCGTTTATCTAGTTCTCTACCTATCTTTGTTACTGTTTATCTATTTATCCATCTCCCTGTCTTTTTTGCCTCCAGAATCTCTTTTTCAAATCGGAACTTTTGTGCATGTAAATTTTTTTCAACGGTTTCATTTACGTCGTCATTTTCTTCTGATTACTCCGAAGGATACTTTTTTGGCACTTGGTAAATCAAACAATCTGATTGTTGCGAAATATTTTATGAACTGTCTAATGATTAGCAACGTTTGAGATTTCTCAGTACCACGCTTGCACAGTATACTGATTGCCTTTCCTGAAGGACCAACTTTTGACATAAACTGCTGGATGTATTTTGTATCATACACCGATGGATGTGGAGTTCCCGGTGCCAAGTGTCAAGATTCGCTTGCGTAGGACGGAAGCAAGCCGCTTTTTAAAGGCAACGCTATTCAAAACACCAAGATTGACAAACTCAGAATGTCAGTTATTTCACTCGTACATGGCGATGTTCCACGTGAACCAAGGCCATCGAGTTGACCTGCCCGGTCAATAAAGACGCAACTGCGTTAGAGTGATCCAATGTTGTTAGTGCTTAGGTAGACCACGCTAATAAAGTTTCCCTCGTCACTGCTGCCTAAAGAAGCAAATTATTCGAGCCACAATTTTCCCCGATTGTAGCCATACAATCCCATTCCAATTAGTGGCTTATCTGGTATACTTCCACTGTTGTTTCCTCGTATACGAAATCTCATAATGATTCAGCCAGTTGGTTGAAGTTCCTTGTTGCGGAAGCAGGTGAAGTCATTGGAATTTTTTCAGTCTACAGACGAGATTACCGATCTAGATGAGGCATCCACACATCGACCCCAACTCAACGTGACCGAGGATCCGAAAGACAGTTGTGTTGTAATCAATGGCCGTTCTGTCAAGCAAGAGTAGATGAGTGTCAGGGAGGCCCAACCATAGCTACCAGTTCCAGTTCGAAGATCAGTACCATATGCGAGTCAGACTGACGAGTAGTTCATGGGGGGGGGGGAAGTTGTGGTGACTGAACAGGCATCACACGGGACACGGTTTGTCTTGGTGCTACGTACGCGATTTTCACACGTGGCACATAGAGCTTCAAGTCCACTTATATATGATGGGAAAAGTCTCCAACTGTTTATGTCAAAAGTTGGTCCTTCAGGAAGAGCGATCAGTATGTTGTGCAATGAAATCTCAGAGGCTGCTAATTATTCGGTGGTTTATAAAACCTTTTCAACCAATCAGATTGCCCGATTTAGAAAGTTTCAAATAAAAGTCCGTTCTCGACTAATCAGGAAAAGCCATTGATTTTCGTTTGGTTGACTGTCCTTTTGGACTCCACGTTTCACGCGCAAACCTCAGGTCATCCGACCAACCTGCAGCCATTGAAGTCGTGAAACAAAAGTACATCCAACACATCCTTCCCGTTTTGAAAGCTCTTACTTGAATACCGGATGATAACTTAGCCCACTCCGAGTTCTAGATGATTAGTGCTAATCTCCGACCGGTGATTCTATAGTGCTGTCTGCTTCAGTCGCTTTCTCGTCCTATTCGGTTTCTTCCTCTGCATCTTCTTTGTCTCCTCCATTGTTTCTGTCTTATCTGGTACCTAATAGATTGTTTATGATGAAATTGGGTGGTCCACTGATTATCCTGATGTGTTGACTACTAGTTCAACCAATGGACCAACTTTACCTATAAAACTATGGTACTACTCACATAAGGTTGACCTTGACAGCGTTCAAGACGATAATATCAACAAGCACGATGCTGAGCAAAGGATTAGGCAAACCAACTCTCCCATCAGCCGATTTCATGGCCAACTGAATGGTCAGGCTTAATTTATGCAAGCAACGAATCCCAATACGTTTGGTGGTGTTATCAGGGCCTAACCAATATTATCATCTTCCCAACCAAACTTAACGCCCCGCTTGATTTTCGTCTTGGCAATAATCTAGAAGTGTTTTATATTGCTTTCCACCCTTCATCTGGATGTACTGATCTTTCGACTGTGAAACTTTTCTCAGCAATTTACCCTCAGATTTGTCAACCACATTTCAATCACAACCACGACCGTTAGATTTTCAGGCTGCAGTTTCACCCGGAAAATCTCTCACAACTCAGAAATATGGCTGATAATTCTGACCTAGGCATATCTTCTCACTTCGACTGTTCGCTGTTTTGTGAACATTTAACTGAGTACCTCGACCCCTATTTTAATGGCTGTTGCCCAATGGAAACTTTGAACATCCGACCAGATCGTTACTCTCCCTCTCAGCTGAAACGTTCGCGTCGTATGAAGGAGCGCGCCTTCAAGATCAGAGACCAAGATAAAGTGAAAGCTCTATCAAAACCCATCAGTATTGAGCGTCAAAGACTAAAAGTTCTGTAAATTCAAACGCTTATCACCTACAGTAACTGCAGGGAGACACAGAAGACGATCATGCGCCAAAGCGGTGTTAATTCTCGTAAACGGTCACTTTTAACAGACGATGATGAACTCAGTCCTCGCTTTACTGCTACCGCATACCCATCAGTCGTCCCATATCACGGTGCTGACTTTCCCCAGAACCTTGCCACGGAGAGCATCACCTTCTTGACCGTATTTAAAGAGCTCCTTCGCCTCAACACAGGTAAAGCAAGCGTCCCAGACTTCCTACAAACGATCCTATTAAATGAGTGCACCACCACAATAACCACTATACTTTCTGACCTCTTCGGCCTATGCTTTAATCGTAACACCATTCTCCATTGATTTAAAGTTGCTTGTATCACTCCAGTACAGAAAGGGTATATGTAAACCGCATCCAACAGATTGTACTTCAGTAGTTCCTATATTGTCTGTAAGGATTATATTTAAAAAACTGTCTACCTAGAGTAATATGTTGTACTCCAAACAAGTTGCATATCACTGATCATGATCAAATCTAGATGCCGTTTGTGGCTTTTCTCGCCCACTCCTTTCTATCATTGTTGCGTCGCCGACCCATGTGTCATTGGCATTCGCACGTGATTCATTCTGGTCCCTTTGGCATTGCACTGGGGTGCGCGGTGCGTGTCTGTCCCACGCTAGGCTTCTTTCCGCTTTACCAATCACATGAGGCCAGGTGCACGTGTCATTGACTGATTCGTTGTTCCTGTCCCTTTGACTAATTATTATGCTTGAGCTTGGAAGTGGATGATTCACTTGTTTGCTCGCTTGTCTAGTTACGTGCGAGTTTACTGATGTCCCAACAAACGGATCTAATGCGTACTATGTTCTTTCAATTCTGAACACAACAATCATCAACTGACTGCAGAAGTTAAGTAGATACTGTTTGTTAATCTACTATAGGAAAGTATTCAATTGTGTAGTCAGATATATATATATATATATATATATATATATATATATATATATATATATATATATATATATTGTTTGTCGGTGTAAAGATTTATCGAAATTTGGCAGGAAGATTCAGCTCGCCTTTTTGAGAAGCTCCATTAATCTGGTTTAGTCCAAATCTCGTGCTGTCTTCCAAAATCGATGTTT
Organism: Fasciola hepatica; assembly: GCA_948099385.1. Classification (NCBI taxonomy): domain Eukaryota; kingdom Metazoa; phylum Platyhelminthes; class Trematoda; order Plagiorchiida; family Fasciolidae; genus Fasciola; species Fasciola hepatica. The sequence goes on along the minus strand of CANUEZ040000060.1, from coordinate 3,565,914 downwards.
TTGCCAAACAGTTCCATGCACTTTAACCATTGGTTTCGACGCCAACCATCACTCCTTCGCTTCCACACCTACGTGATAATTTGTTTGTTCAGTCCCATTGCAGTTTTAGCCTCGTTTCTATGACAGGTGTCGATTGACCTTAGTTGTAGTTTGTCTAATTGTTGATCTTATCTTTTCGTAGTGAACTCTTACTCTAAACAGATTTTATCGCCTACGTAATCTTTCTTCCCCATTTTGGAATCCTTGGGAGCCGAGCCACTGGTATTCATGACCCGTTCTGTTATTACATTATAATTGTCTGGATTACTTGACAAGGCCTGAACGTTTGGATGTAATTACCTTCATCCCTTTATCAGTTTATCTGCGTGAAAGCCTGAATTTGGTCGTCCCTCCGTGATCATGCAACCTTCTCATCGCCGTACTATTTCGTTTGCTGTTCACGACGCGTGTGTGTGTGTGTGTGTCCCCTCGGGTACCTACTTCTCTTCCCATCGTTGTTTGGTCAAAATGCTTCCCATAAATAAAGACTTCTTTGTAAACCAATTGACTCGCTCCTGCATTGTCGTCTCGAACGTTTCTTGTCTTTTGTTGCCTGGGCGTTTTAAAGCCTTTGTCGACTGCCTTTATTTTGTAGTCAGTTTGCCTACAATCTGAAGTATGTTATTTGTAATTGTTTGACAACATGTCCTACAGTTCACGTAGTTAATCGAACGTGTTTCCTCTGCCTTGGGACTTGGGATTTGTTTATCTGCGAGTCACCGAATTACGGGACGACAATTATATACAGTCGGAGTGACATTTTTTATGGTTACGGGGCAAGAACGTTTGACAAGCAGACCGCAAAGCATTCCTGCGATTGAATTCTATTCTCAGTCATGTCCCTCAACGTTTCTAGTCAACGACGATCCTCGTCCCTTGGGCCTGAACCGGGGAGTCGGGAAGCACCAACCGAATCCAATGCTGATGCTAGCTTCCTCATACCTCTTCACCAAGCCATGGCTTGATAGTCACATCGCTTCTCCCAGCCTTGCTGAGCATGTGCGAATAGAGCACGGAGAAGTAGACGATGGGTAGACATTCGCAAAACATGTCCGAACCACCGGAGGTGGTGTAGAGCGATCAATTCGTTGAGAAGGCTGCTATCTGCGTATAACACGACGGTACACCTCGTTATTACTCACTCGGTATTCACACCAAATACGAGCAATGCTTCGGAGTCAAAGACACCGAGCAACAGTGAACAACAGCAAACTTGGGAAAAGTAGGTGCCTCACGTCTTCGTTGTTAGGCTTCAAGAGATCCCTCATCCAGTGAGTTGTAGACACTGAAGCATATGGCAGCGAACCGTGAACAGTGGCGATCGTGTTGTCACTTTCTGTCGCATCAGAACGATTGATCAATGTGTGTTTGTACAGTTAAACTGTGTATTATGTGTCTTGGCTACCACGGCGTTTTTCTACCCACCTTTTTTGGGTCCATTCTCTGTCCACCTTGTATATTTATTCTCCCTATTTCTACGTGCAATATGGTGAGAAAGGTAGTGGTCAATGGGGCTCGCTTTTCTGTTCAACGCTATACGATAATGATGATGAGCCGGGTGTGCCGCGGCACGCCATAATGTAGCTTTAACCAATCGTTTTGTTATGGCTGACTCACTGTTCTGTGTTCGCAGACAGATTGACGTACACATTCACGTGAAAGTACGATCCACTCTATTCCATGAGTTTCTCACTGGTTATTCCTATTATGCGTGCCTTGTAAGTACGTACGTTCAGACGTTATGTCAGGAGGTTCGCCGTTAGGTTGAGGCGGTCAAACAGCACGAGATCACCATCAACAGCCTGCGCTCACGAAGCCAAAGCCGCCGCCGTTTTACACCGAGTGCCCCGAGAGCAAATTCACAATAAGGTGAGTGTTATCATCACCGCCGTCTTGGACCCCAGGCTCGCAAATGCAAAAAGCACCCGCCAGGGAAACTACTAGGGTTGTAGTTGATGACGACGACCTCCTCGGGCACCCGTATTACTAATCGCCTCATTCACGTGAAAGACAAGACTACCGGTGTACGTTTCTTAATCGACACGGGAGCGCAGGTCAGCATAACACCTGTTTCAAAGCGGCCCACTGTTTCTCCTACAGCCTTGACACTGCAAGCCGCCAACGGCGCTCCAATCCCATCATACGACAGTCAATTTCTCATCCTAGACCTTGGCCTGTGTCGTCCTTCCCTGTGAGTCTTCGTCGTCACCCAAGTGCAATAGGCCATTCTAGTCTTGGATTTTTTAGAAAGTCATAGTTTAGTAGTCGATCCCGGTTAGCGACGGCTCGTAGATCGAGTTACATCGAATTTCGTCGTTGGTTCCCTGACTCAAGCTCAATCACCAACAATCCTGATGCCAGTTCCCACATCCGAACCAGAATTCGGCAGTTGATTCAGTGAGTATCCTAATCTTGTCCACCCAAAAAAAGCTTGCCTCCAATCACCACTGACGTGGCCCATCGCATCGTCATACAGGGACCCACGATCTACCCTTGGTCTCGCAGGTTCGCTCCACACAATCTCCGTGTAGCCCGCTCCGAGTTCTAGCACATGCTCAACCTGGAAATTATTCGGCTTTCCAACAGCCCGTGGGCATCACCTCTACATATGGTCCCGGAGAAGTCATCTGACGACTGGGAACCGTGCGAGATTACCGCTTACTCAACGGAGTGACCACGCCCAACCGATATCCTATTCCACACATCACGGATCTCACAGCTGGTTTAGTTGGCAAGGTGATTTTCAGTCGAATCAATTTGGTGTGGGCATATAACCAAATACCAGTAGCGGACGCAGGTGTGCTCGAAACAGTCGCAAACACTTCTTACGGTCTTTCAAACTTTCTACGAATGCCGTTTTAACCTAGCAACGCTGCGCAAACTTTCCAGCGTTTCATCGATGTGGTATGCAATGGTTTGGATTTTGCGTTCACTTATCCCAGCGACATTTTGATTGCCAGCTCGTCTAAGATAGAACATCTAGCCCATCTACGCACCCTTTGCGACGGCCTGTCTCAACACGCTAAAAGCGAAAAAGCGTGTACCAGGCGTCAACGCAATCGAAATTCTAGGCCACGAGGTTTCTTCTTCAGGGATCATACTGCAGTAGGAACCTCTGGGAGGTCATACAAGTACGGTGAATTGCGGTAATGGATTTTCCCGTTCTGTTTCAGTTGGTCGTGTCAGCCTCGCGCAAGCATACGGCGAATCGGAAGCTGGAGAAACTAAAAGTTAAAAGGATAGTGCAACGATTGAAGAATACCTAATCGTAGTGTGTTTTTATCTGCACTTCCACATCAGTTACAATGTCCTACATTCTCAGATAAATCTTTGCATTGCCGAGTTTTGTCTTCTCTCCGCTTGGCTGACTGTTACAATACCATTGCATGATAAAGTGCAGGCTAAAGGAGGAAATATAATTTTAATAACTACTTTGTCGGTGGAAAAAATTTGAGCCAAAGCTTCGGTTGCCGTGGGTAGCCTTTCGCATAGCTTTTTACAATCAAGTAACTCTGAGCAATCAATTACAAGTCATTACTATGAAGCATCGTTTTTTGAGATGCACTCCGAGCCTCGTTCGGGCCTGATATACCGAAGGTGCAGGCTATCCCAGACCACCCAGAACCCAAGTCATTCAAGCAACTACGGCATTTCGACGGGCTGGTCAACTTTTATCGGCGCTCCATTCACAATGCGCTCAGTTAATGAAGCCATCCAGAGATCTGTTAAAACGCAAAGCAAAACAGCTAGAGAATCTGCACGTGAAGTATTCGCTATGCTGAAGCAGGCTACTAGTAACATAGTCTCGTTAGCACATCTATAACCAACGGCCCCAATTGCCTTTGTCACTGGCGCATCAAATAAAACCTTAGGCGCGGCACTGAAACAATACTTAGCCGACACTTGGCAACTCGTTGCATTTTCCTGCAAACAACCACAGTCGGTTGGATCCAAGTATAGCACTTTTGGTTGCGACATCCTTGCTATCTACCTAGGCATCCGTCACTTTAGGCACATTTTAGAGGGACGCGAATTCACGGTCTACACCGACCACAAACGGATCGTCCTCGCATTAAGTGCCACCATGAACAGATACTCTCTCAGAGAGTCAAGAAATCTGGATTATATCACTCAGTTCACGAGTGATGTATGTCATATCTCAGATGTCGATAATCCTGTTGCGGGCGCGCCACCTCTACCTGCTTGAATTTCAACTCTTCCAACCGGATCGATCTCGAAGCTAACGCTTCTGCGCAAGCAGATAATCCTGATGTAGAACAACTCCGTAGCACCTCGTTGCTGCGGCTCCAGTTGGTTTCCATTCCTTTGGCTGAAGGTCACATACTGTGCGACTTTTCCAAAGATCATCCAGGCCCAGGCGTACCTCCAGCTTTCAGACAACAGGTTTTCGAAACGTTACACGGTTTGTCCCACCCAGATATAAAAGCCCCCCAAAAACTCATCGACGACCTTTATGTCTGGCACAACATGATCCGCGACGTCACTGCGTGGGCCCGTCTCTGCATCCAGTACTAACAATCAAAAGTACATAAGCACACAAAATGCCCACTATCCAAATTCCCAGTCGTCGAATCACGTTTCCAACGTGCAATGTTGACCTCGTAGGGCTGTTGCCTCCGTCGAATGTTAGCATGTATCGTCTTACTCGCGTAGATCGTTTCACCAGATGACCGTTAGCTGTACCTTTGCATAATGCAGCTATCGAAACAGTCGCCCAAGCTTTGTTTGTCCATTCGTGGTTACCACAGACCTCGGCTGATATTTCGAGGGCTCCTTTTGTAGTCCTCTAAAACTTCTAGGCACCTGTTGCATTCATATCAAGGCATACCACTCGTCAGTAAACGAAATAGTAGGATGTTTCCATCGGCAACTCAAAGCGGCTTTAGCAGCTCACAAATACTCAGACTGGCGGGAATCGCTACCACTAGTACTCCTAGGTTGCCGCAACGCTCTTAGGACCGATCTGCAAACCACATCTGCTGAGCTGACGTTAAGTTGCGTGCTCCGATTTCCCAGTAACATGATATCTCCAAATTCCATTGTCAATTTCGACAGCTCTGATTATGCCACCAGGTTAACGCACCAAACGCGTAAGTTGCGCCCTCCCGTGGCACGCAAACAAAACAACGGTTTATGTACACCTACATATACACAAGTTTTTCTTAGGACAGAGGCAAGCGCTGATCTACAACCTGTCTACTCCGGTCCCCACAGGGTCCTACGCCGCCTAGAGAAAACATTCGTCGTCGACTACTGCGGCAGAAAGGATGCGATTACCGTGGGCCGAATGAAACCACCTTTTCTGGCCGAATCCATTCCGTCCGATTTTACCTCATCAAACTCTTCGGGACCAGCACCCATGTCCCCGGCGTTCCATACGCAAACCATACCAACGTCGGTAACCCAGTTGGCTGGCTGTCCTGGCGCAACCCTCAACACAGAACCGCCTCCATTGACTTCCAACAACGGACGGCTGATCAAGAAACCCGCTCGTCTCGCAGATACGGTGTTTTTTATTCCACAACTAAACAAGGCAACCTCACACGTGTAAAAAATGTTTATCCCCACGCTTGTTGCTCCTCACTCGAAGTTTGTTTCCACACTGCGTCCATCCACCATTTATTTTTTATCGCCTAACAACTTTGTTGAGTTTATGCTGATCCGTCCTCTCCCGACACCATCACTAAAAGGCTGAAGTTCTGGAGGAAACTCGCACCGCTTTCAAAAACCTCGTTCGCAAACGATTCGAATATGACTGCCCCATGATGAGTCTTCGCGTTCATCATCCGCTGCGCACGCACTAGGCACCCATACGCAGGATACATGAACTACCATAAAGACCGACCACGAGACCCCTTCACGTTAGGTCATTCAGTGTGGTGAGCGGGAAGAAAACTCCACTGACATCATCGCTGTAAGCACCAGAAAATTCTACCTCCCGCGTTGAACCTACGAGGTTTTTCGGGTTGAGTAGCCAGCTACGGTGGCTCTCACTTCGAGTGCCAACCGCCACATTCTACCGCATATATATATATATATATATATATATATATATATATATATATATATATATATATATATATATATATATATAGAGAGAGAGAGAGAGAGAGAGAGAGAGAGAGAGAGAGAGACGAACTCTTTCATTCGTGCCTTTGAAGGCAACAATCCCATTGAACATGCACGTCCTAGATTTTTTGATTTTCGCTTTAAATGGCATATTCTTTCATACGAATACACAGGCTTTTGGTACATTGTGCTGTCGTCTTCTGTTTTCCAGAGCGAACGGAATTCGAGTGCGTAGGCGTTCATAGCAGGCAACGTGTGCATAGGCGATCATAGAAAGCGGAGAGTAGAACACCAACGATACAACACCTTCCGGTAGATCGACAAGCTCTCTGGTACTGCTCCTTCTTTCCACGAGATATGCAGGCGACGTCCTGTGCTGAAGACGATTACCTGGGGTGCTAACTGGGTCACCAAAGAAATATATTCGTTTAGCTGATGCCACGGTGGTTTCCTCTCCTAGTGTTGCGATCCTTAGGAGATAACGCAGCAGTATTGAGGTGTTGTTCTGCTGTTACAGATTTAAAGTTGCGGTCCTTGGCCAGCAGCCGAGACATTCGCAAAAGTTGATCAAAGTCCTCTCCGGGATCTTGAGTAGTTTATGACGAACGAAGACCTCATTTTCAGGTTGAGCGTAGAAAGACTGAAGTATTGAAATGGCTAAGTTGTAAGCAGAATAATCCGAGATGGATTTATACATTAGCGGTGAGATAAAAAATTTAAGTTTATCTGGATTACGCACTGAAATCGAATCGATAAAGTTAGTAAATATACTGATCTAGTGAGTCCGAGCAGCCACAGCATTTTACGAGTTCGCATCTTCGGAAAATCGATCAGGTCGAAGAACACGGCCCAGTAATTTTCAGATGAATAAATTGTAATGTGATCAGATATGACTGGACAGTGGCAACATAAAAAACAAAAAAGTGCGACGCTGGATGATTTAGGATTGGTTCACCTGACACTGTTCCATATGCTAAAATGTAAAAGAAACAGACGTAAGAAAATTTATAATATTATTCATTGAGTTAAAGAATACATAAAATGAGGTCACCGGAGATTCAGATGGAGTAACAACGGACGCGATCGAGTGGGGATACTGGAGAAGACGACGCCTTGCGCCAATTTAACTACAACATTCAAAGTGGGACGAATTCGGGTCTTTTACTATACGAGCTTAGGTGGGTGAAAAGTACGTCTGACACGAAAAAGAATATCAATCGTTTTTGATGCGCTCCAGACAGAAGCAGTAACTAAAAAAGCAAATTAGGGAATGAAAGACAAAGGAGTTGTAGTCAGAAATGAGGGCCCGGTAGTGATAGTTTCATCTTGGGGCGAAAGATGGTCTAGTAGTTTTCCTGAACTTGAAGGGAACACGGCTGCCTGAGCCATAGAGAACGATCCGGTCAGGATTGAAATTAAGCGATACAAATATGAGAATGATTGTGGGAGGTGTTAGCTGATGAAGCATGAGAAGGCGAGCAAGACAAAGCAACAATGGGTGGCGTCATTGACATAACCATGAATAGGGTCGGAAATGATAAGGCGAAAATCAGTAATAAAAACAAGAAGCGCATGGGGAATAGTGCGGAACATTAGACGATGCCAACTTTCATTTGGTGTACTTGCGGCAAACCCCGTCGACTCAGATCGAGGTGAAGAGTCCGCTTAGGAGTCTTTGAATTCGGGTGAGAATCCAATTCCGGATATTTCGAAAAAGCTTTTGTGCTACACTTGATTGAAAACTTGGGAGATATCTACTGATGCTGAAAGCGATTCGACCCGATTACTCATGGCAGTGAATGAATCTCTGTTTATTTTTGTTAGTCTTTATTAGTCAAGACTTAAGTGAGCTCTCTCTTGCTCCAACGTCATAAAAAGAGTAGATTTAAGACAATCCAGATCGGTCACATCTCAACAGGATATAGATGGTTGGGTTGCATCCAAGGTTTCCGATCGTGCTGAATTACCTACATAGAATCCGGCCATCCTTTATTGTGTGCTAAGCTGTCTATGTCAAAACACACGAAGCTACGCCAGCATGACCATAAAAGCTAACTCATTTGTCCGATTTTCGAAATTCGGCAGCTAAAAAGCTGGCCAAATCTTCAGCCAACAATGTTGGTGAGCACTTGTCCCTTATGTTGAGCACAATCTGTATTCTTTTTGCTTAATGATCTGTGGTCTGACACATGGTGCCGTGAAACCCTGGATCCCTGCATCTTTAAGACCCGTGCCAGTCGATCGCGGCTGGCAGTGGGAACATTCCAATACTCCTCGTTGTGAAATGTAAATTGTGCGTTTTTCTATGCAAAGTCTTATGTTCGCTACGTGCGTCAGGTATGAAACATACAGAAGCCATGAGAAGCTCTCACGAGTTGTTCCAACTGATCCATATCGCCAATGGATATGATCTAAGTATTGACGTCGCGTTCTTTAAAGGTTTATATCACTCAGAAGCAGTAGCATGAACGCAGGGCGCAATTGAGCTGGCTTCTATAGGTAGCTTTCCCACAAGCAACCTGCGTCCGATTCTGACAACTGAAAAGGATAAAGAAACATAAGCCTGAGAACATTGTTATTCACCAGGCTCCGGCGACCTTCCAACAACCTGGTTTAAAGATCTCGGATTTGCTCTTGTTAGATTACTTCATCTCTCTTTCTCTACGGTCTGGACTTCAGATGATGTTTTCATCTTCAGAAATTTCTCGTGAGGTGAATTAGCTAAATATGCTAGTTTTGACCCAGTACATATAGCGTCCCAGATGCTAGCAGGCTGTACAACATGCTTGGAGTAAAGATCAGAGAGTTGATGACTGGGTTTCACAGCGGAAGTAGATGCATCGACCAAATCTTCGTTTTCTGAAAGTCGCATAAGAGTCGCCAGGCTTTCCGGAACATACCTTCATTGTGTTCTCTTAAATTCACTTTCAAAACCGTCGATAAGGCATTGAAACATTGTGGTGGAACGGAATATATGAAAAACACGTACTGGTCCTAGAAGGGTCGTACCACCTTATTTCAGGTCGAGTAAGGGCGTGTTGTTAAACTTCACCACCTTTTGCTGTCTCCACTGAATTACAACAGTGGTGCCCTATTTCCCCGATTCCTCGATTTGTAGTGGTAAGTAAATGCAGCTGTGTGAAAGGCCTAGATTTGATTCCCCGGTCCGGAAGAAACTGGCCGACGGTAGTCAAACGTCCATCAAGCAGGACTTCAGACCTTAAGGTGCTGAATCTGAATCTCGCCACCGCCGTTCGCTTCGAAATTTGGAAGCCTTTTATCGGCCAAGGCCCTCTACCTTCGTCTTGTCAGGCAGTTCCTCTACCAGCTATGCTATCGTCGTTCGGCAAGTGGGACGTGAATTGCGCAAATGAATACCCGATATCGTGGCGTGGACCTTTGAATAAGAAAATGCAAGGGAATTTTACATTATGTATAGGATTCAGATTCCTCTTGTCAATAACAATTTTCTTGAAATTTAAGTCTGTTTATAGAAGCTCAACTTTTGATACAGCGAACTACTGCATTATGGGGGTCAATAGTCGTGGCAGAGAGCTGGGGTCTTGAATGCCATTTTCGGATGCAGTGCACATCGACGGCCATGATCCTGAAACTAAAGGTCGCTTCCATCTCTTTTACTGTGCAGCGCGCCCAGTAATTCCGGGTCCACCTCCGGGGTTTGGTATTCAAACTCGTGCCAGCAATTGCGATGATAGTAGCTAGTTGTTGCTTTTTGCTTATGGTAACCGGAAGAAGTTAATGGATAACATAGCACTGAGTACCTATTCAATTACATTTGTAAGTGTGGAGATAGGTACATTTACTTTAACTCAGGTGATCCATATCGACCGCCGTCGGTTTGATCAACATGACCAGTTTATTCATTATAAACAAGCTCATTCGTATAAATATCACTTGCAGGGTGGTCGGAATATGTCGTGAACTTGTAATCAATTTGAAGCTAAAAATGGAACCGCTGAAGTAATAATTTGTCAGTGCTGGTGCCGTTGATCTTCCCTTTAAGGAGACAGCCTGACGACTTCTATGAGCTAGCATATGCAAAGACAACAACTAGTTACTACCGTCATTATCAGTAGCAAAAGCAGCAATTCGAAAGTTCCGGGCTGGACCCAAATCACCGGATCCACTGTAGGTATTGGTGCTGCGTATTGAGTTCGGTTTGTGTGAACTTGAGAACAAGGGTAGCAGCTGGCTGAATCGGCGTGAATGCCAACACTTATGCACCATTTTGCCACCAATGAACAAAAACACCCGCACTTACCCAAATCCACACGTATTGTAACAAGGACAACAACACACGGTAGGATACTTGTATTTCACCGGCCAAACAAGTCAAGTCATGAAAAACACCATCGCTTGTATAGCCTTTTTTCCAGACTGCGCAGCATCAAAATTGCTTTTGCCGCTGTTTGAGCGCTTCGGCTGCTTTCTGGCCAGTAGCCCGTGGCCGATGGCTTGCTTCTTTTGTGCGTCATTTCCCTTCGGTTAGTCCGATTGTCTCAGTTGACAGCTCGATCGGCAGCCCCTCACCTGGGCTATCTTGCTGGTTGTCGGAGATCCCTCTGCTTCCTCTCTGGTAGTCCGTATGCCTCCTTTTACCTGCTTCGGGATGTCTCTGACATATTTGCCGCCTGTTCTTCTGTCTGTGGCCCTCGTTTGGTTCGTCCGTTCGCCTTGATGTTCACGCCGTTCCCTCGTTACAGTATGACTAAGTGAACCAGCTTATGCACATGTTTCACTGTATCATATAATCAGTGACCGTGAAATGCATTTGGGACTGTTTTGTGCCTGTGACTATGTTACACTTACGCCTAATGTGGCCGAGTACGTGCGCCTAGATTACTTCATTTTTACCAATAAACATTCACCCGGTTGCTTCGGTCTTCTGGATATCGAAAGTAACAACGGTCTCGAATCACAGCCGCGAATCAGTTAGAGTTTGTCTGATGCAGTGTTTCTGGTACTGAGACAACCGGTGAGAAGAATTACATCTGGAACAAATAGAGGGTGAAGGTATCGAAACATATCGTCTTGTAGGATAAAAGATTACTTATGTGAATGTTCAAGCAATTCGACGAAGGAAATATGGGGTATTTATCATTGTTTTGAGTGCTGTGAACTTTCGTACCACTTAAGTGCCCCAATTTGCGCAATCCTTTCTTATCCCTTGCCGACTTTTTATTATGTATTAGTGACAATATTGCAGAAAGCGGTGGCAGAAAATTAGAAGCTGTCATTTGGGGAGCGACCAGCGGTGGCGGTTGCAGGATTCGAACCACCGGGACATTTGCGCCCAGAGTCCAGGAAGATGACCGTTTGGCCATCGGTGCCCGACGTTATCTCGAAACTCATGATTATTCGAGGCAGCACAACCAAGTTCAATTTCCAATGCCTCAAGGTTCCATGGATTTTTGTGTTTCTCACTGCCGCTGGATGGGAGCCCATGTAATATAACGTTTGATGTCAGAATCATTGTAATGACCACTGGGTCACGGCGCGGATCTCCACCGCTCATATAATCTAATCTGGATTCACTCGATTGACCAGCGCTACGTTTTTTAGGTTTGAAGGTCTTGACCACCATCTATCTTGTGCGACCTGTGTTTCAAGTTTCCTTATAAGGATATGGCTCCCGCTTGTATAAGGAGCTTCCCGGGGTTACAAATGAATGATGAGTCTCAAGTGACGACCTAATGCTGGATGTTTTATAGGTGACCGATGGGTCCGTAGTCAGCGATGCCAAACCTACCCGTTATCCTATTTATCTCTCACTTCCATCTTTTTAAACACCAGACGCTGTTCTAGGTATTGAGATCCACCTGGTATTCCTCTAGGTGGCACACTCTGCTTAAATGAATCCTCTTAACCTGTGACTAGAATCATTTTGTGACATATTTTCTTCCGTTCAGAAGACGTTTCATGTAGGTTAAGCCACGACAGCACAGATCATGTTGCGACCTGCCAGACGACCACTGTCATGTTGCGATCAAGAACGCTGCATCATAGAGGGCCCCAGCATGCCTCGTAACTAGTCAGTTCATGTATCACTAAAAAAAGGATTTGGTTTATGTTGTTTTTTCATTCTGAGATGCATTACCAGTGAAAATCCTCTCATTCCTCACGATGCACGATTAAGGAAACAACATCAATCTTCTGAACGAGGTCACACTGATTTCAGTGTTTAATGGAGAGGTTGTAATTTTCCAGGTTTTGATCTGGCCGCAAGCATGCAACGCCTAGCAGTAAGAAGAAGTGGGTCACCGGAGCAATACCGCACACGCTCACCCAGGTGCCATAGTCCGTCACTGCGACAACATTTCGGCCCTTCAAAAAGAAAGATTTGTAAATACCACAGGCGCTTCGGTGAAGGAGCCAATCAACGCGAACCAGGGTGTACGTTCCCTGGTGCTCATCAGGGAAACTAAACACCCGGCCCGTGGTGGCGACCCACGAAGTCGAGTATCAGACCAACAGTCGCCTTTTGAACGTAAGGGACATCACTTCAAATAACTTATTCCTTGTAGACACCTGTGGCGAAGTGAGTGTCATCCCCCGACCGAGAGGCGACAATAGCGCACCGCAGGCACAAACACTACGCGCTGCCAATGACACGGCCATCCCCACAACTGGCCAGTGGTCGCTCACCTTGAACTTAGGTTTAAAGTGTAACTTTCGTTGGGTATTCATCATCTCCGATGTCCCGTACCCAATTCTAGGCATTGACACTTTGACTTGTCAGTCGATGCATGGCGCCGCAGGATGGTGGATCGTCAGACCACTCTCGCTGTTGCTGGTCATAATTGAAGAGTGAATCACATCACACCTTTTTTACGCTCAACAACCGACACACAAACCTTATGGCGAACTCAACGCCGCCTACCCGGCCATGTTTCGGCAGGCCGGGCCTCTTCCAGCAGTGACCACCAACGTCTCTCACCATATCGATACTAAAGGACCCCCAGTGTTCAGTAGGCCGCGTCGGTTAGTACCAGACAAGCTTCGTGTTGCACAGGCTGAATTCGAACACGCTAGAACTGGGTATAATACACCCATCTAGTAGCCCTTGGGCTTCCCCTCTTCATGTGGTTCCTAAATCCAGTGGTGATTGGTGACCCTGTGGTGACTACAGAGCACATAAAAAAGTCACCTCCATTGATAGATAACCGATTCCCTATACACGGGACCCTACTTCGTCTTTATCAGGTTGCTCCGTCTTCAACCGTATCGATTTAGTTCGTGCGTACAACCAGATCCCGGTAGCAGAGGCCGATATCCCTAAAACTGGCGTCACTACGCCTTTTGGGCTGTTCGAGTTTCTGCGAATGCCGTTTGGACTCAGCAATGCAGCCCAGACCTTTCAACGGTTCATGCACGAGGCAACTCGTGGTTTCGAAAATGTCCACGTATACCTGGATGATATTTTGGTGGCTAGTTCTTCAGAGCAAGAGCACGCCGCACACTTACGAGCACTTTTTAAACGCCCTAGCCAGCACGGCGTTACGACCAATATCACGAAATGCGAATTAGGCCGGTCTGATATCACCTTCATAGGACATTCTATTTCATCCTCGGGTATCCGCCCTCTGCCAGATAAAGTTTCCGCTATTCGCGACTACCCTGAACCCCAATCTTTTCGCCAGTTGCGTCAGTTTGCCAGCCTGGTGAATTTCTACCGCCGATTTATTCCTCGCTGTGCGGAAATAATGCAACCCCTCACCGACCTGTGGCGCGGAGGTAAGCGGAAGTTCGTGTTTCCCGACACGACACAAGTCGCATTTGCCTTGGTCAAAGATGCTGTCGCCAACACAACACTCCTTACCCACCCCGACCCTTTGGCTCCTATTTCGGCAGTGACGGATGCCTCGGACACAGCGGTTGGAACAGTACTGCAACAGTTCGTAGATGACTCTTGGCAACCTTTAGCATTCTTCTCCAAGCGCCTCCAACCCGCAGAATCAAGGTACAGCACGTACGGTAGAGAGTTATTAGCCATCTACCTGGGAATCCGTCATTTTCGACATGCACTCGAAGGCCGTTCGTTTACGGTGTTTACAGACCACAAGCCTTTGGTTTACGCACTAAAGTCAGCTTCGGATCGATACTCACCACGCAAGATTCGCCACTTAGACTTTGTCTCACAGTTTACTGTGGACATACGACACGTCTCTGGGGTACTTAATCTTGTCGCCGACAGCTTATCACGCGTACATCAACTAAGTCTGTCACCGACGCCTAACATCGACTTGGATGCAATGGCACAGGCCCAAACTACGGACCCTGGCATCGAGCAACTTCGACAAGACGGTTCTTTGAGCTTGACGACAGAACCTATCCCAACTTCCCAGAAAACCATCGTGTGCGATGTCACAAGGTCGCCCTAAGCCGGTGGTTCCTGCTGCCCACCGTTACCCTACTTTCCTGACACTCCATAATCTGGCTCATCCGGGTGTGACGGCCTCGGTGAAACTGATAACTGAGCGTTTTGTTTGGCACAATGTCAAACGAGATGTCCGTCAATGGGCTCGTGCTTGCCTGCAGTATCAACGTGTTAAGACCCATAGGCACACTAAGACGGCGTTAGCCAGGTTCCCGGAACCTGGAACACGTTTTCATCATGTGCACGTCGGCCTCGTAAGACCGCTTTCATCGTTCGCTTGGGTACGTCTACATACTCACATGTGTGGATCGTTTTACTCGCTGGCTGCAGGTCATTCCTATCCTTCGTCCCACGTCGGAAGAGGCCGCGAAAGCTTTTCTGGCCGGTTGGGTTAGTCATTTCGGTTGCCCGGCAATAGTGACTACCAATTGTGGTGCACACTTTGACGGCGCTTTTGGCAGCCTACTCGCTACGATCGGTTGCCAACACGTTAAGACGACAGCCTACCACCCTCAGGCTAATGGTATGGTTGAGCGTTTCCACCGACGATTAAAAGCCGCCCTTCGAGCAAACGGTAACCCCTTTGGAGTGAAACACTACCATTAGCACTCTTAAGCCTGCGTAGTACCGTTAAGGAGGAATTACACACAACACCGGCCGTACTAGTATATGGCTGTACACTTCGTCTGCCTGGGGAGTTGGTATCCCCCTCACCAACCGTGACTTTCGACTACGGTGACTATGCTCAGCGCCTTACGCAGCACATGCGACTGCTCAAGGCCAGTCTGCCACGCAAACAACAGTCTACAAGTTATGTCCCAACTGCGTTAGAAACCGCTACTGATATATTCCTTCGCGTCGATGGCGTTCGATCACCATTACAAGCGCCATACACTGGCCCGTTTCGGGTGATAAAACGTAGGGCAAAACATTTGTCATAGATATCAGCGAACGACACGACACCGTATCTATCGACCGTCTCAAGCCTGCCGTCATGGAGTGCGAGCCTCCCGGCCAGTTTACACCTGCTCAAGCCGCTCAGTCACCCGCACCGAGCGAGTTATTACTCGAACCACCCACAATTACGCCTAGTGAGGACTCGGCAGCTAGTCCATCAGAATCTCCAACCGTACCCGCCACGCGAAGTAGCCGTCGCGGTCGCCAATTACGAAATGCCGTCCGCTTCGCCGATTTCGTGACAATTTTTATAACCTATTGTTACCACTAAGTTGGGAAGTTCACCATGGACTTACCAATTAACAGGCCCGAGAAATTACAATCGGTAGTTATAACTTATTCTCTTCTGGTATCCTAGCGACTACGACAACACCGAACATCGTTCGTGTGTTGTTATTACGGTCCAACATCCGCCGGCACCCTCAGGCGCTATTTTGTTCCAGTGTACCTTGCCCTCTCTCAGACGGATTTACACAATCACATTAGCTTCATCCGTAGCTTCGCTGACTTTCGTGCACGTTCAAGGAGGCAACTACTCACTGGACAACGAGACGATTTGTCAGCGTGATACTGGAGACGACAACTGGACGCCCTTTTGGATGGACCTGACGAGGCATCTTCAGGCTCGCATGCGTATGAGACCCGTGGGCTCCAAAACACAGTTGGACCGACGCACATCGAACCTCGGGAGTGCAGGCACCGTTAAACTCATCAGCAGTCGTTCGACTTCACCAACAGTATAACGGATAAGCTATGAGGAGTTCCTAGACAATCAATATTTCCGGCCTACCATCAAGACCGAAGCCCAACTCTGTCGGACTTCTAGGAGGAGGCCCCTGTAGTGGTGGTCATCTTCGTTGATACTTTTACCACGTTTATTGTTTACCTGAATGCTGACTACCAGGCGCGGTTGCCATATGACCGTTGCTCTTGCGCACGCTCTCACGCACGCTCCCAAATACACGCTAACCACTATCTCTCCCAATCGCCTTCTCGTTCTCACGGGTCGTGGAGAATACTGTTCTGTTTAACATATTCGTATAGTGTCGAGCATTAGAGTAACGTGCAAGTGGTCCAGGCAGTACAAAGGACCACGATACCATTACAAATTCTCTACTTAACGGATATTTCTTGGCTTTGGGACTAACGAACGATCAGTAAGATGGCTCCACTTCATTTAGTACTTTCTTTCTAAAAGGAAAGGAACTAAGCACCCGATCCGAGTCACAAGACAATCGATCACAATATCAGGGGGTCCTAATGTGAGTTTTATATCAGACCTGAGAATGTTCAAAGGTTTGAAGGTTTTGTGTTCTGCTTGCTTGCAGTACGAGAAATCTCATTTGGACCAATCACTGTTCATTTGCCCGTTGTGTACTCCTATCATCGTTCATGCATTTCCAAACACGACCAAATACATTGTGCTCGCATGACTCATCTTGGTGCAACCCCTGATATTGATTATCGTACTGCACATGTCTCGCGTGCATGATCCGCCCTCGCATCACGTGACGACGGCTGACATGTTTGGGCTTACCAGTCACATTGTCTATACGAAAGTTAATGCTGAATAATCATGTTCAGTACTTGCTGAAGTATTAAGTCGAGTTTAAAATGTACCAAAAATGTGGGGTTGGGCAATTTGCCATTCGGTCAATTCAGTTGATCTCATGGTTGGTAATGTGATGCGATAAAAACAAAGGTAACTTCACGAATAACAAGCGTTTCATTTCGCTAGAGTAAAGACAAATGATTATCTACAGAAAAAAATTGAGAATTGGGGACGGCGAAGTAGACCGCATTTTCGACAGCATTTATCCGTTTGCTTGTTCGGCACCATACACGGTGACTGACCCGCTTTTCGTCAGTGCTCATGGATAGATTCCGAGTTCAAAAGCAGTTCCCTTCAGTCACGGTGATTCCAGTATCTGTTTTGCCAGAAACCTTCAAACCTTTTCATTCCGTGAACCAAATATGCCAATGCAGTCTGGTCAGTACCGACCGATGAGAGTCAGTCGATGATATCCGGTTTCGGCGGGGGTTACAAGATACACAAGTGGTTGCAACAGAGGATGGGAAGGGATCGTTTTCTGCGTTTGTGTAACTGGCCAAGTAAAACGTCGTTTTGCTAATTAGATCAAGATGAATGAATACAACGAACGTCACAGATTCTAGATGACGTGAAAGTTTTCTAGAACTAATTCAAACCTCTTGATAGTACGTTTGCTTGAAATGAACAGAAACATGTTGTCAAGGTCTGTTGCTTAGCCAGATTTATGGCACGTGACTACACGCGGTCAGAGTTCATAATTCCTATGATATTATTTTCAGCTGACTATCATAATTTGCTTAGTGGTGCAATAAAGGATGTTAAACAATTGTCAACTGTCTGATGAACACAAGTAAGCTGAATATGAGACCAAAAATGATTGCTCAGTTTCTGTCTTGCATATCTTCACCGGAAGCTAGTGAATCTCATAGTAGAATAAACCAATCACATGTTGTGGAAGTGGACGATGAATGAATCTAGCCGCATATACATTGTAAATACTTTCTCAACCGTTTAAAGTGAAACATAACTTTTCCTTTCTTCATTGTACGTTTAAAAGGCGGCCAGTCACAGGAGATTCATATATAATCAGAATAGGCACAAAATGGGTCAAAATGACGACAGTAACATCAAGGTTCGATTCAGTTATTCTTATACACACAGGTTGTACTGAAATGTAGTGAAATGTAGCAGAGCGTCGTTCACATGACGCGAGAGTACGCCCGAGGAGCGATAATTCTCTACGTGAGAACTAATTATCCTAATCCCGACTGATTTTTACCACTGAAACGCCCCAAGAGCAAACACAGCCTTCGATCGAACACGGACATCGGGCTGAATACACACACACACACACACACACACACACACACACACACACATCTGAATCAGTTTACTAAACACTGACAGACTGGCGTATTCGGTTGCAGAATACTTATTATGTGAGCGTTTTTTCCTGTTTAGCTTTCACATTTCGAGCGCCCATCTATGCAATGGATGCCACTACGGAAATTCATTCGAACAAATAATATACATAATTTACTTGCGACTTTTTGAAACCCTCCGGTGTGGCTCCGAATTTCTTCATGCAGAAATCAAATCAAACAATTTGATTGTTGCGAAATATTTTATGAACTGTCTAATGATTAGCAACGTTTGAGATTTCTCAGTACCACGCTTGCACAGTATACTGATTGCCTTTCCTGAAGGACCAACTTTTGACATAAACTGCTGGATGTATTTTGTATCATACACCGATGGATGTGGAGTTCCCGGTGCCAAGTGTCAAGATTCGCTTGCGTAGGACGGAAGCAAGCCGCTTTTTAAAGGCAACGCTATTCAAAACACCAAGATTGACAAACTCAGAATGTCAGTTATTTCACTCGTACATGGCGATGTTCCACGTGAACCAAGGCCATCGAGTTGACCTGCCCGGTCAATAAAGACGCAACTGCGTTAGAGTGATCCAATGTTGTTAGTGCTTAGGTAGACCACGCTAATAAAGTTTCCCTCGTCACTGCTGCCTAAAGAAGCAAATTATTCGAGCCACAATTTTCCCCGATTGTAGCCATACAATCCCATTCCAATTAGTGGCTTATCTGGTATACTTCCACTGTTGTTTCCTCGTATACGAAATCTCATAATGATTCAGCCAGTTGGTTGAAGTTCCTTGTTGCGGAAGCAGGTGAAGTCATTGGAATTTTTTCAGTCTACAGACGAGATTACCGATCTAGATGAGGCATCCACACATCGACCCCAACTCAACGTGACCGAGGATCCGAAAGACAGTTGTGTTGTAATCAATGGCCGTTCTGTCAAGCAAGAGTAGATGAGTGTCAGGGAGGCCCAACCATAGCTACCAGTTCCAGTTCGAAGATCAGTACCATATGCGAGTCAGACTGACGAGTAGTTCATGGGGGGGGGGGAAGTTGTGGTGACTGAACAGGCATCACACGGGACACGGTTTGTCTTGGTGCTACGTACGCGATTTTCACACGTGGCACATAGAGCTTCAAGTCCACTTATATATGATGGGAAAAGTCTCCAACTGTTTATGTCAAAAGTTGGTCCTTCAGGAAGAGCGATCAGTATGTTGTGCAATGAAATCTCAGAGGCTGCTAATTATTCGGTGGTTTATAAAACCTTTTCAACCAATCAGATTGCCCGATTTAGAAAGTTTCAAATAAAAGTCCGTTCTCGACTAATCAGGAAAAGCCATTGATTTTCGTTTGGTTGACTGTCCTTTTGGACTCCACGTTTCACGCGCAAACCTCAGGTCATCCGACCAACCTGCAGCCATTGAAGTCGTGAAACAAAAGTACATCCAACACATCCTTCCCGTTTTGAAAGCTCTTACTTGAATACCGGATGATAACTTAGCCCACTCCGAGTTCTAGATGATTAGTGCTAATCTCCGACCGGTGATTCTATAGTGCTGTCTGCTTCAGTCGCTTTCTCGTCCTATTCGGTTTCTTCCTCTGCATCTTCTTTGTCTCCTCCATTGTTTCTGTCTTATCTGGTACCTAATAGATTGTTTATGATGAAATTGGGTGGTCCACTGATTATCCTGATGTGTTGACTACTAGTTCAACCAATGGACCAACTTTACCTATAAAACTATGGTACTACTCACATAAGGTTGACCTTGACAGCGTTCAAGACGATAATATCAACAAGCACGATGCTGAGCAAAGGATTAGGCAAACCAACTCTCCCATCAGCCGATTTCATGGCCAACTGAATGGTCAGGCTTAATTTATGCAAGCAACGAATCCCAATACGTTTGGTGGTGTTATCAGGGCCTAACCAATATTATCATCTTCCCAACCAAACTTAACGCCCCGCTTGATTTTCGTCTTGGCAATAATCTAGAAGTGTTTTATATTGCTTTCCACCCTTCATCTGGATGTACTGATCTTTCGACTGTGAAACTTTTCTCAGCAATTTACCCTCAGATTTGTCAACCACATTTCAATCACAACCACGACCGTTAGATTTTCAGGCTGCAGTTTCACCCGGAAAATCTCTCACAACTCAGAAATATGGCTGATAATTCTGACCTAGGCATATCTTCTCACTTCGACTGTTCGCTGTTTTGTGAACATTTAACTGAGTACCTCGACCCCTATTTTAATGGCTGTTGCCCAATGGAAACTTTGAACATCCGACCAGATCGTTACTCTCCCTCTCAGCTGAAACGTTCGCGTCGTATGAAGGAGCGCGCCTTCAAGATCAGAGACCAAGATAAAGTGAAAGCTCTATCAAAACCCATCAGTATTGAGCGTCAAAGACTAAAAGTTCTGTAAATTCAAACGCTTATCACCTACAGTAACTGCAGGGAGACACAGAAGACGATCATGCGCCAAAGCGGTGTTAATTCTCGTAAACGGTCACTTTTAACAGACGATGATGAACTCAGTCCTCGCTTTACTGCTACCGCATACCCATCAGTCGTCCCATATCACGGTGCTGACTTTCCCCAGAACCTTGCCACGGAGAGCATCACCTTCTTGACCGTATTTAAAGAGCTCCTTCGCCTCAACACAGGTAAAGCAAGCGTCCCAGACTTCCTACAAACGATCCTATTAAATGAGTGCACCACCACAATAACCACTATACTTTCTGACCTCTTCGGCCTATGCTTTAATCGTAACACCATTCTCCATTGATTTAAAGTTGCTTGTATCACTCCAGTACAGAAAGGGTATATGTAAACCGCATCCAACAGATTGTACTTCAGTAGTTCCTATATTGTCTGTAAGGATTATATTTAAAAAACTGTCTACCTAGAGTAATATGTTGTACTCCAAACAAGTTGCATATCACTGATCATGATCAAATCTAGATGCCGTTTGTGGCTTTTCTCGCCCACTCCTTTCTATCATTGTTGCGTCGCCGACCCATGTGTCATTGGCATTCGCACGTGATTCATTCTGGTCCCTTTGGCATTGCACTGGGGTGCGCGGTGCGTGTCTGTCCCACGCTAGGCTTCTTTCCGCTTTACCAATCACATGAGGCCAGGTGCACGTGTCATTGACTGATTCGTTGTTCCTGTCCCTTTGACTAATTATTATGCTTGAGCTTGGAAGTGGATGATTCACTTGTTTGCTCGCTTGTCTAGTTACGTGCGAGTTTACTGATGTCCCAACAAACGGATCTAATGCGTACTATGTTCTTTCAATTCTGAACACAACAATCATCAACTGACTGCAGAAGTTAAGTAGATACTGTTTGTTAATCTACTATAGGAAAGTATTCAATTGCGTAGTCAGATCAAAACTTACCCCAAAATGCTTTCTGTCTCAGGCGTCAGTACCTCTGAAATTAATCTTTTGTCTAACCACGTTTCTAGTCAATAACAGTTCAAAAGTTATTGTGGATGAACTTCTCCCATGCTGCATCCTCAAGGTCGTCATTTCGTCATCGATCTTGTTTTCTTTCTAAATATCACCCATGCTCACGTATGGCGACTCCTTCTTAAAGTATATGCAGATGATGTAATTTTTCGAATGATGAACTCCAATAGCTCCACATTTTCCTATTTACAACAAAGAGTATCTGAGCTCGTCAGTTGGTCTCCAAGTCGCGGCCTAGGAATGAATCCTTCAAAGAGCTCTATTAAGACCTCACTAAAGCAACCGGTACTCCGATCCGGACTTAGTCATCAACATAATACTCTCCGTCAAGTACCTCGGAGTAACCAACAGCCGAGATTTTACCTGGACAGATCATGTCGCGGCAGTCTTCTAAAAACCCCGACGACCCAACCTACTCTTGATAAGATTCGGGCAATTTTCCACCCTATTTCACTTAATGAGATACTTTGTATTTTTATGCATACACACACGGACTCTATGCTTCCTAAATCATATTCTTCGGACTGCTTTTCAAACTGTCGTTAGGTCCCTTTGCCGTTCGTCTCCACTTTGTCGAATCCCTCCCTACCCGGTCATCCGTTTTATGGTAACCCAAAATCTTAAGGCTTGTTTGACATTCTCTCACAAGGCTGTCAAAACACTTCCTCCATTCCGATATTAACACACGCATATTACCATCTGCCACTAGATCTCATTATGAACATCCTTTTGCTTGTAATAAAGCTTATAAATCCACGGTGGTTCTTTACCTAGCTCGATTCCTCACCAACCGACTTTCTAAACTTGCTCTGTTAAACACGTTTTTATTAGATTCCGGAATATGCACATTGTGACATCAGAACACGTTTTCAGAGACAAACAATTGTTTTCAATGAATCATTCTCAAGTCTTTACAAATCATATAGGAGATGGTTGTGCTGAAATGGTCAAGGGTCATTCGGATTGGACGTAGTTTGTGGGAGGGGGGCAGGTTGGGGTTAGATCGACTTGTCGATCTGCACGACTAGGTCGTGACGGTCACATGGTTCGGAGCTGAGTGACTGGGGTGGGGGTGGTCCACTTGCGGCCAGGGTAATTGGAGGGCTTGGACGAACTTCTTCTGTGTACACAGAGCAGGTGCGAACAGACGGATGCTAATCGCCTCTGCGGTGGCCAGTGTGTGTAAGCGGATGTGTTTGTGGGGATGGGAGGCCCTCAATAGACGATTTTGAATGCCGAATCCGTGCTTATTTTGTGACCTGAGTCTACCAGATGTCCGAGAATGGCACTCCCTATGGTTCCTGTTCCTCCATGTTGTAGCCATCGTGGACAGTGTTCCTTAATTCTTTGGGATAGTTGCCTTGCCGTTCGGCCAATGTAGGTTGCATTACATTTGCACCTGAACAAATAGATTACCATTGAGTTGGCCAGCATTGGCAACACATCCTTATTGGAATTTCGGATAATGGGAGAGCTTGCAAATACACAGGCAACACGAGCTGAGTTGAATGTTCCACTCACCGCACGCGTTAAACGTCTGTTGACATGGTCGGATATGGCATCTCCTTTGAATGGCATACGGATAAACAGTTTCTTCTTAGGGACGTCATAACTTGGAGCACATTTGGGTCTATCTTTCAGATTTTGTTCTATAAAGCGCTCAGGGTAACCGTTTTCCTTGAGAGTGTTTCTAACTAAATGCAGTTCTTCTTCTACGGTCTCCTGCGAGCATAACTTTCTTACTCTCTAGGCTAAGCATTGGACAAGGTTTCTTTTCTGTCGTATGGGTACAAAACTGAGAAAGTTGGTGTACTGTGCAGTCCATGTTTGCTTTCTATGTATCCTTCTTTCGACCGTTCCATTGGTGTTCCTGTGTATGGAGACATCCAGAAAGGCCAACGTGTCGTTCTTTTCGGTCTCCATCGTGAACTGAATGGCTTTATGAGCATTGTTGAACATCTGTTTCATTTATTTGCAAGCTCTCCCATTATCCGAAATTCCAATAAGGATGTGTTGCCAATGCTGGCCAACTCAATGGTAATCTATTTGTTCAGGTGCAGATGTATTGCAACCTACATTCGCCGAACGACAAAGCAATTATCTCAAAGAATTAAGGAACATTGTCCACGATGGCTACAACATGGAGGAACAGGAACCATAGGGAGTGCCATTCTCGGACATCTGGTAGACTCAGGTCACAAAATAAGCACGGATTCGGCATTCAAAATCGTCTATCGAGGGCCTCCCAATCCCCACAAACACATCCGCTTACACACACTGGCCACCGCAGAGGCGATTAGCATCCGTCTTTTCGCACCTGCTCTGCGTACACAGAAGAAGTTCGTCCAAGCCCTCCAATTACCCTGGCCGCAAGTGGACCACCCCCACCCCAGTCACTCAGCTCCGAACCATGTGACCGTCACGACCTAGTCGTGCAGATCGACAAGTCGATCTAACCCCAACCTGCCCCCCTCCCACAAACTACGTCCAATCCGAATGACCCTTGACCATTTCAGCACAACCATCTCCTATATGATTTGTAAAGACTTGAGAATGATTCATTGAAAACAATTGTTTGTCTCTGAAAACGTGTTCTGACGTTCTTATTATTTCATACATCCAGTTCCTTATAGAAATTTCATGAGACCAGGAATAAACGTCATCACAGGACAAATTGAATTCAAGTGTTTTTCATAATCTTTTCAACTGTGCACAGCATTGCACGAAGGCTTGTTCAGAATAATGACAAATCTGTAGAGATTGCGAACTAGCTAAAGAGAATCAGTGCGAAGGTCAAAGATCATCAGTCACTCTCGGATTGGATTTGGGGAGGAAAAGGGGATGGCATTCACCGGTTGAAATCACACTAACTTCCCTACCGTGGTAAGACCAGATTGGCTATGAAGTCCTTTTGTCAGGACTGTAATGTCGAACATCGGTGGCGTTGACGAAAAGTAGTAGTCTTCCGGTCATCTGGTGAAATACCACCCGAATCATCCGTTTGGGCCTGTCGCAGACCTTACCGTTAAATAAATGTCGGGTGACCGAAGTGGATGAAATTTTTGGACCACTTGGTGTTCAGTTCTTGGGACGTATTCTGAAATCCTTGTGGACAATCGTCTCTCCGTTCATCCGTAAGTGCAATAAAGAATGTAGACGCAACAGAAGATAATTATTGAGTTTGGCTTGCCTAAGTTGGATTCTGCAATCAATCTTCTCGTCTTATGGAGCATGTTCTGATCCATCCCACTGACCCTAATGAGAGGTATATTTTACCTGCGAATTTATTATTTATTAGTGTCAAACAGAATGAATATATAGTTTGTTGGTTCATGTACCCTCTCGTCGCACAAAAAGCATCGGTCTTACTGATGTGAGCGACCGAACCTAGAGGCTTAAACACTAGTGACAGGATCCATTTTTCATCCTATTTATCCACACCATCGATCGGCTATCCTATCGCTCGTTGTTCCGCTGTTTCAAGCCTTCGGTCCGGCACTGCACAATTGCCGACTGACAGCGTGATTTGGCCATCTACCAATGATGAGCCAACATATTCTCACATTCTTCCTCCACTGATAGAGATGAGCGCTCGATGCTCTCCTGCGTCCATACGGACCTTTGCCAATCTCCGCAACAATGGCACTACCATTGTTTATGCACCTTTTACTTCTTATCCAACTAAATCTGAAAACCATGAGGCCTCTCGTTTCCTCCGTCTGTGAGATCTTGCTGGAACAACCAGAACAAACAGTTCTTCTCTTTTTTCCTGTCCTCACAAATTTAGTACCGAATGATTTCATCGGTTCGTATCACACTAGGAAGTAAATGTTAGGTTATTATTCAAATGGCCCAGAATTTTCTGTCAATGTCCTTAACCTCCTCTTCGGCGGTGACATTCGCATATAAAACTTGGGGTGTTCTCTATCATTATTCTTCGTGATCGGGATGTTTGTTTCATTAGAATGGGCCTAACAGCATTCTTCCATTTTCTGGGTAACTTTCGTAGGGTCTTCTGTGTCTTCACGTGCGTCAGAACAGAAAGTCATCAAAGTACGCCTGGCTTCATCCCACAGGCAATACCGGGGCATAGCAATCTGATAATCCTTCGACTTCGAAAACAGTTGCTTAAGGACTGCAAAATATTGAAGTCTCTGCTGCCGAAAAATCCATTCCACTGACAAACGATCTTCGTCGATCATGTTCAGTGGTGCTAGAAGTGAGAAACCACAAGTTCTTGACCTATACATAGTCAAACAGCCACGGCTTTCGTGATTTTCCTTTGAAACCATGTCCTGATCCGTCCTGGTAGCTCTAGGTGGAAGACAGTTCTACCTTCGAACCACCTCATTTATCATACGGAAACAAGCAATTTATATAGGATAGTAGGTGACCGTAGCCAAAACCAGGGTACGCAGCGCACTGGTCCAGAACTCCTCTCATAACCAGGTCTCCTGACTGGCTCGTTGAAGTCCATTAGGACAACCGTTGGTCACTAATTGACTGGTCTTCATTTCGTTCGATTAAAACAGCTCCTGACCGGTGATTGGTTGTTTCCGCTCTGCTCGGTGAGGGTGACTGTTCGCCACTGATCAGATGGTCTCGTTCCGTTTGATCACAAACTGATTGGGCCAGCGACCCACTTCGCTGGCCTGAAATTTGCCATCGATCTTGAGTAGACAATGACATGGTGTCTGCCAACTAGACTGGGCCGTCTAACACCACCTCAGTCAATACATTCACAGAGCATTATTAACAGAGCGGCGTAATGTCTTTTTAGTGTGTTTTAGGAGGAGCTACATTAGGTCATCATTTCGGTTGCATTTAAAGTGTGGCGTTAAAAACACGGCATTCTTCGGAATGTCGTATTTTTCGACTTCTGGCTTGGTCATTATGCCATTCTTTGCTATTAATTTCCATGGGTAGCTATTGTCTTAGAATGTAGAGGACGTGAATTGAAGATCGTCTCCCAGTGCTTCGGTGGAATAAATTCCACTTACTCTAGTGAGTAGACACTTTAACAAGGCTGGCTTACATTGTATCGGACAGATGCTTCTTAAAATCAGGTATCGCCTTATCAAGGTTGGTTTGTGAAGTGTAGATAGGATGAGAGGTCCATCATCTTTCCTTGAGACTT
Organism: Fasciola hepatica; assembly: GCA_948099385.1. NCBI lineage: Eukaryota > Metazoa > Platyhelminthes > Trematoda > Plagiorchiida > Fasciolidae > Fasciola > Fasciola hepatica. The sequence goes on along the minus strand of CANUEZ040000060.1, from coordinate 3,538,888 downwards.
TAACATCTAAGAAATGGAAGGCCGAATATAAGTCGTGCTCTACGGTAAGTCCGATATTTGAATGACAGTGGCTTAAAATTCTCGGCATGCTTTGTGCTTGTTTCTGTCTTCAAGAACAACAAACGGGTCGCCAACATAACGACCGGAGAAAAACGTCCTTAGTATACGACATCACAGATTTGTTTCGCCCAGATGTCCCATGAAGATATCGGTTTTTCCATTGCTATACCATCAGTCTGTTGATGTAGGTTATAACTGAAGGAGAATCGCACATCTTTCGTACACAGCAGTTGGATATGTTGAGATGGGATAATAATGTCGGTTGCAAGGTGGAAGGTAATATTAATGTTCTGCTCTGGAGGGACACCGGATAACAACGAACAGACTTGGGAAGCAAAGGATGGCGAAAAAGCTCGTTTTCAGTTATTCCTAATCATCCGGATAATCCTGTGCCACCCAAAGTGTGAACAACGATCACTAACGCTACTTTTTGACTGTATCCCTTATGCATTTAGTTAAATATATTACGTTTGGGTATTATTAAGAATCACTGGAAACCAGCCTGTGCACCAACCTGTGTTTCCCAGACGAGCAGACGTCATGCAGTACTACATATTTTGCAAAACATTCAAGTCCCTGATTTTGTTCACAAACTCAAATGAATCCCTCAGACAGCGCACCGAGAACTTAGATTTGATGGGTTCGATCAAGCTGGCCAACCATCGTGCCAGTTTTTGATGTGACTTCTCAACCATAGATAGTATGTGCCGCAGGGATATTCCATCATTATGAATCTTAGGTAGGCAGTATACTCAAGTCGGTCACTTTCCACGAGGCAGAATTTGAGCAGAAGTGGAAGCCCCTACGAAACAATCCTTGTATAGCTGTCACCAATACGGAGTGATCGAATGTGCAACAACTGCCGCCCGGTCACATCCAGAACGTTCGGAAATAAAACAGCTAGAATCAGCAAATACCTCTTGTATTTTTAAGAGATAACCATTGATGTGCATTATGCCAGTACCAGAACCTTCGTCTAGTCTTAGAATAAATGTTTCTTCATTTCTGCGAAGTTCGTTCAACGCTTTCCAAAGGTCCTCTGACGTTGTTCTCAAGGAGCCTGAATGACGACAGTTATCTGATTTTCTCGACTAACTGCCTTGGCTTCGAACCAGTTAACTATGTCTGGCGATTTTATAGTTAAATCTGAAAACTGAATTCAAACTGTTTTGGTATGATGCTTGTTCATGCCCTCATGTAATTTTTATTATTGCCGATTTTCGCACCGTAGTGGTTTGCAGTCGCTAAATATTCACCCTCGGTTGCATTAGGTGTATGACTGGTTCAACTTCATTGGACACCTACTCAACATAGGAAATTAATCAGTTCGAGATTTATAAGAATAATTATACCGCTTATTTCCATCAACAAATACGCATCACCAATATGCAAAAGGAATTTCATTGAGCACGACTTAAAATATTCCGATAGTCAACTCCAAAACGACACGGATTTCAACCCACGGTTTATCTCGCTTTCAATCGTAGAAGTGCTGTGGAGAGCAGCAGATTGCAAAGATATGAGACTGGTATTATTCCAGCTCTAAGCTATCACATCTTCAACTCAGAAACTGTGTATGCAAAATCTAATAAGAGGAAATTTCTGGATAAGAATCAGAATACTGCATCCAAAAACAGCACTGATGGCCCTTCTTATTTCAATGGCATTTACCATCAAATGATTTCATGCACACAAAAAAATAATGCATTTGAACTTTCATTGACAGGAAGAACAATAATCCTGGTTGAATCCATTTTGTGAATCCCAGATGTCTTCAACATCCATGGACCGTGTATAGGGATGTAAGGAATAAAACGATACTGTTCATATTGTCTTTTTCTCTGACACAAACTCTGAGCGATTTTTTCCATGCTCAACCAACCAGTGTGTCTCACAAAGACAATAGCTAATCTCGTTTTTCCGATAAGTTTCAGTTTGAGCAGAGCTCCTCATTTACAAAGGAATGCTTGAACTGATCACATATTCTTGTTAGAAAACCATTGTCTACATATTTGCGTTATCTTGATAGGGAGTAGAACAAACTGACATACATGATGTCCGTTGCGGACACCATTCCTAACGATATGCCTGACGAAAACAATAACCCAATTCGTGTTCTCCAACAATCTGAAGTTCGAGACAAATATCTGATTCACAAAGGAACGCTAGAACTGATCACATGCGTTATATACTTTCAGTTATTCAGTTATCCAGTCTGTATAAGCAAAAAATCCGGAATCATTTTGCTCGGCGAACGAACCGAATCGCAACGAAATGGTTTATGGTGACCCATCTGAATCTTTTCATCAAAATCTGTGCATGAAACGTATTTGCATAATCAAGCGAGCATCTGAACAATTTAGTATGGTCTTACTTTATTCAACCGTGCGAACTGATCGGTTTGCCGTTTGCTTCTTGTATACACTCAGTGCCAGTGTTGTGGATGGGTTCGGTATTAGGCATTGCTGATTTGAAGCAAGTCGCTGAGAGTCAGTCCAGTTAAAGTAGCGGCTATCTACCCGCCGGGTTCACACATCCAACTGAGACAGATTAACAAAAAGTTTATGAATATTTAACGATGAAGTGAACATTGCCTTTCGGTGGAGAATCATTTCACAAGAAACAGATCCGCCCCTGTGAACAACATATGACCATGGACAAATATGATGACAATAGTTCCCCTATCAAGAAAAACTGGTCGGGATCACTTAGACAGAGATATTGCTTTCAGGGAGGGAGACGATCAAAAGGAATTAGGCACATAAGTATTATCATTTTGAAGGGCTTTTTCTAGCTAAAACGAGTATTTTCTGCCTTTCAACCATTCTACAAAGTTAACTGCTCGTTTACTGTCCGGCATTCTCATTTTTTACTACCGAGGTATTTTCGTGCAATCAGACGGATAACATGTACGCCGTAACTAATTTGCACATGGGTGGAATAACATCCAAGAACCTTGCGGCTTTTCTTATCAAAAATATGAATGTAACTGCTTTTGATAATATGCTTCGTCTCCTAAATTGAGCTACATCGCCCCCCCCCCCCCAGATCGCAACTTCTTTGATGGCAGCAGTATCCCTCCAAGGAACTTTTTGACTGCTTTCCTCCTTGAATGTAGTACCTCTTAGCAAGAAATAAAGTGAATGAGTCTAATTAGTGTTTCTTGAGTGGGAAGCCTGCTGCTCATCACGGATAAATACAAATTAGATTTTACAAGGAGAATGATAGTAGTAAGGCTCAAATATAGTTCCGAATGTGCATTGCAATTTTCCAGTAACAAAAGAATCAGTCGGTCTTTGGCAGCCAGCACATTGATGCATCGTCTCAGGCACACTTTGGCTATGCTCCTGGCGGTCCAAGTGCTACGATTGTTTTCGTAATCTGCTCTAGTTTGTGATCGATTTTTGAAATACATCAGATCATCACTTCGTCGATGAATATGGGTTTTATTTTTTCACTGAGTGCACTGCCCCATAACATTATTTTTAGCCGGGTTTGTTTTTTTCATGACAGAACATTTTCACCTGCTTGAGCAAGGCTGAGGTACGCCTCACAACAACAAATCTGTTTCATCAATACTGAGTATGCTGCCAGACCGGAAATTTTATAGTGCTTGATCCAGAAGTTTCACGAAATTTGGTACAAAAACGGTTTACTTGCATCGTGATTACTGATCATGTTGACAGGCGCAAATTATCGAGGCTTCCGCGTGAGATGGAAACCTTTCCACCCCCAGTCAACCGAAATATCTCTTATTAATACTGACTGACCCAAACAAAACTCGGTTAACATGATTAGAACTCACCGAACCCAGTGGGCTACGGATTCCAACTGATAATATATCCATAGAAAAGAGTGTATAACCCCTTTCGATCCGAAGATGTCTTAAACGTATTTTACCCAAGGATGTTTCACTCTGATGGGTAAAATTCTAATAGAAGTGTTTCTTGTTCGGTTCTGGAGGATTTACTGCAAGGTGAGAGGTTTTCTACAGAGAAATGTTTTGTACGTCAAAAGTGCAGAAATGTTGTTGAAGTCAGACAGATTGTATTATGATCAGGTGTACTAGATTTTCTATTATTTATCTAAAGATGAGCTCATTGAGCAGACTCCGCTACATCGTCAAATAGGACCAAATTTACTGTTGGATATGGTCGAAAAATGTGGCCCTACCCTGTGGTTAAAGAACTGCATTAGGCTGCTGTATTACAGTCATCAAAGTGGTCTATGCAACAACAAGTCACCCACACTGTTTACTGTGATTAACCGATAGGGCATTGCCAACAAAATAGCATATTTCCGCGAGACCACAGCTAAACACTGACGTGATTCAAGTGCACAGGATTGTACCATGTTAACAAGAAAGCTGTGTTCTAATCGTACTGAGGTACCAAGCAGAATGTAACTTAGCTGCAGAAGCGGAGCATTTGATACAATGAAATCAGACGATACTCGCAAAACTCCACAAAGCATTTTACTGCGAAGATTTGAAAATCTGTGCTTTCACTTGTGTGAGAATATGGCTAGAACTCAGCAGCCCGAAGTTGGTATTCTATAGTACTATTGAAGGTTTCTGATACACTAACGAAAGTGGGGTTATTCACATCAATCATTCATGACGTAGGTTTATTTGCAGAGTAGTATTATTGCTCCAGGTCCTAATGGATATCCGTCAATCACCGTTCAGCTGCTTTACTCTGTTTACGACTGATCAACTAGGCATGCTCAACAAGCTATCAAAAACTGTCTTTATTAGGTTCTTGTCATGTTTGTCGACTTTAGGCTAAAAGCTCATAATAGTGTACAAATCATAAGCAACCACCGATAGCCTACTACAAAAGTCAAACCATTATCTATCCCAGGGCTTAATGTCTTTCATGACTTTCAGATAAGTTTACAACACGAACGTGTTCGGTGATCATCCGAATCCGGATGTGCCAATTCAAAATCAAAACACCCATTTGTTGACGTGTACAAAACAGCGGGACAGAAATCACTTCCGGTCTCGCAGTATACAAATTTCGTACAGTACACGTCAAAAGGCTTCAGTGAATGGGTGAGACTATCCAGGTCAGGTAGTCCGGAACTCAGCAATCACGAACAGACAGAAAAGTAAACACGGATGTACACAAATCAGCAGTCCATACGCCGCTTCATCAATAATAGGTCATATGAAAACTGTGTAAATCTGCGAAGTGGTCACCTTTCGTGTGTTACAGGAACAAGCCATGTTTTTCCACCTCCAAAAAACAATGCGATAAGCACTGGCATTGCCAGGCATCAATGACAAATGGATACGGTTCTTCTGGGGAACACTTTCATCTTCTGATAGATGGAGGGTATGGACCAACAGAAATGAACAGATGATCACTTAAGCACCCCAGAAAAAGAAAAATTACTCTCTAGAAAAATGGCTCGATTCATGTTATTTGCTAAAGTTGAGCGATCTGCTCTGATTTGAATTTCGTTGCAAATATAACTGAAAAGGGACATTCAGCATGGCAACACTATGAGGTTTGAAGACTGAAGCAAGAACAAGCAAAAGTTACTCATTTTATTCATATCCTTGTCTATTCTAAGATCAACAATGAACTCAGCTCGAGTGTTAATCTCTCAGCCACTAATTTACAACTTTGTAATTATCCTATCATCTTTTCATCCGAATTAATCCATGGGTCAAGTAGAAGGGACATTTCTCATGGCCTCAAACGATCACCGTACCATAAATTAAAACCGGAATCATAAGCCAGACTCAGTTGTTGGAGAACCTTATAAGGTCTCACTAGGTCAGTCGTAATAAGGAGTAAAGCGGAAGCATATTGCTGATCTTTCCCTAGTGGGAAAATTGGTGACCGGATCTAAATGCGATACAGATTTTAATAATTAAAAAACGTATATAAAACTGCACTTACAAACTACTTATTGCATTCTAGTGAAACCAAAAATTAATTCACAAAAGTTCATCACCGGGTTAATACAGTCGCCTGAGTGCTGAATATCACAAATGTATTGAAAACAACCAGTGTCACGCGTCTCTCGAGCTCATCTACATTAGACTGAGTTTCACCTCCTAACGTGCAATCAGTTTCTTGTGTCCTCAAGCATCTGGTACATTAGAGTGCAGTCACACAGCCGTTTCAGACTGAGAGAAATTTGATGAAAACAGACGCGATTTGTGGAACTGTAGGGCACAAGTAGATAACACGAATCGGACATTAATGAATGAGGTTTATCACAAAAGATTGTGAACGTAATGATCAGTTCAATTATTGCAAACTGTCATAATAAGGTAGCAAAGACGCAACGAAACCGAAGAATATCCTGAGGTCATTTATTTGGTAATCGATACGTGATAAATTTCTTTTGAAGGAATCCGAGTTAAAATCTTGGCTGTATTTTTTAACAATTAAACTAATTCAGTCAGAATCAGTTCCCTATTCCAAAAAGCCTACAGTCTTCCCAAAGAACATTATTAGTAAGATACGAATTTACTCCCGAACAGAATACTCTGAATTCGTAGACAACCGTACTACTTAGTTGCAAGTGAGTATATTGATTTTGAGCATCATCTACTGTCTGTGAAATCGTTTACGCTTTCCGGTTTGCCCTCAACATACTACCGTTGGGAATGGTTTTTATTCAATAACGAACTGTTGAATGTGAACGTCGACTGGCCTACACCAAGACTATGAACTAGTGTAGACGTCTTGTATTGTTCTAACTGTTTCAAGACACATGACTTGGATTCTTGAAAACAAATTTTAGACGAGTGGTGAAAGTCAGCCACTAGATACATCAGTGAGATTACAATCAGTCTGATAAACACTCAGTGAATGGAGGAGGGCACGCTCACACACATACAGACCTGTTTGTTTCTCAATAAGTCTATCGGAAAAGCTGATTGGTTACCCAGTCGGATTAATCAAATTTCAGCTTAACGCAATATTTGGTATAAAAGTGATCTATCCTTCAATAATTTTAACGGGAAGCACTGACCCCAAACACTGCGTGAGTATTGCGCTTTTTTCTGTGTGCATCCGATCCGACTCCTACATCTTCTTAGTGTGGTAGCATAAACTTGGCATAACCAATCACACTTAGCCTTGTATTCGAACTCGATGTGATGAGAATAGGAACGCTGTGATCCGACTAAAATATATTACACTGATAACTCGCTTTTGACAAAGTGCAGTGTAACTGAACGGTTCTAGCGGACTGAACTGCTTTCCAACGAAGCCAACCACGACTGACTTTCTCCAATCTGTTGCAAATTTTCTGATTGGACATCTTGTGCTTCCGCTGGGTGATTGAATGGACTATGGATTTTTACCACCAGATATGAAGCAAGTTTAAATACATTCGTGAAGAGTTCAGCATAAATCCCTAAATCCTGCAGGGTTTATCCAAAAGCTAAACATCTTTTCTTCCGACTGGATTCAAATAATCCTATGCACAATACTTGGGTTTTTGTAACCGCGTACATTTACGGATGAGATACGAAGACACAGATGAATCTCACTGTTTAGTTACGGCAGCTTTATTATGACTTGGCAAAATTATAAAATGACGAAAGACTATCAGTCACTTGAACCAACTCAATCATTGCTAAATGTGACTAGTTGAAATTCATTAACTATCATCTATGACATTCTGATTCAGACTGTTATTCACGTCGCCATCAGATATCCAACTCATTTTCTAATTCCTTCCCTCCATCTGACTCATATCCATCACAGATCTGAACGAGAGAGACAAAGATACAGGGCGAATAAAATGCAATCCATGAATAGTTTGATTCAAAGACTTTTCTGCTTCACTTTGCTCATACTACTGCTGTGCGGTCTGTCTCACGTGGACGGTGCTGTGGGCAATATTCCATTACAATTCGACGCAAATGGTACGTGCATAAAAATGAACAAATTCGAATCCCGATGCGAGAGTTTCACTCCATTTTTCTCTGTTAGCTTCTAGTTTTGTATATTCGTGCATCATATTCATTTAGCCGTTGCTCGAATGAATGGTTGAGAGAAAACATGTTTCTCATTTATTTCATGAACTCGAAACTATTTAGAATGCATTTCACTGAATAATCCCATTTGATTATATATAAAATGTAACCATATAAACTAGGCGGATGATGTTCTCGAAAACGAGTTTGTTCGCTATTCATTGGTTTTTATTGATTTAAAATCTACCCTTTCCAGTGCTGACTGTTTCATCTTCCAGTGAAAACAAATTCACTGGATACGGGTGGCGACATATACCAGTTTGAATCCAGAGACAATAATATAACGTCTATTTATCGCTCCGTAGTCAACCAATTCGTTTTCTTCAGTATGTTAGCTATCGACCCAAGTCCGTTAATCCACCACTAAGTAGGTCCTAACTGTGCACTGAAAATGACATCATTGGAAATGTGGTCGGGTACTATCGATGGAGTTATAATACGCTTTTCACAAGCAAGTGTCTAGTAGCTAGGATGAGAACAGGCTTAAACATATTGTTGTTCGATGTGAATTTGGATATGAGCTAAATAATATTCCTATGTCCTGAAAGCACCAATGTTCGTTGAACTCATACGTGGTCATCTTTTTACGAAAATGATGCTGTACTTTGTCAAGTATACATCAATCGTAGAATAATCGAATCGAAACATTGTTGCTCTAATGAAGCCACCAAGTACACTTTACCATCGCACTCATTTCGCACGATGTGCCAACCGGACTACCGTCCATTTCAACCACTTCAGTATCTAGTAATCTCCATCGGAACCTCAGACACCATCGAATGACACGCATTGGTCGATACTAACCTGACAGTATTGGTACATTTGATTTACAGGTAAACCATTCGTCGAATGGAAAAATTTGACAATTTCTGGTGACTCAGAGGCTGAAATCACCGTGACTGAGGCGAACTGCTATTGGACTTTGAGTTTGTCTAAGAGCACTGAAGAAGAGCGGGACAGTCGCAGTGGTTGGCGCCGAACAAGCGTGTAAGTTAGTTGCTGTATGTTCAAACGCGCACGCACGTATACAAGGGCGGGCACACATGCATACATACACACAAGCATAAGCAGACACGTAACAGATAAAGTAAAACATTCATATCAAAATACGGTCTACCTCATCATCCACAGTTATCTTTTTCTGTTCAATCCTAAATGTAAACTTCCATTGGTTTACATTTTTGTGAACGACTTGGGTATGCCTCTGCATAATCAAACAATGTGTTGAGGACACTAAATAACATATGGTAAGGGCAGATCCAAAGTGAACCGTTTCTGGTAGCGTGTTATTCATAGATTGTTTTCCGCGATGTTATGAAACATCACAGAGTGCAGCACAAACGAACACTGGATATTTCAATAATAACTTTAGAAATCAGACATCCCGAGGTTGCCGTGTAGAGTGAGCCGAACACTTATGTGCCCACTACTGTCTATATGTATTATCGCCCCAAGCATGTTCGTCTTGATTTGACGGATAATAAGTGATTCATCTTTTAAGCTTTTCATTGCATCCCTTTGCCAGCCATGAAATCTGTTGGATTCACCGATTAGCAATTTGTTAGAATCCACAGTTGTTACTGCTTTCCCAATTCCATGGAATATCGTAACTGATTTCGAATATGGCTGTCCGAGCACTCAGTATACTTTTCTTTCCATTTCAGGTTCTGTTATCCAAACAACTTCGAAAACTAACAGGAGTTGCACACAAACATAAGCAAATTGTCTCTTGTTCCTAATTTTTGTGATTGAGTTTACCATTATGATTCAATTAAATACTGATATCTTATACTAACGGTGGTTTTCTAATAGATCTACTACCACTTTTATTAGTGAAAACCGTGTTTGCTTGGAATTCAATAACTCGATGAAGTGTAGCCTGAGTCAATAGAAAGAAGGCTGGATCAGTAAGAATAAGTCGGTATTCCTGGTTACCCGCCGAAATTAAGCTCAGTGGTTGTTCCGTTCTTGATTACTTTTGAATTGATTATACATAGGAAATTGTAGATTTTTCCTCACTCATACTAGAAAGTCTATATTCATGGAGTCTTCCCTATGGGTAGCAAGGATAAACAAGACGGTTCACTTTTGACACAGATGACCAGAGTAGTTGTGTGTACGTCGTTCTGAACAGAGCCTGGTTAACAAACGAATACTTCAGCTCAGGAAGACTCGTGTGAACACGGAGAAGCAAGAATCTCTATGAACAGCTTCTGACGAGATTCTTGTCGTGTATAGGTTCAATAAATCGTTGAGAGTCAACCCGGATAGTCAGGAGGCTAGGTGTTTGCCCCCCCCCATACTTCACCTCGGGTTTGAGTCCCCGTGGGTGCTCTGTGGATGTCCAGTGCTGATGATTCCTAACAAGTATGAAATAGCTGTACAGAGCTTCCATGGCTTTCAGTGGTGGGTTGAGCTTTCACAGTGCACGATGAATCATGTGATGCGAAACCCTTTATCTTCTACAGCTAACACCCAGAGATTCAGTTAGGCCAACAAAGACATTTTACTCAGGAAACCGACAAAAGCGGCCGTATCTGACTTCTTGATGTACTATAGGCGAGGAAGGACAAAATAAAGATGCGTGTGCTGGGAGCCTACTAGGGGTATATAGAATTTAAGCTTTTACAGCGCTGTATGTACCTGGTAGGAGAGAAATCGTTAGGACTCCATAGTTAGGAGACACATAACAACCGATAACTGAATGGGTCGTTTAGTGAATGAACGTGACTTACAGGCAAGTCTAACAGAATATACCGAAGAAAAGAAATTGGTAGAAAAATGACTGATTTTGACTTGGCGAATAACCGGACAGTACAGACTGTGTCAGGCAAGCGTGCGCGGATGTTCGTGTGTGTACATGCGCATATTGTAGGCAGACTGTTAGTTCAGCACCCCCCCCCCCTTCCCAAAAATAGAGACTGACTTATAGAAATCGATGGAATGTCCCCGCTCGTTTTAAAAGGTTAGAATTTGGTGGCTCGGGTGATACAGTTTTATTTTCTTCCACTGGTAATGCAGAGGTATCCAAAATTACATGTAGCGTAGGTTCTACCTTACTGATCTTAACTAAGGCTGTTGCTTTGTGAGGCTCCGTGATATGGTTGACAAACCGTTTGGCTATGCCACTGTCTAACCGAACAGCGTACACCACATTTCCCAGTTGGCTCTCAAATACTCCTGGCATTCATTGCTTTGAGAGGAGACGAAAATCATGAACATAAACACGATCGACCTCGCTGAAACCACGTGGACTTGGACCGTGGTATCTGAGTAGGCTCCTTTCCCTTTAGTCTTTTAGAATGACTTTTACGACTGTAGGAGACATGAAATCTAACTGTATTCACACGTGTCTTCCAAGGAATGCTTCTACTGCTGTGACACTGTCTAGGACTGATGCTTCAAGAGTTGAGCGGTATGTAAACAGAAGTTTATCAAGTAACTTTAGTATACTTCCTTATCCCTTCAACTTTTTGAAAGCTCGTTTGATCACCCCCAGAAAACGGTCCGCCTGGCCGCATGCTTGAGGGTGGTAAACGAGACTCTGTACGTCGTGTGTTCCCATTAACTGGAAGAATTTAATAAAATCAGCGGAAGTGAATTGGGTTCCGTCATCTGTGACCAGGGTTTCCAGATCAAAAACTGAGCGAAAAGACATCTCAAGATGACAATGGTGCTTGAAGAAGAAACAGTTTCATAGGAAATATTTTCGGATACTCTTAGTGAGCATCAACTACTACAATGAAATACTGGTAATTCATTGGTCATCAAAGGCAACGTTAACCCGTTTCCATGGGTCTGAAGGTAATGGCCAATAGTGTATCGAAACGTTGATGGATGCCTTGGCAGCAACTGAACACTCTTCACAACATATAACGTACTCTTCAGTCTGCTTGTCTTTATTGGGCCAGTTAGCATAACTTCGAGCTAGAGCTTTCATACGTGTAATACCCAGACGACCACTATGCAATTGCTGCAGCACTCTAGCTTGTAAATTATTATGAATCACTGTGTGTTCAGACAACATCAAACAACCCCCTTCTATCATGAGTGCATCTTTCGGGTGATAAAACTGCATGATGTAATGGCCGGTGGCATTCTAGGGCCAGCCGGTCTGCGGGAAATGAATAATGCGCTGAAGATTACGGTGTAATTTAGTTTCGCTTTAAATCATATTGAACAAGAAGGGCAGATTACGGTCGAATTCACGGGAGGCATGCTTAACTTAAGAATCATATTCAGCTGAGGAAATGACTAAGTGTTCACCGGGCTGACTAGCTAAATTCCGTTGTATTAGGCGAGACAATGCGTCAGCGTGTCCAAAACTGTCTGTACGGATGTGGTGAATCACAAAACCGTGACCAAGCAGTACAGTTGCCCATCGCGGAAGTCAGTTTGCAGTATGCTGCGGATTGCCTGTTTGAACTGAAGATAGCTAAGAATGTTTTGTTAACGGTACACAAGTTAAAACGTATACCATGAATGAATTTATGGAATTTGCGAATGGAAAATACCAAGGTCAAATCTCCCTTCTATTTCTGATTAAAGTTTCTTCCTGCGCCTGTGGCACTCCAGAGACGAGTCACACTGCCTTCTGTGAGCCTTCTGGGAATTTATGGAGGAGCGTTGCTCCAATGCCGTATTCGGAGCCGTCTGTGGCGACGATTATGAGTAAACGGGAATCATAGTAAGTCAGAATCAGGGTGGATATCAATCAACGCGTCAATTCGTCAAATGATGATTGACAGTTTTTTGACTACCGCCATTGAGGATCCCGTTTTACTAAGGCTTTCAATGGGGCCGTAGTACAGTGCATGTTCCGAATGAATTTATTGTAATAGTTCATAAGACCAAGGAAGGTTTGCAATTCCATTTTGTCTTTGAGTAGGAACATTTGACCAATGGCCTAAACCTTACAGGAGTACAGGCGTCTTCTGTTTTGTCAATGTCAAAACCGTAAAATGAATCCAGATGTTCCGTTCTATGTTAAACTACTTTCAAGTGGCAATCTTTTGTATAAATAACGACAGCCGTAGGTGTTGTTAGTTAGCAACTCTTTGAATGTATTATCCACTTCAACCTGAAAATAGGTATTAGACAAATCAGTTTTTGAAAATATTTTGCCTCCTTTTTAATTCAGAAAACAAATCGTATGCGACTGGTTACGGATACTGATAAGTTTCTATGCAACCATTTAGTCTAGTGGAGAAATCCGTACATATTCGAAGCGAACTGTCTGCCCTCTTGACTGCCAAACAGCTTGATCGATTGCGCAAACAATTCAGAAGAACGGATATCCTGACAAGTTTAGTGACGAGTGTCTCAAAGCAAAATCAATGAAGAACGAAGTGTGCATCTTCCCTAAGAAGGAATTGCTAGTCAACCTTCCGTTCATAACTTACGGCTATGGTGAACATTTCAAAAAACATTTCGAAAATAATTCACGTAATTCCAGTACGGAAGAATTAGGGATGTTCAATTCAGTTCACCCGATCATCGCTCAATAAGGACACACGAGAACACCATCTTGCGTGGCTGAAGAAGAAATTACCGGAGATCATTTTAGGCTCAATTGTGAATATTGACCAGTCATTTCGATCCATCGATCGAACTCCGATCAACCCACTGAACAAGGTCAGATAAGTCATTTTATGGATAGCCATGGGAAAGAGTGATATGAACCCACCGTCTTAATCAGTGCAAACAAAAACACCTTTTCTGTATCCTAAAGGTGCAGTGATCAAAAATATGTCTCAATAAGATACCCAATGAAGAGAGTTATTGTTACCAAAACAATGCTATTAGAATGACGTTCAAAAAATATTTATCCCACATTGACGAACCAGCTTGATTTGTCCCAAGTCTTTCAACTTCTAGTCCGACAGTTAACTAAGTGACCATGTTTGCATTTGAACCCCCAATAGTCGATAAAATAGCCGGTCGTACTTTCCGCGTGTCGCCTTCAATAGAGGTTTCACAACGGCTGGTCGACGTGACTTTTCGCCTTTCCAGCAGGCCCTCTCATGTGTTGTTACACTTATCAACAACAGTTCAATTCATCCTAGATGGGAGTCAACTTTTTGAACCGGAGTCAGGACGGGGCAGTTTGAATTCGCGGGAATTTGATGGGCGACTGTTATCAGGCCATAACGAATCTGTGTCCGGGAAGCGATGTGATTGGTGGCTCCACTCAAAGTTACATTGCACTCATTGGAGTTAATAAACAATCTACTTGAATTTGCTGCTGTTTCACTTGAAGCCAGAAATGTGCAGACCAGGAACGAAAAATAGTAATGAACTGTTGTTCATCGAATTAGACAACACGGGATAAAGTATTTACAGTCACAGAGCAACATATCATTTAATCAGCTTTCCACAGAAGCAATCTGAAGCTATCGAACCATCTGCTGGTTTTCAGCCAAGCACAACAATTTTTGTTTTGGGGGAACAAAAAGAGATGTGTATTGGACCGAAATTCGTTTTGCTTATGGGACCTCACTTTTCATTCTTCTTTATCATTCTGACTGTATGCAACAACCAACGATCGATTAGGACCAGACAAGGTTCTCTCTCCCTCTGTTTATTTCCCGCCATAAAAGGTAGTGTCGATCGTGATGCACACGAGAATTTACTCAGTATATAGTTCGGGCTAAGTGAATTAGCTATGGTGTATTAGGCCATCGGGTTGTGATTTTAGTTCACTGAGTCATCTCCTACTTACGTTCATTCTTTGCTGCGTATTGGGTAGCTGAAGATGTGTCACCTTAGTTGCCAGAGTAAAAGGCTCTGAACAAAGTAAGCTAAAAATTGACAATGTATGGAAATATAATTACACTTATCAAAAGGACCACATAACTAATCCTAGGACATATTCAGATAGGTTTACTATCCTCATATTTTGATAGAAGCCTTTTTTCTCCCATTCACTTTTCAGGGTTGTGCGTATATCGTAAAGTATGGAGAAAATGTTTCATGATTTGAAGATTCCACAATATGTGGTTTAAAAGTGCTCTTTAATGATGGCTGCTGAACCTACTAAAAAAAGAAGGCTCCAGCTCGCTTCTATATGACCTTTGGCCTCAAGGTCATTTGAGTGCGCTTGATTATTCGTTTATATTTGTAACCGCCACATTAGAGGTTGTCATCTTGTTGTTCGCTCATTGTAAGTTTTGGTGCCTCGGCTCACGGAGTTTCTCCTTCTTCTGTGCTTTTGCAGATTACTCAAGTGCAACCCTCGTCGCAAGGGCATTTCCCTTGCGAGTTAAACGTTGTTGTCTCTACTGAGCTGACAGGATCCCCTAAAACTGAATTTCTCGGTATCTCCATATGGAGGATCAAAGTAGGATTGCAGAGGCTTATAGTTTTTGAATCTTTTTCACTTTATCTCAGTGTTTCAACGCGAATAAGAGTACCAACTACCGGACAAATCACAAAAATTACCCCAAGTACACATCTTGGAGATAGAAAAACCAGCAAATCGAATGAATCCAACGACCTTATATGCAATAAAATGAAAAACAGCGCCGAAATTCCCTGTCCTTAATCCAGAGTGGGAATATTCGCAGTCTCAGTCTGCAATTTTCAATGCGAATAGTATCACCAGATATGAAGGACTCCCTGCAAGCCCAACAGATGACGGGGATTTAAATCACGGGGCCTGTCATTTTGTCGATGGGTTTGTTTCTCGTAGTGGTGTGTGATATATGGTGAGCAGTAGAAGGCTCACAATACTGTCATTTGGAGCAAGAATTTCTGCCGAAGATTTATCCAGCCGATACTCGATATATCACAACAAGCAATATTGTTCATTTGGATCACACTAAAAAACATTTTACTTTGCTTATGGACTTCAGCTAGAGACGTTTCGAATGTTGGGGTTATCTTCACCGTTCTAACCGAAAAAGTCCCCGAATTCCAAGAAACGAAGTTACAGTTGTAAACTCGTTTGAATCGAATGGAGTGTGCATGGACGGAGAGTCCATTTTTAGAATCACACGGTGATTTTTCCAAAGTTATTTCATCGGTTAACACGGCTAATCATCAGAACGAGGACACATAATCCCAAGAACGTATCGACTCCTAGTCCGTGAACCCTGTAAAGGCCACATTAGAGGCCACTATCTTGTAGTTCGTTTATTGGGAGGGTTCGTGCTTGTTGATACAATTACTGAGCCTCGGCTCATGGAGTTTTTTCTCTTCTTGTGCTTTTGCAGATTACACACGTGCAACTCTCGTCGGAAGGGTGGTGCCCTGCGTGTTACATCCTACATACAATTCGAAGAAGGTTACAGGTGTAAACCAACTGTGGAGTGCTCAAGTATAAGGAAGATTGAGCGGAAGAGCACCGGGTACGCATACCTGATGAGCAGTAACAACCTCGAAATCGGTTGTGTTCTTCCGGGGAAACTTAGTCCTGTCATCCAGATACAATGCAGTACTACTCGTATTAAAAAAGAAGTTACCCAGTGCCTGTAATGGTTGTTTAGGATAATGCCTCATGCTTCGCTTCTCGAGAGGTTTGTATACAGGTCATGCGGAGCGATTTTTCTACCAGTTATTTACTTTAAGGCTTGTAAATGTATGCGCAACTTCAAGGTTCAGTTCATACAATTACCACTTAATAGCGCAGATATAAATGCAATCGTTAAAAGAGAGTAGTCAAGGGGCTACCTACGCACTGAACATCGGAATCAAAAGCGCAGAATGTGATCGCTCATAAGATAGAAAACTATTTCATCACCTAGATGGTGGACTCTATGACAATTAGATCGTCAAAAACCTGGTGAACAAAGGCAGTCCAAGTGTTTGTTACCATGTATGAATACTGTGTTCTAAATAATGTTCGCGTTAATTCATTTTACCAAAATTTTGTTCCGTTTTCCATCAGAGGCTTATATCCCGTCATAGTTGCGGTCCATGTGTTGTGGCAAAAATATGATTTCGTCGGGATTTTTAGTGCAGCTATTCGCAGCATACAAAAGGAACACAAGGGTTATTTTCTTTAGGCCTCGCTACTACTTGCTAGTTGCGGTATGTATAAAATTATGTAGCTCTGCATTATTGCTGTAGTGTGCCAGCACAAACTGGTCTTACCGGACACCATTATGCATCAGTTTCGACAGTACCTGTAAACGGCTTACTTGTAAACGTAATGATTAATGGCTTTTTACGTTCTACTCAGCATCCCCAATCCGCCAGCACAGGGCTCAGCTGCTTCAACAGCATCACAAAGAGAACTGGCACCGCGTTTGATGAAAGCTGCGGATAAAACTACTGAATCCTCAGATTTAGTTTGGTTGAACCAAGGGGCTTAGGGACATTTATGCAAGAGTGATTTTTCAATGGTCAGTAGATCATGGGTCGGAAATTCAGAAGATAATGTGAAGAACAACAAGATTACTAATTCAGATAACTCAGACCAACAGCTTTGCAGGCATCGGTTTTTACTCTGATTGCTTACTTCTTCACCAAATCTGTTTGCCCTTTTCGGTCCATGAAAAATGATGTTTATCCGTGCGATTTCCACTTGAATTACTCCTGATAGTTGCGGGGCCTTAGCTGCGTTTGAACACAAAAGCTAATAACATTAGATTGCACGATGTATTCCGGACTATTCCGCTGCATCTTCACCAGTACATAATGAAGTCAAGGCTATCATTTATAAATGGAAAATTGAATGTTCTCTTGAAACCAAAGGCAAACGTTCACACACACATGAGCGATGGCTAACGGGAAGATGTTACCAAGGCAAGGCTGACGTAATCATTCATTCTCGCTGTTTGTGCAGTTGGGATGGTGGTGTCTAACTGTTAGAGCTTCCGCGTATCTCAGTAGTCTATGATTGTTTGTTTCGTAAATAATGATGAAAGCCGTGTTCAGAGTGCACAATGCTCTGTCTCCCACACGTGCTGCTTAGTGGATGGCTTGAGTGATCTGCGTGCACTCGATGACGTCACCGACGGCGTCCGTCCGCTCATTGTTCTTTGTAGCCAAAACGGAATGTGTTCAGCTATACGATTACGCAGTTGTCGTTCGTTTTTGCCGACGTAGGTGGTTGCGCACTCACACTTAGATTGGTAACCACAACTGGATTTGGCTTGGAGAGGTATGGTATGGTATTTTCATCAGGGACTTTTAGGAGAGAATGATCTTCTCGGCGTAATAAAATACGAGAAAGGGCTCGGTTGTGGTATCTGCTGAGTAGGCTATTATTGCTATCGCCTAAGGTAATTTAGGGACTGCAGTCAGTTTTGGCATTGTGATGACTTTCTTTTATTTCGGAATTGGCTGTGAGGGTTTGGATATAAATGATTTGGGATACCCGTTGGTTTCAGAAGTTTCGAACGGTGCACAGCACTCTTCTTTCGGCATGTCCGTTGTGCTTATCCAGCGTGCTCTGGAAAACATGGTCCGGACAAGGCCGAATTTATATTTTATGGGGCAATGCTGGTGAAGGGTAGATACTGTCCTGATCACGTAGTTTTGCAATGGACTGACCTTCAGAATGATCCATCTTTTCGGCGGGTAATTTCGATGTCTGGAGATGTGACGTTGCTGTTTGCTTTCCCGTTTTTGGTTACCTGAATGTTAGGGTGTATGACGCAGAAGTATTGGAATATTTTTTCACACTTGTGCTCGATGCTCAAAATGACGAAAAAGATTATATGGGCACAGATTGGCCTAATATGTGATCGTCTTCATTTTTGTTCCAGTTGTTAGGCAAATATATCTATCCGAATAGGTCCCAGAGGACCAGCCATGGCAACTGCATCAATCTGTCGTTGTTCCTGCCCAAGGAAATGGAATTTCACATTCGAGGTACACAACGGTAATACTCACGACAGATCAAATCTGGTAATGCGATATTTAGGTTGACGTAATCGATAAATCAACAAAAGTTATCAACGGTCTCATCAAGTGGAACCTTTTTAAGGAGTGACAACATCCCCCACGAATAATTACTTACTGTGGATGTTCAATCTACTCAACATTCTACACATTTTAAAACTGGCAACACCTTATCCTCTTCGACAAATAACCTAGACGGTTTTAGTCGTTCTGCCAGCGCCCATACCCCTTTATGTTGCGCCAAAGTTGCCAGAGACAATAACGGCCCGAGTAAAATGCGTTCTTTGTATACGATATGTATTTTAAGTCGCAAAAAAATCTTTTGAGGCTCGCCTGAGTCCATTTAAACCACTGTCCACGCCGGGCTACTTTTATGCTTGTCCGTAGGCAAATTATTGAGCTATCCACCTACGAAAAGTGCCAATGCATCTCGTTTTAAGCAATGATACGATAGAGTGGAGTGGAGAGTGGCTTCTTATAGTTGCACTTCTTTCCTGACTAATCCTATTCGACTTTATTGCTCTCCTGTCATTTTTGCCGGTCTTCTAGCGAAAATGTTTATGCTTTTCCGAATACCCATTTGAGCCATGTCACGATCTAATAAGTTCTCCGTCTTTGAATTATTGTTTTCCAACAGAAAAGCACTTCACTTCATTGGACAAACCTTGCATCAAGACTGTAATTTGACCTAGGTGGTAGTAAGTGCCGAAAATACTGGCTCTGGGAAAATATTTGCTCCGGATAACTAAGTGATTAGCAGCCTATTAGTTGCACATTTCAGATGGCCTTTTTGTAAACAAGACACAACGGAGACGTCAGTGTATGCAGTGGCGTACTTTATGGGCAGTACATGGCGAAATGTAATCCACAAAGGAAACGGAAACAGGAAGACTGAATTTTTATTGTGAAATGATTTTATTCAGAAGGATTAAAAAGCAGTTTGAATTACAACGACGTTTTGTTGAGCAGTTAGTTAGCTGATCTCTGGCTGAGGGTGGGATACCACTTGTCGTTGCTGTATGTGGCAAGTTTTCCTGCTGACACCATTGAATCCATCAGTTTATTACCGAACACTGCTTCGTCCGAAACTAGCGCGGCGATAATCGTTCGTACTGAATAGCGACAATCGAGGTCACCGAGCAATGCATATCCCAACAAATGGATCCCAATCGAAAACACGTGGATTCGAATTGGGTTTACCGTGCTCTTTATCAATATCCGATTTAACAAAAACCATACTTAAAACAGCAAGCCCCAGTCACTGTCCAACCAAAGTTCAAATGGAAACTCTTAGCACAATCTGTAACATAGAAAAGGGTAAATAGATAGGAAAATGGACAACAAAGTATCCGTCAGAAATGAATCCGGTCTTGCAGATATTCTGCACGCCTTATCTGGACAATCAGACTCGTTTCTCAGCATGACAGCCAGAAATTTGTTCGGATTAAAAAAGGGCTAATGAGAATAACCATCAGAGCAAGTAATCGAAAGTGGTACAAAATAAAACCATTTTAAAGAGCCCAGTGGTATAAAAGACCAGAAATATTTGGTGGGAAAGCAGACAAATATGTTTTTCAACAATACGGCGAATCAGACATCACCTTTAGTGTCAAAATGCATAATAGAATTCAGTTTCTGCAAGAAAGATCTCAAAAGCTCATGCATTAAATGCTTATGACAATAATCCTACAGGCCCTGATGAAATGTCCAGTCACGTTTTGATGTCCATGATATAAAATTCTTCCGTGGGTTAGTTCTTAATGAATATAAGAATGAAGGCGGGTTATGATCGGGAATTTTCTCGTTGTGTTTTCATCGCACATGTAACACGGATCGTCTGCGGTTTTGGACGAGCGATAGAAATAAATTGATAAAGTTAGAGAAACCGCAATATCTGATTCACTGCGTAAGTAGTGATATTCAAAAAGTTTCACATCAGCGATCTTTTGCAGTTTGATTACACATGCACTCAGGGTATTTTGCATAAACCGTACGGATTGTATTTTTCATTTTGTCACTAGCGCCATAGATCCAACTTTTGAATTTTTCGCTATATTATTATCGCGTCCAATAAGGCTGTCGAAAAGCAACCTGGATTGCTAGCTTCATAACTATTAGACTATATTAACTCCTTGTATACTTCCGAGAAACTGACTATATGCTTGTATTTATCCGTCGATAATCTTGGCTTCAGGGTAGCTTTTACTGGCAAGAACTGTGCCGGTATGCAAAAATAAGGTCTAGTCTATTAGGTCGAACGCGCATAGCTTAGGTGGGTAATTCGATAAGTAGCCTACTGACAAGCATAAAAGCGGTCCTGCTTGGACTGTAGTTTACGTGGGCTTAGGCGAGTCTCAAAAGATTTTTTCGCCAATTGAAATACACAGTAAACATGCTAAAACACATTAAAATTGCGGTCATTTGTGTTACATTCTACTAACTTACGCGATTCCGTAGTGATCAGACGTATTCGATCCCATCATCTACGGTATCAACTTTTGTGCATCTTACACTGGTCTCCAAACATTCGGACTCCTTTCCCCCATCTTCACTTGCATGGATTATAAGACAAATGGGAATTTTGTTTAAAATTACAAACTTATCCAATGAAATGGTAATTCCTTTCGGTCTTAGTTGCCACCTGTTTATCATCACATCATCAACTTTGCTATCGAGATCTAGCTTACAAGAAGTTCTACAATGAATTGTTTGACAAGAATGCTCTTCATCTTTTCAAACTCCTTTCGGAAGCCACCGACGAACCATGCTTAACAATACACCGATAAAATTATGAACAGTGCGGTCCTGACTGCGTTCATAACATTGAAGAGATCTGGTTCTTGTGGAATTTGGACAACAACTATCCGAGTTCAATCCTCGCCCTAACAGGTCACTTTTTGATCTGACCCCTTCTCCTCTCCTGAATCACAGTGAAAAAGAGTGTGGACCGGACGGGGGGAATAGTTCTGACTTTTTTGTTTTCCGACAACGTTCATGACAAAACCCACCCTGTGTTTATCAGCGGCCTGTGAAATTTTGCGATTGGTTCATAGATCGGATCACCAGTCAGCCCACATTATGTGAGGACATCATTTTCTCCGATGGATCCACTTTTTATTTGTACAACGTGAATGGCTATCAGCACGGTAGAAGTTGGCACAAAGAGAACATGTTCATTTACTATGAATGCAATCGCTAAGGTGACACGGTGATAATCACAGGGAAGAAGAGTGTGGACAGGACGGGGTGAACAGTTCTCATATCCTTGCCTTCTCATAATGTTCATGAAAGAACCTACCGAAATTTCCATTGCGCAGGAGGCTTGTCGCACAAAAGTTGAGAGGCTCCCAGCCAGCAAACTCTCCAGCTTCAAAACTCGGTCCTCCGTGGTGGCTGTTCCCCCGGGGTCTTTCTGCCTTCTTCGGCAGCACGCTTCCGGTAGATTTCAATCTTTGAACAGCCTTGCAGAACAAATGATGGGACCGTTAAGGTCGATCTGGATGTCGCGCATGAAACTCATTGCATGATTTCCTCAAACTGAGACAGCCGAAATTCAGCATAGCCAGCTCAGACAGCTCACTCGCAGACTAAGCCATTACAGCGCTGAAATGTGAACACAAGTAGTCTGAAGTTGGCTTTATTTGTCATCCACCTGCACACAGACACAAACTCAGTGGCGAATGCGCACACATTTTCGTGTTAAAGTGTAGTGGCCTGGATCGCTCATGACTTACAATCACTATGATGACCTTTATCACGACTGAGCTGGGAACGGCTGTCATGACAGATGAACTAAACGGTGGTTCGTTCGCTTCTCTAAGGCACAACGTGTGCACTGATTTGACTGCATGACTGAGGCAGGTAACCCTAGGGCCGGGCCAGTAAAGGTAAAAGCTTGGGAAAACGAAATAATGTTTCTGTGATTCATTTATGGATTTTTAGATGGGACGGATGGGAGGAAGTGGTGGTTGGGGAGGATGTAATGAAATATGTCTGTTTGTGGGTTCATGAATGCTCGTGTGCTCGTGTGCGGGAACTACGACACACATGGACAGCACGAGTACGTATGACCAACAAAATAATTTGTTGCTTAAACGTGAATGGGTGCAGTGACCTAACAATGAGTAACGCGACTGCATTGCTAACGTGGACGGAGTCGTTAGATGAACCGTGAATACAAGAACAATGTATGCTGTGGAGTGCGATTCGCTAATATTGGAGGGGTCTTAGAAAATCCACCAATACTGGTTTGGGTGTGACAGTTAGAGAAAGACACTGCCCTTTTTGGAGCAGCGGAATGAATGTATGGTATCACGCCAGTATAAACGTAACTAGAATTTGTGCTTCCAGGTCTTGCCCCGTGTAAACACCACGGTAACCAACGTTGGTTGTGATTACCACTTAACGAACTGCGTCACTGAAGGCTGAAACAATGGTAGTCTGTGAGGAACTTATCAGCTTCCAGAACTATCGCTTCAGATTGAAATGAGATAATACTAGCTCCGGTGGAAGAGATTTGAATAGCAGTGATGTTCATTCTTACTGATAGATGCTTCTTGTGTTGAATGTTTGTGTAGCTCCAAGTTTGCGAATAGGTGCTGATGAAATAGGCGCCGGTCCGTTTCCCCATTTGGCAGCCTATAATTGGTCGCGACTTCCTTCCCGAAATATTGTACCATAAGTACGAAATAAAAGGAAGTAAATAAAATAAGATAAGAAGGTAAAGGTAATATCGTGGGTGATCAAAACTGATAACAAACTGTGGACCAATTGTCTCACACCTGATCATCGGCCGGGCTTACCAGTCCTTTCACTGTTACAGCAGCTTTGTCTCTGGCTGATTTAGCAGTGTACAGACAGGAATACCAATACACTGAGATAAATGGGTGTCGGTAGTAGCTTGGTCGACATTTTCTTTCAGCTCCTGATAAGTGCCCTTATTACCAAAAGTATTTCATGTGTTTCTATATCCCGTGCAGTTACCGATATGGTCGAATTAAAGAAACAAAATAGCCTTGTCATTTATAAATGCAGGCGACTACTCTGTTCATTAGAACCGTCTGCTTCCAGCAACAGCAGACCACCGCTTTTCAATCCCGTCAAATAAAATCAAACTGTAGTGTTATTCCAAGGCTGATCACGCAAAGAAAAGTGCTCCTCTGCTAGGAAACTGAATAACTTAGGGCGGGCGATACTGCTGGATCGTGATATAAATTTAATGAACCTTTACAAAATGAAGAAGAAACATTTTCACTGGAAAGTAGGTAAAAATAATGGAAGAACAGTGAAGCCCAATAAAATTTACCGACTTGTCCAAGATTTTCCGAAGTCACCCGAGACGCTTTGCCAGAACGATTGGAGAACTGCTCAATTATGAGGTCACACGAACTATGTACAAAGTCACATTGAACACAAATGATCATGCACATAATAACTGCAGTTACTAGGTATTCCGCCAAAACAGACTGAAGTGACTTCCACCCGTCTCCAACTGACAGTTCGATAAAGTCTTTTGACTGAAATTATTGCAATCAGGAGAACAAACACTATACAGATTTACCCGTAGACGGATTGGTGGTTGGCTTGGCAAACTAGTAGTATACCACTTGTCAGAGACTATTACACGCCATTTGGTGACCAGTCCGTAGCATGGAGGGAAGGTGGTGAAAGCCGAACCAGTACACTTGACCACTTTGAGCATATCGGGTTTACATGGTGGGTGACGCAACCACGAGATCCATCCAATCAGTGATCATATGTAGGAAGATATGACCATGTGACTTGAGAAGAGAGGCTTGTAGTTGTACAACTTATCAACCAAGACGATACTATGATTCGTAGTTTTCCCCTGATTTTCAATCCCGATGATTGTTTTGATATTCGTTTCAGGATGTTGCTGAGAAGCAGGATTCACTGAACCACCGCAATCAATGAACTGCTACTGGTTGTTACAAGGGAATATGATCCGCTAACTACCCACAAATTCTTCAGACCAATGTGAATATACACGACTGAACCAATAACAGGCGAACGATAAATACTGTGACAAAGGATGATATGCTGTCGAGTGGTTATTACTTAAATTGTTATTTTACTCGGATTTTCCATACAAGAGCTTCAAAATTGAACAACACGGCCAGTTTATTAGCGATAGACGCGTCCATATTGGTTGATATATCACCAGCAGTGCTGTAGGAGTACGTCGGTAGCTTTGTAAGACAGCTGCTCGCTAAAATGAACCATTTTGGTATTTTAATTAACAAATCTCGGTACTGGTCATCCGTATCTCAAACGGACAATCCCGAGCGTTTTCGCTGGACTTCAAAAATCTAACTACTTTTGCCGTTTCCAGTAGCACATACAGAAATTCGATCCTACTGGGGTGGGCCCACTTCCATTGAACACACTGTACAAAGATGAATCAGTGAATGGAAACGACCCAGTGTGGTACCCGTTCTAAACAGAGTTAGGGACTAGAGTGATATTTGAATTGAAAATGAACTGCATGAATTTAGCTGAAATATGGTTTAGTTTCAACAGGACGGTGGTGCACCACCTTACGCACGAATAATGCGAGAATACCTCGATGCAAAATATCTCGGGAAATGACTCGGTCGTGAAGGCTCGAACGAATGATCACCATGCTAACCTCACATCACCCCACTAGATTTTTATTTGTGGGGGCATTTGAAACACAGGGTTTACTCTAACCGGCCACAATCAATACAGCAATTGAAAATAGGTATTAGGGAGGATGTCGCAGCAAACCACAGAGTGTTCTCATGAGACCAAAAGCAAAGGCACACACAGAATTACTGATAGCAAATAAAAACACCTTACCAAGACAACGCTAACGCACTTATCTATTCCCGCTATTTGCACGGTTGGGGGTGACGATGGTTAATTGCTAATGCCTCCGTGTATCTCAGTAGTCATTGATTGTTTGTAACACAAGTGACGGTGAAAGCCGTGCTCAGATCAATACAGTACTTAGTCTCTCACAGGTGGTGCTATCATTAGTTGTATGTGCCTTTGCTTTTGGTTTCATGAGAACATTCAATTTGCCATTTATAAATTGTGACTTCAACTGCTGTATGCACTAGTGAAGACGCAGCGAAATGGTCCGGAATACATCGTGCGATCTAATGCTTTTGACTTCTGTGTTCAAATTTGTGTCAGGGAAGTTATGTTTTCAATACCGCAGAGTAGTTTAACCAAAATGAAAGAACCATGTATGAAGTAAATACTTCAGTGTAAACAGAATGTTGGACAGTATTTTGAACACTTAGTGCAACATTACGGATTGTTCTGTGATGGAATCATACTGGGTTACCGGCTTCGGAGAAATGCGAGTATCTGTGATAACATGGTGTGTAAAGCAGTAGCGTAAGTGGCCTGTGGTTAGACATTGATCGCTTAGACCAGTAGAAACGTTAAGTAATAGTTTATGGGACGTCATCTGACGCTGCGCACAACACAGGCACATTTTAGGTTATCGTACGGCGGACAGACCAGTTTTCGATCCTAATATGATTTCGTGGTTGCATTACAATACCGGTTCACGATACAGACTATCTGTAGCTGCTTGGGAGAAAGGACTTGAAGGAAATGTTTGGACAGGGAGGCTAGGCACCCGAGTGCTCCGGATACTGGAGTTCCATTAACGTTGTACGTCAGATCAGTGATTACCGGAAACTCACCATCCGCCCTATAAGGGGACCTTCTCGCGTAGAAGTTGTTACCAGGTGAAGAGCTAAATTCACGTTGATGAGTGGATCATTCTCACACCATACATTGCGACGTACACATGCAGACACCAAAAAATATGTGCAGTTCATAGGTTGAACGGAAAGGCAGCTACGTCATCGAATAGCTAACACATTTTGGTGTGACTTCAGAAGACAGTGAACAGCAAATCCACATCTTTTCGAGACCAAGAATTGCACCATTGCAAGCTTGGAGACGATATACCGGTTCTTCTCAGAACTAAAGAACGATCATTCCGTCTTTTTAAAGGCAAAAACAACTTGATTCCTCATTTTATTATTAATTACATCTTATTTTTATACTAGATTAGTACCGTTTAGGTTTGTTAGTTTTCACTCGGGATAGTTGTGGCGTGTAAATTTGTGGATACACAAATGCGCGTGTGCACGTGTGAGCTGACTACAACACACAGATAGCGGGATAGCCGAGTTAACCTTTCATGCACCGAAAGGTGTACGGTGGCCAGAAAACAAGTTGTACTTAAATGTGAATGTGCACGGTGGCCTAAAACTGACTGGTGCGTCTGTTTCACTTAAGTGGACGGAGTTGTTGGGGCGCTTAATGGAATGCATTCATTCACCCATGTCTACACCCACCTCAGTGTAAAGCGGTGTTTGCTTGGTCATATACATTGCTGATGCCTTTGATCTGTCGTGATTTAGGTCGTGCGTAGATCACACGATAACAAACAGATTAACACAGTGTCTTTTGGAAAGTAGGTTCCACGCATCACTATGCGGATTTCATGAGCGTCAGCGTGGACACGATGTAGGACGAGGGTTCAGTAATGGCCACCCACGGTAACAAAAATTACAGTGTAGATCTGGATCGGAAAACGATATACTGGTTCCCTTCAGAACCGGAGAACGATGAGTCGGTACTCTTGAAGATTTACACAGCCTGGGGGTCCGTTCTACCATGTTCTTTTTCAGCGATCTTTCTCCCATTCTAGTGAGCCTATAGATATATTCATCATCTACCTATGAGAAATAAGTAGTACCAAAACACTATCTTCTCAGTCAGTATTACATCCCTCTTGATCGATCACTCATAACTGCTGCCTCACGGTCCCTTCACTTATTAGTCACTCCTTAGTATTCCTGGTCTCTTTAACAGCATTCTGAAGGCAACCTATCACCCTCGCTGCACTATAAAAACCATTTTGTGTCTAATGGCTGATTAGAATCAGTCCATTAAAAGTCTGCATTTAATATGGAAGAATGCACCGAAAATTCCATGATGATACTGATGTTAACTATTAATGAGATTTGTTATATATATACATATATATATATATATATATATATATATATATATATATATATATATATATATATATCCACTTTCCTTTTAGGCTTGATGAGAAATGTTCATAGTGAACGCAATGTACAAATGATTCAGCCACGTAAACTTTAGATGGTGAGCTACAACTAAGTGATGGAGGAAAATAGATCAGTCAATACGTTATTCGGTAAGGACTAAAAATAGACTTTAAAAAGAGTAGTATGCGCGGGATAGAAACAGACTGATAGAATGATACTTTCAAGAATTCCAGTCGTCGAAAGTAGTTAAGAGGTTTTAATCACAACCACGTGTTAATTATTCGAGATTTGTAAAAGTCTCAGATAAATGACCTCCTGTAGACGTCGGGCTACTATCCACACCTAATGTATTTAAGTTTTTTTCTGGTTACATAACTGAATGCAACATTATAGTCCCGACTACAAATACCGGTAGCTTTACATACCCTCAAGAATGAACAAAAAAAATTATATGGCATGTACCGACATTTAATGGGATGCTCAGCTGAGGATTGCAAAGCTCACAGGGCTAGTTATCTTATATCAGAGAACGTTCGATGCAATAGGTGTCTTTGAACACATAATTCCGGGGTATTAGATTGCATGATGTATCTTCCAAGCAGTGAATATGCACTCGCTTCATGGATGCCACTCCAGGCCAATCCAGGGTATTTCCGCGGAACAAAAGTTGATTGTATAAACATGTTAACGCTGAGGATGAAATGAGAGCAAATTTAGTTGGCATCGTTGGTGAAAACCCGTCTGGACCACTGACTTGAATACAATTCATTTTCATTGGTACTCCATATGCTTAGGAGTATGTTAACTATGAACCCTTCGGCAAAGGTTAGTGTGAGGCCTTGAGCCACTACCCGACTTTAAATACCGGTCAAGTTCGCCAATTTGCTTCTCTATCATCCAATTTTCGCGTACACTTTTCTAGATCACTTGATTCACTTCGTAGCAATAGATTTATTTTGCCTACTAACAAACTTTGAAGTAATAATTTGAGAAGTCAGACCTCCCCAGTGTGTAAAGCCATTTTTTCCCACACTGTACACGGCTAAAAGGAAGCGGGTTCACGATAAAAACCGTGCTAATTATTGAAATACTATTGAGCAATTACTTCATAAGCTGCGATTTGATTCGTGTGTTCCACAAAATAGGTCGCAACCTTACCCAGTATGACCTGTTTATCCAAAATAAGCGAGTTCACATTAGTAGATGTCTCATTAACAGAGCTTCCGCCTTACGTTGGTGACTTTGTACTATCAGTAGACAGTTAAACAAAGCAATTTTAAAGCTATAATTCGTAAATCCAAGTGGTGATTATCGTCTTTTCGAGGCGACAGCCCAAAGTACTATTACCAGGCTAGCATCCGTTAAAGTTTAAACTGATGCCAGTAGCCCAAACAGACATTCGAACCCACAGGGGTAGATGCCCAACGAGTGGGCACAATGTACAATCCCGCCCATGAGCATACCAATAGATCAAACAAATTCGATGAACTGCAGGTTCACATGTAAAGAAAAACACGAATTGTTATTGAATCAGAATGATAAAAAACATAAATATCAAACTGATTCAAAATTGCTTCATCACGAGTGGTCTGTCAAGTTTAATCTTGTCGATTGTGTTGGACGAGCATATACAAGTAAGCAGCTCCGATGGTAGCTTTCGGTGCCTAGATAAAATAGATGAAATGAATGGCACACAAACAGGTCAAGTTGTTAGTGTAAATTTTCGTGTTCAAGTTGTGAGTTGATTTCTCATGAGATGAATGTGACAAGTGAAAATGTGTCTTGATTCGTTCTATTTACTTCGAGTTGTTGCCTAGCTGGGCAGTTTCACAAAATGCTTAATAATGTCTTCTACTTCTTTTTCAACGATGGGAGCGTAAATGTCTACAAGCGAACGAGTTACAAGATGCAGCACATTGCCCGCCTTAGCTTACTTTCTCTTCAGTCTTCCAGTAACTCCTTGTGAAAATTTACACTTCAGTCGAAAGCGCAACTACGTTCCATGTGATCACATTCGACGCAACTCGGGGGCAGACCAGTTCGTGTAAATAAATCTTGCTCAATATATGTATATTATGATTGAAAAACCTAGAATTATGTTGACTACAGGGATCGTAAGAACTTTCGAAAGTAATAGACAACGTCTCAGTAGGTTGAGTATGTCAGGACAGAACGAGGTTCTTAATCTAAGTTTTTATGAGATTTGCTCATTTAATATTAAATCCAATTATTCGCTTGATTGCCTACTTGAGACGCATGCTATATTATTCATGTAACTTTAGTTTTTGCATGTAATGATTCTACCTGTTGTACACGTGACTCATTGAAACACATCACAAGAAATCTGTCTATTAGCTATATGTGAACAACTGAACAAGCAGTACAAAGTTGTAACGTAGAATTACGGCACAAAGACGAACACAACCAAGATCACAGCTCGGGCAAGCAAAAGTGTATTATTATTTCAGAACAGAGTACACTATATCGTTAATATATTGCATAGATGTTCATGTTTATTCTAATTCACTCCCATCTTCCTCCTGCTATTTTCCTCTCTGATGTTCTTGTGCTCCTGCATTATTTACTGCATTTATTTGCCTCCGACCTGAAGATAGGAGAAATATGAATTAAAATTCTCACGCTACATTTCGGCCTTATTGGCTTCAGTACCTTTAAGCAGCCTGTACACGTAGTCCACATGCCCAAAGAAGGCCGCCCGAAGCTCGGAGAAGCGTGATTCGGTGAAATGGTTTAGTCGCACGCAAGGTGCGTGCGTGTGATTAACCGGAGTAGCCAATGGGCACGGATCCATGGGCGATCAGTAAATTAGACTATTCATTCCTTTACCGATGAGGATGCCATACGACAGTAACCATACCGACTGATTATAGAAAGAGCCTCGTTCGACATTTTGCACAAAAATATTAGCACCAATTTTGAGCAAACTGATGGCGTTTTCCTTAACCAAATAAAACAACCTAACGATGACCGAGAGACACACACACATACACCAGCACAGTTGCCTCTGCTACCGAACTGAATTTCAAACCTAACTGAACCAGTGTTGCTGATCCTAATGTCTCACTCGTTCTGATCAATGTCACTAGCAGCCGCAGTGGTGTATACAGAGTGGACTGTTGTTTGACTCAACGTGTGTCGAGGTATACACACACTTTCATCAACCTATTTTAGCAGTCTAGTGTGACTCCACGAACGAATGTGAACTCTCCTAATAAAGTACTATTGATTGCACCGGGTCACAGAGTTCACCTGGCTTAATCGCTCCAGATGATGTTCAATGGAGTACACATATAGTTGTCATCTATGATGCCTCGAGCAGGGACTTGTGCACAAAATATTTGACTGAACACAAACCTCTGGTACCATGTTTAACATAACTGTTCCTCCACACAGGGCGGAGGAGAGTTCCTTGGAAGCTTATTCTACACAGGAGTCACAAAGCTATGTCTAACCAAAGTGCTTCCGATGGATAAAAGAACATAAACTGATGCAAATTTTTGAGTTCTGTTTTATTTTGCTCCGTATTCTTATCACGGACCAGATATGATTCATTTGTGCGATTCTTGTTCATTGACTGTTGACCTATTTACAACTTCGATCGGGCTGCGTGTTGTGAGCACTGGAAATAAGGTATAGCCTACTACTTGATGGCAAATCCATGGTTGCATCTGAATCTTTTTCGAGTGTCACCTCCATCACCCTATTCGATCACATTCCCTTGAACATTCGTACCGTATAATTCGCGTATTTGAAGATACACAGGCCGGTAACGCCTCCGTGGAGTCCGTACTGCATTTATTTGGATGAGTCACCGATGGTGACTAAGTGTTTCAACTGGAACTGAGACAGACTATTTCAGGGGTCAATTGTATATGTGATTGGTTTCGTACCTGTTCCGTGGACATCTCTAATACATTGTAAGTCAATCTG
Organism: Fasciola hepatica; assembly: GCA_948099385.1. Taxonomy (NCBI): domain Eukaryota; kingdom Metazoa; phylum Platyhelminthes; class Trematoda; order Plagiorchiida; family Fasciolidae; genus Fasciola; species Fasciola hepatica. The sequence continues at coordinate 3,506,932 of CANUEZ040000060.1, read as the reverse complement.
TGCTAATCCTATTGCATAGCATTTTATTACGGATATTTCCCGGTATTATCTAATCTTGTCCTTTGTTCCATCGTGCCCCGATAGACCAGATAGCCCAAACCCTCCTCCACCAAATACAGTTTACAGGCTTTCGATCCAGCCCATTACCTTGTTATATTTTACTTATTGTGCCACAGACAAACTGGTATGTTTTCCGTGTGCAATCAATTAGGTTTTGCACATCACGTTATCTGCCAGCCATTCTAATAATTATTGATTTCAATGGTAACACTAAATCATCGCAGCTTAAGAAGCCCCTGAACTTTTCTCGCCATTATTTCAAATCTCAGAAAAACCTTAAAAGCGTCAAAGTTGATAACAGTTCGAAATCTGTGATCGTTAAATAAACTTATGAGACCTCACCTCAAACTTGCTACTGATACAGTTCCGAAAACAAAGTGCATAGCAAAATTTGACAGAGAGTTCTCTGTGTGTGAAAATCAGTACAGAAAGTTTATTGCTGTTATGAGCATTCGTATTTTCCGGCAGTTGCCAACAGTTTCAGCTATTTTATTTCCAATTTGTTAACAACAAGTTGGTGGACCAACAGTTGTTTATAACTATTCGTAACCTTGTTCCCATAGATCACATTAATATTGCTGGAGTGCCTTTCGTGTATCTCATCCTGGTTGACGTTTATCCGTATATAGTTCTTCGGAAACGGAATTTCATGTTCCCTATATGGTGATCAAGTTTCAACTTTCACCGAGTGGTACGTGATTAACCGGGACGTAGCCGAACACTGAAGACTATTCTGCTCAAACAAACGGCTAAAAAAATCAATTGCTGTTTAAATTTGCTTTGTGCTGGTCGGGGCTACTTATCCCACAGCCTGTTTACTAGATATCTATCGCACCAATGCACTCGATAACAAGTATGATACCTCAACTTTTATAGTACAACGTCGAGTACAGATGAGCTCACGATCTGTTATTATCATAATGAAATGATGCATTGTTTGTTGGGTGACTGGAAATTTTCATTAAAAGAACCTTTGAAGCAATGCGTAGTCCTATCTGCATGTTTTTGATGCATCAGTAGTGGTGCATTGTTATGAACCGATCGCACGGGAAGAACTCAAACTAGAGATGTTAGGTCAAGTCAACAAATTATCCTAATGACGTCCGCGCTCTTCATTTACAAACTTTCACATCATCACACGAGACATTCCCCTTCCGTTTGGTTCATTTTTTATGGCGGCGATATACACCAGGAATAATATGCACACGTGTAACCGGTGGTTAAGTCAAACAGCCAGTAGATCAGCAAATCAATATTTTGGTAGCAGAAAGCCTAATGGGGAAGCAACGATGATGACTTATTGGAAGTCGAACGAAGAGCTTTGTCTCCAAGAACAGGCAAATGGCGACTACATTGATTAGCATACCTACTATTGCTCTTCACTACCTAAAAACATTGATTACCGAACAATTCTCAATGTAGCGAAGACACTCAAATAACCACGGGAAAACATGGAAAAGCTGTACAACTGTTTCATCCGGCTTGTAAAGCCGTAGAAATCCACTAACTCGACTTTGGGACTCCAACCCGAGGTGTAAGACTGTGAATTGAACACCTACTCACGCGGCTATCCCGGCCGGCTCTACATTACTTTTTGCATATTACCATTACATGATACGGAGCCTTTCCGTCACTGAGTTTTTATTGTCAACAAATGGTTAACCACAAAGCGATCGACTCCTCTGACGGAAGATCTCTCCATGGTATTCAAATAGATAAACTCTTCAGTTGTATGCAAAGTGATGTTTTTTCACCACTTAGGGTTCTTCAGGAGTAGCTATTGGCGGGACGACACTATATCATATATTGGCAATATCAAAAAACAATGGAGAACCGACCCGGATAGCAACGTGGTTATGTATTTGACTCACTGTAGTACACTTCGTGCTTAAGTCCCGACGGGGGCTCGGTGAATCTGTACTGTTGATAATTCCCAACAAGCTGGAAGAAACGTCTGTACGGTTCTCCTATGGCTTTCAGCGGGCAGGTAACCTCCGTTGCTGCATGATGAGTCATTTTGGAGTTAATTAAATTGTTCAGCTAATCATACTGAATAACGAAAGTATATGCAATTTTTGCTAGCGTCATTCTGAGGATTGAAGTTTGCAATGAATCTGCATGATCACCCAATATAAGCGCACATGATTAATTATGTGAATAATTTGGACTGACTTGATCCGATAAAGTAGAAACATCACTTCTTTTAAAAAAAATCATTGGTATTCTCCTCTTTAATATGCCTATTTGCAATTATTCGGGGAAATTCATTCTCGTTGCATATCGGTGATAGAATAAAAGCCTACTGTCCACCGACCTGAAACTTGCATTCGCAACCGTATCGAGACTTTTGTCAGCACTTACTCGCAAGTGGCAGGATAGTCCCCATCTTATCCATAAATCAGATACCCCAATGCCCTGCAAACGAAATTCAGTTTATTATCTAATCGCCAGTAAATCAATAACGATAAGACGAATACGGGAAGTGAAGTTGAACTAGAAGAAACCCGACCATTCCCTCATGAAAGAACCAAGCTGTTCTACCAGTGTAATCTGTTTCGTTCTACAGCTGAGCACTATATCCAGTGGGACACAGCAAGGAGTACATCAAGAGACTAGGTCGACCGCCCACAGTATAACAAAATATCCCTTCATACACATACACAAGCACACTTGCAAGCACGGTCATCAATTTACTAACCGGGATAACTGCTTGAAGCCAGTCCAATTACACGTGGGGTTCATTTTGGAAAATCAGGGGGCCTAGTCCTTATGATTGGTTACGCTGCTGGAAAGGGTATCATGAAATAAACTTGACGAATGTTATGTCCGTAAACCATAAGGCAGAACGGAAACATGCACCGATGAACTCGTGTTGAGGAACAGCGTAAGACACGCACGAGCGCGTGCTTGAACGTAGAAACGCAAGCAAGTGATTATGCGAGCCAGAGTCACATGTCAGTGAAAACGCAAACCAAGAATATAATCATATCAGGCAACGCAAGGGCATTCGACGCGTGATAATATATCTGCTGGTCAACGCAGTCCGGAATGGAGCATAAGTATCGCATCCACACTGTGTGCGCATGTACTCATGCGTGTGACAGGAATGAGTCAAATCACCAGTGCTCCTATGCATGCGAGGCTATCTATCTGTGCACAAGACTGTTTTAACAGAACACAACAGCGAGAATGGTAGATCATTCTGAAAGTCAGTGTTATTGTGGTCATTATGCAACACGAGTAGTATGGCATTGTATCTGGATGACGGGATAGAATTTTTCCAGAAGCGCACGACCGGTTTCGTGGTTATTGCCGCTCATCAGGTATGCTTACCCGGTACTCTTCCGCCCAATCATTCTTATACTTGAGCACTCCACGGTTGGTTTACACCTGTAATCTGACTCGAATCGAATGTAACTTGCATGGACGGGGAGTCCATTCGATTCAAATGAAATTGCATCATGTAACATGTTTTCATGATTATCACGATCTTCGTTCTTTTACTTAAACTTCGGTTGATCTTTTTCATTCGTCCCCGCACACAACAGTTCGTACCAACACTGTTGTACTGTAGCAACCAACTGACACAACCAGCACTCAAAACCGAGCAGTTTGATGCATGAGTGGAAATATTAAATACAGACAGATTTGTGCTGCCATTATTTTCCATCCTGTTTACTTTGCAGAAACATACGAGCGACATTGCGATGCTCAGGCCCTTGCCTCTTTCACAAACTCTGACCGGCAAAAGTCACATGATTTTGACACCAGGTTCTATGAAATAGCAATCTGGCTTACTTCTCAGAGGGTTCACTCAATCGTAACATTCCGGGTCATCTCGTGATTTGACATTTTAACTTGCCTACATCGCATCTGAGATCATATGACCATAACATTCCTGTCACACACACAAAGTTAGATGAGATCTTGTTATTCATGTTTTTCTATCTGATGATAGTTTGTGGGATAAGATAGATAATTCTTGTATTTGTGTACCCAAACTAGTTCCAACAAGGTTTTCTGAATGGATCAGTGTAAAAATATTCAAACACAAATGACGGAACAACTAGCCGTTCAGTTTGCGCATGTTTGTTTATGCGCACACTACTCCACTGTGCACACATCCGCCTGACCAGTCCAGTTGTGCCTAATTGCGTGAACAACTACACATCAGTAACGGCCTTGAATTTCTGTCACTCATTCCAGCCTATCGAAAACTACCCCCAGTTGAAAAGTTTAAATAAACGCTCTCGTATTTACCTGCCAACTTTGCAAACGACATCCTTTAGGTGAGTTTTCCGTTGATTTCCCGTACCAGTTGAACTGTCCAGTAAATTGTTAGTCCATGATTATGTCCATCTTGAGCGCTTGGAAGAGTTGTGATATTATGTTAGTATTGAGACCTTATTTAACTAACCTACCGGAAACTGAGGCGATGTTTTATGATCGTTTAACGCCTCCAGTTTACTGATTTTAGTTAGCAACGTCCACTGTTGGTCCGCTGCGTTTGATTACCACATTCTGGCATTTTGGGCCGCCGTGATATTTCTGCCGTTTGACCACCATAATGACACGGGATTTTGTAAACTGCCCACGCGCCTTTGGTACATCAGGAAAAACTGTGGCTACTTAAAGCTCGTAACTACCTCTTCCAGCCCTGGCGTTCTATCGATCCCTATTGTATTCCTGCCAAACGTTTGGTGTATGCAGAAATTCCGAATATATTTGACAAGTACTAGGCATCCTATTCTAGTAGACGGTCTGGCACCAATAAAATGAACTGGGCATTGGTTTTCTTTTGTTCTATTACCCACAGCTTTTCACTGTCTTCGACAAAACTATTGGGTCTCACATTTCTTCATTCTTATCTTCATATACTAACTTAGTTTTGGGGTCTGATATCGTTTTAGAAAACTCACATCGTAGCCACTTCAGAGCTCCAACGAAGATGAATTGGCCACGAACTGAATAAAGGTGGGATGCCACAAAATCAGAACAATCAGGGGGACATAAACAACAATTCTTGAACGCACAAGAGTGTTTGTCGATCTCTTTAGTCGTGAAAAATTCTTCTTCCTATTTTCTTCATCAGAATCGTCAGGGAAACCGGATGTATTAAACCGAAATGTAGGTGTACATTAGAGATAATTGAGCGTCCAGTGGATAGAACCAAATATTTTGGCACTGCCAGTTCTTTCACTCCATCAACATTTATTTTTCATAAGGTCTTTGGATCTGAGTCTGAATATAGATATGCCATTGGGATACCAATGTGACGGAAGTTATGTATTTCTTACCTAAGGCAACACTGGTTTGTCTTATCTTAGTCTCACGGTCATCAATTGGAAGGACTAACCCGAGATCGAAAACTGACAGCGATTCTTCTGAACCCAGAAATACACTAGTACGGTGTTGCTATGGCCATTAAAAATGCGCTAGAATGTCTAGTGTCCTGTCGTGGACAGCCGGAAAGAGAAGATTTGGTGATAACAGTCAATGAGGTCCTCTGCAATGATAACAGCTAACTCAACATCAATGGCCACTTTTGTGCACTCGATATAAAGTGAATTTTCAGCGCGTACAGTGGAATCCAAAAGAAAATAGTATAAGGATTACTCCGATATGGAGAAAAAGGTGTGGAGGCAAAATGGAAGCAGTAAAAAACATTCAGACTAACGATGAAGATAAACAACGAGATAAATGACCACTGTCTACTAAACCTTTTCCCACTAAGCTTTAGCCAGAACTCACAATACTTCAGTCACGAGGCACCATTCATTGGCCTTGACAGCCTTTAGCCATGCCACTGCAAGCCAGTGAGATCAAAAGTATCAGAATATTATGATATCAAGAGATGTTGGAACGGTTTATTCATCTTTTTATCAAGACTACTGCTACAAAGCCGACTGAAGAAACGAGAAAGTGTGACGCTGAGCGGCATGACGGAAACTCATTAGAAAGTTGCCATGAAGTCACCCATGAAACTTCATGATCATGCCAACCACACGCTCTGTTATCCATGCTACGGTTGGGTCGACATCTGAAATGACTTTGTGGCTAAGCTCCAAGCATTCATCAAGTCGGCTTATCTTCTCCAAGGAGCCAGCGGAATGGAAGTATTCTACTATTGGGCGAACAAGGCAAGGGTTCAGGCAGTTCGTATTTGTAGACTTGTGTGAATAAAGTGTTTTGAATTTCGAGCGAGTGGAAGAGTGAGACTCCTTGGGAGAGCGTAGAGCGAAAGCAATGATTGGTATCAGATGAAAACTTCTTTGTGAATTTTTTGCAAGCATCAAAATGCTTGCAACTGATGAGGTTAGTCTCTATCGACTTTGCTATAACGGGAAAGTAATTCCAGAGGGTTGGTGATGAGATCAAAATCTTTTTATATTAAACCAGGAAAACTACGAAAGGGCAGTAAATTCAATGGAGGGACACTTCAAGAGATTAAAAACTGAAGTACAAGATTATAAGTTACCTCAAGTTTCCTTCGCCTGAACGAAGAAAGCTTTCTGAACACTGTTTCAACATGATTGTTCCAACAAAGGCTGTGAGTTAGTGTAACTCCTAGGTAACGGACGGGAGAAGCTTCAGAGAGATGTTGGTTATCCATGAAGAGATGCGGGGTTTTATTGAAAACAATTTGGTAGCGTGCTTCACATCGAAGTAAAAGGGCACTTTACTAAATTTCATGACCTTGTGGGGAAGATAATGGGAATTAGACCAGTAGAAGAGTTAACTCAGACTGTTTTGAATCAGAATCATAGGAACATACAGATACAACATCATCGGTGTATTTGCAGACAATGAGATTAGGTGAATTGCAGAGCTTACTGAAATGAAGAGAGAAGAGCAAAGGCACCCTGAAAAACACCCGAGTTAACTTGAGGAGAACACGATTGCCTATTACAACAACAAATGAACTGTGTGCGCCCAGAAAAGCAGTCACGATAGGTATTTAAATCGCCATAGTCAACTCTATTATCAATTAGAATACGCAGCACAGTACTACGGTGAAAAGAACAAAATGCGTTCTCGTAGTCAATAAAAAGCCCAGCAGCACGGCCAGTGATCAAGAGCAGAAGCAGTAGAGTAGACCATGTGGCCAACGGCGTGAGGGGCTGACACAGGGGGTTTGTAGGCAAGTTGTGTCCTGCGAGAATAGTGAACTTGGGGAATAACGCAATTGAGGAGTACATTTTCAAGTATGATGTCATTTGAATCGTAGAGAGCGTACATAGATGAAGAGTCCATTTTCAGAGTCACACGGTGATACTTCCAAAACCGTAAGCCAACTGTGGAGTGCTCACGTATGATGATGAGCCGCAAAAACCACGAAATCGGTCATATGCTTCAGGGGGAATTTTGTCCTGTCGTCCAGATACAATGACATACTACTCATATCTTAAACATTCTCAAATACTTTCAGCGAAGTAGATTTACAGGCTACCGGATAATATTTGTTGGATACTATCTTGGGTACAGACGTGATTTTTACAGATCTCTAACAATGAGTTTCTCCACAGAATCAACACAACGGTCAAATAGATTAATCAAAGGGATATACGTTCGAAAGAACAGGCTTTTCGTAGCACCGGAGATAGCAAATCGAGATCACCAGACTAGTGGAACTTGACTTGTTGTAGATTCCTAAGGAGATAACCAGATATAACGGGGTGAGATTCATGCCAGTCAAAATATGGAGGGGAAGCGAGGATGCGTTGGAGCTCACGGGTAACTGGTGATTCAGATCTTCGACGTTTAGCTTCAGCTTGGGCTTGGCATAGCACAATTATTTCAGTGTTTTCCATACCTCACCGCTGTTTGTGTTACCTAGCTCTGTGTCTACATTACAGATTCTTCAGGTGTCGTACTTTGGTCTTGATGTGGGTAGTTTTACTACGGTATGATGCCCGCCAATTTTGTACGCCCTTTCCTCAACTTTACGGAATCTCTTCAGGCAACGGGAGGAGAAACTGTTGGGTCGATCATAAGAAACTTCAACAAAACAACTCGAGTTGCAGCAACAGTTGAAGTAGTTGATTAGGTATTCACTGTATGAGGACGCAGCATGAAAAGGAAAAATAGAGAAGTCAGTGCAGTCATCAAATGCTCTAAGATTATCGAGATTGTCAGGGGGTGCAAACACGTTTGCGGATTGCGGGCAGTTGGCCGATGATTTACTTTTACAATGAACTTTAGAACAAAGTAAAGCACACTAAACAAAAGTGCTAATAAGGACACATTCATGTACAGCGAAAATAGTTGCATAATTACCTAGCACTCAGTCCAAAAGGGCATCGAAGCGTAAAGGGAAGTACAAAAGTTTTATAAAACTCAAGGCCGTCAAAAAAGATATGTCAGGTCTATTGAAATCACCTGCTATTATGCTCAAAGAATGATCGAGACTTGTAATGAGATAGCTGCTAAGGCTACCAATGAACTGTCTGATATTATCAGTGGAGGTATCTGATGTAACATATGTATTGATAGACAAGATGTCGAAAACAGCTTGGAGAATGTGACTAATAGCGAATGGCAATGCAAGTGATCTTCACCGTGTTGAACTGAAACGAGAACTGAGAATAATCTCACCACTTGCGACGGATAAAAAAGATTTTCTCACCTCTACATTCTCTTGGGTTCACAACTCGATCAGTCCTGAAAACACCATACTGTTCTATTTACTGCATTTTCATCATATAATAGTAGAAAAGTGTTTCCGGAAAATGGTCATGGCCAACTGGAGGCTCCTAATTGGGGAAGTGATCGGTGGCGCGGGGACTCGAACCCGGGACAGGAGTCCATCATCCGACTGCTTGACCACCGCCCATCATTATGAACAACATCATTACCATTTTATTTTAACAACCAGTCTCTTCAAAGAGGAACCACTCCAACGCTTTCTTGATTCATTTTGAATGATGACATTGGATACTTCATCAAGTTTCTCCAAAAGGGAACGAACGTTTAGGGATGACATCGGCGATGTTAGCACTTCGGAAAAGTATGATACGTGTTTCGCGGTATTACCTCACACACGAACATAGAATTCTCTATGTCTAAAAAATAATTTATCTTCGTGTATTTTCTTCCATCAAGTGCTCTCCTGGCTCTGAGAGGACACTCTGATGTGATTTCACTAGTCTGGATCACTTCCGTTTCGAAAAATTGCACACATGACTGACTATGATTGTGGTTTGATTGACTTTTCCTGTATACGATGTATTCCATCTAGCTCTGAACTCGTCCAGGTAGATAGTTATATATTCGTGATTTCACAGACAAAAACAGTGCGATTGTAATCCTCGTACTTTATATGATGGAAAGCTGGCTAGTCAAATGACAAATTGCTCAGAATTTTTCAGTTTACTGATCTCTTGAGGACTTAAAACCAAGCTATATATATATATATATATATATATATATATATATATATATATATATATATATATATATATATATATATATATATATATATATATATATATATATATATATATATATATATATTATAGAGAAGTCAAGGCGTACACTGAATTGTAAAACGTTTATTGTGACCTTCCGATTCAAGCTAAGACTCGTTGTCAAACGTGAGTGATTGAGTGTGTGAATTGGACAGCTGGTTCCGCACGTTTTTTGTGTTGCTCGTCTGTCTGTTTCTCAATTTTTCGGTACCGGTTTTGCCAGGGTGACCTAATGCTTATCAATCTCGACGTGTCGATTGACGAGTTGATCGAATGGAGGGCTTCGAGGATCAGGCGCTCCCCCTTCTTTGCTGGGCGACCACCCTTGCTCTATCGATTTTGACCTCGTGACTTGTCTCTGCGCAGTGGTTAAAAATCTGTGAGTGTGGATCGGCGCGTCGTAATGCAAGTTTGTGTTCGTGTAGGCGAGTACATGGTTGTTTACCTGTCTCGCCTATGTATTCCTTATCACATCCTAGGCAAGCGATAGTTTAGACCACTCCTGATTGATCGTGCTGGTCCACACGGTATTTTCCGTTGAATAGGGCGGTCCGCAGGGTGCTGACGGGTTTGTGGGCAACTTTCATGCCCAACAATTTTAACACACGATCTACGGCCTCTGATGCTCCTCGTATGTATGGTAGCACGAATATGCTTTCTGGGCTGCTTTTCTTTTGGCTTTTTTTGTTATTTCGAATACAGCAGTTTACGAAGCTTTTTGGGTAACCGTTTGCCACGAACAACTTGAAAAGCCTGATCAGTTCCTTTTTTCGGAGTTCGGGTGTGCTGTAGTGTGTCGACCCGGTGGAATAGGGTGCGCACACAGCTCTTCAAGTGACATGTTGGGTGATTGCTTTGGAAGTTCAGTGTGCAGTCGGTTGTCGTTGGTTCCCGATAGACCGTTGTTTCTAGGTTTCCGTCTGTTTGCCTCATGATCATAATATCGAGAAACGGCAGTTTTGCTTGGCATTATTCTGCCTTTGTGAATTTTATTCCGAGTACGAGAGTGTTCAGATGTGCGCTGAAGTCGCTCTAGCTGAGACTTCCAGTATCAAAAATGTGTAATCAACATATCTGACCCACAAACGAGGTCTGGTTGTTTCGGATGCTTTGGCTTCGAACTGCTTCATGACTGCGTCTGCTAGCAGGCTTGAAAGCGGCGACCCCATCAGTTTGTCTCGTATTTGTTTGTGTTTTTCCACTGAATTGGAAATAGGTTTCCAGGCAAAGATCTACCAGACCCAGTAGGTACTTTGTTGACAACATCGTCCTCTGCTGTAGACTGGAGTCGTTCTTTATCAGGCTTCGGATTCCGTCCAAGGCCATCTGCCTTGGGATGTTCGTGAACAGTGATGTTATATCAAAGGAACCCGTCGTCTCATCTGTTTTTATTTTGAAGTTTCTTATTTGTTTCAGAAAAACAATGGTGCATTTTGCGTCGTAGCTGCCCTTTGACAGAATCGGACGCAGGAGGCTGAAAAGGTATTTGGCTAGTTGATAGTTCGGGGATGTAGTGGACGCGACGATTGGTCGTAGTGGCACCTGCGGTTTGTGAACGATAGGAACTCTGTAGTCATAGATTTGAGCCTTCCCTGGGTTTCACACGTTTGATTGAATCGTCCGTGATCTTCTTGCTTTTTTGATTGTGGTTATTGCTGTAGAAATTTTGTTTGTTAGTTTTTTTATTGGATTTTTTGTGACTGGTTGGTAGGTTTCCTCGGCACAGAGTGGCGTTTTTATCTTTTCCCTATAATCCGACTGCATTGCCTTTGTCTGCGGGGAACATGACTATTTTTCGATCCTTTTGTTGTTTCCACAGCCCTCACTTCGTGGTTACGAAGGTTGTATACTCGTCTGAGTTGTCGGCAGATCTTAGATCGTACCTGCTGACGCACTTCTTCTGTCACTGGCAACAAAATTGATTGGTCTGGCATTGGCGTAGTTGAATGTTAATCCTTTCAACAAAACAAATGTTTCGGCTGGGAGCAGTTGGTACTTTGAGAAGTTGTGGATTGGTTCGGCTTATTCAGATTCTGTTGGTTTGAGTGCGCTGAACTTCCTTGTTAGTCTTTCTCTGACCTTAGGCCAATTTGCGTTCGATGTAAATTCGATGACATTTTTCATTCCTATCATCCAGTTGTCATCAAGTAACTTTGGAGCTTAAATCTCTGATCGGTTTTGCTGGGTTTCAAAGGTGCATTTTCTTCGGCGAGCGTCACTGATTAGCTCGCGGTGCATCTGCTTGCAATATGAATTGCTTATTTTTTCTCTCACGTTCTGAACACACAGGCGAACTGCATTGGAAACTTTTTGGAAGTATTCCGTTTCATAAGCATTGATGGGGAAAGAACAATTGTTCACGCACGGCACGCGAGCGTTTGGAGTAGCTTTCCCATTCTCTCACACAATTAAGCGCATTGCGTCCGAATTTCTGATTCATAAGTGAGAATGTCTGAGGCTCAGGTTGCATATTTTACGGAGAAGTCAAGGTGTACACAGAGTTGTAAAGCGTTTATATATATATATATATATATATATATATATATATATATATATATATATATATATATATTGCCTTGAGGAGTATAATAGTACCATATGAAATTCAAGTTAGTTCTAGAAGTCAAAAACGTTCATAAAAACGGTATGAAACTTGACTGATGGGCTTTTTAGATTTACCATGTGATATTTGACGAAGACTTCCGATTCGCACATGTGATTAGACAACGCGCATCAGTGAATTCAGGGCCAAACACATGCTTGGTCTTTGCGCACAAATATATACCCATGTAACGAGATAATTCAATCATATCGACAGCATACAGAGGAAGTGGGTTCTATGATTTAATGCTCCCTTGCATTGTAATCAGACGATAGTGCCTTAAAGAGATGAATTTATTTTTCCATTGGCGTTCTTATGATACATTTACCATGATCATTTTATGTGAATGTTCATACTGATTTACTGTTCATGTTCGAACATATGGTTTTCGAATTTCTTGTGAGAAGAACTGCTGAATACTACTGATTCGCGGGGATTCATTTAAAACTGGTTTAGACTTTTTTCTCTATCACAAGCTTCACCCTAGGTCGATTTGTGTTTAACTAAATGATCTTCCCTAGGTTAAATAAACCTACGTGTTGTCAGCGTCTGAAACCGAGGGGTTTACTTCACTTTGACTCTGTGATTGCGAAGCTGGACTTTGTAATTAGAATGACTTCACTAGTGCGTCACTGTTATGCAAACACGTCAAAACTTTTCGAGAACGCGGTACAGCTCATTACAATTGCATAAGAACTCAAAAAATACTAGATCATGAAAATGCTCAAAAGTTGGATGAAGATGAATGAATTTATTTCAAATGCACCCGTTTAAAGTTTTGCAAATTATCCAGACCCGGCTTAGGGAACCAGATTTTTGTTAAATAGTCAAGTTTGCTTGTAAAGAAAAACATTACAAATTACTATATTTCGAAATGCCTCATAGTTTACTCACAGTCTCCCAATGTACGGAGAATCATTCATGGAACTGTATTAACTTTTAGTTATTATTCCGAATATTAATCTCACTAGAAACTACCCCGGTGAAATCCAGGCCATCTTTCTTTTATCTACAGAAAAAGGCAAACAATGTGCGCATTTCGTCTATGGTTTGTTGTGGCTGTTTTGGTCTTGATTGGTTTCTTTGGAACTGACGGTGCCACATTTCTCGTAAAATTGGAATACGACAGCCTTGGTAAGACTATTTTCCTCATGTGTACTTGTTCAAAAACAATTTTGCAATTATTATGCAAATACTTTACTTAGACAAATTATTCCCATGTGCTGTGATGGAAATTCTTACTGACTTTCCGAATAACTCACACTGTAAAACATAGGGTAAAGTCTTGAGTGAGTTTTATGTATGGCATAGTGTACAGTATCAGAACAACGATTATTAGTTGAAATAAAATTTCGTAGGGAAGGTTACCACCATTTACTTAGTAGAAGCAAGCATTTCTTTATCGTTGCCGCAATTTCGTCACGACGCTTTCATTTTTGAATTTTCTCAATACCTCATCAACTAAACAGCTGATTTTATGCTAAACTCTGCAGAATAACGCGAACGGTGATGAGGAGGGGACAGTTTTTGTAGGCTATTCTTAATAATGCCTTGACACAGTTCACACAGGCGATGTGGCAGTATGTTTGATTGGCTACTGGCTGGACTGAAAGTACTAAGTACTAAGTTAGCCGGTCAATAAGCATCGTTTCTAATATGTTTCTACCATGAGGTTAACTTTAGGTGTTCGATTCGGCAAATTCCGAACTAATTGGACTTATTGGATGAGAATCATCTTATACGGCCAAGAAACGACCCGTCGAGAATGAGTCACCGGGGCGGGGGAAGAGTGTGTGAGCAATATAGCCAGATTATCGCTACGAAAGGTTGCAAAATTATGAGTGTGGTAAAGTTAATGCGATATCACTTCTAACATGGTATTACTAGACAGTTGAAATCTTGTCACTGCCTAATAATGGACGCATCTCCTCACGGGAGTGCTTGACAATGTTTGAAATGCCTTTTCGTTATATCCGATATTTACTCTTTGCACCAAGGAAAACGTGAACAACTCAATGAGGTCACGACGTATCATGACGTTTGAGAAAAAAGCGAGTCAGGAAAACGTGAACTGACACTGTATGTTTTTATGCGCAAAATCAAAAATCATATAACTCATCGGATTTTAGGGATAGTGAGCAAACTTGTCTCCGACTGAAAGTAGATTAGACGTGATACAGGGACGAGCACACCACGATCGAAACTATACAGTTTAGAACTCCCGTTTGCAGCATGGGTAATGAATCTGGAATTTTCATCAAGGCCCATCAAATTTTCATGGAAAACCATATTTCGAGACTAGGTAAACAACGTGCAAGAGGAATTAACCGGCACAACTTTCATAAGGAGACTTGAAAGTTCCTCTAGGAAACAAATTGTAGCACCGAACGGAAGGTATACCAAATTAAATCGCGTGTAATTTAATAGTAAATTAGCTGACCCCATAGTGCATTTGTCGAAATCGAAACAAGTGGATCTTAGAGTGAGACAGACATGAAAATGGAACAATAACTGAAGTAAGCGCATCTGGGCCTAAAAAATCAGGATGCAGTGATTACAAAGCAGGCAGACAAGCTCCTGTGAGAAAACAGGTTATATCTGGAACAACGTTCAGCTCAGGAAACGTTCCCAGCAGTCTCCAGTTCATTTATAAAATTCATATAATCTGCCTACTTGAGACTGACGTTTATTTTCAATTTTTTGTTCTATCATTCATTCAATCTTGAAAATAACAATGTTGCATCTGTTTTCTGTTCTCAAGGTCATGCGTTCGTCAAATATAAAGGCAAAACTTACCCGTGTGAAAAGGAACAAGAGGTGACACTCGAAGATGGCAATTGTAGGCACAATCTTTATCTGAAACCTCCAACACAGAAAGAACGTGACGAACGTGGTGGATATGTCAGTGGGGATGTGTGAGTTTCTTTAAAATGAAGAACAATGACTTAATGGCCGAGTGCGCCAAGGACTTAACAAACATCATTATTTCGATTCATTTATTTGTAGCCTTATTAGGCGTGGTCCACTTCGGTTCCGCTCAAACAATCACTAATCATGCACTGAGTGCAGCGCTTTTGGTTGCCATCTCTCAGCTGGAGCCTCAATCGGAAACAAGCAAACAGGAGAATAGAAAGTCTAAGAAGAGAACTAGGATGGTACCATCAAGCCGATAAAGAAAGCCTGTGGATTTAAGAGAGTCACTGATCACGACACCTAGCTATATCATCACGACGTGGTCCATTAAAAATTACCAAAAAATATCGTTAGCAAAGAAACAGAACTTTCACAAGGAAATCAAAATCTGATCAGCTGGGAGATCGGAACTCGTCGGTAGCCGAACAAACCAAAACAAAACATCTTTCGATTGCCCATTATGTTGGGGCTACACCTCGACGTGCTGAGATGCAGTGACTTCCTCCATGACCCAAAGACCTTGCCAACGCGGTTCTCGAAGCCGGGAAGGTAATCGTACCAGGCGGATCGGTGGGAATAGGAGGGCCAATTGACAGGCAAAACCTGGTTCCGTTCACTGTGTAGCTATCGCAATGCAAAACTGGTTGACCTTCAGCCAAGAGGATGCTACTCTATTCACGTTCAGCTTATGTCATTGTGCGCAACGGACTAGGTAGAATCGAGAGTCGGATCGACAATACGGCACCAGTGACCGTGAAACGAAATAAAACAAGAGCGTAATCCGAATAACAAGGTCTTGCGTGACAATTCAGAAGAGTCTACACGGATGGCTCGATCGTGTTTGCGCGATGGACCACAATATCGCCTTTATTCTTAGGCGTTCCCAATGTACGGGACATCGCGAAGAATTGCCTTGCGGAAAGCTCCAGTATGTTTCCCACAAAAAGCCTTTCTAATTTCACCCTTCAGTAAGTAGAAAAACTAAGATTGGTTTGAACGATGTAGCCAGAATCATGTCGCTTTATCTTCACAAAATACATACAGCAGTCACAGCAACTGTTTATATAGCCAAAAACATGAACATCTCTTGACTACATAAACAAGTGCCGTGCTCGCAGTATGTAATTTGTGAAGATGAAGCCAAATGATCCTGGGCACCTTGTGCAAACTAATCTTTTTGGTTTACCTAGTCAAATTTGTGTCGGGAAACAAATGTGTCCAATTTTTCCATGTGGATTTTAGTCGCTGTAAGAAGTCACGAATAACTCAGACTCAGATGTCTCATATTATTAATGGTATGGGAAAACTACCGCAATTAAAAACACCTCTCAAACGCAAATCTCCAATTCAGATGACTGTCCTCAACGTTGCCACATAATATCAGACAGGGCAACAAACTCTTAAAATTTTCGCTCCCCATGCAAATAAGCATGCTTAAACTACAAGCACAGCCTCGATCTCTCACCTTACTCTTGGCGTATCACGCGATCCGCTGTTCAATGCTTCTGATCAGGCAGTGGTCGAGGACGTTTTAAGCACGAGCACCCCTAGGCTGGATCCCAGTGAGTAGTTTTCCGCGTGAACTTTCGTTAGACGGTACTGTGCACATCAGTGGTGATAAACCAAAGAAAAACTGCTGGCTCGTTCTGTCTGTCTACCCTGCCAATTATTACAGATCTACCAAGAAGAAGGATAAACTTCACCGGGATTTATCTCCATTACTCAGGCGTGCGCGCTCGAACGACTTAGCGATGATTCCATCATCTAAATCAAATGTTTAAAGGAGAAGCACACATGGGGGGCCAAACTGCAATTTTAGCCGACCGAACAGACAGCAAACGTCGTCTCACTCAGATGTGATTTTAATAATAGGTCGCGTCTGGCAAGCACGATATTTTGGCCGAAAAATAGCCTACCTGCAGTTCTACGCCTTCACAGAGTTGGACTCAGAGTGCTCACATTGTCGTCGCTTATTACGGAACCGAACCGACCGAGGTTTGTCGTTGATTCTGGTGCACGTTTGCAGACTCATATCACGCTGGATACTCTCTCGCATCAATCTATATGTAGCTTCTGTCCGGTACATCTGCATCTCGATGATAACAGGAGATATTATTTCCACGCGTAACTTCCTACACGGCCATTGAAGCCACCAAATGTGCAGAATCTAAATGAATATCGATAAAGTATTATGAGAGCCTTGAACAGTGGGTGCGCCTCTGAAGCTTAGAATTTCTAATATTACTACTGGTAACGGTAGTAGTAGCTATTAGTTGTTTCGGGATTCTCGCGTGGAAAAATGTATTGCATTTTCCGCTCGAGAAAACGTTGAACAACACCAAAATTTGCAAATACTACGCTCAAAAGTGCTATTTTTGACCACAAAGTGACCAAATAAAGCTACCAACGCGAATCGAGTAGACCGTCAGCGGCACATAAAACAACGTGAACTGGTTCATTATGAATAAAATGGTCACGACTGTCAATTTAGCAGCACCTTGGATAGAATGCCAAGTCGAAAAGGAGCTTACGTAGTAATTTGATTATCGGTATTTTACCCATCAGCACTGCGTTCATCGATAATATCTTTTTCGTACAATCTCTTATATTCACTTTGGTCTCCTGAATGTTACAGACTTTGATGAATCTGGTTCACCTGGAACAACCGTTAACGGGTCATGGATTGCGACGGTTCTCTGATTGCTACCTCTCTACAGCAACCTAACTATAAAATCAAAGTACTCATTAGTTTTGTAAAGTATTAAGAGAGTTAATATAACGGTACTAATATGATGAATAAGTTGTGTGAATACAAAAGCCTCCACTGTCATTGAAATGTAGTTGTACCTACCCGTCCACCTGTAATCACTGGGCCTATGACAGTTGTATTCTGCGCAGTTTGCCTCGGTAATATCAAATGCTGCTGTAAATTGATCGGAGAAGATTTAAACGATGCGCCTGTGTCTCGTGAACCATGTGGCACAACCCGTAAGACAGCTGCGCTTTCAGTGATAGTGATGGTGTCGAAAATCGCAACATAAATAAACTAATGAAGCTGATGGAAGTGTATGTCAGCTGTGCATTACCGTCCGAATATCAGTGTGTCCACTTATTTGAAGGTGTAGGGAACCAATCGCTCGTTTATTCATGATATCGAGTCAATTTTTGTCACCGACTTTGAATGTGAAACAAATTTCCATTTGTTGTAGTACGGATTTCGCTGTACGAAACTGGTTGTTTGTGGAAGAATGGTGGGTCTCGGATAAAGAATTGCGAGTTTTGGCTAAAGTTTGACGGGAAAAGTTGTCGTTTTTGTTTATCATAATTCCTTTGGACAACATCATTTATTTACCGTCATAGCCACCCTAATTCCTGAAGGGTGATAGATACGAATGAACCTCACCGGTTTTTCTATCTCTTCCATAGTTATTACTTTATCTTGTCAGTTCATGCTCTAGCAGCTGAGTTATTGCGGTCCGGAGAGTCGGGTGTGAATAAGCTTGTATTTCTATTGATACCATCAGTCCCAAAGCAAATGTCAATCAAAATACGGCAGAATTCCGATGCAAAATTAAGTGTGAACGATCCCATGTAACAAGAGCTGTGAATTACATTTTTATGCCTATACGGGAATTCACAAATAAGGTGATTTTGGTCAATGTTCGTTCTTTAAAAGATTACCTTTTGACTGCCAGTTGTCCATAATGCATTTGATTTGTGATAATTCACTGTTCTGTGCTCCTTTTCATTTCAGACTGTGTGGATATTTCTAATTCAAAATTCTTGCTGTCACCTCACTTGTGGTCAAGCTTTTCAATGTTTTTAAAATAATCCAGTAGATAAAGAGAATTTCACATACATTGGTTTTCCATTTGTCTATTCGGGTTACCATCGGCGTTTGAGAAAGTTAAAGTGAGTTCCAGCACAGTTACAAACAGGACTGAGAGGAATCTCCTAACACTCGACTTCGGGTGCAAAGCGACTATGGGGGACAACACTCGTAGATTAATGGGGGAATTCATACAGATGCTAGACATGTACACACGGAAAATTCCATTTTTCAATGCACGAGGAACAACTGCAAAGAAGAATACTGATTGAATCGAGAGTGGAAAAGGCTGAGAACATTCTTTGTAAACCTACTCGCATATTTCAGATGAGGAGTGTTCATATATGTTGATTCCCAGTGGTCATAAAGAATTCGCTTGAGCCAGGTATAATTCATTTCTCCGAATTAGATAGAGTACGGCAAGTTAACTCAAACAAGTTCATAGTAAGAATAAAAATTATTTTCTGTGAATTATCACTTAAACCAGACGAACCAACACAAATTTTTTCAATGGGCAGAGTGTGAACGACCAAGATGATCTGAAGTGTTCGCACATTGCATCTGAGCACCTGGAAGTTTGAGGTTATATCAAAATCCACAACCGGTCTGTAAAATGTTCGACTCGGATGGTGGTTGGTACAAACAGTAACTTTGATCCTTAACCTTCCAGGTTTCGTTGTACAAGTTTGAGAACAAACAGCTAAGAGGAATTTGTTTGCCAATCACTGTATTCTTCAGTCGTCTTCTACGGAACCCGTTGCCATTTTGACTTCTTTTTTCGGAGCTCTTCTTGGCGGTTCCCCTTTATTTTCATGCAAATGCAGCCGGTCCATCCTATCAGATTTCTTCCCCCAGATGTCGTACTTTTATCTTTCAATGTTCGTTTATTCCACAGAATGTCAAAATTTGGAACACTCGACCTGTCTTCCCATTTACATACATTATTTCCTTCTCCAAAAGCTGGTTCTAGCGTGAATGTTCCCCGTCCTCCGTCTTGCGGTACCTCCTTTGGCTATGGAGTTTACCCCTCTGGTGTAAATCATTGCAATTAAAAAAACAGATATCTAATGCCGAACACGAAAAATACTCTACTGCTTTCAAAGCACGTGGTAACCGTCCCTAGTTCTCTAGTATACCATGTGGTTATCGATGGTTTAGCTTGCTTCAAAGCATTATCGATAGCATTTTAGAGCTGAGAACTTAGGAAAGCATTCGCTTACGTCGATAGCATCACCGTATGTGGCATAACCATGGACGATCGTAATTGCAACCATTTTCTGAGAACCATGGCAAAAAATGGCTTAAATTTAAATGCGTCAAAAACGACAAATACCAAAAAAAAATAACGAAGCTTCTCGGCTACACAGTAACATAAATTCTCAACCTAGGCGAAGTGACTCAGCTACTTTCCCTCGATAAGCACAGTCCAAGTTCCAAGACAGTACTAAAGATAAGTTCGTTCGGGCTCTCAACGAACTTTACTACTGGCGGCGGGAAATGGTAGATCGATCTGAACTCATCAAAATGTTGCAAGAACAGTAAAAGGCAATTTTGGAACAATAACGGCAACAGACGAAGATGATCGAATTATTAGCAGCACACTTTGGTTCTGGTAATGTCACGAACAGTGACCAGTCGTCCGTAACAAAACTGAAAGAATCACTCGTTTCCAGCATTGACCAATTGAAGACGCAGAAAATGGGATTACTTTCACTTCGTGGTACGGACGATACGAAAATGTTTTTTTGGTTGACGGTGCATCTTTGGACGAACAATCGAAATTGCGTTTGCATATGCAGCTGGGACCTGCAGAACACACCCAGTGTTACTATTACGTCCTGCCACATCATCCTCAATATTTTCCGCTAAAGCAAACAGCGTCCAAGCTGAGCTCAATCTTTGGCCAACGATCGTCATTGTTCAATATACGATACAACTGTCTCAAAATAGCCAGGAACCCAGCCGAAGAAATAGTTTCCTACGCCGGTAGGAACAATAAAGAATATGAAGTTTTAAACTTAAAGAAATCACAAACGATTAGTTCAAATCACTGGTTTTTGTCGCTGGGTTGACATCTCTAGATGGTGCCGAAATTCGCACGACGCCACTGGAAAAGCTGGACTCTTCAGAAAAACAGTACGTGCAAGACCTAACCGTCGAATATAGTAGACTCATGAACTTAAAGCAAGACTCCACAATGATCCAGTATGCATCACCGTCTACCGAAAATACTACTGTAAAAAAAAGGAAACAATCTCAAAACCTCGCAAAATGCGCGCAACCGTACCATTCCAACGACCGCCCTGTCTGCTGGAACTGTGGGGAGTGGCATTTTGTTCGATCTTGTCGTTACAGGACATATTTTTGTCTGGAATGTGGACGTATGGGACACAGAGAAGGATTTTGTGGGCGCTCATAAAACAAAAGACCTGTGAATAACTTCGGTGCATTTCGTCGCATAAGGCACCAGTCGAACGCCGTAACTGTGAATGGCCATCCAGTACCTTTTACCAGCTTGACACGGCATCGGACATAATCATTTCACGCTCAATTTTGGGTTGCTCTTGGTGAGCCCCATACAATGCCATAAACCGTGTTGCTCGAAATGCCACCAATCAACAAATACCATTCCTGGGAGAGCTAGAATGTGAGTTTCATTTTCGTGACCACTATGGTAATGGTATTTGTTATATATCAACCTCTGACAATCTAAATCTTCTCGGTAATGATTGGATAAATAAGGCACAGCTATGAGGTGTACCTTTCAGTTCCACCTGTGACTCAAACAACTCGACTTCATTGCCACACTCACAATCACCAGATGTATATAACGTTGCAAACATTTATAACACGCCAACGGTTAGTATTCAGAAGAAGCACACCGAAATATTTCAAACAGGCTTCGGATTGTGAACTAAGGCTTAATCCATCCTTTACCTAAAACCGGGGTCTAAACCAGTATTCCGCCCAAAGCGGCTTGTTCTATACGCCGCTTTGAAATCAACAGATCATAAACTCGAACGACTGCAGGCAGTGGGAGTACTTACACAAGTTAGTAATTCCGCTTGGGCCGCACCAATTGTGGTGGTTAAGAAGACAGATGGTTCGGTTTGCATGTGCCAATTTTTCCACTGAAATTATTGATTGCCCAGAAACATCAGTACCCGCTATCAACCCCGGAAGATTTGTCTTCTGAACTTAAGGTCAAATATCTTCAAAAATTGATTTATCTGACGCCTATCTTCAGGTTGAAGTGGATAGTGCATGCAACGAGTTGCTGACTATCAATACCCACCTCGGTGTGTATCAGTACGATAGGCTGCCATTCGGAGTAAAGTGCGCTCCGGGCATATTCCAGCAGATCACCGACTGTGATGACTGACCTTCCATTCGCACTGGCCTGCATGCACGATATTGTTAGTTAGTGAGTCTAGAGCAACATTTAAACTAGGTATTACATAAGATCCGACTCTTTGGGATCAAGTTCCGTATCCTGGACTGCTTATTTCTTCTCCCAAGCACACGATTCTTCAGTCTTACCACTGATGAAAACGGACGACACCCAGACCTCTCCAAGGTGGCGCCTGTTAGCCAAATGCCTGCACCCAAAAACAAAATGAAGTTGCGATACCTCCTCGACCTTGTAAACTATTACAATAATTTCATTCCAAATATGTACAATATTAGAGCCCATTAAACGCCTTGCTGAAACGGGATTTCGAATGGTGATGGTCAAAAGACTGTCAACCACCCTTTCACGAATTGAGGCGGCTATTGACATCCACTCTGATCCTGACTCACTATGATCCCCGTTTACCCAGAACTGTCGCTACGGACGCCTCCGAATACGCCATTGGGGCAATGCTCCTCCAATAATTTCCAGATGGTTCACAGAAGGCAGTGTCCCACGGCTCTCGGGCGCTGACAAAAGCCGAAAGAAATTACAGTCAGATACAGAAAGAGGGTCTGACGCTGGTATTCGCAGTTCACAAATCTCATAAATTTCTACATGGTAGACGTTCCACCTTGTGTACAGATCACAAACGACTACTAGCCATCCCTGGTACAAAAAAAGCATTCTCCTTCATACCGCAAACCGACTACAACGATGGACAACAATACTACTTGGTTACGCTTTTGTGATTAAGTACATTCACAGACAGTTTCGGATATGCTGACGCAATATATCGCCTAATACAGAGAAATTCAGCTAGTCAACCTGGTGAAGACTTGGTAATATCCTCAGTTGAAGTTGATTCTGAAGTCAAACAGATTTCGTGAGTCAATCCGAAATCTGCCTGTCACGTTCACTATGATACAAAGTGAGATTAAATTAGACCATGATCTCCAACGAATAATTCATTTTCTGAAAATTGGCTGGCCCCAGAATATCACCGACCATTAAATCATGTGGTGTTATCGTCGGAAAGATGCACTCAAGATAGCTGACGAATGTCTGATGTTGTCTGAACGCACAGTGATTCTCAAGCCACTAAAATCCAGAGTACTGAAGCAATCGCATAGTGGTCATCCGGGTATCACATGTATATAGGCACTAGCTCGAAGTTATGTTTACTGGCCCAACACTGACAAGCAGAGTGAAGAGTACGTTAGATGTAAACAATGTTCAATTGCTGCTAAGGAGCCTGTCAAGGTTCTACTACACTCTCGGCCATTACCCACAGGTTTTTGGAAACGGGTTCATGTCGACTTTGCAGGTCCAATGAATCAACAGTATTTCATAGTAATAGTTGATTCTTACTCGAAATGGCCAGAAATATTTCCTATGAAAACTATCTCTTCTTCAAGCACCTCTGTCATCTTGAGACGCCTATTCGCTCAATTTGGGATCCCCGAAACCGTAATTATGGATAACGGGACCCAGTTTACCTCCATTGAGTTCATTAACTTCTACCAATCCATGGAAATTGAGCATGTATGGAGTCCAGTTTACCACCCTCAAACAACCAGGCGGAACGTTTTGTAGACACACTGAAACGGGCTCTCAAAAACGTTACAAGGGGAATAAAACTAACCAAATATACTTGACAACTTTCTGATGACACACCGCTCAACTCCTAACGCATTAGTCCCAAACAATGTCTCACCAGCAGAAGCCTTCCTTGGCAGACACATGCGAATTCAGTTAGATGTCATGTACCATGTGGTCACACCAAACTTTCGAAATGACCACATGGAAAGGCGCTTCAACAGATATCACGGTAGAAGACCACGCAGCTTCAGCAAAGGGAATCGTGTTTATGTTCTCGATTTTCGTCACCTCTGAAGACAGTGGATACCAGGAGTAATCGTCAGTCGACTGGGTTATGTGATATATGACGTTCGGTTAGACAATGGCACAGCCAAACGACATGTCAACCACATCAGGAAACATTACAACACGGCAGTGGTAGATGAGAAGAACGAGGTAGAACTTCCATTTCACGTGCTTTTGGATACCTTTGCATTACCAGTGACAGAGAAAACGACATCACCTGGGGCACCAAGTTCTGACGGTGATACTCAATGCGCTCCCAGACCCCTGTTTAAAGATTTTCCACTGATTCCTATAAAAATTCGTACGAGTCGATCTCTATTTGCAGGGGGAGGTGAACGGTCCGTCAGTTGACACTATGCCCATACATGCACACACAAGCCCGCGTACGCTCATACGAAACAGTGTTTGTACTGTCCGGTTATCCGCCAAGTCGCAATGGCTCATTTTTCTATTGATTTCCTTTACCCAAAACAATACAAAGAATGACCATCAACAACTACTTTGCCGTTTTCAATTCCTGAAGTTTACTCAACTATTATTTCAGTAGGTCATACCTGCGATTGTTATTTCGTTAGTGTTTAAGAATTTCGCAACTACCATTTCGAATTTTAGGGTATCATTCCATTTGCATTAGCATCAGAGATTTTTTTCAATTGAGTGAAGAGGGCGGAAATAAGAACTAGGTTTGCAAGCCGCCAGAATCATTATCAAACCTGGGCTATTGGAGATCAGATACACTTTTTCCTGGATTGCACAATTGACCCGTGTGTCCATAAATCATGCTACTTCAGTTGCACATCTGTGTAAGCATTGAGTGGAAAGTCATGTGTTTACATTAAGATCCGCACGCTTACCCATCTTGTATCAAATAATACTACATGAACAGTTTCTTTTTCATTTCAGCTGATGCGCTCTATCTATTAGACGAATAAAACGTCTCATTACAACTCCGTGTTGTCAATCCTACTGATCGTGTTGTTTCGGTCGCGAGTCTACCTATTAACAGTAGCAATGATACCTAACTCGTAATTCAAGCTTGCATCTAAAACATTTAAAGAAACCAGTTTGTTTGAACGGCTGTTAAAGGTAGACTGCAAATATGAAAGCCATGCAACTTAAAGTCAAACTATTTGATCGAACATGCTGAGTCGGATAGATCGTCTTAGACCGATAATATTTGTTCACATTTTATATCAAAGTATGAGTAAAAGACTGTGAACGCAATAAAAAAAACTGATAGACAAAAAAGACTAGGAATTCAAGCAAACCATAATTTGAATAGATAACTGTATCAAACAAAAATACTGCTTTAATTCCGTTTCTTCTTCAAATGACTTGTGTTAATGGTGGAGATATTCATGTGAATCGATTCTTGTGTCCACTGATGTAGGCAGAACACAGCATAAAGGCTGAAAAGAGCACTGTAACAAGAAAAACAAGAAATAAAAATTAAAGGGATGCTTATTCTTCGGTGATCAATACATAACTGGTCTTACTAGCAAATTACTCTGCACAGAAGTGTTATAATCTTATATTCAAATAACTAAAAAATCACAAACAAAATCATGTAACGAAAGAGCGTTACACGAGTACTGACCAAACAAATTTTATGGAAGTGGTACCCATTAAGCTGCTGTGATGATCAGGTGGTGTGAATCCCAGAATAACAAATCTAAAGTACCAAGCTCGAGCCAGTCACCAAGTGCCAACTTTGCTGGAAAGTAGCACTCTACTGCCGTCCAGATCGTTATCCTTTCCAATCAATAAGAGCACTGCTTAAAGTTTCGTCGTAGTGTCTATGCATGGGGCAGCGAAAAAATTCTCGATTCAATTAAAACACCATTGGTGGTGGACAGCTTCATTGTCGACCGGCTTTACTATCACACCCGATCAACTAAACATTACATCTCACGTAAAAGTTTAAATATTTTTCAACAGCAGTTCGGAGAGAACCAGCCGCTAAATGGTTCATTCTTTAAGATTGTTCCCATCTTATATCTGGAATAAACGTGTTTTAATTGACAGAATCCCTGCTGTCACAGCTCTCATCTTGTGTCTGATCAACTGAGGTCGTTACTTTGTAGCACACAACGGAGTCCGAGGTCAGCCAAAGTTACACCGAAGTAATCCAATTCGTCTGATTTCTATCACGATCTTGATGATAGAAGAATTTCCTTTAATAATGCTGTTCGTTTCCATTACGAAACAAGTGGCGAAGCTAGATCACTGAATAAGACGAGGGAAGTGACTGCCTTTAGTACTATCGTTTTGGCTCGATAAGAATTCATGTGATTTGACAGGTTGCTGCGGAATAGATAATATCGTGACTACACAATGAGCAGATCACTGTTTCGAATTGGGCACATTACATACCTGAATGTAAATTAGATGGTTGACTGGTGGGAAAGTGAACCTCAACCCAACATGTTTTGTTATAAATTGGCTGCGAACTGGATCAAAGAATCACGAACATTTCAAAACCTTGAATCAAGGTATTTTCCACTCCATGTTAACAGCAATGCAAATGATGGTGTTCTTACAAAATGTCTGTTACGCCTTCCAAAAACATACTTGGACTGACTCTATCATACCGTAAACAAGTTGATTTTTCTAATCCCACACCTCATCTTTGCACACATACACATTTCCATATTCTTCGGGAACTGCAGTCGACCGTACAACGGTAGTGTCTGTGAGGGAAGCCCTGTTCCTGTTCTCCCGCATCCTCCTTCGTCTAGTATCCAAGTCTCATGGAATCTGCCCCCGTTAAATGACGTCCCTCTTCGTCCTCAGTGTCCTTTTAACCTCGCCCCATTTATTGTGCGAGGGCTGATCCGCACAGAACATCGGACGTGTCTAGCTCGTACACTAGAGATCCGTGACATCAACTTGTATTGTATCCAAGATACTCTCATTAAAGATTCCGGCTCGGTCGTTCGATTGACACCCTCATCAAATCCCTCTGCAAAATTTCATTTGCATTTGCCTTGGTACCCTGAGGTTGCGGCTTCTGGTTTTGTTGGCGTACGCGTAGCTCTCATTGAGAGGGTTGAGGCTGCGTTACTTTACTGGACTCTAGCCGACAGTCGATTGTGTTCACTGAGACTCAGAGGCCCGTGCAAAGTAAGCAAGACGCCGTGCCAATGGACGCAATTTGTTTGCCGTCTCGGCTTATGCCTCTGCAGAGTGCAGCCCAAGTGAAACCAAAGATATCTTACAGCAAAAGTTACACGACTTCCTACGTGAAGCAAAGCAAGGTGATATCGTGATTTTAGTTGAAGATATGAATGCTAGAGTCAGTCGACTGTCCTCGAACGGGGCGCATTTGGGAGGCTCTTTTCGTCTTGATTCCTGTCTTTCAGAAAACGGAGAACGGTTGTTGGCTCGGTGTTCAGATTATCGCCTACTGCTCGCAAGTACGAACTTCAGACGTTCCAATCACCGGTACGCTAGGTGGCACCCTCTCTCTTTAAGTAAACGATGGACCCAAATGGACTACGTCACAATCAGATACCAATGGCGGGGTTGCATGCAATATTGCCCGTCGTACTGGAGCACTCCCCCTTGACTCCGACCATGCGTTAGTCTGTACTAAGCCCTCCATGTGCTTCGGTGAACGTGCCAAACGTATGATGCAGCAGCGGTTAGACTGCGAAACGCTGTCTGACTCGTCTTGCCTCTTAACTTTCCGAAACGTTCTAGCTGAAAATCTAGGATCAACGCCACCAGATAACATCAACGAGCGCAGGTCGCTAATTGAGAATGGTTTGTATTCTGCTGGCACAGTGAGTTGTGGCCTGACCTGTCGTGTCGTGGCACAACATCCCGGTATCTTCTGAGTCTTCGCCTTCTTGATGCACACCAATTCATCGCGGCTGGTATTGAACATATTGCAGGACGGCTCACAACGAGATGTGAACTCAACGCAAGTCTGCATATGGATTGCGAAATCTGGTGGTCTCAAAAAGCATCACAGATGGGACATGCTGCCACTCTGGGAAATTCGCGCAGGCTTTTTTCATTTCATCCGAGTCACCGGTAGGAAGCCATTGGATGTAAGCGAAACGATTTGTGAAGCTGACGGTTCGCCTACCCATAATCTGCAGTGACTTCTTGTAAGCTGGGCGGAGCACTTTAAAGTACAGTTACGCTGGTCTCTAGCGTCAGCCCCTCTTATGACTGTTCCGGCACACGTCCCGTGGTCTTTTTCGACAGACCCACCCTCTCAGGTGAAGATCCGGAAGGAATCGATCGTTGTCCCCATCATCAACAAAGGCTCCCACAATGACTGCATCAACCGTAGGGATATAAGCCTAATCTCGATGGTGCCTAAGCTGCTAATCTGTTATTTTTTACAGGTTGTATAACAGGCGCGATGAGCAAACTCGAGAGGGACATGCTGAGTTTCTTGTCGGTAGTTGATGCACCAATCTAATCTTCAACCTCCGACAGCTGTTGGAGCACCTTTACGCCTTCCAAAGGCCAACGATCGTCGGATTTTTAGACATTTGCGCGGACTTCGATCTCGCCGGCAGGTCTGCACTACGGCACTGTTTTAAAAATGGCGTGCCTGGAAAGTATGCGTCAGTCAAAAAGTTGTATCGTCATACCCCAGCTCATGTTAGGGCTTACAGCCAGCTTTCGCCGCCAGTGAAGTACGACACGCCTACCCTATATCCCCATCATCATCATCATTATCGTACGGCGTTAAACAGCATGGCAAGCCCTACTAACCACTGCCTTTCTCATCATGTTGTACGTAGAAACAGAGAACATGAACATACAAAATGGACACAGTGAACCTACAGGGGTGGGAAAAGGAAAGAACGCCCCAGTATCCAACACACGGAATACACAGTCTAACTGTTTAAACGCACATTGACCAATCATTCTGATATGACAGGAAGTAACAACACGATCGCCACTGTTCATGGTCCACTGCCAACCAACTGGTTAAGGGATCTTTTGGACCCCAACCACGAAGATGTGAGACAACTGCTTTTCCTAAGTATTTCGATGTACATTTCCTCATTCCTCGCTGCCACGTCATCTGTTGACCTCCACGTGGTTCCTTCCACTTCCTAGGAGGAACGGGAAACAGGGTACAGTCCGGTAGACGTGTTCGCCATACACAAAACGTGCCCCAACCAACGAGGCCTAGTAAGCTGGATACACCGTGATAAAGCATTATCTGAACTAGTACTCAATACTCGATTTCTGACCCCAGCATTGCTCACTCGGTCATTGCATGCAATTCTAGTGATACTAGACAGACATCAATTGCCGGAAACTTCAAGACGACGAATATCTTCCACACGCAGACCCCAAGTCTTTCAACTAGACAGAAAAACTGAACGCACCGCGCAGTCGCACAACCTTTCAGCCTCACTGAAATATCGAGTCGGCACCACAAGTTCTTCAGTCCAGCGTATGCCGCTCAAGCCTTCGATATACGAGTGCCCACATCTACTACAGTGCTCCCATCCGTCGTCAGGTTGCTGACGATGCTAGTGAAGCTGTCGACAACTTCCAGCACATCCCCAACAAGCATCAAATTCGGAATCGTTGACGTCCAGTCTTGCGATATCACTTTACACTTTGAAGGTATAAAGCATACGCCGAATGGAGCTACAGCTCTTGTGAGTCTATCTAGTGAACGTTGCGGTTATCCCGTGCATTCGACCAAGGAGACAGGGTCGTCCGCGTAATCTAGACCACACAGCTTTCCACTATTTCCTATTCTGAAGCCCACATCCTGAAGATTTCGCAAGGTATTCTCCAATATCTCATCGATGACGAAGTTAAACAAGAATGGCGAAATGGGACATCCTAATCGAACACCGTTGGTCGTTTCGAATGGACTAGATAGTTCACTATGAGACCTTACGTGGACGGAATTATGAAAAGAACTGTGGGAATTTCGTCAGGACCTGGCACTTTCTCACAAATTAGCAATCGACCGCATGACTCCGCTTCCACTTCCGGTGGGGTCTCAAGTGATAATCCCCAAGGAATTGCAGTTCTAACACAGGAGTAACTACATTAGGGCGTGGCCAGCTAAACTGCTCCTTGAAGTATTCGGCCTAACGGTCAAGCCTCTGGTGTTTTCCACGAATAGGCTTTCCATTTCCATCGCATATCGTTTCACTGACCGGGATTCACAGTCCACAGGTGTCGCGAATACGTCTGAACAGTGTATGATTGTAACCTGAAGCAACTGCCACTTCCATTTCTTCAGCTCCCTTGGTTCATTATTTTCCGCGATCACTTAGGACTTTTCGTGACTTGCTTTTGTAGATTTCTTTGTTTCTCATTCATCCCCTTACAATTCAAGAGCTGACAATTTTGCTCCATTAGACTTAGTGACTCTTGAGAAATCCAATGTATTTAATGGACGTCGGATCTAGGACCGGAGGTGAAATGTACTGTCACGTGCATCGCCCGTTTGAAATGGGCCCAGTGCTCGTCTACATCACTGTTCATCGTAGATCCTGGCTTACGTGATAATTTAAGACAAACTTTGTACGGTTAATCGGTTCCGCGTCGATGACGATGGAGCTAGAGATAATCCCACTAAAACTTACGCATTGTCCGGCTCTACCTATGTGGACCAGTAGGACTTGCAGTTCTGGACAGAACCACGCCATTGATAGCTTATCGCGGTATGATCAATCTGATTCAAAGTACCTATAGCGTTAGAGCGTCATGTCGGTGTGCGACACGAGCTGTGTCGGAAGGCAGAGTGGTAGATAGCTCCACTATCGTCCGGCTCACTAAAAGGCCCAACTTACTGAGACCTTATGTGGCTCTCCACTCCAGGTCTCAGGGTTTGGTTGCCAGTTATATCCTTAATTACGAATTTCACAAGTAACATGAATATTCGATCTCGTCCAAACGAGCATACTCACTCGCAGAACTTGCACCAAACTCTCACTGTCTTCACTAACATTCGTGGCTTGAATCGAAATGTTGACTCCTTGCACCACTTTCTTCAGTCTTCCTCCCCTATCGCCTCATTTTTGACTGAAACCCTAACTTCTCCCTCGTCAAACACCAGTCACTCTCAATTTTCCAACTGCTCACTTCATTCTTGTTTTTCCCCAAAGCTGGTGTCTGCGCCTACATCCACCAATCGGCCGTGGAAATTACTTTTTTGTAATTTGTATTATGATGGCATTCTCACCTGTCCTACTCATGAGTAGCGTGCACGTATCATGGACCTCGGGCATTTATGACCTAACTCTCCGTTTCTAGTGGACTGACACGGTTCATATATGTTTTTATGATGTATAGTGCATAAACATTCTACGCTTATTTTCCTGACTCTGTTGTCCTTCGATTGTAAATTTCCATTGTAGGGAAAATTTACTGAACGCTTCATTCATGCATAAAAACCGGCTAACGAGGACTCGGTCTCCCGACCGCAACCCCCACGCCAATGTACCCCACCGTTAGACCACGGAGCACATCTGTGGCACACGCTAACCTATTGCCAGGTTCATTCGTTCACGTGGACACATGTCTCTTCGGTCGTTTCCCAACAGCCACAATTTGTACTTTGGCATTGGTAACTCCTTAGAATATACAAATTCGTATATTCTACCAGCAGATTTTCTTATTCTGTGACTGAAGCTATCATTTCGTGTCAGCTAGAAGGCGACCACAAATATCGATCACGATCATTTTTCTTAATAAATCTCCTGATTCTGATCTAGAACAAATCACAACTTGGGGTGTGTTTTGTACCGTCCTACTAACTCTAATGAGAACTCAGTTCTGTCTCGAAATTATTTCCGTTTTATGGGTACAGAATACATTGTTCATATAAAATATACACTCGTCATAAAAAAACCGTGCATAAAAGCCTAATGGCCCGTCCGGCTGGTTTATCGGGTTGCGCCCGGATTGGCTGATTCGGTTCTGGTCGAATCTTAACCGCTGACTAATCCATTGATCGCCTCACTAGTTCTGATCTTGTCGGCTATTCTGGTCAGCCGATCACGTTCTGAACCAGGCCGTCTAGTAGTAACGCGCTGGGCGCATTCCCTCACAGGGTGCCACAAACAACGTCTGTTTCAATGCTGCAAACGCGTCCCTCCTTTCTATTTCACTTAAACATCTCTCTTATCCTCATCTGAACTTTGAATCGACTCCCCTTCGATTTACAGAGCCATTTCACTTATAAGACTCACCCACAAATTTATCTCTTTGTTAGTCTCCTTGTGTATACGATTGTCTCCCGCGCTGAGCGTAAAGTTGGCTTTATACTCCACACCAGAGCTTTTTTACACCCGCTCACGTTCTTCTGTACAACGTTCAGATCCGCCCGATTATTGAATACTGCAGTCATGTTTGGGGTGGAGCTTCGTCTACCGCTCTTTCTCTTCTTGATCAGGTTCAAAGAAAGGCAGTCCGATGAATCCAATCATGACGAGACTGCACCTTGGCGCGATGTCATGGATTGCGTACCTCCATGACCCAAACAGCTATGCAAGATCGCTTCCTTAAGCCGGAGATGCAATTATGTCTGACAGGTCAATGGGTAGAGGACAGACGAAGTCCAGTCTCAAAACCAGTTGATGGACAACATCTGGTTCTATTCACTATGCCCCTGGAAAGGACACTCCAGCGAATAAACACGAAGAGAAACAGTTTACCTGCCTAAAAACCTCCACCAGATGGAGGTAGGGGTGGAGTGCCTGGGGTTTCTCTCGATGGTGGGAGAACGCATAGCACTTCACTGGGCACCTGCCGCCCGCCTAAGATGGGAAGCCTCCGGCCCAAAAGACTTTGCCCCGTCCATGTTCCGTTTGCTCCTCTGGGTGCATGGGGCTAAGACCTGAATCCGAAAAGTGAATCGCTGACAAAGCATCAGCAAAAACAGGACAAAATGGTTGCAACAATCACGTCTCCCGTGACAGACCAAAAGAAGTTCCTTCACAGGTGCTTCAGTCACATTCTCCTGCTGGGTTAACGCCCCACTACCTTGTGGGTGAGACTTTTGAGTCAAAGGCTCCGGTTAGGGTTCCCAAAGGAAAAACCCCTTCTGCGAAGTGGGCAGCCGCGAAGTATGATTCTCCCAAAAGCTTCCAGCAACTTTCCGGTAAAAGGCTTTACCAATTTTCCCTCTTCTAATTTAAGGTCGATGCAAAACGCCAAGGTAATTACGGCTATGATGAAGGCAGTAGTTCAGGAGTTGGGTATAATTCGAATACACTTCTTAAGTCTAAATGTTCACTTCACTTAGCTTCCTTTAACGTCCGCATACTATGTCAGATAGGGCAACAGGCTGCCTTCGCTAGAACTCTTGACACTTTTTAAACAAATGTGTGCTGTGTCTCCGGAACGCGCATACAAGGCCCCACTTTTGTGATAACTCTTCGCACCCCGGATACAACCTCTCACTTCACTCTTGGCGTGTCAGGTGATTCCGTGGCTAGAGCTCGTGGTAAGGATGGCGTTAGGATTGCCTTGAACATGAAAGCTGAGAGTGCCCTGTTGGACTGGATTCCAGTGAGCAGTCCTTTGTGTGCAGTTCGGTTAGACGGTTCTGTTCGTGTGAACAACAACAAACTGAAACGCCAATGCTTGTTCTTCGTGTGGCTGCAGTTCCTCTGAAACCAAGGACGAATTCTGTCAGGGTTTGCCCCAGCTACTTCGAAGCGCACGTTCAACGGACGTGGTGGTCATTGCTGGGGATTTCAACGCCTAGTTTGGCTTTTAGGAGATTCCGAAAGGCACAATGAAGACCCATTTGCTATCCTAGCCGATCGTACCGATAAAGGCGATCGCTTCATTCAGCTGTGTTCTGACCACAGATTGTTTCTGGCAAGTACGAACTTTTGCCATAAGAAGCGGCATAAACTCACATGGCGTCCTCCTTCGTCTTCACAACAGTGGACTCAGATTGATCATGTTGTGATTGGTCACCGTTGGCGTGTACCAATTGAAAATTGTCATTCATTTTGATCTACGTCTGTGGACTCAGATCATGCGTCGATACGTGCTCGCTTCTGCTTACGTCTCGTCCGCGCACGCTCCAACGGAAATGCCACACGTCCCGCGCAGTTGCTTTTCAACGATAATCAACAATACAGTTACCAGACGGAGCTGTCTACGCAGTTATCGATGTAGCCAGATGTTCAAGACGCAAATGAACGCTGGCAACACATCAAGGAAGGGTTATGTATGCCGCTTCGAATGCCACCCAGGACTTTGGTTCAAGTCGGTCTCACAAACAATGGTTATCTTCGACATCAGTTGCTCTGTTAGGCGCTCGCAGATCCGTCCCTCCAGATGCCACGTTCGATGAAGTGCGCAAATCCTTGAGACACCAACTGGCTAGGAGCCTGAGGAATGACCGTGAGCAGTGGTGGATTGGGAAATGTAAGGAAATGGAAAAGGCTGCGTCCATTGGTTATGCTCGCGACCTTTTCCGTTTGATTAGAGGTACCGGTCCACGGAAGCATGTTGTAAGTGAGGTAATTAAGGAATCCGACGGCTCACTGATTCGCTCTCAGCGACGTCGTTTGAAGCGCTGAGCGGAGCACTTTAAGGAACGATTCAGTTGGCCCACCTCAACGGTGGAACTTCCAAATATACCTGCCAGCGAAGCAATTCAGGTGGATATCAGTCCTCCACCAGAGATAGAGATAAGACGGCAGATCGGTTATTTGAAGAGGTATAAAGCCGCTGGACCGGATGGGTTGTCTCCATCTTTTTCAAGGATGGAGGCGAAGCTTTGGTTTTGGAGTTAACAAAACTCCTCCACTACATTTGGGATAGTGAGCAGATTCCCAAGAAATGGTGTGAATCGGTGATCGTGCCAATTTACAAGAAAGGTGACAGGTCCTCTAGTGAAAGCCACAGAGGAATCACCTTGATAGGTATCGCATTCCAACCGCCCGTCGAACTCATTCTCCACCGGTTATCCAACAGTCATTAAAGGTGTACGCGTGAGAACCAAGACGGTTTCGAGAAATCCTAGTGAAAAGGGAAAACTTTCCGTAGGCCGACAATCTTTGTCACTCTCGATCTGAAAGAGGGCATTCCATTTAGTAGACCGCACAGTTTTCTGGCGCTGTCTGTTATTGAAGGGTGTGCCAGAGAAATTTATTTCTTCTTCAAAGTCGTGTATGCGAACAGCCGAAATCGAGTTCGTGCTTACGGCGATCTTTCCCTCGCGTTCAGCACAAAAAGCAGTGTTCGTCCGGGTTACCTTCTTTCACCTTCCCTCTCCAATTTTGCGGTCGAAATGGTTTCTGCAATAATCCTATCCAATCATTAGAATAGCGGCATCGATATTTGCTGAGACAGTAAACTGTCTGACCTGAAATATGCGAACGATATTGTTTTTCTGAGTGAGGATCTAATAAAGGTGTAAGCCTTTTTAGACAGCCTAAACAATCGTGTAGGAATGTTTGGGATGCGTTTTGCACCTCCAAAGTGTAAAATGCTGCTAGAGGACTCGGCTGGCTCAACACCAAACCTTGAGTTGGCAGGGGAAGCTCCAGCAGAAATAGATAAGTTTTGTTACCAAGGCAGTTATATCTCACCAGGTGGTCGGATTTCGGCTGAACTGTCATCGCGTGTACAGAAGGCACGATTGGTTTCTGCCAATGTTAGCCACCTGTGGCCCCGGCGTGATATCCGACTGTTTGTCAAGAGCTGAGTGCACATCGCGGCGGTTAGATCTGTTCTTTAGTATGGCTCAGAAACATGGCCGTTAAGGGTAAAAGATGAACGAAGACTTACGGTGTTTGAGCATCAATTTCTCCGTAGCACTGTCCGAATATGTTGAGACCAGCGTATCAATAATACTGAGGTTGGACGCATGGAGTTGGGAACCAGTGGTCAGTTTCCGGGTCGAGTTCTGAATCTAACCAGACTTAGATGGCTGGGACGTGTTACGCATGCCTACCGATAGACTTCCTCGGCGTACGTGGTTCTCCGTGGCAGGTAGGGGTTGGAAGGTGGGTGGAGGTGGTCGGTCCATAACACGGCAGAAAGGTATGAAAACCGTGACCACAGAATTTGGTCAAGGAGGACGTGTTAAACTTCCGGGTTGGGGTCCACGGGACCTGTCTACCAAATGAAGTGATACGGTTAACTGCTGCGGTGAGCGGCGTAGCTGCAACCAATCTCATTGTTTTCCCTCATGAATTCCGATTATTACTGTTTTCGGCTCTTTTTTACTTTACGCTTCTATTCTGTTTGTCCTTGACTCGAAGAATCTGTGAGGTAGCAACCGAAACCAGAGCTGAGCAGCGTGAAGTTAGTGATTGAATGAACTGAACTGACAGTGATTGAGACACGTTGCACCTACCCGCCGACAATGCATAGGCAATGCAACACGCATCAGACCGCTTGACGATGGAGGTGTCCGTATATGGTATGCGCTTTATGCCTTCAAACTGCAAAGTACTTCTTCAAGACTGGCAGGAGCTTGTGCCTGCACTTATCCTTGGTAATGACCAGTTAGAGGTAGACAACAGTTCTACGTACCTTAGGAGGTTGATCACAGCTGGTGGTGGTGTTAGAGGGGGGGGGAAGATCACATCACGAATTGCGGGAGCCAGAGCAGCTTTCCCGAACCTGCATCATCTGTGCCGCAGCAATGACATCCGGCTTACCCTCAAGGAAAGGGCGTAGAGTGCCACCGTTCTTTTTTACGGCTGAGATCTGGCCCATCTGCGTTAAGGATGCTCGGTGGCCTTCTGTATCTGACCAGCAGTGTCTCCGAAGCATTGCTTGTCTGGTAGGAACATCGGGTGAGCAATGACAAGATTCATCGTCGTGTGTTTGATGCTGATAGCCGCCCTCTGACCGAGATAATCGCTGTACACAACCTCCCGATGGCTCGGGCAAGTTTTTGTGTATGCCTGCCCATCGTTTACCCGTTCGTGCCCTTTTTGCACGCGTTGAGCAAGGCTGGAAGAAGCGGCGCAGTTGTCACGCTATGACTTTGGTGAAGGGGCATGAAGTTAGCTTCGGTTCTGCTTTCGGTTGGAGCTTCCCGCCTTCCTAGTTGGGATCCAAGAGATGAGGACTGCTGTTGGTTAGAGAAGCTGAGATGTGGCTCGGAACCGAATCCAGTGGCGCGAATGTATATGGTCTGTTCATTGACTGCCCGTTCTCCATAAACAATTGAAAAAACAGACGAAAAATTCACGGAACGTGTAAGGTGAAAATAATTGAGAAAAATTGCTTCTAGTTGCTATAAATTTTATGTTGATTTTCAATCTCCTCCCCCCGACTTTGTAATTTCTTCCGTTGTGGTTGCGTTGACACCATGCTTGTTTTCAAGCCGGTGTGATTATATATATATATATATATATATATATATATATATATATATATATATATATATATATATATATATATATATATATATATATATATATATGATATCACCTGGCAGAATGGCAACGCGCAAGCAGTTCGACATACCCTGAACCGCTTCGCAGTTGAAGTATCCAGATCCTGTATGCAATCTGCGCCTTACAAATGCTACACTAGCAGAAACCTGTGCCTGCACTCGTCTTGTGTGGTAATTATCTGGAGTTAACCGATAACTCACAGCTGGTGGTGCTGGAGAGACCAGTTCACGAATAGCGAGAGCTAGAGCAGCTTCCGCGAATCTGTGACACCTGTGGCACCGCCGTGATATTTTTTTCTCTCTTAAGAGACGGGTGTATAA
The DNA here is from genome assembly GCA_948099385.1 of Fasciola hepatica. Lineage (NCBI taxonomy): Eukaryota > Metazoa > Platyhelminthes > Trematoda > Plagiorchiida > Fasciolidae > Fasciola > Fasciola hepatica. The sequence continues at coordinate 3,469,084 of CANUEZ040000060.1, read as the reverse complement.
CACAGCGGCTCGTAGTGTTACTCTGAGGTTGCCAGACCAGGCCGTTTTGCTTTGAAGGTGCGCGGCGTCTTTCTGTACTTGAGCAACGATGTCTCCGAAGCATAGATCGTGTCTGGTGAAAACACTGTGAGTAAGGACGAGGTTTGTTGTCGTGTGTTAGGTACGGATATTTACCCGCTGGTTGAAGTGATCGCTCTACACCGCCTTCGACATTTTTTGCGTATGTCTGCCCATCGTTTACTTTTCCGCGCTCAATTCTCATGTGCTGATCAAGGCTAGAAGAAGCAACGCGGCGGTCAGGCCATCAATTGGTGTAGCAGTATGAGGAAGTTGGTATCAGCAGTAGCTTTGGTTGGTGCTTCCCGCCTTCCTGGTTGGGGCCGAGATGAAGACTGCCGTTAGTGAGAGACGCTGAGGGATATGACTCGAATAGAATTCAGTGGCACGAATGCTGTACGGTCTGGCTTTTGAACTCGTGTCTCGAAAACAAAAAAATAGCATTCAGACAAACAAAATGAAAAAAATCAGAGTAAGTCACATCAAATACCTTTATGCTAACTTTATTATACTCCGTTATATTCCCCTCCCATCTTTGCACTTGCTGTTTATACACTACAACTACTTTTGTCTACGCCGTGTTACACTTCAGTTGACGACCATGTGTGCTGGAAAACCGAATCAGGGCACTAAATTATGACACTGAAAGGACTGAAACTGGGCAAGTAAAGAACCAAAAGTTCACGCAACTATTGGAATGTGAAGCAAAACCAAATGATTATAACACGATTTAATTTCAATGGAAAAGATATGCATTATATTTAACTCATATGACCGTTCGTGATAAACTTGAATACTTTCCTAGTGAGAAAGCAATTTAACGGTACAGGTGAACCGGATGAAAAGGAATGGATCTAATCCACAACGTATTTCAGAATCAGCGCGCTAGGACTCAGAATCCACAACGAGAAACCTTTTACTCCAATTAACTATTACCGGAGAAATCTTAACTTAAGCCATAAACTGTCGTGCTTTTACACCTTCGAAAACTGGTCGGTGTTCGAACGAATACTTTTTACGTTGCAGCGGAGAACGACACGGTGCGCACTGCCGTACCCGTGTTAATCAGGCTGTGCGCAGTTCACGGTGAGTCGCACAGTAAACCAGTTTCACTGCAACGGCAAGGACGACCGTGTGTGGCATAAACTTGACATGGCCTAGGAAACTGGTGCATGATAATCAAAGTGAACATAGTAAGCCTGGCCCGTCAATGGATACCATGGTGAACCACAGCTTACGTGATGCCGACGTGAAAATAGTAAGAATTTGTTCATTATTATTCCAGGATATTTTGGGACACTGGTACTACATAGTCGAAAATCAGTACCAGCGATGAACGACTGTTCATTGCTGGAAGATTTACAGGAAGTATACTGAATTCTTTTTTGGAGATGTATTACCTGCTTCGTAGACGATAGTGGTAATGTGTGTTTATGGACACACTGCAGTCGGGTTTGGCTGGTGGAGGATGAAAAATTCGTTTCACTGATTTTAAGACGAGAACACTAAAAACCTAACGACGACGGTACATTTCCCACAGCCAGAGTCTTTACGTACACGCGTACGTAACGTATCTGTTGCTCATTTGATTGAAATAAATATTATTTCTTCATGGGGCAATTTCATCACGAATGAAAAGTAAAGCGGATGGAACTGAGCATCCCTTTGATTCCCGGTAATTCGAATCGTTGTATGTCAACGAGTTGCTCTATAAGTGTAGTATAACACTGCTTTATATATAGCAATGAGGATTCCGAAGGGGCTGTTGTGAGCCATCATTTCATTAATGGAGTGCTTTTAGTTTGTTAATAGACACCAAGAAAACGACCCCAAAAACTACTTTATGTATTTCTATGTAATGTACGATACTGTACGAACCTGTTTATTAATCCTGTAGTCATTCATGAATGAAATATAGGTCGTTGGTAAGTAAATAATTCACTCCCAGAAAAACCCACTGATTCCACGCGTCGGAGAAAACGGAAACCAAATCACGGTCTACCTCAATGGCAAATGATGCCTTATTTAAATGTGCTTCATTTTCTCTTCATGGAAGCTTCAATTCCCATTAGCAAGACGTTGGTAACTTATAATATTTCTGTTCGGGTGCATTTTCCTTATCTTAGGAATACGGTATCATATCATAGTGTGAGATTTCTGATTAACGTCGCCTACTGTTTGTTACTTAAACTTAGACCTAAACAACTACGCGTTAATTAGAAATAAGTCCTCGGTAAACGAATTTTATTTATTGATGAACTGCGAAGTCCCTCAGTCCTACACTTCACTGGTTAATTCCATCGAAAATTAAACTGTACTCTCCTAGCTGGGAACAAAACGCACTGTTTCATAAACAACGACACGAACACCAAATTAAGTCACATGAAATTCCTACCATCGGAGTAGGTCAGCCAAGCACGGACTGCTACGGTAGCCCGCGTAGGCGCTGTGCGGGCGCGGAAAAGTACTAGGGCGGTGCCTCATGCCATGCAAGAATAATGCACAATTTCAACCTCAGACCCCCTTGAGATTGGGCATGGAATGGGACAAAGGTAAAGCCTCATATCGGGTAGGCCCCGTGATCGTTTCCCATCCTGGTTCCGTGACATTTCTGAACGCACACGTCCTCAAACAGGGCTTCGTTTATGACATCGTTAACCCACAATCCTCAGCTCTTCCAGGCCTGACATTTGAAGTGTAACCGGGCGAATAATGACAAAGCCAAACACCCACGTGGTGCTGGGGTGGATGGTGTGTTCGGACGAGTTCAGTGAGAAAATTCCTCGATTAGAAACGACATTATTTTATGCTACCATGGTTTTGGTGGTACGTCGTCCACAGTTGTGTATGTACATGCACAGTTACGAGCATCATCCCTGCATTCGGTATAACCTTGTTCCTCAAGAGACGGACTTATTGCAGTTCTGTCCCCACCGGTAAGCTGGAGGAGGGAAAGAGATCAGGGAACGTGACAGCTGAGGGGTATGACATTATTCCTTTTCATCCCCACTCATGCACGGACCATTGAAGAAGAGATATCACAGCAAGTGACTGTTATGAGACACGTCCTTCATTCCATCCTTTCTGCAATGGAACACGGGCCCATGGTGTTCAGGCATAGGCGAAAATGTGCATCCAGAGTTGTCCACCTGCAGCTCTCATTAGCCCACTGAATTACGATGAAAACGGTTACGGAACATGACTGTCATTGTCTGGACCGGTTTATCCTTTTATTTCATTTTTCGGCCAGACCTTCAATAAAATTATTTATAATTTTCACTAAAGACATCAAGATAACAGTTCGTGACCATTCTCGCTGCACATAACGTCACGTTTATGACACGCTGGTAGCTAAAGGAATATTAAATAACTCTGTTCCTGTTATCACAAGTAATTAGGCGGACAACACTACTAGTGGAAACGATGTTTACCAAAAAAGTGTTCCAATTTTTAAGGATGACTTATTAATCAGTTGGTTGGGTTTGGGTCAAACACCACCGCGCCGGTTAAGATTACAATAATCACGTTGTACTTATCACTTCGAAAATGGATATCGGATTCATGCAATTGCTTGTCCCTTTTCTTCATTACTGTCCAGTACACGAACCGGTGATCATGTTCCGTCTTGCATACTATATCACTTAATGGAACTTGTGCCCAACTGTTTGCCATTAGAAGTACGTGATTATCTCAGGCTTAGTTGTAATCATTTCCAGAAGGCAATCTACTATCCGCTGTGTGCACTATCTGCTTTTTGAACTTCAACGACAATAGCTGTCTAAAACGTCATACCCTTTGTTCCAATCAAGTTAGTTTCATTTGTTTCTTAATGTAGATAGTAAGATTGATCAATAAATCGTAAAAGTTGCCATTTCCCAAGTCTTGGAATAGTTCTGGTGCTTAGGTGCTGTTTCATATTACTAACTGAAACACGGGAGTTTGTAGATTTTGAACTTACAATATAAAAAAGTTACCATGATGTTCTGACCGCTGAGCATGGCGTTTAGATCGCAAACGTTTCATCACCAGTCGAAATGACATCGTCAGTGCATGTCACCTCGACTGGCGATGAAACGTTTGCGATCTAAACGCCAAGCTCAGCGATCAGAACATCACGGCAACCAACAACCTGAGCTACAACCAACACAAATATTTAAAACTATTGAGATAGAAAACGTCAGTACGGTAACAGTCCTTCATGAAATATCATGACAGTTAAAGGTAAAGATACGAACAGTCTGGACTATTTCCAACACTGTCAGATCCAGCAACAAGTGACGTTAATCCAGAGACGATTGGATGGTCACTACGAGAGTACTGCAGACAATCAAAACGTGACCTGGCAAACGTCAATAGGCTTATCAAAATATTGCGGCTTATATTGCCACAATTACCTATGGACGCGAGGACCTGGTTCAGTACTCCTAGGGCTACAAACGTACCGCGCGTGTCTCCGGGCGAATATTGTTATCTTGGACTGGAGATCACTCTGATGAAACTCACCCAAAACCTTCGTCTTGCGAACGCACAGGAAGTGACCATTCAACTGCACGTCGACGGAATGCATCCGTTTGCACCTTCCCACACACAAATATGGACGGTCCTGTGTAGACTGGTAAAACTCATGAAGTCAACACCGTTCCTCATAGGTTTATTGCGGAACGAGACAACTAGAAAACATCAACGATTATTTACAACCAACGGTGACAGAAACCAGGTCCCTTCTTCGACACGGAGTGAAACTGACCGGTGCCGAAGATCACAAGCGACTTGAATTGGCTGCCGTGGTTTGTAATCATCCCCCGTCCCCTGCCCCCGGGCCCTCTTCCAAAGGGAAGAAAACCCACTCTGGATACGGGAGTTGCGATAGGTGCACACAGCACGGAGTTTATTTTTAACATAAGGTTTTTTCCCTGATATAGACAGTCCACCGATTGCAGACCTAGCATACAGACATGATAGATCTGCAGATGACAGTAAACCACCTTTTCAGTGTTTACCTTATGATACGATAAAATTGCTCCCCATAGACTACATGCACTGTGTTTGTTTAGGTGTCGTTCGTCGTCTCATTCGAATATGGGCTGAGGCACAAAGTTGTGCGGACATCCGTGTCGACAAGACGGCTGCACAAAGGTTAAATATCAATATCCTACGACTACGGCCACAACTTCCTTGTGAATTCCGTAGAAAATCTCGCGGATTGGACGAGTACCAAACGTGGAAAGCTACACAATTTAGACTGTTTTTGTTATGCTTACGAGTTGTAGCGCTTTAAGCAGATCTTCCATATCCTCAATATAAACACTTTCTTGCCCTATCAACGGCAGTTATTGCTAGTTTCAGATAGCGACAAAGGGACGATAAGTGCAGCAGAACAAATGATGCGTCCTTTTGTGTTGGCACATCGCCGGACGTATGGTGTTTAAGAGATGGCCGTGAATGTTCATTCACTTAAACATTTAGCAGATATTCGCATGCATGGTAAATTGGATGATTTTAGTGCATTTCCTTTTGAGTTTTCTACATCAGGTAAAAAGAAGTATAAAAGGAAGGACAAACGTCTGCTTTCAGTTACATCGGCGATCCCCTCAAGCACTGAAACAGTGGAACAACCAACAAGCGAACCTCGTGTGGAGTTCCGAAGGGGCAAAACCCCGTTGTTTATGTGGCAATACACGCTTTCAAGTGAGCCTAAACAATGTTCTCATTGCAAAAGGAGAACCGAAATTAATTCAGTTGATCCGGGAAGTGGATGCAAGGAGTTACTTCATTGAATATTGCAAGTTTAAGAATGCACCCGATTTCCTTGATTTCCATTTCCCCTCTAGGGCCAGATGCATCTTCCGTTGTGAAACTTTTTTCGAATAAATCTTTATCTTCTATCACTCCAGGATGGACTGTAAATGCATTGCGCTTATGGTATGGTATGGCATCCGATTGTATTTATTGTTCTATACCACTGTCACAATAAAATAATGACCCACTCTCATATTCTCTCTTTCGCTCACTGTTTAGTACATAAGCCTATTTAATCCACTTCTCTCTTCTCTTTCAGATGGCTTCACTCTTTTCTGTCGTTATCCTCATAGACGACAACAATGAAGATGCATGCCTCATCTCCAAGTCCTGGCTGTCACTTGATCACAAAAGTACGTATGTACCATACTTCTCCGACAACAAATTTCACCGGATAGTACGAAATCACGAGCCTGTGTCAGCAAATGCCTAATCGCGTCCAAATCGCATCATAACCCACACAAGTTAGCTTCAACTGACTGAACTGAGCTCCTCTCAGCTACCTTAGACCTGGTATGAGACGTACAACGTCAATATCTGAATGACATGCCGCCATCCAGTGACGGCACTACAACCATAAATTTACCCTGGGAACGAGTGTTGAAAGTTACTTTTTGTCAGTGACGTCCACGTTATCTGTCCTCCAAGGATGGAGATGACAAGGAAAACGTGACAGAAAAAGTGCTAGATAAAGAACGCATTGTATAATTCATGTTTTAGATGTGCCACGCATTCCAACATCTATGGTACAAAACAACCTCGACCATTCAGTTGGCCAGGTAATCACGGATTTCGTTACCACCGGTAAGTACTTACTTCAGCTATGTGTATCACTTACGAAATAGAATGGAGAGCAGATCTGTTTTCACCGACGTTCAATATACCAAGTCCGAAACCAGATGAAGAACGTAAGTACAATGACATCATTGCAAATTACATGACTTTACAATCGTTTTCAGCATCTTGCACTTCCACCAGAAGATGCTCTGTGGAACATCAAATGGAAAAACTGATACGTCTGTCCCATCAAACGACTGACTCCCTCAATAGACTGACACAAGCTATTGAGTCCAGAGATATCCTGTTAGTGCGAAGCTCCAAGAGCTGATGCAGCAGTTTAGTACCCTAAAGGGTCATGTGCCGCCAACAACAACTCACATGTTCCCAGTGGTTTCACTGAAACAGTTGCGAGAGGTGGACGCAAACATTTAAAATCCCTAGTTTCGAGCAGAATTGGTAAGTGGACACTTAGTTGCTGCATCCTTAACAGCATTATTACTACTATCATGGGAACAGATTTTTGCTGCCCCAAGGGCTACGAGCATTAACGCGTTCATCCACAGCGTAATGCCGCGGATCAGTTTCAGTTTATTTATCCAACCACTAACCTCGCACTTATGTGCTCTGGTTCCGGTTGCTACCTTCCGGCATCGCCCAGTAAAGGGCAAAAAGAATAGAAGCATAGTGATAAACATCCAAAAAGTCGAAGTACCAAGGGAAAATCAAGACGACAAGGAAAGAGTCCGAATGCAACTAATCCACTGACCGCGACGCTTAGCCATATCACTTAATGTCCCCAACCATTTAGTAGGCGGATCATGTGGACCCCAACCTGGAAGTCTAACACGTCCTACTCGGCTAAGTCCACTGGTCAAGGTTTTCATACCTTTTTGTCACGTCATGGACTGACCACCTCGACCTACCCTCCAACCACCACCTGCCCCAGGGAACAGTGTATGATGAGGAAGTCTATCCGTGGGCATGAGTAACACATGACCCAACCACCTTAACCTGTTTAGATTCAGCACTTCATTCAGAGACTTACTCCTGGTTCCCAACACCTTGCGCCGAACCTCAGCATTGCTGATACGGTGTTCCCACCATACTCGGGAAATGCTACGGAGACATCGATGCTCGAACACCGACAGTCTTCGCCTATCTTCTACCCTCAATGGCCATGTTTCGGAACCGTATAAAAGAACAAACCTAACCACCGCAGTGTACACTCTACCCTCAACAGACAATCGGATGTCACGCCGACGCCACCGATGACGGAGGTTGGCAAAAGCCAAACACGCCTTCTGTATACACGATGACACTTCATCTGTTATCTGTCCACCTGGTGAGATGTAACTGTCCAGGTAACAAAATTTATCCACTTCAGCTAGAGCTTTGCCGACCAACACAAGGTTTGGTGTTGAGCCAACCCAGTCCTGCAACAGCATTTTACACTTTGAAGAGGCAAAACGCATCCCAAACATACCTACATTGTTGTTAAGCCTATCTATCTAAAAGAGCTTCCAACTTACCTGGGTCTTCACTCAGAACAATATCGTCCGCGTATTCCAAGTCAGACAATTTACTGCCTGAGCAAATATCGATGTCGCTATTCTCACACGAAGATAGGGCTATCTCAAGAATCAATTCAACTGCAAAATTGAAGAGGGAGGGTGAAAGAGGGCAACCCTGACGAACACCACTTTCTCTGGTGAACTCGGGGGAAGGATCGCCGCAAGCACGAACTCGGCTTCGGCTGTTCACGTACAAGCACTGAAAAAGAGAAATAAACTTCTCTGGCACACCGTTCAATGAGAGACAGCGCCAGAAAACTGTGCGGTCGACTGAGTCGAACGCCGCTTTCAGATCAAAAAAGACAGATTTTAGACCTACGAAAGATGCGTCTGTACTCTAAGGTTTGCCGAAGAGTGAAGATGTGGTCGATACAACCCCTAACAGGTCTGAAACCGGCTTGATTCTCACGCGTATACATTTCGCGGGCATTGTATAATCGGTCGAGAATAAGACCGGTGAGCAGTTTAGACGCGATACCTACCAAGCTAATTCTTCTATGGTTTTCACTAAAGGACCTGTCACCTTTCTTGTAAATTGGCACGATCACCGATTCACACCATTTCTTGGGAATCTGCTCACTATCCCAAATGTAGTGGAGGAGTTTTGTTAACTCCAAAACCAAAGCTTCGCCTCCATCCTTGAAAAAGATGGAGACAACCCATCCGGTCCAGCGGCTTTATACCTCTTCAAATAACCGATCTGCCGTCTTATCTCTATCTCTGGTGGAGGACTGATATCCACCTGAATTGCTTCGCTGGCAGGTATATTTGGAAGTTCCACCGTTGAGGTGGGCCAACTGAATCGTTCCTTAAAGTGCTCCGCTCAGCGCTTCAAACGACGTCGCTGAGAGCGAATCAGTGAGCCGTCGGATTCCTTAATTACCTCACTTACAACATGCTTCCGTGGACCGGTACCTCTAATCAAACGGAAAAGGTCGCGAGCATAACCAATGGACGCAGCCTTTTCCATTTCCTTACATTTCCCAATCCACCACTGCTCACGGTCATTCCTCAGGCTCCTAGCCAGTTGGTGTCTCAAGGATTTGCGCACTTCATCGAACGTGGCATCTGGAGGGACGGATCTGCGAGCGCCTAACAGAGCAACTGATGTCGAAGATAACCATTGTTTGTGAGACCGACTTGAACCAAAGTCCTGGGTGGCATTCGAAGCGGCATACATAACCCTTCCTTGATGTGTTGCCAGCGTTCATTTGCGTCTTGAACATCTGGCTACATCGATAACTGCGTAGACAGCTCCGTCTGGTAACTGTATTGTTGATTATCGTTGAAAAGCAACTGCGCGGGACGTGTGGCATTTCCGTTGGAGCGTGCGCGGACGAGACGTAAGCAGAAGCGAGCACGTATCGACGCATGATCTGAGTCCACAGACGTAGATCAAAATGAATGACAATTTTCAATTGGTACACGCCAACGGTGACCAATCACAACATGATCAATCTGAGTCCACTGTTGTGAAGACGAAGGAGGACGCCATGTGAGTTTATGCCGCTTCTTATGGCAAAAGTTCGTACTTGCCAGAAACAATCTGTGGTCAGAACACAGCTGAATGAAGCGATCGCCTTTATCGGTACGATCGGCTAGGATAGCAAATGGGTCTTCATTGTGCCTTTCGGAATCTCCTAAAAGCCAAACTAGGCGTTGAAATCCCCAGCAATGACCACCACGTCCGTTGAACGTGCGCTTCGAAGTAGCTGGGGCAAACCCTGACAGAATTCGTCCTTGGTTTCAGAGGAACTGCAGCCACACGAAGAACAAGCATTGGCGTTTCAGTTTGTTGTTGTTCACACGAACAGAACCGTCTAACCGAACTGCACACAAAGGACTGCTCACTGGAATCCAGTCCAACAGGGCACTCTCAGCTTTCATGTTCAAGGCAATCCTAACGCCATCCTTACCACGAGCTCTAGCCACGGAATCACCTGACACGCCAAGAGTGAAGTGAGAGGTTGTATCCGGGGTGCGAAGAGTTATCACAAAAGTGGGGCCTTGTATGCGCGTTCCGGAGACACAGCACACATTTGTTTAAAAAGTGTCAAGAGTTCTAGCGAAGGCAGCCTGTTGCCCTATCTGACATAGTATGCGGACGTTAAAGGAAGCTAAGTGAAGTGAACATTTAGACTTAAGAAGTGTATTCGAATTATACCCAACTCCTGAACTACTGCCTTCATCATAGCCGTAATTACCTTGGCGTTTTGCATCGACCTTAAATTAGAAGAGGGAAAATTGGTAAAGCCTTTTACCGGAAAGTTGCTGGAAGCTTTTGGGAGAATCATACTTCGCGGCTGCCCACTTCGCAGAAGGGGTTTTTCCTTTGGGAACCCTAACCGGAGCCTTTGACTCAAAAGTCTCACCCACAAGGTAGTGGGGCGTTAACCCAGCAGGAGAATGTGACTGAAGCACCTGTGAAGGAACTTCTTTTGGTCCGTCACGGATAGTAACGAACGCGTTATCAGCCTGTATCAACTACTCCGGGGCGCGCGGAAGGTACGCCTTCAAAAGATCGAAAATACATGATCTCACGTTGAGTAAGTCACACGATACAATCTAATGTGCAGCCGCAATAAAAGTATGTTTCCACTAAGCCATCCCCAGGGTGAAGAAGTGAACAGGGCGGTTCGTGGATGGATACACAACACTGCGAAGAATTAAAGATCGAACAGCACAGTGAGCATAACCTTTCTAATCGAACACTGTCCATTAACCTTCCTATCAGTTCGCCAGGGACAGACAGGGACCAGTGGATCTCGATCTTGACGAGTCGGTGGGAACGTGTTTGTATTGTACCTCGTACGATAGTAAATGCAGTAACAAGAACTGGAATTTTATTCTTCAGCGGGCACACTTGTATTATTACTATATGCGTACAGTAGTAATCGGGCAGCTAATCGTTTATTACTAGGTCGAAAATAAGTGCGCTAGGACGGTAATGACTGCCCACTGCGGGAAGGGGTAACGGCCCCGGTTTTGGTACCTTTACCATGATTCAGGTGACCCCTGTTTTAGTCCACTTTCAGTAAAAACAGGGGTTATGATCCCAAAATTGCGAACATGTGATTGGTCAATGCGATGGGGGAGGGGTAGATTGGTGATACCGGTGACGAATCTCATTGGCCTAGGAGTTAGAAATTGAGCGTTACAGAGAATCACACTTGCGCGGCCCCTTCGCGCTGATTGGTTGTAAAAAAGCGGAACAAAACAGCGGTCAACCAGTGGACGATGACCATTCTTCAAGTCTTCTTTTTGGCTAGAAAAAAAGGGACAGAACCGTGGTAATGACCCATGTTGTGCTGGCTGGGAACTTACTGACTGTAGGGTTTATGAACACCACATGCTGATGTCAAGAATGTTATGCAACGATTCAATTACTGAGACCATTTAAAGGAAATGTTGCTTATTTTCAGGTCACTTCTTATTTCCCTAGGACCCGCGAGGAATTCGTGAACGAAAAGTAAAGCCTCAGTTCTTGACGTGAATTTACCACCTGAAATATACTACCTCGGAGCCCAGGAAAGTTCGGTCCAAAGCAGTGTTATCCACGCAATCATTTTCGGTGAGTGCCACGTCATCTTGTTTATGCTAAATATCACTCTAATATCCCACAGCAAATATATTTCACTGAAAAAATACGAAGTCGCAGCAGGTCATTAACCTATATGTACAACTTTTCATTTTTTGCTTGATAAATAATCCCCGAAAACTTAGTTCGCATTAAATTTTGATGGATCTCAGAAGGGCCGTTGCCGTAAGGTCTGAAGTCAGTGGTACTTTGGAGCGAAAGAGGAGAGACAATCCGCTTGCAACGGTCCCACTTGATTGGTCATGGCCACCGACTGCAGTCTGAAGGGGAAACCCAATTCACGTTGATTGATTCCCGTGAAAATATGGGTTGTAAAGGTCAAAATTTGGACGCTGTCCTCAATAGGTTCACTTTTTACAGTCGCTGAGGAGCGGTCAAAAGAAGGGTCGTGACGAAATTCGTGCTGGCTGGGGCATTTGGAAAAATTCACAAAGCTATCGGCAAACCGGTTCCGCGTTCGCAAAAGAACACAGCGGTAAAACGAGAAATCATATGCTGCAAAAAATAGTCTCTACACTTACCAAGTAGTTCCACATACACCGTGTATGAAACTGGAGATGAAAACCGAAAGGGAAAGACAAAATATAACTAAAAACTAAGATATATAGAAATCTCATTTACCCTCGGGAAACAATCCTGATTGAAATCCTTCTCCAAATACCAGACACTCGGCATTGTTAACCATCTGGATTCGATAAATAAAGACAGCAACAATAAATACATACGGTGATAAGTAGGAGGAAAAGTACACTCCCCAAAAAACCACCGAAAATGGTTAAGCCTTTCGACGAACTCAATAAATCTCCGCATAGGTTCATCACTGCAACTGTTACAATCGACAACAGAGCAGCCATGCAACATGACATCCCAGTACTAAGAGTCATCGTCAATAAGGGACCAGGAACGACACGTAGACCAGGACCCGTGTAGCGCATTCAAGGTCAGTACAGTACAGGTCAGGTCAGGTCAGTTCAGTTCAGTTCAGTTTGCACAGGACTTGATGTGGCTAGAGCCAATCGTGTATCCAGATAGTTGTGTTGTCGGCGCGTTTCCATAGCTCCCAACACTGCGTGATTTTCTTTTTCTGAAAGGCAGAAGTTTTGTGCAGTATCAGCCCTGGCAGAGTAGGGTGGAAACAATGAGTAATTTGCATCTGGCCCTAAAAGCTGCTTATCATATCTAAGGGTATACTGCCACCCAACATAGGTCTACTGATTTCTCAAAAGCCTTCACGGTTGTGGTATTTATGACCTCTTCCGGGAGCTTATTCCAAGAGGGTACCACTCTATTTGAGAAGTACTTCGCCCTAATTTGGAGCCTCGAATGTTTCCTTTGTAATCTAAGGCTATGTCCCCTTGTGCCTCTCTGGGGGTTCAGAGAAAAAAGGTCTTCTCGACTTATTCCTGATGGTCCTTTCATTACCTTGAAGGTTTCTATCAAATCCCCGCGAATGCGCCGTCTTTCCATCGAGAATAGGTCTAGGGCACGGAGACGCTCTGTGTAGTTAAACCCCCTTTGCCCAGCCACCATTCTAGTGGCTAGTCCTTGAACTTTCTCCAGACAGTCTATATCTTTCTGGTAGTACGGTGCCCAGGCCTGCACGCAGTACTCTATATGCGGCCTAACTATGGCCTGATATATCGGAACGAAAATCTCCGAATCTCTACACGACATAATGGATCTAACTCGAAAGAGTTCTCTCCTGGCCGTATTGGCTGCTGAGGTGCACTGCTTTGACGGCTTAAAGCTGTTGTCCATTATAACGCCCAAGTCTTTGACCTGCGAGATTACTTGCAACGAACCCACACCATTCTCACTAGCCCCTGTATTTGTGGTCAAGCATTGACACTTGGTGAGGTTTAGTGGAAGGTCCCATTTACGTGCCCAGTTTTGTACTGTTAACACGTCAAGTTCTATATTTACTCCAGCTATCTTGACGTCATCGGCAAACATAAAGGTGAGGTTTGTAAGCCCACGTGCTAGGTCGTTGATGAAGATGAGGAAGAGCAGAGGGCCGAGCACCCCACTTGTTACACCTTCCGGTTTTGAAACATGCCTCCCCACCTTAACACTAAAGGTTCGCCCTGCTAAGAAAATACTTATCCGTTGTCTAGCCTTTCCGACAATTCCCGTGGACTGCAGTTTGACGTCCAGAAATCTGTGGTTCAGTTCAGTTCAGTTCAATTTGCACAGGACAGGTAATGGCCACGGCCAATCGAGCGTCCAGAATTCCTTCGATGGTATGCACACCAGTTATGCACCCACCACTGCCGAGTGTATTTCGTCGAATCCCCGCTAAAAATGAGAGGGAAACGGAAAACCTCACCGCACGTCAACTGCGAGAGACATTATGCATCGTGAGCGTTCATTGAGACAGTATGCAATGAGGGAAAAAGTCTGTTAAAACATACTCCAGAAGGACCACAGTGCTACCCGTCATCCATCTAGTTGATATACTTAAGGCTCACTACAGGGAAAGATCTCGTTCCACTTGCTATCTAGGGCACCTTTGAAGGATTGGACTGTCTGCAGATCTACCATTCTACCAGGCAGACCGTTCCAACTGTTCACAACCCTGTTGCTGAAGAAGTGCGATCTAGCCATCAACCTAGATCGGGCTTTTATCAACTTCTTTTCATGTCCCCTTGTTCTGGAGTCTACGCCCACTTCTAATAGACCATCTGGTCTAAGGCCAGAAAAGCCCTTCATTACCTTGAACGTTTCTATGAGATCCCCTCGACGTCTCCTCCTTTCCAACGAGAAAATATTCAGGTCACAGAGTCTCTGCTCGTAAGTCTTACCCCTCCGCCCTTCAACCATTCGCGTGGCGAGACGTTGGACTTTCTCGAGGCAGGCGGCGTCAGGTCAGGTCAAGTCACAGGACTTGCGTTCTTAGCCAGTAAAATTCCATTTTCTTGCACTGCGAGCCCAGGGCTTTCAGCCCGTTGTGCGACTTCAGGTTAGGTCACGTTTAATTCAGTTCAGTCTGCACAGGACAGATAATGGCCACTGCCAATCGAGCGTCCAGAGTTCCTTCGATAGCATGCACACTAGGTAGACACCCACCACCGCACAGTTTATTTCGTCAGATCCCTGCCAAAAATAGAAGGTAAATGGAAAACCTCATGGCACACCAACTGCGGGCGATATCAAGCATCGTGAGCGTTCACTAAGTCAGTACATAACCCATGGAAACGTTCAATAATTAAACATATCACATTGCTCTGTCTAGAAACACTCTCAAAAGTCACTGTCAGAGATGATCTCATTCCAATTATGATCTAGGGCTCCCTTGAATGACCGGGCGGTCCCCAGTTCTATTGTCTCTTCTGGCAGTCTCCTCCAGTATCAAACCACCCAATTACATAAAAAGGTGCGTTCTAGATATCACCCTAGATTCTCAAATTCAACGCTGGCCCCACCCGGAAGTTTCATGTTTTTGACGACCATCGCAGTCGCTTCTCAAAGATAATCAACAATACAGTTACCAGACGGAGCTGTCTACGCAGTTATCGATGTAGCCAGATGTTCAAGACGCAAATGAACGCTGGCAACACATCAAGGAAGGGTTATGTATGCCGCTTCGAATGCCACCCAGGACTTTGGTTCAAGTCGGTCTCACAAACAATGGTTATCTTCGACATCAGTTGCTCTGTTAGGCGCTCGCAGATCCGTCCCTCCGGATGCCACGTGTAACAGCCGGTCGTGGAAAATCCCCATTTTTCCCTCGCGATTCAGTGTTTTTCCCAACATCACTCATTTGCATACACTATTGACTTGTCTTTACGAACTGGTTGTTTTTCTGGACCAATTGTTGTTTGTTCGCGCCCAGAGCGCTACTTTGGCACATCCTTGTTCAGGACCTGCGTGACGCACGTGCTGTCTGCTCACACGCTGCTATTCGGTTTCTCGTTGTTGAGTCCTTGTGACCGTATTATTGAGGTTTGTATATTGTTTATGTCATTGTTTATTGTAATAATCTAGTATCGTAGAATATCACGGATAATCGTCTTCTGATTTCGGGATCCGTTGCGAATTTGGCTACGCATTGCTCAAACGTTCGTTACAATACTCAATAGATCAATTTGAAACGAGGAAAAAAGACGCAAAATGCCAAGAAAAGGATCAAAAGCAGCCGAATCCGGACGGGAAGTAATACGGCAAGTCTCTGGGGAGGTTTTGGGTACATATGATTCTTTAGTTAATGCTAGATCGCCTAGTCCTGTCAGTGCTAGTTCACGTGTTATTGAGAACAATATTGATCGTAAGAATGTCGATTTATATAAGCTGAGAATACTAGAACTAGAGCAACAGTTACTATCGGCTAGACTACAGGCGCAGGAAGCAGAGAAGTGTACACAGAAACAGCGAGAGCATGAGACCAGTGACTTCGACACTTCCGATAGATTAGGGTGCAATAAGGTAGGGAACCCCTCGCCGGTCGCCGACTACAAACCACCATCGATCGATCTGCCTAGAGTGGAGCTAACGGTTTTCGACGGGCGAGCTGAGCAATACTGCAAGTTTGTCAAGCAGTTCGAGACGTTCGTTGAAAATAAGGTAACCGACCCTGGGCAAAGGCTTCTCTACCTTACTCACTACTGCCGAGGCCGAGCAAGAGAAGCTATCGACTGGTGCACCATGCTCGACCCAGAACAAGGCTACACAAGGGCAAGGAAGATTCTAAGGGACTTGTTTGGCCGACCTTTAAAAGTAACCCGTAACCTAATAGAGGGCGTGATGGTAGAGGCAAAGAGAACCAAGGGCGACGTCTACACCATGGCCGACCTGGTGATTAAGATGCAGAACTGCTCAATAGCCCTCGACCATTTAGGTTACAGGGCTGACCTAGACGCCATGCACACTTTGGAAAACATAGTTCGTCACCTCTCTCCCGAACTACAGGGCCGGTGGGCGGAAGAAGCAGAACGGATAAGCCGAAGCGACAGAGAAGCCAACTTCGAAGACCTGACCGAATACTTGGACAGGCAAACGAAGATAGCTGACAGCAGATTCGGCCGACTCATCCGGGACAGCAACCGAGCAAGCAAGCCCAGTACTAGCCAAGTCCAAACCCCTGTACGGGAACATCCAAAGTACCAGCCTTGGACCAATACACACGTCATTTCACGAGATGCTACGGCGCAACCAAATTGCAGATCCTGTGGTGCTAGCCATGGCCTACCAGAATGCTCCAAGTTCGGCAACGCCACGATAGACGAACGGTGGGGAATGGCGAGGATGGCAGGAGCATGTTTTATTTGTCTCAACACCACGCACCGGGCAGCAGCCTGTAGAACAAGGAATCGATGTGGTTACGAGGGCTGCACGGGCAGACACCATCGGCTGCTGCATCAGGCGAGAGTAACCATATCCGAGGCGAGTACCAAGCCCAGCGTGATTTGTTCAACTTCACAATCTGCCAGTAAACCGGTACGTTTAGGCGTAGTGGCCGTGGGAGTAGTGACTCCGACTGGGATAGTCAAGGCGTTGGCTTTCGTTGATAGTGGATCCGACACCACTTTAGTGAAAGAGCGTTTTGCCGACAAACACCAACTGGCTAAAGGCGCGACGTCGTTAGCAGTGAGCACGGTGGGCGGAACACAGGTAATGACTGCCGGTAGATTGACGCTGCAACTCATCTCTCTAGACACTGACGAGGAAATTGAACCAACGGAGGCATTCACGTTAGCGGATCTCCCCATGCGAGCACCAGGGTCGGTGAACGCAATCTTGACTCGGTGGCCCCACCTGCAGGATGTAACCGTTGTAGACTGGGAAGATGATGAAGTGGATCTCCTCATCGGATGCGACGTGCCAGAGGCGCATTGGGTGCTTGACCAAAGAGTGGGCGACCGTCAGGCACCTTATGCCGTAGGCACGGCTCTGGGATGGATGTTATACGGTCCAGTAGGGGTACGCGGTTCCGTGAATTACTTATCCGCCGAAACGGACCGCATAGAGTATCATCTGCAACTGCTGTATGAAAAGGAGTTTCATGACATTGGAGACGAAAGACCGACGTTGTCTCAAGAGGATCACTTCGCTCTACAAACGGTGCGGAAAGGCACTAGAGGCCTCAAAAACAGTTCGAGGTTCCCCTCCCATGGCGCACACCGGTCGACCCGTGGACTGACAACAGAAATTATGTACTCCAACGATTACTACGACTAAAAGAACGCTTCATTCGAAACCAGAATCTGTGGGAACGATACGCGGATTTGATGAAGCGGAACGAGGCCCTCGGTTACGTTGAAAAGGTGCCTGTTAACACCGACAGCAAAAGGGGTATCTGGTATCTGCCTCACCATCCGGTTATCAACCCCAAGAAACCCGATAAACTGCGAGTGGTTTTCGACTGTGCCGCCAAGTTCCAGGGCAAGTCGTTAAACGATCGCCTACTACAGGGGCCTGACTGGACCACACCACCGATCGATGTTTTGTGCCGTTTCAGAGTGGGTAAAGTGGCTTTGTCTGCTGACATTAGGGAAATGTTCCATCAGGTGAAGATTCCGGTAGGAGAACGAGATGCTTTGCGGTTCCTGTGGTGGGAAGGGAGCGACCGGGACAACGCAGTGGTGAATTATAGGATGACCGTCCACCCCTTCGGAGCCATATCGTCACCATTTTGTGCCAACTACGCCCTCCGAGAATCAGCGAACAAACATGGCGATCTAGTACATCGGACGGTGGTAGAAAGCATCAGCAGGAACTTCTACGTCGACGACTACCTTGGGTCATTCGATGATGTGGAATCAGCTCTAGAGCAGTTCAGGGGTCTGACGAGATTGCTGGAAGAGGGCGGCTTCCATCTAACTAAATGGATGTCGAACGCTTCAGAAGTGCTGAAGGTCATCCCGTATCACGAAAAGGCCGAAAGGATAAGAGATTTGGACGGCTCTCCACTTCCTATCGAGCACACCTTAGGGATACAATGGGACGATTTTGTTTTCGAACTAAACGTTCCCGAGCTGCCAATAACCCGTCGTGGCATACTATCTGCCGTCTCAGGTTTGTTCGACCCGCTCGGTTTCGTCTCACCATGGCTGCTACCCGGAAAGATCTTGCTGCAGCGGCTGTGCCGTAAGAAAGTTGATTGGGACCAGTCACTGGACCGAGGGGACCGGCTGGACTAGGAAGAATTTTTGAACACCTTGAAGAAATTAGGGGACGTAAGAATCCCACGATGTTTGACTCCTGGCCATACGACACGGACTGGAGAACTACATGCCTTTTCCGATGCATCCGAAGTCGGTTTTGGAGCTGTGGTGTACGGACGATGGTGCACAGGAGATGGACAATATACCACGAGGATCCTGTTCGCCAAAGCCCGCGTTGCTCCACTAAAGTCGGTCTCAACCCCACGCCTTGAACTCAGCGCAGCCGTGTTGGCAGTCAGGGTGGCGCAAGCTGTGAAGAGATGTTCCGATCTCTACATTTGGTCGGTGAGCTTCTGGACGGATTCAACGATAGTACTTTACTATATCAACGACGTCCGGAGCCGGTTTAGTACTTTCGTTGCTAACCGGCTCACGATTATCCACGATGAATCAGCCACGCACCAGTGGAGTCATGTCAGGTCTGGCGATAATCCGGCCGACCTGTGCTCCCGAGGTGCGAACAACTTCAGGCAACTGGACACGTGGACGAGAGGGCCAAGCTTCCTGCAATTGCCCAAACAGGACTGGCCCGTGTTCGAATTAAAACCCCCTACGGAATTGGAACTGGAGATCAAAGGCGTAGTGATAGCAACCAACGTCGTCGAAGCGTCATCCATTCTATCGCGACTGGTCAGGTTTTCTTCCTGGATGAAGACGCTTCGTTCGCTAGTTTGGTTAACCAGGTTCAAGAGAAATTTACTAGTCATGAAAGGGCTACGGTCCTCAGGTCGCATACGGGTCGGCCCGATAGGTCCCGATGAGCTACAAGCGGCAGAGTACGATATTTTCAGAATGATACAACGCGAGGCTTTCGCCCGAGAACTCAAGAGGGCGGAAGAATTGGGGCCGACCAATAAAGACATGCCATCTCCAAGAGGCGAGCTGAAGCGTTTAAACCCCAAACTCATCAACGGACTGCTGCGGGTGGATGGTAGGCTGACCAACGCACACCTGAACTTCGACACAAAGTATCCTATACTGCTGCCTGCGAGACAACCTGTAGTAGAGCTAATGATTCAACACGTCCCCGCCGTGGAGGGACATGCCGGGGAAAGTCACGTGACGAGCGTCATCCGAAAGCGTCTTTGGTTGTTGAGAGGACGAGAGACTGTAAAACGCGTAATCCGACGGTGTGTGCAATGCAGGAGACGCAATGCCACAGCAGGCAAACAACTCATGGCCCCACTACCAGAATGCAGGGTGACTACGGGCTGATGGCCGTTCAGTGACACCGGGTTGGACTATTTCGGGCCCTTGTGGATCAAGTGCGGGAAAAGATTAGAAAAGCGATACGGATGTATCATGACGTGCATGAAGTCACGTGTGGTACACCTAGAAGTCGCACATTCGATAACGACCGATTCGTTTCTACGGGCCTTGCAAAGATTTATCAACCGAAGAGGCGTACCGGCCGACATATACTCAGATAATGGGTCGAACTTTGTGGGCGCTCACCGGGAATTGCAGCGTTGGCACAAGAACATAAACAGGGACGAACTGCAGGATCGAACCGTGGCCTACGGCATACGATGGCATTTCAACCCCCCACAGGCCAGCCACCGAGGCGGCGTATGGGAACGCATGATCTGGTCCGCCAGACGGATATTGCTGTCAATCATGGAGCAGCAGCCGCCCGACGACGAGACGCTGAACACCGTCACGACTGAGGTGGAGCGAATCCTGAACAACCGCCCCCTGGTTCCAGTATTGAACGGCGACCCCACCCACCTGGCGCTCACCCCAAACGACTTATTGACGTTAAGGTCGAACGAGGGTTTCCAAGGGCCGGTAAACCTTCGTGGGAGCTACCTCCACGGGTGGAAGCAAGCGAACTATCTGGCCAAGGTCTTCTGGAGGCGATGGCTACGGGAGTACCTACCGGCTTTGCAGACTCGACAGAAGTGGCTGGCCAAAACAAGGCCATTCAAAGTTGAGGATGTGGTTATGATTGTCGACGAACGCGCACATTTCAGCACTTGGTCTTTGGGAGTAGTTACGGAAACCATCAAAAGCACTGACGTAATGATAAGAACGGTGAAGGTGAAGATAGCTAACGGAGTGCTCATTCGTGACATACGCAGTATTGACCTACTCGAGAGCGAAGACGGAGGAGCTGATAACCCTGAGGCCCAGTAAACCTTTTTCACACCAGTAATCGAGGTGGATAAAGAAACACCATATATACCACACGGTCTCCGTCAAACACGTTAGGGTCCTCGCGGTCCTCTCGTTGACATTACAGGAGGCTCTTTCCGAATATGTGGTGATGAGTGCGATTCCATTGTACATCCCGACACATACACGCACGCACGACGCACTCTACATCCCGTAAACCCATCAAACATGTCACAGTGTTCGTTGTTTTGCCTTTTATTGACGCTACCGAATGCCCTTTGCATATGTGGAAATAGCGGAGCTCAGGTCACACACACATGCTACATTTTACTCGTTTTCTTGCCACGCGGTCTTTTGTTGACATTGCAGAAAGTCCTCCTTTGATGTGTAGTCATACCTGTCATTTCATTGTACACCCCGGCACGCACACACACGCACTCACACACACACTCAAGCACGTACATCCAGGACCGGACGGCCCCTTACGAGGACAACGTCTATGTGACCCTTCACGCCCGCCATCGGTCATTTGGTCTTGTGGAAGATGTAGACTAGCCTCACGCCTATGTATCCAATGGATTAGGTGCGACCAGTAGTAGAACGTTGACGACGAGCATTAGACGCGTGCACTGACAGCAAGGCCTGGGCAGGTAGGAAGAATCGGCACCTTTATACCGAACCTTTGACTCTGCTGAGGATCCAGGAGGATTTTGGTGCGCCGTATAACAGCCGGCCGTGGAAAATCCCCATTTTTCCCTCGCGATTCAGTGTTTTTCCCAACATCACTCATTTGCATACACTATTGACTTGTCTTTACGAACTGGTTGTTTTTCTGGACCAATTGTTGTTTGTTCGCGCCCAGAGCGCTACTTTGGCACATCCTTGTTCAGGACCTGCGTGACGCACGTGCTGTCTGCTCACACGCTGCTATTCGGTTTCTCGTTGTTGAGTCCTTGTGACCGTATTATTGAGGTTTGTATATTGTTTATGTCATTGTTTATTGTAATAATCTAGTATCGTAGAATATCACGGATAATCGTCTTCTGATTTCGGGATCCGTTGCGAATTTGGCTACGCATTGCTCAAACGTTCGTTACACCACGTTCGATGAAGTGCGCAAATCCTTGAGACACCAACTGGCTAGGAGCCTGAGGAATGACCGTGAGCA
This sequence comes from Fasciola hepatica, assembly GCA_948099385.1. NCBI lineage: Eukaryota > Metazoa > Platyhelminthes > Trematoda > Plagiorchiida > Fasciolidae > Fasciola > Fasciola hepatica. The sequence goes on along the minus strand of CANUEZ040000060.1, from coordinate 3,446,836 downwards.
GTGGTGGATTGGGAAATGTAAGGAAATGGAAAAGGCTGCGTCCATTGGTTATGCTCGCGACCTTTTCCGTTTGATTAGAGGTACCGGTCCACGGAAGCATGTTGTAAGTGAGGTAATTAAGGAATCCGACGGCTCACTGATTCGCTCTCAGCGACGTCGTTTGAAGCGCTGAGCGGAGCACTTTAAGGAACGATTCAGTTGGCCCACCTCAACGGTGGAACTTCCAAATATACCTGCCAGCGAAGCAATTCAGGTGGATATCAGTCCTCCACCAGAGATAGAGATAAGACGGCAGATCGGTTATTTGAAGAGGTATAAAGCCGCTGGACCGGATGGGTTGTCTCCATCTTTTTCAAGGATGGAGGCGAAGCTTTGGTTTTGGAGTTAACAAAACTCCTCCACTACATTTGGGATAGTGAGCAGATTCCCAAGAAATGGTGTGAATCGGTGATCGTGCCAATTTACAAGAAAGGTGACAGGTCCTCTAGTGAAAACCATAGAGGAATTAGCTTGGTAGGTATCGCGTCTAAACTGCTCACCGGTCTTATTCTCGACCGATTATACAATGCCCGCGAAATGTATACGCGTGAGAATCAAGCCGGTTTCAGACCTGTTAGGGGTTGTATCGACCACATCTTCACTCTTCGGCAAACCTTAGAGTACAGACGCATCTTTCGTAGGTCTAAAATCTGTCTTTTTTGATCTGAAAGCGGCGTTCGACTCAGTCGACCGCACAGTTTTCTGGCGCTGTCTCTCATTGAACGGTGTGCCAGAGAAGTTTATTTCTCTTTTTCAGTGCTTGTACGTGAACAGCCGAAGCCGAGTTCGTGCTTGCGGCGATCCTTCCCCCGAGTTCACCAGAGAAAGTGGTGTTCGTCAGGGTTGCCCTCTTTCACCCTCCCTCTTCAATTTTGCAGTTGAATTGATTCTTGAGATAGCCCTATCTTCGTGTGAGAATAGCGACATCGATATTTGCTCAGGCAGTAAATTGTCTGACTTGGAATACGCGGACGATATTGTTCTGAGTGAAGACCCAGGTAAGTTGGAAGCTCTTTTAGATAGATAGGCTTAACAACAATGTAGGTATGTTTGGGATGCGTTTTGCCTCTTCAAAGTGTAAAATGCTGTTGCAGGACTGGGTTGGCTCAACACCAAACCTTGTGTTGGTCGGCAAAGCTCTAGCTGAAGTGGATAAATTTTGTTACCTGGACAGTTACATCTCACCAGGTGGACAGATAACAGATGAAGTGTCATCGTGTATACAGAAGGCGTGTTTGGCTTTTGCCAACCTCCGTCATCGGTGGCGTCGGCGTGACATCCGATTGTCTGTTGAGGGTAGAGTGTACACTGCGGTGGTTAGGTTTGTTCTTTTATACGGTTCCGAAACATGGCCATTGAGGGTAGAAGATAGGCGAAGACTGTCGGTGTTCGAGCATCGATGTCTCCGTAGCATTTCCCGAGTATGGTGGGAACACCGTATCAGCAATGCTGAGGTTCGGCGCAAGGTGTTGGGAACCAGGAGTAAGTCTCTGAATGAAGTGCTGAATCTAAACAGGTTAAGGTGGTTGGGTCATGTGTTACTCATGCCCACGGATAGACTTCCTCATCATACACTGTTCCCTGGGGCAGGTGGTGGTTGGAGGGTAGGTCGAGGTGGTCAGTCCATGACGTGACAAAAAGGTATGAAAACCTTGACCAGTGGACTTAGCCGAGTAGGACGTGTTAGACTTCCAGGTTGGGGTCCACATGATCCGCCTACTAAATGGTTGGGGACATTAAGTGATATGGCTAAGCGTCGCGGTCAGTGGATTAGTTGCATTCGGACTCTTTCCTTGTCGTCTTGATTTTCCCTTGGTACTTCGACTTTTTGGATGTTTATCACTATGCTTCTATTCTTTTTGCCCTTTACTGGGCGATGCCGGAAGGTAGCAACCGGAACCAGAGCACATAAGTGCGAGGTTAGTGGTTGGATAAATAAACTGAAACTGATCCGCGGCATTACGCTGTGGATGAACGCGTTAATGCTCGTAGCCCTTGGGGCAGCAAAAATCTGTTCCCATGATAGTAGTAATAATGCTGTTAAGGATGCAGCAACTAAGTGTCCACTTACCAATTCTGCTCGAAACTAGGGATTTTAAATGTTTGCGTCCACCTCTCGCAACTGTTTCAGTGAAACCACTGGGAACATGTGAGTTGTTGTTGGCGGCACATGACCCTTTAGGGTACTAAACTGCTGCATCAGCTCTTGGAGCTTCGCACTAACAGGATATCTCTGGACTCAATAGCTTGTGTCAGTCTATTGAGGGAGTCAGTCGTTTGATGGGACAGACGTATCAGTTTTTCCATTTGATGTTCCACAGAGCATCTTCTGGTGGAAGTGCAAGATGCTGAAAACGATTGTAAAGTCATGTAATTTGCAATGATGTCATTGTACTTACGTTCTTCATCTGGTTTCGGACTTGGTATATTGAACGTCGGTGAAAACAGATCTGCTCTCCATTCTATTTCGTAAGTGATACACATAGCTGAAGTAAGTACTTACCGGTGGTAACGAAATCCGTGATTACCTGGCCAACTGAATGGTCGAGGTTGTTTTGTACCATAGATGTTGGAATGCGTGGCACATCTAAAACATGAATTATACAATGCGTTCTTTATCTAGCACTTTTTCTGTCACGTTTTCCTTGTCATCTCCATCCTTGGAGGACAGATAACGTGGACGTCACTGACAAAAAGTAACTTTCAACACTCGTTCCCAGGGTAAATTTATGGTTGTAGTGCCGTCACTGGATGGCGGCATGTCATTCAGATATTGACGTTGTACGTCTCATACCAGGTCTAAGGTAGCTGAGAGGAGCTCAGTTCAGTCAGTTGAAGCTAACTTGTGTGGGTTATGATGCGATTTGGACGCGATTAGGCATTTGCTGACACAGGCTCGTGATTTCGTACTATCCGGTGAAATTTGTTGTCGGAGAAGTATGGTACATACGTACTTTTGTGATCAAGTGACAGCCAGGACTTGGAGATGAGGCATGCATCTTCATTGTTGTCGTCTATGAGGATAACGACAGAAAAGAGTGAAGCCATCTGAAAGAGAAGAGAGAAGTGGATTAAATAGGCTTATGTACTAAACAGTGAGCGAAAGAGAGAATATGAGAGTGGGTCATTATTTTATTGTGACAGTGGTATAGAACAATAAATACAATCGGATGCCATACCATACCATAAGCGCAATGCATTTACAGTCCATCCTGGAGTGATAGAAGATAAAGATTTATTCGAAAAAAGTTTCACAACGGAAGATGCATCTGGCCCTAGAGGGGAAATGGAAATCAAGGAAATCGGGTGCATTCTTAAACTTGCAATATTCAATGAAGTAACTCCTTGCATCTACTTCCCGGATCAACTGAATTAATTTCGGTTCTCCTTTTGCAATGAGAACATTGTTTAGGCTCACTTGAAAGCGTGTATTGCCACATAAACAACGGGGTTTTGCCCCTTCGGAACTCCACACGAGGTTCGCTTGTTGGTTGTTCCACTGTTTCAGAGAGAAGTGCTTGAGGGGATCGCCGATGTAACTGAAAGCAGATGTTTGTCCTTCCTTTTATACTTCTTCTTACCTGATGTAGAAAACTCAAAAGGAAATGCACTAAAATCATCCAATTTACCATGCATGCGAATATCTGCTAAATGTTTAAGTGAATGAACATTCACGGCCATCTCTTAAACACCATACGTCCGGCGATGTGCCAACACAAAAGGACGCATCATTTGTTCTGCTGCACTTATCGTCCCTTTGTCGCTATCTGAAACTAGCAATAACTGCCGTTGATAGGGCAAGAAAGTGTTTATATTGAGGATATGGAAGATCTGCTTAAAGCGCTACAACTCGTAAGCATAACAAAAACAGTCTAAATTGTGTAGCTTTCCACGTTTGGTACTCGTCCAATCCGCGAGATTTTCTACGGAATTCACAAGGAAGTTGTGGCCGTAGTCGTAGGATATTGATATTTAACCTTTGTGCAGCCGTCTTGTCGACACGGATGTCCGCACAACTTTGTGCCTCAGCCCATATTCGAATGAGACGACGAACGACACCTAAACAAACACAGTGCATGTAGTCTATGGGGAGCAATTTTATCGTATCATAAGGTAAACACTGAAAAGGTGGTTTACTGTCATCTGCAGATCTATCATGTCTGTATGCTAGGTCTGCAATCGGTGGACTGTCTATATCAGGGAAAAAACCTTATGTTAAAAATAAACTCCGTGCTGTGTGCACCTATCGCAACTCCCGTATCCAGAGTGGGTTTTCTTCCCTTTGGAAGAGGGCCCGGGGGCAGGGGACGGGGGATGATTACAAACCACGGCAGCCAATTCAAGTCGCTTGTGATCTTCGGCACCGGTCAGTTTCACTCCGTGTCGAAGAAGGGACCTGGTTTCTGTCACCGTTGGTTGTAAATAATCGTTGATGTTTTCTAGTTGTCTCGTTCCGCAATAAACCTATGAGGAACGGTGTTGACTTCATGAGTTTTACCAGTCTACACAGGACCGTCCATATTCGTGTGTGGGAAGGTGCAAACGGATGCATTCCGTCGACGTGCAGTTGAATGGTCACTTCCTGTGCGTTCGCAAGACGAAGGTTTTGGGTGAGTTTCATCAGAGTGATCTCCAGTCCAAGATAACAATATTCGCCCGGAGACACGCGCGGTACGTTTGTAGCCCTAGGAGTACTGAACCAGGTCCTCGCGTCCATAGGTAATTGTGGCAATATAAGCCGCAATATTTTGATAAGCCTATTGACGTTTGCCAGGTCACGTTTTGATTGTCTGCAGTACTCTCGTAGTGACCATCCAATCGTCTCTGGATTAACGTCACTTGTTGCTGGATCTGACAGTGTTGGAAATAGTCCAGACTGTTCGTATCTTTACCTTTAACTGTCATGATATTTCATGAAGGACTGTTACCGTACTGACGTTTTCTATCTCAATAGTTTTAAATATTTGTGTTGGTTGTAGCTCAGGTTGTTGGTTGCCGTGATGTTCTGATCGCTGAGCTTGGCGTTTAGATCGCAAACGTTTCATCGCCAGTCGAGGTGACATGCACTGACGATGTCATTTCGACTGGTGATGAAACGTTTGCGATCTAAACGCCATGCTCAGCGGTCAGAACATCATGGTAACTTTTTTATATTGTAAGTTCAAAATCTACAAACTCCCGTGTTTCAGTTAGTAATATGAAACAGCACCTAAGCACCAGAACTATTCCAAGACTTGGGAAATGGCAACTTTTACGATTTATTGATCAATCTTACTATCTACATTAAGAAACAAATGAAACTAACTTGATTGGAACAAAGGGTATGACGTTTTAGACAGCTATTGTCGTTGAAGTTCAAAAAGCAGATAGTGCACACAGCGGATAGTAGATTGCCTTCTGGAAATGATTACAACTAAGCCTGAGATAATCACGTACTTCTAATGGCAAACAGTTGGGCACAAGTTCCATTAAGTGATATAGTATGCAAGACGGAACATGATCACCGGTTCGTGTACTGGACAGTAATGAAGAAAAGGGACAAGCAATTGCATGAATCCGATATCCATTTTCGAAGTGATAAGTACAACGTGATTATTGTAATCTTAACCGGCGCGGTGGTGTTTGACCCAAACCCAACCAACTGATTAATAAGTCATCCTTAAAAATTGGAACACTTTTTTGGTAAACATCGTTTCCACTAGTAGTGTTGTCCGCCTAATTACTTGTGATAACAGGAACAGAGTTATTTAATATTCCTTTAGCTACCAGCGTGTCATAAACGTGACGTTATGTGCAGCGAGAATGGTCACGAACTGTTATCTTGATGTCTTTAGTGAAAATTATAAATAATTTTATTGAAGGTCTGGCCGAAAAATGAAATAAAAGGATAAACCGGTCCAGACAATGACAGTCATGTTCCGTAACCGTTTTCATCGTAATTCAGTGGGCTAATGAGAGCTGCAGGTGGACAACTCTGGATGCACATTTTCGCCTATGCCTGAACACCATGGGCCCGTGTTCCATTGCAGAAAGGATGGAATGAAGGACGTGTCTCATAACAGTCACTTGCTGTGATATCTCTTCTTCAATGGTCCGTGCATGAGTGGGGATGAAAAGGAATAATGTCATACCCCTCAGCTGTCACGTTCCCTGATCTCTTTCCCTCCTCCAGCTTACCGGTGGGGACAGAACTGCAATAAGTCCGTCTCTTGAGGAACAAGGTTATACCGAATGCAGGGATGATGCTCGTAACTGTGCATGTACATACACAACTGTGGACGACGTACCACCAAAACCATGGTAGCATAAAATAATGTCGTTTCTAATCGAGGAATTTTCTCACTGAACTCGTCCGAACACACCATCCACCCCAGCACCACGTGGGTGTTTGGCTTTGTCATTATTCGCCCGGTTACACTTCAAATGTCAGGCCTGGAAGAGCTGAGGATTGTGGGTTAACGATGTCATAAACGAAGCCCTGTTTGAGGACGTGTGCGTTCAGAAATGTCACGGAACCAGGATGGGAAACGATCACGGGGCAACATTTTTACTTTCAAATGCAATGTCCCCCCAGGTATGTTCAGTATTGACAGTCACCCGATTTCCATCACCCCGTTAATAAGTGATTTAGGTTTGCGATATTTGGCCACTTTCACTTTCTCTGAACATACCACCACTCAAGTTGCTAAGGCTAGAATACTTATAGGCCTGCTTCGTAGGACATTCCGCCTCCCAGAAAGCAAATCCAGCACATATTAGACCCACGTAAGCCCCTCTGGTATACTGCCCCATAATCTACTCTAACTTGCACCAGAGGGACAGAGTGGATGTTGAAAAGGTTCAACGGCCAATGGCAGAAGAATTAATTGGCTTTACCACTCAACTCAATTACAGCCAACGCTGTGAACATTTGAAACTAGATCCGCTATGGCTTAGACTCATGAAGCTGAACCTCGTATTCTTTCATGGTGCTGTTGTAAAGCAAGTCATCGAATCAGCGCCGCAGTTCAGAGGCCTAACGGACTCACAATATTCTTTAGAACTGACAGACAACACAGTTACGTTTCCCATTCCTAGAACTGCTCTTAGATCCAACTTTTTCCCGGTTAAGTATGCAGCTTTATGGAACAAATTACCTCGTGATATACCTTCTATAAGGCCATCTCAGATGTTTGAGGCCCACATAAGCAAATGACTCACAGTACAAACTGTAGTCCAACTTACAGATCCGTTCATAAGTGAAGAAATGGCTCTTGAAGTTGGGTTAGTTTTCTAATAGTTTTCGAACTCCCTTTTTTTGCTGACCCCATTGTCTTTTGGGCCATAGCCGTGCTTGATTCCTCCACTCGAGTTACTCACCCATTCCTTTTGCTTCTGTTTCACATCCGATCCCGCCATTTGCGTTTTAAATTCTCCCTCGACAAAGTCCGACAAGTGCAGTCGTTGAACTTTCTCTGGAGTGCCGCACTAACTGGGCTGAAGCCCCAGTTATGGCAGCATTTTCTTTATTTTTCTTCTCCTCTCTCTCCATTCTGTAACTTTCAATTTCTTTCGTTCTAGGATTTCCTACAGAATGGTTTTATCTTCAGTCCGGTTATTCTGTTCCACCTTCATCCGTTTTGCTAAATTTGGCATCAAATAATTTTCCAGTTCCTCCCATCCTCTCATCATTTTTCCCATAGCCAAGGCACGGCTATTAATAACCTGCCTCTTGACATCCATCTACTCACTCTTCTTCTCCCACTTATCAGACCTTGCCATGTTACACTTTAATTTGCATACGAATACTTAGCCCGCAATTGTAAATCCAGTTCAAAGCTCCATCAAGACAATACTTACTCGCTAGAAGTCACCTGAATTTGACCCCCTATTAAGCCCGGGGCTCGGGGCTTTGGGATAGCTCTCCGCCATCAATCTGCTCCTCATACAATGCCTTATTTTTCCGAGCAACATTCACCCGCGACTGATGAAGAAGTTGTTTCTTCCGGACCTACAACCAATTTTCTACCGAAACCATTCTCTCCCTTATTTACCAGTTTTTCGCATACTGAATCCTATGATCTTTACATTTCATCGGTTTTCACCTTTGGCGTGCGCCTTTCGGCCGAAAATCGTTGGCTTACCTGTCCTAATCACCCGATTCCACTGCACTAGCTAGCGGTCAACCTCTGCAAACCCAGTGGTGATACTTTTCCACCGGCTTCATCGTGCCAATGAAGTTGCCCTGCATATCAAAATCGGCGGTGCGTTCACCAGATGGCTTGCATACGCACTGAAACCCGTCCGACTCTGTTATTGGCAAGAGCAGGCTGTTAGGTGATAGCCCCAAAAATGCTGCCATTATCTGAGTGATTGCTCCATCCTATCTTTTTTATTTCACTGCTTGTTGCAGCAACACCCCTGAAGGTTATTATATCTGGTCTGTAGCGGTCTCGCTATAAGGGGAAACAGCCATCCCTATCAGTCTCCGACCCAGTAGGCCGCGTATAAAGAAAGGCGGGTCAAGGATAAAAGGGAAGTTTACCCTACGGCGTAAATTCCCTCTCCCTCTCCTCAATAAAAGACGAAAAAATTCACTTCAGTCTGGGAAGGTCTTGGGCTAATGCTCTCTGCCCCCTTCATTAGAGATTGATTTCTGATAACAGTCTAGACCCGACCCTGCTTATGGGAAACCCCACGCTTTCGAGTTAACCTGCAGTTCCTTTTGTCTAGACCAGTGCGGGGTGACAGCACGCCGTTCGAGCTCTCTACATGTGCATGCCGACCCTGCCTTACTCAGCTTCAACCCTTTTGGGTTCCCTGCAAAATCCTTGACCAGCTTGCTGATGTTTATTGCAGTAGCCGATACACGGTCTGACTAGTTACATCATTCGACCTCTGCTCTGACGACACCCCGGCGTCGATGCGCCTACCCCTAACAGCTATGGGCAAGGCCTCACCTGTATTGGTTGTCGGAACGGGGAAAGTAATCATTGCACATCTATAATTTATTGTCCACATGTTTACTTTTTCTATCCCCCTCGACCCCAAGCACTAATAATGTTGTCCAAAGTCAGCGATTATTTGTCTGCTACCATGTAGACTCAGTTACAAAACGAAAGTTCTTACTGACACTAATTCCCTTAATAAACTGTTATTCCTTTATTGATAGGTGCTCACCTTCACTTAGTTCTCTTGTCCCAGGCTATAACTCAGTGGTCTCATCGACCTTTTTCTTGAACCCCTCCGTTACTCGCGTCCTACCACGCAGATTACCATTTTTTAATAACCAACACTCACCGATCGGCGTATTTGCTCACGGCATGTTAGGACCCCATTCCACCTAGCAAGCGTACGTATCCGAATACGCATGACCCCATGGAAAACCAGCACATTCTCATCCACTTAAAAAAGCCTCACCTTAGTTCTGAGCGTCTTCTTTTCTTTTATAATTTCTCCGCCTCCACCTACAGCCGGGTCAACAACCTGACTGCCGTCCTTTCCTTTCCCATTCCTATTTTTGACCCCACCCTCTTCCACTGTTTCATTTTTGACCCTCAACTGGGCCCCTTTACTATTCTACCACCTATCAGCCTAACCATTTTGCACTCTGGCTAAGCATGCGCTTAATATCTTCATCATCAACCAAATGCCCTAAAATACTACCAGTCTCCGCCTATTAATCCCCCGTAGATCGGCCTACTGGCCTTCAGGTAGCATTATCACTCTAATTTTCGTTAAGCCGTCAACCATAACCCCTAGCCGGAGCAGTCTCCAGACTGCCACATTTCTCCTCTCTTTCAGAACACACTGGCTACCTGGGTAGCCTGCCAGCCAAATCGACGTTGTCCCTGGATTACCTAACGGACTAAACGATTTGATCGGTCGGATTGACCGTGGTTAAACCTATACTCACACCCAATGACGCTTTATATGGAGCACCTTACATGGCTAACCAGTGATCGCAATCCCATAACCAGGATTACAATCATTCGTGATGGTCTCACCGGACCGCCGGAAGATTTCCTGACATCACCCATCAGCATTCATTTCCCGTACTCCACAGGAACAGTTCAATTCATTCTGCGCGCTGGACCGGAGTCTGGCCCTCGCCGTTGCTTTCCGTACCTACTCTCCCTAGTTCGTCAGCCTAGCCCTTTTTGACTGCTGCTCTCATCATGCACTACCGGCCATCAGCAACAACAAATGTCATTATGAAACAAAATACCAACCATTTAGTTATTCATTCTTTTACCACTTATGCAGAAAATCTCACTTTTACACTCAATTTCCTCTGTTCCTTTGGGTCTGGCCTCTCCCAGTCATCGCAGTCTTTCTTCCTCTTCGCCACATGTGCATATTTGCTCGGTTGCATCAGCAGCTTTTGTCTCCAACAGTGTTTCCTCGAAGGCTTCTTGCTGAAATTCCCAGTTGTGTGTCCATTCACCATTCACGCCCCTTAAAAGCACACAGCATTCCTGGTAAGGGTTTCTGCCTCCATGTAATTTTCTACATAAAATCGTAATTACCTATACGGAAAGGCCAATCTGATTATCCCATTCGGCTCACTTGCATTTGTATCACAGGCACCCCCCACAATGAGTTATGCAATGGAGGTTCAATCTTCCCTTTATCCTGCAGGCACCTCCGACTGCACTTTCATTACACTATGTTAACTCTATTTTTAATCTTCTTTTGGTAACACTCTCAACCAGTTTCTCAATACTGATTCCTCAAATATCCAGTTGGTTTCCACACCGCGACTCCTTCTACACTTCCCGACTATTCTTTGAATCTCTTTCACTCCACCGCTCTCCCTCTATCTTCATCGACTGCACACCAAATTCCGTGGATTGCCGTGATCCATTCTGGACTACCGTATTCTTTGTAGACAGTTATCGGCACCCATGACGCAAGTTGTGCATTACTCCTGCCTCAAATACGTGTTCATGTTTTGATGTATGATACCAGTTGCCCTATGGGTTCTTGCAAACACTGCACTTTTACCCTTATTCAGTATCGCTTTATCTGCATTCCTACGTCCATCCCGCCAACAGCATCGTCACCTTTCCGAATTCGAAACATATTCACAATGGCCGCACCGACCCTCTCCTCTTTAGTTCACTTAAACACCTTCCAAGCTGATCGTTCTATTACTGCAGTTGTGTGAACCATGAACCTAAAAATTGTGATTACCCTACATTACTCTGAATTGCTGTGTTCTCTGGTCATGCCTTGTGCATGTGTCTTGACCGCGATCAAGAAATATACGATCATTATTACTAATAATGTCAAAACCCTGAGCTGTCACGTTCCCTGATCTCTTTCCCTCCTCCAGCTTACCGGTGGGGACAGAACTGCAATAAGTCCGTCTCTTGAGGAACAAGGTTATACCGAATGCAGGGATGATGCTCGTAACTGTGCATGTACATACACAACTGTGGACGACGTACCACCAAAACCATGGTAGCATAAAATAATGTCGTTTCTAATCGAGGAATTTTCTCACTGAACTCGTCCGAACACACCATCCACCCCAGCACCACGTGGGTGTTTGGCTTTGTCATTATTCGCCCGGTTACACTTCAAATGTCAGGCCTGGAAGAGCTGAGGATTGTGGGTTAACGATGTCATAAACGCAGCCCTGTTTGAGGACGTGTGCGTTCAGAAATGTCACGGAACTAGGATGGGAAACGATCACGGGGCCTACCCGATATGAGGCTTTACCTTTGTCCCATTCCATGCCCAATCTCAAGGGGGTCTGAGGTTGAAATTGTGCATTATTCTTGCATGGCATGAGGCACCGCCCTAGTACTTTTCCGCGCCCGCACAGCGCCTACGCGGGCTACCGTAGCAGTCCGTGCTTGGCTGACCTACTCCGATGGTAGGAATTTCATGTGACTTAATTTGGTGTTCGTGTCGTTGTTTATGAAACAGTGCGTTTTGTTCCCAGCTAGGAGAGTACAGTTTAATTTTCGATGGAATTAACCAGTGAAGTGTAGGACTGAGGGACTTCGCAGTTCATCAATAAATAAAATTCGTTTACCGAGGACTTATTTCTAATTAACGCGTAGTTGTTTAGGTCTGAGGTAAAATAAGCATAGTAACAATATGAAAAATAGTAGTATATTTCTGGGCCACAGTCAATATACATAAACGAGGCATGACCAGAGAATACAGCAATACACAACAACCTGAGGTGTTTGCAACGTTGAAATATTGGGATTACGACGTAGCATAAATAACAGAATAAATCTGGCCATTTTCTGAGTGAACTAAAGTGGAGATGGTTAAGGCGGGAATAGTAAACCAGTTTAAATTAGGGGAGGGCTTTGTGGATGGCTGGACGAAGGTGGGAATGGTTATGAAAGCCATACTGGGGATTTTAAAAAATGCGTTGTCTGCGAGGACCCCTAAGCCGACAGGTGTGAAGGTTATCGAAATGCAGTCAAAGATACCAGCGGATTATAGAAGTTTGATCCTACATTGGGTATCTAATTGTGGGGGAAGCCTGTGATATTATTGCAATTGAGTTGGATGTGATAACAGGATTGACCTGTTGTATTGGTAAGCTCAGTGCCATATGGAAGTTCACATGAAGGCAAAACCTTCACGAGGAATGCAGTGTACTTTTGAAGAGCGTGAATGGTGTATGGTAGCAGAACGAACTATCACAGGGGAGCCATCGACGAAACTTACTATTGGGGAAAACTCTACTGAAGCGACCAAAGAGAAGTTGGAAGAGTGTTAAGATAGGATTTTCTGTTGACGTGATAAAAGAATAATTAACTAAGTTATGGTTGACTACCTATGGCTGGTATTTTGTTTCATAAAGAATTTGGTTGCAGTTGATGTCGGATAGCGAATTTTGTAGGTAGGGGGCAAAAAGGGGCCGGGTGGACGAAGTGAGGAGAGTGGGTTAGGAACGCAACGGCGGAGGCTAGATTCCGGTCATCGATTTAATACTGCAAAGCAGAATGAACTGAACTGTTTGCATGGAGTAACGCAAATAGATGTTGATGGGGTGTGGGGTGATGATAGGTGTCAGGAATCCATTCTGCGATCCGGCGAGACTTTCATGAGGGATTGTTAGTCCGGCTATAGGATTATGATCACTGGTCAGACATGCAAGGTGCCCCGTATAGTGCCAACAGACGTGAGTATAGGCTCAAACCATGGTCAGTTTTATTGATTAAATTGGTCCGTACGGTAATCCCGGGGGTAACGTAGAGTTGGCTGATGTCTGCTCAGGTAACCAGTATGATCTGAAAGATATCAGGAGTGCGGCAGTCTGGAGAATTCCAGCCGTGGGTTATTGTTACCTCTTTATTGGAAACCAGATAATGACTCGTTTGTTACCTGACGGCTGGTGGGCTGATCTATGGAGGGTCAACCGGCGGGGACCGCAGTAGTTTTTTAGGGCAGTTTGGTGTTGACGGTGGTATGGGGAAGTGCTGGGAGTGAGCTTAGACAGGGTGCAAAATAGTTTGGTTGGTAGGTGGGAAACACAGGGATGGGCCCATTTGAAGACCGGGATAAAACAATGGAGGAGGTTGAGATCAGAAAGAGGAATGGGAAGATAGTAAGCCGGCAGTCTGGACGTTCTACCAATTTTGGGCGAGAGTGGCAAAATAGTGACAAAAGAAGATACTCTGAGTTGAGGCGAGGCCTCGTCATGTGGATACAAACGTGCTGGTTTTCCGCGGGGTCATGGGGAACCAGAAGCATACAGATTCCGGGTGGAATGGGGTCTTAACATAGCATGAGTGTGTGCACAAGTCAGTGAGTATGTTACTCAATAATAGTAATCATGGTAAGACTCGAGTTTGCGGAAAAGGGCAAGAAACAGAGGATGAGACCACTGATTTAGAGCCTGAGACAGGAGCATTAAGTAAAGATGAGCACTTATTACCAAGGGACGGAACAGTCTGTTAAGGAAGTTAGTTTAAGCGAGTTTTTTGTTGAGTAACTTAGTCAACTACGTAGCAGAAAAAATATCGCTGACTTTGGAAATCATCATTAGTGCGTGGGCCCGAGAGGAACATAAAAATTCGAAGTTGTGAGTGAAAAACTATAAAACGGTGATAATTACGTTCTTCATTCCGCCAACCAACGCAGGCGAGGTTTAGCCAATAGTTGTGAATTGTAGGCGTATCAGTACTGGTGTCGTCGGAGAAGAGGCCGCGTGACATAGCCATTCCAACCGCGTACTGGCCTCCGCATTAGACATCAGTAAGCTGGTAAAGGGTTTTGCAGGAATTTCAAAAGGGTCGAAGCCGAGAAAGGCTTGGCCGGCAAGCATACGCGGAGAGCTCCGGCGGCTTGCGATGATTATCGGTGGCAGCTTATTCCAGAAGTTTACCGCTCGATTTCCGAAGAACTTCCTTCCTACCTTTAGTCTGGATATTTCCTCAGCCTAACTGCATGGACCCCCAGCCCGTCCATGGGCACAGGGCGGGAAATTGTTCGGGGATTGACCGCGTTGATGTCCCTCATGAAACTGGAATTCCTAATTAGATCACCTTGCAGCCATCTCCTTCTGTGGAGAACAGATCGAGATGAGCCGGTCTTTCTTCATGCGACTTTTACCTCTGGCTCTCTGCCATTCTGGTGGTGATACGTCTTACTCGTTTTATACCGTTGTGTCTCTCCGCAAGTATGGTGATCAAGCTTGGACATATTGATCCATGTGGGGACGAACCACTGCTTGGTACAATGGTAAGATTATTTGGGGTGTGGTGGATGCCAGAGCTTGTCCGAGTTGGAAGTGTTTTCTGTGCGCGGCTCCCGTTGTCTTGGGGTGCTGTACAGGCGGTGTAGAACCATGGTTGGGACTTATTCCTAAATCTCGCACCATCTCTTTTGACTTATCCTCTAGTGAACCCAAGAGGGTGTCAGTTGAAAGTGAGACCGAGGAGGCTATCAGTAGTTGGCTTATTGAGGCGTTCAGTGGGGGGTCCCTTATCGTTTCCCAGTGAATCACTGCTTGGATACCACTGCAATGTCGCTTCCGTTTCTCTTTTCCCTCACTTGAACTCCGTCTGCGAATATCTAATACGAATTTCTTAAACGGTTTCTGAAATCGTTGACGAACGGCAGAAGCAGAAGTGGGGCTGGGACGGATCCTCTCGGAACTTCTCTGACCACACCGCTCTCGCTGGACAGGTCGTCACCAACCCTAATTCGGAAGATTCTGCCTCCAAGAGAGTCAGAGGTCCAACTTTTCAGCGGGCCTCAGAGACCAAAATCGGACAGTTTCGCTGATAAAGGTCTGTGGTTTACAGCATAGAAAGCATGGCTGAGGTCAAAGGGACAGAAGTAAACCTCTAGTCTTTCGCCAAGCAGGCTGGTGAGGCAGGAGCGGCCTTTCACGAAACCACGTTGAGCATCATTTAGCGTGCCACTTTCGGTGACGCATACATCAATGCGATCCATAATCAGCCTTTCCATGCACTGACCTATTACGCTGGTCAGGCTGGTTGGTCTGTAGCTTTTGCGTCGTTTCGGAGGTCAATTTTGTGGATGGCTATAAGTCAGGCTTTTTTCTGGTGTGTGGGGACCCTGCCTCCACGAAAAGAAGCGATGAACATCATTTGAATTGGGTGACAGAATACTTTTGCCAGAAGTTTCACCATTGTTGGGTGAATTTCGTCCGACTCCGGTGCCTCACCTGGGTTTAACCCTTCAGAGATATTTAAGACTGCTTGTGGGGGGACCTCGAATTCCTCCAGGCTGGGCACATGCCGAGAGGGAAGCGCAACGTCTATGCCATTGTCGACCCGGTGCACATTTTAAAAATTTCAGAATGTTGGCCTTTTTGTTGTTGCTCGTAGCCCTTCTCCAGTCCTCAAGGTACAGTTCTCCAACCCTTTTCCCTGAGGGCAGCCTCCGATTGTATATATCTGTAAAATCTCTTCGGGTTTGTTCTAGTTCATATTTTCTATTTCGCCGAGCATTGGATCTTGGTGGGGTTTTTCCGTTTTTGTTCGTATTCCTCCTATTAGTGGTGGCCGTGAGAACATAGCCACCTCTGACAGCTACGTTTCTGTTGTTCTAAGCCTGTTTAATAGCAGGTGTCCATCAAGAAAGCTTATGATGATTCTTTGTGCTTTTGACAGGAACAAATTCGTTTATGAGTGCTAACAAACCGCCTTCGATGACTTCCCGTTTCTCCCCTCATGTCAGGAATCCGCTTTGTGGCAGTCAGTTCGTCTTTAGGCATCTCTGCGAGAGGGTTGCTTTATCTATTTGTCCAAAGCCGCCGACGAGTTTCGTGCGTTTTGGTTTCTTTAGGGTTTTTATTGGGAAGGCGAGCGCGCAATGGTCACTTTCCCCTAGCAGTGCCTGGATCATCATTCCACCGATGTCCTGTTAGCTATTGGTGAAGAAGTGGTCGAGGATGGATGGAATTTGACATGTGGGATGTCTGGTAGGTTCGTCGATATGTAGCTACAGGATGCATAGCTCCGACTAGCTCATGAGTGCCCTTTCAAATTTGGTATTGACTCCGCTACGCTTCATCGAGTTATGTGGGTTCCTTGAAATCACCCGCCAACACTAGGCCTGGGTAGTCAGTTTAACTGGAGACAGAAAACTAGGGTGTCCCCCATTTTATTCTGGATTTGTGTCCTGACTGCGATAAGCACAGAAAACCAAGTGGTTTATGTTCCCTATTCGTAAAACACTTGCAGCAGCCCAAATACCCTCAGTGTGTACAGAGTGCGAGCGTTTCCTTGGTTATATTCAAGCCTTGCTAAAAGTATTTAACCTCCTCCCTGTCGTTCACCTTACTAGTTTATCTGATAGACGAAGTGGTTACTAAGCTGTGGACAGACTGTAGGTTCTGCTGCGGTCAACGCTTTTTCAGTCACCGCAATGACACTGAAGTGGTGGTAACTGTCAGCGAGCTCCCCCACTTTTTCCTAAGGCTTCTGGCTTTGGCATACCATACTTCTAGATTGTAGCCCCGCGGCTTCTCAAAACTCAACAGAATTAGGTTTGAGGGCCCCTCGATCGCAGACTCTAAGGGGTCGAGCCATTTTTTGACGCATTTGTATCGGGCGCGCCCAACCTACCCAGGCTACTGTTTTGTACGTCAGTGCACAGCAGGGTTACGTCGTTCGTGACCATTTTTTTGCGAATCGCTAAGTGTTCTTGCGTGATGGTTTTTCAGTGTTAAGCATAGTGGGATTTGGCGGTAAAATCCGTCACTCGTTCTTTGTTCTGGATGGTGTTGGTGGTAGGGATTTGATGTTTTCATGGGCGACTGAGCCGGTTTTCTGCGGCTTCTGTTTGGACGTGGTGTTTGCAGCCGGAAGCTTCACCGGAGGGTGTCTGCTTTTTGCGATATCCTCAGTGACCTTTGCCTCCTCAGTAGACGCTTTGACGAAGACTTCTGCCTTGTGTTCAAAAAACAGTTTGATGACTTCCAGTTTTGGGCCACGGGGATGTAAATCATCTGGCCCTGCAGCTTCCCAGGTTAGCATTGGGGGGCGGGGTAGTTGTCTGGCGTGACTCGGTACTTGCCGGTACTTCTACAGTCGATTTGCTCCACCTCGGTCATGAGTTTGGAGAATTCGACCAGTATGGGTCTGGATTGGTTTGCGGATTTCACCCCTGCAGTTGGCCTATTCTATGAATTCCACCAATGACCACATGGCCGGAAAGCTCAGCCAGTCGCGGGATACCTCGCACCTTTGCTTGAATTATCTTCCTCCTGGAACTGCCGTCATTTGTCTCTGGCTCTTCGTTATTGCATGTTAGGAGTTTTCGGTGTCTTTCAAGAGCTATATCAACACTTTCTACCGAACCCTTGACTGTGGATTCTAGATACGGTACCTAGTTTTCCAAGAGCACAATAGCTTCATTTTGCTTCTGCACTGTCTCCTGAGTTTCATTGGGCTTTGGAGATAGCTCCTCGACCAGTGGTTCTCCCTTACATGCCTTTGAGACACTTTCCTGCTGAAAATCCCTAAATTCATCTCTTAGGACTCGGAAGCAGACATCCGAAATACAAGTGCCGTAAAACAGACCCATTTGAGAAAGCAGTTTTGCCGGTATACCCTTATTCCCACTTTGTTCAGTCCGGGACACCTTGAATGCCTCATTCTGAGGTGGGTGAGGCCTAAATGGCGTAAAAAATTCCGCACTTTTTCCTTAGATAAATAGGCAACATCCCCGCAATAAGGTTCAAGACTCAGAAGGTAACTGTGATAGTCTTCAGTTGATGCGCACTGAGGAAGCGACTGCTTGTCAGCCAGAATCCTTGCCTCTGCTGTTGCTCTACCCCCTGGATTGGCCACGTTCCTTCAACTGTGCAGGGTTGATGCACAGAGCCACCAAAGGATTTGTTGAGGCGCTTGTAGTCGTTTATCGGTACTCTCTAGTCCAGTGACCAGGGCTTTGCTTCCTCAGTCGCCAATCGCAGTTGTGCACCCTGAGAGTCCCAGATGTTCATGTCATCTGTATACACCGCAGTGTTGGACTTCACGGTTTCCGATAGGACCTTGTTGTTAACTAGCAACAGTAAGAGGCACAGTGCGGAGCTGAGGGGTACCCCTATAAGGACTAATATTAGGGGAGAATACGAAGAGCCTGCGCATACAGAGAAGTGGCTTTCATACAGAAAGTTGTTAGGTACGATGAGGACTTTACCGTTGGTAATATGCTCTTTCCGTTTAGGAGGCTAGGAAGAGTGGAACTCTGTCGAGAATTTTGCAAAGTATATGGGGACGGCTGGGGAGTTTTGCTGTGATAATAGGCCTGCGTCCAACGATCCATGACAGTGAGAATCTTGGTGATTCATAATCAGCTTGGCAGAATTCCGTGTTCGAAGGGGAAACTAAGTTGTGCGTCCATAAGAGGCATGATATTGTGCGTTCGATGATGCTTTCAGAGACCTTTCTGTGGATAATAGCTAGATTGATTGGTCTGCAACCGGATAGTAATGGCCAGCCACCTCTTTTAAAAATAGGCTTGATCGCGGCTTTCTTCCAAAAACTTGGAGATGTGCCGCAATGTGACAAACGTCGGTCGCAAACGAAGTATGCTGAAGCTGAAGTGTTCGCGCACTCTTCTAGTCTCATGCGGGGTAACTCGCCCGCGGATATTGGGCTTTGCGGATCGAAATGTTTGAGCCGAGACCCAAAGTCCCGGAGCGAAAAGCAGAAGCTGCCCAGCTTCTGTTCCAGCTCTTCTAGAAGAAAGGCAGAATGAGTCAACTTTAGTGGGTGGCTGGGAATAGAGCGGAAGTGATCCGAAAAATCTCGGTTACTGGCTGAAGTGAAGCAGAAGGGATGCTTTTTGGGAGGTTTGGGGCTAGTGCAGAGGATTCGCGCATCCGTCCGTGGCGAATTTGCTTGAAAATAATGAATTTATTAGAGCGGTCCCTTGAGGTTAAACCTTTTTGCAACTCTCAAAAGTGCTACAACTTTATGGCTTGCATCTTTTCCAATCCGTTTGAACTTGCCCGCATAATCAGTCAGCTGAAGGGCTCTTCGCCTCCTGCCTGAAACGGGCATCTGGGTTGGGAATGCTTTGCTAAGTTTGTCGGTTGGGCGAGTTTACGGCGGCACCCTAGGAAATGGTTTCTACCTGAGATGTTAAATATTCTCTAGGCTGTAAGAATTAGGTTCTTCAGATCTTGCTGACCTGAGTGACTAACAGCGCAGTTGCCACCGAATTACAAAGTCAAAACTATGGACATCTTGACCACACTTTCCCGCTTGGCACTGCGGAGAGATTGTGTGTGTTAGTAAGATCAAGAAGCGAGGGTTTCGCAGGTGGCACAATTTAATTGCCTCCGAGGAGTTATATCACCCATATCTGAGAGGGTAAACCTAGTAGCCCAGAGGCTAACACAGGATCTGTGGTGTAATAGCTGGGCCAATCTGCTGGGAGAGGGTTGAAATCTCTAATCTTTAGTAAGTGGGTTCGTTTAAGCTCTTTTGTCTGTTCAATGAGTGAAGCCGATTCGCCCAGTTAGCATTTTGGCGGTCAGTATATTATGCTCACCACCGGTGTTTCTTAACCACACGGAGACAGCGAAAAGGAAGAATCAGCCTTACGGAGATGATGAGTGATAAAGGCAATATTTTGTTTAGGTAGAGTAAGAAGCCACCAGCTCGATCCGGTCGAAATCCTCTGAGATTACCGAATATCTATTAATTTCTGTTTTTCCTTCAGAAGGCCCGCTGATGGGCCTGGTTTCCGTGGTACAAATAAGGTGGGGTTTTGTGTCCGCCACCCATCGTTTAGGTTCCTACATCTCTTTCTAGACACTTGGTCAGTTGGTGGCCGAACACCTTACAGCAGGGGTATTAGAGACTTTGGTAGAGGAAGAAGAGGGACTGTTTGATACGGCTTTGTCCTGGCCGTGATAGTAGGCAGTAAAAAGCTGGTTTCATTTCCGGCCTCTATCTTTGCTGCAGCTTCAACTTTACCTCCGATGATGGCTCTAGGGGAAGAATAATATTCCTTACATTCTGAAGCATGCCGGATTTTTCCGAACGTTATCAGGTCTATTGGGAAGGATGATTATGGGGAGGGAATAATGTAAAATGAAGATGGTACCAGGTGAAGTGTTGCGGACGGGACATTGTCTTAGTAAGCCCAAGTCTCATTTCTTCGGGCACAGTGTCAGAAAAGCTTTCTCATAACATCGGGGGCGACGTGGTTTGCTCTCATCCAGGTATGACCGTTCTCCTTCTCCTCCTGAGATACTTCAGAGCAAGTGTGGACTATATATGGGCAACCAGTAAGTTCAGAATAATCTGGATTGCGAAGTACGGGGCTCCCTAGAGTAGTGATCACAGGCTTCTTCGTTGTAGTTACTGGTTTAGTCAGGTGGACCTCAGGCTTTTTCACGAGATTTCGGTTATTCTCGTAACTGAGTTCTCAAGACTTAATTTTCACACCCCCAGGCTCTGTATAACATGAAAAGAGCCCTTTTTATGGACCTCTATAGCCAACTAGCACCAATCTCCGATTTTTAGCGATTACGAGAAGAAGCTTCTGGGAGGTTCCCCCGTCGCAAAGTCTATCAGGCCGGCCAACATCATTTGCATGGCTCTGGAGAATAGCCACTAGCCTCCAACGGAGTTTGGGACCTCCGGGATAGAAAGACAGCCAAGAAGTGAGTGAGCTATCTCGCTTGGGTCCCAACCTTTTGGTAACGAGCCCCATATTCTTGTTCATCTGGAGCCAATTGCTCTTGCCTGCGGTATCTGGGCATCTTTGAGCAACAGCTTGTCTGCGATATTTAGAGACGTCTCTCCTCTGCCACACTTGGCAGTGATTCCACTATCGATACTTTGAGGTAGGCCGAGGCACGTCCTCACGCTACTTTCTCTCAGAGTTGTTCTTGGACAGACATGATTGTATCACCAACTGTAACGGCGTCTTTTGCTGACTTGCTCAGTGGTTCTTCCAACTGACTTGAGGAAACTGTCATCATTTGACTGCAGGGTGAAGTCAGCTGGGAATGCACTCTGCGTATCATTTTAATCAGAGTGGTTTC
Organism: Fasciola hepatica; assembly: GCA_948099385.1. Lineage (NCBI taxonomy): Eukaryota > Metazoa > Platyhelminthes > Trematoda > Plagiorchiida > Fasciolidae > Fasciola > Fasciola hepatica. Next base: position 3,425,301 of record CANUEZ040000060.1, on the reverse strand, counting down.
ACTGCGAGTGGATGACTTCCCTTCGTCTTGACCTTACTGGAGTACTAATCCACACACGTTCATGCGGCTCATGCAGACCTACTGCAAACTAAAGAGATTTATGTAGAGCTTAAGGCCAAAAAAGCCTCATGCCTCTAGGCACCAGACCCTCCCTCCGTCCCCATGGACAACATCAATACGGTAACTCGCTTTTCCACCTTGGCATCTTCTACAAACTAAGTGATTATATATTCATCACTACTTTATATTCCTTGCTCGACTCCGCTGTTTGTCTGCATATCTTTCTATTGGACAGTGCCCTGATTGGTAGCTTCCTGCCTAAGCCAACTGCGCAGTTGCCCGCTGGTACGCAGCCCTCAAATCTCCTCATCCCAGCTCCGCGGAGAATATATTCCTAATGCTTTTTGTTCCGTCACATGTTTACATGTCCTGGTGTTCCTTTATTTCTTGGCCTTCACTGTGTTTCAGTTGCAGTAAAACTGCCTGTTTCACTTCGGTCATTACTCTCATCTGTTTTGCATGCTGCTCACCACAGGAGCTCCCCGTGTGCTTTTCAGTTTTCTCCCTTTTCTGCGTTCCACCTAATGCAAAGACTACCCTAATTCAAGAGCTTCAAGTAGAGTTCCAAACCATATCACATTTCATTACCTAACCTTTTTGGTCCGCCGCTCACCTACTTCCATCAAGCTTTGTTCGCCGTGACATCTGATGCTTCTGGGAAATATGGTCCTTCTCATTTCCCGGTTGCATTTCTCCGCTGATATTCCACACCACTCCGACCACCCCGTAACAATATTCGCCATGCGTTCCCCAGCCACTTCCATTGCCATCACTTTCCCACTGAATGACGTACTTCCATTTATTGAGGCTCTTCTCATTTTCGACTGCCACCACACGGTGCCGCTGCCCTGATCAAACTAGTAGCTTTACCATCACCTCTCGCCCTCAATCTCTTCCTCCTTTTCCCCCCGTTTACAAACTGCTCTTCACACCCGTCATCATTTCTGTGCTTTATAAGTCGTTTTACTGCAATTTTTGACTTACAATGTTCACGTGTCAAAAAGAAAATTTGCCACGATATTCCTAAGTTAATTCGGCGCCACCTGATCTAGCCGTACCTGGATCTTCCATTCACTGCTATTTCAGTGTTTTATTACGCCACTGCTCTTCACTCCTGCTTCTTCCATATATACATTTTATATACATATATATACATATATATATGCAAATATATATATATATTTGTCCTGCATCTCGCAGTTCTTCGTCTGCCACATCCCTTGCTATCATCTCGCAGTCTTTCCTGGCGTGCTTCCGTTCTATCTATGTCTGTGGTTAACATCCACGGTATATCAGTCCTTCCAAATTGCTTTCGCCGTCTGACTCGCCCTTTATTATTTGCTTTGTTCGCCCCCTGTTTCACAGTGAGTTTTTCACCCCTAGCCAACCATTCACTGCAGTATAGTAATGCTTCATTGCAACCTACTCCTCGACCATGCAAATCGACTTATTTTTCACCGAGTCACTTTGCAACAGTTGCTTAAACCGACTTTGGGTGTTTCTCTTATAGATTTCTCTACTCTCAGCTATATATACATGGATCAATCAAGTCCCGTTTGGCTTTGGCTTTTGACTTCACCAGGCCTCTGTTTGGATCCTTCCTTGGGTTCGTTTGAGCCTCCTCCGTTGTCCCTTGGTGTGCATACATTGGGCTTATTTTTAGCCCCCTTTTATCTTCCTGTTCAGTCTATCTATCCTACTTTCGTCATGGGTTTTTCTACATTTTCATGAAGTACCCACCCGTTTTATCGCTTGCAAACATTTAATCTTGTGTCTTGCATGCGTCTGGTGTCTCCGAATTGAACCATTATCAATATTATGAACATTTTTACTGTTATGATTACGGTTACCACTAATATTACAGCCGGCTGCATTTACGATTGTATCATTTGTCCTAGAACTAATGGTGAATTCCCTAATTCATAATCCTGCGGCAACTGTTAGTACCGCAAAAACACACAGGAAGTTCATCTGGATTCTGAATAGGTATTTCAAGATACAAATTTTCTGCAGTTAACTAGAACTCCATATTAACCCAACAATTTCCAAAAGGTCCAGCAAGTGTTGCGATTAAGTGAATGATAGAAATAATGAAACCTAAAATAATACGGCGCGAAAACAGACGAAAAGCGACAAACTTGAATTTTTCGTCGCCGTGGGACAGTCCTGGAAAGGAGGCAACTTCAGTAGCGCAGAGCACTCAAATTTTTCAGCCTACCTTCAGAATATACGTCTTTCGGTTCAGGTAAAGGTCATTTCGGGTTGGTTCAGCCCGGGTAGGGTCAGGTCAGATTGCTCGCTACCCATGTGAACCAAGGTTAATGGAAGGTTCAGAATTCTTTCAGTGGAAGGCGCGGAGATCGCCACCCACCACTGTGGAAGGTAGGTTAATTAGCAAGAATGTAGGGGGAGTTAGTCACACCGTGGCCGTGAGTAACAGATATTTACAAGACGAGTGCACTTCAGGAGGGGCACCGGGTTGAAGGCAAGGGAAGTGGTCGGCTAAGAAATGGAGAAAGCAATACGAATATATTTGACAATATGGTTCACAGTTCAGTCCCGATCCCTCCCTGTTTCACATCAAGTTTTGTACCCTGAAATCGACCATTCAGTGCGGAGTGGCAAACCTTTATATCATTTTCATCGTCCTCTATTCCCTCCCCATGAAAATCGTTTACTCTTCTTATCTTACCACAATCGCTTCACCACACTGTTGCTCTCTCCCCCGTGTTTACTTCCCAGGTTTTGGCGACCTCCACTTGGATTAGTCAAATTTCACCGTATGGCCTTGAAGTTCAAATTCGTCGGGAATACATTTGAGTCACATAATGGGTCCTTTTAAACTCCCTCCATTTTTTCTGGCCAGCATGCAACTATCTTTCATAAATCTGCCTATCTCAAGTTTTCCATAATCTTTCCTACATTGTCACAAAATATCCGTGCACTTCATCGCTTTTAACACCTGATCATGTGCCTGGCACACAGCGCGCCTCTCAGAAATAAACCATTATCACTACCAGTGCAATTATTCAAGCATTGCGTACGGGCTTGAGCCCTTTTTTGAAAAACGATGCAACCTTTCTAATAGCAGTTCCGCGGCTAGCTACTTGGATGGTGAGGAGAGAGTGGGCAAGATCGTGTGAAAAACAATCACGGGATAATTGACTCTTTGCACGAGATTTATTCAGAATCTTCCCTCAGGCACGGTATTTCATTCTTCACAAAACAGGACTTCATTTTTATACGTCCACTCCACCTAAACACCGATTCTTCGATGACAGCTGCATATTCCACAACAAGCTGAAATCGACACATCTGAAAGCACTTGTTATATCTCGATTTGTCGCCCATGACACATTTTGTACTCAGCCTGCGACACTGCTTTTGGTTTTCAGTATTGTTGAGCTTTGTTACTGGCTGGCTGATACTTTCAGATGCACTGCTGAGGTTTGCATATATTTCATATGTTCGCGATTTGGTATTCTAGTTCCGAAGAACAGCCGGATAAATCCAGTTTTTTCGGAGCCCGTTTTCTTGGCGATGCTTTTCTCTAATTCAGGATGGCGACGCACTTAGTTGAGGCCACAAGGCAACAAGGGACTTGAGTGTCGAGGAGACTGCAAACCTCACTTGGGTAAAGAAGAGAACACTGGCTGCTCAAGGAGTGAGAAGCGAGCTCCTTCTGCAGCAATAGCATTTTCCCGCAGAAGGGCAGAACAGTTCGAGTCTAATTACAAAGCAGTAGCGAGACCGCTTTTAGGACACCGAATGCAGGCTTGCGGGCTTTCTTCAAGAGAAGATGCACCCTGCTTAGAAATAGTTCAGAGAATAGCCACTAAGAAGGTTAGAGAACAGCAAAGGATGTCATACGAACAAAGACCGCGGCCACCGGAAGTCAGTGCCACGCCGTGCCACTTCGCCTGCAGATAAAGTGGTGCTTTTTCATTTAAAAGCTTATAACGAAAAAAATCTAGCCAAAGACTTGAGAGAAAAGCCTGAGTTTCCCCTCTCGGCTTTACACCCTCGAAAAAGCCAATTACTGACCCGCCATCTTTTCCCTTACTCCGTGCCAACTAATAAATTTCTTATGAAAGCTTCAAAGAAAATCCACAAGCATGCCAAGATTCCTGGCTCGAATCGAAAAACCCGCACTGTGGATGACACTCTCATAAAGATTTCTCTGGTATCTAGAGTATTGGAACCAACTCAACTTATTATTTGCAAAAGCCTATCAACGGGGGCTAGCTTCTCGGACTCAGCTGCTACCAAAATTCCTGAGGGTATTGCTAACGCCGAACCTCCACTGCTTTGGTCAATATAGACAAAAATGTTTTGCGGTCATCCAAACTCTCCACACTGCCTGTCCAAGTGGCGCATTACCTAGAGCTGCCCTGGACTAACACCTGAAAAATGGAGGGAGGCTGGTCAAAATGGGACGGAGCTTGGTAAACGATGGGTTCTAAATGAGCCAGTGCTGGGCGAATTGCGCCTGCGCTGCGCGGAACATTTTTGTATTTTCTGGAAAACCCTGCAAAAGACTCTTATGAATTTTCCAGGTTATTTCAACTGTACCTGTAATAATCGAACACGGAGAACCAGCTCATCCAAGAAAATTCAGAAACGTGAAAAGCAGAAAGAAGCCCCCAATTGTTGAAACCATTCATCCCAGCCCGCAGTACAAAGTTAGAAATGTCGCAAAAAATAATAAAGCACTTTTTGTTAAATAGGAAAGCGAAGTTTGTCGACGGTTGGATATTCACAAATGCATATAGGGTTTTTATATCAATATGCACAACCGTCCCATCGATTTCCGGAATGAGCCAAAAAGAAATCAGTCATTTTGTATAACGGGTGGACAGCAGAATGAAAGTGGTATAAACCGGAGCAACCAATCACCTCTGGATCAAAGTCAGCGAAGAAAACAATGATAGGCTTGATTAGTTAAATAACGGTAGGGTAAATCACAGGTCAAAATTGGTTGGTGCAGCTCATACCACTCCTCGTATTCCACGGATACTTATACGCGAAACAGAGAAACAGAAGTACGAGTTCACTTGTGGACTGACCCAATATTTGTGTAAAGTAAGATGACAAAAATATATATGTGCCACTATCAGGTGATAACTGAAAGTGGCGTACAAAACATACCTTCAATGAATCTTGCCTCCCATAAATCTTCTTCTTTGACGGGACCGGCAAATGGTACGCCAGTGTGCCCTTACAGTGTTGACCCCTATGTCCCTTGGAGGAGGTGATTGCATCTGCGGTATCAAAAATCGAAATTATATTCATTTGTGTCTCTACCTGAAGCTAATCACAAATGAGGCACGAAGGTCTCATCTAGACTTCCAAGTCTCATACCAAGTCACTGAAGGCCAGTTCGGCACGGTTGAGGGAAAATGATATACCTTTTCGGAAGCACATTTATGCCATTACGTCGGCTTGGTCCATATCAGTGGAAGGCGGTGAAAGTTTTCTCTACAGCATGATCCTTCTAAGTTTTCGTCAGTAGTTGGTGGTACATACTGATCAATTAAAATAGATTGCAGTGAACGGACAAATTGAATTTAATATTGAGTTCGTAAGCTGCTGGACACTGCTCGAGATGTTCACAAGAAGTGGTCCCCAGGTGAGCGGGAAATTTCGTATTGGCGAATGTATTCCATTCGAGACAATGGCCCTTCAAACAGGACTTTGGTGGCAGTGGCAAGCTCCAGCTGGTAGTGCGATAAAAAGTTTAGGCCACAAAACCGCAACAATGCTTCCTGCTTACCGTCATTAGCGTGCATATTTATGCATGAGTACATGTGCACATATACGTATGCACAATGGTACATCAATATATTTTCTGTGAAATAATTAACCCTCAATTTCCTCTTATTCTTCATCAAGTTAAAAAGCTGCTGCACTAGAAGGGAAAGAAATAACTCTAGTTTTTAACAGCAAAGTGCGAAAAATTTACATTTCTTGTCAACAAAATCGACGAAAGTAGGAAGAGCAGCAAACCTGCTGGGAAAGCCGGCAAAAACCCGACTGCTTTGCAAAGGAGTTCGCCTGTTCGAAACCCGGCCGATTCTCCGTTGCAAACCCGGTCTCAGCCTAGATGTAGCCCGGCCTGAGCCCGGCCGAAGCCGGGCAGATTAACCAATGGGGCATTATTCAAAAATGGAGGACCCATGTCATCCAAAATACAGTGTTACTGAACATCACGGACCTATCCACCGCAAAATATTACTGCCCGCAAAAACTATTTGGGTATTTATAAAAATATTCACTCTGTCGTGACATACAGGACGAATAGAGCAACTAAACAGTGGAAACAAACCGCCGGTTTGAACGAAACTCCTTCATATTTCAGCACAAACCGTGGAAGCGAGAATGGAAAATATACAAGGACTTTTAAAAAATTAGGATGATTTGCGTCTTTACACACCGTTAAAATTTCTGATCAACGAGCCTACAAGAGGGCACATTCCCTCAGATTCTACGATCGCATTCTTCGAGGAAGTCAATGAGAAAAGTCCGTGGAGTGCCAACCGCGTGTGTTCTCGTTGGGCCTGAGTATACAGACCGCACGCTGGCCTGTGCCGAGGAAGCGTGTCAGAGGTAGCGTTATAGGTTGCTGCGTGCGCAGAAAGTACATTCAGAAAAGAGGTAGATGGGGTATGATCAGCTGAGCACCATAAATCAGTCCCGAATTCGGTTCAAGCTCGAACCACTGAGCTGGATGCTTGCTTCGTGGGACGCCGCAGTGCCTATCGTTTTCAACAGAAATACTCATCATATGTCCAAACACCACCAGCAGAATCTACCATTAGACCTTGACCTTCGGATTCCCCGGGCATGTTATCGTTTTCCTCCGCTCTAACACTGTAACTAGTCTTTTGAAAATTCCGATCCTGACATCACTTGAGTCGTCTGATCATGCATCCCAGCATGTCTCTGGCTCATCCGATAAGTACAGTCATTATCATTATCAATATCATTATCACGATCAGCTGATCACTACAGGAACTCCTTCCCAGAAGGCCGCGAACAAGAAATGCTTCGACCTAGGTCTGTGGCGAGGAAATGGATGTTACAGGTGATAACGCAAGTGAAATGAAGAAAATTTGAAATTTCTTGTGACTTGGAAATTTTTGTAGGTTTGCACTGCAAGTTGAAAATTCTCGGATCCCAACGGTGCCGTCTGCCGATGACATCCGGTCACTTGATTGGTAGAAAAACGACGACAGAGGGAACTTTTGCGGTTACTCCGAAATGTGTTTTCTGTGATGGATTGACTGGAACCATTTTATTTGCATCGAAAATGAATTGGCAGCACAGGTCTCCCAAAGAAGGGACCAGGAAAAGTCAAAGACAGAAAACGTAGTTACGAGCGAAAGAATGTGGCATTTGGCACCTGAAGCGATACTCTGAGTGCAGCCACCGTAGATGGTTTCCCAACCCGAGAACCTTGTAAGTTCAACGCGGGAGGAAGAACTTTCCAGTGATCACGGCGATGATATTAGAGGTGGTTTTCTCTCCGTCCACCCCCAAGAGTGACCCAGTTCAGGTTCAGCTCGGTAAAGAAGTGTTGTGGAGGCTCTTTTCGGTGATTCACGCGTCCTAGTGCGGGAGTGGTGTGTGGTGAACGCGAATACTTGCCGGAAGGCGGCCGCCTTAGCGTCTTTAGTGAAAAGGCATTCTGAAAACTGCTAGAGTTTCCTCTAGAAATGCAGGCTTTCAGTGATAGTATCGAGGAAGGACGAATGAGCAGAACATCAAAAGATTCTTCAAGCGATAAAAAGAAACGGTAGATGGGCACAGGGTGGAAACGAACCTCGAATGGGGAGCAGCGAAAGTGGGGCCCTATGTTGAGGGCTGCTTCAGGACGACCAGCCAAATGGGTCACCACCGTTGGTATGGTCGGGATGTGAAACTCCGAGAAAGTGCATGCTGGTCCTGAAGAACTTGTTGAGATGAAATCGGACGGATTCGATTCGGCCAGAGAAGATGGCTGAGGTCGTTCCGCGGTAACCATATCCTTTCTGCCGCAATGGCCAATGACTAACGTTTTCTCCAGGCTGCGTAGGACTCTATTGGGGCCGGAGTAGGCCGCGTGTAGAGGACCGCGTGCCTCTGTTCTAAGGGAAACATTCGAACAGTCTTGGAGGTAGTGTACGTAAACCGTTGTGCTTTGTTTGCGAGCAGTGGGAAGGTGTAACTTACGCATATGCTGCGGTAACCTAGCGGAGTAATCAGCGTAGTCAAGAGTGACGATGGACTTTTGGGCCACCATGGTTCCAGGAAGTCAAAGCGCGTAATCGAATGTGAGCTCGGGTGACGTAGTTTGCACATCGGCCCTAAGGGCGTAGCGGCAACCCGAAAGTGATAGCTGCAATGAATCGCTCCAGTGTGGATCTTTGTGAGTTGCCAAGGCAAACTTCAGTTGCCGATGAAGGCGTTTTTCATTCCACTTGCTGACCGGTGGTAGGCTATGGCACGAATGCAACGAATGCTTAAACGTTGCAGAAGACTACTGAAAGCTCCCCGAAATGCAAGCTACGGTCTGTGGTAACGACGACTGGACAGCCAAATGCTGCCGCCCAGCGTTCCAAGAAAGCTTGGACGACTGTTTCGCTAGCTGGGATGTGCAAAGATGCAGCAACCGGCCATCTGGAGAAACGATCGACACAAATGAGAAGATACAGACTACTCCTTTACGGAGGCAACAGTCCCACTAGGTTGATATGTAAGTGTTGGAAACGTGAGTCTACTGCAGGGAATCTGGATGATGGGCTTTTCTTGCACCTATGCTGTTTCAACTGTTGACACTGGGTGCAGGTGCGGTCCCATATAGTTACGTCACGGATCATGCCGTCCCAAAGATTAAGGTATCCGACGATTGGAGTGAAATCTTTTATACCTGGATGGGCCCACGCACAGAGCTTCAAATACAGCACGACTGGCCTCGGGTGGCCTTTGAACAGGTCACACGGTACTCGACATTTGGCTAAAGGGATGTGAACCGGCTGGAGCAGCAGAGATGAGGCTTTAAGGAATTGTTCAACCTCCGGATTGTCTGCTTTGGTGGATGCGATAGCTTTGAGAATAATCGGCCCAGGGGTGCTGAGGTCCAAGTTGTGAATGCAAGATGGCGCATCTGAGTCTGAATCACTGACACTTGAGATATGACATACAACACTCGTGTGCTGATTGACGTGATCCAGATGTCTGAACTCCTCGACAGAGTGTCCGTCTGGAGTGACTCTTAATGCGTGGACGGTCCTTTCATGATCGGTGTGGACCACGGACTCACTTCCTTCCGAAATGTGCCTAAAGAAACGGATGCCTAGGTAGATAGCAAGGATGTCGCAACCAAAAGTGCTGTACTTGAATCCGGCTAGCTTTAGGTATTTGGGGGAAAATTCAGTGGGTGGCATACTGTCGGCTAAGTATGGTTTCAGTACCACGCCTACGGTTTTGCTTGACGCGCCGGTGACTAAAGCAATTGAGGCCGCTGGTTCTACCTATCACGGCGAGGCCGTGTTACTGTTAGCCTGCTTCAGCATGGCGAATGCTCCACGTCCGGATTTTCCGAAAATCAGCTGTTTTTTGCGTTTTACTAGATTTCTGGCCGGCTTCAATAACTGAGCACATTGTGAATGAGGCGCAGATAGAAGCTGGCAAGCCCGTCGAAATGCTGTGGTTGCTTGAATGACGTAGGTTCTGGGTAGTCTGAGATAGCATGCGCTTCCGGCATATCAGGGCTGAACGAGGCTCGGAGTCCATCACGAAAAACGATGCGTCACATTCATTGACTTGTAATGGATTGCTCAGGGTTATTTGATTTTAAAAATGCTATGTGCGAGGTTGCCCACGGTAACCAGAGCATCCGATCAAATGTTTTCTACCGACAACGTAGTGCTATTGACATTAAATTCCCTACTTTGGCCTGTACTTTATCTTGCAATGGTATTACTCCAGTCAGCCAAGCGGAGAGAAGACAAAACTCTGGAATGCAATAATTTGCCTGAGAATGTGGGACACCGTAACTGATGTGAAACTGCAGGTAAAAACACTTTACGATTAGGTCTGCTTCGATTGTTGCACTATCATTTTAACTTTTAGGTTTTCCACCTTCTCGCGGTTCACCGCCTGCTTGTGCGAGGCTGACACGACCAACGGAAACAGAACGGGAAAATCCATTATCACAATTCACCTTACTCGTATGGCCTCCCAGAGGTCCCTGCTACAAAATGATCACTAAGAAAGGCTTCACATTTCGATTGTTTCGACGCCTAGTGCACACTTCTTTGCTTTAACCTCGATCCCATGTTGAGACGGGCCGTGAGTAGATGGGCCAGGCGTTCTGTCTCAGATGAGGTGGCAATCAGAATGTCGTCAGTGTAAGCGAACGGAGAATCCAGATCACTGGGTGCCATATCGACAAAACGCTGTGATGTTTGTGCTGAATTGGTAAGTCGAAGCTGCTCTCGCAGAAGCCCCGAAAGGCCGTGAGGAGAGTTTGCGACTGTTTCCGGCATATCTGATTCCGCTACCGGTATTTGGTTTTATGACCACACTGAATCTATTTGACTGAAATTTATCTTACCAACTTAACCAGCTGTGAGTCCCGTGATATATGGAATGAGATATCGGCTGAGCTTAGTCATCCGGTTGAGTGAGCAAAAACCTCGCACGGTCTCCAGTAGTCAGGTGAGTTCGTCTGGATTATGCGTAGGGGCGATGTCCACGGTCTGCTAGGGAGCTGGGCGGATTCAAGGTTGAGCATGTGTTGGAACTCGGAGCGGGTCACGAGGAAAGTGTCTGGAGCCAACCTGTGAAGCCGGGGTAGACCGTGAGTCCTTGTATGATGACGCGACGGGCCATATCAGTGGTGACTTGGGGCAGGAAGATGCTTTGGCGGTCAAGGTTGGAGTACTCTTTGAACAAACTACTGAATTCTGGTTTGGATGGAGGGACTTTCGTGAAGGTTTCTGGTAACTGAGCTTGAGTCAAGGGACTAGCAAAGAAATTCGACCTAACTCTGTCTACGAACAGCCTCTTGCGGAATCGACCACTAGACCATAACCATTTATAAAATCTAAGCTGAAGATAGCCTGATGTTCTGGAGCTTGGACAAAAACCAGCGGAAAAAGACGACAGTGACCAAGTTCTAGGATGAGAAGCTTAATGTCTTATGTTGAAATTGGAGTGCCGATGGCGGCTTGCAGTGTCGGAGCCTTTGGAGAGACACTGGAACATTTTGAGCTCGGTTTTACACCGGCTCATTCCTCGGTGAAAACCAAGATGAGCATAAAAGCAGTCTTGTCTCTAAAAATATGAGGTAACCAGGAACAGGGGTGCTCGAGGAGGTTGTTTATCTTAACGTCTGGCCTGGAAATCTCCATGGCGAGTGCGGTAACTACGGGTCTTTTTGCGTTCACGCTTCCGGGATTCGAAGCGTCGATGACGGTGACATTCAGCGGATTGCTAGTTTGCAGTAGGGGCATTCGGCGTAAAACGGCAGCTGCTTTGGCTTCGTGAGCATAGGCTATTGATGGAGGTCCCGTGCTTTTAGACGTCGTGCATCAAGCGGCAAGCCTTCTGACGAAAAGTCTGAATGCCAGAGCTGCTCTCAGGTGCATGGTTTTGGATAGTTGCCGACTCGAGGTTAACAAAGGAGTCTGGGGGAGTAACTAGCATTGGCAAATGCGTGGAATCTCAGGGCAAATGCGCGTGCTTGCTCTAGAGCCCTGTCTGCAGCCTCCGCTCATCCATCAACAGCTAGACCTTGCAGTAGAATGGCAACCGTGCTCTGAGAAAACTGTGGAACCCGCTGCATCCATAGCTGAAGAAGGATTGAATCGTCGATGGACATCGTGCCCGCCAATGAAAGCAATTTCCCCAACAACTGTAATGGTGTCATGTCTCTCAGCTGGGTTTTGGTTACTGTTCGCTTCTGACCCTGCCATACGCCTAATGGAGCTTCCTGGAGTGTATCGGGGTTGTTGTGATCCGTGGACTCCTAACAATACCCCTGATTTGCTGGATCATATTGACCGAGGTCGATAAAGGAAGACTGTTATATTTGGATTGTTGACCTGATATGCTCGCTCGATGTAAATGAGACTCGAGAGCAGAGATGAAAAGTTCTGGATCTTCCGGTATAAAGTCCGGTATCTTCATGCGCACCGGGTGGTATTATGGCTTGTTATCGAGATGAGGCCTCTTGTTCAGCGTGGAAAAGGAGCTCTAGATAATGAACAGGGTCGAAATTTCAAAAAATTATTGGCCAAGTTTTAAGTGCAAAATCTTCAGATCATTTTGAGCGAAAATTGACCGGTGCAACAACGACGCCCAAAAAGAACAAAAGGGTTGTGGCTTCATAAATGTACGCAGCTGAATGTGTTTATACAGGATATATATCCCATAAAATTCTAACCAATGTTAGACGGAACATCTGAGCGAGGAAAAGAACAAGAGCTACAAGGGACGTGACCTGACCAGGTAACTTCGGTGCAACTATTAAAACGAACGATGAGTGGAACGGGCTGAACCACTAATGAAGGGCACGCTCCCTCAGCTTCTACGATCGCATTCTTCGAGGAAGTCAATGAGAAAAGTCCGTGGAGTGCCAACCGCGTGTGTTCTCGTTGGGCCTGAGTATACAGACCGCACGCTGGCCTGTGCCGAGGAAGCGTGTCAGAGGTAGTGTTATAGGTTGCTGCGTGCGCAGAAAGTACATTCAGAAAAGAGGTAGATGGGGTATGATCAGCTGAGCACCATAAATCAGTCCCGAATTCGGTTCAAGCTCGAACCACTGAGCTGGATGCTTGCTTCTTGGGCGGCGGCGATTGTGATGGTATTCAATAGAATTGTTCATCATATATCTAGCTTTTGGGCATCGGGGGCCTAGATAGGCCCTCTCCAGGTGTGCTGCATGGGTGCCTTCATAAAAGAACATCACATTTGAGACTGTTTGTCTTGGTAAAAGTCTGCGCGATTGCTTTTCATTGTAGTCTCTATTCCGCGGCGAAAGGAAAGCAAGAGAATTCTAAGTATGTGGCAAATCATTGAAAACGCCATCCTTTCCGAGATCCAATAACCGGATGGAGAGTCTTTCCAGGAGGTGCTGTCCCAATAACTTAACCATTTTTCAGCTTCCCCAATGTATTCTTGTGCTGTCCAAAATTCAGCAAACAGAAAGAATGTGCATATGCACGGCACAACTTGTATCCAGGCTCCACGTTCTGCAAGCGCAAGCGTAAGCATGTCAGTCGGACAAATGCAAGTAATCGATATTTGTCTTACATAGAGCTAGTTGTGCGTGATTGGTAGAGAAAAACAAATCAGAGCGTGGCACAAACAGGCATCGCATGTGCGAGAGCATGACGAATGTGTTCGGAATGAATCACGAACGAAAGTCAGTGCCACATAAATTGGAGTCACAGCGCCGTCCCCCTTTTACAAGTAAAAACATTCGAAGTGTGCACATAATATGTAAAACTAGAGAAGGTGAACGTATGGACTTAGACAGGAATGACAAACAACGGCACTTATGGTATGAGTGATTGTGTGGTGAGGAACAAAGCCCTTTTTTTCTAAAAAAAGTTGGAACAAATGGAAACAGTCAATGGGTCATAAATTTGGTTCAAGTTATGAATGAGAGGTCTGTAAACGTTTTAGTGTGTGTAGGATGCGTTTTGCTTCCTGTAAGTCTGACTACCAAAGTGGTACCTATCGACAGGAAGCCGCTCTCTTCCTGATCTTCCAACTCGGCGTCCCAAAAGTTCACGTCGGTGTTTCCCCTCTATATCAAGGCGGGATAAATTTTGGGGGTCAATTTTTAATTAGGAAAGTATGGAGTCGTCTCGCATTTTCCATCGATCTATCTGACAATTAGTAAGTTCCAGGTGTGTATGCAACCCCAGTCTTCGTGTGGGCTGTTGGTTGGTACTCACCCTTCCGTCTGAACAGTCGTAAAACTCTTACACGCTGGCCAACCCTAATTGGTTTCACTGCTCCTTAGTATGAATCCTGACAACCCGATTTTCCTTGAATTTCAGCTGATTCGTTTATATTCGCAGGTGGAATCACCGCATTCAGCTTTTCGCGGACCTGTCTACCCAGCATCAGCTCCGCTGTAGTTTTGTGAGCTGCTGAATAGGGAACAGTTCGGTAGGTGCCTAAAGCAATGAGTAGTGAGTCCTCACAGGAGGTGCCCTCCTGTTGCTCAGTTTGTATAGTCTCCTTCAGCGTTCGGTTCAAGCGCTCGGCCATGCCATTCGCTGCTGGGTTTTACGAAACCGTCCTTGAGTGATTGATATCTTTCATACAAAGGTATTCCTGGCAACCCTTGCTTCTAAGTTGCGGACCGTTATCTGTCACAATGTGCTCTGACGGGCTGAACCGAGCAAACAGTTGTCCGAGCCATTTAATGACGACAGTAGAAGTCACGCTTCTACACTGTGGAGCTCCGAGCCACTTACTGTAGAAACAATTGGCGACGAGAATATTTCGTTTACTTCGTGCAGCTTTCTGGAACGGAACCGTGATATCAGTAGCCACTTTGGCTCATGGACGGATGGGATATACAATCGGCTGTACTGGTGCAAAAATCGGCTCGACAGTTTTATCGGAATGCTGACCCGCCGAAAGATCTCTGACAGCAGCTTCATCCGAGGTGTTTGGTCCAGGCCAACAATAAAGCTCTCACATTTGTGCTTTTGTACGGACAACCCCCGAATGCCCCTAATGTGCGCACCGGATAACGGTTGAAGTCAAACTGCGAGGAACAACGTATCGGTCTCCGCGTGGCACACAGTTGTCATCGACGGGCAGTTTGTCGCAAAGAGTGAAATGAGGAAGAAAGCCTGGAGAAGTTGGGCTTTCTTTTGACCGTGAAGACCCTAAGAAAGGGATCATTTGAGTAATTAATGCATATGTTTTCCAGTGTTCCTTCAATAAGCTTCTGTTCATCGCACCACATCGGCGGCCCTCTAAACTCGATGTAATTTTGGTCTGTTAGATAACCTCATTCTCATCGGGTGCCGCAATGGAAGTCATGAGAGTGCATCTGCCACTTGCTTTTGGTACCCCTGAGTAAACTGCATTTAGAAATCATAGTTGAAAGGGCGAGTGCACCAAAGGCTAATTCGAAATGACTTGTGACCTTTGTTGCCACGACTTGGGAGACTAGTGAGCGCTGAGTGATCCAAGGCCAACGTAAATCAGCGCCCAAATAAGTACAAATGCCATTTTTTGAGAGCTCGCACACAAGAAAGAGCTTCTTTTTCTCATACCTCCTTTTAGTTGAAGACAAAGATTGTGACGCAAGTGCAACAACCTTATCGTGACCATTGTAAATCTGGGATAATGCGGCCCCAGGCCGACGTCCGGAGCGTCAGCTCATGCAACAGCTTCCGGGTGCTCGTGTAAGATCACTATCGTCGGGGAAGTAGATACCATGGAACGAATAGAATTGAAGGCGTCTTGTTGCTCCGGGCCCCATGAAAAATCTTCATTTGATTTCGTAAACCTCCTGAGAGGTTCCAAAGCAGTTGAAAAATTCTTAAGACGACGAAGATAGTAAGAACATTAACCCAGAAAATGTTTTTCTTGCTCAGGTTTTGGAAAATTGGGCGGTTTATTATCGGTTGAATGTTGTCAGCTTTTGGACAAATCCCACTGGCTGACACTACATAGCTCAGAAACTCAATTAGAAATACCGGAAACAAACACTTTGTCGTATTTAAACGTAAATCTTAATCATTCAGTCGCTAAAGCAGAGCAGACAAATTGTCTTGGTGATCCTCGGATGATGAGCCAAAAAGGCAAGCACTGTCCATGTAGGTTTTGCTTCCCCGCAAGTCAGCTAAAGCCAATGTGGCAAACTTTTCCAGGCAGCAGGGGCGCAGCCCAGACTCATTGGAAGTACTCCTTATTGATACAGGCTGTCTTGTGTTAGAAAAGTAGCCTGGAATCTTCGGTGAGGGCCTTGCGGAAATACGCCTCAAGCTAATTCAACTTCGTAAACACTTTACCGCCAAAAAGTTTAACTGGTGGTTCTTCAGCAGCATGAAGAGGAAGCTTTTCAATAACGATCTGCTTGTTTAGCATCCTAGGACCAGTGCATTTTCTGATGTTATCATCCTTCTTTAACACAGCAACAGGAAGATGTACCCATTCGGAACATCCACAGGATTCAGTCAAACTATCATGAACTTTATTAAGAGCAGCCTTGGAAGAGGCTTCTTGTTTGGCAAAGGATTTGGTCGTGGTTGAGAAATAGCAGAAGGAACAGTTCCGCGCAGCAAGACAGTGCGGCTTTTTACTTTAGGAATTCTGCCAATATTCTCTTGAAATAGTTTCGGAAATGAAGACTGCAAGCCGTCGGTTGGCATGGCAGAAATGCTCACTCTATCTATGCACGAAGGCACTTTCAGGCCTACCATAGCGTTTCTACCAAAAGGGTTTCTTATCGGTATTATAAAGGTACACCGCAACACCTTTTTGTAGTGTGTCTTTCAAAAACAGAAGAAGGAAAATGAATCCTAGGATAGGAACGGAATTATCAGAACAACTGCCAAATCTGTACGATGACTGTTGAAGTGGTAAATGTTTGAAGTGTTTCGTGCAGAAAGCCTGAGGGGCATTAGTGATGAGTGATGCAGTATCAAATTCCACGAGCCAAGGACTAATCCTATGCGATGCAACAAAACACAGAGCGCGGATACCGGCCGGAAGTAATCAGGGTTCGATAGAAGAAGAAGAATGCATAGACGAACGTGAACTAACAGCGCATATACAGTCATCGCTGGGCATGACTTTCTCTGAATTAGTCGATGAGTCATCGATCCCGGAAACAACGCGTGAACGGCAGACCTGAACGAAATGGCTCAAATTACCGCAAAAGCGGCACTGGGATGCAAAATGTGGGCAGTTCTTGGGGTTTTGCCCGATGTTGAGTGCTCCCACAGCAATAGCACCGTGTCGGTTTCGGGGACCAGCGAAAGGTTATGGACTGGAGTAACAACGCTATTTCCCCTTTGAGTTGAATGGCACAAAATGTCGCGCTGGTCTCACGTACTGCGGTGTCATTGATAATTATAATCATAACGATAATGATAATGGTTTATTTCAGGTAACCCCGAGGCATGCTGCAACGCAAGATCAAACGGTACAACTGGACGCAGGGTCAGAATTCCAAGAGGACCAACCAGGTACGTGCCCTCGATATTGTGCAGGAGAAAGTACTTAGGTTACTATTTAAGGCGGCGCTTGGCAAATTTGAACCCAAGGTCGGGTGGCCAAGCTGGCCAAGTGAAGGTGGAACTGGTCGGAATTAGAAGACTCTTGGTCAAATATCACAAAAAGAGGGACCGTGCAACGGGAGAATCAAACAGAATTTACAAAAGTTTTGCTCATCTTGAGGTAAAAGAATTTTCCAAGGGAGATATGGACCAACCACAGCGCTCCGCGGAGTATGGCACGGCTTCGGAATGGAAATCAGACGATATAAGGGACGAACCTGCGGACAAAGAACAAGAAAAGTCTTTTGAAGATTACCCTTGTAAGGTTCAGTGACCGAATATCGGCTGAGTCAGGCAAATACCCAGTGAGAGACTGATTTGTAGGGAGAGATTGTGTAGGTGATGATGACAAGAGTGGCCGGACGTGAACATGTAATCGCTGCGCGCATAGCATACTTTCAGAAAGGTGGAACTTGATGCACCAAAATGGAAATGGGAACTGAACGACAGATCAATTTGTGACGCGGAGCCATGATAGCTGCAGATACACGGTTTGCAGAGGAGATGAGCATTTAAATGACAAGCATGTATTTACATAGTGATTATCGTCATCTGAGAGCTGAACATGATGGCCAGAATGCTGCAAGGATCGAAGTAACGTGAGAGGATTTGCCAAGATAGAATACCGGATAGGAAAAAGCACCAAACGGCCGATAAATAAGTTTGAGAAGTTGGGCCGTGAAGTAATTGACAGGTAAAATACTATCTGTTGGTATTCTTTGTAAAAGGTGGACCATGTAATGGCGAAAGATCAAAAGGCCGCGATACAGATGTCTCTCAGACGTGGATCTATGGGAAGAGCATGAATCTTTGCAAGGTGAGGATATTGAAAAGCTACAGCCGTGTGGGCGAACAGATGGACTGATAGACAGAGCTAACTGTCTCAATATCGTCGACTGTTGGGATGCTCTGATGATTAATATTCCGCAGTGAAATACACTGTTTGGATATTGTGGGACGGAAGTGTATGGCAACACTGAATGTGACCTTTTCAAATATATCGGTAAATATGATATAAAAAGGGCGAGTTTTATCTTGGGGATTGGTTAAGTTTGCGAATGAGACATGCGAGTGGTTTGGCACGAATCATCGGGAAAAAGCATCGTGAACGGTAAGCCGAGTTCGGAAACAATCTTTTAACCCCGCGGTAATTATGTGCTAAGGAAAGTAGATTTTGCCGGGCGTAAGAAGTGGTAGGTTAAGATGGCGACGATGGAGACCAGTACGATGAAAATTAGGCGATAACTGGGGGCGATAGTGACATATTTGCAGCATTACGGGTGTATAAATGTTTTCTTTTACCGCAACCGGTACTGGTGGGTGAGGCTGACCGTGCGCTGGACACCCAACCTGAAAACCATTTTTGGTGACAGCAGATGCAATCCGCCATTTTGGCTGCGCCCGTACGTTGTTGCAGACGTCCTGCACTCCCAATTTGCGCCGGCCAAAGCGATGGATCTGACCACGCTCCGAACCGGGGGGCCTTGCTTGAGTGATATTGACGTTGTCACATAGCTGTAAAAATCAAATAGTCCAGGAGATTGCGACCAGGCTGCGAGGAGTCCTGGAGTGCAGGACCAGTGTGGTAGTGACCAGATCACGGGCAGGCATCGAATCTTCAGCCGGAAATGTGGGCCAGGTTTTATGCCGAGCCATTAAAGGGAAAATACGTATCAGTGGTTGTCCGGAAAGATAAAAATAGAAAAACGCAGTCCGGGATGCTCCCAGCTGGGGATGAACGGTCAGTGGTAAAGAGAAACCTCCGGAAAGTGGAACTAGTTGGTGGATGGTTCGACGCTACAAAACACAAAGTTTTACACTAAAGATTAATAAAACTTGAGTGGCACACGGCGACTTGTGTGGTACGTAGGTCTTGTGGCCCCTTACTCAGACCCGCGTGTCAGTAACCCAAACCTACTTCGTAAGCTCGCTCCTCCGAGGTGTATGGATCATTGTATGATACGAATGTCAGGACGTCAAGCCGTTTGTTTAGTTCCTTTTCAAATCTCGGCCAGTGGCTTATTGCACGGACACTGTGGAAGTTTGTCCCACATTCGTGAATATTTAACAATGAAGAAATTGGACCGTGGGCTGGTTCACGAGGACGGCACAGGGACCGAATGACTGCTGTATCGTAACGAATACCTTAAGCTTATGGGGTCTCGTACCACAGGGGAGGCTTTGCAGGGTCTATATTTTATTAGTGAGAGAAAAAAAAACAAGTTGTTCTTTATCCGTCGGAGCCAAAAAGGCTGGAGTTGTAGCAGGTTACAACGCTGTTTATAGTTGAGACTAGACGAATAGCCATCTATTTGTTTAGTTAAGGTGCATTGAACATGTTCAGAGGCGATCCTGTCAATCTAGCGCATGTTGGAGCCAACTTTTGAACTATACTCTGGCAATGGTCTAATGTGTGTTGTATAGACACTGAGTTTACTTTCACACAAACGGAATGTTTTGTGAACCATTCCTATTAGCCTGGGGGACCTAGCAACTTGAATGTTCGTTTGCTTTGGGAAGGTAAGCGAACAGGAGTAGTATATGCCCAGTTCACGTACTGATGATTTGTTGGGGATCAGATGACCACCTATACTTAACGTTTCGGGAGGGACATGACAATTGTATGTAAGAATGCAGCTTTTGTCCGTCGAGAACTCCATTACTAATTCGGTACACCACGAGTTGAGCATCCGTAAGTCCTCCGATATTTTCGCTATAGTGTGACCTAATGAATTATGGTCGAAGGCGTAAACAACGTTACGTCATCAGCAAATAAAAACGGAGTTCCATGGCGAACCACGGTAAATATATCATTTACGTACATGAGAAACAAAAACGGGCTCTTTACACTACCTTGGATCACACTGCTGGTTACAGGGCTAGGTGTGGAAATTGTGGCATCAACGTTTACCACTTGACTGCGCGAGGACAAGTACGATCCTGGCCAGGCATATAGTGGGTCAGCAATGCCGTATGTCTCAGTCTTTGACAACAAATGAATACGAGACACCGGTCAAAGGCTTTAAACATGTCTAAAAAGACTGAGATCACTGCCTTATCATCACTGGCGGCTATCGTAATAAGGTTCAGAAAGTCAGTCATACAAGTTGCACAGGATCGGTGTTTAAAGAAACCGTGCTGACCTTCGTTTATAAGGCGGTTTTTAAGGAGGTGATCTGTTAGCTAAACGTTTATTAATCTTTCCGTAATCCTCGATACTACTGGGGTATGGTTCACAGGCCGGTAGTTGGCCGGGTCCTCCCGCGTTCCCTTCTTATGAATTAGAATAATCGAAGTTTTCCACTGCATAGGATACCAACGAAAGCGCATAGACAAACCGAATAAATTTGATAAAAGTACTGGGATATCCAGGCCGCCCAACTTAAAGATGGCCGAAGGTAACGAGTCCGATTCGGGGTGGAAAGACGTTCTGATATTTGAAGTTAAAGGCTCGATTTCGGAAACTAGGAATGTTACAAAAGAGAGTGGCTCAGATGATGGTACTGGTGGAATGTAGAAAAATGGTGCTATGTCGCTGGTTAAGGAAGAAGCAAAAAAACGTGTCAAATGCTTCTGCTATGTCCAGCGGTTTGTTGAAGCACGTGTTATTGAGAGATAGAAGAGATAGATGAAGTTGTTTTTCGGTTCCTCGACTTCATCAGTTTTACAAGAATCTCGACTTTCTTGGAATCACTTAAGTCCCTGTGTTTCTTTTGCTTTATTTCACTCTCGGAGTACAGTTTTATAGTTCCAATCAAACGATTTAGCTGTATCAACAGTGGAAAGTCCCTTGTTTTAAGATACATGCTTTGGAGTCCAACTAACTTCTAGTCGAGGCGAGACAATTTATTGTCTTTGGGGCGGATTGACGATCTTTTTACGGCGCCTTTCGATTGAGGCATCGTTCAGAGATAGTGTGGAGTTTATCTGCCGCCGGCTGGGGACCCGCTCTTAAAAAAGTGTTTTAATTTTGGCTGCAAATCAGAGACGGCTGTATATTCCAGTTAGCTTTATGATATGGTTTATGCGGGGGTGTCGTTTTTTATCCTTTATGGGCACTGTGAAGCAGCAGTGGACAGTTGCGTGATCACTCCCGGGTAGGTTATTCTGAACTTTTGTTATCGCCTGGGTTGATTTTAATGACAAGATTAAGTCAAGAGTTTGGTCGCGTCTGTTTAGGGACTTGGAGTGATGCTTCCATGCCTTTAGGTGAATTGCATTCAAAAACTGCAGTAAATGGTGTGGTGCTATGAGCGATGTCCAGCCTACTTCTGGTGCATTTAAGTCACAAGCCATCAATTTTGGGCCTACTTTAGTATCACCAGTTAAGTAGAGTGCCTCGATAATTTGCAGGAAGCCGTCAGAACTAGATCTGGACGGACGGTATACGCCACCTAGTATCCGTTCTTGACGTTCGACCTCAACGTTAGCCATATAGAGTCGACAATGCTGTCTAGGATAGGGTGCTGAAGGCCTGTCGCCCTGAGAGTTTCCTTTATATACACTAGATAGCCTCCACCACGTTGATGTGTTCTGCCTTTGCTGAAGGATTTTTAGCCGAGTATGTCAGTGTCCTCTGCTAGATAAGAGTCCGGTAACCAAGATTCCGTCACTAAAATAAAGTTACAGCCGATCGTTAGTGCAGCTGATCATTAGTATTGGATTTTGTTCCTAATAGAGCTTGCATTGACCAATAGCAATGTGAAAATTCCAGCGCCTCTGACTTCATCATTGACACTGGTACTTACAGTTCGTTGACAGCTGCATTTAACCTGAAACGAATCATCAGCGCAGAGTGCTAGTCTGCTGAAGTTGTCTTTTGCAAAGGAAGGACTTGGATCTAGATGTGGAACACTAAATCACAGGGTGTTAGGTATTACACTACTATACGGCTGATTAGAACGGTTCATATGAGGCATATCTAGGTTAAGGGGCCATGTTTCGCCCACGGTTCCTATGGAAAAAATAAACTCTTTGGCTAGATATGGGGTACCCGCTGGTAGATAGGAGGATATGAGATGCGCTGGGATAGTTTATCGGGGGAGGCAGGAAAGATGGAAATAATGAAAGATTAGGCCGATGGGAAGGTTCCATTAGTCCGGGGTTAGGTAGGAACGCGGTTCGCTCATCATACCGTCCGATTTTATTACGGGTATGGTCCCGTTGTTTTTTTATCGTCCTCTTGGAAGTGCCACCTTGTTTCATATGCTGAGAGATACGAGGGTATCCCCGATGGAGAAGTCGGTCGATGACGAACTTGGTCTAGAGAAGGAACTATCATTGTCATTGTTCATGCCCCCGCATCGTTTGCACGCACTAAGACTTAGCCTTGGCAAGTGACCTCTCATTGACCCTCTCTCCTGGATGGTTTTTTATTGTCAGCGACATAAGTGGCATGCGCGTGGCAAGCCTGGGTTTTTCAATAGGCTCTTAGCGGGGGCCTATGGGGGCACATCTTAGTGCTGCAGGTTTAATTTCATTGAAAACTTAAAGTCCCGTGCAGCTGTCGTCCGGGGCTTGAGGCGTAAAGTGAGGACCCTCCCGGGATGAGCCCGTAGGTGTTGTTGATATATGTGATCATTTCGGCTGGGGCAGCTGTGAGGAGGTGGTGAAAGGTTCCTCTAGGTCAACTAACCCTGTGGATCTTCTGGGGATAGAAGTGTGAGGGATTTTGTTGATCCTTGGTAAAAAGCTTGGGGAAGAGTGTGACTTCTGAATCTTAATGCCAGTGTGATTGGAATTTTTAGCGGCTCATCTTATCACTTCTCTTTGCAGTGGCTTTCTGTCAGCTTTTATCTTGATTGATTTAAACTGCGAAGCAGCTGCGACTATAAGCTGTTTAAAGGTGAATTCTCCGGCGATTTTCTCATCAGTAAATTGTGATAGAAGGGGACGAGAGTGCTTTTGTGGCCTTTTTCTCAGTCTTGTGCAGTGACATGGAGAGTGGGCCATGCCCGCGGCTTGAAGGATAGTAGATTTAACCACTGTGATGTCTAGCCGATCAGGGATGTTGAAGACAACTGCATTTTTTGCATTCCGCAGCCGTCGCAGGATTTCCGATGCCACTGAGTCAAGAAACTGACTAGCTGCTATTAGGTTCTGAGGACCAGGGAGAGCCGAGGGCTCAGAAGGTAGGTTAGTGGGGGAAAGTTTGATAATATATTATCAGCCGACGCGATCTGGGGACACATACTTGCCAAGTTACTTTCGAAGGCACTGACCCTTCTACTGGCCTCCCCAAATAATTCTATCATTTTGAAGGCATGTTTGTTTTCAGGTCTTTTGGGTTTCTGATTTGCAATGGAGCGAGAAGCCATTGGTTGAGACAGTTTGCTCGTTGATCTTGCCATTTCTTTTACAGAATGTTGGCGGTGAGCCATGTGATCTATGATGACGACCAACGGATAGACAACCCAAGGGCGGGTAATTATAGCTACTGTTTTTTTATCTAGCTAAGTCTGGGTCGCTCACACTAATTATGAAAGACTATTAGTCTGGATAAGGGGAGGATTTATTAAGTATGACAACGGTGAAAAGTTTTATACAGGTTGCGGGAGAAATTCCTAGAATAACTGATATGAAAATTTATCGAATTCTACAAAAACCTCGCCGTGGTGTAGCGCAGACTTCACGTCACTGCTCTAGCGAAGTCATAGGCACCGGTCCAGGTCAATGAGCTGGCGTCTCCCACTAGCAAGACCTCACGGACGCAAGATTCCGATGAACCAGAAATTAGTTTTTGGATTATCAATACTTCCTCCAATTTCTTACTGGGAATGGTACTGTAGGCACTAGGACACACGACACATGTAATCCTTGTAACAGAATTCTCGACGGACTCTACTGATTCTTGATGTAACTGTGAAAATTTGTGGCGCTCCACGTATGCGTCCATACGGCACCAAGGACATCTTCGTGAGTTTTGGTTTTTTAGGTTCAGTGCTTCGAATGGTCGCCGGCTTTCAGGGCCAGTGTGCAAACGTAGTAGTTTCACATTGACGTCGTCAGTGGTTTTGGCATTGTGATTCAATACTGGAAGGAAAAAATGGAATCTAAAAACGTAGGTTTCCATGAGTTCCACAATTCTGGTGATTTGGTTTCGACAATAGATATAACATATCAGAAAGTACGCCTGGCAGCCGCATATTATCGCAATAAAAGGGTGAAGAAGGCTCCATTGGGGAAGCTTTACGCGAAGTGTAAACAAACACGGTTGGGTGATCAGATCTCAAGTCACACTGACGTGATTTGGTCTGTTATATCCCGGGTCCTGACAAGGTAAACGGTGAAAGGTTTATTAGAAGGGACTTATGGTAGTTTGTCAGACCTGCATATTTACATTTGCTTCATGGTTGACTTGCTGCTAGTATTTTGTCCCTTTCCGAATAATTTCCCTTGGGAATATTTTTCTCGAAAGGAAAAGATCACAAGCTAGCTTCTGTGCAGATCACCTTAATGGTTGAGCGAGATTTAAAAATTTATCTGAGGGCCTGTCTTCCGTATCCTTCCTCGACGGATTGAGACGCGCTTTACTAAGACCTGTCGTGGTAGGTAATAAACACTACATGAGCTGGTTTACCTTCTTTTTTCCACTGTGCAATGGAACCATATACATTGTTCTACGTTTTGGCATTCACTATTTCTTCAAGAATGCACATGACTAATGATGCATGAACTTTGTGTCGTCAAACCCCAACAGCGTGCGCAACTCCGGAGTCTGAAATATAAAACCTTACTCACCCATTCTTAATTGCACGCCTTCATTCCGAACCTTTTCTGATGACTTTTCAGTAGCACCGTTCCAGAACGGAGCAAGCGAATGCGGAAGATCCGACATTTTGCGAGTACAAAGCCACGACGAAATTCAGTAAACAGAAAGAATGTGCATATGCAAGGCACAACTTGTATCCAGGCTCCACGTTCTGCAAGCGCAAGCGTAAGCATGTCAGTCGGACAAATGCAAGTGATCGATATTTGTCTTACATAGAGCTAGCTGCGTGTGATTAGTAGAGAAAAGCAAAGCAGAGCGTGGCACAAACAGGCATCGCATGTGCCAGAGCATGACGAATGTGTTTGGAGTGAATCTCGAACGAAAGTCAATGCCACTTTGATGAGCGTCGCAACAACCTTTGCGCCACAAACCGGTCACTTCACTGCCTCACTCTTAGATGAGGAATTCCCCAGCATAACAGCCTACAAATGCTGTGATACTCCAGTTGACCTCAGCCTGGCCAGGTCCATTTCTTCAGCTCATCCTCTCAATATACGGCCCTGCATTCTGATATCACTCTCCGACTCCACTGACGGAAACGTCATCTACGCCTAACTCACTGTCAACTCGGGGTCAAAAAAGCGACATGCTTTCGGGCCTGCCACTCAAATGTCTCAAATCTTTCCCTCTGTGGTAAAAATCTTCCAGGGACGGAATTCGGGGTAAATTGGTGGGTAGTGCGCTGCTCCTGAGCAGACTTGCCAGACTACCAACCGCGGTTGAGTGAACAGAATTTCGACAACACGTTAGGAAATTTTTCACAGTTCTCCCGAGTTCACTGAATGTTTTTGCTTTTGCGGATCTGATAGCTTTTCTTCTTGCAAGTGCTACGTTCCCAGCAATGCCATTTGACTGCGGATGACGTGTAAGAGTTTGCAAGTGATGGCAATTCATGAACATCAGCCGATCCTTCACCTGGGCAGCGAAGTGACCCCATTTACCTATTGCCAACTCATACGGAGATTCTTCTCGGCTGAATGTGACACAAAGTACAGTAATGGTAAAACTGGAGCCAGGTGAGGCTGAAAAGTAAACCTCTGGTCACCTGGAATCCCAGCTGGCACATGTTGCTTAAATACTGCGTGCTACTTGTGTACTCAACCAAGGATTCCTCTGGTGAACTAATCTGCTATCTGATTGGTTGATATGTTGCGCAATTGCTAGGGCTAGTGTCTTGTCCTCACACCGCCTGCCAAAGGCAACAAAAAGCACTGAAACCACGTAAGCACTTGAGTGACGTCACGTTACAGCTATTTATCAACCAGTGAATCAGTGATACCCTTCAGCTACGCAGTGTCTCAGCTCCCAAAAGAGGACGTGATACTCGGCAAAGTAAGTCACATGTCAGCATGAGCTACTTTTATAGCAGTACAACAACGGTGAGCAAAATTGTGCAAGAAAGCTGTGAGAAACAGAGTCCGTTTGAGTTTCAGTAGTTAGAGCTATCTGGGGTTGAAGGAGAAAATTGTATGCAACGCCCATGAAATTCAAAAGCTTTCCCTAAACGGTTCGAAATAAGCCACCTTAGTACTACATCAACGGTTAGCGCAGGGAAAATCAGTTTATATGTCGTGGCAAAGTCTCAGACAAACTGACCGTAGCTGAGGTGGGTAAATACTGGGAAATCATTTGTTGATGAAAATGAATATTCCCATATGGTAAAATAATACGTTGTCCATCTTAAGCTAATAAATTAGTCTACATTATTTAGATAGATGTAAGTTCATAGTGACTTCTGTAGTTTCTAGCAAAAGTTACAAACTGTCAGAAGCTGCAAAACACGACGGCAGAA
This sequence comes from Fasciola hepatica, assembly GCA_948099385.1. NCBI lineage: Eukaryota > Metazoa > Platyhelminthes > Trematoda > Plagiorchiida > Fasciolidae > Fasciola > Fasciola hepatica. The sequence continues at coordinate 3,398,378 of CANUEZ040000060.1, read as the reverse complement.
GATAAAGATTCATCGCCACAGTTTACTACACAGAGTGAAGCTTATTATTCACAATATAACAACTTCTTGTGAAGTCGGCTTCCTCCGGCCTACTGCAAAATGTTTCCGCGAAGTGCTGTATGAAGAGCTTTGGTTGCAGTAATTATTGAAATTTCTTTATAAGACTGCAGTGTGAATGGGTTATCGTGAATAATAGACGTTATCCCCGTTCGGCAGTCACAAGCTACATGGGTGTAACTCCTATTGACGATCTTCCGTTTACCCTGTTTTGAGCTTCTTCGGATTTATGAAACTAAAATGGCCTCTGTAACTATGCTGTGGAGCTAAGAATGATATGATGGCATCGCGCGAATACATGGAGAACAACGCAAGGTGGCAAACAAGCTCGTTTTCAGTGATTCGTAGTCATGCCATTACATCACATTTTATATGAACTCAGTTATATGGACAGAAAAGAAACCAAGATAAGAAGATGAGTCAAAATTAGGTGGGGGAGAGGAGACCAAGTACTACACGCGTGGCCCAGACACGTCTCTGTGCTATAAATGGGTATCTGCGGTGTTATTAGTCGGATCAAAGACTCACCGAAAAACCGAAAGCTTGTTGGCCACCTCGTGTTGTTCTTCACATGCTCTATGAGATTATTTCGACGATTAAGGAGAGACGAAGACCCAGGCGTACTTCGTGAACTTGACGGTTACATTAAGTTCCGTACGAATTTGGCGGACTCTTACGCTCGAGTTCAGTTTATTGACGGTTGTTTTATAAAATTCGAATATCCTGAACACAACTGGACAGCAGAGAGAAGGAACTGTATAAACATCACCTGCGTGTTGCTACTCCGCCATGATTTCAATGAGCAAAACGTTGTATCCAACTGTTTGAGTAAAATGGAAAGTAATCTTACGAAATTCATGTATGTCTGACAAGTTAACACCAGAGGAAAAGCGGTCATTCGAAGTGAACTTGGAACTAATATTTGACAAACGGAGTCAACAAAACTCGCTACGCTGAAGAAACTTATCAGTCGGACAAAACCAGTTGGTGGGTTCCCCCTTGACCCAATGGATTTTATCCACAATATTTCACCAGTAAGTTTGGACAAGACGTTGCTCGAAGTGTTAGCATTAGGACCCAAGTTTTGCTTCCCCCAGAAATAACGGGGAGGGGAGAATAGGTATGTTAGTTGAATTTCAGATTTTTGTTCAAATCACAAATCGTCGCCGTTAATGGCTGGCCCGGGCGTTTGACTGTGAGGTAGAAGCGCGGAATGAACATGGAGGATCACAGCGGCGTGCCTGGGAGCCGAATGTGCGGTGGTAACAACACCAGGTTTGTAACCGGGGGTTTCTGGACCGTGATCTAGGTCGACTAGGTACTTCGGCGGGCACAGGTCGATGAGTAGTTAATGCGTTGCACATTGCACCGACTTGATTGCACAAAATGCGAAAGGTTTCTTTTAGGTCCGTAATGTCTTTAGCGATGTGAGAGTGATGGGATGGGAAAGCAGGACTGCGAGAACCGTCGCCACGGCGATCTGGGGCAGGTGCTGGTAACGTCATAGGGGATTCGTTTGTCGGAGTGGTTTCGGCGGGCGATGTCATGTGAACACAGGGTCCACCAGCCGGGTAGCATTTCATTATTCTATCGGCGTGCTGCGCAACTTTTCAAGAGGGGTAGTGGGCTCCAGCATTGACAGGACCTGCTGCATCGGAAGAGGTAGTTTATCAACTCATATCTCCCTGAAAATGGCGTCGTCTATTTGAAGTCCAGCCAGTAGCGGCCGCATGTGGCGCATAAGCTGGGACGGAGTTTGGTCTCTGAGCTCCACCGAGGTGAACAGTTCCCGGAGCATTTTTCCAGCTGAGTTTCCGGTACGCTGAATGACTGCCTCCTTAAGCTTCGTGTAAGGAGCTTCTGGTGAAATGGGATCGAGGAGATCTTCCACTTCAATGGCGATGTCAAAGGGAAGCACTTGAACAACGTGAGAGTATTTCACGCGCTCGCTGGTTATACGTCGAGTGGCAAAAACGGCTTCTATTTGTCGGAACCACACTCGAGGGTTGGTCGGGGCAAAAACGGGCAGTGTGAGAGCAACAGCGTGGATGTCAATAGATTCGGTGTCAGACGTGGTGAATGGTGTGGAACTTGGACCAAAAGAATGAAGCTAGTGTCAAATGATGGAAAACCAACCTGGGCTCACCAACCTTGTAGCGTACTACCCTGTCTGTATGGTACACTAAATACATGTCAACAATATCTAAGACGACACCAGCAAACTAAGATTGGCGAAGGAGCGTGCTGTTTTAAAAAGGTTAAAGGGGTACCTACATTAGGAATAAAATGAAACAAAAGGTGTGACACAAACTCACAGTTGTTCAGTGTTCTTGTGATCAGGAAATGAGCGTCGAAGAGCCAATATCCACCAACGCCTTCAGTTCAGTTCGGTCTGACGGCTTTCCATTGAACAGAACAAGATGGTATTGAGCGAAGTGCCAAGAGACGCCGTGGATGCATCTAAAATGTTTTGTTTCGCACAGTTAGTTCCGACCGATATAATTCCAAGACACTCCAAACCAGAAGACGAGGCCATGCCAGAATGAAAGATTTATTTGCAGCCTTTTTGTACTGCGCGGTGTTGACGACCAAAAGGTGTGTGTGTTTCACATTAAAACGTCGGTACAAAAAAGGAGTGTCACACCAGGGGACGTTGAAAATCATGGAAAAGTCGGAAATGTACAGATACCTACATTCGTCAGTATATGAAATGGAGAAGCTGAAGCCCACTCTCACTGGCGCCTGCTACCAATACTGGGGCAGAAAACCTTCAAAAAATGCGTTTTGACGAGGAAGAATTCGAGAGACCTAAACAGTTTACTGACAAACAAAGATATCATTTTAGCAAGGCTCGGTAAAGTCGCGGGCTTCTTTATTCCCCATAACGTGACCTTTATAGAAAAGATGAAAGCCTTACTGAGTGACACTTTTAAATTCATCAAAGCCAAAGGATCCAATCAACCGGGATGATAATTCCCAGGCTGCACGGCTTGCTAAACGCCCACAAGGGAGGCGTACCGGGAAGACCTAGTTGAGGCATGTGTAAGCCACCCTGCCACGCAGCACCCAGGTGGCTAACTGGCCTATTGGATCCGGTGAGAGTCGCAATCTCAAATCTTAGTTCACGGGACGCCTTTGACTTCTTGGACAGAGTCCGAAATATAAATCTGAGAAAGAAGCAAATGTTTACATTTGACGTCATCTCACTGTTTATTAGTGTACCGATCAGTGGAACCATCAAATATCTGTGTGACTACATTGAGGGAAAAAACATAGACGCAGGCCTTTCTGCGAACGAAGTGAAAAACTCCTCTTAGCTTGCACTTTTACCGTACAGTTTAAATTCAGTGACAAAATTTATCGTCAAAGAGAATGCGTATCAATAGAGTCACCCTAGGGATCATTATTTGCTGATTTTTTCACGGCGAAAGTTGAGAATATTCAACTGCAGTCGGCCATCAGACAATGTGTGTTTTATACACTCTGTGTGGATGATATAATATGAATCGCGGGCGACACCGTGGACATAAAAGTTATGTTAAATGCGTTCAACACAGCTCACCCTAATATCCCATTTACAATGAAAAGCTGCAAACAATGAAAGAGCTTTTCTAGATGTGTGCCTAAGTCGGCAAGCGGATTGCTCAGCTCAACAACCGGTGCACAGGAAAGCGACTGGAGTGGGCAGTACGTTCACTTCGAAATTTCCATGCCACTCAAATTTAAGCGCAACCAAATCCGTTGCCCGTTTACCAGTGCATCAAGTCCGCACTGAGGACACACTGGGCAACGAATTCCGTTCCCTGCGAAATGCATTCTTGAAAAATGGATACCCGGATTGTTTCATTGATAGGACGATGCAAAAAGTGGAGAAAAGAGCAAAGCCCACAGCGTTCCCATAAAAGCATGTATACATCCGCTCACCGCTCGAAGGTGATATCCCAGCGGATAATATGCATCGCAGATTATCAGGAGCCCTCAACAAAACACTTTACGCGGCATGACTCCATATTGTATTTACATCAAAGCCGTGTATGCATCTACGATTACAGGAAAAAAATGTCGGATTCTACGTCATTCTGTGTGCACTCCTCTGCTTGTACCTGCGGGACAAAGTGCATCGGCTGTATGGCCAGACATTTATCCGAACGCGTCCGTGACCACAACACAGCTTGGTTGAACACAAGGGCAATCAAAGTATTGACAAGCGCCGTGTGTTTACACCTGGTTCAGTCTTAACACTTTTTGAATGTGAAAAAAGCTTTTTGGCCAATCTACAAAGTTTGAAGTGGGTAATCAAGGCTGGTGAGGTGCCGCGTTCTAGCCACAGAAGAAAAGATATGCGTTAGTCTCTGCTGCCGCTGTTGTTTATCCAAAAACAGTTTGTGCAGGAAGTGAAGCTGCTTTGGACCAAATCCTTCCCAAAATCAACCACACATCGATTGGTCTGACTAATGACACCGCAGATACCCACTCATGGTCCAGAGGCGGATCTAGGTCACGTATGTAGTATTTTGGTCCTCTCTCCCTAACCTAATTTTGACGCATCGCCTTTTCATGGTTTCTCTTCTGTCCACCTAACTGGGTTCATATAAATTGTGATGTAATGGCATGATCACGAATCCCTCAAAACGAGCTTGTTATTCACCTTCAGTTGTTCACGTTGTGCTTCGTTGGACTATTCGGACAATTGCGCGAATATACTGCACAAATTGAATCGACGCCCAATGAATCTATTCTTTTTGCCCTGTGGTTAGCCGGCTCATTAGATTTCCCCAATAGAATTTGTCGTTTTATGTAACGAAGAACAAATTCGTGTAAATATGTAGTGCTACCAATAAAGCAGTCGATGACAAAGACTAACAAATTTGTTTATTTAAACAATTACCGTTTTTGTTGGCGCCACTTGCTCCGCCTGTGTACGTCGTCTGCACGCCGTTGCGCTCCTCCAATACACAAGTTTTCCCGCTCCAGCGTTTTGAGTTCCGCCTTGCGCGCTGCGAGTATATTCGCTATCGTGTCACAAACCGAGGACCAGGGTCTATAGACTCTATACGGGAGCAGGTCCTGACTTAACCGAGATAAACCCTAAAATAGGGGACAACGAAGGGAATAAAGTGATTAGCCCATGGTTAACTTTAGCTCCAGTTTAGTAGTAGGAATCAGCAGGGGTAATACAACCACTGGACACTCATTGACTCGTTCCATCTGTCTATTCGACTTCTGTTGAAACCGTAGAATTATTGAATATATCAAGCCGATTTTCCTGTAAACCTATACTATGATGAAAAAACATAGATTGCTGAATACTATGAACAAGTTCCCCAATGGGTCTAACCCGCAGCTTGATGAAGCATTTTGAAGGCAAGCAGTAGAAAGTGCTGTGTCAAGTCTTCAAGTCACACTATGATTAGTGCACATTAGTCACTCGCGAGCAAGAGAACCAAAGGTAGTCTTGTGACACAAAAACTGTTATAAACGAGTACCAACGTCAATATATTAATATGAACCACTAATGAAGATTCTTCCAAATGCGAATAACACCATCCATTTTTTACAGAAGCACCACAAATTTTCGCCGCCTGCCTGCACAAAGCTAGGTTTTACCATTTCTAAAAATTATCTAATACAGCCAAGTACGGTCTAACTAGAATAACTATCGTCTGTTGTGAGAAAAATTGTATTTTTTTCTTTAGTGTAACTTAAGAAAAAGTTTCAAAATCAAGCAGAAATTATTGAAAACGGCCCAATATGATAAATCTCAAATGGACTGATAAATCAGTATTAAACTGGTACTGTAAAGACTTACAGCAGGTGACGATGATAAAGTCAAGTCGGATCTAGTCAGCTGCACACTGCTTCCATAATTTTCAGTTGCTTGAGGGTCCACATTGCATTATGGATCACGTAACTTAAGTCCAACCCGTTGATCACAAATTACCCTTCCACTGGTTCAACAGTTATCCAGATAAATAAAGAATAATTCAATGAGTCGACCGTTAGTGATATTTTGTAGTGATAATATTATTAATAATAATAATATCGGTTTATTTCGGGGACACCCGAAGCACGCTTGATTGCACCATCATATGGTAAAAGTGAGGTCACAGAAAGGTTCTTTGGATATTCATTTGAGTATGTGCAGTATAGAAAAATGTGGAGGTTTTAGTGGTCACATGAATGGATGCCCGGCAGATTTGAATTTGAAGGTCAGGTGGACACATCGCCCAGTATTGAGTGAAACGGGCTCTTCCATCGAGATACGTAATGAAGTAAAGCGAGGACGAAGTAAAACCGCGCAGTACTTCTGATAGAATTGGTGTTAAGTTGCAGGGGTGAGTGAACTGACTAAAATCCTTCGAAAAAGCACCAACGAAAAGCTGAAGAATTCTTGGTGCTGACGGACATATACTTGAAACAATAGCCCAAATGACCCAGAAAAAAGCAGGTATATATAGCTGAAGAAGCTGTGGTGTTATTCAAGGAAGGCAATTGCGTAAATGAAACAGAGTTCGATTAACCACTGAGTGAGTAGTCTTGAAGTCTTGAAGTACTACACGGGTTCGAGGCTTTGAGCCCAATTGTCCCGGTTCTTTAGGAAATCTTTGATCTTCTGTCGGATTCACCGAGCTGAAACGAGAGAAAAAAGAAGGAGGGGGGGCGGGGGTGGCTGCGAAAACAAGATACATATAACCTCATTCAGTGTCACACTGTGGACAGTGCCTTAAGCTGAGTGGGGGTGCGGCATTCATGAAAATATATGCGATAAAAGACAACTATTTTGTTTGTTTGTTTTTGACAAAGGGAATTATTGGGAGAGATCCAGGTAGAGGTCTAGCTTTTTCTTGAAGATAGTTTTGTCCTGCGAGAGAACAATATCTTCCGGAAGTGCATTCCACATTGTAATAACCCTATAGCTAAGAAAGTTAATCCTTAGTGAAGTGCGTGGCCTCGGTTTGAAAACTTTTCTGCTGTGACCACGGAGAGAAGAGGCTGGACAGACGGAGAAGAAGTAATCGCTTTGACCTGTTTCAAAAAGGTGAAACATCAAAAACAGATCACCTCTTACGCGTCTTACGTCAAGGGGATAGAGGTTGAGGAGTGAGAGGCGGACGGGATAAGGTAGATGGGATAGACCACTTACTGCCTTGGTGGAGGCCCGCTGAACCCTTTCTAGGATCTCACGGTCTCGGACAAGACCAGAGTGCACTATCTGACTACCGTACTCCAGCAGAGGTCGGATATAAGTGCCGAAAATTATGGGGAAATCATCCTTAAATATGCGCGGGAAGGACCTTCGAATCATGTTTAGAACTCGAAAGGCAGACTTGCTCGCAAGTTCGTGATGATGAGAGAAGGATAAGTTACAATCTAACCAGAAACCGAGCACCTTGTGTCGGTCAACCCTTGGCAGAGTGGCTGCTCCATTAATGGAAAACGTGTGACCAGTCTCTCTGCCGAAAGACATGCTCACGCATTTGTCATCATTAACTGGGAGGTTCCAATCCTCGGACCAGCGTTTTGTTTCATGAACTGCAATTTGCAGGTCTTCAACGCTTGAACTCCAGAGGGTTACATCATCTGCGTACATGGCAATGTTCGCAGGAAGGGCTGTCGGTAGATCGTTTATATAGATCAGGAAAAGAAGAGGACCTAAGACCGACCCTTGGGGGACCCCAGTTGTTAATGGGGAGGGTTGAGACAAAACATTCCCGACTTTAACCACAAAGGTGCGGTCGGTAAGGAAGCTACGTAGGATGGCCAACATGGAGCCTGTGATCCCGTACGTCTGCAGCTTATAAAGAAGAGGGGCATGTGGGACCTTATCGAAGGCCTTAGCAAAATCGATGAATACAGCGTGTGAGAGCTGGCCATCATCATAGGCTTTCGTTAGACTATCCATGACAGTAAGCATATTGGTAATGCATGACCTGCCAGGAAGAAACCCATGTTGGGACGGGGAGAGGATCTTATTTCTATGAAGATGGGAAAGAATCTCACTCTTAAGAATTCCCTCAAAAATTTTGCTAGGGATGCTAGTGAGGCTTATGGGTCTGTAACTAGAAGCAAGGTGTCTACTACCCTTCTTATAGATGGGTGCGATCACTCCTTTTTTCCAGTTACGGGGGAAAACTCCATCGTCAACACATCGCTGAAAAAGCGAGGCATAAGGAGCAGCTAATGTATCCGCGGCTTCCTTGAGAATACGGGGGTGGATTAGGTCAGGACCCATAGAGCAATATTGGTTGAGCCGTCGGAAACCTTGAGCGACTGCACCAATGGGAATAGTTACGCGGTTAAGGGTAGTGGTCAGAGATAACGGGTGCGTAGTAGGGTGGGATGATATGGGAAAGGAGCTAAAAATTGTACGGAAGTAGGAGCTGAATGTCTCGGCTACTTGGCTAGGGGAAGTGATTGGAGATCCGGCACTATCTTTGAGAGCTAATGGCGTCGGAGCTGTGCCCCTTAGACGGCGCATGTACTGAAAGAAAAATGCCTTACTGGTCCGTGCTCGATCAAGTACAGATCGCTGGACTGCATTCTGATAGGACCTAATCTTGTCTTTGCATATGTTCCTTATGATCCTGAAGTCTTCTGCATCACGGGCAAGGCCTGTGGCTTTATATCTAGCAAAGAGGCGTGCGCGTTCGTCTAGAATGCGCCTAATTGGGCGAGGGAGGGGTCGCTTAGCGGTCTGTGGGCGACGAATTCTGGGGACAAAAAGCCTATCAGCTAAGGAGATTAACTCTCTGAGATTCTCTGCCATTTCATCCGCAGAGTTACCTGGGTTAGTTAAATTTGGCTGGGAGCGAAAAAATGCACAGACTTGGTCAAAGTTGGTCCTTTTGAAAGATCTCAAAATTTTAGTTTCTGAGGGAAGAGGAGGCCATTTCACGATATAATCGAATACAATGAGAATGTGATCACTTTTGCCGAGGGGCGGCAAGTAATGCACCACATCTATTAGGAACCGATCATTGGTGATGACCAGGTCTAGTAGGGACGGGGCGTGGCCTGTGCGATATCTAGTCGGATCTCTTACGTTCTGCACCCATGAGTTTTTCAGTACGAGATCAAGGAGGGGTTTACCGAAAGTGATATCCGGGGCATCAGCTCTTTGCCAGTTTGTACTGAGAGAGTTGAAGTCACCAGTGACTAACAGATGGGTGAAGTCTGTATAGCTTTTCAGGGAGCCTAATAAGTCTATGAGACCTATGCTGTCAGTTGAATTGCATGCGGGAGGACGGTAGACAACACCAAGCAATAGGGTATCTGTCCTAGAGAGGTTAAACACGGCCCACAAACAATCAATACATGAAAAGGTTGGTGTTGTCAGTAAGGTGGGAGGAGGGATCGAATTATCGTAGTATATGATGACCCCGCCGGCACGACCTCTACTGGAGTCCCGCCTTACTGTGAAGTATCCCGGAATGGATATTTCGGCATCAAGTATGTCAGGGGTGAGCCAGGTTTCTGTGAGGGCTATGATCTGAGGCTTCTTATCTACTGCAAGCTGCCGAAGCTCCGGGATCTTATTCAACACACTCAGGCAATTGCTGTAAAAACACTTGAGCACATGCTCAGGAGTTGTTGCAGAATCGCCAGAGGCAGCTGGTTTTGGGTTTTAGGAGGGGGAAAGAGGGGGATTTGAGGATGGAAAGGAGGTCCTGGGAGAGTCAAGGGCTGAAGATATTGGGGGGCTAGAGGGTAAGCAGACTGCTGGGGGGACCGGTAGCTTTTGATGTCTAGTAACCTGGGGGGTATCAATCCAGGTGGACGGCCTACATCCTTCGGTCTCCGAAAAGGGTGGGCTGCCTTTTGTGGTTTGCCCTTCTGCGCACTGCTTGATGCCCTATTCTGAGTTCTCTTGTTGGTGAGCTTATTTTTCATGACAGCACCAGATATATTATCTGGTGCTTTAACCTTCTCACTGCTTCTTTCAGTAGAAACAGGTTGCAGGTTCATGTCTGGGCTCAAGGATTAGTGAGTCTCGTCCGTTGAAACAGTCTTGTTGGCTATGATGGGGCCTGGGATGCTTTTCGTAGGCGACAGATGTTTAGTGGCACTAGGCCTACTACTGTGAGTACTTTCGGCGACGGGAAATTGTGTCAGTAGGGAAGCGAGGGATGGTGGGCATGCAGCTCGGTCCTCAAGGCGAGTTACCTGGACAACTGGCAGCACTCTGAGCTTAGGATCAGCTTTTTGTGGAATTTTTGGCTTAGCCTTCTCACTGCGGAGCCTCAGATGAAGTGGCTTATCAACGGATACGCCCTTGAGCCCTTTAATTTCTTCCTTGAGCTTTGCGGCCAAGGAAACAATTCGTTTGGCTGCATCTGTGGAACCCATTTCAATGAGAATACCGTGAACTCGGTTGGTGCGTTTGGTTACCAACCAAGTGGACCGACCTTTAAGTGGGAAAGGGAGCTTAAGGCGGTTAAACACCTGGGCGTAGGTGTCATGAGGGTGATCTGAACTGAGGAAGCGGCCCCAAAGGATGACTCGCTTGGAGCAATTCTCGGTATCTTGTAAAATCTTGGCGGCGTCAAGAATTTGCTGCTCAGAAACTCTACAAACCTGATCGGCTGCCTGGGACACCGGGAGGGATTTGATTACCAAACTCCTCAGGCTGGACAGCTCATCCTTAAGGGTGTGGACGGTGGCCCTTAACTCGGCTATCTCTGCAGCCTGACTTTGGACTGCACATTTTAGTGCATCCGTTGCCAGCGCATTATGAAGGACCGTTTCGTCCGGATTGAGGAGTGAGGCATTGGCCACCGAGGGGGAATCGCACTGCCTCATGGGGAAAGTAGCCTCATCTGAGCAAGCGGTTATATCAATGGTGGGGGGCATTGACATTATTCAGGATCCAGTCAGCACAGATAAAGAGAAACTTAAATGGAGGAGGACGAGCTGTGTGTTCTAAAAATTTCAAAAACAGCTACACTCACCGAGGGAGACGACCGCACCGCTGGTGTATCGCAGTTCAGTCTGCTCAGGACCATCATCAAGTTCATCAAGTGGTTGTGGAATACTTCCTAGTAAAGAGGTGTATGTAGATGCCCGAGTCGGGAAATTTAGTGGAACAGAGTGACGAAAGTTGACGGGTGAGTGAAATACGATTCGATTGAAAAGGGTTCGTTTCAGTTTAATGAGTGAACACAAGTTGATAACAGAGGGACGGAGGAGTCGATAGACGATGATCTTATGAGGTCCTATGTTAATGGTTCATAAATGATACTGTCAGAATAGGTAGACGACTGCTTAACTGGATATGCTGGTAAGTGTCTGACATGGGTCATTTGGGAAACAACAGCAAGGTCGATAACTTGGCATAAGTACAGTTCATTTTCGGCAAAAGTTTAGAGAAATTGCATCCGCAGTGGTATTTGGCATAGATGCACAATCTTAGAGGAATGGTTGGAAAATGGCGATAAGTAATAGGTGGGTGAAATGAGTTCAACTGTTGGTTTATCGGCTGTAACTCCAAGACTGACAGATCGGGATTAAAAGATAACAACGAAGTGGGCATAATAGTGGTATATATGTTTGATATCTGACGGAATCAACCGGAAGTAGTACGTCACTAGAACTTTCAAAAAAGGGCAAATAGTTTTGTGAATGGGCACTTTGAGGAAATTCCAACCTGAGACTTTGGGGGAGGGGGAGACAATCGGATTGACGGCAGCCAATAGTAAACGTAGTTGCTTTTCAGCCAAAGATATGGAAAAAGCACTCAATGGGTTGTGGTGCAGGTGGCCGACCAACGATATCTTGGCGAAACAGCGGCAGTGGTTCATAGTTAAGGTGAATGTGATACGATTATGGGTTTGTCTTGGTTCGTTGGTGAATAGCATGGAAGCATCTAAAGTTGTTAAAAGAGTGGATGCGGGAGGTGGGCACATAGTGCACTGATAAAGTAGTATAAAATAGTTCATATAAACAACTCTCAGGAGGCGCAGGTGGTTGCATGGCTGGATATACTGAAGTCTGGCACGGAAAGCTGAAGAAGCAATCAAACTAGATGCTTCATAGCCGGTGCAACTGTAATGAAATGCAAATGGCCGAATAAGCAATGCAACGGAAGGGTACGATGGAACATAGGGCTGGTGACACGCAGATGAAGCGCTGAAAAGAAGTCCATTTCGTGTTTTGTGATTTTGTTGGCAGGTGTGGAAGGAATTTTTATACGCTTTTGTTTAGACAAACGGAGTGGTTATATACAAATTACCAAGTGGATGAAGGTCTCTTCAAGAATATATCGGGAGTTGTGATGTTCATAACCGCCTCATGTTTTGAGGTACAGAATCCGGTAACTGGGCGAGGTACAAAGACGGTGAACATAGGATCCATTCAGGCAGATAGAAGACAAATCGATGGAGACAAATGTCAGTAGTGGCGAATAGTAGAGTTCATTTCTCAGTCGAGCGAATGTGTATGCATATATCGATTTGGAACCTGCCCGTGTGAATGGCAGATCTCGTTCAGGAACGTTGAAGAAGGCAACGGGTGGCGGCAATACGATGCAGAGGAAGTTTTTTTTTAATCCGCAGCTGGTGCTAGTGGGTGAGGCTGGCCGTGAGCTGGACACCTAACCTGGAAACCACCTCTGGTGACAGGAGGTGCGGTCCGTCAGTCTTGTTGCGCCCGCGCATCATTGCAGACTTCCTGCACGCACGATGTGCGCCGGCCAAAGTGGTCGATCTTTCCATGCCCCGCACCGTTTGGATTGACACCAGTTATCCTGGTGGGTCCAAAAGGCCGTAGGTGTCAGGCAGTCCGCAACCAGGCAGTAGGGGATCCCGGAACGTAGTTAAGGGAGCGTCGGTCGGGTGGCGTGCGAATAGCCGAGAGTCAGGTGGGCGCAGAGCCCAGTATGGTGACCGATGTGGTCTCCAGAAGATTAAAAGTCATCGAGAGAAGGGTACACATGAATGAGGGTCTGGAAATAAGGAAAAACTGGAGAAAAGCAGTTTGGGATGCTCCCAGCTGACGATAAATGGGAATCGATACATTGAAACAATATTTTTAGACAGTGACTCTCTGGAACTGGCTTGTCGATTGCAGAAGGCAGAAAAACTAAGAATTTTTACTCAATTTCATCTGTTATAGACAACCGGTGTTTGCACGATTCAAAAGTCTAGACTTCTCTCATAGGCATGGTCATCGGGTGTGTCTATATTGGGGGGCTGTTAGGTGTGGGTAACCATGAGGACTTTATCCAAAGCAATTCTAAACCCGTTGCTGGAAATTGAACCGCGTACGTCTAACGGTAATTTATTCCGTAAGTTAGAGTATATATGATGAAGAAGATTGAACGTAAGCTAGAGTTGGTAATGGGGGTTGAAAGGGTGAAAATCCTAGAATTTTGTGGGTAGCTAGACATGGGCGCAAAGTGCAATGGATCAGAAGTATACGTCCGGCTGTGAAGGGAGTTATACAGAAAAATTGGGTGCAGTTTCACACGGCTAAGCCATAAAAGGTCCAATTTATAAAAAATAAGCAGCGTTTTTTATAAATGGGGGGTGAACTCCATCCAATCAGTCGCCTAGCAAAATTACGTTGAACTGGTTCAATACCGATTCTGTCTGATGTTCGCATAATAGAAAAGATCAGCAAACAGTATCCTAGTAAAGGCCTGCTGTGAGATTTACAAAGCAGAAGAATGCAGTCTCAAAGTCAGAACTATTAGCCCTAGGCACTCTCTGGCCTAAGTGACTTGTAGGGCCGAATATTCGGAGAAATTGAATGCCTGGGAATAGCTAAGGCCAAGGTTCCGGACAACTAGTTTGCTGGCAATGGATAAAACACAAACGGCTGAGGATCCCTGAGGCGGGTTGCGTTTATGTGTGATTACCTCACATATATCAGCAAAAAAATTCATTTGCCAAAAGAGCACCATCTGAAGAGTGCAGATATGTCTTCAGAGAAGTTTAAGATAGCCGACGCTAGGTAGTCCTGCTTGAATGAGTAGACAATCTTAATGTTATCAGCAAAAAGAAATGGGTTGCCATGGTTCACTGAGAGGAATTTGTCGTTTATAAGCATGAGGAACAGCAGAGGGCCAAGGACGCTACCCTGCACAACAACTCATGAACCCAATTAAGGTTTGGAATCGTGTCCATTTATTGGGACAACCTGAGAGAAGTTTGACCGGCGAGAAATTGTCCAAGATAGTAAGGGGTCAGTAATGCCAAAGGATCGGATTTTGGCCAAAAGATATGGGTGTGGCGCGCGGTCAAATGCCCTTGACATATCAAAGTAAAGCGCTATAAGGGTCGTTCCATTGTCTGCCGTCTTAGTGTGTAGATTCAAAAAGTCAAGTCAGCAGGTTGCGCACGATCTTGACCGAAGGAAACCGTGTTTCCATCGATCGATAATGTCCACCTGAAAGAGATGCTGCACCATGTGTTCCACGACTTTTCCATTAACTGAGGGAGAATAGGTATATGGTTAATTGGACAGTATTTTGTTGCCGTATTCAGTGGGCCCTTCTTGTGGTGCGGGAATATGACTTAGCACTTCCAATTTGTCGGCGCCAGACCGCAGGTCAGTGATAGGGTAAATAGGATGAGTAGTGAGTAACGTAAATCAGGTCATCATTTGATTATTGCAGTGGGTTTGGAAGTGGTCAACAATTGGGAGATAACTGAAGCGTCAACTTCCATCGTGGACAGAGCTGAAGCCTCAACCGGAGGAAGAGGCGGAGTTTCATCAATAATAATAGGAGCCATGGTTGCGACAAAGAATGAGTTGAAGGCTTCGGCAATAGAAAGGGGAGTAGAGGCGGGTACATCGTCCGTCGAAACCTTGTGTGGGATGTCTATATGGGTATCAGAGGTTCTGGACTTGTACAGTAATGACAGCCGGAGAGATCTATTTGGGTGCAGCAGAGCCCTTAGTTCCTGGTCACGCAGTATAGTTTCACCGAGACTTTGGATAGTAGAAGAGAAGCAAAAAGGTGAGTGAGAATTGCAAACTGAAGCTTTGTTTTGAGAATATTTTGAAGTTTGGCATACTTTGTTTGCAGAGGTGTGATATAGGATTTCTTGTTATTCCGTTGCTGGATGAGGCGGGCAACCTTCTCAAGACATCTAGAGAACTGTGCATAGAAAATATCGGTAGCGTGCTGCGAATCACGAGAGAGACAACACTCATTCCGATTGGCTTGTCGAATGGTCGTGGGAAGAACCTTCCAGTCAGGGAGAGGGGAGAGTTTGATGCAGCGTGAGCTCAGGGTAGGCAATGGGTGAGTGGGAATGCGGCAGCCAATCATATTGTGGTCGCTACCGGAAAAAAACTTAGGAGATTGGGACAACTATGTGATGGGCGCGACGGGTGAAAATGAGATCTAAAAAGCCGTTTTTCTCGTGGGAGAGTGGATATGCTGTATTCACCCCCATACGTTAATACTTGTTACGAATGTTAAAAAGTTAGCGGGGGCAGAATGAAATGGTCAGGCTATCTCAGATAGGTTAAAGTCACCAACAATAACCTTTACACTTGAGTGCAGTAAGGATAGGTATTCATATGCATTGATTAGGTGGGGAAGTCTAGAGAAATTTTCGCTTGGCTAATGGTGAGCACACCCAGCATGAAGCAAGGAGCCGGGAATGTTGACAGTTAGCCGAAGTGGGTCTGGAATAGAGTCAAGCAGAGGGTGATGAATTGTTGTTGTATTGAATGTCTGCTTGACAAAGGCCAAACAACCCCCGGCGCGCTGAGTTTTCCCATTTAATCTGAAGATATTATAGCCTACATGAAAAATCTGGTCCGTTAGAATATACTTAGCTAGCCAAGTTCCAGCAATCAAGATTATGTCATAAATGGAACTGGCGCCCAGTTATCGTAAGTGCCAAATTTTGTTTACGATGGGTCGGCTTTTAAAACGAACCACGAGATACTGTTACTGGCATTTAGTTTTGAGGAATTCGGTTGGTCAAGTAGAATGTGTAGTGCGGAATAGTCTAGATTCGTGGCCTGACTAGAAGGTTCATACTCGGGTGGCAAATCAGCGCCGAGAATTGAAGGGTTATGTCTGTGAGCCTTTTAATATTATGGTGCGCTATGGGAAAAGGAAGGGCGGGCAAAGCCATGGTGTTGGGTGGTTCTAGGGTCAGATGTAGCTGAACACTTTAACATGTGAGAGATAGCTGGGGTGTTTGGGTTATTGACATTTATATTTGTCCGAGGAGTGTTAAAGATGCGAGACTGCATAACAGTTTAGTACGTTAGCAGCCCCGGTTTGGGATACAGTTTTTCACACGAAGGTAGAGGTAATGGACAGGAAACCGGCAACTTAGACGTGCGGAGTTAACGGAGGTGGGGCACAGAAGGTGGTGGAATGTGCTTGAGGAGACAATAGCCAGTATTTGGCGCGCTACTATCATAGGCATTCAGAGGACTTGTCCATGGGATAGGGGATCTAACGAATGTTGAAGGCACGCCGTACGTTGTCTGAGGTTGACTTTGCTTTAGTGGGTTCGATAGGGCCTCTAACGCGAAAAGGGTTTGTGGGCCCGTGAGGGTTACAGGCTTCTTAGTCAGAGGGAGCTGAGGCAAGGTGTCTTCGCTGTAGCTGCAGGGCCCGATGCCCGCCTGAACTCCACGGCTGGCGTCTGAATAGGGAGGTTTGTGATGTTGGGCAATGACCTGGTAGCTGGCCTGAGGGAGGGGCTGTAGCTGTTGATAGTGGCTAGGGGGTTGGTTGCGTACTTGCTGGACAGTGCTCACCCGGCTTAGTCGCCATAGTTCCAGGTACATGTGGCGGCTATGTTGTCGCAGTCACATCGTGGGGCTTTCAGGTGGGCTTACCAGGCTGTAGAAATAATGTTACTGGCAAATCAGTCAATTTTTGACTAAAAGGGGATTGCAAGCTGCTGGGTAGGTTAGTAGAAGACCCTGAAAATATAGAATTGCGGGTTTCATGAGGTTGGTTTTAGCTATTTATTCTAGTGGATGTAGTAGGTGAGGAGGCGAGGTGCCAACGTTCTCCTAGTGGTTGGGTCGGTGGCATATGCGGCGATATATCTAAGTCCGCGGTTTATGTTGGCGTCACGTGCACCGATGGTAGTACCTATGCATTTTTCACCATAGACTTGCTGCCTTGGGTTTTCACCATGGTTAACCTTTGCCTGATGCGTTTTGCAGGAAATTTCCGCGATAGCCTTTCCAGCTTGTCAAAAGAAGGCTGTGCTGCACGCTGGGACAAGTTGCACGAAACTTGCATGGGAACCTGGGGACTAGAATGATGAAGGCCCGCTGATGCCGAGGGGGCCACGTGGGAAGTAGGTGTTCCGGCCGAAGTCCCGTTCATAGGAGAATGCCGTGACGCGTCTGCTGGTCCCGTTGGATCAGAGCCAGTGAAAGGAGCTGTTTTGCCTTTCTGCAAGCAGAACACCTCTCTTTGTGGAGAAGATTTATCGGAGTGTTTTGATGTATTAAATGACGTGGCTGCAGCAAACTTCGACAGATGCTGATGAACTCAACGGCCGTTTGCCGGTTGAAAAGCCGAAAGAGCATAGGGCAGGGATATCCTGATGGCCGTATCCGCAGCCTAGCAAAATAGGACATGTGATGAGCCATTTTGCAAGCGTTCAGTAACGTGTGGGTAGTTTGTCCGGGACATTTACCTTTGTAGCACTGTTAGCATCCTTTATACTCCCGCGAGTTTCCGAGGCGATTGCATCTATATAACGACCGGTTTTGGATAAGATCTCGGGGTCTGCCTGATCTTCTGGCCCAGCGAAGATAAAGCTCACTCAATCGATTGCCATTCATCACATAAGTCGTTTATCTTCCGTCCCGAATCAGTGACTTTATTCTTGGCCTTGTTGTTTATATTGACCGGTGATACAGAACATGCACTGAAAGCTGCCTTCATGTCGGCATTTGAGTTTCTTTTCACTTCAGAGGCCAGAGTGGTTCGTTTTGGACCAGGCGGACAATAGCGCTTAAACACAGACTCAGACATTCTGTTTGGTCCAAAACGGGGATAGTCGGGTTTGCAGAGGGCGTGGAGGCTGCTACACTTCAGAAAGAGATGTAGACAGATCAACAAGTCACTCCGTCAATAAATATGGTTGCTCGGACAGATCAGGGTTGATGTGCTTGATGTACAAGTGTGTGTAGGGAAAGTGATGGGGGGCTGGGGGGCTCGGGTTTCAAAGTTGGCTGAAATATCAGTGAAAGCTTCAGCGGGAGTCTCGTAAGATTTCGGGGGTCAGAAAAAACTACTGGACTTTTTTTGAGTATCCAGACTAAGCTTTACCATAGAAACGCCAAACGGGCACTGAATAGCCCATAAGGCCGGGGGGATAGCAACTCACAGTGAGGCGCTGGTAGATACCTAAATGACGTGATCCGGCTCAGACTCAGTATATGCTTTATAGACAGGGCCGCTAAGGATGAGTTTAGGTATGTTTGAGCCGAAGATTCTTAGAAAAGGGTCGTGCTGATATTTTGCGACAACAACTCACGGATTCACAGTGAGGTGTCACAGATAACAGCCCTGAAAATACAACGCTTCAATGCGGATGAAAACTTCCGCTAGAAATGGCAAAATCCGAGCCTAATTGATAAAAAGCCAAAATGCGGGACAACAGGATTTTACCGTCTAGATGACCTTGAATGCTGACCTCGTTAACTGTTTCTCAATTGTTAGTTATGGAATGAAAAAACAACCCACTTTTTTCGAGTAACGGAAACATGGGAGCTCGTTGGAAACATTTACATTATCAACTTCAAACGAAATTTTAACAAATAAAACCGAACCTCATCGCCGGCAATAATCAGTTTACCAATCACTCCTTTTTCAGTGTTCACATCATCTTGGTGCGGACTTCGTTCACCGCATTGGCCGGACCTTATCTACTCCACCCTTCTGTGTCAGACTGCACATTAGCCTGTTGTGAATTCAGCTCGCAGGATCAATAGGATCACATCCACGTGGCCAACCGCATCGGATGCACAGTTAACTGTTGCAGATTTTCACCTGGTTTTACTCCAAATATTTGGCCTAATCAGACTAACAACTCAAAGCTTTTCATGGCTTGAGATGGGAGCGGAAAGTTTCTGTAGATCTTCGATGTTGCGGACTTGATAGAAATAACACGGTGTCCACAGCTCCTCAGTCCTTTCACCTTCTCGGACTGGGGACCAGATGCACGACTCGATAAGTCCGCACTATGCGTGAATTTTGATCAGGCCACCTTCTGAGTGTATCGGCGGCTTGTTTGTGTGAATCTGTTCGTAGGTTCGCATTATCTCAAATGCGAACGGTTTGGTGTTGAGCCCGCTAGCGGATGGCTCTCCAAGTGTACGGGCTGACCGCCAACACACCCCTTGGTTCAAGATTACCGACCATTTGGTATATGGAACCGAAAACTTCTATGGATCCCCGCGCCCGTTAAGACGTGGCACTCAATGAGCGGTGGCCTCATCGAGGTGGAGGATGAGACAGAATGCTAGGCAGCCAAGGGTACCAAGTCCTGGGCGACGTCTGACAGAATGAGGCTTTAAAGAAATAAAGGCTTCGATGAGGAAGTGGAAATGAAACCCGAGCGAAGCGAATAATGTTCCCGCTCGAACGGAAGATGCCTGACTGCAAATCTGATAAAGCGATGAAATATTATGTCAATAAGGAACGAGTTAAGTCTGTTGCTGACTCCGAACACAGGATGATAGTGGAAAGCAAGTATAAAGAGTACAGCTATCCGTCTTAGGCTGGAACCAACTCTTTGAGAATCCCTGTCAAGCGCCCAAAGTTAGAGGATGGCTGTCCTCTTCCCCAAACTATGGCTCAAGTAAAATGCCCAGGAATTTCCCTTTAGATGAGAATACCTTACCACCCAATGCGAACAAATGTGTGATGAACTTTATCTGTCGACGAATTCTACTTCATTGGTAGTCATAATAGCGAGGCCATACCCGGGACTTTAGACTTACGGACGCCAGTTACTTATTGGAGCCCAAGAATGGCCTACAAAATGGGCAATAAGACAAAAGTTCCGACGCGGGCCAAGAGACGGTAAAATTTGGTGGAAACTGGGAAGGATGGTTTGTGTTAGAACAACGTCTTTCATATTCAGGTTTGGGAGCGACGCCGGAAGCAATACTGGCGAGGGGAGCTAAAGGTTTAACCATCCGCAAGCACAGCTGCCAAAGGTGTGTCTTCTGATTGGTGGAAACCAACATAGTGCTATCGAAATGGCATACAATAAAAAAGACCAAACATTTTGTTTATCTGAAAGCTTACCGAATTTAAAAGTGCCATTTGCTCCGCCTGTGTACACCGTCAGAACACTATTGAGCTCCTCCAAAAGACACCCCCCCCCGCTTCAAAAATTTGATTCCTGCTCTTTTGAACGCCGCCGGTTATAACCGTTATTCTGTCGCAAATTAAGGGCTAAGTGCCATAAGTTCTACACAGGGGCAATTCCTGACTTATCTAAGGAGCAACCTCAAGCTGGTGAGCCCAAACACCGAATTAATTCCACCGAGGACCCTCTTTGGTCCTTAAATCACATTTATTCGCCTACTTAATTATTTCTTCCGCCTTACAAAAGGTAAATCCCGACTTCTGCTACAAAGCTCTTTTTGTATTTTTCTTTTATCGATATTATAAGTGTTGCTTCACCGTTGCTTGACAGACCTTTACGCATCGTTCTGCGTATGGTACACATTTGCACTGAAGGCTAGCAACGACGGTAAGGCCGACCAGGGACCGCCCGTTTTTATAGTCTCCCTAGCCTTCCCTGGGCCTTTCATCGATGACTGTCAACTCTGACTTCTTATGTCAGAAGAAGATTTTGAGATAAAAAACACTCGAGAGCTTACTCGTTACTTGTAGACACTTAATTATCTTCCCCGAGACCTTGCTACTGAGGTGATCGAATAGGTATTCAATAACTGTTCTTACAGTGTCGGGGAAGAGGCGGTAACCTCCGGTCTTTCGGCGCGAGAATCGTCAAGAATAAAGTGGCCGATCCAAGGAACAGAGTTGGGTAGTAAGAAGCTCTTTGCTTTACTGAGAGAAATAAAGCAGCTATACGGGCATTATTTAGAGAGAAAAATCTTCGAAGAGATGTGGGTACAATGCTTGCCAACCAATATTCAAGCACTACTTGAGGTTTCTAGTAATCCTAACCTCACAGGAGTGGCAAAACTAGCGGACAATACTATGGAACGGCATCATCGACGAATTACTGCCGTGGCTATTTTGCTTGGCTCTCAAGTCACCGCTCCCGCCGTAGGAACATACTCCGGGGGCATGATGGCTGGACTCAAACGAGCTTTTAGAGGTTTTCCCACTCCTAGTAGTTCTCTCTGAAGGGACCACAAACGTAATCACAACTCTAGCCTACGTGAAAGCCTCAGAAGCCCTTCTCCTGACCGCCCCGTTAGTCCATCTAGATCGAAGTACTTTCGACGTCCTAAACGGTTAAGGGAGAAGGCCCGTCGCTGAGATGCCGGCTGCAACTTCACAGGTGCCAGAAAAGGAAACCAATATGCTGACGAGTTTTGACTACCGTGGTGGTCGGCAGCCATAAAAGCTGTGGTCGGTTGTATGTTCGAGACTCAGTTTCTAATAGGTTATTCTAAATTGAAGCAGTTGCAGCAATTAGCGTCATTTCACAAGAAGCAGACAATTCAACGATTCCATTAACCAAAAACGTGCTGCCAAAGGCACCCTTTTTGTTACCTACGGTTACAATTCATCCGCGCTGAAGTCAGGCATACGTGGCTTCTTCCGCTAGGGGTTTATAGTAGCATACTTCACCTATTCCGTACTGGGCATTGATTTACTTGACCACTTACATCTTATGGTTGATGCACGATGCCGGAGAGTTGTCACCCGACAGACTTTTACATTGGATTGCACATAATCTACATAGCGGTAGCTACAGTTTGTTGCTTTATGTAACTATAACTAGTTTATTGCTTGCAACTTCACCCACTTCTGGACAATATTCATCTTTACATTCTACCAACTGGCCCAGGATTTCGAGCCTTTAATGTCTTCATCCAGCATGAAACAAACTTGTATTTTTGGATCATAGGACGCTGGGTTCCGCCGCCACTAATTTACTTGATCTTTGTATTCCTTTCCCATTCCTTTGTTCTACCTGAACCTGCCCAGGCTTAATGTCTAGCCCCATCTCGTTCTCTTTAATTATTCCGTTCCGGAATCTCTTGTCCAGCATGTTCACCTTCTGATAATTGCTTGTTGGCCTGTTCCTTGGTCTCATCTCTGAGTCTGCCATCCACTGAAGACTACTATCTTTCCTCTTAAGCACCATACTATCTCTCATCAGTGTAGCTAAGTTCATGCAAACCAGCTGATCTTGAATGGTCTCTAACAAGTCTTGGGTGTGGTCTGGCGTTGTACTGGATTTACTCATACATACCGGCCCGTGCTTTGCCACATTCTTTGCCCTATTCGGTGTGTTGCTTAGTCTTCCTCTGCGTTTTTTACCCCGTGACAATAAAACCCCCTTTTTTCAACGGCATCCACACCTTAGCTTCCTCCGGAAGTGAGAAAAACAGGCCACTCACAGCAGTTGCGAAGAAGACAAATGCACATAAAATTACGCCCAAGTGGAAGGGCTACGGAAAAGTCTTATATTGGGCTCAACCACCCCTCTGCTAGGAAAGAACAGAACGGAGACAATGATAATAATGGTAATGTTTTATTTTTTCGAGGCGCGCGTAGCATGCCAACTGCATGATCATATTTTCACAAGCGTTAGACTGGACAGGAATAATTCGTGAACATGTAGAATTATGCATGACAAAAGTAGGATGGATAGAAACAGAAGAGAGATAAATGTAACATAAATGAGTGCACACCAAAGCAAAGTTTAGGGAGTTCAAATGAACTCAAGGCGGATCGAATGGATACCTAGTGAATATGAATGTCGAGGTCAAATGAGAAATCTGGCCGGCCCAGGTGAAGACATCTGAAAGCCGACAGATGTATATGGGAGGAACTGGGAGTCGCCATTGGAAACTGTGGCAGCGGGAGACGATGAGGAAAAAGTAAGATTCACGAAAAACTGGCACTCTGCGATAGATGGCCGGCGGACAGGGCATAAAATTCACTGTAAAACACGGAGCGAGCAATACAAGACGTGAGGGGTGGATCAGACGACAAGAACGATTTGAAAAGATTGAATACGGTAAATGCTGGACACATATGTATAAAGAAGGGACGCAAATCTTGATGGCCATTGGGATAATATCACGAGAACTGGCCGGTGAGGAACTGCTGGATGCAGAGCGAGTGCATATATAAATATGCGTATAGGTATATAGGAGGAGCAAGGGCAATAACAACAGAGTCCCAGAAAAAAGTGGGGGGGGGGGAATGGGCGAGGCAGGCAAGGTTAGATCGAGTGGTTCGGAATTAACTTAGGAGTATTTTTCATGACAGGTGAACGTGCTAAATCGACAGAAAGAGAGAAAAAGGAAGGAATGCGGAAGCTCAAATTGAGGACGTCTGTGAACAGCAGTTCACAAAAAGGGAAAGATGGGGAAAGTACCAAAGAGAGCAGGTGAGAATTGATCTAATAATCTGAATAATGTACGTGAGACATGTGGTGACGGTCTAGAATGGAAGGAGCATTATTAAATGGACCTGCATTATTCGGTTGGAAGATGATGACGATAGAAGCGGCTGAGCGGCGCAGGGCGAATAAAGACACAAATTGGAGAAAGGTGCTGGCGAAGTGAAACTTTCTGTGGTGCAAAGATGCAGTGGCTGCGACGGCGAACAGTATGGGCGGGAAATAAGCAAAAACATTGCCAAAGGAATCGAGTACTGGCAGATCAAAGGTATTGAAACTAACTGAAAACCATTACGTACAAATGATTTTACAATAAGTGGAACTCTGAAAAGCAGGACAGCCTGAAAGACCCAAAGAAACTTCCTGCGGCGAGCAGTATACGAAGCAAGAAATAAGAGCAAGGACCAAAAAGACAGATGGGACGTAACCAGTCAGATCGTTTTTCTACAGGCGAGACACGAAAACAGTTGAGAAGACAGAATCACCGGATATGTAAACTGGTCAATGGATACAGGGCACGAGAAGTGGATGCGAGTCGGAGTTGGGAAAGTGGAACTAGACGGCGGCTTGCCTGCAGGAAATTGTAAAGGTAGATGGGCTGGAGGATGCTAACAGTGGCACTGCCTAATTGGAAGATCTAAAGAGGAATCGCGGAGTCAGGCAAGGAAAATATACTGGATTTGAACAAATAATAAATATGGCTGTGGAAGACGCATGGTTTGAAAAGGAGAATTCTAATACGGGAATTGGTCATGGGTGTAAAACAAGAAAGACCTAGTTGAATCAATTTGACCTCCAACTACTACTGGTACCGGACCATGAACGTAAAGAGCAGCATTCATTTATGGGAATGCCTCCCATCAGCTCAGAGCTGATCCTGCAAAGAGGCAACTCTAAATCACCCTTGTTCGCTAGACAAGCTCTTGATTTTTGAGCTTGAGGCTGGCCGATGTGGATGCGCACTGGACTCCTCACATTTTTGTCTACCTCCGCTCTAAGTTTCAGCCGATCATTATCCTCCCTATACACTCTTAACATGTATGCCGAAGTCAAATACAATCGCCAAGATAGCCACGACTTTCAACCCATTGGCTTGGACAGCATTTCGATGCACCTGACGATTAGCACCGGCCTCAGTGAAAAAAGAACCTAGGGGAAATCGTTCACCCGTTCCATTCATACTTTTCACTCTTTTGTCATTTTCGTCAAAAAGCTGCCTCCTCGATGTCCAAACTTCTAAGCCAAGCTTGGATTTACAACCGTCCCTAAATCAACCAACACCCGATGCAGGCCAGTAGCATTAGACCCTCAAGTACCCCATGGCGGCATGTCTTATATACGTCCCTTGGACCAATTACACAAACAGCTACTCACGTTAATAGTATATTTTAGCTGCCTCCTGCCAAATACAATCACTACCATAGCCTCGAACTTTGGCCTACTTTCTGGGATACCATGTCGAAGCAACACACAACGAATACTTGGCTCGGTAAAGTCCACAACAAACGAACATAGCGAAATCTATTCACATTTTCCGTTCCCACCTGACTGTCTTTCATCACTTTCGTAAAAATATGACTCGTGCTAACCAGGCCTTTCCCCCTCTATTATTTTTTCTCACCTGTGCTGTTGGACTGGTAAAAGGTCAGTCATAATTCCCAACTGGAAAGTTTTCCAGACTGCCACGCCCTTCAGTTATCTCAGATCCTGTTGGATACCCCTCTATCTTTCACAACGCCCGGAGGTAGACCGCAAGTGGCAGCGTGGTTACGTGTGCCTGTTGAGTCTACCATGTCATTCTTCATACTTATTGGCCCAGGGGTACAGTCTGGCTCGCCGAGCCTTTACTGGAGCTCTTTCTCTGCTGGCCAACCTGATCAAAATTTAACTGAAAGACAGGAAAACCTTTTCGACAGCTTTCTATTGGACTGGCTGGAGTTTCCGCCAGCTCTTTACCGATTGGTGTCTCAACCCGAGCCAGTGCAACTTCTAACTATTCACCAACTATTACAGCACTAGCAACCAAAGTCCATCAATTTCATTAGACGTGGCATGCCAGTTTCTGCTGTTTACTTCGCCTAATGAATGATAATCCTTCCACCTTGACAACACATTCCTGGCGCCAAAAGAGGACCATACTCACTGCGTTAAATTGCGTCAACTTTGACACTCACCCACCGATTACATCTGACCGACACCTCAATTTGCCAGTTTCGAGTGACCAGCGGCCACCCTGTTAGCACTTACCGAGTGGAAACTGACAACTCACCGACACTCTTGCGCAATAAATTGTTGGTAGTATGTTGGCAAACTGTCTACGGCAAGCCAACTTTCCACCAAAGTTTCATCAGCCAATCAGGAAGATATGACCTCGGGGCACTCAGACAAGTTTTTGAGCGTATTTTCGACCTTCTGACCGAAGAGCGGCGAGAAGCGGAGGTGAAAGGGCTAAGTTGGTCTACCCCGTCACCGATCAACTTCCCCCACCCACCAAGCCAACCACAGTCAGCCATATACTGGCACTGACCAATCGAGTGTCTCCTACGGATACCATTTGCTCTCCCCCTCCCCCTCGTGGTGCGAACCGAAACTAAGCAGGACAAGACCCACTCAAATGGGTTGAGCTATGCCAAAGGTAGAAGTAGATAAATGTATAATATAATATATTATTTTATGCACCAAGCGTATTTGTAACTACGTGTTCACTTTGAAATCCTTCTGGTTATCTCCCTGTGAAAGAAAATAATTGCTAATTGAAAAGCAAATGATATTTTTCCATATTGGAATAACGAGTGAAGTGAGGACCCGTATTTTGAAGCCAATCCTGATGGCCGAACGTATTTTTGCTTTCTCTGTATTAGCGAATGTGGGCTATTGAAGCACGCAGTCTGGAGACACTTAGTTAGAAAATATGTCCCGCATGTACCTACAACTAGGCCGTGGAGGGCTAAGTTCCAGAAAGCCCAGTTGTTATATGCTCCGAAGGGACCGATGTCTGGGGTAACTCGTTTTTTATTAACCTCGGCTTCCACGATTGGGTATAAAGTCCAGCGTTGTCGAAGGTGGTGGAGTCCAGCATAGCCCCTGTAAAAATGAGGGATTTTGAACAATAAATAACGAAACAGTTTTGTACGATTTTCTTCCATGTACCAGTTTCCGTCAAAGCGTTTGACCTCTTTCAGACCTGTCCGGGGAAATATCTGTTCTGAAGGTCCTATAAAAGCGTGGTATTCAAGAGCTTGTTGTCTTTGATCCATTTTTAAAGGATTCCACGATGGTGCGGAAGGTGTTTTCCGTGAACCTTTTCAATACTAGCTCGTCCAAATCCAACGGATCGTAAGTCTTCAGCAAAATAAACCGCTGCTTACCGCCTTCTTTCATCAAGATATTACCCCCGTTAGTGGGTCTCAGATTTTTGCCGCAAAAGCGTTCACGGTTTTAAGGAGCTTCAAAAGACAGCAGGAAACAAAATGGACGAATAAATACATATAAATGACGACGCAGAAGGACGTGGAATGTCCGGGCCGGGTTTCACTTACCTCCCGGAGCTCCCTCTCACTGAGCTGTCTACAAGTTTTACAAATGCATCGTAATAGCATCTACTTATTTGGACAGGGAACAGATGGTCCACTGGTGCAACCGATGGTTGTCCTACTAAGGAATGATAGAAAATGACTACAAAGACGGCATACTCCACCGGGCTATGAGAGCCGAGATATTTTTTGCGGATAGCTTATTGCCGCACCTGCTTCTTGAGATAGCTCTTGAATAAACTAGTAATGAAAATTGTCCTACTGTCTGTATTATCTCTTGATGGCCAAATTGGTGTCATCTTCTGGAAGGTGACTTGGTTCTGTTCATGTGTTAACGAGCCGGTAGCTGGAATTATTGGGGCAAACGGGATCTTTTCCAGAGGCAACCCTATCACAACAGTTCCGTCACTTGATTGGAACTGATCCTCTTTCACCAGAAGCTGAATATGGCATGCCTTAATGTAAGTAGCTCTTGGTTGTGAGATTAACATATTTGGTGCCAACACCCCAGCGCAGAGGACGTCAGAAACAGGTCTCAGCTGAGTACTGACCGGTAAAGTAACGTGTTTTCTCAAGATGCGGCGGAATTTTTCCACCATATACGTTGTGTACTGATGCATGCCCCTCATCTTCATACAGTAATTTCTGGATAATTGTGCATACCCCCCTGTTCTCGTCTTTCAGGAACCTCTCCACCGTAAATATTGGAATAAGGAAAAACTTCTGGAAAAGAAAAAAACATAATTGGTCAGTTACGATTGTAACGTACATGTGTGAAAATCCTCCTCAATCGTTGTCACATACTTGTGTTGTTGAGACCATGTAATTTATCCCATCGACTTTCGAACGAGTACAGTAAGCATCAACCAATACACTTGGACATTTGTTTATGTTTTGTCTACTTGTCGTAGCATACTCTCTATTTGAATTCGGACTGCCGCGAAGGTGAGCACCAACAGTCCTCTCTGCCGAACTCTGGTCCTCGTTGTTCACCGTTGAGGCCATACAGTTGGGGTTTGTACATAAATTTGTGCGCGCATAATTTTTCTATTCAGTACCTTAGAATCAGCGAATCAACCTTGTTTTGACGTTGAGGTCAGTCGATCAAGCAGAGCATAACCCATAGCAGGAATGACCGTTACAGTGAAGTTACTTACCGAAGAATGAGGGAAAAGCTCTATTGATTCAGGCTTTCATTAAAAAGGAACGTACAATAAATATGACATGAGGAGGATGAGCCGATTTTCAGCATGAACGAGGGGCAGGAAGCACTGTCCATGATGAACATAGGGCACCGCGTTTACTGTCAGTTGCACTTGGTTCACTTTGTATGACAGTGAAAGAAGTATCTTCTGAAGAATAAATGTTCTGGTGTGGGGAGAGTTTGGTGAAGAGGAAATAGTTGTCAATGTGCAGGAATCGTGGGAATCCGGTGGAAACTCCATCACCACCGATTTCGGCAATGAATTTCATACATCCAGGCAATCCGCGAACCATGACACTATTATCCGTTGCTGCGGTTGAAGTGACGTAGATGCTCGGGGAAAGAAAGACGCGTCCTCGTTGGAATCTGACCGTCTTTGGCTCCTTGAATCCTAGATGCCGAAGCCGAAGCTTTGGTGCATTGTCTCAATAATTGGGGCGATATTCCTGTTGGATCCCTCATCATGCTTTCGGCCCTAAACGTAAAGGGCTCGAATGGAAAACACTCAAATAGTTTGCAAAAACATGGCGTTCAAGGTTATCCGCAATATAGATCAACAAATAGGCCGTTATGGAAGTTTCACCCAAGTAAAACATTACTCGATGTGTTTACAAATGGAATCGCCATCTCTCGGGCTAATACCAAGTCTTCAGTTTCGTTCGGGTTCGCCCAAATACAGGCCACAATAGGTAATCTGGGAAAATGACCGCAAAAATTAACTCACTGTATTTTTTTTTAGCAAACTACACCCAAGTACAATATAAATTGGCGATATTCGGCAGCTTTGGTTGACTGTGCTCCAACAAAGAGACCAAGGAGCGCTGCATGCCGAAGTCCCGTACTAACTGTTCATCGGGAAATGATCGCCCCTCAGGGTGAGGAAAAGCCTGGGCCAATATTATATTTCAATTCCAAGGTGCTGTTTTTCTCTGCTTTGGACTTCATTAGAGTAGCTGCAACAGGAACTAGAGGAATTAAGATCTGGGGAGGTATTGCTCAAAACAGAGTTAAGTTGACCAGGGACAAATGTATGAAACATTTCGGTGTCATCCTCAAAAGGGCATGGAAGACCACGTCAAATAACTTATGAAATGCCGTTACTATACACTATGAAGAATAAAGGGCTTTGTAAGCTTCTGCGGGTGATTCCGCTGGTGACAAACTTTGACTTGTAGAGTGCTTCCTTTTCAATGACCATCTGGTGGCTGTCTGAAAAGGGATGATAAGCGGCCTATTAGTGGGTCAACGATGGCTTTCAATTTCATTCGCAAAGGCAGACGGGAAAGCAAAACCCGACCTAAAGTCGACTGCACTTAGAGGAGTAAAACAATCGTGGCTTGTCCACCGACAGACACCCCGGTAACTGGGTTAGAGGAGTGAGTTTGGCAGGTCCAACACGGAAGCTCCTTTGGAAAACCAATTTGGGTGCCATTCAGAAGGTGTCTAGTTAGGACGTGAGGCATGATCTTATTTTCATTGATCTGCTCCGTGAACTTGGACATTATTACGGTGTGGCTGATAAGATGACAGTTTTCAAGATAATGCTTAAAACCCTGCTAATGCAAAGCCAGAAAGGTAGACTTTGAAACTGATCGGGAGACGAGTTGTATTCCACGGATGGGTCAGATCATCGTTAGAATGATAAAAGTATTGAGGCCGCCCGAAGTTAACTCAACCAGTGAGACACCTTCCTGGCCAGGGTCGAAAAATGCTTCGACGGAAGCTGGCAAACGAGACGCATCCTCTGGTTGAGGCGGAATAGTGAATCAACCTTTTTCGGAAAAGTGGGCAAGGCTTGGGTTGGATAGCAAAGCGTCAGGCCAGAGAGTAGAGGCAGAAAACGCTCTGAAAGCCCCGCGGAATCCACGGGCTTACCTAGATTTTCGTTCTTGCAGCCGGCAGATTTATCCCCTTGATGTCTGGTGTCTCTGTTTTTCACCACCCTACTCAGAATCGAAGACCATCTTTGATAAGGAATTGACTCAATTTCCAAAAAAGTGAGCATTGGGTTCGTTCTCTGCCTAATCACCCGCAATATCCGATCCAGCGGCAGAAAGGTGGACAAGTCTCAATCAATGCCAGCAGGTTGATTCAGCCTGGAAAATAGCTCTGAGACTTTAGGGCCTCCTTCTAGGCTCTGTACGACAAAGTGCCACGGGAAAGACAGTATCCAAGCAACTACTGAGTTTACTACGCATCACGCCGGCTACCCACTAAAATCGTCAGACAGAGAAAATTTATCCCAATTTTTGGACCGAACAATTTGTAGTAGGCAGTCTAAGTACGCTGAATGAACTTCTCCGAGAACCGGGTCTGTGGACTCTGTTTGTTGGCCTGGACGGCTGGCAACTAACTGCCGTGACCACACCGATGTGAGTATACCTCAACTTACGAGTAATACCCTGAGAAGACAAGAGACTTACTGCAGTGATGAATCTGGCGGTGGTGTTCATACGTTGGTTCCACGCCTCACGACTGGTACAGGCTCCAAGTACCTGGTGAGGTTTCTGGCCTTTACCTTGCAAAAACCATACCCCTGGTGCATTGGAGTCGCCAGTTATAATCTAGCGGCTGACGGGGAGAGTAGAGACGAGGTTGAAAGCGATGATAATACAAATGACTTTTGCTGTATGCTCTGTGGAGGGAGAGAAGAAATGCAGAGCTTCCCGTAGCTGTATCTTTAGGGCCACCCAGACCGAATTCACTATAAGGTCCGGAACTTGATGTGCGGCGATGAGACTGGCTAGGATTCATTGAGGTTTATGAAGGATCCACCGCATCGAGGGTTTAGCTCAGAGTTAATGGAAACCTGTTTCTCAGCTGTGGCGAATTTAATCATTGTGAACCCAGAAAAAAGCCAGGCTCCCGGGATGGAAACAGTATCATAGGTTTCGGTGCGAACCTTGATACGGAGCATGCTTCTTGCAGTGATGACCTTGAACTGGGCACTAAAATGGGCACATCCATTTTTCCCCATTGTTAAACGAGGCAAAATTAGCGTGGTCTCCGAATGAGGTGGAGAAAAGAGAAACGAATAAACAATAAGATCTAAAGGAGGGAGTACGTTTCACTTGGAACTGGCGGTCCGTTCGAGGTTGACAATTCGATTTGTCCGGTGCAAGAAAATAACCCGAGGTTCCACAGCACTCTGCTTCCTAACAGCCTTGGTTTGAGATTTCTAGCAATGGGGACAACTGAAGCATCATAAGAAGGGTGATTTATTGCTTGGATGAGCAAAAGGACGATAAGCTTTGGATTCATTCCAAGAGGGGACTTGAGGCCGCATTTTTGTGTCGAGATACAGACTGCCCCACGACGGTAGAAGTAAGGCTTGCGTAGCCAGCAACTTGGTTGCGTGAAGTTGCCATGCCTGTTAGTAAGAGGCGATAAACGGTGGGTGAATATCCTCCAGGATGTGGCCATTACTGAGCGAGTTATTATCGTGGAGAGTGAAAAGACTGACCGATGGAAAGGTCTGAGGAACGTCAAAGGAAGTGTGACCCTAATCTTTCTGAGAAAGTGACCCTTTTATTGACAATATGTTGGGTCTATTTTCTTTACCATCTTTTCCGAAGTTTAATGTCGAATTTACTGTTTTCTTTGCCGGCGAACGTTTAGCTGGACTGAATTTTCCGAGGTTTAAGTCGACCTCTTTCTGAATCACCTTCACTTTCGGTCCTTTGCCTATTGTACGCGCTCGCGGTTCGCTTCCTGCTGCACCATTGCCTTTGTTTCTGTTCGGTGTTTTTCTCTTATTGGTAATTCTTTGGTGCCAGCATACACAAAATGCACCTTCGCATCTGTCAACCGATGAGTCCTCTCTATTCGTCCTATAGAACGGATTTTGTTGGTATTTCTTTGTGAGGCCGAATAGGTGACACGCTCACTAGCCGAGCCCAAAAGCCTCCTATAAAGGCATGAGACATAGTTTGAAGCCACTTTGTAGTTGGTGAACCAGGTATGATCTGGAGGGCGATAGAGCTCCAAAACTCGTGAGGGAAGCGGGTACTTCAGGCGGAAGAAGGTCTGTTGAGATATCGGTATTTTGGCTGTGGGAGCGGAGGTTCACCCTGAATTCGCAACTGCCATTGAAATAGGCTTGTTCCTAACTTACTGGGGTGGTCCGGTGGCTGCCCTGCGGAGTGGCGGTGGCCTATTTTTGTAGCTGGGGGGACAGCTGGTCGCAAGCATGGTGAAAGGAGCTGGTCAGGTCTTGTTGTCGTGGTTCCAGATTCATGGGCGTCATTGGTATTCCAGCGGCAATATTCTGCGGCTTTCAGAAGTAGAACCCATTTCTACAGATAATGTCGTCTTTAGATCAGCTCGCTAGTGCTAAAGAGGAGAGAAACTGCCGGGCATGTTGGTAGGCTAATCCGAAAGTGTAAACGGACTGGGCCGATTATGTTGTTTTCTTCCATTTCGTTGGAAGAAGTGGTCGTTGAGGAGGCAGGGGCAATAAGACCAAATGTGAAGTCTGAGGAGCCAAAACTGAAGATTTCCTGGTGGTAAGCACCGAAGGCGCTAGTAGTGGTGAATTTGTTTCCAATAAAACGGGTAAAGTAAAAGAAAATATTTGGTAACGAGTAGCATGGACCGTAAGTATAAGGAGCCCCTGAGGGAGATTCAGGATAAAACTGAAGACCTCGCAAAGAGATTGCAACAGAGAAATTTAAAAGTGGACTACGCTTCCTCGGGGAAAAGAAACCTGCTCATTATTGAAAATGAGTAGCCTACCATTGAAGAGGCCATGTCAAGGCGTGGTTTGGACCGGAGGGAAGGTCGGGAAGATCCTCAGAATTCTGAGAATAAACCGTACGATTTAACGGATACGATTTACAGCATAGAAACACAGAAGCGACCAAAGCCATGGCAGAAAACGTCCCCGGTCTTTCCAACGGTGGTAGATTTTATAGAGTATTTCCCAAGGGACCAGCTTCTGGCGCAAGCGGATAGGGACCTCCATCTCGTAAGGGGTGGCTCCACATCATACCAGATACTTCAAGAACTAGAATTAGGGAATAAGTTTGCATGTGATGAAATTGGTGGAAAATGCACTTAGTTAATAACTTGAGAATATGTGTGAACGGAACGCTATTGTTAGGGGGCGAATACCTCATTCTGTACGGTTCATAGTTCGGTGCACACCAGGTGGCGGTCATGACTGAAGATTCAATGGAACATGAGCCTTGTAAGGCTGTCTCCTGAGAGACAGTAGCGTATGGCATACAAGACTCACAAAACCTAGCAGCCACTGGGGTACTTCTTCTGGAAAGGGAAACATAAGTTAAAAGAAAACGGGTAAGTTCCGTCAAAAAAGACCAAGATCGTGTTATATACATATACCTGTAGCATTAAAAACGAGGCCAGAATTGATAGCTTGGGCCGGAATATATAGCTTCGAGTGTTTACGTTGTCTAAGACACGGCTGCCTAAGAAAGACCATATCTCGCCGGAAGTGAGAAAGAAATACTGGGCCACTCTAGGCAAACGTACTTTTAGGTTGTGTATAAAGAACACACGGCTGTGTAATATCATCACTAAGGAGCACATGAGAAAGACTGCAATGGCATGCATATGAGTGAGTCCAAACCCGGAAACGTAGGAGGACACAGAACACAATAAGAACTAGAACAGTTAGGGGCAGGGGCAAATGATATACTACTTGTCGGGGATTTCAACCGGCCGGAAGTGGAATGGGACGCAGGAAGCCGCATCCGCGGTAGAGCGGAGGAGAACTTCATCGGGGGGATCCACATCAGAATCTTTTCTCCAACACACGGAGGAAACACCAGATACAGAAGTGGAGGCCAACCACCCGTTCTGAATTCACTGCTCACGAAATACGAAAGAGACGCAGGTGGACTAAGCATTCATCCACCCATGGTCAAAGGTGAACATGCTTTTGTCGGCTTTATACTCCGACTTAGCTACTCAAGGGTCACAGAGAAATGGCATAGGATTTTCAGATGGCCAAATGCCGCCGGATGTAATACAAAAGCTGGTTAAGTGGACAGGGGCGTAGATGGAAAATGGCTGCGATGTAAGATCAGTGGCGGATAATTAAATGGAACTTACTGGAGCTGTGAACACTTTTGACCCACTGCAAGCAAGCAAGATACCAGCTTTAGCCGGAGTGGTTGTGGGTAGCAATTAAAAAATCTGGAAACGAAATAGGAGTTGACACAGATTTGAAAAGGTAAGTAGTGACAGAGAGGGGGCTGTAATACATCGAATACCGAAACATAGCTGCCAATGAGAGAGGCTCAAAAGTGCCTTTGAGCCAGCTTTGAAAAAAGAGGCTAAGAAAAACCATCGAGAGATATTTTAGAGATGAGCAACCAAAAGCGCACTAAGAAGAGCAGTCCAAAATCTAGCTTAGAGTGATGGGAGAGAACTTCACGGATATCACAGCAAAGCGAGGGCCCCCATCATTTAACTAGGAAGTGTGCAATAAGAGGGTGGTTAATCAGAGGAAGACAGAAGCTCCACTTAGGGTGTCCAACATGCCACATGTTTATAACAGTTGAGATCACGGGAAGAATACCAGGAGGACTTGGTGAAACCAAGTTGAAATGAGCGGACACTTCTGTTGGCTGCTCCATGCAACCTTTGGTCAACGCATACTGCCATCTGGCTGGAAGGCATAACTGGTAGTGGTTACACATAAACGTAGACGGTGCCCACGGGATTGAAACTACAGAACTGCGCTCTTCGTATATATCTTCTGCAAATGCCCATAACACTTCAAAGAGAACACGTTTGCGAGCATATAGCGGAACATAAGCTTTTTGTGAAGCATGGCGTGCACTTTTAAATTATAGACCATTTATCTCGAAACTCTTCGGGTCCTTGAAAGAAGTCGCCACACAACTGGATGAAGAGGGAATAGTGCAGTTTGCTACCTAGGCTCCATTAAGGCATGTGACCCTGTCGGTCGCCACCGAACTCTGAGTAAACCTGTGGCCCATGGGACAGGTCGAGAGATACATGGATGGATAGGTAATTTTCTGGCAAACAGGATATTTATTCCTAGAATAGTGCAACGAAATTATTAACCAGTAAGTGTAACATGTGATAAACTTCAGGGGTCATTTTTGGAACCACCTCCACTCCTCCTTCGAATGAATGAATGGCCTAAAGCATTGAAGCTCCCGTATTTCATATTTGCAGATGATTCCAAGTTTGGCGAAACATAGTTTGTCTCACGTCTCCCTGCTTCACAACTTATTCCGTTCACTGAACCCGGAAATATTCGTCATTCTGGGCTCACGCAGTCTTCATACAGAGCTGTTCTTTTCATATTCATCAAAGTTACCGAGTGCATTTCCATATATTTTTTTCATTTCTGCCTGTTCAGGACTTATCCCGCTCATAAAACCCTAATAAGCCTCCGTTATCCATGGCTAGCATCACTTTGGTTTATAATACATCCTTAGCAATATGTATTAACGATACATTTGGTGTCCCAACGGGCCACCATAGACCAACCCGGATTCGAAACTCGAGTAAAACACTATCATTTCGGTCCGGTTAGGCTATTTCTGGCTATGTTGTTTTTTTCCGACGTTTTTGACACCTATCCTTGCGACTTGTGCATAGTTTATCGTCTTTGGTAACGTTGTGCTCCATGATCACGCCGCTTTGCTTGAGTATCGGCCTTGGTCGGGACATATACCGTTATTATTATTATTAGACACTTCACTGAGACTTTGGCAATTTTGCTTGGATAGAAGTGGCTTGTCCTGAGGGAGCCCAGCGCCAGGCCACTAAGGTGGTTGAGGTTCAGCGAGGAAGAGCTGTTAGCAGAAGACTGTGAAATATGTAGACACTTTATGCATAAAGGATAGGATTAACGGAAAAACTCAGAGAAGCCCTCAAAATTCTGGAATATTTTGGGGAATGAAGGCCGCAGATATGTTGCAGAAAGCTCCCAGAGAACGGAAGGGATGGAACCGCAAGGAAGTTCAAAGGGCTCAATCGGGTTTAAATATGAGGACCGATTTCTTCTTCAGTAGAATAACCATTTGAGAAACTCACCATTCGAAGACTAGGAAAATTCCAAGTATGTGGGTTCTTCCAAAATTTCTAATTAATGAACAGGAAATATTAGCAGAGATCACTCTTTGGAACCAATGGGTGCACTGGGAGTTAACGTTTTTCCATGAGTCGTGCAGATCAAAACCAAGACATTGTGGGAAAGGCTCCAAGCGGTTTGCGAGGAAATGTCCACTAATCGGTTGCCTTCCGCTAGAAAGATGAGATATTTCCATTGGTTCCTTCCTTGTCAAATCTGGACCAGGTAAATATTTCACCAAAAAAGGCAAACAGAAAAAACCTAAAAAATTCGTAGTGTGGGTACTGGCTGCAGTGAGTACCACCTAAAGAAGCCTGAAAGCTCTGCTGGACTCGGCCACTGCTGGTCCCATGCAAGCTTTGCTTAACCGGACTGATCTAACGTGAAGTGCGTGGCTCAGAAACTCACTGAGCGGCCTCCCGCTGAATTCTCCAAAAAGAAATCGTTTTTGCTGCTCGAGCTAAATGAAGAGCTGCAGAAACGAACCAATTCCATCTGTCCAGTGCTTTTTACTCAAGCTCACCAGAAAGTTAAAGCCCAAGGCGCAGTCGAGATAGTATCCCAAACAACTTTTTGTTTTTTGTTGGTCGGTTTTCCAGCTCAGCAGAAATAAGCAATGGCAAAGTTCTGCGAAGACTTGCATCGTGAATAATTCCACTGTCCCCATATCCGGCGAACCATCTTACAGTTTACAAGAGCTGGTCAGTTATCAAGATAACTATGAGATCCGGGAAAATTGAAGTTTAAACCTTGTATCCAGAAGGGTTCCCTATATGCTCACGGGGAGTTAATTTCTGATGTATTCATGCTTTCGGTGAATTAAAACTAAGTATGGCCCCTCCAAGCAGGCCAATGCCAAATGTATCTGCCTAGTTTGCTCCATCCTTGTGAGCGATCATGACAAAGCTCAGCAACGTGATCATGTTAAGGCCCTTTGTACTTAAAATTCACCAAACTGAACGAAA
Organism: Fasciola hepatica; assembly: GCA_948099385.1. Taxonomy (NCBI): domain Eukaryota; kingdom Metazoa; phylum Platyhelminthes; class Trematoda; order Plagiorchiida; family Fasciolidae; genus Fasciola; species Fasciola hepatica. Next base: position 3,360,981 of record CANUEZ040000060.1, on the reverse strand, counting down.
AATTATATAGCCCTTCAGGAAAATAACCCTCAACATTCCTGCCAATATCGTGTACCATGTGTGTCTCGCCAAATGAAGCGTGTGTTTTGCCACAGCTTGAACTGGACACCACATCCGTAGAAAATATTTGTACTAAACCTGTATGTATACTCGGCGCCACACCCATAGATGCGGTTTGTGCCGCTCCTCAGGCTACCTCACCCCCTACTGAGGCCTCCAAGCCCCCGGACTAGAGCTCCTTCAGGGCCGCGACGCACAAGGAAGCGCAACTGGCCCCGCTTCGAAATGGGCTAAGGGTAAGTAAAAACCGGTCCAGAGAAGAAGACTTCGACTACAGCTGCAGTTCCGAAGAAACAGCAAGTGTGACTGGTAAACTTCCGACATAATGCCATGTAACCGCTCTTGCAATGGACGGCTTGCAACCTGAGGAATCTTGGTTTCCATACCCTAATCTACTAAAGATGACACCTCGGAGGAAAAGTATTGGTCTTTTATCGGGGGCTTTGGGCTTTTCAAAGACAAGCCTCCCAGAGACAAGGATTACTATGCCATAAGAGAGCTTCAATTATGATTAGGCAACCTCATGTAAAAAGAATGAAAAACTGTTCACCCAGGAAGAGAAGGAACTGACGAAAACTCGAGAGTTGAAGCAGCATTTAGGCTGAGCAAACTAAGAGACGATGATCAACTCAGGTTATCGAACATAGCCTCGTGTTCTAATGAAGGGGCTGGTTTGCAATTCCGAATTTCTAACATATTCAAAGCTGAAAAGATGCAATTTTTGTGTAAATAATACCCTCAATAGAGGAACACGATGGAGACTTTAGCTGATGAGCTTCGAGGGCGCCACTTGAACAGAGAAACGGACGTAAACATAAGGGAGTTTCGGGTTCGGCGGAGGAGAATGCAGACCAGGTGGCAGCCGCCAACTGCAATTTTTCAAAGGTCCTCGCCATCGAACCCTCATCGGAGGCTAGTTTGCGGCCCGCAGAAAAAGATGTGCATGCCGTCGTGGTGTCGAAAATCCAGGATCTTCGGAGATGGAGTGATGGGTGTTACACCCAGTACCAGCACCGCTTGTCTTAACAGAAACTTTGCCCGCGGCTGGTGATTTTGACCCATAGGAGGCCACTGCAACCATATGTCCAACCGCGTAGAAAAAGCCAAGCCAACGGCGGAGGTGATGCCATTATCATTGTCAGGTAGGGGGTGCCGTTTTTAAAAAGCGGTCCGTGTTGCGAGCTGTCACCGCTGTAGTTTCCATGAAGCTATCTTGGGAAAAACTAAAAATTACAGCTTCTCAGAGCATTCCAGTAACCCAGAAAAAATCAGGAAACTTTTTTCAGCTGTAAATTTTAACCTGGCCTCAGTTTAACTTTACTATTCCGCCTCACTCACAGCGTCTTTTTGATATTTCAAGATGCCAAGTGTAGCAATGAAGACTTCCAATACTACCCCATCCACTCATACACCGGTAACTGGAAAAAATTGGCTTAATAAAAGTCCTATGGCCTTAAAACAATGCCCTGTTGACTTCTGTGACTTTGTAGGCTTGACGACGGAAAGATGTTTTAGACCGAAGCATTTCCGAATTAAATTTTCAGCTTCTAAAGTTTGAAGACGCGGTATCTAAGCTCGCTTCCAACTGAACTTCACTGAAAGCATCGGAAATTCTACTTTACAAAACCTGAGAGCGGCTGGCCGCTTTATCCGCCCTGTTGCGCCCGAAGCTCTCATAAGAGTGAAGGACTCTCGTAATACAGCAGAGTTTAATCTCTCAGAAAGAATACACCTTGATCATGTCAAGCATGCATTATTGATTGCATGTGGTATGGCCCACTTTTTTGTCAAATATCAAGGCTGCGTAAACGCTTTCAGCTCTTCAACTGTCCAATCCTCATGCCATTCGTAGGTGATCTATCTTCAGAAGAGTTATTCAAAATGCGTAAAACTACAGCTTTCAATTTGCCCCATAAATACGTGAAAATAGCCGAAGATAAAACCCATCTTCAAAGGAAAATTACTAGATCTCTCTGGCCTCACCCACAAGAATGATGCCCGATAATCCTGGGCCATCGATACGGACAGCTGATCACTCTTTTGCTTCCTCAAAAATTCCCGTCGCTTTACCTTCACACGCGCTTTCCGCTTCTTCACGACCATCCTCTGCCTCCTCATTTGCTCCCGCACTGAACTCTTTGAAACCTGATCCCATTGGTTTTGGTCTAGTAATTTCCGCTCCTACCCTCTTAGTGCCACTCAGTAAAAGACGCCAACTATTGCCTCGCTCTCCCACTTCATCGCCTGTTGGGTACATCCCCAACTCTAATTCGCTGTCTGTCCCCCCCGGTGACAAACTACTCGCCTTCCAGAGGAGTGTATAGTATAGTATAGTATAGTATAGTATAGTATATTTCTTGACCGTGGTCAATACGCATGCACAAGGCAAGATCAGAGTATACAGCAGTACATGTCAATGTGAGGTATTCACAGATTCTAAATTTATAAATCACACAGCAACCGAAATACACCAGTAAAGTCATGTAGTGTTTGAGTGAACAAAAGTTGTTATGGTTGAGGCGGGAATTCCGAATCGGTTTCGAAATCGCTGGAGGGCGGTGTGGGTAGCTGAACAGTCGTGGGATTGCTGATATAAGCGACAAATGGACGGTCATTAACGAGTAACCGGACGGAAGAGATGCCAAAGAACATTGTTAGAAGTAAAGCAAGCGTGGGGCTTTCAAAGTGCAGTCAGAGATACCAGCGGAGTATTGGACACTGATCCAGCACTGGGTAACTAATTGTGGAGGAAGCGTGTGAAATAAAGACGAGTGAGTCAAAGGTGATAATAAAACGGACCTTTTGTGCAGGTGATTACAGTGTCATATGGAAATTCAAATTAAGGCGAAAAGCTTCGCAGGGACTTCAGTGAACTTTTGAAGAGCATGGATGGTGTATGGACATATAACGGACTTTTAAAGAGAAGAAAAGCCGTCAATGAAACGGATTAGTGGAGACAAAACGTCAATGGTTCGGCTAGGCAAAAGTTGGAATAGTGTAAATGTTTTTTTGTATGTGATAGAAAATTGTTAACCAAATTATGGTTGGCTGCAGATGGCTGGTATTATGTTCCATAAAGACCTTGGTTGCAGGTGGTGGCAGGTAGGATGTTGAGGGAAGTAGGTAAAAAAGGTCTGGTTTGACGAAGTTGACAGCTGCGAAGGCTGGGTTACGGCCATTGGTTTCGTACTGCAACACGGGAAGAATTGAACTGTTGGGTTGGATTATTTGGTAATAGACGTTGAGCGGATGTGTTGATGGTTGGTGTCAGGAATCACCTCTGCGATCCGGTGAGACTTCCATGAGGTTTTGTTAATCCGTGTACGGTGCCCCATGTAACGTCAGCGGGCGAGAGTATAGGTTTAAACCATTGATCAAATCGTCCAGTTCTTACGGTAATCCGGAATAAACGTCGATTCGGCCGATGGCTACCCAAGTAACCAATGCAATCTGGAAGAGATCAGGAGTGCGGCAGTCTGGAAAGTGTTCCAGGGTCTACCAGTCTTCCCATCCATCTCACAAAACCCCTCCTTCATTCAACTGTCTCTTAAATCAAATCGCCTGAGCTCACCAAATCCGGTTTCGACCTTAAAAATATCCCTTGTTCGTATGCATTGGTATTTCTACAAATTCACCGCTTTCACTGCATGCCAATACCAAAAATACGGCCTTCACACGCCCTCGACTCTGCCTTACGTCGTACTCCTTACCTGACAACTATCTCTAATACTCCGAACACCAACTGCTCCAAATTTGGTGTTCAACACAACTTGCCTTACCCCTCCCGTAACGTGCAGCCTAATCTATCCCTCCACACGCTTATTCCTTGAACATTTTTAACCTTGCCCTCTGCAACCCCCTTCAGTCGATAGTCAATTCCGACTGGCTGGGATTTTCCAACTGCTCCTAATCACCCCTGTCTGATATCGACCCGACAAGTTCCATAAGTTTTTCCCTTTGCTCCAACATTCCCCCTTCGTTGGTGCCCAGTTGTTCTACGCCTCAGCAGTACCTCTCACTTCAACATTTACTCCAACTCGGCTTTGAGCCACCCCATCTGAAACTCCACTAGCCTCAACTACAACGTATTGCACTTTGACTCTGATCTCTACTCCTTACAATCGCGATAGCTTCCGTCTTTCAACTTAGTCTGCCCCCCCCCCCCGATGTGCCTGTACCACCTCCCACAAATAACATACCTTTGACCTTATTCAACTCTCGCTCTATTCTTGGCATACTCTTGCACCTAGAAAACGTCCTCACATTTAATTATGACATTACCTGAACAACGGAATCCTGGCTGCCTGAGAGCACTCCCAGTAATGGAATATCTTTGGCAGGACACTACCTATTAGGGACCAACAGGGTGAACTGGCGTGGTGGTGGGTGCCTAGTCTATGTCGAGAAAATCCGCACCACAACCCCTCTTTTACATACGGCACTCAGTTCTATTCACGACTCTCTCTGGTTCACTATCAACCTGCGGAGCGCTGTTCTTTATATAGGCTGCTTGTATCGGTCGCCAAATTCTCCCAGCTCCTTGTTTCCACTTCTCATTAAGTCTTTCAAATACCCCTCTTTCCTTCCTTCTGAAACCAAGCTTATTGCGGGTGACTTTAATCTCCCAAAAATTTGTTGGCCTACACACTCGGCTCCTCCCAATCTTATGGACCTGATCACTAGCATTCATCTTGGTGGCTGGAAGCAAAGTGTTATCGAACCTGTCAGAAACGGGAAAATACTGTATCTGATATTTACTCATAACATGCCTCTCATCGACGTGTCAGTTTCAAAACATTTCCCTGGCATTGACCAAAAATGGTTATCTGCCATCTTCCCCTTGGTGGCCTACCTTATCCTGCACACCACTCCAATAATGCCTTCCTATGCAGAAGTTGGGCCCCGCTAGTCGCGCTTATTCGTCAAAGGGACTGGGGTGAGTATTTCCTCACCCATGACCCTCAGCTTCCTGCGGACATTTTCTACTCCTTTTCCGACTGTCTGAAAAATATTGTCTAATAATTCCCAGGCTGTACCCGAAAAGATGTCCCCTGTCCCGCCACTCCATAAGAAGTATCATAAACTTCTCAACAAACTACAAAATTCTGACGACTTCACAATTTTTATCCGTTTTAACCAGCTCTCCTTACTTATTCAGTGACAAGATAATACGCGACTTCGTCACCAAGAAGCTAAGGCATTGAGTCATCCCAACAAGTCAAAACATCTTTCTATGTTGCACACTTCTTGGAACACTGATATTAAGGCCGGCTTCCAACCGCCGATTCTGGATAATAACATATCGATTACCTCCCCACCATGTATATCCGAACCCTTCAACGCATTCTTTGCTTCAGCCCTGGATCCAGCTACTAACACCGCCCCTACCAATCTTTATCACTTAATGACTCTGCCTGATCTACGATACCCTTTGATGCCAGGAGTATTCCTAAGTTACTATTCAAATGCAAACCCCCCTCGATTAGGCTCCGATAGATTACCACCAGTTGTTCTTGTAAATGGCGGACCGGATCTCCCTCTTTGTTGCCTAACCTCTCCACTCTTTCGCCTAATGGTAGCGCCGTACCTGCTAAATGGAAGCGCTCGGTAGTCGTTCTCATTCATGAAAAGGGACCACTACATGAGGTATCCAATGGTCGCCTTATAAGACATACCTTCATTTTATCCAGAATAATGGAAATCTTAGGCCAAGATCACGTTTCCAACTAATTATTAAGCCCCAACCTTATTGATGACAACCAACATGGATTCCTCCGTTCACGGTCCTGCATGACTAGTCAGTATGGTTTTCTAAATCTCATCACTGGCTTAGCTGAAAGTGGGAAATCTTTTGTTGTTCTTTATCTTGACTTATCTAGGGCATTTGACCGTGTAGCTCACCCCCACCTTTTATCAAAGCTACGATCATTCGGCATTATCGATTCCCTACTTTCTTGGTTCTCATCTTACGTATCATATCGTTCACAGGTTGTCTTGATTACCCGGCATACCTGTAACCCTGGGCTTGTTACTAGCGGCATTATTCAGGGCAGTAATTTTGGCTCTTTTCTTTCCGTTCCATGCACAAATAATATGTTTCCGACAACCCTTGATGGCACGCCGTTCTTGTTTGCGGACAACATTCAGATAGTCTTCGTTTTTTCGCCTGTCAATCTCAGTAATACCATTCCTTCAATATCAGCTGATTTAGATTATCTTGAAGAATGGAGCTCAACCTGGGCGACGAAATTCTCTGCCGATAAGCGCATTTTTCCTAATTAAAAATGACAAGTTCCTTCTGGTTACCTATGCATCGGCGGTTCACCCATCGACGGCCAGCTGTTAGTAAGAGATCTGGCTTAAATTATCCTTGCTCTTTCAGCTTTTCCGAACATGCTGTCTTCCAAACGGCGAAGGCTCAAAGGTGTCTTAGTCTTCTGTTCCGATCCTTTCAGCTTAGGGAGAGCTTTCTCTACATGTACAAAGTACATGCCAGGCCTCTTCTCGAATCTTGCCCCTTAATCTTCTCTAGCATGAGAAAATCCGACAGAATTATTATAGGATGTATTCAAAGAAGATTCACAAGGCAGCTTATCGGTCGGTCGTCAATCTTCAACTAAAGGGACCGATGTTTATCTCTCAAAATCGAACCGTTATGGCTTCGTCGCTTCAAGCAAAACCTGGTTCTCCTGTATGAACTATTGACTATGCAATCGTATTCCTCCAACCAGTTGTGCTTCTCCCCGGGTACTGGGTATTCGCTCCGTAATAGATAGCATACCATTACCACGAGGACTGTTCTACGCTCTAGGTTCTTTGTATTCGCGTACCGCTGAATCTGGAATAAGCTTCCTTTACACATCAGATCTTCTCAGTCATAGTATGCTTTCGCGCACGCTATTGATAACTTTCTTTCTGTACCAACAGTTTTGCGCTTATTCAATTTTCACATGAAAGAAAGTCAACCCTACGAGAAAGTCCTCGACATTGAAGCCATTGCTCTGCTTTCTTGCTTTAACGCTTCTGAATTCTTAATGCTTTGTCTGACCGCTTCTTCTTACACTTCGCCATCGACCTATTTAAAGCATGTCTGCGTACACTAATTGTTTTTCCATACCAACTTATAGGATCCTGCTTATTTCACTTTGACATAAGTCCTTTCAGATGCGTTCGCATTTTTAGAGAGACCACCGTAACACTCCTCACAATCTTTCAATATGCCCCATCGGCTCCACCATTTATTATCTTGAATTAGTTATATCACGTCTGCTGCCCTGAAACCGTCCTCAACAAAGCTGTAGGAACTGCATCAGTACCTACACCCTTGTCCGCTATGTAACCATATAAGTATACATTATATATATATATGTATATGTATATAAATCTTTGCTTACTCGGCCTCTTTTCCATACCAGGTCCCACTACACATATTTCCGTCACCACCTCTGCGAACTGAACTGGGAAGTCTAGTCTCATTGCTATCATTTGGTGTGGCTCACTAACTGGACTCTATATCCAGTCAGGACGTCGCCAACTCTAATCTCCATCCTATCCCCATCCAAGTTCTTTCCAAATTTTCATGCAGGATTTACCTTTTCTCTTCTACTGATCAGCAATTCTAGATCAAATCCCATCCTCATTTCTGAATCTTACTGCTCTCAGTTTTCCATAGTTCATCGATTCCTTTTTTGGTCTCACGCGTCATAGACCCAGCTTTGCCTTATTCCATCAATTAATCGACCAATATTGTGGTCTATCTACCACGCCATTCTCTACAGTACTACTTTTCGTCATTCCGGTTTTTACGAATCTTCATCTATTTACCAGTCCATGTATGTCTCTCTCCTTCAACGTCTCACCTTTCCTGTCCCCCACTGTATAGCAACGGAACGGGCATCAGCTCGACGCTCCTTGAGATAATTTTGCTTACGTTGCCTAATATCCACACCAGGTCTCAATAACATACACTTCCATCACCACTTCTGTGATTTTGAACTGGATAATCTAGTCTCATTTCGCTCACTTAACGTGGCTCACTAACTGAACTCAACATCCAGTTATGACGCCACTCATTCTGCCCAACCCCATACCCCAGCTACGTTTTCTCCGCAAATTCATGCAGAGCTTGGTCTTTTCTTTTGCCGGATGACTATTCTAGGTTAAATATCAACCGCCCCATTGAACGTTTTAGATCCCACAAATGCGTTTCCTAATTTAGTCTCACCTTATATGGACTAACGTTTTCTTAGGGATCCGCTTCATCGATGGATCCGCGCCTAACTTTTGGTCTTCCATCCGGTAACCTTTCTTCCTCAGCTGGGCCATGCCCAGACTGCGTTCCTCTACCTCGTTTCCCTTTCCAGTGATCCTCAGTGCCAATCAACCACCTCGGGAACCATACTGATCCCCTCCCTGGCTGGGGCACCTGGACAATAATGCTGTGTGGCCGTCCACCACCCGCTGTTCCCGTTGACTCTGTTGTCCAAGTTCCCACAACCTGACTAATTGATTCTGGAGCATAAACCCTTGTCGTAGTTGCTCAGCCTTCTGTACAGCCATCCTTGACTACTCAACCCAATCCAAACGGTGCTGGGCGCGGTCAGATACCCTGCTTTGGCCGGCGCATATCAGGCGTGCAGGCTGTCTGAAACGATGTGCGAGCGCAATTAGGCTGGTGGATCACACCTCCTGTGTTCACTTCACGAAGTGCATTCCAGTTTGGTTGTCCAGCGCAAGGTCAGCCCCACACACTAGCACTGGTCGCGGATTGCACACTGCAGCTCTCCTCACTCTTCCGCATTCTTCACTGTCGGTTGCGGATCACATGCTCCTACTGTCTTTTATCCACCTCGATTCGCTCATCCATAGTGGTTGTCAGCACTTTTATCACTTCCCTTTCGTGTCGTTCTACCAGTGTATGCACACCCACCCCCTCTGCTCTTCTTCCTATTTTTTTTACCATGACGACCCTCGTTGCTTGATGCCATTCTCGCCCGACGCACTTTGCTCTTCCTAAGCCCGAAACATTTCCTTTTCCACCCTCTTCGATTTTGTCGGCTCCTAATCTCTATTCGCTTCGCACCCCGGTATACTCGCAAAGCTCGTTGATTGCATACCTCACTAGCTACCCTTTTTTTGTATCCTTTTTTGTCCCACCATCTTTTACCTCCCGCCATTAAGCACCGGACACATCCGTAGCCATGATCCATCACCATATAGAAGCTCGTCTTCCCAAATTTTGCATTTTTCATTTTTTATTTTATTTTCTACTCACCACCACCAATTTTTCCATATTTATCTTCGCAGTTCTTCAGTGTATCTTCCTCTTAGGCAGTGCCTCGATTAGTCGCCTGCCAGCACGCAGATCTCCAGGTTTACTCCTTCAGCCCCGACGTACAGCTATTTATCGTGCCTTTTGTACTTTCACAGATTTTCCCGCCCGGGTAATTTTTTCTCCTCGGTCTTCATCCTGTATCATCTGCAGTAAAACGATATGACTGTTCATCTCGTATCTGATTTTCCTCGGCCAGTACTCTCATCTGCTTCATATATTGCTCGTCACAGTCACCGCCAGTGCGCCTTTCAGGCTTTGCTGCTCTTCCGCGTTCCACCCAATGTAAAGCCACCGTTGTGTCAAAGTCAACTTGACGTATGTATCAGGTTGTCTCGTTCTTTTCCTGTCCGTTCTTCTTTCGCTCCTGTCGTTTTTTACAATGACAACCCTCACTGCATGATGTCACTCTCGCCTCATCCGTTTTACCCTGCCCAAGCCCGAAATATGACCTTCTCCACTCATTTCACCCCCGTCATCTCCTAATCAGTATTCACTCGGTACCTCCATATGCTTATGAAGATCGTTGAGCGCATGCCTCACTAGCTACCATTTTGCGATACCCTTTATTGCCCATCCCGTACCTTCCGCCATTAAGCTCCAGACACATCCGTAACCACGACTATTCACCACGTAAGAATCCGCCGTTCCAATCTTTGAATATTTTCACGACAAAATTTGTTATCTTTTTACCATCTCTATATTTTCCATATCTGAATCCGTAGTTTTTTCGCGGATCCTATTCCTATGCAGTGCACTGATTAGCAACTTCCTGCTCAATCCAATTTTGTAATGGCATGCAACCCTTTAGTTCCATTCTCCCGGCTCCGACGCACAACAATCTATCGTGCCTTTACGTTCCATCACAGGCTTTCCCGTCCGGGTTTTTTTCTTCTTCTCGATCTTTATCCTGAGTCATCTGCGGAGAAACGATCTAACTGACCATCTCCCACCTGGCTTTCCTGGGTCAACACCCTCGTCTGCTTCGTACAATGCCCGCCACAGGCATCTTCACTGTGCCTTTCGAGTTGCGCTGCTTTTTTGCTTTCCACCTAGAGTAAAGTCGTAGCAAACTCATCATTCGTGCATCCAGTTTCAAACAGTGTGATTTGCCATACCCTGATCCTCCACTTCCTTGTTTCTCTGCGATGTAATTTGCTGTTATGACCGACGCATCTTTGCACCACAGTTCTTCTAACCTCCAGCTTACCCTCCCTCAGTGATCTTTTACATCTCTCCAACCACCCCGTACCGCCGTCCGTTCTGCATTCTCCAGCCATTTTCACGGCCATCCTGCTGCATAATGTGCGTCCATTTATTGAGGCTTCACCCATGTTCGACCGTCACCACATGTCACACATGCAATAATCTGACTGTTAGATTCACTCTTACCTGTTTTCTTCGATCTTTTCCTTCGTGTTCCCTCGTTTATAAATTCCTGCTCACAGCCGTCACTTCTGTGCTTCCAAAGTTGTATCTCTTTCTCTGTTGATCCCCCATGTTCACCCGTCATAAACAAATTCATCAAGGTTTATCCAAGTTAATTCTGCTCCATCTGACCCAACCCTACCTGTCTCTTCCAGGCACTGCTACTACCGTTTTCCGTCTCTCCACCGCTATCTGCTTGTTCCATGATGTATATATAGATGTTTTTGCACACATTCTCTGCCTCCTTCAGTTCCTCGCAGGCCAATTCTCGTGCCACCAGGCCGCCGCCCTTCATGATATATGTCCATTTTTTCCGTATCTTTGTCTCATAGTTACAGTATCTCGATCCTTCCACGGCAGTGCTGCCATATGGCTCACTCTTCGGGTCTTGCATTGCTAGCTCTCTGTTTTCAAATTGACACCTTCTGTTTATTGCAATAATGCATAGTTCACAGCTACCTAGTCCCCAGCTAAGTAAAGTAATTTCTCGCCCTTCTTTTCCTCTTTTCTATTTTTTTTCTCCATCGTTTCTTGCAACGACTGGTTCTCAAGCCCATTTTCAGTCCTTCTCATGTAAAACTCCTAGGTTCCGTCCTTCCGCACTTGGCTCAGCCTGCTGCTTCATCTGGCCTCGACCTTCAAATTTCCCGGACCCAAATTCGAATCCATCTCCGGGTTCACTTAATTCCCTAAATTACTCCCTGGTGCGCTTGCATTTATCTCCCTCTCATGCCCCCTCCATTTCTTCCTACCATCCTCTGTCTTGCACATTTCTAAATTTTTCATGATTTTTGTCTGTCAGCTTTGTCGCTTGTAAACATTTTGATCATGCAAAAGGCATGCTTCGGGAGTCTCCAAAATAAACTGGTAATATTATTATTATTATTTCGGTTCCGAAATTCTTGGGAAATCTTCAAGGTGTCCTCAAAAGCTAGCTACAAATAGTTATAAATCCGTTGGTGCTAGCTGTCGATATTTAGCTGCGGACTTGCAAAACATACTGTGGGGTATACGTAGATGGGCCGGGAACGATCTTCATGCTGTTCTGTATGACTTTGATGGCCTTCTTGCTGAAAACGCGAAACAGAAATGCCAGCCTGGCGCCAAGTAATTTTCTCAGACTCCTCCCGACTCCAGGAGTTTTCACCTTGTCAGTAGGTGACTAAGCTGAAGGGTTTCCAAGAGGACAACGGTGCTATTTTAGACCTGATCGTACCTTTCAGAAGCAATGAAATTGGAAGGATCCTGTTCAGGCCACATCCTAGGTGCAGTGACCATTCGGTTTTGGTTTCATACTTGCGACGATAAGTGTAGATGGTGACTGGAGTGAGGTTTGCTTTGGGGTAAAATTGAGTACTGACTGGCTGGATGTGAACCCCAAGTTCGAGGCGAGTACAAACTTTGACTATGAGAATACAAGTACCCAAAACGAAAGACAAGGCCAAGGTGTGGTAGATTTACCGTATGGGTCAAGCTGTGTCAGAAAGAGTCAAGTCCAAAAGATGATAGCCCATGTAAGGGTCGGTTATGGAAAATCCCCCCAGAAACACCGCAATTTCATGTTTTATTGACATCACACTATTTGCGTGGTTTTATACACTGTGTTTTCATGAATCAACCTTTGGCTGTTTGCTTCCAACGCACTATTCTGTCACATCCTATTTTGGACCTGCGTGAGACTCGGGCTCCTTTCTTGCAAGCTGCAACTTGCTTCTCGTTTGTTGAGTCCCTGTGATTGCTTAATTGAGGTTTGTATCTGTTTATGTCATTGTTCATTTGATAATCTCATATTGTGGAATTTTATGAACAATCAAGTTCCGATTTCGGGATCCTTTTCGATTCTTACTACGTACTGTTCAAGGGCGTCTTACAGCCCAATAAGGCGGAAAAGGTCGGTTTACCGATAAAGCTATTGGACAGATCATAAAAACGTACGTTATTCAGTAATATGACCAGTCCGGAGCGTCACAGAGACTTGCTAAGACCTTCTACGTTTAGACTTTACAAGTGTGCCTATTATTTATAGCACGCTGCCTGGTGAAGTGTGCTGGTCTGCTGCAGCCATTCTTCGGTATAACAGAGGTTCGTACGGCGCGAACCAGGCCTGGGGTTTTATCTGAGAAGAGTTACTTCATTTGCGTCAAACATTCGCACCCCTGTCTCTGCGTCATATACATGCAAAGAAACTTCCACTGTTTGATCTGAGGCTTAGAATTTGCCTCGGGGCATGAATCGAGCTCGGCAACTCTTTCGTGCAACCGAAGAAGGATAATAGACCTATCGAGGAATTCGCAATCGTTGACCCGAACCGAAATATTTGAAACGAAACTCATTTGCAGAAGCACTTGCAGCTGATTTTGTATATGCCCTAAAACGTACTTCTGCTCATCTGCAATGTAGATCAAGAACCACCTTTGGCATCCCCGCCTTGATACAGGACAATTCACTGTTCAGAGCTGGTGGACGCAAAGCGAATATCCCGACGGGGCACTAACAACCTCAGTATTCCCCAGGACTTCTGTCATTTTCAGAGGTATAATATAGTCCTCAAACCATATTCTTTGTGCTTTCGTCTAGAGGGAGGTAGCTGAAGAGATACTTCTAGTCAAAGCTAGACAATCTCAAAGACTGGAAGGTGTTCATCCACCGGTGTCGAAAGAACTGGCTGACATAATAACCCAACTAATCACATGATTCTTTAACTCGTTGCTGCTGGCCGGACGACTACCGTGAGAGCGGAAACAGGCCTTCATTGTCCCCTCGTATGAGAGCTGTTCAAAGTGACTACCGTTACCTATCATCCCACTGCTTAATACCCATGGTTGACAAGAGGCCGGAATGTCCGGTAGCCACACTAAGAGTGCCAATCTACTTTTATCACAGCAATATGGATTTTGAAGGAAGCTTTCGTGTTTATCCCATATGCCTGTCCATGAAGACTCCAGGGAGCTCAACCGAAGCGATCTTTGTTGACTCCAGCAGGGCTTTCCATAAGTTGCCGCATGGATCACTGCTGTAGAAACCCTGGTAGCTTAGTTTAGTGGCTGCACTAATTCCACCGATTGAAGACCTCTTACAAGACAGGGCGTCTTTTGTATGAGTGACCTTTTGGCTATCAAGCCCCTTCGATGCTTCTAGTAGAGTCCCAAAGAAATGACTCTCAGGGCCGCCAATTCTCTTGGCGTGCAAAAACCACCTGCCATAGGCTCTCTAATGTTTTTGCCTTGTTTACGCGGTTGACCTTGGAATCTTGAGGGTTATCTATCAGATGCCGATCGACAGGTTTGACAGGCTTATCTGGATACATTGGGACACCGTCTCGAGGTTTGACTACTCTATCAATGTGTAAATTTGCATATTTATGAGTGTGAGAAGGGTGGAGAGCGGCATCTCCTGCATCTTGCACTGGAGGTCCATCCGCCTGTCCGTTCGTGGGGGTATTAAGTGGTAGCGGTAGCATGAACTCTCAGGACCAAAGTCAATCTGGAAAGTGCATATGCCTCAGGTCGGGGTAGATAGGGAGCGATAAGTCGTTTCTTTTGTGTAACCGCCTGTGTTATCCTTCAAAATAAAGTGTGGTTTCTATGTCCTCCCTCGACTGGAATACGACTGACCTGTCATGTTCCCCCTCGGAAGTGCGACGGTTGCCGAGCCAGGAGGAGTTTAGCGGGTTACCACTTGACTCGTCGCTTGATAACGTGGGATCAGTTATGAAGATCTTCTCCAAGCCGCTGGCTTCTACCTTAAGGCGTGTGGAAGGGTTTGCGGTGGATTCATATACACCTGACAGATTCACCACGGAGATTAAGGGAGACAAAAGATGAGGCTTCTCTTGCGGGGGCACAACCGAGTTCAGAGCCATTAGCTGATGCTTTACAAACAGCAACTAGCGGGCCCACTCAGGTTTTTACTCCTTAAGGAGGGTGACAAGTCTGTGGGATGCCTTTTCAGCAGAAGTGGCGGAAAAGAAACATAGAAATGCGTTCAAGCGACTTTTAGAAGTCTTCTTGAAGAGGTGGGGCCGGGAAAGACACACCTGAGTTAATGCCCCAGCTTTGAGTTGGCGGGGCCTAAATTGGCTTCTGCCCTTCTGCCCCTAGTCTCGACTAATAAATATTGACCAGAGATACCCGTGTATCACCACGAGACTTCAAGGAAACCGATCTAAACTGGGAGCTGGCAAGAACGTCAAGTCCTTAATCTTCTGTTTACAGTGCAGTTACCAGTTTGAATGAACTCCTCAAGGAAGAATTGGAAGCGGACTCTGCAGCAGTGTTCAAGAGCAATCAGGATATGGCTAAGATACCCCTTTCCGAGTTGCTGGAGAATCGACAAAGTGGATCCTGTTGCGTTTTTTCAGTCTGCTTCAGCGTTCATCTCCTTCTTTCGTCTTTTTCGGTCGACCTTATAACTTTACTAACTGCTTTTTGGTCTTCCTGGATTTCTTACCATTTTGGGAGTGCTGACTGTCGGAAGTCTTGAATTTATCACGAACAATGCACCTTCCGACTGACGGTGCCTTTCCTGCTGAAGTGCCGCTGTTCGGTAAGCTTTCTATACGGCAATCCCAATATACGTCATGCTCCTCGGCTGTTGAAGAACAGAGGATCAGGAAAGTCGAGGCTCGGTGAGACCGGGGTTTCGCAGGCGAAAGACACCGTACCATCAATAGAACTGGCCGCCAGTCTTGGGTACTGGTTCTAAACCTGGTTGGATCCAAATGAATATGTAACAACGGCTGGATATGTGTCGCAGTTTAGATGGCTTAGTATTATGGTGGAAAGTTTATCTAACTAACCTTTTAATCAAGCCGGAGGGCCTGATTTCGTTATGGTTACCACTGCTAATTCGCTTTCTGCTCAACTGCTCATTCGTTTTTATGCTTCTTCAGTCTGCTTCTCTCCAAATTTTCCCCTCCGCTTTTCCCTTTCTCGTTCACCATCTCAGTGGTTCATACAGTAAAGACACTATGAAATTAGGAAATCCCAAGCAATATTCGAGCAAACTCTATCACGGAAGCCTCGCATGGGAAAAACAGGAGTGGCAAAAAAGTGAATGCTGGACCAACTATCTACCCAAATACCTGAAATTCAACTACTTTCGCAAAACAATCGCAAACGACTGAATACAATATGATTGGCATTTGTATGCGATACTGCGCCTGCTCGTCCACCTTTTTGTGGAACGTACAAAACGTTTTCAAGCTGTCAGGCCAGAATCGAAATTTATCAAAGTTCAAATTCGCGGCTCCTGGGGCTTTTTCCCGAAACCCACGGGTTCAAATATCTGGAAGCGAGTAAAGCTCACAGTTAACTTCCTCCATCGATGACTTACCGCATGAATTGATGTCCCCTCGTTGACCTTTGCCGACTATGCTAAAATCAGTTGCGTGGTCAAGAATATAACGGAGCGCGAAGCACTATTATTGAATATGGATACCCTAAAGCAGTGGTCCAAAGCGTGGGCCCCTCTTAAGATTAGCCTGCTTCGGAACTGCTCTACATTGTGAAGTGCAGCAGCTCCAAAACCTTATTTTTGAAAAAAGAAAACTTCTGAAAAGAACGACTGGAATCACCCGGAAGCACTGGAGAAAGCCTTGAGGCTGAGAAATGAATCGAACCATGGAATTACCAGAAATCCCCTCACTATGGAATTCAGGTAGTTTAGTTCATTTCGCTTTTTGCTTCGGTATAGATTATTTCCCCGCTTCCTTGCAGCTGTTTGGCTCTGTGAATATTTGTTTGTCCTGTGCCAGTTTTAGCAGGTTCCATTGTGCTGCATGACTTTCCATAACAGCCGGTGACAGCAGTTCTTTATCACCAAGAATCGAACCGGTGGTGCCCACTATCGCGCAGTCCACTAGAAAGGACAAAGGCGGTCAAGTAGAAGGTGAGGTATCATGCGGAAACAAGAACCGTAGATAGGAAGCAGAAGATGAAAGAATTTCTTGCGCCGCTCGCAAGCGATGGTCACATCGACAAGCAGTCGGGCTGCCAGGAGAGTGCATAGGATTTGTGTGAAACTTACTTTCTGGGTGTATTGCAAATCCACAATGATTGGGATTGGTTCGGGCGCATCAGGCATAGCCGGGGCTGTGAAAATTGGTAACAAACACTAGCAAATACATCCTAAAAACGAGTGCGCTAGCCGAAGGGAAGAAATGGATAAGGAAGGCCACCAGTCAAAAGGCAAGGCCGAAGGCGGGTTGGTTAACGATAGAGTGAAATTGGGAGAGGAACTCTAGCAGATCAGGAAACTAACAATATTTCATCGTGCGGGACATTGTGGAGACAACCTGCAATTAGTGAACGGCCGCTCCTAAAAATCGCCACGAAACTAGGGAACCGAGGCAAATTATTAGAGGGAATGGTCAAAGGCAGGGTGAAATTCTGACAGCAGACTGAAAAAGTAAAAAAACTAGTGAAGTAGCTACAGGAAGGCATATAAACCTGGTGATTCACGGGTTTCCGGAACCAGATATAAAGCGGAACAGAATGAGGATCAGGACTATGAGATTCTGTGTTGTAAAATGGCCAATAAGCTCTGATCCCTCTGGCCGGGCCACGAATAAATGAAGTCCGCGGCCGGAAAAATGGACGGCAGAAGTATCGGAAAGACAAGACCCACCTTGGCGGAGTTCCCAAATCCTGTGCAAAGGGACAGGGTTTTGGTTGTCTCGAAGGAAATAAGGGCTCGGATGCCGTCAAATCTTCCTCGAGCCGGAGGATGCAGCTGGCGAGTATGCTACCAATGGTATCTTGAAAGCTGGTATAGAGCCCACGATTGTAGAGCCCCTGAAGCTGGCAACAAGCAGGGCTATAGCGTCCATGGTATAAAGTTACGGGGTCAGCGGGTGCCCAAACGTGAACGGTGGGGAAAATCGAGCTGAAAGCAGGATACCGGGGAAGGGGGGACGAGTAATTTTCGCCTCCAAATCTTGTGAATGGTGTCGACGACAAAGAGGTCAGTGAAACCAAAAAAGCGGGGATGCCACTGGAGCTTGGGTTCGGGGGCACATATGATCTCAGTAAGTGACTTGAAAGGAAGTCACCGCCACCAGAGAGGAGCTTATTGATTCTATATGCGAAGGCTTGTTGCATTTTACAGTAAAATGAATTGGCAGTAGCCTCGAGCTATGCACAGATTGTTGTGCCCACCAAAATACGGCTAACATCGGAGGATGAGGTCTTTGATGCCTGCTTGGGGGGTTTCCTGTAGTAAAGGAAAGATAGAGACTATGGCAGATTAAGGGGAGAAGAGCTCTTACCAGCAAGCGGTAAAAACTGAATTGCCGGTTCTGCAGTGAATATGATATGCAGCTAGAATGCGAAGGAGCCCAGTGACTCCCCTCTAAATTCACCGACGCCCATTTTGTACTAGAGTGGAGGATACTGAGCTGCTGGCGGTAACAGATATTCAGTAAAGATGAAACAAAGCGCACCTTGGGGACTCCAACGCCGCGGAAATGGATTGAGAATTGGAGGACCTCCCACCGGGGTATTTTAAAGATGCACTTCTGCAAGCCCTGCTAGAAGAAGAGCTCATCTAACAAGTGCAACAGGGAGGGCGCTTACCGGATCAACCAGAACTCCGCGATACTAGATTCGGTAACGCTGGAGTATTAAGGGGACCTTAGCCCAGCTGTCATCGCACCTCCACTAGGGAAGAGCAATCACGGCGTAACGAACACCCAACTGGTGGCTTGAGAAGGCGCTTAGCTGGGAAAGTACCGCCTTAATCTCGGCGGACTAAAGACCCAGGTGCTAGTGAGCACGGAGGGGAATGTTATAGAGAGATCACTCACGGTAACGAGGAGGAAAAGTGAAACCATACCGAGGGAGAGTGATGGCCCTTCTTGAAACTTTTGCTCCGCAGGTGGAAGCTAAGCGAAACGGCTTGCCACGATGATGGAAGTTCAGCGCTTGGAATGTGCAGACTAGAAAGCACAGAGCCTGCAGCAGCTTTAGGAAGAGAGGCAACCACTTGAATCAACCAAAATATATGACGGCTAGTGAAAGTGTTTGAGAACAAAACTGCAGTGCAGATGCTATTAAAAAGAGAGGCTGGCGCGAGGGATGAGAAGCAACCCAAAAGCATGTTATAGCCATGTCAGTTTAAGCCGACCCTACCTGTTGTGGTCGGTAGTGTCAAAGACTCAAGAGCGAAGACTTTGAAATCAATGAAGCCAAGGCCAATGTGCAGCTTCACCGTTTCCAGGAAGAGAGTAGCAACCACAGCGGTGGAAACACGAACAGTTACCTTCTATTCGGCTAAACAGGAGTGCCACCGGTCCATATTGAGGAAGAATAGTTTGAAAAGGAGCTAAAGTGATACACACTAGGTAAGGCAGCAGGCCCAGATGAACTGTGTCCAGCCCTGATGGAGCAGCCAGCCAGCCCACCGGCCGAAACTCTTTCACATCCGTTCAGCCGGTCTGTGCACGACTGTCATCTTCCAATCGAATGAAAACTGGCACAAAATTAGCATTTCACAAAGGCGAGAGTAAACCTGACATCGGTGCTTCTAAAAACCATGAAAAGGATTCTGCATAACCAACTGGTCACTCTCCTTTCCGGAAGCAGGTTGGTTATTGTATGCCAACACGAACTTGTGAGGACGAGGTCGTGTACGACGAACCTAGGGTGCTTCCCGAATGAAGGTAAGTGGCGAATATAGAAGGCAAAAGAGTTGAAGTCTGTTACATGGACTTGAAGAAAGCCCTCGGCGCAGTTCACAGCAGGCCGCCGGAGCATAAGGTACTAGCCCTCGAAATCGATCGGTTAAGTTAAGAGTTGGTAGCCGAGTTTCTCCGCAAAAGAAGGTTCTACGGAGAGATAGAGGGACACAGGTCCAGTATGGGTGGAATCCCGCAACAGTCTATGCCTAAGCCACTTCTGTTTCTGTTGTATATAAATGACTTAGCTCACGAGCTAGACTGCTCACACTCTGCGTTCGCCGATGACTTTAAGAAGGTGAGAGATACTGGGGAAAGTGCCTTTCAGTGCGATCTCAATGAGGTGTGTGGGTAGTGCACGGGGCGGGAGCTCCCGCTCGACGCCGACAAGTGCAGAAAACTCACCTAGCATATCGCTTAGGTAAATCCGAGAGAACTCAGGGGCGGAGATCCTAGGGTGGTTATGAAAAGGACAAATGTCTTCAGAGACACTGGATTATTCATGATTGATAATTCTAAACCTCAGAGTCAACGTCGGGAAACCGCGAAGATAGGTAGTGTTGCACTTTCGTTCGTAATGAGAATCAATCCCTCACCTGGGCCACTGGTACTGTTGCCGTTCTAAACCACCCAATTAAGGTCGCTTCTGAAGTACGCCTTTTGGGCTTGGCATCGTAGCGTTACTAGTGATAGGAAGCTACCTGAAAGCGCACAAGGAAGGTTCGCACCAGTGATTGCCGAACCCCAAGGCCGGCCCTATGAAGGACGGCTTGAGGGGCCAATGCTCTCACCTCCAGAACAAGCGAAGGTGAGGGGATATCTCGTTCATGCTTTCAAAATTATGAGGGGCTTGTAGTGAAAAGGTTGAAGTGGTGAAGCTGCAAACTCGTATAATCGAAAACTGGTTGATCGAACCAGTACGAGAAAGGACCGGAAATGCTTGTGCTTGCCTCCTTACGGTCAGCTGTCTGCGGGTCGATTGGAATGCTAAGCGAGCAGGAGCGGACAGTATAGCAGAGCTGAGAAACAATTCAAATCGGCAGAGGTCCCAACCGAGATGTAAGGGACAATGCAAGCCATACAGCACGCCACCCTCTGAGCATCGGACAGATGTGAACAGACGCTCGTGGGAAAAACAGCTTTTGTTTCGAATGAACAAGTTTACCAATCTTGCGGCCAGGACGGGTAGTGAGAGGATGGACGGTATGAATCACTCAGAGAATTCTCAGCTCATTAGAAACATTGAGACTGGCATCAAATGAAACAGAAGTAAAAGTTTCCGTGGGTGGGACTGAAAGTGTACTGTCCGAATCACGACATCTTACCTTTGAGAGACCAGTAATGACGGCCGACCAGACTCATAAATGGTATCGATATTTCGCTCCTGGAAGTGATGCGAAAAGAGTATGTGTATGCTAGATTCAACTGGGTTTGACAGAAATACAACGAAGTAAAACGTAAGTGCACCTGGCTAAGTCATCTGGTGTGTAGGGGGACGAAAGGAGGACCAAAATTGGAAGCAAGAGGAGTGATTTCACGTACGATTTTAGTTTAAGAACGAATATAGAGGGGTCAGTCACAACAAAGCTACATCCAAAAAGCCGAAGGGGCAGCCGCAGAGAGGCGTGAAGCAAAAAATCAGTGGGACAAAACCCAAAGCCCTTTTTAAAAGTAGAGCATATTGACTACATGGTTAAAGCAAGGGCTTCCGTCCACTTTACATAATGAAATGTGGAGGTGGGAGAAGTTTTTAATTTTTTGTGAGAGCTTTCGGCTTTTCCACTGGATGATGGGTGATAAGACGTCTTACTAATGTGCTGAAATCCAACGAAAGAATTAAAATCCCGGAGAAGCTTGGATTGAAGTTGTGCACCCCTATCCGTGTTGACCGTAGAGGGAACACCAATCATAGAAATCCACTGATGTAAAATGTTATGACAATCGCTCAACGGGATGTGCCAGCTATGGGAACTGTTATGGGAACAGCCATGGGTCAAAGCGCAAGACGGTCTACACAACTGAGGAGAAGAAAGCATACGTCGTCCGACGGCGAGGGGCTAACGACCTCTTAGTAAACATGGAGAAAAAGTGCTTTTTTGTGAGAAAGAAACTACACGCTTATGAATCTTGCTGCGATAACAGGGCATAGGCCTTCTAGACTAAACACCCTCGTCACCATTCATACTCGGCCAAACAAAGTGGTGGGCAACAAGTCCAATGGAGGCGCGTGTTCTACGATGGAAGCTGAATGTGAATGCTCAAAAGCAAGAACCAAGGAGAGCAGGGAATAAACGGGTGCAGCTTGCCAGTGGAAACACCGCAAACAATTGTTCCACTTTCTTCAGGTAAGTGCAAGTGATTCAACTTCAACTATAAAGATGAGTGGAAGGTCTGTATTTCTTGACCATTCTTTTAGGCCTGTGCTATCTCAGACCAACTGGATGCTGCTGGGTTGATCAGCGGATGGATACAGGGAGGGAGAGGGCGTAAGCCGCTAGATTGCTTAATCCATGTATAAGCCTTATATCGATTGTACATCGGGGAATGTATTCCAGATGTCCAATCCCCTTGGGCGAATAACAGTCCCCTGCTTGAAACCAGTGCATAATTCAAAGGCTTTTGGTCGGTGTAGACAATAAAAGCTCTATCTTCACAAGTGTAGCAAAGGTGTTTTATTGCAAGGTAGACTGCAAGCAATCCACGACCAAAAGAGCTGCAACGAACATGTGGAGGTTGCAATCTTTGGGGGGAAAATGACGGCTGCTGTCTGACCCCCCCCCCCAAAAAAAAAAATCTGCAGCGATCTGGAGCCAACAGCTGTTTGAAATAGGTCTGTTCGCAGTACGGGAATAGAGTAGTCCTCATTACCCAAGTTTGCCGGCATGGGGACTTTGGACTGTGTCCGCCTGGCCTCTTTGGATGCTGATTTGGCCTCGAAGGTTGTTGAGAAGTGGCTGAGCTCTTTCTTTACAATTCAAGTAAGTGGTTGCAGTATCTCCGAACAGCGTGGTATGAATCGGGAGTAGTAGTTGACAAAGCCCTGATTCGGCGGAGACTCTTGAACTATTGGGGTTCAGTATAGTGCCGGGTAGCATTCAATTCGTTTTGAAGTGGCCTGATACCCTCACTTGTAACGTGATGGCAATGAAACTCCTCGGACTTGGCACCTAGGAAATATTAAGAGATAATGGCTGGGCTTTCATAATCTTTGAAGCGTTAGAATATCTACTGCAAATGTTCGTGAAGCTGATTTTCTTCCAAACTAGCAATGAGGACGTCATCAATATAAATGAAAGCAAAATCCAGACCACGGGCAACCCAATGCTCGACTTGCTGAGAGAGAAGGAGCAAATGACTGTGAAGGGAAAGAACACGTAAGTAGCAGTGCTTGAAAGAGACAGGTAGGGTTAGTTCAGCTTAACTCGGATAAATCCTCATGAGTTTCTTTGTGAATGGTGAAAATGGAAAATCGACAGAGAATGGGAAACAACTTCGGAAGCACGGAAGTGACGGCTGGGAGCGGCAGTTGAATAACGATGGAATACGAAGGAAAAGATGGAGGAAAACGGGTTTTTACTATATATATATATATATATATATATATATATATATATATATATATATATATATGACATTTGCAACGTCATCACTTATGGCAAACTTTTCTTATTTGATGATGGTATGAAGATAGTCTGCGAATTCAGACAAGAAAACCTACCTATAGCGCTAAATAACATCACGGCCGACATACATTCCTCATCCTCCTGGCGGATCGCTGGAAAGTGGAATTTTCATTGAACAAAAGCAGTTATCTCACGCTGAACTGCAACGTTCCTCATGATAAGCTTAAGACTGGCGGCGAATTTCTCCCGTATTCCCAGACAATATGGGACCTCGTACTACAATACCGTTATACATTCAATCGCTCTAAACACGTTTCCTACATAACTGTACAGGCAAACAAGTCCCTTGGCTTGTTTCAGAGAAATTTCTTTCTCACGAAGGGTAAGCAAGAGAAATACAAAACTTATGTCTGCCCAACCCTAGGATACTACACACGCGTGTTCTCAAATATGCAAAAACGTGCCATAATTGACGCTGAAAATTTGCGGCATCGATTTACCGAAAAATTAGTCCGGCCTTCTACGAACCTAAGCTGCAGACAGCGGTATGTGCTCCTGTAGTTTGGCCCTCTGTGGCTTGGGAGAATAAAATTTCAAACTAGCATCTTTGTTTGACTTGCTCCATAAACAAGCTGTACCCTCCAGCCAAGTATAGTTCAGCAAAAAACCAAAACATCAGCTGCTCAAAAGGGAAAACCGCATAAAGACACCTAAACCTCGGGAATCCTTAAGGCGGAACTCATCCTTTTTAAAAAGGTAACGTCGCAGTGTAAACTTCCAACTGATATCCGTTCCATAGATTCAAAAACCATATATGAGTCTAGATTACCCGCAGCGCTGGACACCCAAAACTAATCCTTCTTTGGAATTCATATATGACAATTGACAGAGCTTGCAAGGAAAGCGTTGGATACTAACCAGAACCCCCGATAACCTCTAGGATATTCCTTACCTTTCACCGCCGTTGCCATGAGCTTGGCATAAGTCTGCCAGGTTAAAATGCTTAAACACAGGTACTTTATGACCGAGGCCAGTACCTCTGAAATCATATTTGAATATATGAAATGCCACCGGTGGCATGAAAGATAGACTTTAAATATTACCAGCGCTAATTTTTATTTAGTCTTCGCCTCTGTCTCTAAACCAAGAAGCAGCCTCTGGCAGGCTCCTAAGCCGCCATCCAGCGGTCACTCAAGTGCGAATCACTAAACACTCGTAGCTCAACATCCCTCCCTATCACATGAATCTGGCATCTTCCCATGACTGACCTTCATAATATTTGGTACTTAGTCAACATACCCAGAAACCACCTGTGGATCGTTCCGATTCATCACGTTGCTAGTGCTGCAGGTAGTGCCCCATCTTTGTGCAACCTGGTGTTTTGGTGAGCATGAACCCAATTGGTTGTCCGCTGGCTGTGGTTGAATCCAACTCCCCCTGCATGTTCTGTTCCATGTAAACCACCTTCGGGTTCTGACTTCACAGATATGGCGAGTGTTACCACGGTACATCTGTAAGCATTCCTGGCTGTGATGGTCTCCCTGCACAGAGTTGACCACCAATGAGATGACATGGACATCAAAACGTAAGAGATTTGAAAGAAGAGAAACAGTACGCCATCTTTTTGTCTTCTAGTCACACCGGCCTCATCACTTGTACCCAGTGTCTCCGGGCTGCAGTGCTACTACGGAATAACTAGTGTGGCTGACCTATTCCGAACGCGGCTTGTTACCTGTGGTCCATTTTCTGGCTAGGGGGTGGGAGCTGTGATCACCCACCAAAAGCAGCTCCGCCTTCTGCGACAGTCAGATATCCGACGGTGATAAGACTATCAAAAATAATGAAAACATCTAAAATGTGTGCATAGCTCTTGGAGCGCCATGGGCTGGATGCCAGTGGATGTGAGTCTTGCTGCTTCCCCACCTGAAGTGAGCCCTAGTGCCGCCTACCATGAGTACTGAATGTAGACCGTCAGATTTTATTTCCCTGACAAAAATTTGGCCCAACCCCGTTTCCACTTCTCACTGTTCTTCAAACCAGTACTCTCATTGGTGTTGTCATGCTTTTTAATGTGACAACGACAACAAAGATATCACGGTAACCTTGAAATCACCGCTACATCAGACTTCTTTTTTCACACCCGAGTATAATTTCAGTACGCCAGCACCATTGGGTAGGGGCATAGGCAAACTAACGTCCACTGCTCTCGGCACGAGATCAGTTTCCTCCAGTGCATCACCACCGACACCCTTATAGTCTCTTCTACTTTGAGGCTCCTCAGAAACTATTCAGTATAGAATGACCACTACACCAGAAGAGACAGTAACAAGTAAAACGATATGCTAAAAGTATACCAGTCCCATTAACCCACATACTGCTCTTTCAAACTTATCTTACCGCCTCGGTGACAGACTACTTTCTGCGTAAGCAAACGGCATTTGAGGTTACCATTACTAACTCCTCCTAACCTTGAGGCCTTAGGCTTTTATTAGTATCCGAGCACTGCCGCGCCAACGTGCAAACCACAAGTCCTTTGGGATGCGTACGCAGTTTCCTTACCAGTGTGAGCAATTTTCTAGCCCGTAGCAATATAGCGCAATCCACTGCAAACCTACTCTACCCAGAGCGTGCAGTGAGTGCCACTGGCTGCTTCAACGAAACTTCATCCACGTCCCATTCACATGAATCTAACCAATTCGTCATTATTGTCATCATATATTACCATAGTTGACGGCTGGAACCACGTCCAGACTGCAACACCCATTTACTTCGGATTCGATGTCTCCCACTATCTCAGTTGCCAAACTGGATAACCGAGGATGCCACTTTGACCTGTACCGGGAGATACCCAAGTGAAACCTTTCAAAGCCATTGGGACCGCAATCAGGCCACACGACAGAAAATACTCCCAAATGCTTATCAGATCGTTTAGTGTTTTCTAACGCAAAGCCCCCTTTTGCTGATACTGCCAGTGCAGCCGACACAAATAATAGTCCACGCGCATCCTGCCAATACAAAAGGTCAAAATCAGTCATCGATTTATTCGGTCACATCTAGACCCACCCGGCTGATTGATCGACACATCCAATAACCCCCCAAATGAACCATACCTATGGGATGCTGTGCATTGCCAGTTGTGACGTTGAATAATACTGAGGCCATATTCATCAATATATATGTATATATTTATATATATATATATATATATATATTCGTCAGTGAAACAACATAATGACGCTTAAGTCCATGCGGAGATTTTTCACTTCAATATCCGTTGCAACAGTTTATTTTGCTCCCAAACCGTAGCCGGCTTCTGCTTGACTCCCCACTTCTCCGGGACCTTACAGTTGCGCTTTTTCACTTCTGAATGGTACAGTTTACTGATCCTGAAATTAAACCCACCTTTTTATGAGCTGCTGTTACTTCCACGCCCACCAGTGTCCTCAAATGCACTCTAATAAAATTGGTTTCACGTCTCCCTGTTTCAAGACCCATCCTGTTTATTGAACCCCCGTAAATCCGCCATTCAGGGTTAGCATCATCTTCATGGATTGCTATTCTCTTTGCATGCATCGGTTTCCCCGAGTATACTCCCATAGAATTTAATGTATTCTTGTTCAGAACTTACTGCGTTCGCAGAACCCCAGTGAGCCTCAGTTCCCCTTGGCTTGCGTCATTCTGATCTATAACTCATCTTTAGCACAACGTGTTTACGGTTTTCTTGGCATCCCCATAGTGCATCACCCACCCCCCTTGGTAAAACCCAAAACTGATTAGAGAATGCCGAGAAAACCATTATTAGAATGATCTATTCAAATAATTGCTAGCTATGTGTTTTCTGTTCCTGACACATTTGACGTTTATTGTTAAAAAGTTTGAGTATTTCTTTGTGTAGAGTAACACGTGACACCATTATCGTGCACTTGCCCGCGCGTCTCGACCATAGCCAAGAAATATATCACTGTTATAACTGTTATCAAGAGTGAATCTAACAACCAGATTATTGCTGGTATGACATGTGGCGACGGTCGAAAATGGGTGAAGCCTTAACAAATGGAAGTACTTTGTGCAGCAGGAAGATGGCCATGAAAATGGCTGCAGAGGGCAGAGCGAATGGGGATACAGAGTGGTTGTAGTAGTGTAAAGTATCAGATGAAAACGGTAACCCGGATGTTAGATGAACTTTGGTGCAAGGATGCAGCAGTTGTAACAGCGAAAAACGTGGGGGAGAAATGATGAAGTGGAGGATCAAAGGGATCATGTAATGATCCACCACATGGTTTGAAACTCTACGTTGAAATAATAATAATAATAATAATAATAATAATAATAATAATAATAATAATAATAATAATATTACCGGTATATTTCTCGGCCATGGTCGAGAAGCAAGCCGTAGCGCATGATCATGGTGTAACACTTTACTCAATAGGATGAAATATTCACAAATTCTGAATATGAAAGTCAATGGTATCAGAAATGGAAAACAAAGCCAGCAACAGTTTGAATGGATCATTCTGATAATGGCTCGCGCTGAAGTTTTGAACCGGTTTCGAATCCGGTCTGGGCACTGGTGCGCGGTGGAGATATCGGAAAATCGTGAACGCAGTGCCAAGGACACATTATAAACGAGAATGATGCAAGCCAAGGAAACCGGAGGCCCACCAAGGTTCTGCAGATGCAGTGAATTTTTGAGCAAGAGGAAAGAGGGGGGAAATTGTAGAGAAGTGTGTTCGGGAAAATCAATGCATTCGAAGAGGATAGCGATCATGAAGACAACGCAAACCCTGAATGACGGATTTACCGGAATGATTTTCGAAGCAGGGGGCATGAGACCATTTTTGTGAGAGTGAACACTGGTGGAAGTGGGAGAAACAGCAGACCATAAAAAGGTGAGTTCAGATTCAGGATCAGTAACGTTTACCATTCTGAAGTAAGAAAGCTCAACTGGAGGGTCTTCGAGAAGTGGGGAGTAAATTTTCAGCCGGCTACGGGTCGTAGGAAAGATCAACAGTGGTAACGGATGATAAAGTAGGGAATCTCCGCATGGACTTCGGAGTTATTATGCTGTTTCACTGAAAATATATATGTGTTGACACATTTGCCTTCAGTGTTATTCAGCGTCATTTCTGGTAACGTACGGCGTCGAGTGCGTAAGGTTCGTCTGGCAGGATAAAGTATGTGTCGGTCGATCAGTCGAGTGTGGTTGTATATTAGCGGCATGCGAGTGAACTGGAATTCGTGTTGGTTGCGTTCGAAAACGCTGAACGATCTGATAGGCAATTAGGAGTATTTTCTGTTTTGTGGTTTGATTTCGGTTCCAACTGCTATGGTAGGTTCCACTTGAGTCTCTGTCCGTACGAGTAAAAGTGGCATCCTCGGTTAACCAGTTTTGCGACTGAGGTAGTGGGAGACAACGAACCGGAAATAGAGGGGGTTGCAGTCTGGACGTGTTTCCAGCTGTGGGTTATGATAACGTAATAATGAATAATAACGGTTTATTTGGGAGAAGTCCGAGGCATGTCAAGTGCATAATCAGCTGTTTACAAGTGACGGAATAAACAAACAAAACCCTTGAAATGTGGAAATTAGCATGACAGGAGTTGAAAAAAGGGCTAAGACGGGAGAGTTACGTGGGAATGGAGAGCAGATAAAAAGCAGCAGTCAGGGTGTGCCCCTGCTGCAGATCAACGGTTAATGGAGGCATATAAAAACCAGTAAAGGACGAGGCATAAGAGTGACAGAAACTACGGGGTTAGATGGAAGCAAAGTGGTTGAAATTAGTGGCATTTCCATTTGTTTAGTTCATTAAGAAAATGGCCATGGCTAGTCAAACCTTGAAAACTCAGTCAGATAGATGAAACTGTCTATCGTTGATTGTGTCCCTAATTGAAGGGACCAGGGTCGGAAAAGGGGTTGGGCTTAGAAGTCGAGGCCCCTCTCGTAAGCTATTTATTCTGCCATGCTCATATCAGATAACTGGAGTACAAGGGTGACGCTGAGATTTGGGATGAGTGCCGACAGAAATTGGGACTTGGTTTGTGAAGCTCGAAGGGTGATGGGCAAATTGTTCCAGACTTTGGAGTAGACAAGAAGAAAGAAACGCGACCGTATGGCCGACTTAGCTATACTAGAAGGGACAGTAAAAGGCCTGTGCCGAAGTGAGTAGAAGGTTTCACGGGAGAAGCTTACTGGGTCAAAGAAAAAAGACTGATTATGGAGCAGGTTATACAAGAAGACTAAGTTCAGTCTTAAGCGGCGGAGCCAGAGTGGGTTAAGATTCAGATTTTGGCATCGTTCTCTATAGCTTAAAGACGTGGACCAACCGAGTAGTTGTTTGGTGAAACGCTTTTGTATGCTTTCAATCGCAACTCTGTCGAATTTCGTCACGTTAGAAAATATTATTAGGCAGTATTCCAGTAAAGGCCTGATGTGTGATTTGTAGATGCTGATGATGCTGTCCCGGAGACGAAAGGAGCGGAAGAGAAGGGCCACACTTCTTCTAGCCTCGGCCGCTTGGATGGCAGCGTGCTCATAAAAGTTGAGGAAGCAGGAATAGTTGGGGCCCAAATCGCGGATGGTAGGTCGACTGGCTATTGGGGACCCACCAAGAGTTAAGGATCCAGGGGGCAATTGGAACTTGTAGGTTAGGACCTCGCACTTATTAGTGGAAAAGCTCATCCTCCAGGTGTGACACCAGCGATCAGGTGCAGCGAGGTCAGCGGAAATGCTGCAAAGAGTAGGGATAGCATCATTAAAATTGAAAGAGTAAACTATTTTTATATCTTCTGCAAACAAGAATGGCGTGCCGTGGTGTACTAGATCCAATGCGTCGTTAATGTACATCAGAAATAGGAGAGGACCCAGTACGCTTCCCTGTATAACGCCACTTGTAACAGGTTTCGGTTTAGAAGTATGTCCGTTGGCGAGGACCATTTGCGAACGATGAGCGAGATAAGATTTCAACCAAGAAAGCAGCGGGTCACCAATGCCGAGTGAACGCAATTTGGAGATAAGATGCAGGTGTGGAACACGGTCGAAAGCCTTCGACAGATCTAGGTAGACAACTACTAATGCCTGCTTGCTATCAACAGCCTTAGTGACTAGGTTGAGGAAGTCAAACTGACATGTGGTGCATGATCGCGATTTGAGGAACCCGTGCTGCCTATCGCTAAGAAGGTTAAAAGCGAGAAGATGGGTGTAATGCCATCTTTGACAATCGTTTCCATTATTCTGGAAATGATAGGTGTATGGTTGATGGGACGGTAATTAGCAAGTTCGTGGACAGGTCCATTTTTATGTCGTGGAATGATAACCGAACGCTTCCAGTACGACGGTACCAAACCAAATTTGAGTGACAAGGTGGATAGGTTCAGAAATAGAAGTGGAAGGTCCGATCCACCGCTAATTATTGTGGCTGGGGCAACCCGTCTGGTCCAGGGTGTGCATGTGCTTTATAGCGTGAAATGAGCCTGGAAAGAACGTTTACTTCAAAGGTTAGGGTAGATAGGAAAGAGCTGGTAATAGCCAGAGGATTTGGGGGTGCTTTGTCTGCGGCAAGGGCCATGGAATTGGCGAAGTAATGGTTGAAGGCCTCAGCGATATCAGAAAGGGAGGTGGCCAAAGTTTTTTTCGGTAATACAACATATTGGACCACAGTATCTGTTACCGAATCCCTAGATTTGTGTAGGAGTGAGAGTTTAAATGCTTTATTGAGATGCCTTGGGGCTTTGGATTCTTCATTGCGGAGCTGTTTTTCCTTTAGGTCCCGGATAATATCAGTAAGACCCGTTCGCCTTATGAAGAGAAAGAGGTCGTTGTTTTGGAGGTAAAGTCTTTGCATCTTAAAGTACTTTCGTTGGAAGGAGGCAAGTTTGGACTTCCTAGGGGAGGAGTTTTGGGATATTGGGCTAAGTTTCAGGAGGCAGTTTCCCATGTTAAGGTAAAAGTGATCAACCGCCTGTTGGGGGTCAGCCGTTAGAAAAAATCTGCTCCAATCTTGGTTACGGATGAGATTGGACAGAGGGTTCCAATTTAAACGGGCGGGATTGTTGACTTGGGTCAGATAGTCTGATGGATAAGGATGGAATGAAAGATTACCGGCCACTATCTTATGGTCGCTACCCGGAAATTTATTCAGAACGGAGACTGAAAAGTGGAAAACGCTGTGGGTGAATATAAGATCTAGTATGTCGGCGTTTCTAGTAGGGGTTTTAACGTGTTGCACCCAGCCCCCAATGTGAGTATGGGACACAAAGTCTATTAAGTTGGGAGGTGCTATGAGGTTTCGCCAGGATATTTTAGGCCAGCTAAAATCACCGGCTATGATTTTCGCTGCAGAAGGTAGTAGTGAAAGGTAATCAAAGGCTTCAATTAAGGGAGTTAAGTCTGCAATAGTAGATGAGGGCGGGCGATAGACACAACCAATGTGCATGACTACAGTTGAGAACCGAATTGTGAGCCATAGAGAATCCGGAATTGAGTCGAGTGTGGCATGTCTGATGGGGATTACTGAAAGGGCATGCTGTACGTACACAAGGCACCCACCTCCGCGTCTGTCGATCCTATTTACCCTAAAAACCTTGTACCCTTCATGCATAATTTCGCTTGTGCTGGTGTGTTTGGTGAGCCAGGCTTCAGTAATAAAGATGATGTCAGGACTGGAGGTTATGACATAATTTTTTTAGTGATGAGGCTTACTTAAGATGGATCGCGAATTAAATAAGATGAATGACAACCCACTCATGTGGAAGTGAGTGTCAGGGTTGGGTAACGTATGGGAGTTTTTTGTCGGAGGAAGTGCACGGTGAGGGGCGTGAGTTGGAGCTATTACTGAAGAGGAGGAAAAACGAGCGTTAGATGCCTCCTCGATGGTTTCTGAAGAATCAGCCTCGGACGAACCGGAAATAATCAATTTTGGGTTATTATGAGGTGAAAGAGAAGACCTTAGACGAAGTAGTCCTGCTACTTGTCCTGATTCGTTGAAATCGTTCGATGCTCCAGTGCAGTAACAGAATACGGGGTTATGGAAGGTACTGGCTTTCCCACGTGACAACCTTGGTATTGGTTGGTGTTGTGTGGTAAGAGCAGGCCTCAGAGGGTAACGACTAAAAGAGTTTGGGGTGGCTTCGCCGCCCATCGATGCGGCTTGCCCGGGTGGGGAAAGATAGTAATCGGCTGCTGGTAGAGGGGGTATATGGAGGTTATTTTGAAAGGAGGTATTGGTAATACGCAGTGTTGCGTAGTTGGCCTTCGGAGTTCGGTGTGCTACCGAAGGTATGAACGATCGGTAAGGTGCCGGTATGAGAAAGTGGTTCATTAGGGCTAGAAGAGATGAAAGAGTGTGAGATTGCATGCCACAGGGTGAGGAAAATTTACTGGGAGGGAGTTTGTTGATGTATCCTGCGCGTACAACTACTGTGGCGGGGCAAAACAAAAACCTTGATATGGTAAAGGAACTAACGGGATGAAAGGTGAAGGCACGGAAAATTTAGGAAATGATGAGCTAGGCAGATGCAGCTTTGAATAATAGCTGTGAGGTGCTTTGCGAGCATCGTCCGTATAAATGCGCGTAGAGCGGGGATTTCGCTGGGAGGAATTACGGTTTGAGAAACTATTTATTTTGGGAACAGAAACTGTAGGTCCCGGCATAAGTGACATCTCACAAGGGTGTCGGTTCGCTTCTAATCTTTGCATGACATTGGGGGTGCAGCCTGGTGATATAAGGCGGTCGTTGCCTAATGAACTAAATGTTGAGGCCTTCAGTAGGGATGGAGTGTGGGTTGCCCAATTCTGGATTTGCGACCATGTGTTACCGTTGGTATCAACACTCTGCATTGAGGGCCGAGTGTAGATCGTTACCAACTTTCGGCCCATGGGTGATAAGTAAGATTGCAACAGTGAGGTTGTGTCCCTTGGGTAGGCTACTTCTTGGCAGCTTGTTTACGGGAGTATGCCCTGAAGGCTGACGGGTTTGGTTTGAGCGAGAATGACCTAGCAATGGTATAGTGCGGTCACGCGGATGGGTTTTAGTCGTGGCTATGTGGTGTGGACAAGAACGACCATACTTTGGTTTATGTGTCGCATTAGGAGAGTGATGCAAAGTTGTTAGGTCAAGGAGGCTACGCGATTTAGGTAGCTGCATCTGATGCACAAAGCTAAGCTATCTGGCAGGACTCGGTGAATTCGAGTCCCAGGCATCTGCGACACTATTGACGAGCCTAGGGCGCTTGGAGACTGGTGGATTTGGAGGAGGCCCAGGCGTTGCGTCAAGGTCTGCATGAGACAGTTGTTGGCTGACAGACGTTGGTTGCATAGAGTAGGTTAGGGGAATGACGGGGCCAAATGTCTTTTGGGCGGATTCCTGCCTTGGATGTTTGCGAGAGTTAGACTTCCTCAGCACTTCTCTTTGTAGTGGTGTTTTGTCGGGTGCTATTCGAGTGTTCTTGTATGGCGAATTAATAGCAATAACTATTTGTTTATGAATAAACTCACTGGCTGTCAGTGAGTCCGGAAATTGGAAAAGTAGAGGGCATTGGTGTGGTTGTGTTTGTTTTCGTAGTCTGCTGCTAAGGCTATCACACGTTCCATGTTAGCGGCCTTTGGCAAGGTACTGCTGACTATGTTGAGTGGGGCCCTATCGAGAATGTTAAATACTATGGCATGATTCGAGTTTCGTATTCGTTTTGAAACCTCTGCAGATATGCTGCCAATAAAGTTACACGTGGCAACTAAGTTACAGTCCGTAGTTACCATAGATGGCTTGAGGAGTTGAGCCAGTTGTGTCAGAATTCTGGTGGCTCTGTCGAGGGCTTCAATCCGCGATTCGAGTGAGCTAACGTGTTGTAAGAGGCTGTCAATCTTTCTACTTGCGTCATCATGGATGTTCGTTAATGAGACGGAGCATGGCGTAGTGATTGGGAGACGTACGGCCACGCGTGGCAAAATCTTACCGGCCGGTCTGCTTCTTTTGGAACTGCGCATTGTGACTGCAAGCTCCGGTTAACCAACTAGTTTTATTGAAAATTTAACGACTGCAAAGAGCTTAGATACGGAACGGAGTTGAAATTCCATAGGAAGTCACCTAGGATGTGTACAAACAGGGTTGACCAGGTGGTTTCACTGTTCGGACGACAGGGGGTTAGAGTTTTAGCCAAGGAGGAAATGATAGCTAAAAGGGTTGATTCAGCAAACAACCGCTGAGTATTTTGTAGATGGGCTCACAAGGAGTGATTTGGGGCAGGTATAGATCTAGATTTCCTATTATAGGGTTTTGTTGATTTTTCGCGGTAATAAGTTATGGACCCACAGTGGTGCGACGCAGTTATTGCCACGGACTATTTGACGCTTCAGAGTAGATAACTATTACTGCTAGGAGCTAAGTAAAAACAGGACTAAACGATGGAAAAAGGAAAAGAACGAGACAACCTGATATATACGTCAAGTTGACTTTGACACAACGGTGGCTTTACATTGGGTGGAACGCGGAAGAGCAGCAAAGCCTGAAAGGCGCACTGGCGGTGACTGTGACGAGCAATATATGAAGCAGATGAGAGTACTGGCCGAGGAAAATCAGATACGAGATGAACAGTCATATCGTTTTACTGCAGATGATACAGGATGAAGACCGAGGAGAAAAAATTACCCGGGCGGGAAAATCTGTGAAAGTACAAAAGGCACGATAAATAGCTGTACGTCGGGGCTGAAGGAGTAAACCTGGAGATCTGCGTGCTGGCAGGCGACTAATCGAGGCACTGCCTAAGAGGAAGATACACTGAAGAACTGCGAAGATAAATATGGAAAAATTGGTGGTGGTGAGTAGAAAATAAAATAAAAAATGAAAAATGCAAAATTTGGGAAGACGAGCTTCTATATGGTGATGGATCATGGCTACGGATGTGTCCGGTGCTTAATGGCGGGAGGTAAAAGATGGTGGGACAAAAAAGGATACAAAAAAAGGGTAGCTAGTGAGGTATGCGATCAACGAGCTTTGTGAGTATACCGGGGTGCGAAGCGGGGAAATGTTTCGGGCTTAGGAAGAGCAAAGTGCGTCGGGCGAAAATGGCATCAAGCAACGAGGGTCGTCGTGGTAAAAAAAAATAGGAAAAAGAGCAGAGGGGTGGGTGTGCATACACTGGTAGAACGACACGAAAGGGAAGTGATAAAAGTGCTGACAACAACTATGGATGAGCGAATTGAGGTGGATAAAGGACAGTAGGAGCATGCGATCCGCAACCGACAGTGAAGAATGCGGAAGAGTGAGGAGAGCTGCAGTGTGCAATCCGCGACCAGTGCTAGTGTGTGGGGCTGACCTTGCGCTGGACAACCAAACTGGAATGCACTTCGTGAAGTGAACACAGGAGGTGTGATCCACCAGCCTAATTGCGCTCGCACATCGTTTCAGACAGCCTGCACGCCTGATATGCGCCGGCCAAAGCAGGGTATCTGACCGCGCCCAGCACCGTTTGGATTGGGTTGAGTAGTCAAGGATGGCTGTACAGAAGGCTGAGCAACTACGACAAGGGTTTATGCTCCAGAATCAATTAGTCAGGTTGTGGGAACTTGGACAACAGAGTCAACGGGAACAGCGGGTGGTGGACGGCCACACAGCATTATTGTCCAGGTGCCCCAGCCAGGGAGGGGATCAGTATGGTTCCCGAGGTGGTTGATTGGCACTGAGGATCACTGGAAAGGGAAACGAGGTAGAGGAACGCAGTCTGGGCATGGCCCAGCTGAGGAAGAAAGGTTACCGGATGGAAGACCAAAAGTTAGGCGCGGACCCATCGACATCACCTACCCCATATGCCTTCTCCATCGCCAACACATTAGTACCCCTTAGAATGACTTACATCACTCACACTTCTCTTGTTAGATTCTCCCCAATTCACGCCCTCTAACGTCTCCTACCTATTATCTTTATCATATTTAATTCGCTTTACTCGGTCCGAACTGACTCCATTCCCCTCCTTTATTTTGCCTTAGCGCCCCAACACTTAATCCAGTTCCAGTGACCACCACTTACCTTCTAAATCATCATTCTTATTCCTAGTTTTGGTCAATATTTTTGTACTTCCATTCACTCCCAATGGCTCACAGTCCTCATTCTTCCAAAAGTAGTCTGTGTCTACATTACTAGATTTCTCTTTTCACCAATGACCGTTGATCCTCAGCTGGGAGCATCCCAGACTGCGTCTCTCCACTCTTATGCTTCCAGACACCAACCGGCGCGCATCTCCCATCTGATGTCTTGGAATGATCCGAAGATAACACCAGCGACATATCTGGCCCAAACGTCAGGCTTTAAATCTGGATCCCCCACAATCTCCTAGACTACGCCATCTCTACGTCTGTATGATCTCGGCCAAAATCACCTGTGCAAATCCCGCCGGTGCGGGGCGCGGACAGATCCCCCGCTTTGGCCGGTGCACATCGGGCGTGCAGGACGTCTGAAACGATGTTTTCAGGTTGGGTGTCCAGCGCACGGTCAGCCCCACCCACTAGCACCGGTTGCGGATTGAAAAAAAACAAGAAAATGGAACAAAAGGAATACCGTTCATATAATCAAAATTTTGCTGTCTCCTCCAGCCAACATTGACTCTCCATCGTGCTCGCTTCAAATTTGCCTGCATAGCCTGACGCTTTTTTCGTCCGGCAAAAGTTGCTTTTTTTGGTGCACAATTATCGTATACTTAAAAACCCATCAACACTTCTGGCTCATTATTCCCAGTCCACTTCTCGCGGTTTCATGCCAAACTACTCATCAGTCTTATTTGCAAACTTAACCACTCTCTTAGATAAAGCCCACCCCTTTTTGCTACTTTTACCGATACACTCCAGAAATAACGCATTTATTGCTGTCACTAACTTCCGTACCACAACCTCCAGACAGTATATGACACTGCGAAATTTATCTCTTGAGATTCCCAATAATTGACGATTCTGTGTTTGCTTGCTTTCTCTGCCAGCTCCTCTGTTTGCCCACTTAAGGCTGTTGCATTGCAATGTCCTCATCTTGCAAGGTATCGTGTCCCACTTTTGCACATCTGATAAGCTCTTGTGCCGCAGAGTTCTGTTCTGTCGCCACAAAGTGGTCCACCTTTTGTATAAAACATAAACTGATAGTCTTCTGCACATCACTTCATCGTTTTTTCCAGCTGTGTCCATCCTATTGTTGTAGTTGAGCACCACGCAACGATTTTCTCGATAATTCCAAGTTCATGCTGATGCATTACATTCCTTTTTTTCTGAAAGCAAAACAATCCACTCAAAGTCCATATGTTTTATCGGGTCACTTCCTTCACCATCACTCTGGCAACCACGGTCCAGATGTGTAGTCCATTTGGTTTATCACACACTCCGCCCATATCCGGCTGCCTAACTCTGCAAACCTATTCATCGGTTGTTCTTTGTATTTCCTTTCTCATGCTCCATTCCGATAGATCGTCTCAGACACTTCCGATACTTGATACATTTTTTTCACCACTTAAAGTCTTTGCTGAGAATTATCAGTATGTAAATACTTACCTGTCATTCAACCGGTCATCCTTCTTGCAAGCCACGTTTCTGCCGCTATCATAGCTATGCACCACACGTCGATTTTTTTTTGTCAGTTACCAGTTTTTTGCTGAAGCATTACATTCCTTTTTTTCTGAAAGCAAAACAATCCACTCAAAGTCTAAATGCTTTATCCGGTCACTTCTCTCACCATCAATTTAACACCCACAGTCCAGTGTGTTGTCCGTTTCGTTTTACAACTGGCTCAACCGATATACGGTCACTGTACCCCAAAATTGCTATCCTCGACCGATTTTCTTGGTCTTTATGTATTATGCCACCATTTTTTATCGTCTAATTTTTCACCGCAACTCCTTTCATACATTGTAAAGCTCCATTGCTTGAATACGTCTCCTTCAGGAATGTTTCTTCTTCACGATATCTGCTTATCCGTCAATCCAGTTTAGTTCTCTGACAGGACAGTCTTTCTTCTGTATGATTTGCGTGATTTTGTACCATTCTCCACCCACCCCACATTTTGGCAGAATAACCACGCCTACCTCCAGCCGGATCGACCACCTGACCTTGAGTTTAAATTCACCGGGCGGTATCGCAGCAATTGACTTGAATGCCTTCTCTTATATTCAATCGCGTTCGCATAATTGTACAGTCCCACTGTAACTTTCATTCAGCTTTCAACTGTACCGTTTGATCTTGCATTGCAGCATGCTTCGGGGTTATCCGAAATAAACTATTATTATTATGTAGGCTTGACTTTTGGTTACGTGAACGTTGAATAAGCGCAAAACAGTAGGGACAGAAAAGAATCTATCTATATCATGCAGGAATGCATACTCGAACCGAGAAGGTCTGATTTGTAAAGGAAGCTTAGTCTAGATTCAGCAGCACGTGAAGAGAATAAACTTAGGGCGCAGGACAGTCCTCGCAGGGGGTGTGGTAAGATTATAATCCTCAGTAAGTGCATCAGTTAAAGGTTGTTTATTGCAGTTAGCTTGTTCGGCCATCAAAAAAACAAACCCGCAGTCGCAAACATGCTCGTCTGCAAAGTCACTGTCCTCTTCTCTTGAAGACAGTCGCCGCCCGAAGGAGAGGCAGTCTTGTGGTTCGCCTGTCGTCGTTCACTTTACTGCGTTTTGTCTCGTGGCAACGGCGGCTCTGGTTGTCCACAACTGGCCGTAGTTCCGTTTGTAGCAATGAACTATTTACTAAGTGGTGCGTACTCGCACCGCAGTAATATTGTGCAGTCTACTACGGAGGAAATATCCGGTATCCGAAGAGAGGCATAAAAGGTTGGTTAAGTACTACTGCTTATTCAATATTTCATACAGAAAAACCAGGTTCAGCTTGATGCTACGCAGCCAAAATGTTCCGATTTTTAGATAAAAACATTGTTCTTTGTTGTTTGATTTAGATGACCAACCGATAAGCTTGTTAATGAATCTTCTCTGAATATGTCCAGTAGTATTTCTGTCAGATGTTTGCACGTTGGATAAGATTCAAAGAAAATTTTCGAGAAGGGGTTTGGCATGTACTTTGCGCCTGTGAAGAATATTCTCCCTAAGCTGGAATGATCTGAACAGAAGACTAAGACACTATCCAACCCTGGCCATTTGGAAGAGAACACGTCCGGAGAAGTTGAAAGAGCGAGAATAACTTAAACCAAGGTCTCTTACTGGGGTTGGCAGTCGATGGCTGAACCGCCGATGCACAAGTAACCTGGAGAAATGCGGCATCCGTAAGCAAGAAAATTACATTTGTTGGCAAGGACTTTCATCGTCCCCAGGGTTAGCACCATTCTTTAAGTGCGGCTAAGTCAGCAGAGGTTTTGAGGATGGTAGTACTGGAGTTGCCAGGCAAAAAAGTGCAGACTATCCTCATGTCTTCCGTGAACAAGAACAGCCAGCCACTGAGTGTTGCCGGAAACATATCAATTATTTATCGGAGGCAAGAAAGGGGGCCTAAAAGGCTGCCCTGAATAATGCCGCTAGTAACAAGCCCAGGGTTACAGGTATGCCGGGTAATCAAGACAACCTGTGAACGATAAGATACGTAAGATGAGAACCAAGAAATTAGTGGATCGATAATGCCGAATGATCGTAGCTTTGATAAAAGGTGGGGGTGAGGTACACGGTCAAATGCCCTAGATAAGTCAAGATAAAGAACAACAAAAGATTTCCCACTTTCAGCTAAGCCAGTGATGAGATTTAGAAAACCATACTGACTAGTCATGCAGGACCGTGAACGGAGGAATCCATGTTGGTTGTCATCAATAAGGTTGCGGCTTAATAATTAGTTGGAAACGTGATCTTGGCCTAAGATTTCCATTATTCTGGATAAAATGAAGGTATGTCTTATAAGGCGACCATTGGATACCTCATGTAGTGGTCCCTTTTCATGAATGAGAACGACTACCGAGCGCTTCCATTTAGCAGGTACGGCGCTACCATTAGGCGAAAGAGTGAAGAGGTTAGGCAGCAAAGAGGGAGATCCGGCCCACCATTGACAAGAGCAACTGGTGTTAGGCCATCCGGGCTTAATCGGGAGGACGGTTTGTTATTGAATGGTACCTAAAAAATATTCCTGGCATTGGATGGTGTCGCAGAAATGACAGAGTCAGTGAACGGTAAATATGGGGAGGGCAATGACAGTAGTTGGATCCATGGCTGAA
Organism: Fasciola hepatica; assembly: GCA_948099385.1. Lineage (NCBI taxonomy): Eukaryota > Metazoa > Platyhelminthes > Trematoda > Plagiorchiida > Fasciolidae > Fasciola > Fasciola hepatica. The sequence goes on along the minus strand of CANUEZ040000060.1, from coordinate 3,320,683 downwards.
GCAAAGGGAGTATTGAAGGCTTCGGCTAGTAAAGGTGGGCAGGTGATCGGTGCGTTATTATCCAGAATTAGCAGTTGGAAGCCGGCCTTTATATCAGCGTTTCTGGATTTTTGCTACGTAGAAAGAAGTTTTGACTTGTTGGAATGACTCAATGCCCTAACTTCCTGGTCAAAAAGTTGCTTATTATCTTGTCGCTGAATAAGCGCAGAGAGGCGGTTAAAACGAATAAAAATTGAGAAGTCGCTGGGAACACGTGGTTGCTTGAGAAGTTCGTGATACTTCTTGTGCAGTGAGGGGACAGGGGATCCGTTTGGGGTGCAGCCTGGGAGTATAAATCAATTTGTTTGGACAGTCGGAAAAAGAAGGAGTAGAAAATATCCGCAGTAAATTGAGGGTCAGTGATGAGAAAATAATCACCCCAGTCTAGTGATCAGGTCCATAAGATTGAGAGGAGCCGAGTGTGTAGGCCAACAAATTTTAGGGAGATTAAAGTCACCCGCAATAAGCTTGGTTTCAGAAGGAAGGAAAGAGGGGTATTTGAAAGACTTAATGAGAAGTGGAAACAAGGAGCTGGGAGAATTTGGCGACCGATACAAGCAGCCTATATAAAGAACAGCGCTCCGCAGGTTGATAGTGAACCAGAGAGAGTCGTGAATAGAACTGAGTGCCGTATGTAAAAGAGGGGTTGTGGTGCGGATTTTCTCGACATAGACTAGGCACCCACCACCACGCCAGTTCACCCTGTTGGTCCCTAATAGGTAGTGTCCTGCCAAAGATATTCTATTACTGGGAGTGCTCTCAGGCAGCCAGGATTCCGTTGTTCAGGTAATGTCATAATTAAATGTGAGGACGTTTTCTAGGTGCAAGAGTATGCCAAGAATAGAGCGAGAGTTGAATAAGGTCAAAGGTATGTTATTTGTGGGAGGTGGTACAGGCACATCGGGGGGGGGGGCAGACTAAGTTGAAAGGCGGAAGCTATCGCGATTGTAAGGAGTAGAGATCAGAGTCAAAGTGCAATACGTTGTAGTTGAGGCTAGTGGAGTTTCAGATGGGGTGGCTCAAAGCCGAGTTGGAGTAAATGTTGAAGTGAGAGGGACTGCTGAGGCGTAGAACAACTGGGTATCAACGAAGGGGGAATGCTGGAGAAAAGGGAAAATCTTATGGAACTTGTCGGGTCGATATCAGACAGGGGTGATGAGCAGCAGTTGGAAAATCCCAGCCAGTCGGAATTGACTATCGACTGAAGGGGGTTGCGGAGGGCAAGGTTGAAAATGTTCAAGGAATAGGCGTGTGGAGGGATAGATTAAGCTGCACGTTACGGGAGGGGTAAGGCAAGTTGTGTTGAACACCAAATGTGGAGCAGTTAGCTTCTGGAGCAGTAGAGATAGTTGTGAGTTGAGAAGTACTACGAGGGACGGCGGGTCTATAGTGATCAGACGATCACACTCTGCCTATCGCTTGTTTGACTGTACTTTTGCTCGCGCGGAAACCGCAAACGCTACTTCTGACACACTTCCTCGGCACACGCCAGCACATAATAAGGTAATATAATTATATAACAATAAAATATAATATTGGTTTATTTCGGAGACAACCGAAGCATGCCATGTGCATAATCTTGTCCATACAGGTGACGGAATGGACAAACATAGTTCAAGAAAATGGAAATTTGCATGAAAATGTAGGATAAAGAGGCCCAGAAGGGGGCATAAGTTGGGATGAAAATAGGATAAATGCATGCACACCAGATAGGTTGTGGAGAGATTAAATGAACTCAAGGGCGGATTTTAATGGACACTCCGTGAATTTGAAAATCAGGGTCAGATGGTGATTATGACTGGTCCGGATGGATGCATCCAAAGGCCGACTGGTAAACATGAGAAAGGCTAGAGATCGGAATAAGAAACTGCCGAAGCGAAGGACGATGGAGAAAAAATTGAGGTGCACTGCAGTGGATTAGATGTCAATAAAACACTGGTACTCTGCAGTGGATTGTCGGCGGACAAGGCACAAAATCCATCGTAAAACGGGGAGCGAGCAAAACAAGATTTAGAGGGCTGATCAGATGACAAAAACGATTTAGACGGATTAGATACGGTAGATGTGAAGCACAGATGTAGGATAGACGGATGCATATCATGACGGTCGGTGGGATGATAGCAAGAGAAGTGGCCGGTGAGAAACTGCAAGAGGCAGAGCGCTTGCACGTATACATATTTGCGCAAGCTTATATATGTATATTATATATATATACATATGTATGGACATAAGAGGAGCAGGAGCGATAGCAATGGGGTCCTAGAAAGAAATCATCAGTCATTGGGAGGGGTAAGTAAGTTTAGATCAAATGGTTGTAGAATTACCTTTGGAATAACGTGGTGGGTTATCTTCATGACAGGTGCACATGGCAGCCCAACGGAGAGAAAAAAGGGATGCGGAAGCACAGAAGTGATGAAGGCTGCAAGGAGCAGTTCACGGAAGAGTGAAGATGAAGGATGGGATCGAAGAGATCGAGTAAGAATGGGTCTAATTATTTGATCAACACAGGTGCGACATGTGATTTCGGACCAGAGGAATCGGGTAGTGGCAGATCAAACGGTTTTGAACTGTAAAAGGACGTCGTGACGTAACTTTGCCATTATAATCGGTGGAACATGGAAAAGCAGACCAAACAGAAGGGCACACAGGGAATGCCTGTTGCCCAATTGGGGATATCTGAAATCTGTCATGCATGCATGAAAGGGGCTAGAAATTGATATGACAAGGGTGGTAGCGGGAGACGGTGGAGAAAAAATAGAGATTCATTGCTAGGGATTATATAGTAATAAGCCTGTGCTACACTGCAGTAGGTGGTCAGCGGACAGGGCACGAAAATCATCGTAGAACAGGTAGCGGACATTGGAATAAGTAAAGGGCGGTACCGATGGCAAGAATGATTTCTAGGGACTTGATATGGTAAAGGTGAGGTGCGGATGTAAAAAGAGTGAACGCACATTATCAGGGTCAGCTGGATGGTAGCACGAGAAATAGCCGGCAAAAAGGCGCGGGATGCAGTGCAGATTTATATATACATATGCACATTTATATGTGCATATATGTATATACATATATAACTACATAAATAGATACGCAAGGAGCAGGAGCAAAGAGCAATAGAGTACTAGGAGAAAAAAGTATCAGTGATTGAAGGAGGGAGACAAGATGGGATTAAAGTGTGTAGGATTGACTTGGGAGAATTCAGACGAAATTTTTCATGACGGGATAACAAAGTGAATCAACAGATAGAGAAGACTGAAGAAACACAAAAGTGACGCCGACAGTGAAGAGCAGATAATAAACGAGGGAAGATGAAGGATGGGATCGAAGAGATCAGTTGAGAATGGGTCTAATTATATGATCAACGCAGGTGCGACATGTGGTGACGGACCAGAGGAATCAGGTAGTGACAGATCAAACGGTTTGGAACTGTAAAGGAACATCATGACGTGAAGTTGCCATTACAATCGATGGAACATAGAAAAGCGAACCACACTTGAAGGCACAGAAAATGCCTGTAGCGAGCAGTAAACGGATCAAGGGATGAAAGCAATGACCGAGGAAACACAGGTAAGACATGACTAATCAGATCGTTTTACTGCAGATGAAACACGAAGGAGGTGGAGAAGGAAGCAGGACACCCCAAGATAAGTGAATCAGTGACAGAACAAAAAGACCCAAAAAAGAATGCGTGACAGGGTTGGGGCAATAGATCTGGGGAGCTGTTGCCGGCAGACAACTGAACAGGTGGGTGCAAGTCGGGAGGCTGCCTAATGGAGAGAGCCACAGAGGAGTCGCGGAGCCAAGAGAGGAAAATGTGGTGGTGGTGATTAGGTAATAAATACGACTGTAAAAGAAGCAAAAATTGGAGCGGCTAGTTCTAATATGCAGATTGGTCACGGGTGCGGGTGTGATTGGCACATAATGGCATTGGGCATGGACAGGGAGAACAAAGAGGGATTCAACAAATACAACCGGGAATGGGGTATAAGAGTGCTATCAATGAGCACTCTGAGCAGAGGATGGTACCAAGTGCATAAAGAATAGAAGCCGGCAATGACGTCAGGTGGAAAAGACATATTGGCGAGCGTCGGAAGGGAAGAACTGTTAGGACGATAGTGACTCAATGCAATGAAAGTTGATGTAGAGAGGGGCGACAGGAGGAAGGACAGAACGGGTAGATATGTATACCGTGGTAGAGTGACAAAATGGAAAGTGGTAACAAATGATAACTATGGATGAACAAACTGGGCGGAAAAAGGATGGGGAGCATGCAATTTTCAACCGACAGTATTGGAGTCGGTAGTCCGATAAACGTTAGAGCCTGCGACCCACAACCGGTTCTAGTGGGTGGGAGCGGCCGTGCTCTGGGCACTCAACATGAAAAACACTTCGTGAAGTGAACACAGGGGGTGTGATCTGCCAGTCTTATTGATCTGGCGCATCGTTGCAGACGACCTGCACGCCCGATGTGCGCCGGACGTAGCCGTGGATCTGGCTGAGCCCCGCGCTGCTGGGAGTGGCGCGAGTGGTTGTTGATAATTGTTTAGGGGACAAAACGACCGCGATAGGGGTGCGTGATCCAGGAACAATTGAATAAGACGTGAGACCATGGACAGGAGAGCTAAAGGAAACAGCGAATGGTAGACGACCGTGTAGCAATATTATCCAGGTGCATCTGCCAGGGAGATGGTAAGTACAGTGCCCGAAGTGGTTGGCCGTCACTGAGGATCACTGGAAAGGGAAAATAGATAGAGAAGCGCAGTGTGAGTGTGTCCCAGCAGAGAAGCAACGGATACTGAGGAGAAAAAGTGAAAATGATGGATAACAGATGAAAGTGAGTGAGCAATAGGGTTACCTTATGAAGGCAGGAGGTAAGTTTGCTATGGATCCGAAAGGGCAAGGGCCTTAGTTCGCGGCACTAGAGAGAGGGGGAGTGCCGGGTATGGGGTGCACCTAGTGGCCTGTGGCGCAGAGATGGTAGAGTTACAGTGCAAGGCCTCTTTCGAAGGCCAGGTCGGCGGAGACGAGTTCACTGGTGAACAATATGGCATTGGGAACTGTTAAGTGTAACACAAGCTCGCGCCTAAAAGCGAACAGTGAGGAGCCAATGCGTAAGCAAAGGGGGAGCTTATTCCAGATTTTGGAATAGGCTGACAGAAGGAATCGGGACTTCAGGCTGAGATTAGAATGAAAGACAGGGAGAGAGAAGGCACGATGTCGGACCGGGTAGCAGCGGAGCGCAACAAATGAGATGGGATAAGAGGTGTAGGCATGGTTATGGATTAGCTCAAAGAGGAAAACCAGGCTGAGCCTCAAGCATCGAATCCGCAGAGGCTCAATTTGTAGGAGCTCACAGAGCTGGTGGTATGTTAGAGCTATGGATAGGCCCGGGAGCTTTTTGGTGAAAGTAAGCTGAACGTTCTCAAGAGATGCGATAGATGAACGCGGTCTCTGTACTCAGGCCCTGTGAGTATACACGCCGTTGGCACCCCACGGTCTTTTCTCATTGACTTCCCCGAAGAACGCGATCGTAAAAGCTGGGGGAGCATGCCTTCTAATAGTTGATGGGCTCGCTCCGTTTATAATTTTTGAATAATCCTACCGAAGTGACTCAGCGAGGTCAAGTCTACTGTAGTTTTGCCTTCATTTCGTCCGCCATATATTCTGTCTAACGTAAGTTAGATTGTTTTTATCGACTTTATATAGCCACATTGAACATTTTGAACCACGAACATTTTTGATGGATAGGCACGGCCATTTCTTCTTTTTTGACCTTCTTTACTGTACCAGTTATTGTTCATTTCCATTAATTCCGAGGCCTTGTCGATCAGGCTTTGCCAGCAGATTTTTCGACTTACAGGCTAGCCCATGTCCGTAGCTCGCCTATTAGGCAGTGACCAGGGAGCCTAAGCCCGTGTATGAAGCGGAGTTCAACGAGGACCGCTTGGACGTACCGCATTTCATACCGGAATGTCCGGAGATATTCAATGCCATCCTCGTGTCTCGCTTCCGAGAGGCTCGCACTTCCAAACAGCGGACCAAATGCATTAAGCAGCTCTCGGCACTACCTGCTGGCATGATCCCACATATGATCGTTATGAACCCCCGGGAAGACTGGTAGACCTACTCTTCAGGATGGAAAGTGGTCTATCGCCGGAGGTAACAGGGAGCGAATCAGAGTCTGCGGTGTGCACAGCAGGCAATGAAGTGGAAGGGCAAAGCAATAGTCGCCGTTTTTTACTGGGTGGCTGTAAGAGTGTAGAAGCGGAAATTACTAGACCAAAACCAATGGGATCAGGTTTCAAAGAGTTCAGTGCGGGAGCAGATGAGGAGGCAGAGGATGGTCGTGAAGAAGCGGAAGGCGCGTGTGAAGATAAAGCGACGGGAACTTTTAAAGAAGCGAAGGAGTAATCAGCCGTCTTTTTCGAAGGCCCAGGATTATCGGGCATCATTCTTGTGGGGGAGGCCAGAGAGATCTAGTAATTTCCCTTTGAAGCGGGGCTTTATCTCCGGCTATTCTCGTTTTATTGAGGGAATCAGAAGCTATAGTGCTGCGCATTTTACTGAACTCTTTGACGGATAGATAATCTATTAGTCGCATGAGGACTGGACAGATGAAGCAACGAAAAAGCCTAAGCATCCCTGGTTTGACAGGGAAGGTGGGCTATACCACAATCATTCACCAATGTATCCTTGGCGTGCTCGATGGGTATTCGCTCTGGGACATTAAACACGATTGCGCTACAGGAGTTTCTCACCCTTGCGAGAACTTCGGACGCAGCAGAGTCGATAAAGCGGCCAGTAGCTGTCAGGATATTCAAGGGTAGAATGTTCGATGCGTAAAGTGATGCACAGTGGGGGGGGGGCTAGTCTAGACCCAGCATCTTCCAAATTTAGAAGATGGGACTATATCTGAAAAGCTTTGGTCTAAAACAGCTGCTATTTCCGTCGTCAAGCGAGAAAACGTAAGCGGGGTCACCGAACATTGTTTTAAGGCCGCTGGTTTTTAAGTGAAAATATTTTCTCTAGTAAGTGGAGTAAAGGAAGATGGTGTAAAACTGGAAGACTTCCTTGCTGCAAATGTCATTGTGGAGTGCCATAAGAGCGCTGTGAGTGAAGCGCAACAGTAAGGGCATACCAAAACCAGGTTAGAATTTACCGCTGAGAAAAATTTCCTAAACTTTTCTGGGTTACTGGAATGCCCCTAGAAGATGTAATTTTTATTATTGCTCGAGATGGCTGGATAAAAACTATATTGATAACAGCACGCAGTACGACCTGGTTCATCGCAAATGGAGACACATTCAACACACAGAGTGAGGAGGAGAAACAAAGTGCAAAAGTGCATTACAAAGACCAACTTAGCAGTGCATTGTCAAATATAGTCATTCACAAACCTTGCACAACATTTCGAAACATTTTCAATATATATCTTTTAGGAAGGCCGTCCGAAATCTTCCAGCATGAATCGCCGTCGGACGCACAGGATGAGGTCGTGACTCTCATCGATCCTACCCTTAGCTTACTGTCAAAGCCACCGGTTACTGCATGAGCTTGGGCTGTGTAGTCCAAGCAGAAAACTATTGAGGCTACTGGTTGAGCTGGTGAAAGTTACAAACTGGTGTTGAGAAGTTCAACGTAGATGCAGCGTCCAGGTAAAATTGGGACACCACTTTGAACTGGGGGGTCAAAAACAGCGAAATCGCATGAAATTAACAAGTCACATTTTTCTGAAGAAATTGGGAATAAGTTTCTGATTATAAATCATCTTCAAAAACGACTGTACGACGAAAACGGAGATTGATCAAATACTGACATACACCAGAGTATTCCAGATTTTTTGTGTGCGAAATGTGTAACAAACAGCATTAAAAAATGAGTAAATGGTCTCTTCCAAGGACCAAAATAATTTTACGGTATGATTTCAGCTAATAAAGCTTGCTCGAACAGTCCAAGTAAAATCGCGTTCAACTCTCTGCACGTTGTACAAAAAACTGGAACCCAGTAACACTTCGCCATTGTTCAAGAAAATTAGACTGAGTTAAATGGTTGTGAAGAATAGAATGTATTAAAAAGCCGATTATCTCGCATTGAGGCGGTCCGCCATCTGTTGCATTCATTGTGTGTAGTTTTGAGTTAGAATTGTCAGCATTTTCATCACTGTTTTCTCCTACGATTAGATAAAACTCTCTGATGATTTGAACTTGCCTTCCTTTTTCTCCGTTTTCCGTAATGTACCACAACCGCAGGATCTTTCCAATATACCGATCCCAATCCGATGTTGACAAAGCCCTCCGTAAGCGTTGCTGCCACCTGTTGACCCAATAATGATACAGTCGCTTTGAGCCTATGTGTGAAAACAGAACTTAGCTCAGTAAACGTTGCTTTGAGAAAGGGTAATTTTTTCGCGGCCTGCCTTGCAGTTCCCTCCAGGTCCCGTAAGCTGCCTCTCGGTTGGTCAGTTCCAAATTGCGTTGCCTGACCCGCTGATATTCAAGTTTCTAATAGGCTACGCGGAAGGGTCTCTCTTCGGGATAAGTCGATTGCTTTTGGGTCATTTCTCGACTTCTTTAAAGGTGATTTGACGGCGATCGCTGGGTAGAGCAACTTCGGGCCTCTTGTCGTGACGTTATAACAATAATAACAAAAAGTTCATATCTCGGGTGAGCTCGGAGCACGCTAGATGCATGACCAGATGAAATGAGTAATGAGAGTTATGACAAACAGGTGGACTGATGGAGAGTGCGAATAATCAAGTCACATTGCCGACTGCTGTAGGGCAGCAGCATATATTTCAGCGAAGAACTTCGATTAGCAATTGTGGTGGGGACCCAAGCTGTGACAACCAATGTGCCAGTTTGTGAATAAGAACAGCTATTTCTGACTTGGGGGAGGGAAAAGCTTGGGAAAGGAATAAGAGCTGAATCAGCCGCAAGAACTCAGGAAGCGTAGGCAGTGGGATTCTCACCAAAATAGATGGGTATTTACGTGGGCAATCATAGCTTGCTATTTGGAGGAGCGGTTGGTAGTTGAGGACGGAAGCAACATGTCCATTTTTACATAAACGGATTGGCGAACTCTGCCAGGCTTGATAAGGCAAGATATATTATCCATATCGACAGCGAGCTCGACGGAGGAAAGACGGCCGTGGGGGGCCCCGGAGAGGTAGCTGCAGCAATGAGGGCCAAAAAACGATGTTCGGTGATTCGCAAAAGGTGGTAATGGGTGGAACTGGCCGTGCTCTGGAAATTCAACCTGTAAGCCGTTCTTTTGGTCACAGAGGGTGCCATCCGCCAGCCTAGTTGCGCCCGCACATCGTTGCAGACCGCCTGCATGCCCAATGTGGGCAGGACAGAGAGGTAGATCTCCCCAAGTCCCGCGAGTTTGCGATTGACACGAATGATAACTAATGGTTGTACAGCTGGGCAGAGTCGCTACGACGAAGATATTTGGACCAGAATCGAATGGCAAGGTTTTGAGAGAATTTGAAGGACACAGCTCATGGGGGCATTGACTGGTAGGAGATCATGTAGCATTATCGACCAGGTGCATCTGCAATAGGGGTGATCACTACGGTGCCCGACGCGACTGACCGTCACTAATGATTATTAGAAAAGAACGAGACAAAGAAACAGCCTGAGTTTGCCACAGCTGGGGATCAATGGTTTGCGGATAGGGGGAAGTAGAGAAATGGCGAAACAGGGGCTTATCGACGCAGTTGGTCCCTAGGTCTAGTCGAGAGACAGTGAGACGTGTGAGTGGCTACAACCTATCGCATCATCATGGACATAGGCAGTAGGGAACTGTGATGGAGTCACCTTAATAACGCAAGATAGAAAGGGACAGGTAGAGTTAGGATGGATACACAGATCGATGTTGGTTAGGAGTAGAGTTATCGCACCGGAAGCATGAGATAAATCTACTGCTGATCCGGAGTGGCAATGGTCATAGATCGTGGTACTGAGTAGAAGGAAAGGCTTAAGCATAGAACATAGGTATTGTCTTTGGGGTGCAGAGGCAATAAGTTTGCAGTGCGAGGCCTCTTGCAAAAGCTGGACCGTTGGAGACACACTCATTGGCCAGCAATATAGCATTGGGGACAATTAGATAGGTAAGAAGTGCGCGCCTAAAAGCACACAGTAAAGAAGCACTGCGTACGCTGAGGGAAAGCTCATTCCAAATTTCGGACTAGGCTGACAGGACGAATCGGGACCTCAGATTGACATTAGATCGGGGGACGGGGAGTGAAGGAGCACGGTGGCGGAGGGTTACAGGAGCAGGGGGCAGCAGATGTGATATGATGGGAAGTGCAGACTTGGTTGTAGATTGGCTTAAAGGTAAAAAATAAGGTATTCTGGAAGTATTCTAGAAGTGGTCTCCATGCGAGAGATATGAAGGGGAGACTGGCAGGTGGTAGGAAACATCGATGTCACAGGCCTAGGGTTTGCTTTGCCTTAGTGGTTTGAAACGATGCCTGTTCCGAGAAGTAAATGAAACAGAAGTAGCGTATGCCAAGATCAGTAACAGTGGGGTGTATGGGGATGGGAAGGCCGTCCGGACTAATTCGACCGGGTGGTGCAGTGCATTTTCAAGGTAAGGGGAAGCTTCTCCCCGCAGAGAACTTCACGAGTCTTGAGGTGCACCGGGCATGGAGAGAGGATAAACTCCCCAGTATGTTGCGTAGAGCCGTGAATAGGTCATTAGGGCGGAAGGCGTGGGCTACTTTTATATCATCTGCAAAGAGGATTGGATTACCATGGCAAATATAAGATAAAATGTCGTTCATATAAATGAGCAATGGCAATGAACCTAAGATACTGCCTTGGATGACGCCACTAGTGGAGGGTTCGTCAGAAGGTAAGCTACTATCGATCATTACAGCTTGTGATCTGTAGGAGAGGTTTGAAGATAGCCAGGAGAGGAGAGGATACATTACACCAGGTGGTCGAATTTTGGCTATCAGGTGCATACGGGGAACGCTGTCAAAAGTCCCGGATATTTCAAGGTACGGGACAATTGCAGAGTTGCCAGCGTCAACCGCAGATGTTTGAACATTGAGAGAATCCAGCTGATGGGGGGGGCAAGAGCGGGAATTCGGAGAACCAAGCTGACCAGGATGCAGTGGGTTTTCGGATAAGATACACCGAGCAATGCGGTTTTGGTAATTCGTTCCGTGATTTTGCAGGCTGCTGGGGCGTAGTTATTGGGTTGATAGTCATCCAGGTCGTGTTCGACCCCCTTTTTGAAGAGCCGACTGATACCAGAGGTTTTCAATGGGGGAAGGACGAAACTGTGAAACAAGTAGATTTTGTGTGCATAAAAATTACACCCTCTTTCAGCAATTTTAGCAGAATTTCCTGGACAGAATAAAAATGAACTGTAGACTGACAAAGCACACTGGGGAGTGGAAAATCTCCTATACTTGTAGGAACACCAACAGGGGACCTGAGACACTGTATGGAAGTAATTTCACAGTAACTTAGGATCCCAGTTGTTGTGGTCCACCGCGATACTATCAGAATCCGCGTTGGATAGGAATGGTTCGTAAAATCCATAGGCATGATTTGTGAATAATGGGTGAATAGTACAATACCCGAAAGAAGAAATGCGGGCTCACCAATAAACAGTGAAAGGTTTTGAGCGGCGTGGCTGCGAACCCGTGTACTTGAAAATTGAACGATCGAACCATTACACTATAGGACCTTACATGCTCGTGCTTGCTTCAGCAAAACCAGCTCACTACGGATCGGTAGGTATACGAGGCGGAACCAAATGGGCAGTGTAGCGGACTGGGGAAAAATTCAAATCCTCAAAGGTCCGGACCAGGGCGTAAAATAAATACACTTTCTACAGCTTTTTCGGAAAAACAAACAAAAGTCTCAGAGGGCATAAACCAAAGCTTGTGAGAAGAAAATACTTCCGTTAATTGGCGCAGTTTCTTCATCCAGCTTGTATTAGATCGGTGTAGTACCATTCCGTCCTAAGTAGTTGAGGCCCTGATGGTAGTCTAGTTCAAAAACCTTTGAGAGGCCTCTTGGGAGAGCTTGGTTGAAGATCTGGTGTAGAATGTTGAACTACCTCATGACCCCCTGAGTACCTAGGTTCTTGGTGCTTGAAACTACAACAAAAAGCGTTTCACCGGGAAATAAATAGGCTGGGCCGTATGTTGACGCTTGGAAGTGAACGACGCTGAATTCCAACTTCTCTTGCTACCATACAATAGTAACTTGAAACATAGTTTCAAAGGCTGCTCGGGCAAAATCGAGTCTATCTATCTTCTCATAAGCTTTCCACGCTCTCGTATGACGCCGCTACAAAAATAAACTCCCGTGGCCGCGCCCTCCGCCCAGTTTCCGTGTCAAGCCGGGTACAACCAAGTGGGAAGAGATTGGTATCAACCGAAACAAAAGGCAGCTGAAAGTTACTTTCCCCCCCCCTCCTCAAAAAAAAATATTAAATAAAGATCACCATACTGCAGCAGTGATCCGTGGCCTGGTTGAAGGTTCCCATGAAACCGAAAAACGAGATCTCATATGTTGCACGCTCCGGCTGGCCCCTATCTTTGACCGATTGCGACCACAATGTGACGTAACAAAGGGGGTCATCGAGCCCCGACAGGCGATGCCTATACGATAATATACGGTAAAATATTGTCGAAAGGAGTTCCGAGGAAGTTGGGGTGGCACGAAGTTTGAAAACCGAAGGTCAGGAAAAACCGAGGTAATCTCCTGAGCAAAACTGTGCAGGCTTCTGCCTCCCTGACTTAAAGCAAGACGCCGCAACATATTACCCACAGTCACTAATCACGCAACCGGTCCTCATCCTGAACCGGCGAAAGTGTAGTGGGTATTGGTTTATGTTTCTCATTTCAGGTGGTCGCAGAGAGGTGAAATGTCTTATATCTCACGTAGTAAGTTGGCCAAGCTCCACTTCCACTGAACTTAAAATCGCTGACGCTTCTAACCAATTTCAAATCGTTGAACTTCGCTTCCCAGTTTCCCTGTTCTATTTGTTTTCACTCGTCTTCCAAATTCTTTACCTTACTCCCCAGTCGTGCAAGTAAATATCGTGGAAAGATAAAACGCTTCGACACCATCCACACAAACACAACTACCGCCGCCTAGAGGGAGAACCAAAGAATGCAAGCGTCCATGTCTCACTTTCGATGCACGCTGCTCGTCTTTCCATCACGTCTCAAAGTTTAGTTGGATCTGAGGCTGGTTGTACCTCCTCCCGGAGTCTCTTGTTTTCGGGAGGAGGAAACAAATAATAAGATAACTAGAAATCTAGAGAATAGCCGTGGCAACTGGAAGGAAAGCCTTGTTTAGTTTTCTGTCGCAGAGCGTGAGGATTTCTGGGGCCTCCAATACAAGTGACCGACGCGAATTTTGCTCAGACTTCTTTCTCCTGCCATCTGACCTGACCCTGTCAGTCAGCAGACGGAGAAGCGCCCAGCTACAGCTAGAGAGACCGCGGTCCAATGGCATATTCTTCCTTAGAAGCAGCTGTGCTACTGTCCGTCAGTGGATGGGACTTAACAGCGGTACAATTCTTTGCTCTCAAAAACCAACGATCAAACCGACAAGTTGTGTGCCCCGGATGAAGAGCGTCTATTTATAATAATAACGAAAATAATAATGCCAATAAAAATGGAAATGATAATAGTAACATGGATAAGGTCCTGGGCTGGTGCTCTCTGCCCCCTCGAACACGTGGACTTCTGATAACATCCTAGGCCCCATCCTGCACATGGAAAGCCCCAAGCTTTTGGGGTCCAAACCTCAGTGTATCTCACGAAGAAGAACGCAACAAAAGTTTGCCTTCTCTGGATATTATATTAATCAGGCATCAGAATGTGACTGCACAGCGCAGAATCCACCGAAAAGCAAAGCTGGGCCGAAGGTAATTACAATTCTCCTGCTTCGCCTTAGTAGCTTACAAATAGGATGGGTCAGGACTCTCTTCAACATAGTCCACAAAATCTGTACTGACCAAATACAAAACAAAGTGGGGTTCAATAAAAGGATGCTACTAGCCAACAGTTACCCGGAAAGCTTTATTGGACGACATCAAAAGCCGATACGTGTGCGCGAAAAAACAATGAACGTCAAGAAGAAGCAAGCTTGTATCACTTCGCCTTTTAAGGGAGATAACTTATTTAATCAAATTAATTGCAACCTTAAGTTAGCTTTAAGGCATACATAAACAGCGGCGCAATTGCGTTTGCTGCAGACGACCAAAAGTTGTTTTCAAAATCACTCAACGCAGTCTTGCTGATCCTAATGTCTCACGTATTGTCTATCAGTTCACTTACAGTTGCGGTGATGTATACATTGGCAGGACGAATCGTTGCTTGACTCAACGAGTGTCAGAACACATACCCAAATGACTGTCAAACTTGATGACGCAACCCACTAGAACAATACACAACGACGTGGAATCGCCAGCTTCTTTGATTGCTAGGCACTTGATTGCATCAGGTCACAAAGTTGACCTGACCCAGTGTTTCAAGGCATTGTTGTGTAATCCAACACCGAAACTATCAGCGTTCAGCGAAGCTACTCTAATCATGGTGCATTGGCCAGCACTCTGAGCACAAAGACGATTGACCCAAAATGTTTGTTTACCTTGGCAGTAACACGACCGACTTCACTTTCCCCAACGTACAAATTGTAAGAACTTTCGATTTTGCCCACTTTATTGTCGCATTTACCCCCCCCCCTGCAGTGCCATGTATACTGACAAGTTTTAAATCCGCAGTTGACAACGGTGAATTTACTTAGGAGTGTATTCTTCGCTCTTTGATAGTTTGCCGTCCGCTATTACAATTTTTCTGTTCTTCTCAGAACTACGCACTCATAATTATTCCTGAGACAGCGATGGTTTACCTTCTTCGATGGTGACTCAATCACACCATCAAAATGTTCACTGAAGCTAGCCTGCTTAACAGACTCTTGTGTCCTCTAATGATAAATGCTCATCTTTACTTAATGCTCCTGTCTCAGACTCTAACTCAGCGTCTCTCCGTCCGTTTCTTACTTTTTTGCGCAAACTCGAGTCTTACTACGATAACCATTATTCAATAACTAATACTCACTTATCTGTGCATACTCTCGTGGTGTGTTAGGACTTCGGTCCCCCCGGAATCCGCGTGCTTCGAATTTTTCATGACTCAGCGGAATACAGCACGTTCGTATCCACGTGGGAGGGCCCCGGCTCAACTCACATCCTTTTTCTTTTTTTACTATTTTTGCCTCCCTCACCCAAAATTGGTAGAACGTCCAGACTGCGGGCTTCCTATCTTCCCATTCCTCTTTCTGATCTCAACATCCTCCATTGTTTTATCCCGGTCTTCAAATGGGCCCACCCCCGTATTTCCCACCTACCAGCTAAACTATTTTGCACTCTGGCTAAGCCCACCCCCAACACTTCCCCATACCTCCGTCAACACCAAACTGCCCTAAAACACTACTGCGGTCCCCGCCGGTTGACCCTCCATAGATCAGCCCACCATCCGTCAGGTAACGAACTAGTCATTATCTGGTTTTCAATAAGGCGATAACCATAACCCACAGCTGGAACATTCCTCAGACTGCCGCGCTCCTGATCTCCTTATGATGGTACCGGTTACCTGGGTAGACATCAGCCAACTCAGTGTTAGCCCCGAATTTCCGCACGGACCAAACGGTTTGTTCAATTGGACCGACCATGTTTTGAGCCTATACTCACGCCTGCTGACCCTATATGGGGCACCTTACAAGGCTGACCAGTGATCACAATCCTACAACCGGGCCATTAATCCCTCATGAAAGTCCCACCGGGCCGCAGAGTGGATTCCTGACACCAGTCATCACCCCACGCTCGCCGAACACCTTTTTCCCGCACTTAGTACAAACAATTCAGTTCATTCAGCGTTGTAGTATTAAATCAATGATCGGAATCTAGCCCTCGTCTTTGGGCTCCCAACCTACTATCCCGATTTCGTCAACCTAGCTCATTTTTGCCTGCCTTCCTCACCGTTTGCTATCCGACGTCAAATTCAACCATAGTCTTTTTGAAATGAAGCACCGACCACCTGCAGCCAATCGGCACTTAGTTGTTCACTCTTTTGTTACGAATACGGAAAATCTCATCCCTACACTGTTCCAACTTCTGCTGTTCATTCACTTCCGGCCTCCTCCCAGCCACCCCCATTTTCCCTTCTCCTCGTCGTTTCTGCTTACTTGCTCGGTCGCGTCAGCAGCGCTTGTCTCCAATAGTCTATTTGTTTGACGGCTTCTGTTTGAAAGTCTGTTCTATATCCGCACATCATTCATGCTCCTCAAAAGTACTCTGCATCCCTCGTGAATTTTTTGCTCTTATGTAAGTTTCCATATGGCGCTGAAATTACCCATAGAGAGGGGTCAATCTTATCTTCACATCCGTCTCTCTTGGGTTCATATCACAGGCTCTCTACACAACTAGTTGAATCAGTCTCCGGTATATCCCCCCGGAGACTTTGACTGCGCTCTGATAACCCCATAAGAACGTTATTCTAGACCACTTCCTTTGGTAACACTCTCACTCGGTTTCTCGTTATTGATCCTTCAAATCTTCAGCTGGTATACCCTCGCCTCTTTTTCTGAATGCCCCAACCCATCGCCGCCAGTTTTGACAAATGTAAGGTACATTTTATATTATTCCTGCCTCAAATTCCCGTCCATGTTGTGACGTCCGAAACCTGTTGCTCTATTAGTTCTTGTACACTGCACCTTAAACATTCTTCAGTTTTGCTTATATCGACATTTCCACGTTTGCCAAGCTATCTACTACGCCCTCTTCCCGTATTTGAAACCGATATATAATCCCTGCACTACCCCTCTTGGTTACCACACCTGACCTATCGGGGCCTTGTGTGGTTCTCCACTCCAAGTCTCACAGTCCAGTTGCCGGTTATACCTGACAATGCAGTAGGCTTCCGTGGCTATGTGGAATATATCCCTTCCACTGCACTCATGCACAAGAGGGTAATAAAAAACTTCAGTTCACTCAAACACTGCCATGCTTTATTGTTTTACTTCTACCGATGTGTGACTCCTAAATTTCAAAACCCTGAATACCTCACATTTTTATTTAGTGCTGTATTCTCTGATCATGTCCTGTGCACGAGTCTTGACCACAGTCAAGAAATATACCATCATCACTATCACCATTAAGCTGCAGTCCACCGGTTCACCGTTGATCATCGTCCCCATAGGAGGACAACTATAGGGTGGAGTTCCCTGCAATGTGACCCAGTTATAGAGGTAAATAACAAAGTGTTCAGCAGAAAACTTGACCCACCTGAAGAAGCGTTTGTTTCAGTCTGTGGTGAGGCCATGACCGAGAGTTGGTGGTTAAGAGACCCATAAGAGAGGTGTTCTACTGTCCGCCACAGAAGTGATCCCGATAAAGAGTAGTATTTTTCCCGACGGGCTTGTCTTCAAAGGGCTGAGTGTTTCTGAAATTGTACGGAACATCCAAAGAACATTGATGGGAGCCGAAAGGCTCGCCAAAAAAAGTCGTCTGAAAGCACGACGGGTCTTGATCTATTCTGTCCTGTCTTAACCGAAACTAGTTGAATTGAAAGGGCCGGAAAGTCGATAGTGTACAGCTCGATGAAATTTGCACTGAAGGACGTCCCTCTGCACTTTACCAGCAGACTGAAGAACTATCGGGGTTTGTTCCACACTCGTGAGAAACATGGTCAAAAGGGGGCAAATTTCCAGAGGATAGGCATTAGATCACTTTCGTAGCCATACATCAGGAAGGATCCAGGCAGAAAGCAGAGGATTGCAGAGCCATTAGCCCGGCATCAGTATGATGTGGGTGCTTGAAAAGTGTTATCAGATGGCATTTGGTAGTCACAGCTCTCTCACGCCGGCCCAACATGATTTTTCTTAAAAAGGCCGTGTATACCAGACCTAATAATGTTGCTGGGTGTGATAGTCAAGTAAGGCTTTGGGTCTTCAAGGCCGTGCCAGAGAGCTGCAAACACGGCCAGATGGATAATAATCAGGGTGTGTGGTACTTCACCATGAAAAACCAGGAGTATTTTTTCTCTTTTACGCTCTATTGCAGACTCTTCTGGAGTACTATGGGCAGGTTCGAGCTCTTTGTTATCAGGAAGATAGGGAATACCTGGAACGGGTGCAACGACTTGCAGCCAGAATGATCACCGGTCAGCAGGAAGAGTCTTACTCCCAGCCTCTAGATCGTTATCTCTTCTCTTTAGCACTTTGCGCAGTCAGGGGTGACCTGATAGAAGCATTATGGACTGCAAGGGTTTTTTCGTAAACAGAAACAATTAGCTTGTCTGTTTGTGCTCCTGAGTGCAGCGCCACGGAGTCCCAGGCCACTAAAAGCATATTCAAGATTGGACATGCGGGCCGCGGTTTTCACAAACAAAGTTGTGGTTCTGTGTATCAGACTGTAGAAATGCTGCCAAATTCAGCAATGTACCAACTTTCAGGGAAGCCCCAGATTCACACTGAAACAAAGCTTTCCCAGAGATAACCGCATGAGTGAAATCGGTGGAGTGGTGAGCCTCTGGAGTTTTTCAGGAAAATTATCCGTAGTGACTCTTCCTTACAAGTTCCGCCTTTCAGACCGAGCGGTCGATGAGCATTGTTTTGAGCCCAAAGACAAGTCTACAACACGATGACCTGGGAGCATAATTGGTTTCGACAGCTCTGTGCAAACTGCCGTAAAATGGGCTGGATAGAACAGACCCACCGTGAAGTTTTGAAGAGCTCCGCCCTTAACCGAGTTTTGAGGAGTCCTAAGGGAAAACGAAAGGTTTTCTCCGCCGTCGTGGGCACCGGAGTAACCTCGAGGTTCACATTTTATTCGGAGAATGTTATATTCGCCCCGAAAACGTCTGCAGGCTCGCGTGGCGCCTACTGCACACACTTTCAAGTACTTATAAATTGCACACTCTTGTATAACCAGTGCCGTCTCTCGGTTTATATCGCTATTATTGTACGCTTACCATAAAGCGCAGGAAATATCTAGGTATAGCCGCCTGATGCGGGAAGCAAGCGGAAGAAGGTATCAAATGCAACGAAAGCAGCAGGTGGGCCCGTGGAGAGTGTTGCTGGATTGAAAGAGAAGTTTTTCTCTTATGCAGCAAAGTCAGTTGAGTTGAATTGGTTCGTTGTCCCCGCAAGGAGGTTGGGAGATTACCCTACTCAAAACCGTGTTACCAAGACGAGGTTTAACTTTTTCCCGAAGACTACAAAGGTGCTGAGCTCTGGGTGCAGTTGCGGGATGTGTTAACAAGTTCATACTCAGAGTTTCTGGGAAGGCCTGAGTTAGCAGTTTTCGAGATAATGAGACCATAAAGCAAAAAAATGAAGTCGTCTCCCGGGCTGAATGGTTCAGGGAACATGCCTGCTTGTCATATTTCAGTGCCGCTACGTGGAACTCACCAGCAGCCAACTCACCACGGGTTTCCAAACTGTTTGGATTCATACTGAATACATATGAACGGTTGGTTTATTTGTCTCGATTAGCAAGTGGTGCCGTAGCACAGTGAAATATCTTTCCAACTAAACTTCTCTTTCAGGCAAATGGCCCAGTTTGGTTAATATATTCACTACTTTTCACCTTCCGCCTGACTGCTGATTGATTTTTGTGCTTCTTTCTCTCCTTCCCTTCCGCTTTTTACCTTTTTTTCTCGTCCTCCTCTCATTTTGACCACCTTAGCGACCCATCCAGTAAATGCTTTGGCGGAATTAGAAAATCTCGTGCATCGTTCATGCCAGCACCAGCACGGTGGGCTTGAAAGGAAAAACAAACTAGAAATGTCAACAAGCAGACGCTCAGAAAATCATCTGACCCGATATTTGTCATCACACTATGACAGTTGAATACCCGCAAACAACCATTAGTTATTTGTGCTTGTATACAGTGAGGATTGTGCTAGTTTGTTATTTATTTTTCCCGTTGAAGGTACGAGAAGCATTTTAGCCGGGCAAGCTGAAGCCAAAACACATCAAAACCTAGGATGCAACTCCGGCAGCTTTTCACCAACCCTACCGGTACAAGTATCAGGACGCAAATTACGTTCATGCCTACTCTTTCACTTGAATCCCGTCTCTTCCTGCTCTTTACAGACTAGGCAGGAGGTTGCTTCGTAACAACAGCCTCCGCTCCTGTGTGTCAAACTACTGCGAATAATTGGATAATGCGGAAGTTCAAGAAAATACCAGCAAAGAAAATGGACAAAAACAGAGAAGAAGGACACGGCGAACACAGGAATCCGGATAAAACAATCTAGAAATCCAGCTGGCAGGTCCGCAAAGGCACATCCAGTTATCGAGTCATTGGCTTCTGATACTTAATTTGGAGGGACGGTATATACGGGAACCGCAACCATGTAGAGATATGGATAGAAAAACGTGTATGTGGTATAATGCGAATTTCACGAGTACCAAACTTAGTTTTTCCATGAAGATTCCACGGAATGGAGATTTCCGATTGCAGAAACAGGCAGGGGTATCGCACGACCAATAGCGGTTGAATCCGCTGATAAGCATGGCAGAGACATTACTGAGCGAGGTGCTATTGCTAGCTCACACCACTAGGGGTAGATATCAGATAAAATCTGATGAGCAAAAAGTTAAGCCAGTTGGTTTGCTCATAGGTGGAGAATTGGAGAAACCCGCGGCAGCTGCGGAATCGCCCCAACAGCAGAGGTTGAGGATATGACGAAAATCTTTGCAAATGCTCTGCAAGGTCTTTGAATGACTATAGTTGACATAACATCGTTAAGCTCGCCCATGCACAACATTTTTGCACGTTCGTTCGTTTGTGAGTGACATTTGTAGCTGACCTTGAACCGTTCCTGACCGTCGTGCTTGGATCACGGAACTTAGAACCTTTCGGTTTTACTGTCGAGTCTACTTGGCTGTATACTTGGGGCTTGCTTATCACTGCACCTTCTGCGATTTTTAGCTTGGTACCGTAGATGCTACGAATCAATCTTGCTCTGGTTTTGAGGTTAGTGTGAATTGGTTACTCGTTGTTCAATTTGCGACTGTTGTGACTCGTGGTACCCGGCTGGAACCCGGACAAGAAAGCTCATTGTAAATTCTCAGAAAAGGAAACAAGGAATTTACGGGGCAACAGTGGTTGACCGTAAAGTCTCCCGGGATGGTTTGGGAGTCATCGATTCTCTAGGCAATGCTAAGTTCACTAGTTCTGCAGTGCCAGGCCATGTATTTTGAACCGCGATGAACTTGAAGATGGTATTATTTATAGATTGCGAGAGATAGAATGAGAAAAATGGTTGCGGTTAGCTACGAGGGAAAAACTTTCTGTACAAAGAACTGATCCGGAGGGACAGCGAGGAAACCATGTAGTTCACGATATCGACGTAGAAATGGTGACGTAATCGACGAACATGTACCCTTGAGACCGTCTGGAACAGCCGGGGTTTCAGCATTCAACCTGCCCAGAGTAGAAATGGCCCCTTCCAGTAAGCGCCCGTAGCAATACTGCTTATACATAAAGCGATCCGAAAGTTTCGCTGAGTTAAAATTTGCCTATCCTGGGCGAGGGATCTTATATTTATTGCATTATTGTCGTGTGAGGGCCAAAGACACTATCAAAGGCTGGACGATGCTTGATCCAGAAATGGGATACATTAAGACTAGCAGAGCCCTGAACGTTTTTGGACAACCATTCAAGTTGGCTGGATGCCTGATCGATGATGTTTTACCCGAGGCAAAACGGACTGAAGGGAACTCTGAATTACTGTCAAATTAGGTGATGAAAGTGCTGAACTGCGGTTTAGTTTCGAGGCATATGAATGCATTACACTCGCGGGAACGCACTGTCCGGTGCATATTTGTTGATGTTCAGCGCCGGTGGGCACTGAAAGCCGAGAGAATAAGTACACATGGGCAAGAATCTACGTTAGGTGATTCGGCGGAGTTCACGGGTCATCCATCCCGCATTGCCAACTGCGGATTTGGACAAACCGTGCACGAGTGTTGCAGGCGTGAGATAACGGCATCAAAATTGGCTTACCTTCTAGAAATCGACCGTAACCAAAACCAGTTTTGGCTAAAGTGTACACGATAAGTCCGGAACCGGGGAAGCCAACCCAGTGCAAGCTATGAAACTCGCTGCATCGGTCGCCAGATTGTCCGACCTTTCGTTGAATGAATTCACCCGAATAGGTACTTCACAGCAAGAAGAGAGGCGTATGCTTTGTTTTGCTTGAAAAAATCTCATGGAGCCTCTGGTTGCAGCTCCGGGGCGAAACCAGACCGGGGCGAATGCGTGGGTAACCATCATCCCTTTCCAAGTGTCCCCCAAAACAGTGGGCCTACCCATCCGGACGAATCCAGAGTTATTTGCTCAACAGAACATTAGGACTGCAGACCGGTGAAGCTGAGCATAGAACCTGTCGGCTTCGCGAAGCCTAAAGGATTAAGGGCAGTCATGGCATTTTTGGACACGGGGTCTGATAATTCCCTGATTTTTCACGACCCTATAAAACTATATGAACTAGTCGGCGACCCTGACTTTCTCTGAATCAGCAAGGTCACGGGGATCCATTTTGACAGCTAGATAAGCCTGACCCTGTAGTTATTATATTTACCGGATAGAGAGACGGTAGACTTTCCGAAAGCCTTTGCAAAAGACAGCCTACAAATGAAACTAGTAAGCTCTATTAGATCAGACTCCAAGAGCTTGTTCTTTTTCTGAAAGCCGCAGCATTTGAAGAAGTATCCTTTTCCCGTTTTGATATCCAAGTTGGGTATAATGGACCAGAGGCTCACTCGGAGCCTAAATAGCTCATGGGTAATCAAAATGAACCCTCCCGCGAAGACAACGATACTTGGCTGGATGCTCCTCGGAAAGCTGGCGGAAGAAGTTCAACAATCGGCATCTGTAAGTTGCCTATGTAGAACACAACTAGCTCTCCAATGTTGAATTCAAAGGTCTATCTCGGGAAAGTGAAGTTTACTCAAAATAAAATCAATCGGTGATCTCAGTGGTGGATTCAAAGTCAAAAACAGGTCAAAGTCTCTGGACATGAAAATCAGGTCGTCTTGTTTTTCGCCTTTCCCATCATTCAGGCTCGGTTTTGCTTCATTTCCAGCAGGAATGGTTGTTCACCTTGAGGCCTTGTTTTTTCAGAGGCAGTGGCTGGGCCACTCCGCTGTGGCTTCATGATTTATTTTCGCAAGATGCCACCATAAAACCTCTCCAGGAAATTTCGGTTCAAACCTACCTAAACTCAACCCCCGCAACCCCGTCTATAAAACACCTATTGGTTCTGTGCTGGATCACGTCATTTAAGTATTCACCCTCACCTTGCCGTGAGTTGTTACTTGTTCAGCTTCGTGGGTTATTCAGTGCCCAGTTTAGTGCTTTTTTATTAAAAACTGGTCTGGATACTTTAAAAATCCGACGAATTCTTTCTGTAGCTCGAAGTCCTACTGGTTTGTTGCTGCAGTCATAACCAACATTACAGCCAACAAAGAAGTCCAAGCCTCCTAGCCCACAATCATCTTTCTTACAAACAGAGTCATATAATGCACATCAACTTTGGTCGATCCGAGCCACTATTTCTACTGATAGAGTAGCTTGGAGAACAGCCCACACGCTTTCCGAAGAGTAGCAGTCCAATAAAACCTAATCACCGCTAGTATATGACCCAACACCCCGTTTACGAACATAACCGCCCCTGTTTTATGCTCAACAAACTTTTAAAAGTCCGTATACAAAAGTTATCGTCCTTCTAGTTCGAGAAGAACCACTCAGGCCTCCAGACTGAGAAAACACAACTTCTGACATAACGGCTACCGTCAGTACGTGCTCCGCATCACTCATAGATATATACAGCGGATCTAAAAATAAATTCAGTGATTAGAAACAGGAGAAAAAAGACTTTTATAGTAAAAAGCCATCGATTGAGTGTGCTTCACCAAATATTTTCCCACTGAAAATCACTGCGGTATCAACAAATCATGCTGACCCGGAAAACCTATACACAGCCAGCCATTATATGGATGCGATCGCCTAGGAGATTCACCGTAGAAAAGTGAACGCTAGCAGTGCCATAGTGGTAAATGTTCAGGACCGACAACACATGCAGTCTGTTAAGTTCACTACACTGAACCCATGCAACATAGTTCATCACGTGCTGTGGTATGAGGCTGCGAAAACGGTCTCCGGGTTACCCGTGCCCTCCGCTGTTTCGGTTTCCCAGCCAATTACCAGCGGTTGAGTCTATCAGAAACTGTCAAAAGACTGCTTGGACCAAGTAATTCAAAAGCACCAAAATATACAGAGATAAACTTCCTCGGCGAACGGAGGCGTTCCACGTGCTGGAAAGTAAACTGGCAGCTTCTACTGGCCCTGAGCCAACAGGACCCGTAGATGCATCACCACACATTCCTAAGAACGAGGCTTTAGCCAAAACACCTTCGACTTCTACTACCCATTAGGTATTGGTGGACCTTCATCATTCCAGGCCACGGGAACCCAGGCAGATTTCGGGCAACCTATCACAGGTTGTGGCATATTCTTATGCCAGCACGTTTGACAGGCCCTTACAAAATGATCTTGTAAGACCCATCGGGCGCAGGTTGATTGTGGCAAAAACAGAACTGTTAATCTGCAGAGAAAAGTGCGTTAGCAATAATAATAATAATAATAATAATAATAATAATAATAATAATAATAATGGTTTTTTCAGAGATGCCCGAAGCATGCCAGGTGCATGATTAACTGTTCACAAATGATGGAATAAACAGACAAAACCCTTGAAAACGTAGAAATTCAAATGACAGGAGTTGAAAAAACAGGCTAAGAATGGGGAGTAACGTGGGATGAAAGTAGGCAAATGTATGCACACCAAAGAAAATGTACTGGGTTTAAATGGACCCATGGACGAATTCGAATGAACGCCCGGTGAGTCTGAAAAGTCAAGGTCAGGTGGGGGATTCGGCTGGTATTCATATCCGGTCCACCGGCGGGAAAATGTGGAAAAGGCGGCCTGTCTGACTGCGGTGCGCGATATCTCATAACACATTTGGGGAATTGTTCAGCTCGCGATAACTGCCAAAAGTACAACTGGTGTATCTGCTGTTGGAACAGCTGACTGTATTAAATTGTAGCTTTTTTTTCTTCATTGGTACTACTTAGCTGTGAAAGATAATAAAAGATGAATACGTGTAAGCCAATTTTTGGCTTACTTGATAAGTGCACTTAAAGGTCACGTGTTGACGCGTCTACTTACAGAACGGGACTGTATTTTAAGGGTTAATAATAACTGAAAATACATCGAAAGGCACATTAAGCGTTGGTTTATCAACGCTGGGGATCAAGGCGAAGGAAGACGGCTACGCCGGTATGTTGTTTTATATTTTTTTATTTTTCACTGATTCATGGTTTCTGCGTAACCATCGCTTCGTTTTCAACTGATTGTGCAGAACGTCATCCACGGATGTGCGTATTGAACTATGAATTGGTGTCACAATTTATCTATTACAAGTGGACACCTCCTCGTGTAATGGTAAATAACAGCACACAGATAGTTTTCTGTGCAGTATATACGTTTTTGAGATAAACTTACAAAAGAAAATTACGGATGGAGGCGAATGAAGACGGCTAAGACGGTACGTTATTCTCCTATATACGGTGTCACATAACAGTTTTATTTCCTGCAAATTGCTTCGTTGAATACCTAGGCTATTGAAGTTTACATAACTTTATATTCTTACTTAGATATTGTGTTCATCACGGGCTTATCCGCTGTAACTTAGCAGCATCGTAAGTGGACATATTGTCCAGGGTCTTTTAATCTAGTTGTATATATATATATATATATATATGTATATATATATATATGTAAATATGTATATGTAATACATATATGAAATCTATTGTGGAACTCTTCTTTAAATGCCTAACATTTAAAGCTAACGATACTGCTTCTTTTACTTCAATTGCCAAAGATGTAACTAATACTCGCATTTCCTTGCCTTAATTTTCCAGATCCTGTGAGCATTAAGAAGAATAGCCAGAAACATCGCGTGGGTTGGATTGATCGAAAGCGGCATCTGTGTCAAATGAATGTGACATTGTTTTAAATAAATTTATCTACATTTTTTAATGAAATTGTCATTTTGCTCATATGTATAACGGTAATTCAGTGGCTAAGCTAGAAAGGAAGGAGAATACTTTAGTGATATTGTGCGAATGAGTTGCCCAACGTTGTGATGGGCAATCCCACCGTTTGCCCTACCGTAGCCCAATTGAGCAGTGCTGCTTCGGTTGTTTTGGAAATGCATTAGTGCCGTTGATAGGAAAATCGCTTTAGGCTGACTGTAGGACCTACTATAAAAAATCATCCTAACTGATGCCTTTCCTAACGAAGGCGTAAATGAACGCACACCCGTTATTATCACTAATTCCCGTGGTTTGGCGCAACACTATGTTCCCTGTTATTATACATGCGGTTCCTCGTTAACTGCGAACGCTTGCGCGCAGGACTAAGGAAGCTACCTGAGGACGTTCATCTTCTTACTTTTCCACATGGGAACTCATGACTATTATACGCAGTACACGGAATCAGTTGACGACTAACGTAATCCCACCTCTGTCTAAGTTAGCCTATGGAACGGGCAACAAGCCGTAAGTTCCGACGTTGGCCATAAGTCAATGAAAAGACGTTGTGGTAGTTTAATTATTATTTATTCTAACAAAAAGAAATACAGGCTATTTTGGACACCGTTGACGGGATCAGCTGATGGACATTCTCATCAGGCATCGTCAATCAAACATGAAGATAAATCTACAAATAATGTCATGTAAGTGTTAACGGAAACCAATAAAAAAGTAAACAGACGTGATATTACGATATCTGTTGTATGACATAGGTGAAGAGAATGGTATGATAATGAAATAAAATAACAATAACTGCAGACGTCTTCTCTGACGGGTGAATCCACCACTTCGAGACGTCTTCTTTTTTCTTTGTTCTTATACGCGGCTGGCGTCATTGTTCGGAATCTGCGGAACCGTACCAGTTGCATTTTGTCCCCTATAATTTCTATGTCCCTCTCATCGGTGTTCCTTATACTAATGGCAGCCTTCCGTTTTGAAGACGGAGGCTTCATCAATGTGTTTGACGAGCTGGGGACAGGTTGTGAAATTTGGGTTGCACGCATCATCTTGCGTTCAGCAACGCGTTTGCCTACATACTGGGACTGTATGTTGGCATTTGACAAATTGACAGTGGTTCCGGAAGATCTATCGTAGCAATGAATGTCAATATCCCTCCCGGAACCGATTAGGGCAGCAAGATTTCTTAATTGCGGCAAGAGCTGCATGAACTTGCTGTACCCCACACTGCTTAAAGCAGTCGCAATATCTTTCGAAACGTCGTCGCACAACGATAATTTCTTACTAGGGCTTACAACGGGTGTTTCGTGAACCACTTCTGGCTCCATAGCCGGAGGCGATATGCTTTTCTATGTGCCTTCATCCGGCAGAGCCCAACGACCCGCAGGTAGCCTGTGGGTGTCGTACTTGATCACTTCGCATACCTTCAGGATATGCCCGCAGACGAGTAGCCACTGTTTATTGAAGCTACACGAACACTGCGGGTTTGCACCCATTTTAACCCTAGCTGTGTGCGACCGACTGCAGTGAACAACCCAGAAACCGTCCACAGCAGCAACTGCTGTGACCACATGTGTACGAACGTGCTGCTCAACGGCAGACCGCGCGTACACACTAAGTCGACTAAGGAAACCTTTAAACTTCTCCATCCCCTCACTATCCTTAAATGAACCCGCCATCAACTTAGACAATCGACGACGCCTGCCCTCGTTCAAATTTTCGGTTCGCTTTATAATACGAGCGAACACATCAACCAACGACGATCTCTTTGATGATCCCACTTTCAAATACCTATATTTAACCTCAACCCGATTAGTTATCAACACGCCGAGATTGACCACAGATTTAACGGCGTAACCAGCCCACATATTCTCGAAAGGTAACCATGCCCGACCGAGATAGTGCTTCGCAGCAATACATCGACCGGCTATGGCCACCTTAAACCTATCAAACTGCTCCTTTGTAGATGAATAAACTAGAGACCTCATCCAACGATACAGAACCCGTTTGTCATTTAATGACAAACCATTTAACTGAAAACAATGCCGTCTCATGTCTTGCAGAACATGAAACCGGCAAAAGACTACTGCGCAGTTAGGATAATGCTCCCTGAAGGCATTATACTGCGCCAAACTCCTATCGATGATTATCGTCTTCGCATTTAGAGAAGTGGGTAGGCGTTCTCTCATTTCCCTGATGGCACGCTGATAACTTAGGCAACTCTCGTTCGAGAGAATTGCATAAAAAATGGACCTACCTAACCCGCTTTCGTCTATAATCATTGCGTGCCACAAAATGTAGCCTCCACAATTTAGCTGATGCGTCGCATCAGCCAACAAAACTTCGCTAAACTTATCCACCAACGGAACAACCGTTCGTGGAATAAAAAATGCGTACCGCACTAATGATTCCCGGTAAACAAGTCACAGGAAACCCCTGCCACTAAATAACTGCTTGACCTGCAGCGCATCTGTTCGGCTGTCCAAGTTCGCAGCCTTGTTCCTGATGGACTGCAGGTCAGCAACGGTAAACAATCTGTTATACCTATCACAAGCATAAGAACAAATTTCCTGCGAGTTGTGAAACGTCTTCATCAACTCGCTGATGTGAGACTCCTGATCAAGAGTCAGACGTCTATTACTAACGTACAACTGCTCGTTAAGCAAGTGAAACCTATGATTGTGTCTCAAGCAGTGAGACACAACCTTGTACTGGGTCCCGACAGCCCGAACCATGACAAACGCCGGACAGTGAATGTTCTTGTATCTGAAATGTCATTTAGCAATTCAACAACAATACTTACCTCGTGGCGGACCGCTGAGGACGTCTGTTGTGCACACAGCAATATTTGACTCGATAATACGGAAAGGACTTCGGTAATGCGGCAGGGTGGGTGCGAACCCAATTCTCCGCACTCACACTTGCGTAAATATAGAAGGATGTCAAACTATTCCTTTGGAATAATAGAAAATCCTCCTCAAACGCTTTGAAACACTTGTAGGTTGTACGAACAGTCCGACAGAAAAGCTCCGAATCATCGACTATCGCGGCAGAACCAGTAGGGGCAGCCATGGCAACGAGCCAGGAAGAATGGCTGTCCTTGATCACAGTTACTTAATACTGCTCTGGGCCTGACTCAAACAAAAATGCGAGTAACATTATGCATACCATTCTCATTTTCTACGCGAAAACAACATTCCGTTAAAGCGATTTCCCAAGGTATGCATCCATAACGGCAAAATGACAACATTTAAGGGTGAACCGTACATGACTACCGATTCGGCTGGGTAGAGGTGTAAGTTACAACCTGGACATGTTTGAATTGGCGCGTCATCTTGGATTTCTGGGGCGGGAGTTTTGAAAACCAAGGAATTGATCTGCCAAGATTATTGCGAAATACGAGTTACTTGCTTGGTTGTAAGTGACTTAACTGTTATATTTACAATCAGAAAAAAATGGGCGATTTTACCTTGGTAAAGACATTCTGCTCAACGAAATGGTAATCATTTGTGTATAGCGGAATTCTAAATTGAACTGGGGTGTCGAATCGTATTTGGCAATGGCTAAAAAGGTGTGAAATATTTTGGAAACCTCAGACTGTTTCTTCCTTATTATTTGGAAATGTGCTCCCGATTTATCATTGTCCCGAAACCCTTATTTTGTGTGAAAAACGTGCCCCTAATGGTGGTGCGCCTTCCGAAGGACCACTGATTGAGGTGATCTGACCCACTTAAGCTGGGCTAAAAGAGTAACTGCCGGAATACGGATACTGTTTTTTCCACCTGCTATAAAACCATTGGCGTAATCAGTAACGTACGTGATGGGTGTAAATAGAGCAGGTTCGGTTTCGCGTCCCCTGGTAACCGAATGATATCTTTTTAGATATATATATATATTGATAGTAAGTAGTATGTTAACGTGTGGACAAAATTTTCCCGGAAGCACACGACCGGTTTCGCGGTTGTTGCCGCTCATCAGGTATGCGTACTCGAGTATGAGGACGAGTGGGCAGATGAGTACCGGGTACGCATACCTGATGAGCGGCAACAACCGCGAAACCGGTCGTGTGCTTCCGGGGAAATTTTGTCCACACGTTAACATACCACTTACTATCAATATGAATGCTTGCACATGCAGCCTCGTTGTTCGTTGGGTTAGCAGTGACCCAGACACGAATAACTATGAGAAATCACAGTTGTGATTCATTTGTGGGCTCTTCAATGAAGAGTATCCATTCACACTCCAGACGCTTCAAATTAGATTCTAGTGAATTTATATATATATAGATATATATATATAATTATGTCCCATTGTACGAGCTCTCTTCCGCGTATCTATAGCAGCAAAGTTTCACTGAACTAATAAGCTGATCCTCTTGTCTGAACGTAGTAGATAACTGCGCTCCTGCTACCAATGCTTTCAATATTTATCAGTACTGTAACTGACTTGAAATAGCTAACGGATGGAATCCGACGCCACTTTCTTCCCATTTTCTGAGGCTGTTAAACGTCAGTCGATCTTCACGAAATGTTTAACAAAGCACGGAGTTTTCTATACACCACACCCAAACTCGCAATTGGTCGCCCCCTACATGAAGCTAGTATTCCCAGGCTTGTGCACGTGAAACAAGACCCACATGTAAGAGAAATGAAAAAGCAAAAACAAAGTGGCTTCAGAGAAGCAACACGGTGATCAAAATGTGGTGGCCCCATAGACCCTGTCGACAGTCTCGTTGTCCTCCGCGTTGGTCATCGAGCCAGACAATGCAAGCACTCGTACTTGTCGTACTTTCTGTATCCCGCGCATTGGAAATGGGCCCATCGACCACAGGAGCCACGTTGCACCCACTGAAAGTCCTCGTCAATGTCCACCGTTGGTTCCTCCAATTTGCATACGCTGCAAACCTTCTCCCGAATTGGTGAAGCCGCTGGATCCACACGTCGACGCTTGCCTTCCGTTTTGAATGGTGTCGACGTATTGGTGCGCAACCGACGGAAATCCAAAGCTTGCAGTGGGTTCTCTATGAAAACTATATCTTCATCTTCCGTATTCCCTACTACCAAGGCAGATTTTTGTTTCGACCGTGACTTACTACCGCTGGTGCCGGCTACTAATGAGCTAGTACTAGCCAGTGGTGTTGCTGGAACGTACAACGTACCGCCACTCATGTCTGCCTCTATGTTCCCCGTGGGCTTGGGAATTTCCTGTAATTGATACCAAGAACTGGGCCATTCAGCTAGTCCCTGCGATAGACTGTGAATAAGGTCTATTACATGCTTAAACTTATCATCGCCTAAGTTGCTCCTAATTACCCCAAGATCCTTCAAGGCGTCATCAATGACTGCCAGCTTAGCGTTTATAAGTGTGACTTTTGACGTCTTCTGCTTATGAACGAACTCCGGCCCAGAAGCTGAAAGCCGTGATCTCGATACTGGTAGTTCCCAACGGCCCAAATTTATGTCACCCATGGGAAATCCTGTTTCCCTCATTACCCGAAGCAAGTGTAGACACGGCAGAGCCCACTGACGACTGAATGAACAGCTGCACAGTGGGTTCTCTGATCTCAGTGTAACTCGATAACTGCGACCCTTGGATGTAAGTACTATATATGCTCCACCAGATAGAGTGATGCCTAAAACCACGTGACTATTAAATGCTTCAGAAGCACACCAAGTGCGTACGCAGTCAGTCGACCTAAGACAGCCTGCGTCTATGCAAGATATTTTGGAGCCTTAAAAGGAAACTTCCTTTCTCTCGCAAGTCGACGCCTACGAACATTAATTAAAGACACCGTGTGTTCGAGAATTTTCTTAAATACATCATACATCGGCGGAAAATTCCCAATGAACACATTTGGAGAACACAGTTTGGCGAACAAGCTCGTTTTCAGAGATTCACAATCATGCCATTACATCACAATATATTACGACATCGATGACCTCCTAGACATACCGGTTTTCAAGTGCATGTTTTCGGTCTCAACCCTATTTGTGGTATAATTACCACAAGCAAATACTGCCGGGTGGCATGTGCAGCCCAGCTAGTTTTATGCGGCATCCAAGTACTTTTTAAGTACTGGGACGCCCCGGAACTTCGACTTTCAATGGCGGATAAAAACTTATCAAAAGCTGGGATGTCCTCCGTGTACACCATATTCCGCATCCACTGGAATATTCTACTCCGATCTGTGATGGAGACATTTGACAGCGGAAAGCATCATTGACGCATGTCCTTTACGACGTGGAACCTACAGAACACAACCTGTGACTCCGGGTACTGTGTTCTCAGAGCGTTATACTGCACCAGACTACGGTCTACCACAATGGTTTTACGATTTCTGGTTCGATGCGGAGGTTGAGCCAAAAATTCAACGGCTATTTCGTAGCTAGTGCCGCTTTCGTTGGGCGTAAGGGCATACAAAATACTGTGCCCTAACCCGGTGTCGTCTACGACCATAACGTGCCACGAAACATATCCACAGTAATTCATTTAGCGTGTGGCATCGGCTAACATCACGTCACCGAACCTGCCGACGAGCTCGTTATTTACAAGGGGAACAAACAGAACAAACTTAATCATGCTATCGTCACTAATGACCTGTGAATACCCTTGACTTCCCAATAACTCTCCTGCAAGAGCTGCATCCTTAGTGAGGTCAACGGAGCCTAACCTTTTCCTTGTGGAGAGAAAGTCGTGAGAGCGAAGACGACGGCTAAATATTCGTCGGGTGTGATCCCTAAGCTCGGCAGTATTATGAAAACTTCCCATCATACTGAACACGTGACTCTCTCGGTCACTGGTCGAGCGGCGGTTACTGACGTAACAACCCTCGGTCTCTCGTTGGAAGACGTGTTTATGGACCATGGCCCACTGCTACACCACGTAGGATGAGCCGACGTCAGGCATCGAGACGAACGCCTGGCAACCAAGTTTGGGGTATCTGCAAACAGTTACCATAAGGAACAAGTAAGGAAACAAACTACCTTCTTCCAGAGCAGTTTCTTCTCCGACGGACGCAGCAATATTTTATGAAATAGTACTGAGTGCCAGGTGGTAAAATAATGCCATTTTTACTTGCCATTTCCTTTAATCGTGAATCGTATACGTAAAAACTCGAACAAGTGGTTGATTGGAAGTCCCAAAAATCGGATCTGAATGCATCCCAATTCGAGTACATCTTTTTAACCGTTGCACAGAACAAGGCAGAATCATCGGCGATATTCCGCTCCATATCGAGAACCAGACAGAGCGAGAAAGAAATGGCAAGTGAACATCAAGCCTAGGGTTACGGATTATATATGACCAATAACCCAGTCAACAAGCTGCAATGGCTAAGCCAACAACGGGAGGGCTAATTACCGAGATTTGACCAAGTGAAACAAGTTTCAACAAAAAATACCAAGGAACTTTTATAAAGTTCGTTTCCATAAAACACACTTTTGCGGTGCTTTAGTTCCATTTCATCGCAAAAGTTACTCAGTCAGCTGTTTGAGGTCAGCATTACGCCAAGCCAGATCGGAACTTACACCACTGGCAATTCGGCTGGTCGGTATAGGGACATCTGAAGGCTGACTGATATACATGAGAAAGGCTAGAAATCAGCACAAGAAACTGTAATAGCTGGAGATGATGAGGAAAAAAGTGAGATTCACTGCAGGGGTTAAACAGCAACGAAGCATTGGTACTCTGAAACAGATGGTCGGCGAACAGGGCATAAAACTCATTATAAAACAGGGAGCGAGCAAAGTAAGACGTAAAAGGTGAATCAGGTAAAAAAAATAGTTCATAGGAATTGGACACAGTAGATGTGGGTTATAGATGTAGAAGGAATGGATGCATATTATGGCAGTCAGCGGGATTATAGCAAGACAGATGGCCTGTGAGGAACTACAGGCTACAGAGCGAATGCATATATACGTATGTGCGCTTGTTTATATATATACATATAAGAGAAGCCGGATCAATAACAATGGAGTCCTAGAAAAAAATTATCAGTTACTAAAATAGGCACGTTAGGTTAGGTCAAATGTTTGTAGAATCAACTTTGAAATATCGTGGTGAATTATCTTCAAGACAGGTAAACTTGGCGGATCATCAGAGAGAGTGGAGAATGCGGAAGCACTGAAAAGACGACTACGAAGCAGCTCAAAAGAAGGGGAGATGAAGGAAAGTATCGTAGAGAACAAGTAAGAATGGATCAAATAACCTGATTAATGTAGGCGAGACATGTGGTGTCGGTCAAGAATTGGAGGAGCATTATTAAATGGGCTTACATTATTCAGAAGGAAGATGGTGGCGATAGAGATGGCTAAGCAGAGCAGAGCGATTGTGCATACAAAGTGGAGAAGGTTACCTGGGAGGTGAAACTGTCCGTGGTGCAAGGTGCAGCGGCTGTGACGGCAAACGGCATGGGAGAGGAATGAGAAAAAGGGGTTCCAGGGGGTAATGGCAGATCAAACTGACTGAAGCCGTGAGTGAGACCCATGACGAAACAGTCAGTTTACATTGGGTGGCAAGTGAAAAAGCAGAACGGTCCAAAAAGCACCCATAAAATGCCTCTGGCAAACAGTAGACGAAACAGGAGATGGGAGCACGGGCCGAAAAATACAGGTGAGACATAACCAGTAAGATCATTTCATTGCAGATGGAACACGAAAAAGGCAGAAGCACCGGGACAGGTAAACCGGTGGACGAACATATCGCATGAACAATGGATGTGCGTTGGAGTCAAGGACATAGAAATTGGGAGCTGCGTGCATGCCGGCAATTGTACAAGGGGATGTAGATAGACGATACCAATCGGAGCACTGCCAAGTGGAAGGATCCGCTGAGGAATCGCGGAGCCAGGCAAGGAAAATAGAGTGTTAGTGACTGGATAATAAATGTGGCTGTGAGAGATGCAGGATTTGGAACGGCAGTTCTAATATGAGAATTGGTCATGGGTGCGGGTGGGGCTGGTGTGTAATGGTATTAAGCATAAGAAGGGAGAACGAGGGAGGGTTTGACAGAACGGCAGGCAGTGAGGCGCATGCATGCGATCAATGAGCTTTATTGGCCTAGGGTGATACCAAATGAATAGATACTACAAGCCAGCAACGCCGACATTGTTGAAGAAATAAAATATTGGCGGTCGTCGGAAGAGCAAAGTGGTTAGGACGATAGTGACGTACAATGAAAGGAAACACAGTAAGAGTCGATTGGAGCAAGGACAGAATGGGTAGGTGTGCATACCAGAAGGGAACAAAAAAATGGATGTGATAGGAGCGATAGGTGGGCATTCAGTGGCGAACAAGAATGGTTGGAGCATGCGGTCTGCAGCTGATAGCATTAGAGCGTGCGATCCGCAACTGGTGATAGTGGGTGGGACTGGCCGTGCGCTGGACACCCAACCTGAAAAACACTTTGAGGTGAACACAGGGGGTGTGATCCACCAACCTAATTGCGCTCGCACATCGTTGTAGACGACCTGCAAGCCCGATGTGCGCCGGCCAAAGCGGTGGATCTGACCGAGCCGAGCACCGTTTGGAATGGCACCAATGTTTATTGGTGGGTATGCATGTGGGGGGTGGTTCAACTGTAATAGTACGAGATATAAGTTAGGCGGTCGGATGGTCAGGTTGCTAGGGGTTCCAGAGGACGGAGCCAGCGGCTAATAATCGACCAAACAGCGGCGTTATTCAGGCGCGTATACCAACGTAGAGGGTGAAATGAGCGTAAGGAGAGAACTGGAAAAGGAGAGCAGATAAATAGAGCAGTCAGGGTATGCCCCCTGCTGTGAATTAACGGGTAATGGAGGCATATAAAATCTAGTAAAGGACGAGGCATAAGAGTGACAGAAACTACGGGGTTAGATGGAAGCAAAGTGGTTGAAATTAGTGGCATTTTAATTGAGTCGATACATTACGGGGATGGCCATGGCTAGTCAAACCTTGAAAACTCAGTCAGATAGATGAAACTGTCTAAAGCTGATCGTGTCCTCAATTGAAAGGACAGGGTCGGTGAAGGAGTTGGTCCTAGAAGCCGAGGCTCCTTTCGCATGCTATATATTCTGCCATGCTCATATAAGATAACTGGAGTACAAGGGTGACGCTGAGATTTGGGATGAGTGCCGACAGAAATTGGGACTTGGTTTGTGAAGCTCGAAGGGTGATGGGCAAATTGTTCCAGACTTTGGAGTAGACAAGAAGAAAGAAACGCGACCGTATGGCCGACTTAGCTATACTAGAAGGGACAGTAAAAGGCCTGTGCCGAAGTGAGTAGAAGGTTTCACGGGAGAAGCTTACTGGGTCAAAGAAAAAAGACTGATTATGGAGCAGGTTATACAAGAAGACTAAGTTCAGTCTTAAGCGGCGGAGCCAGAGTGGGTTAAGATTCAGATTTTGGCATCGTTCTCTATAGCTTAAAGACGTGGACCAACCGAGTAGTTGTTTGGTGAAACGCTTTTGTATGCTTTCAATCGCAACTCTGTCGAATTTCGTCACGTTAGAAAATATTATTAGGCAGTATTCCAGTAAAGGCCTGATGTGTGATTTGTAGATGCTGATGATGCTGTCCCGGAGACGAAAGGAGCGGAAGAGAAGGGCCACACTTCTTCTAGCCTCGGCCGCTTGGATGGCAGCGTGCTCATAAAAGTTGAGGAAGCAGGAATAGTTGGGGCCCAAATCGCGGATGGTAGGTCGACTGGCTATTGGGGACCCACCAAGAGTTAAGGATCCAGGGGGCAATTGGAACTTGCAGGTTAGGACCTCGCACTTATTAGTGGAAAAGCTCATCCTCCAGGTGTGACACCAGCGGTCAGGTGCAGCGAGGTCAGCGGAAATGTTGCAAAGAGTAGGGATGGCATCATTAGAATTGAAAGAGTAAACTATTTTTATATCGTCTGCAAACGAGAATGGCGTGCCGTGGTGTACTAGATCCAATGCGTCGTTAATGTACATCAGAAATAGGAGAGGACCCAGTACGCTTCCCTGTATAACGCCACTTGTAACAGGTTTCGGTTTAGAAGTATGTCCGTTGGCGAGGACCATTTGCGAACGATGAGCGAGATAAGATTTCAACCAAGAAAGCAGCGGGTCACCAATGCCGAATGAACGCAATTTGGAGATAAGATGCAGGTGTGGAACACGGTCGAAAGCCTTCGACAGATCTAGGTAGACAACTACTATTGCCTGCTCGCTATCAACAGCCTTAGTGACTAGGTTGAGGAAGTCAAACTGACATGTGGTGCATGATCGCGATTTGAGGAACCCGTGCTGCCTATCGCTAAGAAGGTTAGAAGCGAGAAGATGGGTGTAATGCCATCTTTGATAATCGTTTCCATTATTCTGGAAATGATAGGTGTATGGTTGATGGGACGGTAATTAGCAAGTTCGTGGACAGGTCCATTTTTATGTCGTGGAATGATAACCGAACGCTTCCAGTACGACGGTACCAAACCAAATTTGAGTGACAAGGTGGATAGGTTCAGAAATAGAAGTGGAAGGTCCGATCCACCGTTAATTATTGTGGCTGGGGCAACCCGTCTGGTCCAGGGTGTGCAGATGCTTTATAGCGTGAAATGAGCCTGGAAAGAACGTTTACTTCAAAGGTTAGGGTAGATAGGAAAGAGCTGGTAATAGCCAGAGGATTTGAAGGTGCTGTGTTTGAGGCAAGGGCCATGGAATTGGCGAAGTAATGGTTGAAGGCCTCAGAGATATCAGGAGGGGAGGCGGCAGAAGTTTTGTTCGGTAATACAACATATTGGATCATAGTATCTGTTGCCGAATTCCTAGACTTGTGTAGGAGTGAGAGTTTCAATGCTTTACTGAGATGCCTTAGGGCTTTGGATTTTTCGTTGCGGAGCTGCTTTTCCTTTAGGTCCCGGATAATATCAGTAAGAGGCGTTAGTCTCATGAGAAGAGAGAAGTCGTGGTTTTGGCGGTAAACTCTTTGCATCTTAAGGTACTTTCGTTGGAGGGAGGCAAGTTTGGACTTCCTAGGAGAGGAGTTTTGGGATATTGGGCTAAGTTTCAGGAGGCAGTTTCCCATGTTAAGGTAAAAGTGATCAACCGCCTGTTGGGGGTCAGCCGTTAGAAAAAATCTGCTCCAATCTTGGTTACGGATGAGATTAGACAGAGGGTTCCAATTTAAACGGGCGGGATTGTTGACTTGGGTCAGATAGTCTGATGGATAAGGATGGAATGAAAGATTACCGGCCACTATCTTATGGTCGCTACCCGGAAATTTATTCAGAACGGAGACCGAAAAGTGGAAAACGCTGTGGGTGAATATAAGATCTAGTATGTCGGCGTTTCTAGTAGGGGTTTTAACGTGTTGCACCCAGCCCCCAATGTGAGTATGGGACACAAAGTCTATTAAGTTGGGAGGTGCCATGAGGTTTCGCCAGGATATTTTAGGCCAGCTAAAATCACCGGCTATGATTTTCGCTGCAGAAGGTAGTAGTGAAAGGTAATCAAAGGCTTCAATTAAGGGAGTTAAGTCTGCAATAGTAGATGAGGGCGGGCGATAGACACAACCAATGTGCATGACTACAGTTGAGAACCGAATTGTGAGCCATAGAGAATCCGGAATTGAGTCGAGTGTGGCATGTCTGATGGGGATTACTGAAAGGGCATGCTGTACGTACACAAGGCACCCACCTCCGCGTCTGTCGATCCTATTTACCCTAAAAACCTTGTACCCTTCATGCATAATTTCGCTTGTGCTGGTGTGTTTGGTGAGCCAGGCTTCAGTAATAAAGATGATGTCAGGACTGGAGGTTATGACATAATTTTTTTAGTGATGAGGCTTACTTAAGATGGATCGCGAATTAAATAAGATGAATGACAACCCACTCATGTGGAAGTGAGTGTCAGGGTTGGGTAACGTATGGGAGTTTTTTGTCGGAGGAAGTGCACGGTGAGGGGCGTGAGTTGGAGCTATTACTGAAGAGGAGGAAAAACGAGCGTTAGATGCCTCCTCGATGGTTTCTGAAGAATCAGCCTCGGACGAACCGGAAATAATCAATTTTGGGTTATTATGAGGTGAAAGAGAAGACCTTAGACGAAGTAGTCCTGCTACTTGTCCTGATTCGTTGAAATCGTTCGATGCTCCAGTGCAGTAACAGAATACGGGGTTATGGAAGGTACTGGCTTTCCCACGTGACAACCTTGGTATTGGTTGGTGTTGTGTGGTAAGAGCAGGCCTCAGAGGGTAACGACTAAAAGAGTTTGGGGTGGCTTCGCCGCCCATCGATGCGGCTTGCCCGGGTGGGGAAAGATAGTAATCGGCTGCTGGTAGAGGGGGTATATGGAGGTTATTTTGAAAGGAGGTATTGGTAATACGCAGTGTTGCGTAGTTGGCCTTCGGAGTTCGGTGTGCTACCGAAGGTATGAACGATCGGTAAGGTGCCGGTATGAGAAAGTGGTTCATTAGGGCTAGAAGAGATGAAAGAGTGTGAGATTGCATGCCACAGGGTGAGGAAAATTTACTGGGAGGGAGTTTGTTGATGTATCCTGCGCGTACAACTACTGTGGCGGGGCAAAACAAAAACCTTGATATGGTAAAGGAACTAACGGGATGAAAGGTGAAGGCACGGAAAATTTAGGAAATGATGAGCTAGGCAGATGCAGCTTTGAATAATAGCTGTGAGGTGCTTTGCGAGCATCGTCCGTATAAATGCGCGTAGAGCGGGGATTTCGCTGGGAGGAATTACGGTTTGAGAAACTATTTATTTTGGGAACAGAAACTGTAGGTCCCGGCATAAGTGACATCTCACAAGGGTGTCGGTTCGCTTCTAATCTTTGCATGACATTGGGGGTGCAGCCTGGTGATATAAGGCGGTCGTTGCCTAATGAACTAAATGTTGAGGCCTTCAGTAGGGATGGAGTGTGGGTTGCCCAATTCTGGATTTGCGACCATGTGTTACCGTTGGTATCAACACTCTGCATTGAGGGCCGAGTGTAGATCGTTACCAACTTTCGGCCCATGGGTGATAAGTAAGATTGCAACAGTGAGGTTGTGTCCCTTGGGTAGGCTACTTCTTGGCAGCTTGTTTACGGGAGTATGCCCTGAAGGCTGACGGGTTTGGTTTGAGCGAGAATGACCTAGCAATGGTATAGTGCGGTCACGCGGATGGGTTTTAGTCGTGGCTATGTGGTGTGGACAAGAACGACCATACTTTGGTTTATGTGTCGCATTAGGAGAGTGATGCAAAGTTGTTAGGTCAAGGAGGCTACGCGATTTAGGTAGCTGCATCTGATGCACAAAGCTAAGCTATCTGGCAGGACTCGGTGAATTCGAGTCCCAGGCATCTGCGACACTATTGACGAGCCTAGGGCGCTTGGAGACTGGTGGATTTGGAGGAGGCCCAGGCGTTGCGTCAAGGTCTGCATGAGACAGTTGTTGGCTGACAGACGTTGGTTGCATAGAGTAGGTTAGGGGAATGACGGGGCCAAATGTCTTTTGGGCGGATTCCTGCCTTGGATGTTTGCGAGAGTTAGACTTCCTCAGCACTTCTCTTTGTAGTGGTGTTTTGTCGGGTGCTATTCGAGTGTTCTTGTATGGCGAATTAATAGCAATAACTATTTGTTTATGAATAAACTCACTGGCTGTCAGTGAGTCCGGAAATTGGAAAAGTAGAGGGCATTGGTGTGGTTGTGTTTGTTTTCGTAGTCTGCTGCTAAGGCTATCACACGTTCCATGTTAGCGGCCTTTGGCAAGGTACTGCTGACTATGTTGAGTGGGGCCCTATCGAGAATGTTAAATACTATGGCACGATTCGAGTTTCGTATTCGTTTTGAAACCTCTGCAGATATGCTGCCAATAAAGTTACACGTGGCAACTAAGTTACAGTCCGTAGTTACCATAGATGGCTTGAGGAGTTGAGCCAGTTGTGTCAGAATTCTGGTGGCTCTGTCGAGGGCTTCAATCCGCGATTCGAGTGAGCTAACGTGTTGTAAGAGGCTGTCAATCTTTCTACTTGCGTCATCATGGATGTTCTTTAATGAGACGGAGCATGGCGTAGTGATTGGGAGACGTACGGCCACGCGTGGCAAAATCTTACCGGCCGGTCTGCTTCTTTTGGAATTGCGCATTATGACTGCAGTCTTCGCCCTAGTGGCAAACCGGTTCCGGTAGCTTGCCGGTAACTTGCCGGAAAAGTGCCGGCAGTTTGCCGGTAGCTCGCCGGTATTGTTACCGGTGGGGTGCCGGTACCGGAAGGGCATACCAGAATCAAGCCGAAATCGGCGTACGATTTCAATCCACTTTTAAATTTAAACCCAATTTTCGAAATCGCCTACGCCCCTCCAACGATCATGCCATTCTAGCTTGTCCGAAATTTACTCAAGTACCCAATTGATCGTTCAAGTTACCTACGTGAACAGTCTCATCCCCACATACTTTGCAAAAGCAATTTTATGATTGCCTGCTACTGCTTTCCAAAAGCTCGTTCAAGCTCCACTCTCCCTTAGCAATGCTTACCTGAGGACGGCATGATCTAGTGTCTTACAACTTCCAGTGCAACCCAAATGAGACTTATTCCAAAATGCTGAACCTTAGACATTTCAAAACGAACATATTGTTCGAAGTAAAAATTTTATATATTAGGTATATTTACAGTCTGAATCTACGGAACAAACTTCTTCCCATCAAATTGTTTCGCGCCGAGATCTGCAACGGATAACAAAAGTGTGAATTAGAAATAAGATGAATTGTGGAACGAAAAAAAACATAAGTATGGATAAGAATAATTAGATACATACAAATGTAATACTGTAGTTATATATATACTACCGACTCTAAAATGGTAATTAGTTAACTAAAGTGAACCATGAAATTCGTTATCGTCATCTGCGTAAATGGAAAAATATTACCATGGGACTACAAATGCGTGATCGGTGAACGTACCTGGCAGTTTTGCGTCCTAAGCCGCGATCTCTTGCATCGGTAAACCATCGTTTCATGGTACGCTCGATCTCCAGCGTAGAAGACTCGGGGAAACGATTGGTAGATTTTAAGGCGTCTGTAAATAAACGGTAATTACATTAATTTAGACTGACCAATGACGGCTTTAGGAAACTTGTAACTTCTCACTGCAATTTTCCCAGCTGTTCCGGTCCAATTGCACGTGAATGACAAATTCTCTCCGATCAAAGATGCAAGCTTTCGGCGGGTACTTGATCCAAGATCGGTGCACAGATGACGCTTCAGTGCGTTGGCCTTATAATATGATGTGGAACTATTCTATCACTGACAGTGCCAGTAAAGTTATCCAATACTGCGAGATCTTCTTCCAGTTTTAGAAGATCGGTGATTTCGTTTGCCTGTAAAGGCTCGTAGGCCGTGGTATTTGTCGCATCCAGACGACAACTAAGCCTATCCAACTTGGCGATCATAAACACCAGGTCGTTGCGAATGTCATGTTGATTTGACAG
This sequence comes from Fasciola hepatica, assembly GCA_948099385.1. Classification (NCBI taxonomy): domain Eukaryota; kingdom Metazoa; phylum Platyhelminthes; class Trematoda; order Plagiorchiida; family Fasciolidae; genus Fasciola; species Fasciola hepatica. The sequence continues at coordinate 3,278,063 of CANUEZ040000060.1, read as the reverse complement.
CATACGTTCGAAGTAGTCTGGTAAAAGTATTACCTGATAATGAGAAAGTTACCTTGCCGCTTCTTGACGTAGGCAGGCATATGCTGTGGAGATAAGGGCGTTGTTACAAAATGTGTTGTGCTAATTGAAATATAGGAGTGTTAGTAACTTTTACGCAGCATACCTGGGACAGGCCACATTTGACAATACGTCATCTTCCCCGAGTCTCCTCTGGGACTTCAATATTGGTGGACTATAAGTAATATGAAACGAGGACTTCGCACTGAGCTTACCTAGGCGATGAATGGCCAAGAGCCATGATATCACCGGGAAAGCCGAGGGACTGTATCGGAGACTCTCTTCGAATCCTCTGCGAAGGAGGTATCTCGACAGAACTATCATCCGATGACAACGGTACCGGTATTCTAAAAGGAATGTGATAACGTATAACAATGTACCTGCGGCGAACGGTGTATCGCTGTGAAAATTGTGTCATTGGCAACGTATCATCCGTTGACGCCGACATACCAGATTCGGCAAGAAAATTCCTTTCGAATTTAATTGCATCTCCGAGATTATCTGAGAGGAATGCGTATAACTGGGAGTGTTACCTGTGTGATAAATCTCATGAAAATCGTATGCTGGCACCCTTTCCGGCAAACATCCACCGTCCAACAAGATGCTTTGGTAAGCCTGAAAAGTCGACGACTTCGGCCAGCGCACACGGTTCCCATCAGTCAGCCAGTTGCTGTGAACAATGGCTACCGAGTCATCAACATCAAACATGACGACCAAGTACATCTAAAAAGGTTAGTTCATTCGGTCTCATGTTAAAGTAACGACTGAAACCTAAGACGTCTGCTTTAAGAAGAGAAGTTTTACTTCATGAAGGTGTATAATATGAGTATCAACACATCATTATTATTAGTGAGACAAATACGAAAACATTTACCCAAAATGGTATTTACAGAAATTTCGACAACATAGTCATCCATTCCGTCAACAAGAAAAATGTGCAGGTGACTGGATCTCATTGGGGTAAGAAAAAAGACGCGCGTGTTTATGAAATAACGAATAGATATGGAATCCTCAGAAATGTTTTCCACAACTGCGGGTTTCCCACCTGCAACGACAATGTTGTTTGGTGGTAAGCATAACAGAACCATTCCCCTCACCACCATCGCTGTGTTGCATACCCGGAAACGGGTAGCCGCATTCCCAACGTCATCACGGATGGCCTCAGATGAATCGTTGTTATCGGTAAGCGTTATCTCACGCAAACGCCGATACAGTTGCTGAGCGGGAGTCCGGGGACCTCGAATGTAGAATTTCAGTGTCCGTAAGAAGGACTCGAAAGGGAAACACGAGAAAGAGTCTAAAGTACCATGATGAAGAACGTCTGCTGGTAAATGAATAACAGCATGAACATTGTACACGACGTTAGAAATACCATAAAAGGAACTCATCTCGGTTATTCACGGATAACCCACTAGTTTTTTTGAAAACTTAGCGACTGCAAAAAACCTATGTACGGAACGGAGCTGCAATTCTGTGGGAAGTCGCCTAGGATGTTTGCAAATAGGGTTGACCAGGTGGTTTCACTGTTTAGACGAACGAGGGTTAGTTTTACCCAAGCAGAAAACGATCACTATAAGGGCTGATTGAGCAAACAATCGCTAAGCCTTCTATAGATGGGCTCATAAGGGGTGATTTGTGGCAAGTATAGGTCTAAATTTCCTAGTAAAGGGTTGTGTTGATTTTTCGCGGTAATAAGTTACGTACCCACAGTGGTGTGTCGCAGTTATTGTCACGGACAGTTTGACGCCTCAGAGTAGATAACTATTACTACTGGGTGCTAAGTAAAAACAGGCCTAAACGATGGAAAAAGAAAAAAGCGAGACAACCTGATATATACGTCAAGTTGACCTTGACCTGACCTTTAGCCAAAACACCTTCGACTTCTACTACCCATTAGGTATTGGTGGACCTTCATCATTCCAGGCCACGGGAACCCAGGCAGATTTCGGGCAACCTATTACGGGTTGTGGCATATTCTTATGCCAGCACGTCTGACAAGCCCTTACAAAATGATCTTGTAAGACCCATGGGGCGCAGGTTGATTGTGGCAAAAACAGAACTGTGAATCTGCAGCGAAAAGTGCGCTATCATTAGCACCGGTGAATATGACGCCATCAGAGACCGTGGGCTTAGACATACCGCAGCCTGTGTCACCGGCCCAACCTCCAGGAAAATGTCAGCACCCTGCCTCCCCACCTACTGTGTCTGTCAACGTCGGTGGCGAAACCCACTTCTTCGAACCCTCGGTCCTACATTTTTGGGGTAATTCACAAATTTAACCGGCAAATCTCCCTCACCGTTTAGTCACAAGACCACCGATCTACCAGTGACCTCATTTCTAAGCCCAGTACGTACACCTGGAAGCCTCATGGTATGACCTCGAAAATACGGCCGCTGCATATATCTGGACCTATAAGGACAAAGCCCGGTCGGCATAGCCCACCATGCATGCAACCAACCAACCCGGCTAGCCAATGCCAACAGAGGCCACCCCTCCCTCAGGCCGAACACCAAGTCATCACACCACACGGCGAATGCCCCCTGTTGCGGAACCAGTCGGAGAGTAAAGGCGGGCCTCGGACTCTACAGCCATAAAACGGGCACCCTGTCCGAGCTTCTTCTAACTAGCAAGCCCGCGTCATTTAAGAACCTACGAACACCTTTTACACTGCAGCCCATACGGAATCCACCGGCTCCAAGTCAATGCCAGACTATTCATAAAATGCCCCACCACTCCTCGGAACCCCTCTTGCTTGGGCAGATCTTCTAAATCCCTTTGACAAAAAACAAACCAAATAATGACCATTGCTTACTTAGGCACATTCTACCAACCTTCGCGCCCCAGCTCTGACAACTCCGCAAGTCGACACTGCCGGCTACTTACCCCTTACCCCTATTTCCACGTGAAAATCCGTATTCTGATTTCAAATGACGCCCCCGAGCAACCTCCAGGTTTTCATCTGATGTTTATCTTCCACATGCCCATCTTCCCACCACTTCCCGCCCTTGTGTCATCGCCTCATTGACATCCTTCCCACTTCCGATGACACTGTATAGCCACCCGGACCGCGTCCCTATTGCCATGGCAGTTCCAATAGTCACGCACCTGGTATCTACTCTTTGAGCTCTCAGACACAGAGTTTTTTCATAAATCCTATAGAAGCTCGGTCATTAACTAGGAGAGTATCGCACCTGCGATCCGCGGAGCTTACCCCGAACCCCGAAGTAATACTAGTAGCTGAATCCTGGCCAACCTATTCCATCCCGCCCGCCCAGATCTTTTTGATTGGCTATAAGATATTTAGAAAAAGTACTATTCGCCGTAGTGGTGGGAGCTTAACCTACCTTAAGTGCACCCTTACTGCAACCTTCTGTGGCCACTCTACCCCGGATGCTGTTCAGGACTCTTTATGAGTGACCGTTCAGCTTGCTTGCACGCGCCTCTACATTGGTTGTGTGTGTAGCCCAACTTGTACCCCGGTTGCTGACTTCATACCCTTCAATAAGGCTTTTACCCACCTTTCCGGAAAACCCCATGGAACGAAGCTGGTTGCTGGTTACTTTGATTTTCTTGACATCAAATGGGAAACCCTCACCTCCCTCCACCGTTTATACAATTTCCTCTCCCGCATTCCAGCATGTTTCTGGGATCAGCAAGCTCTCACCCTGAACAACAGAAATAACATACATAATTTGAACTAGCCTATCGTAGAAACTAACTTACCTCACCACTTCCCCGTAAGTGATCTTGGAGTGGTTTCCTGTCTGCCAGTGCCCTTATTTATAACAATACACTTGGTGCGATCGTTTCGCTGTCTCCTCATCATGAATGGCAGCGACCCGCCGAGTCGCATAGCTCCATAGCTTACGTCAACTGCCTCTTGACCTACCAGCCCCAGCTTGCAGCAAATCTAATATGTTCCAAATTTCTCCACGGTTTAAGTCAGACCACGGCTCTCCACACCCCCAGCGGCCAGCCTGATGCCCATTCGTCTTTGCTACTGGAATACAAAAAATCCTAGCATTGTGAAGAAGTTCTCATGACTTCTCCCTCCTCATGCTCTAACACAGACTTTCTGGCAATGTTCCAGTTGCCACAGAATAACTTTACAGGAAACAGGATGTTTCTGCCTCATGCCAGCCAGATAAGCTATTTCGGAGTTTAAATATGATGAAGAATAGAAATACTCACCCTCGTCCAAGCACCCCCACCCGAAGTCACCAAGTGGCACACAGGTCGGCAACCCAGCTGCCGTCGCTGAGGCATTCAACTTGTTTCTCTCTTCTCCCATGACTGAAGACTCTGAAATCACGTACACCGCACTAGCTTCCTTTACCGAGTCAATTTTGTTCGACACGGAACTTAGGCTCAAGGAAGTGCCTGAAGCATCTTGGAACGTAAAGCCCCCATCCGCCTAAGTTTCCATAGGATTCCGCAGCACTAATTCGATTTGTTAAGCCTGACTTTGCAATTTTATCCTTCAGCGTCTTCAACCTATCCCTGGAATTTGGAATTTCCTCTTCCTAGTTAAAGACATCCACCATTATCCCTTGCCAAAATGTGACCCCTCTGGGATGGCTTTAATTATTGACCCATTAACCACGCACGCATAACATCTGGACTGTTGAACTTTCGTGAAAAAGCGTTTCTCCCAATAGGTATTTTCCACTAACCTAATACACAAAAGCCAGCATGGATTTCTAATAAATTGATCTTGTAGCTTCTGCCAACTCCGCACTTTTGACCTGTACAACAAGGCCGCAGGCTAAAGGAAGCGCCCAAACACCATCTTCTTAGGCATGACTAAGGTATTTGACAGTGTCTCTCGCCCGGGGCTCCTGACCAAACCCGGAGCCTTTGGACTAAAATCCCCCGTCCTCAATTGGTGCTGCCCCTGTCTTTTTTGCAGTAATCAGGTTGTACCGGTCGATACTACCTCTCAAACCCTCCCGCATCACCAGCGGGGCCCTGTCAAGGAAACGTGCTGGGGCCACTTTTACTCTTTACTTAAATAAACAGTCTTCTCTGCAATAAACCACAGTATCCCATTCCTATCCGCTAATGACTCAAAGACGGTGTATGAATCCTCGCCCCAGGACCTTGATGACGCAGTTTCTAATAGGCAGTACGACCTGGAACGTCACAAGCGGTGGTGTCAGTCCAGAAAATTGGAATTCTGCGAAGAAAGTGCCCTTTCATGACTCTAAGCTGTCTGTTCCGTCCGAATTCTTTCCGCACACTCAACTCCCCCATTACCCATAACCTATGTGTACGAGATCTTGGGTAGCACTACTCATGCTCCCTAAGCTTCTCGGAACACCCATCTTTCCAAACCGCTGAAGCAAAATATTCCATAGGATTCCCGATTAGACCGCCTATCCTGCGCGAGGCAAAACTCCCAGCTTATCTGTGCTGTGTCAGACATTGTCTAGAGCACTGCTCTATCATCTTCACAAATACCAGTCAAAATGACAGAATAACTTGAGAGAACGTACATCTCTCATTCACAAAAGAACTGCTTGGCTGTTCTACCATACAGCTTGGAACGCATGACATTTCTGTGTCATTCCTCCCCAAATCTGCAGATGGCGAAACTGCCAAACTGCAGCTACCATTCCGTTTTTCAGGACTTACCTATCAATAACATTTTCGCCCCTCCTACCCCGTCGGCAAACACTGGAACTCTCCATTGCCTGATTTATCAACTGGACTGTCGATAGGGCTTGACACTTGAAACCTCACTTGACTGATTGCTACCTGCTTTGCTCCCCCTGACCACCCTCCTCCGACCCGACCACCAGGTCGGTGACTACTTCATCTCGACTCACTGGATCGACTCACCCTGATACCAACGGAGCGGGACACGGTCGGATCCACTTCTTTGGCCGGGTCATATCGGGCGCACAGGCCGTCTGCGACGATGTGGGGGCACAACTAGATTAGGGGTTCACACCTCCCGGTCACCTAATTCGGTTTTAAGGTTGGATGACCAACACACGGCCAGTCCCATTCACCAGCCCCGCCTGCTGACTACAAAACGTCGTTTTTACTCTCTTGCTGCTGCCGCCACCCGTGACCGCCTGTATGAGCACATCGATTTTGGCAAGCGCCCCTTCGTCTCTGTTCCCTTGTTTTGCATCTGTATAGTCTCTTGTCCCTCCCGCAAGCTTGTCCATCCCCCAGGTTATAACCCCCTGCTCTTACTCACACACTGGCACATTTGTTGCCACTGTTTGGCTCCTCACCACAGTCGCCAATGGACGTTCTTCGCTGAAATATATTTTGCTGTCCTCCAGCAGTCGGTGATGTGATCAGTGATTAATTGCACTCTCCATCAGTCCACCTGTCCGCCTAAACCGCATCCTTTCCTTGTTTTATCCCGATCTTGCAGAGCACCATGAAGCTTCCACATCTGAAAGTCTCAAATATATTCAGCACGCAGCTCCACCACTTTTACCATCTCGAGGCAGTCCCGTGACAACGGTCATCAAAACTTGTACAATCAGTCCACCCACTATAACATCACCGTTGCGTGCTATCCACCCGAGCAATCACTTTTCAACGCATCCTGGATCGATCTATTACCCAATTACCACCTCCATGTCGGCTTACCATAACCCGCCCATTATGTAGTAAAAAACAAAGCCTAGTGCCTACCTGTCTTCCGCCTGCCTTTTTTACATCAACTTGGAAGTCTCTCCTCCCCTCAAGACGCGTCATTCGTTTGACCCAGCAACTAGCATCCATATTCTACCTGTCTTCCCGAGGCTTGATTAGTCCTGTGCTGTGGCTGTTTTTCCAAGCCGGCCCCCTCAGTTTTATGCCATGCAGCCTTATTCATCTATCACCATCGCATGGCACACTTAATACGATGTTTATTGTCTAATGTGCACCCACCTGTCATCCACTCTATCACCTCTCCTGCGAACTATACACCTTTGCAATCGCCGAACCTACGCGCAACCTACAATGATTTATCCCTCATTTTTCACACTGATATATGACGACCAACCCACTATGGGCAAACAATTCGCTCTCTGCTATCTGTTTTCTCCGGCCTTCTTTTCATCACGGCTTTAATTGTCTTCCCATCCGCGCTGTAGTGTCAGTCGTTCGTTCTACCACTGGCTCCATCAGCACCCAACCACCAATTTCTGCGGCCGTCTCAGCCGAACGGTTTCATTTTATTTGGAATCCGATGTCTCTATCCCGTTTCTTGTATCGGACACACGAGTCTCGTGGCTACCTCTTTACCTTAATCGTGTGATTCGCCTAATAAAACGGTCATCCGAGCACTCATCCATCCTCTTTGCTTCTGCATGCTGTTTGTCTCTGCAATTAACATGGACGGCACCTCATATAAATTTATCTTCACGATTCTATAACTACGCAGATACTTCGTGACATACTAAAACGAATACAGTTAATTTGCTCAAAGCTTACTGGCTTTCTTCTGGCTATTTCTTCCATCACTACTCTTGTAACCTCTCCTTCCCTCCACCTAATGTGCCGTTCTTTTTCCTTATGACTCTCTCAATCAGCATCCTGTCATCAACTTCTACCACCACATTGACGGACTGACTCACTGCATTTTACCTCTGAAGATGCGTTCTTTTATATTTTCGAGCTCTCTATCCATAAACTTTTTATACTCTGCAGATTGCAAGTGACTCCTCGAATTTCGCTTGACCTACTCTTCTTTTAAGAAAAAAGCTGAAAAAATGCTGGGACTGTTCAAGTGAGCTTCATTAGCTGGAATCACGCTGTGAAATGTTTCCGGTCCTTGGAGAAGACCATTTATTCATATTTTATAGAGTGCTAATTGTCACACACTTCGCTCACAAAAAGATCTGAAATACTCTGGTGTCTGTCAGTATCTGATCAATCTCAGTGTTTACATGATTTGAAACTCTTCGTCGTACAGTCGTTTTTGAAGTTGATTCATAATCGGAAACTGATTCTCAGTTTCTTCAAAAATTTTGGCGTGGTACTTTTTCGTGATTCCGCAGTTTTTGACCTTTCCGTTTCACGCGGTTTCGTTTTTGCTTGGACGTTGCATCTACTTTCAGCTTCTTGGCGCAAGTTTGTAACGATCACTAGCTTAACCAGTTGCTGCAATAGTTTTCTGCTTGGGGTACATAACCCAAGCTCATGCAGTAAAAAGCCTTTTCCGGATTGTCTACATTCCGGTCTTGCATCCAGATTTGTGCGTCAGCCTTCTGACAAATAAGCCGGCCTCAGGTTATGCTGAGTGACTTGAAGTTGGTTCCTTATGTATAGCGCTAATGAGGAAACAATGGAAACCTGTTGTACACGCAGCCAAGGCAGAAAGTTAGTAGCCGCAGGCGCCGCCAGTAAGCCGAAGGCGGGAGCGGTGAGAGTTATGACCCCATCCTGGGCGTCGGACGGCGATTTATGCCGGAGGATTTCGGCCGGTTGTCCTTGAAGATATATATTGAAAAAGTTTCCAAATGTTCCACGTGGTTTTTGGATTACCACATTTGACATTACACTGCTAAGCTCGTCCATGCACGACATTTTTGCACGTTCTTTCGTTTGTGTGTGACACTTGAAATTGACCTTAAACCGTTCCTGAACGTTGTGCTTGGACCACGGAACTTAGAACCTTTGGGTTTTGCTGTTGAGTCTACTTGGCTGCATACTTGGGGCTTGCATATCATTGCACTTTCTGTGATTTTTAGTTTTGTACCATAGATGCTACGAGTCAATCTTGTTCTGGTTTTGAGGTTCGTGTGAATTGGCTACGCGTTGTTCGATTCGCGATTATTATGACTTACTACAGCTCTTAACCATATAAGCCTTGGGGGTTTGTTTTAATTGAGGATATATCAGAATATAAAAATGGACAATGCCGCCAGAAAATGACGACAAGACCTTAGCCATTTTTGGAGTCTATACGGGAGTCTGGTAGTCCCGGGCCATTAGCGGTCTCCATGCTTCCAAGAGTGGGGCGCCACCCCGAAACAAATGCTGCCAGCTCGGTCTTTTTGCCAAGACAGCCAAGACAGAACGATGAAAACATTCAGACGTCGAAGCAAAAGCTTTGGCGCCATAGGCCGACTCATCTCACATTAGAAGCAAGTAGATGGAGCTCTTCAAAGCCTTTGAGGGCGAGGTGCATCCATATTTCCTGTTGTGGAAACATGGCTCTTTAAATGTTACCCCGCACCAAGAATAATACAAATGGTTTTGCTGCCCTAGGTAGGACCGAGGGTACGATCGTCTCAGTGGAGGAACGACTGTCCCCATTGGAGTAGGTATTAAATATCTGGAATCGCACACCATAGTCTGTACTCGGAACATACGACTTTGCTCGGCTACATTCAGATCCGAACAGAAGGGGGAGAGTGGTCTGTGTGCATAGGGCCTGAGTTACAAACCGCGACGAGGACAGCCAAACTTTGCCATAACCATTATGCTATCTCTGAAAGCTTAGAAGGCCCTCATAATTGGAGATTTCAACCTGCTACGCACTGAGTTGTTGAGGCAAATACCCCAGGAACCCAAGAGAAGGGACAACTACAGCGACTGCATTCAAATTCCCTGCTTCAACACTCGGGGAAGGTGCCAGATACAGAACTAGACACAAGCCTTCCACGCTTGATCTGGTGCAAACAAATCACAAGAAAAATGTGACTGAACCCCAGGATTACTCTCAGTTGAGTAAAGCTACCGCCTGAGTGTCAAAATCACCCTTTGCATGCACCAACCCAAAGTTGCCTCGAGGCTGGTCAAGTGCTTCTCCGATAGGGACCTTGCTTGGAGTCGTACTAGAAAGGCCGAACAAATATGGGACAGAGTGGAGGTTGTTGGCTTGGATGGCAGCTGGTAGGCGATAAAAGGGTCCTCAGTTACCCTCCAAAACTAGTTTGCTCCCATGAAATGTAAAAGGTGAGCGAGGAAACCGGCGTGGCGAGGCTGCAATAAGCGAGTCATTCAAGCGTGAAAGCTGTATTGGGGCTATCTTTAGGGTTTTCAAGAGTCGCCGGGCTCAGATTTACAATGCCAAGCACAGAAATAGGACTTTGGGCCTCCTACCGTTTACAGAAAGCGTCTATGTGGTGAAGTTAGAGCAGAGCTTCAAAAGCTTTTGGAGAAGTACTATAGCTCCGGGCAGCCAAAAGATTCCTTGACAGGTGTAGCGTGACCACTGACGATCCATGATCATGGAATGGTGGCAGAGAACCGAGGTGAAACAGATGTCCTGAGTAGGCGTTTTAGCTGTGTACGCGGGATAGGTAATGGCACTAAACAGGCCTGGGGGCTCGTCAAGTGATCATACAAGATTTGAATCTTTCATGGGAAATTGCCAGCACACACCTGGAAGGGTTGAACATCAACAAGCCTGCCGGACCGGAGGATACCCATCCTGCTATCATTAGGTGGCCGGTAGTTATCTTATTCATTCCAGTGTGCAAGTTATTTGGGGACACTCCGGACCATGGAAGGCCACCTCAACACTGCAAAAATGCGGCGGCGGTGGCCATCCTTAGAGCGGCCAGCACTGAAATCGGAAACCACAGACCGGTTAGCTCACCGAGCATCCTATGCTAAGTGCCAAAGAAGATCATCCGGGAGCCCGCCCCGAGCACCTACTGGAGAATTCCAAGCTTTGCACATCTCAGCATAGATTTTTAAAAGAATGGGTCGAGCTGGCCCATGTCCTGAGACTTTTGAATGAAGCCACTGAAAAAGTGTTCGAAGGGGAACACGTAGAAGTATATTATCGTGGCTTTAGAAAAGCACTTGACTCTACGAACCGTTGGCTTCTACTAATTTTGTCGTTCACACATCTCACCCAACCTGAATTTGTTTCCGAGAACTGGACACTTACAATGGTGCCCGCCACCTCTTAATTTCTGCTGCAACCAGCATCCTTATATCCCACTTCCGATCCACGTTCCTTCTCCGTGCTATAGCCCATCATCTAACCGATGAGAAGGGGTCACTTGTGTTATCGTCCACTTTAAGGCAGGTGCCAATTTACTTGATACTAGTCCACTTCCTTTTCCTCTATCATTTACCAGCCACTTACTTTTACCTCCTGAGACTTCTACGCCTCACTCATTAGTATATACCAGCAGCAAGGCCCTTGTTGGTGCTCCTTTCCAGCGTTGTTCAGGACGAAGTATACTTACAAACCGCCAGTCTCCCTCCAATCTATCGGCCACATTCAGTGCTAGACATGTCCAGGCCCACCTAACAACGAGCTGACCGCCCCACCAGATGTGCCTATTCAAGTTATTCCACCACCCCCGTCGTGTTATATTCACTTACCCAAGACACGGACTACTCTGTCTCAGACAACACTGATGGCGTCGCCCTGTCCTTCATCAGTGAACTGTGCCGGAATCCTATAATGCACCTCAAGTTAACCTTAACGACTCTTACTGTTTATGTTGAATGCACGCTCAATATTGAACAAGATGCGAATACTGCTTCCACAAGTGCTCAAGTCTGATCACGACCTTACTTTATTTACTTAAACCTGGTTCTCAGATGACAGTCAGAAAGAGGATGATGCTACCATCGAGTACCGAGCTTTAAGGAAGGACACGTGAAATCAGCGAAAGGAAGGCTGTCTTTTACAAGTAGAGCAAACCGTAACAGCAAAAATACATCAGCATCCCATAATGGATAACTTACCAGATTGAGTTTGACTACAGGTCACCACAAGATGCTCTGACTTTATTCTGATTTGCATCTACCGCCCCCTAATGCTAACCAAAACTTTTTCTTGCCCACCGTAGACGCGTCAAATGTAGCTGCAGACGTATCCGGCCCCAAACCGGTGGCCAGCGACTTTATCGCACCAGACAACCATTGTTCTACTTTGGATGCCCCACATCACCCAATCCACTTCTTGACTAACCTCAGTTTAGGAGGACGGACTCAACACGTGGTGTGCCCAACCAGATGCACTAAATGCTTTGAACTCATTTCAACGGTGGGCCTGTCTAGTTCACACATATCGGTTGGGGACAGCATCCCGGAATGCGACCACTTGCCTGTGAGGCGTGAATTTCAAGTACCAACAAGAACAGTGCACACTTCAACCACCGAATGACCTCTCCATGGAGCCAGGTTGAACAACTTGACCTCACTTATATGCACTCAAAACTGGGATATTTTCCCTTTATTTGGTCAGTTTTACTCCCTATTAAGTGCTAGTCTTAAAGAGATCCCCCCAACCGAAGGACTATCTAAATGCGATTGACCAAGCAATGCTTGTCGTTTAAAAAAGAGGTTTCTAAACAGTAACATAAATTCTTCAGGTCAAAAGACTTTCCGTCGTTCTTAAAAATGAATCTTTCATCTCATTCCGTGGTGTTGACTGAAATGTCCCTTAATGAGAAACTGGAACTAAAGTCGCTCGGCCACCCCAAGAGGACCGACATCTTGTCTAAGCTGACGAAACTCAGAAAGAGTCGGTTTAGTTCTTCTACCTCATTCACTAAATGTAACAACAATTACATAACGAACTCCCAAGATATTTCCGGAGCATTTATTGTCTATTTCGCTTCAGTTCTAACTTCCAGTGACTCGCCATGTCTGTGTCACATTAAGCCGTCGAAGTCTAAACAGTCCTCAGCAATTTCACTTCACACGAGGGACATAACAGGGCGGCTAAATAAAACTGAGCGGTCACATCGCCCCGGGCCAGATGCCATACCACGACTACCTTCGGTTTAGATGGATATGATATTCCAGTTCTGTTGTCAAAGGTTTACAATTTATCTATGAAAAGTGGCACCTTCCCTTTGCACTGGGAAGTATCCGCTATTTTCCCAATTCTCAAAGAAAGGTTCACAACGAGAATCGACCAAGTATCTATCGCTGAACCACACCTTATAGTCTTCCGAAATACGGAAGGACAGAATAAAAATAGGCTGACTACTCATCTAATGCTCGCTCACCTCCTTAGCTCTGGTCAGCAGGGCATTTTTCAGGAAATATCCTGAGCCGCTTCTATGGGTGATTTCCTTAACCTGATAACTGTGGCCACCAGCAGTGGTCAACCAGTGATGACAGTCCTCCTTGACATGACCAAGGCTTTTGATCGACCATCGCATAATAAGCCAACGGCTGAGACGGAAACCTTTGTAGTTAAGGACCCAATCCCGAGTTGGTGTTCATCATATCTGATATCCTGAAAACAGGTGGTGGGGGGAGACTGCTGTTTATCCCTACCTCGGCTAGCGAACAGTGGAGCTACTCAAGGTAGTGTACTGGGTCCTTTATTTTTTTTATGCATGAGAATGACATCTTCAACACCATCAAACTCTGGGCAACACTCTTTTTTGTAGGTGACATTAAAACTATATGCTCCTCTGAACCTAGCAGTCTAGCTTCTACCATATTTGATATGACAAGCAATTTACTGGCAGTAGGTTCTTGGATCAACCGATGGATGGTGAAATTCTCCGTTGCTAAAGGCTTTTCCTTGTATATGAATGTCGGGTTCCCGCGAAACCGCCTAAAGTTAATGATCAGTTCAGCCCTAACAGCCTTGAAGTAAGCGATTTGAAATGTCTTGGTTCCCAGACATATATTTTCTCCAAACTCTCTGCTGAGGAATTTGCTAAAGCCGGACGATCTTATTATCTGATTATTAGAACCTTCAGCCTTCGGGACAGCAACCTAATCATTTATAAACCTCATGTCAGACCACTTTTGGGATATTGCTATTTCGTTTTTTACCATGCAGCGGATTAAAAGATCAGCGATCGAGAGTGTACAACTTGGATTTACCAAGCAGTTACTAGGATATCCCCACCCCTAAATCATGTGGAGCGGTGTGAAATATTGCATCTACGGCCTCATTGGCCCGGGTTTCTGCAAATGAACCTGTCTTAATTTTGCAATATTTTAAGAGGTATATCTTGCAGTTCAGCCCCCCGGATCAGAACTCCCTCCGACTATTCTTTACTACATGGACTCTATGGTCTCTATTCCAGTGTCTAGGACTGCGAAGCGGTCAAACTTCTTTATCAATAAATGTTTTTTCCCCTTGAGGTAACAATCCACTGCAAAATTAGGTTGCCCTTTCCAGTCTCTTTGCCATTCAAAACAGAGATAAATTATTGCCTGGCTGAAAATAGGCCCATTCCAAAGTATGATCTATACATGTCTACTACTGGAGCTAACAACCTTGGTCTGGGATACTGACGAGTAACCTAAAAACTTTTGTCCAGTGGACAGTATTCACTGCTGGATCGTCAGCTGCACGTTGATTACTTCGATATTGTGGTAATCAGATAGAAGCATTTGATCCCGTACACCACAGTTGTCAACACCACCTTCCGTGTGTTTGCTCGTCCAAAGTTTACTTCTCAGGGTCCTTACCACAACCCCCTATCGGCCATTGCTGCTCTGATGATTCATCGATTCATGCTGCCTGTTTTCACCGAAGTCGGTAACATCCTTTTTAACCAGCAGTTATCAATCATCAGAATGCCGCTTGTGTGGGAAAATGAAGAGTAACATATATGGGGCTATGTCGTCAGGGTACCAGCTTTACTCACTCGTAAACTATTCACCAGATGGCAACTGATTTCAACGTACGAGGTTTTAGGCCTCGTTCTTATGAAGAAACCGTCACAATTTACATAGCTTTCCGTCCATCGTCCACCAAATTACGCATAAGTATTCGCCCCAGATTTTTCTAATTCTCCCCTCCTTACCCCTTTGCCGAATGACACCAATCCTCATGACAGCATGTCGCTAGAACCGTTCCACTTTACCCTCCATCTGTCGTTTAATCCTAAAATCTAGCCTTGACATTACGGTGGCCCATTCCTGCTACCGCTTATTCCTTGATTGACTTGGGTTTTTATGTGATGTTGTCGTTCTTTGTCCCTCCCTAAACCCACAGCTGGTAGAATTGCCGGACTGCTGCCTTTTATCGTTTGTATCCTGAACTCACTCTCTCAGGATGTTCATTGCCCAGTCATCTCATGAATAACAACATGCAAAGTTTCTCCTTCGATAGAACAAAAGATTTTCCCGTAAAATTTGATTTCCGTCCTCCACACTACTGCCTCTCACTGGTTCCGCTCCCCGAAATTCTCAAATCCCGGTTAACGGAACTTGGACCACTTGACCTCGTCGCATTTATTTATTCAGCCCATCCTAGTCCCAAAGGTGCGCGAGGAGGCCAGATCCACAGCTTTGTCAGGCGCACATCAAGCTTGCAGGAGGTCAGTAACAACATGCGGACGCAGCTAGATAAGTGGATCGCATTTTATGCCTCCAGAAGAAGTTTCCAGGTTGAGTGTCCAGCACACGGTCAGTCCCATCCACTAGCACAGCCTGTGGAGTAAAAACTATATTTGTGTACTCTAACTACTTCTGCAGTCATGTTATTCGCCCTATCCCTCTCCGACCATCAGCGGTTTCCCTTCGAGCTCGCGCTCTTTACCGAACTTATACCTTACCCTTTTTAAGTGTTGCAGAATTTACTATTCTATCTACGTACTTAACAGCGAATATTTTCACCTCTATCTACCAACCATCTCTTTTATTTGTACGCAATTGTTACTCACAGATCTTGGCAGCCACTTCATTGCCTACCCTCCCTGAGCTGCATGCCTGTCTACTCTTCTGTTTCATTCGTAACCATATCCGATCCCCGCGTTAAAACTCGTCCATACTACTCAAAGGTCGGCGCATTTATTGTCACTGTTCATGCCCTTACCAAACAAGAAACAACGTCCCGCTCTGAAATAGCTTTCGTAGTCCTCCAGTAGTTAGTGATGTGGTTAGCGATTGCCTGCACTCTTCATCAGTCTATCCGATCGCTTCCACGGTGCTACGCCATCGATTTGTCCTGACTTTGCAAACTGTCACGTTTTCTTCATGTCTGAGCGTCTCCTACACATTGGTGATGCCACTTCGCCGGTCCCGTCACCATCTTTAAGAGGTCAGGGTCATCCCAACGTCAAAATCAGGCTGTCTCTATTGTCAAAAAGTAGCGCTGCTTTTACTGTAGTAAGTATTATCTCAGCTGGATACAGTGATCTGCTGGCAAAAACAACTGCTCCAAGCCACGTTGAAATTGTATTTACTATGGTGAATTGTTGTTAAGCCCTATTTTATTAGTTATCATCTCTTAACACACCAGAAAATACCCTTACCTACTTGCTATACTTAGCTTTTTCTGTTTCCAATCAAGATCAAACTTAGCCAGGGGTCATCGTTCTCCATACGCTAGATACCCCACCTATCATTTCCTATTCGATTATTGGTGGCTGACCAACTCGCCCCAGAAGACGAACTTGCATTTTTGCCGTAGCCCTTGCATCATCATGCCATTGCTGAGCTTAACTAACGCTCGGAACACCCGAAATGCCTAAGTTAGAAAACCCAGGCCCGCCAAACCCCACCTAGTAACCGATTCCTGCTCGGTCTCCCTCGTGAATATAACCAGCTGGTCTACCAGTACATCTACTGACCTGGAAAGTTTTTCTAAAAGTATTGTTAGGCTGCAACTCATCGATGAAACCCTACTAAAGATTTCCCCTCTGGTAAAGCTAGTCGAACTCGGGGCGGCCACGCACTCTCACAGGCTGGTGTCAGCTGAAAAATATCTGGACTCCATCAAAACCGAAGTCCACAGCTGAGTTTCCAACCCCAAAAATGCTGTGGTCTAGAGCGTCCTCAACCGCCTATCCCTATCACTGGACAAACATAACATGCCTGATACGTGCAACATGGCCTATCATAGATGCCTTTGCCCCAGGCAGTGCAAACACTCCCAGCGCCCTAAATGTCCCGTACTATTTCAGTCCACGGATGACCCAAAAGAAAGAGAGTTTATAAACGGCAAACTGACGATTGACGCTTGTTACCCCTACAGGGATATCAAGATATTTACCGATGAAACACCCCTTCAAAGGGAAGCATTTCGGCCGCCTAAAAGTAACACAGCTGTACCGATCCATATTGGTCCAAATGGCCTTGGCGCAAAACCCGCTCAATACCCCATAGGAAAGACACCATCAACGATTCCAGCAACCACTGCCGTCTATCCTCATACAGTTGACCAAGACTCAACTAACTTCACACTTTCGGCCCCGCCTCTGTGCAAATACCCCTTCACAGCATCCCCACCAGCAGTTTCCACCTTTGGCTGCTTTAGCTCTCCGACCATTTGCTCTAAACGACGCTTTACCTCGATATCAACCATGCACTCACCCGGCGTGGCCTTGAAGGCAGAAAACTGTACTGGCTCAACCCCCTGTTGCCCACTCAGCCTGTATGACGTGTAACTAACAGTCGCTCCCACTCTAACGACTCAGCCCACTACCCACTCGGTACGCACTCTGGTTTGCCAAGTCTCAAGGCCCCATATCAATAGTCTTCAAAGCCTCCTGTGGGTGTGTCACGATCCTCACCCAGGTCTGCACCAGGCCAGCTACTCACTTCACCCATTTGCCTTCTTCCACCATTGAAGCTCCTTGAAATCCTACTCCCGGCATTAAGGGGAGGTAAGCAGTTACTCTATCCCACAATTCAATCCAATGCAACCGAGTCTGACTGTATCAGTGGCCGTCCTATCTGTTATAAAGCCACTCAGCCCCCCCCCCTCACCTCCCTTTACTTACCCCGCTTACCCTCACCCCTCTTAACATATGCAACGACAAACCACTCACCTGCCCTGCCAGAACACTCCTCTCCTTTTCCACCCGACCACAACCCCTCCCACCGCTCCTATACTGGCCCTGTCCAACAGGTACACTATCCGCTGTCTTACGACCATTTTTTCCTGGCCAAAGCCTACAAATTCCCTGGTCCCACCGTAAACCGCACCTCAGCCCACATCAACAGCCTCTTGCATATTCATGCTATCGACCACAAGCAAAGATCTGCGGATGAATCACAATGATGATTTGTCCGTTTGTTGTCCCCCTTCCAGCATCGCCCGCCCTCCCACTTCTGATTGCCCTTTTTCCCAGTTGAGACCCTGTACCTATCGCCATAGCAATCCCAATAGTCACGCACCTAGCATCAGCAAGTTGCGCACCCCGACACCGAATTCTTTTCTACTATTCCTTATAAAAGCTCAATCATTAATTAGGAAAACGTCGCACTTGCAGTCCCTGGCACTCACCTAAAGTCCTGACATAATGCTAGCAACGGAATCCTGGCTCTCCGAAGATACCCCACTCGACCTTGTTCACTTAGTCAGACAGTAAATCTTCTCAAACTTTTGCTGGACTATGCGTGATGCTGGCTGCTTGGTCTTTGTCGGATGCCCTATCTACCCCAGCTTTACTGACCGCCGCCTCCTTCTGCTGTTCTAAGATTCACCGTGGCTATTTATTCACGCCCCAGGCCAGAACATTCTCATTGGCTGTATCTACTCCCCTCTTGGTCTGAAACTCTTTGAAGTAGACTCTGTCGTAGATGTCTTTAATGCCGCACTTCACTATCCTGCCAGTGCAAAAATTACTGTGAGTGACTTTAGCCTTCCTCCAATCTGCTGGTCCTATCATACCAGCCCTCCGCCTTCTACAAATTTCTTTCTCTTATCCATCTTCGCGACGGACCTAGTATGTCTCCAGCCTTACTAAAGGGAACAAAATCTTGGACCTAGTATTCTCCGTCGGTATTCCTGGTATCACTACTCCCGTCACTGGCAGTTTCCCGGATAGTGACCGCAGTATTGTCTCATGTAAACCCAGCTGCTTCAGCTGCTTCCACCCCAAATAAATCCGGTTCTCTTGCCTCGCCTTCCAACCGTTCATGTAACTGGCCAATCGTACAAACGATAATCTGTTCCCCCAATTAAGGCTGCCTCTTTCCTTCCCCCGGCCCTCTCACTGTAGTCATCTCTCCCCACTCCAACTTCTTACGCTGCTTAAATGCCACCAACCCATTTGTCGATCCACGCCCCAATTCTTGCAGTCCTCCCATCATCTTTAGAGCTTAAGCTGGCTAAGTTGTGAATTACATTCGCTGGATAGCACGACCTCACAACTCTTCTGCGCATCGACCAGCTCCAACCGAGGCTACGTCGTATGAACAAACCGCATATAAGAAGACTAGGGGCCACCGCTTAATCTCACCCCAACAAAAGTAACAAACTGTCTGACCTGCTTAGCAAAATGTCCAACCGCTTCAATCTTGCCTTGCCCGAATTCCTCATCCGCGGCTCATCCACCGCTCGCACCCCAAAGTCTATTCCTGAGGCCTTGAGTGCTCACCTTCTTACCTCTATTATCAACGGCCCTGGCGTCCCTCATTCTCCCATCCATTCCAGCGCTTGTCTCTTTTTCATCGCTTCCCTTTACTGATCTAGAAAATGACAACTTAGCTTTTTCTAATAAACCGTCCAGGAAACCGGGCCCAAAAATTCTGCCACCGGCACTTGCCTCTTTGGCGGTCCCGAGTTTCCTCTGTTGTTACTTCATGAATGCGCAATCCCGTGCTCCACAGATTCGCCCTCCTCCAGTGGAAAAACCTCTGTCATCCCTTCGTGCTACAAAAATGGCTCCCAGCATGACTCGGATGACTATGGACCCAATAACTACGCCCCAACAGGCTGCAAAGTCACGGAACGAATTACCGAAACCGCACTGCTCGGTGTATCTTATCCAAAAACCCACTGCATCCTGGTCAGCTTGGTTCTCCGAATTCCCGCTCTTGCCCCCCCCATCAGCTGGATTCTCTCAATGTTCAAACATCTGCGGTTGACGCTGGCAACTCTGCAATTGTCCCGTACCTTGAAATATCCGGGACTTTTGACAGCGTTCCCCGTATGCACCTGATAGCCAAAATTCGACCACTTGGTGTATTGTATCCTCTCCTCTCCTGGCTATCTTCAAACCTCTCCTACAGATCACAAGCTGTAATGATCGATAGTAGCTTACCTTCTGACGAACCCTCCACTAGTGGCGTCATCCAAGGCAGTATCTTAGGTTCATTGCCATTGCTCATTTATATGAACGACATTTTATCTTATATTTGCCATGGTAATCCAATCCTCTTTGCAGATGATATAAAAGTAGCCCACGCCTTCCGCCCTAATGACCTATTCACGGCTCTACGCAACATACCGGGGAGTTTATCCTCTCTCCATGCCCGGTGCACCTCAAGACTCGTGAAGTTCTCTGCGGGGAGAAGCTTCCTCTTACCTTGAAAATGCACTGCACCACCCGGTCGAATTAGTCCGGACGGCCTTCCCATCCCCATACACCCCACTGTTACTGATCTTGGCATACGCTACTTCTGTTTCATTTACTTCTCGGAACAGGCATCGTTTCAAACCACTAAGGCAAAGCAAACCCTAGGCCTGTGACATCGATGTTTCCTACCACCTGCCAGTCTCCCCTTCATATCTCTCGCATGGAGACCACTTCTAGAATACTTCCAGAATACCTTATTTTTTACCTTTAAGCCAATCTACAACCAAGTCTGCACTTCCCATCATATCACATCTGCTGCCCCCTGCTCCTGTAACCCTCCGCCACCGTGCTCCTTCACTCCCCGTCCCCCGATCTAATGTCAATCTGAGGTCCCGATTCGTCCTGTCAGCCTAGTCCGAAATTTGGAATGAGCTTTCCCTCAGCGTACGCAGTGCTTCTTTACTGTATGCTTTTAGGCGCGCACTTCTTACCTATCTAATTGTCCCCAATGCTATATTGCTGGCCAATGAGTGTGTCTCCAACGGTCCAGCTTTTGCAAGAGGCCTCGCACTGCAAACTTATTGCCTCTACACCCCAAAGACAATACCTATGTTCTATGCTTAAGCCTTTCCTTCTACTCAGTACCACGATCTATGACCATTGCCACTCCGGATCAGCAGTAGATTTATCTCATGCTTCCGGTGCGATAACTCTACTCCTAACCAACATTGATCTGTGTATCCATCCTAACTCTACCTGTCCCTTTCTATCTTGCGTTATTAAGGTGACTCCATCACAGTTCCCTACTGCCTATGCCCATGATGATGCGATAGGTTGTAGCCACTCACACGTCTCACTGTCTCTCGACTAGATCTAGGGACCAACTGCGTCGATAAGCCCCTGTTTCGCCATTTCTCTACTTCCCCCTATCCGCAAACCATTGATCCCCAGCTGTGGCAAACTCAGGCTGTTTCTTTGTCTCGTTCTTTTCTAATAATCATTAGTGACGGTCAGTCGCGTCGGGCACCGTAGTGATCACCCCTATTGCAGATGCACCTGGTCGATAATGCTACATGATCTCCTACCAGTCAATGCCCCCATGAGCTGTGTCCTTCAAATTCTCTCAAAACCTTGCCATTCGATTCTGGTCCAAATATCTTCGTCGTAGCGACTCTGCCCAGCTGTACAACCATTAGTTATCATTCGTGTCAATCGCAAACTCGCGGGACTTGGGGAGATCTACCTCTCTGTCCTGCCCACATTGGGCATGCAGGCCGTCTGCAACGATGTGCGGGCGCAACTAGGCTGGCGGATGGCACCCTCTGTGACCAAAAGAACGGCTTACAGGTTGAATTTCCAGAGCACGGCCAGTTCCACCCATTACCACCTTTTGCGGATCACCGAACATCGTTTTTTGGCCCTCATTGCTGCAGCTACCTCTCCGGGGCCCCCCACGGCCGTCTTTCCTCCGTCGAGCTCGCTGTCGATATGGATAATATATCTTGCCTTATCAAGCCTGGCAGAGTTCGCAAATCCGTTTATGTAAAAATGGACATGCTGCTTCCGTCCTCAACTACCAACCGCTCCTCCAAATAGCAAGCTATGATTGCCCACGTAAATACCCATCTATTTTGGTGAGAATCCCACTGCCTACGCTTCCTGAGTTCTTGCGGCTGATTCAGCTCTTATTCCTTTCCCAAGCTTTTCCCTCCCCCAAGTCAGAAATAGCTGTTCTTATTCACAAACTGGCACATTGGTTGTCACAGCTTGGGTCCCCACCACAATTGCTAATCGAAGTTCTTCGCTGAAATATATGCTGCTGCCCTACAGCAGTCGGCAATGTGACTTGATTATTCGCACTCTCCATCAGTCCACCTGTTTGTCATAACTCTCATTACTCATTTCATCTGGTCATGCATCTAGCGTGCTCCGAGCTCACCCGAGATATGAACTTTTTGTTATTATTGTTATAACGTCACGACAAGAGGCCCGAAGTTGCTCTACCCAGCGATCGCCGTCAAATCACCTTTAAAGAAGTCGAGAAATGACCCAAAAGCAATCGACTTATCCCGAAGAGAGACCCTTCCGCGTAGCCTATTAGAAACTTGAATATCAGCGGGTCAGGCAACGCAATTTGGAACTGACCAACCGAGAGGCAGCTTACGGGACCTGGAGGGAACTGCAAGGCAGGCCGCGAAAAAATTACCCTTTCTCAAAGCAACGTTTACTGAGCTAAGTTCTGTTTTCACACATAGGCTCAAAGCGACTGTATCATTATTGGGTCAACAGGTGGCAGCAACGCTTACGGAGGGCTTTGTCAACATCGGATTGGGATCGGTATATTGGAAAGATCCTGCGGTTGTGGTACATTTTGGAAAACGGAGAAAAAGGAAGGCAAGTTCAAATCATCAGAGAGTTTTATCTAATCGTAGGAGAAAACAGTGATGAAAATGCTGACAATTCCAACTCAAAACTACACACAATGAATGCAACAGATGGCGGACCGCCTCAATGCGAGATAATCGGCTTTTTAATACATTCTATTCTTCACAACCATTTAACTCAGTCTATTTTTCTTGAACAATGGCGAAGTGTTACTGGGTTCCAGTTTTTTGTACAACGTGCAGAGAGTTGAACGCGATTTTACTTGGACTGTTCGAGCAAGCTTTATTAGCTGAAATCATACCGTAAAATTATTTTGGTCCTTGGAAGAGACCATTTACTCATTTTTTAATGCTGTTTGTTACACATTTCGCACACAAAAAATCTGGAATACTCTGGTGTATGTCAGTATTTGATCAATCTCCGTTTTCGTCGTACAGTCGTTTTTGAAGATGATTTATAATCAGAAACTTATTCCCAATTTCTTCAGAAAAATGTGACTTGTTAATTTCATGCGATTTCGCTGTTTTTGACCCCCCAGTTCAAAGTGGTGTCCCAATTTTACCTGGACGCTGCATCTACGTTGAACTTCTCAACACCAGTTTGTAACTTTCACCAGCTCAACCAGTAGCCTCAATAGTTTTCTGCTTGGACTACACAGCCCAAGCTCATGCAGTAACCGGTGGCTTTGACAGTAAGCTAAGGGTAGGATCGATGAGAGTCACGACCTCATCCTGGGCGTCCGACGGCGATTCATGCTGGAAGATTTCGGACGGCCTTCCTAAAAGATATATATTGAAAATGTTTCGAAATGTTGTGCAAGGTTTGTGAATGACTATATTTGACAATGCACTGCTAAGTTGGTCTTTGTAATGCACTTTTGCACTTTGTTTCTCCTCCTCACTCTGTGTGTTGAATGTGTCTCCATTTGCGATGAACCAGGTCGTACTGCGTGCTGTTATCAATATAGTTTTTATCCAGCCATCTCGAGCAATAATAAAAATTACATCTTCTAGGGGCATTCCAGTAACCCAGAAAAGTTTAGGAAATTTTTCTCAGCGGTAAATTCTAACCTGGTTTTGGTATGCCCTTACTGTTGCGCTTCACTCACAGCGCTCTTATGGCACTCCACAATGACATTTGCAGCAAGGAAGTCTTCCAGTTTTACACCATCTTCCTTTACTCCACTTACTAGAGAAAATATTTTCACTTAAAAACCAGCGGCCTTAAAACAATGTTCGGTGACCCCGCTTACGTTTTCTCGCTTGACGACGGAAATAGCAGCTGTTTTAGACCAAAGCTTTTCAGATATAGTCCCATCTTCTAAATTTGGAAGATGCTGGGTCTAGACTAGCCCCCCCCACTGTGCATCACTTTACGCATCGAACATTCTACCCTTGAATATCCTGACAGCTACTGGCCGCTTTATCGACTCTGCTGCGTCCGAAGTTCTCGCAAGGGTGAGAAACTCCTGTAGCGCAATCGTGTTTAATGTCCCAGAGCGAATACCCATCGAGCACGCCAAGGATACATTGGTGAATGATTGTGGTATAGCCCACCTTCCCTGTCAAACCAGGGATGCTTAGGCTTTTTCGTTGCTTCATCTGTCCAGTCCTCATGCGACTAATAGATTATCTATCCGTCAAAGAGTTCAGTAAAATGCGCAGCACTATAGCTTCTGATTCCCTCAATAAAACGAGAATAGCCGGAGATAAAGCCCCGCTTCAAAGGGAAATTACTAGATCTCTCTGGCCTCCCCCACAAGAATGATGCCCGATAATCCTGGGCCTTCGAAAAAGACGGCTGATTACTCCTTCGCTTCTTTAAAAGTTCCCGTCGCTTTATCTTCACACGCGCCTTCCGCTTCTTCACGACCATCCTCTGCCTCCTCATCTGCTCCCGCACTGAACTCTTTGAAACCTGATCCCATTGGTTTTGGTCTAGTAATTTCCGCTTCTACACTCTTACAGCCACCCAGTAAAAAACGGCGACTATTGCTTTGCCCTTCCACTTCATTGCCTGCTGTGCACACCGCAGACTCTGATTCGCTCCCTGTTACCTCCGGCGATAGACCACTTGCCATCCTGAAGAATAGGTCTACCAGTCTTCCCGCGCTTCACACTACTTTCTCATTCATCCAACTGTCTCCCCGTAAGTCAACTCGCCTTAGCTCACCGGATCCAGTTTCGACCTTGAAAATTATACCTCGTTCCTATGCATCAGTGGTCCTTACAGGCTGACCACTTTCGCTGTCTGCCAATACCAGAATACTGCCTCTACACTCGCAGTAGTTGCTTGGATGGCGTAGGTTCTGGGTAGTCCAGGATTGCCCGCAACTTGTCCGGCAATGGTGTGATCCTTGTGAAAGCAACCTTATGGCCGTGGGCACCGTAGTGATCACTCCTGTGGCAGATGCATCTAGTCAACAATGTTATACTGACCCTTTGGCTCTGCTAACGAAGGCCTCTCACTGCTGGGTCAATTGATCCTGGGCCGTATAGCCTGATCTCAGCTACTCTGTCAAGATGTATAACCGTCCACAGTCACTCTTGTCAAAGCACTCGGTGAGGGGCGCGGTCAGGTCCGCAGATTTTGGTGGCACACATCGGGCCCGCAGCCGTCTGAAACGATGTGCGGGCGCAAATACTCTGGCAGATCCCACCTCCTCTCAGCAAAAAACGGTTTTCAGGTCGGGAGCCCCGCCCACGGCCAGTCCCACCCACTAGCACCGTCTGCGGATTACAGAACATCAATTTTTCGCCCTTGTTGCTGCGGTTAACTAGCCTTCCGCCTTGCGTCCTCCAAAGATCTTCTTCCTTCCGCCAAGCTCCCTCTGAGTAATGAAGTAATAACCTACCTTTTCATGCCCGATAAAGCTTTTCATCCCTTTTATGCACTGGGAAGCGTGTGGGTCTCATCCCCACCCACCAACCTCTCTTCTCTTTGGAACAGTACGAATAGCTATGTGAATACTCACAAACCCCCGATGCCTGCGCTCCCTGCCTTTCAAGTCTGATTACTCTCTTGTCCCTTCTGTAAATCTGTCATTCCCCCACCTCAGAGCTCGCAGCTACTACTCATTCACTGGCAAATTTATCGACCCTGCTTGTTTCCTCACAACAATCACCAAGCGGTATTTTCTGCTGAAATATATTTCACAGTCTTCTAGCAGAAGGCAATTTTATTAGTGATTATTCGCACTGTTCATCAGTTCACCTGTTTGCCTACACAAGGCCTTTTCACTGCCTCATCTTCATCTTGCGGCGCACCAACATTCCGCCACATTTGTCTGTCTCAGATGTATTTAGCACGCAGCTCAGTCGTTTTTACCATCTCGAGGAACCCCCGCCACAATGGTCAATAAAAGTTGTAAGCTTTCCGTCCGCCCACTACAACAGCACCGTTGAATGCTAGTTACCCATGCAATCACTTTTCAAAGCATCCCAGATAGATTTATCACCCAGTAATCACCTTCACGTTGATATTGTCATGACATCGTCCGTCTCTCATCGCTCAACTGACCTCCACCGGCCATTCTCTCATCACTTTGACGGTCCCTCTTTCCCCAAGTCTGTTCCATTTATTTTTCCCTTTTGATCCCTAAATAACTCCTTAGGTAATCGGTATTAGTTGTCCTCCAATACCTCAGATGCTTGAATTATTACATGCTATATCTACTGTTACACTCCAGCCCTCTCCGTTGCATGTCACCCAGCTTCATCGCCTGTGACTGTTGAATGGTACACTTATTTGAATGTTCATTAACAGCGGTGAACTAACCTCTCATCCATTCTGTCACCCCCTCCCCCTGCGAATTATCCCCCTTTGTAATCACTGCAGCTGTGCCCGACCCACAATTATTCATCTACCACTCTCACTAAGACGTATCACGACCAAGCCAATATAGACAAACTATACGCTTCACACTACCTGCTTCCCTCCGGCTTTCCCTTCATCATCAATTTGGTGATCTCCCTATCCCTCCAGGGATGTCACTTGCCCGCTTTACAACTAATTCCGCCGGTATCTAATCACCAACTTCTACTGCCATCCCTGCCGAACATTTCTTTTTATTCTGAGTCCGATGTCTCTTTCCCGTTTCTTGTATCAGATCCAGTGGTCCCGTAGCTGTCACTTTATCGTAGCAGTGTGATCTGCCTATGAAAACGCTCGTCAGGTCAACTATCTACCCTCTACTCCAGTAATGCTTCTGCACGCTATTCGCCCTTGCAATCACCAAGTACCGCAATTGGCACCAATTTGCTGCCATAATTCCATATCCTTGCTGCCACTTTATGACACACCTATATTAATGAATGTGATCCACTGAACACTTACCGGCATTCCTCCGGCCACTCCCCCCGTCACACTCTTGAAACCTCTTCATCTATCCATCGGACTTGTAGGTTTCTTTCCCAATGATTCACAAAGTCGGCATCTCACCACCAAATGTTATCATCATGCTGGTCGTAGATTCATGACATTTTTATCCCAGAAGTTCCCTACCTGCACATCGTCGAGTTTTCTGTCCATAAACTTTTCACACCGGGAAGCGTGCAAAAGACTCTTTGAGCTCCCCCTGATAAACTCTTCATTTTTTCTTCTCTCTCTTTTCCTTAGCAAGTATCCTTTGATTTAGCTGGAATATCTAAATTTGTGGTTATTTCTGGTACAGTTTTTGCACACGATCTTTCCTTTTAACCGATACGAACCACCAGGGCCTAGATCGTTCATTTGACCTTGACCTTTTAATTTCTCGGGCATTATTACCCTTTTTGGTCCACTTTACAGCACTCATTTTTACTCTGTGCACGATAGCTGTACCCATCTAAAAATCCCCATTCCGACATCACTTGAACCATCTGATTGTGCACTCAAGCATGCTTTGGGCTCATCCAAAGGATACCATCGTCATCATTTTCATCGCATGTCTCTCTTGCCACAAAGGCCGTTAGAAGGAGTATGCCTACCGTCCCCCTATAATAACATCATTTTTCTTATTTCCTTAACCTGGAGGTCGTTCTTTCTCCAGATGTGCCATTTGTACTCCAAATTACGGAAGATGACTTTGTATCTAGCCTCCAGTTTCTGCAACAATAGTCGCCGGCTGATGTTTAATTCAAAGGCAGTTGATTCGCTGCCGCCTTCCGCGATATGCGTTATGCCGTTCCGTTCATCTATCTTCGTACGGTACAAACTAAGCAGCTTTCATCTATCAATATACACTTGTCTGGCTTCTATCTCGCACAAAACTAACCACCCTTGCACTGGCTGTGGCCGCGCCCCCTATATTGATTTATCTTCCACTTTTGCTATGACGTTTACCTACCAGTCCCATATAAAGTCAGCAGTTTGTTGTAAGCTTACCGGTTTTCTTCAGGCCGTTTCCTTTCACCACCACTCTGGCAGACTTCCGAGAACTGTCTACTGTTTGCTGTATATTTCATCCCCCCTGTATCCAGCCACCAACTTTTACCGCCATTCCAGCTGACTGATACATTTCCAAGTTGCTACCTCTTGACATACCCATCGCACAGTGAACACCGAACCGAAAGCTTTTCTCTGGTACATAGGCAAGTTTTCCATCCACGTGCCTCTCAAATACTACGGCCTCCAAGCAACTCTCCATACTTCACATGGTAAATTCCTTTTTTATAATTATCAGCCACTTATTCTTTGAGTATGTTCGAATTTCCAGCAGTTATGAGTATTTCTGCTACCATTTATTTACATGCTCCGGACCTTCATTTGACCCACTTAGGGATAACCGAACCGGCCATCTGACCTGTGGATTTCAATTTGCCGGGATTTGTTTTCATTTTAATACATTTTAGCGCTCCCGTATAATTCTTCCTATATAGTTGTGTTATCCCCAAGCAAATTCTTGTTCTATCACCACTTGTAACACGTGAAAACGCAGAGTAACATTCCTTAGGCCCATCCGAAATATACCAATGATATGAATTATAATAATCAAGTTGAGGTCATCTTGTATAAATGGGCTGATGCAGGAATGGTTGAGGGGCCTCCTTACCGGTAGAGCGTTCCACGTTAGAGTAGGTGACAAGAACTCTAAATCAGACAAAGTCACCAGTAGTCTACTGCAGGGGTCCGTACCAGACCCGCTCTGTTTCTGTTGTTTATAAGCCGTTCAGCCTCAGTCCTGCAGTCATTAGGCTTCTTTACAGCGGGAGCTCGGGGGAGAGAGGGGATGAGCAGAGACAGGTGTTGTTCTAAGCCAGTCATACAGGCGGGACTTGCCCCCAGTTCGGGGAAAAGCCACTTGTTGTCGCGAACAGCGACAGGCCTGACGGTTGTACACGGCCAAGGCCCGCCTAATATAGAGGCAGTACGCAGGGTTAGGTACCTTGGGATTTTAGTGACTTCCGTTCTTAAGTGGTTGGATCGGAATACCTCAGCTGCCCAAAAGGCTAGCGGTGAGCCCTTCAGGATGAGACCAGCGCTTTTGTGCAGACAACAAAAGGTTTTCGCACCAGTGTACGTGTCTATAGTTAGACTTCTGTTAGGAAATTGTGTTCAGGCTCGGCAACCTTTATACAAAAAGGATGCCACCTATGTGAATAACGTACATTATCCTGCAACGAGCATGACTGGGGGTCGGAGGGACGAGGCAGATGAGCAGAGACACCAGGACCCCAGGCTTTTCACTGTGGAAAGGAGGAGACTACAAGGGGATCTCACGGAGACATTTAAGACTATCAAAGGCTTTTCTGTGCTCAGACAGGAGAGTCTACTCCACATGGCAACAGACTCCAGAACAGCAGGTCATGGGAAGGAGCTGCCGAAAGTTCGATCTAGGCTGAGAGCCAGGTCCTACTCCATGAGCAGTGGGTTGGTTAACCACTGGAATAGATTGCCGGGAGAGGTGATAGAATTGGGGACACTTCAGGCACTCAAGAGGTCCCTAGATCGAAAGTGGAATGATGCCATTCCTGGCAGTAAATTTTGATCATGGTACTAGGTAGACGGATGAGAAGTGTTTAATTATTGAGCGCTTCCATTTGCTATGTAATGACTAGGTGAACGCTCGCGAGGCATAATGACTCCCGCACTTGATGTGCGGTGAAGTTTCGTTTTTCCCTTCTGTTTTCAGCTCTGATTCTACAAAATAATCTAAGCAGTGGTGCGTGCCTACCTAGAGTGCACACTTTCGGAGGAATCCTGGACACTGAACTGGCCGTAGCCATTATCTGTCCTGCGCAAGCCGAAGTGAAGTGACTGAACAGGTTGTACACTCTGGCCAGGTCAAGGACCGGGACATCTTAGAACAGGTACAACGGAAAGCCACGAACCTAGTTCGCGGGTTTTCTCGCACTCCTCTTCCGCAAATGCTGACCGACCTAAAACTGTGCCCCTTAAATGCTCGCATAGTTAGGGGGGATCTTTTCCTTATGTAAAGCCTCTTCACTACAGAGCTCGCAGATCACTTTTTCACGCGCTCGAGCCTGGACACCCTCAGAGGGCAGGCTAAGAAAGTATTCAAACCTAATCCTCGTTCAAACGTATGTAAGAACATTTTTACTTACAGAATAGTCTTGCTTTGGAAGAACTAACGGCAGGAGGTTATTGACCCTCCGAACAAAGAAACGTGTAAAAGTGGCAGGACAAGTTCTCAAGGCTAGCGTTTCCTTCCTGAACATTTGAAACATTTCAACAGGTGTCTAATCGCCTTCAGATTTCCCTCAACTGCCTATCTTCCTGTGCTCTGCATTTCCCCCCTTCCTCAAAAGTATATGTATATATAAAAATTCGAAATAAATAAATAACTGACGAAACACGAAGACAGCTCGGTGTTGCATTTCCATCTGCCTCGGGTTATAGAAGTTGTGCCTTCGTTGTGCTGTTTTACTGTACGTGTCCAAGCTTGCTTCTCAGCGCAATATCCACGTCGCCTTACCGGTCTCCTTAGACCTCCATATGGGCCACAGCAGGAAGCTTGGTGAAACGGCTACAACTGAACCCAGTAGGGTGCATAGTTGCTGGGACGAAAGCACAGCAGGCGAAGAAGGGCGATCCAAACAGTAACAAGGCATAGAACAGAACCCAGGGAAGCGGCAGAGACGGAGGCGCCTAAAGGGAGGATAGGGGGACTCGAAGAAGAGCTCAAATAAATGAGGGTCGTCATCAAGTAAGCTGTTGTGAATTACAAGCTTCTCCTCCTGCATAATTGTGCAGAACCGATGATTAAAGAGGCGCAGATCGGAAGGGAGGCCCTACACAGGCACTTTGTAGGTGTACGGAGAATCGCGGGTTTACTCACTGACTTGAGGTATGAGGTAGAGTGAGGCCTTTGAAGGCAAACAAAGCGCAAAAGCTGGAGCTCCTGCTTATCTTCTTCGCAAGCACATATAATGGAGACCTGCTGGTAGGCCAGGCACCAAGATTTGAGCAAGCAACGAGGGGGTGCCCAAGGATCATGCTGGACATTCATTTCAGTGGAAAGGTGGCACCGGCACAAAATCTGCCGCTTCCAATAAAGCCGGAACTGAAGCAACCGGTTCTCATGATGACTGAAGCTGACGTCACACCTTTAGGAAATCTACGCCTTAAGCTGCAACCATTACCAGTAGCCAAACTGGTGAGCTAACAATGAGCTTGTAAGCTAAAAAACGAGACGAGTGAGGCAGTAGGTACAGAAGTTCACACAGAAGGTATAAAGCAAGTGGAGGCTCAGCCACTGCGCACCAACAAGGGAGGGGGCGCGACCGAAGTGGAAACGGAGATGGTGGCGACGCTAATCCAGATCAAAGGGAGTGTCACTGGGACGGATGAGGGCTGAGCAACGGTCGTTGTACAAACACCCACACCGCTGAGCAACAGTAGGTCCGTGACGCACTTGAGGGTCGCCAGAAGGCCAAGTAATGAGGAAAAGGAAGCCTAAGGAGTTTTCCCAGAGAACATTACAATTAATTTACGTGCAGTGGCCCCGAGGGTTCGGGAAAATACAGGCCCAGTTACTGTACATGCAAAAAGGGGTGTCTCCTAGGGGCTTGGGCCCGGGGGTTCAACCGCCCAAAAAAGAATAATCGAAGCAGATGTCCCGGCAGAATGTGCCGCCGTATAGTACACAGATGCCTGTAGCTTAGGAGGCAAGTGGGACGAACTATCAATCAGGAAGGACGGATCGGTGAATATAGCTATCGCGTAGACATGGCTGAAAAAGGACCAGAGTGCCATGCAACCTCGCCGCAGCTCCACCCAAAGAAAAGATGGAATAGACGGCATGCTGGGTGGAGGAATACTACTTCTCATGAGGGCTGATTAAAGCCAGTGGGAGGTCCCGTTTACACCTGTCACACCCAACATACAAGCCACTGTATGTTGCGTTCGCTCAGGCCGATGGCCAGTGGGGGTAGTATGTGTCTATAAAGCCCCGCAAGCAGACGGGGAAGTGGGCAGTGAACCATTACAGCCTCTACAGATGGTGCTCAGCTGGTCGTAGCGCCCTATCGTCTTGAGAGACATGAACCAACCAGAAATAAATTGGGACGATGAGTGTTCCCCCAGGGGAACCACCGGAAATGCTCTAGCGAATTGACCCCAAAACCACGCCCTCACATAACATGCAAAAGAGGCAAGGCTTTTCCGCGACGGACAGCTTTCATCTGCACTGGATCTGCCTATAAAAGAGAATCGATCTGACGTCTTCTCTCTGGTGATAGAGAGGTCATTGGGAAGGCGATCATGGAGTCCCCCGTGCGATGTTCATTGTCAGACACAACAAACCAGCATCTAGGTTGGTCCGAAACTACGCTAGAGTGGAGGAGGATCAATTGAGCGTAAGGGCATGAAACATACGTTGGTACCCGGAAGTCCCGGAGCCATCAGTGGAGGACAGACTGAGAGCAATAAGAGCCGGCTTAATAAGTCTGACAGACGAGTTTGCTCCGTTAAAGCAACAAAGAAATAGGAGCTGGCCGCCTTGGTGGGAACCCAGGATAGAGAGAGCAATAAATGTAAGACACCTTTGAACAATGCGCAGCCAAATTCGAAACGGATCCCGAAACCAGAAGTCAAATATCAGTGAAATTCTACGATACTAGAATGTGGAATGAACAATGAAAAGAAAAGGATACAAACCTCAATTATGCGATCAAAAGGACTCGACAAACGAGAACCGAATAGC
Source organism: Fasciola hepatica (assembly GCA_948099385.1). Classification (NCBI taxonomy): domain Eukaryota; kingdom Metazoa; phylum Platyhelminthes; class Trematoda; order Plagiorchiida; family Fasciolidae; genus Fasciola; species Fasciola hepatica. Next base: position 3,245,326 of record CANUEZ040000060.1, on the reverse strand, counting down.
GACTTGCGAGAGAGGAGCACGTGCATCACGCAGGTGGAGAACAAGGATATGACAAAACAGCGTGCTAGACGCGAACAAATAAAGGTAGGCTCACAACAAACACAATGCAATAAACAAGTCAATAGTGTAAATAAGTGGGTGACGTTAAGGAAAACATGGGACTGCAATGTTTTTGGAGGGGATTTTTCACGACGGTTCGTTAGATTTGCTGTTCGTAAAAGGCTTAGGGCTCATTTCAAACTTCATAGCTCGCACTACGCACGGGCCGCTTGCAAGGCAGCCAGAAACAGCGCATAAGCCCTGCAAAGTGAAACAATGTACAAGCATGAAAAGAAACTAGCCAACAATGTGAAGGCAGATCCAAAGAAGTTCTTCATTTATGTGCATTCCACGAGAACTGCACATGAGAGCGCGGCTACCTTGGAAGTGCCCGACAGAAGCATTGATCTCGATGATGAAGATAAGGCAGAAAACTTGCTTACATTCTCTAAGAGAGTGTATCTTCAGGACCGTATGCTTAGTGAGGCGGGGTCAGATATGGGGAGTACACTAGTGCTTCAGGAGCTTGCTGCAAGTGAGGTACATGTGCCCCACTATATCAGATCTTTGTACAAGCACAAAGCAGCCGGTCCGGATACAATTTATCCGACGATTGTTCAGCTTGTTTCCGATATTTTATCAGGGGCTATTACAAGGCTGCACAAGGCGTCTCGAAGGGAAAAGGAGTGCTGGAGGACTGGCCCTAGGCCACTGGTGTAGAGATACATAAGACTGGACCCAGGCGGAAAGCGGAGAGTTATAGACAGGTTAGCCCAAAGCCAAAGTTTTGCAAGTGCATGGAACGTATTATCAGAAAGCAATTTTGCTGCATCTGGTTAATAAAGACCTACTGACACCTGCGCAACATGGGTTTGTTAAAAACATCATGTTTGACAAACTTACTGATGTTCTTAGACAAGATCACAAGACGAATGCATGAAGGTGTGAGAGTGGAGATTTTTTATTTGGATTTCATTAAGGCTTTCGACTCTGTGAGTCATCGTCAGCTTGACTATACATTTCAGAACTCTGGGGTAGGTGGGAAAGTAAGAGATTGGGTAGCACACTTTCTAAGGAATGGTAGCTTCTGTGCCAACGTGGGTGATTATCTATCGAGACCGGAGAGGGTTAGCAGCGATGTGCCGCAGGATTCAGTACTGGGGCCTTTGCCCTCACTTTGGGTAAAAATGAACTAGCAGAGGAACTGAGCAGCCCGTGTTTCATCTTTGCGGATGGTGTGAAGGTAGTGGTGAGCGATTTAGCCAAGGATATAAGTGTGGTGCGCAGATTGGCAGAACGATGGGATTTACCACTGAATCTCGCCAAACGTCAAGTCCTGACCACTAATATAGACAAAACGAGTAGTATTCCTCTCAAAAGCGTATTGGAGGCGAACGACCTAGGTGTGATAGTCATACAGGACTTCAGGCCTTAAAGATAGCGCCAAAGAGCAGCTAATATGGCCAGAGGGGTGTTAACCAGGGTACGCGGTACTATCACATGCAAAAACCAGAAGTCTTCATCACTTTTTACAAGTTTTCGATGGGACCTCTTCTGGAGTATTGTGGGCGGGTATGGGCTCCCCATTATCGCAAGGATGAAGGGTGTTTGGAGGTGCAGAGAATTGCAACTCGAATGATCACCGGTCCGATGAGGAAACCCTAGGCCTAGAGGATCATAATCTCTTCTCTTTAGAGCTGCATGGAGTGCGAGTGACCTAATAGAAACGTTCTAGATCATAAAGGGTCTGTCGGGTGTGTGTAACGACCGGTCGTGGAAAATCCCCCTAAAACCCTTGCGATTCAGTGTTTTTCTTAACATTACTCACTTGCTCACACTATTGACGTGTCTTTACGAACTGTTTGTTTTTATGGACCAATTGTTGTTTGTTCGCGCCCAGAGCGCTACTTTGTCATATCCTTGTTCTGGACTTGCGTGACGCATGTGCTCCTTGCTCGCACGCTGCGATTCGGTTTCTCGTTTGTTGAGTCCCTGTGATCTCATTGTTAGGGTTTGTATCGTTTTTGTGTCATTGTTCTTTCAATAATCTAGTATCGTGGAATATCACGGATAATCGCCTCTTGATTTCGGGATCCGCTGCGAATTCGGCTACGCACTGCTCAAGCTTGTCTTACAATGCTCAATAGATCAATTTGGGACGGGGAAAAACAAGCAAAATGCCAAGAAAAGGATCGAAAACATTGAAATCTGGACGGAAAGTAATACTACAAGTCACTGGGGAGGTTCTGGGTACCTTTGATTCTTTAGTTAATGTTAGATCGCCAGGTTCTGTCAGTGATAGTTCATGGGTTACTGAGGGAAATATGGATTGTTAGGATGTTGATCTATACAGGCTGAGAATATTGGACATAGAAAAAAAGTTTTTATCGGCTAGACGACAGGCCCAGGGAGCAAAAAACAAGTGTACACAGAAAGAACATGAGCATGAGACCAGCGACTACGACACTTCAAATAGATCAGGGTGCAACAGGAAAGGGAGCCCCACGCCGGTCGCCGACCATAAAAGATCATCGATCGATTTGCCAAGAGTGGAACTAACGGTTTTCGACGGGCGATCTGAACACTACTGCAAGTTTGTCAAGCAATTCGAGATGTTCGCCGAAAATAAGGTAGCCGGCCCTGGGCAAAGGCTTCTCTACCTTACTCACCACTGTCAAGGCCGAGCAAGAGAGGCCATCGACGGATGTACCATGCTCGACCCGGAACAAGGCTTCACCCGAGCAAGGAAGATTCTAGGGGACTTGTTTGGCCAACCGGTCAAAGTAGTCCGCAACCTAATAGAGGGCGTGATGGTACAGGCAAAGAGAACCAAGGGCGACGTCCGCGCAATAGCCGACCTGGTGATCAAGATGCAGAACTGCTCAATAGCCCTCGACCATTTAGGTTACAGAGCTGACCTAGATGCCATGCGCACTTTGGAAAACATAGTCCGTCACCTCTCTCCCGAACTGCAGGGTCGGTGGGCGGAAGAAGCGGAACGGATAAGCCGAAGCGACTGGGAGGCTAACTTCGAAGACCTGACCGGATACTTGGACAGGCAAACCAAGATTGCTGACAGCAAGTTCGCACGACTTATCCGGGGCAGCAGCCGGACAAACAAGCCTAGTACTAGACAGGCTCAAACCCTTGCACGGGAACATCCAAAATACCAACCCTGGACCAATGCGCACGCCATTTCACGCGATTACACGGCGCAACCAAATTGCAGATCCTGTGGAGCTAGCCATGGACTACCAGAATGCCCTATGTTCGGCAACGCCACTATAGACGAACGGCGGGGAATGGCGAGGATGGCAGGAGTGTGTTTTACTTGTCTCAACACCAGGAGCCGGGCGGCAGCTTGTAGGACAAGGAACCGATGTGTTTACCAGGCCTGTACGGGCGGATACCATCGATTGCTGCACGTTTAGGAGTGATTGCCGTGGAAGTAGTGACCCCAACTGGGGTGGTAAAAGCGTTGGCTTTCGTAGATAGTGGCTCGGTTATCTTGCTAGTGAGGACGGAGTTCGCAGAGAGATATGGGATCAGAGGGAATCAATCTTCATTAGCAGTGAGCACAGTGAGTGGCACCGAAGTCATCCAGCCGAAAAAACTGCACCTACAACTCGTTTCCTTGATGAGCAACGATAGAGCAGAAACTCTAGATGCATTCACCATAAAGGATCTGCCGATGAGAGCACCTCAGTCAGTGCAGTCGATTCTGACTCAGTGGCCGCATCTAGACGGGGTTACGATCGAGGAGTGGCAGAATAACAAAATTGATCTGCTGGTCAGCTGTGATGTACCGGAAGTGCATTGGGTCCTAGATCAAAGTATAGGAAGTCGCAAAGCACCCCATGCAGTACGCACTATATTTGGCTGGACTTCATATGGCAGTACAGATGGAAGATGCGGCAAACTAATCCGAATCAACTGCACTTCGGTGGAGACGGCGAACATTGAACAGGCATTCCAACAGCTGTATAACACTGAATTTGCCGACCTGGCCATTGATAGAGATGCCCCATCACGAGAAGATAGGGCGGCTTTGAGGATCGTAACCGAGAACGCTAAGTATGTAATAGACCGTTTCGAGGTTCCTGTCCCGTGGAGACCCAACATGAAACCTATGCCAAACATCCGAGAAACGGCTCTGAGAAGATTATGCTTCCTCAAAACCAGGCTAATTCGAGAACCACAATTAAGGATAGAATACACGCGAGCCACGCAACAAAACTGCGACTTGGGTTATATGGAAAGAGTAGATACAGCGGTTACCAGCGCAAATTTGAGGTGGTACCTACTCCATCACCCGGTGGTGGACCCAAAAGAAACCGGGGAAGGTCAGAGTGGTTTTCGACTGTGCAGCGAAATATCGGGGTGCGTCACTCAACGACCATATACTACAGGGCCCAGACTGGACAATACCACTGGTCAAGGTTTTATGTCGTTTCCGGCTTGGAAAAGTAGCCGTCTCTGCGGACATATGTGAAATGTTTCTGCAGGCAAAGGTGCCCGTTAAAGATAGGGACGCCCTTCGTCTTCTCTGGTGGCCTGAAAACGACGCAAGTCAAGCACCTGACGAGTACGGGCTGACCGTTCATCCCTGTGGAAAGGTATCATCCCCCTTCTGTGCTAATTTTGTCCTCCGGGAAACCGTCAAGCGTTTCGGCGGCACCAGCAGTTTGCTAGGAAGAGCAATGGACCATTTCTGTGTGGACGATTTTCTGTGTTCCTTCGACGACCCAAATACTGCTATTCTCCATATGACCGAACTGATCGCCACTCTGAATGCCGGAGGATTCAACCTCACTAAATGGACTTCAAACAGCCAAGATGTGCTCAATGTTATCCCGAAGTCCGAGAAAATGGAGTGTACGAGAGAGCTATTGGGATCCTCTTCACAAACGGAGCGCACGCTTGGACTCCAGTGGGAACCCAGAGGTGACGAATTCATTTTCACTCTGGGCCCACCCAAACGACCTGTCACACGGAGAGGAATCCTATAATATGTCTCAAGCCTCCATGATCCCCTAGGTTTCGTTTCGCCATGGTTGTTACCGGGAAAGTGCTTGCTGCAATCGCTGTGCCAGAGAGGGACGGGTTGGGACGAACCTCTCCAGGATGACGACGATAGGCGATGGCGTGACTGGCTGTACAGCCTGGAGCAACTTGGTGAGATCAAAATACAAAGATGCTTGACAGGAATCAAGTGCACAAACGACGCCCAACTCCACTTATTTTCTGATGCATCAGAAATGGGCCACGGGATAGTTGCTTGCGGCTGCTGGGTGGACGCAAATTGTGGGCGGCACAGCCAGACAATATTCGCAAAGGCGAGAGTGGCTCCACTGAAAACGGTGTCCATTCCAAGGCTGGAACTGACGGCAGCAGTACTGGCCGTGGAAGCCGCGACGCTGATTAGGAGATGCTTCGAGCGGATAAACTGGGAACCAAACTTTAGGACGGACTCAGCCACGGTACTTCATTACATAAACAATATTACCATTCGTTTTAACACCTTCGTGGCCAACAGACTCACTTTAAACCACGAGTTGACTTAAACCGATCAATGGCACTATGTAAAATCCGCCAGTAACCCGGCCGACTTCTGCTCACGGGGCCTGAAAGCACTAGAGAGGTTGCGGATGTGGACAATGGGACCGGACTTCCTAACAGCAGCTAAAGAAGTGTGGCCAATGCTATTAATACCTAAGGCTGATGATGGCGATATCGAAACTAAAAGACTGATACTGGCTATAAACTTCACGGGAAGCGTAAGCCCAATATAAAATATGTGCCGATTTCCCAAGTGGATAAAAATGTCAAGAGCCGTGGTCTGGTGGACACGATACAAAGTACTCTTATTGATTTTGAAAGGTACACGACCACAAAACACATTGAACGTGGGGACGATACTACCGGGCGAGCTGAATCAAGCCGAACTCGAAGTTCCACGCCTACTGCAACTAGACGCATTCCCATTCGAGGCCCGTGAGCTAGCCAGGATAGATGATAGCACCAAAGGAAGAAGGTTGTGGCACAGCAGTATCCGAAGACTAAACCCTATGCGAACCAATGGACTACTGAGAGTTGGACAGCGACTGACTAATTCAAATCTAGAGTACGAAACAAAGGACCCCGTAATTGTCCCTGGCGGTCACTACATAACGAGATGTCCGATAGACCATGTACATCGAGAAGAGGGACACGCAGGTTTGAAACACTCATTGAGAAGTATACGCCGACGATTTTAGGTGACAGAGGGACCAGCGACGGTCAAGCGAGTCATAGGCAACTGCATCACTTGTCGTCACCGGAGAGCGGTATCAGGTCAACAAATGATGGCCCCCCTTCCAGCCGTAAAAGTTCAACCGGGATGGTGCCCGTTCGTAGAAATTGGAGTCGACAGCTTTGCCTGTTACTCGTACGACAGCAAAGGAGCACCCAAAAGAGGTATGGCTGCCTGATAACATGTTTACAGTCCAGAGCAGTCCATCTTGAAGTAGTGCATAATATGACCACCGATTCATTCCTAATGGCCTTTCAAAGGTTCATCGTGATGCGGGGCGTCCCCGAGAACGTATACTCAGACAATGGCTCGAACTTCGTTGGAGCTCGTAAGGAGTTAGAGAAATGGTGGGACCACCTGGACCACGCCAAAATACAAAACAAGAACGCAACAAAGGGGATAGAATGGCACTTCAACCCGCCTTATGCCAGTCATCGTGGCAGCGTTTGGGAAAGGCTGATACGGTCGACTAGGAAAATACTCACTGCCCTGACCTCACAGCAGACCCTCGATGACGAGACGCCGACTACTTTACTAACAGAAGTGGAACGCATACTGAAAAACAGACCCCTGGTGCCGATCGTCCCGGACCCGGAAGGCGAACCGGCACTCACCCCCGACGACCTGTTAATACCTCGGTCAAACGCAGGAGCAACCACACCGAAAACCCTGCGTGGAACGTACATCGTTGGATGGAATCAAGTGAACCACCTGGCACAGGCCTTCTGGAAACGATGGATGAGGGAGTACTTTCCGACACAACAGCTTCGGCTAAAGTGGATCTCCAAACAGAGGTCGTTCAGAAGTGGCAATGTGCTCATCCTCGTGGAGAGCCACTTACAAAAGGACGATTGGCTGGTTGGAGTGATCAAGGACTGCCGTACAGAAATCGATGGCCTTGTGCGCAGGGTGGTGGTGAGAACGAATGAAGGAGACGTATTGCAAGATATCTCTAAGATATGTCTGCTTGAAGGTGCAGCGACGCGGGCCAGGTCGACGCTACAGACCAGGCTAGATCCAAGTCGGCTGATACCAGATGAAGATGAATTCATTTATTTATTCTTCATGCATCCTCCCGTAGGACCCAACCCTTCACACCGTCTTTGAAGTATATTTGTGTGTCAGTTTATCACACGACACGACATTGCATGTAGAAGTGGCGGAGCTTAGGTCACGCACACATGCCTACATTTTACTGGTTTATGCCACGCAGTCCCCGTCAAACTCGTTACAGTGCTCACAGTCTTTCGTTGACGTTGCAGAAAGTCCTCTTTTGATGTGTGGTGATACTTGTGATTCCACTGTACATCCAGACACATACACACATACCTGATGCAAGCTATGTCCCGCAACCCCTATCAAATATGTGACGGCCTTCGCAGTTTCCTTTTGTTGACGTTACTGAAATGTCTTTTGCATACGTGGAGGTAGCGGCGGTTACGTCATACACACACACACTCACGCAAGCAAGTACAGCCAGGGCAGGACGGCCTTTCCAAGGAGAGCATCTACGTGCTCCCTTCGCGCCCGCCATCGGTTTGTTGTTCTCGTGGAAGATGTAGAATAGCCTTGCGTCTACGTGGCCAACGGATTAGGTGCGACCATGAGTAGAACGTTGACGATAAGCATTAGGCGCGCGCATTGACAGCCGGGCCTAGGTAGGCAGGAAGAATCAGTACCTTTATACCAAACCTCTGACTCTGCTAAGGATTCGGGGGGATTTTGGTGGGAGGCGTAACGACCGGTCGTGGAAAATCCCCCTAAAACCCTTGCGATTCAGTGTTTTTCTTAACATTACTCACTTGCTCACACTATTGACGTGTCTTTACGAACTGTTTGTTTTTATGGACCAATTGTTGTTTGTTCGCGCCCAGAGCGCTACTTTGTCATATCCTTGTTCTGGACTTGCGTGACGCATGTGCTCCTTGCTCGCACGCTGCGATTCGGTTTCTCGTTTGTTGAGTCCCTGTGATCTCATTGTTAGGGTTTGTATCGTTTTTGTGTCATTGTTCTTTCAATAATCTAGTATCGTGGAATATCACAGATAATCGCCTTTTGATTTCGGGATCCGTTGCTAATTTGGTTACTCATTGCTCAAACGTGTCTTACAGTGTGGACATAAGTGATTCGTTCGTTTCTGCCCCTGAGAGGGGCACCGGAGGACACTGTCCTAAGCTACAGAGGGCGTGCTCAAGGCTGGACGTAAGAGGTAAATGTTTTACAAATAGGGTTGTACCTAAGTGGAATAGACTGTCAGAGGATGTTGTTAAATGCGGCAGTGCACCAACTTTCAAGAAGGCCCCAGGTTTACGCTGGAACACAGCTTTCCCAGAGCTAGCTGTGCAAACGAGGGGTGAGTTAGTGTGCCCCTGGCACTTTTGTCAATGAACTTATGTCTGTGAAGGTGATGCTGCCTAGCAAATTCTTCCTTTCAGTTCAGTTCAGTTCAGTTCAGTTTGCACAGGACAGGTAATGGCCACGGCCAATCGAGCGTCCACAGTTCCTTCGATGGTATGCACACCAGTTATGCACCCACCACTGCCCAGTGTATTTCGTCGAATCCCCGCTAAAAATGAAAGGGAAAGAGAGAACCTCATCGCACATCAACTGCGAGAGACATTATGCATCGTGAGCATTCACTGAGATTGTATGCAATGAGCGAAAAAGTCTATTAAAACATGCTCCAGAAGGGCCACAGTGCTACCCGTCATCCATCTAGTTGATGAACTCTAGGCTCAATACAAGGAAATATCTCGTACCACTTGCGACCTAGGGCACCTTTGAAGGTTTGGATTGTCTGCAGATCTATCATTCCACCAGGCAGACCGTTCCAACTGTTCACTACCCTGTTGCTGAAGAAGTGCGATCCAGCCATCAACCTAGCTCGGGCTTAGATAAGCTTCTTTTCACCTCCCCTTGTTCTGGAATCTAAAGCCACTTGGAACAGACTATCTGGTCTAAGGCCAAAAAACCCTTCATAACCTCGAACACTTCTATGAGGCCCCTCAACTTCCAACGAGAAAAGATTCAGATCACAAAGTCCCTGCCCGTACGTCTTACCCTTCTGCCCTTCAACCATTCGCTTGGCGGGACGATGGACTTTCTTGAGGCAGTCGGCGTCCTTTTCGTGGAAGGCTGATCAAGCCTGTGCACCGCCTTCTAAGTGAAGTCGTACTATAGCCATGTAAATAGGTACGAGTACCTCCGGCTGCCGGAAAGACAAAGCTGATCGCAGTCTGAAGAGCACCCTGCGAGCCTTTTGCGCAGCAGTGTTGCACTGTTCTGACCATTTGAAGTCACTGTTCGCGATAACCCCAAGGTCTCTAACCCTACTGAACGCTTCTATGGTGAACAGCCCTTGATCATGAGCGACAGTTGGGCTCCCTTCTGACCTGGACAACAACTGACTTTTTCGGCGTTCAGGGGCAAGCCCCATTTGCATGCCCAGTCCAGAACGGTACCTATATCCCTGCCCCAGCACAACTTGCCCTCAGAACCGACAATCTTCACATCGTCCGCAGAATAAAGCAAGGCGATTGAAGGGCGGATTCCAGGTGGTTATTAAACAATAAGAATAGAATAGAGCCTAGGACGAATCCCTGAGGTACACCACTGGTGACGTCCACCAAGCTGGAGTACCTGTCCCCCACTTTGAATGAAAACGTCCTGTGGGAGAGGAAGTCCGCCATCCACCTTTATACTGGCTCGCCTATGCCGAACGTCTCCATGTTGCATAGCAAAAGACAATGATTAACGAAGTCGAACACCGTGCTAAGATCGAGGTAGCATACCTCAACTTGCTTACCTTCGCCCAGTCGTCCATTTACTTCATCTAAGAAGCACAAGAGATTGGTCAGACAAGATCTACTTTTCAGAAATCCATGCTGCGCCGGACTTGACATGGAGTGCTCCAGTAAGTGCTGGCTGATGCGGGCACGGATGATCTTCTCAAGGACTTTACGTGGGATGCTGGTTGGGCTTACCGACCTGTAGTTCTGCATAGCCGACTTAGGTCCTCTTTTATGTATTGCCACCACTGCTGCGACTTTCCGGTCCTAAGGCAGCTTACTCTGGTCTAACGTGGACCTGTACAGCCTGCATACCGATGGAGCTATGATATTCGCCAACGGCCCGATGATAGCTGGCTGAATGTTATCCGGGCCCGCTGACTTGTGGCTGTTTAATTCCTATAGGTACTTACGCACGCTCTCTTCTGAGAGGTTTAGCTCGTTTAACTGGGGGGCAGGATGCACCGGAGCCAGGTCTACTCGTACCCCACTATCTATCCTATGTACGCCACCAAAGTATCCCCCCAGGGCGTCTGCTCTGCCCTGGTCATCAGTGACAATACCGTGGTCTCTGGTGAATAGTGGACCTATGGCATTCTTTGGTGAGCCTTTCGACTGCACATAGCTGTAGAATGTTTTGGCCGTCGTCTTACACACTGGGCCAACTTGAGCTCAAACTCCTGCTAGAAAGTTCTCAGAAGGCTGTTTATACGTTTGCTGGCCTTGGCAATTGCAGCCTTCCACCACATGGGTTTGTCCTCCCCACGCCTTCGTCTTAAGGGTACGAACTCCCTCTGCGGGGCAACTAGGGATCCCCTATGACCAGCCAGCTCTCCTCGACAGTAGCCCTCTCTATCGTGTTCCAGGTCAAACCCGTCGCCTTATTACGAAGCCCACCTATGTCCATACTACCGAAATATCTGACCGGCCATGAGGGAATCTTATGTTGCCGCATGCATAGGACGATTTTGAAGTAAACGTGGTCACTCTTGCCGAGCGGTGCAAAGTGCTTCAGTCCAGCCACATCGTCGGGTAAGTTCGTTATTGCTAGGTCTAGCATGGATGGGAGGCACCCAGTCCTATATCGGGTATTTTCCCTAACATGCTGTTGCAACGCATTGGCAAGCAGCCATCTTAAGTAGATTTGCTCCTCCGACCCCGGCAAGCAGACCTCAGCCGTTCAGTGGATGTGCGGAAGACTGAAGTCGTCCACTATGAGGGTCTTCTGTGAGCTCTTGATTAGTTCAAAGTCCACAGTAAACAAACATCCTCTTCGTGGTTTGTGCTTGGTGCTTTGTAGACGGACAATGTTAACCCTTCAGCCTGCAAGGATGATCGTAAAGGCGCATAACTGGACACTGCGAGTGCACATCTTGGTCTGAGACTCAAGGTGGTTTGCACCTGACCTGATGAGGGTGGCTACTCCTCCTCTAGGGAGATCGTGTTCTCTATCCAGCCTATAGACTGCAAAAACCGTTTTTATTAGGCCCGGCACATCTTCTTCAGAAACCCACGTTTCCGTAACGGCAACTATTGACGCTTCGTGCTCCCCAGCGGTTTTGGCGAGTTCCGCCCATTTGTTTCTCATGCTGCACGCGTTAGTATTTAACACCACCGCGTTTGCTCCGCCTTTTGGGTTTCTCTTATTATTCACTCCTGTCTGTTTCTCAGGCGCAAAGCCCGGGACGATGACAAGTTTTTGCTTCGGTTGTCCCCACTGGTGTACATGACGCCGGCTGACGATCCAGAACTTCCGACGACTCCCAATCCATCTTCATAGGAGTTGCCATAACATCCAGATTGGCAAGGGTCGCTCTGGCATCCACCTTCGGACAGTGCTGCCAAGTTTCATCTTCCAGCGCGTCTTCAATTACAACTATTCCCGACCCCGCGCGCGGCTTCTTTACTACTGTCGGGGCCGGGGCCCGAGAGCCGAGCATGGCATTCTGCTGAACCCGTTGGTTTCTTACCAGGGCCCTGGCTGGTCGAGCCAGGTCACTCCCGGGAGCTAGACCACCAGGCCTTACTCTAATCTTGTCTGGCACTATTTGCTATCTGCCCTTGGTGGTGTGAGCCACTACTGCTGCCCTCGCCAGCAATTTATCCCGGGTGGCCTCATCAGCGAACTCCACTAGGATTGGTCTCACAAGATGTTCGCCTTTGTTCCTGAGTGGTGATTTCCATACCTTCACTCTGTACACCCTTCTTAGAGTGGTAGGATACGTAACACCCGCGATTCGCAGTACATCGTAGACCCTTCTCCTACTTATGTCCCGCCTGGCTTTCGGTTCCCTTGTAAAAGGTTCTCCCTGGTTTTGGATCAGGAGCCTGCTGCTTGAGACCCTGCCCATCGACAAGATTTGCCTTTGCAGATCCTTCACCTTGTCTTCCAACACCAGAAGGGCAGGGTGGCCCAACCTAGCTGGCCCATACTTCCCTATATTACACTCGCTCTTCTTTTTGGACTACCTTGCCCTTCTACGCTTCTGCTCAGTCCACTGGCCCTCGTAGGTCTGCCTCAAGGGAGCTGAGGCAACGACCGCATGACAAGCTCTCGGAACTGGCCCACTCGCTCTGATAACTGTCCTCCCAGGTGGGGCTACTACTTCCGCAAACGACTTACTGCAACCTGATTGCGGTGGTTTGGGGCATATGTCTAAGGTACCACTTGGTGGGCGCTGATCCTGCCCTTGGGCCTGCAGTTTAAGGACCAGACTGACCTCCTCCATGCAAGGAGCACAGACGCACTCAGGCCATAGGTTCTGTTTATAATGGGCATAGATGTTCGTTACTAATCCTGAACACCTTGGGTGAGCCCACCTTTTGCATACCTCACACTCTATACCATTTATCACACGTTTTCCGCACTTAAGTGCGAGACACGGGTCAGAAATGCGTGTCACACCGAAAACCACAAAACGAAGGCAAAGGTGAAAACAGCTCGAGTGCTCTTTAACGAAACACAAAATAAACACTCTGACACTTGAAGTTAAAGCCCGCTAACACGAAAAAAACAAAAAGAAAAACTCCAAGCGAGAAAAGATCGCTTCAAAAAACACCGAACACTACTCGGCAATACTACAAGGAGAATTAAAATATTCTCCGGATAAAAGCACCTTAAATGCAATTCTGATACGCTCAGTAATGCGAACTGAACTCGATTGGTCCGCAAAACTATTCAAAAACTCAATTTAGGAGCAAGAGCACCAATAATTCAAACCACGCGACATTCACCAGACGGTTGACCTTCAGAAAAAACATTCAACGAGCAGTGTTAAGAGCCAAGAAAGTTCACCGAAAACACAAAAATCTTGGAGCTCGATTGGTCTCGGCCAAATTCGTCCTGTGGAAACTGAACTGAACAGCTTTTGGGGTCAGACGCAATTTACTCATTGTTTCCACTTTACTCTGCCAGGGCTTATACTGCATAAAATTTCTGCCTTTCAGAAAAAGAAAATCACGCGGTGTTGGGAGCTACGGAGTTGCAAAAGTTGAATAGGAATAAAGCAACAGGTCCAGACGGGATTCATTCAGCAAACGTTCAGCCTCTGGCCGAGGTCCTGAAGGCTCCGGTGACGAAGCTGTATGAAACGTCACTTAGAGAGGGAATTGTGCCGGGAGACTGGAGGAGAGCAACAGTGGTAGGCATTTACAAGAGTGGACCCCGGCAAAAGGCCGAAAATTACCGGCCGGTTAGCTTGACTTCAGTACTGTGTAAGTGCCTGGAGCGAATAGTCAGGAAGCAGATCTCTAGGCATTTGGTTCAACACAACCTCATATCAAATGCTCAGCATGGGTTTGTGGCAGGATGATCCTGTCTGACGAATCTCCTGCTGTTCCTCGATGAGGTTACCAAGCGTCTGGACGAAGGGCAATCGATTGCGGTCTGTTACTTGGACTTCAGCAAGGCATTTGATTCCGTGAACCACAGATTTCTGGACGTCAAACTGCAGTCCATGGGAATTGTTGGAAAGGCAAGACAATGGATAAGTAGTTTCTTAGCAGGGCGAACCTTTAGTGTTAATGTGGGGAGCCATGTCTCAAAACCGGAAGGTGTAACAAGTGGGGTGCCACAGGGCTCAATACTCGGCCCTCTGCTCTTCCTCATCTTCATCAATGACCTAGCACGTGGGCTTACAAACCCCACCTTTATGTTTGCCGATGACGTCAAGATAGCTGGAGTAGATATAGAACTTGACGTGTTAGCAGTACAAAACTGGGCACGGAAATGGGACCTTCCACTAAACCTCACCAAGTGTCCATGCTTGGCCACATATAAAGCGGCCAGTGAGAATGGTGTGGATTCGTTGCAAGTGGTCTCTCAGGTCAAAGACTTGGGCGTTATAATGGACAACAGCTTTAAGCCGTCAAAGCAGTGCACCTCAGCAGCCAATACGGCCAGGAGAGAACTCTTTCGAGTTAGATCCATTATGTCGTGTAGAGATCCGGGGATTTTCGTTCCGATATATCAGGCCATAGTTAGGCCGCATATGGAGTACTGCGTGCAGGCCTGGGCACCGTACTACCAGAAAGATATCGACTGTCTGGAGAAAGTGCAAGGGCTAGCCACTAGAATGGTGGCTGGGCAAAGGGGGTTTAACTACACAGAGCGTCTCCGTGCCCTAGACCTATTCTCGATGGAAAGACGGCGCATTCGAGGGGATTTGATAGAAACCTTCAAGGTAATGAAAGGACTGTCAGGAATAAGTCGAGAAGACCTTTTTTCGCTGATCCCCGAGAGAGGCACAAGGGGGCATAGCCTTAGATTACAAAGGAAACATTCGAGGCTCCGAATTAGGGCGGAGTACTTTTCAAATAGAGTGGTACCCTATTGGAATAAGCTCCCGGAAGAGGTCATAAATACCACAACAGTGAAGGCCTTTAAGAAAGCAGTAGACCTATGTTGGATGACAGTATACCCCGAGTTATGTTAAGCAGCTTTTAGGGTCAGATGCAATTTACTCATTGTTTCCACCTTACTTTGCCAGGGCTGATACTGCACAAAATTTCTGCCTTTCAGAAAAAGAAAATCACGCAGTGTTGGGAGCTACGGAAACGCGCCGACAACACAACTATCTGGACACACGATTGGCTCTAGCCACACTAAGTCCTGTGCAAACTGAACTGAACTGAACTGAACTAAACTAAGGAGCTGCGTTACACCGCCTTGGTGTCCTTTGCGTTGCATGTGGACGGATTACGCACGGCAAATCCGTCATAAAGTGAAACTTCGGATAAAAACTCCAAGTCTCGAATTAGGAAACTAACATGATCAACGTTTTTTGCAAGAAAAAAAAACTTGAAACCACAAGAGTCACTGCAGCGTATGCGAAGTTTGGGCATCGGAGTTCAGGTCGGGTCAGGTCACAGAACTTGAGGCTTAAGCAAGATAAGCAGTCCATATCCTTGCGTCAGTGAGCATTGAGATAAACCCCACCGGGCTACGAATCCTGTGTTTCGTCGTGCCTCTTTTGTTCACTGTATAGGTCTTCAGTCTTTAGGATTGGAGGCAGAGGGAAACCTCCCGCGTAGGCCTCGTCACGACAGCTCTTGGATGCGGTATTAGGAAAGAAAATCACACCACTTATCAGTTAGAAAGTCGTCTAGTTGTCGCTTGAACGCTGAATCGTGCATCTCTTCCACCACTTCCGCTGTGAGCAAGTTCCACATGTTGGTGGCTCTGCGGGACAGGTGGCATATCAACGGCAAACCGATAGATTCCAATTTCAAGAGTGCCAGTGAGTGTCTCCGCGGACGACAAGGTTCACGCAGCTGAAAGATAGCTTGTAGTCCTAGTCTTAGATCGCCTCGGATAATGTGACAGACGCAAACGGGGTCACCGTATCCTCCTATATGTTTCTGGAAACAGCCTGGTAGCTTGTAGGCGACCTTCGTAGTCAGTCCCGCGTAGATCCGCAGTGAGACGAGTGGCAGCTCTCTGAACTGTTTCCAACTTGACTGATTCGGCAGCGGTGCACGGGTATGCGGCCGCAGCGCCATACTCCAAGAGAGGTCTAATATGTGTGGTGTATAACAGCCGAAAAGCATCATAAGAGAGTTTTTCGAAAGAACGGCGGATTGCTCCAAGGATTCTCCATGCTCAGGCACACTATCTGAATGACCTCTCGTTTTTAAGTTGTTCGACATTACCACCCCGAGATCACGCTGACAGCCTGTCGTTCTTAGGAGGGCGCGATAGAGTGTGTAGTCTGGGTTCGCTGTCGGGAAAGTTCAGCAGTCCCACGGTTACGAACTGGGTCCTTTTCGAACTCCAGCTCCCTTCCCCGTAGAGTGTTGCAGATACAGACAGTGCTTGAAAAAAGTGATGATAGGGTTAGTTGGGCAGGTGGAGAATAGGATCAGAGATGGTGGAGAAGGGGTGGCGGAGGAATTCAGAGGTAGATATAATACTGACGAACAGTGTTAACTGAAGAGGGAAGAGCGCTGCATCTAGTATTGTCGTTTAATGACGTGGGTTCAGATGCACTCAAGGAATACATTAAGCCGGCAAAAGTCCAACTTTGTCTTAAAACCTACAATCGAGGTGTCAGACACCACAGCAAACAGTGCTTCCCCCTATAGTGATCAGCCGACCACACCCTGTCTATAACTTGTTTGACTGTACGTTTCGCGCACGCGGAAACCGCAAGCGCTACTTCTGACACACTTCCTCAGTACACGCTAGCGTGTGGTCTCTGTACTCAGGCCCTGTGAGAATACACGCGGTTGACACTCCACGGTCTTTTCTCGTTGACTTCCTTGACGAACGCGACCGTAGAAGCTGACAGAGTGTGCCCTCCAGCACCCCCCTCCCCCTGAGTGTTCCACGTTTCAGAGAGAGAAGGTTCAGCGCCATTAGCCTCAACAGGGTGCGTTTTGTGCTGGAGTCTCACTGACGTCTTAGTGAAGTATCGCTGGACCTTCTCAAGTACAGCAGTGTCCCACGCAAGAGCCGGGGCCTAGGCTTGATATGTCTTCAGGGTAACTTCGGGAAATAAACAAATATGCAACAGTGATAGCGTCGATCTAAAAAGAGGTGAAATATCCCCTAGTGAAAACAAAATGCTTCAGTCCTCAAGATTAGAGCTAGTAGGTCTCCATACTAGGATCGTTCGAAGCTTCTCATTGGTCATTGTTTTCTTCGCACTGCATTCCTAATGTCACCACTAGTCATCTTGGCGCAACAACGGCCCATCAAAAGTGTGCCATCAAAAAGCAGATGCACCATATGCATTGTGCGGATTGCGCACAGCTTAGTGCAAAGATCGTGCTGCCAGACACGTCACCCACCGCTCCGGATTGTGAATTCCAGTCACCTCTCACTCGCAAACGCTTTCAGCTTTATTTCGAATCTCGTGATTTTGCTCTTGCGCTTCGGTGGTAGACAGTAATCCGCTGTCGTCCGGATCGTTACCACACCTGATCTATTGGGATCTTTTATGGTTCTTCGCCACTCTAAGTCTCAGGGTCTAGTTGCCGGTTTTCACCAATAGTGCAGTGGGCCTCCCTGGCAATGGCAAATTCCCCTTCCACTGCACTCATGCGCAAGCATGTAATGAAAAAAACTCCCCTAGCAATGGGTTCCACAGTTCTGACCAGAACTGTGCCACCGGTAGCTCACTGCGATATGATCGATCTAGCTCAGAATGCCTGTGGAGTTAGAGCGCCATGTCGCTGTGCGACGCTAACTGTGTCGGAAATTGGTACTAGATAGGAATAACCGGTTGTCTGCACAGAACTGAAGAACCCTATCCTCGTTATCTGTGCGCTCAGCTGGTAAGGCACAGCAGTCACCTAAACGAACTTCTGACGCATTAAGTTTGTCAATTTGTACAATAAAATTGCCAGCTAGTACTACAATGTCAGAGCCTATGCTCCTGCGAACGAGAGTGGTGAGTTCATCATGGAACTCATCCTTTTGCGTGTCAGAGCTACAGTCTGTTGGGGGTTATGCCGAGATCACAAACAAACTGCGCTTTACACAGCTATCCTTTCGAACGCCAGCTGGTCCCTAAGTCTCACAACACATAAACGAATATTAACCGGGATCCAGTCTAAGAGGGTAGCCCCAGCCTTGTCAGTCAAGACAATTCCTACACCACGTTGACCCGCAGCTCTAGCTGCTTCGCCTGCTGAAGTGCGCAGTAAATACCTTGGTGAGATAGCAGGAGCAGCTAGTTGAATCACACTGCTCGAATCCTGGATATGCGTTTCACTTACGCAACAGACATCACACGCCAGGGAGTCTACTGTGAGGGCTAAGCCATTCTGTATAGCTCTTTGGGTCATGGAGGCGCGCAAGCCATCACACCACGTCAAGGTGCAGTCTCGTCGTGAGGGTAGAATTTCTTTGTGGGTCAGACATTCATGCACTAAGTGTAGAAAGTCTTTCAGGGACATTACTGGTGGTATCAAACATGGCGATCTTTCATTCACAAAATTGCTTCATCTGCTTGATTTCGTTACCAATTGTTCTCTCTAAGTTTTCATACCTATTGTTTACTTTCCGAGTAAAGTCCGTGAATTAGATGCACTTTCCATAGAATCTTGATTGATCTGAAGGATATTTTCGTCTGTCCACCACGAAGTGTCATAGTGCCCCCTTTCGAATCCTAGATCATTGAAGTTCATCTTTTTGTCGAGTCCCAATAAAAATGCACACAACAAATTGTCTGCTTTAACACAACTACCTGTTCGATCTTTTTTTCAGGTATCTGTTATCTCGTAGTAGACTGCCTTTTCCGGGCAAGTGATGCGAGGGGGTAAACGACGTAAGTCTATACAAAAACTTCCCGCTTTTCCTGAGTGAATATCTTTTTCACGTCGCTGTTAATGACATATTAGTTATTTTGGAGCCATTTGAAATGTACACCAGCTCTTTGTGCAGGGCAACACTTGTTTACTATCATGTAAAAAACAACAAAAAAGCTCTTACCCAGTGTTTTGTTCTGTCCCACTACCTGCAGTGAGAAAAATCCTCTGCCTTCGAACCATGTCGGTTTATTAGCACAAAACAGAGGATACATAGGTTGCTCTCATTCGCCCACTCGTTGCACGCAATGCATTGGTCCGACTGGCGTGGGCGACCACGCCTTGAGGCCTAAACAACGCTGACAAAACTCATCTCATGTCGATCCACTCCAGCGATCGGCTGTCTTGTCATCTGAGATTCCGTTGTCTCAAGCTTTGGGCTTGATATCGCACCAGTGCTGACTACGGACGCGACTTGGCCGTCTGCCAACGTTGGCTTACACGTTCCCTCACACTCAGTATGACAAGGAAATAAAAAAAACTAATCACTGCAGCAAAGGAAGTTGAGAGCAATAAGTAGCTGTCTCTGTTGCTCCAGTAGTGCTTTGGCACATTTATTTTACCTACTTTGTATACAGCATTCATGTTCATATACTGGTACGCAGACTTGATCTGCTAAGAAAATTAATCATGTTATCCCGGCCCATCATACTGAAACCGGTGATCTTCTCATCCAGCTGTGCTCTGACCACAGGACGTTTCTGGGGTGTGCGAACTTCTGCCATAACAAGCGGCATAGACTCACATTTTTTCTATTACATGCTTGTGCATTGGTGCAGTTGAAGGGGTTTATACCGCATACCCACGAAGGCCCACTGCACTATCAGGTATAACCGACGACCAGACCCTGAGGCTTGGAGTGGAGAACCACATAAGGCCCCAATAGGTCAGGCGTTCTTCTACGTCTTCACAACGTTGTAATCAAACTGACCATATTGCCACTGGTCACCGCTGGCGTGGATCAGTCAAGATTGTCGTTCATTTTGATATGCGCCTGTGGACCCAGATCACGCCTTGGTACGTGCTTGCCTCTGTTTGTGTCACGTCCGTGGTCGCACCCGAATCAAAGCCACCCGTCCCTCGCAGCTCCTGGACAATCACCGACGATCTCCATCAAGACGAGACTGCACCTTGACGTGGTGTGACGGCTTGCGTGCCTCTATGATTCGAAGAGCTATACAGTATGGCTTCTTTAAGCCGCAGATGCAATCATGCCTGACAGCTCAATGGATACAGGCCAAACAAAGACCAGTCTCTTGGTCCTCCAGTCAAAACCGTACAGCGTTAAACGGCAGGACAAGCCTCACTGATCACTGCTTTTCTCACCATGTTGCACGTAGAAATAGAGAACATGAAAATACAAGATCGATAGTGAGTGAACCTACAGGAGTGGGAAAAGGAAACAGCGCCCCAGTAGCCAACACACGGAATACACAGTATAACTGTACAAACACACATTGATCAATCATTCTGATTCGATAGAAAGTGACAACGCGATCGCCACTTTTCACGGTTCGCTGCCATATCCTTCAGTGTCTCCAACCAACTGGTTGAGAAATCTTCTGGATATCGACCACAAAGACTTGAGGCATATACTTCTCCTAGGTTTGCTGTACATTTTCTCATTCCCCGTTGCCACGTCATCTGTTGGCCTCCACGTGGCTTCTTTCACTTCTGAGGATGGACGGGAAACGACGCGCTGCGGTAGACGTGTTTGCAATACGTAACGCATGCCCTAGCCAGCGAAATCTACTAAGCTGGATACGCTGTAATAGAATATTCTCTGAACTGGTACCTAATACTCGATTTCTGACCTCAGTATTGCTCCCTCGGTCATTCCTTGCAATCTAAGTGATAATACGCAAGTATCGGTGGTCGGAAACTTCAAGACGACGAATATATTCCGCACGCAGACTCTTGCAATCACACAACAAAACTGGGCACACCGCGGCGCAGAATACACGACCTTTCAACTTCAGTGAAATATCAGGTCGACACCACAAGTGCTTCAGTTCAGCATTAGCCGCTTGAGCTTTGAATATGCGCGTTTTCACTTTTACTACTGTAGTTCCATCTGTTGTTCAACGCCTGGTCGTTTCGAATGTACTGAGTAGTTCATTGCACAACCTTACGCGGTCAGAAGTATGAAGATCCAATGATCTCAGTAGGCACAACAGTCACCTAAACAAACTTCTGACGCATTAAGTTTGTCAATTTTTACAATAAAATTACCAGCTAGTACTACAATGTCAGAGCCTATGCTCCTGCGAACGAGAGTGGCGAGTTCATCATGGAACTCATCATTTTGCGTGTCAGAGCTACAGTCTGTTGGGGGTTATGCCGAGATCACAAACAAACTGCGCTTTACACAGCTATCCTTTCGAACGCCAGCTGGTCCCTAAGTCTCACAACACATAAACGAATATTAACCGGGATCCAGTCTAAGAGGGTAGCCCCAGCCTTGTCAGTCAAGACAATTCCTACACCACGTTGACCCGCAGCTCTAGCTGCTTCGCCTGCTGAAGTGCGCAGTAAATACCTTGGTGAGATAGCAGGAGCAGCTAGTTGAATCACACTGCTCGAATCCTGGATATGCGTTTCACTTACGCAACGGACATCACACGCCAGGGAGTCTACTGTGAGGGCTAGGCACGCCTGCTGACCAGTTTGCATAAGTATACGCACATCAAAGGAGCCGAGATTCAGAGGCTGACGAGGCTTGAGAATATGTGAGTTAGAAGATAGGTGATGATTGAACACATTATTTAATTGTGAACCGTTGCGGCTATTGGGCGTATTATAAGTGGGAGCAATATGAGCCTTACTGCCTTCTCGTAGGGGAGATATTCTGACTAAAGTGAGAGGACGGAAGCTAATGCCCGGCGCTATCCACCGGGGTGGCTGACTAATAGTCGGTCTAGGGGAGATTACTAAGCCCTGATTCCAAACCAACCATGGGTGGCGTATGAGGCGTACAATGGTATGCTCACCGGCCTCTGTGTCGGAGAGGTGCACTGGGCACCCTGGATGTTTGGCCTCATCCGGATGGTGAATGAACCGAGAAATCGGTCACCGGCCAGTGGGTTACGGACCTCACTTTTCGTCCCGCTACCTTGAGCGTTAGGCTTTGGATAACTAAAGACTCCGGTTGTGGATCCCTAAAAAACCACCTGCCTTGGCTTGGGCAACCTGGCAGTATCGCGCCCACAAACAACTCATGGACTCGGACTGTCTACCCCTTCCTCCCCGGTTGTGCCGTGTTTTGTTTTGGCACAGTCTGAAATAAAGCAGGCGTGTGAAATGCATATATATATATATATATATATATATATATATATATATATATATAATATTCAGTGGATAGAGGAGCCTAGTAGAGGTGGTTGGGGACAGAAGATAAAGGCTAAATGAAAGAAAGGGAACTCTGAGCAGTAGCGAACTTATCATTACCCATTCCGCTCGATGCAAGGGACAGTGCGGTCCTGATTATCCTGCGCGACGACTTATGCAGTATGGGATTCTTTGTAGTCGTGCAGTTCATGGGAGATGTTGGACGGGTACTGCTAGGATGTCCAGTCATGAAGCAGGATAACGACTAAGGTTCTCATTCAAAGCCTTTAGTTTCAACAAGAATCTGTCCGCAAGGCAGCGGAATGGCTTAGTGGAAGCCCATTTGCTTGGATCAATTATTCTTCCACTAATTTTACCGATTGAGTTGCCAGGTCAAGTCGACCCCCAACCTGGAGGACCAGGAGACTGGACTTTGTTTGGCTTGTACCCATGGACCTGTCAAGAAATGACAAACCCGGGGGCCATTCAGGATCATTATAATAATTACAACGTGTGGAAGCAAATTCTTTCTCAACATTTTCGCAGTGCCCATTTCGTGGATTTTTTTAACGTTTTTCTTCAATTGTTTATGGGATCCGGGAAGTCAGAGGATAGGCCAAGCAGCACTCGCGCCACTGGATTCGATTCCGAGCCGTATCTTCTGGCGTCACTTATAAAAGGCAATCCTCAGCTCTTGGGCCCCAACCAGGAAGGCGGGAAGCACGAACCGAAGTCAAAGCCGAAGCTAACTTCTTCATGCCCCTTCACCAAATCGTAGCTTGACCGCTGAGGCGCTTCTTCCAGCCTTGCCCAGCACGTGCAAAAGTAGCACGGAAGGGCAAACAGTGGGCGGGCATATGCAAAACATGCTCCAGCCATCGGAGGCTGTGTAGAACGATAATCTCGATCAGAGGTCGACTATCAGTACCGAACATGCGACGACGAACCTCGTCATTGTTCACCATATGTTTCCACCAGAGGCGAGAAATGCTTCGGAGACATCGGTGGTCGAATACAAAAAGCCGCCAGCGATTGGCTTCCCTGGCATACGCTTTTTGCTAAAGAGGTAGTGGTTAACAGTCAGGTGGAGGCGGTCATTCCATCACATGACAAATAGGTATGAAAGCCTTGACCAATGGACTTGACGAAGTAGAACGTGCTAGACTTGCGAATTGGGGTTCACGCGACCCGACTACCAAATGACTGGATACATTAAGTGATATGGCTAGGTGTCGCGGTCCGCGGTGTAGTTGCATTCGAACTTCATCTTTTTCCCCGTGGTTTCGGGTGATTACTTGGTTTTCGTCTCTTTTTCATGCCATGCTTTTATTCTTTTTGCCTTTGACACGACGATGCTGGAAGGTAGCAATCGAAACCAGACCACATTAGTGCGAGGTTGAATGAACTGAATTGTGACCAATGTTGTTTCAGCCTCCTAGCTCAGAATTGAGAACTGAAACGTTTTCTATGATTTAAGAGTCAGGAACCAGCGGATATTGTAGCCGTTTATAGTAACTTCAAGGCTTAAGTGACGTGTTCTCCGTTCATGGTCAACCATTTGTGATTGGTTATTTCAGCCCGCAGATATATTAAAATAATCAACCGGAGCATCACCAGTCATTTAATGTATCGGAGCTGAACAAGGTTGGGAGTGTATCGAAAAAAACAATGGGCCGTACGAACCGTTGTAAACCTATCCTGAGAATGGTTACCCGCGGTAGCCGAAACGTCAAATGACTACCATGAACTGGGATAATGTGTTACCGAACAGTAAATGCCTTCTGGTAACACCAGTTATCATCCGTAACTCTACAAATCAGCCGAAAACAGCCGGTGTATAGTTACTCAGTATTGCTGCCCCCTACGACCGGACGAAATTACTGAGTTGCATTTCGTCTTACTCAAAGTTGACGAAAGGTGTGATTATTCCTTTTGCAACATTTAGAATTTAAAATCATCCTGGCTATTGACTTTATGCATCTCCCTATCAAGATCCAGCAAACCAAGCATAAGTCTTTTCTGCCTGTTGACTTTCTTCTGTTTTTATGTGGCGTTAGCGAAATGACCAGGGAGGCAAACAGCTCACTGATTCTGACTGAGGAGCGTTGCATGGATTGTAAGACAGCCTGAAAGTGGTGTTTGATTCCGTCGGCAGTACAGTTATATGTCGCTGGCTGTTTTTCGTTTGCGTAGACGCAAATGTAATCTCTTTTTGAGGGCTCTTTTTTGTTACACGTAACGTGATTTCCAGTAAGAGAGGTAAACCCCATAGTCAAAATACATGCTGTAAAGGGAATGTGTGATAAACATTCAAGTAAGATTCAGTTTGTTGACCCTGCTTTTTAAAAATAAAAGATTGTGAGTGGTTGGAAATACGGAAAGAGGCAGAATGTTTCAAAGCTTTGCAGTTCGAGGAATGAAGGAGGACTGAAATAAAGAGGTTCGCCATCTAAGGACAGAGACCTGACACGGATGACTGGCCGCCTGCATATGGGATGAACGAGAGGAAGTCATGAGAAGAATTGCCGAAGCGAGATCTGATGGGGAAAAAACCAAATACTGGCAGGAAAGAGATAGTGAAGCAAATTCTCCCATCGGCAAGTAGCTGCAGAATGGAGGTTAATGAGGGAACATTGAATAAATTGACAGTCTTTGAACCCGGTCAAGAAGAAAAAGAGCGGTAGACGAAGCTCCATGCCAGACGTGACTGCAGTATTCAGTAGTCGGGTGAATTTGAGCCATGTACTAAAGGTGAGCAGGTGTAAAAAGGCGTCTGGCGCGGGATAGAAAACTAGCTTTGCGCGCAGCGCGAGAGGCAAGTGTAGACACAAGGAGACTAACAGTGAGATGAATTTATGGATAGGCCTAATAAGGAAGGTGACCCTGTGAAGCGAAGGGGAGTCGAACCAAAATTCAGGTGAGAATAATAGGGAAGTTGTTTAGGTGAAACAGAAAGGAGAGAAGTTTTTGAAGCATTGGAACAAATGTTTTGGGAGAACCTCAGGCTGAGATTTGTTCTAGATCAGAAAAGGGAGATGCATTAAGAAAAATGATCGTGATCGATGTTGGTGGTCGCCTGGCGAGTGGTAAGGTAAGAAGGGGAGCAATGAGAGGTAGCATCATCGGCAAAACGATGAAGTGGCTTGGAGGTTGAAGGTTGGAGATCATTATTAAACAGAAGAGGTTAGGCGCAAGCATGGAGCCCTGGGGAACACTAGCATTCACAAGGAACGGCTGAGATAAAGCCCCATCAACTCTGACGGAGATGGTCCTCTGTTGAGAAGACGTGACATCCGTCATACGAGAGCCGTATGGAATCCGAACGAAGACAGTTTCGACAGTAGACATTCATGCCAAACTCGGCCGAAGGCTTTTGAGATGTCCAGCGAGACCAAGTGAGTTTCACTGTGATTATCGAGTGCGGTCGACCAGGAGTGTGAGATGACCGCTGGTAGGTCGCCCGTAGGACATAACGGGCGGAATTTATATTAACGGCCACTCAGCAAACTTTCACGTTCAAGGAATGGACGCAGTTAGTCGGAGATAACTGTTTCAAAAACTTTCGAAAGCACAAGTGAGGGCGATAGGACGATAGTTGTTGGGGTCGGAGGGGTCACCATGTCTGGGAATAGGAAAAATAATGGCGTTCTTCCTTGAAGAGGGAAGAAAGGAGTAGACGACGTAAAACATGGCTAACCCTGGAGCACATTTTTACGACGATAGGCGGAATATCGTCCGATCCCGGTGGTTTGGAAACATTCAGACTACGCAGAACTTGGCAAACCTTCGTGGTAGTTATCACAGGAAGGAAAGCGTGGCTGAGAATGCAAGAGGAAAGCAGAGAAGAAACGGAACTGACAGATAGATTGGAATTTGAGGTAAAATGGTAGACAAAGACCTCAGCCTTATCGAGAGGGTCGGAGATCAGAGAACCAGAGGAATTGTGAATAGGGGGAAAGTTGGAAGGTCGGGAATTACGGGCAATCGCCTTTGCAAGGAATCAGAATGATCGGCTACCGTTCAGCGTTGTGACGTACGAAATGTTTTTTAGCTCTGTATGGTGAGCGAGCATTTGTTCCTAGCTTGCACAAAACGATGTCGAGATGCTTGGTTGGATGGACGGCGGCACCGATACGCTGAGTTTTTTAAACGAACAGCAAGGTTATGTGCGTGGTTAAACCACTCAGGAGATTGTGGGTTGCTGGGTTTAGAGTTGTGATGAATGTAAAGATGCATGCCTTGAAGAATAGTCTTCGTGAAATTAGAAACAGACGCGGAAACATCCGACATAGAACAACAGTCCTTCCAAGGGTAACAGGCCAGCAAGTTACGAAAACCATCCCAATCAGCAGAATCGCAACGCCAAAAGGTGTGTCTAGAGTTTGGTGTTGGGACAGGATGAGAAAAGTGAGTGGAAATTGAGATGAGACAATAGTCCAATCAGCCCAGGGGAGACAGGGAAGTAATATCAGAGAATGAAGAGGGAATGGATGCAAGTGTGAAGTGAAGAGTGTGTGGACGGTCACCAATACGATCGGAAATGCTTGTAGGGAGGTCCATCAGTTGGCAAAGGTTGTTGTAATACTGCATCACTTCTGCAGAAACGTGGCTTCAGGAACTGCAGATGTCGACGACAGATTTCAGTGCTACGCCGTTCGCTTCTCCAGTCGTGACAGTCCTGGTTGGGCTATTGAGTGCGGCGGCCGTAGTGATGAATTACTTTCAATTTTACGTGACTATCTCCCGTAGAGGGGTAAGTCGGCTCCATGGATATCACGGATCACTGCTAACCACGCGCTGCTGTTTCAGATGAGCTTGGTACAGGTCGTGATCCAGTTCGTTTTCCATCACCAGACTCCACTGACCGATCCAAGGCTTAGAAGTTCTTTTTCTATGGGATCGGTCCACGTTTTGAGCTACCCACAGAGAGTACAATGCCAACCAGGGCAAAGAGCAAGACAGTGTTATTTTCGTTAGCTCTAACTCGGGTTGCGAAAGGATATGGCTGAACCACAGCCGTAGACGTTGGCAGAGAACGAACAGGGCATCGACGTCAGAACTTCGTCTCTCTACTGCAGCGCCAGTTGACTTTGACGATTTTCCGAATGCACCAGTAAGCGAAAACTTCCAGCCTTTGGGTAATCTCAGCTCTCAGTCGCCGCTTTCGCTGCTGTGTATGAGTAGTGGCACAGTAAACATAGTATTTAATCCTTAAGCTGATTTCGCATCCTTCTTAGCCGGAGGAAGACTCTCCGGGAGTCATCGATCCATATTACCACTTCACGTTTTACCTGGCCGTTCGGAAGCAGAGTTGATCGCAGGCATTTAAGTGAAGGGACATATTCGATTGGTCCGTCGTTGATGAACAGTCGTTGAATTGTCGAACGTGGGTGGACTATGAACGCTTTTGTCTTGTTTGAAATTATTTCTACCTCGATGGACTTCGCGGAAGAATTGACTTGGTCAAGAGTTGGTTGAAGAGTAGTGGGAGTCTCCTAGCATGGCAATATCATCCGCAAAATTCAGATCGCAGTTGTGTATTTCCTGGCTAAACTGAACTCCAGGGTAGTCGCCTAATGCCTGACTCGTTGTTTAATCAATGGGGTAGTTAAACTGCATCGGTGAGAGAGAATAACGCATTCTAACTCCGGTAATGAATGCGAACTCATTAGATCCTTCGTCATACGCACGAACCTTAGCGCCAGTGTTCGAGTAGTATCCGCTCACCCTTCAGACCGAATTACGGCCCAAAGGGACTGGCGATTATTCGTATCAAGGGCGGCCCGGAAGTCTGAACCTAGCTGTCGGCGCAATGTGAAGATTTGATCTGCACATCCTCTGCCATGGTGAAGACTCTCTTGGTTCGAGTGAGTGTGTTGGTCTCTTGCCTCAGAAAATCGGTTTGATAACAGTGCACCGAAAATCTTCGCGGTGACATCGAGCAAGTGATGGAGGACAAAGTTAAATCGGCGATGGCGACTTTTGAAAATGTCTATTTTTACCACACTACTTACATATAGCATCTTTAGCTGAACATTTACTGCACGGGTGCCAAGAATATCGGGAAAAAGAACGAAAGAACTTGATGGGCTCTAGGGTAGGCTCATTATTGATAGTTGGGTTTGTCTTTTTTGTTTTATGCACCGCCATTAGTTGAGACATTAAGGGGGCGCGCACAGACTGGTACATCTGTTTTTTGCCATTTCAAGGAACCCCACTTGTTTAAATGCTGTTTTAAGTTTTTGAATTTGACATTCAAGAAGACTGACGTATCTTGTTAGATGACATTTTGGTTATGAGCGCGCCCCGTATTACATCGTGCAGTTTTTTTCGTTTATCACCACTTCACAACTACAATACTTAGCAAAATTTCCTAGCTTTTGAGCAAACCGATCAAAAGTTTTGCTGGATTCCTGTCTGCAAGTTACTGAAAGTTGATGTGTGAAAACTCCGTTTTCTGACTGGAATTCCATGGATTGGAATCTAGGTATAGCAGTTTTACAGTCGTGATAGTGACATATGGTTGTAGATGGACGATTAACGTAGTTTGAGAGTACTTTCAATTTACCCGGCTTATATTCATAAATGGAACCGAGAAAGGTAATAAATACGAAGTGTCAATGGTTCCACTTGTCAGCGGCGTTAGGGGCATTCGGATCGCCCGCAAAACGATTCGGTCGGAGATATAGGTCCATAGTCCCAGATGAGTAAATCGTCGTACAATAGAACGACGCGGTCAATAGAATCGTATGAGCGATTGAGTCCAAGCAAAAATAAGAACAGAAGACCTTGTACGTCAGGCTCTGCTCATGTGAACTTGACACCCGCTGCATTAAAATCAAGAACGGTTATAAATTTATGGATGAAAAGTAAACAATAGCAGCAAAATACACAGTAGACGTGACATCTGTTTACCTCTCAAGAGTTGAGTGTACGCTACATCAGGTAGGTCTGTTCTTTGCGTTTCAGAACCGTGGTCAATGGGGATGTAGGCTGCTCTCAGACTGTCAGTATTTGGCCACCGATTTCTTCGTAGCAGTGTTCAGATCTACTGTGAAAACAACAGCAGCAACGCTGAGATTAGACTTGTAGTATTAAGCATCATACTCAAGCGTCTTATAAAAAGGTACACGTAAAGAATTATTAGATGAAACACTAAGTCACATCAGACTGGTTGGGACATGTGTTGCACATGACTTCGGGTAGGATATCTCGGCGCGCAGTGTGCACTAAACGGGGTAGTGGTTGGAAGATGAATAAGAGTAACCAGTACATAACGTAAAAGAAAGGCGTGGAAGACCTTACTTGTGGAACGGGTTATGTAAGGCGTGCTAGGCTTCCTGGATGGAACCCAAGAGATTCCCCCGCTTAGAGGTTAGATATAAAAGAAGATATGGCTCGGTGTCGCGATTAGTGATGCTTTTGTATTCATACACTTTCTTTTCAGCTTGAACCTACTGTTTGGTACTTTCTTGGTTTTCACACCTGGTATTTGCTACCTCTGATTAAGGTTCCCGATGAAAGAAAGCAACCAAGAACGGCACTCTCGGTGCGTGGTTGTTTCAACTGAACTGACCGAACTTCCATCTCCGAGTTGCGTTTGACACTCGCGACTCCCAGCAGACGCTTGTTTAACCATGATCGTTCAAATTCTTAAAAATATCAGTGCTTTGTCCATTCTTGCTCTTTTGACCACAAGTGATTACGCTGTTCATTTTCAGAGAATATCCCCGAAGGGGCCCTGTTTTTCTTAGGTAAGTTGAATTTATTATATCCTGTCTCTTTAGGCACCAAACCAAAAAAGTCTCTCTTATCTTCTTCAACGGTTGGGTCCGGGAGTGCATACAAGAAAGCGAAAGGCGATTTTATCGAAGGTGTGTTTTATTTGCTTTTTAATCCACAATGTTTAATGATTTTCTTTGTTGAAGTTCTGTGCTAAACACTGGTCCTGCATCGTCTTTTATTCATTTGTTTTTTGGATATAGTCACAATCTAGGTTTCACCCCATTTGAGTAAAAATAGATATAATACTGAAAAAGCGCCGTAAAGTGTTTTTGTTATTTTTTCTTCACCATCTTTCTGTGGTCTAGTAGAACCTGCGGAACTGGTTAGTCGTACGGAAGCCGCGTTGAGCAGCGGCAATGTGAACCTCGCTGAGTCACTAGTTTTGAGTGCTCTGAACCATCTACGAACAAGCAGCGGTCCAACAACTGCAGCAGCACTGGCCTTGGGTAGCGTCGGTTTTCGGTCTGTGTCAGGCTCCTCCGGTGGGTCGCGTCTGCCTCCAGGTTTTTGTTTGGGCCTGTTGATCCTAGCCCAAGCCCACCCAACTTTGTTTACACGAGCGGCTGTTTTGGACCAATTGATTGCGCTCCTCTCACTCAGTCCCCGTGAGCTAGGCATCTCGTTACCACCTGCCGCAGTGGCTACCCTTTGCGCTCGAGCTAGAGGTTTACACGTAAGTTCCACTGTCTGTTATGTAAAGTCCTGATTCATTTAAGAGCTTGTAGAGTCTGACCACGGGTGTTACTCTTTTATCTGATCAGATACTACATCTTTCTGAGTTAGACCTTTCGCGGTTCGTAACTCCAGTTCACAGAGGCCAAGTTGTTAGATCTCTGCTGTTGACTCTATGGTTTACTGTATCCTTACTGGATGACACCGTTGCGGATTAGGTAATATCGGCTTGGCCGTGTATACTTACTAGCGTGCAATTTTACCGAGGCAAATGTAGTGACGGGTCGTGATACTGATCATCTAGTGCACCGCGATTGTCACACCCAAAATATGCTTACGTACGATCATGTAAATTTGGTACGCCATACTAGGAAACCTGTTTGTGACAGATTTAGTTCAATTTCTATTAGCTCTCTCACTAAGTACTAGTTACCGCCAGTTACCTACAAGTTGGATGAAACAGCGAAGTAATGTTTCTTCGTTGTACTATAGAGGATTTGCTATTTGTACTGGTCGAATTACCGTCTAACGACATTACTGAATGAGTATGTGATTTGCACCACTCAACCACACTAGATGAGAGATAGTCAAATTCTCTAAAAGCACAGGAACATCTTTCATAGGCCCACATTCTCTGTCTTCCTTGGTCTGAAAGCGCCGTTCGACTCAGTCGACCGCACAGTACTCTGGCAGTGTTTTTCATTGACAGATGTACCAGGGAAGTTTATTTCTCTTTTCCAATGTTTTTACACAAACAGCGAAAGTGGAGTTCGTGCTTACGGCGATCTTTCACCCGAGTTCGCCACAAGAAGTGATGTTCGTCAGGGTTGTTCTATTTTGCCCTTCCTCTTCAATTTTGCAATTGAATTGACTTTTCAGATAGTCTTATCCTCGTGTGAGAATAGTGGCATCGATCTTTGTTCAGGCAGTAAACTATGATTTGGACTTCGCAGACTATATTGTTCTTCTGAGTGAAGATCCAGGTGAGTGGCAGAGTTTCCTAAATAGCCTAAACATCAGTGTAACAATGTTTGGGATGCAATTTGCACCTTCAAAGTGTAAAACGCTGCTACAGGACTGGGTTGGCTGTACACCAGACCTTGTCTTGACAGGGGGAACTCAAACTGAATTAAATAAGTTTTGTTACCCGGGCAGTTAAATCTCAGCAGGTGGAGAGATATCGGGTAAAGTGTCATCGCGTATACAGAGGGCGCGGTTGACTTTTGCTAACCTCAGCCATTTGTGGTGTTGGCGTGACATCGGATTATCATTCAAAGGTTGAGTGTACACTACGGCGATTAGATCCGTTCTTTTATATGGCTCAGAAACACGGTTGTTCACGGTAGATGATAGACGAAGACTGTCGGTGTTCGTGTGTCGATGTCTCCGTAGCGTTGTCTGGATATGATGAGAACACTGTATTAGTAATGTTGAGGTTAGACGTAGTGTTGTGAACCAGAGGTAAGTCTCTGGATCAATTACTGAATCTAAGCAGGTTAATATGGTTGGGACATGTGTTACGCATGCACACCAACAGACTTCCTCGGTTTGCGCTGTTCTCTGAGGCAGGCAATGTTTGGGAGGTAGGTGGAGGTGATCAGTCCATCACATGGCAGAAAGGTATGAAAACCTTAACCAGTGGACTTGTCGAAGTAAGACGTGTTAGACTTTCGGGATGGGGTCCACGTGACCCGCCTACCGAATGGTTGGAAACATTTGGTGACATGGATGGGTGTTGCGATCAGCGATGTAATTGCCTTTGGTGTTCGTCCTTTTTTTCGTGATTCCCGCTGATTACTTGGTTTTTATCTCTTCTCACTCCATGTTTCTATTCTTTTTACCCTTGACTCGACGATGCTGGAAGGTAGCAGCCAAAACTAGAGCACAAGTGCGAGGCTAATTCTTGAATGTACTGAAGTGCACTCAGAATGCCGATTCAGTTCATCTGGCAATTCACCTCTGACTTCTGTGCTCTGATGTTAGTTGCTACCTCGCCGCTGGCTGCGACACCTAGCTATGTCATTTAATGTATCCAACGGCCCGGTAAGCGGGTCTCGTGGGCCCCATCCCGAAAGTTTAACATGTCCTACTTCGTCAAGTCCACTGGTTAGGGTTTTCATACCTTTCTGCCATGTGATGGACTGATCACCTCCACCTACCTTCCAAACATTATCTGCCTCGGAGAACAGCGTAAGCCAAGGAAGTCCATTGGTATGCATGCATAACACATGTCCCAACCACCTTAACCTGCTTAGATTCAGTAATTGATCCAGAGATTTACCTCTGGTCCACAACACCGTACGTCTAATCTCAACATTGTTGATACGGTGCATTGATGACGGCAGTAGCTTAGTAGATAAGGTTATCACTGAGTCGCAGGTGTTGCCCTCTACTAACATGTGTTTCGTGTGAATTAACACAAACAGAACCCCCTCTTCATGGCGTCTAGTTGTTTCCATTCGCGGAACTAAAATGTTCCATTTTTGGTTGAATTGGCTTGTTTGGTTGGCGGGTGAGGGAATGCTTGATCTTCTGTTGATGTTATCATCCGTTCATTCATCCTGTACTCAAGCCGTTAGTGTTGTAAGTGAACTCCAGACTTTCACTCACGTGGGTTTCTTTGAAAATTCATCTACTTCCTAGGCATTCTGAAACTATGCCTTGAACGAGAAATGCTTATAGGATGTTTAATTTTCTTATAACATGCTTGCGCATGAGTGCAGTGAGAAGATCCACTGCACTATTAAGGATAACCGGCGATCAGACCCTGAGACTTGGACTGGAGAACCACATAAGGCCTCAATAGGTCAGGTGTGGTGACGATCCGGACGACAGTGGATTACCGCTCACCACCAAAGTAACCCTTAATGGCGGGGATTCGAACCTCGGACCTCCAAGGTGGTAATCAAACGCTCTAAACTACTAAAACCCTCACCGTTCATGACAGTCTCTTTGTAATAGACACATATTTTTGCATTTTGCCAATTATACTATTTTATTCCTTTTTCAAATTTGTAGGTACTCGTGGCAAATTTGACCTACTTTGCATTCGCGTCCACTCCGAAATGGCCGTCTCGTTTAGTGAAGGTAATTGTTTATACTTCTACTTCTCAGTCATTTACATAATTTCTGACGAATGCTGCAGTCATTCTCTGTGGCGTACAGACATCAATTTCAGTATCCTTGCTTCTTGCGTGTCACTTCGACTTGTTAATTGCTTGGGATTTTGATAACCATATCCTTGAATTAGTCCAGGATGAGGATGCGTATCTGCTAATTGTTTGTGGCAAAGCTTGTGTAGTTAGTTAGTGACAGTTGTATTTGTTATGTCTTTTGGAAGGAAAAGTGATTTTATCCGTAGATAACCAAAGAACTTGAATCGGTGACTTCCGCTTTTTGCTAAAGTTCTGGTGGCGGCCACGTTGTCTTTGGTGAGGCTGACTTCGAATCGAGTCCAGTGCTGTTTAAATCCGTCCCGATAGCTCTAGTAAGAAAAATCTCCTACTTTCGAATCTTCTCGATTTATTAGTGCAAAAACGACAGTTTATGTACGAAGGATGGTGGTCATAACCAAATCTTGGCCTGCACACTTATTGGTCGGCCTATTATTTCCAACCTGCTCTTCTGAATGGTTAGTGTGGGAACAAACCCAGTTCAGGGGATAGTTTGCATCTGATTGGTTCTTCGGTCCGCTTTGTTCGCTCAATCTTGTCATCGACCTAGGACAAGCAAAGATGTGCTGATGGTTCACCAGACCTCGTGCTGTCTATTAAACAAATCAAGCCGTCTGTTGACAATATGCCAGCTCATTCCCACACAAGTGCACCTGGAGAAAAAAAACGACAGGTGAATGACTACTGCCTTTCGTGTTGAAAAATATGGATTGTCTATTCTTGTTCTTCTCTTAATATATTTCACCGATAATCCGGTACAAAGTACAGAGACATGGTGCCATGTATGAACATGAGACAGAAAAATAAATGAAGAATCAAGGGGGAAATCTCTCAGGGGTTTGAACACAGGTTGTGACAACATAGCCGTCACTAAGCGTGACTTTGAGCCATATCCGGCGATTTTTTCAGCCAGCTGTGTGGTTGATCTCGAGGTCCTCAGCCATGCAAAAGTGAGGAACCGACAGAGGCAAGCCTTGATGGATCGGCGCCATGTCACGACTTGGCCTCCACGTTGTCGCTCCCAGCCAATCTTAGGCTCAGCAAATAAGGCACGACGGGGAAGTTGATGAGGTGGCATACGTAGCACATATCCCAGCCAGTGGAGCTGATAGAGTGATATGGTAGCACGAATGGGGTACGCGGCATGCCCGGTTCCGTAGATGCGCCTTCGAACTGCGGAATTGCTTATTTGCTGTTGCCACCAAACGCGCGAGATACTCCTCAGGCATCGATGATCAAACACGGACAACCAGCCAACATCGGTCGCTCAAATAGGCCAGGTCTCACAAGCGTATAGGAGCATACGACGTACAGCAGCGTTGTACACCCTACATTTCAGTCGGAGAGGGCTGTAACACCGTCTTCACAGGTGATGTAAATTGCAGAACGCCGCTTGATCCTTCGCTCTTCGGTTGTTCACATCGTCTCCAACCCACCCGTCAGCAATTATACAGTCTCCCAAGTAAACAAAGTTTTCGACTATTTCTGACCGATCATTACCGACCGAGATCGAATTTATCCCTCGATGATCGGAACACATGTTTCTGGCCCCTTTCTTGTATATAGGGATGATGGATACACAGTCCCAGTTTCGTGGGATGCATTCGTGGAACCAAATCTCGGAAAGGATGTTGGTGAGTACCTTGAAGAGGGACATACAAAAATCTTTGAAGAGAGCCGGAGGCTTTATTGCGCTGCAGGAAGTGTAGCGCACGATAGACCTCTTCGGTGGGTAACACAATACAGACCGTCCATGGAGCATAAACCGGTTCAAATGGACTACTGAGTGAGGGCACTGGCGCTGAATATCAATTAAACGGCTCCAAAAAGTGTTCTGTCCATTGATCCATTTGCCGTAAAAGCTGGTGGATTGCTTGTCAGTTTACCTCAAACTGGGTGGTGAGGCGTTGATAAAATCACTTACCGCCTTGCTCTGTAACATTTGGAACGAGGAGCGTATTCCGTTAATATGGAGTGAGTCATTGATTGTTCCCATCTTCAAGAACGGAATACGCAATGACTGTAGTAATCATCGTGAGATTAGCTTAATCCCGATAGTCACCAAAGTATTAGCCTCGATTCTACTGCACCGTCTGATACCAGCTCGCGAGAGGAATATCCGCCCAGGTCGAGGATGCATCGACCAGATTTTTACTCTTCGCCGACTACTTGAAACGCGTCACACGCACCGCCGACCGACAATAATGATTTTCTTAGACCTGAAAGGCGCCTTCGATTCAGTTGATCGAACATCGCTTTTCAGTGTTCTTCATCGAAAAGGTATGCCCCAGAAGTTCGTGAACCTAATGAGATCATTGTATTCTCATACTTCTGGCCGCGTTAGGGTTTACGGTGAACTATCCGGTCGGTTCGAAACGACCAGTGGTGTTCGGCAGGGATGCCCTTTGTCCCCATTCCTGTTCAACTTTGTCATGGACGAAATAATGGAGAGTGCGCTGCAAAATCTTCAGGATGTAGGCGTCGAACTAGGAAATAGTGAAAAGCTATGTGACCTAGATTACGCGGACGACGTTGTCTGCTTGTTCGAATCCACGGAACATGCTCAGCGTGCACTAGATAATCTCGCAAGAGCTGTAGCTCCATTCGGCATGCGCTTTGCACCTTCAAAGTATGAGGTGATGTTACAAGACTGGACGTCAACAATTCCAAGCTTGATACTCGATGGGGAGGTGCTGTCAGTTGTCGACCACTTCACCTACTTCGATAGCTGCGTGACGACGGACGGGAGCACAGTAGTGGAGGTGAGTACGCGGATATCCAAGGCTCGAGCGGCGTACGCTGGACTGAAGCACTTGTGGAGCCGACCTGACATTTCACTGAAGTTGAAAGGTCGTGTGTACTGTGCTGCAGTGCGTTCAGTTTTGTCGTATGGTTGCGAAACTTGGAGTCTGCGTGCTGAATATATTCGTCGTCTTGAGGTTTTTGACCACCGATGTTTACGTAGTATCGCTAAGATTGGGTGGAATAGCCGAGTAAGCAACAATGAGGTCAGAAAGCGAGTATTGGGTACTAATTCAGAGAACGTTCTGTCACAGCGTATCCAGCTTAGTAGACTTCGTTGGTTGGGACACGTGTTACGTATGGCAAACACACGTCTACCACACCGTGTCCTATTCTCCGTTCCTCCTAGGGAGTGGAAGAGACCACGTGGAGGTCAACAGATGACGTGGCAGCGAGGAATTAGAAAATGTACAGCAGACTTAGGAAAAGTAGGTACTTCACGTCTTCGTAGTTGGGGTCCAAAAGATCCGTCTACCAGTTGGCTGGAGACACTGAAGGATATGGCAGCGAACCGCGAACAGTGGAGATCGTCTCACGCCGGCTCGCGAGAGGAACGCCCGCGAACAACACGCCGGATTCCGCCCAGGTCGAGGATGCATCGACCAGATTTTTACTCTGCACCAATTACTTGAGGTGCGTCACACACACCATCGACCGACAATAATGGTTTTCCTCAACTTGAAAAGCGCCTTCGATTCAGTTGATCGAACAGCGCTATTCAGTACTCTTCATCTTAAATGTATGCTCCAGAAGTTCGTGAATCTACTGAGGTCATTGTATTCTCATAGTTCTGGCCGAGTAAGGGTTTACGGTGAACTACACGGTCTGTTCGAAACGACCAGCGTTGTTCGACAAGGATGTCCGATGTCTCCATTCCTGTTCAACTTCGTCATGGACGAGATAATGGAGCATGTCTTGCAAAGTCTCCAGGATGTGGGTGTGGAACTGCGAGGTAGTGAAAAGCTATGTGATCTAGATTTCGCAGACGACTTTGTCCGCCTGTTCGAATGCACGTAACATGCTCAACGTGCACTAAATAGGCTCACAGGAGCTGTAGTTCCATTGGGCATGCGCTTTGCACCTTCAAAGTGTAAAGTGATGTGTCAAGACTGGATGTCCACGTTTCCGAGGTTGATGCTCGATGGGGAGATGAGATGCTGGCGATTGTTGACGACAAAAGGAGCATAGTATTAGAGGTGCGCACGCTGATATCCAAGACTCGAGCGGCGTACGGCGGACTGAAGCACTTGTGGTGTCGATCTGATATTTCACTGAAGTTGAAAGGCCGTGTATTCTGCGCCGCGGTGTGCCCAGTTTTGTTGTGTGATTGCAAGAATCTGCGTGCGGAATATATTCGTC
The DNA here is from genome assembly GCA_948099385.1 of Fasciola hepatica. Classification (NCBI taxonomy): domain Eukaryota; kingdom Metazoa; phylum Platyhelminthes; class Trematoda; order Plagiorchiida; family Fasciolidae; genus Fasciola; species Fasciola hepatica. Next base: position 3,207,275 of record CANUEZ040000060.1, on the reverse strand, counting down.
GTCTTGAAGTTTCTGACCACCGATACTTGCGTATTATCACTTAGATTGCATGGAATGACCGAGTGAGCAATACTGAGGTCAGAAATCGAGTATTAGGTACCAGTTCAGAGAATATTCTATTACAGCGTATTCAGCTTAGTAGATTTCGCTGGCTAGGGCATGCGTTACGTATTGTAAACACGTCTACCGCAGCGCGTCGTTTTCCGTCCATCCTCAGAAGTGAAAGAAGCCACGTGGAGGCCAACAGATGACGTGGCAACGGGGAATGAGAAAATGTACAGCAAACCTAGGAGAAGTATATGCCTCAAGTCTTTGTGGTCGATATCCAGAAGATTTCTCAACCAGTTGGTTGGAGACACTGAAGGATATGGCAGCGAACCGTGAAAAGTGGCGATCGCGTTGTCACTTTCTATCGAATCAGAATGATTGATCAATGTGTGTTTGTACAGTTATACTGTGTATTCCGTGTGTTGGCTACTGGGGCGCTGTTTCCTTTTCCCACTCCTGTAGGTTCACTCACTATCGATCTTGTATATTCATGTTCTCTATTTCTACGTGCAACATGGTGAGAAAAGCAGTGATCAGTGAGGCTTGTCCTGCTGTTTAACGCTGTATGATGGCGAAAGCTGTACTGCGATACGAGGGTCTCGTAGCACTCAGGAGACCGGTGACTAGTTACTCAGTTCATATACCTTTCAGATGAGGCCACCCATCCTGGCTTCCCAGTAAATCCCTACGCCTTGGATGCCGGGGAGCATAGTGTTGTGCTCCTCAAACGCGACCCGTGGTTGGTATGGAATCAGGATTTAGCCATCTCTCATGGTAATATTTAAACCGGCTTGTGATCAAGCAAGGCGCCAATACAACAGCGACAGTGACTAAGTAGTGGAAGGAGAGTACAGTACAGTAAAGCAGAGAAATAGTGAGCGAGAAAAACGACTGTTTTTTTTTGCGTTTCACCGTACACCTTTTGATGTTTTCCCATTTTGTTTGTCGGAATGACATTTTTGTGATCAGGGGGCACGGGAGTTCGACCAACAAAGTGCACAGAATTTGCACCACTGACTTCTGTTCTCAGCCATGTTCCTCAACATCTCTAACGAACAACAGTCCTCGTTTCTTGGGCCCCAACCAAGAAGGCGAGAGGCGCCAACCGAATCCAGTGCTGATTCCAGCTTGTTCATACCTCTACGCCAAGTCATGGTCTGACCGCCACGTCGCCTCTCCCAGCGTTGTCGAGCTCGTGCGAATAGAGCATGGAAAGGTAGACAATGGGCAGACTGACTATCAGTCGATCAGTGAACCTGGTAGAGAGCCCCGGAATCCGCTTTTGTCCTCTTACTTTGGTGGGAACATCTCTTCCACGGGAAAGCAGTGAGCAAGACTTCCTCAATAGAAGCTGTCACAAACGCACAGTCGTCCGAATGCATTTCGAGCGGCGTTCAGGACGAGTATCCATCTGAGAGCCTGAAAAACCCATCCTCGAATATATCGAGGCATTTGGAAGTTATATTTACTCTCATTTGTTTGCTTATTCTATGAGTAAGGCGATAAGACAGCTATCACAAAACCAATGCTTAGTTAAAAACAATATGGAGAACTGTGTGTGTAGTTAAAGGACAACAATGGAAGTAAACCTTTTATGAGATGCACAACGTGTCTGTGGATTCATTGCAAGCGCTTCGTCACATCACTTGATGAAAACAAAGTGGCGCAGCGGACCTGCGCCAAACCGTCGATTTTCGGTCCAGTAGGGTAACTGATTCAGATGGGTTTTACATCCAGGGTTTAACAGAAAATCCGTCCATCTTCCAAATCACGGTTATGTCGTCGGGATATTGGTCTTGGAATTCACTTTGATGCACCGAAACTCAACCTCTTGCGGTTCTCCGAGGGCGGGATTCAGTTTTGTATTTTGCTAACACACATCTTCAATTCGAAAACTCTTGTAACGATTTCTTATTTTTAACCTCTTTTTGATACAGACAACATCATTTCTTTGAAAACGTTTTTCCCACTGTAATCTTAATTGAGTCGGATGAAGCTTGCTTTTTGGGATCAAACGATGACTATTCCTGAGTTGGAATAATCTCCGTGATTCTAAAAGTAGACTCCTCATCCATGCACGCTCTGTACGATTCAATTGAGATTACAGGTGTAAACCGACTGCAGAATGCCTCAATATGGTCGAGGGTGGGTGTCTCCGGTTCCGAATTGGCTACTCGCCATGAACGTCTCTCGCAGTGCTCCCAGATGACGGCTCGTACCAAATTGCTTCTGCCGAGGAAGTCCTACACATTGCCTTCTCGGGGCGGTGTTTTTCACGAAAGTGTGGGGGCTAAAGTGAACACCCGGGTTGACTAACTAATAGTCTGTATACGTTCTGTCCAGACAACCGCTAACCATGCACTGGATGTGGTGGCTTTGGTTGCTATTTCCTGGCGGCAATCCCAAGGAACTAGTAAAGGAGAGAAGAGTATGAAAGGAGTAAGAAGAGAATTACACTAATGGAATTATTTCGATGGGGGAAGTTTGTGGACGCAAAAGCGCCACTGATCGCGGCATCTTACCATTGAGTGGGGAGAGGAGTCTCTTGGACCCAGGAAGTCTAACACGCTTTACATGGCCAAGTCCACTAGTTAAGCTTTTCATACCTTTCTTCCACGTCATGGACTGACCACTCTTACTCATCTTCCAATCGGTACCCGCCTCAGCAAACATAGCACGCCGAGGAATCCTGTCAGGGGACATGCGTAACACATGTCTCAACCATCTTAGTCTGATCAGCTTAAGTGTTTCATTTAATGATTTGATCCTTGAATCTCAGACTTTCCGCCGAATCTCAGCATTGCTCACACGGTGTTCCCACCAGATTTGAGCAATACTACGGAGACATTGGTATTCAAATGCCGACAATCTTTGTATGCTCCCCGCCCACAATGGTCAGGTCTCCGAACCATACATAAGCATGGGCCTGACTGCTGCAGCGTACTCTCGACCCTTGATAGGTAAACGGACGTCATGTGGACGCCACAGATGACTCAGGTTGGCAAATGCCAAGCGAGCCTTCTGTATGCGCAGAAACACTTCATCCGATATCCGACCTCCGGGTGAAATGCAGCTCCCCAAATAACATAACTTGTCTTCCACGTTTATACTCTTCTCAGACAATGAAAGGTTTGGTGTTGGACCAACCCAGTCCGGCAACAGGATCTTGCAATTTGAAGGTGCAAAACGCATACCGAATATTGCTGCACAATCCGTCAAGCTGTCTAGAAAAACCTACAACTTACCTAGATCTTCACTAAGGAGAACTACGTCGTCCGCATACTCATGGTTTGATACCTTTCCACCCGAGAAAAGTTCAATGCCGCTATCCTCACCCGACAAAACTGCGGTCTCTAGGACCATATCAATCACAAAGTTAAAGAGAAAGAGAGAGGGCAACCCTGACGTACACCATTTTTTGTGGTGAACTCGGGTGAAAGATCACCGTAAGCCCGAACTCGACTTCGGCTATTAATGTAAAGGGATTTTACGATGGAGATGAATTTCTCTGGTACACCCTTCAACGAGAGGCACCACCAGAGAACCGTGTGGTCAACTGAGTCGAACGTCGTTTTAAGATCAAGAAAAACGGAGATAGTGGGCCTACAAAAGGTGTGTCTATGGTCTAAAATTTGTCGAAGAGTGAAGATGTGATAAATACAACCTCGACCAGGTCCAAACCCAGCTTGGTTCTCACTCGAGCACTGTTCGCGAGCGTTATATAAACGGCGTAGAAAAATACCAGCGAGCATTTTGGATGCGATGCGAACCAGACTAATTCCCCTGTGGTTTTCACAGGAGGATCTGTCGCCTTTCTTATTAATCGGTACGATCACTGATTCACACAAAATCTTCGGAACTCGTTCCCTCTCCCATATCAAGCCGGGGAATTTTGTCAACTCCAGTAAAAGTGCTGGGCCACCGTCTTCGAAAATAGACCGAAAAGGTTGCGGCTGTTGCCAATCGTCGCGGCTCTTTCCATCTCCCTATACTTCCTGGGCATTTGACTGCATCGATAACCTGGTGGATAATTCTGTTCGGAAAGCAGATCGTTGGGCATCGCCCAGTAGCGGCTGCGGCGGACGGTTCGCTTTAGTGTTGTTTCGGCTGAAGCGCGCGCGGACAAGAGTGTGATCAGTGTCTACAGACGTGGACCAAAATGTTCGAGTCCTTAAATGATCGGAGCCAGCGGTCACCGATAGCAATATGGCCGATCTGAGTCCAACGCTGTGAAGGCGCAGGAGAACGCCAGGTAGCTGATGTCACTTTTGTGCCAGAAATTTGTACTCACTAGGAATAGTCCATGGTCGGAACATAGTTGGATGAGTCGATCACCGTTATCAGTTCGATCGGCTGAAACGCGACATCGGCCTCCCATATTCCTCTCCGTCTCGTCTAGGCTTCCGACTTGAGCATTGCAATTACCAGCAACAACCATGATATCCGTAGAGCGTACGCTGCGGAGCAGTTGAGACAAACCCTGGTAGAATTCGTCTTTAGCCTCGGGAGAACTACAGTCAAGTGGGACATACACAGAAAAGACAAACAGGCATCGAAGCTTCAGTCTAGTGCTTTTGACATGCACAGAACCATTCAACCGAACTTCACACAGATGGTCGCTGACTGGGATCCAGTGGAGCAGTGCACGCTCAGCCTTCACGCTCAGAGCGATGCCAACACCAGCCTGACCACGAACACTAGACACCAAATCGCTTGACGCGCGAAGAGTAAAACGAGAATCCGAGCTTGTATCAGGGAGCGAAGTGTTTACACTGAATTTTGGTCTTGTATCCGTGTTTCGGAGACACAACGCACGTTTATGTTGAAGGTTCCCAGAGTCCTAGGTAGGGCAACCTGTTACCCCGTTTGGCAAAGTGTGTGGAAGTTGAAAGCAGCAAAGTGAAGAGAATGCTTGGATTGGAGAACGGATTCTGTTTTTTCTGTTGTCTCTAATTTTCTATCCTTTCCGAAAGCTGCAAGTTCACAGTCACGACTCGATGTGGCTACTCGTACACATTTAGAATTGAAACGTAAAGAATGAAGAGCAGAGAGATAAGGAATGTTTCCCGATTGACTGCTGGAGATTCCTGGGCACACCATACTTCGCGGTTGCCCACACCGCAGGAGAGGTTTTTCTTTGGAAACCTTAACCAGAGCCTTTGACTCAAAAGTCTCCAACAAGAAAGTGGGGCGTTAACCAGGCACAGGAACGTTACCGAAGAAACCGTGAAGGAACTTTTTCTGGTCTGTCACGTGAGACCCAATTACTACATGCGTTTTGTCTTGTCTTCTCTGGTGCTTTCTTATCGATCCACTTTTCGGATTCAGTTCCTAGTCCCATGCACCCAGTGTATAGGGGAAACGGCTGCACCCTGATTCCAAGCCAGCCACGGGTGGCATTTTTTAACGGGGAATGCTGGGGCAAGAGAACGGCGTGAATATCAAGGCGAACGGACGAACCAACCGAGAGCTACAGACAAAAGAACAGACGGCGAATATGTCGGAGGCTTCCCGGAGCAGACAAAGGGAGGCATACGGACTGGCAGAGAGGAAGCAGCGGGATCTCTGGCAACCAGCAAGATAGCCCAGATGAGGAGCTGCCGATCACGCCGTCAACTGAGACGATCGGACCAACCGAACAGAAATGATACCCAAGGGAAGCAAGCTTTCGGCCACGGGCAACTGGCCAAAAGGCAGCTAAAGCAGTCAAGCAGCCGCAAGAGCAATTTTGGTGCCGCGCAGTCTGGAGAAGGGCCTATATAAACGATTGTATGTTTTTGGAAAATCCACTTGCGTTCTTCACATTGAAAAGTCGGACGCCGCGAGCCGGAATCGAACCGGCGACCCTCCGCATACCGGGCAGATGCTCTGCCAGCTGAGCTATCGCGGTCCGGACAGCCCGGTGTGAATAACGCTAGTGAATAATCGATAAGGCGCGAACCACTATTCCAATGATACACAGTATCTGTCCTGGTGTTAATCATTGGGCTAGCCTCGTCGGTCACTTCCCAATGAGACGAACAGCACACAGATGAACGTGATCCATCGGACATTGAAATATATTCAGCGAATGTATTGTTGGCACGAGGAGCCTGAGTCGTATGTTTTTGGAAAATCCACTTGCGTTCTTCACATCGAAAAGTCGGACGCCGCGAGCCGGAATCGAACCGGCGACCCTCCGCATACCGGGCAGATGCTCTACCAGCTGAGCTATCGCGGTCCGGACAGTCCGGTGTGACTAACGCTGGTGAAGAATGCAAGTGGATTTTCCAAAAACGTACGAATCAGGCTCCTCGTGCCAACAATACATTCGTTGGATTGTATGTTTCATGGACTTGGCTTGTTTGGCCTTTGGAATTCAAGTATCCTACCCCGTTTTGTCGTCCTTTTTACAATATGAGGAGTACAACACTGCTCACCGTCATCTGTGGCGGACCCCGCGCTCCGTCGCGCTGCCTCCCTGATTAAGCTTTGGATAGCTAAAGGCTCCGGTTGTGGGCCCCTAAGAAAGCAACCTGCTTTGGCCTGGCCAACCTAGCAGTACTACGCCTGCAAACTAAACCATGGACTCGCACGAATCCGCTTTCATCTCACGCTATCGCATGATTATATAGTCATCCACCACCACACTCAAAACCTATCCATTCTCTCCCCACCTCCAGTTGTTTCATGTGCCAGCCGCGTCACTTCACTGCAGCAAATCTGCCTCACTGCTGGCGCCGGTTGTGACCAGACTTCCGCTAAAACCGTCTCCCCTACGACTGCCTCAACAAATCACACCACGGAGCCGATCTTTCTTCAACCTCGCCTATGATTCAAATCGGCCAGCTTCAGCGTACGCACGCTTATACAAATCGGACAACAGGCAAGTCTCGGTCGCACACTGGAATCGCTCTCGATCGATATATGCGGCCTCTCAAAGACAAGACAGCAGTACGCAAGCTCCACGTTCAGACTAACGTCCCCAGCTAAACCCAACACCAAGTTTCATTTACGCCTATCTGGAGATCCGGACGCCACAGCAGCCTGTCAGGCCGGTGTTGGAATTGCTCTGAGCCGTAGAGCTGAAGCGGCCATATCAGACTGGATTCCTGTCAATAGCCCACTTTGTGCAGTCCGGCTGCGAGGTTCTTGCCGAGTGACTAAATGTCGAGATTGCACACGCGACTTATTCGTCATTTCCGCCTATGCCCCGACAGACTGCAGTCCGGAGGCAAACAAAAATGAATTCTACCAACAGCTTCATATGCTCCAGTTCACACCTCGCCGGACAGATATTGTGGTCTTCACCGGAGATCTTAACGTGCGCGTCGGTCGCCTGGCAGCGAGTGAATGTCACCTAGGGAGGCAGCTTGTCCTCGACTCTAGTCTTTCGGACAATGGGGACAGATTTCTGACAATATGTGCTGGTCACCGGCTCTTTCTAGCAAGCACAAACTTTCACAACTCCAGTCGACGTACCGCCACATGGTGTCCCCCTTTCTCAACACAGGAATAGTCTCAAATCGATCATGTAGCGATTAACTACCATTGGCACGGAAGCGTGTTAGACTGATCAACCTGCCTCGATTCTGACCATGCATTAGTTTGTGCTATGAAATGCTTAAGATTTGGGGGCTGGAAGAATTCGAATCATGCTCACCTGAATATCGACAAGCTGAACGACCCTCTAGTGCTGGAAACTTTTCAGATTATGCTGGCCCAGGCACTAGAATCCACCGCTCCACCTGATGTCGATGCGCACTGGGAGCGACAGAAGGAAGCCTCGCTGAATGCCAGCCTGACCAGTTGTGGTACGGTCTGCCACACCCAGAGAAGTTGAATTTCTTTAAACTCCTTGTTATTGCTTGAGAGCCGCCGACATATCTCTGCTGATGCAAGGCACAACGAGGCTGTGGTGATTCTGTCCTAGTCACGTGCATTTCGAGAGAACCAATTCGGATCAGTCATTGTTCATTCGCTCGATATACATTCCAACCAGCATCCGTGCATTTCTGTACACAAACAAATGCTCCATGCGTGTATGACTGATCTCAGTCCAACCATGTGTATTGATTATCGCAGTACGCGTATCTCGTGCACACGATCTACTTCCATATCACGTGACAATGCCTGGCAAGTGTGTGCCCACCAATCACATTACTGATGGATCAATACTTGTGTGTAAATGATTTTCCTTCCTTATTTCATGCCTATATAACTGCCGCATTACGTATGCTAAACGACAATAAATTTCAGTGTCAGCTGGAGTGACTTCTAATTTCATTCCGAGCAATCCATTTATTACAGAGGCAAGCCGTGAACTTCAGTCAAGTTTAGAGAACAGTTTTCTTAGTGATCGTGAGATATGTAGGTCAGAACGCGACCTCGAGATGGAAGCAGTTTCTGCTTTCGGCTACTCCAGGAAGCTCTTTTAATTTATTCGCGCCGCTGGATCGCGATAAGCAGGTGTTAGTGAAACAGTCCGCGAAATCGATGGGACATCATTAAACAACCTGTTGCGTAGACTAGACCGCTGGGCAGAACACGTTTAGTCCCAATTTAGCTGGCCGCTGGCTGCTTTTACTGCATCTAGCCCTCTTACGCTTTCTGTGTGACCCATTCTAGACGATCCCTAGACAGAAGCGAAAATACGAAAGGAACTGCAAGTCCTCAAACGCCACAAGGCACACGGAATAGATCGTATTCCTTCTGCGCTTTTCAGAGATGGCGGCATGGTTCTGGTGAGAGAACTGACAACCCTGTTCTCAAAGGTTTAGATGGGAGAAAAAGTTCCCGCATCCTGAGGTGAATCGACGATTGTACCCATCTTTAAAAAGGTTTGCCGTACATTGTGTTCTAATCATCGGGGAATTAGCCTGGTCTGTCGCTTTCAAACTCCTAGTGTCCATTATCCTCCGGCGTCTTTCTTCCTCGCGCAAGCTCCAATGTCGTGAAGAACAAGCTCGGTTCAACCCCGGCCGCGGCTGCACGGATCAAATCTCAACCCTTCGCCTTCTGTTCAAACGCCGTCACGCTTGTCAAAGGCCAACCATCAGTGTGTTTCTGGCCTTAGGGCCACATTTAACTCTGTCAATAAGACTGCTCTATGGACTTGCCTGTTGAGGAACGGCGTGTCCGAGAAGTACGTTTCCATTCTGAAAGATCTGTATCGACAGACCTCGGGCAGAGTAAGGGTCTATGGACAACTATCTGAGTACCTTGTCGTCCCAAGTGGTGTTCGGCAGGGATGTCCTATTTTTTCGTTCCTTTTCAACTTCGTTATGGATGATCTGTTCCTTTGATGTTGTTGCAAACGGTGGTGTAAATCCTACCGGGCGCCAAAGTTGTTGACTTAGAATTATGCTGATGACGTCGCCTTGTTGGAAGACGACTCCCAAGACGTCCGAGATGCCTTAATGCGCTTGGGCGTCGAAGTCACCGAGTATGGCATACACTTTGCTCCATCTAAGTGCAAAATGTCTCTTCAAGACCGGCAAGGAGATTCTCCCGCACTCACTCTTTGTGGGGAATATTTGGAAACTGTCAGCGGCTTTGTGTACCCGGGCAAATGCATTTCAGTGGTGGAGGTATCGGAGACGAAATCTCGCTGCGTGTCTCCAAGACCCGTTCGGCTTTCGCTAATCTAAGGTACCCGTGGCGTCATCACGATATCAGGCTGTCCATAAAGGGTAGAACCTGTAACGCCGCAGTTCGCTCGGTACTACTTTACAGATGCGAAACATGGCCAGTTCGGGAAGAAGGTTTGCGCCGGTTGACTGCATTAGGCCACCGGTGTCTACGGTCAGTCGCACGAGTATGGTGGGAGCACCGCGTCAGTAATGACGAAGTACGGAGGGGAGTATTTGGGGTGGATTGTTCGTCACTCAAGGTAATTGTTTCTCTTCGTTGACTACGGTGGTTAGATCACGTCTTGCGGATGCCCGCCCAGAGTTTGCCTCACCGCGCTCCATTCGCGCTCGCTGTACAGGGTTGAAAACGGCGGCGTAGCGGACAACTGATGATCTGGAGGAGAAGTTTAGAAAGACACTTCCAGTTTAGCCACAGTGGGGCCCTGTCGTCGACCAGCTTGGAACAAGAGTAGTTGGTTAAACACGCTGGCAGATATGGCGCGAAACTGGAGTCCGTGGTGTCAATGCTGTATGGAGTGCTATGCTGGCTCCCCATCCTTCCCCTTCCATTTATAAAACCGCAAACGATGGAAAAAAATTCAGAATATTGTGTGTGGAGAAATCTCGCAAAAAATCTTTCCATTCTTTTATCCTCTTCCTTTTTGTACATTGTTTTCCTACTATCCCATGGTCTGTTTGGTACGTCGTCCATATATATATATATATATATATATATATATATATATATATATATATATATATATATATATATATATATATATAGCTGTAAACCGACTGTGGAGTGCTCAAGTTTAGGGATAATTGGACAAGAGTACCGGGTACGCATACCTGATGAGCGGCAACAACCGCGAAAGCGGTCGTATGCTTCCGGGGAAATTTTGTCCTGTCATCCAGATGCAACACGATACTACTCATTTCCTTCTTCTCACTGTTCACTATCTTGTAAGACGATAATTTTAAACAAGCGTCTGTGTGAAGGCTTTTTCATCTTAAAATAAAGGGTGTCTAGTCTGCCCCATCGTCTGAGACAGAATAAAAATTTGTCACTGGATGAATTTTTCAGATTTATTTGGAAGACAGTTTGATGGACAGGATATGGGTGGATCAGGACGAATGTCGAGCGTTCGTGTTGAATTTGGAGACAGCCTTTCCGAAGGTGTATGGTGATCCACGTGGTTTGTTCAGTGTGTTATGTGGTCCCACGGGCTCCACTGCTCCGTCCGCTCAAACATCCAGTGCAACCACGAGCAGTAGCGGAAACAACGGTGGTAGTTCAAGTGCTGGTGTTGGTGGAACAGGAGGAGGAGGAGGAGGAAGTGGTGGTTCAACTGCAGTGCACACAGTTTTGGGTCTAGGACCTGGACAGTCGAATATCACACCGGAAACAATCGCAGACTGCCCGGAGAAGGATGAAATCGCAGAGGCTGTCGCAATCACACTCAGATCATCCAACACATCAGTGGCAAAAGTAAGTGACCGTTTCTAGTAGGTACATATGTAGGTTTTTGACGAAATTTGCTAGGCGATTTTTTTTTTATTTTCTAAGAATTCCTTTTTCCTGAACGTTTCGCAGTATATCGCAAGACAAGGCTGAAAAATAAAGTTCAACAGGACTTGATGTCAATCACGTTAGTTCTGCTTCGATCCATTGACGGTTGAAACTGTGTAACCTTGTTCATCATAGTAAATCAGTCAAAAGTTTAGAAGTCCGAAATCAGTTCAATGTTAAACATAAGAGCCAACGATGGTAAGATTCACCATGGGTGGCTTTTGTCCTTGGGAAACAAATGCTAATCCTACTAGAAATGTTTCTTTCTTTCGATTTGTCTGTGATGTTTCTGCCTATCAGAAGGAAGCAAAAACGAAGCAGACATATATAGGAAGTACTATATTATCTAGCAGATCATCAGCCAACTCACGGTCAACGGTAGCATCACCGAAGGAAATCTTTCGGTTCATTTCGAATGCGCGACCTGGATTTCAAGGTCGTGTGGCGCGGTCCCTTGAATATCCATTTTGTTTTCGCTACGTCGAAGAACTATTTACTGTAGACTGGAAAAATCCGCTAAATTAATGAAGATTTGAGGGATGATAGCGTGCGAGCCCATGGCACACTTTCTTACGATAAAATTATTTCATATTCTTCTGGTGAATGACAGCATGTTGTTTATCTCATTATTCATGTAAAAAGTGATGTCATACCAAAAGGTAGTGTGCGGAAAACGAACATATCCAACCTTGATAATGATGTCAGCTGCATGGGGATAAAAATAACAGCTAGAGTGCAATAGGTATTTAATCTGGGAAATTAAACTTTCAAAAAACAATTGTGGAGAAAAGCTAATTGCTTTAGCCTTCAGCTGATCAGAAGCCAGTACTATACGAACAACAAAGGTGGCTAAATGTTGCAACCGTGAAAATGTCGAAATCATATCGTGAATCGTTGTTACCACCGATATCTTTTGAACGAACTATGGTGAGAATTAGGGGCCTCATGAATACGTCCGTCATAAAAAGAAACATAAAAAATCCATGCTAGTGAATTTGAGGTCCTGCGACTCACCACGCTAATTGAAATGGGCTGCAAAAAATCACGATCAACCTTGTTCATGCCTCATCATTAAAGATTCCCTGAACAACGTGGAACTCACCGTGCTCGTGTTCCCCGATTTTCAGACCAGAGGTTATTCTAGGAAAACTGCAATGACGTTTAATGATGCACCAGGTCATATCTCTTACGAGGCTTTACATCTTAGAGACGTTGGCAAATCTATCCAATTTTTATGGAATTTTGCAGTAGCAAAACCACTGGGAAAATCGGTGATTTAATTTTCAAAATGTCCTGCTAAAAGTCACAGTCCGAATATGATTAAAAATTTCTCTTTGTGTGTAGACAAAAAGTTATCGCAATTTTCCCATGTAAATTATAAATTTTACGATGGTGCAGTCATGTATGTTAGAGATTGATTATTTTGAAAAACCGCGCTGTCTGTGGAATTTCGACTATACCTGTACATGCTTCTCATGAGCGAGGTTTAGGTAAAGGTCGGTCCTAATAGTAGACTATTCCACTGATAACAATTTGTCTATACACTAAATGAGCGTTGCTACTGGTTACCTATTCGCGCGTCGGTTTGACTCCTATGCTATCCGTGTTTTCATATCTTCCCATTTCTTACTGTCTTCAGTCTGACTATCAGCCATGTAGTAACGTTGATTACTACCGGGTTCTGTTACACGATGGATGATGCGGTGCTTCCTGTCATTTTGTATGGTATTACAAGTTTTTCCATCGTTACTCAGCTTTGTCGCATCGTTACACATCCGTGTATGCTAATTCTGTGCCAATAAGTTCGTTAAGTTTGAAATATACGGAATTGGCCGCATGTAAAGGACACATCAGAAACGACGTTTGTTGGGAGAGAAACCAACCAAACGGAAAGCGAGTAATTATCCAGTAGCATGCAGATTGTACCTGATGAACTTGTGTGAGTTCAGTATGTTAGAATTGTATTAGACGGGTCTTAGGAGAGTGAGAAAACATGCGCACAGGGAAGCTCAATCATTACGAGAGGTCACTGTGCCATTCCCACTTCAGACGAGCCTCACTCCATTCTCTTCACTGCCCTCAATGCCGCCAAGCCTCTCTTAACACGAGTTGTTCGCTACGCATAGATGCCCCCCCCCCCCCCCCCAAAGACGACTGAGTTGCGTGATTATCTGTCCTACAGTTGTGAAGTACAGACCCTGTTGGTACACATGCCGTGATCAACGAAGGTTAAAAAGAGTACTGAGAGATCCATATACCAGATGTAACCGGCCTTTTACGATATCCCACCAAAGTGAACTTGGAGTCCCTAGTCATTGTCGACTTGAATAAAACCCAAAAACAGTGCAGGAAATCCAGCGATTAGGATAGAAGGAAAACTAAAGAATGTGCTCGGAGAGGTAAAAGTGTAAGACTGGTACCCTCCAGCACCTTGGAGTCAATATTAGCATTGCAGAAGCATAGCTGCAAGTGAATTGTGCCTCCTACAATCGACATGCATTCACATTCATTAAGGCAGCGTCGTGTGAACTTTTTTGAAACTATGTGATAGAATCAATTTGATGGTGTTTACAATGGCTGACTGGTTCGTAGTGCTTTACTCTACGGTTGCGAGACCTGGTCACTTCGCGTTGAGGATGCTCGGCATCTTTCTGTGGTCGATGACCGATTTCCGAAACATTGCTCGTGTCCGGTGAGAACATCGACTAAGTAATGACGAGAGGCGCCATTGTGTATTAGGCACGGATAGCCTCCCTCTTAACGAAGTGATCACTCTACACCACCTCCGGTAGTTCGGCCATGTTGTACAAATACCTGCCCATTGTATTCCTTTCCATGCTCTATTCGCACGTGCTGAGCAACGCTGGAAGAGGCGACGTGGCGGTCCGACCATGACTTGGCGTAGAGGTATGAAGAAGCTGGAATCAGCACTGGCTTCGGTTGGCGCCTCCCGCCTTCTTGGTTGGGGCCCAAGAAACGAGGACTGTTGTTCGTTAGAGATGTTGAGGAACATGGCTGAGAACAGAAGTCAGTGGTGCAAATTCTGTGCACTTTGTTGGTCGAACTCCCGTGCCCCCTGATCACAAAAATGTCATTCCGACAAACAAAATGAGAAAACATCAAAAGATGTACGGTGAAAAGAAAGGGGAAAAAGAAAAAAACACAACAATTCACGTTTCTGCTAACTGTCTTTTTTGTTGTTCTACTCTTCCTCTCCTATTTTTGTAACTGTCGTTGTCGCGTTGGAACCGCGCTCGATTATATATATATATATATATATATATATATATATATATATATATATATATATATATATATATATATATATATATAGTAGTGATTGAACAAGGTGATTTCAAGGTCAGTGTACTTGTTGACGGATAATTATCATGCGTCGGGGAACGATGTAGCGAGACTGAACATCGACCGGAAAACCTGTACGTTGACCAGTATCGGCCACTCCCTAATAAATGTGTTGCTTAGTGAGGATGCAATTGATTGAAATCTCGACATTCGTTTGATTCCATCCGGTGTTTTTTATGCATACCCTAAGCCTCATTCTGTTCGAGTTTTGTATTGCTTGACGAAATTTTAGTTAGTCAGGAAATTAGTCAGCCATTTGATGTTTCAAAAATAAAATTTGTCGCACCTTCAATATAGGGGCTTTCGGTAAATTTCATCATTTTTTTGCTTGCCTCATTTATTGATCGGCATTTCGTTTAAATTGTGGTGTTCAGGGATTTCCAGATTGTGTGAGTCCCAATAAAAAAATAAGCTGTTTTATCGTGTACTACCAGTTTGTCTGGTGTTCATTAAATTGTCTCTCATTTTGGTCCCAGGTTTAAAGAGACCGAGAAATGTTACATTGTAATGTGTTTGTACTTTAATGCATGAGACTGCAATCAATCTCGATCATGCTGAAAGTGTCCCACTAGTCTCTGCTAATAAACAGTGATTGTTGGTTGTGATCGTGGGTAGTAGTGATCACCTGGTGCTTATTTCTCTTGCTGTTATTCTTTGGTAGGTGATCCACGGAGCAGACCCAGCTAATTTAGTTCTACCACGTTTCGAGAATTCCCGACAAGCGGTTGAAGTTATGATAGTGAACACACTCCGAGAAGCTCTTGGACGTCGCGGTTCAGCTACTGGCAGCGCTGTTGTTGGTGGCAATGGTGCCGTCGTTACGGCTGGAACCGGACCACATGCCGGTGGAAATCAGTCAACTGCTGCTAGTGGCGGTGGTGCTTTGTCCATCGCCTCCGGCTCCAGTCAGAGTGGCAGTCCGGCTGTTGGATCTATCGAGGCCGCACAACTTCGTGGATTGATTCGCACAGTAGCAATGGCTTGTGGTATACCAGAAGTTCGTGGTTTGGTGGCCGCACGATTGGAACCGTGGATTACTGTAAGCCTCTGACATCAAGTCAGTGATGTACTTTATTTGTCCGAAAAAGCAGATTTTCAGTGGCTGGTTTGCCTACTCTATTTTCTAATTCTGTTTTCTCTCAAACACAGTACAGTCGACGATGAAACTCGTGACTGAATTTGTGAAACATCCAAATAGTTTTAAACGTTTTTCTCATGACTTCATTTAGGCGGTTTTAGAAATCAGCCCATATGATTGTCACTGTTAGTGGTGTTCCCGTTTTTTCATTCCTCGTCTAACCATCATGCTCACTTTGTCTGGATACTCTTTACCCTCGTATCCAGCGTATTATTTTGGTTGGGTCCTACTTTCTTGGTGCCAGAGCAATGATTGCTTGAACCGTACTGGTTTGGAACCGTGAGCATGCATAGGTGAGGGTTGTGCAGGACTGAACTCACAAAATACTCTCGATTCCGGATCATATCTTTGTGGGTGTAAAAAATACGCCTACTGTTTCGTCCGCTTTGGTTCATTATTCCTGTTCTTCATGCCTTATCATTGTCTCCACATATTGAAAACACACGTGATTTCAGGTGTGGACATTGCTTTATCATATGTTGTGTACAATCACTGTGCAAAATGTGTCCATGTGGAAAACTACAAGTAATTTGAGTAATAGAACTGATATGACTTTGGCGAACAATACACCCGTGAACATAACCGCTCTAGAATTGTTCTCTCTCGGGATATTGTATTGTTTGCTAATTGGTTCCATAACTGTGATCCCACATGTGCACTAAACACTGGTTTTGATTGCTTAGTAAGTCAGGTCACTGTTTATTTTGAGTTGTCCGCTGTCGGATTAGTCTTGAATTCGGTAACAGACGGATACTGTTATACCATTTGCAATCTACTGACTGATTACCACCGGAAAATGTACCATATTAGGATATTATTTCCACCGTTTCTGCTAAATTTCGTGTTCAAATGTTGAATTAAAATTTCACTGACTACTTTCTCACTTCAGAATCCCAAAATTCAAATGTACGCGATCGGTTTGGTGGTCATTTTAGCGTCTAATTGTCGTCTCGGAGGTCGGTCGCCACATGATTTGGATGTCATGATCTCGGTCATCTTTCGTATTCGATACAAACTACTGAAACCAAACATCCAGGTAGATGTTACGGAAACCGTAATACATACATTTAAACATTTATGGTGTGCTCTGATCGAAATGAACATTTATCCGTACCCCAGCGTTGTTGTACTTATCCATATTTCGTTATTATTCTAGGCTGCATTTCTGGAATGCTTGGCCCACATGGTCAAGGCAAATCCACTGAACTTGTACTGTTTGATACACCTGTGTGCAATGTCCGAATCGAGACCGGTCGTCACGGCTGTCCCCACATCTGACATGAAGACCACTTCCGGACAATATATCAGTCAGATGGTAATCAAAATAGCTGAAACAGTGCAGTCCATGTCTACTGCTACTTCTGCTGACGGGACCGAGGATCGCACGGGCAAAACAAACCAACAACAGCTACAGCTGAATACGGCCACAATCGCGGCTGTCGCGGCTGGCGCATCGAACATTGTGGCCACTCGCGGTGCCGCGTCCGTGTACACGATTCTGCCTTTCCTCTTTCAACGTTTTGGTGCCCAGTGGATCCGAGTAAGTTGTTCAATTCGGTAGCAATCTTTACATGATTTGTTTTTTTTTTCTCACTTCCAGTGGCAATTATTCCCATTCTGTTCGTTTTTTTCTCTTCTTTACTCGACTCCTTAAACAACTTTATCTATATTGATGAAAAACTGCACAGGTTTTTCGCTTTCGTTTATTTTCCCATTAAGAAGCGACATTCTCACATCGTCTCACTTTGTTTCATATCTACCATTTATATAACCATTGATTTTTTGTAATGAAGATTTAATATAGTTCACCATTGTACAAACCTTCCTTCCATGTGGTGCACAGATTATGGGTAATTTGCTTCACGAACGTCTTCTGCTTTCCACAACGTCCACCACATTTGGAGCTATGTCCAGTGCGCTCACATCGACGCAGGTTGTGGACGAGTTGACTGCAACAATGGTCCCCGTGTACGCATTTCTGCGGGAACTGGCCCGTAATTCTCGACCAAACCTTACTGACAGCGGCCTTTTGGGTATGAATCAGAGTTCTTCTAGCTCCGTTCCTATGGCCAATCAACCACAATTATTACAACAGACGTATCTGCCGTGCGCAGAGTTGGCCGGCGCCTTGCTTCAGGATCGAAATTATCGAATCAATACAACAGCTACGGCGGCAGCAAACGCAATTATTCGCGCTTTATCTTCAAACGAATCACACGCCTCCACAGATCAGCCAATCATTGTCGGTGTGGGGCGAATCCAGTTCTATCTGAATGGTCTGATTGGCTTGGTATGTGCACTACAAATGCTCTCAGCCAGTCGACCACATTTGGTGGGGGCGTCAGCGTCCAGGCGGACAAGTGGGTTTTTGTGCAATTCCGTATTTACTCATCTCAACCTCAAGTAGTTGGTGCATAACATTTTCGCATTCAACCCAGTTATTCGAACGCATTTTCATTCCCATAAGATTGAACGCACTGCAAATCTGTGTAGTCCCGAAGTTTTATTGGAAGCTCTCAGAGTTGGAAAACGAGTCCTGAATAGTGCATACAAGGCCTTCATAATTGAAGGATATTCTACGATGCAATTTTAAGAGGCCATCTTCCGCGGTTTGAACGTTATCCATCAGTTGCCTTCAGTACTGTGTGATATCCGGTTTCCGTTTTGGAGACTTTTGAAAACATGAGATGGTGACCTGAGTACTCCGTTATTCGGTGATAGCATCATCTTTCTTCTTAAGGGAATCTCTGCAATTCAGAAATCTCGATAATTTGTCCATGTTTTTTGCTGTGGCAAAACTCCCACGCGTGGGATAAACAGTTTCTTAGAGCCATTGAAGCCGACTGAATGCAAATTTTGAATAAAGTATTAGTGGAATGCTTAAGACGACACGACACTGTTATCCCTGTGGTTTTAGTCCCCACATAACTCGGTGCGCATTTAAGTACCCAGTTTTTTTCACAAGTCTGAGGAGCAAATCAGGTAGCTACATGTATTGGTTCAACGTGGATACCGTATCTCATATTACTACCATTTCGGATCACATAGCACAGTGATCACGCAATTGTGGCGTTTGAATAATGGTTATGGTTCTTTATCCATCCATTGTTATTCCCTTGTATCCATTGAATAAGGTGCAACGTTGCGTTTCTTACATATCTCTCCACTAAACTGCATTGCCCCTCTCTCTCTCTCACCACAGCTACTCACGTGGATGCGATGAAGGCGCATCAGACAGCACTTCGCCAAATACGCCTGGCCGTTGTTCGTTGGGCTAAAACTATCCTACCCTCGCTGGTGAATGCCGCAATGCAGTCCACCAGCAGCCCAAATGTGACACAAACACGGACTCAACTGCTGTCCTGTGTGGATGCGTTGAAACCGAGCTTGTTGATTCGACGTGCATTTATGTTGGATTCGAACGCATCGCTGGGACGTACAAATTCGATTGTGTATGAGTTACCCGCGTTCTATCCAGTCAAGGAGATTTGGGCAAATGATCAAGAACACAAGTTAGTTTCTCCTGGCTTGCGTCATCTGATACCAGTAACGCACTAAAAGCTCAAGATCAAAATGCATGACTAGTATAAGCTATCGGGTTGTATGCTTGGGCCACTGTGGGATATGTACCAACTCATCTGGATTCCAGAGACTGTGATTCATCGTTGAAATTATCCAGTATATTCTCCATCTTTTGTATCCAACTCTAGGAGCCGAAGCATCCAACGCAAGCCATTCCTAGCGGTCGGGTACAGTGTAGTACCAGGTAAACAGTATTTTTCTACTGCACGGAGAAGCGTGACCTGTAGAAAAAGGGTAGACCTCGTTGTACACTAAACTTGTGTAATGTCTTCATGGGGACTGTGCACAGCGAAACTGCTTGTTGTTCCTGTGCTTGAAAGGAGAAACGTTATAAAAGAATGAAAAATAGGTCGGTAGAGTGTTCCAAAGTCCCGCATTTCTGATGAAGAATGATGGCATAAAGAATTCCTTTCGCTGAGTCATTTTGACTCCATGCTTGTGAGCGAGATTCACGAAGAGGAGGGCAGAGAGGACCATCGGGAGAACTAAATTCGTGATAACTTTAAAAGGGAGAAATAGAAGCAGTCACCCAGCGATGAAAAAAGACTGCGGATTAGAAGTTGGAGATGGATCGGCGATAAGGCGAATAACTGCGTAGGACCCGATCCAGAAGAGTACAAGGCAAAAGGTGAGCTTGACTGTAGCTTTGACCACAGTATTTGGGTTTGGTACGAAGTTATTTGAGATAGGGCGAGAGAACATCTCGTGAGGCGACTTCAGAAGTGCAGGGTATGTGAGGTTACTTACTGACAAATCCTCTAAATGTGGCGTGATTTGGTCGGCAGGCAGCGCGTTATCGCCGGTCCCAGATTCGAGGGCAAGGCTGGAGCCGTCGAAGTAGATTGTTAATGCAATCGGCTGTCAGAAGTTCTAACCGAATGGATCTAAATCAACCAGTCAGCTATCAAGGGTTGTTTTAAAAGAATGAGAACAAACAAGCCAGTCAAAAGAGCTGGTTATGAAGAACGTTTAAACCAGTACGCTTTGTGCAACGACTTGGCTAAAACCACCAAGCAACCTATATAACCGATCCGTTTTGTGCCAACAAACCGAGGTGGTTCGAAAGCAGAGGCCTCTTGGTAAAACTAGTTTGAGCCATCAGAGCAGGTGGACATGGATGCACTTCACGACTGCACAAATTTTCAAACTTTCCGAAATAATCAATGCTTCGAAATCAATCGAAGAGCTTTGTGGGTAGTACCAGAGAAAGTAGCTTGTCTGATGATCTAAATGCCTTGTGCTTTCTTTACATCTACTACGTTCAGAATTGTATACCCAGAGAAGACACGACACATTTGCTTTTTATACGGACTGGTTAGATATGTATCATGTGAATGGCACTACTTCGATGTGACACTTGTCCGCGACACCTATGCTGGGCCGTCACAAGCTGTTAAACTTCTTTCAGAACAGAGGTAATGATTGTAGTGATGATCTACTGTGCATATCACTTGGTTCGCTTCATTAATGTATATCTGGTTTGTTCGCAGAATTTATTATTTCTACGCAACTCCGCGATTGCGAATATAACACCTCTGGCTGTAGAAGTATTATTTGTACCGCGAGATACGTTCATATGATTTTTACGCCAGTTTTTCTCGTCCTAGTAATATTGTCTGTTACCTACGGTTCCCTCCAAGTCAGTGCTGGGCCTGTCCTGTTGCGACATTATTCGGAACTTTTTGAGTTCAGCTTTCTCGTGGAGCGAAACATTATGTTGTTCAGACTAACAATAACTCCTGTTGGCACCCGTATAAGGTTTCCCACTGACGGTCTTGCGATTGAGCTCACGAGTTTCCCCAAGTAGTCGAGTGGATTCATCGCTGATAGGACATCTGTGTATGCTTAAGAAACTCGGCTCATGTAACCGACCGTTACGCGTTGATATTCCGCAGGGACTGCCCATTTGTGACAAACGATGTAAGTACAAGATTGCTGAAATTACTTAGGATCATCGGATTGGGCGCCGATTATCAGGCAGTCAAGTCTGGTACTACGGGGTACTATTTGGCATGGCTCAGGGTCGCTGTCAGTCGTTTACTTGCATTGGAACTCTCTGTTCGTCCACGCGATTTGTCTCTGGTGTCTTCATTCCTTTCATTTGCTTTTTATGCTTCTGACTCTGCCGATTCCAATTAGCGATATTTCAAGGTAGTAATCAAAACTAAAGCACTGAAATGCGAGTCCAATGACTCAGAAAACTGACGGTGAGTCAAAGCTGACCACTCCGTTTTTATCGGTTATATTTGTTGTGATTTATGTCGCACACGGTCCTTGATTGATGTCCTGCTTGTTCGCTGATGCAGGTAGTTAAAGAGAGCCAATCGGTGTTGTGACAGAAAGTCATGAAACTTGGTCAGTTTCCATGGTTTGATATGATGGGCTAGATGTCCTGCTTGTGATCTGCTTGACCATGTGTTATACTCCACAAGGCGTGCCTGGATAACAGGTCGCTTATTGCCAATAGCTCGTTCGAACATCGACAAAACAAAACAAACGTTACAAACATGCTTGTTTGAAAAGTCACTGTTCCCCTTCACTTGAAGACAGTCACCATCCGACGGAGAAGCAGTTGTGTGGTTCGCCTGTTGTTGTTCACCTTCTTGCGTTCGGTCTCTTGGGCGGCGTAATCCACGAATGACGATAGTTCCGCTTTCAGCAATCAACTACTTAATAAGTAGTATATACACTCACAACACATGTAGATCGTGTTCAGTTTCCCGGATGGGGTGCAAAAGATCTTCCCACTCAGTGGTTAAATACATGACTAGGGGCCTCAACCAGTGGTACTTGTATTCACGCAGTAATCCACAGTTGTCCGGCTCGTTACCACACCTGACCTATTGGGACCTTATGTG
Organism: Fasciola hepatica; assembly: GCA_948099385.1. Classification (NCBI taxonomy): domain Eukaryota; kingdom Metazoa; phylum Platyhelminthes; class Trematoda; order Plagiorchiida; family Fasciolidae; genus Fasciola; species Fasciola hepatica. The sequence goes on along the minus strand of CANUEZ040000060.1, from coordinate 3,185,105 downwards.
GTTCTCCAGTCCAAGTCTCAGGATCTGGTTGCCGGCTATCCCTAATAATGCGGTGAGCCTTTGAGGCTATGTGGTATACCCTATCCACTGGAATCGTGCACAAGCATCTAGTAAAAAACTGTCTTCGTCAGATTGACATGAGTAATTGCAAATCTCTTTTTCCTTGATTGGTTTAATTTCCGATTGGGGTTCCTGCTGTGAGATGCGATCAGAAACACCGCACTGAATGTGCAACTAATGGTTTTAGAAAATGAACCGGTTTGCGATATTCATTCGATTAACTGCTGGTGATACTTGATAATTGTAAGGGTATGGGCCGGCACATTATCGGTAGACGGCCTTCTTCGGTTAGCAGACAGCACGTCATCGCCTGTCCAAAATCGAAGGCAGCCGGAGCCAGTGAGGCGGATTGGCGACCCGACTAGTTCGTGACAATACGGAACGAAATCAACCAATCAGTTGTCAAAAGTTGACGAAATTTGCCTATTGGGTTTGTAACTAAAAGAGCCAGTCAGAAAACCCGGTTATGGAACACGTTCTAAACCAAAGCACTTCGTACAGTGGTTTTGACTATGGTCAACTGGCACCCTATATAAACTGTCTATTTTGTGTTAATAAAAGGAGATGGCTCGGAAGCAGAGAAGTCTCTTCACTGGAACAGTAACTTGGTCGATTGTCGTTGTTAGTAGCACACGAGTAACAAATTTTCATACAGCCTTTTATTTTGTAGTTTCTGTTGTATCCTGAATTCCAGATTTGAAGCAACTCATTCCATTCACATTTTACCTCTTTGTCGGTCCCGACTTTCGTTGTCAGATTTGCGTGAGGTAACAACCAAAATTCATGATGCTTTTTTACTGATCGAATTGAAATGCGCAGTCGTTAGTAATCGGTGTCTGATCATCTCAGCTTTTTCAGCCTATTATTGTAGACATTATTGTTGACAGCGATTCATACCTACCTTCTTTAATCGTCTATTCGAAAAGTGTAAGACAAGGCAAATATAGTTAACCGAATAAAGCAACAGGCCATTTACTGTTTCGAATCTGACAAACAAAGGGATCTCCAGACAGTGCCCAAACACACCCAACGGGGTATATATATATATATAAACACCTGCTTGATTTCAGACAGCGTGCCAAACAAAACATGGTACAATTGTGGAGGAAGGGGTAGCTAGTCCGAGTCCATGAGCTGTTTGTGGGCGCGATTCTGCCAGGTTGCCCAGGCCAGGGCAGGTGGTTTTTTAGGGATCCACAACCGGGGCCTTTAGTTATCCAAAGCCTAACACTCAAGGTAGGGGGGCGAAACGTGGGGGTCCGTAACCCACTGATGCTCGGTGACTGGTTGCTCAGTTCACCCTAGCAGCACCCGTCCAACATCTATGTACTGCACAGATAGAAAGAACTCCATATTGCATCGGTCGTCGCACAGGTTAATCAGTACCGCGCTGCCTATTGCATCGAGCGGGGTGGGTAGTGACAACGGGCTGCTGCTCAGTTCCCACTCCTATATTCAGCCATTGTCTTATGTCCACAACTACCCCTCTTTGCCCCATCTATCCACCCACAATGCTCTCACTGATAACACGCTCAATACTCGCAACGGTTTATTGTCAAATAGTGTCGGGAATAATCCTCGGTCGGGTAACCCACGTTTTTCAAGCTTCGTCAACTTCTGAATCTCGGCTGAGGTCGCCATTCCAGACTGGATGCCAGTAGATGGTCATGTGCTGTGAGACTCCAGGGGTCAGTCGGCGTTCGGAAGGATAGCTGTTTAAAGCGCACTTTGTTCATGATCTCGGCATACCCTCCAACAGACTGTAGCTCTGACACACAAAAGGATGAATTCCATGATGAACTCACCACTCTCGTTCGCAGGAGCAAGGGCTGTGACATTGTAGTGCTAGCTAGTAACTTTAACGCACAAGTTGGCAAAATAGTGCATCAGAAGCTCGCTTAGATGGGCGTTGGGTTTTACTCGCCCAGTGCACAGATAACGAGGATAGGGTTCTCCAGTTTTGTGCAAATAATCGGCTATACTGTTCACGGGTTTTCCTGTCGGTTAGTGGCCTGTGGCGATTGTTTAGCAACCCCTGTTATTTAGCGACTACAGCCTAGGGTACAGTAACCAAAGCTTTCCGGCGCACCCATTCTGAATAAGGTTGAATCACGCGTGAGTTATCGGTCACAGTAACGGGACTTCGTAGTCTTTTGCGAGTTACCAACCTGGACGCACAGGCTCTGCAAAGGAAGATCTAAGTTATCGAATAAAAATGTTATCACGTCGAAGAAAAACAGGTTTCGAAGGTTCAATAAATTCGAAATTTGGTCTCTCAAATGCAACACACGAAAAGAGCGAGATTCGACCCATTGCTTGTTTGCATAACTGTACCAACATCCCGAACCCATGTTCTTCGGTGGTTTGACCTTCCGGAACGCTGCGAATCGGGACTCTGTTTTCTTGTAGAAATTATTTAACAGTTTCTTTAAACATACTGAATACTTCCTTGATCGGATTCAAGAATGGACTATAGGGAGGGGAATACCGAACAGCATGTCCGGTTACCCGTAATGCTCCACCCACCCGTCGGTTAACTGGAGCTTTGTCGAACAGAAATACGATATCAGTGTTTGGTTGTTCAGTTGATACTTTCGAGGAACACTTCTCCAGAAAGGTGGTGAAAATGTCGGCGTTCATTCTGGAGTTGTATTCATAATGTAGTATGCTCATTGCAGAAGAGCAAGCAACAACATTGAGGTTTTCACCTTTGTTTGGTGGTAAAGTCCCGATGCACGCTTCAACAGACAACGTGGCAACGGTGAGTGATAAAATGTACAGTGAACTTAGGAAAAGTAGATACCTCACGTCTTTGTGGTTGGGGTCCAAAAGATCCGTCAACCAGTTGGCTGGAGACACTGAAGGATATGACGGCGAACCATGATCAGTGGCGATCGTGTTCTATTCCGTCCCACTGGCCCTAGTGAGAACTCGGGTCTGCCTCAGAACCATGTCAGTATATTAGCACAAAACAAGGAATATATGGGTTGCTCTCGCATTCGCCCACTCGTTGCACACAATGCATTGGTCCGACTGGTGTGGGTGACCACGCCTTCAGGCCTAAACAACGCTGATTTATTGATCCACTCCAACGATCGGCTGTCTTGTCACTCGAGATTTAGTTGTCTCAAGCCTTGGACTTGGTACCGCACCAAAGCCGACTGCCAACGTGAATTGGCTGTCCGCCGACGATGGGCAAACACATGCCTTCACAATCGTGTTGCCTGAATGATTGGTCAATGTTCGTTTGTACATTTATACTGTGTATTCCGTGTGTTGGATTCTAGGGCGTTGTTTTCTTTTCCCACTGCTGTAGTTCCACTCCCTGTCCATTTTGTGTCTTCATTCTCCCCATTGCTACGTGCAACATGTTGAGATAGGCAGTGGTCAATGGGGCTTGCCCTACTGTTTAACACTGTACGACGATGATGTTCATTTCATACACCCTTCGGCTGAGTCCAGACTTCCTGAATGCTCAGTACACCTTCCACCACATATGCCGGTGAGCATACTACTGTATGCTTCGTACGTCGTCCGTGTTTGTTCTGGGATCATGCTTCAGTCATCTCTTGAATGACTGACTACCAGTCAATCAGTCAACATGGTGGTGTGCGCTGGACCTTCTCTTTCGCTCCCACACTTTGGTAAAAATACCCCCGGCACGAGAAGGTAGTTTGCAGGGCTTCTTCAGCAAAGGCTGTTGAGACGCGCGGTCGTTTTGGAATCTCTAGACGGTACCGAAATACAGTTTATTGCGTTCAACATTCTCGTAGGACGAAATACTTTGTGGCACTCAGGAGAACAATAGCTGCTAAACTAAGTCCATTCCGTTTCCGCATTTATGTTGGTATTCGTCCGACGATGTACATTTCAAAATAATAATGGATATAGTCTATTCCGTGTATTTCGGTTGCAGTTTCGCCACTTATTTCGTTTTTCATTTCCGTCATTTTTAATCAGTCTACTGATCCGCCTGGTTACTGACACAGTCTTGCCCGAGAAGTTGGCTCATCAACTTCTGATTCTGGGTTTGGAACCAAGCCGTCAGTTGTTCAACCCCTTGGACTCTCTTGATATGGTCTGTGAATTAATCTGGCGAGCCGCACTTCTGGCCCGTGATTCCGGTAGGTCATCTTTTCTGGGTCAACGGATTTCTCTCCATCACGATGTGGATACCTCTGTATGGATGCCCACGTTAGCACGTGGAATTCTTTGCCGTCTGGCAGTCATGCGTTAACCAAATAAGCAACACTAGTTATTTTTATGTGAGCCCCAATGAATACATTTTTGGAATGTACTCGAGGAGCTTACTCGGCATACACAAACCTCAAGTGTATTTCACTGGCTGAGACCTGCATATCAAAATGAAAAGGCCCTTTCTCGTTGGGACAAAAGAAACTTGGCCCCGCGTTGTTTGGCGTCACAGTTTTGTTTGTTCTGTTCAATGTCGATTTGTCTACCCAGTTAGAACAGCATTGTTACTGCTTCCAATTGGATTTGGGTTTGCGCGCATCTATTAGTTTAGTTTGGTTCTGTTTGCGCTTGTAGTTCTCACATTCAGCTGATTGTGGCATACTACTGTGTCATACGGATTCTGTTCATGCATGTTGAAGGAAAGCTTGACGTGTGCACTTTTTTCCTGCATTCTTTGTAAGATATAACAATACTTTTTATAGATACACTCTTTTGCCTCATACACCAGCTATCCTGTTCAGGGTAAGACTCACTATAAATCGTTGAGCGTCCCCGGCTATCGGAACGCCATCCAAAAAGCCTATAAACCACTCGATCGGTCACCGTCTCCCGAACTGAACTTCCGGTTACCCAACAGATAGTACGTGGTTGTGAATGGACTAGAGATGCTACTTACAAAGAAGCTGAATGACGCTGGGGACGCCGTTTCGATTCCCCCCCCCCACAAGACCTGGTGAATGATTTTTCTACACCACCAGTGCTACGACATCCTCGGGAAGCGACGCGACTCGTGTTTTCCTTGCGGCTGAGGTGATAAATATAGTAGCTGGGGACCATCAATCACGAAATCACATCAAAATCGCCTGCTGGAGCGTGAGAACACTCATGGACATCGAAAACCAAGCCATCACTTCACGTACGCTGCATGACTGCTTCAAAAAACGGCGTATCTCTCCCAAGTTGGATTGCCGAATTCTAACACCGGGGCAGACGACAACTACCACGGTGAACGCCCAGATAACTCCAATCATCATGGCATCAGTTCAGTTCAGTTTATTCAACCATTAACCTCGCACTTCTGTGCTCTGGTTTAGGTTGCTACCTTCCACCATCGTCCAGTAAAGGGCAGAAAGAACTGAAGCACAGTGATAAAGATCCAAAACGTTGAAGTACCAAGAGGAAATCAAGACAACAAGGAAAGATTCCGAATGCAACTACTCCACTGGACGCGACACCTAGCCATACCACTTAATGTCCCCAACCATTTGTTAGGCGGATCATATGGACCCCAACCTGGAAGTCTAACACGTCCTACGTGGCCAAGTCCACTGGTCACGGTTTTCATACCATTTTTCCATGTCATGGACTGACCACCTCGACTTACCTTCCAATCACTACCTGCCTCAGAGAACAGCGTTCGCTGAGGAAGTCTATTGGTGTGCATGCGTACCACATGTCCCAACCACCTTAATCTGTTTAGATTCAGCACTTGATCCAGAGACTGACCTCTGGTTCCCAACACCTTACGCCGAACCTCAGCATTGCTGATACGGTGTTCCCACCATATTCGGGCACTTCTACGGCGACATCGATGCTCGAACACCGACAATCTTTGCTTATCTTCTACTCTCAACGGCCATGTTTTTGAACGGACCTAACCGCCGCATTGTACACTTTACCTTTAACAGGCAATCGGATGTCACGCCGACGCCACAGATGACGGAGGTCGGCGAAAGACAAACGCCCCTTCTGTATACGCGATGACACTTCATCTGTTATCGGTCCACCTGCTGAGATGTAACTGCCCAGGCAACAAAATTTATCCACTTCAGCTAGAGCTGCCCCGGCCAACACACCGTTTGGTGTTGATCCAACCCAGTCCTGTAGCAGCATTTTACTCTTCGAAAGTGCAAAACGCATGGCATTACGGTAGTTGTCAACACCAGGACTAAAAGGGTCCTAGTTGTACGGAACCCGATATTCTCGTGAATCGCCTTAGCTCATTTCCGCTCCCCACCTTTGGTTATATCGGTTTTCACGGTCCATGCTCCGATGGTGGCAGCCGAAGAGGCACTAAAAGAGTTCTACGACGGACTACAAGAGATGACAAGTAGTGTCCTAAAAGGTGACCCTTCTTATTGCGAGGAACTCGAACACTCGCACTGGTTCTCCACCCATGAAAATATGATCATGGACAGCAATCCAAAAATGGCGAGCATCTTGTCAGCTTTGTAGACTGCAACAGACTAACCGTCACCAATACCCGTTTTCAATATTACAGGAAGCATCTACTACCGTGGCACTCTTTTGATGGCTCATCAGACCGACTGTATCCTGATACAATCACGCTGGAAGCCTGTTAGCAAAGATTGTCGGTCCTATCAAGGCGTGGAGAGACCGATCATAGCGACATCCTTGCACTCTCCAAGATCGACTTAGCTAACCGCCGAGAAAACTGTGCCCCGAGCGGATTCACATAGTTGCGTTAGGATCACCGAAAAAGCGGCAAGCGGTCTTAGACGCTATCGCCTCCCATTTAGTCATCCCACACTCAAGTGGTGGAGGAGTATCAGTGAACTTCGCTAAAGGCAGCGAGCCAAGAATCCACTTTAGACAAATTGAGGTTTCCGCGACGACGACAGAAAGACTGAATCTCAGGACCGGCTCACCAGTTGTCCATAAAGACTGAGGACACTCACCTAAAGGGTTATCCAGACACCCTAGACATCCGACGAATAACTGCCCATTTGATTAGAAACGACCACAACAACGACCGGTCCAAAATCACGAAAACCATAGAGACTGCGGTTGACTGCGGTGTTTCTACGAAGCTCTTCCGCCTAATCCGTACTGTATTTGATGAGCGACAATCGGTACAACCCTTCGCTGGCGCGTGGAATTACGCATCAAGGGGAATCCGGTGATTTTTTTCCATTCTCGTTTTAGACAACGCTGTTCCTTGTTGTCAGTGCCGTTCAGCTACACTATCGACTGGATAATGCGTCAGATGCTCGCAGATCACTCTGGTATCAAGCCGGGCATCGATGCTTTTGTGACCGATTTAGAATTCGGGACAACATCACTATCCATGGGGACAGATCGACCGACTTACATCCGGTTCTGAATCGCGTAGAACCCTTTACAAAAGTCAATATTCTAGAGATCAGTACTTCGAAGATGATCATTTCGACCTACGCTACTCAATCCGTAGAACCGATATACATCAACGATGAACAATTCGAGCACATCCCGGCGTTAAGGTATGTGGGCTGCGCGATCCTCCCAAAGGGTCAAGGTAAAAACGAAATGAAATTGCGCAATGACAACGCCCGGGGGAGTGTTTTTTCAGCTTTATAATGCAATCTGGGCGCTCAGAAATAGCAGCCTCCAGACCGAAGTCTTTGTTTTCTGAACCGCTCTTCGTGCATACCAACCTTCGACAGCGAAATGTGGCCATTGCTCGTCGACGTCGTCAGATAGTTGGAAGTGTTTGACCATCGGTGTCTGTCCAAATACGGAGATTTCAAACTAGTGCCTCTCTCTTGTTCAATGTCTAGGATCGCGCTGCAGCTTTGGCGTACGGTTGAAAACACTGATCAGCACTGTGAAATCCGATGTTGAGCGATTAGGACTTCAGTCTGTCTACAGCGTTCGCAACTGAAAATAGTACTGGATCTCTGCGTAGATCTCGCCTCCGATCGTCGCTCGTGGGCAGGTGCCATTCATAGCATCCATGAAGCCGGCTCATCCTTTCTCAGGATCTAGCCACATAAAAAATAGACTCACTGTCGGTCTGATTTCCTTTTTTGCCCTACGTGGATGTCATAGATGACATGTACTCATCCATGTTGCACACGCTGGTTTGGAATATAAAAATTAAATCTTTGGGCAGCAGTAAGACCATCATTTAAATCAAATGCTTATCCATCATCAGTAATTCATACTCACTGTCATTTCTCATCAGTTTAAGCTTTTTGTTTGGCTTCATACTGACTGCTACCCAATTATCTTTTTACTTGGTTCTCATTTTGCTCTGTTGCTCTCATCCTAGGTCTAGAACCACTAAATGTTACCAAACCTCAACAGTTGATCGATTTACTGTTTGCGAGCTGCACGTACGTTGGAGAACAAGACCAACAACTTCCATCGTGAGTATATCGATTTTGTTTACAAGCACTACTGACAAAGTTCATGCACCAGGTCATCATTAGTGCTCTATTCATCTAAGACAATCATGCACTTACACTTATACGCTGTTCTTCACTTTCAGAGATGTAACTGAGCTTGCTTACGCATCAGCCTACTGGCGCGTTTCGGCTACTACAGTGATTTTGGCTGCTCACTGCCTCCAAACATGTGGTACGTATTACTATCACGGAATCACCTCCGTATTTCCCGACATTTATTTGGTTCTTGTCGAAAAACCTACCGTTTAATGGTCTTGCTCCTTACTCTGTGGGTGCAGGGTTTTTTAATATTCTATGTTGACTAATGAATACAGTCAAGGGCAAATCCCCAAACCAAAAATTCCACAGAACTAACAGGGAGAATCAGCAAGACTGATTCTAACACTCGGAGTGCTGAGGAACCACGTAAAATTCAAAAAAGATCAAGGCAACAATTATGCGGTTTTCTTCTAAACCGTACTCTCATAGTTGGACGCAGATCCGGTTTTTTGTTAGAAATGAACACGTTTTCCCACTCTTGAATAAGGCACTGCGAACAGTTTACCGTGAAATGTTTGTCCACGATTTAGCCTTTGTATTTTTTGTGAAATGGGACAACTCAGCTCGTCCATTCGCCATTTTTTCTCTCGGACAATGGAGCTCTATTCCTCAGTTCCTGATTGATACTGAAGTATGTATTCAGACATGTTGATGAATTTCATTGTTATCAGATATGCATGTGTGCGCTCACAAACCGTATTTATTTATTTAGCTAAGTTACATAACCATACCGTATTGCTTCTTTCCACACTCCACAGGTTTGCATTTGTGGACACACTATCCAACCATACGGCGTTTGATTGAAATGGTGATGACCGAGTACGTTCCTAATTGACGCTTCCGTTCTACGTGCTGATCGATAAGTGAAAGGGTCTGCTCAATGGTGTGTCGTAGAGAGCAAGTACAGACCATGCCGCGTTGATAAACACGGAAAGGCAACATCTTAGATTTCAGTTTTCACAACTAGTGATTTTAAACTAGACGGATATGGGTTGTGTTAGTGTCTAGCACTAACAACAAAGCCTAAAATGTTAAGGGTAGTGCAGACAGGTAGCAGTATCAGTTGCTAAACCCTTTGAGAACGAATTCTAATACATATATACCGCCGGTCACGTGGCTTAGTCAAATCAAATCAAGTATATACTTTATGTACCCGAGGGTGAATATTCAGCAACTATATAACCGCTGCACTGCAAGAATCATCATTAAAAAACAGAAATAGCAAAATTTGTATGTTTAACGGGGCAAGTTAAGAAGATCGGTAGTGATAGAATATCGGTTGGCGAGGAAGCAAGCGAGGTATGAAACTACAGAAGATTTATCGGTTGTGGTACGAGCAAACAGATGTTTGCACTGGGATCGAGTTGCATATGATATGCAAGTACTAAAATCAGGATGAAGGATGGGTGTGTGTGCCGTCATCCAGGATCTTATGAAAGTAGGTCAGACATCCTTTATGATATTGAGTTGCGATAAAACGGGTAAGCAGGTTGTAACCGATGCCACTATTTCGAGACAAGTGTTTAAGGGACCTGGCAATAATTTTCAAATCTTTCGGGGATATGTCGGGGAAGCCTGGAGCTAGTGCGGAAGGATGCAAGCAAATACAAAACGTCCTATTAAATGAAACGGGGTAGAAAAAAACTTGAGTCGTATCAAGTAAAAGGTGAGTCGTCGAACTTTCAAAAAGACTGCCGTGACGTGATCTATCCAGGTAAGGTCACGCCTGACGGTTACACCGAATTACTCTAAAGACGATAATGTTCGTATGGGTTCTCAGAGTCTGAATTGCATACCACCAGGTTGGAGTACTGGTGGGTTTTATGGTGTATATACATTATATATATATATATATATATATATATATATATATATATATATATGTATATATATATATATATATATATATATATATATATATATCACTTGTCTGGTTTCAGACTGCATGCCAAACAAAACTTGGTACAACCGGGGAGGAAGGGGTAGCTAGTCCGAGTCCATGAGTTGTTTGTGGGCGCGATACTGCCCGGTTGCCCAGGCCAGGGCAGGTGGTTTTTTAGGGATCCACAACCGGGGCCTTTAGTTATCCAAAGCTTAACACTCAAGGTAGGGGGGCGAAACGTGGGGGTCCGTAACCCACTGGGGGCCGGTGACTGATTTCTCGGTTCATTCACCATCCGAGTGAGGCCAAACATCCAGGGTGCCCAGTGCACCTCTCCGCCACAGAGGCCGGTGAGCATACCATTGTACGCCTCATACGCCACCCATGGTTGGTTTGGAATCAGGGCTTAGTAATCTCCCCTAGACTGACTATTAGTCAGCCACCCCGGTGGATAGCGCCGGGCATTAGCTTCCGTCCTCTCACTTTAGTGGAAACACCTCCGCCTTGACAAGACAGTGAATAAGGCTTCTTCAGCAGAGGCTGTCTTAGACGCACGGTCACTTGGGAACATTTCAAGAGGCGTTCAGGACGAGTAGCCATCGCTGAGCCTGTGACACCCACCCTCGACCATAGTGAGGCATTTGGAGGCAGGGTTTTACGGAAACAGAACAGAATATCAGAGCACTTTTCGGGACTCATCCTCAGATTTCAACTCGAAGACCAGTTGACGAATTCAGTTACTCTGTTGTAAAATGGGAGATGTGAAGCTGTTGAAATTGGGCATTCCAAAAAGAACATCTTCGGCGTGTGTAATAAGGAGGCAGTCGTCATTAAACGGGTATGGATGATCTATAAGCAGAAAAGAAAAACGACTATAGCACCCTGGAGGACGCCTTGTGTAAGTTATTGTCGCTTGGAGGAGTAGTTATACAAAAGATTAATGCTGGAGGTACTGACCCCCGAGTCAGCTATTGCATGGAGTAATTTTGATCTGTCAACGCAGTTCGATGCGTCATTATTATCAATAAAACGGACCCTGACTACCTAATTTTTGCGATCAACAGACGATAAAATAGCGAGCGAGAGAGGCAAGGCATCGAAGGTAGATCTTTATTGGCAATATGCAAATCGTTCGGAGTCCAACACATTGATCTGGATGGACAATCTTTTAAGTATAATCTTTTCAAACACTTTAAGAGCTACCGATGTGCAAGTTATTGAACGTAGTTTAGATGTACCCTTTTAGGTATTAGAGTGATTGAGGCCCTTCTCCAACCATCGGGAATAATATGACGATTCGAGCGTAGGCCAAAAGGTCGCAAAATACGGAGTATAATGTGCTTGCGCATTCCTCCAGCAGGGTCTGTTGTAGTAAATCTGGGTTGCTTGCTTTGTTTGCATGGAGGTGATTCAGCTCTTTGTATACGTCCAAGGAGGTGATGCCCTCCTTGGCAAGGTTCTAGTGGAAGTCAGCATCATGGTTTGGGATGACTGGTAGGTATGAGGTAACAGTAAAGCGACGATTGAGTTTATCATCGTCTGGTAAAGGTGACCGTTTACGAGAATTAACACCGCTTAAGTGCGTGATCGTCTTCTGTGTCTCCCTGCAGTTACTGCAGGTGGTTAATGATTCGACGTACAGAACGTTCAGTCTTTGAAGCCCAGTTTTGATGGATTTTGTTAGAGCTCTCACTATACCGTGATCTCTGGACTTGAAGGCGCGCTCCTTCATACGACGCAATCGTTTCAGCTGAGGGGGAGATTAGCGGTCTGGTCGGATGTACAAAGTTTCCATGAAGCGACAGCCATTGGAATAGAAACTAAAGTACTCAGTTAAATGTTCACAAAACGGCGAGGAGTCGGAGTGAGGAAATATGCTCAGGTCAGAATTATCAGCCATACCTCTGGGTTGCGTAAGGTCTTCCGGGTGAAACTGACGCCTGTATATCTCACAGTTGTGAGTGGAACGTGGTTGACAAACCTTAGAGTAAATTATTGAGAAAAGTTTCACAATCGAAAGATCAGAACATCCGAATGGAGAATGGGAAACAGTATAAAACAACTCCACCCTTGTGGTTCCTCAGTGGACTCCCAGGTAGGAGCTTCCAATCACACTTCTGATACACAAATTAGATTGTTGTGAAGAAACACCTACGGAATGTACAAGTGGATGGACAGAGAGGACCGGATACGTATATCTGATGAGCGGTAATAACCGCGAAACCGGTCGTATGCTTCCGAGAGTCTTTGTCCATCCGTCTGTAGATACTACTTGAATGAGTTTAAAACACTGCTGGATTATTATTAGCAAGACAAAAATCGAGCGTGGCTGCAAGTCTGGCTTGAGAGGTGACAATATTGGTCAGGCCAAGGAATGTAAAGAAACTTACATTGAACCTGTTAAGGTCGCCACAGACAACACATAAGGAAGCGTCAACAAAGTTCAGTAGACTTTGGGCGGCAGTATTGAAGAACTCATCAGGCTCAGAGCGAGAACAAGTTGGGTAAATGCACATGTTAACGTGGATTATAGACGTGTGATGACTTAGATGTTTTGGTTTGCACTCTGGTACAGAAGCACTGATGTGAGATGTGGAATACGTAAAAATGACTTCGGTTACACCATCTCACCACCTAAAACCTTCAATAACCAAATAAGTCTGTTTGAGGGCATGCAAAGTGTCTAGTATACTTGGGGTTTGCACGTATTCGATTTGAAACCACAAAGACAGAAAACATCATGAGCGCAGTTCAGTAGGTTCCTCATCGGGTTCACACACCTACAATAATCGAGCACCAATGTGGTGGCCTATACCTTGACCCTTACAGAAGTTCATATCCCAGTCAAAGTCAAAGTCATCGCATCTGATTTGGTGGCTGGCTCTGACCATCCAGTATTCCGTGCCTGTCCTCGACAGAGCGGATCTGTTAGTCTCCACAAACTCACACGGTACGATGCCGATTTCGTTTAGTCCGATGTCGATGATCTTCACGGATCTTCCGGATTCAACGTCGAAATGTCTGCATCTATGGCGAGATTGGGTCGACTGCCACAATATACATTCGATCTTTGATAATTGGTCAGACGTCGAGCTAAAGATAGGGTTCGAAGTTTCATCCACCGTGTGACAAGTTTGTCGGCAACTAAAATTATAAATAATGGGACATCGTATCACAAAACCATCGAGTCAAATGATGAATTGCCATAGTTTTTGCCGGGTCACAGGCAATGGTGACGCCAGTTCGGCCAGTGATGACATATTAAATGCGGAGTTGTTCCACATTTATAATCACACGAATAAGGAGTGCACAGTGCTGCCTAAACGTCTTGATTAGCGAAGAACGTACCATACATCATTCATATTTCTACTACTTGTTGACAGTGTACTGGTCTCCAAGTTGATGTTCATGATTTGGTTATGAACCAAGGGAAGAGATCACCAACAATAAACTAGAAATAACATTTCTCTTAATTGTTCAGAATAGCACCTATTCCCGAACCAATAGTGGTGGTCCCACCTGTCCGAATGGTTCCTAGTGGATACAGGCCTTGCATTTGTAAACGGATTCCGACAGACAGCACTTTCTTTCTCTGCATCATCTCAACTGCAAGTCTCTGAAATGACGATGCCATCGATGAATGCACGTTTTCTATTTCCATTGTTTTTTCACGTTTTCTTGCTAATCCTACTGTTGGTGTAGTTACGCATTGATAAATTCCGCGTTATGGAACTCCCGTGACAAGTTGAATTCTCCGGTTTGCTAAAGGATATTGAATTTTGTACCTCTAATATTGATTTAGTCTATTAAAACTACGCTCAGAATAAATGCTTTCTCATCCAATACTGTCCAATTTTTACGATGGGTCGTTTTGACGCGTGTTCATTTTTACAGCGGAATTACAGTAGCATACTTCATATTTTAAGAAATGGACTCACTTAGTCACCCTGTGGACCCGTCTCTTTTGAATCCCGTTCCAGTGACTTTGAAACTGTTTCGACGGATACCAAATCCAATCTAGACACTGGAGTGGAGGAAGCAGCACAACTGGTACATTTTCGGTTTCACACGTATCATGTTTCGTTACTTCTCACGACTCCTTTTTTATTGCTTACAAAATACCGGATGTAATTAGTTTCACTGCGAGCTTGAAAATGGCATATATTTGAGTACAGTAAAGGGAGTAGTCTCTATCCTAAAATCGACAACCTTAAACTTGAGATGTTGAGGTCCCACTAACTGAAGTACTACATTCGGTTTGGTAACGACCAATTGCACAACGTTGATAAACTCTCCCCTTCGTATGATAGTTTTTTTACTACATGTTTGCGCATGAGCGCAGTGGAAGGGACGTACGCTGTAGTGAAAAGGCAAACGTGGTGTGACTGCAAACGCGTTTATTAGATATGTGAATGATCGATAATGTACATGGAAGGACCGTACTTGCGTGTGCGTGCGTCAGTAGAGTCAGCTGACTGTGAATCGATACGCGTATGAAGCAAACAAGCGTGGGTGTCCCAACAGAGAAAATAAAATAAAATTGGTAGGACGTCCGGACCAAAGCAGTCGTGCATGGCATCCGTTTACCTATCAAGGGTCGAGTGTACGCTGCAGCAGTCAGGCCCGTGCTTATGTATGGTTCGGAGACCTGACCATTGTGGGTGGGGGGCATACAAAGATTGTCGGCATTTGAATACCAATGTCTCCGTAGTATTGCTCAAATCTGGTGGGAACACCGTGTGAGCAATGCTGAGGTTCGGCGGAAAGTCTGAGATTCAAGGATCAAATCATTAAATGAACACTTAAGCTGACCAGACTAAGATGGTTGGGACGTGTTACGCATGTCCCCTGACATGATTCCTCGGCGTGCTATGTTTGCTGAGGCGGGTACTGATTGGAAGATGAGTAAGAGTGGTCAGTCCATGACGTGGAAGAAAGGTATGAAAAGCTTAACTAGTGGACTTGGCCATGTGGGACGTGTTAAACTTCCTAGATGGGGTCCAAGAGACCCTCCCACTCAATGGTTGGATACCGCGATCTTCCTTTAGGGTAGCGCGTTTGAACAACGTGGTTAACGAAAGGGCATCCCTTCATCTTACTTAATAAGAAGTGGTGATGAGACGGACCTTTAGTTGTCTATGAAACTGTTTTACTAATCCATTCAATGATGTGTGATATACAGTTGTACAAATATGTTGAAATCTAATGAGAGAAGTAAAATCACGGAAGAGTGGATTGCAACTGTGCGCTCCCATCCGTGGTGATCGTAGACGGAACATCAAACATTGAAATCCAGTGGCGTAAAAACGTTTTGAAAATTGTTTCACCGGAAATGTCAGTCATGGAGATAGTCATGAGCCAACGCATAAAGCGATCTACACATGTGAGGAGAAAACCGTCTTCCGCCGGCGAGTGGTAATGGACCAACCATATTTAAGTAAATATGAGTAAAACGTGCACTTTCCGTGAGTATTTGGGCGAGGGAGGAAAGTACATGCCGATAGATCTTGCTTCGTTGACAGAGTATGCACGTTCTGTACCAAACGCGAACGTCTCTAATCATATTCGGTCAAATAAAGCAATCGGAAACAAGTCTGATTGAGGCGCGTATTCCAGGATGTGATATGGAATCTAAATGCGTAAAAATCAACGCACGCTCTACAACCCCACAGCCTCAAGCGCTCACTACACTATTGAGGATAGCCGGCAACCAGACCCTGAGGAGGAAAGTGTAGAAGCACATGAGGTCTCATTGAGTCAGTTGTGGTAACAAACCGGACGGCAGTGGATTGCTGTCTGCAACCAAAAAGACCGGTGTCAGCGGCGGGCTTGAAACTCCTGACCTCCGAGGTGGTAATCAAACACCCTAAACCACTTGACCACCACTAGTCACAGATACTGCTCTTTGTTTTAATATCAGGAGAATTGTTTGGTAGATCCAAATGTTAGAAGCCACTGCTGTTGGTTGTCTTCGAATCCACAGATGGTGGCCAATCACACATTTTTGCACCGCGTGCGCTCCCCATTTAGTTGAGGCACCAGTTCACACAGTAACTTAGGACCGTTCACAAATGGGTGAATGTGATTACCGGGTCTGAATACGATATCATATATTGTCCACCAGCAGGTTTGTGATTTTACGGATGTACAACTCTTTACTGTACTATCTGTCTTCGTTCATCCACTCGTCTTTTTTCCGTCTGGTGTTGTCATGAAATGCACTTTCCGGGATTCTGAAATTAAGTCTGATTTGATGCTCATCATGTGCCGTGACTGTTTGTATTCATAAGCATTGTGCCAAAAACTGAATTGTTTCGTTGTCCAACATGAGTGGACGAAATGTATCTTTTGTCCCTAGTCTGAATTGAAACTGTGGAACATTTAATGTTTAAGCCCCCGAAGATATTTACGCCAGGGAAAGATGACAATTAACAGACAAACAGTTGGTTCTTGATTTCATATTCTTCTTAGTTGACTTTACTAGTAATTTATCCCAGTCCCAGAGTTTTCCAATGACGACAGCTTCACGCACGGTTTTATATCTAAATTTTTGACGATTTATCACAATATTCTCCCTCGTCTTCAACATCATTCCGATCTCAATCAACAGAACAGCCAACTTGAGACTCAGTTGATTCTGCGCTTGGAATCTTATTTACTCAATCCTGATCCGAACAATCCGAACTCACCGGTGGCTACGGTCACTCCGGAAACGTCCAAACTTTTAGGTCGCTTGGTTCGTAACAATCCACGTGGTCCTATCCGTCTTCCTCCGGCTGAACAGTTGACAAGCTTGCGAGCCATAGCTCAAGAATTGGGATTAGGGCGCAGGTTGTGGCGAAGTCGGGATCCAGATTTTCTTCTCGAGTTATTGCACAGTCAAGGTTAGTGTAGAGGTTGATGTCTTTTGACTTCTAGTTACGTCAAAATTCGCTTTGTACACTTGATTAGATGACTTTTCAACTTTTAAACCCTTACGGGTGCACGATTTTGTGAACGGTTCCCACCAGTCATGTAGAAGAACTTATTAACCATTCATTTTCGTCCCTCTACATCGGGGACAACCCCCATCTCGATCCTTGCATGTGAAGTTAACTGTTCCAGTCACCACTCGTTGAACCTTAATTGACTTAGTCTTGGGAACAAATAACCAAGGACACCACTTGACCTGTCTTCTAATGCATTCATTTCAGTTCAGTTTGAACAACCAGCAATCATGCGCGCAGCTCAGTGGTTCTGCTTGTTTTCACTCAACCGCAAGAGTATGATAAAGGTAGGGAACTGATACAAGTACCAAATGGACGGAAACGTGTGCAAATGTAAGGGTGCCTTTGGTTGCGAAACCCAGCCGTCTCTCCCATTGTCCTTAACCAGTTGGAGGTTAGACGTTTTGGATCCCAATGGGTAAACCTGACAACCCAATTGGCCAAGTCCTTTTATCCAGGATTTTCAAACCTGTTTTATGCTGCGGACCGGGCACCCTTGCTTATCTTCGAACCCCTACCTGCCTCAGTGACCATAGCATACCGGGGAAGTCTCTCCCGGGGAAATGCGCAACCCGCTCCTCAG
Source organism: Fasciola hepatica (assembly GCA_948099385.1). Classification (NCBI taxonomy): domain Eukaryota; kingdom Metazoa; phylum Platyhelminthes; class Trematoda; order Plagiorchiida; family Fasciolidae; genus Fasciola; species Fasciola hepatica. The sequence goes on along the minus strand of CANUEZ040000060.1, from coordinate 3,167,174 downwards.
CCACTTTAGTCTGATGGGCTTTGCTGTTTGGCTTAGTGATTTGTTTTTTTATACTTGGTGCTCCAAACCTAATTCAGCTTTGTGATATACGAATTTGTCATCAGAAAATGTGTCTAATAGTAATTGCAAACCTACCGATACAATGAAATGAAAGTCCATGTAATTTTTCAATGACTGTTATCGGATCAGCAAGCAGGTTTGACACATGTAACAAGAAATTATGGTGCACGGAAGTGCGAGAATATTGAAATTTTAAATTATCGCTTTTGGGATGCTTCGTTATTGGCTTTCAAAGATCATTGTGCGATGTGCGGATTGCATCTGGAATTATTAGGCAAGAAAATTGACCACATGCATTGAAATGTTCACCCAAAATAGCTTCTACGAGGACCTCTGTAGACCGACCGCTGCAATCAGATATTTACTAACAAGTTGTAATTTTCCAGGGGACGGCAAGAAAAACTGAGTAGCAGCATAGCCAATGAGAGACAATGTACGAAGTCGCAAATTCAGAAGTAAACTGCGGAACATAGTGAGCATTCTTACCTTGGTTGAATAAAGTATGGTGCTCCCAATTTCACACTATATTTCGTGGATGTTCACATGCCATGAGAGAATGTTTGTTCACGAAAAATTGAGGTATCTGACTATTGACGATGCTGGTGTTTTTTCAAATTGTAAATGTACACACTGTACGTGTTCGCCCGGACTACCAGATCGGCTTTTCTTTGACGTGTCGGTGATTTTACGATGTTACGATATAGTTTTATCGGGTTGCACTGTTTTATATTTGAGAGCGCCATTTCTTTTCCACTAACAAAACAGAACCTTTTGCTTTGCATCTTTATTGCTACGAGTGCGTCACTCAGTTTTATCGGACGTTCGGCATTTTCGACCAGGATGCAGATTATCGCTCATCCAAATGGTGGCTCGTCACCAGCTGTTACTAATCATATTCATCAAAGTTCATTTCTCACAGTTTATTTCTTTATATCTAAACGAGAATACAGTGGAGGAAATGCGCCAGAGAATAACAACATCGACTGTTGTACGGAATTGATAGTCTTGATTTAGGTGATCTGAAGTGACGATCCAGTGGGTTATGTGTAGTAGTTACTCGAGCTGCAGCACAATATTACTCGACACTATCTTCTGCGAATGCACTGACGCGGTATTTTGCTCTTCGGAAGTTTTGCTGTCGATAAGTTACTCTTGCTCGCGACGCACTTTCAGACAGGGCCTGTGTTGTAATCCTCATAATGCCCCCATCTGTTTCGAGTGGGAATACAAGACTTACTCACTACTGGGTTCCGTATAGGTACTTCCACATTCGTTCGATACTCGTTATGTTGAAGGCGGTTTCTGATTGTCGAACGGATGATAGGCCGTTTTCGCTGGTATCTCAGTCAAACAATGTTTCGTTTACCCAGCTGATCTCACATTCTCTTGTTCACTTCTTTTTCAGCTGGTCATCCTGCGGTTCAGCCTTGGTTGGTTCGTTTGGTTGAGTCAAGTGGCGCCGATTTTGAGCTGCTCCCAATCGAATGCCTTTGTGAATATTTGCTTCGAGATACCTTGACCAGGATGCGTCAGTCTTGTGTGCATGTTTTACCACTGGTAAAGACAATCGAATCGACGAACAACGGTCGACGACAACGCACCAGCTCTACCTCTTCGGACTGTCTAAGTGAGTCATCGATATTTCTATTCTTCCACTCTGACCTTAAACTTCATCCCGTTTCATACCTCAGGACCAGTTCTGTGCTATTTCAAGCAATCTGGTAAACATCCGTCGATGTAACATATTCGTCCATCTCGCCCAAGTTTTCGAGTGGAACAAAAAGCTCCTTTCAGTGATCAGTGTCATTGGCAAGTTAGTAATACAAAAGCAGAGGCCACAGTTTGTAGCAGGTCATTCATACAAATACACAAGACAGTGTTTTCATCGGAAAACGAGGGCTAATTTTTTGCATGGTACACAGTTTAGTTAATCTCATTCAACCATTAACCCCGCACTTCTGTGCTCTAGTTTTGGCTGCTACCTTCCAGCATCGTCGAGTCAAGGGTAAAAGGAATGTAAGCATGGAATGAAAAGAGATAAAGACCAAGTAATCAGCGGGAATCACGAAGAAAAAGACGAAGCCCGAAGACAATTGCACCACTGAAAGCGACACCTAGCCCTGTCATTTTTTGTCTCCAATCATCTGGTAAGGGGGCTCCTGGACCCCATCCCGGAAGTCTCGCACGTCCTCTTTGAATAACTCCATTTGTCAAGGTTTTTATACCTTTCTGCCATGTGATGGACTGATCACCTCCACCTACCTCCCAAACATTGCCTGCCTCGGAGAACAGCGCAAACCGAGGAAGTCTGTTGGTGTGCATGCGTAACACATGTCCCAACCATATTAACCTGCTTAGATTCAGTAATTGATCCAGAGACTTACCTCTGGTCCACAACACTATACGTCTAACCTCAACATTACTAATACAGTGTTCTCATCATATCCAGACAACGCTACAGAGCCATCGATGCTCAAAAACTAACAGTCTTCGCCCATATACCTTCAACGGCCATGTTTCGAAGCCATACAAAAGAATAAATCCAACCGCCGTTGTGTACACTCAACCCTTGAATGACAATCCGATGTCGCGCCAACACCACAAATGGCTGAGGTTAGCAAAAGTCAACCGCGCCCTCCGTATACGCGATGACACTTTACCCGATATCTCTCCACCTGCTGAGATGTAACTGCCCGGGTAACAAAACTTATCTAATTCAGTTTGAGTTCCCCCTGTCAAGACAAGGTCTGGTGTACAGCCAACCCAGTCCTGTAGCAGCGTTTTACACTTTGAAGGTGCAAATTGCATCCCAAACATTGTTACACTGATGTTTAGGCTATTTAGGAAACTCTGCCACTCACCTGGATCTTCACTCAGAAGAACAATATAGTCTGCGAAGTCCAAGTCACATAGTTTACTGCCTGATCAAAGATCGATGCCACTATTCTCACACGAGGATAAGACTATCTGAAAAGTCAATTCAATTGCAAAATTGAAGAGGAAGGGTAAAATAGAACAACCCTGACGAACACCACCTCTTGTGGCGAACTCGGGTGAAAGATCGCCGTAAGCACGAAATCCACTTTCGCTGTTTGTGTAAAAACATTGGAAAAGAGAAATAAACTTCCCTGGTACATCTGTCAATGAAAAACACTGCCAGAGTACTGTGCGGTCGACTGAGTCGAACGGCGCTTTCAGACCAAGGAAGACAGACATTGTGGGCCTACGGGAGATATATCTGTGGTGTAAGGTTTTCCGGAGAGTAAATATCTGGTCGACACAACTCCGACCGGCTTGATTCTGACGTGTTCACATTTCGCGGGCGCTTGATAGTCGGTGAAGAATAATCCTGGCGAGCAGTTCTGATGTGATAAATACCAAGTTTATTCCTCTGGGGGTTTCGCATGAAGTTGAGTCATCTTTCTTGTTAATCAACACAGTCACCGATTTACACTGTTCCCTAGGAATCTGTTGACTAGCCAATATTACACGGACAAGTTTGGTTAACCACGAAATCAAAGTTTCGCCTTCATCCTTGAAAAAGGTGTTGACAATTCATCCAGTCCAGTGGCTTTGTACCTTTTCCAGTAACCCATCTCCCGCATAATCTCCATTTCTGATAGAGGAGCGAAATTCACGTATATCGGTTCCCTGGCAGGTATATAGAGACAGTCCACTGTTGAAGTGAGCCAACTGAATTTCCCCTTAAAATTCTGTGCCTAACGATCCAGACGACGTTCCTGAGAGTGAATCGGTGAGCCGTCGGATTCCTTGATTAACTCACATCAGGCTTCCGTGGACCGGTATCTCTAATCAAACGGTTAAGATTGCGACTATTGCCAATAGACGCAGCCTCTTTCGTTTCTCTGTATTTCGCAATCGACCGCTGTTTACGGCTGTCGTCAGTTGGCGTCTCAGGGATTTACGCATTTTACTGAATGTGACATCCAGAGGGACGGATCTGTGAGAATCCAGCTGAGAAATTGTATCGTACTGCAGGTCATAGTTGAATTTTGAACTTCAGTCCTAATTTGTTTGTTTAGCGTGCATCGCTTTTTCTTTCGCTCGAAGCTTCGATGCATGCTTGTGTCTAGTTACTTTGACAGAACACGATTCCACTCCTGCTGCTGGATTTGATAGTATGCAAGTTACAATGTTAATGGCTGGATTGTTCCGTCACTTGTTATATCCAAAGTACATTTCCACTGATGAATATGGCATGAGTACAGGGTTGGTGTATTGGTGATCATGGTATTTCTCTACCGAATACTCTATATTGCTGGTTCGCTTGTCATAGATTGTAATACATCATCTCCACCGTACTAAATCGCACCGTTCCGCACCTGCAGCTACTTCCACAAAGGAATCTAAAACCGAATCCTATATGAACAAATCATCACTACGCACGCACCTAGTTGCCAAATTACGTGAATCGTTACGGACGTTTGGAAACTGCACAACAGCAGATGCCCTGGCACATTCCTTTTTCGCACGTCTGAATAATCAGCATACCTGGATTCGTCAGGCTGTTCGAGAGGTAAACAAATTTTTTTCTTATTTCTCTTAGAGACTTAGTTCATGTAGTTTGACTTACAATTAAAAAAGTCTCCGGCAGCGGTGCTGGAAGATTACTTAAGTGGTGTACCTAATGATGTCCGAAAACCGGCTACTCTCCGGCTTCAGTCAAAATAATCACTAATCTTGCACTGGTTATGACAGTTTTGCTTAGGTCTCGCGACAAAATCATGCCAAAATATAAATGAGATGGGTGGATGAAGTCTTTCCACGCGTTAAGAAATATTGTGGGTAAAAGTTCTCCCGCCTACCACGGTATCCGGTTGTTGTTTTAACCATCAAGCGAACGAGTTTTTTCGCCCGTAATGATTAGTTTCATGATCTGTACGGGTAAAATTGACTGGTCACGGTAGAGATAAATCACTCGGCTCAGGATGTCTTGATTTCATTCGTGGTGTTCTAGTGACGGGTACGAAATCCGAGCCGTGCCACCGCTGGTAGTCACATTGGCGGGGGGGGGGGGGTAGGACAATAAACCGTTGTATCCCGCAACCACGCTTGACCATCTGTGGTTCTCCGCTCCTCACTGACTAACTCTCAGGGTCATGACTGCCGGTCTTCCACGACAGTGCAGGGGTCCTTTGGAGTATGGATATGCTTCCTGCACAACACTCATTCATAAGCATGGTAATAAATAACTGTGTGTGCCCATGAAACGTGATCTGATATCCCACATTTTAAGGAGTGTTGGTGTTTAGCTTCGCAACTTTGTTAGCCTCGTTCACTTACTAGAAGATATTTACTGTGAGACCAGCTGGTTCATACTCTGATGTGCAAAGCAACATGCAGAAGCATAGCTACGGTACTGACCATACAACTCAGAAAATATTATAATCTACCTAAATCTTCGGTTGCTGTGACCATCCAACACTGTTTGATTTTTCAGATCAAATAGGTATCAGTTTACGTTTTGTTCGTAGAAGTCTTCTCTTCCGTGAGATATCATGGTGTGCATTGTATTATCTGATTTCTTTTTCAGTATTGATGTGTTTATTCCTACAATCTAGCTCTCACTATCCTCGTAGTTTGTTATTTCGCGCATATGTCTGCTAACAGAAAATGCCCACTTCAGTCACCGGTAACGATCCGATTGCAAACCTCAATGCCAACGAGCCAATGTTTTCAGAAACCAGTTCTATGGCCGATGTCATTGGTTCTGTCCCTTCACACCCACCCACTTACTACTTTTCAACATCCTTCCCAATTGTACATAGTGTTATCAGGTTCGTTGCTTAGATTGAAAATAATATTCATTTGATACCACTTCATTCAAATTAAAAGCTGAATACGGCAGTGCATCAAAGCCACCTATCTTCAGACAGCCAAATTTCCGCATCATTTCATGAACATGTTTTTGAATCGTGCAGTTACCTCTGAGTTGTTCTTCTTCGAGATCGTAACACCAATCAAGGACTTTTCAAAAAGTCTAGTCTCCAGATAGAGCTAACCCAGTACAATGCGGAAATAAGAAGCAGTATGTTGCGTCCATCTTGTTGGCAATTTTTAAGAATCTGTTTTACAATCAGATCGTTTTTTCACCCCGGAATTGTTCCGGTGAAGATGTTCCCTTAACTGCCGAATGAATTGCAATTTTGCAATCCTGTCTCTATTTCTTTCACGGTATTTTCCACGCTGTGCACTCCAACTACAGTGCCTATACACCCTCACAGAACCGCATACGAGTGCAGAAATTCGACTGCAAGACTCCGTTTTGGATTGGTTAAACGTGCTCCACACTCTGCTTCAGTTACCTGTTCTACGCGCGGAACCCCGTAGCACTGCCCCGGCTGAAGCGGCACAGAATTTATTGTCATCTTTGCTTGATTCATTGCTGGTTGAGACGGATTTGAATATTTTGACCGGTAGTCTGTTATTCCTCAGTCACGTGACACGATCACCGTCCTTTGTGGTAAGTAAAGTCACACGAGACCACGAAAGTTTCTGTGTGGGTAATTCCGAACTGATTTCCTATCATCATCATGATCGATTGATTGGTCTGCAGTTACCAAATTCACCAATACAGCATCAGTGGTCGAGTTCAGATTACTTTTATTCGAATTATTGTCCATGGAATTTTTATCATATGTGTTATACTTGTGCTTCTGCTGCATGAACCCCTAGGCCAGCGGTAGTCGTTTTGGATATCGGAAGAACCTCTGAGACGGCCTTGTTCTATTCGGGTTGCCTGATACGTATACAATACTAATCCACGTATTATACCATGAGACGTCAGTCCGAATACGAGCGTACGGTTCGAAAGGTTCTTAAAAACGTAGACGTAGAGTTTTTTAGTGTAACACTTGATTTAGATTTTCCACACAGCTTTGTGTGGGCTTGCGAATATGCTGTTTCGTCGCAGAGCGGTCGGAACAGTCGCACATAGTTCATCTTTCGGTAGAAAAATGTAACATTCACATTCATACCATGAAACACCACGGAGTCCACCCTCGTGTTTGTCGTCACGGATTACGTGTTAGACTAACAAGAGTTATATATTGATAAAGAGTTTATAGAGGAAGTTGGCAAATGAACAGCGAATAGCCACTATAGGCTCAATAATGTTTGTTTTCCACGAGGACGATGAGGTCTCTTTAGGCAGCTATGTCTACAGGACTTCCGTACGCTTCATTTTTTATCCCCGCGAATTCTAACTCATTTTAGTGTTACACGTTGTATGGCTATTCTTGGATCCACGCTGTTTACAGGGTATTTCCCGAGTTTGACGGTTGTAAGCGAGCTGTTCTTGACTGATTGATTTGATGAACTAGGTAGAAATTTGGGTTCATTTAAACGTCTTCAGAGTGACCGTTTACGTTATTTTCTCCTTTTTGTAGTCGTGGCGCCCGTTAATTACAAGTCTCGCACAGTTCATCCAATCTCGACCGAAAATTCTATCCGCACTACTTCACCGTCCGACAGCAGCTCCGGATGAGCAGCACTGGACGGATTCGAACTTGGATTGGTCCTATTTGGCCCTGGAGGCCCTGTCGGAAATGCACGTGCGATACGTTGAGTATAACTGTACCGTTGCGGGTGCGATTCCGGTAGACGAGCGGAAGGTGGGTTGATCGTTAATAATAATAATAATAATATTATTATTATTCAGAGGATGTATTGTTGGTACAAGGAGCCTGAATGGTATGTTTTTGGAAAATCCACTTGCATTGTTCACGTCGAAAAGTCGGACGCCGCGAGCCAGAGTCGAACCGGCGACCCTCGGCATACCGGGCAGATGCTCTACCAGCTGAGCTATCGCGGTCCGGACAGTCCGGTGTGAATAACGCTAGTGAATAATCGATAGTGCACGAACCACTATTCCAATGATACACAGTATCTATCCTGGTTTTAATCATTGGGCTAGCCTCGTCGTTCCGACTTTTCGAGGTGAACAATGCAAGTGGATTTTCCAAAAAAATATTATTATTGTTGGTAATGTATTTGCCCGTATATTTCGACTCCACTTCCCGAGTCTCTGGTGACTAGTTTTTTTCTATTCATATTTGATTGATATGACTTTTTTCTGAGTTTACTAGCAGTGAAAGTTACTTTTATCTACTGTTATTTAATTTCCGTCATTTTTTGTCATATTTCAGAGTGTGTTTGTCACATGGCCAACCGAACGTGAATGCCCTTTGGAACTGGAATTGATTCAAGCTCAGTTGCTATTGCTCTCTCATGCACACGACAATTTACCGCACCGAATACCACCGGGAGTAGTAGAACTCTTTGAAACATTTCAGTACGCTGAAGCTGAGCCGTCGACGGAACGTTGTTGGTGGTTGCGTTTGCGTGATACATGGTTTGTTCCGCAAGATGCTCGCCCGGGATCGGACAAATTTGGTTTACCCCAGCTCACCCCGTTCACCACAGAACTGACCGAATTCCCGGGTTCCACCATGTTCCACAAAGTTGAGCTCAGTTTTGAAAAAGCGACCGATGCGAATCAGTCGCCGAGACCGTGCTTGTCAGTCGGATTGCGTTGTGGCCTGATTTGTTCGAATAATTTGCCCCTTGTTTCTGGAGGTGAGAAAACATTCTCCACGAGTGTTTGCATTTCAGCTAAAAAAACGAGGTTTGCGTCATTTAAACATGAAACCTCATCTTCTGGATCACTAATTAACTACGCGTTTCAAACTACTGAAATCTGACATGCTAAAAAGCAATGTTCAGTTAGATGGGAAGAGAATAATGATAGATAACGAGAATGGAATTTGTTCTTGTTGCCTAAATGACTGATTTTTGGAAAGAAAATTCTGTTGCAAGTTAATATGACTTGCTGAGGATGTTATTGATACTGTTTTCCATAGTAAAATTATTGTGCAATAAAAAGGGTCCAACTATCGGATTAAGAATCATGGTTGCACTTCATTATTTTCCCGAACGAAATGATCGCTGATATCCAATTTTGCTGCACGTTGTTCTTTTTTCAGCACTCTGGCGCATCGCACCCGATGAATTAGCTGCAGTGATCAACAAATTGCCGACATATTTGCTGACCGAGAACACTGCTCGTCGCGTTCTACACTGTTGGGATGCTATGAAGCACGAAGATTTTGCGGATGGGCGAAAGCGATTAGATGCAAGTCTTTTACGGCTCCGCCACAAGTCTCAGTTGCTCACATCAGCGCACGAAGTGAGTTAAGTATTGTATTGCCATATTGCCTAAGATGTGTGCCATGTCATGCACTGTTGAAGCGTAGAAAACCGTCAGAAGCCAAGTTAGATTGCCTAACGGTTTATGTGTTGACCTCGCCTTCCCCTAGGCGGGGTTTTTCGTCCCGGTTCGGGCTCCATACATGTGCGCGTGCGATAATTTCCAACATGAAACAGCTAGACAGTACTTCCATAGCTATTCGAACGTGCCAGCGTTTAGAATCCATTTTGAACTACTGCATCAATCCGCGAAAGTTCAGTTTGGCAGATTTGACGAATTCTGACGTGATCAAAGTCTTAGATGACATTGACTGTTTTTGGTTTTGGGTTCACGCATAGATCCACATTTTGTAACTGCCCGTGTTCTATGAGCTGATCCACTGGGGCACCGCACAGTAGGCCTACGATATTTCGCAAATGAATCACATTGTTGTATGTTCGAGTTCCATCCGAACTAAGGAATTTTAACACTGATTGTTTTAATGGCAAAATGTCGTGGAATATTTGTTATTTCAGCAAGTTTATTATTTATTTCGTGGAAAGCTGTGATTTGTGTCATACGGTATCATCCGTTTACAACTCTATGACTTTTGATGTGGTCCAAGCTACCCTAGATAGTGACAGTTGTTCCGCAGCCTGTCGTATTTAAGGGACGAGTGCGTAACTCCGCGGTTCGTACTATTTAACTTCGCGGTAGCGAGACCTGAACACTTCGTATTGAGGATTATCGGTAGCCTTCCGTGTTTGACCGTCGATGTCGCTGAAGCATTGCCCTCGTCTGGGTGGCAACATCGAGTGAGCAATGGCGAGTTTTGTTGTCGTGTGTTAGGCATAGATAGTTGCCTTTTCACTGAAGTGATCGCTCTACATCGCTCCCTATGGCTCGGATATATTTTGCGAATGCCTGTCCACCTCACATTCCCATGTTCTACGCACAGCCTCGCTGTGCAAGGCTAAAACAAGCGACATGACGTTCAGGCCGTGACTTGGCGTACGTCTAGGACGATGCTAGCATCAGTACTGGCTTCGGTTCTTCGTTTTTTAGAGCCGTTGTGGCTCAGAATAGAAGCCAGTGACGTGAATGCTGTGCTTGTCTCTCGCACTTACGGCACTGTATAAGCACAAAACAAAACAAATAACAAAAAAGCATTAGAAACTTGTACGGTGAAAACACGAAATCATTCCGGTTTCTTTCCCGTTGTATTTTGTCCTTTCCATTTTTTGTTGTGTTTGTGTTAACTTCGTCGCGTTGGTATCAAGTTTCATTTCAACCCGGTATATATATATATATATATATATATATATATATATATATATATATATATATAGATATATATATATATATATATATATATATATATATATATATATATATATTGATAGGACATTTTACTCCATTGAACCCACGAAACTGTGTGGTACGGACATCGACGCATCTACTCGAACGACGCATATTGCACTAGTTATCCTCATTACAATCACCTTGATTTGATTTTGATTCTAGATCACACTACTTTTGCTTGAAACTGACAGTGATTCATAACAGTACTCTTAGATTCCCTAGCAGTCAATAGCATTATATAGTAGGAAGCTAACCTAGTTTCTGCTCCCAGAAGCATACTTAGTGTGATGGGATAGCGCCTGTCATATGAGTTCAGCATCCGGAGAATATTATCATTATACCCGCAATGGTTTTCAATATTGGTGTCATTTGTACCTCAGGCTAATGTTTTTTATGGTTTGGTAATCGATGAGCTTGGTGTTTAGGACGCAGATGCTTCATCACCAATCGAGGGGACATCAATTCGCAGATGGCAATCCTTGTACTCATTGGTATTCTTATGATTAGTGTCAGCATATCTGAACTTCGAAGCCCAGGTTAATACGGCTGGAAACTTGTCATTTCGGGGTTACTTCTATTTTAAGCAACTTGTCCCCTTGACCTTTCGCAGTCATTTCTAAACTTAAAAACCTCACCATTTGACTTTTCGCGTGATTGATTTTACTTTTGTTTAGGAGTTTGACTCCGTTAAATTTTTGCAGTCTTGTTCTAAAAGCGGATTCTCATGAAGAATTAAAATTCTTGACTGTAAGTCAGTTGACCTGCTTGTGTTTTGGCCAAACTAACTCAAGTTGGTGACATTTATTGCGATTCAGGCGACTGTGGTGATCCAGTTCAATGTGTTTATTGTTTGAATTTGTTGACGAGTGCCAAGCTTCTAAGAACTCCCTTGACTATTTCATATTTCCTGGATCCACAATATGCACTTTATCCAAGTTGAGAGTACGTCCTTCTTGGTCCTCGTGGAAAAATGTTAGAGAAAGCGGGTCATGTCTTGTAGCCAGTTTGTTTTCATACTTTCGTGTGGCAATCTTTCTCCCGATGAGTACAAGGACTGCTACTTGTGCACTTAAGTCATCTCGATTAGTAATGAAACGTTTGCGACCTAATCACCAACCCATTCGAGCTATCATGATACGTGCACCGAATTTCGTCTGTTGGGATTTTGTTTCAGTTTTGGTGTTTTATCTTGCTCTGGAAAAATTCCTTAACTGACTCACCACTACTCGCTCATGACTCTTCAAATTAAACAGCCGATGGAACAAGACGGTGCACAGCCCGAACCCACCACTGACAGTTCTCAGTCACCGACAGTAGATACTCCTGTAAAGTTAGAAACTCTGGAGGTACAACCCGAAGGAAAATTTTGGTCCAATCTGATGAATACGTTGGATTTACTGTCCGATGCCAAACGGTCCGGCATAATCTGTCAGACTGCCCATCAGCTCATGTTAGACGAGAAAAAACGCAAAATGTGGTTGGAAAATTTCTCAGTGGTTAGTTTCTCACGTTACACATTGTGATTTTCAATTATTTCTTTGATATATATTCATATATAATCTGTTCGTTGATACCACCCAGTCGTGTTCTTCAAGGTTCGATTCCACTACTAAGTGATGCAAGGATTTTCTTTGTCGTTTAACGTACAAGCCCAGTTGTAACGAATGGGTCTGCGATATGGTCACAAAAGCTTACCGTAGTCTAGGTGATAATCAATAATCCTAATCTTAGGGTTTCCATTAGCGAACTAAATATAACTGGAGATATTCAAGCTGATTGGTAAATCGGGTAGCAAGACACCTGCACTCGACTGCAGTCGCCTTGTGCGTTGAGGTCCGAACCTCCTCCCCCCCCCCTCCGCCACTGGAGCGTCCTAGCAACTCATATACATCACACGATCACTGTCGTTTCTTACCAATCAACTGGGAAGTCGTTTAATGTTTGTTTCTTATTTTCTGCCTCCATACAAAGGATGCGCAGCATAATAACTCATCATCATCATCGTACAGCGTTAAACAGTAGGGCAAGCCCCAATGACCACTGCCTTTCTCACCATGTTGCACGTTGAATTAGAAACTATGAATATACAAGATGGAAAGGGAGTGGACCTACACAGGTGGGAAAAGGAAAGAATGCCCTGGTAGCCAACACACGGAATACACAGTCTAACTGTACAAACGCACATCGATCAGTCATTCTGATTCGACAGAAAGCGACAACACGATCGCCACTGTTCGCGGTTCGCAGCCATATCCTTCAGTGTCTCCAGCCAACTGGTCGAAGGATCTTTTAGACCCCAACCACGAAGACGTGAAGCACCTACTTTTCCTAAGTCTGCTGTACATTTTATAATTCCTCGCTGCCACGTCATCTGTTGACCTCCACGTGGTCTCTTCCACTCCCTGGGAGGGGCGGAGAACAGGACACGGTGTGGTAGACGTGTGTTTGCCATACGTAACACGTGTCCCAACCAACGAAGTCTACTAAGCTGGATACGCTGTGACAGAACGTTCTCTGAATTAGTACCCAATACTCGCTTTCTGACCTCATTGTTGCTTACTCTGCTATTCCACCCAATCTTAGCGATACTACGTAAACATCGGTGGTCAAAAACCTCAAGACGACGAATATATTCAGCACGCAGACTCCAAGTTTCGCAACCATACAACAAAACTGAACGCACTGCAGCACAGTACACACGACCTTCAACTTCAGTGAAATATCGGGTCGGCGCCACAAGTGCTTCAGTCCAGCGTACGCCGCTCGAGCCTTGGATATCCGCGTACTCACCTCCACTACTGTGCTCCCGTCCGTCGTCACGCAGCTATCGAGGTAGGTGAAGTGGTCGACAACTGACAGCACCTCCCCATCGAGCATCAAGCTCGGAATTGTTGACATCCAGTCTTGTAACATCACCTCATACTTTGAAAGTGCAAAGCGCATGCCGAATGGAGCTACAGCTCTTGCGAGATTATCTAGTGCACGCTGAGCATGTTCCGTGCATTCGAACAAGCAGACAACGTCGTCCGCGTAATCTAGGTCACAGCTTTTCAATATTTCCTAGTTCGACGCCTACATCCTGAAGATTTTGCAGCGCACTGTCCATTATTTCGTCCACGACGAAGTTGAACAGGAATGGGGACAAAAGACATCCCTGTCGAACACCACTGGTCGTTTCAAACCGACCGGATAGTTCACCGTAAACCCTAACGCGGCCAGAAGTATGAGAATACAATGATCTCATTAGGTTCACGAACTTCTGGAGCATACCTTTTCGATGAAGAACACTGAAAAGCGATGTTCGATCAACTGAATCGAAGGCGCCTTTCAGGTCTAAGAAAATCATTATTGTCGGTCGGCGGTGCGTGTGACGCGTTTCAAGTAGTCGACGAAGAGTAAAAATCTGGTCGATGCATCCTCGACCTGGGCGGATATTCCTCTCGCGAGCTGGTATCAGACGGTGCAGTAGAATCGAGGCTAATACTTTGGTGACTATCGGGATTAGGCTAATCTCACGATGATTACTACAGTCATTGCGTATTCCGTTCTTGAAGATGGGAACAATCAATGACTCACTCCATATTAACGGAATACGCTCCTCGTTCCAAATGTCACGGAGCAAGGCGGTTAGTGATTTTATCAACGCCTCACCACCCAGTTTGAAAAGAACTGGAGGAAGTTCGTCGGGACCTGCCGTTTTCCCCCGCCTTAGTAATCGAATACATGACTCTACTTCTACTTCCGAAGGGGGCTCAAGTGATACCACCCAAGGAGTCACAGTTGTTGACACAGGAGTAACTACACTAGCGTGCGGCCAGCTAAACTGTTCCTTGAAGTACTCGGCCCATCGGTCAAGCCTTTGCTGTTTGTTATGGATGGGTTCTCCGTTTCTGTCCCAAATCGTTTCACTGACCTGTGTTCGCCGTCCACCGGTGTCACGAATAAGTTTGACCAGTCTTTGACTGTTACCTGAAGCAGCTGCTATTTCCATTTCTTCGGCTACCTTGACCCACCAATTTTCGCGATCATTCTTAAGGCTTTTCGTAACCTGCCTTTGTAAATTTCTCCGCATTTTATTAATCTCTTTACTGTTCGACAGTTGACGATTTTTCACCATCAGACTCACCGACTCTTGTGAGATCCAGTGTCTCTGATGGACATCGGATATGGGAACACAGGCAAAACCTGCTGCATCGTGCATCGCCTGTTTGATATGGGCATAATGCTCATCTACATTACCGTTCGTCGTAGATCCTAGCTCATGTGCCAACCTCTGCTCATAAAGGGTGCGTACTTCTGGATCACACAAATGTTGCACGGCTAACCGGGTTTGCGACGATTACCATGGAGCTGGAGAGATAATCGCATTAAAACTGATGCATGGTCCGACTCCGCGTACATGGACCAGTAAGATCTACAGTTCTGAACAGAACTGTGCCACCGGTAGCTTACGGCGATATGATCGATCTAGCTCAGAGTGCCTGTAGAGTCAGAGCGCCATGTCGCTGTGCGACGCGAGCTGTGTCGGAAATTGGTGCTAGACAAGAACAATAGATTGTTTGCACAAAACTGGAGAAGTCTATCCCCGTTATCTGTACGCTCAGCAGGTAAAGAACAGCGCCCACCTAAACAGGCTTCTGACACACTGAGTTTGCCAACTTGTGCATTGAAGTCACCAGCTAGCACTACAATGTCAGAACCTTTACTGCTGCGAACGAGGGTGGCGAGTTCATCGTAGAACTCATCCCTCTGCGTGTCAGAACTACAGTCTGTTGAGGCGTACACCGAGATCACAAACAAATTGCGTTTAACACAATTATCCTTTCGAACGCCGACTGACCCTTGGAGTCTCACAGCATATAAACGACTGTTAACAGGGATCCAGTCTAAAAGGACAGCCTCAGCCTTGTCAGTCAAGACTATTCCTACACCACATTGACCCACAGCTCCAGCTGCTTCGCCTGCTGAAGTGCCCAGTAAATAACTTGGTGAGATAGCAGGAGCAGTTAGTTGAATAACACTGCTCGAATCCTGGATATGCGTTTCACTTACGCAACAGACATCACACGCCAGGGAGTCTACTGTGAGGGATAGGCACGCCTGCTGACCAGTTTGCATAAGTATACGCACATCAAAAGAGCCGAGATTCGGAGGCTGACGAGGCTTGAGAAAATGTGAGTTACCAGACAGAGGATAATTCACACTATTTGACAGTGAACCGTTGCGAGTATCGGCCGTGTTATCAGTGGGAGCATTATGGGTGGATAGAGGGGGCAAAGAGGGGTGATTGCGGACAGAAGACAAAGGTTGAATAAAAGAGAGGGGACTCTGAGCATTAGCCCACTTATCACTACCCACCCCGCTCGATGCAATGGGCAGCGCGGTCCTGATTATCCTGCGCGACGACTGATGCAGTATGGAATTCTCTGTATTCGTGCAGTTCATGGGAGATGTTGGACGGGTACTGCTAGGGTGTCCAGTCGTGAAGCAGGATAACGACTAAGGTTCTCATTCAAAGCCTTTAGTTCAAACAAGAATCTGTCCGCAAGACAGTCTGCAATCCTTAAGTAAATAGACTGGACTTTGTCTGTCCTGTACCCATTGATCTGTCAGGCATGATTGTATCTCCGACTTAAAGAAGCCATCCTGTATAGCTCTTTGGGTCATGGAGGCGCGCAAGCCATCACACCACGTCAAGGTGCAGTCTCGTCGTGATAGAGCATAATAACTTTTCTGGTCAAACTAATTTATCGTCTTATTTTCTGTAAGTTCACAGTCACCTGTAAGTCCGCGTGTTTCATTCAAAACTCCTACATTCACAAGAAGTTTTAGAGGTTCGTCCTATTTCGCTCAGCACACGGTAGATTGTGTTATACGTTATCTTCCCTTTACTGGTCGCAGTCCTCACACGTCATAGTTTATTTCGCCCGCATATTTCTCTGCCACTCCCACCGGTTTTAACGAAGTTACTAAAGCGGTAGAATCAACAGATATTTTCTATCCTTTACAACCAAAGGTATCTGTATATATCGGCTGTAATCAGTCGCTTAAAAGCTTCTGCTGCTTGAGTAGATCAAACTGAATACCATACTCCAGAACCATGATAAACAGGTGGTCTAGTATGTGTTTTGTTTTGTTTGCTCTATCTCCCACTGAAACATTGGCATCACTGCACTCTTAGCCGACAACTTTGCTTTCTGAATACAGTTGAACTCTTTCATCTGTTAGGCGAAACATAGTTATTCGTAATAAATGCATCATTGCAAATTTTGCGAAATGTGGGACACAGAAGAACCTTCTCATACGCGGCTGGAGACGACAGTTGGTGTTAAAAATCAACCGTGCCCAAAAAGCAAAACTATGGTTTCGGATGCGTCTCCAGGTCATGAGTAATTGAATGACCGCCACTATCGTCGCTAACCGTGAATAATTTGGGATTCGGCTCATTGAATAAATGCTCGTGGACTATCAGTGACGGCGCCTGATGTGGTGCGTTTTTCGCTTGGCTGGCATTATCCTCTAGATCTGTGGATTTAGATTATTGTCTTTTGAAAGGCATAGTGATGTTCAATAGGCAGTTTCAAAAGAAGTCATCTCAGAAGACCGGATAGTATTAGCCGTATAGTACTCTGTCCAGCATTGAGTTTCTCCGCTGATTATCGATAGTCCACCTCTCAAGATGTTCCACTAACACCTGAATTGATCGTTATTAGTGACAACCTTCCACAACGTCCAATGGCTGATTTGTGTTCCGCCACTGACTCGTGTTCCAACCGTCTGATTTCAGAAACACTGATGCTTATGTTGAATTCTGGTCTGAAAACAAATTGTATTCACTGTCAGTCAGAATTGATCAGCGCGCTTCTAGTAAGCTAAGAAAGTTGGTGTAAACCAAGAATTGTTCAAGAATGAGACCACAGTCCACCAAAAAATGGAGCACAGCATTCCTAATTACTAATTAGTTTTGGAAAGGTTGTTCTCTAGGTCACCTCTGGAATCTCGTGTTTTTGAGGACAACTACGTGAGCTGATTGAGGCAGCTTACTATGTCCTAACTGTTTGTGGAGTATTCTGCTTGACCCATCGGAGCCAGTTAACCAGCGTACACTGAGGCGTGTTATGAGTTCTTCGTGGTTGGCGATCTTGAATGCAATCTCATCATCAACGGCGATCTGTTTAATCTGCGTCTGTTAGTCAAGCAAAACAAATGGTAGATAAATGAGACTCCAGGTGGTGTATCGGTGATTGAAACGTCTGGAATTCTTACCATTAAGGGACACGACGTTCCAGATAGAGTCAGAAGCTTTTGTTGTTTCCTGCCAGACATGAACGCAGTAACCGGGGGGGGGGGGGGGGGGCTTTTTAAGTTCTTCACATTCGACGAAAGGTAACGAGATGTAGCATTTATTTACTCTGTTGAGAATCGATTTCAGTTCGGGTTAGCTTTGGGTAGATACTCGTACATATGTCAAAGTAATATATCGCTTCATACGAACTGTCATCACTAGGTGCATGTACTGAAGTGTTACACAGGTTGTTCATCAAAACAAAAGTAGCTTACTGTGCGTGTGGTTTTAATCATTTTTGCGCACAACGACTGTCCTTTTGTGTTGAACGTAATGGCACAAATTTAGCCAAAGCTTCGAAAACTGTTCCGGTGTCTGCCTTTCCGAAAGTTTGCGGAAAAAACTCGGTGAAATGTACCGTTTCCCGGATATGGTGAGAATACCAAATATGGGTTAGAGTTTGACTCCGTTCACGAAACTGTCCCCACGAAATTCTTTTTTGTTCTGTTAGTTTGTCACCTTGCTCTTTGCTGCCCGCACATCTGCTCATTATGCTAATATCTAGTGGGTCTCGATGGATTTGATGATCTTTTTTAAACATTTACATATTACTTGTCCTCTTGAATTTTTGTTCCATCACGAACGGATGTGCAGGAAATGGCATATTTTGCTCGAGATGGATTAGGTTCACCGAAGACGGGGCGCTCCCGATCCCGAACGTCACGCAGTCTATCCCAATCTCACTTCATTCGTATTGCCGGTTCTACTCCCCAGATGTGCCGTGCAGTTCGACCGCTTGTTTTCATCTGTCTGCGTAAGGTGAGTTTCTCGTTCTCTGCATACGAAAAATTCTGTTTTTTTCATCCATGATCATTCGTATTTGAATCGTCGTTTGTTTCTCGTTTCAGTCACCGCAAGTACTAGAAAAAATCAGATCCACACTACAAGACGTCCTCGGCCGATCCCCTGAGGCCAGATGTATTTGGGATAACCTCTTGTCCGGGCTTGATTGGAACTTGTTAACACCAACAGAGTTGTCCAACCAGCAGACCGTAGACTCAGACAATAAGGCTTCATGTGAACCGTAAGTACTATGATTCCTGCGTTTTGTATCTTCATGGTATGTAACGAGAATACGGATCAGAGTCAATAAAAACGCTTATGGTGTATTTGTTGCGAACACGGATGACTTTGTTGACTTTTAAGCTCACGGAATGACCAAGCACAAACGTCCCAATGTCTTTTGTCACGTCTGATTGATGGCTCGGTTCGGCCGGTAATTAACACTAATCATTAGCTGTAATTTTGCAATTCGTAACCTTGGTGTTGTTGATGGGCTGGAGGTCATAACCATCTTCGCTGTCTGTGCCTAATAATTAACCAATGTCGAGGTTGGGTTCATTTTGCGGAGACGCTCTGAGTTGCTCTCGACCACCTATGCTTGACCTATAGAGACTTTCTGTGGTTCTCCATCACTCCAGTTCTCAGAGTTGCCGGTTCTGCTTGGTAAGGCAGTGGGTCTTTGAAGCCATTGGTTAAACCACTTTTTACTGCGCTCAGGCGTAAGCACAGAACAAAAATGGATGAAGTCTCGATGAACAACGGCGACTGCGACCGCAGAATTTATCCTTTTTATATGCATTTAATATTCAACTTGTGAATTTAATAGTGTTAGATTTCCCTGAATAATATCATCTCCTTCGAATCGGAATCCACTACAGTTTTATTTTTTAATGCCTTACTAATTCGTGTTCTACACATTGATGATTGTTTTTGCACTTCATAATCCTTTCAGCTTTTGATTTCATATACCAGGTATTACGATCACCATCGCCTAAAAGATCAGATTGATTCGGCATAAAATTTTTTTATAACCTACATTTTATTATCCATGATAGGAGTCAGTTATTATGCGGTGAGTCCTGCACGTCTCGATCTTTTGGGTGGCTGGATAGGTAGAGTGTGAATGCCAGAGATCAGCGGTTGCACCTGACCGAATAGTTGTGGACGGATGTTGGCAGGTGATGCAGCGTCAATCGGACGCGTGATTGAACATCCAGCCCTCGTTGTTATTGCTTCCCCATTTTTTTCAAATCTTACTGTTGTTCTTACCCCACCCATGACTCAGTCCGCTCTCACGTTCATCACCGTAGTAAGCACCTCAGCGACCATTAGATTAGCCACGTCTGGCAGAATGAACTGGTTTAATCTCTGTTGCGTGTTTGTTGGCTCATGCATGTGCGTTGGCTAGTGTGCGCCAACTACAACACAGAAAATGGTGAGATAAGGATTATCCTGCTGCCTCTACGACGCGATTAAGTATGACCTGAAAACCATTTCGACGCATAAATGTGAAAGTGTGTATGCACAGTGACCTAACATTGACGGACTCGACTGCACCGCTAAAGGTCAGCGGTGCACGGTGAATATGGGAAAAGTGTATTGGTAGATTCATCGTTTATGAGAAGTACTGAAATGAATGGACAAAATGAAGAGATAATTACTGGATATATTGAGAAATCAGTGAGATCCATTCTTATCTAGCTGGGGATAGCGGTACGCTGTAACACCTTTAAGGGATTACAGTGGTCATAAGTACAGGACGACAAACAAGTATGTCATGACAACCACAACATAATTCGTTGGCTTCGGTTTTTCTCCGTGTTTTGAACGATATATTCTGAAGAGATAATAATAACAACATAGATATAGTCTGTGTTGACCGCCTAGGCGTAGCTACGAGTCAATGAATAGGGTCTAATGAACCGGCTAGTAATTTGGTGACGATGCTAAAACATTTAATAAACAAAACTGAAAATAGTACAGACTGATGATATTAATCAGAAATGTCAAGTAAAATTACCCAACATGTCCAACATTTTTCCAAGTTATTTCAACAGATACCTAACCGCGAGTATCGAAGACTCCTTCAATCACCGGGAAATATGAACTACGTTTAAGTTTAAAATAAGCATAGATGACGGCGCACACAACGGTCGCAGTTACAGTGCCTTTTTCCATAGCCATTCATACCTATTTGACGGCTTTAATGAGATTAGTGTCAGGAAACTGGTGATTCCTAATAATATGCAAATATTAGTTTCATCACACCATGCCGGGTATTTTTTATTCACACAACTTAGTCATCATATTAACTCTTATACGACTTTGCTGTACTGGTGATTACTTTTATTTAATAGTTAGGCTGCTACAGAGAAGTAGCAATCAGAGAACCGTCACAATCCGTGGACCGTTAATGGTTGTTCCAAGTAAACTAGACTCATAATGTCCGTAACTTTCAGGAGAGCAAAGTGAATATACAAGATTGTTCAGCAAACAGATTATCGATAAACACTGTGCTAATGGATAACGTACCGCTGATCAGATTGCTACGTAAGTTACCATTTGACTTGGCATTCTATCCAAGGTGCTGCTAAATTGACAATCATGAACAGCTTATTCAGAATAGACGAGTTCATGTTGTTTTATATTCCACTAACAGTCCACTTGATACTCTGTGGTTAAAAATGGCATCTTTGCATGCATTATTTGGTAATTCTGGTGTTCAACGCTTTCTCGAGCGGTCGATGCAAAGCCATTTTTTCTCGCGAGAATTCAGAAAGGGTCAGTATCTAACTACTGCTGCCATTTTCAGTAGTAACATTGGAAATTCGAAGCTCCAGAGTTGTTCTCAATCCCAAATAACAAGCTGTATATTACGTGTGTTGACTACTAGGGCGTCGTTTGCTATTCCGATCCCTGTATGTCCACTCTTTGTCCATCTCGCATATTCATTCTTTCTATATGTACGTGCAACATGGTGACAAAGGCAGTGGTCAGTGAAGCTTTCCCTGCAGTTTAACGCTGTACGATAATAATGATGATGATGAGTCGTAACAACGATGGAGGGTCCCACCCATTTCATCCACTCAGAAAATGACCATGTAATCTGGTCGAAATTTGAAGAAAACTCCGAAGACTACTACATAAAGATCAGCATCACATGGTTATGATTACGATATTCGTGTAATCGTTTCTTGACTTGAGTTATCTAATTGACTTTTCCAGAAGTCGACAACGTTACAAATCATCATCTTCATACCATCAAGTAGATATTTATTGTCTCGTCGCCTGTTTCGCAGATCCCATATCGCTTTCGTGGATCAGATTGGACAGTTCGGCCTTGTAGAGTTGACACGCGGCATCATCCCACTGCAGCCGTCAAACGCTTCTCCGATTCTTGACTTGATTCGCGCCGTTGAATATGTGTTCCGTTGCTCCATCGATCAGTCCACGACCGTCCCGATTGCTCATGTCACCTGTGTGGAGCCGGACAGGACTTATCTGCTCCGATGTCTGTTACAACAGGCAAATCCGGATATTTTGTGGCACGTTCTCCGATCCTTGTTTCAGAACACACAAGTAGAGTGTTTCAAGTGAGTTTACTAGTTGCTTCGAACGTTTTGCGAAGCCCGCCCCCGATCGGCTGTGCTGCGTTTTTTTCGCTGACCATCATGTGTGTTTTCGTTAGTATTCCACCCAAGACATTACGTTTGTACGTCGCTAATATCCGTGGTAATGTATTATCCGCCTGAAAAGCCCCGGCAAATCGTAATTATTTTAACTCACGTAAGATCTGTTGAACCAATAAATGCCTCTAAGTCTGTTCACAGACAGCTCTTAACCACACTCATCCATGAAAGATGACTGCGCCTTCGTTGATTAGCTTTAACAGTCGATCGCTGTTGAAATAATTATCACATTTATTGCACATCCTAAGCTCTCACCTATTCACCTGCTATCATGTGTGATTTATACACGGAATCCTGGCCCAACCTAGATGTGGGAGATGCTCTTTTGCGGCAGGATGGTTTTGAATGCCACCGAAAGGATAGAAAATCATAGAAAAGACAGCAGTGTGATTTAGTCATAACGACGAGATTGCACCTTGACGTGGTGTGATGGCTTGCGCGCCTCCATGACCCAAAGAGCTATACAGGATGGCTTCTTTAAGTCGGAGATACAATCATGCCTGACAGATCAATGGGTACAGGACAGACAAAGTCCAGTCTATTTACTTAAGGATTGCAGACTGTCTTGCGGACAGATTCTTGTTTGAACTAAAGGCTTTGAATGAGAACCTTAGTCGTTATCCTGCTTCACGACTGGACACCCTAGCAGTACCCGTCCAACATCTCCCATGAACTGCACGAATACAGAGAATTCCATACTGCATCAGTCGTCGCGCAGGATAATCAGGACCGCGCTGCCCATTGCATCGAGCGGGGTGGGTAGTGATAAGTGGGCTAATGCTCAGAGTCCCCTCTCTTTTATTCAACCTTTGTCTTCTGTCCGCAATCACCCCTCTTTGCCCCCTCTATCCACCCATAATGCTCCCACTGATAACACGGCCGATACTCGCAACGGTTCACTGTCAAATAGTGTGAATTATCCTCTGTCTGGTAACTCACATTTTCTCAAGCCTCGTCAGCCTCCGAATCTCGGCTCTTTTGATGTGCGTATACTTATGCAAACTGGTCAGCAGGCGTGCCTATCCCTCACAGTAGACTCCCTGGCGTGTGATGTCTGTTGCGTAAGTGAAACGCATATCCAGGATTCGAGCAGTGTTATTCAACTAACTGCTCCTGCTATCTCACCAAGTTATTTACTGGGCACTTCAGCAGGCGAAGCAGCTGGAGCTGTGGGTCAATGTGGTGTAGGAATAGTCTTGACTGACAAGGCTGAGGCTGTCCTTTTAGACTGGATCCCTGTTAACAGTCGTTTATATGCTGTGAGACTCCAAGGGTCAGTCGGCGTTCGAAAGGATAATTGTGTTAAACGCAATTTGTTTGTGATCTCGATGTACGCCTCAACAGACTGTAGTTCTGACACGCAGAAAGATGAGTTCTACGATGAACTCGCCACCCTCGTTCGCAGCAGTAAAGGTTCTGACATTGTAGTGCTAGCTGGTGACTTCAATGCACAAGTTGGCAAACTAAGTGCATCAGAAGCTTGTTTAGATGATTGTTGGGCCCCACCCGTCGAGCGTACAGATAAAGTGCAGGCAGTCGGTTATTCCTATCTAGTACCAATTTCCGACACAGCCCGCGTCGCACAGCGACATGGCGCTCTAACTCTACAGGCACTCTGAGCTAAATCGATCATATCGCAGTGAGCTACCGGTGGCACAGTTCTGTTCAGAACCGTAGATCCTACTGATCTACGTACATAGAGTCGGACCATGCATCAGTTTTAATGCGATTATCTCTCCATCTCCATGGTAATCATCGCGAGCCGCAAACCCGGTTAGAAATGCAACATTTGTGTGATTCAGAAGCTCAGACCGGTTATGAACAAAAATTTCCGCATGAGTAAGGAACTACGACGAACGGTAATGTAGATGAGCATTGGGCCTATATCAAACAGGCGATGTACGTTGCAGCAGGTTTTGCCTGTGGTCCTAGATCCGATGTCCATCAAAGACACTGGATCTCGCAAGAGTCTATCAGTCTAATTGAGCAAAATCGTCAGCTCTCGAAGTGTAAGGAGATGAATAAGATACAAAGACATCCACAAAAGCAAGTTACAAAAAGCTTGAGAAGGATCACGAAAATTGGTGGGTCAAGGTAGCCGAAGAAATGGAAATAGCAGTTGCTTCAGGTAACAGTGAAAAATGTTCAGACTTATTCGTGACACCGGTGGACGGCGAACCCCGGCAAAGAGCAAAGGCTGAACCGTTAGGCCGAATACTTCATTGAGCAATTTAGCTGGCTGTGCGGTAATGTAGTGATTTCTGTGTCAACAAATGCGAATCCTCGGGGAATATCACGGGCCTCTATCGGAAGTGGATGTGGAGTCGAGCATCTGACTACTAGGGCGAGGGAAAGCGGCCGATCCCAGCGAAATTCACTCAGTTCTTTTCATTATGGGTGGTGGTGCGTTGATAAAATCAATTAACATCTTGATTCGTGACGTTCAGAAAGAGGAAGGTATCCCGTTATTATGGGATGAGTCATTACTTATTCTCATCTTCAACAAAGGAACACTCAATGATTGTGGTAATCATCGTGGCGTTAGCTTGATTCCGATAGTCACCAAGGTAATAGCCTCGATTTTGCTGCGTCGTCTCACACCGGCTCGCGAGAGGAACGCCCGCGAACAACAGGCCGGATTCCGCCCAGGTCGAGGATGCATCGACCAGATTTTTACTCTGCACCAATTACTTAAGGCGCGTCACACACACCATCGACCGACAATAATGGTTTTCCTCAACTTGAAAAGCGCCTTCGATTCAGTTGATCGAACAGCGCTATTCAGTACTCTTCATCTTAAATGTATGCTCCAGAAGTTCGTGAATCTACTGAGGTCATTGTATTCTCATAGTTCTGGCCGAGTAAGGGTTTACGGTGAACTACACGGTCGGTTCGAAACGACCAGCGTTGTTCGACAAGGATGTCCGATGTCTCCATTCCTGTTCAACTTCGTCATGGACGAGATAATGGAGCATGCCTTGCAAAGTCTCCAGGATGTGGGTGTGGAACTGCGAGGTAGTGAAAAGCTGTGTGATCTAGATTTTGCAGACGACTTTGTCCGCCTGTTCGAATGCACGTAACATGCTCAACGTGCACTAAATAGGCTCACAGGCGCTGTAGTTCCATTGGGCATGCGCTTTGCACCTTCAAAGTGTAAAATGATGTGTCAAGACTGGATGTCCACGTTTCCGAGCTTGATGCTCGATGGGGAGATGAGATGCTGGTGATTGTTGACGACAAAAAGGAGCATAGTAGTAGAGGTGCGCACGCTGATATTCAAGACTCGAGCGGCGTACGGCGGACTGAAGCACTTGTGGTGTCGACCTGATATTTCACTGAAGTTGGAAGATCGTGTATACTGTGCCATAGTGCGTTCAGTTTTGTTGTATGGGTGCGAGACTTGGGGTCTGCGTCTGGAAGATTTCCGTCTTCCTGAGGTTTTTGACCATCGATATTTGCGTAGTATCTCTAAGATTATATGGAATGACCGAGTAAGTAATGCTGAGGTCAGAAATCGAGTATTGGGTGCCAATGCATAGAATAATCTATTAGAGCGTATCCAGCTTAGTAGGCTTCGTTGGTTAGGGCACATGTTGTGTATGGCAAACACGTTCACCATACCATGCCGTATATTTTCCGTTCCTCCTCAAGAGTGGAAGAAGCCACGTGGAGGCCAACAGATGACTTGGGAACGGGGAATGAGAAAATGTACAACAAACCTAGGAAAAGTCTATGCCTCACGTCTTTGTGGTCGATATCCAGAAGATTTCTCAACCAGTTGGTTGGAGACACTGAATGATATGGCAGCGAACCGTGAACAGGGGTGATCGCCTTTTCACTTTCTATCGAATCAGAATGATTGATCAATGTGTGTTTGTGCAGCTAGACTGTGTATTCCGTGTGTCGGCTACTAGGGCGTTGTTTGCTATTCTCATCCCTGTAGGTCCACTCCCTTTCCATCTTGTAAATTCATACTTTCTAATTCTACGAGCAGCGTGATGA
Source organism: Fasciola hepatica (assembly GCA_948099385.1). Lineage (NCBI taxonomy): Eukaryota > Metazoa > Platyhelminthes > Trematoda > Plagiorchiida > Fasciolidae > Fasciola > Fasciola hepatica. The sequence goes on along the minus strand of CANUEZ040000060.1, from coordinate 3,140,725 downwards.
GGAAGGCGGTGGTTAGTGGGGCTTGTCCTGCAATTTAACGCTGTACGATGATGATAGTTATGAGTGGGATTTATTGTATTCATCCTTGTGCAGCATGTGCGTAGTTGTTTCCAGCTATTCCTCGAATAGAAATCACTGTTTTGATTTTCAATGTTCCTCACGACTTTTCTGTCAGAGGATGATCATTTGAATGGACATTGCTCCATCCTGTGTTTAATCATATCTAATTGCGTTTCTAACTCTTACGCCCCATTTCTAGTCCCTTAATAAACGAAATTCTTCACTTAGTGGTTTTCATTTTGTTAGCACATATCCATCAACTTCTTTTGATTTGATTGGTTCGCGCCACCAGAAGTAACTCTTTTCTGAGCGGGGTCGCTACCAACCATCCTAATCTCACCCCCTCACGTAAAGCTTTTGTTTCCACTAGTGACCTTTGTCTACTGTTACTTGAACCAAATATCTGCTCACATTCTTCCTATTAAGCATACAGGAGAAACGGGTTAAGTTTTACCTGAGTACTTCCTCATCCGTGAATATTTCCTTGGTTGATCGATCTTTCACAACCGCTGCTTCGTGTATCTCTTCTGTTCATTCTTTATTCCCCCTACTAATACCCAGAGAGCAACTTTTGGTCTCTGTTGTCCGTTCGAAAACTATCTGTGCAATGGCGGACCAGGCTCCCCTTATCTGAAGTCCTATGATAATGATAACGCCCTCATGTCCCTCCTAAACCGAAATGTAGACCTTATAGGTACACTTTAGACGCTGCAGCTTCTCCCATTCATCTCGTCAGTAAATCTTCTAGCGAAAAAGTGGCGTCAGTCAGATGTTTTCCTTGATTAATCATCGTCTTTGGTTTCATTCCTCGGTCACGGCTCTTCGCCACATCATAGTCTTTTAGACGCGCACGACGAGACTGCGCCTTCGCGTAGTGTGAAGGCTTGCGTGCCTTCATGACACTAACAGCTATGCAGGATGACTTCCTTAAGCTGGAGATACAATCATGCCTGACAGGTCAATGGGTAGAAGCCAGTCGAAGTCCAGCCTCAGAGCCAGTTGATGGACAACATCTGGTTCTTACCACTTTGCACATGGAGAGGATACTCCAGCGAATAAACACTGAGAGAAACAGTTGACCGGTCTAAAAGCTTCCACTAGATGGATGTAGGAGTGGAGTAGCTAGGGTTTCTCCTGGACGATAGGAGAAGTGATCGCACTTCCTTGGGCAGCTATCGCCCGCCTAATCTGGGCAGCCCTCAGCCCAAAGGATGCTGCCCCGTCCACGTTCCGCTTGCTCCATTGGGTGCATGGGGATAGAGACTGGATCCGAAAAGCGGATCGATAAGAAAGCACCAGCGAAGACAAGACAAAACGCATGTAGTAATCAGGTCTCACGTGACAGACCAGAAGAAATTCCTTCACGGGTTCTTCGGTCACGTTCTCATGCTGGGTTAACGCTCCACTGTCTTGTGAAAGAGACTTTTGAGTCAAAAGCTCTGGTTGGGGTTCCCAAAGAAAAACCCCTTCTGCGATGTGGGCAGCCGCGAAGTATGATTCATCCAGAAACCTTCAGTGTCTTTCTTGTAAAGCGCCTTACCAATTTTTCCTATTTTAATTTAAGGTCGATGCCAAACACCACGGGTAATTGTGGCTGTGATGGAAGCAGTAGTTCAAGAGTTGGGTATAGATCAGATGCACTTTTTAAGCCTATGTGTTCACTTCATTTGGCTGCCTTTAACGTCCACACTCTATGTCAGATAGGAAACAGGCTGCCGTCGCTAGATTTCTTGACACTTTCAAAATATATGAATGGGGTGTCTCTAAAACACGCATACGAGACCCCACTTCTCTGATCATTCTTCGCACCCCAGATACAGCCTCAGTCTCACTTCACTCTTCGCGTGTCGGGCGATTCGGTGTCTAGAGCTCGTGGTCAGGCTGGCGTTGGGATTGCTTTGAGCATGAAAGCTGAGCGTGCACTGCTTGACTGGATTCCAGTCAACAGTCGTTTGTGTGCAGTTCAGTTGGACGGTTCTGTTCGTGTCAACAGTAACAGACTGAGGCGTCTATGCTTGTTCGTCGTGTCTGTGTATGCGCCGACTGACTGCAGCTCCTCTAAGACCAAGGACGAATTCTATCAGGATTTGTGTCAGCCGCTTCGAAGCGTCTTTCTTCGTCTTTACAACATTGGACTCAGATGACCATATTGTGGTTGGTCACCGCTTGCCTGGAGCAGTTGAAGATTGTCGTTCATTTTGGTCTACGCCTGTGCACTCGGATCACGCCTTGATACGTGCTCCCTTCTGCTTACGTTCTCGTCCGTGGGCGCACGAACGCAAATGCCACCCTTCCCACGCAATTGCTTTTGGACGATAACCAGCGTTAAAATTTCCAGACGGAGCTGCGTAAACGACTGTCCATGCAGCCGGATGCGCACGACCAAGATGAACGCTGGGAACAGATCAAGGAAACTTTGTATGCCGCTTCGAATGTTACCCAGAACTCGGGTTGAAGTCGGTCTCACAAACGATGGATATGTTCGACATCAGTTGCTCTGTTGAATGCTTGCAGATACGTCCCTCTGGATGCCACGTTCAGTGAAGTGCGTAAATCCCTGAAACGCCAACTGACTAGGAGCCTGAGGAATGATCGTGCGCAGTGGTAGATTGGGAAATGTTAGGAAATGGAAAAGGCTCACAATCATTTCCGTTTGATTAGGGATGCCGGTCCATGGAAGCCTGATTTTAGTGAGTTAATTAAGGAATCCGACGGCTCACTGATTCACTCTCAGGGATGTCGTCTGGACCGTTGGTCGGAGCACTTCAAGGAACAATTCAGTTGGCCCACTTCAACGGTAGAACTTCCAAATATACTTGCCAGCGAAACGATGCAAGTGAATATCACTCCTCCATCACAAAAGGAGGGAGAAAAGATACAAAGCTGCTGGACCGGATGGGATGTCTCCATCTTTTTTCAAGGATGGAGGCGAAGCTTTGATTTCGGTGTTAATAAAACTCCGCATTATTTGGGATAGTGAGCAGATTCCCAGGGATTAGTGTGAATCGGTGATTGTGCAGACTTACAAGAAAGGTGACAAATCCTCTTGTGAAAACCACAGATGAATTATCTTGATAAGTATCGCGTCCAAACTGCTCACCAGTCTTATTCTCGACCGGTTATGCAGTGCCCGCGTGAGAATCAAGCCGGTTTCAGACCTGGTTGGGGTTGTATCGATCACATTTTCACTCTTCGGCAGGCATTACAGCACACACACACACACACATCTTCCGTAGACCCACGGTTTCAGTCTTTCCTGATCTGAATACGCTGTTCGATTCAGTCGATCTCACAGTTCTCTGGCGCTGCCTCTCATTGAAAGGTGTGCCAGAGTTCATTCCTCTTTTCCAATGCTTTTATGCGAACATCTGAAGCCGAGTTCGTGCTTACGGCTATCTTTCACCCGAGTTCACCACAAGAAGTGATATTCATCAGGGTTGTTCTATTTTGCCCTTCTTCTTCAGTTTTGTGAATGAATTTATTCTTCAGATAGTTTTATCCTCATGCGATAGTATTGGCGTCGATCTTTGGTCAGGCAGTAAACTGTGTGACTTGGAGTAAGCGGACGATATTGTTCTTCGGAGTGAAGATCCAGGTAAGTTGCAAGCTCTTTTAGAAAGCCTTAATAACAATGTAGGAATGTTTGGGATGCAATTTGTACCTTCAAAGTATAGAATGCTGTTGCAGAGCTGGATTGGTTCAACATCAAACCTCTTCCTGGTAGGGAAAGCTCTAGCTAGGGTACAGTGTACAGTGCGGCGGTTAGGTCCGTTCTTCTGTCTGGTCCAGAAACATGGCCGTTGAGGGTAGAAGATAAGCAAAGATTGTCGGTGTTCGAGCATCGATGTCGCCGTAGCAGTGCCCGAATATGGTGGGAACACCGTATCAGCAATGCTGAGGTTCGGCGTAAGGTGTTGGGAACCAGAGGTCAGTCTCTGGATCAAGTGCTGAATCTAAACAGACTAAGGTGGTTGGGACGTGTGGTACGCATGCACACCAATAGACTTCCTCAGCGAACGCTGTTCTCTGAGGCAGGTAGTGATTGGAAGGTAAGTCGAGGTGGTCAGTCCATGACATGGAAAAATGGTATGAAAACCGTGACCAGTGGACTTGGCCACGTAGGACGTGTTAGACTTCCAGGTTGGGGTCCACATGATCCGTCTACTAAATGGTTGGGGACATTAAGTGGTATGGCTAGGTGTTGCGTCCAGTGGAGTAATTGCATTCAGAATCTTTCCTTGTTGTCTTGATTTCCTCTTGGTACTTCGACTTCTATTCTTTCTGTCCTTTACTGGACGATGATGGAAGGTAGCAACCTAAACCAGAGCACAGAAGTGTGAGGTTAATGGTTAAATGAACTGAACTGAACTGGACGCGCACAGCAGTTGTTTGCTTAGTCATTCAGTTGCTTCACTGAAAGAGTACATTGCACCAAGTTTGGCACGAAATCTTCGACACACTTGATGAGCAATTCTGGAGGTCTCCAGTGCACTGTTGTTCCACCAGGCTTGTTTTCCACTTACGTCAGTAATCCGTTCCTCACCTCTCCTGCTTTTGTATTCAAGTACGCAGTCGATATCGTTTTGCGTTAAACCGACTGCACTTATGATTTCAATGCTTTCACGGAAACTTTGTCAAATGTTAAACATTGCATAAGATTCAGGCTCTTCGTGCCAACAATACATTCTGTCCCAGACCCCGCAATCAATTCTGTCTGCGTGTTCTACTTATATTTATTGTTTTGAGAACAAACAACGTAGCGAACAAGCTGGTTTACAATTATTCGTACTCATACCAATTCACAGTAATAAATATGACTCACAAAACATGAAGGGAGGATGATAGTTCAAATCTCTCTGGGCACATGCGTGTGTGTATGTGAAATTAATCACAGGATGGAATGTTCAAGTGGTTGTATACGTGTTCGGGAACAAGAAGTAAGCCAAGGAAGCCTAAGTGCTTGCACAAATTGTTTCTGTTTCTTTGTGCTAGCACTTATGCTCCCTTGGTCCACTTCTTGTTCCCGAACACATACGCAACCACCTGAACATTCCGCACTGGTCAATTTCACATGCACACACGCATGTTTATAGACAGACTTGGATTATCATTCCTCCTGTTTTGTGGGTCGTATTTATTGTTTTTTATTGGTATGAGTATGAATAACTGAAAACGAGCTTGTTCGTCAGGCTGTTTCACCCTCGGATACCTGTAGATCTTGTTAGACTTCCTGGTTGGTATTCACGGGTTTCCCCTACCGACAGTAGTCGGCCTAGCCAGATGCTTTTGTCGATCATGTACTCATATTAGAACTCTTCTCCCCTCCGTAGATTCCAACTTAAACCACTCTTAGAGTCTCATTTGCTTATTATGCTTTGATTTATTTTATTTGTGGTTTCGTTTTATGGTGAGTTAGAATCCATACCAGGGGTCCGAATTAATTAGAAGGATTGGGCTCACAGGGATCCTGTGAATCGTTGCTTATTGTGATTAGATGACTGGCGCGTTCTTTTTTAAATCTTGATGAGACTGTTCCCCATTTTTTGTCTTATATCTATTCTCCAATATGCGCATCAGATGTAACACAAAATATCTACTGTCGGTATTTTCAAATATCTCAGTGTAAGTAGAATGTATACGGAGCCCTTTGCGAATTGCGGCTTTTTTACACTGGTGGCTATTGTGATCCAATATCTTCCATTCTCTAACTTTTTCTCACCTAGATCAACACAACTTCTGGACTTCTTTATCGCGGTGCTCACACTACCCCGTCTGGCATATCCGGTGCCCCGTTCCGAGCCGCGTGATCGTCCGGACTCAACCACAGCTCTCACTGAGCTTCACCAGCTTAGTCCGGATGAGGTAATCAGTTTGATCATGCACATTATTCGTGAAGCCGATCAAATTGCATCCAAGTCGCATGGACGCGTCGTTCAGGTATGTACGCAATTTATCGAGTTTGTTCTGTCCAACGTACTACTCACCGAATAATACCGAACTAGGTTGTTGGCATTCGATCGCTTCACCATTATTACACGCACACCAGTGCAGCGGGAGAGGTATACACCATAGCCTTGAAGGTTCCCTGCTCTATTAGAGATAGCCGAGACTTGGAATGGATAACTGAACGAGATCCCAGTAGGTCAGACGTAGCAATGAGTCGTATGACAGGATTCTAATTTCTTACCTCCGAGGTGGTAACTTAACACTCAAGGTCACTTGATTACCACCGGTCACACTTCTGCCTTCGAACAACGCAAAAGCGTGCACTTTCTTTGATGCTCGGTCTGGATTCGTTCCTTACTTGGTAGGCAATAAACCTCATTAGTACGCAGCGCCGCAGATGACTTTGATTGACCGTTCCTCATGAAGTCTACCGTAGTTTATGGTTCATACCGCCTGGACTGTTTTATGAAACGTTTGTGATTCGCGTGCCTAGGTCAATAGTTTGAAGTTTATGAATGTTAATAATTAAAGCTACATATACCACAAATACTCGTGAGTATTGCTCATCATTGGACTATTGTGCAAAGCTCTTCAGGCCATATATTATATATATATATATATATATATATATATATATATATATATATATATATAGCCGTAATAATCGTAATACTTGAAGGCATGTAACTAAAATATAACTTAAGGCATAAATATCTATGATTATGCAAACCGCGGCATCGTTGAATTGAAAAAACTCATGGCATGTATCTGTCTAGTTTCAGCTGCAATCCATTCCACAGCTTGTTCCCCAGGAGCTGAGTAGTCATCTTTAACGCACTTTTTCTTACTGAAGCCAAACAGTGTGAAAAACGTGGACTCATTTCCGTGAAATTAGTTTGTCTCTCGGTTAGAAACTGCTGAGTTATTCAATTTACACCATGTGCCCAACAAACAACGCTAAATCACAGGTTCTGTCCGCACTCATCATGTTGCTAACTTCTAATTTCATCCTGTCAGACAATTGATGCGGCGCTTTCCGGACGAATGGTGTGTCTCAACGTGGTTGTCACGCAACATTCAGCTTTGTGTGTTTCCTATTTGGAGTTGTTATCCGGCTGCCTCTCTCTAGATGATGCGACTCGTTTAGATGTTCAGTTCACACCGCTGCTCTTAGCACGCCACCCCTGCAAATCGCAGTCTACCGCGCTCAGGCGCTTGACCGCTTTGCGTCTGCTTGCAATTCTCTATCAGCGGTGGCCGGGTACACTTGGTTTGATTCAGTCTCCACTGGCAAAAGCTTGGACTACTCAGCCGTGGAGAATTCGTGACCGTGCGTACAATCACTCCTGGCTAAAAGCCATCGCTGATCAGTGCGAACAACCCTTAGGTAATGTGGACAGTATATCCCAACCGGAGGTAAGCGCCTCAACGTCTTCTTCTATCCGGTTTGTTCCAGGTTCATTGATGAAGATTCTTTTCAGTTCTTTTATCGACGAAAACCCTCACAGACACCACATTGTTTTCTTTGTTGAAATTTTTATTGGCTGTGTTTGCCACTCAAGAAGATCTTGACATGATTTGGATTCCGAGTCCGAAGATCTTCATCACAATTGGCTCTCTTTGAATGCCTTTCCAGAACAACGTTCATCACTCCCGGTACTCATGAAACAGCTGTTCAATATGATTCCCTAAACCCTATCATTTTCTTATTGAACGGTAGCATTGGATGAAGAGTTATGCTGCAGTGACTCCACCTCCCATTATGTTGGGTGGAAGTATTGGAGATACACAGAGCTTCCATCCTTGTTTTTGGTGTCACATTTTTTACCTAATCATTTTCAAAAGTCATCAGTAAATGGAAGTATTGTTTTAGTCTGAGTCCAGCGACATTTGTTCCTGCATATTTAGATCTTACATAATGAGAGATTCATCATGTGGTGTGAACGTTCAAACCATGGAAGCACTTTACAGCTGTTTCATCCTTGTTAGGAATCATCAGCAGTCCCAACTGGGGCTCGAAGCCGGGGTGAGCGATTGTGAATCGAACACCTTAACGACAAAGGCATCTGGGCTGGCTCTTAACGGTTTATTGGACTTATACGCCACATGAAACAGCGCCCTTCCGACAGTGGTTTGAACGTTCACACTGCATGATGAATCTCACATTATGCAAAATCTAATCTCCTACTACTCATATTGGGATTGTTTGGGACTGTCCACAAATGTCGTTTTTGACGAAGAAGCTCTTATTAGTCTTTGTTCATATATTGAGGTTCTTTTTCATCGATTATTTCCGTAGACAAACCGATCTGAACGATAACTGTTGGGTTAATCCGCTATGCTGTCTTGCTACAGTTCACGTGATGTAAGAACTGGTGATAAAATTGTTAAAATTGTGAAATTAGAAAGAATACTATGTTATGTTTCTGGTCATAAAAGGCTTATGGGTTTCATTATTTGCATATTTCCGCATGAATGCAACGGAAGGGACGTGCCTCATAACCTCAAATGCTCACTGCATAACCGGCTATTTGACCCAGAGAATCTTAAGGTCCTAATATGTCAAATGGGCTCGCGATGCAGGTGATAACATAACTGTTTACAACAGCCGGTCCCGGCGATGGCGGGGTTCGTCTTCTGTCCGCCGGCACCTTGTTTGTCGATCAGTTTTTCGGATTCAGTTCTTTGCTCTATGCACCCTATAATGCAAGCGGAAATTAGATCGAGTAGCAGTCTCTGAACTGTGGACTGTCTAGTGTTGGCGGGAGATAACTGATCAGCAAGTTGCGATAACATCTCTCATTATCTAATCTTATTCCTATGTCGCTAAAACTGCACCTGCTTCTTGTTCATGTTCATATTTTAGATTGATCGTCTCGGACCATTGCTTTTGGTTAGTTTGACTTCGAGCAACAGCACCCTAGAAGAATCGGTTCAGTTATCGTGCAAATCTTTGTTCGTGCATCATTCACGGGCTGCGCTGCGCCTTCTCCCTGTTCTGGCTGCTCTGAGTGAAGGTCGACTCGGACTGAGTTGGGCACAGTTTTCCGGTCGCCGTTATCATCTTCTGTTTGCTGAGTTACTTCATCTGCTCGAACTTTTGGTACCATTTGGAACTGACGAAGAGAGTGATGCGGATGGCCAATCCGCCCTAGATGTGGATTGCAACGCGAGCTCAAGCTCAGCGCTGTTTAGTGACGAGGCAATTTTGCATCGGTAATTTTTTTGTTTTGATCTCTGTACTTTTCCCTTCTTAGCACTTCGGTTCGTCTTTTGCCTCATGGTTAATTTCGCATTGTGTTTCACTCATGAGAAAATCTGTTCCATCGACTAAAGCAACCGGGATCATTGGATCCTATCTTTAAGACCTACTAAACCAATATTTAGCATGTGCGTATTTTACTGTGCCTCGAATGATGTGATGTGATTTGGCCCGCATGTTAACCCCCCCCCCCCCCCCCCCGAAAACATATATGAGAAGGGTGGCCAACTGACAGAGAGCTTTCCTTCCAGCCATATCCCTTCTTCCCACGCACTATAAAAGAGTAAAATTACGCTCTGAAACAGCTCCTTGATGGACAATGGCAGTTGGGACCAGGTTCCAAGTCACCAGAATTGCTCATCACGTGCTTGCAATATGGTTGCTGAAGTGATGCTCCTGCTTTTCTGTTACCAAATATGGTTTTATGGTGTGGATTTAGGTGTTGGTCAGATTACGTCACTTCATTTATATATATATATATATATATATATATATATATATATATATATATATATATATATATATATATATATATATATATATATATATATATATATATATATAGCGGTTTGAGATCAAGCAAGGTACCAACGCAACGGGTAGAAAATAGGGTAAGGGGCGCAGAATACAGTGAAACAGACAGTTGGCTGGAGAGAAAAAAATGCTGATTTTTTTAGATTTTCATCGTACACTTCCTAAGTATTTTTGTCATTTTGTTTGTCGGAATGACATTTTTTTGATTACGGGGCACGATAGTTCGACAGATGGATCGCGCCACTGATTTCTATTTTCAGCCACCTCCGTCGACATCTCTAAGCAACAACAATCCCCATCCGTTGGACCCCAACCAGGAAGGCAGCAAGCTCCAACCGAAGCCAGTGCTGATGCTAGACTTTTCATACCTCTACGCCAAGTCATGGTCCGACCGCCGCGTCACTTCTCCCGGCGTTGCCCAGTATGGAAAGGTAGACGATACGTAGGCATTCGTAAAACATAACCGAGCCGTCGGAGGTGGTGTAGTGATCACTTCGTTGAAAATGCGGCTATCCGTGCCTAGCACACGACAGCGCATCTCGTCATTACCCAGCCGATATTCCCGTCGGACGCAAGCAGTGCTTCGGAGACATCAGTTGTCGAACACAGAAAGACGCCGAGCATCCTCAGCGCGAAGTGGCCTGGTCTCGCAACCGTAGAGTAATACATTGCGAACCGCAGCGACGTACACCCGTCCCTTAAGAGAGAGCCGGGTGTCACGGCGGCGCCACAGGTATCGCAGGTTTGCGAAAGCTGCTTTGGCTCGCGCTATGCGTGAGTTGATCTCTCTCGTAATACCACCTCCAGCTGTCAGCAAGCTCCCTAGGTACTTAAAGTTGGTGACTAACTCTGGCTGGTCACCACAAAGGGTGATCGCAGCCACACACTCCTGCCAATCTTGCAAAACGCTGCACTTGGAAGGCGCGAAGTGCATTCCATATCTGGATACCTCAATCGCCAAGCAGTCCAAAGCATATTGCACTGTCTGTGCATTATTACTCAACAAGGCGATATCATCGGCATATTCGAAGTCGAAAACTGTGTTCCCTGGGAGGAGTTCAACTCCACCACTCGTATGACCAGACAGAGCATTTCGCAGAACATTCTCTATGGCAAAGTTGAAGAGAAACGGGGATAAAGGTCAACCTTTTCGGACTCCACTGGAGGCGACAGAAGGGGATGAAAGCCTGCCGTAGACCCACACCCGACCTGAAGTATGACAATACAACTCTTTGAGGATTGATGCATACTTCTGAGGTGCTCCACTTCTCAGCAAACAACTCCACAGTGCAATCCTATCGATGGAGTCAAAGGCCTCGCGAAAGTGTGGAAAGTGTGACGGTGCTCTGGCAGTTGTCGGAGAATGAAGACTTGATCGGTACATCCAAGACCGGCACGAAACCCAGCCTGTTCCTGACGAGTCTGTTTTCACGCGTTTTGTACAACTTGGGAAGTATGACAGACGCAAGCAACTTCGACGCCATTGGAATAAGGCTTACTTCCGTATCGTTAGCACAGTCACCGCGCGAGCCTTTCATTAAGATGGGAACGACAATCGATTTCTCTCCCCACAAGGACGGGACCTGCTCAGAATTCCAAACTTTTGGGAACAAAACACAACGGTTTCCAGTTACCTGCTTTGCTTTACTGCTTCTGGCTCCTTGGAGAGGATAAGCTGGTTTCATGAATATCTGTGATATCGACTGCTCGTGTTGAGCGGTTGGCCGCAACATCCTTGCACATGTCGATCCGGTTCAATCTCGCCACGTTTATTCATGTCCTCGAAAGCGGGGTCCGGGAAGGTTTTTTATTGGCCTCCTCTTCGGTGACACCAGTCTGGGCATGGAGATGGTGGCAGAACAATACCGGCTAGGATGTGGTCAGATTTACGGAGGACTTACCAAAATCACTGCAGTCGGCGGAGTTGTATGCACGTTGAAAGATGGACAATGCGGCAGCCATTTCTAATGATTTCATTCGAGATTCTGTCACGCCTTATCATTTTTAAAATAGACCCAAGACACCAGTGATAGGAAACTTCTAGTCGCCTGATATCCTTAACTCGGAATGGCCAGGTTTCGCAGCCTTTCAGTGGGACTTGTCGGACCGCTGCAATAAATACCCTCAGCTTGACCTTCAGAGTAATTTCGTTCCGCCTCCAGAAGGTGTTTCGAAGCTGTAGAAACACCGTTCGAGCCGCTTCAGTACGCCGCTTGATATCATCCGTGGCCTGTCCATTTGGCGGGATGGCGGAGCCGAGATAATTTCTATCGTTTGGCTATTTTGTTGTATGGTTCGATTCGCATGACTAATGGGTATTATGAACATCTTGGTTTTGCTGGTATTGACCTCAAAACCAATTTGCGAAGCATACTTATCAACCCGATCAAGGGCCACTCGCAAGGTGGTCAGTTCCTCCCCGAGCACCACTACATCGTCTGCAAATTCAAGGTCCGTAATAGGACAGTCTGTGAAAACTTGGATGCCCTGATAACCGTCTATTGCGCTTTGCATAACCCGATATACGGCAAAGTGGAACAGCGCTGGAGATAGCGGGCATCCTTGTCATTCTCCTGACTTCATTTCGAATGGACGAGACTCTTCGCCGTAAGCTGGAACACATGTTTCGTCCCCTTGTAATACTTTATCAAACTGGCCAGCTTGAATTGGACGCTGTCCGCGAGCATTATCTTTCACAATGAGTTGGATTGCCTAATGTAAGTAGTATCTATGGCTGGACGGAAGTTTATTGGAATCCGTTTTCGCCGTTATTGCCGCCTACCTGATATTCCTCTGTTCACTCATCCTTATGCTTGTACACCACGTATGTGATTTATTCATTGCAGCGTAACTTATGCATCTGGAGGTTAACTGCGACTAACCCACATAGAACTATTAGTGAGTCACAGTTGGGATTCCTTCGTGGACTCTCCTAACGGTAGCATCCACTCACACTCCAGATGCACAAATTAGATTGATCTGAATGAAATACATACGAAGTGTACAAGTAAAATGATGAATGAACAGGAATACCGAACACTTGTACCTGATGAGTGGAAATAACCGTGAGATCGGTCGTGTGTGCTGAATACCTTAGTCCGTCCATCTGCAAACACTATTCACATCGAGCCGTGTAATTGGCCACCGTCTCATCCAGGCCGGGACTGGTGCCTTGCGGTACAGTTCGCTTTCGAACAGAAAAGTCTACTCTAGACTAAGCGACCGAGCAGTAAAACAGCCCACAACATATTCAGCACCGTGACAGATATCGGTAATACAGTGATTTACTGGTACCTCACACTCACGAACGATCATTCTCTTACACCGTACACAACAACTCGTTTTTTTTCCTATCGCTTAGCTCCACTTAATTTCCTCATTCTCCTCATCTTTCACATCTAACGGGAACTTCGATAATCTGTACTAGCTGCAGGGCCTTTGGCAGAAATCCTGGTCGTGTTCTGTTATCCTTTCTCAATCAGTTTAGAAGTCACGTTGAACTCGTTCTCACTAACTGATTCCCTCATTCGTCCTCGATGCCCATGCAAACTAGCCACGTTCAACGTACGAATTCGTATGTGTATTAGACAATGGGTAGGTTCAGCCCGTGTACTTGGGTCCCTTGCTGTTCCGACACACTTCCCGTAGTCGATTTTGAGAGATCTGCCTACTAAGGCGGAGATCCACAGGGAATTCCAGGTCTTGGGACATCACAAAGCACCGGGCTCTGATAATCTTCCTCTAGCCCGTTTTAAGACGGTCTAGTACAGTCTGTTGAAGAACTTCATGTTTTGTTTTCCAAGGTTTGGAGTTCTGAGGAAGTCTACTCCTTTGGGGTTAATTGACTGTTGTCCTCATACTTAAGAAGAGCTCGCGCAGTAACTGCGCCAACCATAAGGCGTAAGCCGTATCCCGAAAGTTTCGACGTTGCTGGTGTCTGTCATGCCTCCCAGGTTGTAACAAACTCATGAAGACAGACTCGCCAGGAACAGGTTGGGTTTACCACCGCTTGTTCGTGCATCGATCAAATCTTCATTCTCCGACAGTTGCTAGTGCACCGTTATACTTTCCAGGGACCAATGAGTATCGCGTTTCTAGACATTCGCGCGGTCTTAAACTCCGTCGATAGGAAGTGTTTGTTAAGAAATGGAGTACCTTAGAACCATGTGCTGGTCCTCAGCTGTACCGTCATACCTTCGATCGGGTAGGGTTTACGGTCACATTTCGTCCTCTTTTTTCGTCTCCAGTGGATTTCGACAGGGTGACCCCATATCCTCATTTTCTCAACTTCGCCATAGTGGATATATCATAGAATGCCTAGTATCGTTCACCCAATTGGCAGCCTCAGGTTGGCCGCGACCCCATTCCTAAAATATTGTATCATTCTTTTACGGTAAAAGGGGAGTGAATAACAGAATTAAAAAATGGCAGACTGTATAGTCTAACTCCTCCCACGGAACAGAGTTTTCGACTTAGGATACGCCGATGATATCATCGTCTTGCTGGGTGATAATACGTAAGCAATGCTATATATTTTGGTCCACCTGTTGATTCAGGGGCCTATACGTTTGATCAATCTATGTGGTGGAGATGTCGATAACTTAAATAGCCTCGCGAGTTTGACTGGAGCCGGAGGTAGTATTGAGGACAGGATCACAACAAACAGCGAGAGACAGAGCAGCTTTCGTGAAATTACGACACATGTGTCGTTACCGTGACATCTGGCTATTCTTTTAGGGACGGATGTGCACCGCCGCCATTCGCAGTCTTTTGCCTTATCGCTACAAGATCTGTCTACTTCGCGTTCACAATGGTCGGCTTCTGAAACATAGCTCGCATCTGGTGCGAGTACTGGACTGGGACTGACGGGGTTCGTCGTCGTGCATTGAGGGCGGATGGCCTTTTCCCGCACAGTAAACCACTTCCGATGACGTGCCTGCCCATCAGCAACCTTTCCGTGCCCTATTCGCACGAGCTGGGCGTGGCTGGTATAAGCGACGCTGCAGTCAGGCCATGATTTGGCGAAAATATGTGGAGCGTCTGCACTGGTTTCGGTTGCTGTTTCCTGTCATCCTAGTTGGGGCCCGCGGGATGAGGATTGTCTAGGGTTGGAGACATTGGTGGACATGGCTGAGAATAGAAGGCAGTTGTGCAAATGCTCTACGGTATACATACACAGCGCGACAAAAGTATGAGATCGCCCTCCCCCCCCCCCCCGCACTTTCATTTTCTCGGATGTTTCCGCTTCTGTATTCTCAAACGAAACCATATCTGATCAGAACGACCGTGTACCCATTGCCATTCAGGATACGAAATTTCAAAACAAAAAATTATTTTGAGCTAATTATATCAGCTCGGTCTCTGTAGTTTCCACTTAAAATCGTGTGCAACGCCTATTCTGCTCGAGAATCGCGAGACATCTCAGCATACTTCTTACGAGACCTGTGATCATCCCTTGGTCAATATTCAGACATTTTTGCTCGAGGGCGGTTACCAATTCACTCGTTGACCGGTAATCCATGGCATCCTCGTACCCCTGACAAATTTACCCCACAGGTTCTCAATCGGGTTTAGATCCGGGCCGTAGGTTGACCATTGTTATGGCCTTGATCCCACGGAAAAGCAGCCAACACTTTGTAGTTTATTAGCAGTGGACAGAATCATTATCATTGTTGAAATATGGCTTCATCATGTAATCTGTTGATCACTAGCAGGAGCAAAAACTGCTCCAACATACGAATGTGCCCAACGGAATCTTATATATCCTCAGATATAAATATCTCACTTTGCCCTTTGTCGTTGTTTCTTTGACTGAAAGTTCTAATTTTCCGGTGGCATACCAGTAATGATTCCAAGTATCCGGTCCATCCACTAAAGTAGATATTTCCCCACTTTTCTGTCCATATTACGTGTGTTTCAGTCCATGATAAGCGTTTTTCTTTATGCAGCGATGTGCTTCCATTTTTTTCGGATATCATCCACGGTAGAACTTTCTGCGTTCTTTATAACGTTCGTTTCGAAACACTGGCTTCGATCAAAGCTTTGGATGTAGACGAGGAGCATGTGTTATTGGAGGCTCGACGAATTAGTTTGTGTTCGTCCAATTTCGTTAGTTTTTTTTTTGAACGACCCATCCGCTTTTTAGGCGCACATTGCTCGTTGCATTCCGGATACTGTCGTAGATTTTCCTGGCCTCAAAGATGTGTTCCCATGAAAAGCTGCAGTACATTAGATTGCAGTTACTCCTGGTGTATTTTGCATATTTGGATTTTCAATTGATAAATCATTCGAGAGTTATTCCATATGGAATTGTCACATTCGACAGTAAGTAACCTGTTATCTGAGTGCATTCTTTTCTACACTTAAATTGCCCTCCTGTAGATCCGCTATCGAACACCTCCTGGCCAATATGATACGTATGCTTGCACGTTTTCGTCATCAAGTACGAAAGTTGGGTGGATTTGCCGGGCGAATTAGTCGGTTTTTGGAGTCTTATACCAATTGTGAGACAGGCAGGCAGATTTTGGCTAACGTGTTTAGGACGGTTCCTGATGAAATGAATCTACTGGTCACGGAGTTTGACGAACTTGCCTCGCTTCCGACAATCATAGGCTTCACACGTGAAAAAGGTGATCCCACGGTCAGCGAATCGTCTTCGACGTTTAGTTTTTCGAGTTCCACTGCCCACTCCGGTCGTACAACGCGTCGTTGGAATGTGGCTGTGCAACCGTTCCGGCAACGTCTTCAAACCAGCAATAGCATTCAAGGTAACTCTATCAGTCAAACTGAAAATTAGCATTATTATGGAATCTGCACATAGAAACATTGCCACAATATTTGTAACTCGGAATTGAAATTCCTACTTTCCAGCTACAACTGAACTACTCGAAGACCTGGATGAAACCTCAAAGAGAAAAGTGGACGTGCTTCTACATTTCAAGGTAACCGCATCAGTTCGCTCATTTCTAAAACAAAAGTTGCCTGCCCTCTAAAGTTGCTCCAGTTCCTCCTGTCCACAATTTATGGCCTACAGTGGTGGGGAATACTGCATTGACTGTGCTCATCTGACTGTCTTTAGTCAACTTTTTTTTGGTGAAGGGTTTTCTCGATGATACCTTGATGTTACATCCGTATAAACGTGTCAGTTAAAAACAAGCCCAGGCGAATAATTATTTTCAATGTTTTTAAAACACGGATACAGCCGATCCCAAACGGCTCCATGGTTGTCTCCTATTCTAGTGAATTTGTGACGCACTTCACGTCGGTACACATGAAATTGTACCGCTCGCACTGAATAAGTCAAGATGGGTCCGCAACAATTTCGATGATTTGGCTGACATTGGTCATCGAGCAGATTTCAATCAGGCATTTAGGATACTTTACCGGGTGCTTGGGAACAGCTCGATACAGTTCTGGATGCGCTCACGATTAATCGGCTTTGATCATCGGAATAAGACAGTTAACACCTGATGTCCTTACACAGAAACGATTACTTCACGCCCTCCACCTCCAAAGACCTACGATCATTCTGACACATCCATACATACAGAGAGAGAGAGAACTCATTCAGAAATTCGGCATCACTATGTGAATTAAATAACCCCCGGTT
This sequence comes from Fasciola hepatica, assembly GCA_948099385.1. NCBI lineage: Eukaryota > Metazoa > Platyhelminthes > Trematoda > Plagiorchiida > Fasciolidae > Fasciola > Fasciola hepatica. The sequence continues at coordinate 3,123,314 of CANUEZ040000060.1, read as the reverse complement.
AATAGTTACGCTCTATCACGTTTCCCAATAGAACGGCTCCATGGCTGTCTTCGCGAATGCACACTGGTTAGATATGTTTAGGCCGTTTCACTTTTCCGTGGGTATAACGTCAAATAATTTGTGACGTCGTGTTCGCCTAAACTTGTGTCCCTCATATGTCTATAGGTAATTTCAACCGATTGGAGTGCATAAATGTTCCATATGAAAACATTTTTCCGTATGTATGTGACTGAAAGCGTCTTAGCTGAACATCCGTAGGTAGAAATAAACTTCTTTGTGTCTTCCTGGCACTGCGTTGTTCTGCTTTCCACGTTTTTCGCGCATAGGATAGCTCCGTATAGCGCCGAGATTTTCTCGCAAGTGAAACACATTGTTGTAGGGTCGGCCTAATATCTGTCTCAATTATTTTTTTTTTGCGGAAACATCCAGTAGCCACATTCTTGCTTGGCGATTTCGGTTCATGTAGTGCCACGCCAGGTAAGACTAATTTTCTACCTTTGTCCTTATTTTTTTTCGGGCTTTCGTCAACGAGCTGAAAGACCATCGATGTCTGGTAGTTTTTTTTATGATTACAACACCTACCCTATGCATGGTGTGCTAAATTGTTCACGCAACAAAATTTACGTGATCGGAGTAATTTTTGTTGGATTCGTTGGTAATATTATGACCATTTGGCCGACAACCAGCGAGGGGCCATCATTATTGACCAAAATTTCTGAAGCTCAACGTGACTTCGCACGAGAACAATCACTAAACGCTGAAGCGTATGTATGTGTTCTATCGTTTGCTTACCGTAACAGAATGAAGAGTCGATAATGTAATCGAACGATCACACATTCTGATAAGGTTCTGGACAGTAAGAAGCCAAGCTTTGTTCAAAGGGTCCATCAATTCACTGAAGTATACATCCTAAAATAAGCAACGATAGCTCCGGAAAACATCGTGCAAACTAATTTTCATAACTGTTCCGCTTAGGAAGTACTGTGCCTTGAGCCGTACAACCGGATCGTATGAATACACTATCTGGTTGTACTCCGAAACAGTCTTAGTTCACATAAGTTTTAATCGTCATTGCTGTAACAGTACAGTTCATGGTTTGTAAATGCAGCTGATCACTACCATCATCTTTTTTCTTTTCACAGTCGGATTTGATACGTCTAATCTCACATCCGAACGAATCCATCTGTTCCCTGTCATTACGTTTGCTGCTACGTTTGATGGTACAGTTCCCCCGGTGTGCCCCAGCTATCATCGAATCTGGAATATTACCTTATCTTTCCCCGAAGATGTTGGATCAAAGCAGTTTACATGTTCCTATCTTGGAATCACTGCCTTTCTTCTGCTTCTTAGCCCCGCTGTTGGCTCCCAAATTGTTGCATGCATGTGCTGAAACAATTTTATTCCGTGTGCCGGACTCATCCAGCTATGAGGCTCTGTCAGCTATAGAGGAGACTGTTCGCCGACTTGCATTGGACGGACTGGATGCGGCTTGTGTGGAACACGCAGCATCCGCTTTGATCAGTCGCACTAATTTGATTCATGGGGGCGGACCGTCTAGCTAGCGAGTCCGTTTTTTTACTTTCACCTCCGCCCCCCCCCCCACCCCCGATCCCAATCCACATGGTACCTGTTTGTATATAGCTTGCCCGACCCTAGTAAAACAAATGCTCCTACGACATTGTGTATTATGCTGTCCAGAAAAAGTGCCTTTCTGTTTTTCTCTTTTACGCTGATTCCGTTTATCGTTTAATGGTTTGGGAATCGAAATTCGAATTATTCTGAGTTTCTCAGCATGAAGTAAGCTGTAGTCATGTACATCTGAGTAGCCTGTAACTCTATATCGAAACCCAGTTGTGGTTTGACGCACCGTTTATCATAACCGAAAACCCGTTGGGATAAGCTATTATTGCGCATTTCAACACGTTAAACTGACAACGTCTGGGAAGGCCTCTTATATGTTTATCCTTTTGAGACAACCCCTCGTTGAGCACTGGAAATTTCCTCATCTACAGCTACAATACCTGTTGATTTACACCCATCTCGTTGATTCGATCTAAATGCCTAAGACCATCGGTTTTCTGTTTCTACTTTGTTATCTCCATTTTTTAAACACTTAGTGAATTGTGGTGAAAGGGCTAAATCCCATGCTCTAAAGATACTGTGAAAGTCACTGATCTCCGACCCAGGTTATTCATCTCACTTTTAAATAAAGGAAGTGGAAAAGAGATTAGAAGTAAATGGAAAATGGAACAATAAGATTTCTTGTTGTTTTACTGTCTTAAGCAATAACGAAGCCATACAAGGTTAAAGGCTTACATCTGGGGACACAGACTTAATGCGAGTGACTGGTGGCCTGTGTATGGGTCGAGTGATGAGAGTACAACGGGAAAGGACTCACAAAAAAATGCTTAGAGAGCGAAAACCAAACCAGCAACAACGGAAGAGTTTCGGTGATTACAGATCAAAAGATGGGAGAGGAGCTTCAATGACATGATTGGTCTTGCTCTGGTCACGATCAAGAAAGAAATGATGGCGATACATCTGCCTTACACAGGGCTGTATTATGTAAGTAGAAAACTAATTTGTGTCCAGCTCAGTATTCGGTGGGCAGTGGCGGAGCTGTACCTCGTTCTGGAAGAGGTAACCAATGTGGTGCGCAGCTTAAGCAGTTATAGATGCGATAAAACCCTGGAGAAAGGGTAATCTGCTGAGGTTTTGCTCATCATTCGGTCGATTGCATAGCTGAATAACACCGGTGAGAGATGGCAACCCTATCTGACTCCCGAATTAATTGTGAACTTAGAAGATTCTTCGCCATATGTACAAACAAGTGTGCTAGTGGAGGCATGGTGAGCCCTCAGATCCTTGAGCATTTCACAGGAATATCGTTGGATTCTAGTATACCCCATGGGTGTTCACGATTAACCGAGTCAAAGGCGACGAAGCAGGCTGTTGTTGGCTGCTGGAATTTGTACTGGTGTTCCAGTACTCGACGCAATGTGAACATTTGGTCCATGCAGCCTCTCCCACGGCGGTAAACCTCTTGGATCGTTCGAGCGCAGGAGTTTCTCAACTGAGAAGCGATTGAACAGCAGCACGCAGAAAATATTTGCATCGATTTCAATCAGATCGATCCTCCGGTAGTTCTCGCACACCGTCTTGTCTTCTTTCTTGGGAACTAGTAATGGAATAGACGCGTCCTTACCCTCGGAAATGTCCTTTTTCCCATGTAGATCGGAATAGTTCGTGTAGCACGTCTATTGGTGACGACAAACAGGTCTATGAATGAACAAATCACAGCTCTATCCGCTGTGCATAGTCCTTAGAAAACACTTTGGACTGGATGTTGTCTGTAGCTTCGTTATCCTTGTTTCCTGGGTATTTTAGAAACAGACGTCATTGAGATTCCTAATCTTCTGGAGGCTGTTCGAATAGAAGTACTGAATTCACTGGTCAAGAGATCTTCCAATACTCACAATGGTTTACATCAAGGATCTTTTGCAATAAGATTTCATATGCACCATATGGATGATATTTTTCATTCTTTCGCTGGCGCGACAGACCCAACTTTTTTACTGTCCGGTGTATTCAGATGGAACTGGTATTGATAGCCACTGGCTTCACGGCCTGTTACACGAAGTTGGTTTTATTTAGCGGTCGCATGCGTACACAATATGGTAGTGGCAAGTGCCCGCATATTTTGACCTCAAAGTGCAGTGATCTGGGTCGCACACAACTCATGTTGACCTGTATCACGGCTGAGCTGAGTACTGCTGCTATGATGGGCAAACAGCGTCTGTTCGGCTGTTTGTCTAGGGCGCATTATGTGTACTGAGTTGACTAGTTAACTGAAAAATGAAAAATGGGCCGGACCGAGGCGGTCAGTAAAATGAAAAGTTTACATGGAAGCACTACGATTGCCGCTGTTCGTTGTGACTAACACTGAGTGAACTCCATGACAAGATTGAGAAAAATCAAATTAATGGGTTTGTGGGCGAACGACATACTGGTCCCCTTAGGGTAACGGAATGAATACATGGTATTATGCCAGGATAAACTGGAAGTTCGGAATCGCAAAAATAATGGTAGTCTGTTGTAGGTTCATTGTTTTCGAGAAGTACCGATACCGATTGACAAGAGAAAGTGATAGTTCCGGCTGAACAGATTGGAATAGAAGTGATGTTCATTCTTTCTGATGTTACTCTTAGATCATCTGGCTGAGGATGGTGGTATATTCAATGCATCCTTATTTAATTAGGCGATTGCGATCACAGGATGCTATAAACGCGTGCATATCATGGCAACTGAAACTTAACCACGATCTTCCTCTCCGTATTTCGAATGACTCTGAGAGTTTATGGCGAATATATAGGTACACATGTTGACCGTTTATGTGTAGCTCTAAGTTTGTGGATACGTACTGATGAAATAGCTAGTTATTTTAGTTTGGACTGCGATATAGTGGATAATCAAAACTGGTAACAAAATATGGACCACTTTTTCCGCACCTGATCTATGGTCTCGCTTTCAAGTCATTTCACTTTTGAAGCAACTTTCTCTCTGACTGATTTGTCGGTGTATTGGCAGCTGTACTATTCTTTACCACGTACATGTTGAGATGAATGGGTATCGGCAGTTATCCAATTCCCGATCTGTGTCACTACCAAATGCATTACATGTATTTCTTTATGCCGCAATGTTACCGATATGGTCGAATGAAAGGACGAAATGTTGTTTATAAATCTAGGCGACTACGCGGTTCGCTAGAACTGCTTGCTGTAATTGATTCCAACATTTTTTCAGTTTTGTCAAGTTAAATCAAACTGTGATATTGCTGCACCGTTTGTCTCATGAAGCGAAGTGCCGCTCTGTAGGGAAACCGGTTAATTCGAGGCGGATGATACCACTGGATTGCGATTTAACTTTATCGGACCTATGCAAAATCAAAAATCTTTCACTAGGAGGCCGTCGAAAATGATAGGGGAACAACAAAGTCAACGAATTTGCCGCGAATAGTGTGCAACTGTGAAAGGCCACTCTAAATCCATTGCACCTGTACTCGGAACGAGATACTTTGGCAACTTTCGTAATTATTTTTATCCATCAACGTTTTGCTGCAACGTGATTTGGTTACAGATTGAATCGGCACAATCACGTGGTCTAAAGAGGCTTGTTTCAGATAATAAAAACCGCCTTCAATGTCCAGCCGAACACCTCGTTTTTGTGCCCTTGACGGCGATTAGGGTCCTTCCATCAGAACAAACTTTTTACTGCTTTTCAATCTAATCACTAGGTAATTTGGAAGGGAGGACCGCCCCGTGTGTAGTGATTATAATGCAACCTTATTTGACAACTTAAGAGCCTTTTGAATTAAATTATTGCAATCAAACGCATTTAACCCGTAGTCGGATTTGCGGTGGGGATTTGACCAACTAATAAAAAATCGATGTAAGTGGATCACCCATGACTGGTGTCAAACTGATAGACGATGTGGATCTCTTTGCATGTTTCGTCAAGAATTTAGACGGCTGTAAGTGCCGAAAAGTCTGATGATGGGGAATATTTTCCTCTCACATTTAAGTGGTCATCCGCTTGTCAGCTGGACACTTCAGACGACCGTTTTGTGAATAGTACACGACGGAGACATTCGTTCACACATCGGCGTACTTGACTAATTGGTCAGAATGAATGGTAATCCACAAACTGGACGGGGACAAGGAGACTGAATTGTTTAATGTGGAAATTTTGTTACCGGAAAGGGTAACAAGTAGTTTGGACCGCAACGATATGTTGTGAGGTAGTTGGTTAACCGAGCTTTGTTTGAAGGTGGGAAAACGCAGGTTGCAAGTTTTCTGGCTAACACGACTAACTCCATCAGTTTATTATTTAATGCATCATGACACACTTATGGTCCTCGATGAGTGAGAGAAGACGAATAGTCAGCGAGATTTTGCCGTACCTGTTCTCGGCCATCCTGATTGGGTGAGGCTCATCCGCGTGCGTGGTTACGAAGTTGTACCCGGCCGTATCAATCGTGGCAACGGCTGAATCACCACAACCTTCCTCCCTCAAAAGCTTCTCATCAATTTGGCTCGCCTGTCTTACTGATCTTCGGACTTGAGCTGATGGTTGTGGCTCGGCCACTGCGGCAGTCGTTTCGGATTCCCATCCTTAACACAGTCACCGTCTGGATCTTTGGTCATCTCAGCCGTGTGATCGGTTAAATCGTCGGTTGCCACTTTGAAGCGGATTTGGCTGAGGTGACGCCGATGCACCGATGCATCATCCAGGTCCGGAATTTCGACCATAGATTGACCAAGTTATCTGGTGCTGATTCCTCGAGTTGATCGAAGCTCATTGCCACGGGAGTATGTGACATCACTGGAATCAAGACAAATCAGCGATGACCGTAGTCTTCTGGACTCTAGGAGAACAGCTGGACTGTCCTTAGTGGTTGCGTGCACTGCGTTTCGGTGCCGCAACGGGGAATTGTTAGAACACGGGTGGTGTGGTGCCGTTCGCAGATGCCGACATCTGATTACGTCAAGCCAGCCTTTTGGCTCCGCCGCACAAAATTGTGATCCATTGTTGGTGACCAGTACCTCCGGGCTTCCTCCTCGGCTGTAGCATTTCCGTAACACCTGGATCACGATTGAGGTGGTTATTGAACTGGTCAGAAACACTTCCGGCCATTAGGAGTAGGACTCGATCAGTACAAGGGCGTGATACCGGTTCAAGAATAGGCCACAGAAGTCTGCATGAACTCTTTGCCATGGAATATAGCTTTTAGGCCATGGGTTCCAGTTATTTGGCCTCTACTGGACTTCGTTCAGACGCACATCACAGCTCTTTGCCGTAGTGCAAATATCCGCATCCAATTCCTGCCACCAACACATCTGTTGAGCCAGCGACTTCATTTTTATCCCCTCCCCAGTGACCTTTGTTCAGTTCATCCGAAAGTGACTTGCACAATGGATATGGAATGACAAGCCGGTCACCTCGACAAAGGACGCCGTCAATTTGGATACCCAATTTCTCTCGCAGTACGAAGAACTGAGAAAACTTCCGCTTCACCTCGGGGTGCCATCCCTTCCTGATTGCCTAAATCAGATGAGTAATATCGCTTTGTCTGTTTGCTCAATTCTTCGACACGGGCGCAGTAGGCGAAGTGAAATGGCATTCATCGGCTGCTGCGAACCGTGAGTATCGTGACAGGAATTCCGCTTGCGTGACTGTCCTACCGGTTCGATGAAGGATGTCATAGTTATAAGCTACCAAGCAATGCTCCACCGGTGAATTATAGCAGCAGTGGATTTAGCGACGGATTTATCTGGGTAATATAGGAACTAAAAAGCTTGGTGGACGATGAAAATCGTAAACTTCAGTTCGAATAGGTACATGTGTAGTCGGCGTACTGCCCAGAAATTGGCGAAAGCTTTCTTCCGTGTCTGAGAATAAACCCCCTGCAGCATTGAGAAGACGCGAGATGTAGATGACTGGACATCCACCTTGTTCCTGAACCTCCCTTATTCCGACTTCAGGAGCGTCGGCGATCAGCATGGTCGGCTTGGATGACGCAAACGGCGCTAGTACCGATCGGTCAATGATATTTTGAATAAGACAGCGAAGCGTCTTTCCAAACTGTTCGTTCCACTTCCACACAACGGACGACTGAGCCAGAAACAACGGTTGGGCCTTTATTGCAAGTTTGGAATGAGCCTGGAGCTGTATTGCAGGGATCCAAGAACTGATAGTAAGTGCGCCTGATTTCTCAAGGACTCGATGGCAACCAGGGCTTTGAGACGATCTGGCTCGGGTCGGCACCCGTTTCCATTGACAATGAAACCGACGAAATCTCATTTGGGGGCACCGAATTAGCACTTGGAGGCTTTGGTCGATACACTTCCTTCCACGAATCTCTCCACCAGTAGTTACAATCGGTGGTCGTGTTCTTCCTTCGTGGACCCAAAAACGAGCAAATCATCCTTACATTCCATCACTCCATCGATACTGTAGATCACCGTCCATTGCAGCCTGGAATATCCCGGATGACACATGCAGACCAGAGGGCAAGAAATTGCATTGGAACATGCCCCATGGAGAGTTAGTGGTTTTGACTCCGTGTGCAACGGAATTTGCAAGTAGGCATCAGCCAGATCGATTTTTGAGAAATACTTCCTACCAAGCATGCATTTCATGAATTCCTCAGGTTCCACCGCAGTTGCAGCGCATTTCCCTAACTCGGGATTCAAAGTCAATCGGTAACCACCTCAAATCCAGGGTATCTGTCCGTCGCTCTTCAATGCCACCACAATCGGAATGGCCCAAGTGGATCAAGTCATTCGCGCCATGACACCATCTTGCTCCATTTCGGTAAACACCCTCAGAACGCCCTATCTTTAACTGTACGGCAACACTCGGTGCTTCAGGAATACCGTATCACCATCCACTTCTAACTTCGCGGACTCAACCGCCATGCCAACTTTGTGATTGGAGCATTGCGTGATCAGCTGCTAAAGAACATGCTGTTTCACCGGAATGTCGGACTCCATTCTGAGAGTTATCGATTACTTCAGTGAACGAAGGACCTTCAAGCCCAGGATGGATGAACTATCAACATAAATCAGGAATCGTCCCGGGACATAGTCGCTCTCCGACCGAACTATTAATGTCGTCTCACCCAGCAATAAAGGTCGATGACCAGTAACACCGTGAATGCGCACAGCAGTGGATTGTATGGGTACACTGGACTGAATCAAGTCGAACACGGATTTCGGAATGATGAACTCACAGCTCCCGGTATCCACAATGAATCGATGTCTGAAGCCAAACTGGAACTAGACTGATTTTTACAGGAATTCGAAATCTTCAGTGTATACCGGATTGTCATCATTTGTTAGATCCTCAGGGGTTGCACTGGTCAAAATGTACTTGAATGGGTGGCGCACCTTGCGAATATGACCAGGCTTTCCACAAGAATGGTATACCGCATTACGAAAGCGGCAGGTGGAACGTAGGTGGAGTTTACCGCACGAGAAGCAATGATTCGTTTGTAATGGTTTGTTGTCCAACTTCGGTTAAGACGCTAGACTTGAATGGGTTGGTTTACGAGGGCGAACATGTTGGCTGTACATTACTGAGTGGTCAGCCATCTCATCGGCTACGTCATCTTATTGTTCGCACATTCACCGGGCCTCAGATAACGTGAGGTCAGGCTTTAGCAATAACGTCTCTTGTAGCTGCGAATGATTTATACCGCCAACGAGCCGGTCTCCAACTAACCACCGCAATTACGCTGTGCAACCTGTGTCTGTAGTGTCAGGATGAACTCGCGGAACTTCACGGTGGGACCTCGAACCAGCGCGCGTTCGGAAGTTTGGAAATTGACCGGAACCACGTGACCTAGCTTTACAGCCTTCAACTCGACGAACGGAACTGCAGCAGACGCTCCCGTGTATGCAAGATTTTTCAGCTACGAGTACAAAGAAAGGCAGCCGGCCGTCAGGAAGAATGCAGTCTGGTTCTCCTCTTTCACATGCTTGCGTATTCTGCACCATAACTCGAATGGCTCAATCCAGTACTCAGTTTCAGATGAACCAGCGTGCAGGTTCAACTGCTTAATACTGGACAGCTCCATGACGAGACGTCAATTCTGACATTCGCAAAACACGAATTGGTAGGACGTATTGAAATCGATCTCAACCGGAACTACGCAAACCAAAGCAGCAAGAACATCAACGCTGCGGAATGACACTTAATAGTATTGCGAATATGGTTTGTATGAATCTGTTAAATCAAAGAAAACAATTGATAGAATAGAAAACGGTCTATCACGGGGAGCTTTTGTTGTAGCTGTCCTCGGCGATCCTGATTGGTTGAGGCTCTTGCGCGTGCGTGGTTACGAAGTTGTACCTGACCGTCTCATGTGTTAAGGCGGCTGAATCACCACAATTCGGGCACCTGAGGTGATTACAGCACGCAGGGGCCGTTTTTGAATTTCTGGTGGAATTTTTCATCGCTGACCTAATTCCGTTCCACTATCCTATTTTCATCTTCTCAACGGTTTTGGGTAGGATTATTTAAGAATCCCATTAACTAACCTGATTATTTTTTATAAAAAAAACTTTATATCGACTGAAGCTCAGATGTTGTTGAAAGTGGCTAATTTGCGGGGGGAAGTATCATTAGATATCGAAGATGTAAGAGATAAGACAATCCGGCATATCCTCAATCCACATAAGGGTTCCCGGCTTCTTACCCACGGACCCAGAGTTTTCGCTGGTTTACTTAGAAGCACAATTTCGAATAGCCCACATAGCCAACCAATCTACCAAGTTTACATATCTGGTGAGGCAATTGCCACCGGCTCTGGCTCCAGTAGTTAGGGGTATCGTATGCAACCCACCCGAAGATAGCCCGTACGATAGACTGCGGGGAGCCGTATTGGAGACGCTTGATATGTCAGCGGAACATCGGCTAAAACAACTGGTGTCCGGCATCAAGCTCGGTGGCCATGGCACCCAAACACCGACGCAACCTCTCCCTTTTATGAGACGACAGAGCTCCACCCTCCGAGTGGATGGTTGTGGTGATTCAGCCGCCTTCACACATGAGACGGTCAGGTACAACTTCGTAACCAAGCACGCGCAAGAGCCTCAACCAATCAGGATCGCCGAGGACAGCTACAACAAAAGCTCCCCGTGATAGACCGTTTTCTATTCTATCAATTGTTTTCTTTGATTTAACAGATTCATACAAACCATATTCGCAATACTATTAAGTGTCATTCCGCAGCGTTGATGTTCTTGCTGCTTTGGTTTGCGTAGTTCCGGTTGAGATCGATTTCAATACATCCTATCAGTCCGAGTATTGTGAATAATACAATCATACAAAGCTACTCGTGCTTTGGATGCTAGCCCTTCCAAATTACGTTCAAGCTATCTTAGCCGAGTTCGGAAATAAATCAAACTCGGATGAATTAGTGGAAGCTACTGATCGAGTACAGGCACATGCCTTACCCTGTGTCCAGCACATAGCTAAGGACCATTGTCAAACAGGGTTGACATGGGTCATATCTGACCAAGAGGCCACAGGCATTGGGCGTGCAAGGGATAGCTTGTGAATATATATATATATATATATATATATATATATATATATATATATATATATATATGCATGTGTGTTTATGTGGCATAATTGGGACAGATCGACAGCGGGTCTTAGGAAATCGATCGTAAATAAAGAGAACGGATGCTGTCATAGAGGATGACAGTTGAATAAACTTAAGTTGGTGATTCGAATCAGTCCGGACGGGAGCGGGGTGACACAGTGGTAACACACGCCTTCGAGGTGAAAAAGCTCGGATTCAAACCCTGTTTGCGGCGATGATGAGCTCTAACAAGAGTGAAACTTTAATCTGGTGCTTCCAAGCGCACTGTTGGTCTGATGGCCTGAGGTTTGTGCTCGAACCGTGGAGTCCAAATGACAGTCAGTCAAGCAAAGTGAATTATGTTTCTCAACCTTTGGACGAATACTTTATAGCTCAATTGGCAAGTACATCTGTGGAAACAAGTGTCGAATGTGTGTCCTCTAATACACTGGCTCTGGATGACTTACTGCGTTTTGTGTTGCATTGGGTGCGTCCTACTGATATTACTGCTGCTGTTTGTATAACTACGAATTTTGTGTCCTCCATTGTACCGGCACTGCATAATAACATCTGCTTTGTGTAAGATTGTATTTGTAGCCTCACTTTTTCTGCTACCACTGCTCCTACGAAGAGAACCACTACTGGTACCACCACTACTATGATTAGTGGTTCTTGTGCTACTAATTATACTACTGCGAATACTAGCCGTGCTAACAATCTATTGTGAATAAGACCGCTGTTGTGACTACCAAGACTTTTACTGCACCTATTACCACATGGCTGTGATGGCCACTATTGTTGTTGCCACTACCACTACCACTACTACGACCGCTAGCACCAGTACTACCGTTGTTGTCAACACTACGACCATTATCACCCAGCTGTGCGTAACCGAGTCCGTGCTCTTCGGAGAGAGAAAGGTGATGTTGTGTCTCACTGTATTAAGGTCCAGAAGACTTGCCTGTTAAATAGGTTGTTCATTACGAATCACCTGTTCGGATGTCATCAAAATCAATAAAATGAAACAGCTATGCTTATTTGTATTCCAGCGGTCCAGTCCACTTGAAAGCAGTCGCTATCTAGTCCGCGGACCCAATCATGGTGTTTGTATGCCTTTTTTCATCTTGTTCCGTTCACTCTGTGTGACGTAATCACGTCCATTATCGCTCCAATACTAACCACATTTGTGTTTTGCTCAATCACCTACTTACCTATTCAATAAATAGTATTCAGACGCCACCACAATTGGCTTTTGATTGGGATTCATTCCGGTCCCGTTGAATTTTCACTAGCACGTACGATGCCTATCTGTACCACTCTCCGTTTTGTCTAATTTTACCAATCACATCCCGCTAGTTCTGCGAGAGACTGATATAGATTGATTGCTTTCATTCGATCGCCGCTTCTTCATGCTTGCACTTACTGTGCGCCACACCTGAATACACGTTCGTTCGTATGCACGGGCTTGCGTTCTATTGCTGACTACCGGATACAACACTGAGGAATCACCAGCTCCCCGGGAGTGGCTGACATTGTGTGAAATTAAAATGAGTGATTTATAGCACGTGTTGCTTTCAACTCCAGAAGAGATGGACTGTAAACGGAAAACAGGAAAAGGACTGGGGCGCATGGTTACTGCGTGGATCGTACCATTACCGTCGTTTCAGCTAATAGTGGAAGCGGTGGCCGGTTACTCACGGGTGCGTATTTCAGTGGGTTTTATGGTTGCTTGAGGGCACGTCATGTTCAACACTTTTTCCGAAATGATGGAATCACAAATCCCCGTATCTACAATAAACTCGTGTTGAAATCCTCATTGAAAAGATACTGGCTTTCACAAAAGTTGTTTGTTTTGGCCTGTGGTCTTCACTGTGTATACGTGTTTGCCATCTTCGGTTTCATTCATTTGGGTCACTTCCAACATGCTGCACTTTGATCCTCGGCACACCTTTCGCATATGGGCACTTTTCCCACATGCGTGGCACACAGATTGACGGAACCAATCCACTGAACGCAAATAGAAATCCCCGCATGACATACATCTGTTGACATGTTTGTGAGAAAAAAGGGTATCGGAATAGTTTGACTGGTTGTCTTGGCAGTTATGGCGCACGGGCATTGGTTTGGTCGCTTTTTGTTGAGACAGCTGTAGTATTTGGCGTAGTGGCTGAATGTACGTCACTGTATCGTCCACAGATTCTACGGGCCTCTGCAAAACCCAAGCTTTTCTGTCCCATCAGTCTACACTAAAAGGTGACGTTGATGATTCCGGAAATTAGGCAATGAACTAGCATTTCCTCCAAAAGACCCCCATAATTGGAGAATGAACTAGCGGAAAAACGCTCTCTGTCCTCGCATCAGTGAACTGAATTTCGCGCGTCCTGTCGCCTGGAAGTTGGGTGGCAAAACATAGTTCATCAAAAGTTCGCTCAATTTCTCGAAAGGTAATTTTGCGAACGCACATGGGAACGCCAAGTTCTACAACAGCGAATACAGACCACTCTCTTCTTCAACCAGAAATAAGGCAGACTGATCTTGCTTAGCTCTTTAACGAACATCTCGCCAGAGCTTGAGAGGCTTGACACATTCTTCGACCTGAGACGGATTACTGTGCAGAAGATTTGCGTAAATGTCACTTTGACGTGGCTATGATTATCTCTTTGACTCTCTGAATATTCCGTTGTCCTGAATTGTATGCGGAAATGTGTACAACAGCCAAGAAGTGCAGTGCGCGTCTATGTAAAACCAGGTCCAAACCAAATAACTGGAATCGGTGTCCCTACATTTACATTTCAATTTAACGTGTACATGCCAATTTATACGGTCCGTCCCTGAAAATATAACGTGCTCTCGTGTTAACTGATTCCTACTAGAGTTGGCCCGAGATATTTTTAACATTAACTCCAACCACGTCGCTTATACCCCAGGCTTTGATAAAGTGCTTCGGAGGGGGAGGTATCTGTAGAAATCGTATCTGACCAGCTAATCGTACGTATTGAAATAACCTGGACTCGGACTACTCGCACTGGTAGGACGACAAGACCAGGCAAGAACGGCGAGAATTTATTCCCTTGCATATGGTTGGTGCTCACTCATTTATATACAGAAATAGGCATGTATTCATTGGCAGATAACATCCTAACCAATCACAAGGCGAGTTCGCTGTATCTATACAATCTAACATTCACGGTCCGACTTTACACGAATGGTTGGATACTGGAAATGAAGCTATAGCCTAGTGGACCGATTTTGTAGACACTTGAATCACATCAGTGTCCCATAAGTGCTGGTCACTGATAACGGCTCCCAATTCTTTGTATCCGAGTTGAAGTGTTGATCAGATAGCACTTCCAAACTGCACCCGCCACTCATTTATTATTGGTGCTGCCGAAACTTTGTACGTATTGCGAAGAGTGCTCTCGCCTCGGTCAGTCGAAGAAATTCCACCAAAACTTTATCTTACACTATTGGAATGCAGCGCATTCGACGACGAAAGAAACTCCCGCCATACTGTTCAAGTTCAGAAGTCAAAGGTCATCCCTAAGATGCCTAGATTCCAGCGTTATAGCATACTCCGAAAGAGGACGACTTTCGATCAGCTAAAGGTATAATCACAAGACAGCTTTATCAACCCATGATCGAGATCATGGACCTTGATAAAGCATCTGTACACCAACACCACCTTATACAACTTCACTTCACACTAGCTTCCGAAAGCACAGTGGAGATCGAAACCGGGAATGATGACTATCCTTCCCTCGTCGATGAAGAAACAGTGTGGGTACGGCAGCCACAACCCTCCTTTCTAGTTCAATTTCTGTTTGCCAAGCAAACCAAATAGATGATAAGTTTTGAAGAAGGAAGGTTGTGATGGTCCGAATGCTTTCACACGCGATCCAATACGCCACTTCCAGTACCCAGCCAATACGGCATAGGGGAGGCTTGACAGTCGGATCGTGCAGACACAGCGAAGTCACTTTATGGTTGACCAGTTCGTTATTTTCCAATGGCTGCGTGTTCCCTTTTATAATATAAATGATTTCGTAAAAGTTTAATCTGACAGATACGTTCCTGCTATGCCTGTGTGACTTGTCAATTCCTGGTGCGTGTAGTCTTGGTACAATCTATCACATTACGTACTTCTTGCCGGTCAGATTCTGTTCTCATGACCAGACACTACTTCAGTCCGAAACAGATCAAGAAAATCGTGTGACACTCAGTCTACCGAACTGTTACCGTAAGATTTATTTTACAAACATGATAGACTTCTGACTATTTGTCCAGGCGTGGCCTACCTCATTGGGTTATTCTCGACATAAACGTGGAATGAGAGATTACGGTTATGGTGTGAGGTACAATAAATTAGTGTTTGTTGTAACGGTAATGTAACATGGATTTCTTTGTTCTGTTTCTGATCAAGAGGGCTTTAGGACGGGTACGGAGTACTAAACGTCTTACAACTCATTCGTTTCTGGCATTCATCATCTCTATTCCCACCCTCTGTGTGAAATTTGTTTTATCACTCCAAACGAAACTGTTCCTGGTTCGGGCACCAATACAACGGGTGCTCTTGTTAGTCCTCCTTGACTGTTTCTCGCTCTGTATTCGTTGTTCTGCAGAATCTCATGTCTCCGTTTTTTGTCTTGTTAGCGAAGCACAGTTCGATTCATGAATGCAGTCATCGGCCAAGTCCGTACGTTGTTCTTCGCGTTAGACCTGCACGACAAACCACTGGCATTTTAATTCTGAAACATTGTCTTCTTCATCCAGTTATTAAGAATGAAAAGAGGACATATTGCGAGATGCAATCAATCAGAAGGCGTCCGGAAAGTAAGCCACGACGAGCAATTCAACAACTAAGATTTAGTGATAATTCTGACAGTCTTGGTGCTTTGAATGCCTCACATGTAGTCCACCAGTTCAGTTGCAGTCGCGGTGGTACTCACATAGGCGGAACAGACGGGAACTTGACTCAAAGGGTGATCGAACACATCTCAAAAGAGTTTTCCCATGTGTTGTATTCAGCATTTCCAGTCATATACACAGAGAGACACTTTAGCATGCACACGCACACCTACACGCACACTGCTTCGATGCACATTTATTATTCAGTTCCTATTTCATGGAACTTTGTACAGACAACGGGACGGTGTGGCTATGGAATCACCACTAGGTCCAGTTCTTGCTGACGCATTCCTCGCAATGTTAGAAATAACCAAGCTGAAGTCTACGGTTGACAGCTTTGAACATTACTATCGTTATGTGAATGACATAGTTTGCGTGACTGACGTTGATTGTGACCTAGATTTTGTGCAAAAATTATTTATTGGGGCACACAAAGCACTACGCTTTACAACTGAACGCTACCGCTTCTCGATGTGACTCTCACGAGAATGGAGGATGGTCGGATCCAGCGAGATGTGCACCGAAAGCGAACGTGGAGCGGACAGTATCCCAATTTCAACAGTTTTGTTAGTATGCAACAAAAGAGAAACTTAATAAAATATTTGACCTTCAGAGCGAGGAAAATTTGTTCTCTAGAGAATTTAGATGACGAATTATTGCTTATAAGAAACGCCCTACGTGAGAACAGTTACCCGGATCGGTTTATCGAAGGAAATCATATCGAAAGAGTGCCGAAAATCACCGTGGAAACCTTAAGGAAGAAAGATCTTTACATTAGCTTGCCACCTAAAAGCGATTTTGTTAGTGAAATCCTAAACCGTCGACTGGGGAGAGAAATTCGAAATACTTTCAATGCCGCCACACTACGTTGTGTTCCGAGGTGCTCCTCTAATCCAGATTCAGAACAAGGATAGACTGCCGATGCTGACCTCATCAGTGGGCGTACACTCCTTCAGGTGCGCCTGTGACCCATCTTATGTAGGTCGAACGGCACGACAGCTATCAACTCGGATTAAAGAGGATCACCAGCGCTGGTTGAGTCAAGGACAAACTGGATAGATAAATAGTGCAATCTTAGCGTATCAGGTGAATCCGGGCGCTACTTTCGCAGTTCTTTATCGTGTCCTCCCAAACAAATACAAAGGTGTTCAGTTGCATACTTTAGCGATAGCCAAACCAATCGGAATAATGAATTTGACCCCTGACCTGTGCGCCCAAAAGCGTTTGGTCCCAGCACCCCAACTCCCGTGGCCCAAGATTGACCAAGGCCGTATGGATCTACGGTCCACTTATCCAAAGGGCGTCAGTTAGATAAATCAATCACATGATAAGGATAACTTGACTGACAAACTCTGCCCATGATTGGTGTTTATTCCGTGTCTATGTTCATGATCTTTTGTCTAATGTCTACTATGTAATCTGTAAATGGCTTGAGAATAAACTACTGCAAAACAATCGCTTCACCGATTTGGACTTCTATTTGATCCAAATATCTTGCATTCATGGGCATGCGCTCGCAGTCGTATACACAAACACACACACACACACACACGCTCACAGTTGACATTTGTAGTACTTGGTCCCGGACGGCACTGACCAATCAGATCGTACCACGTGCTGCACGACCTTGCACGAGTTGAGCCGATTGTGAAGTTGTCTTACGCTTTAGACGTCATACATCACTGATTTACGCAGTTGCGTGCGCGTGTTGTGTGTCACTTGCTGGCTTGTGCATGTGCTTTTCGTACTTTTCTACTGCATGCTCGTTCACCCGTACAAACGTGCCTTCCTTCCTTACCGAACTCGGGACGCAACACCAACCAATGACCCCAATGGATTGCACAAAACAAATTCCCGCAAGAAATCCAGAATCGGCTTTGCATACGCCGTTGAGTTGACTTGACCCGGCTATTCAGTGTGCGATTACGCAACCGGAATGCAAAATTGCTAACGTTTAGTAAAGCAGTTCTAATCAAGACAGAACCCCCCACCCCTGTGCGCATAGAAACAATTATTGCAAATCTGTCTTCCTTGGAATTACCCGTATAACCCCATAAGATTTGCTGACGCATTTGTGATAAACATTTTTCTCATTTTTCTTCTATTCCATGTACCGTCTCATATATAAATTGACGTTTTACGTGCGCGATCGATAACAGTAGACGGAAAGCTTGCATTCCGCAATGTCTTCTATCCGTCCATATCATGATTTTGATAGAATCAGTGGTTAGAATAAAAAGTCCCGCACAGCTATAGTTTAGTCATGGAGTCACGAAAGCCGTTACCTCAAGAAAAAATGGATCAAATGTTGATGAAAAATAGTGAGTGAGCGAGTACATCCAAACTCTACTCTGAATGTGTTGTGATAATCAGTAACGCTTGTGGATAACAGTACAGCCTCATGTGAATTTATTATCTTTTGGTCTTCGAGGATGTTTGCATAGTTCCCGATGAAAACGAATACTGAGTATACACATGATATGATACATATGATTATGAATGTACTATCTTGAGATTGTTTGTTCTTCTTTCAAATTATGCATGAATTTTAAAAGCGATTTCCGCTGCTAGTTGGATATGCTGGTTCTTTGAATCAGTCGTTGGGATCCCAACTAGCTCGCTTAAACTGCTGAGTGAAGCTATCTCCATCGTCAAAGTCTCACTCTTGACACTCATATTTATGTTGCTGATCAGTGTTTTTTCCATTTGGTCAGGGGTGGGCTGGATAGTATTTTGCACCCGCTTAAGCACATTTTACGAGATAAAAAGATTTGTATTTTTCATTTTTAAACTTATATGTGTATTTGGTGTAGTACTGCGTTGACACATCAGCATGCCAATTTGTTTCACCCGGAGTGGTTTGATTCAAAAGTATTCACGGAAAAACAGGGTACGTTTACTGGCATTTCTTGCACTGTACCTCTAACTGGATGGTAGAATTGATGTATTATGTTTGTGGTAACATCGATGGTTGTTTATTCCGGTTGAATTCCAGTTTTCACCACTGAAACAACCACCATGACTCAAAGGGAAAACCTAACGGAGTGTACTTGTGATCAGACGCTCAATGACTACTTTTTTATTGATTTTGACTACCACGAATGTCTTCAATATCGACAAGCAAGTGCGTCAAGATGCCCATTCGGTCGAGGTGGCTTACGGTACTTGTGCACTTGTTCATTACTTTAATGAAAATAGTTGTGAACTGCGTTAGACACGGCAGTAAACTGACGCGTCATGTGGCATCTTCGTATCTCATTTACAAGTCCCTGCGTTCCAGTTTTGCAGAATGCTGTACCAGACGCTGATGTTGTCTTTCTCATCCACTAACTTATAAATTTCTTTGGTATTCGCTCTTCGGTTTCATGATTCTACTCTACAAAATACCTCATGTTCCAGTCAGTATTCTAAAGATACGAGGACGAGTGCTGTGGAATTAGATTAATGCATCATATCACTTCATTTTACGTTGCGCCAAGAAATTCAATCAGAAATGTAGCATTTTACGGGAAATATCTGAATTCCATTGTACGTGCATGCGGTTAGTAGAGATCAGTTCGTTAGACTTAAACAGAGTATGTTCGACCTCAAACCACACATCTAACACCAATATCCCTTTCACCCACGAACTTCTCATTGTCTCAGTTTGGTTTAGCTGCATTGTTCTTAATCTATCCTTCATTAAACTCGTTGAGGGTACTATTCGTAAACGGCTTCGGTCATTTCACTGAAATCAGATTGATGCATCATGCTTCGCCACTGAGTGCAGAAAAGGAGCCTGAATAGCTGTTTAGCGTAGTTCATGATAGAATATGATAGGTAAATTTATTCACTGTCGTTCAGTATTTACTGCTCTTCTTAATCTGTTCGATACACCAAGTTACTACTTACTAACCAAACCCCGACAGCGGTCTACGGGATGGGTAACAAGCCAGCTGTTCTAACGGTTTCCAAAAGAATTTGAGAAGAGGATGGGTAATGTGAATAGCAGTGCATTTTTTGACCACCTTTGACTGCTTGATCGGTACCGGATACCCGGTGAGCTAAAAGAGCTACAGTTCAACCGTCCTTAAGCAGTGTAGCCGACATTGGCGGAAACCGACTGTCATTAGTGTAAGCAGACAAACAACGAACACAGACTTGTGGCTTCATACAACATACTAATTAACAGTGCTTCATTCATTGTACTTTTAGATAGCTTTATCTAAACTAATGCATTTACGCATGCTAACTCGGCCATCTTCAGGAGACTTCAACAACTTTGACAGTCTTAGGTCATATTCTCTGGCTTTCTCCTTCCATTCTACTTTACCAAGATGTTTAGAGGACGATTTTTCATCAACGGGAGCAGCGCACAAATTCAGCACACTCATAGCAAATGAGCCTGGAGTTCTCTAAAATTCTATGACCTATTCTCTGTCCTCAGTTGAAACTGGTAATCTCTCTTTGGCCCTGTTGCGTCCCGTATTAAGTGGGCACAACGAAATCCAGCATCTAGGAGCAAAGTGTATTCTGAATCAACTGACAGCAAGCACGATCAGCAGTACAAGAACAAGAATAATTCAAACGAACGAAAGCTGTCTATCAGTATCAGTCCGCTTGAGGCAAGGCACCGGTGATTGGTGATGTACAGCAGTGCAGAACGTGGTGCAGACAGACATCGGATGCGCTAGTAAAATGTGGACAGGACTGGCATAAATCACCAGCGTATATCCATGGCGCATGAATGATCCTGTAACGAACGCGCCCACGACACAGCGAAAACGACAACGACTACAACGACTGTGGTTCGACACAGACACAGACAAACAGGGCCGCCGGATGTGGTGGATGCAGCACTCTTCCGTGGGGGTTAGACGTGCACCATCTGTATGAGCAAACGGAATGAAAACCCAATGAGCCGAAGCCCAGTAAGTGTATGAGCAGGTACTGGCACATCAGAGAGAATGGGAATGGCGGTCTATGCCGATGCGTTACAACATTCACGGCATCACGTGACTGGTCTAACCCCACAACAAGCCCCTACCCTGGAGATCGAACAATGTAGTTCTGTAACACTAACCAGTATAACAAATCCTGTTAAGTGATTCTGTGGTCTTACAACTATGAAGTTTTAACGGGAGTGAAACCGGCGTGCTCTTTTTGAGCCCTCTTACAGTGTCCGAATGACGCGCAGAACCCTGGGGCCACTTGTGATGGCAATATCACGGCCCTAGAAAACAAATTGAAAGAAGGTTGTTTGATTGAACTGGGGGACAGAATTGGCGAGCTTGTATGTGCGAAACCCTACTGTGATTTTATTGACAAGGTAATTTCCTTGCGTAGCTATAGCTTCTCGTTTTGTTCGCTGTTATTCGAGAGTTGGGATTGCTTGTTTCAAGCAAGCCCGATTTGTGATCCTATTACAAACCAAGTCACTCACAACACTGGTTGGCACAATGAAGGTCAGAACATCTCGTTGCACGTTTACAAGCGCGCGCTATAGTCGATACGATCACTTATTTCGAGAAACGGAAGCCTCCAGGAGATCAAAGTCAAGCGATCAACGAGATTTACTCAATGACAATGAAGAATTCCGGTGAAACAATCTATTGATTAAATCACGTTGTCACCTCGGTGAATTTAAGCTAACCGTGCATGCGCGCTATTTTCACAGTTGCAGTTGATAATGTCTAGTCAATAATGATTCTGTGCCTTAAATATCTTAAGTTGTTTGTGTTTTAAAAAACCATAAACGCCATGCGTTATAACACAGTGGCACATGCAGTTACGTAATCGAATGAGCGGAAATATCTCGTTCTGGCTACAGAAAACAAGAAAGCAGAAGTTCAAAGTGTCACTGGTGGGGCTTAGTAGGTCAAACGTGTTTTGAATTCCGCATCCGTGATTAAATAACCGTACTAGCGAGGCTGAGCACATAAATATATTTGAGACTGTTACCTACTAGAGGCAGGATGCAAGAAGATAGCGATTCGTATTCAGCGTGTCCAACGGGTCTGGCAGTCAAGTACAAAACAGTGGATTCTTGTTCACATCCACCGGAGTTAGGCAACTTCAATTTTTTTGTCTGTCCTCCCGAAGAAGCTTCTCGTTACGGTCTGAGTCCGAGTCAACTGATTGATTACGACGATCGAAGTACAACTGAGGCGCCGGTTTTTTGTTTGTTCACGAATTCGACAGATTGAATACATGTTCGTCCGGGGGAAATATTCATGCAACTCAAACAACCCATCTGGTAACTACGATTGCTGGTGAACCTATACTCTGTGTGATGTGCTAGACAAAATCTGTTCCTCAATAATGAGTTTCGTTTGTTCCTCGCAAACAGTGGCAGGAAACCATCTATGAACAGTTTCAGCAGCATGTGCATAACTTGTCAGGATAATTGAGCTGTACTTTTTTGGGAACTTAATTTTACATGCACTCTGTGACACGTTTACCGGGGAATGGGTAGTTTTAAGAATTGCGTGTAATATGTGTAGTATCTGTTTGTAGCTTATTGAATTCTTTCAAAATCGACGTAAAAAAGCACCTCAAAATGAATGCCCTACTTACTTCAGGAAGCAAAATTGTAGTTTTATGTTAGTGTGGCACTTTTTCGTCGGAAATCCTACTGGTCGGCTCAATGATCTAAACTGTGAAAAAGCAATGAC
Organism: Fasciola hepatica; assembly: GCA_948099385.1. Classification (NCBI taxonomy): domain Eukaryota; kingdom Metazoa; phylum Platyhelminthes; class Trematoda; order Plagiorchiida; family Fasciolidae; genus Fasciola; species Fasciola hepatica. The sequence goes on along the minus strand of CANUEZ040000060.1, from coordinate 3,100,604 downwards.
CTTGAAAATGTGCTTGTCTTACAGTCAAGATATTCGTACCCATCTGAAAACTTTAAAACTTGGTATGATCTACTGTTACACGTTGCAATAGTTCCGATCCGATTATAAACAATGAGTGGAAGAAGAGCCCGCGTGAAGAATCGTATTAGTGCGCATGCAACAGACTCCTAACTCCCGACATCTTCATTAGTAAACCTCCCAAGCAACACACCACCCAACGCTGATGGGCAAACATTGGGCTAAATTGACTCGTAACATGTGCCTTCTAAGGTTGCACAGAAGATCGTGAAATTTCACGAGAAATTTAATGATAAAAGTGCCAAAATATTTATTAAAATATATCTGCGTTACGAAAAAGGCCTACTTTGTTTTACAGTCTATAGTATACCATTTCTATAATAAACTATCTGATTTTGGTTTGGTTAGTAAGTAGTAACTTGGTGTATCGAACAGATTAAGAAGAGCAGTAAATACTGAACGACAGTGAATAAATTTACCTATCATATTCTATCATGAACTACGCTAAACAGCTATTCAGGCTCCTTTTCTGCACTCAGTGGCGAAGCATGATGCATCAATCTGATTTCAGTGAAATGACCGAAGCCGTTTACGAATAGTACCCTCAACGAGTTTAATGAAGGATAGATTAAGAACAATGCAGCTAAACCAAACTGAGACAATGAGAAGTTCGTGGGTGAAAGGGATATTGGTGTTAGATGTGTGGTTTGAGGTCGAACATACTCTGTTTAAGTCTAACGAACTGATCTCTACTAACCGCATGCACGTACAATGGAATTCAGATATTTCCCGTAAAATGCTACATTTCTGATTGAATTTCTTGGCGCAACGTAAAATGAAGTGATATGATGCATTAATCTAATTCCACAGCACTCGTCCTCGTATCTTTAGAATACTGACTGGAACATGAGGTATTTTGTAGAGTAGAATCATGAAACCGAAGAGCGAATACCAAAGAAATTTATAAGTTAGTGGATGAGAAAGACAACATCAGCGTCTGGTACAGCATTCTGCAAAACTGGAACGCAGGGACTTGTAAATGAGATACGAAGATGCCACATGACGCGTCAGTTTACTGCCGTGTCTAACGCAGTTCACAACTATTTTCATTAAAGTAATGAACAAGTGCACAAGTACCGTAAGCCACCTCGACCGAATGGGCATCTTGACGCACTTGCTTGTCGATATTGAAGACATTCGTGGTAGTCAAAATCAATAAAAAAGTAGTCATTGAGCGTCTGATCACAAGTACACTCCGTTAGGTTTTCCCTTTGAGTCATGGTGGTTGTTTCAGTGGTGAAAACTGGAATTCAACCGGAATAAACAACCATCGATGTTACCACAAACATAATACATCAATTCTACCATCCAGTTAGAGGTACAGTGCAAGAAATGCCAGTAAACGTACCCTGTTTTTCCGTGAATACTTTTGAATCAAACCACTCCGGGTGAAACAAATTGGCATGCTGATGTGTCAACGCAGTACTACACCAAATACACATATAAGTTTAAAAATGAAAAATACAAATCTTTTTATCTCGTAAAATGTGCTTAAGCGGGTGCAAAATACTATCCAGCCCACCCCTGACCAAATGGAAAAAACACTGATCAGCAACATAAATATGAGTGTCAAGAGTGAGACTTTGACGATGGAGATAGCTTCACTCAGCAGTTTAAGCGAGCTAGTTGGGATCCCAACGACTGATTCAAAGAACCAGCATATCCAACTAGCAGCGGAAATCGCTTTTAAAATTCATGCATAATTTGAAAGAAGAACAAACAATCTCAAGATAGTACATTCATAATCATATGTATCATATCATGTGTATACTCAGTATTCGTTTTCATCGGGAACTATGCAAACATCCTCGAAGACCAAAAGATAATAAATTCACATGAGGCTGTACTGTTATCCACAAGCGTTACTGATTATCACAACACATTCAGAGTAGAGTTTGGATGTACTCGCTCACTCACTATTTTTCATCAACATTTGATCCATTTTTTCTTGAGGTAACGGCTTTCGTGACTCCATGACTAAACTATAGCTGTGCGGGACTTTTTATTCTAACCACTGATTCTATCAAAATCATGATATGGACGGATAGAAGACATTGCGGAATGCAAGCTTTCCGTCTACTGTTATCGATCGCGCACGTAAAACGTCAATTTATATATGAGACGGTACATGGAATAGAGGAAAAATGAGAAAAATGTTTATCACAAATGCGTCAGCAAATCTTATGGGGTTATACGGGTAATTCCAAGGAAGACAGATTTGCAATAATTGTTTCTATGCACACAGGGGTGGGGGGTTCTGTCTTGATTAGAACTGCTTTACTAAACGTTAGCAATTTTGCATTCCGGTTGCGTAATCGCACACTGAATAGAGAAGCACGAAAAGCACATGCACAAGCCAACAAGTGACACAGAACACACGCACGCAACTGCGTAAATCAGTGATGTATGACGTCTAAAGCGTAAGACAACTTCACAATCGGCTCAACTCGTGCAAGGTCGTGCAGCACGTGGTACGATCTGATTGGTCAGTGCCGTCCGGGACGAAGTACTACAAATGTCATTTGTGTGTGTGTGTGTGTGTGTGTGTGTGTGTGTGTGTGTGTGTATGTGTGTGTGTGTGTACGACTGCGGGCGCATGCCCATGAATGCAAGATATTTGGATCAAATAGAAGTCCAAATCGGTGAAGCGATTGTTTTGCAGTAGTTTATTCTCAAGCCATTTACAGATTACATAGTAGACATTAGACAAAAGATCATGAACATAGACATGGAATAAACACCAATCATGGGCAGGGGTTTATCAGTCAAATTATCCTCGCCTTCTACGACGGCATGTTTGAGGCGGTCAGTAGATACGGTGTCGTGTTGTCCGGTGATGTCTATGTTAAATGTTTGCGCTTTGCTATGTATCACACGAAACGGACCAGTGTATGGCGGTTTCAGTGGTGTTCGAACACCATCAACGCGAAGGAGTACGTGGGTAGCCGTTTCTAAAGCATCTGGAACATAGCTTGTAGACTGTTGTTCGCGTGGCGGGCTGGCCTTGAGCACTCGCATGTGCCGCGTAAAGCGTTGAACGTGGCCACCGTAGTTCAGAGTCACGGTTTATGAAGGAGTCACCAACTCTTCAGATAATCGAAGTGTACAGCCGTATGCCAGCACGGCTAATATTGTGTGCAATTCTTTCTTAACGGGGCTACGCAAGCTTAAGAGTGCTAATGGTAGTTTTTCACTCCAAAGTGGATTACCGTTTGCGCGAAGGGCAGCCTTTAACTGGCGGTGGAAACGACCTATTATTCCATTGGCCTGAGAGTGGTTGGTTGTCGTCCTAATGTGTTGGCAACCGAGCATGTCGAATAGGCTGTCAAAAGCTCCTTCGAAATGTAGACCGCGATCGGTTGTCACTATCACCGGGCAAGGGAACTGACTAACCTAACCGGTCAGAAAATCTTTTGCGGCTTCTGACGTGGGATGAGAGATGGGAATGGTTTGAGGACAGCGAGTAAAACGGTCCACACATGTGAGTATGTAAACGTAGCCAAGTGAAGGTGGCTTTGGTCCTACGAGGTCGACGTGCACATGATGGAAACGTGTTTCGGGTTCCGGGATCCTAGCTAACGCTGTCTTAGTGTGTCTATGGGTCTTAACACTTTGACACTGAAGGCAGGCAGGGGCCCACCAACGGACATCTCGTTTGACATGGCCCCAAAGAAAACGTTCAGTTACCAGTTTCACCGAGGCAGTCACACCGGGATGAGCCAGATTATGGAGGGTCAGGAAAGTAGAATAATGGTGGGCAGCAGAAACCACCGGCCTAGGGCGACCTTGGGACACATTGCAAACGATGGTATTCTGGGAAGTCGGGATGGGTACCGTCTTTAGGCTCAAAGAACCGTTTTGTCGAAGTTGGTCGATATCAGGGTTCGTAGTTTGTGCGTGTGCCGTTGCATCTTAGTCGGTGTCAGGCGTTGATGGCAGACTCAGTTGATGTACTCGGGATGAGGAGTCGGTGAAAGGATTGAGTACCCCAGAGACGTGTAGTATGTCCATAGTAAAATGTGAAACAAAACCTAAGTGGCGAATCTCAAGTGGTGAGAATCGATCGAAAGTTGACTTTAGAGCGTAAGCCAAAGACTTGTGGTCTGTAAACACCGTGAACAAACGGCCTTCGAGTGAATGTCGAAAATGATGGATGCCCAATTAGATGGCTGATAACTCCGTAGCAAATGTGATGTACCTAGATTCGGCAGGTTGTAGGCGCTTAGATAAGAATTCTGGAGGTTGCCAAGAGTCGTCTACGAACTGTTGCAGTACTGCTCTAACCACCGCGTTCGAAGAATCAGTCACTAAGGAAACAGGAGCCGAATGGTCGGAGTGAGTACGGAGTGCTATGTTGGCGAGAGCCTCATTAACTGAGGCAAATGCGACTTGTGCCGTGTCGAAAAATGTGAACTTCAGTTTCCCTCCGCGCAGCAGGTCGGTGAGAGATTGCACTATATCCGCACAGTGAAGAACGAACCGGTGGTAGGAAATCACCAGGCCGGCAGATTGATGCAACTGGCGAAAAGACTGGGGTTCAGAATAGTTGCGAATAACAGTAGCTTTATCTGGTAGAGGGCGGATATCCAAGGATGAAATAGAATGTCTTAAAAAGGTCATAACAGACTGGCCTAATTCCCATTTCGCGATATTAATCGTTACGCTATGCTGGTTAAGGCGTTCGAAAAGCGCCCGTAAGTGCGCAGCGTGATCTTGCTCTAAAGAACTAGCATCCAAAGTATCACCTAGATATACGTAGACATTTTCTAAACCATGGGTTGCCTAGTGTATGAATCGCTGAAAGGTCTGGGCTGCGTTGCTGAGTCCAAGCGGCATCCGTAGAAATTCGAACAGCCCAAAAAGTGTAGTGACGGAAGTTTTAGGGATATCGGCCTCTGCTACAGGGATCTGGTTGTACGCACGAACTAAATCGATACGGCTGAAGATGGAGCAACCTGATAAAGGCGAAGTGGGGTCCTGTATATAGGGAACTGGATATCTATCAAGGAAGGTGACTTGGTAAACGCTCTGTAATCACCACAGGGTCACCAATCGCCGTTAGATTTAGGAACCATATGAAGAGGGAAGGCCCAAAGGCTACTAGAAGGGCATAATAAACCGAGCTCTAGTATGTGTTCGAATTCAGCGTGTGCAACACGGAGCTTGTCTGGTGCTAACCGCCGTGGCCTACTGAACACTGTGGGTCTCTTCGTATCAGCATGGTGAGTGACATTGGTGGTCACTGCTGGGAGGGGTCTGGACTGCCGAAACATTGCCGGGTAGGCGGCGATAATTCCCTCATAGAGTTGGTGTGTCGGTCGTTGAACGTACACAGGCGTGATGTGATCCATCCGAGAATTATAACCAGTAACAGCGAGGGAGGTCTGAAGATCCACCACCCCATGGCGCCGTGCATCGACTAACAAGTCAGTGTTGCAGGAAGTCAATGCCTAGAATGGGGTATGGGACATCGGCGATGATGAATACCCAACGAAATTTGCGCCCTAAACCTAAGTTTTAGGTGAGCGACAGCTGGCCAAACGTTGGGATGACCATACCACTGGCAGCGCGTAGTGCCCGGACCTGCGGTGTGCTATTGTCACCTTTCGGTCGGGGAATGACACTCACTTCGACACCGGTGTCTACAAGGAATAGATTATTTGAAATGATATCCCTTACGTAAAAAGGCGACTGTTGGTCTGGTACCCGGCTTCGTGGATGGCCACCACGAGCCGGGGGTTCAGTTTCCTTGATGAGCACCGGGAAACGTTAACTCTGGTTCGCACGTTTGGCTCCCTCACCGAAGTGCCTGTGGTATTTACAATACCTTTTTTGAAGAGCCGAAATGTCGTCGTAGTGAGGGGTTATAGCGCCCAGGTGAGCGTACACAGTACTACTCCGGTGGCCCACTTCTACTCCCTGCTAGGCGTTACAGGCTCAAATCAATTCGAGAAAAAACTGAAGGAAAATCGTTGGCTATGGACGAGGCAGGCGACGTGGCGACGGAAGACCTGGTTACTCCAGCGACAGTGAGGTTGTATCGTGAAATAATGTCATAAGCTATCACTGCAGTTCCCTCTAGCGAGCATTTACGCGTGGCATTCAGTGAAACTGAAATATTGTGCGGTAAACGTTGCTGCCAAAGTTCCCTTAAGAGGGATGGTTGGATGGTTTTTGGAACAAGGGCTATAGCCTCACAATGGATACATTTTTCACTACCCCTCATCAAACACGCATTCTTCGGGTGCGAGATACGACGTTGGTCAGTACGACCAGCTCCACGGGCATCAAGTTACTGGATGTGTTCGGCTTGAACAGTCGTACTTCGACAGACATTCTCGCACACACACCCACACCCACACCCACACGCACATTACATACACCTGATCCAAATATCTTGCATTCATGGGCACGCACCTGCAGTCGTATACACAAACACACACACACACACACACACGCTCACAGTTGACATTTGTAGTACTTGGTCCCGGACGGCACTGACCAATCAGATCGTACCACGTGCTGCACGACCTTGCACGAGTTGAGCCGATTGTGAAGTTGTCTTACGCTTTAGACGTCATACATCACTGATTTACGCAGTTGCGTGCGTGTGTTGTGTGTCACTTGCTGGCTTGTGCATGTGCTTTTCGTATTTTTCTACTGCACGCTCGTTCACCCGTATAAACGCGCCTTCTACTTACCGAATTCGGTACAACAGGGGAAACGGTTAAGCTGTTACAATTGAACCAATGTCAGAGTGCGTTTTCTCGGAGTACATCTGATCAACTATTGTTAGTGGGATACCAATCACAGAAGAATGAAAGCGTCCTTGTATACTCCGCGAGACACCCGAGCGCTGAGGCACAGTCTTCGCCGAAGAAAACGCCGCTCTCCATTTGCTTTGACAGCCGTCGAAAATGTGACGTGAGCATCGGAGACAGCATGCTCCGCATATGTTGTTGGTAATGTGCTACGCGCAGATATCCAATGGTCGTGTGGGGGAAAAATACTAGATGTAGTTATGCTGAACGCGTTGATCTGCTATGGTCAGTCCATTTAGTCTAATATTCACGAAAAGTGCCAAAGTATCTCGATTGAAGCAACTATACGGTGAATTCTAAGTCGTGTTTCGCAGCTCCGCTCCATTTCTCCATATAACTTTTGGTATCTTTGGTAAATCAGATTGGTTCGCCTGAGGTATTTCTTTCCTGAGTTATAAAAGGAGATGTCCGTACTGGCAACTCATCGTTTGAAATTGTTGTCACAATCCACAGCCGAAGCTGTCCGCATTCAGGGAAGCAGGTATTACCATGAAGTATCAGCCAAAGCTTTTTGCACAAAAAACGGGTGACACAATGTGCTTGTTTGCCTTGGCGCCAAGGAAACAGATCTGTCCGCCATTTCTTCGGGACCGTAAATATGACTACAAAATCACCAAGGGCTATCGTCTTTTCATTTCAATTGCAGGATGCTCGTCGAACCAACAGACAGCCTATGGGGAACTAAAATACATCCCCTGACAAAGTTTTCGTCCCCCTTGACTTTTGCGCTTTGACGAACTTGCATTTGCTCCAGTAATGTCAAATTTGAGTAAGAAATGAAGGCGACCCTTATCAAACCAGTATACCGAATTACAGTGCATAATGTTGTATTGGAGAAAACTACTGGTAAAGATAGGAAGATCAATCGCGACAAACCTATGCAACCCGCAGGGAAATGATCCAGACAAATATATTTGACGCAGGCTGCAAAATGTGATTTCGATGATCAGCTGGAGAATCAGTTGCGCGACCGCCTCATTGTGGGCATGAATCATCGAGAGTTGCAGAAGAAGCTGTAGCTGAATCCCAGCCATACTTTCTCTGACGTCCGGTGAATGTCCGAACAATTAGATGACGTAGCCGGTGCGATGGTTGACCATTCAGTAACGTACAGCCAACATGTTCGCCCTCGTAAACCAACCCATTCAGGTCTAGCGCCTCAACCGAAGTCGGACAACAAACCATTACAAACGAATCGTTGCTTCTCGTGCGGCGAACTCCACCTACCTTCCACCTGCCGCTTTCGTAATGCGGTATACCATTCTCGTGAAAACCCTGGTCATATTCGCAAGGTGCGCCACCCATTCAAGTACATTTTGACCAGTGCAACCCCTGAGGATCTAACAAATGATGACAATCCGGTATACACTGAAGATTTCGAATTCCTGTAAAAATCAGTCTAGTTCCAGTTTGGCTTCAGACATCGATTCATTGTGGATACCGGGAGCTGTGAGTTCATCATTCCGAAATCCGTGTTCGACTTGATTCAGTCCAGTGTACCCATACAATCCACTGCTGTGCGCATTCACGGTGTTACTGGTCATCGACCTTTATTGCTGGGTGAGACGACATTAATAGTTTGGTTCTAGAGCGACTATGTCCCGGGACGACTCCTGATTTATGTTGATAGTTCATCCATCCTGGGCTTGAAGGTCCTTCGTTCACTGGAGTAATCGATAACTCTCAGAATGGAGTTCGACATTCCGGTGAAACAGCATGTTCTTCAGCAGCTGATCACGCAATGCTCCAATCACAAAGGTGGCATGGCGGTTGAGTCCGCGAAGTTAGAAGTGGATGGTGATCCGGTATTCCTGAAGCACCGAGTGTTGCCGTACGGTTAGAGATAGGGCGTTCTGAGGGTGCTTACCAAAATGGAGCAAGATGGTGTCATGGCGCGAATGACTTGATCCACTTGGGCCATTCCGATTGTGGTGGCATTGAAGAGCGACGGACAGATACCCTGGATTTGTGGTGGTTACCGATTGACTTTGAATCTCGAGTTAGGGAAATGCGCTGCAACTGCGGTGGAACCTGAGGAATTCATGAAATGCATGCTCGGTACGAAGTATTTCTCAAAAATTGATCTGGCTGATGCCTACTGTTATGTTTACGATTTCGGTAACAGAAGGAAGGCGCACGTGTACGACTGAACGTGCATTCGGTACAAACGTACGACAGGCACATGTTCAGGCAAGCACGTGAAAATGCCAACACGTCCGCAAGCGCGTGGGTCAAAGCTGTGTGCAGTCGAAAGAGCAAGACAACTCTACACTCGGGCTAAGCCACCGAAGGTCATGCAACATTCGTCACAATCTGATTGATCAAAGCTGTCCGCAAGAAGGACGGCAAGCTTCAGCTCTGTACGTGCGTGTCTGTGCGTGCGAGATTGTCTGTCTATGCACATGCCTATTGAGGCCGAACACAACACCACCTCCCCTTATCTATTTGACCCTAACGTAACGCGCAGCTGGAAATCGTTCGCGACTGGATCGTCGGAGCCCAGTGCTGTTTGCTGCAGACATGCGTGAAGACGGTGTAGTGCTCGACGAAAGTGGCTTCGGTGGTCCTCTCCCACAAAGTGTTATATAAAGTCGACGAGCGTTTACCTTAGTGCCGTCCTCCAACAAGTATGTACCGGGAGATTGAACGCTTTTAACTTGTATTGGGGGAGATAGCATGTCCTCGCCTTTGCGAACTTTAGGTTTTCGAAGTCTGACAAATGTTCCAGGCTGTATTGTTTGACCGTATCCCCCGTATTTATTTTGGTAATTGGTTCTTCTCTCCTCTTTTTCCGGTTGTGGATCACTGTACTCCAGTCGCGCAGCGTCCAGTCGCGTTCGTATTTGTCTGCCGAACATTAAATATGACGGAGTCTTTCCGGTGGCAGTATGCGGTGTAGTTTTGTAAGCGGCCAATGCAGCAGTAGGGGAGATCTCCCACTTCTCCCCTCCAAAGGCTATGGTTTGAATGCTTTCTTTCAGTGTGCAATTTAAGCGTTCCACCATGCCATTTGCTGAGGGATTGTACGGAACCGTACGCCCATGGTGAATGCCGTTCTGAGAAATGTAATTTCTGAAATCATAACTGCGAAATTGAGGACCATTGTCAGTGACTATTTCGTCAGGTAGACCGAACCTCGCAAATAGGTGTTGCAGCCATCGCAGAATTATCGAAGTAGCAATTTCTCCGCGTAGAAAAGCCTCTGACTACTTGGAGTAGAAACATGTAGCAACAAGGACTTTCCGTTGGTCATAAGTGGGTTTCCAAACGGTCCCATGATATCAACTGCGATTTTCGCTCAAGGTTTCACTGGATATTCAATGGGCTGAACAGGGCATTTAGTGGCTTCTTACTTTTAGCACAATGCTGACAAGTTGCACATTCCCTCACTGAAACCTCAACACTTGAGTTGAATCGTGGCCACCAGTAGTATTCACTTATGCGGGCCTTTGTTCTCACGATACCAGGGTGCCCCTCGTGCCCAGCTGATATAACAGCAGGAGCTAAACTTTCCGGTATTACCAGACGATGACCTCTCGTGGCAGTTAATAACTACTGAAAGCTCATCTTTGATGACATGAAATGGTAACAATTCGGGTTGCAAATGTTGTCTCCTTAGCCATTCGGTGGAAACCTAATCATAGACGGATTTTAGAACTGGATCACCTGTGTGTTTCTTACCTCACTAAGCGTAATCGTTTTGGGGTTCGAATCGTTGAGAAACGTAGTCATTTTGACTTCCTCCTGATCGTCGCTGTCACTTGAATCATCCAAAGGTAGACAAGAAAGCGCGTCAGCTACTTGGTTGCTTTGTCCGCCAACATAGACGATGTCAAAACCACACTTCAGCAGTCGTGCGTACCGGCGGCTGAGGCGTAGAGGGCTTTGACCTGTGCTACTGCCACAAAGTAGGGTGGTCAAAGGGGCGTGATCAGTGCCCAAAACAAAACACCGTTCAAAAAGGTAGAGGTGCCACTTTTCAAATGCCCAAACACATGGTAGAGCCTCCTTTACACCGGTAGAGTAATTTCATTCCGTGGCAGATAGAGACCGTAAAGCATAAGCACCTAACTTCTCTATGCCATTTTATAACTACGATAACACAACTCCAATCCCAACGTCGGAAGCGCCTGTCGAAACGTACGTAGGGCAACTCTCGTCAAAAATAGCTACCTTGGGAGATGAAGCAGCCAGTTGACGAATGGAATTGTAAGCACACTCTTGTTCAGTATTCCAAACAAATTCTTGTCCATTTCGTGTCAGTTTACGTAATGGTTCCAAAATGGTTGCAAAATTTTTAAAATGCCGTAGGTAGTGAGTACATATACCTAAAAAGTATTTTACTTTTGCAACTGTTACCGGCTTCCGGGATTCCAGGATAGCACGAGTATTCTCCTCATTAGGTTTCACTTTAGCCGATGAAATGATATGACCGAGAAACTCAATTTAGGACACAGCGAATAGGCAATTTTGTAAATTTAAACGCAAATTTAGTTCATTCAATCGAAACAATACGGTATTTAGGTTAGAAGCATGCTCTTCGGGAGATCTGCCAAACACTCAAACATCATCTGTGTAAACTACGTAACCTTTCAGATCTGCAAAAGTGTCATAAACTTTTTCCAGGCTGCTGGTGCACTAGCCAGCCCCATAGGAAGTACTTTGTATTGAAAGAGTCCATCCTGCGTTAGAAAGACTGTCAAAGGTCGCGATTCACTCGTGAGTGGCATGTGAAAATAGGCGCTTCTCACATCCAACTTCGAAAACACCTTAGTACCGACTAACTCTACGATTAGTTCGTCCGCAGTTGGCAAAGGAAATTCGTCTACTATGACATGTTTGTTTAGCATGTGTAAATCAATGCAAACTCGTACAGATCCATCTTTCTTGGGAACTGCAACCAAAGGGTGTACTCACTCAGAGTATTGTATTGGTTCAGTTATTTCTTTCTCAAACATTTCCCGAAGTGCATTAGTAGCCGCCTCGCTTTTAGCAAGTGGTATGGGTCGAGGTTGGTGAATGCTGAATGGAGTTGCATTGGAAAGCAGTAGTATTCTGTGCTGTCCAGTTGAAATTCGTTCGATATCGTCCTTAAAATACTGGAATATATCGCCTGGAAACCGTTTACTTCTACGTTTGCGACGAGCATTCAGTCAACGCATGGAGCAACTCGCAGTGATACTATGGCGTTTCGGCCCAAGAGAGGTTTACTGTTATTCTTGGACACGTACACAACAATCCGGCATTTACAACTTTCCGTCAGAAATACCATTAAATGTATAAAACCAAGAATGGGCACCGTATTTTTTGAATAACTGCCAAAAGTGTACGATGACGGGTGTACCGGTAAAGTGGTAAAATGATTGCGGTAAAAATCGTAAGGTATTACAGCTAGTCTAGTTCCATTTTTAAAGAATGTACTTTATCATCATGCTCAAAATAGACCGTTCGAATATCAGGCAAAGGCAATTTAGGTTCAAAATTATGCAATGCTGTACGAGGTGAACGAGTATTTAAGGTGTAAACGTTATCAGAAGGCTGATCTGTGGAACACAGATCACTAGAATTCATATCACATAGATGAGAGAAAGTACGTTTACGACAAACACGAGCAAAATGACCGTACTTACCGCAAATGCGGCACTGGACATTTACCGAGGGGCAGAGTTTATAGTCAGCTTCGTTTTGGATACTTCCGCATCGAATGCAGTAAACACGCTGTTTGGAGACACGATCTGTATTCGGAGCCTACCAATTATCTTGTCTGATTTAACATATTTTTACAAACCAGTTCTGCAATACGACTAAAGTGCTATTTCGCAGCCTTGGTCTTCTTGATAATCTCGTTCGCGTAGTTCTGGGTGGAGGCTATTTCGATAGGGACTGCCAGTCCGGTTCTTTGTGATTACTACAGCTTCTCTTCGCGTTTTCCTCCAATCCTTGGACTGAATGTACAATCTGACTACTGGGTGTAGTTTCAGTAGTTAAAACTGGAATTAGAGCGATTTGAAGTGGAACCAGATTTATTGACGAAAATTTTCACTGCGCAAACGCTTGCGTACGCCCGTAACTTCCATGGACTTTACTAGTGCTCACTCCCAAAGTTTGCTACTTACTCAATAAACTCATTATCCAGTTACTTCCTGTTTAGTCCGAGAAACAACAGCTACCAAGTCTGAGCAAAAAAGCTGCAGTGTTGGTTAAACATCGTTAAGCAGTGTCTCGTCACCCGTATCCTGATGTTGCTGCGGAGAACTTGGTGCGCTCTCTTACAAGGGCTCTCACTTCAGTCAACCTTGAAGTGTTCCCAGGACTGCACACATTCCTGGACAACTTTACGGCACAATATAGAAATGCAATGCATTCAACGACGAAAGAAACTCCAGCCTTGCTGTACACGTTGAGAAGTTTCAGGCAGGCTCTAACATACCTGGATTCCACTAAGGTGATACACTTTGGAAGTAATAAACTTTGGCCAGTTCATGTGCTCACCAACAGACAACTTGATCAATCAAGTATCCATGTCAGGGACTTAAATGATTTATTCCTACACCAACGCCTTTTTATTCGAATTCACTTCCCAGCAACACCTGTAGCCATCGTTGAGATTCAGACCGTAAGTGTTGCTGATCCTACCTTACGCGAGGAATTAACAGCCGGGGATAAGCCGAAACAGCTTACCTTCAGAGTTCGAAGTTCTGATTCCCAAGTGAATTAAACCGATCTCGTGGTTTGAACGCGGAGCGATGAGATACACATTTTTGTTCAGGACGGAAAAAATGAGATGTGGTCCGATCGTCCAGATACAGCTAGATCACTTGTAGGTTTTTCGGCACTTTGCCTACTTTAACTCAGATATAAACAAAGTTTTGATCGCAGTGACCTGTTAGAAAACATAATTCTTATTCTCCTCTTGTCGTTTATTAGTTGCGTAGTTCCAGGTATGAGCTGTTCCTGTAAATATGGTTGACCCTGTAGATCCAAGTTAGATACATGGTAACCAGATGATAATGTAGTGTGGAATACTGTAGTAACAGAACGAGTTAGACATGAAGTCGATCGAGCCAACCAATCAAGAGCCACAGACCAAAGAAGAGACAGTACGTATGTTGGAAGCGTCCTGCAGCAGACAGAGAAGGACATGAGGACTTTACTACACTGCTTTACTGACTTGACTTGTCTGGTTGACTGACCAAACACTGCTTTGCCTCACCCGTCTCGTCCTTTTACTGCAATATGATGGGGGAACCAAGGTATTTCGGGACCACGCTAACTCAATCGTCGCCTTTGGAAAGAAGCGGTAGTTGTACTAGTCTGTTTATTGATATTCGGTTTCGAGGGTCTTGATCTCCAAATTCGTCCTCATTTATGTTGAAATGCTCACTGGGCCACTCAACCGTTCCTGTAATTTTGAAGTCCAGCCGAGTTTTGATTCACCAACCATTATCTCATCCTGTGGGAATTAAACCCCTCGTCCTCATTTGCTGTAAAAGGATTCGAAACTATCACCACCGGAGCTGTTTCTTCCGCTTACTGAACCCCAGCGCGTGGGATAATTTATCGCGAGTGTGCTCAGGAGGTCAGTCCGAGCGATTTTTCCTCCGGTACTGCTTGTAAAGCTAAGCGATGACAGCCAATCATGGTTGATTAATTGGAAATGATCATCTTCATGTCGGGGATCCACCATCGGAGTTTTTTAGCTCCATTTCCTACCAACTGTGATTCAATACGGCGCAGACACCACTGGTCCTAAACCAAAAGCTTACTGGTATTTTTATTTAATGTGAACCTGATTTCTTCGTTGTATTTGAGGACAAAGTTATTATCATACGCTTTAGGTTGTTGACAAGGATGGGTAACTAAGTAAAATAAACGGCTGCCAAATGTTTTTACTGTTCACTAATTCAAGAAGAAATGAAGTATTTCATAGTCTGATGTAACACGGATGATTTCAAAAATAAATGGAACCAATAATCGATGGAATGAATGATGAATTCAGTGATTTTCTAAAGAAAATCGGAAAACAAATGAGCATTTGGGAAAACTTCATGGTGATTAGCTTTAATCCACACTAAACGGTTCAGTCACTTCTTCCTGATCTGATGTACCAGCGCTGACCAATTTTCCTATACTAGTAGTCTGACTTTAAAAAGTACGAGTACCCACGGCTTAATAGTTAGTTAGTTTCACTAATTGGACGAGAACGTGTGGTGGTCCAGTTCAGCGAACTTAATCTTCAAACTCACCTTAGTTTTGGTTGCTATTTTTCAGCCTCAGCCATCTGCGAACAGAATGAATCGACCCGCCAAAAGAAGACGCAGTTATTGAACACAAAAATGAAAATCACAGGGACGGTAAGAAAGTTGAAATGCAAGTATACCATCTGTCGTGACACTTGGCCGCGCTGCCAGATGCTTCTCGCCGTCTCTAAGGTGAGTCTTTTGAGACCCAACACACTCAATACAACGGCACCTGCGTGGCAAAATTTTCAGTTATTTTTGCCGTGCCATTGACCGACTATCTGAATTTGCTTTTCAAGCCACACTTTCACTAGATTACAATTCACACTGATGAAGTTCATTCGGATACGTCATTAATACCATCATTTGGCGGGGTTTATCTGAGCTAGTGGCATCTTGTCTAAGTTGAATATTACTGGATACTCGCACCAGATTGCGGCGAATCTGAGAGGCAACTGTTATTTAAATACGGCAATCCTTGCATGTCATCCATTCCTCATGACCAGATATCCGTGTCATAAAAGTAAACCCTTCTAATTGCTTTTGCATTAGTACTCACAGTATCCACGATTTTGTGTAGTTTACGCCGAATATCTGTTAGAAATTCGAGAGACCTGCCCTATACCCCAGATATATCTGAAGGTATGACCCCGGTAACAGGCACGTTCACAAATCCACACCCTTTGTGGCTCATCAACAATCCACTGTTGATCTAGACTCTGTCAATCGGAACGAATGGGTAAGATGAGTGAGCTCCATGTTGTACCATATTTGACTGGTGTTTGATTTCTGAAATATACCCATTGAATCATAAAGAAGTCCAAATCGGCGGAACAACTGTTTTTCATTAATTCATTCTCAAGCCATTTACAGATTACATAGTAGACATTAGACAAAAGATCATGAACATAGACATGGAATAAACACCAATCATGGGCAGGGGGTTGTCAGTCAAGTTATCCTTATCATGTGATTGATTTATCTAGCTGGCGCCATCTAGGTAACCGGACGGTAGATTCATGCGGCCTTGGCCAATCTTGGGCCACGGGAGTTGGAGTGCCCGGACCAAACGCTTTTGGGCGCACAGGTCAGGGGTCAAATTCATTATTCCGATTGGCTCGGCTATCGCTAGAGTGCGCAACTGAACACCTTTGCATTTCAGACAATGTATTGTTGGCACGAGGAGCTTGAATCGTATGTTTTTGGAAAATCCACTTGCATTTGTTTGGGGGGACACGATAAAGAACTTGAAAGCAGCTTCCGGATTCACCTGATGTCCAGTGTCGACCAAATGCGCTAAGATTGCGCTATTTATCGATCCAGTTTGTCCTTGACTCAACCAGCGCGGATGATGCTCTTTAATCCGAGTTGATAGCTGTCGTGCCGTTCGACCTACATAAGAGCGGCCAGTATCCCAATTTCAACAGTTTTGTTAGTATGCAACAGAAGCGAAACTTAGTAAAATGCCTGGTCTTCAGAGCAAGGAAAATTTGTTCCGTGGAGACTTTAGATGACGAATTAATGCTTATAAGAAACACCCTACGTGAGAACAGTTACCCGGATCGGTTTATCGAAAGAAATCTCATCGAAAGAGTGCCAAAAATCACCGTGGAAACCGTAAGCAAGAAAGATCTTTACATTAGCTTGCCATTTAAAGGCGATATTGTTAGTGAAGTCTTAAACCGTCGACTGGGGAGAGAAATACGAAATACTTCCAATGCCGCCACTCTACGTTATGTGTTTCGAGGTGCTCCTCTAATTCAGATTCAGAACAAGGATAGTCTGCCGATGCTGACCTCATCAATGGTCGTATACTCTTTCAGATGTGTCTGTGACGCATCTTATGTAGGTCGAACGGCACGACAGCTATCAACTCGGATTAAAGAGCATCATCCGCGCTGGTTGAGTCAAGGACAAACTGGATCGATAAATAGCGCAATCTTAGCGCATTTGGTCGACACTGGACATCAGGTGAATCCGGAAGCTGCTTTCAAAGTTCTTTATCGTGTCCCCCCAAACAAATACAAAGATCCTCAGTTGCACACTTCAGCGATAGCCGAGCCAATCGGAATAATGAATTTGACCCCTGACCTGTGCGCCCAAAAGCGTTTGGTCCCAGCACCCCAACTCCCGTGGCCCAAGATTGACCAAGGCCGTATGAATCTACCGTCCGGTGACCTAGATGGCGTCAGCTAGATAAATCAATCACATGATAAGGATAACTTGACTGACAACCCCCTGCCCATGATTGGTGTTTATTCCATGTCTATGTTCATGATCTTTTGTCTAATGTCTACTATGTAATCTGTAAATGGCTTGAGAATGAATTAATGAAAAACAGTTGTTTCGCCGATTTGGACTTCTATATGGTGTTTGATTGTCAATAATAGTTTTTTTTTGATTTTGTGTGTATTATGCTTCTGTTGCCATCTGCACCATTTACCGCAGTTTCGGAATTAGGTCAAAGTTACTCGGAAGTACCACCCAATTGTCTGCTTTTTGACATTTCCTCCTGATTGGTCTGAAGACCGGCATATGAATCAC
The DNA here is from genome assembly GCA_948099385.1 of Fasciola hepatica. Taxonomy (NCBI): domain Eukaryota; kingdom Metazoa; phylum Platyhelminthes; class Trematoda; order Plagiorchiida; family Fasciolidae; genus Fasciola; species Fasciola hepatica. Next base: position 3,082,921 of record CANUEZ040000060.1, on the reverse strand, counting down.
CCATGCACATTTCGCGTGTGGCCACACCGTGCGCTCGTCGTCTGCGCGTCACACCACAATTATGCACGTGGACCAGACTGTATCTCGAGCAAGGCTAAGGGGCTCAGTGACTATCATGTGACCCAACCACTCAAATACCGAGCCGAACTGCAGTCAATCCCTCGCATGCCCCGACAATTTTTTATCACCATGTGGGAACGGTGACGATTGGATGAACTTCGGACACATTTGCGCCATTGTAACCGCAGTGTAGCTCTCGTTTATCATTTTTACCCGCGAAGTCAGGCCTTGACCAGTGTGAATCACCTGCTTTGTCCACTGCGCCCACCTGGAACGCGTATAGCCGACTGAGAGACGTGTTTTCGCCTACTGGTCTTGTTATTAGTCGCTGCCCCATCCCCCGGCTCCGTCACGTGATAGTCACTGAGCCCCTTAGCTCTGATCAGGACACAGTCGGGTCCACGTGCGTAATTGTGGACGCACATTGTGATTCTTGACAAGAACGAAACAGGTGTGCAATGTTTTTTCAAAGCATTTCATTGTTGAGCAGACTGTTTTCGAAGCAAAATGATTCAATACAAACCCATTTTAACTTCCCTTAATGCAATAACCAAAACAGACATCAGAAAAATCGTCTCCACTTTATGCTATCAAAAATGAGTAGATCGAACACTTATATTCATTTCGCTTTTGACACACTTTTAACGCAATTTTAATTTAAAGTATGGTTAAAAAAATCATAATTTAGGCTTTTCCCACATCACATGTGAACGTCCTCGAGTAAATACGTCCTGAGCTTCCTGCAGTCGCATCCACAATTCTGCTGTGGTGAAGACGGCGTTACTGTTGCATTTTAGATTATCTAATTCTGAATGTAACAGACAACGCGGAGAAGCGGCTTACTTGGGTGGGCAGATTCATCTCAACGCGTCGTACACTAAACATGAAACTAAAGTGGCAAAGAGCAAATGAATCACACCTCAATCCCTAACAGCAGTTGCATTGTCCAGCTAGTGACAGGTCATTACAGACCACTGGAACAATGGTCGAAGGATGATATATCGTTGCGTGGTTAATCGTGCTTTGGACAGCGGCTTTCTGGTTAGTTGGTCATTTATTCAACTCACAAGGTAAAACTTCTACCATGAAGAAATTTATAAAATTTGTGAACTGCAAATGCCAACGTCAGGCCCTCTTTCTCTATCTGACTGTAATTTCTTTCGGCGTTTGTGAGCACCCGAGAGGCATGAGATACTGCCTTCCGTGAGCCATCTAGATATTTATGGAGGAGCACCGCTCCAATGCCGTATTCGGAGGCATCCGCAACGATGATTATGGGTAAACAGGGATCATAGTGAGTCAGGATCAGGGTGGATGTCATTAGCCGGTTCAATTTGCCAAAGGATGATTGACAGTCTTTTGATCATCGCCATTCGAAACCCCATCTCAATAAGCAGTTCAATGGGGCTCTAATATTGTGTGTTTAGAATGAAATTATTGTAATAGTTCACAAGACCGAGGAGGTATTGCAATTCCATTTTGTTTTTGGGTGCAAACATTTGACTAATAGGCACCACCTTGGAGAGGTCTGGGTGTCGTCCGTTTTTATCAGTGATAAAACAAAGGCATTGTATGCTTGTGAAAAAATGAGCATTTCGTGATACGTAACTTGAATCCAAAAAATCGGACCTTATGTCATACCTCGTTCAAATTTTGCACATGTTCAGCTTTAGACTCACTAACAATAACAATGTCATCCATGGAGACCAGCGCGAATGGAAGGTCAGTCATCATTGTGTCAATGATCTGTTGGAACATGACCAGAGCGCACTTTACTCTGAATGGCAATCTGTTATTTTGATACAAACCGCGGTGAATATTGGTAGTCAGCAACTCTTTACATGCACTATCCACTTCAACCTGAAGATACGCATCAGACAAATCAATTTTTGAGAATATTTTACTTCCGTTAGGCTTTTTTCTTATCATGTGACGACGTAAATTACGATAGACCAAGGTTATCACCATCGTATATGATCAAGCAATCACCGCTTTACATGGTGATGGGAAAAGATAAAACTGAATGATCTCACTCCATAAAATGCCTCGACAACCCCGTCCACTAAAGCGAAGTAGCCACACCAATCAACTTTTGACCACCGAACACATTGAGGTTCGAGCACTATTGGTTTCCTAGCCATACACATTCATTCCTTGCGGTGCACGAAACTCTTTCAAGGACTGGATTCAACCGGCTATCTCCAGGACTATCTCACCGCCGTCTGTGTTGTAGTCAGCTCACACATGAACACGTGCATTCATGCACCCACAAATTCACACACCGCAACCATCCCGAACGAAAACTAGCAAAACCAAATAGTAATAAGACGTAGTTAATTATGAAAAATGCAACCAATTCGTTTTGGCCTTTAGAAAGACGGAGTAATCGTTCTCTAATTCCGAGTAGAATCGGTATATCTTTCCCCGGTGAAGGTTAATGTTACGGATCACGTAACAATAGATGTTCAAGAACACCGTCCTGTGCCATGCAAATCCGTAGGCGCCGAACCATGCTCCCGTGAACACTTGCAAGCACTGTAGTTGGAATGTCTCTACAAACAGATTGGATTCAGCCCTTCAATCCTCCTCCTTCTGACTTGGGGTCGTAGACTCATTTCTTCAAATAGCCCCATAAGAAAAAATCTAACGGATCTTAGTCTGGAGATCTTGGAGGCCACGGTACTGGTCCCTTCGGTCCGATCCATTCCAAAAGGAATTCCTCATCAAACTACCTGGTTACTACGCTCGCGGACTGTGCTTGCGCTCTCTCCTGCTGGAAGTATGTCCCAGACAATTTTCGCGTACATTTTTCTAGCTGACATTATTGTTTACTTAGTTAGGTTTGCTTCAGTTTGCCTACTAAGAAGGCACTGCGTAGTAAGTTGAAAAATTCGAACACCCCAGGGTGTCTCCACATTTATTATCCACACTGTACTGTCTGGTCTTCCAAACATTGGAGTCGAACACCTCTGTCAAGTTTTTAACAGTTACATTAAGTGTCGTATCCAAAAACGGCACGCTCTTCGTACCTTCCAAGTGCAGAGTTTTTCGCAAGACTGGAAGGAGCCTTTATGGTGATCAGCTAGCGATCTTCTCATCTAGCTGTGCTCCGACCACAGATTGTTTCTAGTGAGTACGAACTTATGCCATAAGAAGCGGCATGGACTCATACGGCGTCCTTCTACGCCTTCACAACGTTGGACTCTAATTGAACATATTGTCACTGGACAATGCTGACGTGGATCAAATGAAGATTGTCGTTCGTTTAGGTCTGCGCCTGTGAACTCAGAACATGCCTCGGTACGCCGCTTTTGATGCCACCCAGAACTCTGATTCAAGTGGGCCTCACAAACGATAGATATCTTCGACATCATTTTCTTTGTTGGGTGATCGCAGATCCGTCCCTCCGGATGCCAAATTCAATGAAGTGCATAAACCCCCGAGACATCAACTGACTAGGAGCCTGAGAAATGACCGTAAGCAGTGGTGGATTGTGAAATGTGGGCGTGACATGCGATTGTCTGCTAAGGAAAGAGTGTACACTGTGGTGGTTAGGTCCGTTCTTTTATATGGCTCAGAAACGTGGCCGCTAATGGTAGAAGATAGGAGAAGACTGTCGGTGTTCGAGCATCGATGTATCCGTAGCATTACCCGAGTATGGTGGGAACACCGCATCAGCAATGCTGAGGTTCGGCGTAAGGTGTTGGGAACCACAGGTCAGTCTCTGGATCAAGTGCTGAATCTAAACAGACTAAGGTGGTTGGGACATGTGGTACGCATGCCCACCGACAGACTTCCTCAGCGTACGCTGTCCTCTGAGGCAAGTGATGATTAGAAGGTAAGTCGAGGTGGTCAGTCCATGACATGGCAGAAGGGTATGGAAACCTTGACCAGTGGACTTGGCCATGACATGTTAGACTTCCGGGTTGGGGTCCGCATGACCAGCCTAACAAATGGTTGGGGACATTAAGTGGTATGGCTAGGTGTCGCGTCCAGTTTAGTATGTGAATTTGGAATCTTTTCTTGTCTTCGCGATTTCCGCCGACTACTTTGGATCTTTTTCATTTTGTTTCAGTTCTTGCCCTTGACTCGAGAATGCCAGTAGGTAGCAAACGAAACCAGAGCACAGAAGTGCGGGGTTAGTGGTTGAATAAATTAAAACTGGTGATCATTTATTTAGTCCATAGCTTTAAGTACCTCAAGAACTTGACTAGAGCTGGAAGAGGCGTTGGGGAGGAGAGCACATCACGAATAGCGAGAGCAGCTTTCGCCACCGTGACTTCCCGTTCTTTTAAGGGACGGGTGTAAACCACCGCGGTTCGTAGTGTTTTGCTCTACGGTTGAGACACCTGTCCACTTCGCGTTGAGGATGCTGTGTCTTTCAGTATTCGACAACCGATGTCTTCGAAGCATTACTCGCATCTGAGGGGAAAGTTGAGTGAGTGTTAATGAAGTAATCGGTTGTGTCGGGCGCGGATAGCTGCCCTCTTACCGAAGTGATAGCTCTACGCCACCTCTGGTGGCTCGGATATGCTTGCCCATCTTTTAGCTTTCCGCGCCTTATCCGAACGTGCTGGGATAACTGACGCACCGGTCAGACAATGGCTTGGCATGGGCGTACGAGGAAGCTGTCTGGTGATAGTCGAGTGGTTTAGAGCATTTGATTGCTATATCGGACGTCAGTGGTTCGAATCCCGGTCTACACCGGTCACTTTGGTGGTAGACAGTAACCCAGTGTCGTCCGGCTCGTTATCGCACCTGACCTATTACCTGTGTCCTTTTTTAATACAATAATTGTACACTGTTTCAGAAACAGAGTCGGGGCCGCTTAGAGGCATCCAACTAGGAAAAGTGACCGGGTGCGCAAGCACGATGCGAACCCGGGACAAAAGCCCACCATATTGACCTTTTGACCACCACCGGCACCTTATATGGTTATCCACTCCAAGTCTCAGGATCTGGTTACCGAATAATCGTAATAGTGGAGTGGGCCTTTGTGGCTATGGGGTGAAATGCCCCTTCTACTGCACTCAAGCGGAGGCATGCAATTAAAAATCAGCATTGGTTTCGGTTGGTGCTTCCCGCCTATATACACGGCATTGAAGCACTATGATGACATGACCGCTCACTTTCGGTTTTCAACGATGCACATTACGTCCCTTTGTCTGAGCCCGTCAAAGTAGCGCACATTCCATGCATCTGTAGATTGAAGTGCACGTAGCATCATGATAAAATAGTCGGAGGACTGCTCACAGACGACTAGCAAACTGTCAAGACTGTTAAAACCCACGAACGAACTCTAAGAAAACTCCCAAGCACTTGTATATTTATATTTACAAGAACAAAAAGCACGGTCAACCATATGCTACATTTCGTCCATGAGAATCGGGGGGCTGGGCGCGATCGCTCGCTGTTGAACTAAGCGTAGAAGGGCAGTTCGGATGTCGGCGCACGGATTCGAATAGAGTTGACGCGTGTAGAACTGTACAAGGAATTTTTGACAGCCACGTACTGTGCCACTGGCATGGTGCACGTCAAACAAAGCCAAACGTTCCTGTCCGCCTGAAAAAACAGAAGAATTAGCGGACAGGCAACATTAGTGGACGCAGACCAAATTATTTTTAAACAGGATTTTGTGGATAAAATGAGAAAAAATGTGGACAAATTGGACCAATTGTAATGAGCAGCCATATTGGTGTTCGATTGTTGTAAGTGTAGGATCCTTTTGATGCACTTACTGAGTTTTTGTGCTCATGGAGTTTTCTGCCTTTTTGTATTTTGCAGATCGAACACGAGCAACCCCCACGGAACACACTGATCTTTGCATTCTACACAGTCAAATGGTTGTTCGCATATCGCTGCGTTGGCTGTTATTTTGGTGGATCGGTTTTTCCTCACATCCGAAAAGCAAGCCAGTATGATACCGGACGCGACCTCAGGTCGAGGATAGGGGGATGGCTAAAAAATTAGCGACTAATCATGAAAAAAGAGGCTTCGGTTCAATAAAAAAGTGATCGCGGACGATCAACGGCAGCGTTGGGTGGTGTGGTAAGTCTTCCCGCTTGGTTATTCTTCTGCATTCTAAAACGCCACACATATCTCTAACAACTGTAACGTGGCAAATGTGGTCCATCACTAGATAAGATCATAGCTCCTTGTCGTGTTTTATTTACCCGGCAATGTTTCCCAGAAGAGGTGAATGAACCACACAATTGGTCACCGGCTCGTCTGGACCAACGCTGTTGCGTTGCGGGATGCGCTTGGCTGTGCTTAGGCTAGAGGTGCACCCCCGAATAATAAGGCCCAATCTGAACTGGGTGACCGAGCAGTAAAACAGTTCACAACGCAACCAACTGTGGCAGATTATATTCTATTCTATTCTCAAACACAAACAAATGCACTGTTCCACCGTACACAATACTTTCCGCAAGTCATCGCTTCTCCCTTCAGCCATAGATATTTTCTCATGATGCTGCCGCAATAAGAAACTTTCGCAAGTTATTTCATCCAATCGGAGTCACCGGTACGAAACTAACAGATGTGGGTGTAACGATCTGTCAGGCTGACGGTTCACCGATTCCCAATCAACAGCGGTATCTCGAACGATGACCAAAGCACCTTAAAGCGGCTTAGTTGGTCTCCAGTATCAGCTTCTCCCGTAGCTAATCCAGACACATCCCACGATATGCCTTGGCAGACCTACCCACTGAGGCAGAGATCAACAGAGAAACCTGATATCTTAGTTATTACAAAGCACCGGGCTCCGATGACCAGGTATGGTAAGCACTTTGTGCCTTCCAACAGAGGAATACTTCAAGAGACTGGCAAGAGTCAGTGCCTACAATCACCTTCTTTGGTGAGATACTGGAAATAGCCGAAATTTTTAGGTACTTCGAAGGCTTGCGCACAGTAAGAGCTGGTGTTGAGGGAGCGATCATGTCACGAACAGCAATAGCGAGAGCAGCTTTTGTCAGCATATGACAAGGTTGCGAAAACTGGCCACTCCGCCTTGAGAATGCTCATCGACTTTCGGTGTTCGACAACCAATGTCTCTGAAGCAATCCTAGAGTCCGGTGGTGTGAGGGTATTGAAAGACACAACGCCTGTAGACGGCGTGGTTCGTTTAGCGGACAACATGTCATCGTTTGTCTAGAGTCGAGGACAGGATTGGAGCCAGCTGATCAATAGGTCAATCAGTGGTCGACAGCTGTCTAAACCGACGGGGGTGAATCAACCTATAGGTTTGCAATCAGACTAACCAGCCATAAAGGCCGTTTATGAATAACAAGTAGACTAATACGTTTTTGTGCGAAGTTTTGATTACGATCACCACCCATCTTATATAAACTCTGCTGTGTCAGTAAAACGAGATAGTTCGAAGGCAGAAGAGCATTCTGACTGAAGCTAGAGGGAGGGACCAGTCCAGTTTAATTCATTCAACAATCAACCTCGTACTTCTGTGCTCTGGTTTTGGTTGCTACCTCGCGGCATTGTCCAAATGAAAGCGGAATGAATAGAAGCTTGATGTGGAAAAGAGCCGAAAAGAAAGTAATAATCGGAAATCACGAATACAGAGAAAGGGTTCGAGTGCAACTACGGCATCGACTGAGACACCAAGCTATATCATTCAATGCCTCCAACCATCTGAGAGGCGGGTCACATCTTACTTGTCCTAGTCCGCGGGTCGAAGTTTTCGTACCTTTTTGCCATGTCACGGACTGACTATCTCGACATACCTTTCAACCACTATCTGCCTCAGGGAGCACATACGCCCGGGAAGTCTACCGGTGGACATGCGCAACGCACTTCCCAGCCACCTCAACTTGCTGAAATTCGGTAACTGTTCCAGAGATGGATCAAAACACGTGGATGAGTAATAACGATGTTTGTCGTTGTGTGTTGAGTGCGGATAGTCGCCCTCTAAATGATGTAAATGATCTACATCCCTCACATGACTCAGATATGATCTGCACACGCATACCCATCGTTTATCTTTATATGCTATATTTGGACGTGTTAGGCAAGGCTGAAAAATGCTATGTGGATAGTTGAAATATAATACAAGCTGCGATTTTTCCTGCTAGTTTACCGCACACCTTTGTTGTTTTTTTGGCATTTTGTTTGCCTGAGTGTCACTTTTGTGTTTATGAAATACCGGGGTTCAGAAAACAGACCATATAGCATTCATGTCGCCGGCTTTTATTCTGCGCTATGTTCGTCGACGTCTCTAACCGAGGACAATACCCATCCCGCGGGCCCCAAATAGGAAGGGGAGGAGCACCAACTGAAATCAGTGCAGACGCTAGCTTCATCATACCTCTTAGACTAAGTAATGGCCTGACCACCGCATCGCTTATTCCAGCCTTTCCCAGAACGTACGAATAGAGCATGGAAAGGTGGACCATAAGCAGGTCTAGGACCTAAACAGGCGTGCATAAAGCATGTCCGAGCCACCGTAGGCGGCGTACAAAAACACTTCAATCAGAGGGCGGCTACCATCGGCACATTCTAAGTCAGGAACTCGGTTACCTGGGTGAAGCTCAATTCCACCATTTAGTAAACCGGAGGAGGCATTCCGTGGAACATCCTTCATAGCAAAGTTGAAGAGAAATGGAAATATAGGGCAACCTGGCCGTAGGTCCTAACGGGACCCCAGATGTGATGACAGTTATTTGAGGATTGAAAAACTTCCCAGGTACTCCACCGTTCAACAAACAGTGCTCCAGTGCAGTCCTACCGACAGAGTCGAAGGCCGGGTGGATCAAAGGTCTTCAAAAAGTATGACGGTGTTCTAGTAACAGTTACAAGGTGGAAATTTCATCGGTACATCAAGGACCAGCGCGATATTCAGCCCATTTTCGAGTCAGCAATGGACCCAGATCAACCAAATCACAATAAACCACAAATTACGGGGCTGCATATTAGACTTCTGCTCGTATTGGAACACCCCCATTGACCCTGACCACGCACTAGTTTGCACTAAGTTGTCCATGTGCTCTGGTGGTTACTCCAAGCGCAAGCTACAACGACGGTTAGGTTTCGATAAGCTTTCCAATCCATCTCGTCTATCCGTCTTCCAAAACGCGCTAGCTGAAGAGCACGATGCAACCCCACCTGATAACATTAACCAGCATTGGTCGATTACTAAGAATGCTTTGCATTCCACTAGCTCAGTGGGTTGTGATTTGTACCGTCGTGCCATGAGAACCCGGATTTCTGCGGAATCCCTGCGCCTCCTCGACGCACGCCAGTCGGTCCCGACTGCGAGCGAGTATAACGAAACACAGCTCGTAAAGAAACGCGCAAGTCTCCGTAAAGACCGCGAAATCTGGTGGTCGCACCGTGCATCAGAGACGGAGCGTGCTGCCGCCACGGGAAATTCCCCAAGTCACCGGTAGCAAGCCACTAGGCGACAGTGAAACGATTTTTGAAGCTGATGGCTCACCAGTTCACAGTCAGCAGCGCCGTCTCGAATGCTGGATGGAGCTTTTTGAAGAGCAATTTAGTTGGCCCTTAGTGTTAACCTCTACAGTAGCCCAAAAGGGCCTCCTAGATGTGCCTCATTCGACGACAGCGGACCTAATTTAGCATTCATGTCTTCTGTCAAAATCACAATATCAGTTCGGTTTGCTTTACGCAGGAGGTCGTATAGTTTTTGATAGAAATTATCTTTGATTGCATTTGGGCTGCAGTCGGTGGATGCATACGCCGAGACGACAAACAAATTTCGTCCATCGGGACGGCGACGAAGAAGTTGTCAAACTGAAGCCTAATATCGCTTTTTTACTGTTTGTTTGGTATGTCATAAAGTCAAGATCTTCAAACCGATTTTAGTGTTTTACAACTGTTAATTAAAAGAGCTGTTCAGGAGAAAACACAGGCATCCACAAAAAGCGGTAATTATGTTGGTTTTTTCAACTGATATTTTGTCAACTGCGAATTTACAATTATTCACACCAACGGTTCTCTTATTGCACTCTGCTGAAAGTTCATTGGCTCAGCTGCTGGATATGAAGTTCGTAGTGTATTATTATAAATGTAATGAGCGTAGTTACCGAAAAACAATACAGAAATCCCAGAAACTATGACTTATTTATGGGCCGATTCACCAGTATATGATTTCCTGTGAGTCTGTTGACAATACGTATGCTAAAGCAGAGCACTTGGTACCGGAACTGAGATGCAACTCGTAAAATTATTCTGACTATTCAAATGCATATCTGATGCAAATAGAAACTAAAGTTCTGTGCTTCACATTCTTACGTCCATTTCTCGCGTGATGTGAGAGTGAAAACTTGGCTAGTAATGAAGACCCAATTAAAAGAGAAACCAGCAGGCCAAAAAAATAGTCCTGTGAAATCAGCATGTGCCATGCTCATTAATTACTAGTGTAAGAAAAATCGAAGTTTTATCATTTGCTAAAAACAAAGACTTAGTAGATTTTAGCATGATATCCGAAATTCAGATGTGACGACACTCAGCGGGCGTGGAGTTTGACGGTTGACGTAAGGCGATAGGGAGGCTGAAACTATAGCTAGAGAAAAGCAGCACAGATTTTTTGGTGAGAGAAATCACCAAGTAGGTCGCCATGGCAATCAATTACGCCATCAACGGCTTCCATTCTGGCAAGTCTCCACAGAATTCATGTTGTTGATTCAGAACTTGACGAGAATTTACGACCGACTGATAGTTTTGTTCTAATGGAGATATCTGAACAAGGGGCAGTGGCAAACATGAATTGCAATACGCAACATCGGTCGTGGTCATCCGACCAGTTGTATGGGGCTGATTAAATTTTTGACCCAAAAAGCACTAACTGAATGCATGAACATGGTTTGTATGAAGGCCTCTATCGAAATCATCATCATCATCATCATCATCATCATCATCGTACAGCGTCAAACAGTAGGGCAAGCTCCACTCTCCACTGTCTTTCTCATCATGTTGCACGTTGAATTAGTAAGTATGAATATATAAGATGGACAAGGACTGGACCTACAAGGGTGGGAAAAGGAAAGAATGCCCTAATAGCCAACACACGGAATACACAGTCTAACTGTACAAACGCACATCGATCAGTTATTCTGATTCAACAGAAAGTAACAACACGATCGCCACTGTTCACGGTTCGCTGCCATATCCTTCAGTGTCTCCAGCCAACTAGTAGACGGATTTTCGGACCCTAACCACGAAGACGTGAAGCACCAACTCTTCCTAGGTTCGCTGTACATTTTCTCATTCCTCACTACCATGTCATCTGTTGACCTACACGTGGTTTTTTCCACTCCTGAGGAGGAATGGATAATAGGATACGGTGTGGTAGACGTGTGTTTGACATACGTAACACGTGCCCAAACCAACGAAGTCCACTAAGCTGGATACGCTGTGACAGAACGTTCCCCGAACTAATACCCAATACTCGATTTCTGATCTCAGCATTGCTCACTCGGTCATTCCACCCAATCCTAGCGATACTACGCAAGCATCGGTGGTCAAAAACCTCAGGACGACGAATATCTTCAGCACGCAGACTCCAAGTCTCGCAACCATACAACAAAACTGAACGCACAGTGGCACAGTATACACGACCTTTCAACTTCAGTGAAATGTCAGCTCGACGCCACAAGTGCTTCAGTCCAGCGTACGCCACTCGAGCCTTGAATATCCGCCTACTCACTTCCACTACTGTGATCCCATCCGTCGTCACGCTGCTGCTGAGGTAGGTGAACTGGTCGACAACTGACAGCACCTCCCCATCGAGCATCAAGCTCGGAATCTTTGACGTCCAGTCTTGTAACATCACCCTATACTTTGAAGGTGCAAAGCGCATGCCGAATGGAGCTACAGCTCTTGAGAGTCTATCTAGTGCACGTTGAGCATGTTCCGTGCATTCGAACAAACAGACAACGTCGTCTGCGTAATATAGGTCACATAGCTTTCCATTATTTCCTAGTTCGACGCCAACATCCTGAAGTTTTTGCAACGCGCCTTCCATTATTTCGTCCATGACAGGAGTGGAGACATAGGAGATCCCTGTCGAACACCACTGGTCGTTTCGAACCGACCGGATAGTTCACCGTAAACCCTTACGCGGCCAGAAGTATGAGAATACAATGATCTCAGTAGGTTCACGAACTTCTGGGGCATACCTTTTCGATGAAGAGCACTGAAAAGCGCTGCTCGACCAACTGAATCGAAGGCGCCTTTCAGGTCTAAGAAAAGCATTATTGTTGGTCGGCGGTGCGTGTGACGCGTTTCAAGTAGTCGGCGAAGAGTAAAAATCTGGTCGATGCATCCTCGACCTGGGCGGAATCCAGCTTGCTGTTCGCGCGCATTCCTCTTACGAGCTGGTATCAGACGGTGCAGTAGAATCGAAGCTAATACTTTGGTGACTATTGGAATTAAGCTAATCCCACGATGATTACTGCAGTCATTGCGTATTCCTTTCTTGAAGATGGGAACAATCAACGACTCACTCCATAATAACGGAATACGTTCCGAGTTCCAAATGTCATGGAGCAAGACGGTAAGTGATTTTATCAAAGCATCTCCACCCAGTTTGAAAAAACTGGGGGAAGTTCGTCAGGACCTGCCAGTTTCCCACGCTTTAGTGATCGAATACATGACTCCAGTTCTACTTCCGATGGGAGCTCAAGTGATACCAACCAAGGATTCGCAGTTGTTGACACAGGAGTAACTACACTACCGTGCGGTCAGCTAAACTGTTCTTTGAAGTATTCGGACAACGGTCGAGCCTCTGCTGTTTGCCAAGAATAGGTTCTCCATTTCTATCGAATATCGTGTCACTGACCGTGATTCGACATCCACCGGTGTCCCAAACAAGTCTGAACAGTCTTTGACTGTTACCTGGAGCAGCTGCTATTTCCATTTCTTTGGCTACCTTGACCCACCAATTTTCGCGATCATTCTTAAGGCTTTTCGTAACCTGCCTTTGTAAATTTCTCCGCATTTTATTAATCTCTTTACTGTTCGACAGTTGACGATTTTTCACCATCAGACTCATCGACTCTTGTGAGATCCAGTGTCTTTGATGGACAAAGGATCTAGGACCACAGGCAAAACATGCTGATACGTGCATCGCCTGCTTGATATGAGCCCAATGCTCATCTACATTATCGTTCGTCGTAAATCCTAGCTCGTGTGCTAGCTTCTGCTCATACCGGATGTGTACTTCTGGATCACACATACGTTGCACAGCTAATCGGGTTTGCGGTTTGCGACCATGACCAAGGAGCTGGAGAGAGATAATCGCATTAAAACTAATGCATGGTCCGATTCCACGTACACGGACAAGGAAGATCTGCAGTTCTGAACAGAACTGCGCCACCGGTAGCTTACGGCGATATAATCGATCTGGCTTAGAGTACCTGTAGAGTTAGAGCGCCATGTCGCTGTGCGACGCGAGCTGTGTCGGAAATTGGTGCTAGACAAGAAACAATCGACTGTCTGCACAAAACTGGAGAAGCCTATCCCCGTTATCTGTACGCTCAGTGGGTAAACCACAACGCCCACCCAAACAGGCTTCTGACACACTAAGTTTGCCAACTTGTGCATTAAAGTCACCAGCTAGCACTACAATGTCAGAACCTTTACTGCTGCGAACGAGGGTGGCGAGTTCATCGTACAACTCATCTTTCTGCAAGTCTGAGCTGCAGTCCGTTGGGGCGTATGCCGAGATCACAAAACAAATTGCGTTTAACACAACTATCCTTTCGAAAGCCGACTGACCCCTGGAGTCTCACAGCATATAAAAGACTGCTAACCGGGATCCAGTCTAAAGGGACAGCCTCGGTCTTGTCAGTCAAGACTATTCCTACATCACGTTGATCCGTAGCTCTAGCTGCTTCGTCTCCTGAGGTGCGCAGGAAATACCTCGATGAGACACCAGGAACAGTTAGTTGAATTACACTGCTTGAATCCTCGATACACGTTTCACTCATGCAGCACACATCAATCTTCAGAGAGTTCATTGTGAGGGCTAGGCACGCCTGCTGAACGGCCTGCATGAGTGTACGCAAGTTGAAAAAGCCAAGATTCAGAGGCTGACGAGGCTTGAGAAAATGTGAGTTACTAGACGGAGGATCATTCCCGACACTATTAGACACTGAATCGTTGCGAGTATCGACCGTGTTGTCAGTGGGAGCATTATGGGTGGATAGAGCGGACAAAGAGACGTAGTTGGGGACATGAGACAAAGGCTGAATGAAAGAGAGGGAACTCTGAGCAGTAGCCAACTTATCACCACCCACCCCGCTCGATGCAATGGGCAGTGCGGTCCTGATTATCCTGCGCCACGACTGATGCAGTATGGAATTCTTTCTATTCGTGCAGTTCATGGGAGATCTTGGACGGGTACTGCTAGGGTATCCAGCCACAAAGCAGGAGAACGATTAGGGTCCTCATCCAAAGCCTTCAGTTCTAACAAGAACCTATCCGCAAGACAGCGGGATGGCTTAGTGGAAGCCCATTTGCTTGGATCAATTATTCTTCCACTGATTTTGCCGATTCAGTTGCCAGCTCAAATCGACCCCCAACCTGGAGGACCAGGAGACTGGACTTTGCATGACCTCTACCCATTGAACTGTCAGGTGTGATTGCATCTCCGGCTTAAGGAAGCCATCCTGTATAGCTCTTTGGGTCATAGAGGCGCGCAAGCCATCACACCACGTCAAGGTGCAGTCACGTCGTGATGTTTACGCAGGGTTTGTGGTTACATTCGCTAGAGTATTCGGTATCGATCATGCACCCAACGAAAGGACTGTAGCGTAGTCCAGATAGCATACTTTTATCAGTAGTTGATCACATTCGTACACGAATGGTGAACGATGAACAAACAACTTGAACGCTACATAATGTTACCATATCCGTCATGCTGAACTTTCGTATACAGCAGCCGTAACAATAAACACGACGAGTACCATGGAAATTACTTCACCCTTCGGCTAAAAAAAATAATCAAACCCAATGTTGACTCATTTTTCAGTACGCTTCACACGTACCTGTCTCAATCCGAGTAATCATGGATAACGCTGCGTGAATCGGAATCAGCTGAGTGCGCAGGCAGCGCAGAACCAACAGACCAGATTGTGGGCACCAGTAGATCAGTCGTACACGGGCCATACATTTGCCCATCCCGATAGTCCCGTGACATTGTTGAACAGATTTGCGAATAGTGCACATCAAATTGGCCTCAGTAGTTCGTAATGCAATTGTATCATCTTGCTGGCACCCAGGATAACCGGGAGGTTGATTTGAAATCATCGACTGAATAGAAACGAAACAGACCACGTATCGATACTTGATCCGAGTCATTTTGGGGTCAGCACTGAATCAATGAACTTGCTCGCGAATGCCTCAACTAGATAAGAAAGAATTAATGGGTAGAAAGAAACTATGGGACAATTGGTAACAATAAACAAAGTATGAAGACAAAGTAAAGTAAAGTAAAGTAAAAAGGGTTCATGGCACACATCTGAGTATTTTCCGTCTGATCAATATGCATCATGCCACGTCCGAAGCGCTCCAGACCTGTGGTGGTAATCAAAGTTTCAAAACCAGAGTCGAGGGGTACTTATGTCGTGCGATGTTACAATGACAGAACGGATAAAAAAAAGGCTGGATATTCGAGCGGCCCGAGATTTCGCAAAGAATCTGATAGAAATAAAAGAGATGTTCACGTTTGGTGAAGTGCACGGTTAAACAGTACACGCAAAAGAAGTGACTATAGTGTCTGCGTCAGAGAAATCACCGGCTTCTAGTGGTTGATTTTCCTTCCAAGACTAAGTACTGAGTATAATGCAAAATGGGCACACTACATATTCACGCGGACATTGTCGAGATTCGGCACACCTTACTCTGAACAGCGCACCACATAATTCACAAACAGATTATGAAACTGGGTTTGGCCCATCTCACAAATACGGAATCGATCTTACGGTCAAAAGTCGACCCCAATTAAATATAGAACAAATCTGCTTAGTTGAATTTCATAATCAATCGCGCCCATGTATTTAACCGGTGGACACCGATTGATTCAGAGAAATTTTACTGTCGGCAGTCATATTGAAAGTTCATTGTAGTGGATACCATATCTAACTGTAAATGGAGCAAAAAAAATTAGCGCAATATCCAAATTCTGGGTGTGGCCCTGTAACTCCGCGGGCAGAGTACAATCAGTACTAAAACTAAAGTTTGAATCCAACGGAGGTTGGCGACTTGTGTAAATGAAAAAAATCCAACAAATGGACTAACAACGATAACCAGCAGCACGATACTGGCGAAGCGGTCTACCAACAAATTTGACCAGTGGTGGTCGAGGCGTTCTAACCAGAACTGGAACACCACAGAACAGTATTGCCGCGTGTCTGCAACGAGAATTATTCACAGGAGCATTCGGTGGACGTAGAAATACAATATTTACATCTTTTCTGAACCTACATTTGGTTCCTACTTGTGTTCTTATCTTCACGGTTTTTTAGTTAAAGCTCATCAGTCTACGATGGTCGAGGTATGTGCAGCGCATACACTCGGTCAAACTTTCCCAACGTGCAACGTTCGGTTGAGCGGATCACAAAGGCGATCAGCCCGTAACATGAAAAGCCCCAGAAGAAGGACTGACTATACAGAGCATGTTGGGCTTCTTGGGTTGGGTCCAAGAGACTTGCCTAATCAATGGTTTAAAAAATCGATGGGTACAGCGATATGTTGTGAAAGTTTACCAAAGGTTGGGACGCAAGCTTTCATAACACAACCGACGCTGACTACGAGTTTGAGCCGTTTCTGACACAGTTTCCATTCGGGCATGCTGTGGATTTGGCATTCTCCATCCAGGTAGACGTGAAGAGCCGACAGAAGCAAACCCCGACGTCAAAATTTCGACCGACTGGTGCCACTTCACAGATCAATCTCTACGCCGCTTTTTACAAGCAAATCCATGCTCTGCCAGCAAAGCACACCGAGGGGGGAATCGGCAAAGTTGTGTACGCGGTACATGTCCTGACCAAAAAAACCGTATTAGCATACTAACCGAATAAGAGGCACGCCTGGTTCCGAAACCGCGGAACTGTTGATTCGGTGTTCCCAAAATACTCGCGAAATACCCCTTAGACAACGGTGATCGAATGAAGAGAACAATTTAACGATTCCAACATCCTCCACCGAAACCCTCGGTTAGTGAAACCGAATATCAGTGACAAGCACGGTGATTTGTGCTCTGGAAAACAAGATTCATAGGTATCGTTAGGAAGTGCAATCAGGAAGATTTGCAAAGCTGTACGATCAAACAGACAGGGAAGATGCCTCTTCTGCAAGTGCTATCTAAGGACGGGAATTATTAACAGTTGATCAACCGTGGCGGGCGGATAAAATGTAGACGAAAACATTGGTAATAAAAGCTACGACCATCAAAATCCAGATTCAGAATGATTGGTGGGATGTGACATAAACAGGATAGACAGGGCGAAAGTGCAACGAGATCAAAAGACTCAATCCGTGGAGTAGAACGAATTTTACTTTGCTTTTTGACCTGTGGACACTGATTCGCTCGTGGAGACTCGTTACACTAAACAGGCTCTCTCCGAAAGACTGGCATGATAACAAGGAAACAACGAGATTCAAAAAAGACAAACGGCTCATGTTTAGAGTCAAAACTACCAATTCAATGGAAAAAAACAGTCCTATGACGAGTATTAGAGAATCGCAATTTCCTGGAGGTTAATCTAGTCTTATTTCATTTTGAAATGACAGCACAGAAGAGAACGTGACAAGCCACGAATGCATAGACAAAAATGGAACGGATTATTATATTACTTTACGATTATTAAATGGAACAAGGCAGCACACCCACGTGCACAAATAAAGCATCCCGTTAAGTGAGACCGAAAACTTAAAAAATAACACCACATTTGTGGACGAACAATCATTGAAGAAAGGGAAAGGGATCATTAGGAATAATTACGACGGATTCAAAGCAGACAAAAATCTTAGACACTGATGGAGAAGGGTAGAAAGTCAACCCGCGCCGAGGCATTGCTACTGAATAGAAACTGACAGATATTCTGGAGCACTAGGGCTGATATCACAAGGAAAATGAACAAACACACGCTGGTTGATGATATCAACCGAAAGGAATGAGAAGTGTGTTTGTGTGAAAGAGTAGTGCTGTTTGCACTAATCACCGTAGCCGGATTTTGAGTGGTAATCATGCAGTACACGGCGGAGTGGGGAAAACGATACCGATTACTGTTTCTCCCTGATAAAGACGTTTAACTCAAGAAAAGTCAGTCTGAGCTGAGATGGGTTGTAAAGTTCATAAATCAGGCGATAAGAAGCCAGACAATGAAGAAGATTGCCATGAACAGACACAGCTTGGACATGGTCTCTGCATCTGCGTTCCACGTTCCATTAAGAGTAGGAGGACCGCCGTCACCCCCTATATTGCCGGTACCACCACCACCACCGCCCACATTGAACGCAGTGGCTAGGAAACCAAACGGGAACGCACCGATTCCGATGGACATACGAAAATTGCTTCCACCATCTGGCGTGCCAAAGAGATTGTTGAATACACCGCCAAGACCGGCAGGAGCAGGTTCCGGTTCCACTCGGCGACCTGACGGACGGGGAGGAATTTTGTTTCGAGGATCCTTAGTATGATCTGCTCCGCGTCCGTAAAGAGGAATAACCTTTAATAAAAACACGGAACGGAAATAACCAACAATAAGAGAGGGAATATTCAAACAAGAGAGTAGTGGTGAAAACCACGCACAATTTTCTGTGGGATAAGCGCATCCAACGAAAAGAAAATGAATAGGTTTAATCTTAACTATTTTCATCTATTATATCACTTGTGAAGTTTGATATAAGAAACGTCCTTTGTGAAAGACCTTTCGTAGTGCATTTCACATGACGATTTTGAGATGCGGAGACCGGTGATTCCACTCGCACATCTGATGTTCGGTCTCAAAACTGAATTATCTCACTTCTTTACTTCAATTTAACTAACTGCGCTCTACGAGGACAGTGAAATCAAAAAAAGAACCATATTAGGACTGATATTGAAAGTAAAGCTTTTTGAACCAGCAGTTGTCCGACAGCTGCGCAAAAATCTTGTTTTTTTCAGGTGCATATCCAGTTCACTAAATAATCCTATTTCTTCGTGTAAAGAAAACACGAATAGTGAACAAGCTCGTTTTCGACATCATCCCGGTGGCTATTACCTATATTTATCGGTTAGAAACTCCCTTCCCAAAGAGGTGACAAAAGCGAGTTTCTAGTAAAACCTCATAGAAAAGACAATCGCTTGCACTTATACCGCTGCCACACTACGCGCCTACTTCAAGAACCGATCGGTGGTCTGAATGAACCTTAGACAAGTTCACTATCCTCACCTCGTCCATACTAACCTAGTATTTCGTTTGCTCATGTTCGGCAAGTTATGCAGGTAGGACGACACACCAATTATCGCAAAGGACCGAAGATCACAAACCGCCGAAGCTAATGACGGGAAACAGAGAAACCATTACCAGTACCATTGTGGCGCATCTTGCAGACACCGCACTCAAAATAGTCTACAGAATCCCTAGGAACGCACCGGAAGTTGCTGGAAGACAACATTTACCAATGGCAGAGACTGTAGCGATCAGATAACTCAATCCACTGATTTGCTCTCAAAAGCGTTTCGTGAGGCACCCCAGCTGCCCTGAGGCAACTATCCGAAATCGACCTTCGAATTTAGTGTGACCCCGACGCTAAATCGTTGGCCGTAACCGAAAAGCGATAATCCCCGAAAGCCATGTGGACTGCTTTGCTGATCTCTTCTCAGCCACAGAACGACAACAACTGCCCTCTGATCTCTTTAACTAAGCAGCACCAACTTTCGTGACAACCTAATCAGATTTTGATGTACACAAATTGTTTGTAAAGTTATGCGTTTCTACTCTATAAATGTAACTATATTAGCAACAAGGATGGTGTTACCGAAAACGGGCTTTTTCATTATTTTCTCTATACACATGATATTATTGATAAACTAGGAATACTACACTTACCTCGAGCTTTTTAACTATTGAAATGATTCATTATGCAGCATCAATGCGCAGATCATCGTTAAACCATGGAAGAACAGTACGGATGTTTCCTCCTTGTTAGGAATCATTAGTAATATACATCTATCGAGCTAGGGCTACGTCACCACTGGGCTATCTGAACTGGCTTACGCTGGTTTATTGCGCGCAGAGTAAGTGATGTAGCACTACCCATTACCGGAGTTGGACGTAAGCAACTTTCCACCAACACAGCAATGGACTCCTCTGTTAGATGTCTTGAAAATTTCCAAGTTACTTTTTTCATTGAATATGAGTGCAGTAGAAGGGGTACACCCCATTACCTCAAAAGTCCACTGCACCATTACGGATAATCGACAACCAGACCCTGAGACCTGGAGCGGAGAACCGCAAAGGGTCCTTGTAAGTCAGGTGTGATAACCAGCCGGGCGATAGTGGATTACTGTCTGCCAAAAGTAAATGACGGTGGCGAGATTTGAACTTCTGACCTCTGAGGTGGTAAGCAAACGCTCTAAACCACTTTATCACTGTCGGTCATGAGCACAGTAGAAGGGGTCTACACTACAGCCCCAGAGGTCCGCTGCATTCCTAAGGATAAAAAGCACCCATGACCCTGAGACTTTGGGTGGAAAGCTATACAAGGTCCCGACAGTGAACTGCTGGCAGTGGAGTGGTTTGCGCCTCTTACTTCATCACTCGACCACCACCGGCTGCTTCGATAAGTGGGTTAAAAACGTGGCAACAGTTTAACACAAACACCACTCAATCAGGCCTGGTAGGAGCCATCAGAATCTTAAGTATTAGTAAGTTTATGAGTAGCAAAAGATAACTGAAGATACTATACACAACTGGATAGCATGGAAAACAAGGGACCTAAAAAAAAGACAAAACACAACAAATTACGTTATCACGACTTATGGCCGCTTTACAAACGGGGCAGACTTGTCGCGTCTCTGAGGTCTCGAACCAACGGTGCAAACAAGGCCAACAGAACAGATGTCCACACATGCTGACAACAGCATCCTGCGCGGGATCCAGACATATGTTACACTCGAAAGAACCCGTAGTACTAGACGGTTTCACATTCTCGCTCCCGGTGGAGTCTGGTGATGTCTCCTTTTCGGTGCTTTTATTATCACCAGTATTTTGCCTTCGGGATGTGGTTGGTGCTTCTGTAGTCTCCATTGGATGGGCAGAAAATAACGATGACTACAGAGCAAATCGAAAGCCTCTATAGTCCGGATTGATAAAAGTAAAGAAGCAAACTGGCAGGCGTATCTGTTGACAAAAATGAATTAAGGGATTAGTTTATTCGGATTTCCAACCAAGTCCGTGTGAGCATCAAAAGACGGAAGGAGGAAATAATGGCGTTCCGTCTATTACAGTGTTTTTTCAACCTTTCTATCAATCGGATTAGCCTTACGTAAACACCGCAGCGAATCAAATGATGGCTAAGTGAACAGCTAAGATAAAAACGTCACCCATCGGTCATTGTCACATGGTGAATAAGAGTAACGGTTTCAGTTTCCGACACTCAGATAACAAGCAGTCGAACCGAAATGAACATTGTCCGCATTGTCATCTCGGTAAACCAACAAACCATACAAAGTAGTCGGGCAAGCACTTCGACGGACGACAAGCTGTCTAATGACTAGATAGATGCGCTACAATTGGGGAAACCTCGCCCGAAATTCTCCGGATAAAACGAGAGTTTCGACAGTTGGGAAAGCTTCTAAGTATTTGGAAGGTCAGAAAGCGGGCATCGCATACGCATATTGAAACTAGCAAGAAACTCAGTCTGAGGATTTGTGACCTCCGAGCCGTTGAAAACAAAACGTTATCCTAGCAAGATAGTGCTAGGACGCAAATCCGAGGTCTCGTGAGCGAATTCTTGGACAACTCGTTCGGGAGGCCTATCAAAAGACAGTATAATGCGGGAATTCCAAAGGATCCTTAGCACGAACTGCCTTAAGCTTTTAGGCTAGGAAAGTCGAAATTAGGGCTGCCTATCACTGACGGCAACCGTAAAACTGATCAGATGACCCAATTTTACATCTGCCATCTAAACTGTATTTACTCCTCGACTCATATGTTATGCGATTAATTCATTCTCTTAATACAGAGGACTAATTAATTGAAGTCAGAGGGAAGAATAAACAAACAGCGGACAAGAAATTTTGCTCAGTGTGCTCGTGCTTCAAGCTGGAGATTCGGTCTTACGTAGATCGAGAGACTGGGTCCCCACCAAATAGGACGCCAATAAAAACACCACGAACAGACATACCGAAAGAAGGTCAGAGTTATTCAATCCTAAGTGTATTCGCAATAGTTAATTTACTAATGTGTACGTCGGCGACAAGGGTTGTGTGTGTGTGTGTAAGGGAGGGGACGAAGTTGTTTGTGCAGCAAGAGAAGAATGAGGACAGGAAATGCAACGGGAAGAGGTTGGACGGGGATTTTAATTGCGGACTGAACCCAGGAGCTTCGGAGTACAGAACAGCAATAGGGGGCAATGCAGAGAAGAAGATGAACGACAACGGTTTATGAACAGTTCAAGAAACAAAATAGCGACTGGGACGAGCATGAATCACATGTGACTAAGGAACTGGGAACGGGCGAGAAACAAGAGTTGGCGAATCACGAGAAACGGGCACAAGTGAAGGTTTGATGGTCAGCAATTATTTTCTTTCCGTGACCTTGTTCCGATGTCAGTCGAATATTGATCCTACAAGTGACAAGCTGCCAACTTGTCAGTACATTCATACACCTGTAATTCATTCAGTATACGTCCCAGGTTGGCCGATTTCTGATGCAAGCCGCTACTCAGATGCGCAAAGCCGTGTTCATAACTCGAGGCTATTTGTGTGAATAACGTCGTCACGTGGTTCGGTTTTATAACAGGGAACTAAATTGGTGGCGAAAAAAGGAAATGCAAAAGGCGCATAAATTATCGAGTGACAGAAAAGAAACATTAGTCAAGGTGGCAGATATTCAGAATCCCATAATCTGCGAAACCTTTCTTTGCTTTTGTTATTTGCGTACAAATTGGACTTCACACAGTATCAAAAAGAGAAAAAACAATCGAAATTGCGAAAAACACGTCTGGTATTATATCAACCTGGTGGGATTGAACAGTTTCTCATTTGGTATTACAATCGAACAGGAGGGCGGATTGGGGAATCCTATCCCAATCAGCATCAATAGTGAGTCTGAAGTTTTGGTGGGAAATGAGACCAAACTGGTGATGATAAACCCTTGCAGGGGAAAAAATTCCATGTGCATGAAGATAAAGGAAAAACAAACACTATTCTTTGAGGATTGAATATGCATACTGACATGAACAGAACAACTTTGACCGGCCATCGGAGACACGGGCGAAACGAACCGATCAGCAGCAAACACGAAATAAAGAATATAATTGTCAGATTTACATTTTCGCTATCTTAAATCCTGTTTTCTGACTCTCATAGGATCACTAGGGATTGCAGTGTTGACATTGGATGCAAAACGAAGCGCTCCGAAAGCGGAACCTTCATTCAAAGGGAACTTTCTGGAAGTACTAGACCGGCAGCGATACTGTAAGACCATACCTGAGTCATTAAATCATCTGGGAACATTTTCATACAAAGTGATGCTGAGATTTCCAGAAGTTCTTGTGCTGCACATTTGCGAGACCAGTGAAGCCAAGCGTCCACCAAATCCGTGAGACTCGACGCAGTCTGGGTGAGACTACTCACCACCGAGATTAGACTGGAACCGATTTGATCCAGGCGTCTGAAGACAGTTGTGTCCGCTCTCCGATAGGAATCATCATTTTCATCAGTCACTTCGATGCCTGGATTGGTTTCACTCATTCCTTTGGATTTACGTATTTTGGCAGCTTTCCGCCGTTGTCGTTTACTCATCTGCTGCAAATAGTGACTGTACAATACAAAAAAATTGAAACGAAATAACAGAATAGTGGGGAACAAAAGATTTACAGCGGTTCTCATCAATTCTGTCTTGAAGAATAATCGTCCGACTGTTGGTAGCATTGGTATTGCCACTGTCGTTACCGAACCAATAATATCTCAGTCAAAAAAGCCAGATAGCTATTACTGCAAGTTCCACAAAGACTAAGAAGAAGCCATGATATTAGGAATTAAAAGAATTTCAATTTTGCACCAATATATATCGTACACGAAGCAGTCATTTGCCACGGAGGTACCAACGGTAAATACTGACATGCTTTAGGCTTCAGTTTTAAGAGCGAAATGAGGCTCTGTCAATTTTTTACAATAATCTAAAACAACAGTTCAGCACCGGAAACAACGGCTGCAACTGGATAGAGAATACGACAAGCTTTTGAGGTGTTTCAAAGCGCTAACTGCAATAATGTCGTGGGGCCGGATTCCACAAACTTGATCAGTGCCATTATATGACCGCAAAAATACACCGAACGCGAACGGTGACGAATCTGTCCTTGAAATTTACTGGCAGAATGGTTTAATAACTTACATTCTGAGGTCATGATGTATAGACCCGATTTATAGATGACCAATCATAGGCCCGTGGATCACATTCGCCATGTCAGTTTACTGCGGTTCAAACAACCACTGGATGCACGCTTGAGGGCACCCTTGATTGTCGTGCATCCATGACGAACTATGGGGTAGCATTTGTAGCTCTTTACCAATCTGAATTTAATTATGAGCATCACCATGCAAACCTCGCGATAGGCAACATCGTCCGAAGACACTAACAGCAGGATTCGTTGTGGACCATTAGTTTGGGTCAGAGAATCAATACATCAAGTGTTGACTTCAGCACAGTGGTCGAGTGGTTTAAAGCGTTTGGGCACCACTTTGGAGGTCAGAAGTTCGAATTCCCGCCACCACCGGTTGCTTTGGGGGTACATAGTTATCCCCGCTGTTGTCCGACTCGTTACCGTACCAGACCTATTGGGACCTTATGTGGTTCTCCGCTTCAAGTCTCAAAGTCTGGTTGAAGGTTCCCTCCAAAAAAACGCAGTAGGGCTTTGAGGCTACGGGGTATATACCCCTTCCTCTGCCCTCATGTACAAACACGCGATGAAAAAGGTTGTTTTCGACACAGGGTTTCTCTTTCTACCACGGGTACGGACATGTAGGAAGTAAAGCCTTATATAGAAAAAAAACAAGAGGATGAAAGCAGACCGCTAACAGATCACGGCTAACTCTTTAAAATCATTTATCACGTCGCTCGAGAGAACACTGAAGTGAACAGACGTAGAGAGGGGTTACCTGCACGTCAAAAATCTATAACAAGATAAATGATGTAATGCAGCGCGAAGTGGATTAGCATACCTTACGTTAGCTGACGGTTGTTTGAGCAATACAAACCTCATTCAGTATTGAGCGAAAGATTCACAACAATCAGAGCCTGGTTTCAACACGGCCTTTTCTCAGGCAAAGCGCAAAACTGAACTGATAATCAAAAAAAACTAAACCAACACCGTACATATTCAAAATCTCGGTCCAAAACATTGAGACCGCAGACGCAGAGGAAGAGATGATCAAGGAGAACCAACCTTCGCGGCCGTAAGACGCTTCTGGCCATGGACACAAGTAAGCAATCCAGAGTGAATGTCTCGTACAACATGCCCAACAGTAGCAAAACACTGGTTGGACTGTGTGCATCGTCGGTAGCTAGAAGATAACTTTTATCTGCGCCCGATTTCGGTCGAGGAAGTGCAGTCCAATCTGGTCGATCACTCTCCTTAACCAACTGCGGGATGGCACGGAATGGATTTTCCAAGCCTTGCAGTGCCGTAGTTTGTTGAACTTCAGAGAAAGATTCTTTGATATAACGACGAAAAACGCGAATCATGGAAGAAGATAGAAAAGGCACGAGTAAATGAACCTGATGAATTACTCACCAGCAAAATCCAGTGCGTTTTGACTCATCAAATGAAATATGAAAGAAAATTTCAGCTGAAAATAGAGATCAAATCGATGAGAAATCGCGTACACTACCTAATAAGATGTAATTGTCCCGGGTAGCAAGCTTATCTATGTCAGCTGACGCCTCTTCTGCTAAGACTAAGTCAGGTATGAGGCAAAGTCTAACAGCAGTGTTTTACTTTTCCATGTGCAACACGCAGTTCAAACTTAGCCAGAGAACTGCGCGGCCAACTGGACCGAGCGCCGCCTTCAGACCAAAGATGGAAATTGTGGGTCTACAGAAGGCGTGCCTGTGCTCCAAGATTTGTCGAAGGGCAAAAAACTGGCCGTACAACCCCGACCGGGTCTGAAACCGGCTTGATTCTCACGCGTACATCTTTCCCGGGCGCCGCGTAATCAGTCGAGAATAAGCCCGATGAGCAGTTGGGATGCGATACTTACCAAGTTAATTCCCTTGTGGCTTTAACAAGAGGACCTTTAGCCTCGCTTGTAACGTTGCCCAAGTACGGACTCATACCACTCACTGGAAATTTGCTTACTATCCCAGATTGCTCGGAGTTCTGCTAACTTCGAAAACGAAGCTTATCTTTCATCCTAGAAAATGGACGGAGAAAACGCATATGGTCCAGCAGCTTTGCACCTTTTCGATAACCTCCATTTCTGACGGACGACTAAAATCTACCCGTATTGTACCTCTTGCAGGTACGGAAGATCCACTATAGAATTGGATCAACCGAATTGCTCCTTAAAATGTTCCGCCCAAGGGTCCAGACGGCATCCCTGAAAGTGAATCAATGAGTCATCGGATTCCTTGATTAACTCACTTACACCGGGTTTCCGTGGTCCGGTACTTCTAATCAAACGGTAAGATTTGCGAGTATTGTCAATGGACATTGCCTCCTTCATTTCCCTACATATGAAAATCCACCACTACTCACGGTCATTCCTCAGGCTCCTAGTCAGTTGGCGTCTCAGGGATTTACGCACTTCATCGAATGTGGCATCCAGAGGGACGGGTCTGCGAGCAGCCAACACAGCGAATGATGTCAAAGGTATCCATAGTTTTCGTAGGCTACAGAAACCGGAGTCTTGTGTGGCATGAGAAGCGGCGTGCAAGGCTTCCCTGATTTGTTGTCAGTGTTCACTTTGGTCCTGGAGACCTGGATAAGTCGATAACCATGTCCACAGCTCCGTCTGAAAAGCAGATGGCTAGTTGTCTTTTAAGAGCAACTGTGCGCGATGAGTACCTTTAGCGTTGGTGCGACCACAGACGAGACATAAACAGAAGCGAGCAACCGCCAAAGAGACATCTGAGTCCACAGGCGTAAACGAAAATGAATGACCATTTACAATTAATCCTCACTAGCGGTGGCCAATGACAATTTCTTCAATTCGAGTCCAAAGTTGTGAAGACGTAGGAGGACGCAATGTGAACCTAAGCCGCTTCTTGTGACAGAAGCTTGTACTTGCCAGAAGCAATCTGAGGTCAAAGCACAGCTGGATGAGACGATCGTCTTTGTCAGTGCGATCTACCAGGATAGCAAACGGGCCTCTTATGTACCTTCTGGAATTTTCCAAACAGTCGAATCGGGCGTTGGACCCCACCACGTCTGTTAAATGCACGATTCGCAGCTGAGACCGAACCACATAGAAGCACGGGCCTGACTGCTGCAGCGTACACCCCACCCTTGATAGGTAAACGGGTGTCATGTCAACGCCACAGATGGCTCAGGTTGGCAAATGTCAAGCGAGCCTTCTGTATGCGCAGAGACACTTCATCCGATATCCGACCTCCGGGTGAAATGCAGCTCCCCAAACAACATAATTTGTCTACCACGTTTATACTCTCCCCAGACAATGAAAGGTTTGGTATTAGACCAACGCAGTCTTGCAATTTGAAGGTGCAAAACGCACACCGAACATTGCTACACAATCCGTCAAGCTATCTAGAAAAACTTACAATTCACCTGGATCTTCACTAAGAACTATGTCGTCCGCATACTCATGGTCTGATACCTTTCCACCCGAGAAAAGTTCAATGCCGCTATCCTCACCCGACAAAACTGCGGTCTCCAGGACCATATCAATCACAAAGTTAAAGAGAAAGAGAGAGGGCAACCCTGACGTACACCACTTTTTGTGGTGAACTCGGGTGAAAGATCACCGTAAGCCCGAACTCGACTTCGGCTATTAATGTAAAGGGATTTTACGATGGAGATGAATTTCTCTGGTACACCCTTCAACGAGAGGCAGCACCAGAGAACCGTGCGGTCAACTGAGTCGAACGTCGCTTTAAGATCAAGAAAAACGGAGATAGTGGGCCTACGAAAGGTGTGTCTATGTTCTAAATTTGTCGAAGAGTGAAGATATGATAAATACAACCTCGACCAGGTCCAAACCCAGCTTGGTTCTCACTCGAGCACTGTTCGCGAGCGTTATATAAGCGGTGGAGAATAATACCAGCGAGCATTTTGGATGCGATGCCAACCAGACTTATTCCCCTGTGGTTTTCACAGGAGGATCTGTCGCCTTTCTTATAAATCGGTACGATCACTGATTCACACAAAATCTTCGGAACTCGTTCCCTCTCCCATATCAAACCGGGGAATTTTGTCAACTCCAGTAAAAGTGCTGGGCCACCGTCTTCGATAATAGACGGAGGCGAACCATCCAGTCCAGCAGTCTTATGTCGTTTAAGATAGCTTATCGCGCGAAGAACCTTCTCTTCTGACGGAGGACTGGTATCTACAACAAGAGCTGTAGCCACTGCACCAGTGCACAAACCTGAAGAGGATAAAGGCCAATTATACTGCTTCTCGAAATGCTCCGCCCAGCGAATTAGGCAACGCTCCTGAGTTTGAATCAGTGATCCGTTCACCTCTTTGATCAATTCGCCAACGACTGGTTTACGTGGACCGGTTTGTCTAATCAGACGGAAAAGGTTGCGGCTGTTGCCAAACGCCGCAGCTCTTTCCATTCCCCTATACTTCCTGGGCATTTGACTGCATCGATAACCTGGTGGATAATTCTGTTCGGAAAGCAGATCGTTGGGCATCGCCCAGTAGCGGCTGCGGCGGACGGTTCGCTTTAGTGTTGTTTCGGCTGAAGCGCGCGCGGACAAGAGTGTGATCAGTGTCTACAGACGTGGACCAAAATGATCGAGTCCTTAAATGATCGGAGCCAGCGGTCACCGATAGCAATATGGCCGATCTGAGCCCAACGCTATGAAGGCGCAGGAGGACGCCAGGTAGCTGGTGTCACTTTTGTGCCAGAAATTTGTACTCACTAGGAATAGTCCATGGTCGGAACATAGTTAGATGAGTCGATCACCGTTATCAGTTCGATCGGCTGAAAAGCGACATCGGCCTCCCATATTCCTCTCCGTCTCGTCTAGACTTCCGACTTGAGCACTGAAATCACCAGCAACAACCATGATATCCGTAGAGCGTACGCTGCGGAGCAGTTGAGACAAATCCTGATAGAATTCGTCTTTAGCCTCGGAAGGGCTACAGTCAGTTGGGACATACACAGAAACGACAAGCAGGCATCGAAGCTTCAGTCTAGTGCTGTTGACATGCACAGAACCATTCAACCGAACTTCACACAGATGGTCGCTGACTGGGATCCAGTCGAGCAGTGCACGCCCAGCCTTCACGCTCAGAGCGATGCCAACACCAGCCTGACCACGAACACTGGACACCAAATCAACCGACACGCGAAGAGTGGAACGAGAATCCGAGCTTGTATCAAAGGAGCGAAGTGTTAACACTGTCTTCAATTTGCTACCCTTTCCGAGAGCTACAAGTTCAGTCACAACTCATTGTGGTCACTTGTATGCATTTGAGAATTGGAACGTAAAGAATGAAGAGCAGAGAGATAAGGAATGTTTCCCAATTGACCACTGGAGATTCCTGGGAAAATCATACTTCGTGGCTGCCCACATCGCAGAAGGGGTTTTTCTTTGGGAACCCCAACCAGAGCTTTTGACTCAAAAGTCTCACCGACAAGGCAGTGCAGTGTTAACCCAGCACAGGAACGTGACCGAAGAACCCGTGAAGGAACTTCTTCTGATTTGTCACGTGAGACCTGATTACTACATGCGTTTTGTCTTGTCTTCTCTGGTGCTTTCTTATTGATCCGCTTTTCGGATTCAGTCCTTAGCCCTATGCATCCAATGCAGCAAGCGGAACGCGGACGGGGCAGCATCCTTTGGGCTGGAGGCTGCCCAGATTAGGTGGGCGATAGCTGTCCAAGGAAGTACGATCACTTCTTCCACCGTCGAAGCCCCAGGTAATCCACTTCTACGTCCATCTAGTGGAGGTTTTTAGACCGGTCAACTGTTTCTCTCAGTGTTTATTCGTTGGAGCATCCTCAGTGACATAGCGGTTAGAACCAGATGTTGCCCATCAACTGGTTGTGAGACTGGACTTCGTCTGGCCTCTACCCATCGACCTGTCAGACATGATTGCATCTCCGGCCTAGGGAAGCTATCCCGCATAGTCGTTTGGGTCATGGAGGCACGAAAGCCATCACACCACACCAAGGTGCAGTCTCATTGTGATGGTGAGGAGTGATCACAGAAGTGAGGTCTTGTATGCGTGTTCCGGAGACAGCATACATTCCGAGAGTTTCAACATTTCTAGCAAGGACAGGCTGTTGTCTTATGTGACACACTTTGCGGGCGTTAAGGGCAGCCAAGCTAAGTGAACAAAGAGGCTTAAGCAGTGTATTTGACTTCTATCTCACTCCTGAACTAGTGCTTTCTTCAGAGCCACAGTAACTCATGCGCCG
Source organism: Fasciola hepatica (assembly GCA_948099385.1). Taxonomy (NCBI): domain Eukaryota; kingdom Metazoa; phylum Platyhelminthes; class Trematoda; order Plagiorchiida; family Fasciolidae; genus Fasciola; species Fasciola hepatica. Next base: position 3,052,065 of record CANUEZ040000060.1, on the reverse strand, counting down.
TGTTATATCAATCTTAAATCAGAAGACAGGAATCAGTAAGGCGTTTTACCGAAGCGATGCAGATTTCTGGGCAAATCATACTGCTGCTCCTACCGGAGAGGGGAGTTTTCTTTGGAAACACCAACCGGAGCCCTGGACTCAACAGTGTGACTCAAGGCGTTAACCCCGCACCGAGATGCGGCCGACGTACCAGTGACGATACCTCTTCCAGTCTGCTACGTGATTCCGGATTACCGTTTCTCTCCTGTTCTTTCTATGCTGTTGCTTTGACTATCGACTTACTTTCGGATTCAGTTCTTGGCACCTTGCACCCACTGCAGCAAATGGGACGAGATCAAGGCAGCTTCCTTTGGGTTGAAGACTATTCAACTTTGGTGGTAGACAGTAATCCACTACCGTCCGGATCGTTACCACACCTGACCCATTGGGGCCTTATGTGGTTCTTTGCCACTCCGAGTTTCAGGGTTCGGTTACCGGTTATCCCTAATAGTGCAATGGCCCACGTGGGCTATGGGGTGATTGCCCCTTCCACAGCACTCATGCGCAAGCATATAATAAAATAAAAATGACGGGCGATAGCTTCTAGATAAAGTGCCATCGCTTACCCGCCATCGAGAGAAACCCCAGGTAAGCCATTCCTACATCTATCTAATGATGTCTTTTGATCGGTGGACTACTTTTCTCCGTGCTTCTTCGCTGAAATGCTCTTGTTAGGATCATAGTGGCTCGTCGTACAGAATCAGACGTTACGCGTCAACTGGAGTTTGTCTAGCTTGTTCCCATTGGCTCGTAAAGCATGATCGCACCTTCGGCTTAATGAAGCCATTCTGCAGTTATTTGGGCCGAGGTAACACGCAAGCCATCATATCATGTCTAGTTGCAGCGTCGTCGTAATGAATTGGGCTCTTGGACTTTTCGTCGCCGGACACTCCGTCGAATGGACGTTTGGTCGCCAGACATTTAAATGATTGAATTACGCTACCTTCAGTTAAGTCTGTCAAACATCGCACCCTCAGAAAATAGCAAAAGCCCAGTCTCAAACGTTTTTTCCACTGATTTCCAACCTCGAAATATAGTACTTCCAAAATGTCACAGTCTGTAGAATGTTCCCGTTGTCACCCAAACCAACCCCAGTCTCTCGAAAGTAGCACCCGATTGATTAGTACCAGGCCTGTAATGAATCCTTTTTTGCCTGCCGCATGCAATCGTTAAGGTAAGACATTGTGTTCACGTACTGAGGTAGTCAAGTGGATCATGTGTCTATCACCTCAAAAAGGAAAAAGACTTGAACTCCAGATTCACCGGTCACTGTCACGGTAGATGGAACTTTACCGTTTCAGCTGACCTTTGTTTCAAGCCTTCGGCTTTGGGAATTTCGGTGTGAAGCCGTTGTGAGATCAAAACGGTCAAAAGAATTTGACTGTGATGCATTGGCATAACAGCAAAGCGCAAGCCTTTTCGCTTACCGATTCGCGATCAATGTGTTTTTATAACTCTGGATTGCCAGGTGGTAGCTATAAATCTCGAGGATGGACAAGGGGACGGGCTACGCCTAATCCACTTTCTGAGGATGTGACATTTGACAGATCTAGGTGAACATAGCGTAATTCAATCCTCCAAATGTTTGGCGACCAAGAGTCCAGCGACCAAATGTTCGGACACGGATTAATTGGTAACCTAATTTTCCTTTTTCTTTACAGGCTATTCCGAATAAACTGACAACCGATGTTTGTATGAAGGTATTCGTGAAATATGATTAAATTAGCGTATGAACTTATCCCGACTTCGTTCAACGCACCATGCATAATCCAGATGAAATCACGTTCGCACCATAAGATGAACAAACTGATGGACAAATGCATGATTAAAAAGGATTTACCATGTCCACCAACCAACAGTTGATGAATTCCTACCAAAAGTCGTACGCCAGATTCAAGGACTATTTTGTACGGTCCGCGCAGATACAGCGATGGCAACTGGATTCGCGGTAGCTGAGTTGGTGCGGTCAGTAGGAGTTGCGATGGCAAAACAAGATCCGAAAGCTGAAATGAAATTGTGGTTGAAAAAGCACCTCAGCATGAGTCACTCGGCATGAAACGGGATACGGGTATCATCGCCAAGTGAAATGAACAGCAAGTGAAACCCTACATACACATCATCTTCAGCGTACAGCGTTAAACAGCAGGGCAAACTCCATTGATCACTACCTTCTCACCATATTGCACGTAGAAATAGAAAGAATGATTATGTAAGACGGACAAAGAGTGGACCTACAGGGATCGGAATAGCAAACAACGCCCTAGTAGCCAACACACGGAATATACAGTCTAACTGTACAGACGTACACTGGTCAATCTTTCTCATTCGACAGAAAGTAACAACACGATCGCCATTATTCACGGTTTGCTGCCATATCCTTCAGTATCTCCAGCCTACTGGTCGAAGGATCTTTTTGACCTCAACCACGAAGAGGTGAGGCATCCACTTTCCTCAAGCTTACTGCAATTTTTTCATCCCCCGCTGCCGAGTCATCTCTTGACCTCCACGTGGCTTCTTCCAATCCCGAAAATGGAACGGAAAACAGGACAAGAAATCGTAGACGTGTGTTTGCGATACACAACACGTGCCCCAACCAACGAAGTCCACTAAGCTGGAAACACTGTGATAGAACATTCTCTGAACTAGTACGCGATACTTTGTTTTTGACCTCAGCAATCCTCACGCGGCCATTCCATCCATTCTTAGAGATACTACGCAAACATCGATGGTCGAAAACCTCAAGGCGACCAACTTCTTCCGCACGCACATTCCATGTCTCGCAACCATACAACAAAACTGAACGCACCGCGGCACAGCACACACGACCTTTCAACTTCAACGAAATATCAGATCAGCGCCACAACTGCTTCAGTTCAGCGTACGCCACTCCAGTCTTCGATAATACGAGTGTTCACCTCTACTACCGTGCTTCTATCCATCGTCACGCCGCTGACGAGATAATTGAAGTGGTCAACAATTATTAACACTTCTCCATCGAGCATCAAGCTCGGAACCATTGACATGCTGTCTTGCAACATCACTTTACACTTTGAAGGTGTAAAGCATATACCGAATGGAGCTACAGTCCTAGTGAATTTGTCCAATGTACGTTGCGCATATTCTGTACATTCAAACAGGCAGACAAGGTCGTCGGCGTAATTTAGATCGCATAACTTTTCAACATTTACCAATTTGATACCTAGATCATGCAGGCCTCGCAAGGCATTCTCTATTATCTCGTTGATGACGAAGTCAAACAGGAGTAGCGAAATGGGGCACCTTACGTACACGAGCCAATTAAAAGGTATATGGGAATAATGAATAATACAAATAGAATCAAATTAGCATATTGTGAGGGCACATGTGAACTCAGTGTTGGTGCACAGCCGAGTCACGTTGGCAGTCAGCACTGATGCGGTATCAAGCCTAAGGCTTGACACAAAGGAATCACTAGCGACAAGACAGCCGATCGTTGGGGCGGATCGATAGATGAGATGAATCTTGTCAGCGTCGTTAAAGCCGCACGGTGTGGTCGCCTGCACCAGTCGAACCAATGCGTTGTGTGCAACGGGTGGGACATGCGACAAGAACCTACATGTTCTGTTTTTAGCTAACAAAACCAGACGATTCGCAGGCAGGAAAGACCCCTCGCTAGGATCAGTGGGACAGCATTGAACGCTTCTCTAGTTTGTGAGATATTCCCATATTCCAAAATCTTTTCATTATTACATGCATGCGTATGAATCCATCGGAAGGGGTAGACCCCGTACCCACAAAACGCCCACCACACTATTAGGCATAGCCGGTTACCGGACATTGAGATTTGGAGTGGCAGAGAACAATTTAAGGTACCAGCAAGTCAAGTATTGTAAACAGCCGGACGACAGATTATCGTCAAACACCCAATTTAGTGGCTGCGGCGAGATTCGAACCTCGGGCTTCCGAGGTGGTAAACAAACGCTCTGAAACACTCAACCATCACCGAACAGTTACGGCTCTCAAACCGACTTAGCTGATCAGTCAGCTTGGGCCGATTAATTTGAACTCTGAATAATTGCCTCTCAGGGTGTATGAAGCACATAAATTTCGATTGGTACGCGGTAAATTCACATGGGGCTTATAAAATCAACCTAAAGTAACTCTGAAGTTGGTCTCCTTCGCTCAATGCACGAGATTTTGAATGAAAGCTGAATCAAATCGAAGGATTCGATAACGCGGAAAACATGTAGTAAAACCCCTCCATAAGCAATACTCATGGGGAAGGCCAAAATATCCCTAAGTGTGGGATGTTCCTTCCATGAGGGCTTTGTGAACTCATCTCGAGAGAACAGTGAATAACGCAGGTAACGTCCCCAGAACAATCTGCCATGATACGAAATGAAAATGCAACAACAAATTTATTGATGTTTGTAATACTGCAGGTGGAAAGTTTACTGTTTGTGAACTTTGGAACGATTGTTGTACAGACTGTTTTGTAGTTGCCTAATGTTCAGCAACCAATTTAAGTCAGCGTACATTGCATGCAATTGTATGCCTTTCACAAAGCGGATTGCTTGGTAAGTATTGGAGGGAACGACTCGACTCCTCCCGGTTGTTTATCGCATTCATCACCACTGTTGTCCTCTTGAGTTAGCACCGTTGCTGAATAGTCAGAGCAACCAACTATACCATCATAAAACACTATTAGGTAGTGTAGAGAAACCCCATCCAACCTAAAGTTTCACTATTCCACAAGCTCATTATTTTATTTTTCTTAGACAAAAGATCATGGATTTGAGACTTGCTGCTAGGTAACTGCTTTCGCAATATGTTGTGTTGATGAACCGTTTTTCCTTGTTCGAGTGACTTTAATCTTCCCGTGCAAAGTAGAACAGATCTCTTTCTGTGCCCCATCTCCATCAGTGAGAGCTTTGCCAGGCCGACAAAAATTGGGAAAGAATTGTATTTCGGTTGGCTGTTGGCCGACTCCAGATGCCTCAGTATGGTCGAATGTGGGTGTCTCAGGTTCCAAGATGGATACTCGCCCTGAACGTTAATCGAAATGCTCCCAAATGACCGCGCGTCCCAAACAGGTTCTTCTGAGGAAGTCCCACACACTACCTTTTCGTGGCGGCGCTTTCCCCAAAGTGTGACAATGAAGGCGAACGCCTGACGCTCTCCACCGGATTGACTGACTTAGTCTATTCACGCGAGTTTGCTCAACCCTGATTCCAAACCAACCACGGGAGGCATAAAACACTGTGTTCACCGGCACCTGTGGCGAAGGGTTGTACTAGGCAACCAGGATGTTTAGCCTCACCCGAGGGGTGTACGAACTGAGCAATCAGTCGTCGACTTCCAGAGGTCCGCAGAAAAATCGAATAGACCGTAAAATTGGCCACCAGCTCATGTGAAACAATATTGATGCCTTTGAGTACGCGCTTGGCTGCACAAAAGCTAGGGATGCACCCTCGAATAAAAAATCCCACTCAAGAGTGGGCGACCCCGTAGTTTAACATTTAATAACGCTAACAACAATGCAACTGATGGATATCATACAAAGCGATCGCTGTACTTTGCAAAGATATAAACGCTTCAACATCATCAACATCGTATGGCGTTAAACAGTAGGGCAAGCCCCATTTACCACTGCCTTTCTCACCATAGTGCACGTTGAATTAGTAAGTATGAATATATAAGATGGACAAGGACTGGACCTACAAGGGTGGGAAAAGGAAAGAATGCCCTAATAGCCAACACACGGAATACACAGTCTAACTGTACAAACGCACATCGATCAGTTATTCTGATTCAACAGAAAGTGACAACACGATCGCCACTGTTCACGGTTCGCTGCCATATCCTTCAGTGTCTCCAGTCAACTAGTAGACGGATTTTCGGACGCTAACCACGAAGACGTGAAGCACCAACACTTCCTAAGTTCGCTGTACATTTTCTCATTCCTCACTACCATGTCATCTGTTGACCTACACGTGGTTTTTTCCACTCCTGAGGAGGAATGGATAATAGGATACGGTGTGGTAGACGTGTGTTTGACATACGTAACACGTGCCCAAACCAACGAAGTCCACTAAGCTGGATACGCTGTGACAGAACGTTCCCCGAACTAATACCCAATACTCGATTTCTGACCTCAGCATTGCTCGCTCGGTCATTCCACCTAATCCTAGCGATACTACGTAAACATCAGTGGTCAAAAACCTCAGGACGACGAATATCTTCAGCACGCAGACTCCAAGTCTCGCAACCATACAACAAAACTGAACGCACAGTGGCACAGTATACACGACCTTTCAACTTCAGTGAAATGTCAGCTCGACGCCACAAGTGCTTCAGTCCAGCGTACGCCACTCGAGCCTCGAATATCCGCCTACTCACTTCCACTACTGTGATCCCATCCGTCGTCACGCTGCTGCTGAGGTAGGTGAACTGGTCGACAACTGACAGCACCTCCCCATCGAGCATCAAGCTCGGAATCGTTGACGTCCAGTCTTGTAACATCACCTTATACTTTGAAGGTGCAAAGCGCATGCCGAATGGAGCTACAGCTCTTGAGAGTCTATCTAGTGCACGCTGAGCATGTTCCGTGCATTCGAACAAACAGACAACGTCGTCTGCGTAATATAGGTCACATAGCTTTCCATTATTTCCTAGTTCGACGCCTACATCCTGAAGATTTTGCAGCGCACTCTCCATTATTTCGTCCATGACAGGAGTGGAGACATAGGAGATCCCTGTCGAACACCACTGGTCGTTTCGAACCGACCGGATAGTTCACCGTAAACCCTTACGCGGCCAGAAGTATGAGAATACAATGATCTCAGTAGGTTCACGAACTTCTGGGGCATACCTTTTCGATGAAGAGCACTGAAAAGCGCTGCTCGACCAACTGAATCGAAGGCGCCTTTCAGGTCTAAGAAAAGCATTATTGTTGGTCGGCGGTGCGTGTGACGCGTTTCAAGTAGTCGGCGAAGAGTAAAAATCTGGTCGATGCATCCTCGACCTGGGCGGAATCCAGCTTGCTGTTCGCGCGCATTCCTCTTACGAGCTGGTATCAGACGGTGCAGTAGAATCGAAGCTAATACTTTGGTGACTATTGGAATTAAGCTAATCCCACGATGATTACTGCAGTCATTGCGTATTCCTTTCTTGAAGATGGGAACAATCAACGACTCACTCCATAATAACGGAATACGTTCCGAGTTCCAAATGTCATGGAGCAAGACGGTAAGTGATTTTATCAAAGCATCTCCACCCAGTTTGAAAAAACTGGGGGAAGTTCGTCAGGACCTGCCAGTTTCCCACGCTTTAGTGATCGAATACATGACTCCAGTTCTACTTCCGATGGGAGCTCAAGTGATACCAACCAAGGATTCGCAGTTGTTGACACAGGAGTAACTACACTACCGTGCGGTCAGCTAAACTGTTCTTTGAAGTATTCGGACAACGGTCGAGCCTCTGCTGTTTGCCAAGAATAGGTTCTCCATTTCTATCGAATATCGTGTCACTGACCGTGATTCGACATCCACCGGTGTCCCAAACAAGTCTGAACAGTCTTTGACTGTTACCTGGAGCAGCTGCTATTTCCATTTCTTTGGCTACCTTGACCCACCAATTTTCGCGATCATTCTTAAGGCTTTTCGTAACCTGCCTTTGTAAATTTCTCCGCATTTTATTAATCTCTTTACTGTTCGACAGTTGACGATTTTTCACCATCAGACTCATCGACTCTTGTGAGATCCAGTGTCTTTGATGGACAAAGGATCTAGGACCACAGGCAAAACATGCTGATACGTGCATCGCCTGCTTGATATGAGCCCAATGCTCATCTACATTATCGTTCGTCGTAAATCCTAGCTCGTGTGCTAGCTTCTGCTCATTCAAGGGCGCACTTCTGGATCACACAAACGTTGCACAGCTAATGGGGTTTGCGATTCAAACCTCACCACCGTCATTCACATTGGTAGCAGAGAGCAATCCACTGTTGTTCAATGCCACTATTGATCTGTACCAGGAACACGTTGCCGCTGTGTGAACTTCCCGCAAACCGTTTCATCTCATCCGAGTCACCGGCGAGAATTCATTGAATGTGATCGAAACAATCTGTGAAGCTGACGGTTCGGCTATCCACAGTCTGCAGTGACGTCATGTACGCTGGGCAGAGCATTGTAAAGCACAGCTTAGCTAGCCTCCAGCGTCGGCCTCTCCCATAGCTATTCCGGCACACGTCCCGTGGGCTACCTTCTGAGGTGGAGATTCGCAAGGAAATCCAAGCCCTAGGACGTTACGAAGTGCCGGGCTCTGATGGCCAGATCTATTTTAAGATGATCGAACGGAGCTTGTTAGAGAACTTCAAGTTTTGTTCTCCAATGTCTGGATTCGGAGAAAATCCCCTCTTTGTGTGCGAATCGATTGTTGTCCACATCTTCAAAAAGGGATCACCCCGTAACTGCGCCAACCATAGGTGTATAAGCCCAATCCCGATAGCGTCCAAGCTGCCAACGTCTGTCATTCTTCTCAAGCTGTACAGCACGCGTGATGAGAAAATTTGCGAGGAACAGGCTGGGTTTCGCATCGGTCGTCGATGTATCGATCAAATCTTCAACTTCTGATAGCTGTTAGAGAACCGTTACGCCTTCCAAAAGCCAACGACCGTTGTGTTTCTGGACATTCGCGCGGCCTTTGACTCTGTTGATAAGTCTGCACTATGGCACTGTTTTTTAACATGCTTCCACATGAGTGGAGTGGTGTTCCAAACGGTGGGGTTGAACTTCTCCCAGGGAAAAGAGTTATTGACTTGGAGTATGCCGACGATATCGCCTTAATGAGCGACAGTGCACAGGCAATGCTACACGCACTGGACCACGCGCCTTCAAACTCCAAGGTACTTCTTCAAGACTGGCAGGGGCCTGTGCCTGAATGTAACTTTTGTGATGGTAAGTTAGAAGTAGTCAACAACTTTAATTACCTCGGGAGCTTGATTACAGTTAGACCTGGCCCCTACACGTTGAGGATGTCTGGCGGCTTTCTGTATTCGACCACCGATATCTCCAAAGGATTTCTCATGTCCGGTGGGAACATTGGGTGAGCAATGACGAGATTCGTCGTATCGCGTTTGGTGTTGATATTCGTCCTCTGATCAAGATAATCGCCCTACGCCACCTCCGATGGCTCGGGCATGTTTTGCATATGTCTGCTTATTGTTTACCTTTTTCGTGCTCTTTTTGCACGTTCTGAGCAAGGCCGGAAGAGACGACGTGACGGTCAGGCTATGAATTGGCACAGGGGCATGAATAAATCAGCTTCGGTTTCGATTTCGGTTCGTACTTCCCGCCTTCGTGGTTGGGGCCTAAGGGATGTGAATTGCCGTTGGTTAGAGATGTTGAGAGATATGGCTCAGAACCGAATCCAGTGGCTCAAGTGCTGTGTGGCCTCTCTGTTGACCTCCTGTTCTCCATAAATAATTGAAATCAGACAAAAAAGATTCACAAAACGTGTACGGTAAAAATATCAAAAAATTATTTTACTTGTAATCTTGATGTCGACTCGTAATCTCCCACGCCCGACGCAGATGCGTATAACAAAAGAAAAGTTAAAAGCCGAATAGATGAACAAGGCCGAACAGGATGTGTCAAACTTCCTGGTTTGGGTCCACGAGATCCACGCACCGGACAGTTGGAGGTATTAGGTGTAATGGAGGTCAGTGACGTTGTTGCATTCTGATTCTTTACTCGTCTACATGATGTATAGTTCCTGCTTGTTTGTTCCTACAGTAACACTGTCTACGTTGCTCGGCAATGCTGTGAGATAGAAACCTAAGCTAAGACCAGGGCCTAAAGTGCGCGATTATTGGTTGGAAAACAATGAACAACCCGAATGTATTCTTTTTGAAATCTCAAATGTTCATTTTTGCAGATGTATCAAAGAAAATTGAATAAAATGTTACGGCATGCTTACAGTGGAACATAAATTCGAAAAGTGTCATCACACTTCTCTGTGTACAGCATATTTGTGACTTCACGCTAAGAGCTGTTTGGAGTGCATTCTGCAGTGTTGCTACATATATATAGTGTTAGTGGATGACAATCGATCGTATCCCGGTAGCACTGGTCACGTTTAATCTACGGTGCAGTTTTTTGATGACATGCTTGCGCATGAGCACAGTGGAAGCGTTATATACCCCATAGCTTCAAAGGCCCACTGCAACCAGACCCTGACACTTGGAGTGGAGAACCACATAAGGTCCCAATAGGTGAGGTGTGACGAGCCGGGGGACAGTGGATTACTGCCTACCGCCAAAGTAACCGGTGCTGGAAGGGATTCGAACCTTGGACCTCTGAGATGATAAGCAAACGCTAGAAAACATTCAACCACCACCGACCACACATCGTTTCTCTGATGAGTGTTCAGATAACTACAGACTGTCCTAGAATATAAGCACTGTGAGTTTGGTGGGTGCATGTGACCAATGGCGGTCGATCGACCAACTCGCCCTTTAAAACACGAGCAAACAGATAGCACAGTGGTCCGCGAACAATGTATTTACTTGGGATCAAGCTCTGTGCACTTTCGGGCACAGCGTGCTCGTTACTATGCTAAAAAATGTCAGCACAACTCGGCGCAGTGTCTCTTATAGAGAGGTCTACTGGTCCCAAAGGATATTATAAACTATTCAGATAAGTAGGGTGTGTCCTTCACTCTCATGGTGATACGGACGAGGAATAAAAAAGCATACATGCGGGGTGTCACTTATTCAGCGGTTTTACTCTATTACCGTCACAATTATTCCAAACGCACGAGCGAGAGGAGGGGACGCAGGTGAACGAGACAAACATGAATATGACCGATGAGACTTCGAGTGGAGAAATACACGAGGGGCAGCAATCAGTGAAATTATGCTGATGACTAATTTATCGTTCGGTTTGCTCAGTTGCGGCGCGTATTCCGTATTTTTTTTTTTACTTATTATTACCTTCCTCTCTATGATATAATAATGATACAGTATTTCGTAAAGGCGTCTCGGCCAGTTGGAGGCTGCCAGCGGTCGATGGATGGTTTTCGCGAAAAAAGAGTCGGTTCCGTGGGGTGGTACACATGAAGTTCAACGGGTAATCTGTCGTCAAGCACATAGAATTTTGACTGATTTTATTGTAAATGTTCTCAATATTCTAATCTCAGACTGAAAGTTGCTCAAGCAACGACAACCCACCTAGCCCCGGTTTCTATGGAAACGCCCAATCATTATTTGCAGTGAATTTCAGAATGGAAGAATCACAAGAATGGAATCGGGAAATTATCTGACTTCAAACATATCAGGCAGTTACGCCCAATCATGCCGGATATGTACACATGGAAAAGAGGATTTCATAATCGGTCCAGTTTCTGTGATATAAAAACTGTCTGCAAATGAGTATTCGCGATATGATATGCGACCATTCAAACGCCGTTAGACAGATAAAAGGCTTATTATTATTCAGAGAAGAAGTAATGATTCTGGACCACGAAATGTATTTCAGCTCTACAAAGTAGATGGATCGAGTCATTCACGACAAGTGATATGCAGCATACGAATCCAAAAGCAGCAGGTGTACCATATCATGCTAAAGACAAACAAGAAAATGTGAAAGACCCACACACGAAGTAATGTGAGCGCATTAATTAGTATCGAATACCAGTAACAGACCGAGTAACTGTCTCGCACTGACAATCAAGTTAGAGATACCACACTCACTACACATACCGAAAGAAACCAATGCAATTTTGCGAAGTTAACATTGTGAATATTCATTTCTGGCTCATATCAAGGCACGAACAGAGAGGGGAAGAAATAGGGTTTTTAATCAGAATACCCACCACTGTGCCATTAGAAATAAACGACAATCTTAAAAAGTGATGGTCAAACAGCTAAGGCGTTGGCGTATCCGAACCACAAACGGGGCCTGATAGATTAGAAGTGGAACAGTCAGATGTGAGTTAAATTATTGATTAGATTTGTCTGCCATGTAAATCGCACACTTCCCGATAATTCTACCATTTAGGCTATGATTTACCGAACTTTTAAAAAATTTTGCAGGCGGTGACAGTATTTTCGCTTAATTTGAATAAAAAAAGGTATATTCGAGCGATATACATGAGTAAAAAAAACCGTACAGCGCGTAAAGTGCCAGGAAACCAAAAGTGAAAATTCGAGTGACATGACGAAAATCAAGTGACGTGAAACCAACGATGATCAGGGTTGAGGAGTCACATTGCCGGAAATCAGAGAGCACGATAGAACCCACATCCGAAATTCACATGAAGTCAAGCGAAGGTCATGTGCGAGCAAGCAAGCACATTACTGAGGCACAAATAAAATATGAATCGAGAAATAACCTTCAGGGATGGATAAAGTACGAGTTATACCATTATAGGCAGCAAAAGAATGAGCTTATCACATCGCCATGCTTTCCATTTAAAAAATGCGGTGCCAAACATCGGTTGTTGTTTGTTCACAAATGTGAACAATCAATCTGCTCCATCGACGGTTGAGAACAAACCAAATCCAATCTGCTAAATGCGGGGTCAACGAAGCAACATCGCCGTGCAACAGGCAACCACGCTGACTAAATGGGCCGGTTTTTGAACAATAACAGATCTGTAAACAATAAAAAACTGGCAGAATATTGTTTGAAGGGAAAATGATAACACGCCGGACATATGGTCAGCACTTACGAAACTATGCACATCTTTCGGAGCCGAGAGTGTGGAATCGTCTGTTTGTTGTATCAGGTCAGTTAGTAGTTCATCATCAATTTGCAGCTGTTTCATTGCCTCAACGGCCCTGCTGTCTGATTCTCGTTTCACAGATGCCTGTTGATCATTACTGTTGAGCAGATGCTCACTTAGTTTCACGGAGCTCATGAGAAGCTGCGTGCACTGGCAGATAGCACGCACGGTGATCATTCGAAGTCGGATCCAACGAACCTATGAGTTGGTTTGAATGGTAGGATATAATGATCACATTAACCCAAATAATAATAATAGTGTTGATAATAATAATATTATTATTAATAATGATAATAATAATAATAATAATAGCTATCATTATGACTAATCTCATTGTACGTCAATCGTCGTGTTGTTTTCCGTGGTTGGGATTACAACTGCATGGCCGGGATGCATCACAACCGCTAGAGTGACATACGATTGGCTTTCATCGTCAACTAACACGTCAAGGCTGCACTGATCCTTTCCAATTGTATAACCATCCACTTAACCTATCCCCGCTGCTAACCCGGATAGCCTTGTCGTTAAGATGTTCGATTCAAAATTATTCATCCCGGGTCCGAGTCTCAGTTGGGGCTCGTTGGGTGTGCACTGCTCGTGATTCGTAACAAGGATGAAACAGATGTAAGGTGCTCCAATAGTTTTCAAGGGTGAGTTGATTATTCACACTGCATGATGAGTTATATTATGCAATATCTTAGTATAAGCAGAACCCAGGGCGATTGACTACACTAACGGTGCTATAATCCATTAGACGTGCCGGATAATAAGTGGTTTAAAAGAGGCAAACGCTCTCGAATCACACTCGAATGATTAGTCCGCAGCTATACATCTCATCTACATCCTAGAAAAACAATGAACGATATTTTAGCCCATTTACAGTAGGGGTATTATCACACGTAGTGCTTGCCTGTACTTCTTGCTTCAGCTCACTATGTGACATCACGTCGTGCGTTGCTCCCATTTCCGTAATTGTAAATAAGCACTGCTGACCACAAACAAATGTATACTATATGGTATACTCTACTCCACTAGTAAGCAAAATTTCGTGTAACTCGCTAGCCGACAGGTTTTGCACAATAATACCGTGCTCATGGTAGGGACTGAAACTTGGGTTGTCGTTTAGCATTAACTACATGGTTGAATTCGCTTTATACGAGACCAAATCATGACTAGCTCATAAAAGTACACACATTTCTCTGCCGGTTGCAGATGTCCATTTTGGCCATACACTTACTGAGAAACGGATTTTGAAATGAATTGCCTCTTTTTGCGTGGTCATTGTTATTTGCTAGTGTTAGGCGCCATTACCCACGTGTTTGATGGTCTAACAGAATCCCAAGTCAACATGAGAACTAAAATACCAATAAATGAATGTAACATTCTGAGCTGATTCATAAATACCAGATGGCCTACAGCCTCAGAAATGTGAACTGCCCTGCGCATTCGAGCCAGCAAGTAAAGCTTGAAATTGTTAACCCGGTTATTCATGTGCTTCTTCCAAAACGCGCTACAACATGGTAGTGTCGTAAACAAACGGCACAGCTATAATAATCTCTGACAGATATTGAGATTCGCATGTGTTTGTCGGTGCGAGCGCCTTACATACTCAAGCTTGTTCGCCCGACAAACCTACTTAACCCAATGGAAACCATGACTGATACCGACACGAACGATCAGTTTGCCCCTAGTACCCTATTTCCAACAACTGACAAGCACGCACGAGCACGAGCAACCAGTTTGAAATGACTCATATATATATATATATATATATATATATATATATATATATATATATATATATATATATATATATATATATATATATATATATATATATATATATATATATATATATATATATATATATATATATATATATAAGACTCGCGTGAGCGAGCATATCAAGTAGACTGCTGGCAATTAGTGTCGACCCGCGAAAACGCGGTATGGAATTACCGTTGTGTTAGATGTGCCCCTTGAACCGATTTGGCGTCTTACTTTCAACTTGCTAAACTCAAAGAGTCCTTGCCATATTGTACTCGTACATGGCTCTGCCCCAATACGGACGCATTCGTTCGGAAGGTTAGCCGTGGTGACCTCCAAAACACAGATGTACACTACGCGGTGTAAAATACTATACCATCGGAGAGCATCTATGCTGCCACAATAAATCAATCCCAGTGGTGTTTATGTACCTCACGACCGGTAGCTGAGATAGTCTGGACAAACTGCATTCCTTGCATCACCTCGGAGATTTCCTAAACACCGATTAACACGGCCCGTCGTGTAAGCGAGAGAGACACAAAACGTGCTAACCAGTAACATTCCTCCGAAAGGATTAAAAAAGCTAATCAACGTCAGATAGGGATGAAGATGACATAGCTTCATAGCCTGTCCTGCAAACACGTTGAGCTCATTGCCCATTGGAAGTCATTTACGGGATGTAGTGAATTTTACATCGGTAACCCTCGGCGTTAAAGTACGGTAAAGACAAAGAATCGAACAAAACACTTACTGTGTGTGCGAATGAATTCTCTTGCGTTACGTGGTTCTCTAGGGGTCTGCATAGTGGAGGAAAGAAGACCACGAATTAAGCTGACAAAGGGCGCACTTACGGATCAAAATTCTGCGATACAGAAAAGTCACGGCAATCCACGATTTTGTCTATTCTGCTGGCAACTAGAAAAGGGAGTTGAGAGGAGGAAATCCTTAAAAACGAAAGCAGAGTGTGGCAAGTGGACTAAAAATTGAGTGATAAGAAACAATGTAATTCAGGTACCAAGTAAGATAGCAAGCTTGATGGCAGAGTTAAAACTATGTAAATGAGGAGATTGTGTTCATTGTACAACAAGAGACAATCAATCAATTATCGGAAGGTCTGGATTTTGTTTTCGAATGATGCAACAATATTTTTGTGCCCGAATTGTGAGAACTACAACTACGACTACGTCTGTCGAGCACCACAATGTGTTCACTCCTGTCTAACTGACAATTCTGGAAGGCATTGGTTAGAACGTGGAGTAAGACTGCTTGATATTATGCCTGACACGCGAAGAGTATGTCTAACTGACTGCCTACCTTAAAGAATAATAAAAATCGAGGACAAGCATAGAACGTCCCATCCAATACAAGGTTAAGTACCTCGTCTGGTATAATATATATATATATATATATATATATATATATATATATATATAATGACATCAAACGAAAATACACACGTCCAAAACGTCCTTCGCCTTATTCAACCAAATGAATAAACGGAACATCGATGGGAAAAAATTATTCCGGGTGGGACTGTCCAGCTTTCGCGGAGGACGACTGCCAAATGTTATCATTTCCGCATCATCTAGAGAACCTTAGGGAACTCACTCCCATGTCCATCTAGTGGAAGTTTGACCGGTAGTCAGCTTATTCCCATGTGTTTTGCATAAGTGTCCACTCCATATGCATAGCATTCGATCGCATAGTGTTACCCATCACCTGGACCCGTGAAGGTGAACTTCGTCTGGGTTTTACCTCCTGTTTAAGGAAGCCATCCTTTGTAGATCTTTGTGTCTTTGAGACACGCGAGCTAACATATTATGCCGTAGAAGCGAATAATATACTAGATAGGTATAGTAACAGTGTACAGACAAAGGGGAAAACAAGTTAATGTAGGGCATTAGGAAGAAGTGTGCCCTGTGGACAACGGCATGACCAATAATAAACGTTTACCAATCCGTACGCAGATGCGTCAAGTAGACACCCCACTTACCAAGTTCTAATTCCTTGGAAGCTCCTCCGAGGTTTTCAAGCAATATATCGAAGCTGCATACGGGAAGGCAGAAAAGACGAATAAGATGAACAGACAACAGTATGAGCATGGGAACTAGACTGCATTCTAAAGTAAATAATGTACTGACGTATTAAATAGATTTGTCCAGAACCTTGGAAACCACACTGAAGTTGTGCGAATCGGTAATGGGCACAAGAACGGGACAGAATTCAAACTTGAAACAACCAATCCCCGTGATGATTGTGAAAAGAGAAGTCAATTGTGATTTTGACCTCTCTGTTCAAAATTTAAACTTCATAAATTTGTTAAAAGTTGAAAGAGAATGAAAGATCAGCGAGACGATTCTGTGAAAAGAAGCAAATCATGGAGAACATCAGCTCAGTGAAGTAAAGGTGAAATCAACATAGGAACGCACTCGTCCGGAACCACGGCGATCTGCCAGTACACCAACTCCATACGCACCAAGAGGAACACGTCTGCGTACTTCAGCGTTTCTGCGAACTTGGTGAACTCGCCAATCTTCGTGTACACACGGCGACGGTATGCGGCAACCAGACATTCTTCGGCCTCAGAAACTGAGGTGCCCGAGAGCGCATGCAAGCGTTGGAAGAATGTAAGCAGAGTAACACCACTTGCTCCCTGTTGTGCATTGGCTGTGGATGGATTGGCCCACAGAGTGAGTAGCGGACCCGGAGATACGATCATGTGCCTGAACAATCAAGAGAGTAGTGGAAGTGGACAATTATGGGTTGGGGTATCGTTAGAAAACTGGGGTGAAAGTCTATTGGATCGACATGGACACAACGATTCTACTTTCTCAAAACGTGTGAACGCAATGTGACCAAAAAATTCCCATTGTTGAGAATAATGTGGAATGCATTCGCGATGTACCAGCAGTCCTTATACACGAGTAAACACGTGAAACATAGAAAAACAAGTAATGGCTGGTTGGATCGAGCGTCTTTGGCAACCATCATCTAGAAACGTGATCCGCTCAATTATATTTATGATCTATGACGTTCTCGTACTGCGGAAGTAGAGGACATATTTCACAAAGTGGCTATTCAGCGTTTCACGTCCACAAGGCTGGTGGAAACAAATGAATGCTTCAGTTTGAGATAACAGCAGCAGCTTAGAAAAAAGCGAAGACGATATCCGAGCGAACTCGCCATTCAAAACGGTGGCTTTCTGCATCTTGCATGGAGCATACCATTACAACCGTAACCAATATTGCTCATTAAGTATATGAAACACTTAAAAAAAATCACAAATCGGAACACAGTCCTTTTTGAAACAAGCGGATGATGAAAGACGAAGCGTTAGTTAAACAACGAATTTGTTTGCAGAATAATCATGTGCTCTGCATGCATTTGCAATACTAGTGCTATAGTCCACAAGACGTGCCTGGGTAATAGGCTGTTTATTCGGAACAGCTTGTTCGGACATCGACAAAACAAACCAAATGTTACAAACATGCTGTTCTGTTCATTTGAAGACAGTTACCATCCAACAGGGGAGCAGTCGTGTAGTTCGCTTGTCGTCGTTCACCTTATTGCGGTTAGTCTTTTGGGCATACGGGCGCTGGTAATCCACAACTATCCATAGTTCTGTTTTTAGCAATCAACTACTTACCAAGTAGTGTATACACTCACCACACTAGTCTGCAAGATCATCAAACGTAGAAAACACGAATAGCGAACAAGCTCGCTTTCGGTAACATCATTCTCGGGGCTAATACAGTTACATTCATAGGTTAGAGACGCATGAATTATGAATAATGTCTGTGTTTTAAAATGTGATTGGGCAGTCATCAAAATCGATGTTGTGCAATTGGAAAAGATAGGAGGGGAAATGTTGTTCCGCGGCTGGGAAAAGGACCACTGCACCAAGTGGAACAGCGTCATTGTGGCGCACCTTGTGGACACTGAACATTATGTAAACGACGACATTTTCAAAATAGTCTACATAGTCCCTACGAACGCGCCGAAAGTCGCTCGAAAACAACATCTAGCACCGACGGAGGATGTAGCAATCAGATTAGTCAATCCATCGGTTTGTTCTCAAAAACGGTTTTGTTAAAGCACTCAAACTGTCCTGGCCGCGATCCGAGACCGATCCTGGGGCTCAGCGTGATCCAAACGCTGACTCTTTAGCTGAAACCAAAAATGGATAATCCCCGAAACCCATGTTCATTGTTTCACTTGTCCTTTTCCCAACCACGGAACAATAACGTTTCCTCTCTTATCTTTTCTAACTGCACAACACCAATTTTGATGACTACCCAATCACATTTTAACACGCAGACATTGTTCATAACCTACGCGTTTCTAACCTATAAATGTAACTGTATTAGCCACGAGGATGATGTTGCCGAAGGCGAGCCTTTTCGCCATTCCTGTTTTCTATAACAATGAAATGGGGTTGTTCAGTGAATCTAAAGGATCACTTCAGTTGAACACTACCACCTGTAACATGACCGCCGTCAAACAGGTGGACATGACTGATATTCCTGTGTTTTTCAAGAGTCCAGTGTAGACTGCGGCGGTTAAACCAGTTCTCATATACGACCCAGAAGCCCCCTCGCTGTCGGTGGAATATATACATTATCTTGGGTGCCGTGGGCAGCCGTACGACTCGGTCAACCGATCATACACAGAAGGATGATTGACGGAACGCCAGTAGAGCTTTTGGTCCAAGAAAGCATCGCTGACTGTTTCGCGGCCAAGAAAAACATGGAAAGACGGGAGTGAGTACAGAAAAACAAGGAAAAACAGTACGAAGAGATTGCTTACCCCAGTGAGACAAACAGAAGCTGTTTCATTTCCAAGCCCTCCGCTTGTGGAATTGACAGTTCCGGACAAGCAAGTCCATACAGCGAGAGCAGAGAGCATAAACGAAGGCGGAAATGGTGATTCGAGCGAGCATGTGCCAGACCCAGCTGATCAATCCAATGTGCAATCAGCAGCGCCTGGGAAAAGTTTCCCACGGTGCATGTATTATGCGTAAGGCGGTTGGTGGAATCCGCCAAACTGGATGTGGCCAGCAGCAGAAAGCCATCAGCAGGACAAAGGTCCAATGAACTGGTACGATCAGGTACTTCCGTGTTAGTCAAATTTATATTCGGTGGGGTCAGACGTTCGGGGACATGGGTGAAATAGGCACAAATCAACTGCTGCGTCGGAATCGGATGACGGTTAGCACGTGCTATCTGGTACGCACATAATCGTCGAAAAATCTGTTGAACATTCCCAGGTATCTAGACGAATTTGAGGATGAAAGCGAACAATTCGTGATAAGATTTTAGTAAAGAGTATTATTTTAAAGGGTGAAATTATTTTCCCCAAAGCTGATGCAGAGTACTCAATGTCCCGAAATTTAAAGAATGTGATTTATGAATTTTCACCGGACACCTAGAAGAGGCATTGGTTTGTAGCCATAATGAGATTTCGCGAACCTATCCCTTTGTGATAATGTTTAGTATTCACTGAAACTTTCTTGAATTCATTTTCACAGACAATCTAAAACTGCAACTGTCCAACACGTTAGACTGACGGTGAACTGTGCCTGGATTGGTAATAGATAACTGTCAACCGAGCGAAACCGTAAGAGACCAGTCAACGTGCTATCAATGCGTCTAATTTGGATCTAGGTTCTATGTAACAGGGTCTCACACATCAAGTGTGAGAATTTTTATATCACCAAGGACTTTGTGTCTCAGCCGCGTTTCGGACTGACTCATGGTAATGCAATCCATGACCATACCATCAAATAACATGGTAAGAAAAACTTTATGGAATAACCGAACGTGTCACAAATAACGCAACTAAATCGAGATGGTCACGAGAGCTGTTTTACGTCCAACTTTCCCAAAAGAATCCAGAAACAATGTCATCAGTATCGTACAGCTTTGAACAGCAGGGCAAACTCCATTGATCACTACCTTCTCACCATATTGCACGTAGAAATAGAAAGAATGATTATGTAAGACGGAAAAAGAGTGGACCTACAGGGATCGGAATAGCAAACAACGCCCTAGTAGCCAACACACGGAATATACAGTCTAACTGTACAGACGTACACTGGTCAATCTTTCTCATTCGACAGAAAGTAACAACACGATCGCCATTATTCACGGTTTGCTGCCATATCCTTCAGTATCTCCAGCCTACTGGTCGAAGGATCTTTTTGACCTCAACCACGAAGAGGTGAGGCACCTACTTTCCCTAAGCTTACCGCAATTCTCTCCATTACCCGCTGCCGTGTCATCTCTTGACCTCCACGTGGCTTCTTCCAATCCCGAAAATGGAACGGAAAACAAGGCAAGAAATCGTAGACGTGTGTTTGCGATACACAACACGTGCCCCAACCAACGAAGTCTACTAAGCTGGATACACTGTGATAGAACATTCTCTGAAGTAGTACGCGATACTTTGTTTTTGACCTCAGCAATCCTCACGCGGCCATTCCATCCATTCTTAGAGATACTACGCAAACATCGATGGTCGAAAACCTCAAGGCGACCAACTTCTTCCGCACGCACATTCCATGTCTCGCAACCATACAACAAAACTGAACGCACCGCGGCACAGCACACACGACCTTTTAACTTCAACGAAATATCAGATCAGCGCCACAACTGCTTCAGTTCAGCGTACGCCACTCCAGTCTTCGATAATACGAGTGTTCACCTCTACTACCGTGCTTCTATCCATCGTCACGCTGCTGACGAGGTAACTGAAGTGGTCAACAATTACTAGCACCTCTCCATCAAGCATCAAGCTCGGAACCATTGGCATGCCGTCTTGCAACATCACTTTACACTTTGAAGGTGTAAAGCATATACCGAATGGAGCTACAGTCCTAGTGAATTTGTCCAATGTACGTTGCGCATATTCTGTACATTCAAACAGGCAGACAAGGTCGTCGGCGTAATTTAGATCGCATAACTTTTCAACATTTACCAGTTTGATACCTAGATCATGCAGGCCTCGCAAGGCATTCTCCATTATCTCGTTGATGACGAAATTAAACAGGAATAGCGAAATGGGGCACCTTACGTACACGAGCCAATTAAAAGGTATATGGGAATAATGAATAATACAAATAGAATCAAATTAGCATATTGTGAGGGCACATGTGAACTCAGTGTTGGTGGACAGCCGAGTCACGTTGGCAGTCAGCACTGATGCGGTATCAAGCCTAAGGCTTGACACAAAGGAATCACTAGCGACAAGACAGCCGATCGTTGGGGCGGATCGATAGATGAGAGATGAGTCTTGTCAGCGTCAGCTAAACAGGAATAACGAAATGGGATATCAATGTCGAATGCCACTGGTCGTTCCGAATGGACTGGATAGTTCATTGTAAACCCTCAAGCAGCCAGAAGTATAAGAGTGCATTGACCTCAGTAGATTCACGAACTTCCACTGCACACCTTTTCGGTGAAGAGTGCTGTTCGGTCAACTGAATCGAATGCGTCTTTCAAGCAAAGGAAAGCCATTACTGTCGGTCGATGGCGTGTGATGCATTCCAAGTGATTGACGAAGAGGAGAAATCTGGTCGATGCATCCTCGACCTGGGCGGAATCCAGCCTGTTGTTTGTGGGCTTTCCTCTCACGAGCGAGTGTCAGACGGCGCAGCAAAATCGAGCCTAATGCCTCGGTGAATATCGGAATTAAGCTGGTCCTACGATGATTACTACAGTCACTGTGTAATCTCCTATTGAAGAATGGTACAATCAAAGACTCGCCCCTTATTGATGGAATATACTTCTCGTTCCAAATGTTACGGAGCAAAATGGTAAGTTATTTTATCAAAACATTTCTACCCAGCTTGAACAGAACTGGAGGAAGTCTGTCGGGACCGGCTACCTTTCCACGCCTTAGTAATCGAATGCTCGATTCTACCTCAACTTCTGATGGGAGCTACAGCGATAGTCCCCAAGGATTCGCAGTTGTTGACATAGGAGTAACTACACTAGCGTGCGGTCAGCTAAATTGTTCCTTGAAGTATTCGGACAACGGTCGAGCTTTTGCTGTTTGACAAGAATAGGTTCTCCATTTCTATCGCATTTCGTTTCACTGATCGTGATTTAAGTCTGAACAGTCTTTGACTGTTACCTGGAGCAGCTGCTATTTTCATTTCTTTGGCTACCTTGACCCACCAATTTTCGCGATCATTCTCAAAGCTTTTCGTAACCTGCCTTTGTAAATTTCTCCGCATCTTATTAATCTCCTTACTGTTCGACAGTTGACGATTTTTTACCATCAGACTCATCGACTCTTGTGAGATCCAGTGTCTTTGATGGACAAAGGATGTAGGACCACAGGCAAAACATGCTGATACGTGCATCGCCTGCTTGATATGAGCCCAATGCTCATCTACATTATCGTTCGTCGTAAATCCTAGCTCGTGTGCTAGCTTCTGCTCATACCGGATGTGTACTTCTGGATCACACATACGTTGCACAGCTAACCGGGTTTGCGGTTTGCGACCATGACCAAGGAGCTGGAGAGAGATAATCGCATTAAAACTAATGCATGGTCCGATTCCACGTACACGGACAAGGAAGATCTGCAGTTCTGAACAGAACTGCGCCACCGGTAGCTTACGGCGATATAATCGATCTGGCTTAGAGTACCTGTAGAGTTAGAGCGCCATGTCGCTGTGCGACGCGAGCTGTGTCGGAAATTGGTGCTAGACAAGAACAATCGATTATGTGCACAAAACTGGAGAAGTCTATATATATATATATATATATATATATATATATATATATATATATATATATATATATATATATATATATATATATATATATATATATATATATATATATATCCAATTTTAGGTTTGCACTCTCACACTTTCAGTGCTGGTATAAACGATAGGGCAACAACTGGTTCGTGATGATAGTTTTATCGACTGGAGTACATGAGCACCAGTGAATCACCCTTGAATAGCAACAACCTATATGTATGATGACATTATACGACCAGTTTGCTCGGTTCGATGAACAAACCGCATGAATATCAAGCTAAACATTAGGTTATCAAGGCGAACATTCTTTATTCAGTCGACAACAAAACAGAATTCCGTAATCCACTGACCTCCGGCTCGTTACTACACCTGACCAATTGGGGCCTTATGTGGTTCTCCATTCCAAGTCTCAGGGTCTGGTTTCCAGTTAACTCTCATAGTGCAGTGGGCCTTCGTGGCTCTCATTACACTCGTGCGCAAGCATGCAATAAAAAAACCTGCAATCATCACTGCGACGAGACAACGTACAGGTTAGTGTTGGTAACATCGAATATCTGAAACCGAGAGACCCCAGGTTTGAATTTCATCTTCATTGACTAATTTTCCCTTTGGGCAGTGACAAGTTGGTTGTGTACATGCCACAGATGCATTATAAATAAAAAGGACGTAGAAAGAAGGTCAAATAACAAAGACAAACAGGGCAACTTACAGTAATTTCGTCCTCCGAATGACGGATGATATCTTCGAGAAACTACGCATTGAAAAATAAGTGAATGTGTAACAGGAGAATTAGGTATTGTGTCACGACAAGTACGGATCATTAAAAACAGTATAACAAACGGAAATCATTGTACACGATGCTCGCTGCACAAGTACGACGCTGAATGTGTTAATCTGAACGGATTGGACAAGTGTGAAATACAAAACGGGGAAATACAAAATGGGATGGGAACAGATCCAAACAAAACCGCGGCCTATTATTCACATAGCTGAACAAAAGTATGAGGGACAATTATTGTTTCAGTTATACAGACCATTCAATACGCACTAAAGTGTTCTGCCCTCGATTATGAGCCTCTGCATGATATGAGCAGTGATGACATGAAACAGTGTGCGATGAAACCCAATTTGTAAAACAGACATTGGGCATGTTACTGCCCGATGTAGGGCTCGTCAATTGAGTTCCTCAGAACAAGCGACGGCATTTTCGGCTTCCAAAGAAGTGTGAATTCATTCGAGCCGAAAATCGCTTCTAAGTGGAGAAAACTTAAAACAGTGAGCCCGCATGATGTCTATTCTAAAATATGTTACAGAGCAAAGATAGATTTGACCCCAACCTGGTGTGAAACGTGCTTGGTTCCTACGCGTTTACTGCTCGTGAATTTTGAATAATAGGCGGAGAATGATAAATGGAGGTACGCTGAATTTGAACTCTGATACAAAATTTAGCCCTTACCCTTAAAGTGGGTGGAAGTAACTCGTCCCGCAACAGACGTCCATAACCGTAAGGAAGTTCAGATTTTACACACAAACAGATGATTGGCTGTAACGGAAAAGTTTAGTCTACGCGTCTTCATATCTCGTAGAAACCACTATTAACAACACCCGCGCCACCCGTACAAAGCATGCTTCGAGGTAAAATCGGAAAGAACGTATACTATGTTTATGAGGGACAGTTTTGATTTTCGGCAACACTAACCTCGAGAGAGATCGATAAACAGCACTTCCTGCAGGTGGTAGGTGACCTCGTCGCAACCTGGGAAGTACTATCACTCATTCGATCGAGCCTAATGTGGTTCGTCGCTCCAAGCTCCCCCAATAAAGTCGTCAGTTTTCCACTTCACGCACTCACGTGAATAACTGCAGTATAGAACAGGCGTTATAGAATCACCTTCTTACCTGCTCGCACATACCCCATCCCTAAGCATTCTACCCTTACCAACAGTCGAGAGCTGAACCACGGTATTGATTTTGTATGCCTTTTGGATCTTTCTTTCCGCTTGCTTCAGTTCCGAACAAAAACCAAATCTCTCCCTCGCCAAACAGCACACAACTTCAACGTCCCGACTGTTCTAACTACTTTGCTCCATCAATCAAAGGACATGGCCGAGCCTAAATCCACTAATCGGTTTCGCCTCCGGAATTTTGGAATTTTAAAATTGCGAGTTTTGGCTTGAGTGGCCAAAATGTCAGTTCTCCTCATAGTAGTATGACTGCTCAATCATCGACCATTTGTCGTAATGCGAGAAGAACTTGATTATGGTTAAGGACAAGTGCCAAATCGTTAGCCTTAGAGACAGTCCCTTCCTATTGTATGCGCCCAAACCATGGGGCTTAGGACTTTTGTTATAATTCACTTTGTTTTATATAAGGGACAGACAACGCACAGTAACAAACGGGTGGTAGGTGAAATTACTACGACCCATGGATCTACAGCGCTAAATACCGGTTGGTTTATCAAATGATAATCACCGTTCGATTACTGAGGGAGTCAAACACCACTTTTGACTGCTTCGTAACTGTTAATTGGAAAGCGATACATGACAGAACTCTGTACCATCACTAGACAACCAAAACACAGAGAAAGACGGTCTTGGATCAGGTACTCTCAAAAGTGGATGGCAAAACAAAGCAATGTGGCAGTAGAATTCAACACTTGAATGAGTAATGCAAAATAAGGAGTCACTACCATTCGCAATTTTCAAAGAGCCTCCTGCAAAGATCACAGTATCGCGTAGCCGATGGATTTAGACAAACCTGAAGTTCTGGTTCAACATGACTCCGTAGCCAGAATAAAATATCAGACGCGAGGCCATTCGGAAAGGCTTCATGTGAACATAACTACATAAAGGAATTCCAAGCATTAACGTCCTTTTGGATATAAGGTCATTAGCAAGATGTTGGACGTTACAGTAAGCCCGATCAATTGTTCTGGCTTTAGGAGAAAATGTTCGTCGAGGGACAAAAACAACTGAAATCGATAATCTACGACTCAATATAACTGACAGAAGTAACTTGAAAAATAAATCTCACCCTCAAGATGCCTACGTCGAGGGATGGTTCATTGGGACGCACCTGTTTTTGAGTGTGCACACTGGGTAGCAGCACGGGAATGATATATGCCAAATCCAACGCGCAAATCGGTTTGGAGGCAAAGTTTTTTACGTAAGTTTCCAGTAGGTTCAAAGCATTGACTCGTGGATATTTATGCCAATTTCGCCGTACAGCGTTGGCTAGTAGGTCCAGTTCAGCCAACCGAGGGCCACGGATGGTTGGGTGGGTTTCGATTGCGCCCGAAATAAGTTGCGTGAGTTGCGTCACCCTACCATCAAAGTTTGGGATTTAGAAAATCTGTTTAACACCTCGGCTGATTTTAATTGATTCAAATCTACTCTCGTAATAAATACATCAACGAGAAGTGCTACAAAGGAGATAAACGGACCACATACTTTTTTAAATTGTGCTTGCATAAGAATGCAGTGGAAGAAGCATGCCCCAAGGCTTTTATGGGTCAGTGCAATCACAAGGATAACCCTTATTGGCGGGGTTTTAACTTCGTACTTCTGTGATGGAACTTGGTTTACTCAACCAAAGTCAGGCCATGACTTGGCGTAAAGGTATGAAAAGTCTAGCATCAGCATTGGCGTCGGCTGGAGCTTGCTGCCTTACTGGTTGGGGCCCAAGGGATGAGGATTATTGCTGGTTGGAGATGTTGACTAAGATGCCTGAGAGTAGAAGTCAGTGGCGCGAATACCGTGCGGTTTGTCTGTTTACGATGATGATGATGATGATGTCTGTCGAACTCTCATGCCCCGTAACCACAAAAATGTCATTCCGACAAACAAAAACACATCAAAAAACTTTAACGTATAAAGCATATTTTTCTTTCTCTCAATTACGGTCTGCTTTACTGTATTGTACGCCCCTTCCCCGATTTTGTAATTGTTGCTGTTGCATTGGCACCTTGCATGACCTCAAGCCGGTATATATACATATATATATATATACATATATATATATATATATATATATATAATATATATATATATATATATATAGTGTTAGTGTATGACAATCGATCGTATCCCGGTAGCACTGGTCACGTTTAATCTACGGTGCAGTTTTTTGATGACATGCTTGCGCATGAGCACAGTGGAAGCGTTATATACCCCATAGCTTCAAAGGCCCACTGCAACCAGACCCTGACACTTGGAGTGGAGAACCACATAAGGTCCCAATAGGTGAGGTGTGACGAGCCGGGGGACAGTGGATTACTGCCTACCGCCAAAGTAACCGGTGCTGGAAGGGATTCGAACCTTGGACCTCTGAGATGATAAGCAAACGCTAGAAAACATTCAACCACCACCGACCACACATCGTTTCTCTGATGAGTGTTCAGATAACTACAGACTGTCCTAGAATATAAGCACTGTGAGTTTGGTGGGTGCATGTGACCAATGGCGGTCGATCGACCAACTCGCCCTTTAAAACACGAGCAAACAGATAGCACAGTGGTCCGCGAACAATGTATTTACTTGGGATCAAGCTCTGTGCACTTTCGGGAACAGCGTGCTCGTTACTATGCTAAAAAATGTCGGCACAACTCGGCGCAGTGTCTCTTATAGAGAGGTCTACTGGTCCCAAAGGATATTATAAACTATTCAGATAAGTAGGGTGTGTCCTTCACTCTCATGGTGATACGGACGGGGAATAAGAAAACATATATGCGGGGTGTCACTTATTCAGCGGTTTTACTCTATTACCGTCACAATTATTCCAAACGCATGAGCGAGAGGAGGGGACGCAGGTGAACCAGACAAACATGAATATGACCGATGAGACTTCGAGTGGAGAAATACACGAGGGGCAGCAATCAGTGAAATTATGCTGATGACTAATTTATCGTTCGGTTTGCTCAGTTGCGGCGCGTATTCCGTATTTTTTTTACTTATTATTACCTTCCTCTCTATGATATAATAATGATACAGTATTTCGTAAAGGCGTCTCGGCCAGTTGGAGGCTGCCAGCGGTCGATGGATGGTTTTCGCGAAAAAAGAGTCGGTTCCGTGGGGTGGTACACATGAAGTTCAACGGGTAATCTGTCGTCAAGCACATAGAATTTTGACTGATTTTATTATAAATGTTCTCAATATTCTAATCTCAGACTGAAAGTTGCTCAAGCAACGACAACCCACCTAGCCCCGGTTTCTATGGAAACGCCCAATCATTATTTGCAGTGAATTTCAGAATGGAAGAATCACAAGAATGGAATCGGGAAATTATCTGACTTCAAACATATCAGGCAGTTACGCCCAATCATGCCGGATATGTACACATGGAGAAGAGGATTTCATAATCGGTCCAGTTTCTGTGATATAAAAACTGTCTGCAAATGAGTATTCGCGATATGATATGCGACCATTCAAACGCCGTTAGACAGATAAAAGGCTTATTATTCAGAGAAGAAGTGAAATCAGAAAACGCGCGAACAAGCACTGAAATGCGTTCATCTTCCAGTATATATATATATATATATATATATATATATATATATATATATATATATATATATATATATATATATATATATATATATATATATATATATATAGCAATACTGCAGAATGCACTCCAAACAGGTCTTAGCGTGAAGTCACAAATATGCTGTACACAGAGAAGTGTGATGACACTTTTCGAATTTATGTTCCACTGTAAGCATGCCGTAACATTTTATTCAATTTTCTTTGATACATCTGCAAAATGAACATTTGAGATTTCAAAAAGAATACATTCGGGTTGTTCATTGTTTTCCAACCAATAATCGCGCACTTTAGGCCCTGGTCTTAGCTTAGGTTTCTATCTCACAGCATTGCCGAGCAACGTAGACAGTGTTACTGTAGGAACAAACAAGCAGGAACTATACATCATGTAGACGAGTAAAGAATCAGAATGCAACAACGTCACTGACCTCCATTTCACTCAATACCTCCAACTATCCGGTGCGTGGATCTCGTGGACCCAAACCAGGAAGTTTGACACATCCTGTTCGGCCTTGTTCATCTATTCGGCTTTTAATTTTCCTTTTGTTATACGCATCTGCGTCGGGCGTGGGAGATTACGAGTCGACATCAAGATTACAAGTAAAATAATTTTTTGATATTTTTACCGTACACGTTTTGTGAATCTTTTTTGTCTGATTTCAATTATTTATGGAGAACAGGAGGTCAACAGAGAGGCCACACAGCATTTGAGCCACTGGATTCGGTTCTGAGCCATATCTCTCAACATCTCTAACCATCGGCAATTCACATCCCTTAGGCCCCAACCACGAAGGCGGGAAGTACGAACCGAAATCGAAACCGAAGCTGATTTATTCATGCCCCTGTGCCAATTCATAGCCTGACCGTCACGTCGTCTCTTCCGGCCTTGCTCAGAACGTGCAAAAAGAGCACGAAAAAGGTAAACAATAAGCAGACATATGCAAAACATGCCCGAGCCATCGGAGGTGGCGTAGGGCGATTATCTTGATCAGAGGACGAATATCAACACCAAACGCGATACGACGAATCTCGTCATTGCTCACCCGATGTTCCCACCGGACATGAGAAATCCTTTGGAGATATCGGTGGTCGAATACAGAAAGCCGCCAGACATCCTCAACGTGTAGGGGCCAGGTCTAACTGTAATCAAGCTCCCGAGGTAATTAAAGTTGTTGACTACTTCTAACTTACCATCACAAAGTTACATTCAGGCACAGGCTCCTGCCAGTCTTGAAGAAGTACCTTGGAGTTTGAAGGCGCGAAATACATACCTTATCTGGATACATCAATCTCCAAGTGGTCCAGTGCGTGTTGCATTGCCTGTGCACTGCCGCTCATTAAGGCGATATCGTCGGCATACTCCAAGTCCATAACTCTTTTCCCTGGGAGAAGTTCAACCCCACCGTTTGGAACACCAGATAAAGCGTTCTGTAAGACAACTTCTACATGATAGTTAAAAAGAAACGGGGATATAGGGCAACCTTGTCGTACTCCACCGGAGACGGCGAACGGTGGCGAAAGCTGGTCATGAGCCTTAACCCGATCTGATTTGAGATGCTTTAACTCTTTAAGGACCGTACGTTATTCTTGGCAGACAGTATTTCACTGTCTTCTGGCTCGTTACCTCACCTGATCTATTAGGGCCTTATGTATTTATCCACTTCAAGTTCCAGGGTCTGATTGTCGGTTATCATTCATAATGCGATGGGCCTTTGTGACTATCGGGTGTATACTCCTTCCACCGCACTCATGCGCAAGCATGTTAAAAAATTAGTGCCATAGTGCAGACTTATCAACAGAGTCAAAGGCCGCGCGAATGTCCAGAAACACAACGGTCGTTGGCTTTTGGAAGGCGTAACGGTTCTCTAACAGCTATCAGAAGTTGAAGATTTGATCGATACATCGACGACCGATGCGAAACCCAGCCTGTTCCTCGCAAATTTTCTCATCACGCGTGCTGTACAGCTTGAGAAGAATGACAGACGTTGGCAGCTTGGACGCTATCGGGATTGGGCTTATACACCTATGGTTGGCGCAGTTACGGGGCGATCCCTTTTTGAAGATGTGGACAACAATCGATTCGCACACAAAGAGGGGATTTTCTCCGAATCCAGACATTGGAGAACAAAACTTGAAGTTCTCTAACAAGCTCCGTTCGATCATCTTAAAATAGATCTGGCCATCGGAGCCCGGCACTTCGTAACGTCCTAGGGCTTGGATTTCCTTGCGAATCTCCACCTCAGAAGGTAGCCCACGGGACGTGTGCCGGAATAGCTATGGGAGAGGCCGACGCTGGAGGCTAGCTAAGCTGTGCTTTACAATGCTCTGCCCAGCGTACATGACGTCACTGCAGACTGTGGATAGCCGAACCGTCAGCTTCACGGATTGTTTCGATCACATTCAATGACTTCTCGCCGGTGACTCGGATGAGATGAAACGGTTTGCGGGAAGTTCACACAGCGGCAACGTGTTCCTGGTACAGATCAATAGTGGCATTGAACAACAGTGGATTGCTCTCTGCTACCAATGTGAATGACGGTGGTGAGGTTTGAATCGTTCACCCTCATACCTTTTCGCAACGTTGTAAACAGATATGAATTCGTCTGGGTAACTCTCGGATTAGTTTTATTAGGAAATACGATCCCAGTTGATGCAGTACTAGAGTAAATAAATACCGTTCAGTCTAAAATAAGCAGGATCCATTTGAAAATGCTGAACTGCATCCTGAATTAGATCAAACGGGATCTGATGCTTGTTAGGTCAATAAGACAGTACCGGAGCGAAACGGCCGATAAACATCAGGACCACCTACCGACCAGAACCTTCGTTGGACTTATCAGTCAGTTCCTATCTGATGCAGAAAGCACGAGCAACCCGTTTGAACCCTGGAAAGCTTGAGGCAGGTTACTTTTTCAGTTCATACGTCAGTCGATCAAGCAATGCAACGTTTACGGGTGCAAAAGCTTGCAGACAGCTTGAGGTTTTTAGTCGTCATACTTATCGGTTGGTTTCGGCTAACACCAACGGACCTAGGACTAATCGGACGACCTATAACTGACACTCGAACCACCAAGGGTATCGATCGGTAAATCTTAGGTATCAGACTAACAGACAATTGACGCATTATGTCAATTACTTCCTCCGCCAAGAATACTGAAGAAAAAAACAAGATGTACGATCACGACAGTCGAAAAATGCAACTAAAGATGTATTTATGTTATGCATAATCATACGTATGATTTGAAATGTCAGGAACATACAGTAAAATTGAGTAAATTAAACAACTTTATAGTTCCATCAGAACACGTTGAGACAAACAATTGTTTTCAATGATTCATTCTCAAGTCTTTACAAATCATATAGGAGATGGTTGTGCTGAAATGGTCTAGGGTCATTCGGATCGGCCATAGTTTGTGGGGGGGGGGGGGGGGCTGGGGTTAGATCAACGTGTCGATCCGCACGACTAGGTGGTGACGGTCACATGGTTCGGAGCTGGGTGACTGGGGTGGGGGTGGTCCACTTGCAGCCAAGGTAATTGGAGGGCTTGGACGAACTTCTTCTGTGTACACAGAGCAGGTGCGAAAAGACGGATGCTAATCGCCTCTGCGGTGGCCAGTGTGTGTAAGCGGATGTGTTTGTGGGGATTGGGAGGCCCTCGATAGACGATTTTGAATGCCGAATCCATGCTTATTTGATGACCTGAGTCTACCAGATGTCCGAGAATGGCACTCCCTATGGTTCCTGTTCCTCCATGTTGTAGCCACCGTGGACAATGTTCCTTAATTCTTTGAGATAATTGCTTTGCCGTTCGGCGAATGTAGGTTGCAATACATCTGCACCTGAACAAATAGATTACCATTGAGGTGGCCAGCATTGGCACAACACATTCTTATTAGAATTTCGGATAATCGGAGAGCTTGCGAACACACAGGAAACACGAGCTGAGTTGAATGTTCCACTCACCGCATGTGTCAAACGTCTGTTGACAAGGTCCCATATGGCGTCTCCTTTGAATGGCATACGGATAAACAGCTTCTCCTTGGGACGTCATAACTTGAAGCACATTCGGGTCTATCTCTCAGATTTTGTTCTGTAAAGCGCTCAAGGTAACCATTTTCCTTGAGTGTTTTTAACTAAGTGCAGTTCTGCTTCTATGGTCTCCTGTGAACATAACTTTCTCACTCGCGAGGCTAAGCATTGGACTAGGTTTCTTTCACGTCGTATGGGTACGAAACTGAGAAAATCGGCGTACTGTCCAGCCCATGTTTGCATTGCTATGTATCCTTCTTTCGACTGTTCTATTGGTGCTCCTGTGTATGGAGACATCCAGAAAGGCCAGTGTGTCGTTTTTTTCAATCTCCGCCGTGAACTGAATGGCTTTATGAGCATTAGATTCCGGAATATGCACATTGTGACATCAGAACGTTTTCAGAGACAAACAATTGTTTTCAATGATTCATTCTCAAGTCTTTACAAATCATATAGGAGATGGTTGTGCTGAAATGGTCTAGGGTCATTCGGATCGGCCATAGTTTGTGGGGGGGGGGGGGGCTGGGGTTAGATCAACGTGTCGATCCGCACGACTAGGTGGTGACGGTCACATGGTTCGGAGCTGGGTGACTGGGGTGGGGGTGGTCCACTTGCAGCCAAGGTAATTGGAGGGCTTGGACGAACTTCTTCTGTGTACACAGAGCAGGTGCGAAAAGACGGATGCTAATCGCCTCTGCGGTGGCCAGTGTGTGTAAGCGGATGTGTTTGTGGGGATTGGGAGGCCCTCGATAGACGATTTTGAATGCCGAATCCATGCTTATTTGATGACCTGAGTCTACTAGATGTCCGAGAATGGCACTCCCTATGGTTCCCGTTCCTCCATGTTGTAGCCATCGTGAGCATTGTTGAACGTCTGTTTCATCTTTTCTACATCGGTGTCTTTATTTCTAAGGCAGAAAATATCCACGTACTGCCCATATAAGTTCATTTCTTGGATCTTTTGTTTCAATGTCGCGCTCCCTAGTTTTTCCATGAATATGTTCGCTAAGACTGGGCCTAATGGTGATCCCATGGCTACATCATCACATTGACGATAGAGCTTTTCGGTAGATAGAAACTGGACGTCAAAAGTACATCTGAGAACTTTATGGTTATATTCATTATGTAGATAATAGGAAATCTCCCTGAACTCTTCGCACGCAAATTTTAACGCCGCGAAGTGGAATTGAACGGACAACTTTCCACCTATCAGGCACTTGCTCTACGAAGTGAGATATCGCGGTACAATTTATCGGGCGCAAATAACACAAGTGAACACTCAATGATGCGCAACCACTATTCCAATGCTATACAGAAATTGGACGAATTGGGGCGAACAGCATCCGGCTGAAATTCCAATTCCTCGGTCACTTCCTACTGGTTCAAAGAACCCATTAACGTTAAAAATCTAATTGAAATACCCATTCTGCGACGTCACAATGGAATCTGATGGCTAAATTTGCACAGAAATAAATCATTAAAAAGAGAATAATTCACAGACTCCGAAATGAAAATTAAAAAAACCCTGACCTGAGTAAAACCATAAGTAAGAACTGCAGAAAACCCCATTTAGCGGTAAACCCCCAGTGTTTTCGAGCATGCTTCTTGTGCATCACTGAGTGAAAATAACGATGTCAATAGTGAATAGAATGGTTTGTAAAAAGTAGAAGGAATAAATGAATTGGAAATCAGCACAACTCCATGTGACTAAAGAAACATGACCTTGTCTTTATAACGAGAGATGAGAGTTTTCGGTTGCCCTGTGGTCTAAAAATAGATCACCCGTAATGGTTTAATAAATTTCTTCTCAAGCATTTGCTATATACTTTGTTCAATGATAATCATCCATAAACTAACAACACTAGTTGTACTGTCTTAGAAGCCAAATTTGTAAGTATCTTCGGAGTTATTCTTGGATTAACTGAGCAATCACTGGGGTGAAAATATTTCATTGTTCCGTATACTAAGGAGGATTCCGTGAATTTGGAATAAAATGTTGATCTGCTTTGGATCGGAGCGGATTGCTTGGTGGTAATGGTGGGCAGAACTTCGCTGACCTATTGGGACCTGGCGTAATTCATTACTCTAAATCTCCGGGTTATGGTTTTCGGTCCTCTTTGGCAGTGCAGGGCGTTTTGATGACTCTGATGTATGTCCTCAACACTTAACTCATGTGTGAATGTGAATAAATTGTACTTGCCTCGGTTCACAAACCTCCCACTGGCCATTTTTGACAGCGGTATCAATGAGACAACGCCAACAGTTCCATTCATTCGGATGATCTTTCAACCTTGCAGAGGACAGCTCGACCACCTGATTCCAATCATCCAAGCAAGCAACCAAACGTAAGCGATCCAAGGTGTAATCCACCTGATAGTCCAACTTGTCTAGACGATCTACACAAGAATACTAGCATCAATTCAAGGTACTTACCTAGAAGATCGGTCCGCCTCAATAATTCTAAAGCTTGAGAGGGCTTATTTAGGCGCTCCAGAAGTCCAACTAACAGTTGCAGTTCAATGTGTGTCTCCATCCTGCATTCCTCAGCATCACGAGAAAGCATTTTCTCCGCTAGTGGTAAGAACATTCGTCGACCCAAAATAGGGTCGCTTTCAGCCTGCATTAGGGTGCTTACAATCACCCAATATGTGTACAGCCGGGATGAATACATTTGGGAGAGTTGACGTGCTGTTTGCTGTTGGGCCGAAAAGTTAGCTTCCTGAACTTGACTAAGAAACAGGCGAACGAGAAGATCCTCGCGGTTGCTACATTTCTCCAGAGCGTTCTTCAAATACTGAGATACGCGCCCGGGTTGACCAGTTTCGCGGAAGTAGCACATCATCACACTAACTGTGGACTCATCTGTTGGACAGGCAGCAATGACCTCTTCAGCTAGAGAAACCGCTTCGCAGATCTTATCCATTTTCACTAAAGTTAATGCTTTTAAAGCCTTTTCAATTGCATTGAAGCGGTTAACCAACAAACCTTCGCAGACATCAGCTTTGGCATCTTTTTTAGAAGTTTATTCAGCTCCTGGAGTGCTTTCTTATAGTTACCATTTTCAAACGGATCTAAGGATTGCAAGATGTGAATCAAACTTCACTTACCGACGATTGCTTTTAGCCAAACATCTTGAATATCTAATTCTGACATACTCTGATCAAACCGTGCTAAA
Organism: Fasciola hepatica; assembly: GCA_948099385.1. Lineage (NCBI taxonomy): Eukaryota > Metazoa > Platyhelminthes > Trematoda > Plagiorchiida > Fasciolidae > Fasciola > Fasciola hepatica. The sequence goes on along the minus strand of CANUEZ040000060.1, from coordinate 3,015,977 downwards.
ACGCAAAGCAACACGAAATAATAGATCGTAACTCACTGCTAAAGGAAAGAACTGAGTTATTACTTGAAGTATAACAATCTTCACGCGAGTGTATGAATACGGAAGCTACCATGAAAATGAGAAATAGGTCAAAAGCTATGTACAGGACGATTCGAATCTAAAACCTAGTACACGAAAACTAATATTTGGAATTTTGTCATTACTTCATAATTTCATTGTTCATTATGCAGCGATCGTTCTTGGAGTATTTGAATAAACATTACCTAAGCGTCAATTTCAGTGGTTCTTGTTGCTACTTGGGCGTCGTCGCATAACCCGATGGTCAACAGAAGTCTTATTCTCAGATATTTAAGGAGCCTTCGATTTCGTGCACAGGGCGTAACAGTTGAACTGTTCGCTAAAAAATGGTACCTGAAAAGTACGCTTCCGTTTCCAAAGAAAAACTCCAAAGGCGGGTGGAGCATTTCAGCGAGTTACTAACCAATCTCTCCTTCCATCTAAGCTGCGCAGTACGGCGTGACAAAAGTGAGTAATACGAAATTGACCAAGACCCAGCCAGCCCAACTGAAGTATCTTTTACCACAGAGAAAATAGAAAACTGGAAATCCCCCAGTGAGGGCGGCATCTCATGTGAGATGTTCGAGAACTCTTTGTCAACCCTGTTAGGTCCCTTGACTTCGCTATTCCGCCAAATCAGGGGAACCGAATTTCTCCCCGAGGATTGATTAACTTCCACCGTAATCCCCACAGCAAAAAAGGCGGCAAAATTATCCGCGCGAAATACAGAGGAAACAGCCTCAATTACATAGCGGCTAAGCATTTCTGCGCTATTCTAAACGCTTTGATGCCGTTAGGAAAGAGCGAACGCATCTAAACCAATGTTGATCACATCTTCGCGCTGCAGCGAATCCTCGAGCAGCGCGACAAACTTCTACAACCAATCACAGCACGCATCATTGACTTTCGGGCCACTTTTGATTTCGTCAACCCCGAGTCACTCTGGATCACATTAGGAGCTGATGTAATGTCCGGAAAGATCGTATTATTCAGTTACGCAAGCGCGTTTCTGCGTCTATGGCAAAGAGTCTCCAGAGTTCTCACTCAACTCCATCGTCAGTCGAGGTTGTCCATTATCACTAATCCTGTGCAACTACACTACAGACTGGGAGATGGGTCGTGCCCTCTCACCGGTTACCGAAGAATTCAACTAAGACTTGGATCTTAACCGTTTTGAGTACAAAGTCAGAGCGACTGGTCTGGTGATAAACACCGGGGGAAACACAGTCTCCACTTCTTCAAATCCAACAGGCTCCATCTAAGTTGGCGGTCAATTCTTGGAACTAGTGCACGATTTCAAGTACCTTGGGTCAATCATACAACCAAACGACCAGGCTAAAGATGAAATCGAACTTCAAGTCTATTGCGCAAGGACAGCATCCGTGCAGCTTTGGAAATCGTTGTGGTCCCGCAGCCTCCGCGCGAAACTGCGCGTTTAGCGTGCTTTCACCCGCTCCATTCTCACGTACGCTTGCGAAAATTGGCCACTGAGGATAGAGGATATGAAAAAACTAGAAAGTCCCAACCACACAGCCGAGATCAAATGGTATGATCACGTCACAAACTCTGCCGCACGATAACGCTGTTGAAACACAGAACTACAGCCATCTTCTCCTCAACGGCGCCGCCTCTAATGGTTCTTCCATGTCCTCCGTCGACCCAAGACGGAACTCACAAACAGAGGCCTTCTGCCGTCAATTCGTCCAACCTGGAAGTGTCGCCGTGGCAGTCATCTGAAGATGTGAGGCAACAAAGTCAAAGTGGACATAAAAAACCTAGGCCTTCAGTCGGTCTTCTAACACGGTATGTACTGCAAGAACTGGGGTTCACTGTGTATCGCTTTCCGCCTATCACAATGCATGGGAAGCCGCCATCAGAGACACCTAAGATGTCGATTTATCCTCATGCAGGAACTAGCTGCACAAAAGTAAGTAAAGGACAATCATCCTATCCCTCGGTACGTCGGTCTATTCTATAGGATTCTGGCGCGGAAATACTACTGGACCACGATCTCCTGAATTTGCATTGCGGCATCCAAATTCGGTTTGACGGTAAGCTCCAGCTCTCCAATCTGTGGGCTGACAGCAGGCCGCACCGAACCCCTCCCCCCCCCCACTCAAACTATTACACCCTTTCACTGTAGCTTACCCCCTATAGCCACGAAATCTAGGCGACATAGCTATGACGATGGGGTCTTCATTTCATAATAAATTCAGTGATTAAAAAAAGGAAAAGTGATCGAGCCTTCGACGTCACCATGGCGGGCAAAGGTGCTAGTCACAACCAACGAACAACAGGTAAAAGACTGATTATAGATTACAGTCAAACCGTAAATCGACTCGTTTACATGGATGCATACCCGCTCCACAGAAATGGTCGTCTGGTAAGGAAACTACTGCAGCACCAAACGTTCAGTACACTAAATTTAGAAAGTGCAAACCATCAGATCCTCACACTAGATGACGAAGAGATCTATGCGGTATTTGAAGCTGGCAACGACCTACATCAAGTCCATTGAATTCTGTTCAGTTACCAGCGTGGTAGCCTGATTTGAACGAGTCATCAACAACCGCATTCGTGACCAAAGCCTGGAAGGGACATTCGCGTACACTGATAATACCACTGTGTGTGTGTACGGTGTCTCATAGGAGCAGCACCTCTGAGTTGGTAGACTGTCGTGTTCTTGGGGTATCTTCCACCTCTTTAGGCTTTATCAGGTAACCACCTCTCACCTGTATATCCTCAAAGCTGAAGCAAGCATCAGCGGCCACACTCCGGCAAACCACTCGACGGGCGGGTCAAATCAGGTTGAGGGTTACCGAGGTCCGAAAACCTCGGTGTGATGGTTGGGGGTCGATTTGAGCTGGCAACTCAGTCGGAAAAACCAGTGGAAGAATAATTGATCCAAGCAAATGGGCTTCCACTAAGCCATCCCGCTGCCTTACGGATAGGTTCTTGTTAAAACTAAAGGCTTTGGATGAGGACCCTAATCGTTCTCCTGCTTTGTGGCTGGACACCCTAGCAGTACCCGTCCAACATCTACCATGAACTGCACGAATACAAAGAATTCCATACTGCATCGGTCGTCACGCAGGCTAATCAGGACCGCGCTGCCCATTGCATCGAGCGGGGTGGGTAGTGATAAGTGTGCTACTGCTCAGAGTTCCCTCTATTATTCAACCTTTGTCTTCTGTCCCTAACCATCCCTCTTTGCCCCATCTATCCACCCATAATGCTCCCACTGATAACACGGTCGATACTCGCAACGATTCACTGTCAAATAGTATCGGGAATAATCCCCTGCATGGTAACTCACATTTTATCAAGCCTCGTCAGCCTCTGAATCTCGGCTCCTTCAACGTGCGTACACTCATGCAGGCCGGTCAGCAGGCGTGCCTAGCCCTCACAATAAATTCTCTGAAGATTGATGTTTGCTGCTTAAGCGAAACGCATATCCAGGATTCGAGCAATGTTATTCAGCTAACTGCTTCTGATATCTCATCGAGGTATTTCCTGCGCACCTCAGGAGACGAAGCAGCTAGAGCTGTGGGTCAACGTGGTGTAGGAATTGTCTTGACTGACAAGGCTGAGGCTGCCCTTTTAGACTGGATTCCTATTAACAGTCGTTTATGTGCTGTGAGACTCCAAGGGTCAGTCGGCGTTCGAAAGGATAGTTGTGTTAAACGCAATTTGTTCGTGATCTCGGTGTACGCCCCAACGGACTGCAGATCAGACTTGCAGAAAGATGAGTCCTATGATGCCCTCACCACTCTCGTTCGCAGCAGTAAAGGTTCTGACATTGTAGTGCTAGCTGGTGACTTCAATGCACAAGTTGGCAAACTTAGTGTGTCAGAAGCCTGTTAAGGTGGGCGTTGTGCTTTACCTGCTGAGCGTACAGATGACGGGGATAGGCTTCTCCAGTTTTGTGCAGACAACCGATTGTTCTTGTCTAGCACAAATTTCCGACACAACTAGCGTCGCACAGCGACATGGCGCTTTAACTCTACAGGTACTTTGAGTCAAATTGACCATATCGCCGTAAGCTACCGATGGCGCAGTTCTGTTCAGAACTGTAGATCTTACTGGTACACGTACGTAGAGTCGGACCATGCATTAGTTTTGATGCGATTATCTCTCCAGCTCCATGGTCATCGTCGCAAACCGCAAACCCGATTAGCCGTGCAACGTTTGTGTGATCCAGAAGTACGTACCCGTTATGAGCAGAAGTTAGCACATGAGCTAGGATCCACGGAGAACAGTAATGTAGATGAGCATTGGGCTCATATCAAACAAGCGATGCACGTGGCAGCAGGTTTCGCCTGTGGTCCTAGATCCGTTGTCCATCAGAGACACTGGATCTCGCAAGAGTCGTTGAGTATAATGGAGCAAAAGCGTCAGCTTTCGAACCGTAAGGAGATGAATAAGATGCGGAGAAAGCTGCAAAAACAAGTTACGAAAAGCCTTAAGAATGATCGCGAAAATTGGTGGGTCAAGGTAGCCGAAGAAATGGAAATAGCAGCTGCTTCAGGTAACAGTCAAAGACTGGTCAAACTTATTCGTGACACCGGTGGACGACGAACACAGGTCAGTGAAACGATTTGGGATAGAAATGGAGAACCCATCCATAACAAACAGCAAAGGCTTGACCGATGGGCCGAGTACTTCAAGGAACAGTTTAGCTGGCCGCACGCTAGTGTAGTTACTCCTGTGTCAACAACTGTGACTCCTTGGGTGGTATCACTTGAGCCCCCTTCGGAAGTAGAAGTAGAGTCATGTATTCGATTACTAAGGTGGGGGAAAGCGGCAGGTCCCGACGAACTTCCTCCAGTTCTTTTCAAACTGGGTGGTGAGGCGTTGATGAAATCACTAACCGCCTTGCTCCGTGACATTTGGAACGCGGAGCGTATTCCGTTAATATGGAGTGAGTCATTGATTGTTCCCATCTTCAAGAACGGAATACGCAATGACTGCAGTAATCATCGTGGGATTAGCTTAATCCCGATAGTCACCAAAGTATTAGCTTCGATTTTGCTGCATCGTCTTACACCGGCTCGCGAGAGGAATGTCCGCGAGCAGCAGGCTGGATTCCGCCCAGGTCGAGGATGTATCGACCAGATTTTTACTCTTCGCCGACTACTTGAAACGCATCACACGCATCGCCGACCGACAATAATGATTTTCTTAGACCTGAAAGGCGCCTTCGATTCAGTTGATCGAACATCGCTTTTCAATGTTCTTCATCGAAAAGGTATGCCCCAGAAGTTCGTGAACCTACTGAGATCATTGTATTCTCATACTTCTGGCCGCGTAAGGGTTTACGGTGAACCATCCGGTCTGTTCGAAACGACCAGTGGTGTTCGGCAGGGATGCCCTTTGTCTCCATTCCCGTTTAACTTCGTCATGGACGAAATAATGGAGAGTGCGCTGCAAAATCTTCAGGATGTAGGCGTCGAACTAGGAGATAGTGAAAAGCTATGTGACCTGGATTACGCAGACGACGTTGTCTGCTTGTTCGAATCCACGGAACATGCTCAGCGTGCACTAGATAATCTCGCAAGAGCTGTAGCTCCATTCGGCATGCGTTTTGCACCTTCAAAGTGCAAGATGATGTTACAAGACTGGACGTCAACGATTCCGAGCTTGATGCTCGACGGGGAGGTGCTGGCAGTTGTCGATCACTTCACCTACCTCGGTAGCTGCGTGACGACGGATGGGAGCACAGTAGTAGAGGTGAGTACGCGGATATCCAAAGCTCGAGCGGCGTACGCTGGACTGAAGCACTTGTGGCGCCGATCCGATATTTCACTGAAGTTGAAAGGTCGTGTATACTGTGCCACTGTGCGTTCAGTTTTGTTGTATGGTTGCGAAACTTGGAGTCTGCGTGCAGAAGATATTCGTCGTCTTGAGGTTTTCGACCATCGATGTTTACGTAGTATCGCTAGGATTGGGTGGAATAGCCGAGTAAGCAACGATGAGGTAAGAAAGCGAGTATTGGGTACTAATTCGAAGAACGTTTTGTCACAGCGTATCCAACTGAGTAGACTTCGTTGGTTGGGACACGTGTTACGTATGGCAAACACACGTCTACCGTACCGTGTCCTATTCTCCGCCCCTCCTAGGGAGTGGAAGAGACCACGTGGAGGTCAACAGATGACGTGGCAGCGAGGAATGAGAAAATGTACAGCAGACTTAGGAAAAGTAGGTGCTTCAAGTCTTCGTGGTTGGGGTCCAAAAGATCCGTCTACCAGTTGGCTGGAGACACTGAAGGATATGGCTGCAAACCGCGAACAGTGGCGATCGTGTTGTCACTTTCTATCGAATCAGAATGTCTGATCGGTGTACGTTTGTACAGTTAGACTGTGTATTCCGTGTGTTGGCTATCACGACGAGACTGCACCTTGACGTGGTGTGATGGCTTGCGCGCCTCTATGACCCAAAGAGCTATACAGGATGGCTTCCTTAAGCCGGAGATGCAATCATACCTGACAGGTCAATGGGTAGAGGTCAGACGAAGTCCAGTTCGGCAGGGATGCCCTTTGTCTCCATTCCTTTTTAACTTCGTCATGGACGAAATAATGGAGAGTGCGCTGCAAAATCTTCAGGATGTAGGCGTCGAACTAGGAGATAGTGAAAAGCTATGTGACCTGGATTACGCAGACGACGTTGTCTGCTTGTTCGAATCCACGGAACATGCTCAGCGTGCACTAGATAATCTCGCAAGAGCTGTAGCTCCATTCGGCATGCGTTTTGCACCTTCAAAGTGCAAGATGATGTTACAAGACTGGACGTCAACGATTCCGAGCTTGATGCTCGACGGGGAGGTGCTGGCAGTTGTCGATCACTTCACCTACCTCGGTAGCTGCGTGACGACGGATGGGAGCACAGTAGTAGAGGTGAGTACGCGGATATCCAAAGCTCGAGCGGCGTACGCTGGACTGAAGCACTTGTGGCGCCGATCCGATATTTCACTGAAGTTGAAAGGTCGTGTATACTGTGCCACTGTGCGTTCAGTTTTGTTGTATGGTTGCGAAACTTGGAGTCTGCGTGCAGAAGATATTCGTCGTCTTGAGGTTTTCGACCATCGATGTTTACGTAGTATCGCTAGGATTGGGTGGAATAGCCGAGTAAGCAACGATGAGGTAAGAAAGCGAGTATTGGGTACTAATTCGAAGAACGTTTTGTCACAGCGTATCCAACTGAGTAGACTTCGTTGGTTGGGACACGTGTTACGTATGGCAAACACACGTCTACCGTACCGTGTCCTATTCTCCGCCCCTCCTAGGGAGTGGAAGAGACCACGTGGAGGTCAACAGATGACGTGGCAGCGAGGAATGAAAAAATGTACAGCAGACTTAGGAAAAGTAGGTGCTTCACGTCTTCGTGGTTGGGGTCCAAAAGATCCGTCCACCAGTTGGCTGGAGACACTGAAGGATATGGCTGCGAACCGCGAACAGTGGAGATCGTGTTGTCACTTTCTATCGAATCAGAATGTTTGATCGGTGAACGTTTGTACAGTTAGACTGTGTATTCCGTGTGTTGGCTACTAGGGCATTCTTTTCTTTTCCCACCCATATAGGTCCACTCCCTGTCCATCTTGTATATTCATACTTCTTAATTCAACGTGCAACATGGTGAGAAAGGCAGTGGTCAGTGGGGCTTGCCCTACTGTTTAACGCTGTACGATGATGATGATGATGATGTTGGCTATTAGGGCATTCTTTCCTTTTCCCACCCATGTAGGTCCACTCCCTGTCCATCTTATATATTCAAACTGTCTAATTTAACGTGCAACTTGGTGAGAAAGGCAGTGGTAAATGGGGCTTGCCCTACTGTTTAACGCTGTACGATGATGATGATGATGACAACAAATTGTGGTAACAATTAGAGTATATAGAAAGCGAGAAACATACAAATGGCGGAAAACTAGTTTACAACACTCTTTCTGGATTCACGTGATTGTTCGTGAATGCAACGGGAGATGAAGAATAAAGACCAGTTCGTATCCGTTCATGTATGCACACAAATAGAAAACTTAGACTTGGCGTTTTCGCAGGTAGTAGAGACGAACTATGTTGCTGCTGAAGGAGGCTTTTAAGGAGTTCTCCTCTTCTGAAGTTCTGCGGGGTCGTCATCCTTAGAAGTACTCTGGTTATGTGATGATACCAATGGACGGTCTGGCTCGGTCTTCGATTCAAGGATGGTAGTATCGTCATCGCGTTCAGCGGGAGCGAACTGGCACAGAGAGACTTATCTTACTTTTATGCGGCCAGCTCCTGTGAGAGAATGAGTCGGCTTCACGCATGTTCCGAATGGCACCTGACCATGAGCGGTGATCGGATGCGAGACCTGAACACAGGGAAATCCAGTTCTGCTTCCATTTGCAAACGCCGTAGACAGCCTGGAGTCCTAATCGCTCAACGTCCGATTTGATGGTGCTGACCCATGTTTTCAGCTGTCCTCCGAGGCGACAGCGCCATCCTGGACATGGAACAGAAGCGAGGCACGGTCTTGAGATCCCTGGGTCCGGACGTCGTAGGACATGTCCAAACCACTGCAATCGTCGGCGTTGGAGAAACACTGACAGCTTTTCGATGTAAAAGCACAGTTGTCTTACTGTCTCGTTAGAAAGCATTTCGTGCCATACCACTTTCAGTATCCGTCACAGACACCAATGGTCAAACATTTCCGACTTTCTGATGTCCTTCACGCGTAGTGGTCAAGTCTCGCAGCCGTAGGTCAGTGTTGGGCGGATAGCGACCCGGAAGACGCAGATTTTGGTCCGGAGGCTGATTTCGTTTCGCGCTCAGAGTACACTGCGAAGCTGAAGAAACGCAGACCTGACCCTGTCAATGCGCAGCTTGATTTCATCTTTGGCTTGGCCGTCTGGCAGAATCGTAGAGCCCAGATATTTGAACGCCGGGACGTGTTCAATTTGTTCGCCGTTCAAGTAAATCGGGACAGTGGACTGTCCAATGCATGTTGAAAGGATCTTGGTCTTCGACATATTGATTTCTAGTCCTATGGATTTCGCGGAAGATTCTACGCGACTAAGAACCAGCTGTAAGGTAGTTGGGCTATCTCTAAGGATGACGATGTCGTCTGCGAATTCTAGATCGGCAAGGAAAACATCGGCGCCCAGCTGAACACCAGGTTAATCGGTGAGCGCCCGACGCATTATCCAGTCGATGGCGTGGTTGAACAGCACTGGCGACCGGGAACATCCTTGTGTAGCACCGTAATTGAGGGAGAACTCGCTGGACCCTTCTCAGTAGATGCGTATTCTCGGGCGGGAATTTGTGTAGTACAATCTCATTAGATTGAGAAGCTTCTGGGGCATTCCATTCGCTTGTAGTGTAGTCCATAACGATTCTCTGTCAACTGAGTCAAAGGCAGCCCGAAAATCAATAAAACAAGCTGCAGTCGGTTGCTGAAACTTGTACCGATGTCCCAGAGACTGAATCATCACGACCATTTGGAAGACGAACTCGTGCTTAACCCGGGTTGCATTTATGAGGCCCCAACTCTTCTGTCAAAGGACTGTAAGTGGGACATCGGTTATGCTTCTTCAGAAAAATTGAGTTAGTATACGGAATCCAAATAGGAAATGTTCCGGCAGAAACTCTGCGGTTGTAAAGAAATAAGCGTTCGTGTGGTTTTTTTTTTGGTTACTGCACCTTAGCGTGGTGTGACGGCTTGCGTGCCTCCATGACCCAAACAACTATGCAGGTCAGCTTCCCTAGGCCGGAGATGCAATCATGCCTGACAGGTCGATGGGTAGAGGCCAGACGAAGTCCAGTCTCACAACCAGTTGATGGGCAACATCTGGTTCTAACCACTATGCACCTGAGGATACTCCAACGAATAAACACTGAGAGAAACAGTTGACCGGTCTAAAAACCTCCACTAGATGGACGTAGAAGTGGATTACCTGGGGCTTCGACGGTGGAAGAAGTGATCGTACTTCCTTGGACAGCTATCGCCCACCTAATCTGGGCAGCCTCCAGCCCAAAGGATGCTGCCCCGTTCACGTTCCGCTTGCTGCATTGGATGCATAGGGCTAAGGACTGAATTCGAAAAGCGGATCGATAAGAAAGCACCAGAGAAGACAAGACAAAACGCATGTAGTAATCAGGTCTCACGTGACAGACCAGAAGAAGTTCCTTCACGGGTTCTTCGGTCACGTTCCTGTGCTGGGTTAACACTGCACTGCCTTGTCGGTGAGACTGAAGCGTCTATGCTTGTTCGTCATGTCTGTGTATGCTCCGACTGACTGCAGTTCTACCACGATTTGTCTCAGCTGCTTCGAAGCGTGGGTCCAACAGACGTGATGGACATTGCTGGGGATCTCGACGCCTAAGTTGGCTGTCTGGGAGATTCCGAAAGGCCCATTTGCTACCCCGGCCGATCGTCTCATCCATCGGTACTCTAAACACGGATTGTTTCTGGCGAGTACGAACTTCTGCCATAAGAAGCGGCATGGACTCAAAATGGGGCCTCGTACATCTTCGCAACGTTGGACTCAAGTTGACTACATTTTTATTGGTCACGGTTGGCGTCGACCAGTTGAAGACTGTCGTTCATTCTGGTCTACGCTTGTGGACTCAGTTCACGCTTTGATACGTGCGCGCTTCTGTTTACGCCTCGTCTGTGGTCGCACTAAAGTAAAAGCCACGCGTCCCGCGCAGTTGCTTCTAGACGATAATCGACGATCTGCTTTCTAAGCAGAGCTGTCTACACGGTTATCGATGCAACTGGATGTCCAAGACCCAGATGAACGCTGGCGAAAGATCGAGGAAGCCTTGTATGCTGTTTCTAATGCCACACGGGACTCTGGTTCAAGTAGGCTTCACAAACGATGGATATTCTCAACATCAGTTGCTCTGTTTGATGCTTGAAGACCCGTTCCTCTGGCTGCCACATTCAATAAAGTGCGTAAATCCCTAAGACGCCAACTGAATTGGAGCCTGACTTGGATTGTGAAATGTTCGGAAAAGGAGAAGGCTATATCTGTTGGCAATACTCGCAACCTTTATCGTTTGATTAGAGGCACCGGTCCACGGAAACCTGGTGTGAATTAGCCAAGGAATCCGACGGCTCACTGATTCACTCTCAAGGGCGTCATCTGCCTCGTTGGAGCACTTTAAGGAGCAATTTAGTTGGTCCATTTCAGCAGCAAGAAATCAGGTGCAGGTAGATATCACTCTTTCACCAAGAATAGAGGTTATGTGGGAGATAGGTTAGTTGGGAAGGCACAAAGCCGCTGGACCGGATAGGTTGTGTCCATCTTTTTTCAAGGATAGAGGCGAAGCTTTGGTTTTGGAGTTAACTAGGTGACAGGTCGTCTTGTGAAAACTACAGAGGAATTAACTTGGTAAGTATCGCATTCCAATTGCTCATCGGGCTTATCCTCCACCGACTATCCAGCGCCCGCGAAATATGTACCGGTGAGAATCAAGCCGGTTTCAGATCCGGTCGGGGTTGTATCAACCACATCTTAACTCTTCGACGAATCTTGGAACACAGGCACATCTGCCGTAGGCCCACAATCTCTGTCTTCCTTGGGCTGAAAGCGCTGTTCGATTCAGTCGACCGCACAGCTCTCTGGCGCTGCCTCTTATTGAGGAGTGTGTCAGAGAAGTTTATTTCTCTTTTCCAGTGTTTTTACACAAACAGCGAAAGTGGAGTTCGTGCTTACGACGATCTTTCACCTGAGTTCACCAAGGAAAGCCGGCGTTCGTCAAGGTTGTCCTATTTCACCCTTCCTCTTCAATTTTGCAATTGGATTAGTTCCCCAGATAGCTCTATCCTCATGTGAGGATAGTGGCATCGATCTTTGCTCAGGCATTAGTGTCTGACTTGGAATATGCGGACGATATTGGTTTTCTGAGTGAATATCCAGGTAAGCTGCAAGCTTTCTTAGATAGCCTAAACAGCTTTGTAGCAATGTTAGGGATGCGTTTTGCAACTTCAAAGTGTAAAATGCTGCTACAGGACTGGGCTGGTTCTACACCAAACCTTGTGTTGGCAGGGAAAGCTCTAGCTGAAGTAGATAAGTTTTGTTACCTGGGCAGTTACGTCTCAATAGGCGGACAGATATCGGATGAAGTGTCCTCACGTATAAAGAAGGCGCGTTTGGCTTTGGCCGACCGCCGTCATCTGTGGGACCGGCGTGACATCCGATTGTTTGTCAAGGGTCGAGTGTACACTACGGCGGTTAGGTCCGTTGAGAGGTCTTGTGTACTGTGCCGCGGTGTGTTCAGTTTTGCTGTATGGTTGCGAGACATGGAATGTGCGTGCGGAAGAAGTTGGTCGCCTTGAGGTTTTCGACCATCGATGTTTGCGTAGTATCTCTAAGAATGGATGGAATGGCCGCGTGAGGATTGCTGAGGTCAAAAACAAAGTATCGCGTACTAGTTCAGAGAATGTTCTATCACAGTGTTTCCAGCTTAGTGGACTTCGTTGGTTGGGGCACGTGTTGTGTATCGCAAACACACGTCTACGATTTCTTGCCTTGTTTTCCGTTCCATTTTCGGGATTGGAAGAAGCCACGTGGAGGTCAAGAGATGACACGGCAGCGGGTAATGGAAAGAATTGCAGTGAGCTTAGGGAAAGCAGGTGCCTCACCTCTTCGTGGTTGAGGTCAAAAAGATCCTTCGACCAGTAGGCTGGAGATACTGAAGGATATGGCAGCAAACCGTGAATAATGGCGATCGTGTTGTTACTTTCTGTCGAATGAGAAAGATTGACCAGTGTACGTCTGTACAGTTAGACTGTGTATTCCGTGTGTTGGCTACTAGGGCGTTGTTTGCTCTTCCGATCCCTGTAGGTCCACTCTTTTTCCGTCTTGCATATTCATTCTTTCTATTTCTACGTGCAATATGGTAAGAAGGTAGTGATCAATGGAGTTTGCCTCTCTGTTCAACGCTGTTCAATAATCATAATGGTCTTTCGTTGTCTTCTTCGTTTCCGCTTTATTTTCGGTTCCTTTTCACTTCGTACTTCTAGTCATCCTGCCCTCAATCCGCCGATGCTGCGAGGAAGCAACTAAAATCAGATTCTGGAAATGCGAGGTATTTGACAATCAATCAATAGGCAAGCCCTAAAGTAAGAAAATCGAACGGAGTCATGTAGAGCTGTGCCTTCCAGTACGACGTTGTTTATCGTCAGGAACGTGATAAGCCTACAGTAGCAGACTCTCGGCGTCTCGGTTTTAATCGCACTGACCCGTACAAGTTTCACGGATTCTTATGCCACCCAAGAGTAACTTTTATGATTCATTTTTGATCACCCGAAATCTCCCGTTCTCTGTTAAAGAAGCAAAATACACGATATCCTTTTGTCAAATTTGCGCAGAGGTGAAAGCGAGGTTTTGTAATCCATTGCTTGTAAATTTCCTCAAAGCCACCCAACTCCTTGAGAGACTCATCATAAACTTCAAAAAACCAATCCTTTTGCTGTTTTTGATATACCTGCGTGCCTCCATTTATTCATGTCTCAAGAACTCCGCGATTTCTTTCGCGGGAAAGGCATTAGCAGAAGCTACACCACTGCTTATAATCCCCAGTCTAACGGACAGATGGGAGGTCTAAACGGCATGCTTCGGTGGCCATTACTCTCGCTCTGAGTTCACGAGGACTTGAAACTGGACATTGGAAAGCTGTTCTCCCAAATGTGTGACACTCCATACGTTCTCTTCCCTGTACTGTACTGTACTGTTCTATTCAAACACCCATTAACCATGCACTGGGTGCGGTGGCTTTGGTTTCTATCTCTTAGCGGCAACCTCAAAGGAAAATAATGAAGAAAAGAGTACGGAAGAAGCAAGAGGGGAACTACATTATTGGAACTAAGTCAATGAGGAAAGTCTGATCGCGGCATCTAGCTATATCCCCCAACGCATCTAACCATTGAATAAAAGGGTCTCTTGCAACCCACCTAGAAAGTCTAACACACCCTACATGGCCAAGTCCACTAGTTAGGCTTTTCATACCTTACTTCCATGTCATGGACTGACCACCCTTACCCATCTTCCAACCGGTACCCGCCTCAGCAAACAGCACGCCGAGGGATTCTGCCAGGAGACATGCGTAACACGTGTCTCAATCATCCTAGCTTGGTGAGCTTAAGTGTTTCATCTTACGATGTGATCCTTGAACCCAAGACTTTTCGCCGAAACTCATCATTACTCACACGGTGTTCCCACAAGATCTGAGCAATACTACGAAGACATCGGCGTTCAAATACCGACAATTTTCGTACGTCCTCCACCAGCAGTGGTCATGTCCTCGAACTATACGGAAGCACTGGCCTGACTGCTGCAGCGTACACCCCACCCTTGATAGGTAAACGGACGTCATGTGGACGCCACAGATGACTCAGGTTGGCAAATGTCAAGCGAGCCTTCTGTATGCGCAGAGACACTTCATCCGATATCCGACCTCCGGGTGAAATGCAGCTCCCAAAATAACAACTTGTCTACCACGTTTATAGTCTCACCAGACAATGAAAGGTTTGGTGTTAGACCAACCCAGTCTTGCAACAGCACCTTGCAATTGGAAGGTGCAAAACGCATACCGAACATTGCTACACAATCCGTCAAGCTGTCTAGAAAAACTTACAATTCACCTGGATCTTCAATAAGAACTATGTCGTCCGCATACTCATGGTCTGATACCTTTCCACCCGAGAAAAGTTCAATGCCGCTATCCTCACCCGACAAAAGTGCGGTCTCCAGGACCATATCAATCACAAAGTTAAAGAGAAAGAGAGAAGGCAACCCTGACGTACACCATTTTTTGTGGTGAACTCGGGTGAAAGATCACCGTAAGCCCGAACTCGACTTCGGCTATTAATGTAAAGGGATTTTACGATGGAGATGAATTTCTCTGGTACACCCTTCAACGAGAGGCAGCACCAGAGAACCGTGCGGTCAACTGAGTCGAACGTCGCTTTAAGATCAAGAAAAACGGAGATAGTGGGCCTACGAAAGGTGTGTCTATGGTCTAAAATTTGTCGAAGAGTGAAGATGTGATAAATACAACCTCGACCAGGTCCAAACCCAGCTTCATTCTCACTCGAGCACTGTTTGCGAGCGTTATATAAGCGGTGGAGAATAATACCAGCGAGCATTTTGGATGCGATGCCAACCAGACTTATTCCCCTGTGGTTTTCACAGGAGGACCTGTCGCCTTTCTTATAAATCGGTCTGATCACAGATTCACACAAAATCTTCGGAACTTGTTCCTTCTTCCATATCAAACCGAGGAGAATTGGGAACTGATGGTATGCGCTCTCCAAATCAAGCGTGCGGTATAATTGATGCTTAGATATTTTCCCTATCTTATCGTCTATTCGAAGCGTAGGGTAAGCGTCCAAACTGTTAGAGCGATTTGTCGTCTGACTATAGTCAATAACCATGCGCTTTTTATTTCTTCGTTGGTTGTGACATACTTGAGCTCGCCATACTTACTTTACTTTTATGGGGCTAGCGCCTGCGAGAGGATGAGCCGGCTTCATGTATGTCCCGAATGGGG
Source organism: Fasciola hepatica (assembly GCA_948099385.1). Lineage (NCBI taxonomy): Eukaryota > Metazoa > Platyhelminthes > Trematoda > Plagiorchiida > Fasciolidae > Fasciola > Fasciola hepatica. The sequence goes on along the minus strand of CANUEZ040000060.1, from coordinate 3,000,387 downwards.
ATCGTGAAGGTCCAATTACACTCTTTTGTAGCAACCTTTGGATTTTTGTTGGAATAAAATTTTTATCCTTTGCAGAATGTCGTCTGGATTTGTTAGTGATTGGTCGGATGCTATCCGACAAGTGTTCGAAAAGAGGAGACTGGGTTTTAGAAGCTGCGAGGCCACATAAAGAGAGTGGTTTCTTTCTTTCGAACGGTATTTGAACACTCTTATACGGTCTTAAGATATCATAACCAGGTAGCACATCGGTGCACAAATCCGGAAAGACATAGACGGAACCGTAGATAAACTGTTTTGGTGCCTGAGAGACACGTAACAATAACCACGAGTGCTTCTAACGCGTGTGGATACCAGTACAACTTCACTGATGAAATTATCAACCGACCATCTGTTACGATTGACAATGGATTCTGAAACAGCTTTCAGAGCTTCTCATGTCGATCACCAGTCCATTGACAAAGACATCCGTGACTGCTTTTGACAAGCACTTGGGAGCGACAGCAGTGGTAACAGATGAGCGCATAGAGGCTATCACTGACGCTGAGTATTTGAGACTTTCCGGTGGATCAACAGACTCCTTCCACAAGACTCGCAGGTGACGTCCCGTGCTGGGTACGAGTACTCGGGGTGCCAACTTGAACCGCAAAAGAAACACTCGTTTAGCTGAGGCCACAGTAACTTCCTCTTCTGAAGTGTCACATAGAACATCCCATTACTGGGCGGTACCCGTACTGGCATTGCGCACACTTATCGGTGTTGAGTGGCAAGGACCACAGATCAGATCATCTTTAAAGGGCCTTGATATCCTTCTGAAGAACAAGCTCATCTGTATTGGATGTGATCGTACGCCAGATCTTAAGGTCATCCGCATTGATGAGACACGGGGATTGGAAAATTGCTGGCCAAGAAGAGGAGCGGGCCTAGAACCAGCACTGGTACCCACTTGCCGTATCGACACTGACCATGTTGTTCGTGCTGCAAAGATCCTCCCTTTTAGAAATTCCTCGATCCACAGAATCAAGGGATCTATAACACAGAAAGCCTTGAGATTATCTATTAGACGGTCGTGTGGAACTTTGTCGAAAGCTTTGTTAAAGCCACGAAGATTACGTTCGTAGGGTGTCCTTCGGCCTTGGCATTCGTCCAGCGTTCTCGTACAAGTAGCAAGTTTGTCAGGCAGGACCTACTTTTCCAAAAACCATGCTTTCCACACGGCAGGTCGTTTACACCGATATGCTCCGGGAGTTGTATGGCCAGCAGGCATTTCACAACTTTTCCCACCACCAGTGTTAGCCTGGGAGGTCGATAAGTGACGAACTCGGCCTTCGCCCCACCTTTGCTTAGTGGAACAACAACAGCTTTTTCCTGTTCCTGGGGGAGCTTTCTCGCTGATAACGACGAGTCGAACAATCGTGTAACTGGCTCGCTTATTACATGGCCAACCCCTTTACCACTGAGGGATGCACGCCATCACGTCTCGGGGATTGGTTTACTTTGATGGTAGGCATGGCTGCCGCCACTTCTTAGTGATTTCTTGACACGACATGCAGGAAGCGTCCATTGCAATGTGTAGGATGATTACGCCTCAGCCCAGGGGCAGACTGACAAGTAGTGTCTGGCCTATATATCCGCCTTGTGTTCATTTGTAACCCCCAGCAAGAGTTCATCCACTAGGGTTCGGATGACAGTTGTAGCTCCTCTTGTAGCACACAGCCCGTTCGTAACATCGGTTTTCGGTCGATTTGTCTAGTAGCCACTTTAAACTGATCAAAAATGAATTGATACGAAGGAAATCGACGACAGGAGTAGTGTCCAATGCTTAGTTAGCGTTTTGTTCCAACATATTGGTTTACTTCATCGAAATGCTCTGAAATACTTCTTTACAGACCGCTCTTTTTCATGCCCCCGAAGTGGGTAAATTAAAGGCAATTATTTGGAAAATTATAACTTGGGTGATAGAAGGGAGCATCGTAAAACGTAATTTGGGAAAAATGACGGAAATTAACGAAGCATATCACGTATTTCAAACGATCAGCACTAACCGCTCGGAAACTATCCAGAAACCACTCGAGAACCGATCAGCGTTATAGTAAAACCACTCGGAAACCGGCCGAAAACCGATCGGTTTCGGAACGGTTTTGCGTCCTCCGTCGCAGATAAGCAAAAAGACGTTTGGGTGCACGAACCGAGTCCATCGTTAACTTCTCCTTAAAATATACATCGCTATTCCCGTTTTAGTCCGATGCACTGTATACGGATGGTGCGGTAGCGGTCATACCCCTCACCAGTTGCGTGATAAAGTTCCCATGTGCGATTCCGACGTTTGTTGGGAAACAAAATGAGAAGATAGAGAGACTTGCAAAATAAAAAGGGTTCGCGTGGAACCTATGCGCGTTTTACAAATTCCATGAAAGTTCACTTAGATTAGCCTTTACTCAACCGCACAATAACACAAAGAAGGCCCAGGAAACGACCACCCCAAACGCACAGGAAGCGAGGTGTCCAAAGTGTGTCCCTGCACAACAATCTACTTCAGTTCAGTTCGCTTCAGTTTGCACAGGATGAAAGTAGTCGAAACCAATCGTGTTTCCCGATTGTTTTTCTGGACTTACGGCTTGTCTCGATCACTTTCGTCTTGTTTAAACCAAAATGAACCGAACTAAATTTAACTAAATCATTGTGCCGTAGCACTCTTTGGACACCCCACTCTCTGTGTTGTTCGATGGTTCAGTTCAGTTCAGTTCATTTTGTACAGGACTTGTAATGGCCACATCAAATCGAACTTCCAGAGGTCCCTCTGTGGCATTCGCTCCAGTTATGCACCCACCACAGCCCAGTGTATTTCGTCGAATCCTCGCTAAAATTGAGAGGGAAACCGAAAGCTTCATCGCACCTCAACTGCAAAAGGCATTATGCGTCGTGAGAGAGCACGGGGACAGTATGCAATGGACAAAAATTTCGATTGAAGCGCACCTCACGCGGACCACTTTGCAACCCGTCATCCACCCAGTAAACATGCTCACTACAAGGAAATATCTCGTACCACTTAGTATCCTTGGTTCCCATGAAGGGCAGGACGTCTGCAGGCCTATCTTTCCGTCCAGTAGACCGTTCCGACTGTTCACTAACCCGCTGCTGAAGAAGTGCGATCTAGTCACCGGCCTGGCTCGAACTTAAGCCAGCTTTTTATCGTGTGCCCCTGTTCTGGGGCCTAAAGTGACTTGGAATAGACTATCCGGCCCGAAAAGCCCTCCATTACCCTGAATTTTCCTATAGGATTCCCTCGATGCCTCCTCCTAGCCAGCTGGGGGAGATTCAGACCAAGGAGTCCCTGATTGTGCGTTTGACCCCTTTGCCCTTCGGTTATTCGCGTAGTGAGACGTCAACCTTTCTATAAGCAGGCCAGGTCCTTTTAATAGAGGGGTGACCAAGCCTGCACGCTACTTTCTAAGTGAGGCGGTACTGAAGCCATATACATATATAGGTACGAATATTTCCGGCTGTTGACAAGGCAATGCCGATTGCAGTTTAAAAAGCTCACCAAGAGCCCTCTGTGCAGCAGCGTTGCACTGGTCCGACCATTAAAAGTCGCTGCTCGTGATGACCCCGAGGCCTTTAACCCAACTGACTGCTTCTATGGTGAGCAGTTCTTGGTCACGAGCGGCAGCTAGGATTTATGTAGCCCTTGATGACAAATAGCTTCTTCCAGCCTTCAGGGGCAAGCCCCGTCTTTACCCCCAGTCCAGGATGGTCCCTACATCCCTGCTAGGTCCACCCAACCCTCATACCCAACAATCTTCAGGTCATCCGCAAAAATAGCACTGGACGATTGAAGGGCGGATGCCAGGTCGTTAATAATCAAGAATAGCGCCGGGCCTGGGACGAACCCCTGGGGAGCTCCACTGGTGACATTCGCCGAACTGGAGCACCTGTCCCCTACTTTGACGTAAAACGTCCTTTGGGGGTGAAAAGTCCACTTAAATACTGGCCCACCGATACCGAACGTCTCCATCTTGCACAGCAAATGACGACGATTTCAAGAGTCGAATGCCTTGCTAAATTCGAAGCAACACCTCAACTTGCTGACCCCCATCCAGTCGTAGAGTTACTTCTTTTAAGGAGCACAAGAGATCGGGTCAAACAAGATCTACCCTTTAGGGGTCCACTTGCTGGAGTGCTCCAGCAAGTGCTAACAGATATGAACACAGATGATCTTCTCGAGGACTCCACGTAGGGTGCCTGTTAGGCTTACCGGCCTGTAGTTATACTTAGACGACTGGTGTTCACCCTTATGTTTTTCCACTGCTTCCGCGCTTTTCCACTCCTGAGGCAGCCTACTTCGGTCTAGCCTGGACCTGTACAACCCTCATTCTGATGGGGCTATGATATGTGCAAATGGCTTGGTGATAACCGGGTGGATGCCATCTGGACCAGCCTACTAGTGGCTGTTTAATCCTTGTAGGTAATTACGCACGATTTCCTCTGAGAGACTCGTTTCTTTTAACCGCAAATGGGGGTTCAACAGAGCCAGATCCACTCGCACCCTACCATCTATCCCATGTACTCTACCAAAGTGTTTCCCCAGAGCTTCCGCTTCGCCCGGGTCATCAGTGACAATGCCGTGGTCCCTAGTGGACAGTGGGCCCATGGAAACCCTTTGTTGAGCCTTTTGACTGTACTCAGCCATAGAAATTATTCAGCTGCTATCTTACGCATTCTCTGTTAAAAGTTCGCAGAAGACTCACGGCCTCGATTCTAAGCTATGTACAGCGGGTCCAGGCTAGCCGACTGCCAGAAGCTTTGTGATGGTTCCAGCCGCCATCCTTACTTTTGGTGGTATTGACTATTGCGGCCCGCCACCGCGTAGGTTCGCCTTCCCTACTCCTTCGTTTCAAGGGTGCAAACTCTCCCCGGAAGGCAATCAGGGATCCTTCTACGACATGCCAGCGCTCCTCGACAGAAGCCCCTCTACCGTGTCTCACGTCAGTCCCACCGCCCTACTGTGAGACTTATCTATGCTCATACCCCAGAAGTTCCTGACCAGCTTTGGGGGTACCTTGGGTTACCGCGTGCATAGGGTGACTTTGGAACACAATTTGTCGTTCTTGCCTAGCTGCGCACGGTAATTCAGTTCAGAGCACATCTTTGGGGAGATTTGTAATTGCTGGGTCTAGCATGGACGGAACGCATCTAGCCCTATATCTGGTATTTCCCCTAATATGCTGGTAAAGCGCACTGGCATGCAGCCACTCTAAGATTTCCTCCCCCGATCCCGGCAAGCAGACTTCAACCACTCAGTCAGTGCACGACGGGTTGGAGTCGCCCACTACGAGGGTCTTTTGTGTGCCCTTAACCAGTTCGGTCAGGGTCCGCAGTCGTTGTTTCTACCTGGCTCCCCGTAGACACGGACAACGTTAACTCTTTTACCTCGAAGGATGGTCGTAACCGCGCACATTTGGACATTGCGAGTGCACATCTTGGTCTCACACTCCGGATGGTTTGTACATGCCCCGGCGAGGACGGCCACACCTCCTCCCAGGCGATCGTGTTCCGTATCCTGCATATAGACTGCAAAATAGTAACTTATTATTCCCGGCACATGGTCTTTCTTAGGAAGTCTTGTTTCCTTAACGGCGTTTATTGATGAGCTGTGCCCTCCAGCGGCTTTGGCGAGTTCCATCCATTTGTTTCCAATAGTACACGTGTTAGTATATAACACCGCCTCGTCCGTCCCGTCGCTTAGGCGTCTTTTATCGTTTACTCCTGTCTGGTTCTCAGGCTCAACGACTGGGACGGTTGCAAGTTTTTTCATCGGTCTCTTCCGCGGGTGTGCACGAAGCCGGCTGATGACCTGAGGCTTCCGACGACTCCCAGTCCTTCTCTATAGGAGTTGCCGTATTATCCAGACTGGCAAGGGTTGCGCCATATTCCACTTTCTGACAGTGCTGGTTATTTTCTGGGCCTGCTTTCTATTATTGTGCGGTTGGGTATGGCTAACCTAAGTGAACTTCCCTGGAATTAGTAAGAAGTTTCACAGGAAACCTTTTTATTTTGCAAGCCTCTCCACCTTCTCATTTTTTTTACCCAACGAAAGCCAAGTCCCATCTGGTAGCAGAATGGTTCTCACCATTTTATAGCGGATTGCTGGGGGCATGGGAAGGCGTGCCCAGTTTCGTCATGTTCTTGAACTGCGGGCTGTTTGGAGCACCGGTTGTTGTGACAAATTGAAGAACAAAGTCCCCTTCGATGATTTGCTGAGGATAAACGGAAGAGGGGGCCTCCTGTAACGAACGTTTGAGCAATGCGTAGCCAAATTCGCAACGGATCCCGAAATCAAGAGACGATTATCCGTGATATTCTACGATACTAGATTATTACATGAACAATGACATAAAAATATACAAACCTCAATAATACGATCACAAGGACTCAACAACGAGAAACCGAATAGCAGCGTGTGAGCAAACAGCACACGCGTCACGCAGGTCCCGAACAAGGATGTGCCAAAGTAGCGCTCTGGGAGCGAACAAACAACAATTGGTCCAGAAAAACAACCAGTTCGTAAAGACAAGTCAACAGTGTAGGCAAATGAGTGATGTTGGGAAGAACACTGAATCGCGAGGGAAAAAGGGGGATTTTCCACGACCGGCTGTTACACCTCCTGCCGCTGTGTCCCAATCCGAGGGGCTGCACTGGGTCATTGTCCGTTGGTGAGTTCTGACTAGTGCCCCTTCTACCTCAAAGGTGGAAGTTGCTGGGGTGTAAAAGGCGGAGGTGGTGAGCGAAGCTTCGAGATGGTACTTGTAGGAGGGTAATCTTGAAGTTCTAAAGATCTAGATTGATTCGGGGCCCTGAACACAATTGTCCTGGTTCTGGTTGAAAGGCCTGATAGTCTGTCAGATTCTCCGGCCAGAAATGAGAGTAGGGAGACGGGCGGAGGGTGCATAAACTTAAAACAAATTATACATGACAAGGAGCTGTGTCTCACTATTGACAGTGCCTCAAGAGGAATGAGGGTGCGACGTCCATGAGAGTATAGCTGAGTGAAAAGGCGGTGAAAGGCATTTATTTAAATTTCGCTTTTGTTTTCCCACAAGGAATAACTAGAATATACTACGGCAGAGGTTCAAATTCTCCTGAAGATAGTTTTTTCTGCCAAATGGCAACAATTTCCAAAACATTGTTCCTCACAGTATTAATCCTGTAGCTAAAATTTAGTTCATGGATAGGCAGTTGGTATCCCTTCAAAAATCAAACTGCTGCCACCACGGAAAGAAGAAGCTGAACAGACGAAGACGAAGCAATCATTCTTACCTGATTCGAATAAGTGAAGCACCAAAAATCAATCGCCTCTTATGCCTCTCGGGCCAGGGGGATAGAGATTGTGGAGTGAAAAGCCGACCGGATAGGGTGGGTGGATCAAGAATGAAAGGGAAACCCGGGCCGTTCGTCGTGGGACGTCAGATGTTACCAAGGAAGGTAGAGATAAAACATTTCTCACTCTAACTTGAAGTGGACATCAGCTACCAAACCACCGTGGCTCTGACTCTTATCCCACTGCTCTGGACAACAGGTCGGTATACCAGACCACAAACACGTTCCACCATAGCACTAAATACACACATGTATATACCGGCGTATGCATAATCATATATATCTATAAGAACGTAGGGGAAACCGCCCGTACTTCCGACTGCTATTTGTTTTTCCTCCTTTTCGTGAAAAAGTGGTTATGAGACGACCTTGAGCAATACGTAGCCGAAGTCTACACGAATCCCGAAATCAGAAAGCGATTATCCGTGAAGTTCCACGATACTAGCTTACCAAATGAACAATGTGATAAAATAGATACGAACCTTAATGATGCGATCACAGGGATTCAGAAAACGAGGACTAAATTGCGGCTTTCGAGAAAGGAGCACGTGCGTCACGCAGGTCGAAAATAGAATGCGACAGAGTGGCGCGCTAGACGCGACCAAACAGAGGTTGGTTCATGAAAACATACAGTGCATAAAAACAAGCCAATAGTGTGAATGAGTGGGTGAGGTTAAGGAAACTTGAAATCGCAGTGTTTCTGGGGGGATTTTCCACGGCCGGTCGTTATGGCCTAGCGCCCAAGCCACACTACAGCTTACAGCTCAACCTGGTACCAGCCCTCTGTATACCTAGACCCAACACAAAACCTGCTGCGCTAGCCCTGTAAATACCCCGCGGTAAGATATATCATTGCAACTGCGCTACACCACGTCACTAGCCGTGCTGTTATTGGTATAGTTTCCACTGATGTATCTAGGGGAGTAGTTCACAAACAGCTTTGCAAGACATACCCATTAGCTAAAATAAATCAGGTTTTTTTCTAAACAGTAAAATCTGAGGTTAGTATTTGACCTGCGAATCCACTTCTATCAAAGTTCTTTCAAATACCATGCCTAGATCGACTTCAAATCGCCTCATTCACCGAGCGGCAAACCGAACTCCACTTACAAGCACTAAGCGCCCCCGACTTTCTACCTCCTCCGCGCCGTGTTCAGTACCACTGGTCGATATATACAGTGAAGCCAGTAACAAATATAATGCGCTTCAGGAAAACTTATCGTCCTTAGAGAAACAGTTACGATCCATGGACGATGCACTGACCATGCTGCTGCCACTAGCATATATTGTTGATCCTTTAAAACATCCAAACACTGAAAGTCTCCTATCAGCCGGCCACTTCCTGGACTCTGTTGCATCTGAAGTCCATAGACGGATAAAAAATTCTAAAAATGCCGTTGTTTTTAATGTTCCAGATCGTTTGCCCCTTTCCTCGGTCAAACAGTCATTGCTCATGGCATGTGATATGTCACACCACGAGTGCTACTGCAAAAGACTCAGAAAACGGTCACATCGAAACATGTGCCCGCTACTGTTTCAATTTCTAGAAGAGAGCACTGCCGTGGAATTCGTTAGAAAGAGAGAGTCCATCGCAAAATCCACATCATTTAAAAATATAAAAATTGCTACAGACAAAACCCCTCTGCAGAGGGAGATCCTTAGATCGAATGCCAGCATCCAAGTACTCCCACCACCGTCTGACCCAGTGCCACAAAGCTCCCCTGAGAAACTTCCCACCGTAAACAACTCGTTACCACTCCCGCTAACCAGTGCACCAGCTCAAAATGTGGACCTAGATTCGTCCCGTTCACCTCCAACACCTCAACGTCCCCCAAAAAGGCTCCATGTTGCACTCCAGTCTCCACCACTGTCTACCCACAGCCGAGCAATACACCCCCTCTCTGCAAGCAGCCATCCACGCTCTGGTCTGTCTGCCAAACGAGCAAATAAACCGCCAGCTTCTAACACGCCACCCCGCACCAACCAGCCAACTGCAACGTTGTCTCCCAGCGCTTCGGCCACAACGTCACCCTCGTCACCTGTTGCTCCCAGAGGCCAAAACCTCGTCTGCACTGACAGTGTCACGCTCCCATCTTTAATCGACAGTCGACATAGGACCTCTCGCGCTCCAGCTAACCGGCCTACTACCCATTCACGACCCCCACCTCGGCCATACACACGAAATCTCGTCGCTCACCCTAGCGCTAGTCCACCAGCGCATTTATTCGGTCCCCCGGAGATCCGCGTACCCCACTGCTACATCCCACACCCACAAACCCAGACCCCGCCGTCTTCACGTCCACAGATGCAGTACCATATCACAAATTTTCCACTTAATGTACCACCTCCAAACTCGAACCATGCAGGACGAGTTACCAGCATCGTTGCCAACCGGTACCACAACATGTGGTTCGCGTACGACCATTTTCCGCCTCATGGTGTGCCCCATCTTAACCCTCCGCAGCTTCAACATCCTCTGCTCCCCTACCACCCAACATCGCCGTATTCTACTCCGACACCACTGCACGCTATGCCGACTGACCCTTCACACCAAGGCCCCTTTCATCAACAGCCCTTTCGCTACTACTCCACCCCCTCACACTCCTTCCATGGAGCCTTGTGAGATGCCTCCCACCTCAACAAACTCTATCCGAAACATCATACCTGTTCCATTCAAATCCCACTTACCCTGCCTTTCGTCCTTCTCCTCACAAGGCCTCCATCAAAACCATGGCTGCCTTTCCTCTACTGCTCCCCGCCCCCTTGCTGACCCCCTGGCATCCTTACAAACTCTCCCCCGATTCATACCTGTTTTGCCTCAAAGGTCCCACCTAGAGTCACCATACTCCCCTCCAGATCTATTAGCCCGCGTTACAATAACACCTCAGCATCCAGTGTTAATCTCTGCTGAAAATCATGAGTGTTCGGCCCAATGTACAATGTGCGGCGATAAGGATAGAGCTGTCCAAAAGGAAGTAGCAACTCACATCCTGTCTTCCTGCATGGGTGGCCCGCCCATTGATCACCGCCCTGCCACGCACACCGTGGCTACCAAATCCACTGACGCTTCAAAGCCTCCTACAGAAATGCTTACCATAGCACTATTCAACTCCCGTTCCATCTTGAACAAGCTTTCCGCTATAAAAAGACTGGCTGTCGTCCACAACTTCGACATAATCCTGATTACTGAGACTTGGCTCACCGAGAACATACCTTCTGACCAAATATCACTGATCGGTTATCAAACCTTCAGGACTCAACGAATCTACCGCCGCGGTGGAGGTTGCGTGGGGTATGTCAAGAGCAGCCTATCTGCCACCCTACTGGAAAATACCGTGCTCGCAAATGTTGAAGATTCTATATGGTTTACAATTTCTTTATCCCAGATGAACATAGTTGTCGGTTGTATATATCGACCCCCCGGAAATGACACTTCCACATTTAATCCCATCATTGATGCATTTAATTACATCGCTGACCTGCCATTTGGAGGTAAATTTATAGCAGGCGACTTCAATGCCCCGGGCGTAAACTGGTCCTCCTTTTCTGCCCCCTACAAGTATTTGCAATTTGCCTCATGCATTCGCCTGGGCCAGTGGGCCCAACATGTAAAACAACCTACCAGAAAGAATAACATCCTTGATCTGATATTTACCCTGGGTCTCACGAACGTCTCTGCCTCCGTACTAAACGACCACACAGGCAGCGACCATAAAATCGTCAGTTGCAGATTTCAAGTCAAGCCACGTACTGTTAGCCTACCATGTAACGGTCCCTCCTTCCGTCACTTTAAATGGGACCATATTCCCTCCCAAATTCGCTCCAGAAACTGGGACGAGTTCTTCCTAACAACAAATCCCCAGTTCTCCGCTGACCTCCTCTACTCAAATTTACACTCATGCATCGAAAACATATCACGCCCCTACAATCCATCCAGACCAGCAGGTCACCAAATAACCAGGCTAAAGCAGAAACACGACGAGCTTCGACGGCAGTACCAACGAAATAGAGACTTTTCTACAGTCTTCAGACTGGAACGCCTCTATCACGAAATCCACCGCAAGGCCCGTGACCTACAAATAAAGCAAGAAACCAAAGCGTTACGCCACCCAAACAAAGCTCAAGAGCCAGCCCGGCTACACAGGGATCGTGCCCCACAATCAACTCGATGCATAAAACAGATCATCCATTTGGATAACCTCATAACCTCACCTCGAAAGATAGCTGACACGTTTAATACTTTCTTCACAACCACCGTGTCTCTCAGTCCATCGTGTACCCAGTTTGTCACCCCGTCTGTCACAAACTCCTCACTAAGTTCTATCACGGTTACCACTACGGATATAAATAGATATATTCACACCTTCAAACCGACCTACTACCCCGGTCCTGACGGCCTACCGTCAGCAATATTCATTCTAGGCGGCCCGGATATCCCCCTACTACTACTAAACCTATACAGTTTATCTCTGCAAACCGGGACCTTCCCCAGCCAATGGAAGAAATCCATTATTATCCCCAGGCACAAGAAAGGCGCAGTGCATGACATTGCCAATTACCGCCCGATTAATCATACGCCAATGATCTCGAGGCTGCTAGAAAAAGTCGTAAAACACTACCTGACCGACTACCTTTCTGCACATAAGCTCATCAGCCCAAGACAGCACGGATTTCTCAAATCACGGTCGTGTTCAACCTGCCAATTTGACTTTCTAAATTTGGTAACAACAGCTGCCGACAAAGACAGAGCACTCGTCATCATCTATCTTGATATGACAAAAGCCTTCGACAGAGTGCCACATCTGCAGTTACTCAACAAGATCAGGGGATACGGTATTGAAAACCCCCTACTCAATTGGTTTAAATCCTATCTACAAGACCGTCACCAAGTTACCTGCATCAACGGTCAGATATCAGACCCCCACCCAGTAAACAGCGGGGTTATCCAAGGTAGTGTTCTAGGACCACTGCTGTTCCTACTATATATAAACGATATTTGCAATGTCATCACTTATGGCGAAATTTTCTTGTTCGCCGATGATATGAAGATAGTCTATGAATTCGAACGAGGAGACCTACCTGCAGCACTGAATAACATCATGGTCGACGTACAGTCCTTATCCTCCTGGTGTGATCGCTGGAAAATGGAATTTTCAGTGAACAAAAGCAGTTATCTCTCGCTAAACTGCAATATCCCTTATGACACGCTTAAGATTGGCGGTGTCTCACTCCCATATTCCCCAACAATTAGAGACCTTGGACTGCAATATTCTTACACTTTCAATTTCTCTGAACACACTTCCTACATAACAGCACGGGCAAATAAGTCCCTTGGCTTGTTGCAGAGAAATTTTCTTCTCACGAACAGTAAGTTAGAGATATACAAAACTCATATTCGCCCAACCCTAGAGTACTGTCCTCTTGTGTTCTCAAATATGCATAAACATGACATTATCGACATTGAGAATGTACAGCGTCGATTTACCAAAAAAACTGTTTGGGCCTTCTACGACCCTGACCTACAGACAGCGGTGTACACTCCTGCGGCTTGATCCCCTATGGCTTAGGAGAATAAAACTCAACCTCGCATTTTTGTTTACTTTGCTCCACAAACAAGCTGTATCCTCCAGCCAAGTTCAGTTCAGTATAAACTCGACACATCAGCTGCGTAATAGGGAACACCGTATAACGATCCCTACTTCTCGGAAATCCTTAAGGCAAAACTTCTTCCTCCTGAAATATGCAACTCTGTGGAATAAACTCCCAGCTGATGTACGTTCCGTAGATTCCCTAAATATGTTTAAGTCTAGACTACACGTAGCTCTGGACATCCAAAAACTGATAGCTCTTACGAATCCTTATATGTCTTTTGACAGAGCTTATGAGGAAAGCGTTGGATACTAACCCGAACCTTTGATAATCTGGGATGTGCCACACCATACGACGTAATTGCCATCACCTAGGCGTAAACCTACCAGTTTACAATGCCTAAACATAATAACTCTCACGACTGAGGCCAGTGCTTCAGAAGTCGTATTTGAATTTGTGAAATACCACTGGAAGCAAGAAAGATAGTCTTTGAACATTTCCTGTGCTGATTATTATTAGGTTTTTGCCTCTGTCTCTAACCCAAGACGCAGCACCTGTCACACTCCTCAACCTCCATCCAGTAGTCACCATATGACATTCACAGCTCAAATTCTGTCCCTATCACAGAACTCTAGCATCCTCCACGATAGGCCTATACAACACTTGACACTTAGCCAGCAAAACTACTAACCATCTGTGGATCGTACCGACGAATCACGTTGTCAGTGCTGCAAGTTGTACCCCATCTTTGTGCAGACTGGCGTTTTGTTGAACATAAACCCCATCGAATAATCACAGGCTGTGGTTGACCCTACCCCCCCCCCTGCATTTTTTGTCCCATGTAAACGGCCTGGGTGTTCTGACTTCACGGATAAGGCGAGTGTTAGCTCGGCACTTCTGCAAACTTTCCTGGCCGTGATGGTCTCCCTGCACAGAGTTGACCACCAATAAGACATAAACACCAAAAAGTAAGAGATTGGCACAAAAAAGTGAGAAAAAAATATACCCCACTGTTTTGTCTTCCAGGCACACCAGCCTTGTCACATGTGACCCATGTCTCTGGGTTGTAGTGTCGCTACGGATTGACTGGTGTGGTTGACCTATTCCCAACGCGGCTTGTTACATGCGGTCCATGTTTCGGCCGGGGCGTGGGAGCTGTGGTCGCCCACCAAAAGCAGCTCCGCCTTCTCTGACAGCCAGATACCTGACTGTGATAAAACCATTAAAAAAAGAATAATAAGAACGTCTAAAAAGTGTGGATCATTCTTGGAGAGCCACGTGCTGGATGCCAGTAGTTGTGTATCGTGCTACCTCCCTACCTGAAGCTGGCCCTTGTGCCGCCTATCATGAGTACCAAATGTAGACCGTTAGAGTTTGCTTCCCTGACGAAAATTCGGACCCACCTCTCACGGTTCCCCAAACCAGTCCTCACATTGGTGTAGTCCTGCTTTGCAGCACGATAATAGCGAAAAAGATACCACAGTAACCATGCAATCATATCCGCATCAGATTTCCTTGCTCACATTGGAGCTTAATCTCAGTACGATTGCACTATCGAGGAAGAGCATAGATGAACTCGCGTCAATGTTCCAAGACAAGTGACCAATTACCTCTAATGTATCACTACTGTCACCCCAATTGTTCCTTCTACTTTGACTCCTCGGTATAGAATAACCACTATACCGAAAGAGACAGTAACAGCATAGAGCCACGCAAACAGTACGTTAGTCCTACTCGCTCAGTCTGTCACTTCAAACCTATCCTGTCGCCTCGTTGCCTAACCACGTTCTGCGTAAGCAAACGGTATCGAGGGTTATCATTACTAATCACTCTTAACCGTGAAGCCCTAGGTATTTTATTAGTATCCCAGCGATGCCATGCTCACGGGCAAATCACAAATCCTTTTAAACGCATACAGTTACCAAGCCGGTGTACGCAACTTCGTCGGCCTGCAGCAGTATAGCTCAAATCCACTGCGAGTCTATTTTACCCATGCCCTACTCACATAGACCTAACCAATCCATTGTTTATTGTCTTCATATATTACCATAACCCACAGCTGGAACCACGTCCAGACTGAAATCTCCCTTTATTTCAGGTTCGTTGTCTCCCACCATCTCAGTCGCCCAAATTGGCTAACCAAGGATGCCGCTTTGACTCGCACGGATAGAGACTCAAGTGGAACCTACCATAGCAACTGAGACTGAAATCAAACCACACAACAGGAGATACCCCTAATTGCTTATCAGATCGTTCAGCGTTTTCTAACGCAACGAACACGAATTCCAGTTCACGCGCATGCCGATAATATACAGCCACACTCGGCTGATCGACCGACACATACCGTGCCCTGCCAGAAGAAACTTACGCATTCAAAGCCGTACATTGCCAGAAATGACGCTAAATAACACTGAAGGCAAATGCATCAACACACACATATATTTGTCAGTGAAACAGCATAATAACGCTGAAGTCCATGCGAAGATTTTCCCACTTTACTATCCGTTACCACAGGTTATCCTTCCTCCGAACCGTAGCCGGCTGGAAATTGACTCTCCACTTCTCGAGAACCTTCCAGTTGCACCTTCTTATTTCTGAATAGTACATGTTATTGGCCATGAATCTAAACTTACCTTTTTATGGACCGCTGTTTCTCCCACATCCACCAGTTCACTTTCACGAAATTGGCCTCATGTCCCCTTGATTCAAAGCTCATTCCGTTTCTCAAACTCCGGTCAATCCGTCATTCAGGGTCTGCATTGTCTTCATGGATCGCTATCCTCTTCGCATGCGTCGATTTTCCCCCCTCTTCTTGTTAAAAAAATATACTCCATCTTCAGAACCTTAGTTGGCCTCCGGTTTCCTTGGCTTGCATCATTCTTGTTCATAATGCCTCCTTAGCACTGCGTTAACGATTTCTTCGACATCTCCACCGCGCACCACTGCCTAGCCCGGATTCGAAACTGGTTCAAAACTGCCGCGCAAACCATTATCAGAATGATCCATTCAAACTGTTGCTGTCTATGTTTTTCCATCTCTGATACTCTCGACTTTCATACCTAGAATTTTGTGAATATTTCACCATATTGAGTAACATGTTACACCATGATCATGCGTTAGCGCGTGCCTCTCGACCATGGCCGAGAAATATACCAATATTATTATTATTATATATCCTCTAGACCTTAAAGACAAACCTGCCATTTATGTTCTCGGTGTTTCTTGGCTGCGTCCTCGCGTGGTCCTCAGGCCTAATAGCCCCAATGCACCTCAACGGCTTTATTAACTCCGAACGAGAAGATTTCCAAGTACACTGACAAATTGGTATTCAATGATCAGGCCTAAAAGTGCAAGAGCATTTAGTCCTCACGAACACCGACTTAGAATACCTATTAATTCTCATGTCACCAAGAATTTTGTGTCGCTTTTCCAACCCCTGTAACCTTGCCTGTTATTATACTCACTCTAGCCCCCAGCTGGGAAACACTCCAGACGACAACCCTCCCATTTGCTGTTTCAGAACCACGGTCGAGAAATATGCCATAATAAGTATTATTATGATTATGAATACAATTTTAGTTGTTACCATTATTACTCTAACTGCGCCTAAGCCACTGCTAACCGGCATCCAGTCCGCAGTGGTAGCCTCGGCCTTTTCAGCCAGGACCATGCCTACACCGCCTTAACCCGCCAGTCTAGCCACTCCGTCTCTTGAAATGCGAAGTATATACCTCGATGAGATACCAGGAACAGTTAGTTGAATTACACTGATCGAATCCTGGACACGCATTTCACTTACGCAGCAAACATCAACATTCGAAGAGTCTATTGTGAGGGCTAGACACTCCTTCTGGCTGGCCTGCATGAGAGTAGGCTCGTCAAGAACACTGAGATTCAGAGGCTGATGAGGCTTGAGATGTGAGTTACCAGACGGAGGATTATTCCCGACACTATTTGACAGCGAACCGTTGTGATTATCAGACGTGTTATCAGTGGGAGCAATATGGGTGGATGGAGGGGGCAAAGCGAGGTGGCTGAGGACAGAAGACAAAGGCAGAGTGAAAGAGAGGGAACTCTGAGCAGCGGCCCACTTATCACTACTACCCAGCCCGCTCGATGCAATGGGTATCGCGGTCCTGGTCATCCTGCGCGACGACTTGTGCAGTATGGAATTGTTTGTAATCGTGCAGTCCATGGGAGATGTTGGACGGGCACTGCTAGAATGTTCAGTCGCGAAGCAAGAAAACGATGAGGGTTCTCATTCAAAGCCTTTAGTTCCAACAAGAGTCTGTCCGGAAGGTAGCGGGATGGCTTGACTGCATCTCTGGCCTAAGGAAGCCATTCTGTATGGCTCTTTGAATCATAGAGGCATGCAAACCATCATACTTTGCCGAAGTTCGGTCTCTTGTCGTGACCATCTTTGACAACAAGTGTGCCGGTGACGCATGATCTGTCGGGGGAAACTCACGTTGGGACGGGGAGAAGATCCTTGTTTTTGCAGACTGGAAAGAGTAGTTTTCTTGACTATACTCCCAAATGTTTGACATTGATGCTCGTGACACCTAAGCCTTTGAGACCAAAGACGAGGTGCCCCCTACAGCTCTTATAGATAAGTGCAGTATCCCCCTTTCCCAGCTGCTGGTAGAATTTCCTTTGGCCGCACACAGCTGAAAGGGTGGTGCGTAAGTAGCTGCCAGTGCCCATCGTCTACTTGAGAATTCTGAAACGGATTAATTCAGGATCCGTAAATCAACATTGGTTGAGCCCACGGAAACCTTCTGTTGCTGCACATGTGAGAATAGGGATGACCAAGAGTAGATACCAGAGATAATGGGCTCATGTTGAGGCGGGATGATATCAGTATAGAGAAGAAACCTGTACTAAAGTAGGGGGGGGTGTGAGTGGGTATCCGGCATCATCTTTAAGGTATAGTGGCCTCGGAGCTGTACTTCTTAGAGGACGCATGCATGGAAAATATCTTGCTGGTCCGCTCTCGAGCAAGCACTTACAGTCGTACTGCACTACGATAGCACCCAGTCATGTCTTCGCATCTGACACGTATGAACCGGAATTTTTCTGCGTCACATGTTAGACCTGTGGTTTTGTACTTGGCAGGAACTTCGATGCAAGCTTGTCTGAAATGATTTTGATTGAAAAGGCGTTTAGCCACTCACTTGTCTGTAGAAGATAAATTCTAAGCACAAATGGCCAATCAGCTGAAGAGATTAACTCTGTGAGTTTTTCTCTCTTCTTACCAGCAGAATTGCCCGGATTAGTTGAATTCGGCTAGGGGGGGGGGGGGGGGAGGAAGGACCGCACTTACCTAACCAAAATAAGTTTCTGTGAAGAGTCCACATATTTTGAATTCTGGGGGGAGGGAAGTGGCCGATAGACAATATTCTCGAACCTAGTGAGAATGCGATCATTCCGACTGAGAGATGGCATTTAGTGCACCACATCTCTTTGGAACCATTGGTTGGTGATGGGTAAATCTAATAGGGAGGGAATGTTCTGTGAGATACTTGGTCAGATTCGTTACTTTTGTTTGCAAGAGCTCCCAAAAAGGAGATCCAGAGTGGACCCACCGAAGGCTACGTCCAGGGCATCTGCTCTTTGCCGGTCGATGCCGGGTGGCTGAACTCACCAGCCATGCCAGATGAGTGAAGTTTGAGTGGCATTACAGGGGGCCTAGTAAGTTCACGAGACCCGGGGCTTTGGTAAACTTACATGCAGGAGGGGGACGAGAGGTAATAATATTAATGATAATGTTGCCTTTCTGGGCCATGCTCGGGATGCTTGCACAAATGTATGATCGCCGGTTACGACTTCACTCGGCACGGTGAAATATACACAAATTTCAAATTAAGGACGCAAAATTTCATCTACAGAATAATAAAGTCAGCAAGAGTTTGAATGGATCAAAATGCCAATGGTTTGAACGGCTAATGGTAGACTGTGTTGCATCCAAGTTTGGTAATGGCACCCTGTGGAAGTGTTGAAAACAGAGTCAATACAGAGAGCTTCAGATGCTTTACTTGAAAGAATGGTGCAAGCCGTGGGTGACGGAAACTAACCGGCGTCTAATAATTCGAGTGAGACACGAAACAAGCGGAAAGTTGAAAAGCACAGGGTATCCAAGCCAGCCTTGATGAATGTGAAAACTTTCGGTCATCCTCAGAAGGTGAATTGTTTGCCCAGATCAGTAACCAGCAACATGAAAAGTAGGAAGCGCACAACTGGTGGAAGTAGGGTTGGAACCGAATTATCGGGGGAATAGCTTTCAAGCACGATGCAGTTTGAAAGGGGGGAAGAATCTTGCAGTAGATACAAGAGAGAAAAATCTCCTCATAGCCTCAGTCCTTATCAGACTAATACACTGGCAAATGTTTTGTCTCTCTGAGTCCCAATGTTTTTAGCTTCAGTATTACGAATCACAGATGAGAGGGGTGAGTGACCCCGATTTTGAAAGGCTTATCGGAATTCCGTCAATACCGTAAGTTTCTGCGCTTCCCGTTACTAATAATGCTTCGGGCTGTTCAAAATAGGATCCAAGACAAGTCGGAAGGCGACTTTCAGTGGAATTGTGCATTATCCCCTGAGTTAGGGTCATCTGGTGGGGCAAGTGGCATGCGTTGGTAAACGAGCAGGATTTATTGGGGTATGACCTGTGGAACTGATGAGAGCTGGCGGCCAGAGTGGTATCAGGTAGTGTGTGAACTGTCGCTTGCGTAGACGGCAGTGGTGATTCCGATACAGAAGACGTTATTCTATCTGAAGTGAAGCTGATGAGAGTATTTTATGTCGGGTGGCCTGATTGCAGTCATAGTTGTTATGAAAGGCTCCAGTTAGGCCTCAGTCTACAAGGGCCAAATTGTAATCCTTTGTCATCCATTACTGAAAGCCAAATGGTCCAATCAGTCAGCTCCTGTAACCCACGGTAACATCAAGGAGCATGGGCAGGGGCTGTTATGGTTTTCCCAGTTCCAGCGTGGTCATGAGAGGGAGGTCTACTACAGTTGGTTTTGACTGTCCTGCTGTTTCAATGTAACACTGTCTTTCACGACAAACGAGGATTATTAGAAACACCACTTTCGGAGATCGAATCCGTATGTTATTCAGGAGCATACATTAAAGAAATTTAATAATTGTCTTTGGTTTTGTCGTTTTACAGAGGAGGATATCTCCTGCCCTGGGCCGTTTATCCTTGTAATACGTGCATTCTGAGGTGGTTGATCACTCCAATTTTGTTGGATGGGAGCCTAGTC
Organism: Fasciola hepatica; assembly: GCA_948099385.1. Lineage (NCBI taxonomy): Eukaryota > Metazoa > Platyhelminthes > Trematoda > Plagiorchiida > Fasciolidae > Fasciola > Fasciola hepatica. The sequence goes on along the minus strand of CANUEZ040000060.1, from coordinate 2,980,159 downwards.
AGTTACAAATAAATATACACGTATTGTTCAGGTTTTTATGAGCAACATCCTGTCATCCAAAATAGGATCGTGGAATAATCCTTGAGCTACTTCCATTAGAAATGCGCATGTGAGTATTAGCCTTTTGACGGGGTAGACGATAGCCCATAAAACGTTAGGAGCTGAAAGGAGAATAAAAAGCAAAGGAGATCGTGGCCTGGTCGTTGCGCCAGCTGTGGGTAAAGACGACGAAGACTGCGGACAGAAAAAAGTACTTGGGGCTTTCGCGGAGCTGCTTTCGCGACGACTTTCCTTAGGGTCCATAATGAAGCGGAGGTGTGCGGCAGCTAAGCGTAGTGAGATCTTCACCTACAGTAAGCATATGCGCAAATCGGTAAGAGGTGACCGCTGTAGAACAGCAGTCCACATGATAAAACTCGAGTATTCGAAACAACGGGGCAGAAAGTCGACAAGACTGCTGGGTGCGAGTCCGTGACAATAAAAACAAGAGGCATTTGAGGGAAAGTCTTGTGTTACGAAGATTTTCGGCTACGCAAGTGAGTCGATATTATAGCAGAAAATCTTCAGCTGTGTTTGGAAAAAACACTTTCGGTGCTTAGGATCAGGGAGAGCACACAGAAAGTAAAGTCGTGGATGGTAAACTATGAATGTGTAATGTTCATATTCCTCTTCCAAGCTGTTGAGTACAGGTGAGGATTGACTCATAGTCGTGAAAACTGTGTTTCAATGCTGGGGTGTCGTCGGAGCGGAGGCCGCGTGACACATCTTCCAAAACCGTGCGTAGACTTTGACGTCTGTCATCGGCAAGCTGGTCGGGGGATGCCCAGGGAACCTAAAGAAGCTGGACCAAGGAGATGGGGAGTAAGGGAATAAATATGTGGAGCTTGAACGGCATGCCGCCGCCCCATACAGGTTTGGACAAAAAAGCTGAAGGCTAACTTAACAGCCCGAATACTTGGGGTCTCCACTACGCAGCATCGGGTTAAGGCTCCTACGAGGAATTCGCCTGGTATTGAGGGAGACAGAGAGCGTTGTCCTAAGGCCTTCCCAGCCTTAAGGGTTTTTTCCTTTGCTCCTTTATTACAGAGAAGCAGGAGAGTATTTTGGTCCGTGGGGTGCGCTGTCCATTTCCTATAGACAAGCCTTTCTTCATACCTGGCCCAGAAGTCCGCGGCTACTGGGGATGACTGCTTCCCCTATTGTGGAAATGCCACAGACTAGATGACATTGCCTTCGGGGGCGTCACAGCCTCAGGCTAAGAGAGAGGAAGCCAGAGAGTGGAACAAGCTTTCAGATAATGGCAGTAGTAATGAGGATTTGGTGTTGGTATGTCAATGGATTCCTGCTTAAAGTAACTCGCCGAAGATGCAAATTGATGAATTGCAAAGATCCCATTATTCGCTTAACAAAGAACTGATAATAGAAGGAGGGTTGAATCGGCCAATGGTTAGGTGTTGTTCTAGGGCGGCATTGAACTGAAATTTTGATGATGGATTGGGTGAAAAGCAAAAGCCAGACTAAGTGAACAGCAAAGGTCTTGGTAATTCGACCCGAAGATCTACGTTTTTTTTGAGGTAGAGGCTGGATCTTAATATCCTTTTGTAGGAAAAGCTATTACCATGTTATCTCTAAACCCCAAGGAGTATTTCAAACCTCTTGAATTCTGGACTGCGGCGGTGACCCCGGAATCCTATTTCTTACTAGACCTTAGAAATAGTAAAATCCAATCTCTCTTGGCCGAAGAAGTTCTGCTTTCGGCAGGTCGCATCTTTTGGTATAGTTAGGCGGAATCAGATGACCAAGTAGTCGTTTTGTCAGCCACCCTCCGACATTCGCAGTGGCTGCTCTGTCGCGTTGACGGATACTTAAGTGTAGCGGAGACCCGTATTCCAGCACTGGTGTAGTATGAGTCTTGTAAATAATAATCCTAATTTCTGGCGGGCGAAAGATTCGATGAGTTGAGCAAGTTGACCTTTTGGCCCTTGCATCTTGGCTCATTGCGTGCTCCATAAATACTAAAGAGGAGAGGAACTGCAATCCTGATTACTGAACTGATGGTTTATCGGGAATTGGATGCCTGCCCACGTGAAAAGCTCCCTTGGGCAGGGGGTATTGCATTTAAGCCCGAAGATGCTACCTTCTACGGAGAAACTCATCAAAGTATGGCTGCACCAGGAAGCGAGGAAGATTATATACCGGGAGATGCTGCTCGTAATGGACCTAAGGGGACCAGCATCAAAGTTTTAAGATTTCGCTATCGTTCGCAAACAGGTGTAGACTGCCTAGAAGAACAACTACAAAAACATCTATCAAGTCCAGCCAATGGAGAATCCTAGCGATGCGTGGCAACCCGTTTCTACACAATTCGAAACAAAGTTGATTCCAAATATCTACGTTGCTATATACAAAGAATCAAGCAATTTTACATTAACCACACCTCATCGATGTTTCTTCTTAGCCCCTAATCTCCAAATTGAACAACAAATCAGCAACTGCAGCTGAATCACAGAGACAGGTCAGAGACAGAAGGCGAGATTATCGAATGCAGTCACAACAAAGTTCAAGCTGAGCGACTCACGCTCGAGGCAACAGTGAGAGCCGTGTTTGTGACGGGGATTTAGAGCAATAAAACGATTATTCGGAATTCCGGTGATGATATTTCGTACAAATGTAGAATGTTGTTTGTAATATGGATGTTGGAGAATGAAGCAGGTTTTCCAGAACTGCTCTGCACCGGCCCCAAAATCCGGCCCTGATTTTTCTCGTGCGCCGCTAGTTGTGGTCGGCCTCGTGCATCGGCCTGTCCTACAGTTTGCTAATACCTAAAATGCATGACCATCAATAGCTGCTTCCCGTTGGACAAGCGGACCAACTGCCAGTAGTCACTCCTGGTTCAGCAGATCCGAAGACCGGCCACCTTCACTAGATCGCACTGTTGCCGTTCATACCAAGCCTTAGTCCGAAGCTGAGGTACCTTCTTTACCTGCGAGTGGCCGTAGGCCACTCGACAAAGCCCTCGGAGCTAATGGCACTACTTCATCCGATTTGAAGTCACTTCCTCGAGTTATTCTTTCCCGCTGCTATTGTGATGGTGGAAGATATCTCCTGGTCCGTCTTTTCCAAAACACGTGTAAGGTAGCTTGCCTACCTCGACTGGCGAAGATTTCTATCTCGCAACGAACTCGTCGGAACACCTCGCGAGTGTGCCCCCAGAATGAGTAGGTCATTGGGCGAGAGTACTTGCAGATCAAGACGGTCAGATGTTACAGGTACTAACGATCGTCTGCTAGCTATCCTTTCACCTTCCATAGTAAGCGTCATCAATATTTCGTCAGTCGCCGGCTGTCCGCCATTTATAGGAAAAAGTAATCTCTTAACTGGGCGCACCATGATCTCGCATATATCACCACGGTGACCAGCATGAGGGGGAATGAAGCGCCACTGCACACCCCGTTGCAACAGTCTATCGGCAATCTTATCACTGGGCCAGCTTCCTAATAAGTTCTTCAATTCTCTTTGTGCCCCAACAAAGTTAGTGCCATTATCACTAAAAATATATGACGGTGCAACTCTCCTTGACATGAAACGCAGCAGTAGCGTACTGAACGAATCTGTGCTTAGAAAATAAGAAACTTCAATATATATCGCATGCATCTGGAGGCAAGTGAAGATGCATCCATATTGTTTTCTCATTGCCACGACCACGTTTAACTGAGAACGGAACAGAATAACCTATTCTGACACACTTGAATGGCAACCGACCTTGTTGGACTCTAATGGCTGGTTGAAGAGCCATCATCTGTTTGCCTACGACTGCCAAATGCTTCCGGCTTTTCCGGCATCTTCTAAGTGGACACTTGACGGCAGATCCACCCTGTACAATACAAAATATTTTGCAAAGCTCCGCGAATAATGCAGATGGTCCTGCGCGTCAATCCATTGCGTGATATCACCGGATTATCAAGTCCGTAGCCGTGTGAGCCTTGGGCGGTATCGCCGGATGTTTCACTCCCTGAAGCTGATTGGATTAATTCATTCGTCCTCTAACAAAAACAATTCCATTCAATAAAACTGGATCGAGTTTACCCAGAGTCCTGTTCATCGGGGATTTGTTAGCGTATAGGTCATTATTTCTATCTCGTAGCCACTTTACCTCTCCACCGTAGACCTTAGCTTGCACAATAAGAGTAACACTTTCCTCCTCTTTAGGAATATCGTATAACTTCAAGGGCCCAGTTTTCAATCCCAGATCTGTGCGACCACTTATCACGACTGAAAAGTATGCTTAAATACGAGTTAGCAAAGATACAGATCTCAGCAAGCAAAGCCAACCGGGGTACCTGGCTAGAAGTGAGTCCCTCCGTGTATCTTGCAGGATTGTGAGCATCGTGCTCGGCGGTGTTGCATTAGCCGCAGGACTAGTCGGCCATAAGGTTTCATCTTTCACCAAGAAGTTAGGACCTTCGAACAGACAACTAATATCACTCGGTGATGATGTGCCCCTCGATGTGAAGCCTGCAGGATTACATTCCGGCGTCATATGACACCACTGCCAGGGTTCAGACCGCTGATATATTTCAGCCAAACGATCCACAGGGTACGTACTAAATCTCGCTTCAGTGTTAGTTTTGTAGTGCAAGACATTAGTAGAGCCCTTTCAGTAGTAGGTCTCATCAAATTTGACTACAGTTTCTTCCGTAAGTATCCAAGTAACTCTAACGGCTAGTCATGATGCGGCTATCTCTAATGGAGGGATCGTTGCGGTTTTAAGCGGAACTACCCTTGAATTGGAGAACAATGGGGTACAGTAGTGGGCTGTGTCCTTTGAGACCATTCTAGAATACGCCACTACTCCATAGCCGGCTTCAGAAGCGTCACAAAATACATGAAACCGCGCACATTTGTTAAGTGGGTCACCCTTAGGAACATAACGCTGAATTTTGAATGTGCAAAGTTGTTTCATTTTTCTTAACCACTCATTCCAGCATCGTAGGGGTTTTCTCCAATTGGGTCGTCCCAAGGAAGCTTCAAGCGGCGTAGTGATGGCAATAACACCTTGCCTGGCAAAATGAAACGTGAAACTAACCCCGGTGGGTCGAACTCTGAAAACACTATAGACAACAAGCCACTGCCTCGTTTGAGATTTTTCGCGTATTGTAAATGAAGACTGGGACGTGTCCTCTGTTGAGTTGCACTACAATCCCAACCTCCTCTCCGGCACTGGAGCGCAGTCATCGATTTCCAAAGTGGGATGAGCCAGCTCAGATTTCGGCAGAATACCCAGCACATCTTTACAGTTACACACCCACTTATGGAGCCGAAAGCCACAGCGTGATAGCAGTTCCCTCACCTGAATAGCGAATCTCTTGCATTTTCCAGCGAAGGCAAAGACACAAGACATTCGTCTGGATTGAAGTTACCATACTTGGCCCGGAAGACTTAATCCTCATGTTGCCCTCTCCAGTTGTCTGCCTTACAACGTAACGCAAAATTTGCAAAAGACGACGAGGGAGTGGCTCCAAATGGGTGGGGATTCATTTGATGGTAAACAAGATTTCTACCTAGTTGACCATTTTCTTACAAAGAGAACCTTTGTGCTCCTCTTATCAACACTCGAACCTGCATAAGTATTCCTTCGATATCTGCTACTGCGCAATTTGATAAGTACCACCTGGGTTCAAAATCCATTTTAACCGTGTATCGGGCACTAACTTGGCATGGCTGTTGCGCACACACACCTTTATTATTGTGGAGCATGAACCGAAGAATCCAGGGTCACGAGCAAACTTTTTTAAAGCCCTTCAATCTCTCTTTGGCTGCAATGCAGTTTTTTGGAAGTCTCACTACATCATTCCTCCTTGAAAATGCAACCTTATATTTTCCTTCCAACAAAGTTTTGGCATTAAGAACCACGTTTACAGCATGTTTTCTGGCGTATCCCCATCAAGTAAGTGGGTGTTGTATAGTCGGCCGATCTTTTCCGCCGAGGGATTGAGTCCCATCTCAGTGTGAATAACTGTCATCCCAAAGAGTGGTTTCTGGTTAACCGGACCAAGGACTATCATTCCCTGAATCGTCCTCACGGTGTAGGGTTGTTCTCTTTTACAGCATCTTTGCTCAAATGCCCAAACTGTTCCTGGAACGTCCGCGCGTACCGGGATTTGCACTCCCGAATATTTCGGATTCTGCCTCTGGAGGCAATGCGGGTGAGGCCAAGATAAAACGTCCGCATCTGAGCAGAACTGGACCGCTTAGATTGGTAGCGTATCAACACTTCGTACTCATGAAATCACTTCCTGACAAGGTTTTCAGTCGCAGCTCCGTTAATCCTGAATTCATAGTGGCAGCCGCATTTACCGTCGAAAGCGAAATTTAGGTCGGGAATGCCTTCAGGCCTACCGGCTCCATGGGGTCCTTTTGAATTAAAGCCATATCGGACCCTCTGTCCAACAGAGCTTAAGTCTCCACAGAACCTCCCGGTTCGTCTACTCGTACTGGTAGCACACCTGAACTGACACGACATTCTGACCTGAGAGTAGCCGCAAAATTATCGGTCCACTGCCCAGGTATTTCTGCCTCGTCCGTGCTCAGCTTATCCGGGTGCTCCCTCGTTTGAAACGTGCGCATCCTGGTCGGCGTTTTGATTCTGTGCACCCCACATTAGAGGGAGGGGCCGTTTTTGACAATCGGACGCTGAGCATGCTTTCGAGGCAGGGCAGTTGCTAGACGAATGTGCACTCTTCAGACACGAAAAACAAACCTTGATTTCTTTACCAAGGGCCCAACCACCGGGTATATCACGAGACAGGAAGTGATGACTTTCATGGAGCGTGTGTATTCCGTTACGTACTAGGCATCCTTCAGCTGCGATCGACAAACAGCAGCCCTTCTAATGCGAGTACAGGGTCGCTTCTGGGTGAGAACTTTGTGCATAATTCCTCCAACTGAGTGACCTCGAATAACCATGAGCCTTGCTGGAGGCAGCCAGGTTACAAAGTCGACTTTGGGCAACCGGTATCTCACTGGACACTGGGTGCTGTAGAAATTAAAACCTAGGTTTGTCCACCCACCTCACGATATCATCATTCACCCCAGCCCACAAATCCCGCAGACGATTTTGTAGCACTCGAGCAGACTGGTCCATGGTCCGCAGTGAGCGAAGTTCTGAGTTGCAATTCATCCGCATAAGAGCAAATTCACAATTGAGCATTTCCAGCGACATATTAGTCAGGGTGTCTGAATCCGCCGCCAAAGGCTTCAATTCTTGCAGTAAGCCCTCAATCGGTGAACGAGACATTATGCAACCTTGTCCAAGCAGATAACTTAGGGTTTCTCTAGCACCATTGTACGCCATTCTTGGAGACAACACAACACACTCGGAAGTCGCACCCCTGGCTTGTGGCCTGCAGTGATGCATCAAATAAAGTAAGCTACGGCCATCCTCTTCAGGCCCGCTTTCAACGCAATATTCGAACGATTTAACAAATCCCCAAAACGTTGACGAGCAGCCCGGAAATAAATCCAGTTCCTCTCTGGTTGAATTTGAACGATAATCCACTGCAGTTTCTGCCGTTGAAACCACGGGTTATCATCGTGGTGCGTCTTTCTGTATATGGCAATCAACCAAATAGCGAGAGAGATGTTCACCGCTGCGCTACAACTGGTCGCATTGTGTGCTGTCATCGATTTAATTTACACCCAGCTATCTTGGGAAATGTTAAAAATGACAGCTTCTTCGAGTATTCCGGTAACCCAGAGGAATCCAGGGGATCATTTTCAGCGGTAAAGTCCAACCTGGCTTTAGTTTGCCCTACTGTTTCGCTTCACTCACAGCGTTTTCTCGATACTTCAAAGTGCCATGTAAAGAAGACTTCCAATAATGCCCCATCCTCTCATACTCTGGTTACCAGGGAAAATAGGCCAATTGAAAATCCCGCGGCCTCAAAACAATGCTCCGTTGACCTCTGTGACTTTATAAGCTTGACGACGGAAAAAAGGGCTGTTTTAGACCAGAGCATTTCAGCTTCTGAAGTTGAAAGATATGGTATCTAAACTCACCCCCCTACTGTGCATCACTGACAGCATCGAACATTCTACCCCCCAAAAACCTAACAGCAGCCGGCCGCTTTATCGACTCTGTTGCGTCTGAAGTCCTCATAAAAGTAAGAAACTCCCGTAATGCAGTCGTGTTTATTGTCCCAGACAGAACACCGCTCAAGTATGTCAAGCATATATTGTTGAATGCTTATGATATGGCCCATCTTCCTTGTCAAATATCGAGGCTGCGTAAGCGCGTTCAACGCTCTAACTGTCCAATCCTTATGCGATTTTTAGACGATCTATCTGCCAGGGAGTCTATCAAAATGCGTGACAGAAGGTGAACCCCTCTCCAAAGGGAAGTTGTTAGATCTTTCTTGACTTTCTCTACGAGAATGACGCCTGATAATCCTGAGCCTTCGACACAGACAGCTGGACAATCCACCGCTTCTTCTCAAGTTTCCGTCACCTCTTCTTCACACGCACCTTCCGCTTCTTCACAACTAACCTCTGCCTCCTCATCTGCTCCCGCACTGAACTCTTCGAAATTTGATCCCACTACTGCTGATCTAGACATGTCCGCTTCTCCTCTCTTACTGACACCCAGTAAAAGATGCCAACTATTGCCTCGCTTTTCCACTTCATCACCTGTTGTGCGCAACCCAAACTCTAATTCGCTCTTCGTTCCCTCCGGTGATAAGCCACTCACCGTCTAGAGGACTAGGTCTACCAGTCTTTCCACTCTTATCAAAAATCCCTCCTTCATCCAACTGTCTCCTCCTTAATCAACCTGCCCTAACTCACCGAATCCGGTTTTGACCCTAAAAAGTACCCCTTGTTTCTGTGCGTCGTTGGGTCCTACGAATTCACCGCGTTTGCTGCCTGTCAATACCAAAATACGGCCTCCACACGCCGCCCACTCTGCCTTACGTCGTACTCCTCACTTGAAAACTATCTCCACTTCTCCCGATACTAAATGCCTCATATTTGGTGTTCCACCCAACTTGGCTTACCCCTCCCATAACGTGCAGCTTAATCTACCTTTCCACACCCTTGTTCCTTAAACATCTTTAAACCTGCCCTCTGCAACTCCCTGCAGTCATTACTCAATTCCGACTGGCCGGTGTTTCCCAAATGCTCCCGATCGCCTCTGCTTACTATCGGCCCGTCAAATTCCACAGGTTTTTCTATTTCCTCTGACATTTCCTCCTTCGGTTGTGTCCAGTTGTTCTACCCCTCAGCAGCCCCTCTCACTGCCTTATTTACTCCAGCTGGACCGAAAGCAACCCCACCTAGACCTCCACCGGCCTCAACACTCATATACTCCCCTTTGAATCTGATTTCCACTCCCTCCCATCGCGACAGCTTGCCTTTTTCCAACCTAAACTGCACCCCCGATGTGCCCGTACCGCCACCCACAAACGGCAAAGGCTAAAACGTTTCTTGGCCTTCTGTTCAAGTCCTCCCAGCTCAGGGAGAGCATTCCTTGCAAGTGCAAAGTTCATTCCAGGCCCATTCTCGAATACTGTCCCTTAATCTCCTTTAGCATGCAACAACGAAGCTATAGAAATGAAGCAGTAACCACACCCTGGTCCACCGTATAAACATACACATATCTAAGTATATATATGTATATATATTACTGTCCTGTAATTATTAGCCCAAGCATGGTAAGTAACTCAAGGCTCCTCGATATTCTTTTGCTAGCGTAGCCTCTTTCCAATATCAGATACCACTACGTATACTTCCTCTACTATCCCAGAGATTTTGGACTGAAAGATTCAGTCGCTTTTCTCCTACTTGACGTGGCTCACTAACCGATCTCAACATTTAGCCATGACGTCGCCGATTTTGCTCCCACCATATTCCCCAGCTAAGTTTTCTCCATAACATCATGCAAAACTTATTTTTCTCTTCTGGTAAACGACTACTCTAGGTCAAATACCAACCCCCTTTACTGAAACTTTTAGCTCCCACTCATCCGTTTCCTTCCTTAGTCTTACTTTCCATGGTCTCAATTTGTCTTAGGGATCCACTGCATCGATGATACCGTGCTTCACTTTTATTCTTCTTCCGTTAATCGTTGATCCTCAGCTGGGCCAAACCCAGACTGCGTTGCTCTATCTCGTTTCCTCTTCCAGTGATCCTCGATGACGGCCAACCACTTTGGACACTATACCGAGTATCTTACCCGCTGGTGCACCTGGATAATAATGCTGTGCGGCCGTCTACCACTCGCCGTCTCCGCTGTCTCTGTTGTCCAAATTCTCGAAACCTGACTAATCGATCCTGGATCATATAATCTTATCGTGGTTGATCAGCCTTCTGTGCACCTATCAACTATCATTAACGCCAATCCCAACGTTTTGGGGCGCGGTCAGATCCCCCGCTTTGGCCGGCGCTCATCGGGCGTGCAAGCCGTCCGCAACGATATACGAGTGCGATTAGGCTGGTGGATCACACCTCCTGTGTTCACCTCAAAAAGTGTTTTTTAGGTTGGGTGTCCAGCGCACGGTCAGCAACACCCACTAGCACCGGTTGCGGACTGCACGATCCAACTCTCCTCGCCTCAACGCACTCATCGCTGTCGGCTTCGGATCGCATGCTCCCACCGTTCTTCTTCCACCAGGATTCGGTCATCTATCGTTCTTGTCAGTACTATTATCACTTTCATTTCGTGTCGTTCCACCTCTGTATGCACACCTACTCGTTCTATTTTCGTTCTTACCGTTTTTCCTCATGACAGCCCTCGCTACATGATGTCACCCTAGCCCTATCTACTTTACTCTGCCCAAGTCCAAAGTATTTCCCTTTCCAACCATTTCGCGCTTGTCGGACCCTGATCTCTATTCACTCAGTACCTCCGTATGCTTGTGAAGCTCATTGATCGCATACCTCACTAGCTACCATTTTGCGATATCGTTTTTTGTCCATTGCATACCTCCCACCACTGCGCATCAGACACATCCGTAACCATGATCAATCACCATATAAGAACTCGCCATTCAAACCTTTGCATTTTTACGACCAAATTTACTATATTTTGACCACCACCATATTTTCCATGTTTATCTCCACAGTTCTTCCGTGATTCTTTCTCTTAGGCAGTGCCCCGATTAGCAACTTCTGGCTCAATCCACTTGTGTAACCGCCCGCAAGCACGCAGCCCTGCAGTTCCACCATCCCAACTCCGACGCACACGTATTTCTCGTGCCTTTCGTTCAATCACAGGCTTTTCTGTCCGGGTACTTTTCTTTTTTTCTTCTCGGTCTCCATCCTATGTTATCTGCAGTAAAACGATCTGATTGGTCGTCTCTTACCTGGTTTTCTTCGGCCAGCGCGCTCATTTGCCTCGTATTCTGCTCGTCACAGGCACCGTCAGTGTGCCTTTCGGGCTGTGCTGTTTTCCGCGTTCCGTCCAAGTTGCGCTCCTTTTTTCTGAATGATACGGGTTATTGATGCTGAACCTAAACTCACCTTTTTTATGGATTGCTGTTTCCTCCACATTCATCAACGTTTCCTAGTCCATTTCCACACACTTTGTTCATGTCTCCCCTTTTCATGATGCACTCCGTTTATTGAGACCAGGAATATCCGTCATTCCGGGCCATCGTCGTCTTCATAATGAGCCGTTCTCCTCATATTCACCAAAGTTCACGAGTGTACTCCCATTCATTTCTTTCATCTCTTCATGTTCATAACTTATTCCGTTCATGGAACCCCAATAGGCCTCCGTTATCCACGGCTTGCACTATTTTGGTTTATAACGCATCCTTAGCGCTATATTTTCACGACATATTTCGCATTCACACGGGCCACCACCAACCAACCCGAATTCGAAACTAAACCGTATTTGCCGCGCGAACCATTATAATTTCGGTCGATTAAAACTAACTCTAGCTATGTTGCTTTGCCTCTGACGATTTTGACTAGCTTTCTTGGAATTCGTGTATAGTTCATTGTTTTGAGTAACGTTGTACACCATGACCATGCGCTTGCGCGTGCGTCTCGACCACGGTCGAGAAATATACCATTATTAAAGCCAGCGTAAAGTCATTATTTTCACGTACAGTTTCGAACCATGTGGTCCATCATTACCTGACCTTTCTGAGTCTCCACTTTTCTATTTCTTATCCACGTTTTTCGCTGTTACAAGTGCCGCATCTTTGCACCACAGTACGCCTAAAGTCAAAGTTACCGTTCTCCACTGATCTTTTACACTACCCCAACCACTCTGTGTTTCCATTCGCTCTGTGCTCTCCAGTCTTTTTCACGGCCATCGTTTTGCCGCACAGTGTACGTTCATTTATCAACGCTTCACCCATTATCGACCGTCACCACACATACGCCTGCATTATTCAGATTTTTAGGTTAACTCTTACCTGTTTTCGTCGATCCCCTCCTTCGTATTCCCTCTTTTGTCAACTCCTGCTCACAGCCACCATTTCCGTGCTCCAAAAGTCGTTTCTCTTTTTTTGTATGTTCCCCATGTTCACCTGTCATAAACAAATTCATCAGGATTTATCCAAGTTGATTCTGTCCCATTTGAGCTGACTCTACCCGTCTCTTCCAAGCACTGATACTTCCGTGTTCTATCCATTCACTGCTATTTTCTCCTGCTCTTGTATATATATATATATATATATATATATATATTTACATATAAATTTACATGTATATGCATGTATCCACATGTTTCCTCTGCGCTCTCCAGTTCTTTGCCGGCCAGGTCCCTTGCCACTATGCCACCGTCCCTCGTGATATGCGTCCATTTTGTCCATATATGTGCCTCACATTTACCGTGTCTTGATCCTTTTGCACCATTGCTGCCATCTTATTGCGTCTTGCATTAATCGCTCCCTGTTTCCAAATTGACACCGTTCATTTATTGCAATGAGGCACACTTCATGGCTACCTAACCTCTAGCCATACGACTCAATTTCTTCTTCTTCCTTTCTTCTCTTCTCTTTCCTTCATTTCTTCATCGTTTCTCGTTACCAAAGTATTTCATGCCAGTTGTCAGCCCTCATGAAGAACCCACGGGTTTTGACCCCCTCCGCTTGGCTCAGCCAGCTCCTCCATTTGACCTTGACTTTCAAAGTCGCCGGGCACATTTTTGATTCCATCATTGGGTTCACTTAGACTCTTCCAATATTCCTCGGTGTGCATACATTTATCACCCTCTCATCTCCCATCTAGTTCTACCTACCCCTCCTTTGTCTTGCATTTTTCTAAATTTCTCATGAATTTTGCCTGTCCACTTTGTCGCTTAGGGCAAATATTATCATGCGCAAGGTGTGCTTCGAGCGTCCCCGAAATGAAGTATTATTGGTATTATATTTCTTTGCGCATTACTGCACTTCTTGTGACTGAGTTTTCCTCCTCAGCGAGTCCCAAAAGTGGTTTCGCCATTTTCTTCTCATGCCTTACCTCAAACAACCTACGTTGCTTATCTAACTCTAATTTTCTGCAGCCTGCTTCTCCTCCTACGCAGCTGACAACCAATCAGCTTTAACGGTGTGGGAACTGAACTTTCCCTAGAACAACCTCACATACTAGGGCCCGATCAGGAAACATGACCAACACTAACGGGCCAAATGTTTGGTTCACGTGCAGGGTATTGTCCTTTGATGCGGAACGGTTTGCCAAATAGCTGTGTAATTCTATTTCTCAGTGATTACCGAGGATATTGTGTACAGTAGAGAGAAACAAACATAAAGTCCCAGCGAAGTGGGGCAACCTATTACTACAAAATTCGAAACAAAGTTGATTCCAAATATCTACGTTGCTATATACAAAGAATCAAGCAATTTTACATTAACCACACCTCATCGATGTTTCTTCTTAGCCCCTAATCTCCAAATTGAACAACAAATCAGCAACTGCAGCTGAATCACAGAGACAGGTCAGAGACAGAAGGCGAGATTATCGAATGCAGTCACAACAAAGTTCAAGCTGAGCGACTCACGCTCGAGGCAACAGTGAGAGCCGTGTTTGTGACGGGGATTTAGAGCAATAAAACGATTATTCGGAATTCCGGTGATGATATTTCGTACAAATGTAGAATGTTGTTTGTAATATGGATGTTGTTGAATGGAACGGGGTTTCCTGAAATCATTTACGACATCTTTGGTATACATAATTAGGTGCTGCGGACCTAAAGCTCCTTCCCAGATGACTCCACCGACACCAAACTTTAGTTTAGAGATGTCCCCACTTACGCTTGCCGCTTAGGGGTGGTTGAAACGTATTGATGACAACCAGCCTGGTAGTTGTCCAACAGTGCCACAAGATTTCACTTGCAAAAGTATGCCTGGGATGCGACACCCGATCAGCTGCCCTTTGCATATCAAGAAGCGCAATATTCATGATTTTTTTCCTACCATCAGCCCCTGCGACTGAGCTCATAAGTCATCTTAGAAATTCGAGCATGAACGGCTTTTCAGCCAGCTCTCTTTATTGTCTTTCAAAAGCGTATTTGTGAGGAGACGGGCCGTGGCCTTATTTTTAACCATTTACAGGATTCTTGAAGCAATTAGGGCGTGGTTCAGGGGACCATGGTTTTCAAGATCTCTTTGGAAACCTATCTTGCTGAGCTGGATGATTGAAGAATTTTGCTACTGATCCAAAAAGGAACCATATTCCGTACGTAGGTTGGAAAAGTTTAGCTGAACGATTGGGATGTCGGAGCCACCTGAATAAACAAAACGGCCAGTGAGATGCCATCCCGGCCAGTGGTAAAACATGTTTTCACGGAAGTCAGTAGACCACAAAGGTCCTCTAGGAGTGCTGTATTGGAGCAATGATTAAGATTTGGATAAATGTGGTCTACTGCCTCCTATATGTCATTAGATAAGAGGCATCTATTCCAGTTTTGAAAACAGGTAAAACAGAATGGACTATTCCGTCAGGCCTCGTGGCATGACCTATGGGTTGTTGGAAGACCAGTGTAAAATGCCCACTTCCACCTGTTTCCTTCGACCCTTTTCTTCGTCGCCCTTCGCTTATGAGCTGTGACCCACAGCCGTATTCACCTCTGTGCTACCGGGATTATTTTCTTCTCTCAATTTATCTTCCATATTTAAGAGTCACAAAGAGAATTTATCATGATTTTCCTGAGTAATTCTGTGCCTTGTGATCTAATCCCACATATTACTTCCAATCACTACTATTACCGCGTTATAACACGCCAGTAACCCTTGCTTCCACTCCTCTTACATATATATATATGTATATATATATACGTATACATATTCACCCGGCTTCCTTCACTATCTCGTCGGCCACTTACCTCGCTATAGTCCCGCTGCTCCCCCTGGTGTGCGTCCACCCCGCCAATATCTGTGTCTCCCACTCACAGCACAGCAAACATTCCACAACATTTTTGCTAGCTGGCACAAAATTCACGATTTTCATTTCTCGCTCCCGGTTTAACATCGAATTTTATACCTACCGAATGCTGTGTAGCACTGCTCATTGCTATCTAACCCCTTTCCATGCCAACCAATTTATTCTTCATTGCCTGTCGTTACCGCAGTTGTTTAAACCGACCTTCAACCTTTCTCACGTAAGGCTCCCAGCTTTTAGCCATCTGCACTTGGACTGATCGGACTCACCATGTGATCTTGACTTCCGTGTTCACCGGGATTCCCCTTCAATCCGTCTAGGGATTCACTTACAGTCCCATATAGTTCCTTGTTGTGCATACACTTGTCGTACGTTTATCTCCCTTTCATCTCTCTCCTTAGTGCACTTAGTTTATGTCTGCCATGCTTTTTTCTACGTTTTCACGGGATATCTGTCCACAATATCGCTCGTGAAACTTTGATCTTGTGTGGCATGCTTTGGACGTCTCCGTGGCTAGCTGTTATTATTATCATACGTATCTGCTGACTAATCGGCATGTATCCAGAAGCCGTGGAAATCTAGGGTGCAACCTTATGGTCACCTCCCTTGAAGCTGCTTTTAACTTTGGTGCATACATTCTCGACAATAATGGTAAAGATAAGATCCAGTGTAATTTTTTCTTGCGTGAGTGATAAAAACATGTTATGTCCAGTTAGCAGCTTAGATACACAAAAGGAAACCGTAAAGTTTTGGGCGAGAACAGAGAAACTGCCTGCAGATTTTTGTCACGGTGAAGTCGCTAGCTAAGGTTTTGGCGGTTAGAAGGAGGTCAAAAGCATAGACTGATTCATCTATTGTTGCTGCCAGTTTGAGAATATCCCGGTTTCGATGGGAGTTAAATGCATTCTGTATGCAGTTGTTGGTCTTTGATAGTGAACAAGGCAGAGTCCAGAATGTTGTCGATAAATGGAAGGTAAAAATTATTCACAGTGAATGTTTGGTATATGTGATGCGGCCACCCCCGAGCAGCGAAGGTAACCTGTGTGTGGTGAATTGACAACCTGGTATGGAACCGCGGTCTTCTGGAGTGTGATTTATCAGCCACATCTAGTTGATTTGTGGGATATCCGAGCGCTGATCCAATGTCAGTGCTCGAAGTGATGGCAGTCTTGTTTAAAGGGAGCTGGCTTTAAATAGGAAGACCGAGATGGTGGTTTTGATCAAGTTTGCTGTAGAGATAGCAGTAGCCTCATTGTGGTTGGGTGGAGGGAGACCTCCGGGTGAAGCGTAGTCTACGACAGGCTAGTTAAAGTCCGCCTGGGTTAATGGAGACTCAGTCAAGGAAAACGTTTTGCCAGTGATCAGCCGTGCTACCGGGTTACATGCAGAGACGAGATTTGGCGTGAAGTCAGGGGGCGCCATTTGGAAGGGCTGAGGCCTGGAGGGGGTGGATAGAACCAAGATGGAACTGGTGGAAGAAAGCGGTGGTAAGGACCTCGGGAAGTTTGGTGCTTGTGCAAAGAGCTTGCTTAGATAGGAACATTTTCTTTGGGCGACGAGTATGGACGGAAATACGGGGCGGCCTGGAAGTTGTTTGGTGGTTGAGGTGTGGGAAAGGGTTGCGGAATGCAGTTAAGTATCCCTGTGGGGAAGTGGATGGGAGAATAGAAACGTTTGACGGAACAGGATTAACCAGATGACGGGATGGGTCGTGGAAGACAGTAGTAGGAGTGACATTTATTGTTATTTTTGGTAAGGAATAGGAAAAAGGCAACAACCCATAGGTAATGCCACGAGGCCTGACGGAATAGTCCATTCTGTTTTACCTGTTTTCAAAACTGGAATAGATGCCTCTTATCTAATGACATATAGGAGGCAGTAGACCACATTTATCCAAATCTTAATCACTGCTCCAATACAGCACTCCTAGAGGACCTTTGTGGTCTACTGACTTCCGTGAAAACATGTTTTACCACTGGCCGGGATGGCATCTCACTGGCCGTTTTGTTTATTCAGGTGGCTCCGACATCCCAATCGTTCAGCTAAACTTTTCCAACCTACGTACGGAATATGGTTCCTTTTTGGATCAGTAGCAAAATTCTTCAATCATCCAGCTCAGCAAGATAGGTTTCCGAAGAGATCTTGAAAACCATGGTCCCCTGAACCACGCCCTAATTGCTTCAAGAATCCTGTAAATGGTTAAAAATAAGGCCACGGCCCGTCTCCTCACAAATACGCTTTTGAAAGACAATAAAGAGAGCTGGCTGAAGAGCCGTTCATGCTCGAATTTCTAAGATGACTTATGAGCTCAGTCGCAGGGGCTGATGGTAGGAAAAAAATCATGAATATTGCGCTTCTTGATATGCAAAGGGCAGCTGATCGGGTGTCGCATTCCAGGCATACTTTTGCAAGTGAAATCTTGTGGCACTGTTGGACAACTACCAGGCTGGTTGTCATCAATACGTTTCAACCACCCCTAAGCGGCAAGCGTAAGTGGGGACATCTCTAAACTAAAGTTTGGTGTCGGTGGAGTCATCTGGGAAGGAGCTTTAGGTCCGCAGCACCTAATTATGTATACCAAAGATGTCGTAAATGATTTCAGGAAACCCCGTTCCATTCAACAACATCCATATTACAAACAACATTCTACATTTGTACGAAATATCATCACCGGAATTCCGAATAATCGTTTTATTGCTCTAAATCCCCGTCACAAACACGGCTCTCACTGTTGCCTCGAGCGTGAGTCGCTCAGCTTGAACTTTGTTGTGACTGCATTCGATAATCTCGCCTTCTGTCTCTGACCTGTCTCTGTGATTCAGCTGCAGTTGCTGATTTGTTGTTCAATTTGGAGATTAGGGGCTAAGAAGAAACATCGATGAGGTGTGGTTAATGTAAAATTGCTTGATTCTTTGTATATAGCAACGTAGATATTTGGAATCAACTTTGTTTCGAATTTTGTAGTAATAGGTTGCCCCACTTCGCTGGGACTTTATGTTTGTTTCTCTCTACTGTACACAATATCCTCGGTAATCACTGAGAAATAGAATTACACAGCTATTTGGCAAACCGTTCCGCATCAAAGGACAATACCCTGCACGTGAACCAAACATTTGGCCCGTTAGTGTTGGTCATGTTTCCTGATCGGGCCCTAGTATGTGAGGTTGTTCTAGGGAAAGTTCAGTTCCCACACCGTTAAAGCTGATTGGTTGTCAGCTGCGTAGGAGGAGAAGCAGGCTGCAGAAAATTAGAGTTAGATAAGCAACGTAGGTTGTTTGAGGTAAGGCATGAGAAGAAAATGGCGAAACCACTTTTGGGACTCGCTGAGGAGGAAAACTCAGTCACAAGAAGTGCAGTAATGCGCAAAGAAATATAATACCAATAATACTTCATTTCGGGGACGCTCGAAGCACACCTTGCGCATGATAATATTTGCCCTAAGCGACAAAGTGGACAGGCAAAATTCATGAGAAATTTAGAAAAATGCAAGACAAAGGAGGGGTAGGTAGAACTAGATGGGAGATGAGAGGGTGATAAATGTATGCACACCGAGGAATATTGGAAGAGTCTAAGTGAACCCAATGATGGAATCAAAAATGTGCCCGGCGACTTTGAAAGTCAAGGTCAAATGGAGGAGCTGGCTGAGCCAAGCGGAGGGGGTCAAAACCCGTGGGTTCTTCATGAGGGCTGACAACTGGCATGAAATACTTTGGTAACGAGAAACGATGAAGAAATGAAGGAAAGAGAAGAGAAGAAAGGAAGAAGAAGAAATTGAGTCGTATGGCTAGAGATTAGGTAGCCATGAAGTGTGCCTCATTGCAATAAATGAACGGTGTCAATTTGGAAACAGGGAGCGATTAATGCAAGACGCAATAAGATGGCAGCAATGGTGCAAAAGGATCAAGACACGGTAAATGTGAGGCACATATATGGACAAAATGGACGCATATCACGAGGGACGGTGGCATAGTGGCAAGGGACCTGGCCGGCAAAGAACTGGAGAGCGCAGAGGAAACATGTGGATACATGCATATACATGTAAATTTATATGTAAATATATATATATATATATATATACAAGAGCAGGAGAAAATAGCAGTGAATGGATAGAACACGGAAGTATCAGTGCTTGGAAGAGACGGGTAGAGTCAGCTCAAATGGGACAGAATCAACTTGGATAAATCCTGATGAATTTGTTTATGACAGGTGAACATGGGGAACATACAAAAAAAGAGAAACGACTTTTGGAGCACGGAAATGGTGGCTGTGAGCAGGAGTTGACAAAAGAGGGAATACGAAGGAGGGGATCGACGAAAACAGGTAAGAGTTAACCTAAAAATCTGAATAATGCAGGCGTATGTGTGGTGACGGTCGATAATGGGTGAAGCGTTGATAAATGAACGTACACTGTGCGGCAAAACGATGGCCGTGAAAAAGACTGGAGAGCACAGAGCGAATGGAAACACAGAGTGGTTGGGGTAGTGTAAAAGATCAGTGGAGAACGGTAACTTTGACTTTAGGCGTACTGTGGTGCAAAGATGCGGCACTTGTAACAGCGAAAAACGTGGATAAGAAATAGAAAAGTGGAGACTCAGAAAGGTCAGGTAATGATGGACCACATGGTTCGAAACTGTACGTGAAAATAATGACTTTACGCTGGCTTTAATAATGGTATATTTCTCGACCGTGGTCGAGACGCACGCGCAAGCGCATGGTCATGGTGTACAACGTTACTCAAAACAATGAACTATACACGAATTCCAAGAAAGCTAGTCAAAATCGTCAGAGGCAAAGCAACATAGCTAGAGTTAGTTTTAATCGACCGAAATTATAATGGTTCGCGCGGCAAATACGGTTTAGTTTCGAATTCGGGTTGGTTGGTGGTGGCCCGTGTGAATGCGAAATATGTCGTGAAAATATAGCGCTAAGGATGCGTTATAAACCAAAATAGTGCAAGCCGTGGATAACGGAGGCCTATTGGGGTTCCATGAACGGAATAAGTTATGAACATGAAGAGATGAAAGAAATGAATGGGAGTACACTCGTGAACTTTGGTGAATATGAGGAGAACGGCTCATTATGAAGACGACGATGGCCCGGAATGACGGATATTCCTGGTCTCAATAAACGGAGTGCATCATGAAAAGGGGAGACATGAACAAAGTGTGTGGAAATGGACTAGGAAACGTTGATGAATGTGGAGGAAACAGCAATCCATAAAAAAGGTGAGTTTAGGTTCAGCATCAATAACCCGTATCATTCAGAAAAAAGGAGCGCAACTTGGACGGAACGCGGAAAACAGCACAGCCCGAAAGGCACACTGACGGTGCCTGTGACGAGCAGAATACGAGGCAAATGAGCGCGCTGGCCGAAGAAAACCAGGTAAGAGACGACCAATCAGATCGTTTTACTGCAGATAACATAGGATGGAGACCGAGAAGAAAAAAAGAAAAGTACCCGGACAGAAAAGCCTGTGATTGAACGAAAGGCACGAGAAATACGTGTGCGTCGGAGTTGGGATGGTGGAACTGCAGGGCTGCGTGCTTGCGGGCGGTTACACAAGTGGATTGAGCCAGAAGTTGCTAATCGGGGCACTGCCTAAGAGAAAGAATCACGGAAGAACTGTGGAGATAAACATGGAAAATATGGTGGTGGTCAAAATATAGTAAATTTGGTCGTAAAAATGCAAAGGTTTGAATGGCGAGTTCTTATATGGTGATTGATCATGGTTACGGATGTGTCTGATGCGCAATGGTGGGAGGTATGCAATGGACAAAAAACGATATCGCAAAATGGTAGCTAGTGAGGTATGCGATCAATGAGCTTCACAAGCATACGGAGGTACTGAGTGAATAGAGATCAGGGTCCGACAAGCGCGAAATGGTTGGAAAGGGAAATACTTTGGACTTGGGCAGAGTAAAGTAGATAGGGCTAGGGTGACATCATGTAGCGAGGGCTGTCATGAGGAAAAACGGTAAGAACGAAAATAGAACGGGTAGGTGTGCATACAGAGGTGGAACGACACGAAATGAAAGTGATAATAGTACTGACAAGAACGATAGATGACCGAATCCTGGTGGAAGAAGAACGGTGGGAGCATGCGATCCGAAGCCGACAGCGATGAGTGCGTTGAGGCGAGGAGAGTTGGATCGTGCAGTCCGCAACCGGTGCTAGTGGGTGTTGCTGACCGTGCGCTGGACACCCAACCTAAAAAACACTTTTTGAGGTGAACACAGGAGGTGTGATCCACCAGCCTAATCGCACTCGTATATCGTTGCGGACGGCTTGCACGCCCGATGAGCGCCGGCCAAAGCGGGGGATCTGACCGCGCCCCAAAACGTTGGGATTGGCGTTAATGATAGTTGATAGGTGCACAGAAGGCTGATCAACCACGATAAGATTATATGATCCAGGATCGATTAGTCAGGTTTCGAGAATTTGGACAACAGAGACAGCGGAGACGGCGAGTGGTAGACGGCCGCACAGCATTATTATCCAGGTGCACCAGCGGGTAAGATACTCGGTATAGTGTCCAAAGTGGTTGGCCGTCATCGAGGATCACTGGAAGAGGAAACGAGATAGAGCAACGCAGTCTGGGTTTGGCCCAGCTGAGGATCAACGATTAACGGAAGAAGAATAAAAGTGAAGCACGGTATCATCGATGCAGTGGATCCCTAAGACAAATTGAGACCATGGAAAGTAAGACTAAGGAAGGAAACGGATGAGTGGGAGCTAAAAGTTTCAGTAAAGGGGGTTGGTATTTGACCTAGAGTAGTCGTTTACCAGAAGAGAAAAATAAGTTTTGCATGATGTTATGGAGAAAACTTAGCTGGGGAATATGGTGGGAGCAAAATCGGCGACGTCATGGCTAAATGTTGAGATCGGTTAGTGAGCCACGTCAAGTAGGAGAAAAGCGACTGAATCTTCCAGTCCAAAATCTCTGGGATAGTAGAGGAAGTATACGTAGTGGTATCTGATATTGGAAAGAGGCTACGCTAGCAAAAGAATATCGAGGAGCCTTGAGTTACTTACCATGCTTGGGCTAATAATTACAGGACAGTAATATATATACATATATATACTTAGATATGTGTATGTTTATACGGTGGACCAGGGTGTGGTTACTGCTTCATTTCTATAGCTTCGTTGTTGCATGCTAAAGGAGATTAAGGGACAGTATTCGAGAATGGGCCTGGAATGAACTTTGCACTTGCAAGGAATGCTCTCCCTGAGCTGGGAGGACTTGAACAGAAGGCCAAGAAACGTTTTAGCCTTTGCCGTTTGTGGGTGGCGGTACGGGCACATCGGGGGTGCAGTTTAGGTTGGAAAAAGGCAAGCTGTCGCGATGGGAGGGAGTGGAAATCAGATTCAAAGGGGAGTATATGAGTGTTGAGGCCGGTGGAGGTCTAGGTGGGGTTGCTTTCGGTCCAGCTGGAGTAAATAAGGCAGTGAGAGGGGCTGCTGAGGGGTAGAACAACTGGACACAACCGAAGGAGGAAATGTCAGAGGAAATAGAAAAACCTGTGGAATTTGACGGGCCGATAGTAAGCAGAGGCGATCGGGAGCATTTGGGAAACACCGGCCAGTCGGAATTGAGTAATGACTGCAGGGAGTTGCAGAGGGCAGGTTTAAAGATGTTTAAGGAACAAGGGTGTGGAAAGGTAGATTAAGCTGCACGTTATGGGAGGGGTAAGCCAAGTTGGGTGGAACACCAAATATGAGGCATTTAGTATCGGGAGAAGTGGAGATAGTTTTCAAGTGAGGAGTACGACGTAAGGCAGAGTGGGCGGCGTGTGGAGGCCGTATTTTGGTATTGACAGGCAGCAAACGCGGTGAATTCGTAGGACCCAACGACGCACAGAAACAAGGGGTACTTTTTAGGGTCAAAACCGGATTCGGTGAGTTAGGGCAGGTTGATTAAGGAGGAGACAGTTGGATGAAGGAGGGATTTTTGATAAGAGTGGAAAGACTGGTAGACCTAGTCCTCTAGACGGTGAGTGGCTTATCACCGGAGGGAACGAAGAGCGAATTAGAGTTTGGGTTGCGCACAACAGGTGATGAAGTGGAAAAGCGAGGCAATAGTTGGCATCTTTTACTGGGTGTCAGTAAGAGAGGAGAAGCGGACATGTCTAGATCAGCAGTAGTGGGATCAAATTTCGAAGAGTTCAGTGCGGGAGCAGATGAGGAGGCAGAGGTTAGTTGTGAAGAAGCGGAAGGTGCGTGTGAAGAAGAGGTGACGGAAACTTGAGAAGAAGCGGTGGATTGTCCAGCTGTCTGTGTCGAAGGCTCAGGATTATCAGGCGTCATTCTCGTAGAGAAAGTCAAGAAAGATCTAACAACTTCCCTTTGGAGAGGGGTTCACCTTCTGTCACGCATTTTGATAGACTCCCTGGCAGATAGATCGTCTAAAAATCGCATAAGGATTGGACAGTTAGAGCGTTGAACGCGCTTACGCAGCCTCGATATTTGACAAGGAAGATGGGCCATATCATAAGCATTCAACAATATATGCTTGACATACTTGAGCGGTGTTCTGTCTGGGACAATAAACACGACTGCATTACGGGAGTTTCTTACTTTTATGAGGACTTCAGACGCAACAGAGTCGATAAAGCGGCCGGCTGCTGTTAGGTTTTTGGGGGGTAGAATGTTCGATGCTGTCAGTGATGCACAGTAGGGGGGTGAGTTTAGATGCCATATCTTTCAACTTCAGAAGCTGAAATGCTCTGGTCTAAAACAGCCCTTTTTTCCGTCGTCAAGCTTATAAAGTCACAGAGGTCAACGGAGCATTGTTTTGAGGCCGCGGGATTTTCAATTGGCCTATTTTCCCTGGTAACCAGAGTATGAGAGGATGGGGCATTATTGGAAGTCTTCTTTACATGGCACTTTGAAGTATCGAGAAAACGCTGTGAGTGAAGCGAAACAGTAGGGCAAACTAAAGCCAGGTTGGACTTTACCGCTGAAAATGATCCCCTGGATTCCTCTGGGTTACCGGAATACTCGAAGAAGCTGTCATTTTTAACATTTCCCAAGATAGCTGGGTGTAAATTAAATCGATGACAGCACACAATGCGACCATGTGTAGCCTTGAAAGCATCCTTGGTAGTGCATGGGTCAGAAGCTGTGATTTCCTCAGTGGTATGAGCACATTTGTGGTCTTCCTCACGAGGTAAATTCGCTATTTCTTGGGTGTCTTTGGTAATGTTCGGCCGGACGTGCAATCACTACATAGAGCTAATATTTATAAGGACTTGACATGAGTCGTGCAATGCCATGTGTTGGTTATCCCTTTATAGTTCATTTAAACTGGTGCTTGAGTTCTTCAGCTATTGGCCTCTACAGGTTTGGAAGCATGGTTTGGCTGGTATAGGCGCAGGTTTGTGGGCGAATTAATGCAGTAGCCGCCAGGAGCCCCCAGATGCCCGCCAAACGCCTGAGCCGGCTGGAATCAGACCGTAACCGTTGGCCCTTCGATACGAAGAGCAACGTTGCAAAGTCAACAAGCTCACAGAAACCATGCTGCCTTTAAAGTTTCCATCCGGGCTTTGAGAAGGATGCCCCACTATCCAGCAGAACCTAAAAAAGATAATAATGATAATAATAACGATAATAATAATTATGGAATGAAGGCTTGTTTTGGAGACGTCCGAAGCATGTCAGGTGCATGATCAAATCTATGCAAGCGACAGAATGAACAGACAAATTTCGTGAATGTGTAGAAACTTGCATGACAAAAGTAGGATAAAAAGGCTCAGAACGAGGAATAAAAGGGGGAAAAGTATGATAGGTGTATGCACACCAAAGAAAGGATAGGCAGTTTACCTGAACCCAAGAGCGGATCCATACGGATGCCCTGCGAGTAAGAAAGTCAAGTTCAAATGGGGAGCCTGACTGGGTTGCTTTCTGTGGTCCAGAAGAGCGTTATTTAAAAAAATTGGCGTCGATTCGAGTGGGTGCGCGATAACTTAGTTGCCACTTTCGGCAGAGTACAGCAATTTGTTTAAATATACAGTCCACGGTATACCATACGCAAATTTGGGAATTGTACAGCAAAACCGTGAACTATACAGCTAAAATGATCATGGGAAGGAAGAGGCTCCAATTCTATTTGTTGACCTAAATAATGATGTAGATGTGTATGGTTTATTCGCCTCATATATATATGTATACATGCACACGTAAATACATATTTGCATATATATATATATGTATATATAGGTACATGTGTATATATATATACACGTGTACATATTTACATGTATATATATATATAGGTCTATATATATATTGATATGCATCTACGCACACGTAAATACATATATGCATATATATACATATATATATGTATATATATTTGGATATATATGTATATAAACGTGTACTTACGTATATAACCACAATGATGATCTCATGTGTATAGGGAGTACTTTTGTGGAATTATTCGATCAACTCCTGCCTGGACGATTTTGTTTCCGTGACCGCAATGTTGTATCATTGCACCCACCTAAGCCAACATCTAACTACGCGAGCTGAAGCACGACTCCCATTAGACGCACTTGCCTACACATAAACCACCCACATACTAATACGTTGCACCTAATGGACGGACCCATTCCGTAGCGAATGCAAAATGGAGGGCAAAATAAAGAATAAGACTTGTGTTGGAAGATGGTGGTTCAATGGTACAAAATGATCCTTTGATGCACACTTCCGCGCAGAAGCTCTACGGTCATAACGGTGGATCGAACGGCGTCCATCACCGTCGATGTTGTAATATTTTGCCGTGTTTTCTCTGTAAAGTAGAAATGGAATAAATTATTATCTGCTTTTACCTTGTGCAAGGAAAAACGAAAATCGCAGTTGTAACTCACTTATTTTTGATCAGCCAGACAGTGGACGCAAGCGTGGTTCTCCTCGTTCCCGAAGTTTGCACTTTGATAGTGCTTCCAACAAGGGCAAAGGCTGCACTGCACCCGCTCGGTTTCCTTGTCCAAATCTACTTCATGATCTTGAAGATGACAGACACTGTACTCATTTTCCACGATCGATGAATGCGGCCTTTCCAGACGGCGCCTTTTCTGCTGGATCCGGTATTGTGCGGAGTTTGTAGTATGCAAACGTCTGAACTGTACGAGCTGCAAACGATGCCCTGCCAGCCGAATGTCTTGTTCATCCGTGTTTCTAAGCACTACTGTCGCCTTACTTTTTGAGGAATTAAGAACAACCGGTACTCGTTACGTCCTGGGTATTTGCCTGACCGTAGGCTCACGTCTTGTGCCACTTAGTTTCCCAAGGTACCTATTAACAGTGTGAAGGCCGCCCAAGTCTACTGTTGTATTGATAGCTCTGTCAGTGCAGCTTATGCCCGGACCCTATGACTGTGGCTAAGCAGTTCAGCTGACAAACATGAGGTACCCATTTGTCGTTAGAAAAGCTTCCTAAAGCAACCGATATATCCTTCCTGACGTCTTCGCTGACGGACAACGTGTGACTAGGCTTGTGCGGGGGCGGAATTTCGTCTATTTCCGCCCACAACCTTGTTGACATTCCAACCGACAACGGGAGTCGAACTTCTACAGCTCATCGACCTACTGCTAGTCTATGGAATCCATATCCTATTTTGTCAGTCACATGCAGAATATGGTTGTATGAAATCGACCACTGTTTAAAGAAGTAACAAGTGCAACTAGGGTAAAGACTCATTCTAATAGTCACTTTGCATGACCGACGGCAAATGAGAAACCATCCGCCGCCATTAGGAACAATACTCCTAACCTGATGCAAAAGCACTTGTTTCTCAAGTGCGACACGAGCGATGGTACTTAATCGGGTCAAAAACCCTGAGTACTTATCCATTCCAGCGGACGATCGGAAGGAACTAACTAACTGCTTACTTAGTCTACGGCGCCTAGCTTCATCTAAATCCTCCGTTCGTCTTAAAATTCCAGTGAAAACTTCTACTGGACACGATCTGGCAGGTAGCCCTTCCTTTAGGTGGTGATTCTCAACCTCGACCCTGGTGGCAGTAGACGTACCGAAGGTTTCCATGTTCATTACATTATAACCCTCCCACATTGCTTCATATGGCAACCAAGTTCGGTTCAAGTAGTTCGTGGCCTCTGCACTACGTCCAAGAATGGCGGCCTTGAATCTATCAGATATCACCCTATTGGAGGCGTAAACCAAATTGCGCATCCACTGACGGATGCTTTGTTGGTCATTTGGGGACAAGCCATGCGAGCGATAACAATGACGCTTCATATCTCTAAGAACATGGAACCGACAGAAAACTGATTCTTCTCCTGGATACGTAACCGCAAATCCACTGTACTGCGCAAAGCTTTGATCTAATATAATGGTCTTCAAGTTCGCTGCACACAGTAACCTGGCTCTCATATCTGTGGTTGCACGCAGATAACTGCCCTGCTCTCGTCAGGAAGCAGGGCGTAGAATATTGAACGACCTAGGCCGCTATCGTCTATCAACATGCACCGCCAAACAAGGTAGCCACCGCAGTTCAAATGGTGGGCGGCATCCGCTAGCAGTACCTCACTATATTTATCCGCCAGAGACTTCACGGTCTGTGGAATGTGAAATGCTAACCTGACTGCGCCTTCCCGCAATATGATTCCCAAATAACCCTTGCCAGTCACTAGTTGTTGAAACTTCAGAACATCACTCCGGCCATCTACGGCATTCGCCTTGGCCCTCGGGTAGTAAATATCACTTACGGTGAATTACCGGTTGAACTTTTGGCGAGAGTATTCACATATTCCACCGGACCTACGGAAAGTGTCCAGCAATTCTAATATGTGTGACTCTTGTTTGGGAGTCAAACGCCTAGTATTATGGTAGAACCTATCGCTGATTAGATGGAAATCGTGATTATGCTGCAGACCTTGACCAACGACTTTGTATTGCATTCCAACGGCACGAATCCTCACGAATACCTGGCTTTGAGTATTCTTATATCTGAAAAGTAAAGATAGATTTGCTGTGCGTTGCATACCTGATGGCTGTCCTATTTCGGCTTCGATTGTGCACGCAGCAAAATTTAACCCGGTAGTATGGGAAATGTTTCGGTAGTGCACCCGGATGCTTTCGAAGCCAGTTCTCAGCACTAACACTCTCGTACACGTAAAACGAGGTAGAAGCCTGTTACTGAAATAACCGAAAGTCCTCCTCGAACCTTGAGAACAATTTATAGGCATCTTTTACATGTCTTGAGAAACTCTCAGAGTCATCAACGGAAGCACGTGCAACGGCTACGACAATCAACAGGCCTGAGCGGTAACAGCCTTGCGCAACCGTTATATACTACAAAGTGGCCAACTGAAACAAAAGTCTTTGCAAAACTAGGAACACCATTCCTATTTTCCGCAAAAATGACTCCATCAGCTGGAAACATTTTCTTCAGTGTTCACGAATAACTCCAATTTGGCCATCATTAAGGTTGGACCACAAGACACTATCGCCCGACTAGTCTAGGTGAAGACATCTGAAAGCCCACTGCTATACGTGAGAGGTACTAAAAATCGACATAAGGAACTGTGATAGCGGGAGACGATGAAGAAAAAGGTAATATGCACTGCAATGGATTGGACAGCTATGAAGCTTTGGTACTCTGTAATGGATGGTCGACGGGCAGGGCACAAAGCTCGATGTAAAACAGGGAGCGGGCAACGCAGGACTTTAAGGGTGGATCAGATGACAAAAATGATTTGGAAGGAATGGATAAGGTAGATGCGAGGCACAGATGCACGAGGAATGGACGCTCATCATAGAGGTCGGCGAAAGGATAGCGAGAAAACGACCGTCGAGCAACTGCAAGATGCGGAGCAAATGCATATATATGTGTACATACAGGAGGAGCAGGAGCAGCAAAAATTGAGTCCAAGAAAAAAATGCGGTATTGGAAGGGGAAGGTAGGGTTAGATTGAATGGTTGTAGAATTAACTTTGAAGTATCTTGGTGAAGTTTCTTCGTGACAGGTGAACACGGCTGATCATTGGAAAGAGAGAAAAGAATTCGGAAGCCAGAAAATGATGCCGACTGTGAATAGCTCTCCTTGAAAGGGGAAGATGAAAAAAAGTATCGGAGAGAACAGGTAAGAATGGGTCTAATAATCCGATTGATGTAGGTAAGCTATGTGGTGCCGGCCGAGAATGGGTAAAGCCTTGGTAAATGGACTTACATTGTTCGGCAGGAAGATGACGGCAACGGAAATGGCTAGGTAGCGCAGAGCAAAAAAATACAAGGTGGGGAAGGATACATGGGAGGTGAGACTGTCTGTGGTCCAAGGAGGCAGTAACTGTGACGGCTAATGGCGCAGGAGAGACATGAGTGAGAGGTACCAAAGAAAACGGGTAATGGCAGATCAAACTGTTTGAAGCTGCGAAAGAAAACCATGACGTAACATCGGTTTCACTTTCGGCGGAAAGTAAAAAGGCAGAACAGCCTGAAAGGAGCGCGGAAAATTTGTGTGGCGAGCAATATACAAAACAGGAGATGAGAGCATGGACCGAAGAGACAGGTGAGACATACCAATCAAATCGTCTTACTACAGGCGAAACACGAAAAAGGCTGAGGATAAAGAAGCACTGGGACAGGCAAACCTGTGGATAAACACAACGCACGAGAAATGAATGCTCGTTGGAGTTGGGGCAACGGAACTTGGGAGCTGCTTGCCTGCAGGCATTTTTACAAGTGGATGAAGCTGGAGAATTGCTAATCAAGGCACTACCCAATGAAAAGATCCACAGGGGAATTGCGGAGTCAGGCAATGAAAATATAAAGGTGGTGACTACACAATAGATATGGTTGTAAGTGATGCCAAATTCAGAACAGCGAGTTCTGATATGGGAATTGGTCTTGGGTTCTGGTGGGACTGGTGCGTGATGGCATTAGGCTTGAGAAAGGAGGAGGAGGTAGGATTGGGGAGAACCGTGGGCAGTAAGGCTTAAGAATGCGAATAATGGGCTTTATGAGCATAGGGTGAATAGAGACTACGAAAGGGCAATGACGGTATGGGTGGAAAATGAAATATTGGCCGACGTCGGCAGGGTAAATTCGGTGGGATGATAGTGACGTGCAATGAGAAGTGACAAGGTGAGAGTCGATAGGAACGAGGACAGAATGGGTTGGTATGTACACCTTGGGAGAACGACAAAAATGAAAGTGATGATAGTGATTGGTAGGCATACCGCGGCTGAACAAGGATGGTTGGAGCATGCGATCTGCAACTGACAGCAATGGAGCCCGCAATCTGCACCCGGTGCTAGTGGGTGGAACTGGCCGTGCTCTGGACTGCCAACCTGAGAAATACTTCAAAGGGGACACAGTAGGTGCGATCCACCGGCCCATTTGCGCTAGCACATCGGTGAAAACGGCCTGCACGCCCGATGTGCGCCGGCCATTGCGGTGGATCTGACCTCCACCCGCACCGTCGGGAATGTCACGAAAGTTTACTTAGGGTTATGCACGTGGAGCGTAGTTCAACTATGAAGGTTTGTTTATCCTTAAAATGTTGATGCTTGTTGATGCGCTTGCTGAGCTCCGGCTCACCGAGTTTTCTTTCTGTCTTTGCAGATCGTACAAGTGCGACCCCCACAGAAGACACTGCATACCTCATACTACATCAATGAACCTATCATTCCGGCACGGTCTCATCTTCTGATTTGGAATGTCTTGGAATTACATCGGTCGGAACTAACCGTGATAAACAAAACATTTTAGAAGCTTCCAAGGCGTCCCTTGGCAGGTCGCTCAATACCATCTTGTTCTGTTCAACGAATGGCTGTCATATCGAACTGAACCGAGGATATTGGTGGATATTGTCTCTTCGGCGCTCATTTCCTGATCACAAAATCACTGAACAACTGTGAGCTTGTGTCACACCATTTGTTTCATTTTAATTCCTAATGTACATACCCTTCTGGCCTTTGTATCACAGCAAGCTCCTCCGCCCATCTTAGTCTGCTAGTGTCGTCTTAGATATTGTTGACCTTAATCTAGAGTACCATATAGACGGAGTAGTACTCTATCAAGGTCAGGTTGGCACATCGCCCAGTAGTGAATGGAAGGTGCTCCGCGGTCGAGATTCGTAATGAACTAAAGCGAAGATGAAATAAAAACGAGCAGCATTTCGGATAGCGTTGATGTAAAGTCGCTGGGGTGAGTAAACCGATGAAAAAACCTTCCAAAAGTCACCGACGAAAAACTAAAGAATTCTTGGTGATGGCGAACATATACTTGAACCAGTGGCTCAAATGATCCGGAAAATAGAAGTATAAACAGAAGGAGTTGTGGTGTTCTCTGAGTAGGGGAATTGTGTAAATGAACAGAGTCCGATTTACCACTGAATTATTACCTACTATTCATCAAGAGGTTGTGGGGAACGCACTAATAAAGAAGCGTATGTAGATGTTCGAGTCTGGAAATTTGGTAGAGCAGAGTGACGAAATTTGACCGGTGAGTGAAATACGATTCGATTAAAAAGGGTTCGATACAGGTTGATTAAAGAACAAAAGTTGCTGACAGGGTGGACAGAGGAGTTTATATACGATGATCTTATGAAGTCATATGGGGGTGGTGCATAAATGATACTGTCAAAACATGTAGACCATTGCTTAGAGGGACAAGCTGGTAATAGTCTGAAATGGGGCATTCGGGAAAGAAACGAAAGGCCAGTAATTTGGCTTACGTATAGTTCATTTCAAGCAAAGGTTTAGAGAAGTCGCATTTGCAGCCGTCTTTGGCATAGATGCCTAATCGTGGAGGCTTGATGGAGAAATAGCAATAAGTAATAGGTGGGTGAAATAGTGGCCAAATATTGGTTTCTTGGAGGTGACCCCAAGACTGACAGACGGAAATGCGATATTACAAAGAAATGGGCACATTAGTGGTATATATGTTTGATATCTGATGAAATCAGCTGGACGTAGTACATCACTTGAACCTTCAAAAAGCGCAGATAATTTTTCTTCGGAGTCCGTTGAGGAAAGTCCAATCTGAGACTTTGGGGTGGGGGAGACAATCAGATTGACGGCAGACAATGTTAAAGGTAGTAGATTTTCAGCCAAATTTATGGAAAAAGCACTTAATGGGTTGTGTTGCAGGTGGCCGACCATGATATCTTAGTGGAGCTGCGGAAGTGGTTTATAGGTGGGTTAAAAGTGATACAATTACGGATTTGTCTGGGCTTGTTGGTGAATAGTATGGGAGCATCTAAAGTGGGTAACAAAGTGGATGCGGGAGGTGGACATATAGTAGACTGACACAGTAGTATAAAAATAGTTCACCTAAACAGTTCTCAGGAAGTGCAGGTGGTTGCATAGCTGGATGCGTTTAAGTCTGACGCGGAAAGCTGAGTAAGCAATCGATCTGTTTATGTCCTGGATTGTGGATGCTTCATTACCGAAGCAAACGTCATGAAATGCAAATGACTAAAT
The DNA here is from genome assembly GCA_948099385.1 of Fasciola hepatica. Lineage (NCBI taxonomy): Eukaryota > Metazoa > Platyhelminthes > Trematoda > Plagiorchiida > Fasciolidae > Fasciola > Fasciola hepatica. The sequence continues at coordinate 2,947,325 of CANUEZ040000060.1, read as the reverse complement.
GTAAGGAGATGCAACGGAAGGATACAATGGAAAATAAAGCTGGTGTCACGCAGAGGAAGCACTGAAAGGAGGACCATTTCGTGTTTTGTGGTATTGTTGGCAGGTGAGAAACGGATCTTTAAATGATGGTTTTCTTTAGGTAAGTGGAGTGAGGACATACCGATTACTTAGTGGATGAATGGTCTCTTTAGGGGTATACCAGGAATCGTGATGTTCATAAAATAGAGAAATCGGAACAGGGAAACCGTTTCACCTTTGAGGGTACAGAATCCTGCAACTGGACGAGGTAGAATAAGGGTAAACATCGGATCAGTTCAGACAGAGAGAAGGCTAGTCGGTAGAGATAAATGTTAGAAGAGGCAAATAGTAGGATGCATTTTTGAGCCCAGCGAGTATGTGCATATGCTGATTTGGAACTTGACCAAGCGTATGGCAAATCTCGTTCGGGAAGGTTGGATGAAGCAATGGGTGGCGGCAAAGCAATGCATGGGACCTTGTTTCAATCCACAACCGGTTCCGGTGGGTGAGGCTGGCCGTGAGCTGGACACCCAGCATAAAAACTACCTCACTGACAGGAGGTGCGATCCCTCAGACTAGCTGCGCCCGCTTACCGTTGATGACGGCCTGCATGCCCGATGTGCGCCGGCCAAAGTGGTGGATCTGACCGTGCCTCGCACCATTGGGATTGACATGAGTTTTCTTGGTGGGGCCAAACGGCCGTGGGTATCAGGTGGTCCGCGATCAGGAACCAGATGATACCCGAACGTAACCAAGGGAGCATCAGTCGGGTAGCGTACGAATAGCCGACGGCCAGGTAGATGCATAGGCCAGGCTAGTGACTGGTGTGGTCCCTGGAGTACTCAAAGTCATCTAGAGAAATGTACACATGAGTGAGGGTCTCGAAATGGGGGAAGACTGGAAAAAAGCAGTCTGGGATGCTCCCAGCTGAGGATGAATAAGAATCTTTGCAAAGAGGCAACATTATTAGTCGGTGGCTCTCTGGGACAAACTTTGCGATCGCAGAAGGCATAAAAACTAAGGATGTTTACTCAGTTTCATCTGTCATAGACCACCGGTGTTTACGCGATTCCAAATTCTGGACCCTTCTTCTAGGCTTGGTCACCGGGTATGTCTACATTGAGGAGCTGTTAGGTTTGGGTAACCGTGACGAATTCATCCAACGCAGTTCTAAACCGATGGCTGGAAGTAGAACTTCGTATGTCTCACTCCACAAGTTAGGGTACACTGTGATGAAGAAGTGTGAACGTAAGCTAGTGTTGGTAATGGTGGTTGAAAGGCTAAGAACTCTAGAAGGTATTGGGTAACTAGAAACAGGCGCAAAATGCAACGGATTGGAAGTATATGTCCGATTGTGAAGAATGTTACACAAAAAGGTAAGATGCAGTTTCATATGGCGAAACCAATAAGGCTCTAGTTTAAAAAAGTGGTAATCTTTATGAGTGAGGTTTGAGCTCTATCCAATCAGTCGCTTAGTAAAACTACTTTGAACTGATTCGAAACCGATTCTGTCTGATTTGCGGGCACAAGAAAATATCAGTGGACAGTATTCTAATAAATGCCTGGCATGTGATTTATAAAGGAAGAGAATACAGTCTCGAAGTAGGGAGGAGCGAAGTATTAGCCCTAGGCACTTTCTGCCCCTAGCTACTTGGAGGGCCGAAATTTGCGAGGAACTCAATGTGCAGGAATAGATTTAGCTAAGGTTCCGAAAGACTTGCTTACTAGCAATGGATGAACCACAAAAGGCTAAAGCCCCTGGAGGTAGCTGGCATTTATATCTAAGTACCTCACGTTTTCCAAGTTGAGCACCACCTGTAGAGCTCAGATATATCTTCGGAGATCTTTAAGATAGCCGGGGCGAGGCATTCCAGCTTGAATGAGTAGACAATCTTAATGTCATCAGCAAAAAGAAATGGGGTGTCATGGCTCACTGAGAGGAATATGTCGTTTATATACATAAGGAACAACGGGGGCCAAGGTCACTACCCTGTATACCACCGCTTGTAACCGGTTTAGGCCTGGAACCGTGTCCATTTATTGAGGCAACCTGGGCGCGATTAGACAAGTAAGAATTGAGCGAAGATAGTTATATGCCAGTAACACTAAAGTATTGGACTTTGGCCAGAGGACGTGTGTGTGGCACGCGGTCAAATGCCCCTGACGTATCCAAGTGAAGTACTATAAGGGCCATTCTATTGTCCGCCACTTCGGTAGTGAGATTCAAAAAATCAAGTTGGTAGGTTGCGCAAGGTCATGACCATGGGAAACCATGTTGCCGAGGAATAATAATGTCCATTAGACAAAGGTACTTCAAGATGTGTTCTACGATTTTTCCATTAGCCCAGACAGAACAGGTGTATAGGTAATGGGACTGTAGGTTGTTACCTCATGCAGTTGACTTCTCTTATGGTGCGGGATTATGACTGAGCATTTCCATTTAGATAACTAGAGTGCACGGGTGACTCTGGGATATGGGATGAGTGCCGGTGGAACTTGGGACTTGAATTGTGAAGCTCGAATTGTGATGGGAAACTTGTTCCAGAACTAAGAATAGACAAGAAGGAAAAAATGTGACCGTATGGCCGATTTAGCCATACTAGAACGGTCAATAAAAGGCCTGTGCCCGAGCAAGTAAAGGATTCTACAAGAGAAGCTTACTGCGGCAAAGGAAGAAGACCGGTTGTGGAGCAGTTCACCTAAGAATACTAGGTTTAATCTTAAGCGACGAAGCCAGAGTGTGTCAATATTCTGATGGTAGCATCGTTCTTTATAGTTTTAAGACGCGGAACAACCGAGAAGTTGTTTGATAGAAAGCCTTGGTATGCTTTCTTGCGCAACTCTGTCGAATTCTGTCATGATAGAAAATATTATTGAGCAGTACTTAAGCGAAGGCTCGATGTGGGATTTGTAGATGCTGACCATACTGTCCCGGAGAAGAAGGGATCGGAAGAGAAAGGCCACACCCCTGTTAGCCTTGATAGCTTGGATGGCGGCGTGCTCCAAGAAGTTGAGGGTGCAGGAATGGTCGAGGCCCAAGTCGCAGATAGAAGGTCGACTGGCTATTGTGGACCCCTCAAGAGTTAAGGATCTATGGGCAAATGGAATTTGAGAGTTGGAACCTCCCACTTATCAGTGAGGAAGCTCATCATCCGGGAGTGACACCAGCGGTCAAGTGAAGGGATGTCGGCGGAAATGTTGCAAAACGTAGGGGTAGCATCATTAGAATAGAAAGAGAGGACTATTGTCATATCATCTGCAAAGAGGAATGGCACGCCGTGGTGTGCTGGATTCAGTCGGCCATCCATGCACATCAGAAATAGGAACGGACCCAGTACACTGCCCTGTATGACTCCACTTGTGACAGATTTCGGTTTAGAAGTAATCCCACTGGTGAGGACCACTTGAAGCCGATGAGTGAGATAAGGCAGCAACCAAGAAAGCAGTGAGTCAGCACTGCCAGATGAACGCAACTCAGGGATGGAATGGGGGTGAGGAACACGGTCCAAAGCTTCCGACTGATCAGGGTACACATTCACTAATGCCTGTCCGCTATCACCAGCCTCAGTGACTAGAATGAGGAAGTTAAACTGACATGTGGTGCATGATCGCGACTTGGGAAACCCGTGCTGCCTATCACTCAGAGGGTTTGAAGCCAGAAGATGGGTAGTAATTCCATCTCAGACAATCTTTTCCATTATTCTGGAGATGATAGGGGTAGGATTATTGGGACGGTAATTAGGAGTTCGTGGGCAGGTTCTTCTTTTTTTGTGGAATGATGACTGGACACTTCTAGTTCGACAGTACCGAACTGGATTTGAGTGACAAAGTAAGTGGGTTTGATAACAGAAGCAGAAGGTCCGATCGAACGTTAATTATTGTAGCTTGGAGTAACCCACCTGGCCTAGGATGTGTAGATGCTTTATAGCCTAGATGAGCCTGGAAATATTGTCTACTTGAAATGTTGGAGTAGAGAGAGAAGAGCTGGTGATAGCAAGAGGATTGGAGGGGGGGGGGGCTAGGCATGAGGCGGAGGCCATGTAATTGGCGAAGTAAAGGTTGAAGGCCTCAGCGATATCAGAAGGATTGGTGGCCGAAGTTTCATTCGGTAACACAATGTATTGGATGGCCGTGTCTGTTGCCAACTTCCTAGATTTATGCAGTAGTGAGAGTTTCAGTGTTTTATTGGGATGCCTTAGAACTTCGGCTTCCTCTTCGTGGATCTGGCTTTCCTTTAGGTCCTGGATAGTATCAGTAAGATGCTTCAGTCTCATGAAATGGGCGAAGTCGTGGTTTTGGGGTAGAGTTTTTGCATCTTAAGGGAGGCAAGTTTATATTCCCTAAGGGGGGGGGAGTTTTGGACAATTAGACCAAGCTTCAAGAGGCAGTTTCCCATGTTAAAGTAAAAGTGATCAGCCGCCCTTTGAGAGTCAGCCGTTAGGAAAGGAGCTGTCCAAATCTTGGTGCTGGATGAAATTGGGCAGAGGGTTTCAATTTAAACGGAGAGAATTGTTGACTGGGGTCAGATAGCCTGATGGATAAGGATGAAATGAAACATTATCTGCTACCATTTTATGGTCGCTACCGGGAAGTCTATGCAGAACGGCAACCGAAAAGTTGGAAACGCTGTGAGTGAATATAAGATCCAGGATGTTGGCATTTCTAGTAGGGGTTATAACGTTTCGTACCCAACCCCCAAGGTGGGTATGGGAGACTAAGCAGGTGCTGTATGTATCGTCCAGGATATTTTAGGCCAGCTACAATCACTGGCTATGACTTTCACTGCCGAAGATAATAGAGAAAGGTAACCAAGCGCCCCAGGTGAAGGAGATAGGTCTGCCATAGTAGAGAAGGGTGGGCGACAGACAAAAACAGAGTGCATGACTGTAGATGAGAACCGAATTGTGAACCATAGAGAATCCGGAATTGAGTCGAGTGTGGCATGTCTAATGGGGTTACCGTAGGGGCCTGCTGTAAGCAAACAAGGCACCCACCTCCGCGTTTGTCACCCCTGTTTACTCTAAAGTGTTTGTACCTCTCAAGCAGAATTTCGCTTGTGGGAGCGTGTTCCATGTCCCAGGCTTCAGTGATAAGGACGGTATCAGGACTTGACGTTAGGATAGTGTTTAGGCGAAGAAGCATATTAGGGACGGACCGGGAGTTAAAAAGGATCAGAGATAACCACTTTCATGTGGAAGTGAGTGTCTGGGCTAGGTAACTTAGAGGAGTTCTTGAACGGAGAAAGTGCGAGGGGAGGGACGTGAGTTGTAGCTACGGCCGAAGAAAAGTGAGCTTTGGACGCCTCCGCGATGGCCGCGGACGACCCGCAAATTTATTTTTGGGGTATTACTAAGTGAACGAGAAGACTTTTGACTGAGTATCCTTGCTACTTGTCCCGACTCACTGGGGTCGTTCGGTGCCCGAGTGTGATGACAAAATATGGGTTGATGAAACATTGTCTTGCCCACGTGACAACCTTGGTAGTGAATGGTGTTGCGTGGTAAGAAGGCCTCAAAAGGCAGGCAATGGGAGAGTACGCGGTGGTTTGGCCCCCTGTCGATGCGGCTTGCCCGGGTGGTGAATGATAGGAATCGGCGGTTGGTAGAGGGGGCATATGAAGATTATTTTGGAAGAAGGTAGTGGTAATACGCAGTGTTGTTTCGTTGGTCTGCAAAGTTCGGTGTGCTGTCAAAGGCGTAAATGACTGCCAAGGTGCTGGTACTGGAAAGTGGTTCGTTTAGGCTAGAAGAGAGGAGAGATTGTGGGATAGCATGCCACAGCGCGGTGAAAATTTACACGGAAGTGGTTTATGGACTTATTCTGCGTGTAAAAAGACTGTAGTAGGATGGACAATGGCGGGCAAAAAGAAGATTTTTGGTATTATAAGTAAACTAACAGGATGAACGGTGGAGGCAGAAAATGGTCGGGAAATGATGAACTAGGCAGATGCAGCTTCGAATAATAGCCATGAGGCGGGTTGCTAGTATCTTCTGTATTAAGGCTGGTAGAGCTAGGATTTCGCTGGGAGAAAATACAGTTTCAGAAACCATCTGTTTAGGGATTTTTGCTTTTCCATCGGAGAGCGGCCTGGCCATATGAAGCGGTCGCAGTCTAGTGAACTAGATGCTGAGGCCTTTAGTAGGGATGTAGGATGGATTACAAAATTCTGGATTTACGGCCACGGTTCCCCCTTTGGTACCGACACTCTACATTGGGGGCCGTCCAACTGATAGGTTCTAGTCTAGGCTAGGGAGTGAATCAAGAACGACCTTACGTTGGTTTATATGTCGCCTTGGAGGAAGGATGCAATTGTGTCAGGTTAGGGAGTATACGCGGTGCACAGGACAGCCTTCTGGCCGGACTCGGTGGATTCGAGCCCCGGGTATCTGTGACATTATCGACGATTGTAGGGTGCTTGGGGACTGGCGGATTTTGAGAGGATCCAGGCGTTGCTTCAAGGTCTACAACGGACAGTTGTTGGCTGGCAGACGATGGTTGCTTAGAGTGGGTTGGGAGAATGCAGGAGGTAGGTGTTTTTTGGAGGATTTCTGTCCTGGATGTTTGAGAGAGTTCAAATTTTTCAGCACTTCTCTTTGAAGCGGCGCTTTTTTAGAAGCTGCTCGAAAGCTTTTGCATGGTGAATTACCAGCAATAAGGCTTTGTTTATGACTAAACTCACTGGTTGTCAGTGAGTTCAAACATTGGGAAAGCAGGGGCATTGGCTTTATTGTATTCGATTTCGTATTCTGCTTCTACGGCATATCATCCCTTCCATGCTAGCCGCCTCTAGCAAATTACTGCTGACTATGTTGAATAGTGTCCTAACAGGACTGTTAAACACAACGGAGTGATTAGAATTTCGTGTTTTTTTTGAAACCTCCGAAGATATACTGTCAATAAAGTTGCACGCGGTAACCAAGCCGCAGTCCGTGGGTACAATAAAAAGGCTCGAGAAGCTGAGCCAGTCGAGTCAGAACTCAAGTGGCTCTGTCAAAAGATTCGATTCGCTATCTGAGTAAGCCAGCTTGTTGTAAGAGTCCGTCAATTTTGCTATTTGCGTCATCGTGGATGTTCAGTAGTGAGACGGAGCAAGGTATGATGACTAGGTGATGTACTGCCACGCGTGGCAAAATTTTACCGGCCAGTTTGCCTTTTTTGGAGTTGCCCATTTAGACTGTAGGCTTCTGAGAATCAACTAGTTTTGTTGGTTATTTGGCGACTGCAAAAAGCCTAGGTAGGAAACAAAGGTAAACTCTATAGAAAGTCACCCAGGATGATCACAAGCAGGATTGACTTGGTGCTTGCATTGTATGGACGAAGGGGGATTCAGGTTCTAGCCAAGGGGGGAACGATAACCAAGCGAGCTGATTTAGCCAACAGTCGCTAAGTACTATACAGATGGACTCGCGAAGGGTGATTGGTAGTAGGCATAGATCTAGATTTTCCAGTAAGGGGTTTTGTTAATTTTTCGCCGCAATAGATTACGGAGGCATGGCGGTATGCCACAGTCATTGCTAAGGACAACTTAACGCTTCAGCGCGAATAACTATTGTTACTAAGTGTGACGTGAGACTAAGTCTAAATGATGAAAAATGGGAAAAACGAGAAAACTTGATATACACGTCAAGCTGATCTTGACACGTCGAGATGAAGTCTGGAGGACTTTTCGGCTGGGAATTATGGCTAAAATTTCACCAACAGATTGGCATTACCTCTTAGGGCATACAGGCTGACAGACTGAAAAGCGATCATCGCCGATGTGGTGTGTGGACGGATTTCGTTCGGGAGGCTTCTAGAAGTAGGCTAGTGAGAATGCTCGGGTATATCAGGTAGGATGGGGGTAGCTATGCTTGCGAGAGGCTAGTAAGAAGAGATATCCTCTCATGGGGATTGAATTTAGAAGGTGCACGGAATGGGACAAAAAGCTTGAGGAGGTTTGGGTGGAAATGTTTCAGTGGAGTGATGTCAAAAGAGATAAAGCGAAAATAAGAGAAAGGGAAATGGGCATTTGCAACGTAAATCCAGTCATCATCACCATCGTACAATGTCAACAAAGAAACGTTGAGTCTTAAAGTATGGATATACATGATGGACAGAAAGCGGACCTACGCGCATGGGGAAAAGAAAGAAAGCTGTAGTGGACGACAAATGGAACGCACAGTCTAACTGTACAAACGCACATCGATCAGTCATTCTGGTTGGTCAGAGAACAACAACACGATGGCCACTATCCACTGTTTGCAGCCACAATCTTCAGTACCCTCAGCCAACTGGCTGAAGATATTTTGGCCCCCAAGCAGAAAGATGTGGGGTGAATAATATCCCCGGGCTTGCTGCACATTTTCTCATTCTTATCGCCACTTCATCTGTTGGCTGCAACTTGGTTTCTTCCCCTTCCTTGGAGGAACGGAGAATGAAGCACGGTAAGATGGACGTGTGTTTGCCGCACACACCGCGTGCCAAAACCAAAGAAGCCCACTTAAATGGATAAACTGTGATAGGGAACTCTCTGAAGTGGTAACTGGTACTCGGTTTCTGACCTCATATTTCTCATGCGGTCGTTCCATCCAGTCTTAGCGATAGTGAGCAAACAATGGTTGTGGAAGACCTGAAGACCACGAATATCTCCTACGAGAAAACCCCAAGCCTCTGAACCATACAAAAAACTGAACGCACCGTGGCACAAAACACACGGCTTTTCAACTTCATCAAAAAGTCAGGTTGGCATCAGGAGTGCTTCCATCTGGCGTACGTTGCTCGGTCCTTGATTATGCATGTGCTTACCTTAAGAACCGTGCTATTCTCCTTATCTACTTTGCTGCCGAGGTAACTAAAGTGGTGAAAAGTTGTTAGTTTCTCCCCGTTGGGAATCAAGCTCGGAATCATTGATGTCCCGTCTACCAACATCACTTTACAATCTGAGGGTGCAAAGCGCATTCCCAGTTGAGCTACAGCTCCTGCAATTCTATCTAGAGCACATTGCACATGCTCCATGCATTTCAACAAGCAGCCGAATTCTTCTGCGTATTCTGGGTTAGAGAGCTTTTCACTATTTCCCAGGTCGACGTCCACTTTCTGTAGATCCAGCAAGGCATTCTTCATAATCTCATCCATAGCTAAGTTGGACAAAAGTTGAGAAATTGGAGATCATTGTGGAACGCAGCCGTCGTTCCAAATGGACTGGATAGTTCGCCGTAAACCCCTGCGCGGCCAGAAGGTTAGGAGTATAAAGACCTCAATAGACTCAGGAACTTCTGAGGCTTACCATTCTGGCGAAAAGCACTAAATAGCAGCTTCCCATCAACTGAATCGAAGGAGCATTTCAGTCCAAGAGGGCCGTTGTTGTTGGTGGATGGTGGATGTAATGCGTTTATACTGCTGGCGAAGAGTAAAAATCTGGTAGATGCATCCTAGACCTGAGTGGAATCGTGCCTGTTGTTCGCGGGCGCTCGTTTTGCGATTCGGTGTGAGACAACGCAGCAAAATCAAGGCTGATATCTTGGTGACTGTCGAAATTAAGCCAATTCCATGGTCATTACTACATTCATTGCGTATTACTTCATTGAAGATGGGTTGTTTCAACGGTTCACCCCACAAGATCTAGATACTTTCCTCCTTCCTAATGTAACTCCTTAAGATGGTGAGCGGTTTTGTCAACGCAACACCACCCATTTTGAAAAGAGCTGGATGTAGCTATTCAGGGCTCCTCGCTTTCCCTCGCCTTAGTATTCGAATTTTAGACTATGCTCATGCTTCCCATGGGGGTCCAAGTGTTATTCCTCAAGGAATCATAGTTGTTGATGCAGAACTAACCATATTAGCTCGCATCCAGCTGGACCAGTCCCTGAAGTTTTTGGCCTAACTATTGAGCCTGTGTTCTTTGCCAAGAATAGGCTCTCCATTTCTATCGCATATCGTTTCGCCGACCGGGGCTCGCCGTCCACCGGAATCGCGTTTAAGTCTGACCAGTCTCCAACGGCTACCTAAAAGCAGCTGCTTTTTCTATCTCTTCGGCAACCTTGACCCGCCCATTTTAGGGATCATTCTAAAGGCTTCTTTTAGCCTGCCTTTGTGAGTGTCTTCTTGTTTCAGTCATCTCCTTACTGTTCGAAAGTTGATGGATTTCACCACGAGACTCACCGGCTCTTGAGAAATCCAGTGTCTTTGATAGGTATCGGATCTAAGACAACAGTCGAAACTTGCCACCAGGTGCATTGCCTGCTTGATATGAGCCCAGCTGTCATCCACATTGCTGTTTGTCGTAGACTCTGGCTCGTATGCTCACGCCTGTTCATAGCGGGTTCGGACTTTTGAATGGGACAAACATTTTACGGCCGACCGGGTTTGTGGTTTGCTTATTTTACCATGGAGCCGGAGGGATAATCGCAATAAAACCAGTGCGTGGTTCTACTCTACGTGCGCAGACCAGTAACATTTGCAGTTCTGAATAGAACTGTGCCACCAGTAGCTCACTGCTATGTGATCGATTTGGATCAGAATACCTGCAGGTTTAGAGCGCCATGTCGCTGTGCGGCGTGAACTGTGTCAAAAGCTGTATTAGGCAAGAACAATCGATTGTCTGCGCACACTGGAGAAGCCTGTTCACGTTATCTGCGCATTGAGCTGGTAAGGCACAACAATCACCTAAACAAGCTTCTGACGCACTAGACATTAGAGTCACCAGCTAGCACTGCAATGCCAGGGCCTATGCTTTTGCGAAATAGTGGCGGGTTCAACATATAACGCATCCCTCCTCATGTCGGGGCTGCAGTCTGTTGGAGAGTATGCCGAGAACACAAGCAAAATTCGTTTACCACAAATATTCTTTCGAATGCCATCTGACCCCTGGATTATTACAACACATGAACAACTTCCAACCTGCACCCAGTCTAAGAAGTCGGTCTTCACCTTCTCATCCAGGACCGTTTCTACACGACGTTAGCCCGCCAGTCTAGCCACTCCGTCTCTTGAAATGCGAAGTATATACCTCGATGAGATACCAGGAACAGTTAGTTGAATTACACTGATCGAATCCTGGACACGCATTTCACTTACGCAGCAAACATCAACATTCGAAGAGTCTATTGTGAGGGCTAGACACTCCTTCTGGCTGGCCTGCATGAGAGTAGGCTCGTCAAGAACACTGAGATTCAGAGGCTGATGAGGCTTGAGATGTGAGTTACCAGACGGAGGATTATTCCCGACACTATTTGACAGCGAACCGTTGTGATTATCAGACGTGTTATCAGTGGGAGCAATATGGGTGGATGGAGGGGGCAAAGCGAGGTGGCTGAGGACAGAAGACAAAGGCAGAGTGAAAGAGAGGGAACTCTGAGCAGCGGCCCACTTATCACTACTACCCAGCCCGCTCGATGCAATGGGTATCGCGGTCCTGGTCATCCTGCGCGACGACTTGTGCAGTATGGAATTGTTTGTAATCGTGCAGTCCATGGAAGATGTTGGACGGGCACTGCTAGAATGTTCAGTCGCGAAGCAAGAAAACGATGAGGGTTCTCATTCAAAGCCTTTAGTTCCAACAAGAGTCTGTCCGGAAGGTAGCGGGATGGCTTGGTGGGAGCCAACTTACTTGGATCAGTTATTCTTCCGCTGACCTCCCTGACTAAATTTTCAGTTCAAATCGACTCCCAACCCAGAGGACCAGAAGACTGGACCTTGTCTGGCCTTTGTCCATTGACCCGTCAGGCTTGACTGCACCTCTGGCCCAAGGAATCTTTACTGTATATCTCTTTGTATCATGGAGGATTGCAAGCCGCCACACCGCTTCAGAGTTCGGTCTAGCCTTGATGGTAAACGCAGCATGAAATGCCAGGAGATAACTCCGACCACACCCAAACAGTGAAGTACTGCGTACACTTTGGAGGTTATCAGAGTTTGACTGGTATCAGCGTGAACTTAGTCTTTTGGAGAGGGCTTTATCTTGCGTAACAGGTCTGCGGTTCGTGGCGTCGGTGTTCAGTGTGAAAAAAACTTAAACCTTTGTGGTGGGAGAAGGCTGCTCAAGGTTTGTGATTATGTTTTCCACCGAATTAACCAGCTCTATAATGCTCAGCGTGTTCCATTTCCGAGGTGCCTTTTAGGTGGAGAGCTAAGCCGTCTCAGTTGGTACAGTGGTAGTCAGTTTTTCAGTAAGATGTTTACTACGGACTTGATTAGATTTGCAGTATTCAGCGAATGGTCCCCGGAAAAGCAAGCTTCTAGCGCTACGGATTGGCCCAGATATGAACATATAGGTGGCCGGACATCGTTGGACGAGGAAAGCAAGAAGGGCCTTGGTAGGTCCTTTTATTTTGTTTATGCTCCCCACAAACCATCAGATGTTGGAGCTCGGTGGCCAGACATTACATGGCCGTAATAATAAGTTGGCGTTTGCAGGTGGCATCATTATGCTGGTTAGCAGGCTCGTGGGCGGTGTATGGTAACATAAATGGGGGAGCTTGATAGGCTTGAGTATGCAGAAAGCTCTTCAAACTATTACCCCACCATGGTGCACACAGAAGACCCAGTGGCATGTCTGGCGAACACGGAGTGAGCATCATTGCCGAGCTTCTCTATTTGCAGGGTCGACTAGGTTGAAGGTATCCACTTTATTCACAGCCCGCATCGAGGAAAGTTGATTTTTGAGATAGGATATTCATCTATTACCACTTTTTCACTGAGGGGTAGTCGAGCCCGTTTAGAAAGGTTTCGTAGTTCCTCCACCCGCCGTATTTTTACGGGCTCGCACATGAGGCTCGAAACTGCCAGGAAGGTCCGTTTTCCCTACTTTCGAGAACTGTCATGATCTTACTGTTGTAGCGACCAAGGGTGACGCAGTTTCCGGCATACACAGTGGAGCATAAGGACAGGCAAGCAAACAAGGCTGATGCTAGCCGAACCTCTGTATCCACTGAATGCAATGCCAGATTCTTCCAAGCACCCGCAAAACCGGTGTCTACCTACCAATTTGAAACACTGATGACCTAAATCGGTGGACTGGAACAAGTAAAGGAGGAGAAGAACAAGAAAAGGCTCCCAGGGCATGGCTAAGAGATAGAGCAGAGGCTAGCGCCACTGTTCTCATATTGAAGGACTGCGGTCTTGGCTCACTTCAAACTCCAATACATCACGTTGTGTTTTGGGCACTTTCGCCAACTATCTGCGCGGTTGAGGAGTCTGTCAAAGAAGTACATACCTAAGCACAGGCTGATGTGAATTGTTGTCCATAATGGGCTGTGCGGTGGTGGATTGGTGACAACTTATCACGGAAATGGTAGTTTTCAATATTCGGGAGTCGCGGGGATAAAAATAATATCAGAATTTTCAGGGCTGTGAGGTCAGAGTTTAGGAGATGGAGACTAGGAAACTAAGACAAACTTCAGCGTAATGCGGGAAAAATTGCTCAGAAAGACTACCACCTAGCTGACGGCCGAGTGACGGAACAGAATTAGCGGACGGGCTGTACGTTATGGGTTTAACGTGGAAAGCCTGGCTGATTCGGGCCAGACCCAAGGAAGCGTGAGCTTTATTACCTACGGGGCTTATTTTGACAGGCCTAAGTCTGAAAGCATACTGTTAGGAGACTAACTCGGCAAGCTACCCAGATAAAGCCTGAAAGGCAAGATCGGACGGGGAGACAAGGCGAAGTGGGTGGGTAAGTAACAAGATGGGCGAGTTACCGGGAACGCTGTGACTATGACACAAAAAACAAAGGATTGCCTAAACAATGGGGTTCAAAAGCTGTTTGAAACATAACCCAACTTCAAGAGATCTTTCTTCACTCATGTGTGGATCTTTAAGTTGGGTTATAGTTTGTACAGTGAAGCATTTGCTTATGTAGGTCTTGAACTTCTTAAATGGCCTTACAGAACTTGTCTAGGGGTAATTTGTTCCATAATGCAGCACACTTGACCAGGTAAGTGTTGGATCTAAGAGCACCCGAGGAAATGGGAAAGGTATCTGTGTTGTACAGCCATCTTGGAGAATACTGGGAATCAGTTAAACTTCTGAACAGAGGTGCTGATACAACGATTCTGCCTACCACGGCATCAAAGTAGAGTATGAAGTTAAGCTACGTACCTCTAAGCTAAAGCAAACCTAACTTCAACTATTCACAGCGTTAGCTTTGGTTGAGTTGCTTGGAAAGGCTCATAAACCCCTTCGCCAATAACCTTTAAACCTTTTCAATGGCTACTCTGCCCCGCTGGCGCACGTCAGAGTACACGAGGACTCAGTATTCCACCAGGGATCTAACGTGGGTCTTATAGGTATTGACTTTTCTTTGTAAGAGGTGGCATGTTCTGTGAAACAAATCTAATGGCCCTCCAGTTTACACAATTTGAGCGGAATCTTGTTGGGAGAAAGTGAGGGTACCTGATTACTGTAAACCCAAAATCTGTACTGGAAGGTTGCTGGAAATCAAGTGACTGTCAACAGCGAATACGTACCTGAGAGTATATATTTCACTTAAAAGTGGGAATATGGCTTTTCTAGCGGAAATTGTCTTTAGTGACTAAGTGTACCGGGAACTAAACGCTACTAGATCTTGCGGTATACCGCTCATAACTGAACCTAGCATTCTGGACACAGAAGAATGCAGGATTTTGATGTTTTCCGCGGAACGAAGGGAACCGCCATGGTGAACTACATTAAAAACGTCATTTATGAATATAAGGAAGAGCATTTGGCCCAAAAAGCTGCTTCGGATGAAGTCCCTGGTGACAGCTTTGGGTCTTTAGACGAATCCATCTATCTGAACCCATTGATGACGGCCGGAGAAATAAGAATCCAACCAACCGAGTAACGGGTTCTTGATGCCGAAATATTTGATCTGTGATAGAAGTGCAGTATGTGAGACTCGGTCGGAAACTCCTTCGTAACATGCAGGAAGGTAGTTATGGACATGCCTTTGTCAGCTTTTTCCGTGACCTAGTTAGGAAACCAACCGGAAAAGTGAAGCACGAACGGTTTTGCAGGAGTCAGTGTTGACCCACTTTGAGCAAGTAAGTTGTTAAAGGTGGGCCATTATCTTATTTCTGATGAGCTGCCAAAGTTTCAGGGGATAACCTGTGTATGATTGATTGGACGACAATTTTCGAGAACATAAACGGAGCCTCTGGTACGCAAGGGGTTAATTGTGGAGGTCTTCCGTTGGGTGGAGAACGAGCTTGATTTTACGAATAAGTTGAAAAAATTACAATAAATAAGAAGGACGCCAGGACCCCCTAGAGCAAGAGCAGCATGAGGAATGTCATCCGGACCCGGGCTGTAGGATGGTTTCATAGGGACTAGAAGTAGAGATGCATGATCAAGGTTATATGGTTCTGAGGATAGAGTCTTACTGGGTAGGCATACAGAGATCACCTCAAGAGTGGGAACATTGAACTTTAGGGCTGCGGCGAAAAGTTTTGGAAGCTCAAGCTATTCCTCTAGTTTTATCCGGATAAGGTCCACTGGCAGTGCTGGAAGGTCTAGTCTTGCTGAGATGGGAGTTTCTTGTTTTCATCAACTTACTGAGGATTTCTGTTTTCTTGGGGTGTCATGGATGTTTCTCCTCTTGCCAAGTAAGCATCCGTTCAGCCTGGGGCCTGACTGCCACTGGCAGTCAGTCCTTTTGGACATATACTGACTATTCTCGGGTTTTGGGTTCATGTCTGTGAAGTTGGGAGAGTTTGCATTTCATCCTTAAGATTCCGTTTGTTCCAGAATTTGTCGAGGCCGGCATAATTAGGGTAGTGTTGTTCAGGCGCTAGATGCAAGTAGAGTGTCACTCAGCCGCTTCTACCAGAGGACAGGGCAAGAGAAAGAAAGTATTCTGGTTTTGAGGTCAGATTATATTGGGAAGGCTGCTTCAGTGAGCTGAGTGATTTGATCTGGCCGACAGTTTGGAGGAAATGCCGACTTTTGTTACAGAGAACGCGCAGCAGACTACCCTGTGCTCACATCTAGGGAAGCCACTCCCCCACTGATGTGGTCATTTTGTTAATCCCTCGACAAAACAGAAGATCCAGAGTGTTATCTTTATTAGGAGATGGAACGTTTTGGGTCCAACCACCAGGGTGTGTTAGGGTAAAAGAATCCTGATAACTACGCGCGGTCAATACACTCCTGGAGAGTTGAATTCATCTGCCATTACCTCGCGATTGCTAGGGCAGGCGGAACCAAGTTGGAAGAGGTCTATGACAGATGCGATATTGTCCGTGGTTGCTTCGGACGGTCGATGAATGCAACCGAACAGGAGCTCTTGTGACTGATATTTGGCTGTTACCCAGACTGATTCATCACCGGAGACAAAGGCTGGCTGTGGCATCAAGGAAACAGGAAAAGATTCTTTGCTGTGTATTATGCAACCCCTCCTCGAAAAAGTATTCAGGAACTGCTGAAGGCCTTTTACCCAGGTATGCCAAAGACTAAACTGAAAGTCTGACTTAAGCGACGGTTCCGTGATGAGGATAAAGTCGTAGCTGGACGAAAGGATCCGAGCACCCAAAGTAAGACCGATAGTCCCGTAAGCCTCCTTATTTCTCATTGGGCTTTGCTGCTGAGGGATATTTTGTTTGACTAATTCTCTGGGGCTCCATTCAGTTAACAAGTCACGTGCCAGATGGGTCTTTTTCTCTACCAACCAATCAAACCGAACTTTCAATGGCGAAGGGGCTTAAGTCGGTTGGACACATTGGCATGTGTCCTGAAGTTGAGTCGTATTGAGGGAGCGAACCTGGAAAACGGCTCGCTTTGAGCGTTCCCCTGTGCCCCGCGAAATCTTTGCGGTTTAAAAACCCTAGCGCTGGGATGCTCTGCACCACTGACCGGCTCCCAGGATACTTGGAAGGAGTTGATAATCAGGCCTTTCAGGACGGCTATCTCACTCCCAAGAAGGCGGACCGTGGCTTTCAGTTCATCTGTCTCTGCAGCCTGTCTTTGGGCTTCACGTTTTGGCGCTTTCGCTGACATGGTATTACGGAGAACTGCTTCAGCCTGATTTGGGAATGAGACCAGCCACAAGATAGTCAGTTTGCCTAGAGTGGAAAGTAGCCTAGTCTGATTTTTGCTACAAGGTGGATGGATCCATAATGAGGGAAGTCGACGGTAATTGCGAGCGAAAAGGTAAAGGTAGAAGTTTACGTAAAATAGAGGGTAGGTGCCCTGTATTCTGAAAATTCTGGAAACTTCTAAAACGGCGAGACTCACTGGAGAATGGATCACGGCTCCGCAGGTACAACCCTAATCAGTCAAGAGAAATAGCAGATGGAGGTGGCAAAGCTTGGATACTGCAAAGTGATTAAAAAAGAAAGCGTAATTGCAGACAATGGTTCTTCGTGGATTTATAGGTGTAGTAGCGGTAACAAGGGCAAGAGGAGTGAAAAAGAACGGCTGTTATAGCGACCATCTTTCTGTTTGTTTCGGAAAGAACAATGCTTTAGGAGGGGTCCAGCGTTAGTCCTATTATTATCAATTATTTATCGACCGTGATCGAAAAGCATGCACAAAGCAAGGCCATAGAGTCCAACGTTACACAGCAGAATGTAGTATTCACAAACTTCAATGTTTGGATTCGCATATTTTGGTGGCAGCATGGAAAAGCTGGGCCATGTCTGAGTCAACCTAATTTGCAACACTTAACGAGACAAAAGGACACCATTTCTGGCTACAGAAGTAGGGCTTTGTTGGGATTTAGCTGGATGTAAAGCTGTCGATAAAAACATTGATAAATTGCGCGGATGATGCAGTATACAAAAACTGGTGTAAGAAATGAATCGAAGAAGACTCGAGAGGCATAGAAAAAAAAGAGGGGGCTCACTGACTAAATTTATGAAGGATTCATATCAGAAAACCGGAGGGAGAGTTTTGCCGACGAATAACCAGTCACGGTGGAGAACAAAATCAGCATGGAGTCATCCAAGTACTATCAGTGACGTCGGCGGCTCAAAGAAAAGTTCATTATCACCGCCGTCATTTAGACAGATCGCTGAGTCAGAGGACGAAGGTTCAAATACTTATTAAAGGAGAAGGCCTGTGAAATGATTAAAAATGAGTCAGATTAGTTCATTAGGATTATCTGTTTTAGAGATAACCCCAGAGCAACTTAATAAGAAAGAAGGTTCAGTTGGAAGTAGACACGAAGACGAAAACTTCACAGCGAGCACGATAATGCAAAAGAGCGGCCCCACCAAGAGCAACCGAACGTTAATGAAGCCAAAGTGGACCGAGATGGCGTTGTTGGACGTAATGGGGGAGGAGTAGTATTAGGCTGAGAGTGCAATGGTGATGGTTGAATTCTGGTCACCGTTTTGTATCATTTCTAACGATGGTAGTTGTTTATAACGAGGCTTTGGTTGTCAGAGTTAATAACTGTTCCACTTTGCTGTGAGATCGCAAAATATTACGGCGAAATATCTACAGAAGCGTGTTTGGGCAGATTAGGCTCAAGCGGACCTGAAAAATAAACTTTACAACTCTATCTACAAAAATACTTTCGGTTCTCGGCCGGATTACGGCAATAAGTGCATTATCACACCACGTCGTCCACCCTGATGTAATTGGTGTAGTTTTACCAAGATATCTAGAACAGTGCTGAAAATGGCAGCCGCTTAGTGCTTCCTATAACTGAAAAGTTTTCGGGGATCATTTGTGGACGCAGAATCCTGATGTGACCCACTGGTTCTGAAGTTCTTGCTGAATAAATCTTCGAACTGCCTTTTCGTAAACGAATGGAGGGTAACATCTGTCTAGAACAGAAAAGTCCACACCATTGTGGGGTTGTTTAAATTGTAGCCCACCTTTGAATTTAACATCACTCCAACCTTTTACATCACCACGGACATCACGATAATAGCAACCGCTTCTTCCGGAACCATCTGGACGTCATCTTTTGGTTTTGCAATCGCACTATCAGCAGTTTCACGGAGTTACAGTTCTTTGGTTCAAAACCGCAGCTTTCCAAATTTTTTCTTTCAGAAACCCTCGCATCATGATGAGAAACACTATTCTATATATTGGGCACTTAAGAGCAATCGCTGGCAATGTTGCCACTCCGAACTGTCAGCCAAACCTACTTCAACCTCATTGGTTGGCCCCGCCAGAACTCGACCAAACGCACCCGCCGAGTCGAAAGTTTCCAAACTCTCTTTGAATCCCTGTCTATCAGCCTGACTAGTGTTTCCGGCTGGGCATTCAAACGGGCTGAAGGAACAGAACAAAACCTCCCTAATCTCAACAGTCAATTGTCAACAGCTGGTAGGATCCTGACCAAGTTGACTGCGCTTGCATAAATCTTCGGTTCCTAACAAATTCTTCCGTCAAAGATTTACTCACGGCTGGGCTTTTTATTGACGCCATTGTTTCGAACATTGTGTCATGCATCAGCAACTCAAAAAGTGCTGCCATATACAATATTCCCAAAAGAATCCCCGCTGGAAAAGTAAAACGAAGCCTCCTAAGTGCTGTAAGCATGGCACAGCTCCTCTGCCAATGCTTTCGGATACTCGAGCGCATTTACTACCAATCTAGCTCACATTTTCAAAATTATGGAAGTGAACGCTGTCCGGAAGTTATTTAGGAACCCATCCATTATCAGTTCGAGAACCTTGTTCAAGAGCATTAGGACCGCTGCAGAGAGAACCCTAATGTAGGTTGAATTTGCCAGATCGCCCAGCTCTGATTCAAAAATTGCCCGCCGCAGGCTACCAGCTTCTTCGCTTTCTGGCGATGCGCCACATGTGTGCGATACAAACTCTACTCCAAGCTCATTTAGACATTGATTTGGGTGTTTGAAGTTGACTTAATTATATCAACTCCAGTCCAGCCCCGCCGACCAACACCTAAGAAAACAAGAAATAGACTTTTCCCCTGGAAAGTTGTCTTTTCTTGAGCCTGTCGGCTGAAATCCTCCGGTACCTATCACTGAAGCAATAAGCGTGACTAGTAACAGTGTGACTGGGTCAACCGCCTAATCCACCACACTCAAAAAACCCTCAATCAATCAGTAAATGCTCCCCATATCCTTCTCATCTATTTCTCCTCTCGGCTCCAATCACCATTCGACAATTTACTGTGAGCAAATAAGCTGTGTCCAGGCCATCTCTCAAAGCAGCAAAAATTTCATTACTAAGTGGAACGCGTTTTGTGGACTCTGCTGTCATATTCAACTCACTAAGAAAGCCGCTTTTCTCACTGCTGAGCTCCACAAGTGGAGCTCTTAGGAGCGCAACGATAGACGAAGGAACGTTACCGAGGACCTCTCCTCTCACTCGAAACCGCAGTCTACTAATTGCACAGTACATACCATCCAGTCATACCTTTTTCTGCACCTCTCCTGTTACCATTTCCATCGAAGTGCTAAAACTAGACCCCAAGATTTTCTATTACCGCCACTGTCCCCAGCAAACGGTTGTTTTAGTGCTTTGCATAGTTCCCATCGAAACCTAAGTACCATTTTCCCCTATGGATCGCCCTCTGTTTGTCATTCGTGTATCCCGCGTACCCTGAATCTCCTTCCCACCACCGGCCACTTAAAATATCACCCGCGACCTTCCAGGTCTTTCTCTAACGAGCAAACTTGCATCCCACTTTCAACCCACATGCACCTCCAGGCTTTGGCTCATCAAGCTATTGATGCTAAGGCGGGCTCCAGCGTACTTGATACTACCCCACTTCTTTTGTCTCCCCAAATAATGGCCACTTACCTCGCTCTTACATTTACAGGTCCCAGTCGGCAGCATTCATCAGAAGCAAGGCTCTCTTTAGTGACCTTCCACGGCGCTGTCCCACACAAAGTACACCTACAAGCCGCCGGTCTCCCTCCCCCGACCTAACAGTCTTGGTCAGTACTGGCCATACTCAGTTCACCCCAGCAACCGAGCTGGTTATTCCACCACCCATGGTGTGTTATACTCCGTCATCCACGCCGCCGAATACTCTGTCTTAGGCAACACTGATTGCGTTGTCCGATCCTCCATCAGTGAATAGAGCCGGAATCCTATAAGGAACCCAAGGTTACTCTTGAAGCCAATTAACGGCTCTCGCTGTTTATGCTGAATGCGCGCTCAGTAGTGAACAAGATGCGAATACTGCCCTCATAAATGCTCGCGTATGGGCACGATGTTAATTTCAGCACCGAAACCCATTTGACAGGTGACAGGCCTAACGAGGATATCACTATCACTGGGTACCAAGCTTTTAGCGCAGAAAGATTAACTCGGAGAGACGAAGGCTGTGCCGTATACTTAGGGCGAACCATGAGAGTGAAAATATATTAGCTTCCCATGCTGGATAACTTACCGGATTCAGTTTGGCAACAGGTCACCACGGGATGGTCTAACTTTAATATTAGTTGCATCCACTGCCCTCTTATACCAACCAAAACTACTTGTCTACCACGGAAGGCTTACTTCTCTACAACGCACTTCCCTTGGGCGGGAAGATTTGTTGCCGCTCCTACAAATGAGTTATCTATCTCACTCAGTATAGTTAGCTGAGACCCCCTCCAATGAAAAACAGGAATGAAGAGCACTTGGCAACCCCAAGAGGATCGGAGCTTTATTCAGGTTGATGAAACTGAGAAACGGTCGGTGCAACAGTCGTATCCCGTCTACTAAATACAATAACAACTATATAACGAACTCCTAA
This sequence comes from Fasciola hepatica, assembly GCA_948099385.1. Taxonomy (NCBI): domain Eukaryota; kingdom Metazoa; phylum Platyhelminthes; class Trematoda; order Plagiorchiida; family Fasciolidae; genus Fasciola; species Fasciola hepatica. Next base: position 2,925,683 of record CANUEZ040000060.1, on the reverse strand, counting down.
TTGATCTCAAAGGCATTCAGTGCCTATTTTACTTTGCCTCTAATGACCAATGGCCCCTCGTGCCTATATCACAATGAGTCTTTGACATCTGAACGATTCCCAGCAGTTTCATTTCGCCTAAACGATGTGACAGACTGGCTGACTGAAGCAAAAACGCTCATATCTCCGCGGGCCAGATGCCGTGCCACCTGTTACTTTCAGTTTAGGTGGAACTGATGTATAATATTTTTCTAAAGATTTTTCTCATTTATCTATGAGAGTCAGCAACTTTTCCCACCATTGGGGAAACATCAGTTGTTACATAATTCCCAAGGGAATTTCACAGCAAGACCTAACCTACTATCGACCACTGAACCACGCCTTGATATTTTTCCCGAATCACGGAAAGACTGAATAAAAATGAGTTGACAACTCAACTACTGAGCAATAACCTCATTAGCTGTTGTCAGCCTAGTCTTCTTCATAAGAGCCCGTTTCCCGTTTGCACCAGTGATTTTCTAAACCTGAAAACGGTGGCTACCAACAGTGGTAAACCAGTGATGGTAACTCTCCTTCACACGACTAGGGCTTTTGGTTTGGTATCGCATAAAAGGATAACGGCTGAGACGAAAACTTACAGAGTTGGCGACCCAGTCGAGAGTTGGTTTTCTTCATATCTAACGTCCCAAAAACAGAAGGCGAAGGTTAAAACAGTGTATTATTACCTCGACCAGTGACAAGTGGAGCTGTTCAAGATAGCGTACCAGGTCCTTTACATTTCCTTTTATATGCAAACGGCATTTTTGCTGCCACCGAACACGCTAACGCGCTACTGTTGTGGACGACTTTAAAATTATGCTCTCTTTTAAGCTCGATACTTTAGGTTCTCTCGTTGCTGATACGACAAGCTGTTTACTGGGGGTAGATTCTCAGAACAACCGATGGCTGATGAAATCCTCCACTACCAGAAGTTGTATCCTTATGTATAAACTTCACTTTCCGCAGGGAAGTTTAAAGTTACTGATCAGTTCATCCTCAAGAGTCTGCAAGTAAGGGACTTGTGATCACAACGTTCGTCTGCATTTGATTTCCCCCGCCCCTTGGTCGTACAGTTTGCTAAAGCCAGGTGGTATCTTGGCCTTCTTATCAGAATTTTCGGTCTTCCGGACGGCAAGTTAGGAATTTTCAGAACTCACATCAGACCACTTTTGGAATATTGCACCGTTGTCCTTTTATTCTACGGCAGATTAATAGATCAGCAATCGAGAATGTACATTGTGGATTTACCAAACAGTTATTCGATACCCCCGCCCCCTCAGTCATATGGCTAAGTCGGCTATAATTGAGCCTGTCTCGCAATATTACGAAAAGTATATCTTGCGTTTCAGTCCACTCCAGGTCAAAACTCCCTCCAATAATTTTTCATGACAGCGACTACATGGTCTGCTTTTGGGTGTCTAGAACTGCAATAGAGTCCAACTTCTTTATCAGTAAATATCCTTCCCATCGGGACAACTATCCAAGGCAAAATTAGGTCTTCAACTTCAACCACTTTAACATTTACAAACGAAGTGAATGAACATCTGGCTGAACAGAAACGCATTCTGGCACATTGTCCCTGCATGCATATTACTCGGGCCTACTAACTTGTTTAGGGGTTCTCACGAGTAACCTAACAACATTGTCCAGTAAACAGTAACCACTGCTGGACACTCAGGGGTACGTGGATTCATTCGACGTCGTAGTAGGCAGATAGTAGCCGTCCAGCACGTGCCCTGTGTCTTTCAACAGCCTCTTTCGCATGTCTGTTTCTCCTCCCCCCTGTTTTTACCGCTCCAGACCACGACCTCTTACTGACCACTGCAGTTCTGTTGATTCGGTGATTCTTGTTACGTTCAGTTCAGTTCAGTTCAGTTCTTACAGGACGGAAGTGGCCAAAACCAATGGAGGTTCCAGGTCGTTGTGTCGTCGGCGAGCTTCCTTGGTTCCCAAAACTGCTGGTCGAATGTTTTGTCTGGAAGACAGAAGTTGCGGGGCAGTACTACTTTTACAGACAAGTTCACTGACATGAATTTAAGAAGATCATCACCTCAGCCTTTGTTCACGCAGCTAGCTCTAGATCCATACTGTGTTTTAGCGTGAATCTAGGGCCTTCTTGAAAGCTGGTACACTGCTGCCTCCAACAGCATCCTTTTACGGTCTATTCCGCAAAAGTACTGCCCTATTTGTGAAGCATTTAGCCCGTATGTCCAGCCTTGAGTACGTCATCTGTAGCTTAAGACTGTGTACCCTGGTGCCGCACTCAGGGACAGAAACGAACAAATCACCCATGTCTACATCCGACAGGCCCTTTATGATCTTGAGCTTTTCTATTGGGTCACCTAGCCCTCCATGTCGCTCCTAAGAGAAGAGATTGAGATCCTCTAGAGACTCGGCTTAATGGTTCCTCCTCTGGCCAGTGGTCTTCCGAGTTGCAGATCGCTGCATCCCATCCAGTCACTCTTTTTCTTTGCGATAATAGAGAGCCCATGCCTGAACACAATACTCCAGAAGAGGTTGCACCAAAACCTTGTAAAACGGAATGAAGACTTCTGTTTTTGCATGCGATAGTATTGAATACCCTAGTTCACTCCCCTTCGGCCATACTGACAGCTCTTTAACACGGCCTCAAAGGCTCGAAGTCCTGTGTGACTATCACATCTGGGTGTTTTACCTCTGACACTTTTAAACGGAATACTGCTCATTCGTCTATGTTAGTTATCGTGTCTCAAAATTTGGCGAGGTTCAGCGATAAATCCCATTTTTCCGCCCATCTGAAGACCACACTTATATCCCGTGCTAAATCGCTCCCCACTATCTTCATATCATCCGCAAGGATGGAACACGGGTCACTACGTTCTGCCTCTAGTCATTTGTTATTAATAGTAACAATGGTTTATTTCGGAGACGCTCGAAGCAGGCCTTACGCATGATAAAAGTTTGACGACCAGCAAAACTGATGGAAGGGAAATGTGAAACATTTAGAAGTACGGAAGACGAAGAGGGGGTAGGAAGAACTAGAAGGGAGATGAAGGGGATTTAAGTGTATGCACACCAAGAAGTAATGAAGAGGGCTCAAGTGGACCCAGGGTTGGATTCAAATAGGTGCCCGGCGAAGTTGAAAGTCAAGGTTTATTGGAGTAATATGTGGATGATTTTGCGTTTGAGTTACCTCACTCTAAAGCACCAGCTACACCTAAACTTCAATCCGGTTCTCAAGATAAAGACAACTGTTCTATAGCTTATAGCCTGACTTTAAGACCCTGTTAATGCTCATATTTTGTTTTTCCCTTCTCAGTGACTCGAATTATGTGGACCTTCTGGAAACTTGTCCGGACTTTCACGTAAGAAACACCTCCGCTGGTCTTCAACTATCGGACAAGTACCTTGGGATCATGGTCGCTGATAATCTTTGTCGGACTGAACGTGTCCCTTGCTTTTCACAAAGGTGAGAAGATTAGCCTACTACTTTCTGAGTCTGGATGCAAAGTCTGCACCACCTTTCATGGTTTATCTTTTTGTCCTTGCTTTCATATCACCTCGTCGGTGTGTTCTCTTTCCGTCTTCTTCTCTGGACTAAATGCTAAAGATTTGGCCACAGCAAAATCTTTGTTTGCCACTGGCGCCAAACAAATGGTAATTCTTATAAAGATCTCTCGGACTGTATCAAATTCCAACCCTACAGATTGTGAAAACGATTAACAGGGAGAACTTTGAATGACTCATTTCGTCCGATTCGCAGGGGAATCAGCACGTGTGATTCCTCGTCTTCCACCCACTACAATTATATGACTTACGCATGCAAGACTGCCTACCGATCCTCCAATTTCCCTTGCTTTTCCCGCTTCTTACGTAGCCCTGAAAACCTTGACGAACAATTTGGACATTTTGTATTGTCCTAGCTACTAAATAGTCGCTTTAAATCGCATTTTTGGTGTTATTGTGACAGCTATTTTCTTTTTTTGTGGTTGCTGTGAGAATGGATGTGTGCTGCCAAATTTCCATCTACCGGAGTGCATAAATCGCATACTTGACCAGACTTAGTATTCGCGTGGTCTGCAATCCTGTCTCGCTAGACCCTCCCCACCACCGTCGATATTGCAGTTAGGCTGGCTAGCCTATGGTTGGGAAAATCCTCACCTTTACCGGTTTTGTGGTTTGGGGTGATCGTCTACTTAGGTCAGTCTTACACCATTCAACCTTCGTCGAGAGCTGCGCTGCATAGCTTGGTCAGCGGCTGGGCCAAATCTTCGTTAAAGGCTAAAATATTGCCGGATGAGTACCAACGGGCCCCACTGGCTCACTCCTAGGTAAGTCTGTTGGAACTTTTGCCATGTCTTCTGAACCCATGGCTTTCCCTGACATTTAGGAAGCAGCCTCAATACCTGTCAGCGGAGGCCCTGAGATAACTTTATTTCGTCTCTGCACCTGTCGGAAATGGTGCTAAAATGGTTCTGCTTTGTAGAAATCGCAAATGGATGCTCAAACCTGGGAACCTCTCACACTTCAGCGGTCAATCCCAGGGGTGCTCTGAACTGCAAGTGATAGGAACACGTTCTAGGGTTCCTTTTGGCCATTTTGGCCAAACGATTCTCCTACTCACTTTGAGTTTGTTCTGAATCTTACCTGACTAAGCCCTTCCCGTTGATTACCGGAGGTGGCTTCTAAGGCCACCGCCTTTTCAGGATATGACCTACCATATTTATCCCTCCGGAAGACCTTTCGAATCAGGCTGGTCCACCAGAGCTAAACACATCTGCTAATAACTCCCTCAAGGGGATCTACTTTGTCAGTTAGCGAGGGAAATTTACCCCCACTGCCTTTCAAAGGAGTTTCCAGGCTGGTAAACCCAGGGTTCGATCTTGGTTACTAGTGACCTTAACGCGGTCTGGTCCACAGGTGGTAGCTATGCCTTTTGTTGTCTAAGGAATCTAGCCTATCCAGACTCAGCTTTGGCGGAGTACCCTGTGATCACCATCTCCCAGCGGAACACAACCAGAACGTCAGACTTCCTGCGGATTTCTCTCATTTTTAAAGCTCAGAGTAAACGGCTGTCGCCCTTTCTTCCCTCTGGTCTCTAACGACGTGCCCACTCAGACCCTTAGTTTATGTAGCCCAGCAGACTGCGGTTAAATGACCTCCCGGAGCCCATTCTTTTTCCCATTTCGCCTCCGTCGCGATGGGATCTCCAACTAACAAAGCCTCTCCTCCAAGCCTCCGAGAAACCGAAGCCTAAGGGCTGTCCACTCATCCTACTTTGTCGAGCAAACGGCCTGCGGTAAACACGGACAGTTCTTGTTTACGCGCAGTAAGCCACAAGGATGACCAAAGTTTCTTGTATATGTCTAGAGGGGGTTAAAGTCTCCTCCAGCTCACCGCAGCGCCCTCGCGTGGGAGGCAATGATCATCCTTTTTACCGTCCGTGCGGCCTTTTCGCGCTGCTGAGGTTGGATTAAGGCCTCAGTGACCCCTTTCACCGAATGATAGTGGTATGTATATTTCTGGATTATGGTCGAGATACAAGCTTCCACTCACGAATGAGTTGTACAGCGTTGATCAACGAGGCGAAACAATTTCAGGGTCAGAAAAGAATGGGCGCGAAATTAAGTGCCCTCGTGATAGGACTAAGGAGAGTTTAAACGAAGCAAAATGACTGGGGTTTGCGGGGTAAATATGAATCGGTTGAGATCTCGTGTACTAGCAATATTAAGGATTCAGGCGCACATAAATGTGACGGAAGAAGCGTTATCTTGAAAAGTTGATTAGTCAGCTCGCACAGTAGAAGAAGCAAACTGTGCTCGGGAGGTGATTTTTAGTGATCGTTATGCAAAATGGACAGCTAAGTCACAAATTAAACTACGGTACTGCAAAGAGCATTATCACAACCTGGAGATGGATGTCTGGGATGCCACAGTGCTTGCTATGAAGGAATAAAAATGCTTTGGTTGATGTGAGTGTTATTACCATTGGCGAGAATTTTTACCTAAAAGCTACTTGCGTATTTGCAGCCGCGGGGATGGTAGTTTTCAGCATTTATGCGAAAAGTAGGGAGAAACATAAGCATACATCAGGCTAATAAAGTGTATTGATGTGTTCAGATGGTTTAACACTTTCGAGTTGCTTGTGGACGTGCACCACGTAGCGAAGGGGACTATCATGCATATCAGTAAGTGCTGTAAAGGGGGAAGTGTCAACGGGGCGACGGCACGTGCTATATTTGCGCAAGTAGAGAAGGAGACGGGTTGACGTTTTTGGGACCATTGCCGGGCTGCCATATGATATCACAGTGCTTCTAGATGAATGTGTCGAACAACGTAGCTATATGAACACGTACTCGCACTTTTGAGCTCAATAGTAGTTTGGTTTCGCTCCAGCCGTCGGGGGCTAGATTCAGTGGTGGGGTGGTTCATATTCCCGACTAGAAAAGCACAGAAATTCGATAGCTTGCGAAAACATAATATGTTGGGAGGGTGAAGTCAAAGACTGTCGCGCATGACGCCCTTGTCCACAGTCCATTGCACTTAGAGGAAACAACTTGGGAGCATGAAAACACAGATGGGTGGGAATTGCTTTTGAGCCGCAAGAAGCTTACCGGTGGGTATCCGGGGTCAACTCGAGAAAAAATCAGTTCTCGCATTCTTGCTGGGCTTAAACAAGCGCTGATGATAATCGGTCCACCAACAAGAAAGATGATGAGCACAGCGGACCTCAAGAGGTAAAACTTTGAGAGGCTTTCACGGACAGCGGGAATTGGCTTCATCGAGCTGGTGGAAAGTGTAGTAAGGGAACAGAGAGTTGAAACTAAGAGGAGTGGAGTTGATTCACACGTGAAACTCCTGATCGGAAAGCTGTCACCTCACTCAAGGTCTGGCAGGAGAACTGAGGGCGTTTCCCATACTTTCTTTTGTTCCAAGCTTCCCATATATAGGGTCGGGTGGTGGCTGTAACAGGGAACCCATCCGTTATTGAAGAGGGCGTGGAGCATGGGCCAGGTACATTCGCAGCCAGAGATATTTTCTTCACTTCAATTTTTTCCTTTCAGGGCAGCGGGAGGGCATGCTTGCCCATTACGTGGTGCTTCTCATCTCTCCTCTACCCGCCAGCATTTAGGCGTGACCCCTGGAGTCCACCATTGCCAGGGTTGACAGTTTTTCCTCTTATCATGGGGCGTCCGAAATTCTACGTATCACTCCTCCCTCATTGGTGCCACGACCTTGAATAGAGGGAGAGTGAAAATGTGGGAAGCTGACACACAAAGTTTTCGACTCTCTGGAAGTTCATGCCAGACGGCTCGCTCCTGCCAAGGCCAGAGGTCAACGGATCTCAGGTTATATGTGAGCCGACGGTTGTGAACACAAGGCCTGACGATACATCGACACGACACACGGATAATGTGCAGTTTTGGCGACTAATTACCCAAAAGCCTTTCAGTGGCGAATCATAGGGGACTGCGTGGTATTTAATTGACGGATGAGCCGTATTCAGCTGAGGCCAAAACCTGAATCTTATGATAGAGAGGGCAGTACAGCAGTGTGTTCCGAATGATTGGACTTTGAAGGACCGCTAAGTCGGGGGTGAGAAGTCTGACCGGTGTGGCATTCTGGATGAGAGGCAGAGTGACTGAGACTAAACCAAGAGTAGTGCCGAAAACTATCAGAGTTCCATATTCGTGCAGTGGTGGCTATATTAGAAATTTTGGTATATTCCTTGCTCGTGGTCAAGATACATGCTCAAGGCATGATTAGAGAATACAACAATACACAGCAATGTGAGGTAAACACCATTTCAAAGTTCAAGTTTCACACGATTGCAGTAATGGAACAATGAACTTGGATAGTGTTTGAGTGAACTAAGATGGCTAGGAACAGAGCTCAAGTGATCCAAAGAGTGGAGAGATGTGCCTTCGAGCGTCGGCTAGCCGCGTCGGACCGCACAAGCCCAAATCGGTTCTACTCTTACGTGCAATCCCACGAAAGTGTGAGGGAAATCGTAGCAACTTTGGAAGGAGTACAGGGACGACTAGCTCTAAGCGAAGACGACACAACTGACATGCTCTTGGCGTTCTCTGAGAGCATATATCAGCCGGCAAATAATTTAGAGGAAAGAATGGAGGGCCCAAAGGCGCCTCCGATAGCCAAACTCAGTGCAGAAGGGAGAAAGATGTACGCGGAGCAGAATACCCTGAATAGAAGTAAGGCCGCAGGACCAGATGGGTTTCATCCAGAAATTGTTCAACCTCCAGCCTAGGTTCTGGGGGCTCCGGTGACGAAGCTGCATGAAACCTTACCTAGAGAGGGGATTGTGCCGGGAGACTGGAGGAGGGTAACAGTGGTAGGAATTTCCAAGAGCGGACCCCGGCAGAAGACCGAAAATCACTGGCCGGTTAGCGTAACTTCCATAATGTGCAAGTGCCTGGAGCGAACAGTCAGGAAGCAGATCTCTAGGAATTTGGTTCAACCTTACCTCATTTCAGAACCTCAGCATGGGTTTGTGGCAGGATGATCCTGTCTGACGAATCTCCTGCTGTTCTCCGATGAGGTAACCAAGCGCTTAGATGAATGGCAGGCCACTGCGGACTGCTACTTGGGCTTAAGCGAGGCTTTTGATCCTGTAAACCCCAGATTTCTGGGCGTCAAACTGCAGTCTATGGGAACTGTTGTGAGGGCGAGACAATGGATAAATAGTTCTTTAGCAGGGTGAACGTTTAATGTTGTGGTGGGCAGTCATGTTTCAAAACCAGTTGTAAAAAGTGGGGTGCCATAGGGCTCAGTACTCGGCTCCCTGCTCTTCCTCATCTTTATAAATGACCTAGCAGGTGAGCTTAAAAACCCCACCCATATGTTTGCAGATGACGTCAGGATGGCTGGAGTAAATATGGAACTTGACTTGTTAGCAGTGCAAAACTGGTCACGCGAATGGGACCTTCCACTTGACATCACCAAGTGTCAATGCTTGACCACAAATACAGCGGCCAGTGAGAATGGTGTGGGTTCGTTGCGAGAGGTCCCTCAGGTTCAAGAATTGAGCGTTATAGTGGACAACGGCTCCAAGCCGTCGAAGCAGCTTGCCGCAGCAGCCAATATGGCCAGGGGGAACTCTATCTAGTAAGATAAACAAGGCCGTGTACAGAGCCGATTTTCGTTCCGATATACCAAGCCATAGTTAGGCCTCATATGGATTACCGCGTACAGGCCTGGGCACCGTACTACTAGAAAGATATAGACTGTCTGGAGAAAATCTGAGGGCTAACCATTAGGATGAGAACTGCGCAAGGCGGGCTTAGCTATACAGATCTTCTCCGGGCCCTAGGTCTCTTCTCGATGGAAAGGCGGTGCAATGGCAGGGATTTGATGGAAACCTCCAAGGCATTGAAGGGACTGTCAGGTATAAATAATAACAATAATAATAAAAATAATAATAATAATGATAATGATAATATTAATAATAATTTATTTCGGATAACCCCGAAGCATCCTGCAATGCAAGATCAAACAGTACAGTTGAAAGCTGAATGAAAGTTACAGTAGGACTATACAATTATGCGAAAGCGATTGAATATAAGAGGAGGCATTCAAGTCAATTGTTGCGATACCGCCCGGTGAATTTAAACTCGATCCGGCTTGAGGTAAGTGTGGTTGTTCTGCCAAAGTGTGGGGTGGGTGGGGAATGATAGAGAATCACACAAATCCTACAGAAGCAAGACTGTCCTGTCGGAGAACCAAACTAGATTGACAGATACGTGGATATCGTGAAAAAGAAACATTCATGAAGGGGACGTGTTCAATCAATGGAGCTTTGCAATGTATGAGAGGGGTTGCGATGAAAAATTGGAGGATAAAATATTGTGGCATAGCACATAAAAAACAAGAAAATCGGTCGAGGATAGCAATTTTGGGGTTCAGTGACTGTATATCGGTTGGGCCAGTTGTAAAACAAAACGGACAACACACTGGACTGTGAGTGTCAAATTGATGGTGAAGGAAGTGACCGAATAACACATATAGACTTTAAGCGGATAGTCTTGCTTTCAGAAAAAGGGAATGTAATGCATCAGCAAGAAACTGGTAACTGGTAAAAAAATCGACTTGTGGTGCGTAGCTACGATAGTGGCAGAAACGTGGCTTGCAAGAGGGATGACCGGTTGAAAGACAGGTAAGTATTTACATACTGATAATTCTCAGCAAAGACGTCACGTGGTGAGAAGAGTGTATCAAGCATCGGAAGTTTCTGAGACGATCTATCGGAATGGAGCATGGGAAAGGAAGCACGCAGAACAACCGATGAATGGGTTTGCAGAGTTAGGCAGCCGGATATGGGCGGAATTTGTGTGATAAACCAAATAGAAAACACATCTGGACCGTGGTTGCCAAAGTGATTGTGAAGGAACTGACCGGATAAAACATATGGACTTTGAGTGGATTGCTTTGCTTTCAGAAAAAAGGAATGTAATGCATCAGCATGAACTAGGAATTATCGAAAAAATCGTTGCGTGGTGCACACCTACAACAATAGGATGGACGCAGCTGGCAAAAACAATGAAGTGATGGGCAGAAGACTATCAGTTTATGTCTGATACAAAAGGTGGACCACTTTGTGGCGACAGAACAGAACTCTGCGGCACAAGAGCTTATCGGATATGCGTATGTGGGACACGATACTTTGCAAGATGAGGATATAGCAATGCAACAGTCCCAAGAGGGCAAACAGCCGAGCTGGCAGAGAAAGCAAACAAACACAGAGTCGTCGGTTATTCGGAATCTCTGGAGATACATTTCGCAGTGTCATATACTGTCTGGAAATAGTGGTACGGAAGTTGGTGACAGCAATAAATGCGTTATTTTTTGAGTATATCGGTAAAAGTAGCAAGAAGGGATGGGTTTTATCTTAGAGAGTGGTTAAGTTTGCAAATAAGACTGGTGAATAGTGTGGCATGAAACCGCGGTAAGTGGACCGGGAATAATAAGTATGCGATAATTGTGCACCAAAGAAAGCAACTTTTGCCGGACGAAAAAAGCGTTAGGTTATGAAGGCAAATTTTAGGCGAGCACGATGGAGAGTCAGTGTTAGCTGGAGGAGTCAGCAACATTTTGAGTATATGAACGGTATTCCTTTTGTTCTGTTTTTTCCTTCAGTCCGCAACCGGTGCTAGTGAGTGGGGCTCACGGTGCACTGGACACCCAACCTGAAAACCATTTCTGGAGGCAGGAGGTGCGATCCACCTAGTTGGGCCCGCACATCGTTGCAGACGTCCTGCAAGCCCGATGTGCACCGGCCAAAGCGGGGGATCTGTCCGCGCCCCACACCGGCAGGATTTGCACAGGTGATTTTGGTCGAGAACATACAGACGTAGAGATGGCGTAGTCTAGGAAATTATGGGGGATCCAGATTTAAAGCCTGACGTTTGGGCCAGATATTTCGCTGGTGTTATCTCCGGATCATTCCAAGACATCAGATGGGAGATGCGCGCCGGTTGGTGCCTGGAAGCATAAGAGTAGAGAGACGCAGTCTGGAATGCTCCCAGCTGAGGATCAACGGTCATTGGAGAAAAGAGAAATTTAGTAATGTAGACACAGTCTACTTTTGGAAGAATGAGGACTGTGAGCCATTGGGAGTGAATGGAAATACAAAAATAATGACCAAAACTAGGAATAGGAATGATGATTTAGAAGGTAAGTGGTGGTCACTGGAACTGGATTAAGTGTTGGGACGCTAAGGCAAAATAAATGAGGGGAATGGGGTCAGTTCGGACCGAGTAAACCGAATTAAGTATGATGGAGATAATAGATAGGAGACGTTGGAGGGCGTGAATTGGGTAGAATCTAACAAGAGCAATGTCAGTGATGTAAGTCATTCTAAGGGGTACTAATACGCTGGCGATGGAGAAGGCATATGGGGTAGGTGATGTGGACGTTGCAAAGGATGTTAACCGGGTCGTGTTTTCTTTCTCTGTTCAAAAATCTAGGTTACCCTCATAAGCTTGTTCCAACGTGGTGCACAAATGGGTTAACTGTAGTACTTTGGCGACATCTAAATATTTTGTAAGGACAATTTTGAAACGGTCTAGTGTCTGGCAGGCCCGAATATCTTCGGGCAGTCTGTTCCAAATGAGGGAATAAACGGTGATGAAGAACCTTTCCCTTAGTTTTGTCCTGGAGTATGGGACTTTGGTAGTATGATTTCGGTTACGAAGAGGGTAGGGTGCGTCTTGAGCGAAACGTAGATCAGTGATGGACGTATGCGCTCTAGAATGTAGGAGGTTGAATAGAAGATAAAGATTGAGTTTCATACGTCGTAGCCATAGGGGTTTAGGTCTTAGTAGCTCACATCTCTTTATAATTCAAGGGGGATGATAAGCCAAGTAAGTGCTTGGTGAAGGATCGCTGAACTCTTTCGATCGCAAGTCTGTCAGATTGGCGCATGTGAGTGTATACCAGAGGGCAGTACTCGAGCTGCGGTCTGGCGTGGGATTTAAAGATCAGAAGCTGGCTGTCGCGCATTCTAAAGGTTCTGCAGATGAGAGCTATCGTTCTCTTAGTCTTAGCCACCTGGTAGGTGGCTTGTTCTTGAAAGGTGAACGTGCAAGAATATTGTAGACCGAGATCTCGTACTAGCGGAGTGGTAGGAATGAACGAGCTGTTTAAGGCGAGGGACTCAGGGGGAATTTGACTTTTATATGTGGGAATGGCACTCTTAGCAGCGAAGAAACTCATTTTTCAAGTGTTGCACCATATGTCAAGAGCGTTCAGATCGTCAGCTATTTTGGTGTGGGTGTAGGTCAAGGTATGGGGTTCAAAGGAATATAAAGTTTTGATATCATCCGCAAATAGAAACGCGGTGCCATGGCATATCATTTTGAATACGTCGTTTATGTAGAGAAGAAACAAAAGTGGGCCTAACACAATGCCCTGTATAACACCACCTGTGACTGGCCGGGGTGATGAAAAGTAACCCCCAATGTTTACTGCTTGCAATCTCATGCTAAGATAGGATGACAACCGAGAAAAGAGCGGGTCTGTTATTCCGTAAGTTTTAACCTTGGTTAGCAGCTGGACGTGAGGCACGCGATCAAATGCTTTCATCATATCAAGGAAGATAACGATAAGTGCCATTCCAGAGTCAGCTGTCGTTGTGATTAGATTAAGGAAATAAAGTTGGCAGGTCAGACGCGACATAGACTTTAAAAAGCCGTGTTGGTTTTTATTTATTAACCCACGGGTGAGGATAAAATGGACAATCTCATCTTTAACTACTCGTTCCATTATCCTAGTTATAATGGGAGTGTGGTTTATGGAGCGGTAATTAGCAGGGTCATGTAAAGCACCCTTCTTATGGAGGGGAATGATAACGGAAGTTTTCCACTGGGACGGGAAAATGCTTTGTGACATGGAGAGATTAAATTAGTTCATCAAAAGCATCACAATGTCCGGGCCGCCAAGACGAAACAAAGCTGGTGGGATACCATCGGGTCCAGGGCGAGCCAGAGGCCGGTGTCGGCAGTCAAGGAAGTGAGACCCTGGATTGGACTATTGTGGTCCGTTATGAAGGAAGAAGCGAAGAAATTATTTAATGCCTCAGCGATTAACTGAGGCGAGCTAATGTAAATGTTCTCTGATAGGAGCAAATACGATATTTTGGTTGTACAGCGGGGGTTTTGAGTTTTAATAAGGCCAGAGAGGTGGGCTATTTTATTCAGCTGGTTGAGAGCGTACAGTTCTTGCTTCTCCAGCTCGTTCTCATTTTCGCTTAGTAGCTGGCGTGAGAGGTGGCTGGAGCAGAGGAAGATAGAAAGGTCGTTGGTCCTTTCGTAGGCAGGCTGCAACTTCTCGAGCTAGGTTGCAACTTTTGTTGTCAATCGGTCTTTCTCCCACTGAATTCAGTTATCTCGGAAGATATGATGTTAAGAGAACAGAATAGGTTAGAGTACATCACACCCGACGCCAGCTGAGGATCAGATGTTAGAAAGAATTCATCCCAGGTCTGATTACGCATGATGATGGGTAAAGTATCCCAATTTGCATTTCGGAAAGATTTTTGATTTTGAGGACTTTCCTGGTGATGCGACTGAACGGAGAATTCACACGTTATGACCCTATGATCACAACCAGGAAGGTGGCCAAGGACATTTGCCTTTGTATTTTGGAGGCCTAAAGATAACGTCAAGAATATTGTTCCCTCTGTTTGGTGATTTTACTTGTTGTGTCCATCCGCCAGCACGGATCTATGAGATAAAATTGCATAACTTCGGAGAGGAATTCAGGGTTGTCCAACAAATGCCAGGGAGGTTGAAGTCCCCGCTATGATTTTAGCAGCGTGCGGGATTTCAGCTACGTGACAGAAAGCATCGGTGATTGCATTTACATCGTTCATGTTGTAGCCCGGCTGACGGTAAACACAACCAATGACGAGCTGCCCCTGAAGCAGAGGTATAGAGATCCGAACAGAGTCTTGGACCTTATCAAGGACAGGAAGTTGGAGTAAGTGTGTTCCAAGACGGCTGTTACTATAAGCAAGACATCCACCACCACATCTCTCAGATCCGTTCGTAGCAAATATATTATAACCGGGTATGGAAATGTTTCGGGGGAAAGTTTTTGTCATTAGGTCAAGTTTCAGTTACTAGGACCACGTCCAGGTGAGGTAGCAGTGCAGAGGAGCTGACAGATGTAAGTCTACACACAGGGGAGCGGGCATTGGAAAGTTCAGTTTTGAAACTATGATTATCATGGCTATGACGTGCGTTGAATATATGACCCCTTAAGGTGGCTGCCAGGTTTGGAGGAATTGTAGCCACTGGCGGACTGTTGGATGGTGTGGCAGGAGATATGGTATGGGAGGAGGCGGGACATTCAGAGGAAACGGAAAGACCGGCAAATTTAGATAGGATAGCATTAAGTCCAAAAGCTCGTGACTATTTGGAATTGAAGAGCAGGAAGCATGTGGTTGGGTAGCCCGTAAGTAGTCAACCGGAACCGCATTTGGATAAGGTACTGGCATAACGGTCTAAACAGTCTTGCCGAGACTTCATTTTTCGTCGTTGGAAAAAGTGTTTTTATGGTTCACTTTACCTGGAGGCAAAAGACTGATTGGGTTCTGAGAGCGAGGTCCGGTTCCGCGAGTTAGGATGGATAAATTTGCCGATAAAGCTACTCCATTTATTTTCGAATTCTTTACGGGTACCGGCGCCAATACATCTAGTCTCGCTCCTTTCTGAGGTGTGCGAGGAATGGCTAGTTATGACATCGACAGATGAGGGATTACTGATTTTACTTCAGGTACTGGACTGTTTTTCCGATCGGGTTTTGGATTTCGGACTCCTGCAAGGGTCGGCTTTCGTTTTTTCGAACTATATTCTGCGGGAGTAGTTTGTAGGTTCGACCAGACACTTCTTGAGCTAGTTGAAGGAATCATGTCAATCGTGGTTTTGTATGGTAATTTGCTACTAGTCTTGGAGTCAGGGGGACTTTTATCAGTTTTGCGGACGTCAGGAGGCGCATTAATTTGGACCGTTTCATTGAGACTGTTCTGCAAGTTTTGAAGTTTGCGAAGCGGCTCCGATGGAGTGGAGGCTGATGAACTGTCTAGGTCGACAACTATTTCGAGACTAACCACAGAAGAGGTCTTAGCATGATGGCCGATGCTTGGTAAATGGACCACCTGAGAGGGACTACTGGTTAAATGTTTACCAGGGTTATGGTTCTTTGCATGGCTTTTGTGAACCTCTCATTGTAGAGGGGTTTTATTGGGAAGTATTTTTTCTCGCTTGAAACCTGCATTTGCGGGGACAAAAGACTGTCGGCTAATAAATTCCTTGGCAGCAACTTCAGTATTAAACTGAAACAGGAGTGGGCTTGTATCTTGCGGTGAAGATTTGCGGAGTCTGACACAGTAGCAAGGTCGCGAATCTAGGTTTCAAGCCTTTAAGATTAAGTTCTTCGCAGTTGAAAGATGTAACTTATCCGGAATGTTGAATACTGCTGCATTGTTGGCTTTCTTGATGCGTCTAAATATTTCAGAGGACAGGGTATCAATGAACTTCGGGGCTGAGATTAGGTCCGCCTGAGTGTGGTGTAGAGATGGGTCAAGCAGTAACGCTAATGGACCTAACTGACCGATGGTTTGACCATAAGCGTCAAGCCAAGAGGAAAAACTATTCATGGTTTTGCTTAGTTCGGCAGTTGCTTTGGTAGCATCTCCAAGTATATCAACGAGAGATAGTGAACAACTTTTGAGCGTGCTTCGGAGGTTAGGGTTCTTGCAACGGCGAGTGCTAGCTGTGGTTTTGGGCCGGTGGGCAGCAACGGAACGCTTAGCTAAGCTGTTGGAGTGATTGGTAGTTAATTTGACTCAATATCGCAGGGATAAAAGTAGTGACAGCTGACAAAATGCGCGAGTTATCGGACTATGGTAAATTGCGGGGTATGAAAAAGGTGAGAAAAAGTGTGGCTAGTTACCTTTGAGAGGCCGGACAAAAAGAGAGAATATTGGAAACCACAAATCAAAAGGACCCCTTCCCTCCGATCACGGAGAGAGGCACAAGTGGGAATAGATTTGGATTACAAGGAAGGCGTTTTAGGCGCCAAATTGGGACAAATTATTTCTCTAACAAGGTGGTACTCTATTGAATAAGCTCCCGGAGGAGGTCATAAACACCAGAACAGTAAAGGCTTTTAGGAAAGCATTAGAACTTTGTTGGGTTGCAGTATTCCCCGAGTTATGTAGAGTAGCTTTTGGGGTCAGACTCAATTTACTCAGCTTTTGCCTTTTCTGTCAGTGATGGTACTGCTCATAGTTTCTGCCTTTCAGAAAAAAGAAGATCACACAATGTTGGGAGCGACGAAAACTCGCCGAAAACACAAATATCTGGACACGCAATTAGATGTAGCCATATCAACATCTGTGTAAACTATACTAAACTGAACTGAACTAAAGCTGAGATTCTCAACTCTGTGATCGCAAGCCAGTTTCGAATTCCAGACGAGGACGTTGTGGTTAGCCGGCTGGACATGTGAATGCAGATAAAAGCGATAGTGAAGAGGGGCAAAAGTGCAGTGTTTGTAAGAACCCATAGAACAACTGTTATCGGACATCACTACATGGAAAGAGAGTTGAGGCAGGAATAATATACAACTTGCCTTATGGGTGCCAATAACTGTCTACGACGGATCCGGCAATCCAGAGTGGATCACGGTTATCTACGGAATTTGGTGTGCATTCGGTGAAAACGGAAAGAGAGAGAAAGCGGGGTGGTGAAAGAGAGAATCAAACAAGGGTAGAGACGCGGTGTTGCACCAACTAGATATGTGAGGAATCAATATCCAGAAACTAGATGAGAATGTTACCAAAGGAAGGTTAAAAGTAGAGTCAACTCAGTGTTGTCAAAGTGCAATCGGAGAGGCCTGCGGGATATAGAAAAGATCGATCCGTATTGAATAATTCATTGTGAAGGGAGTCTGTGATACACATACAAGTGAGTCTAATGGGATAATCAGATCGGCATTTATACGTAGGTAATTTCGATACTATATGGAAATTCACATGAAGGCAGAAACCTCCGCCAGGAATGCAGTGTGCTTCTAAGGAGCGTGAATGGAGATGGGACTCAGAAAGAGGAACTTCAAAGAGAAGCCACGGAGGAATTGCTGTCTGAGACAAAGGCCGCTGATGCAACCAAGCAAATATGCACAGGTGATGAGGCGGGAGGAAAACAGCGGTGACTAGGAAAGACCAGACCATAAAGAACAGCAGAAGTTGTAAGGGTGCAAGGGTGAGATCTCCTGTAAACACGATAGAATAACGGATAACCAAGTGGTTAGTATTTTGTTTCATAAAGGCACTGGTCGCTGTTGATGACAGGTGGTGCATGGTGGGGGTAACAGGCAAAAAGGACTAGGCTGACGAAATGGGGAGAGTAGGTGCTGAACATAAAGGCGAGAGCCAGATTCCGGTCATCGTTTTCGGTACCGCAGCGCAAAAAAGAATTGCATTCTTTGTGTGGAGTAAGGGAAATAGATGTTGATGGGGTATGGGGTGATGGATGATGTCAGGAATCCATCCGGCGATCCGGTGAGACTATCATGATGGGTTGTAACCCTGGTTGTGGGATTGTGGTCACTGGTCAGCCAGGTAAGTTGCTCCATATTAAGCGTCAGCTGGTGTGAGTATACGTCTAATCATGGTCAATCCCATCAATCAAATCGTTTGGCCCGTAAGCTAATCCGGGGTAACGTTGATTTGGTTGGTGAGCCACCCAGGAAACCGGCTTGTGCTGAAAGAGATGAGAAATGTTACAGTCTAGAGAATGTTCTAGCTGGAGGTTATGATGGACGGCTTAATAGAAATAAAAAAAGGATATTGGTACCTGACGGCCGGCTGGCCAATCTGTGGGGGGGGGGACGGGTGGAAACTGTGGTAGTCTTGTGGGGCAGTTGGTTGATGGTGCAGATATTAGGCGCAGGCTTAGACAGTGTGCGAAATGGTTAGGCTGATAGGTGGTGGAAGAGAAAGGGGGCCAAGGTGGGGACCAAAAATAAAACAATAAAACAGGATGGGACCAGAAAAAGGAATGAGAAAAAAAGGAAGAGAGCAGCCTGGTGGGTGAACCGGCAGTAGGTGAGGGCGGCAGAAATTATGGAAAAAAAAGAAATGCTTAGGGCTAAAGTGAAGTCTTTTGAGTGAATGCGAACGTGCTGGCTTTCCGTGGGGTCATTAGTAATCAGAAGCGTACTGTTGCTGGGTGGAATGGGGTCACAAAACAGCATAAGCAAATACACTGATCGGTGGGTATTGGTTAATAGAAAGTGGCATTCTGCGTGGTACGACTCGAGTTAGCGGAGAGGTGCAAGAAAACGGCTGATAAAACCACTGAATTATAGCCTGGGACAAGAGAATTAAGAAGGGGCGAGCAGTTTTCATCAACGGCGAAAAAGGGCCGTTTTTATTGGGGTTAGTGTCAGTAAGCATTTCGGTTGGGTAACTGAGCTAACAACTTAGAAGGCGAATCATCTGAATTTGAAAATGACTATTAGTGCGTGGGCTGAAGGGGCACTCGGAAAAAGTGAAGTTGTGGATGGTAAATTATAAACGTGTAATGATTCTGTTCCTCGTTCCGACAGCCAATATAGGCGAGGCTTTTGCCCATAGCTGTTATCCGTAGGCGTATCAATGCCGGGGTGTCGTCAGAGCAGAGGCCGCATGATGTAACTATTCATACGGTGTATTGACTACTGCATTAAACATCAGCAATCTGGTCAACGATTTTGCAAGGGAACCAAAAGAGTTGAAGCTGAGCAAGGCGTGGTCGGCAAGCGTGTGTAGAGAGCTCGAACGACGTGCTGTAACCCCGCGTTGGTCTACACAAAAGGAACTGCAGGCTAACCCGGAAGCGTGGGGTTTCCCATATGTAGGGCCGGGTCTGGGCTGTTATCCGAAATCCATCTGTAATGAAGGGAGCAGCGAGCATTAGCCCAAGACCTTCCCAGACAGAGGTGTATTTTTTCGTCTGTTTCACAGAGGAGAGGAGGAGCGAATTCACACCGTAGGGTAAACTCCCCATTTTTCTTTAACCCACCTTTCTTTGCACGTGGCCCATTGGGTCCGAGACTGATAGAGATGGCTGTTTCCTCATATTGCGAGATCACCACAGACCAGATGCCGTAATCTTTTGGGGGTGTTGCTGCCGCAAGATTTTAAAGGGAAGGAAAGAGGATCGAGCAAAACTCAGATAATGGCAGCATTCATGGGGCTATCACTTGACCGCCTGCTTCTGCCAATAACAGAGTCGGACGGATTCCAGTAGATATGCGAGCCATCTGTTGACCACACCGCCGAAAAAGATGTGCTGGGTAACTTCAGGGGCACCACAAAGTTGGCGGAAAAGTATCACCACTGGCTTTGCAGAAGTTGACCGCCAGCTAGTGCAGTGGCAACGGGTGATTAAGGCAGATAAGGCAACGATTTTGGTGGAAAGTCGCACGCTGAATGTGAGAGCTGATGAACCGTGAATATCACAGGATTCAGCGTACCGAAAACTGATAAACCAGTGAGAGGACGGTTTCGGTAGGAATTTAGTTGTAGGTCAGGACGAAGCAACTTCTTGATCAGCTGCGGTTGACTGTGGCCTAGAAAATAAGGCGTTGTATGGAGAGCAGATTGATGGCGGAGAAATATCCCTTAACTACGAGCCCCGGCCATAATAGTGAGTCCAAGTCTGGTGACGTGTAACGGGTGAGCATTTTCTTAACGGAGCTTTGAGCTGGTTTCCTACTTGCGGTCCAGGTATCCGTTTGCAAATTAGAGCGTAATATGACAAGATCTGATGGCGGGGGGGGGATGAATGAGTAGATGAACGTTAAGAAGCAAGTTATTGATGGTCATGCCTTGGCTATGGAAAAAGAGATGAGAGGATGAGCGGAACTGAAAAATGGTTTGATGCTTAATTCAGCAAAACCGACGGAGGTGGAACAGAACTACCGGACTGGAGATGAATCCATTCTGCATGAAATTGTAGAACAAAAGATGCTGGAAGGTACGCACGGAGAGAAATAAAAGAAAGTGCCGTCATAACCGGAGATTGAGTCCAGTTCGTGTGGCGCTCGAGAGGAAAGTCAACGACTGCGCCTGTCGGGGAATCAAAAGCGCAAATGGCAGGATCAGATGTGAAAGAGAAAAAAACGGATGGATGAGTAACGCCAGTAGAGGAAAAAAGAACAGCTATAGCCCATAAGACAATGAGGCTCTCAAGAAAAGGGAGTTTGCAACCTAGTAGAAACCTGATC
Source organism: Fasciola hepatica (assembly GCA_948099385.1). NCBI lineage: Eukaryota > Metazoa > Platyhelminthes > Trematoda > Plagiorchiida > Fasciolidae > Fasciola > Fasciola hepatica. The sequence continues at coordinate 2,904,891 of CANUEZ040000060.1, read as the reverse complement.
CAACTTCAAAATCCCTTTTTCACTCACGTACGGACATATAAGTTGGATTGTAGTTTGTTCTGTAAGGTATTTGCTTATGTGGTATTTAAACGTCTTAGACGGCCTGATAGAACCCATGTCTTGGGGTAATTTGTTCCATAAAGCTGCATACTTAAACGGGAAAAAGTTGGGTCCAATATCAGTTCTAGAAGTGGGAGCGGTAACTGTATAGCCCCTCAGTCTTGAAGAATGTTATGAATCCTTTAGTTTCCTTAACTGTGGTGCCGATACGATGATTTGACCTACAACTCCATGAAAGAATGTGAGGTTTGGCTTAATGCGTTTAAGCCATAGCGGATCTAATTTCAAATGTTCACAGCGGCGGCTTTAATTGAGTTGGTTGGAAAGCCAATTAACTCTTTTGTCATCAGCCGTTGAACCTTTTCGATTGCTGCTCTGTCCCGCTGGCGCAAGTTATTGTAGATTATGGAACAGTATTCCAGAAGAGGTCTAACGTGGGTCTTATAGATGCCGAATTTGCTTTCCGGGAGGCGGAACGTCCTATGAAGCAGGCCTATAAATCTTCTGACCTCCGCAGTTTGAGTGGTAGCATGTTCAGAGAAAGTGAAGGTAGCTGAGTACTGCAAACTCAAATCTCGTACTAACAGGTTGGTGGAGATAAAGGGACCGTCAGTACCGAACATACCTGGGGGGGGGGAAGTTGCGCTTGAAGGTAGAAATGTTGTTTTCTCCGCGGAAAATTTCATTATTCAGCCTGTGCACCAGGAACTTAGGGCTGTTAGATCTTGCCGTGTATCACTGATAACTGTACTAAACAGTCCAGAACCAAAACTGCACAAGATTTCCATGTCGTCCATGAAGAGGTGGAGACTGCCATGGCGAACGACATTGAATGCATCATTCATGTATATGAGGACGAGTAGTTGGCCCAGAAATCTGTCTTGTATGGCACCACTGGTGACAGGTTTGGGATTGGCGACGGACTCAATAATCTGAACCAACTGATGACGGTCGGAGAGATAAGAATCTAACCGACCGAGTAATGGGTCGGCGATACAATAAGATTTTGCTGTGATAGGAGCCAAGTATGTGAGACTCGGTCGAGAGCCTTCTTCATATCAAGCAGGATAATAAGCATGGACTTGCCTTTGTCGGCAGCCTCCGTGACTGAGTTCAAGAAGTTAACTTGGCAAGTGGAGCACGAACGGTTTTTCGGGAAACCGTGTTGGCCCACATTTACCAAGTTATCTGTTAAAAGGTGGACCATTATCTTAATGCTTTTGAGCTTCTCCATGATTCTGGAGATAATGGGTGTATGATTGATAGGACGATAATTCTCGAGAACATGAACGGAGCTTCTTTGTGCAGGGGGCTAATTGTAGAGGTTTTCCATTGGGTAGGGAACGAGAGAAACTTCATAGACAGGTTAAGTAAACTAGATAGAAGGAGAGGGACATCCGGACCCCCAGAGTAAAAGCAGCCGATGGAATGCCGTCCGGACCTAGGCGGTAAGATGGCTCATAGAGACTAAAAGTGGAGAAATATCACTGGGGTGGAATGAAACTGAAGAAAGAGTCTCACTGAGTAGGCATGCGGAGTGTACTTCAGGAGTGTGTACACCGGTGGTTAGGGCTGAAGTGGAAAATGTGGTGAAAGCTTCAGCTATTTCTTCCGGTTTATCCAGGTGGGAGTTGTTGAGAAAGATGAAAGGTGTAATCTTGATAATAATAATAATAATAATACTACTAATAATAATGGTTTATTTCGGAGAAGCCCGAGATGACAGTATGGCAAATTTATGCACACCAAAGAAAATGTACTGAGTTTAAATGGATCCGTGGACGGATTCAAATGGACGCTCGGGGTTGGGTGTTTCTTGTTCTCATCAGCTTACCCAGGGTTTTTCTTTCTTCCTGGGTTGGCTTGAAGCTTTTGATTCTTGCTGAGTAAGCGTGAGTTTAGTTTGTGATTTGATTGTCTTTGGCAGTCGGTCCATTTGGATATAAAGCGATAGCTCCCGGGTTTTAATTGCGAGCTGTTGAAGTTTGGAGGTTTGACATTTCATCTGCGAGGGTCTGTATGTTCTAGAATTTGCCAGTACTGGAGAAGTTGGGGTGATAGTTGTTAATTACTGATTGAGACCACAATATAGCCGATCCGCTACCACCTGAGGATCGGGCGAAATAAACGACGCTTCCAAATTAAGAGATCTGATCATGTTTGGAAGGCAGCTCCAGTAAGCTGAGTGATATGGTCTGTCCGACAAATCAGAAGAAATGACAATTTTTGGTACGGAGAATGCGCAGGAGACAGCCCCGTGGTCACATCTGGGAGAGCTATCTCCAACAAAAGTGGTTAACTTATTAAGCTCTTGAGAAAACAGAAGATCTAGAGTGTTATTTCCTCCAGGAGATGATTGAACTTTTTGAGTCAAACCACCAAGGTGTGTTAAGGTAACGGAATCCTGATAACGTCGTGGGCCTAAGTGTGCGGGTTAACACACTCCTGGTGCGCTGAAGTCAACTGTGACCAAACTGTGATCGATGGGATAGGCTGAGGTAGAGTGGAAAGCGTAAATTGTAGGTATGACTTTGCCCCGGTTGGCTCGGGTGATCGATAAATACTTCCAAGCAAGAGTTCTGGCGACTGCGGTCTAAACGTTACCCACACTGAGTCGTCAAAGGCGTCAAAGACTAGCTGTTGCGTCATAGAAACAAGAAAAGATTCTCTGCAGTATATTAGGAAACCCCTCCTCGACGACGTATTCTAGAGTTGCTGAAAGCTTTGTAACCAGATGTGGTGAAGTCTAAGTTTGGTGTGTTTGCATAAAGTCACGTTTTTGTGATGAGGACGAAGTCGTAGCATTACTAGAGGACCCGGACATGCAGAAGGTGAGTCTTTGCTGGTAGTGGGCGAATGCTGATGACGGAAACGGGCATGCCTGTTGTGCTTCCTTGTACTGTCGCAACAGGTAGTTGTGCGGGCGTTGAGGGTTGAGGAGTTAGAGGTAGTGGCGCTGCTAGTCCTGATACTGATGAGGTGGATGGGACAATCCTAGGTAGATTACTGTGCGTGTAAGTCGAGAACCAATAAAGGGACGTTTGGTCAGTATCAGAATGACCAGTCAAGATTAGAGGAGAGCTGGTAGGACAGGTAGTACCATCGAATTTAGTGATTTCTGAGCTCGATTGGGAACACCTGGAATGGCCGGCCGCCGCAGAGCCAACCAAGAAGGCAAGGGGAGCTTCGTTAAGGATGAGTGGGGGGTCGGTAGCGAGGAACCAGTGTTGAATGGATGGAAGTTAGGAATATCGTCAGCAATTATAGAGGCGGAGCCTCGGTTTGCGGAGGAAATGCGAGTTGGTGGACTGGCGGTTGTACCACCATTGGAGAACAGGTAGGGACGAATGTACTGGGATGGAGCTATGGTATACTGCCATGTTTTGCCCAGGGTACGTAGTGAAAAAATTGGTATTTTTTTCTTCGGTAATGGGTAGCCGTGGGATGTACCTCAGGTTGGTTGGGTAGAGTGGAATCCTGATTCGAGCGGGTGGTTGATGATACACTGCCGCGGTTGGATCGAGGTAGGTAAAATGCTAGAGAGCAGGGAAGGGCTGCAGCGGGACGGGGGGCGTAAAGGAAGGTCTGTTAACTGAATTCCACCGGGTGAAACATTGAGCGAGTAAAACGAAATCTGTGTCTGTTGAACTGAAAGATGAGAAGTTTCGAATGGTGGTGCCAAAGATGGTGGATATTTGCTTAGGGGCAAATTTGCCATATGGTGGAGCGTCAGTGGACAGGATGGAGGTGACTTATCAGTAGTTGGTCGCACTACGTTAGGGCTGGCTGCGTGTTTTTATATTTTTACCCAGGTACACAGGTGGAATACCGATGGGGGCACCGTGGGGTGTCGATGGGTGTGCCGGCCATAGAAACGGTTGTTGGGTAAAAACTTGTTTAGCTCTCACATGAGAAACCCCAAGCTGGTTTTTGAGGCGAACTGGAGACGTGGTGATATCGATGCCGAGCCAATCGAAGCCACGGGAGGCAATAGGGATGACGGAAGAGAATGTGGTCAATTTGGTTGGGACGACGTTGTTGCTGATTGGTTGGTACGGCGTGGAGAGTTGGGAGCGATCGCTTTCTCCGCTTGTTTGGAAGACAAGCCAATAGCTGATAGGTAACTATCTGTGGGATATGACCGTATAGCCCGGCCATCGGTATGTCCTAAGGGTAATGGTGGGGATTGGGTTGCAGAGCAGAGTCGCTTAAATGGGCGCTGAGGAGCTGGCAACGAGCCCGATATGTCGAGTTTGACATCGACCGGTGGTGCATTGGCCAATGGTGTGTGCGCGAATGTTTCAACTATGGTTAGAAGTATATTTGAAGACGGTTTCAGAGAAAATAGCCTGAGCAACAAAAGTAACAAGTTGCGACACTTTAAGCTGGTAATTTTATGCTGGGGTAGGGACAAAGGCAGTGAACCTTAAGGTGAAACTCCTTGGTTATCGATGGTTCCTACTAGTATCCAGCACTTTTCCCACGGGCTTTATCAAAAGCCATGTATGGATTGAAAAGGGAGGTTAATTTTTGAGCGTCCAGTTTTGTGTGTAGTCGATACTGAAATATGGTTGGGGAATCTACGAAAAGGATACCAGTTTGGACTTTGCTCTAAAAAGTCTCACAAGGAAGAAGGAAGAAGAGTCGCCTTGAAGGTATCCAAGAATCAGGGACCGTTATAGGGTGCCACCTATCGCGTAACTGGTGCGAAGTATTTGCACTGGAATGCGCTTGACTGAGGATTGACTTTGCTGGTGAAACAAGTTCCGCAAAACTGCGAGGCCAAGTTTTATTCTTCCTAGCCACAGAAGTTCAGGCCACGAGAGCGCACAGTTTTGTCTGCAGCTTAAGTCTGTAGAATGCTCAGTTGGCTTTTGTTCAGTCGATGCGGAACATTTTTGATGTCAACAATGTCATGATTGCTCATATTTGAGGTCACAAGTGTGCAGTATTCTAGGGCTGGAATAGTGAGTGTTTTGTATATCTCAGCCAGCAGCCATTAACATCCTGGTCTACCCCCTACACTAGCCAACAACTCGCCAGATTCCAACGCTCCACCCCGCACCGACCAGCCAGCTACTACTTTGTCTCCTTGTGCTTCGGTCAAAAAGTCATCCACATCACTTGTTGCTCTTAATGACCGAAACCTCCCCTGTACTGAAATCGTCAAGCTTCCAGATTTAATTGACACTCGGCCTATGACCTCTCGTGCTTCAGCTAACCGGCCTGTTACCCATCGGCTTCCTCCACCACCAGCGAACTTACTAAGTGGTGTCGCTTAGCCTGGCGCTAGCCCACCAGCGCCTGTTTGGTCCCTCGGAGATCCGCGTACCCAGTTGCTACATACCAAATCCATCAAATTAGAAGCCGCCGTCATCACTTCCACAGACGCCGTACCGCATCACCAATTTTGCACTAAGAGTAACGCCTTCACCGCTGGTGCTATCAAACCCAAATCACGCAATACTAGTTACCAGCATGGTTGCCAACCGGTGCCACAACATGTGGCCCGTTGGAACCCTTTTACACCCCAAGATATGCCCCATTATGCTCCTCCGCAGCTTCAATATCCTCTGCCCCTCACCACTCAACATTGCCGTATTCTATTCTGACTCCACTGCACACTGTTAACTGACCCTTTACCACAAGGCCTCTTTCATCGGCAGCCCTTTTGCTACCATTCCACTCCTTCACACTTATTCCGTGGAGCACTGTGAGATGCTCGCTGCTTCAACAAACCCTATACATAACATTATACCCGTCTCACTCCAGTCTCACTTACCCTGCCATTCGTCACCCTCCTCACGAGATCACTATCGAAACAGTGGTTGCTCCTCCATTACTGCCCCCACCCCACACTGACTCCCTGGACTAACCAATAACTCTCCCCCGATTTATTCGCCCCACCCAGCAGTCACCATACCCTCCCCCAGATCTTTATTCCAAATCACAAAACAAACCCAACATTTAGTTATAACCTTCGCTAGACTTCATGAGTGTTTAGCGGTCACCAACCGAATTCCTAACGAAAGTTTCCGCCTACTTACCGACCCACTATCGCTCCTAATAACATTCCCCCGATTTTATCACGGTTTTTGCCCAAAAGCTCCATTAGACACCGTCTTTGTATCTCCTGATTATTTACCCGGGGCTACTCACCCGCTGCCGCATCCAATACTGCTCCCCATTAGTCTTCCGGAGTGTTTCACCCAACTAGCATCCTACGGCAGCCACCCCTCTATGTTTCCTTGGGCGGGACACCCCTCACCCAGGCTTTTTATAAAAACGACCACACCTTGCCCTACCAACCAATACCATGTAACTCACCTTCTAATCCCTCCGGCTCAGTTACTACTCCCCCTGGCGACACCCTCCTGGTTGACCACCTGGCTACCGGAAGTTAACTTGGCCCCACTAAACATCCGCTCCCCTCAAGTGGACCCCTGGCGCGCTGTAACCTCAAAGATGCAGTCAGAGTTTCCCTCCTACTGCTGAATTCACGTTTTCTGTTGAACACAAATAATCGCCTAAGGAAACGTGTGCTTGCTTCTTGCTGTGACACTGTTCTGGCGAAAGAAACATGGCTGGCTAATCACAACCAAATTGACGCTGTCTTGTTGGTAAGCTACAACTCCTTTCGAGTAAGCAGAGTGAGCCGCCAAAGCAGTGGTTTTCTTGCATACATTGAACATAAATTTTCTATCGCCGTCCTCCACTAACCAGTGCTGGACTGTGCCCCCGACCCTCTAGCACTGCACTGAAAGTCCTGGAGACGTGTTGCATATTGGGTGTGTCTACGGAGCACCTACTCCTAGTTACTCCAAGCTTCCGCGTACTATTGAGGCCTTCGAGTACGTTTCTACTCTATCTTTGGGTCCAAAAGTCATAGCAGGAGACTATACCACTCCCGGTATTTGTAGGAATAAAATGACTAAAACATCTCATCTATCTGATTTTCTTCTGGACATCCGTGCTCAGGGATGGACACAGCGTGTCTGCACTCCAACAAGGTTTAACAATATCGTCGACTTAGTCTTCACTCATGGCCGCCCCGACGTGAACGTCTCTGTCATACAAACCTTCCCGGTATTGACCAAAAAATGGTCACGTGTTACCTCACTGCTACGCAAGAATCATGCCTACCTGAAGTTTTAGAAATCCAAAACCAAAACACCTACTGGGTGACTAACCGGGCCCAGTTGACTACCTCCCTCCGGGGCGATGGCTGATCCGACTTCTTCCTGTCATCCGATCCGCAAAAAGCAGCTGATATATTCTATGCCAAGTTGATCTTCTCCATAAACTGCCTTGACCCAATGGCTAGGCATATTAGAGCCAAGACTGCCGAAACTGAAAGAATTCGACGAAGGATTTGTAAGCTCCAGAACTCGTTCCTCGGGGATCGAGATTTCTCTCCTACACACAGAATAAGCCGATTCTGAAGTAATCTCTATGCAGCAACCGAGAATACACTCAGAAAGCTAGAATAAACTGCACTGAAACAGCCCTCATAGTGTGGAGCTCCTCTCGAGACCGCTAAATCTCGCACATCGGGCAGCAATGGGGACAATACCCCATTCCTCATCCAAAATTGCACTCACCTTGACTCGCCAAAAGATATGACCGAGACTTCCAACTACCATTCCGCGTCAGCTCTTATCACCTACACTAACTTTCCGCCTTTCCGCTATCCGATGTTCATACCGGACACAATATCAACCATAGCATTTACCACGGCCAACTTCGGGAAATTCCTGGCCAACACTAAACCCCCTTATCATCCAGGGCCCGATGGCCTTCCACCAGACTTACATCGGTTTGGGGGATGTGACCTAGTGCTTCTATAGCTGAACCTCGTTTCATTACCCATGACTTTCGGAATCCACCCGGCTCAGTGAAAAGCGTTCTGTATAATTCTACACCGTAAAAGTGGTTTCTTTGAGCGATTCAGTGAACTATCAACCCACAAACCACTCTTCGACTGTTTAGAAGCTCATGAAGAGGATTGTAAAGGTACAGCTTGCAAATTTCCTGACTTTTCGAAGTCCTATTAACCCAGCTTAGCTTGGATTCCCAAACTTTCGCTCGTGCCCCACTTGTCAGTTGGAATTTCTCAATTTATTCACTTCCAAAGCCAGCGACAACAAGTCAATCACCATCATCTTTCTCGATTTGACTAAGGCTCTCGGCCGAGTACCTCACACTCGCTTGCTGTAAGAAACAAAACCCTACGGCTTCGCCGACCTCTTCTTTCTTTGCTATCGTCTTACCAGTCCGAACTCCCTCAATCCGTCATCAGCGATGGGACATCCTCTCAGCCCAAAACAATTACTAGCGGGGTCGTTCAGAGTAGCCTTCTAGGCCCTCTCTTGTTTCTCATATGCGTAAATAACGTCTTCCAGCTAATGCGCCACGGCATGATATTCGTATTTGCTGGCGAAGTAAAGCTAGTCTATAACTTTGAGGCAAAAGCCCAGCATTCAGCTGTCGGTGATATTCTGTCAGACTTGAAGTCCCTTGATGAATGGTGTGCTCAATGGCTGATGAAGTGTTGGACAGTTAAGAGCTCTCTGCTGTCCCGCAATTGTCGATTTACACCTGGCTCCCTCAAAATAAATGGTCTGCCGATTCCCACGACTCACGTGGTAGGAGAACTGGGCCCGCAACATTCCTGTTCCTTCAACTTCCATGACCAAGCACTGACCCGGAGTGGCAAAGCGAGACGGCTGATTGCACTTATCCTCAAAGCATACCTTACTCAGAAGAGCAAGCTTCCGATATTCAGGACACATTCTAGATTGCTGTTGGAATACTGCCCCCTGGTCTTTACCTTGACGCAAAAGGCTGACACGGTCACCACAGAGAAATAGAAACGCTCATCTACTAAAAAATTACTTGACACCTTTTTCAACCTTGTCTACGGAGCTAGGTGTGAACTACTCCCGCTTGAACCTCTATGGTGACGTTGTATCAGGCTCAATCTTTCACTTCCGTTGAAGCTTCTGCACTCAGAGCTCCACTCATTTGATAACGCACTTGGTTTACTCTAGTAGAACTCCTTACTCCCTCCGTCACAGACAATTCACCGATACAACCCCTTAAATCTAGACTCTCAAACAGACCTGGATGTTTCTCGGTTATCTGTCCTGGTCTCTGGAATAATCGTCCTAGCTCACTGCGATCGTGTCTCAGGCCAAAACAATTTAAAGGAGTGCTACTCAGAATCCGTGACGCATCTTCTGTAATCAGCATGACCCGCGATAGCGTAAACGTGAAAGAAGTATATGAAGACGGCCTTGATGACTAAAATATAATGAGTGGCATTCCTTTGCGTCCGAGCCCCCTCTCATGAACTGTCTGATAATTGCCCTCATGAATAAATATATATATATATATATACTTCCTTGTGAATGCCAATAGCTTTTCTTCGCCCCCTCATAAAACCATGTTATTTTACACTATAATTTGCACACATATGCTTATCTCACAATTAAAATCAGATCAAAGGTCTCTTGGAGCAATGCCTGTCCGGTAGACGTCACCTGACTTTGACCAACTATTGTGCCTGGTGCTCGGCTGACTGAGTCCTAGATCAATACAACCATTCATTAATGATCCTCACTGTGCGACTCTTGCCCGAAACTCATTGATTTATTTGTGCCAACCACCCATTGATTCAGCAGTGGCCGACGGCTGGTAGTGAAACATTTCTACCAACTTCGTGGGGCCCCTGAAGTTACCCAGCATATCTCTATCGGCGGTGTGGTCAACAGATGGCTCGCATATCTACTGGAACCCGTCCGACTCTGTTATTGGCAGAAGCAGGCGGTCAAGTGATAGCCCCATGAATGCTGCCATTATCTGAGTTTTGCTCGATCCTCTTTCCCTCCCTTTAAAATCTTGCGGCAGCAACACCCCCAAAAGATTACGGCATCTGGTCTGTGGTGATCTCGCAATATGAGGAAACAGCCATCTCTATCAGTCTCGGACCCAATGGGCCACGTGCAAAGAAAGGTGGGTTAAAGAAAAATGGGGAGTTTACCCTACGGTGTGAATTCGCTCCTCCTCTCCTCTGTGAAACAGACGAAAAAATACACCTCTGTCTGGGAAGGTCTTGGGCTAATGCTCGCTGCTCCCTTCATTACAGATGGATTTCGGATAACAGCCCAGACCCGGCCCTACATATGGGAAACCCCACGCTTCCGGGTTAGCCTGCAGTTCCTTTTGTGTAGACCAACGCGGGGTTACAGCACGTCGTTCGAGCTCTCTACACACGCTTGCCGACCACGCCTTGCTCAGCTTCAACTCTTTTGGTTCCCTTGCAAAATCGTTGACCAGATTGCTGATGTTTAATGCAGTAGTCAATACACCGTATGAATAGTTACATCATGCGGCCTCTGCTCTGACGACACCCCGGCATTGATACGCCTACGGATAACAGCTATGGGCAAAAGCCTCGCCTATATTGGCTGTCGGAACGAGGAACAGAATCATTACACGTTTATAATTTACCATCCACAACTTCACTTTTTCCGAGTGCCCCTTCAGCCCACGCACTAATAGTCATTTTCAAATTCAGATGATTCGCCTTCTAAGTTGTTAGCTCAGTTACCCAACCGAAATGCTTACTGACACTAACCCCAATAAAAACGGCCCTTTTTCGCCGTTGATGAAAACTGCTCGCCCCTTCTTAATTCTCTTGTCCCAGGCTATAATTCAGTGGTTTTATCATCCGTTTTCTTGCAACCTCCCCGTTAATTCAAGGATTACCACGAAGGTTACTATTCTTTGATGGGCAAGAACCACTGGCCTGCTCATATGCTGACGGTAATTCAAGACCCCATCCCACCCGGAATGCCTAAGCTTCTAATTTCTCGTGACCTCACGGAATACCAATACGTTCGCTTTCATACGAAAAAGGCTCATCTGAACTCAGAATTTTTCACTACTTTCCACTACGTTTGCCGTCCTCGCCCACAACTGGTGCAACGACTAGAAAGCTGTCTTTCTTTTTTTCCATCCTTATTTCTGGTCCCGCCTTTTTCGATTGTTTTATTCCTGGCTCCCAAATGGGCCCCTCTCCTCATCCACTAACTACAAACTATATTATTTTGCACTGCGGTTGAGCCTTTACTTGATGTCTCCCTATATCTCTACTGTCTCCCGAATAATCTAGAAAACTACCATTCTCCGACCTCTGATCCCACATAGATCGGCCCAATGGCCATCAGACAACAATCTGTTCATTGTCTGCTTTCGAATAAAACGATAACTATAACCCACAGCTGGAACACTTTCCAGACTTCCGCTCTCCTGTTCTCTTTCAGATCAAACTGATTACTTGCGAAACCAACAGCCAACTCGACGTTACTCCCTGAAAACCCCACGGACAAAACAATTCGATCACTCTGATTGACAATAGTTCAAACCTATACTCAGGCCTGTTGATGTTATGTGGGGTACCGTGCATGGCTGACCATTGATCGTAATCCTACAACCGAAATATCAATCGCTCACGAAAAGTCTCACCGGATCGCAGAGCGGATTCCTGACACCAGTCATCACTTCACACTCGCTCAACATCTATTTCTCTTACTCCATACAATCATTTCAACTCATTCTGTGTTTCAGTACAAAATCAATGAACGAAATCTAGTCCTTTCCGCTGCGTTTCCAACCTGCTCTACACAGTCCTTCAACCTAGCCCCTTTTTTGCCTGCTACCCTCACCATTCTACCTGCCGTCACCTGAAACCAAGGCCTTTATGAAACAAAACACCAGCCATCTGCAGCCAACCAGAATTTGGTTAACAATTCACTCATCACATATACGGGAGATATTACCCTTACACTATTCCAACTTCTGCTTGGCCGCATCAGTAGTTTTTCTCTCCAGTAGTCCACTCCTTCGAGGGCTCTTCTTTGAAAGTCCGTTCTGCATCCGTACACCATTCACGCTCCTCCAAAGTTCACTGCATTCCTCGCAAAGCTTTTTGCCTTCACCTGAATTTCCACATGACACTGGAATTACCTATTCAAAAGGTCCACCTTATCAGCACATCTGACTCAGTTGCGTTTATTTCACAGGCTTCCCCCACAATTAGCTATTCAATGTTGGGTCAAACTTCTATATTCAGATGGCATCTCTGAACTCACTTTGATAACCCCATGCTGACTTTATCTTCACCGTGTTTCTTGGTAGCCCCTCACCTGGTTACTCGTTATTGATCATCTAAATAACTAGTTGGCATACCCTCGCATCTTTCTCTGGATGCTCCGACCTGTAGCAGCCAGTTTCGGCACCCTAAAGGCTCATCGTATAATATTCTCGCCTCGACTCTCTCTCCTTGTCGTAGTATCGGACGCCTGTTGCTTTACTGGTCCTTGCAATCACTGCACTTTTTAATGTTCACCGGTATCTCTTATATCTGCATTCCAACGTTCTTCCAGCTACCCACATCGCCCCCCCCCCGAATTCGAAGCTGGTTTTCGATTCCCGCATTGACCAACTCCACTTTAGTTCTCTCAAAAACTACTGGCTCCACTGTTTTATTTCTACCATTATGTGCTTCTTGAACCACAAAACTGTGAAATCCTCAAATAGTTGCGTACCGCTGTATTCTCTGATCTTGCCTTATGTATGAGTCTGGACCACGGTCAAGAAATATGCTGTTGTCAATCACTAATCATCAATTTACAATTCACTAGAAGAACGGTTCTCTGTAGCAAGCCTATGGACTTGTCCTTCAGTGCGGTTGTACAGAAAGTGAGTACAGCGAAGTCGAATGTGTAAGAGTACTGCAGTCCGAGGTTTTGTATCAGCGGGGGGTGTGGGGGTGGAACACCATCGCTTCTAAGAAATATCTTAGTTTACCCGGAGGTGACAGCTCTTGGCTGGGAACTTCAATTCTCAGTGATCACACAGGGATGATAGGGACTTTATGTTAACCGTGATGTTATTCGGTGCGGTGAGTGGGTTATTTCGTTCGAGTTCGTGAACAAATTCGTGTCATCCGCAAACAAGAAAATTTCGCCATGAATGACTGCAATACGAAAGTCATTTACACGGGGCAGGAAAAGCTGTGGTCCTTGAACACTTCCCAGGATGACCTCAGCATTCAGCTGCTTGGGGAGCGAGATGTTTTATTCAGTGCACCTAAGTTGGTGATGGTTTTTCTGGTGGGATGTAAACCAGGTTAGTAGGTGGTTTTCAATTCGGCAAACTCTGATTTCATTCAGAAGCTTCAGGTGCGGACTCCATCGAGGGCCTCTCTCATATCATGACAAATAATGACGGGTGTCCGGTGTTTTAAGCCGCTGTTGTTACCGGGTTCAGAAAGTCAACTTGGCAAGTTGAAAGTGCGTTTGATCTAAGAAATCCGTGCCTTCTGAAGCTGATAAGCTTATTTTCTGGAGAGCGGCCGGTTAGGTAGTATCTGACAACCTTTTCCAGAAGCCTCGAGACCAACGACGTGTTATCCATCGGGAAGCAACTGGTGATGTTAAGCTCTACGCCCCTCTTATGCCCAGGGCTGATAACGGATTCCATCCATTAGTTAAGGGAGGTTCCTTCTTGGAGGCAGATTTTATAGGTTCAGTAGTATCTGGGGAATATTCGGGCCACCAAGAGTAAATGTTGTTGGCGGTGGTCCGTCAGGTCCTGGGTTGCAGGACGATTTAAAATTGTGAATGTATACACTCATATCCGTAATGGTGACCATGGTAGACCTGGAGGAAGAACCTGCGACAAACGGGGTGGCTTGCAGGGTACAGGATGGGCTGGTAGTCACAGATTCGTGAAAAATGTGTTGAATGTGTCAGCTGTCTGTCGGGGTGATGATATGAAACCATCCAAGTGGATTATCTGTTTTATGCATGACGTCGATCGTCCTTCTGTGGCCAGGTTGGCTCTTGAGATTAGCTTAGGGAGCTCAGAGATCTGGTTTCTTGCCCCAGTTGTAGGTCACGGGCAATAAGGTGAATTTCGCGGGATAAGTGTTCCAGTAGAAATGCTGTGGGAAGGTCCCCATTTAGTTAGCACTGCTGTTGAAGCCTAGCATGTCTTTGCTCCAACGTGGTTATTTGGTGGCTTGCTGTTCTGGATGGATAATGAGAGCAAAATGATCTTCAATGCATGGGTCAGAACATGAGTAGAGGAGGTCGGAGGCTTACTGGGAGCTTGTCGTTAAGAAGAACTCGTGCTCTTTTCTGAAGCAAGTAAGCGAGGATAGTGCGATCTCATTTGAATTGGCAGAAGAAGGGGCCGTTACATGATAGGCTGTTGGCTTGCTGCTGGACTGAAATTCTGAAACTGGAAACTTTATGGTCTGCCCGTGTAACCGCTTAGTAAAGAGCTAAGCATTTTGCTGGGCCCAGGGTTAGTATCAGGTCGAGAACGTACTTCTTTCTGGTGAACTGCTGTACATGTTGAGTCCGTTGGCTCAGAGGAAAGCGTGGAGGGAATGCAGATATTTTTGGCCAGCGGCTAAAATCAGGCCTTCCCCGGGGCACTCACGTCGCAGGCCATCAATTAACCTCCAAATGGCAGGCCAACGATACAGCTGAATGCATGAGCGATGGGATTAAAGCCGGGAACGTCATTGCTGGGGGTCGACGTACACAAGCTGGAACCATAGGCATCTGTGACGAAAAAGTGGTAAACCGCATGGAATCTCCATTATTTGCCAGGATGGAATTTTTTCCAGTAGGGTGGCAGACTGGTCGAACTTGGCTTGGCCCAGGCAACCATCACCCCCGCCAATAATTATGTTTGGTAATCGATCAGTGATAATTGTAATGGTTTACTTCGGGGAGACCCGGGTAGTGCTGGATGCATCTTGATACGACACTAGCGGTGGCAGCAGAGAATATTTCATAGAATGCGCCGACAAGTATATGTACATCAAAAGATGTGAGGCAAGACTTTATTGTACTCGGCAATAGAAGCAATAATACCTACCGGTCATTCAAAATGTCAGGGTTAGATAGCGATACCGTCCAAAATCAAGCGGCACTCGCTAAAACGCGGAGAACGGGCATAAAATGGACAAAATTTTGCGAGAACACCTTAAGAAGCGGACTGGGACAAAGGATAACTTGGGTTTTGTTTGATGAGAACAGAATGACCGAAGTTTATACGAGGAACTTGTGATCTGCAAGGGATGGGGGTAGGTGAATATAGAAACAGACGGATAAAAGGATTGGGAGAACAGAGATAGAAAAAGAATTGTGGATGGTAGGAGGACTTGACGGGCTGTAGAGAGCATCGGAGGAAGGTTTCAAAAGTAGTGCCGAATGGATTGGACGGCGGAGTCATGGAAACAATGAGGAATGAGAAATTCGTTACAGTGGGAGAAAAATAAACTATCAGAAGAGAGTGGGAACTGGGAAGTACAACTACCCGGGAAGGGTGCGTACGGCGACGGCTGGGGTAAGTGATACATGAAATGAATGACAGGTAAAATGGACGAAGAAATCGGGTGAAGACAGGTAGTTTGGCACTCCCAAGTACAAGACAATCGTGCAAAACCTTCCGTTTTACCAGGTGGAGCTTGATGGTCGACAGAGCAAGCACAATGGGCCACTAGCCGAACATCTCGAGTTCTTGAGCCTCCTTACTAGCGAAACATTTGACTCACCTGCTCTACAACGGACGTGCACGGTATACAGCAAGGGCCAGAAAAGTCGGAATGGATGTGGAAGCTACGCGGGTGAGAACTTAGTCATCACCAGCGTAATATAAGATGTTAACTCTGGACTGTATCCAGGCCAGCGAACAGAAATCTGCAAACCCCCGAAAAGGGATCGCAACTAGCTGAGGTTTATGAGTGGTACTACAGAAGGGAAATCATGGAACATAAAAAAACCTTTCAAACCTAAAACCGCTGGTTCCGCAGGGGAGTTTGCAGATAAGCGGGGGAATACTCGATGAGCTAATGTCCACTGGCGGGGATGATGTTGGAGTCATTAACGGTAGTCGTTCGTTTATAGCAGAAAGTTTGTTGAAGATGGAACGGGAGTTGCTAAATGCTGTGGAAGGCATTTCTGTAAGAGGCTTCGGGTCCGCGGAGAGTTCAGTGGATAAAACTCTTCTATCGAGCCACAGGTTTCTACTGTCATATCCGCCGACCGTTTTTACTTCATTTCAAATCCTGAGCTCCGATTCAGCTATAATGGTGAAACCACTGGTTTCCTAATTATCTTCACCGTCATCGCACGGTCCGTCATTCTGAATGGCCACCCGGACGGTTATCTACTCTTCAGTCCGTTACCGCTTCTGAACGCTATTCGCCTCCGCAAACGCACTTCACATCGATTCATAACCGTAATTCCATCTTCTTGCTGGTTATCCTTAACTTACCTACATAAATGTAAATATTCCGCCTATCGCTTACCTGCCATCCTCTGGTTATTTCTACCATCACCGCCCTAGAGACTGCACCCTCTCATTTAAATCTGTGTACAACGTTCTTGTGATTGCCTCCTTTGGAACCTCGCTATCAAGTTTTCACCACCACGTGGCTTACTAAAGCATTGCCATTTATCTCTGAAGATCCACTGTTGTTCGTCTCCCAGTTTTCTATCTACATATTTTTTATACACTGCGGTTCGCAATGAATCTTCGGATTCCCCCGATAAAATCTTCTTTTTACGAAAGCTCAAAAGAAATCCTTCAGTTCCGCTCGAATTGGCAGTGGTTGTTTTCGCTTCCGGTATTGTTTATATGGGTGCTCTCCCTTTTCAACCAACCTAAAAGCCATAGATCAAATTAGCGGTTTGACCTTCGCCTTCCAATTTGAAACACGTTATCCTTGCTTCCGTCCACGCAAGCAGCCTCTTTCAACCCTCTGTGCACATTAGTTTAACTGTCTTGGAAATTCCCATTCTGACGTCACCTGGATAATCTGATCGTGCCTGTAGCCTGATTCGAGCCCATCAGAAATACGCCATATCAATTTTAATAATAATAATGGATCATTAGGCCGGTCGTCATTATGAGGCTACATGTTAGGTGTTACTTCCACTGAGAGGTAAATGACGCAGGTTCTACGGGGAGTAGGTTGGGTTAAAAGCCCGTGTATTCTTGTGGAGATGCTGGGGTGTTTGAGCAGATTGAAGTTATTTTTTGTAGGTTAGGCTGACTCTAAGTGAAACCTTGGGGACGAATCTTGTAGACCTCGGACGAATAGTAATATGGATGATAGATGTTCAGCATTGCGGTGGAAAGTTCCGGTAAGAATACAGTGGGTGACCACACGAATTGTGAGTGCTAAGGTATGAAAAGGGGTCTGGCCGAAGCAACAGGTTTGGAAGTGGGCTTGGTGAGACAGGTCTTTTTGCGGGCAGAGCAGAAATTGTGGTTGATGAGCCAAGGCAAACAAGACGGTAGGCTTCACTTAGTGGAGGACACCGAGGTGAAGGTACACCAAACCGCGTGTTGGAAAAGTGGTAGATACTGTGTACCAGGTGGTGGCAACCGCTGACTGGTTTCCGTAGGAGAGAAGTTGTGCCATCTCTTCACTGGCTGAAGGACCTTTGGTGAGCCGATTCTGCCGAAGCCGGCCGCTGAATGGTCGTTCCTTTATGGGATACGTGGTAGACTACCTCTGTAGTACTTGCTTCCCTGAGGAGTGCTTCATGTGGCAAGCAGTTGAGACTCGCAAGAGGTTTGTGGCCGTTTGACCAGCTGGCGCAAATAAACCTCTTTCTGAGGACGGGGATAAACGCGTGCAGGAGATTGAGAGTTGACTTTTTGGGGGCAAAGAAGCTTTTAGTACCGCAGTTTTTGGATAATTTTCGAGGCCCGATGATGGAGTAGGTAGAGGCTTGGGAGGCACCGTAGGTCCTTGCCTCAAGCAAGCAGGCGACTTCGTCGAAGGGGGTGCTGTTGACGGCTGCGGGACAATGTTGGCGAAGACACTGCTATGTTTAGGCCCATGCTTGGCCACTGAATTTCAGATGAAGGGCAGGATCAGTCTCAATCGACAATGAACGATTGATTATTGAGGGACAAGGCCAAATAAACTGCAGCAATTTGAAGTGTCTCCTCGTAGTGGAGCGATTAGCTTTGTCTCGAGCAGTTTGATTGTCTCCACGTGTTCCTTCAGTGATCTGAGGGCCGCTCGCTGCAGTGGCCTCTGGTCTGTCAGCATCTCAGTGGTTTTAAACGGTGTGGGACTTGCAATATACTGTCTGCTTCTGATAACCTCGCTGACCCGGTGTTCGTCTGGGAAACTAAAGTGGAGCGGGCAGGTATTCCGCCGTGTTCCTCCGAAGTCCCAGGTGATGGCACACATGGCGTGCCACGTTGAACACAGAGATAATAGTTGCCGTGACCGGGGGGAGAGACTGTTGTTTGAGACACTGAACACCACCGACTCTTGGGCTATTCACATGCCCACAGACCTTAGATGTGACCGAGAACAGGAACATGATGGCCATAGCTAAATTTCGAGGTTTTGTGTGTATTTTAGGGCCTACGATTTGCGAGGTCAGCGCTAACCTCAAAAGAGTGGCGTCTACAGACTTTATCTGAGCCCCCAGTGGCGAAGTCCTGTTCTAAGGCGTTTGTTCCTGTGTTAGCCTTGCCATACATGTCCACGTGTGCCAAGGTATAAGGCCCGGGTGAGGTCTGGCTCGGTGGACCCTCCTTTATACGGAGGAGGTTCTTTGGCTAGGCGGACCCCAGTGGTTTTATTCTGCATATTCATATTCCCTGGCATCAAAGCGCGAAGCAAAGAGACGACTTACCGAGAGTAATGGTAAAGGGCTCATTACCCCCGCACTTGGAAAGACAGGTTTGCCACTGAGCTCCGTCTTGTGCTTTTGTGTAACCATAGGCCACGACTGAAACTACAGGAGTCACGCGGGATAGGTCAAGGAATGGGTCCAATATCGAGTTCGTGGCTCTTTAGAAAAATTCCGAGTGCTGATGAGACCTAGAAGTCCACTGAATGCTTGTGTCAGAACCGAGCAAAAACTACAAGAATGTAGTCGTGGCGTACCGCACGTCAACGTTTACCGTGAAAACTTCAGGTTCCGGCCATGTGTAGTCCACAAGTGCCGCATTTGTGTATGCAACTAACCATCGCGCAGACTCTTAGTCATTGCTTGGATTCTCAAGGACCATAGCCGCATGGAGCTTAAGTCCGTGTGACTTTCCAGTTTGTGGACGGACATTTCAGTGAAATCAGGGCCACTGTTCTGAGAGCACTGCCCACTCCGGCTTACGAAATTTGTACACCTAATATAACCGGACTACCCGTATTCTCTATTTGCTTCTTCTTCACGGCATCGCCTCCCGCCGAGATGTCTCCTGGATGGATACGTAACAACAGTGACAGCCGAGCTGCCCCCACTGCGAGAAAATGAGAGGTAGCCGCGCTCAGGCCATTGGGAGATTAGGCTGAGTCACCAGACCTCCCGTAGTACAACTAGGTGAGTCTTCGGGTTGAAAGGGGATTGCACCCGTCATGGCCTCACTGATCTTGTGTGCTGTCGCTAAAAACTATCCCGTTGTCTGGAACTATCTTCTCCACAACAACCGGCTTGGGTCCGCTATCCCACCTCTCCCGGGGATTCCTCATTTTTCCAGGCCTGAAGATGACTTTCGTTGCCTCTTGGTTGGGAATTCCAATCTTTCTCAAGAGGCAAACTGCGTTAAACCCCATCGCCCGTTCCCCTAGATTTTTCTCCGGCTAAGGGTTGAGGGATACCCCTGACTACCACTTTTATTCCCTTTTCGAAAAATGTCTCACCCCCAACCTTGAGTCTGTCACACGACTGGCAAAAAACCCTCTCTCTAGGGTTCAGAGGTTCTTTTATTAGGCTGAGGCTTTTGTCCCCCAGAAGGGTGTTCACAGCGAGCCCAGTTGATGGAAAATCGAGTTCGCGATTTGAGTTTTGCCATTTGTTTGCTTTTCAGTTCTCTAACTTTCTTTGGGACTACTACTAAGCTCGAGGGTAAACGAAAGTGGTTACTCATTTTCGTCTGACCCCGGTTATTGCTACCGTAATACTAATGATCGCGGGAAGCACTTCATCGAGGTCCCCGTCTTCCCTCCTCTTCTGGACGGCCAAGTTGGGAGGTCTTGTTCAATTCAGCGACGGCTGCACTTGCAACAGTTACCAGCAGTTTGGGCAGGTCTAATCCAGTTCTTTGTGCCCTCGCTAAATGCTATGGAGGCCCTATGTTAGACCTCTAGATTTGACATGTAACCGAGTGCGGCAGAAATCACAGCCATTTTTGCCTCTATCATTCTTCACACTTTTGATTAAAACCATCGTTCCCAGCCGGACGAGTTTCTGGGAGTTTCATTTTTTCTGACCATCAGGGGCGCGACTAAGGTAGGGGAGATGTGGGTCCAGGTAGCACCGGGCGTCAATAATGATCGTGAGTGCTCAAGCTGTGCGCAACTCCTTCCAAGAGGGTTGAGGACATACCAATGGGTCACAAAATCAGCCCACCCAGAACGAACCATAGTCACTACAAGGTGCAGAACTCCAAATCCTAGTCAGATCAAGCTTATGCCCCAGAAAACCTGTTTTTTGTTGTCTGCCCCTCCGGTGTCTTCGGAACTGGGAATTTGGTTCCAGGTTTTCTTTTCGTTTTTTCATATAATTCACAGGCTGAACGTTCGTGTCCGGTTCGATAAAAATAAAAATAATAGCATATTTTTCAAACCTAGCTGATAAGCATGAGATGGTTCATGATAACTCCCCAAAATAGTTCTCACTGGACACAAAATAGTGAACAAGTTTTGGAAAATGAGCTCGGAAAATTGAAACGTATTCCCTAGTGCTTACTATCTTGGTGAGAATAGAATTTAAAATCACTGCTGAATTGCGGTCTAGATGCAAACGTAGAAGTACGATGCAGTTTAGAAAATTACTGAGCATTACAAAAGTGGTTAGATTATAGGATAGGCCAAAATACCTAACTTTGTGTGAAAGAATAGAAAGGTTTTGCTTGGTTTAAACAGAGTAAAACCATTTCGGTTTCCACCACACATATGGATTATTTCCGGGTCCAGGAGAGGGCGAATCAGGTACAGCACTGAGACTGAACTTGAAGGAATGGGAGCTGGCGCCGAACTCCTAGGGTGACCTACATGAAAAAATTACATGGACAGCAATTGCCAGATGCCGGCCTGTGTTCGCGGAACGGAGTAGCCATCGTAGTCCCTCAATATCCATGACCCATAACGGTTCAAAAATGGATACGACCAGAAGTTTAAGGCCGGGCTGAAATTGCTCTCTTGGGAAACAAATGAGTTATAATTACAGACGCAGAAGCCATCATGGATCGGCTATAAACGGAGGAATGTTGCTCGACCGCCATATAAGGGGCGGAAGTTACCTGCCGTCACATGAAAAGGCAAAAAGGAATCGTAAATTCATTTCCCTGGCCTGCAGGAAACCTCACATTGCTTTTACCAGGGTGAGCACGTTACTCTTAGTGATTGGAATCCATATATGCAATTAGCAGCTGAGTTAAGGGAGTGGTTGTTTCTTTGCGTACGATGAGCGATACCTCACGATAAGGTTTAAAGTTGGTAGTAAGGGAGAAGTTGTCGCGGGCCGTACGTGACCGATTCAGGCTGTTTCCGGATCGGCTTTCGCGGAGGAGCTCAGGAATTACAAGCGCTTCTCGAGGAAGGGTGACACAATGCCAGATGAGTGGCATGAATCAGATTAATTTTTCTCTGTGAGAAGGAAAGCCTGGGTAAGTCTCACAGTTTTTGCTTCGTACGGCAGAAGCTAGTACTTTGCTGTAAATGTCAGTACTCAATAGAGGTCAACCCAACCCGAGCCCCATAAAAAAGTTAAGCCGAGCCTTCTAGTGGGCTACTTCAGAGTATTGCGGAAATAAAACTGGCAGGGACAGCCGTAGTCAGAACGTCCTTCTGGCTGTGTGTTATGGTAATAAGCGTCTACTTCACGGGCTTGGTGAGTTTATGCAAATGCATCCAGAGCATAGCTACACGTTGATGATCTTGTTAGCTGGATCGAAGAGTGACCAAAATTTTTATTAGGACGATGACACTTAGTTTATCTGCAATTGTAAAATAGCGGACGAGCCGATGACTGTTGAGAGGGCAGATATTGGGACAATATCCTATAGAGATTCTTGAAGACTGTGTTGATACAGTGGTTAACGGACAGCCTGCTTTTTGGGAGTGGGCGGCTGCTAGTCTGTGGTCGGGCGGTTTATATTCCCAACTTAAAACACACTGGCGTTTCAAACCCAGTGCAGGTTGAGGAAGTTTTGGGAGATGGTGGCTAAGGTCGCTGCTAGGGAGGCTCGTGTCCATACTCTCATATGTCTACCGAAATCACTATTTTCCACCTATCTGCGGTTGCCATGCAGGATCACTTTGCATGCAACTAGTCAGCATATACTTGGGATTGAGTAAATTGCCACAGCCTCAGTATTAAATGGTCGAGTTTTCTCTTCAGTCGCTTCTTTCACGTCATCAGGCAAAAAATTCCAAAGGTTTGTATCCCTTTGAGACAAGCTGTTGTCTAAGGGCAAAGCAGCGAAAATTAGGTTGATACGCCACATGACTTGGCTCAAGAAACAGGGAGTCTTCTTTCATCTTCATTCACGGGTCACTCCGAAGGATAAGACAGATGAACAGATCATCATGCACCCCCGGAGGGATTGGAGATACAATCCGGCCGGTTCAAGGCTTCCTCCATATCTGACTTCGGATAGAGGTAGGACAAGTAGCGGTACTGTGCCTTCTCTCCAACTTGGTTCTGCCGTTGTACATGGAAATGCAGAGGCACCACCGTATTTAGGTTGGGGATGCACATGAAACGTATACAGCTCACCGAAGACATCGAACGGTGGTTTTCCGATCAGTCGACGAGCCAGGCTGAGAATACTCTAGGCAGAAGCACAAACCCTGTCCTCGTGACACTTGGTTCTCTGCTAGGAAGACATTGAGATGCCTTCATCGTGCTCACGGCTCCCCGGTCGCAGCGGCTTCCCAGGCAATTAATTGCTCGTTGGAGTCTGGGAACGAGCCGCAAGCATGCGTACACTTTTAAAAGAATTTAGCGATAGTATCTACACAAAGGCCCAGCTCGTCAGTGCATCTAGATAATCCGGCAGAATTCACCTGTCTTTATTCAAAAGAAACCAGCATCCCGGTTGCAAGTAATTTTACGTACAATGGCACGGAGATAAGGAAACTATTGAGAAACAGGAACCATCCCAGAGAAGAACACTGTGGACATCACTGGGCACTGAGTACCACCCGAAAGTGGCTTTTGAGGCACAAATGGCGAATGGCCTTAGTGTTAGGGAATCATCTATCCGTCTTTTCAAGAGATCACCTGTTTCCTCTAATCCAAGCTTCTGAAAGAGGTGATCGTGTGGGTCTTTGTCGGAAGCTCCGCTGGAGTTCACAAATTTACTGTCTGTTTAAGGTTTTTTTCCTTTGCTCCAGTCCAGCCTTCACGAGCAAGCATTAGATTGGAATGATAGGAACGGCTCCGCTGTTTGCTTACTTAGGGCTGTTGCACTGCAATGTCCTCATCTTGCAAGGTGTCGTGTCCCACATATGCACATCTGATAACCTCTCGCGCCGCAGAGTTCTATTCTGTCGCCACAGAGTGGTCCACTTTCTGTATCAGACATAAACTGATAGTCTTCTACCCGTCACTTCGTTTATGCCAGCTGTCCGTCCCAATGATGTAGATGAGCACCAAGCATCGATTTTTCTCTAGTTCCTAGTTTCATGCTAATGCGTTACATTCCTTTCTTCTGAAAGCAAAACAATCCACTCAGAGTCTATACGTTTTATCCGGTCACGTCTTTCACCATCACTCAGGCAAACACAGTCCAGATGTATAGTCCATTTGGTTTATCATACACAAATTCCGCCCATATCCGGCTGCCTAACTCTGCAAACCCATTCATCGGTTGTTCTGCGTGCTTCCTTTCCCATGCTCCATTCCGATAGATCGTCTCAGAAACTTCCGATGCTTGATACACTCTTCTCACCACGTGACGTCTTTGCTGAGAATTATCAGTATGTAAATACTTACCTGTCTTTCAACCGGTCATCCCTCTTGCAAGCCACGTTTCTGCCACTATCGTAGCTACGCACCACAAGTCGATTTTTTTACCAGTTACCAGTTTCTTGCTGATGCATTACATTCCCTTTTTCTGAAAGCAAGACTATCCGCTTAAAGTCTATATGTGTTATTCGGTCACTTCCTTCACCATCAATTTGACACTCACAGTCCAGTGTGTTGTCCGTTTTGTTTTACAACTGGCCCAACCGATATACAGTCACTGAACCCCAAAATTGCTATCCTCGACCGATTTTCTTGTTTTTTATGTGCTATGCCACAATATTTTATCCTCCAATTTTTCATCGCAACTCCTCTCATACATTGCAAAGCTCTATTGATTGAACACGTCCCCTTCATGAATGTTTCTTCTTCACGATATCCACGTATCTGTCAATCTAGTTTGGTTCTCCGACAGGACAGTCTTGCTTCTGTAGGATTTGTGTGATTCTCCATCATTCCCCACCCACCATACACTTTGGCAGAACAACCACACTTACCTCAAGCCGGATCGAGTTTAAATTCACCGGGCGGTATCGCAACAATTGACTTGAATGCCTCCTCTTATATTCAGTGGCTTGCGCATAATTGTACAGTCCTACTGTAACTTTCATTCAGCTTTCAACTGTACTGTTTGATCTTGCATTGCAGGATACTTCGGGGTTATCCGGAATAAACTATTATCAAGTGAATTCTGCAAATCTAATTTGTTGGGAACTTAACAAATGGTGGCATTCTAGGTATTCATGTACCATTTTTCCTTTGAGCTTTTGCATGATGTCGAAAAACGCTCGTCAAACTGACGGGAAGGTTACCAACATTCGAAGCTTCTTCGCCAATTCTGAATAGCAGAACAGTAATAGCAACTATCTAGAAGGCCGGTGGTTTCCTTACCGCCGGGGACGTATTCAGCAACCTGTTGATCGTTAATGCAATGTTGTCGGGGAGTACTCTCAACATCTTGGGTTCCATCGGAGCCGGGGTGCTCCAGCCCTGGTGAAATGGTTGAAGTATCACCTCCAGTTGTATACACCGACGCGTAGTAAAGCTCCAGAGCATCAGTTCTTACCTCGCCAGAATTAGCTGTTGTCTTAGCTTGAAACAAGATTGGTACCGCGGGCGCTGCTCCTGTGAGTCGTTTGATATACGCAAGCAGATCTTTGGGTGCACTAAGAAAACTGGCTGCTAACTTCTCTTCGAATTTGCTTCCCCTAGTTACCTCCACGGACAAACACTGTTATCTAGTCCACGTGTAAACATTGTAGCCTTCTGAAGTCTCCTGACAAAGTAATCAAGCTCAAGTTCTTCCATGAGGCAGTCATCGAAGTTCTCTATCAATCCAAGGGGAGCCACGGGCATGACAGAGCTGAAGGTGGGGTGGAGTAGAGTTATCGGCCATCCTAAGAATCGCGTCTGGGGCAAAACTTCAGGCTGTTTTTGCATCGGCAAAATGTGCCGCTGCCATACCGTATACGGCTCAGCCTCTCTTGTATCCTTGAGGTTTTTGCATCAAGCGTTTGGTATGCAGTGAAAACCAGGAGACTTTCGGACCACTCGGCCACGGTGTATGTACCACAGCCTGTTTTTGGGTTAAAAGGAGGTGGGGTGCCGATCTTGGGAACGTCTAAAGTCCGTGAAGTCACAACAAGACCCAGAGTGGGTGGTTTCTGACATTGGCTGGGGCTCACATCGGCAGAACACCAGATTGCACAATAGCAAGCACACTTTGGGAAGCATTCCAGGTGACCGAAGTAAAGCGGGACGCTGTGCAGTAGATTCGAGGCTCGCCGAATTCGCCAAGGACTGAACGGCGACCTTTGAAGGCCTGTCACCTCAAGGACTGCAGGTTGTTCACCGACTCTGCAGCGGGTGACCTCTGAAAAGCCCCAAAACCGGGGAGGCAATGAGTCATTCTTACAAGGTAGAGCAAAGCGCCGCTAAACAAACGGATTTCAAGACAAAACAAGATTGATTCGAATATGCTGCAGCATTAGATTAGAGAAGTATAAACGCATAAAACATGCAAAACTCAGTCATGCGGCCAAAGCGATACCAAATGAGAGCAGAGGCTTAACAGTGTTCACCACCAGAAGGGACCACCGCAAACAGGTTTTGAGGTCAAACCAAAATGAATGGAATTCAAGGAAAAATCGCAACATCAACAGGCGTAATCAAAAAGTGCCGATTGGTGTGTGTTGGTTAATCTGCGACATTTGGTAGCAAAATCATGCCACTGAGGAACTTACACGCATGAGAAATATTGGGTAAGTGTTTTATACGTGCGAGTAGCACTGCTTGATGCACCCACTGATGACCGATTTCCCGTAGCGCCGGATAGCCTCAACAAGCCTTTTGGAATTAGAATAACAACTCGGGAGACGTGCAGATTTCACGTCTCTGGCGTAAATCATTAAACTGTCGCCACCTCTAAACCGAGTAAAATCCCTTCTAGCTCCGCTGGTGTAGATCGTTGCCGGGCACATCTTGAGTTCGCCTGTGGTGCCCACAGACCCAACCTCACCGCAAGCCTAAGTGCGACAAGTTCAGGCCATTCTACCACGTGCAGCAAATTCACCACACGGCAAAGGGCTGCTAGTTTTTTTCCGTTTTGAGCCCTCCATAAACAACTGTGGGATACCGTGAACAAACCCTTGTCAATTTCTCTTGACGACAATATAGCTAAACCTCTGCGTATTGGCTATCACACTAGCTTGTTTGCAATTTTCCTCTTCCAAGCTCCTGAAACTGTCTTTCCTCCAAGCCATATTTTCGTTTCCCTTTACGGCCTCCTTTCGCCGTCGTTCACACTTTATCGGCGTTCCTCTGCCTGCTCTTTGGTATCTTCACCTTGTTTTCCCTGCTCTACTAACCTGCCCCAGCGCGACCCCAGGCCCCATCTATCACTCCATGCCCACTCAGTCTATCCTCCCTTCCTGGTCAGGGAATCATACTCAGCTTTTCCTCCATACCCTTGGAGGTTTCAAATCCACCTAGGGAGTCTTTTTACCAAAAAACGATGGCTTTATCACTAGCATTTGAACCTTCCGTTTGCAAGTTCTCTGTCGGACCTATATAACTGGGGGTGCTGTTTGCTTTGAGATGTTGCAAAATAGGCTTTTTACCGCCGTGGCCGAGGGCAAATGTCACCCTCATTTCTTGTATATCACTTTTCAACGGAAACCCCAAGTCTGCTTGGAATCATCTGCATCGGGCGTCCACTGGATTCCATTCCTCAGGATTTCTGCAGAACGGTCGGTCTGGCGCACTGAGCTTCGTCTGCACCTGTTTGCTTGACCTTTTCTCCATCTGAAATGTTACCTGTAGTCTTCCGGTCTTTAGGTTATCCGGAGGTATGGGGCTTGGGCACAAAGGTCCCGGGTTGTAGATTCATCACGTTATCGTCGGAGCATGGGACTAGAAGAGTCTAGACAAAGTGAGACGGCAAAAAACACTACCAAAAGGGGCCATTTGTTGAAAAGATGATGAGACATCATTATGCATCTGTTCATGTTTGATTTTGTGTAGGTTTCCTTTTTCCAGTTTGCTTGTGGGAAGTTCCTAGTGAACTGTCGAAAGTGCAACCAGAAAAACGAACTGCCATCTAGACAGCCGGACCGTGGCTGCCGATACCACGGGTTCAAAGCTGAACAAAGTAGTCGTCAGTGCTGTACTGCTGAGATATGGGGGACACAAAGGCTACCACAATGATACTACAGTTACCACAACAATACAGTTTGGGAACTGCTGAACAGAAATCAACTCCAGAAATCTGAGCGGAGGATGAGAATTTGATAATTTCAAAAAACAACTCGATTGTACAATGCCACTAAAACCATGTACTCTTAAGCACTAGGCAGAGAACTTAGAAGTCACTTCGGAGTCCGTCCGAGTTTCGCTGTCTGTTGTTTTTCTCCTTCCTTGATTTGTCTTGAGCAGCCATACCGAAAAATTCAGACCACAGGTCAAGTCCATATTAGGCTGAGGTCAGTATAATAAGGTAGAGGTTCTGAAGTAATTCTGGTATTATATTTTTGTCTCCTGTTTTCGGTAAACCGGAAAGTTAATCACCAGATAGCGGGAGGGCTTAAGTTTTACGGAGTCTTCGCCGGCATACTTTTCGCAGTGATTGCTTGAGTCATGTTCTCCGCAAGTGGTCAGGTTCTAGCCTGAAAAGGATACAATGCTCACCATCGTTCAACTACGGCTATTCTAAAATCCTCAACCGTTTCTGTTTTCATGACCTTCTCTAGGAGCTTCTTACGAAAAGAGATAAGTCATTTTTGGAAGGTAATATGTCCTAAATTGAGGCTCTGAGTTCTCCCTCTAGATTCTCAGGGTATAATCTCTTACGCTGCTCTGTGTGGTGAGAGTGGCAATCTGTGCCCGATCAGCACCTTAAAACTTCTTCATTTACCCGATGCTTTCTATCGCTTCACGAAGCAATTTCCGCCATCTCCCCAAAACAGTCCTGGGGCTAGACGGCGCTCAGTATAGGGCACAACATGGCCCTTTAACCTAGATATACCCCATATGAACCGTTCTAATCAGCCGTATAGTACCTAATACCATGTCATTTAACATTCCACATGCAGGTCTAAGTCTTCCTTTTGCAAATGACAACTTAGGCGGGCTTGCATCCTGCGCTGATGATTCTTTTCAGGTTAAATGCAACGGTCAACAAACTGTAAGTACTAATATCGCTGATGACATCAGAAGCACTGGACCTTTCACATCGCTCTTAGTCAATGCAAGCTCTATTAGGAACAAAATCCAATGCACACGATCAGCTGCACTAACAAACGACTATAACTTTATTTTAGTGACGGAATCTTGGCTACCGGGCTCCTATATAGTAGAGGACATTGAGGTACTCGGCCACAAATCCTTCAGCAAAGGCAGAACACATCAACGTGGTGGAGGCTGTTTAGTGTTCATAAAGGAAACTCTTAGGGCGACAAGCTTTCAGCATCCTGTTTTAGACGGCATTGTCGACTCTGCACGGCTGAACGCTTGAGTCGAACGTCAAAAACTGATACTAGGTTGCGTATATTGTTCGCTTAGATCTAGTTCTGACGGCTTCCTGCAGGTTATCGAGGCACTCAACCTAACTGGTGACATTAAAGTTGGCCCAAATTTGATAGCTTGTGACTCCAATGCACCAGAGGTATGCTGGGCATCACTCACAGCACCAATCTATTTACTACGGCTTTTGAATGCAGTTAACCTAGGAGGAAGGAAGCAGCACATCACGTCCCCAACCAGACGCGGCCAAACTCTTGACTTATCTTGTCACTAGAATTAACCAAGTGCATAACAAAAGTTCAGAATAACCTACCCGAGAGTGATCACGCAACTGTCCACTGCTGCTTCATAATGCCCATAAAGAATAAGAAACCGGCACCCCCGCATAAACCATATCATAGAGCTAACTGGAATATACTGCCGTCTCTGATTCGCAGCCGAAATTGGGACACCTTTTTAAGTGTAGGTCCCCAGCTGGTGGCAGATCAAGACTGCTTCATCTTTGAACGATGCCCCAATCGAATAGCGCCGTCAAAAGGATCGTCAATCCGCCCGAAAGATAATAAACTGTCTCGTCTCAACTAGACGTTAGGTAGACTCCAAAGAGTTTATCTTAAAACAAGGGACTTTCTACTGTTGATACAGCTGAACCGTTTGGTTGGAACTACAAAACTGTGCTCTGAGAGTGAAATAAAACAACAGGAACACAGAGCCCTAAGTGATTCCAAGAAAGTCGAGATTCATGTAAAACTGATGAAGTCGAGGAACCGCAGAAAAACTCCATCTATCTCTTCTATCTCTTTCAATAACACGTGCCTCGACGAACAGCTGGACATAGCAGAAGCACTTAACACGTTTTTTGCTTCTTCCCTAACTAGTGACATAGCACCATTTTTCTACAATCCACCAGTACCATTATCTGAGCCACGTTCTTCGGTAACATTCCTTGTTTCCGAAATTGAGCCTTTAATTTCAAATATCAAAGTGTCTTTCCACCCCAGATTGGACTTGTTACCATCGGCCATCTTTAAACTGGGGGGCCCAGATACCCCAATTCCTTTATTGAATTTATTCAACTTGTCTGCACTTTTTGGTCGGTACCCTATGCAGTGGAAAACTTCGGTTATTATTCCAATCCACAACAAGGGAACACGGGAGAACCCGGTCAAATACAGGCCTGTGAATCACACCTCAGTAGAGTAGAGGATTATGGAAAGAATAATAAAAGTGAAAGTAGCAGATCACCTTCTAAAGAATCACCTCATAAGCGAAGGTCAGCACGGTTTCCTAAAACATCGATCCTGCAAAACTTGTGTGACTTACTTTCTGAACCTTATTACGATAGCTGCCAGTGATGGTAAGGCCGTGATTTCATTCTTTTCAGACATGTTTAAAGCCTTTGACCGGTGTCTCGTATTCGTTTGTTGTCAAAGGCTGAGCCATACGGCATTTCTGACCCACTACATGCCTGGCTGAAATCGTACTTGTCCTCGCGCAGTTGAGTGGTAAACGTTGATGGCACAATTTCCACACCTAGCCCTGTAACCAGCTGTGATCCAAGGTAGTGTAAAGAGCCCGTTGTTGTTTCTCATGTACATAAATGATATATTTACCGTGGTTGGCCATGGAGCTCCTTTATCTTTGCTGATGATGTAAAGTTGTTGTATACCTTCGAACATAGCTCATTGGGTCATACTATAGCGAAAATATCGGAGGACTTACGGATGCTCAACTCGTGGTGTACCGATTTGGTAGTGAAGTTCTCGGCGGACAAAAGCTGCATTCTTACATAAAACTGTTGTGTCCCCCCCCCAAAAAAAAAACGTTCAGTATAGGTGGTCATCTGATCCCCAACAAATCATCAGCACGTAAACTGGGCATATACTACTCCTGTTCGCTTACCTTCTCGAAGCAAACAGACACCCAAACTGCTAGGTCCCTCAGGTTAATAAGACTTGTTCACAAAGCATTCCGTTTGCCTGGAAGTAAACTCAGAGTCTATACAACACACGTTAGACCATTGCCAGAGTATAGTTCAACAGTTGGCTCCAACATGTGCCAGACTGATAGAATTGCCATCAAAAATGTTCAGAACACCTTAACTAAACAAATAGTTGGATGTTCGTCTAGTCTCATTTATAAACAGCGCTGTGACCTGCTACATCTTGAAACTCTTTGGCCCCGGCGGATAAAATACAACTTGTCCTTTTTCCACTCACTAGTAAAACAAAGATCCTGCAAAACCCTCCCCTGCGGTACGAGACCCATTAAGCCCAGGGTATTTGTTACGACACAGCAGTCATTCGGTCATTGTGCCGTCCTTGAGAACCAGCCCACGGTCCAATTTCTTTGTTGTTAAATATTCACAAATGTGGAATTAACTTCCACCAAATGTCCGTGCAATGAACCGCCTGCCGAGATTTAAAGAGGAATCAAACGAGCGGCTTGATGTCCTAACACTGGTATCAAACAATGATCCACACACCTCGGAGGAGTGAGCGTACGAAGTTGGTTTGGGTTGCTGACACGCGGGTCTAAGTCAGGGGCCACGAGACCTACGTACCACACAAGTCGCCGTATACCACTCAAGATTTACTGACCTCTTGCAACCTTGTGTTTTACAAGGTCGAACCATCCACCAAGTGGTTCCAATTTCTAGATACCAGAGGTTTCTCTTTACCACTGCAGCTGATCCCCAGCTGGGAGCATCCCAGACTGCGTTTTTCTATTTTTAACTTTTCAGACAACAACTTATATGTGCCTTCTCTTCAGCGGCTCGGCATAACACCTGGCCCACATTTCCCTCTGAAAATTCGATAGCTGCCCGTCATTTCGTGACTACCACATCGACCCTGCTCTCCAGGACCCCTCGCAACTTGGTTGCAAGCTCCTGGACTATTTGGTCTACGTTAATATCACTCGAGCGAAACCCGCCGGTGCTGGGCGTGGTCAGAGCCGCAGCTTTGGCCGGGGCACATCAGGCGTGCAGGACGTCTGCTACGATGTGCGGGCGCAGCTTGGATGGCGGATCGCACCTCCGGTCACCAAAAACGGTTTTCAGGTTGAGTGTCCAGCGCCTCTCTGCTCACCTAAGACTGTAAGATTAGTGCTGGTAAAATGTTGCCTCTCGGCCTTTGTAAGACACCTCTGAACAACGCGCAGCCAACTGCTATTCTCAAACCCAAAACACGACTCATTCGCCGTTTTTACGATGCCGGATTACAAAGTGAACTAAAGGCAAAAAAGCATACAAACCGTACATGTGAGATCACGAGGACTTCAAGGGAAGGATCGTAAGTGGGGTGTGGTAAGACTGGCACTTGCGTCACGCGAGCAAAATCGGGCCGAGCCTAAACTGTACTAGAGCGCTGAGCAGAACGGAACGTCCGGAATATAGATTTGGGACACAGAACAAATAACACGCTAAATTTGAGTCGAAGTGTTAAAGTAACCCCAGAGGACTTCACGCATCTGTTTATTGCAGTCATCGCTTGCGTCCCATGTGTTGTTCGTGGTTCGGAGTACCCGCTGCCCATTTGCAGTACCGATTCGTTTATTCCTATGAAACTCGTCCAAGTAACAAACATTTAGTCTGATGAGATGAATGGGGTCTAGGAAGTGTACACTCCCTGTGGAGCGCGACAAGGTTAGCGAGAACGAGTGTTCAAAAATGCGTCAAAGCCGTCATGTCAAATTCATGCAGCCTACACTTTAACTTAGGAATACTCCAAGAAGTTAGCTTTGAACCCGCCGTCCAGACCGCTCAAAACATGCAACTTTTAAATTTGATGACCGAACGAACCCCCGTCAAATCACGGATGCCATCTAGCTAAACATGACCCGACCTGCCCTGAACCGAGATTTGATCCCGTGGTGCAAGCGAAATTGGTAGCAAGTCCCAACTTCGGCAGAGTTATACGAAAATATATCACTGTCCAGCCTTTGTAAAAGAGCAATAAATCTGGAATAAACTTCTCAGTTAATAAAACTAGAGGAAGACAGTGTGAAAGTTGGTTTTCTGGGAAGGGATTTCTAGCTGACTAAAGTTTAAAGCTCTGTACCTAGTAGTATTGACAAGCATAAGCAAGTGACATAAAGGAAAATACCAACCGACATTCCATCATCAGGGCTCCCTGTGGGCACCCTTCTGAATGATCAGGTTATCGACGTGAGTGATAGAGTCCTGAAAGGTCACCATTCACAGCCCAGGAAAGAAGCTTCCGAATACGACGACAATCTTTGGCAAAATACAGTTTACAGGGACACCTTAAGTATTAGGATTAAATATCATAGCCTAACAAAACAACTATTCCAGTGCTGGCCTATTGTTAGAACTTGCTATACCTTCATGATTCGGTCAGATCATTCCTAAAATCCTCCCAAAATGTCCACAGGGCAAAACGGGCCAGAAAAAACCCATGTAGAGCATCGAATAGGTTGCTACAAATCCGGGCCAGGTCAATATTGAATCCGCATTAAAGGGCGAGATTACTAGCAGCAGCACAGCACGGCATGCGAGGCAAGTAAGTGTTGACAACTTTTGTATTAAAAACGGGCTTTATCTCGGACATTACGTCCACGGGTAAATCAGGCGTATAAAGCGCAAATAAGTCTACATAAATGATTGGGGAACCGTTAATTTTTTGAATATTGCCCGCAGTCCTCAGGGTAAATGACGGGAGCTGACGATTAGGGTGGCTGCAAAGATCAATCTTAAAAATCCTTCCAAAAGTTCTACTTGCTTTGTTATTGTGACTTCGGCCGACATTACTTTGCCAAGTTCGTACACACAACGCTTTCTCCCTTCTGTTTATTTGTGTGAGATATCTAAATCGGGCCCCGAACCGTTTTTAACCATCTTGCTGGGACCATAGGTCCTTGAACGTTTTTGGTTTTACGGCTGAGTTTTTTGGCCGCAAGCTTCAGGTTCGATTACATCTGTATTTTTTTGTTTAAAGTTTAGTACAGTAAAAACAACTAAGCACACATATACTGGTTTTGTGATTCGTATGAATGGGCCACGCGTTGCTCGATTGGCGATAATTGTGAGTCACAATTTCAGAGTCTAGTTTCCTTGTGGTCACGGGAACCTGGTTGGGGCTGGACACTGATAGCACACGATTCCAAGTTCATGCTGAGGTTAGACAGGATAAGAAAGACAGAAGAAAATTGACCCGGATAGCATGGCTTATTTGAAAAACTCAGGCTACTGAGGGGCAGAATTCAGCGTAATTTCGGCCTGAGTACTAATTAGGTCGTGCTTTATTAGGGTCGCGCGTAGGACCGTTCGTAAAATTTGCATTTACGGAGTGCCTCAAGCGACAGCGGAAGAAACTTTTGAACTCCTAAAAACGCGGCGAGCTGCCCCAGCACAGCTAAGCTAGTCTGTATTTGTGGGGGAAGCAAACCTTCCGTAACCTAAACGGATAAGCGAGACCCAACCGAGGGGCTGAATGTTCAAGGAGCCCTTGGGCAGGTTTCAGTTGCATAAATAAGAGCGTCACGTTACGCAATCCACCAAACATAGACGTGAGTATCGCCCGCCTCTGCTGGAAAAATCCACGACGGTGCATTGAAGGAACCTTAAGGGGATTACAGCAGCCTCCAACATTTTACCAGAACTAATCTTACAGTCTTAGGTGAGCAAGAAGGGCTCTCAAAAGTGACAAAAACATCTGATGGCTTCGATGAAAAAGGGCAACTGCGCCAATAATCGAAGTGCTTTGCAATGTTTGCTTTCTTCCGCCGGTGGTCCTCCATTGCCTAGCAAAAGCACACAACCCCGAAGAACCGCAAATTCAAAACCAGTAATCTTTCCTACCATAAGAGGATCAGACATTCCCTAACTCGCTCCAATAAACACTAAGGGAAGTAGTAACCACTTCTTCCAGCACGTGCCTATCAACGACGATTGATGGCAGCTTATCGGTTCTGTTGATGATTGTATACCAAAAAAAACACTAAAATGGGGAGAAATGTTGCGCCACTGACCACACAATTAACAACTTATATAACTAGGGCCAAACAGCCATAATAAATTCAAACAGTGATTATGGAGAAGTAATACCTCGTGATAAATACTTGTCACTCAAATGAGAGATCAGAAGGTTCCACCTTCACTTCTCCCATGATGTCCATACCAACATTTCTTAGATGAATGGGTCACGACTAGAAAATCTCCCATTGCAGTTCTCAATGACCATTGGTTTCTGTGACTGTCTTCCGCATCACCAGTTCCACGACACCTGGCTTTGTTTTGTTGAGCCTTACACCACCTGTATTGCTCTTGCAGAGACGACATGCATACCGATTCCGTGGTTTCATAAACGTGCTGGCTGGCTTTGAACCCTCTTGCTAAGTCTAACACGGGACGAAAGAGAAAAATGATTATCAGTTTCAACTTCTTTAAGTCTGGGCGATGACAGTTATTTTGGAGGTGGCGCGGTAAGACCGACAGCATCTCTCCTTGAGGTAGTAATGAGCGGTTGTCTATCGTCATTTTCAATTCTGATATACAGCTGATAAGGCCTAGTCAGTCGCACTTTTGGTCTCAGCCACAGAACAGAACAATCTACTCGTCGAACGGATGGTAAGCGCCCGGAAGCCTCCTCTGTAATTAGAATCGAGTTGACCGAAATTCCATTGCGACGTGTTACGGCTAGCTAAAAGAGACTATCTTTATGCGTATAGCCCAACCAAACAAATTCGTGATCCTAAGTCAGGCCATTTCCGATTATCATCCAACATACGATGTACTAGTCCCAGTTCACAACAGGATAAATACGGAAGCTGGATGAGTCGGAATTACGTACTTTGCGGCATCCGAAATGTGCAATAATATAAAAAAGCCACAAGACACACCGTCATACTTGAACACTGTCCTTCTTAGTCATACCATGCACGCAGCAACTGCAGGGATCGGATTGGTTCAACCAAACTTCACCCGACAGCGAACGATAGTGCCTAGAAAGGGGTAACAGTCATTTGGTACAGATGAACAGGTTTGATCGAGAGTCAGAGATTAGGAAC
Source organism: Fasciola hepatica (assembly GCA_948099385.1). NCBI lineage: Eukaryota > Metazoa > Platyhelminthes > Trematoda > Plagiorchiida > Fasciolidae > Fasciola > Fasciola hepatica. Next base: position 2,868,697 of record CANUEZ040000060.1, on the reverse strand, counting down.
ACCACTCATGACCATTCATTATGAAACGGTTGAAGTTTGTAAATGTAAAGACCCCTGGTGGGTCAGCCGCCTTAGCAACATGTTTGAGAAAAAGTTGTGAACTCGGGTCCATGAGATAGCCTGGAGACCAACATGAATCTCAGCTCAATATCCTTTAGGGTAACCTCTAACATCACAGGGTATGACTTTCGGCTGGCCTATTCCAGCCATGAAGCGAACTAAAGCCCGCAGGAAGGGGTTGGTGGAAAGCAAATAGGTTATCTCCAATTGTTATGCTGACATTTGAACAGCCAAACCACAACTCTTGGTTTTCTTCCCAACCCAAACACGTTTGACCAAAACTGCTTTGAAATAGCTGACCCAAACATGATTGAGAGCTGGACTATAGAAACAGATAGGTTCTTCCGAGAGGAGGGTCATATGCTAATAGAGCCAGCTTAGACTCTTCCCGACGAAATGAACACTTACTAACAACCCAACAGAATGATGACAAGCCCAGAGCAATACGGTAATCTTGACAAATTTTGATAACCAGCTGGGTGTGACCTACATGATCCAACTTATGGTAGTACGGCATTATCGGATAAGTGAAGTTTATTTAGCCAAACAAAGGTATCTTCAGTGACCTCCTCAAAACTCTGTCACCGAAGGCGTCAACTGAAGCATGCTAGTACGTCTGCGTTATTTGTGTGGAGCGCCTAGAATCGAAAGCACGTCATTCTTCCTTCGGTCAGAGGATTATAAGCGATCACAACTCCGGTCTCTCGGGGCGGGACTCCTTCTGAACAGCTCTCAAAACCTTCGAGAGCCTTTTTAAAAATCCGGAACCGTCGATTGTCCCGAAAGCATTTTCACTCCAAAAAACTCCCTGATGCAGATAAGGAAATTTAGTTCAAACATGAGGATCTGCGCTTGACGCTTAAGAAACATACCACGAAGAAAACAACCCAGAGTGGTTCAAACTTGAAAGGAGAATCAGAGAACTTCTAGTTGCTCTTCACCTAACCTCTCCCAACCAAAGCGGAATGAGCAGGTTGTTCCCACTGACAGACAATTCTGGCGCTGTCAATGCGGGGTCACTGAAATGTCCTTGCTTACAGCTCTCTTGCAACCTCATACCTCTAGGATATAGATCGGGTTTTCCTCTCCCGCTACACATTTTTTTGCCTGAAGTGAACACAGGCCTTGGAAACCCCGTTCGCCGCATATCTCGTGCAGTGCCTCTGGACAACTCCTATAAAATAGAGTTTTACCACCAAGTCTGTCCAAAATACTGCTTCGCGCAGAGGTTTTCCATTTGTTCTCTACATCCTCCGTCAAACAACAACCAAGTCTTCAATAAACTTTAAACGGAGAATGAAAGGAATACTCCGAATGTGCGACTAGGAAGCTGGAGATCGGAAGCCTGTATGAACATCAAATGTGAATGAATTTGAAAATCATATACTCTGCAGCTTCATGCTCTGTTTCCGATACATCGGAATGAAAGAGCCACGTGACTTCACAACTGAATTCAGTCAGGTAGTTAGCTTACTAAGAAAATCTTTTACTTTCTTAGAAGCCTGACTGCACTCGTGCCAGCCATATGCTGCCTCTAGGCTGAGTAGTTCATCTTACGCCTATCGTTATCTACGCAACCCCTGAAACCAAGCCCCCGATTAAAAGCAAGTTCTTATCCAAACCGAAGAATCATAAACGGCGGTCAAACGAGACAACTACACTCCTAACGTTGGCAGCTCCATACACTGGAGCAAGTGTTCGAATGAATCTACATGAACTCTGCGAGCTGGACCTGAGTTCGGGCTAACTGACAGTTTGACGCCCTGGAAGCCTGTAATAAGTACATACCTCAAATCTTTCCGTATTTTACTCGGTGTTACCCATCCACTTTGGTAACCTTAATCCATCACCATTCGGAAGGCCGCACAGTCCGTGAGCTATGTCAACCACCTTCGTTTTGTTTGGTTTTGAGGTTGGCGGACTCGCCACGTAGAAACTATTCCAAGCTATCTATAAAATGATGAAAGCTATTGTTGTCCAAGTAAACTCGCTGTTTTCTCGAAAGCTAAGCTCACATAAAAAGAGGATGAAACGGCGTAAAAAAGACGCACTTTTAGCTGAGGAGTCTTGGATTCTACATTCTATTGCCATCTGGATGCTCTAATAATCGGTGGGCGTCCTAATATTATTCCGACACCAAAACTAGGATGAATATATCTTCCACCACCTCGAAGAAAGCTACTGGCCCCCGGAAGAGAGATAATAATTTATCTACTGGAGTCGGTTCTTGTGCTGTATTTGCAGCATGTATCTGTTCAGAGACTGGCTGGTGTAAACCGCAGCAAGATCAAGGACCGTAGAGCCACTAAAAACTAATCCCACAATGAACTAAGGCAGCTAGAATGGGAAGATCTGCACCGGCCGTCAGGCAGTTTGTACCGCTGAAACCAGCAATCAACCTGCCGAGGTGGAGCTGACAGTCTTTGACGGATGAGGAGGACAATATTGTAAGTTTTTTAAACAGTTTGAAGTCTCTGTCAAGGCTGAGGTGAGCGACAGGGAGCAGATGCTGCTGTGCCTAACGCATTGTTGCCGAGGACGAGCTAAAGAAGCTATTGATGGTTGTGCCGTGCTCGATCCAATTCAAAGTTACGCAGGAGAGAGGAAAAATGTGAAGGACTTGTCCGGCCAGCCAACTGAATTTGCGCGCAACTTGATAGAGAGTGTGATGTCAGAAATCAGTGGAACAAAGAGCGAATTTTAAGCTGTTTAACCCTGTCAATAAGATGCAAAACTTTTCGATAGCCCTTGATCACTTGGACCACAGGGCTGATCTCGATACAATGCACACCTAAGAGCGGACAGTTCGCTGTTTCTCGTCCAAATTGCAGGGTCGCTGGGCTGAAGAGGCAGACAGCGTAAGCCGGGGTGACCTCGAGACCGATTTGGAAGTCTTGACTGATTACTTGGACCGACAGGCAAGAATAGCAAACAGCAGATTCGGCAGACTCAGTCAAGATGGTATCAGGAAGAACAAAACCAGCACCAGTCAAGCTCAAAGTGCTCTACGGGAATGCTTGAAGCAACAGGTTAAGACCAGCGTGCACACCATGTTATGCAAGGGTTTAGCTTATCCAGGCTGCAAGGCTTGTGAAGCCAATCACGGGTTGACAGACTGTCCGAAGTTCCTCAATGCCAAAGTAAACGAACGATGAGAAGTGCCAAAGACGGTGAACAAGCGTTCCATGTGTCTCGCGCCGGGCAGTAGCTCGTTGAATGAGGGCTTGATGCGATAACGAGGATTGCCCGGGAAGACACCGTCGACTACTCCGCAAGGTGAAGGGGGTTTAGCCCGACAAACGTAAAAGTCAAGAATGATTAGTCAATCGTCAAAACAGGAAGGCAAAGCAGTTCGTCCGGGCTTAATTACTGCAGGAATGGTAAACCTCAGTAAAGTGGCTACAGCTTTAGTTTTGGTTGACGGCGAATCGGACACTACCTCGGTAAGGGAGCGATATGCGAATAATCACCAACTTGAGAAAAGCCCGACGTCGTTAGCCATGAGCACAGCGGCCGGGACCCACGTGATAGATGCAGGCTTGTTCAGTTTGCTACTGGTCATCGAGGACTTGAATGGACTGTTTGAGCCAAAAGGAGGCTTCACATCGACTGATATTCCGATGCGGGCATCAAACTCGCTGAAAGCAGTTCTATCTAGGCAGCTCCGTTTGCGGGACGTAACCTTCGTAGACCGGGAGGATGAGAGAGCAGATCTTCTTATTGGTCGCGACTTGCAGGAAGCACATTGTGTGCTGGACCAATGAGTAGGCAATCACCAAGTACTCTAAGGAGTATGCACGACGCTAGAATGGATACTGTGTGGCCCGACCGGGACGCGCAGCCCTAAAAGTTGTGTATGAGCAGGAGCAGAGCGCGTACAGCAGCTGCTGCATCTTCCGCCGAAGCAAGAGTTTCATGGCATTAGGAGCAATCGGCTGACATTATCGCGAGAAGATCATTTTGCGCTGCAGACGGTAGGGCATGACACCGGAAGCCCAAAAACCAATTAAAAATACCCTTTCCTTGACCGGCATAGGGCGACCACCTGGCTGGCAACAAGACTTGAGCTCTTCACAGGTTGTTGCACTTGGAAAAAAGCTTCAGTTGATATGAAGCTGCTGGAAGCGGTACTCGGGCGTAACGATGAGAAACGAAGCGCTTAGTGGGTGGTGGGTGCAAATATCAGCTCCGAGAAGGACATATGATACCTACCTTATTATCAGTCGGTACTGGATAATACTAACCAGAATTTCTCAGATATCTTGGATAGTTCCACGGCAACGAAAAAGCCGTAACTCAATTATGGTGTCTGACAGGATTGCCAGAGAAGGATGAATTTCAAACTACGAGGTAGATATGGAAACTCTGGAGGCTTTTAAAGTCGTTCCACATAGTTAGAAGGCAGAAAGTCTTTGAGGGATGAATGGGTCACCGCTCCTAAAGGATAGCATTCGAGGAATAAGGTGAAAGGCGAAAAATAGTGAATCCGTCTTCGAGCTAAAAGTTTCCGATCAGTCGGTTACTCGCAGTGGCATACTGTCAGTTGTCCCTAGTGCGTTTGATAAACCGCTTTCGTTCCCCCATGGTTGCTGCCAGAAAAATCCTACCGCCGTTGTTCAGCAGGAAGGAAGTTGGCTGGGATCTGCTGACTGACATATAAGACAGGCTGGATTTGAAGGGTTCCTGGTCACTTCAGTTAAATTAGGGAAAGCTAGGGTTCCTCGTTGTTTGCCTCCCAGTAGTGCAACCCAAACTGGAGAGTTGTGAGCCTTCTCTGATCTGCCGGAGTTGGGTAACGGGACTGTTATGTACGGTCGATGGTGTCTGGGTGATATATGAACGGGAGGGCCGAAATTCCTGCACACGCCTAGACTGGCCAGCGCACAAGCTGAGAACACCCCTTCGAATAGGAAAAAGAAGTCAATGGCAATATAATGGCGGTAGCGGCCACCGAACCCGCACTTACCTCACCACTGCTGACTACGTTTGTCTCCTGGAAACAGGAGCTCCGTCCACAAGTATTGTTGTGCAGATTTCAGGGTATTTTACCATAAAGGTCCCCATCCGTTCAGCAGCTGAAGAGTGGGTCCAATAATTTCTGGCGAGCCGCACTTAGCAGAATACAATCCAGCCAAGATGATACAATCCGAGGCTTCCCCTGAAGAGTTCGAGAGTCCTAGAGGGTCGAGATCAAGAGAAGAAAGTTCGTCATTCCCAAAAAGGAACTTAAAAACTCTGAAACCATAACTCACCGATGGACCGCTAAGGGTGGGTGGTGGGTTGACAAATTCCCACCTGCGTTTTGAAGCAGGGCACCTCACATTATTACTGGTCCGGCTATCTATAAAAGACCTACTAATTCAACGTGCACATGCCGCAGAGGGACTGGCCGGAGAAAGCGACGTGGAAAATCTCACTCTCAAGCAGTTTTGGATGTTGGGAGGGGGGGGGGCTAGAGGGAAAATTGTAGTTCTACTTTGTGTTCAATGTATGGGACCCCCAGACATCGCGGGCTGCCAGTATATGGCTGCGGTACCGAGGTATAGCATGATCCCGGGGTGGTGACCATTTAGTGGCACTAGGAATGACTATTTCGGGCCCCTGCGGCTCAAGTGAGGGGGAGGCACGGGAAGCAGATACTAACTTCTCAAGAAAGTCACGAAATCCTGAGCAGTGCACCTGAAAGTCGTGCGGTTGGTGACCACTGACTCTATTCTGAACCATACAGTGTTTTAAAAACAGGAGAAGCTCACCGTTGGACATAAACTCAGACAGTGGGATGAACTTTGTTGGTGCTGAACGAGACTTTCTGCGCTGGAAGCAAGAAGTAATTCGAGATGGACTACAGAATTGAACAAAGAAGTACGGCTTCCGGTGGGACTTTAACTTTTAACCCCCATAGACCAATCGCTGTGGTGGGGTGATGGAGCACTTGATCAGGTCCGCTAGATGAAAGCTGATGCCTGTATTTGAACGACAACCATTAGACGATGGGACGTTGAACACACTCTGATGACGGAGTTAGAGAGAATATTAAATACTCTCTCTTCAGTTTCATTTTCGCCTGGCAGCCGCACCCATCTGGTACTTACCCCAAGCGATGTACTGGCCTTGAGGCCAAAGGTTAGATTACAAGGGAGACTGAGCCTCCAGGGTATCTACCTACACGAGCGGAAACAAGCGAATTTAGTGGCCATGGTGCGGGGGTGTCTACCGATCTTGCTAATCAGACAGAAGTGGCCAACCAAAGGAAGACCGTTCAAAGTTTTTGATGTTGTAATGATCTCTAACAAACATGCTCACTTCGATAGGTGTTCTCCGAGTGTTGTCCGGGAGGCCATGAGAAGTTCCGACGCGCTGGTAGGAATAGTAAAAGTTAGAACCATCAAGAGAACACTCGAGATTCGCTTAGCGTCAGTCTTCTAGAAGGTGAAAACGAGCACTCGACACCACAGATTCAGCCACCTTATGACATCCAACTTCATTTTCAGAAAGGAGGCAGTAGGCCCACGCAGATATACCACAGCAAGCAAGTTTATAGTAACAATTCCCTGCGAACTGTACATGCACACATCCTCACCGGTTACGAACACGCAGTACATTTGATAACCAAGTTCTTCTCCGATTTTCACTAGATAACTGTGATGTCCTGAGTCCTCAGCTATTGCTTACTATTCACTAAACGGTTCCACAAATTGCACACACTCGTCCACTCATACCCACATACAAGTGCGCGTCTGTTTCCCGTACGTTGCCCTCTGAGCAATATATCATCCTATAAGCTCCTGCTTATCTTGAACACTATCTAGAACATTTCCACGTGTTGTGACAAGTGATGATCTTCACGCACACGGGCTAACTCACACAAGCTCGTGAAAGCAAAAGACTTTCTCTTTAAACATGGCAAGCGGACTCACAGTCCCTACACACCTTCATTCGCATCTGCGGATGAACGGCTGATGTTGCGGACAATGCCGATGCTTAAAAGCCGATACGTTTACTGTAGAGGAATAACTCACCGGCTCGGCCAGCAAATCACGTGTGATCATACATATGTGTGAGTAGAATCCGGAAGCTGGCAAAAATGGTCACATGCGCTGACGGCAAGGCTAATGTAGATAGAAAGAATCTGTACCCTCATTTCGAACTTCGGACCCTGCTAAGGTCGGACGGATTTTGGTGGGCCGTGTACCGGTCGGGATGAAAAGTCTTTCAACAGCACCATAATATTGGGATTTCGTGAAAATGTTCACTTACATACATCATTTGCCAGCTTCGCAGGACTCATATTTCTGTGAATAACCGTCGTCTATTTGTGTCCAACGAGCAACTTCGTCATGTCCTAATTTGCACTCTTATAACTCTCGCGCTTGTCCGTCGCACGCCTTTAGCTCGGATTTCGTTTTGTAGCTCTTCCGATCCCACCGCTGAGGGTTTTGCATATTTTATGACGCAGTTCGTTCAGTAACTCAGTATAGTTGAAACAGCGACTCGAGCTTGTTTCGTTTTGGTATCACTGCCAACTGGCCGCGTATCGCCCAAAGGCGCCTGACAGACCTTGGTCCTAGTTTTGCAACTCAATGACGACCATACTCGGCCGCGAGCAAAGAAGACCCCATAACCTGGAGCGGGTTAACTCGTGCATTAGCGGAAAGTAGCGGCTTGCTGGCAGCGTAGGCAAGCAAAGCAAGTGACATCACCGAATTGGGGGATTGTTCGGATAGACAAATTTGTTATTCTTTGCAACTGTGTGTCGCTTCGTTGGCACTTCAGGAGTCCCCTCCTGAAAGGTCGGGGTGGTCGGACCTAAAATTGTGATTAGTGTGTCATCTTTGGTGACGAGAGATTCCGTCTATGACTCCCTCATCGATGGGACACAACTTCGAAGCCGGCACTAGCCGCTTTCCATGACTCCCCCTAATGACTGCTTTTGCGATCGCAAAAATACTTCATTAGCAAAGTTGAACCCGATCTGGGTAGATCCCTCTTGCTACTGTGCAGTGGTGATTGTATTGTAGGGTTTTTTGTTGTCGGCCTACCCCATAGCTACGTTTCCCTGTTGCATTTTTTGCTGTGTCAGAAGGGGTGGCTTCCGGCGTCGAATGAGTCTGGTCAACATCAAATCAGTGTTGTTGGAGACATGCGAGATCCTGGATGTCCATGTGGTTCTGTTCAAAGGGACGAACTGGAAAACAGGAAGGGCAAAAAAGCTGCGCCTCGGATAGCAGACGGATATTTGATTGTAGGGGACATACCAGTGCCATACAGTCTGCGGCTGCTCCTGTCATGGTGTGCTACGTGGGCCCGCTGTCATGCGTCACCAAACAACGTGCAGATGGAACATGACCAGTAAACCTAAATACACACAAAGGTCATAAATTCAGAAAACTCCGTTGGCTGTTGCAGCTCGTGGAAACGTCGATTTCTCCTGTTTATGGGTGCAGATGTATCTTCCTTGGAGTCCGTTGTTGAAACCAGCAATACGGAATCGCTAGTGGAAGTAACAGGTGCCGAATCTGGACCACTAGCCAACGGTTGTGAGCAAGTGGGGGGCTTTAGGTGCGTTGTCCGAGGTGGGTCCTCCGTCGATGAAGGCTGGTTTGAGGAGGTGTATACTGATGGTCACTTCCCTGCTTTGGACATCCAACACGTTTTTCTTTTTCTTTCGCTGGACTACACGGAACAAGCCAGAGTAGGCCAATTTCAGTGACAATCGCTCCGCTTCTACTAGAAGGAATGCTTGGCTAGCGATAGCCAGGGCGGTAGATATGAAGGTTCTGAGGGTTCAGCCTCGTGGTGGGTTGGGCTCTAGCACCCGCATCTGGTGTGGGGACCGTTTTTTGTATTCCCCCTATTTAAAGCTGGCAGATGGTAATGGAGAAAGCAGCTCACCCGGATGTAGTTATGTGGAACCGTAAACCACTTCAGCTGAAGTAACACCCATATCAGACTTAAAAGTGTTACGCAGTTCTAAGAAAGTCGTATGTAAAACTTCAATCCGTGAATGATTATCACGAGCAAAATGACAACTTCCAGTTAGCTATGAAATCGCTCCACCATTCATTTTACCTGAGGATGATAGGCCGTCGTCTTGTTGTGTTTGCAACCGAGTGTCCGGTAGCTCCTGCAAGACACCGTCAAAATTAGAAACGCCGTCGGTGGTCATGGTAGCAAGGCTATCAAACAGACCAGCCCAACCAGTTATAAACGCTTTTGCAGCCTCCGCTGGGGGTAAAAAGAGGATAGCAGAGGCCTATAGCCAGCGAGCGAAGTGATCTACACACGTAAAAACGTAGACTTAGTGGATGGATGATGAGAGGGGCTTCAAGAGATCCACATGCACGTGACGAAAAAGTGCCTCTAGCCGAGAGAATGTTCTTTATGTGGATCTAGTGTGACGGTGTGTTTTAACGAGTTGGCAATGGAGGCAAGCCGGGGCCCAATGATATACGCCAGGCTTAATGAAGGGCCAAACGAATCGCTCGGTAGCTAGTTTCACTCAGGGTGCAGTAAGTTGTGCAGGCTGAGAAAGAAACTTGTCGGTGAATAATGGAAAAGAACTGCCGGTCGGGGTGAACCCTGTGACACATCGCAAATAACAATTACTTCCGAAGATGGGAAGGCCACTGGCACCAGGTGCAGGGAGCTATTGTTTCAGAGCTGCTTGACCTCAGGGTATGCTGTTCGAGCTGCGGCGGTCGCTCCTGGATATATACCCGTGCATGGTAGGTAGTCGATATTGGGGACACACAGAGTGCGTCTGCTTCAGTTGCCCTGCCAACAGCTGCATTTCTTTCAGTAGTGCAAAGGGCTCATCGAGACCTAACTCAGTCCCCTGGACCAGCCGCTCCAGTCTCAATGATTCTGACGCCAAAAGACTAGAGGTTACCGTGTCTTCGCCGGCTAAGTAAGAGTATTCGTTGAATTTTACTTTTCTTACCTGGGTGGCAACTTCACGAGGGAGGAAACTAACAGTCCACAAGTTACAGGTACGCTATCTTGAGATTTGTTATCCTTTACCATGCCCTTGGCACACGAAACTGGAGTTAAGGGTCATCAGTAAAAGATTCAGGGATAGCCGAGAAGACCATCAAGAAGGAAGGTTCTGGGTCAGGCTTACGGCCGTTGCTAGCCATAAGTGAGGCCAAGTACTCAATGAAAAACGACATATAAAGGTCCGCTGAGCAACCATGAAACGACTCTTTTAATATCTATATGCGAAAACGAGCGTTGAAACAGTAGGGGGGGTTCGCCGTTCATATGGCGAAAAATATATATGTTGACGAATAAATGTGACTCAAGGATTTATGAGGGTCATTGGTGGAGTAAATATGCTTTTCTGGCTCACCAGCTAAGGTTTCTTCTAAGCTAAGTCAAGACCTGTCCCCATATAGAGTCTATAGCTATTGGTCCTCAGTTTGCAGCACGACAACGATTATAATAGTCATCGAGCAAAGAGCAGAACTCAAAAAGCAGGAGCGGGATAAAGTGTACATTGGCGTGCTGGCAGTGTACGCAGGCGGGGCCGGTTGTGCTGTTGAATTGGGTGATAGTCTAGGACAATTTCTTTGAGTCTTTGCAGTTGTACGTCACATCGATAGAACTATAAATGTGCACATTACCTCATCTTTCGCGGTAGTCGGAGGGCTCAGTTACAGCTTTGCTTGTTTCATGACCACGGATTCCCTCATCCTAGCCTTCCACGTATCCCCTGTCCCCGAGTGCGCTACCAGACTTGGAACTCACTTTAGACGAGGCAACAAACCAGATTGCTCTCGTCCGATATTCCTCATGTTGTGGCCTTGGTGGCATTCAGCCAACATTTTCACGTCTCACGGGAGCCTACATAGCAGCATTGTTATTAAAAATCCACAATCTATCTCTCAAATACTGTATATATCTCCCACAACGGAAGACTGCGGCCATCTTCCTAGTTCATAAAAAGGGACCAACGCAAGACCCCCCAAACTACCGCCCCACCAGCGACACTCCAACTGCTTCTAGATTAATGTAACTTCCCGTCAAACAGCTCATGTCCGGCTTCTTTATTGTCTCGTAATATCATCTATATCGAGCAGCATGGTTTTTTAAACCACTTTCATGGGTCGCTTCCCAGTAGGACTATTTAAATCTCATAACAGCAGCCGCCAAAAACAATAAGTCTATCATTGTTACAAACCTCGATATAATCAAGGCTTTTGATCGTTTCTCGCGTTCCCTGTTGCCAACAAAACTCACACCTCGTGGCTTCTCCGGGCCCCTTTAACTGTGGCAGCGGTTACACCTGACGAACCGCTGACAAGCGGCCTTCGCCGACGGGTGTGTTTCGCAACCTGCCCAGTTACCAGTGGGGTGGAACGAGGGAGTGCATGCGGCTTTCTGCTTTTTTATTCACATCAGTGAAATATGTTTATACCACACAGTGGTGCCCCTTTCCGTTTCGTCTTAAACCTCAAGATCGCCCATGAGTTTCCTAGCCAGGACTCAGACATCAAGCTGTTTGAAATATCTAGCAAACAAAAGCGACTCGGAGGCTGGTGAAACTCTTGGAGCGTGAACTTTTCAACCTCACAGAGCCGCCACTCCACCTTCAGAGTTCAACCAGCTCCCGCACCCTTATCGCTGAACCGGCTGCTCATGGCCCCAAACGCCTTAGTACGAGACCCTGGGATATGTTATTCGCTCCTTTCTCAGTTGTCGGGATTTGTGTCCAATCAAACCGCAAAATCTAGGCTGATGAAAGATCTCGTTTCCCGCTCAATAAAGCTACAGAAAACAAACCTCGCACATATTCATCCCACTCACGGCTTCATTTGGAATACTATCCCACCGTACATTCCAGTATGTCGAAAGTCGACCGCTCCTCCATTGAGAAAGTACAAAGCTCCGTTATCAACCAACTCATAGGTGCTCGTCACCCTTGTTCTTTAAATAAGTTGCGCTAATTTAAGCTTCTACCCCATTTGACAAGGACTTGAGGCTCAATGCTTTTCCTGCATAGACTTATCCGCCACAATGAATGCTCAACTTCTGAATCGGTGGGGCTCTTCCTACCTAATCTGATCTTGCCTTGTGCATGTGTATTGACCACGGTCAATAAATATACTATACTATACTATACTATACTAATCCTTGTCCTCTACGAAACAGGAACCTTAGACTCGCTAGCCCTCAGCAGAAACAATGTTGTGCTTATAAAATACTCTAAGCTACGGAATAAACCTCCACCTGATATACTCCAGCCATTATCTATAGTTCCGTATACCACAGCTCTGAAATCACACCTCGCTAATAGCAACCCAGTGATATTGACTTTCTCTAGCGTCATCGATTATCGAATCATTGAAGAATGCATCGAAGTTGAAAACAGTGGATCTGTTTAATCGTAAATTCTCCATAAAACCATCAGTATGTTGTTAATCTGAATAATATTCCAGCAGCACACTGGAGTTGGTCTTGGTGCTATTTTTTCTTTTCTCAACTTCCAATTTTTCGGACATATTTACGAAGGCTTCTTCACTCACTCAGAGGGGCGCTTTTCCACTGGGCTCGCGAATAAGGAGGGCTCTATTATTTTCGGTGATTTGCTTCGTTATAATCATGACATACACTGTCCAACATGGTGAGAAATTTATAGAGGCATGCAAGAAGTTGTGTACCACAGTTATGGACTTCTCAGCAGTACTGACGGTCAGTGACCACAGGCAAAACACGACAGGGTCAACGTTCTTTTCAGTGATTCACCTGTCCCGTGAAGCCATCAAAATCTAAGGTCAGTGGTCCAAGGCCCTGCTTCGTTTTATTTGCAGTCATTTTACACTTCCGCACACGACTTTAGTTCTTCCTTCTCCCAAGAGTGGTGAAAACGGTCCATCCTAGCGGTTTCTAGCACCTTGTGCTTATACGTAATACAAGACTGGCGGAGTGGCTGTGGATAGTGCCCTAATGGCATCAACCACCCTCCCGTAAAAAGTTCGCAACACTTGAGCACTTCCTTCCGAGAATATGCCCTCCTCGAAGCGCATTGAGGAGAAAATCAGATGTCTCTATCTTCAGCTTAAACCCAACCGCACAAACGGGAAACCCTACGACAAGGCCTGATTCCTCTTCTCCATGTACGTCATTTATTCTTCCACCTGCGCGCGAAGGATGACAACGTACCGGGCTTCCCATATACAAATCCCGACCACGTCATTACGTCTATCAACCCTCAAATCATCCGAGAGGCCCCTTGATCTGTAAGCTGAAGCCACCTGCGAAGACGGATGTCTTCCTTTAGTCAGTGATTTTCTCACCACGGTGGCTCAACACCGACTCGAACAAAAAGACTCTTTAAAAACAAGAAGTATGTATTTAAATGCAGAGTCAAAATATCAAATTTCGTATCACTTTTTCTTCTCCTAAACTGTCACTTTTGGTTTTAATTACTGAATCCGTTCTTAGTTACTCTCGGAACCTTTCCGTTCAGCTGAAGTCCCTGTCTTTATGACAACCGTTTATTCGCTATCCTGGTACCAACCAATTTCCTGGCAGAAGCCCTCCCAAATGTGTGTCACTCGACCCTCATTCCCACTCTCCAAAAACTACCCTCTTGGTAAGTACAAACTTGCGTTCCTCCAAAGGAAGCACCGAAGGATGCAAGGACTTTGCCTTCGGACCAACGACTTCCTAATCCTCATCAGACTCACACGCCCTTCTGATATTATCCCAGAACTGAGGGAAGTTTAGTTTATTCGTGAAGAAGCTAGAGCTCAAAAGAGTCAAAACAAAGCAATAAAATGTCTCTTCTCAATAAATCTAGAAACTCAAAAGCAGAAACCTCTACCTGATACGTCGTCTTACTCAATAAATCTTCCGTCACCTCCCCCTCTAATAATATATATATATATATAAGAGCAAGAGTAAGCAGTAGTGAAGGGACGGAACACGGGAGTAGCAGTGCCTGGAAGAGACAGGTAGGGTCATTGAAAATGGCATGCTATACACTTGGATAATTGTTGATGAATTTTTTCATGACAGGTGAAAATGGGCGATCAGCGGAGGAAAAAGAAACGACTTTGGAAGCACAGAAAGGATGGTTGCGATCAGGAGTTGGTAAAAGAGGGAATACGAAGGAAAGGATCGACGAAAACAGGTAAGAGTTATTCTAACTATCTGAATAATGCAGGCATGACATGAAAAGACGGCCGAAAATGGGCGAAGCGTTATTAAATGGACATAAACTGTGCAGCAAGAAGATGGCCACGAAAGTGGCTGGATAACGCAGAGCCAATGGATGTAAAGGTGGTTGGAGTGTTGTAAGAGATCATAAGAGGAGAGTAACTTGGAGGTTAGAAGAACCGGGGTGCAAAGATGCAGCAGTTGTAACAGCAAATAACATAGGGGACAAATAAGGAAGTAGGGGGTGGGGAGGGTCATGTAATAGCAGATCACATGGTTTGAATCTGTACTTGCGAATACTGACTTCACGATGACCGTACACTGGGTGGAACGTGCAAAAGCAGCACAGCCTGGAAGGCACACTGACGATGCCTGTGACGAGCAACATACGAAGCAGATGAGAGCACTGGCCGAAGAAAACCAGGTAAGAGACGACCAACCAGATCACTTTGCTGCAGATGACACAAGATGAAAACGGAGAAGAAAAAAGAGGAAGAATACACGGATGGAAAAACCTGTGATGGGACAAAAGGCACGAGAAATAAGTGTGCGTCGGAGTTGGGATAATGGAACTGGAGAGCTGCGTGCTTGCAGGCGGTGATACAAATATATTGAGCCAGAAGTTGCTAATCTGGACACTGCGGATTAAAACATGGAAAATATGGTGGTGGTGAAAAGATAGTAAATTTGGTCGCAAAAACTTCAAAGCCTGGAACGGCGAGTCAATATATGGTGATTGGTCATGGTTGCGGACGTGCCTGGTGCGTAATGATGGGGAGCACGAGATGGAAAAAAGGATGTCGCAGAATGGTAGCTGGTGAGGTATGCGATCATTGAGAGTTATAGGTATATGGAGGTAGCACTTGAATAGAGGGTATGAGCCGACAAAAGCCAATTAGTTGGAAGGGGAAGTAATTCGGGCTTGGGCAGAGTAAAGTGGATAAGGCGAGGGTGACGTCATGCATTGAGGGCCGTCCTGGTGAAAAACGATGGGAACAAAAACGGAACGGGTAGGTGTGCATACCGAGGTAGAACGACACGGAACGGAAGTGATAAGAGTGCTGACAAGAACGATAGATGACCGAATCTTGGCGGAAGAAGAATGGTAGGAGCAAGCGATCTAAAACCGACAGCGATAGATGCGCTAGGGCGAGCAGAGTTGGAGCGTGCAATCCACAACCGGTGCTAGTGGGTGTTTCTGATTGTGCGCTGGACACCCAACCTGGAAAACACTTCCTGAAATGAACACAAGAGGTGTGATCCGCCAGCCTTATTGCACTCGCGCATCGCTGCAGACGGCCTGCACTTCGGAAGTGCGCCGGCCAAAGCGGAGCATCCGACTGCGCCCCGCACCTTTAGGAGCGGCATGAGTGATCTTTGATGGTTGTACAAAGAACTGGGAAACCACGATAGGAGTATATGATCCAGGATCAATTAGTCAGGTTCTGAGAACTTGGTCAATGAGCCAACCGGGAATGGCGATTGATAGACGGCCATACAGCATTACTATCCAGGTGCATCAGCCAAGGATATAATCAGTATAGTGCCCACGGTAGTTGTCCGTCATCGAGGACCGTGGGAAACGGGAACGAGATAGAGAAAAAGCAGTCTATGTTTGGCCCAGCTGAGGATCAAGTATTAACGGAAGAAGAATAAAAGTGAAGCACGGTATCATCGATGCAGTGGATTCCTAAGACAAATTGAGGCTATGGAAAGTAAGACCAAAAAAGGAAACGCATAAATGTGAGCTCACAGATTCTATGAGGAGGTTAATGTTTGACCTAGAGTAGTCATTCGGTGGAAGAGAAGACCAAATTCTGCACGAACTTATGGAAGAAACGTAGCTGGGGGATAGGGTGGCGGCAGAATCGGTTACGTCATAAATGGACGTTGATTTCAGTTATAGAGCCACACCGGGTGAGGGTAATGAGGCTGAATTTTCAAGTTCAAAACCGCAGAGGTGGTGATGGAAGCACATGTGGTTGGACCTGATTTATAGAAGAGGTAACGTAAGCAAATGACACCGAGGATCGTTGAGTTACTTACTGTGCTTGTGATAATAGATACAGGACGATAATATATGTACACGTAGATATATATGTAGATACATGTACAGATATGTATATGTTCATGTAGGGGACCAGGATGTAGTTACTGGTGCGGTTCCCATAGCGTTGTTGAAGTTGGTTTGAGGGTCGCAGATATGATATAACTAGATGACAGTAATAAATCGTGGAGCAGGCGAGGCATACTGACAATCTGTGAGGACAACTACGGTGGTGTCTTAAAATGCGAAAGCATCTGGAAGGAATTACTTCAAAGTGAAAGTGTGCAGGATTCGATAAGTCGGTATGGAAAAACACTTAGTGGACGCAGGCGTGCTTTAAATAGATCGATGGCAAAGTCTAAGGAAAAGCGGTCTTTTCTACTGGGACCGCCCATAACTTTATTTGCTGTGACCTCTGTAGCCACTTTCAAAGTCATCATCTTGCTGCCTCAAAATGGACGTCCACTTCTTATTGCTTCTCCCACTTTCGACCTTCATCATATGATGCTCGTGCACTGAACAAATAATGGATCTACTTTTACCTGAATCCCTTCATCTCTTCCCTCGTCTTTCATCGCTCACGACAGCCGACATCACCTCTGCGAACCCAAAGCTGTTTTGCTCTCTGTAAATCCACCAAGTTTCATTTGCCATGAAGAGAATAATACATTGTGATCTCCTTAAGTGATGCGGAGCCAACTGATCTAAACTTACCTGTATCTTTTGATCACTGTCAGTACCGTGTTCAACACCCCCCCCCCCCGTTGTATTCTCCAGCTTCTCATCGTCGCTCTTATTTCGCATTTCATCTCTGATACAGGGCTAGATTTCGATCTACTTCCTCCCGTCTTTGCCGGCTACCTCAGTTGCCTTCATTTCTCTGCCTCCCTTAATATGCCACCACTCTGGAAACATCTATACCTCATGGCCAAAGTTTACCTGCCTGTCCAAAACGTTCTCTTCATCCAATATGCCCTTCAAGACCTGCTTTGCTTGGTCCATATTAGGCGTTGAAATTCGTGACCTGCTACCAATCAGTTATCGCAGTGTGGCAATGCCCATTGCATTCTATTCCTTTTCCATTTATATCAGTTTACTCTTCATCTTCTTTTGGTAATAAGTCGGTCCCGACCGAACTTTGTTCTCTGGTATGTAAGACGCCCAGTTTCAGCTATCTTCATTTGGATCAGTCAGGCCCCCTCACCTGATCTTGGTTCTCGGAGTTGCTCGGCACTATCATTTCACATCCATCAAGGGTTTCATCTGAACCCCCTCCTTTATTCCTTGACGTGCACACATTTGTTTTGAATCTATCTCTCTTGAGTCTATCTATCCTACGTTAGTCATCCGTTCTTCTACGGTATCACAAAATACCCTGTCATGTAGACATCCGCAACATTTTCTCATGTATCTGGCACGGTTCGGGCCCATCAAAAATTAACCACTACCATCATCGTCATTATTATTACTAGAATTATTTGCCGAAACCCTCCTCTGTAAAGTCGTCCAGACTGTCGCTCTGTTATGATCCAGTTTACATACCTTTAGAAAACGGTCTACTTAACACAACTCCTCAGTAAACCCCTGGGCGAAGCCTTTAGAACGTGGGGAAAACAAGCCGTCCCCAGCCGTTGCTAAATAAAAAAATGCGGGAAATTATGGTCGAACGGCAAAGCTATGGGAAGTTTCCGTACAGGTTCAACCGCCTTTTTATTCAAAGAGGACAACTGAACAAGGAAATCAGCACATGAGTTTTCAGTATGTCCTGTTTGCCGCCTCGTCTAGCTCTCAGCCCTCAATATCCTTAGTGTGCCCTCACAGCCCTACTATCCCCCAAAGTAGGGCTCACCAGTTTCTATTTTCTGCAGCTTTCGCGATTGCCTGCTCCAGCTTTTTATTTTAAACTTTTGATCTTTCCTATGCGGATACGGTCTGTCCCTTTTGTATTTGCGTGCAAATCCCAGTCGCTTTGGCGAGCTTTACAGCCGCCGCCTAGCGACCATAATTTATCCACGGCCGCTCTGAGCAATGTGAACTTTTTCACCCTTCGACTGATGCCGTACTTAGTAAACGTGCGCCCATGCATACTTCTCGACCCATTCGGGAAATATACCGATAATACTGTTACATTTAAGGCACCACGACGCAAGCAGGCGCGATACCTGTTCTCTCCGGCTTGTGGCCAGCAGATACTGCTGAGCCGATGATACTGAGTTCATCCAGATGAGAAGGGCCGATATTTTGATGAACCTTCAGTAATGGATGACACTTACCCCGGCACCCCTTCTGGTGGCATTTTGCTCTAGAGCAGCACTCTTAATCCAGGCGGTGCTCATTCAAAAGCAGAAAGCGTGTGCCGGTCCTTTTTTCTGAGGATTGCCAACAAGGTACACTCATTCTATGAAAGTTTGAGCAACCTATTGACCGATGCAGCAAGTTGCGTAGCTTGCACCCAAATGACATTGATGGCTCTCTGTTCACTATTTGAGTGTTAGCAAGGATCAATCTCAGTCATAGTCGTTTCCTTCAGCTTGCCGCGAAGCTGATGCCGTCAGCGTTAGCACCAGGCTCTCTCGTACGATTTGTCCAGCTCGGTGGGTAGCAAAGTGGGACTAACGACCCATGAACGCCGTCAAGTCCTCGAGCGTATGCCCCTGCCGAAGCCAATTTATCCTCTCGGCTTCCTCTGAAATCGGCTGTGCAGAGCAATAGATAGCCAGGGGACAATGGATTCTAGTGCGCGGTGCATTCCAGTCAGTTTGGTGTTCTAGATGTTCCACGGCCTTACTGCAATTCTGCATTTTTATTGCCAAGTATACCAATAACGGAGCTGCACTTTGCTCCTTTGCCCCTGAAAAGACACCGTCGTTCAATCTTCTGGCCAACTTGATTTGTTGTCCAAATGGATAATTGAGGATTATGCTTACCTAGAGGTACCACGTAGTCAGATCTAGCTTCGCGCAACCTTGACTGCACTGAAGCCTCCTCATGCTTGATGTGCAATAAACACATAAATCGTTGCGCAGAATTGGCCAGATGAAATGTTCGAATCTCTGAAGAATATACGGTATTGCCCGAGGCTCCCATCAATAAATAAAAGCTGCTCTCCTAGTGGGTCGAAAGCGGAAGTACTGCGGTTTGGGGTGGCTTCAAAGATCTACAGCCGTCGAAGAATCTGTCAGTTTGACTTTGACATTTTGAGCGGCATGAATTTTCGGCTGGATAGCCGTGATGAGTTCCCTGTTTAAAAGGCTCTGTTTCATTTTCGACTGATCGCAAATGGATCTCTAATTCTATCACTTCCATTCTATAAATAGTAAAACCCTCAAACTCATCGTTTCTGTCCGGCCACTTCTTTCACTATAGCTTGGCAATCACAGTCCAGAGTGTTACCCGTTTGTTATGCAACTGACCCAACCGACATACGGTCACTAAACTTCACAACTATAATCATCGGCTAATGGTTTTCGTTCTTTATGAGAAAAACCACCTTTTTACATCGTCTTATTCGACGTCGTAACCCCTGTAATACATTGCCAAGCTCTATTGCTTAACTGCGTCTCCTTTCGGGATTGCTTTTCTCACGGTAACCATGTATCTGTCGATCCAGTATGGCTCTCCGGCAGGACAGTCTTTATTTCGTAGGATTGTGTGAATCTTTACTACTCCTAGTCCACTTCACATCTTGGCAGAATAATTACACCCTACCCTCCGCCGGCTCGACCACCTGACCTCGAGTTCTAATTTGCCGGGCGGTACCCAAAAATGAGCTTGAATGCTCTGTTACACTTGACTGCGCGCACATAATTGTGCAATCCTCCTGAAACTCTGATTAGGTTTTCAACCCTACCATCTGATCTTGCATTGCAGGATGCTTCTGAGTTATCCGGAATAAGCTATTATTTATTATTTAGTTGAATACACGACCTGCCACTGACAGAACCAGCAAACATAGCATCATCTAACCGATCAGTCACGCCCAAACCATCCCCAGGGTCTTGCCGAGTTTATTCCTAATGTTTCTTGGAGTACTTGTGTTCTTCCCCTTGGACATTCCCGATGAGTTTTCTTGTCAAGGGTCCATCTGAATACTGTAAGTCACAAGAATCGCAGTTCGAGCAAAGCTGAGTCAGTTCACACGAATCCCCATACCAACACCAGGTCGATTCGTAGCTTCTACGACCCCTAATTGGAAGTCACCTAAGGCGAAATATATGCAAACCTTAAGCAAGCGGCCAAGTATTCCTGAGAATAAAAAGCAGGGGTTGAACGTCCGTCGTCCAAGAACGAAAGTCAGAAACGGTCCAAGGCCATACTCGAAAGTCGGCTTCTCGCTTTGACCTTTGGTGGGGTGTCTCTTCCGCGGACGTCTTCTTCCTGCTTCGGAGCGAAGAAGCAAAAGCTCGACGATTATTGTCCCACCACGAAGACCATAATCCCTAGGAATGTTTGGGATCCACATCGAGTCGTTCGCCGAGAGATGTGTTTTTACTGCTTTGATGCGCTACAAAGTCACCTGAAGAAAATAGACCCTCCTCGGGCACCCGCCACTTTTCCTAACAGCGTATATCCCTTGTTTGTAACTTGGACTGTCAGTAGGGATGACAGTCTCCGTGGGTGCATTGGCACGTTTACTGCCTCCAGTATTCACCATGGCCTGCGGGAGTACGCCTTTACGGGTGCTATCAGGGATAGTCGATTTTCCCCAATCACAGAAGAAGAGTTTCCTCAATTGACTTGCTCCGTTTTATTGCCGTTAAGTTTTGAAGAAGGCAAACATTATCAAGAATGCAAATTGGCGTCCACGGGATTAGCATCCGGTTCGTCAATGAAAAGGGTTGCCTTGGAATTGCTACATATCTTCCTGAAGTGGCTTACAAACAGGGTTGAACTCATTTAGAAACCACTGATTCGTTGCTTCGAAAGGGTGGTTACAGCGGGACCATCATTGAGGCATTACGTCAATCGATCCGTCTTACGCGATATCGTAGTGAAAACTCAGCGTATCAGCGAGCGAGCACCTAGGGGCCCCTTGTGAACTGATTTGTTGTCTAGTCAGTACTGAGTACCGTGCACTCTGTACCCGTTCAATCCGTTCAGAAAGGAAACTTATCCCTGGTAGTGTGCATCTGATCCAATCTGACTTCTCCCATAGTTAAGGGTGGTGGGTTTTGGTCATTATTTTGTCGTGGCCTCTCTCGTGCTTCTCACTCCTCAGATGATTTGTGATAATAAAGATACAATCTACCGTTTCCTTAAACAGTTGTCTTCAAACTAAATTGTGGATTCTAGTCGGGCTTTCCCGCCACTGGCAGTCAATGTATTTGTCTGCGTTCTCCTCGTTGACCTGCTTGTTCTTTAAAATTGCCTCGTGCAGCTCTTGCTTCCCAATATTAACTTTAATTCAGGGATCCCCAAGAATACTATTCTAATAAACGTCATCCTATCCAGTCCTCAAGCTCTTTCTAATGTTCTACTTCTCCATATTTCTAACTTATCTGGCTTAATTTCGTTATCATGCTTATCTGTGCCATGCCCTACCTAACTGTTTTTGACAGAGATTTTCCTAAGACCATCTAAGCAATTTTCATTCCAACTGCTATAGAAAAAGGGAACTCCCCTGCCTCCTGTTAGAGGCCTGTCGCATGCCAGTCAGTTCTTCCCGTCTATTTGATTCGTCTACCTATTCGTAGGACCTCAATACACCACACCTATGTCTAATATTTTTTTCAGTCCATCCGTTTGCTCCTTGCGTCTTGACGAATGGATAGTCAACCATTGCCCCAGTATTGCACCCGAATACCTTCAATTCCCGTTTGTCCTGTCTCATTCTATTCCTCTAGTTGCGGTCCATCAAAAAACCAGTTTATAAAGACAATATCATCGCAAAGCGGTGCTGTCCGTTTAGCCCGTCAGAATAATGTCAATCACTTCAGTGCCTGTCTGTTTTTGGTGATTCTTTCCTTCTCCCTCCCAATTTTCGCTTCCTCCCGGAGTATCACTCGTGGATACTATGCATGCACGCGGTAGCTTTTTGTGCATTATATGGTATGTGCCTTGGATTCTATGCCCTCTTATTGGTATCCCTATGGCAATTCTTATTGTTATTGTTGTTATTATTGCACTATAATAGTATCGATAATAACAGCTGCAGTAACAGTAACACTAACGTGGTGCTTAAAAAAATAAAAAGCTAGCAGAAAGCTCGTGTATAGTAGTAATTGGCAAATGAACTTTCAATATAGTCAGATCCATGAGGCACGGGGACAACGCATAGGGATCTTCAACATATATCCTACGCAATGCTGGCTAAAGTTCCTCTGCAAAAATCTCCGCCCAAGTTTCAGGGTATGTTCAGAATTCCCATCCTACCCACATTCATTCTGCTGTCAGAGCCTGTGCCTGTTAAATTCACATTCGTCTTTTAACCTGGGGCCAAAAACGGAAAACTATCGCGGGGGACTTGCGGGATTTCGGCGATGGAGTGATCTGATCCGCTTTCATCTCCTAAGAGCTCGGGTCTTGTGATAGCCACACCTCTTGTGTTTGTTCGCCTGTTTCCAAAGGGACAACGTTGGAGGACGGTAAAGTCCAAAATGCACTGGCCCAGTTCCTGATGAATTCTGACCGATGATCCAATGCTGGATTACCTAGATAACAAGCTTCACTCGTTCTGCGTAGCACCTTGGAGCCCAAATCGGTACAGAACCGGAGTCAAAACAGGACGGTTGTGCAAATTCTACGATACAACTCACGAGTTCAACCGCAGGTACTTAACGATCATACCTCCCACAGTAAGCCCAAGTCACTATTCCGTCAAATGGTGGTAAATTGGGGCTAGAATTTGTGCAAGGGGAACTACAGACAAAGGAGAATAACGAAGTTACCCGTTTAGTAGTCCAAGTAAATACAACAAACTACGCAAGCTTATTCAGACCCATTTAGCGAGTGCCTAAGCCTGGCAACCCGAAATCAACGTGAACGAGGCGAGAAGACTAAAATCCGTTAACGTGAGCGAAGAAAAAACAGTTTTAGTCCGTGCTCCCCTTCACCACACCAAAGTTCCGAAAAAATTATCTCCGTGAGAAAGCATTATCATGGAGAAAGAACAAATTCGCGATGCGTAGACCGAGTAGCGCCCACAAAAGGAGTCAGTATGAGAGGAGTTTAAAGCCCTCCTGAAAATATATGAAGGTAAGGAGGTGCAGAATTTCCAATCGCCATCGGTGTTACACTGGTAGTTCTACCTGGACTAGGTGAGACGCTGTGTCCGGGGTAAGAAAGGTGAAGTCCTCAAGCGGACTGAGGGTATGCCGGGCTGACTCGAGTAGCTTATTTCAATAGCTTCCTATGGCGGTGACTCCTGCGAATTATCCAATTTGAGTACAAAGTGAATTTATGTAGATGTGAAGCTTTATTTGGTAACCAGGTCATACAACAACATTCTGGAATACTTCTGTCAGAAGAACATGATTCGCAAACAAGTGGAAATGGGATAATAGAGTGGACTGACATCGGAGGTGGAATATAAAAACGACCTCTGCCCATTGAAATCACCTGGGGCTCGTCAATTCAGTGCATTGAGCCAACGGAATGGATGACACACAGGCGCGGTTGGAAACGACAGTCACGAATACAGTGTTGCTTCGCCGTTAGTCGGAAAACACATCCCGCCAGGTACAGAGATATATATACGAACCAACGGAGCGAGGAATACAGAGCAAGAAACAGTGAGCGCGGTGGGGGGGAGGGCTCATAAGGGTGATCGTCTTATCGGCAGTTGAACCAGGAACAGCTTGCTTCGGGGTGGTAGTGAAAACAGTATCGATGGAAATGGAATGTAATGTTCCTGCGGATTCCTGGAGAAGGTGCTGCACCGTTTCCTTTATTGGTGAGAAACTGTCGGGGAGTATGCCGCGAGGAAAGGCTAGAACTGAAGAAACTGTTGACTCAGGAAGGGAAGAGGTTAAGAGGCAGCCCAGCAGACGTATTTAAAACTGCCAGGGAAGAACATCACAATGACTCCGAGGACCCCCCCCCCCAGAAGGATTGTACGCGACTGAAACAAGCTACCGGCGGAGGTGCAGGAAATGATGTCGGTAGAAGCTTTCAAGCTTCGGTTTGACAGGGCTTGTGGGGAATTGCTGGTTGATGGCTCTAAACAGAATCACTTTAAACTAGCGAGCGAGCATCAGCTGTTAAGGTAGTCATCCTCCGGGTGAAATGTGGAGAATGACAGACGATGGGGGATTCAGCAGCCATGTTGACAGTCTTGTTTGACCGACAAGAGATGGGGAGCCAGACAAGCTAACGACCTGGGCACGAGGTCTCCAAAACTGCCTGTAAATAATTGGCGACGAGCCAGTCCAGGACAGAACCTATTTGAGTAAAGAACCTGGCTTAAAAGAACCATTTGAGTGAGGAGACTGAAGCTAACCTGAGTTCCTAATGGAAAAAGGAGACTGGCGTACTCTCTTTTGGCTTAGGCACTCGCTAAATGGGTCTGAATAAGCTTGCGTAGTTTGTTGTATTTACTTGGACTACTAAACGGGTAACTTCGTTATTCTCCTTTGTCTGTAGTTCCCCTTGCACAAATTCTAGCCCCAATTTACCACCATTTGACGGAATAGTGACTTGGGCTTACTGTGGGAGGTATGATCGTTAAGTACCTGCGGTTGAACTCGTGAGTTGTATCGTAGAATTTGCACAACCGTCCTGTTTTGACTCCGGTTCTGTACCGATTTGGGCTCCAAGGTGCTACGCAGAACGAGTGAAGCTTGTTATCTAGGTAATCCAGCATTGGATCATCGGTCAGAATTCATCAGGAACTGGGCCAGTGCATTTTGGACTTTACCGTCCTCCAACGTTGTCCCTTTGGAAACAGGCGAACAAACACAAGAGGTGTGGCTATCACAAGACCCGAGCTCTTAGGAGATGAAAGCGGATCAGATCACTCCATCGCCGAAATCCCGCAAGTCCCCCGCGATAGTTTTCCGTTTTTGGCCCCAGGTTAAAAGACGAATGTGAATTTAACAGGCACAGGCTCTGACAGCAGAATGAATGTGGGTAGGATGGGAATTCTGAACATACCCTGAAACTTGGGCGGAGATTTTTGCAGAGGAACTTTAGCCAGCATTGCGTAGGATATATGTTGAAGATCCCTATGCGTTGTCCCCGTGCCTCATGGATCTGACTATATTGAAAGTTCATTTGCCAATTACTACTATACACGAGCTTTCTGCTAGCTTTTTATTTTTTTAAGCACCACGTTAGTGTTACTGTTACTGCAGCTGTTATTATCGATACTATTATAGTGCAATAATAACAACAATAACAATAAGAATTGCCATAGGGATACCAATAAGAGGGCATAGAATCCAAGGCACATACCATATAATGCACAAAAAGCTACCGCGTGCATGCATAGTATCCACGAGTGATACTCCGGGAGGAAGCGAAAATTGGGAGGGAGAAGGAAAGAATCACCAAAAACAGACAGGCACTGAAGTGATTGACATTATTCTGACGGGCTAAACGGACAGCACCGCTTTGCGATGATATTGTCTTTATAAACTGGTTTTTTGATGGACCGCAACTAGAGGAATAGAATGAGACAGGACAAACGGGAATTGAAGGTATTCGGGTGCAATACTGGGGCAATGGTTGACTATCCATTCGTCAAGACGCAAGGAGCAAACGGATGGACTGAAAAAAATATTAGACATAGGTGTGGTGTATTGAGGTCCTACGAATAGGTAGACGAATCAAATAGACGGGAAGAACTGACTGGCATGCGACAGGCCTCTAACAGGAGGCAGGGGAGTTCCCTTTTTCTATAGCAGTTGGAATGAAAATTGCTTAGATGGTCTTAGGAAAATCTCTGTCAAAAACAGTTAGGTAGGGCATGGCACAGATAAGCATGATAACGAAATTAAGCCAGATAAGTTAGAAATATGGAGAAGTAGAACATTAGAAAGAGCTTGAGGACTGGATAGGATGACGTTTATTAGAATAGTATTCTTGGGGATCCCTGAATTAAAGTTAATATTGGGAAGCAAGAGCTGCACGAGGCAATTTTAAAGAACAAGCAGGTCAACGAGGAGAACGCAGACAAATACATTGACTGCCAGTGGCGGGAAAGCCCGACTAGAATCCACAATTTAGTTTGAAGACAACTGTTTAAGGAAACGGTAGATTGTATCTTTATTATCACAAATCATCTGAGGAGTGAGAAGCACGAGAGAGGCCACGACAAAATAATGACCAAAACCCACCACCCTTAACTATGGGAGAAGTCAGATTGGATCAGATGCACACTACCAGGGATAAGTTTCCTTTCTGAACGGATTGAACGGGTACAGAGTGCACGGTACTCAGTACTGACTAGACAACAAATCAGTTCACAAGGGGCCCCTAGGTGCTCGCTCGCTGATACGCTGAGTTTTCACTACGATATCGCGTAAGACGGATCGATTGACGTAATGCCTCAATGATGGTCCCGCTGTAACCACCCTTTCGAAGCAACGAATCAGTGGTTTCTAAATGAGTTCAACCCTGTTTGTAAGCCACTTCAGGAAGATATGTAGCAATTCCAAGGCAACCCTTTTCATTGACGAACCGGATGCTAATCCCGTGGACGCCAATTTGCATTCTTGATAATGTTTGCCTTCTTCAAAACTTAACGGCAATAAAACGGAGCAAGTCAATTGAGGAAACTCTTCTTCTGTGATTGGGGAAAATCGACTATCCCTGATAGCACCCGTAAAGGCGTACTCCCGCAGGCCATGGTGAATACTGGAGGCAGTAAACGTGCCAATGCACCCACGGAGACTGTCATCCCTACTGACAGTCCAAGTTACAAACAAGGGATATACGCTGTTAGGAAAAGTGGCGGGTGCCCGAGGAGGGTCTATTTTCTTCAGGTGACTTTGTAGCGCATCAAAGCAGTAAAAACACATCTCTCGGCGAACGACTCGATGTGGATCCCAAACATTCCTAGGGATTATGGTCTTCGTGGTGGGACAATAATCGTCGAGCTTTTGCTTCTTCGCTCCGAAGCAGGAAGAAGACGTCCGCGGAAGAGACACCCCACCAAAGGTCAAAGCGAGAAGCCGACTTTCGAGTATGGCCTTGGACCGTTTCTGACTTTCGTTCTTGGACGACGGACGTTCAACCCCTGCTTTTTATTCTCAGGAATACTTGGCCGCTTGCTTAAGGTTTGCATATATTTCGCCTTAGGTGACTTCCAATTAGGGGTCGTAGAAGCTACGAATCGACCTGGTGTTGGTATGGGGATTCGTGTGAACTGACTCAGCTTTGCTCGAACTGCGATTCTTGTGACTTACAGTATTCAGATGGACCCTTGACAAGAAAACTCATCGAGAATGTCCAAGGGGAAGAACACAAGTACTCCAAGAAACATTAGGAATAAACTCGGCAAGACCCTGGGGATGGTTTGGGCGTGACTGATCGGTTAGATGATGCTATGTTTGCTGGTTCTGTCAGTGGCAGGTCGTGTATTTAACTAAATAGTAAATAATAGCTTATTCCGGATAACTCAGAAGCATCCTGCAATGCAGGATCAGATGGTAGGGTTGAAAACCTAATCAGAGTTTCAGGAGGATTGCACAATTATGTGCGCGCAGTCAAGTGTAACAGAGCATTCAAGCTCATTTTTGGGTACCGCCCGGCAAATTAGAACTCGAGGTCAGGTGGTCGAGCCGGCGGAGGGTAGGGTGTAATTATTCTGCCAAGATGTGAAGTGGACTAGGAGTAGTAAAGATTCACACAATCCTACGAAATAAAGACTGTCCTGCCGGAGAGCCATACTGGATCGACAGATACATGGTTACCGTGAGAAAAGCAATCCCGAAAGGAGACGCAGTTAAGCAATAGAGCTTGGCAATGTATTACAGGGGTTACGACGTCGAATAAGACGATGTAAAAAGGTGGTTTTTCTCATAAAGAACGAAAACCATTAGCCGATGATTATAGTTGTGAAGTTTAGTGACCGTATGTCGGTTGGGTCAGTTGCATAACAAACGGGTAACACTCTGGACTGTGATTGCCAAGCTATAGTGAAAGAAGTGGCCGGACAGAAACGATGAGTTTGAGGGTTTTACTATTTATAGAATGGAAGTGATAGAATTAGAGATCCATTTGCGATCAGTCGAAAATGAAACAGAGCCTTTTAAACAGGGAACTCATCACGGCTATCCAGCCGAAAATTCATGCCGCTCAAAATGTCAAAGTCAAACTGACAGATTCTTCGACGGCTGTAGATCTTTGAGGCCACCCCAAACCGCAGTACTTCCGCTTTCGACCCACTAGGAGAGCAGCTTTTATTTATTGATGGGAGCCTCGGGCAATACCGTATATTCTTCAGAGATTCGAACATTTCATCTGGCCAATTCTGCGCAACGATTTATGTGTTTATTGCACATCAAGCATGAGGAGGCTTCAGTGCAGTCAAGGTTGCGCGAAGCTAGATCTGACTACGTGGTACCTCTAGGTAAGCATAATCCTCAATTATCCATTTGGACAACAAATCAAGTTGGCCAGAAGATTGAACGACGGTGTCTTTTCAGGGGCAAAGGAGCAAAGTGCAGCTCCGTTATTGGTATACTTGGCAATAAAAATGCAGAATTGCAGTAAGGCCGTGGAACATCTAGAACACCAAACTGACTGGAATGCACCGCGCACTAGAATCCATTGTCCCCTGGCTATCTATTGCTCTGCACAGCCGATTTCAGAGGAAGCCGAGAGGATAAATTGGCTTCGGCAGGGGCATACGCTCGAGGACTTGACGGCGTTCATGGGTCGTTAGTCCCACTTTGCTACCCACCGAGCTGGACAAATCGTACGAGAGAGCCTGGTGCTAACGCTGACGGCATCAGCTTCGCGGCAAGCTGAAGGAAACGACTATGACTGAGATTGATCCTTGCTAACACTCAAATAGTGAACAGAGAGCCATCAATGTCATTTGGGTGCAAGCTACGCAACTTGCTGCATCGGTCAATAGGTTGCTCAAACTTTCATAGAATGAGTGTACCTTGTTGGCAATCCTCAGAAAAAAGGACCGGCACACGCTTTCTGCTTTTGAATGAGCACCGCCTGGATTAAGAGTGCTGCTCTAGAGCAAAATGCCACCAGAAGGGGTGCCGGGGTAAGTGTCATCCATTACTGAAGGTTCATCAAAATATCGGCCCTTCTCATCTGGATGAACTCAGTATCATCGGCTCAGCAGTATCTGCTGGCCACAAGCCGGAGAGAACAGGTATCGCGCCTGCTTGCGTCGTGGTGCCTTAAATGTAACAGTATTATCGGTATATTTCCCGAATGGGTCGAGAAGTATGCATGGGCGCACGTTTACTAAGTACGGCATCAGTCGAAGGGTGAAAAAGTTCACATTGCTCAGAGCGGCCGTGGATAAATTATGGTCGCTAGGCGGCGGCTGTAAAGCTCGCCAAAGCGACTGGGATTTGCACGCAAATACAAAAGGGACAGACCGTATCCGCATAGGAAAGATCAAAAGTTTAAAATAAAAAGCTGGAGCAGGCAATCGCGAAAGCTGCAGAAAATAGAAACTGGTGAGCCCTACTTTGGGGGATAGTAGGGCTGTGAGGGCACACTAAGGATATTGAGGGCTGAGAGCTAGACGAGGCGGCAAACAGGACATACTGAAAACTCATGTGCTGATTTCCTTGTTCAGTTGTCCTCTTTGAATAAAAAGGCGGTTGAACCTGTACGGAAACTTCCCATAGCTTTGCCGTTCGACCATAATTTCCCGCATTTTTTTATTTAGCAACGGCTGGAGACGGCTTGTTTTCCCCACGTTCTAAAGGCTTCGCCCAGGGGTTTACCGAGGAGTTGTGTTAAGTAGACCGTTTTCTAAAGGTATGTAAACTGGATCATAACAGAGCGACAGTCTGGACGACTTTACAGAGGAGGGTTTCGGCAAATAATTCTAGTAATAATAATGACGATGATGGTAGTGGTTAATTTTTGATGGGCCCGAACCGTGCCAGATACATGAGAAAATGTTGCGGATGTCTACATGACAGGGTATTTTGTGATACCGTAGAAGAACGGATGACTAACGTAGGATAGATAGACTCAAGAGAGATAGATTCAAAACAAATGTGTGCACGTCAAGGAATAAAGGAGGGGGTTCAGATGAAACCCTTGATGGATGTGAAATGATAGTGCCGAGCAACTCCGAGAACCAAGATCAGGTGAGGGGGCCTGACTGATCCAAATGAAGATAGCTGAAACTGGGCGTCTTACATACCAGAGAACAAAGTTCGGTCGGGACCGACTTATTACCAAAAGAAGATGAAGAGTAAACTGATATAAATGGAAAAGGAATAGAATGCAATGGGCATTGCCACACTGCGATAACTGATTGGTAGCAGGTCACGAATTTCAACGCCTAATATGGACCAAGCAAAGCAGGTCTTGAAGGGCATATTGGATGAAGAGAACGTTTTGGACAGGCAGGTAAACTTTGGCCATGAGGTATAGATGTTTCCAGAGTGGTGGCATATTAAGGGAGGCAGAGAAATGAAGGCAACTGAGGTAGCCGGCAAAGACGGGAGGAAGTAGATCGAAATCTAGCCCTGTATCAGAGATGAAATGCGGAATAAGAGCGACGATGAGAAGCTGGAGAATACAACGGGGGGGGGGTGTTGAACACGGTACTGACAGTGATCAAAAGATACAGGTAAGTTTAGATCAGTTGGCTCCGCATCACTTAAGGAGATCACAATGTATTATTCTCTTCATGGCAAATGAAACTTGGTGGATTTACAGAGAGCAAAACAGCTTTGGGTTCGCAGAGGTGATGTCGGCTGTCGTGAGCGATGAAAGACGAGGGAAGAGATGAAGGGATTCAGGTAAAAGTAGATCCATTATTTGTTCAGTGCACGAGCATCATATGATGAAGGTCGAAAGTGGGAGAAGCAATAAGAAGTGGACGTCCATTTTGACCACAAAATGGTCATATGTCACTTCACTGTTACACAAGAATCAGGCCTACCTGAGGTTGTCGAAATCAACAACCAAAACACCTACAGACTGACCATCTTGGCCCGGTTGGCTACCTCCCTCCGGGGCATTTACTGGTCTGACTTCTTTCTCACATCTGATCCGCAAAATGCAGCTGATGTGTTCCATGTCAAGTTGCTTTCCTCCATAAATTGCCTTACCTCAACCGTTAGACGTATTAGATCCAAGGCTACCAAAACTGACAGACTTCGATAAAAACTTTGTAAGCTCCAGAACTCTTTCCTCAGGAATCGAGACTTCTGTCTGACACTCAAAATAAGCCGACTCCGTCGGGATCTCTATGCAGCAACCGAGAATAACCTCAAAAAGCAAGGATTGACTGCCCCACAACAGCCTCACAGTGTGAAGCTTCTCTCAAGACTGCTTGAATCTCGCAACTCGCGCAGCAATGAAAACAACATCCCATTCCTTATCCAAAATGGCACCCACCTTATCTCGCCAGAAGATATGGCTGAGGCTTTCAACTGCTACATCGCCTCCGCTCGCATTACGGACACTAACCCTCCACCATTGTGCTATCCGATGCTCACACTGGACGCGATATCAACCATAACATTTACTTCGGCCAACATCAAGAAAGTTCTGGCCAACAGGAAACCCTCCTGTCACCCAGGGCCTGATGACCTTCCACCTATCCTACTTCGATCTGGAGGACCTGACCTAGTGCTCCAATTGCTGAACCTCTTTACATTATCTATGTCGTCTGGAATCTACCCAGCTCAGCGGAAAGCGTCCTGTATAATTCCACAACACAAAACTGGGCCTCTGCATGATCCGGGGAACTATCACCCCATAAACAACACTCCGATTGTTTCCAGGCTCATGGAGAGGATAGTAAAGGGACAGCTTGCAAATTTCCTGACTTCTCGAAATCTTATCAACCCAGCTCAGCACGGGTTCCTAAAGTCCCGTTCGTACCTAATGAGTCAGATAGACTTCTTCATTTCGATCACTTCTAAAGCACACAGCTACAAGTCAGTCATCGTCATCGTTCTTGACATGACTAAAGCCTTCGACCGTGTATCTCACGCTCGCTTGCTGCCAAAAATTAAATCCCACGGAGTCTCTGACCCCCCCTGTCTTGGCTATCATCTTACCTCTCTGAACGTTCTCAAACCGCCATGGTCAATGAAACATCCTCTCGGCCCAAACGAATAACTAGCGGGGTCGAACAGGGTAGCGTTCTAGGTCCTCTCTTATTTCTTATGTACACAAATGACGTCTTCCAAGTAGTGCGCCATGGCACGACATTCTTCTCTGCTGACGACATAAAACTAGTCTATACTTTTGAGGCGAACGCCATGCACTCAGCTGTCAGTGATATTCTGTCAGACTTAAAGTTTCTTGACGAATGGTGTACTCGGTGGCTGATGAAGTGTTCGGCAGCTAAGAGCTCCCTTCTGTCTTACGAATGACACGTTTCACCTGACTTCCTCAAAATAAATGGTCTGCCGATTCTCACTACTCATGTGGTAAGAGATCTGGGCCTGCATTATTCATGTTCCTTCAACTTCCATGAACAAGCACTGACCCAAGATGGCAAGGCAAGAAGGATGATTGCACTTATCCTCAGGACATACCGTACTCAGGAGAGTATGCTCCTGATATTCAGGACACACGCCAGGTCGGTGCTGGAATACTGCCCCCTAGTCTTTACCCCGATGCGAAAGGCCGACCGGGTCAACATAGAGAAAGTGCAGTGCTCCATCACCAAAAAATTACTTGCCACCTCTCCCAACCTTAAATACAGAGCCAGGTGCGAACTACTCCGGCTTGAGCCACTATGGTTACGTCGTATCAAGCTCAATCTCTCATTTCTCTTCAAACGCCTGCATTCAAAAGTCCACTCAACTGATAACCCACTCGGTTTCTCCAGTGAGACTCCCTACTCCCTCCGTCATAGGCATTTCACCATTAAGCCCCCCAATCTAGACTCTCAATCAGGTCTAGATATTTCTTGGTTATCTACTCCAGCCTCTGGAATAAGCTTCCTGACTCACTGCGATCGTGTCGCACGCTAATACAATTTAAAGGAGCACTATGCAAAATCCTAGACGCGTCTTCTCTAATTGGCACGATCCGTGATAACATTAACATAGACCAAGCTTATGAAGATTGCCTTGATTATTAGACCACAACGTGCCACAGTCTTTCGAGTTCGACCGCCTTCTCATGACCCGTCTGATAATGGCACCCACGTATACAGATGTATATATATATACATATATGTATATACCTTGGGTATGCTCCACTCACGTTTCTTTTCCCTCCATATTACAACATAATTTGCATACGCATATTCAAAAGGGAGAAAAAAACCGTTTTTTCCTTTAGTGATAGGTGCACGCCTTTACTTAATTAGTATTAGATACCAATGTGCATTCGACCGCCTTATATATATATATATATATATATATATATATATATATATATACCTTGGGTATGCTCCTCTCACTCTTCTCTTCCCCCCATTTTACATAATTGGCATACATATACTTAAAAAATAATTCCGTTCTTTAGAGATAGATGCTCCCCTTCACCTTATTCGTCTGTCCCAGGCTAGAACACAACCGTCCCATCCTGCTTTTCTTGAGCCTTCCTCGTGTAATGATGAAATGTTCATTTTCTGGTCTCCACTAAGACGATAATCATAACCCACAGCTGGAACACTCTCCAGACTGCCGCACTCCTGATCTCTTCCAGATTCCACTGGTTACTTGGGTAGCCATCGGCCAACTTGACGTTTATCTCGAATTACCGTAAAGACCAGACGATTTGATCAATTGTTTAAATCTATACTCTCGCCTGCTGACGTTATATGGAGCACCGTACACGGAGTAACAAACCCCCATGAAAGTCTCACCGGATTCCCGACACCAACCATCAACCCACATCAGCTCAACGTCCATTCCCAACAAACCATTCCAACAGTTCAGTTCTTTCCGCGTTGCATTACGAAACTCAGCCCTCGCCGCTGTCCACTTCATCAAACCAGCACCTTCTTACCTGCTACCCTCATCAGTCTACCTGCCATCACTTATAACCAAGGTCTTTATGAAACAGAATTCCCGCCATCTGCAGCCAACCAGAATTTGGCTAATAATGTTTTATCACACAAAAAGTTCTTTCTTCTTTACACTCTTCCAACTTCTGCCTAGCCGCACCAGTAGCTTTTGTCCTTACCAATCAGTTTCTTTGACGACTCTTCCTTGAAAGTCCTTTACGCTTCCATGCCCATTCATGCTTTTCAAAAGTTCACTGAAATCCCTGTGTAGCTTTTAGCGTTCATGTGAATTTCTATATGACATTAGAATCAGCTGCACAAAAGGTCCGTTTAATTATAATCTTTGGCTCACTTGCATTCATTTCACATGCTTTCTCCACAATCAGTTACCCAATGCTTGATCAGTGTTCTATATTTCGCTGGTATCTCTGACTGCACGTTAATAGCCTCACGCGTACTTTACTTTTAGTCTTGTTCTTTGGCATCTCTCCCGCCCAGCTACTCGTTAGTGATCGTCCAATTATCGCTTATACCAGCAATCCCACGGTCGTCCAAATATCCACACCGCCCTCACCGAATTAGAAACAGATTTGCAATTCCCGCTTCAACCATTACCACTCTAGTTCACTCAAACACCACATGGCTTTACTGGTGTATTTCGGCTGCTGTTTGATTCATAAATTTAGAAACTATGAATACCTCACACTGACATGTACTGCTGTATTCTCTGATCTTGCCTTGTGCATGTGTGTTGATCAGGGTCAAGAAATACAATTCAATTCAATTCAATTCAATTCAGTACATGATACTTTGCAAGGTGGATGGTCTTCTCACTTGGCCCGTAGGGGTTGTGCATTACACCGTGAATACTTTCTATTGTTTTTTGCCCTTGCTGCGGGATTTAGCGCAACCATCAGTAATCTACATTGATCCGCATAGTCCGCTCTCTCTTTGACCCCTTCCATACTAGCTTTGAGTGTTAATCCTCAGTTGGGTCCCACGCAGGCTGCGTCTGTTCTCGTCTTCCTTTTTCAATCCTCCAGTCAAACGTACATACCGTTCTACGACTTTCAGTTGCTCCGGGCACTACCTAGGTGGCTGTCCGGGCTATAGCATCTAGTGTAACGACCGGCCGTGGAAAATCCCCTTAAAATCTTTGCAGTTCCATGTTTGTCCTAACATCACTCACTTGCCCACAGTATTGACGTGTCTTTAGCCACTGCTTGTTTTTATGGACCAATTTTTGTTTGGTCTCGCCCAGAGCGCTACTTTGTCGTATCCTTGTTCCGGACCTGCCTGACGCACGTGCCCCTCGCTCGTATGCCGCAATTCGGTTCTCGGTTGTTGAGCCCCTGTGACCTCATATTTGAGGTTTGTATCGGTTTGGTGTCATTGCTCACTCAATAATCTAGTATCGTAAAATCTCACGAATAATCGCCTTTTGACCTCGAGATCCGTTGTGTATCTGGCTACCCAGTGCTCATACGAGTGTTACCTCTGGGTGCCTATCCTTCACTTGTCCACCAACCAATAGCTTTCTTCGCTGGCCTTAATCTCCTAGTCCCCTCGCAACCTCCCGTCAGCTACGCTATCCACGGGATGTAAACAATTACAGTACCCACTCTCCCCCTTTCCAAAGATGCAGGGCGCGTTCAGACTCGGAGCTCAGTACGGCTCACATCTGGCGTGTAGGACCTCTGCAACGATGTGCGGGCGCAGCTAGGCCGATGTATAGCGCCTACTTTCGTCATTAGGGGTGACCCAGTTAGGCATCCAGCGCACGGTCAGTCCTGTCCACTAGCACATTTTTCGGACTGCGACTCTAGTTTTTCGTGCACCCTTGACGGCTGAGGTCATATCATCGTGCTGTCATCTATCGTCATTGGTTTTCACTCGAGCGTGCCGTCAGTGTTACCATAATAATTCTGCATTTTGCGCCCGGTTAATACTCCCTAATACATCACTCAAAATAACTGCGCATACCTTTTGCATCTAACTACAACCACGTTTTACCGGAGCACGTTGATCAACCATTCTTTTGCCACATTCCTTTTCACTCGTACTCCGTAATGTTTGCATCCGACTCGTCACCTGTCCCGTCCGTAATCACGTCCATTGTTCATAACAAAACTGCGGCCAGTTTCGATATATTAACTATTATGTACTGTCATTGGTGCTCTCCATTTCCCAACCATAATAGCCAATTGACGCCCCTCGCCGACATATCTTTCCGCAATCCTTCAGCAGTCGGTGATATAACTGGGGATAGTTCACAACCCTCACAAGTCCACTATTCTACTACAGTGCTCTTTCAAGGCTTCATTCTGATGCTGCGGCGCGGCATGTCTACAACTTGCCCACTCGCTTCAGGTGTATCGATTCCGTATCTTCATCTCTCTGTTGTTATCGCGCCATTGCTGTCTAAATACTCATCGTCGGGTTTAAGCCCACCTTCCACATTCTCCACTAACAAAATAGCATGCTAGAAGACTTTGTATTCACCGTAGTATGGTATCCCTTGTTGTCTTATTCTTAGCAACCTTTTTACTCTGGACTATCGTCACCCGTTTATCACGAAAAGATCAATTCTCTGACCACTTACCGGTTTCCCTCAGACGAGCCCTTTTGTGGTCACTCTGGCGGTCGCCTTCCATATCAGAGGTATTAGTAGTTTGCTGTGTACCTTTATCTGCACTTTAACTGGGAACCTTATCACTCCTTTCCCAGAGTGATCCATTTTACTCTGCGTCTGTCACTTTGACCATTTTCACCTTATAAGATTTTTTGGTACTGCATCCCATCTCTATGACGCATTCCTCGTTTCATTCATAAAAAGATCACTAAAGAACGTCAATGATCGTTCTGTTTACCTAATCTAATTCGCGTGCCACCAACTCTGTTATCGTTGTAGCTCCGCATCTCACATCAATCTATCACCCATTTTGCCATTTCCATTTTTTACACCGTGGTCAATCCTTTGTTTCTACCAATGCTGTCCAGTCTCCCCTCTTTTCAGCGTTCTAGTGGTGTCCCTCCATCTTCGGATGTATCACTCGTCTGATATATTTCCCCTTCTGTCAAATCATTGCTACTCTACCGAACGGTCCATTATTTTAAAACTTACATTGAGGGTCTCATCTCCGTTCTGTGCTTCAAGCCAGTATCATACGGCCATGCTGCTGGTTGTTGTCACATGATCTCGCATGTGAAACCTTCATAAACAGCTTTACACTTATTCTCCATGTGCTGTGTGTGCTCTTTTAGCAGTGATGCATAGCTACTGTCCTGCATAATTACCCCGGCCAGGTTACCCGCAATTTACTTATCACCACATCCCTATCTACCTGCTGACACTACAAGCCCGTCCTATCATAAACTGCTGAATGCTGGGGCAACACTTTAATCGGACGAACGAAAAATTAGATTACCAAGTAAGCCGGATAGGATTGGGTGACTAAAGTCAGGCATCTAATGAAGTATATAACTGAGAATAAACAACGTGGCGAACAAGCTCGTTTTCAGTTATTCGTACTCATACCAATACATAACAATATATATGACTCAAAATAAGAACGGACAATGGCAATCCAAATCTGTCTCTGCACGTGCGTGTGTGCATGTGAAATTGATCACAGTGTGGAATGTTCAAGTGGTTGCACATGTGTTCGGGACCATGACGTGGGCCACGGAAGCTTAAGTGCTTGCACAAATTGTTTCTGAGCGCACAGGGGAGGATTGTAGAGACGAATGCTCACGGCTTCGGCTGTGGCTAAGATGCGACACTTGACAAGTCTTGATTGCTTTCCTCGGACTTTGAAAATGGTGCGAACAGCGTTTATCACCTCGACTGAGTGGTTTGATTCAACAAGGTGTGAGCACACCGCACTCGTAATTGTCTTAATTGCTCCCGTGTTCAGCCAGGCCGGGTGGTGTTCGCGAACGCGTTCGGATAAGCGCCGAGTCGTGCGACCAATGTACCTAGTTCCACAGGAACAGGTGAAGGAATACACACAAAACGAGGTTGCAGAATTCGGCACTATGTCCTTCAATCGAAAACACACTATCGGTTTGGAAATGAACAGGATTTGCAACTGTGCAGCGTAGAATGTTTTGTTGATAACTCCCGATAATCTTCGTTGAATAATTTCGGCTTCCGTGTCGCCTTTGAACGGTAAACGCGCATATAGTATCTTCTTGGCGGCTCCTATCTCCTTTGATTTCCCTTCATTTTCTTGCATCGTCTTGTCAATAAACCGTTCAGGATAGCCGTTATTTAAGAAAACACTCCGCAGAAAAACGAGTTCATTTATTATTGTGTCTTCGGAGCAGATTTTTCTTGCTCTGTTAACTAAGCAACGTATTAGATTCCTCTTCATTTTGAGGGGCACAAAGCTGTGAAAATGGATGTATTGTCCGTTCCATGTAGCTTTTCTGTGCACTGATAACTGGACGGAAAAATCATTCCGACGGCTTATGCAAACGTCTAAATACGATAGACTATTGTCCTTTTCTTCTTCCAAAGTAAATTGAACATTGGGATGGGCAGCATTAAAATTGTTAAGAAGCATATTTGTGTCCAGATTGGTATTTAGCACACATATGACGTCGTCTACGTATCGTTTGTACAAGGTAAAATCTCGGATTATGGGTTCAAGTTGATTATTTTCAAGTTTTGCCATGAAAATATCGGCAAATAGGGGCCCCAAAGGTGATCCCATTGCAACTCCGTCCTTCTGACGATAGATTTCACCATTGAACTGAAACTGGATATTATGTGTGCAGACATAGAGTAACTGTTTCAGTTCATCCAACGGGATACCCAAATCGATTCCGTTGCTCTGGATGTAATCGCACAGATAGTTGATTGTTTCACTGATCGGGACATTTGTGAACAGTGAAGTAACATCCAGTGATATCATCCGCTTTCTTTCTAGATCCAGGTTCTTCACAGTTTCTACAAAATGGAAGGTGTCTTGTAGACTGTGCCTAGAAATTGCGGCTCTTACTGGTTCCAATAAGCCCGTCAACCACTTTGCTGCTGCGTGATATGGAGAGTTACACATATCCAGAATCGGTCTCAATGGGACGCCTTCTTTGTGTACCTTAGGTAGACCGTACAATCGAGGAATTACCGTTCCTGTCGGTCGTATCCTTTCGAAGGTCATCGCGTCGATTATTCCTTTCTGCTTCAAGGATCTTATTCTCGTTGAAATCGATTTTTCTATCTGAGACGTCTTATCCTTCTCAGATGGGGTCTTCGTGAACTTGGAGCCATCACTCACTATCACCTTCATCTTCTCTATATAATCCGACCTATTGAGAATTACGATACCTGCACCTTTATCTGGTTTTGACAACATTATTTCTCTATTGGCCTGCAATTCTTTGAGGCTCTTCAGGTGTTCCGACGTTAATAATCCTTTTGCCAACGGTCTATTTTCGCGATATTGATAACATGAGTTCACGAACGTGGACTTCAGTTTCTCTAACTCCTGCGACGAGGACGGAACAAGACCTGATAGCTGATCAAACAGGCTCTCAAACTCAACTTCCATATCCAATTGTTTAGTCTTATTGGTTGGACAACAAAACTTTGGCCCTAGGGATAACACCTCAAGTGATGTCTTATTCAGGCTTATGGATGACAAATTATGGACGAATTTCTTCGGATCTGTAGGGAACTCACCAATCGGTTTGCTCGGGTTGATACGTTTTCGAAGTTTAACAAATGTTCGTTCCACTTGTTTGTCAACAATTGATTGAATATAGACAACGAACATTTCCTTTTCTTCTAGAGTCAACTCATCAAGTACTCGAGATGATTTCACAAAATTACGCTCCATTTCCGGCACTCGACTTGACACAGTATCTCTCTCATTGAGCGCTTGACGACGTAAAGCTACTGTAGTGATGTTAATTCGATTCCTCTTCAGAACGGTGTGATATTGTTTGGGATATTCTGAATTGGATATGCACTCATCCAGAAACTGAACACGAACCTTTGCCAGAGCCAATTTCGTACGGAACTTCACGTAACTGTTAAGTTCACGGAGTACGGCTGGGTCTTTGGCCTGCTTAAATTGTCTGAAAAATCCCACAGAACACATTGAGAATAAACAACGTGGCGAACAAGCTCGTTTTCAGTTATTCGTACTCATACCAATACATAACAATATATATGACTCAAAATAAGAACGGACAATGGCAATCCAAATCTGTCTCTGCACGTGCGTGTGTGCATGTGAAATTGATCACAGTGTGGAATGTTCAAGTGGTTGCACATGTGTTCGGGACCATGACGTGGGCCACGGAAGCTTAAGTGCTTGCACAAATTGTTTCTGAGCGCACAGGGGAGGATTGTAGAGACGAATGCTCACGGCTTCGGCTGTGGCTAAGATGCGACACTTGACAAGTCTTGATTGCTTTCCTCGGACTTTGAAAATGGTGCGAACAGCGTTTATCACCTCGACTGAGTGGTTTGATTCAACAAGGTGTGAGCACACCGCACTCGTAATTGTCTTAATTGCTCCCGTGTTCAGCCAGGCCGGGTGGTGTTCGCGAACGCGTTCGGATAAGCGCCGAGTCGTGCGACCAATGTACCTAGTTCCACAGGAACAGGTGAAGGAATACACACAAAACGAGGTTGCAGAATTCGGCACTATGTCCTTCAATCGAAAACACACTATCGGTTTGGAAATGAACAGGATTTGCAACTGTGCAGCGTAGAATGTTTTGTTGATAACTCCCGATAATCTTCGTTGAATAATTTCGGCTTCCGTGTCGCCTTTGAACGGTAAACGCGCATATAGTATCTTCTTGGCGGCTCCTATCTCCTTTGATTTCCCTTCATTTTCTTGCATCGTCTTGTCAATAAACCGTTCAGGATAGCCGTTATTTAAGAAAACACTCCGCAGAAAAACGAGTTCATTTATTATTGTGTCTTCGGAGCAGATTTTTCTTGCTCTGTTAACTAAGCAACGTATTAGATTCCTCTTCATTTTGAGGGGCACAAAGCTGTGAAAATGGATGTATTGTCCGTTCCATGTAGCTTTTCTGTGCACTGATAACTGGACGGAAAAATCATTCCGACGGCTTATGCAAACGTCTAAATACGATAGACTATTGTCCTTTTCTTCTTCCAAAGTAAATTGAACATTGGGATGGGCAGCATTAAAATTGTTAAGAAGCATATTTGTGTCCAGATTGGTATTTAGCACACATATGACGTCGTCTACGTATCGTTTGTACAAGGTAAAATCTCGGATTATGGGTTCAAGTTGATTATTTTCAAGTTTTGCCATGAAAATATCGGCAAATAGGGGTCCTCACTACTCCTTCCTCATAGCACTTTTTTGATGAGGCTTTTACGGCCGTTGGCTTGATTCTGGTGGCAATCTGGGAGGGGGCACTGTGACATGAAGACCAACATCGAGAAGCTCCTACGAAAGTGAGGAACACCTCAATAACATCATAGAACTTGTAAGTCAGAGGAGCTCGTTATCACGAGAAGATGGAATATCCAGCCCAGTACCACCAAATCCGAGAAGTAAATTCGGGTTGAGTTGTTTAAATCAATCAATCAGGTGAACGTGCCTGGGTCCGCGTTTTCAAGCCCTCCGTTGGATATTACTTGCGATAAACACCGACGTAAGGGTGAAGACTGGTTTAACATGTATTTTTATTGACGATAACCGTTGTACTAATAAGGTCTTCTTATTTGCCGGGAAAATGTATTCATCCGTTCACCCCTTCTATTCAGAAACTGCTTTTTGAAGTCGAAAAGAATATCTCTAGTTGTATTACATTTGATCATGCGGTGTCAGTTGTATTCGTTCATGCCAGTATATTCAGAAAGGTCTGGAACGTTGAGGCACATTTTTACATCAGTGAAATACACTATACATACGCTCTATAGAATTTGGTTATATAAACTGTACCCAGTCAGTACAGGTGTGAAGGACTATTTTGAATATGCAGTTTGGGATGAGCTTTCGTTATCCCATTAGATTTGGAAGATTTCAAAACGTGGGGGAATATTTCTTCCTGAAGAGCAACACAGTTTGTCAGCCCGGCCAGCACGAAGTGACAGCATTCTAATGAAACGGCGTAGGTTAGAGGAGCTTGCCCATTACTTTAAGCATGGTTCTAAATATTTAATTTTCTTGTGATATGATGCATTTTATGGGGATTTTGGGCACCAGAAAGTGCCTGGGTCGAGTCAAATTATTCTTGATAATGTTCATAAATCATGTTTTTATCACCAATTTAAATCATGAAAATGTAATTAACTAATATCTCAAGATGTAACAATATAGTTCAGGTTACCAAAATTTAAAAATATATCATGTAATTTGATTCACCCTCGATGCGTTTAAAAATGGTTACAAAAATGTTTTTGGTGTTCCAAACGAG
This sequence comes from Fasciola hepatica, assembly GCA_948099385.1. Lineage (NCBI taxonomy): Eukaryota > Metazoa > Platyhelminthes > Trematoda > Plagiorchiida > Fasciolidae > Fasciola > Fasciola hepatica. The sequence continues at coordinate 2,825,948 of CANUEZ040000060.1, read as the reverse complement.
ACTAAATAGGGACTATTTTGGGACTGTTTGCGGACTCTTTTGAAATTGGTTTCAGACGTTTAGGGACCATTGCACTAACTGGGATACTTTTCAGTGGCTCTTTACCATACTTGTTTGACAAAATAAATATCTTGGAAGTGCGTATGGAACGAAGCTAACAGAATATCGTTAGGAATCAGTGTTCACACCTGTTGTGGCACAGGATCATTCTGATACCACGTGTGAATGGATTAACCCGTTTGTATAAACTAATTCCTTCTCAGAGTGTCAGCTTTTGAAGGTCCTAGGACTTGGCTTTGGGTGATGAGCGGGCCGTTGTAGACTGAGTGCAAGCAAAAATCCCCGAGGCGAACCCCGACTACTCCCGCTGCGGCCAAGATGGGACTTCTCGCCAATCTTGAAAACGGACTGCGGACCGTTTATAGAGCGGAAAGCCTAATCGACGTTCACCATGTAGTCAGTCTCCGCTAGGTGTAAAGATTCTGTTTATCAGCCGGGTTAGCACAAAAAGAGCACCCAGTCACGGAAAGGTCTCCTGATGGACCATTTTCTGTATTCCTATTATGTAATATTCGTAATAATGCAAGTCCGTGGGTTTGTATTATTATATTCTCGGTTGTGAGTTTCATTGATCCAGTAAGTTAATGTACTAGCTGTTTACGGTTTCCTCATAAGTTCGTGTGCTTCTGTTAAGCAATCAAAATGAGGTTTTCATGATGTGTGAACTTATACATTCAGTTCAGATAACACGTCGAGGTAAATAATGATATTGCAAATTATTCGATTGGTTAGATGTAAGCTTCATCTTTATTAAAAAAATTGTGATAGACCAGTTTTTGCGTTTATGGTGAATTTTCAAACGGTTTTATGACTGGTTGAAGGAAATAGAGAACTGAACCCCAAGAGCGAACCCATTTTTTCTTTCTACGTAGCTGCTAAAATAAGTACAGAAAATACCGGGAATTACTGGATTCATGGAAGTAGCGGAACGGCAAACATCCCTGAGATAGAGCAAGAAGCTAGAAAATATTTGGTGCAAGCCACAATTCGTGTAAGCTGAGCTGAGCTGAACTGAACTAAACGTCACCTCATGCAATCGAAGCTAACTTTGATGGGCTTGGTCATGACTGAGTTGGCTTTTTGTTTGCAATATGGTGTATTAACTTGACGCTAATTGCCATCATCTTAACGATTCTGAGGATTTTCCCCTTAAAATTGTCTCAGTTACCACGGTGGTTATGATCACTGCAAACCGTAGTTCAGTGATCAAAAAAGACCAGTTGCGGAGTGTCTGCTATCGTCCACCTATTTTATCGCGCAGTTTGCCGGTAAATTTGCTCAAACGGCATCGGAGATGGCTGACTGATCCCAAGAGACTTCTGAGGTGTGCTCTTTAATTAAACGTTTAGCGTTCATCATTGATCACGAAAAGGTTAATGAAAGTCTCATTTATACGGCCGTCAAAACAAACTACCACGTTGGTCTACACCAGCTGACTCAAGACTATCCATTTCCAGTTTTGTTCCCAAAAGTTGCGTCGTTTGAGGCCCAGCCATCATAAAAAATTCAAATGCGCCTAGCTTTTTATGGTTTCGTCGATTGACGACCAACAGATCGAACTGTGTTTCATTCTCGTCAATCACTGGCTACTCAGTTGCCAGCCTGTACTTTTCTGAATCTTTTGAAATGAAACCAATGGTAAATACTTACAAGATATATTTTATCCTCGGAAAACAAAACTACTTTCGGGTTCACAAGTACTTTATTCCCGTGAACGCATGTTTGTTGGTTTATGATACTAAGTCCAATAACATGTCAACAGTTCGAAATTGGCAACGCGTTGTTATTTCATTACATACTTTTAAAGAATAATTATTGGCCTGAATTTCCTGCCTCGGAGTATTTATTTATACTGCACCCAAAAGCGTATCATGCAATTAAAATACGCTGAGAATGCTAATCTATGAGCACATTCTCTTTAAAATGATGGTATCAGTGATGGTGAAATATAGTTCACTTGAAACTCTGCCTGATACCCATTGATTCTGGTTTGATACAAAACGTTCACCTGATAAATACCACCCAAGGTTGACGCCAAATGCTGCCTGATCGTGAACTTCACGTCAATCGAGACGGTACAGCGACGAATAAAAGCTCAGGAGAAGAAGATACAGAACTAACTCAAAGACTCTATGTCGTACAGCAGTCAGATACAGACACCATCTGCAACATAGAGCATGGTGGAGTGGTTCCTAGAAGCCAGTGTGAATCCGGTAAGATACTCCTCGTAAATTTCACTGCCATGACAATTTTTATTTTTGTCAGTTGGTTTTTAGTAAAACAGTACAAAATAGATTTAAAAAGCATCTCGCACAGTCTATTTTTTCAAGGAAAGATTATTCCATGGTTTTGATGACTAGTATTGATGAAAGGTTTTTAGTATAAGACCGGCGTTTCAGTTTTAACCGCTCAGTGGATAAACAAACAGCGTATGAGACACTAGGTTGTATGCATTACATATTTTATTGCCGTTATTTTTGTAATATTCGTGGCAAATAACTACAGACGTGCTGACCTTCACCACAACATCATATTTTTCTTTGAAGTTTCGAAAAAGAACAATTCGAGACTAATTGTTGTGTAGCAATTCTTTTCCAATCTTTACTTGTTGGTTATTTTGAGGTCTTGAGTTCTTGGGAATGCACATTTTGTTTTTTGTTAATTTGTACCATGGGATAAGATTGAATATTGAAACAAAAAACAGACAGTGTGTGATAAACGTTACTGGATGGATCTGGCATAGAACGTATGTTGACTGACTTCATCAAAAGTCATCCAGTCAAATTGCTCCAGCGAGATATTTTTACTAGATAACTATCCCCAATATTTCAACTAGAAAATTTTACTAATTGAAAGATTAAAGGTAGTATGAAACATGTGGTTTCCAATTGAATCGCTAACTCCTTTTTCAAATGCGTTTCCGCATTCCAGTGAACAATTGGCAGACACATCCAATCGAGTTGTTTCTTCCACATTTAAGTGAAAATGTGGTTGAACTGAAGAAACTTCCAAGAAAAATCAGGTAAGTCCAGTACGTTTGGATATTTTGCGTATTCCATATAGTAAATAAAATTTCCTTTTCTCAATCATACTATATACTTATTGGAAAAAAGTTAACTGACCTTCATAGAAGACGTTCGAGAGCGGCTGGTGAACGTGTCTGCTATTGGGTCTAGCAGCGAAATACCAACTATATCCCCTCTATCGGACGAATAGAGATGACGCAAGTCGGTTCACAGATGCAAGGTGTACTCTATATATCGTGGCACCGAAACAGTACCGATACGAGAGATACACTGAACGGAAAACGAAACGAAACGCAACGGCTTAGTAGAAAACGAACCGCGAGCGTGTACAATCGGCGAACGACCGAAAGTGAAAGTGATTTAAACCGAGGTCGACGGAAACCTCGGAAAAGTCAGTCCAGTAAAACGTACGCAACCGGAGAACACTATGAGGTTGATGTCAAACGTCAGAAAATATCGTAGAGAAAATAGATCCACAATGGTGTCCAGAAAACAGTCATTTTCTCAAAACGAACAAGGTCACTACAGCAGCCCCCCGCTAGAAAGCACGGAATGCTTTTGAAAAATGTCAGGGAGGAGAAGGCATACAAACGATATCCGTGCACATGACTGCGTGCAAAATACGTGAATGTAGCTGTGCTGTAGGATGCCGACGGGCGAAATCCGTGGTATGTAGGAACTGTAGGATGATGGTCGAGCGTAAACCAGATTCGTTGCCAATGACATCGGTTGCGTGAATCGTCATCCAAGTGTGCCTCACCAATAACGTCCAGCGTCGGGTAACCGTTAACCAATATGATATCCGGAAGCCAAATCGGTAGGTTCATCAGTGACAAGGAACGAGAGCGACAGGGCCGATCCAGAATGCAAACGTTGGTGCCAAAATTCTCCAGATTTCGTGGGACCAGCGAAGCGTACCATATGACGAGGTTCCATGAAACGAAAAGAAACGAAAAACTGGTGTAGCAGCCGCAATGGACTTGACTAGAATACAGTAATAACTAATGAGGTATGTCAAATCGTGTCGAAACGATAAACACGAGTTATTACTGCGAAGTGCAATGATCGAGATCGTGTTTGACCTAGTCGCGAAAACGTGCTGGGCAAACGATCTTCCGACCGGAACGTGAGACGGGATCCTCATTCACGGACGGGCTTTTAGGGGTGCTCTGCTGACTTGAACGTGAGACAGTATTGTCGTTCGAGGACGTAGCAGGGCCAACGGACTGCTGACTTGAACGTGAGACGATAGCCTCATTCGAAGTCGTAGCAGTACCAACTGGGTGCCGTCCTGAACGTGAGACGATAGTTTCATTCGAAGTCGTAGCAGGCAACGGTAACTGCAGACCTTGACGTGACACGGAAGTTTCGTCAACAGGTAGTGCAGGGTTAACATCGAATCTCATGTCAGCGGGCGACACGCTGTCGTCAACGTACGTGGCTTTGAGACGAGCGATGCTAACTGTATCGACGCGACCGTGTCGATCAACCTTAAAGATCTTATCGTGACGAGAAATAACGCGAAATGGACCTTCGTAAGGCTGTTGTAATGGTTTCCGTACCGAATTAACACGAATGAATACATGCGAACAAGTTTCGATTTCGGTCGGAACAAAAACCTGTCGTCGCTGCATTCGAGTCTGCGCCGGAGCGAGATTTTGCATGTACGTAGACAAACGGTGAACGTAAGTCTGTACGGCAAGTGAGTCTGTACTCCGCGGCGTAAAGAATTCCCCAGGCAGTCGTAGTGTCGTGCCGTAGACAAGTTCTGCAGCGGAAAATTGGACATCTGCCTTTATGCAAGTCCTGATACCAAGCAGAACCAGCGGTAACGTTTCGTACCAGCCGGGGCTCTCGTGTGCTTTAAGAGCCGCTTTGAGTTGGCGATGAAAACGTTTGACTAAACCATTCGATGCTCGATGGTACGCGGTCGTGCGAATGCGTTCCGTACCCAGCATGTGAGTTAATGAAGAGAATAGTTCGGACTTAAATTGTTGTCCTCGATTGGCAGTGATTGTGGAAGGACAACCATATAAAGCTATCCATCGTTCTATCAGATGTCGAGCCACTGATTCGGCAATGACGACAGAGATGGGAATAGCCTCGGGTCACCTCGTAAATCTATCGATGCACATAAGTAAACAGGTATACCCATGTGATGGGGTCAATGGACCCACAATATCTACGTGGATGTGATCGAAGCGAGCATCAGGCGTAGCAAAAGTAACGATAGGCGAAGCTATGTACCTATGCACTTTAGATCGTTGACATTGTAGACACTGTTTTGCCCACATACGAACATCTTTATTCATGGACGGCTAGACGTATCGTGCAGCTACTAATCGGAGACTGGCTGCGATGCCTGGATGTGAGAGTCCATGTAGGGTATCGAACACGAGACGTCGATATGTAGAAGGCACGACTGGTCGAGGTAGGCCAGTAGACATGTCGCAGAGTATAGTCCCAGCACTGGTGGCCAGAGGTACGGACTGACACTGTAGCGACGATGACTGAGCGGCTTCCGTACATGAAGAATCCTGTGCCTGTGCTGCAGCCATGGCAGGGATGTCTTAAACCGGAGATTTAATTGCATTAAGCAAAATACGCGACAAAGCATCTGCAACGCAGTTAAACTCACCTTTAACGTGTCGTAGGTCAGTCGTGAACTGAAAAATACGATATAAATGTTTGACTTCTCGTGGGGAGTACCGGCCAGACTTAGTATGCAATGCATACGTCAGAGGCTTATGGTCTGTAAAAAGGATGAAATATCGACCCTCGACTGCATGGCGGAAGTGTTTAACGGCATTATATGCAGTCAGCAGTTCGCGACCAAAGGAACTATATTTGGTTACCGTGGGATTGAGGCGTCGAGAGAAAAACTTTAATGGCTGCCATATCCCAGAAACAGACTGTTGCAGGACCGCTCCGATGGCAAAGTCGAATGCATCCACCGCTATGGTTAGTGTGGCGGACGGAACTGGGTGCATTAGGAGCGCGGTCTGAGCTAATGTCGCTTTAATCTCCGAGAACGCTACTTCTACGGCATCCGTAAGCCACAACTTACGTGGATTGCCACGAAGTAGCTCAGTTAATGGAAGCAAACGTTCAGCGGCATGAGGTATGAAACGACGATAAAAGTTAACTAACCCCAAAAATACCTTGAGCTCCTTGATTGAGGGTGGTTCGGCGTAATCTAGAATAGCGCGCACTTTATCCTCGCAAGGCTTAATACCCTCTCGAGTGATCTTGTGGCCGAGGAACACAAGTTCCGGTTTGCCAAGTTCACATTTATCAGGACTGACCACTATTCGATGTTCGGACAAACGTTGAAATAGTAGCGTTAAATGTTGGAAATGTTCATCTACGCTCGACGATGCGATTAGCAAGTCATCGATATAGACGTGAACAAATTCCAAGTCTCGCGTAACGTTATCGACAGATCTCTGGAATGTCTGAGCAGCATTTCGCAAACCAAAAGGCATACGTAGGAACTCAAACAAACCAAAAGGAGTCGTGACAGCGGTTTTCTCGACATCTTCAGCGGCGACTGGGATCTGGTGATAGGCTCGCACTAAATCGATCTTAGAAAACACAGTCGTGCCGTGAAGTGATGCCGTGATGTCGTGTATGTGGGGTATCGGATAGCTATCGTAACGGGTAACCGAATTTAGTGCGCGATAGTCGCCACATGGTCGCCAGCCAATGCCATCTTTCTTAAGAACCATGTGTAGAGGTAAGGCCCATGGACTGTGAGAAGGACGAACGATACCTTTAGAAAGTAAAGTGTCAAACTCACGTTTGGCGAAAGCCAATTTGTCCGGTGCCAGTCGGCGAGGTCGTGCCGTGACTGGTGGTCCGTTAGTGACAATGTGGTGTGCCACACGACCGGTCACTGTCTCTATCTCTTCAAATGGTTTAGTCAATGTGGGGAATGCAATAAATGAAGACTGAAAATCGTGAGGAATGTTAGAAAACAATCCTGTGGTTCGATGTGCATCTGTTCGAGCTGCGAGACCCGCGCTTAAAAGCAACCGCAGACAAAATGAGGTCTGTGTGGAGCTGCACCTTATCCTCTGACATGGTTACGTTGCGATAATATATCGTAAAAAATATATATCGTGCAACAAGAAGAAGACATGAAACAGCGAGAAATCACAGACTCACCGGGCAAGCGAATAATCCAGGAAGGTTCTGGAGGTTCGGGCTCACCAATATAGAAGACGTTCGAGAGCGGCTGGTGAACGTGTCTGCTATTGGGTCTAGCAGCGAAATACCAACTATATCCCCTCTATCGGATGAATAGAGATGACGCAAGTCGGTTTACAGATGCAAGGTGTACTCTATATATCGTGGCACCGAAACAGTACCGATACGAGAGATACACTGAACGGAAAACGAAACGAAACGCAACGGCTTAGTAGAAAACGAACCGCGAGCGTGTACAATCGGCGAACGACCGAAAGTGAAAGTGATTTAAACCGAGGTCGACGGAAACCTCGGAAAAGTCAGTCCAGTAAAACGTACGCAACCGGAGAACACTATGAGGTTGATGTCAAACGTCAGAAAATATCGTAGAGAAAATAGATCCACAATGGTGTCCAGAAAACAGTCATTTTCTCAAAACGATCGAGGTCACTACACCTTTCCTTGATCGGTAATCGTCAAAACTGCTCTCAGCTATAGTTTTTCTAGAATTGCCGTCGAACCCGATACCTCGCAAATAAGGATAACAACGACGCTGAACAACGTTTCATCGGAAAACTGAAAAAGAATGTGTCCACTAACGCATGACCTCAGTACAATACGTGGACGAAAAGGATTGACAAATTGAAGACCAATCGAAACGCAACAAGCTGGGTGATATTGATTTATTGGTTGGATGCCAGCCGAACAAAAAGGCGATAGCAAACAGGGTCACAGGATGGCAGTGCTTGATAACTGGTTATGAGAATGCCTCTGTAACTAAAGCCCATCCAGTCAGCAATCACACCGCAATTCTGGAAGATAATTTGCACTTTATCGCCTATTAAACTGGTACCTAATATCTTGATAAGTTTGCTTTTACAACCATTGGATTTCTTTTGGGTACTTTAACGGTCGCGGCATTCATAGTATGTATATTTCATGGGATCACTTGACTTCTCCTAGTAATGCTTATCATACCGAATTTTCAGGGTGTTTTATCAGAAACAAGATGCACATATTCAAGAGTTGATCAAGTTGAGTACATTGGAAGCAGATGATCCGGAGGAATCAGCCTCTAGTGGGAAAAATGAAGTGCCTTCTCTCAGTAATCGTCGTTTAAATTCAATCATACTGCGTTCAGTACTTTTAGTGAACTTGGTGAGTTTTATAAAATGTGTAGTTTTGGCACACTGTTTCGCGTATTTGACAAATCTTTCCCGGATTCCTGCTTGAATAACTCTTAGTCATGGAAATCTCGAAGTCCTCAGCACCACGTCTTTCGTCGGGCCCATTTATACATAACAGAAAATGGTCGACGTTTTATCACAGTGCACAGTCTCACCAGCCAGATTACTGATCAGTCTGATTTGGTTCTATTTTATGTTTGAACGGCTGATAACCTAGCACTGGGTGCGGATTGCTATCTGTCCCAATCCGTCCCACTAACTCTAACGAGAACTCTTTTCTGCCTGAGAATCATTTCTTCTTATTAGTGAAAACCACAAAGAATATTCAGGTTTTTACTTTTTTACTTTTGTGCTGCTAGCTTTCACGAGAGAATGAGCCGGCTTCATGGTTGTTTTGAATGGCACCTACCCGTGAGTGGTGTGGGTAGAGGAACGGCTCATGAAGAATCTTGGGAGTTAGGTGCGAAGTGGTGACCCTACCAGGTTTTTGTTTGAGGTAGCAACTCTAGCCGGTGTACAATCAAGTGCTTCCCTTGGCCCGGCACCGGGCAAGCTGCCTGATTTATCGGAATAGCTATTCCGAGGTTTGGCGCGAAGTATCAGCTAGTTGACGGCAATCCGAACAGCCAAATTTCCAAGTTCTGTATTTTTCCGAATTATCGTAGTTTGATTTTTCTTGGTGTGTATTGCTTACGAAGGCTGGTTACTTCCAAATGAAACAGAAAATTCTAAAACGTTTTTGGTGTGGACTAAATTTTGTAGCGAGCTGAGGTTCTCTTTTTTGTCTCACTTGGCAAGCTCGATAAATTATGATCATAACCTTCGTAGACAGTACACTGTTTGCACACAGGCTGTCCATTTCACCAAGCTTTCGGAAATCATGTGTATTGTGTTTGCTTTTTTCCTTACTGCTCGAATGGATAAATTTATTATCCTTATTTGGAGCTGCAATCCAAGCGAGCAGCAGCTGTGATCCGTAGTATAACTGGCACACTTTTCAGCGTGCTCAAGTTTCCTCCTTGAAATGAGCCTGCTGAAATCAATAAAAACTATCACTGGAATGCTTTTAAGCCAGAATGGCAGACCATTTAAACAGAATATACTGGATAGCTGATTATGATTGGATGAATAGGTTTATTGATTGGAGAATGAGTTCATCGTTTCCCCTCAAAAATATGATGAGTTTGACGAGTTGAGGCGATATGAAATGAAAGTGAACGGTATATGGGATCACTCTTATTCCAAGACTTTTTCATGTACACAGTGAAGCAGAGTGGAACTCTAACACTTCTGGTGTGTTTTGCTGTCTTTATTAAAAACGCTTTTTCATGAATGCTGATTTGATTGAAAATTGATGAATTTCTGTACCTGTAGAAATGAAGATATGATTGTAGCTTTTGCAAGGTGAATGCTCTTCCTCGACTTAACAAAGTATGTGGATTAACCAAAAAGTGGGATTTTCCACTTCAGTAGTACCCTGAAACTGTTTTCCTAAGATCTACATGGGACTCCTGCAAGTCAGACGACAGCGGATTGTAACGGAGGCTGCAATAACTTGATTACCACTAACGGTCTAAACCCTAATTTCTGTGCAACCTGGTGGCTGATTTTCATAGTGCATATCCTCATCTGCTGTTTTTATTCAGTTACTTCTCCTAGGAAAATCCGTAGCCTCTGCGGTCTCCGGATCACTCTCCATCATATCTTCGCTCCTGGATAGTTGTGTTGATATAGCTTCCGGGGGCATCATGTGGTTTACAGCCAGACAGATGCGAAAACGTCGACCGTATACATATCCACAAGGTGAGTTACAGTATTTTATCACCATAACCGTCTGTTTTGGATTTCAAAGTTTCTGACCTGTGGTGTCACCTGGGATGTTTTTCAGAAACGGAAAGTTATCTGTTCAATTTAAGCAGAAAGTAGGTTCTGTGCTGATGTGAATGTCTACCATCTATTGAAGAAGAACATGGCATTATACTAGAAATTCATGCGGTTGGTGTTTTGATGGGGGTAGATTTCAGACGTACCCTGTCTGTGTTTAGTATGGTTTTATCTACTTCCGTAGTTCATCATCAGTTCGCTTCGAGGAGTAAGTGGAACGAAGTTCAGTACATCATTGTGAAGAATAGAATCAAATCGTTTAGTTAGGAATTTCCTATGGAGTAATACTTGACTAGTTTATATTTTCACAAGTTGTATTAAAACACGAGGAGCCTGAATCTCCTATAGATGATAAGAGTTGGCTTGTATCTTTCGCATTATTCTAGCATGCGGTAATGGACTGTTGGGTGCAAAAATGTGTTTTTTTTTCATTATCTATAAGAGATTCTCTCTTTTAACAAAATGAGTATGAACACGATACTTTGAAAGCCATTATTCAGTGTTGGTTTAGAAAATACTAAAGGTTGAGCAGAATAAGGATCTTTTTCAGCAGTATTTCTCCAGCCGGGAGGAAAATCCAAGGGATAACAGGAACAGTGAGGACAACTGAAAATGGTGGAAAGAAATGAAAGAACATAGCGCATAACACACCCGGCCGTGTGACTCAGTTCATTCAATTCCCCTTCATATGTACACAACGAAAGTCTAGTTGGGATGCTTATTGGATTACACTGGTCGAAGTCTACAGACGAAATTTTCGCGTTTTGTTTAAATTTGTTCCCATCAGGGTTGTTTAACGGTGGTCGATATTTAAAGTATTTGGGTGTAACTCTTGCCCTGTAGCGTCCATAATGGAGGAGTAGTCATGGGCTGACAGTGATTTACTGGCAGGTTAAATCTTCGCATAGGTAAGCAATTTGATAGCAAAATCACGGATGGTATTCTTCCTCGTGCCTATAATAAGTGCATTATTTGTTGTCCAATCTTGAACGTTTGCTTAGAGAAATGCCAACAAAACCCACTACTACGGGTAGATAATCGAGTGCATAATAGCTACGCTGTGCTACAAGTGGTAAACCACAGACTAAATACGACTTAACAACGCCTCACGTTTTTCGCTAGTCGACAACAAAAAATGATGCCCACTGACTTTGGTCAGTATGCAGGGCTTCATTGGTAGAGTACGAGTTGGATCGTTTGGCTTCTCCGTGTGGCTCATTTCTGTGGTAGTAGAAAATGTGATTCTTCAGCACTGATGATATACCCTGTGCTTTGCATGCTACTCTACAATTGTTTCTTATTTATTGCAATAACTTTATTCAAACATATCTTCCGTATTTTCTATTTTTGGCCCGTAATTGAATATGATCACAACTAACGATGGACTCACAATTGGGGGAAAACAAACAACACTCACGTGCATATCTGAACAGGACGAACGCGATTTGAACCGATTGCCATCATTGTGCTTGCAGTCTTCATGTCTACTGTGTGTCTTCAGCTCTCCGCCGAAGCAGTCGAAGCAATATATCGGATGTCAAAAGGCGAGAAAGATGCTCCGGATGTGACCAATTTGACGTTAGGCATCATGGCGGTCACGATTGGTAAGCCTAATGCATTCATACAGTTACCAGCCCGGATAAAGCCGTCTTTGCAATTTCTATTGCTGATGGTTTACTGTCTTTGAGAAAACAATTTATAGTTGCAGTGGATTGTCCAAGTAACCTAAAAATATTGCCGTACAAAACGAGAGATTTCAGAACAGATAACGTGAGCAGAAATGAGATATTTTGAAGCTTGAAGTTCTTGAAGTTTGACATTGATAGTGATGTCTGAATTTTTTCTTATCAGGTAGTTCAAAGCACCCGCTGTTTTTATTACTCTGGATTGCACAAATTAGCTTGCTCTGATCTCCAACGAAAGTCGCTTGACGGAATATGGAAATGCCAAACGACCAATGCTTATACCCTGACAATTGCGATAATTCTGTGGTACAATACACCGTTTGTTTAAGGCTAGAAGTACAAATGAGATGATTCAGAGGAGTGAAAAAAAAGCGCAGCTTGAGTGAATGTATGCCATCGGTGGAAAAAGAGCTAAAACACCTGCATACACATTTGCTGATCGTGAGCAGTGCTTCAAAGGGCTGCGACTGAAGTTTCACACTCATCTGCTTTTGATCTTTAGAAAAAATTAAACAGAATTTCAAGAAGCTTACATAAATTACATCACTCTACTATCACCAAGACTTCGTTTCCCAGAATAGAAAATTCAAACACTCTTAATCAAGATGTGCATGCTTCATAGTCAATCTAATTCTCTTACCTGAGCTAATAATAATATACCTTATGGTATGCTGTTGGAGCTGGCTCATATCAGTGGAGTTATCCTCAGTCTATCCCTATTTGAATGTTGTAACCAGGACAAAGTTCTTGCTTTCTCCAACTTAACAAGTACTGTGAAGAATATTAAAGGAATGTGACAGACAGCAACGTTTGCTCATGCTATCTGATATGCCTAGGTAGCAGGTAGGGACATTTTGCGAACTCATACCAACATGTATCCAGCTCATAAGGAACATGTTCAACTCAAAATTCTGGCCATGCTTCTAACTAATGGGTAGCTAAATAATAGGAGATAATCAGCAAAGAAATACGTAATAATTGCAATCATCACTATTTAGAGGCCTATGTTCAAGGTTCTGTGGTTCACGTTGTTATGAAGTCGCAGACACCTGCATGAAACGAAGGCCTCAGTTTAACGTGAAACTGTGGAAGGGCTCCCTGACCTAGCCTTCACCGCTGCAGCAAGTGTTGTGTGGAGCCTACACCCGGATGGTCATGAGTGGTCGGTCTACGAATGTAGACCAAGTTCAACCCGACAGTGATCTGGTAGTTAAGGGACTCACTGAGAACACAAACCGATCGGATGCTTGTGTAAGGATTTCCGAGGAATTACTCTTGCACTTCAACCACCCTTTCATCTATCCACATATGTATTTTTCCCCACGAAGTAACCCACGCATTCTGTCTTATGCCGGATCGATGATGGGACAAAAGCCAATGGAAGGGCCAGTTTGCATAAAGACACGAGTCCGAAATACCAAGCTGACTGTCAGGATTATTATCATGTCATTCGGTATTTTCTCTGCGTATTTTTTTCCTCAAAAGCTTTCCTGACTGTATCTCATCTTATTTAGACTTGGAAGCAATAAGAGAGCCAAATTTTATATCTCGGTAAATCTCATTTCTGTGAATGCACTTCGCAACGCAGATACGATCTCGCTGTCCCGCTTTACTCTCCGCCTCGGAGATGACCCGGTATCTGTAACTCGTGGTCAGACTTGTTTTGGGATTACTTTGAGCATGAGAGCTGAGCATGCACTACTAGACTGGCTTGCAGTCAGCGGTCGTTTGTGCGCAGTTAGGTTGAAAGGTTCCGTACGTATCAACAACAAACTGACGTGTCAAAACTTGTTCGTCGCGTCCATATGTGCGCGGTTCCTGCAATTCATTCGAAGCCAAGGATGAATTTTATCCGGATTTTGTCTCAGTTACTTGAAAGCATGCGTTTAACCTACGTCGTTTTCATTGCCGGGGATTTTAGCGCCCTAGATGGCTGCTTGGAGGATGCCGAACGGCATATGGGAGGTCCGTTTGCTATCCCAGTCGATCGCACCGACGATGGCGATCATCTCATCCAGCTGTGACTTAACCACAGAAGCGCCGTGGACTCATATGGCATCCTTTTACGCCTTCAAAGCTTTGGTTTGAGTTTGATTATAATGGTACTGGTCCCAGCTGACTTGGGTCTATCGAAGATCGTACTTCATCTTAGTCCTCCCTTATGGATTCAGGTCATGCCTTTGTACATGCTTGCTTTTGTTTGTGCCTTTTCTGTGGTGTCGCCAATAATACATCCACCCGTCCCGCATAGTTGCTTTTAGGCGAAAGTTGATGATCTGCTCCCCAGGCAGGGCTTTCTACGCGTTTATCGATACAGCCGGAATCCCAAGGCCCAAATGAACACTGATAACATACAAAGGAAGCCACGTAAGTCGCTTCTTAAGCCACCCGGGAAGATGGACGATGGACAGGCATAGGCAAAACATGTCCGAGCCATCATAGAGGGTACAGAGCGATTGTCTTGATCAAAGGCGGCTATTCACACTCAACGCACGACGGCGCACCTCACCATTACTCATTCAATGTCCCGCCAGACGTGAGCAATGGTTTGGAGACATCGGTTGTCGAGAACAGAAGTCGCTGAGCACCCTAATCGCAGACTGGTCAGATGCTGTAATTTCTAAGTAAAACACTACGAATCCCGGTGTTGTACACCAGTCTCTTGAGGGAGAACCGGATGTCATAGGGGCACCACGTGTGTCACAGGTTGGCGAAAGCTGCTTTGGCTCTCACTTTTCGTGATGATCTCATCGTCCAGCAACACGTGCAGAAGAATTGAAGCACCCGAGGTACTTGAAGCTATTCACTACATCTAGCTGATCATCACAGGTGTTTACAGGTATAATCTCCTGTTAGTCTTGTATGACTACTTTAGGGTTGGTAACCGAAAAGTGCATACCATATCTGGATACCTTAATCGCCATGTGGCTTAAGGCGTGTTGCATTGCTTGTGAATTGCCACTCAGCAGAGCGATGCCATAGGCACTTCATAGATTCGAAGAACAGACAAGGCGTTCTGCAGAATATCCCTTGACAGCAAAGTTGAAGAGGAATGGGGATGCAGGAAAACCTTGTCGTACCCCACGGAATATCACAGTTGGGGCAAAATCTGGCCAATGGCCATAGCAAAACCTAAGGTATGACGGTGAAATTCTTTAAGGACTGCCGCATCCTTCTCAGGCACTCGATTTCTTGAAAAACAGCTTTGCCGTGCAGTCCTGTTTATGGGAAAGAACGCCGCGTGAATGTCTAGAAAAACGATGATCGTTGAATTTGGGAAAGAATAACTGTTATGAAGCAACTGTAGGTGGGCGAAGATTTGATCAATGCATCCGCGACGGGCGCAAAATCTGGCTTGCTTCTAGTGACTCCGCTTTCCGTGTGTTGGAAACAACCTGAGAAGTATGACAACCGTTGACTGCTTCGATGACGTTGGGATAGGGCTTGCATCCTTGTGACTGGCACAATCACTGCAAGGAATCTTCTTGGAGGTAGGGGAAAATATCGATTCCCCTCACAAGGAAGAAAACTACTCAGAATTCGACACCTTACAGAACAAGACATGAAGTCTTCAACTACCCATGCATCACAGGGCTGGGGGAAGGCCACCTAAGCCTGGTGCTTTGCGATGTCCTAGTGCCTGTAGTTTCTTTTGGATCTCCGCCTCAGTAGCTTGATCTGTCGGTAATGACCATGGGACATGTATGGGAAGAGCCATTTGAGAGGTTGCAAGTAAGGACCAGCAAAACTTTACTTGGAATTGCTCCGCCCAGTGTTTGAGACGCCACTGTAAGCTATGTGCTGTAAGCGGGCGAACCGTCAGCTTCACAGATTGAGGCACCCACACTCAGTGGTTTTTACTGGTGACTAAAATGTGATAGAACAGTTTATGAGGATTTGCCATGGCAACAGCGTGCTCAATTTCTGATGCAGTTTGGGACCACCAGATTTCGCGATCCCTGCGAAGAGTTTCGGTAAGCTCACGGCTGGTTAAGAGTTGTATTTCGTTATTCTCAGTTCCAGTCGAGCCTAACTGACAAACATCGAGAATGTGCAGGTATTCATCAGAATTCGAGGGGCTCATGGCGTAATGAGAGAGGTTGATACTCGGTAGTCCGGCGGAATTCGAAACATTCTTGAAAATAATCCGTGCTAGTTGATTTTATCCGGTGACAATTAATATGAATTTTTGGACTGTGCATTTTGGGAGACGGATGAACGATCTGGCTGTTGTAAGCCTATCGTAATCTAACTATTGTTGCAGTGTACGTTTGGAATGCCTATCAAAGCCGATGGACAGGTTATTGCAAAGCAATACGTGGTTGGAGTCCAGAGGAGTTTTTCATTACGATCAACAATGTTGTCGTTTATAACCGAACCATTTGCGCTTTATTTCAGTTTGGTCGATTTGGATTCATCTCTAAATCAAAAGGAGTGGATGGCATATGGCGTACTGGTGGTTAGATCATCTGATGTTCGTACTGGCAAGAAATCGACGATGGTCAGATCACAGAGTCAGTGGGCTGGTGCATACGCTGAAACGGTACTGAAATTGGATTTGACAGGACTGTGATTGCTTGCCGTGCACGAAGTTCTAAGTCTGACTGCGTATAACCGATTGTCGACTGGGATCTAATCTAGTACCAATGCATTGGCCTTTTAGTTGATGACCATTTGAGCGTAAGCAAGATCAGAATCCGGAGACTCAAGGTTCCCAGAGAGGCGTATGTGAAGCTCATAGGAGGATTGACTGTGGGAATCAATCGACTGATGCAGCTAGGGTCTTGAATGCAACGCAAATCGATGGCAAGGTACTTAAGCGTCGGAGCTGAACTCGCATATTATCCTATACGCACCCGAGTTCGCGCGTTGAATGTGGCTAGTTTGAATGAGCGTCGAGGAATAATGATTTAATAAGCAGGTTGTATCAAGTTTAATGAGACTTGGAAGATATTCTAAGATGGAGGAAAGTGAAAGTGGCCAGGATTTTGTGTCTCTAACCAAATGCACAATCGCAGCATATCTTCAGGAGTTGCCAATAATCGTTTGCAGCAGCCTTCTCAGTGAACTGGATGATATGTTTCAAGCTTTTCTACAGTTCGCTGTGGATGATTCATGTTTGTTTCAACAAAGATAGCGAAAGCTAGGATTGTTATTGATCACTGTTAGTCAGTTGGTCATCACGGTAGGTTTTGAACCCTTCTGCCCCGTGTCCCAGTCCCACTCCCACCACCGATCACTTACCCTGATTGGTCACCCATAATTGGCCTCGGCCATCTTCTTGGAATAATGATCCATTTCAAAATAATAAAAAACGAATTGAATAAGAGGATAAAAGGGGAAAGAGAAAACGCGTTCTCTTTTTCATGGGACCAAGGAAACTTCCGTTTATCTTTATTACCAGCTTACTCTTCATACCCCTTTCAGCTTACTTCGAGAAATCCCCAACGGTTAGTCGGATTGTTACAACTTTAAGCATCATCTGTCCGCGTAATTATAAAGAAAGTTACCTGTAATGAGACAGACGATGGGTGCAATCCAATCTGACTATAAGCGCATCACGTATCAACAGGAAGAGATGTGATTTTACTGTCTCTAACTATGTCGCTATTTGATTCCTGGTACTGATTCCAAAAATCACTTAACGGAGTCCAGTAACCTAAACCTTTACGCTTTTGTGAATATTGGGACTAGTGATCTTCTTTCAGCGTCCACAAACGCACGCATATCTTTTGGCGGACACGCACAGCACTTGGTTTTACTGACTTTTCAAAGCTTTACCACGAAAATATCTTTAGATAATATGAGAAGTGCATTTTGGTCACCGTAATCCCTTTTTGGATCCATTCGATCTAAACCAAGATAAGAAATGTACTGGAGCCAACCATCCCATTGAAATCACCAACGGATTGGGTATGTAGTCTTAGAAATGCAGTCGCGGGTGCTTGAGACGATTTGGGTTCTGAAGGTATCTTTTATACATTATTGGAAAAGGTTCTGAAAAGTGTGGGGTGCTTTGTTCACAATCGTCTAGTTTGTGCAACAAGAGCGCAAGCTGATGCTCCCCCGTACGTCTGCGTACTACTTACAACTACCTTGCGACCCCAGTATCGTTGCCCAACCCGAATAAAATATCCCTGAATCTTAGTTATAATTCGGTAGTGAACTCCCCTTACACCTTTGATGCCCAACCTATGTGATTGTGAACAAAATACCTACGGCTTGTACATATATTAGGATAAATGGACAAAGGAGTATCAGGTACGCTCACTCGATGACCGGCAATAACTGCGAAATCGGTTGTGTTTCCGAGAAGCCTTACACATCCGTCGAAGTACCACGCATGGTCGATATCGGTGAGGTGTTATTTGTACTATCCTTGCAGCCTGGTTCAATTATTCATCGACTGGATGCGCATTTGACGTGAGGAATCACCCACTATACGAAATTCCGCGAGCAGGTCACGTAGCGGATGCCATATCATCTTTGTATCACGCGTCTGAGGAAGTGCTACCATCTTCCAAGTCAAGTAGTATTTCCTTGTAGGGACTGAACTGGTTATCGCTCAAAATATTTTCTGAATGAATCGTTGTTATGACTCCGGGTCAAAACTGATTTTTCCTGTGTGCTCATATTTTCTCTTTTCTTTTTACAAAATTGTGTTTAGTGCAAACAGGATTATTGTGTTTGATTCGAATCCCATTAGCATTGCTCATGCGCGGTCGCGTATTCCATTGAACAAAATGATGACCTCGTTGGGTCACAGAAAAAACGGAATTTGATTTTCTGTTCAATCGGAGCGAATGTTTGTCCAGCCATAACTGCAAATATATGCGCTTCAATGTTATCCACCCTTTTGTTACGGAAGCTCGTTGTACCATCACTTTTGATTTTCGTATCCCCCTGGTTTCAATGCGAGAAAGGGAAACAAGTGTGAGTTACCTTACGATGGCTTATACGAAGATGCTTTGCTCGTTAAATTGCCTATCAAACTCCGAGGAAGTCACTGTAAAGTGTCCGGTCTGCCATACCTTAAACTACTTGGGTATATACTGATGGTTTTTCGTGATCACATACACGAAGTTATTCTTGGAATGGTACAGCGATGAGAACAGCTAGACAGACATGTTTACCTTCGCTGAAACTGTGCGAAGTGTTCGTATATCTGCCTGTTTACTGAGTCTATTCTTCTTGTGCCTCCCTTGTTCTGTGGTCAGTAAGATTACTTTATACAAATTCGTTCAATACGAGTTTAATTTCATCGTTTTGCAAAAACCATCTCCTTTTGATTTATTCTTTGTGTTGACTTTGGACATTTTTTAAGGCGCACGGGCAATTCTCACATTTGATAATCTGGCAGAGAATAGCAAACCATACGAACCGATATTAAGTGATAATTTGGCATCCCGGTGATTTCGTGTCTTATCAATAGGTTGTCAGTGAGCACACCCGGTAAGAAGTGGTGTTCTCCACGGAGGACACTGTGCTTTAAAAGGAAGTCATTATATTTTTGCTGTTTACTCGAACTCAAACCATAACATGTGTTCGTAGTTGTTCCCAAAAAGAAGGACATTACCTACTGCCTAACGTTTTGCAACATACCGTTTACTTCATTTCGTCTTTGGATATTTTGAAGCATTTGTTTGTTGTGGATTCGTTTGTGTATGTTCCTTCTAAGGGATGGTGAATAGAAGCTGAGCATTCTTATCCGGAATATGAAATCACTTGAAACCATTTTCTTTCAGGATTTTGTATTGGTTGCAAAACGAAGATGGAAGTTTACTGTTGATCAACGAATCCTTTCCTTTATTCTAGTAATTAAATTTGTTCTGTGGATCATCTGCTATAAGTACGGAAGGACACAGGCTGTAAAAGCTCTCATGGTCGACCAAAGGAATGATGTCTTCAGTAACTCCGCCTCCTTGTTATTTAGCGGTCTTGCGGGCAGGTTACGTGAGTAAAGCCTTTCCGTTTGGTAATTTGTCTTTTAAAATGTGAACGTTTATTATCTTCTGTTTATACTTTTATTTTTTGTGTACAACACAGTCAATAAGCATAAGGTGAAAGTTCATAACTCAGAGGTTCGGTGATCCGTGGAGAAGATTTAAAAATGTGGCCCTAGGTATTTATCTATTGAAATGAAGGAGGTCCTAATACACGCCGCTGGCGACGGTGGTCCTACCGGTGGCTTGAACCTACCGCAAAAGGAAGAGGTGCTCCAAAAGTACAGTGCACTTGTTTTACTTTTATTACAAGCTTAGAACTACGCATACTAATTGAATTTCAATTTTTAAGTCCCAAGTACGGGATACAAATCAAAAATCGAATGATTTAATATGTACCAAACGTTTGCTGACATAACGAGAGTTGTTCTTTCATAATCTTGCCTAATTTCGTTCGGTACGGCGCTTTTGTGGAATTTTTCAAAGTTTAGACTGATGATACTGGTTGAATTTTTCTTCGTATATATGGTGGAGCATCATCGCTGTTGCTTCTATCGATGATGGTAGTGTACCTATCCAGATCATACTACACTTTGACGTGCTGTGTTGGCTTGAGTGCCTCCGTGAATTAGGGTGCGCCGGAGCATGTGTTCCTTCCCTGCAACCGTGTCTGCCAGGTTGGTGGTTTGAGGCCAGACAGTGTTCAGTCTCACTGAATCTGTAGACAAACAAATTCTGTTTCTATACCATCAGCTAGAGTTTTTATTGCTTTCTTGTGCATATTTTTGGTGTAGGCGGTATACCCCATAGTCTCGGAGGCCCACCGCACTGTGACATGCATCAGACGCATTCCTCAATTCAAAACGTTCACTTCGTTTGACTATCTCCAAAGTCCGTCCGATGCCAGACTGAACAAAAGGCCACTCCATCTACTCTTGAGACTTCCAAAACAGATCAGTGCTGTGCCTTCAAAACACTGATGGAAAGCGTGTTCTTCGATGGTGACTATAACGCTCGATTTGGAAACGTGGATAAGAGCGATAAACGCAGTTTTCTTTTCACCACAGAATTTTCCTTCCAAGGACAAACTTCTACACAAAACACTACTTCTTTCGGGGTCATTTTTCGTTTCAACGGTGTAGAACAAAATTTGACTTATCGATGTTGGATACCAGTGGCGTGATCGACTCAAGACTGCCACTTATTTTGGTTCACGTCTGACGACTCCGACCACGATCCCCTTCACGTGCCACTTTGTCTACGTCTCGCTGGAGTATGAATCAACGCTGGAGCCGACTATAATTAGCACCAGCTGCTGGACAATAGAAATCAACCTGTTTTCCGTGCAGAATTACCCACCAAGTTATGAATATGCCACTGGTTCAGCTGAACGTTGGATACTAATCGTCGATATCTTGTCAGAGGCTGGTACCGTGAAATGAAGATTCAGAACTGGATGAACATGAAAAGCGGGTATATTTGTGTGCTCAGGTACACTGCTGGACGCTCACGGATCAATACCTTCGGATGTCAAGTATGATAATGAACGGAGAATTCATTTTTATTTCTGAAAATTCAAGTCCTCAGATGTGGATCAGTGACTTCACCAAATTATGAGGAATGTCATAGTTCATCTTGCGTAAATACCAGAGGAACCATCTTGATAAACTTCGCACCCAAGCTGCTCGCTGACATTATTTCATCCGCAAACAATGATCACAGATAAGTCAAAATGGATTCAAATCCAGTCTAGGTTGTGTTGACCACAGTTTTACTCTTCAAAAGATCTTTGAAAAATTCGTTTCTTTCCGTAGACTGGGGAGTTTTATTTTTCTAGATTTGAACCCGGCCTTCAAATTAATCGACAGTCCAGTTTTGTGACGCTACCCCCGGTAGGAAAGTAGTTCATCAATATTATTCGGTCGTTTTAACTTACTTACTTTTACTTTTACGTGAATATCTCCTGCGAGAGGATAAGTCAGCTCCACGGAAATCACGGACCCTTGCTGATCACGCGCAGGGGTCGGAGGCGAGCTCGATGCAGATGGTGACCCAGTCCTTTTTTCGTCGCCGGACTCCATAGACCGCCCGAAGACCTAGAAGCTCTGCGTCTTTTTCTATTG
This sequence comes from Fasciola hepatica, assembly GCA_948099385.1. Taxonomy (NCBI): domain Eukaryota; kingdom Metazoa; phylum Platyhelminthes; class Trematoda; order Plagiorchiida; family Fasciolidae; genus Fasciola; species Fasciola hepatica. The sequence goes on along the minus strand of CANUEZ040000060.1, from coordinate 2,803,852 downwards.
TTATGGTTCATGTTTTGAGCTGCCTACCAATACGACAACATCAACCAGGGCAAGGATCAGGGCAGAGTACTCGTTTAGTTATCTCTGACTCGGGTTGCCGAAGGGTACGGCCGAACCTTTGCAGTCGTCGACGTTGGAGGAGGACGGAGAGTGCATCGGCATCGGAACATCGTCTCCTTACCTCTTCGTTGGACACCCTGTCGTGCCAGTTGACTTTGAGGATTTGCCGCATGCATCAGTGGTCGACAGCCTCCTGCCTTCTGGTATCCTCAGCTCGTAGTGGCCAGGTTTCGCAGCCATAGATGAGTACGGGCCGAATGGAGGCACGGTAAACACGAACTTTGGTCCTTAAGCTTATTTTACTGAGTCCACAGTGTGTATCTCAGCTGGAGGAAGGCTCTCCTGGAGCTGTCGATTCGTGATACCTGGCCTGGCCGTCCGGAAGCAGAGTTGAGCCTAGGTATTTGAATGAAGGGACGTTTTCGACTGGTTGGTCATTGATGGACAGTTGTTGAATTGTCGGGTTGCAAAAGCTTTCGTTTTGGTTGAATTCACCTCTAGCCTAATGGACTTTGCGAAAGAATCGATTCGGTCGGGGACTGGTTGGAGCGTGGCAGAAGTGTCTCCTAACACTACGACAACATCGTCCTTGAACTCCAGGTCCGAGATGTATATTTCCTGGCTAAGCTGGACACTGAACCCACAATTCAATCAATGGTATAGTTAAATGGCACCGGGGAGAGGAGATAGCCCTATCTAACTCCGATGGTGAGTGCAAACTCACACGATTCTTCGCCGTACATACGAACCGTAGCACCATATGTCGAGTAAGGCCTCCTCAACGGCCTAAAAGCTTACCGGGGATCCCATCAGATTGGATTATGGTCCAAAGTGACTCACGGTTAACCAAATCGAGGGCGGCCCGGAAGTCAATAAAACAAGCTACCGATGGCTGCTGGAACTTATAGCGGTGCTCCAGTATTCGGCGCAGTGTGAAGACGTGATCCACACAGCCGCTGCCGCGGCGAAAACCCCCGTGGTTCGTGCGAGTACGTCAGTCTCTTACCTCGGAGAGATGGTTTAGTAATAGCGCACCAAAACTCTTTGGGGAAATATCGATCAATTGGATCCCTTGGGAGTTCTCACATACCGATTTATGACCTTTCTTCGGAGTGAGAAGCAGAGTTGACATGCCCCAGTCGAGTTGAAATGCGTCCTCTCGCCAAATGAAGTCAGAAAATGTACATAACCTGTCAGTCAGCGACCATGAACAGGTTTTATATACTTCTGGTGAGATGCTATCTTGCCCAGCAGTCTTTCTGTACTTCAATTTGTTAAATACGGTGAATTCCGCGGTACTTGGCGAGTCACAGCTACTTTCGTGCTGGACTAGAGGAGTTGACTTTAGTTGACCTGTCGGGCGATTCCTAGACCTATTGATCGTTTGGCCGGAAAGTTTGTCCCATTAGGCCATTCCGTTATTTTGTTCGGGTATGAGGTTTCTTGCCACATCACGAAGAAGTGAATCTTTTTTGTTTAACCTGTGCAAGGTGTTGTGAAGTCACTTGTTCCTGACGCAGCCTCCATTTTTTCGGCTATTTCTACCCAGTGACTTTTGCACTCAGTCCTAACCGAACGTGTGGCATTTCGTTGCTGTCTGTGGCGTTCATCACCACCCACGAACCGGGCTTTATGTGCTTTGGTTGACAACTGCAGCGTGTTATCGGAGATCCCATCTTTTGCCCACCATTTCGCTCTCCCGAGAACCGTCCATGTAGCTTCTTTGATTGTCGTCTTTATTTGAATCCATTGCGCTTCCCGTGAAACTTCATCTTGTGCGTTGGTTGCGGTGATGAGTCTAGTTGTAATTGTTCGTGACAGCACTTCTCGCTTCTCTGGATTTTCTAGGGCGGCAACGTTTATGCGGGAGGGTGCAGAGACCCTAGCACGTGCAGACAGATCAATTTTGAAGCACGCACTTGAGAGGACATGGTCAGTGCCGTTTGTATTGCCCATTTTTGCACCTCGGTACGCTCGGCATTCCTCCGCAGGTGAGGCCCAACAGGATCTCACCAGGATATGGCCGAGTTGGTGCGCAGTGACCATCATTGGAGTACGATATCAGAAGGTGCTTCTCTGAGTGGTAAAATCGAGTGCAGACAGACAACCATTCTGTCGATGTCGGCCGAGCCAGTCAGTCGGCTACTGTCCTCTCAGCGCTGACCGAGACCGAATTTCCCAAGAATACGACGAGTGGATTTGTCTGCCGTACCTGTGCGAGCGTTCCACTCTCCTGGGACAAAAACGTCACGCCTCGAAATCCGGTTGGTTACTTCCTGCGAGTTATGGTAAAACTCGTCTTTCGTTTCGTCATCATCCGAATTGGTTGAAAAATAGACCTCAGCCACCGCCCGATCGTCTTGGGAGCCTTTACAGCTTATCAAGGCGAGTCTGGATGAGAGTAGTTTCCAAGAGATCATTGCGTCATCATCTACCTTGTTCAGAAAGAGCGCAACGACGTAAAGACCGGAGTTGTCCTTTGAGCCACTGTGATAGAGCCAAATACATGTCCATTCTCGGGACCTTTATTTGTTGGCTACCAGAGTTGGGTAGTCCGACTTGCAAAAGGCAAGCAATATCTTCCCGATAGTCATGTAGAGTCCGTTATAAGCTCTTTTGTTACCACTACCCGTGTTGTTCCCCAAGGTACCGTGTTAGTGCTATTTTTATTCTCCTGCATACATTTCCACTAATAATGCATATACAAATACTCCGCATCAAATATGCAGATGATGTCCTATTTGGTGTGCCGTATGTTTACGACTCTGCTTTTCTTGTTCTCATGAATGGCATCACGCAAATCTCAGACTGTGCTGATGCTCATAACTTAGGTCATAACCCAGTTAATTGTGGTGACATCGCATTTTCCCTGTTGATCGGTAGTGAACGTTCCAGTTTTTGAAAAGACTGCAATTCCGTTTCAATAAATAGGGAACAGCTGAATCATCTTGACTCGTTCAAGTACCTTGGAGTGTTGGAGGACCGTAACCTTACTTAGTCCAAACGTGTTAGTTTCATTTTTGTGAAGACTAGACGCTTGTCCTTCTATATTTCATGTTCTGAATTTCATTCTGCACCCACTAACCGTAACGAACGTTTTGCCTTTTCATGTGTTTTACCCTATTTGATGTATGCCACACCTGTCAGCTTTCTTGGCTTGTTGTTGAAAGACTGCAAGTTTATTTTCTGACTAGCTAAGCTAATAATGTTTACCAGTGGTGTGTATGGACGGCATTTCACTCACGCTATCACTTTCCAAAATAACAACGCTTGCTTAAAGCTGTCTACAATGATTTTTACTGACTCTGCTCACCCTCATCACAAAGATTTTATGAAATGTGTATTCAATTCTTCCACAAGTTCTCAAAATAAACACCTTTATGCACGCACTTGGACGTACAGCGGTTCCACTATCCCCTACCTAGCAAGGGTTTGGCACAATCCAAATTCTGTAACCGCAACTAACGCATTACTGGGGATAACGTAGGTGATTACTACCCATTACCCCATTACTCCGGTATTTTACTTTTCTTTTTTTTGCAATGTATTATCAATCGTTTCGAGGATATGTACTTGGTCATGTGAAGGTTGAATACTTAACCCTCCGAGTGCGTAAAACACTTACTTGAATTGACTTGAATTACATCAACAATATCGAGCTCAGACGAGGAATATTAGTTACATGGGTCAAGTAGTTAGATCATGCAATATAACTTCTCACACTTGATATGTGTTGCTTGTTTCACTGGAAAGACTTTCTGGGCGAGGTATGTTAACGGAGGAGATTGGGGTTGGAATTTGATTAAGGCTGTCCAGTCCGTGGTATGGGGCAAGGTTAATATAACAGACGACCAGTGATTTTGACTAAATGGGACGCGTTAGGCTCCTTGGGTGGGGTTCAAAGGATCCATCCACGCAGTGTTTCAAGATATTGAGCGGCATGGTAGTATGCCACAACCAATCGTGTTCTTGCGTTCACACACTCTTTTCCGCCATCGTCGACGATCCAAAGGTTATCACCGTGAACTTTGATGCCCTGGGTTTCAATTCTGCCATCGTCGGTGATGGTCCTATTTGGCTGTCTATGATTGTTGGCACTCCCCTCCAGGAATAAAGTAGTTGTTAATGCATCATATTACCGGAAGTAAATTATTTGTAAGAAAACGGCTACGGCTTTCGCCTTGCGTTTTCAGTCCTCTTAGTTAGTTCAGTTTCTGAATGAGACCACCAATAGCAAATGAAACCCCCGCGTCTAATGTATTATTAGCCGCCCCGCGTGGCTGAAATTTTAATGATACTGATGCCTGTTTGTATCCCTGGGAACTGCTATGATCATCTCTCAGTCTCCATTTCCCATCTCCATCTGATACACCCACTTATCACTGAGGCACCTGTTGCCCTTATGTAGCCATGTAAAGTGTAACGTCTACAAGGTTTATTCAGATATCTCACTGAATGGTTTTTGTTCACCAGTTGAACAATATCGAACTGAGTTGATGAATTTAAATGGAAATTGGACCACTTTATCCCTCATCAATAGTCCTGTGTATGAAAATGCAAATACTGATTTGCACACACTTCTGTTTGGTTAATCTTCCATGCAATTTGTGAGCAATGCGTTTTACAATGTCACATTTTAATTTAGGTGTGTATAAGCACCTCGAATAGCACCACTGAACAAACGAACGCACATGCATACAGTGACGTGTACTGAAAACGTTTCTGGCACAGTAGGGTCAACAGGTTTCGTGCGTGTCAACGACCACTCAGTTTGAGTGCAAAATTATTCATCTGACGTTTACCGTCGTGATTGACTTCCGATCGAGATTTACTGACCACGTTTGTTCCAGTTCGTATTTTGACCTAGACAACTTGTGAGGTGGCCTAATGATACGTATGCTTGGAGTATTCCGAAAGATAACAGTATGAGATAGTTTTTTTATGGTTATCGCCGTCACAAATAAGGTTATCTGTTTTCTCTTATTTCTTTTGCAACAACGGAACAGTATTTGAGGACGGAGAAGGCTCTAGACCAAAGGCTACCGAATAGGCACGCTAGCCGGCGTCGGCGAGGTTCACATCTGAGGTCCAATGGTCATTGGATCCACGCTGTAGAATTCAGCCTTTTCTGCATGGTGTAAATTAAATGCAGTTTTTCTGAGTGACTGTAAATTTACGAATAATTGGGAGACTTTTGACGCCCTAGGGCTGTGCACAAATGAGTCACCGTTGAACTGTTTTCTAGCTGCAAAGAAACATATTCCTTTGAATCGCCAGTAATATGCTAGAAGAAAAAAAGTAGTTATCCTACCATAGCTGAAAGGGCACGAACGAATAAATGAAATACACACTCAGCGTGTGCAGTGAAGTTTGATTCGTTTTGCATTCCCCTGGGTCGTCATCCCTCTAAGTCCGCCGGAAGCTGATGAATAATGCATTCACTTTTGTTACGCGTGACAGCTGTTGGAATGTTTCCTCCGTTTCGAGCCTCCGACTCCCAGTTATATAATAATATGGCAATGAATAAATAGTCTTTTACTTCCTTCCCAATGAAAGGCTGCCAAGTGGGGAATTGACCGGCAGTGGCCTGGAATCGAGTCCGGATCAGTACTATGGAAAGTTCATGATGATAACCGTTTGGCCACCGCCGGTTGTTGCTTGTGTGGATTTATTAGGCAGTGAACCTTTGGCCTTGGTTTCATTTAGGACTGTGGATTAAACACAGAGAATGTGCCTGCTTCGCCGTACTGATGCGCTTAACTGGGATCATCAGGTATTCAGGGTATGATGTTGATACCGTTGAGTTCTGAGAAATATATGTTAGTCGGGAAACACCAGAACCAATTGCTACTGTCTGGTTGGACCGTCCAATCTTTTTTACATTTCTGGTTTGTTTCAAAGTTAAGCAATACTATACCGTATAACTTTCATCCAGTAATCACGATGTGTCTTCTTGAACTTTACAGCCCTCGTAATAACTGATCGTAAGTATCTGGGGTAAATATTTTCGTTTCACATGTTTATCATTGCTGCTTATTTAAGTTTAACTCTTTGTTGAGCATCTGCGAAACCATTTGCTATTTTTCGAAAGCCACACGTCTGAACCAATTTTCAGGTGTCCATGAATTGTTACTTTGGGCTAATAATCTGCCAATATCAGTCAACCCGGAAACAAGGACGTATGGTGTATTTAGTTGTATATTTGTTAGTTTTAAACAGGGCAAAAGATGAAAGCCTGACTAATTCAGGTGCACATATCTACCTTTTCTAACAAAATTTTGCCTGTTTCATCCCCGGGCCGCTGTCTCCCGCCTTTGAGTATACAGTACTTTTTGAACACGAGTTTAAAATCATTAGTTCAATACAACATTTCATTCCTTTGGTCTCTTAATTTTATTCTTACCAACATCTATTATTTTGACATTGACCTGAAGAAAATACTTCATTCTTTATTATTGTCGGTGAGAGTTCTCCAGGTCTTCTGATCACGGAATAAACAATCAAACTTGATTTTACGCGTAGGCCATAGTGCTGCTCAAAACATTTTTAGATCAGTTGCACTTTATGCAACACCAGATGCCCATGGTCATTTAGTCTAGGTTCTTCCAGTTTTGCTTTTACTTTCTGTGAAGAAGTGTGTGAGTACGCGGTTCCAAAAAAAGAATAATTATTTACTACTTTATTGCTGTTTGACTCAGTTTATTCAGGATTGCTAACTTTTGTGTTCACACTGGTCTGTTAAACTTCAGCAGTATTTGTGCACCTTGGTATATACGTGTGGCGCATTTACGTATTTCCTATTGCAGCTCGGTATCGAAATCTGAAATTTCTGGATCCCGTTGGTGCTCTACTGATCAGTTGTTACATTTTATACTCATGGTATCAGATCGCTGCAGGTTCGTTTCGTGTTCAAGATATTTCCGTCCCCCTATAACAAATGCGATGAGAAAAACCCTGACTTTCTCAAGTAACAAGACATAGCTAGGATAGTCAGTTCTTCTCAGCGTTGTTAGATTGTCACGTTTCCTGTGTTTTTATTTTTCTGTCCAGCTACACTCTGGAAGTATGTCAATGCGACTCAATTCCTTCTCATCTGTCACGGGCTAGTACGCGGCTAATTACATCTGATCAGATGTACGAAATTCAGTTTCACTTCAATTTTCCCCACCACAGTTCACCTGTGGTCCGAGAATAGCAAAGTGAACCAAGCCCATTTGACCTATGTCCTCATGCATGGCTTCATTGAAACACACTATGAATTTACATCGCGCAAAACATCCATTCTCATGGTGCAGGTCTATCAGCTGAATACCAGTTCATTCAGTGTGCTGTGCGTCGAAATTGTTGCCTTTCCGCAACCGGTTGAGGTGAAATAAATCGCAGCAGTGATGTGCCAAATGGTTACATGCCTATGTGCGACACGTGAACCTCAGCAATGTTTGCGATTTTGTCATCAGTTATGGTCTAGCGCTTGGACTAGATGGTGCTGGGCTTTGGTCATTTGGTTTTATATAACGTGACCGTCAAAATTTGTCAGTCACGGCTCCAGAAACAACCTTCAAATGAAGTCAAAGGATCCGTGACGTCTCCCGAAAGTCCATTACGAGGGAATATTATGTCCCAAGTATGCTAAGTAACCTAACAGCACTGAAGCTGAACTGTGGATGATCGACAGAGATCCGTGTTTAGCCCTTGTCCACAAGTTTCTAAAGTCATTCAGTGTGAATAAAGATAGTTTTGTAAACCTTACGCAAAGAGTTATGAAATGTTTGGGGATTCAGAATTCTTCATCTGTGGTAGCGTTTTTAGTTCCCTGCAGACGAACGGGAGTCACCAATGAGTAATAACAAAACATCAGTAAATAAATAACACAATAAATAGTGCATGTTTAAACTAGTCTAGGCAGAACTGACCGAGTAGGGAACACGATAAATCACAGGGGCTGCTATTCAGCATTCAATGGAAAATTGAACGAAAACCAATCCACGTAATTAATCAGAACCAGATATGATTTTAACTGGATTCGTCTGAGGTCACAAATGCATGCGAATTCGGATCAGGCTATTTATGACGTTGTAGTTGTTACTGAATTTATTTGTTATTTGATATCGTGAGCAAATAATCATATGGATTTTATCGAGGACTATTTTCGAAGTTTATTTAGCAATTATATTTTTATATATAGTAACTTGAAATCGGTTACTTTTTGCCCATATTTTAAACATAGTACAGTTTGATACTAATCAATGAAAACCCGATTTTCTTCTGAACAGAACAAACGCGTAACCTGGCTGGACATACAGCTGATCCCAAATTCCTGCAGAAAATAGCTTTCGTCAGTCTAAATCATCATTCAGCCATTGAACGACTGGACACGATTCGAGCTTTCCACTTCGGATCACATTTTTTGGTTGAGGTGAGTAACGATCGAATTAAACACTTTTTAGTTTGCAATCTTTATCTAAAATTTGCATTCCGCTGGAGCCACCGAAGACCAACTGTCCGGCAGCTTTGAAAATGTAGCGCCAAACCCAACTTGCAAATAAGACCAAATCAGGGGAAATCGGGACCTAGGTAACTCAATGTGACACTCATCTTGAAACATTGGCAGCCAACTTATATGGATTGCGTAGACCAGATTCATGTTAAAATTTTACTAATACAAATATAGTGGTGGCGGGAAATTTCGGACCACGCAGGCTTCCGTTATGCTTTTTCTAATTTCAATGATCAATATCTGGCCTTGTCGTACTAAAGCTGGGGACTCCGAGACCACACTATCTTGTACAGCACTCATGCTATCCTTTCATGGTAACCTGATCAAAGACCTGCTCTGCTTCAGCGTCTGCGGAGAGCAACACTCCCGGTGTTGTAGCTATCAAACAAACAGGACTGAAATTTCGTCTCTGATGAAGGATTTATAAATCACCTCAGGCTGTATCAAGGTACTTCACTTTTGGCTTGAACATGGCGACAAAGACCAAAACCGTTGTCACTCACACTTCATCAACTGATGATGAAACATCATATTGATCGAAATACTGCGTTTCTATAAATTTACGTAGCATTGAAATTTCGAATTTGGTCAAAGTGATTGCTATCTATTGACGGAACCTTCCCTGCGCCCATCTGTGCTTTGTGGTAATTTCGTTTTTTTTTGTTTCCGTTTGCCCGTCTTTTATTGTTACCCGTAATACTAATTAAATTTTCGAATAAAATCCGCACGGTATTCGGATATCTTACTGGACAGCTCGCGTTCCGTATGCATATTCACCGGCCAGTATACATTTAAGTAAAACAGAACGACAGTTCAGATTGATAGCACCACTTTGGCCTGACCAAAGGTCTCTAGTAAAAAGTTCCTAGTCAATTGCAGCTTGCTCCACAGGGTGCATTATTTTGATTTATGCAAACAGCTGGCCTCCCAAGGCAGTAACAAGCCTGTTACCGTTAAATGTGACCGCGATGATTATCTATAATTCTTGGCGGTATGCACAATCAGTAATGGACAAGAAATGTCAGTTCTCAAATACGCAAATTGATCTGATTATTTTTGTTCACCATGAAACGTTCTTTATACGCATTACCTCCGAATTCCTCGGGAATGAAGTGTAGTTGTGTCTGCGATAACCTATGTGCGACGTAATCTGCACTACAAATTCACGAGCTTTTCCACACGTCTCGTCTTCATATTCCTTGACTGTTCACAAGTTCTCGTTCATGAACAGCATCACCTTACTAACCGGTAACTTACCGCTTATGCTACGACGTACATCATATACACACTCTAGTGAACCTTCAGTGGGTTTGTCCGCTTAATTTGACCATATTCACAAACCTGCTTACTAAAGGCAGTCTAATCGGAGTAATGTGCAGACACCATGTTTAATATAAGGAATAATTTACTACACATTGAAAGTTAGCCCTACTGGTCTAAGTTTCTTCAAAATCTTCGACTGATTAAAGTGACTGTGAATACTCACGTTTCAACGGCCACAAAATGTACATCACGATCCTTTTGAATACAAATATTGTTTTTTTGTCAACCGATAACAATGAAGTTTGTTGGTCGAAAAAGAAGATAGTTACATGCCATTGAGTGTTTCTGATTCAGTAGTTGAAAAAATGCCGAAAGTTACTCAGTATCTATCCAAATGTGAATCGTACCAATTTCTGCATCCCGGCTCGTTTTACTCCTGGGTTGGGATTTCGTTTGCCATACCTCGTGTAACTTATATCAGATCAGGAACATTTTGCATTCCGATGAATTGATCTGGAATGACTGCATCCAAATTGATGGTAGTTATCCTTTTTGTCCTCGTTAAGTGCTATCCTCTATATGCGCACCAGTACCACATTTTTTTCACAATGTATTCTATTGCGCTTCGAGTAAAGTTAGAACATGTGTAGTTGGTCAGTTGGTCTTTTAATTATTCTTATGAAACTCCAATTTTACACTATCATATCCCCCACAAAGCTATTGCTACGTATTTATTTCCTGACAACCAGCATCACAAATGTGTGGTCTAAGTACATATCCTGTGTGACAATGCATCCATGCAACTCATTCAGCTTTATTTCTTGCCGATCTTATCATGCTCGCGAACAGCGCATTCGAAACAAATGAAGGTGGAATTGCAATTTTCAGAATTTGTGTCCAATTTGTTTTCAACTTTCGTGACTAACTGGAGCAAATGAACATACAACCGGTTCAGTATGGCCCATTTTATTGATATGAAGTTGGGTTTGAATTCAGTGGACTAGCATTTAGAGGTACTTTGATGATATTTATGCGCTTCACTTGACTTTTTTAAGTACATTGGAAAATTCCACATCGTAAGATTTTTCCCTGAATTGTTCGTCAGAAGTGTTTCCCAGAATTCTACCTGCCTCTTTTAAATTCGTCCGCGTAAACCATAATATAGTCTTCCTTAATCTGGTATGTCATTCATCGATGTCGAACTGGTTAGTCGGATTTCAGTAAAACCCTTGGAAGCTCACCTCGATCTTGGGTGGGGATAATGCGAAATAAGGTTTACGACATTTTAGTTCCTTGCGCATAAACTCAGACTCTAATTTGGATCCATCATTGAGCATTCAGCTACATCTCATTTTTGCTAATGCTTTAGATTGCGATGGATACATATTAATTTCGAGTGACGTAATATTTGCACATAACGCACATAATGAGAAGTATACTTGTGGGTTTTGAATGGACATTTTAGAGCAGCAAATTACGTTGAATACACGAATGTACTGAACGTCTTGAATTCTGAGGAAACGTGATTGGACTCATTTCGCTTGTAAGATTCCTGGGCTGGCTGTACTGACCGGATCTGTGTTTGTCAGTCAGATGAAGAGTTATTTTTACATTCAATTCGAAACAATATTTAAGGGTTTGGCCTTTTTTTCCGTGATCAATACATGAAAGTTTCAGGAATTGAGTTTGTAGGTGATAGGATGAACAGACACGATGGACTGTTTTGAAGACGAGTGACGAATAATCGCATTGCTTGAAGGTCGTGATCAAGAGCGAAAGTCCATTCATACTTTTTGTCCAAGCCGACGGCTGCCAATCGAAAATAATTGGTATACAGCCCGGTAAAATGGATATTTTCGAGGGTTGTCAGTAAGGCAAATTGAGTAAGACATGATTTCACTGTCGATTAGGAATCACAGCTCAGATTTTTGTGCCTCTCTTGAACACATGACCACTTGTGGTCAGCTCCGCTGTTTAGTACTAATTCGATGGTTTCCGTTGGATTTGTTCACAATGCCTTATTTGAGCCCCGTCGAGCTTCACACTCACTAAGTGGTTGTATGAAGAAACCATCTAGCAAGCATGTAGAATGCTAATAGCGAATTTGTGTTAGCAAGCTTCGAACTCGAACTTGTCCATCTTTGTTTTCATTTCATGTTTATGTTCCAGTTTCTAGAAGTCAGAACTTTATTCTTCCGTAGGTAGTTTCTGGGTCATTATATTTTAGCGGTCATCTGTTGGAGCAAACGAATTTTGCTTCCCCATATGAATGCAGCCAAAGTGACTCAAATGTCTGTCTTTGAGCAGTTCAGTGGGACGCATGTGCTGAAAATCCTTTTAGGTCGTCAATTAGACTAACGACATGACAATAACGTTGTCTCACATTTGACGCCGACCGGTTCTTTCTCTATACGGGTAAGCGATGCAGATGCCTTACTCTTTGCCCGTTGCCGTTTCGCCTCCAATCAAGCAATCCCGAAGTACCAGTAAATGCTTGTGAATCTCAGCTGACAAGTTCAGTGTTACAGTACGAAAGATTCAACAGCGGATTGGGGTACATAGCCTCACTTCCTTATGAGGATGATAACAACTTTGTTTAGGTCAAACTGAATTGCCCCGCTAATGTCCTTCGATCAGATTAAATCTTGAATAATAACTTATTTAATTGTATTATCTCTTCAGCAGGTATGGGTAAAAACGCGTTAATTTTAGCTCTGATTTTACACGTAAACTGTGGAATACTGCTTCAGCGTTTATTTGAATTGATCCAAAAATCATTTAAATTCAAGATTCAGTAGTCCAGGCTGGTTTGGCTTTTGATAAACTCATTCATTTTGTCGTCGAATTGATATTTGTTTTTGCTTTGAGCCGAGTAAAATGCTTTTGTAGCCTGAGGAGTTATACTTTATTGCCTCAAAATGTAATCGTTATCGCTGAGAATGAAAAGGGCAATTTTTTTGTAATCTTTGATTTCTCTTCGTCGGTTCTCAAAACGGCACGGAAAGCAGGTATGACTTATTTGTAAGTTGGACTAAGTCGTTTGTCTTAGCACTTCACCGCACGAGATTGTGTTGTTTAGAAGATTGAACTCTCAGTTACCCAGGTAAGCGTCGCCAGTGTGCCTTGTTCTCCGAAGTGAGGTGGTTGAAAGATTGTATTCAGTATCAGTCGGTGATGCGTCGCATAAACGCGAAAATCCAACCTAGTTAAACTGATAGTGTGTCATGCAATATGCTTCATATTGGATTTGCCTACCGAGTCGTTATATGCACTGTGTAATCTTGCGGTCCGTGGGCACCTGCTTTAAGACGCATTTTTGTCATCTGTAATTTCCATTTGTGCTCATTCTTCGAAGTGTTTTGTATTTGCGCCTGACGTTGCAACATTTCCGATGAGTTAATGCTGAAACAGTAAAAACGGGACTAGATAATAAAGGCTCGAGGTCAGAATTCTAGGCAGAAAAACAGATTTCAGCTAATGATGTGCGCTTCTGTCTTGCTCCATTGTCCATAGAACTAACTTGTAGATTTACCGTACGTACATTTCCTGATTATTGGGTTCACGAAAAAAATACGCGGTTTCATCTTTCAAGATTATTTCTAAACATCTTCGTTTTACTTAGGTCAAATGATTAAGGTAGTAGACGGAAGGTACACAGAACGTGTCTCCATAAGTGACAATTACCGCTCAAGTATACGTTTGACACATTATTCTTGCAATTTTTTTATAACGCCGCGCCTACTGACATTCAAGTCATTATTTCCTTCATCTGTTTTCCACTAACGCCTTCTGATACTGTTTGTTCACCTCCTATATTGTAATTTATTTTACCTCCGACTCAGTTATGTTATGAAGTAGAGAACAAAGCCAGGCTTATGGTTACAATAACTCTACTGGATCGACCACTCAGCTGACACTGCAGTTTATCACCGGAGATTCTTACACACTAGTTTTTGTAAGATTTTCGTGGATATGCGCATAAAAACAAATAAAGAGTATTCGCAGCATGATTTAATCTTACCTTTTACATCCAGTTTTTCTAAACTAGCTCATTGTCCGGGTTTAGGAGATATAATCTCAAACTGAACTGAAAGTATAATTATTGGAGCATCGAGGTTCAGTACGGTGATCGCAGTTTGTCGCCGAATAATGTTTTATCCGTCGGGCCGCATACTTCAAAAAATTGGGTAACGCGCACACACATCCAACGTTCTTATTCAACCTTGTTGATCGGTACAGTCCTAACGATAACGAGCGGTTTACACGGCTTAAGTTTTTGCGTCCAAACAGTTATCGAAGGTGAGATACTGAGAGCGATTTTTTAACATTTTACCCCGTTACTTTAGTAAAAAACAATTTGTGCAAGAAAAAGCTGATCTGAAGCAGTACTTTATCCATGATCCTGGAAGCATATTCAGGAGAGCATTTTTTGCTAGATGAAAACCGAGATCCTTTTAGTTTCGGAATCTTGGCGAATCCAGATTGCATCAGCTATGAATTATCCTTTATTGCATTCAGTTTACTTGAGGTTGAACGTTTCTTCTCTTCCTTAAACGTCGGTTCCAACCACAGGTCGACATCGTCTTACCAATGGGTATGTGTTTGAAAGAAGCCCACGATATCGGGGAAGAGCTGCAAAAGAAACTGGAACGTTTGGAGAATGTGGAACGTGCATTTGTGCACTTGGATTACGAATTCACACACCATCCAGAAAGTGAACACAAAATTGCATAATGCGTTGTCGAGAGGGCTCGGAGTTTGCGTTCGTCCTACCAGAGTGAACTCACGGACTGTGAATTTTGTTTTCAGTACGGTTTTATCGAACTCTGCGACGCTTTTTCTGTATCAGGAACACGGCCACCTTTGGGAATTCTTGTCATTTCATACATCCCTGGTAAAAGCGTCGATTCTGAATCTGGGATTAACTCTTCCCTCTGTGAATTTTCTGCGCTTCAATTTCCGCTTGTACCGTAATTCTCTGATGCTTATTTTCTAATTGTATTCACTGCTAATCATCTCAAAATATGAAGAGATTTTCTCCAAGGAGGAGTTGTTTGTTGTGAACGCTACCAGACATATCTCAGTCAATCGATTTTGCCGTGCAATCTGACACTGCTTTGATTACTTATAATGTTGTCAGTATTGAAACGAAAATTTCGGTGGTGTGGACAGATATTTTTCTCCCAATTTGCAAAATACACCTTTTTATAGTTTAAAATAACAATCACAACAGTTTTTGTTCCTCAATTTCTGTTATGACGTTAGCATTTGTTGACTCTGTTTTTTACGATCTCTTTGTCCCAAAACAGAATATAAATAATAATAAAAAGAACTGCGACCAATCTCACCCTGGAAATTTTTATTGCGGTTTTTGAAAGCTGTTTCGCAGACAAATGAGAAAAGTATAACAGGGTGTCTGTAGGGAGCAATAAGTTACCTTCTGCCAAGAACAAACCATTGGAGCTTAGCACCAGTTGGAATATGTTTTTAGTTTTTATGTCCCATTCAAACTTTTTCTGAAATTCATAGTTATAATTAAGCTCACCCCTCACTTTTTATGCGGTTTTCGAATTGGAGACTATCTCTTTGTATAGTCATGTTAACATAAATTGAATGTAGGAACCCTCCGGGAAATGTGCAGTTCCAACTACAAAATCCCTCTTTCATCGACACACCATAATTTTGTACGTCAGTATGATAATTCCTGAGTTATCAACTTTGTCGCTCAATGGGTCATGTACAGTGAGAGATCTGCCGATCAGTACGGTACGTGAACAGCTTCCGCATATACTGCTTTGACTCATGTGCGGCTAGATACTGTGAGTGGATAAACCGATTTCAGGAATGTCAAAAATGGCCCGACCCACGATCAGAGGCGAGATCTGAGTACAGAAAAATCTAGCTCTACTTCTTTTTGGAGTGCTAATTGCACAACGTTCGAAATTTTAGTGCTGATCCATGTTTTTAGCTATCATCCAAGGCAACAGCGATATCTTGGGCATGCGACGGGAGTAATGCAATGGTTTGTGATCTCCGTGTTTTGACTTAGGATATACTCAAACCACTTCGTTTGTCAGCGTTGAAAGAGACACTGACAGATCTCCATTTTGAAGCAGCATTGTCTTTTGAAATATTGACCACGGTTCCAAGCCGTAGGTCAATAATGATTGGTTATGGCACAAAAAACGTACACGTTGGTCCCAAGACTAATTTCACTGCGCATCTGGAGTGAACTGCGAAGTTGAGGAACCGCTCTCCCGGTTTTTCGATGTACAATTTGATTTCTTCCTTGACTTAACCGTTTGAGGAAATTCTGAAGCTCTGATATATGATCGTATTTCAGTCCTGTTGTATATCACACACCACATACAGTCAGTTTGACCGTCTATCGCTCATGTAATATAAAACTTTCGAACGACTCTCATATAATGAAAACAATTTAGAGGAGGATCCCATGAGTGCACGCAGTGTCCCAAGAATCATTTCGACACAGCTGAAAATGCCGACAGCAATATTATTGATGACAGCAAGAAACTTACGAACAACACAAGGTTCTGTTTTAAAGGCAACACAGTGATTCACAACCATTCTGGTAAGTCGGTGAACTTTATTGTGAGAGTTATATTTATATCGTTCATTGTTTTGGTAATCAGCGACCATATATTGCGCGCATTTTTAAAACCTGACATGCTGAAACGATTGCAACGAAAATGATGTCACCAACGGTCACCGAAACGTACGTCGGTATCTTAGAGGGTTGGCAACCGCATTCATGAAACTGCGGACAGAGGGGAACCAACATCCAAAATATTGGGGCGCTAAACTGTCTCGAGTGAGATATCAAACGCAGCGATAACAATAGCCGGATTAGCTGCACGATGTTGCTTAGACTGATGCTCATTATCATGTGGACAGTGCTATTCATGCTTTGTTCGCTTTGCAGTGAAATTCCAGTGTTTTCATGCGTTTTGGATGAAAGTGTCGTTCAAGTCTGGCTCAGGCCCGACTGTCTCCGTCTTCTGCGATACCCGAGTAGGTTTACCTGGACGGGAGTTGTTCTTCCATTTTCTCAGTAATTTGTTTAGCTACATTTTTTGACCTATTGTCAACGAAGATAAAAAAGATTTGAAGAAGCAAGTACAACCAAACCGTGGATTGTTCAGTGTGACCTGAACTTTTTTATTTTTAAAGAAACTGAATGCATTGGTGCCAATCGAGTTCCCCGCAGTAATTCGGCAGAAGACTCAAAAGAGTATATGCGGTGATGCACAGAGTCGTGTGAGCGTGAATTCACTCGACATTTACGCTTGCGTTTAACAGTCCTTACGACGTCTCACACTGGTTTCTCGTTCCCTTTTGCAAGGAACGGTGGAAGGGTGTGAAACACCAGAAAAAAGAATGGTTTATACACAAGTTAAAATGTATTCAAGCGAGATGATTTATCTAAACAGTATCTGCAATTGCGACTTCCTCTCTCGGGTATTTCGTAGATCCCCATCCTAGACGCCAGTGATCGTGGATGCTCACTGTGTGCGATAATCCAGTTCGTCATACGAAACAACAGCCGTACTGAGTACGATCCATGTTGTCAATGTATTATCGACGTTTTGGGTCTGTCATCCGCTGAAGCCCACCAGTCCGGTTAATACTTATTACCGTTCATCACTCTGTCTTTTACATGAAGAACATCATTTATCGGAATCATCGATTGGATTTTGATAACTAAATTGATTACGCTCAAACGATGGTGATAATTTTGTTATCTGTTTTTTCAAACCTATGTTGCATTAGAAGTAATCAACCAAGTTAGGAAATATCGGTCTTTTAACCGACAAAATGAAGCTCTGCTATTAAATGCACAGCTCCGATTATTGTACCATGGCTACCTCATACTGGGTCGAAACGAAAGTTCGTTAGTATGGTTGCATACTTCGTACGAAAGCTATTCTTTGCCAGCACCACGTTCAGTTGCACATTCCAAAAGGAATGCGCATTGCATCGGGCAGACTGATTTACAAAAACAGCCTTGTAGTTCAATGAGAACTAGTGCCAGATTTAATGGAATCGATTTTATCTGCACTTGATGTGGTTGGTAAACTGAAAAACTAACGGAGCCTTATGAACGATGAATTTGTGGGTGACATGGTCGATCGTTACCAGTATCCAAATAACTTTCACAGTTGCCTGCTTTGAGAACCACTACCTACTACAGATAGTGTGGGGATTCAAATGAAGACATTTTCCTCGTCATGATCTTTACGTTCGTATTTTTTTCATATAATACCAAACAAAAGTTGGACGTATAAAATTCTCTCCTATTGAGTGTTATTCACGCTGGCCCTATAATATTCGGGACAAAGTTGAAACTGCATGACCTCGGCTAACGCGAGTAATTTCACTCAAGCTTGACCGACGAAATTTACTGAACAGTCAAATATGACTAATTTTTAACAGCGTGAAAGTAAAACTCATTGCGTGCGGTTTTCACTATGGAGGCACATCTACTGATCCCGCCACGAATAGGTCCTTCTGTAGAAGTGTCACTCAAATTCCTGATTAGGAGAAACAGGAGCAATATAAACATTCAGAAAACACTGCATCATCTGGTGGTTTATTTCCAGTTTAGTGGTTGATGATGCCCTCGCTCTCTCGAGAGAAGCTGTTGACTTTTAGGAATACATGACCCTGAAATCAAGATCATATGAGCGTGTCCCGTCAAGCGGTCAGTTTTTTCACGACAATGAAGAAATACACATTTATGACAGAAAATTTTCATCACTCTAGTGAGTCAGAATTTGATGAATTCATGATAATGCATTGTTTTTCTGCGAAAGAATTTGCTCAGAGCCTCTTCGTAGACGCATAAGCGACTTCCCGTATTATTCACGTAGAAATAGCAATACGACAAAATGCAGTGGCAAGAAAACTAGAAAATTGGCTTGGATTATTTTTTTTCTTTCGGGTTTTGATGAAAAAACGGTCAAAGTGCACCAGCTATGTCCATAGGGTATTTATATGTAAATTGTTACACGTAATTACAGAGAAGGTTGAAGCAAAGTGAGCTGCTTAATCTTATAACCGATCAAAAATCAGCATTATGAGATTGGTCACTTGTTGCAGTTGCAGTGCAATTCAAGTTTTATCATGATTTGTTTTGGCTTTCGACCAAATTTTTCTGCTCTGTTGTGATACTTAAGAGACCACAAAAATGGTACCTATAGTGAGAAATTCAAATGGGAACTTTTGGATCACAAAACTCTGGAACTAATCATGGCCATCCAAGTTGGGGAGTATTATCTACGACGATATGAACAACGAAGAATCGGGCTGTAATAAAAGGTTTTCCTAGTCTGACAGGACAGAAGTTTCTGCTCGAACAACCACTGTGCTGCCAAGCAGCGCGTCAGGTTATGCCTCCTATGGAAATGGTAATCTCATTGTGTGTGAGCACATCGATCCATTTTTAAAGAACTTCTACGGTAGCGAAACCGTCGAAATTGTAACGGTTCACTCACAAAAATTGAAGAATAAAAGTAATGTTTTGGTTATGATGGAGTGTTCTTTAGAACCTCTCGAAATGAGTTGGTGCACTTTCACTCGATTGTGTGACGTTGTACCGTTTATTGTCAAAGAGCACTTGAACCACTACTTAGGGGTGAACAACAATGAGGGAAATTATATATATATATATATATATATATATATATATATATATATATATATATATATATATATATATATATATATATATATATATATATATATATATATATATATATATATATATATATATATATATATATATATATATATATATATATATATATATATATATATATATATATCCTGGTTCCCACGCACAAACAACAGATAAAAAAGGAGGAGGGAAGTACAGTGGGATTTAGGCAGTTAGTAAAGGAGGTATGCCATGTTTTGATTTTCGTTCATTATCACAGTGCACGTCTTGATGT
The DNA here is from genome assembly GCA_948099385.1 of Fasciola hepatica. NCBI lineage: Eukaryota > Metazoa > Platyhelminthes > Trematoda > Plagiorchiida > Fasciolidae > Fasciola > Fasciola hepatica. Next base: position 2,784,061 of record CANUEZ040000060.1, on the reverse strand, counting down.
TTTTGGTCATTCTATTTTTCTGACTGATATTTTCATGTTTATTGGGTGCGATAGTTCAACAGGTAAACCGTACAATATTTATGACACTGTCTTCTATCTAGGCTACGCCTCGCAACGTCTCCAGCCAACAACAAACCCTATTCATTGGGCCCCAGATAGGAAGGCGAGAAAAGCCAGTCGAAGCCAGTGCCTGAGCTGAGCGCCAGTTTGTTTCTTCCAGCCTTACTCATCATATGCGAATAGAGCACAAAACGATAGGCGTTGGTCAGGCATTCGTAAAACCTGTCAGAACCACCGGAGGTGGTGTAGAACCATCACTATCACAGATGGCGGCTAGCAGTTTCCAACACACGATGGCAAACCTCGTTATATACTCGATGTTCACATCAGATACAAGGAGTACTTAGGAGAAGTGGGCTGTGGAAAGACGTCGAGCACCCTCAATGCGGAGTGGCCAGGTCTCGCGAAAGTAGAGTAAAGCACTACGAGTGGCGGCCATGTACACCCATCTCTTAAGAGAGAGCCGGATGTCACGGCGACGCCACAGGTGTAGCAGGTTTGCGAAGGCTGTTCTAGCTTTCGCTATTCTAGACGTTATCCTCTCCCCAAGACCACCTCCAGCTAGAAACAAACTCCCGGATTACTCGAAGTTGGTAACTACTCCTAGCTGATCAATACAAAGGGTGAGCGCAGGCACAGGCTCCAACCAAACTTGCAAAGTACTTTGCCTTTGAAAAGCACAAAGTGCATACCATATCTGGATGCCTAAATCGCCAAATGGTTCAGAGCGCTTTGAGTTGCCTGTGCACTATCGTTCAGCGTATTCCAAGCCAAAAGTCTGTTTTCTGGGAGGAATCAAACACCACCATATGAAATATTAAACAAGGCATTCCGTAGAACATCCTTCATGGGAACGTTAGGAAGACATGCGAACCCGGTGCAAAACCCGGGCTGCATCGAATGACCCTGTAGTTTACGCGTTTGGCACAGTCTGCGATATATAGCAGAAGTTGACAGCTTCGACGCCATTTGAATAGGGCTTAAACACTCTATAAATGACGCAATCTATGCAGGAACCCTTCTTGGATGTTGTATTATATTGTAATGAGTAATTCTGCAAGTAACCAACTCAAGTTTCCAGTGAGAACAACAATCGATTCTCTTCACAAGGAAGGAAACTACTCAGAATTCCACACCTTACAGAACAAGATATGAAGTCTTCAACTACCCATGCATCACAGGGCTGGGGGAAAGCCACCTAAGCCTGGTGCTTTGCGATGTCCTAGTGCCTGTAGTTTCTTTTGGATCTCCGCCTCAGTAGCTTGATCTGTCGGTAATGATCATGGGACATGTATGGGAAGAGCCATTTGAGAGGTTGCAAGTGAGGACCAGCAAAACTTTACTTGGAATTGCTCCGCCCAGTGTTTGAGACGCCACTGTAAGCTATGTGCTGTAAGCGGGCGAATCGTCAACCTCACAGATTGAGGCACCCATACTCAGTGGTTTTTACTGGTGACTAAAATGTGATAGAACAGCTTATGAGAATTTGCTATCGCGGCAGCGCGCTCCATTTCTGATGCAGTTTGGGACCACCAGATTTCGCGATCCCTGCGAAGAGTTTCGGTAAGCTCACGGCTGGTTAAGAGTCGTATTTCGTTATTCTCACTTCCAGTCGAGCCTAACTGACAAACATCGAGAATGTGCAGGTATTCATCAGAATTCGAGGGGCTCATGGCGTAATGAGAGAGGTTGATACTCGGTAGTCCGGCGGAATTCGAAACATTCTTGAAATTAATCCGTGCTAGTTGATTTATCCGGTGACAATTAATATGAATTTTTGGACTGTGCATTTTGGGAGACGGATGAACGATCTGGCTGTTGTAAGCCTATCGTAATCTAACTATTGTTGCAGTGTACGTTTGGAATGCCTATCAAAGCCGATGGACAGGTTATTGCAAAGCAATACGTGGTTGGAGTCCAGAGGAGTTTTTCATTACGATCAACAATGTTGTCGTTTATAACCGAACCATTTGCGCTTTATTTCAGTTTGGTCGATTTGGATTCATCTCTGAATCAAAAGGAGTGGATGGCATATGGCGTACTGGTGGTTAGATCATCTGATGTTCGTACTGGCAAGAAATCGACGATGGTCAGATCACAGAGTCAGTGGGCTGGTGCATACGCTGAAACAGTACAAAAATCGCCCGTGTATACATGCCTTTGAATGTGTTTATACACGTGTATTCATATCGAACTGGTTTTGGAACAGGTAGGTCCAGTCGTCTTAGGGTTTTCTATTATTGAGAGACTCGTGAGCATCTGATCAGACAAATATATTAGAAAATTCAAATGAAGTAATGTGAAAGTAGCAGATATTCGGCATTGATTAAGAGTTTTTTCCACGGAAAGGGTTAGCGGGTTCATTATACTTATTGAACACACCGGAAATCACGTTTAAGGTAGAAAATCGAGCGATTCGTTTGGGGACAGAATCGACCGAGAAAACTCATTTGTACTGAAATCCTCTTATGGTTGACTGAATGAAAACTTCCTGTGAATCAGGAAATGATTTTAAGTGAGATGGTACGAAACGTGATGTTGATTCGAAGCTTTTATGACGAGAGATACTAGACGGATAACCTTTCTAAAGATTTAATCAAAATGGCTCTAGTGAGTGAATGAATCGGGTTAGCAACAACTGAGCCGTTTCTTATCTACGTACCAATGTTGTAGATTAGGTAATCCAGTAACCACATTGGATTACTGCAATATTAGGATGAACCGAAAAACGGGACCTTGTCTCCTGGGGGTGAAAAACCACGTAAAACAACAACAGATGAGGCATATCAACATTCTGGACGGCGAAGAATGCTCTCTTTTACCACATGACTGACAGTGACATGGTTCAAAGTCCTAGCTTCAGGTTAGACAGTCATAGATGTTGCCCAAAGGTTCTCAGAAAAATCCGATATGAAATAAACTGGCAAGCAACAACGAAAACTATCTGAAAATGAAAGCCACTTCAATAAGAGTTAAACTACGTGAAAAGTATGTCCCAGGAATTTTTCGCAATTTCATGTCAACCAATTTTACTTGGACTTGAGGTTACTGGCAGATTTATGAACCCCACAAACTCAAACGCTCATTACGCAGTTAGGGATAACCGAAAACCAGATCCTCAGACTTGTGACGGAGAATCACTTTGGGCCTTAATAAGACAGATGCGGCAATGAGCCGGAAGAGAGTGGGTTACGGTCTACAATCTCATCAAACTTGATACAACCTGCTTATTCAATCCTTATTCCTCGACGCTCATTCAAACTAGCCACATTCAAAGCACGAACTCGGGTGCGTATAGGATAATATGCGAGTTCAGCTCCGACGCTTAAGTACCTTGCCATCGACTTGCGTTGCATTCAAGACACTAGCTGCATCAGTCGATTGATTCCCACAGTCAATCCTCCTATGAGCTTCACATACGCCTCTCTGGGAACATTGAGTCTCCGGATTCTGATCTTGCTTACGCTCAAATGGTCATCAATTAAAAGGCCAATGCATTGGTACTAGATTAGATCCCAGTCGACAATCGGTTATACGCAGTCAGACTTAGAACTTCGTGCACGGCAAGCAATCACAGTCCTGTCAAATCTAATTTCAGTACCGTTTCAGCGTACGCACCAGCCCACTGACTCTGTGATCTGACCATCGTCGATTTCTTGCCAGTACGAACTTCAGATACATTTTAGTATCCAACAGTGATCGCCCCACTTGCTGTCTTGCTGATCCGTGCTTCTTGTTGCTTCTACTCAATAATGGTGTTCATCAGAAAGTCGATGCCCATTCTACTTTCCTCGTATTTCAATGCGTGACCTACCTTTCACTTATTCCAGCCATGCGAATGTCACACAAATGGTACGCTGCAAAGCGGGCGGTGAAGCTGATTATGCCAGACATGTTCGCGAGCAATAACCTAGATTTCACATTTGCTTACTCGGTCCGGTGATGCGGCCAATCTTGAGGAGACCGGGATACGAAGAGCTACCGATCGGCCTGATCCCGCAGCTGTAGATCAGGGCACTGAACCTCGTAATGATACACATTTGTGCCTTAAAAAATAGTCAAATGTTTTGAAAGCCCAGGAACAACCTCCGCCTTAGTTGCGATACAGCCGTGCAATGCTTCTACCTATATTTGCTGGTCATTGAAGGACGCCCACTGTAAGATTAATCAGTTATAGGTTATTTTCTAGGTTGGCAAGATGTCTACCGTATACCATTTCATCTCGCGGTAAAGCGCTTCGTTATATACTTACGAGTACGTTTTTCTGGAAGGCTACGGTCAACCACTGTGGCACAGTGTAACGGTTATCATTTCTGTGGTCAGAATAAATTTGTCCAATTGTTTGTCGAGTATTGTGAACAAAACTCTTTTGGCGTACCCAAATTTTTTCGCGATTTCCCGTTAACGCGAGTATGTGAGATCGTCAAATTTGATATGCATATATCTTGTCCCATCACCATATTGAGATCATGTACTGGTTTGGATTTTTACGAAGGAAAATTGGCCTCATCCCGAATAATGTGCCCAAAGACAGCGAAGTGCTTTTAGCATGATCATTGTCGAAAAAGTGCACTCTGTATTCCCCTAACTGAGCGGCATGGGTTACATACGCAGCCGTTTCCCTCAGAGAAGCTTCGTTGGGTCTTTGAGCAAAGTTCATACCATGAATGTTTTATAAACGAAGCTTACCCAGTTTATTCAGTCACTTGTACATTTTGACCTTACATTCACGGAAAACAAAATATTGTCCCACACATGACGACCATCTGAGTCGGAACAGGAAAACATCTATGCTCACGAATTCTCAGGAATTAGTTTGAGCGAGATTGCCAGTAACATTTTTGGGTCAAGCAAACGTACCTGGAACTTTCTGAAGGATCCAAGCAGTTGTACATTTAAGAAAAAAACATGGAATACGGAAAAAATCTTTGAAAAGGCCAAAAGGCAATTATTACATGCTGCTTCCAACCAAATAACACGTACACCAAAACTGCGGAGGTCCATGCGATTGAATATTAGTGTTCACCGTGTACAGCAAGTGCTTCGAGCAGCAACTTCGCTACGATATAGAAAGATGAGAGAAGTACCTTGGATGATTGAATATCATACTTCAAATCCTGTCGAATGGGTCGAAAATCATTTCAGCTGGAAGGCTTGGAGGAATAACGTGATTTACAATGATGAAAAAGGTTAACTTGAAAGGTTCCAATGGACTTTACACTACTGTCAAAACACGCGCAAGGTCAAGCTTGACTTCGGCCATCGAGCATTCAGTGAGGTTTAGCCATGGTCTGGAGAGCTATTTTTGATGAAGGCCAGTCAGGACTCGCAACTGTCGAAGGAAAGCAAAAAGCTGACTCGTACATAGTAACTTTGAATGACTTCTGAAGTTCCGGAAGGTTGGAGCAGGTTCATACTTTTCCAGCCCGACGGGGCCGCAGTACATATAACTCACGTCAGTAAAATGGGGGAAAACTGCCTCGCAACATCGAAATATTCGATTGGCTCGCTCCCATTGCTGATCTGAACCCCAATAAAACGTTTATGATACATTGGTGGGAGTCTCTGCAAGTAGAGGAGTCTGCAACGCCTCTCAGAAACCGAGGTGTAGTATCCTCGCTGAATGACAGAATTTCGAAACTGAGCCGATCCGACATCTTACTGTGAATATGTTTAGTCGATGTTTTTCGGTCCTGAGCCATGAAAGTCCTTGAATTTTGTCACTTGGTGATGTTCTCACCAATGGTCTGGAGGTGGGCAGGAAAACATCTCGCTTCCTCCAGGCACATTATCCGGGATAAGATCGATAATCCTCAGTCAAATTCGGATCCGCCTACGATCCCAATATAACGATAGACTGGGCATATGCGTACCACATCTTACGAATCCACGTGTATGCGTTTGCGAGGCATTGCGGAAAAATTGGGGTGAGCTAATAGCGTTTCGTACATCGTAATACTGAGCTTGGAGTAAACCCGCTAAGGTCAAACGTGTTTTGGACATCTTTTGCCACCATATGTCTTTGCGCAACGGTAATCGATCACTGGTATAGGCGAAGCACACTCCGGTGAGGTCAAGGGTCACACGGGTTTATTGGTGTTCGACTGTGTCCCCGTTGACCTCAGTTGCTTACGCATCATGGTGATTATGCAATCCACATTCATTGGAGAATTACTTCATTGGACTACGTCAATCCCTTCTCGATGTGACTGTTACGGATGTGATTGAAAAATGTCAAACCATTGTGAATACTTTTTACTGCGTTCGATACCAGTTAACTCATAAGATGATGTGATTGCTTCCAGACAGTATTATCAAAATTAGGTTTTTCAGACAAAGAATATGAGTCAGCGAAAACAAATGCGGCAGAAAATGGGAGTATACATCTTGGTTGTATGTGATGCACTTAGCTGCATTGCGTAAAAGGTTTTCTAACCGTCATTGATTAGAGAGCCTGTGTACTCTTGGTGATTAAGTAAGGTGCAGCTGAGTATACTTGTGTTCCCCAAACCATTCACATACAGATTATTTCTGGAACAGATTTTCTTGTGGGATCCTTGATTGCTTTTTAGGCGACTGGTACACCACTAACTGAACCGGTCGCAACTTACTTCCAGTACGCATTCTGGTCACCTTCGGAAGAGAGAAATCAATTGGCCAATTTCACAGCACACTTCGTTTTGATAATTTAAATCATTGGAACCAACCTTTCTCTGACCTATCCCCAGAAATCAGTTCTTAAGTTGTTGAATACAGTTCAAGTTATTTAAACTTCGAGGACGAATTTGCTTTGAATAGGTCCTTTCGTATTTGAATCCTTTTTGTTACCTAATCACTAAAATTACTTTTATGGATGTTCCAGACACTAGTATGCCTCCGGATTTGAAGTCGGGTATGACTGAAAGACAGTTATTTATATAAAATAAACAGTTTGTTATTTCAGTGCCCAGCAAAGACATACAGTTTGTTTTCGGTGATTTCATTCTCAAGCCAATTACAATCACATTTATATGAACCAAATTAAGGGAAGGAAAAAGACAAATTTAATCTGTTAGTCAGTCAGTCCGTCAGTCACTCGATTGGTTAGCCGACTCATCGACAGATGAACAGGGGACATGGTGAAATCACGTGTCGTCGTCAGAGGCTTGGGTCGGCATCATATTCGAGCATGACGTCATTGACCTTCGGCCACGGAAGTTCAAGTGCTTGGACCAGCTTCTTTTGTGAACAAAGCTTGGGCAGCAATAGCCGGATGCTGATTGCCTCAGCCGTCGCTAGTGTCCTATATCTGACTGATTTTGTCTCATTCGGGTGAACCCTGTATAGGACACTGAATGATGTAGCCGGATCAGCCTTGTGGCCTGTGTCTAACAGATGGGCGAGAATGGAGCTCGATACATATATTCGCCTACGCCTTGTTTTCTGATGTTAATCAAGGGCTTTTCCGTTTACATAGAGTTTGGTTGAAAATGTGCGACAGCCAACAGATTTGTTGAATCCGGTCAGGGTAATGGAATTCAGTACATCATGAAAACCTCTTCAGTTAAGTGTGCTGACAGAAACACAACAATGATTTATAATGCTAAAGACTTGCGCTAGAAAATGAGGAAATACGATGGCCTCCAAAACGGGAATCGAAGGCTAATGCACACCATGGAAGTCCAGTATTACCTTCCTGTTCAGTCATCAGCAGCATTTCATGTGGTCGTTCCTATGCATATCACATTGGACAATTACTCGTACAATACATAGCATTGGGTCCAATGAGGGCTGCCTTGAGCTTCAGCCCCCCCCCCCCTCCCCCCCCCCCCCCCGAAACTGTGTGGTATCAAAGAGTTAAACTGGCTAGGGTGGGTACAAAGTAGCGACAGATTTACTCTGCCGATCTTTTGTAAAAGGGAAAATTTATCCTCTCTGGCTGAATTTGAAAACTAAGATAAGGTGCGCCCGTCCGATTCGTTTTCAAATATGCAAACAACGTGAACATTCTCAGTGAGATCAGTTTTCGTTTATGAAATCCAGTGCTTTTGCGGTGTAAGACGCTATCTCCGAACACATACTGACCTCTTTGATTTGGCTTTTGCTCAGGCTTATATGGGTGACACGGCAGACGGATTTAACAATTCTAACACATGGCTTAAAGATTACACAGCAAACCACTCGGCATGACCTTCACCCGTAAGCTTCTCCCTACCATTTTCATCAGCTTGCGTTGTCTGTATGTAAAAAGCAGATGAAACTAATCGAAAGTAAGGCATAATAATGCACCTCGAGTGTGTGTGTGTGTGTGTGTGTGTGTGTGTGTGTGTGTGTGTGTGTGTGTGTGTGTGTTTATATCTGTGTGTGTGTGCCAAACATGCCAAACTTAAGCTCGGTTTTCACCGGAATGTTCTACCACTTTGTGTCTCAGGGTTCTTTTTACTCTATATCAATTGTGATAGAGCTCGTGCCGTTTGTCATGCTCACTCATCCGAAGGTAGTACGCGAAATTATCATATTCGGTTTCACTTGAATTTGGTTTAGTTCTGTCTAGGTCACCAACAGGAATGCATTCATCCAAATGACGCACTATTTTGTGACCGAATTCAATATGCACACTTCTAAGAAGTTCCACAAATGTGTCTCTCTTCAAAATACTGTTTGACTCAATGATGATATTTTAGGAAAAAGGGTTAAGCAGTTGTTTTGCATTTCCATGGAGGCTAGTGATTCGTTATAATGCAAAAAAAGTAATTGAGCTATATTCGTCTATCATGTAAGGAGAGGAAAATCGACGACATTTTTATCACTTGTTATGAGATGATTCCACAGAAGTTATGCGCATTCTTTCTTCCCTTACTGTTTGAAAACTCTCGTGATTTAAGAAATCACGTATTTTCTATTGTTTATTCTTTTACAAGTGTATTAGCAGATAATTTGACGGAAGAGTCCAAATAAACAAAAAGTCAATCCACGGAAAATCACCAGTCAAATGTTTGCGATAGTGCACTCTGAAAAACGTCACGTAAGAAGAAAAACCTGGACGATTTGGTTCCTTCCGTGAGCTGATTTAACAAACCTGTCTGTTGTGGTTAAATACTAAAATATTACTTCACCGCGCACCGCCTTCTAAGAACCGAATAGGAAACTTTGTTTACGAACGTTTAACATAGAATCTAAACCATGAATCGCGGAACAGTTCATCCAGGGATCTTCGGGAAGTTATTTTCAGCCTCGGATTATGATAAAGAATTCTGCGCTGACTCAACTTACGTATCACGAATCCACCTCTAACTCATGAATCTGGTCACCGTTAGAAGACTGAGGTTACCAGTGGGTCGAATTGCTGTTTCTCAAATCACTGCTATTTTCATTTTCCCCGTCAAAGTCGACAGCTGTCTACCACTTTGTGTTTACTGTGCTTCAGTAGACACGGAGATTGCCCTTTGTTTTTCCCCACGTAACAGTGGAAAAAATAGTTTGTCGTTAACAAAATGTTCTTTCATTTGATTTACTTGTTCCTTCTTCACAATAAAAAATCGTAACTGATTCTTACCAGTTGAAAAAGGCGCATCATTTGCGCACTTCACGCATGAACATTGTACCTTGATGAACTGAACACGTGAAGACTGAAAAATGGGACAAACACGGTAAATTATTCGCATCTCGTGATGGACGACAAAATGGAACAATACAATCTTCATCCTTCTCCTTGTTGACTGTCACATTAGTTAGGTTTTGACATTCGGAATGAAATACTGAATGCGAGCATTCCGTATGAGATCCATCTCATCGTGAATTCAATGATAAGTGATAAAAATTCGTCCTGGCCTCTTCCTAGGTTTCCCAGGGTGCGTCACCACACGAAATTTAACGTTCAGTTGAAATTTCTATTTTACCATAGAAGTGATGGTTTGATGAAAACAAGTCATACAGTGCGCAGATTGTTTGTCACCTCTTCTCACTTCAGAGACATGAGAAAATCGTAGCATGACTGAAAAACCGCTTGTGTGAACAACTCTAAACTTTTTACAAAGGGCAACATTCTAGCTTGGATATTGTGTTGACACGTCGTATATCACATTGTTTGTTGATTGCACGTGTTATTCTGAATTCAACCCAGTTCATTGAGGCAAAGAAATAGTCGGTGAGCGCACGACTTTGACAGCTTTATTTATGGAAAATCAGGGAAACATTTCCCAATATAGTTTATCGTCAACTAAGGTGTAAAGTAGGTGGTTACGTGGTTCACGAATTGCAGTAAAATATTGTGAATTTGTGGTAAGAAAGTGACACCAGCTGCTCAGTTCATCCTCAATATGTACCCAGGTAGACTTCCCCTCTGTTACGGAAAACTTGCCGGTCAGTTACATCATCGGTAGCAAAACAATCCGCTGTCGACTGGATCTTTACCACAAATGACTTACTGGGTCTTGGGATGATGCAACACTGGAGATTTTACAGCCTTGGTTGTCTACTATCCTTTATAGTCCAGTGTTTAATCCCTTCTAGGGACATGCACGTTCCACTGCACTCTAGCGAAAACATAAGATTAAAAAAGTTCGATTACTAACAAACAGTAGTAGAATACCGATTGAATCATGGGGCCATAGCAGTTCACGTTTCAAGATCTAACCTACCAGTTACCTGTAACCCGCACACACTTTTCATGCTTCCAAGAAATTCATTTGGATACTCGACAGACAGTAAAGATTCACCTCTTTTTCGCATTGATCAAACGAATACTTGATCTTTCTATCACAATTAACTATTGTACAGCTGAAACGGACAAAAAATGTCGAGTCATTTTTTTCTCCAAACACCACTGTGGTACATTTTTTTATTGCATGCTTACGCGTGAGTGCAGTGGAAGGGACATTTTACGCCATAGCCACGAAGGCCCACTGCACTATTGGGGATAATCGTCAACCAGACCCTGAGACTTGGAGTGGCGGGGAACCACGTAAGGTCCCAATAGGTCAGGTGTGGTAACGATCTGGACAATGGTGTATTACTGTCTGTCACCAAAATTGTGCTTGAATAGCATTTGTGTTGCACAACTGTTTACACTCGATATCCTTGACTTTGAATTATAAAAAATAAATAATTCTCATTTGTGCTTCAAATTTGGCAATGTTTATACTTCTTTTCATCTCGGGACTACTATTTTTATTGTTTCCGTGGGACAATATTTCACATTTGGCTTCGAGACAGATTCAAAACCTTGCAGTAGTGCAGTATACAATTTCTGGATTTAAATGCCCATGGGTGTGAGGCTGAGGATTATGTCGAAAGATTGGATTTGCGGTTTATTGCCAGTGAAGAATTTTCTGAGGAGTGCAAAAGCTCAGTTTTCTTGAGTACGGTTGGAAAATCCACATATTCCTTTGTCAAGAACTTGTCATTCCAGCAGAAGCCTGTTCCTCTTAAATTAGAAGAAATAAAGTATCTTGTGCTGCTTCTTACAAACCGGTAGATTTTGAAACTGCTGAAAGTGCCATATTCCACCAGCTCTATCAGAAAGGTTCGCAGGATATTCGTGAATTTGCTCTTCAACCTCAAACACAAGATGCGCGTTGTATTTTGGGAGATCGACGAGAAGCACAACTTAGTGACCGTCTGATTGCTGGCATCAATAATCAACAGTTGCAACAAACATTGCTTCTGCTTTTCAGTCCTATTCTTCAGTTTGTTCGTAAAGTCCATATGCAATATCGAGATGTGAATAGTGCTACTGAACCCACCTCTCGTACCACTTTGTGTAGTCACAGCTCCGGGCAGGCCAAAGGTCATCCAGTGACTTCCGGTCAGTCTTGATCTCCGGGGGATCGAAATGATGCGTTTGAAGCGAGGACCAACCTTGGTCAGTGTGATTCCTTTGGAAAGCTACCCTGTCGATTCACCTATCGTTTCCGTGGAGCTGAGTGTTTCAAGTGTGGCGAAACTGGTCATTTTTATTCACTTTGTCGGAATTCCCGGTCACAATATTCCCATTCAGCAGACAACTTGATATCGGATGATCCCCACAGTTTTTCCCTCGCTGCAAGTGCACCATCACAGAGACATTTTGTGTTCCTTTCTGGTCAGTGGTAAAATTCAACATGGTTTCATTACTGACACCAGGAGTATTGAATCTTTCAGACCTGAGACAGTGGTGCGAAAAGCCATTCCAGATTAAGAGTTTGATCCCACTGATTCGGTTGTGTAGAATACTACCGGACATACGTTACCAATATTGGGAACCCGCACAATTCCCCTCGCAGATTTAGATGGCAATTCCTTCAATTGTGATTTTATTTTCACTCACTCAGGACCTTCCATACTAAGACTAAAGTCCATGAAAGACATTGGTATTCCCATTTTCCTCCTGTCTTATGATTGCTTGCCTCTACCTGACCTTGTTTTGCAATGTTGAAAAGTCGCTGGTGGTATGAAAATTCCTCTTGTGAAGCTCTAAGCAGACCGTGGTCCTGTGTTCGTAAAGTGTCGTGTTTTTTTCTGATGGTTTGCAATAACCTGGTAAACAGGTGCAGGATTCTTTAGTTTCTGCTCATGTGCTCGAAAGTATCAGTCATCAAAGTATGCCACTTCCATCGTTACTCCTTCGAAACAAGATGACAAAGCCCCGAGGATTTGTGGTGATTACTGTGCCACACTCAACGGCAAACTTCGTCAGCAGACATGTACGGCATAAGAGCCCAAAGCTGTATTATCCCGACTCAGTGGGTCAAGTTATTTCTTGCGTCTGGTTCTTAAAGAGGCCTACTGACAAATTTCTCTTCTTCCTGATTCTCATGGACTGACTACAATCGGTACTTCATTTGGTTTATATTCTTAAAACATTTTGGATTGTGTGCTTCACCAGCCATTTTCTAACTTCTAGTGAATTCGCTTATTGAGGGATTGGTATGTGTTGAAGTTTACCAAGTTGATGTAGTGTTCAATCACCCTACAAAAGCAACTATTGTTGAGAGATAGTGTTGATTTTTTCGACGATTTCGTGAACTAATTGTTGACACTAACCCATCCAATTTTGTTTTCAGTTCAGCATTTCCTAAATTTCTTAGTTACTTAATTAAATAAGACGGTTTTAAACCGGGTCCCTATCCTCCAGCTTCCTTACTTACCGTGCGTACTCCTACAATCTTGAACGAACTACGTCGCTTAGTTGAATATTTTCAGTATTTTTCCCTATTCATTCCCGAGTTTTCTACTGTAGTTAAACCGATCTTTCATTTTTTACTTGCTGAGACTTTTCATTGGTCTTCTGTACATGATCACATGTTGTGTGGCGTTTTGGACAATTCAAAAGCAATGCATTTCTACTTTCTTTTTCACCTTCAAAAAACTCCGCATTTATTACGAATGTCTCCCCTACTGGAATTGGTGCAGTTCTGAAACAGTACTGTCAGCCGGTTGTGTGTGTGTTTCATGTGGACCGCGTGCTGTCGAAGGAGGTTATTCCCAAACTCAGAGGGAGGCGTTAGCTGTTTGCTGGTCAATTACTGGTCTACACAATTATTTGTTTGGTTCCAAATTCCCAGTTGTTTCTGATCAGGGAGCACCACATTTTACCTACCGTTCATCCCAGTCATTGCATAAGTCCACTAGTTCTATGACGCAGCTTCCATGTATTTCCCTATCTGCATGTGACTATGACATTGAACACTGTCGTGCTAAACATATCCCAGAAATGGATTACATTTTTCGATACACATGTTTTACTGCAGGCTGTGAATATGCCAGTTTACTAGTTCAGATACTTTCTTACAAGCGCTAACAACTAATTCATGAGGTTAACCTTTGTTTTAGTCTAGTTTTGGTGACGCCAAAATGTAGATGGACACCAGTTTTCAAACGTCAATTTCCGATATTTTACTCTAGGAGAGAGGAGTTGGCCGTAACACCTGATGGCATATTGTGTCCAAATGATCCCATTGGTATTCCTCCATCACTTCCTTTGCCTAACCTTTAGTGATTTTCATTCTGGTCACTTGGAAGTTGAGAAGATGAAGGCTGTAGTTCGTCTCACCTGTTGGTAGCCCGGAATGGGTCAAGATATTTTTGGCATGCAATCCACTGTAAGTAATGCATACATATGATACATTATCAGCCATCGAAGCAGAGGCCCTGGCCTGTATTGTGCCGGCTGGCTATTGTGGCCTATTTCCAAATAAATACTGGGCTCTTGTGATTATTCACTCATAATCTGGCTGGCCAGATGTGTATTGCACTGCATCTGATGACGCGGACTATTCGACCAAAGCTGTACAAGATGTTCCTTTGCGAAGGAGTGCCAAATGAGGTGGTTACTGACAACGGTGATCATATTATGATTCAAGAGGTAACGCAGTGGCTAGAAAGTGTAGGATGCAGCTATTTAATCACAGCACCAGTACATCCTCGGAGTAAAAGGTTACGGGTGAATTTTGTTCTCACGCTCAAGAGTGAAATCAGATCGACCAACCCCTCCACATTTCAGGAACTCGAAAGATGAGTGGATAGTTTTTTGCTTCAATACGGGACTGCTGCCCTAGGCACCAAACACTCTAGTACAGCAAAGCTCTTCAAGTCTCGGATAACACCTTCAAGTTCGAGATGCCTAGAATCAGCTAAGGTACCATATCAACGAGGCAACGATCTACGATCAGCCTCTGGCATAGTTCTAAGTCAGCTCGCCATAAGCATGGTGTAGATCCTGGATATGGATGACGGTTCATTATTCCTCAGATATGTTGCGCAACTTTTGTGCAATGTTCCACAACTTCCAGTCGACGTTGAAACAAGAAATGTATCTGATTCCAATATGGATATGGTAACTGATAACGCTACTCTGTGCGAATGTTCACTCTAGCACTTCGAGATTATAACCATCCTTCAATCCATTCGAGCTATGGTGGGTGAGGTGATAGTGCGTGAACTGCATTCTTGTTACACATCTGAATATGTTCTATATATTTGAGTCTGAATTGTGGAAAATGAATAATTCCAATTTGGGCTCCAAATTCGGCTGTGTTCATGTTACATTTCATCTCGAAATGACTGTTCTCATTGATTCAATGAGACAGTATTTCATAACTACCCAATACATAGATTTCGGGAATTATAAATATTGATTCGTTAGTAGCATCAGATGAGGATAAACAGAACTCAGCTCCCAGCCGCTGTTCCACAGTGCAGCCGTTTTATCCTTGTTGCAAATCACCAGCTGCAGCGAACATCCTCCGAGTTCCTACTGGTACTAGAACCTGGGGTGTATGGTTTTTCCTATCACATATCAGGTTATCTGGCCCGAATCGTAATGGTTGTTTGTATGAATACTACATCAAATAGCACTTTTCTTTCACTGGTACTAAACGGTGTCGAAACCTACGACATCGATGTGACACGATTCTACTCTTCAGGGCTGAAAGAATAAGCGGCACTGATTGTTCCTTACAATGAGGAAATAGCTGTGCTTTGCTTTCGTAGTTTCCAGTGATGAATGGAGCTTTCATATTACATGGCTAATCATAAACTAATGAAATACTTTTTCCCGGAAATTCGATGTAAATGAGTTAAAAAATTCCTCTCTTGAAAACAGCACAGATCATTCGGTTCCAGCGTCGATCAAGTGATTTTCATTGTTGACCAAAAGATCAGACCGAAACATACCGCCACCGATCAGATTTGCTGCCGTATCTAGTTAGCATTCCATCAGTTCCTTTCTGAGACTGACCGCTCTGGGCTCTATTTTCCCCACCATCTCCATAACTAACAAAATACTGTGTTTATTCAGTTTCATACGTGGCTGTCTTACGAAAGTTAAGTCTGCACCCTGAGTGGAGGGTAAGATGATGCAGTCTGGCTTTGTATGTCTGTTGCCATGCAGCTTTTGTTGACTTCTAGATCCAAGAATGTGTGCTTTTCTTTGTCATCAAGGCGGCAGAAACCCTACGCCACTGTTGGCATAATGATCATGAACATCAACATATATCTGCTTCTCTATGAAGGCTGCACTGCTGCTTTTCAAATACTAACTCCCTGATGTGATTTGAGCATCTCTGTGCGTGACACGATGTGCTAATGTTACGTGTTCATCCACTGTCACAGGATGACAAGAGCCCGATTCATCCGAGATCACGTTCCTGCATAATCCCGACACAAGTGGATAGCACTGTTACTTACCACTTTATTGCTCACCAATGAAAGGAAATATATATATATATATATATATATATATATATATATATATATATATATATATATATATATATATATATATATATATATATATATATATATATATATATATATATATGCTTTTATTTATATATTTCTCTGACAACCCAGTACTAAGTACACATTCGTAGTACCAATTTAAGTACGAATCTGAGTATGTTCGAACAGAATACAGGAAAAAATATTCTCAAGAGTTGGGGTGAAAGATTTTGCATTACAACCGCTACTGACTACGACTTTGTTCTCCATACCACCAAGCGCTCTGTGAATCTGAAGATCCCCATCCATACACTCATAATGAGCTGATGAAGGCAAGCAATGAAATCAACTCCGACCGGTGCCGTGATATAGTTTTCCTCTACATTGCCTTTTCCAGTCAATCCAATCCAGGTGAACCAATCATGGCTTGGAAATCGATGGAGAGGCGTACGTAGCACATGTCCCAACCATCGACTCCGAAGTACCGATAACATCGCTTGTACCAAGTGCACAGCATGTTCGGTTCCCGAAACCCTCTTAGGGACTAATAGGTTGATTATTACATGTTGCCATGAAACTTGCGAGTCAGTTTGAAGTGGAACATTGATACCGTGGGGAGAGTAACGTTTTATTTTCTCTAATAACCAGTTGTTACATTTCACTCACTGAGAAAAAACTGAGGCCTTCCGATGCGCTAATAGTGAGTGGCAGTGCAGGCAGCTATACAGAAATCGGACTTCAAGAGTTGTCCTTTCTGAATTGCGGAAACAATTATTCTTGCATCCAAACTGTGTATGTCAGTCAGCAAGTTAAATTTCGAGACAAGTGTCACTGTACTTCAGGAGTCCTTGATGTTGTCTAAAGCATGTGTTATTCGATTACTGTCGATTCAACAAACGCACATTTAAGTCTTTGACAAAATGGAACGAACTGTGTATTTGAATTTCGTTTTAGAGTAATCAGTGCGCATAGCGCTGTAGAAAGCTGCAGAACATTTACCGGTATTTCAATGATCTAGGAAAACGTACCATAAATGATAGGTTGGGTTACACACCTACTGCAGAAATTGTGTTAGAGAAATTCATTTTTGAAATCATGTTTGTCTACCAACTTTCTCTTCTCTTTTCTATTATATCGACTAAACCAAAACTATTAGGACTAGTCTATCTACAGTCAGTCACTATCTGATGTCCTTTCCCACACTCTGAAAGATTAAACTTGCTATATTCCAAGGCAATTGGTCAAAGCTTCCACCCATTTTTCAATCCCGAAGAATTACTGGATATAAAAGACTTCCTAGAATCACCTAAATTGTTCTCCACCGATTTCGACAGTAATGCTAGAGAGTGAAATTTTCTTACTGGAGACTGAAATTTTCCCTGATCTGCCCTAGTCGTTTGGGATTCCCTGGTCTTCAACTCCTGATTTCTCTAATTTCTACTGCTTATTGTTAACGGAAGTTAGCGTTTGTCTCACTCGGCATTACAAACGACAGTAGGGTGGTGTTCTTGAGTGCGGTTGTTTCATAAAAATGCTCAAAACCGCTGTATAACAACGGGTCGACGGGATCATCCAGTGTAAGATTTACTGATAACAAAAAACGCCGTGTGCAAGCTCCTTCACAGTTATTCTCCTCACATCAATACATGGCCCTACATATGGCTCACTAAATGAGAAGTAAGAATGATAATCCAAATCTGTCTTGGTACGCGCTTGACTGCACGTTAAATTATTCAGAGTGTGGGGTGGTAAGGTGATTTCTCCTGTGTTCGAGAACAAGACGTGGACCAAGGTGGCTTTATTGCTTGCACAAGTTGTCTCTGAGCGTACAGGGGAGGATTACAGAGGGCGATACTCATGGTCTCTGCTGCGGTTGAGATGCGACTCCTGAAAATTCTTGATTACTTGCCCCGGACTTTGTAGATGGTGCGAAAAGCGTTTACCATCTCCACTGGGTGGGTCGGCTCAACAAATTATGAGCATACAGCACTCGGAACTGTATTCATTGTTCCCGTGTTCAGCCAAGCCGGATGGTACTCACGAACGAGATATGGTGTACGGTTCAACAGAGTCTCCATTTATCCTATTAGTTTGGTATTCCTGGTTGAGTGAATTACTTCGAATGCCTTGTAAGGTCACGCAAACCTTACCTGTCTACTTCCTTATTATGCGAGTTCGCTAGTCCTTCGCATTACGCGCAAACAACCCGTCCGTTACAGTGGTACTCCGCAACATGCCGCTGTTATCTCCGGGGCAATGTTTCCACTACCCATGAAAATGAGAAAACTATTGATGGGGGAGAGTAGTCAGCGTGTATTGGAAAAGAGTGTGTGTAGCTTGCGCAGGTAAAGGTCGAGAGGCCACTGTGCTTGACAGCAGGAGTTCGGATAAACAACCATGTGTGTTTAACAAATGAAGGTTAAATGTCGATTTGCGACGACGCAATGCTTAGTCTCGTAAAGATGTCCAGCAGTTGGTGACCTGATTGACCTTTACTCGGGTGATAATGCAAATGTGGTGAAATTGCTATTCATTCTCTCCCGAAGTCACTGTGGAATGTGTTCAGCCCTTCGATGACGTAATTATCTTTCAGGTTT
The DNA here is from genome assembly GCA_948099385.1 of Fasciola hepatica. Taxonomy (NCBI): domain Eukaryota; kingdom Metazoa; phylum Platyhelminthes; class Trematoda; order Plagiorchiida; family Fasciolidae; genus Fasciola; species Fasciola hepatica. The sequence continues at coordinate 2,765,225 of CANUEZ040000060.1, read as the reverse complement.
GCCTACGTAGGAGGTTGAGCACTCACATTTGAATTAGTACGCTCAGTTTCCTTTAACGTGGATAGGCGATGGTTCTTTCATCGATGGTCCAATAAACCTTTTAGTCTTAAATACAATTACCGGACCGACTGCATAGTAGGTGTGGCCGACTGCTGACTTCAAACGTAATATTATCACCTTTGTAAAGGAATTTTAGCTATACTTTCGTCTTAGACATTGATTGGAACATCCTTTATTGGCTTCATTTGGCGATGCTTCGTCACAGATGTTGCTGAATATACATTTTCCATCAGTTTCAGACATTCGACTTATTTTCTCAGCCACAGTATCCTCCATGCTAATCTACTGTGCTCTGTGAAACAGCTTTTGTACTGTGGTCATCTTGTACTTCATCGAAACGAAGCTGCTGAAATGGAGACGTAGCGCATCAGGCCTTAGCCAAAACCCGCAAGTCCCTAGCCATGACACACAACCCTTCAGCCACGACTCACCATTCTTTAGCCTCGATACACAACCTTTAGGTATGCCACTGCACGCCAGTCAGATAAAAATTATCGGGACATTACGACATCCAGATATTGGGACTACCTAATTTTTCTACAAAGATCGGTGTTGCAAAGCTGACTGGACAAATGAGAAAATGCAAATATCGTATACTGCGCAGTTGACTGTGTTAATGGTATCAAATGGTGTACCGAAAATTTATTGGAGAAGGTTTAAATGATGTCGCCGTATTGTCGAACCAAGTGGCACAGAAAGTATGACTGTTGTATTTTCAGTGATAGTGATGGTGGCAAATGTTGTAACATAAATAAACCGGCAATAGTGATGGGGGTGTACGCAGGGTGTTTGTGTGTATTTTTCTCGGACAGTTAATGTGTCCACTTATCTAAACAGTTAAGGAAAAAGTCCTTTATTTTTTGTTATATCGAGTCTTAATCTATGTCAGTGGCTTTGAATGCAAAACAAAGTACCGTTTTTTTACATTATGAATTTTTACTTGCAGGACTGCTTGTATGTGGAATTTGAACTTTGCATGGGACGAATCGTTGTCGTTGATGATATTTTGTCTGGAAGCCGTTGGGTAATATAACCAAGTCGCGGTAGTTTGTGGTTATATTCACCTTACTTTACCTGACACAGTATGCATCACCTGATAATATGATGCTTATAAAAGATCGTTTCGTTTTATCAGCTGGGAAGATCGACGGAGGATAACCGAATGTGCACAAACTGGAGATGATTTGAAGGGCATTGCCAAACAACTCGGCATTGAGATCAAAGCATACGTGCCATTGCTGTGGATCGGAGAATAGTACCCACACCTGGAGCCCAAAAGACGGAGTTCAACGGAGAGCTTGTCAGGCTTTTCCGTGAGGCGGTAGAAGAAACTCAACGAGCACATTGAAGCGGTTGAGGGGGAGGATGGAGAAAGATTTCCCAGGCACAATAGTCACTAAATCGTTCAATGATTGACCGACTGATGGTAAATGACATGTCGTGTATGGTGGTCATCAAATAACGTACCTTCCTGGTACGCTCGTCAATGTGGCTGAAAGTCAAATGTGTCATGTTTCCCACAGCTGGCCTCAGTTTTTTCACACAAAAGCTTTTTTCGATAACACATAAAATGAGGAATTGTCACAACACGTTCAAAAAGAAAATACCTCCGCCTTTGCTTTGCGACTTTGCTTTTTAGTTTGACAATTCCATTCAGTTGCCTAATCACCGATGAGGGGAGACAACGTCTGAGCAATAACCGTCAAGCATTCCCAGTTACAAATTTGAAAACTGAAGTCAAAAATACAGATTGCACGATGTGCGTCCTAGATCATTTCGCTACAGCTTTAGGAAATGTTTACTGCAGTCGAAGTGATTATTTTCAAAACCCATATGGCACGTTTACCATTCTCTTTCAAAACTGATCAATTATATTATATAAATTGTGTTCACGGGTAAAAATTCTTATTGACCACGTCGAATCCAGCTTGAAATAATGACTTCAAAGTCTACCTTGGACGGGTATTTCTCATCGAGCACATTTCATTAGATACTCCCCGTCTTTTGCTAAAAACGAAATAGAGTTATCCTCGCTTTGGTCGTGTTCTTGTTTTTATACATAGATTAACCTTATTTAGAGGCCCAGGAGAAAAATGTTCAGTAGTTGAGTTAGACATTTTTGGGTGGGGATTAGATAAGGTCCATAGACGGTGGCAAATGAACACAATATTATACTGGGCAAACAAACCTTATCTTCCGGGTTTGAGTTTCTTCTGGAAATCGATGGACATGCACTGCTGATCACACTTACACAGATTTTCACCCGCGAGTTGGGTGTTGATGCTGTAGCCAATCTAACTACCCACCATCGCGATGGACCAAGCCACACATATCTACGTCCTATTTTGGTCTTGTGCCATTTATGAGCAATTATCGATATATATTGAGTCTTCGAAGGGAGTATAATTCCCGTAAACATCAAATTACTGATAGTTTCGCACTATTTCCTCGTTGTCAAATTTTGTGATGTGCAATCAGTCATGATTGTCCCGTTTTCTCAAAGTTCGATTTGTCTTGTGTTTTCTTTACAAGGTTTTGCAACCGTCCCACTTTTTTCATTGTGTATTTTCCTCTATCCAAACAAAAGATCACAAAGATCACAACTCTTTTGCAGACTTGTGTCAATGAGGTTCACATTTTTTGTGTCCACGTGCATAAGACTCGAAAGCTCTGCGGGGATTCGTGCTGTATTACTCCTGGCATTGTTACAGGTTCGGTAATACTTTTCAGACCGTCTAATAGCTAAAGTATACTAAATTCTTACCTGCTGAAAGATGTGACTGATGTTAGACAGCTGGTCTGATCTGTAAATGTATTATAACTCTCAAAGATTACTACGTGTATGTCACCTTGTTACCTGACTCATAGTGGTACATACAAATACCTTACCTATGCATCTGTGAGCACGGTAGTTGATAGACTTTAAGATCCAGTCTAAGAAGCAATTGCGCATCACAGGCCGAATGAGAGTGCCCGTAGAATCAGGGAATCGCGGACTAATCTAGCTTTCCATTGGCTTCTCCACCGCATGTAGTTTCCAAGGCCAGTAGTGGCTGCTGGGTCCCTAAATGCAGTCGACTAATCAACAATGGCGTCATTCTCGATAGGTTTTCCCACAGAAAACTTAATATCAAAATCGATTTTTGTTTGACCTACTATTTTTATCCTTAGAAAACATCTCCTAATTACAAATCTACACAAACAGAAGCTGACATACCGAGGAACACACTTACCATGTTGCTTTATTCATTGGAGTTTCCACTCCAACTGCCTACCTGAACAATCAAGTGCAAACCTATCAAAGCCTTGTGTTTGAGGTGACATGAGGCTTTGCGAATAGTTGCTTTTACCTGGAAGATATCCCATTGGCCAACAAAAGACAGGAACACAACTTTAACATCATAATGTCTTCCAGCTCCTCTCTAACCAAGACGTGGAGATCAGTCACTCGTTCGGTTCACTTCTGTATTCAAAAATTACCCAATTTTGCTCCGATAACCTTCCTATTGTCGGACAGAGTAAGAGATACTTATGATTCCCTCGAGCCTCAGTGGCATCGCCAGTTACACCTTTTCGCCTGCTTAGTAAACTTCTACTGACAGTTTATTCCTTACTGAGCTTAGCCAGGGTAGTAATTGCAGATATTTCATTGGAGGAGTGGAAGTTTGAGCTTACAGAAACGGAAAATACAGCTTTCATCAAATATGAGAGGGTCAGTGACTTTTTTTGGCACATCGTAACCCACGATCTCACACCATAGGTTAGTATCACATCTCGGCGAGGACTGGTAGCATTTACCGTCTTCCTCGATAAGCGTACAACCCGCTGATTACCGGTACATTTGGGGGAGAGCTACTGGCACTTCGACCGTGAATTATTTGATTCCGAAGTAAATCCGAGTGCTCTGAATTCGAAGTTTCCACAAACCAATAACCACTGATGTTGAAAGTGCGACCAGTCTCTGCTTGCTTTACCACATACATTTTGTCCGAAAGAAACTGTGAACAAAGGAAAGCTTCATTGAACATGCATCCTCTTGCGTGAATTGGCTTATTTCGGGATCAAAGCCTGTCAGCAACCCGGATTCAGTGGTCAGCGTGCAAACCTTCCAGCTATCGTCAAAGCTGTTCTTCACTCTCACTATCCTTAGTCTTATTAGCTATGTTACTACTGCGACATATCACAAGACTGTTTCAGAGCGGTAATAACAGCTTTCTACTGCTGTTTAATCGTTGACAACACTCAGTCAGGCAGAAAAAATAACTTTCTGTCTGGCCTAACATCTGGAGCAACGCTCGATAATAGACCAAGCTTACCCCAGTGACTGTCTACCGGTCTATGTCACCACTATCTCTGTAGAACGCATTGATGGCACAATCAGCCGGAGTCATGTAAATAGCGGGAATCCCACTTAAATGTTTTGCATCCGAGAGACCGACCGCCCGCAGCTTCCCTGTAAGCAGAAGGTTCCCTCCTCAATTCCTGCTTACGGAGCAGAATTTCGGGGGCGGAAAATGCAGACTGAGTTTCCATTATGTACCTTCATTTCTTTTCATGTAAACTCCAATAAACATACACAGCTTCTGGATATGTGCAGGTAGATTTTGTGAGGCAACTGTCATCTTTTGAGCCTCACCCATGCGCACTCAAGTGGATCTTTTTGGTAATTGTTTACTGATCTATCCTGTCTAACGAAAAAGCGGGCAATTCAATTCTCGGTTACCTCATTTTAAAGTAATAAAGCCTGTCAATCTTCTTCCCAGCCAAAATTTAAGAGTGATACTGGGCTAGTGTTGTTATTGTTCGTTTTGTTCACACAATCGAGTCATTCACTTCGAATAACTAAAATGGATTTTCCATAAACCCATCCGTATGTGCTGAGAAGATCGGCAATCGCATCTGTTCTGATTATACTGCTGCTGTCTACCAGGTTATTAGATGGTTCACTGCTTTGCTTCAGAAATGAAGTATTTTTCCTTTTTTCGAGTTTCCCCACAACATTCCCAAAATTGCCTGTAGATTCTCCGACTTGATTGTAGGTGGCTTTATACCACTGACCAGCTCTTGTTTATCTGACATTTTTCGTCATCACCCAAACATTTTGCATAGATTCTCAGACATATTGTATCAACCTAAGCTATTGGAAACACTAGGACCGAGACATACTGACTCGGCTTCCAAGAATTTTCATCAGATGAAAGCCCTGTAAGCTATATTTGTAGACTGACTAACTGTGGTCAAAGTGATTACTCAGTAGCTTTGGGAAGGTGTTTGCTGAACTCATGAAGTTTCCGTTAATTAGCCGTGAAGAAGAATTTATTTAGTTTGTTCAGTTGAGCTAATGCAAGCACTAACTTCTGTCTTACTGAACATAACGTTTGGACTCATAGTTTCTCGCAAATCGTGCTTTTCTAACCTATAAGTGTAAATATATATGTCAGAAAGATGGTTACCGAAAACAAGATTGTTCACCATTTGTGTTTTCTCAATATTTTGAGGTGATCCGAATGGTAAAGGTCGTTGATCCCGGCGGGATTCGAACCCACTCATGGTTGTCACCCTCCCCTTAGTGCCGCGAGCGCTCCACCGACTGAGCTACAAGGCCATGCCAAAGGGGTTTTGACTGTCTGCATATGGATCACACATTATACCTGCCCAAATTATGGTGAAATCCGATCACTCATTAAACGGACTATTAACGTTGTTTGAAGCCACAACGGAAAATGTTCGAATATCATGTGACGCATATGCTTCACTGCCTTTATCCGCCTATTTAGACAGCTGAGAATCAGCATCTGAACAGACCGACACAGAGGTGAACCAACTCTTCCAGCGACGATGACCGTCTCCCTTGCTCAGTGCTTGCTTTTGTTGACCAAGTTCGAGCGCCTACTAATTGTTAATATAAGTATCACGAAGTCAGATTAAACGTATTTCTTCATCTCGCAGTCTCAGCGCCCGACTCAATATTGAAAACCATGAAAGCAATGCACAGATGTTTGGCCTTCTTTAGGAATCATCAGCAGTGCACAACTATCGAGTCCAAACGGGGGCTTGAGCCCTGGGTGAACGATCGTTAGCCACACTAGTTAGTCAGACGATGTGATAACCTTTAAAATAAGATTGCAAGATGGCTCTCGACTACATGTCCTTGATGTTTACTGAGTGATCAGCGAAGAGGCGGCGGAGATCATGTCTTAAAATTTCCGTTGTTTATTGTTAGGTCTAACGTTACACTGAGCTTTTCGAAGCCTAGTGATTAACTGACAAAAATCGGATTCCAACAAAATATTTGCTTATACTCGGACAGCCCTTGAAGAGGTTGCGTATTCTGGCAACTTGTTCCCGCTCTCCAACATATCTATCATACTAGTCTTTAATATAAATGTTTTAGAATTATTTTTAACGAATAAATTCCTGGGCCGCTGAAAAGGTTCAGTTCAGTTCAGTTTGCACAAGACTTGGTGTGGCTAGAGCCAGTCGTGTGAAATCCCGTTCGCTGATGTTATAAGCATGGCAACAAATTAGAGGATTTTCCTGCAATTACAGAAGCAACCCTTGAAATAGAATTCCAATGATCAGCTCCCAATTTAGTTACCAGACAGGCCGACTGGCAGTCTCAACTACTCCGAGGTGCAGACGAAACTACCTCTAGTTTAAAAGTGCAGCCTCCCATATGCGGTGGTTTTTTCACTAGGAATAACAAAAAGCCCCTGGCAACGTCGGTAACGAATACCAGGAATTCGTTAGCGACAAAAATAAAAAGTCACCTTTAGACTCATGGTCATTATGAGCGAAATACTTTCCTCAAAGCAACTAACCTGCCAAAAGTTCTCACTCTTGGTCACTTCATTCAGTCAAACAGTGAAACGAATGTAACTCTTACTATCAGAAACATTCCCTCTGGATCTGCCACAAATGTGTTAAGGTAGGTCCGATTCAGTTTCTTGTCAAAAGTAAGTGACATGTTTGCCGAATAATCGTCCATAGTTTCAAATTAGCCCCTAGATTGTAGATGCCTCATTCTGGCCAGTGTCAATTTCAATCCTTCTCGCTATACTACTTGTTCTTTTATGGGAAATTCTTCTGCATCGGCATTCATTGATGATGGACATCTGCAATTCGGACTAGCATTTCCTGGGAAAGATTTTTAGGAAACTAATCTCTCCTTACGACCTCAACCCACTACCATTTCAGTTAGAGGCCTCACTTGTCATCCTTTACGCGTTAGCTGCGTGTGACCTATTCCTCTTCGATAAACAATCCAATATGCACGATTGTCCTCTTGTAATTGACCATGACATCTTGGTTATTGCTTGTTTTACTGAAACTTTATTGAATCTCAACAGTCTTGCTTCCAGTGTTTATTATTGATTGTTCTTGAGTATTTGATAGTCTGTAGATGGCTCCCGGAACTATGAAACGCCTTGGGCACTTAGAGTTGATAGAAAAAGTTCTATAGAATTGGTTACTTAAAGGGGTATTGTCCACCTAATACTAGTAATAATAATAATGGTATATTTCAAATGAGCCTGAAGCAAGCTACAGTGCACGATCAGATGATCCAGTTTAAGCCGGATAAGGAATTTGAAAGATAGTAGGACACGTGTACACAGAGGGATCACGGAGATTGTTTGCGCGGATCAAAGTGAGGATAATGCCCAGAAAATTTGAAGGTCAAGGTCAAGGGGTCAGTACGGCTTATGGCTGGTAAAATTGGTCAGCAAGGTGGATCATCTGCGCAAATAATACCGGAGGTGAAAAAAACCTCCGGGAATTAGGGCTGAGTCAACGGATTTTCTCTAAGCTTTCCTGAAAGGAAGGGTTTTTCAAAGGAGGTTCGAAGAGTCATTGCATGCTGCAGTGTATAAAAGGTATAAAGACGGAAAACTGGAAGATGTTCAAGAATGGATCTTCGGAGATAAACAGCAATGAGTCAGTCGACCATATGGTGGTAAAAACTTGATGGCGGGATGCCAACGGTGGCAATCACAAGAACAGTTTACGACAGATCCTAGTGAGAGAGGGTGCAATTTCAAGAGCAGTGGCGGAAGAAATAGCGGGAAGAGAGCAGGGTAGCTTTGGGTGGGTTATTTACATTGTTGCTAGCATGATACGAAGTAGCAACAAGAAGTTGGAATAATGGTCATGAATCGATGTGAAGTGCAATTGCAAAGGCAGATGGCGCACAGAAGCGGTAATAGAGTGGAGAGTAGATAACTGTCCAGGTGACCGTTCTGAATAATGAAACATACAATGTCGTTGAATAGAGCTATGAAACCAGTGGTTGGGACAAGAAAACGGGATCGGAACATGGGATTTGGAATAAAATAAAAAACAGTTGGCCGATGTGGCAGTAGAAATGGAAGGTTCAATACTGATGGAATCAGTGGTATAACAAGTGAGAGACAATTCCAGAGGGACAGGGGTGAGGGAAATCAAGGTGATTTTGAAGGGAAGTCAAGAGGATTACAGGTGGTGGGACGCGAGAAATAACTACGTGAAAGTAAAAGATAAATCAATATGGAGTGCCGAAAAGTAACAGCTATTACGAAGATGTATAGTTAGCCGAAGGGATGACAGAATGGAGGGATGGCAGGTATACGTCATTTAATGAACACTGAAGTAGGTGTGTCATGTAATAATGACGTGTGATTGAAGCTGCGTGACACGTACCTGAGAAGGCTAGGGAGTAATAACAGAGTGCATGGATGCTGGGTACTTATGGAATCTTGTATATATCAAGCCAGATAAAGTGAGTCAAACGAATCGAACTAGTGGCGTTTCTCGTGGGAGAGAGGGAAAGATAAACTATGAAAGAAAGGCCGGAGAAAGACAGGTGGGCTTTCAGCAGTTTATACTGTATAGCAAGTGGATAATGGTTTTTCAGCATGAAGGTGGTAATTGAATGATGAAGAAATCTCGGATGCTTTGGAAAACGATTGCATGGGCGAAGAGCACGAAACGGTCATGTTATTGCAGGTGGACGGTAATTGTACAACTTGTTGACCATTTTGACGGGTGCCTTGAGGTACGACACCGACAGAGCTGAATGATAAATATAAATTGTGGCAATAACTGTCATCTATACTACGCACTGTGCGTAGATGCTGCTAAACCCTCCTCGACGTAAGTTATGCAAATATCTATTGAGAGTCAGGGCTTTTAGGTGGAGTGGCCAGTTGAACAAGTGATGACCTGAATGGAGTAACAGGCAGGCTCATAGAAGCTAAGAAGGGCACTTATGAGAAGAATAAGAATGTGGCTTGTCTGAGCTTACACCGAGTGGGTAGTTTACAGTGTCGTCGAAGCCAGAAAGTTGGTTGGTAACGCCTTCCGATGGCTCACAGAAAGGATGGAAACTAGTGCGGTGAAGATTTGTGGTTGTACCACTGCCCTGCTTTTACTTTTGGTCTAAAAAGGGGGAGTGTGAGTTTGGTGGTAACGTGACGTGCCATTTGGTGTTTGTCGTGGGGGCTAAAACTGCTAGGAGGAGAAGCTACTGGGGGAGATGGTAGAAAGGGGCGTTTATGTGGAATTGGGACCGGGGGTGTGAGTTAGTCAAACCTAGGTCGGCGGTTTGCAAGTAGACAGCATGGCGTGCTGGACCCATCAGTGGCATCTTGCCCGTGGGTCCCTGAGTTACCTTCGCACGAGCTCCAGTGCGGTCAGCTTGCACGGATATGGCAGAGTTGCGTGTGAGTGATTAAAATATTTCCCGGTGAAGAGGTGTTTTGTCCTGGAATATTTTGATACCAATAAAAAACGAGCCAGCAGCAGTTGTAGGTTCTTTTTCAATGAAATCCCCAGCTGTTTTTTCGTCCATGAACTGGACGTAGCCTTCTGCCACTTCATTCATGGTGGGCCAAATTGCGCGAAACGAGCGTGTGGTGTATAAATGACGATAGGAGCATACGGTCTAGAGCAATAAGAACCACGGCATTTTTGGAGTTGGTGACTCTGTGGCATATTTTAGTCTCTGCAGAGTAGCGGAGGAGTCTGCCGAAACTAAGCTTTTGGGGTATGTAGTGGCTACGGGGTTGAGGAAGGTAGCCACAAGAGATACCTGTGAAAGGAATTCGCCAATTACGGTAATCTTGTTTTTACTTACAGTGAAGCTCTGTTTGAGGTCATTTGAACTAATAGAAGCTTCACTGTTGACATCAACAAGAGTGACAGCTCACGACCCAATTATTGTGAGGGGTTCGGTGTGTTTGGATTTGCTCAGTTTAATGAATCGGCTTTCCCGAGCACTGGTGGAGGACCGGGTTGGCATGATTAAAAAAAAGTGGGATGGAGGTGTGAATTCGTATTTCAGTAGAATCTATAGGGGCTACCTTCCTTGCCCAGCTTACGAAGAAATTCCTCTGGTAAGCAGTCTTCATATCTATCTGTGTGTCACTGGGGTACAGGCACGGCGTCTATCACTCTCGTGCTGTCGCTACCTGCAAAAACAGTTCAGCGCCTTCTCAGATATAGCTGTCTCCTCTACACCCCAGAGTGGGGTGTGGTCACCAACCACTATGGCACAACAACAGCCACCGAGACAGTGCGGTGACAGTTTCGGTGTTGTTTCTGATCGGATTCTGGGCGGTTTCTGGACGGTTTCCGAGCTGTTTGCGCTGACCGTTTGAAACGCTTGTTATGCTTCGGTAATTTCTGCCACTTCTTTCAAATTATGTTTGGCGATGCCCATTTCTATCTCCGAGGTTATGATTTTCCGACAAATTGTCCTAATTTTACCCATTTCGAGTGCACGAAATAGAGCCATAAATAACGAGGTACTTCATGGCATTCCGATGAAGTAAACCAATATATAGAAGTGAAGCACCAACTAGGCGTTGTTCATTAAGCCGGTTACCAATTTTCCCCCTACCAATTCATTTTTGATCCGTGTAAAATTGGTACTGGACAAACCGATCGGAAACCATTCAGGGATTGGTGGTAAGAACGGGCTGTGTGCTGCAAGGGTGGCTATCAGCCGCACCGTAATGTTGTTAGGGCAAATAGATCTCCACTTCAGTTCAGTTCAGTTCAGCTTTCTTGGGATAGGCAGTGTCCACGTTCAATCGAGCTTCCAGAATTCCTTTATTGATACCCACACCACTGGGCCGTGTATTTCGTCGAATGCTCACAAAAACGAGATGGAAGCGTAAAACCTCATCGCTTTTCTACCGTGAGGGGCACTTTAAATCTTAAGCGTCCACTGAGACAGTAGGCAGTATACTAAAACTTCAGTGGCAGCACACCCCAGAGGGATCACATTGCTGCCCTTCAGCCATTTAGTGGGCATTCTCAAAGCCCATCACCAGGTAGTATATTCTACCACTTACTATCCAGCGCACTCTCGAAGGACTGAACGGCCTTTGGGCCTGTATTTCCACCAGGCAGACTGTTCCGACTATTCACCACCATGCCGCTAAAGAAGTGCGACCTGGTTGCCAACCTTCGGATTTGTGGGTAATATGAACAGGGGTGAACACAGTTATAAGTCTGAACAGTGGGAAAAGCAAAAAATACGGGATAACCTGAATTTCACGTCAGGATGACTTTGACGTGATCCTCCTAGGGTTGGTTGATGGGCCACCTAATGAGCTCAGTCGATCGTAAATCAGGGCTGTTTCTGTCTCGTTTGCCTGGGACGTTGACAACCTTTCACGTCCGTCTGTTGCAGCCTCACTGTTGCCACGTGTTGAGTGGCGTAAGGTGGGTGATTTTCGTAATATCGTGTGGGTCGTTTTGATAACGCATTGCCACTGATACGCTTTTTTCCGGATAAGATTGGATCAGACCAGATCATACGGTGTAGAGGCTTGACCCGAACTTGCAAATAGTATCTCACACCCAGAGCTCCAGGGAACCGCATGTGTTGCAACAGAAAAATGAAACTGCATTTGTTTCCGTGGTCACGGCGATGCCACTAGTTTCCAGCTGCCTGGCCGTCCTTTTCCTCTTCCCCGAACCATGGGGACACCAGTAAAAGCACTACCAACCTCAGACCACACCGAACTGTGAGACACATTGGCACCATAAACAGTCTTCGTCGGAGGTGAGGCCTAGTCCCTTACACCCTTTGGCTCTCTATCTAGCCTGCTGTGATGGTGCTTACAAGGATGATACTGAAGACATTCTGTCTTTTTACTGCATTTGCGGACACGACCAGGAGGTGAGGTAGCGCAATTAAAAGGCGAGACAAAAATCAAACAGATTTTGTACAACAATATAGAATAAAATGATAACGCGTGGAAAGAAGGCAAATGACAAAGGGAAGTTCAGCAATTTGGAAGCCTTTTTAAGTAGCAGTGACGGTGGCTTCAATGAGAGTGAAAATCTGCTAACTTTGGATATCGGATATAGGATACTTCACCGCGCTTGGACTCCAACGACAACAAAGCATGAACCAACGTGAGCTACGTATTTGGCTTGATTTCAGGGGAAGCTGGTGGATTGTTAGCAATGTGGTACGTCATGTTTTGTGATGCCAGGGCGGTGGATCCCTGCAACCTTTCGCACAAGAACTCACCTCGTGTATTTTTTCCTTTCTGAACTTTGATTTTCAGGAGATGAGCCTTCTCATTATCCTCCGTTGCTCTTTTTAAAACCCCATTCAACTTTTAGCAGACCAGTATTGCACCTTATTTTTTTCTCCTGGTTCCGTGGTCAGGGCTTGATGGCTCCCTTTATCACATCACACTGAGACCGCAATTAGCCACGATGGGGCCAACCTGAGAGTACATACTATCGGCCTTTGGTTTTCGGCCCTTTAGGAACCTTCCGTCAAGCCATGGATAACTGCTTTATTACAGTGACCTATTTGGTGAGGGCAATAAAAGTGCTGCTTAGTCGGCTTGTGTTAGTTTATACCAGTCTCCTCCCCTATGGTCCTGCCTCACATGTCGCAGCCATCGAGCCTTGTGCGCGGCCATGTGTTTTTTGGTCCATGGTAGTGTTATGCAAGATCGTGGATAAAACACGCGAAGATAGGTACACTAAATGTTTCTCCGCCAACCTGTGAAACTGGGCTTCAACCTGCTCCCGCAAGTTAGCCAGAGGGCCGAGTTTCAGCACCATCCACACAAGAGCTTCGCTGCGCCTCCCAGCCCCTTCGTTTCCTTGTGAAACTCATTTTCTTGTAACCTTGCGCTCTATTTGTCCTGTCACTCAGGAGGTCATGAGGTGGTTTGTTGTTCTACATCGGGCCTTCAAGCAAGCTGTCCCAGTGGGCACCTAACTTTTGGAATCGTCTACCGTCCGGGCAACCTCCACCGAAAACGGAAGTTTATTCCATCGGTTCACCACTCGTTGCGCGAAGAAACTTGTCCTAAATGGAGTTTCGCAGCTGATCTTTGTTGACGTTTATACGCCTACTTTTGAAAAGCCTCTTGTCACCGAGTAATCCAAACTTTGGCATCCCTAAATGTTTGGATCAAATGCGGGAAGTGTTGGTCTGTCCTGAAGAGGGATTGGCAGACGGTCAGATAGAGTCTGTGCTGAGTAAAAAAGAACATAGCGTTGACTTTTCCTCCCTAGCCAATAAGTAATTCCGTTCGTTTTTGCTCGGGCATCGACTCTTGTATGCAAGCAAGCGTTTTTTGTCACTTTTTCCGAGCTCTGATGATACTGTTTCTGGGCCTTGAAGCACTAGCGTTGATGGCCAGTATCAACCGCCATGCCTTTTGAGATGTTTCACGTAATCCTAGTATACGCGCAAGATGACATTCTTTTCCGCAGGATTTTAAACGAGACTTTTCATCGAGAGGCTCACTCAAATGATTTGCCCTTTTCTGGTGAAGGGTCCAACAGGGAGGCATTTTGGGCGACTTTTGTCACTAATGGACCATGGTACGATGAAAACCCCCGGAAGCTTCTCACTTCCCCAGTTCTTTCTGTGGGCTATGATGCAACTTGCTCGAAGTTTTGGATCCTCATGGATACTGGCCATCTAGATTGTATGTTCCAGATGGGTCGTCTGTGGCTGGATGAAGTGGTACATTTTAGGCTGCAGTCGAGTGCCCATTTCCGCCAGTCTTAACTTCAAAGATACCAGATCCTCCGCACGATCCCCTCCAGCAGTCCCTCGTAAGATAAAGTTGCCCGGACAAGCCGAAAATTTATGCGGTGTCAGGCCCTGCTAGGTTAGTGGCTTCAGGCAGTGGAATTTGGCGGGTGAGCTTACCAGCTCGAAGTGCATAAGTCGAAACTCATACAACCCCCGTTTTGGGTCGATCTGCCCTGGCCACTCCTTTTTTCCGGTGTCATGTCGTTACCTCCAAGGTTCCTAAACATGCTGAGTGGGCCAGAGTGTTGAAGAGGTCATTCAATCCGAAAAAACTGAAACGGGCCTTTTTGTAGTCACCTGGTTCATTTTGCGGTAGTCCACCCATGACCGGAGCCAGCCCTCATTTCCTTTACCAAAACCAAAGGAGCGGACCAAGGAGAGTTGGATGACCAAATCAACTTTCTTTCTTCCAACTGCTCGATGGTCTCCAGCGGTTCAGGCCTCCAGGGTGACAAAGTACGCCTTTGGGGGATCTTTATAAGAGGAGCATTCCCGATTTGGTCGACACGCCCTTCCCAGCTGTGCGCGACTCCACGTGACAATTTGGGCGTATTTTGAAGTGCTTGTTCCAATTCAATGGCTTGCGCCCTCGGTGACTTGGTTTCTGTCCGCGTCGGAGTGTCTGCTTGACCCCCAGGAACGGACAAGTAATTTAGTATAGAGAGGTTTGCCTTTGCCTCCTGTGTGACATTTCTTCGAAGTGATATCGCGTCAGATGATTTCTTCGGCAGGAGTGCCGTCAGATTAATAGTGCCATAGGTCTCCTGGAGAATTTTAACCGGGTTGTGCACTTAAACTGTAGATTTTAGGAAAGCATGAGCTTGTGCCTTGTTCGATGGGTTTCTATTTCGCAATACTTGTAGGGTATTGCGTCCGTTTCCATAGCAGAGCAGCCCGCTTGAATCGGCTGATCATAGTAGGAGTTTTGTTGTGCACCTTTTATGCCCTCGGCAGCATCTTACCGCATCAGGCCGTTGGATAGGCGTAAAAAAAGGACGACGTCTTGGGAGAAGTGGAAGAGACATAGATGATTATTATGCGCCGGGAATCTCGTCTCCGGACTTTTCTTCGCGGACCACCAGGGTTACCTTTGCCGGACCAGTTGGATCTTTGGTTGTGATAGTCTTGCCCACGAACCCTTGATTGCTCACGTATTGCCGGTCGCCACGGTCCATAGTGGAGTGAGTGACGTTCGGTGGAGGATTCGTCGTCCTTTTGACGGGAGATCTCCGCGTGTGCCCTCTCAAGCAAGTCCACCTTGTTTGCCACTGCATCTTAATTTTGTGGTGGTTGCAGACGAGAGTCCTTCTGTATTCTGGTAGAAAACATCCCTCTGAGTAGCTGCTGCAGAATGCCTTTGTCTTGATCTCCGACAGGCTCGTCCGCAGAGCCATTTTCTGCCGGATGAGGCCTTTTCGAAAAGTTCGCGCGGGCTTCTTGGTTTGGAGGTTGCTTGCGAGTGTGGGGTTATCACGGAACCTAGGGATCGCTGCCACTTTAAATGCACCGCCTACAGAGAGGCTGTAGATTAGATCCGCAAGTTCTTTTCGCGACGAGGTTGTGGAGAAGTATTTTGGTTGGTTCCAGCCACTGACAGTTGATTCCCATAGTCAGTATATCCGGGACAAGAACGGAAATGATAGATGGATGTTTCTGAGTGTTCTCAAAGAACTGGCCTAAGATAGTAAAAATACTAGCACGACGTCAGAAGAGGTCTGACGCACCCACGATGCGAGTGTATCACCGTCTTTCGAAGGTCTGCTTCCGACGTTTGGCTTGATAGGGTCGCCACATTGTAGTATGTTAAAGCAGAACCCCTGAAGCCCTCAGTGGAGGTTGTATAATGAAATTCATGGCAACCGTCAAGGACGGGCCGTCCTAGTTTTCAAACTCATCTTCTTGTTACTCTGAGTTCAACACAACGCACGTAGTGTTACTTGAGATAGCACGAACAAGAGACCGTCGGCAGTAGCCGGAGAAGTTGGGCACTTCAAGGCGGTTATTTTGGTTTGCTCACACACTTACAACAGAATACAAGGTACTGCATAGGCTCACATTCTTTCTGGTTCATTCTCAAAATTGGTGGATTCTTAGCAGATTAAAAATGCTGCTCAGCGTCTAGCCGTTCTGCTTGGGGAAGTGTTTAATATATTTCCTCAATTCCTAGCCACCTAAAGCCAGTCTATTGGCCAGAATAACCAGAACAGAAGTGCCACCTTTTGTAATGGAAAATGCATTACCACGAATGGATCACTTTTGGTCCCTCTATGAGATCCCAACGGTTTCATCTGGCTTTCGACGACCTTCGTTGCATATATATATATATGTATATATATATATATATATATATATATATATATTTATATTTACACCGGCTTTCGATTGACCAAGGTGAACAAGCAGCGACGAAAATCCCAACTTAGGGAATGAGGGCATAAAACGATAGAACAGACAGCCAGTGAGAGCAAGAACCCCGAAGTTTCTTCATGGCTCTTTACCAAAAAAGGCATATTTGGGGGTTTCTGTCATTTTGTTTGTCCGAACAACATTTTTATGGTTACAAGGCACTGGAGTTCAACAGACGTACCACACAGCAGTCACATCACTGACTTTGATTCCTAGCCATGTCCCTCATTGCCTCTAAACAGTGATGGTCCTAAATACTTGGGCCCCAACAAGAGAGGTGGGAAGCACCAACAGAGGTAATACCCATGTTGGTTTTTTACACCCCCAAGCCAAGCCATGGTATGACCACTTCGTCCAACGAGTGCTAGTAGAGCGCGTAGAGGTAGACGATGGGTTGGCACTCGTAAACCATGATCGAACCACCGGAAGTGGTGAAG
Source organism: Fasciola hepatica (assembly GCA_948099385.1). Lineage (NCBI taxonomy): Eukaryota > Metazoa > Platyhelminthes > Trematoda > Plagiorchiida > Fasciolidae > Fasciola > Fasciola hepatica. Next base: position 2,748,263 of record CANUEZ040000060.1, on the reverse strand, counting down.
AGCGATCACTTCGCTAAGAGAGAGGCTATCAGTGCCTAACACACCACGTCGAACCTCCTAATCTCTCACCTGATGTTCCCACCTAAGGCAGGCAACGTCTCGTGGACATCAGTTGTCGAACACAGAAAAACGGTGGACATCCCGAACACTGAGTGGTCGGGCGTCGCAGCCGCAGAATAAAACGCTGCGAACCTCAGTGACGCACAATCGCTGGTAAAGAGAGAGCCGAATGTCACGGCTGAGCCACACTAGTTGCAGGTCTGTCAGGACTGCTTAACCTCTAGCTGTGCTTGAAGTGATCCGCTCCCCAACACCCGCTCCCGTTGTTCGCAAGCTCCCAAGGTACCTGAAATTGTCGACTCATTCAACCTGAGCATCATAGAGGGTAAGCACAGCCCTATTTCAGTCTTGCCCTTGGAGGGAGCAAAGTGAACCCTGTATTAAGACACCTCAGTCGTCGGGAGGTCCGCAAAATGTTGCACTGCCCCTGCTTTACCACTGAGCAAGGCAATATTTTAGGCGTACCCTTGGGTGGAGTTCAGCTCCACCGTTCAGACTACCCGGAATAGCATTCTGTGGGACACCCTCTGTAGCAATCTTGAAGAAAAATAGTAGCATAGGTTAAACTTGTCGAACCTCACTGAAGACGATAAAATTGGACGATAGCTGGCCCTGAGCCCTCACCTGACCTGAGGTGGGAAGCCACAGATCTTTGGGGACTGATACATATTTCTAAGATACTCCATTACTCAGCAAGCGGCTCTGCGGTGCGGTCCCAGAAATGGAGTGAAAGGCCAGGCGAATTTGCAAGAGTACGATGACGGTCGATCGCTAAAAAGCTTGACGAATCCCGAGCCCTTGTCGGAGGGTGAAGACTAAATCGACACGTCCACGAGCTGCATGAAACCCAACCTGTTCCCTGCGGATCTGCAGATTGCTCGTTTGGTACAACCTGCGAAGCATGGCAGACACAAACAGCTTTCAAGCTGTTGGGTTAACGCTTGCACCCCTATGGTTTGCGAAGTCAGTGCTCGAGCCTTTCTTTAGGATGGAAGCAACAATCGATTCCCTCCCCAGCACAGGGGCGGAGCCTGCCCAGAATGCGAAACTTAGGAGACCAAAACAAAGAGTTCGTATCCGTTGGCGCTCACTGAGCTTGGCGTTCAGGTCGCAGGCTTTTCATCCTCAGTCGAGGTGACATCGTTAATGGGCGCTGATGATGTCACCTCGACTGCTGATGAAACGTTTGTGACCTCAAGGCCAAGCTCAGCGATCCCCAACGGATATGGACCATCAACCTGAGCTACTAACAACATCAATATTCAAAGTCACTAGAAAGCGTAGAGTTCCGAAGCGAGCCACAACTCGCCATCTTTAGGTGGCGCTGGGGAGGCCATCCAAGCCCGGCGGTTTTTACGTCATGAGGCCTGGATCTCTCTTCGGATCGGTGACTCGGATGAGATAGAACCGCTAAGGGGAACTACCTATGGTGGCAGCACCCTTCATATCTAATGCACTTTGGTGCCACCAGGTTCGGTGGTTCCCAGGAGGACTGGCGTTAAGTTCACGTCTGGTTTCAATGGGCGCTGCGCTTTACTTGCCCCCGGCCGTAACCGACTGCTGCATCGAGAAGACTCTGGGTTCATCAGAAATCCAAGGTCTAGCGACACGACGGGACAAGCTGAAACCACTAGGCCAGCAACATGCATAGCATTCGTGATAGGCAACCAGCACCGCTCCGTTATATCACATGGGACAACATCTAGACCTTCAGCAAGTGCATTTTGGAAGATGGATGAGCACGACGGATCAGATAGCATAGCTCAACCTAACTGTCACTGCGAAATACTTTTCGGGCACCGGACGAAGCTTATGGACGGCTTAGTGCAGTTTGTCGGGTGGTCGGAGTCAGAAGGAGCGCCTCAATATGAGCGATGATCTTGTACATGATCTAAAACTTTGTGGCTCATAGTGACGCCTTTAACTGGGCCCACTTTTGAATCGAAGAAGCTGGACCTCAAGTGGCGCAACGGAAATTAGTTCAGTTCAGTTTAGTTCAGTTTGCACAGGACAGGTAATGGCCACGGCCAATCGAGAGTCCAGATTTCCTTCGATGGTATGCACACCAGTTACGCACCCACCATTCCAGAGTGTATTTCGTCGAAACCCCGCTAAAAATGAGAGGAAAACGGGAGAGAGTATGAAGTTTGCTCTGGCGAGCCACAGACAACGCTGTGGGCAAAAGACCAACAGCCGTTCCCCGTTTTCCGAATTAAAGGGATCCAGCCCAAAAGGGCCTCCTAGATGCGGCCCATTCGATGAAAGCTGACTCACTGTAGCATTCAGATCTCCCCCAAAAAATCACGATACCAGCCCGGCGCGTTTTACTGGAGAGATTGTGAGGCTTTAAGCCGAGGGTAAATCTGATTGCACCTGGGCTTAGACCAATGGGTGCTTGTGCCGAAATTACAGTCAGATTGTGTCCATGGGAGCGGTAACTGCTTCATTTACACGAACACGCAAGTCTCGCCGCTGTACCTCATCGAATTGTTTGCTGAGGTCGGCAGATATTTTTTCCACGGGGAACCACACGGTCTTGGCTTCCGGCAAGTCTTCACGGGCAAGCGACGGATTAAATGCGCAAGATGGCTTCCTCCAAAATACTCTTTGTTTCAAGCGAAGTGGATGGTGACTAATAATATGCTCACCAAGGTGAAAACAACTAGACGGTCCAGGGTCTTGGAAACTGCGGAGGCTATGCACCCGGGACAGGACCTAATGGCAGTCGTCGTCGTGCAAGCTTTTACCAGGGAAAGAAAACTGCCCATTTTCATCTTCTAGCTCAAACATCGGCCCGTTGAGGAGTCTTGTGATTGGTGAAACTAATACTTTGGCCGGGGATGAACACCATCCTGTCCTGGGGATGCGAGAGCATTGACTGAACGCGACGCTTTAACCATCTCTTCGACAAACTCGGAAAGTGGCGCAATTGGCGCATTATTTTTCTGTTTTTGGAGGAGGGTAGAAATTATGGAGTACTCAAAAATTCGCATGGTTTTGCTAGAATATATGCCCCTCAACCATCCGCTTTGACCAGTTGTATTGTATTGTGTTGATGGCTTGAGTTTGTCAACAAAAACTCACACTTAGGCAGAGAGGAGGAAAACTGACCGTTGCTACTTTAAAAAACGCATTAAAATAAACACTTCACAAACAAAACTGGTTCAGCCACCAAAGTTGGTGCGAAGTTCTTTCATGACTTTCATTTTTCAACCGGAACCCGTGCTAAGCGGAGCGCTGTAGAGACACGATAGACATTTATGTGGGGGAGATAAGTATAAATTCGGAGCGTGTCAATGGACAAGAAAAGAGTGCCAGCAGGTCACTTTAAGGGGAATGCATGGGGTCCGCTAGAATCTCGGTGCTTTTTCACCTGCTAAAGTGTGCAAATCGCAAGCCTTGTAAATAAGCGAGACCAGAGGAATCAAAAAGACGCTACTAGTAATGGCTAGGCAGGGGGATGGTGTGATAAAATCGTTCTTTGTCAAACCAGAAAAGGTTACGAGGGCAGAAGAGTGAGATTGGGAGAATACAGTGGTGTGACAAAATGATGACAGCTTCTCGAGCACCAAACCGCCCTGGCCTACGAATATGACTGGACAGTCTACGTATTTTTTAACACAGCGAAGAATGTGAGACAGTTGGAAATCGGTGCTGATGGTAACGCGATGATGTTTCACCGAGTCAGTTTTGGAAACGTGGACACCATGGACGATTGGTTGCTCCGTGGGGTTAGAAGAACGAAAAAGGGAAGAAGTATAATTAAGGCAGTTAGAGTTGTTTAAAATTCGTCCAGAATTAGAAGAAAAACTACGAATGTTGTTAAAAGGCTCGGAAAATAGGGTGACGTTTTGTTGGTTGAAGATAGATTGACAGAGCGCGGCATCATTGTCGTACGTAAAATTTGTGCAGATGTTCCAGCTGTCAAGTCGCTGATATACTTGATGGAGGGAAAAGGGAGCGGGAGGCACCGTGAAGAAAGCATGAGTTGGTGATAAAAGTAGTCGAGAAACGTGTACCGACTCTAGTACGTTGAGTTCTCCTGGAAAATAAGTCCTTCAACCACGAGAGCTAGGAAATGGGACTGCCTGAGGACCCGTAGCTTTCTGAGGATTAGGAAATGGGGAACGGATCGAACGTGAGAAAGCAACTAGGGAAGATACATCAAACGGAATTCGTGGAACAAATAAAAAGTTTGAAATGAAGTGGCAAACCAAAGCAGCTGCATCCAGAGTACATCTGGTTAGTATGCAAACTGGCAGGGGCCATTTGGAACAGCGAGAGGAACGTAAGGGACCTGGGATACAGCTCGGTCAACGTCAGCACAGATGAAGCGATGGTGGTAGGACTAAAGCGTTTCGACGAGTTTTGGACTTGGAGTGTTCGGGATTAGGAGCTGATGTCACGAGTTTTTCAGGAGGCCGGATTAACACCAGCATCAACAGGTTCAATGATGGCGGAAGTCATGCTTCCAGATGGATGAAGTGCCCCAGATTTACGAACTTTGGATGATAAGTAATAATAGTAATGATAATAATAATAATAATAACAATAACGGTAATAATGTTTTATTCCGGATAACCCCGAGGCATGTTGCAACACAAGACCAAGCGGTAGAATTGGAAGCGGGCCCGAATTCCAAGAGGGCGATTCAAGTATGTGCTTTCGATCAATTATAAGAGAAGGTATTTAAGTTACTGTTTATGGCCGCTCCCAGCCATAGCGCTCAGCAGTGTATGGAACGGCTAGAGAATAAAAACCAGACGATGACAGGAGTAAACTCGCGGACAAAGAACAAGAAAAAACCCACGAAGATTACCCTTATAACGTTTAGCGACCAAATATAGGCTGGGTCAGTTGAGTGCCCGGTGAGAGACTCATCTATAGAGGGAAATCGCCCTACGTGGTAGTGAAAGTGGCCGGATTTAAGCAGGTGGACTCACAGCGAAAGCAGTTCCTGAGGTTCAAAGAAGTTTGAAGGCTTCTTCTGGGGAAAACGGCTCTTTTCTAAGCAAACAGAAGAAAAACAAGATGATGGGGCATCCTACGGGGAGTGGATGAAGGCGACATTCAGGCTGTCGCCATTCGTATCATAGTTTTTTTGATCAGGCCGGCTGTCCACATAGAAGCGGGATTCACTCCCAAGGTTGGTTGCTATTGGTGGTAAAAAAAGAACCTGTGGGCAAATGACTTTTTCAGCCGTCGTGTCTCTTGCTCAATCACGAGGGATTATCTTGTCACTGAAGCCTGATCATGTAGTCTGTAGACGCCTTCTTTTTGCCTTCTCAGAAACTTCGGTGATGTAGGCTCTATTTTGCCGTTGTCAAAATGTACCGACTACCAAGGACAACGCCCACCAAGTACCACCCTCGGTGACTTATTAAGTAAGTCTAGCAAGCAAAGGAAGCAATGGAAGAAAACCACAAAGTAACAATGGAAGAGATCGCTGCAGATGGGTAATGTTAGTGGGCGAAAGATTTTTAGATGTGGCCTTTGGTTGTTTTGTCATGATGAGCAAACAGTGCGCTAAACGTGAATAAGTTTTAGATCTGATGATAATGAGAGCGTGATTGCTTGCCTAATTGTTCCGTATCGCTGCCGGAAAGAGAGCTGCACTTTTCTGCACTTCGAATGTGCGAAGGAACATTTTGGAGAAAACGTAGAGTTGACTGCTATTGCCCCTTCGGATGCGCGTCACTTTAAACTTCCAGGCTCGGAGCATTCATCATGATCACCACGAAACCCGCGCGCATCGGGCAAAGCCGAAAAGAATGGCCGTCAACCTTGATCAGAAATTTACTGGGGAGACAAATGGGACAGCGAGAAAATTGTGAGAAAATAGTGTGACTATAACTGAAGACGGATTTCTCTCAAGCAACGTTTTTCTTAGCGGAACCGTTCATTATCGCGCTCCGGTTTCACCGACATATTCTGTTTTCATCGTTCCTTTTTTAAATTTTCCGACCTATTCCAGGCATAGTCAATTCTTTGGGAAGAATATCGCACTTAACTACCGATGATTATGTCTCATTTCGTAGAAATTACCAACTTTTATATCTTGCGGTTTAATTTCCTTGTCTCTGATTTTGTCACACTACAGTCCCCGTTTAGGATTGCCAGACAGAGAACGAGGAGAGAGAGCACACTATCAACTCACTCTTGCTGCAGTCCAGCTACATTCCAGCTGTCGTTGGGTCACGTGAGGTGTGCGAAGCAAGAGAAATTTTCAACCTATGGCATCCAGCTTATATTTGCTTAGCGGAAAACTCCCTAAATCATAGTCTTCTTATTCGCCCGTCTAACCGGAGGACGACTGACAAAGTGCTCTTTGCTGACGTCAAATTTCCAAACCATTTGTGATGGTATCTGCCGGCCTAGAGCTTGGAGCTTATGGTTTGTATATAGTTGCCTGTAGTATGGTCTCCCATTGGAGTGAAATCCGCTCCTGGAGTGCTCTTCCAGTTCCATCACTACCCCTCTCCACCGGTGCATATTTACTTGGTTGCATCAGCAGCGTTTGTCTCCAACAGTGTTTCTTCAACGGCTTGTTGAAATTCCCAGTCCTGTGTCCATTCACTATTCAAGCCCCTTAAAAGCACACTGCATTCCTCGTGCGGGTTTCTGCCTCCATGTGAACTTCCATATAACATCGGAATTACCCATACAGAAAGGCCAATCTGATTATCCTATTCGACTCACTTGCTCTTTGTATCACAGGCACCCCCCACAGTGAGTTATCCAATGGAGAGTCTATCTTCTCTATATCCTGCAAGCATCTCCAACTGCTTTTTCATTACACCATGCTTACTGTATTTTTCTTTTCTTTTGGTAACACTCTAAACCGGTTCCTCAGCACTGATTCCTCAAATATCCAGTTGGTGCCACACCGCGACTCCTTCTACACTTTCCAACTCTTCTTTGAATTTCCTTCACTCCGCCGCTCTCTCCATCTTCATCGACTGCACACCAAATTCCATAGATCGCCGTGATCCATTCTGGACTACCGTATCCGTCTTAGACAGTTATCAGCACCCATAAGGCAAGTTGTGTATTATTCCTGCCTCAGTTCCCTGTTCATGTTTTGATGTCTGATAACAGTTGCTTTATGGGTTCTTGCAAACACTGCACTTTCACCCTTCTTCAGTATCGCTTTATCTGCATTCCTACGTCCATCCCGCTAACCGCATCGTCCCCGTTCAGAATTCGAAACAAATTCACAATGCCCACGTCGACCCTCTCTCTAGTTCAACTTAACACCGTCCAAGCCGACCATTCTATTACTGCAGTTGTGTGAACCATGAACTTCAAAATTGTGATTACCCTACATTACTGTGAATCGCTGTGTTCTGTGATTATGCCTTGTGCAAGTGTCTTGACCAAGATCAAGAAATATACCATTATATATATTCTCACCTGAACTACCATCTCTTATAGACAGAAGCGATTTGGCCTCAGTCCACTTAATCCCATCCAGAACAGAGAGATCCGCTCCTGAATACTCAAATGACATATAGGTAACCGTTAATAATCGTCATCGGGTATACGACTAGTCATTTAAATTTTCGTGTGTCTGCCAGATGGGTTGAGATTACAGGCTACTGCCTAGCCAGCCACCGATTGGTTTTTTGAAGCCTTTGGTGCTGTTCCACTTTGGCTCTTTAGCTTTCTTTTCAGCGCGGTTCTGGGAACTAGGCTCACCGAGGTTCACGGGTCCCGCTAGTCGAATCTGCAAGCCTTCCATCCGACGGTCCGACAAGACTACCAGTAAAATCACCGAGTTCCTCGATATAGGTGGTCTCTTTATTTCTCTGTGTAACGGGGATTTTATTTGTTGATTTTTCTCTCTAATCTTGCCAGAATGTTTGCACCATTGTCGTTTCTGTTTCCTGTAAAGCTACTCAAGCGGCTTTCTTGATCTGTAGTTTACCTGGTTTGCCTTGAGGTGCCTTGGCCTATGGAAGTAAAGTTTTAACCGGACTAGATCGAAAGCGACCAAAAAAACGGACAACCTCAAAAATTACTTGAGGTTTTGAAATCCTGACGTAAGTTTTTTCTCTGATAGAGCGCGAAAGATTCACACAGGGTTAGTAACCCTGTCGGGAGGTCTTGTGGCCAGCCATCACAAATCTTGTTCCTCCTGGTTTGAATTTATCGAGTTCGATGACCACAAAATTTCCGGTCAAACCTTGAAATAGTAGCCTTCCTCGCTTGAGGAGACGCTGCTAAATCATGTTTAGAGTACTGGGCAAATATCAAACAATTTTTACGAAAATTGCACGGTAGTCTGGAAGGCCAAGCGCCGCAGAGGATTTGCGAGTGGGTACATCAGGCTTCGATATATTTACTTTTCTCGAACATCCCTTACAAGGCTGTAGAGCTTCCGTGCATCCCGAATGGCTTCCACTACAGGTGCCTTGTTCACTGCCTTCTCATGGAGGGCATTAGCCCACCAAAGTGCCAGGACCAAATCGAGCGCTCAGACCTTTCTTCCTCAATGAACGAATGATAGCCCGCAATAACGCTGAATCCTGATCACAAAATAACAAAAGTTTGCTTACTAGGCAAAGAGAATTAAGCCACCGAGATCTGTGGGCGGAGGTGTACTCAGGACATCTACTCTTATCCGAAGGTTAAATAAACTGAGCATTCAGATACCTGCTGTCGGAGGTTTTTACAGGGGGCAAATGAACCACGCTATCACCTATTCGGATTCGTTGGACCTTTGAATCTTTACTGTACATTCTCGATGAGCTAATTTAGGCTTGCGCCCTCAGATATCCAGTCAGCTTACGTTTGTGCTAATGGTTATTCGCGACTGGTGAGCCCACCTCACTGCTTTATCTCGCTCAAGCCTCAAGTCCCATGACCTTGGATCAGGGGCAAACCAGTGACTTATGAAATGAAATACTAGCCACTCACTGGAAACTGCTGTGGTGACATTGCCTTTATTGGAAGCAAAATTACAACTTCCAGTGGGCCGCGCAACCAGCCATTCCACCAATTTTACACTTCCGGCAAGGCCCTTGCCACCGGCTTTGGTTCCAGTACTTAGGGCTTTCATATGCTACCCACCCAAAGAGAGCCCCTACAACAGACTGTGGGAAGCCATACTGGAGGGACTTGGTATGCCAGCAGAACATCGGCTGAAACAACTTGTGTCCGGCACCAAGCTCGTTAACCATGGCACCAAAGCGCCGACGCAGTTTCTCCTCGAAGTCAACGATGCAACTTTACCCGAGCTCTGAAAGCAAGTGCTCGTTAAGATCTTTTCAGCTCTTTCACCTGCTTTCTGTGATAGATCGTTGTCATATGGATTGGCAGAGGCTTCTGATTGTGTACAAACTAATGCCTTGCTCTCTTTGCAGCACACGGCTGAGGACCATGACGTAGACCATGCTAACACTATGAAGCTTCGGGCTAAGATGATGGAGCTACTGTGCTCCCAGGTTAAAGCGCTAAGAGCATCGAGATCAACCTGTGCAGCTCGCAGAGCAAGCAGATCCAAACGTTCACGATAGTGTTGCCCCAAAAACCCCGGCCAATTGTTGGTACCACCGCAACCATGGCAAAAGTGCAAAAATGCAACAAGCCTTGCACTCATCAACCTGCGCGTCAAGGAGACGCAAAAGCCGACCGGCGCAGGCAACGCTTGTGTCGGGTCTTTTCACTCACAGTTGCCTTTATTTTACAGCCGACGGAATATGAAATACCTTTCTTAGTAGACACCTGTGCACAGGTAACCACTAGTCAACGTGCTTCCACACACCTCCTCAGCCAGTCAAAAGTTCACTTGGCTGCAGCTAATAAGACACTCAGATAAGCTCGCAGTAAGTTTTCAATCAAGCTTAACCCCGGGTTTGTGCCGTAATCCTCAGTGGGCGTTTATTGTTGCTAACCTTCCTCATTCAGTCACTGGCATCCAAATTCTTTGAAATTTTAAACTCACCATTGGTCCATCTAGCTTCCGTGTTTTGGATAAGAACACTAACGTCTCAACTAGCAGCGTACAATCATCGAAGCCTCGGCTCTCCCCTGTTCTTGTCATTGCTTACGCTAGGGACCGCTGCTAGAAGCACCTACACAAGTTTCCTGGATAGTTCCAACTTGATATAGTGTTCCTCGTAGGCTTTCTCACTGCCTTTGACACCAGAAGTGCCTGTTGACCGTCGATGGTTTTTGCAGCAACTGTCAGGCACTGGGTAATAGAACCACCCCCGATGGCTACCCGATTCCGCATATTCGAGGCATCACAACAACATGAAGCCTTCTCAAGGTTTTCGGCGGCTTGGGTACGTCTTGCGCGTAAAATTGAACTTTGGGTTAATCCCAGTTAAATACCAAAGACCGCTTCAGTCACAACGATTAGCCTGTTTGAATTTCTGCGAATGACATTTGGTCTTTGCAGTGCCACACAAACGTTCCGCAGATTTGAAGATAAGACCCACCACGGTTTAGCAATTTACTGCCACTCAGCGTGATATATCAGCTACTGAATCAATTTCTGACAATCACACCTTGCACTGAGGAACACGGAAAGCCCTGGTTGTAGTTAGGCCCCTAGCGATAAGTCACCCATCATTGGAGTCGATCGCTGTGTGGGAAGCGAGCTGTTATCTTTCAATGCAAGTGACGGAGGGGTAATACAAGGTGCAAAAGGTTCTCGAACATTCTGAATTTCTGCTTCAAAACATCAATGGTTCGATCAACCCCTACCACCTTTCCATTCCAAAGCGCGCCCTGTTGACGTGGTATTTCACAGGTTCACCACGCGTCAAGACAAAAAGGTTCAAATTACCCGAGGACATTCTCTTAGCCTTCGTCAAACTGAAATTGGCTGCTTTCAACGTCGCCGCCAATGCAGATCGCCCATCGAACGTTCCACAGGCATCATCAACCGATGATTTGGACGTAGTTGTTGGTGCTCTTCTACAAAAGCTAGTACAAGGGTTTCTTTCTCAAATGTCTACAGCCGGCCGAGTCCAGATAAAGTACATTCGGTAAGAGACTCCTCCCAGTTTGCGAGGCTATTCGTCCCTTCCTGCGCTTGCTGCAAGGCAGACAATTTACGGTCTCTGCGGACGACAAGCCAGTCACTTTCCCCTTGCGGTCAGATACAAACTGGTACTTGCCCACGGAATCCCATCGTCTGGGTCATATCACTCAATTCACACGGGATGTACGACACACCTTAGCAAAGCCTAACACTGTGCAGATGCTCTTTCTTGCATTCATCTCAATACACTCACCAGTGAAGTTGACTCAGTAGCCATTGCATCAGCGCAGGTGCATGACCCGGGCGTCGAGTAGCTTCATTACAGCAGCTCTCGCCAGCTCAAACCGGAGCCACTCACTGTACCGGAAAGTACGATTTTGTGCGACCGGTCGCAAAGTGCTCTTCTTCCGCTGGTACCACTTGCACTCAGGAAGGGCTTCTCTGGGATACTGCGAGGATTGTCACAACCCCGCATGCGAACCTCTGGCAAACTAGTGGCTGAGCTTTTATGGTGGCCAAAAATAGACAAGGATGAAATTCAGCAGACACATAGTCATCTAGAGTTTCAGCGATCTAAGGCAAACAGGCACATAAAGAGTCCTCTCCGCAAGTTCACTTCGACGGATGCACGCTTTCCTCATGTGCTTATCGATCCAGTGGGTCCCCCGTACCGACCTTTTATCGAGGGGCGCTGAAGTGATACCTCCAGACGACTGCTCATCTGAAACCACAGCAAGCTGCTTTCTAGAAAAATGGCCAGCCCTGCTTGGATGCTCCGCTTCTGTGATCATTGGTTGAGGAACCAGTTTTCAAGGTTGGTTTCCTACCTTAATGAACGTTTTGAGGTGTAAACTGGTGAGAACTGCAACGTCCCACCAACCTGCCAACGGTTTATATCCGAGGTTTTTCATGGACGTCTCAAAGCGGCTTCAGGAGCGCATACGAACCCGGCATGGTGTTTTGTTAAGCATTCGCAGTTTGTTGAAAGCCGACCCACATTCAAAGCAGAAAGACTTGTCATTTAGATATTGTCCTCAGCCACCAGAGGGACTGGTTATGCTAAAACCTTCGCGACCTTTTACTCACTCCGACTGTACCAAACACGTGACTCAGCGAAAGCATGACCCGCGCTCAGCGTCGACTGCAGAACAGAGCATACCAGTGTACGCGCCTAAGGAGCTGTCCACTTGCACACACGTCTAACGTACGGACATTCTGAAGGCCGGCAGCCCGCTGCGACGGCTGTGGATACCCGACCTGAGAAAAAACAACAGTCTACCATGAATGTCGTGGCAGTCACCGCATGCATGAACCTCGTTTCCTCGCTCCAAACCAAATATTTTCCCGGTTCGACCTCCAAGCCAACACGCTTTTGTGGGCCTCTCTGATCGTTCTACGCCCCACACCCTTTGCTTTGCAGGTTGAATTTAACACCTCTGCTGCTTGGTATTGCTTTTTCTGACGGCCAGCGAGGCATCATCCGATTCGCGATTGTAGTTATCTACCTCGTTTATGCCTCATTCGCCTCGTTGGCCCGGCATGCTAGAAAATTGAGTTCGAACAAGTTTAGTTACTGTCGAGTGAAATTCTTATGTTCCTAAATTCCAAGTATACCGAAGTGTTTCCAGGACGAACAAATATAGTTGACCCTTCCCAATCTCCATCCAAATTCCGTCCAGTTGTTGATCTTCTTTTCCCCTGCTCTTGATACCCTGTTTCCCACATCGTACTGGTCAGTGCTTGTAGGGGCGCCCTCTAAAGTTTCATTTACAGAAAAATTATCCACTGTTTGCCCGTGACTATTCAAAAGTGCCGACTTAACCACCTAGTTAGCCCTGTGCGAGCTTTACATTGAAAGAAGCCTCCACTTACTTTTACGCCACTCAAGTGGTAGTGATCTATCTACTCCAATTAGCTCATTGCTACATGTATGGACTGCTTCAAAATCTGTGCCTTGTCGCCACTTGGCTCTCACCTCGCGAATTGTATCCTGTACACTAACCCCCCTTATGTTCATGCCACCTGTCGTTTAGATACCTTGATACAGCCGTATTCATCGCACCACAAGCAGGCACCAATGTGGCTTCTTTTTGCACTGCTAATCTTACTTATATCCCCGTGTAAAGGACAAACATTGAAAATCCTTCTAAATATTCCACATGCTTGTGAGTGTGACTATATTTGACATAACTTTGTTAAGCTTACCCGTGCAAGAGACTTTCATGTTTGTTTGTTTGTTTGTGTGAGGCTTTCGAATTTGGCCGTTTCTGACGTTCGTGCTTGGGCCACTGGAATTTGAACCTTTGGGTATTATTGTTGAGTCTTTTTGGCCGTATACTTGAAGCGTGTTCTTATTTGCACCTTGTGCGCTCTTCTATTTTGTGCCGTAGAGCTTAAGAATCAATCTCGTTCTGGTTTTGAGATTCGTGTGAACTGCTATACTTGCGATTATTGTGACTTGCACTCCGTAAAGTCATCCACAACATTCGTTTCCCTAAATAATACGTGTAAAATGTTCATTATTTCCTAGTGCAGCTAATCTCACTTAGTAACTATTGGTACGTCTCTGGTTCTCCCATTAACCTGCCTAAAAAATCTTCCTTGATCTGTTGATAGTTAAACAGCCTACCTTATCGCGTCCTCTCGCCACTTCTGCCATATCTCTCGCAGAACTGTGCCACCTCGATCCCTATCCAGTGCTCCGAAGGCCTGACATTACGATCAAAATACCATAGTCCTCGCCAGAGTGAGGTCAGCTCAAAGGTTCAATGCTCCATTCAACAAATAACGAGCATCCCTCGTTGTGGTTCACACCTTGCAGCCTGAATTATACACGCAGCCGAAATTGATGGGGACAAAAGCCAAAACAAGAGGGCCCTGCCAATTCGGCCACGCTGTTCGTGAACTGAAATGTGCGCAGATTACGACCGTAGCTTTGACAGTGAGCCTTAGTAGCTTTCCGAGTATTAGATAGTGAAAACTTAGAAGAAACCCACATAAAATGACCAACTGACCAGAAAACATAGGAGAGCACCGGTCACGTTTTCCGAGTGATTGAGACGAATTCTAAAGGCCTAATCAGACCCAATGAACACTTTCCCAGTTGTAACGGCCCAAAATTAGCAAAAACAAAGCAAACGTCTGCCGTCTATCGAGACGAGCGAGAAAATGAAACAGAAAAGTAACAGCGAATCGGTGTTGAGCCACTGCGCTCGAAAAAGCACGAAACATTCGCAAGATTTTTTCGGCGAGAAGAGTCGACAGCGGAAAATGGAGAAATGCCCCTGAAGGGAAGTGGCACAACCAATAATCTGGGAGCCAATTATTCTGGCGTCCGCAACAAAAAAAGTAACTTTTGAAGAGTACCGGTCTTCCGTTCTCCTTCTGTACTACAATCGAACCCCCAAAACTAAAAATTTAAACGACGCTGAAACCCACCCGACAACCGATCTTTGCTCAGTCGCCCTTGTTGAAATGGGCAACCTGTCCTCCAGGTAATCCAATTAGAAAATTTGAAAAACAGTAAGCTCCAGCTGATGGAACAAGCCCTTCTGAAGTGTGCCCCTATCGCTACCGTCAAACACCCCCTCAAAAACCAACGTCATCCGGGCACCGTGTTGAATCCCTCACGGGCAGAATCTACCGCCGCCTTGCCAGTTGTGGAGATTCCGTGGCTTTTTTGCATTTGATCGTCAGCAAAACACACCAAGACCAACGCACGCAATATGGCCCACCAAAAGCTCTTTCATAACATCCATGTTAGTTGGAAACTTCCTCATCTGCTTGCCTTCATGCCCTTCCTGACTAACTTTGAACTGCTTACTCCAACCCAATTCCTGCTGATACTGTTTTGAGGTCGGCGAATGATCTACGCCCGATGCACCCACTTTTACCCCTCATGGTTGTGCTTTCTTCCCGTAGATAACCTGTGGCATGTTCGTACGGTAGTAAGTCACACCGACTTAAGACAGTTTCTTTCTTTTACTGCCCGGTTTCGCCTTCAAGCTAAAGTTGACCCATCGTGAACGTTCGACCCACCTACTCTGATCTTCGACTGCCATGCCCAGGAAATGTTTCCCCGGGCCTGATTGGGCTTGGAGAACTTATTCTACTTGTTTGCAGTTCGAAACTGGTACCTCCCGGTTGCTCTTTCCGATCGACCGTTCTCTTTGTACAGTATTTCGTCTTATTTTTGACTACCTTTTTTACTGGATAGTGACTCAGGCCAACTGTCAGAAGTATGATCCTTTTCTGTTTATATTTTTACTCGTTAATAGTACTGTGGAGTTTGCAGAGCAAACGTGTTCTTCAATCGGGTTCTTCGTCGATTCGAGCTACTTGATGCTTTGAGACTCCAAGACGCTATCCAGAAAGGTTGAAGCTGTTTAGTCGGCGAACCGAGCATTGAATATTTGATAAGGCTTCAACCAGACCATGACTCGAGTGTTTTGGTCCCGAAAGCCCTTGCATCGGGTTAAGTAAAGGATCTCAATATTATAATAGTCCTGTCATTTCAGTTTTCGGATGACTTAAAAGCTAGAGTTTATAATCAGTAAGCCGATAATCACAGCCGGTAAGCTCTATAGGTTTACTGAGAGGCTTTCAGATGATTCACTCCCTCTAATAGTGAAGCCTCGGTAAGTTAGGAGTAACACCGGTCTTCCCAGGCTTTCCGGTTTCAGTGACTCAGATGCAAGTTTCATTCGGAGCCTCGAAGGCGTCGTTCCATCTGTTGAACCAGAGCTGGTCGGATTCTACTCGCAAATAGCTGGCCTGGGCTTGACTATCTCCTGATTCTGAGCCCACCCCCTTGCAAACCTCGAAACCTGCATCTTGCTTAAAAGATTCTACTTTCTGGGGGTTCTAGCTCCCTGTCCACATCCCTTAAAAGGCACATTGTTTCTGAATCTAAGCCCACAAGCAGAGCTCACACCTCCCAAATCAAAACTGGTTACAGGTCTATCCGTCAACCTTCGCCCCACTGATTCACAATGGTCTGGAAAACTTTAACCAAGTGACACCAGCCCTTTCCGTTACTCGAGAAGCACTGCAAACTGCTCACCCGATGGATGCTCAGGTGTGCTACACTTAAGTGCTTCCCACAAATGCTCTCGCAAACACCCTATGGATCCACCTGAAGTTCCACCTGCATATGCATTTGGGCAAGTAAATAATTCTTCCGAAATCCCTCGCTCCCCGTCGGCATCTCTGAGGATTTACCCTCTGCTCCCGTACGAGTCAACCTACTGCGCCACCCCAGATACATTTGACGCTAGCAACCTCAAAGAGTTGTCATAGCTATACTGGCCCTCAAGCCCCTCAGCTTCCTCCGCTTGTCTCCATTTTATATCTTCTGGTAGTAAGCTGTATACTTACCACTTAACTCCTTTGCCACTCAATATTTCTCCTCTGAAAGTGACGCCCCATGCTACAGCCCCTGCTTTCCTTCGTCGTCTGCCCTTGCTCTTCTCCGTCAGTTCCAGCCTGAAAATGAGCTGACACCTAAACGTAACACCAACAGTTCACGCATCGGACCTACATCCCGCTTCTCTCAGTGGCGTCGGAAATTCTGTGACGGCTGCTGAATGCACAATTTTCTCTTGTTTTCCTCATCCCTGATAGTCATGGCATCACAGTGGTGAAATCTACAAGGCCTCAAGCCGCTGACTTGGCTTACTTTGCCTGCCACTGTAAAAGACTGAGAATGTCACAAAATCACGCTGGTCTCCTTCTATTCAAACTTTCGAAAAACGCTGGTGGTTTCACCGCGAAACGGCGAGTAGACACAGGTGCTTCACAGTCCAAATCAGTCGAGATAAAAGCCGATGGAAAGCCTCCCCTAAGAGAAATGATATGTGCCGCTGAAAAATTTCAATCAAATTGGTGCTAAGACCCAAAACTCACTTATCTCTCCAAGCATTTTAGCAGGGATCAAACAATCCTCTCGTGCCTATACTCCTAGAACACCCACAGGATTAGTTGACCTAGACAAATCTCCCCTCACCTCCTAACAGCTACCCCCGTTAAAGCGGCAGCGTTTATCATCAAAACCTGCGGCTTCATCCCAAGAGGGCCCTCACATCATGCCTACAGCCCTGCATAACCATTCCCCTGTGCTACGCCGTGGAACGACGCTGTGGGGAGCTCGGGTTTCTATTCGAAAATGAACATTAGGAGGTAGACAGACTAAAGTTGGTCCGGAAAACCTTGTGATAAGGTTTCCAACTGCAATTCAGATATAAACTCAGTAGAACAGCGAATACGAGATTGTAAATAGGGTCAGCCTAGTGGAAATCTGCTACGGGTTATCATACCTACAAGTTAAGCTTTGTATAGCTTGTCTGATGTCTTCATAACTGGGGCACACCCAGGGTCCGACTATTTTTCCCCTTCTCTTGAAGCGTAGTTAGCATTTATCTTTGAATTTCAACTTCGATAACGCCAAGAATGGAAAGTCATACTTAAGAGGGAATACCTTTTCTAAGTGAGGCTACATGAAGTGCAGCAAGGGGGTAAAAAAGAACGGAATTTGTCGTGTAATATGCGAGCAGTAATAGCGTTGAAAGTATACCGAGCTTTCTAATAGTGGCTTCAAAATAAGCTTGGGGCGTCACGGCCTAATATGCATATGTACTCTCTGTGTAAGCACGTGTAGATCCCTGCTGAGCGAGGGCTTAAGGGAGCGAGGACTAACCATAGGCTGTGAAACTACAGTGGTCCAGAATCGGTCACAGCACACAGGCACTAACACACGAATGACGAAGATGGAAGAGAGGCTTGGAAATTTGGGGCAGTCCCTCGTGGACAAAATATCCGGACACCGAAGTACGGCAAACAGTAGAGACGGTGAATTAAAAACATTTGAGGGACCAAACAGATACTACGGCGCAAAAACTGACGAAGTTTAAAAACGGTAAAAATCGCTACCGGTAGGCGGATAAATATCGTCACAAAAGAGAGACTTGAGCAGTTCTGCTTGTCAACTAGATGAGATTCGGGGAGCTACGACACCAGGTCACAAACCTCCTGGGACAGGTTGGTGTGTCTGAGCACGCCTTTTTGAAGGCAGCTTTTAGGCTGGGCCGCTGGTCAGCCAACCCAAGAGAAAATCAGGCCCCCAGGTCTATTTTAGTCAAGTTTGGACGTCCACTTCTCCGAGTCAGGTTCTCGGCAGTGGCGGATCAAACTGGTAGGCACACTAATGAACCCGACTATTCTCGGTAAGGCACCAGAAAAGCTTCCTATGGAAACCTCATCCAAAAAGGAGCCACACTACCCCTTTGATGGGCTTGAGACTAATGATAGTAGCCCACCATCCGCCCCAATCAGCATCACCACCGACCGGCTTTTCTATGGGGACAGAGGAACAAGCATTATTCCGGCTTCCCCCCCTCAAACACCTTAATCCAGTAACAAAAAAGGAGAAGGCTATCGTACCATGATTCTGAGAGCCGGGTATAAAGAGAGATTGGTAGTGTCCGACGGGTGGGCGAAAAAGTACCTCCTACGTGGGAACTCAGAGTAATGTAAACTAAGGCCTGCAGCATAGTAAACAAAAGAAAGGGGCTCGCGACTGAAAAAATTTGAGCCGACTGCGTTGAAATAAAGGAAACGTGGTGACATCAAAGAGCTACCAAAGAGCTGCTACCCTCCAGGGGATACTATGAATACCGGAAGAACGGAGATGATGGCAGGGTAGGGGAAGGAAAGCAACTGCTAGTAAACAAAACCTTGAACAGAAATCTGGTGAAGCTCTACGCATCCCAAGCACATAAGCTTCGCTATGCCGCCTACTACCTATGGGGTCCTCAATGCACAAAGTACGCGTATACTGCAGCCAAAATGCTAATCCGGGGAAAGACCTTCTATTGTTCGAATATCTAGTCATGATTGCCTCGCAGACATCCCGGATTTTGACAATGGGAGACTTCAACTCCCTCGAGATAATTCGGCGGAGCCTCTCTTCTTTGGCTGACACCCACTGTGGTAGGAAATTAATCGAGCTGGTGGAATGCATACCACCCTTTCAGCACCTAGACCCGCCGACCAAGTTCAGGGAGGGGCAAACTCCGAGCGTACCTGACCTGGTGTTCACCCGACTTCCGGAGGTAAGTGGACTAGAGTTTACCGCCATGTTTGAAAGGAGCTTCCATGTGGTTGTCATATTCTTGATCAAAGTAGCTTCCTCCGGGGAGCCAAATAAGATGAGGAAGAACTTCAAGAGTCTGGACGTTACTCAGATCAAGGAAGTGGCAGGTAGAGTTGACCGGGGCTTCTATCGTCAGACAGTGGGAGGGTTGGTTCGTCATTAAGAACCACCTCCCCAGGTTGACCAATGAGTCCATAACACTGAGACGTATCAAAGGACCGAGTGAGCCACCGTGGTGGACGGGCCAATCCGCCAAGACGCAACTGGTGAAGCGCAAAAAGTGGCTTCCTTGTCGGTCAACAGGTGGACTCCGGAGATTGGTGCAGTATATGCGAGCCCGTGAGCGTGCCACTGGGGTGCGGCGAGATAGTCAGGCAAGATGTGAAGCGGCCCTAGCTCGTAGAGTGAAGGCATGTCCTAAGGCTTACTATAACTATCTCCAGTCCAAGGCTACAGCTGGCCTGGATGTGGTGTGCACAGTCAACAAAAAGGAGTGCAGTCAACGAGCGCTTACAAGGAAGCGCAGGCTCTGGAGAGTTTGTTTGAAAGTGTGCCTGGACGAGACGCAGGGAGGCAGCACGAGACAACCGTAACCCAGCAGACGGTCATCATGGGTGAAGTCATCATCAGTAATAGTGAGGCTGAACTGGCGCTGAGCAGCCTGAGTAGCAGTAAGGCTGCGGGGCCGGATGGTGTTCATCCCGCCATTCAAGGAGCTGTACCTAGTGTACTGGCTGAACCGATAGCACGGGTGTTCAAGTATCTCTAGACAATTGGGAGCTACCGGACGATTGAAGACTGGCGCACGTTGTCCCTGTCTACAAAGGAGGCAAACGGGTGGCCTACACCCACCGTCCCCTAAGCTTACTACCAATATACTTCAAGGTACTAGAGGAACTGGTCATAGAGCTACTAACAGAACATCTGCTGGCTTACCAGCTGGTTGCTAATCGGCAGCACAGGCTTCGTAAGTGAACGTTCTGCCTCACTAACCTGCTATCTTTCTTCAACGAGGTAATTCGAAGAATAGAGAGGAGGAAAGAGTAGAGGTATGCTACTTAGACCTCCAATAGTCCTTAAATTCAGTAAACCACCGCCTCTCGCTGGGCAAACTGAACGCAATTGGAATGGCTCCACAGATTGCGAGGTGGATCGGGGGTTACCTACTTCACAGAGCCTTCTTCTTACGGGTCGAGGATTTCAGGTCTACGCTGGCCCCGGCATGCGGTGGTGTGCAGCAAGGTTCCATGCTGGGACTGCTGTTGTTCCTGGTAAAAGTGAATGATTTGGTCACAACACTAGAGGGCACGTGGTTCCTTTTCGGGGATGATATCAAAGTATTGGGTAAACCAACCTCAAGACAATTGCAAGCCGACTAAAACAGGATTAGTGCGTAGGCTGAAAAGTGGGAGGTACCACTGAATGCAGCCAAATGAAAACACTTACTGGCAGGCAGCGGAAGTGGTTGGGGCAGGTACATAGGGCAGTATGTCCCAGTCAGGACTGAGTCCGCTGCTGCGGTAAGAGATCTGGGTGTGCTTGCGTGCGAGAGCTTCAAACCCGCCGAGCAGTGCACGTCAGCAGCGGTCGGGGAAAAAGGGGCGGTTTTCAACCTAAGACGAGCGATGATGTCTAGGGAGGCCGGAGTGATACTACCTTTATACAAGCTGACCGTAAGGAATCACTTTGAGGCTTTTGGTTCATGCATGGGCACCGAGCCTAATGGAGGTCAAAAGGGTGTTAGAGTATTCCTAAAGGAGGTTTGCTCGGATGAGGAGCGAGATGCGGGGGAAGTCGTACCAGGAAAGAATGATAGTCCTAAATCTATTCTTCCTAGATCGTCGTGGGCAAAGAGGCAATCTGATGGAATGCTCTCAGTTGTGCAAGTGAACCAAAACGACCGACAGAAATTACAGCCCCTTTGTCACAATGTCGCACTCAGGGGACCCTAGCATAGACTGGGCAAACCAGGGGCGATTAAGAGCGTGAGGGCACGTTTCTTTTACCATCATGTCATGAACAAGTGGAATAAGTTGACTGCACACGTAGAGAGGAAAACTCGGTAGTTGCCTTGAGGCACAAGCTGGACGCATGCTGGGCAGAGGTATTCCCGGACTGTTACTAACAGTCCTAGGAAGCTTTTCTCTTTTCTCATTATCCGCCCTTTCTCCCATCCCGACTAACTATCTTATACGACATCTCACCACTCTGGTGTTCTCTAACTGCACCTATCTCCGTCACAGCCTCTTCATCACCCTACTCGTCATCATTCCATATTAACATCTGTGTATTATTTGAGGACTCGGGGTTTGTCTCATGAGGGGACAGAAGTGAGTTTAGACTCCGAACCATATTAGTGAGAATTTGCTGCTCTCGAGAGCGAACCTGTTTCCTTTCCTTTCCGTGAGCTACTACAAATACCAAATTGTACTGTATTCCCGAAAGTTGCAGCATGGGGAGATCTCCTTGGGCTCGCAGTGAAAGCTACTGGACGTTCACTGGCTCAAGCAACAACTGTGGCCTGACCTGACCTGACATTAAGTTACTAATAAAATCGCACCTGCATCACTAACATCTTTCCCCCTGGGCCCCCGTTTACGACCCATTGAAAAACCCCGGCTTGCCGCTCACATGCCACAGATGTCTCAGGCGATAAATGACCGCCCAGAAGAGAGAGTCGAAGAGGGGTTGACTGTCAATGCTAGGTCTTCGTGTGGCCAAGGGATACGGGGATGCACAAACAGTGGCAATGTTAGTCCCTACTCCAGGCAAAATTGGTTACAGGCCTACTTCCTCCATCAGGAATTCTGTCGTATCTCTCAGCATATGAACCAAAATAGTGCTTCCCAGACAACGATGTAACAAAGCTGTGATCCTGCCCGTAGTGAAAATAGACAAATGCTATGATGCGCAACCCGATTCCATACATAACTCCCGACCGATGGAACCCTCCCACCAGCCTTATGCTGTTGTTCTCCCATCATTTCCATCTTATCCTTTCACTCAGTTCGGCTAATCGAGCACGTCCCATATTCTTTGGTCTACCAGCAGGTACCCATTGTCTAGCCGAAGTGCATATTTCTTCCATACGTACCATGGACAAAACGTGGTACTATAACCTGACCAGGCCTCATATGAACCATTCCCGCCAGGCGTACTGTAGCTAACTACCTGAAACCCCATCATTTAGTGTTCCAAATACAGACCCAGGGTCTTCCGCAGAATTTTCAAACGACAACTTAGGAGGGCTTGTAAAAAGCATTGATGAGGTTTTTCAGATTGAATTCTGCGGCCAACGGGCCGTAGGTACAGTTACAAATGATGAAGTCGGCGGAACTCGAGTTTTCATAATATTATTGGCCAGTGCTCACTCTATTGAGAACAAAGTGTAATACATAGGATCAGCTACGTTAACAAGCGATTATAGCTTCATTTTGTAGACGGAATCTTGGTAAACTGAACGCTATCTGATAGGAGACAATGCGGTATTTTGCCACAATTCCTGCTACAAAGGCAGAATACATCAACTAGGGGGAGGCTCTCTGGTGTATGTCAAGGAAACTCTTGATGTGACTAGCCTTAGACATCCCAACTTAGACCTTGTTGTCAATTCTGTGAGGCTGAGTGTTGGGGCCGAACTTCGAGAACTGCTACTACGCTGAGAACACCGTCTACCCAGGTCTGATTCTGACGGCCTTCTGCAAATTATCGAGGCAGTGAAGTTAGTTAGTGATCTTCAATTAGGCCCAAAATTGAAAGCGGGCGGCCTTATCGCACCAGAAACATGTTGTACGTCACCCACATCACCAAGTCACTTGCTGCCCTTTTCGAGTGCAGCACGTTACTTCCCCAAACAGACAACTCTATTGAAATAATCTCGTGGCTAGGTTTAATCTAAGTTATGACAGCTGCTTAGTAGAACCTGCCCGAGAATAATCACTCGACGTTCCACAGCTTCTCGATAGTGCCAACAAAATATAAACTGACGACACCCCCACATGAACCGCATGTTATGGCTTACTGGAACATACCAGCTTCTCTGATTCGCATCCAAAATTAGGACACCTCCTTTTTTGAGTGAAGTTCCTCACCTGGTGGCAGGCTCACTCTAATTTATCTTTGAACATTGCCTCAATCCAATAACCCGATCACAAAGGTCGTCATTTCCCAGTAAAGGCGACCAGCAGTTTCGTCCTAGCTCGAAGTTAAGTAGATTCCAAAGAGTGCATCTTGAAACAGAATTTTTCTGTGCCTATACAGCTGGATCTATCTGAAATGATAAAACGATGCTCCGAAGGCGGGGCAATACAACAGAACCAGAGGGACTTAGTCATTCCGAGAATGTCAAGATTCTTGAAAAACCAATCAAATCGAGGAACCCAAAACCAACATCATCTATCTCTCCTTCCCCTCTTAATAATTCTCACCTCGACAAATCACTGGACATAGCAGGAGCGCTTTACGTGTTTTTTGCTTTTTCCTTAACTAGTGATGCAGCATTTTTTCTCTACAAGCTACCAGTACCCTCATTTGAGCCAATTTCTTCTGTAACGTATCTACCCTCAGAAACTGAGCCCTTAATTTCAGTTGTCAAATATCTTACCGCTTTGGATCGGACTGGTTACCACCGGCCACCTCTAACCTGAGAGGCCCAGATGTCCCGATTATTTAATTAGATTTATTAATTTACACATGACGTTAATTCAGTACCCTTTACAGTGGAAAACTTCGGTTATTTTTCAAACTCTTGGGGGGGGGGGAATGCTAGAAAAACCTGCCAACTACCGGCCTGTGAATCCCACCCCAGTAGCTTCGATAATTAAGGGAAGGTCAGTAAGCTTAAGCTAATGGATCACCTCAAAAGTCGCCCTAAAAGAGAAGGTCAACATGGTTTCCTGAATCGTTGACCCTGAGCAACGGTGTGGACTCATGTTCCAACCCAAAGGTATTTAAATTGGCTCGGACTGCCGTATTCTCGAGGCGGTAATTTTGAAAAGTGCGAAAGTGATCCACTCAAGCTATTGTGAAATACGAAACAGATGCTGAGTTTTTAGTGGCCTACCTGTTATACTTATAATGGGGGAAATTGTGCAGCTTCCCCCGAGTGAAAATATCTCGGTCAATCTATTTGTTGTCATCTATGTGTACTGGACTATAAAATTGATCTTTTGGGGGCTATCCCCATCTAATATTGGCTACAAATAAGCTAAACAATTGGGGATATTGCAAAGTTTCTTGAATACTCTTTGGAACGACATTTTTGAGCCCCGATTGTCCCGAGGCCGTTTTTTTTGTGAAAACCGGTCTCGGGTGGTGGCCAGAAGGATAACAGAATGACGTTAACAGTGAGGGTTGTATCAAACGCCTTTAAGCAACCAATACTGTCCCTTGATACATGGGTTTTACTATGAAAGGAGGTAGACGAAACGACACAGGCGGTCTCTTCCGGTGAATTTCATCGTAAACAATCACTACTGGCACACGGCACAGTCTTGTTTTCTGCAGGTACACAGTTAGCTTACGTGGGTACTCAAGTTACCGTACCCAACCAATTCATTTCGCGTGAAAAACATTCACGCATAAGATTGCCACCACATCGAGCTGGAAAGCCCGCCATGGTGCGCGTGAAATAAGACGCAACAGCGCAAAAACGGAGTGGCTCTAACGAAGCAATACGATAATCAAAATTTGGTGGCCCCATACGGAACTTGTCAACAGTCACCCAGTCCTCAGAGTTCTTCATCAAGCCATAGTGTGTATGCATTCCTTCCGACTCGGTAAAGCAGCTAGATTCACAAGTGGACATTTGCTTTCCTCCCCGAATGGTGCCATCACCCTTTTTCGTGAATCGTATACGTAAAAACCCGAACAAGTGGTTGGCTGGAAGTCTCGAGAATAAACCCAAATTCAAGAACTGGTCCAAACCATCAGCGACGCTCCCTTGCTAACAGAAAAACAGGTTGCTGTGCCGAAGGGAACAACAAGTGAGCGCCATTATTGGGCAGCTGATATAACATGACCGCTAACCCAACCAACAATCAACAACGGCTAGGTCAATGACAGGATAGCTAACTACCGAGATTCGACCACAAAAACAAGATTCGCCAAAGCTGAAGAATGTAACTTTATAAACGTCACACCCGTTACGCACACCTTTACGACATCTTTGTTCCATTTTACTTCAAATTTTTTTCTGTCGGCTGTTTGACGTCTTCACTACACCGAGCCAGGTCGGAAATTACTCCACTCTCCTTGAGCAACTTTTATGGCTTACTTTCTGAATCTCTTTGCGACAGCTACCAACAGTTTTAAAGCGGTGATCACAATCTTTCGGGAATGTTTCAAAGCCTTCATGCGAGCTTCTAATGCTCGGTTGCTATCAAAGGTTCAGACCTGGCTTCCTTGACGCAATATATGTCCGGCTAGAGTCTTACTTGTTTTTGAGCAGTCAGGTAGTGGATGTAGATGTGCCATTTCCACACCTAAACCCGTGGTCAGCAGGGTGATCGAAGGTAGCCTGCTCGGTTCATTATTATTCCTCATATACGTAAATGATATATTTACAATGGTTTGCCATGGGATTCCCTTCGTTGGTCACGACGTAAAGTTGTTTTACGCTTTCGACCACAATTCACTGGGCAGTACTAAATATTGGAGGACTTACGGATGCTCATTTCATGGTGTGGCCACCGGCTAACGAAGTCCTCGAAGGATAAGGGCTGCGTTCCTACGTACGAACACCGTGTCTATCCCGAAACCTTTGATAAAGTAGTCATCTGATTCTTAACAGCTCATCAGTATGTGACTTGGTCATATACTGCACCGGTCCATTCAACCTCTCGGAGCAATGGGACATTCAAATTGCTAGGTCCCGCAGGTTATTAGGACTGGCTCACAAGACATTCCTTTTACGCGAAAGTAAACTCATTTCTTTGCAACCCACTTCAGATCACTGCAGAGTATATTGCAATAGTTGGATCTAACGTGCACCAGTCTGACAGGATCGCCAGCAAAGATGTTCAGCGCTCCTTCACCAAACTAACAGTTGGCTAATTGTCTAGTCTGAACTACAAAAAGCGCTCCAACCTGCTACAGCTCAAAGCTTTTTGGCTCCGACTGACAAAGAACGAATATTTCCTCTTTTCACTCACTGTTAAGATACAAATCCTGCAAATCCCCCTTATGGTACGAGACCCATCGAGCTTTAGGTATTCGCTACTACACAGCAGTCATTCTGTTGCTGCGCCTTCCCAGAGAATCAACCTACGGCCTAAATTCTCTATTGGTAAACACTCACAAGTGTGAAATAATCTTCCGCCAAGTATCCGTGCAATTGGCCACATATATAGATATAAGGGGGAATTAAACGAATTCCTTGACGAACCGATATTCATATCCCAGCAGTGATCTGCGCACCTCAGGAAAGCGAGCGTACAAGGTTGGTTTGGGGTACTGAAAAGCGGTTCTGAGTCACGGGCCAAAAGGTCTACGTATCACGCGGTTTACAGTGGATCCCAGCCGCATATCGCTCAAGTTTTATTTGTTGTTCACGTGTAACCTTTTGTAACGTTAGTTCAAATCTTCCACCAAGGTACCGTCCAATCAAAGTAGAAACCATGCCCCTTGGCCTGGATGTCCCTTCTTGCCCGTCCTGTGTACTAGGTTCTCCATTGCAGGAAACTCGGTCTCAGTTTTTTGCATGGAGTGGCCCAATTACTGAATTATATCTGCAGTTGTGTTTCCACTCATTCTTTCCCCAACAGGCTTTCACACGGCTAATTGTGTACCACTTCTTCACGCAGAATTTCGTTCTCCGTTCTGCAGGCTGGTCACCGTAATTCCAGTCTCCCCCTCACCTCTGAAAACTGCAGCTCTTACCTTTTCAAAGATTTCATCGTTTGGTTTTTCTGTCTTAAGTGCCATAGGTCCCGCGTGATTGTATTCAGCCTAATTATCCACTATCATTTAGGTTTACCCACTCCATATTTTCCTATAGTAAACTCCCACCTAGGTGACGTTCACTCAAAGTGGCAATGTAACCCTGGGCCTGTGGCTTCCCTATCGCCAGCCCCAAGTACTAGTTCCTGTTTTGGAGGAAGCTCAGTATCAGTTCTTATCCCTTATCCACGTCGCACTAAATTCGCTTTATCCTGTCCAAACAGGCCCTTCTACCCTTCTCTCACTTTGTCTTGGCATTTGAATCCAGAATCCCATTTCGGCAACCATCATTCACTTCCAAATCATGTTTATCCTTATCCCTTGTTTCCGCTATCGTTTTTGAATCGCTGTCTTACCTCAACCGCTCGTAGCACGCATTCTTTTCAAAGTAGTTCCATTTTCTAAATCTTCAGGTGTTTATATTTAACTATGCCCGCTGATCCCCAGCTGGGAGCATCCCAGATCGAGTTTTTCTACCTTCGTTTTCCAGACAACCACAGACGTGCATGTCTCCTTTGATGGCTTGGGATGACCGGCAAACCATACCGGCAAAACATCTGGTCCACGACTCCAGCTGGAAATTCAATACCCGTCTGTCATTCCATCGCTCTTTCAGTATCCATGACCCTCAGGATCCCCGCAACCTAAACGCAAGCTCCTGAAGGTTTCGGTCTTTACAGTTCTTAGATCTTGCCAACCTCACTGGTGCAAATCCGGCCAGTGTGGGGCCCGGTCAGATTTACCGCTCTTGCCGGCGCACGTCGGGCGTGCGGGACGTCTGCAACGACTAGCGGGCACATCTTGTTTGGCAGGTGGCACCTCCTGTCACCAGAAATGGTTTTCATTTTAAGTGTACAGCTCGCGGTCGCCCCCTTCCACCGGCACCGGCTGCGAATAAAAGAACACGATATGTGTGCCCGAAATGCTCCAAATCTGCTGCTATGTCCTCTAGTTTTCATCTGTTTTCTATCCAACTTTGCCGATATAGCTTACCTCTTTTTGCACCCTGTAAAATTCACTTCCTAAGGGCATAATCATCGCATATCTAAAAACATTTACCCTTACTGGCTAATTTTTCAGGGTCCACTTTCTTGAAAACTCGTGCCAAATTACGCCTTGGTCACATTCGCGAAATTAACTGCTCCTCAAGGTAAAACTCGAGCTCTGTTACCACTGTTAGTGGTATATTTAAAAACCGTCACATTTATTTTCACGATCCATTTTCATTCCACAATCCGGAGACCATGTTTTAGTACGAAATGTTTTCTCCGGAGTGTGCCAGAATTCTGTGATTTGAGACAGTCTGCTCCCTCTATCAGCCCCAATGTTTGCCCACTTAGGTTTGTTGCATCGCAATACCCTCTTCTTGCAAAGCCTTATGCTCCCCCCTTATTTTTTGCTTTGTCGCCCTCACGTGATTCCCTTTTCAAGAAGATTATAAACAGAAAGTATTTTACCTGTCAACTACTCAATCTTTATTCTGCAGGATGGGTCCCTGCCGCTGTTATAGGTACGCTTCAAAGATTTTTCTGTATCCCAGATCCACTTTCCTCGTTTGTGCATTATATTCCGCTTTTCTGAAAGTAAACGACCTGCTCAAGGGTAACTTGTTTCTATCTGGTCACTTCTTTTACATTCAATCTGGGAATCCTTCTTTAGATATGTTGTCCATGTGGCTTATGCCGACTCCACCCACATCCAGCCGCAGAAATTAGAAAGTGCATTCGTCGGTTGTTTTTTGTCTTTCATGTGTGGCGTTCTATCCTGATAAATCCTCCTGGGCAACTTCGTTCGCTGCAACAGTTTTTTCACCATGTCCGGTCCTTAGATTAGGAAAGCCAGCAAGTAAGTATTTTCCTGTCATTCGATTATTTATTGCCCTTGCAAGCCGTCTATCTGCCACTATCGTGGCTACCCATCACACATTTATCTGCCGCCCAGTTCCCATTTCCGTGTTGATGCATTATATTTCACTTTTCTGAAGGTATACAATCCGCTCATTTCAGTATCCAACATCACGTTTTTCAAGTTCAGCAGTGAACTTTGAATTTGATGCCGATCTGACCTGGCCAGAGACTTATCAAAATCGCCAGCCGAGGAACTCATCTCAGGTGGATTCTCAAAACTTGTATTCGTTTACTTTAAGTCAGTTATAACTGGAAGCACTGTTTTTTTGGGCCTCAAGTTTTATAAACCTGATAAGTCGAAAAATTTTGAAGTGGCTGTCCAGTTTGAGATTCAAGCTGACCAGAACAAAGATGAGACTTCTTTCACTCCCCCGGCCAACGGTTAGTTCAAAGCTGGACTAGTGGATCTTGCCCACCATTTTTTGGTTCTCGAATGTTCTCAACATGATTTACAACGCTTGACCACATCAACGCACTAAAAAAAACTTTAAAAAAATAAATCCTTTTTGATAGTGCAACCCTGCAAAGTTGGTCGTGCTCGGTAAGGCGATCACGTTAGGAAAGTGGAAATCTTATTCAGTGACTGTACCCGGTTTCAGATAGATTCAATAAAAAAGGACATGACTAAAATTCTGGAAGAGATTGTTTGTTCCTTTCTGAAAAGGACTTAGGAGAAAGGCTGAATTGATGCACGCGCTTTTGATGATCTCAGATCTTGAGGTTCTATTATTTCAAGAAAGTATAGACTACCCAAACAGTGCAAGATAGGAGCTCCTTTACAAACCGTGTTATCAATGATGAACTCAGCTCAACACAAGCTCGTTCAGTGGTTAAACGAACTCATCAGTCCTGTTTCTGACAAGCTTTTAAAATTCGACGTAAAAGATTTTTTTCCGCTGAAAGCTGATTTACCCAACAAAGACTAGCGCAATCGTTTTCTAGCGTCGCATGACCTCACTTCTCTGTTCACGAACTCCCTGTAGAAGAAACCGTGAACCAGACGTGCAGACACGTTGACAAAGTGGGGTTCCCCATGTATAAACTGAAGACCTTGTTTAATCAGTGCTCCGCTGATGTTCACTTATTCTTGAACGGAACGTTGTACGAGAGAATAGATAGAATAGCGACGAGTGTCCACTTGTACCTACACTTGCTGATGTTTTCTTGCCAATGCTGGAGAATAAACTGCATGTTAAGTTTATTACTGTGGTACTTTATCGCTAATACGCTGATGAGAAGCTGGTTATTCTACGGAGCAAGGCCAACTCCGACATATTGCTGGTAAAGTTGAATTCATCGCACTTCAATATAAAGTTAACGGTAGAATATGAGGCCACTGCTGAATTTCCCTTCCCAGGTCAATTTCTCAATAGGTTACCAGGGGATCAACTGCAAATATCCGTTTACCACAGGCCCACTAAGACAGAACAGCACCTAATTCTCATAGCTTTTGTCCCATGAATCGCAAAAAGGGTCTGATAAGAACACTATTTTGCTGACTACGACTGTTGTGTGGCCCCAGATTTGTGCCAAAGGGAACAGGGAGACTAACAAATACACAAATGGTCAGTGATTATTCAGTGGCTTTCATCCGGAAGTACAATGCCCTTCTGAATCCCAAACGAAAATGTTCATTAGCTAGGAAAAAGGAAACTTTCATTTATCTGCCCTTCAGAGGTGATAATGCTTCAGCTAAAATAAGTCGCCGACTAAGTGCCGTAATCGAGGGTAGTTTTCATGCAGCAAAGTTGAAAAACTGCATGGAATTCGTCTTTGTCTCAGCTATGACAACGAAAGTAGACTGGACTTTCATACCACCTCCGACTGTATTCACCAGTTTCAATGCACTTGCGTATAAGATGCTTGAAAAGGACAGAACGCCGTCCCTCTAACAGAACGTGCAAGCATGTTTCGAACAATGTGAGTCTTCGTGGTGGAAAGTTACCATCTAGTGCTGCGGTGCGTCATTTGTTGGGTGCATTTCTCTGTATCGACCCAACTGGTGCTTTCGAAATCCTCCAGAGGTCAAGAAATAAAAAACCTGCTATAGTTCACGGAGGCAGTAATCATTCACAGGACGAGGCCTCAGCAGTCTACACAAAAGAAGTTTGCTATGCAGCTTATGTTACAGTCCCAGTGGCCTGTGACCTAGCCTTGATTTATTCCCCATCTCGTTTTTTGGTCTTTGTTATGTCTCACGTTTGAGAGCGAAGGATTGCCTCTTTTCGTTTGTTTGTGTATGTAAAGTTGTTTTTGTGTAAATTAATTGTAGACACATAAAGTGCGGTAGCCGCTGGCTGAAAGCACGTGAAATTGATGGTCAACATCAATTTCGCCAGCATTGTTCTTCTTGCTGTTCTGAAAGGAGGCAAACCTTACCTGTTTCCATCCGGTCACTTCTTTCACCACCACCTCGGCAATCTTTTCCAACTGGCGGGTCGTTCATTGGTTATGTAACTGACGCAGCCAGTATTCGGTGGCTAAACGACACAAATGTATACTTTGACTGGTTTTTCTTGTTCTGTATCCACAACTCTACTCCTTTTCTTCACATGGATTTCAGTTCCAACCACTTTCATGCATCGCACAATGCTACAGCTTGTTTGCTTCTCCCTCGAAACTTTCTTCTGGGCAGAAACATTTTCCTGAGTTCCGTGTCACACTTGAGTTTTGAAATGCTCCGTCTGTATTGTTTATGCCTACGTCTAGAGTTTCAACTATGTCCAGTCGGCCTTACCTGGATTCCACGGGTCTAACCACCAGAACGTAGCTCCAACTTGTCGCACTCTACCCAAAGCCGGAAAGCAAACACTCTGTCCCATGCTGTGTCGAGTGCACGTAGTTGCATGCCCCCTTGTATTTTGGATTTTCTTTTCAATAGTGCCGCCCAGTTTCACCTCGTGGACTGCTTCAAGTCAAACGACATGGACTTTTCTTATAATTTTCCTCATTGTCATATTCACCAAAGATGTACAAGGTTTTAGTGCGTATCATGTTCTTGATCCATGCACGGATGGACCCCCCTTATTCAGCAACACCTCATGCACTTATTCTTTCTCCTTGCCCATCCATATCAGTACTCCTCGTGGAAGAAGAATTTCTCCGCACTGTTTCCCACACTCACCGTGCACAGTTCACCCCTAGCAGCGCGGCCGCCCCCGTCAACGTTAGGTCACTGTGCACACTCGTTTAAATCTAAGCACCTAAACGGTTCCCTAGCCATACTGATTCAAGCTGTTCAGGTAGCGAAGACGATCCTTAAGATTACCGCATCAATTTCTGTGTTGTATTTGGTGCACACGAGCGAACTCACGTGCATGCGCCAACGAGTAGGCACACCTACCCTTTTACATCCACCGGAAATATGTGTTGGCAGTTGTCACTGCATCTGAAAGTGTTCCACTCTCTGCCTAACGGATCATCAAAATACAGCTGAAGTGAAACCGGCCCATCCTTACAAATGCGGTTAACCGAATTGCTGCTGCGGCGCATACCACCGATAAATATAGGTGCAGGCTAGGCCATGACGGGGAAAGAACAGAAGCTGGATAAAAGCGTAGGCCGCAGCCCGAAAAACCGGGACTTTCGGGACCCATGGCATCAAACATACATGTCATCAGCATCGGGATGTCCTCAAACACCTGATCAAACAACTTTGGTCAGTTTTGGTTAATTTTTTTAACTGTCGTAGCTCAGTCTGTTAATGAGTTGCGCAAAATGAAGACCGGAGTATTCCACCCGACAAAATCGTGCGAGGAGTTCCACGTGCGGAATTCACATCAACACGCCATCAGGTCCCATGTGGAAGCACTCCTAAAAGGAAACTTACAGACACAAGCATGCGGCACCTGCCAAGTGAGCCATATTGAAATACAGCGACAACCACCAACACATAT
Organism: Fasciola hepatica; assembly: GCA_948099385.1. Lineage (NCBI taxonomy): Eukaryota > Metazoa > Platyhelminthes > Trematoda > Plagiorchiida > Fasciolidae > Fasciola > Fasciola hepatica. The sequence continues at coordinate 2,715,320 of CANUEZ040000060.1, read as the reverse complement.
TTCCGGTGGATGTAGAAGGGTAGGTGTGCCTACTCGTTGGCGCATGCACATGAGTTCGCTCGTGTGCACCAAATACAACACAGAAATTAATGCGGTAATCTTAAGGATCGTCTTCGCTACCTGAACAGCTTGAATCAGTATGGCTAGGGAACCGTTTAGGTGCTTAGATTTAAACGAGTGTGCACAGTGACCTAACGTTGACGGGGGCGGCCGCGCTGCTAGGGGTGAACTGTGCACGGTGAGTGTGGGAAACAGTGCGGAGAAATTCTTCTTCCACGAGGAGTACTGATATGGATGGGCAAGGAGAAAGAATAAGTGCATGAGGTGTTGCTGAATAAGGGGGGTCCAACCGTGCATGGATCAAGAACATGATACGCACTCTAACACCTGTACGTAATCACAGTGGTTATGATTACGCGACGATAAATGAATGATATTTCCCGTCGAATTGATGTTGTACAAGCAACACGAGCTTGTTTTTGCCCAAAGGAGGTAGCTGGAAGTGTGTCAATGAAGTCTGACGAGCCAGATATTCTTTTCGACTATCACACTAACACAATCGGTGGCCACACCTCATCACTCAGTCGTACTTTTCTGTCCTTTTGCGTTTGAAGCAGTTTTGCTCTTCATTGTGCAAACAAGGTTCCTTTAAGGTGTAAATGTATGCATGATGATAACTTTCACTTTGAGCCGAAATCAATGTTTGTGAGCAGCAGCCCTTTTGGCAGTTCTATTTCGCGAGTATGGCCCAAATTAGTAGAATAGAAATTGATATAGCTAGTGAGAAATTTGGGCGGCTGCGTGGTCCAACATAGCTGTGTGATTTTGCCACAATGTTGTGACAGTTCACTTAATTTTCCAAAATAATTTTAGGTGACGTTTACCACAGAGGAAAGCTTTCTGCCGCGGTACTTAGAATTTGACTTAACCATGCCAGCTGGAGACTCCTATCATCGGGCAAAATGGAGTAAAGTCCAAGCCCGAAAAAGCAGAAGCAAAGGTGCTTACGTCATTGGTTGGTACGGTCCTTTTTGCCATAACTGTTCAAAGTGGTCACCATACCTATTTGACGGCCTGCACAAAGTTGATGACAGGAAGCTGGTAATCCCTGATATTGTGCTAGCATCAATTCCGTCATAGTATACCCGCTACGGAACGGAAGGCAACGATCAGGCTCATCAGTGGTCAAACTGGTGATGTCGACTTTACCGCTCATGGATGGTTGCGTTGACCTTCATAGGATAAGCACCTATAAGTGAACAGTTTCTAAGATGAGTGGAACATGATGAGAACCAGACCATTGCATTTTTCCAAGTTTGCGTGAATTTCTTAAAATCTATACAACCGATTACCATGCGCAAGCAGAGAAACACCACCACAAGTAGAGATAGATGAGGCCTTAGTATTACCTCGATTCATTCCTCACTGTTATTATCATATTACAAGCTATATAAGTAATAACAATAATAATAATGATAATAATGATGGTTTATTTCGGGGACACTCGAGGCATGCTTGACTACATGATCATATGATAAAAGTGAGGTCCCAAAAAGGATCCTCGGATATTTGATTTTGTATAAGCAGCACAAATGTGTATAGGTTTAGCGGTCGCATGAATGAATGCCCGGCAAATTTGAGTTTGAACTTCAGGTGGACATACCACCCAGTAGTGAGCAGAATGGGCTCCGCGGTCGATAAACCCTTTTAAGCAAAGCGAAGACGGAGTAAAAACGCGCAGTATTTCGGATAACATTGATGTAACTTTGCTGGGTTGGGTGAACTGACAAAGAACCTACAACAAAGCATTGACGATAAATTGGAGATTTCCCAATGATGACGGACATGCACTTGAACCGATAGTTCAAACGACTCGGAAGATAGCAGAAATATAAAATCGAAGAAGTTGTGATGTTCTCTTAGGAGGGGGATTACGTAGATGGGACAGAGCCCGATCTACCACTGAATTAGTATCTACTGTTCAGCAAGAGGTCGCGAAGGACGCACTCAAAAAGGGGCGTATCTAGATCCTCCCGTCTAAAATTTTGGTGGAGCTGAGCGACAAAAGTTGACCGGTAAGTGAAGTACGATTCGAACAAGGGGTTCATTTTAGGGTAAGTAGAAAACGGAAGTTGACAAAAGGGTGGACAGGGGAGTTGTTATACCATGATCTTAGAAGGTCATATGGGTGTGGTGCATAAATGATACCGTTAAAAAATGTAGACGACGCTCAACGGGATATGCTGGTATGAGTCTGATATGGAGCATTGGGCAACAACCAGAAGATCAGTAACATGGCTTACATACATTTCATGTCCATTAAAGGTTTGAAGAATTCGTCTTCGCAGTGGTCTTTGGAATGGATCCACAGTTGTGGACGGCTGATAGAAAAAGGGCAATAGGTGATAGGCGGGTGAAATGATGTTAAACCATTGGTTTATCTGGGGTGGCTGCAAGACTGACGGACGGGGAGTACTGATTAACAACGAAGTGGGCATAATGGTGGTATATATGTTTGATATCTGACGGAATGAACTGGAGATAGTACATCACTGGGACCCTCAAAAAATGCTGATAATTCTGCTTCTGTGTGCGTTGAGGAAGGTGTAACCTGAGACTTTGGGAGCGGGGGGAGCAAAAAGAATGAAGGCAGCCCAAACCATGGGCAGTTGATTTCCAGATAAAGATTTAGAAAAGGCACTCAATGGATTGTGGTGCAGGTTGCCGACCATGATACCTTGGCGAAACAGCGACCGTGATCCACAGACGAGTGAAATGTGATACAATAATGGATTTGTCTGGGTTCGTTGGTGAATAGCATGGGAGCATCTAAAGTGGGTAACAAAGTGAATGCGGAAGGTGGACATATGGTGGACTGGTACAGTAGTATAAAAAGAGTTCATCTGAACGGCTCTCATGAAAAGCAGATGAATGCAAATCCGGATATGCTGAAGTTTGACGTGGGAAGCTGGGGAGGCAATCGAACTATTTATGTCCTGGATTGTGGATGCTTTATTATCGAAGCAACTGTCATGAAATGCAAATGGCTGAATGAGAAGAGATGCAACGGAAGAATACAATGGAACATAGAGCTGGTGTAACGCAGATGAAGGGCTGAAAGAAGGACAATCTCGTGTTTTGTGGTATTGCTGGCGGGTGAGAAACGGATCTTTAGATGATGGTTTTTTAGATAATTGGAGTGGTAACATACAAATTACCAAGTGAATGAAAGGTGCCTTCAGGAGTATATCAGGAATTGTGATTTTCATAATAAAGATATCTGAAAAGGGAAACCGTTTCACCTTTCGGGGTACAGAATCCGGTAACTGTACGAGGTAGGATGAGGGTAGGAGTGGAATCAGTTCAGACAGATAGAATGCAAGTCGACGGAGATGATTGTCAGTAGTAACAAATAGTAGGGTACATTTCTGGACCGGGCGAGTATACGTGCATATGCTGATTTGGAACTTGACCGGGTGTATACCAGATCTTGCTCAGAAACGTTAGAGTAGGCGGCGGGTGACGGCAAAGCGATTCAGGGGATGTTGTTCCCAATCCACAACTGGCGCTAGTGGGTAAGGCTGGCCGTGCGCTGGACACCTAACATGAAAACCACTTCGGTGACTGCAGGTGCAATCCGCCGGCCTAGTTTCGCCCGCACATCGTTGCAGACGACCCGTAAGTCTAACTGTAGTTCAGTCCATAAGCTAGGGTACTCCATGATGAAGAAATGTGAACGTAAGCCAGTTTTGGTTACGGAGGTTGAAGGCTCCAGAATTCCAGGACCTAGTGGGTAGCTAGAAAACAGGCGCAAAGTTCAACGGATTAGAAGCAAACGTTCGACTGTGAAGGATGTTATACAAAAAGGCGAGGTTCAGTTTCATACGGTGAAGCGATGAAGGGTCTGGTTTAAAAAATATGTAGCTTTCTTTATAAGTGGAGAGTGAGTTCCATCCAATCAGTCGCTTAGTAAAACTACATTGAAATGATTCTATACCAATTCTGCTTGATTTGCGCATACAAGAAAAGATCAGTGGACAAAATTCTAATAAAGGCATGGCATGAGATTTATAAAGTGAGAGAATGAAGTCTCGAAGTCGTGAGGAGCGAAGTATCAGCCCTGAATACTTTTTGGCCTTAGCAACTTGGGAGCTAAATATTCCGAAAAACTAAGTGTGCAGGAATAGCCTAAGTCAAGGCCCCGAACGACTTGCTTGCTAGCAATGGTTGAACCAAGAACGGCCAAAGTTCCGGAGGTAGCTTGCTTTTATATGTAAGTACCTCACATTTGCAGCGGAAAAATTCATCTGCTAAGCTGAACACCATCTATAGAGCTCAAATATGTCTTCAGAGATGTTTAAGATAGCCAAGGCGAGGCATTCAGACCTGAACGAGTAGACAATCTCAATGTCATCAGCAAAAGGAAATGGGGTGCCACGGCTCACTGGGAGGAACATGTCGTTTATATACATGAGAAGCTGCAGAGCGCCAAGGAAGCTACCCTTTCTTACACCGGTTGTAATCGGTTTAGGCCTGGAACTGTGTCCATTTATTGAGACAACCTGAGCGCGATGAGACAGGTGAGAACTGATTGAAGATGTTGTTGAGTCAGTTATTCCAAAGGATCGGATTTTGGCCAGAAGATGTGGATGTGGCGCGGTCCAACGCCTTAGACATATCCAAGTGTAGTACTATATGGGCCACTCAGCTGCCTGCCATTTAAGTAATGGCCTCAAAAAATCAACTTTACAGGTTGCACAAGGCCTTGACCATAGGAAACCACGTTGTCAAGGATTAATAATGTCCAACTAAAAGAGGTACTTCACACTGCATTCTTTTACGGTTTTTTCAATTAGCCGAGAGAAAGTAGGTGTATGGCAGTTTGTTACCTCACGCAGAGGGCTTTTCTTGTGGTTCAGGATTATGACCAAGCATTTCTTGTTTGTCTGCACCAGGCTGGAGTTCATTGATAGGGTAAATAGATTAGGCAGTAAGTAGGGTAAGTCAGGTCCGCACTTAACTATTGCGGAGGGCGGTAAACCGCCAGGCCCTGCATAAGGTGGTGTCTTGAAATTAGCCAATAATTGGGAGATGACTGGGGCGTCAAACTCCACCCTGGGTATAGTTGAGGCGGTAACTGGGGGAGCAGGCGGGGGGCCAATATTATTAGTAGGGGCCTTATTTGAGGCAAAGGATGAGTTGAAGGCTTCGGCAATGGAAGGGGCAGTAGAGGCGGATATATTGTCTGTTGAAGCAATGTGCAGGATATCTCTATGAGTATTAGAGGTTCTGGCCCTGTACAATAGTGACTGTCGACGAGATGTTTTTGGGTGTCACGGAGAATTCATTTACTGGTTAGGCGGTGTAGCTTCTCCAGGCAATTGGATAGTAGAAGTGAGGCGAAAAAGTTGAATGGAAATCGTAAATTCGTGTGTAGTTTTATGAATTTTTTGAAGTTTGGCATACTTTGCTTACAGAGAAGTGATATAGGATTTTCTGTTATTCCGTTGCTGCTGGAGGTGAGTAATCCTACCAAGACATCTGGAGAACTGTGCATAGAAAATATCAGCGGCGTGTTATAGATCACAAAAGAGAAAAACTCACCCCAGTCAGCTTGTTCAATGGTCGCAGGGAAAATCTTCCTGTCAGGGAGAGGAGAGGGTTTGATCAGTGTGATTTCAAGGTAGGTTGTGGGTGGGTGAGAATGCGGCAGTTGACCGTATTTTGACCGCTTCCTGGAAAACTTCGAGAGATTGGGGCAAATATGTGAGAGACGCCATGGTGCAAATGAGACCTAAAATGCTGTTTTTCCACGTAGGAGAGTGGATATGCTGTACCCACCCTCCTACGTCAATACTTGTTGCAAATGGTAAAAGCTGAGCGGGTACAGATAGAAATGGCAAAGCTATTTTAGGCAGGTTAAAGTCACCAGCAATAACCTTTACACTTGGGGGCAGTAAGGATAGGTATTCGAATGCATCATTCAGGTGAGAGGGTCCGGAGAGATTTTTGCTTGGTGGACGGTAGACACATCCAGCATGAAGAAGAGAGCCGGGAATGTGAACAGTTAGCCAAAGTGAGTCGAAAATAGAGTTCAGTAGAGGATGATGATGCGTCTTTGTATTGGAGGTGTGCCCGACAAATGCCAAACAACCTCCGCGGCGTCGCGTTTTCCTATTTACTTCGAAGGCATTGTAGCCTACAAGAGAAATCTGGTCCTTTGAAGTGCATTTGGTTAATCAGATTTCAGTAGTCAAGATGGTATCATAGTTAGAAATAGTGGTCTAAGGAATGGTGGGGGCACGCCATAAATTGTCTGGAGTTGGTTTAGCGTTACTGTATTCGATAGGGCCACCAACGTGAAAGTGGCTTGTAGGCTTGTAATGGTTACAAGCTTGTTAGTCAGAGGGAGCTGAGGCGAGTTGCCTGTGTTGTGGCCGAAGGGCCCAAGGCCCACCTGAACTTTGCAGCTGGCATCTGAATAGGGAGGTCGGTGAAGTGGGGTGATGACCTGGTAGCTGACCTGAAGGAATGGCGGTAGCTGTTCATAGTGGCTAGGGGGTTAATTGATTGCATGCCTGTTAAACAGTGCTTGCCGGGCTTGGTCCCCATAGCTCCAGGTATGTGCGGCGGCTGTGCTGTAGCTGTCATATCTTGAGGCCTACAGGTTGACGTACTAGCCTGTAGAAATGATGTCACTGGCAGATCAGTTGTCCTGTAACTAGAACGGGATGGAGAAATTCTGGGTAGATGTGTGGAAGACCCTGAAAATCTGGGATTGCGGGTTTGGTAAGGCTGTTGCTCGCCATTCATTCTAGTAAACATGGTAGGCTGGGAGGCAAGGTGCCGACGGTTTCCTGGTGGTTGGGTCGGTGACACACACGGCGATGTGTCTAAGCCTACGGTCTCTTTCGGCATCATGTGCATGATGGTAGTAGTGAAGCATTTTTCACCACGGACTTGCCGCCCTGGGCTTTCGCCGCAGTTAACCTTTGCCCAATGGGTTTTACAGGATTATTTTGTGATGGTCTCTCCTGCTTGTCGCAAGAAGACTGTGCCTCACCATGGGAAAAATTGCACGAAACTTGCGTGGGATCCTGGGGACTAGAATGGTGAAGGTCCACTGACGCCGAAGGGGCCACTGAGGTAGTAGGTATTCTGGCTGAAGTCTTGTTAATAGGAATATGCGGTGATGCGTCTACGGTTCCCGTTGGATCAGGGCGAGTTGAAGGCGCTGGATTGCCTTTCTGCTTGCAGAACATCTCTCACTGTAGAGTGGATTTATTGGTGTGTATTATGATATTTTTAAATGACTGAGCAGCAGCAATCCTTTGACGGTCACTGATGAACACAAAGACTGCTGATTATTGAGAAAACTGAAATAGCAGGGGCAGGGTTATAGTGGTGGCTGTTTTTGTGGCCTAGTACTGTGGGACATGTGATGAGCCATATTGCATGCATTCAGTAGTGTTGCTTCAGCAGACCGTGTAGGTGGTTTGCTCGGCGCGTTTGACACTATGACGCTGTTGGCATTTTTTATCCTCCTGTGAGTTTCCGAAGCGATTGCATCTACGTAACGACCGGCTTTGGATAAGATTTTGGGGTCGGCCTGATTTTCTGGCTCAGCAATGATTGTCAGTGGGGAAATCTTTGATAAAGCACACTTAGTCGATTGCCACTCACCACATAAGTCGTTTATCTTCCGTTCCAAATCCCTGACTTTATTTTTGGCTCTGCCGTATGTATTGACCGGCGATACAGAACATGTATTGACAGCTGCCGTCATGTCGGCTTTTGTGTTCATTTTCACTCTGGAGGCCCGAATGGTTCGTTTTGGACCAGGCGGACAATAACGTTTAAACACAGACTTAGACATTCTTTTGGGTCCAAAACAGGGATAGTCGCGTTTGTCCAGGGCGTGGAAGTTGTATATGACCTGTGTAGAAGTTTGATTAGGCTGCTACACTTCAGAAAGAGAAGTATGAAGACAGATCACCAGGTTATTCTGTTCATAAATATGGTTGCTCAGACTGATCGAAGTTGATGTGCTTGATGTGCAACTGCGTGAAAGGAGAGAAACTGAGGGCTGAGGGGCTCAAATTCCAAAGTTGGCCGAAATATTACTGATAACTTCAGCAGAAGTCTCGAGGGATTTCGGGTGTCGAAGAAAAACTATTGGATTTGCCTGAGTATCTAGACTACGCTCTACCAAAGAAACGTCAAACCAAGCGGTTAGGATAAGGGAGACGAAAACTTTTGCACGTGCGGAAAAATGGATAAAACAGCAAGCTGTCAATGGACTGTTCCACAGATGTGCCATATAAGACAGGACAGATTCAGTGGAAGGCAAAGAGACAGATAAAGCTTTGATAACTCCGTATTCACAATCCGAGTAGGGCGCAGCTGAAAAAGGACGATCCCAAATTAGAATGATTTTCTGTTCCCATTTCTTACGCCTCAGTATTTGCCAACCAAATTCGCAAGCGTAAGGACTCTCAAATTCACAACTCGTCGTTTTCCTCATTCAGTCATCCACTGCAACAACTCCTGATGACTTTCATCTACACCCCCATACAACTTCGGAATCTTGGAAAAATTTTCCGGAATGTTCCAGCTTTCACTGAAGATTTGGAGAATATCGTTCCGCTGCGTCTCTTCAACCCGTTTTCAATACGGAACACTGCGATTCCACTGTTTCTATCTTTGAAGGTGCTTTTTTGAGCTTGTCTATAAAACCCATCAAAAATTGCCACACTTATTTTCTAATTTCTCACCGCAGTTGCCACAAAGCCTACTTACCAAAAAGATGCTCGGCCGATCCACTGTTAAGTGCTCTCACTAGCCGTTTTTTCTTGTCATCTCTTACATAGTCCCAGCAATAACCATCACCATATCACTGCACCTGTCGAAAGAAAGTTTGTTCATGGTACTTGTTGTAAAAAGAGAAGTAGCAGGTCCACGTTTACATGCTCCATCCGAGCATTTCGGGTGAGTTTAATAAGTCCTGCCCGTTTACTTTTATTGCCTAACGATCCTCTTATATCGCTCTTTTTTCTTTGCATCTCGCTATCCATCTCACTTTTCCACCCCCGCATTCTATCCCGATAAGTCCGGCTTCGAGCTGACTGCGCTTCTCAGCTAAAAATTCCTATGGACCGAAATGTCCTAATATTTGGTTGATCAATTTTTTCCGGCAATTTTCAATGCTCTCGTCATGATTTTCCTATACTTTCCTATTTTACCCCGCCCATTCATTACAGCACGTTACAGGTGCTTCACGTTTTTAGAAAAGCTCCATGGAAGAATAAAATATTCTTCAATCCTATCCGGCTTACTTGGTAATCTAATTTTTCGTTCGTCCGAATAAAGTGTTGCCCCAGCATTCAGCAGTTTATGATAGGACGGGCTTGTAGTGTCAGCAGGTAGATAGGGATGTGGTGATAAGTAAATTGCGGGTAACCTGGCCGGGGTAATTATGCAGGACAGTAGCTATGCATCACTGCTAAAAGAGCACACACAGCACATGGAGAATAAGTGTAAAGCTGTTTATGAAGGTTTCACATGCGAGATCATGTGACAACAACCAGCAGCATGGCCGTATGATACTGGCTTGAAGCACAGAACAGAGATGAGACCCTCAATGTAAGTTTTAAAATAATGGACTGTTCGGTAGAGTAGCAATGATTTGACAGAAGGGGAAATATATCAGACGAGTGATACATCCGAAGATGGAGGGACATCACTAGAACGCTGAAAAGAGGGGAGACTGGACAGCATTGGTAGAAACAAAGGATTGGCCACGGTGTAAAAAATGGAAATGGCAAAATGGGTGATAGATTGATCTGAGATGCGGAGCTACAACGATAACAGAGTTGGTGGCACGCGAATTAGATTAGGTAAACAGAACGATCATTGACGTTCTTTAGTGATCTTTTTATGAATGAAACGAGGAATGCGTCATAGAGATGGGATGCAGTACCAAAAAATCTTATGAGGTGAAAATGGTCAAAGTGGCAGACGCAGAGTAAAATGGATCACTCTGGGAAATGAGTGATAAGGTTCCGAGTTAAAGTGCGGATAAAGGTACACAGCAAACTACTTATGCCTCTGAAGATGGAAGGCGACCGCCAGAGTGACCACAAAAGGGCTCGTCTGAGGGAAACCGGTAAGTGGTCAGAGAATTGATCTTTTCGTGATAGGCGGGTGACGATAGTCCAGAGTAAAAAGGTTGCTAAGAATAAGACAACAAGGGATACCATACTACGGTGAATACAAAGTCTTCTGGCATGCTATTTTGTTAGCGGAGAATGTGGAAGGTGGGCTTAAACCCGACGATGAGTATTTAGACAGCAATGGCGCGATAACAACAGAGAGATGAAGATACGGAATCGATACACCTGAAGCGAGTGGGCAAGTTGTAGACATGCCGCGCCGCAGCATCAGAATGAAGCCTTGAAAGAGCACTGTAGTAGAATAGTGGACTTGTGAGGGTTGTGAACTATCCCCAGTTACATCACCGACTGCTGAAGGATTGCGGAAAGATATGTCGGCGAGGGGCGTCAACTGGCTATTATGGTTGGGAAATGGAGAGCACCAATGACAGTACATAATAGTTAATATATCGAAACTGGCCGCAGTTTTGTTATGAACAATGGACGTGATTACGGACGGGACAGGTGACGAGTCGGATGCAAACATTACGGAGTACGAGTGAAAAGGAATGTGGCAAAAGAATGGTTGATCAACGTGCTCCGGTAAAACGTGGTTGTAGTTAGTTGCAAAAGGTATGCGCAGTTATTTTGAGTGATGTATTAGGGAGTATTAACCGGGCGCAAAATGCAGAATTATTATGGTAACACTGACGGCACGCTCGAGTGAAAACCAATGACGATAGATGACAGCACGATGATATGACTGCAGCCGTCAAGGGTGCACGAAAAACTAGAGTCGCGGTCCGAAAAATGTGCTAGTGGACAGGACTGACCGTGCGCTGGATGCCTAACTGGGTCACCCCTAATGACGAAAGTAGGCGCTATACATCGGCCTAGCTGCGCCCGCACATCGTTGCAGAGTTCCTACACGCCAGATGTGAGCCGTACTGAGCTGCGAGTCTGAACGCGCCCTGCATCTTTGGAAAGGGGGAGAGTGGGCACTGTAATTGTTTACATCCCGTGGATAGCGTAGCTGATGGGAGGTTGCGAGGGGACCAGGAGATTAAGGCCAGCGAAGAAAGCTGTTGGTTGGTGGACAAGTGAAGGATAGGCACCCAGAGGTAACACTCGTATGAGCACTGGGTAGCCAGATACACAACGGATCTCGAAGTCAAAAGGCGATTATTCGTGAGATTTTACGATACTAGATTATTGAGCGAGCAATGACACCAAACCGATACAAACCTCAAATATGAGGTCACAGGGGCTCAACAACCGAGAACCGAATTGCGGCATACGAGCGAGGGGCACGTGCGTCAGGCAGGTCCGGAACAAGGATACGACAAAGTAGCGCTCTGGGCGAGACCAAACAAAAATTGGTCCATAAAAACAAGCAGTGGCTAAAGACACGTCAATACTGTGGGCAAGTGAGTGATGTTAGGACAAACATGGAACTGAAAAGATTTTAAGGGGATTTTCCACGGCCGGTCGTTACACTAGATGCTATAGCCCGGACAGCCACCTAGGTAGTGCCCGGAGCAACTGAAAGTCGTAGAACGGTATGTACGTTTGACTGGAGGATTGAAAAAGGAAGACGAGAACAGACGCAGCTTGCGTGGGACCCAACTGAGGATTAACACTCAAAGCTAGTACGGAAGGGGTCAAAGAGAGAGCGGACTATGCGGATCAATGTAGATTACTGATGGTTGCGCTAAATCCCGCAGCAAGGGCAAAAAACAATAGAAAGTATTCACGGTGTAATGCACAACCCCTACGGGCCAAGTGAGAAGACCATCCACCTTGCAAAGTATCATGTACTGAATTGAGTTGAATTGAATTGAATTGTATTTCTTGACCCTGATCAACACACATGCACAAGGCAAGATCAGAGAATACAGCAGTACATGTCAGTGTGAGGTATTCATAGTTTCTAAATTTATGAATCAAACAGCAGCCGAAATACACCAGTAAAGCCATGTGGTGTTTGAGTGAACTAGAGTGGTAATGGTTGAAGCGGGAATTGCAAATCTGTTTCTAATTCGGTGAGGGCGGTGTGGATATTTGGACGACCGTGGGATTTCTGGTATAAGCGATAATTGGACGATCACTAACGAGTAGCTGGGCGGGAGAGATGCCAAAGAACAAGACTAAAAGTAAAGTACGCGTGAGGCTATTAACGTGCAGTCAGAGATACCAGCGAAATATAGAACACTGATCAAGCACTGGGTAACTGATTGTGGAGAAAGCATGTGAAATGAATGCAAGTGAGCCAAAGATTATAATTAAACGGACCTTTTGTGCAGCTGATTCTAATGTCATATAGAAATTCACATGAACGCTAAAAGCTACACAGGGATTTCAGTGAACTTTTGAAGAGCATGAATGGGCATGGAAGCGTAAAGGACTTTCAAGGAAAAGTCGTCAAAGAAACTGATTGGTAAGGACAAAAGCTACTGGTGCGGCTAGGCAGAAGTTGGAAGAGTGTAAAGAAGAAAGAACTTTTTGTGTGATAAAACATTATTAGCCAAATTCTGGTTGGCTGCAGATGGCGGGAATTCTGTTTCATAAAGACCTTGGTTATAAGTGATGGCAGGTAGACTGATGAGGGTAGCAGGTAAGAAGGTGCTGGTTTGATGAAGTGGACAGCGGCGAGGGCTGAGTTTCGCAATGCAACGCGGAAAGAACTGAACTGTTGGAATGGTTTGTTGGGAATGGACGTTGAGCTGATGTGGGTTGATGGTTGGTGTCGGGAATCCGGTGAGACTTTCATGGGGGTTTGTTACTCCGTGTACGGTGCTCCATATAACGTCAGCAGGCGAGAGTATAGGTTTAAACAATTGATCAAATCGTCTGGTCTTTACGGTAATCCGGGATAAACGTCAAGTTGGCCGATGGCTACCCAAGTAACCAGTGGAATCTGGAAGAGATCAGGAGTGCGGCAGTCTGGAGAGTGTTCCAGCTGTGGGTTATGATTATCGTCTTAGTGGAGACCAGAAAATGAACATTTCATCATTACACGAGGAAGGCTCAAGAAAAGCAGGATGGGACGGTTGTGTTCTAGCCTGGGACAGACGAATAAGGTGAAGGGGAGCATCTATCTCTAAAGAACGGAATTATTTTTTAAGTATATGTATGCCAATTATGTAAAATGGGGGGAAGAGAAGAGTGAGAGGAGCATACCCAAGGTATATATATATATAAGGCGGTCGAATGCATATTGGTAGCTAATACTAATTAAGTAAAGGCGTGCACCTATCACTAAAGGAAAAAACGGTTTTTTTCTCCCTTTTGAATATGCGTATGCAAATTATGTTGTAATATGGAGGGAAAAGAAACGTGAGTGGAGCATACCCAAGGTATATATATATATATATGTATATATATATACATCTGTATACGTGGGTGCCATTATCAGACGGGTCATGAGAAGGCGGTCGAACTCGAAAGACTGTGGCACGTTGTGGTCTAATAATCAAGGCAATCTTCATAAGCTTGGTCTATGTTAATGTTATCACGGGTCGTGCCAATTAGAGAAGACGCGTCTAGGATTTTGCATAGTGCTCCTTTAAATTGTATTAGCGTGCGACACGATCGCAGTGAGTCAGGAAGCTTATTCCAGAGGCTGGAGTAGATAACCAAGAAATATCTAGACCTGATTGAGAGTCTAGATTGGGGGGCTTAATGGTGAAATGCCTATGACGGAGGGAGTAGGGAGTCTCACTAGAGAAACCGAGTGGGTTATCAGTTGAGTGGACTTTTGAATGCAGGCGTTTGAAGAGAAATGAGAGATTGAGCTTGATACGACGTAACCATAGTGGCTCAAGCCGGAGTAGTTCGCACCTGGCTCTGTATTTAAGGTTGGGAGAGGTGGCAAGTCATTTTTTGGTGATGGAGCGCTGCACTTTCTCTATGTTGACCCGGTCGGCCTTTCGCATCGGGGTAAAGACTAGGGGGCAGTATTCCAGCACCGACCTGGCGTGTGTCCTGAATATCAGGAGCATACTCTCCTGAGTACGGTATGTCCTGAGGATAAGTGCAATCATCCTTCTTGCCTTGCCATCTTGGGTCAGTGCTTGTTCATGGAAGTTGAAGGAACATGAATAATGCAGGCCCAGATCTCTTACCACATGAGTAGTGAGAATCGGCAGACCATTTATTTTGAGGAAGTCAGGTGAAACGTGTCATTCGCAAGACAGAAGGGAGCTCTTAGCTGCCGAACACTTCATCAGCCACCGAGTACACCATTCGTCAAGAAACTTTAAGTCTGACAGGAAATCACTGACAGCTGAGTGCATGGCGTTCGCCTCAAAAGTATAGACTAGTTTTATGTCGTCAGCAGAGAAGAATGTCGTGCCATGGCGCACTACTTGGAAGACGTCATTTGTTTACATAAGAAATAAGAGAGGACCTAGAACGCTACCCTGTTCGACCCCGCTAGTTATTCGTTTGGGCCGAGAGGATGTTTCATTGACGATGGCGGTTTGGAAACGTTCAGAGAGGTAAGATGATAGCCAAGACAGGGGGGGGTCAGAGACTCCGTGGGATTTAATTTTTGGCAGCAAGCGAGCGTGAGATACACGGTCGAAGGCTTTAGTCATGTCAAGAACGATGACGATGACTGACTTGTAGCTGTGTGCTTTAGAAGTGATCGAAATGAAGAAGTCTATCTGACTCATTAGGCACGAACGGGACTTTAGGAACCCGTGCTGAGCTGGGTTGATAAGATTTCGAGAAGTCAGGAAATTTGCAAGCTGTCCCTTTACTATCCTCTCCATGAGCCTGGAAACAATCGAAGTGTTGTTTATGGGGTGATAGTTCCCCGGATCATGCAGAAGCCCAGTTTTGTGTTGTGGAATTATACAGGACGCTTTCCGCTGAGCTGGGTAGATTCCAGACGACATAGATAATGTAAAGAGGTTCAGCAATTGGAGCACTAGGTCAGGTCCTTCAGATCGAAGTAGGATAGGTGGAAGGTCATCAGGCCCTGGGTGACAGGAGGGTTTCCTGTTGGCCAGAACTTTCTTGATGTTGGCCGAAGTAAATGTTATGGTTGATATCGCGTCCAGTGTGAGCATCGGATAGCACAATGGTGGAGGGTTAGTGTCCGTAATGCGAGCGGAGGCGATGTAGCAGTTGAAAGCCTCAGCCATATCTTCTGGCGAGATAAGGTGGGTGCCATTTTGGATAAGGAATGGGATGTTGTTTTCATTGCTGCGCGAGTTGCGAGATTCAAGCAGTCTTGAGAGAAGCTTCACACTGTGAGGCTGTTGTGGGGCAGTCCATCCTTGCTTTTTGAGGTTATTCTCGGTTGCTGCATAGAGATCCCGACGGAGTCGGTTTATTTTGAGTGTCAGACAGAAGTCTCGATTCCTGAGGAATGAGTTCTGGAGCTTACAAAGTTTTTGTCGAAGTCTGTCAGTTTTGGTAGCCTTGGATCTAATACGTCTAACGGTTGAGGTAAGGCAATTTATGCAGGAAAGCAACTTGACATAGAACACATCAGCTGCATTTTGCGGATCAGATGTGAGGAAGAAGTCAGACCAGTAAATGCCCCGGAGGGAGGTAGCCAACCGGGCCAAGATGGTCAGTCTGTAGGTGTTTTGGTTGTTGATTTCGACAACCTCAGGTAGGCCTGGTCACTACCGGGGAGGTTTTGTTTGACGGAGACGTTCACGTCACGGAGGCCATGAGTGAACACCAAATCGAGGGTATTGCGATGCCTTGTTGGTGTGGGGGCATGCTGTGTCCATCCTGCAGTGTAGGTGTCCAGAAGGAAATCGGATAAATGGGAAGGGGCAGTCATTGCATTCCAACAAACACCCGGAGTGTTCAAGTCGCCTGCTATGATCTCCGGACCTAAGGATAGAGTAGAAATGTACTCGAAAGCCCTAATGATATGCGGGAAATCAGAGTAGCTAGAGGTAGGTGCTCGGTAGACGCACCCAATACGCAACACGTTTCCAGGAATTGGGACGGAGAGCCAAAGAGAGTCGGGAATAAATTCAAGCGCTGGGTGGTGGAGGAGGGTGGTAGTGAATTTATGTTTAATGTAAACAGGACAACCACCATCTCGGCGGTTCACTTTGCTTACTCGAAAGGACTTATAGCCTACCAACGAGGCGACGCCAGTTGGGGTGTGATCGGCTAACCGTGTTTCTGTAACCAGAAAAATGTCAAAGCTAGAAGCAAGTACATGTTTCCACAAGTCATTAATTTTGTTCAACAGCGAACGGGAATTCAACAGTAGGAGGGAAACTCTGCCTGTATCTTTGGAACTACAGGGCACTAGAGCTGCTTGTGAGAGTAGCGAAAGACTTAAGGCCGAGTATGCTTCCGGAAGCCGGGTTGTCAACCAGGAGGGTGTCACCAGGGGGAGTAGTAACTGGGCTGGTGGACTAGCAGGTGGGTTGCATGGTAGTTGTTTGTAGGGTAAGGTGTGGTCGCCTATGTAGAATGCCTAATTAAAGGGTGTCAAAATTATGGAGACATCAGGAGGAGTGAGGAGCTGGCTATGTGAAGAAGTTACGAAGCTGGGTTGGTGAGGTGCCGTCAAGAAAGAACTGGTCGTTTGCGGAGTTGGGATTTCCGGGTTGGTTGAAGTAGTCCGGTGGGGTTTGGATGCTGAGGTAATGGGTAAGGGCAAGTGAGATGGTAGAAAGTAGTGGTGACTGGGTTCAACGGGATACGCAGGGGGCGGGTAGGTATCGCTCGACTAGGACCGACGAAATAACTGTAGTTGGTTGGGCTGGCCCATCCTGTGTTCAGGAAAGTGCGTGGAACTTGAAAATGGAGGCCGTTGGTTATAATTCATCTGAAGGCTACTTATTTGTACCATTGGAGGAGAGAGAAATCAGCTACAGAGGTTCGGCGGGAGGTGCTGGCGCTCAGCCAGATGACTGGGAAGCTGTTTCGGGATACTTGGAGAATATGGTATGTTTGTTCCCGATGTATGATGATGCGTTACTCGGTGGCCGTTTTCGTCTGTATTGTAGGGTGGAGTTTGGAGGACCTCGTCGATTAGCCGAGGTACGAAGCTAATACAGTGAGGCTGGGTTGGCTGCTTTAGGGTGATGCGTGGTTGCGTCCTGCTAGCCAACAAGCATGGATTATTTACCCAAGGAGGAGATGCAAACGAAGATGGAACCAGGTATGGCCATTGGCATTCCATGACCACACTCTAGTGAAAAGCTTGTTTAGCGGCAGTTGCTGGGAACTTTGACTGAGGCTACATCACGGAAGTAGTTTTGAACTTGAAAGAGATCTGACTAAACAGACAAAAGCAGTCGCTGACAGTGACGGGCCACGCCAAAGGAAAATGCATAGGATTGAGGAAATCGTGCACTTTTTGGCGGAGTGGCATTGATGATCCTAAATGGTGTTGCTTGACCGGCTGGGTTTGCATGCGGCCTGAAGCCAACAAGCTTAAGGCATAGATAAAGGCATGGCGGATGGTTGGCCGGAAAGCATGCTGAACCCAAAGAAGGGGCAAACGCAGCGAAGGAAAACACACCTCATGTAAGATAGGGAGGATGCTCCCTACGGAAAAATGATACGTAGTAAGGCAAGGCCATATGGTGATGAAAACTAGGAAGCATGTGAAAAACAGAGGAGATGAGCGTGTAGCGGGCCGTTTATTGTAAACTTCAAACAGACCTTTGCATGGACAGGGAAATCAGCACGAAGAGGGATAAACCGAACGAATTCTTTACCAGATTATTCAATAAGATCAGGGACTACAGACGCAGACATTCAATTGAGGTGGCAATGAAGAAATTAGGATATGCAAGGGAAGTCTTTTGCCCAGACTAGATAAATCTGCTCGTTGTCCATTTAGTCTTGACTAACAGGAGTAGAAGCTAAGGTGGTTTGTCCTGTGGGGTATAGTATGACTGATGGCTAAATTGGAAGCCTTTTTTAAGGGCAGTATCGGCGTTGGTACGTCCACTGGATGGCATAACAGCCTTGCGAGCCGTGATTTGTTCACGGAGCCTGGACTTTAATGCAGACAGTAAAGTGGCACGAAGTAAAGCAGGAGGAAAAAAGGCGGAGGAGGCAAAGAAAATCCCAAAAGCCCCGCAATTAGTAGAGGTCACTCGAGTAAGCACTGTCGTAGTTCAACCATGGGTTGTATTGACGAGACTGCTTGCCTCTGATCTTCATCAGCCTGGCCATTACTTCCACTATCTTTGGATAAGCTTAAGTATCTAGTTCCTGTTTTTTCCTGGAAGAATCCAGTCAGAATGGATATGGCCTGTTAAGCATCTTAGAGAGAAACCACGGGGAGTAGGTGACGAGGGATAGGCCGACAACTTTTTGTTGAAGTCTTGGAGTGGTACACACTTGAGAGACTGATGCGCAAATGTCCCCGTGTCCTTCAATTATCTTGCTGTCTGGAATCCACCGCTGAGAGGTAAGATAGCTCACTGGGTAGTAGGGAAATAGGAAGAAAAGGAGTTCTAAATGCGGATCTTTGAAGTATCCTGCTTCTGGTATGGCCGATGAGGTAGAAGATAGGCTGTCGAGCAATGGAAGGGATCAGAAGTCGCGAAGTTCCACTCATCTTGGGAAGTAAAAAGCATTCCTTCTCGGAAAATCTATGGTGCATCAAGCGGCGAGATTTTTGAACCACGGGCCGCGAGTGGCTTTGACAGATGACGTTGATAGGTCTTCAAACATTTGATCCTTATATACTGAGGGAAAAAGATTGGGGAAAACATGGTGTAGTGAATTCTGCTGGGGCAAAAACAGGTAAGATAAGAAGGCATCAGAGCAAACTAGCTTGAAGGAACGCTGATGACATTCAGAGGCTACTGCAGTTAAGGTGCATTTACAGCAATACTAGCAGAAGCCTCGTGTTTTATTCCTCCGTGACGACAAAAGTGCTCTGAGGCATTCGGCAGAAGTCCCCATCTCACGAAGTGAATGAATGGCAGCACATATATCCAAAAGCAGATCAGGATTTTGGCGGTGTTTGCATTTTCTTCTTGCCTAGAAGAGGCTGATAAATCCGTTTTCCTCGCTCTGTATGACTGAGCTTCCCCTCCCTAATACCCTAGAAGGTTTCCATCCTCTCTGTGGGAAGTACGTCCAAACTATATTAGAATATGGTTGTTAGGTGGTGCTTACCGGCTTTATCCACGATCTGGACCACCAGGGACAGGTTATATTATTGGTATGATTCCCGAATCGTTACAGACGTATGGGTAGGTGCACAATAAATGGGTGCAGCGTCATCGACAGAGGGAAGAAATCTACATCACTAACAGAGGGCTAAGAATATCGATAGTCCCTTGACGACGATGTCAAGCAGTGCTGAAAAGCACCAGATGCCGTGGTGGGAAAAGACAGGTCAAAAAGTCAGGTTTTGTTGGAGCAACTGCGGGCCGAGAGTTGGTCATGGCGTTCTCGATCAATAGCACTGCCTCGACGTTGGAATAGCCTTGTTGTAATAAATTTCCAATAGCCCTTGGAGAAACATGTTAGGCAATAGTAGGACGAAGTGTGGGTGAAACCGAGTAACCAGATTGTATTCTCTGTAACCAGCAACAAGGGACTTTGCACGCCAGGGGAATAAGAGATCGGTGAGTGAAGCACTCTGCATGATATATATTACGGTCAAGCGGTGTGACAATCGGGTGGTTCCGAAGCTGAAACAGAAAGGGGGAAGAAAGAGTGTTACACCTCGTGGTTAGCATGACGAAAATGGCCTGTGGGGGCGGGGAATTTGAAAATTCTAACTTAGCCATGTTTTTTCTTATGCTGAAGTTTAGGTGAGACCGTAAGGAACTCCATGCAGCCCTACCACCTGACCATAACCTTTCGTATTTGCTATTTTACTGCTTCTGGGGTTCGTCTGCTACCCTCACACTCTGACGCGATCGCATACAACAATTCAGCTCGGCACTGTTACGGGCACGCCAGCTCCCAAGGGGGTCTCGAACAGATCTGGGTAGAGAGGCAGTCAGGACGATGCTGCACGTGAGGATTGTAGTAAACGGATCAAAGTGAATCTGGTGGCACGGGGTTCCGGACCTAAGAATATAATCCACGCAACTGGAATCCCATTTTGGCAAAGCAAACGGCCTTTCTAATTCGTGAAGTAGAGCTCATCTTTTCAAGATAATTTCTCCCGCGGATTTATTCGAATTATATTGTTAGGTGTATTCATGGGACAAATTTGCATTTTTCGGCGAACTGTCTAGACGTCCTATTTGGTGGATCGGAAATCAAGGTTTTGATGGGGTTTCTACCATGAAGTTCAATTATACTAGGACGATAAGTAGATAATTTTCAGAGTGGCATGGACTTAAAATAAGGAGTGGCGCTAAAGGTAATAGGGAATTGGTTCAGTAGGTCAAACGGAGTCAGATAGCCTAGAATATTAAGAGCGAGATAAGACTTGACGCTCTTTATTTTATGAATAGGTACTGCTCCAGAGTGCCAGTCGATGCTGAGCCACGGTGATCGGAAGAACCCTTGGCTCCAGGAATATATTGTTCTTCGCATTCTGCGCCAGCTTTTGGGTTAACAGCTGCGTATGAAGGCGTGAAAGTGGATAAAATTAAGGGCATGGTTGGAGTGCGCAGATGGTATGCTCGGCACGCTATCACCTCTCATGACCGTAAGCTGGAGAACAAATGGCCTAACTGGAAGAAAAATAGTTGTTGTAAGGTTTCGGAAAGGTTGGCGTATGGCCTACAACTCAGTTCCCACTCAGCTTTTCCAACTGAACAGAACCTCTATCTTTTAGATGTCATAAGTATATAAGAGACCTCTTCCTGGCATGGAGCCTTTTCTCTGCAAATTTCGTGGATCCTTTGTTTCACAATTCCGAGCCTGGAAATATTGCTCAGCCTCAGTGAAAAACTTTTTGAGACCAGTCTCCGCAAACTTAGCTGCGAGAATTGTCCACCTGAGGGCTAACTGTTTGTAAAATAGTCTTCCTCAGTAACTAGCGGATGCTTTCCATCCGCTCTACGTTCTCAAGCCGTCTTCACGGCCGTCCGCCTGCTGCATATTGTAAGTCTTCTTGTTACCGCTTCACCCAATCCCAACTTCGCCACATGTCACACCTGCATTATTCAGACTGTCAGATTCACTCTTACCTGAGTTCTTCGATCCTTTCCCTCGTACTCTCGCGTCTATAAACTTCTGCCCACAGCCGTCACTTCTGTGCTTCCAAAGTTGGTTTCCTTTCTCCGTTGGTCTCCCACATTCACCTGTCTCAAACATTTCACCAGGGTTGACGCAGGCAAGTCCGTAGCACTTGACCCAACCCCACCTGTCTCTTCCAGGCGCTGCCACTTCCGTGTTCTACCCCTTCACAGCTATTGGCCCCCGCTCTTATATATATATATGTATATAATTGTACATATCTATATGTATATCCACATGTTTTCTCCGCCTCCTCCAGTTCTTTGCCGGTGAGTTCTGTTGCCACTATGTCGCCGCCCCTTGTGATCTGCATCCACTTTGTCTATATCTGTTCATCATATTTACCATATATCGATCCTTCCGCGCCATTGCTGCCATCTGACCCTCTCCTCATACCTCGCGTTGGTCAGTCCCTGCTTTCAAGTCGGCGTTGTCCATTTATCGCGAGGAGGTGAAGCTCACGGCTACTTAATCCCCAGCCATATGACTCAATTTTATGTTCTCCATTCCGTCTATTCTTTTTCCTTTTTTCTTCATCGTTCCTCACAACGATAGTTTCTCATACCTATTTTCAGCCTCCCTCGTGTAAAACCCGCAGGTTCCGACCTCCTCCACTTGGCTCAGCCAGCTCCTTCATTTGACCTTGACTGTCAGAGTAGCCAGGCGCATATTTGAATCCATCTTTTGGTCCACTTAATTAATGAGCGTAGAGACGACAAGCAATAAACAAGGATGACAGGGCTAACACTATCTTGTTACTTGTAAGGGCGCTTATCGACCGGCAGATGATGTAGAAGAAAAAAATGGGCGAATCCCAAGAATCTCCAACATCCAGATCTGAGATAAACGAAGAAGACGTTTGTAAGTAACCGCCATAGTTGAACAAAGAAGAAAACCTACGACCAGATGGGATTCACACAGTCATCGGCCAGCCGCTGGTCTGGGTTCTAAGGTCTCCGCTGCTGATCGCGTGGCAGGTAGGTTGGGGGGGAATGTTCCAGTGTACTGGAAGAAAGCGGTTGTTGTGGAAATCAACGAGACCAGGTCCCTGTACGAGGCCGGAAATCTACCGGCCAGTTGAATGCCAGTACCTTGAAAGTTCTCGGAGTAAGCCTTGAGGAAGCAGGTTTCTAAACATCTGGTCTAGAACGACCTTTTATCGTGTACACAGCCAGGGTTTGTGGCAGGACGGTCGTGTTCAGTGAATCCACGTTCCTTCTTTGACAGAGTAACCAGGCGCTTGGGTGAGAGACGGCAAGTTACGTGGACTTTAGCGTGGCTCTTGATTTAGTTATGACAAGCTACCGGCCATCAGACTAAGGTAAGTGAGAGTGGTTTAAAAGACGACTCATTGGGTAAGTACCCTCCAGTGGAGGCTAATGACGATGATTATGGTAATGGTATATTTCTTGACCGTGGTCAAGAGAATACGGTAGTGCATAACAATGTGAGGTATTCACAGTTATGTAGTTTAGGAATCATTCCGTGGCAGAAATAAAACAATAAGGCTGAATAGTGTTTGAGGGAACTGAAATGGAGATGGTTACCGCGGGAATTGTAAACCAATTTCGAATCCGGGGAGGGCGTTGTGGATAGCTGGGAGAAGGTGGAAATGCTGAAATAAGCGGAACTGGAGAATCGTAAAAAGTGCGGTGGTCGCAAGGAATAGTAAAGCAACAGGCTTCGGACAGCACGACATGGACAACGAGTTAGGGCAGGAATAATGCACAAAGCATCTTATGGGTGCCAAAACCTGGCCGCAACGGGTTAGCCCATCCAGAAAAGAATGCGAAGAAGTACCAACTGAATACTCGGAAGATCACTGACGAGTAACCGGGTGGGAGAGTTACCAAGAGACACGGTTACAAATAAGGTCCACATAAGGTTATTAAAGCTCAGTCAGAGATGGCAGCTGTATGTAGAAGTTTGACCCAACATTTGGTAGATAAATGTGACGGGAGCCTGTGGGATAAACGCGAGTTGGACGCAACATTATGATAGACCATTTTATAGGTTATTTCTGTGGGACACGGAAAGTCGCATGAGGGCAAAGACTTTACGAGGAAAGCAGAGTCTTTTTGAACAGCATGAACAGTGCATGGAAGCAGAACGGACTTTCAAAGAGGAGTCTTTGGAGAAACAGGGTATTGGAGGCAAACGCTACTGATGCGCTCAAGCAGAAGCTGAATGAGTGTAAAAATTAAATTTTCTGTATACGCGATAAAAAACTCATCGACCAAATTCTCGTCAGCTGCAGGCGGCTGGTACTTTGTTTCCTCAAGGTCTTGGTTGCAGGCGATGACTGGTAGCTAATGGTGAGGGTAGCAGGCAGAAAGGGGCTAGGTTGACGAACTGGGAAGAGAAAGTTGGGAATGCAGCGGCAAAGGCTGGATTCCGGTCATTGACTTCGTACTGCAACGCAGAATGAAATAGACTGATGGAAAGGTGTGAGGCAAATAGACGTTGAGCTGATGTGCGGTGTAGATCGGTGTCAGGAATCCACTCTGCGATCCGTAAGACTCTCATGATGGATTGTTACTCCAGTTATAGGATTGCGATCACTGATCAGCCATGCAATGTGCCCCATATAACGTCAGTAGGCTTGAGCATAAGTTAAAACCATTGTCAGTCTGATTGAATAAATCGTCTAGCCCGTCTGGTAATTCGGGAATATGGTCGATTTGGCTGACGGCTACCCAAGTAACCAGTGTGGTCTGAAGGGGATCAGTAGTAGAGCAGTCTGGAGGGTGTTCCAGCTGTGGATCATGGTTATCGTTTAGATAGAAATATATTTATGTATGAATGTACATATGCAAGCATCCAAGTACTCCCACCACCGTCTGACCCAGTGCCACAAAGCTCCCCTGAGGAACTTCCCACCGTAAACAACTCGTTACCACTCCCGCTAACCAGTGCACCAGCTCAAAATGTGGACCTAGATTCGTCCCGTTCACCTCCAACACCTCAACGTCCCCCAAAAAGGCTCCATGTTGCACTCCAGTCTCCACCACTGTCTACCCACAGCCGAGCAATACAACCCCCTCTCTCTGCAAGCAGCCATCCACGCTCTGGTCTGTCTGCCAAACGAGCAAATAAACCGCCAGCTTCAAACACGCCACCCCGCACCAACCAGCCAACTGCAACGTTGTCTCCCAGCGCTTCGGCCACAACGTCACCCTCGTCACCTGTTGCTCCCAGAGGCCAAAACCTCGTCTGCACTGACATTGTCACGCTCCCATCTTTAATCGACAGTCGACGTAGGACCTCTTGCGCTCCAGCTAACCGGCCTACTACCCATTCACGACCCCCACCTCGGCCATACACACGAAATCTTGTCGCTCACCCTAGCGCTAGTCCACCAGCGCATTTATTTGGTCCCCCGGAGATCCGCGTACCCCACTGCTACATCCCACACCCACAAACCCAGACCCCGCCGTCTTCACGTCCACAGATGCAGTACCATATCACAAATTTTCCACTTAATGTACCACCTCCAAACTCGAACCATGCAGGACGAGTTACCAGCATCGTTGCCAACCGGTACCACAACATGTGGCCCGCGCCCGACCATTTTCCGCTTCATGGTGTGCCCCATCTTAACCCTCCGCAGCTTCAACACCCTCTGCTCCCCTACCACCCAACATCGCCGTATTCTACTCCGACACCACTGCACGCTATGCCAACTGACCCTTCACACCAAGGCCCCTTTCATCAACAGCCCTTTCGCTACTACTCCACCCCCTCACACTCTTTCCATGGAGCCTTGTGAGATGCCTCCCACCTCAACAAACTCTATCCGAAACATCATACCTGTTCCATTAAAATCCCACTTACCCTGCCTTTCGTCCTTCTCCTCACAAGGCCTCCATCAAAACCATGGCTGCCCTTCCTCTACTGCTCCCCGCCCCCTTGCTGACCCCCTGCCATCCTTTCAAACTCTCCCCCGATTCATACCTGTTTTGCCTCAAAGGTCCCACCTAGAGTCACCATACTCCCCTCCAGATCTATTAGCCCGCGTTACAATAACACCTCAGCATCCAGTGTTAATCTCTGCTGAAAATTATGAGTGTTCGGCCCAATGTACAATGTGCGGCGATAAGGATAGAGCTGTCCAAAAGGAAGTAGCAACTCACATCCTGTCTTCTTGCATGGGTGGCCCGCCCATTGACCACCGCCCTGCAACGCACACCCTGGCTACCAAATCCACTGACGCTTCAAAGCCTCCTACAGAAATGCTTACCATAGCACTATTCAACTCCCGTTCCATCTTGAACAAGCTTTCCGCTATAAAAAGACTGGCCGTCGTCCACAACTTCGACATAATCCTGATTACTGAGACTTGGCTCACCGAGAACATACCTTCTGACCAAATATCACTGATCGGTTATCAAACCTTCAGGACTCAACGAATCTACCGCCGCGGTGGAGGTTGCGTGGGGTATGTCAAGAGCAGCCTATCTGCCACCCTACTGGAAAATACCGTGCTCGCAAATGTCGAAGATTCTATATGGTTTACAATTTTTTTATCCCAGATGAACATAGTTGTCGGTTGTATATATCGACCCCCCAGAAATGACACTTCCACATTTAATCCCATCATTGATGCATTTAATTACATCGCTGACCTGCCATTTGGAGGTAAATTTATAGCAGGCGACTTCAATGCCCCGGGCGTAAACTGGTCCTCCTTTTCTGCCCCCTACAAGTATTTGCAATTTGCCTCATGCATTCGCCTGGGCCAGTGGGCCCAACATGTAAAACAACCTACCAGAAAGAATAACATCCTTGATCTGATATTTACCCTGGGTCTCACGAACGTCTCTGCCTCCGTACTAAACGACTACACAGGCAGCGACCATAAAATCGTCAGTTGCAGATTTCAAGTCAAGCCACGTACTGTTAGCCTACCATGTAACGGTCCCTCCTTCCGTCACTTTAAATGGGACCATATTCCCTCCCAAATTCGCTCCAGAATCTGGGACGAGTTCTTCCTAACAGCAAATCCCCAGTTCGCCGCTGACCTCCTCTACTCAAATTTACACTCATGCATCGAAAACATATCACGCCCCTACAGTCCATCCAGACCAGCAGGTTACCATATAGCCAGGCTAAAGCAGAAATACGACGAGCTTTGACGGCAGTACCAACGAAATAGAGACTTTTCTACAGTCTTCAGACTGGAACGCCTCTATCACGAAATCCACCGCAAGGCCCGTGACCTACAACTAAAGCAAGAAACCAAAGCGTTACGCCACCCAAACAAAGCTCAAGAGCTAGCCCGGCTACACAGGGCTCGTGCCCCACAATCAACTCGATGCATAAAACAGATCATCCATTTAGATAACCTCATAACCTCACCTCGAAAGATAGCTGACACGTTTAATACTTTCTTCACAACCACCGTGTCTCTCAGTCCATCGTGTACCCAGTTTGTCACCCCGTCTGTCACAAACTCCTCACTAAGTTCTATCACGGTTACCACTACGGATATAAATAGATACATTCACACCTTCAAACCGACCTACTACCCCGGTCCTGACGGCCTACCGTCAGCAATATTCGCTCTAGGCGGCCCGGATATTCCCCTACTACTACTAAACCTATACAATTTATCTCTGCAAACCGGGACCTTCCCCAGCCAATGAAAGAAATCCATTATTATCCCCAGGCACAAGAAAGGCGCAGTGCATGACATTGCCAACTACCGCCCGATTAATCATACGCCACTGATCTCGAGGCTGCTAGAAAAAGTCGTAAAACACTACCTGACCGACTACCTTTCTGCACATAAGCTCATCAGCCCAAGACAGCACGGATTTCTCAAATCACGGTCGTGTTCAACCTGCCAATTTGACTTTCTAAATTTGGTAACAACAGCTGCCGACAAAGACAGAGCACTCGTCATCATCTATCTTGATATGACAAAAGCCTTCGACAGAGTGCCACATCTGCAGTTACTCAACAAGATCAGGGGATACGGTATTGAAAACCCCCTACTCAATTTGTTTAAATCCTATCTACAAGACCGTCACCAAGTTACCTGCATCAACGGTCAGATATCAGACCCCCACCCAGTAAACAGCGGGGTTATCCAAGGTAGTGTTCTAGGACCACTGCTGTTCTTACTATATATAAACGATATTTGCAATGTCATCACTTACGGCGAAATTTTCTTGTTCGCCGATGATATGAAGATAGTCTATGAATTCGAACGAGGAGACCTACCTGCAGCACTGAATAACATCATGGTCGACGTACAGTCCTTATCCTCCTGGTGTGATCGCTGGAAAATGGAATTTTCAGTGAACAAAAGCAGTTATCTCTCGCTAAACTGCAATATCCCTTATGATACGCTTAAGATTGGCGGTGTCCCACTCCCATATTCCCCAACAATTAGAGACCTTGGACTGCAATATTCTTACACTTTCAATTTCTCTGAACACACTTCCTACATAACTGCACGGGCAAATAAGTCCCTTGGCTTGTTGCAGAGAAATTTTCTTCTCACGAACAGTAAGTTAGAGATCTACAAAACCCATATTCGCCCAACCCTAGAGTACTGTCCTCTTGTGTTCTCAAATATGCATAAACGTGACATTATCGACATTGAGAATGCACAGCGTCGATTTACCAAAAAACTGTTTGGGCCTTCTATGACCCTGACCTACAGACAGCGGTGTACACTCCTGCGGCTTGATCCCCTATGGCTTAGGAGAATAAAACTCAACCTCGCATTTTTGTTTACTTTGCTCCACAAACAAGCTGTATCCTCCAGCCAAGTTCAGTTCAGTATAAACTCGACACATCAGCTGCGTAATAGGGAACACCGTATAACGATCCCTACTTCTCGGAAATCCTTAAGGCAAAACTTCTTCCTCCTGAAATATGCAACTCTGTGGAATAAACTCCCAGCTGATGTACGTTCCGCAGATTCCCTAAATATGTTTAAGTCTAGACTACACGTAGCTCTGGACATCCAAAAACTGATAGCTCTTACGAATCCTTATATGTCTTTTGACAGAGCTTATGAGGAAAGCGTTGGATACTAACCCGAACCCTTGATAATCTAGGATGTGCCACACCATACGACGTAATTGCCATCACCTAAGCGTAAACCTACCAGTTTACAATGCCTAAACATAATTACTCTCACGACTGAGGCCAGTGCTTCAGAAGTCGTATTTGAATTTATGAAATACCACTGGAAGCAAGAAAGATAGTCTTTGAACATTTCCTGTGCTGATTATTATTAGGTTTTTGCCTCTGTCTCTAACCCAAGACGCAGCACCTGTCACACTCCTCAACCTCCACCCAGTAGTCACCATAAGACATTCACAGCTCAAATTCTGTCCCTATCACAGAACTCTAGCATCCTCCACGATAGGCCTATACAACACTTGATACTTAGCCAGCAAAACTACTAACCATCTGTGGATCGTACCGACGAATCACGTTGTCAGTGCTGCAAGTTGTACCCCATCTTTGTGCAGACTGGCGTTTTGTTGAACATAAACCCCATCGAATAATCACAGGCTGTGGTTGACCCTACCTCCCCCTGCATTATTTGTCCCATGTAAACGGCCTGGGTGTTCTGACTTCACGGATAAGGCGAGTGTTAGCGCGGCACTTCTGCAAACTTTCCTGGCCGTGATGGTTTCCCTGCACAGAGTTGACCACCAATAAGACATAAACACCAAAAAGTAAGAGATTGGCACAAAAAAGTGAGAAAAAAATATACCCCACTGTTTTGTCTTCCAGGCACACCAGCCCTGTCACATGTGACCTATGTCTCTGGGTTGTAGTGTCGCTACGGATTGACTGGTGTGGTTGACCTATTCCCAACGCGGCTTGTTACATGCGGTCCATGTTTCGGCCGGGGCGTGGGAGCTGTGGTCGCCCACCAAAAGCAGCTCCGCCTTCTCTGACAGCCAGATACCTGACTGTGATAAAAGCATTAAAAAAAGAAAAAGAACGTCTAAAAAGTGTGGATCATTCTTGGAGAGCCACGTGCTGGATGCCAGTAGTTGTGTATCGTGCTACCTCCCTACCTGAAGCTGGCCCTTGTGCCGCCTATCATGAGCACCAAATGTAGACCGTTAGAGTTTGCTTCCCTGACGAAAATTCGGACCCACCTCTCACGGTTCCCCAAACCAGTCCTCACATCGGTGTAGTCCTGCTTTGCAGCACGATAACAGCGAAAATGATACCACAGTAACCATGCAATCATATCCGCATCAGATTTCCTTGCTCACATTGGAGCTTAATCTCAGTACGATTGCACTATCGAGGAAGAGCATAGATGAACTCGCGTCAATGTTCCAAGACAAGTGACCAATTACCTCTAATGTATCACTACTGTCACCCCAATAGTTCCTTCTACTTTGACTCCTCAGTATAGAATAACCACTATACTGAAAGAGGCAGTAACAGCATAGGGCCACGCAAATAGTACGTTAGTCCTACTCGCTCAGTCTGTCACTTCAAACCTATCCTGTCGCCTCGTTGCCTAACCACGTTCTGCGTAAGCAAACGGTATCGAGGGTTATCATTACTAACCAATGCCCATGCCCTACTCACATAGACCTAACCAATCCATTGTTTATTGTCTTCTTATATTATCATAACCCACAGCTGGAACCACGTCCAGACTGAAATCTCCCTTTATTTCAGGTTCGTTGTCTCTCACCATCTCAGCCGCCAAATTGGCTAACCAAGGATGCCGCTTTGACTCGCACGGATAGAGACTCAAGTGGAACCTACCATAGCAACTGAGACTGAAATCAAACCACACAACAGGAGATACCCCTAATTGCTTATCAGATCGTTCAGCGTTTTCTAACGCAACGAACACGAATTCCAGTTCACGCGCATGCCGATAATATACAGCCACACTCGGCTGATCGACCGACACATACCGTGCCCTGCCAGAAGAAACTTACGCATTCAAAGCCGTACATTGCCAGAAATGACGCTAAATAACACTGAAGGCAAATGCATCAACACACATATATTTGTCAGTGAAACAGCATAATAACGCTGAAGTCCATGCAAAGATTTTCCCACTTTATTATCCGTTACCACAGGTTATCCTTCCTCCGAACCGTAGCCGGCTGGAAATTGACTCTCCACTTCTCGAGAACCTTCCAGTTGCGCCTTCTTATTTCTGAATAGTACATGTTATTGGCCATGAATCTAAACTTACCTTTTTATGGACTGCTGTTTCTCCCACATCCACCAGTTCACTTTCACGAAATTGGCCTCATGTCCCCTTGATTCAAAGCTCAATCCGTTTCTCAAACTCCGGTAAATCCGTCATTCAGGGTCTGCATTGTCTTCATGGATCGCTATCCTCTTCGCATGCATCGATTTTTCCCCCTCCTCTTCTTGTTAAAAATTCACTCCATCTGCAGAACCTTAGTTGGCCTCCGGTTTCCTTGGCTTGCATCATTCTTGTTCATAATGCCTCCTTAGCACTGCGTTAACGATTTCTCCGACATCTCCACCGCGCACCACTGCCTAGCCTGGAATCGAAACTGGTTTAAAACTGCCGCGCAAACCATTATCAGAATGATCCATTCAAACTGTTGCTGTCTATGTTTTTCCATTTCTGATACTCTCGACTTTCATACTTAGAATTTTGTGAATATTTCACCATATTGAGTAACATGTTACACCATGATCATGCGTTAACGCGTGCCTCTCGACCATGGCCGAGAAATATACCAATATTATTATTATTATTATTATCAGACGGGTCATTAGAAGGGGGTCGGACGCAAAAGAATATCACTCATTGTATTCTAGTCAGCAAGACAGTCTTCATATACTTCATCCATGTTTATGCTATTGCGAGTCATGCTGATTACAGGAGATGCGTCAAGGATTCTGCATAGTACTCCCTTAAATTCTTTTGGCGTGCCAGACGATCGCAGCTAGCTAGGAAGCTTATTCCAGAGGCCAAGACAGATAGCCGAGAAACATCCTGGTCTGATTGAGAGTCTAGATTTGAGGGGTTGTAAGGACGAATTGTCTGTGACGGAGTGAGTATGGAGTTCCACTAGAGTAAACCAAGTGTGTTATTACCTGGGTAGACTTTTGAGCGCAGAAGGCAGAATGGAAATGAAAGAATGAGTTTGATACGATATAACCGTAGACGTTAAAGCCGGAGTGGTTCGCACCTAGCTCTGTAGTTAAGGTTGGAATAAAGGCCAAGTGAATTCTTATTGAAGGAGCGTTGCACTTTCTCTATGTGGATCTGGTCAGCCTTTTGCATCGAGGTAAAGACCAGAGGGCTGTATTCCAACAGCCACCTAGATTCTATCATGAAAACCTGGAGCTTGATCTTCTGGTTACGGTTTGTTCTGAGGATAAGTGCAATCATCCTTCTTGCCTTGTCAATTTGGGTCAAAGCTTGTCCATAGAAATTAAAGGGACAGGAATATTGCAGGCTTAGGTCTCTTACCACGTGGGTAGTGAGAATCGGCAGACCGTTTACTGTGAGAGAGCCAGGTGGAAAGTGGCATTTGCAGGACAGAAGAGAGCTCTTGGCTGCCGAACACTTCATCAGCCATTGAGTACACCATTCATAAAGGGACTTCCAATCAGACACAATATCACTGATAGCTGACTACTGGGCTTTTGCCCCAAAAGTGTAGACTAGCTTCACGTCGTCAGCAAAGAAAATTGTCATGCCATGAAGCTTTAGTTGGAAGACGTAATTTTTGCATATGAGAAAAAAAGAGAGGGCCTAGAATGCTACCCAGTACGACCCTGCTGGTAATTTGTTTGGACTGAGAGGATGCCTCATTGCTGATGATGGTGTGATAACGTTCGGAGAGGTTATACAAAGCCAGGACAAAAGAAGCCGGCTACTCCGTAGGATTCAATTTTTTACAGTAAGCGAGTGTCAGATACGCGGTCTAAAGCTTTAGTCAAATCGAGAAAGATCACGATGGTTGACTTGTTGCTGCTGGCTTTGGAAGGGAATAAATTAGTGAATTCCATCCAACACTTGAGGCACGAACGTGACTTGAAGAATCCACGCCAAGCTGGGTTACTAGAAATTCGAGAAGTCAGGACATTTGCAAGCTGGTCCTTTACAATCCTCTCCATGATCCTGAACCAATCGAGGTGTGGTTTATAGGGCGGTAGTTCGCTGGATCATGCGAAGGACCATTTTTGTGGCATCGAATTATACAGGAGGCTTTTCACTGAGCCTTGTGGATCTTGGACTACAGGGATAATGTGAAGAGGTACAGTATTAGGAGTACTAGGTTATGTCCCCCAAACCGGAGTAATGCAAGTGGAAGGCATTCGGGCTCTTGACGATAGGAGAGTTTAATGTTAGCTAGGAAATTCCTGATGTTGGCCGTGGTAAACGTTATGGTTGTTATCGCTTTTGTTGTGAGCATCGGATTATGGATCGACGGGGATTAGTGTGCGTGATGAGAGCTGAGGCGAAGTAGCAGTTGAAAGCCCCAGCCATATATTTTGGTGAATACAGGTGGGTATCATTTTGGATGAGGAATGGGATATTGTTTTCAGTGCTGCGCGAGTTGCGAGATTTTAGCGGTCCTGAGATATGCTTCACACTGAGGCTTTTGTGGTGGTCCTTTCTTGCTCTGTGAGTGTATTCTCGGTTGCTGCATAGAGATCACGGTAGAGTCGGCTTATTCTTGGTGTCAGAGAGAAATCCCGATTCCTGAGGGCTGCCTGCTGGAGCTTATAAGTCTTTTGTCTAAGTCTGTCAATTCTGGTAGTCTTGGCTCTAACATGCTTAACGGTTGGGGTTAGGCTGTTTATGGGGAAGGGCAGCTTGGCATAGAAAATATCGGCTGCTCTTCGCGTATCGGATGGCAGGAAGAAGTCGGATCAGCCATCGCCCCGGAGGGAGGTAGGCAACTGGGCCCAATTAGTCAGTCAGTAGGTGTTTTGGTTTTGGATTACAACAACTTCAGGTAGGCTTGAATCTTGCTTGCCAGCGAAATGACTAGTGACCATTTTGTGATCACTACAGGGAGGGTTTTGTGTGATGAGGAGGTTCACGTCAGGGACGCCATGGGTGAAGACTCTAGTGGAGACATGCTGTGTCCATCACGCAGCGTAGACGTCCGGAAGGAAATCGGATAACTGAGAGGGGCAGTCATGGTTTTCTAACAAATACCGGGAGTGTTTATGTCTCCTGCTTTGACCTTTGGACCTTAAGGTAGAGTATAAATGTACCCGGAAGCCCTAATAGTATGCAAAATTTCAGAGTAACTAAAAGTAGGTGCTCATTAGACACACCCGGCATGCAGAACATTTCCAGGAATTTGGACGAGAGCCAGAGAGTCGGGGATACAGTCGGGCAATTGGTGGCGGGGAAGAGTGATAGTAAATTCATGTTTAATGTGCGCAAGACACCCGCCGCCTCGGCGGTTCACTCCACCCAGGGGTTATAGCCTACCAGCGAGACAACGTCAGTTGAGGTGTGATCGGCTAACCATGTTTCTGTAACCAGAAAAATGTCAAAGCTAGAAGCAAGTACATGTTTCCACAAGTCATTAATTTTGTTCAGCAACGAACGAAAATTCAGCAGTGGAAGGGATATCTTGCCTGGTTGCAGTGCTCTAGGGCTCCACTTGAGGGGGACGGATGTCTTTTGGGCCGAGTGAGCTTTCGGCAGCCAGGTTGTCAACCAGGAGGGTGTCAGCTGGCGGAATGATGACTGGACAGGGGAGACCAGTAGGTGGGTTGCACGGTAGTGGTTTGTAGGGTACGGTGTGGCCGCCTTTATAGGAAGCCTGGTTGTAGGGTGTCACATCTATGGAGATATCAGGAGGGTGACTGCCGTAGCATGCGTGTTGAGTGAGACACTGGAAGTCTAACGGGGAAAAGCATTGGATGCAGTGGAGGGTTAGTAGACCCGGGTAAACGATCAGGGGATATTGAGGCGGTGTCTAATGGAGCTGTTGGAGGGAAACAAGTAAAACTGGGAAGTATGTCATAAGTGGCGTTAGTGGGTCGGCATGAGAGCGAGAACTTTCGATGGGACTACGGTCGGTGACTGCTAAATACTCGTGAAGTCTAGTAGAGATTGCCACTGGATGCTGAGGTGTTACATTAGGTAGTCATGTTTCCCGGTCAGAAATACTGGCAGGGTTTGGTGGGGCTGGTTGCCCGCTTCTCCGCTTTTTCTGAGCTTCATCGCTGTTCTGCCATGCAAATCGATTCTCCTATATGTAAGCTTGCCGATGAGGCGGAGATAATTGGAGGGGATCCAGAGCTTCCAGCGGTTGCCGTAAAAAACTGTTCACCCGGACTAGTCCTTCCGCTCAAAGTCAACTAATGTCAATTCTTGACCGCAAATACGCTAGCCGGTCGGAGTGACGTAGCAGCGTTGCAAAAAGCATCTTGGGTCAAGGGTCTTAGCATGAGGTAAGCAGCTATTTCAAACCATCGTGGCAGTAAACAGCTGCAGTAATTACGGACAGGAGGGAACTCTCTCGAGTGGGATCTACCATGGTTAGTAAGGGGCCAAAGTCCTGGCTTCAAACTACAGAAATCCCGTTTGGCTGTCCCTAGGACATTTTGCGCAAGCCCAGATCCTCCACCCTAGAGGTGTAGAGTCTGTAAGATGCACAATGACTAGCGACTAAGATTGCTGCTGGGCAAAACGAGAAGGCCGCACTGTGCCTTCAAGTCCTTGTAAGACACGTTTGAGCAATGTGTAGCCAAATTCACAACGGACCCGAAATCGAAAGGCGATTATCCGTAAACTTCTGCTGTACTAGAGTACCAAATGAACAATGGCACGAAACAGATACAAACCTTATTTATGCAATCAAAAAGACTCGACAAACGAGAACCGAATTGCGGCATGCGAGCGAGGAGCACGTGCGTCACGCAGGTCCAGAACTAGGATATGACAGAGCAACGCGCTGGGCGCGAACAAACAAGCGTTGGTCCGTAAAAAGAAGCAGTGCATAAAACAAGTGAATAGTGTAACTAAGTGGGTGGTGTTAAGGAAACATGGAAACTGTAGTGGTTTTGGGGGGACTTCTCACGACCACCCACCAAATTTCTCCCGAATCTTAGCAGAATGAAAGGTTTGGAATAAAGGCTCTGATTCTTCCTACCCACCTGGACCCTTTTGTCAGTGCGCGTACCTTACACCTTGTCATCAACGTTCTACTCACGTTCGCACTCGATCCGGTGGCAACCCCGAAGCGGGGTTACCCGACGTCGTCCATGAAAACGGCTGACTGAATTCGGGCTTGAGGGCGGAACGTAGAGGCTGTCCTCGGGTGAGCCGCTTCCCCTTAGCCGCGTATATTTGTGTATCTGTTTGTGTGGGCGGGAGTGGGTGTCATGGATGAGCAGTCTGGTACATGGGCGAATAGTAGCGACTATCACATACGGTGGAAATCTTCCATAATTTTAGGGATAAACGAGGAACAATCAGCCCTGTGACGTGTTTTGATGGAGGTTATGAAGTATAAACGTGTAAAATGTATGCATGATTGGCGTGTCTCTGGGCATGTGATAAGATCAAAGCTACTACCACATATGCCGAAGGCCTCCTGTAACGTCAACGAAAAAATGGCGGGCACTGCAACATGTCTGACGGAGGTCATGAAACATAAATGCGTATCATGTAAGTGTGCATGTGTCACGGTATATGATAGTTTAATACTTCTGTATGCCGCAAAAGCCCCTACACATAGTGGTTCCTTTAACTACCTCGAAGACTTACGAGGGGTGGTCTACTGCGTTTCCTTGTTATCGGCTTCTCCGTCTTTGCTCTCGAGGAGGCTGGTACCGCGTACGTCACGGATTAGCGTTCCGTGGACGGCCTTCACCTTCACTGTCTACCATTTCGTCGAAGCTTTCGATGGTTTTCATAGCCACGTCCAAGGACCGGGTGTTGAAACGCACTTGTTCGCCTGCAATCGTCATTAGGTCCCCAATTCTTGAATGGTCTTGTTTTGACCAGCCACTTCTGTCGAGCTTGCAGAGCCGGTAGCTGCTCTCGAAGCCGCCGACTCCAAACAACCTTGGCAAGATAGTTTCCGTGCTTCCATCCACTGAGGTAGCTCCCATGAAGATTTATTGGTCCTTGGAGACCATTGTTTGATCTTTACATCAATAAGTCTTTCGGGAACCAGTGGGAGGTTGTTCAGAACTCTCTCGACCTCAGTCATGACGGTGTTCAGCGTCTCGTCTTCGGGCGGCCGTTGCTGCATGATCAACAGCAACATTCGCCTGGTGGACCGGATCAAGCATTTCCATACGCAGCCGCTGTGACTGGCCTGCGGGGGATCGAAATGCCATCGTAAGCCGTAGGCCACGTTTCTATTCTGCAGTTCATCCCTGTTCATATTTTTGTGCCAGAGCTGCAGCTTCCGTCGAGTGACCACGAAGTTCGGCCAATTGTTGGAGTAAATATCTGCCGGTACGCCTCTTCGGTTGATAAAGCCCTGCAAGGCCGGTAGGAGAGAGTCGATGGTCGTTGAATGCGCAACGTCTAAGTTCACCACACATGACTTCATGCATATCATCGTACACCCGTGTCGTTCTTCCAGCATCCTCCAGCACATGATCTACAAAGACCAGAAATAGTTCAACCCGGTGTAGCTGAACGGCCACCAGCCTGGAGTCACTCTGCATTCTGGCAGTGGAGCCATGTGTTATTTGCCCGCCTCGGCATTGCGTCTCCTACAATGTACACAACGTCGAATTACGCGTTTTACAGTCGCTCTTCCTCTCAGCAACCAAAGGCGCCTCCGGATGACGCTCGTCACTTGACTTTCCCCGGCATGTCCCTCCACAACACGGACGTGTTGGATCATTAGCTCTATCACAGGTTGTCGAGCCGGCAGCAATTTGGTGTATTTCATATCAAAGCTCAGGTGGGAGTTGTTCAGCCTGCCGTCTACCCGTAGTAGTCCGGTAAAGAGTTTGGGGTTTAAATGCTTTAATTCGCCTCTCGGGTTTGATATTCCTTCGTCGATTGGTCTTTCTTCTTCCGCTCTCTCCACTTTCCCGGTGAAGGCCTCACACTGTACCGTCCTGTATATATCGTGTTCTGCGGCTCGAGGTTCATCGGGACTTATCGGACCCACTCGTACCCGGCCGGAGGGGTGGACCCCTTTCATGACCAGCAGATGTCCCTTGAACCTAGCCAACCAAACTAATGAACGAAGTGTCCTAATCCGGGAAGAGACTCTGACCAACCGTGACC
Source organism: Fasciola hepatica (assembly GCA_948099385.1). Classification (NCBI taxonomy): domain Eukaryota; kingdom Metazoa; phylum Platyhelminthes; class Trematoda; order Plagiorchiida; family Fasciolidae; genus Fasciola; species Fasciola hepatica. Next base: position 2,677,793 of record CANUEZ040000060.1, on the reverse strand, counting down.
AAATGAATGACGCTTCGACGAACGTGGCCGTCAGCACCAAGCCTTCGATCTCCAGATCCAATTCCGGGGGTTTTCTGGCTCATACATAGGCCAGTCCTGTTTGGGCATTTTCAAGAACTTCGGTCCTCCTTTCCACGCGTCGAGTTGCCGGAGGTTGGTCGCACCCCGGGAGCACAGATTGACTGGGTTACTGCCAGACCTGACACGTTTCCACTGGTTCATGGCTGATTCGTAGTGGATGATCGTGGGCCGGTTAGCCATGAAAGTACTAAACCGGCTCCGGACTTTGCTAATGTATTACAGTACTATCGTCGATTCCGTCCAGAAACTAGCCGAATAAATGCAGAAGTCGTGGCACCCCTTTGCCGCATGTACCACTCTGACAGCAAACGCGGCTGCATTGAGTTCAAGTGCGGGATCAAAACCGCCTCCATTGAGGCAACGCGGGCCCTGGTGAACAGGATCCTCGCAGTATATTTCCCATCTCATGTGCACCATTGTCCGTAAACCACAGCCTCATCACCGACTTCGGATGTATCAGAGAGGGCGTGCAGTCTCCTGTCCGTGTTGCATGACATCGTGGAATCCTTATGTCCCCTAATTTCTTCACGGTGTTTAGAAATTCCTCCCAGTCCAGCCAGTCCTCTGGGCCCAGCGACTGGACCAATCGTCTTTCTTACGGCGCAGCCGCTGCAGAAAGATCTTCCAGGTATCAGCCAAGGTGAGACGACCACGAGCGGGCTGAACGAACTGGAGACAAAGGATAATATACCTCGACGGGTTACTGACAGCCCGGCAAAGTTTAGCACGAAACTAATGCCTGTCCGTTTCCGCGTCCCATTGTATTCCTAAGGTGCGTTCGGTAGGGAGTGGAGATTCGTCCAAATCTCTAACACTTTCAGCCCTCTCGTGGTACGGAATGGCTTTGAGCACTTCTGAGGCTTTCGACATCCATTTTGTCAGATGGAAGCCGTCCACTTCCAGCAATCTTGTTAGGCCTCTGAACTGCGCTTGGGCTGAGTCTGCGTCATCGAATGACCCAGTACAGTCGTCCACGTAGAAGTTTCCGCTGAAGCTATCTACCACCAACTGGCGGACCAAACCTCAATGTTTGTTCGCTGATTCTCTAAGAGCGTAGTTCTCACAAAGCGGTGACGATATGGCTCCGAAGAAGTGGACGGTCATCCTATTATTTATCACTGCATTGGCCCGGTTGTTCACTTCCCACCACAAGAAAAGCAATGCATCTCGTTCTTCTACCGGTATTTTCACCTGGGGAAACGTTTTCCTGATATTGACGGACAAAGCCACTCTACCCACTCTGAAACGGCACAAAACTTCGATCAGTGGCTTGGTCCAGTCAGGCCATTGTAGTAGGCGATATTTTCACTACTTGCCATGGAACTTGGCTGCACAGTCGAACACCACCCGCCGATTTTCTGGTTCCGTGTGGTTGACAGCCGGGTGGTGAAGTAGGTACCAGATCCTCTTTCGGTAGTCGGTGGTAGCAGTCACCCTTTCAACGTAGCCGAAGGCTTCGTTTCACTTTATTAATTCTGCTTGTCGTTTCCACAGATCCTGGTCTCGAACGAATCGTTCTTTCGGTCGAAACAGTCTTTGTAGAGCAGAGTCCCGGCTGTCAACTCAAGGGTCACCTGATATGCGCGATGGGAGGGGGACCCTACTAGTCTATATAATATCCGTCCCAGAGCTGTGCTTACGGCATGAGATGCCTGGCGGTCGCCCACTTTCTGGTCGAGTACCCAATGTGCCTCTGGTAAGTCGCAGCCCAAGAGGACGTCCACTTCGTCTTCTTCCCAACCTACAACGGTTACATCCTGCTGATGGGCCACCTAACCAAAATTGCGTTCACCGACCCTGGTGCTCGCATGGGGAGCGCAGCCGGTGCAAATGTCTCCAATGACTCGATACTCTCGTTGCTGTCTAAGGAGATGAGCTGTAACCTCAACCGGCCGGCAGTCATTACTTGTGTTCCGCCCACCTTGCTCACAGCTAGCAACGTCATACTTTTAGCGAGCCCGCGATTGTCGGCAAATCTCCCCTTCACCAGGGTAGTGCCCGATCCACTGTCAGCGAACGCCAACGCTTTGGCTACCCTTCCGCCCACCGACCCTGTAGTTCGGGAGAGAGGTGACGGAATACGCCCTCCAAGTTGTGCATTGCTTCGGGGTCAGCCCTGTAACCTAATTAGTCCACGGCTACTGAACAGCTCTACATTTTGATCACCAGGTCGGCCATTGCACAGACGTCGCCCTTGGTTCTTCTTGTCTCTACCATCACACCATCTTCTAGGTCACGGGCCACCTTGAATGGATGGCCGAACAAGTCCCTCAAAATCTTCCATGCTCGAGAGTAGCCTTTTTCAGGGTCGAACATTGTACACCCAATAATGGCTTCCCATGCCCGGCCTCGACAGTAGTGAGTCAGATAGAGAAGCCTTTGCCCGGGGTCGGTTATCGACGAAAGTTTCGAACGGCCTGATGAACTTGCATTATTGTTCAGATCGTCCGCCAAAAACTGCCAATTCTACTTTCGGCAGATCGATCGTGGGTGGAGTTGATATTCTATAGTCGGTGACCGGCTTGAAGTTTCATATTTTAGTCTGCCTGATCTATCGGAAAGGTCGTATTCGCTGGTCTTCTGCTCATGCTCTTTCTGTCTACACTTCTGTTCTGATTCCTGGGCCTGTTGCCTAGCCGATAACAGTTGATTTTCTAGTTCTAATATCCTTAGCTTAAATGGGCCGACGTTCTTACAATCCACATTATCCTAAGTAATACATGAGCAAGCACCTACAGGACTGGGTGATCTAGCATTATATAAAGAATCGAAGGTACCCAAAACCCTCCCAGTGACTTGCCGTGTTACTTCCTGTCAAGATTCCAATGGCTTCGATCCTTTTCGTGGCATTTTGCGTATTTGCTCGTTCCAAATTGACCATCCTCCCAACTTTGCAGCTGTATTCTTCGGTTGTTGGTGCTTTTCTATATCCGGTAATCTATCTTGGTAAATCCTCCCAGACAATTTTGATTGTTGCATCTCTCTGGTCATCATGTTCAGCTCTTAGATAGCGATAATCGTTACTTAAATACTTACTTGACATTTAAATACTCATCTATGCAAACCGTGTATCCGCTATTATCATGGCTACGCATCGCAAATTGACCTATCGCCCAGTTCCCATTTCCATTTTGGTGCATAACGTTCCGCCTATCTGAAAGTAAACAATGTGCGCAACGATTACATGTCTACGCCCGGCCACTTCTTCCACCATTACCTAGGCAACCTCCCTCCACAAAAGAGTCCCTCGCTGGGCGTTTATTTGACTCTGCCTATACTCGGTCGCTGAACGTTACAGGGGTAATCTTCGAGGGATTGTTCATGTACTTTGTCCTCAGGTTCATTCCTTTCATCGTCTGGTTTCCAATCCAAAGCCTTGCCACACTCCGTGGAGAGTTAAAGCCGGTTCATGTCTCGCTTGGAAACTTCTTTTTCCTCAAGGCGAGCAAAACTTCCGTCAATTCTGTTTGATTCGCTCTCGGCACAGTCCCCTTTTTGTACTATTTGAGTAAGAGCCTACCAACTCCGGCCAGCTCCACCCTGACTTGGCCGGGTTGGCCATCCGACCTTGAGTTCAAATTTTCCAGGTTCCGCCTTAAAGAGTAACTCTAATACTTTCTCCTGTACAATATCGAGTGCACATACCTGAATCATCCTCTTGGAACTTGGACTTTGCGTCCAACTGTACCGTTTGATCTTGCTTTACAGCACGCCTCAGGGTTATCCGAAAAAAAACATTACCATTACGAATACCATTACCAACGGAGCATTGTAAGACATGTTTGTGCAATGTGTAGCCAAATTCACAACGGACCCGAAATCAAAAGGCGATTATCCGTAAATTTCTGCTGTACTAGAGTACCAAATGAACAATGGCACGAAACAGATACAAACCTTATTTATGCAATCAAAAAGACTCGACAAACGAGAACCGAATTGCGGCATGCGAGCGAGGAGCACGTGCGTCACGCAGGTCCAGAACTAGGATATGACAGAGCAACGCGCTGGGCGCGAACAAACAAGCGTTGGTCCGTAAAAAGAAGCAGTGCATGAAACAAGTGAATAGTGTAACTAAGTGGGTGGTGTTAAGGAAACATGGAAACTGTAGTGGTTTTGGGGGGATTTTCCACGGTCGGTCGTGAAACCCTGGCTCAGTTTTTGATGAAACGGCATCGCGTGCCGGGGAACACAAGGCAGGAAGAGAATTGCTGGGAGAATGTCAGAAATCATATCCCCGTGAACTTCATAGCAAGCCTCGTGGAAATGCCGAAAGGGGAACGCGGAAGAGGGTACCGCTTCTCTTGCGAGGGCAATGCTACCCGTGAAAGAAATAAAAGTTACGCCGTCTTCATATAGAATCCATTTCTGTTGCATTTGAGGTTTACCGCCCAGCGCCGAGAATAGTTTGTGTGTATCGCAGTCCGTCGTCTCCAATAGGAGATTACAAGCCAGTACAAGATTACCGGCTTCCCGCTGGTTCGGAAGGGAATCCTAATGGTGAGGACCCCAAAGCGGAGGTATTCGTACCCATTAACATGGCTATAGTTAGACCTCACTTAGAAGGTGGCGTGCAGGCTTGGTCACCCTTCTACAAAAAGGACGCCGCCTGCCTCGAGAAAGTCCAACGTCTCGCCACGCGAATGGTTGAAGGGCAGATGGGTAAGACTTACGAGCAGAGACTCTGTGACCTGAATCTCTTCTCGTTGGAAAGGAGGAGACGTCGAGGGGATCTCAGAAACGTTCAAGGTAATGAAGGGCTTTTCTGGCCTTAGACCAGATAGTCTATTCCAAGTGGCCGTAGACTCCGGAACAAAGGGACATGAAAAGAAGTTGATAAAAGCCCGATCTTGGTTGATGGCTGGATCGCACTTCTTCAGCAACAGGGTTGTGAACAGTTGGAACGGTCTGCCTGGTGAAATGGTAGATCTGTAATCAGTCCAATCCTTCAAAGGTGCCCTAGATCGCAAGTGGTACGAGATCTTTCCTTGTAGCGAGCCCTGAGTATATCAACAAGATGGATGACGGGTAGCGCTGTGGTCCTTCTGGAGTATGTTTTAGCAGACTTTTTTCCTCATTGCTTACTGTCTCAGTGAAAGCTCACGATGCATAATGTCTCTCGAAGTTGATGTGCGATGAGGTTTTCCACTTCCCTCTCATTTTTAGCGGGGATTCGACGAATTACACTCGGCAGTGGTGGGTGCATAACTGGTATGCATGCCATCGAAGGAATTCTGGACGCTCGATTGGCCGTGGCCATTACCTGTCTTGTGCAGACTGAACTGAACTGAACTGAACACCCTATGCATGCGGCAACCCAAGGTACCCTGGAGGCTAATTGGGAACTTCGGGGGTACGGACATGGATAAGCTTCGAACAGGGCGATGGGGCTGACTTGGGACACGGTAGAGGGGGATACTACTGAGGAGCTCTGGTAGGTCATATTGCGATCCTTGATTGCCCTCCAGGACGAGTTCACGCCCTTGAAAAGAAGAGGTGGGGCGAGTAAATTCATGTGGTGGAAAGCTGCAATAGTCAAAGCCATCAAACGTAGAAGCCTCAGCTAGAACGAGTGCATAGCTTCTGGCAGTCGGGTAGCCTGGACCCGTTATGCAAAGCTTAGAAGCGGGTTCGTGAGCCTTATGCGAACTTCTAAGCGATAATTTGAGCTCAGATTGGCTCAATGCTTCAGACAGCAGCCGAATAAATTCTATAGCTGCGTAGAGTCAAAAGGCTGAACAAAGGATGTCATAGGTCCACTGTCATCTGGGGACTACGGTACTGCTACTGATGACCAGGGAAATCAGACAACCTGGGGAATACTTTGGTAGCGTGCATAGGATATAAAGTGGGATACGAGTCATTCTGGCTCTGATGCATCCCCCATCGCAGTAAAAAGAGCCAAATTTAAGAGGGAATCGTGGGCAAGCGGCTCCAGGGATGAAAAAGCTACAAGTCAGCGAGTCCAGATGGCATCCACCCAGCTATCATCAAGCCGTTGGCGGATTTCATAAGCCCATCGGTATGCAGTCTGTGCAGGTCCTTTTTGGACCAGAAAAAGCTGCCAAGGACTGGAAGATAGCGGCCGCCGTGGCGATAAACTAGAGTGAAACTGAGTCGGCTATGCTTAACTAGAGACCCGTGAGCTTAACTGGCCTCCTATACGAAGAAAAATCTTCCGCGCTCATATCTGTCAGCACTCACTGGAGCAATCCATGCTAAATCCGGCCCAGCATGGATTCCTGTAAGACAGATCTTGCCCGACCAATATCTTGTGCTCCCTAGACGAAGTCGCTCGACGGCTGGATGGGAGTAACCAAGTTGAGGCATGCCAGTCCGACCTAAGCGGGGCTTTCCACTCCGTTAACCATCGTTTTTTGCTATGCAAGATGGAGACCCTCGGTATAAGTGGACCAGTATATAAGTGGCTGGCGGACTTCCTCTCCACAGGAAGCTCAAGGTCAAAGTAGGGGACAGGTGCCCTAGTTTTCGGCGAATATCACCAGTGGTGTACCTCAAGGATCCATCTCAGGTCCTATGCTATTTTTGTTGTTTACTAATGATCTGGCATTCGCCCTTCAGTCTCCTAGTAATTCTTCGCGGATGACCTAACGTTTGTTGGATCAGAGGGTTGGGTGGGCTAAGGCAGGTACATGGAGACCGTCGCGGACGGGCACGCAAACGGGGCTTACCTTTGAATGATGTAAATTCCATTTACTCTCAAAGGCCACATAAAGCCGGGCCGCCGCTCATGACCAAGGACCGTTTACCATAGAAACGGTCACTTGAGGTACAGACCTCAGGGTCATCTTGAGCAGCGGATTCAAATGGTCGGACCCGTGCAAAGCCGCCTCACAAAAGGCTCTTGGTGAGCTATTTAAAATGCGATCGGCATTGTCTCGTCGGCAGCCGGGATAATTCGTACCTATTTACTTGGCTACAGTACGGCCTCACTTAGAAGGTAGCGTGCAGGCTTGGTCACCCCTCTAAAAAAGGATGCCTCCAGCTTAGGTTAAGGTCAAATTCTCTTGAGCAAATGATTGAAAAGCAGAGGGGTAAGACGTACGAAGAGAGACTCTGAGATCTGAATCTCTTCTCGGTGGAAGGGAGGAGACTTCGAGGGGACTTTATAGAAACGTTTAAGGTAATGAAGGACTTTTCTGGTCTTTGGCCGGATAGTCTACTCCAAGTGGCTTCATATTCCAGAGAAAGGGGTTACGGGAAGGAGCTGACAAGAGTTCGAGCTAAGTTGATGACTAGATCGAGCTTCCTTGGAGACAGATTAGTGAACAATTGGATTGGTCTGCTGGTTGGAACGATAGACATTCAGACAGTCTAGTCTTTCAAGGGATTCCTAGATCGTACTTGGTACGAGATATTTCCTTGTAGTTAGCGTGGGGTACGTAACTAGATGGATGATGGGTAGGACCTGGGTCCGTCTGTAGTGTCCTGATGAAAGTTTTCGCTTATCGCATACTGTCTCAGTGAAAGCTCAGGATACATTGTGTCCCCCACAGTTGATGCGCGATGGGGTTTTACATTTCCCTTCCATTTTTAGAGGGGCTTCGAAGGAATACACTTTTCGGTGGTGGGTGTCCACCTACCGTGCACGCCATCAAGGGAATTCTGGAAGCTCGACAGGCAGTGGCCATTATCTGTTCTGTGCAAACTAAACTGATTTGAACTGAAGTGAACTGAACTAAACTAAACTGAACTGAACTGAACTGAATTACGCGGCCAAAAAGAGTCAACAGTAAAACCCAAAGGTTCAAAGCCCCATGACTCAAGCACGACAGTCAGAAATGTTTCAAGGCCAAATTCAGGTGACTCATGCAGGTAAACAAACGTGCAAAAGCGTGGTGTGTGGACCGGCTTACCATAATAACGTCATATACAGTACCATACACATGGCACATAGAACACTTGGGAGGATTTTCAATATTTTGCCTTTAAGGTAGGCTGAAGGCCTTCGATGTTTTTACTACTTCGGTTCTGAAGATGAGGGAACCCTTGCGGTACAAGTAGCACAGTCAATGTCTACACCACAAGTGGAAAGCAGTGGTATTACACAGGGATTGGCTCTAGGCCCGCTCCTCGCCCCGGCCTGTATCAATACTTATCATCAGTTTTTCAGCCGCTGGGACTCATCTATGCAGACGACCTTAAGATCCGGCGCATAGCCACATCAAATGCAGTTGAAATTAATCTTCGTGAGCCAGCATGGAGTATTATTGGGCCGATTACTCTATCATTCTACCATCGCCCATTCGACGCTTTCAAGGTACGGTATGCATCCCGTATGCGACCCAGGTTCAAATACGAGGGACGAGCTGCCTTCTATTGTAAAGCCGCAGAAAAGGCAAAGTTGAAACGGGGTGCGGAGAGGCAAAATTCGCCTCTCTGAAGGCCTACTTGCGGTCAGCAACAAAGGACGGCTGAAGGTTACCGGGTTGTTCCCAGAGGCCCATTGAAGGGTTTGGCTAGACTTGATCTTCACCAAGCATACCATCCAAGGCGACTCTGGAAGGAAGCTACGTTTAAATCTCTCAATACGTTATCATGACCGCAAGTGGGAACACCCGCTCACTCTAAAGAAGCTGCAGTTGGTGGGCCCACCGCTGGTGTAGTCTGTCTCGGAAGGTGAACGACCTATGGAACCAGCTGCCAGCTGATTTGGTGCAAGCTTCTAAAAATGTAATTTGCAAGGGACTTCTGCGTGTATTGCTGAAGAGGTGGAGGCTGGACACTCAACCCTGAGTCCACCTCGCTGAAATGTGGTGAAGAGGCTTACATGAGAGATGTACCTCACTGTGGCGTTAAGCTGCTTGGTGACGGGGAAGAAAGAAAGAAAACTAACTTGAAAGAAACATAGAAGGCGAGCTGCGAAGCACAAAAGAAATAACATCGAGTCGACAGATGAAGGAATAAACACGGTGAAGTGACGCTGCTTGAAGGTCTACTCCGTACTAAAGAAAAATCGGGAGAAGGGACAAAGAAAACTGCCGGGAAATCCTCGGAAAAGCTTTGGGCTGCAGTTTTCGGTCAGATCATCAGAAAAACGGAAACCAGCTTACCGTGGAATCCAGTTCGTCTCGATCATTTTTTTGCTCCATAAGTCATTTTTCCCTAATTGTAGCTGCTCAGTCTTGGGAGTATTTATTTGTATTCCGTACCAGATTTAGCTGGCTCTACTGTGGCGCGTACACTCTCATGATCCGTGTGATCGAAGAGCTTTTTATCACCATAGATTGAAATGTGGTCTGCTTCCACTAAAGGAGACTAGAAAGAACAAAGATGGCCGAATAGAAGGTCAGGCCTCATGTAGAAACAAGAACTGTAAGGAGGATGTAGAGGATGAAGGGATTCTTTGTGAAGCCCACAAGAGGTAGTACTATAGAACATGCGGTAAGACCTCTGGGAGGGCATATGAGATTGATTTGGAGCGTAAGTACCTGAGGTGTTCCTGCTCGGATTGTCAGTCCACATAAATAAAATTGGTTCAGGGATATTATTAATGGTTGGAGTTGTGGGAACTAGTAACGAAGATTCGCAAACGCATACTGAAAGCGAGTGCTCAGGTCCGGGAGAAGAAAATGATGAGAAAGACTATGGAGTGAAAATTAAAGCCGTGGACGGATTGGGTAAACGGAAAGTGAACAGAGGAGTGGAACTAGGGCGGACCAGGAAGCTAACCAGGGGAAAACACGGGTGCATTCCACGAGACACTGAGGTCAGTCAACCTGCAAGCAATTAGAAGCTGCTCCTAAAAATCGCCACGAAACGTGAGGGTTATGGTGAATTATTAGAGGGCCTGCCCAAGGACAGGAAAAATTTCAGTCAACAGATTGAAAACCTAGGATGACTTGTGGAATAGCCACGGAGAGGTATAGAAACGCGGCGGTTCACGGAGCCGCAAAGAAAGGAGAACAGAACAAGGATATGGGCCATCCGATATCGCATTGAAAACTGGCTAGGATGCGTTGGTCTATCCGACCAGGCCGCAAGAAAAGGCCCCTGTGGCTGGAACAGTGAGGGGTTGATATATCGGAAAGTGGCAGAAGGCCGAGACCCACCTTAGTGGAGTACACAAGCACAAGTCATAGAAACAAGGTGTTGGATGCCTAGGAAGTAATAAGGCTCCCAAACGGCCAGGTCTCCGTCGGGCCGGAAGATGCCAGCGACATGTTTACTACTCATGAAATCTTGAAAGGGGTCGTAGGGTCTGCCAGCCTGAAATCTCAGAAGATGGCAATAAGACGAGCCATAGTACCGGCGGATGAGAGGTTTACGGCGGAGAGCGGCTGCTTTAAGCTGGAAGATGAGAAGAATCGTCATGAGAGTAGGATTCTAGGGGGGAGGGAGGCGGAGCAGAACCGTCTCTCGCAAAGCTGGTAAACAAAATTGAGAGAAATGAGGCCAGTGAAAAGAAAACACCGGAACAGCTCTTGAGTTTATGGTTAAGGAGTCTAAAAAATCCCGGTAAATGCCTTGAGAAGAAGCTTCTGCTAGTTTCCGGGTGCTTACCGATCATACGCAAAAAAGCCTGCAGTATTCGCACCAAGTAGGATGAATCAGCGGCCACAATGGGCGATGCACAGATCGTTGCTCCCACTGAGACTTGGCTGACACCGCGGGATGTAGTCACTCGAACTTGCCTGGGGCTTCCTGCAGTACAGGATGGATGAGTGCGATGGCGATTACGTAGTGAAGTGCTGCTGTTGGTTGCTGGGCCCCTTTTCCAGCTAGAAGGAATAGAAATGGGAAAATCATACGTGCAGCGTATATGTTGCATAAATAGAACTCACTGAGGCCTAGTGACTCTCCCTAGCGTTTATCGAGGCCTTTCTCCTACCAGAGAGGAAGATACCGAAACGCTGGTGGTAACTGACACAGTCAGTAAAGATGAAGCAGTTCTCATCATGGGGGACTTCAAAGCCCCAGAAACGGATTGGAAGTTGGAAGACGTATCACTGGGATCTTTCGGAGATGCATCTCTGCAAGTCTTTCAAAGAAAAGTGCCGGTCAAACAAGTGCAGCAGTAAACGCGTTGGAGGATAAACCAGAACTCAGCGATGCTTGATTTATTAATGACGAAGTATAAAGGGGACTTAGGTCTGGTGGCCACCACAGCATCACTGGGGAAGAGCGATCACGGGGTGATAAACATCGAAGTGCTGGAAAGTGAAAGCGTACCTCCGGACAAATACCGCCATAGGCACGGTGGGCTTAAGGCCCCGGCGCCAGTGGATGCAGCCGCGGAACTGGATTCGGAGATCACTCATGGAAGCACGGAAAGGAAGTGGGATCATATCAAGCCGAACCAAAGGACACTTCCGGATGCCTCTGCATCTATATTAGGGATTAAAGTAAAAAAGCTTGCCGTCATGGCGAAAGTTCAGGGCACGGAAAGCGCAGGCTGGAAAACACAAATCCTGGTGCGGGTTAGGGAAGGGGGGGGGGTCATAGGAAACTACGAAAAGAGGCTTGCTCCAGGGGTGAAAGGAACCCAAAAGAATATTTTAATTGTGTCCAGTCAAATTCAACCCTATGGGTTGTAGTTGGTAATGTAAAGGACTCGAGAGGGGAAACCACTGAAACGAAAGCAGATAAGGCCGACGTTTTGCTCAAATACCTTTGGGGAGTGCTTACCAACGACACTGGTGGGAACATACATAGTCTATCTCCATCCAGCGAGCCAGGAACGCCACCTGACCAGATTGGGGAGGACGAAGTCAGACAGGAGCTAGCAGGATGTGAACTGCCTAAAGCAGCCGGTCCAGGTGATGTAGGTTCAGTTCTGTTGAAGCTACTAGTCAACCTGTTGGTCGAACCCCCTTCTCATCTATTCCACCAGTCTCTGAGTGACTGTCATCGGCCGGGAGACTAAAACCTGTCTCAGGTGGTGCCAATCCACAGGGGTGAGAATAGAGAAGAGGCTTCCAACTACGGACCAGTAAGCCTAGCATCCGCGGTGTTGGAGGTCCTGGAGAAGATTCCACGAAGCCAAAGCATTGCCTTCCTATCCGGGAGTGGGGTGATATGAATGTACCAACAGGGTTTTTTGAAGAGGTCGTGCACGACCTATCTCTCGTGCCCCCTGGATGAAGCTACGAGGAGACTTGACGACGGCGAAAAGGTTGAGGTCTGCTACTTGGGCTTCAGGAAAGCCTTCGACTCAGTAGATCACAGGCTGCTAGTGCACAAGCTTTGAGCCTGTGGAACCGACCCATTTTCGAGTGACTAGATAGCTGAGCTTCTCAGAGAAGGGAGATTCTACGTAGAGGCAGAGGGTCACAGGTCGAGCATGTGTAGGTTTGCCCGTGGGGTCCCACAGGGGTCGGTGTTCGGGCCACTGCTGTTTCTGTTATATATGCGACTTAGCTGATGAGCTGGATTGTCCACACTTTATGTATGCCGACGACGGAAAGGCAGTGGGAGATCCCGGGGAAATAGCTCCTCACGGTGACCTCGATAAGGTGTACCGGTGATGCACGAGATGGGAACTCTCAATCACCGTTACTACATGCAGGCTACTCGCCGAGGACAGCCCTCAGGTCAGCCTGAGGGAACTTGGGGACGGAGATACCAGTGAGGCTTCGGGAAGGACTGAAGCTGTTAAAGATCTGAAAGTATTTCATGACTGCTGACTTCAAAACTTAGAGGCAATGTTTGGAAGCCGCAAGGAGGGGTAATGATGCCCTCTCGCAGTTAATGAGAACAGTGGCCTCTTGGAAGCCACGGGTACTGTTACCGTTCTACACAACCCACGTAAGGCAGCCTCTAGAGTATGCCTTTCAGGCTTGGCATCCAAGTCTTATTCGGGGCAGGCGACTGCTCGAAAAAGTGCAAAGAAGATCCACACGAATGTTCACTGAACTCCGGGACAAGCTTTATGAAGCGAGGCTCAGGGAACTGAAGCTGTTCTCGCTGGAATGAGGGAGGGTAACGGAGGATCTCATCAAAGCGTTTGGGATTATGAGGGGTTTCTGGGACCTAGGGGGACTTCGGTTGCTCCCAAGAAACAGAGATGATAGTCTCAGAAGACACGAGCTGAAGCTGGTGAATCTTCGTTGCAATACTGTAGTTGAGGCAAGTTTCTTCTCCCAACGAGTAGTAAACAGATAGAATAAGCTTCCGACCCCAGTGGTGGAGGCCCGGAGGGTCGCTAATTACAAGAGGAAGTTAGATGCCCACTGGGACAGCTTGTTTGGAGGTCTAGCGTAGAAATGCAGACTACCTCATTACCCTCTGAGTAACAATACACGTAGAGCCTGAAGCTACAGCAAAAATGTTTCTATCAGGAAACAAATGGTCTGGACCTTGCAGTGGCCGTCGCTTTCGGATGATGCTGAAATCCTACTTCCGTAGCTAACCTACAAGGGTAAAATGAATCCAGGTTTCATAGGCTGGGCAGGCAAAACTGAGTTAACCTATCGTCACACCTGCTTTCCACACTTTTTCACGACGCCACTACGGACTAAAAGGCCTATGGTTGCGTACACAGCCGAATAGCTGCGACATGTGAGGCACGATCATACGGGAAGAGCCTGATAATAATCGAAACACAAGGCAGCTGAAGACTACCCCTTCTGTCCTTTCCAAAACAGTCACCATAATAGAGCAGTGATCTTCGGCCTAGCGGAAGGTTCCCACAAAACCTAACAAACAACGGCTGATATGTCGTACCCTCCCGTTGGCATTTACCCTAACAAACTGCGGTCAGGATGTAACGTGATAAGTGGAGTCACCGTGCCCCGACCGCGGAAGCCGGCATAAAAGCGAGGTACGATACTAGACTGCCAAAAAATTTGTGGTTTTAGGAGAGTCCCAGAGGACACTGAGGAAACCTAAAAGCCTCAAAACAAAGGTCGGACGAAAAAAAGTAATGTAGGCTCCTGGGCAAGGAGTGCAGGGACCTGCCTCCCTGCCATCACACATCACGACGCAACACATCACCCACCACCCAACGCAAAGCCGGTCCTCAACCTGTTTTGGGATCGAAGCGAATAAGTAGCAGAGATTGGCTTGTATCGCGTTGTGGGTGGAGTCCTAGTACTGTGAAGTGTCCGATATCTGACATCTTAGGCTAGTACATTTCCACTCTCACTAAAGCATCGTTGCTACTTCCAACCAATTTCCAAATCATTGAACCCCTCTTCCTCGTGCTCCTCTATTTCCGCGTGTTATTATTTTACTCTTCGGTGTCATTGTTAGTTTTAAGTTTTCCCCTTTTTTCTGGTCCTCCACTTCCACGGCCACGCCCCTAGCGGTGCTTGTAGACGCAGTGGAAAGACAGAAAGCCTTCAGTATCATCCAGGCAAGTACCACCACGGCAGTCTAGAGACAGAACAAAAGAATAAGAGCATCAAGGCCTTACCTAGGAGATAGATTGCTCGTAGGGCTACCATGTCTCGTAGTTCAGTGGAGTCTGAGGTTACGTGTACTCCTACCGGGAGTCTATTGTTTTTGGGGGGAGGAAGTGGATGGTCAGACAACCGGAAACCCGCCTCATTGCCGTGGCCACTGGAACGAATGCTATTTTTTCGTTTTTCTGTGGCTGTACTTGAGGATCTCTGGGACCTCAGGTGCAAAAAAACTGGATGCAAGTTCAGCTCCAGCCTCCAGATCTTGTGATCTCATCTGATCTTATCTGACCTCTGCCTTGAAGAATGCAGAATGAAGAATGAACTGTCTACTCCCTACCTATATCTTCGTTCAAGACTGTTACCTTAGGTTATTCCGGGAGCTGATATGGCGTGACCTAAAGACTGCTCAGTACACTATGATTCTTATGAAATCATGCGCACACAGAACTGACTTTTTGCGTTTTTATTATTGAATCGACCAAAAACGATAGTAACGTAAGGCATAGAAAATATACACTTCTTTGAACGTTGAAGGTCAAATAATAATCGAGACCGAATCAGCCGTTTTGCACACAGCTTGCTTATTATGTGATTTTATAGTCAAAAAGTGTCAAAGTACAACTTCAATCTAACAATCCCACAATCTTGTCGGCATTTGGTAGGATGACAATGGACATATGCCTACGAACTCGTCTCAAGTTACATAATACAGTATTTTAGTAAAGTAATGGCTAGAGAAGCTTATGGCACTGAATAGAATTAAACCAAGAGTTCTGTTCCGAAGTTTCATGCGCACGGGTTTCAGAATGATGTGATGAATAATTACAAGCAAAGTTCTCTAGAGGTTATTCATACGTGTTCTGCGAATGCCGGCCGGGGCAAAGCCGAGGGAAACTTGGCCATCCTCTGAGTGTCTTACCAGGGGATATTTGGCCTCGTTTAAAAATCATGACCCCTTTACATTCTGAAAGTGTGGAACGCAGTTGCAATACTTACTATGACGTGTGAGGTCGCTTAAACTGTACCATGATGTTTCCTTATTACGCATCTTTGTTATTGCTTTCCACTGTGCTTTGACCACTTGCACGTTACTGCGATGCTTCAAAAAGCCAGTTTGATAACGAGAGCTTTTTCCCACGACCTATGAACTGTAGACCTCGGTTGATAGAGAGAGTGATCAACACACGCAACCCTTGTAGTACCCAGCCCATTCGTAACATCTGTTTTCGATCGGTTTGTTAAGTAGCCATTTCACACGGATCAAAAGGGAATTTTTACCAAAACAAATTGACGACCGAAGTAATATGCCATGCTTAGTTGGCGTTTTATATAAATGTATTGGTTTAATCCATCAAAATGCCTTGAAAAAGTAGGTATAAATCGCTCTATTTTATTCCCTCGAAATGAAAAAAATAAGTATAGCCGTTGGAAAATCATAAATTGGGAGATAGGAAGGAGCATTGTCATACGTACTTTGGGGGAAGTGAAGTAAACTAGCGAAGCACATCACGTACTTCAGAGAATTGACAAAGACTGTTCAGAAACCGGCAAAAATCCGCCCTGGAACCTATCGGTTTCCAGCCAGTTTTGGCCATTTTTCGAGCAGTTTTCTCTACTACGCGGTTTTCCAGTGGTTTCTGATTGGTTCCTGACCGGTTTTTTGGACGGTTTCTGAACGGTCTCCGATTGGTTTGTGACAATTCTCTGAAGTACTTGATGGGCTTCGCTAGTTTACTTCACTTCCCCCAAAGTACGTATGACAATGCTCCTTCCTATCTCCCAATTTATGATTTTCCAACGGCTATACTAATTTTTTTCATTTCGGGGGAATAAAATAGAGCGATTTATACCTACTTTTTCAAGGCATTTTGATGGATTAAACCAATACATTTATATAAAACGCCAACTAAGCATGGCATATTACTTCGGTCGTCAATTTGTTTTGGTAAAAATTCCCTGTTGATCCGTGTGAAATGGCTACTTAACAAACCGACTGAAAACCGATTGAAAACCGATCGGGGTAAAAGCAAAAACCGGTCGGAAACCGGCCTAGAATCGGCCGGGTATCGGTCGGTTTTGGAGCGGTTTTGTACCGATTTTGCTACAAGGGTGCAAGTTCGTGCGTAGTACGTGCAAAAGCATCGGTCAAATGGTCACCGCTATTGTCGGCGAGCATTTGGTTAAACAATAATTTGAAAAAGAAAGTAAACAATGTATTTTTGTTTCAGATACCCCAGTAAACTCTGCCTAATCTTTGACCAGTTGGGTTAAGGCTAGGCAACTTTAGGTTCTGGTGGTTTGATAAATTTAGGAGATGAATTTGAAGTATGCTGACTAATGCCAATGATCAAAAATATGGGGTAACGATAATAACAAAAAATGACTTATAGTTTTGTCATGTACATTCAGCAAACGATTACCAGGGCTAGTTTAATACAACTGTCGGTAAGGTGATCGTACGTTGTTCGAGTCAGATTCCAGTAACTTCACAGCTGGTTGCTATATCGATGCTGATACGCTGGAAAAAGCCTTTGGGACTATTTGAGATTTGGTTTTTACTACCGCCAATCTCAGGATGCTCACAGGAGACGCAGAGAGAAGGATTCACCGTACCCACTTGCAGTCTCGTTGATAAGGTGTTTTTATTGATTATATAAAAGAACGAATCCCAATGCACAACTCTATAAGAAGAACGTGCAAATGTTAAAGGATACTTAGGGAAACTCCGGTGGAATATGTTAGGAAGCTCCACTAGCGTTCTACTGGGTTAGATTTGGGGGTACCAAGAGTACCGGAGAAATTAAGGAAAATGGCAGCATACTTGTCGTTAATTACTCTCATTTGGCTTATTCGCTTGTTTTGCCGTTATATTTTTCCCTAACTTTCGAGCTTGACCACTAAGTTACCATTAGGCGTGGGTAAAACCTCACTTTTTGCCAGGAGGAAAACAGATTTATTGTATTAAAAATGCTTCATGTATGTTCACAAAAGATTTTGCCTTTTGCTGTTGTTTCCTCTCCTCTTTTGGAAATTTAGCTGGTTCTTTTCATGATGTTCGCGGGACATATGGACATATGGACATATGGAACTTAACGTATTAGTTGTGTTGGCCAAAGTACTCTGTTGAAGCGTACTTGAGGTTTTAAATGTGTGCAAAGACTGGATTGCGAGGATTACCCCCAAGTGAATCTTCATGCATATATTCATATATTGATAGTAAGTAGTATGTTAACGTGTGGACAAAATTTCCCCGGAAGCACACGACCGGTTTCGCAGTCGTTGCTGCTCATCAGGTATGCGTACCCGGTACTCCTCTGCCCACTCGTCCTCATACTTGTACACTCCGGTGTTATATGTTCACTAAAATCTAATTTCAATCGTCTGGAGTATCCACACGCTTACATACTAATTACTATCAATATGAGCGCTTGCACATGCAGCCTCGTTGTTCGTTGGGTTGGCAGTGACCTAGACACCAATAACTATGAGAAATCACAGTTGTGATTTATTTGTGGGCTCTTCAGCGAAGAGTATTCATTCACACTCCAGACGATTCAAATTAGATTCTAGTGAATATATATATATATATATATATATATATATATATATATGTATATATAGGGACACGCATGCTCTGTTTTTAAACTCCATAAATTGGGACTGTTTAATTTTGATGAGAAGAACCGGTGGAAATTTGGCTATCAAAATACACGTATAAATAAATGCGACGCTTTTTATTTAAACTTGTGAATGATGCAATACTCACGGAGAAGAAACTGCGCAAGACCAAACCAAAGTTAAACAATATTTTACCACTGTAGCCATCTTTCTTCGCGTTGATGGTAGGAGTTTAATAATCAACGTTTTTTGTGTCCCTTAGTGATGAACATCTTGCAGGAGCTCCGCATCCTCAAAATTTGTTTCTTTGCTAAGAAGACGGAGATTAGTCGTTAGATTTTAAGACAAATAATCTTTAGGAGGGTCTGTTAACAGACTTTGGTCGCTACCAATTTGGGGTGACCCATGAATAACGAAGAGTTATGGTCTTGCATAAAACGTAATGCACGATGTACTAAAAACATAAATTTCATTGCTGCGAAGGAACTTTTACACCATTCTGTAACACCGGCAGCAGCTATTCGATGTAATTTGCGTCCACTTCTTTACATGGCTTGAGTATCAAGCGTGCGTTCGTCCTTTAAAAAGAATATTTCTGACCAAACAGTTTTTTCAGCGGACTATTTTCTGTGGTTTAGATGTAGAAGTTCTGAGGGGTGATCAATTTACAAAAATAAAGCATCTTCAAAATTATCTAAGATATTGCACGCAAAAGCATTTCCCTCCACAAATTCACTTCAGTTAGGCATATGCATGAACACAGTCCAGCAGAGGTTCACCCCATAAGAAGCT
The DNA here is from genome assembly GCA_948099385.1 of Fasciola hepatica. Taxonomy (NCBI): domain Eukaryota; kingdom Metazoa; phylum Platyhelminthes; class Trematoda; order Plagiorchiida; family Fasciolidae; genus Fasciola; species Fasciola hepatica. The sequence continues at coordinate 2,658,939 of CANUEZ040000060.1, read as the reverse complement.
TTTGTCGACACACACTGTAGCACTGTGTTCACATTATCTGCAACTTCTATTTATTCCTCTACTTAAATATTATTAAAACCGATCATCTTTTGATACAATAGCCGAAAAAGCGGAAACAGTTGGTGGTTGGCCTTCCTCACTGGGCCTGTTTAAACTTCTACTACTAGCTGTGGCAGTAGTGGCTTCAACTCAGCAGGTCCAGCTACCAAGAAAGTTGTAACTAATGATTGAAGAAGCTAAGTTGGATGAATTAACCACGTTTGCATACCCCGGGTTCTTCCTCAGGAACGCGAAAGTTTGTGTCTCAATAGAGTGAATTTGTGAGAAAAAGGGGTACTGCACAGTACTGCTTTACTTTTTCCTGGTCTAGTTCCCCTGATGCTTGCAGTCTTTTGACATACCGAATTATCCCGGTCGAGAGAATCACAATATTGTACACGAAAATTAAATTACAAAAAAATGAAAACATATTTTTATTACGTACTGACGTTAAAAATATCATATCTGTTTAGAATCATAGAATACTCCCATCGATTCATGAAGAAAACTTGTAACACAAAGAAACTTCTTTTCGATATATCACCTCAGGCATTGACATATATAGTACTGGGTAAAAGAGGGTATGTGTACAGCTAAAGGTAGCAGGGAGTGAGTAAATGTGCAACAAATCCGGTAACTAGACAACATGCTTCAACTTGATGAATCTTGTTCGTTGTGTGAACGACAATAAGTGTGAAATGTTTAACCAAATGGCGTGAAAAGGCGGGTGTGAAAAACAAAGGTGTGTTAAGGCAAAGATTGCTTCATTTTTCAACATTATGGCTAAGAAATATTCCCCTTAGTTATAGGGAAAATTAACTTTTACGCAGACAATAAAATTCCCACCGTAAATGGAAGAGGACGGAACTGCATAAGCTAGTCAAAACACTGCGTACTTGATACAAGTACGACCGTAGTAAAGACAATGACTACAGAAGCAGTGGGAGGAACCACTTACCGACTAAAACAAATCAAGCTACTATGGAATTACCGGGTCGAACTTTCTCTCACTTAGGCAAAAAGTGACTTGGAAACCTCGCCATTGTATAGCAAGAATTTGTGCAAAAAATAATTTCTATTGCTTATTACACTTTATAAAGACCTAAGCAATTTATTCGGTGAGCTATCCGTAATGTGCGATACACAAACGCTCCGTTCGGCATTGTGATACTTGAAACTTGCTTATTTTGCTTTTTAAATTTCAAGATAAAAAATATGAACTGATTATTAAGTATTAGGTGTTACATTGTTTTTGTTCGAAAATTCGCGTTTGAACCCATTTACTAGAAACCTGAGTTATCCCTTACGGGATTTCATGAATTAAAAACTGAGACTGGTAAGTCTTTATTACCCTAGATTATCAGGTGCTAAGTAAGCCTCAAGAACGGCCCAGGGAACTGAAATCAGAATGAGATTTCCAACATTTGCCAAAAGACGGTAAAAGTCGGTAATAGAGGTAAAAGACAACAAAGTTGATTGCACTTGAGTGTTGGGGCGAAACCAAACTTTATACTAGCAACGGGAGTCGAGATTCAACCGTCCATAATTAGAGGAGCCAAAATTGTGTTTTTATTTGACGGAAACCAAGTGTGGCTACAATTAAGGGGCTAACAACGTATAGCCCTGTAGCACCAAGCACCACATGAGATGCCTGGAACTAAGAAGTAATTAGTTATATTTATCCGCAACAATTTTCGTTCGTGAACTTGCACTTTCCGACTCAGCCATTTTCATGTCTTCACAAGTCCTTCACTGAAGCTTTGCATTTCGCAGATGATCCATGCAGAGCTGCTTTTTCCCAGGTGCCGCTTATGAATACCTCAGGTATCTCCTTGGCGTACCACTGAGTGTCTTCCAAGGGAACACAAACAGGTACACTCAGAGGAATAACCAGTGAGAAACCCAAAAAACATGCTTGTACCTTATCCTAGTTGGAAAGTTCACAGTAAATGTAAATTTCAACCTTATTTAACTTGAAAAATTCATGTTCACGTGGGTGAATATGATGACAGTTTTAAGGAGCCAGGACATGTTAACAGGTCTAAACAGCTAAACAGTATTACGTAGCCGTTTCCGAATAATAACTAGTAACTTGCGAATGGCAATAAAGGTTAAATTTATTACGTGATTGTGGAATTATAGCATGGTTCAACACCCTTTTTGGCTTTGTCACTGAAAGTCTCCTGAGAACACCTGAGAAGTTTTTCGATGGTGTGGTCACGGAATTCAAAAATAGGGCTCTTGAATGAGGTCCAGGTGCGTTGCGTGCTGCCTAGAGCGTATTCAAAATATAAAGTACTACTTGAACATTTATCAGCTATAGCCCATGAAGTGTTCCGTGATATAGATTTAAAGGTGGCTGAACTTGTCTTTTTTGAAGAAATACCGTTGTACTCGAAGAACATAAAATTGTTTCATATTTGAGACTTTTCGTTATTTTAGGTATTGCGACAATTTTACATGCCAGCAGGGCAAATTGGTAGTGATTTTTAAAATGGAAATTCTTTCCTATTCTGCACGTGTTTTTTTATACGCTTGAATATTTGCCGTTGATTTATTTTCCCTCGAGATAGACGGTGTTGAGAAGCTTTTGTTTAGACCAAAGGACATAACTGCGAAGTTGCTGATGTGAAAAACCGAACTGAACCGAACTTATTTAATTCGGTACGAAGAGATAGTGTCAATTGTGGACCTAACTAACATTGCAGACCAGTTCAATGCTCTGTGTTACATAGTTTTGATAGCGGTAGAAGGACACTTCAGCGGGAATGTTAGAAACTAACAACACTTTTTGAAGTGGTGCTTTTTAAATGAATACCAGAAAATGTTGTTACGTTGTTCCAAATAAATGGATATTGAAACGAAAATTTTATCTTGCTACAAAGCCCTCAGATGAATAGAAGGAATACAGAGTCTCGCTTTCCACATAGCCTCGCCCATATTTTACAGTCTGCTAGTCATATACTTGAACCATAAACCAGATAGTCCCACTACTGGTACACGCCGGGTTGGCCAGAGCACACCAAGGAAATTATCAGATTAATTGATGAAAATAACAGAAACTTAATTAGGGAGAAGATCTTGTAAGATATCACCATCAAAGTTAGTGGAACGAGGCGGCCTTACATGGCAAATTTTTTTCACTGTCCGATGTTTGATAAAAAGTCAACTCCTCAAAAGTCACACCTAAAGTCAGGTGCATTTTGCGCACTTAGCCTGGTTTAAGTAATATCGTCAAATCCGCATAATCCTTCTTTGCACGTTGATGCATATACACTGTCATCATTTACTGCTGAATGAAAGGGTCATGTACAGAAGTATGATCACTGACAGTCGACGATAAGGCTAAATCTTGAATCCTCTGGTTTATTTTAAACGTGCCATCTTACTGGTTGCTTCTCAGTGTGCATAACCCCAACTCCGTAACTGGCGTAACTGGCACTCATATAACAAACAAGTCATAAGAGTTAGCAAGAGTGTACGATTGTGCCGCAAGAGAACCCTAAAATTGACAAACAAAGAGCGAAGTAATAAATCTTGATCATTTTGCCACACTACACAAAATATTCACCTTAAGCCGGAGCAACTGATTTTCTCTTATAAAGAATGACAACCATGACAGTGGGTTCAGTAGAACAACCACTGATTGGTAATCCGCTACTAAAAAGTAAAAGCGTATGTTTCACTCATATCATATACAAAATGTCAGTATAAGTTGGATTGGATAAATATATTAACAACTATAAAACATATGGGAGACTCGATTTTAAAGTAATTCTTTTATTTTTTCCACATATTTCATGATTTCTTGTTACTTTATTATGTTAATTAGGGTATACAAGATACTTCATCAAACAGACTATGACTGGTCAGATTTCAGTTGGCCAGCTGACAAGTGCTGTTTGAGTGAGAGTGCAATTGAGAAGGGTGCGAAATAACTCAGTAACAGTTCAGTCAAACGGATTGAGTAAATGCTTCTTAGTGCAATGTATGAATACAAATTTTACAGCACAGCCTTTTTCTGACAGACTAATGGCCGTTCCTGTCAGCCACCTGATCGTTTCTTGACGGCCGGTTGTGTGTCAGTTTTGGCTAAGCCTCCATTTTGTTCTTCATCATTTTACATATATCCTCCCAAATTATTGTAAAGGATGCGTTTAAGGAAATCGGTTTTAGTTTAACCTCTGAAGGCTTTCGAGAAAATTCAGTCCGATCAACCACACTGAATTATGTTTCTAATTATACTCAACTATCTTCTGGTAGAAAAGGAGCCTTTTACGTGAATATTGCGTACCATGTCCGACCATGCCTGGTAGCTGGACGTGGGCTCAGCGCAAATCATGGATTGCATGCAGTCCTAGGCTCTCTATGTTTTCCTCGACGGCACCCAGTCACATTTTCTGTCAACCTCCGAGGCGACAGCGTCATATTGTACATGGCACAGGGCAGAACGTTTGCCTTGACAGGTCCGCGCTGAGTCCTCGGAGTATTTAGTCGAACGTTTGCTGGCGAAGCTGAAGCGGGAAGGAGAGCGAGTCAACATTACTACGCTGCCTCTGTATTTCGTCGTATGACAGAATTTTCTGCAAGTCAGTTCAGAGAATTCCGCGGAGATACCAATAGCTGAACAGCCCTAGTCTCTTGGTATCCTTAGCTAGTAGCTGCCAGGTTTTACCCTAATATGTGTGGAACGACCGTCAGTGGTACGGGAGATGCAACTCTTCTGTCGAAGGCTAATCCCACCCCATGACTATAGCACATGCTGGAACTAAAGAAAAGCTTTCCGTGCATTGTCATTTCTCGATAGTACTTTGCCTGACAAATTGGAAGCAGGGATAGCCAAAGATTTCTGAAGAATGGCATATACTTAAAGGCCTGACCACTGGTAAACAAGTGCTGAGCTGATGGCCCACGGCAAGTCAGAAAAGCCTTCATTTTCCCCTTATTGACTGTCAGACCAGTAGTCTTCGCGGGACAGCTGAGTAGGTCAAGGACTGGCTCAGATGTACTAGAAGAATCTCCTAGCACAGAAATATCGTTAGCAGACCCAAAATCCGAGCTGTGCACCGTTAGACTTAATTGGACACCGGAGTAATCAGCCAAGGCTCAGCGTAGACGAACAGCACAGTTGAGAGAGGCAGTCATTTGTAACTCATTAATTAACTGCAAACGCAGATTCTTCACTGCATGTTCAAGCAAGTGCACCAGTGGGAGCGTAACAAACCCTCAACATACTTCTGAGTCTGGCGGGTATACGGTCGAATTCCAGTACACCCACAGTCATCCACAAATGACCAAGTAAAAAGAAGCCCGCAAATCGATAAAGCAGGCTATTGTTGGCCGCTTGAACCCGTATCAATAGAAATACCAAACATAAAAAGATAAATCAATAAGTTTTTCCCTCGTCGTAGTTCTCGCACACTGTCTCAACTCCTTTCTTGTAAGTATGGAAAAAATAGACGTAAAAGTATCCCTAGGAAAGGCCTCTTTCTCATTCGGATTGGAGCTGCAAGAAGAGCTTATCTATCGGCGATGACAAACAGGTCTTTTGCACTTCTGGTGGGAAGTTATTCTCTCCAGCAGCTTTTCTGTTTTCCAGCTAGCTGAAAACTCCGGTAATTTTGGGCACACTTGGTGGCTCGCAGTTGACGTGGTACATGTCTACACTTGTGGAAGATCGAAGGTCCGCAGTGTAATCGGAAGGTCAGCTGAGAATCGAGTTAAGACGTTCTACCCAAAGTTTGAATTTTCTTCTTTTTTAAGGGACAATCTTGCCCGCTAAATCAAGGAGGACGGGCTCAATCCTGTATCACCCATTAAAAAAGTCGTAAATTTGTCAAAATATCTTCTTGAAATCACCAGAACAGGGAGCGATCTCCATCTTCTCTGCCACTTCTGTTCAGTACCTCCCGTTAATGGCTTTTGCCGAGCGCTCAGTCTAACAGTAGTCTTAGGCTTTTGGTACTTTCTAACAGTCGGGCTTCCTGTGCTTTGCCTAATAGTAGCAAGGTGTTTGCTGAGATCCATTCTTTCAGACGTTCTCTGCTTCTTCCTGACTCCTCTCAAGCAGCCTCCTTGACCACCGACTTGGTCACCTTCCACAGTACTTCCATAGTGGACCTATCCGGACCCAGTCCTATTTTCAGTTCTGGCTCAGCGGTACGCTTAGCAGCCCTCTGATAATGAACCCAAAGGGATAGCACCAGAATACAATCAGTTTGGAGTATTGCGATACCACTGGTTTAGTACAGGTCAGCAAATTTTATCTGGGGTGTTGGAAGATAATGTTGCGGCTGAATAATTTGTAAGCATCGGACTAATCCACTCTCAATCACCGTCAAATCCCAGTCGTCCTAGCGCATGGAGAGCAAATTTGTCCGCGGGACCCTTTTGCGCATCCAAGTCACCGGCGACGAACAGTATCTCACTTCCTGAAACACGGTTGTTTGGATCTTTTAACTAGTCGTAGAAGTCTCATTATTCAGCGCATAGATATCAGTTATCGACAAGTTTTGGAGAAAGCCCTTAAAAAGTGCTAAATTCAACCTCGAATAAATCGGTTCCTGGGAACTCAGGCCACCGTTGGCCTTTTTTCTCTCAAGTCGAATTCGACATCACAGTGTTCGGATTTACTTTCCGGTCAACTACAAGTTTGCGCATAAATTTACTAACAGAGTACGCAAAGTTATTCCCACGAGTAAAGTGATACGAATAGAACTGTTTTACGAAGTACTGCACTTTTTGTTAAGTGGCCCTCTCAAATGTTGAGTAGAAAAATATCGGTCATTGCAGTTTGTTATAAGCAAACATTGTAAAGGGAGTTGGTTCAGAAACAGACTAATTCGGCTAAGTATACTGAAAAATGTTTTTATTTATGGCGGAGAAACTTGTTTAACTTGCTGCAGCATATTAGTTTTCTTTTACTAACTGCCTAATTCAATTTGTTGCACTTTTTTTACCTTTTCTTGATACTCATTTTAAATAGTTGCTTTACGTGAAATGTGACTGACATGGTACAAGAGACCACGCTTTTTCAGGCACTGGAATTTTCCCTGGGTGTAACATTGCCCGACCTTGAATATGTGAACTAATTAGTTCTTTTAAGTGAATATCCAGGTAAGGTGCAAGCTTTCATGGACAACATTAGTAACTGCGTAAAAATTTCGAGTATGCTTTTCGGTCCTTCAAAGTGCAAGTTACCGTCGCAGGACTGGGTTGGCCCACCACCAAAACTTTCAGTGTCTGTGGATGTTATGGTCCAGGTGGACAAGTTTTGTCATCAAGGCAGCTGCATTTCACCTATCGGTCGGATGTCGGACGAGGTGTCTCTGCTTATACAGAAGGCCTGTTTGGCTTTTGCCAATCTGAGTCATTTGCGGCGTCGACATGGCATCCGTTTACCTATCAAAAGACGAGTGTACTCTGCAACAGTCAAGACCGTGCTTCTGCTTAGTTCGGATACATGGCCACTGCTGGTGGAGGACATACAAAGATTGTCGACATCTGAAAACATGTCTTTTTGTCCGTTTTTGAATCTGGTGGGAACACCGTATAAGCAATGTTGAGGTTCGGCTGAGAGTCTTCGATTCACAAGACATATCATTAGATAAACGTTCACGTTCACCAAGATAACGTGGTTGGAGCATGTGTTTCGCATGTCTCCTGACAGGATTCCTCGGCGCCCCATGTTCGCTGGGATGGGCATCGGTTGTAAGATGAGCAAGAGTGGCCGTTCCATGATACAGAAGAAAGGTATGAAAACGCAACTAGCGGACGTGGCCGTGTACGGCTTGCTAGAAGTCTTGGGTGGAGTTAAAGAGACCCTCCCACCCAGGCGCTAGATACATTGGGGGACATGGCTAGGTGTCGCGAACAGTGGTGCTCTTGCATCCACGAAATTTGTTCAGCGGATTCTGATAACTAAGCTCAATATTAAGGCCACAAACTTTTCATCCATAGTGGAGGTGACGTCGTCAGTGATGAAAAGTATGCGACCTAAACATTGCGCTAAACGATCAGAAACCGCTGAACACTAACTGAATTAGCCACAATCAACATCAACTTTCAGGAAGTGTCTACAAACTTTCTTTACCGACTTGGCATCATTATTTTATCCCCCTTATTACCCGTTTTATATTCCTGTTTTTTCTCATTATTTCCTATTGAAATTGTTGCTAGGAGTTAGCAGTCGAAGCCATCGCACACTATGTCTGTTATTAATGTGCGACCTGAACCAAACTGTTACTTGCACAGTAAATTAGACGTCTGTTGAATGAATATTTATGACTGGAATGATCCGAAGGAAAGCAGGCAGTCACTAGAGTCACCCAACTGCATACTTGTTTGCGCTTGCACTTGCTTGCCTGTACTTGAGCTTCCCGTAAGTTGCTACTGTAAGCAGGTTCACCCGTACAAACGTGCCTTCCCTTTACTTATCAAATATGGGACACAACTGTCTCATGTTGCAATTTTCCGTGTAAGTAGAATGTTAATGTATCTGGACGACGGGACAGAATTACCCCGGAAGTACACGACCCGTTTCGCGATAATTGCCGCTCATCAGGTACAGATACCCAGTACTGTCCAATCATCCCCGTACTTGAGCACCACGTATTAAGTTCAGCACCTCAATCTCGTTTGTTTCGTGAGCAGTGTGCATGAACAAAGGGCCTATTTTTCGAATCACAAGCTACACATACCTGATGAGCGGCAACAACCGCGAAACCGGTAGTGTGCTTAAGGGTAGATTTCGTTCCATCATCCAGATACCACAGTAGTTAAAAGAAAACCTAACTCTCAAGCTAATGTGATTCACATTGACAGTCGGTAACTGGGACTAGTTGAGAGAAGTCAGCATGTGCAAGACAAATTAGGGTTACAGAAGGGTAATCGGAAAATAATTAGGTTATACCTCTATTTTCGCAGTGCTTAGGTGATACTACTTTGAATTTAGGATAATAGAGGAATGATATTGTTATTCCCGGAGATATAATGGACGTTGAAACCTGTTTTCCTCCCACACGTTTGAAAATGTCCCTTTCTGTTCATAAAAATGCTGCATCGATTTTGGCTCAAAACTTGCCATCTATCTGTCTCCCCAAATATTTCATATACCATATGGTTTTATTTCCCAGTATGATTCCCGGCAAGAAGTGCCAAAAATCCCACAGCAGTTTAGGTTTAAGTAAGCAAACATGTTCGTATATTCAGCTTCTGGTTACTGGCTGATACATCAAGAAATCCTATTATAGGCAACAAAATTGCAAGTCATTTCACTTTGGCGGATGGTATGTGCTAATGCGAGTACACTCCTAATGATCTATGTTCAAAACCTTCGAAGCCTTCCGGAGTATCCCCGTAGATCAGCTGGTTGATCTAAAGTAAGGTCATCGATATTTAAAGTTGAATCATTGAAAAAATGGTAAGGTCTGCCATACCTCACTTTGTGAATCGGTTTAGTTGAAAGTACTTCAGCGGTTTGGTGACGAAAAGAAATCTGTATTTGTGTGTAGCCAATACTTTGTATGCGGTGTTGATTTGCTTATACGCCTCGATGTCGCTGCTAGTGTAGTGGGGAAGGCTGTGGCAGCAGAACAAGAGGAATGTCAAAGCGATCGGGCCAGTCAATCGTCAACTGCAAGCCAGAGAGGGGACAAATAATATATTGGAAGCTTCCAGCAACTGACGAAAAGAGACGTTTGGAGTCGTCAGTGGGACTCAGTGGGATCCGATGCAAGTGGAAAGAAAGACTAGTTGGGTGACTACTGACTAAATCACCAACCAAATCAATCGGACCAACTAAACGGGATTGGTGGTCAAAAGGATCAGCTTAATAGAGCTGGTCACTCGGCCAAAGTGGAGCAGAAACACTCAGGCGGCCAGAGGATCGAGGCTGCCGCATCGCGGTTTGGAAAAGGGACTATACAAAGGACTGCACATGTTTTACCGACTAAACTTGTATGGCTGTTCATATATGGGTGTTCCCCACCCGTCATGTCTCCTTCGGTACATTAGAACAAAAGGTGGTGAATTGTTGTGTCTAAATTTCTCTTCAACTCTAAAAAGTTAATGAGAATTCTTCTGACATTGTGTACTTCGTGCAAAACGTTTTCAAATCTTTGATAATCAGACTAAATTAACTTGGTCAAAATGACTCTTTCGGATCCCATTCTGAAGATTGCAGTTCTTCCCGAGAATTCAGCATCCACAAATTCGATCAAAAGAGTAGTTCCTCTTTGAAAACCGATAGTTATCATTCCTAAATTCGTTCTTCTATCTAAAGAAAAACATTTCAGGGCACATTCTGAAAAAGTATGGTACAAATGCCATACTTGCTGTGCTTGAAAAGTCAATGATTCACAGCACATGGTAGTAATTTTTGATTATATACATCGTACACAATCGATCTACATCCGTACAAGTTAATGGTGTCTTATTCCGACCTGCCTTTGTAAAGGACTGTCTCTTCCAGCTACTCTCTTCTGTGCTCGCACCAACAGTGTTTCCACCTTCATCAAAAAACACTTATCTCTGAACTGTTATCCAGTTGCCAATTTCGAGATACCTCCACCGTCTACTGTTCTTGTGGTTTTCCACCATCTCTGTACGCCGCGTCTGAAGCCGACCGAAACTATAGTACACGTGAAAATCTGCTGAATTTCATTTCGGAATATCACCGACTAGGAAACCAAATTGTGTATTCTCTACGACGAGACTGCACCTTGACGTGGTGTGATGGCTTGCGCGCCTCTATGACCCAAAGAGCTATACAGGATGGCTTCCTTAAGCCGGAGATGCAATCATACCTGACAGGTCAATGGGTAGAGGTCAGACAAAGTCCAGTATCCTGGTCCTCCAGGTTGGGGGTTGATTTGAGTTGGCAACTCAGTCGGAAAAACCAGTGGAAGAATAATTGATCCAAGCAAATGGGCTTCCACTAAGCCATCCCGCTGCCTTGCGGATAGGTTCTTGTTATAACTAAAGGCTTTGGATGAGGACCCTAATCGTTCTCCTGCTTTGTGGCTGGACACCCTAGCAGTACCCGTCCAACATCTCCCATGAACTGCACGACTACAAAGAATTCCATACTGCATCGGTCGTCGCGCAGGCTAATCAGGACCGCGCTGCCCATTGCATTGAGCGGGGTGGGTAGTGATAAGTGTGCTACTGCTCAGAGTTAACTCTCTTTTATTCAACCTTTGTCTTCTGTCCCTAACCATCCCTCTTTGTCCCATCTATCCACCCATAGTGCTCCCACTGATAACACGGTCAATACTCGTAACGATTCACTGTCAAACAGTGTCGGGAATAATCCTCTGTCTGGTAACTCACATTTTCTCAAGCCCCGTCAGCCTCTGAATCTCGGCTCCTTCAACGTGCGTACACTCATGCAGGCCGGTCAGCAGGCGTGCTTAGCGCTCACAATGAATTCTCTGAAGATTGATGTTTGCTGCTTAAGCGAAACGCGTATCCAGGATCCGAGCAGTGTAATTCAACTAACTGCTCCAGGTATCTCATCGAGGTATTTTTTGCGCACCTCAGGAGACGAAACAGCTAGAGCTGTGGGTCAACGTGGTGTAGGAATTGTCTTGACTGACAAGGCTGAGGCTGCCCTTTTAGACTGGATTCCTGTTAACAGTCGTTTATGTGCTGTGAGACTCCAAGGGTCAGTTGGCGTTCGAAAGGATAGTTGTGTTAAGCGCAACTTGTTTGTGATCTCGGTGTACGCCCCAACGGACTGCAGCTCAGACTTGCAGAAAGATGAGTTCTATGATGAACTCACCACTCTCGTTCGCAGCAGTAAAGGTTCCGACATTGTAGTGCTAGCTGGTGACTTCAACGCACAAGTTGGCAAACTTAGTGTGTCAGAAGACTGTTTAGGTGGGCGCTGTGCTTTACCTGCTGAGCGTACAGATAACGGGGATAGGCTTCTCCAGTTTTGTGCAGACAATCGATTGTTCTTGTCTAGCACTAATTTCCGACACAGCTCGCGTCGCACAGCGACATGGCGCTCTAACTCTACAGGTACTTTTAGTCAAATTGACCATATCGCCGTAAGCTACCGGTGGCGCAGTTCTGTTCAGAACTGTAGATCTTACTGGTCCACGTACGTAGAGTTGGACCATGCATTAGTTTTAATGTGATTATCTCTCCAGCTCCATGGTCACCGTCGCAAACCGCAAACCCAGTTAGCCGTGCAACGTTTGTGTGATACAGAAGTCCGCACCCGGTATGAGCAGAAGTTAGCACATGAGCTAGGATCCACGGAGAACAGTAATGTAGATGAGCATTGGTCTCATATCAAACAGGCGATGCACGTTGCAGCAGGTTTTGCCTGTGGTCCTCGATCCTTTGTCCATCAAAGACACTGGATCTCGCAAGAGTCGCTGAGTATAATGGAGCAAAAACGTCAGCTTTCGAACCGTAAGGAGATGAATAAAATGCGGAGAAAGCTGCAAAGACAAGTTACGAATAGCCTCAGGAATGATCGCGAAAATTGGTGGGCCAAGGTAGCCGATGAAATGGAAGTGGCAGCTGCTTCAGGTAACAGTCAAAAACTGTTCAAACTTATTCGTGACACCAGTGGACGGCGAACTCAGGTCAGTGAAACGATTTGGGAAAGAAATGGAGAACCCATCCATAGCAAACAGCAAAGGCTTGACCGAAGGGCCGAGTACTTCAAGGAACAGTTTAGCTGGCCGCACGCTAATGTAGTTACTCCTGTGTCCACAACTGCGACTCCTTGGGTGGTATCACTTGAGCCCCCATCGGAAGTAGAAGTAGAGTCATGTATTCGATTACTAAGGTGGGGGAAAGCGGCAGGTCCCGACGAACTTCCCCCAGCTCTTTTCAAACTGGGTGGTGAGGCGTTGATAAAATCACTAACCGCCTTGCTCCGTGACATTTGGAATGAGGAGCGTATTCCGTTAATATGGAGTGAGTCATTGGTTTTTCCCATCTTCAAGAAGGGAATACGCAAAGACTGCAGTAATCATCGTGGGATTAGCTTAATTCCGATAGTCACCAAAGTATTAGCTTCGATTTTGCTGCATCGTCTTACACCGGCTCACGAGAGGAATGTCCGCGAACAGCAGGCAGGATTCCGCCCAGGTCGAGGATGCATCGACCAGGTTTTTACTCTTCGCCGACTACTTGAAACGCGTCACACACACCGCCGACCGACAATAATGATTTTCTTAGACCTGAAAGGCGCCTTCGATTCAGTTGATCGAACATCGCTTTTCAGTGTTCTTCATCGAAAAGGTATGCCCCAGAAGTTCGTGAACCTAATGAGATCATTGTATTCTCATACTTCTGGCCGCGTTGGAGTCTACGGTGAACTATCCGGTCGGTTGGAAACGACCAGTGGTGTTCGGCAGGGATGCCCTTTGTCTCCATTCCTGTTCAACTTCGTCATGGACGAAATAATGGAGAGTGCGCTGCAAACTCTTCAGGATGTAGGCGTCGAACTAGGAAATATTGAAAAGCTGTGACCTAGATTACGCGGACGACGTTGTCTGCTTGTTCGAATGCACGGAACATGCTCAGCGTGCACTAGATAATCTCGCAAGAGCTGTAGCTCCATTCGGCATGCGCTTTGCACCTTCAAAGTGCAAGGTGATGTTACAAGACTGGACGTCAGTGATTCCGAGCTTGATGCTCGATGGGGAGGTGCTGGCAGTTGTCGACCACTTCACCTACCTCGGTAGCTGCGTGACGACGGATGGGAGCACTGTAGTAGAGGTGAGTACGCGGATATCCAAGGCTCGAGCGGCGTACGCTGGACTGAAGCACTTGTGGCGCCGACCTGATATTTCACTGAAGTTGAAAGCTCGTGTATACTGTGCTGCAGTGCGTTTAGTTTTGTTGTATGGTTGCGAAACTTGGAGTCTGCGTGCTGAAGATATTCGTCGTCTTGAGGTTTTCGACCATCGATGTTTACGTAGTATCGCTAGGATTGTGTGGAATAGCCGAGTAAGCAACGATGAGGTGAGAAAGCGAGTATTGGGTAATAGTTCAGAGAACGTTCTGTCAAAGCGTATCCAGCTTAGTAGACTACATTGGTTGGGACATGTGTTACGTATGGCAAGCACACGTCTACCATACAGTGTCCTGTTCTCCGTTCCTCCTAGGGAGTGGAAAAGACCACGTGGAGGTCAACAGATGACTTGGCAGCGAGGAATGAGAAAATGTACAGCAGACTTAGGAAAAGTAGGTGCTTCAAGTCTTCGTGGTTGGGGTCCAAAAGATCCGTCTACCAGTTGGCTGGAGACACTGAAGGATATGGCAGCGAACCGCGAGCAGTGGCGATCGTGTTTTCACTTTCTATCGAATCAGAATGATTGATCGATGTGCGTTTGTACAGTTAGACTGTGTATTCCGTGTGTTGGCTACTAGGGCATTCTTTCCTTTTGCTACCCGTGTAGGTCCAGTCCCTGTCCATCTTGTATATACTTTTTAATTCAACGTGCAAGATGGTGAGAAAGGCAGTGGTCAGTGGGGCTTGCCCTACTGTTTAGCGCTGTACGATGATGATGATGATGATACAGTGATCTTCAATCGCTGTCATCCATCCACCGAAAACTCAAAACATTACCTCATCGGGAGGGTTCGGATCCAATTCCTCGTCTTACCACTACTTTGCGCTCTCTCTTGTACATATCCATAGTTTTATACTTTGTAAAGTGCTTGTAAATCTCTTTTGCTTGCTTCTCTAATTGGGCGCAGTTTTGTTTTTCATTGCTTCTACATCCGAACCAGTCTTCTCTTATTGTGAGGGACTCATATTTGTCCAACTCTTGAATACCTTGTTGAGGCGAGGGAGTAAGGGGCTTCTTATTTCTACACATCTCTTCTAAATCAGTCCCAGACGGAGAATAGTTGCCTCAGAGAAGATACTTTCCTTACTCTGAACCGGAATTCAGTGTCATATCGACTAGCATTTGCTTCATTTCCCTCCTCTGTCCTCATCCTATTGGATCTTCTTCCATTTATCTTCCATTGCTTGTCTCAAACATAGCCGGTCCTTTGTCATATAATGTCACTTCCCAAAGGTGTTGAACAACGGCCTTTACCCCTTTTCTCGTATGACAACCAACCCACTGAACAGCCTTTTTGTTCTCTACCCCATTTGAGTTCATCCATACTAAGAATCAGAATCAAGAACCTGGTATGTTTTAAATCAGCGTTATCCAATTTTACAACTCACAATACGCTTTTGAACTTCGGGACAAACACCTTTTTAGAATTCAGTTTGTACGTAATAGAAATAAAAAGACAAAAACTAATTGTTGAGTTTCAAAAAAGCTAATCGCTCTCCGGATTAACCGAGATTCTACAAAAGTAGCGCAGCAACAGCAGGGAAAAGAGGTTGGAAACAGAGAAGTGTTGGTCGGTTTCGGGTTAAAATATCAGAAATATGTTTAGTATTACGGTTTTGAGTTTGCTGTGCTGTCTCTAATACATTTCAGTTAATCGGAGGGCCATCAGAGTCATGGTGAAGCATAACCTCTGTTTTGATTACTCATGGATTCAGAAGGTTTTGGGAGGATTTCTCCATCAAGATAGCAGTAACTAACTTTTTGATCTGAGTATTTTTCAGACAAGAGTTATGGAGCTTATTTGACTTTACTTATTCGAAGAAGAATGGTTCAGCAATTCTTCACCGGGATTGAACCCCTTAAGGCCTGTTCCTTATGCGTGAGGGAAGGTTTTACGCCCTCACTTCCTTGTGTAAGCCTTCCAGTACACAAAGTTTAATATGGAACTCAGTCTTTCTCGACGTTTTTATTATTCTAACTGCGAAACGAAATATAGTTATGCTACTAATGAGTAGACAACAAGATAACTAAAACGCAGGTGAAGAATTCCTTAGTGTTGGTAAACGGTTATTCTACGTCACAGGTTAGTAATTTAAATTATTCATGATTTATTGCTCCATAAATAATTTTAACTTAATAAGTTCAAAGTGAAGGATGTCGGGCTTTAAATTTGCAATGCCCCTCCAAAAACACCAAATACGAGCCTATTTCGGTGATGTGCATTGTAGGAAATCCATCTTCGTTGTTGGATACAGTGAAAACAGGTTCACATTATCAATATTCAGTCGTAGGTTATAACGGGCGCTTGCTCGTTTTTTCGCTGAAACCTACCTTCATAGTTCAGTTTTCATGTCACCAAAGTGGAAACGTCATCAGTTTCTAACTTAGGGACAAATCAGAAGGCTTAGCCACAAAATAAGGGCAGCCGAAAAGTTATTGTTCTCGGCGTCGACATAGCTGTTGTCGTTCTACGGAAATAACACACACTGACCGTTGACAATTATGATTAGAATCACGGATAACCCAGATACTTCTGTCACTTGTAATGTCGAAATTTTATTTCAGTCGATATCAGTATTAATTTCTCCAAGAAAATCACCGCAAAAAGCAAGAAAAAATGCCAACAGCGACACAAAGTTGCCCAAAGGAATACACAGCTAATCAGCAGGACGATGGATTGTCATCCCGTGTTCACTATTGTATGTCAAAAAAGATTGCGCAACTAACTAAGGTAGATTTCTCCCCTGCAAGTTCCCGCTGATGAGGTTAGGTAATTTTTATCCTGAACACGAAAAATGATGAAGTCGAAACAAAGTCGAAGGAGATGATTGACAAACACAAAACAGAAATCGAGCGCTTGAATTACCAGAATGCGACCAAATTGGCACGACACGCGGAATTGTTGGAAGAAGAAATCCAAAATCGTGCGAAAATATCGAAGTTAGAATCAGCCGTCGAACAACTGAGAGCAGAATATGATGACAGAGAACACGTAAGAGCAGTACGAGAATAATTATCGTACAATGAAAGAAATGGTCTTTCGGCACAACATGCGTGATCAATGCTTTAAATTGCAATTTTGTTTTCATGTCAAATTATGTCTTTCCATAGCATATTTACAGAGTTCAAAATGGCAGAAAAATGTGCTATCACGTTAGAGAACAGAACTCATCAGTGTCTAACGAGTTATATTCGCGATGACTTGTTCCTCAACAGTGGTTTTCATAGCTAAACTGAAGTATACTGTTTGACTGGCGGTGACCAAATGACCATCATGGTAGATTTCAGACTCCTCCATTCCCGGAGTGCGTATCCCGCCGCCAAGGCTGGCCGTCACTCCAGTTGGCAGCCTTTAAAAGGTCACGGACCCCTTCCTGAAGTACTGCCTCATTACTAAGCAGTAAATAGGAAGTGAAGACAGGAAAAAAGAAGAAACGGAATACTTCCTATTAATAACTGAATAAGGCAATGGCCAGAAAAAAATGTTGCTTGCTTTGTTTGCATAGATAGCAACCCGGAGTCCACAACGAAGATCCCATTCGTACTGAAAGAGGTCTGACCGAGGGAGATCAGTGAGTAATACATTACTCAGTTCAGTTCCCATTAGTAGAGTTATACTTCGCTCAAAAAACCTACAGTTAAATTAGATTTCGTGAAGTTAAAAAGGAAATCGAAGGCGAAGTTGGTCTGTGATTTATTTTCACCGTTTAGTGTTTCCAGGATGCAATCTTAAGCTCCATCATGGTCCGGAAACCTGCTACGTTCCGTTTCAGTTTCATGATGATAGTTTGGCTGATTTGTCCTATTTCAGTTTGTCCTATCCCGATATTTTTATTCTCAAAAGAATGCACTTTACAAGAATGAAGATCACAACAAATTACACTGAAAAACGACAGAATGTTGGTATACATATTAGACAAGTTATACAACTGTCAATAAGTTTCGTCTGATATTTGTTTGCCAATGATCCAGGTTTTACAAAGATCTGTGGAGAAATCACTAATAACTCAGGAAGAATTGAAATTGAATTACAAAAAGCAATTGGATGATTTAAAGGAGTTGCTTTTAAAGACTCAAGAAGATCACATTCGTGGTTCCGAGTTGGCAGAAGAAACGATTCAAAATTGGAAGCAACATCAGTGTCCAGATACGAAACCTCTATTGGCAGAGATCAGTCATCTGAGGGTCGAACTTCAAAAGGTGCACAAAGAAAAGGACCAAGTTATTGCAAGGCTTGAGGGTGAGTTCCAAATAACCACCAGAAAAAAGCTACACTTCAGCTTGTCTTGTAAATGAGCGGGGTCATTTCCATATGTTGATAATCGTGCTGACTGCGAAGGAAATAAGTGGTGAACCTGGCTGTAAGAATTCATGCTCGTGCGACAAATACCTCTCAGTATTTCACAAACATCAGCAGCCCTTCCAAAGAGGAGAGTTTCGGTCTTTAGCAGTGTTATGTCCAGTTTTGGCAGCCACCACTACTACGTGGACAATTGATCGCTATCCTTCCACGCAAGAACAACCGCCTGCTGATATTTTATCATGCTTCAGTCCCCGCACTAGTTGCTGAAACAACGATCCCGCTGATTATCGATCGATCTGTGGTGAACGTGCGTTAGCGTGTGAGTGTAACTCGGTTTGGTGACATTACTCACGCACGCACCTGCTTGTTTTTCGCTTGCTCGCCGGTCACTGCCGGGTTCTGAGTTTACGCTCGTAAAAATAAATGGAGTACCACCATTTGGTGTTCTAATACAAACTACGCACTCAATGACTGGTACGGAAAACTCCAATTTTGTTTCGAAGATATTTGTTCTAAAAATAGATTTGAGTAATAAAGTAGACGCAATTTTTTCAAAAATCCTTGGGCAATTTATGATCAGTCCTCTGGGAAGCATCTGACGAGGGACTAATTTTAGTTTGAAGAGCACAGGCATGGAAATAATCACTAGAAACGAGCGCAACGCTAACGGCTCACCACTTTTATCCTAAAGCCAGTCACGTGCAAAGCAATTTGTTATCAATATTTGGCCGGAACAGTTGGTATCACCGAATGGTTGACATTAGATAACAGGAAATGATTCATTCATATGCAATGGCCAAATAAAACCAAGGTTATTCACATTATTTCTATCCATAACAAAAGCCAGAAAATTTTTATGCCCGTAATATAGTTAATCTGTCCGTCGTGTGAGGCATTATATTTGTCACAACGTACGGACAGGAACGAATGAGGCCAGTTGGTCAAATATTGTTTCTCTTCTGGGAGACCGTTATCAGTGTAATACGCCCAGGACTTACCATCAGCTCACTTGTTTCTTGCAGATGCGAAACACGCAATTACCAGTGACTTCCAGCATCAGATAACAAGGTTATCTTCAGAAGTGAGCGCAAAACAAGAAGCAGTTCGACGTCAGGAGAGTACTATTGAGGTGCTCAGCAATCAGTTGGTCGAGGCGAGAGAAGAATTAAGTAGAACGTTAGAACAACAGAAAATCAGAATGGAAAATTTGACAAACGACGTTCGCATTCAGACAGAGACCGAGTTAAATGCCAAATGGAAATTACTCGGGGAAGAAGAGTCCATGCGTTTTGAAGAAGAGTTGACGAGAATGCATCACATCTTGAGGGCCAGTGAAGAAAAGTGGGACACAGAAAGAAGCCACGCGAAGAATCAGCTGGAAAAGGTAAATTTACTGATATTTGTTTACTTAAACATACTTCTTATTTGTGATACATAGTGTGTTCACTTGTGTTGCACTTAAACCTAATGAAAACAGACAGAGCTATGAATGAAAGATAGATTTTCCCGAAGAATTCCTTTTTTACGGGGTCGGTAATCAAGTCTGGATTACAACAGCAAACAGAAACCATTATGCAGTCTTCTACGAGAGACTGTTTGTGTGATAACATGATAGCGTACCGTAGGTTCAGTACACCAGCTGATGACATTTCACAACCCGTGTACTCCGTGGATAAGTGCGGAAAAACCACCAATCCCATCAGGACAGGACAATAAATCCGATAAATACAGGAGCGAATCAAGGGAATCATGACGTCACAGCAGATTTATTCAATTGATAGATGGATCGTATGCTTTGGTGAGCAATCTCGAAATACGTTCTAAAAGGTCTCCAACACAAATCGGGCACGAGGTCATACAGCTTATATCGTAGTTGCGCAAAGCTTGAGCAATGAGCCGGAACACAGTGACAGGAGAGACCTGTTGATTTGGGAAAGGACACATTCAGTACACGAGCACATTGGCGGAAAAGCAGGACACGAGCGAAAATGCTTCGGACAGGGAACGGGATTGTAAGGGAGGGGGTGATCGTCTGTCCCCCTAACAGGTTTTCAGTATATTTCCCCTCCTGTTTTGTGCTACGTGTGTTCCGTTTTAAGCCGTCCGACAGGCTCTTGTGAGACTTCATCTGCCTTCAAATCTTCTCGCTTTATCAGCGAGAAACATAAGATATTTAGGTTGTTGTGCCATGTAGCCACTAATTGCACACAACGCAATGGTTTGACTGGTGTGAGCTCCAAGCCTTTAGGCTTGAGCAAGATTCAAGATTCCTCTCTCATCTGCCGATCCACTCCACCGATTGGCTGTTCTGCCACTAGAGATTCCGTTGTCTCTCGCACTGGGTTTGGTACCGCACCAGCGCTGAATGCCATCGTGACTTGGCTGTCCCCCAAAGCTGAGTTAACAAGTTCCCTCACGTTAACCTTACCCACTACTCTGGGCAGGTGATGGTATGATGTCTGCCAACGCGACTGGTCCAGTCTATCGAAGACGTGGTGGCCTAAAACCTCACACTGTGCTTCTCTCCAAAATGGGAAGAGTGAACACACTTCATCTGGTAGCTGTCACCAAACAAAGTTGAGCAGCCAATAAACGAAAAGAAAGTGTTCTGACCAAGTCCCGATTAGTAAATTGGGATCGTGGAGATGAAAACAAACTCGAAAGAGCGAACAACGACTGAAGTCTAATCTTTTGCCGTTTGGTTTTCCAAATGGCGAAACTCACTTGGAATGTCAGAGGAAGATTCCACAAGGATGCCTCGGTCAAGCTGTTCACCGACAGCTAGACCATTATGAAGAGCTTTTTGTATGGATCCCTGAAGATAATCGGAAATTCCGATCCTCAAATCTCCGCCATTTAGGCTTATACTCTATAGGCACCGGTAAATATTCCTTGGAATATGTCCAGCTGCAGCTGACAGCGGCTGCGCACAATTCACCAACGAATCTTCTGTACACTCTAAACGCTGTTCTTTTATCTACTTCTTATCCTGATCCTACCTATTCTGAATGGACGAAGAGAGCCTCACTTAGATGTTACTGTATAAGTATTACTCACGGCAAGGACAAATTATTTGCAGGTTGTTTATAACAGAATGTCTCCTTTCAGCTTAGGTTTCAACAGCGGAGTCTTCAATCAAATGAGCCGATAGCTGTGCGGGCAGCGGGGTTTTGCCATTGAAAGCCAGTGACGGAATGGTGATACATCATGTTGCGCACGTGTTCAGTGAACAGTTGAAAAATAGCCCTGATTGTATGGTGGCTAGATATTCAAATCAGAATAGTTCATTCCAGGTCCAAGCTCCCAACGGGGCACTGGCGATGATTCCCACCAAATGTAAAACAGTTGTATGGTGCTTCCATAGTTTTCATTTGCGAGTTGAGCGGTAATACCGTGTGCCCATTCATATTATGTGGAATTAATTGGAAGTGAATACAGTTATACGTACAACTCTCAGAAAAAGGCAGTGAATGTCTCACTCAGAAACTTTATCGATACACTGTCCGCTATCTCTTATCCAGAACATGATGCTGCCAGATTCTGTGCATACCATGTGTTCACAAAAGTCTCTGAGCATTCTGGGGAGGTCAGAATTCTGAGCTTACTACTTCAATGCTTGTTAGTAGGCAACCTACTATGTTCTCTCCACTGACTGACCATGCTCGATTTGGTTTCACAATTCACCTTTCAGAGTAATATATATATATATATATATATATATATATATATATATATATATATATATATATATATATATATATAATACTTGTCACACGACGCACAATTTGGGCAGGTAATCGAGTGCTGACAGCGACGGCAAACGATTCGACCCAAATTTAGCCGTTTAAGTTGGTGAGCCACAGAACGGACACATCATTGGACATCCTCCCCTGTTTTGCCCTCAGCTTTCGAAGCAAACTCTCAACGATGAGTTTCTTAAAAGCATGAAACTAAAGTTCACGTAGTACAAATTTACGGTCACACTGTCTCCTCCCAAATAATCGCCATTACATACTGGTTTATTTGCCGGTCCGTTGATTGGGTGTTTGACGCTCGTGATCACTTTTGGGTGGGAATTTCTTCACACGTGAAAGCTGCGAGTGCAAAGCTTTAGAACGAAAGTCCTTTACACGTTTACCAGACCAAGGCTTGGATACCATTTTATCTTTCGGTTAACTGATCTGTTGAAAGTAGGCTTTTGATCTTGAAGTTGATTTCTACTGTGTATAGTTCCAGCCTTTTCGCAGCATTTGCTGGTACACAGAGATTTGTTGTTGATCGCACCGTCCAGTTTGAATATATTCATGCTTGTCTGCCGGGATTAGCGGTGATTTCCGTCTGTATACGTTTTATTCATTGAACTCTTTTTCTTAATCCTTTTGGTTCTCGTGATTTCCATACTCCAACCAGAATACAGTTAACGATGGTACAGCTAAAGGCTGGGACAGTATCCCTCAAGATTATTAAAGCTGATCACTGTTATTCAAGACTTCCCGTCCAGAAATCGTTGTCAGTTGCATTCTTGCTTCTTGTTGAATCCACCTTTGATCCGAAAAAAGAAGTGCAATAACGATGTCACGAAGCTGTTCCCGGGATCTACAGTTCCGTTGTCGTTACACTGTCAATGCCGTCAAATCCAGGCTACGCAGATTTGGCTGCTATCTGTAGGCGTCGTCCAGGTAGACACTACGCAATTAGTTGCGAAGAGAAATAACATCCAATATGTACATTTTTGCTTCAGAGGACACAAACATAGAGATTCTAGTGATTTGAAGTAAGGCTGGATTGGACTGTCATTCAGTGGCTGAGTAACCTGCAAAAAGCGAATTTCATGGAGCCAGAGATCAACCGAACGCGAAATCAGTCATCTTCATTTAATGTAATACAACGAAGCAACCAAAAAGGTAGCCCAAATTGTTAGAAATATGAACACAGTAAACAGAAAATAAGCTTATTTACAAAATACTTGTCCAGTAAAGGCAGCCGGTTTACACGAACTGGTTGAGGATGAAGTCAAACGATGACCAGAATGCTGGCGATCTTTTGTGTCGCGAGTTATAGTAACCAGTTACAGTCAGTTTTGACGTGCAGCTAAATGAATAAAATTTTGATAAATACACAAACGCACAAACAGAGCATAGAGTGACCCTTAGTCTCACATGCATTATCAATATTTTTCCAATTTGAAATAGTTCTTCCTCATATGCCAAAGTCAAACCAGTCGATAGCTCGTACAATGAACACATATATGACTTCTTTCTCTGCAGTCTAAAATAAGCAATTGACACGAACTATTTTAACGATACATGTCCTTTCACCAGTGTGACTGGGTGCCAGCCGGAACAACATCTCGGAACCTCAGATGTGAAAAACCTAAGCGTAAGCATTTCTAACGGTAAATTTCGAACAATTTCTGGAACACACTTAGGACTTTAATCTCCCCAGTTTCATTCTATAGGCGAACTGGACTTTCGCTTAACAGTTGACAACTATTCTAATCCTAGTCACTGTGAAAAGTCAAGAATTTCCTATCAGGGTTGCAACTCGTTTTTCACTATTCCAATGAATTGTTCATTGGACAAGGGTTAAAAGATTGGAGTTCAGTAAGCAAAGCCGTAATGAACTAGTTGCCACTCTAATTTGCGCTTGTGGTCAGCTTAGTGTAAAAATGTAACTCGCATCTCATTTTCTCCGGGCTGAGTTTGTAAGGACATGAAATCATCGAAAATTTGAGTCTTGCTATTAAGGTTAACACGTCAAAGGGCCAAAGTAACAAATGCCGGATGCAATTAATTAGCTCACTTCAAGATGGTTAAATAGCTCGGAGAACGTGGACCGCGGTTCATGAATTACTCCTGGTTGGTAAAAAAAACTAGCGCACAGTTCAAAACGATTGATGTGACTCGGAAAAAAATACGATCAAGTGAACAATAAGAGCTATCTTGTAGTCAAGTAAGAACGTCAAAAGTGGTGATACCTTTTACGTTTACGCAATAAGACTTCGGGTCTGATTTTCAAAATTCTCTTCTCCAGGAAAAAGAAAAATATGAACAAGTTATTTTGGAGTACGACAAGACCTATTCTCGCTTAGTTCAAGATAATGAGTCGTGTAAAAACAGGCTTGAAAAGGAAGAGGAGCAAGTCGCGGAAATGCGGAAGGAGCTGGACAGAGCAGCCGAACAAGTAAGCGTATCAAGTAAAATGTAAGATGGTTATCGCGTGAAACTAATTTGCTCTTTTGAATCCCGAACTGGGTTTCCATCCCACTCATTTCTATCGATTATTCTATAAGGAAAAAGAGATAAGCGGAATAAAAGAAGAAAAACCTGTTTACTACCCCGAACCATCGTCAAACCACATTATTTGTCGCCGAGAGCAATATACACTGTGGAATTCAGTCTGTAGGTAGGGATTTGAAGTTTTAAGATAAACTCATTTCTTTTCACTTGGTCTATGATCATCAGGAGTTTATACTACCAAGATGACGCCCCTTATTGATGTTTACCAATTAAGCAGAATGTAAGCCCGAATGGAGAAGTAAGGTAAGATAAAACAATATACTGTTTTTCTTACGTGAGTGATCGATAACGGAAAATGGACCGTCATTATTCATGGTCGATCTATAGATGATAGCAAAAGAATTCATATTTCAATCTTCAATACACATCGAGGCCAACGTCGAAAATCAGTAAAGAAAATGCGTGTGACCAGGTTTCAGGTTTTTGATTACGGATCAGGATATTTGGCAAAGAGCTTCGACAAACATCATAGGACTGACAAATTTCTAGTTCCACATGGCAGTGAGAACTACCAAAAACCAATAACAGCTTTCATAGGCCCTCCCTTGCGATTAGGTAGCAGACATTCCATCATCAGCCTGAGTGTCGTCATAAATGCTCAATCATAATTCATTTTTCCACTCTGCGGCATGGATTAAAAATCGTAAAATTAAGTCGTGAACATAACACTGAAGGGATCAAAACAGCAAATTATGAGTTTTTAAAAATACGCCTTTCGTTTCAGAAAGAAAGATCGATATTTTTCGAAAGCTCTTTTGTGGATAAATTATTGCACGCAGAGTATCCTGCTAACTTTTAGTCACTCTTTTGTAGCATTCTTAATTCTAAGAGTGTGGCAGCTTAGGCGATCGATTGTTTGTTGCTCCGAAATGATCAGTCTGTAAATAATCAGCCTAACTACATGTTTGGTGCTGTTTCAGACTCACTTCGACCGGTAAAGTACTTTGACAGATGATTGTTGAAGATTAGATAATCCTTCAGGACCGGTTTTCGATTATTCCCTAATTAATTCTGAAAGCGCAGTCCTCATATCAAGTGATAAACTTTGACTCAGTGTACGATCGTTAAACTGCATTGATGACTTGAAACATTGAGTCCCCTTGGTCCAGTTCATCATAGCAGATAGAAGACATAAATTGCTAGCTGCAAGCATTTCTTTTAATCTTCTCAATCGCGTAAGTAAAATATGCGATTTCGTGTTCGAATAGGGCACAGAGCAAAACAGTGGAATAGATAGTGTCAAGCGAAATTAGGAAACAATTCGGTAAACCTGATCGGTTACAGCCATGACAAGCACACATTGTGGGTCAAAAGTTTCTGTACACACAGTGGGGGCTTAATTCTACTTATCAACACTGCCTCACAAAAAGCTAGAAGCTTTGGGTTCCGATTCCATGCAATCACTCGGACTGCAAGACCCGGATCAATCCGGTGACGAAAGGTCAAGCCGGGTTTCTCGTCCTCTTCTGTTGTCCGGGCGGAGGATGACTCATCCCCTGCACTAACCACTTCGGTACATGCACAGAAACTTTTGACCCACAATGTGTGCCTGTCATGGCTGTAACCGATCAGGTTTACCGAATTGTTTCCTAATTTCGCTTGACACTATCTATTCCACTGTTTTGCTCTGTGCCCCATTCGAACACGAAGTCGCATGTTTTACGTACGCGATTGAGAAGATTAAAAGAAATGCTTTCAGCTAGCAATTTATGTCTTCTATCTGCTATGACGAACATTGATGACTGGCTGTAATCTAAGCTACCCACGAAATCGTATTTTTTCCAAAGTGAATAAAATCGTTTAACAAAGATTGCGGTTCTGCTTATCCCCATGTCGTGACTAAAGAAGAAATAGACATACTGGGAGAATGCAGTTCCATTTACAGGTTAGAAACGCATAAATTATGAACTACCTAATTGTGTTTAATTGTGATTGGGTAGTCATAAAGATTGATGTTGAGCAGTTATGAAAGATAGGAGGGGAATTTTGTTTTTCCGTGGTTGTGAAAAGGACCAGTGAAATAACGAAAGTGCTTTTGAAGGATTATCCTTTCCGGTTTCAAACAAAGGGTCAGCGTTTAGGTCAAGCTGAGTCCTAGAGTCAGTCTCGGATCGCAGCCAGGGCAGTCTGAGTTCTTGAGCGAAACAGTTTTGAGGACAAAGCGAAGGATTGGCTAATCTGATCTCTAAGGCCTCTGGCATTGCGAGATGTTGTTTTCGAGCGATTTTCGGCGCGTTCGTAGGGGCTCTGTCGACTATTTTGAGCGCGTCATCATTTACGTAATGTCTAGTGTCCTCAAAGTGCACCACAATTGCACTGGTGATGGATTTTCTGTTTCCGTTCGACTGCCAAGCTGGTTTGTGCTCTTTGATCCTTTGTGATAGTTGCCGTGTCGTTCTACCTATACAGCTTGCCGAACAAGAACAAACGAACGAATACGTTAGCATGGATGAGGTGAGGACGGGTAACTTGTCATTTAGGTTCACTGATATCGCTGATCGACTGGTGAAGCGAGCCCGTAGTGTGAAAACGGGAAAGGCGCGAGCGATTGCCTTTTCCAAACGTCTTATTGGTAACTTGCTTTTGTCATCTCCTTTGAAAGTAGTTGAATATATGATTCTTTGTTCTTAACGGTCACTAAAGCTTGTCTCATTGCTCTTTCTACTGGTTTTCTGAACGAAACATTTGGGGTATCCGCCATCCAGAAGTGTTTGCTTTGAAGTGTCCAAATCTTCACTCACCGTCTCACCCAAGCAAATCATCCGCACAAGGTCTACGAGGAGCGAACTAGGTTACATTTAAACCCAAGAGGTAGAAAGCTGCAGAAATTGGTGTCTTGGCCTGTCTACTTTGGTTTGCGATATACCTGACGGAATAGTTTGTCATCGTCAACTTTTACAAGGAGTACATCTAGAAGGTGGAAAGTTTTCCTACGGAAAACGAGCTCGTTCGCTACTGGTGTTTTCTGTATGTGATGAAGTGGGAGTTTTTAGAGAATGTAGAGAAAACACACTAATTCAGATAATAAAATGCATATTGTAGGTGAATTTATTCTATTCACTTCAGCCCACTACTACTTTATTCAACACAAGATAAAACAATCGAAGATTAAATCAGCCGACCGGTTCATTATTTTATTGGTTAATCAACCAATATATTGGTTGACAGAATGGCACAGATCTGGAAAATACAATGGGATTTATCGTGGTGGTAGTGCTTTTTTACTTCAATAACTATCGATTTATCACTTTCAGCTCATTCAGATAATATGGAAAGTGCATTCCTGTTGGTGTGTTGTCGCCGGTGCACAGCGAATCGGAAGCCATCAAATGTTGAACATGGCGATATTTGACCAAACTAATTGGCAGGTATCCAGGCTGAATTATGCTCGGAAAAGGAAACAGGTTCACGCCTTTGGAAGTTCTGTATTGAAAAGCGATAAAATAAATTAGGAGCAATTTCGATCTCTGGTGTTACCGGTTGCACCGTGATACCTCTAGCATTCCTCTTCCTCTCTTTAAAATCAATCAGTTGGCTCACTAGCCGATCCAATAACAAGCCAAACGACTAGTTTATTGACATTTTTTCCAAAATTGTGATGATAGCAAGATTCCTTTGCTTAGGCAGGCTTGAGAACTAATAATCGAAAGCAAATGTTCATCGAGATTAATCGTCTTCAGTTAGAGAAATGTGTCTCCACAGTTGTAAATTAGGCATCTATCAAGATTTTCCACTCTGATTCTAGAATAACTTCATTATCCGATACAACTGAAAATCAGTCCCTTCACTTCGCTGACACTGCTTATAAGATAGAAAAGCAGCAGTTAACCGGATCGCTGCCGAAGTGACGTGGTATTTTGCAAACCTATAATGCATTCTCAAGGTAAAGTAGACGAGCATTAAAATGTACGGATGGAGAACAGAAGAAGTGAAATCACTAGATATTCTTCGATCTAAGTTTGTTCTATGTTTATCTTTGAAAAGACATTTCATTCGTTTGATGGTTGTTCTAAATTGTTATTTTTTGTTTTCGTAAAAGCATCGCTCAGATAAGAGCAAGCTGGAGACGGACTGCGGAATCCTCCGTAGGAAGGTTCAAGGACTGGAAAAATTGGTAAATAATTTGAAAAGTGAGCTCAATTTCCTTTTTTCGCTTACGCAGTATTTGTCTACTTCCAATAAACCCAAATGACCTAATCCATTCTAAGGATATATTTTGTAAATTAAATAGGACACTGTCTTGCCCGAGACAAAAGAACCGAAATTCTTGACTGAAGTGAACGGATGGGAACTGTAAAGCAAAAATAATGACAAGCATACTGAACCACTCTATATGTGACAGTTTTTCTACATGGTTCTTTTTACCTGGGATGTCTTCCGTTCAGTGTTCGTTGACCTGACTGCAGTGTTCTGTTGCCGCCCACTAATTCCAATGAGTAGACTCTTGGGCCTTCAGACCATCTCCATTTTTCGGATCGAAAAGACAGCTTATACAGGATGCAAGGTGGTCATATCTAAATCATGGCCGAACACTTCACCTGTTCTTCACAGCCAGCTCTTCTGGGTGGTTAGTCCGGAGCTTACTCCGCACAATTGCGCAGTTGTGCTAACCCAGACTTCTACTTTTGTGATTCATGGAAATACTGTGTTTGTCATATTTCTGACCTCTCCGTGGATTATTCACAAATATGAGCTTAGTTAGCTCTACTGATCTATGTGCATGAGTGGTACGCAGGCAAGTTGTCGGCCCTCGGGCCAATGTCCCGATGTGTGATTGTTGGGAAAGATGGATTCAGCTAAAGTGTACTAGAAAAGGTAAGGAAATATATGGATGGCTGAGTTCTTTTAATCCACTATTCCTACAAGTTTTGCGGACCGAGTGTATCACCACAAGAAAGAACAAAACCATTAAATCTGAGGGAGAGAAAAATCAGGTACCTGCAGCACCACGTTTAACGAGCACCAATTCCCACGCAGAAGTTGCTCCAGTAGTCATAAGCAATACGTAAGCAGTAGTAGAGAAAAATCATGGGGAGAAAACAGTTGTTTTAGACAATCCCTCAGTAGCTAGTAGTTCGGAAAAAAAGGTGCCTGTCACAGCTCTGCTATTACGGATTTAGCTAACACAAGCAGTCCCAAATCCAGGACATCCGGAACCACCGAATCATGGAAAGCCGTAAAGCTAAGCCAACGCAGGATCAAGTGCTTTCCCGTGACAAGTTTTCCGAAATCGAATGAATCCGGGGCACAAAGTTGACTAGATCACGAAGTGTCCCTCCTACGGGACTTACTCACCAAGGTTTTCTCTCCGGCAAAGGAAAACTTAGCATTGAAGGTGAAGGTCATAGCCATTTTCTGTGTACGAAAAATTATTGAGAACGGTAACCCATGTCCACTTAAGATGGTCCCTGGTTCCGATGAAGAAGCGAGTTCTGAACTACAGCGGTCGCACAGACTAAAAGTGGAGATCCGAACCCCAAGAACAGGGAAAAGCATAAGTTGACATTGCGCGAGCTAAACAAAAGCCGAGTCAGTGGAGAAACTGGTTTGTTCTCCCGGAATTTTCGGGTACAAAGGGGACTTCGGTGGAAGCCATTCAGTCTCAACAGACTCGCAGACCGGATAGTACCTGATTTAGAGCTTCAATAAGAAATTTTATAGAAGGGGAGGGCAAGCCAGAACAAGCTTTCATTATGTCATCTTGTGTCAGGAGTCTGCTGGACAGATGGGACGAGCTTGAGGTGTGGGTGTTATTTCGCTCGCCAACGCTGGTTGCTCCTACGGAGATGTAGCCAACTGCGGACATGATGAACGCTAAAAAAGCTCTCTCAGGGTATACGCTTTACCCTGCTGACAGTAGCTACAGCTAGAGGTCGGGGGAGGGGTGACGATGTATCTCCATACTGAAGTCTCTTGTCTACCGTAGGGACGTCCTATAGTCCCGGAAGGCTTTGGTGAATCACTTTGATATCGCGTAAAACTAACCGCCTATGGGCCTGAATCAGCTGATGTTATTTATCGGTTTTCAGCAGTGGAGTCCCAAGAAATACGGACTAGAATGCGCTGATGGGCTGGTGACGGCCATTGTCTAACTTAAAGTAACTTCAAATCTTTGAACTTTGTTTGAGAAAACCTGCGGTGCGACTCAAGGCGTGGGCTAGTTTGCACGTGAGATCCTCTCAAAGGCGCCGAACCTTTCCCTGTACCAACATAGCAGGATGCCCATCAGAACATAAGAACTTTGAAAATCTGTTCTAGACTGGGTAATATCTCCCAGATGTTACTATGTGGGTAAGATAGAGCACCTACCTCCCCTTGACACGAGTAACCATGCCGTGTAGACCGGCAGCTGGAATAGAGAAGTCATATTCCTACTCAAACCACGGTACGAAATTGATACTTGGTGAACTCCGTCTCAGCAAGACAGGTAGGCTGCATGCACAGCGTCGCGGTATCTAAAAGACTCATATTGGAACGGGTAACGCAGGGCCAAGAGAACGGCGTGAAAATCAAATCGTACGGACCAACTAACACACGGTGAATATGCCAGAAGCTTCCCGGAGAAGACAAAAGGAGGCATACGGACTAGCAGAAGGGAAGCAGCGGGATCTCGGGCAGCCAGCAAGATAGCCCAGGTGAGGGGACAATAGGACCGGCCGAATAGAAACGATGCCCCAGAGAAGCAAGTATTATCAAATTTAACCAATCCTCAGGGCCAGATGGTGATCATCCCCTAGTGGCGAAAAAGCTGGCTGAAGTATTAACTCAGCCAACCACAAGACCTTTATCAGCGGGGAAGCTCCCCTGGGAAAAAATAAGACTATTGTTGTCCCACAATATAAAAAGACAGGGAGAAGGCGGAGGCTGTCAACTATGGACCTGTCAGCCTAACATCTGTGGTAAGAAAGGCTACGGAAAGCCCACTCGTCACCCTACTCCCGGAATATATCTATGGAAACTACTCAATAAGTCGATAGCAACATGGTTTCTGTTAAAGCAAGTGGAGCCTAATGAACCTACTACTAGCACAAGAGCAGCTGACGAATGCCAAGGACGAAGGACACCCTCTAAATTAAATATTTGTGTAATTTAGCGAAGAGTATTTTGAGTTTCCGCCCACCTTAAAGCAGCTGTAGTCGATGAATCTACCTTTGGTGTACTACCTATCTCGTTCAAGAGACTACTTGACGTCTTTCTGACGAGATGGCGACCGGTGACTCTCACCCGAGTCCACCTAGCTAAGCTGTGGTACTGAGACAGAAGTGAAGAATGAATGAATTAAAATACAATCGGCTAATTTAGACAAAAGTTGGCACTTCATTGGTCAGAGATATACTGTCTCCTGACCAAACCGTCATGCTGTTTTCCAGAAGAACCAGGCTGTCCACTGACAACGTGCAGACCCCTACTTTGATGACTCAAGTATAGATCTCGCCACGAGTCGGCCTCGCCCATTGACAGCGTGGAACTGGCGACTTTCTCAGTCCAAGCAAATGGCACTATTGTTGTTCCATGATACAAGAAAAGAGTGAAACCTATGATCCTGAATCAAATCATTGTAACAATCGTCCTAACCCTGTTGGTAGCTCGCCCAAATTTCGCGCATCAGTTTGCGATACTACAATAATTCATGATTTTCCCTTCAAAATCATAATTTGTCGGTAGTCCATACAAAAAATTAAGTTTAAAGGGAAGCTCTCCGGATTTTACTCTGCAGGATCATAGTTGTAACTAGGCAGTCAAATGAAAGTGTACTGACTTCTATGTACAGTTTTTTTTATACACGGAAAAAAGCACTACCAATTGTCACTTACTTTATTTTAGGAAAGGAGACGTTTGAGAGTAGCAATCCAAATGCGATTTCCAAAATGAAATCCCGATAAAACATCTGTGTTCCGTTTAGCGACAGCAACTGAAGAGAAATTTCGACCGAAATTTGAGCTGATTTCTCTACACAGTCAGAATGAACTAAATTTTGGGGACATGTAGCTCACGCATGAAATAGAATATCTAAAGCCTAAAATGAACAAATGTGGCAAAGCTGCGAGAACAACTTGCATGTGTCAACTAATCACCAGAAATAGAATTTCAGGCTCTCGGTTGGGAAGTAGCCAGAATTTTCAACTTTACCGACCGTGAAGTGCCGTAAAAGGAATGAACGGTAAAATTAGCTCCCAAACTCTGCATTGGATGATCTTCGAATAATTCGTCTCACCATGATTATTAGAGTGCACAGTTTTGCGAATCTCTTTTTACGTAATGACAAAGAACAACCCGTTTGCATACGAAATAGACTTCATTAGAGCTCTCATAAATATATTCACAAGAAAGTTTGTCCCATCTAATTCCTACCGATTTTCAATAAAGGATCATTATCTGATCGCAAATAAACTTTACTAAATTTTTTATCAGTCTATAAACTGATTAGCTAGAGGTATACAGTGAATTTAGAACAAGTGAAAATTTGATTCTATAATTATAACAATATATCACAAGAAGGACGTTTTTGACTTTGCAAATATTCATATAATAGGTTAATGATAGGATAAATCTTCCTGTTTAGCCATGCTAATACTAGTTCGATAATATTTCAAACAAGGAAGCAATAGTACGGAAATATATCGTTATTCTGGTCGGTTTGTTGGTAGCAATATGCGCATGAGTTAGCGTAAATCTCTCCTTCCAAACATAACTTAGCTGGCTAACGAAGTAGCCATTTGTTGCCCTCAAACGACCTTGACAGTCAGTCAGTCTGTAAATAGACCAGCTCATTTAAGGCAATCGTCTAAACAGAGTTTTATCAAGGCTCCATCCAGTCACACCCAAATGCATGCGTGTGCCTCGATTAGTTTCACCTGTGGAAACGAGTCAGCAAAAATCATAGGCGTGTGTGAACAGCCGTAACAACCGCCCTCAGCTGGATTTGAAAAACCACCATCCACACTTTGCTTGAGAAGTATTTTGACAATGTCTCTGAGGAAATCCGAAATTTGGATCAAAATAACTGAGGGCATAGCATTATCTGGAAACTTCGAAGGAGAGCGTTACGTATTAATGTGTCAGATTCCAAATCCGTGCAAAGTCTATCAGGAAAATGGCGCCCCATGTGATACGTTATAGGCAGGTGTTTATTGTTCGGTAACAGCGTTATCGGAAAAGATGGTAGTCAGTGGACGTTTCGGTTACCGCGGGTAACCTTTCTCGATTGCAAACTGGTCTTGAGAAAAGTTACTCACGGGTACCGATGCGTCTACTGGCTACCATCTTTTACGATAAAGCTGTGTCAACGAACAATAAACACTTACCTAGAGCATTAAGTAAATTAAAAAAAAAGTTTAAAGATGGTAATACTTTTTCTCCGCATACGTACTTCACTTTGTTTAAAACCGACTAGGTGACTTTCTCGAACCGTACCCAGACGAACTAACACGTTATGAGTGATCAAGTCCACTAATCAGGTATTTTACAGGGCTCTTTAGTTCCATAAACAGGCCACTGCCACTTATCGAAGAACTCTACTCTTCGAGCATATCCATCCAAAGGCATGAGCAACCCATGTCTTAACCAACATAGTCAGTTAGGCTTCAGTGCTTAATCTGATGATTTTGAGGGCACCGTGATCCGTCAGTAACATTAGAAATTACTGATATGATGTGTTCACAATTTTCGAAACTTCTGATGTCCGTTACTCGTTAGTGTCGGCAATATCTGACTCCTGATCCTCACAGGACTATGGCAATTACGGCAGCATGAATTGTATCACTGGTAAAGGTGGCATTCTGGGACCAACGAAAATTAATCAAATTCAGTTGCACAGAAGCATATTAAGTATCAGAATAAGATGATCGAATAAATGTGGGTGTGAAACAGAACCAAATTATTTGCCAGGTATTCGTAAGCGGCTAACCGGGAAATGAATGGAAAATGTATTCGATGATCACCGTCATTACGCTGACTCCAGTGTGCTCTTCTACCTTCAATGTAACTGTTGCCAAGAAGGTTGGAAGGAGATTCCAGACATTTCAAAACAAAGGTTTTTTGCCAAAAGCGAAATACTTACTGCTCGAGCAGTAATAAAATACTTGTATTTGAGATGGGAATGAAAATAGCAAAACAGCAAATGTCCATTGCAAAACAGAGTTAAATAGCATGGGTTACTCATGGCGAGAGATGAGATGTCGGAATGTGGCGAATACAAAGGGTCAGCACAAGTTCTTTTAAATAATGTATCTCTTGATTTAATACGGTTATTGCATGAAATAATAAAGAAGTCTTCGAATACCGAATCTGAGACACGACCGATAGTGCCTAGGAATTTGATACGGTCAATTGTGGAAAGCCTTGAAAAGAAGAACGGAACAATTTGAAACTAGTAAGTACCCGTGGTTATATAATAGAAGAGATGGCTGACAGCGAAGTTCAGAATTGTCTTACCATTTTCTTCGCCTATACTCGTGGAGGACCCAACTAACAGATAGTCCGTTCAAAATTCTGAAAAGATGCCTTTGGGAAGCCCGTTATAATATGAGTAATTCATTTCAAGAAGAATTTAAAATATTAAAGTAAAGGAATCCGAATCAGTGTAAACGAAACGCTGGCAGAGCAAACAGCAACTGAAGGAAGAAGATAGTTGTCTAGCAGAGGACTGGAGTTTGGTCTTTGTTTTTATTCGTTATATCAACAAGGTCACATGTACCAAGAACTCCCTCAGTATCGCGCAAAAGAAAAGGGGAAATCTGATTATAAGTAGGAACATACGGTGCATACTGTGCATCTGTTGTTGTCTTTTTTATGTTATGCGTACGCGGTCAGCGCGCATCATCGTCTCACCACCTGAGTCAAGAATGAAAGCGCATCATCATCATGCTGGACTGAAGATCGTATTACGAGGTAAACAGTTACATCCCTGTTTGGACACTCATCGATTGTATGGATTCTCTACTTATCCGCTAACTGGTTAACTCGGATTTATAGGTCTACTTACACTCATACGATGGGTGTGTACTATGTTCAATATAAGTGATGTCCTACCCCCAACCTGGTTACTTCGAAACACATCTATCTAATGGAATATTCACATTTTTTGTTATTACGAAAAAGCGGCCAGTACCAATCGCTGATTTTTGTAAGTCAGCTGAGTACAGACGACCTAAATAATAGAGAAGTGAGAGCACTTTCAGCGTTAACTATCCTTAAAAGTCAAGAGATAAGGTTTGTCATAGAAAGTGTTTCCGTAAATAAAAACAGATTTAAAATCGGACATTGACAGTTGGATTATAGACATTAGGAAAACCAGTTATGCAGAGAGGATGCCCGTGAAATGTTTTAATTTTTGGGTGAGAAATTCTAATAATTTCCCTACTAGACAAAAGACCGCCAGGTATTGAGGAACGTCTGTGGTAGTTTTATTCCAGGGCAGTTTTTATCGACCTATGTGCTGGAAAAGTCAAGTATATGGACATTTTATCCACGAAAAATTCCCGACCGGCTAACTTTTTCTTCATCTACGGATATCTGAATTTGACAAATGAGCGATTTAGTCGAAAACTTAAGTACTTAAATGACAGCGAAGTGAATCATTTGTAATTCTACTTACAATGTAAAAACCGTATGGAATATCAAAAGGGCCGGTTTTAATATCTGTCTACAGTGACAATTTCGGGAAGTCTCTGATAAAATGTGGTATCGGAAGCAGTGGAAATGTTGAGGTATTTGATTGCGTCATAATACGGATCATAATATACCTAATAAACTGTACAAATAAGCGAAAGCCGAAAGTCACTTTTGCAAAGCAAAAATACCAAGTAAAGTAAAATTAATTACCAACCGAATCTGCACTTCGGGCACAAAAGGAAAGTATTGGAGCATGCAAAAAAATAGATTCTGCAAAGTGAACTTGCCAGGTGATATTTCGGAACAGAAAAATGGAAACCACATCCTCAAGAGAAATCATTTTTGAAAATGTTTGGCTGCAGACATTATTACCAAGTAGTTTAGTTAAGACAAGTTTTGCTCACTTTTTTCGTTGGCAAACAGAAACATTTTACAGTTATGTGATAAGTGGCTAGTATAATGCAAATGGTTTTGGGCAATTAATTATTGACTCAGATCCACTTTGCGAATGGTGCAGGCCTTCGGTCCTCCATAGAACTTTCAGAAAGCCTAAACTATGCTGTGTGATGCGATTTACAAGCTATGGGGGACGTTCACTTTCTTCCGAAATGACAGAAGTCTCAACCTTATTTTATCAATACTACTATTTTTCTAGAATTACTCTAAAACCATGCTCTCGAGCCAGTAAACAATACTCAAGGTTATTCACTTTCTAGGGCTAACATCAATGTTGCCTCTGCATTTCAGAAACCGACAAAGAGAACAAAGAAAGCGATCAGTCAGAAGTTGTGAAAAGCCTAGCTGCATGCAAGGTCCAAATGGAGAACGATATTTCAGAGTTGAAGCTGAAAATCTCCACTTTGGAGAAAGTAACCAACGAGTCAAAAACTAGTCACCAGGATGCAATTGTTAACCTATCTAACTACATCAAAGTAAGTGGCCTTATGTTTCACAGAGATGGGTAAAGTTAACCCTGCAAAGTAATCATTGCTAAATCTTCCTTTTTTGAAGTTCCAAATAAAACGCAGATAAAAAGAGTTTCCAATCAAAGTAATGCTTCACGCATTTCTTCAACAATGATCTGAATAATTAGCAGTTGATTGTGAAGGTTCAGTCAACACCGTGAAGCTGTTTTAGGACTTCAGTCCGCATTTTTGTAGTAGTTTATCACAAGAATCCCTTTTCTGTAAACTCAGTAAACGTCCTATTGTTTTGTTTTTGGGCGTGCGTAATTCTAAGTTTTGAACACCGGTGATCTTAGCTCAGAGGAACGATTCTCATTGGATCCGCATCTCCGAGCTTCGCGTTTTAGTCGAAAACGTTTCATGGACAGTTGAGGTGATATTATCAGTGCTCACTGACGGTGGTCTTTTGGCTGGTGACAATAATTACGGTCGATCCGAGGCAACTCGATGATCGAAGGTCATGAGGAGCTTCGATATTCGTCAGGCTAGGCTGCTTGTGTTTTATTGTCTTCTAGGCACGGAGTAAGCAGTTCTGTTAACCACTTAAGCATTTGATCTGGTATTTGTTGAATGAGGCAAATGACTGCTCTGTCCTCATGGGCACAGCTAAAACGACAGATTATTCGTTAGACTTCCAATTCAAAGGATGTGTTTGAATGAACTTGCACGCTGACCGATTGGCGGGCACTTTCTATAATTCTGTCGTCATTTATGGGCAACTTAGAGCTGACTCGAGATTTGCTTTGGCTTGAGTAAATGAGCTGTCAAGTGCTGACACTTTCGAGGTTCATGTTGTCCTCAGCTGTGGTATTTTGTGTTTGGCAAATTTTTCCTTAGGTATTACCTGATAAACCTGTCGAGTTATTCATTGGCCCTTTTATCACCGCGGGTTCCCGTAGAAACTGTAGAAACTG
This sequence comes from Fasciola hepatica, assembly GCA_948099385.1. NCBI lineage: Eukaryota > Metazoa > Platyhelminthes > Trematoda > Plagiorchiida > Fasciolidae > Fasciola > Fasciola hepatica. The sequence goes on along the minus strand of CANUEZ040000060.1, from coordinate 2,620,986 downwards.
TTTATCAGTTTGTGTTTACCCTGGTGTCCACCGCTCAATATTTACCCATCAATCTCGTAACCTTTTAAAGGTAGGAATCCCCTTTGCAATCTGCCTAATTTATCTGGGAATACACATGCTTTGTGTTCACAAATCGGTAGGGTTAGATTGTAGCTTTCATCTCATTTTGACCGTGTTCTACCCACAGCCAACATCTGTACCGAGAGACCATAATGTTTTGAATGTACACCTTAATAATTCGTTTTTGTCACATGACTTCCTGAGGTTTTCTGACTTTCGTTGTTGTTGAAAAATTAAAAAACTGCTATCTTTAGTGTCAATAAAGGTTGAGCGATTAAACGTTAGTGAGGTGTAAAGGCCCTTATGGGTTTTACAGCTACTAAGTACCATTTGACCAAGGTAATTGTTTTTCAGCCTGAACTAATTTCGTTGTTTTTAAACAGCAACTCAGAAGTACTCACACAAAGCTGCGTGAAAACTTCACGAGAGATCTCGGTAATCATCGGCTGGAAATTCGCCAACTACAGCGAAAGACGCGGGAAGGCATTCGCAAATTAAAGACATACACCAAAGAGCAAACTGGCTGTTCCGATCAGCTACAACAAGAAGTTGCGCAGATTTTGGACAGTGAACGGAAAGTAGTAAGTCCCAAACCAGAAATGACTGTGATTTTTATCTATAGTTCGCCTACCGTGAATCAACTGGAGGCGTAGCGATTTCAACAAAAGTCGATGAGAACGTGTTGTTTGAATCAATGCACATTATTCGCTTCGATTTAATTGGGTAGTAATTTATTTGTCCTTTACGAAAAACAGAATCGTGAAAAACTGCTTTATTGAGCTTAAAAAACCATATAATGCACAGAAATCATAAACAAGCAGATTAGGATAACTAATATGGAGGTTTTATCAAAACTGTGTTTGACAGTTCATAAGAAATTTCAGAAGAATTCCGTGCCCCTTTGATTGCGTGTTTGTGGCCTTTGGGAATTGTAAATGACGAAAGTGTATTAATTTTTGGTTGCCGTGTTCCCCGACTGCTTTGGTTATCGTTTAAAGCTAATCATCTATCCACACAAATAACGTGATTCATATTGATTAGGCAATGTACGGCGGCTAACGTGATCACACCCTACTTGGTTTAGACATCATGCGAGCCGCGAATTCGCTTTCAGAGTTAGAAGCTGTTCTCTTAGGCACCTGGAGAAGGCCGGTTACGGGAATAAATTTCTGTTCATCAGCTCGTCTATTCGGCTCATATTTCCGGCTTGGAGAGTTTTGCGACCTCTGAGAAGCTGAAGCGAGTTTGTTTGAAAATTTCTCATTACGACGAACGTATTTGAGTCTTTTACTCCCCACCACAGTTCATCCAAAGTAAGTTACTCACCAAAACGACTTGCGATGCAATCCCAATATTTCCACGGTTGAAACATTTAGCCACCCTGGTTGTTCAAATAATATTGCAGTTCTATCGGCAGAAAGCTAAAGGAACTTATCTTTCTCCACTCTTGTTCACAGTGGGGCAAGGGACATTACTCTCGAATCTACCCCTTGGTTATATACTTATTGCTCTCTGGATGCTATTTTTAACTAAGTGCAGCTTAGAGTATTATCCAAGTCGCATCAACGTTTGTATTTTGAGCGCCACATGTTACCACAATGCAATTTTGCTCAAAAAATCAACAGGAAACATTCTTCACAGGAACAAGTTTTCGAGAAGATCGCACAATGGCATTCCTCTCCTGTTTAATTAGGTGCTAGGGTTTTCCTGATTTCAGTAGGTTTTCTTCAGCGCAGTGAAAATAAAATGGGTATAAATGAACCGTGCTCGTTTGGCCTTGAAGTCCGGGTCACGCACTCCAAATAAACTAAATCATTCCCTCCGACGAGGCTACTTCTCACTCTGAGTTGACTGTTTCACTGTGAGCTGCATGGCATTCTCCAAATATGACCATCTTGTATTTGCTTCTTTCTGTTAGGCAGACTCGTGGCGGACAATTCTGAAAAGTTAAATACTTCAAAAGGGAGCTGCATTCATTTATGAGTGACGAGAACCAGCTTTAATGAATTTTGCCTTCATCTGTTTAACGATAACTCACGTTTAACATTTAACTAATTCTGGACTTCTGAACTTCAGGATTATTTATCAATGGTAATCAAGGCCACACAATTTCGATCACCTACGGATCACAGCAAACCTAACATTCTCGATATCAAGTTCCACAGAATTTGATATTGCAGCCTTGGGTTGTTATGTATCGCAGAAAGTTCAGGAAGGAGAAATTATTGACGAAGAAAAAACGTTCATCTGTTGTAACTCGGCAAAGCCTGCAATTTTTGATAACTGTGAGCAAGCGATTCAAAACAAAAATCGCGTCAGGCACGTTTCCGGTATTCACTCCTCCGTCAAGCGTGTATAAGGTCAGACAAAAATAGAAAAAATAATGAAACGAATTATTGGTGTGAAGCGAACAACATGAGTTATGAGGTTGTGTGTATGTTTCTGGTTGATTGGTCAAAGCCGCAATAGACCAAAAAACATTGATTGTGCATACGAGAGCATTTATCGATCCCTAATTCCAAACTTGCGTCCAAAAGTGTATACTTTCCAGACAATCTACCATGGATTTAGCCAATCATCCGCAGCCACACAGACCAAATACCTGGTTTCACTTAATGAACTCCTCCAGTTTTTACCTCTTCTTGTCTGTTTCGTGCTAGAATACACAATGGAGAATATAAAGCCTGAATAAAGCACAAGTTGACTGACACTAACGGGGTTTACCGACCAGATTAGAAACACACCCGCAGTGGGCGAGTCCAAAACGCACCTGTTATTTTCTCACAAGCACCGTCCACATTATTCGTTAGTTTGCTGCTTCAGGAAGCGGAAAATAATCAAAAACAATGTTCAGTTGAAAAAAGTGAATAAATAAATCCTTGGAAAGAAAAGAAGCAGCGGAGAAAACACTCAAGCATTTAGGTAGAAGTTTACGGAAACATGCAAACTATGCTCAGGAATTTATCAACGTGTTTATAATAAAAATGGATGAATATCATTTTGACGTGGAAAATACAACTGTTTTAGAAATAAAGAAGGCTGGTTCAAATGGGTTGGTTAGAGATCAAGTAGATTTTAGTAAACGGCCAAGATGTTCTCGGTGGCGTTAAGAATCAAAAAGCCAAATGGTTATGTGGGCGTCTTCATCATTACGAAGCGTTGCCTCCATGCACCATGCTTAAAATAAGACTATTATTTCCAAAAATGAAACAACAAACCTGTTATTCGTTCTTATAATGTTATCTTTTCAGTTACTTTTCTCCTGGGATAACAGTATCTAAATGTAGACCTTTTTCTAAGCTTTTTTAAGCTGACTGAGTTCGCTACCGATGTTGGGTAGATTCTGACAATGATTTGAGGTGATCCAAAAGTTAAAGTCGTTGGCTTCGGTGGGATTCAAACCCAAGCATGGTTGTCACCCTCGCGCTATACCAGCTGAACTGCGAGACCAAGCCGAAGGACTTTGACTTTTTGTATATGGATCACATAGTATACGCGCCCAAATTGCAGTAGCACATGGCATCCACCACAGTGAACTAGCTTGTTATTTGACTGCCTACAGCAGGATTTCCCTTCGTACTAACCGGATTCCACCAGTTCAGTTCACTGGGCATGTTTTGAATGTATTGGTGTTTGGCTGATTTTGATAATGTTTTGAGGTGATCCAGATGTCGAAATTCGTTGGCCTTGGCAGGAGTTGGCTACTATTGAATGCAGTCATACGTTTTTGGTGTGCTCACTATTCGAACAAGCCGGCAAATGTGTGGTGTAATGAAAACGAGTGATGTTGAAAGAGTAGCATCTTTGAATGTTAGTTTCGAAAAACTATTTAGGCAGAAAAGTCCATTGACCTATTCTTATCACAATTCTCTCATCCGCAACACAAAAATGCCAGATTAGGAGATTCGGTAATAGAAAGAGCTAACAAGTGTAACATTCCTTGAAACACCCTCAGTCTTGTTTGCCTAAAGTAAAGTAATTCTGGTGGTCAGCAAAGAGATGGTTACTTCCTTTTATGTTTATCTGAACAATCTCGAGTCTGCTTGAAGTACCCGGTAATGAAACTGAAGAACAGTCTAGCTGATTAGGTGACTGTCAAATTCAAATCGGGGTACCCACCGATGCTACTAAATGAGCTTTGCCTTCGATGCAGAACTTCCTTAAAGCCCTAGGATGTTTTTCAAAAAGTGGCTAGATAGAATTCGTAACATAGCAATAAATTATGGGAGCTAGGCTTCCGTTCCACCTATCGCTGAAAGTTCAAATGACTTCATTTAAATACAGCGTGGCTAATATATGATGTTTTCTGCTTGCAGCCAAAGACGGCAACTCCTGATATGAATCTAGTCCAAGAGGAAAGAGAACGTTCGAAAAGAATGATGAAAAAGCTGAACGCGGAGCACCTGGCAGAAAAAATGGAACTGCAACAACAGGTGCATTTTTATTCCAGTATATCTCTAATCGTTCTTTTGACTTTTCTTTTGACTTCCTATAGTAAAAATATTATATCGGTTGCATGGATGTTTTTTTCTGGTAGACTTAACATTAGACTCTATCATACTGAGCTAACATACAGGATATAGCTGCTAGTTAGTGGATGATATGCACAAAATTGAAATATGAATTACAAGAATTCGACTGTTTTTTCCAAATAATCTCCGAAAGTTTGCTTTGTATTCTCAGAAACACGATTGCTGATTAGTTCAGAGTTCATTTTATTCCACTTAGCCTTTACCATTTTACTTCTGTGCTCCGGTTTCGGTTGGTCGATTGATTCTTCCCGTGAAAGGCGAAAGAAGTAGAAGCATGAAGTAAAAAAAAGCCGAAAGCAACGTGAAAAGTGGAAATTGAGAAGACAAATAAAGAGTTTGAGTGCAACTACATCACTGGTAGCGACTCCTAGCCATATCACTCTATGTCTTCACTCATTTGGTAAGTGGGTCGCGTAGGCCACAACCTGGAAATCTAACACATCCTACTCGGCCAAGTCCGCTGGTCAAGGTTTTCATACCCTTTTGCCATGTCATGAACTGACCACCTGGACCTACCTTCCCACCACTTCTCGCCTCGGAGAACAGCGTACTCTGAGGAAGTCTATCCGTGAGCATGCGTAACACATGTCCCGGCCACCATAACCGGTTTAGATTCAGCACTTGATCCAGAGACTGACCTCTGGTTTCCAACACCTCACGTCTAGCCACAATATTGCTAATACGGTGTTCCTACCATATTCAGACAATTCTACGGAGACACTGGTGCTGGAACACCGACAGTCTTCGCCTATCTTCTGCCCTTAAGGGTCATGTTTCTGAATCGTATAAGAGAAAGTACCTAACCACTGCATTGTATACTCGACCCCTGATAAACTATCAGCTGTCAAGCCGGCGCCACAAACAACGGAGGTTATAAAAAGCCAAAAGCACCTTCTGTAAACGCGATGACACTTCATCCGGTATCTAACCACGTGGTGAGATGTAACTTCCCAGGTAACAAAGCTTATCTACTTCAGCTAGAATTTTTGCTGACAAGACAAGGTTCGGTTCAGGGCCAAACCAGTTGAGAGCTGATGGAGAAATAGCATACCTAATATAAAATACTAGGACAGTCTACGGAGGATCGTAATGTCTTATATTGATACGAATTTTGCCGTGGAGTACCACCTCTATGGCTGTTGACGTTTCATGACTGGTGAGGAAAAGAAGGGCAAAGAGTTATCACCCAAAATGAAATGACCTTGTTCATATTTGTACTGTCTTGAGACCGAGATAGCGTGATGTACCGTTGTATTGCTATACAAATTGGAATGTCGAAACTGCTTGAGCCAATGAGTCCTAATGAGGTTGCTGTCACCACTGAAGCAGGTTTACAATGTTTTCACTGTTTCTAGTTTTGCGTTAATTGCGGCGTTCGTCACACGCTGAATTCTAATTTATTTAGTCGGATAAAGCATATATATATATATATATATATATATATATATATATATATTAGATCAAAAAGAATACACATTCTACAGTCATACTAGTTCCGTAGACGAGGTAGTTTAGTGTATTTATCCAGGCAGCTGCATTTAATTTAGTTACCAGATATCGGGTGAAGAGTCTTTCCCGTATACAGGAGATTGTTTTGACTTTTGCCAACTAGAGTTGTCAGTAGCTTCGACATGACGTCCGTTTATCTATCAAGGGTCGAGTGTAAGCTGCAGCCGTCAGGCCAGTGCCTTTTTATAGTTCCTAAACATGTTCACTGTGAGTGGAAGATGTACGAAGATTCTTGGCATTCGAATACCAATGTCTGTATAGCACTGTCCCAATCTGGCGGAAACAGCGAGTCGTCAATGTTGAGGTTGTATGTAAGGTTTTAGTTTCACGGACGAAGTCATTCGGCGAAACGGCTTAGGTTATCGGGCCAAGATGTTCGGGAAATGTGCTTTGCATATTCTCGAATAGCATTCCTTGACTCGAAAGTCCTGCCATCTGAGAGTGGTAGTTAGAAGGTGGGCCGTGGAAGAGAGGATGAAAAACCCGACTAGCGAATTTAGCCATGTAAGGCGTGGGGAAGTGGTTGATTACTTTGGCAGATGTGAATCAATACCGCGAGCAGTAGCGGATTGATATTACCGTTTACAGTTCCACCCTTAATTCCTTCATACGCTTGTACTTTCATTATTTTTCATTGTTATACACTACATGGTTAACTGTAGTTTGAATTGAACTGAACTTAACTGAATCGTATCTTCTTCAATCCACAGTTTTATCCAGAGAAACACCGACTACACTGGGGGAAACAAATAATCAGTCCGTATTGTGGCTTTTGCCCAGGAAACAAAATTTATACGTTATGCCTGGTAGCAAGGTGAAATTGCATTTGATTCGAAAATCTCAACTGGAAAATAGAATCTCTCTTGATAAATGAAGCATTTAGCCGAATGATTTTTTCTTCTAGCAGTTTCTGTTTTCTTGGTTAACCGAAAATTAGTTCATCTCCAAGTAATTCAATCTATCAATTCCGGTGATGGTTCACTGTGCGATGAAGCTTATTACTACTGTGTTCACACTTTCAAAGTGATGATCTTGACATCATTTTCAACAAAAACCGTTTTGCATATGCCGTCGGACAGTGTGCTGTGCTTTGGAGTCAGTGGAATTTCTTCACCCAAGCTGTGCCGTGGTAGGCCTACCGTATATCCATCTGGAAAAAATATTAATTCGTTTTTGTCAAAGATGAGGAAAGCAGCTTCTAATGAAGTACCTTTCAGTGTTTGTCGATAGATAATACCAAAGTGTCTATCGTGGCTAACACGATCGTCCTAATTCTTGATGATCCTCATCGTGCTGTCAATTGCAGATTTTACGCATCGAAGCGGATCGAGAAGAGGCTTTGAAACTGTGGGAAAAAGAACGAGCCGGGATAAAGGGACAGTTGAAAGAACAGCAGTCACGCAACAGGACACTGGATGCCAATTTGTCCGAGTTGAAAAAGGAATTGGATCAGGCTCGGGAAAGAAGTGATCAACTGGAAACTCGCATTAAGGTATTTTTTATCCGAAGAACTATGACTTACAATCAGCTTTTTAAAGTTTTTCCAATATTTCTTCTTTATCGGCTTTCTGGAATATAACCTTGAGCACGCGATCTGTCGGCATTTTTTTCTAGCTCTTTCTTCGAATGATTTATTCTTCGATTTTGTACGCAAGTTGCCACTGTATCCGACTTTGAAAAATGGCGGAGTAAAGCTTCGCTCGTTCGAATGACTCTTTAATCTTGCGGGAGAACACGAGTTGTGAGCGAACATTTGTTTTCGCTGATCTGATTTGCCAAGCATCAAAGTCTCAAATTTGTGTGAAAAAGAATGGGTAAGAAAAGTTGGAAAGAAGTATTACGAAGTCGGTATGGAGAAATAAGAGTGAAGGCAGATGGAAACTCATGCGGATGACCGGATTATGTAAGCTTTCTCAGTACTTCGTTTTCACAAAAGTGTAATTGTAATGATTTGCGAATGAAATTGCTGGATACGTATGTTAACCTACAACTCGTTTTCCTATATGAACGAATTGATCGATTGACTGCGAAGAATGCGGTTTGCCGTTCAACAAATTTCACCTCAAATAAAACCATTTCATTTTTCCTTGTAAAACGGTTTGGTGGATCAGATGGACAGTTAGCCATCCGTGTGCTTCGAGGGAAAATTCATTGTAAAACTTTAAATAGTTCTTGAATTAAAACGGAACTGAGATGTAATCAATCCCGTTTTGCTAATTTAAGTGAATTCCGGATATTCGGATGACGCTTCACGATTATCATAGTTCACTTTATTTACAAAATATGTTCAAAATACCATAAACTATTCAACATCCTGTAGAATAAATTGACATAAAATAAGCGAAAGGACATTATTTTAAGAGATTTTCGACTGTAACAATTTATGTTATTTTTTCTCTCTTCCAAATAGCTAGAAAAAAGCTGCAAATTCACCGACCTGACAGCACAACTGGATAGAAAGTGGGCAGAGACCGTTGCAAGGGAGTGTTCCCGTGTTCGTGAGGAGACCGCATTCAGATTGACCCGGGCACACGAGAAACAGATCGAGGATTTGTTGAATAAAAATGCCGCACTACTCATGCAAACTCGGGACGATTGTGCAAACACAATCAACGAACTTCATTTCGAACTGCACGACACAAAATCCAACCAGGCAAACAACGGTACCACAGATAACTTGCGCGAGTAAGACTATTTCTACGTAGAGTAACATTCACTCATGAATTCTTTTGATTTTCAAATGAATCGGCTAATGATAAGATTATACTTTGCTGGAAAACTCTGACTGTGTATTTGACCATTGTGTTCGTATTCAGGGCTATTCACTAAACAACTTTTAGCAAATGAATCTCGTAAACATAATTAACATAGTTCACTGTTTTTAGTATCTGAAAATTTCCCTGGGCCACCCTTTTTGACTCCCATTGAATCGATCAGTCTCCGTTAGATGTCCCGTGGAAGGGCGAGACTTTTATGCAGCCGTCTATTTTTCTTGGTTTTAAATTACCCATTTCGGTACAGTGAGAATATATTGCACTTGATATGATATAGCTTTATTCCCAAAAGCGGGCTTCTGTGAAACTTATCGTGTAACTTTACTTCCTATAGGGAGTAGTTGGTAAACATTGGCCGCAACAAACTAAATTTATCTGTTCAGCACAAACTCATACAAGTTATTCATGATTCATGGACACAAGCTGATTACTATTCATGCAAACATGACTTGAGCGTCTGCTATGAGGACTTCGATCAATTTATCTAATCCCTAGAATGTGTCATCGGCACCAGGAGCCTCGATCTTTTATAGTGTGAAATGCAAACGCGTTTTTCTTATCTAAAAAATCGATGAGGTTATTCCGGTGATTAAAACCAGGACGAAGGCTGTGTATCCTTTTAATAGCGGTTCGCGCGTCATTGGGTATTCACTTGCGTTACTCAAACCATCACCGACTGGCCGTATCACGATTGCCCCGTTACTCGAGCTTCTTTCCAGTAGATTGAACGCCGGACTCTTGGATGCGGAAAATACAAGTGGATTATCCACCAACTAACCTTATTCCTTCCACTCCATTTCTCCTCTTCCCTCTTCTCCACTGGCGGAACATAAAAATAACTTTAGTACCTAATTTTCGTCTGTCTCTGGGAAATCCATTGTATTGGTCTCAGAATAAGTTCGGTGATGAACGTTTCTCTCTCACATGTTTTGCCTTGTTACAGATATAATCACCGCGTTTTGTCACTCACTGTATGGTGGTAGCAAGGACAGAATAAACTAAAGCCTTGTCCAAAGAGATGCCTTTCGTGACACTAAAAACAACTAATTTAAGAAAACACAGGTTGGTGAACAACCTCGCTTTCAGTGATGCACAATCACGCCAATACAACACAAGGTATGTGAAAAGATACATAAGGAATACTTACGTGCAGTCAGTCTATCCTAGTTCACTCGCTTCTCAACAACAGGTCTTAGACCGTCTGATGGCATACACGCCGAGCACGTGATAATCTGTTCACACCCGGGCTCCTAATAAATCTGTGTCCCAGTGGGCGTAAACACGGATCTTTAATAATCTCATCTTGGACTGAATGTAACCCTTATATATCTTGTCTTATGCGCATTGTGTCATACTGACAAGATCAGGATTCACTGAAAACGAGCTTATTCGCCAACCAGTTTTCCAAAAGTGGTCTATGGAGTTTTTAAGAAAATGATTTTAAAATGAATACATAGCTTCTACCGCCTAGTTGAGGGACAATTATGTCGAAGAATATTGACTATGCCGTAAAGAAATAAGGTATTTTCATCGACTGACAGTGTAACGACGTTTCCATTGCACGCGCAATCATTGAAGATGACAATTTTAGGCACATGGGTTCATTTCAGCTTTCATCCTAGAGCAATACTTTCAGCAGAATGTGATCATTATTTTGAAACTGTTGGCTGTCGTTTCATTATACTGAGCTTTTATACTGCGATCAAGTTTTTCAAATGGTGTACCAAAAGTTTAAAACTATTGGATAAACAGATTCAGTCCCTACGTAAAATGTGGTAAAGAACACACACATTCAACAGGTGTAGTAAAGCTCATAATGTGAAGAGTAGTGTGGAAATCTGCGTAAAACGAGTTGTGTTTATCAAACTTCGAGGTGGGCAAATCAGAATTAGAGTAATTGACAAAGAGCATCTCAATAATGTTTTCATATCTTTCATCTTGTTATTTAATTCCTCTGATTATATAATAGTGAACTAATTCAGGAAGAGGGGCGCGACTAATTAGGAACTTCCAATTAAGGAAAGTGTCTGACTGCTGAAGCAGGATTCAAAGGATTAAAACCCCGGCGTGATGACCTTTTGACAGCCGCATTGCGTGCACCATCACAGAAATGTTTTCCTGAACTGGTCATAAGTGCGGTTTTAGGAAACTACTATTTTTTTCAACAGGTGCTTCTCAAAGCGAGTTCTAGGGCTCAGTCTATCGCGTAGGTGCACATTTAAATCTTGGCGGGTAAAGTTCAGAGCTTGCTTTCTCCAAAACATGTGGTAAATTCTTTTCTGCTATCGAGCCATTGAAACAGCCGAACTATCTCCCGGTCTACGGTTTCGATATTCATATTGAGAACAAATATTCACGTAGAAAAGGCCATCCAATCGTTTGTGATGCATGGCATAGGGCATTACCTGCTGTAAGGTCGTCTTTTTAGAAAGACTACTAGCCTGACAGACTGGAAAAGTAAATGTATTGAGACCTGCCGATTCTGCATTGTCGACGTTATAACTAACAACAATCCAAGTCCAATTAACACAAGATTATGCTTCATGCATCCTAGGGTGGGTATCTAGCTGTTCTATTATCATTCTCAAATGCAGATTGAAGATATACAACGAGAGAAGTAAAATGTGAACTCAACATTGAGTTGGGTTCTGCGATGGCAAAATTAGGGTTGGTGAAGAAATGGTTGAGAAATGGTACTACTGAAAATTATAGGCTTCCGGGTAAGCAAAAAAACGCTTCCAGCGGGATCGTCTGTATGGTCTTTGAACGAATTCGCTGAGGTTGGTAAACCTGCATCTTCCCGGCAAAATTTACACATGAATTGTTTTACCCTCACAGTATAAACTGGGATAACGGATGGCTGGGTATACCAGTACCCCTAGCCACATATCTAATGGGGGCGAACAGCTAGTTAGCATTTGTCGGTAATTAGTTCAGTGGATATTACGAGATAGACTTAGCACCGGTGAAGAATAACCAAAGTTAAGGGTTTGGACAATTAAACAAATACGAAGTGGAAGAGAATAAAGATGGCAAAAACGGAAGAAAACATTTGTAATCCAGGTTTGAATCAAGACCGGACGTCGATTGTTTCTAACCTGCTGTCAATTTTTTTTCTGGTCCATGGCCTGTTGTACAGCGGAGGGTGAGTCAGAGCAGCTTAAGAGCATAAACAAATTGTTTTTGAGCACTGAGAGAGGGGTTGTGGAGGTGGATGCCGGCTTTTTGCCGGTCTTCATTGCTGACCCGGGACCTTATAGAGAGCACGTAAAGCGTCGGACCCGATTAATGCGTGGTTAAACTGAGGTGTGTGTGAAACGACGGCACTAGTCGGTGTCAGCCTCTATAACCTCCACTACATGCTTAAAACAATTTGTGTGTGCTCTTAAGCTACCCTGGCTCACCTTCCACTGTGCAACAAGCCATAAACCAGATGAAATCTGGCAAAACACGTGAGAAATAATCCACATCCGGTCTTGAGGTAAGCCTGGGTTAAAACTAAGTTCTCTCCCTTTTTGTCACCAATAATCTCCTTTACTTCTTATTTGTCCATTCAGCCAATTTGTCGTGATATGTTATGATGTAACGGCATGAGTGTGAAGCGCTGGAAACGAGCCTGTTCATCAGTCTGTGTTCTCTAATTGTGTCCAGTGGGAATGAGCGGACAATAAACAAAGTGTCGGATGAGGTGATATGAAGTAGCAGGGAATATGACTCGTAAAAATAAGAAAGAGCAGTTCAGTGAGGCGGCAGTGACATGTTCAGACCGAGACAGGCCATGGGTAATGATGGTAATTCCAAAGCGGACAACAGGAAGAGAATCCAAAAGATGGGAATGCCAATTTAGCTGATGAAATAGAAAAAAACATCAGAAGGATAGGAGAGATTCATGTTCACTTTGTGGTCGCTGACCAATAAGAGAGCTAAACAATGTTATCCTATAAAAGATGTTGAATGAATTGACTGGGGTAGGGCACACAAAAGATCACTTCATCAGCGCATTTGACAAGCACAAAATCACTGTGCGCAAGTATCGAGTTGATGTATGTAGAGAATCAATGAGGAATGGGAGAGGACAGGCGCAGTTGCAACTCCAGATAGCACAAGATATTACGTAGCAGAAAATTATTCAGACAGTGAGTACACGAATCATATGACTGAGTTCCATGGTCAGCTGGGAATTTTCTGCACCATTGAATGCATCTTTATCGTTGAAGAAATAAACCCAAACGGCCGCTCATCAGATTGGGATGTTGGTCTTTTTAGGATCAGTCTTCCAAACACCTTGAGAGCAACAGAAGTGGATATCATTAGTGGAGTTATTTGTATCTTTGTAGATTATCTGTATGCTAAGTGCCACTCTGAGATATACGTAACGGTTAAATAATGATTGCTGAGCACTGATATGATTAGAGACGGTCCGGCCGCATCTTCCTTTAGCACGATGGGTGACGATCCATCATAGGTGTGAATTTTGGGCAATTCATTTTTTGCACTAATAAAAGAAAAGAAATGGTTAACGGATTCCGGGTTATGGATGGCATCAAAGCGCAAGGTAAATGCTAAGTCACCGAAGCTGGTTAGGTCCCAACTCAGCTCCTCAAAATCTACAAGAGCTCATAGATACTTTGATTTCTCGTGGTTTATTTGTGATAAAGCCTTCCGCTTTTTGTAACTGATTTTACCAGTGGTCAATATCCGAACTTATGCGACACCCAGACTGTGTACCTCGGGTTTGATTGATCTCGATACCACAACAAAAGAGGTACAGCTTTTGACTTTGTCCACTGATGGCTTTTCACAACTCTATCGTTTCAAAAGTAGAAATAAGAATATGTTTGCACCAAAGTATGCATGTTTTATAGATCAACCGAATAAGTATTTTGATGAAATAGTATGACACCCCCCAATGTAGCTATCAAATACATTACAGATTATAAATAAAGATGAGTCAAGATGAATCAGAAGGATAGGGAAGAAGGTATTTAAACATTTATCAAGTTCGTTGAGAGAATGGATGGGTGACATAACTATATCAGCGAAAAAGTGGGCTCATGTCTGCTTAAGGGTTCTGCATCCAATCGAAGCACAAAATCCTTAATCTGGGCAATAGAATGAGGGAGCTGATTTATTTTCACCTTTCACCATCGATCGTTGATATGGATGATGACGCCAATACCGAGTTACTTTAAGGGACCGGAAAATCTACGTGGAAGATTTCATCCTCAGTACGACGTTGCAGCCAACTTTCTTGAATCACAAGTCCACCCCGTTTTTATATTAGGGTTCAAGCACAGCATGGATGTTGAACGTGGTTATTTCAGCCTATAAAAACTAGCGCAAAGCAAAAACGAGGTCAATAAAATGAATTTCTTCGGAAAAGTTTTGCCATGAGTGACGTTTTTCTAGCCTTTCAAGTATATTCATTGACTATGCAAAACAAATCAGTTGTTAAAATAACTTGCTATGAGATTCAAATTTACATGCGACAGAATCACATGTCCACCATCTTAGGGCGCATGATTCCGGATTGAGATCAATCTAAGGTTGACCGTCTATTTTTCACCATTCTTAGCACTTGCAGATCTCATTAGGCAAATGCGCTACTCTCCAGACGAACTCCTTACCACAGAGCTGGTAACATCATGATCCAAGTCGGATGTGCTGGATTTTTGGCCACCGCTTCTCGTTTTAACCTCATGTTTTCCATGAATATGCTTTTGTTCAAGCTAACAATGACAGCAATTCCTATAGGTAAGTGTTTAATGTTCAGTAACACAGCGTTACCGAACAATAAGCACTTACCCATAACACATCACATGGCACGTCGTTTTTTCGATACACTCCGAACGGATCTGGGATCTGATGCATTGAGATCAATTCCTCTCATTGAAACGCGTGTCCGGTTAGCTCGCCGAGCGTCGTCACTCTCCTGGTAACTAAAACCGTAGAGTTTTCTGGTTTTCAGCAGAACCTCATCAAGTGTCGTGAAAAAAGGACATTTGACGGGCCGTGCTTACTGGACCCTGGTATGAGGTGGTAGCGTTCGTAGTAACGAAGATGTTTTCTCTACCACGTGGTTTTCGTCACTCACGAGTAGGCCATTGGGTCGGAGGATAACGCGGCTTCTATAAACAGGTGTGCAAAGTCTTTAATTCCTCCGGTTCCGGCCGACCCTCGGTTGATACATCGGAGAAAGTAAACATTCCCGGTAGTATAAGCATTTATTCGTCAGCAAAGGATGCCACTTGTGTTGACTCTGGCTTTTGCAGTAATCAAAGTGTATCTTATTTAGAATTTGCTAACAATAAACTTTCACAATTCACATGAACTGACGGCGGCACCCAAGGCCTCACAGTCTGAATTGCCACCGGTCTTATGAGAACATTATTCAGTTATACTAGATATTCCAGTTCCAACCTTTGTGACCACATGTAAGGAATTTACTGAAGGAAAATTCATTGAGTTTCAAAAACAAACAGGGGCTTGGAACCCTGAGGTATCTGCACTTATCTTCAGACTATATGTTAAACTTCTGGAGAACAGAGATTGGCGAACAAGCCTGTATTCAGTGGTTCATACTAGCACCATCGTTTGAATCCAGGCTAGTGGTGCTTTTGCAGTTGAAAGGCAAAATATTTGATTCTGCAGCCTCATTCTCTGTATTGGCATTCGATTGTTCCTGTGGCACAAAGCCCATCGGCCACACGACCAGGCGTTTGTCTGAACGCATCCCAGAACACCATCATGAATGGTTAAAACTGGAGCAACTATGTCAATCACTAGTGCTGTCGTTTCACACCTTGTTCTGACTAATCGCACAGCAACTTGACTGAGGCTTTCCCTGCCCAGCGTAATGTTCGGGGTCGACAAACAAGGCCGGCAAATTGTCGCACACTGGCCGCCGAGGAGGCTGTCCGAGTCCGTCCCCGCAATCCCCGTCTGTGTGCGTTCAAACTGATCTGGATCTCTCCTGGCCCACGCTCCACCTTAGAGCACGTTCCAGACCAGACGACGCTGACGAAACATGTACCATCTCATTGTGTGGCCATTCTTCCGCAACATTCCCACCTATTTGTCTAATCAGTTCAATTCCTTAACTTGTAATACACTGTGATGTTATGGCATGAGTGTGAATCACTGAGAACGTGCTTTTTTGCCGGTCTGTGTTCTCCTGACGTGTCCAGTGAAAATTTCGCAGAAATGTGTGAAAATATTTCACCATATCATCGACCACCTATGCGGGGATTTTTTCAGGGTGCAAAACGAGAACAATCCGCATAACTCTCGGGGGAAAAGAGAAATTGCCGAGAAATCCACTCAGGCGCGAACAAATCAAGTAAGTGGGGCATCTGTTTACTGTGTGCAAATATGTGGGAACAAGGCTGAATGAAGGTCGTAATCAATAGAATAGGTTTATCAAGCAACGACCATTTTAAGTAACAATGAGGTTTTTCGCTTTGTATAATTAATGAACTAATTTGAGTAATGTTCAGGATATTTTCTATACTTTTTGTAACTCGTGTATGATTTATTAAGGTAAAAGTTGTGCATGTTTTGTTCATTCACGCAGTGTCCCACGGTGTGGTTTTGTAATCATTCTAATGTGTGTTAATTGGTTTTGAATAAAAGTTCTCATTCATGCAGTGGGCACCTATTTGTTGAGCATCGGAATCGGCTCACACATACATACACACACACACACACACACATCGAAGCGGCAGCGCGAACGCAAATGTCAACTGCTAAACTAACCGAGGCATCTAAAAATATTAGGAAGACCTGTAGCTAGCAGAGCGTTTTATTTACGCACAATGAACACTGGGCAGTTTTCCATTGAACGAAGAGACTTTGTACGATGAATGATAACTTTACGAAGCATGTAGTTTTCCACTTCGTTTAACTCGCAACCTACTTTGAAAAGACGTCTACGCAATTTACTACGAGATATTTACATTTACAGGGCAACTTACAGCAAACCAAATACACCTAACTGGTTTTATTAGATTGATTAGTCCGCTAGGCAATTCATGAAATATTTTACTGTTAGTCTGCACAATAAATTGTGCCGTAGGATTACTCAAATTCTCAGTATGAAGGTACCTATTTCCCATATTTTGCCTGAACATTTATTGTACTCCTAATATCCCTATCTTTTCGCAGATGTTTTGTATCGACCATGAGGTTGCGCATCTAGTTTCAAAAGGGGCAGACATGGCGGAGCAAGTCAACCAGAAAAACCAAAGCAAGGAAATTCCTACTTTAAATGAGTTTCAAGCTCTCAAACAACATGTAAGAATTATTTGAGTGTGCAACAGTCTCGTCTTCCATCTGCACAAAATGATCCAGGCAACTAGTATGTATTGCTCCCGTTAACCAATCCGTTAGCCACGAAGAATGAGTCTCATCTCGCAAACATCAACCCAAATAATTGCCTGAGCTGCTGCGATTATGCTTCAACTAATAACCAGAATGGTTTGTTAAGTAGAATAAGCAAAATACATCAGAAAGATACACACGATGTATTGTTATCGTCTGTTTTAAAAGGCAACGATAAAAGAAAGAATTTATAATATATGCAAACTGGGAAATCTAATCGTGTTTTACTTTTAGTGGGTGAATAATCTGATGGCTGGGCGTTGTAAGTGTGAGCCCGGAAACTTGCTGGTAAGCGGATCCTGGTAAAATTATCTGTTTCGTCAAAGTTTTCCGATTTCGTTTGTGCTTGAGATACATCAGTCCTATTTTAAAATGAAGAAACCTTCATTTTCGTCCTTCCGTGGTATAGTTATTATTCCAAATGGTCTCTATGACTTTTCAATAGAAAGATATATACCGGGCGAACTATCTTCTAAGATAGCCGTAGTAGCACGAGTCAACAATAAGTGTGTCAGATGACAGACCAAGTGGACAAGATCTTTCTGAGGGAGCCAAGTATAATTTGCACAACAAAAGCACTTTGATGTGTCTAAAAGTAGGACAGTTACGCCGCCTATCTCTGAACGGTTTATCGTGTATAGCTCATATATATATATATATATATATATATATATATATATAATACGGTATTTGGAGATAACTTTCATTAATAACTGTTCGATGCGTGATCATCTATTTGATGAAAAGTGAAAATCTAACAGAACTAATCACTTTCCGAATGATCGCCGTCGTTGACTGAGTCACTCTTTCCCACCTCCACAACCCCTTATTCCCGAGTTGCATGTTTGCTTTGTTTATTCCTGGGAACAGCTGATCCACGTAATCCGTGTAATTACCCAGTGAATTATCCTAATCAGTTTACTAAATTTCAGCTATGTTGATTCCACTCAGTTATAGTAGTATTGTATATAGGTGAATGGACAAAATTTCCCCGGAAGCGTACGGCCGGTTTCGCGGTTGTTGTCGCTCATCAGGTATGCATACCCGGGACTGTGTCGCTCGATCATCTCTGTAACTGAGCACCCCTCAGTTGGTTTGGCACAGTTATCTCGTTTGAATTTTTAGGAATGTGATTGGATGAAGAGCCCATTTTAAGAATCATAAAGCGATTCTCTGATGGTTATTTTGTCGCTTGGTACTTGCTTGAGCATCATTTGATTTTTATTTAGAATATTGTTTTGTGAAATAGGATGTAAATTTCGCAAGTGTTGAATTGATCCGAGTATTAAAACCACTGACCGCGGCTGTAATTGAACTAATTTACGGAAACCACTCATGCCCATTTCAAGTATGCTCCAAATCACTCTAATCCTATTTAGACTGATACAATAGTGCTGATATATGTGGTATAATGTTAATTTATAATTGTTGCTTTGGAAGCAGGATTTTCTAAAACACTGTTAGTTTCCACTTACATTGCTGGAAGAACTTGTGAATATATTTAGAACCCTATCTGCTGAAACATCTTAACTGATTAACTAACGAAGATGAGTGTTTAAAAATGTCCAGCCTTGATCCCATGATCAACAATATAAGTTTCAAATTGTCCTCAACTCCCCAGATTTCTTGTGGAATATTAAAGTATTGCAGGTGTCATGCCACTTTATCAGGAGATTATGAAGGAGCGGACAGTGAGCGTCGTGTTCCCTTCATAGTAAAATCTATCATAATAGTAGGCCATTGGTAGATTTTTTGAATTCTCTCAATACACTGTCCTGGTTGTGACGGCCAGCCCGGGAATAATTTGATAAAAAGGGAGGCAAACAGACGAGCATTGTGTGGTCACACCGATAAGATTAGTTGGACAGTGGGGCATTTTTGCAGTTTGAGTCTCAGAATGCCAACCAAAGGGCAAAGCACAAAATCAACGAGCGGGCCCTTTTGCTTATCAATTCTTTTGTGCAAAAGCTACAGTAGGGCCTAGCAGACCTGTTTTGAACTTTTTGTTGACCAGTTATGCCAGGCCTGAATCTTAGCTGCGCATGAGCAATTTACAGGTCCCCGTTATTGCTAGATGGACCTAATTTAAGGCGGACTGAAGACTTCAGCCAGACTAAACGGTCTCTGTCACTGTCTTTTAGGTCCACCATACAGTAGCTGGAAACCGTAACTTGTTCACTCAAGGTGAACAGTCGGGCCTGTCGTCCTTGGTTGTCCATTTATCAGTCGGAGTGCAGATGTCGCTTGTGCACATCTAATAAAGGAGTAATGTGGTCATAATTCAGCGAGTCGCTAGGTTAAAATGAAGGAGCATAATTCCGTGGCAAAAAGTTGATCTTCACCCCGATGTCTGCCATCAAGTCAAGTTCAGTGCAGAGACACAGCCATTTCGTCGATCACAAGAAAAGAATTGGTAAAGACTTCCGGGGCCAGGATCCTACGCTTTTCTGTGTGGCGAGGATGCTTCATCTCCGAATAGTCCGAAACTGGAGAGCAGGGTGCGGTATCTCCAGTCAACAAGTGGAGGAAGGGAACGCTAGGAAGTTCAAGTGTAGATCAGGTCGGCAACAATTGTCTTCTGAGTTGCAAGATATCATCTGCGTATGAATCGGTGGAAAGGAAGCAGAGACTTCGGTTATGCTCAAGGCTGATATCCAAGCAATTGCTGTTGCAATGACACGGCATTTCTAAACAACCCCGAGAGATTTTAAAGCATAAAGAGGCTGGTTGTCTTTGTTGAGCAACATAAAAGGTCTCTATGAAGATAGACAACACGGTTCAAGCCAAAAGACACTGAACTTCCTAAATATGCCCTTGCATTCAAGTACTTTGCCGATAGAATGGACTTTTCCAAATACCGACTCTCCAAAATGATTGCTATGGCTTGAACTGCACTGTTTATGGGATTGGTATCTCGAATGACAGTTAGTCAGGTAAAGTCCTTGTCAATCTACCTATCGTCCACTGGTTACAAAAGCACACGTGTTACCTATGTTTTGGCAGTTTATCCAGACGGAAGGAAAGCCCTGCCACTAGTCAGTACTAAGAGGAAGTAAGATGAGATTGAACGTATTTCAGGTACTTTTGCTCTTTCAACGGTAAAAGCTTCTTCCGTATAAAGTTATTACTAATGGGTCGAATTCTTTGTTTTGCGAGGTGATTAACGAGGTCTGCCAGTGTGGGATCAGGCCAGCCTCCACCGCCGCAAAAACAAGACAAACTTCCTTGTAGTGAGAATAATGGATCAAATAATTATTCCCTGCAGGAATAACTTCAAATCTACAGGATCATGATGTTGCAATAAACAAACCTTTTGGTGACAGTTTGCGTGTGGAGTTCAGCAACCGCATTGAAAGTAGAATGGAGAAGAATCAGAGTGCAAACACTGTGAAGCCCGGTTTGGAGGAGAAGGCGACTTGGGTGGAGAATTCGTGGGATCAAATCACTAATAGCTGTGTTGCCAATGCACCACAAGAAATCTATATGAAGGATAAATGCTCATCTGGAAAATATTTTAAAGCTGGACACTGAATAATGAGGCCGGGGGGTTACAAATGAAGTATAGTCGGAGGGAATTCAGGCTCGAATCCAGGTTGCGGAAGTTTGCGATGATATCCCTGAAGGTGCTACGAATCTATTTGATAGAATATAAAGTTGAGTATATGAAAAATAATACACCTTTGAAAAGATCTCCAGTGCAATCCTCGAGGCTTCAGTATAAGAAAGACTGAGTCCAATTTCCGGAGAGACAGTACTTAGCCAAAGTGCCGTGGCTCAGTTGGATTATCTATTTTTACACTGGAATAATAAATGAACATAAAATATCTCTGCTATGTTAGGACAGATGTAACCGTCACCAAGAAAGTAAATGGATCAATTCGTAACGATACGTGTGCAAGGTGGACCACACCTCGTATTCAAGACTGAGTCTGTGGAATAAAAATAACAAATTACCAATGTTATTAAATTTACCTACTACTGTGCTTACATGGGTCAAGTGAATCAACAAGGTTGAGAATGCAGATTTTTTCATTGAAACCTGGCCGTTTATTTCATAGGAAGAAATTGGTTCAATGGAGATTGGTCAGACGGTCTGTTTTAGGGCTAGTGTAGAGGTCCAAATTTGGTTTCCTGGTAGAATGGTAGGGCTAGTTGATACAGCTTGCAAAGATTTTGTGACCAGGTTTTCCGTTCATCTTACTTTGAAATTCGTATTGCCAAATCTAGTTTTATTTCCGCTTAAAGAATAAGATATACAAAACTCTTAGGCACTCAACGTGAGTCTACTATTTTGTGTGAGTTATTCTTTGGTATAGGCCCCAGTAAAAAATGCGAACTGAACAAATGAACGATAAACAAGCTAGATTGATGATTTGTAAGAAAAAGTGAATTTGTTATTCTCTTATGCATCCGGTGAATTGGATTATTACGGTCTACTGGTTTTGCTGTTGAAAGAGGCAAAGAAAAATTAACCAAACTATTCGAGCATAAGGATATTTGATTTCCTACAATTTCTTGAGCTTTTCTCACGGAGTTCCTGTCAATCCAATAAAAACATTTACTACCACCAAAAAGACTCACCATAAAGCAAAATGATTGCGATACCTCCTGTCAGATTTGTGTTTTTCTCATCGTTCTTCCGGTTCACATATTAGGTGGCATATCTGATTCTCACATAGAGTGACCACCAGTTTGCACACGTTTCATTGCAACTCAATAAACACGTTGCTCTGTCCCCAAACTATTGATCTTTCACAAGTTTTCTAAGCTTTATGCAAAATGTTTTCTTTGGTTTTGTTCGATCTATGGCTAGTTGAAATTCAGTGACTTTGTTAAGCCCGAAGAAAAGACTTGAAGTTTAAAAATCCAACACTAGTAGAATTGCATTACTTAAACTGGAAAGATATTCAACGCAGATAAATAAATATTCATTCTGTCAATAACCGTTCATCAGGCTGAAGTGTGAACTGAGTGTGTGCCCCATTGGGGGAACGGTATATTTCAAAATACTCCATGCACATTACCTTGTGGCTTAACAGTGAACCGGCGATTGATATTAGTTGTTTAGACTAATTCAAAAAACCGTCTTGTCATTTGAATCTGGAAAATGTCCGTCAAGAATCAGGCATCATCCTTCCTCAGCTGATGGTTCAGTATATCCTTGACAGCGTTAGGGTTCAAGGCTTGCTTACTTGTCGTATTTGTGCTTAGAGTGTACGCATTAGTTCGTATTTAGATAACTTCAAAGGTACATTGTCTACGTGCATACTTAGCACATCATATTGAATGAAAATACGCGACAAATTGCTACGAAATACTAATTCTGTCAGAGTCGTCCTGGGTGTTCTTCCAACAACACAAGGTATTGCAAAGCTTGAGAGTGATTGTCAGTACTTGCATAGATGTGCCGAAAAAATATGGAATGTAGCTAAATTTCTTTGACATCATAATCTTTTTGGTTAACAAGATGCTTCTTCGCATAGTAAATTTCGTATTATTAAATTGTGAGGAGAAGAGATATGGTTCCAACTAAAATGGTCATAAATGTAGTGACTGGTGAACTTTGTTTTTTCCTAGTTCAGCATAAGAAAAGTAGTTCTGATGAATTAAGAGGTGAGAAAGACTTGATTTTCAATAATAGTATTTATTTTCTGAGTAATTCAGTATCGACGAGAGGAACTGTCATTCAGATACCCACTTTTAGCGAGTCACACGTTGATTTCATCCAAGTTTCCTCGTTTCGAGCGGAATTGTTTCCGAGCTTTGAGCTAATCCAAT
Source organism: Fasciola hepatica (assembly GCA_948099385.1). NCBI lineage: Eukaryota > Metazoa > Platyhelminthes > Trematoda > Plagiorchiida > Fasciolidae > Fasciola > Fasciola hepatica. Next base: position 2,597,954 of record CANUEZ040000060.1, on the reverse strand, counting down.
ATTAAATTCTTAAGAAAGTGATTCTTTTAAAACTCGTAGTTCTAACCAGGGGATGCTAATCGAATGACTGTTTTTTTGTCGTGGTACTAGAATAACTGGTCTTCGAATTTCATTCCATCACTCTTGTATTCTTCCAACGAAAAGTAGGTTGAAACAGAGATTAGATGGGATTTAGTGGTGTGGGCACTGGTTTTTCTGCTCTTTTAGTCTGAATGATAACCTTTTTTCCAAGCTTCATTCCCTTCAAACGAAACTGGAGGAGAAATGTTCAGAGTGCAAATTATTAAGAAATTTACTCGCGGATGCACAGTCAAAAATAGCTGCTTCTTTAATGGAATGCAATGAATCGAGCCGAACAGCGAGGCTCGATTCGAACATTCTTCGAGGAGAGTTTGAGGAGAAACTGAGGTGAGTGGTATTTCTGTCTTTCGCAAACGAACCTAGCACTTCTATCCGTACCATTACTTTGTTGGTTGAGGAATTTTGAAACGTACGATTCTTGCATAGTAAATTGGAGATGTTTTTTTCTAGGAACTGGAAAAGTCCGTTTGAAAGGAACTGTTGGATGTAGACTAAAAATATCGGTGTAAGTTGCCAAGGGTGGGAAGAGTTATTATTCCAACGCTGAGTGTTTTTGTCGGATAAATTTATAGAGGTTATTTCGTGTCACGTGCTAGCTTAACATTTGCATGCAGGTAGAAATTTCCCAAGTTGCGTTGACACGTACTCAATCCGTTCAAGGCTAAATGGATACCCTTGAGCACCGTTACTGGGGCTTGTGAGTTCCTGAGATAGAATATTGTGTGTATGTGAATGATAGTGGAATTACTGATGCGTTCAATCTGACTGAACATACCACCTGTAAATAAAGAAATGTTTCCATGCCAACCACCCACGTAAGCACCACACCGTTTAGTGAGCGCAGACTACAGGTATGACTATCAAATATCAGTGTATCTACTTGAATCCAAAAATAGTCCTCAGCAATCCACACTTGATGTCATCTCATAGGTTGTCTAAAAAGTAAAATCAGCACTGGTATGCCCCTCTGTGAATATAATGAAATGTTCGTCGCTGTAGTCTGGTTGTACAAGATTCTTGTTTGCACCATGTGACTGATGATATAAAATCGATAATTTCTCCAAAATAATTTTTATAGTTGCTCCCTTAGCAAATACTTCTCATTTTTAATATCTTATCAGGGTCATCCTGGATCTTCTGGTAAAAATTGCTCACTTTTCTGGCTTTCTTGCAGTGGGATGGAAGTGACATTTACTTTCCCCCGTGTATCTATTATCACAGGCCCAGACTAGCAGTCATACTTCTTTCACACTAACATTCATCAAGTGGTAAGACGTTTTGATGAATTTCAGCCGAACACGTCTTGTGAAATGACTTTTCCTGGTGAAGGACAAACTAACATTCCCAAACATAAACAAAAAACCATGCATTTGCTTCCAGATATGCCAAAAATGAACTGAGACAGTGGTACGAAGCAAGAGTGACAGAGGAGACGGATCGTTTGGAAAAAATGTTTGAAGACCAAGCAAAGGAGTACAAAATTTCACAGAAAATTTTGAAGGCAAAAATTCAAGAGCTGTTACAGCGGCTTTCGAATAGAGGACAATGGAGTGTATGTTTTAAAGAGGTATTATAACGTTGTATGCAACGGTGGTCATTGAAAAAAGACCTTATTCAAAAGATGAGTTATTATATCGAATAAATAATTTATATTTAGAAGGTATATTTCTGTGCATTTACTGTGAAGATCTCAAATAATTGTGTTCCAGTTGTCTAAACAGATGACTGTTTTCTAGCTTCAAACAGTGTATTGATAGAAGACAAATTATCTCCATCAATCAAACTTCGTCCAAGTTCTAATAGGGAAACTCATCAAGTGAACTGATGCAGTACAAATCGATTATTTTCGTAACTCATTTTTGCCTGCGGGAATACTCCAACCTTTTCAGTTTTTGTCAAAAACGTTATAGCTTTCTTCCTTTTTTGGACTACGTAAAATGAATCCAATCAAAGGCAAAACCTAGGTGAAAATCTAGAGAAAAGATAAAATTTGCTTCTAATGGTTGATCGTCAGTTCCTGCTTTGGACCAGATAAATCGCAACAAAGGCAGCCACGGTTCGGCGGTTGATCCCTAAGTATTAGAGGAATTCTGAAAGAATACGATACTGTTCATACATTCAAGATACTAAAGATTCGAACGAGGTTAGGATGATGAAAGGTAGACTGCATAAGTGCAGGAAAGATTAAGCAGGAGAGTATTGGGTACACATACTTGCTGAGTGGCAAAACGACGAAACCTCTCGTGAGCTTCCAGGTAAATGTCGACCCCCTCATGAGAATATATTGCACACAATAAATGCGATACCTTATTCGTTGATATGTAGACCAATGAAATCCTGTACCAAACCACTGACGGGAGTTGCTGAAACTCAATAGGCGAATTGTGTTTTGCTGGAGGAAAATCACTACTGAAATTTTACTTGAACAGTCTGAGCTGAAAATCGTTCATTTCGTACAAACCGGTGGAACAACTTAACTCATACTAGCAACCACGTGTAGAATACCCTTGTTTGTTAGAAGGTCTTTTCGTTTCTAATTTTGGCTTTTCGGGATAAGCTGGCACGTCATTTTTGGTCAGCCACGAAACCTCCGTCCAAAGCTGACAGTTATTACAGTTTCCACCATTTTGGGATCATAAATTGATTTCGGTTTTCAATTAATATCTACAGTGCCGCAACATAAGTGCTTTGTACCGAATTATCAAAATATAAGAGAGGATAGTCGGTAGATTTGACACACGTGTGTCTTTTCTTTGATTAAACAACCCGAATTTTTTTACTGGGTTTGCTGCGGTCACCATATAATTATTTTGAAGCTCACAATATCCAAAAATATTGTCTACGTGCAGTTAAGCGTTGAACAACGACTGAGAAAAAGGTTTATCGCCACTTAAGTTATGCATACTAGTCAAATACTTTTTACGTGAGCTATTATTTATGCTGAAGTTTTGCGGTAAAATACAAGTGTAATCTGGGTCTAAAGTCTGTATACCAAATCTGTAGAAATAAGAAAAATTGCTAACGTGGCTTTTTCATGACCTAGAGAAATTCAGATTTTCTTCGAACTGCATGGTACATTTTCAGAATCGTTCTGTTTCAACTCAGTATTTTTTAACAGTAGACGATGCTGCCACTTGAAAGCAGTCGGTGTAGTATGGGGCCTACGCGGATTGTCGGCAAATCCCCCCCTAATTGGAAGTAGTCAACCGCGTAGCCAGTAAGCACCCTCTCATAAATCCTGCGTAACTTTATCCAACTCAGAGTAGTGTCAACACCAGACGGTCTTTCTAACAGATTTCCAAATCTCACTAAACACCTGGATATTTTCACTTCGAATTGATTACTGAAATGTGCACCATGGTTTTATCTGCACCTCATCATAATTGAATTTCCCGTAAACAGGCCACTGAATCTATTCACCGAAATCAGTAGCCAGTCTGGTAAAACATATGTCTAAGGGAATTAAAAAAGAACCCCTTTTTGTGAATCATTGGTTGAGTGAAAGTTATCGCGAATTCTGAGTCTACACGCAGCATACGCTGACTCATTTCTTCACTTTTTTGCAGACAACCGTAAGCCCATCCAAATCCACAACCGCGTTGCCCAGATTGAACGACATGTCCGTGCGGTTCACGAGGAAGTCACGTCAAAACGGAGAACTCAGTGACCCTTCATACCAAACCATAAGAAGACTATCGCCATCTGTCCAGGATAGTAGTTCTTTGTGACTGGCCGTCTGGTTGACCAATATGTTGCCCACTTGTAGTGAAAGGTTTTAAGACCGAAATAAAATGAATGATTCCCAATTTGAACTTCGCTTCTTTCCCGGTTTTACATGCGGCGTCTTACATTTCTACTGAGTAACATTCCGCGTAGGAAATGAATTCTTTTTCATCCTACGGCTTCTTTGAATGCAATGGGAAGCTGAGGTACCACAGAGTTTTCTACAAACTTTGAACACACGCTTTCTGGTAAAACCTATGACGGAAATGATGTTTCCAGTAATCCTTCCAACTTAACTCATACAAATAATGCGCCAAAATTAATAAACTAAACTGGAAGTGGCATCACCATCCCGTTAACAAAACTTATTGCAGTCGAGACAAAGAAGAATTTCATGTACTGGCATCAGGCTGATTGGGTGTAATATGCTCTCGCCCGCTGCAGAGGTACAACGGCTCAGTCTGCATCGCTTTTTAAAAGCAGAGCAATGTCCTTATTCTCCTCTTGCAGATATCTTGCTTTGTTTTTCAGTAGAGAGTTGTACTGTTGGATAAATGCTAGTGGGTAATCGTTGGTTGTCAGTAAATTTGTCAGTCTTTCTGTTTCTTGTGAAAACACTTGATGGTTATGATAACAGAAAGAAGACGTAAGTCGCGAGATGCAAGCATTTCCTTTACTCTTGTCTACCGCGTACGTAAAAAGTTTCGGTGTACTTATCACACAGCGGGAAAAATAAAACAGTAGAATGGGCTAGATTGAAAGCTGTGACAGTTCGTTCTGTAGGGGGAAGGAGATGTCTGTTCGGTTAGTATCAAGGCAAACAAACATTTCGTATCGACCATTTTAGTGCACATAGCGCTGGCTGATGCTTCATGATAAGCATTGTTTGGCTGAATGCTCACAGGTCGATTTGGGATTGAGCAGTATTATCTTTCCGGCTTTGGTCAGGTCAACGCTGTGACCTGAGGCGTTTAAGTGTTTTACAACTGAAGAAGCCAGAGATTTGACGTCATTCACTGCGGTCACCTTGGGTAGTGTCATTGATTTAGCCAATCATTTGGGTATGTGCCTCGACACTGGTTGAGCCAAGCAGCGATCCGTTCTGCCAATGTATCCATCACCGCAGCTGCAAATGAACCGATAGACATCATGTGAGACACTAGGACCGGAAAGACGATTTGAGTAATTTTTGGTGGTCTGCTACAGACGCAATTACATTATTGTGTGTCAAAACCTTATGGCTGAATTAAAATTTCTATTTGTTTGTCTAATTAAGTGGTCCATTTTAGATGGTAAAATAATAAAAACTTGCTTCTCCTCGATCGTGATTGGTTTTTCGCATGCTTTCCTTGGCTTTCGGTGATGATCGGTGAGCTTTTTGGGGTAACCACTGGCCAGCAACGTTCTTTTCATGAAATTCTTTTCACCTTGCATTTGATCCCTGGTGCAAACTTACTCTGTTGAAAAGAGTTCGGACCAGTCCATGTTTTTAGCCCATTGATGAAAAGCTAGAGAACTGTAAATAGCGACGGCCCCACCTTGCTATGCGATAAATAATCCTTTGCAGCGTTCAATCCAGACATTTGATTATAAGGATATCTAAAATACGCAGGCTGTTTGCACTTTCTTCTTCGCAAGTAACACAAAGATTGGGATGAGTGGAGTTTATGGTGATAATGAAAGGAAAATAAAATGTTCCTCATTCGAGAAAATTAAACTGCCGCCAACACATTGTTTGTGAAAAAGAAATCGAAAAATATTACCCGCACAATTTTCTTCCGATCATTCCCAGAAAAATATCTGCCATGATGGGACCCAGAGGAATTTTCATGGCCACACTGTCAATCTGTTTGTAGGGTTTTCCTTCAAAACTAAAGCGGATATTCTCTGTGCGTAAAAGAATGAGATCCTTGGTGCGTCCAACAGGAATAGGTAAATTAAAGTAACGCGAAGAAATAAAATCCCAGAGATAATCAACTGTACCACGAAGAGGTGCTCTGGTGAAAAAAGACTCAACTTCAACGGAGCACATTTCTTCAGAACTCACTCAAATCTTGTTCAATGTGTTTGTGAGTTCAGACGAGTCACGCCGACAGAAAGGTGTTAGATATTTCTGAACAGAGACAAGGATTGCAGCAAGCCAGCGTGCGAGTTTCTGATACGCCGAGTTTTTCTTGCGTAATACAGGTCTCAAAGAAACTCCAGATTTGTGGACTTTTGATGTCCCTCTTAAATAAGGATTCTGTGTTTCGATAGGTTTTAGCTTCTTGTATGTGTTTCCAGATATAAATCCACGTAAGAGCAGAATCTGTAGTTGCCTTGATATCTGTATCTCTATTAGAATATTGTCTTCCGGTGTAGTTTCCGGTGTGAGACGTTGTATATCGAAAAGTATGTCTTCCACCTTTTGCGTGTACTCATTCTTCTTCATAATTACAGAGCCTGATCCTTTATCTGTTTGGAAGAACAGTAATTCGTCCATTTGTTTCAGTCGTTCAGCAGCCATTAGGTATTCCGACGACGAACAACACCATTGGTGTGAGGATGCGGATAGGTATTGCTGTGACGTATCCGCTAGTTTTGCCTTGAACCAAACGACTTCTTTGGAAGACTTGGGTACCGGATCTTTAAACTGGTGATAGAGTTACTCAAACTGAATGCACGTTTGTAACTGATCCACTTTCTTAGTTGGTACTTCAGGTTTTAGTCCTAGTGAGAACTCTTCATGCTGGACCGTGGTTGACTGACAGCCGGAAAGCGTGTGAATGTATGGACCTGTCTGTGGTGACCCCACATGCACTTCGTACATACAGCCCTCAAGGATTTTCATTGTTTTTGACTTGGTTTTCTGTACCATTTCTCCCGAACAGTTATCAAACTTTATTCGACAAATAGGCGATAACAAGTTGAGAAGAGCTGCGGAACGTTGTCGTGTTCCAGAGAATTGGCACAACTTCTCTCGAGCGGCTTCAATGTGAACATTTTGCGATTCTAAAGAGATTGGAGCTGTTATTTGGCACCCCTCTTTCGATAACAGTTTTAGGAATCGGTTTTGGAATCGGTACGAATGTTGAAATTCAGTGAGGAATTCGATATGCACTTTTTCCACTGATAATTTACAAAGTAGCATTATCAAACGATCCAGAGAACTCGTGACATCCCAGGGGAGTCTTGGTTTGAACAATGTAAAGCTATGAGTCCCCTCTATCCGTTTCAAGAGAATAGAAATAAGACATAAGTCGTGAGATACAAGCACGGTTAATTAATTCACTTAGTCGGAAAAGTAACGATTTACCAAACTTTGTTTGCAAACCGTGTGAGAGAAGTTTTGAACATGGACTCAGTGACCTGTCTACGTAAGTTTGTGGTATATGGAATTTAGCAGTTTCCCGTCGGGTTACCAGCTGGGTAGTTTAAAGAAGGAGAAATCACACTGGTTTTGCATTCTATTTTATATTTTATGTTGAAGTGCAGTTAATTCGGCTTTTCTAACAGTATGTTAGCTCACTCTTCTCTTCTCATAACGGCCAGAGTGTTTTCAGAGTCCCGATAATAAAACAACATGATTCATTTCAGCCTCATTCAGCTTTGACATGATAAAACTGCTGATATTTATCCAAATGGGCAGTCTACGTTTACTCATTGCACTTATTTCTACAATTTTCCATTCAAGTAGGACTGAATATCACGGAGGCACATCTTAACCAAGGTCCTTATTTCATTCACAGAGGATGCCACTTCACCAGAGTACTTGCGGACTTCTTCCAAGGTTTCGGCTATCGAGACTTTGGTGAACAGCAACCTGACATCATAAGAATAGAGGATACAACTGCGTAGTGAATCGATGATCTTGTCGATCCATAAGAACAGTGCTCGCGCGTGAATCAAACAGAGTCCAGACCTGGCCGAAGTTGTCTCTTTCAAATTTTCACTCTAATGCCTTTAAGAACGAAGGCACGCCTTCGATAGACATACGATCTCTGTTTTTCCTTATTTGCGATCGGTCATCGAATCAGTCCGCAGTACAATTTTCTGGCAGTGCCTCTTGTCGAATGCTGCGGCGAAGAAATTCACTTTCCTCGTGCAGTTCTTGTACATGTGTAGATAAGGCCGTGTTCGGGTTTAGTGATTTTTCACACAAGTTAATAACGAGAAGTAGTGGACATCAAGATCAACTCCTATCATTTTTACCGATTGAATTCGCGATGAATATGGCGATAAAGACAGACATTGTGACATAAAATGATGCTATAAAATCCAGTGTTTGGAGATGAAAATTTATAAATATTCGAAATTATCATTTTTCTATGCTTAATATGTCAACATGATAAGTTATAACCTGGGATGGTCACCGGGTATTGAAGTTCCTTTATCCACGGCAAGTGCACACATTCCCTAAAAAATGCTTTCTCATTAGGAAAACAAAGGCGGACTTGGACAGACAGTTTCTACTGAACAGTTATCTATTATTCTTTGTGGTGCATAAAAGCAGTAGTACTCAATGGACTGGAAAACAGATAAACCATTTTTCAAAAAGAAACTAATTGTACCCATCGGACTGTCTTTCTATCGGCTTTTCAAAGTGGCCTTTTAAGACACTGGCTAATGCCCGAGTATAACTTCTTTTTGTACCGGCGTGAAACAGTCTTTTCAATTGTATCCATGGTTCCGGGTAGATTAAAACCTGAAGAAAGACAAAGAAAAACGTCTCAGCTTCCGAGCCACATGGAAATGTCCCCAAATTAGTTAATGAGACTTCATTTTGCCTCGAATAATCGGTTTTTCCAAGTAACCGGACCGAACGGTTAAAACCAGCGAGAATCACACAAGCAGAAAAGAAAGTATTATTCATCCGACTCCCCTTCAAGGGAGATGTCGCAGCCGATAGAGTCTGTAAGATTTTGAGTGCCACGGTTAAGTCCACCTTCAACGCTGCCAAGATCAGATGCGTCTTTTTCACGTCACCAAAATCCCGATATGAAAATAAAGATAAGCTGCCCTTGTTGACCTCATCCATGATCATCTATCAATTCAGGTGCACCTGTGGTGCTACTTACATAGGTCGAACGGCAAGACAGCTATCAAAACGCATCAAGGAGCATCACCCACGATGGCTTAGACACAGAGGCAATGGAGTAGTATCAAGCTCAATCGTCTCGCACTTGTTAGAAACTGGGCATTCAATCGACACCCAGTCCACCCTCAAAGTCGTCTACCGGGTCCCACAACATGTGTCAAGAGCAATTAGGCTCTGGATACTAGCAACTGCCGAGGCAATTATCATCCGCCTCTTGAAGCCTGAGCTGTGCGCGCACCGAAAATTAGTCCAAGCACTACATCTCCCATGGCCAACAGTCAACGGTGTTACACAACCGGGCGCAGCGGTGACGTGAGCTAATTAGCACCGGTTACAAAATCTGGTCACTCACACAGGATTCCATCCCTCCTCACCCTTAATTATCCACACTGACCTAGTGAGACTTTTCCAACTCTTCTTAATAATTCGTTTTCATATAAATGTGATTGTAATGGCTTGAGAATGAAATCACCGAAAACATATGTTCGCCTACAACTCGTGTTCTGAGTGCTTCTATTTACCATGATTTTTATCTAATACAGCGAAAATGTACAGTTCATAGTCTGAGGAAGAGGATAAATTTGTAATTCAGCCTGGGTATTTTCCAACCCACAGCCAACGTATTACTGCTTTTGGTTGAATGCTGGCGGTAAAATGAAAGAGATTCCGAAAAATTTGAAAATATATTGTCTATTTAGGGGTTTGTCGCAGACAATCCATGCAGTCTGAAATCATCATCAGCTCTAAAGGACCAGTTTTGGAATAAGGGCCTTATTGACATTTGCCGCTAATAGCCTACTGTCACCACAATTTCTTCTCAGTCACGTACACGGTCCAAACACCCAGGGCGAATTACTCATGGAATGATCCTCAACTAATTTGTGCTGCTCGAATCATCTTGCTGATTATGCATGATGTGTACTTAGTTGTTTAGTTAAGTCTGCTCAGTAGTTTGTCATAGATACGTAATTTGAAGAACGAAATAGCCAGTCAGTGCTTTTGTTGTAGACCTGACCTTCCAGATATAGGTGCATATTCCCTCGGACTCCTATCTGTCTGGCAAACTTGAAAAATGTATATAATGCTCCCATGCGATTCATATCAATAAATAAGGTAAGTAGAATGTTTTTGTTTGTGAGCCTTTTTGTTTTAAAGGATTACCGATGTCAGGCCTATCATCAAAACCGTTATCTATTGATTCATTAAACTGAGCAGGATGGTTTTCCGACCACTGTCCAATTCACGCCATTGGGATTTTTGAACAATGTGAATGATTTGGTTCTTTTCACACCGAGCTGAAGAGGAGCATCATTGTTTGAAGTGCAGTCACATATCCGATTCAGATCAGAACAGGAGCATTGGTTTCTTATCCAATGGTTCTGCTTTCAGCAGTGAGGTTTCTTTGCAAGGCCAAAGCTGTATGACTAGCGTCTACATTTTGGCCAATAAACATCCGTGCCCATTCGTGAACACACCTACCAGCAACCGAAAGCAATGCACACAACCACACAGCCAACATCTCACCTAATTTGCATGCCATAGTGTGCATCCCTGTTGTGGTTTGCCCAAAGACTGTTCAATCGAGCGTCCGACAGTTCTGCTATCTGCTCATCCACCAATGCTTCAGCGCAGCGCTGTTGACTGGGGGACCGAAGTTCGAGGGCAGATGGAAGCTTTCCCTAGGTGAGTGTCCTGAATAGGATAGAAATGGAGTGAGTGTGATGCGGACATATCTATGAGTGCGGTGATGACATAAACGAACAGACACGCACACGCAAACTAATATTCGGATACCTGGTCTACATAGGTAATATAATGCTTGTGACTCCAGAAAGTGGGCATTATCGCACGTTTAATAACGTCAATCCTGAAAGGTGGAATGAAGTTTCTGTTGATTTTCGGAGTGCTTTTCTACTCAGCCATCACCGTAGAGGCCGCTTCCCGGGCATACGAAAATTTACTGGGTGCGAGATCAATTATGCGCAAAGTAAGTCAAGTTTTACAACAATCCAGGGTTCATGCATTTTAGTGAAGTGAAATATAAAGTTGTATGTTATTATTTTCAGTGAATCAGTTACCTCAGCTTTATGGTATCGAGAAATAAATACTATCATGAGTACTGTTTGCATTCACGATTTATAGACACGTACTAGGAAATGCTCACCTCCAGTGAGAATGATTTTGATTTGTTTCACCAAACGTGTGCTCTCCTTCTCACTGTCTGTGTTTTCTCCTCTTTCATTCCCAGTGTGGCTCGGAAGGGGACGTTTGCATTTCTAGTGTCAACTGCTGTCCGGAATTCGCTTGTTCCGAAGAACGTAGGTTTTTGCATTGCTGACCCCTTTTTGCCGGAAGTTCAGTTTGAAAATCTGGTGAAGCTACTCACTCTGATGACCCTAATTTGCACGTGTTGTGTCTCCAATTTTCATCACATTGACGAAATTGGTTCGCTGGCTGTAGCCTAAATAAACCGATGCGCTAACTTTTACTTCGGAAACCTTGTTTGCGAACTCACAGACTTTTTAGTCTCTATTCCTTTTTCGTCACTGATTGTTTCGAATAAACATCCTGTCACTGTCTTAAAATAGCATATCGTTTTATCCAATCCTCGTCTACACTTTAACTTGGAGATTCTAATAAATAAGCATTCGATTATAACAGCTACTTTCTTATAATTTCGTTTTTAGGATCCAGCCAGTATAAGGCCTCTGGCACAAAAATACCAGCAAATAGATGGTTCTTTCATGTAAATGTACCTTCTTTTGACTAAAAAGTGTATATTGCTTTGAATGTTGAGGCGCTCTATTGCATTACCGTATGCAGGCCGTATACGCTAATAGCAACTGATGATCAAGTCATTACTGACAGCATTCATGCAAGGTGATACTTCGCTCAGAATTGGTTACTATGGAAAAATTTGCGAATAGCTTGGTAATGTGTAACATTTCACTTGCAGGGGTGTTTTGTATTTCTATCCCTTCGTAACAGTCGTTTGCGAATTACTCGTCACAAATCCGACCGGAGCTGGTGCTTTGGGGACCAGATGCATTACAGACGTGGATTGCCAAGTGGGTCTGTGCTGCCAAGGCTCACTCTACGAACGAACGTGTACGAGGTACTGTCCCAGAATAAGCGAAGCTGAGACCATTCCAGCCGGCACGTATTATGGCCGACAATTTTGGAACCAGTGGACTAGAAAACGTCGTTTGGATGGTAACACGGGTATTTGATGATCATCGCGCTTGGTCTTCCCCCTTCCGTTCATGGGATTTCGAGAAGAGGTGAATCGACCGATAACTTACAGATTCAAGGTTGTGAAACATTCCGAAATATGGTTGTGATTTATTATTTACCGAATAAATTTAAAGAAAACAACAAAAGCGTGTTTCAACTAATAATTGATGTTACTTTTGTAAATCTCCATGTGAACTGTATTGCTTCACAGATGGCAAATATGAGCAACTGGCAATCAGGAATTTCCGTAAGGAAGAACAACAGAGCATCCGTTTGTACCGAGATAAATTTGCCCGAGTAAAATAGCTAGAAACCTTGTTTCAGTTGTCATTCCATTTGGCTACTTTGTTTTGGGAAGGCTTTCTTTTAGGCGTTGCGGGACCAACTTTGAGAAACGTTTGAACTCACTGTGCATGGCTTGATCGAGACGCCAGCAGCAAGAGATTCGTGTCTAACCAAGGATAAACAGTAATTATCTGAAGCTTATGTAGGGTGGGCGCGAGTTTCCTCAGCCTTGGTAGGCAGACAAGTCACGTTGGCAGACAGCACTTGTGTGCTACCAAGCCCAAGGCTTGAGGCAACACAATCTCCAGTGCCGATACAGGCGATTAGTGGGATGGATCGATAGAGCGAGTGATGAATCCTATCAACATTGTTTAAGCTTCCAGGTGAGGTTGCCTACATCAATTGGACCAACATGATGAAGGTGACCACCGGGTACATAGACCAGTATTCCACGTGTTCATTGTGTTTTGTGCTAATAAACGAGATGATTCCGAGGCAGAAAATAATTATCACTGGAGTGAGCGGGGTTGTTTAAAACAATTGTTCTGGCTATGAATGGCAATTATGTTTGCGTACAAAAAAGTATATAAAAAAGATATTTTCGGGCAGTTACCCCAGCAGTGGGTCCCGAGTAGCATGGGTTATTACGACTGGTCTCAGCCTGGCTTAAACGACCCACTCCAATGGGTTTTATTTGCCCGCGAAATGTCCGCTTCACGTAGAGAATGAACGTTATTCGCTCTTGGAATCATTTTCCTGGTAGGCCTTGAAAAGGGACAATCTGAACAGGCACAGTCGATTTTCGAATGAGGAAATATTTCCATCGTTGTGCGCTTCACCCTGTTAGATTTGTTCATGCAAAGGTGGAATATACAAGATTATCTATAAATGAATGTTTTTTTTCCACATCAGCTCAGCAATGTTCTGTGCAAAGTTGCAGTTGCGGTACGTTCGTAAGCGTGGTTATTTTTACCGACGTTGGACAAATCACATTTAAAAAAGGCTTTTCATAAATGATTTTTAAAGCAACGAGAGTAAAATTGATCGCAAGTTGTTTTCACTATTAGGGAGGGGAGCTATTCATTTTGGAGATGCGTCGATTGTGTTTATTTTAGCAGAGAAAAGCAAGAGCAATAAAATTAGCTGGAAAACCATAATCTGGCGGTTCATTTGCAATTTATCGGTTGGTGGTAGGACCATGAGAAAAAAGCTAGTGACTTTTTGGGAATACATAACCTTGCAACCAAAGGGTATATGAGAGGGACCCTCGGTTTGTTTTCGGGATGGTGGACAAATGTACATTCATGACAGAAATTTTCCAGCTCTCTAGAGAATAAGTCAGTGATAAGATCAGGATAAGGCATTTTGTAATTTTGTGTATGGGAAATTATTCACTCAGAACCCTTCCGTAAATGAGTAAGAGTTATTTCGTATTACTCGTGTAAAAAATAGCACACAACAAAATGTAGTGGTAAAAAATAAAAAAAATCCATAAGAATATTGGTGTTTTTTGGGGTTGTTTAGGAAAAGAATGGTCAAAGAGGAATAAATAAATCCAGAGAAAGTATTACTGTATAAATCCTTACATTCCGGTATAAACGAGGATGAGACTGGATGAGTAGCCTAGCCTTTTGGCCGATCAAAAGCTAGCCGAATTCACCCAGTTTGGGTGATCAGTTGTTTCAAGTGCGAATAAATTTCAACTTCATTTTATTTTGTCTGGACTTGTTTTGGCGTTTTATGCTCCCCGGTGAGATTTGAGGCTAACAAAAACTTTATCCTTGAAGAGAACTTTAGAAAATCATTATGATAACTGATATATATATATATATATATATATATATATATATATATATATATATATATATATATATATATATATATATATATATATATATATATATATATATATATATAAAGGCATGTGGGGTTGGGGGTAACTGCCAAAGCCTAGGCGTATAGGCGCACGGTGCATGTACGGAAACCCCATTGGAAGATCTTAACATTATCGTGTTCGATAGGGTGCCTAAATTCTCCGAAACTTCTTCACGTATTGCTTTCGTATTTATGACACAATGTTGCATTCGAATACGTGCGTGTTTTTATTCACCTACTGTACGTTTTGTAGTTGCCCGTTATCAACAATGTTCCGATAACAACTTTCCCTGATCCAGCTTCCTCACCTGGCTTTGTCACAACGCAGGTGCGTGCGTGCGTGCATGCGAGGGTGCATTACACATGCAGATCTGACCGGGTCACGGCAAGCATCCACACACACTGCTCCCACGATGTTTTGTCCTCACACTCCGTCACGCGCACACGCATGATCATTGATTTCGCTCCGTGAACACATGACGCACGCTCGCTCACATCAACAAGCACCCACCGGTTCATCCCACTGACAGATTCTCCTGGGCGCTGGCTGACGCACACACGTACGCTCAAGTGTTTGTTCTCTGAGTGATCCCATTACGGCGCGACCTGGCGTCTGTCCTATCATTACACACACGCAGTCCCAAGCACAGATACACACATTCGGAGACCTTGAACTGTGACTATACCAACCAATCAGCTTCGTGCATCCCGTTGTGTGCCCATCTCCTCACGATTGACACATCACATTACAAGCTGCTCTATGCAGACCGGTTGATCCGTCCATTACTCAGAAACTTTGAGACACTTGCCTGTACTTTTTTCTGTTTATTTATTACCGCCTATCAATTACAGTACCGTACTCTGACTAAAAAAAGTCCATTGACCGAACCTCCACTACTACATGAATGTCAAACCTTTTACGGGTAAAAGTACGTACTTTTGGAAAACAGCTTCATCTGTTGGACGTAAGAGCAACACAAACTTCACTTTCGTTTTCGATGTACGACACATATATGACTTCCAAGTTTCCAAATTACGGTTTCATCTCAATGTTTCCAACAGCACTGTCAAATTGAATTTTCATTAACAAAGCGTTGATAATGGTTGGAAATTTCTGCTTAGAAATTGCGAATACATTTCTCAGTCAATTAGAATTGCCATCAGCAAATCGATTTGCTGCTGCTCCATTCGATACAGAATTTCGTCGTGAGGAAAACGATAACATGGGCGATCTTGTTTCGTATGCGCAATCAAATGTTCCAAAGCTACCGCTTGAGCAAAATGGCATTTATGACCTAATAATACAAACTGTCCGTAACGGAGTTGGAAAAACTTCTTCTTGGATGAACCTGAAGGAACTGGTAAAACTTGCCTAATTAGATTGTTTCTGGCAGAAATTCAATCCCCAACAGTCACAGCACTAGCTTTCACGTCGTCCGGAATAGCTGCTCCTTTGCTACCAGGTGAAAGAACTGCTCATTCCACCTTGAAAAGCGACCCATGGAAACCCACGTACAACCTTTCCAAAACATCTCTCATGGGAAAGTATTGCAGAAATTCTGACTTATTGTTTAGGATGAATGGATCAATAAGAACAAATTATCGTTCGAGCCCCTTGATCAATCATTGTAAGCACTAAGTGGAAAAATCAGACCATTTAGGAACGCATTATTATTGCTTGCTGGAGATTTCTGCAAACATTACCTGTAATTGCACGACTGACACCAATGCACGAAATAAATGCTTGCTTGCGGTACTGTACTTTGTGGTGATGCGTAAAGATGTTAAAGTTAACTGCAAATATGAACGTCCAACCCCCAAATGGTCGATCAGCTGTGGTCTTTGCACATCAGTAGTTGGAAATTAGGGACGGAAAGGTGCTGCTTGACCTGACCTCAGAATGAATTTGGAAGCCTCATAACTTCTGCAGTTTAGTGACATAAAATAAAAAGTTGGTTGGAAAAGTATTTCCCAATATTTTGAACAATTATTAGAACCATAATTGATTAAAAGAACGAGCTATTCTTGTGATCAAGAATGAGGGCGTCAACAAATTTAACAAAATAAGCCAGTCCTTCATTCAAAGCAAGGTAGTCACACACAAGTTCGTCGATACTGTTGTAGAAGCAGATGAGGCGGTGAATTACCCAACAGGAGTTTTGAACTCCTTCGGTCTGCCATGGATGGCACCGCAAGAACTGCAGTTGGAAATCGGTATGCCAATTACCATTTTGCTAATTATCAACCGGCCCGAGCTCCGCATAGGCAAGCGGCTTACAGTAAAAAAAATAATGAGCAACGTCGCAGAAGCAACAGTCTTGACACGACTTTTCTTAGGTAAGTTGTTCTCATTCCTCGCATTCCTATGATTCCAACGAATATGCCGTTTCAGATTGACTGATCTCAATTCCCAATTCGACTGGCGTTAGCAATCACCATCAGCAAAACTCAAGTTCATTCGTTAGAATAGTGTGGTATAGGTCTAGACACGGATAGGTACTCACATGGACAGTTGTATATGGAGTGTTCCAGAGTCGGCAAAACAGACAACCTCTATGTCTGTACAAAAGATGTTGTATACCAACAAGCGTTATACAACTAAAAGCATTAGAAGCGTGCGTTTTCTCATGCTTTTCTTTTCCATTTACCCAGACTGAGCCACAGCAGAGCGCGGCCCGGTACAGCTAATGATAAATAAAAGATCAGTATGCTGTGTGTTCCTCTATCAAACAATATTTGTTTCAACTGGTGACAGACAACCCTTTGCTGATGCGTGGACTGCTTCCACTCCGCATCCATCGGGGTTCACCATAGTTCCCCATATTAAATGTCATGATCAGCACTTCAAGCTGCCACTGATGCTGCTCCAGACATTTTCCCTCATAAACTTTGACTCCTGTCACTTCTACCGTGTACAAGTGAGACGTTTACGCACCCATATTGATAAGCGTATTAGCAGACTAGCATTTTACAATGGTCGAATACCTCATTGTATCAGTCATTTTATAATTTAGAATAAACATCCGGTGGTGAGCTAAGAATTGACACAAATATTACTATATTTATTTTTTTCTTATTTTCAGCTTTTCTTCCCAGAATACACTAAAACTATTAATAAATTTACTATTTCCCTGTTTTGTGATAATGTCTCAGAGTTATTGATCTGTTTCTTTGGCTCATTCCTCATTGAATTAAGGTTAAAGTTGTCATTTCCTTTTGATCATCATGCCTACGGACAAAGTAGGAGTGATCAAGTAATCTGAGCTCGTAGGGACTGTATCTTGAATTCTTCCCTATCCATTGGAGAAGACGCATAAATCAAGGACACTCATCTTTCCCCTGGAACACTGAACTGGTAGTTGTCAGTCGGTCGTGTCGGTTTAGCAATCCAGTTAAGTGGCTGTGATCGGGAAATGCTTCACTCTGAGGTCAGTCGTTTCTGACCTACTTCTTCAGGTTGTTTGCTTTAATCTTCTCGTCTGTAATCTACACCCGTAAGATACTTTTAACTGAATCGTTCCCGAGGAGAGCAGAAACATGAAGATTCATTCACCCCGCTTCGATACTTGGCAACGAGAGCGGTAAAAAATTGTAAGTTGAGCTTTTGATCATTATTCAGATCTGACATACTGTCTATTTGGATGGCATGAAGGAGATAACAGCGGACAAAGGAGCGAACGGTATGCGGACTCTAATCAGCACACTTGCTAGAGGGAAAATGTTTAATTCGCGAGGTGAAAGCACTTTTTGAAGAGGTGTAGGAAACCTTGGTACCTTTGAAATTTTGTCGTAATACTAGGCCTTGTTTCGTTGTGCTCTGTAGTGATCCTTTTGGTTACCAAGTCAGAAATTTATCCACGGTTTTCACATCTCACTTACAATGTTAGACCTTCAGGAATGTAATGAATCGAAGTATCCAGGGCAAACCAGCAAACGAAGCCATTCAGAAATAAAAAATAACTCTAAAGAGAAGTGCGTAGGCTCCACTGTTTTATTAACCGCCGCATTTAGCCTTGTCCGTACGTTCATTCAGTACACGTTCCAAAAAAATTGAAGACTGTTACATTTCAAAAGATCGAGGCTACCGAACATGACAAATGGCTGTTGCCAAATTTGTAGAATATCAGGAAAATGAAATTGTGCACACTATTCTAACTGAATGGCCCATCGGGATAATTGGCTTTGAAGTTGCTTTTGCTAGCGGCGACGAATAAAATGCCCATTTTCAGTTCTCGCACGAGTTACAGTTTCCTGATTGTTCTACTAATATCTCAGTTGTAAGAATAGCGATAAGTTTAAAATATCAAGAAAGACAACGTGGCTAATATCTCTCAGTTATTAATCTACTCCAATGCATATGCTCGTTAAAACCCAATACATTGAGGTGAATATTTGAAAGCTGTTGCAAAATTGGGAGGCATTTTAAAGCAGGTTGGTATGTGTTAGAAATTCTTCAGACGCATGATTTCACCGTTTGAAGTACGAACCTTTCTTGGCGTTCATATTACCTGGTACTCTGTATCAAGACGAGGGAGAGGACAAAAATTAGACCTCGCATTGGCATTCCCTCGATTCTCCCTTGAATGTTCATCTTCGGCAAACGGAGCTTGATTTTCTGTTTCGCCTAAGAATATTTCATCAACCTCATAATAAATATGTATGGGTGTTCCGAATAATCTGGGTCATAAGAGCAGTTTATATAAACTTGTTTGCATTATTGTACTAAGCTGAGAACAAATACAACAAGTAAATAAAAATCATAAAATATCTTCCAAATTTTCCGAGTCATATTATCTTCAGCCAAGTTTCTTAGAAAATGTAACTAGAGTATTCCTTCATAATTGTTTATTGTAATAAGGACGGGAAATATTTTCAATACTACGACGGATGAAGTGATCAATATCTTTGCTTCTTTATAAAGATAATTTATTGAGTTCAGTATTCACATCCTATCAGACAACCTAACATTTCCCGAAAACGTTTTTAGACGATCCACTCACAGATGATTTTATGATGACCCTATTTCACCAGAGTTTCCATTTTTGTGAAGCTTATCAAAGGGGACCTATATGGTTAAAGAGAAGCATGAGAAAAAAATGATTATTCCTCTTTGAATGAGATAAATTTGCTCAGGTGTCAGATATCAATCACTTACCACTGAAAAATGCATTTGCATAAGCGGCTTGTACTTTCAGTCAAATTTGGCCAAGTGACCTCGTTTCTTCGAATCGGTTAATGAATTGAATCAGTGCAGTTGAGTGGATTTGTGATGAACACAACCACGGATGTCAACGATATGAAACTGGTCACTAGTATATTTTGAACAATGGTAAAATGAAGCTATTTTACCCGGTTCTTTCATTTTTCTTACATTTTTTGTCACGATGTATTTCTGATAGCAAAGATAATAATACTAAGTTTGATTTCACATCCGACTTGTAAAACCATATTCTGTTTGTAAACCGTGATATACCCAAGCGGCAGTCGTGTTCGGCAAATTTTCTCACGAAATACGACAAAGAAGATAAATATTGATCAATTTGAGTAGTAGATGAATCAGACTGTGTATCTGATGAGTCGTCAAGAAATGTGAAGCACACATAACGAAAAGCTTCACCAACATAACCCCTTCGAGAATGAAATGAGGACACAAAATCATTGAAAATTTTAAGTTGTTAATGAGTTTTTAAGCTAAATTCTGAGTTTTGGATTAATTTTAATTAAATAAAGTATACTGATGGGCTGTTAAAACAGCCCATTAGGCGAACTATCTGGAAGAATTTATCAATTATTTCACTTTGACTTTTCTGACAAATCAGCTTCTAGCTAACTCGTGCATTACCCCGTTGCGTTTTTGGAGTCGTTTATGAGGGTGGGGATAATTTTAAGGACAGAGATATGACGTATACGTTTGTCATAATCGATATGAATCAACTGTACTCGGAAATCATTCATGTTTCGGTGTCATCTTTTATTTAGTAGCTTATGCAGATTTATACAAAGCAAAGACGGACAGTGCACTGAACAAGTCTTATTTACGGGATAGTAAAATCTGACGGACTTCTTGACTTAGGACCTTTCAAATAATCTCTGAAACATACAGGAAAAAGTGAACTTCACTAAGCAAATTCCCCTTTGACAAATCCCTTCAACCTCACGGTTCACTTATCACCTGTCGATGGATTCTATATTTATTGCTACGGGGCAAGCCATAGTCCAGTTCATTTTATCCATGGGAATTCAGCACTGATTTGCCCACTGAACTCGTTGTCTATGTCTTACTTAGTGACGATTAATACCACTGAAGTATATTATACACCTCGATGACAAGTGGTCAACGGTTTTAGCGATGAAGCCCAGAAGTAAATGAATGTGGAAAGCTGTGGTGATGGGTAAATCAAGTCATTTCTCTAAACTAAAATATCAACTAACGGCAGTCAGCGGCTAACAAAGTTAATTGTTTCCTAATTCGTATTTAGGATATCTATCCAGAAGGTTTTTAGCGGCAGAACAATCATTTCCATCTTTCTTGGAATACGAACACAGACCTGACCGATACAACAGACACGGCTGAATGCCCAGATGACCGTCTTCTGTTTGTGTCTTTATGCGAAACCTGGAATCTAGGAGGGCGCGATAACTAGTGTCATCGAGCACTTTATTCGAATTCCATATACACATGCTATTGGTTGCAGACACTGGCTATCTTACTGATCGTTCGATTATTGGAATTAGCTTAGCAATGCACTCCTCTATTTGATTATCCAAACAACCACGTAGAAAACTCCCACTCGTCATCGGTCATAGATGCCTCAAAGTTCCTTAGCATCGATTTACATCATTTTCTGATTGACCCTATTTTATAAAGTCTTCTGTTTTATTCTGTCACATTTGTTCCAGAGAGACGTTTGACTTTGGAACAGTCTGAGTTCATCAACTCAGGACAGCACAAAAAGTCACTGTTACCAATCCTTGCAACACAAACTAATTTGTTCAAACTTGTATCGGGCAATCTCTCGTCTGAATAATTGATTGGTAACCAGGCCAGCTACCATTTGACGGGAATCTGTTTACGTCTTATCAATTTGCTCCCTTGTGTTTCTCGTATAAATTGGCTCAAGCTTTGACCTGAACTCTGGGCGGGCACTGATGTGCTGACTGCTAACTCGCCTTAGTTGTCTTTCGACAATGAGTCAACCCATGCCCTCACAATCGTCTGCGTTTGATTCTTATTTTAATAGAGTCATTTATTCTTGGACGACTCTTTTCCGAGTCGCATCTTGCTGCCTCGTGCAGGCTTAGGCCCGCAGATAGTGATGACGACTTTGAATCCTGGTTTCCACCATGCGTTGGATGTGACGGAAATTTGTTGTCATCGTCGTTATCATTCTAAAGTTTGTATTTTTAATTAAATGATACTCATGACTCCACTGTTGCTTAAATGTATCATTTGAATCAATTTTATTGTTTGAGGGTAATTGTTATCTCAAAGCTCAGGAAGGAATTTCTTCATAAATTAAGTCATTCAAGACGATGTAGTAAGTGGTAAATTACGAATGGCGAAGGCCAGTATAATAAACTGGCTTTGGCTAATCACTTCGGTCAAAAGCGTCGATAAAATCAACCGCAGCGATTTATAGGAAAAATCGCTGGGTTCCCTGATTCACACCACAATGGAATTAAGCTTTGCTCGTATCATCCCCAACTGGCACCCAAATAGATCTACAACACTGTTTTCATTGATGAATGTACTGAAAATATCTTTCATTTTTGGATTTCTACTTGAATAAAGAGAGACGAAATGGGGCGTACAGTGATCTTCCGCTTGAGTTCAGCATATGATGAAGCTGCACCTCAAGTGTGACTCCTCTTTCATAGAGGTGGTCCAAATTTATTATCGATGTGGTCCCAGTAAAGGACTTATCCCCATTGAAAAAGCAATCAGGTCAAATGTGTCATGCCTCTAGTGAAATGTCGGCATACCTCTTTATTCTATATCCGAAAGGCTGTTTGCGATTTCAAAATAGAAATACTATTTCAGGAATAGATTTTCCTCAGAATCAGTTTTGTTGCGTCAGGATGTACAATAAAACAGTTATACGGGTCCTATTATTCAGGCAGCTGAATGTCAGCCGGAGGTTGGGCATCAGATGAGGCATCATGGTTTCCACAGAGACCGATTTCACCAGTTTGACCTGCGGTGATTAAAAGGTCAGTACCGTGGACTTTAGACTTCTCTTCCTCGGGTTCCAATCCCCTTGCCACCGTCGATCACTCGGCAAAAGGTAGCCTCTAATTGACCGCAACCATCTTCCTGAAGTATTGTACCATCGGTGTATGATCAAGAGGAAGAAGACGAAACGAAAAGAAAGGGAAAGCGAACCTCGGTTAGCTGGGGAACCAAAGTTACGTCGGGTAGCCTGTCTTCCAATTCTGGCCGTGCTTATAACTACCATTTGTGGCGGAATTCGTATTCCGTTTGTGTCCAAACTTTCCAGTCCGTAAACAATTCAAGACGCACAGTCAGTCCGTGACTTGTGTTGTCTGGGCTAGGCAACAGTTAAGAATCACTGTTACTTGTGACTGAGAACGGTGGATTTTGTGTGTGTGTGTGTGTGTGTGTGTGTTTGTGTGAGGCTGTTTGTGTGAGCCAGACACCACGGAATAAAATAAGAAAAGAAGGTGTGGGTATGTACGATCATTTGGCAGTCTGCGAGTGAACGGTCTAACGTGGTTATGATCACATGGATCGTGAATGGTGGACGGAAAAATAGGTTGATTAAATTTCAAGAAATGAGAAAACTTGGATTGTAGTAAAAATCAATACCTACACTATCGTAATACCGCCTTGTACCATCGATCGGTTAGATGTAGATGCTCAAGGAAGGGAAAGAAAGGATAAATGAACTACGGAATGTCAAATCGAACGGATCTGGTGATCTTTCTACCAGGCCGAGTGGTAGTTCGTGGTGCTGATTTAGGACGCGGGGAAGTACAGGTTTCCGTGGTGCACGGTACAGGAAAATTTGACTTTAAGGAGGATCTGGGATCAAAGTAGTCTTTATCAAACTAAGCTACTTTGATGAGTTCAATTTTAACGGAATTATGCCTAACGGTTTTTTCAATGAGAAAAAACTTTTCGTTGTCCGCCGTTGACAAGAGTAAACGAAATGCTTGCATCTCGCGACTTATGTATTCTCTCTGTTCTCATGAACTGGATAAAGGGGACCCAGTGTTTCAAATTTTTCGTTGAGAGAAATTACGCTAAGAGGTTCTGAGTAAGAAGGCTAAAGTGGCCGTTTAACGGAATCACAAAAGACGAAAGCGTGAGGTGTTCAAATTCGGGGTACCCAAGCTGGACGAGAGTTGTTTTGAATGGGGACCACGCGAAGGGTAGTCATAACTGGTTGCAAACTGCGAACTAAGTTAGATGAATCTACAGTAACACTAGGAGAATCGAAAAGCTCATCAGGTAATTGAAAGGGAGTGCCAAATATTATGTCGGCGGGAAAAATCCGAAATCTTCTTTATTGGTGGTACGAATAAACAACATGATTAAAGGATCTGTGTCTGTCCACTTGTTCCTATCAGAAATTTATACGAGAGAGGCTTCCAGCTAATGGCGAAATTTCTTGACAATTCCATTTGAAGAGGAGAGATACGTAGTTGTATGAATACGTTTGCATCCAAGGAAAGATCTGATACCACGAAAAAGCTTATTTTGGAAGGAAGCATCTCTGTCCTTGGTGATTGTGTTGGGAAGGACAAATGTGACAGAGAAATACCTGGGAAGCGGTTTAACTAGATGTGTCAAGAACGGGGATGGTCACTGGTCGGTGACTAAAACGGTCAGTGCATGTGAGGAGATAGCTAAATCCATCATTTGTTGACATAGGGCAAACTTCTTCTGAGTGAACACGTGAAAAACTTGTATCAACAAAAGGTAGTTGGGATGGGCGGGAATGCACGTTACAGTTAACTTCGAATTTTTGGCAGAGAATGCAGGTCTGAGTCCAAACACCGATGTCCCTGTCCGTGAGGCGAGGGGCACACTACAATTGGGCATTGAGGTTCAGTTTGGCCCGTGTGCCGGGGTGGGATTTCGAAAATGATGAAAAATTACACCGCGGAACTTGGAAGTAACAAAAGGTCGGCTTTTACTAGTACGAACGTCAAACACAACAGAACCATCTTCATTTAGGAGAGGAAGTTCTTGCAGAGCTACGGTTGATGATGAGCGACAGTGGATTAATTCCTGGTCATTCTTTCGTGCTCGAGCTGTCTCTGATAAGGTGAACACTGAGTTGGACATGTGGCGGAGGCTCGGGCGTGAAAGTGCATCGTCTACCACATTCGAAGATCCTTCGATGTACCTGATGTCAGTGGTGAACTGAGAAACCATTTGTACTTATCACATTTTTTGGGCGAGCATCGATCAGAATTAGTATCTAACGCGTGGGCCAAATGGACTTGATCGGTGGACAACGTGTTCTGATGTCACAATGTGCATATTCCGGAATCACAAGCAAAATTGTCGTCTTTCCGACAAGAATGGAAAGTGGCGATTGTCCAAGCAGATAGCGAGTAGTTCACGGGAAAAAATGTGCCAGCGTCGGTTGGGGTTTCTGGCGGAAACAGGATACAGTTTACCGATGAACCTTTTGGTGAAGACCTACACGGACAACCGTGATAGGCGCATCTGTTGTGAGAATCAGCTCGATTTTGGGGTCCGAAACGAGATAGTGTAGCATAGCAGGATTACGGACAGCCTATTTGGAATTGCCGAACATAGCTTTGAATCCTACAGTCAATTCAACAACTTTTGAGTCGGTTTGAGAGGGTTGGTCAAGGCTGAGGGAAACGAAGTCCAATAGTGAATGAAACAACGGCAGTCTCTCAAAGTACTCAACAATTATGTGGTTGTTTTGGAAGTGGTAAGGGATAAAATACTGTGCATTCGGTCTGGAATAGGAGTTACACCATGTTCATCGATGTGGAGATCGAGAAAATGAAGGAAAGTAACTCCGAACACACATTTTTGGTGATTGATTCAAATGCCTTGTTGGTGAAAACTTGATGAGCTGCTTGCAACGAGAATGTTGTCAATGTGAATAATCTGATGCTTTTATGATCATATTGATCGCTAACGGTGGACGGAAAAGTGGGTTAATTAAAAGCAAAATAATGAGATATTTGGGATTGCAGCAAAAACCAGCATCCACTCTACACACTAATGCCGACCGTGATTTAATGAGGAATCCTATTTTCTTTTTCCGGATCTGCTTTAAACTATGTTTCAAGATAGCGCGTTATCTTACAACGATTCTGTTCCAAATTCCCTACAGCTCGTCGTGTTTGACAGTGTTTCCTATGCTTGTTAATGCAGGTTCGTCGGCACTCAAGAGAGCATCGTGCCGTTTGGAGCTCAACTCCGAAGTTTCACAAAGCTTTCAAACTACCCATACGGTTGGTATTATTCTCAACAGTGTGTTTTCTTTTGAGGAAACCAGATTAAGTACCCACAATCACCCTTCAAAAAGGAACAAACCACAATGAGATGATTCTCAAGGAAAGTTGGCTGAACAAAGAAATTGATCTCGTCGCCCACATTGACGGTTATGACGGTTTTTGGGCGTCTGATCTGCGAACTCAGTGGTGGTGCAAGCAATTTTATTCGTTGCGAGGTGCAAGCCCTCGTCTTTCATCCGAAATAAACTCAACGAAGATCCTTTGCTTTACTATTAGCTGTAGGTCACTTTCTATTAGCTCCTTTCGACATACTGTTTTCACCAATAACGATGTTGCACCCGATATTCTCATTGATGATATCAGACCGCTCTTTAGTGAACTTTCCAGCTACCCCATTACGTCTTGATCAATATTTGTGCCAAAAGGAGGTGACTCCAATAGAGTTGATGTATCCTTTTATTCGTCCTGGGTATTTAAATTTTGTGCACTTCCCGACACGTTATTGTACCCTTTTGGTCTTAGCATTATCTAACTATCTACTTATTTTTTCCTCATGGAAACATGTCCCTTGAGCTATTCTAATCACCGAAATTTGCCTCTGTATTCTGAATTTCATAGGCGAAACAACTCTTTGACCGACATCGTGTACCCCTCGGGCGTTGTGCCTTCATGTCTGAGAATCTGGATGACTTTAGAACAACTTTTGCCTCCAGTGATTCCATTTTTTCACAATGCTTCCTGGACTACTTCAACCCATGCTGCAACTTATGTTGCCCTCTCGAAACCTGTCACGTTAGCCCAGGTGGATTATCCTTCAGTCGCTTGAAAAGGGTTCCGTAGAACTAAGAAAAAAGCGTACAAGTTTGGCTGTCATCAGGCCGTAGAATTCTACGTCTGTTCATAAATACCTAAGTATGACATCTGGACAGTCTGTACGTAGGCACAATGCTAAGTAAGGAGAACTTCCAAGAGATACGGAAAGCTCTGAAACAGTCCAGCTATGCCAAGCCCAAGCTGGAGCTCAGTAAAAAAAGATTTAAATCACCAGTTCAAAGAAAACATCGCATCCTTACTTCCTCCTCTTCCATATCTTGACCCTCAAGAACCCATACCCTCTCAATCTGACTGTATCCATAGAATTCTACAATAAGGTAAGGGCCATTAGGCCGGTGTTCCCAACTTGATATCCTCAATGTTATCAAAAGCCTGCTCATTCGAAAACACAATTTCTGACCAATCCATTTAATCGTTGTGTGGATTTTGTGGTGATTCCTAATTTTTGGAGAAAAGTACGAATTGCAAATGCGCCACGAAAAGATCCAACAAATATCGTCCTATAATCTATACACATGCTTTGCTGAAAGTACTTAAGGATGTACTCTTCTATCGTGTAATTCTCTAAGTCCGCTCTCTCGACCCAGTACTGCTTACCTGTAAGCCCTCTGTATCAAACCCTGCTACCATCGGCTCTATGGTAGACTCCACTGTTTCTGCTCTTGTTCAGAGTGGCCGCCCTGTTGGGCTACTTTCCTGGACTACTCTAAAACGTCTGACTTTTTTCATCGCAGTACTCTCCAGGGTATTCCGTTGTTAAACGTCGTACTGGGAACATATTTAATGACTGTTTAGCTAAACATGTACTGTATTTCTTGTGGCATCATGCCCTCTTCTGTTCAAGATTTCTCCGGTGGCTTTTCTGGGTACCACTTTGTTCTCACTCCTACACTCGCTTTACTTCAGTAAGCTCCCAGTTTTACCTAAGCCCACTTGCTGTGAATACGTGGATGATTTCGTCCACGGATGTCCCTATAAAGAAAACGATTGTTTAAATATTCTTCAAAACAGTCTGAATGAACTTTGTTGCTGGTCTACTTCTGATTTTCAGTCTCTCAACTTCATAAAATCGGTGCATGTGCCCTCCAGTTTCAATGTGATTCAAGCTAACAAACTTTCTATTCACACCTACACATCTTTTCATTGATAACCAGTAACTTCATAATGCCTCTTTCAACAGTTACCTAGGCATTACTCCCACACAAAACCTTTGTTGGACTAGTCATGTTGAGAGTGCTTATTAAAGTCAGGAAGCTTTTTTTCCAAATGTTCAAAAACTTACTGTACTTTACACTATTCTACTTCAGCTTGTAACCTTTTGCTTTCCCTCTATTTGGCCCTACGGCCGCGTTGTTATCTTTCACGGCTTAAAAAAATGTCTTTCATCTTATTACCATGCATCGGAAATTGCTTCCTCGCTATAGCAACATTATTAAAGATATTATTTCTGACCTCCAAGAAATTTTATGCATGAAATAATGACTCAGACACCAAACACAATCTTTGCTCGACACTCCGAAGTAGTCTCTTACCTTTTCACACTTCCCTCGGGCTTGTCCACACAGAGAGACAGACAAATCCCTTTACTTCTTCACATACTTGTAGAATGCGATCAATGTGTCCTAAGTAAGCGTTACATCTGAACGGACTGTGATGATACTGCGGAAGACTTAAGAGAATTTTCGCAAAACTTATTTAGGCGGATAACAGTTGAAGATTATTGAGTTGCGAGTCCACTATATAGCACCCAAGTGTGTAAAATCTTACCAAGTTACTGGACTGGACGAGTCGGAATAAAATAACATTGGCATTCAGAGATGTTGGGCATATGGTATCAAGTGGTGACCCGTGATGCTGCTGTGTTGAGACTAATTCTTTGTCTCCACGACCGTATTTTTCTCAGGTTTTTTAAAATGTTTTCTGGTTTCAAGGGTTTGTTGCATGATCGAGGGCGCTGCTGAGAAATAGCCATTATGTACACAGGTTAATGGTTCTTTGGTCAAAAGGTCGATAGCTAGAACAATGATAGTAACGTGGACATGATGGTATAAAGATTTCCTGGAGAAAACTGTATGCATGATACTATGAGATAAAGCACTTTTTCAGGTGAAAAATAGCAAACAGACGTCATTTCTTCTTTTATTTTAAAGGTCTCAGCGAAAATAGCCAAGTTTATTTCTTGCTGGACCGTCGGTCTGTTCGCAACCGATGGATGCGTAGATCATTATTTCTTTCCTGCACCGTCGGACATTCGCAAATTATACATCCTGCGACCGTAAGCCCCACAGGTTGTTGCCTCCTAGTGAGACCAGGTCCCTTTTGGTCTTGTTTTATTTCGTGTTTCACTTATCCGTACATATCCTAGTCAGGTACGCTCAGATTACAGATCAACATTCAAAGTACTTGTTGTTTGCTTCTGCAATAATTATGATAATATTATTTTTTCTCAGTGCAAGTGATTTGCCAGCAAAAATCTTGAACATCAAATTTTTGAATTGTGCCCTTTAAGTATTAAGGGATTGTATATGGAGTAGTATCAGTGCCATCGCAAACCGTGTGCGATTGCTCCATTTTGCCTGAGCCACACTTGGATTGTTTAACGTAAAGCTTGGCTAGCAGTGAACATACTCAAGTATAAATGTTTTCTCAATTATTAGTAATGAATGACTTCCTTTATACCTCCACTTGACAGGCGTCTATTATAACATTCGAGTGATTAGTAAATGCCCAAAGACGATATTGCCTTGTTTCCCTCGGGGAAGATTGTGAGACAAATACGATGTCAATATCTGGTGCTTGGAAATAAGCACTTCACATTCTTATTCTGTTTGCGATTCAGTGAATAAAACACGAATGATGACTGCAGACATGGATGAAATTGGAACCTTAAATACACTGCAGCCTAAATTGGTTGTGTTAGTACAGAAAAAAAAACGATGGACCAGGTAATGTCTTATACGCAAAGGTTTAATATTTGGTTACACAACGCCGTCGAAAGTGATGATGGTAGTGGGTAGGCTTTCCAGTTACTGTGAGTAGCCTTTCTCACGATCGCTGCATGGTCGAATGGATGCCACTAACATCACCGATGAATAAACGGCTTTAAGGTCAACCCTGATGGGACGGAGTCCTATTGTATTGAGCAGGCTCCTTAAAACCATATTGATGTTCGACTAATGTA
This sequence comes from Fasciola hepatica, assembly GCA_948099385.1. Lineage (NCBI taxonomy): Eukaryota > Metazoa > Platyhelminthes > Trematoda > Plagiorchiida > Fasciolidae > Fasciola > Fasciola hepatica. Next base: position 2,568,195 of record CANUEZ040000060.1, on the reverse strand, counting down.
AGTGAAGGATCCTTTTGATGTAACTGCTGGGCCTTGGATTCATATAGTCTTCTTCCTTTTGCATTTTACAGATCGGACACAAGCATCTCCCGCGGAATTACGCTGATCCTTGCATATAACTATCTCCTACCATCATCGTGCACGCACATACACGCTCACAGTTTGGCACCAAATGGTTCTGTAATATTATTCCGAGATCATTCGATTATACACCAGTCTTCAGGAAGGTCACCCGCGGTAATCGAAAAGTTGACTGACTACCATTATTTCCGACAACGCCGTCAATGGACACCAAACGTTTATACAGAAAATGTTACCTGCCTCAACCTTTCCGATAATCGATGTGAAACTGAGACTCCGCTTCATGGATCTTTTTGTAAACAATCCAGATAAACAACAATTCAAATCATTCCCACCAACGATTATCAAACGTGACGGTGATAGTCGAACACTCATCGCCACATCTAGACTATAGGGACCTTTACTCCCCAGGTCACCCCCTATTTCACATAGCTAAGACGATGACCTGTAATCCGGACAGAGCACTCGACTATCATCTCATCATGGGCACGTATAGCATTCATTGAAAACAATAATCCACTCCGCAGCGCAGAGTTCTCAACTAGTTCAGTGATACCTTTTTGCAACTGTTTATACTGGTAAAATTGTTTCAGTACTTTAAGATCAAAGACTTTGAGCTTCGTAGCGGTAATGGAATCTTGTGAAGCCTGAAATAACCCCGACTGAGCAGTCGACAGGGTTACCACAATCCATCTGAATAACCACATATATGGGTTCAGAAATAACATATGAGATATCTCAGCTGAGTGCCGCTTGATCACCGTCCACGTGAATCCGACATAAAAAATATCCACACACATTGTTTCTCGTAACATTGAGGATACCATAACCAGCTGCGATTAGCCAGTTTGTTTCTGCCACGTGTCGATACGAGGTCTACTTCACTTTTAGGGTCTTTCCATCCACGGTTTCCTAAAAACTACTATTAACAGATATATCTATCGAATGGTCAACTATGCCATATTCCGCCATCACACTGTTATCCTTTTAACTGTAAGGCTACAACTCTGTCTTAAAGGAGCCTGTTTTCTGTCTCGCGTTCATGTGTTATTGCACGTAATTCACGAATAGGTTCATTTTCGTCCGAAGGGACAGCGAAAGTTAAAAGGCCATTCACTTCAAGATGAGCTGATAAATTCTCTCACGCAATCAGAAAACAAATCTGCTTTTAACTGACATCATTCCCAAAATTTCCAACCCAGTCGATGTTACCCATGAGTAGTTTCGCACAGCAGCAAAAAATGTCTGCATTCAGGGACGATGCTTGCCACTAGGATACACGGATTCTCGTCGTTGTGCCACAAACTGGCTATGACAAGGAGCTCAACACAATCCTTCGGGGTGGAGCTCGTGAATCTCCTTGAATAGTAAACGTAAAATCAAGTCACAATGACTAATAAGCAAAAATATCAAAAATAGCTTTCTTCATTTAGGCGATGTAGTCTGTCCGAATAATCTCCCAGAGCACATGGATGGCAAAGGAATTTGGACGAAATAGCCAAGAGCTCATCACTCGGTTTGACTGATGAGAAATATCAACTTTTAAATGGGTCAATCAGATCTTCTACCGGGAACAAACACCTGGAATGAATGAAATCTACTGTTCACGGGCTTCACGCTGTTATACGGAACACGTCAAATATGCAAAGAAGAAACATTGAGTGGTAGGTTTTAAGCCCTAACCACCAACGGAAAAGGCAGTAGATAGCCAATAAACTTTATCCTGGAGCGCTCAGTGGAAGTTCAACAATTCACAAGCCACAAATTACTCGGAAGTTGAAAGGTATCCAAAAACTACTCTTCAAAGGTAAAGATGTCAGCCGACTAAGTAGTAGGCGCTTGAAATCAGTCAGCAAATACATTTCCCAGGCAAGCAGTCCGGTCATCGTGGTGGAAAAGACGTCTTTTCTTTGACTTGGATCAAACTGTGTTTATCGACGCACACAAAGATTCTCAATCACTTATAAAGAGAGAACAGACAGACATTCACGTCACCGAATGGTTGAACATAGTCCAGTGTGGCTTCAAAAGGCGATACTTAGTTATAACAGAACGACGAATTCATGCATTAGGCGAGAAACGGTCAGGCCATCAATTAGGCGACATCTAATGAAGCAGAAACATTTTCTAGCTCCACGGCAACTCGACTGAGATCGTACTCTAGACAGTGATTGTGATGCCTTCCAGAATTTTCCCGGCATATAGTCCGAGATCCCTGGTATATTTAAGATATATCAGAGCATTCAGGAACGGCACGAATTTATTCACATTTTATTCTTATTTGGCTTGACTCGATGCTTTACTACGAGTAGTCAGTCGTGAGTGACCTTGGATGTCGAGGTGAAACAATCTGTGCTCTATGAACTGGGACTTATCAAGGTACGGAAATATGATATACTAGGTGAATTTAATCATCTTGGATCTTATTTAAAACAATGCTTATCCAAGTATTTCCACAGGTCGCTTTTGAGTCAATACAGCACTCACAAACTGCCTCAATGAAAAGGTTCATATATATTCTCTAGTGATTGGGAAATCTGACATTCTGTGTGGTTTGTATTTCATTCTGAACGAAAATTATCTAACTGAACAAAAAACCGAAATTGTAGTTTGCATCAACGACCATCTTGATTTCAAATTTAGCTCGGTGTCTTTCGTTCATAGAGCGTATTTGGTTCGGAATAAAGAAGCGAGCTGGCAGAACTTAAGTTCCTCGGTACTTCACTATGGAAAACCAAATTTGGTTTACAAGGGATCGCATGCTTGAATTTCGTACAAAGGATAATTTTCTAGTGGTTTAGTATATATGAGAGCATCACTTACTAAATAATCTATGAACAAAACTTCCGCGGAAGCCATTTGCACGGGCTGAAGACCCGGTTTACCTGAGAAAGATGATTCTGTACGCATTGTGCTCAGAAAGCTGTGCCAGAAATCCCTGTGTACTGTCTAGCAAAAAATTTCCCCATTCAATATTACTGCCTTTTACAGGGAAGGATGAAGGTAATTGAAATGTGCAAGTATCTGTTGACCTGAGGCTTGCACTGAATGCCCCATAAAGGAGAGCATGTACAGCATTCTCCGTTGAATTCAAATCCCAAAGCTCGTCACTTTGACAATCGGTTTATTATCTCAAAGATGTCTTAGACATTTCCATAAAAACGTCAAGCCTGATAACGATATCTCAAGCTTACCAAGAATACTATTCATTTGGGACGGAATAAACCTAGGAATGCCTCTTATCGATTCTCAGCGGGAGGTATCACGAATAGGGTAATTCGTCACCGTTATAACTGAAAGGTTCCTGTGATTCAGCGAAATGATGTCAACCGGAAATCTAAGAACTGGTGTGACCGACGCGATCAGCAGAGTGGTAGCTAAAGTCAAAGATGCAGTTGTATCAAACGGATATCTTGGCTGACTTATTCACGCAAGAAAAAACTCAAGTTTATTTTTCGATCCAATCTGAAGGAGACTTACCAGCTAATATTATTAGGAAGCGGCCCCATTGTTGTGTGAACAGTACTTATCATGCTTCAGATCTATGTCTCTTTTTAACTCTAACCTAGGTTTATTTCTTTGATAACACTAGCTCGTATTTGGAAACACTACTCCAGTTGACTTAGTCGTGTACTAGCAAAGGTCATCAAATCAGAGAGCTTTTGGCCAACACCAGCCATCCGTCTGCAGAGCATGAGTATTCGGACCTCTGTTCACAGTCACGGGGTTACAATCGAGGACAAGTGTTTGTCTACTATCTCCAGCCAAAGGGATTGCTAGTGATTTGAAAAATCTGTTCTCTGCCTCGAAAGAAAACAGTCCATCGGAGCCCTAGACCCACCATGTCCGGCTGTGATAAAATTGACGACACAACATATTTTGTGAGACTTTTACACTGTTTAAGTTGGACACACTATTCGACACACGTGAATTTGTGTGTTCTCCCCTACTTCGTCCAAGTGCAAACGCATTCAAACCGTATTATTACAGTGCTTCCACGAACCGTTTTCAATACACAACGAAAGATCGCAGATACAGATGCCTACCATGTCTGCAATGGACAGGATGTAACACTTTCTGTCTTCAGTCCCAACTATGAACAGCGTAAATTGGTCGGAACGTTTCGGCCATGTTCACTGAGTAATTAAAATCAACGCGATTCGAACGCAACACTCGCGTTCGCTTTAATTGCCCTAGTGTTCAACCAAGTTGGATGGTGCTCACGAACGCGTTCGGATATGCGTTTGGTCATACGACCAACGCGCGTGATTCCACTGGAACAGGACATGAGCGCACACAAAATAAGATGGCAGAATCTGGTGCCCAATGCAGTATACGCAGCACAGAAGTGGAATGGGTTTGAACAAAATTTGAAGCTTTGCAGAATAAAAGATGTATTCATTAGCTCCTGTTAGTTCATCCATTAGGGTGCTACATTTAGTTGGCATGTTGTTTCATATTGACCTCATCTTAATACCTGCTTCCTTGATTCTTTCATTAAACTGTCCCATTTTCCCACTAATCAGATTGAAGGTAAAAATGCAGTCATGATAATAGTAATATTTACGATTGTCGAAAAGTCACATTAAATTCGAAAAACGAACTTTTTTCCATGTCGTTCAAGGTGAGATGTCTTTCTGTATTCTTTATGTAATAATTCACTGCCAATAATTGCATATACTGACCATTTCCAATCTCCCAGATTTTACAGTCATGCGTCATTTTTAATCACAAATTTATGCTCTAGAACTGTTGCGGATTACAGTGTGGATTTTTTGAAGAATATAAACTTCGCTAGCGTTTAACAGCTTGGATCCATTTGTAAGATTTAGATGGTATCAGCTTTTCTATTCCGAACCTGCAGGGTTCTAGAAAATTCACGCTGAAAAGCAACTTACTCCGAAACCGATACCCTTTGACCGGTTAATCCTTTCGCTGTAGAATAAAGTAAGCAGTTCAGTGAAAAGTGGGTGTTCCAAATTTGAGTTTGAGGTTTACATAAGAAGATGTCGAGCATAGTTTTCGACATGTTGTGCACTTACATTTGACAGAAAATAATAAACAACAAACACTCACTGATTATCTCATCAATCCTTCAACGAGCATGATGATAACGGTTTTGTTTCAAAGAGCTAATAGAACGAACACCGACATTCTGAACTTCTAGATGTAATGCATTGGCTAAAATGATACATGGCAATTCTTCTTCCAGTAGTTTGTCACACGGCTTCACGGCCTAATTAGTTATCGAAATATAAAACACGCCTATCCTGATATGATTTTGAGAAGAAAACAGAATTGCTGGATCGCACGATTTATTTCCGGACTTATTTTGCTGCGTCTCCACTGATGTTTCCTCGGAATGGCAAACATACATAGTCCTATTTTGTGAGAAATACAGTCATTTGCAAGCAGTTCAACTTTGATCAACAAGATAGAGAAAGGATGGCGGAGAAATCCTTCTACTGGTCTCCCTGAACCTGAAAAATTGCGAACTGATGTTTGTGTACAGTATCCGAAATGACTTGTCGCAGTCGGCCTTGTGCTTTGTCTTTGGGACTTGTCTTGCTATTGATGATGCCGATATTTTGTACATCATTTGATTTACATTGACCCATTTATTTGACCCAGCTTGGAACGTGTTCTGCCACGCTGTTAGGTAACTGCCCTCTTTTCTCCTGGTATAGGTTGCTCCTTTCTCAGATAAGAATTTGTAGAGTACATCAGTTGTTCGTGGTGACCTTTTCACGCTGGTTCTTCTCGGTTTTTTGGGGGATTATTTTCAGGAACCAGTCGCTTCGGGACCCTGTTCAACGGTGACTGAATTAAAATAGCCCACTGCTTTTGTTCATTATCTACTTAATTTTTAAATGGTATTGGCGCCAACATGCATCTAGATAAATATCATCCACCCATTTTTATCTTCGTGGGAGATCGCACCATGTGAGAATCAGTCCATTGGTAACCAGTTGGTGAAAAACATTGTAACTGAAGTATAGTTTCCTACTCTAGAAAATCCTGGACACTTAAGAGAACGATAGGAGTGTTTTGTGTTTGATTGGCTGCAAACGATCGATACCCGATGAAAAACAAAAACAACGTACATCGTACGCGTTAGTTAAAGGAAACAATACGAATTTTTTTGAGGCGTATACAGGTTTATTTCACGTCTATAAAATCAGCCTCAGGAATTTCAGTTCAGGTAGCTTGTTATTCAAAAAGAAACGTGTGCATATTCTTTATTCAATATGTATTGAATGAAAGCGTAAAGTAGTTCACTCTGATTCGGACAATAAGCAAACGCGATGTTACGGGAAAGGTGAACGCCGAGAACAATGCCATGATCAATTTATTCGGGTAGTCCACGTGAGAAAAGAAAATTAGGCAGATGCTCTGGGTGCTTTGTTCTCTAATCAGTTCAAAATGAATTGTGTTTGTAAGGAGAGGGCTTGGGCTTTGGGAATAATTGAGTCACTGTGCTATCCGATGGCATATACACACGCACACACCATATGTTCAAGCATAGTCAAGTGTTAGATCACAGGTAGCGCGTTGGAAATGAGATAAAGTCTGACTGGAAAAATCTCATCTACGGAGTGAGGCAAGACAAGACTGGATCCACGTGGCGCTTTTGTCTTACACGGAAAAAAACACGTTGGATAATGTTGGAGTAATAAATATATACATCTCGGTCGTGGACGAATAAAACAAATACTGTGTATTATGTCCGTACGAGAAGAAATGAGAGTATACACACTATGCTTCTGGCATATAGAAAAAAGAGAAATAAATATGGGAATCGAACAGAAATAACAGAAGAATGTGACTTCGGATAATCTCGCGTGGAGGACGTATTCCACTGCGCACATTAGGAATTGTCAACTGGAATGAATATAAGGAACCGCATTATGTCCCATTCAAGTAAATAAATACCGGCATTGAAATTCAGTGAATGGTGAACGAAATATCTAAATGGTTAGTGACTGAGTGGAAACATAAAATACAGCGTACGAGTAGTATTTAAATGTACTCTCCCTCGCTTCTTGCCCCTCAAATCAGCGTATCGGTTATCGTGCGAATACGTATAAACTAACGGTTCATATTACCTGACCAATGCTCAGTCCCATTTAGTGATATCCACGACTGATCCTGATTGTCTGACCGACTGGTTGATTCTCCTAATATTAACTATTTCACAATGATCCACATAATCTTTCCGGCTATCTTTTCCCGACTGCGCCTTGCCGGTGTTTTGGTCCTTTTGATACGTCCCCGTTGTGCTTACTGTGCATGCATGGATCAGAATTTGATACAGATGAGACCTAAATACACCTTCTAAAAGGTTGGAATCTATCAAAGAACTCTACATTCATTGTAATCACCTTTTGTATTAGACTTATATCACTGACTCATTGTGCGATGAGATTTGGTTCAGAGCAATTTATCTTATATATATATATATATATATATATATATATATATCACTCGCCTAATTTCAGGCTGTTTGCCAAACAAGACATGGTACAACAGGGAAGGTGTACTGGAGTGAGATTCCATGATTTGTTGTTTGTGGGCGCAATACTGTCCCAGATTCTTGGTAAAAATCATACGGGTTTCAGATGAGTTCAGCTGTGACATGGAAACCTAGTGCGATTTCGTATTACCAATTTTCTTTCCTTCAGACCCAGCTTCACATACAGTCGGGCACAACATAAGCTTGTTTTTTTTTATCTCTGACCAAGAATTCCAAAGTTAACTTGGTCCTCCTTGTGAAGAAATGCCCTGCCCGTTTTAAGTCGTCTTTCACAGTCAAATGACAGACAGCTGAAAAAGTTATCTATGTGAAAATTTTTCCCAGGTATCAACATTTTCCATTCCTGGTATTTCTATCACGTGAGTGTGAGCATATCAAAATTCACATACCGCATGAAATAAAAAAAGCGCCTGTACTAGAAGGCAGTTGAAAGTATCACTAATGATTAGAATGTTGTTGTCTTAGTCGGCATATTCGATGTCTTCAAAACCATCGCAAAAGATACAACTAACCGGAACTACGCCCGTGTTCATCTGTTCGCAGAAACGATATTTTGCCTCCCATGAGTGGGTTGAGGTTGAGTGCTGTTGCTAACGGGACCTCCAATCGCATCAGTGTAGTTTTGATTTGAAGCTCGCATTTTCGGTGAGGTAATTTTCTGTTGGCTGGTGGTCAGCTGAGCCCGATAATCTTGAGCCATACCCGGTGCCCGCTGCTTTGGCTGACGTGGAGCCTGTGTGCGAACTGGGATTGGCGGTGGAACGTCTGCGTCCACTTCCACGGGCTCTCGACGGCCCCAGTCAGTGTTTAAACTAGTAGTCTTTTGTGAATCTGGTTGGTTATCATAGTATCCGTGTTCCGGATGCTCGCCTGATTTCATCCATGCAATTGCTGTACTTTCTTGTGGTAGCGGTTTAGGGGAGCTTATCAAATCGCTTCGTGTACTTGATCGATAAGGGATCAACAATTTTGAGAGATGTTTTTCAATCAGTTGCCTAGAAATGCGAAAACAAAGCAATAGTTGGAATAAGAAACAATCCTTCCAACCAGTAGTCGGAATGCCCCATGCCAAAGTCTGGGGGAATGCTTAAATCAAGGGCCAAGTAGGCTTTCACTTCTGTTCAATTAGATTAGGTAAAATTCATACAGCACTTAGCTAATCCGGAAAGTGTTTTAAATCTAGTTTTACGCGCACTCAAATCAGATGAACTGGAATTCATCAAAGAACCACTGGAATCAAGAGAAAAGACCCAAATTACCGGTGTCTGAAAAGCATCCAGTTCACAGTTTTCAGATGCCACGACTTCTGAGTGGTTAGCATTACAACTAGTCACTGGTTTGCCATTTGAAATCAAAAATAGTTTGATTCATTGGCCTGATGCGACATTCCAGCTAATCTCCTCCGTGAATGTCGTTCTGCGTGGTTGCCTAAATGTTTAACTGAAAATTTGTTTTCATGTAATATGTTGCGGCCTGGCAATAAAACTACCCGAAAACATTTTATATTTCTTTCCATACATTTTTTTGTAGCATGCTTTGAGCATCTGATAAAATAGTTAGCTGATGGGATAGTTGTGGAGCTATGAAATGGTTTAGCCCACGATAAGAACACTGCCGTCTCCATTAGTGCTGAACATGCTCCAAGGCACTGTGCAATTATTTACTTCGGACTGGCGAAAATCATCTGCAATGCATGTCTGCCGAGAACAAACTGGAGCTCAAACGTGACTTACAACCATTCTGGTGCAACACCAATACCGTGTACATCTCACAGTATATATACGAATGAAAATGATGGTAGTACTATTATTATATTCGTTTTTCGATATAAGTGTGACAGATGTGACCGCGGTCAGCCTCCATAATCCTCCGCTAACAAAACACGATATTTATTCATAGAATCTATTATTGGTATAAGGAGCCTGGATCTCATGTAACGGAAGACCCTCTTGTATTTTTCCCATCCAAAAGTCCAACGCCACGAGCCGGAACCGAATTGGTGACACCCCGCTTACCGGACAGATACTCCACCAACTGAGTTTTCTCGGTACGTCCACTCAGGCATCGATGACCAACTGCCTGCTGTTTTTTCATGAAATGTTCATTTTTTGTTATCCACAAGCGACTGACCATACCGCGATAGATCAGCTGACAGAAAATCTGCCCGGTGAGCGGAGTTTTGCCATTTCGAATCTGGCTCATGGCGTTGGACTTTGGGCACGCTACGAGAGCTGTTCTTTTATGAAGTGCTCATCTTTTTAAAACACAGGTGAAGATTTCCCCTGATAATAGAACACTTTCTACAGGTCTGATTGGAACGTGTTTTTGTACTCAAATGCAAGGATGTCATTTGTCGGTTTCAAATATCAGGGGCTTTTGCTGTATCACCATTGTCTTAAAAAAAGCTATACGACAGAATGAGCCCAAACGGCTTCCCGCCTTGCGATTTACATTGTGTGAAAACGCTCGTCGAATTGAAACTTATTTCACCAGCCTAATGTCACGCATATATCACGGGTATTAGCTAGAGAGGGCAGACAATTTAACGGTTTTGGAAGTGTTATGTGTTACGTTTACAGTGTTCTCCGTGGAATAGCTTGAAAGATAAAAAACTAACAAACATTATCGTCAGGAACTATATCCGAGTTTGACAGTTTTCATTAGTAAGCTCCTCAAGATTTTTCCGGTAGATTGAGAGCCTTACTGTGTTCGCCCCTGAACGGTTTTTTGCGATTTAAGGGAGAAAATAGAAATTCATATTGAGCACTGTTACCTAACGTAACACGCCACACTCATGTACCAAACAACAAACGTTGTGAGAAATTCAACCAACTATCTGCAGTTATATCACCTTTTCGTGATGACAAACTCGGTTATTGGCATGCTCATTCACTTCGACTATATTCATCTGGTCTGCTAAACGCGAACACCATGTATCCTTCTCGGCATGGTGAATTCATTCCTGTTAAGCAGGAACGAAAACAGAATGTATCAAGACAAACCAATACTAATGAGTGCACAAAGGAGAAATTCAAAATACAACTTTTCCCATCAAGCTTTGGCCAAAATCTGCAATTCTTTAGCAACGACCCACAATTCTTTAGCTTTGACGTACAACCTTTAGCCATGTCGCTGCAAGCCAGTCAGGCCATAAGTATCAGAATATAATAACATCGAGAGATATTGGAACAATTTATTATTATTTTTTACAAAGATTGGTGTTACAAAGCTGATGGAGCAAATGAGAAAGTGTGACGATCATATGCTGCGCAGCTGACCGTGGTAATGGTATCAAATGATGCACTGCAAATTGATTGGAGAAGGTTTAAACGATGTGCCCGTGTGTTCGAACCATGTGGCACAGCTCCTGTTAGCGTTGCTACTTCAGTGATAGTAATGATGTCAAATGTTGCAGCATAAATAAATTGATGACTTTGGCGGGAGTGTACTTACGATAACGGCGTATATTTGTCTCGGAATTTCAATGTACCCACTCATCTAAACTTTTAAGGAACCGAACCTTTATTTTGTTCCATCATACCCAATTCTGATATTTGTCTGTGACTTCAAATGGAAGACAAGCACTGTTTGGTACATTACTGTTTTTACTTACAGAAATTCCTGTCTGTGACATTTTACCTTCTAATGAGGAGACTCTTTGTCGATGGGTTGATATTTCGTTCGGAAGCAGTCAGGCGGTATAATCACACCGCAGCCGTTTGTGATAATATTCTCCCTACTTTACCAGGCACCAAACATATCACCTCTTGACCATATGGAGAGCATTATTATGGATGAGAAGCAAAGATCGTACCTTTTCTTCTTCGCTGAAGATCGACAGAGGATAATCAAATGCGCAAGAAGGGGAGATAATTTAAAGGACACTGCCACATACCTCAACTTCAAGATCAAAACATGCCGTGATTTTCCAGCTACAGATCGGGAAAGAGCATTCACACCTGGGTCTTACAAAACGAAGTTCAACGACGAGTTTGTCAGGTATTTGTGTCAAATGGCGGATGAAAACCCCACAATCACATTGAAGCAGTTGAAAGAAAGGATGGAGAAGGATTTCCCAAGCACAACAGTCAGCAAGTCATCCCATGATCAATTGTTGGATGGGTATCACTATTCACTTAAGAAGGTGACCATTCGAACAGTGGAATGAAACTCAGAGGCAGTCAGATCTAAATGAGCAGAACATGCCGATAGGCTGCAATGCTCAGGTAATGCAACTTTGAGGTTGTATATTGATCAAACCAACTACAACATATGTTGTCGTAGCTATGGGCGCTCAAAAGTAGGTAGTTAAGCCATCTGACGTCCACTCCCAAGTGAAGGGTCTAACTTGAATATATTAGCCTGTTCATCTGTCGCCGGTATCTTGACGTATGATTGTCTTACAAAGATTATATGGTACATTTTCAAGGAGTTTCTCTCATACTGCTCAGCGTCCGTTGCTACTGAGCAACCTGGTGTTTCAGCAGTATTTATCCTCAACAATGCGCCCGTTCATGAGACGACTATGAAGACACAATTACATATCTATCAATAAATAAGTTTTCTCCCACTTTAAAGTCAATTTTTACAACCCGCTGAAAGAGGTATTCAGTGAATTCAAACAGGTAAAATTTTTGCTATTTTAATTTATCTATATTTTTAGTATAATAAAAACTGGTTCACCGAAAGCACAACAATACTAGGGGCTGTGCCACGTGGTTCGAACACACGGGCACATCGTTTAAACCTTCTCCAATCAATTTGCAGTGCATCATTTGATACCATTACCACGGTCAGCTGCGCAGCATATGATCGTCACACTTTCTCATTTGCTCCATCAGCTTTGTAACACCAATCTTTGTAAAAAATAATAATAAATTGTTCCAATATCTCTCGATGTTATTATATTCTGATACTTATGGCCTGACTGGCTTGCAGCGACATGGCTAAAGGTTGTACGTCAAAACTAAAGAATTGTGGGTCGTTGCTAAAGAATTGCAGATTTTGGCCAAAGCTTGATGGAAAAAGGTGTAGTTCTGAAATAAAATTGCTAACAGCGAATTGCGTTCTACTTTCTGAATGTGCTTCGACGCACAGAACATATTTTTGCATCGATACTTCGAAACTTCCGTCCAAACGCCATGAGCTGATATTTTAGCGGCACTCCTCCACAGGTTCACCATAGCATGATTCGCAATGACGAGCAAATGTTTCTTCTCTCGAAGAATCAGACAATCAACTTGTTCTGTTAGAAAGAATAATTTCCTTGATTGATGAGAAATTCTCTTTATAAAAGGCTCCACGCATACTGAACAGACTCACCTCGCTTGATGATTGGCTGTTGGAATTTGCATGATGGTGGCTAACGTCTCTATGTTGAAATCTGGATCGAGAGCCATCCAACCACCGTGGACACCGGAATCTACCAGGTTCTCGGCAAACTCATCCAGTCCGATCTGTTTCACCCATCGAATCACTCGATCATTGGTCCAAACAAGCAAATCTACAGCGGAAGCATGCAAATTAGGATTTCGAAAAATGATTGAGATAGTTATTCTTGCAGTTGTTGTAACATTATTACCAATGTCCGCAACAAAAATGAATGTGACTCATTTTAAGGAATAATTGGAGAATGTTTATTTACAAAATTGAGAATCACGGAATTTTCCAATGGTCAGTTCTTACAAGACTGCATGTGGAAGACACAGATCTATTTATTTGGTAGCAAAACAGCAGATCTGTGTTTGCCATATAACGTTTGCCAAAAAATGAGAATGTTCTTCAGGGAACCTCCACAAATTTCGTCAGTAACCCTTCTCAACTCAGATCCTTCAAACAACGAGGTAACCAATAAACCTTGATAAATAACGAATTCTCAAAACAGCAAGACCTCTAAATACTTCGTGATGGACTATAGCCTTTCATCAGTATCTCTATGCTTTGACAACAAGTTGTCATTCGTAAGTTGCCCTAAGAAGGGGTATTTTGTTGACGAGAGGTAAGACAGAACTATCGATTTTTCCATGAATACCTTGATAAAGACCGCAAAAAATAATCGTCACGTTAAATTTCGATGTTACTTTAGGCAACAGCAATAATCGCAATTATCATACAGATTTCGTTTTTGGTACAAAAAACGAGCATCGAAAATGCGTAATTCCTCGACCAAATTCACAATGATCAAATAACTTTTCCGCTATACAAAAACCCTAGGTTTTTCGACTAGTCGTTTGATGCCTTATATAATTTGTCTTTCACAGAGGGCCTTATGCTCTATTTAGGAACAGCTGAACCGTCTCAATAGCCCTGCGCATCAAACATATGACCTCAGATTTAAATAATTTGGTTACTGTTGAAGATATCCCAATTTACACTCAAAACCTGTCTTGACATTTGAAAACTGTCGGTGTTACGTCTGTAATGGCGGATCACACTGACCGAGCTCGCCGCATGTGCCAGTTAGCCCGGGACACTCACCAATGTCCTCAGTGATGCAGCCGTTTGGCTGAGCGGAGTAACCGCATTTATCCCCTCTCTCTCTCTCTCCCATACACTCATGTACAATTGTCGACAAAACGGAAGATCACCAACCCAACTGACAGACAGCGGACAGCCGCAAGCGGACACACGCGAGCACACCACCACACAGGGACACGCGCGCTTTCATGGTTGTGACTTTGAGCGCGAGGATGCCGGGCTGGGCGCATATCAATCGCCCCTAGCGGGTGGTGTGTCAAACGGCGATCGAATGGAGATGACGGAGCAGAGGGGAATGGTTAAACAATGGAGAAAGTACAACACAATAAGACGATCGCAGGCGAGCTGGGTGCGCGAAATGATTTTCGTTACAACTACATTTTAATAAGGCGTGATTGATATTTCCAGTGAAATTGTTGAAATCTAAGATGGGATTCTTTCCCGGAACATGAATCAATCGACTTCACCAGATTGGATGATTCGAAGTCAAGCATGCGTGAGTGAGCTTTTTGTTTTATTTTGTTTATATCTAGACGTAGGAAAAGTGGGAAAATTTCGAGGTTACCACATGAACTGCTGAAGGTCGTTTTGAATCTACACCAATTTAACATCAAGTGAGTCCCATACAACTTCAGGTAATGCCATCAATTTCGCCGCGGTCCAAATGTCCCTACGTGCCATGGCCTTCATTCATAATATCAACTTCCGTAACATCGATAAGTGCAACAGTCCGTGAGAGAGAGACCGCTTGGAGATTATTGCGAACTCTGCAGTAACTATGACACGTACGGCGAGTACGGTCGATGAACAAACCGATCAATCGTTCACTCCTGTAGAACCCAACGTAGCCACCAAGTTAGTTGCGTGAGCGAAGGATCAAATATTAGGAACAAATGGAGACCGTGAGAAAAGTGGTGGCTTTGACTTACCTCTTACCTCACAGAACTGTACTGTAATTTTTCTCTGATTATGGTGATGGGGATTAGTTAACCAGCAGTTTGTTGATGAAGAACAAAGAGGACTACCACTATTCTGTTTTATAATTAACTGTTTATTTCCATATTATTTCGCGACGTATTACTACATACTTTGTTGATCTGTTCAAAAGGAACTTCTATGCTGAGACAACGAGAACGACCATCCACCAATTTGTTGACCAAATACTATTGCAATTTGGTGGAAATTGCGACTCACCCGTGTCGGTTGATGCACACGCGTCACGTCGCTTCTCCAACTCTGTTTGATCGTAATCCATCCGTTTGAGACACATGATCCCGTAGTAGAGACTGAGGCGATGAAATTGGTCGACCATCTTCAAGTGAACACGTAAATCACGTTTTGTCAGATGGCTGAGCATTCGAGCATCCACAAGACATTCCATAAATGCCGGACGGTACTGGGCTAGGCCAAGACTGGGCAGCCAAGTATTCCCTACCCATTCATGGTTTAGTTCACCCTGAAAATTTGGACCATAAATAAAACAATGAACGAGTGAAGTTTTATATTGCCTACTTATAGTGGTACACAAAAAACTTCAGCTACGAATTGTTCCACCGATTTTCTTTTCGTAAGAAAACGCTTATTGCAAATCCGACCACTGTTTAAGATGCGAATTCAAACAGTCCACTTGCAGCAATAAATTCCAATTAGCGCTCGGTTTGTTTTCCGCCGCTAAGGAAACGCCCTTTCCCAGTGACTTTTGTACCATGACTAATAAATCAACCTGATTGAGGTATCCAAGCTACCCAAATTTTTATGAAGAGAATCAGGTATCGTGGTACAAAGTGGTGTCCTCTGTGCCGTTCGGGGTTTTACTGATGGTTGCCCAATACGGCCTCTATTCTTTGCATACTCAAGAGCGACCCGTGATGCAGCAGGTGTGTTCCAGATGAGCTAATGATCGACAGATTGGTTTGTTCACACCTCTTCTGGAAAGCTCTGTCGAGCAAAGGGAACGGGACAGGGGGTGAAGGTTTACTTAATGGCAAGCCGCGTTCGCCATGTCACAGTTCAGTCAACAGGTTTGTGGGGTGCTTTGAAAAAGACACCAATCTTACAAAGGCCCACCACCTCCTCAGACACGGGTGATGCTCATTCTCGGTCACTCCTTCAGTGAGTTGGTTTTAATCACGATTAACCACCGACCTGAGCAGCCACCTGGGGACGCACTCTGTAGCTGACAACCATGTTCTAAAACCGTCGAGGAGGTCATGAAGCACTTGGGCTTACAGTCGGTTCACGGTCGCCGCTACTGAAAACAAAACTGGGTCATTGGTTGCACGAGCATGCATCCAAATGCCGCTTATGGCCGGTGGTGATCAGCAATGTCACTGGAGACGATTTATCTTCCATTAAGAGAAAGGTGCCTAAAAGTATTCTGAATAGGTTGCAAAATAAAAAGATGAGTTAGCTTCTCTATGTGCTTTATTATTAATATTATTACCATTACTATTATCGGGAACGCCAATCCGAACTCGCTTTGACGTACGGTCACCAAGTTATCGCATTTCGGTCAACAAACAGTTCCAACACTGGGTCTATTTGGACAGTTCATAACGCATAATTTTATTCTCCGTCTGCAGTGAAATATCCACTGGTTTCATAATAACTATCCACGAATAATGTCGTTGGCGTGATTCAAGTGCGCTCTGCGTCAATCGACCGAGCTTTTGGGTTTTCAAAAAAACATTTTTACGAGATGGCCAGGGGTACCTAGAAGAGCACATTTGTATAGGCAGCTTGTGGTGACTGAACCATTGGGCTCTGGCGCAGCTTGAGAATGAGCACTGCAATTTCGCACGACGTCAGGTATGTGAACCTCTATATATCACAAACCTTTTTAAATGTCGCACATTCGGGGAAGATAAGAGACTTCCATCAATCAATCACGAATATTTTTTAGGAGGACCCATCATCCAGCTTATAGTGAAACAGCCGTTTACTTCACACAGTATGTCTACTGCAGGGGTGTAACGCTCCGAAATCAGAAGATCCCAGGGTGCTATTTTTGTAAAGTCTGGCAAAATAGAGCTATGCAACGCAACTCACGTGTGACTGCATCGTTTCTGGCAGACTGCTATATTGGATAAACATCACGGCGAAATTCTGTCTCGAAATTACACGGCAAATCATTCCATTCACCTGACTGAAGTCTACTTAGGAACGATCTGTGCAGAAATTCCTTTTTCTAGGAGTTTATAGTATAATGCCCCTTGGAAACGACTCTGACCGAAAAGCGTTACGATTTTCACTACATCGTTATCCATTTCTAACGCCATCGAAGTAATCCGTTTGTTTGAGAAGTAGAAATTGCACTGTACTGCGAAAAATGAATTATTACAATCGCGCACCTACTCCAGTTTCAAAGAAGAACAATGTAATGTCAATGTCGAAGAGAGATTATTAAAAGTTGAAGAGAATGTGAGCAAGTGATGCAATATCGTGCAACTTTGCAAATGTACGTCATTACTGGTTTTTTCGTTGCTGAACACTTCAGTTCATTGGTCGTTAGTCGGTTTTGACCCTCTCCTGAAATTCTGTACCACTTACCTCCAATAAATACAAAGAGTAAGAAGGATAATATCACTTTTAGAAAAACTATTATTAGATGCCGTAAAGTCGGCCGACATTTTTTTCCATCCTAAACAGCATAGTTTTTGAATTAGATATATATAGTTGCATTAGTCTAGACTAACTGAAGCAATATAAAAATTAGTCTGATCTCTGGTCTAGTGGTTTATTTTAAACTTTCCATCGCGCAAAACAGTCCCATGCATATAGTTTGTTTTATGATAGTTTTGTCTGATATTGTGATTGTGAATATTTCCTTGCACACTGTGTGCTAATTTCAGTATCAAGCGCTTAGTTTTTTCACCGGTATAGAACGTAGAATCTAAACTAGAAATAATCACTGTGTAACTCCGTCAAATTGATCGTTGTTGACCAGGTTATGCAAGTGCTCTCCCGAACGTTTGAGAACAATCTCATGCGATCACCTATCGAAGGTCACATGTTCCTTTCCAAGGGGGTTGGGGGGAGGGATAATCAGTTGTGTTCTTTTCATCCTAAGTAAAATAATTGTTTGCAGCAAAACATCCGGTGATTCAATTCCGATGATTCTGCAGATGCAGATTACAAGGCTGTTTGATTGTACGTCGAAAAAGAATGATCACTGTGCTGACCATCATTTCACCCTATAATTTGCAAACAGTCTTTACCGTTTTGTCTATAATAATCTTACCAGCAAACCATTCATTTCTACATCACCTGTGACTCCGATAGGCCTATGACTTTTAAAGCCACTACCCTGGTCTTCCAGGCTTCCGAAATTGCACAACGATGCTCTACGCTAAAAGTATTACCCATTTCGCGTAAGACCTCCCTTCACATCAGCCAAATTCTCGCACCATATCTAACCCAACATCCTTCCACCCTCGAATACTGCTGTAGTAATATTTGCGGTGAAGACCCCTCCTGCCGTGAGCTTCTCGATATGAGTCAACAAAATGCCGTCCAGTTAATTTTGCCGATCCACTTTTAAGTTGAAATATTGGCTCACTATCTCACCAAAGGCAACTACTTCTATTTCGCTCTTTTTTCTTTTACACCACGGCCTTCTTTTTTAGAAGTGCTTCCCTTGAAGCCATTTCGTTTGTTCTATCTATGTATAAGCAGCTCTTAAGCACTGAATGAACCTTATGGCTGAATATATATATATATAGATATATATATATATATATATATAATTTATAACGCAAACATTGTCAAACTGCACTTTTTAAATCATCATTCCGTCCCTGAGGTAGCACAACTTTGGGACACCCTAACACCTCTTGTTTTTTCATAATCCTAGTGTTCAAGCGTAGAACTGGAAATATGTCTGCAGTATGAATCTTTTCTTTACTCTGTTTTACAACAAGTTCAATTGTTCATAAGTCCATTTGTTTTTGTTGAATGTCTTGTTCGTTTGCATAGCAGCAAAAGGTAACCAAGTTGTGGAGTTATTAGCCAAATAAACCATGGCAAATCGATCCGCTGCACTATCGTTTTTCCTCTAGACGAATGAACCAAGTACAACTCATACCAGAGAAGATCAGTGGCAGTTAACAAATACATGTGGTAAAACTATTTTAAACAGCCTTTGATAGACAATACGCTGTTTTTGAAAATTTGGCCATTTTTCCAAGGTGAGAACAAATTAACTTTCAGGGACCAATCTACTAGGATTTGTCATAAAAAAGCTACTCTTCCAAGGACCGGTCATCGTTGGCAAAGACAAATAATGGGAGTGATTGAACAGGACTGATTGACTTTGTACTGCCATATTTTACCAGCGTTTTTCAACGGACTTTTTTCAAACACCACGTGTTCGGTAACGGTGGAAAAGCGAACAGTCTGGGTACAAATCTCGAAAATGTTTCCTACGGACAGTTCATAAATGTTATTGTTGCCGTTCCTGAGAATAATATTTGGCTTTCGTTTATAAAATAATATAAGGTGTTGTTATTGTAATTGTCTTTTAAAAACAGAAATTTTGCTGTTTTCATTGAGAGGCCTTGTCGAACTTCACATGTGAGACCGAATATCTTCCAATACCTAGTAAAGCTGGGAACCGGTGTTGGCGAGTAACATTCCCGTTGGCATTAACTCCGATCCGCCAGAAAACCGCGCTGCCAAATAAGCAGTGCCTCAACAAACAGTAAGTCACAAAAACAAATCGCGGTATTCGTTGTAATCCGAAAACGTGATTCTCGCATGGAATATATCCAGAAATTTCGTCTAGTTTTGCGAAGGATTTCCGAACGTTACACTCGATTTTGTACGACATATGAATTTTGTTCCCTTTTATTTACCACGTGAAGAATCACGCACCTGTTCAGGTTGTTCGAATTCGAATACCTTCGTTGGGCTTAGACTCATGGTAACGTTTCGATGTGTGGGCAATGGGTCATTATCGTACAAACACCAGCGATGAAAGGGAGATAACTTATAAAGTGCTGAGGTTAAGAAAACCGCTCGGAGCCAGTCTGAAAGGTCTTGTTTTGGGGCATCTGGCTCGTCCTCGTTCACCGAGGGTTCGATTCACAGTGACGTCTCGGTGGATGCGCACTGTTGATGATGCTTAACAAGTCAGGTGTACAGTGCTTCCATGGATTGCAGTGGTGAGTGAAATACGCTTTCCGTATTCCACAACATGCAGTCGAGCCAAGCCTCGATTTTGGGACAAACACTTTGTGGCATGAAAAAATTTCGGGAAATGCCAAATGCGACCTCAGACTAATAAGTGGATCTTGAAATGGATCAAAGATCAAGGGGAATGGACAGAGAAACTATTTTTTTTATTGCTCAAAGGGTTGCTTCAAAAGAGTGGATGCCAGGTTTCTCTGTGGTGGCCAGTGTGTATAGATGAGCGTGTGTATGGAGATTTGAGGGGTGTTCGGTGCATGGTACAAAATGACCATTCTTTGTTACATGCAGGATAGGCAAGAAAAGTTTTGCATTCATGTTACTTTCTTTCGTAGATTCATGCGAACGAATAGTTCAATATGGTACTCTGAATCATGAAATTTAAACCGTCATCAGAGCATTGATAGCCTGTGAGGAATCATCGGAAAGATAATCGAAATCTGTTTCAGCTGAAACGGATCAAGTAGCTAAACCCTATGGCTAGTTGGCAATGTCGTCGTCAGACGTGGGCACCAACTACCGTGTGGATAACAAGTTAGTAACTTTCAAGGTCGGACACCAAAGTAAGCCGTTAATGGCCAGTTCCGAATGCCTTATGGATTACGTGTCTGAGGCTCAATCACGTAATCTGAATTCCAACAGCAGTTACGATTAGAAGGGTACGCACCACCTGTAGATCCAAAATAAATGAACGAAACTTTTGGATTTTGAATGATCGACTGATCTCTGATACTGTGTAGGAATGAAACAGAAATAAATCTGCTAAGGGACTTCGTAGTCTACGTAGGTTCACCAACGACTCCATCCGAAAGAAGAACTTGCTGTACTTGTGTTTAAAGTTACCAGAAGAGTCTGGTTTAGCGAAACCGATCACTTCGGACATAAACGCAGATTGCATCGGGTATTTGATGAAGACAATCACAAAGCCACGGCATTTGGTCAGATCTTCTCTGGATTGTGAGAAATTTCACGATGAAGCAAATGAAAGCTTTATATGAACGCTCAGAAATAATATGGGTCTAATGTGTTTAAGAGGTGAGTAACTTTATTATAACAAAAAAGAAAGAGTAAGAACTTTATTCTGTTGCACTCAGATTGCCATTCAAATGAACACACCATGACTGTACATGATTAATCAGTAGTTTGTTGCCGTAGGCTCCATCTTGCTGTTTAGCAAGCACGTCATTATAGTTGAAAATTATTTATCAGGAAAATAATTTGCTTTCCGTAACATTCAAACTTTTGCATCGGATCACCTCAACCACACTATCACCAGAGCAGCAACCGAGAAAATGTTTTCCTATCAACATTTGGCTGAGAGCAGATTGGAACTAGTCCAATGATTTACTCACTCTCACTAGCCAGATCGGTCACATGATCAAAACAGTGGTAATTTCGATAGAATGAATCACAACTACGCGTGCAGCTGGCTTATATCTGCGTCCGTCCTTGGGGGAAACAAACGCCTAATTCTCAAGCACGATCTTCTTGATCAGTGGGAAGAAGATACCGACAAGAACAAAACAGAAAATTGCAGCTTCTAGGTAACCAAAAGTGCAATATCGTAAAAACCATTTAAAGACATATTTCATTCTCTTGGTATCTTCCACAGATTGTGATGGTATGGAGGACGATCCTTAATGATTACCATAAACCGAAGTGCTTCAGTTTCGAACACTGTTAATGTCATCAGACTGTACTGAACGGACGCGCAACAGTTTTATGGAATGAATGGGCTAACTCGTGAGTATGACGTGGACAAGACGGCAACACAACAATGCCAATAACTTTACAATTTACAGATATACAGGGGAAAATGCACTTGCATTTTCCCCATCCGGAAGTCTAAGCCATGAGCCGGAATCTAACCGGTAATCAACTGCCTACCGGGTAGGGGCTCTACCAGGTGAGTTTCCTTGGTGCTGCTGACAGACGCGAATAACGTAAGCGAATATCCAGGTGCGTGTAGTTGTAGCAAATTTCTTCGTCTTATAACAAGTGCTAACTAATCGATCATTTCCTTGGAAAACCAGATGCTGAACTTTGCCCAGTTTCATACTGTTATGTGTCATTAGAGTTATTTATGTGGAAAAGGACAATTTTACTT
Source organism: Fasciola hepatica (assembly GCA_948099385.1). Classification (NCBI taxonomy): domain Eukaryota; kingdom Metazoa; phylum Platyhelminthes; class Trematoda; order Plagiorchiida; family Fasciolidae; genus Fasciola; species Fasciola hepatica. Next base: position 2,545,810 of record CANUEZ040000060.1, on the reverse strand, counting down.
GCTTTGGGCTAAAACCATTCATTCTGGTAATATTCATTTACACAATTTGTCAGACCGTTCATTCACAAGGTACAGATACACCTAGATGCACACAAACCTGTATTAGAGGAGATGCCAAGTGCAAACGTGTCAGGGATCTGGACAGTGGATCTGTACTGGTCGCTTCGGACATGTTGGTGACGGAGGCAGTAAATGCCAGCATCTCTTGAACGGCCAATCTCAGTTTGAGGCGATGTAGCGGATTGCTGATTCCCAACTCACGCTGTATGTCCTGATCGGACAGGGAGGCCAAGACAGCTCCGGATTTGATATTTGCACGACATGCAGCCACATACCAGGCCGGCATTCCAACCCAGCGCTAGAAACGGGACAATAACGAGGACAGGAAGGAATAAACCCAATCATTCCGAAATTTGTATCCTGATTCAGAGACATTTAGGAAAACCGGGATAAAAATGGATGGTTTTGAATACTCGTTGATCCAAGTAGACGGTACCATCGGGGAAAATTTGTTAGTTTGCACGATGACAAAGTAAGACTTTCAAAACACACGTGGCAAGTAAAATTAGTGAAGATGGTTTTCATTTGGGAAGAGAACTGTCTCCGATAGCTGAATTCACGGGCGTTGTGAATTATATCAAGACATGGTACTGATGACGCTTCCGATGTTTAACTCATGTTGTAATCTTAGTTTGCATCACGAACTCCATCTTTTTGGGCTGGATTTCCATTCGAATCTGCTCCTGATCACCAATGATGAAACAGCGATTCAACTTACGGCCCTTTGTATCTTCTCACATCTTGGGGACTTATGACCATTCACAAGTTTTGCACCCTGTGGATCTCATTTAATCTGAAGCAGAACATGAGTATTTACGAATAACTCTCACCAGACTTTTATCGAAAAACAGCTGCGTAAAAATTAATAAACAAGCAGCCGATACAGTAGTGAGTGTGTCAAATAAGTCAAGGAAGAGGGCGGGTTCAATTTCATCACCGATACAGATGTATCATCCATTTTTCCATCAAAGATCAAGCATAGACTGCGGCGCGGGAAATATTTCTGTTAAATGGCTCGAAAACGTGGCCGTTATCGGCATCTATCAGTAGGTACCAAACAGTAGATAACTTTGCTTACTGACCGGAGTACATGGTAAAAGCCCATTCATTAGAACTAAAACTGGGTAACTTTGTGTAGACGGGAAACCGAACCACTGGACTACGTTTCACAGTCGAACAGTTCCAGCGGTTGGAACACGCATCCCGCAGACCATTCAGTGACTCCCTCGCAGGAAGCGTTCTGCCAACGTGGTATTCCCTGTAGACTAGGCTGAGTTCGCCACTGTATGACGCCAAAGAATCATCAGAAGGAATTATCCCGCACACTTAGCGGTTTACAACACGTCGGACTTTCTCGATGAAGATGAATAGATTTGCATCCACACGGATGCAAACGCAAAGCTACATGCCCCATGTTTGTTGGTGGTAATGCAGTCGTACCTGGACATTTGTCGTTACGTTACTTTTTGATTTTTCTCCACCCTAACTTTTGCCATTGTTCTTAACCTGATGCTTTTATTCCATTGGGCAACATCGAGAGTTAACAACCAGATTCAGAGCAACTACATTGGAGATTCATCGTTAAAAGGGACTGTCTTAAGGTAATTACTTACGCCCTATAAGGGTTGATCTACTTCCTAGTTTATCTATTTCGAAACCCTAAAGAGAAGCTTATATTAGGAGGATTCTGTCGGTTTCATGCCCTTAGAGTGAAAAAAAATCTCCGAAAATAGAGAGAAAACTCTCGGAAGCCCTACCCTGTTGGCATACTGCACCTTAACAATAAGCTATCGGTTGCTGCTCTTGACACCACAATTACATGCAGTGTATTTATCATCCATTTTATTTACCCCCTACTGACCACGTTTATTACCAACTTCAGCTCAGCCATTCTGCCAGGAAGGCACATAGTACGCGTCACAGAAAGCATGACCTGATCAGGAAACTGGTGTATCTTGTGCTTCGAAGCCTAAAATCAGCATTGTTTACCAGATGGACTTGCAGGAGTAAGGTAACAACGTACAAACTGTGAAGCAAAACATTTTGCGTCCCAAATAATCGTATCGTAAGTTGTAACGAAACGTTCTTACTACAGCTATTTCACGTCATGTTACCAACGCATCTGGCATTTAGAAGGCGCTGGTATGTATTAAGAACTAACACAAACAAAATTGACTTTTTCAAAGAATGTGTTCACTTACTTCTAGCCAAGCCACCAGAATCGGTCCTGTCCAGGAAGCAAATGGTTTCTGTGCCTGCATAGTCGCCTCCAGAATATCCTTACTTTATACATATTGTGCATACGAAGAAGGGAAATCGTACAACGTAATTAACGATGCGGTTTCTCATACGAAATAGGTAAAAAAAAACACCTGAACCATTCAGAAAATACAATCGATCGATTCGTATTGGTCGGGGAAATGACTTTTAAACACGCATATGCAACAAAAATACCCCGAGAAGCACTGATAAGTCTTCAATGATAAACAAAACGGAATCACCTGTAGCGTATTTTGTTAAGATATTGCCATGTGTTTTACAAAATATACTCTGAAACACGGGGAAGACATCACAACTTTATCGGCCCTTGCAGCCGAAGCTACTTATAACTACAAAATCAGTGGTACAGTAAGGTTCATTATCATGTGAATAGATGATAGACTGTTTTAATCACGTACCTACAAACCACTGGGGACGAAATAGCAAACCCTACGAAAGAATGTTCTAACATCTGCATGATCACGCAATTAGACCATCTATTCTTTAAAGGCTTCACTTCAAGTTCATACTACAGTTGACAGCTTGAGGTAATGAAGAAGACTCGACAAAACGTGTTACTGGTTTCATCGACACATTGTCCTAGTAATGCTTAAAAGTCATCCAACAAAACCAGTCTCAATCCCCAAATAACACCTAGGTAGTATCTCAGTAATCCGACAGTTATTCCATTTCCCGCGCCCGGGTGGTCTGCTCTTTCATCACTCTCAACGGTTAGCATGGGATAGGAGAGTGGAAATATCAATGCAAACGGGCAAGTTCTTTTTAAAAGCAAAATATATGAAGCAAAGCCTAAAATGAAGAAGACTCTAATGAAATGAGCTTCACGATTTTGATAAACTGACTCATGAAACTCTGATTTATAAACTGAGGCAGGTATTTTTGCATACAAGGTTTCCCTAATCACTTTGTTATTTAACAAAAAGTTGTATGCAGTCATTCATGAAAAGGTTGGTTCTGGACGGATGATACGAACGAATACATCAGAACATAACTATATAAAATCAATGCAGAGGTTAGCGGACTTTAGGCACACCTAGATTGAATGTAGGAACTGGTTCACCATTGCAATCATCAGCATTCAGTTTTGCGACTGTGCTCGTAAACACTCCTCACTTGCTCCAGTGATAAACCAACCGTGCGCAAAACGACACAAACAGACGTGTTTCAACCATCAACGCACCTGGATTTGTATGCTGTTTCCTCGATCGATTTGCCCATTCTGTCTTCAGCCGGAAAAGTTCCTCCTCGGTTTGAAGCTAGCAGACGAACAGAAGAACATCATAAAATTGAGTAACATACGTTGTTGATTAAAAAGTTAGACTTATCCATATCGAATGTTCGATACTAACTGAATTTAACACGCTGCATAGAATTTCCAAATAACTTCACCGATATGCTAATAGGAGTAAGCTTCAGCCAAAATCTATGAACACAGTGCAGTATGGCATATACGAAACGGATTAGAATATGGGTTGTAATATGGATAACCTGATCCGATTGGTTAATTTGCGCGGGACCTCCTTCATTCTCACCCATTGGTTTTATGATTCCCTAGTTATCCTCCATAGTTTAAAGGCTAAAGATTCCGATCTCACCACTGAATCACCAACACTACCTTCTCGCTAGTGGAATTTATCAATAGTTAGTACTGTGACATTTGTTACAAAGCTATCAACATGTTATGGTCTATAACTAAGTGCCGCCATCCCAGTGTGTTCACCAAAGCCTAGTTCCGTTTTTCCTACCGTCCAAAATGCAGAACCTTACGTGCACGATTAGGTGCAAAAACAGACTCATCCCGTAGTTCGCTCGCCTACTTGTGAACCGCAGCCAAGCGATTGATGATCTTGATTTTCACATTCCTCGCTGGTCAAAATGTATCTTATTTGCTAGTCCGCATGCAAACCAGCTCGTTATCAGGTGCATAAAAACGCTCACTAACTTCAATTCATTTGATACGTTAGATCAAATTCAACATTTACTATCCATATGACTTGATCTTCTCCAAAAAGGCATGTCGTTCACAAATAATTTGGAACATAGTGTTCAACAAAATGAATATATATTCTTTCCTCAAAAGCGCCAAATCATATTGTCATTTTAAGAAAAGTGACGAAGTTATATATTCAAAAATCAAATCAAAATGCTATTTTCTTTATTGTACCCTCAATTCTCTCCGATGGGATGAAGCCAGAGTGTGGCTGCACCACGTTTTCCATTCGTCGAGCATCAATGGAGCCACTAACACCTCCACCTGTAGTAGCTGCCCCAGTTGAACCAGGCACCTCACCACGAATTCGACCACGGGTCTGTCGAGTCGATGTCATGAATTGATGTTGAGAAACGGGACGTGGACTGTATCGAGAAGGCCCGTCTTGTAGATATTGTCCTAACGGGTGCATGTGATGAGGGAAGTGCTCTATGGGACCAACGTAACTAGGCATGATCTCTGTGGGCCAAATATTGGAGGCCTGTGTCGGAAATTTACCAGGATAGGCCATTCGGGAGTGCTGCGTTATCAGTTTAGGATTGCATGGATATAGATGAAGAGGATGCGTATAGTACGGACTATGTGTATGTAAATGTGGATGAAAGCAAGACTCCATTACAAAAGAGTTAGGATATGGATGGCTCCATGCAACAGTAGTTGTTGACGGTTGTGAGCTTTGTCCTGTCCCGGTAGCATCACTTTTCATTCCATAAGTTTCATCCGTGGAGGTAGTTGAGGGCTTTTTGAACATTCGACCAAGGGTGCCAAAAATTGATTTTTTGCGCTCACTTTCCCGACTACTAGTGGTGGTAATCCTTAGTGGCTCCGTGGGACCGACACCTGGATACCCGGGAATGGGACGCATGACCATGTGAGGCTGCATCTGAGAATCCGTTACGGGAACAGATCTGAGAGAGCGGTGGAGGAAAGAAAATCAGGTTATGTTTCATTGCACATTTCTGTAATGGAGGGTGATTGTCAATGAACCCAATTGTACATGTAAGTGTGATGAAGGATCTTATTCCCATAACCGATACAAGGATATGGAGTGCCATGGTTTTACTGTATTCTTTGATATTAGTGAAGTCGAAGGGTGATACACGGTATCATCAAAATCCTGATGAAGAGACATTGATGACCATGGAAATTGACCATGGGATTTTGAGTGAAACACCACACGAGGTAAGGTTTGGTAAGGAGTCGGGCGAAGATGATCTGATGTTTACCACCAAAATCAACTGCGCTGGCGATGTTCTAATCCACTACCCTCGGAGTGCTAAATTCTTGTACGCCTCAGTCATCATCGTTCAGGAAAGAGCAGTGCAAACGTTCATACTGTCAGCAATGAAACGCACACAATACCCTATGGTCAGACACCTCTAAAAGTGAAACAAGTTAGCCGACATCTCCAGCAGTCGAATTTCAGACACCAGTGAGTGTTTCTTTTGTAAAACTAGATGTTGAGTAAGCAATTCAGTTCCTTTTGTATCGAAGTTTTATTCCTTATAGTACTATCAGCCAAGTTACAACGCCATCTTAGGGGACTCACCTCCAAATGGACCCATTATCTTGATGGAAATGTACATGTCCAAGTTAAAATACATCTGGATTGGCATGTTATGATAATGTTAATACCTTTCTCTTCTTCAGAAAGGTAGACATGTATGCTACCGGGCGCGTCCCCAGACCGTGGATGTGGGAGCGGCCACAGGTTTCACGTCTAACCGTGAATAAGAGGTGCTTCGGCACACTAAATAGGCTCTTGTGGACGGTCGGTGGCAGTGCTCAAGGATGTGGTAGGATTTTCGCTTGGCTAGCCATATGCATCTGTTGACAGCACTGTGGCGTCGCAAATGTGGCTCGCCATTAAACAAGGCAGCTGTCTCTTTCCATGTTTCCTTCGCCCGATACAGCCTCCCAGAAAAAGCGAATGAACCGTACAGTTAGCTGCCGGCTCGCCTGGAACAAGACAATCGCCTTGCATGATGCGCTTAGCTGCGCAAAGCCTAGAGTTTCATCCTCGAACAAAAAGGCCTTCTGTTCACTGGGAAACCGAACAGTACAATAGCGCACGACGCAAGCAGCGACGACGTACATTATCGCAACTGAGTGTACTTCCACGCGCACAGACATTTCTGACAATGATGCAAGCTGGCTCATACCGTGCACAACCAATTTTTCCTCCAGTCCCTCTCTTCCTCTCCTATCCCCCTACATCCTTTGCACTGTTAACGGAAATTTCGGTTGACCATACCAGCAGTAGTACCTCCGGTGGAAGTCCTGGCGACGTCTTCATGCATCCTTCCTCGGCTAGCACCCATACCTCACCGGACTCGCTAGAGACAGCTGATGCCCTTCTTTGGCCTCGACCCCACTTTCCAACTAGCCACTTTCAACTCGGAAATCTCGATGCGTATGGTACATCCAGTAGTTTCTTTCCGCACGTTTGAAACCCTTGTCATGGATGTGTGTTGCATTCAGGAGATTCGCATTCTATATTTCATAACAATCGCCTGATTGACGCCCCCGTCTACTCCATCTGTGAAATTTCAGTTACGTCCTTCTTGAGACCCTGAGGCTAGTCTTACTGGCGTTCGTTTGGCCCTTTGCCAGTGGACTGAAGCCGTACCGCTAGAATGAAGTCCAGATGGCAGTCGGTTGTGCTCACTGAGACTGAGAGGTTCATGCAATCGCAGGGTTGCATACAGGACTACCAATCACACTTGAGCAGTTTCGTTGAGTCCAATCACGCACTATTTTGTCCGAATCTGTCCGTGTGTGTCAGTAGGCGTTCTAAACTCATGCTGCTATGAGTTCTAGATCACAATAGGCTCTACCAACCAGCTTGCTTGTCTATCTTATAAAATCCTCTTGCTGAAATGTTACAGATGAACCAACCAACCTCGGCTACGTCTGTAGGACCGCATCATGGATCTGCTTGCTGAGAAGTGAAGTACTTAAGAACTATGCATCAGTCCTCAAACAGTTCTATTGCCATATTTCAGGTTAGGTTAGGGCGAACCCAACCTTGAAGTAGCATTCGACACTCTGAAGGTGCAAAACGCATCCCAAGCACTGCTATACTGCCGTTTAGGCTATTTAAAAGAACTTGCAGCTTACCTGGATCTTCACGAAGCAGAATAATATCGTCCGCATATTCCAAGTCAGAAAATTTATAGTTTGGTCACAGATAAATGCCACTAATCTCAAACGAGGACTGGGCTATCTGAAGAACCTTCTGAATCAGAAAATGGAAAGAAAAGTGTGATAGAGGGTGACCGTGACGAGCACCACATGTTGTGATGAACTCGCGCAAACTATTGCTGTAACCATGAACTCGATTTCCGCTGTTCGCACACAAGGATTGAAGGGCATAAATAAATTTCTTACGCACTCTTCAATAAGGCAGCACCAGGGAGCAATGTGGTTGACCGAGTCGAATGCCGCGTCCAGATAAAAAGCGACAGAGATTGTTGGTGTACGAAAAGTGGATCTGTGCCCCAAAGTTTGAGACAGTAAAGATGTGGTCGATACAACCTCGACTGGGCCTGAAACCGGTTTAACTTTCAAGCATTCAACTATCAAGTACGTGGGATAATCGTTGGAGAAATAGCCCAGTGAACAGCTCGAATACGATAATTACAACGCTAATTCCTTCATGGTTTTCATAAGACAACCTCTGGTCCTTCTTGTTAATGGACACAAGCACCGATTCTCACCATTCCCTGGGTTTCTCTTCATCACCCTGAATTGCCTTCGCCCCTCCTTGTCGTCTCCAGTGGAGTTTGAAAAGGTTACCATGGAGGTTGTTCTACGGAATGCCTTGTCTGGTATTCCAAACGGAGTGGAATGGTGGAGTTGAACTCCTCCCGCGAAAGAGAGTTTTTGACATGAAAGATGGAAATTATATCGCCCTACTGAGGGATAATGTACAGGCATTGCACCATCCTTTGGATCGCATGGCGACTGATGTATCTAGATATGGAACGCACTTTGTCCCTTCCAAGTGAAAAGTTCTTTTGCAAGATTCGCAGGAGCCTGTGCCTGCGCTCACCTTTTGTGGTGATCATCTCAAGTTAGTCGACAAACCAACCTATCCTAGGAGCTCGATAACAGCTAGAAGTGGTGTTGGGGAGGAGATCAGTTTCAGCATAGCCAGAGCCAGAGTAGCTTCCGCAAACCTGTGACACCTGTGGCGTCGCCAGGACACCCGGCTCTCTCTTAAGAGATGGATGTAGGTCTCTGCGGTTCGTAGTGCTTTACTCTACGGTTGTGGGACCTGGTTATATCACATTGAGGATGCTGGGCATTTTTCCGTGTTCGACAACCGATGTCTCCAAAGCATTGCTCGCGTCTGGTGGAAACATCGAGTCAGTAATAATGAGGTGCATCGTCGTGTGTTAGGCACGGACAACCACCCTTTTAACGAAGTGATCGCTTTACACCGCCTCAGGTGGATCAGTCATGTTTTACGAATGCCTGCCCATCGCCCATCTTTCCGTGCTACGTTTGCACGTTCTGGGCATATTGTACGTCATCCACACTTTTTTTACGTTATTCGTGGAAAGAAGGTGAGTCTTATAGTTTAAAAACTTTTGATTAGCCAGCTTCCTCTCTTATTTGACACATGATGTTGTTTCCAAAGTCATCGTACCGGGGGCAGTGGCAGTCTTTCTGAGAAAACCTTATCACCGTTAGCACATAAATGTCACCCCAGGAGTTAAACCAGTCCACGGATGGATTAGGAAGTGACCTACTGCATGACTGGAATTTCAATTTCAATTTTAGAAAAGTTCCTATTTCTATCACATTATCTAATCGGAGCATTATGCTAGCGCAGAATGCTTTGTGGCAACGGAGTATTTTTAAGAAAGATAGTTCCAGATCAAGGATATTTTGATGATGGATCAAGTCAGTTGTCAAACGACCCACCCTATTTTTCATGTGATCAGAACATATTCCACTTCGGATTACGAATATTTCACCTTTAACATTGGATGAAATTAAGTTGTGTGGAGGGAAAGTGGCTTGTTTATTTTGTACTCCGCGAAATCACACGAAACAGCTCAGATTCACAAGAGGATTTCGCATGTAAACTCTGATTTTTCAAATTTGGCGAGTGTTGTGAGAAACCAATGAATCAAATAACCCAATAGCAAACTTCGGGGTGGATAATTTTGATCATTGAACAAATATTGTTAACATTTTCGTTTTTTCTGCTTTAGGCATTTTCTTGATTGTCTTCCAACAAGACGGTACAGCTTCATGCGCGTAAATTATTCTCATAATACTTTTCCCATTATGCCACAAAGCTGAAAAGATCAATTCTTTATCTCAAAAATTCTGTTCCCAACATTATCCCCAATAGTTTTATCGCATGTTTGAGCATGAACGCAGTGGAATATCCACTGAACTATCGGGGATAACCGGCAGCCTGACTCTAAGACTTGAAGTGTAGGACTGCACATGGTCCCAATAGGCCAGGCATAGTGACAAGTCGGGTGATAGTGGGTAAATGTTTGATACTTATGTGATGTGTACTGGTGTGTATCAAACATCTGACTCCCGAGGTGAAAAATGCTTTAAACCACTCTACGAGAAACAGATTGGTTAAGAAAACAAAAACAAACTAAATCGTTCGGTTGAATTTCATGACACACGACAGTCGGTGGTGTTGACTAATAAAAAGATACTTTTGAGGAGAAGCGTATTGATTAATGTGTCAGAACCGAGATCGGTTTGGAGTGTATCGAAAAATCGAGAAGCGTATTGCTTATAAAAAGCTAAAAGATACATCTTCGAAGTACCCACGTAATGAAAACAGCATTCATTGAGAATTTCCTAGAAATGCACAACAGCTAGCTTCATGATCGGTAACCGGTCAGTATGCAAACAAAATTCACTAACCTGTAGACTGAAAGAAGTCGAAAGAGAAATCCCGCCCCAGATCAGTGGGGGATCAAGCTGCTTACCTAGTCTACTCGTGTTCCAACGAATCACAGTTTCTTCTGCTACATTCCGATGGGAGACAATAGCCAGGATGCGCAAAAAGATACTGCTATTTTTAAAACAAGGATCAAGACAAGCATTTCCTTTTTATTTTCCGTTCACCTATCTTCTGTATATTTTTACGCAAAAAAAATCAACAATGGATTGAAATATCATGAGTCATCTAAGTCGATGTTTTAGGTCACCAATTGGTTATCCCATACACTTTATCCGCTACGAAGCAAATCGACACATACGGACCAATTCATATCCAAATTTGATAAAAATGCAGTGCATTTCAGAATCACGTGCTGATTCTGGCAGCTGCAATTGCAAGACCCATTGGGATTCGCAGTCTGAAGGCATATTCTCGTTTTTTTATTTACTTCCTTTCCCTTGTACACCAATGGTACATTGTTTCAAGAACGGAGTCGGGGCCTACATGAGGCTCCCAGCTGAGGACTGACCGATGGCGGCTGCGGTGATACGGCTCGAACCCGCGACAGAATGATATGGAATCCGCCATGATGACCTTTTGACCACTGCCAGTCAACGTATTCTACTGGTACAAGTAGCAGAAAGATTATTCACACCATGTTACATACTTTTCTGCACATCACATTCCGAAATGCATAGAAGTTAAGCTGATTTATGCATTATTCTCGAGAGGGAATACTTCGGAAGGAATGATGTGTTTCTAGGTCCAACCACTGAACACCAGATAGATCAAGAACTAGCAGTTACCTTGCTGTGAGAATTGTATGTACCCGGGAAACCCTAGGTAATGTAATAGATCGTACCTGGACAACCTTCGCTAGGAAGCGATGAGGCCAGATGAGAATGGCAGAATGTATTCTGTCGGTTTTGGTCGGTACAAATTCGTGTATATACAAAAGGAAGTGTGCACTTATTAGTAGACAACGTACTGACCAATCACAAATCGGTTCCGCTGTGCCTATCTGTCAAGGTCCGGCTTGACCTGATTGGTTGGATAATGGAAACGAAGCTTCGGCGCACTAGACTGCGTGCGGAGGTATTCGAATAATTGCACTAAACCCATGAGGTCTTGTGAATAACATGTAACGTGCTTTTGTTTGTTATTTTAGAAAAATACAGCCACCACATGCAGAAGACACACGAAGTCGATCGGCATTTGAACCCCAATATCCTCACTGTATCATTAGAATCTGGTGAGAACACCGTATCTGCAATGCTGAGGTTAGGTATATGGTTTTGGGAATCAGGGGTAAGTCGCCGGTGCAAGCGCTTAATCTGACCAGTTCAATGCAAGGCAGACGTATTATACATGCCCACAGATTGACTCCCAGATTTTGCATCGCTGTTCATCGAAGGTGATGGTGAAAAAATTGGTCGAGGTGGTCAATTCACATGAAAGAAAGATATGAAAACCTGGACCAGTGAATTTGGCCTATTAGGACGTGGTAGGATCTAGAGTTGAAGGTCACAAGATCCGTTCACTGGATGGTCAGACGCATCAAGCAATTTGGTCCATTTAAAAATGAACCAGATGTGCCTGTTTATTGAACACGAACAAGACAAGAAGACTTGTCCGGCTTCAACCGTTCATCTCAGTTCTTACTGGGTTTATTCCTACTAGACTAATCCCGTTGACTTTTGATTACTAAGTTGGTTTTTCGCTTCCTCTTACTCACAAAATTTGTCCAATAATGGAGGCCATTCTTTATATATATATATATATGTATATATATATATATATATATATATATATATATATATATATATATATATATAGCCTAGGGCGGATTACGCAGAAAACACGAGGAGAACAGCATGAACAAGAAAGCAGTAGAGCAAGCTCACCGAGGTTGTAGGGAATATCCAAGTCGCTGTTGTCCTCGCTCCATTGGGTATTCATGTCTCGGGCCAGGTGTATGCAAGTGATACCCGTGCGCTGTCCCAGAATGTCCCAGATGACCGAACTGAGGGCACGTTATTGGTCGTTGTTGTTGTTTCGTACAATCTTCTTCCGTGTTCATTCTTTCACTTTGTGTACATAAATTGGTGCCCGGTTGGATCATCGGGGTACGCGGTCCTCGAGGTAACAAAAGTCCCCTGTCAAAACCTGGTCTCGCTTGATCCGTGGGTTGGATTCTATCCGGATTAACGTTGTACTGAAAGGTTGCAAAACACGTTATATTCGCTGTCATGGGTGACAAACCATCTGTGTTTTGACTTTCGTAAGCACGATGGGATCAGATGGACGAAAAACCAATAACCACGAAATGTAACAGGCATAAAAGGTTACCGCAGTGCATCAGTGAATTCCTGTTACCATGACTTTGTGATTTTTATTTCAAGTTTCTGCTGTACACAGTCATCATACATTCGGGCTTATAGCGTGCACACGGATTTTGCAAAAGGTTCGTAATAATGAGGATGTTTCATACTTGAGACTGAACCACAGATAATGTAGATCCTGATGATAATCGACTATTCTGGGTGCGAATAGGCCCCCGAGTTTGAACGATATCCTTGCCTTTGTGCAATTTCTTCAAGTTCATTATCCTAATAAACTGTTCAAAGCTATAGATTTCCTGCAAAATTCTACCCTACCGGTGAGATGAGGCGAATTGTTTGATAACTTCATTTACTTTGTTTGAAAATTGATTTCCGCCACATTTGCACTCCGAGTTCAAAATCAAATCAAATCACCAGAAATCAATATTACCGTTTTTTCGTTGTCTTCTTATTCACCCCCGCCCCCCTAGTGATTAGTATTTGGAAAATAGGGATCTACGAAAAGCTGTGTTAAAAAAAATGATTACAGGATACCACCTACTGCCTCAATCCATTTCTTAACGGCGTTGGTATACAGCAATTTTTAACACCGCGCTCTGACTAGAGTTGAAATTAGCTGTAATAAATCAGTTATCTCATTCAGTAGCTGATGAAGTGGTTGATTGTGAAGTATCTGTCAGTTCACTGTTCCGGCAGGTGTAAAGTGACCGCATTCTGATACCTGCTTCTCTGAACTCATCAAAAACAACATGTTGTTGCATAATGAGAATTGAACAATACTTGGTTCAGGATGATGGAGAGTAGGACGCGTCTCTCCACACTCCACGATAAGACAGACTGAGTTAATCGAAAAACATGTTGATACAGGTGATATCTTTCGTCGTGCAGTATGAAGGCTCAACTCTCCGTTGAAAATCATGGAAGCTCTGTACAACTATTTCATCCTTGGTAGGAATCATCAGAAGTGCCCATCCAGGACACCTCCATTGGGACCCGAACCCGTGGTGAGCTGCCTCTCAACAGTTTGGTAAACATGTACACTACATCATATGGCACACTTCCGTCACTGACTTTGAACGGTAACGGCCCGTTGCCCAAACCGTGTCTTCTAATGGATGACTTCTTTGTAAGGGCCGAGGCGCAACGAAGGCTCTTGCCAACCTCCGTCATCTGCGGCACCGGCGTGATATCATGTTCTCTCTCACGGGTCGAGTGCACTTTGCGGCGGTCAGGTTCGTTCTTTTATGCAGTTCAGAAACATGGCCGTTGAGGGTAGAAGATAGGCGAAGACTGTCGGTGTTACAGCACCAGTGTCTCCGTAGAATTGTCTGAATATGGTAGGAACACCGTATTAGCAATGTTGTGGCTAGACGTGAGGTGTTAGAAACCAGAGGTCAGTCTCTGGATCAAGTGCTGAATCTAAACCGGTTATGGTGGCCGGGACATGTGCTACGCATGCTCACGGATAGACTTCATCAGAGTACGCTGTTCTCCGAGGCGAGAAGTGGTGGGAGGGTAGGTCCAGGTGGTCATTTCATGACATGGCAAAAAGGTATGAAAACCTTGACCAGCGGACTTGGCCGAGTAGGACGCGTTAGACTTCAAGGTTGTGGCCTACGCGACCCACCTACCAAATGAGTAGAGACATAAAGTGGTATAGCTAGAGGTCGCGGCTAGTGGCGTAGTTGTATTCGGACTGTTTCTTTGTGCTCTTGATTTCTGCCTAATGCTTTGATTTTTTCTATTCTTTATGTCTTTATTCTTTTTGTCCTTTACTGGACGATGCTGAAAGGTAGCAACCGAAACTGGAGCACGGAATTTCGAGGTCATTGGTTGAATAAACTGAACCTGAAGGCATTCTGTTGCAAACTGTCTGCAGAGTTTCGTTACGATATAGGTTTAAGTAGTAGGAGATTGGTTTTTACATAATTAGACTCACCATGCAACATAGACGCTCAGCTCACCATGTGTCTTTTTTGTTTGGATTCTAAAAATTCCAGCGGATTTCCCGTCGTCTAAGATCCAGGCTTCCCGTGCCAATAATACACCTTGTGTGCACGTCTGTTTCTTTCCGTTTTTTCATGTACAGTTAAACACATGAATAACTTTGTGTAACTAACCCTGGTTTGAATGGTGTGTAAACCAGTGATTTACTGGATTGCTTTCCGACCAATGAAAATTCTATTTCATGCCCGTTGATGTATCGAGACTGTAAAAGAGTACTAAATCGGTAGACAGCGGGTATCAGCCCCGTACACCATAAAACGCGGAATTAATTAGGTTATGAAACACCTCATCACGTTATCCATACCAAATAATATCACTTTACTAAAATTTCTATTTTGTAAAGACAAAAGACAAACTTCTCGAATGAATAATCAATGCGAGAACGTGTTGATCTGGGCAAAACAAAATCTGCCTATTCTCGAGTCACTTGAACATCTACAGCTTTTTTGAATCACTGTTCCACTAATCAATCCATTACCAAGGAATACCGCATAACGAAGTATCCATTACGCCAACTGCCCAACCTCTTGGTTGCTGGAATATTGACTTTAGCCCAAGCGGTATGTTAGTGTGTGTGAAGCTGTCTTAAATTATTTTCCATTTTGTGATCATTGACTGTTTCTTTGGTTTATTCTTCAGCCTGTCTGGTTCCGCATGAATTATGGTACCGCTATCCGACACACAATACTAATCGCAACTCTAGTTCACTTATTTCGTGAGAGAAATAAATGCGAATGGAATATGATTCCTGAAATAAAGATGGAATATTTTAATGTAAATAAAAATAACTCGTTGTTAAGGTCCTCCATCATAGAGATAGAATCATGCGTATTGCATGCGTTTTCAAGGGACAAACAACAAGGTAGAAAAAACGGTTCACGAATTTTTCATGAACAGGCAATAGCGGACACGATTCACATGATTTACCTTCTACCGGAACAAATGCATGAAGCTTCAGCTACAAAACAGTAAGCGAAGCAGGACAAGTAGCAGCTGCAGCTACAGTCAAGAAAAACAAAAATTCTATACACACAATCACGTTTCCATGTGATCAACTATTCGAAAATAATTAGTTTCAAACTGGAGAACCTACCAGAATGTCGTACAGAGTTAGCTAAAATTGGAACGGGTTGTGGTATCTTGAAATATGTTATGAGCGAAATGATGCATTCATTCAAGTTCATGTGTAACCCAACACCGGGTTAAAAAACGCCAAAAGCAGTACTTTATTTGTTTACCTTTCTTCGCTAAAGTCTACTGGAGAACGTGCTAGATATAGTTACCAACCAATGTATACAGTTCGTGGCATTACTAATTAGTGGGGCTTGTTCCCATTGTATTTAAATGAGGAGAAAAATATGTTTTGCATAACATCCATTACCCATATTTCTTGGGGTCTGTTTATCTGCGTGTTTTCCTGACAGTCGGTGGAACTTGTTCGACTATTATCATTGGCATTGAACTATGACGGAGAGGTCCATTTTACGTTCTTTATTCTCGCTGACAGAAGTCAATGGACGTTCAGTTTTTATTTCTGGCCCAAAGATACCCACATGCAGTTTGGCTTTGTTAGCAAGACAATACACAAGGTTTTCAAAACGCTTCACGGCTAAATGCAAACAATATATCCAAATTCAAGTCCGTACCAACTCGAAAGTCAGCTGTTATACAGGAATATGAAACGCAGGAGAATGATTTTTAGGCACTCAGATGCCGTTTAACTCTGAGACGCGAATTCGCCAGAGTAAAATTTAAAAAAATAAACCATTCTGAGATCTTTATCATGGTGATTGTCCATGGAAAAAAAATGGCAAATGGCTGCATGTCACGTGTTTAGTTTCATTACAGAAGTACAGAGTTTGATATATCTTCAGCATGTTGTACAAGTTTGTTTGTGCAAATTGTACTCGTTTACAAATCCAAAGTTCATCACTGTACGTAATAAATAGTTCCTTCTAATTCTAGTCTTGTCAGAAATCCGATTTGTAGTGCACAAACCCCTGAAACCTCCTTTATTGATTCGAAGGTTTCATTAGGAGGCGTTTTTGTGTACCACTTTTTGTAAATTTCCAATGTCAAACTACTGACAACGTCACTTCCAACTTAAAAGTATATTGTACCGATACGAACTGAGTCCTGTGATTCCAAACTGTGCTGAACAACCTACCACATATTCCTCATTGCACATGGAGCATCATCTCATAAAAACCATTAAACTGATTGATGCGATTTAGCCGATCCCCTCGGTGGCATTAGGCCCGTTTCACATTAATACCCTCACAGAATCAAACAATCATTTACAAAAACGCCAAGCGAACTAATAAGATTTAAGATATCACGATATCCCTTGGATTTTTGGAAATACTAGTCGAAATTGTGATCTAACTATGATCACGGATGCTTTCTTCACAGTACCTGATAAACTTTACCTTCAGATGACTTACATTTTCTTATATCTGTATGTTCAGTACCAGATTGATGGAACCAACTTTATTACTTTCACTTCCAAAATGATTATGAATCGGTTTGGAATTTTTCAGTATTAAACAAAAGGTTTAGGGGTTCAAAGGACTATAAGATTCAAGTTTCGACTAACATCTCAAAAAACAAAGGATTATTTGATTATCATGCACATTTTGCAAGTGATTTGCTTTGGTTCTCGGAACAAGCACAAAAGAAAACAAACTATTATCCCTGATCCCTGAAACATTCCCTCTTTGCTTCCGAGCAAATTCAACTTCCCACATGCTGTCAAATTATTCTCAATTCAAAAGGAATCGGTCATCAGAACTGGAAATTCAAGTTCCACAATGATATCCGTCTATAATTGGCATTTTTACACGTTAACTTGCGAAATGCCTTTCGCACGATTCCTGTTGTTTAAACGGTGTTTACTGTTTTCCGTTTTGGAGCAGCCGGAATAAAATGCCACGTCGTCCCAATAGGGTGGTTTGGGATGGCTGTCAGTGAATGACAGAAAAACTGCAATTTTCAGTTTCACTTCGCAGATATTTCCCAAATATATCATTTAACGCTTTGCATACTTATCAAATCGAAAAAGAGGTAAATTCGAGTGCAATTATTTTGGGTTGGTTTCGTTAAAATATCCGTTGGTTTGGTGTGCTTAAACTTACTTGGCCACCGTCTGGACGTGCGGATTCGTCTGATCGATCGGGGCGACCCCTATCGGGGCCGGATCCAGTGTCCAGAAGCTGGTTCTGCACGGTTTGAGGCATGCCCCTAGATATGTAGGGTCGCCGGTTAGATGCCTCAATTGAGACATCCGATTCAGATTGGACTCGATGCGCCAGTTGTTCCGCACGCATTTCAGTATTTTCCTTCTCTTGCTATGGACGCAGAGGAGGGGACAAGGTGTTTTGACGAGGTTTATGCGATCGCAAATGATCGCCAAAACGTGAAAGGGAGTTTGGCATTGTGAGATAAACAGGTTCAATCACGGAACATGGAAATAGTAACCTCGCTACTTCTAAAATGGCATGACTGATTCTTATCCAGTAAGTCTCCGTTCTCTGAGCGTCATTTGTCACAACCAGTCACTTTAATTAAACCAAACATAAATCTCTTTCCTAGTAAGCTTGAAGCACTGTTGTTCATTACATGGTATTGGAAAAATGTGATCGTCAAGCTTTGGTAAGATGACGACAACCAACTTACAGTAATAAGTATACTCAATCAAACAAAAAAATATAGTTTTAGATACTCATTATTGTTAGGCATTAAATAAATAATAATAACAAGTTTTGGTGTTATGAATTTGACTCACTGTAACACAAATCAATTCTCGTTTTTCGTGGACGCCGATCCACCACTTCGTCATCCATAGAATATTGAGTCGGTGTGTGCGATAAGTAGTAGAAGTGAAAATATCATTTTCCCCTCATCTTTGTATCCCCTTTTAAAATGCAATCTACTCTCGGTGAAATTTTCGTTTTTACCGAACGAAATTTTCCTGTTTACAACTATTTCATTTTACTGAATAGACTATTATTCCCAGCTTTGCAGAAGAAGCACTTCAAGTATTCAAATGATAATCGGCTAACCAATCTGCAACTTGTAAAATATATCATGAAGCTGCTATACTCGATGTGTATTATCCATTGTGGATTGGATCGATGCGGGGGTTCTCTTCAAGAATTTCTTGATAAGCTCAGCATGACCGACGCCGACATGAATGTGTGTCAAAAACTTCTCTTTCAATTCCACCCCATCTAATTCCAGGATTGCGTTTTCTGCCCAGGACCACAGTCATTCAAGCGTTCTCCGGGTCACTGGAAGCAAATTGACCGTGTCAGGTTAGGTTATCGATTTTCGTAACAGAAGGGGTAAAAGAATGTTTCATTTTATATAACGTTGCCAGTTATTTTTGGCTACATTTCTAGTTATTCTGATGAATGCAGTTCGCGGAGAGGGAAGAGGGGGTATTTTTACCTTCACAATGGGCACACGGGTCCTTAAAATGAAATCCCTTACTTGAATCAGTTGTATCTCCGAGTTGATGGCATCCAACTGGGTCTGAAGCATATAAGCCAATGACTGAGCATCACTAGTTCCCGTACCATCGTATTGAACTGGTTGAGCTGGTTCTTCGATCGAATTCCGAATGAGTTTTGCCAACTGATTCAAAGGCTGATTTGTATCATCCGAACAGGGTGGGAATTTGTCATCTGTCATTTGGTAACCGACTTGAGAAAGTAGGTAACTATTCAGTTCATGGGCCACTTGCTCATTGAAATTTTCTAGACTAGTGCTTGGAACCGAATAATTGATTCCTGGTGTAGTGTATGCAGTAGCAGATGCTTCCGTCTACAAGTGTAGAATGATTGTCGAATGTAATAGGGTTCAAAGAGGCAGACGTTAGTAGCGTTGCAAAAATTTTACCTGGGAATTCAGCATTATTAAGAACAGACGCACATTTAAATCATGTAAGTTTACTTGTGATTATTGTTTAGGAAACTTTGTCTTACAGTTTTATTACAGTGGGAAACCTTTCACAGGCCGATAGTGATGCACACAGTTATGTTGATCATGTATCAAAGCATCTGCGCATGCCTTGTGGTCTTAGGTTGGTAAAACTTTCATGCAACCATGGAAGACAAAGCAACTCCGGGAAGCTAACTCAGTAAAGTCAATGCGTTGCATGTGGCCGCTATTCTTAAGGATTCAGTTCGATTAAGCTGTTTCACATTTCGAAGCCTTTCGAAGCATTATCGAAAAAACCGGTCCTTTACTGATTTCGATTCAATGAGTCAGAGATCCTTAGGTGATGGTGTGTGGGATATTGCAAGCCTTATTCGAAGGAAGTTCAAAGTAACGTAACAGTTATGTATAGCGGTAGCTACCCATATCTACGGAGTTGGAGACTGATCAAAAGTGCAGAAACTTGAAACGAAAGGAATTTTACAACACCGATGATCTCTTACTGTTTAATATGGTTTAAAACGCAGTAGGCACACAAACAAATAACTCACGGAAATGGGGGATATCCATAAGTTGGGAACAGTTTGGGTGGGCACTTGGTATGTCATGCCAATATCGGTACCTTGCACCACATCTTCCGTCAACGTAGTAGAACGCATGGGGAAGACAAAAAAGTTTGGTTTGTTAGATGGCGTTCGAACTAAACAACAGTATCCGTTGGCACCAACTGACTGAAGGTTCAAGGAAACCCAACATAGCACGTTGAGATTTTGTTAGGCTGATACTCCAGTAGAATCTGCGAGCAGATATTTTTGAGATGTGCCAATGTGGTCCGTGATAGTATACTAAGAGAAGAATAGGATCTTTCGGTGAAGCACAGCAATTTTTCTATTCAAAATTAGTTGGGCACATCTAATGACCTCTTTTGTTGCACAAGTGGTGCAGTGCATTGAAAGAGATGAGGACGTACTGTTAGGGGAATTTAATGAGTCGTTCACGTCGGGATCGGTCTACTGCTGCTTTTGATGAGAGATAGAATACTGAACTGCGAGGAGATAAGCGGTGGAAGTTTGACAATTCGGAAATTCGGAGAAAGAGCGGGGAATGAAAAGTTGATGTCCCAAATTTAGGAACAGAGACCTGATATGAGTGACTAGCGGATTGTTTCCGCAATTGTGGGCGAAATGTTCTCGGGAAGGAAAAATTAAAGAGAAAGAACGAGGACACTGGAGTGACTTTGAAGCGTCGTGCCAGCAACTTCAGACAGCAGGTCAGTTAGGGGCTGTAAGATAGAAGCGGCTGAGAAAAGGTAAAGACAAAAACGAATGTTCTTCACACTGCAATGTTCAAGTTTGGGCCGAATCAAAGCTTTGCATAGTGTAAGAATTTAGAAAAGAACAGATGATCGCCTATGGTACTGAATGTGAAACACTCCTTAGTGGCTGCAATTAAAAGGGAACTGATCGAAAGCAAGTGCCCTCCTGTGTTTTTTTTTTTGACTAATCGTACATTTAGCTTGCAGAGTTTTCACGCAGAAAAGACAAACCTAGTATTTATGGTTGTTTGCTTTGGGATGCTAAACTGTACGCGTCAGGCAGATTTTCAAGCTGGTGATAAATCATGTCGAATGCACGGATGGCATTTTGGAAGGGAACACATGGAAAATTGCAAGTAACCTCTCTTATTTCTCCATAGCTTAATAGTGATAAATGGACTCATTCCCTTAATCAAATGTTCACGTGCTCATTTATGTTTAATACTTTCCATGTAGTGAGCAAATAACCAGATATATTCCGCTTCAAGTACGTCACAGCTCAGTGAATGCGAAATCGATCAACATTTCCACCTGTGAAACTATCAGCAATTAGTGGGAAACACGTTCGCGCCATCAGAATGAGGCATAACAGTGAATGATCGCCTTTTTCCCTCCCAAAATTTCTGATGTCTTTATGTGCCGTAATCGAGGGGGAAATGCATATTTCAAGATATTTGGGTAAGACTTTTTTGATAAATGAAACAAAACTTACCGAACCGGTAATAAATGACAATAATAGAAACGATACTATATTATTCAATAGAGGTAGTTGAGTGAGCCACTTTTGAGATCAGTTCTGCCTTTCTCATCCCTGATTACGCATCAGCTCTAGATAGAGTTTGACAAGATAGTTCACTCTATTTTGAAGTGCGCTGTGATTATTCCTATCTATTGCTTCTAAAGTCGTGCTACTGAAGCTTTTGTGAATTAAAACATTGCCAAATTCCTCAAGTGAACGGCTACAAAATACTTTATAGGTTGGTGACCCTCAGTTTACACAGTGGATGTTGTCTAACAAGACAGCGAGCCAAGTAGATAGGTTCTGTTATCCAGGTAGCTGCGTTTCTCTCGAAGGTTGGACGTCGAATGAACTGCCATCTAATACGCAGAAGGCACGTTTGATTTGTGTAGGCCACAGTCATCTGTAGCGTTGACCTCACATTCGCTTACTTATCAAGAGTCGAGAGCATGCAGTCACTGTTGGACCAGGTCTTCACCATGGTTCAGAAACATGTCCACTGCAGGTGGAGGATATACAAAGGTTGTCAGTATTTGGAAACCGATGTCTTCGTAGCTTTGCTCGAATATAGTTGTAACACCTTATCAACAATGCTGACTTTAGGTGCTGAGTATCGGGCACACAGAACAAATCAAAAGACGAAAGCAATGGCGCTCTTGGCCTCAAAACTTTGCTTTGTAAAATTGTTACTACTACTCGTAGTTCTCTCCTTACTGTTTTTATACTGGCCATTGTCTTTCGGTATTTTCGACTGAATTGCCCACTGAGTCACGACAACCAACGCACGGTTAATTGTTGTTCAAACTGAACCGAACTGATGAAGCCACTTCCCCCGGTAATGAACCATTTGTGACCTGAATGCCAATCTCAGCCATCACAAGCCCAAAACCCTTATAACCTGAACTAAGAACTACACCAATTTTCGAAACCACTGAGGCAAATAGATACCCCGAAGTCGCTTTCCAGAATATAACCAAAACAACACTTATAAATTTGGCAATTCGAAATAACTGGCATCGCGTATCAATCTGGTTCTTTGTCCGACGAACTCGTGACGGTGCTCGAGAATTCCTGTGAACGAGATCTAAACGATAAGGGTTGGCCATTACCAAGTCAACTCAAGGCCACTTAGATGAATAACAACACACAATATTCTATCCCGCCAGCAGAGGCAATGTCGTGATTGGCAGTCAGTGTACACGTTCACTTTCCCGCCTATTGGGACAGTCTGGCAGTCAGTAACAGTGGTTTCATCAGTATTTGTTCCGCTTGAATTATTTCACTGAGAAACGAAAACAAACGTAATTACAAATCGTCAACGTGCCGACAATGCGTATTCAATTGCTGTTTTCGATGAGAACTAGTCTCAGTTTCAATTATGGATATTAATTCATAAGCAGGGGATAGTTTTGAAAAGGTCCTGGAACGCGGCACTTCAACATTATTATCCCTGAATTAAGTTACGTGGTGTATGCAACAAACATAATCATCTTGAAGCCAATAACTAGAAATCAAAAGTTTAGCGAAAGAAGTGATGTGTTATGTGAATAAAGGAACATATTATGACTCCTGTAACTGGACCATAAATCATCCCGAACATACCATCGAACGATCAACAAGGTTCCGTTATACCATGATTACCTTTTTGGTTGACTGGGGTGAGATTGGTGATCGTTTCTTGAGTTGGATCCGGCCGAACAGTCATAACCACATTAGGATGTTCAGCACTGGCCCGAGTCATCGCCAAGATAGCCGCATTGGCCGCAGCAGCTGTGGACTGAGCTGTGACTAACTGAGCTTGAGTATGTCTCAGCGCTGCGGCCAGCTCAGACAGCTGTCTTCGTAGACGGTTTGCGGTTACCAATCCGCACTCCTTCTCGCCGATCACTGTATCCAGTTGGTGACGGATACGTTCTATTTCTCCTGTCAGCTCTTGCTTTTGTTCCAACGATAACATCCTTTCCTGTAGATGCGCTTTCAGTCGCTCATTAGACTCTAGCAATAATTGGTCGACCTATAATGGGCCGACAAAAATGGTGGGTTGAAGTAAAATGGGTCCTTATAGCCGAAGGAATCAAATTTTAAACCAGCGCGTCTTAATAAAAAGATGGAAGATAAATCGTGAACAACGATGATTCACACTGTAAAGTGATGATTGCAGGATCTTGCAGTTGAATCCAAGCCACAGACAGCCAGCTTTGCCCTTCTTCTTTTTAACAAAATTTTTATTGTTGGAGATATTTTACAAACTGGCGTATAGTGACTAGAGAAAGTCACGTCAAGTAGAGCAATTCTTTATGCTTATCGGAAAGAGAATATCCAGGCGATATTTGGACTGTCCCACCACAAATGTTATACACACACACTCACTTCGACTTCAGCCAATGAAATGACCGTGTAACGTCTTTTCCCGTGTATCTACTTTGTCATATTTTTGGTGTAATTTACTTTAGGTAATTTGTCTTAGTCGTATCCTAAACCATCATTGTGGACTAAATCACGTGACACTTGCGGTGAATACAAATGGTTTGGTACACCGGGGCGTGCTACTTTATTGAGAATAACTCAGAAAATTTTGAGCCAACGAGGACTGAACGAGACCCGTTTTTTCTCTATCTTTCTTCCCTCCCCCCTGGCTGTATCCTTTGATGTGCTTTCTTTTATATAATGATGGTACACAATTTTCAGGAAGAGGTTCGCGGCCAGAATGAGGCTGCCAATTGGGGAAAATAACCGTCGGCGAAGTATGATTCCAACCCAGGGCGGAAGGGTTGAAACATCACCATGATGACCGTTTGGCCACTGCCGGCCACCCTTGGTGTTTTATTAGTGTATTCTAACACGGAAAACACCAAAACAGTAGAGTCGAAGAAAATCAGGTAAAACAGAAACTCTGATGAATAGTGCTATTGAAATCACAATGCGTTGGAGATATCTGCAGTGGTTAATTGAATAACATTTGCTGGTTTTCTACTGGTAGAAGTCCGGCAGACTAATCGCACGGCAGGTAATCGTCACACCAAACGTTTGCCATCTACGTGTCTATCCATCAATTTTCACTGAATTTGTCTAATAAAAATACAGAAGGCTTATCGAGAGACATCGAGGGCACTGTGCGTAAATTTTGAAAGCACCGACTTTTTCACGAACATTCGACATCTGCGAAAGCTGGAAGAAAATTATCTCTTCATGAAATAATACATGATACGATATGATATGATATTTTCTATTGCAATTATATATTCAAACACAATGAAGAGTACATCCAGTGAAACTAAGGAATTAATAAGTTTACTATGTGCAGTCAGTTTGCATGAAATGGTGTGTTGTTAGGCAACGATCCGTTTGAAGAAGAATGATATCAAGGATGAAGTCGTGAAAGAATGCTGAAATTTATTCAGACTGAAAACATTTAGGACGGAGAACACATCAAGTTGCTACACATTTGAATTAAATGAGTAATCAAGATACCACAGCTGTACAATAAGTGATGCTTCCAAAGATATGCAAATTGAGTTGAAAATTGATTATTCCCCTATGGTTAGTGTTCCTCAGTGTATGCGAAAATCACACACTATGGCTCCTCTGTAGATTATTTTAATTCCAACCCGTGCAACATTCAGCCATATCCATTTTGCTCACGAGTATCTACCTGTGTTCATGGTTATCAAAATACCGGTAGTGAACGTGGCAAAAACAAGGTTCACCCAACCATCTTTTGAAACATTGTTACCTTTTTACAAATACACATGTGCTCCGGTGAATGCCTTTGTAAGCCCTGCCTTATTGATGTTCGTAAGAACAGTATATCAGAGTGGTTTATGCTCAAGGGTCATTCTCTTAGAAAATGATTATCCAGAAGATTTCACTGTCTGATGTTTGAGAGCCGCTGAAGGAAACGTAGAATCCAACAAAAAAAAAACAGTTTACATCGCACTATCTGCCAGAGACGATACATTTAATAAGTCAATGAGCAAACTTCTCAGGAACGAGGTAGAAAACATTTATTTCTTACAGAAATGGCCGATTTTCTACTCATCGAAATCAGGTCTCATATTACAGATAAAGGATAAGAAAACGACGGGTATGACAGCCTTCGATGTCTATCACTTCACTTAACACTTTCGGAGCAAGAAACCCCGACTGAAGCATCAGACACAAGACCGATCAGACTAGGGAGGACCAAACAAATTAGCTCAGTGGATAGCCGAAAAGGGCAGGTGCGACTGACCAAAACAAACCACACGGTGGAAGAAGAACGGCAGCAGTTCCGTCCCATCTATGCCAACACCGGGATCCGGTCCGGTGATGTTAAAGCTGGACATCCACAGCAGAGGTTCCAACAATCCCATCAAATAACACATAAAAGATGCGCAAAACAGCTGCTAAGAAACCCCGTCCTTCTGTAACCACGATTCCCAACTGCTCCCACCTAATAAGTCGGTAGGAAAAATACCACACAGATAAATCCCACTAATAACGTAACCACCTTAGCTTACCAAACTTCCAAAAGCAAGTCGTCACCGTAGCATAAACAATGAGCATTCCTATATTCCCAACTTGTCCTCTGAGTTGCAAAGTGTGCATTACCAGGCTGGTAGACTGTTCTCCGAAGCAGTCGGTGGTTGAAATGATAGGTAGAGGTGGTCAGTCCAGGACATGGCAGAAAGATATGGAAACCTTGATCAAGGGACATGGCGGAGAAGGATATGTTAGACTGTCGGTTTGGAGTGCTCGTAGCTTTTTTACCAGATGGTTGGAGACCCTAAGTCATATGACTAGGTCTGGTGGCCAGTGGCGTAGTTGTATACGTTATCTTTCTTTGTCTTTGTGATTTTCGTCTTCGTAATTCATTTTCGGCTCTTTTCCGTCCCATGTTTCTGTTCATTCAGTCATCAAACCAACGATGTTGGGAGGTGGTAACCAAAACCAAGCACAGATGTGAGGGATTCATAGTTGAACTGAACTGGTAGATGAAGCATCGAAATCAAGCTTGCTCAACAAATTTGTTTTCTTCTAATAAATTTATCACTATTATTTAATTATTCAGCGGTTCCCTGGTGAAAACCGTGGGAAAAGATACAGCCGAGGGACCGTTTTACAAAATAAATCACCCAACTGAATGCTCCATTTCACAGTCAGTTGCTATACTGTCCTGTGTGCTCATGCATTTACACTAAGGGGACATCTGACAGCGTACAGGCTTTTTGGAAATCACTGTTCTAGGTCAGAAATAGACTATCAAATAAACTATTGCTTCTTAAAATTGGATATTTTCTGTCTGACTGAAACCAAAGAAATGAAGATAAATAGATTTCCAAGTGTTTTAATTTTTGCCTATACATTAGAGTTGACTGAAGACCAATGCATTTGTTGTAGGGTGTAAATGAATTATAGCTTGACTAAACTTATTAGGCACACTCAAGCTACTCCATAAAAATAAATTTCAAATTGAGTCCTAAACTTACTGTTGAAGAAAGACGCGAAATATGCTCTTCGTTCATAAATTCCCGGTCACGTGCTCGGGATAGTTCATGTTGTAATTCGTCTACTTCATCCGCAAGCTCTCGTAAACGATCTTCCAGGACTATGCTGTCACCGATCGCACGATAACGGGATATCTTCCCGGTTTTCATTCTGGAAAGATGCCTTAACTTATCTTCGGTTTCCGTTGATCCGTTCATAAGACCTGAGCCGTCGTCATCCATCATCACGTCCGAGGTGAGTGCATCTCTGTTCACGTTTTCTTCCCCACTGCTTTCTATTGGTCGATCTGTATTTGGTTGGGCACCACTGCCATCGTCCTGAGCCTCCTCATCTGTAGACGTGTCAGTTGCTACAACATAGTGTCTGGCTTGATTTCCCGCCTGGTGTCTAGCTTGCAACAGCTCTTCCTCTGTGCTTTCCAAACGACTATGGAGCGTTTTTGCTTTCTCCTCGAACTATTTACAAAACGCGGATGAAAACAATTACGAAGGTAAAATGTCTCAGAAATGTATTAAAAGTAATTGTGGGGAATAAATGTGAGTGATATCATGGCATGGCAAAAATCACTGTAGCCGCACAGGAGAAAGACTGATGAAAATATTTGTTTTATGAATCCAGGATGAAAATGATGAATACCTCTGAATTATACTCACTACTTATTTTTGTGACAAACTTTGCTCCATTGAGACAGAGATTTTTTATTTTTTCTTCTTGAACCTTTATCCTACTAATTGCCCAAATGTATGGAAATGAACGATAATAAGTCAACTTGAATTGCGGGGGAGGGAGCTAGAATTAAAATGACGTCGAAAACACGGTTTAAGCTATCGCATTTTTTGCGTGGACGATATTTTCCATGTCAGTGGACGGAACGCATACGTTATTTAAATCCTGGAGTACATTATCCGCCCGTCCGACAATGCAGTTCTTGAGTGTACTGTGAAGAACTACTTTTTTCTGTTTTCATCTATTCGTCTAAATAAGCAACAAAATGGTTTCATCCAGCAATAAGTTTCGAAAACAAAAATCTACACAGAGTGGCCTTTACACCTGAAGTAAGATCGTCCAGGATCAAATGCATATGCTACAGAACTTTATCTGAAAACAACCGTCTAGCTGAAGACCAAATGTAACGTGGAACATGAGACAAAATTAAAAAGAATTTTTCATCGGATTCTCCTACAGTGGTGACACTGAAGTTGGGAGGTCCAGTAGCTTTAGGTCTGTTACATTCGTAACTAGGTTTGAAGTGGTTCAACTCAATTTCCAGTTCCCACTCTCTTTCATCATCAGATACGAGAACAAAATTCGGCTGTATTCGTCCTATTCCGCAGTGGCCGTCTGTCAGTTAGATTGCACGTATGAGGTACTTGTGCTCATAAGCCACCGATTCAGCATTTGTTTTTTTTTGCATCGAGAATCAACAATCACACTGGTTTGGCACCCGGGGGCACGGTGTGGTCTTTAGATCGATGACTGTTCACAGAGCTATAAGAAACCCTAAACTCCGTGTGTTGCCCTGAGTATCATGCCATAAGTCGAAGGTAATCCGGTGTTGAAGACTGGCGATGACGGAAGTGATTAGTATTCTGACCTGAGAGACCGGAGTGTTGCCAAGAAAATTGCCCATCCACAGACTGACGGAATCGCTCATGAACGCGCCGTTGATCTGGGTCATGATGAACCACCATTTTCGATAACTCTGCCTTTAAACTGATCAAACTGCAAGCTAAATGACTAGTTGACTGACCGTTATTCGTCATCACTACATTCTCAAACCGAATTATTATAACGGTTCAAAGGTGAACCGTTGCAGCCATATTTTTGCCTAAACTGGGAGTTTTCCGTGCGTCCTTTCCACTCTCTGATAAACTGAATTCGATCACACTTACTTTTGTATGGTCTCATATGACCTAGTTCTTACAGTCGCATTGTCATGCTGACCGCGTAAGCAGTACAGTCATTATCTTACGGGGAAAACTGACACTCGGTCTGGTAACAGAATGTTAAAGCGTGGATTACTCGTGACGCATCGGATCAGATTTATGATTGACTCATTCTAGTGCTACAGATCTATCAGTTTTGGGTTGATAAGGACTTTATGTGATCAATAACTTGCCCCAAAAACAGTTATGTCCGTTTATTCTCACAAAGGTCAGGAGAAAACAAAAATGCTGTTCTTTTGGTAATGCGGACAACTCAGTATTATATCAAATAGTACAGGATTAATTCAGAGCTTTCAGATGCACTTATGTGAATTGTAGACTCGCCATGTTGTGATCCAAGAATCGGTATCCACACTCATCTTATTACCGGTATCCGTGGAAGCACTGAATGTTTGTTTCACCCTTTCCCGGAATCATCGAAACTGCGCATGTACCAGGTACCGTCAGGGACTCGAGCTGGGGGTGCACGATTGCAAGTCTCACCTCTCACCACTAAGCTATTCGGTTTTTCACGTGCCAACACTATATGAATTAGCACCCTCGTGCCAGTGACTTTTTCCCTGGTATCAATCCACCCACTGAATGACTCTAGGACGGGCGCCTTCTCAGGCACCGTGAACAACCTGTACAGGATGGTTATTTGGCCAGCTGAAGTAGCAATAAATTTAGGCTGTGTTTTATACTAAGCCACCTGAAGATAGAAGTCATTGATTGTGCTTTGCTGAGGATTTCTAACAAGGATCGAACAACTTTCAGTTTATTCATTGGGACTGAGCGTTGAGACTATATCAATAAAACAGTACGAATCACACTAGTCATATCAGTAATTGCTACCTGATTCCCAATCAGACACAAAAACAACAGCCTTGTATATCCTAATCAAAAGACGATTAATGATCTTATTCCAACTTGTTTTGACGACCAGGTAGTTTTGAACTCAGCATCTACCATTTTCATCAAAGAAGCCCGCTTTGAAGAAAATCATGCCGCTAACATCGAGTGCGCAAACATAACATTCAAGAAAAATACTAATCTCAACAAAAGTACCTATGTTTTAGCTATGACTTTGAATCTGCGAGATCCGCAGCCGAACATTCTTTGGGCTGATATTCCTCTACCGGTTATCTATACGAGAAGTACACGTCAAAATATGCTGTCTTCTAAAATACACTGTACAACATATTATCAGTATTAAAGTCTTCGCTGGCAAACATTCGAGCAGACTGTGAACTGGAGCTTCCCAAATGTTACATTATCTCTTGCATCTATAACAGCCCTTAAACTGGGCTTAACCATTTGTTGTTCCATACTTCTGATGATATCTTTCTTACTGTCAGTTTATTCTGCACAACGACATTCTATGACAACTGATTTGCTATGTAACAACTGATAGAGCAGAGTCAACACATCCCCAGAACTTACATGAATAATGGGAATTATAACATCTAGATGCACATTTGGGTGTTGAAGGTGACAAAGGTTACTTTTGTTTACTTTGCATTGTGTCTAGATCTGTTTTCTGATTCAAGGGCATAAGGAGGGGGGACGTACTCGCTTTAGTTGCGTCATTTTAATCGTCAAGTCCGTTTGCAACTTGTCAACCGTTTCCTGAGCCACTGTGACCTCCCGTTGGGCTTTCAAATATCTATGCTCAAACGTTGTTGCCTTGTTCTCCTGATCCGCTCGTTGCAATTCCAGTTCCCGGTTGTCGCGTTGAACTTTCTCCAACTAAGATAATAGGAATAAAGAAACTGCTCCTAGTGAAAGTGTTTTCAATGTTCAGTTCATTCAACCATGAACCTGCCAATTCTATGCTCTGGTTTCGATTGCAACCTCGCAGCATCGTTGTGTCAAAGGCAAGAAGAATAGAAGCATAAAGTGAAAAAAGAGCCGAAACTCAAGTAATAAATCGGAAATGACGAAGAAAAAGAAAGAGTTCGAATAAAATTACGTCACTGGCCACCATTCCTAATTGTATGACATAGGAGGGTCACGTGCACCCCAAAGCGGCAGTCTAACATATCCTTCTTCGCCAAATTCCCTGGTCACGTTTTTACCTACCTTTCTGCCGTGTCATGGACTGACCACCTCTACCTATCCTTCCAACCACTACACGTCTTGGAGAACAGCATCCCCTAAAGAAGCCTATCGGTGGGCATCTGTAACTTATGTCCCAGCCACCCTCACCTGTCTGGATTGCAGATCGAGTTTTAAGCCAAATGAGGAGCATTTCCAAAAATCCGTCTCCATTGTTCCTTTACGCTACAGATTCATAAATAATAAATCGTGCATCTGGCTTGGTATTGTTGTCTATGACGCAATTTTTTGTTGCTGAAAAGATTTTGTGGTCCCAAACGTGATGAGGAGTTTTCGAAGAAATAAAGGCGTTGTCCGGATATCGGCAACAATATTCAAAACGGTTTCAGCTCGAAGTAATAAACCCATTTTACCATGGGCTAATTTACGAAATTTGTCAGTGGAAGACAACTTTCAGTGGCTACTGAGTCAAGATGAATGAGAGTAGGACTCAACTTCCGGTCGTTATTGCCTATTTCGGGGATATTCTTGCACGTGCGGGCTACCCCGTTCACTCGGATGCACCTAGGCAAAAGCGACAACAGTGTTTTGTACCGCCCCACTAATTCTAGTGAGAGGTCTTTTCTGCCTGTGTACCTCTTCGTTTTAATAATGTAAAACAGTGAACATATAGGCTGTGTCCATGTTCCTAATCTTTGCACCCAACTTATCGGTTCGACGGGTGTGGGCGACCAAGCTGTGAGGCTTGAACAGCGCTGACATGATTCGTTTCTCATCCTATTGATCCACTCCATCCATCGGCTATCCTGTCGTTCATGCTTTCGTTCTCTCAAACGTTGGGCTCGGCACGACATAGTTGCTGTCTTCTAATGTGACTTGACTGGCTGCCAACGATGAATCAACGCATACGCCCAAAAACAGATCTGAACTTTGAAAACGCAGCCTGGAATCCTAAAAGAGGTATCTGCATAAGGTAAACGGAAGGCAGCAGCGGCTGGAAAATTGTGATGTCACTTTCACGGTGTTTTCCAGAGATTGCTTGCTAGGGCAGTGAATGGTTTTATGATGTTCGTAAATTCCTCATATTCTCAGTGTATACCGACGGATTTGGTTGGTAGAAATCGCGTTGTAAAGTAATTTTGAATAATCTCGTGACTAGTCAGTTATAAATTACGCTCATCGGAGAAAAAAAACAAGCGAAATACTGGTCTGAGTTCGGAAGACATTCCACCTACAGTCACTATTGTGAACCCGTTACAAGCACGGATCCATTCGTACCCATTATCTCTAAACATTTATCCAACGGTTCTATTCCCGTCGTCATTATTTCCATGAGTCACCGAAATCGGGAACATCCTATGGCCTATTTTCTTACCTCAAAACGTTCCTCCCATCAAGCACAAAGGCAATAGACTTTTCTCTCTGCTAATGGTTTCTTTGCCGTTATCTTATCGTAAGTCCACTGAACCACGGATTTTAACCTTTTTGCAGATTTCAAATCTATTCATGTGAAATATCCCCAAATTTCTAGCTGAAGCCATCGCACACAAAATTATCACTACACTCTCGATGGACATACTTTAGAGTCAAATTTGCAAGTTCTTGGCAGGAATAGAAGAAGCGAGGTGGCAGCCAAACTTGGTGCAGAAGGACCAAGAGACTGACGTCACCTTCAGCCTCGATTGGATTTTCCCAATCCCCGCGTTAAAGTCTTACTGTCGATGGCTGTAATTGTTTGGATGCGTACTAAAAAGGTTTGAGAAAGCACCCCAGAAATAAATTATGATTCATTTTACCACGCTTCTGCTGATCCAATTAATTTGAGACTCCTAACTGCTCCCGGTAAACTTAGAATATCTTACTAACGACGGAAAGGTTCAAATGTTCAGATCATGGAAACGAACGATGACGCCAAAAGCGCAAGCATTTCTTTTTGGAGTGCATTTTCTTAGTTTGGAAAGGGCCGAGTTACAGTCCTGAAAAAAGTCGTAAGGTGGCTAAAAACCATGTTGAAAAATGCTAATTCATTTATTCACACCTGTCCGATGACCAAGCATGCTTTAGATATCACAAAACGAGCATGAATAGTAACACTTGAGTTAAAAAAAAGAAGTAAAAAGAAAGTTTTTTCATAGAAAAATTGCCACTTTGTGACGACTTTCGTATGAGTGATTCTACACCTAAATTTCCGTTGATATACAAACTCACCAGTTAAAAATGAAATGATGGTCTCACGAAAAATGCTTCTTTTCCTCAATTTGTTTACTTCATCTCGAAGTTGCTTGACTTCACTATGAAATCAGATGTGCTTGCTATTGCCGAGCTTTGAAGATGACACTCCAAAGTTGAATGCAAGTACTATGTAAACATTTGCTTGGAAAAACGCAAAATTCCTGTCAGGTTCTCACTGTAGGATCGAAAACAGCACAACAGAAAACAAAGCTGCTCTTGGTTACTGGTCATAAAATTGTTGACATAGGGTACGCAATGTGCTAGGATGCATTGAGGACCGCTCCAGAATCAACCTGTTGAAATCACGTCTCTCACAGTTTGTCACGGTAACAGATGTGCACTCGCGGTACTAAAGCGAGGGTGGTGACCATGCGTGGGTTCGAATCCCGCCGGAGCCAAAGACTTTTCACATTTGGATCACCTCAAAACATTGTCAAAATCTGCCAAACATCAATGCAATAAAAACTGTCCGATGAGCAAGCAATGAGCCTTTCTCAAGTCGGTACATTCAGGTGACCAGATCGCGCCATTTACGCGTGATTTAGGCAGACGATCCATCGTTGAACCATACAATCCGTTACATGACTGGAGCCGTCAGATGAATGGACCAAACTACAAATCAATCGCTGTGTTGTAAGAACTGACAAATTTCAGTTACGGTGGCTGATGAATACCCTAATCTAAAACGAGTGTTGCAACAGTAGCTGACGTTCACGAAGCTCCCAACAAAGGGATTGTCCAGTTAATTTATTAGCCATTTTCCGTGATCGGGGATTCACAGTCGATCGATCACCTAGCTGGTGACATTCTTCTTCGTACTTTATTTATTTACTTCATTTTTCTACACAACAATGGTACAGTGTCTCAGGAAGATGACCGTGGCCAATCAGAGGCTGCCAACTGGTAAACTGACCGACAGCGGCGGCAGCAGGATTCAAACCAAATGGTAACCGTTTGACCACCATCGAGTTTCATTATGACTCGCAAGACCAAAATACTTTTGCTTCCCGGTAGAATTGGCATAACGATATTCTTCGTTGATTCGGCTACACCGGATGATAAAGGAAGGTCCAGTTTCTCCTCCGTGAACTAGGTTTCAAATAATCTACAAAAAATAACTTTTAGTGGTACAGTCACGAAATTTTCACAGTTTTTGGTGGCCAGTCTTCACTGTGTATTAACCCACTTCAGTGGCATTACCAGTCGGGAGTGATAGTACTTTCGGTTCGTTTATTTAACTGGGAGCCAAATCAAATACCTAATTTTCGTTTGCATTTTTCAGTCTCCAAAGATTCATAAATCCAAACTCCTTTTGTATTTATGACAGAGCAAAACACCCAGGCAACAATTAAAAAACTGGTTGCAGTGCCCGACGATGCTGAACATCAAGCGTCATTCTGAAATGACAGAACGGCTTATCACCCATTCCGATTAGAAAATTCGGAAAACTGAAACCCCTTTCCTCTGCTCTCTCTCTCTCAAAGCAAACTGTTCAGATTAATCATTGCTATCCCCAAGTCGTCGCGATGGCGCGTGGCATTTCAACCGAGAATGCATTTACCACTGCAACATCGTTGCCAAAACTGTGATCAGTTAGGGCGTTGCGACGGGTCTTGAAATTATTTTATTAACTCATGAACGTGAGCCTGGCCCCGCCACATCCACTTTCTAGCATCACCTGCGGTGGAATCCTTAGCCAAAACCCCTGGCGCTTGGCAGTACTCGGAGTCTGCCAGCTACGTTCCATTTCGAAGAAAGTATATATCCTGATTAGTGGCCACGCGGTCCGACTGCAGTTGGACATTGACTCAGATATCAATATTATCTCTGAGAAACTTTGGCAGCGCCTGTGCGGTGAGCTCATGCATGTTTTCTAATTTATTTTAATAATTATATGTTATTCAAATAAAAAGCTATTGAAAACTAAGACCATTTATCCCTGTAGGCGAACCTTCTATTCTTGAATAACTTATCCTGATTTTCGGTACTCACATCCGAATCTCCAATGCAAGATGAGTCCAAAAATGGGAGGAAATTTTGTTCAACCTTAAACTGAAATCCATATTTGTAGGCGAAAAGAAACTCCAAACATGATGACGCATACAAATCTTAGTTCAGTAACCATAAATAGTTTTCATCCTCGACTTTCGAACAATAGGCGTTTCAAATTGCTCTAAATCTTACCAAGTTAGCGAACATACTATTTTCTACACACTTTCAATCAACAGTTCCACTTCACATTGTCTGCACACTGTCAGGAAATCCGCCCTAGGGAAAAAGGCTTGCGCGATATTTAAATCCAAACGTTTTACCAGATTGACGGAGGAAGTGTTCTGTATCGGAATTCAGGTTTCAGATATAAATCGTTGAGTGACTAGGGTCTGTGAATGATAAATAACAATAAAAAAGATGTGAAACATTTGTGAAATGCTTTCATGGATTTTTCAACACTGAGTGGGCCGGGATACAAGCTTGAACAGGATATACTAAATGCTTATCATAAATAGTCAACGCATGAAGCACAGTCCAAGATTCATAGGATCTCACCTGCTCTGTGGTTCTTTTTAGCTCGTTTCGAGCAAAACCTAGTGCATCCGTGGCCTCGCGTGATTGACTTGTCAATTCTATAATCTGCCTTCGAGCCATCAGTAACTCCGTGGACTGAGTTTCATTGATTAGGAGATGGTTGATGCCCAACCACGCATGAGATATCGAACGTACAAATTACAGAACGCTGGATTAGGATCACACAGAGGCACAATTTAATTAAACAAATGTGAACTATAAAACGATGTTCTAATTTTAGAATTCAGCAAACATGCAATTTACCTATAAAAGCCAATGAGATGCGTAACATCTGCTTATATGACACTGAGAACGTTATCGCTCCGTTATCGGGTTATAGGCCGGTGTTGAAAAAAACTGAGAGAGCTATTATCAAAATAACGAAACCAGCAATCGGGTTGCTTGCGATCGAGTATAGAGTAGGCGTTCTGCAAATCACTCAACCGGGTTCATGCTTTTTTGAATTTCCATATTTTAGGCAAGAGAACAATGAAAGGCTCAATTTCGTGGTATCATCTTATTGTGCTCAATTTCAAATATGTAGTTAAACACTTCGTGATGGTTTTTTTGTCTGAAAATTAACAGGCTAATCACTGGGGACAATAGAATACCTGGTAATCTATTCAGCTTAGTGCTCATTTTGCCCTTCCAGTTTTTTTTCTCTATGCACCTCCTTGTTCGGTACGTGGAGTAGGAACGCAGAGGAAATGAAATCAATTGGGTATCTTTGTGATTGTATTAGGACACTGAAAAAAAATAGCAAGTTCAGTGTGACAAATCAGTGTGCAAAGTATTACTCTTTATGTGTCTAAATATGAGCAGGTGAGGGATTGGACACTATAGTTGTTAACTTAAGTGGTATTATAGCTGGTTCCATGGTGGAGAAGTCGCAGGGTTTTCCACTATGAGGAAATTTTGTTTTCCATTTGACCATGCAGTGAGGCCCCAAAGCACACAAAAATTTGACCGATCAATAGGCGAGGTCAGTAGTCTGTATTCAATTCTAATGACCTAATATCTACCAGGGAAAATTCCATCAAGAAGTGCGTCATCCTTTTTGACATTAGTCAGTATTTAAAAACACTGATCGGTACATGTTCGAGGAGTGTTATCGTGAGTTATTCTAACTGAAGTCTAGATGGCTTAACAGTTTTAGATCTAACCGACAGACAGACTACTTGAATGGCAGTTTTTACCTTGCCTAGTAAAACGGATCGCAGTGCTTCCAAAATTTCATAGCTATGAATGGAGCCGCGCTACAACGTATGGTAGCTACACTGTTGGCAACTAAGGATTTTTCTAAATCCCGTTTAGTAGAACAAACTTTGC
This sequence comes from Fasciola hepatica, assembly GCA_948099385.1. Taxonomy (NCBI): domain Eukaryota; kingdom Metazoa; phylum Platyhelminthes; class Trematoda; order Plagiorchiida; family Fasciolidae; genus Fasciola; species Fasciola hepatica. The sequence goes on along the minus strand of CANUEZ040000060.1, from coordinate 2,508,617 downwards.
CAATGTTTTGGGGGAATCTCGACAATATCACCTACCCACATCGAATCAAGCCAGTAACTGACCTTCTGCTCCAGGCTCTGTTGTAGTTCCTTGACTCGATTCACAGCTTCGGCTGCCGCTGCGGCCGCCGAAAGTGCACTGGACGCTGACGAAGACGCCGATAGTCCAGAAGGAGCAAATGGAGTCACCGGAATTGTGGTCGCGGTCGGGCTGGTTACTGTACGAACCGTTGAGGTGATAAATGGATATGACTGAAATCGCACTATTGTGTGGATGAGTGAAAACAATGCTTACAGAAACTCATTATTGTAGTAGTCAAATGACAGTGATCACTGGTTTGTTTTATTCACATGAAAAACTGAAAAAGCGAAATATCCGACAAATTTTTACTGATTCTCTCAGCTAAGTAGTAATAATTCCACACTTAGGCATTATACCCTTATTGTCCGAAATTCCATTGAACTTATTGAAACTTTAGAAATATATCGTAGAAAGGGTCAAAATTAAAACTTTCACTCTAAAACAATGTTGCTTCGAAGAGAGATGTCAAAAATAAAGGGATTACAATGATAGTGCAAAAGGATTAAGACCACGGCGATTTCGGATCTTATTACAAAGTTGACACAGACCCCTAATCGGTATCAAATCAAAATGCAAACGAAGATTGCTTGACTAATGTAACTGCAAACAGGGCAATGCCGTTACTCAATCAACCAAACTGCTTCTTACCTTACCTTATTCCTTTTCCAATATTAGGCTGTGGAAAAGACTTTCACTACACACCTAACCATAGTCAATACAGAGGCTTCAAAATGCTTGGGGCGCAAATATAACATCAGCATACAAAAAAAAACACCTAATAAGTCTGTCAGAAAAATGTTTGAGATACAGCTGAGGGTATCTAGCCTCCCACGGAGGACGATGCTGTCCTCTGAGAAAACGTCAGAATGGAAACAAAATACTGGAGTTTATACACACTGTGGTACGATGAACTTCAGGGCACTGAAATGTTCTGAGTTTTCGATCTGAAAGTGGGAACATCTCAGTCTGCAGACATAGCTGTGTTCATGCAGCATCTAACCCAAAATTTTTGGAGGAGTATTACCAACGTCCTTTACTTTTTTCATCCTTACAGATGTATTCAGTTTGAAGATAACGGTTTCTTTCCGAAATTGAATTTCAGATATGAAGAGAACACATGCATACCACTTGTATTGCTTTGAGATCCTGATAAATGAAAAAATTTAGATTTGAGAAAATTCTTCAGCAGGTTCAGGAAGTGCAACTCAATTGGACATATTCACGCCAAAATATCGTCATCGGTAGACTTATGGATACGAGTGAGTTGACTGCATTTAAAAACTCGATGACAACTTTTGCTTCACAAACAAGCTCACGGAAACATGGTTATCAGCGAAAAATGCCTCAGCTTCTGTCCTGGTTATTCTATCCTGTGATGTACAAACACTTTCTCGTTTCTTGAGCTTGAAACACTCCCAATTCGGCTAGGAAATGCTATTTCGGATTCGTTAGAAATACTCATGAAAAACTCCGACCTAAACCATTTCCAGAGCAAGTCACAACGCAAGTACAGGTAACTAAACCCTTCCACTAGCTCCATCCCTTGGTCATCTAGGAGATCACACTTTCGCGGGCACACTCTGATGTCCCAGCAGATTAAACCAGTTCTCCACGATTGCAAATGTTGAAATGCTTTTTGCTTATTTCCCTGTGAAACAAAAAGTGTCAGCTGTGTTCAGCGCAGCCTATAACAACGATGAACTTGTACTGGGAGCCTAATTCTAAAAGTTGTAAACGAATAAAAGGGACTTCACAGTAACAATACGTTGAATACGCATTTATGCTTTGGTATAAAAATATACTACCATTCACGCAAGTGTAAACCAAATGCGATTTTGGGAATATCCCAACAGACAGTGGTACCAAGTCGTGCTGTAATCGTTGCGTTTGTTGGATAAAATGGTTCAGTTTGTTTACACGTATGCATTGTTCGGATTAAATAAGTTACGAAGATTTTTAAGTGGTCACATTAAAAATACTTACTTACTGGGTTTAGAAGTAGTACGTAGTTGGTGGAATAGATTGAGCCGAGCGTGATTTGTCTTTCATTTATTAGATGATTTTGCTTTTTTATCGAAAAAGCAGATTATCACCTCAATTTTACCAGAATAATCGTCCGTCACATACTTTGCTATGAACGTACCTTGTTTGGATGATTCCAAACCAAATCTGATTTCTGACTCTGGGGATTGTGTTGTAGTAAAACTGCGCTCGGTTTGTGTCTCTCGCGATTCAACCTGTTGATTTTCACGTTCCGTTGGTCGCGCGTAGACCAACGATCTGGTAGCGTCAAGTTCCGCCTCAAGGTCAGACACCTTGTTCTGTGCCGCGCGTAAACGATCATGTACTTTTTCGTCTAGTGCTTTGTGGTGTTCAAACAAAGATTTGAGAGCTTTGAGGACCTCAGCCTCAGAGCTCAAGCCAGTCCCGGATGGGCTGCAATTTCCCGGAACAGAGCCACCTATATAGCCTACCGATGATCCGTCTACCTCTACCGGAATCATGTCCGTGGCTGATGGAGAATACTGAGAACCATCCGGTGCCGAAGATGCAGCATTCGAAGAATGTGTGTGGCGTTTCACCACGGTCATTCGAAGTGAGCGCTCATGTCTTGCCACCAAACCCTCTAGGTGCTCCAGTAGGATCTAAAACATGAGCGAATCAACAAAACGCAAGCATATACTGCGATGGTGAAAGAAAAGAAAAAGTGTTCATGTAGTGAATAAGTTGTGGAACGCAAAAGTGCAATCTTAGGTTTGTACATTCATTCGTCCACGTAATATGATGCTATACAAAACTATACTGTTCCCACTGAACCTCCATCTACAAATTAGAACTTAATTTTTTTCTGATCCAGGCCAAAAGAGTAAAATGAACCGCAATCTTCGATCAGCCGTCTACGAACGTTTAACATCGCACATAGTGCAACGTGCCTGTTTGACGCCCGGATAAATAAACAGTTGCTATGGCGTATTTAAACCGTTGCAAAGAGTTAGTAAAACATTGACTGAATGAATTTGGGAACCAGATCACGGCGTGTTGAGGATACTTGCAATAAGAAACAAAAAACTGAGATGTAGGAATCAGTCACGGAGGGAATAAATATACGAACTGACCTGCGATTGTGATTCCCAGTATGATTTGGTGCATGGTTTCCAGATTAATTACTTACTGCAACCCGTCTGTGTGACAGTGTTGACACTACTTTCCCGGCCCGTAAAAGTCACCGGTTGTATGGACTAACATGTTCTCCCAAACGTTCATAGTCTCCATACAATGTTGTTGGACTACGGATCCATGTGCGGTACATAATAACCACCCTGGTCGATTCTCAGAAGCTCCACGGTCAAGTTACATTTAGTAATTGTTCGTCGCTTTATAGGTTGGCCAACTTCAAGGTCAGTTAGAAACTATGGGATAGGCGGTTTCACTGTGAAACCATGCACTACGGCTGACCGCAAAAATAAACAAGCTACTTAATAGTCCGAGTAGCTGATATACCCACATCAATACTAGAAACAATCGACTAGAGTGGGGATATGGAAACATATATCTCAGCGTGAATTTCCATGTCATTACAGAATTTAAAACTGATTCACCACACAAGCTTCGTTACATGCTTCCAAGAGATTACAGTCGTCTATTTGTGAATCAGCATTCCCTAGTAGGAATGTTTCCTATTTTAGGTTTCCCAAAGGAGTTCGGTTTATCTAACCTCAAAAACTCAACCTATTCATCTAACGAAATCGACCCACTCATTTCTGAAACCAAACAACATATGTAATGAGGCCCCCTAACAACTTGGACACCTATGTGACAACAAATTGCAAACTTTACCCGCCTAACACATAAACGAGAATGTTATTTCTACCATGACTGTGGTTTTGTCCGAGCAGAAAGTTCCGAGTTATTGAAAAACTATACATATTCATACCAATCATCATCACATCAAATGAAAAACTAACCTACCTTTTTAAATAACTTAAAGATGGTACTTGTACTGTCCAGTTCAAAACATTCGTAGATTTCTCCACTTGGTAACAATGAATGATCAGCTAGCTGCTTTGCACTCCAAGAACAATTTGAGCATTATATCTATTTCATATTGACATTACTCTCAGTCAGTCTATTGAACTAAATCACAATTCAAAACACATTTTCTGAGTGGAAAATATAGTCTCAACAAATAAACTCAGTCGATCGATCGCAAAACGTAAGTCATTCAATACGTTCAAGCGATACTTACCGAGCTAATTTTTCTGTGGTTTTCAGAAGAGGATATATCACCTTTCTTTCAAATCGGCACAATCACCAACTCAAACCATTCCCTGAGAATCTGCTCACTAACCCAGTTTACCCGAAGGAATTTTGGTAACTTCAAAACCAAAGCTTCGTCTATATCCTACGAAAAAATGTAGAAAACCCATCCGGTCTATCGGCTTTGTACTTTTTTAAATAAACTATCTCCCTAATAACCTTCATTTATGATGAAGGGGTGATATCTAGATGCATCTATTCTCTTTCGGGTATATTGGGAACCTCCACGGTTGAAGTGGGCCAACTGGATTGCTCATTAAAATGCTCCGTCCCACGGTGCAAAAGGCGTCTCCGAGAGGGAATCAGTGGGCTGTCGGATTCCTTGACTAAGTCATTTACACGGTACCGGTACCACTAATCAAGTGGTTAAGGTGGCGAGCGTTGCCAATAGACGCAGTCTTTTCCATTTCCTTACATTTCGCAATCCATCACTGCTTGCGGTCATTTCTCAGGCTCCTAGTCGGTTGGCGTCTCAGGGGTTTACGCACTCCATCGAATGTGGCATCTGGAGGGACGGATCTGCGAGCATCCAACAGAGCAACTGATATCGAAGATATCCACTTCTAGCGCAGACGGTGGCCAAAGAAGCTAACAAGACGGATAACACAAACAGAATTTGCCCTATTGCTACGCAGTAGAAATGCAACCTTTTACGAACTTGTTTCTTGAGGAGGCGATCTTAGGACAGCGCTCTGTATTTGCAACTAGTATGTGACATTCATGTGCGCAATTTTACTCAGGCTCACAGACTTAAAGGCTTCAGCCGCTAGTTTGAATGATAATGTTCTGAACTGAATAGACGTGAAAACACAACAACGGCCTAAACAGACGTTGGAAAAACCTTATCCGGTGCACTGCGCAGCTATGTCCTTGGTCAGAGCAATTCGCATGGTCTTTTGACGATATTGGAACATAACAACGTGAAATTATACCTTGTGATATGAAGACCGATCTTCACGACTCAACTGAATAAACAATGCTAAGATAAAAGAGAATTTCTAAATAGCTCTGTGTTGACTGTTCACCTCCTATGGGGACTTAATAGCCGGTTTTTGGTGATACTGAGGGGTATATTCTGCCTTTTGACTAAACACACCAAAATAAATTATTCACTTTTATGGCAGGTTTTTACACGTATCGAGCGCTTTATTAGGGATTCCATTCTATTGAGACAGAGGGTGGTGCACGTTGACGCAAAAAACAACGTCAACGAGGGAATTCGCCTATAGCCTCCGCTTTGAAAACACCACTTATATTTTCACTCTTTGTTCAGAATAGAACCTGCGATGGAAAAAGACCTATTTCAGTGAGATTTAAATACTTTTCAGCACAGCCGATCACAGTACAACAATATCAATTGATAGATATACTTCTCGTGTTCATCATCACATAATTTAGTGTTTAATTATAAAAATGGACGACCCATCCCGTAGAATTGGCTTATCCGTCAATTGTGATTCTGCTGCGCAACCACGATTGCCAATAAAAGAAATGCAAGCCAGAAAATGGTTTAAACAGACAGATTACTCGGCATCTGATCAATCTGGTTACCCGGTTGTCATGAGTGAACGTTTCCCATCACATGCTAGCAAACCAGAGAACAGATTCGTTAACTGCTTACTTCCTTAACCGACCATACATTTTCACCAAATATTTCCTGGCTACAACTTCCGTTTATTCGTTAGAAAACGAGTGTTGCAAATTGGTAAATAATATTCTTCCACCCGGAAACCCGATTTTATGCATGAATGACATCTGAAAACTTGATCAGTTATCGTCCGCCGTACCAAGTGGAGCAACACGCCAATGGTTGCGAGTAGACAGATTTGCTTTAGGTCTTACTTACTGGGAAAGATGGCAACTGAAATTTGAATCGACCAATCTGTGACGTGGAGAGAAGCCGTCGACACTCGAATTAGTTGACTTAACCCTATGAAACATGTTTAACTTTACAAGTGTGGCTTGCAAGACTCAACTATGCGAAGGTTGAAGATATTGTATGGCGTGGTCGTGTGTTGCTTTCATCTAATAAATATTTTTTCACAGCCATCTTCACCGTTTTTTGAAGGCTTATGTAATCTTATTTAGGGTGGATTATGCGGACAAAATTGTATCGTAAACCAGCGTAACTGAAATTTTTTTAGAAACTAAATGAATCGAGGTAAAACGGTCTTTATGAGGGTACCTTTTATATTTATTTGTCTGCCAGAATATGCGAAATCCTTTTTGAAACTAGCAGACAGGAAATTACAAATAAATATCGATTGTTAAAAATTTAGGCCTGATACAAACCAAGCTCACATCATAGTAATTTTAACTTTGTTCTTCGTAACCCAAAGGAAAAACCTGGGCACGTTTCTCCAAACTATTTTCTAAAGTTAGTGCCTATTCTAATAAATTATTTAGCAACCCAATGTTCTTGGTTCATCTTATTGAAATCTAAGGTTAACGGAGAGAATGCATGAAAATGCCCATTATTTGCATTTATGTGTGTCAAAACACAAAACATCAAAACACCCTAGTTCATTGGGTATGTTAGAACAACCCCCCCCCCCCAATATTTGTGTGGCCGAGAGAATGCATTTCGTTTTCGACCTAATTAGTAACATGAGGAGGCGAACTGAGTGAACCTACATTCCGATCGTGACCTGTTTGTCACACCCAGTTATTTAACGCGTGTCTATTTGGTGCACAGTAGTCCTATTTAACAAGTTTATTTGCAGTATGAAATTCCTTTCCCCACAGCCTGAATAACTTGCCTGTTCAAGCACGTCTATATTTGGGACCACTAAATAAGATAATTTTTCAGGTTGTTTCCCGGACGGGAACAGAATGAGCTGTGTTTTGCTAAACGTTCTATTCGTCAAACCCCTATGCGCATAGGAGGCCGTGGCTTCATCTTATAAAATCGATAATCGTGACCCTGACACCTGAAAACGAAATCCGCATGAAACCTCTATTAGTCCTAATGATACAGCTACGAGCTGGGTGACAGCGAACTGTAGTCAATCACGCAGGTTATGAACAATAACTATTTTAAATAACAAGAATTGATCGTGACCAGTTGGTATAATGTTGCACTGCTTTGAAGGCCAAAATAAACCACATGTCACCGAGTGCCCATAATAGTATAACCATGATTTCCCAGAAAAGAGCGTTTTTTAAACAAAAACGAATTATTCCCAGTTTATGACGAGTGTCGGACACTTGATCTTTTCACGATCGATGGACTGAATATAACCCAGGACACTGCACACCCTGAGACCAGGACGCTCATCGGTAATGAAGTCTTATTTAGACCATGAAAATTCTGACCTTGCTTTCCATTGGTTGTCGTACCGATTTTAATAAAATACGTTTAGAATACAGACTGACGCTTACGATACGGTCGTTTTGCTTGTTGATCAAATGTAAATTTGATTCGAAATACAACAAGAAAAATCTGAAAGCTAGTGGGAGTGCCATTTTATCAACATTCGTGATTCATATATACTTTGTTTCTGTCGATCGGATAGAATTGGTAATCATGTGAAATGCTGCCATAATAGGCTTTCGTTTTTACCAACTAAATTTGGAGTAATCGAAAATTTACACCTAATTAACACTTAACGTTTACTTCACAGTTATATTCGACAAAAACTTCAACGCTATCCCCGGTTCACCGACCAGTAGTCGTTGGTATTTTGTTTGCCTGGTGTAGAACAAACATCCGTCTGTAGTTGGACGTACCGGGATAAAGATTAGTGCTCAACGCTGACAACGTCCGTCAACCCCAAGATGGGTCGGATAAAAACATCGCACACTGCGCTCTTCTTCTTGCTGTTTGTCAATTACGTAATCTCGCAGACGTAAAAAAAATCAAGTGCCTAGTATTTTCGTAATATTTTGAGGGGAACTGACAATTTTGCGACTGGTGTTAGAAGACTAGATTCAAAGATATTGGAACATGTTTTTCCTGAGACAACTTCGGAAACATTATCTCGGAAAAATTGTGTTTAGATATGAGCAAGTCTCATCTTCCAAAATTGATTATTAGATCTTTCCCTTTCCGCAATCATGAAATCGATGTACATCAGGATAACAGCAACTTAACTCAATTCACGGTAACTTCAGAAAATAATTGATACGAAAATTTCACTTCTGTTTTTATTTCTCCTACTTGGCAGTGTGTATTATTGTTTTATTTTTCAAAATTGATCGTCAGATAGTTCAAATCTGTATATTTTTCCAACGGGTATTCTTTCTAATTGACTTTTAGTTTCAAGTAACATTGTTTGTGATGGAATCCAGTCTTAAGTTTAGGGAATCACAAAAATTAAAATTCCCATTATCAGTTGAGCATAGCACGAGATACAGTTGCCGTGAATGTTCACAGAATAATTGGAGTCGCACCTTATTTAGTCGGACACAGATCCTTTGATTCCATCGGCACACTATTTTGCACTAAGCTGACCACGTATCTGTTGGGCGCTCAAAAAGCACGTTGAGACGACGTTTAGGTTGCGATAAGATTACAAATCCTTCTGGCTTGCACGTCTTCCAAAACTCGCTAGCTGAAAAGCAAAGATGTAGCCCCATCTGATGACATTAACCGGCACTGAAAGACTATCAGGAAATCTTTGCAGTTCGCTGGGTTTGTAAGTTGTGGCTTGTCTCGTCATGCGGAATCTTTGCGCATCTTCAACGCACACCATTCGGTACCCGGCGAAAGTGATTGTGATGAACACGGCTCGTACCAAGAAGCGCACTTAATGCAAGTTTTGTAAAACCGCGGAGTCAGGTGGTCACAACGTGCATCAGAGATAAAACGTGCTGCCACCATCAGAAATTCCCGTAAGCTGTTCTGTCTCGTTTAGGTAACCGGCAGGAGACCACTACATGTGATTGAAACAAGCTGTGAAGCTGACGGTTTGCCCATTCACAATCAGCAGCTGCGTCTCAAACGCAGAGGGGAGCACTTCCAGACAGTTGAGCTGTTCATCAGTGTCGGCCGTCTTATAGCTCCTCCAGCACAAGTCCAGTGGTCTGTTTCGATGGAATCACTTACCCAGGCAGAGATCCACAGGGAACCTTAAGTCTTAGAAACTCACAAAGCGCTATGGACTGATGGTCTTCTCCCATCTTCATGTATATATATATATATATATATATATATATATATATATATATATAACTGACCGTGCTTTCTGGAGGTTTCTTCGTTCACCGACAAACGCTCACCCCTCAGTGGCCACTCACTGTGGGATCTGGATTGTCTTGTCTCGGGTTCAAAAGAAACAAGAGGTTCCTCGTCGTGATGTATTTCTAACTATCTAGTATCTAGTTAAATGTTATCACTACGTGTATTTTGTCAGCTGCTTCCACTTGATAATATTGCTTTGAATTTATGCCAGTTATCGGGTCATCCAAAGGACTTACGATGTCAAAGAATTCTTCGGGTCGTTTCTTATTGTACTGGTCGGTGGATTTTATCCATTGAAAACTGACTCTATTTTCTTGATTTTCATCAAATGAGAAAAGAGGTGATAAGTGACGCTCTTTCCCATTTAATTTCAATTCTTTCAATAGGACCGTACATTGCCACTTTCACCAACGAATTTCTAGATTACTTCAAATTTCATCCTTGTTTGTTTGCTGGCCATACCGCCTGCAAGTTGAGTAACAGTATGAATCTGATGTCTGCGTAGTCTCGTTTCAGGAAGTAATGTAATTTTTTCACGGTTCATTAATTGTTCTTGGACCTTCATTCTCGTTGGTCCGAATTTACGTTGATAATCCGCTGATCTTGTTGCTTCGAAGAGGCATCGGGAGATTCCAATCTCATTATTTCTGTTTACGTATCGTCTATACGTTTTTGATCTTGCTTAAGGAAGTTATTTCAGTTCATAACACAAACTGTGTAGCTACGATGGTCTTTTTATCAACCAATAAAGAAACGGATACACATTATAAATAGAGATTCTCTGTGATCAATCTGGGATCTATTTTTCAGCCTATCTCTAGCAATCGTCGGATTACTTTGGTCCTATTATCTGACAAATCAAACAGATCTAAGTGAACCAGTCATCTGTAGCGTGTTTTTTTACGTTTGTTATTTGAAACAAGTTGTTCGCCAAACGGGGATAATCAGGGAAATCCGGCTATTTTGTCTTGACAGAATTCTAATAACAAACAAATGCTTGTGTGAACTGGAAGCGCAAAAGTCACAGGTGGTTAACCAGCAAATCCAGACGGCATTTGTGCGTGTGCGCACTGCCCAGTGAAGTTGTATACTAGTCGGGTATTTTAGGGACAGCAACGTCGTTTGTTTGTGTGTGTTATCGGGGTTAATTTCCGCCGGCAGGACAAATCTCCCACCGTTCCGGTAAAAGCAAAAACACATTCTTACCGCTTCGATAAAAGAGAATATCTTCAGAGATAATCACCGAGTCATACTCACTTTTGTATTATTTCTTTCGGCCTTGAGTCCGTTCACTTCCTCCGTTCGTTCACTTAACTGTTCTTCAATATCGGTCAGACGCTTGGTGAGTAAAACCACATCCTGAGAATTATCAGGGGCAAATTTAAGTTATGTAAATAACGTGTCAGAACCAAGATCAGTTCTGAGTGTATCGAAGAATCAATGCGCCATGTGAAATGTTATGGTAAAGGGAACTCACGGTGACCGAAACTTCGACAACCTACTGACGATTTCGACTGCGTTGTTTTAATGGACAATAAAATTTTACCATAAGTTATATAATGTTTTTGCGAAGTGCTGTGCATCAAGTTTGACAAACATCACACCAACTGACAATAAAGCATGCCAGTTAGTAAAATTCCCAGTCATATGACATTACTTGGGATATGAAGGCTTTAGAACAGAAAATACGGATACTTTAAACCATAATAAAATATCCGTTCCATTATTACTCAAACATGAGACAGTGCACGGAGGCAGGGCTTGCTCTTGAACTGCGGATACGGGTGCTGCCACCCCTAAGGTCATCTGCTTACGCTGGCAACAAAGAAGACCGGAGACGTTCGGAGATGATGAGGACGGTTCTCAAAGCCTCCAGATATTTGTGTGAATTTTGCTAACAGAGCCTGTAGCTGAGACGCTCATGCAGGGTCTCGAATACTGCGGGTGAATCTTGGTGTTCGCGCAAGCGTTGTACAGCCAGAGGATTATTTATTCTGTTTAGGCCAACTTCTGTCACTAACAAGCAAGCACCATCGTCACTTCATCCAAATCATCGTAACAAAACTCCACTTCACTCGATTGATTGACCAGACTTTAAGAATGGTACCTCTATCGCGTTACCTATGGTAAATACATGGTTTTGATCTGTATTTGTGTACTTATTTTTGACCAACTCAAGGTCACTAACATTCGTCGTTGTCAGCAAGAATCGGTTTGCCGTCATTTCACAGTAGGATTTGAAACGGGTTTTGTTTATCCTGAAGGCAGGAAAAGTCCCAAGCTTTGAGACTACTGCACTTCTGGCAATTGATTAAATCCCGCGTAACTAAGCTTCCAGAAACGAATGGTTCACTTCAAATGGATTAGTCCTATTAGAACCGCAGATGTCAAAACGGGTTGTTACATTACAAGGGTGACTGGAATTGGATGCGCTTCCGTTGTATCTGTCAGCTTAACGTGATCCTCCTTGGTCCCAGATCTGCCTCGTGGATCAAAAGTGAAAAATAAAGTGAACAGTGAGCATCTGAAACTATCGACGCATTGTGCATTTCTAAGGCGCATCGAACACCCAGGTGGATAGTTCCAACTGCATAAGCTTCACTGACGTTTTAGGGCAACAAACATTTCAATGTACTTCATATACTTCAAAACATCCACGGCTACACAAGGTTTCATTATATAAATAAAATTTTGGGGAATATATGGCAAAAAGCAGTGAATGACACAATTGTAGAGGACTTTCACAATAAAAACAAATAAAAGAAAATACCAGAGTTAATAATGCTCATACTAACGTAGTTGAAATTTTCAAATTTGTCAGCGGTTGATTGGCCTCGATGCCCTTGCAAAAATATCGTTTCTTGTCGTATAATAATGCATGCAAAGTCGTTGACTACAAAGAAGGCTACCCAAGCTTACACAATTATTTCAACGGTCATAGTTGTAACGTCAACAAAGAGGAACGGCGAATGAGATAAAATCCAATTAGAACACAATAAACAGCGAAAAAAATATGTTATCCTATACCATGTTTGCAGTATAAAGCACAGAGAATCTCTCGAAGGATATTTTGCAGATTACGGAATTGAACAAATATGCTGAATGACAGGGTGGATTTAATCGTGTATAGGGAAGTTCTCGTATAGAGTACTATCTAATGCTAGGGCATTTCTAATTGTAGATATGTTTTATTTCTCTCTCAGCTTGTCAGTAAATTTTAGGAAAATCGGTAAACAATACTGGGAAGTGATTTCATCTGTGACAGAACATTAAGTTATTTAGGTTGTATCCTTAGTCTAAGCGAGCATACACTAGATGTGATTTTAAAACGACCCAATGCAAATGGCCAATCACTGAATGCTGTCTACTTCTTTTCATAAAACCAGGGGGATGGGCTTGTGAACAGCACTTGTGTCCATGATAGGGTATAAAATACTGCAAGCTGACACTCAACAGTGTATAAAGAAGAGAACGGAATATTAATTACCAAATTTATCAAGCCCGTTTTGTTAGCGCCAGAGTTGTCTTTAGGTAATAGAATATTGGATGAATATATCCTGATGACCAAATACCAATCCAGTCATTTGTGTCAGCAATTTTCTTGAGGCAATCGTAAAATACAGAGTGAAACTTCACGGCGCTAATACTTTTTATTGGTTAATAAGCCCTAAGAAATCGTAGTCTCATTGGCTGGTTATTCTGCGACTGAAACAATCGTGATATATATCCACGATAAAAATATTTTGATACGACAATTTAGGCGGAAATATTGAATAAACTTCGGAAAATGTGGATTACTTAACGTCACTTTTTCGCATCTCTGACTTTCAAAGTTATTGCGTGAAAATATAGTTTTTGTGTGAACACCTAATGAATCCGGGTGCAGTTCACTCACTTACCGGTGGTAGAGCAGAGGCCAGTTGGTTCTGTAATTTGTCTCTTTCACGCTCCGCCTCAGCAAGACGCGCTTTTGTAAGGCTTAGTTGTTCCTGTGCTTCTCGTAGGCCTTCCATTAGCCTGTCGCGCTCGTCCAACATGCTGAGTAGCATGTCTTCCACATTGGCGCCCTCGTTGCTGGTTGCTGAGTCACGACCACCCTGAACAAGAAATACGGTTTGGTAATTAAAAATGAGAACCTCTGTAAACGAACAGTATTTGACAACACTTGTTTTTACCATTCTGGTCTTAAAACTGTTCGTTCAGTGGTGATAACGAAAAAAATTCTGCTCTGTTGCTGTTATTGCTGACTTTTTCTCAACGAATGTGGAGAATGTTTAACTAATATTTGGCAGTACAAAGAAGTTGTTTGAAATTTGACTCACATGAGACCCAACATCCTCCGTTATTGTCGGCAGCATATCACAAATCATGTCGACCAGTTTACTGAGTGCAGAAAGGGATTTTCCCTCAGATAGTTTCGCTTTTACTGAAGCTTGTCAGGATAACGAAATCAAACCAAATCATGTCCATTTCGAATCCCTGGAATCGGAGTTCAATTCGATTTTCACTTAATTTGCAAAAATTACTGTCAGTATTATTGAATAAATGAGCTCCTACACGTTTTATGAGACAGAAGCCTGAATTTGAGGCTGAACGGACGTTTCTTCTGAATTCAGAATGATATATATATATATATATATATATATATATTACATGTCACCAATAGCTACTTGCCCCTGAATGCCTCAGTATGGTCAAGGGTGAATGCCTCAGGATCCGAGATGGCTACTTGTCTTAAACGCCTTTCGAATGCTCCCAAATTACCCTGTGCCTGTTAAAACCTCTATTGAAGAAGTCTTACTCATTGCCTCCTCGTGACGTAGGCGTTCCCACTAGAGTGAGAGGACTGAAGCAAATACCTGGCGCTCTCCACCGGGTTGATTGACTGACTGATAATGGGAGATGGCTAAACTCTGATTTCAAATCAATCACAGGTGGCATATGAGATGTACAACACTGCCCACCGACATCTGCGGCGTAGGGTTGTATTGGGCACCCAAGATATCTGGCAACATCCGCAGGGCGTATGAACTGATAAACCAGTCACCGGCCCTCGGTGGGTTACGAATCCCACACTCCGGCCCGATGCATTGCGGGTCAGCCTTTGGATATCTAAATGCCCCGGTTGTGGATCCTCAATAAAGCCATCTGCTTTGTCCTGGGCAGCCTGGCATTATTGCGTCCGTAAAATAAATTGATCATTGAATCTCACAATATATACTCCTTCTCCCCCCGCTGTTTTGTTGTTTGGCACAGAGCTGGAAATCAGGCGAGTGTGAAATATGGCAGAAATTAAAACATTTAAATAACGACTTCATTAGTGGTTTTGTAAAAACATCAGTTTACCTGTAAATGTTGAACACTAGCAGTTACTGGCTATTCAGACTTATTCACAGCGCTACTGACTGATAAACTCCATCTTCTGAAAAAAATATTCGAAAACGGTAGTCAATATAACAGCCTGGTCACTTGACTGAGCATTCATTAAAAGAAATGCATCTGACCAATCTCCGAATCCCCAAATCCCTAATAACCGATGTTGAGAGGTGTTTCAAATGTTCCCGCTAACTCTAATGAGAAGTCACTTCTGTCTACGTATCACCTTAGTACAATGGTAAAACACGGTCTATATATATATATATATATATATATATATATATATATATATATATATATATATATATATATATATATATATATATATATATACAACGTATAGATCCGACTGATGTGGGCTACCAGGCTTTGACTCCTGAACATCGCCGACAGGGTTCACATCTCACTCTACTGGGTCACGCCGTCGATCGGTTATCCTGTCACTCGTGGTTTCGTTGTGTCGAGCCTTGGGCTGTTTACTGAACAGGTGCTGACTGCTGACGTGACTCGGCTGTCCACCATTGAGTCAGCACACACCACCGTGAGAGGTATCCACTAAAACTTCGACGGAGGTAAAAATGAATTTGTGCGTAGGAGCACTGCTAAGTATTTGTTAGCCCTGGCGCGCTTTATACTGTTCTCAGAATGGGTAAACTCTACATTTTGGGGTCTAACACTGTCGCTATACGCAAAATCTGCGAAGTACACCGCTTGTTATGAAATAAACTGTCCACTTCAGTACAGTTCAAAGAATCTTTAACCATGCTGTGTGTGCGGTGGTTTCGATTGAAATCTAGCGGAAACCTCAGCCGGAAATAATGTAAAACAGAACCATCAAAAACGTAGTGAAAACCCGCATATATTATTATCAGGTCGATATAGGAAGTTTGCGAGTAAAATATCACCACTGATCGCGACAACTAGTCCCATCCTCCAGCGTGTCTAACCGTAGAATGGGAGGATCCATTGGGCCTCACCCAGGATGTCTGACGCGCCTAGAAGGTCAATCACACTGGTTAGGTTTTTCATACCTTTCTTCAGTTTCATGAACTTGTCACCCTTACTCATGTAACAGCTGTAACTTGCCTCCGCGAACAACGAACACTGAAGAATCCAGCAAGACGACAAGTACAGTACATGTTCCAACCGTCTTAGCGTGATCAGCTTCATTATTAGATCTCCAGCGGATCCTCGGGAAACATTTCTTAATTCCTTACTCTTCGTACTTCACATCGCGATTCTATACAAATGAACTGTTAGATCACTTTTCGTTAAGGACTTTGTAGGGACAAAGGCCACCTAACCATGGCAGCAAATGCCTCCTTCTTATAATGGAACCAGTATCAACGTTTGTAATGATTTGCAAACTCTCCTTAAAGGAGGAGTGGACACAGCTGAGAGTCCAGTGCCTTCAGTACTAAGCAACACGCAGACTGGGAAACGTTCCGCAGTCGCAAAATGCTAGTGAAGTAATAGTCTGCTAGCAACTTTTAGCTGAGCAGCTCATAAGTCGGAAGTGGTGTTCTTGAGATACACTTCGTCCTGTTTCCTTCCGATTTCTTCAATGATGGAATGGCGTAGAATGAGTTAAACGGGCAGTTGGATGTCGGAGCAGAATTTGCAGACGATGGCAAAATATATGAATCTGTTAAGCTCAGTTTTTGCAAAGAGCGACGTCGTACTTTGCTGCTCTGGTTTTGGTAGTTATATCACGATATTACTGAGACGGGGGTTAACCAAATGGAATCACTGGGAGAAAACAAACAAAAAATGCTACCGGCAAAAATGAAGTTTAAAAAGACTTCTAACGCAACTGTGCTGCTGACTGCACCGTGTACCCGTGTCGTTTACTGTCTGTAAGCCAGTGACGTCTTACTCAGGCAAGCACACTGGTTGATGTTTTCAATGGTTTTTTAAACTTTACGGACCACCCATCTTTCCTCCGATAACTGTCTCACAGACTAGTGTTATTTACATCAAGTCAGATGTGTCTCCAATGTGCCGGAAGCTGTCCAATGTGGTCCGCGCTCAGCCGACATGCTGAACCTTGTTGAAAGTTCATAAGCCATGGAAGTTGTACTTTTTCAGAAACTGTGATCCCATGAAGTGGAAAAGATTGTTTCCAGGTTGAGACAGGACGATAAAAACTTGAATAAAGTTAATTAGCTTACTTAGTTGTACAAATTTGTCGTTAGCGACCGTAGAATTTCCCATTCTCAAGGCTTCAGTCTCGATGAAAAGACAGGAACTTGTCTATTGCAAAGCGGTTTCCATCAATTCTCTTTGTGCTTTGGATTTTTTTACCTATAAGTGATAACCAACTTTCTTAGTTTCAATATAGCATGAAAGGATTGCAGCAACGGGGTTGATAGCAACTAGATAATGCGATAAGTTCCTGTTGGTGTTTTGATAATTTGTTAGTCTATCGAAATAAACTGGCTAAAGTATTTGCTAGAAGTAAAACCGTCTGCCACCTTGCGCCCTGCTTTTACTTCCCGTTTCAGAGTAATAGAATCCACGTGAATATTGCCAATTGAATTTGAGGTAAGACAAATGGAAGTGCAAATACGAACTTAAAAAATTGGATGGCTTCCGTTCTCTGATCGAAGTCCAGAGAACTTCTTTTGAGACGCTGTTAGGAAACCTTCCTCTTATTACTTGCCAAGTTGAGCTGTCTAACAGTGCAAAGCTGCGCATGAATTGAGCCCGTGTTCCGCATGGTTTTCAGATCGTCTATCCTTTGCCCACTCATCCGCGAGCACAATATCACACCATTTTTACTAAGGACGCATTGTTTGTTCCTAATGAGGTAAACTGCGCATCGTTCAATAAAAATAATCAAATTCTGCCATTTTGAAATGATGCTGATGATGGCAATAATGCGCAATTTGCATTTGGCAACTGTAATACCGCACGCAGTCTTTACCATGTCTTTTCTTGGACTTTGTCATTTTGATGTCTGGGGAAACGTTTTGTTTCCTTTCAACTCTGTGTAGACACCGCCATCAATCAACTTATCTGTTGAGACATTACAAGAGGTGTTACCATTTCATCATGTGGCATCTGACATGAGGACAATTCGGCCACACCGTAAATACCAGGAACGAAATCAAATATACTTTCATATTACACTCGAACATGCTATCTTTTTTAGAACCTTAACTGCTTGAAATTTATCTTGCCATCCACAACCTCTTTCTTTGCTATCCTCTTGTCTAATTTTCAAAACGACCATTTGCCTCCCCAAAATCTACAGAGGATTTTGCTTATGATTGACGTGTCAAGAGAGGGCCATAAAACCTTTGCAACTATGTTATTTTCATCAGGCTATATCACTAATGAAAATTTACGTCGTTGCATTTTAAAGACTAAATTGTTAGAGTGGTTTTAATCCGACTGAGCAGTCAGTTTCAGTTGCTTGTTACATCAATGGTGATGGGTGTGTCTTTTCCGCAAAGTATCACTTTAACTTACAGTAGTTTTGTTTTAAGTACAGTGTGTTGATACGGAAAGTCATCTGAACAGTTCTCAAGCATATTTTATATCTCTTGGTGCTTAACTACTTTTAAAAGCCCTTCTCTTACCAAATGTTACGCTAGTTAAGATAATTTGGTCGATTAATGCACCAAAGAGTTTGAAAAGAGACTCGAAGTCAAGTTCAAAGTCATTTCAAGTGACTAGTCCCAAATACTTTGGTAATACCTATGAAATAGTATCTCTACGTTGGTAGAACTGCAGTTGCCACAAAAGGGACTAAATTTCAACCTACACAGAAAATTTTGAACGGATCATGAAGTATTCCAGTCCCTGATAGAAAGTGTTTGTGAGGCTACCATTTGAAAATGCTAACCAACTTGGACTCTGGATAAATGCACTATCATTGAAATTCAGAAAACAATCACTCTCAGTATATCACTAGGTGAACGGAAGGCACTAACCGTTGTTTAAAAGTAACCATTCAGCTCAAGTCACCAAATACGGTGGAGTCAATGTAACGTCCTTCTTAAACAGGTACAACTATGAATCGGACTTTCTTGAATATTTAAAAGATACCATGTGGATCAATAAAGAGAAGGAAAATGCCACTCTCAACAAGAAGACAATTCAGAATAACTATACTCTTCATAGACAGTGCCCATCTCTTCATGAATAAGCTTGTCATCCAAATAAATTTCTTTTCGATATGTCCTTTCGGCTATTCACATAGGTAGCACTGCGTAAAAATACACCTATGGAGTCTGAAGTGAAAGCTAGGTAGGCATTTATGGCTTTCTTAGACACTAAAAAACACCTGAGGGATTTTATGGATTGCCGAAACGTATTCACAACTTCAAAGTTTATTTATCCTATCGTGAGCTGCATGTTTTATGCGACTTACGTTTATGTCAAGTGCCTTAGTATCTTATCAAAACCTTACAGAATGCTGGCAGGACAGATCAATGATTCTTTTGGGCTTGTTCGTATTTTTTACCGTATGTAGTAAAAAGCAACGGAGCTGCTTCAGTGTGACACTCCTCTATACGAACGTCTTTGTGCGAGAGATTTTGGACTTAACGCATTCAACATTGAATACTGATATCTTTTCAGAGGAAATATGGTCATTTAACCCGAGTGATAGCATTACTCCCGTTAAACAGCATTTTATTTCCATCTACTTCACGTCTGAACACAAGCTATACAGATGGACAGGTAGCGTGGCCATACGCTCAAGTATATCATCAACTGTGCCTAGCTTACTTTAGACTCAAAGGTAAGGCATTGGCTGCTTGCAATATTTTCCACTAAATTAATATTAGATAAATACGATAATAATTCATTTTTGATCCAGAATTGAGGGCATACAGATGACTTATTTAGTTCCCCTTTAATCAATCAAGTTCACAATGGAGACAGAAAATACTAAGAATGTTAGTAATTTCGTAGACCGCAGTATAAGAGTGGATGACTCTCAGACGTCTTCAATGAATATTCGCAAAACCCACACAATCAGACAGATATCTGAACTTTGACTTGGCCCGTTTACAGTGCCCACTTTGTCGCCAGCCGTCCAAGTTGGCAAACTCCGTACCAAGAACGCCACGCGCAAGCATGAAGTGTGGCGCCTGCGCACTGTCCTTCAGGACATCAACTGTTTGCCCAAGGTAAGATATAAACTAAGTGCCAAAACAACAATAGGAAAAGACACTTCCCAACTTTCATCGGCCTTCCATATAGGTCGAACACTTTAGAGGCAGTCACCGAAGTACTTGATATCTACGGCGTCCGTGTGATATTCTTGATAGAAAGCACATATTTGAACCAGTTTTTAGATATCAAGGATTGTCTTTACAAGTAATTCCGAAGAAAACTTATTTATGAGATCATTTGAAGGATTATCTCGCCAAATAAATCAAACAAACATAGAGACGGTTGAAATTTAGTCTTTTGGAAAGGAAAAGGGGAGAAAAATCCTGAGCCCACTGAAAACATTGTCTCAACCTAATCAAAACGCCACTACACAATCGCATTCAAAGCTTCAGCTCGAAAATACAAAAATGATAACCATCACACCAGAATTCGCCAGCAGGGTGTTTTATACACCATGAATGACTATAAGCCAAGTTTTGGCAGTTAGCTTCTACCATATCTGCCTCAAATGGAATGATGGAACAGAGATATGAGGCATATTGGCGGCGCTAACACCACCGATTATTCAAAGCCCAAAAGTAAGGAAACTTTGGCTTCAAATGACCTAGCTACTGCTGGTGGGACATAGTCTCGTTCCACTAATAAGTGATATACGCACATAAAAGCTTCGTTTTTTACTCAGTTACTTCAGGTCATCCTAAGACCATTCGATCGTAAACCAGCCTTGAGGAAGGTTACTCGCTCTAAACAAAATGTTGACTGACTATCGTCATTTCCGATAACTTTGTGTTACCGAACATCAAATTCTTGGTGCATCGTTTCCTCCAGTACATATGAATATTGGCTTCAAGTGTGTACTGTCCATATTTTGCTAATAGTGGATCTTTGTAAGTTGTTTTTAGTCACTGAAAAAACCAAAGGTTCAATCCAATCACAGCAGAAATTGTCAAACCAAACGGTGCTTCTAGATCGTTGTATTGTCGGCGTGATTCTTTGGCTCCCGATATGGCGCGATTCAGTTTTCCTTTGAAAGGTAGAGTGATATTACCCAATATTATTAGCAGGAAATACACGTAGTTTAAAACATCTTGGAAACATTTTTCAAACATTTTCATAAATATCTTTCCTAGAATACTTTGGATTAGAACTAAGCTGTGATAAAGAACACGCCACACAAAGAGTTTGACACAAACAGTTCGTCTTATTCACTATCAGACAGACTTTTAACGATCTACAGGGCTTGTTCTAAGTTCACGAAGCGGCGTCGGTGCGCCAGTGATAATGGGTTCCAATATTTGAACAATTCCCTTTTTTATTTTAGCAATCGTTCTCTCTGAACATTTCTTTTTTACACTATTAGCCTGCACGCCTGTAAACAACACTACAAATAAGTCCTGCAAAGAACCAGAACTTCTTGATTTTCTTGCTTGTGAAAGTGGTAACGGCAGGTTTGCTTTACTTGTTACCTTGCTTTCTTTGACCACCACTGGAGGATGGGCCAAAAGTCAAATATAATGATAAAACAAAGGTCTTTCACTTGAAAAACACTTCTGATTGCATGTTTGTTGTTCCATCAATTTTCTGAAGTTGGCTAGTGTTTGTTGATATTCACTGGCAAGTCTCACCAAGACCGATCACCCGTGGGCTCCATGCAGATCACGCATTTTACGTCTTCTCTTGTTAACCACATAATGCCAGTAAAGATAAGGGCATATTTTGCATCTTTCAGCGCAGACGTCTTCCAACATGAGGATAAAATTTAGCGTGCGAAAAAAAGGAACTTCCGTTATGGCTTCAAGACACTGCAATAAATTGCAGAATTCCTTTTCTTACAATTTATTTAGCACTCAAAGAGGCGCTTTATGAACATGCTCATAAACAGCTTAGCGCTAGCTGCTCCCTTCGTCCGGTATAAGACGCTTAATATGGTGTCATCTTCCACTCATTAAATCCATGAACCTTGACGATCTAATCAAATGTAGATCAAACCGGTTACAATGGTAAAAGGCCAGCCATTACGCTTTTTTCAGATAACTGCTCCTTTTGCGGAAACCTTTTGTTCTACTGCTGACAAAGGTACTTGGCTTAAGCCAGCCTGCCACCTTTGTACTTAAGCTTTGTTATAATACACACGGTTTACGCCTCGCGGTTTCTTCTCGTTGATTTCATTGACAAACGTTGGGCGTGCATACTAAAGCAATGTACAATCCTATAAGAAGGCACATTATGTAGTTCTTTTGTTATTGATTTTATACAGTGGCCAATAAAAGCGTATTTCCAGGTAAAGATATATTTAGGCCTTGGAAAAATTTGGGATATACGTCGAAATTTTTTACCTTAACATGCAAAGGAAATTCTAAACTGATTCATATTCCAACGCAGAAAACACAAACCAAGCTCTGAAAAACCATTGGCCGACCATGATGGAACACCACCCGGCCAGTCAGTGGTGAGTTGGCAAAACTAGACCAGGAAGTACACTTTGAACATCATAAACTCATGGCTGCAACAACAACCGAACAATCAAAAACCGACTGATTCGCCACCGAATATCGAAAAATTTGCTCAGTTCCCGTACTCAGATGAAACGATACTTACCGTTCGCTGTGCTGGCTAAACTAATTGAAATTGGTCAACTATGCCTTATTGGTCACTGTGTGCTCATTCAGGAAACCATTATACTCCTCAGTTAGGTGTTATGTAGTTTGCTTTTGAATACACACTCAAATAATTGGGTATATTCAGTGCTTTGAACCTAAGAAGAAATAATAAAACACAGATGTGTCGTCTCGACAAGCAATAAGCGGGTCATTTTAGCAAAACAATACAGAGATACTTGTTTTCATTCTTTTATTATAACTAACAACGGTACTCAAATAGTGCAGGTTAAATGACAACCACTTAATGTGCATGTCAAGTGAGCAATAAATGGGATTAAAAATTACGTCCGCCGTTTTTATATATCAAAACATTACTTGCTATACAAAAGATAAATATAAAACCTTGAGTGGAGGAAATTTCTGGTTAGCTCCTTTGGGGACACTCGTAAGAAGGCTGAGCACCCCTCTCCGTGGCGCCTGAGTTTTGAAAAAGCAAACTTTTGACTGTCAATGTATTCCCTTCAAAATGATCTCCAGTGAGCAAATTTGTCCCAAAATGTCCCGAAAAGTTCCCCGAACAGTTTTTGATGAGAAAAAGATTCGAGGCTTCCGGGGGCCCATTTTCGAACAAATTAAAAATGCAGAGGCTTTCATTTAATTCAACGGAAACTCAATAAACTATACTACTTTATTGATTTTATTACCATTTTCGTATTTACTTCAAAGAGCACCTGGGTTTGAAAACCCTCCAAATTACATTCTACAGTTCACTTTTACTTGGAATTTACCCTCAATGAAGCGATTTGCCCGCTAGCAACATTCATTTTCGGAAGGTTTCCTGCATTGTAAAGCGTATTTTACAGGGACGAATATCCTGAGATTCGGACCTGGAACTCTTTATAAATTATACGTGCCCATTGAAAAATTGTTTTTATACTGTTGTTGGCAGTCGTATCAGTAGTTTGTCTAACTCTCCTACCTAATGACATAGTAAATCAAATCTGGACCCATTTTGTTGACGAGGAAATTCACCCCTGTGCAAGCAGGTTTCGCCGCAGAATATCATAGATATATATCATATATATCGCGTGTTTTCAAGTAGGAAAAAACGGTAGGTCGCTATTAATATGTCAGCCGCATGGCGTGATAGAAAATTACACTGACTTGTACTGGAAATTTGGAAAGCCACCCAAAAGTTTAATCGACTGTCAATGTGCTTTGACGAGTTTCAACAAAAGTGCTCGATTCAGCTCGGCTCGCAAAGGACTTTGCATATGAAAGCCAATCGCGTGTTCATAAGTTTCGCGATTTTGGCTCGCTTCCGTAGCTAACAAGACAGCGTTTTCCAGATGGTGGCAGGTGCTCAGCTGTCCTCATACAAAAAATGACAGAGGTTTTCAAGCTTACGGTATGTCAAAACTCCATTCGCCTTGCCTAGCCGAAACCATTTAATTAGGAATCTCAGGATGAGATCAGGTCAAGTCAGACCACAGGACTTGCGGCATCGGCGAAATGAGCGGTCCAGGTTCGTGTCACAGTGGGCTTTTACGTGGGGCAGCCTGCACTGCGGCTTCAGCTACTCCGGCTTGTGGTGCAGAACGATGTGAAGCCTTGGTTTGCGGGGGAGCAAGGAAGCTGGTCAGGTTGGCTGCCAGGTGAAAGGAGCAGTCTCATGGGCCTATACCCCACCATCTACCTGGCCTCTCGTCCATGTGACGGCTACAGTGCCGCCAGAAAAGTAAGAAAGGCAAGGCTCCAAAAAGCTTAGGTTCTAAATTGCGGTTCTGCGAATGTTCAAGTTATAGATGGTATTCGGCCGGCGGTTTAGGAACTTGTCTTCTATCGGATCTCTAAATCGCCTGTGAACAAAACCCCTTCAATCGAACAAATAGAAAAGACTCTCACCCTAGACAGTTGCGATTGTGTGCTGCACGTATCATGACGCCGAAGCAGTGCCCGTACTAGAAATACACGAGGAGCAAACGGCGGCAACAACCTGGCAAAAAGCGGGCTCCGTGCGTACACTCCGCAGTACTGAGATTCTTTCAAAGTCGAGGCCGACTGAAACCTCGCCAAAGTATTTTGAGCGAAAATCCACGCAGCCGAGTAAGAACAGTGCACTGTGAAGCAAGCTTCGAAAAAAGTCAAAGAAATGTTACATCCGAAATTATGCCCCGAGGTTTTCCATTTCCTCGGAGTGATCGAGCTCACTACAAAGTCTTGAATTAGTACACGTGTACTAGACGGAGGCCCAAGTATCACCGGGTCTTATGTCCACCTTAACTCCTTTATTTGTGAGGTGATCTGAAGTACAGTTCACCGAGAAAAAGGAGAGGTTTCATTGAGCAAAACCTTGACAGTCTGCTGTGCCCCGTGTTGCCACTGGACGGGAAAACATATAGTGGAGCAGCTGGGGAAGCTCCGGTTACGCGGCGTCTCGTCTAGCGGATACCACACTTGCAGGATTTTTGGCCAGCTTGTGCCGCAAAGTGAGGCAATAAGACCGGAGTGTATGAGAAAAGTCCATAGGGGGAAGTATATGAATAGTTAAAGGGGAAGCTCAGGGGCGTTCCGCAATCAGAACTGCCTATTTCAGGACAGGGCTTGTCTTGAAGTCTTTGGTAGTGAATTGTGCTACCACTTCTCTCAGTAGATGGTTTTATGCCTTTCCCATTCGATACACGAATAAATTATCCCTGGTTGTAGGTAAAAGGGGGTTAGCTTGATTTCAAAGGAACTTCTACTAGCTTGCAAACCCCACTGCGATCATTCTTTTTTCATGTGCTCTCTGGAGATAATAGGTTCAGTAGCCAAGGCTCTTTTTCATACGGAGGATCCCTTGACTCTGAAGCCAGTGGTGAGAACCTCCTCTGGATCGACCGGGGTATTTCGTTGCCTCTTACCGGCCTCTGGGTTGGGGCTTTGGTGTCTGCCTACATCAGGATCGGTACAGAAGTACCCGTCTCTCTGGATCGGACGGTGCAGGTCACTCGGAGCCCCAGAAGCTTTGGAAACAGCTGCAAGGCACTATTCACAGGGCTTTGGAGAATTGGGCACTAGCACCCAGAGATCCATAACCCGTGCTACCCGGTGAGCCAAAGCTCAGTAAGTGCATAAACTGGCATCACCCCCCCCCTTGGATTTAGCTTTCCGTTATGATTCTGGGCACTTTACTCTTCTCCCTCAACGATAGAAGGCAGTCCCTTGTGTCCGTGTTCGTGCACCTCACAGAGAGAGTACACAAGTGCTTCCGATGAGGTTTGCGCCCACCATTATTTGGGAGTGATCGCAGAGACAAGGATCAGTGGAAAGCATTGGGTCTGGCTCGGACAGTTTAGGCCGCCTTCAAATTTACTCAATAGGCCCCACAATACCTACAACGAACAACTCGGGTTTCGAAACCGGTTAATCGCCACTGTTCTTAAGTGTGAGCTCTCGAAAAAGAGATAATTTTGTGTAGTTTCATCAGCCTTTGGATCGATAGTATGTTGATTTTAATCTGATGGCTCGCTGACTGACTCAGACTCGGCCTTCGGCCGCTCCGGTACAGTTGACTGCGTCACGTTCCACAGCATAACGCGGCTAGTTTGCTAATCTTTTTGGTTCTGAACGTAACAGAAGGGTAGCCAAAAATGAATGCTCGGTGGGGTGTCCCTTTTTAGGGCTGCCTTTGCATGACCTATAAACACAGAAAGAAAACTGGGTGAGCCGGAGGTCAGTAGGTGCATGGACAAGTATAGACCCTCACACCGACAAGGATGAGGGCGGTTACCCTTGCTTGAACGCCACCGGTGGTGCTGGCAGTTTTTCAGCAGACCGTTTTTCTCCTCCATGATAAACCTTGCTGCTCATCAAGTGCTCTTATCGCCTGATTTTAACTTACTGCATTATCCGGTACCTACTCCCGGTGATTTCAATTCCTCCTCGGGTATGCAAAACGATCCTGGGAAAGCTGTATCCTGATGGCTTGCCGGGATCTCTTCGAACCAGCGCCTTCCGTGAATCTTTCCAACGCCCCAGGCTCGATTGCCGGCAAGAATGATGTACGAACTCTGTGGGTAATGTTCGTTCTTTGGGTGAGGCCGTGTACCGCCCTTAGGGATAGGTCGCCAAGCCCACCTCCAAGTGGGATTGCTTGTTTATGCAATTATGTTGCTCCGGCTCATCAGGTTTCCTGTATGTGATTTTCAGATAGAGTGTATGCGGCCCTCGACGAATAACATTGTTTTTAACATACCACACGAGTCAGGGTTCGATACCCGTGATGAAAGCCAGCGGCAATCTTGTTTACTACACTTCTGAGTCCATTCGTCTTCTCAAACTTCGACCTCTTGGAATCCTCTTTTGTCTGTAGGTGTCTGGAACTGCAAGATACAAGTGTGTGTCACCATTGCAGAGGGCGGCAAAAGCAATATTTACATAGGGTGAAGCTCCGTCAAACGGCAGGTACACTCACCATATCTTAACGGTTCCCAGCCCTGCATATTAGTGCATGAACCAGCCGGTCATCGTGTTGCATGACTGAAATATATCACGCAGACTGACTGTCTTCTTCCCCGCTCATGCACAACCACGCCCATGGCTGGCTGCCGCGAAATCCTGAGAAGGCTGCATATGTCCCGCAGAGGCTTCCTGAGAACTTCTCGCTACAAAACTCCCTCGAAGTCAAAGCCATATAAACCACTGTGCACGGGTTCCCAATTGAAAAACGAACGGCCTAGATTCAGTGACGCCCCTCCCCTACCAATGAAGAGAAAGGGAACACAAATCGCAGCGAACCCTCGCATAGACACAGAAAAGTCAAAGAAAACTCAACGAAACTATATATTCGCAATTTTACCAGTGCAACTCGGCCTATTGCGAGGGTTTCCAGCCTTCTTTCCCGCAATATTTTGCCCCTCGTGGACAAGGTATTCCGTTTCTGATTA
The DNA here is from genome assembly GCA_948099385.1 of Fasciola hepatica. Taxonomy (NCBI): domain Eukaryota; kingdom Metazoa; phylum Platyhelminthes; class Trematoda; order Plagiorchiida; family Fasciolidae; genus Fasciola; species Fasciola hepatica. The sequence goes on along the minus strand of CANUEZ040000060.1, from coordinate 2,481,006 downwards.
ATGTTCCTTGGAACTCTATTTTTCATCCACCAGCTGCGCATTCCCGACATTAGACTATACATGCTACTTCTTATGAAAGTTGTATCATTTAATCAGGAGGTACTATTTCCTCTCCTATCCACAACTCTAGAAAAATTGGTATTCCCCGCAAACCCGCACAAATTTCTTACTTGTCTCCTTGCCTCATCACCAGTTACCTTTTAAAGTGAACTTGAGCATACTTCACTGATCTTTTTCATGCATCATCCTCGTGAAAATTGTATTTTGTGTTCTAATGCAATATTCATCTCAGCGTCCTTGCTTCCGGCTGATCACTTATTATTACCCACACCGGCTCGAAACTGAACCATATTCACCATCTAGTTCATTTTCACTTTACTTTATTGAAACTCACCCACCGTTGTTCCTCTGCTGCTATATTGTGGAACTCCCTCTATGAACTTCGTGAAATTTTCATCTTACTGATTAATATTGTAAACTCTGATCATGCTTCCATGCTTGCCTCTTGAACGTGGTCGGGAAGCACGCCGCTGGTATCATTATTATTTATATGAGATCGACAGAGTCCCGAAAGGAATGCGTCGGTTTTGAATGCTGCGGCAGACTGACGACAACGGGAACTGGTTAGACTAATGAAAAATTGTCAGATGAGCCTACCGTATTAGAACGGAGAGATGTAAGCGCGCAATCCTCAAGGATCTTTAGTGGATGCAGCAGAAGCTTGGCACTGTGAGCCTGAAATCCGCAATCGGTGCTGGTGGAGGCGGCTGATCGTGCGCTGAGTACCCAACCTGGAGAGCACTTCATGAAGCAAACACAGGCGTGATCCACCAGTCCGGTTGCTCCCACACGTCTTTGCGGATCACCCCAACCCCCTTTGTGAGCCCGAAATAGGGGTAGATCTGGCTTCCCCCGCACCGCTTGATTGGCAAGAGTAGTCGTTGACGATTATACATGAGGGGGGTAGCTTCAACAAGGGCGGTATGTGACCCGAGGGCTGGTGGCCAAGTTGAGAGAGATCTCACAGACCAGAGCCGGTGGGGATAGCGATTGTTGGATGAACATACGGCATCCATTTCCAGGTCCGCCTATCACGGACGTGACCCTCACATTGCGAGGGCGGTTGACCAAAACAAAGTATAAAATCCGGATGAGTGAATAACTGGAAAAAGAAGACGAATAAAGAGCAGCAGCCTGGGTGCGCCATAGCTGTGGATCCATGGTTTTTGGAGGCAGAGAGAAACCAAGAATGGACGAAGCATAAGGATATCTGAGATTACGAGGGAAAAGGAAAGAAGGTAGGAAAATACTCTTGTCTGAATTCCGCTTGCGCAGTGCCGGGATGCTCAAGGTTAATCAGCCCCCAGGATTCCCTCAGAGAGACGAGATTGTTTATCTCCGATTGTATTTGTGATCGGTGGGTTCAGTGTTTTCAGAAGAGTCAACCGGACTTGGAAATCGAGGCCCCTCTGGCACGCCGTCTTCAGATGTGCTAATAATTTATAATTGAAGTTTATCGGTAAAGTCAGGATATGGAGTAAGTGCAGATAGAATTCTGGACTCGGTTTAAGGTGCTCGGATAATGATGGACGATCTACTCCACGATTGAAAGTAGAAGGGAGGAAAAACGTATGGCCCTATGACCAATTCGGCTATGGTGGAATGGACAGCTGGAGAGCTATGCTGAAATGGGTAAGGGGGTCCACAGGAGAAGGTTAGTGGCTTAGAAGAAAAAGATCTGTTATGGAGCACTTCATCTCCAGTAGACCCAGTTTAGTCTCGGGAGGCTGAACCATATTGGGCCGAGATTCAAATGTTGGTGCCTTTCTATGTAGCTTAAAGACACGGACCAGCCAATCAGCTATTTGATAAAACTCCCTTGTATTTCAGTTCAGTCCATTTTGCACGGGACAGGTAATGGCCACGGCCAATCGAGCGTCAAGAATTCCTTCGATGGTAATAATATTATAATATTGGTATATTTCTCGGCCATGGTCGAGAGGCACGCGCTAACGCATGATCATGGTGTAACATGTTACTCAATATGGTGAAATATTCACAAAATTCTAAGTATGAAAGTCGAGAGTATCAGAGATGGAAAAACATAGACAGCAACAGTTTGAATGGATCATTCTGATAATGGTTTGCGCGGCAGTTTTGAACCAGTTTCGAATCCGGGCCAGGCAGTGGTGCGCGGTGGAGATGTCGAAGAAATCGTTAACGCAGTGCTAAGGAGGCATTATGAACAAGAATGATGCAAGCCAAGGAAACCGGAGGCCAACTAAGGTTCTGCAGATGGAGTAAATGTTTTTAACAAGAAGAAGAGGGGGGAAAATCGACGCATGCGAAGAGGATAGCGATCCATGAAGACAATGCAGACCCTGAATGACGGATTTACCGGAGTTTGAGAAACGGAATGAGCTTTGAATCAAGGAGACATGAGGCCAATTTCGTGAAAGTGAACTGGTGGATGTGGGAGAAACAGCAGTCCATAAAAAGGTAAGTTTAGATTCATGGCCAATAACATGTACTATTCAGAAATAAGAAGGTGCAACTGGAAGGTTCTCGAGAAGTGGAGAGTTAATTTCCAGCCGGCTACGGTTCGGAGGAAGGATAACCTATGGTAACGGATAATAAAGTGGGAAAATCTTCGCATGGACTTCAGCGTTATTATGCTGTTTCACTGACAAATATATGTATGTGTTGATGCATTTGCCTTCAGTGTTATTTAGCGTCATTTCTGGCAATGTACGGCTTTGAATGCGTAAGTTTCTTCTGGCAGGGCACGGTATGTGTCGGTCGATCAGCCGAGTGTGGCTGTATATTATCGGCATGCGCGTGAACTGGAATTCGTGTTCGTTGCGTTAGAAAACGCTGAACGATCTGATAAGCAATTAGGGGTATCTCCTGTTGTGTGGTTTGATTTCAGTCTCAGTTGCTATGGTAGGTTCCACTTGAGTCTCTATCCGTGCGAGTCAAAGCGGCATCCTTGGTTAGCCAATTTGGCGACTGAGATGGTGGGAGACAACGAACCTGAAATAAAGGGAGATTTCAGTCTGGACGTGGTTCCAGCTGTGGGTTATGATAATATATGAAGACAATAAACAATGGATTGGTTAGGTCTATGTGAGTAGGGCATGGGTAAAATAGACTCGCAGTGGATTTGCACACCAGTTATGCACCCACCACTGCCAAGTGTATTTCCTCGTTTGTCTTTGACTTTTCCTAAAAGACTACTGGGCAGTATTGAAACGAAGTCCCGAAGTGGGGTTTTTAGAAGGCATTGGTGCTGCCCCGGAAATGAAGGGAGCAAAGGAGGAGCCACACTTGTTCTAGGCTGGGCAGCTTGGGGGGGGGCAGAGTGCTCCGCACTGATGGTCGGTCGACAAGAGTTTGAACACCCACGAAGAATTAAAAATCCAAAGGAAAATTGGAATTTGTAAGCTATGACCTCATACTCACCGGCGGAAAAATTCACCTTCTAGGAGTGACAGCAAAGGTCAAGTGATTGGAAGTCTTTGAAAGTGATACTGATGGTGGAGATAGTTCCAGCGGACCACAAAGGGTAGACCATCTTTACATTGTACGCAAATAAGAAAGGTCTGCTATGATGCACTAGATCTAGTGCGTCATTTATATGCACTAAAATGGGGATGGTCCAGCATACTGCCATGTCTAACGCTACCTGTGAAGGGTCTCGGGTTGGAGGTGTTACCCTGGGTGAGGAACACCTGAGATTTTTGATATGGACGGGATTGCAACCAGTAAAGGAGTGAGTTGATGACGCCAAACGAATACAGTTAAGCAATGAGGTGGAACATGAAACACGATCAAAAACCCTCGACATACCGGGATCGACAGTGACCAATTTTCACTCGCGCCAAAAGCCCTAGTGACTAGGTATTTGAGGTCGAACCGGCATGTGGAGGATGATCGCGTCCCAAAAAACGATGCCATCTATTGCTGCCGAGGTTCTGAGCGAGAAAATAAGCAAAAGCGACTCCTTTACCATTCGTTTTCGTCGTTCTGAAAATGACGGGTGTGTGACTTGTGGCACCGAAATTACCAGGTTCATTAGGGGGTTTTGTTACGATCTTTCGATGTGTTTGAGATTTTCTTCAACGGATCCATCAGGAACACTTGTCCTACTTGTTCGTGTACATAAGCTCCAGCTGTTCGATAATATCTCATGAGTATTCGTTTTTTCCATGCCTCGAGTCTTCCCGTATGACTGGATTTCTGTGACCCCTCGGCCCCTCTACATCCCCCCATCAAAACATTAACACCTGCCAACCAGCCCATCATTCCCCTCTTCGATAGTCCATGTCATTGAACGGCACTTGCTTCAGCTACCCCCTTACTGTGTGCGGCCGCCGTTTTCACCGACATTACTATCTGAACACTTCTCCGAGACACTTCTGTCTCTGCTCATGTTGTTCTTGTTTGTCTAAATTCCTACTGTTCCCCCTTGCCATGCCAACTAGTTTACACCTGTGGGTGATCATTGCTATCCGGAAACCTGTTACGTTGCTTCATTTTCTGTTGCTTCTGCAAGTGTTGCCATCTACCAGTCTACCTTGGAGTGGCGACCCTTTCACAGTGCAACAGTCTTTATCACTCCACCGCTAACTGCTTTCCATTGCGCTCTTAACCCATCGCTCATCTCTGATTGGCTCGTTTCGACGACACATCTTTCCTCACTTTCATTGTTACTGCGCACTGCGCGTTCTTGTTCCCGGCTGGACTTTAATTGCCAAGGCTGCAGTTGGTTTACTGCCCTCACTTTTGCCGGATCATTCACAATTGAGGTGGGTGCAAGTTCCTGTTTGACGTTTTTCCTATAGTACAAGCAGCAATTGGACAATTCGTATTCTGGACTAAACGGGTTATCGGTTTCCCGCGATTAACTTGACAACTGATTGAGTTTCCGGAACAGGCGTATTTAGTGCCACGGAATAATCATTGAAAGCCCAAATTTTACGGGAATAAATTGATGACGAACGTTGAAGGGATTAAACTTAGTAACGGTAGCTGTTTATTCGATCCTGCAGCAGGAGGCCACCCACCGGTGAGTTAGACCTGGAAATATCGTCTACTTTACATGTCAGGATATTTGGAAAAAAACTGGCGGTAAAAAGAGGATTCGGGAGAGCCGTGCATGCGGAAGGGGCTAAAGATGTATCAAAGTAAATCTTGGGGGTATCCGCGATACTAGGGGGAGGTGAGCGACGTTTTGCCGCCACTATCTCTGCTGGAAGTTTGTTCTAATTGTTAGGGGAGGTGCATGAAGTGAACAAGACTTAGATGTTTCTGCCCGTCCTTGGCAGATTGAACTTCAGCCCTGTCCTTAGGAGCTCAGGGTTCCTGTCACGGATTATCGGTGGCTTTTTCGTGTTAACCGCTTCTATCGTGCCTCTCCGCACGGGTTTTAGCTCATTGGTTAGGTTGTTTCACGTTTTATTATCCAGCCTACCCAGTTGCATTCACTGGTTGAAACGTGCATAACTCCGGCGGTAAATTTCTTCTGCGTAGCATGCATACCTGCTTTTTAGCTCTGTATTTTTTAGGCTTGAAATTTTGGTGATAATAATAATCATAATGGTTTACTTCAGAGACGCCCGAAGCATGCCTTACGCGTGGTCAAATTTTTCCAAGCGACAAAGTGGACACACAAAATTAGCGAAAAATTTAAAAGTACGCCTGAAACATTTAAGGTAGGCAGAATCAGAAGGGAGACTGGGGGGGGATGAATGTATGCACATCGAGGAATAACAGAAGGAGTCTGAGTGAACCCAAGGAATAACACAAACATATGAGTGGTGAATTTGAAAGAAGAGGTCAAACGGAGGGGCTGGCTGAGCCAAGCGGAGGCGATTGGACCCTGAGAGTTTTACATGAGGGGGACTGATAATCGGCATGAAAAACTATAGTCCCTAGAAAAGATAAAGAAAGATAGAAAATAAAGGGAAGGAGAACAAGGAAATTGGGTTACATCGTGAGGGGTTAGATAATCATGAATTATGTCACTTTGCTATGAAAAAGACAATGTCAAATTGAAAACAGGGGATGAGCAATACAGGACACAAAGAGCGGGTGGGATCGCAATAACGGTTCGGAAGGATCGAGATACGGTAATAGTGAGCCACAGAAGTAGACAAAATGGGCGGATATTTTGAGAAGCGGAAGGGATGAGGACAAGAAAACCGGCCGGCAAAGAACTGGAGCATGCAAATGGAATATGCAAAAGCATATATATATTTATATATGTATATGTGTATTTATGTATACATACATAAGTATCAGAAGTGGAGCCGAGAGCAGTAAAGCCGTAGAACACGAAAGTAGCGGCGGTTGAGCTGCTATGTCCGGTCCCACTAACTCCAGTGAGAACTCATTTCTGCCTCACAGTCAGTTTCGTTTTAAAGGTAAAGGGTACGTAGTTTATATGAGTTATGCGCTCCTCATAATCAAAACCCTGCATAAAGCTTCTTGGTCTATTAATAGATCTAAATGGCCCGTCTGGCTGGTTTATCAAGCTGCACCCGGATTGGTTGATTCGGCTGCAATCGAAAGTTGACGGCTGGCTGATCCACGGGTCGCCTGACTTGCTGTAATCTTGTCGGCGATCCTGGTCGGTCGATCACGTGCTGTCTACTCCTTTGAAGCGAGCCGTCGATTAGAAACTAGCTGGGTGCATTCCCTTACAGGAAGAGAACGATTATTTTTTTCCCCCTCTGGGTCGATTTTTGTGTTCGTTGTTGTGCATATTAGATCTTGCCTCTAAACTAGCGGCTTGCCGGAGTAAACCAATGCCACTTAAGGTGAGGTTGTTAGCCATCATCGCGAGTTGTAGCCATGAATCGCTTTTGACTTGTCAAGTCTCACCTTTTCACAATAACATCGGGCACGACTCTAGCCAGTAAATCCTCCTTAATTCTTGCTAATGAAACTGCATCCCAACTCCGATTCCACAACATTCACTCCACACATCGGAAGTGGCACCTTCCAAGTTCCTGTTCGGAAGTGTCCCAGGTATCTTCCCATGGGGAACCTCTGTTTCGGATTTGGGTCAAAGATACTCAGTGTTGGGTTACATCTTGTTTTCTATATCTGGTGCACACCAAGCGGCCGTTCATCAGTCATTTAAAACTTTTCCCAACATATTCCCGTCGATTGCCATTTTTCCTCTGTTCTGCATGGATCCTTTGTCTGTGGTCTCCTGACACGTGATCTCTCACGATTTTGATCGATGTCTACTCTTTTCGATCCTAAGAGATTAGCGCAGACGCCTCTGTACTGTTCTCGCTGTGGCTGTACTCCGCCGCAGGGTAGTACGCCAAGGACCAAAACGAAACCAAAACTAACTGTAGGAAGTCTCACCACTAGGTTCTGCCTAAAGCCCACAATTCAAACTTTAATCGACTGCCAACAGCTATTCTGCCGGAATCGTTGATGCTCTTCGGCCATGCAAATCTAAAAGCTTGGACCACTGGACATGACTTGTCAACCCTAGCCAGTCATTTGTCACCCGTTGATGAACCTTTGTCAGATCCGACCCATCTGACCGATATCGGCAAAGCTATTGCAAATCCGGTAACTCAAGGTTTGATCAGAGCGGGTAACTTGGCCGATGCCCTAGCTTCCAAAATAACGTGAATTAAGATCACTGCTGACGTGATGACCCTCGGTGAACCTGAACGTAGTCCATCAGATTCCAGGAGACAGCATCTGAATGCCCGCAACGTGGTACACCATCCCTGCCATGGAGTCAGGCTCCTGAAGCATCTCCAGCGTACAGATTTCCCGTTTCTGTTTCTACTCCGCAAAGAGCCTACCACAGGAGAATTTGTTGCCATCGCAGCATTATCATCTCAAATACTCGGTCTTAGAATATCAAAGTTGTTGCTGACAAAACACCCCTGCGGTGGGAAACGCTCAAATCTCAATATATCACTGGCTCGATAAAGCAGTGCACTGGACAACTCTCCACAGTCCCCCCCCCAAAAAAAAAGCTTGAAAATCATAATCTCGCCCCATTATCTTCCGAATTATCTGTCACAGCTATCTGGGGCAAAAGCTGACCTACCAATCTTATCCTCACTCGCAATACAACGATCTCCAGATAAGACCCCGAGCAGATCCCGGCCTACATCATCCCCCTTGTCCACCCACATTTCTGGAACTCTTTCCTTCTATTACTGTAACGAAGAAGCTGCCAATATTGTGCACCTTGTTAGGTCAGCTAGCCCTCCTATCGCTCATACCAACTTTCGACATCCCACCCAAAACATGCCCAGCTTTCGTACCAAATATACAACAACGTCTTCAGAACTCTTGCCATTCAATCTCACAAAGCCCAAAAGCTGAAGCCAACATGCAGTCTCTAAGGGCTGCTAGCATACACACTATTCAGAGAAGCCCCCAACAGACTCGTGAAGATTCTCCAATAAGGCTCACTCTGCGAAGCCTGCTTGCCCCATCCAGCTGCGTGACGGCTAGTATCTGCCACTCAGTCGGTTCGAATCTACCACAGTGCAAGCCATAAATCCCTGCCCATAGTGGGACAAGCAGAAAAGCACCGGGACTTACAGTTTCCTCTCCTTCAAATACCAAACCTCCCAACTACCCCGACAGGTCTTTTATTTGCTTTCCCCTAAACGTGTGGCAGAACTTCCATTGAGGCACCACTTCCGGATAAGTATAAGCCAACCCTTCCTCCCTTTTACACTGCCCCACAGCCAGCTTCACTGTCTCACTTTTGCAACCCCTGTATTTTTCTTCCCTCATGTGACTATTGTTCCCCCTCTCAAATTAACACTCCCACCAGCTTTCTGCCTCACAACCAGTTCAGCGCATCGCGTATTCTACCAACCCCACAAAATGCACTCTAACTTTTTGACCATATTCATCACCTAACCATTGTCCGTCTTTTCCTAACCACCGAATCAACAACACACCCCACATCCTAGTTCTGGCCCCTAACATCACACCACCATTCTCTCCTAGTTTTGCCTTTCCTAGGCTTTAACTTACCAAATCCCAGGAGTATGTCTGAGTCCTCCCATTTGTTCTTCCCGCCTACAACCTTTCTCTCGGATTTCGCTCACTGCACACGCATCTACCTAACTGTCACGTCCATCTTTGTGAAGCTGTGTATATGGCATGTTGGTACAGCTAGGCTCAAAAACGGTATTAACCCTTCTCAACCTAACCAATGGAAGAGCCGTTTTGCTCATATTTTTCTCAATATCTCCGACACCATGGCCCTAGGAACTTACTTTCCGGAGTCCCCTCCAGTGACTCCGCTACGGAAGTTATTTTCAATCTTTCACCTCGCTACAATCCGCCAACGACAGCTGCAGTAGACAGCGTGCAGAGAAGGGAAGATGGTAGAAGTGACCGGATGAAGCGAGCTTGAGACTACTGATTAGTTCTTTTCAACGGAGGACTGTCGTGCGATAAGAGCCAAAGGACAGAGGAGAAGCCTCAGGACAAGTCCAACTGTGATGTAACAGTGGGCAGCGCCATCCGGACAATAGACCTAGGGAGCACCGTGCCAGCGGGCAATTGGACGAATAAATTGGGATAAATGATTTCAGACAGAGTCCAGGTTGACAGAAGGCTCCGGAGAGCTTGTTGGAACGAAACAACGATTATTTGATGAAGATGCACATCGCTTTTATTATTGGGATTGCAGCCTGCCTCTTCATGCCTGGCAGAATTTATCACTCCGGTCATGTGCTCAGTAGCATGTAGCTTTCTTTCCCACCCACCAAACCTCTCCCCTCCTTGGCACAATATAATTGTCTACAGAATTATTCATTGATTTTGGCAAGAACCTAGCTGCCCACATCCCCTGGGTCTCACGTCTGAATACTTTTCTCCCTTACACAAACCCACCCGTATACCAAGTGAGAATTCTTGACTACTATTCATTCACCATCACATGCTGTGTCACTGTTCATTTCCTCCCCAAGGTCCACAAATGATGATCTTTGCAGAAATACATCTCGTAGTTCTCCAGAAGTCAGAACTGTTATTAGAGATTACTTGCTCTCTCCATCATTCCAAATGCTCACTTTCACAGTGCCCATCGATCCCTTTATCCTAAACTCGCTTGCCTCTTGATCCCTTCAAATCAGTACTTCTCGGATATACTTACCACGCAGCTCTGCTGGTATAATCACTAATAGGCGTATGTCAAAACTGTCAACAAGTCGCACACCTGCCGGCCATCTGCAATAACATCACCTTTGGCATTCTGTTCGTCCATGCAACCACCTTTCAAAGCTTCAAAATTTCGTTCATCGCCCAATTACCACCTCCCTGCTGATACATCGTTGTACAACAATTAAGTAATATAAAAATGCTGAATGCCTACCTGTCCTCAGCCGGTCCTTCTTCCGACGATTTGGCAGTCCCTCTCCTACAACATGTGTCGTTTGTTTGGTTCGTTGGACTCATTTGATCTGCTTTGAAATACAAACATTTTCGTGTGTAACCGGCATTCATACTCTGACACTATCTCTGAAGCTTGACTTACTCCGTGCTCTAGCCGTTGCTACGCCCCAGCCTTATCCACTTCGTGTCATGCAGCTCCAGTCACGCGTCATTATGCCGTGGTACGCCTATTACAACGTTCATTAACTGATGTATACCCATCTTTCATCCATTCCTCATCTTTTCGGCGAACTAAACATCTTTGTAATCACTGTACATTTCCACACCACGTATTGATTCATATTTTATTTTCACATTTCTACTTCTCGACCGACACAACATACGCAAAGCTTTCGCTTCCCACCACCTGTAGTCCTCCGGCCTTCCCTTCAACGTCACTTTGTTTATCCCCCATCCATTCGGAGTTGTCGCCCGTTTGCTGAATAGCTGTTTCCACCAGCATTGAACCCCCGATCTCTACTGCCACATCCGCACACAATTTACATTCTAAATCCTATGTTCTGACCCCGTTTACCGAGTCGAACCCACTGGTTCCGTAGCTCTCCTCGCCGCTATTGTAAGCTCCGTTATTCAAAACGGCCACCCGGGCATTTGTCTACTTTCCACCCCATTACCATCTCGGCAAGCTCCCTCCCCTCAAAGGCACATCATATCGATTCATAACCATTATTCCATCTTCTTGTTGTTACTCCTCGACATACCCGCATTATTGTAAACAGTGTACCCAACGCTTAGTAGCTCTCCTTTGGCTGTTTCTTCCCTCACCGCTCGTGAAATCGCATCCTCTCATTCGAATCCGCTCTACACCGTTCTTGCGAATACCACGGTTGATTTCTTGCTATCAAGTTTTTACCACCATATGGCTGGTTTATTCATCGCGATTTCTCTCTAAATGTCCCTTTTTGTATATCTTCCGGTTCTCTGTATGTATACTTTTTATAAAGTGCTGCGTGCAAATGACTCTTTGAACCTTCGTTGATGAACCTTTCTTCTTGGGAAAGCGTAGCAAAAATTCACCGATTTCGCCTGAATTCTGAGTTGTTATGTACACCTCTGATATTATTTGTGTAGATACTCCCCCATTGCCCATCAGTTTTACCGACCACAGTTTGACTTGACCGTTTGACCATGACCTTCAAATTTGCCGGGCCTTATACTCACTTTAGTCCACGTAAATTATCTTCCTGAACCATCTGTGTACACATGTTCTACTATCTTGAAAACTCTTGTTCTTATATCACCTGTATTATCTGAACGTGCATTGCATTATGCTTCAGGTTCGTCCGAAGTAAACCTTTATTATTATGGTTACCATCATAATATAAATGGGGCTGTAGGCGATGAAGAGGCGGATACGATAAGTTCTGACATGGTTGTCCGATTGCGGGTGGGCACCGTGGGTGTTGGCTTGAGAAATCAGAAGAGTAGACAATGAAGGGCATGCCAGGGATGAACAGACGGAATATGAAAACGCAATTAACAAGCTGCATGAGCGAGGGTCAGCAGCAGAAGATCAACTATATGGAGTGAGTGGGACAAACACAAGCGGAATAGAAAGATAAGCACTTCGTGGCATAGAAGGATTAAGTGAATTGAGCACTGGATAAACCATGCAACGACAACTATCACGATGAAAAACAATAAAAGCACCGATGGAAGGGATGGATTTGCATACTAATGCAAGGCGGTGACTGTGAGAGGTGATAAGAGTGGTAATATAAAAGAAGGACCATTAAGCGGAAAGAGTGTGATCCACGACCGGTGCTTGTTGATAGTGTTGATGGTGCTCTGGACACACAACCTCAAAAATACTGCACGAAGCGAGCACACGGGGCGCGATTCACCAGCATAAATGCGCCCGCACACAATCATATTTGTAGTACTGGTACGTTTCTGTGACCGGTCAAGAAGCTTGCATAGGTGCGCCGTCAATTGGTACGGCATCGTTCTCAGAGTAAAAGAGTTTAAGATAGTTCAATGGGACATGAAACAGTGATGGTCACCAGGGGGAGCTGGTGAAATATCCCAAAAAGACTGCGATCTGCTGGCAGAATAAGACTGAAATAAATGTTGTTGGCCGAGGAAAGATCAAAAATTCGAAAGTAAAGCGATAATGCTTGCGAGTAAGAATGCCGCAGAAAATCGAAATTGGCGAGCATAGAGGACCGAATACCACTGGTTATTTGCAGGAGGCCAATGAAGGCGAATTGTGTGAGATAATTTACCGGTTTATTTCGTGTTACTGGGAGCGCTCTCGACTGCTTGGCCACATGGCACAAGTGAGGTCGCAATACGGCTTCCGAGATAAGTAATTAGATGCGGGTGGGAAAAGTGTGGTTTTAATGATCATACAAATGAAGGCCAGGGGAAACTTAAAACCAGAGTCACATGGTTGTGCCACCCAAGACCGGGTGAATTTCATTGGACAGTCTAAGAACGTAGGCAAGTGGAGCGGTGATAGACGAATACATCCAGGAGCCCGAACGGCATCCAACTGAATTAACAAAGGTGAGTATCCTGACGGAAAACTCGAATGAATAACTTTAAAACTAATGGCAATGAAGGATGCAATTTTAAATCAACTATTCTGAAGACCCGAATAAAAGCGGGTATGTTATTTTGAGGGTGTCATGGGGTAGTCCTTGAGAAGCGGAAGTGTTCAAATGTTATAGAAATCCGCGTTGCCCAAATCATAACTACCTAATACTCAGCAGAAGATTGAGGAAAGAGCACTCATGGAGTGGTATGTGGCAGATGCCCGATCGCGAAAGTTTAGTGGAGAAGCAGCGGAATGACCAAAAGATGCAGCTTGCACGTGGTTCAGGACAAGCAGAAAGCAGTTGAATTATCGCAGAATGTCAGGAGAGCTGATGACAAAAATTGGTATAATCAAGTTGCAATTCTGAAGCGTGAGAATGAACAGAACTAAATAATCAAGATCTAGGGCGAATTGACGGCGGAAAGAGTAGGGATGGAAAGCAAGCCATCATTGATAGGGCATATGATGGATATCTTGGCCAGCAAAGTTGAGTTCCCTTTCTGGCTGTAACTTTCCTTGCCTTGACTGAGGGGGTTATTATTTATTGAGGGAATAGCCTAGGCGCAAGGTGGCTGATTCGGAAAAGGGAAATTTAGAAGGGACAGTCAAATTTTGATGTTTTAGTCAGCAGTAGACCATTAGGTTATTGACAAGTGATGGGTACAGTAGCACCGGTAAGCTACCGGACAGCTCGGTGAAGGCCACAACCGAAGGCCATGGTGGAGGAGGGTAGGCCAAACTGTCGGGATACGACGGCGGAGGCAGTTGGGCGCCGGTAGGTAATTGTGGTGTTTGCCATCGTGCAGCATGACATCGGCACTGTGACGGTCTTGCCATGATTTGCCAATAGTCCCCGGTCGGACAAGTCAGACAATAGCAGGACTACCTTTGAGCGGAACCGGGTAACCGGATTGTGTCGCCGGTAACCAGCAAAAGAAGCCGTAATAGGTTGGTAGAATGAGAGAAGAAAAGAAGAAGCTTCCTTCAATATAAGTTGCACCCAAGAGATGCTATTATCTGGAAATGGGAACGGGAGGAGGAGTAGCAGTCTGGAAGGAGTTCTAGCTGGGGGCTGGCTAGAGCAAAGTGGCAAGTAGAGACGCGGAAGTTGATAAAGGAGACCGATGAATGAGGGGGCATGACAGAGATTGGTGATACTGACCTTTGCTTGAGCAAAGGGATAAGTTGCTGCAGGGAAGTATACCAGCCCACGGTTTGGAGGTCAGTGGTAGGGTATGAGGCTTATTTTTTGGCCGCTTACTACGTATTGAGTCCTGGATACTATGCACCGATGTTGGAAGGGACCAAATAAACTAGCATGACTAGGCGTAGTTACTGATTGCCCCTTCTGCAGGGTGGCAGAAAAACTTACCCTTGGGGGCTAGTGAAGCCTTGGGGTAAGCCGGGGATATTGAGCTCTGAAAGCCAGGATGGTTAGCAGACAGGATATACAGAGAGTTCATATGACAAGCTGGCATCATTAGGCTAGAGGATATACGATACTTGAGGCCATGGAGTACTTACAGACGCAAACTCTGTCCATTTTCCGAGAGGGGAGTGTTTGACGCCATATAGAAACTTCCTATTGCTTCACCATTCTCTTATAACTTTCCGCTTTCGGTCGCTTTTACCGCCGTTGCTGACGGTCTACTTTTCGTGTTCTACCAATAGCTCTCAAGGGTGCACCCAGTCACTTCAGTATGCACGCGCGTTTCTAAATGTTTTCAGAGTAGATCATGATAGAGCTGCAGTCTAAACCATTTTCTAACTAGGAATTATGATGAACGAATTCAATGGAATTTATTAACACTTGTTCTTCAAACACGGGGATATAGTCCATGGTATTGAGATCCGTTTCCAATATGAAGCTTAGCCTTTCTAGGTGGTGAGGGGATATACAAGATGTCAAAATAATTTCCCCAGTTTGCCTGATTAGTACAACGACATTCCGCATGTTGATAGACTAGAGATGTATTTTTGGACGAATTGCTTAGCCTTCCCAGTTGACCATACGATAATCACAGTTTTCGGAAGGTTTCTATCGCAAACGTATTTAGTGCCGGAATGACCAGTAGATGGTTGTTAACATGACAGGGCTTTAGTGATACGGAGTGATCGGTAAGGTAATGGGCGCTGGATCCAGTAGGTAAGACTGAAGAAACTAGCTTAGGGGAGGGAAGAGGGACACGGTTTGACATATAGGACCTAAAGTATGAATAATGGTCTTTTAAGTAGCTTCTTCTCACGGAGCCAACTTTCGGCTGTCTTTGTTGGAAAAGCACACGCCTTTGGGCTGTGCTGGTCGTTGCAGTTGACGTGACTGCGGACATATTAGGGGCTCGATATGTGTCGGCCAAGTCGATGGATCTAACCGGGCCCGCTCCATTGGAATAAGCACGAGTGAATTATGGCTGCTTTTATGGGGGCGTCATAATGGGAAACAAGTGAATGCTCAATGCTCGAAACGGTAAGAAAGCTTAGGCTAGATGCGGAGAAACAGGATATCAGGAAGCTTCAGCGTGACAGGCAGCAAATGAGAAAGGAAAACGCACGGGGAAGCTTGGTGCGACAGGTTTTCAGCCGAGAAACAGTAGATGACGGCAACTGCAGATTAGGGAGCCTCTTGACCAGTAATCCCTTGGAGTTATTTGGTGGAGAGTACGACAGTGAGGTCTATTGGAGAGTGGAAACCGTGTGGAAAAAGAGGACGATACTCTAGCGGAGGCCTTAACTGTAAGAGATATTTGAATAGACGGCTGTCAGACAATAAGAAACATCGATGGACCAGGCTTCACTTTGGTTCGGCTCTGCCGACTTGAGATGATGCCTGTTTATTGGACCTTAAAGGGGAGGAGTGATTTATCGTGAGTTCTTCATCGACGGTGTTGACGAAGAGGAGATC
The DNA here is from genome assembly GCA_948099385.1 of Fasciola hepatica. Lineage (NCBI taxonomy): Eukaryota > Metazoa > Platyhelminthes > Trematoda > Plagiorchiida > Fasciolidae > Fasciola > Fasciola hepatica. The sequence goes on along the minus strand of CANUEZ040000060.1, from coordinate 2,465,104 downwards.
GCCTTCCAAAGGAACTTGACCAGGCAGTGTGGTGCATTTGTATGGTAGGAGGAAAAGTTTTCCAGCGGAAAATGTGGTGGGCGAAAAGGATTTCCAGCGACTGAGAGGATGTGTCACCTCGGAAGACTCTACCTGCGACGGGTTTGGCAGGAGGCTAGCAACCGTCCAGCCTCGCAGCTTGGGGCTTTCGGGTCAGATAAGGCGGCGCCTAGGTTAGGGAGGATCCATAAAACCAGAAGATTGGGTTCTGGCCGTCAGATGTTTTTGGGGGACAAGATAGGGAGCTTCTGTCATGCCCAAATTTGGGAAACTTACAAAGTTTTCAGCATCTTTTGTGGAAAACAATGTTGAGGGAGTTCGTTTCACGGTTGAACTACCCCCCACATGCATAACCGTCAATAAACATTGGTGCCATCCCCAACTGTGCGGGGCGCGGTCAGATCCACCGCTTTGGCCGGCGCACATCGGGCGTGCAGGTCGTCTGCAGCGATGTGCGAGCGCAATTAGGTTGGTGGATCACATCCCTGTGTTCACTCTGAAGTGCTTTTCAGGGTGGGTGTCCAGATTACGGCCAGTCCCACCCACTAGCACCGGTTGCGGATCGCACGCCCTAATGCTGTCAGCTGCAGACCACATGCTCCAACCATCCCTGTTCGTCACTGTACGCCCACCTATTGCTCTTATCACATCCATTTTTTCGTTCTTCTATGGTACGCACACCTACCCATTCTGTCCTTGCTCCTATCGACTCTCACTGTGTTACCTCTCATTGCACGTCACTATCGTCCTAACCACTATACTCTACCGACGACCGCCAATATTTTATTTCTTCACCAATGTTGGCGTTGCCGGCTTGTAGTATCTAATAATGTTGGTATCACCCTAGGCCAATAAAGCTCATTGATCGCATTCTTACGCCTCACTGCCTACCGTTCTGTCAAACTCTCCCTCGTTCCCCCTTTTTATGCCTAATACCATTACACACTAGCCCCTCCCGCACCCATGACCGATTCTCATATTTGAACTGTCGTTCCAATTTCTGCATCTCTCACAGCCACATTTATTATCCAGTCACTAACACTTTATTTTCCTTGCCTGGCTCCGCGATTCCTCTGTGGATCCTTCCACTTGGCAGTGCTCCGATTAGTATCGTCCATCTACATCCACTTGTATAATTGCCGGCATGCACGCAGCTCCCAATTTCTATGTCCCCGACTCCGACGCACATCCATTGTTCATGCGATATGTTCGTCCACCGGTTTACCTGTCCCGGTGCTTCTTTCCTCTCTGCCTTTATCGTGTTCCTACTGCAATGAAATGATCTTACTGGTTATGTCTCACCTGTCATTTTTGGCCCGTGCTCCCATCTCCCGTTTCGTCTACTGTTTGCCACAGACATTTTATGCGTGCCTTTTGGACCGTTCTGATGTTTCACTTGCCACCTAATGTAAACTCACTGTTTCGTCATGGTTCTCATTCACGGCTTTAGTCCGTTTGATCTGCCATTACCCTCTGGTATCCCTTTTGCTCATTCCTCTCCCATGCCGTTTGCCGTCACGGCCACTGCATCTTGCACCACGACAGTTTCACCTCCAAGGTAACTTTCTCCACTTTGTGTGCACAATCGCTCTGCGCTGCTTAGCCATCTCCATCGTAACCATCTTCCTGCTGAATAATGTAAGCCAATTTTATAAAACTTCTCCAATTCTTGACCGACACCACATGTCTCACCTACATAAATCAGGTTATTCGATCCATTCTTACCTGTTCTCTCCGAACTTTCCGTCGTCTCCCCTTTTTTGAACTGCTCCTCAGTCGTCGTCTTTTCAGTGCTTCCGCATTCTCCACTCTCTCTGTTGATCCGCCAAGTGTACCTGTCTTGAAGATAATTCACCACGATATTCCAAAGTTAATTCTACAAACATTCGACCTAACCTAACCTGCCCCTCCTAATAACTGATAATTTCTTTCTAGGACTCCATTGTTATTGATCCGGCTTCTCTTATGTGTATATATATGCATATATATAAACAAGCTCACATATGTATATATGCATTTGCTCTGTATCTTGTAGTTCCTCACAGGCCATCTCTCTTGCTGTCATCCCGCTGACCGCCATGATATGCATCCATTCCTTCTACATCTACAACCCACATTTACTGTGTCCAATTTCTATGAACGTTTTTTTTACCTGATTCACCTTCTACGTCTTACTATGCTCGCTGCCTGTTTAACAATGAGTTTTGTGCCCTGTTCGTCGACCACTTATTGCAGAGTACCAATGCTTCGTCGCTACCTAATCCTTTGCAGTGAATCTCACATTTTCCTCATCGTCGCCCGCTATTACGGTTTCCTATGTTGATTTCTAGCCTTTCTCATGTAAATCAGTCAGCCTTCAGATGTCCCCATACTGACCAGAAGGATCCCCCACCTGACCTTGACTTTTCAAACTCACCGGGGGTTCATTTGAATCTGTCCATGGGCCCGTCTAAGCCCAGCACATTTTCTCTGGTGTGCACACGTTTGCCTACTTTCATCCCACGTTATTTCCCCTTCTTAGCCCGTTTTTCCAACTCCAGTCATGTAAATTTCTACGTTTTCAAGGGTTTTGTCTGTCTATTCCATCACTTGTAAACAGTTGATCATGCACCCGGCATACCTCGGGCGTCTCCGAAATAAACCATTATGATTATTATTAAGAGAAACCAGATCTGGAATCCAGAAATACATGCGACGAGGGCTGAACAGGCTTTTGGTCAAGAAGTAGCTCGCGTGTTTAGGTTAAAGGTTCCATGTTTTCATGGTCCATAGGGTTGTAACCAATGGGTCAGTGATAAAAGGATTGCGCTGGGGGTCATTTTGAAATCAGGTAAATGACGGACGTTTTCGATTTGGGGGGGGGGGGGTAGAGACCGTATTCCGTGACGAATGCGAAAGTTATAAGTAGAAGCTGGCATAGAGCAGGGCCACCCGAAAAAAAGAGGGGATTGGAGGCCATTTGGGTGGAGGTTTAATTGGCGAAACTAGTTTGTAAAAGTTAGAGTCAGAAGCAGGGATCGAAGAAAGTGAATTTGGGGTAATGGAAGGAATAATTGATACAGGAGTCACCGGGCGTGGAATGTGTAGCAAAATATAACGAGCATCACATACTTTGGAAGTTGACTCTGCGGTTATAACTGTAGATGAACAACGGATGAGAAATTCGGGGGAGGCATGAATGGGGCGACTGGGTCTTCTACCTGGAAGGCTACACAATTAACCGGTTTTGTGGGGTGGGATAGAGTACTTGCCTCCTGCCGTCTCTGATAAAGTTTGGCCTTGCAAAGCATTTCTGAACTCTACTGGTATATGCGCTGGATAATTGTGAGGACGAGCTATCTGATATGGGTGAGTTTTATCTTCTTCAGATTGAACTATGACAGAAACCGGGACGGATCGCTAGAAGCGCGGCTCGGGTCAACTATTGGGTCTGCCACCCCCAGACAATATTCCAGGCTGGAGCAGAGAGTTCGCCGCCGTTTGCTGGTCACAAGAAAAAAATCACTTCAGTTACGAGAATGAATTATGATCGGAGCGAGAGACCAGATGCAAGAGAGTTGGGACGTAGGCGCAACGGAGCAGGCGGAGTTGAGTAGGAGGCAGCTGCAAGCTGGAAACGGTATGATGGTCAATACCTCGGGGGTGATCCGTCACCCTTGTAGTGACGTCGGGTAGGCCGATCCCGGCTACCAATTTAAAGACTGCTCTTGTAGGGCTGGTGCCCTTTTGAGCCTATTGGTCGCAGAGGGAACAGGAGGAGATGGCGCGTATAGCAGAGGGCTAGGGTATGGAGACCAGCAAACCTGCGGGGACTGAAATCGCCTGCGGCCAGTTAGGCGCCGGCAGGCAGTCAAGGAAGTCAGTGAAGGCGTCGATAAAGAAGTTATCATCAGAGGCAGATACGCCCAAAATGCTGTGGACTCGGCCTGGATCTGGTCAGAATGCAGATAAATATATACTGCGAGTCTCCGTTGAGGTCGGACGAGGGGTGATCACTAAAGCTGATGTGGACAGAGCCTTAGATTTAAACTCTCAGCTTTCACCACACCCAAACTGGCGAGTGTTGACGAAGAAATGACACTAGTGAGTTAATTTCGACGAGCCGTGATTCGGCCACTAGTATTATATCCGGTTTCAAGGCATAAGGCATTGCAGATGTGATGCCTTCCCATATCGTGATCAAGCGTTGATAAAGTTGAATAGCAAGTAAATATGTGTCTGGGCAAGTGCCCCGCCTGTGCCGGGTTCCGGAACATGGGCGTCGTTATGGTGATAGGCTCTGGGCGTCGGCCGGAATTAGGCTTCGTTAGTAGCGGGAGGGGATGCTAAATTGAGAAGAGGTACAATGGATGAGCTGAGCGCTAGTACGGAGCTCTGCCCGTTGGAACGGATGATCAAAAAGTGGGCTCATGAGTGCTTACCGATGTGATCTTGGGTGGATAACGAAGGACCAGGGAAGTAATGGGCACTGACCAAGAGAAATGGTTATTTAGCAGCGGGTGGCACATCTGTTGGGCAATGCCCCAATACGGAGAGTGGAAGGTCCTGAGAGTGAAGGGGTATGAGTGGCTTGGCCCAGAATAGTGGGAGTTATGGTTCGGGGTCGGAGGGCTTAGGTGCGAAAAGGCTGAGAGATCACTGGGAGTATAAGGGGAGGGATATAGAGGGAGTTCAAAGACGGGACACAAATTCCAACCTGGAATCGTCCGCAGTATATTCACACCATAGTTCAGGATTAGGCAGGCATTGCAGGATAACAGCTGAGGAAAGCCTCTGTGACATGCTCAGACTGCTAAATAAGGAGTATTGGCCCGATGGGTAAGAAGGGCTATATACTGGCAGTGTAGATGGTTGGTCAGCACTGCATACTTGTTGGGGTTTAGGGAGGAAGTGGCGGCAAGGGAAAGGAGGCAAAAGGTTTGGTGGCACAGGAAAGTCTGGGACGGATATCGAGGCTATCAGGCTTGACAGAGTCAGATGGAGTTAGGAGAAAGTACAATTGCCCAGTTCCCCAAAAAGCAGGGGGAAGGATTTCGGGAGGTTTCGGTAGGGAGCGGATGTTACTGGGTGAACTGAGTGACCGACCGGATGTAGACCCGAGTAGGGTTCAAAGAAAGCTCAAAATTGTTTTCACGTAAAATTTACTGGAAGCCCCGGGGATTGCCTTTCAGAGCGTACACCAAGTTGATAGTAAGCAGAACCACAAGGGAGCAAAGGTTAGTAACACGTAGCTGAGGCTCAGCCGATCGGCAAGTACCAGTATTGGGGGGATTGGGGATAACTCAGCATGAAGTTCTGACTTAAGGGCTGAAATTGTGGGCTTAAGGATCGATAATAGAGTGAATCGCTGCTTAAGGCAAGTGGTTGGGGAGCCGAAACTTCTACAGCGGGAGCTACTGGTGAGGATGCAATACGAGGACCTTTTCAACGAAGTAACCGGGGGTGGTTTGGTAGTCGGGTTGAGATCGATATTATGCTGATGGATAGTGGATGGAATTGGATTCTTTGTCGGCATCATTCCAATGGAGCTCTGAATGGGGTTTCACTAGGGCCATTTGGGACAGTATTGTACTTGTCCGTACTTTTCACACTTTTACATGTTTAATGTGCTTTTTTGATACGGAACCCTCCTGCTTAACCGGTGTTCGAACGTTAACAATCAACACACTTTTTTGAACATACACACGCATGATCAAGAAGCACGACGGCGTAAAACTTGGAATTAGGCTCTCTCGGAAGCAACCTCACTGTTTGGCCTGGGGTCGTTCTGGGACTTGCTTAACAGGGGATCTGAAAGCGATCGGTGGGTAATTGTGGATTCGTTCGATGCCATCTGACCCTTTACTACTTCTGTTGAGCACATTTGTGTCCAATTGTCCAGCCACGCCCCTCCGCCTATTCTAGCCTGCCATTGCCATCTAAGTGAGTTTTAATACTGATCTGGTGTCACAAGCAGACTGACCAGTGCACTACTGTATATATGGCTAAAACCGCTTTGCATCTGAGAGATGAAGCTTTTTCCCTTCGAAGAGGTGTCATACTTGGAGGATATTTTGATATTCCCATACTGCAAACTGGACCAAATCGTCTTTGCATCACGAATGAACACCCTGGGTTTTAGGCCCCCAGAGATTTGAAATATCATGGGGCAGCCTTGGTGCTGGGAAGTTTGCCTGGCCTGATGCGGTAACATCTGTTGTGGGCCATATTGCAAGCAATGGATATGTTTCATTTGACTAGTTTAAGGGGTGCTGACCAGGGACACTGAAAGCCAGGGCATTCCTGCCGCTTTCTTTGCAGTGGTTAACTTCAGTTGTGAGGGGGTTGAGAGAACGCCCCGCTGACACCAAATTCTAAGGAAGCGTGGCAGTCCCGGAGTAAGTGAGGGTTGCCCGGGAGGGAAGAGCTAGTAGTGTTTTCTCGATGAGTTAAAGCTTACAGTTTATTTCGACAGTGCTTTCTCGCGAGTCATCAGACCTACTAGATGAAAAGGCGCCTAAATCAACGTGGGCAACTTAGCTGGAATGAGGTCTCGGGCCGGGCTGGGCCTGCTTGGGTTTTCCAATTCTAGCTGCCCGGAAGTTTGTAGTACTAGGTAGGCGCCATTGTTGCGTGATGATGCCAGGGTTACGGCAGAGGGGGAATGCAGGTATGCCGAGGTAGGGACCTGTGGCAGGGCGAATTCTCGATGAGATCACCCATGATATTGGATTAACAAGAAACTCGTAATAATTAGAGGCGGGAAGCGGATTTAACTGGAGCAAGAAGCAGTCTTTAAAGGGGCCTTGCGAGTACAGAACAATAAACAGGGTATCAACAGTACGGGGAAATGGTGATAACTGCCTAAGTGAAATTCAGGTGAGAAGGAGAAAGGTCCTAATAAAGGTAGCCGCTAAGGGTATTTTTAGTACATTTGCGGAGAAGGACCTCTGAAACCGCATATAACAGCCATTCGCAATAATGTTCAGTATTTCACCGCAGCGGTAGAGGATTGATATAGACCAAAAAAGAGACAACCTGATTTGGATTTTGAGCTGGGCTTCACTTTGCACTGTGGCATGGATACTCTGACTGTCCCAGTGGGTCTGAAAAATTATTCAACCTCTTGCCTCATGTCAAAACCCGTTCGACTTCTTGAGGGACCTTGCCGGGGTTGGTAGCGTAGCACATCAGAGCCCTCATGATAATGTATCCCTGGTCAAACTAATCTTTCAATGCCTCCTTAGCCTATGCATATCATTCTTCTGTGGGGTAGAGACGGTAGCCCTTTATTGAATTCCTTGCCGTCCTTCTATAATAGAGCGCGAATGATTCAGGCGATGACCGTGGTCAGGGGTATACAATTCAGTTTGATCATCATCATATTGACTAAACTGTGAGGCACCGGGGGACCATCAAGAAACAAAACGTCGCCTCTGAGCAAACCTAACGGAGTCCCCAACAGGTCAGACCAAGATAAGCCAGTGGACGTGTTTGAGATTGCACTCCGTGTTGAAAGACCGCCGGTACCTAACCTTAGAGCCTCATGAAAGTCCGGATTCCTGCCCACTATGGAAAGACTAGAGCAAATGCCATCTGTTGATCGGCACATACCATCGACAACGCCATCCGCCCCCATTTTCCAAAAAGGCGAGCGCCTCCAGTATTCTACAACTCACAATTATGTTATGGCTTCCGCGGCTTCTGCCTCCAAATTCCCACATTCCACCTCCGAAGCAGCATGGTCATTGTCGCTGCATGTCTTCATGCACAGAAATTTGGATGCTGGTGAGCATTTACCACAAAGGAGCGTGGGCATCTTCTTCATCAGCTTTTGAACGAAAGTTGCCCCCACTAGAAGGATCCGAGGCAATCGACAGAGGTAGACGAAAGTACTGCCTACATAAACTGAGTATCAAGCAAAATGGAATGCCGAATTTAGTCTCCTGCTCGATGCGTGCAGCCAAAAAAGAAATATCATCACAAGAATTCACTTCGAATGTTTACCAAATAACTACTGGTAGGTATGCCGGAATCTGCAACATTGTCCGGCAGTCAAATAACGCTGAAGCTTTCTGATCTTGATGGCCTGCCGTTACGTCGCAGTTTCAATCGAAGTCGACCCGCAAGACAAAAGAACTCGGATTGGACAAAGACTGAATAATTAATTCTGCGGTATCTGACGTAAAACTGCAGTTGTCTCGTGCATTTATTTTGCTTTCCCCACAGTCTAGAGTTACAGCTGCGTCCTCCCTGGTATATACCACCTAATGACCCGAAATAATGACCTAACAGTGTAAATAACTGTGGCACATCAACCGGCTGCAGCTAAATTTTATCGCCAGTTAAAGGTGCAGATTACCTTAGATATTTTCTTCATCAAATCCATTCAATAACACTTTGCGTAACTCACCTAGTAAATTTTTTTTGATTCTCGACAAGATATAATTTTCTTGTCGTATTTGAACCCCTTTCACCACCACCTGAATCCAGCTACACATCTCAAGTTTGTTGTCCTCCCCCGAAAATTTCCCTTACTTGTTTCTGATTATCCGTAACTCCTTACTTCGTCACCTTCTACCTTCTTCCATGACAGTGCACCTTCATTTCATCCAGCCCATGGATCCCGCATCTAAAACGTATCTCTCCCTACCCCCGACTGTTTTGATCCAAGCACTAGTGGTGCCCACTGCATCCTGCTCGGATTGTTTCTCACCTTACCACACACAGAAATTCTACTGGCTCACTATCCCTCGTAGTACCCAAGTCTCTTAATCCAAACTATTCAGCCCACACCCCATAGCACTTTGTGGCGTAGATCACACAAAGGCCTACGCGCATATGGTCCCATCGTACACTCATGGACCGCATAAACATTTGAATAGCCTCTGTCTGACTGACCGACTACCTGTTAACTTCGTATCTTTGTCCTACTTTATCCCTATCGCGCCATCTCGGTCTTCAACCGGTGCTCAAAAAATCCAAATCACCAAATTTAGCAAGTCCGAATAAGCCCAACCCCTCCAGACAACTAGCTTGCGCTCTGTCCCCCCCCCCCCGATGATACAGACGGTGAAGCTTCTTGTGGTCCAAATGGCTTCAAACAGAGCTCCAATTAACCTGAAAACGAGGTGGAGCCGATTTATGTAATCCTTTCAAAGGCTTCTCCTCTGGCTATTCTACCTGATTCTGTAGCTGTTACATCCCACAAGAACATGGTTTCGGTTGGACACCTTCTCGACTCCGTAAAGACTGAAATATGCCACCGCAGTGCCAACTCCAAGAAAGACATAGCTTTCGGTGTTCCAGACAGCTTACCTGTTTCGTTGGTCAAACACCAGATACTCAGCTCATGCCATATGGCTCAATATAAAGGCCATTGCAGAAAGCAACCTGAGAAGGTCCAGCGACACGGCTGCCCCCTGCCATTTCAATTCACGAACGAAGTACCAGCTGGAATGTCCATTAAAAATAAACCGACAACTGCTGCTAGTTCGCCGTTTAAGGACATCAGGAGGTTCCCTGACAAAACAACTCTTCAGCCGGAAATGTTTTGACCACTGAAAAGCTACTCTTCCTTACCCATGCAAGCTGACCAAACTGACGCCGACACGAAGGTTACTCAATGCCCCACTGTCAATGACAGGACAGGATAGTGTTCCAGGACGAGAGTAGGCGCGAGCCTAACTTGATTCCAGATATCTGCACAGGTAGGATCTGAAAAGCTCTCCCGGAACTGGTGGACTTTGACTTAAGCTGTCATTACTGAAAAATCTTTTGTAACTCCAACAGGAAAAAAGAATAAATGGATAAGAAACTACCATACTTTTCACTAAACCTACGTACAAGCAATCAGCGGTTGTCTGTGTGTGTTATGCTGGTACGATGGAGCCACAGATATCGGAGCTGCTGGTTTGTTGGGCCTCTTCTTGCTGCTACTTTTTAATTGTTCCATTTCAAGTCTGCCATGACGGTGTTAGCCCGAAAAGTTTTTGAGAATTTCCAGTTCCCTAGTGCGTTCACTGAGAGAATCGCCGAGGTGGTGGAATTGAAAGAGAACAGAGGAGTATAAAAGCACAAACGAAAGAGAAGGAGGAAGCACAAAAACCAACCAGTAGTTGAGCGAAAGGTGATTTATTAGTGCAAACTACAATGAGGTTGGCCTGTTTGGTTGGAATAAGAAAGTTAGCCGGGGGGACGATTCGCATTGCTATAGTACCATCTGCGTCTCTAGACAAGAACCCACCTTTGTTACATATTTATGGTGACTTTAACCTGGTTGAGAACCGGTGATGCTTTGGGCTGTTTTGAGTTTTATCTGGCGATAATGTGTTGTATGTTGACAGAGCAGCATATTCCTGTGAATCCTCTTGCTCAGGAGCTGACTTGACGGTTATTTCGTTTGTTTTTCTCTTATTTACTGTGGTGGTTCAGGCGCTTGGTACCTTTTATGTCCTCCGGGACTCTCACAGCCATTTACTTTTCGGCTGTCTAGTATCGCATCTCATTATTTTGTCGGCTTTCACGATGAGGTCCTAAAGGCTCCATTTTTGTGAAGTATTTTTACAGCAAACATGTAGGGGCTAACCGGAGCGCACTACGCATCAGCCTTTATTTACTTGTTTTTTTTCTGTTACTTTCAGTAACCTCATGCCAGTCCAACAGTCATTACCCCATCTTTGTTTTTTTGGCAATGAGAGTAGTATCTGTTTGCCTTCTTGTGGAGGTGTGGCACTGGTTTCTTCCCGTAGAGTCATAACTCGCGTGCTGTAAAAACTCTCTGTTCTCTGTGTAGCCATGGGCGGTGTGATGCCTCAGTGATGTTTTCAAAAGCGTTGAAGTGAAGGTTTGAAGGTGCTGAGATCAAACGGTATATGAAAGGCCTAGCAAGGAGCGGCTTTGCAGGTATTTTTTTCCGGAGGGGGAGACGGAAGATGGAAACTTGATACGGCCCGGACCAAACCATAACTAAACGGCCTGTTTTATTGATACTCCGGGAGCAGTTTTGGCCATGCTTGAGATGAGGAATGGTATAACATAAGAGGACTATTGGTGGGAGCTAGTCAGAAGTTTGCTGCTCAATTAAGGAGGAAAGCTGACCTTATATTTGGTCTGCATCTTTCTTTCTTTAGCTTACGTTCGTGACCCATCAGGTCGTCTATGGGCACAGGGTGGAAAACTGCGCAGGGATTGAGCACACTGTTGCCCTCCATAAGCCTGAAGGTTCCAATGAGGTCACCTCCCATCCTTTTCCCTTCCATGGAACACAGATTGAAATGGGCCAGTCTTCCTCCATATGACCTGCGTCTTTGACCACCTATCACTTTGGTGGAAGTACCTTGCACCCGTTACATACAGCTTACTTTCTTCTGCCGTCATGGTGACCAAGTTTAGACACACTACTCCATGTGGGGTCGGAACACCGACTGGAATAGGGGCAAAAGATTTGGGGTTTGATGGATGTCAGGGCTTTTCTGAGTTGGAAGGGTTTTCTGTGAGCGGCTCCAGCTGCCTTCAGACACTGGGCAGATGGTGTAAAATCATTGGTGGAATTTATTTCTAAATCTCGCACATTTTTGTTGGCTTAATCTATGGTGAACCTTGGGGGCTCTCAGTTGAGAATGCGACCGAGGGGGCCGTCATTAGTTGGCATCTTGAGACGTTTAGTGGAATGTCCCATTGCGTGGTCCCGTGTAGCACCGCTTGGAAACTCGTTGCCGTGTCGCTTTTGTTTCAGTTTTTTCTCACTTTAACATTGTCCACAAATATGTAACACGGATTGTTTAGATCGTTTTTGAGGTAATTGGCGAACAGCAGAAGCACAAGTTTGGCTAAAAAGGATCCCCGTGGAGCTTGACCGACCACCTCTCTCGGGCTTGATAGGTCGTCACCAGCCTCAAGTCGGAAGGATCTGCTGCCAGGAAAGTCACAGAGCCAACTTTCGAGCGAGCCTCCGAGGCCAAAGTCGGAGAGTTTCGCTGCCAACAGTCTAGGGTTGACAGCATCAAAAGCCTTGCTGAAGTCTAAGCAGCTGAGTTCGACCTCCAGCCCCTCGTCAACGTGAGGGTGGTATCATCCAGGAAGCGTACTGGGTTCTTGAGGCTGGAGAAGACTTTCACAAAACCATTTTGGGCATCATTTGGCATGCCATTTTCGGTGGCATGTACAACATGGCTATTCCTAATCAGCCTTTCAACGCACTTGCCTATTACGTTGATCGAGCTTATTGGTCTGTAGTTTTTTACATCAGTTCATGGGCCATTCTCGTAGGTGGCTACAACTAGGGCTTTCTTCCAGTCCTTGGGGACCTTGGTTTCACGGCCAAAGGCGATGGACAGCATTTGGATTAGGTGACAATTTCCTCTTCCTAGGAGGTCCATCATTGCTGAGTGAATGTTATCTGACCCCGCTGTCTTGTACGGGTTCTTCCCCTCCGAGATCTTCAGGATTGCTCGTGAGGTGACCTCTACACCCTCTACTTTGAGAGCGATTGCCAAAGGGAAAGGCAATTTCTATGCCATTGTCGATGCAGCTCACATTTTGAAAATTTTTTTAATCTCTTCTTTTGGTTAAAAGCGCAGTGGCCACTTTTTCCCAGCCGTACCTAGGTCAACACTCCACCGTGCCATGTTTACGTGTGGTGAAAATGAGGTCTTGAAGGGATGGTACTTGACCTTTGCGATGCGTGGTGGGTGCCTTCGCAGATTCGGCAGGGGCTCGGCTACCCGCCACCCAATTATTGTTCGATGCCTTGAAATCCCTCATCGACAATGGGCGTGGGGCAGCCTGATTGACTCGAGAAAGTAAACTAAAGAGATCCCATTTTTCCTCTTGCTTTATGCCTGGACTACTATAGACAAAGGCAATCACTTCATCTGCTTTCTTTATTCGCAGAAAGCACGCAGCAACGTGAATACCGCCAGTGCACACAGAGTCCCAGTGCTACCATTAGTTGCACTCAGACCTTACTATAAGTATTAAACCTCTTCTCTGTCGTTCAATTTGCCGGTTCGCCTGGTAGATCAAGTGGTTAGTAAACAGATCACCCCCGACGTGGGGTTCAGGTTGTCTCCTTTTTTTCTTGCTTATATCGCTGTTTAGACTTGTGACTGTGTTCATCCTAATATATACCACCTAATTACTTGTGTAAACAACTGCGGCACACCACAGTGCTGCCGCTAGTACTTATCGCGAGTTACAGTTATAGACTACATTGGTTATTCACTGCTCCAGTTTTACCTGATAACATTCTACATGGCTTACCTAGCGAATCTCCTCTGATTCTCGCCACAACAAGGTCAATCTGCGTTTTTACATCTCGCTATAACCCAACTCCTACCCAGTCAGCACAAGGGGTCGAAAAAGGCCCCCAAACGGCACCTTCCGGGACCGTTTATCAAAATCCCATTTTTATGATAAATAAGTTCGGCACTTATACTAATGAGGCCTGGAATGGCCAACTGCGAAGGTTTATCCCCATAAACGTCATGGTTTTGGAGATATACGCACTTTATTGTTTCGCTGCTTTTTATCATTTCCCGGTGGTTGTCTTGATTTTTCAAGCATAGTAGCCCCCAAATGTACCACTACAAATGAGTACCTTTCTTTTTTTCGACAACTCAAGCATGTTTCTTCATGAAACACCGTCACTGACGTTTTTCGCTTTTTTTGTTTTACTGGGGTGCGCCATTCTATCACGTGATCCGTCGAAGGTTACACGCTAGCCGTAAGTCGTCCCGTACCGAGTCTTCACTTTCGTCAATAACGACGTTTTGTGTCACTTTTATGCTGCTATTTCAGTCAATAAATATCGCCTACATGTTTAATGTCTACTGCAGTGTCCGTCTATTCCTTATTAGCTCAGTATTGACTAATTAACGGAATGGCTGTATTCGTCGTCATGTTTGATGGAAGGTACTAAGTTTTTCACGTGACTAGTAGATTTTGGCAATTATTCACGAGATACGCTTTATGTACTGCTATATGCCCCTCAAATTCGAACCGTATCTAGTAGCTATCATTGCACAAAATGAGACTACACCGCCGTAAACAAGCGTCACTTCCTGGGTGCTCGAGAACTACCATCTGACGACGTCAAAAGGCTTCAGTCAGAGCCGCTTATGCCACAATGGAATCTTTGAATGCCTCGGATATTGACAATTGGTTAAACGCTGTAAATGGTAATGATTTCTACGCTTTGTGAACCTTAATGGCCATATAAACCAGATGATTTGGTGAGGATGTCATCATCCGGGGCAATAAATACGGACTGCGAGGTTGAGCTTGATGCTCTCCATCAGCCGACCGATGTCGGTGCACCGGACATTTCTACAAGCTTTTTTGGGTATTCTATTCAAATTATTCTTCTAGTAAGATATTAAGGAACGCTGGAGATGATGTACAAGACTTACAAGCCAGTGAAGGCGAGGAGAACTCGTGGTTTGCACATACTTTTCACGCCTCAGGTAACTTGACCGCTTAAAGCATAGAACTTTATTAAAAGACGGTATCCCAGAAATTCCTGCGGAGAGCACAAATGTGAAGGAAGACGGTTCGTTGTTGTGTCTACTTACTCCACCCATTAATTCAGACTTAATTCCAGGACCTTTGGCACGTTCTGTTGCACGACAGCAGCTTCACTAGATCTTTATTAACTCACGCCAGCTTTCTTAGCTTCAATGAAGAAAGATATTTCGGAGTTGAACCGCAAAGTCGACGAATTGCAGAGGCAAAATGCGAATTCAACTTCAAAGACCGTGTCCCAATGGGAGATCCCCGTAGACAGAGTTGATGACCTCGCGTCTCTGAATGAACGCTTGAAAAATGACAGCTACTACGAGCAAGTGGTGAGAGATAGTCCATTTTTTCTATTATTCAGGTCACATTTTTGCAGAACTTTTCCCGTACCAACTTTGGAGATTGCACAAGGGATATGATGCGTCAGCTAATGACGATAAAAGTCCTCGCGCAGGTAAACATGAAGGGTGCACACGGAAGGCCTGCCTTGGCGGGAACAAAAGTTTGTTCTCTTGTGATAGGTGAGTATGGGATTTTGAATTCATATTTCTATAGACGCTGTGTGCCGGAAGAACTACCCTGGCGCCACAACGAAGCTCATCCGAGAGAAAATGTGTCGTTGCTTACAAAGGAGTAGAGCTAGTCATCAAGAGAGTCGGTATGAACTGCATCGCGACGTCGGCGTTCAGTGCAATACGTACGACGTGAGTGACTTCTATTTACGATATATTTCCAAAGGCGTTATCTTATATCAAGTTATGCATCTATTGCGATATTTTCCATTTCCATACAGCAAGAGATTACAGTTTCTGCCTCAATGATTTTCATATTCCCAGTAAAAGTATTTCGATTCCTAGTTCATAAAGATGTTGAAGTTGTGCTCACTGCACTTTGTTTTACAAAAAGAGAATAACTGAAATTTCTCTGTTCCTATTTCAAGAATTGGAAAACAGCAATTCCAGCGAACAGTTCTCATGCGACTAACGAGTACGAACGAAAAATCTCAGTATATATTGTAAATCCCTTCTACCACTGTACAATTTACCCATCAATACATGTTTCTTGCGTCAAAAGTATTGTCCTTTTTCTTCCAAAATCAGTAATGGAAATGCAGCTCGTAGTTACTGGCAAGGAAGCGATTTCGAAAGTGGTAAAGGTACCTTGGGAAGTGAAAAATGAAAGCGATGAAATGGGAAGTTTCCGTTTAGTTATTTGACGCACCGGACTAGTATCGTTCGTTCTGGGGTCGTTTGTGTAGTGCTATAAAAATAGGTACGGGAAATGGAGTTTATAATGTAATGCAGAAGGTGCACAAATATCGGAGGGTTTTTTGCGTGGTCGGCCGAAAAACGCCCCCAAACCGACCCTTTTTTGTTTCAGTGGGGTCACTTTGGGGTCGTTTTGGGGATCAAACGGGGTCGACCTAGGGACTATTTCGTGACTATTTGGGGACCATTGTGCTGACTGGGTAATTTTCTCTCGCCAAGCATCCACCGGTGCATCTTCTGAAGTTTCTGCCCCACTGTGCCTCCATTTAATTGTTTTTCCGCCATAAGAGCGCACTCTCGTTCCACCCGGTTCATCGACCCCATATCTACAGTATACCTCCCCCCAAAACCTGCTGTTGTCATCCAAGCTACAGTTAAGTACCTACCTTATTCTGTGGGGTTGCAACTGTGTACACCACACAGCAAAATTTCTTCTGTTTCACTATTCTTCATCGTCCCAAATCTCCTTATCCAAACTGTATATATAGCGAGTCATACAGCTCACTTCCCGTACCACATTGTTGCATAGGTCTCATCTAGACCTTTGCGCACGTAGCACCCGGGCACACTCCTGGTCTGCTCTGACCTTTGACTTGTCCCTGTCTATTTGACCGAATTCCTGCTACCTTTTCACTTTCGTCATATATTCCTACTTATCATGCCATCCCGGTCCCCAACCAGTGCTCAGAAAATTCGTATCGCTAAAGCTGGCAAATCCAAACACACCCAACCCCTCCCAGAAACTAGGCCGTACTCTGTCGCCCTCGTTAACGTCAACGGTGAAGCTTCTAATAGTCTTAATGGCCTTAAGCAGGGTTTCGTCGAAATTATGAACAAGGTCGAGCTGATAGAGGAAATCTTTTCAAAGGTTTCACCCCTGGCTACTCTCCTTGGTCCTGTAGCCGCTACATCGCCCAAAAACTTGGTTTCGGTGGGACACCTCCTCGACTCTGTGTCTAGTGAAATATGCTACCGCATTACCAAATCCAAGAACGCAGTGGTTTTTAATTTTCCAGACCGCTTGCCACTTTCCTTAGCGAAACACAACATACTAAGTTCGTGCAATATGGCTCACCATAGATGCCATTGCAGGAGGCAACGTAAAATGTCCCAGCGACATAGTTGCCCCCTGCTATTCCGATTCATTGATGACCTAACAGCTAGAGAGTTCATCAGCAACAAGTCGACCATTGCTGCCATTTCGCCGTATAAGGACATCAAGATTTTCGCTGATAAAACCCCCCTCCAATGGGAAATACTTCGCTGGCTGAGAAGCAACTCTGCCTTGCCCATGAAGGCTGACCCCACTGTAACCGACATGAAGGTTACCCAATGCCCCTCTGTCAAGAAGTCAAAGGCGAGCCCAGTGCCCCACCCTGCCTGCCTGCAAACTGTCGACTTAGATATGTCTAACTCCCCACCCCCGGTTCCACTTCCACACAAAAGCCCTTTTCTACCATCTCCCTGAGTAGCCTCCACTAGCAATAGCTCTCGCTCCCAGACCACAGGCCCCAAGCGGCACTCCACTTCAGTATTAAAGCCAAGCTCCCCCACCATAGCCTCAGAGCCAAGACAAGACCCCGGTACATCCATCAGCCCACGCAGTACTACTTCCACTCCGTCCTCCGAGCTGTTGACAAGTGTTGTCAACCACAGCTCTCGCTCTAACGACTCTACCAACTACCCACCAGCTGCTGGCTCAGCCGCGACACTTCGTTGCTATTCTCATAATTGCCGCTCCAATCCTCCCATGAGCCTACCTGGTCCGCACTTGTTCAACTAATCACCCCACCCATTACCCCCCACTCTCAATCGGCATCTGCCTATAGCGTAGTCTCGGACCCTCCAGGTGAAAACCAGCTGGGCCACCATCCATATTCGCCTAACGCCATCATCCCTTTATGTAGGAGTGACCTTCATGGCCTTGCCAGTGCCACTCACCCTTCCATTGCCTCGAACCCCCTTCCACTGTCTTTCTGTCTCTCTGATCGAATGAGTCACACCTATCCTGCATCCCCGTCGCTACCCTGTATCCCTCCCTGCCCCCCAGACACCACCCATCCATACTATAACCCCAGCATGACTCCGCTGTTCCTCTCTGCTCCTCTCCACCAAGCCCCATCTAACTCTGAAGTACCACGTACCTACCTTTGCAGATACTCCAGGTTCGTACCTGTACCCCGCCTCCTCGCCCCATCTCCCCACTTACCGGCTCCCTTGCCCCTCATGAGCCTCCAAACCTTTCCAGATTTCGCCACTCCTTTCTCGCCCCCCACCCCACACTACTTCCCAGTTACTTTCCCACATACCTCCACCCCCCAAGCCGACCTATCGGCCTTATACTGGATCTGCCCAACAGGTAGGTTACCCACAGTCAAGATCTCGTTTTTATCCTGACCGGCGCCCTCCGCACCCGTGGCCATATTGCTAGTCGCCCTATGGACCATATCGATAAACTTTCACAGACCCATATCACTGATCGCTCCCTACCCGATGTCATGTCACTTAGCACCTTACATCATGCACTCCCTCCTGTCCACCCCGCTTCGACAGATATTATTAACCTCCCACTTTGCCATATGGTGCCCCCTCCCCCTTTACCACGTGACACCCCTCCGGCACATATCGGCGGTGGGCTGCACACCCACCGTATTCATCATCCACAGCGATCGGCTGCGCCTAATGCTAACGCTTCTCCCACTTTCCGTCCCGCACGCAACACTGCTTGCCCTCCCTCTTCTACTAAAGCTCTATCCCTACTGAGACTCAACTCCTATCGCCACAGCGATCCCATTAGTCTTGCACCTGGCTTTCATGCTTTGCGCACACCGACACTGAACTCATTCCTACTAGCTCTTAATAAAGCTCGATGAATAATTAAAAAAATATCGCACCCGCGATCTTTGGCATTTACGTCAAACGCTGACATTATACTAGTAACTGAATCCCTGCTGTCAGATAATGCCTCGCTTGACCTTATTCGCATAGCTGGGTATCAATGCCTCTCGAACACCGGACAGTCCAGGCGTGGAGGGGGTTGTTTAGCCTTTAAAAACAGAAGTCAAGAACATAGATTGCACGATGTATTCTGGATCATTTCGCTGCATCTTTACAAAGTGCATACTGCAGTCGAAGTGATTATTTTTATAGCAAAATAAATGAAAGAAATGTTTATAAAAAAAGGCAAAATCACATGACGCACACATTCACTGAAGCCAGTCAGAGACACGGTTGCAAACCATGCAGTGAAGGACAATTTCGAAATGTGTAACCTACTGCAAAAAGAAAATATCCGGAACCGACATATGCTTACTATGGATATTACCTCACCGTTTACAGATATCCCACTGGAAGAAACCATCGATCTTATATGCCAAATAATCGACAAGCATAATATTCATATCGGACTACCAAATACCGAATTGACACGTTTACTGCTGCTATGTACATCTAATGTGAAGTTCCGCTTTCTCAATGAAGGATATCGACAAATTGACGGAGTTGCCATGGGCAGTCCATTGGGCCCTATTCTGGCGAATATTTTTGTTGCTTACCTAGAAAACAAGATTGAGAAGAAAATATCTGACATGATACTCTATCGCCGTTACGTGGATGATATTTTTGTCATCACAAAGAGCAAACAAGAAGGTGAAGAGTTGCATGCCTTGCTTAATAATCTACACCCAAATATAAAGCTGACAATCCACAATGAGGACAGTGACATCATAAGCTTCTTGGACATTGAAATTTTCTGCAGAAAAGATGGTTCATTCAGGAGGTCCGTTTATCGAAAAGACACCTGGTCGGGGCAATATCTCCACTTCAGCAGCTTCGCCCCGATAAAGTACATGATGAACACAGTGCAAAAACTGTTCTGCAGAGCACAGAAGATTTGCACGGCGGAGACTTTGGATGAAGAAATAAGTCACATCACTAAAATTCTGACGGAAAATGGACTTCTGTTTTCAAATTTGTAACGGGGAAAGGTTGTTTCTTGTTTAGCCTTTGTCAAATGCACTATCCACGCTAGTGTTATCAACCACCCCTCTCTTCTTCTTATTGAGGATTCGTTATGGCTATCCATTTAAGCCTTCGGCCAGAACCTCCTCCTTGGTTGCGCTTACTTCCCCCGGGTCTGAAGCCTGCAAAAATTGACTCTGATGTGGATGTCTTTACTGCTGCACTCGACTATCCTGCCAGTGAAAAACTATTGCGGGCGACTTTAACCTTCCTTCTATTTGCTGGCCCTCCTATGATAGCCCTCCCGCCCTCTTCACCTTCCTTTCCTGTGTCCGCCTTGGTGAATGGACCCAATATATCTCTTGTCCTACTAGGGGGAACAACATCTTGGACCTAGTATTCTCCATTGATATTCCTGGTATGACCACCCAGATTACTGATCACTTCCCGGGTGGTGACCACCGTATTGCCAGGTGCAAGTTCAGCTGCTTCAGCTGTTCTCATCCGATGCAATCCTTTCCCCCTGTTCCGACTTCAAACCGTTCCTGTAACTGGCTCCTAGTGCCAATGATAACCCGTTCCCTTAAATGGGACACATTTTCTTTCCTCTGATCCCCCCACTTTTGTGAACTCTCTCTACTCCTACCTAATACACTGCCTAATTAGCGCCAATCCGTGTGCCGATCCACGCCCCAAGTCCAGCAGCTCACGCCTGTCACTTTTAGAGCGTAAGCTGTCTAAGCTGCAACTTACCTCCGTTAGATCACACGACTTTACAATTCTCCTGCGCATAAACCAGCTACAACTGAGGCTGCTTTGCATGGCTGATTCGCGTCATAGAAGGCAAGAGGTCATTGCTCCAGCACACCCAAACAAAACTGGCTTCCTGTCGAATCTGCTTAGTAAAAGGTCCAATCACTCCAATCATACCTCGCCCAAATTCCTCATCTGTGGCTAATCTACCGCTAATACCCCAGCATCTATTTCTGAGGACTCCAGTGAGCATTTCTCCTCCTCCCTTATAAATTGTCCTGGTATTCCCCCTCCTACAATCCACCCCTCACCTCTGCCTCTCTTTCATCGATTCCCTTCATCCATCTGGAAATTGAAAAATCAGTTTCCTCTATTAAACCTTCCTCGAAACCGGGAACAGGTGATCTCCCACCGGGCCCCCTCCGTTTCGGTGGTCCCGACCTGCCTTTATTGTTACTTAATATGGTTACCACCTCCATGCTTCACAGTTTCGTCCCACCTCAATGGAAATCATCTGTTATAATTCCGCGCTTCAAAAAGGGCGTATTGCACGACCTAGATGACTATAGGCCCAATAATACACCCCAGTAGTCTGCAAAATTATGGAGAGAATTATCAAAAAACACATTGTCCAGTACCTCTTATCTAACAACTCGCTGAACCCTGGTCAGCATGGTTTCTTGAACTCCCGTTCCTGATCTTCCTGCCAGCTTGACTTTCTCAATGTCCAATCGTCTGCTGCCGGCGCCAGCAACTCTGTACTTGTCCTGTACCTCGACATGTTCCCTATATTCATCTGTTGGCCAAAATCCGGTCTCTCGGTATTACTGACCCTCTCCTCTCCCGACTATCCTCCTGTCTCTCTCACAGATCACAAGCTGTGCTCGTTGACGGCCATTTATCTTCCCCCAAACCAATTACTAGCGGCGTCGTCCAAGGCAGCGTCCTAGGCCCATTACTATTCCTTATATATATCAATGACATTTTCTCTTCTAATCGCCACGGCACTCCTTTCCTCTTTGCCGACGATATAAAAATAGTGTACTCCTTCTTCCCTAATGACCTATCCGTGACTCTATGCAACATATCGCGTGACTTACTCGTTCTCCAAACTTGGTGCGTCTCGTGGTTCATGAAATTCTCTGCGGAGAAAAGCTTCCTCCTACCATACAAGTGTACTGTACCACCCGGCCAAATTTGTCTGGACGGCCTGCCTATCCCCATACACCCCATGGTTACCGATCTTGGCATACGCTACTCTTGTTTCTTTAACTTCTCAGAACAGGCACCGTTTCAAATTGCTAAAGCTAAGCGAACCCTAGGCCTGATCAACTGGTGTTTCTTAATACCGGCCAGTCACCTCCCCATGTATCTCTCACACGTGAGACCGCTCCTAGAATATTGTCCCATTACCTCCAGCCTCTGGCCACGTTCCTCTATTGTATCTCTTGAGAACGTTCAGCGTACTTTCACCAAAAGGCTGTTGGGCGTATCCCTAGCCCTAACATACCGCCAGAGCTGTGAGCTCCTACAAATTGAGCCTCTATGAATCCGTCGCGAGGTTCAACTTGATTTTCCTCTTTAAGCTAATCCATAGCCAGGCCTACACCTCTTATCCCATCTCATTCGCTGCGCTCTGCTCCCACCCGATCCGACATCGTGCCTTCACTCTCACTGTCCCTCATTCTAACCTCAGTTTGAAGTCCCGATTCTTTCCGTCAGCCTATTCCAAAATCTGGAATAAGCTGCCCCTTGGCGTACGCAGTGCCTCCTCAATGTTCGCTTTCAGGCGCGCACCCGTGTTATACTCAACAGTTCCCAATGCTATATTGCTCACCAATGAGCTCGTCCTTGCCGACCTGGCCTTTGAAAGAGAACTCACACTGTAACTCTACTACCTCTGCGCCACAGGCCACTAGGTACACCCCATGTCCGACGCTCCCCCTCTCTCTAATGCCGCGAACTAAGGCCATTGCCTCCACTGATCCATAGCGAACTTACCTGCTGCTTTCATAGGATAACCCTACTGCTCACCTACGTTCATCTTTTATCCATCATATTCATTTTTTTTTCTCCTCAGTATCCGCTGCTTCTCAGCTGGGGCACATCTTTACTGCGCTTCTCCATCCTTTTTCCCTTTCCAGTGATCCTCAATGACGGCCAACCACTTCGGGCACTGTACCTACCATCTCCCTGGCAGGTGCACCTGGATAATATTGCTACACGTTCGTCTACCGCTCGCTGTTTCCGTCGGCTCTCCTGTCCATGGCCCCATGTCTTGGTCATTTTTTCCTGGATCAGGCACCCCTATCGCGGTCGTTTTGTCCCCTGCACAATTGTCAACGAACTTTCGTGCCACTCCCAACAGTGCGGGGCGCGGTCAGATCAACCGCTTTGGCCGGCGCACATCGGGCGTGCAGGCCGTCTGCAACGATGTGCGAGCGCAATTAGACTGGTGGATCACTCCTCCTGTGTTCACTTCACGAAATGTTTTTCATGTTGGGTGCCCAGCGCCCAGCCAGTCCCACCCACTAGCACCGGTTGCGGATGACACACTCTAACTTTTCTTGGACTACTGAATCCAATGCTGTCGGTTGAAAATTGCATGCTCCTCATCCTTTTTCCGCCACAGCTTGTTCACCTACAGCTCTTAGCATCTGTTTCCACTTCCCATTTTTGTCGCTCTAACACGGTATGCACACCTACCTGTTCTGTCCTTCCTCCTACCGCTTTTCTCTACATCAGCTTTCATCGCGCTGGGTCACTATCCTCCTAACCACTCTTCTTTGCCGACTCTCGCCAGTAACTCTTTTTCCACCTGCCGCCATTGCTGACTTCTATTCTCTATGCGCTTGGTATTACCCTCTGCTCAGAATGCCCATTGATAGCATTCTTATACCTGTCGTTCTGTTAAATCCCTCTTTGTTCTCCCTCCTCAAGCCCAATGCCATGATGCACCAATCACACCCGCACCCATGACCAATCCGCATATCAGAACTTGCAGCTCCAAATTTCGCTTCTTTTGCAGTCATATTTATTATCTAATCACCACCACCATATTTTCCTTCCTTGGCTCCGCGATTCCTCTGCGGTTGTTTCCATTAGGCAGTGTCCCGATTTGTATCCACCCGTTAAACTGTCTGCCGGCAACAGCTCTCCAGGTTCATTGCCCCGAAGCCTTCGCGCATTCATTTTCTGGGCCTTTTGGTTCTATTACTGGTTCACTTATCTTGCGGTGTCCTACTTCCTTTCCCGCCTTCCTCGTGCTTCATCTGCAGTAAAGTGATCTGATTGGTCATGTCTTACCTGTGTTTCCTCGGTCATTGCTTTCATACCTTGATCCGTTTACTGCTCGCTACAGGCATTTTTATGTGCCTTACAGTGTGGTCCGCTTTTCCATGTCCCACCGATTGTAAAGACAACTTTACGTCATGATGTTCTTTTACAGTTCCAAATCGTTTGATCTGTCACTACTCGATTCCTCTGGTCCGTCACCACATGTCGCACCTGTATTGATCGAATAATTAGACCCATTCTTACCTGATCTCTCCGATCTTATCCTTCATCTTCTCCCGTTTATTATCTGCTATTCACGGCCGGCATCACTTTTATGCTTCGTCAGCCTTCTCTGTCTGTTGATCCACTATGTTATCCCGTCATGAAAAACTTCGTCTGAATCCCCCCATGTCAATCCTGCACACTTTGATCCAATCCTGCCTCCCTCTTCCAATCACTGATAATGTTTTCTCCTAGTACTCCACTGCTCTTTGCTCCTGCTCCTTGCATATCTATTTATGTACCCATATATATATATATATATATATATATATATAACTGTACTGCATCCTGCACTTTTTTGCCGGTTATTTCCCATGCTACCATCCCGCTGACCCTCATGATATGCGTCCACTCTTTTTACATCTGCACCTCATAGTTACCACATCAAATCCCTACAGATCATTTTTGCCATCAGCATCACCCTCTGCTTATTACAATGTCCGCTACCAGTTCTACGATGAGCTTTGTGCCCTGTCCGCTGACCATCTACCGCAGTGTAGCACAGGCTTATTACTATATAATCCCGAGCAGTGGATCCCTCTTTTTTCTCCACCGTCTCCCGCTACCACCCTTTCCCACATCAATTTATAGCCACTTTCATGCATACATGGCAGTTTCCAGATATCCCCAACTGGGCCACAGGCATTTCTTGTGTGCATTTCGGTTTGTTCTGCTTCCCCATGTTCCACCATTGTAAAGACAACGTTATATCATGATGTTTTTTTACAGTTCCAAATCGTTTGATCTGTCACTACTCGATTCCTCTGGTCCGTCACCACAAGTCGCACCTGTATTGATCGAATAATTTGACCAATTCGTATCTGTTCTCCTCGATCCTATCTTTCATCTTCACTCTTCCATGAACTGCTGCTCACAGTCTTCATCACTTTTGTGCTTCCACATTCTATTTTTCTCTCCGTTGGGCTGCCATGTGCACCTTTCATGAAGATAATCCACCACGATATTCCAAAGTTAATTCTACAACCATATGATCTAAGTTTACCTACCCTTCCCAATGACTTACAATTTCTTTCTAGGACCCCATTGTCATTGCTCCTGCTTCTCTTATATATATGCATATATATATACAATATACATATATATATATAAAATTGAGCATATATGTATATGTGCACGCGTTCTGCATCTTGCAGTTCCTTACCGGCCATTTCTCTTGCTATCATCCCAACGACCGTAATCATAGGCATCCATCAACTCTACATCTGTGCCTCACATCTACCGGATCCAATCCTTCCAAATCGTTTTTGTCACCTGATCATCTCTCTACGTCTTGCATTGCTTGCCGCCTGTTTTACGATGAGTTTTGTGCCCTGTCCGCCGACAATCCACTGCAGTGTAACAATGCTTCATTGGTATCTAATCCACTGCAGTGCACATCACTTTTTTCTCCATCGTCCCTCGCTACGGCAGTTTCTTATTCCGATTTCTAGCCTTTCTCATGTTTACCAGTCGGCCTTCAGATGCATTTACCCGGACCGGTCACATGAAAGTACGGATTTTTCTTACCTGGATTCGGGTGAAGTAGTCTGTAAGTTGTGATGGAATTTCACGCAAAAGCATTTAGTTTTCCGAATTCTCCAGAACTGTGTGATTTTCTTCCACGAAGAAGACTACTGTTTGTAAATTCTCCCTCAATTTTTTTGTGTTTATTAAATGTTGTATGGGGAGATTGTAGTCATTGGTCAACGTGCTGCTCACATGTGATTGGTTTCTTGGTGCTATAAATCTCTGTGCTTACTCGTTGCAGCGGATTTTTCCGGAACGGCTGTTGGGCTCCAGTGACGCGATGCAAGGTTGCGTTGATAATTCTGCTGAGTTTTGGAGCGTTTGTCGGAAGGTCTTTTCAAGTATGGAAGCATTCAAATCGGCCTTTCGTGAGTTTCAATACGCGACGGATTCTAATTTTTCTGTGTACAATTTACGGACCAGTGAAGTTGCGAGGAAGAGAGGTGTCGTGCTTCCCCAAACATTAAATATTATTTTATCACTTATCGGTGCGTCTACCAAAGAAGAGTTGGTTGTAATGGACGGAGGTAATTTGTTTCATTTTTTGTTAAATTGTGCTCATTTGCAGATACCCTGATCTGCGATGCGAGGTTTTTTTCACAGTTCGTGCCGTCGGTTCTTCTTACGTGGTTAGGCAATGGTGTCTTAAGCACAACCACAGGTTTCACCTTAGTGCAGAGGGTTTTTATGCCTGTAATTGTCGTCTGACGGACGCGGAAGAACGCCAGGTGTGCAATTTGATGGAAAGTATCCAACACATTGGTAAACTGCGGGATTATACCGGGCATCATTTTGGTCGGTCATTGCGCTGTGATGACTTCAGGTCCATTCGTGATAGGTTGCGCGGGAAGCCATCGGAAGAGGATACTGGACGTTAAGGTATTTTATTGGAGAAGCTTGGACTGTCACAAGTGTTGTATGAAGAGAATGAAACAAGATTCGTTCTATTTGTTCCAAAGGCCGTAACATTGCTTACAGATCGGTTTTGCGACTTGGTGCTTGCGGATGCGACCCTCCAACTGAACTACGGTGGACACTTTTTGTGGCACGTGATCGTGGTCGATGAGACCGGGCTTGGACATAGTATATTATACGCGCAGCTTCCTAATGAGAGCAGTGTTAGCTATTGCACGGCTGTAGAATATTTGGCTGAGGCAATACCGCAGTCGAGGGGCTGTAAGACTGTAGTTTTGGATGGCAGTATTCCTCAATAAAATGCCTTCAGTGGTGTGCACCCGGAATCACAAGTAGTGTTCTGTCGGTTTCATGTTTTAAGTGACATGCGGCAGCGTTGTTGGCAGTTGTCAGGAACGTCCACTGCCGATAAATGCAGAATTTTCCAATGGATACGTAATATGGTTTTCACGGCTAGTGTAAGGAATTTCAATAGGTTTAAATGCGCCATCGAGCCGCGCGATAACTTCGACTTACTTGGATGCCATCCAGAGGCAACTGGGCTGCGTGTTACATGCGGTACTACCTGCTGTATGGCAATTACACTACGAACAGAGTAGAAATAGAGAACAGGCAATTAAAGGATGGTCTGTCCCGTCGTTCATGCTTGTACAACGTTTTCAGGAAAATCGTTTGACGCGTTGATAGTCTACTGTTTGGTCGGCGGCAACGATTAGCTGGTGAACAGATGGTGCCCTACACGGCTGGAAGAAGTAATCATTGGATGCAACCGCTGTTGTGTCGGATGACTGCTTACGCTCGTCAATCATTTCTGAAGCACGTGCGTCGTAATAAGAAGAGAACTATCACCCTGAGGAGGGGTGCATACGTGGTTGGCAACTCTACGGGACTAAAGCAACGGGTGTCCCTTGGATTAGGAAATCCACAGAGCGACTGTTCATTCAGTCACCAGTGGGGTCTTCCTTGCATCCAGTTTCTAGCGGTGGCTAGGATAATGTCATTTTCATTGGAAAGTGTTGTTCTAGGAAGAGGGAGCCTGTACTCCCCCGATCGACCGGCTCCAGTTCCGAAAACAGGAATGCAGTGCAAACGTCGGTCAGGTAGAAGGATTGATAAAGGTGCTAAGATAGCTCTACGTGAGGATGCAGCGAAGGAATTCGTTGTAACGGTTAGCAAATTGGAGGAGGATAATTTTAAGTACACCCTTAACCAGATTATGCGATATACTCGCACTGTTGGTCTACATCCGACAGCCAGGGTTAGCATGATGGTAGATCACGGTTATAAGGAAGAGGTTTAACCATGGGAAACGGGTGACACTGGCACACGGGTACGTACATCCAGCAGAGCTATTCTTTCGCGTATTCCGTCAACCAGTGGTGGTACCAACCGGTCAAGGAGGAATTGTGCATTAGGTGTAAGGAATACAACTGATGATGACCTGGTGGTCATAGGTAATCCGCTGCGTAATCTGAAGTTCCGTCGGCTGCTTACTGCAACATCGACGCTTTTTAGGACGGACGCGAAACGACGACGTATAGACGTAGCGGCTTCTCCGGTCGCCGAAGATGTCCGCAGTCTTTGCAAGCTGCAGGAACCCATTGTTGACCCCGGCAAAGATGTCCTTTAGGTACAATGTGCTTACTGTCCGCGGTGGGCTCATGTCCAATGTACAGGGTACCGCAATGACGCGAACTACGTATGCGTGCATTGCCTTGCCCGATGATCGGTACGTTTCCGCAGATCTTTCCGTCAACGTTTTCCTGTCGCCTATTTGTTTTGTATTTTCCTCGTGACTGATGAGTGCCCTGTTTCCCATTTCTTACAGGTTCCATCGATTGGTGTTTCTGGACCGTGCCGTCGCATTTAGTGGATGTCATTGGGCCTCCGTGGACACTTTTCCAGCTTTTTACGTGCCTTGTACTCAGTTTTGGCACATCCCTGTCTCTCTGATAGGTATTTAGATAGAGAGCGCGGGGAGGAGACACCCCATATCTTTACTCGTGAGTAATCCCATTGAGGTCGTTTACGACCCAATGCTTTTTAAATCACCTTAGAGGTGATGAGCAGAAACCTTTTCCAACCGGAGCTATCCTTCTGGATTTTGGCTCAACTGACGACGCTCCCTTAGGCCAATGTCCTCCTACTTTCTGACGGATCCCAGCTGATACCAAAATAATTAAACAATTTGCGAGCCCAGAGGTTCACTGAATCTCGTCTCTAGGGCTCCTGGTAATAGGTAGCTCAGTCTCCCACATCCTGTCAGCCGTACGGGGTCGTGAAAATATATCTCGAAATCTCAAGTGTTTTTTCTTGTTCATTGGTGGAACGGTAAAAGCCGGTTACTTCATGCGTACGACGCTGTTTCGTAGGCCGCAAACCATAGTGCAGGGAAACAATTTCCCACTACTATGTGTTGTATTCCTTCAGATGCTTTTGTTAGCCTTCGCTGGGAACGTTGGTACGTGAGTCTTCTTTCACGTGCGCGACAACGAGGCGTTGTAGTGTGACGGTTGATGGACGTAGTCAGAATGACGCTTTTCTTTCATAACGGGTAGTAAAGTACACCATCGGCGAATTAGGGTCATTGAGTTCGTCGTAGAAAACGACTGCCATGTAGCCTCAGTGGTTGTACTATCTATCCGGTAGAGTTGGCTGTAGGGTGTTCTGTCAGCTAGAATACGGGGTCTAAGTGTGTAGACATCAGTGCTGCACGGGTGCAGTTACCAGAATATAGGAGGTACTAGAGTTGCTTAACTGCGGGTCAGGCTAGTCGTCTTCGTACCCCAAGGCATGTTGTGTTATATTGGTTAACTCACGTGCGTAATAAGTGGGGATGGGAAACTCGCAGCATCCGATAGAGCGGACAAGTTTAGATTTGAAATTCTATCAAGCTTGACGAGGACTGACGTGAGAGCAAGACCATAGAAACAGAACAACGCAATATACATGGGACCGGTAAATATGCATATATAAGTGTGACTGTAGTTGTGCAGCCTTGTGTTATCTATTCCGAATCCGTGGCAAGTCCATGTCAATCTATATATAAGCATATATATATATGTATACATATATATACATATATATGTATATGTATACATGCATAGATTCATTTCTATATCTATATCTATATCTTTATATATATATATATATTTATATATATATATATACATACATGTATACATATATATATGTGCATGTGTTTTAATACATATATATGTACATATATGTATATATATGTATATACATATATATTTATATACATATATACATATATATATATTTATATATAGATTGACATGGACTTGCCACGGATTCGGAATAGATAACACAAGGCTGCACAACTACAGTCACACTTATATATGCATATTTACCGGTCCCATGTATATTGCGTTGTTCTGTTTCTATGGTCTTGCTCTCACATCAGTCCTCAACAAGCTCGCCAGAATTTCAAATCTAAACTTGTCTGCTCTATCGGATGCTGCGAGTTTCCCACCCCCACTTATTACGCACGTGAGTTAACCAATATAACACAACATGCCTTGGGGTACGAAGACGACTAGCCTGACCCGCAGTTAAGCAACTCTAGTACCTCCTATATTCTGGTAACTGCACCCGTGCAGCACTGATGTCTACACACTTAGACCCCGTATTCTAGCTGACAGAACACCCTACAGCCAACTCTACCGGATAGATAGTACAACCACTGAGGCTACATGGCAGTCGTTTTCTACGACGAACTCAATGACCCTAATTCGCCGATGGTGTACTTTACTACCCGTTATGAAAGAAAAGCGTCATTCTGACTACGTCCATCAACCGTCACACTACAACGCCTCGTTGTCGCGCACGTGAAAGAAGACTCACGTACCAACGTTCCTAGCGAAGGACAAAGGAAGCATCATGTATAATCTTTTCTCGGTTGGAGGTTCACTCTCAATACCGTCCCAGTTCTTTTAGCTGAAGCTAAGCTGCCAAACGTATGTGAAGCCAACAGACTGGCGTCACCAATGCTGACATGTTACGGACGATGATATGCACATACATTTTCCAATGGTTTCAAACTTTTATGCATGTACGTGCATTTCCACATACAAATGTTCCATTCATTCTGCGGCCGGTTAGGAGGTATAATCCTTCATTATTTTCACGTTACTCAGTATGTGTTCTGCTTTGCACTTACGTCACATTCACCACCTTCGTGAGACGCACCTAAACCTTGGCCACAATACTGTTATATGAGTAGTTCTTCGTGCTTCATATGCATCACTTTCATTACGCGTTTCAATGACATCTTTAGTGATCACAAAGAATGCAAACCACCTTCGTCACAGTTTACCGTGCTACAATGAAAATTGATGGACGTTCAACAGACTCTGATCGTGCCCACAGGGGAAAGGAAAAATCATTCGAATCCATCAACGGGCTATTCTAAGTCCGTTCGGTAAGACGTAATAATGACAACAGTCATTGTACACACTACACAACCCTGAAGCGTCTACAAATTTGTGTGAGAAAAACTGCCATCAGAATGAAGACTGATGATATGCTCAAAAAACAAGAAGTATCTGCCTTGCAATGCCATGATACTCCCTCAAAGTTGGCATACCTAATGAAGAATAGAAATCAGAGCAAACCAGTAAGTATCCCCTCTCTAATCTTAGAAAATAACGACCACATTACCTCACCTGTAGCGATAGCCGAGGCGCTTAACTCCTACTTTGCTGCATCCATGACTACGAACCCCCGTACTTTATCCCCATGCATAGACCCTGTCACCGAGCACTCACTGTCTGATTTAGAATTTACTTTAAAAGAGGTGACCAACCAGATTACCCGTGTCTGGAAGTCCTCACACCTTGGCCATGATGGTGTTCCGCCGACACTTCTACGTCTTGGAGGAACTGATGTCGCAGCCTTACTATTGAAGGTCTACAATCTATCCATCAAGTTTGGCATATTTCCCTCACAGTGGAAGACTGCGGTCATCATCCCAATCCATAAGAAGGGACCAATACATGACCCCTCAAATTACCGCCCTATCAACCACACTCCAATTGCTTCTAGGTTGATGGAACGCCTCATCAAACAGCGGATGTCCGACTTCCTGTTGTCCCATAACATCATTCATAGTGGGCAGCATGGCTTCCTAAAATCACGTTCATGCACCACCTGTCAGTACAACTTTTTTAACCTCATAACGGCGGCCGCCGACAACGCTAAATCTATCATCATCATATACCTTGATATGACAAAGGCTTTCGACCGCGTCCCTCACGCTTTGTTACTAACTAAACTCAAAGCTCATGGCTTTTCCGGTTCGCTTTTATCTTGGTTAACATCTTACTTATCGGACCGTTCACAAGTGGTTTCCATTGATGGGTGTCTCTCACAACCTGCTCCAGTCACCAGTGGAGTTATACAAGGCAGTGTACTCGGTCCTTTACTATTTCTCATCTACATAAACGACATATTTCCCACCTTGCACCATGGTACCCCATTCCTTTTTGCTGATGACGTTAAGATTGTCTATGAGTTTCCTCGTCAAAACCTCAACATCATGCTGGATGATATCTCTAGTGACCTAAAGCGACTCGGGGATTGGTGCAATTCATGGAATATGGACTTTTCGACATCGAAGAGCTGCTACACAACATTCAGATGTCAAGTGACCCCCGGAACCCTGCTTATCCACGACCTACCCATTTCGTACAGCCCTTTAGTTCGAGACCTTGGTCTCCATTATTCTTGTAGCTTTAGGTTTTCTGAGTATGTTCCACTCCAGATTGCAAAGACCAATAACAGAGCCAGAATACGCAACACAGGAATTTTTTCTCATTAAAATTCGATACGTTATCCGAACGCGAGTCCACTTGTCCCTCACATCCTTGGTTCCCAACAATGATGCAGAAGATCACTGAGAATCAATAAGTCAATATATTTGTCAGCATAACAGAACAATAAGGCGCGAGCCTACAAGGAGATTTTTCGCTCCGTTTTCTCTTCCAAGATTTCATTTTCCTTTCGATCGGTATCCAGCTTGAAATTGACTCTTCACCAGTTAAAGGCCTTCAAGTTGCGCTGCCTTTTTCTGAATGATAAGGGTTATTGATCCCGAACCTAAACTCACCTTATATATGGATTGCTGTTTCCTCCACATTCATCAACGTTGCCTGTCCATTTCCACAAAGTTTCCTCATGTCCCCTCGTTTCATGATGAACTCCCTCTATTAGAATCGGGAATATCCATCATTCCGGGCCAACTTCATCTCCATAGAGAGCCGCTCTCTTCATATTCACCAAAGTTCACGGTTGTACCCCCATTCATTTCTTTAACCTTTCCATGTCCATTACCTATTCCGTGCATAGAACCCGCAATAGGCCTCAGTTACCAAAATCTTGCATTATTATGACTTATAACGCATCCTTAGCGCTATATTTTCACGATATATTTTGTATTTTCACGGACCACTACCAACCAGTCGAATCCGAAACCAAACCGTATTTGTCGCGCAAACCTTTATAATTTCAGTCGACTCAAACTATCTCTAGCTATATTGTTTTGCTTCTGACGACTCCACTCGCTTTCTTGAAATTCGTGTATAGTTCATTGTTTTGAGTAACGTTGTACACCGTGATCATGCGCTTGCGCATGCCTCTCGACCATGGTCGAGAAATATACCATTATTATTATTATTAATATTATTATTTTATGAGAGGTCTGACGGAAACTAACCATTAGGCCTACGGATATGCAGTTTTAAGGAATATCTCACAAGTATGCCACACTGCGACTGAAACCAGGTGCAAATAAATCCACAACTAACATTGACATTTGAATGCGCAATACACGTCAACATTTTTCACCTCGTACTGATGCAACTGCATCATAACGTAAACTTTCTTCTTACATGAAACTCACCAGGAGCATTGATTTCTTGGATAAGAATCAATTGTTCTCCATCAATTGGTAACACTATACTTGACGGATTTGAAAGCGGAATGCACATTACGTCACTTTAAAGACGAAATTTCACTTTTCTGCACGAAACTACCTTTAGCAGATGAGGCTTCCAGTTGAAAGTCCAACTGGAGCATTTACTGATAAGCTAGGTTATTAATAATAACATTGATAAGCAGCTTGAAGGAATACCTCTCAATCGTGCTATATCCAGCCTACACCATCGTGGACATAAATCTTTGACCAATATTTTTAAGTGACAGTGCATTTCGTGCTTACATTCTTAACCTACCACAGGTGCAACTTAAACTCCGTTGAAACACGGAACTCAACAGAGGCATCAACTTATTGGATGCAATATCCTACAATAAATGATGGTTTTACATGCACAATGCACATGTAGTAACCTCGATCGTTTTGAGAAAATGACTATTTTGTGGACGCCATTTTGGATCTATTTTCTCCACGATCTTTTCTGACGTTTGACATTGAACTCAGTGTTCTCCGGTTGCCTACGTTTTACTGGACTGACTTTTCTGAGGTTTCCGTCGACCTTGTTTTAAATCACTCTCACTCTCGGTCGTTCGCCGATTGTACACGCTCGCGGTTCGCTTTCTGCACGGCCGTCGCGTTTCGTTCGTTTTCCGTTCGGTGTATCTCTCGTATCGGTACTGTCTCGGTGCCGCGATGTATAGAGTACACCTCGCATCTGTAACCCGACTTGCGTCTTCTCTGTTCGTCCGATAGAGGGGATATCGTTGGTATTTCGCTGCTGGACCCGATAGGAGACACGTTCGCCAGCCGCACTCGAACGTCTTCTATATTGGTGAGCCCGAAACTTCCAGACCTTCCTGGATTATTTGCTTGCCCGGTTAGTCTGCGATTTTTCGCTGTTTCACGTCTTTTTGTTGAACGATATATTTTTTACGATATATTATCGCAACGTAACCAAGTCGGAGGATAAGATGCAGCTTGACGCAGACCTCATTTTGTCTGTGGTCACTTTTAAGCCCGGGTCTCGCAGCTCGGACAGATGCACACCGAATCACAGGATTGGTTTCTAACATTCCGCATGATTTTCAGTCATTGTTTATTAAATTCCCCATATTGATTAAACCATTTGGAGAGATAGAGACAGTGACCGGTAGTGTGGCACACCACTAACGGACCACCAGTCACGGCACGACCTCACCGAATGGCGCCGGGCAAATTGGCTTTTGCCAAACGTGAGTTTGACACTTTACTTTCTAAAGGTATTGTTTGTCCTTCACACAGTCCATGGGCCTCACCTCTACACATGTTTCTTAAGAAAGACGGCATTAGCTGGCGACCATGTGGCGACTATCGCGCACTAAATTCGGTTACCCGTTACGATAGTTATCCGATACCCCACATACACGACATCACGGCTTCACTTCACGGCACGACTGTATTATCTAAGATCGATTTGGAGCGAGCCTATCACCAGATCCCAGTCGCCGCTGGAGATGTCGATAAAACCGCTGTCACGACTCCATTTGGTTTGTTTGAGATCCTACGCATGCCTTTTGGTTTGCGAAATGCTGCTCAGATATTCCAGAGGTTTATTGATAGCATTACACGAGACTTGGAATTTGTTCACGTCTTTATCGATGACTTGCTAATCGCATCGCCGAGCGTAGATGAATAATTCCAACATTTGACGCTACTATTTCAACGTTTGTCCGAACATCTAATAGTAGTCAATCCTGATAAATGTGAACTTGGCAAACCGGAACTTGTGTTCTTTGGCCACAAGATCACTCGAGAGGGTAATAAGCCTTGCGAGGATAAAGTGCGCGCTGTTCTAAATTACGCCGTACCGTCCTCAATCAAGGAGCTCAAGGCATGTTTGGGGTTAGTTAACTTTTATCGTCGTTTCATACCCCATGCTGCTGAACGTTTGCCTCCATTAACTGAGCTACTTCGTGGCAATCCACGTATGTTGTCGCTTACGGATGCCGCAGAAGTAGCGTTTTCGGAGATTAAAACGACATTAGCTCAGACCACGCTCCCCATGCACCCAGTTCCTTCCGCCACGCTAAGTATAGCGGTGGATGCATCGGACTTTGCCATCGGAGCGATCCTGCAACAGTCTGTTTCTGGGATATGGCAGCCATTATAGTTCTACTCTCGACGCCTTAATCCAAGGGAAACCAAACATAGTGCTTTTAGTCGCGAACTGCTGGCTGCATATAATGCCGTTAAGCACTTTCGCCATGCAGTCGAAGGCCGATATTTCATCCTCTTTACAGACCATAAGCCTCTGACGTATGCATTGCATACTAAGTCTGACCGTTACTCCCCACGAGAAGTCAGATATTTAGACTATATGTCACAGTTCACGACTGACCTACGACACGTTGAAGGTGAGTCGAACTGCGTTGCAGATGCTTTGTAGCGTATTCCGCTTAATGCCATTAAATCTCCGGTTTTAGACATCCCTGCCATGGCTGCAGCACAGGCACAGGATTCTTCATGTATGGAAGCCGCTCAGTCATCGTCGCTACAGTGTCAGTCCGTACCTCTGGCCACCAGTGCTGGGACTATACTCTGCGACATGTCTGCTGGTATACCTCGACCAGTCGTACCCTCTGCATATCGACGTCTCGTGTTCGACACCCTGCAAGGACTCTCACATCCAAGCATTGCAGCCAGTCTCCGATTAGTAGCTGCACGATACGTCTGGCCGTCCATGAATAAAGGTGTTTGTATGTGGGCAAAACAGTGTCTACAATGTCAACGTTTTACTGGACTGACTTTTCTGTGGTTTTCGTCGAACTCGTTGGTATTTCGCTGCTATACCCGATAGGAGACACGTTCGCCAGCCGCACTCGAACGTCTTCTATACAAAATACACTGTTTGTGCGACGAAAATTCAATATAAATTGGATAGATCCGTTAATTGTTTCTCTAAAACAGCGTTTCGCTGAGGCGGGGGCGCAATTTCGCAAAAAACGTAATCGGTAGAAACAACCCCGGATACCCAGCCACACAAAAGTCAAGGATTGAACTACCATCTACAATCTGAGGGTAAAAGAAAATTAGCTTATTCTTGGAAATTCTTAATGTTTTCGAACTTCAATCGAAATTTTAGGTTACAGCTTTGTTATCAAACTACTCTCAGTAGCTTATATCGCCCAAGTAAGGGTCTTTCTCAGTATTTTACCAGCCATTTATTATCAAGGTCACGCCTTTTTTCAGCCTAACTTCTTGGCACGAAAACAGTTCAAACGTTAATGTGGTAGTTTCATTCATCCTTACCCAGCCACACTCTTTACCTGACCGTGACTTTCAAACTCACCGGGGGTCCATTCAAATGCGCCCCTGGGTTAACTTAAACTCCACACAATCTCTATGGCATGCGTACGTTTATCCTATTTTCATCCCGCTTTATTCCCTTTTCTGAGCCTTTCATCCTATATTTTCATGAGAGTTTCCACATTTTCATGAATAATATCTGTCCATCCCATCACCTGTATCAACAAGATCATGCACATAGCACGCCTCGGGCTTCTCCGAAATTAACCGATATTATTATTATTATTATGTATTAGGACATTTCGGTGTCCTCCAAGAGCTTTATCAACACTTTTATTGAACCCACGACTGTAGCTTCTAGCTTCAGCACCTAATTTCCCAGGGCAAAATAAGCTGATCTTGCTTCTGCACATTTTTTTGAGTTCCCATGAGCTTCTGAGAGAGCTCTCCGGCTAAAAGCGTTAGCTTAGATGCCTTTGGGGCACTTTCCTACGAGAAATCCACCAATCCTCACATTAGGACTCGGTAGCTGACATCCGCGAGGCATATGCAGTGGAAACAGATCCATTCGAGGGAGCCGTTTTGCTAGTATAACTTATATTCTGCTTTTCTCAATCTGGAACAATTTTGTGGTATCACCGCGAACACCGGTTGCTTTGTATACCCTCTTTCGCTACTTTGCTGCACACAGGTTCTCCTCATTTTCACTCACTCGACATATTGTACGTTATTTTTGAACCAAGAGCAGGTGGGTGCGGGAGTGGACCAAGCACGTGAGCTAACGAACCGAAGTGCTGTGAGATCTACAGCGACAAATTCAGGAGAACGGAACCTGGTAAACCCCAATAATAGTTTAGGAACTGAAACTATACTCGACGGTCTACATTTTGAAACAATACTGATAAAAATTGCAGCAC
Source organism: Fasciola hepatica (assembly GCA_948099385.1). Classification (NCBI taxonomy): domain Eukaryota; kingdom Metazoa; phylum Platyhelminthes; class Trematoda; order Plagiorchiida; family Fasciolidae; genus Fasciola; species Fasciola hepatica. The sequence continues at coordinate 2,427,431 of CANUEZ040000060.1, read as the reverse complement.
CAGTAACAATAGAAGAAGGGAAAACAAAAACCGAAAAGAGACAAACGGGATTCCATGTCACGGCGCGAAGCATGTGGCCGAAGGCCTCGGTTGGACAACGGTGGGTCCAGAGCCCCATCCTGGCTTCATGCAAAACGTCAACCTAGATATGTCTATCTCTCTACCTCCGGTTCCACTTCAGCACAAACCCCCTTTTCTACCATCTCCCGCAGTGGCCCCTGCTTCCAGTAGCTTTACCCCCGGCCATACACCCCAAGAGGCACGCTACATCAGCATTAAACCAGCTTTCCCTATCTTAGACCAAGAGCCAAACTCGGACCCTGGAACAAACACCAGCTTCCGCCGTACTTCATTCCGCCCGTCGACCGAGCAGCTTATAAGTGTTGTCAGCCACCGTTCTCGCTCTAACGACCCTGGAAACCACTCACCCGATATGGGATCAGACGCGCCACTTTGTATTCGTTCTTACAAATGCCCCTCAAACTTCTCGCGAGCTTACCTGTTACTCCAGTCAGGTCTGAATTTGTTCCACTAGTCACTTCACCCATAAGCCCCCGATCTAATTGAGATTTTCTAAAAGCTTACCCTCGGACCCTGCGGAAGGAAACTAGTTGTGCCACCATCCAGTTTCGTCCATCGCCGTCGTTCCTGCGGGCAGGAGTAGCCTTCAGGGCCATATCAGTGCCAAACACCCTTCCATCGCTCCACAGGCACTTCCACGGTCTGTCTCTCTTTCTGAACGAAAGGGACTTACTGATCTTCCATCTCCATTGCTATCCTATAGTCCTCCCTGTCCCCAGACCCCAACCTCCAAATAACGGTCTCAGCTTGCCCCCGCCGTTCCTGCCTACTCCCCTCCACCAGTCTCCAACTAAGCCCAAAGTACCACTTACGTACACTATCTTATACTCCAGGACCGTACCTCCATCCCGCTTCCTCTATCTCCATACCAACCCTCCCAACTTACCGGCCCCCAAACCCTATCATGTGCCTTCAAACCTTTCAAAATCTTGCAGCTTTCTTCCCACCCTCACCTCGCAGTACTTTCCAGTTACTCACTCACATACCTTCAACCCCGCTGCCACCCACCAGCCCTATACTGATTCTGTCCAACAATTTATTTCTTCTCTTTCCGGCGCCCCCATACCCCTGGCCTTATCGCTAATCGCCCTGTGAAATATATAGATAACCTTTCCCAGTTCTGTCACTGACCACCTTTCCACTTGATGCCATGCCTTCAAGTACCTTGGACCCTGTAATTCCCACTGTTCACCCTGCTCTGACCGATAATAATTTCTCACTTCGCCATACTGTGCTCCCTCCTCCGGCACTACGTCACAACAATTCGGACCACGCCAATGGCCTCTTGCACATCAACTGTACTGCTCACCCATAGCGATTGACGGCTCATCGTGCTAACATTTTACCTACTCATTGTCCCTCATCCAACATCAGCCCCTCCCCCAGGTTCCAGTGGCCCTCTATTCCCACTGAGACCCAGTTCCTATCGCCACAGCGATCCCAATGGTCACGCGCCTGGCGTCAATGCTCTGTGCACCCCGACACTGGATTCTCCCCGATCAATAATTAGAAAATATCGCCTCTACAATCCCTGGCTTTTAGCTGAAACCTTGATATTTTGCTAGTAACTGAATCCTGACTCTCCGATGATACCTCGCTTGACCTCATGCTGCGTCTGCCTCCCTTCGAGTCTTCAGCCTACGAAGACTGACTTCACCGCGGATGTCTTTATTGCTGCGCTTGACTATCTGCAAGTGTGAAAATTATCGCAAGTGACTTTAGCTTTCGCTTATTCTGCTGGTCTTCTTATACGGGCTCTATCGCCCTTTCCACGTTTCTTTCCTGTGCTGGTCTTGGTGGATGTACCCGACATGTCCCCCGCCCTACAACGGGGAACAATATCTTGGACCCAATAATTTCCCATCGACATTTCTGATATCACCACCCAGATTACTGTTCACGTCCCGGGTGATGGCCACCCTATTGTCTCGTGTAAACTCAGTTTCTTCAACTGCTCCCATCCAAAGCAATCCCTTCCCCGTGTTCCAACCTCCCTCCTCTCGCGTAAATGGCCTCTCGTATCAAAGATAATCCGTCCCCGTAACTTGGACACCGATTTTCTTTCCCCTGATCCCTCCATGGCCGTCGACTCTCAATACTATAACTTCCTACACCGCTTAGAAGCCTGCAACCCCAAGTACATCCGTTCTCCTTTGTCACATTTAGAGCGTATCTGGCTAAGCTGCAAGTCACCCTCGCCAGAACACGCCAACTCTCAAATCTTCTGCGCCAAAACTATCTGATTCTGAAGCCGCTTCTCAAGGCCGATCTGCGTCCTAGAAGGCAAGAGGCCATCGCTCTTGCATATCCCAACAAAACTGGTTCTCTGTCCAACCTGCTTCGTAAAACGTCTAACGACCACACTCTTACCTCGCCGAAATTCTCCGTCTGCGGCTGATCAGCCGCTAATACAACAGCGTCCATTTCTGAGGCCTTCAGTAGTCATTCCCTTTCCTCCCTTATGAACTACCCTGGAGCCCTTCCTTCCGCCACTCATTCCTGCCCCTCAGCCCCCTTTTATCGATCCCCTTCCCCCATCTGGAGAGTGACAAATTAGTCTCTCCTAATAAACCCTCCCCGAAGCCGGGCCCAGATGGTTTTTTACCTGCCCTGCTCCGTTTTTTGGTCCCGACCTTCCCTTGTTGTTACTCAACGTTTACACAACCTCTGCTCTTCACAGTTTCTTCTCTCTTCAGTGAAAATTTTTTGTTATAACTCCACGCTCCGAAAAGGGGCACAACACTACCCGGATAACTATGGGTCCGTTAACCACGCCACCCCGGTGTTCTTCAAAATCACGAGAAGAATTATGAAAAAACACCTTGTTCGGTATCTGTTATCCAACAACCTGCTAAACCCTGGTCAGCTCGGTTTTCCAAACTCCCGCTGCTGCTCTTCCCGACAGTAAAACGTCCTTAATAACCTATCGTCTGCGTCCAACACCGGCAACCCTGTAATTGGGCTGTACCTGGATATTTCCAAGGCTTCTAACAGTGTTCCCCGCATGCCTCTGACAGACGAAGTCCGATCTCTTGGTATAAGGATCTTCTTCTCTCCTGATTGTCCTCTCGTCTATCCCGTGTTGCTTGGTGGCCACTTATCTTCTGCAAAGCCCATTACTTGTGGCGTCATCCAGGGTAGTGTCTCAGGCTCATCAGTATTCCTCATTTACATCAACGACATTTGCCGTTCTGTTTGCCAGCGAGCCCATTTCCTCTTCGCCGACGATATGTGAATAAGATACTTCTTCCTCACCAACGACGTATCCATGACCCTGTGCGAATAATCGTGTGACTTATCCCCCCTGCAAACCCAGTAACTCATGAAATTCTCTGCAGATAACAGCTTCCTCCTACCTTGCAAGTGCCCTCTACCGCCCGGACACGTTAATCTGCACGGCCCACTCATCCCCATACATCCCACATTTATTGATCTATGCAAATGCTACTATTGTTCCCTTACCTTATCAGAACAGGAATCGTTCCAAATTGCTGAAGATATGTGAACCCCAGGCCTCATACATCTATGCCTGTTGCCACCCGCCGGTCGCCTCTCCATGTATCTCTAGCACGTAGGACCAATCCTAGAATACTGTCCGATTACCTCCAGCTCCTGGCCACATTCCCCTGTCGCAACCCCTAAGAACATTCTTCAAACCTTCATCAAAAAGCTCTCGGGCGTATCAGTAGCCCTAACATATTCCAAATGCAGTGAGCTCCTACAAAATGAGCCTGTGAGGAGCCCTCGCGCGAGGCCCAAACTAGTCTTCTTCTTTAAGCTTGTCCTATCGTATCTCATTAGCTTCCCCTTGCTCCTACCCCCTTTGTCACCGTGCCTTGAATCTCCCGGTTCTTCAAACTAATCACAGACTGGGGTCCCGATTCTTCCATCAGCCTATTTCATAAAGTGGAGTGAGCTCCTCTCCGTGCCTCAGTGCCTCAGTGCCCCCTCAATGTGCGCTTTTAGATGCGCACATATGGTATACCCAGCTGTTCCCGATACTATATAGTTCGCCAGCTAGTGCTCCTCCAAAGGCCTAGCCATTGAAAGAGGTTTCACGCTGTAACCCTATTACCTCTGCGCTGCAGGCGAAAACCTTTATGCCGTGGTCGACACTTTTCTCTCCTCAGAACCTCGAACCATGACAACCGTCATCCCTGATTTGAAGCGAGCCTATCTCCTGTCTCCGGTAAGATAACCCTGTTGCCCACCCACGTTCTTTTGTTGTCCATCGTGACTCCATCCACCCTTTTCTGTCTTGCTCTTTAAGTTGTCCCTATCACCACTCCCCGCCACCAAATACAATAGGTCGTAGCAGTTCACGCCCCCTGCTATCTCACCATTTGCCCTGGGGACCCACGGCATTGATGAGCCCAAGCCTCATCTTTTCCCCTCTCCGTTAACCGCTAATCCCCAACTGAGTCATGCTCGGACTGTGTCCTCCTATCTCATTTCCCTTTCAGTGTTCCTTGCTGACGGTCAACCACTTCGGGCACTGCACTGACCATCCCCAGCATATGCACCTGGATGGTGATGCCGTATGTCCGTCTACCACTTGCTGCTCCCGTTGGCTCTGCTGTTCAAGGCCTCAAAGCCTGGCCAGTTGGTCCCAGATCACGCACCCTTATTGTGGTTCCTCTTCCACTTGTACAGTCACAAGTGGTCGCTCGTGTAATTCCAAAAGGTGCGAAGCGCGGTCAGATCCATCGTTTTGGCCGGCGCACGTCGAGCGTGCAGACCTTTTGCAAAGATGTGCCAGCGCAATTAGGCCGGTGGATCACACCTCCTATGTTCACTTCGAAGTGTCTTCCAGGTTGAGCGCCAGGAGTACGGTTAGCCGCACCCCCTAGGACCAGTTGCGGATTGCAAGCTGCAACCTTTCTCGCTCTACCGCAACTAATACTGTTGGTTGTAAATAGAACGCTTTTGCCGTTCTCATTTCGCCACGGTATGCCCGTCTCTCGTTCTTGCCACTACTCTTATCACTTTTCACTTTCGCCGTTTACCACTGTTTGCTCGCCCACTATTCCGTCCTTGCTCCTATCGACTCCCACCATGTCACCTCTCACTACATGTTGTCACTATCGTCCTGTCCACTTTACTCTGCACTATTTCACCGATATTTTCTTTTCCACCCAAGTCGTCATTGCCGGCTCCTAGTTTCTATCCACTCGGTGCTACCGCATGCTCACAAAGCTCACTGGTTGCATTCGTGTGCCTCAAAGCCCACCTTTTTGTCAAGTCCTTCTAGTCCTCCTTTCTCACGCCCCGTGTCACTACTCAACGGTCCGACCAGCACCCATGACCGCTTCCCGCATTAGAACTCGCCGTTCCAAGCTTTGCTTCTTTTACAGCCTTACTTATTATTTGATCACTACAACCAGATTTTATTTGCTTGACTGCGCGATTCCCCTCTGGATCTTTCCATTAGGCAGTGCCTCAGTTAGCAACTTCCGGCCCCATCCACTTGTACAACTGCCGCAGGCAAGCAGCTCCCCCTTTCCATTGCCCCAACGCCGGCGTGCATACATTTGTCGTGCCTTTCGTTCTACCACAGGCTTACCTGTCTTGGTGCTTCTTCCTTCTCAGCCTTTTTCGTGTTTCATTCACAGCGAAACGATCTGATTGGTTGAACCCTACCTGTCTCTTTGATCCATGCTCTCATCTCCTGTTTCGTACGTTGCTCGCCGCAGATATTGTCTGCAGGGCCTTCCAGGCAGTTCTGTTTTTCCATGCTCCTTCTTGTGTAAAGTCCTTGTTACGTCATGGTTTTCCTTCATAGTTTCAGTCCCTTTGACCTGCCATTACTCGATTCCTCTGGACATCCATCCGCTTAGTTCCCTCTCAAACTGATCACTGTTACAGCTGCTGCAACTGTGCTTCGCACTCAGTTTCACCTTCCAGGCACCTTTCTCCACTGATGGTCTACACCACTCTGGCCGCTTCTAACCTAAATTCCCTCGGGGCTCTCCAGCCTTTTTCATCGCCTTCATCACGCCTAATAAAGCTTGTCCGCTCACCAAGGCTTCTCCCATTCTCGGCGGTCACTACATGTGGCACCTGCAATAATATTATTTAATCCATTCTTACCCGTTTTCTTCAATTTTTCCCATCATCTTCCCTCGTCTGTGCCATGTACTCCCCAGCCCCCGCTACTTCTGTGCTCCCGAAGCAACTTCTCTCCCTCTGTTGATTCATTATGCCCACCCTTCGTAATAAAAATTCATCGTGGTATCCCTAGGTTAGTTCTATACAATTTCAGCTGAGCCTATCGTTCTCTTCCAATCACTGATGTTTTCTTTTTCCTGCACTCTACTGCCTTGTTCCAGCTCTTCTCGTTTCATATATTCATATGCATGTGCATATGCCCTGCACCCTCCAGTGCTTTGCCGGCCGCTTCTCTTGATACAATACCGTTCACTGTCGTGATATGCGTCCATCCTTTCTATATCCGTGCCTCACGTCTACCGTATTCAAATCTTCCAAATAATTACGCCATTCAACCCACCCTCCACGTCTTGCGTTGATCTTCCTCTGTTTCAAGTGAGTTTTGTTCCCCGTCCTCCGACCACCTACTGCAGCGTAGCAATGCTTCATTGTCGTCTGACCCCTTGCATTGCATCAAAAGTTTTCTCCACCGTCCCGCCATCGCGTTTTCTCAAAGGGATTTCTAGCTCTTCTCACGTATATCTGTCAGCATTCACAATTCTCCACCTCGACGAGCCAGACTCTCAGTCTGCCTATGACCCTCATATTCACCGGGCATCCACCTGAACCCTCCACTGGGTTCATTTAAACTCCCTCCGTTACTCATTGGCTTGCGTACACTTACTATGCTTTTGTTCCTCTTTAATCTCCCTTGTGAGTTCACGTAGCCCATTTTTTCCATGCACACCTCTACACGAATTTTGTTTGTTCGTTTTATTGCTCTTGAAACTTTGACAGTGCGTCTGCCAAGCCCCGCGATCCCCGAAATAAACCAAATAATATTATCAATAAATATTCACGAAACCCTCACTTAACAACACTGTTTCAGGCAAGCCGTAAACAGCAACCCTCCAGGGTATCCAAGAGAATCCTTTAGCCAAAACATAAACCTACGGAAAATGACTAGGCAATGGGCCACACGCTTGAGAAATCAGAAGCTTACAGTAGTGAGGGCTGATCTTGATCAGAGTTTCCAAGTGAGTAGATCAATGAAACAAGAACGTATAAAAGGAGAAAGCGTTGCAAAAATCACCCGCTGTGGGTGTCTCCCATAAAATTCGTCCGAAATGAATCGCGTATATTGGAGCTTCAGCAGCCATAACACTCCCGGACGGGAAGCACACTTGCCAACTTATTTATTCATTCAACACTGTTCAGAAATTTAGTAGCAGTAAACGTGAACCGATGGAGACTGTTTTAACCAGGCTAATCACGGCAAACTCTGCTACACTGTGCAACAGTAACGGCTGAATGAGAGTTCATTCCGTAAGAAATTACTTGATGATAGGGAACTTTACATACCTGTGAATGTAAATGCACTGATCCATCAGAGTATTAGCTAACCCTTCGTATGATTTATCACCATCGGGGCCAAACGTTTGCCCACTCCGTCAGTCTCCCTTGAACGCAGCACGGATGCAGACAACAAAAGGCGAAGCGTCACAGAACATTCACTCGCGTAAGACTCGTCACTTCCAAGCTGCTCTTAGTCCTTCGTTGTTTTGGTTCATGCAGATGAATCTGCTGGGTTAGCAAAACAGCAATCCCAGATCACGACCGACCATGGATTGCAAGTAACGGCGGAGCTGAGTTATGTTAGTTACACAGGCCATCAAGTGACCCCACGACTGAACCGAGATATGGACCGCATGTGACAGCAGTTTTCCTTCCGGTGCTTTTATTTCCTTCGGAGGCGCACAAGACAGGGTAAGATCGCAACTGAGGAAGAGACTCATCAGGCCACCGTAAGCGGACAGGAACCCAACATGCGTAACCTGAAACATCGACTGGCGTGGGAACTACGGTTGAGCTGCACGCAAATTAATCATACCAATCAGTTTCACCTGAAAGCCGACGTTGATTCAGTTGCACCGGCTGCGGATTGCACGCTTCAACTCTCCTCGTCTTACCGCGTTCATCACTGTCCGTCGCGGACCGCATGCTTCCGCCATTTTTACGCCACGATTTGCTCATCTATTGTTTTTGTCAGCACTCTTATCACTTCCCTTCTGTGTCGTTCTGTCTCCGTATACATACCTATCCATTCTGTTTTTGTTCCTAACCCTCTTTCACGATTATCACTCCCACTGCATGATGTCACTCTCGTCCTATCCATTTTAATCTGCCCAAGCTCGAAATATATTCTTTTCCATCTATTTCGCCCCTGTCGGCTCCTAATAGGTAGTCAGTTGGTATCTCCATATACTTGTTAAGTTCACTGATCATATACTCACTAGCTGCCATTATGCAGCATCTTTTTTTGCCTTTCTTATACCTCACACCATTACGCACCAGACCCAACCTCAACCATGACCAGTCACCATATGAGAACTCGCGGTTCCAACCTTTGAATTTTTTCACGACCATATTTATTATCTTTTTACCACCTCCATATTTTCCACGTCTGAATCCGTAATTCGTCCTTGGATCTCCCTCTTGGGCAGTGTACCGGTCAGCAACTCCTGGCTCAATCCATTTGTATAATGGCCTGCAAGCAAGCAACTCTCCAGTTCCATTCTCTCAATTCCGACGTACAACTATTTCTCGTGCATTTTTGTTCCACCACAGGCTTCCCCGTGCGGGTTCTTTTCTTCTTCCCCGTTTCCATCCTGTGTCATCTGCAGTGAAACAATCCGGTAGGCCAACCGTCACATGGTTTTCTTTGGTCAACACTGTCGTTTGCTCCGTACACTGCTCGCCACAGGCATCTTCACTGTGCCTTCCAGGCTGCTCTGACTTCCTGCTTTCTACCTAGCGAAAAGTCAGCGTAAAGTCATCATTCTCGCACACAGTTTCAAACCACGTGATTTGCCGTTACCTGATCCTCCACTTCCTCATTTCTAGTTACTAGCTGTTACAGCTTATACGTCTTTGCACCCCAGTTCTCCTACCCTCCAATTCACCCTTTTCCAGTGATCTCTTGCACCCCCCCCCCAACCACCCAGTACTTCCATTCGCTCTGCGTTCTCCGGTCATTTTCACGGCCATCTTGCTGCATAATGTACGTCCATTTATTAAAGCTTCACCCATATTCGACCGTCACCACATGCCACACCTGCAATAATCAGACTGGCAGGTTAATTTTTAACTGTTCGTCTATCTTTTCCTTCATATTCCCTCGTTTATCAACTTTTTCTCACAGCCACCACGTCTGTGCTTCCAAAGTTGCTTCACTTCTGCTGTTGGTCCCCCATGTTCACCTTCCATAAACAAATTCATCGGGGTTCATCCAAGTTAATTCCTTACCATTTGACCCAACCCTTCCTGTCTCTCCCAAGCACTACTACTTCCGCGTTACGTCTTTTCACTGCTGTTCGTTCCTGAACTGATGTATATATATATAAACAAATTTGTTTATGGATCCACATAATTTCATCTGCCTCTTTCAGTCCTTCGCCGATTAGTTCTGTCGCCACGATGCCGCCGCCCCTCATTGGATGCGTCCGCTTTGAGCATAACTTTGCCTCACATTTACCGTACCTCTATCCTTCCGCGGCATCGCTGCCACCCGACCCACTCTTTACGTCTTGCATTGCCAGCTCTCTGCCTTCAAACTGATGCCGTCCATTTATTGCATTACCGCATGGGTCGTGGCCACCTGGTTTCTAGCCATACAAGTCAATTTTTTGTTCTTCCTTTCTTCCGTTCTCTTTTTCTTTTATTCCTCATCGTTTCTCGTAACGATAGTTTCTCTTGCCGACTTTCAGCCCCCCTCAAGTAAACGTCCCAGGTTCCGTTCTCCTCCACTTGGCCCAGCCGGCTGCTTTATCTGACCCTGACCTTCAAATTTACTGGGCCCATATTTGTATCAATCTTAGGGTCCACTTAAACTCTCTCCATTACTCCTTAGTGTGCACAAATTTATCTCCCTCCCATCTCCCTTGTGCTTCTTCACACCCTTCTTTGTCCCGCGTATTTCTAAGTTTTTCATGAATTTTGTCGGTCAGCTTTGTTGCTTGCAAACATTTCGGTCATGCATGCTTCGGGCTTCTCCGAAATAAACTATTATCTTTATCTTTAATAGGTCCAGCAATACAAATACCTTATCCAGAGTTGCACTGCATGCAGCTCACCAATCCCAGGTGGATGAATTAACGCACATCATACGACCAACCAACTCGGATTCGAAACCAAGCCGTATTTGCCGCGCGAAACCATTATCAATTTGGTCGATTAAAGCTAACTCTGGCAATGATGCTTTGCTTCTGACGATTTTGACCAGCTTTCTAGAAATTCGACTATAGTTCATAGCTTTGAGTAACGTTGTACACCGTGATCATGCGCTGTCGCTTTCATCTCGGCCATGGTCGAAAAACATACCATTAGTAGTAATATTATTATCATTATAAATTTTTGGCATAACAACGCATACATCCAATACTTCTCGGAATGTTTATAGAAGCTCAAGGCTTCCTAAATAAATAACCACTCCCTCCAAAGAAATATCATGCGAACACCTCGTCTCACATTTCCGCGGGACACGTGTACGAATACCTGCTTAACCAAATTGTCCCTGTTAGGATCAACCTCCCTGACACCACCAAACGACAGAAACTTTCCATAGAAACCATCCAGAACCACCCATCACGAAGTTTCTTTGCTGCATACCTTTTTCTGACAGTGTTCCCCCTGGGCGCCTTTCTTGACGTAATGCTATCTACTCCGCATTCCTTTGTTTTCAAAAGTAATCTGCTGATGGGAGGACCACCCACCATAGCCTCATACATGACCGAGGTAAATCTACGTGTACATCACATGGGCAGTGCAGCTGGGTGAACAAAGTACAAGTCCTAGGCCGCAACATACCATAGATGGCGTGTGATGGCGGCTCTCAGCCGCTTCAGCTACACTCGGCATCACGTAGCATCACAGATGACGCTGGACATAGACGGATTGCGCCTGCACAGGTTGAAACAATAGACGACAAAAGCTAGCTTCTTTTACCCACGTACCCCAAGACCAGAAGGCCGTAGCAGGAAACCGAGTGAAGGAGCTCACACAGACGGCTAACTGCTACGGGTCGCATTTGACGTTCATTTGAGGTAAAATTTTCGTCCTGCCTTTCCTAGACTTTGTTTTCACTGGACATATTTTGTCTTTGAGCTCACTTCTCCTGTCCTTACAACCACTTAACCGATGACAAAATGTCCGTTGCCTTTCCCCGACCGTCATTTGCCAGCATTCCACCTTCGTCCTTGATACCACCCGGGGATTTTCTCAGTCCCCCACCGGACTGAAAGCAGTTTTATCATGATTCCAGCCTGCATTTGGCGCTCCGTCCAGCACATTCTTCATTAGTGTACCTGTAGTGTCTTTGTATCGGAGATGGCTTGCTTTTTGAAGCTTTTGAATGTAGAAACGCACGGCGGCCGTTGAAGATTCTATTCTTCTTCATAGCTAAATGCTTCCGCTTCACAGCCCTTAATAACACCGTAGTTTCCCTTTCATTCGGCCATTCTTATTGATGCAGAAGCCTCCGTTATTTCAGACAGTTTGCTCTAGGCCTACTTCGTGGGTTTCTCACGCTGAACCCATCACTAGCTATCTCCCAACAAACTCGCAGGCCTAGTCATATAAGGTCACTCTCGTCTATCTCTGAACAGCTTGTTCTCAAAGTACCAGAAGCATATATTCCTAAGGGGTTTGGCCCAAAATGGGTAGGCCAAGGTTTCTCTTATAGAAGGGTCATTCAACTCCCGGGAGTTTTGTGTCGTTTAAGGCACCGGCCACTACCAGATAAGCGATGATGATGAATGGCCAAATTTTCATCTCTCTCTTTGATGAATACTTTGGACATGAGGCCCTCTTTAGATTAGATTAACCTAAATGTACTTTCTAGAGGGCTGTTCAGTCTACTTTGAGTGCTTCGAAATAGCCAATTACCAATGATTTCAGTGCTGCTCCGGCTGTCGTAATGAATATAATAGTAGGTCGCCGTTCCCACCAGTTTTCGCTTCCGTGCTCTGATATGAGAAAACAACCAAATTCATCGGCCTATCGTACACTGTACTTTGAGCTTGACCGGTGGACTGCTCTCGGACTCTTCATATCGTGCAAACCTGAGAACAAGGACTCCTCCTCTCATTAGGCAGCCTAGCCTATTCACCCAAAATTTCACTTCAGCTGAGCCTTTGCTTGGCTCTGGCCGCTTTTTAGTGTCTCCTTCACGGGTAGAGATAAAAATGGTCTATTTTGGAGTAGGGAGAACGCCGTTTACGAGAATAAACTATAAAGTAGCAAGATAACTCGCCACAGTGTCGACAAATGTATGAAAGGGGTAAGGTAAGTAGGCTTAAGGGAGAAAAATGTGTGCCAAACAAAGAATAGTAAAGACAGTTTAGGTAGACACATTGATCGGAAATTCCTGCAAATTCGAAGCCTAAGTTCAGGTGGTAGAATCTGGCTGAAGCAGGTGGAGAGCTAGAAACTAGGAGTTGTCAGTGAGGGAGAATTAATATATTGAAGCAACTGCGGCGAAGTTAGGCTATAGAGAGTTTATTGATTCACGTGAAAAAGGGGTAGATACCAGTTGACTTCGCGTGAAGATTTGTTAAACTGTATTGATAGATTGGTGTCGGGGTGTAAAGCTGGACTGGAAATGGGAGCGAGGGAGAAAGTTAAAAATGTGTTTGTTGTAAAGAATGTTTGAATACGTGGGTATATGGTGGCTGTGAGGGGCATGCGGTTTTGGAATGGGAGCGTATCAGTTGAGGTAACGGGATGGTGAGGGAAATGGCCGCAGAAGAACTGGGGAATAAGGGGCGAATATATGTTCTGTATTCACAAGGGAGCTTGGTCTGCCAGGGGACAGAAGGATCTGGAGAGTAGAGCAGAGGAAAAGCAACGGCCAACGAAGTAAGGAAGAGTTGAATGTAGTAGTTACCAGGTGAGACGGATAGGGGTAGATAGCATAGTTCTGCAGAACTAAGGTAAATCGTATGTCGCTTTCTTTATGACAGGTAAAACTCGATTGATCGACAGAGAAAAGGGCTTCGACGGATCATATATGAAAGAACAACAGTGACCACGGCTGTAGTGAACATCTTACTTGGATGGGATGATAAATTAAGTGAAGGGGGAAAGATAGGGGCAGACCTATTGAACTGCTGAAACGCAAGTTTACTATATGATGACTACAGAAAAAAGAGGAAGCTCTGGTAAATGGATATATATTACACGCAGCAAAATATGGATGACAGAACCGGCTGGCGAACGCAGGACGAGCATACTTTTGGGGTGGATGGAATAGTGTAGACCACTGGTGGGAAAAGAGAACTGGGATCTAGAATGGGCAGGGAAAGAGACGTACGACGGCGGCAATAGCGAATGACGTAGAATATATCTCATTGTACTAAGCATCAAAGAAGTCAGGTACGGGTGGAGCATAAGGCACAGAACTGTATGTGTAACTTATGATGCCTCGTTTTCCTTGTGACAGGTGGGAAGCGGTGGATCAGCGGGAAAGGGACTTGGAAAAAAGAAAGCTTAGCTAGGGCCAAAACGATGACGGCTGAAGTGAGCTGTAGGTGGAGTAGTCAGTTGAGGGGAATAATCAAAGCCGAAACATGCGAGAGCTGTTTGGCTAAATAATTCAGTTCAAGGTGCATCTGGTGAAGGCGGCTGTAATAGAGAAACATCCGGAAAAGAAATTATAGTGTGGAAGAGGCTGTGAGAAAATAGCGATAGACATAACTGGGCAATGCAGGGCAAATATGCGGATCGAACATTCAGCGAAGAGATAAAACTGGGAGGTGAAGTAGACTGGAACGCTAAGTTACGGCGATAGCAATATCGAGTAATGTAAGAAATAGATGGGTATATTAAAGATCTGGAGGTCAGGGTAGGTCAGATTGCACGGCTAAGGATTTTAAAAGGTAACCACGATGCATCCATTTTATTCTAAAGCTGGTGGAACGTAGAGAAACGAGGTAAGGGATAGGGGAGCCGAGAAACCTGGAATGCACAAAAAGATGTCTGCGGAGAACAGTATGTGAAATAGGTGAATAAAAAACCAGTCGGAAGAAACAGATAAGTGAAGATCAACTGAATCACTTTGCTGGAGGCAGAAAGGGTGGCGAAGGCCGAGAAAGAGGATGTGCCAGGACAAATGTACTTGTGGCGGAAAAAAGGCACGAGGGGTTTACACAAGTTGGAGTTGGGATGATAGAGTTGGAGAGCTAAGTGCCCGCAGGCCTTTGCGCAGAGAGAAAGCTGAAGAACCTCAATCGAAGCACTGGCTGACAGGAAAATTCAGATGGGCTTTTGAGGCCGAATAAGGAATGCATGAAGGTGTTTCAAATCGATAACGGACGTGCGAGTTAGAGATGAGAAGTTTCGGGGCGGCGTGTTCTAAAGTGGGCTTTGGGTACCGGCAAAATGTGGACTGAGGTTTATTGGCATTAGGCTGGAGAGTGGGGACAGAGAGGGGTATGACAACGAGAAAGGCAGCTGTAGTTCAAATAGAGAGTGAAAGGACTTTATGAGAAAATGGTGTTACCAGCAGATTGAGGACGTGGAATCAGTGGAGAAGATACTGGTAAAAAAGTGAATATTTTCGGCATAGGCAGAGTAAGTGAGTAGGGAGATAGTGATTTCGTTTGTTAAGAGATATCACGACAAGAAACATCACAAGCAATAGCGATATGGGTAGGCGTTCAGACGGTGGCAGAAAGGCGAAAATGAGGGGCGACAGACATGAGTGACGGGAATGATATTTGAGCATAGTGTAGAGCAGCAAAATCGGCGGGAGCATGCGAGCGGCAGCCGCTTTTATTTGGTGCGGCTGAGCGAGAAGAGTTGGAGCGTGCGATCCGCAACCGAAGCCCGCCGGCGAGGGTGACCATACACTGAGCACTCAGCCCGAAAAACCCTATAAAATGAATACAGGGGGTATGAACCATCCAAATTACTGTGCCCGCACATCATTGCAGACTGACCGCACTCTCAAGGCTCCCCGTCCAAAGCCGTGGATCTGACAGCGCGCCACACGGTTGGGGTTCACACGAATGAGCGTTGATGAGTATACGGGGGGATAGTGACTGCAAGAAGCGTATGTGATCCAGGATCATTTAGCGAGCTTGCGAGAAATCTCCCAAGGGCATGACCAATGGGGAAAGCGATTGGTGGACAAAGGTCAAGCAATATAACCAGATAAACGTACCACAGGAGCGACCAGTGCAATGTCCTAGGCAGCTGACCGTCAAGGAAAATAACTGAAAAGAGGAGCCAGATGAAAAATCTCAGTCTAAGTATGCCCCGGTTAGAAATCAGTCAGTTAACGGAAAAGAGAGAAGGAGCGGAAAAAGGGCTCGTGAATAAAGTGGGTTCCCGGGACAACTTGGGAGATAGTAGCAGGCCTAGATGGCTACAACGCTACAATAATATCGGTGTATGTGGCGGGAATCTGTGACATTCCAGCCCACTGGAAGCTAGAGGGAAATTTACAGCGGATCAGGGACGACAAAGATCGTGGTTTGAGGTGCAAAGGGGTAGGGATGAGCTGGACATGGCGTAAGGGTATTGGTTCATAGAGGGGAGGTGACAAGGTCATAGGATGGGTCCCCGTTCGACAGACAGGTCGCTAAAGAAGCCTTCATTGGTTAGCAATATAGCTTGAGGGAGAATTAAGTAAACAAACGTTCACTCCTAAAAGTATACAGCGAGATGCAACTACTTATGCTGGCGGAAGGACTACTCTAGCACTTGGGATGGGCTGACAGCAAGGTTTGGGACACTAGATGGAGATTGGATTGCAGGACAGGAAGGAAAAAATTCGCTGACAAAGAAAAAGGGGGCAGCAACAACGGATGACAAGTGAAGGGAAGTATAGAGTAAATTGTAAAATATATTCAAGGGAAGGATTTGGTTCATGCAGCATGTTTTCCAGCAATGCTCAGCCGATCTTGCACGAGTCCCAAAGCGAATACGAGATTAATTCGCAATTCCCATGATACTGGATTGTGGAATGTGCAAGTTCACAAATATATACAAATCCATATGTGTGATCACGAAGACTCAGAACGAGAGACAAACTCATGAATAGAGGAGACCAGTACGTATGTCACCCAAGTCCAACAAGTCATGGGAAAGTGACTCCTCGGAAGCCAATAAACCTGGCTTGGAGCTTAAGTATGAGGGGGTCAAAAACTCGAAAACTTTGTATTTACTGGAGTATTTTCATGATGTCGGGGTATTATTGTGTTCCTGGAGGATTTTCCACAACTAGTTGTTACAGTCGGGCCCAAAGAGGCAAATCCACAAAAACTCCACTTATAGGAGCTTGCAGCCCAATGTAAAGGCTACTGATGCGCCCAGGAGCATTTTGGTGAAGGCACGCCGGACATTTCCGCAAACCGTAATAGAGGAAAGCTGCCGCTTGGTGGAGGTCACTTGGCAGTATTCTAGAAGCGGCGGTGAACGTGAGAGGTACGTGATAAAGCTAGGGACGGGTTTTGAGAAAAAACAGCGGATCAAGCTGGTAGTTTTCTAAGCCCTAGCGCTTTTAAACGGTGCTTTTTCTAAGAAGATGAAAGGACAGGAGTAGAGTACGCCAAGACCAATAGCAGTGGGGTGTGTGGGGATGAGAAGGCCGTCCAGAATAAATTGACCGGGCAGAAGGCTGCTTTTTTTGAGGGGGTGCACTAAGGTTGGATGGAGGACCAGTCATTTGGTACGTTGGTCTTATTTATGCCCCTTGAGCAGAGGCTGCACACTCTTTTGCTATCAGCAGCAAAGAGGAATAGGGGGGCGTGAAAAGTAGACAAGAATATGTCGGTAAGGTGCAGGAGGAATAGTTGCGGACCAAAGAAACTTCCTTGGATAAGGCCACCGGCGGTGTTTTCGGCAGAAGATAGGTGGCCGTCTACCAAAGGGGCTTGTGATTAGCGGGAGGAACATTAGGATAGCCAGAAAAGAAAGGAATCCGATATGCCAAAAGAACAATCTTTGACCATCGGGCGCTTATATGGATGGGGTCAATAGAGTTTGGTATGTCAAAGCACGCGACAATTGCTGAGTTTCCGAAGTTGGTTGTGGACGACACGGCATTAATTAAGTCCAGCCGGCAGAGGGCGCAAGAACAAGAATTCAAAATATCATTGACCCGTAGCGGTCGGGTGGCTTACAGAGACTGCCCACCACCTCGGAGGTCAGAGATCCAAGTCCTTGCGATCACCAGGTACTTTGGTGGTGAAAGGTAATTCTCCTTATTATCCTGATCTTTACTAAACCTGATCCTTTTGAACCTTATGTGGTTCTTCGCCACTCCAAGTCTCGGGGTTCTGCTCAGTGTGCCCTTGTGGCTAAGAGGTATATACCCCTTTCAACTACTTTGATGCGGAATCTGGTAATAAAGAACCAGTAGGTGTGAAGGGATGAACAATGTGCTTCTTGATAATTTTTTCCGTGATTTTGCGGACTTATGGGTCGTGGCGATAGGGTCGGTAGTTATCTGCGTCTTGTTAAGAGCTCTTTTTCAAATCAAGTGGTGATAACCAAAGTCTTCATGGCGGTAGTTCGAGGCAAGGAGAAAGCGTGCACATCAGGTGACAAAAATGGGCGGGTCGCCACTGCCTAAACTGAGAATGGCCGGCGGAAGTTCAGCCGGGCCCGGGGCCGGGGAGGATTTAGTGGAAGAGACTAAGTTATCGATAACAAGACAACAAAAACAATAGTAAAAGTATATTTCTCGAACATGATCTACAGGCACGAGCAAGCTTATGGTCGTGGTGCAAAACAAAACTCAATAGAGCCAAATATTCCCAACTTTGGAAGATATAGGTCATACTTTTCACCGAAGGTACAATAAGCCTAGGCAGCGGTAGACTTAAATAAGACGACAACGGTTGGCGCCGCAAATACAAATCAGTTTTCATTTCTGGTTTGATGCTTGGCGGAGCATTTGCAGAGCACAAAACTGCTAATAAATACGTTATTATAGAATGCAGAAGAAGAGAAGTAAACAAAGAATATACAAGCCGCTAGTGACGGACGCTTACTCGGGTCTGACGAACTGAGCGAGCGGACATACGAGAAGCTTCGCATTGCTTGTGCCAACGGAGCCCACAAGGATTAGTGGTCTGTCCAGCGGCGGGCTCCTAAATTTGAAAGGAGAGGTTGAGGCATAAATAACGCCAGAGTTCATGAATCGTGTGTCAAAAATTGGCCGCGCAGGGTCGGGTGGTCGAAAGTTGTTCCGTGTCGGTCTGTAGTGTGACTTACAGTTGTTTGGAGCGGAAAAGCGAGTGTGCGAGCAGGGGAGTCGGAGTTACATCAAAGAAAGACCAGAAGTCTACAGAGAAAGGCATGAGTATATTTTCTGGATATCAGAAGGATCAGTGTAGAGGACCACATGAAGAATTTCTGTTTGAAGACTAACGGGCCTTGGAGAATAAAACAAGCGTGCAGTTAGCAGAGTGCAGTCGGTGTTGTAAGCTGGGTTTAGGGCAGTTTACCCCCACTGATATCAGTTGGACGAATGGGTGAGCCGGATAACAGTGTTTAAGTTACCCAATTATGGAACTTTTAGGGAACCGGAGAGGTGTTTGCACAAGAGTCAAATAGTTTTGATATGGTTGTACTTTCTTGGATATGTGGTTTTCAGGGCTGTACGGAGAGGGCTGCACTCCACTTCAAAGAGTGCGTGGAAACAGATGCAGTGAAAGCGGTGCAATGTAATGTTCATTCTTCATGAATGGTAGTTGGATGCTTAGCTGTGGACTTCAAAATAGTGTTTTTGAAGAAACAGCCCGTTGGGATCAGAAAGTTGAGCAGCTGCTTTCAAGCAAGTGCTTAGAGCTGATGTGAAGGAATGGAATCTGAGCACGCGAAGTTCTGTGGTGGTTGTTTGCTGAAGAACAAACTCGAAGTGACAGTGGATGTTATATGGATGTGAGAGCAAATGATTCTATCTACCTAATAATTGTGTGACTACTTTGTGACCCACAGTGAGATTTTTGCATTTTCCTCCCTAAAGCTTTTGCTCGCTACGGACGCGAGGTCACATGACTTGAGGCTCCAGCGAGGCCAAGCAGTGTAGTGAGCTCATCATGCGCGATTGGCCATCCACCCGTGTGAGCAGAATGAGGTAAATCTAGGAACTGAGGTTGCTTTAGTTGACCAGGTGGGAGAAGTCTGGTGGAGAACGTAAAGGCAATGGCTGGATTCAAGTCTAGTGTTGCAGTACTACAACGTAGTATGAGCAAAACCGTTTTGATGGTGCGTGATATCATTTTGGATCGAGAATCCGCCTTGCGGACCAGTGGAGCTGTTGTGGGGACTTGCTTGTCAGGAAGCAGGATTGTGATCACAGTGGCGGACGATGCAAGAGGCTCCAGTATAGCTTCGGCTAGCACGAGTCGGAAGTGATCCAGATCGATGGATCCGTTCGGTAGAACCCATGCGTAGTTGGCAAGCAAAGCCCACTGGACCTATTACCACACAAGAATCCGGCAAGATCTGAAAGAGGTCGGAAGTGTGGCAGCCTGCAAGAAGTTCCACTTGGGGGTTACGATTACCGTCCTAACAGAAGTCAACCGTGATTGCAACTTTGCTAGCTAGGGGCTGACGAAAGATGATATGGAGGACTGACCGGCCGAAACAGTGTGGTGTTTATGTAAGATAGCAGACGGATAGTGGATTATGGGGCGGTTACTTTTAAGCACAGACCGTCACCATCGCTGTAAACTTGGATTCACCTGGCCCTAGTAGAATCAGCTGGGTCGGTGGGTGGTCGGAGAGGAGTGGGGCTTCTTTGGTGGATCAAAATGGGATAGGACGGCATCAGAAAACAGAATCCTAAGTGGAACTGGACGGGTCCTTATTACTGAGGACGACTGGGAGCAGTTGCATTGGGTACTTACACCAAAACCACTGTTGGATATGCCATGAGCATCCCTCAGTATTGGATGGAGGAGGGTAAAAAAGGGATTTTGACAGTGAAGCTTTGAAAATTTGTGGGTATACCAGTTTGGACGAGATATTCTCTTTTCCAAGGAAGGGTGTTTTGGGACATGCTAAAGCATTCAACATGGTGAGGCATTACCTGATGCTCTATGGGGATCATTTCTACCGGGATTTGTGGCGGACACAGAGTTCAGTTAATAACTGCTATCCCTGTATGTCTCTTGGCACTGCTGAGTGACCGGGAGAGTGGAAGTAGTGGAGTTTGATAGAGTAAACATCTTCAATGGTCTAAGCCTGGAGGATGTTCATAGCTCTCTGAGCCTATTTCCCATTCTGTTTCTGCGAGATTGTATCTAGTCCGAGATGAGCGATTTTGATCACGTTGATACCGTTTGCAGGAACATGCGAGCAGTTGCTAGTTGGGCCGCCAATCGAGTAGCTTATGTGGAACACGCTTCAGAGATGAAATGTTGGGCCGGCAACTGGGAAACGAAGGCTTGGTACTGAGAAACAATGAGGGAGGCCGGGTTACTGGAATGGATGAAAGGTGGATGGGCGCCAAGGCAAGTGTTAAGTGAGAAAGAGAGGTGATCGATGAAGTCTTCAGGAGCAAACGGTGGGGGAAGCACCTGCTGACAAGCCGCAGGCGGGGGATTTGGGCGCGGCAACTCAGGGGCGCTTGGGCTTTTCGCTAAGCGGGCTAAGTAGGCCGTCAGTGTTCTTCGGGTGAGCTAAAGCTAGTGTGTCTTGTAATCTTAACTGCTCTTCGGTCTTAAGACGCAGCTCCAGGTGGAAATCGTTGAAGCGCATGTGTACTGTGGAGTCGCCGCATCTGCTTCGGGTAAATTTCAGCCCGGCTGGCTTAAGCACTGAAAAGAACAGGGAAAGCTTCTGGAACGGGGGAGTTCGTCAACACATGGGCTAGAGATGTTCAAGCCGTGTAAGTAGTTAAAGTATCGAGAGTCGAAAAAATATGCGGATAAGGGGAAAGAAAAACGTTGTCCCAGTTAGAAAGATGGATTTTTGTTAGTACCAAGGGTCATTTACATGAATGGTAGGAAGGTGGGGCAGGGCGACAGAATAGGACAGGAACAGCCGAGGCAGCTAAATTCATACTAAAATATACAGCGGTCACTACCTGGGAACAGTGCAGTGACTTGGCTGGCGACATAGTGAACACTGATGGAGGATACTTGGTCCAAGGCCTTGTTCCCCCCAGTAGAACAGGGGACATGTTGGGTCCATCCACCAAGACGGAAGCAGAGAAAGAAGGACAAGGAGGCAGGAGGGCTGATGATGGGAGGCCAGCAGAATATAGGAAGGCTTAAGCCAACCGCAATAATTTTGCATCGGAAGGATGGTCAAGGTCAGCATTAAAATCATCTACAACTGAGTCTATTTTGGAGGGGTGGGACACGGAAGGATTTACATACGGCCTTATAGGAGGTCCTGGTATACGAGGTGACTAGACAACCACACTGAATCTTCAGTGGCGTCAGGAAAGTGATGGTCGTTACCGCTAGCGTAGACGGTACCCCTGGCTGAAACTTAGCAGCCTGTAACATTAGTTAAAACTTACCAACCTGTTTCCTGACTACGTGCCCTCGCTAATCCCTCCCATTATGCAAGGGTCACCTGTCCGTTGCAGTGGCACTGTGCAATAACCCACCGAGGTCAGAAGGGCAATGCTTCCGCAATTCATGAACAGAACATTACAGAATAGGACAGAAGTGTTGGTGCACTTTGGAAAAACGTGCGATAAGAGTGCGCCGGCAATGGTCAGGCGGCCACCGCGCTTGGCAGTGCGAGTTCAGATGAAGAAAGATGTGTGCCAAACAAGTTAGCAAGGTTAAACATCACTGCAACCTATCATCTTGCCTGGATCAACTAGTTCTGGAGGAGCTTCGGCACTCATCATTGAGAATATGGTCCAGTGAGGTATCTAAGATGAGCCAGAATTCGTTTTCTAGTATTACATCGAGATTCAAAATAACAAGTTTTGCAGACGTGACAGGCTCCCAAATAGTGATCAGGCCTTGATAACATTTAAAAGCAGGGAATTTGTTGTGGAGGCACTTGGTGTGGGTCGTCAACAAAATAGAATTGTGAGACTCAACCGATATGATCTTGGGTGGATAACAAAGAACTAGGGGCGTGGTAGGCTTTGACCAAGGAAAATGGTTGTTGAGCAGCAGGTAAAGCATTTGTTAGGCAGAGCCCCAAAGGGATGGTAAGGAGTGCAGCGGTGGAGGGGTGTAGGTGAATCAAGTTGGAATACTGGGAACCTGGCTTAAGACTGAGGCGGCTACTTGCAACAAGGCTGGAAGCTCTCGGGGTTGTAGGGGCAGTAATGTGTGAGGAAGTGATAAGGGGATTAGAGAAGTGGGACAGAGGTCCAAGCCCGAAACTGCTGTCAGTATGTTCAGATGGTAGCTTGGGATTCGGCTGGGGTGGGAGAGGAAGGACCGGGATAAGCTATTTAGGCACACTGAGACTGCTAAGTCGAGGACTATGGTCAGGTGGAAAGCAAGGGATCCTGTTGGGAAGACTGCACAGATTCTCCAAAATTAAGGTGCTGACAACAATAGTGCTGTTGTTCTCCACAAAAGCATCTTACATTTCTGTTTATTCTAGTTATCTATTATTTGACAATTTAAATTTGTTTCTTACTTGTCACGATATATTGGTAGCATCCATGTCGCCTTCACCAGACTGATTGGTTGCCCTAGCTGCCCATTGATTTCCGAGGTCAACTGACTTCGACCCTGCAGAACCTATATAAACAGCCGAGTTCTGCACCCCTCGAGCCACACGACTTGGTTGCTCAATGAGACAATAAACCTCGTTGGTCAGCAGGTTATTTTGCGTTCTTATTCGGACTGGTGGGTGGTCTAGCTTTGACTTTTGCGCTTTGATTCTCGACCATATTTGCGATTCAACGGATATCTTTGTGCTGGCACCGGTCCAAGTGATACTTGGGCGTCAATTATCCGGCTGATTCATATAAAGTTCGTACCCTTCGAAGATGATGGTGGAATACACAACAGATATATGTCTGCCTGGTAGTCAGACGGTTATAACGTTGCTATTATCAAGAAGGGCAGTGGACACAGAGTTAGGAGAAGTAAGGGTTAGCGACACACCAAAGTAGCTGGGATGGCTGCCGCAGCAATTAGGTTTGATAGTTTCAAACAGATTTTGGGGATGGTCCAAAGGCCTAGGTCCAGGAAGGTCAGCAAATTGGGTTCGAGGGGATTTCATTGGAGAGTGAAGGTTATCAGGATAAGTGAGTGAATAGCAGGACGTAGACCTAGAAGCTTTCCCCGATGTGCTCGTAGAAAGTTTTGGAGAGACTTGGCGTGGAAAGTTGAGGAACGCCAAATCAGGATATGCAGAGGGTGTGCAGTAATCAGGGTCTTTAAAGTGAGATCGAGGGCTAGTGAAGCCTGGCGGGTGCTGGGTTGAATGGTAAGGACCAGTGCGTTGGAGGTTGAAGGCTGAGCCAGTATCGATTTTCCTCTTCGCAGCCAAGGTCGGGGGGTAGGGTGTTTAAGCTGAGGTAAAGCGCCATTCGAAGGAGTTGATCGTAGGGCCTTTCTGAGGAAATGGGGCCAGTGCTGAGGAGTTAGTCCGGCCTAAGGCAACAGTTTGTGAGTGAACAACCGGAGGTGCTGTAGCCGTTGGTGGCATCATGCTTATGGGTCAGCAAACCAGTATTTTGGAGTGGAGAGTTGGGCCGGTATACAAGGGTGGATAGGTGTCACTTTCAAGTGTTCGGTATATTGCCCTTTGATGAAGTGGCTTATCAGGGAAAACCTTGTTATCCTCGTGGTTGAACAGGCAAACATACCGGACAGTTCAGATTTACTTCGGGAAGACAATGACTTTGCGACTTTACCTCATGCTGTGGACATTTTACCCATACTTGGAGCGTTGACATGGGCCACTAGCACCACGGCTCCCGCATCATTCTTCCGTGTTTGCTGGAGATGGGCAAAATGTGCTCCAGTGCTTGGCCTGGGGACCCGAACCACACTTTATTATTACGGTGGGATTCCTGGTGCCACCATCGATCGACTTCCGTTCTACCGCCTGACTCCCACTTCAAATGACATTTTTCCGGGTTTTGAGACAGATACTGGCTTCAGTCGTTACTTTTCAGGGTTATGACGTCTAGTTTTATAGACTTAAAGCTAGGCAAAACCAGCTCTGCTCTGAGCGAAGGCTTTTTGAGTTTTGCTCTCTGTTCTGCTTGTACTCAGTCTCGGATACTTGAGTAAGGCTCTGCCAAAGCCTGCAGTTACTGTTTCACTCACCCTTGAATCTCTATTGGTTTGCCAGTGTTGCTTTATCTTGCGCCGGTCTCCCTTTGCTTGATATTTGTCTGCTGCCTCGAGCTCTCTGCTATATGCATTCTGGGTACTCTAAGATACAAGGACTCTAGCTAAGCCGAAGTGTATCCGGAAGAACGACTGTGCTCGAATGTTTTTGCTTCCTTATCGAGGCTCTGTATTTGCAGTGGACGCTGATCGCTCTTTTCATTAGTCTTCGGCTTTCCTGCAGCTGCCCATGGCTCACCCTTATTCTTGGGGTTTGCAAACTCTACTGGCGTGTATTTTGGCTGGACACCTTTGCAGTTTGCCTGTTTCCGTTGCCCCAGTCTCACCATCCTCCCAATTGTGACACTTTCAGAGAATACTACTGTGCTGTTGAGGTGGGCCTTTTGGCAACTCCGTGCTGTTTCCCTTCGTTATCCATCTTAAGTAGGCATCTCCAAATTCCGCTGATTACCGCTTTTTGACAACGGTATTGGAAGGCGCACTGCTCAGCTTGTGTGATCACCTTTGTCGAGAAAGTCAACGAGAAAGGACCGTAGAGTGCCAACCTCGTGAATTCTCACAAGGCCTCAGTACAGAGACTGCTAGCTGGCGTGTGCTGAGAAAAAGTGTGTCGGAAGTAGAGCTTGCAGTTGCTTCATGAGAGGAACTTGCGGTCAAACAAGCGATAGACGGGGTGTGATCGGCTGATCACCACACAGGCTTCCTTCAGAAATGCCGTCCTCATGAAGGGCTTTGATTAAGGAGTCTGGCAACCGAACCAATTTGTCTTCTGTGATAACGCCAGTGAACTAAATGAATGTTGCAGTTCTTTGTGGTCTTGAAGCCGTTTTGTGTTCGGACGGCAGTTCCGAAGTCCTCGGATCAGGTGGTGTTCCCTGTGGATGACATTCGGTCAACTGACGGGCAAGAAAAACGTAAAAAGGGAAGACCTGTGTAAGGTTACTCGGGAATGAATGAATTATTTTGAGAATTGAAAATAAACAACTGATTGAAATGGTTTTATTTGCGTTCAAAATGAATTGACGACATAGGGAATACAAGGGGAAAATAGAAAAAAACAAGAGAGATGACGGAACTTTACTTGCTGTAGAATGTGGCGGTCGGCACTTGAAGCGAGACACTAGGGAGAGCCGTTGTAGCTGGCTACCGAACCCGAAAATCCTAGTGGGTTCAACGCGGGAGGTGGGATTTTCCGGGGCTCTCGGTGGAGGTGACAGTGGAGCTTTCTTTCCGCTTACCCTAGTGATTGATCTAGTGAAGGTTTGGCCTGACAGGGGGGTGTTGCGGTCGATCCTTTCGGAAGTGCTTGTATCCTGCTTATGGGTCTCTGGTGAGAGCGTAGTCAAAGAAGGATGCAAAAACCTAAAGAAAAGCAGTCGGTATCCTGTCGTTAGCCAGCGGATATTTTTGAAAAACGGTGCGAGTCCCTCTAAAACTGTAGGCTTTCGGTGATGGTACCCAGAGGTGCTGAATGAGCAGATCAACATAGCTGTTTAGAGAAAAAAGCGAAAGGTAAGTGGCCCCAGTGTGGAAAATAAACCTCGAATAAGCGGCCGAAACAGTGGGTGAAAATCACCATTATTATCCTCATTATTATTATTTTTACTCACGAGATCCGATATACTGTATCTGCGAAACAAACGGGTTTCATGTTCACCCGTCCGAGGTTGCAAATCAATGAAAGCGGCTTTGTTTTGGGGGCTGCTTCAGAACGGCCAGGCTACTGGGTCATCGGTTTTGGTTCAGTCGGCTATAAGACGCCGGAGACATCGGTGCCAGTTCTGGAGAGGTAGACGGGTTGACATCGAACGGAATGGATTCAGCCAGAAAGGTTGGTTTAAATCAGTCCACGGTAACCACACCCTCTCTGCCGTTGCAGTCGATGATGAGTGTTTTCTCTAGGCGGTTCAGAACTCGGTGGAGCCGGATTAGGCGAGTTGTAGAGGAGCTCGTGCCCCTGTCCTGAGGAAAACGTGCGCACAGGCCTTAATGTGTGGGTGTACGTAAACCGTCGTGTTGTGTTCGCGAGTTGCGGGAAGGTGTATTTTACGCATCTGGAGCTTCAACCTGGGGATGTAATCAGCGTAGTCAAAAGGGACAATGGACTTTGGGGCTACCACTTCGCCAGGAAGTCGAAGCGGGTAACTGAATGCGAGTTCGGCTGACGTGGTTTGTAGATCCGCCCTAAGGGCGTTGAGGCAACCCAAAAGTTCTAGCGGTAGTTATAACCACCAGTCTGGATTTCTGTGAGCTGCTGTGGCTGCCTTGAGTTGCCGATAAAAACGTCCTACCATTCCGTTTGCTGACGGGTGGTAGGCGGTGGTATGAATGCGACGGGTGTACGAAGTTTGTAGAAGACTACCTTAGGCTCCACCAAAATGCGAGCAGCGGTCTGCGGTAAGGACGACTGGACAACCAAATGCTGCTACCCAGAGTTGTAAGAAATCTTTGGCGACTGTTTAGCTAGCTGCATCGTGCTCAGGGCAGCTAATCGCCACCTGGAGGAGCGACCTACACAAGTGGAAAGATGTGTGCTACCCTCTGACTGAGGCAAACGCCCTACTAGGTTGACATGGGATTGTTGGGAACTTGAATGGGCAGAAGAAAAGTCCTGTGATGGGCTTTTTGTGTGCCTACGCACTTTTGGCTGCTGACACTGGACGCAGGTACGGGAAGAGGCGACGATATCACGGTTCATGTTGTGCCAAACATAACGGTCATCATCGAGTTCGGTGGAGGCTCTTATACCCTGGTGGGACAAACAGCGTCAGGTTTTAAAAAAACCTGTTGCGTAAAAGCTGACAGTACTACTAGCCTTGGGTGGCCTTGGGACATGTCACATAGTATGTGACCTCCGGCTGGAGGAATGGGAAAAGACAAAATCCGTGGCGATGATGTGCAGTGAAGCTGCTCTACCTCAGGATCCTCCGCTTGAACGGATACAATAGCTTCAAGTTTGATCGAGCTGGAGGTTCTGGGTTCCAGCTTGCGAATGCGAAGTAGCTCGTCTGTTATGGGAGTATCTACATCTGAGATACGACGTACGTCACTCGCGCAGTGAGTAATGTAATCCAGATGTTTAGACTGTCTGAGAGTGTGTCTGTTCGTGGTGGAGCGCAAAGCCTCCATGATCGGTTTACGGTCGGCGTACACCTTAAATTAGCTTCATTCTGCGATGTGTCTAAAGTGACGGATGCACAAGTAGATAGCAAGAACCTCGTGGCCTAAGGTGCTATACTTGGATTCAGCTGGTTGTAGTCTTTGGAGACGAATGCAACGGGTTTCCAAGTGTCGGCTAAACATTGTTGCAGCACTGCGTTCCGGCTTTGTCTGGTGCTTCTGTGACTGACGCAATCGGGGAAGCTGGCTTCAGGTGGGATAGCGAGATCGTGTTGCTGATAACCTGATCCAGCATAGCATTAGCATCTTGCACGGTTGCGGTGGTCGAGAGCTGCTTGGCTTTGCCTTTTTACAGGTCCGTGAGCGGCTGTGTTAGTTGGGTGCATTGTGGTATGAGGCGTCTACAGAAGTTGACCAACCCGTCGAAAGGCCGTGGTTGCTTGAAAGACGTAGTTTCTTGTTGGTCCAGAATAGCATGCATCTTGTTCTGCAATGGTAGGATCAGTGTGGAAGTAACCTTGTGGCCTAGGATTTCGACGGCCCCGGCCCCTTTCACACACTTATCCGCGTTGACCACGACCTTCTGTTTAGGTCGGCGGTCGCTTAGTGTGCATAGATATGTGAATGTTACATCTTAGGGGAGCTGACAATCAGGATATCGTCCAGATAGGCGAACGCGAAGTCCAAACCACTGCATACCATATCGGTGACACGTTGGAAAGTTTGCGCGGCTTGGCTAAGTTCAAAAGGCATTCGTAGAAATTCGTAGAGACAGAAAAGAGTCACTACGGCCTTTTTGGGGGATATCGTCTCCAGCCACTGGTATTTGGTTATATTCTCGCACTAAATCTATTCGACTGAATGTTATCTCACCCATCAACCCAACTGTGAGGTCCGTGGTTTGCGGAATAGGATATCGATCGGTCGTGGCCACTCGGTTGAGTGGACGATAGTCCCCTCAAGGTCTCCAGTTGTTAGGCGACTTCTTCGGGACCATATGTAGGGTGATGCCCACAAACTATTAAAAGATCTGGTAGTTCCCACGTTGAGCATATGTTGGAACTCGGAGCAGGCCACACGGAGCTTGTTTGCAGCCAACCTGTGGGATCGAGCGTAGACCGGGGGCCCTTGTATGACGATATGATGGGTCAAGTCCGTTGTGACTGGAGGCGGGCTGTTGTTTGGGCGGACAAGATTAGGGTACCAGCTGAATAAACTACCAAATTCTGGTTTGGGAGTGAGAATTGGCGTGAGGTTCGCTGGCGGCTGAACTTCAGCCGGGGAACGAACAAAGAAATTTGATGTGACTCGATCTACTAGCTGCAGCTTACCGGGATCGACTACTAGACAGTGACTTTCTAAAACATCTAAGCATGGAATGGCCTGGTGCACTTCGGAGACGACGAAGACTCACAGGGAAAGACAAAGCAAACCAAGATCAGACTTGAGAAGTTGACTGCCGTAAGTTGGAATCGGAGTGCCGTTGGCCGCTTGCAGTGCTAGAGCTGTAAGGTAGACAGTTGGCCGTTTAGAAACCAGTAAAATGCTGACGCGTCCCCTCCTCGGTGTCGAATAAGAAACATCAATCGGTAGTCCTGTCTTTCACGTAAGTGAAGCGATTAGGAACTCCAGCTCCCGAAGAGGTCGTCGCCATTGACTCTCGGCCAAGCAGTTTCCCTGGCTGGTGCGACATGTACAAGCCTGTTCGTCTTAACTCGCTTTGGCTCCGAAATGGCGCTGACAACGCTCACCGGCTAGTGCTTTTGCTCTCGAGGCTTTCGAGGTAGAATGGCAACGGCCTTGGCTTCGTAAAAGCAGGCTATCGAATATGGTCGTGTGCAGTTCGACCGCCTGCATTAAACAGCAGACCTCTGAGCGTAACATCTATCTGTTGGAGCTGCTACTGGTTGAATTGTGCTGGGCGGTTGTTGACGCGGGGTTCCCTACAGGATCCGTTGGAATAACAGTGGTGTTGATAAATCCTTGGGATGGTGGAGCAAAAGTACGAGCTTGCTCGAGGACTTTGTCTGCAGCCCCTGCGCAGTTATCCAGGGTCTGACCTTGTATTAGAACGGCAAATACGACCCCAGCGTACGGCGGAAGCAGCTGCGTCCATAGTTGGCGCAAGACCACATCCTTTATGAACTTTGTATCTACCAATGAACACACTTCTCGTAGTTTTAGTTACGGGGTCATATCTCCCACATGAACTTTGGGGAGAACGTGTTTGTTACTTTTCTTTTCCGACGTTGTCAGGAGCTTAATAAGGGCCTCTCGGGATGTGCCATACGGGTTGGGATCCGGTGGTCTCATACCGACATCCCGGATTTGTGGGCTCCTATTAGATATGCAAGCCTCCTGGGAACTAAACTCGGGGGTAGCGATGAACACCTCCGGATCTCCCGGCATGAAATGTGGTATTTTCATGTGCACTGCCTGACACCCCGGTTCATACTCGGGCTTAAACCCTCTATTCATAGTGAAATGGGTGCGCTGTGGAAACAAAATAGCCCGGAATTCAAAAAGTTTATTGGCAGCATCTGAAATACGAAATCTTGGAACACGTGGGAATGAAAGCCGATCGATACCATGATGACGATTGGAAAACAAAGAAAAAAACCGTTGGGCAGACCAAAAAATTTGCGTGGTTGAAAATGCTCAGTGGGTACATGTAAATGCGGCAAAAATTGTAACCAACGTTAGATCGAGTATATGGCCAACGAAAGGAAGAAAAACTACCTTAGACGTGACCTGGCTGGGTCACTTCTTTGGGAATAATCAAAAATTATGATGTGAATGGGCTCAATAGTTGTTGGTGGGCGCACTCTTGCAGCTTCTACGGTCGAATTCGTCGAGAAAGTCAACGAGAAAAGACCGTAGAGTGTCAACCTCGTGAATTCTCACAGGGCCTCAGTACAGAGACTGCTAGCTGGCGTGTGCTGAGAAAAAGTGTGTCGGAAGTAGAGCTTGCAGTTGCTTCATGAGAGGAACTTGCGGTCAAACAAGCGATAGACGGGGTGTGATCAGCTGATCACTACATCATTACTCACCTTTTGTTGTTTGACTACCACAAGAGCTGGCTTGTGATCTTCCTCTCCTGAGACCCGTTATCTGTACTAGACTTGCGCATTGTGTTTGATGTATTCGCTTTTTGCTTCCCGTGCTTTCCCTGTCCAACCCTCCTGCCTTAGCGCGGCCATCGAAGTTTTCTATCACACTTCCCTACTCAATACATCTACGCCTTCTGGCAGAGTGATTGATGGTAGTTCTTCCGTCACTCTTTGGTAATTTTTAGATCCATCCGGATAGTTGATGGTTGTCATTGCCTTTATTCGAGCTTTCTCAGTGCACGCCTGCTGTCCAGCTTACATTATTGAGGGTGCTGTTCCTCTGTTTGTTGAAAGATGAGACTCTCACATTCGTAACAGGTTCCATCTTTTACCGTGCCTTTAGAACAGCTCTTCCTCTGCACCTAGCTTCATCTGCCTCCTATCGTTTGAAATTGAACCTAATCGATTTTTCACCGGCAGAAAGCCTAACCAATCTTGTACATACTACGAGTTTCTGGCTGATAGAGGTGTTTGCCCGTATTATGCTGCACAGAACGTTAGAGAATTCAAATGGCGAAAGTCTCTATGACTGGGGTACGCCAGTCATCCCTTTGATAACTTTCGGCAGTAATTGAAGGAGTACAAGGCTTCAGAAACCTGTGCGGGAGGTGCAGACAGTATTCTGAGAAAACCAAGCGATTTTAAAACGCCACAACAACAGCAAAACTGTGTAGCGAAAAGGAGACAAACCGGAATCGTCGACAGATTGCATCCGTTTATTACATGGAGTACTCTAATGCCGGAGATACTTACGTTCTTCTACCGTCCTCTGTCATCCTTCTATGTTTGTACTTCTGTCTCCAGAGTTTAAACGGAAAACATTCAAATCACGTCTCAGGATTCTCAGGGCTGGGGATCAAAGAAAATCAGCGGTTCAATCAGGAAACCTTCAGATCAACAATTCTAATCAATCCTGCTTAACCGTGAAGTGCAAGGACCAGTTCCCTTCTCCCGATGGTTGCTTGTAATCGACATTAGGCGAAGAACAGAGGGAGTTTTGCACCAAGTTCATTGGTTACAGCAATGCTGCGGTTGATGTGGGGCAAGAACCGACGTTTAAACTGCTGAAGCTAAGTATTTTAGCGACCAGCTGCAACACGATCACTATACCTAACAACAGTATGCAGACCATTTCGACACGCGCGGAGATGCCGAAGTGGCAGAAGTTACTTCCCTCTTTTGCATGAATGTCACAGCGGGTTTTCAGCTCTACGTGGGTTTTGTATCAGCAGTGCTTCCATCTTTAAGTGTCACACAGTGCCCTGGATTACCAACTTTAGGGATCGTATGGATGGAAGAGGGAGTTCAGGAGTGTGATTTATCATCTTCCAGCAAATCACTCTTGCTCTTTTCTCACTTTGGAAATTTTTGTCACCCAGCGTCACCGAAAGTTAGTAAGACATTTGAGGATTAGGGAAACTTAGTCGCAGATTGCGACTTCAAGATTTCCCTATATTTGATTGTAGCTTCTATGCCGTCGTGCAATAAAGTCCCATTTTTGTGGAATGGGCAGCCACAATGTCCCAGCTACATTTTCTCGATTTTTCCAAGCCTTCCAAACTAACTAAATACATCTGCCTTGATGAAATATAACCGTGTCTCCTTTTTCTGAGAACTGTTGTCAAACAAGCTACGTTTGGAACCTGCACTCGGACACTTTTGTCGTCCAATGTTCCTTGATTGCGGATGCCCCATTCTTTCCCATCTTATCATTTGCCTAGGCTTCCCCGTGCTTATGTTGATTTTTATCCCATATGAAGTGTGAGCAACAGCCTCCCACGCCTTGGCCTCAGGCTTCACCCTCTAAAACATATACCTGCACAAGGTGCAAAATATCTGCACATCATACATCAAGTATATAAACTTTCCCTACGTTGACTCCGGCAGCTGATGACCAGAGCAAAACCAAACGATCTTCTACTGCCCGCACAAAATAGCGTGTGATCCGGTAGCCACAGCATCCAATACAGTCCTCTTGAGACTATGTAATTTCGTATCTAAACCTAGCAGTAGTCCCTACAAACACCATGTCCATTCCTCAAATTGTCAGGTGCATGGTCTGTTATCGCCTTAATAACATTCCTCTGAAGTTAGAAACATCGAAAAAAGGTGCAAACCGGAATTGCTTATAACTTTATGCTCGACCTCAAGCACCCGCTCGTAGTCAGGTGTTGAACCATGACCGAATTTTTACCACGATCTGGGGAAAACCCATCTACTTTTTCCTCCCCTACTATCACATCAAAAATCTGTTCAACCACCTCCCGTTGAAACAAATGCTGTCAAGTATCAAGCCCTCCTCACACCGTGACCTTATCAGCTTGCTGCCGTTGATATAATACCAAAATTATGGCTTATTCCCGTCAGCACATGCCCTCCTGGCTTCTGCTGAAAACACTTAATTTTAAAGTCCTGTCAACGGCATTATACACGTGCAACCGAAAGCCAAAATGAAACCTTACCAGTGCCGTATTTAAACACCATCTGCCATCATGACCCATAGCTGGAACCATTTCCAG
The DNA here is from genome assembly GCA_948099385.1 of Fasciola hepatica. Classification (NCBI taxonomy): domain Eukaryota; kingdom Metazoa; phylum Platyhelminthes; class Trematoda; order Plagiorchiida; family Fasciolidae; genus Fasciola; species Fasciola hepatica. Next base: position 2,394,152 of record CANUEZ040000060.1, on the reverse strand, counting down.
CTGGCCGATCTCCCCATGAATTCCGGGCCTTGATTACTCCCCTGAGGTTGTAATCGTCAGATTTCTATTGATACTGTAATCATAACCCCCATCTGGAACATCTTCCAGATTGCCACATCTCCGGTCTCCTTCCAGATCATGCTGGTTGCTTGGTTGGCAGTCGGCCCACTAGGCATTACTCTCGGATTACTGCATAGACTAAACGAACCTGACCTATCGGACTGGACTATTTTCCAGGCTTGATGGCCAGTGTTCAAAACTTAACTTCATTCTGGCCGATGCTATGTGGACCCTTTTACATAGCAGGCCTCTGCGATTACAATAGTGTTACTCGGGTTACTAGACCATAAAGATTTCACCAAAACCCCAAGGGATGATTCCCAAAATCAGCGACTTCACTCACTGGCCCAACAATGGCTTCCAGTGTGTCCTCTTATCCGTCATTATGGCTCCCAAATTTTATTATCGCCGTTTCATTTTAAACCTTTTTTCCTAAATCGCAAAACAGCCCAACCTCAGTCCATTTTTGCCGGCTACTTAGTCTGTTTCCTCAGGGAAAGCCAGTCGCGCCTGATAAGCCCGCTCATGCTCGGGAATTAGTTAGTGACCCTCCGTCAGTGGCAAATACGTTCTCCACAGAACAAAATGCCAGTCACCGGCTACTGGCCGAAACTCCTCTACATTCTTTTCTTGCATATACAGAAACTTTGTCCTTATATCCAATGATATCTTTTGCCGCCTCGGGTCTGATTCTTTGCAAATCACTGAGCTGAAACCATTATTGAGTATAATACACTTTCCTTAAACTTTATCAAAGCTTTCACCAGCAGCTTTGCTTTTGGCGTACTCTCCACAATGCCAAGCTCCTGGAGTCAAAACAGCTTCGAACTTCCCGCGTAGGCAGTTTGTGCTTCGGTTAACTCAGATGCTGTCTAGTCCAGTCGCACTGTCGCTGAGAAGTACAAAACCGACCTTTGATACGTGTGAATAATTCATACTGCTCTGATAAGCTGTACTCCGTGATGATGCCTTGAGCAAGAGTCTTTATCTCAGTCGAGAAATATACCTTCATTGTTATTGTTATTAATAATTTCACTTCGGATTCGGTAAAAGCTGAAACAACAACATGGAAGACCGTTCATTAGTTCGGAATAAGGTAGGTATCGGGTTGCGCATTTTTACAAATTTCCAGCGTACTACTTTCATAACAGAATACGGAATTTTAAAAATCAATGGGCAATCAATAGTTTCGACAAGAAGAGTGAACAACTTGGTAATAGACTAAAAAGGGGACAAATACTAACAAATGGAAGAGGATGGGTATCTATTTCAAGGGATCTTTTCATAACGTGAGCTTGGCCCAGAGAGCCCCCACTTAGGCGCAGGTTGTTCGGCACGTCATTTATAATAAGGTGGCCCAAGGTTGGCCCAACTTGTCACTGGAGGCTGCACTTGAGGGGGCTATTGCTCGAAAGAAGAAATGGGCCGCAATCAGCGGAGGTGAAGACCACTGTGTGCCCAGAAATTTTGATTCTTCTGTGGGCTTCTGCGGCAGAGGGACCGACTGTCCGATGGTCACTTCCAGATTTCTGGGTGCTCTGAGGGGTCAAAGCCACATGCAGGTTGGGGTAAATTTATTGGTTCGTGGACCGCAGTAGATAAAAGGTTCCCCAGCGACGCTAGATTTAGCTATTACTTTTTGCCTTTGCTCTCGGTTCGACGGTATATGCTTACCGGTGGTACAGATTAGGATACCGAAACGGCAGGATGTCGGGCGCTGTTCCTTTTTGAGGATGAAGGCCGTCAGCCGCTATGAGCATACCATGGTAGGTCAGAATAATTTATCCAAGGGAGCCATAAGTCAGTTCTATGAAAACGGGAAACACTCGGGGTAAATTTTGGCCAACTATGAATTATTCCTACACAATGAGCGAAAAGTGGGACAACCTGTTATGTGGCCTGTAGAAAACGACTTTGCGGACACTTTGCCGTCTCTCTTGATTTCACTCTAACACATCCATCAGCCGTTCACCTCAAATGTCAGCCTTTTTGTCCCTACTCTTCTCACACACGCAATGCTCTCGAGCTAATTTTCTAATTTGGAGCACCCTCAAAATTCGCCACTGCCCTTTTATTTTACTCCAAAGTCCCCTCCACTAGCATTGTTCATTTCTTCTTCTGTTGCAGGTAGTTTCCGCCTACTTTTATCTTGCCACTTTCTGCGTTTTATTTGAACCTCGGTGTTAGGACGCTAATTTATGTGGCACTGACCTTCGTTCGTGATTCATTCCAAACACATTCACTTTGCACTTGCACGTGCAATACCTGTCCGTATCACGCTCTGCTTCGCTCTCCTCTACCAATCACACACAGCTAGCTCCATATGTGACCAATGTCGATTAGGTGCTTTTATCCGATTGACATGTTTACTCTTGTGCTTGCAGAACGTTCGGCTTGAATACAAGTTGTGCCGTGCATATGCACATTCGTTCTGTTTGCTGAATTCTGGACACAACATACGTTAACTATTTTGATTTCCTGCGGCTGTTTTGGCCCTTCGCTTTACCTTTTCCTTTTCAAACTTTTGCCACATCTTCACTTTTTTCGCTGTTCGCAAATTGTGTTATGCACGCAAATACCGGTCTTTTCAAGCATCGTGGCAGATCTTTATGCTGTTTCTTCTTGATAAGTTTCTTTTTCTGGCCTTTTCAGGAGTTTGAATCTTACTCACTTTGTAAAGAACGTCTCACTCACTGTTCTTGATCCAGTTAACGCTCCGAGAACCAATAAGGCGTATATCAGCGGTGTTTCTACAGCAAAGTTACGGCGAAAGGTAGTGAAGTGACAATACTTTATCAGATGCATTCAACGCAAAGTGAAACGTCAATGACCAAAGCCGGAGGCATATTCGAGATGCTAATTAGTGAGCGAGAGTTAAATGAACTAATATGCTGCAGCGAAAGCTCATCCTTTGCGATTTATTCGTTTATATGAAATGGTGACGCTTGCGATAAGAAATGCAGAGAAATTAAGCCGAGTCATCTGAATCCGGTAGAGCTAGCAATTTTTCAGAATATGTGGAAATTGTTTGAAAACGTTTGGCCTGACTCAAAATTCACATAACCACGACCCACTTTTCCGGTGGGGACATTTTGTATTGACGCTTGCCAGAAGGGACCCAGGATACCTGGGGGCCGCAAGCCTCAGCGCTCCAAATCCTGACAGTGCATGCCATCGACCGTACTACCCAGGGATAGGCCGGAGGATGATAGGGTGGATACAAAAGTTTTTTACTTGTGACACAAAAAGCCCTAAACCATTGCTGAAACCTTTGCTTCCTGCAAGTTTAAAAACTCTTATATTTTTGTGGTTGCGTGAAAACTATCCAGATGAGATCGTCAAGGAGATCGTGTGACAAAAGAGCATGACAATACTAAACTCATACCAGAATTGTATCTAAAATGAGTGGCAAGAAAGCACATTGTGAAAATAGTAAAACCAGCTGGAGCTATATATGCAAAATTTGGAATGAAACCACAATAGATAGTCAGACTTGATTCACTTGCTCCACTCTGTTCTCCGGACACGCTTAGAGGGGCTCATCGATCCACACTTTCGGTGAAGGGGGCTTTTATTATTGCTTGTCTCTATGACATTTACTGAGTGGCAGGGAGCAATTTATTAGAATTTTACTTGGATGTTTCCAGTCGTACCTATGGCTAAAGTTGCTCTGTGAATTAACCTTGAACTTTGGGACAAGCATCCACTTGAGTTTCGCACAGTAACCTAAGCCACACCTTTTAAACATAAGGTAACTTCGGAGTACTCCTTTTTTATTGGTAATCGGCCAATTAACTTGTTTCCCGGAGTTTTTAAAGTCTACTGGGCTTGGGTTCAAATTCTTACGGATCTAGTATTTGTTTGTTTTCTAAAGATGCCCACAGACTGAAAGATAGGCTAGTGGACAAGATGAGAAGGCTCAGGGTGCTTATCTTAGCCGGATCTTTAGGGTTTTGTGTTTCAGTTGAACTGTGAGATAGGCGGCTGGACAGCAGTTGATGGTTTATTTTTGCTTGGCTTGCTTGGTATAAACGACTTTCTCCTGGAAATTCCTCGGGAAACCACATAAAATCCTTGTGTATTGCAAGGTTTAATTTCGCCACACTGGTGCTATCACGCAGTTATTCATAGTTCGTCACTCACTTCCATATTTGAGCACTGCGCCGAAAAAGACAACCAATTTCCGAACCATTGAGTCTGGCCACCACCGACAAATTTCGGCGGGCTGCGAAATTCACATTTAGATATACTTACAGATTATTCCACAAACAATCCACTTCCAAAAACACGGATTTTTTTACCAAACCTTGCACGTTTCACAACGCACATCATTTAACATATTTGAACGCGTTTGCTCATATCCTGTTCTTTTGACAAGGAACGTTTTTGGCTTGTTTGGACCCAGCCGTTTCATTAAATTTTGGTCTTGATCAGGGCCGAACTTTGATCCTCGCCTAGCGTTCCTTTTTCGAGCCCTAAAGAGGTTTGTGCGTCTTAACGAAGGGACCGTTTTTAAACTAAGAGCGGCAGATTACGCAAGCCAACATTTTTTTGACTTTCGGAGTTAGTGTGAATCGGGTACTTGCAACCGGAAAGTAGAATAAAGATGACTGCAAGGTCTCGGACAAATTAGACATTTACGGCAACAAAAACCTAAAATCGATATAAAATATAAGAGAGTGCCCGAAATATTCAGTCAAATTCTAGAGTGTTTTGCTAGCAAAAAGGCTGATGCAAAGTGAAATTGGAATAACTATACAAACTGAAGCCAGAAACGGAGGCCTTCATGGAAGAATTGGGAAAACTGTTCCAGCGTGGCGAAGGTGCTTCGGGCTGAGCCATTTGGCATGAAAGGCTAAAGAGACGAATAACATGCTAAAGCCGTCCGCAACTACAGCTTCAGTAACAGTCACAAAACCAGTGTTGTCAGCAGCAGATACCCAGTGAAAACCTGCAGAGGAAGGAGTACGAAGCGGGAAGCTGCCATAGAGAACCCATAAGAAATTACAATATTGTCGGTTGAAAAGAAGACAGCTTTATTTAGAGTGGCGAAGCAGTTTACAAGCAGGGTATCGATGGAGATTAAGCTTGCCAGACATGGATGTGTGGCCTCCAGAGGGTCCCGCACGAAAAGATGCTTTACCTGGCCTCGGGTTGTCATATCAAACGAATGATCAGATGCAGATCTTGGTGCCACCTCAGAGTCCTAGGCCCACTGATCTCAATCCAAGCAAATAGCTCCGGTTAGATTTGCTTCAACATGTAGTTTAGAGCGGTCTTGTAGGGAGAATCTTTCGGTCTCGGGTATCTGAGAGCCAAGCGAAGGAAATTTCGGATTAAATGATAAGGGGCTTAGAAGTTGGATAGTATTTCACCCAGGAAACTCTATTGTGCTACGGAGCAGGATTGCGTCCGTCCACTCGCCATTTTTACTTAGACAACATATGTTTTCATATTTCCAATAAAAAGTCATCCCACTTGTGTGAATCTTCCAAAAGTCGTCTGCCAAATGAAATCCTTGGCAGCTCGCTGAACCGTGATGCAGCAATTACGGATGTTATCCAGTATTCTCGGTCTCAAGCTTCATCAAAACTTCTACGGCTCTTTTCTTTGGCTTTTCTTCTGAGCTGCCGATTCTCGTTTCTGTTACTTCCAAGGAGCTTATCTATTGTTTCATTTGTTCCTTATCTCTTACGACACATCACTCTCCCAGCGCAATTTTCTGTTTGGCATTGCTTAGTCTTTCATCAAGCTCCCACATTAATAGTTGGTCATCAGAGGTCTTCCTTGTTATTTTACTGTTTAGCCACCGCCGGTTCCAAAGTTTTCCATTTGTGATAAGTCAAAGTCCCTTTTGCCTCCTACTTTCTCCCAATAGTTTCCTGATTTCTTCTTTCGAGAGCTCTCAGTTTTTATGGGAGCCCCAGTTCTTCAGCTTCACGGCCACAGAGCCTATCATTCTCTTCCAGTATACACTCTTGGAGTTATTCCTATGGTGTTGGGCATGGTGATAACCACCACGTTGGTCGGCGCACCTCGGGCTTAATGGTCTTCCGCAAAAATGGGCAGCCGCTTCAAGGTTGGCAAATCGCATCTCCTTCGTTCTTGTCTTGAAGTGTTTTTCATGACCCTCCCCGTGGCACAATGGTATTTCTCTAACTTTGGCCCTTGGTACACCCCCATCACTTTCGCATTTTCAGAATGATATCCATATCGCCACAACCACCTTCTTCCTCCAGGCTCCGAATGAAAGTTAATTATTTTGTTCGTTTCACGTGTTCTACACCTGGCTTCTGCCTACAACCACCATTTTTTCAATAAAGTTTAACCTTTGTGTCGCTTTGTACTAGTTGATTTTCTTCTTCGAAAAGCCTACATTGGGTGCTCTCGAATTTTCATTCCGTAATATCCAACAGTCCTTTCCACAAACAATTTTCTTCTCCTCACTGGAACCCATTGCTACTATGACCAGGTCAATCACTGACAACTTTGTTGTTTTTTTTTGACATCTTTTACTCCTATTCTCGCAATTCGTATATAGTTCATCGTTTTGGTTAACGTTGTTCTCCTTGGTCATGCTCTCGAGCGTCGGTCTCGACCGTGGTCGAGAAATATACCACTATCATTATTATTGTTAATATTACTATTGGTAGTAGTATTATCATTATCATCATCACTTACTGTCCGCTTTCTTTGCACCAGTACAATCGTCACGGGGGTTCTCTACTTGCAGAGTATCGCTGAAGTCTTCCAGCAGTCACGGATTCGACTGATGGATGATCAAACCCACTACCGGTCCAGCTGAAGCCCTACACTACACTTCTTCAGAGAATCACCCTGGCCATGCTGTCTGCATGAAAGCATGACCGTATGGTGCTCGCACCGTCATAACGAGGTTTCTAAGGTTTTTAGTTAGATTTATGCGCACGTAAGTGAGTGGGTGTTCAAAAGAGCGTACAACTGAATGACCGAAATAGATAAGTGTAAAAGTAACATAGTCATGCTGGCCAGAAACGAGTGGTAAAGGCCAAGTGGACCAAATACATGAGCAGTTCAGACAGAAGTGACAAAACTCTCGGGGAATCACGCAATATTCATGGATATTTTTAGAGTAGAGCACCTGAACAAAACAATCTGGTGTATCACTTGCATACAGTTTGTAGACCAAATGATGGTGACGATTGCAGGTCGCAACAAAAGGTACCGTTTTCTTAGAGGACAGAGGAATGGAGTTGAGAAGATTTACCAGGGATGTCAAAAGAAATTTTGCATGCTACGAAGAAAAATAGATGCTTTACAGTGTGAACAATCAGCAACCAGTAAATTTTTCAAGGAGAAGCAAAAAGAGGTGAGTGGCTTGAATTTTTACACGCGGAAGTTATTCGAGCACTCTGACTGAAGCTGGGAAGTAAGTAAACTGAGGGCTAGTTGGTTTAGCTTAGGTCAGTTCGCGATGAGCTTGGAAGTTAAGTAGATTAACATCCGGTTAGAAATTAGAATCAGAAATGCGACGGATATCTGATAAGATAGTTAAGTGAAAATCAACCGGTGAAACTTGGAAAGTGCAGATGGCTTCGCTGCCGGGGACGCTAGGGGAAGTTTGACCTGAGATTATCTGGAAATAATTAAGATCAGCGATAAAATCAGTGACTCAGAGCACAAAAAGCCAACTTGCAGCGGAATGTTTTAGAATAAGCATACAGAGGTAGATGAAATGAATGTCCCCGCGTGAAACGCTGATGGAATAGGGTGGCGGGGGATGCCAAATACTTGAAGTGAGATTGAGCTGACTGTGTAGTTTGGGTTGTTCCGCGACTCACGGCAGAGTAGTGTATATCAGTGACTATGCGGAAGAAAATATCAAACATGCTTTACCGACCGGATAGGATCACGAAAAAGTGAGGAAAACCGAAACTGTCATAAACCGCATGACAATACATCACTGAATATTCTAGAAGAAAGTCTGTCCGTGTCCGCAGGGGAAGGCTGATGTGATGTCACTCGAACTGAGCATTAAACAAAGGACCTTCTCTTACTTACGAAGTTTGAGATAAGTGTATATAGACAGTGGGATCTTTGTGTGTTCCGTGGTAAAGGGTCCAACAGCTCAAGAACAGCATCATGGGGCTAACGGGCAGTTAGAAAGGGGAAATAGGGAAACGTATGCCAGCGTACCAGAAATGCGCGCACCGGCCAAAACACGTTATTTTAGAAACAGACCAGAGTAATGCGCTTGCGTCCATCAGGAATGTGCAGCGGCTTTTTGTACAGGTAGAACAAGGCACAGATGCCTGTGGATAAGGCTGCCGTTCGCTGGACACCCAACGTGAAAAGTATCTTTGCAATAAGAGCTCGAGGTGCGATCTATCAGAGAATGAGCCAGCACACCTCACAGAGGCCCTGCATACCCGTTGTGCGGATGCCAAATCCGTGGATCCAGCCGTGTCCAGCATCGCCAAGTATCCGGCCTTCCTCCGCATGTCCATTTGTTTACCCAGCATAAAAATACGTCCGGAATCTTTCTGAGAAAATCCAGCCGTAAGGGCAAAGCAAAAGTATTCCGGATTATAATACACAGGGTAGAATGGATGAGCTACATCATTGGAAAATTGGGGCCTGAGAGGCAAATGGGAAGGAACACGCAGTTTGGAGGTTTTATCAGCTGTGAGTTAGGAAGAGGCATCAAATGCAATGAAAAGATGGACTATGTAACCTACAGAAGCAGGGAAAGTAGACATAGTTCTGGAAGAAAGTGGCACGTTAGCCGCAATTTTGAAAAGGGCTCTGAGGACACCAGAGTATTAGAGGTTGTGGGGTTTCAAAAAATCGCCTCAGTGGGACGGAATCTAAGACTGGTTGGAAATGATACAGTACGGGAAGCAAGGTGTAGATGTAAAAGAACAAAACATAATGGAGGTAGGAAGCTTATGGGGGACAAAACTTGCGAAGGTAGTTGGACTGGCTTAGAGCCTGTCGGCAATTATTGGGTCGGTGATTTTTGAGACAGTTGATAAGACTTAAAACTCTAGGTCCCCCTTATGTGCTTCATTGTCCAGCACTCAAGTCATGGATGACTGAAATGCACGGTCAACGTTCAAGTGTGCAGTATGCGCGCGGGAAAGTGGGAACTTCTTTGGGATGTCTGAATGCTGACGAGCAGCATGTTTCAGAAGTTAAAGTAGACGGGGAGGGAATAGTTTAACCACCGAGCCGAGTTATCTATCGACATTATTTATTATTGTAATAATATTGATAATAGTAATAATATTATTAATAACAGTTTATTTCTGGTAGCCCCAAGGCATGCTGCAACGTTAGACCAAACGGGATTATTAGAAGTGGGATCCGAATTACAAGAGGGTGATTCCAGCATGTGCACTCCATATGGTGTAGGAGAAAGTATTTAGGTTACTCTTTATGATGAGGCCGTCAAATTTGAACTCAAAGTCGGGTGGCCAAGCCGGCCAAGTCCAAGTGGGACTGGTGGAATTAGTAGACTTATACTCATATATTACAAGAAGGAGGGCTGCGCAACGAAAGAATCGATTAGAATTGGCGGAAAGTTTGCTCATCTTGAGGAAAATGAATTTACCAAGGGAGACCAAAACCAGCCTTAGCGCCTTGCGCTGTATGGAACGGCTTGGTATCGGAAAGGAAAGGAGTAAAACTGCAAACAAAGAACAGAAGAAACCCTTCGAAGATTACCCTTTCATTTTTTGGCGACCGAATATTGGCTGAGTCATTTAAATACCTAGTGAAGGACTGACCTTTGAAGAGAGGTTGCCTAGGTAGTGTTGAAAAAAATTAGCGAATGTAATTGTGTTTTCGTTGAGCAAATTGTTTATTTCCAAAAAAGTGGAATATGGCGCTTTATTTGACAAATTATACTACCTCAAAAATTGTTCACTGCTTCTATATGAATTTCCGGCCGTTCAGTTCAATTTTGTTTGTCTTGTGATCAAATCCCTACCGTTAACGACCTCCGCTCAGTTCTGGTCCACTCGATCACCCATCACTGATATTCACTTCGCCTGACAGTATTATTGCTTCCATTTCTATGCATATTTAAGAGTTTCTCAATACAAATCGATGTGCAATTATAAGTCTATTTGCGGAAAATAGGCCATGTCGACCTCAATTACACTACTTGATATTGCATTCAAGAAGGCTCCTTCAAAAGAAGGTAGTTTTACTTGCAACCGACGGACACAATGAGGATTTGATTTGATTCGCTGATTTTGTGGGGTAGGGGGAAAAAGATAACGAACATAAAAGTACGGAGAAAAACTTGGGTCTATTACGCAATATTGGGCTTAGACGGGGAAGGAGGAAGCAGGCTTCGACCGAATCACGAATGTCCAGTGACCTGGAGGTGAGTGAGTATATATATGTAGACCGGAAATTTCTTTAGACAAACATCACTAGCTGGCACTTAGCTCTAAGCAGTTTGTATGTTGTCCGATGCTACGGGGCCATGCTTTGTTTGTTTTCTTGCTGGAGGGTCAATCGGTTTCCGCAAACTGAAAACATTTTTGACTGCTCTGCTTGGGTTTGATTGAACCTTCATCTCCTCAGCCAGTATCGCGTCTGATGTCGCTCCCAAACGTAGATGAGAACGACACTGTTTCAATACAAACCGTCCCTCACCTATTTCAGTGACTTGTACCGTCTTTTTGCACGCGTCGGAACTTTCAATTTGTTGCCCGTTCCATAAGCCTTTCTCGGGATCAGTCAGGTACCTGGTGTCCGGAATACTAAATTGGTGAGCCTCTGGTCTTTTTAATTATTTTGTACACTCTTGAGTACCGGTTTATCCTTTTGTCAAATTCGGTCGATCGTAACTCAGTTTTTTACACAGTTTTTTGCGTTTGTCTCACCACATCAGATTTTTCACTTTTTGAGTAATTTCAATTTACTAGACAATTTGCTATATGATGGACACTTAAATTTTGGAGCTGAAGCAAAAGCATTTGCCGTTTTGTTCGCCGGTTTGAGGGAAAGTAGCTCTAAGGCCTGGTTCTCTTAGTTAGAATCAACTTTCGCTCTGCGCAGTGTGACTACGAATAGTAGTAGGCTTCTATACCCGGTTTCAGTTCTTTTTCCATACTTTATCGATGATGCACAAGATGTGTTGCAATCAGAAGGACGGCGATGCTGTATGGACCAATGTAGTATTATCCAGCATAAAGTATCGCGGAACCGGGACAAGTGCCTGGCACAAGAGGTACAGCTGTATTCCGTATATGACGCACAAGTGTGAACAGTATCAGTGTAAGTGAACAAAACAGAAGTGATCAGACTTTCAGGGTCATCTAGACGTGAAACCGGACTGTCAATTTTTCTTGCCTTCCCCATCATTTGAGCCAGGTTTTGGGCCATTCCACGCGGATATCTTTACCCACTTTTGGGTACAGCATTGTCAGAGACTTTAGTTGCACCACCCCAATGTGAACTTGTGATCTGTTATCGCGAAATGTCAATGTAAGCCTTTACCAAGAACCTCCGGTTCAAACCTACCTAAAGTTAGCCTCAGCAACCAGTCTATAAAGCACTTACTGATTTTCGGCTGAGTCTCGTCATTTAGGTATCAACCCGTACCTCGTTGTGAGTTGTTATTTCAATGACCTTATAGGTTATTCCGTGCTTAGCTTGGCTTCTCTATAGTGAAGCTTAGCCTAGATACTCGAAAAAATTCAGTAATTTTTTTGACACCCAAAATCCCTCGAGACTTTTGCTGGAGCAATCATCCAAGCAGCACGTTGTCCCAACCTTTGGAGTAAGCCAGGGGCATGTCCCAAGATTAGTTTTCATGGTAAGAGGATGCTATTTGGTAATGGGCTTACTAGGATCATATCCGTATGTGTATATTTTGTAATCTTAAGGCAACCTCCTTGCAACCTGTTTTGTTTCATCACATCACCATCAGTGGTGAACTTTACAGAATCTTGTTCAGTTGCGACTTCATCTGTCACGTGACCGTGGGCGGAGTTTCTCTGACACTTGTCCCCCGTGTTTGCCGTGAGATTTGTACAAACCGTGTTCACCACATCACTTAAACATCTTTGTATTTGCGCTAAGCGGCACGCCTGAGGATGGCCCAAAGCATGGGCAACCCCATTAAGTAAACTCGGGGCAGACCTGGTGTAAGCTCCAAGATTGGTACCTCTTGGGGCACTTTTCGTGAGCGACCTTCATTTCGACCTGTTTATCAGTCTCCAATCAGCGACAAAGAATATATTCATCATAAGTATATGAATAGTAACTTACTGAGCATCTGCTCGCGTTTATTTATATCTTTGCCCTTCTCTCTATATATACAGGTATATAAAGATGTATAATATGATACAACATCGTTTTTGCGGGAACCTTGAGTACCTGGCACACCCATGTTTATTGTGGATGGATGTCTGTGTTCAATCATCATTTTCGGATTTACAATCAATAAAACTTGGTTTGGTGTTTTCCTTTTTTCTGTGTTTGCAACGGAAAGCTCACTTACATGGACCATCAAAGCGAAAGGAAAAATTACCGTCGGCTTAAGTGGACGTTTAGTATTCTACCCCGTACTGAATGCTGCGAGGCGTCTGTGTGGTTCAATCAGTATCGATGTCCGAAGGTGGAGTCCATGAGTACTCAGATATTTTGGCACAACGTAAAGTTTATTATATCTAGAGTCCATGGTAGCCGTATTAACTAGTGATGGGGTTTCGGATGGAAGTCGGCCACTCCTTCCGTACTCCTCATCAAAAATGAATTTACAAGACTCAACATCAGACTTGACGGCTGGTGTCGGTGAGTATATTTTTTTTGGGACTATATACAAAGCTTTTTTCGAAGATGTCAACTATGAACTGGAAAACATTAGGTCCGTGAAGGTCAACATGGAATGACAGCTACCTTTGTTTGTGGACATATTTGATAACCGAAAACTGACGATGCAGAAAAGCAGGAGTTTACTGAACTTCATCAACCAACTTCTGCCCAAAGTGCCGAAAGACCCGAGGACTCTGTCGCACATAACTTTTTTCTCGTAAGAAAAAAGTGCTATTACTAAGCGTGTTTATTTAAACTGGGCTCCTCGATCGTCTACAATGATCAATCAGTGGTCTGGCGTTGGTCCCGCAATCCGTCGATTTTCAGCTGAACATCCACGCGTCGTCTACTTATGGCTCTTTTACTATGTATCAGTGGCCTATTCGGGCATTTGTGGTGCGTTTAGGATGTCTGGCGGTGTTCTCGGTGGGCACTTCTAGCGGTTCTACGAAGCCACACCTGACAAACATGTTTATGGAACACATGACATTAGAATTGCCAGACATAAATGATGGCGGCGTGGGATATTGATATCATGTAAACTAGCATTAGCATTATGCGACACACCAGCCCGGGATTATTTTCGTCAAGTTTATGGCACCAAAGGCTACTTTGAGCGTGACAAATGCATACAGCGTGGTATGCATATTGCTGGGAGAATACTGTTTCCAGTGTCGGACGCGCAACTGCGTACGGATGCGAACTTTCGTCGCCTTATGTATAGATGTCACCACATTGGAAAAAGCCCGTTTATACTGAGTCCAGATAATATGGTGGCTAATTTTCTATTGGATTAAATGCATTTGGTTTGTTTGGCTGTCACTCGGAAGTTATTGAGCGCATGGCTGAAGAGCAGCCGTGCAGAAATTTTCCTCTTCAGCCTCGCGGAAATCGTATTATTCGAAGTCACTACCACATCCCCTGTAACTTTCAGCGCCTGTGCCGTCACACTCAGGATTTGGAATGGTAGAAAGCGCCCGAGCACAGACATTACCTTTTGTGCACATACCTCGTTTGTTTGTTAAATATGCCGCTTGACGAATACTACAAGCATTTTTTGCTGTTATCTACTTCCATAAACATATTTTCCCATCTCCGTTTACAAATCACTTATCTTCGTTTTGCTTGCAGATTTTAGTAATTTTCGTCCAACAGATGTCTGTATTATACGGCCTGGAGGATTTATTCTATAATGTGCACTGTCCAACACATTTGTCGGGGGAGGTCCGAAAACAAGGTGTGTTGGAGCACTTCTCCTGTTTCCCGTTTGAATCACATTTTGGAAAACTGAAATCATTTTCAACGGGGCCGGCCTAACCAGCTGGGCAGTTGTATAAGAGTCTGCACGGACTGGATGCCAACTACAAAACTATAACTGCAGAAATCCTCATGGATGATTTGTCCCTTCCAATATCTCGCATTTCCCTTGGTAGAAAATTTGCCGTTCTAAAAAATGTCTTATTTTTAGTGGATGAACCGAACAACGTCATTGTCATTACCGGACATCCTGCAGGGATTGTCAGTTTCTTGGTGGATAAAGTTTACTTCGAATTCTTCAATTTACCAAAAGATTTTCTCACCTACGGGTTAAGATCAAGCCATTGGTATATCTTGGCTGTAGGCTATTATGATTTCATTTTGCACAAAGCACCGATTCACACCGTCATGTGTAAATGTATTCGTGTATGCATTACCCCTTACACTGTTGCTGTTCCCCTCTTACATACATTTTTGTGAAAATACCACATAAAGCATTATTTTTTCCCGCGCAACTTTTTTTCGGAAATCCGCAAAACGATCCGGTGAGATTGCGTAGTGCTCGTTTGGTTGCGGGGCGAAAGTTTTTCTCTTTTGTCGTTTGTGTTCACGTAAACCGTTTGTATTTTGCTTTTTCTTTCTGTCGTCCTTTGTTTGGTTGGTGTCAATGGAAGACTCGTAGTGGCTTTTACGAATGGGTGATCACTCACTCGTCAAGGTTATTATATTCTCCGTCTATATATTTCTGTACTTACTTAAATGTGATCAAGTCCCTGATGGATGTTCGCAAAGGAAAAACTTTTTCGTAATGCACGTGGCTGCTTACTTCTCCGACGAAACTTCATACCTGTGGTGCACAATAATTTGATGGCCGACGAGACGCACTTTTTTGTCCACGAACGAAGAGTCCCCCAGATTACAGGCGTTGTTTACTATCAGGAAAGGCAGCTCCGGATTCCTGCTTGGATTGCCACTTCAGGCCGATGTGCTATACAGGCAAGCCAGAAGCAGCATAACATTTGAATAGACAAACTTGAGGACCTAATGTTTCAAATTTGGGGACTCCTTGTATCTGACCATCACCTGCTGGCTCAGTCAAGTTCAGCTTTCGCAGGTGAAACCGAAATGCATGCATACTTTCCGCAGTATCACTTTACAATAAAGATGTGAATGACCAATAAAATTCACATACCTAGGGGGTTTTCATGGAATTCTCTTCCCATAAGTGTCCTCAGGCGATGCAAAGAGCCGCAAAACCAATTACTCTGGACTTACCACCCTCCTCACCGCCCATTTTAGAACGTCTTGAGGGAGTACAAAGGTGAATTTCTAATGAGCACAACCGAATTCTGTGTTAGTTCTCCTCAATTATCTTTGCAGCTCACCATATCTTCACGGGCTAGCCCCCGAGTGACAGTCGCATCCCCAAGGTGATGATACACTTTTGTTCCATATCACCCATTTAGTTACGAGAAGCGGCTCAAGCAGCTCTACTCAAATGTACCTGGCCCCTCACCTGCAACGGATACTGTGCAACTTCATATGTAATGCCGTTACATTTTTTTAGTAAACCAAGAAAACATTCTGCTCTCCATAGACAACCTTACAAGAAGTTTGGACAGACTAAGTGCCTCCATAGAATTCCTTTCCACCACTTTCGGGGCGTCATGTTTACGTGCTGTACGGCAGCCACCCACACTTGTGAACAGTTTGGATGAATTTCACCGTTTACGCGACAACCTGAGAACACCAGAAGCTTTCAATAGGAAGGGAAGGTAATACTCGCGTAGGTGACAAATATAGGTTACAAAAATGGGGCGGTACGCAACTAAAGATCTTTGGGATGCAGTTAAACAAATGCCATCTGCCGTGGTCAGGGATGACGCCGCAGTGAAGTGCAGCTGGCTGAGTAGCAGCAAGAGGATAGCCTTCCGCGATCATAGACTCATCAAACTAATAAGAGGTGTATCAGTTAATTAGTGGTCACGCCGCTTACTAGACTCTGTCAGATTCAGTCAGTTTTTTGACAGGGAACCAAGTATCAACATCGAAAATGAAATCAAAAATTAGTTCCACAACTCTCTCGATCACGGAGCAGGTAGCAGATGTAATAGGCAAGCACAGTGAAACAGAGTTGCCCCATTTCACACTTGGGGTTAGAATGAACAGGCTTATTATAGGGCTAACATATGAAGTACTATAACCTTTCATTGAATTACATTGGGATTCCGCGTTTTTCCCGTACGCCCCTTCAGCTATCTGCATCAACTCTGTAACTGTAAAAGTGTAGCAGTTATATGCAAGTATATGTTTCTCGTTATACATTGACAGACTGCTCCATTACCAAATTTTAAAGTAGATTCATCCCCTCTGTTCATCTTGCAAGCGTCGTTGAAAAATGCCATGCCGCCTAATAAAAATATTTATATCGGATGCCATTGTCACATTATACATAATGGTAGAGTGATTTACTGGCTGTTCTCCAATAACAGTTCACTTGTTTCTCATATATGCGGATATAGCGACCACAGACAACCGGATCCGAGGTTCAACGTTAGTGTTCTTTGATGGATTTTCGCAAAGTTGTACAAAATACTTATTCAGTTCAAGTAAATAAATTTCTTGTATTACGAATTCGGCTTTCAATTTTCAGTTATGAGTTCGTCAGATATTTGTGTATGTGGGATGCGTATGCAAATGGCCAATTAAGAAATAAACACTAGTAGTAGGAACAAATTTCGTTCAGCGCATTACAAAGGCTGAGACTAGACCCCGTACGCCCCGAATTTGTCCCATGGGGCTGCTCAAAGGTTGGAGCTATCCTCGTGTTTGACCCAGGGGGCTAACCCTATGTCTGCCCCATGGGGTAAACTCGAGGCTAGTCCCACGGGGTAATCTTGGGGAGTGCTACTTGAGCACTGATATTTCGGCTATATTTGAAATTTGAGCACTCTTGCTCTCAATCTCTCTCCTTGCAAACTGTTGCGTATCAAGCGCGTCAGCCTCAGTCAATGGAAGCAAATATATCTGTTGAAAGAGAGACTTGGTGATCTATCTACACACTTTTCTTTCTGAAGTGTAGAAGCCCAATAAAACCTTTGTTCTACTAAGATAAAACCTCCACGCCCTCTGAAACCTTGGCTGCCTCTGTTTCAGACTATAAAGAATGTCTAAGTCTGTATCTAAACGTTACTGTCCGCTTGGTCCAAAACGAACCACATTTTCTGTATCACCGGTCGATTTATAGAGCCGGGCCAAATATAAACTCAGTGATTAGGGAGAGACGATAAATGATTTCTGTGGTGAATGGCAATCGAGCGAGTGCGCTTTATCAAAGATTTCTTCACTGACAGTCACTGCTGAACCAATAGATCAAGCTGACCCCGAAATCTCATCCATAGCCGGCCGTTATGTGGATGCAGTCCCCTTGTAGACTCACAGAAGAATAGAGAACTCTAACAGTGCAATAGTTCTGAATGCCCCGGACGGACTATCAACACGGTCTGTTAAAGCCGTTATACTGAAAGCATAAAAGATGGCTCATCTAGTGTGCCGCTTTATTAGGCTGCGAAAACGGTCACCACTATACCCCCGCCCTCTTCTTTCAGTTTCCCAATCGGTTACCAACCTTTTAGTCCATCAGTAACTTCCAGGGGACAGCGAAAGCTGCGTCATTTAAAAACACCGGAACACGCCAAAACATACTCCCTACAAAGGAAGATGATCCGCATGCAGAAAGCCAACTCAGCGCCTCCCAAAGGCCCTGATCCAAATGGACCAGTAGCTGCATCATTGAGCACTCCTATGAACAGAACGTCAACCAGAACATCTACCAACACCAAGGACACTTCGGCATCAGTAGACCTTCATCAGTTCATCCCTTGGGATATTATGCAAGCTTCGCGCAATTTATCCCGGGTTGCGGCATGTTCTTCTTCTGACAGGCCGGACAGGCCATCACAGAAGTTGCTGGTAAACACACTGGGCGCACGCTGACTGTGGTTAAAACCCAGAACATCAAGTACGTGGTACAAAAAGTATAGGCATTACCATTGGTGCGTCTGAAGCCAACTGCGACCGCAGACTTAGACGAAGCCGCATGTGTCGCCGACTCAACCACCGGGAAAACGTCGGCGCCCTAACTCCCCATGTGCTGCGTCCGCTAGATGAAGCGGCAAAAACCAACTTCATCAAACCCGCAATCTCATATTTTTGGGGTCTTCCACAAATTTACCCAGCAGTTCTCTCTCTTCGTTCAGTCACAAGACAAACGATCTACCAGTAACATCACTTCTACAGTCCAGTAGGGGGCCTCACTGTATGACTGCGACAATACATCCGCTTCTAATTCCTGGAACTGCGGTGACCAAGCCAGGTCAGCACAACAAGGGTGAAACCAACTGAACTCCTAGCAACTACTAACAGCTATCGACCTTCCCTCAAGTCACATACCGAGTCATCACATCACTTAATAAGTCTCCCTATTCGGACGCCAGTCTTGGAGTTCAGGCGGGCACTGGGCCGTACATCCACAACATAGGCACCTCGCTTGCGTTCCATCTGACTAACAAGCCTGCAGCCCTTATAAGCTCACAAACCCCTTTCACGTTAGAGGCCCTTTTGAATCCACTAAAGACAACCCAACTCCAGTCGGTGTATCGCTCGCCCCCATTATTACTTTGACTCCCTCTCCCATGGACAAATCCTCTAAATCCCTAAGATAATAGCGCGAAAAATAATGGCTAGTATTTCTTGGGCACATTCCACCACGGCTTGTGCCCCACCTTTGACCACTCCGCACGTCAAAGTTGCCGGTTTCCCATCCATTACCTCTGGCTTCGTGTGAAAATCTGCATCACAAACAGGGGCTACTAAGGGACTACTCTGCTATGGAGTCCCGCAACTCTTACATTATTTGGACAGACGGGAATTCCAAAAACCCAGACATTCTACCATCCTCCACATCCTAAGGGGTTCATCTACTTCGCAATCTGGCACCGCACGACACCACAGCGTCACCAGACCTTCTGTTTCCCAAAGAGCACCATACTACCAAATAGCTTACAGATCAAACCCTCCAATTCCAAGTGTTGATTTGCCGCTCGCATAATGATCTAGTCAGATCACGAATCTAGACTATCCCGCGCCATACAACCTAACTGACCAACCGATTTCCCAAAACCAAATACCAATAACAGTATCTTTCTGGTTCTTTTAATAGCCAATCCGTCGTAAACCAAAGTAGGCACTAACGATATATGGCCACTGGTTCTGATTATGATACAATCTTGATTGCTGAAACTCGGTTAAGCGAATTTACTCGAACGGACCAGATTTCTCTTGCAGGCCAAACTGTCTTAAGGGCAAATAGGAGAAACCAAAGCGCCGGAGGCTGTTTGGCACTTCTCAATTAGACCTTTATTGCAACAAAAATTCATCACCATCTACTCGACTCTATTCCCAACTAACTTTGGGTAACTGTTCACATTCCCGGCTCTCTACCTCATTTTGGATGTGTTCACCTTCCCTCAAGCGAAAATTTCTCTGGACCCCCTCACCTAAATGATGCATTCGATTACCTATCCTTATTGCCCTCAAGTGCGAAGATTATTGCTGGTGGCTTCAATCAATATAAGATAGTTCGGCCATCTTTACCTGCTCTAGCTAACCTTTCACCAGTTGTAACAAGTATTACCGTAGGAGGGTGGGTATGGCATGCCCGCTCTCCTACGAATAAAAAAGGCATTTCAGATCTCATTTTTACCCACGGCGTCCCTCAGGTAGCTGTCTCAATCTCCCAGGGCTTTCCTGGTAGCGATCACAAAACAGTTCACTGCAGTATTCCCGCTCACCCGCAGTGTACCCTGAAATCACCCTGCATCAAATCCCCTCTTCCTCCTGACTGGAAGCTTCTCCCTACGAACATTCGACCAGCCGATTAGAGTGAGCTTTTCCCCTCTGGAGATCTGCAGCACGCCACCGATATCTTCCCACCACATTCTCCATATGTCTTGAGAGGATTGCTTGCCTCCCTCAGCAAAGGAATAATAGGAAATCCCATATCACATCCCCGCAAACAAAGCATGCCAAACTTTAAAATATACATAAAGCCATGCACGACTCTGGAATTCTTATTCAACTTTACCTCCTCACTCCCACTACTCAGGGCTTGGAGAAACCACACTGCTCAACCAAGAACTGAAGACTTTGCGGCACCCAAATACATCTCTTCGACTGTCTTTACTGCAAAGGGCGAGACCCCTAATGCTCACAGATGCATCCTGCACACGAGGTCAGCGGAAAGAGTATCCACCTCCACTCCCCTGTCTATTGCCGAGGCCCTTAGCTCACTCTCTGCCTCAACTATGGCCCCTAATAGCAATGCTGACCCTCTGCCTTTTCCCTCAGTTACCGCTTCAACCCTATCAGTTGTGGACTCCCAGTTATTGACCATTTTCAATCGGTCTTCTTAATTTGGACTTGACGGTTTGCCGCCCACTGCAATAGCCAAATGAGGGCCTGGCTTGCCTTACTAACTACTCAATCTATTTACTCTATTATTGAACTCTGGTCTGGTGCCGACCAACTAAAAACTGTCAGTCATAGTCCTGCACCACAAGAAAGACCCACCTCATTTGGTAGCAAACCACCGTCCCATCAACCATACATCATTTCTCTCTCGGCTAATGGAGGGAATCGTAGAACATATTTTGCAGCATCTCTTTCAGTTGGACATTAATAATCGTCGACAACGCAATTTCCTTCAGTCAAGATCTTGCGCAACTTGCCAACTTGATTTTTCGAATCTCATTACAAAAACGGCAGACTAAGGAATAGCTCTGAAAGCAATTTACTTGGATATGTCAGAGACATTTGACCGCACGCCACACCATCATCTTCTGGCCAAAATCCGATCCTTTGGCATTACTCACTTCTAACTATCTTGGATCACTTCTCGCCTGTCTAACGGTTTTCATGTTGTCTCAATAAATGGACATTGCTCCAGGCTTAGACCGATTACAAGCGGTGTAAGAAAAGATAGCATCCTTAGCCCTCTGCTGTTCCTCATGTATATAAACGACATATTCCTCTCAGTGAGCCATGGTACCCCATTATTTTGCTGATGACATTGAGATTGTCCACTCATTCAGGCCTGGTTATCCCATCCCAGCTATCATAAACATTTCCGAAGACATAACTGCACCCGAGAGATGGTGTTCAACTCGGCAGATGAATTTCTCTGTTGACCAACGTGAGGTGCTTACATTTAAATGCAAGCTACCTTCCGGATCTTTAGCCGTTTGTGGTTCTGTTTCTAGAAAACAGGTTGGTCTAGACCTTGGCTTAGGCTACTCCTACGCATTTATTTCTTCGAATATTCTGCCCTTCAAGTCACCGAGGCCAGAAAGTGCTTGGGTCTAATATTTCGCTCCTTCCGACCTCGAGACCGCATTCTCTCTCTCTCTGTAAATCTCATGCCAGGCCTCCATTAGAACACTGACCGTTGATCATTTCTAGTATGCCCAAGTCACACAGAATTGGTATCAAATCGGTCCAACGTGGTTTTACTAAGCGGCTGATTGGATGGAGCTCTTCCCTCACTTATAAAGAAAGCTGCTTATTTTTTAAACTAGACACTTTAGGGCTTCGTCGTACGAAATCGAACCTTATATTTCTGTAAAACGTCCTTCGCAGCCGGACATATACTTCTTATCCATTGCGTTCTGCACCTGTTTCTAGCTATCCATTATGTTCTAGAACTCTTACCTTTTCAACCACCACTGCCAACACTAGCTTACGTCCATACTTAGATGTATGCAGTTCCACATCCAGCCATCAGTTTTCAAGTTCATTGAGCGAGTTCCTCACGGTTACCCAAACCCTGCTTCTTCTCTATGCAAACATACCCGATGACCAAGCCCATAAGAATGGTTTAGACTTTTGAATCATGCTAACACCAGCTGTCTACGACAGATGAAATAGGGTAAACGTTCTTGGTTTGTCTGTCTTTCACAATGAAAATACCAGTCCCGGAGTGTCACTGCGTACTAATGTTGCATCTCTATATGGACTCCCACTTATCCTCAGCTGGGAGCATCCCGGACTGCATTTCTCTACTTTCATCTTCTTTTCAGACCCTCGTTCATGTGTACCTGCCTCTCGATGCCTTTTGTTACTCTGGAGACCACCACGGTCACTAACCTGGTCTATATTTCCATCTGTCCGTCCGCTATCCGTACGCTACCCAGCTGATGCTCCCTCAGTTACGTTCCTGTATCCTTAAATGTTTGGTCGCCTGATTGTGGATTACCTGATACCCACGGCCGTTTACCCTCACAAAGATCCAGATCTACCTCTTTGACAGGCGCACCTAGGGTGTGCAGGTCGTCTGCAACGATGTGCGGGCGCAACTGGGCTGGTGGATCGCACCTTTTGTCACCAGAAGTGGTTTTCGGGTCGGGTATCCAGCGCACGGCCAGCCTCATCCACCAACACCAGTGGTGGATTGAAAAACAAAATCCCTTGCATTGTACTGCTGCCACCCGTTGATTCCTACAAATTTCCTGAACAAGATCCACCATACACCCGGTCAAGTTCCAAATCGATAAATGCATACATATTAGCCCGACTCAGAAATATACCCTAATATTTGTTACTACTGACATTCATGTCAACCGATCTCCCTTCAATCTATCTGAATTAATCCCACGTTTACCCTTATTATACCTCTTCCAGTCACCGGATTCTGTACCCCGGAACGTGAAATTGTTTCACTGTTCACATAATTTTATTATAAACACCACAATTCCTGACAAACTCTTGAAGAAACCGTTCATCCACTGGGCAGCCCATATGTCACCTCTCCATTTTTCTAGCAAAACCGGCATTCATGTGTCACTTCCCGCCTGCCAACAGTATCACAAGGCATGAACTGGTCCCCCTCCCGGCGCTTCATCAGTGTGACACCAGCTCTTGGTTCCTTTGCTTCCCTCCCCTGCATCTCCTGTTATCCAGTCACTTGCACATCCTGACAGTCGCATTGGTAACGGAGTATCCGCAATCCAGGATGTCCGTCGTTCGATTGCTACCTCAGCGTTCCATATCAGACTTTTTTCAGCATATCCAGCCATGCAATCATCGGATCCCTCCGATAAATTTTCATATGAACTAATTGCAAACGACTCTATCATTCCACTATATGCTCACTTCCTGCGTCCACTTTTTACCAATTTTAGACGCTCCAATGCCATTCGCCAACGAACCCAAACAAATCTACTATTGTATCACATTTCGCTCATCTATGAACTTCTGTCTCTGTTCTATTAAAGTATCATGGTCTTCCACCTGCGTAATAATCCATATGGAGCTTTTCCCATACCTTGAACTGGAAATCAACCGCTCATAATTAAGGCTGCCGTTATTCTGTTTGTTCCCCAAAGTCCCAGGCTCTACCTTCCTCAACGTATTCGGTCCCACCACTAGCTGCGCTTTGTGATGGTTTCCGTAATGTGTTACTTCTAGTTGATTCTGTCAGATATCGAAAGTTTATACCACTATTATACCTACTTCGTTGTAAGTCTGTACCCCTCACCTGCCAATCTTGCAGTCATCTCTGATAAACGAATAATCGAACACCACCTCACTTACCTTTAAACTACTGCCACTTTCTCCATCAATCTTCTACCATTGGGCATCGAGGGAAAATAACACCTTTAAGGCAATTTCTCGGACCCTTCGCTGAAAGTGAGCTATACTTATGCCAAGTTATTGATCGTACAGTTGTTTCCCAAATGCCCCACGTCAGTCACATATCAGCAGTATATCCCGTTCAGCGATTGTCTCCATGCTTTGACAGTATCACCGATGCATCACCTTCGTATGACCTCAAACGATCATCGTAGATCAATCCCTCCGTCCACCCAGTTGTCAACTTTTGTTCACTAATTAACCCAAAACATACCTTTCATTTGAACCGCATTTAACTCACCCGCCAGCTTTTGTCAGTCTGTTTTACCAAATTTCCAGGCCCTGGCATCTTCATGCACCTCTTTATGAATGCTTCTCCCGTAATCTCTTGATGAAGAGTAAATACTAACTCCGAGACAAATGGGGCTCTGTTTCGTTTTCTCAACTACCCTACTCAAGCAATACCTAGCTAATCTGGTATTATATTTTTGCTTTCATCCGGGTCACCTGAGTTATTGGTTCAAGTGGGTATCCTCTAATCACCAGGAATTTCTCGATTTTCTGTCGGTGCTTTTTGGAAATGTTTCTGTTAGTTTACTCTCTCTTGCGGCCTTATATCGATACTATCCGAATAACTGCGCATTTTTACTCCATCCTTGCTTCACCTGATTACGAATCTCTACCGTAAAGCAAATTTAACTCATTACTAAACGATGCGCCCCTCTGACCCTCAATTGAAATATGCAGGGCATTCAATCATGCGGCTACCAAAATCTCTGCACTCTTTTGTGCTGCAAGTATTTAACTGAATACTTAATCATCCCCCCTGTGTCCTCGCTGGTACCATATGGTCATGCAATCAAGCATGCTTCGTGTGTCCCCGAAATAAACCGTCAATACCATTGTATTGTTAGTAAAAGTCACATGCATAGTCCGTCACGAATACCACATCAGCCGGATGCTTATAGTCCTTTGAAGGCACTGGGAGTATTTTTTGCTGATCTTCCGTCCGCAGGTTCTTTGGATACTTCACCAGATTCACATGGTATATCACCGCCTAGAATAGGAGCTTGACTGGGTGAAACAACAGTGGAATTGTTCTCTGACTGACCTTCTATTTTGAACTACACCTGGTGGATATGTCTTCGATGACTGGACAAACCACGACCGTCAGGCATGTTCATCATTTGATTACCGTTTCGTGCCTGATTTGTGCCATCGGACGGCCGCGAACCATTCTCTCTGGAAAAGCTCGCGCTAGCAGAAGAGACACATTCAATACTGGTTCTAAAATAAGGAGGTTTAAATAACTGCCTTGGACTCTTACTGTGATAATCATTTGGCATTGCATCAAGAAACTATCAGCAGTTCTGTCTAGTTTAGTTAAAGACTGAGGATTGACAGATTGTATGGCACTTTGAAGGGTACGAACAAAGTTTTCAGCAAGCCAGTTAGGCAGAGGATACCGGGGGGCAGTATACACATGATGACAACCAGGTCCTTACAATCAACCAACAAGGGACTTAGCAGAGCAATGAGTACCATTATCTGAAACAAGTGCTCTAAGTACTGCTTCCCTGTCGAAGATTTTACGCAGTGCAGTCTGTGCGAGTTTGGCTGCGGGTGACGTTGTCCAAAATTATTCTGGCCAGCGAGAAAAGCATCAACAACAACCAGCGCATATTACTTGCCCAGTAATGGACCACGGTAGTCTGCAAGCACAAGCTGCTATGGTTTGCATGAAACTGGCCACGGGAGCCATTCGCTTGGTTTTGAATGTGGCTTGTGTAAACGTAGTTGGCAGTTCATGATATTATTGATAATACCTGCGTTTAACTCGATCCCCCAGCACATCAGTCGGGCTAAGGGCTTCATTTTGTTGACTCTCAAGGGCCCGGAATGTGGGGCTTGAAGTGCGGCCTATCGAAGCTTCGGAGGAATAGAAATACGATCGTTAAAACGCAATAACCAATCAAGAGTGACCGGAAGGCTCTCTGCAAGTTGAGAAATCTAGAAGTCGTCGCTTTTCATCTTCTCTTCATCCTTGAAGCAAAGCCGAGACCACAGGTGCAAAGAACTGACGGGTATAGTGAATCAAGCCTTCTCTGCGCCCAGGAGGTGGCTGTACCGATAAACCACCAGAGGTACGCGGCGGCGTGGATGTAGTAGCATATCGGGATAGAAAATCTGTCTGCAGCATGTGTTTATCACTTTGATGAACAATATCGTGGTCGTAGGAGCTCAGTGCGATGCTGCAGCGTTGAACTATTGCAGCTGATGGCCGTGCTAGTGATTGTGTGAGGTGATCAACAAATTTTGACCTCTCGTGGTCAGTGACCACGGTCAAATTGGTACCAAACAGATGTTTGTGTGGGCTCTTTACTCCCCAGCAGACCAAAGCCAAAGCCTTACTCTGGATCTGAGAATAACCCATTCCGGCTTTCGTAATTCGCCGTGAAATGCGGGCCAAATGTCGGCCACAGTGTTCCAGGACAGCATCAATGCCTGTCAGAGATGCATCAGTGATTACAACGGTATTATCCTCCAATGGAAAGGATTAAAAACCACATCCGACTTCAGAAGTGCCAACAGATTAAGCTCTGCGTACTCGTGAAATAAGGATCATGAAAAACACCTAGTGGAACTAAGGTCAGACAAGCAGCTAGCTCTCTGAGAAAATTTGGAACAAACCGAGAATAGTGCTGTAATGTCCCTAAAACAACGAAGTTCGTGAACGTAAATGGGCGAAGGTACACCAAGTAAAGGCGATAATAGCTGTGGGTCCGGAGAAATTTCCTCGGAATTATTGGTATACCCCGAGAGTGGGGGCCGTGGAACACCAAAAACACTTGTTCAGATTGATTGCAGCTTTAAACTGGATAAACCACTCTATTAAGCAACCAAGAAGGGAATCGTGGATAGTTTTCGACGAACCATGAACAATAACATCGTCTTGATAGGATCCAAATCCATCAAGACTGACTATAATTAAATTGCGAGGCGGCTGGAACACAGCAGGCAACAAGTGCAAATCAAAAGGTGGGAAGTTATATTGGTAAAGTCTAAGTGGAGTATTGATGACCGTCAACAATCTGGATTCATCATCAAGTGCTATTTGTAAATGTGCTTCCTTGAGGCCATGCTTCGAAAATACTGTGGAACCTGAGAGATGATAGAGCACATCCTCCGGTTCTTCGGTGTCACACGTGCTTTAGATTAGTCTTTTGCTGAGGGTCAACCGATAACCAACAATTGTCCATGGGGTTATTCCATCTGACTTGAGGCAAGTTACCATGGAAGCAGCCCCACTGGGAGATTCCTCTGGATTGAAGGCCCTCTTTTCAAGCATAGATCGTATAGCGAGGCAAACTGCTTCACTGAGGCCAAATGGTATGATGCGCCGTTTGATAAATTGCGGGTTTCTAGACACTTCAAGTCTAATAGGTGGTATATGCATCCCACCAGCAACCTTGGAGCATTGAAGGATAGGGTTTCGAAGGCGAGAAATATAATCCCGAGAGTTTACCGAGGAAATATTCACATGTAATTGACGCGGACTTTTTAGACCCAGGGTAGATGGACCACGATCAGAAATGAGAAACTCGCAAGGGATGGGAGGAGATTTGGAAACATGAATCGGAATCATTCATGAATCCAAAATGGGTAAAAAATAACCCATGATGCCTCGGGTCGTGACTTCAGGAGGCTAAATATGAGCATCAGGGGAAAAGATTCGAGATGAGGTTTTGGAATAGTAGACTTGGTGCTACCCGTATCAACAATAAATTTCTCAGTAGACAAAGTCTGAGTAACATGATAAGAAGGGTTACAGGCAACAACTTAAGCCAGGGAAGAAAGTTCATCTTCAAGGGAAGCTGGGGTGAATCTGGGTTCGCAGTCGTGAAAAACACTCTACTCTACCGGCTAACACACTGTATTTGACCTGTTTTACCACAGGAAAAACTCCGAGAACTCCGGTGTGGACAAGAAAACGGAAGTGCAAGCTTCCACATGAGGCACATTTTCCCAACGACTTCTGCACGGGCGTAAGAGAATTGATCGGACCTCTGGAAATAAAACCACTGGCACTGTAACCTCCGGATCTTTTGAATTGTTGTGAAAATTTTGCCCGTGTTCCTTAGTGGGTTCTGGTTGAACTGAAAAACACCGCATTGTTCACGAGTACAGTTACGAGTCTGACGCCCTGATACTATTTGCAAGTAGTTCTAATGCTCTAACGTGTTTGATCTTTCTGAACAAGTGGTCATTGCTGCAATTCTGGTATATTTATCCCAGCAATTGGACGACGTCGGAGTTGACCACTGAACTTGGAACCTTGAATTTGGCGGTACTTTTGAACACGAACCGTTCTTGTTGTCTTTCCCTGCCGTTTGCGATATGGCTGCTTATTTTTGAGTTGCTGAATACTTTTAATCGTTTCGTTCGGTTTGGTTAACTACGTTTTTACTTCATCTCTGACTCAATGGTTCGTACTAACTCGATCATGAACTTGGACAAGACTACCATCCCCGTGCATCTAGACTCAAAGCCAAGTGGTTCTTACGTTAGCCTGGCCTTCAGTTTTCCTTGTTTCGACCAACCAGCGACCCCGGTAAGTGAAATGAGGGCTCCGGTGTCCATTCCTAAATCGAAGATTGCCCATCCAAAAACGTTATTCAATAATTCGCTTCCGAGCATTCAGGAGAACTAACTTTGATGATCTAAGGTCATTTATGGCCCAGAAGATTGGCACTTCAGACCGACTAGCTAATGTAGAAACTCTCATCAATTGCTTTGGGGACAGCATCCGTCAGACCCACCTTCTTTTTGTCCCTAGGAGGCAAGTCACTGGCAAAAGTGAGCCCCCACTGCAGCGGTCCGTCAGAAGTCTGTTGGACGAAAGCTCTAGATAATTTGCTAGGATTCAGCCCGCGGAGTCAGAATTTGACGCTGAAGAATTCAAAAGCATTTGTAACGTTTGCAAGGCTAAAATAAGGGAAATCTTCAATAAACAGCGAAGGGTTATCCTCTCGCTAGTGAACTCAAACACTTCCGCTCTTTTCAAGTTTATGCGCATAACCAGGCTGCCAGATGCCACCCCACTTGCACTCTGCCTTGGGGATAGCAATCCAGCCACAGTATTTTCTCAAGTGACAGAAATTTTTAGGTTGCATTCCCAGGCCGTCTAAAACTCATCACCTATCTCTGTTCATCTCATTCTCCAAGACCTGCCAGGGGAGCTACATTTAAGCACCACACTCTTTACAAGACGGGAGGTAGAGAACTACCTCAGTCAACTAGGTCTATCTAATTTTATGGGCCCGGACAAGATCCATCGTTGAATTCTTGAAGAAACGTCCTTCATATTGGCAGAAATCTACGTGGAGCTCTTTCAGCTACGTTTAGACTCTAGTACTCCCCCAACCTCTTGGAAGAGAGCGACCATTAGTCCTATCTTCATAAAGGTCGATCACCACCAACCGAGGAGCTACAGGTCTATCAGCCTAAAGAACATTTCCAGCTAGGTCTTCGAAAGCATGATAAAGCTTGTCATACTGATGCTCCTGTACAGGAAGGGTTTGATCTCTCCAGCTTAATATTGCCTCCTGCCGGGAAGGCCATGCATTGCCAATATGCTCTCCGTCATAGATAGTCTTACTCGGTCCTAAGACGAAGGCATGATTCGGCCAGCAATCTTCATCGACTTCGTGGAAGAGTTTACCAGTGCACCGCATATTCCTCTTACACACAAGCTAGAATCACGCAGAATTTCCGGCAACATGCTCTCTCTTCTTCGTAGCTTTCTCAATAATCAGGCTTTCAGGGTCACAGCATATCCTCGCTTCTCGGAACCATCCCTAATTCACTCTGGAGTTCCCCAAGGAACAGCGCTGGGTCCCTTATTGTTCCTCAGGTATGTTATCAAACAGAGGATGAAAGGGAGAATGCATCATTCATAATGCCTGATGGGCAACCTAATTGTGGTATCCTCATACCGCCGGTTATTGGGATTTAGCATACGTCAAATTATACACTTTACCAATCGAGGATACTGTAAAAAGCTTTTGTATAAAATGTCCTAATTTTGTAAACATTGGTTACCCATTAACCAGGGGACGAATGTAAATATAACCTATCGAATATTCCCCCTTTCTAAGAACGATAACAACATCTTATAGATGCTCTCTTCAATTTCTTGAACTACCAGCCAGATAAATGGTGGAATTCGTAACCCTTACTTCGCCACCGCTAAAAAACCGGAACAGCAAGTGAAGAAGGACATACGGCTGACTAAAACCTTACTTAAGCAACCAAAATACACCAAGTGGATGTGTTTGACTTCACTTAATTGATTATTCAAGCCGGCCGCCTACGGCTTACACAGTAACCACCTTAGAAACGGCGGTTGCTCAAGTTTTCCTCTGGATTGACTGGACTCTGCCCGGATCTGGCACAAGACGTACCGCAGCACCCCGTACGTTGCGCAAAAGTGTTTTCAATATTGGTGTGAGAGAATACAACAGAAATGGTTAAAGTCACATGCACAGCCAGTCACGGATACCACAAGAAACCAACCCCTACATACGCATAAAACAGCCGTCGTGAGCCGGATTGACGTCTGACAAACGGTAAACTGTCCGTTTGTTTTGCAGACAGTGAGCTCGGGGATCGCGAACCTTCGCTGTAGCTTCGGCACTTACGAACTCTTCCAGTAACTGCTAACGTCGGTAGCAGTCTCCTGGAATGGATTTGGCTCCAACTCCTTCCCAGCGGTATGCCAAAGGTTCTTGGCGTGTCCACAGAGGGGCGTCTCGAAAGGCTTGCCGAGAGGACCGACAGACTTGGGGAAACATACGAGCTGAACGTAGTCCAGGCGAATTCCTCATAAACTGAGTCTGTTTTTACATCCTCAACCCCCACTTTGCACGATCTTGTCAAAAAGGTCGAAACACTTATCGGGTCTTCACTTGGACGCCCAACCCAAGGATCATCTTACGAATAATGTCGTCCGGAGAGATCTTCCAGAATTTACAGTATAAGATTCCGGTTCAACCATCACCAGCTGACGCTGTTTGTTAATATCATCAAAGGTATCATTCTACGGTGCCTTACTGTGCTCCGCCTTGTGCCATGGCCCCAGCCAATCAGGGGAACAAGGAAGCCAGTGAGTAACTGCGACGGACGCTACTGGCAATGTTAGTCACTTATTCTACATAAGCGATCGTAAGTCAAGGACATGCCACCTGGTAGACGCAGGTGCCGAAGCTAGTCTGCTCCCACCTTCAGGTCAAGCTTTAGATAGGTGCCCCTAATCCAACTTACGTGCAGCTAATGGTACTGCCATACAGACTTATAGGTAAGTTCTAAAAACATCCGATTTCCGTTTTTGTCGCAATTTCCGCTAAGTTTTACTGGTTACATATGTTCAAAAAGCCATACTTGGTGTTGTTTCCCGCATCGCTTCCACCTCTTGGTTGGTCCTCGCCGTGGGCCACTAACCTTCCCGTGATTGGAACGTCGGTTGATTCGAGCCCGATCGAGTCTGTTCCACCTAAAATGACTGTCTCAACTTTTTTCTGCGAAGTATTAGATACATACCGGAAAGTGTTGAACTCACCTTCCGTACTACCTGTTTTTGGCAACTCGGTAGATCGTCATATTAGCACATCAGGCCTTCCTGTTTCTGCCAGGGCACGTCGACTTATGGCCTTCAACCTTAAAATATCTCGGGATGAGTTAGAACACATTCTTGAATTAGGTGTTATCCGAGTATCAAATAGCCCCTGATCTTCTCCACTTCACACTCTCCCTAGACCTTCAGGCTTTTGGCGGCCGTGTGAAGCTTACAGAGCCCTTAATAAAGCCACTGTTCCATATACGTATCACGTCCCACATATTTGGAATATCACAGCCAGCCTCAGGGGCACTCTTATGTTCTTCTAAATAGATCTGGTGCGTGCTTGTTACCAGATTCTCATCGCAGATGAAGATACACCTGAGACGACGGTCAAAACACGGTTTGGTCTCTTCGAATTTCAACTAAAGCCATTTAGCTCACTCACCTCTGCCCAAGTCTTTCAGCGTTTTATTGACCAGGTCACCAGGAGTTTAGATTTTGTCTTCACCTACGTAGGCTGTCCGCTAGTAATTATTAAATCTGGAGACGCACACAAGCGACACATAAGTCGGTTGTTTGGAGGATTAGCTTCACATGGTATAACCGTCGACGCGGACAAAATGTCTTTGGCCAAAATTCAGTTGAGTTGCTAGGCCACATGGTCGATGAATGAGGCATTCGGCCCCCGGAAGAGAAGTTACAAGCCGTTTGCGGCTTTCCGCCACACACTCAATTAGCCGCCATTCGTCCCTTCAACGGGGTGGTTAGCTGTTTTCCGTGTTTCATCCCAAATGTGCTTACTTGATGCATTGGTCACTAGATTACCTTCTGAGCTCTAAAGGTGGTCCCACAGGATTATCTGGGGATGCCCAAACTGCCTTCATTACAGTTAAGGACGCATTGGCTTCTGCTACTTTGCCGGTTCATTGAGACACCAAAGCTCAAATGAGTATAGCCACCGATGTTTACGACAAATGCACGGACGGCATGCTACGGTGGTGGTCTGCGTGACAATGGAAACCGCTAGCCTTTTTCTTTTGTCGTCTCCCACCGGCTGAGGCTAAATATTCCACGTTACCTGGGGAACTACTCGCTGTTTACAGTACTGTTGGACACTTCTGGCATATCCTCCAAGGCAGACAAATCGTCATCTTTACGGCCCATAAACCAATGGCGTGCCCTTTTCACAGCCAAAGCGACAAACACTCCTCAGGTGAGTTGCATTGCTTAGACTTCATGGCACAGTTCTCCTGTGACGTTCGTCACGTTTCTGGCGCCGGAATCTTTGTGGCTGATGCCGCTTCTCGAGTGAAAGCTACATCCAGTCAGCGACGGATCACAGACCTCGAGTTTCGGCCAGAGCCCGATGTTTGGAATTGAATTCCACAGATCCAATCCAGGTCGAATTACTTAAAACTTCGGAGTTTCCTTTAGCCACTTCCTCGAGGAGGATAACGTGACACAACTTTATCACACCCACGCCCCATCACACCCAGTTTTAGAGCCACGCAGTTTGCAAAGTTTTACACAATTTGGCTAATTGTGGAATACAAGCCACCACCAATCTAGTTGCAGATAGGTACGTCTGGCGCGGCTTGCTAAAGAACATTCGTATTTTGACTCATTCATGCTCCAAGTGCCAACGATCGAGGGTAACTAGACATGAGGTAGCCCCACTAGGCAACCTCCCGGTTGTATCCTCACAATTTTCTCATATCCACATAGACATCGCGGGTGCTCTCAGCCCCTATAAAGGTTGATGCTACTTCCCCAATATGGTCAACCGTTTCATCCGTTGGCCAGAGGCTGTTCCCATTGCCAAAGTAGAGACAGAAACCATAATAGCTGCTTTTATGGAGTGTTCGGTTTCAATACATGACTGCTTCGCAAATGTAGCTGCTGATCGCGGCGCACATTTCGAGTCACACCCTTTTTGAGAAACACTGCGTATGCTGGGCCGCCACGTTTCTCGTACAACGGCATTTCACCTAGCAGCCAACTGTATGGTTGAGCGTTTTCATCGACAGCTCAAAGCTTTGCTTACCATTACCGATAGCTCTAGTTGGGTGCTGGCTCTTCCGTTAGTCCCCTTGGGTTTGTTCGCCGCTTATAAGCCTGGTGTGGATATGCCAGCAGCAGAATTAGCTTTTGGTCAAACTGTTCGGTTACCTTGGGATTGCTTTGCCGTAGGTCGCTTAAATTATGATGGTTGTGCTTCATATACTCAACAACTGGCTGCACAGACGCACAGTTCGCAAACTCCCTCGCCGCTACCACGGTCTCCATTGACCTACATCTCACCCCAAGTTTCCGCCTGCGCTTACGCCTCCATACGCGTGGACGGCGTAAGGACATCTCCACAGCGGCCTTAGAAAGATCTGTATAAGTTGCTCGAGCAAAGCGATCGAGTTTACCTCGTTGACCGAAAAGGTGTACATGAACCTACATCTGTCGAACCCTGAAGGTAATCTAGAACTGAAAGCACTGCTTGATGATAGTGCTCCGGTGGTTCCTTCGTCCATCATCGAGGCCACCTCAGAACCACAATTAGAGCAGCCCGAATCCGTGGAGCCACAAAAAACAAAGGTACCTGGCCGTCATATACATTGGCAAAAGCCCCCTACATACAGCATTCATTTTCTTAATTCTACTCACCTTTGTTTCCACTGTTTGACTTAGTACAAAAAGTTTTTGAAGACCAAAAAACATCCCGTTCATTTCAGAGTTCGCGTACTGCAACTACCGACTGCGGTAAGTTTCCTTCCTTTTCCAGCTACTCGGGATACCGTTCCACACGACTTTATCCAGTAAGTTTACCCACATCCTTGCCCAGGCATCGCCCAATTTTCGAATCTGTGTCTCCTTTTTGGAACCTCCGTCTCTTCTACCCTCTCGCCATGCTCCTGTTTGTCTGCTGTCCCACATGAGACATTTGCCCGTTGCCTTCCAACAGCCATCTCCCACTACTATGATCACTCTTCACCGGACTCGGTCAAAAAAGCCGCGCAGAGACTCTTTTACCATCGTGAACTCAGACGCCTGACTTTCATTCACGTATTCCTGAAGGAGACTCGATTTAACTAGTAAGCAACCCAAATAGGGGGTGGAATGCCCCGGATTTATTCTTCGCACTCCTAACGTTAACCACTGAGCGTCGAACTTCATGAATATCAATAACCGAGCATAAACTATAGGGTTTACAGATCAAAATGCCAGAGAAAACCCCAAGCTTATCCTTCTTCGTATTTAGCGCTGGTTCAGTTTTGATCCCATTTAGTTTCCTTAAGGGGATCTCGCGGTCCACGAGTTTTGAAAGCGTAACCGCCACCAAATCCCAGATAACTGCTCCCGCCTCAACTGACCAAGCCGAGCTTCCTGGCCACCGGGTGTTTACCTCGAACAGGATTGGACGCGGTGTAGGTTGCTTCACACATGCTAGCCCCTAATTTCGCACCCACCAGCTCTCAAGTTAGACCCTTAATATCATGCCAGAGTCAGTTTGGTGGGCCATTCAACCACATAATTCGTCCCCACAAGTTAGGTAAACCTATCGGCCTACAAATACTTCTGTACCCGGCTTGCTTCTACTTGCGGACTCTTCTGATCTTTTCGCTCAATTTCATCGATCCCAGGCGTATTTCTGGTGAATCCAGTGTCCCTGAGGTCCGCTGGTAAACCCGCTCAGCTCCAATCAACATAGCAGGTTTTGTTTTCTGCATCGAAGTGGGCCCCTGTACCCAAAGTATAAATTCTCCAGCCAGGACGAACAACTTACTGGACTCATGTTTCTCCTTGGAGGTATCCGGTATGATTGCTCATGACAGAGGTTGCTTCTTTAATAGCGACCATATGATGGTGTCTCGCAGGCTTTCCGTCTCTGAGCATGACCCTTATCCTTCTTGGCCCAGATAGCGGAAGCGGTCTGCTGAATAGGCCAGTTCAGTTGCCGCTTTTGTGTGTAACAAAAGAAACAATTTCTTTTGGGTATACGACCCGCTACTAGCGTTTGACTGAATTCAAACTGATCTCATGCGTAAGAAAAGAAGCTGAGTGAACTTTAGAACATCCTTGCGACCTGTTCAAAGTCCCGTGGGGTCTCACTTTATGCGCATACATATAACCTCCCCCAGAATATTCAGCAAGGTTCTGATAATACGGCTATAAAGCAAAAAAGCCAACCCTTAGGGAACAAAGAAATGTTTTGCACGGCAGCCCGTTTACGGAGAATTAAAAAAGACCACATCCTTCAGGGATACTGTGTCTACTAATAAACAACGTCTATATCACATCCCTTATTGCTGCGGCTGGAGTATTTTGCTTCTTAGTTTAAGCATACGCAGGATACGATCTACACGCTGACGTCCCTAAACTTACACCACCGGCAAGTCATGATCTACCCCCCCCCCCCAGAGTACAATCTCCAGGACTCATCCAGGCCTCTATTACGGGTTCGTCTCTCACTAAACTCTAGTCCCGACAGCATCCCACCCACACACACACAAGCCGAGGTGGAATTGACGGTGAGGCTTGGCTGTTCAATCTACTTAGCCTCTCTTTGATGTTCAGTGTCGCTCCTCAGCAATAGGGGACAGCCATAAAAATTGCCCACCAAAAAGCGGAGTGCTTTATGAACCAAATAATTGCCGCCTCAATAATTACACCTCTTCTTTATCACATCTTACGGAGAGGCTGATGAAACAGCAACTGGACAATCCTGCTGAATCAGAATGTTGCGGACACTGATCAACACGGTTCTATCAAGCGCATTCTCTTACTACCAGTCAGTTTGAATTTCTGAGTGTGGTCACTGACTCAGCAGAAATGAGAAAGTCGCAGGTTCTTGTCTCCCTTGATAAGAAGAATGTCTTTGATCTGATCCTCACAGTTCCCTGGTCTGTAAACCTTTTGTACAAGGTCTCCGGCTCACCGCATGCACGTTTCTAACAGTCCGATCAGCCGTGGCTTTAGTACCTAGTATCCAGCGAGATGTCATGGAGGAGATACTCGTAGTACGGCTCACAGTAGGTCACCGGTCATGGAAATTTGGTTGAGCCGGGTAGCGAAAGTTTATTAATGAGTTAAATCCTATTCAGAGGAGGAGTTTGTTTAGGTTAATTAGCATACACAAGTCAGTGACAAGATCGGCGAAGGAGTTTATATGCGGTGATCTTGTGAAGTCATACAGGAGTGTCGCATAAGTAAAACTAACGTGACATGCAGGTGATGGCTCATTGGGATATACTTATGAGAGTCTGACACGGAGCATTAGGGAAGCGATTGAACGGTCAGTTACCGGGACTTATTTACTCCTTTTCCAGCAAAGGGTTGGAGAAATTGCCTTCAAAGTGGTACACGGCCTAGGTGGTCAACCTTGGGAAATTGACGGAAAAATGGCCTTGGTTGAAAGGTGAGTGAAATAGTGTTCATATTCTGGCTCATCCAGGAAGACTGGGAGAGTAATATATGACGAATAAGAGTTTATAACGAAGAGGTCCTAAAAGTGGTATATATTTTGGACATCCGATAGAATCTACTGGAAGTAATCTAGTGAGATTCAGGAGTAGATCTTATTGATCCACCAGTCTAGAAACAGCATTCATGTCCTGTGCTTAATCGCTCCCCCTATCTTCACAACATCTGCAAAGATGAAACACGGACTGCTCAGTTCTTTTCGCTGGGTCATTTGTGTGCAAGAGGAACAGCAGCAGTTTCATTGTTAAATCCTATGGCACACCACTGACAACCTGATCCGACCTCGATAGATAACCACGCACTTTGACGTAGAAGCTACTATTCCCAGCAAGGTGGGCAATCCAGTCGCGTGCTGCCCCGCTGATTCCGAAGGTCTGCAATTTACAGTCCAGAAAGCGATGACTTACAGAGTGCAAAGCCTTAGCGAAATCCAGATAACAAACCCCCTCTGCAGCGCCTTCTTCCATTCTTCTTGCGGTCTCGCCCAAGAACACTAGCAGGTCTTTCAGCCACGATCGTTTTACCAAACTCATGCTGTGCCGGTGTCAATGATTTTTCATCAAACACTCGCGAGCAAAACTGCTTTCTGGCTGTATGATCCGGGCACTTACACAACACTGATTAGTGGCCGCCCGGTTTATAGTTTGTCGATTTTTCCTGGATCCTGCCTTACGCATTGCTACAACGGAGGTCTTAAGCCATTCTTCTGATACCTCAGCTTCTTTCAGTGGCCTTCAGCACATCCGGGTCAATGACCCTGATAAAATATCAAAAAGACTGAACAGCTGCCGAATGGATAGCATCCGGTCTGGCCACTGTGTGCTTGCACAGCGGCTGGATTTCCCGGGGAAATTCTCCTTCACCTACAGCAGGCTTCCCAAGCTCTGGCCCACACTCAGTCTCCGAGTCCGTCAAAGTAAGCACCTGGTCCTGAAAATATACACTCCCGAAAAACTCAAGTAAGGTACTCCCCTTGTTTTTATCTTCAAGAACAATGCTCCCCTCGGGCAATTCCAGCCTACCGACGCTCTCACATGCCGTTTTCTTGGGATGTTTATGAGGAGGAAACTTCTTGGGATCGGCCCCCACATTGTCGGTGAGTTTTTTTCACACCCCTACTTTGCTTCTTGTGGCAGGGCTTGGGTCCTGTTTCTAGTTGTCTTGTAAGCAGCCCACTTTCAGTGCGTACCGTGAGGTTCGTAGCGAGCCCCTGGTCCTCGACGAGCAGTTAACTTTGTTGCTGTCTTCCGCTTCCGCCGAGGCCACCGGCTCTTGCTTTTTGCGAATCCAGTGAAGCGAACTCGTCCGTCAAGCTTAGTAGCCCGGCTATTCTTGCTCCTCAGATTTCCTTCCCAGATGGCTCCTGCACTTACGGGTGCGGTGGAGTGTATATACTACCTAGTAAGTAGTTGATTGCTGAAGACGGAACTGTGGACCCCTGTGGATTACCGAACATAGCTAAGTTCAGCAGTCCAGACGCGATAAGGCAAACGACGATTTGCAAACCACATGACAACTTCTCCGTTGGATGATGACTGTTTTCAAGTGAACAGGACAGCTGCCTGGCAAATGAGGATGATTGTAACGTTTGGTTTGTTTTGTCAATGTCCGAACACGTTAGTCGCAATAAACAAACCATAACCCAGGCACGTCTTGTGGATTATAACACGGGCACTGACGTGTGCCTCATGCCCGTTGTGTCCAACACTCAGCAAACGGAACGAGGGTTCGTGTGCACAAAAGAACATGTATCAGGGCTCAACCTTCGGCGGAGGCAAGCGTAAGCAGGTCTCAAGCAGTTGAAAATGTTCAGTGGATATCAGTCACAAACGGAGTTAACAGCTTGTGAATAGGATGGACGAACAAAGTGGAGCGCGATACTTACAGCAATTGCACTTGCGAGTGCAAGGTGAAAGTGGCAGGAATGAATCGCGATCATAAGTCAACTCCAAATAAACTAGCGTCACAACGGTGTTCTTGACTTTGGTCGATCCTCGTCCAATCTAAGTAGTTGAAAATCAAACTGGATACTGGTTTGCTGTGCCTTACAGCGAACGTTGCTCGCGGGACTCCTCGGCAGCTCTTTCCTAGTTGCTATTCTGTCGCCGGAGGCGATGCCAGATCGGTATCTGGTTGCCCGCAGATCTAGCCCAGATGGGAGTTGCCCATCGCGGAGGCTTGTTCGTTCCCTTGCTTTCTGCTTCGAGGCGAGGTTGTGTAGCTACGCCATGAGGACTTTTCAGGGGGTCCCTTAGGGGGCACATTCATTGTCTCGGTTGGTCTCTGGAATGTTCATGTCTACCCATAGAAGTAAAGCCACGTGACCTACCCAGCACAACCTCTAGAATTTGCGATATTCCAGAATCTACCTTGCCATCCGCCTGCTGTGTCCAGGCGGCCACCGGCCTATGCGGACGCGTCGCGCTGTGACTTGTATGTTGGGGGTTCCCGGCGTAAACAGCAACTCCCATTGATTACAATCGGCCCTTGCGAGAAAAAACCCCTTCACCCAGCGCACGGTCTCTTCTAACCTGCCTCTAGGCGGAGCAGCCACAAAACCGCAAGGCATTCTGTTGCCCCTCTTGGCCATGTCTCATTGATAGCCACGACCATCGATCCATCTGTTCCAGTCCATAGTTCCCCCCACTTACCCCCTCAGTCACAGGTAAAATGTGCCTGGGTAGCGCCCTCTGCCAAACATCCACGTTGACGACATCTTTTGGGGTCTTTCTACCCCCCGGGCGAAGTTCCCGCCTTTTGAACAACCAATCGACCCGTATTTTGTTGAAACTTCAGGGCCACATCAAGCACAAAAATTGTGATACTACCTGACGAAACACCTGGGGTGGCCCCTTTCTCATTACTTGGCCCTCTACTGTCTTTCAAGAGCGTCAGGGACCTACTCCTATTTAACTGTATGTGTGACATTCGTGCCACAGCTTTTGCCCAGCTTTCACCTTCATTACTAACGCCCCGTCTGAGTTGGATCGGCGTCGCGGCCATTTTCTTTCCCATTTCACTCGCGCGCCCTATCCTGAGCATGAGCAGCCGCTGAGGGTCTACCCGCTTTATAACCCCCGCTTCACTTTTGTAAGCCATTGCCGCGGGGGTTTTCCGTCCAGCTTGTCTATTACTAATGGCTGCAGTTTTCGGCGTAGGTTCGCATCGATTAGTGCCCTCTGACCTTGCTATCGTTAGAATGGGGTGCTGGAGTTTCTGTTTCAATGGGTGCGGCCAAAGCGGCTCCGGAGCAGCCTCCAAAGTGAGAGGTGTCCGGTCTTATCGGTACATGCCCTTCTGTGGCTCGCTGGATTTTGACGCCCGGACCAGCAACAGGTCTTTGCTGTGCCTGCTAGCCAAGACGATAATCAGCGGCAGTGATTTTGGCTCGCTGTTTCCCTCCAAAGCCACGCCCTGGCACTTTCAGTTCTTTAGAATAGTAGGTAGCCCTGCCAT
The DNA here is from genome assembly GCA_948099385.1 of Fasciola hepatica. NCBI lineage: Eukaryota > Metazoa > Platyhelminthes > Trematoda > Plagiorchiida > Fasciolidae > Fasciola > Fasciola hepatica. The sequence continues at coordinate 2,353,789 of CANUEZ040000060.1, read as the reverse complement.
TATCATGACATATATAACGCGCCCATGGTTGGCTTCTGTTCTGATGAGCGTCTCTTCTATCACCTGTTTTGTTTAATCAGGCAGAAGCTAGCTGATTTTTCTAACAACTCCCTCAGTGATCACTCTCTTTTCTTTGAGCCCATCCTCAAGTTCTTTTCTATCCTCCATTTAGGTCCCCCCAACCCTGCTGCTTCCCTGGGTTTGTTCTGTGCCTGGATGCTACACATCTCGCCCTTCCTATTCAGCCGTTTGTTTATCTTAACAACTGTGCTTGTTGTTAGTACCGGGCTGTTTGGTAGCTTGTTCACTGAACTTCCAGCGGTGACCCACCTTTTTCTGCCTAGAGATCCTGGTAGTATACGAGTGTATTCCTCAGCCAAGGCAACGCACAGGAAGCATCCATTTCAAATATTCATGTTCCCAGTGCAGCTCACAGTCTTCTCGGTCAAGGTACGTCAGCCCTGGTGGTGCCACTCATTGCACCTCTCGCGCCATGTATCCGATTCAGCATGCTCATTGCCACCGCCAGCTCTACATGAATTTTTGTCTCAAATGCTCGTCATGAGATCGGAAAAACCGAAAGGCTTACACCAAAAAACCAACGGTAACGGCGTAAACCACAATCCCTAGGTGGTGACGGTAATTGTGTGGATAAACACGTTTATCAAGCACACGGCAAAAAAGCTCTGTCAGAAGGACAGCAAGCCACTGAGAATGAATCAGTCGGGGTAAGAATCCCCGAATAAAAAGCGCACGTTATCAAATGCTGCTTTATGTAGCCGTTTTGAAATCATCGATTTTACTTCACTGTAGGGTCCAGCTGAGGACGACGGAGCAGCACATTTCAAAATATAAATATACGGCAACTCACAAGACCTCCAAGCGATCTGCTTTCTGGGTAAACTAATACAGCTAGTGTTCTTCCGATTGAGTTTTATCCCGGTGGACGAAACTGCGTGATCCAGGAATGCGATGGAGTGGATTCCTGGTGCAAGATTGTTGCTTTGGCCCAGACCTAGTGCTGGAACTGGTGGCCTCAAATTGTGCAAAGCTGTGCCAGGTGTTCTATTTTAGGTGGGCTAGCAATCAAGATGTCGTCCAGTCACGCGAAAGCAAAAGCTGAGACACTGCATACAATGTTGGCTAATCGCCAGAAATTTTGACTGGTGATGTTAAGTCCAAGCGGCACTCGTAGAATCCCAAGACCGGGTGGATTCATGTAGGCCGTGTTGGGGTGTCTGCCTCAGCCGCTGGTATTTGGTTACATGCCGAACCAGGCCTGTTCTGCTGAAAATTACCATACGAACCAATCCAGCCGAGGGTTCCGCTAAATGAGTTATAGACGTCAACGAGAAGTGGCTTCTCGGTTGAATGAACGATAACCCTTGCGCATCCTTCAGTGGATGGGAGACTTTGCCGAGGCCATGCGCAAGTGTGGTGCCTACGGACTTTTTGAAGGTCGGACATCCCCTCAGATTTACCGTATGTTGGAACTCTGCGCGGACCACACAGGTAGTGTCTGGGGATAATCTGAAGGGCCTGGTGTAGGCAGAGTGCCCCAAGGTGACGATACGGTTGGCCACGCGGGTGATGGCTGGAGGCAGATGGTCATTTTGGCGGACGGGGTAAGAGTGCTCACCGAATGGGCTGTTACCCCTCGGCCTCGACACGAGGATCTGAATGCAAATTGAGGGGAAATTGGCGTGATCCAAGGAACCGATTGCAAAATGTAAGTAATCTGAACCACGAGCTGTCGTTTACCGGGGTTGACCACTGAGGTGCAACTTCCCAGAATACCTGGAACCTAGAATAAGCTCGCATACTTCTGCAAACGGCAAAATCCCACGGGTACTGACGGAGAAGGCCAAAGTCCGAGGTTTGAAGCTGACCGCCACTAGCTGATATGGGAGCGCGAAAGGTGGCTTGCATTTTCAAAGCTGGTGGAGAGACGGCGGAATGTCGTGAAAAAATGATTATACTGTTCCCCCCCCCCCCTTATATCGACTAAGAATCACGTACGGGCTATTTTTTCTGTCATATGTATAGGGGAGTTAGAAAGCTGGGTGCCCATGAAAATTGTGGCGATCAGTCTGTTGAAGTAAAATCTACGTAGCTGTTCCCGTTTGTGAGCTTAGTTTTTAAATCCTTGGCCCTTGTATTACCCGCGCTGGGTGTAAGACGGCGGCTAAGTGGAGTCCGATGGCGAAGGCTTCTGAAGGTGAACTGTTTCCTTTCGAGCCTCACTGATTGGCGTACCTCGTGAATTGGGCTCTCAATGTCGCTATTCGGCTGACAGTAGTCGACGCAAGGTCCACAGTGGTATCCCTTTTAGCAAAGGCGACAGCACCAAGCACGTACGCACAGAAGACAAATGGCATACCTAATTGCGGCCTTCGTCTGTAACCACAGCGTGCCGTATCAAGCTTACGTCCAGCACTAAAACTGGAAAAAAACTTGAGTCGCGCATTGAGAATACTAGCACCCATAGGGCAGGATAGCGTCGTCCATGAAAGAAGGTCCAGAAGGTGGATTTATCTTTCACAACAACTGTCAGGGGATCATATTCTCAGGTTGGATTCCGCAGAAAAAGCGTCAGAAGGGTCCTACCTCCGGCTCCGCAACCGCCTAATGAGGACTTCTCGGAATGTTTCTCACGGGCTAGGCTCTGGGAGACTCCGAACTATGTCCCTGATTTGTGGAGCTATAAAAGCTGGGCACGGTAATGGAAGCTTATGGTAGGTAGGGATGGTAAGTTTCCAGCCGGTCGGCCTGCCACCATTGTCCCTAAAACAATGGAACGGTTTATCACGGACCGAGTTTTCGTTCACTTAGCTGAATAAAACGTCATCTCTAATAGACAGCGTGGATCTGTCAAAACCAATCCTATCTATCTAACTTCTTTTCACTCTCAGACGAAGTAACGAACAGAATGAATAGAGGGGAGAATATCGAGGTTTGCTGACAGAACTTTTAAAATCCCTTTTGCTCCGTGAACAACCGACTGCTGCTCCGCAAAATGGAGGCCCCCTAGATCGCACCCCTGGTCCTGGATTGGGCCCTGGCAAATATAAGCTACGGAACGAACTACGTAAGAGTAGAGGACGGAAGGTGAACGAGGGTAGGGGCCACCAGTGGGGAGCCACGGGGATCAGTGTTGGGTCCGCTTCTATTCATAAATCGGGAGAGCCTCCCGGTGGATGTTGTGCAAAACCCAGGCTACCTCTTTGTAGACCACCTGAGGCTGATAATAGAAGCTGGCACTTCTCTGTCGACGCTCGCCAATACCTCTTTTCCCACCTGCCGTCATTGCTGGCTTCTATCTTCCATGTGCTTTGTGTTACCCTCTGCTCAGAACGCCCATTGATGGCTTCCTTAAGCCTGTCGTTCTGTTAAATCCCTCCTCATGCCCAATACCATGATGCACCAATCGCACCCGCACCCATGACCAATCCGCATATTAGAACTTGCCACTCCAAACTTCGCATCTTTTACAGTCGTATTTATTGTCTAATCACCACCACCATATCGTCCTCACTTGGCTCCGCGACTTCTCTGTGGTTCTTTCCAATGTCCTGATTAGTATCCACCTGTTCCACTGTCTGCCGGCACACAGCTCTCCAGCTCCATTGCCCCAACTCCGCTGCGTATTCATTTTTGTGTGGCATTTTTGTTCTATTACTGGTTCGCTTCTCTCAGGGCGCCCCGCTTCCTTGTCCGCCTCCTTCGTGTTTCATCTGCAGAAAAATGATCTGATTGGTGATTTCTTACCTGTGTTTCCTCGGTCATTGCTTTCATACCTTGATCCGTTTACTGCTCGCTACAGGCATTTTTCTGTACCTTCCAGTGTGGTCCGCTTTTCCATGCTCCACCATTGTAATGACAACGTTACATCACGGTGTTCTTTTACAGTTCCAAATCGTTTGATCTGTCACTACTCGATTCCTCTGGTCCGTCACTACATCTCGCACCTGTATTGATCAAATAATTAGACCCATTCTTACCTGTTTTCCTTGATCCTGTCATTCATCTTCACTCTTCCATGAACTGCTTCTCACAGTCTTCATCACTTCTGTGCTTCCGTACTCTATTTTTCTCTCCGTTGGGCCGCCATGTGCACTTGTCATGAAGTTAATCCACTACGATATTCCAAAGTTAATTCTACAACCATTTGATCTAAGTTTACCTACTCCTCCTAATGACTGATAATTTCTTTCTAGGACCCCATTGTCATTGCTCCTGCTTCTCTTATACCTATACATATATATATAATATATATACATATATATATAAACTCACGCATATATATCTTTGTGCACGCGCTCTGCATCTTGCAGTTCCTCACCGGCCATTTCTCTTGCTATCACCCCAACGACCGTAATCATAGGCATCCATCAACTCTACATCTGTGCCTCACATCTACCGTATCCAATCCTTCCAAATCGTTTTTGTCATCTGATCATTCCTCTACGTCTTTCATTGCACGCTGCCCGTTTTACGTTGAGTTTTGTGCCCTATCCGCCGACAATCCACTGCAAAGTACCAATGATTCATTGATATCTAATCCACTGCAGTGCACCTCACTTTTTTCTCCATCGTTCCTCGCTACTGCAGTTCCTTATACCGATTTCCAGCCTTTCTCATGTTTACCAGTCGGCCTCCATATGTAATTACCCGGGCCAGCCATTCAGTCCATCTGACCCTGGCTTTCAAACTCACCGGGCGTCCATTCGAATTCGCTCTTGAGCTCATTTAAACTCCACGCAATCTCTATGGTGTGCTTACGTTTATCCTATTTTCATCCTACATTTTTCCCCCTTCTGAGCCTTTTTATCCAATATTCTCATGAAAGTTTCCATATTTCCATGAATTATATCTGTCCATTCCATCACTTGTATCAGCAAGATCATGCACATGGCATGCTTTGGGCGGTTCCGAAATAAACCAATATTACTATTATCATTACTATTATTATTATTATTATTATTATAAGAGGACCTAAATAGGGCTCACTCTCGGACCACCTAGCGTCAAATGCCACTCAAAGTGGGGAACTGTAGACACCTGACCCGGGTAGTCTATAGGGATCTAAAACACAGACCCGGGTGACCCACAAATGTCGCCACGGGCCACTGTTATCACGGACATTGGAGTTCGGAAAACTGACTGCTCCCTACCAGCTGAGCAGTGTCCAGCCGCTGCGGCCAAGGCAGAACGGGTAAGGTACCAACCACTGAGCGCATCTGTATCAAGATAGGCACATTTATTGCAGCTACAATACAATGCAACAGTCAGGCTACGCCCCCAATATTGTGTCCAGGCTTGGGCTCTCGACCCGGTGCGGGACCCAGCAGTATTGGGAAAAGTTCAGCTTTGCTACACAGGAATGGTAGATGCCTGGCGGAACGAGCCATATCTGTGGAGACTCATGGCATTGAACCTGTCCTCGTTAAGGCCCAGAAGGTAGGGGTTAACTCAAAGAAGTCTCCACGCAAGTCGAAGAGAGATCCGTACCAGCAAAACCGGTTGTAGTAATAGCAACAGACTCCCGACTTAAGGGCCATGACTACAAACTGGTAAAACTTAGAACACTGCGGACAGCTGGAGCACAGTATTTGAGTGCCGACCAATCAATTTTTGGCAAGACTCTCCGACCGAGTTGGTGGCTGTGGACTCAGCAGTTCAGTCTAAAGCCCATCTGGATAGCGGCTGGTTAGCCGTATTCCCTGAGGGCAACAAATCTAACACCTTTATGGTAAAATGGGATGCAGTGCCCTCTCCATCGTTCCATATACCGCCACCCTTATACCTATCTCTCTTCCCCCCATATCCACCCTCAACTCTTTTCAAAGCCCTTCTTATTCCCTCCTCACCTCACCTCCTCATATTAGCCCCTGTGCCTGGTTCTGGTATGGGAATAGCCGCCTTGGTTGAGGTTTAGACCTGGGCAAGCATCCAGCTTTTAACGGTAGGGTTGTTGCGCTGCTGACAGCTAACCGATTCATAAATATGTTCCTCCACAGAATCGGGATTGAAAAGAAAGGAAACAAAAAGCAAACACGGAAGTAGTAGCCCGGTGAGAATCAACTGAGGCTCGTTGGTGCGAAACCTGGACTGATCTGTTGGCCCGGGCTTCAAGTCCTCTGATCTGACCTGATGGCTTTTTTACCGCCGCATAGTTATGCGGGTCCCAAGGAGAAGAGGCACCAAAGGGGCGGTGAAAATTCAGGGTTTCGGCACGAAGCCCAGTATTTTCATGCGTGCAGCAAGTCACGCAAGCGGTTGATGAAGTTTACGCTTTCGCTCGTCATGAAAATTGTGTCGATTATAAAAACAAACCGGGCTGAGGCTTCAAAATGTTTTTAATGATTCAAGATACGTTAACTCTTCAAAAAAAGAAATACGCTGAAGTAAATCGGCGAATGGACGATGAGCATGGGACAAGGGGGGGCAGATTTGAGGTATAAAATTCAACCAATGATGGGCAGACTACACGACCGGTAAAGTGGTATATCTACCGGTGACTTGACCCAAATGTTTCCGAATAATTCATGAAAAAACAGAAACTGGAACGGGTTCACAAATTATTAGAGGCGGACTCTCTCAGCTTCTGCGATGGAATTCGTCAAGGATTTCAATGAACCAGGACCTCGGCGCACTGAGTGCTTGTGGTCCCCTTGGCTCGCACACAATGACAGGGAGCTGGTTTACCCCGAGAATATGTGGGAAGCAGTGCCAGCCTCAGCGGTTTGGGTGAAATGTGCAGTTGGATAAGCGGTAGGCACAGGGTGGTCGGATGGTGATTGCAAATTAAAGAGGCTGAAGTTCCTGAGCGTGGATCCATTCAAACTCCGGAGACCAGAAGTTTCTTATTCACTTTCCGGCTCTCAGTGGGGTGCTGCCGGGTAGACTAATCTTCTACAGTTAACCGCTCACCTCTCTTGAAAACCGTTGACCCCTAGGCCCTCGGCGTTTCACTTCCACCACAAAGTCTGGTAAATCTGCCCTAAGATACAATTTTATCTTAGTTCATTCCGTAATATGGAACAATCATCAGTTAAGCGTTTGATTGCTCCAGGCTAAACCCCAATTGTGGTCATAAATATCTATGCACTTGGCCGTCGCTCCGGTTCCCTAATTGACGAAAGCAAACATCTCGAAAGATCCAGCCCTAGCGAATGCTTCCGAATTAGAAGCAGTTCAAGGTGCGAGTTATTCAGGAACTATCAAACAATAACTTCTATACCAAAAATAACGGTGAATTTCATGACCATGGTTGTGAAGCTCACAAAGCTTTTCCCTTTTTGAGTAAAGAGTAGCGAAATGAAGAAGCTCAAAGTTAGACCTCGAATAATTCGCAAGTTCAGCTGTACTAGACGAGCGAACTATACGCATGCAAGTTGTACTCAAGACAAGTGTGCGGCCATCACGAATAACATAAATGGCCGAAGTTCAGCGAAAGCCACCTTTGGAAACAGCCTTCAAGGCAGCCAGGTGAAATAAAAATGATGCCAGTGGGCACATGAGCAAGGTATAAACAATTGTTCAGATGTAGAGATTGACGTACACTGTAGTTGTTCCAGGATCAACAGGGAGAAATCGCACAGTCCAAACAGTGCAATTATGTGAAAATGACTGGGTAGGATTTCTGCAACTGTGCGTGAAACGACTAGTCAAAACGCCCCATAAAACGGTCAGTGTCCACGGGGTACATAAGTGTACTGGTTCACCCCAACCTACCCAGACCCTGAAATCAGTGCGTATGTTGCTCGACGTGGGTTATGCCTAGTACTGGTCAGCAGCAGGCGCACTTGCGAAGTTTCTTGATGGTCCACTCCGAACATCCGGGTTTCGAAGCTTCATGTGGTGATGGCAGGTCTTCCGTTGACACTTGAAGATGCAAGCTTTGGCGCAGTCGGACTGAGTAGACGTCTTAGGGAATGTAAAGGACAAAAAGTTTCCTAGCTACAAGTAAAATACAAAGCTGAATAAAGAAGGAAAATTATCCACCAAGAATGGGAAGAGTAATGAGCTACCCCAACATTAGGAATTTCAGTTCCAATGGTGTCACCACTCCAGTAATGTTTGGAAAAAACTTGTATTAACACGGACACGGATTAAGCAATAATACAAGGTGGAGTTTCATGAAAGATGATCTTCCCACAAATAGTTAGAAACTGGTTCTTCCAGAGTTCCAGCTGCCTCACAGACAGTTTCGAGTTTTGTGCTGGTTTGTGGTTTCTACAAATTCACTCCTCTGTAGATTGTGAACATCCTCCAAAAGTGGTTGTAAATGTACCTTCAAGACCGCTTGAGGGGTCAGGTCTTTGGAACATGCATGGGAGATAAACGAGATAATTTCGGCGTCATTCAGCATCAGGGGTTCGGAGAGGTTTTCCGTCAGCTTTGACTTGAGCCTATTGTGTTGTGTTGAAGTTGCCCTAGCTACTGTCCCCGTCGGGCAAACAGTTTACGTAAATCTTGCTCTACGTCTCCTTTGGTTGCTTTACTCACCATCGAGCGAACTGGGCCATCGTTTTCCATACAACAATCATTGACCACCCCAACAGGTGTTCCTTTTTTGTGTAGGCGCCTGTCCACAGGGATGATGCCAAGTCTGAACTCTCCTTCTCTGGAGATCTTACTTCGTTGAGGCTGCAGTATCGGTAAATACTCCGTCGTCCAACTTTTCCAGGAAGACTGTGCAAAACGGCTGGCTTGCTTCCATCTTATGATATACTCTCCAAGTGGACCTTTGGAAGTGTTGCTCCTACATATGACCAGAGCAACAACAAGTCACAGAGAGTGAGAGCCGGCTCACATTCCGGATCCGCTACCATTGGCACTAGAGGTCCGTTAATCAGTATGCATTTTGCTTCAGTACTTTTGCTCCTGAGAGGGGCACTCTGTTTCTCAGCCGGCTACACTGTTCCATCGACGTATCGCATGTAACAGCCGGTCGTGGAAAATCCCCCTTTTTCCCTCGCGATTCAGTGTTTTCCCTAACACCACTCATTTGCCTACATCATCGGCTTGTCTCTACGAACTGGTTGTTTTTCTGGACAAATTGTTGTTTGTTCGCGCCCAGAGCGCTACTTTGGCACACCCTTGTTCGGGACCTGCGTGACGCACGTGCTGTTTGCTCACAGGCTGCTATTCGGTTTCTCGTTGTTGAGTCCCTGTGATCGTATTATTGAGGTTTGTATATTTTTTATGTCATTGTTCATGTAATAGTCTAGTATCGTAGAATATCGCGGATAATCGTCTTTTGATTTCGGAATCCGTTGCGAATTTGGCTGCGCATTGATCGAACGTTCGTTACAATACTCAATAGATCAATTTGGAACGAGGAACAACACGCAAAATGCCAAGAAAAGGATCAAAAACATCGGAATCTGGACGGGAAGTAACGCGGCAAGTCTCTGGGGTGGTTTTGGGTACATTTGACTCTTTAGTTAATGCTAGATCGCCTAGTCCTCTCAGTGCTAGTTCATGTGTTAATGAGAGCAATATTGATCGTAAGGATGTCGATTTATATTGGCTGAGAATACTAGACCTAGAACAACAGTTACTTTCGGCTAGACTACAGGCGCGGGAAGCAGATAAGAAGTGTACACAGAAACAGCGATAACATGAGACCAGTGACTTCGACACTTCCGATAGATCAGGGTGCAATAAGGTAGGGAACCCCACGCCGGTCGCCGACTACAAACCACCATCGATCGATCTGCCTAGAGTGGAACTCACGGTTTTCGACGGGCGAGCTGAGCAATACTGTAAGTTTGTCAAGCAGTTCGAGACTTTCGTTGAAAATAAGGTAACCAACCCTGGGCAAAGGCTTCTTTACCTTACTCACTACTGCCGAGGCCGAGCAAGAGAAGCTATCGACGGACGTACGATGCTGGACCCGGAACAAGGCTGCCCAAGAGCAAGGAAGATTCTAAGAGACTTGTTTGGCCAACCTTTCAAAGTAGCCCGTAACCTAATAGAGGGCGTGATGGCAGAGGCAAAGAGAACCAAGGGTGGCGTCTACACATGGCCAACCTGGTGATCAAGATGCAGAACTGCTCAACAGCCCCCGACCATGAACGTTACAGGACTGACCAAGCACACTTTGGAAAACAGTCCGTCACCTTACTCCCGAACTACAGGGTCGGTGGGCGGAAGAAGCAGAACGGATAAGCCGAAGAAACAGAGAAGCTAACTTCGAAGACCTGACCGAATACTTGGACAGGCAAACGAAGATAGCTGACAGCAGGTTTGGCCGACTCATCCGGGACAGCAGCCGGGCAAACAAGCCCAGTACTAGCCAAACTCAAAGCCCTGCACGGGAACATCCAAAATACCAACCTTGGACCAATACACATGCCATTTCACGCGATTCCACGGCGCAACCCAATTGCAGATCCTGTGGTACTAGCCATGGCCTACCAGAATGCCCCAGGTTCGGCAACGCCACAATAGACGAACGGTGGGGAATGGCGAGGATGGCAGGAGCATGTTTCATCTGTCTGAACACCACGCACCGGGCAGCAGCCTGTAGAACAAGGAATCGATGTGGTTACGAGGGCTGCACGGGCAGACACCATCGGCTGCTGCATCAGGCGACAGTAAACTTACCCGGGACGAGTACCAAACCCAGCGTTATTTGTTCAACGTCACGATCTTCCAGTAAACCGGTACGTCTAGGCGTAGTGGCCGTGGGAGTAGTGACTCCGACTGGGATAGTCAAGGCGTTGGCTTTCGTTGATAGTGGATCCGACACCACTTTAATGAAAGAGCGGTTTGCCGACAAACACCAACTGGCTAAATGTGCGACGTCGTTAGCAGTGAGCACGGTGGGCGGAACACAGGTAATGACTGCCGGTAGATTAGGGCTGAAACTCATCTCTCTAGACACTAACGAGGAAATTGAACCAACGGAAACATTCACGTTAGCGGATCTCCCCATGCGAGCACCAAGGTCGGTCAACGCAATCTTGACTCGATGGCCCCACCTGCAGGATGTAACCGTTGTAGACTGGGAAGATGATGAGGTGGATCTCCTCATCGGATGCGACGTGCCAGAGGCGCATTGGGTGCTTGACCAGAGAGTGGACGACCGCCAGGCACCTCATGTCGTACGCACGGCTCTGGGATGGATGTTATACGGTCCAGTAGAGGTACGTGGTTCCGTGAATTACTTATCCGCCGAAACGGACCGCATAGAGTATCACCTGCAGCGGCTGTATGAAAAGGGGTTTTCATGACTTTGGAGACTAAAGACCAACGTTGTCTCAAGGGGATCACTTCGCTCTACAAACGGTGCGGCAAGGCTCTAAAGGCCTCAAAAAACAGTTCGATGTCCCCCTCCCATGGCGCACATCTGTTGACCCGTGGAGTGACAACAGAAATTACGTTCTCCAACGATTACTACAACTAAAAGAACGCTCCATTTGAGACCAGAATCTGTCGGAACGATACGCGGATTTAATGAAGCGAAACGAACCCTCGTTACATTGAAAAGGTGCCTGCCAAGACCGACAGCAAAGGGGTATCTGGTATCTGCCTCACCATCCGGTTACCAACCCCAAGAAACCCAATAAACTGCGCGTGGTTTTCGACTGTGCGGTCAAGTTCCAGGGCAAGTCGTTAAACGATCGCCTACTACAGGGGCCTTACTGGACCACGCCACCGATCGACGTTTTGTGCCGTTTCAGAGTGGGTAAAGTGGCTTTGTCTGCTGACATTAGGGAAATGTTCCATCAGGTGAAGATTCCGGTGGGAGAACGAGATGCTCTGCGTTTCCTGTGGTGGGAAGAGATCGGCCGGGACAATGCAGTGGTGAATTATAGGATGACCGTCCACCCCTTCGGAGCCATATCGGCACCATTTTGTGCCAACTACGCCCTCCGAGAATCAGCGAACGAACATGGCGATCTAGTCCATCGGACGGTAGTAGATAGCGTCAACAGGAACTTCTTCGTGGACGACTACCTTGGGTCATTCGATGATGTGGAATCAGCTCTAGAGCAGTTCAGGGGTCTGACGAGATTGCTGGAAGAGGGCGGCTTCCATCTAACTAAATGGATGTCGAACGCTTCAGAAGTGCTGAAGGTCATCCCGTATCACGAAAAGGCCGAAAGGGTAAGAGATTTGGACGGCTCTCCACTTCCTATCGAGCGCACTTTAGGGATACAATGGGACGCGGAAACGGACGATTTTGTTTTCGAACTGAACGTTCCCGAGTTGCCAATAACCCGTCGTGGCATACTATCTGCCGTCTCAAGTTTGTTCGACCCGCTCGGTTTCGTCTCACCATGGCTGCTACCCGGAAAGATCTTTCTGCAGCGGCTGTGCCGTAAGAAAGTTGATTGGGACCAGTCACTGGACCTAGGGGACCGGCTGGACTGGGAAGAATTTTTGAACACCTTGAAGAAATTAGGGGACATAAGAATCCCACGATGTTTGACTCCTGGCCATACGACACGGACTGGAGAACTACATGCTTTTTCCGATGCATCCGAAGTCGGTTATGGAGATGTGGTGTACGGACGATGGTGCGCAGGAGATGGACAATATACCACGAGGATCCTGTTTGCCAAAGCCCGCGTTGCTCCACTGAAGTCGGTCTCAATCCCACGCCTTGAACTCAGCGCAGCCGTGTTAGCAGTCAGGGTGGTGCAAGCTGTGAAGAGAGGTTTCGATCTCTACATTTGGTCGGTGAGCTTCTGAACGGATTCAACGATAGTACTTTACTACATTGACAACGTCCGGAGCCGGTTTAGTACTTTCGTTGCTAACCGGCTCACGATTATCCACGATGAATCAGCCACAAACCAGTGGGGTCATGTCAGGTCTGGCGATAATCCGCCCGAACTGTGCTCCCGAGGTGCGAACAACTTCAGGCAACTGGACACGTGGACGAGAGGGCCAAACTTCCTGCACTTGCCCAAACAGGACTGGCCCGTGTTCGAATTAAAACCCCCTACGGAATTGGAACTGGAGATCAAAGGCGTAGTGATAGCAACCAACGTCGTCGAAGCGTCGTCCATTTTATCGCGACTGGTCAGGTTTTCTTCCTGGATGAAGACGCTTCGTTCGCTAGTTTGGTTAACCAGGTTCAAGAGAAATTTACTAGTCATGAAAGGGCTACGGCCCTCAGGTCGGATACCGGTCGGCCCGATAGGTCCCGATGAGCTACAAGCGGCAGAGTACGATATTTTCAGAATGATACAACGCGAGGCTTTCGCCCGAGAACTCAAGAGGGCGGAAGAAGTGGGGCCGACCAATGAAGACATACTATCTCCAAGAGGCGAGCTGAAGCGTTTAAACCCCAAACTCATCAACGGACTGCTGCGGGTGGATGGTAGGCTGACCAACGCCCACCTGAACTTCGACACAAAGTATCCTATACTGCTGCCTGCGAGACAACCTGTAGTAGAGTTAATGATTCAACACGTCCACGCCGTGGAGGGACATGCCGGGGAACGTCACGTGACGAGCGTCATCCGAAAGCGTCTTTGGTTGTTGAGAGGACGAGAGACTGTAAAACGCGTAGTCCGACGGTGTGTGCAATGTAGGAGACGCAATGCCACAGCGGGCAAACAACTCATGGCCCCTCTACCAGAATGCAGGGTGACTACGGGCTGGTGGCCGTTCAGTGACACCGGGTTGGACTATTTCGATCCCTTTTGGATCAAGTGCGGGAAAAGATTATAAAAGTGATATGGATGTCTCATGAAGTGCATGAAGTCACGTGCGGTACACCTAGAAGTCGCACATTCGATGACGACCGATTCGTTTCTACGGGCCTTGCAAAGATTTATCAACCGAAGAGGCGTACCGGCCAATATATTCTCAGATAATGGGTCGAACTTTGTGGGCGCTCAACGGGAATTGCAGCGTTGGCACAAGAACATAAACAGGGACGAACTGCAGAATCGAACCGTGGCCTACGGCATACGATGGCATTTCAACCCCCCACAGGCCAGTCACCGAGGCGGCATATGGGAACGCATGATCCGGTCCGCCAAACGGATATTGCTGTCAATCACGGAGCAGCAGCCGCCCGAAGACGAGACGCTGAACACCGTCATGACTGAGGTGGAGAGAATCTTGAACAGCCGCCCCCTGGTTCCAGTATTGAACGGCGACCCCACCCACCTGGCGCTCACCCCGAACGATTTATTGACGTTAAGGTCGAACGGGGTTTTCCAAGGGCCGGTAAACCTTCGCGGGAACTACCTCCACGGATGGAAGCAAGCGAACTATCTGGCCAAGGTTTTCTGGAGGCGATGGCTACGGGAGTACCTACCGGCTTCGCAGACTCGACAGAAGTGGCTGGCCAAAACAAGACCATTCAAAGTTGAGGATGTGGTTATGATCGCCGACGAACGCGCACATTTCAGCGCTTGGTCTTTGGGAGTAGTTACGGAAACCATTGAAAGCACTGATGGAATGATAAGAACGGTGAAGATGAAGGCAGCTAACGGAGTGCTCATTCGTGACATACGCAGTATTAACCTACCCGAAAGCGAAGACGGAGGAGCTGATAACCCCTAGGCCCAGTAGACGTTTTCTAGCTAGTCATCGAGGTGGATAAAACAACACCATATATATCACACGGTCTCCGTCAAGCACGTTACAGCGCTTGCGGCCTCTCGTTGACATTACAGAAGGCGCTTTCCGATGTGTGGTGACGAATGCGATCCCATTGTACATCCCGACACATACACACATGCAGGACGCACTCTACATCCCGTAAACCCATCATACATGTGACAGTGTTCTTTGTTTGCCTTTTGTTGACGTTACCGAATGCTCCTTGCATAGGTAGAAGTAGCGGAGCTTAAGTCACACACATGCCTACATTTTACTCGTTTTTGCCACACAGCCCTTCGTTGACATTGCAGAAAGTCCTCATTTGATGTGTAATCATACCTGTGATTCCATTGTACACCCCGGCACACATACACACACACACACACTAACACACACTCACTCAAGCACATACATCCAGGACAGGACGGCTCTTTTCAAGGACAGCATCTATGTGACCCTTCACGCCCGCCATCGGTCATTTGGTCTTGTGGAAGATGTAGACTAGCCTCACGTCTATGTATCCAATGAATTAGGTGCGACCAGTAGTAGAACGTCGACGACGAGCATTAGGCGCGCGCACCGACAGCAGGGCCTAGGCAGGTAGGAAGAATCAGTACCTTTATACCGAACCTTTGACTCTGCCAGGGGTCCAGGAGGATTTTGGTGGGCGGTGTAACAGCCGGTCGTGGGAAATCCCCCTTTTTCCCTCGCGATTCAGTGTTTTCCCTAACACCACTCATTTGCCTACATCATTGGCTTGTCTCTACGAACTGGTTGTTTTTCTGGACCAATTGTTGTTTGTTCGCGCCCAGAGCGCTACTTTGGCACACCCTTGTTCAGGACCTGCGTGACGCACGTGCTGTCTGCTCACACGCTGCTATTCGGTTTCTCGTTGTTGAGTCCCTGTGATCGTATTATTGAGGTTTGTATATTTTTTATGTCATTGTTCATGTAATAGTCTAGTATCGTAGAATATCGCGGATAATCGTCTTTTGATTTCGGAATCCGTTGCGAATTTGGCTGCGCATTGCTCAAACGTTCGTTACGTCGCATGCTGCCACCCGGTCGGCCAATTCCATATTGCATTGCCCGACCTGCCGATATTTAAAATTCGACTGGATTTCCCGGAGAGGCCTTTTATGAGGTACCTCAAATGCTTTCGCGCCACTTCTTGATTTCTAGTTAGGTGGTTTCACGGTGGTAGCTTGGGTAGAGCAACTTCGTTTTGTCTGTCACTGTGTTTTGCCTTCGAGTTCAGCGCTGAGAGCACCGACCGCTCTTCCCTTGAGTAAACTTCATTTTTCTGGGACAGACTGCTGGATTTATTACAGAAAAGCTGTTTAAGTTTTATGTAGGCACCCACCTTAGCGACCGCCGCGCAATTCGCTGATGCCATCGTTAAACTCCGTTTGTCATGGACCCGAGAGGGGTCTAGCTAAGTTTCGTTCGAGCAGAGCTTGGTAGACTTCTGTTCAAGCACCCAGTGAGCCTCCGGCACGATACGCCCAATTGGAATGTCAATGTGAGGGCTTGATACTTCTCACAATGTTGAGTCCTTGAGATGAGAACATATCTTGGCCACTGATCTAATAGGGTCGACTGGCCTCATTGGCTGGCCATTGCAAAGGCTTACGGGACTTCCGCGGTCCCTCATCGGTTAGAGACGTTAACTGCAGGGTCGGCTTCGCCAAGTTGCTAGCGTGACTTCCTGCAGCCGTGCTGATCGTGAGAGAGATGGGCTAACCGGCTAGTTAGCAGCGTTCAGTAAGCTCGTGCGTGATCAGCAGAGTACGGAACCCCGAGTCCAAAAATGCCATGACTCTCCTCAATCCTTAAGTTGTCAGGATGCAGACGGGCACTTCATCAAACTACATCGGTTTGCAGTCATCACTTTCTTCTGAACGGATAACCCTGGTTTTATTCTGATGAGTGGGCTTGTTGTTTCGACGGAACAGTGGCAAGGGATGATGTTTGCCTCGGTCTTCGTCCTGGCCACATCTCACTGTGAAATGGCTTTCTGAAGCACGGCGGGAGTCGCCCAAGAACAGGAAGTGTGCGACGGCCTTTCGGCTGCGAACCACTGATCGTGAACACTCGTCCTGTGAAGATTCGAACAATACGGCAACCGGTGCATGGAGTTACATAGCTTTCACTGAAGTGACCTTTCCGGCTGTCAGTTCATCTTGGGCATGTTGGCTAAAGACTGGTTTCGGTTACAGTCGCTCCCAAGAAATTGAGCCGACGTTGATACCGTTCGCGACAGCCTGAAAATCCCTAGTGCCATTTTCTCTAATAGGCCGTTGGTAATGCAAGATTGACGGCTTATGGGTTCCGAGAAATCGTCAAAAGTGGATTCTTTCCCAAGCGTAACTAGTTGCTCAGCTTTTTCTGCCCATCGATTCTGCAAATCAATAGATGGACACCTGACAACTCATTCCTGTGAGAGCAAAGTATTCACGCCAGACTAGTATTCCGTACGCTCCGGTGCTATTCTGCCATTCCGCAGTTTTATCACCGAATTTGTGATAATAGCCAGTGTTGGCTTTAGCCTATCTTGCCTCGACAATACACCATCAGTGATGCTTCTATCCAAGTTGAATCATTTTTCGAACAAACCTCCGAGAATTCTGAGCTCACCAACATACCCCATTAGTGGATCAAGCATCGCGCACACTTTGAAAACGGTTTTGCCCCCCCCCCCCCCCCCTAAATACAAAACGTTTGCCCAGGATCGGCAGATATGCGCTCAACAAAATTCTCTTATTGCCTCATAAAAATACAGTATTGCTCGGGGTGCCCATCGAAGGGAGCTAGCTCCTCTGTCAGCAGGTCGAATGCTGAAACCCCGGCACTTTCGGGCAGTCTCGAGGGTCTATGTCTGTCGAATTCAATGCAATCTGGATGCTGTTATCGTGGAATACATAATTTACCTGCTGGCTTGCTGAGGTGAGTTCCTTGTTTATAAGGTTCTGCTTCCTTTCGGGCTAACAGCAACTGACTCTATAGTTTTATTTCTCTCCGCATATATATATACATATATGTTAGACGACTTCAAACTCACCATCATTAGAAACACATGACTTGGCACTGACAGAACCAGTAAATTTGGCATCACCTAGAGAATCGCTGACACCCAAACTTTACCCAGAGACTTGTAGGGTAATTCTTGTTGTCTCAAAAAGTCCTTGTTTGCTAGTCTGGGCACTTCCAGTGAGTTTTCTATTCAAAGTTCCACCTGAGTACAGTAAGCCGCAGTAATGGCAGATCGATCAAAGCGCAGCCAATTGAAACGGATCCCAAAACCAGGACAAGACTGACTCGTAGTTTCCACGGCACTTAATTTAAAATCGAAAATGTACAAATATATACAACCCTCGAGTATGAGGCCAAACAGACTGAATAGTAAAGCCTAGGGGTCCAAAGCCCCAGGGTCCAAGCACGACGGTCAATACCGGTTCAGGGTAAAGCCTAAATGTCCCGCACAGAAAACAGAAGAAAAGTACAAAAGAGTAGCGCATGGAAGAGCTCGGCAAAGTAGTGTCGGGCATGGTTACATTCACAAAGCACGCAGGGCTTCTGGAAGGATTTTCAATATATGTAGCTTACACCTTGCGGTCAGAGGCGATGTTCCCTAGACGCACGAGAAGTCCCACGCAGCAACATTTGCCTGTTCTGGTTCCATTGGGAACCAGTGGTCTTGGTGCTCCATGACGTTCACGGTAGTCTGAACTGGGTATGCTCGGGGTGTGTAGCAAGGGGCAAGAACACGTCCTACATTTGACACGGAGAAACCTTCGCAAAAGAATGATAGAAAAACATCTCGTCCGTACACGCACGTGAGGAAGGAGCTAGCTCGGCTTCTAAGAATGGTGTAACTGAGGCTTTGTCCCTGATGCTGACATGTAAGGCAATTGTCATTCGCCGCGAACTGAGAGGAAAAAGGCTAACAAATACGGTTCTGTGTAAAGTCCTCCAGGGGCTGGCTGAAACAGAAGTTAAAATCTTGTTTGATCTGATTCAGCGCCGAGCCACCCTAACGGAAACCCCCCGAGCTCCGGCTGCTCTTATGACGACAGTAATAAGGAGGGTGAGGGCAAGCACAAAAGTAGGGCAGGGGAGTAACAGAAATGTAGTTAGAAAAGGACCGAGCAAACTGTTTTGCAGAGATACGGCAAAGAAACTAAAACTTGCGACAACCGTTTACCGACCAGCTCAGACTAGTCGGGTTGCCACCCCATGTCCTTTATGTTACGAACGTTTGAGCAATGCGTAGCCAAATTCGCAACGGATCCCGAAATCAGAAGACGATTATCCGCGATATTCTACGATACTAGATCATTAAAATAAACAATGACATAAACAATATACAAACCTCAATAATACGATCACAGGGACTCAACAACGAGAAACCGAATAGCAGCGTGTGAGCAGACAGCACGTGCGTCACGCAGGTCCTGAACAAGGGTGTGCCAAAGTAGCGCTCTGGGCGCGAACAAACAACAATTGGTCCAGAAAAACAACCAGTTCGTAGAGACAAGCCAATGATGTAGGCAAATGAGTGGTGTTAGGGAAAACACTGAATCGCGAGGGAAAAAGGGGGATTTCCCACGACCGGCTGTTACACCGCCCACCAAAATCCTCCTGGACCCCTGGCAGAGTCAAAGGTTCGGTATAAAGGTACTGATTCTTCCTACCTGCCTAGGCCCTGCTGTCGGTGCGCGCGCCTAATGCTCGTCGTCGACGTTCTACTACTGGTCGCACCTAATTCATTGGATACATAGACGTGAGGCTAGTCTACATCTTCCACAAGACCAAATGACCGATGGCGGGCGTGAAGGGTCACATAGATGCTGTCCTTGAAAAGAGCCGTCCTGTCCTGGATGTATGTGCTTGAGTGAGTGTGTGTTAGTGTGTGTGTGTATGTGTGCCGGGGTGTACAATGGAATCACAGGTATGATTACACATCAAATGAGGACTTTCTGCAATGTCAACAAAAGACCGCGTGGCAAGAAAACGAGTGAATGTAGCATGTTTGTGTGACCTGAGCTCCGCTACTTCCACATATGCAAGGGGCATTCGGTAGCGTCAACAAAAGGCAAACAAAGAACACTGTCACATGTATGATGGGTTTACGGGATGTAGAGTGCGTCGTGCATGCGTGTATGTATAGGGATGTATAATGGAATCGCACTCATCACCACATATCGGAAAGAAACCTTCTGTAATGTCAACGAAAGACCGCGAGCACTGTAACGTGTTTGACGGAGACCGTGTGGTATATATGGTGTTTCTTATCCACCTCGATTACTGGTGTGAAAAAGGTTTACTAGGCCTCAGGGTTATCAGCTCCTCCGTCTTCGCTCTCGAGTAGGTTAATACTGCGTATGTCACGAATGAGCACTCCGTTAGCTGCCTTCATCTTCACCGTTCTTATCATTCCATCAGTGCTTTCAATGGTTTCCGTAACTACTCCCAAAGACCAAGCGCTGAAATGTGCGCGTTCGTCGGCGATCATAACCACATCCTCAACTTTGAATGGTCTTGTTTTGGCCAGCCACTTCTGTCGAGTCTGCGAAGCCGGTAGGTACTCCCGTAGCCATCGCCTCCAGAAAACCTTGGCCAGATAGTTCGCTTGCTTCCATCCGTGGAGGTAGTTCCCGCGAAGGTTTACCGGCCCTTGGAAAACCCCGTTCGACCTTAACGTCAATAAATCGTTCGGGGTGAGCGCCAGGTGGGTGGGGTCGCCGTTCAATACTGGAACCAGGGGGCGGCTGTTCAAGATTCTCTCCACCTCAGTCATGACGGTGTTCAGCGTCTCGTCTTCGGGCGGCTGCTGCTCCGTGATTGACAGCAATATCCGTTTGGCGGACCGGATCATGCGTTCCCATATGCCGCCTCGGTGACTGGCCTGTGGGGGGTTGAAATGCCATCGTATGCCGTAGGCCACGGTTCGATTCTGCAGTTCGTCCCTGTTTATGTTCTTGTGCCAACGCTGCAATTCCCGTTGAGCGCCCACAAAGTTCGACCCATTATCTGAGAATATATTGGCCGGTACGCCTCTTCGGTTGATAAATCTTTGCAAGGCCCGTAGAAACGAATCGGTCGTCATCGAATGTGCGACTTCTAGGTGTACCGCACGTGACTTCATGCACTTCATGAGACATCCATATCACTTTTATAATCTTTTCCCGCACTTGATCCAAAAGGGATCGAAATAGTCCAACCCGGTGTCACTGAACGGCCACCAGCCCGTAGTCACCCTGCATTCTGGTAGAGGGGCCATGAGTTGTTTGCCCGCTGTGGCATTGCGTCTCCTACATTGCACACACCGTCGGACTACGCGTTTTACAGTCTCTCGTCCTCTCAACAACCAAAGACGCTTTCGGATGACGCTCGTCACGTGACGTTCCCCGGCATGTCCCTCCACGGCGTGGACGTGTTGAATCATTAACTCTACTACAGGTTGTCTCGCAGGCAGCAGTATAGGATACTTTGTGTCGAAGTTCAGGTGGGCGTTGGTCAGCCTACCATCCACCCGCAGCAGTCCGTTGATGAGTTTGGGGTTTAAACGCTTCAGCTCGCCTCTTGGAGATAGTATGTCTTCATTGGTCGGCCCCACTTCTTCCGCCCTCTTGAGTTCTCGGGCGAAAGCCTCGCGTTGTATCATTCTGAAAATATCGTACTCTGCCGCTTGTAGCTCATCGGGACCTATCGGGCCGACCGGTATCCGACCTGAGGGCCGTAGCCCTTTCATGACTAGTAAATTTCTCTTGAACCTGGTTAACCAAACTAGCGAACGAAGCGTCTTCATCCAGGAAGAAAACCTGACCAGTCGCGATAAAATGGACGACGCTTCGACGACGTTGGTTGCTATCACTACGCCTTTGATCTCCAGTTCCAATTCCGTAGGGGGTTTTAATTCGAACACGGGCCAGTCCTGTTTGGGCAAGTGCAGGAAGTTTGGCCCTCTCGTCCACGTGTCCAGTTGCCTGAAGTTGTTCGCACCTCGGGAGCACAGTTCGGGCGGATTATCGCCAGACCTGACATGACCCCACTGGTTTGTGGCTGATTCATCGTGGATAATCGTGAGCCGGTTAGCAACGAAAGTACTAAACCGGCTCCGGACGTTGTCAATGTAGTAAAGTACTATCGTTGAATCCGTTCAGAAGCTCACCGACCAAATGTAGAGATCGAAACCTCTCTTCACAGCTTGCACCACCCTGACTGCTAACACGGCTGCGCTGAGTTCAAGGCGTGGGATTGAGACCGACTTCAGTGGAGCAACGCGGGCTTTGGCGAACAGGATCCTCGTGGTATATTGTCCATCTCCTGCGCACCATCGTCCGTACACCACATCTCCATAACCGACTTCGGATGCATCGGAAAAAGCATGTAGTTCTCCAGTCCGTGTCGTATGGCCAGGAGTCAAACATCGTGGGATTCTTATGTCCCCTAATTTCTTCAAGGTGTTCAAAAATTCTTCCCAGTCCAGCCGGTCCCCTAGGTCCAGTGACTGGTCCCAATCAACTTTCTTACGGCACAGCCGCTGCAGAAAGATCTTTCCGGGTAGCAGCCATGGTGAGACGAAACCGAGCGGGTCGAACAAACTTGAGACGGCAGATAGTATGCCACGACGGGTTATTGGCAGCTCGGGAACGTTCAGTTCGAAAACAAAATCGTCCGTTTCCGCGTCCCATTGTATCCCTAAAGTGCGCTCGATAGGAAGTGGAGAGCCGTCCAAATCTCTTACCCTTTCGGCCTTTTCGTGATACGGGATGACCTTCAGCACTTCTGAAGCGTTCGACATCCATTTAGTTAGATGGAAGCCGCCCTCTTCCAGCAATCTCGTCAGACCCCTGAACTGCTCTAGAGCTGATTCCACATCATCGAATGACCCAAGGTAGTCGTCCACGAAGAAGTTCCTGTTGACGCTATCTACTACCGTCCGATGGACTAGATCGCCATGTTCGTTCGCTGATTCTCGGAGGGCGTAGTTGGCACAAAATGGTGACGATATGGCTCCGAAGGGGTGGACGGTCATCCTATAATTCACCACTGCGTTGTCCCGGTCGCTCCCTTCCCACCACAGGAAACGCAAAGCATCTCGTTCTCCCACCGGAATCTTCACCTGATGGAACATTTCCCTAATGTCAGCAGACAAAGCCACTTTACCCACTCTGAAACGGCACAAAACGTCGATCGGTGGCGTGGTCCAGTAAGGCCCCTGTAGTAGGCGATCGTTTAACGACTTGCCCTGGAACTTGACCGCACAGTCGAAAACCACGCGCAGTTTATTGGGTTTCTTGGGGTTGATAACCGAATGGTGAGGCAGATACCAGATACCTCTTTTGCTGTCGGTGTTAACAGGCACCCTTTCAACGTAACCGAGGTCCTCGTTTCGCTTCATCAAATCCGCGTATCGTTCCGACAGATTCTGGTCTCGAATGAAGCGTTCTTTTAGTTGTAGTAATCGTTGGAGAACGTAATTTCTGTTGTCACTCCACGGGTCAACAGATGTGCGCCATGGGAGGGGGACATCGAACTGTTTTTTGAGGCCTTTAGAGCCTTGCCGCACCGTTTGTAGAGCGAAGTGATCCCCTTGAGACAACGTCGGTCTTTCGTCTCCAATGTCATGAAACTCCTTTTCATACAGCCGTTGCAGATGATACTCTATGCGGTCCGTTTCGGCGGATAAGTAATTCACGGAACCACGTACCTCTACTGGACCGTATAACATCCATCCCAGAGCCGTGCGTATGACATGAGGTGCCTGGCGGTCGTCCACTCTCTGGTCAAGCACCCAATGCGCCTCTGGCACGTCGCATCCGATGAGGAGATCCACCTCATCATCTTCCCAGTCTACAACGGTTACATCCTGCAGGTGGGGCCATCGAGTCAAGATTGCGTTGACCGACCTTGGTGCTCGCATGGGGAGATCCGCTAACGTGAATGTTTCCGTTGGTTCAATTTCCTCGTTAGTGTCTAGAGAGATGAGTTTCAGCCCTAATCTACCGGCAGTAATTACCTGTGTTCCGCCCACCGTGCTCACTGCTAACGACGTCGCACATTTAGCCAGTTGGTGTTTGTCGGCAAACCGCTCTTTCACTAAGGTGGTGTCGGATCCACTATCAACGAAAGCCAACGCCTTGACTATCCCAGTCGGAGTCACTACTCCCACGGCCACTACGCCTAGACGTACCGGTTTACTGGAAGATCGTGACGTTGAACAAATAACGCTGGGTTTGGTACTCGTCCCGGGTAAGTTTACTGTCGCCTGATGCAGCAGCCGATGGTGTCTGCCCGTGCAGCCCTCGTAACCACATCGATTCCTTGTTCTACAGGCTGCTGCCCGGTGCGTGGTGTTCAGACAGATGAAACATGCTCCTGCCATCCTCGCCATTCCCCACCGTTCGTCTATTGTGGCGTTGCCGAACCTGGGGCATTCTGGTAGGCCATGGCTAGTACCACAGGATCTGCAATTGGGTTTCGCCGTAGCATCTCGTGAAATGACGTGTGTGTTGGTCCAAGGCTGGTACTTTGGATGTTCCCGTACAGGGGTCTGGACTTGGCTAGTACCGGGCTTGTTTTCTCGGTTGCTGTCCCGGATGAGTCGGCCGAATCTGCTGTCAGCTATCTTCGTTTGTCTGTCTAAGTATTCAGTCAGGTCTTCGAAGTTGGCTTCTCTGTCGCTTCGGCTTATCCGTTCTGCTTCTTCCGCCCACCGACCCTGTAGTTCGGGAGAGAGGTGACGGACTATGCCTTCCAAAGTGTGCATGGCGTCTAGGTCAGCCCTGTAACCTAAATGGTCGAGGGCTATTGAGCAGTTCTGCATCTTGATCACCAGGTCGGCCATGGTGTAGACGTCGCCCTTGGTTCTCTTTGCCTCTGCCATCACGCCTTCTATTAGGTTACGGGCTACTTTGAAAGGTTGGCTAAACAAGTCCCTCAGAATCTTTCTTGCCCTTGTGTAGCCTTGTTCTGGATCGAGCATGGTGCACCCGTCGATAGCTTCTCGTGCTCGGCCTCGGCAGTAGTGAGCAAGGTAAAGAAGCCTTTGCCCAGGGTCGGTTACCTTGTTTTCAACGAACGTCTCGAACTGCTTGACAAACTTGCAGTATCGCTCAGCTCGCCCGTCGAAAACCGTTAACTCCACTCTAGGCAGATCGATCGATGGTGGTTTGTAGTCGGCGACCGGCGTGGGGTTCCCTACCTTATTGCACCCTAACCTATCGGAAGTGTCGAAGTCACTGGTCTCATGCTCTCGCTGTTTCTGTGTACACTTCTTATCTGCTTCCCGCGCCTGTAGTCTAGCCGAAAGTAACTGTTGTTCTAGGTCTAGTATTCTCAGCTTATATAAATCGACATCCTTACGATCAATATTGTTTTCAATAACACATGAACTAGCACTGAGAGGACTAGGCGATCTAGCATTAACTAAAGAATCATATGTACCCAAAAACCTACCCAGAGACTTGCCGTATTACTTCCTGTCCGGATTCGACTGCCTTTGATCCTTTTCTTGGCATTTTGCGTGTTGTTCCTCGTTCCAAATTGATCTATTGAGTATTGTTACGAACGTTTGAGCAATGCGTAGCCAAATTCGCAACGGATCCCGAAATCAGAAGACGATTATCCGTGATATTCTACGATACTAGATTATTAAAATAAACAATGACATAAACAATATACAAACCTCAATAATACGATCACAAGGACTCAACAACGAGAAACCGAATAGCAGCGTGTGAGCAAACAGCACGTGCGTCACGCAGGTCCTGAACAAGGATGTGCCAAAGTAGCGCTCTGGGCGCGAACAAACAGCAATTGGTCCAGAAAAACAACCAGTTCGTAAAGACAAGTCAATAGTGTATGGAAATGAGTGATGTAGGGAAAACACTGAATCGCGAGGGAAAAAGGGGGGATTTCCCACGACCGGCTGTTACACTTAATGAGAGGGTAGTAGAGAGGAGTAGTATTTACGCGAAGCCAAGTATACAGGCAGTCGAGGCACAAATGAAAACTTGAGATGGGTAGCCCTTTTGTGTGCTCACAGAGGCCCGTCCTCCGACGCGGAGGAATGCGAGGGTCCGCTACAATACCTGGAGCTACCAACGAGAAAGGCTGGAAGATGTCTTGTCCTGGAGGATTTTAAGGCACCAGAGATAAGCAGGCGAGAAAATTGGGAGCCAGTGGGGTCATTCGGCCAGAGGCTGCTGGACAACATTGAGAAGAAGGCAATAGAGCAGCCCGTCCACCCACACTCTAGATGGAGAGAGGGTCAGAAGCAAGGGATATTGGATCTACTTATTTCTACTATTTTGGCGACGAAGATGGAGTCCGAAATGATGTCCCCGGGGAAAAGTGACTACAAAACTCGCAGGCTCCGGTTCCTCCGTCAGGTGGAGGGCCCACCAGATAATTGCGTGAAAGGCGTCTGATAGCGACGGCAGAGTTGCTGGTTTGGGATACGGAGTGTGGCATGGAAGAAACCGGGAGTATCAGGGGCAACTCACTAAGTGTGACAGAGGAAGCAGCTCCACAGCTCCGAGCTCGGAGTGGAGACTCACCACCGTGGTGACAAAGCAGTACAACCAGGGCACTGAAGAGTGAACACTAAGTGCACCGACCGGCCGTGGGAAATCCCCCCAGAAACAAAGCAATTTTATTTTTCCTTGACTTCACTCATTTACATTATTGGCTTGCTTTTATGCACTGAGTGTTTTCATGAACAAACTTTTGTTTGTTCGCGTTTAACACGCTACTCTGTCATATCCTATTCTGGACCTGCGTAACGCACGTGCTGCTTTCTCGCACGCCGTAATTTGGTTCTCGTTTTCTGAGTCCCTGTGATGGCACAATTGAGGTTCGTATCTGCTTTATGTCACTGTTCGTCTGATAATTTAATATCGTAGAATTTCACGGATAATCGCATTCTAATTTCGGGGTCCGTGTCGAATTTGGCTACGTATTGCTCAAGGGCGTCTTACACCGAGCACGGCGAACATTTTGGGAAACTGGTGGACATTGCAGCCTCACCCAGTGCAACGGAATAAAGAAGCAGACAGCGGAAGAAAAGAGATCGAAGAAATCAGCACAAGCCTTTTTAGGGCGGCGAAAAACATTGAAAAGTGTTCCATAACTGCTTCCGGGAGAAAGCGGCCACGAAGATCGCAGTGGATGGGATGAGGACTGGGAATAAGGGCCTTGCTGTGAACAATATGCAGAAGGCGGAAATAATTAGGAAGTACCACGAGGGGGTCTACAGGGTGGTTCAAGGTGGGCCACCGTCGTCTCCAGGGTGGCCCAGGCCTAACCCGATGTAACGGCCAGAGTGGAGGCCGCCATCTTGTTGTTCGTTTAATGTAAGTGTTGGTGCCGTTGATACACTTACTGAGCCTCGGCTCATGGAGTTTTTCCCTTTTGTGCTTTTGCAGATCAACCACGCTCACCCCCCGGCGGAAGATCACTGCTGCTTGCGTGTTACACCGATGAGGGAGCCGGAGGTATCCCCGGGATTTATTTTGCTGACCTTAGAAGCACTTGACCAGGGGAAATCTCTTGTACCAAGAGGCTTACACCGTGCATTTCTAAAACCGCTGACAAGGATACTCGCAGGGCCTTTTGCTAAACTGTTCAACAAATCACTCAGGGAAGCATAACTGCCTGTTGAATGGAAGACAAAGGAAGTCGCCTCAATTCACAGGGGTAATGCAAGGGATGACGTGGTGACCTATCGGCCTTTTAGTTCGCTATCGGTGGAGTAAAGGTAATGCATCGGCAATCTCCCCAGCCCTTTCTACGAGGTAACAAGTTGACCAGACCAAGATCAGAAAACTTAAATGCGTTATTGGGACTTTCGCAAAGCCTTCGATAGTGTAAAACACGGGCTTCTGTTGCACAAACTAGGCGGGATGAAAGTGGCTGCAAGGCTAGTGAGCAGGTTTAGAGGCTACGTGTGCGATCATCGGTTGTAAGCCAAAGCCAGGACACTAAGACCACAACGGCCACGGCAACCAGTGAGGGACCACGAGGATAAGTGTTGGGGCCATCACTTTTCCTGGTGCGTGTGAGTGACCTACCGGGTGTCCTTCGGTCACCACGTTCCACTTTTGCGGATGACGCGAAAAATCAATGATCTCTTGAATCCACCAAGATTCAGGAGTACCTGGATGCTATTCATAACTGGACGGTAGCCTGGAAGCTTCTCTTGAACCTAGGGAACTATACACAACCGATGGCAAACTGGTCCGGGGGACTCGCTACCCGAATCCGGCAACGCCGAACGAGGGGCACAGAAGACGGAGGCCCGGGACCTGGAGACAGCTGTAACAAGCAAATATAAGCCATCGAGGCGGTGCCCATGGGCGGCCAATAAGAGAAACGGAGCCATGCTCCGACCGCAAAGAACAGTGACTTCAAGGGACACTGGAGCCATGCTGCCCCATTTCGCTGCACCGGTGCGACCCCACCTAGAGTATATAGTCCACCCCTGGACGCTCCAGTTACTTGGGGAAGCTGACACACTGGATGGGGTCCAGAGGAGGTTCACGAGAACGATCTCCAGTCCAGGGGATCTACAGTAGGAGGACAGACCATCATTGCTAGATAGGCAGTAGATACCGACAGTTTTTGAAAAGAAGTTGGATTTCCATTGGACGTATATACTTCTAGAGTGCCCATGAGGAAGTGGTGTGCACACAGAAAATCTTCTGCCCCGACTTATTTCAGTTCACTTCAGTTCTGGGCTGACTTACTTCCTTTTTCTTCATTCTTCATTCTTCATTCTTCATAATAGAGGCAGAGGGTATCTCTCCCGTGTAAGCCTCCTCACCACAGCTCAGTGATGTAGACTCATGTGTGTCTCCCACCACCTCTTTAGAAATACGTCCAGAAGTCGCTTGAACAATGTGTCGTTGGGCTCTTCCACCACTTCGGCTGGCAGCGAGTTCCATAGATTGGTCACCCTCCGAGATAGACGGTACACCAGAGGGAGGCCCACCGAGTGCAGTTTCTTTAGAGTTAGCGGGTGTCCCCTCGTACGGCCATGTCCGCGGAGAGGGAGCTCTGCACGTAGTTCTGGACCGAAGTCGCCTCTGATGACACGCCTGGTGAAGATCAGGTCTCCCCGGACTCTTCGGTAGGCCACTGGAAACAGCCCTGTGATCTTCAGCCGCTCTTCGTAACTGACCCCACGTAGCCCTCCGATATGGCGGGTTGCGCCTCTCTGTACTCTTTCCAACTTTGCCACCTCTGCCAACGTACAAGGGAAAACTGCTGGCCCCCCGTATTCCAACCTGGGACGCACGTGGGTTGCATACAGCACATTGAAGGCGTTGAGTGAGAGATGGCCGAATGAACGAGTAATCGGCCCCAGGATACTCCACGCTGAAGAACAGACTCTATCAGTATTGTGTTTCGTTTTTAGTGACGAGGCCACCATCACTCCCAGATCTTTTTCGCAGACAGAGCGTCGGAGGGGTGCCCCGTGTATATTGTACAGCCCACTGCTGGACGGTGCTCCTACTCGCATATGCGCACACTTGTCCGTGTTGACTGGTAGTGACCACAGATCTGACCATCTCTCAAGGGCTCTGATGTCCTCCTGAAGAACGAGCTCGTCAGCGTATGACGTAATTGTGCGCCAGATCTTTAGGTCGTCTGCGTAAATGAGGCACGGCGATTGAAAAACTGGTGGTAGGTCATTGATATAGGCCAGGAAGAGGAGCGGACCCAGAACCGATCCTTGTGTAACACCACTAGCTGCCACTTGCCAGGTTGACAGTGACTGTGCTACTCGTACTGCAAAGGTTCGGCCTTTTAGAAAGTCCTCTATCCACAGAATCAATGGATTTACTACACCAAGAGCCTTAAGCTTACCTAATAGACGGTCATGCGGAACTTTGTCAAAAGCTTTGCTAAAATCCACGAAGATTACGTCCGTAGGGTGTCCTTCGGCCTTGGCCATCGTCCAGCGTTCTCGTGCGATTACCAAGTTTGTTAGGCACGACCTGTTTTTCCAAAAACCATGTTGTTGTCGGCTAAGTAGGTCGTATACCCCAATATGGTCCCGGATTCGCGTTGCCAGCAGGCGCTCCATAACCTTTCCTATCACTGGTGTTAGACTGACAGGTCGGTAGTTGACAGCCTCAGCTTTTGCCCCACCTTTGTACAATGGCACGACGACCGCTTTCTTCCATTCTTGGGGGAGCCTTCCCGCTGCTAAAGACGCGTTGAACAGTCGTGTGACTGGTTGAGTTAACACATCGGCCAGTTCCTTTACCACCAACGGATGAACACCATCAGGTCCTGGGGATTGGTTGATTCTAATGGTGCGCATGGTTGCCGCCACTTCTTCCTCGGTGAGTTCTTGACAAGACATTTGGGGGGCTCCCCCGGCAATGTGTGAGGGACGATTGTGCCTCTGTTCAGGAGCATAGACTGACAAGTAGTGTCTCGCCAGTATCTCTGCCTTGTGTTCATCTGTCACTCCCAGCGAATGTCCGTCCTGTAGGGCTGGGATTGCAGTCGTGGTTCGCGTCCTTCGTCGCAGATATGCGAACAGTCGTTTGGGTGCTTGTACCGAGTCCATTGCTAACGTCTCCTCGAAGATACGTCGCTTTTCTCGTTTCATTTGGGTACACTGGTTCCGGATGTTGCGGTATCGATCATATCCTTCTCCAGTCGCTTGACATTGTTTCCATGCTCGGTTTCGATGCTTCAGAAGCCGCCTAAGTTGCGAGTCAAACCAAGGTGGGCCTTTCGCATGCGGCCGCTGTCTGGATGGTGGAGCAAAAGTCTGGCATAACCGAAGGATTTCATCTCGGATTACCTCCCAAGCCTGGTCTATGTCATACGGTTCTGGCGGATACCACATCACTGAGGATGCAGCCTCCCTGACTTGTTGGAACGACATTCGCCAGACGTTGAGTCCGCCCTTCTTCTTTCTTTATTGCCATTATTATTATGGTTATTTTATTTTCGTTCTTAACCTTTACCAACTCCTATTTACTGTCTCTTAGACTCTCTACTTCCTCTTCCTTACAAGAAGGCTGAAAATCGGGTGGCTCGGCCTTTGAATGACGAGTGAAAGTGCTGGCTGCGGAGGCCTTACTCCTTCGAAATGTTGCTCTTACATGCCTCACGGACGGCGATCAGATAAACGTCATGCGACTCGAAGTTCCGTCCAACGACAGACAGAAGAGAGAGGGAAAGATTCCAAGAAGTCGAGGCCCTGTGACAAGTGGGGCCCACAGGCGTAAGAGACTGGACTACCATTTACGCTGGCCTCAGTCCTGCTTTTCGATTTAGTTTGACTTGATTTGACATCCTGGGTTTGATTCCTCCCCTCTTCGGTCTCTCTTCCTTCCAGCTTCTTCTAAATGACAAAGGCATCAGTCTGGATATGGCACAAAATATAGCATAGTTGATAGAACGAAGTAAAGATTTACTTATTTGTTTATGCACGTCGTATCGATGAGTTCGCAGTTGAACCGTGCAGAAGTTCACGGCAAAGGCAGAGTTATTGTCAAGATCCAATATCGGTCCTATCCATCACATGTTTTCGTGTCTATATGTACCGTAATCAGAATCCTAATTTTAGAGGGCAATGTTTTTGTCTCGCGCTATGTTGGTTATAGAGCGGAAGAGTACTTAACCATGATTCTCAGCAGTTGAATCGTTCACCATACTTACTGTTGCCCATTCCTCACGAGTGCTGTCAGTCGGTGGGTGTTCTTGCTATGGCGTCCGCTACGAATGGTCCTACTGGTGATGAAAGGTCTCAAAGCGCTAGCGTTATGGTGAGTGCGAACTCATATACGAGTATGAATGTTCAGTTCTTGCCGTAATTATTGGTCAGAGAGCAAAGCAACCGGTTTTGGTGTGATATTTCCCTGGAGAATAAAACAAATTTGTCCCACTCAAATGGGAATATTCACATTGAAATTATATCTGTTAACGCTTTTGCTTTATATCGGTTTTTGGATGGTTTTTCAATACCTTTCTGTCAAGAGTCCGTGGTAAATCCCAAGTGAATGGCGCTGCATCCAATCACATTTGACTGGCATGGTCAGGTCTGCTCGAAATCGCTGAAAGCTGTCAGTTTATTGACGATGATGCTTAGGTCTCATCCTGCATATCTAATCAGAATTTTCGTTGGCGGCAAGAAACCTTATGTACATAACACTGCCTTTATTATGAAGAATGGGAGTGTAGTTACCCGTCCAGTAATGAGCCGCATAAAATCGGATAACCATTGTAGCAAACCTTGGATGGTTTGTTAATGATTTTTAGCGGTTTTCGGACGGTTTCCGTGCGGTTTACACCGGTCGTGTGATGTATAATACGCTTCATTAATTTGTCACTTTCCCCAAGTTACGTTTTCCCTTTTATCTCAAAATCATGAGTATTTGTCCCTATCCATTATGCCGCGCAAGAAATAAAACGATCTGTAACTTTGTATTTAAGAACATTTCAGTTTATTCAAATTAATATATTGGAGTCAAATGCTCATTAAACAGTGTACGGTAATCCGGTCGTCGATTTCCTTCGTATCAATTCACCCTTGACTTGTGGAATGCACTGTATGTAGATCTCATTTAATGAATTCAATTAAAGTTCTGTTCGTGAGTTTCAATTATGCAACGGCGCGACGTACGTTAACGCACGGAACTACGGTCTCACGTGTGCTCCTTTGCAGTAGAAGTAGGAATGCAGTTTACTTCATGGTAGGATTTTATTGCTCAATAACAGCGTAGTCGAAATCGTTGGTAGGTTGTCGACGTTTCGGTCACCACGGGTAACCTTTTTCAGGGCGGTTGTAAAACCAGTGTTGGAAAAGGTTACCCGTGGTGACCGAAACGTCGACAACCTACCAACAATTTCGACTACGCTGTTATTGAGCAATAAAATCCTACCATAACATTTCACATGGCGCATCGATTTTTCGATGCACTCCGAACTGATCTCAGTTCTGACGCAGTTCACTTCATTTCATATCAGATAGTGCAAGATGTACTGTGACTGAATCCAGTCGTGTTTTTACATAGTGGTTAGTAATCTCCTGTCGGGTCCTAAACTGCGGCATAAATTCCTTGATATTTAATATTTTCGCACGAGTACAGTTAGGGGAATATACCCTATAGCCTCAGAGGCTCACTCCACCATTAGGGATAACCGGAAGTTAGATCATGATGCTTGGAGGGGAAAACTACGTTAGGTCCCAGTAGGTCAAGTGTGGTAACCAGCCAAACAACAGTGTAAAGTGGGCTAAACCTTACCATGCTGTTTCCTTATTCCACGCGTTCGTTAGTCTTTTCTGCTATGCGTGGACCACCACCCGTCCTTCACTGTGATACTTCGCATCCCGATAACCGGAGCATTACCTTCCACGACCCATGAGATGAAGAACATGGTTAGTAGAGAAGTGATTGACGTGCATTGCGAAAGCGTGCGTGTAGGGTGCACGTGCGGTGGCCTAGTAACCACTGTGTTCGGCAGCAAGAGTCCAGGTGAACAATGAGTGTTAAAGAGAAGCAAACTTGAATGTCGCTACGGCGGTAGGTTAATATCTACCGCCTAAGTGACACGCGATGGTAGAATTCCAGCCTCTGACCCCTGAGGTGGTAAGCAAACGCTGTAAAGCACTCGACCACCCCCGGTCATAGCCTAGTGCAGTATCAATCTTCGCAAAGTGAAAACAAGGTTTTTGTGCACTAATTCTCGCAGGTCAGTCCCCGGTCGTGGGCGGCTTCCTTTAAATCATTTACCGTAGTGCTGTTGATGACTTACTAAGGAAGCCTGGTCTGTAGGAGTTTTTACCATCAGCTGGAGATAAAAATGACCTTTCTGCAGCTTTAAGCTCTATTTGGAAAGAAAAGGCTTACGCCCATGACTAAGTGCATTTCTACTACATTGAGTACTTTTATTAGATCGTGGCGTTTGCAAATTTATCACACCGAATTACCAGGGACTAACTTGGTCTGCAGAATGATCTGAAGAACTGGCAACAAGCCAAATGTTCTTATGGTTGCCTAAAGATGATGGAAAATTGGAAGAATGCGTGAACGACAATGTTTATTGTTTATCACATCTCAAGATTGGAGCGATACGGGACACAAAGTGAGCTAAAGAAGCTAAGGTCAACCGTCGGCAATCAAAGCGGCCAAAAGTATCTTCCAGTTGGTGGAAATCGATTACCATTAGATTATGCGGTTGAATACCAAATAGCCCTCGTGTATCAAACTACAAACGAACTATCTAGAGCTAAGTTAGACTTAGTTATGTCTGTTTAGTTCAGTTTCAATTAGCGAATCTCTAAGTTGCTACACACAAACGCCTTGGGGAAAGCAGGCCAAGGTCACAAAAGTATTCTGCATACGTTTCTTCACTATCTGGGTAAATTGTCTTCGTACTTTTTCGAAGTAGTCCATATCCTAAGAGGACGATGTTTAGGTCTACACACAGCACTCCAGGTGTGGTCCATCACGACGAGACTGCACCTTGACGTGGTGTGATGGCTTGCGTACCTCTATGACCCAAAGAACTATGCAGGATGGCTTCCCTAAGCCGGAGATACAATCATGCCTGACAAGTCAATGGTTAGGGCCAGTCTTGTCCTCCAGGTTGGGGTTCGATCTGAGCTGGCAACTCAGTCGGTAAAATCAGTGGAAAAACAATTGATCCAAGCGAACGGGCTTCCAATCAGCCATCCCGCTGCCTTGTGGGCAGGTTCCCGTTAGAACCAAAGGCTTTGGTTGAGGACCCTAATTGTTCTCCTGCTTTGCGGCTGGACGCCCTAGCAGTACCCGTCCAACAACTCCCATGAACTGCAGGAATACAAAGAATTCCGTACTGCATCGGTCGTCGTGCAGGATAATCAGGACCGCGCTGCCCATTGCATCGAGCGGGGTGGGTAGGGAAAAGTGGGCTACTGCTCAGAGTTCCCTCTTCTATTCAACCGTTGTCTTCTGTCCGCAACCATCCCTCTTTGCCCCCTCTATCCATTCATAATGCTCCCGCTGATAACGCGATCGATACTCTCAACGATTGGTTGTCAAGTAGTGTCGTAAATAATCCACAACCGCATAGCTCACATTTTCTCAAGCCTCGTCAGCCTCTGAATCTCGGCTCCTTTAACGTGCGTACTCTCATACAAGCCGGTCAGCAGGCGTGCCTAGCCCTCATAAGAGACCCGCTGAAGATTGATGTGTGCTGCATGAGGGAAACGCGTATTCCGGATTCAAGCAGTGTGATTCAACTAACTGCTCCTGTTATCTCATCGAGGTATTTTCTGCGCACTTCAGGAGACGAATTAGTTAGAGCTGCGGGTCAACGTGGTGTAGGAATAGTCTTAACTAACAAGGCCGAAGCTGATCCTTCAGAATGGATACCGAATAATAGTTCTTTACCTGAAGTTAGACTCCAGGGGTCAGTCGGTGTTCGAAAGAATAGTTGTGTTAAGCGCAGTTTGTTTGTGATCTCGGCATACGCTCCAACAGACTGCGGCACTGACATGCGGAACGATGAGTTCTATGATAAACTAACCACTCTCGTTCGCAGGAGCAAAGGCTCTGACATTGTAGTGCTAGCAAGTGGTTTTATTGCACACGTTGGCAAACTTAGTGCATCAGAAGCTTGTTTAGGTGGGTGTTGTGCTTTACCCGCTCAGCGCGCAGATAACAGGGATAGGCTTCTCTAGTTTTGTGAAGACAATCGATTATTCCTACCTAGTACGAGTTTCCGACACAGATTGCGTCGCATAAAAACATGGTGCTCTAATTCTACAAGTACTCTAAGCCAGAGTGATCGTATTGCCGGTGGCGCAGTTCTGTTCAGAACTGTAGATCTTACTGGTCCACGTAAGTAGAGTCCGACCATGCATTAGTTTTAATGCGATTATCTCTCCAGCTCCATGGTCATCGACGCAAACCGCTAACACGTTTAGCCGTGCAACGACGTAGAAAGTAGCGAGAAACTGTGTGGCCTAGACTACGTGGACGACGTTGTCTGCTCGTTCGAATGCACGGAACATGTTCAACGTGCACTAGCCAAAACTCGCAAGAGCTATAGCTCTATTTGGCATGCGCTTTACACCTTCATAGTGTAAAGTGATGTTGCAAGATTGGACATCAACGATTCCGAGCTTGATGTTCGATGGAGAGGTGCTGGGAATTGTCGACCGCTTTAGTTGCCTCGGAAGCAGCGTGTCGACGGATGGGAGCACAGTAGTAGAGGTGAACACGCGCATATCCAAGGCTCGAGGGGCGTACGTTGGGCTGAAGTACTTGTGGCGGTGACCTGATACTTCACTGAAGTTGAAAGGTCATGTGTACTGTGCTACGGTGCGTTCAGTTTTTTTGTATAGTTTCGAGACCTGGGATCTGTGTTTGGAAGACATTAGTCGTCTTGAGTTTTTCGACCACTGACGTCTGCATAGTATCGCTAATATTGAGTGGAATAGCCGAGTGAGCAATACTGAGGTGAGAAATCGAGTGTTAGGTACTAGTTCCGATAGTGTTCTATCACAGCGTATCCAACTTAGTAGACTTCGTTGGTTGGGGCTTTTGTTACGTATGGCAGATACACGTCTACCATACCGTGCCCTATTTTCCGTTCCTCCTCAGGAGTGGGAAAACAACGTGGAGGTCAACAGATGACGTGGCAGCGAGGAATGAGAAAATGTACAGCGAACTTGAGGAAAGTAGGTGCTTCATGCCTTCGTGGTTGGGGTCCAAAAGATCACTCAACCAGTTGGTTGGAGACACTGAAGGATAAGGCAGCGAACCATGAACAGTGGCGATGGTGATGTCACTTTCTGTCGAATCAGAATGATTGATCGATGTGCGTTTGCACAGTTAGACTGTGTATTCCGTGTGTTGGCTATTAGGGCATTCTTTCCTTTTTTCTCCCGTGTAGGTCCACTCCCTATCCATCTTGCATATTCATACTTTCTAATTCAACGTGCAAGATGGTAAGAAAGACAGTGCTCAGTAGGGCTTGCCCTACTGTTTAACGCTGTACGATGATGATAATGGTCGTGACCCCAGCCACATAAGACAGTTATCGCCTACCGGAAAGGATGTTAATTTTCGTTTTCATTCTTCTGGAGACTGAAGCTGAACCCTCTGGCCAATGGAATAGCGCTGAACGATAGAGCCGAGGCTGGCCTTTCAGAGTGGATTCCAGTTGATAGTCGACTGTGTGCTGTATGAATCGAAGGTTCATGGAAAGTCATAAGAAAACGAGCTAAGAGGCGATGCCTCTTTGTGATATATGCGTATGCCCTCACAGATTGTAGTTCAGATGCTGCGAAAGATAGATTCTACCAACATCTTCACGACCTAATAAGAGCAGCGCAAAAGACGACATCATCGTTGTGGCCAGAGATTTAAATGCCAGACTCGGTAGTATCGCGCCTAGTGAACATCATCCATGAGATCGCTTTGGCCTTAATTGTTTCCGCTCGGATAATGGTGAAAGGCTTTTAAATCTCGCCAGCGATTGTCTCTATCCAGCACCCGCTTTAGAAACAAAGCACCGTTCAGCCACTTGGCGATCTACTTCTTCAGTTCACGATTGGGCCTGATAAATCGCATTGCAAATAGCTACAGATGGCGAGGATGTATACAAAACTGCGTTTTTTTAATGGGGAACCAGTTATGATTCTGATCACGCATATATATATATATATATATATATATATATATATATATATATATATATATATATATATACCGTAGGTGGCGTTGCTATCCACTATTGAGATGGTTAGCAACTCTGTTATTAAAATCAAATTTCTTGCATACGGCACCTTTTGAAACAACGTCGTCCAGCTTATGTCGACCTCTGTACTTGCGGTCAGTTACTTGCACCTGGCTGAACGAAAGTTAACGCATGCGTGACGTTTCTGAACTGTTACAAATCCTGTGTGATGTAGTGATCGAATTGCGCGAGAGGAAATCAGAGAACGCAAACCAGCACTGAAAAGTATTCGTCATTTAGCATTAAAAATACATTTTTGTAGTTATGAAAACGTGAAGGAGAGCGCACGCAGTTTTTGATCAGTGAACGATGTGGTTGGTCGCATAGATTTTCCAGACGCTGTTGTGAGATGTGGAGTTGGGTCATGGGCCGTTGAGCCTCACTGCGGTAATCAGTATCCAAGGTTACACTAAGATGTCATAAGCGCGCAACATATTTGCTCGTGTATGAAAATGCATGAGTGCTGATTGGAAAAATAAGCAGTGGTTGTGGGCGGTGGTAGTTGAGTGGTTTAGAGCGTTTACTTACCACCTCGGAGGTCAGAGGTTCGAATCCCCGCCATCATCGGTTACTTTGGTGGTATATAGTAACCCACTATCGTCCGGCTGTCTTAAGGGACGGGTTTACGTCGCCGCGGTTCGTGGTGTGTTACTTTATGGTTGCGAGACCTGGTCACTTCGCGTTGAGGATGCTCAACGTCTTTCTGTGTTCGACAATTGATGTCTCCGATGTATTGCTCACGTCTAGTGGAAAGAGTGAGTGAGTAAGACGGGATGTGTGAGGCACGGATAGTCTTCTTAACGAAGTGATCGCTTTACACCGTCTCCGATGGCTGGGTCATGTTTTGCGAATGCCTGCCGATTGTCTACTCTTCCATACCGTATTCGCGCGTGCCGGGCATGACTGAAGGCGACGCGGCGGTCAGGCCATGACTTGGCGTAGAGGTATGAAGAAGCTGGCTTCAGTTGGTTCCATTCCCTCTCTGGTTGGGGCCCAAGGGACGAGAATTGTCGTTAGTTAGAAACGCTGAGGGACATGATTTAGAATAGAATTCAGTGGCGCGAATACTGTGTGGTCTGTCTATCGAACTCTCGTACCCTCTAATCACAAAAATGTCATTCTGACAAATAGTGACAAAAACCATCAAAAATTGTGCGACGAAAAAAATCCACAGCACTTCACATTTTTACTAAATCTTTTATACTGTGTTCTACTTCCCGTCTCCTATTTTCAAAATTGTTGTTGCTGCGTAAGCGCCAAGTTTGACATTATATATATATATATATATATATATATATATATATATATATATATATATATATATATATATATATATACAAATAACTTCAGTAGGATCAAAATTGAGTCGTCTGGAGTGTGAGTGGCTACTCTTCATTGAAGGGTTCAGAAATGAATCACAACTGTGATTTCTGTTAGTTATTCGTGTCTGGGTCACTGCTAACCCTACGAACAACGAGGCTACGTGTGAAAGCGCTCATGCTGATAGTAAGAAGTATGTAAAAGATTCGAATTAGATCCTAGTGAGGATATAACACTCGGAGTGTACAAGTATGAAGATGAGTGGGCAGAGGAGTACCGGGTACGCACACCTGATGAGTGGCAACAACCGTGAAACTGGCCATGTGCTTCCGGGGAAATTCTGTCCACACGTTCACATACTACTTACTGTGTGTACATATATCTATATATATGTATATATATTTATACATTATCCCGTTCGTTACCGCTTGGCCGCTTGGGACCTTGTGTACTTCTTTACCCCGGCTCACACTAGGCTTTTGTCTCTATGGGGTGTTTTTTATCCATTTTGCTCATGCGCAAGCATACAGTAGGTAATTTCTCGTACTACTTGTGAGTAGCACCATATATACCTTCACCAGCTGCTATGTCCTCCCTTGTGTAAAAACACAGTAGGTTGTATGATTCACGTGTTGGCTCGCGGTTTACGCTGTGGTTCGAGGAGTGTTCCAAATCAAATGGATTCTCAATCGTAAAAACACCATTGGACTCGTCCTTCATACAAAAAAGACTGACAACGCTTAAACTCTTGTGCATTTTAGGCTCATTTATTTTCAAGCTATGTGAACACAGGCCTCTACCTTGCTCGCATCGGAACTATCTTCAGCTGCTTGGCATTTTTGTTCAGTCCTTTTTTCTCTGGATCTGACCCTGCCGGCATTGAGGTATGGTATCGCCGTGCATTGTTGGCTAGCGCAGCTACCTCCGCACTGCGGCTTCATCAACGTCTGAAATCGTTCCACTCAAATGGATCATCTCGTGCGATATTCGAGGCACTCCTGGCAGAAGATTCATTCCATTATCTCATATACTCAGTCGTATTCGCGTTCCTTCCGCCGATATCAGGTCAGTCGCTTCTTGTGGCAAATATCACTATCTGTTCTCATACATTTTTCGCACAAGTTGTTCGCTACATTTTCATGCGTTTTGTCGATTTGACTTTTGGCGAAGAGATTCCTGTCTTCAAGATGTGGGCGTCGACCTAGAAACTAGCGAGAAACTGTGTGGCCTAGACTACGTGGACGACGTTGTCTGCTCGTTCGAATGCACGGAACATGTTCAACGTGCACTAGCCAAAACTCGCAAGAGCTATAGCTCTATTTGGCATGCGCTTTACACCTTCATAGTGTAAAGTGATGTTGCAAGATTGGACATCAACGATTCCGAGCTTGATGTTCGATGGAGAGGTGCTGGGAATTGTCGACCGCTTTAGTTGCCTCGGAAGCAGCGTGTCGACGGATGGGAGCACAGTAGTAGAGGTGAACACGCGCATATCCAAGGCTCGAGGGGCGTACGTTGGGCTGAAGTACTTGTGGCGGTGACCTGATACTTCACTGAAGTTGAAAGGTCATGTGTACTGTGCTACGGTGCGTTCAGTTTTTTTGTATAGTTTCGAGACCTGGGATCTGTGTTTGGAAGACATTAGTCGTCTTGAGTTTTTCGACCACTGACGTCTGC
The DNA here is from genome assembly GCA_948099385.1 of Fasciola hepatica. NCBI lineage: Eukaryota > Metazoa > Platyhelminthes > Trematoda > Plagiorchiida > Fasciolidae > Fasciola > Fasciola hepatica. Next base: position 2,313,451 of record CANUEZ040000060.1, on the reverse strand, counting down.
ATAGTATCGCTAATATTGAGTGGAATAGCCGAGTGAGCAATACTGAGGTGAGAAATCGAGTGTTAGGTACTAGTTCCGATAGTGTTCTATCACAGCGTATCCAACTTAGTAGACTTCGTTGGTTGGGGCTTTTGTTACGTATGGCAGATACACGTCTACCATACCGTGCCCTATTTTCCGTTCCTCCTCAGGAGTGGGAAAACAACGTGGAGGTCAACAGATGACGTGGCAGCGAGGAATGAGAAAATGTACAGCGAACTTGAGGAAAGTAGGTGCTTCATGCCTTCGTGGTTGGGGTCCAAAAGATCACTCAACCAGTTGGTTGGAGACACTGAAGGATAAGGCAGCGAACCATGAACAGTGGCGATGGTGATGTCACTTTCTGTCGAATCAGAATGATTGATCGATGTGCGTTTGCACAGTTAGACTGTGTATTCCGTGTGTTGGCTATTAGGGCATTCTTTCCTTTTTTCTCCCGTGTAGGTCCACTCCCTATCCATCTTGCATATTCATACTTTCTAATTCAACGTGCAAGATGGTAAGAAAGACAGTGCTCAGTAGGGCTTGCCCTACTGTTTAACGTTGTATGTTGGTGATGATGACGACGATGGTTATGAAGGGGTGCACATTTGCTTCTTGTCAGGCCACACAGCATTGGCGCCACTGGATTGGGGTCAGCCATATATCTCGGTGTCTCTAACCAAAAACGGTACTCCTCTCTTGGCTCCCAACCAGAAAGGCGGGAAGCACCAACCGAAATCAGAGCCGAAGCTGACTTCTTCATACCCCTGTTCTAAGTCACACCGTTTCTTCCAGCCTTGCCCAGCACGTGCAGGAAGAGCACGAAAAGGTAAACGATGGACAGGCACACGCAGATCATGCCCGAGCCATCGGAGAGGGCTGTAGAGCGATTATCTCTGTCGGGGGTGACTGTCAGCACCGAACACGACGACGAACCTCGTCATTGCTCACCCTATGTTCCCACCATACACGAGCGATGCTTTGGAGATACCGGTGGTCGAGAACAGAATGCCGCAGGGCATCCTCAACGCGGAAGGGCCAGGCCTCGCAATCGTATAGAAGAACACTGTGAACTGTGGCATTGTACACCCTTCCCTTGAGAGAGAGCCGGATGTCATGGCGACGCCGCAGATAACGCAGGTTCGCCAAAACTTCTCGGGCTCTCAATTCGTGATGTAATCTCCCCAACACTACCACCAACTGTGATCAAGCTCCCTAGGAACCTAAAGCTACTGACTACCTCTAACGGATCACCACTAAGACTGAGTGCAGGCACAGGCTCCTGCCAGTCCTAAGCAATTTTTTTGTACTTTGAAGGCGCAAAGTGCATACCAAATCGGGATACCTCAGTTGTCAAGCGATTCGATGCGTGTCGAATTGCCTGTGCACTGTCGCTCAGCAAGGCGATATCATCAGCGTACTCCAAGTCAAAGACTCTGTTCCCTGGGAGGAGTCCAACCCCACCGTTTGGAAGACCAGACAAAGCGTTCTGTAGGACATCCTCTGTAGCAGAGTTGAAAGGAACGTGAATATTGGACAGCCTTGTCGTACTCCACTGGAGACGAAAAAAGGTGGCGAAAGCTGGTCATAAACCCTAACCCGACCTGGGTATGACGGTGCAGCTCTTTGAGGACGGACACGTTTTTCTCAGGTACACTGTTCCTTATAAAAGAGTGCCACAATACAGGCCTATCGACAGAGTCAAAGGCCCCGCGAATGTCTAGAAACACAGCGATCGTTGGTTTTTGGAAGGCATAACGGTGCTCTAACAGCTGTCGGGTGAAGATTTGATCGATGCATCCACAACCGGTACGAAACCCAGCCTGTTCCTCGCGAGTTTGCACATCACGCGTTTTGTATAACCTGCGAGAATGACAGACGCTGGCAGCTTAGACGCTGTCGGGACTAGGCTTATACCCCTATGGTTGGCGCAGTCCCTGCGCGAGCTCTTCTTGAAGATGAGGACAACGATCAAAGTGCCAGACCTTGGAGGACAAAGTTTGAAGTTCTCTAACAAGCTCCATCCACCATCTTTAAATAGGGCTGGGGAAGGGCCATCGGAGCCCGGCGCTTTGTGACTTCCTAGGGCTAGGAGTTCCTTGCAGATCTCGGTCTCAGAAGGTAGATCTGTCGAAACAGACCACGGAATGTGGACCGGAACAGCTGTGGAAGAGACTGACGCTGGAGGCCAGCTAAATTATGTTTTAATGTGCTCAGCCCAGCATGCAAAACGTCGCTGCAAATTGTGGATAGGCGAATCGTCAGCTTCGCAAATCGTTTCGCTCGCACCTAATAGCTCCCTACAGATGACTCGGATGAGATGAAACAGTTTTGCGGGGATTTCCCACAGCGGCAGCATGTTCCATCTCTGATGCTTTTTGAGACCACCAGATTTCGCGATCTTTACGAAGACTTGCTTTAAGTTCACGTCTCGTTGTGAACCGTGCTGCATTAGGCGCACTACCAGCTGGGATGGGCTCGCGTGCATCAAAAAGGCGTAGAGATTTAGCAGAAATCCACGACGAGTCAGGGCACAACTCACTTTACCGGAAGAATACAAAGCATTCTTAATAAGCGACCAGTGCTGGTTGGTGTTGTATGGTGGCGTTGATCCTAGCTTTTCATCTAGAAAGTTTCGGAAAGTTGAGAGGCAAGACGGATCAGACAGCATATCACTGTCTAACCGCTGCTGTGTCGTACGTTTGGCATGCCCAACGAAGCACATGGATAGCTTAGTGCACACTAACGCGTGGTTGGAGTCAAGAGGAATGCTCCAGTACTACCGGCAGTCTTGTATGCTACCCCGCCATTTGTAGCCAGTTGCGACGTGGTCTACCTGGGTCCATGGCTGACTGGAAGAAGGCGGATGCCACGTAGCATACCGGCGATTAGAACGCCTGAAGTTCGTACTGGCGAGAAACGCGCGGTGATCTGAACACAGAACCAACAACCGTTCCCCAGTTGTCTGAAAGACAGGAATCGAGACCAATAGGGCCACCGAAATGCGCCTCATTCGAAGACAGCTAACCGACCCTAGGATTCATGTCTCCTGCTAAAATTATGCTATCGTCCCGTTTTGATTCACATAGGAGGTCGTGTAACTTTTGGTAGAAGCGATCTTTGATTGCATCGGGGCTGCAACCTGTAGGGGCATAGGCCGAGGCGACAAACAAATTGTCTATCGGGGCGGCGTTTGCTTAGTTTGCACGAACCTCTGAGTCTAACTGCGCGCAACCTGCTGTCAGCCAGGATCCAGTCAAGTCGAGCAACCTCAGCCCTTCACTGAGAGCTACACCTACGCCAGCAAGACCAGCAGCCGCAGCCTCAAGGTCCCCAGACAAACGCAAGCGAAACTTTACAGGACTGGATGGGGACGTCGATGGAATGATAGAACTGGAGTCTTGAATGCGAGTCTCTTGAATACAACACGTCAATGACAAAGGTGTCCACTGTGCGAGCTAGACACGCCTATTGTCGTATACGCATAAGCGTTTGCACAATAAGTGTGACCAGTGTAAAAGGACGCATGAGGCGAAGAAGAACTTCAGCTGATGGAAGCGGGTTCGGTGAGACTTGGATATTAGACGAAGGAAGGCGCGAGAGAACAGGAACAGAACTTCCCTCAGAGACATTACCGCAAGTACGGCCGACTGCAGTTCCCGAAGAATATGAAAATGTTTGTATGCAGGAGTGAGATGTGGAAGTAGAGAAATCAACGTGTGTGTACTGTGTGAGAGCATGTGTTTGTCGAGAGTAGCAAGCGTGTAATAAGAGATCCATCGGTTTTATTGTTGTTGTCAACGTGTACACTGGACCAAGGGCCTTGAGGTACAGGCCAGGGAATAGGATTCTCTCGGATAGGAAACTTAGCTGCAACCTGGCAGCGGGAACATTGCCTAACCGTGTGCTCAATATCAGAATCCATAAATGGCCAATACGTGAAACTGCGTGGCAGTGCTTTCATTCGACCCATACCCGGGTGACCTGTATGAAATTGCTTTAAAACAGTTTGCCGGAGGAAGACTGGGATTACAACTCTGTCTGAAAACATCAGACCGAAATCGACAACTGGCGGGGATTGGCGTCGGCGGAATAACTAATTTAGTTCACCTGTAGGAGCACTCTCAGGCCGCTTAGTGTGTGTTCATTGGATCGCTTGATGGGTCACAGGGTCGCCGTCGGAGTCATGACGGGTGTCGTCCGATGTGACAGGGATCCCGGGTATAGCGTCTGTAAGGACGTGACGCATATCGTTTACGGTAGTAACTGCTGCAATCACTGTCCTCCGGAGGCAATAAATAAGGTTTCGGTAACCGTGAAAGGCGGTCTACCTGACCAGAATCCTGTGTGCGTCGATACTCAGTGTTATAATCGTAGCCAAGGAGGGCAATAGACCATCGTTGTAGTCTATTGGCCGAATGTACGGGGATATCTTCCTTCGATCCAAAAACGGCCAGCAAAGGTTTATGAGCAGTGAGCAAGGTGAACTTGCGCCCATAGATAAACTAATGGAACTTCTTGATGGCGAAAATGATGGCGAGGGCCCCATTTTCCATCTGACTATAGTCCTTCTGTTGATGTCAGGGTGCGAGACGTGCGATATGTTTCTCGGCCCCATTTAGCCACGTAAGGGGTATGACCGCACCTATCCCGTAATTCGAAGCATCGACGGCGATGACAATCGGGCTGCTTGGATCAAAGTAGCACAACAATAGTTGGGTACTGAGCATAGCTTTAAGGTCTTCATCCCCGTTTTCCTGTTTTTGAGTGGTGCTGCACGGTGTACGCGCCACTAATTTGAATTATGAACCGTAACCCTCAACGCCTCTAATCAAAATAATCCTCCTACTTTGGACCACAATGAGAAGTAGAAAAGCATCTGCTGAGGTCATTACCGAAGCCATGCGAAGACAGTGTAACCACCTCGTCGGTTCTTCCGACCGTGCCCAATTCGTGAAATAGAGGACGTGAGGTGTGCTGAGACATGTAAAACTTGTCGGAATCATCAAAAGCGGTGCAAAGAGGTAACCATGAACAACTATTGGGATGAAACACAACGACGAACCCCCTCATTGTTCACTCGATTTTGCCATCAACAATTCTCCGAGGGTATCAATAGTTGCCATGAGCCACCCAGGGTCCGCAGCGCATAACCGTCACGTATCACATACGTAAAGCGATACTACCTACTGCGGAATGTTGCACTCGTTCCTTCAGTGGGCGTTTAATGTCGCGACAGCACCACAAGCGTAATAGGTGATGGAGATCAATCTTACTATTGTTGTTAACACCGAATTTGACACATCCGCCATCTATGATGCAGCTTTTATCTTATCGAATCTTTTTCTAATCATAAAAACGAATGACTACGGTCGTAGGCTTCTACAAACCTTAGCGGAGTGAAATGCAATCCACGCTCCGATACCCCAATCTTCAAGCGATCTAGGGCTTGTTGTTACTTGTGTATCACCGTTCAGAGGTGTCACTGATGTATTCTTTAAATCTGCAGTTTCACTTTCTTGGGGAGGTTTCATTTCACTATTCATTCTAACCTAAGCGTTTTGTGGTAAATTTAGGAGAAACACGAACCGAGTGCAGAGTATCGTTTGTACACTGGATCAGAAACGGGTATTGGTTGGAAGGTGACTGGAGGAGGCCGGCCTCCGATATGGACAGATGTGAAAATTCAAACCGACGCACTTTGTCGCGTATTAGCCGCTGAGCCGATCGCACTGACCACGGCTGTGCTCTGACCGCTGACTGTTTCTGGCGAGTACGAACTTCTGCCATAGACTAGCATAGACTGACATGGTGTCCTCTAACGTCTTCACAACGTTGGACTCAGATTGACGATATTGTGGTTGATCACCGCTGGCGTGGATCAACTGGAGATTTACTTTCATTGAGGTCTGCTTCTGTGGACTCAGATCACACCTTGGTACGTGCTCGCTTCTGTTTTCGTCTCGTCTATGGTCTTACTGCCGCCGAAGCCGTCTGTTCTGCGCAGTTGCTTCGAGACAGTAACCGACAATCTGCTTTTCAGGCGGAGGTGTTTGCTCGGTTATCTATGCAGTCGGATGTCCAGGGCCCAGATGAACGCTGGCAACAGATTGAGGAAGCCGTGCATACCGCTTTTATTGGCACTCAGGACTCTGGTTCAAGCAGGCCTCCCAGACAATTGCTATCGTTGACATAAGTTGCACTGTTGAATACGCCCTTCCTCTTCAATTTTATAATTGAATTGATTCTTGAGATAGCGCTGTCTTCGTGTGAGAATAACGGCAACGATCTTTGCTCAGACAGTAAACTGTCTGACTTGGAATTTACAAAAGGTATTGTTCTTCTGCGTAAAGATCCAAGTAAGTTGCAGGTTTTTTAGAGCCTAAACAACAGTGTAGCAATGTATGGGATGCGTTTTGCACCTTCAGTGTCATATGCTACCATATTATATATATATATATATATATATATATATATATATATATATATATATATATATATATATATATATATATATATATATATATATATATATATATATATATATATATATATATATATATAGGCAGCGAGCGGATGAAGACGTACGATCCTTCGGTCGCGTACTGCAATCGCGTGGAACTCCTGCCGGTATTGTGAAGGGTGCCCGGGGGCGTCCAAAAGTCTTCGAATCTGCTTGAAGGCAGAATCCAAGTCACTACTGCTAAAAACGTCTGCTTCGTCGACAATATCATAGGCTTCTCCATCCAGCAGACCCCATGATAATATCCTCTTGTCTCTCTTCAGCGAACCATCGAAGGTAACGCCGCACTTGGCTCTCCTATCGATTATAGTTTCCATTAATGCGAAATTTCTCAGGGGCTCCCGGGGTAGGAATCTGCTGAGTTCTGACTATTCTACACTCAGTCAACGCACGTGAAAGTTCTTGGACACACGGACTCCCAAGCTGGTCCTTGGGTGGCGAGCGAGCTGTCCCCTCTTCTCGATTATCCGATTCGGCTTGATTTTTCGGCATCCTCGTTCCTGGGTCGCGGCACCAAATTTGTAACCAAGGGCGAAAAGACGAACTTCAGCAATGGAAGGATTTATCTAAAATATGTGGCACATAATCATTAATGTAAAAATACAAATATAAACGCATTACGAACCAGTCCTCTTGGATTGTTGCCCCGTCTTCCAGATTGGTGGTTTCTTCACCTTCGTCCAGTTTTCCCTTTGCTTGTGCAAGGTTGATACGACCAACTGAAAAGGAAGAGAAAATCCGTTACTTCAATTCGTCATACTCATGCGACCTTCCCGAAGTTTCTATTACACCACCAAACCCGCGAGATATTCTTCAGACATCAGTGATCGGACACGGACAACCGGACGACATCGGCCGCCCGAACAGGCCAGGTCTCACAAGTGTATGAGAGCACACTACGCACAGCAGCGTTGTACCATCTACCTTTCAATCGGAGAGAGATGTCACGTCGTCTCCACAGGTGACGTAAATTACAAACCACTGCTTGATGCTTCGCCATCCGATTGTTCACATCTCAAATCCACTCATCGACAGTTATATCATTTCTCCAATAGACAAACTTTTCAACAATTTCCAACCGAGGGTGAGTGCGGTACTGGACTCCTGCCAGTCATGTAGAAGCACTTTACACTTGAGGGGTGAAAAGCAAATTCCGTACCGTAATACAAACGACGCGAGGTTGTCTAGGACGCACTGTGTCACAGTAGCATTTCCGCAAACCCATGCGATGTCATCTGCATAGTCTGAGTCTAAAAGTCTGTTGTCGGGTGTGAGCTCATCACCTTCGTTTGTTTGATTTCCTTGTACCTCCTAGGATTTTGACGATCCCAAAATTGAACAAGGATAGTGAGGATGGGCAACCTTGACGTACGTCGCTTCCAACTGGGAAGTAGGACGGCGATGAGCTACATGCTTGTACTCGGCCCGAAGTTTCATGGTCTAGCGCTTGGATGATTTAAACGTGCTTATCAGGCATTCGCTGTCTGATGGGACAATCTCAAAGGGCTGCCCCATCAGCGGAATCAAAAGCTGCTCGAATATTCAAAAATACGGTTACCGTCGGTCCGCGATATGTGTGGCGGAGCTCAAGTATCTGATGAGTGGCGAGAAAATTGATCGATGCACCCGCAGTTGGGACGAAAACCAGATTGTTTTCCACAGACCTGTTGTTCGCGCACTGGGTACAATCTATAGAGGGTTGTTGAGGTTAACATCTTTGACGCGACCGAGATCAAACGTATCCCTCGATGATTGGAACGGATAATCTTAGACCCTTTCTTGCATACGGGGATGATGGATGCACAGTTCCAACTTCCTGGGGCTAAATCGTGGTGCCAAGTCTCGGTAAAGAGGCTAGTGAACTCTTTGGAGGGGGGACTATCGCCATCTTTGAAGAGGGGCCGCGGGTTTTATTTCACTTCAAGAAGTGGAGCGCACGATAGATTTCTTCGGTGGATGAGACAACACAGACCGTCCATTGTTCAAACGGACTACTGAGTGGGGACGCTGGCCCTGAAAGCCAGTTAAACTGCTCTTCAAAGTATTCTGCCCATCGGTCCATGCGCCATAAAAGCTGGTGGATTCGTTGGCCGTTTGCCTCGCAGAACACTTCGCTCACTCCAGACTTCTTGGTTCCCGTGGATCGGATGAGTTGGAAAAGTCTCCGAGCATTGTCAGTGACAGCAGCTTGTTCCATTTGGACCGCGTGTTCGGATCACCTATTCTTTCGGTCTCTGCACAAGCTTCTAATCGAATTTCTTCCTAGTTGTGTGCGCGCATTGTGGTTTTCGCTTCCGGAAGAGATATTCCGGCGGTTGTCTAGCAATTCCAGAGAACCCGATGAGGTCCAGTGCGTGATTGCATGCTGTATGACTAATCCACAAGACGTGGTACTCTCTACTTTTATAACGTTTTGGAGTGTTGGCAACTGTGTGAGAAGTCATTGTGTGTGTGTGTGTGTGACTACTTAGCTAGGTTAGCAAGGTTATTCTGATATCTCTCCTGTATCAAGGACAGGCAAAGTTGGATTACGTAACTCCGTTGACAACGGACTTGTGACTCGGTGGAAAACCGTACTATGAACTCAGCGCACACTAGGGTGTGATCTGAATCTAAATGTGTGCTCCAGTACGACCTACAAGACTCGACTGAGCCACGCCAATGGTAGCATACGGCCAGGTGGTCTATTTGTGTCCAAGACTGGTCAGCAAACTACGGTAGCCATGTGACTGTATGACGGAAGCTGCGTCGGAAGTTCGTACTCGACAAGAACAGGCGATGGTGCGTGCACAGATATGGAGCAGTCGACTACCGTTATTTGTGCGTTAATGGTTGGCGCCGCTTTGGCTGCAAGCGTTCGTTCGTCTGGATCTAGATGGCCAATCTGGGCGCTCAGATCCCCAGCTGGTACCACTATATCCCTCTGAGATGCCTTCCCAAGATGTTAGTGAAGTTGCTGGTAGAGTATATCTTTCACTGCATCCGGTCTGCTGTCGGTAGGGGCGTAGGCGGCGACAACAAACAGACAACGATTGCCGTCGCGGCCTTTGTTAGATTTGAATGAACCCTCTAGGCGAATCGCACATAATCTGCTGTTGACTGGGATCTAGTCGCGCGGCGCAGACTCAGCTCTGGTACTCAAAGTGATTCCTACTCCTACGTTACCAGATGCAGAAGCATCGGCGTCTCCGAATAAGCGCAGAGTAAAAGCATGCCCTGAGGGCGAATTCATACGAACTACGATAGTGGGATCCCGAATGCGGGTCCCGGATAAACAGCAGACGTCAATACCCAGCGTCTCGAATATGCGCGCTCTAGGTGTTTGTTGGCCTATGTGCATTAGGGTGCGTACACTTCAGTGGCACATTTGGTCTCAGAAGTGGTTTTGATGAGCTGCACACAACTGAGGGAAGAATCTCATCTGCATGCCCAGCATCTTCATCGATGGCAACCTGAGAAGTGCGTGGAATAGTATTAGTATAGTTGTGTATAGAAGTGGGTAAAAATGGGTGGTGTGGACGTATGTAGTTGGTTTTGTCCGACCGCCATCACCTCAGTCAAAACTTGTGTAGCTTGAGTGAGTGAATAAAGTCGAGCGCGAGTGATCATATATGTGGAGATTTCGTGTAAGCCTGTGGACTGAATACCACCCAGTTGCCCAAACCGAGTACGAGGGTTGACTTAAAGAGCCCCACTCCAAGCCTGTGACCAAAACGTCTAACCTACAGGGCAGTAAGACGATATGAGGGTATCGTAGCCCTCTGGAGGCGGTGACTGATTACTCAGTTTATACGCCCTTCGTACGCCCAGTGCGTCCCTCCGCCACAGATGTCGGTAAGCATAGTGTTGGACGCCTCATACACCACTCGTGTTTGGTTTGGAGTCAGGGTTTAGCCGTCTCCCCTAGACTGACTATCAGTCATTCAACTCGGTGGACAGTACTAACGATCTGCTTTTCTCCTCTCACTTTAGTGGGAACACCGCCAACACGAGAGAGCCGTGGGAAGGACTTCCTCAGCAGAAGCTGTAGAAAACGCACGATTTTTTGAGAGCGTTTCGAGAGACGTTCAGAGCGAGTAGCCATCTCGGATCCTGAGACACCCACCCCTCGACCATATTGAGGCATTTGGAGACCCCAATGCTGCTGAAGAACTGAGTTGCCTCAACGCCGATTATTCACCTTGGCGGGAAAAGCTTTAGCTAAAGTAATCACCATCATCGTACAGCGCTCAACAATAGGGCAAGCTCCACCGATCACTGCCTTTCTTACCATGTGGCACGTTGAATTAGAAAGTATGAATATGCAAGATGGATAGGGAGTGGACCTACACGGGAGAGAAAAGGAAAGAATGCCCTAATAGCCAACACACGGAATACACAGTCTAACTGTGCAAACGCACATCGATCAATCATTCTGATTCGACAGAAAGTGACATCACCATCGCCACTGTTCACGGTTCGCTGCCATATCCTTCAATGTCTCCAGTGAATTGGTTTATCGATCATCTGAACCCTAATCACGTCTTCGAGGTTGGGGTCCAAAAGATCGTCTACCGGTTGGCTGGAGACATCCTCAGTGCATTACGTTGCAAAAAGGTATGATAACTTTGGCCAGTCGCCAAGTAGGGATTTATATTTCCAAATTAAGGTCCACGCAACCCACCTACCAATTAGTTGGAGACACTGAGTGATATGGCTAGGTGTCGCAGTCATTGGCGAAATTGCATTCGAACTCTTCCTTCGTCTCTGTAGTTTTCGCTTATTACTTAAATTTTCTGGGCTCTTTATCACTTTGTGCTTCTATTCTTTTCGCCTTTTACTAGGCGATGCTGGATCACAGAAACCGAAAACAGAACACAGCAGCGCGAGGTTAAAGGTGGATGAACCGAGCTGATCTGCTGAGCTTTTGTTTTCAAGTTCGCGAAGTAAAATAACTAAGGCGATGTGCTAAGACAAACAGCGTTCTCATGTTCACACTGTTCATATACGCAACACTGTCATTTTTTGTTTGCTCACTTTTCATACTCAGTCTTTGTGTTTCCGGATGGGGATTTGTTGTGGGAGTAATTAGAAGAGTCACTTAGTTCATGACCAACAGTTACCATCGTCTCATGGTATTCGTTCCTGTTTGTCATGTGTAAGATGAAAGTCGATGAAGTCTACATCACCCGTTGTGCCGTTAATTTCAAACCAGTTGAAGAGTAAGTTAACTGGACACAGCCAGCATAACTGTAAAACGTCTTGCGGCGCAAGTCACTGAGTGGAAAATCTGTGCACGATGGTCATGTTTTAGTAGTCGCTGACCATCTTTCGTGGCAGGCATCTATGCTGGTACTTGGTTAGCCGCTGCACTTTAGAGTTCTGGATGCTATTTTTCCAAAAGTTCAGTGGATTCTTGTGATGGCAGTTTCGTCCATTCCTCTGCTCTCTTGTACAAACATGGAGTAAATAGTAGTGGAGCAGTTTGACAATATGTTGGTGCTTTTCATTTATCATTACGTATGGCCCATTCTAAGCAGTGTGCGAAATCTTACTACTTAGGCTGTCTACCCTAAAAAAACCTGTAGACAAAATAGTGCTTGTGCTACCATGTATTGTTGATGTTAGTTGTTTGGTGATGGCTAATATAACAGTAATTTTGTGCCGATTTTTTGTGCGGATTTTTATTATCTTCGTGGAGTATTGGTAATAGTGTTTTCTTCCATTGTATTACCCTAATTTACCAAGTGATTTGTCTCTTTCAGTTTGCTTGATGCCGGTTTTCTTGTTCGCTGTGTTGCACGTGACCAGCTTCACACAAGTGTTACTGAATGTAAGTTCAAGTGATCAACACTTACTTTTATCAACAAGGCAGTTGGATACACATTCTTCAATGATATTTGAATAAGTTTTATCCGAATGTCGAGTGCATTCGGGAAGTGAAAGCTGACCAGATCAACCCTATCTCATTTCTATGGGGTTTTATCGATCGATTTTCCTGGTTGGTATTTTTAACGGTCGGTAGAGTCAATCGGTGTTTCTCGGACTCGGTTACTGCTTTGCAACAGTAATATGCGCTTTCGAATATCAAATATATATATGTTCACTAGAATCTAATTTGAATCGTCTGGAGTGTGAATGGATACCCTTCATTGGGGTCCAAGGGATGATGATTGTCGTTGATTAGGGACGTTGAGGAACATGGTTCGAAATAGAAGCAGTGGCGCTAATGCTGTGTGGTCTGTCTGTCAAACTCTCGTACCCCGTAATCACAAACTCTATTCTGAGAAACAAGGTGAGACAGGAACATCAAAATGTTTGCGCAGGAGTGATAAAAAATCGCAGCATTTTATTTAACCAACCTCATCAACCGCCACAAAATTGTCCCGAAGCGGATTGTTCCTGCTGCGTTGAAATCATCGAGAAACCGAGAAACGGCCTCAGATGCTATCGTCTCTCATTTAGCCGTCACAGGTTTAAGTAGGGAAGTACCAGCGGAACATTGATATTCACTGAAGGCCATCTGTACAGAAATTCGTTTTAGACTAACTGGGAGTTATGCAATGATGACAGAAGGATTGGATCTTAGGGGTGGCTCTCCAGTTGTGAGTAAAATAAACGCACGCTTAATTGGTTACCACGACCTCCGGACATCCGACAAAAGGTACCCGTTCGGCCACAAACCAGCGCAACAACTACTGCTGCAAAATCATCTGAACCATGGAGGTTGCGATTACCTGCGGTGATTTGACAAAGCTCTCCCACTTAAGTCGCACTGCATGCGAAAAGCAACAATCAAGAGGACCCCACCTCCGTGGCACTGTGGAGCTGCTAGTTCCTATGTCGGTTAAAACGATTGAACAACTTTGTCTGCGGGACGGTCCTGCGGTACGCTTTGTGAACCAAATCCTAGCAACAGAGCGAATGCCATGACATTATTCGCAACCTACGAAGCCAAGAATTTGTTGCCGACGTAATATGCAAGCTTAATAATCGAACGGCCTCTGGAGATGATTAGGGCTAGTCGGAGATGTAGCTCAAACGTCTGTACACGTGTTCCACTCGGTTTAGAAAAACAGTCTCAGCCGGACTGGACAGATTCAGTATTTCTTACTCTTCCTAAGAAAAGCGACAGGACTGCATGCGCAGACTTCCGTCGCATCAGTGTGATCAATGTGGCTGCGAAGATATTCTCCGCGCTTTCGTCGAGTCGCTTCTCAGCAGTACAGGACATGTACACACCCCAATCAGGGAGGCTTCCACCGTGGTAGGGGACGCGTGGATCGTTTATGCGCCTTTCGCAGATGATTGGAACATCGGTATAAATTTCAACAACTAGATGTACCTTTTTATTGATATCCGGGTGGCCGTTGACTAAGTCGACAGCGAAACGCTATACTACAAGCGGATGGGATGCCCCAAGAGCTTATCAGTCCCATGAAGCCATATTGCTCAAATACTCGTGCGAGAATACGCATCTGTGGGAAAGAATCCAGCAATTTCTTTCGATTCATGTTTTAGACAAGACTGGTCCTTGTTGCCAGTCCTGTTGAACTACACCATCAACTGGATAACGCGTCAGGCGGCCACCAGTTGCTCTGGTATCCAACTGGGTTCCGATGCTCTTCTCGCTGGAATTGAATTCGCGGGCAATATCCTTCGGGACATCCCGACCGCCAAAAAATCAGCTCTAAATCGCGTAGAATTCTTCGCAAAAGCCAGATCAATACGTTGAAAACCAAGATATTTTTGACCTGCTCGACGCAATCCATGCTACCGATATACGTCGGCGGCGAACAAATCGAACACATCCCAGCGCTCAAATACCTGAACTTCACGATCATCCAAACGGTCAATCGAAAAATGAAGTCGAATTGCGCATTGAAAACACCAAGAAAGCTTTTCTTCAGTTTCGCAATGTACTACGGGCGCGCAACGAGATGAGTATCCGGATTAAAGTCGGCATTTTCCGTTCAGCTATTCGCCCAGTACTGGCCTACGGCTGTGGTACGTGCTCACTAAGCATCGAGAACATACGGAGGCTGGAAGTGTTCAACCATTGGTGTTTACTACTGATCCTTTGAGTGGCTTGGTGTGACATGCTTTCGAACGACACGATAAGACAACGTTACTTTGGCCTATGGAAACCATCGGTGTTTATTCGGCGCTGACATTTACGGTGGTTTAGACTTATCCTACAACACCTAAACACAGATATCTCAAGACAACCCCTCTTTTGATCAATGCCCATGATGGTGCTGCTGAAAACATGGATTAGAAATGTCAAATCGGACATCGAGCCATATGGATTCCGACATGTCTACAGCGTTTGCAACTGGAAACAGAACTGGATCTCTTTGTGTTCGGATCTCGCCTTCAATCTCTGCTTGTGAGCAGGCGCCATTCGTGACATCCATGGAGCCGGCTCGTCCTCTCACAGAAGCTTCCCGCAATAGGGCAAGAGTAAGTGTTGTTTACCGTTGATTTATGCACCTGCGTTGAAGACTATCACCGAGAAACTTTATTCACCGGTAGCTGTACCTTTTCTCTGCTTTTGAATGCTTGTCATCTGTTGATTTCTTTTGTAGTTCACCACTTCAAGCGTCATAAACAAGACTACCTGTTTTTCCTAACAGGTGGCAGACAGTGATTCGCTGTCGTCTTGCTGGCCGCCACGCCTTACCTACGCGAACATTGTGGTCCTCCACTCTAAGTTTCAACGTCGGGTTGCTGGTAATCTTTATTAGAGTGTGTTTGGTCCTCCAGGCCACTCATACTCAAGCACGCAGTGGAAATCAGCGCGATTCGTTGATGCCTCGAGGTTCTCTTTATATTCACGCTTGAACAAGGAACATAACTGCAATCTAGTAAACTGTTTTGTTTTCACCTTTGTCTTGATTCAGGTTTCCGCTGCGCGGAACAACGCAGCTACCGGTGATGGACCGAACGTTACGGTGAACAATGTGCAATCCTCCTATGTCCGTAACCTTTTACAAACGGCTGTGACGAAGATAAATGCGAATGACCAACCGATACTTCGTCTGATTGCTTTGAATGAAATTATGCTGATGGTCGTTTGCATTTTCATGGCGCTCTCCGGCCCTCGAATAATTCTATTACCTTTCATATACTTCCCATTTCTGAAGATGCGCTACAATTCCCGCCGTAATCCCCACTCTAGGTAGGCCAATTATGTTCACCACATTTGCACTGACCAAGGTTCAATTTTATTGTGTTCGTTCTATTCGTACCTTTCTGTTCATTTGTTAAAATGTGGGTTCTCTGCAGAACTGTAGCTACTTTAAAATTGTTATCGTAGCTTGGTCACCCTCCTCCCCAAAACCTGCAACAGGTATTCTGATAAGATAATCTGTCTCCATATTAATAGATTTACAGTGAACCAGTTGTCCGGCGGGATAAAAAGCCGTGATTAGGGGAAGTTGAGTGTCTCTTGTCTCCGTACTGAGGCAGAAAAAACCCACAAGCAATGGGTCTAGATGTACTGAAAAACGTAACAACCAGATACTTCCGGTTATCATTTCGCTGGCAAACTGCCTCGAAATTCTCAGCAATCAGTTTAGATATGGCGATCTTATTTATCCCTAATGCATCTACGTCAGCCTTATCCTAAGCATTTAATTTTTCAAATAATGATCAAGATGGTGATGGGTAAAGTTCGCTATATCAACTTACGCTATACGATAGTAACGCTTACTGTAAAGTTCTTATGTCCTTTTGAATCACAGTAATTAAACTTTTATTGCTACTCAGGTTCATCTTTTTTAATCTTAACCAGACACTGCTTTTACTCTGTCAACTGACTCCCATATTATTTGGATGTGTAGAACCCCAAGTCAGGAGTGCCGGTCGACCATCACAGCTGTGCTTTCCACCCCTTTCACCCTACTCAAGCATGGCTGTTTTATGAAGAGCTTTAAGTTGATAATACGTGCGGATATATGTTCGAGAAATATTTCCCTCTTACCTTCAGTTGTGACAACATGTAAAACTATGCTGCTTTTTCTCGAGTTGTTCGACGACTGTCAGTTAAACCCTTTCTGTACGCAGAAAGTTCGTACCAGTAAACTGTTGAATATATTATTTGCTTGTGCTCATTTTTTATTCCAGAGTTGCGTTCTACGAACTGCGCACCAGTTTGACCTCTTTGGCTCGACATCCCAGATGTCCAGGATTCGCGTCGCGCATGATCGACGGGCTTATCGGTGTTGTCTGCCGTTTGGGTGCTTCGGGGCGTTAAGGAGTATGTCTCCTCCTGAGGTAATTTATGTTCAGTTCACTTTCTGGTCCCAAGAACTCTGTATACAAATTTCATGACCAATAAACGATGTTCTATAACTTTGAACTAATTTTCTTTGCACAGATTTGAAGTTCCTGGGTTCCCAAGGATATACCGTGGAAGCTTGCGAACCCGTTGATTCCGCCAAACAATTTTGGACATGTCAAGAGTCATGTGTGACCTATATTTCTTTGCGTTTCATTTTCCCTTCTAATAATATTGAAATCTCTTGTTGTACCTAATTGGTACACTTTGTTAAATGGAAGCACTGTGTTGTACGTTAGGAAAAAGCAGTGCCTAAGAGTAAACATGCATTGTTTTCTCATCCTGATAGATTTTTGCTACAAGGGAATCGATAATTGTAGGGAACTTTAGAATGATGGTAACATTTTGTGTAATATCATTTAGTGTTATGGCATATGGCCCGAAACCCACTTAGATACTGTCAAGTAAACGTGGATAACTTTTCAATATCTTTGGTTGTAAGCGCTACCAAATTGTTTCTATTTGCACTGGCTTTGAGATAAAGCATACTGCCAGCGCAAAAACGACAATTACGAAAAAATGGGATGGGGAGTAGAATACAGTAAGTAAAAAAATGAAATGCTGATTTTTTCTGCTTTTCATTATATACTTAGAATAACTTTAGTTATACGCTCCCCCTATCACTTCGCGTACAAACCCAGCAGATATATTCTGGATGCAGTTGCTTCAGTTTGTCATGTCATTTCAAAGAGCTTGAACAGTTCCGTGAAAGCGGTTCACTGTAGTTCCCTCGACTGTTTCCCCGCTTTTGATCCGATTCCTCGTTCTGTACCTCTTCAAAAGCTGGAGTCTTTCGGCTGTCCCACCTCTTTACGTTCATAGTTGGATGATTACTTTTCAAATAGAATCGAACATGGTAAAGTTGGCACAAGTTTACCGAATCTGGTGTTCTTCAGGGTGTCTACCTTTCCGTATCTTTTCATCACATACATTAGCATCTGGACCACTGCACCACGTACACGACTTTTTCGGTGCTTTGATGACGTGGTGCTCAGTCAATCTATTTCCAACCAGCCAAACTTTACCTCTTTTTCCGAGAACTTATACAATATCCAGAATCTTTCATCCCATTCCGGACTGCATCTCAAAATCTCCAAATTTTTTAAATATGTTTTTTGCTTCCTCTTATCCCTGTGAGCAGTTGGCCATCAATAATGTCCATTTTTCAGTGCTGACTCTGTCAAATACTTAGGCGTCGTAATCAGCACTAATTTACAGTCGCCTCATTCTTGGTTGTGTGTCTTCTCAACTTCGTAGATTGACGCAGTTTGGTGCCAAACAGTGTTATTTTCTCTTTTCTCCATCAATGTACTCTCCCAATCTTACTCTTATTGTTCTCACGTAATATTCCCCGGTCTACTTGAGAATGATTGTACCACACTAGATCGCGCCTTGGCCATCATCAGTCGGGTTTCTTCGATTCCCCTGAGCTGTCTTGTCTCCAAAGTTTGCGACTTACACATTCGCCTTGAAGATTCTTGCGTACCCCACCCATGGCTCATCTTCATGCCGTTCGTATCCCTTCACAAGTTCCGCATTTACACTCATGTCCTCGTATGCATATCTCTCGCAACTCTGCAGTGCCTGATTTAGCACGTGTACTTCTTATACGACTACCTCCTACCAGAAAAGAAGTCGGCTCCATGGATATCGCGGATCATCACCGATCATACGCGGCGGTTGGATGCGAGCTCAGTGCAGATCGTCACCCAGTTTTCCTTCCGGTATCACAGGCCATAGGTCGTATGTTGTCCGAGGCGTTCCATATCTTTCTCCACGTTGCTCAACCACGTTTTCAATTGACCACTAAGGTGACGGCGCCAACCTGTACATGGCGCAGGGCAGGGTGTTTGGACAGTTCTGTGTCGGGTCCCTGAAGTATGTTACCAAACCACTGCAGGCTGCGGCATTGAAGAAGGACGGAGAGTTAGTCATTGTCGCAGCATCGCCTCCTTATTTCGTCGTATGATATCATTTTCTACCAATCTGTGCAAAGAATTCGATACAAACACCTGTGGTCGAACACCGGCTTTCTGGTATCTTCAGTTTGTAGTGGCCAGGCTTCACACCAGTATGTGAGCACGGGTCGGATAACGGCACAGAAGACGCGAATCTTCGTGCGAAGGCTAGTTTCACTCCGTGACCATGGCTCACACCGAAGCTGAAAAAACGCTTTCCGTGAATTGTCAATGCTTGAAAGTACTTCATCCTTCGCCTGACCAATCGGAAGCAGAGTTGATCCCAGATATTGGAACGGTGGTACGTACTCGGTCGCCTGACTATTGATGCTGAGCTGACGGCCCAGGGCAAATCGACAAAGCCTTCGAGACTAACAGTCTTCGAGAAGTAATCGAGTCGGTCCAGTGCTGGGGGAAGTGTGGCGGGAGAATCTCCTTACACGAAAACGTTGTCTGCAGAATCTAGGTTGGAGTTGTGCACCGTTGGGCTCAATTGGACACCGAGGTAATCAGCCAAGGCTTTGTTCATTTTCCAGTCGGCTGCATAGTTGAACAACACCGGTGAGAGGGAGCATCTCTGTCTAACTCCGGAATTGACTGCGAACGCCGAAGTTTCTTCGACGTACACTGGGACACCTGCGCTAGTGGGGGCATGGTAAGCACTCATTATCCTCGAGAGTTTGAAAGCAATACCGTCAGATTCTAGCACATTCCAAAGTCATTCGCAAATAATCGAGCCAAAAGCAGCCCAGAAATCAACGAAGCAGGCCACTGTTGGCCGCTGAAACTTGTAGCGGTGTTCCAGTACTCGACGCAATGTGAAGATTTGGTCCACACAACCTCTGCCACGTCGGAAACTTCTTTGGCCCGGTCGAGTGCCTCTCGCAACTAAGAAGCGATTGAGTAGCAGTACGCTGAAAATCTTTGTAGCGACGCCAGTTGAGCTGGTCCTTCGGTGGTTCTCGCACACTGTATTGTCTCCTTTCTTGGAAATCGGTAACAGAATAGAGGCACTCCAGTCCGTTGAAAATGCCTTTCATTCCTATATAGATCGGAAAAGCACGTGGAGCCTGTCTATCGGTGATGACAAACAGGTTTTGTACACTTCTGGTGCTATACTGTCCTCTCCAGCAGCTTTTGTTTCTCAACTAGTTGGCTACTCTGGCGATTTCCGTCACATTTGGTGGCTCGAAGTTGACGTCGTACATCTCTACACTCGAGGAAGGTGGAAGGTCGGTTGAGGAGTCGGTCAAATTACTCTACTCAACGTTCGACTTTTCTTCTCAGTTCAGGGATAAGCTGGCCTGCTGCATCATGCAAGACATTCAGGCTTGCATCGCCCTTTCGAAGCTCTTCGAATGGGTGGAAATGATTTGCGAAAGTTACCAGTGCCGGAAGTGGTCTCCATCTTCTCTGCCACTTCTGTCCAGTATCTCTTGCGATCGGCTGTAGCCGAACGTGAGGCCTAGTCTTCGGCGTTGAGTGCTTCCCACTACCCGGAGTTCCTAGATCTTGGCTGATAGTTGCAAGGTGGTCTCTGAGTTCCAGTCTTTCAGTCGTTTTCCAGTTCCCCGTAGCTCCTTTCAAGCAGCCTCCTCGACCACCGACTTGATCACCTTCCATTGTCCTTCCACGGAGGACCTATCTTTCTGCACGCTAGTTACAGTAGCCAACCGTGCTGCGATAGCGTTCGAGAGAGCGTTGCGCTTTTCTGGTATTTCCAGGGCTGTGACATTGATTCGGCTTGGTGGTGAAACTTTGAGGCTTGCAAAAAGATAGATTTTGAAGCGCGCATGTAAAAAGACATTGTCTGTACCATTCGTGTTTCCCGTTACTGCGCCGTGGTACGCGCAGCAGTCCTCTGCTGATGAAGCCCAACGGGATCGTACCAGAATATGACCTATTCGATGCGCTGCGCGACCATCGTTTGAGTACCAGTTTAGCAAATGTCTTCTAGGGTGTTGGAAGCGCGTACTACAGGTCACTAACCTGCTAGGATCGGCCGGATTCACTAAGCGATTCCCATTCTCACAACGTTGACCAAGTCCGAACTTTTCTAGTAAATGGCGAGTGGATTCATCCAAGGAGCCAGTTTGTGCGTTACAGTCACTGACTGGAACACGATTGATTAGATGTGGCGATTGGAGGGAAAACGCTAGCCAATTGAAGACCCACCTCATCCTCAGGCACTGCCGTTGCTCGTCCGCGGCCGCTTATTCAGTGAGCCTTAGCTCGCTCTGTTCACGACTAACCACGGGTTTGGTGGCCGTGCACCTATCCGTGACCTAGGGATACGCCCGGTAGCATGCAGCTCTGCTCGAGATCAGTGCAACCTCAATCGGGTAGCATGCGTACCGGTTACCACGATGAAAGTCACAGAGAAACGCCGCATGAACCTAGTTGGCTGAACCAGTTTTCGTTTGCTGTATCTATTTTTATGCTTTTCTCAATAATAACGATCATTTCCCCTCATTTTCGATGAAGTTTGAGTTTGTTAGCTTGCTGACGTCCTCGGTACAGTACAGTGCAGTGCAGTGCAATACAATGCAATGAACCTGACAGATGTATAATGCTTATAGTTCCTTTTAATGAATGGAATGTTGATACTATAGCAGTTATACTCCAACATTCTGCTAAATAGCTGTAATCCTCAAGCGGTTTTTAAATTATGAGCTGACATTCCTGGTGCAATTTCCTGGCCGTTAATCTTAGTGGCATCTCGGAATCACTCCTCTCTCGTGGGTGGAATTGAATGACCTAACTAAGCGGCAAACAAAACTCAGTTATCACCTGATTAGATGCCACACCTGACCTATTGGGATCCTGTCTGCTTTTTCAGGGTCAGGTTTTCTGGTTCTCTTTGATAGTACATTGAATTTTTGTGACCAAGGATATATCCAGTCCATCGCATTCATACATAAACGCAAAGAAATAGTCAGTGTTCAGGTCTTTCGCCCGTCTGGGCCAAATTACCGAACTGAGTTGCGTAAAATGCGCTGTGCACCGTGGGCAACCAGCGGGCATGGCACAGCGGCCCTACCACACTGTCAGCGTTTGCGTATTCGCATTCCTCGAGCGATCGTTGGCGCTGAATGTTTTGAGTCCCTTTCATTAAATAGTTTTGGTCATCAATTTATGTTCGCTTAGCACCTGAAACCAGTTACCAGATGATTGATCAAGATAATTTTTTTTACCGGAGTTTGTTTCCGGTTAAGTCTTCGGATGGCACTTGTTTTAGTTACCCAGCGGTGTTGTTCTTGTTTGCATACTCAGCTGTCTATACCTTACTTTTCACAAATAATACAATTTTCATTCATGTTTGGTCGCAATTCACCTTTCCAGGGTCATGTGGTCCGTCGTCTTCATCACCAGATCGTGCGATGCAGTTGTGATTCAACGGGGCTACCTGTACACTTTCGTCTTCAGTTACAACACGACTCCACCGCTCCGTCAGATAATTTCTTAGTGGACGTAATTTACCCTGTGCATATTGAATTCCGTCCCCATTTCGCATGCATCGTCTTCACCCGAATGGATCTCCGCCCGCCATGTACCATTCCCATCATTTTTTCGCTGTAGTTCATATATCGTTGTTGAAATGAGAAAAGTGGCTATGTCCCTCAACTGGATAAACATCGGGATGTTCTTCACTGAATTTCTTGCAATCCTCTCCATACTCCTCATCTATCGCCATTGTTTCACTGTGTTTTGCGACCATATAGTGAGTGGTGAGTGAGTGCAAATGAATATATCTGTGGTCATCGCATCTTACTTTTTGCCAGCTCTCTGTATGCTCTGTGGTTCGAACATAACCTGTGAGTCATGACGTAAGTAACATCGTTACAGGTATCCTCGTCTGTGAGTGATTGGGACCACCTACTTTACGTGATGAGTTCGTCTCTTGGAGATCATAAACCAACTGTAAGCATCTATCTTAGCGTTGCTGATCTATATTTCCAGCTGCTTTGTGGAACAATAGCGTTACTGGCAATGAGTCAACGACTGGTTGGATATAGTGATGTCAAGTTAGTGGAACGTGTTACATTCACTGTCCAGCTGGGGAGTGGTGATTTTTTTCCATTAAATACTGGCGCATGAGTGCAGTGGAAAGGCTACATACCCTATTGGCACGAAGGCCCACCGCATTAATAGGGATAACCGGGAACCAGACCCTGAGATTTGGAGTGATGGAGAATCACAAAAGGTCCCAACAGGTCAGTTGTGGTAACGATCCGGACGTCAGTGAAATACTGTCTGCCACCAAGCAACTCTTTTCAGCCCTTCGCTCAATGGTTCTTTTTTACTTGAAGAAAACAGTACATGTTATTCACTTTGCTCACCCGGCTTAGGTAATTCATTATACCACTTACGCCCGACCAGTTACGTCGTCTGACCCATTAGTATATTTTATGGATCTGTACTCGAGTGTCAGGGTTCAGTTCATTTCGGTTCGGACAACGATCACCCATGCACTGCGTGCGGTGGCTTTAGTTGGTAACTCTTGGCGGCAGCCTCAATCGGGAGCAAGGAAAAAGGACGAAAATATTGAAGGAGCCGTAAAAGAACTACAAATATAAGTATCAAATTGATGAAGAAAGTTTGTGAATACAAGTGTGCCACTGATCAAGACACGTAGCCATTGCTTCTAACGTATCTGCCCACTGAGTGGCAAGGTCTCTGGGACACCGTACATGGCCACGTCCACTGGTCAGACACTTCATACCTTTCTTCCATGTCATGGAATGGCCACCTTTGAACATCTCTCAACTGTTACCCGCCCCAGCAAACGTGGTACGCCGAGGAATCCTGTCAGGGAACATGCGTAACACATTCCAACCATCTTAGTTTGGTGAGCTTGATTACTTCATCTAATGACTTGGTTCGTGAACGTGAAACTCTGCCAAACCTCAACATAACTAATACGGTGTTCCCACAAGAATCGAGTGATGCTACGAAGAAATCAGTGTTCAGATACCGACAGTCATCGTATATCATCCACCCGCAGTGGCCATTTCTCCAAACCATACCAAAGCACTAGCCTGACTGCTGTAATGTACACTCGACCCTCAATCAGTTTCGGTGTATTCAACCCTATCTTGACATCCATCTTAAACTCGGTTACAGAAAAAACGGTGAGCCATATCCTCGAAGGGCCCAAAGGCCGGTTAAGAATGAGAAAATGATTGCAAACTGAGATGTACGGTATACCGATGATATCGTTCATAAGTTCAAAGCTACGAAGCAGATGAAATACGTTCTCAATCGTCGGGAGTAGTGTTTCGTAGTTTAGTATTCATATTTGGTCAGACTTTTGCGTGGACAGATGTGCTCATTCCTGTCAAAAAAGGACATGCACGGGACATCTTATCGAACTGAGGGAATAAAGAAACCAATACGTAACAAAAATGGGCAGAAATTCAACTCACACTCACACCCTGTTCGAGGATTCGGGCCAGATAGATACAGTGGAATTTCTGTGTATCTTAGTGGGACAGGATATGGATCCAAAACAGGAATGTGTAGCGGCGAGATAGTTACATTTGGATCAGTTACTATTTAACAAATGAGTGTTGTCGGAAGGGAATTCGTACACAAATTCACAAACCTTACCAGATGAGTGAGTTAAGGGTATGAGAGATACCTGACTGATAATACAGACTTCGGGGTTTGGACCAAAAACGTTTCATTGCCAGCATAGGCGCGCTAAGGATGCCAACTCGGTTGGTGATAAAACGTTTCCGACCTAGGTGCCAACCTCAGTGAACACAAACCTACGGAAATCGCAATACGTACCTAGGAGACACGCAAATAATGTGGCTTACTTTGGCTTAAGTTCCGCATCTTCAAAGTGCAAATCACTGCTTCAAAATTTCACTTCTGTTATCTTTAGGCTAATAGCAGATGTCGAGGTTCTGGCCATCGTCTATTATTTCACGTACCTAATCAGCTGCGTAGCGACTAATGGTAGCACCATGCGGGTACAGACTAAGAGTTTATCCTCAGTCAGTGAAGTATATGCGGTGCCAATCAACTGTCACCGGCGTGTAATTCAGCTTAGTGCACTTGCTAAATTTTTGCACTTGATCCTACTAGGCGGGATCTTATTCAGGTAAGGGGGAAAAACAACGGTGAGACCATCTCAGTTCAGTTCATCTCAGTTTATTCGACCAATAGCCGCGCACTTTTGGGCTTTGGTTCCGCCTGCTATCTTCTAGCATCGTCCAGTAAAGGAAAAAAACACCACAAGCACCGAATGAAAAAGACCAAAAAACTCAAAGTAACAAGCGAAAATCAAGAGGACAAAAAAGAGTTCGAATGCAACCACACCACTGGTCACGACACATCTAGCAATATCACAAGGTCTTCTACCATTTGGTAGGCGGATCACGTGGACCCCAACCTAGAAGTCTCACACGCCCTACTTGGCCAAGTCCACTGATCAGGGATTCCATACCTTTTTGGCATGTCATGGACCGACCACCTCGACCCATCTTCCAACCACTACCTGCCTCGGAGAATAGCGTGCACCGAGGAAGTCTATCGGTGGGCATGCGCAACACATGTCCCAGCTACCTTAACCTGGTAACATCCAGTACTTTATCCACAGACTGACCCCTGGTTCCCAACACCTAACGTCCAACCTCAGTATTGCTGCTACAGTGTTCCCATAATATCGGGTAGTGCTCGAACACTGGCAGTCTTCACCTATATTCCACATATGATAGTCAACTTTCTTAACAGTATAAAAGACCGGATCTAATAGCCGCAAAGTACATTCGACCCTTGAGAGAGAACAGGATACCACGCGGACGCCACAAATGGTTGAGGTTGGCAAAAGCCAAACGCGCTCTCTGTATACGCGATGAGAATCCATCATATACCTGTCCATCTGGTGAAAGCTTATCTACTCCAGATAGAGCTTCTCCTACGAAGGCAAATATTCGGTGTTAGGGCAATCCAGTCCTTCAACAGCATTTTACACTTTGAAGATGCAAAACGCATTACAAACATTGCTACGCTGTTGTTTAGGCTACCTAAGAAAGCGTGCAACTTACATGAAGCTCCTCTCAAGAATAATATCGTCCGTATGTTCCAAGTCAGAGAGTTTACTGCCTGAACAAAGATTGATGCCAATATTCTCACACGAATAACCGATTCATTTACAAAATTGAAGAGGAAGATCAAAAGAGGGCTATCCTGACGATCACCACCTTAATAGTGGCCTCCAGTGAAAAACTGCCACAAGCTCGAACTCGACTTCGGCTGTTCGCATACAAGCACTGGAAAAGAGAAATAAATTTCTCTGGCGCACCCCTCAATGAAAGGCAGTGTTAGAGAACTGTGCGGTCGACCGAATTTGAACGCCGCCCCCAGATCAAAACATACAGAGATGTGATTGTACTCAAGGATTCGTCGAAGAGTAAAGATATGGTCGGTACAACCACGACTGGGTCTGAGACCAGCTTGATTCTCACGTGTGCATCTTCCCCGGGGGCTGCATATTCCGTGGAGAACAAGCCCGGTGAGACGTTTTCAAGCGATACTTACCAAGGTGATTCCTTCGTGGTTTTCACAATAGGATCTGTAATCTTTCTTGTAAATAGGCACAATTACCGACTCATTCACTCCAAAAAGGTGGACATAACCCATCCGGTCCAGCTGCTATGTACCTTCTCAAGTAACCTATCTCTCGCACAACCTCCACTTCTCATGGAGAAGTAGTGTCTACCTGCATCGTTTCTCTGGCAAGTATATTGGGAATGTCCACTGTGGAAGTAGGTCAACTGAACTACTCATTAAAATGCTCCACCCAAAGATCCAGAAGACGTCCTTGAGAGTCAGTCAGTGAGCCGTCAACTTCCTTGATTAACTCACTTAAACCAAGCTTCCATGGACCGGCACTTCTAATCAAACGGTTAAGGTTGAGAGTACTGACAACAGACACGGCTTTCTCCATTCTCCTACATTTCACAATCCACCATTGCTCGTGGTCATTTCCTAGGTTCCCAGTCAATTGGCGTCTCAGGGATTCATAAACTTCATCGAATGTGGAAGCATTCAACAGTGCAACTGATGTCAAAGATATCCATCGTTTGTGAAACCGACTTGAACCAAAGTCCTGACCGTCAATAAAAGCGGTATGCACGGCTTCCTCGATCTGTTGCCAGCGTTCATCTGGGCCCTGGACATCCGACTGCAAAGATAACCGTGTAGATACCTCCGCCTGAAAAGCACATCGTCAGTTACTGTCTAGAAGTAACTGCGCAGGACGGGTGACATTTACGTTGATGCGACCACGGACGAGACGTAAACAGAAGCGACCACGTACCAAGGTGTGATCTGAGTCCACAGAAGCAGACCTCAATGAACGAAGATTTCCAATTGATCCACGCCAGCGGTGATCAATCACAATATCGTCAATCTGAGTCCAACGTTGTGAAGACGTTAGAGGACACCATGTCAGTCTATGCTAGTCTATGGCAGAGGTTCGTACCCGCCAGAAATATCTTGTGGTCAGAGCACAGCTGAATCAGATGATCGCCGTTGTCTGTGCGATCGTCGGGGGTGGCACATGGAGCTCCAGTATTCCTCTCGGAATCTCCCGAACGACCAACTTGTGCGTTCAAATCCCCAGCAATGAACACCATGTTTGTTGAACGCACGCTTCAAAGCAGCGAGGACAAATACAGATTGAATTCTTCCTGGTTTCTGAGGAACTCTAGTCACTGGGGACATGCGCAGACACGACGAACGAGCGCCGGCGCTTCAGCTTGTTGTTGTTGACGCGCACGAAACCATCCAACCGAACTGCACACAAACGTCTGTTGACTGGAATCAAGTCTAGCAGTGCACACTCAGTTCTCATGTTCAAAGCAATCCCTACACCGACCTGACCATGTGCACTGTGAACCGGATCACCCGACACGCGAAGAGTAAAGCAAGAGACTGAGGTATGTAGGAAAACGGTTATTTTGACGCCACGGGTGACTCAGAATGGCAAATGTCAAACTTCGCCCAGGTCCTAAACCAGCTTGAATCTTACGAGAGCACTGTTCACCATCGGTTGATAAGCAGTAGAGATTTACACTAGTGGGCAGTTCAGATGCGGTGCAAACCCAAATGATTCCCGTGTGGTTTTCACCGGAGGATGTGTCACCCTTGTAAATTGGGACGATCGCCGATTTGCATCAACTCTTTGGAACTTGTTTCCTGTTCTATATTATACGAGGAGTTTTGTCAACTCCAATAAGAATGTTAAGTCACCGTCTTTGAAAATAAACGGAGGCAGCCCATCCAGTCGCAAAGGCCCCGGTCGTTTAAGGTAGTTTATCTCACGGAGTAGCTCCACTTCTCACGGAGGACCGGTATCTACAACTAGAGCTGCTGCTTTGGTGCTAATTAGCAAGCCTGTCTTGGGTACAGGCCAAGTAAATTGCTTCTTGAAATGCTCCGCCCAATGAACTGGATGGTACTACTGACGCTGAATCAGTGAGCCCTTTGGCTCTTTGATCGGTTCACCAGCGCCTGGATTTCGCGGACTGGTATTTCTGTTTAGACGGAAAAGGTTGCGGCTGTTGCCAGTCGCCGTAGATTATTGCACCTCTCTCCATTTCGCAATCCACCGTTGCTCACGTTCGTTTCTCAGATTGCAAATCAGTTGACGTTTAAGGCGTCTCCGTGTCCTGTCATACCTGGAATCCGGAGGAATCGATCTGTGCACATCTAACAGCGCAACTGAGGATCTTGGGCAGCATCAGCAGATTCAGGTAGAACCTACTGGATCTCTGTCCATCGTTCTTCTGAATCCGGGGAATTCGACTGCATCGATAAAGTGATTCGTTATTCTTCTTGGAAACCTGGTCGATGGTTATCATTCAGCAGCAGTTGTGGGGTGCGGTTGGCTCTGGTCCTATTTCGCCCACCGACGAGACATAGGCTGAAACTCGTGCTAACAAGAGCTTGATCAGTGTCTATAGACATGGACCAAAGTGATTGACAGTCTGAAAATTTAACCACGCCAGCGGTAACCGATTGCAATATGGTCGATCTTGGTCCAATGCTGTGAAGATGCTGGAGGATGAAAGGTTAGTCAGTGCCGAATTTCGTGCGGGGAATTTGTACTCGGTAGGTATAGTTCATGGTGAGAACAGTTGAATGAGCCGATCACCGTTATCAGTTCGATCGGCTGGAACGCAATATTG
Organism: Fasciola hepatica; assembly: GCA_948099385.1. Classification (NCBI taxonomy): domain Eukaryota; kingdom Metazoa; phylum Platyhelminthes; class Trematoda; order Plagiorchiida; family Fasciolidae; genus Fasciola; species Fasciola hepatica. The sequence goes on along the minus strand of CANUEZ040000060.1, from coordinate 2,284,426 downwards.
GCCTCCTATATTCCTCTCTTTCTCATCCAGGCTTCCAACTTGAGCATTAAAATGACCAGCAACAACCATGGTGCTCGTAGACCGCACGCTGTGGAGTAGTTGAGACAAATCCCGGTAGGATTCTTCTTTAGTCTCAGGAGAGCTACAGTCAGTTGGGGCATACACAGAAACGACAAACAGTCATCGGCGCTTCAGTCTAGTGCTGTTGCCATGCACAGAACCATTGAACCGAACTGCATACAGACGACTGGCGATTGGGATACAGTCGAGCAGTGCACGCTCAGCTTTCGTGCTCAGAGCGATGCCAACGTCAGCTTGATCACGAGTACTAGACACCGAATCGCCGGACGCGCGGAGTGTGAGATGAGACTCCGAGCTTGTATCAGGGGAGCGAAGTGTTACACTGAAGTTGGGTCTTGTATACGTGTTATGGAGGCACAACGCATCTTCGGCAAAGGTCTCAAAAGTCCTAGCTAGGGCGGCCTGTTGCTCCGTTTGGCGGTGTGCGGACGCTGGAAGCAGCTGAGTGAAGAGGATGCTCAGGTCGGAGAATCGATTCTCTTTCTTCCCCTGTCTCTAATTTGCTACCCTTTTCGAGAGCTACAAGTTCACAGTCACGACTCATTGTGGCTATTCGTACGCATTTAGAATTGGAACGTAAAGGATAAAGAGCAGAGAGATAAGGAATGTTTCCCCGATTGACCGCTAGAGATTTCTGAGCACATCATACTTCGGGGCTGCCCATACCACAGAAGGGGTTGTTCTTTGGGAAACCTAACCGGAGCCTTTGGCTCAAAACTGTCACCAAAAGAGGTTTTGGTGCCTGAGTATCCTTGACTGTTCAGTGGGCGGTTAAGGCCTGGGGGAAAGGGGGGGGGGGTGCGTCTTTGATTGCGCTCTTGTACAACCACGAGATGGATGCCGGGATCTGTCTTTTCACAGTGTCGCCCTGTCAGAAGCAATTGTGCTGCTGTGCATCATGTGAGGGTATGTGCTGATTCATTCATTGTCGATAGTCAGCCGAGTCCCGTCAGCAATCAGAACCTGTCCAGAATCCGGGTCATTGCACGTATCGGCGCGTCCGCAAGTGACGAGGTAACGGGTCGATGAGACTTGAACGGATTCCCGTCTAGTGGTATTTGCTCTTGTGATCAGTCAACCGATCAGAAAACAGGCCACTTAATGCAAGTATGAACCACTTGGTTTGTGTTGCAACGACTGATGTCTGACTGTTTCTTCCCATATAAACGGTGTGCTGTGTGCTGATGAACTGAGATGATTTGTGGGCGGAATAGGCTTCTCACTAAAGTTAGTGGGGTGGTTCGAAACACACCGAGTATGAAAGTTTGCAGTAACGTTTCTCTGTAATACTGAGTCATCCAAGTGACCTTTCCGCTTTAGAAGTCTGTCATTGGTATGGAACCAAACCACTCTACTGAATGCTTCGAGTAAATAGCTCTCCGTAGCGACCTTGTGCCGCACGCGTGGTTCTCTTCAACGTAGACTTCCCACACAACGTCTCCTAAGCCTAATCAAGATCGTTAAGATTTTCAGTTGATAGCTGAACTGAACGTTCATGCTTCATTGTATGGAGCAAAACAGGAAGGAAATCCTCGGTGGATGGATTGGGTGTTTGACTTATTTTCATACTTTCAGCTTTCATCCGGCCATTTAAATGTCAGTGAAGTTTGTGATCAATCGTTTCAAACAAATAATGTGGATCAGACCCAGCTTTCCTGATTACAACGAGAGTTTCCTTTATTTCTGTTAGCTCATTGGTTACTCCTGCTTTACAGTGCGTGTTTTCACGACACAGTGATTCGAAAGTTATTTTAGTGGTATGGCATATGATCAAGCTGAACGTACAAGGCAGGGTAGAAGATCATTCGTGACACACGAGTGTCTTGCCAAGGAGTAACGTGATATAAGTTTGCTTGGTTGGTAGTCCAGCTTGATTCAGTACTTTTTGTATTGTGATGAAACGTTTGTGTTCTACAGCTGACACCCCTTCAAATGACCATCTATTAGGCTACAAACGGTAGTGACGGAATAATTAGTGGTTGAACAGCATACATTATGAAATGAGGATATGCCGAACTGCAGCTATGATCATGTTATTTGGTCCACAATGACGATTATAAGATTGGTTCAGAAGTCATTCGGTGATGTATGGCTCAATTGCGTTGTTGTTCTTTGGGCTTTATTTTTCGGGCTATACTGGGGTATTTTCAGTTGAATAAGTGAGGATGGGATAACAAGGGGAACCATGAGGCCTCATTTTTGATCACCAGCGCGCTTATGTATCGTAGTTTTTTAATGTCATGACTTGGGATTTCCATCGGATATCTGTGATTTCCATCTCTACTCGCAAGATGTTATCTTTCGGTCCGAGGTGGCTTAATCGCCTTTTAAATACTGTGTATTCAGGGAATGCAAGGCCATTCTTCGGTTTAATTTACCAAGATAATCAGTCGGACAGGAAAGATTGGATGAATTTCCCAGGACATTATTATTATAACTATATAATGAAGCATTGGTTTAGATACTTGGGGACCGCAATTTAATCAGCTGGTCATTCAACATGGTTTGAGCGGAAAATACGCTGGTTATCTGTTGAATCGGGTAAAAATGAACAGAAAGCCTCAATACTGCTGTCAGCAGATCAGTGTTGCGTTGAATTGGCGTTCCAAGGTTCAGTGAGGAAATCGGCAGTTATTCTTATAGATGAACTGACAAGCTTCAGGAAATGCCTGGGTAGAAACGTATCAGATTCTTATGATTGGAATTTCTGGATTTTTCGCCATGGTACTTCTATTATTCTGCCCGACTATGAAGTTTGCCTTGCTTATCACCAGCCGCTGTGGCATTATTTCGGTATTTTTTCACGTTGTGTCCTTGCTAGCTTGTGCTGTGAGGCTTGTGTGACTGGTCTCACAAATTTGCCAATCAATCACTATCACAAAATTCTATCAACAAGTCAACCCAAAAGAAATCTGTCGGTGCTGGTTTCTGGTTCATAAAGGTTCAAACCATGACTGCTTAGAATGTGTCCGACCGTTTATTTAGTAACCCGAGTCGGTTTTCTCCCTAGCATCTATTTGGCTGTGGCTACAAAATGTGGCACAAGATTGCCCTACTGTGGTTCCGTTAACTTACCCTTCGTGGTCGATTTCAGATCAAATCAGTATGAGCGCGCATCCGTCCGGGGCTCTCATTCATCTTGCAATGGATAATGCAAAAACGATCATAAACGTACTAAAAGCTGTCCAGTTTCGTGATGTGGGTTAGGCTTGACACACTTCGGTCACTTGAATTGTTCCCGCTTTAGTTGGCCACTGTATTTGCCACAGCAAATGGTTTGAAAATCACGGTAGAAGATGCTAAGTGTATTCAGGGAAATGCATTTTTGCATGCCGCGCTTTTTCGTGAGTTCCATCTAGCTCGGGATATCATCTCATTCAAAACAAACATCAACGTGCTTATTGTAAGTCGCGAATTCCTTGGCACTGATCATAATCTCTCAACAGGATTGTCTGTCCATATTTGGTACATCTGGTCAAAATTCTGCGGTTTCACTTGTTCTGGTCTACAAAAATCACGGAAACACAGTGGATTTAATGTAAGTTGGAACATGCATGTGTGATGAATTTCCATTCAATTTACTCGAACAATAACAAAAAAAAAACAGATTGGAAGAGAATGGTGTGGTAGCAGAGTGCAATATAAAAACCATGGAGGCGTTCGAGATATTGGATTTCGATTTTTCCGGCAGCTCCAAGATCGACAAGGTGATTGTCAAAGTGAGTCTTCGCTGGACTTTCGTTCACAGTGGTCGATATTACAGTGTACACGTTTTTTCGTGTGTGTGCGGATGGGTGTTCCAATGAAGGAGGGAGTGTGTGTGTGTGTGTGTGTGTGTGTGTGTGTGTGACATAGATAAGCGAATGGTTTATTGACGCATGACGCGATGCGTCAAACCACTGATCATTTCTGAATGGCATTTGTTTTGTTGGTAGTGCCAATATTTTGATGCGCAGAGAATAAATTTGTTGGTAAACAGTCACTCTTGTTCAGGCTTCCACAGCTGGCCAGTCGTTCTCACCAAATAGTATGTCCGCCTGTCGGTAGAGGGTCTACGAATCGTTCTGAATTGCGATTGCTCGATAACATTCCTGTCATTTTACGTTGACCTACTTGTTTAGTCACTCAGTCGTATGAGCCTCCCGTAAGGTAATATCAGTTCAGTGAGACCATTGAGTTAAAGCACTGAATTGTTGTTGTTATTGATGCTGTTGATCATTGAAGTTGGAATTTAAATCGTTCACTATCTTACCATATACTATGTGGCAATTTTACTGTAGAACGATAAATGAAACAATTCTGATTAAATTAAGGTTTGTAACGATTTTGGGGATTGTGTACAGATGTGTGTCATACACTTGGATTCAGGTATGATGTAAACAATACAGTCTGGTGACCAAGCGGGGGAGTGCTGACAAGAAACAAAAATGTAAATAGATTTTTTTCACTACTTAATGTGAAATTAAGATGTGTGGATGTTTTTTATTTGACCGATAGTAGACATATAGTCAAGCGAATACGTAATAGTATGCAAGCAGTTGCGCCGTTATATTTAGCATATTTTAAAACTGTTTGATTGAATTCCATTGCATTTCATCGAGGCACTGTCGAACAGTGCCAGACAAGTAATTGTTCTCCTGATTTGTTCGGCTTTGTGCTACCAAGATGAAACTGAGGACACTTGTCAAGCTGTCAAAAATCAAAACACACTGAACTGACACTTTGATTTCCTAAATGCTGGTCGATCCTGTTAGCGATGTCCATGAACAAACTACTGTTCCTTTCGAAGAAATGGTTCCGTTTCAGTTGTTTCTGTTCATACCCCTTTTCCGGTTATTCAGGATATTTTAAAATAGATTCACACAGCAAACATGCAAAAGCATTCATTCTACCAAATTGGAGGCGACGAGGTCCCCCGGAAACACTGAAATAAATGTGATAGACTCCAAGTAATTCGCCAACTATACTTCTTAGTGGATGGAAACTTACACCTTTGGTACGGCCACTAGCACGATTAAAAAAGCCCACATGATGATTTTTTGCTGAAAGAAGAACATCGACTTGAATTTTTTCTCCTTTGTCAGCTATCTCGTACACAATTTTTTTGTCTACATTTTTTTGGTTAACTTTCAGTCGGAATGCATGCGAGAAGCGTTTAGTGAATTGGACATGTCCAGCGAAGTATTGGAATTTGCCCTTCTTCCTCCACCGGCAGCACAGCCACGTTTACGTTTGACGACCTACGGTTTGGCTGGGAGCATGCATTTTGATTTACCTCGCACATCCGATCAGGTTGAAGTGTTCGAATCCACTTCTGCACAGCCAAGACTGGCACGATATCGTCTCTCGCTGCTTCGACCGGCTACCAGTCGTGCACTCGCGATGGCTACCAGAATTTCGATACGTGTGAATGAACGGGGATTCTTGTCTATGCAATTCATGATCAACTTGCCTGATGCACAAGTTGCGTTTGTAGAATTCTTCGTAAGTTCCGCGTAGCACTCTTTTTTTTAGTTCATTCTTATTCTAGTAGAGAATAGTTAAATCACGTCAACACGAGTACCTAACTACCCCACTGCGTTGTGGGTCACACCCTTGAGTCAAAGGCTTTGGTTAGAGTTCCCAAAAGCTGGTTTAAGATCTGGACGAAGTTTGACATTTGCCATTCTGAGTCACCCGTGGCGTCAAAATAACCGTTTTCCTACATACCTCAGTCTCTTGCTTTACTCTTCGCGTGTCGGGTGATCCGGTTCACAGTGCACATGGTCAGGTCGGTGTAGGGATTGCTTTGAACATGAGAACTGAGTGTGCACTGCTAGACTTGATTCCAGTCAACAGACGTTTGTGTGCAGTTCGGTTGGATGGTTTCGTGCGCGTCAACAACAACAAGCTGAAGCGCCGGCGCTCGTTCGTCGTGTCTGCGCATGTCCCCAGTGACTAGAGTTCCTCAGAAACCAGGAAGAATTCAATCTGTATTTGTCCTCGCTGCTTTGAAGCGTGCGTTCAACAAACATGGTGTTCATTGCTGGGGATTTGAACGCACAAGTTGGTCGTTCGGGAGATTCCGAGAGGAATACTGGAGCTCCATGTGCCACCCCCGACGATCGCACAGACAACGGCGATCATCTGATTCAGCTGTGCTCTGACCACAAGATATTTCTGGCGGGTACGAACCTCTGCCATAGACTAGCATAGACTGACATGGTGTCCTCTAACGTCTTCACAACGTTGGACTCAGATTGACGATATTGTGATTGATCACCGCTGGCGTGGATCAATTGGAAATCTTCGTTCATTGAGGTCTGCTTCTGTGGACTCAGATCACACCTTGGTACGTGGTCGCTTCTGTTTACGTCTCGTCCGTGGTCGCATCAACGTAAATGTCACCCGTCCTGCGCAGTTACTTCTAGACAGTAACTGACGATGTGCTTTTCAGGCGGAGGTATCTACACGGTTATCTTTGCAGTCGGATGTCCAGGGCCCAGATGAACGCTGGCAACAGATCGAGGAAGCCGTGCATACCGCTTTTATTGACGGTCAGGACTTTGGTTCAAGTCGGTTTCACAAACGATGGATATCTTTGACATCAGTTGCACTGTTGAATGCTTCCACATTCGATGAAGTTTATGAATCCCTGAGACGCCAATTGACTGGGAACCTAGGAAATGACCACGAGCAATGGTGGATTGTGAAATGTAGGAGAATGGAGAAAGCCGTGTCTGTTGTCAGTACTCTCAACCTTAACCGTTTGATTAGAAGTGCCGGTCCATGGAAGCTTGGTTTAAGTGAGTTAATCAAGGAAGTTGACGGCTCACTGACTGACTCTCAAGGACGTCTTCTGGATCTTTGGGTGGAGCATTTTAATGAGTAGTTCAGTTGACCTACTTCCACAGTGGACATTCCCAATATACTTGCCAGAGAAACGATGCAGGTAGACACTACTTCTCCATGAGAAGTGGAGGTTGTGCGAGAGATAGGTTACTTGAGAAGGTACATAGCAGCTGGACCGGATGGGTTATGTCCACCTTTTTGGAGTGAATGAGTCGGTAATTGTGCCTATTTACAAGAAAGATTACAGATCCTATTGTGAAAACCACGAAGGAATCACCTTGGTAAGTATCGCTTGAAAACGTCTCACCGGGCTTGTTCTCCACGGAATATGCAGCCCCCGGGGAAGGTGCACACGTGAGAATCAAGCTGGTCTCAGACCCAGTCGTGGTTGTACCGACCATATCTTTACTCTTCGACGAATCCTTGAGTACAATCACATCTCTGTATGTTTTGATCTGGGGGCGGCGTTCAAATTCGGTCGACCGCACAGTTCTCTAACACTGCCTTTCATTGAGGGGTGCGCCAGAGAAATTTATTTCTCTTTTCCAGTGCTTGTATGCGAACAGCCGAAGTCGAGTTCGAGCTTGTGGCAGTTTTTCACTGGAGGCCACTATTAAGGTGGTGATCGTCAGGATAGCCCTCTTTTGATCTTCCTCTTCAATTTTGTAAATGAATCGGTTATTCGTGTGAGAATATTGGCATCAATCTTTGTTCAGGCAGTAAACTCTCTGACTTGGAACATACGGACGATATTATTCTTGAGAGGAGCTTCATGTAAGTTGCACGCTTTCTTAGGTAGCCTAAACAACAGCGTAGCAATGTTTGTAATGCGTTTTGCATCTTCAAAGTGTAAAATGCTGTTGAAGGACTGGATTGCCCTAACACCGAATATTTGCCTTCGTAGGAGAAGCTCTATCTGGAGTAGATAAGCTTTCACCAGATGGACAGGTATATGATGGATTCTCATCGCGTATACAGAGAGCGCGTTTGGCTTTTGCCAACCTCAACCATTTGTGGCGTCCGCGTGGTATCCTGTTCTCTCTCAAGGGTCGAATGTACTTTGCGGCTATTAGATCCGGTCTTTTATACTGTTAAGAAAGTTGACTATCATATGTGGAATATAGGTGAAGACTGCCAGTGTTCGAGCATCGAGGTCTCCATAGCACTACCCGATATTATGGGAACACTGTAGCAGCAATACTGAGGTTGGACGTTAGGTGTTGGGAACCAGGGGTCAGTCTGTGGATAAAGTACTGGATGTTACCAGGTTAAGGTAGCTGGGACATGTGTTGCGCATGCCCACCGATAGACTTCCTCGGTGCACGCTATTCTCCGAGGCAGGTAGTGGTTGGAAGATGGGTCGAGGTGGTCGGTCCATGACATGCCAAAAAGGTATGGAATCCCTGATCAGTGGACTTGGCCAAGTAGGGCGTGTGAGACTTCTAGGTTGGGGTCCACGTGATCCGCCTACCAAATGGTAGAAGACCTTGTGATATTGCTAGATGTGTCGTGACCAGTGGTGTGGTTGCATTCGAACTCTTTTTTGTCCTCTTGATTTTCGCTTGTTACTTTGAGTTTTTTGGTCTTTTTCATTCGGTGCTTGTGGTGTTTTTTTCCTTTACTGGACGATGCTAGAAGATAGCAGGCGGAACCAAAGCCCAAAAGTGCGCGGCTATTGGTCGAATAAACTGAGATGAACTGAACTGAGATGGTCTCACCGTTGTTTTTCCCCCTTACCTGAATAAGATCCCGCCTAGTAGGATCAAGTGCAAAAATTTAGCAAGTGCACTAAGCTGAATTACACGCCGGTGACAGTTGATTGGCACCGCATATACTTCACTGACTGAGGATAAACTCTTAGTCTGTACCCACATGGTGCTACCATTAGTCGCTACGCAGCTGATTAGGTACGTGAAATAATAGACGATGGCCAGAACCTCGACATCTGCTATTAGCCTAAAGATAACAGAAGTGAAATTTTGAAGCAGTGATTTGCACTTTGAAGATGCGGAACTTAAGCCAAAGTAAGCCACATTATTTGCGTGTCTCCTAGGTACGTATTGCGATTTCCGTAGGTTTGTGTTCACTGAGGTTGGCACCTAGGTCGGAAACGTTTTATCACCAACCGAGTTGGCATCCTTAGCGCGCCTATGCTGGCAATGAAACGTTTTTGGTCCAAACCCCGAAGTCTGTATTATCAGTCAGGTATCTCTCATACCCTTAACTCACTCATCTGGTAAGGTTTGTGAATTTGTGTACGAATTCCCTTCCGACAACACTCATTTGTTAAATAGTAACTGATCCAAATGTAACTATCTCGCCGCTACACATTCCTGTTTTGGATCCATATCCTGTCCCACTAAGATACACAGAAATTCCACTGTATCTATCTGGCCCGAATCCTCGAACAGGGTGTGAGTGTGAGTTGAATTTCTGCCCATTTTTGTTACGTATTGGTTTCTTTATTCCCTCAGTTCGATAAGGTGTCCCGTGCATGTCCTTTTTTGACAGGAATGAGCACATCTGTCCACGCAAAAGTCTGACCAAATATGAATACTAAACTACGAAACACTACTCCCGACGATTGAGAACGTATTTCATCTGCTTCGTAGCTTTGAACTTATGAACGATATCATCGGTATACCGTACATCTCAGTTTGCAATCATTTTCTCATTCTTAACCGGCCTTTGGGCCCTTCGAGGATATGGCTCACCGTTTTTTCTGTAACCGAGTTTAAGATGGATGTCAAGATAGGGTATCCTCTGTAGATACCACGGCTGATTTCGGAATAATTGGTTAGTCCAACCAGTCCACTAGTCGTGCGTACATTTTTTGACTGCAGAAGCTATTGGAAAATAGTTCGAGGTGTTCAATCCATGATGTGACAGAAATTTATGAAAAACCTAACCAGTACGCTTAATTATACAAGAAATGACAAACTCACGGGTTGGGGATCACGCGATTGTATTGTATTGTATTGTATTGAGGACTTCCGTAAGTTAAAACCCATATTTCATCTTCGAAGAGGAGTGAAAACGATAGCTCTGTCTGCATATATCTCAAATAATGGACAGAAAAAGGCCAAACTGAAATATGGTCTCAGTCACTGAGGTTGATGCGAAGTTACTCTGCAGCATTCACTGTACTAACAAGAACACGTGCTAAATAAGTCACCTTAGAGTCGCGATACATGTTTAAACGCGACGAGATAAGTCTAAACTCGATTGTTCATTGGGATAAGGATATTGAGAAAGGGAGAAAGTGCAGTCAGAACATGTGGAATTGTTGAGATGTAGGTCCGATAGAAACGAAGAATTCTAAATATTACATAAGTTCTCAGAAAAGAGGTGAGTTCTGGTTGATTGAAGATGGAGCGCCGAAGCACCGCATCATTGGCATGCTTAAAGGATCGTGCAGGGTGAGCCATGGATAATTTGTTAGCATACGCATTGAAAATATTGGGCAAAGAATAGCACTCTGAAGTACATCTGAGTTGTTCATTCAGGGACGAGGCAAAATGCTACCAACTTTTGTAGGCTGGGTTTCGTTGCGAAATTAGTCTTTAAACCACGAATGCAGAGAAGCCGGACAGCTAGAAGACTCCAGGTTTTGGAGAAGGAACGGACGGGGAACCGAATCAAAAGCAGAAGAATAGTCGGGAAAGATACGACGAATTGATTTCGCAGAACCGTTCAGGCTTTTACCGATGAAATAGTAAACTGGAGCAACTGCCTTCAGAGGACATCTATGTGACTTGAATGCTACCTGGTAAGGGTCATTGGGAGCAACAAAAGAGGAATGCAATCGACCAAGGATACCGTGCCCGGTTAACTTGGATGCAGTGTAAGTGAGGGCAACAAAACGAAAACTACTCGACAAAGTGTAAGAAGTGGGTGTTTGGGAGTGAGCATAACGCCCACGGGTTTCCAGGGGGCAGGAACAGCACCGGTGTCAGCAGATTTGTTGTTGAGCAAAGAGATCGCTTCTGCTAGCGGACTTGCTCCAAATTTGAAAAGGATAGTTGATAAATCCTCTGAGCCATTAACCGAAGTCGCCTTTGAGTTTCGTAGAGACCGAAAGGCTCTTTCTGAAGAAAAATGTTAGATTTCGGGAGGAAAAGCGAGGGTATTCAATACTCTTAAAAATAGGTGTTCATTGCAGCTCAGGTCGGTTGGATAGCACTATCATGCATCAAAAACATGCGAACTGGCCGCAAGACTCCTCCAACCCCAGGGCATCACTATTGGTCATAAACTAACCATGACCCTGAGAAGAGCCGTGTCATGACCGAAGGCGCAAGTGAGAACCGAAGGGAAGAGAAACGTGATATACAAGGTGAAATGCAAATACTGAAAGACGCTACGGCGGTCAAACTGGAAGGAAGGTTGCCACAGAAATGCACGAATAAAAATGGGCTACAAGAAGCCATGATCCATTTTCATTGGTATCCGTCCACGAGGAGCGAGGAGGGCACGTTCAATCTCGGGGGAGTTCATATTCTGGACCAGGCATCCACGAGATATGAAAGGGAGGTCTTGGAAGCCTGACATTCTTCAACAAGTACAGCGAGTTGAATCGCATATGCAGTCTCGTGGCATGCAAGAAATCAACTAAATCAAGAAGTGGAAAACGAATGAACATAATCTCAGTCCTGCCGAGCTATAGCCGTGAAATATAATTCTTTGCGTGCGCACGTCAACTCAGCTGACCCCGAGGTGACTCATTGAACCAAAATCGAAGTAAAAAATAAAACGAACAATACAAAAAAATGCACGAACTCACAAAACTCCCGAAAAATTATATAAATAAACGGAAATATCAGGGTAGATTTCGAAAGACCAGGATTCCCCTAGTCAGAAGGCACTGCGAAATTCAAGGGTCAAATTGCTAAACTGATCTCATTAGGTATGCTAACCCGGTATTCCTGCTGTCACCCTTATAATTGAGCACTCTACAGTAAGCTCATCACCTTGTTCTCATTTGAATCATTTGGAGCGTACATAGATGATGAATCCCAACTTGTTTTGCGCTAGTCCCGACGGCAAATGGATTTACACCATTATTACAGAAAATAGTCTGTTCAAAAATACTGTGTAGTGTTTTCCCCCACTCTGCGATGTGTTCGGAAAGTCTCTATACACCATAGTGTGGTTTAATTTCGCAACTTACTACTTTAATGGCTATTAATGGCTAAATGGGGTATTTTCGTCTCTGATTGACCGAACTCAGTTAGGTTTTTTGGTTCACCGTTCTAGTTAGTACAGACACACACGCATTCTATGTTACATGGCACACATTCGGACGGTAAGTCGAGCAAGAACGCCGACGTTTTAAACGATCGCAAACAAAACATGTCGCGTAATTTAAGGTTGGGTGGTTTATTGAGTTAACGTGTCACAAGACGTCATGATATGTATGTGTATCTGTTTTGTAGATGGCACCAGACTAAAGACCCCAATCGATTGCATTCATTCCGTGATGACCGTCGCGGAAGTAGGAAGTTGTGAATTGTGATTTCTTCGGGACATGTCCAGTGTGGACAAAAATGTGTATACACCCTGGGGAGGTCGAATTTCAGAACTCGCTACTGGAAACCTTGTTAGTAGGCAAAATGGAATAAATATCACAAAGGGAATAATGGAGTCAGTTACAAAAGTGTACGTGGAAGTTGGATGATAGAGAAGCAAATTAGCGGAATTGACCGGTATTTATTGTCGAATAATGGCTCCAGGCTCCACACTAGCCTTAAACGAAGAGTTCGTACGTGATATATTATTTCCAAGTATATAGGGTACTGATGAAGGTGAAGTGTGTCGAGGTCCGTGGTCCAGACGGGAATTTACATAACTTAGCAGTCAAAATCATACTGTTAGTTACAGTTTTCTACCTAATTTTCAATTCTGGTGATTGTTCCAATGTCTGGGTTAGGTTGCTGCTGAGAAGTAGGAATCAGTGGACCACCGCAAACGATGATCTGTTAACGGCCGTTACAATCGAATAAGATCCACACAATTCTCTCAAACTCAAGAGACGGATGTGAATGTACTCAATTAAACTTCGAACAGTCTAGCAATAAATACTGTGCCAGTGGATGATACACTGCCGATCAAATACTACTTACATAGTGATTTTACTCGCGTTTTCCATGCAACGCGCTTCAAAACTGACGACCATGACGAGTTTATTCACAATGGGCGTATCCATATTGGTTGCTATATAACTGACAGTGTGGTAGGAGAATGTCGGTAGATTTATGCGGTCACTCCCAGTAAAATGAACCATTTTTGAACCTTCTTAAGCAAATCTCGTTATCAGTCATCTTCATCTCAAGCTGGATGTTAAAACTTAACTGCTGTCATCGTTTTCGGAGGCATGCATGGAAATTCCACCCTCCCAAGCTGGACCCGGTTCCAGCTACACACTGTATGAGCATGTTCACGCCGAAGACGAAATGAGAGGAGATTCAGTTTGCATCCTTGGCGAAAACCCGTTTGGACCACGGACCTCATCGCACTTCACCTTCATCAGTACCCTATACTTGGAAAGAATATATCACGTACGAACTCTTCGTTTAAGGCTAGTGTGGAGCCTGGAGCCATTATTCGACAATAAATACCGGTCAATTCCGCTAATTTGCTTCTCTATCATCCAATTTCCACGTACACTTTTGTAACTGACTCCATTATTCACTTTGTGATATTTATTCCATTTTGCCTACTAACAAGGTTTCCAGTAGCGAGTTTCGAAATTCGACCTCCCCAGGGTGTATACACATTTTTTGTCCACACTACACATTTCAAGCACACTTTACTCTGCGCTACAGAAACTACGGATATTGGGATACAGATGTTTCCATCGGAGTACAATAAGCACCATTCGTATTGGTAAGTTATGTGGAACTAAGTTGATCCTAGGCTGCTTCTTTGCTGCCCGGTGGTTTTGTGGATTCTACACAATTTTACCCACTAACAGGTAATTAAGGTACGCACTCAGATCATTAAAGGTGTTACGGCAAATTTGAGCACACTGTACCACGGCTGAACTACTTGAGATTCCTTCGGTTTTTCACTCCGTTATGGTTTCTGATACTTCCTTATGCTTGAGTGGCTCTTATCTTTGAGGGATGGTACCGAAAATAACAGAATTACCATAAGCTTTTATCTGTTTCTCTCAGTTGACCATTATCATGCTTTCTTTAGGCAGGCTGACAAATACACCAATCGTGCATATTTTCGGTTGATCGTTGCCCTGTTGATGGTAATTCGGGGATTATATTTGTGCTTCTTTCTCTACTAGAAAGTTACCATCGACACCGAGGTGCATGGCACAAATACTTGTGAAGCCACATTTGGCAATGTTTTTCAGTGTGAGGAGGTCACCACATCTGCATGACTGAAGGTACATAGCTAATTAGCGAGAAGCGCGTCAAACTTAGTCAGTCAAAGAGTTATCATTAGCAAGCAGATGAGCTTCGGGCCTTGTATTCGGTTCCCACCGTTGCTTGTGATGGGCCACATCTCTCTTTCTGGAATATTGCTCTATCGTCATACGTTTAATAAGAGGAGACACCATGAAATCTAAGCTTCCAGCTAGTACTTAAATTATTTGTTTTAAAAGTTTTTGGCTTTTCTATTGCAATGGATAGGGCGGAAGAAGCATCAGTTTCTGTGTGAATTATCCGTGTTTGATGTGCCTGTGGAGCACCTTGTTGCACGAATAATCAAACCCATACCATTTAAGAGAATTGTGAGCTAAAATCGCACTCCAAAAGATGACGAAAAAACGAAAGTTGTAGAGGCTTAGAAAAATCATTTGCATGCCCTTCGTGACATTTCGGTGAGTTCAGTTATCATCACAATACAACTGTAATTTACAATTGACCATATCAAGCTGGTTCCTGATTCTCATTTCGTTCGTCACTTCACAGTGCGTTCCCGACGAAGACGAAGCGGACGAGTCTGGGTCACCGACGGCGGCAGATCAACTGTCCTCAGTACCTCAACCCGGACCATCCACCAGACCGACACAGAGAGTATTTGAACCGGACTGGAGCGATTGATATTCACCTCAGACGCGGTCGAAAATCAGTTTTGCCAGCTTCCGCTCTCGCTCGGTACAAACGACTGATTGCATTTTGAGCCAGTCTGTATCTTTTCCGCTTCCGTTCTGTTTATATCTATTTGTAACTGCTGATTTGGGCAAAGAATAACGACTTTTATTTCCAAAGGCAAAGAAGTGTGCATTTCGATTCTCACAGATGTAATTGAACTCAAAATTTGAAGCCGTTATTACGTTTCTCGTTTCGTTGGTTCACGAGTTATGTGAATGTGGTTGTCAAACTCATCGGGGTAAAGGCAGCAAAAAGCCTACTTGCTCGAATTCACCACCTGGAGGTAATAGCGACGTATTTTGCATTGAGAGAAGTAAAGCAGAAAGGGCACTGTTATGGAGAAATGGGGAAATCAATGGTTTGTTCATTCTCTCACCTGTTTTGTGGCATGCTGTTTTACTGAACTAGTGTGCAGATTGGCGGGGTTCTTGACTTTGAGCGGAACGGACGCTTTCGTTTTTGTCACAGTTTGTCGGTTTGAGAGCCCAATTTTTCCATAAAAGAATTTTTATTCCCAACAAACGAACAACCCATCAATGAATATAATAATAGGAGCGCAATTCATTTGTCCATCTTTGATTGGCACCGTTTATCAGGGGGGGGGGGGTATCGAGAACGGTTTATTAGCATTTTGCTTGATTTGGGAAATTTAGTGTCTGGGTTTTCCTTCTGATATTACTATAAGGCTGTAAAGCAGATCACCTCTTGTTCATTAGGTGCTCCGCTAAATGTGAAAGATCATCGCCCGGTGAAAAATTCCACTGGAAGCAATCTACGAACAATTTGGGCAATAGTTAATTTATTTATATTGAACCAGTTTGATTTTCCAGCAGAAATTTAATCCCATGTCGACCGTACCCTCATCGGGTCCTTTCGGGTAAAATATCGAGAAAATGCTGTGTTAATCTGCGTTAATCCGTATGTTTTCAGGAACACAAGGTAAGCACTCACATTTGCCTGAACTACGATGAACGAGAGATCAGGAAACCATGGATTAACCAGAGGAAAAATACAACACCACGAATAACCCAAGTCAGATTGTATCCAAACGTTGTAACAACAATCAGGTTGTTCATAAAAAAAACATTCCCTTTCGTTCACTCAATAGATATTTTTTATCAGGTTTCCATGTATTCCCAGGCAGCTTCCAAGAAAGCGCTTCAAGCAAATAAGTGTACACGCAAGTGCAATAGTTTTCACACACACACACACCAGCTCGTCATGGTATCCGAATGATGGTAACCGAAGATAACACGAGCGTTTACGTGCAGACAGTTTGTTATACTGGTCTTGACATCAAAAATCCTAGTAAATGAATTTGATTGGAACCGTTGTGAATGTTCAGATTCCCAAAACCGAGTGTCAGGGGAGAGTACCGTTATTCATACACTAAGTCTATCCAAAAATGAGCCCTACCAAAATTTTCAGTATTTGTCTGCTGTAAGATCTACCCCGAGGATAAGATCTAATAAAAACGTATCCACCGTGTGTGTTCAAGAATGAAACCTTATATTTTGAGATGACTTCATTTTCCAATTTTCCGAGTAATAAGAACTCAATCTGCCTCAGGCTTCGACCCAGCAAGGATATATATATATATATATATATATATATATATATATATATATATATATATATATATATATGTATAGCAGTAGCAGTTAGCCGAATGTTCCTAAATTTTCGGAGAACCCGTCACAGACTTGTTTTATATTGGTTTTTAATCTTAAATAGTACCCTCAATCAGGTGCAGTTTGTGAAACGTTCCCAATATCGCTGAAACCAACCTCATTCAATCACTAGGACTGTGTTTCTGATAAGTAGCGCCCAATTGGCCAAGGCCGTTCTCACACGTAATTGGTCACAACAAGTCATCTGCCGCACCGAATAGTTAACTAGAGGTCCATATACTGAACTGGTAGTAGAGATAAACTGCGTGTTAGTGATAGCTCAGTAACCCCTCAGTCTATTGGCTGCCACTTAAGACGCGAAGAGAAATTGGGTTTATTCATCGCCAAGTCAGCGTACCCTAATAAGTAAGAGATTTTGATAGTGTCTGAACCAAAGGCAATGCAAACCTCAGTGGTGAAATATTTTGGCGTTTTTCAGAAAACTGCACAGATTGTAATCTTAAACAAAGCTGGTTAAGGTTCGTGTCTGTACAGGCCACAGTCCACAAAGGTGTTATTTGAGAGTGGACCGAAAATTTGGTGATGCAAACGATATTGCTTGCTAGCGGTTCTTGACGATATGCGAAAGACAGTGAGATTCCCATATTGGAAAGTGTTATCTGAAAAGCCATGAACTTTGCTGCCACATTGAGCGAGCTTGACTTCAAAGCTTCCAAAGACCGGTCCAACTGCTGTTGTCCACTGAAGAGGTGGGATTTCTTCCTCGGGATTGAATGTCAGTCATTCAGTCTATGGACCAAGAAGTTATCTGGTCGTCTGACTGTATTTTCGGTAAACTTCTTGACTGCGTGGTGGATAACGGGAAAAGTTGAGGTGCATTTTTGACATTTTGAAAGCTGTGCACTCTGTTGAGTGCACTTTGACAGCTACATATTGAACCCGTCACCAAGGCCTTTTGTAAGGCATGGCATGCAAAAGTGGATTCTGGAAGTTCCCCGGAACTCTCATGCAGCTTCTCCGACGCACTTGAAGATTGTACTACAATGAACGATTTTCATCTCGACGACGAGATGCAGTCTATTCACGTGGAAGCCAATGAGGTAGTTTAAAAATGACGTAGTTAATTTTGTGTTCCTAGTTTGATTTTGGAGCAACAGATGTTGAGCTATACTAAACGCCGGAAGAGGCCCGAACAAGAAGATTCAGAAAATCCAGTCCGGTTTGGACATTCGAATGACTCTCACCTTATTCGTTTGTTCACTTGTTTTTGGAGCGAATTCCCACGGTCGTCATTTATTGCGGGTTAGGAAGGGCAAATTATCGATCGATAATCGGATGTGCTCCCTCAGTCACTTGTCTTTCGGTCAAATAATGCTTAATTTCAACGGAAATGCATTTCATCTAAAGTAAAAATTGACTGATTAGGAAATCCGGAAAACAATGTGTTCACTTGAGGATTAGAAGTTGTAAGTTACTTCCAGATAAAAAAAGCGAGCCGAGTGCATAAACGTAGCGGAAGGTCGAACGCGTGCAAAACTGAGTTGGTGGGAAGTTCCTGCTTTTTAGGTTCATCAAAACGCAAACAGCCGAATGAATGGAGCAATATCAAGGTTATGCGTCAGAGTAAGTTGCACAGAAAGTAAATCCAACATGGTGTATTGGAAAAGTCCATTTTTTCCGAACGATCGAAGTCACCACAAATGTTGGAAGAATGCGGACAGGGGTTCTGTATTCACTTCCTGCGGCGGAATTAACATTGAAAATTCGCATTTGAGGAGCATCAAAGACACCTCGCCGACAACGGCCTCTTTCCGGCAAACCTGTTGCGCATATGGTGCATAATAAAAAGAAGGAAAGAAATGTAATTGTGAAGGGGAGATTTTCATTTAAACTCACAAATAACCGTGAATAATCTCAAGCAAATTGAAAATATTCAAATGGATAAAAAGGAAGTGATTTTTGACTCCGCTATTAGGCGCATCAAGAATTTGCTGCTTATAATGTTACTAGTGACAAAACAACCGCACTTTGAGATGTAGCACTTTTCCCGTTTCCCGTGTTTGCCCAGAGGTAAGGTCCGATCAAAAAAAGCTCCCAGGTTTATTTTTTGGAGATGTTTTATATTCCTGCGGGAATGCAAATTCTATTGTGTAAACGGAAATAATTGTCAACAGTAAGCCACATTTTTAGTAATCAGTAGTGGATATATTCTGCAGTTGTGTCTAGTGAAATACAGTCTTTTCGTTCTCTTTAATCCGATAGAGCGGGATGTCTCACTCCAAGCCGCTTGGCTGGGTTTATTTTGCGCATATCACATGCTCTTGTCAACGCACCTTCGTTACCACCGCATCACCATAGTGCTGAGAACATACTGTAACGCATTTTCAGATATTCAGTGCAACTTTGCAGTTTAACCGAATACGAACAATGGCGTATGCACCGCAGGCTTTCAGTATGGTTCAGTTCGGTTTTCACAAGAGTGGTCGCTGTACCAAAATCATGGAACATTAGGGCTGGATACTGCATGCGCACTGGATTTTGTTATAATAGCCGCTCTGGGATATCAAAATTCGGTAGGAGAGGATTCCTGGTAATCCGCACGGCAACGAACTCACTTCGTGACTTGGTCAGCAATCCGAAAAAAGTCAGGCGTGTTGAAAAGCAGTGCGCCTTACTTCCCCCATACTTAAATCGTTTTAGAGCCTTGAAGTTGCAATGAATAATACGCATCGGTGAGAAAGAACAACAATCACTTTGAACCCTATTTGAAGAAAATATCTGTCGAAGATAAATGACGAGCTCAACACCAATAAAGTCCTAGAGGTACCATCAATTTCCGGACTGGAATTAGGCAGAATTAGGATGGAATACACAGAAATCTGGGAGATGAGTAGTCTCATAGTCTTTTGTTGAAAGCCTGCAATAATTTTATCGAATACGAAAATCACAGTAGATCCTCTACATTCACATAGTTCCGATAGTGACAGGATGATACGTGGAGTTTCCACTCGCTAGTAGATGAACAACCGTGAATCGCGCAGATAACAATAGACCAGAGTTCAGAGTGACTAGTTCTTTTCGACTACGTGTGAGACCTCTCTGACAGAATTTTCCATCACCTATGGGTGATCAGTAAATCTTTTGCAATACTACCAAATAAGTGAAGTTAGAATAAAGTAATTTATTTCTTGTTTGCTAAACTGTTGTATTCGTTTATCGATTAATCAAGCGTGGTCCGTGATTTTAGCTAGGTCATCCGCCGATGTTTCGGCGGGTTCTTCTGATATCCAGTTGCATGCTAGTGATTTATGCTTCATCCTTTGTGCCTCACTGAAGTACGAGGGATATTCCTGAAACCACAAGAGCCTATCGCAATATTAGAGAGGGTCAGTAACCGTGATTTTATGATACACATTACAGAGCAACATAAATATTCAGTAGGGGGGGGGGGCATGGTACCAATAAGTTTTAAAGCATATTGCTGACTATCGCCACAAGTGGCCACCGGTAGAACGGGGTAAGAGGTTCGGATCTATTGCCTCAGCATTGGTATGCACTGATCTATGCCATTTTAGCAGGAGCAAGCTGTTGATTATATAGATCTTTCTCGCTGGTGGAACACTATAAGAGTGACTGCACTTTATACTTCGGAATACTGGTGTGCTGTATATAGAGACCATTTTACGGTATACTGCATACAGGTTAAACTGATCAATACACCAGGAAATTAGGATAGCCTATCATTTACATATATATATATATATATATATATATATATATATGTATAGTACAGTAGTATAGTACAGTATTTTATACGTGGAAATATTTTTTACGTTTCAAGATTAACTGTTCATGATCCAACATGATTGTTCACTCAGAAAAACAGAATTTATCATTCAAACACCCAATGTAGTGGGAACGTTTCTAAGAACTCTCCACATGTAAGGCCAGTCAAAAAAGGAACGATTATCCGGCTCACTGTTTTATCGGAGAAGCAAAATAGAATTTTGTCTCATTAATCTAGGTTAAACTCGTCGCGTATCTTCTCCAGTGGAATCCGTATCCGGACCTCAAAACAAACTGTTATCATTGGTTCAAATGTTCATCGGACTGCTGATTTTGGTTTATTTACTCACGTGTCTGGAATAGATGATATTATCTATGCTGAAAAAACCTACCACTCATTTAAGTTATGGTAAAGAATAAAGTAAAGTTGGTTTAGCGCTTCCGCGGTTTATGGTTCAAGTTTATCATCGAATTTTCTCAGGTTTGCACACAAGGAATATTTATTTAATAAAATGTTGACCAAGCGTGTCGATTTCTGTAAAGTTTACGTGAATGGATGCACACGAAAAACGCTATTTAAACATTTGTCTCATATTTCCCACTTCACGAAAAGTTCTTTTTACAAATAGAATTTCACAATTTCTGGGCTACTATATGAAAGAGAACAAAAAGGCATCACTCCGAAATTCCGGAAGGTTTCGTGCACTGTGGGGTGCACAACTGCACGCACACCTCGTTCTGGAACGGTCATGAACTTGTTACCGTGTGAATTTCGCTGTGACTCAGAGTGGAAATAAGCATCCGTCAGAGGATTCCGCGTAGCGATAACCGGTCCGCAATTTGTGTTCCCGCACGATCATCTTCTGTCAGAAGTTTGGACTAGAATGCCCATTGCGATTCGAGGTTGGTTACAGAAGGCATGTTGTTGTCAACTGTATTTTATCCTAACGCACTGCACCGGATTATGAACTAGTCAAAAAGAAACAAAACTACATTTCAGTCAAAAAGAATAATATGCCTCAAGGTCACTAGGATGAAGAAGCAAACGAACATCAATGTGAAAACGGATCGTGCTGGATAATGAAGACAGGAAAATGAGAAAGAGTTTAACTGGAATAGGTAAAACTGAGCCGCTGTGTGGAGTTAGATGCCTTTCTTAAGCGAACCTTGTATTAGTGAGTGAGAGTTGCCGTGTGAGACAGAAAGAACACATCAATGTATGGCGAGTGAAGAATAGGTTTGGTTAAAAGAAAACTGCTTTGAATTTCGGGTCTCAGAAGATACTGAATGTCAGTTTCTAACAAGATTCACAGTGTGAGAAGATCATACATCATTCAGTACTCAACAGACGAAACGACTGATACCTTCAGTGCTCTGCGGGAAAGGGTGAATTGAATGACTAGGCATATAGCATTTGTTGAGTAGATCTGTGGAGAAAGGTTTTTGTGCAGAATTCATTTCTTTCCCCTTGATTAGAATGAAAAACCACCCGTTCCACTAAAAAGAACGACGATTTCCCCAATTTCATTCCGTATTGGTTTTTAGCAAATTATATTTTATCCCACATCGAACAAAATACACTTGCGTATAGCACAAGTACATATACTCTAGAACAAGAGTTTTGAAAATCACGTTGTCATTTTGCTCTGTTGTGCTTTAAAGGCCCGGTATCCTTTCTGTGGATTCACAAAGTGAAGCAGACGTGTGATCGTGGGAGTAGCCAGATTGACGACTTTTGTAGTAGGCGAAATCGAATTTATCACGAAAAAGTTCATTTTCGAGCAAGCAAATGAGAATTCACGAGAAAACCAACGTTGGTACAAATACTTCTCAGCAAGGTGATTAGGACTGCTCACCCGATTGAAGCACACACCTTTGGGATATTGTTTAGGAGGATGGCACTGGACGCGACGGAATTGATAGATGATTTCCAAATTTCTTTTTGTGTGGCGAATCAGTTACCAGTGCAGAAGTTGTTTCTTTGATTTTAACGTCTCAGATACCATCATCCAGGAAAAAAATAAGACAGAATGATTTATGTAAATTTCATGTCATTATTCTCAGTTTTATCCGGTCAATAAGATATCATTCGGGTAAATTATAACAAAACTTTGAAAGTACACTTATGCGCGAAGCTAACCGGAATAACTAGTCAATCACGAATACGTTCACAGTATGTCCAGTTTTTTTCCTCACCTCCTATGTTTCCCACTTAACAGATGTGTTTTACTAGACAGAGGAAAACCTTAGTACAATGGAGAAGTGGTTTTGTGTTACTGAACACAACTCAATGACTAAAAGTAATAGATTCAATGAAACTGGTGGATGGGATGGGTGGATGCAAACAAATCTGGATGCTAACGTTAGAGTCTAGTGAATGCAGTTTTACACTGTTTACATCGTGCGCTACGTATTCACGCTGGTCGTGGTAAATCACGTGAGATTCACAGCGTTCATATATATGTAAAAGAAGATTGGATAACAGAATATCATCAGCACCAGCGAAGGAATTTTGTGCAGACTGGAACGAAAACCCCAGAAGAAACGTGTCTCCTTTCAGTAAAAGAGTACGAATTTGACTGGTGGTAGCTGCTCATAGTTCAGCTACAATTCAGCCGTCAATAAGGAGCTTGGGTGGGGCAGCAATACTGATTTCTTTCGTGGAACGAAGGGAACCGATAAGTTCGTCTTCTTCAACCTCGACCATCTCGTTCTCCCGAGCGGTGATAGGAAGTGGCTTTCAATTCACTGGGTACTGTCTGTCAGTTGGGTCACTTCTTTTCATCCTAAAATGTATGATGATGAACAGAATATGTTTTTTAAGTAATATAATGGATTGTTCGTCATCTGGCTACCTTTATTTTTGTATACATATGAGCACTGTTGGCTGACTGTCGGATTTTCACAAAGGAAAATGTTAATCCGGTTTTCCCCTTGTGTTCTGATATCATCCCGACAGAATTAGTTATATAAGTTGAACAGGTCGCTCAGATTTTCGGTCACGTGTCCCAAATAAACAGCAATATCCGTGGAACAGTTCCCTCCAGCTTTAGGTACAATATTCACCAAAATTTCTGTCCACTAATCAATTTCCCTTCTGTCACTGTAACTTGATCCTATCAGCTTATGATGATTCCATGGACGCAGATGAGACAAGATTAGGCCCGAGTAAGTCCATCCGGTTGTCATGATTTTCTAAAAAGGTTATCATTCTCTGTTACTCCAGTGCTCGATGGACGGCACAAGTGGCGCGTCACTTCGGGCAGCGTGTTCGACGTTGCTGCAGCAACACCACCATTAATCTAATCATATTAACCTGAATAATTTCAAATTCATGTTTGATTAGACATCATTAGGAAACAAATCTGCAGATTATGAACAGCCGCACCGTAACCATTCGGATTTTGATCTTGAAGACATACCTGCTGTTTGAAAAAGATTATTTGCTTTTGAAGTTCAGTTGAACACTACATGGTTCCGTATCATTTAGCAGCCTGTGGTAGATGTCCGTCGCCTTGAGGTTTTCGACCATCAATGTTTGCGTGGTATCGCTAAGATTGGATAGAATGATCGAGTGAGCAATGCTGAGGTCAGAAAGCGAGTATTGGGTAATAGTTCAGAGAGTATCTATCGCAGCATATCCAGCTTCGTAAATTTCGTTGGTTGGAGCGCCTGTTGCATACAACAATCACCGTACCTTGCCCTGTTTTCCGTTCCTCCTAGGGAGTGGAAGAAACCACATGGAGGTAAACGCGATACTTGGCAACGGGTAATGAGAAAATGTACATTGAACTTAGGAAAAGTGGTTGCCTCACGCCTTCGTGGTCGAGGTCCAAAAGAGCCGTCAACCTGTTGGCCGGAGACACCGAAGGATATGGCAACGAATCGTGAACAGCGGTGATCGTGTTGTCACTTTCTGTCGAATCACAATGATTGATCAATTTGGGTTTGCACAGCTAGACTGAGTGTTCCATGTGTTAGCCAATGGGGCGTACTTTCGCTTCCCTGCCTCTTTAAGTCCACTTCTTGTCCATCTTGTACATTCATTAGTTCTATTCCCACGTACAACATGGTGAGGAAGACAGTGGTCAGTGGGGCTCGTCTTGTTGTTTACCACTGCACGATGAAGACGCAGCTTTTTAATCTTTCAGCTACATGGTGTAAATCGGTGCGTAGATAGATTCCTGTATGATCACTTTTAGCTGCGTTCCACCGCGGAGGTTGTTCCATCGAGGAAACAGAGCACATCATCTTTGTCAATCAACCCAATAATCACCCATACCTTTTCTCCGTGATGTTTGTTGTCCTCTGACGTCAAGCGCGTAGGCGGTGTTCCAGCGGCAAGCCGTCGGTGGACCTCAGTCGATTCGGACAGTTGTATGTTTTGAATTTAGTACGTAGGTACTCAAGCCTCTGAACCGAGGCGACACAACCCTTCAGGTTGCGTCTTACATGTACGACCGTTGAGCTCATTTCCGTGAAAAAAACAGTCGTGATTTTCTCCCCGATCAAAGTTGTCATTACAGCCAAGTTAGTGGCATCGGAGACATGACCGGCCCGCGATGCTGAAGTACAATGCTAGCCTGTGCTATGACTAATCGTTCCGCCATGGTGTACTTTTAGGGCACATTAGTAATTTGCCAACAGTCCAGGCTAGATTTAGGCTGGTGCGCCAAGTACAAAAAACGGTACTGTGCTGAGATGCTGATAAGCCATTTTATTACAGTGAGAACGTTGATCAAGCAAAAAATCACGTGACTGCTCCACTAATGGAAGTGCGCGCAGCAGTGCTGCGTATTAAACGCAACCTAACGGGTCGTGTCAGGGTGTGTTCTGACACCGTTCGACGGACGGTCTGGTCTCAATGGCAGACAGTGCGTCAGCACGGACCTTGTGCCGAGACCACGAAATCACGAACGCCAGGCCAGCCGATCGATGGCATGAATCGGTAGATGAGATACGAATCATGGCAAAGGCAATTAAACCTCAAGGCGTGGTTGCCCACACCCTTTGGACCAATCACGTGTGTGCGACGAGTGGGTATATGGACTAACACTCCAAAATAGTATTTGTATTCACAAAACGGGATAGTTTGCAGGCCGAACAGATTTGGCGTTGGTGTTAGTGTCACGGGATACAACAGGTTTTGTCGGCTCAGCTCAGAGGCTTAAGTTATTATGTGGTAAATTCAGACACGCAGTTGTCCGAGCCGATTTAGGCCCATCCCGATACAGCCGCTAGGACATTTTACAGACGAACGTGACATCACGCAGTGATGAACAAGACGTAACAGCATGATGAAATGAACCGAGAGAAGATAGTGTTAAAGTTGTGCATGCGGATTCGTTTACGCTTCGATAAGTGGAAGCGACCGCTGCGTTTTGAGAAACCATCTTGATGCTACCGCAATATTGGCATCAAAGCAACCTGACACAAACCGGAGATCAGTTCTTTCAGTGAATACCAATTACCTCGATTGCAATTCCGAGTAACAGCAGTTGTATCAGGCGTCATCTATAAACGGACGCAGAACGGAGGTCAAAGACGAGTGAAAATATCGGAACAACAGGTAAATAGTGACCTCATCACCAATCTTATGGACCAAATGGAAAGATTGGGAACATGTCATGGACGAAAAATGCTTTGAGTGTCACGGGACATTGTCACAATGCGAATAAATACTGTTTGGTTTTTTCGGGAATTGAAATTTTCTCGTGAGAGTAATTTTCGATGTTTAACCACGCAGTAGCACTTTTAAAGTCTTCTTACTGAACTGTTTATTGATCAGAGAAAAGCAACGGTCTGCAAGCGGCGAGCACTTCAACTGGCTACATTACTTTTTTGCCATACTCCTGACTAGTCGATTTACCATTATCCTATTCAGTTATCGTGGTTACACGCTGCTCGTCTTCACTACTAGAATTTTTTCATTGAAGCTGCATGATGAATCATATTATACAAATCTAGTCTCCTGCTACTCAATTGCAAGTAGTAACCAAGTTCTGTAGGTTGTTCATAACGAAATGCCTTCGTTGTACTTAGGCCCCTACAGAGAAGTCATCCATCATAGGAGTCGATCGCTGTGTGGGAAGCGGGTTGTTACCGTTCAAAAGCCAGTGACGGAAGGGTGCTATATCATGTAGTGATGTTCTACAAACGGTTGAGAACCAACCCGGATAGCCTTGTGGTTAAGGTGTTCGATTCATAATCGTTCACCCCGGGTTCGAGTCCCCGTGGGGGCTCGGTGAATGTGCACTGCTGATGATTCCCAACAAGGATGAAACGGCTGTACAGTGCTTCTGTGGTTTCCAATGGTGAGTTGAGCGTTGAAGCTGCATGATGAATCATATTATATAAAAATAATGTGTTCGGTCGGCGAATTTTCTTTGCTAATGGCCACTCTAAAGCAAAATTGGACAAAAAAAAAAACGAACAAAGAACTTGGTGGTTGTCAAGCTGTACGTACTTCCGTTACTCCAGTCAAAAAGGCGATGCCGTCTGTGATCAGTGCTAACTTTCGTTCTGTCTTCTCAGGGTTGACGGATTTACCAAGCATTTTACGGACACGGACTCATGTTCATACATGCGCAATATGGGTACAAGAAACTAGACTGGATGAGAATGTTGACGATTCTCTGATTCGAGTAGGCGGATTCCAGTGTCGTCTCCTAGAGCGGGTGCCGACGGACAATAAATGTGGAGGTGGAGTGGTTATCTATACCAACGTAGCATGGAGTGGCAAGTGTACCGCTGTTTTCAAATACTCTGCAAACGGTATTGAAAGCCTTTCCACACAGTGTTTCCTTAGATTTGCTCGCTTCAGAAGCACTATTATCACAAACGTGTATATACCGCGTTTTTGTGTGCAATCCAACATATCCTCCCCTTACGGTGTTTTTTGCGCAATTTATAATTCCCTTCCTAAGCGAACTTTTGCACATGAACAATGGTAATTTTCATCAGGCATATACTTATCCGCTTTTATCGTTCTGGTCAACTGATATCAGTACCTCTCTCACAAGAGAGAGCTCTGTGTTAGTCAAAGTCACACCAGTCACCCTCGCTTATTTTCTCTTAAACTGAAAGTCCCTCTCTCCACAAGTGACCATAGCTTGCTTCTTCTGAGATCTGAACTCTATTCACTTTATTCATAGACTGTTCACGTCTTCAAATCAGATAAGATTCAGTCTTCGTAACCTTTCATCTCACAATCAATCCCCTTTTTGAGGCAACCATCTGTGTTACTTTTTCATGGTTTTTCTCGATGCCCTCGGTCTTACAGGCTGCAGAGCTGCTTGCTGAAAGCGTACGTGCCATCTTCAGCTTGTGTTCCCCGATAACAGCATTGATCCTCTCCGGTTTGAGGAGTACCCCATCAACGCTCGAAACACTCGGAGGACAAAAGAAAACCGCATACAAGTCTCGACGGAGTTCAGAAGTCAGGAGACTTTCACTGCTGATCAAGGCCGAGATCAAGCATCTGGATACTTCCGTTGCTTAAGAGTTTATGCAAAACGAGAGTCCCCAACTTCTTTGGCATGGCATATTGCCTATATGTGGCTGGAAGACCAAGCACACAAATAATAAGGTTATTGTGAATCAAAATAATGCTACCTTTATACATCACTCTGTTGACAAACCTCCTCTGTATTCCCTTTTTGCTTCCGTAGATCTTGAACCTCCTTCAGCTGCGGACATTTTTAAAAATTTTCGCAAATCCAGAACGTCGTTGGCTTCCGGTAGGGATAACCTTCCTCTAGCGATTCTCGAGTATGGTTTTGCCGAACGCGATACACCGATCTCTACTTTGACTAATGAGTCTCCATCCAAATGTTCGATTCCTGTTCTGTGGCATCCAGGTACCAGCATTCCATTTCCTGAAGGCTCCAACTTCTCTGGTGCGGATGAACGATTCCTCCTCATTATCCTCACATCTTGCTGAAAGTCACTGAAAAGTCTGTTTTCGCTCGTCTTCGAACTCATCTGAATGTACCATCTGACCATTTTCAGTTTGCTTGAAAATCACAAAGATCCACTCTTGATGATGTGGTCAGCTTGCTTCATTCCCCCATGAAATCCTTAAATCACTTTGAGTAATCTTTCTGTTGAGTATTCCTCGATAATTCTTCAGCCTTTGCTTCAGTACCCCGATCACTTCTTCAGAAAGATGAACCTTCCAGTTGTTCAACAGAACTTATTTTCTGGCTATCGAACTACTTTCATAATCGAGTTAAAAAAATAATTTACAGCAATAAACTTCTAAACCCCTTGTTAATCATTCTGATGTACTCCAGGGTGCTGTGTTACCTACTGTTCTATTTTTGACCAAAATCAGCGATCTTCCGGTTTCTTTTCTATCCAACATTTAAAATGTGCTGTTGGTGGTATCATTTTATCAAGCTATTCCCAATTTCACAAATTTCATGAAAATCGATGAATACCTACATCCACTGGAAAGTCTCTCTTCCCAATTGGGTATAAAACTAAATTCTTCTCGGCTTCTTGAATGCTTTTTCAGTCTCACTCGCTCACCTCGCCCTGCAAATCCTGTTACATTGAAAGCCAAACCCCTACCCAGAATCAGTTCCTTCAAATAGCTGGATATTAGTCTAGACACCAAATGTAAGATGGACATCTCAAACTCCGTACCGTGTTGGTAAACTATAATGATTATCTTTTAAAAGTTAGAAACTCAGGCAGTTTCGAATATCTACATTGACTGTTTCGAAATTTATCCTTCAAAGTGTTTTTATCTTATTGTATTGTTCATCTGTAATTTTTCCCGGCCTTTTGAAACAAGACTTCAAAGCCCTTGGCCTCGGATTGGTGAGTATCAGCCGTGTTTCATCCTTCCCCTTTGATTTTATTTTCACGAAGTTGTCAGTCAACATACAGTATCTTATGAGGTCTATCCTAAAAGACATCACTGGATCCAACTCTCCATTACCGTCGTACTTATCATTTTGTCGTTCTAACTCATTCACTGGATTTGAATTTCAATGTAATTCTTCCAGAATTGTCGTACGCATAACTCTCTTCTACCTTATCTGGTCCGGGTACTGATGTACAAGGGCAAGATCAAAACCATATAACTTTCTGCATTTGGCTGATGTCCATTTTTTCTTTTTCACTGTTCTATATCCTTAGCGCCAACTGTTGCATACTTTGTTTATTTTACTCTACTTTCCAGAGCTTTTTGATTGTAATATAAGCGTGTTGCTTGCAAAAGTCTGTCAAACAAATACAAAAGATAACTTGGATTCTTTTCGTTTGATTTTCTTACAAAGTGGTAGTTATAATATGATAATAATATCATAACGATGGTACTTTCATAAACATTCAACCCGGATTTATTGGGACATGGATTTGAGAAACAAAACCATGTGCCTTTTGTGTTTCTGAAAAACCTAGTGATCCTTGGTAACCAATTATATGTTGGTTTTTCATTTAAAGCGTCACTCTAAAACGCTCTTAATTAGAAAACTTTCCGCTCCCGGCTGTTTTCGAAACACGCGGGCTTTTCATTAGTTAGAATCAGCTGACTGGAACGAACTGTCTCTTTGTAGCACTCACTTGATATGCTAACAGCTACATCATCATTTTCACCATCACCGATTTTTGATGTTTCCCACAAGAGACGGTTGGTCCGTGTTATTCTAGAGGCTAGGGAACCCGTTGGCAGTTTTCATTTTGACATTTAATCAAATCAAGGTACATTTTGATTGTAACGAATTTTAACGATCTCGTTCGCTGAAAACAAAATAACGAGCTCTGGTTTAACCGAGATAATTGTAGTCTACCTCACCTAATTCTAGTCAGTATCACAAACGTGAGCCCAGTGGGAACATTATTTCTTTTTCCATTTCAGTTTTAATTTTCTATGATTTGCTTTTGATTACGTGAACGACAGTTTGTGTGACCACTCGCACAACTCACTGAGAGTAACAATTTTGACAACGTGCTCCGCTGTAAACGCTTATTTCCCGATTAGTTTACCAACTAACTCCACCACTGGGTGAACTGGTCGACTTTTCCAATCACTTCTTTATTGTTCGGTGTGGAGAATTTCCATTCTTTAGTAATCTGTAGAATTAGCTCAGCTAAAATGTCCCGTTTCTAGCGGCCAGCGTTATGAAAAAAGTAAGGGTCGAATAATTTCAAGCAAATCTGAACTGAACGAAGATGACAAACGTGTTGACTAGAATATTGGTGAAGCGTGATTTTACTGATAATAAACGGGTCTTACGTCTGAATGGTAGGGCTTAGCGATACAAATCATTATGATCACTCTTTGATAAAATTAACGGCATTGGTATATTACAGGAATCAGAAGTATGATGAAACTGATGGTGATAAAAATCCGGTTGTTGAAGGTACTTTTCATGAAACCGGCCAACGTAAAAAATCAACGGGTTAGTGTTCTTCGTTGGCGATGTTTTCTGTGGTGGTCTTTAGATTTTATTGTTGGCAATATAATTACGTTCTAGGAATTTTCCTAAATAGTTTTGTCACATGCTTTTGCACGAGTTACCTGGCAGAGATATGTTCCGGAACCTCAGTGACCCACGCTGTGAATACGGACAATCAGCAACTACAATCTTCAGATTTGAGGAAGAGGACAGCGTATTATCCTCCCGGTCCAAGCATGGTAGCTACCCAGGAGAGAAGGGATTGCTGTCTACGGCCAAAGTGTTCGTCGTGACTGTGAACTTTTATAGTTGCCCACTGTCAGAAGAAAACATTTCTTCGGTAAACCATTAAGAGAAGACATTGTGGAGAGAGTCGATAGCATCAAGCTGATGGAAGAGAATCGGGAACATGAGAGTGTCTTGGCTGACGAAATACTTCCATATAATTTACCTGGTGAGCTATTGCATACTACAGAGTCCACCCAGTGAGAAAACAATGTGTTGTATACACAACCACAGGCTACGTCAGTGAACCAGCTGCGCACACAGAACTCATCACAAGCAACAATAAAACAAAATGCATCCAAATAATATCAAAACAAATATCGTTTAAAGCAACTTCATTTGGTCATTATACCGCTAAGCTGAATGTACTGAAGGCTGTAGAAAGTAAATCATATTTACTGACTCGGAGTTCGCATTAGATTCGAACAATAGTTTTGAAACATCAGTCATCCAAAATGACATATTATGTGACGTTATCAAGCAACAGACAATTTTGGGGAAACAGTCCAAATCTCGCTTATATGATTCACCAAGCTCTTACGTGTCAGGGATAAAATAGTACTTTAAAGTCACGGATGACTGAGCCATTTGAGGTTGTACCTCATTCGATATCTTTCTTTCATTCTTTTCATTTACCTGTTTTTTTATTGCATGATAACAGCGCAGTATCTCGGGAAGAGGATTGCGGCCAATTTAAGGCCACCGATTGATAAACGACCAGTGGCAGAGCGGAGATTCGAACCCGAGATGGAAGGGTCCGAAGTTCACTGTGATGACAGTTTGGCTAGCCCCGGTCAGGTGGGATTAGGCAGTTCAGGCACAAGAGTACACCTGCCTCGAATGGTTTTTCCTGGGCCAGGATAAAATGCTTTCTCCGCAAATCCAGCTGTTTACTTGATGATAAAGGGCATTCAAGAAAAATGCCAAAGTGCAATGTGGATAGCGAAATAAAGCTCATAAGATGCTTGACCTTCCGTTAACAAGTGCGACTTTGTTAACACTACTCTAATATGGATGTAATGTAGTCTAACGAACTCCGTCGATAACAGAATTGAATAATTTGAGGAACAATTTGCAGCCAGGACGCACTCTACTATCGTTAGGGGTGTAACAACCCTAAATTTTGTAACTGACGGAATAAATTATCGTTGGAATCCTTAGTTGATTCCTGACCGGAGAATGCAGGAGACACTCACGGACGCTGGAGAGTACTTATTAGTCAGCTAAAATGAATGGAACTACATCGTCTATCGGGAAATGTG
Organism: Fasciola hepatica; assembly: GCA_948099385.1. Taxonomy (NCBI): domain Eukaryota; kingdom Metazoa; phylum Platyhelminthes; class Trematoda; order Plagiorchiida; family Fasciolidae; genus Fasciola; species Fasciola hepatica. The sequence goes on along the minus strand of CANUEZ040000060.1, from coordinate 2,252,030 downwards.
ATGCACTTGATTACGCTGCACTCAACTGTGGATAAAACAATGGTAGTCTTAACAAAGACAGCCATTGTAGTAAAGCAGCTTTGAAATATTTTTCAGGAAATCAAATCGCACCCTTTCATAGCGTCCACAATGTGATTTGATTGCACAACTCATCAAGATTTGGTTTCTAACACGCTGTTTTTCTTCATGGACGACAACCATCTAATTGTTTCCTGCTTTGAAAAAACTTCATTGGAAGCGTGGAAAAGGTGATATACATAGCTTGGAAAACAAGGGTTGTGAGGTAAAATAAAGGGAGATGAGACGGATATTTGATGATAGAAGACATACTTAGGAGAAAACTGAGTTCCGTCACCTACAGATAAATGGAAATTCATAAATTTAGGTGCATAAAATAAGATGTTAGATACAAGGAGACTGTCACGTGTGTTGCGGCGACATCCATTGATAGCCACATCTGCGATAACTGTCGCGTTTGTTGCACATGGAAGCGAGTTCATGACTGGAACGGTGAGTCTGTCAACGCATACACAACCATGATCCAACAGCACGCACTTGTCCATGCTCTCACGTAATAATGGGCACTCCAACCGGTGCCCATCCACTCTAACGTATCACGAGCCTAGAAAGCTGAAAGGTCGAGGTCAGAAATCTAGCAAGAGAAACCTGATAAGGGGGACTAGCTGCATATGCTCGGGATTGGTGTTGGAAATTAACAGAAATAAGAACAACCGAGGTGAGCTCGTAGGAACAAAACCCAAAATAAAAGCAGTAGAATAGGAGCAGTGAAACAACTGCCCGGCGATGGGTAAGCGACTGCAAATTGGATGTTAAGACTTGGTCATCTACCAAACGAATGACTTTACGTTAAACCCGGTTGAGAAGAGCTAATGAAGTGGCCAGATAACGTTAGTACCTTTCTCGATGGAGGTGAGCCCCTACTGGGGCTGGAACCCGGGGGAGGAGAGGGGGGAAGGACCGCGAGTCGAATGCCTAACCACCTAGCTATCCAGGCTGTTTATCAACCGTTTGTTTGACGTGACTATCCTGTCATATAGCGCATTCCGTCATTGACTTTTGAAGAATAAAATATTGCTCGCGTTTCCTGTGATAGGTGACTTTGTACTGGCGTGAGTACAATGGAGGCATTGCGTTGTAAGCAACCTGGACATCTCGGTTACTATGAAATCCAGCTTGGCTAGTCTAGTGGTCGAGTGATTGACTCCCAAACGTCCACTCGGGTTCGATTTCCAGTGAGGGGATGTTATGACCCGACCTTTAGGAGACACAGAACGGCCGATTGCTGAGTCGGCCCTTTAGTGTTTCATTTGAACCCGACTTACAGGCACATCAAACAAAATAGATCGATTACGACTAGGCGAATAACCAGACAGTACAAACAGTTTTGTGTGTTTGTACTCAGGCGTGTGCGTGTATGCTTGCACATATTGTCCGCTGACGGTCTGTTCGTGGAAGTTGGTAGATGCGCACTGCTGAGGAGTCCTGGCAATCTCGATGACATCTGAGTTGAGCTTGATACCGTATGACTGATCTTAATATACAAATCTAATGATTTACCTCTCCAACACACAGAAAGTGAAGAAATGAACCCTCAAAGCATTTTACCTATGATTGACACTATCATGGCACAACAATATTTATCGGTTTGTCTAATGACACAATCTGTAGATGAAAAAGGTTCAAATTTTATTGTAGCCCGAATTGTGTGTCTTGATTGAGGTGACGAGTTATTCGGATGTATCAAATTGATCAGCTTCTCGTCAGCATTCCAAAGCGTTGAATATCCACTGACGAGGCGATTTAATGGCATGTCAGAGTCAAGCGTGAAGCCAGAGTCGATAATGGTTCGTTTATCCTTCAACAGAAAAAGAACATTCTGCTCAAGCATTGAAACAGTTCAGTCTGCACCATGAGTATTATCGCTTTGTTCGGAAATCATTTACATAAATTTTCTCTCACAGAAGTTTCAAAAGAGATTGCAGTACACAGTCACGGGTGTACTTGTCATTCTTTATTGATAGCCTGAATTGGTGATGGATGGGTTATCGCAATAGCTATAACGAATACAGTCTATTAGTTTGCGGCCAAGTAATGGGCAACGTCTGCTACAAAATCTTCAGATCCATGGGTTCGGCTGTGTGACGTTTTCCTCTAGGATGCACCATTATTCGGTTATCATGAATCTGAACACATTTTCGTGGAAATGAAATGGATGTTTGCAGGACCACGTTTACTTGACCACCGTGAGAGGAACATTTTTATGCTAACGTCTTTAACTGATCAGAGTTTTCCCTAGAGATGAACAAGACAAAGATAAATAAACAACGATTTATTCTTGTAAACTGGTGTTTTGTTCAGATATGAAAAGAGCAGCGGAAAACCAAAGTTGAAAAAGAGAATCTGAAGTTCTTTCAAAGTTGCTAAGTTTTGTGTGTCCATATTTTTAATTTCTCAATGGAATCAATCACCTGGGTTAATAAAAACAAAAAAAGTATTTGTTTCTATGGCTTAGGTGGTGGACTGTGGGGCAACGGTGAAGATAATCCGATTTTGATTAAGATGACCATACCGTATCATTAATAAAGTAACCGACGAAGCTAGCCAGACGGGTTGAGACAGGTTTTCACTGACTCCACCAAAGGTTTATTGCAAACGAAAATGATATCCTTATGACAGAAAACTTCATGTTAGTGGAGCGACTCAATCAGACATCAGACAAGTTCTTTCTCCTAATCAAATTAGTCTCCAAGGTCTTTCGACCTATACGTGCTGATATCCGGGACAGAAACGCGGAAATTGTTGACACAGTCTACATTGTGGCGCATAACTACACTTCACAGTGATGAGTAAAAGTGACTGGAGGAAATTCGGAAGTAATGGATTAGATACGAGACAGCCAATCCACGATACTTAAGTAAATATGAACGACCGGATGAAGAAATGTAAAGTGACTTATCAAAACGGAAATGATCATTTCAATTTTTTTTCGCAAGACCAGTATGTCCGTATGAACCGTGAGCAAAAACGACAGTATTATTCGTTGCTAGTGCGATATTTCAACCCACCCTTACCTGAGTTTGATGAACGCAGATTAGTAGCTCAGATAACTGAACAATTTTGAGCCAACCAGAGATACACACGACTTCTTCTATTGAGAAGATTCCGTTCCATTTAAAACCTGAGTGCGTAGCACAACAGCTGTGAAAAATATTCGCCTTCATTCTTCGTGACCCTGTTCTCGTTATCATTGCCTCCGGTACTATAACTGGCAGTTATTTTGATTTGGACTATCATAACCTCGACTAATGGTTCTTGACTGAGAGCTTATTCAAAATGGAACACAGAGTTTCAGTGGTGAACTTAAACAAGCAGGTCAGAAAATGGACTCAGCGAGAGCAATGGAGTAGTACTTACTTATACCATAAGGCAAAAATAAAGCAAAAGTAAGTGAAGCAAGCAAAAGACGCAAGTTATGGTACTTGCGGCTGGATTTGTTGGTTTTTTCCTAAGTCGACCTTCACTCACCTCTCAACTGAACGTGGTTGCAAGGTGGACTTGATGAAGATGTTCTCACTCCTGTTGCGTCATCGAAACGTATATCGATCCGGCATACTAGGAGCACTATCGACTGTCTCTACCAAACCTACCGTGTGTCCAGTATCTTCATCTTTACCCCAAGATGGCTTTCGTCAGTCGCCTACAACACAAACACACCTGCACACCCAACTTGCTTCGATCAACTAACTGGTTTATTGGTTAGTTGAGTGCTGTCAGTAGAGGACAGACGTGAGTACACGGTAGGAATTTCTGCCAAAATATTTGCATTTTGACATGCTTGTTTAAAAATTCCAGCCACTTTTAGAACCATCTAGATATGAGTATAATAGTCCCATTGACAACAAGGGGTTAAACTTTTAGCTTGTATCCTAATCATTCACTTGGTTAATGTCCAAGAAATTAGGTGCACGATAATTTCGTAATTTCGCGCCAACAGGATTGTCGTGTTACTGTTGTGATCCAAAAGAGATTACTCATTGACAGATCAGTGATTAGATGGAAAACTGACATACTCTAGTGATGTATGGGAGTTTCGTGATAAAACATGTACGTGTACCTTTGATACGGAATATCATGTCAATAGTGCATTTTTTGTGTCATAATATCGGTTTTACCGGTAATCGTAGAGCTCTTTATAGGGTTTCCTTACCAACTCGGAGGTCAGAGATTCGAATCTAGCCGGAGCCGATCATTTGGCGGTAGTCGATCACCCTATGTGTTCCGGTTCGTTACTACACTTGACCTATTACGACATTATGTGGATCTCGACTGAAACTATCGGGGTTGCCGGACGCACTTAATAGGTGGAGCCTTCAGACTCGGCCGTGTTGTCCGTCCCATCTCCGAACTTTTATGCTACATAATCGTCAACACACTGATTCCATTTTTCGCGTCAATTTTTTGCTCGTTCTCGTAGTGACTACTGTACAAATAAAGTCGCACTAAAAGTGGTGCTCTAACGATAATGCCAAATTTCGTTTCATACACGAGGAGCATTATGGAGTCTCGCAAACTCACTAGCTTTGTGCCGAAACGCCATCTGGTGGATCTGCATGGAACAGAACAAAATGAATCTTCGGGATATTTAATGACCTCATGAAGAAGCATTGCGGCAGTTGGAATGTCTCCTTACGAAGGAAGAACTTCACTTTAATAAGTATACTCACTAACATGAGTTGCAACGTACGCTCGCTGCTGGGCGATTTGTCTGATTTATCCCACGCTGTTCGCAACCGGGAAAACAAAACTTGGGTGTGCTTTTGATCGAGGAAGTTATCGTCAACATTCACGGTTTCATACCATTCAGGGTAGACCGTCCATTTCCCTACAAAAATTGTGGTGATGAAGTTATCACGTATGTCAGAGATCGGTGGTTTAAGTTATCTCGAAATATGTCCACTCATTCCACAGCACACATCAGTGTCTCTGTGCTTAAATGTAAATCTAAACGTTTGAATCATTGCCGGTCCCCTGTTATTGTCAATATATATATATATATATATATATATATATATATATATATATATATATATATATATATATATATTATAGAGAAGTCAAGGCGTACGCTGAGTTGTAAAACGTTTATTGTGACGTTTCGATCCAAACTAGGACTCGTTGTCAAACGTGAGTGAATGAGTGTATATATATATATATATATATATATATATATATATATATATCCCCTACATGTACTACCATGGACCTCGAAGAATTCCCCGGTACTTTTTCCATGTTCCTTCCTAATCATCTGGATTCGTCCTTTTGTATAACCTGTGTAAATTCGGACCCACGGGAAGCAAAACATAGTCACCCTTTCCAACCACACTAGAAGCTCACTTAGATCTCTGTTCTGTGAACAGTTCCAAGATGTTCCGCTCTGCTAAGCGTCCTCTGGTAGGAAGTTCGGATCACATGGTCAATTTATTTTATTCTACCGTTTGCGGAGAAAATATACGTCGGAGGTTTATGTAATGGTGTGACCGGAAGAGTTGTAAACGTCATTGCGCCCCGGACAACCTCACTAGACTTGCAGACATGATAGTAGGGACTGGTTTTAATATATTTCCTTACTCACGTATATCATAGAATATGCCCATCGATTCATGAAAAACGTGTAACACGAAGAAATGTTTTTTCGATATATCACTTCAGGCATTGACATATATAGTGCTGGGTAAAAGAGAGTATATGTGCAGCTATAGATAGCAGAGAGTGAGTAAATGTGCAACTAATCCGGTAACTCGACAACATGCTTCAACTTGATGAATCTTGTTTGTTGTGTGAACGACAATAAGTGTGAAATGTGTAACCAAATGGCGTGAAAAGACAGTTGTGAACAACAAAGGTGTGAAGAAAGAGGTGTGGGGCTGAGGAGAATTTGTACATGGGAACCATAAGAAAATCACTTGTTACGGCCACGGCAACAACGTTGCTTGCGCAAATCCGGCTTCAATAGTTGAATTGCTATGGCTTCTGACGTCATCAGCAACCGCCTGCGTAATCCTCTCGCGTTCTACGATCATCAGACAAACTACCTTAATTTTGCTGCGATTCGTGTTGCCAAATTAAGGCTGTATATTTTCGTGCAGAGATTTTTTACCGTCCTTATCTGAAACAACGACGTCGTAGGAAAATAACGCGATTACAAAACTAAAAATTGTTTCTTGATCAGAATTCTGTCTGCGTCAATCAAAGTCGAACTACACAAACCGACGGCCACGTATGTTTGGACACTAACGACAAATAAAATTCGTCGCGATACTTGAAAAGTTTTCACACAATTGAGTGATAAAATTCAAAGAAACTCCCGCTAACTGTAGACGTTAGAGAACTCAGTCGGAGCTTCAGCGGTGGCAGAGATGCGGCATCAGCCTCGAATTTCGATACAAAAAGCCGTTCGGTGCCTATCAATTATTCCTTTAGTACTCCCGAGGTATACAAAGAACCCTTCCAGCTTCAATGAGATATAGCCTGCGGACCTGAGGGACTATCGCCAACTGTGCTGAAAGAATGTGCAGCCGTATAATCACCTATCAGATCCGACCTATTCAATGGCTGCTTAACCCATACGAATTTCCTGAATGATGAAAAGTGGCCTCCTTTACACCTCTATCCAAGAAGAGAACTAAAAAGTTCCTCCCAGTAGCATGCCCGTCCGTTACCCTCAAGCTGCTTGAATGATTACTACTACAGCGGATATCCCCTGAGCTTAATGTGACTAACTCTAACAAATTCGCCTACCATCTTTCACGTTCAATCCTCGATGCCCTCGCTTCTCTCATACACTCAGTGTTGTCAGTACTAGATCAAAAATGTATGGCGGGTAGGGTCTGTTTCTTTGATTACGTTGATGCTTTTGACTGCGTGGAAGTATCCAAGCTACTACAAATTCTGACGGATAGCGGAATTCAGCCAAATGATGTATACTTGCTGTACAGTTACTTTGCTGGTCGACAGCAGTTTACATAATTCCGTGGTAAAACCTCCTCCAAGCTTCCATCCATGCGAGGTGTCTTACAAGGAGCAATCCTATCTCCGTTTCTGTTTTCTACGTATATCTCGTACGTGCCTTTCCAGGACGACTGTATCGTGATAAAATACGCTGATGATGTGATTCTAAGTATATCATACCCTAATCAGTTTACACAACCTCTTCTACAGGACAGTTTAATTGAGATTGCTAGTTGGTCCTTCATACACGAGCTGCAAATGAATCAGTCGAAATCTTCTGACGTATTGTTTTGTATTCGCAAAGGGATCAGGTACTCCGATGTTTTGAACTCCCCTCCGTCTTTGGTAACTAACTGTTAGTGCATCGGGAGCAGTTTATCGGTGAAGTATCGTTGTTATCTTCCACGGCGAGCTTTCTTGGTCCGAGCATGTTGCCACAGTCTTTCTGAAGATAAGATGATTGTCGTTTTATGTTATTAGACTGAAATCCTTCGGTATTCCTCTTCATCTCATCCAAAAATTTTGTTTACCCCGGCTTTCTACCCCACTGACTCTACGCTTCTCTAATATTCTCTGGATTGGTTTGTAAAGACTTTAAACTAACTGCGCCTTCCATGAAGCCCTTATTTAGAGGTCGTGGTATACCTCGAAATCAATTAACCCATTTTTTTATGTGCCAGCACAACAATTCATGTACAGCATTCTCCCGTAAGATATTGGCTGGCGAATCGCACCTCCTTTACCTCAATCTCAGTAAATGTATTTCTACGTCACTCACATGATTTCGCTGTGTACACCTGTATGCTTGTACCGAGACCGCAGCAAAATATCACACCCGTTTCCTTGCTAGCCTTGATGTTATCATTGCAGAACAAAACTAAATACTTAGTTGGTATTATATTTCACTATTTTTATTATTTTCTAAATGGAAAAGATTATGTGGATGCAGAATATTCACCTTCAGGAGTATAAAGTTCATACATGACTTGACTTGAATAGTGCAGTGGGTCTTTGAAGTTATGGGGTGTACTCTTTCTATTACATTCACGTGAAGGTTGGGAATAATAAGGTAACGTTCAGGTTCTAGGTCGTCATGCTGGTAATGGATTAAGATAAATGTGAGAATCTGTCGTGACATTTATAGAGCTTTAGGCTCACTGAGTTGCCGTCTTTTTGCCTTATCAGGTTAAACACGTGCAACCGCCTGTGGAAGTGATCAAACGGTTAGAATCGTCAGCCAGTTATTTTCGGCCTCCAGCTTTGAAACTTGTTATAAGACTCCAAAATAACCCTCACACGACCCGTGATCGGTCCTGTCCAGCTTTGCCAAAAGTATTCTTACGTATTTTTATGTGGTAAATGGAAAGTCATTCGGTGAAACCGCATTATCAGGCATTCTCAAATAAAACTTGGTTAAAATCAATCCGTCTCGCCAAATGAGTTCTTGATCTGAATTAGTAGTTTCAAGTTGTAAATCAAGAATTTTTCACGGTCCTAGTTGGGAGAATATTCGACCAAATACGCAAATCTCCATTTTTGTCTAGAAGTGATTAAGTCCATAAACGGAACCTAGAATAAGAGACGAGTGTTTACTAATTCAAGCGAATAGCATAAAATTACCAATTATTCCCGCTCGCTCGTAATCGAACTAGATTCACTATAATATTTCGACTTTTCTTCTGATTTGGACTTTTATCTGAAACACGGTGCTGCACTGTCCATAATACGGGCTGCCACATGTTGACTAGTTTAGTGGTATGCATTTTATGATGGATTCAGATAGTGGTCAAAAATGTTGACCTGGAACGTGCGTTTCAACTTCGTGACTGATGCAATTTGTCTGCCACAACCCATTGATCTGTGAGAAATATCCTCAACAGCGACAGGCTTTTTCCTTTCAGAATATCATCACGTTCCACTCTTGCGGTCGACGAAGCACTTATACCACTCCTAGTGTGTCAGTGCACCAACGAGGGACGTTAATGGGTTCCTCACTTAAGTATTTTGCCCCATATGGGAAATAGACCTGCCCCGTTGTGATTTTACAGACAGTATGTAAAGGGTGCGTGTGTTGTTTTTCTCCTTCAGTTTAAACCAGGGCAATGGACCAAGTGGTCATATTTGTCCGACTGGTGTGGAACTGAGTGCCGATAAACGTTGTCCGTGTGTTCCGATGTCATTGCATCATGAAATGATTAAATGATGGCAACAGATGGGACAGAGATAAAATGTCCCCCCCCCGGCAAAAAAACTATATTTTCGTGTGATAGTCAAAAACATTTGGGTCCCTATCTGAAAACTTTGGCTGTTTTCAGTAAATCTCGCTGTTCAACACTGCACTTCGTCTGTAATCAGTCTGACCGATACATTGTTATAGGTTATTATTTGAATAGGGTCTAAGTGGTCAAATCTGAGATACGTGGACAAGAGAAATGCACACAGGAAATCCAGAATTGATGGCACAACCATTCAACACAGCTGTTGCTAGGGTTCTATTTGATTATGGTAGGAACAACCGGTAGAAATCCTTACAAAGGGTCAACTGACATGGAATTTATTTTGATCATATTCCAAGAAATAATGCTGAGCCTCGAGTAATTAGTTATTTACTGGTTAAAGGAAAAAATGTCGTCACTTAGAATTTTATTGCATACTGTTCTGTCATAATCGTTAACGTGTAGTTACCACTGTATAAAGTTTCAGTATTAGTCTCCCAAAAATAATTAGGTGTTGTGAAGCCTTGTTCTAATATAGGTAAAATGCACAAAACTTATAAATTCATTGAAAATCGTATCAGACTTCTTTACAATTCAGCAATAAGAAACTGTTGAATGCATTGTCCTTAAGTTCAGTGTTATTGTGTCTTCGGTGCATTCGTGTAAAATCGAACTGAGTTAACTCTTGACAAACATGATGAATAGAAAATGGATTTTGTGAAGCGTGTTTATATTGCCCTTTTTACGAAAATGTCTTAAGTGATCAAGGAAGAAATTATAATGGGTCAGATGCTCGCTTTTAGAAAGGAAACCTTTTAGGAGAATAATGATATTTTCCGTGATATTTTCCTCTTAGTGATCTATCTGAAATCACTTCATCAGTACTTTGTTACGCTATGAGATTGATGGTACTGAAAGTCAAACAATGAATAGTGTTCCCAAGTGTTTGGCAGTGGTTCTGCAAATGCAGCGTAATTCGTCTTGGAATTATTTTCCATGGTATGACAGTAACTCATCGATCATGGCAGAACGTTGAACTACATTTACGGGATTTCAGAGATATTTGACGTTTCAAAGCAGCAGTATGGGGTGAGACTGAAGCAATAAAAGGTCGATGACTGTAATTAGGATAAGGTAGATTCGTCCAGAGACGGATTTGATGATTTTACAAGCCTTGAAAGCTGTTCTCATTTGACCACAGTGATAACATCGAAAAGATTCATGGAATCAACTTGCCCAAAGTTAAACCTTACCATGCTATTCTGTTTTACCACCAATCTCTAAGCGCCTCGAAAAAAACTCATCCTCCTATCATCTATTCCAATACTTGGGTCATGATGGAAAACGAATAAACAGAATGTAACAAAAATGAATGTTTAACTCACAAAATTTGTGCGAAATAAAGATGAAGGATGATCAAAATAAATTGAGGAAATGCTTTCATTTTCAGATCGATTAACAAAGCTTTAACTGATTTGATGACTGCTGTACTCTAGCGCATTAGACTGCTTCTTGTTTCTCAGTGTTTTTATTCTTGCAAATCAAGGGAGACTTTGCATCACGGTTTCCATGTTACACCTAACTAATGTGACTAAAAACAAACGCAATAAGACGATTAATGATTGTGCGTATTGAACAGACATGATTTCTGTTGCATTCAAAAAATAACTTTAAAGTTTGAGAAACCCAGTTTCTGCAATAACTCATCGAGGACGTAGATAATACCGTTTGTTATTTTATACGCCTAAAATCAATGAAAAATACAAATATATTTTTTCATTTCGTCTTTTGAGGGCCACGATAAAAACAGTGAATTTCGTTAGTTATATAAAAAAAATTGTAAAGATAATAACGGCTTTGTTGGAAGATATGTTTCGACAAAGTTTCGGTTGCCGTGGGTAACTATGCTCGAGGGAAATTTCGTATTGCATAAATTGCATTGAGAAAGGTTATCCACGGTAACCGAAACGTAGTCGAATTACATCTGTCAACAAAGCTGTGTTACTACCATTAAAACTTTCACCATAAGCACGACATTTGTTGCACCAAATATTCGATACACTTCCTAGTTCCTTTGGTCCGGATGTTTACAAACTCTTCACTGGTTACGAATTGGATGTATTTCCGCTGATATATTAAGATGGTCTTTAGCTTTAGAAAGAAGTTGGTAACTTGAATTCAGCAGGCTTTAATTCTGCGTTAATTGGATCTCCACTTGAAAGTCGTAAAACTTAGAAGTAGGTCATCGTAGAGATGAAGAGTTGTTGCCGTTTGAAGTCAGTGTTGAAAGAACGCTAGAAGGAGTAGTGTTGGTGTGCAGCAGAGCCTTAAGCGCTACCCGGGATAGTGTTAACGTGTGCGTGCATAAGTGTTTGGATTGTGTGTGTGTGCGGCTTCTCGTTCTGATGGGTTTAGGCTGGTATGCGCGGAAGCTGATAGTCTATATCAAGCCAGATGAAATAGCTGATCAGTACTTCCATGGATTCTAGTGGTGCGAGAAGGGGACATATTATGCGAGTAATTGTTTGTTTTTCTCTCTAATCCCGTTCTCAAAGACATTATATCATTATATCCCCAGATTTTGGTTTTTATTGGAAGTAACATGCTAATCTTTTTTAGACTTCATATGTAAGCGAAAATTTACTGAATAATGATGAATAAAAAGGGCCGAGTTAAGGCAACAACTTTGATTGCATTACCTCCCGTTACATTTTTCAAGATATACGGCATGTATCAATCTGTCTAATCATCTGCTTGAAACGAGCTCCTCCCTACTTGCTGTATTCTTTTTGCATATCAAAGCATACGCTGTACAGATGACGTACATCAAGTAAACGGGTTTAAACTCCACAGGACGCCAAAAGACATGAAAACTAACAAGGTGGACTATTTCGGGAAACGAAAGTTCTACGTGGTTGATATGGCTGCCGAAATTGCCCTCAATTTAATGAAGCGAATGACAATATTAGTAGATCCATGGTTTGAGATTGTACTTTCAAAATATCGCAATAAATAAAAATTTACTTAACCCTTTAGAATTCAGCAACACAAAATTGCGGGGAATCTTTGTCTGGACTGGTTTAGAATTGATTGTTTCTGTCCTAGGAGTAATGATTTCGACTCCAGTATATTAGAATTAATCCAAGTCACTAAGCCAATGGCGTATTTAAAAATAATTGACAACAAAGAACGCGGTTTATGGAGGTACTGTAGAGTAAATTTAAAATTGTGGACGTGAAAATTGACCAGTCCATCATTTTTAATTACTAATCCAAAGGAAATGTAAAGATTCATTCACTTTGGACAAAGAAATGCAGCTCACCATATCGAGAAACTCCGTTAAACTGGTTTACTCTAGATCGCATGCCTTCTACCCTAATTTTGCCTTGCATTCACCGAGCAATTTGCTTGCTTTTCATGTGCTCTCACCATTAAATTACACGCCGTCCTTACCCCTTGTCTCCCTCACCCAGGTGACAATTGGTTGCGCAGTCCTGTTGCGTCACGCAACTTTTAGTCTTGTTTCTATGACAAGTGTTGATTGACCCCCTATTGTCACGAGTCTAATCATTGTTCTTACCTGTTCGATTTTATCGCTGACGTAACCTACCTCCCCGGTTTTGGAAAGATCCACATCATAACTTCAGGGGCAACATGACGAGGTACAAACTTTTGGATATAATTATCTCTTCCTCTTAGTCTGCCTTATCCTTGTGAATGACTGAACATGGTTATCTCTTTATGATCTTGCACTTTCTTACAATCATGTTTTTCTACTTGTTCTTCACCCACTCTTGTGTGAGTGTGTTCCCTCGAATCACTAATTCTTTTCGGTCCGGTGATTGGCCGAAAGCCCCCTTAAATAAGGTCCTACTTTGTAAACCTCTTGACCCGCTCCTGCGTTGCAGTCTCGAACTTTTCCTGTCTATTGTTGCTTGCTTCTTTGACTGTATTGATTCTGTGGTCGGTTTGCCCACAATCTGAGGTGTGTTATTGTTATCGTTTGGCCATCTGTCCCATAGTATACGTAGTAAAGCGAGTCTGTATTCTCAGCCCTGGGACTTAGGGATCGTTTATCGGCGAATCATTCAGTTACGGGATGACAATCCTGCACAGGAGGATTGGCTCATTTAAATTTCTGATGTAACTATTTGGGATCTGGATAAAACTTTGATTGCCTAAATAAAAGATATCTGAAAATACTCCAATCCGTTATTTATCGGGATCAAGATATTTCGCCTATGCGAATGAGAAATCTGATTTCAGTTTCTGTGTATTGTTTGGTTCAACCTTCGAATATGTAGTTTAAGTAACAAGTTTAACAGTCCGGCTGGAGTGATGAACGTTTGATCAACATAATCTCATTGCAGAATAATTTATTTTACTTGGTTACCTTCAGTAAACAGATCCATGGAAAATCGGTCGTATGACAGACAATAATCTTCCATGCTCTAAGACAAATTGAAACGACCAAGATTCTCATCAAATAAATAAAACAGTAAACGCTGAGGCATCACATATTCTATCTCAAAGGATAATATTCCCATTAGGATTATGCAACTATGAGTAAAATAATTTATCACGAGTCAGAAGAATGACTCTGAAGTGTTGTCCAATCTAACAAACAACAGAATTGGTCTATCAAACAAATTGCTTGTATCCATTAGATCTCTCCATGTCCAGCGAATCAACGAGTGAACTTGCTGCAGCTCATGTGTCGATGTTGAGGCTTGTCTTTCGTTGTACGTAAAACGTATGTGAAGGGTGCTCTGGTAAGCTCTGATAATTGAGGGCGAATTCCCGGAGTTTGAGATTACGATGAAAAGGTTAATAATCAGTACCAGTCATCACAACTGGTAGTTTTCTCATTGGCAGTCGGTTAACTTATGGCTTTAGCACTAAATCGCTAGAAAAAAGATCATCCATAAAGACGGTTTTCATCCAATAAAAACAAAAGGATAAAGAAAAATGCTGTTCTTATTCAAATGCAGAGTCGAATATTACTTTTGACCCGAATCAGACCAGTAGTGCTGATAAATCAAGCCCCCAGGAGTTCACTTAGAAAAACTTGATTCTGAAATGTAATGAAACACTTTTTCTTCATGTGTGGACTTTTCGAGGCTGTCACATATAATGAAGTGTTTTGTTTTATGCCACTTATACACATTTCACAATATGATGCGCATAGTTATTAGTGTTCAGACGGTTGTTCCATTTTATGAAGTGTCATGGTCAAAAATGATAGGTTAAAACAAGAGCAGCATTTGGAAGACAAAGCCCGGAAATCGTTTTCAAAAATGGTTTCACGAATTAGTCTGTGGATCAAAAGTTTTGGCAGAAAAGCGAGTATGGTGGATTCTTTCTGGGGTGGGCTACGACATAATCCTTGTCTCCGTTTTCCCTTCATTCAGTTCATTTTCGCGTATCAAAATTTGACGGTGATTCCCTTTTTCACTTTTTAGCTAGAAGACGTACTGTTCATTTTTTCTGCTTTTCTCGAACATACAAAAGTCACGACTTAGAATCAAGTCGCAATCGCAACTGTTCATAATCAGGGCCGGTGGTACCGATTTTAATGTATATACAATAACGACCAGCATTGCCTCTGCTTGTTGTTTCACCAACTTTAAGCAGATGCTAGACTCTCTGAAACATAATATGTAACGGATTCCTAGCAGTCGTTGAGACCCACGAACACAATCAAAAAAACGCCAAGCATCCAATTGTGGTTTTCAATAGGGTTCTTTATAAAATAATCATAAATGTTTTTGGAAAATCCACCCGCATTCTTCACATCGGAAAGTCGGACGCTGCAAGCCGGAATCGAACCGGTGACCCTCAGCTTACCGGGCAGATGCTGTACCAGCTGAGTTATCGCGGTCCGGACAGTCCGGTGTGAATAACGCTAGTGAATAATCGATAAGGCGCGAACCACTGTTCCAATGATACACAATATCTATCCTGGTTTTAATCATTGGGCTAACCTCGTCGGTCACTTCCCAATGGGACGAACAGCACACAGATGAAGAATGCAAGTGGATTTTCCAAAAACATAAGATTCAGGCTCCTCGTGCCAACAATACTTTCTCTGAATCATAAATATGGCACAAAAACTGTACAAACCTCAACGGTAACTGCTCCGTGAATCAGAGTCAGCCAAAAGCGAGCGAATTCAGGATCGCCCTTTGGTTCAAGCTATTAAGTCAGCGAAATGTCTATGGGAAATGTGGGTCAAGGTTCACAGAACAAAATCAATGCACACCCCACTCAGCGGTCACTGAAGGTCAATGTCCGGTGCGTGGTTCAGCGAATGAGCAAGTGGGGCGCAAAACGTTAATGGAAAACATAAAT
The DNA here is from genome assembly GCA_948099385.1 of Fasciola hepatica. NCBI lineage: Eukaryota > Metazoa > Platyhelminthes > Trematoda > Plagiorchiida > Fasciolidae > Fasciola > Fasciola hepatica. The sequence goes on along the minus strand of CANUEZ040000060.1, from coordinate 2,236,431 downwards.
TTGGAGTGAGGGTGGGGGGGGGGGTCAGATCGATCCTGAATTAGAGCCTCGAGTTTGGTTGTCCCGTCGATTAGATAATAAGTGGTAAACATTGTCATTTTCGTCAGATCCTGTGGTGATCTTTTAAAAGCCTATGATTATCATTTAAGAGCTTGTGGCGGTCGTTTAGGATCCAAAGGAGATGATTAAAAGCCTGTGGCGATCGTCTAAGAGCCTTTGGCGATGTTTACAATGTCATGGCTGACGTTGGGGTTCGCTGCCAGTTCGCCCACTGTGGCTCACGTGTATTCAGTGGTCTCATCTATGAAAAATCGTAAGACGGGGCTACCATGCTCCTGAAACCACACAGCGTATTGAGCTCGTCTCGTTTTGACGTTAGTCCTGTTTCGCTTCATCGGATGAGTGCGTAGTTTCTTCACGGTGCAACCAGAACCATCGAGAAGACGACCAATCGAGGATAAACTGATCGACACTTTCGAGCGTTTCGATTCTATCTTTTTCCTCATCCCACTCAAAGTGATTGTACGATTCTCCTCCACTAATGAGCAAAGGTCCTTCACGAATTCACAGTAATATGCAAGTTTTGATAGTTCGCTATAAAGGCCAAACACTGTGTCACTTTTGGCGATGGTTCCTCTAGTATTTATGGTGATTCTAAGATGATAAGAAAGAAGTTTTAAATGGTCACCTTTCCTCGCATACTGGACAATTCTTCTTCGATCTTTATCACTGATTGTTTTCACTTGGGATGCGAATCTGCATTCATCTAGTCTCTTAGGTCGATTATCTCAACTTTTTCCTTGAGAAATTCTTCCAAGGTTGAAGCAGTCTTTCAGCTGGTGACTTAAGAAGTGATAGAGATAAAATCTGTATCGTGCACACTGCCGTTCACTCTGCTCGCATACAGGTACTACGTCCCTTAACTAGGACCAAAACTTGCACGTGATGTGACCTTGTGCGGTACTCCTCGGTCGGAAAGTTCTGTTCAACTTACCGTAAGCTGTGGTCGCTGAAATACTGAGTGGCCCAAATGGAAGCGTCGGAAGTAACAATACGGCTACGGTGACAAGGTCGTGGCGTTCAGTAAAGAAAGCGCATTTTCTGCGCAGATGAAGGCTCATTCGTACAGTCCTTCTCCATAGATGTGTGGCTTACTCACGATACAAAAAGAACCTACTGATGGAAATATTGCAGAGGCAGTATAAGTAATTGACCTTGGCAAACACACGAAGAAGCAATGGACCATCATTGACTACGATAAGCAACGAATAGCACGACGGTGAAAGCTTGTTCCTCACAGAGAATCCTCTAGGGATAAAAATGAAGACCAGCCGAGGCGCTATGGTAAGAGCACGTGAATTTAGTCTTGAATGAGGATCCACGAAAAGAAAAAGTTCTAGATGAGTATATCGCACATATCTGCTCCATTGCTGAAAAATGTCCTTGAGTAACCGCTTCTGTGATCAAAAGGAAGATGGAAGATATAAATCCAGAAATTACCATCAGTTTATCACCAAATGATCTTTTGCTTGAAGATCACGGATAATCAATGAAAAAGGCTTACCATATAAAGTTCGAATGGAACAGGTATGTTGTCATTCAAAAATGCGCTGGATACACGGCCTGGTTGGAAGAACACGGAAGTACAGTGTTGTGTCTATAAATAGACGAAATTAATTATAACATACGGTGCTCCCGATCGAGGAGGCTTTTGCTGAGAGGCGAACCTTGCATCAAAAACCTCGCTTATTCACAGAGACACTAATCGCACCTTTATCGCATGTTTTACCCACAGTGGAATCATATGCTACGAATGTCATCCACGAAGGAATGCCTACGTATTTACCCAGTTCCTTCAGAAATGCTCAGCAAATGTCGGCGCCGAAAAGCTGGGTACATAAACTGTACTTTTATTTCATGATGTTCCTACGTGCAGGCTGATGGAAAACGCTATTTTAGTCCCGGGACACAGCTTGCTTTATCCCACCTTAAGTTCTTTTTTTCAGCTTGACTGACGAAGCTTTTAGTGGTTTCAGGAACATAGTTAAGAAGCTGGTAATAGCAAATATGTTGACAATTTTGCGAGTACTCGATGGACAAACCATTAGGGTTCATAGATATGATTTGTTGGAACACATCGTCTCCCAGGGTATGTAGAGAATCACTCCAGCTGCTTCGGCTTCTTTAGGCGGACACAATTTTACTTTCGTAATTCTATCCAAAAGCAAGACAACTTCTAGGCACAACCACAAATCGTGAAAAAGTTGTATATATAACACATTCCTCCAAGGCTCATTGTTGGCTAGTTTTTTCCTGTGCTACAAATAAATGCAGTGGAACAGTAGGCAATAAGATCGCCACGTAAGTTTCTCCGTATTGTCATTTCGATCCAGCTTTGTGAGTTAAAACATGACCTGTTCATCACTAGACCTATTAGTAAAATGGTGCTCCAATCAGTGTGAGGTTCAAGCAGTATGCATTTTGTTCGGTCATGGCATTTAGCTTAGAGTGCCAACCGTTTCACTGTTTTTCCATATTATGTTATGAGTATTTCACTGAGTGTCACTATACAAGTCGAACTAAGTTTGTTTTATAAAATATCGTTAACGGTTTCTGTTCTCACCTGTCGGCCAGAGTGAGTGAACAGACAGCGAACCATAATGTTAGCCATGGCATTGTAAACGTCGCTACGGGTTCTTAAAAGATAGGAAAACCTGTGGTATTTTAATATGATTCGGTCTACTATCAGTACAGGTGTAGTAAAAATTCACTGGGAAACTCAGTTTCTTAGCAATTACTTCCAATTTCCTGAAATTTTCGTAGCCTGTCACAACTCAAGACTGAAACGCAAAATTCTATGGAACTTTATATCACTGACAAGAATTCTGCTGCGATTCTTGTGCCTTTGAAGTCGGTAGAAGAATTCGAGACGCATTTGATGAGATGGCTGTAAAGTGGAAGAGCTGCATCAGGTTACATTTTTCCACATAGAACGTTGTTACCAATTAGTGTGAAAGTCGCACCAGAGGTATACCACTGAGTTTTGAAATAATCTTGAGTGATCTGGAGATAAGTCTAAAATCCTATTGTGAAATTCTGTGGACTCTGTGGACTATTTAACTAACGTTACAAAATCCAGTGTGTTTACTGTATTGGTCCGATGTGAAGTACCAAAAAGACAGATCAACGTTCGTCACAAACCGTTTTCTAATTTGACTTTCCATGCCATGATAAAATAGTGTGAAGTTCTGATGTCTCAAACCAGTTAAATGATGTCAGATTGACTAAAGTAAACTTTACCGAAGGTGGATTTCCACACTGATGAATAAAGGCTGATCCCACTGGAAGAATTTCGTTTTCCCATAATCCTTCACGTATTTGCTTCTCAGAAAAACCCAAACTCGAAGCGCACGTAGTTGAGGAATACAGTGCTCTTCAGCAGTCCAACAGACAGCACGTACTGTAAGGTAGCTTTACATGAAGAGAATTCTTGGTTTCTTTTGAAAACCTCTGTTGGACGCCAAGGTCATGTGAGAGAGCCTCGTTGAATATTCTCTCCCTTTTAGCTAATTTGAAGAAAGACTTACTGAGAAATGCAAAATATCACCGCCTTATCATAGAGGAAATGGATGACATTGTGCGTACCAGTCAAGCAATTGTTACTGTGAAAATGTTTCCCATTCTTCCTCTGAATGTCAACGTGTTTTTCACCTTCCTTATGTCAAAAAGGGTGTCATAACAAGATATGATGTGGGAAATACGGAACATATCCAACTTGGATAGTATTATCAGCTAAACTAGAATTAAAGAAAACAACACCGAAGGAGCAATAAGTATATCACCAATACGAGTTAGTGGTAAATTCCCACGGACCCTTGGAAACGAAGATGAAGAAATGCAACCTTCTCTAGCCAGAATATTTTTGGACATCGATTTTCTTTGCACGATCTGTGGTGAGAATTATATGGCTTACAAAACAGCCATGTCTCAAATTTTAGAATCTGCTGCCAGCAGCCTCGAATCAGGTAAGTTCAAAAGTGTACTCCCAGTATTTATGGATGAAGGTATGACAATTTTCCCAAGTAACACGACGAAGTTTACCGGGGTCTAAAATTCTATATGGGAGATGTAAAACTTCGGAAAATCGATATGTTTACGGAATTTAGACAACATCTGTACATATTTATTTCTCTCATAAAAGAAGACCAGTGTCGAAAACGGCAGTCCGCTTTTCGGGAAACAGACGACGAGCAAATGACCTGTACTAAGACAAAACCCAACCGGTAGTTTGTTTTCAGTCTACCAAAACCGATTATAACATAAAAATATGTTATAGACCAAGGTCTTTGTGAGACTAGACTTGACACTGTTATTTGGACACGGGATACAATCAAGGAATGTCATATTAATTTTAAGCTATATTAGTGAATTTCCCTGAATGATATTTTGTCACCACCACCAATTTTGACTCTGTGGTTTGACGGATGAATACGGGGAGATTTTTTGTTGATAAACGGCTAGCAAAGTGGTCTTCCCGAAAAATTCGTTCCCTCATGAATTTTCACATTACAACACGAAACGATACACCTACTTAAATTATGTTTATCGCATTTATACTCACTTTTATCCCAGATTTCCCCGGGGGACCAAAGAGGATGACCGAGCATACTGTGATGAATTTTTCTGTTTTAACATTTTCAAAATTCGGACCAACTTCTTATTTGGATAAAGGTTACGATGGAAAGTCTACAGTCATTTGAGTTGAATCTTAATACTTGTAGTTCACTTGGTAAATGCAAATGAGAGTAAATCACAGTACTGTTTCGATGGTTTTTCACAGATCTTTCAGATAGTTTCAAAAACTACCGCATCATGTTAAAAACGAACATCATTCCTCAACCATTTACACTTACGTAGTATACATTCTGAGGAATAAAAACTGAATGATGTCATGTATATATATAATTATATATATGTCGAGGGTATTAAGAGTATTTAACCAGGGACCGGGCTGAACTTGGAAACAATATGTCATTTGTTGACAGTTCTTTGTCAGTTCGTCCCATCTGATCACGGTCGTTAGTTGAAATATTGTTACCAAATAGGGGATGCAGATGTCTGCTGATCCACAGACCGCGCACAACAAAAGAGAGAGCTACGCAGTGCCTCATGGGATTTACATAATGAGTTGAGTACCGATATAGCAAGTGGAAAGGTAACATCACTAAGTTGGAGGTTGGACTATGATTGTGATCTACGTGGCACGGTACAACTGAACGAAGAGTTCATACTGGCTGTTTTGTTTTTGATTAAATAGTGCAATGGTCGAGGAGAGGAATAGTACAGCCTTCATTTTCTGCGCCTGTTACGTCCTCCCTATTAGAACAAAACAATCCACGCTCATTTTCAAACTATCATTTCATAAGAATAAAAAATGCAGTTGTTCCTTAGGGTTTTCCGAAGTATAACTTCAGTGTTGTACGTGAACTGCAAAAATCTCACTCTTTCGTTGTCTATGAAAGATGATGTAACAGCTCATTTCGGAACCTGAAATGACTAAAGTAAAAATCAAATCTGCTTTAATGGTTTTAAAAGCTATAGTGGGGTTTAATTTTCGTTGAAAAAAATCACTACTGAATTCATATAAACCAAAGCATTTCGACTCCACGCGTCACCATAATGACAGCGCAGTCACGCGGAAAGATTGCTTGCATACCGGTTGTGCGTCGGTTGTTATTGCCATATCCGTATCTCTTACGTACGGTGCGCTACTCCGGAGTAAAATCGTAAACCAAGTAGGCCGATTTATCGTAAACTGACAACAAACAGGTGATGTACTTCACGTCAACTGTCAACCGTCTGTTTTCGTCTCCTACAAGTGTACTAGTGGATCACCGGCTGTGCTTGGTATATCATTCAGTTCCATTTTAACCTATGGAGTTTAGACAGAAACTGATAGAAATAAAAATACTACTACTCGCTAATAATATCTGTTCTTTTGTGATCCACCTCCAAAAAGCTGTCTATTATTTGTGCAGAATACCATATGGCAAGTTGTTAGGTAAAAAATAAGGGAATGTGAAATACACCAGCATACTTACTAAGTCTATTCGCAGTCATAAATACCATAAATAGAGTCCACTTTCTTGATATCTGTTACCGAGAAAGATCTAGGTTTTATTTTAATGAAATCAAATAGGAACACGTCAGTCGTTGTAAATAGCTGAATATGAAGTGGAAACACGTTGAAACAATTGGAAAATACTAAACATTGAGGAGATATCTCAGAGTTTCGAGTCAATCAGGGGATGTTGGTAATATTCCAGAACATTACACTTTACTAAACAACTGAGAACTTATCGCGGTAAAACATCCCAATATCTACGAATGATGAAAGTGATCTAAAGGAGATTGAAATATACTCTATAATTGTATTTGAGTGTCCGTTGGATTACTTTCAGCAGTGAGTGTGTTGTTTGTCCCTTTGGGAAGTGATCCACGGGGGGAGCCTGGTGACTGGCACCATACTCGTTGCATTGTATAACTAGAATAGTGATTTGTGCTTCATTGGATATTTACTAGCTTTATTCACACGTGACTTTCCGTACCGTGAAAACTTAGCTGGTAGAGAATTTTTCCCGTACACAGAACGTCATCGGTTCGATTGCGGCTCACGGAGTTGGAATTTTTGATGTGAAAATTGCAAGTGGATTTCTTCATCTTTATATATATATATATATATATATATATATATATATATATATATATATATATATATATATATATATTCCAAGAGATAACGTCAATGGCCATTGAGAATATAATGTGTATCTGATCAGTGAAAACCTTCGGCCTTTGGTTACCCGGATTTATTAAACCCGATCAACCAGAAAAATGAAGAGAACAGTAAATCAGCTGGAAACTTGTTAACTTACATCACCTGCATCTTTGGCATTTCACAGAGAAAATAATGTGGATCTCACTTGATTATTAAGCATCGTTCGAGCTTGCTCGATGAAATAAGATTTTTTGGTCCTTCTCAACCGGTGCTTTCCTCAGCAGAGTGCACATGCAGCAAAAATACCAATTTATTTTAATCACAGAAACTCGCTTAGGTTTGACGATATTTATATCCACTGCATGCTAGATAAAATATAACAAAAACTGTGCAAGATATACGAAGACATGCCGTGACAACTGCATACCCGGTAGGCACAACTATATGGCTCATATTCACTCACGTAGAGGTTCTAGGATAATTCACCGGATGCAATGAAATTTACTGCTTCATCATGATGGTGATTCCCTTTTATTTATCGAAGCACATTTGGTCGGCTATAATACAACCTTTAGTGCTTTAGACTATACGTTATCGATACCGACGGGAGAGCACATCTGTACAAAGGTGTTTCAGATTATCTCGCCGAAGCAGCACTGTCAATAACCATGGTTCGTCAATAGTGGTTTTTCCCGAATCTCTTGGTATGCACGCAGTGAACCATGATCAGAAAAATTCTTTACCGGAAAGGTCGATTTAGATGACTGACACAGTCGTTGAGGGGTTTGAGCCCTAGCTTCTTTCCTCCATGGTCAAACGGGAGAATCCGGTGTTTTTACTAGATTATAAATTGCAGTTGTTAGTGTTCAGTGCTAACGCTAATGCATGCACGCTTTTCGCTCTGTCGTAAACGTTGCTGAATAAGAGCAAACAAACAAGTACCAAAATAGTAACATTTATTGCACAGATAGTGTTTGTAAAACGCAACTGCACTTTTGTTCCTGTGCACCTCATCAACACTTCCATATGTTGTGCACCGTTGCAGGTGGTGAATACCTATTGATCGTGCAGAACTAGTTCACTGTTCAGCTTTCTTCAGTATTCAAGGGTACCATGCAAATATTAGATGCCAATGCACTTTCAAAAGTGAAGTGGGCAGTGTTGGTCTACCGACGTTAACCAATCAGTCTCATTATGTCCCATAACCCGGAACAGCGTAGTAAGCCCTTTGCAGGGTGACGAGTTTATCGAATTGTCAATACTTACTGTGTTTAATATGATTCATCATGCAGCTTGAACGCTCAACTCACCATTGAAAACCATGGAAGCACTGTACAGCTGTTTCATCTTTGTTGGGAATCATCAGCAGTGCACATCCACCGAGCTCCCACGGGGACTCAAACCCGGGGAGAACGATTGTGAATCGAACACCTTAACCAGAAGGCTATCCGGGTTGGTTCTCAACCGTTTGTAGAACATCACTACATGATATAGCACCCTTCCGTCACTGGCTTTGAATGGTAACAATCCGCTTCCCACACAGCGATCGACTCCTATGATGGATGACTTCTCTGTAGAGGCCTAAGTACAACGAAGGCATTTCGTTATGAACAACCTACAGAGCTTGGTTACTGTATTCTTGATTTTCAAGTGCCTAACTGCGAAAGTTATAAAGCTGATAACACACTGTTGTTGGTAGATGTAATACGCCACCTTTTCGGTTACTGTGGGTCACCTTTCTCAACGCAATTTTACAATCAAAAAAGATTGCGTTGAGAAAGTTTACCCACGGTAACCGAAAAGTTGGCGTAATAGATCTACCAACAATGCTGTGTTATCAACATTATAACTTTCACAGTGGGAACAACACTTGGCGTGTCGTATTTTTGATACATCCCTTACGTCGTTTGGTCCGGATGTTTACAAATTCAAGTTCTTAACTCTGTGACATTCCCACCTCACTAACTTTTAAACACCACACGGTGGAAGCCTCCATCGAATCCCGGTTTTAGTTCGTATCGTAAGCTCTTGCATTTTACGTCAGTACCATGACATCCTTGTGTACATTCTGTTACACATCGATATTCTGTGATTGACTGAAAGTAAGTCTTTGTTCTTGCCCACGAACCACTTTTTTGAGTGACAGAATCTTTGCGAAGGTACTGCGAAAAACCTTCAGTTGGTCGGATGTATAAGTAAGCTGCTTTTGGTTTCCCATTTGTAATTTTTTTATGATTCTGAATGAATCATTTTTCGCACTAATTTCCTAATTAGGGAAATCAGAGATATATTGAAAGCCGGGGAAAACGGCAGCTGTGACCGGATATACTCGGTTTTCGCGCAACTTTGGGTCAGTATGTGAATAATTAATTAACTAAGGAATTGAAAACATAGCTTTCCCGACACAAATTTGAACATAGAAGTCAATAGCATTAAACGGTCCGGAATACATCGTGCAATTTAATGCTATTGACTTCTATGTTCAAATTAACTAAGGGATCAAGTTAAGGTTTTCGACTTCAAACAAAAAGTACAAATCACGATTTTTCTTTCTATCACAGTGTTTTTCGCACCAAAGGAACATTCAGCAGTCAATATTCCAGTAGGTAGGGAAAAATAAAATAACACAGCCGTTCGTGTAGCATTGTCTGACTAAACGGATTTTGCACAGCAAAGGTGTCCCATGGCACCCTCCGCAGTTAAGCTACTGAAATTTATCAAACCTTTGCAAACATTTAGGCTGTTACACTATGCAAGATCCATTTTTCAATGTACCCAGTTGAAAGCCGAATGACTGAATGTAGTAGTGATGGCGTGCTTCACCGACTGTAGAAGTACTTCGTTTCGCAGGAAAATGGTAAACTACTCAGTGAACTGATATAATCATATCTTCTAGATGCAAAATAAATTGGCTCATGATTTTCTCAGTTGGCTTTTATTTTGCCCCGGAATGTAAAGTTCTGTTGGCTGAAGCAAACCTCATTACCACACTGTAAAGTATCCAAAGGAAAGCTTTTATCATTGCTATAATGACTCACATAGGTCTCTCTGATGCCTATCGCTAAAGAAAAAACGTGTAAAACATTGATGATTGCTAACCAAAATTGCACACTGGGTACGTAATCTTGAGCCAATCACCATGCAATAAAAAAACTTTAAAGTTCATAAACCCTAAATTTCCAATATAACTTCATTAGATAAATCCAGTCAGCTGCGTCTAACGATAGTTTTGTTTGTTTGAGGGTTAGTCAACAGCATTATTGCTTCAAGACACTGGGATTGTATCACGAGATAATCATGCACTCATTCTAAGTCACGCATTATCTGGAGGTTAGACTTAACATGGTAAACGAAGTGCTTTTTTGCGCACCAAAGTTTGTATGTTCAACCGGTCGATCTGGTTTTAACACGTCTATCTTGTTTAGTGAACACTTAGGGCACAGTCTGCCGTTTAGCACGACCAAACGTGTCAGTTTGTCACCTCAGATATTTGTGTCGTCAGAAATTTTAACAAATCTCATATGGTAAAATAGTTAACACGAAGAAAAAGGTGGGAAATAAGCTCGTCCCGTCTGCGACGACACAAGTGTCAATAATCATTATTCACTCGTTTGCAAAATAATATACATCTGTAACGAACGGAAAAAAGATCTGAGTTTTTCCAACGATCGAAAAAGGTCACTATTGGAGCCTGAACTGAATTACTTTGTCCCAGTATATCTCCATGGAAGATTCGATTGCATTAGTTCAGTTTCAGCGCAAATTCATTATTCTACACCTTTTTTTCGGTAATCAGTACTTAAGCAAAAACTCACAAATTGTCTTTCTTGAACACAACAGTGCATTTAGCTCTTCTCGTTTTTGTTTCGTTTTTCGAGTTAAAGGAGAAAAAAGAATTAGGAAAACTACCACTATCAGTGACAAATAAAGTAGACTGAACTTGGGTTCATTTGTTCAATTCTGATCGTAAAACTTTGGCTAGTTGTCAAATGGTACATTACCTTGATTGGATCCGTCAATCATTGAAATCCACGGTACTGTAGCGGCGACTGCACCAGTCAAAGAAGTTCCCACCCTAATGCTTTGCAAAAGACAGATTGACTGCGGTTCTACGACCGAGTCACGGTAAACTCCCAGAGAGAGACTAACGACCCCATGAAAGTCTCATTGAATGCATGACCCCAAATCCTATTGAATTAACTTTCAGTTAGAATTTCACAACTGGCCATCATACACAAAGTACGACGACCCTTGTCACAATTTTTGGGAAAATCTCTCACTCGGAAGTAAGCACAAAGGGAGTGCGAAAATGGGGTTGGAGGGCTACAAACAATACATTCGGTTAAGTGAATAAAAATTTGAGATCAAGAACGACGCTGATTACGAAACCTAGTCACGTGCTTCAGTACCCTGAATCCTGTGTGGAACCTTTCTAGAAATATTGGTGAGGAAAAATAACAGACAGAGCCACCTGTGTGGATTTTTCATACCTGAGCCCCAAATCCTGGATAAGCTACCTTATGCATATTTTAATCAATACACCCGACGGCTATTACTCTGCTCCGCGGCGGTCGGTCCGGGAACGTGCGATAACCACTCCCCGATCACAGTAGCATGATGTAAAACGTTACTGTTTCATCCAATTCATGATTTTGTTGACGTTTTTACGCGAAAACGAAAGTTTTTGTTAGTTTTACTATAGGTACCAATGGCACTTTAAAATGGCGCCTAAGTTGAAACTTGTATGCACGGAAAACACAAATTGTTTGATCTATCCATGTGTGGATACCAGAAATATATGCTTCCTCTTCAACGAACTGATAAGTTGAGAATTTAAAAGGAAGTGACATTGAAGAATTGAAGAAGCGTTTAAAGGTATTACCTCAGACCGATTGATAACCTTGACAAAAAAGTAGATGCACCGAATAATGCGCTGGCAAACTCTACAGTGACACATCTGAAGAATCACGTAGTTACTGGTATGTAGCTAAAAAAATGGGCCGTTGTCGAAAATTTTCACCACGAATTTCTGTTTTAGTTGAAGCGGACTGAGATGTTTAGTTTCTCAATAACTTGGCCCCTTAGTGTGTCGCATTTGCTTAGGTGACGAATCAGGGCTTTTAAAGTGCACGGGATTTTAAGACCCATTTTCCATCATTTCAGATATCGAGTTGGTACCGTATGAGACCATGAGAGTGATAATTTATCCAGGTTATACGTTAGAGTCCTCGGCCAAATCACATGAATGGTGGGTATCCTATAAATTGAGATTCCACTGAATTTGTCAAGCACAGATGACTGTTATCATGATTCGGATGTGTGTAATAAGTCAGTGGTTCAAAAAGGGGACGCACCTTTCAAAAGAAAGTCGTATGGGTTAAGAATAACACCTGAATTTTAGTGAATTCCGAAAGAATCTTACCATACCTAATTGCGTGCTATGCGTGGTGTGCGTTCCTACAACTGTGATGACGTCTTTTATTGTTTTTCTAAAAACCGGTGAATAAAAAAAAGAGTTTTCCTTCTTAGAGTTCTACGGTTAGGAGAAAAATATCATCTGGCTCAGAAATGAGCTTAACAAATTTCGTGCTTTACAACAGCTCTACAGCACTACCGCTGGAACTTCAATAAATACAACTAATTCACTACTTTAATGGAATGATATTTTCCAAATTTTTCAGCCTCGTTGATTTTGACACACATACTGGGGTGTTCAAAAACGATCGGAAGCGTACCCGTCGTATAAGTAATGCGAAGGCTTCTTGTGAACACTGGGAGACCGAAGTAAACCGGACTCCGTGTACGCGGTATTCACTGTCATCGAATAAGACGAAAAGTGTTCAAACTTGATTTGCAGTAAGGAATATTCAAAGTCTTCGTCCAATCCCTGGGTATGAATGTTTGTGTTGAAGAGTATTCACTCCACTTGTTCCCTAGTTTAACGTGCAACTAAATGTCTCGTGCACGCAAAATTGTGGAAGCTAATAAAGACGGTTATGGGAGGAGAAAATGCTTTCCTAATCTATCAAATGGCGTAGTTCATCGTTTGCATTGTGAGCATAACTGAATAACTTTCCAGCAGCACTTCTACCAGGAAAAATATTCTGCTCTACGAAATGTATCAGGACAAACTGACAAGCATATTTGTAATTCTTCAACGTTTTATATTCATACTCGACATTTTTTCCAATATATATGACACAGTCAAATGCGGCCATGAATACAGCTGCTTGTATTTTGACGAGTTCAGTCTAGCTTGCATGAAGCACGTTATATTGTTCCAGATAAGCATAGACTTGACTCTCTGATCGGAAGTTAAACTCACGCGTGGTATCCATTCAAGATTCGTCATCCTGTACAGCCTATCAACTTCGACAATCTTTCACCTCTTGGATCTGGATTTGTCGCACAAGGCTCAAACAGGATCATATTGTATCATTGGTAACCGATAAAAGCACCCAATTCGGTCACATAATACAACTAATGGAGTTCAACGGATACTCAAACAGAACTGGGGTCCGTGAATGGATTTCAGTCTTATCACGGTCAATGACATGAGTAACTTTATCGCAGATTACGTGGCAAGTCCAAACTGGACACAAAAACACAGGTGAATGAACATACAGTTTTAAAAGTCTATTTCTGGTATTCCTGCGAACTGATGATACGCTACACGAAGGAACTACAGACGGTATTCAATGATTGTCTAGATACGTATCTCGAAAATGCCTAATCGGAACATGAATTAAACATTCGAACTCACATACTTCTATTTTTCCATTTTTGTTTTCTGAACCGCTGAAAGCACCTAACACTAGAATCGAAATACTTATATTCTGATCTATGCTCCTGATATGATCGTAGTTACACAGGCTGGCAAATAAATTCACTGAAAAAATGTTGCTTTTTTTGCCATTGCAGATCAACTCATCCAGTCTGAAGTGAACGATTTTCTTTCTTGACAAACGATACAAACTGAAATTAAAAGATTCTAATGTTTCCGTAAGATAAAGAGGCAAGGGATCTAAATTTAATTGTTCCACATCAGATTACCCTGGACTTTCCCGTTGACGGAGGTACATTTCCTTGGTTTCGCTAGTTTTCTGTTGAGCTGAATGAAGACTTTTTTACTGGGATTGTGTTACGGGTCAGTAAACGCATTCACCTTAGATAGATGTTCGTCAGAGAAGCTTATCCTGTCGGGGAATGGACGGCCTAATCACTTGAGCATTACAATAGCCGAAAAATGTGACCTACTTTGAAATAGAGCAGACTGACAAAATCGTTTGTGACAGAAATTTTCAAATTGGATGGCAAAATTCGACACTTCGAATTACTTATGTCAACAAGTAAATAAATTTCTCCTTGTGTCGTAAGTCCTGACCCAGGTTCAAAGTTATAACTGGTTTTACTATATTTAAAATAATTTTCATTTAGCATTTCTCCTATTCTACTTACTAGAACCGACGAAGATATAAATTCTCTATGGATGAACGAGATTCTGGCATGGATGAAATCAGTGGGAGAATGTGTATTTGATCCGGCCAGAACCGATGATCTCTTGTTTGGCTGACGAGAGTGCAGAGCCGGTTAGGGCGCTTTTTGAACTTCGGCTCATGGAGTATTCTCATATTTGGTGCCGCTGTAGATTGGACACATATCTCATCCTCAAAAGGTCTAATTCTCAGGCTGTAAAAGATTTGTGTATAAGTAAAATAGATAAACATTTATTCTATGCAAATAGTGAATGGAAACTGATTTGCTCGAGTATGCGAACGAGCAAGAAGATAGGTACAATCTGGTTATCTGTACTCGTCATATTGATGCAACTGTTACCTTCAGCATGTGCATCAAGCACATGTAAAATAATTCCATTTCGTATCTTGACGATTTGAAAGGTAATATTGTGAGTGGTTATTGTGTTGAAAACCACTGTTGGATTCTCCCTGTGTTATAGCAATCACTGCGGTTCTCCAGGAAATGGTAATTACAAAACCAACAACATGGAATGGATTTCTACCGTCTACATACCTTCAGACAAAAGCGACAACAAAGGTTGAACAAACGGTGTGCCTGAGTGATTTTTTCCCCACTGTACTGCAAAACTGTGCAACATTCATTGAAATATGTTCTTCTCGTTCACCTGCGTTCTTCATCTAATGGAGCCCACAAAGCAATAAAATGGAGTGATATCTCACGGAATAAAAACATGTTTATATTTAATATACACAGGGCACGCAACAAAAGATGTATATATAATCACTCTTCTCCAATACGATCATAGTATACTATAGTGACTTATTTCAGGTAAACTTGAGCTGTACGGAATGTGACTACGAGAAACGGGCATAACTAATTGGTAAAGATGGTGTGAAGGTAGACGTAGATTGGTCTGAGTCCGGTATAGATTGTTGTCCAGGTTTTAATAAGTAGTCTACACTATATGTACAAGTTTGACGAAAGGAGGGAAAAATTTGAAATAGAAAAAATAATAATAAAGCCATCTGTATTTGTTTGGTCTTCGTTGTGTCATTACCTTATTTGCTTGGTCATTTCTGGCTAAAATTAGCATTCAAAATCTTCCGTTTTGGTCCCAGGGCAGAGCGACGCATAACGTCACGAATTGATCTTTTGATCTACATGAGTTGTAGCAAGTCACTGGAAGCCTGATGTGCTTTGAGAACAAGAAATTAGCTTCCCATGCATGTGTTTACAGTTCGGTTTCGTCCAGATACGCGGCCGAATAGCTTCTCAGAACATTCCCGTCTGGCGTATGTTGCAAGTCAACGATCTGTGCCTTTATATTTCGCATACTCTGCGACGAACTATTGAAAGGGGTTGAATAATCGAGCGGCCACTCTGAGGAAAAGTTATGACGACGATTTGGTTTCAAACTGTTCATTTGTTGTTTGTTTTCCGTATCCCAAGATACAGAATGTTTTGGAATAGTTTTCATCATATTTGGTGCCGTCGAATCCAATGAATTGGGTGTTTTATTAGGGTCACTTTCAATCCCTCGGTTATCCAGACGCGAATCCGGTCCACACTTCGAACCATCACTTGAGGTCCTGCGCAGTCCCATTACGGAAATAATAGATGGCCACGTGACCCATATCAAACGAAACACTAATTCGATCAGTTCAAGCACCGTGACACATGTAAAACTGAGAAAAATGCTGCAAATACCACCGATCTGACTAAGCAGCGTAGGAAGTGTATACTCTTCAATCTCTGTGTACGATACAAGCGTGTCGAAATTCGGTCGATTGACATCCAACTGAAGGAAATTCTTCTCAAATACGTCCGTTTTCTGCAATTTTTGCAGTGCCAACGATGCGTTCACACGGGACATGGCCTCAATTTCTTCGTATATTTTAAACTTTCGATCATAATAGATACGATCTTTTAGCTCAGAGTAATATTTCAACACACGCGGTTTTTGAGGCCATCTAAGTTGTGTTAGCTCATAGTTATACTGCATTTGAACACAGTGCTCGCGACAAAGTTCGTGAAAAACGCGTGAGTTGTTCTGTCTAACTTGTTGGTTACACTTCAGACTGTGCAAAACGTTAGAACGTGACAGGTTACCACAGAACGGTAAAAGACTCACACGATCAAAATGTGATCCAGGGATGGGCATGAGAAAGTCCACACACTGACACCTTTCCATGGTGGCTACTTGTGAAAGGAGTTGAATGCACAAATTCGCAGTGTATTTCATTTCTCGTGTTTGGAATGTTTGGTTTTTCATGTCAAAATAGGCTAATGAAAGGGTCTTATTTACTTCTTGTTCACACGGCTTTGTAGGTAAGTTCTTTTTTTCTATTCGACGAATTTCGTCAACCAGAATTTGATTAGATGCCCCCGGGAGTAGGTTCATGCTCATCTGATCGATATCTGGGTAAGTGCCCACGGGATGTACTACCACTTTCGCTCCAGCCCATTCGGTAAATTCATGCGTGCAATGTGGTCGACAGTTTAGGTCCTCTTCCTCATCCAGATACAGCACAACAGACAAACGTACGGCTGTGTTACTTATTTCCGGATCTGAGATAGCCAGTGTGTAGCAGTTGAAGTACTTGTAAGTGATAAAACTGATTGGAACAACTTTAGCATCTTGGCATTTACGCTTCAGCAGGATGCCTCCTTTCTGCCTGGTGGTGAGTTCACAAAAAGTTGGAATTATAAAATCATCCAGTTGGTGACCGATTTGCGATGCGGCCTCGATTCCGATGAGCTGATAGAAAATGGCCACCATACTGGAATCTTCTAAGATTTCCCACACTGGTGTGGATTTAAACTTGGTGTAATAGTTGCTAGCGGTCATGTACTTTTCCAGAATATCCGTATGTTTAGGATCCATATTGCAACCTTTGGCTTTGATATTTTTCAAGCAATACACCCGGTCTGAATTAACCGGATCCACGTTGCATAAAGTGATCTGCGGGAAAGCCACAGCCACACCTTGCATAGTACGAATGTTTTCAATCGTATTCAGTTGCAAATAGTGAGTCATCAGTAAGGCGATTAAACTGACGTTTGCTGCAAGCATTAGAGCTACAAATACTGCCCAGATGACGCGCAAAATAGGGTGTTCTGCTCGGAGCACATGCTGCAAACCACGTACACTGGTCCATCGGCAAAAAGATCGAATCACATCAGCGTTTGTTTTCTCCGTCAGATTGATTCTTCTCCTACCCATGTGACGACGATATGTGGTCAACTTGAAGCACACAGTAATGAAACCTGATTTGATAAACTGTACAGACAATACAGTGAGCGATTCGGGCACAACCTCTGCAAAAAGCAGATTTCTTTTGCAGAGTGGTATTATTGTGCTGGGGTCACTTGATCATTTGCGAATCCATAACTGGATGTGGAGTGATGTTTCCCCAAATGGCACCTCCGCTTTTTCTCCGTCCGAACAAGAGCATATTTCCCCAATAATGAATGTTGGCCAGATTGTGTGAACAAGTGACAGAAGCGCTGACTTTACCGAAAACATATCCTGTAACGTGATTGGTTTAACTGGTTTCGCCCAAATTTCCTACGGCAAGGAATACAACCTATTAGTCTTGAGGTGACCAATAGCAGGTTTGTGCACCGACGATTCCGGTAAAGAAAATTGATCTAAATAATTGCCCACCTTTCCTCGTGAACCACGTTGTGCGTTGCTCCATGAATATTCGTAAACGAACCGATGGAGAAAATATTACGAAAGGCCCAATTCTGTAAACTTGTCCCTAAAGCCAACAAAGCCTTTTTAAGCAACCATATTTTTGAAAGAACTGAGGTTACAACGGTAGATATAGTTTATCGGATAGCCGTAAACAAAATTACAGCTAAAGTGACATGCAACAAATGTGAAAACTTTATTAAAATGTAGAAAATATACCAGTTATACTATGGTAATTGGATGCGATGAAGAGGTGTTTTCAAAACTAACATTACTTATTGTGACCAACAGGTTCAAAAAGAATAACTTCAATTAGTTTTCAAAAAGCCTGTATTATTGGTACAGTTTCTGAAAATACCTGATCGACAGATTGCACATTTTGATGAATTCGTTATAAAAGAAATGGTTTACGAACCGAAGCGTATTGTTTACCAAGCCTGGAACATAACTTTATACAGAAAGAAGTAGAAAAGTAGGACGTTATTGTTGATCTTTTGGTAAATCATACTCATACTGGAGAGATTCGGATATTTTATTGGCAAAAGTGCCCAATGATTGGAGACAATAAGAAAGCTTTTCCTGAAAGTTCATGCATTTGGAGTAGATTTATTTTATATCTTACTAGAAACCTTGGTGCGTACTGGAAAATTTGACGTTTCGTTGCGTGTGCAGTGTGTTAGGACCGAGCCAAGTTCGAAGGGTATAGAAAAAACAATGCACCATACAGAGTGCTAAACGAGAAAAGCATAATATCAATAGTACGATGCTGTGCTTGCAAAAAACATATTAGTCTGACGTTTGGGTTACCGCGTGTTACGTTTCTCAATTTAACTGTACAATGAAATGACTCAGTGGATTCGGTTGCATGTCAACGGAGGTGTGTGTGTGTGTGTATGTGTGTGTGTGTTGAATCGTCCGTCGATTATGCCCCTGTTCCCGTTATCATGGTTGAAGATGACGAGATCAAATGAGCGTGTGACATCTGGGTTACTTATTCGTTAGCAATATCAATGCAGTCCAAACTCCGGGATTTTTTGTCCTCCCCGGTTTCGTTAAAGCTGCCTTTTTGAAAGGGATGTGTTTTCTTTTTCTCCTGTTTGGTTATTATGTTCTTCACCTGTCTGCAAGTATACTCAGCTTGGCAGTCACTACAAACGATTTTGTAAATGTAGCTGTTTCTTTTTCGTGAGCCGATTGGATCTTTGATCGTGTTGAACCGACCAGTCACAATGTTATCAACCGCTAATAATAATTTATTCACCAATAACGCGGCTTTTTTAACGTTAACTTTCCCTCATTTATAGGTTTAATTTATGAAATCCCAGTCCTCTTCCACTTTTCAAACATTCGGTAGGATAGTTCAAACCTAAGTAGACAACGTAACTTGTTCTGAAACGTTCTTTATAATTAGAAAAGCTGAACAAGTTTAATAAAGATGCTGAACGGTAAACTCAGCCCTATTCGAGGGATGTCAGTTAAAGTACTCACGAAACCACCTTTTGACTGGTCTTTATATAGAATTCGGTCGGAATTTAGTCGCACTGACTTCTTTCGCTTGGACACGCGCACCGTGGTACGTGCGCATTACCTGACCCACAGACCAGCAAACTGTTCCTAAATTTATACGATGCAAACAACTGTTACTGAAAAGTTTTGACGCAGAGAATATCCAAAAACGGATTGCGTAAAATATGCGAATGTTTTACGCCAGTCCACAGCATCGTGAACAATGTATCTCATATGTTTTAACAAACACCCTAAATATAAGTAACTGTCACTATACTTGACATAAATGGCATTTCTATGTAAATGGTAGAAAATTAGATAGACACATTCTAGTCTAGCTCTACAAGCTGTCCATATCGGAATACCATCGTTTTATTTAGGCCTCTACAGGGAAGCCGTCCAGCCTAGGGGTGGCACCCTTTGTGGCAAATGAGGTTTTACCGTTCAAAGCAGGTAACCGAAGGGTGGTATATCAAGTAGTGTATTTGCTCAACAAACTGTTGGGTGTCACCCCGGATAGCTTGGTGTTTAGGTGTTCAACTCACTCTCGTTCCAGTCCCAGTGGCGGTTGGACAGATGTGCACGGTTATTGACTCCTAGTAAGGTTGAAACAGCTGTACATTATTTACATGAATTTCAGCGATGAGTTGAGTGTTGATACTGTGTGACGAACTATATTCAGGAAATGTTATTATATGAGAACAGCTGTTCCTGGGATAGAAAAATTGTATTCCGGGATCCGGCAAAGAGGAGTTTTGGAATTGGTCAGTGGTTATGCGGATAAGAGAGGATAGTGAAGCTAGTAGGTTCAGATCGGAATCCCATAACTAACTTCCAGCTGTCACATGTTTCCAATGTGAATAAGTACGGTGAGGGAAGTCGACTTTTGCGAAGAAAACTAGAGCAGAGTTGATTTATTTGTAAAACTGTTCATCAAGCGGTATAAACCCTCAACCCATCACAGAAAACCAAGAAAAAACTACTTATTTCTTCCATCTTTTTATGAATCATCAGCAGTAGACGACTCTCAATGAGAGTCACCATTCATAGGAAAGGATAGAAATTTCCGCCAGGTGTTCTGATCATTAAACTACCAGTCGTAGGAAGTTACCGTCAACAGCCATGTTAGATAGCCCATTGATTATGTATTCTGTTTAGAACCGGTCATCCTGGGTTCGAGTCATACTTGAAGATCAGTGGTCATGAGCTGGTGGTGATTGCCAGCAAGCCTAATGAAACAGCTGTACTGTGCTTCCATTATTTCCATTTGTGAGTTGAGCTTTAAAACTACATGGTAAATAATGTCATCAGCTACTGGAGGGCTTTGAGGATTTTGTTCTGTGTGCATGGTGCAAGTGCGAGGTAGCGGTTGCCAATCACCTACGTCGGGAAGCGCGCCCGACTGAATGTGTATGTGGGAACTAGGATCAATCCATACGCAACTCGGAAGTGTAGATTCTGTGTTTAGCAGTTAGCTTGTGGTCATTCACTGTCGGAGAATGACCACAACTCCGGAGATTTTTTCTTTCATTCGAGTCAGCCTGAACAATGTCATTAAGCAGTTTTGAATAGCTTCATTTTCGTTAGTCCAAAGTAGGTTTCCTTTCATGAGCACCTCAATAGAAAGGTTAACACTAGGGTGGACAATGTTCGCAAATTTGGGGAGACCTCGCAATCACACAGGAGAGAAGATAGAGTTTCTTGTAAATTTCCTTCTCTAAAACAGGTGCCGAAAGACTATCTGGACCCTATTCATTACTTGCACCATCCAGGTATCAGTGTATATATTTTTATGGTAGGATAAACCAACTAGTTATCCTTGATATAATTTCATTAACCAAATGATTTTTCATAACCAGCTCAGCACCGGAAACCTAGGAAGCCGTGCACAGCGGTCTCATTCTTGTTGGGAGTTATCAGCAGCGCAAATCCACCCAGCCGCCACTGGGACTGGAAACAGGGTGAACGATTGTGAGTTGAACAGCTAACCACTAGGGTATTCGGGGCGGCTCTAAACGGATTTTGGACATATGCAGTAGATGATGTAGCACAGTTCCTTCTTTGGCCTCGAATGGTAACAACCCGTTCTCGGAATTGATGACTACGCGTGGTACGGAGGTGAAACACACCTTTGGGGCCAAGCCGCATTGCCCGATGGTACCTTTCTTTACTCATCGTCAAGCAATCCGAGTTCTGGTCACCTCAAGGAGGTTCGGCAGAAGCACAGTGCCACTGGTTGCTAATAAGGATGGAACCGTTGTTTTCTGCTTCTATGGATTCCATCGCTGATTCAAAGCTCAATAGATTACAAGTTCAAAAGTTTCTTAAAGAGATCAAATTCTGCACCATATACACTGAATGAAAAAGCGTAAAAACTGCAGTACTTCTGTAAAATTGGCTTTGCCTGTAACCATTGAAAAGCATGGTTATTGGTTTTTCTTCTAAAGTCCATGTGTATGAGGAATTCTATCTTAGCGAAATAATAAAATATATTCACGTCCAAATTGCTCATCACATTTTCTCACTGAACTCAGTTGCAGTAAGGGATTCAAGTGCTTAAAACTTGCGGATGAATCTTACTGCCGCCATTCAAATTTCGCTATCAGAAGCCTCAGAAGATTACTCAAATATTACGCAACTGATCCTTCAGCAGAAGAATATTAGTAAGACTGGAATATCAGATAATCTGGTAACCCGTGCCTAATGTCGAGTAATATTCATCGCATTGCTGAAGAAAAACTTTTGTGAATAATTTTCTAGAAATATTTCTCTCTTTCAAATCTGACGTTCCTTTTATCCATCGTGTACTTTCGACCCATTCCTATACCATAACCATGTAACTGAAGTAAATTTACCCAACGATGAAGGTACTGACTGAGACAAAGTATTATTGGTCAACCCGACAGATCTGCTCGTTCACTAAGAGTCAGTATGTACCGGAATATTTGATGTCATCGGGTGCGTAGGTAAGTATATAGTCGTATGAGCTTTTGTCAAAGACTCAGGAAGCGCGGAGAAGTTGATAGCAAAGTTGCTTTAATTATTCCATTGAATTTATTCAAAAAATGGTTTCACTTTTCCTGATGAACTAAGCTCGTTGTGTGATCTTTTCTGTTCCCATGTGTGCACGCTACCTCATCCGATCAAATAAACAACATTTATGACCCGCCAAAAAATGGGGCCGTTTGGTTCTCATCACACTATGGATCTGATTTGTTCCTGATCATTTTCCTTACAATATCTGACCGTTGACCGATTTCAAAAAAATACTACTGATATGAATGCAGTATCCTCCGTAGCTATATTTCACCGAAAATGTACGGTCTATGCACTGTTTCCTAATAACTGTAATGCTCTTGGGTTTCTGCTGCTTGCTCATCCTGAGACATTTATTTATATTGAAAATTACTTAACTCCTTTTGGCGCGTAAACCCAACTGATAGGTATTTAATATATGATTGAATATAACCAAAGCTACGTGTTCCGTATCGGAAATGCTTTTCGTCTTGTGCTTCGTGAAAGAACACGGCATGTAGTTTAGTTGGACCTTAGACAAACGGTTGTCACGGAGAACTACCTACCTTGGGACTAATCGCCTGAATATTTAATTTTTGGATCTATTTTAACTTCGAATAACCTCTATCTGGCCACGTCCTCCGTCCAGTAATGTGTTTTCTCACGTTTGTGTGCTGAATGGGATGAACAAACAGAAAAATACAAATATTGACATTTTTATCATGAGAAACGTGAAACAAGTAAATAAACTTTAAATTATAAGCTTTCAATTTTCTCATGTTTCAGTGATATTACTAGTGAAGTGTTATCAAAAAAGACAAGTCGTACCATTTGTCACACTGAATAGTGTTCACCACAATAACATTTCGACCACTCCTGCGAAAAAGCTTGCAAAGTCAAATCAGTTAGGCATAATTCCACGCCTCCACTCTGGATCCATTGGTGGAAACGGGTCACGCAAGTTGCATGACAAAATTTTCTCGCTACTTATTTAAGTTATATCATAGAATCGGGAAATACGTGGATTTATCAAAAATTCCCTCTCATTTGTGTTCGGTACGTGTCTGAATGTACGTAACCTTGGTTGCTAATGTAAATTACGTTGAATAAAATTAGGTAAGAATTACCAGGGTATATCCCTATAATTTAATTGATAGACGGGATCAAGTAATGTATCCTAGTATTTACTTCAATACGTTTATCATATCATTTAGTTGACAGAGTCTGCTCTTCAGCCAGTATAGACTAATGGTTGTCTCTGTGTGAGCATGTCATAATACGTTTTTCCATGGATGGGAAACTTGAAAGGATGTGCAGCTTATTAGAGTTAATTAGCGGCGATTTTCTAACATCGAAAACAGGAAATTCCGGTTTGCATCAACTTATAAGCTGACTCTCAGGTCATAAAGTTGTACTTCGTTATTCACTAAAATGGCTATCATCATAATGAGAGAAAACGTAGTAAAACTGAAAGCTATCGGTACTCCCGTGAAAAGGACAAAAGTCGAACCTCGAAGGCTTCTTAATTATTTTGACAAACTATATCCACGGTTTTTCAACGTGAAAGGAAGCACCGCTTACCGAGTGATTCAGAGGAAACCCAAGCAAATACATCTTCCAGAGACAGGAGACCCGAAAGGTCGAAGACAATTTGATGCTCATCACGGTCAGATGAAATGTGCCGTAACTACCTGTCCTTAATCCGGCTTGGGAATATTCCCATGTACTTTCACTTCCTGTTGAAGATGAGGAGAACCGGATAGTACCAACTGGCACGAACCTTGCACTGACAATTCACATCCAGACGTCTATAATTCTCGGGACCGGTTCATTATGCAGACGAGAGCTTGGTATGTGACCAGCCATAGAAAGGTGAAGAAAGTCACTTGGCGTAAATGATTTCCTTGGAAATATGCCCCACCAAATACCAAGACACCACAATCAAAATTCCACTGATTTTGTTCGAAATAAAACATGGTTCTTCTTTTTGGTGTAACTCATTTGCAGGCATCTAGAAAAATAGGAAACTTTTCATAGTTATGACTAAAGCGTTTCCCGAATATTGCAAAAAATGTCACATAAGTGAGCATAATCTTTTTCAGGATAACGTTGCATTTTCATGCAAAACCGTTTGTCGGATCACGTATAATTCTCAGACTTGGAAATGTATGCGCAAAATGACGGTTCACTCCAAAGAACTGCACCTCAAAAGGCATGATTTCCGAGTGTTGAAATTATTTTCTTTGTTCTGAAGAAAGCGGTCATTTGGCTATCTCCGTACTTAACTGGAGTATGTAATAAAGTAAAAGATAACTAATTCTTTCGTAACCAACCTGAGTGACTCTATGCCTAAGAGACCGTTAAATATCCTGAGCAATAAAAAAAGACCTTCTGAATAATGATGTGTACACACTTTGCATTCATATTGATATTTAGGTTACTTCGGAGTAAACAAATCCTCCTTCCTTGTCCTTCAGGGGCTCATATTCCATCATGGCTGTGGCCAACCTCTTTTGGTAAAAAAAAGGTTTTGACTGAATTCTGAGCCTATTCGCTCGTCGCATAAAACCAGACCACAAGGGTTATTGTCTCAGAACCTAGCCACTGCTTGCCAGAAATAACAATCCGCAATACTGCGGCTATCCCCTGGGACACTAGGACAAATGGTGCATATTGGACGTCAGTATGCATGAGTTTCGACAAAAATCGCTTTTCACCTTTCTGTTTGAGAATAAATTGGGTGTTATAGCTCTTACCAATATGAACTTAATTTAACAGCCATGAAGAAAGAAAGTTCGTTCATGAATATGGAAGCAGTAAGGATTGCCAAATTATTTGCTGTCCAGGTTGACAAAAGGGCATCTCAACATAACCAACCCAACCGGGAGAAACAGGCTTTTGTCAAACATGTAGGAAAAGTCTTTTCGTTTGACTCTGAAGTCCGGAATTCGGAGGAAAAAGATATGACATGATCAAAGTTTCAAATACAGACATTCACTTTAACTTTTGCATCAAGATCATGATAAATAGACTGGAAGAGATCTGTGCAGAATATAGTCTCCATATCGACCTCATAAAAGATTTTGGAACATTTGCAGTCTATTTTATGGCTCTACTTTGTATTTAATCACGTTCAAAGATGATCTCGATTTTTTATGGAACAATGGTACAAATGGACAAGATATACAAACGGTGCAAACGACGGCACTGGTCACCAAGCTGCTTGAAACACAGTAGACGTGCTAGACATGACACGGTAAACCTTGGCATGGGAACAGATACGTTTTGCACCGATTCTTATCTGGCGAAGCTGTAATTAGAAAATCTTCATCACCTGTACGCGCAAGTGCTGGAATGTAGACCAGTGCTTGATTTGCCTACCATACAGATGAACATTAATACAGAAAACTAAACCAGAATTTTATGGAAAAATATGTCAGCATAATTAATTCTGTGGTAGCTTTTAGCTTTAAAATTCTACTAACAGGCTTTTACAGTATGTAATTTCGGAAATTAAACTACGCACTACCATACAGCAACTGTGGTAAACAGGTTTCAAAGAGCGTTATCAAAATCGCTGTTTTCAGTTCCTCTCGAATTATCTGCCATCCTGATTGTCTGCTGTTATTTGACATATTTTTCTAGGAAATGAGATTGTGTCCGGTTGGTTAGTTCATTTATTGGTAGTTTTTACTCCAAAAATACTAAAGAGTAGTTCGGAATTTTATTCAAGCATGCCAGTAAAAAGCGGTTCACCGATGTATTGAACGTCCTTCCTCAAGCATAAATTTAAAATTGATCCGGGACGTGTAAGCACTCTGACGGCAGACTGTCAGACTGTTCTACAATAAGTATGGAATAAATGTGTTAAATGTACTCCAATTTTTATCATCATATCGGAGTCTGGTAAAATCGCTGGACTGAAACGAGTTGTTTTCCTATTTGTTGAAGGCCATCAGTATTTTAACACACCATAACTGTGTCTCAGAACGGATGTACAGCCTGATTATCTTTGTCTCAAATCACTGCAACTGAACTAAATCAGTGCGATCACTTTGAAGGCTATTTTAATCCAAGAGCCTAAAATTTTGCCTACTAGTTCAGTTGCGGTTGCGAATGCAATAGAGCAAATATAACTCTACGGAATTCAACAAATGGCTGAACGAACTTCGAACAATTTTGCCATATGAAGCATATGACACTTTGTTCACGATTTCGGTATTTGCTATCACGTAGCAACACCTTTCAGCCGGTCATCCAGCCTACGAGAATCGGTGATTTCATGTGCGAATAGGCTGCCGTGTTTAAGGCTGTCAGCTTCTCAACAAAGCCGTACAAGCTAAACCACTTAGTGTCGCGGTCCACACGCTTGAATATTCATTACCAAATATGTCGTCCGATGGCCGGTGCTTGCCAAAAGATCACCATCGTGGACTGGGTTCAGTTCTCGCCACCATCGGTCAATTCTCTATTTGGCCGTCTATCTTCAGCTATGGTCCCCTTTCTTAAATGTTATACGTTGAGGCATAAAAGACAAAGGAATTAGGAGAATGTTTACTTATTGCTACTTTTATTATATACTACATTGCAATGCCTAAGGAGAAATAAGCCACACGGAGTTCCAAGGAAAGGTTGTGAAATAATTGCATATGATAACATTTGTATGTTTTTTGTTGTTATCGTAAAACCGACTCTTTTTAAGCCAATCGATACGTTTGGGTGAATAGCAAGTCAGCTTTTTCCGGTCCTTGCTCATTCTTGGAGCTATTGTTCATATTGTACTTTGATATCGGAATTTTTATTTCAGTAAATTTCCAATTCGGGTACTAAAGTTCCTCTGAATAAACATTCCTTTAAGCCGTATCTGTCACCTGGAAAGACTTGAATGAAAATTCGAATAATAAACGCTTTAGAAACCACGAATCGAGAAAAAGGAATTTTGAAAAACAGGCTTCTGTTCAGCACCAACGAATTGCTACTGTCTCCCGATTAACAACAAGGCTTCTTTTTATTCAGTCATCCCTCTAGAAACCGGTATTTTGATTCAATAAGAACCATTTTGTTCTTCAAGGGAAATATGCCGACACTTTTGATTTGTCGTGTTATTGAAATTGCACTTATCGACTAGATGAAGGATTCACAAACTCTGCTTCCTTTCTGATCAACTTATTTTTTGATGAGTTGCAACAGGTATACCGAAGCTCAAATTTAAAGTAACATGTATGTTTGGGCTGATAAAAAAGAGAGCTCATTCATGCCTAGGTAACCTCCCAAACGTTTCTGACATTTGTTTCAGATCATTTACCCCTCAACCACGAAAGAATGCAAGTACGTTGTTTGAAACTTGAGAAGCCATTGTCCGCTTCTTTGAGAAATTTTGGTATCTTAACGTATATCGTTCAACAAAGATGCAATAAACGTAGCAGGCCATGAAGACCTTTTTTATGATACTGCCGGACAGAATCGATAATGAACGTTTTCTTCTCATTGAAATAAAAACAGGAACGTTTTTCTGGATACTCTCTTTACAGTACAATATTATAGCTGGTTGACTGGTCAGAGACGTATAGATGACTCGACTACCCCCAGCAGAGTCAGCTTCTCCTTTTACACATCGCAATCATACTAAGACAATAGTGAATGAATAGATGATAATAGATTTTTACGTTGTTTTGATTCCGTTTAAGATATCCAGGAGATAGCTGAACATAACTGTTTTTTCACTCCTCCCACCATCCCTCTGTCCCTTTACTTATTTTCTAATAGGAATGAACGATTTCTCAGTGATTACATTATGCCACTAAATGCTTACAATTCCTAAGTTACTTATAATCAGCCTTCATCTTCAAGACGGAGAAAAGTTTTACCTCGAAGATTTTATATTTTAGAGACGGTTTATCCGTATTGAATAAAATATCTTTCTCTTGTGCAAACATGGGAATTACCTTAATTTCAATAACGTGAACATTTTCAGCCACTCATGAAATACAAATGATACAGGAATGTTTGTAATGATTTACTGCACAAAACTCCACTATTTCGGCTTTATCCACCAAATATTTGGATGAAACAACCGCGCATAAGCCAGAAAAAGTAGGAACTCTCCAGAATCTTAGTTTTTATAGGCTAATTAGGCGGAAGTTATATTTGGATATGACTTTCGTCCAATATTCCTATACACCCTACTAGTGAGTTCCGTCTAACTGTTTTGCGGCGTCCGGAACTTCTGTAGATGCTGAACCGCTTGGCGTCGACTTAGTTAAACTTTACCATAGTGAATATATGGTGCTCCTAGTATTATATCCAAGAAACAGTTTCTTGATACTCATGTTTCTGTAGAACAAATTGGTCAATGGATGAATAGAAAACTCTTGGGTACGAAAGAAGTCAGACATGATTTCTAGCTATATGAACAATTTCGATTATATCAAGCATATCTGTACTTTCTGAACACGTTGGTCAATCGCGTTTCTCAAAAGCGCAGGCCACCCAGGCCGAACTCGTATGCTCATATCTGTATCGTTGTGTTTAGTGACAAAGGTTTTAGTTCCGCTGTGTGCGTCAATTTTCTCGGCGCCAAAATAATTTCAGCTTTTTATTCGGGTATTTTTCTGTGTGAATGTAGTGGATAGAGTCGAGAGACGTTTCTTGACCAAATTTCAGTTGGTCCGTACAATTGCACATTTTGCTTGGAAAAGCTACTCTAACCACTGCTTGGATTCGTGGGGTGGCACATCTTTGTATTACTTGAGTTCGAAGATATCAAAATTATTCTTTCGATAAAATGTGAATCAATTAGTTTTGTATATTGTATGATATACTCCAATAATCTATCGGGTTCACTATGTTCTGCAAAAATAAATATTTCCCTTGTCTTATGTGGCTCTGCGTACAGACCCGTTTCACGTAATACCAAAGACCTATTAAAAGAACACGAAAAAGGAGAGAATTCTTAGTGTTCCTGTTTGCAGATTATGCTGATTTCCATGCCATGTGGTTAAAACTCGGATACTGGTAGACCGGGCCGTTTGTCTATCGGTTGATTCACAAGCAATATTAGATAGAACAAATTCCGAAATTCATTAGCAAGTGATGTCCGGTTCTATAGATCGAGCAAAGGTAAAATATCGCTGTTTACGTATCAACTCGTCACCGAAAGCAGGCCGTAGATTCCTCCTTGCAAGGAGTGATATATATATATATATATATATATATATATATATATATATATATAATAATCACAGCAATTATTTTCATTTCTCATTACAGATTTCGACACCAGAAGGGCCATTATTTTTCGTCTTATTTTCTTCCAATTTGGATATAGCTTACTTTATATTCCTTTGAGTTTCACGCACGCCCATGATGTTCCTCAACGGCAGGGTAGTGTGCACTCTTCTTGACGCTACTGGTTTGCCTCATAGAAATTGGTGGGAACACCGCACTTGAAAAGAACAAGAATGTCTCATCTCATTTGAGTGTTGTTCTCATGTTAATCTTTCTGATCGGTTCTACCTTTCCTGTTTCCCTTCCATCAAAAATCCGATATGCATCGATTTCTGCGTTTTCCGTATCATATCAATTAGATTCACCTAACAACCCAATGAAAAATCAATGATTTAATCAAACAGTAATCGGTTAGTCACAAATGTTGTGGAGTGATATGCAGTCTGCGTAGTCCTAACGACCAAATCAGAGAACAAATCTCGTGGACCATTTATTGACCAGTGTTTGGTAAAGCTTTCAAGCCGTATTACCATGCGGTAAAAAACTTCAGATAATTCAGTGAAGTTGCTTTTCATCTATCCTTGTGGAACTGATCAAAATTTGACACAGATAACTTATATTTTAGCTTACATAATAGGAGGTTTCAAAATACCGTGGAAACTAAATTCATTTCTATTCAACTTCCGGTAGAAACGAACTCAACCTGATGTATCTTGTCATGGAAGCGGCAATACGGAGCCATTTGTCGATATATCAACACTGCCAAACTGTTTGACCTCATTGTAGATTTTTCCAACTAAGTAGACACACCGTTACCTTGAAATGAACTTTTGACGTACTTAAGTGATATCGTTGGTCAAAGCGATATACTTGGTGCAAGGTCGTTGTTAAAACTGCTGTCCTTAGACTGTTGTTGAAACACCGGAAAATATTGCATTCATCCCTTATTAACTTACCTTCCCATTGTGTTGATTAACCGTGCCTTTTCGACAAATTCAGTGATCTACTATCATTATAATGCATTTGGCTAACAGTTAAACAATTCAAACCGTGAAACCATGATGACACTGGGACTCGTATGCTTTGGAATAGTTAGCGAAGAACGCATAATGGCAGAAGATCAGGTCAAGTGACCTCAAATACTCTGCGGAAACATTGATTACCCATGGTTTTTTAGGGTCAGTTTGTTTAAAATAGCAGAAAATGTTCGGCTATCTGCAAGAAACGCCAGTGTGATACTCGATCCAAGCTTCATGTAGTTGATTAACAAGTAACTTTTCCCAACTTAGTGTTTCTTGCCGTGTTCTTCAAACTATCACTTTCAGGTCTAAGTGGAACACTCTGACTGAGAGCTTCATTCTCCGCACTGCAGCGTTAGTCGTGAACAGATAGATATTCATGTCAGATATTGCGTAATTTCAAATTAACTTTGACAAAAAGGCAAATCCAGTTGACAGTAAACAGTTTCACATGGCTTGCTGATAACGACTTGCAAAGTAGATTAACAAACTGAACCCCATTTCAACGTATCAGATCTCAGATCAATTCTGGGTGCATCAAAAACTATACGCCACGTGATATATTCTAGGTAAAGTCTATTATTAGGTAACGCAGCATTATCGGAAAATATGGCAGTCAGTCGACACTTCGTTTACCGCGGGTTACCTTTCTCAAGACCATGAATTTATTTCAAATTGAATGAATATTTTACTTCATCTGATTGGCTTTATCCCAAAAGCTTTCCCATGAGTTTTGTCGTGATCAACGGATTGTGACATGCTGTTTTCTTCTGAGCACTAGACAAACACTCTGGTGGGAAATCCTTCATAAATAAAACGTTGGAAATCGTTGCAAGAGTATTGAGCAGTTGAATTAATCGCTGTGATCAGAATTAAGTCACGGTATTACAGATCTACTCGAAGCCTGTGCTATAGAGGGCTAATAATCACGTATAGGAAAGGGTAAAGGCAGAACTTCATAGCTCTGTGTTAGTAGTTACTAACGGTTGATGTCGACCCTCTGGTACAATAAAAAATATAGTCGGCCTCAATGAGTCAAGTAGCTGTACTCGAAATTCAGACGAAGCCTCTTTTTTTGCCACCATCAATAAGTTAAAACCATGACGGAATGTGAGTTGCTGAGCGAAAACAAAACAAAATTTATTCACAACAAAGTAGCTCACATAATAGGAGAAACAGATTTCATACAAATCAACAGTCAGAGTGTGTACTTTGATTCCTCAAAATCTTTCACAGTCATTTTCTATCTCGTGTTCCATCATAATTTCTATTTTTAGTACCAATGGACAGAGCGTGGGCTTCCAGCTGGGTTTTACTTCAAATCGGAGAATTTGTTTTCAGTCACTTTAAAACCAGCTGTAATCGGGGATATTTATTTGAACTGAACCTCGAAGTCGAGTATACTTTAACTCGTCCAAAGATTGAACACTGATTAGACCAATCGTTTTGCATGAAAGTTTTAACTAATTTCTCGTAGAACTTTTCTCCACTGTGTGACATGCATCCGACTTGAGTGTACTGAGAAGGATAACCACGATTTATTCCGATCGAATAGGTTAATTTTGGTCAGCATTATATCTTGGCACCGCTCAAGATACATTTTCTGGTGAATTTCTTACTTCAAAGGACTTTTTTTCTGACCCTCACACTACTCATCGCACACCTAGCGCTCGACTGAAAAATGAACCGTTCACAGGAACGATATGATTTATGAGTTAAATCCGGTCATGAAAAGAATACGAGGCTTTTAGTGCAGCTTCCACGTAATATGATACTAATAATATTTAAAATTGTCTCAGTCTCAGCTACAACAGGGAGTAAGCTTGCCTGGGAATGTTTTCACGCAAGATTCAGTAGAGTAAATTACTGCACTATTTTTTTGAGTGTATTACGTATAAAATCATCGTTTTCAATACTCTGGGACCTCTGTTTCCGAAAGCTGTATTTGTGGTAGTTTTCCTACAAATTATTCGATTATTTATGATTCAATTTATTTTTATATACTGGACAAGATTGCCACGGGTAATCTAGAATCAACAGCTTTTGCAATTTTACTTTGGTTTGCTCTACGCAGGTGCCGAGAAAATTCCGCTTGAGTGGATCTTTTTATCGCTATTCCGATCATCACTGTAGTGGCTGGGCTGTAGTCAGTCGTCATGGCTTTCGACTAGTCTAATTGTGGGTTCCTGATAAAGCATCCATTGAGCTTTGAGCTGTTGGAGTTTTCACCGGTTTTGATGTTTCAGATCAAACTCGAGCAACTCCGCCCACCTCCCTCGAAGGAACACTGGTCCCCGCTTACAACATCACACAAGCAATTAACAAAGAGCCGCAAAATGATCACGACTCAAAACCTCACATTGATGTGAACTGGAATTTGCTTTTTTCTCAGTAAATTTGACCATCATCATTGAGAAACATTTTCATACCAAGTGAAACAAGGAACCTCCCTATTATGAAAGAATTTCTCTTGACAATCTCCTATAGGCAAGGTTACTAAGAAGATTACTTAGAAAACCTACCTCTGTTGAACCCACTAAATGGGAAACCTTTGAGAATGTAACCAGGGGTAAGTACTTTGATTTATTTTAGCAATTTAACTGTATATTCATGCCTTTGTAATTCATACCCTTCGCTGCTCAGAGCGTTTTATCTTTGCTACCAGGGTCACACATTCTACTATTCATAGCGACGTATACAATCAACATCAAAGAGAACAAAACTTCCACTAAATTCAATTCTTTCACCGATGCTGCAATCTACTTTAATTAAACCACATAAACTCAAATGTCGGGAGAAAAATCTTCCGTGTATTACAGTCGAATAAGCCTGTGGTTGTTGCAGTTGAAGGTGCAATCACTTTGTGACATTCTCGTAGATGGTAAATCAATAAAAGTGGAACTCCACTGGATTAGATAAATTGACTGTTGCTAGAATGTTACGCGTCAAACATGCAATTATGCATTTTTATACACATAGGCTTTTTTGCCAAGATCAAAGGGAACAACGTAAAAACCTATTTGCCTATGTACACTGTGATGTTTCAAAATTCAACAAACCATATGGCTCCAAATGTTTATGAAAAGCATTTATATTCCATAGTAGTAAATAAATAATGCCCTGTGAAAGACTTCCTTTGTTTTAAAATCTAGACTGTACTTTTCAAAATCCTATAATCTAGCTAAAACACAGTTTTTAGCAGCAAATACATCTGTTTCTATAACCACTGGGTTTGAGATGTTTATTTTGAAAAACTCTAATGAAACAGTTTCATCATCTATTTCGTAAAGACAAGCCAAATAATTTTTTTGAATGAAATAGATTTTTAGGGTTCACGTGGTTCCACTGTCAGTATTCATTGAAAGACTCATGTTATTCGGAATTCTATTGACTAAAATGGCTATGGCCTAAAATGAAATTTTTGAACTCACCTGTAATGGTCTAGTGGACTTACCTACAAACACTACTAACATCCTGTTCAGTAGACATGAAGTCTTGGTTTGTACTAAAATAGCATTGGGTGTTGCTTTTCCAAATTAAGAGCACAGAATGGTTTATAAACCTTAAGCTATTCATAATAAATGTTAATATTTGGAGCTGAGTCGTCAGCACCTAGTAACAACATAAACTATGACGATGTTCGTAAATGTAGGGGGCCACGGCATACAACACAGCTGCTGGTCTGATCTATTTTTTGAAGATTTATCCTCGCATGAATCCAGTTGGACATATTCACCTGATCTCGTCGTGACGTGACACAGTCAAGCAAGAAGCTGAATCACGTTTCTAAGCTGTGCTATAACATAGTACGGTATCTCTCTAATTTTGAAAATATCCAACTGATTTTTTTATAATTGTGAATAAAGTGATCCATATGCAGTGTTCATTTCGCATTTTGTCCTTTTTATCCATGGGTTTTAGCCTACCGTACTTGAAAATGTGAAAAACTGCACGTAGTTTTCCAAGAAAACCGGGTTCAAATAAATTAGTATAAGAAAATATGACCACAGGAGCGTATTTGACTACACATGATGGAGCTTATTTGCTAAGCCTATAACTGTTCAGGTTGCAACCAAGGGTTACCAGATGTTCCCTGTTTAGTCACGTGCCCTTTCCTTTGTTGCTGACTTTAAAGTCTTTGTTTTATTCATGTTTACACCCAAGACAAACCTGTTGTGATGTTTAATCAAGAATAGGTAGTAAATAAGACTTCAGCTTAAAGCTTCGGGTTTGAGAAGAATGTTCTCGATGGTTTAATGGAAAATAGATACCCAGCTTTTTCGTTTGGGACCTGACTGTGTCCTGAAAGTTAGTGCACGTCTTGTTTCGATAAGATTTAGTAGGTCAGCACCGAACAGCAACCTGACTCACAATCATGAGAGATACGCTGACATCAAATTGATGTTTTAAGATGGTTGTTCGGGAAATATGGTGCGCAGAATGCATCTGATAGGAACCTTCACGACAAGGAGTTTCCAAACTATTTCCATTAACCCCATTTGAACATCGGCTTTCAGCTTGTCGAGTAATTATTTAAAGGTCATATTCAGGACAATTTAGAGGATGTCCAAGCGAACATATGTCACTGTAAAAAAACACTTCAAAACGATAGGTGCACTTTAGCTCTTGTCGCCAGCTTCCCCGCACGATTAGGGTGTATTTAGGCAGTGCGCAGACGAAGTTTTCCAAGTGAAACGCGTACTTCTATCTTAGCAAATCTAAAATGGGCAGCTTTGGAATACCAACAGATGGTACCAAAAATATTTGAATATCTTCACTCTGAGAGAACCCAAACGATTCTTGGCCGATAGGGGTTCATTAGGACATGTTTAAAATTACCGAAATACTTGACATTTTTTCTCTACCAGTAGACGCATGGCTTGTGCTTCTCGTTTTGCTTTCAAATGTTTACCATCTCACACATAATCGTGTCATTTTTTACCAAGATCATCAGTAACTCAGTGCGAAATTGGTACAGTACACTGAAATTGGTGAACAATAAATAAAACGCAAAATTCTGTGTGAAATGAGGTTAGACGGAATTTTATGCCAACAAGTCTGCTTTGTCCACAGTGCTCGCGAAATATGTCCACTCCACTGAAAAAGGTTATCTAACAAAGAGAACTTCCTATGACCGTGCACATGCTAGGACACTGACTTCTACCACTTGTTGTTCGTGTTGTAGTACAAGATGTGCACAGCATCACTGAATGCTTCTCGTCTCTGTCCTTTCCGGTGCGTTCAAAGCGACCGGAATAAAGCATGAACCAACAAAATCGGTTATGGGTATTAACCGCGTGTTATTCTCTTCTACAAGTGGAAAAAGTGATATCCAGTAAATGTGAACGTTAAAATTGATTGTTTGATTCCATGAGAAGGTACTTCATACGACTGAAGCCAAAAAAGAAGCTTTTAATTACGAATGACATTAGAACTGACACTACGCAAGAATGAGGAAAGGAATAATAAAGTATATGAACAAAATATGAAAAAGCACTCATTCAGTATTATTGAAGGGTAAATACTTCACGCAAGTTCCAATGTAGAATCACTGGAGGTTTAAGTAAGACCGGACCATAGCTTGATAAAAGTTGAATGAACTAGCGGTATTTTGCGCCGTATAATTTTATAATGATATTTCTATCCTTTCGGTGAAAGTAATATCTATTTAAAAAATATGGACGTACTTAGTTACTTCGAAGAACACAACCGGTTTCACAGTTATGGCTACTCATCAGGTATTTATTCGCCAATCCACTTTCCGCTAATTCTTTACAGTGGTTCGCTCAGAGCAAGTTTGATTCGCAACAATCTAGTTTTTGCTTTGAGAGTTTAAGTGGGTAAATTTCCTCAAAGATTTCACTAGGGAATCATAGCTGCGATTTGCTGAGAGCTCTGTGTGAATAGGGGGCAGGGAGTGAATTAGTTGATATGTATGGATGGATCTAAAAATTTCTTGGAAACCTACCATGAACTTCGCGGTTATTGCTGCTCACCAGGAATAAATGTCCGGTATTCCAATGAGTTATTACAATTAAAACACTCTTGTTTTTACTAAATATCACTCATTCGTTAAACACTGCACTTGTCAAAAATAAATGGTCCAGATATGGGTGAAACCCACGTATTTACTCTTTCTAAGCTTCCGTAAAGCAAGGGGGTAAGATGGCTATCAGAGATTGGAATATTTCGTAAAAAAGATCACCTAATTTTCCATTGAAATAATAATGGCAAAAGGACCACTGAGTGAGCTACCGTGATCTGACTGTTTGATAGAAAATCTCCTCTGGATGATTTCTACGTCTACCGTCGATTACGAATATATAAGTACCTGAAAGAGGTTTACTTTGATACACTTGAAGAAATTTTGTGATTGATCTTGAATTAAAATTACCTTTCTCTAAGTAAAGATGAGGGTTTACAAAATTGTGCTAGACATTGAAAATAATAACAGCTTACCTTTACGGCAGAATACAAAATGGAGAAACTTCATGGTAATCGATTTTGAGGTTCACCCTTTTGCTCAGGGGCTCCTTTGGTTTGATAACTATTTACAGTCATTCCAAATGTTCTTCAGAAATGAATTTTTTAGTAGGCTTTCTCAAAAACCGTGAGTTATGAAACTGCCCAGTACCACAGATTGAATGACACTGAATTGTCTGTCATGATTTGAACATAATCATCAAGTACAGAAAAATACATTGAAATATTTTTGAGGACTTCCATCCATTTCTTCTCAAATAAATGAAGCAGGGGAGCGAAGCTCAAATAGTCATTTTGCAATTGTGCTCTGTACATGTACTCGGTCAAATGTCTGCACATATTCATGCACAGAGACATATGCACGAACTAAAACGGAAATTTGTTTCATCTATTATAGAAATATATTTTAGGGTAAATTTATTCACCTCCATTTCTTCCGTTGATTTGTAAAGAATCCTGATTTTGTCGTAAAAATCGGTCCTTGATTTTAATTGTTAACCAAAAAAGATCCAATCATAAAAATCAGCATTTACTGACTAGTAAGCATGCCAATAAGAAGTAGTCAGATGGTTGATGAATGGGCTTGAGTTTTCAGTGAGCATATTTAATACCGCTGATTTCCTTTGGCGAAAAGTTGATTTACCGAAATGCCCATTGGACAGTCAAGTAAGGCTCTGCTTATACTCAATAAAGCCAATCTACAATTGTAGCAAATTTGCTTGTTCATAACGATTAGATTGAACGTGCACACTTGCAATCAATCCAATCATGCTAAGCGGTCCTTGGTGAAATGGGTGCTTCATAAGTAGAAGACTACCTAATATAATGATGACTTTATTATTTATTCCACTGATACGGATTTCATGAAACCCTGCCATATGTAAACAAAAATACACGAAATTATGACGCGAAAAAGGAAGGCGTAAGAGCAGCAAGTGAAGGTATAAAAAATCCCGCTCAACTTGATTACTATGAAATACTGGAGCCCAGTCTACTCCAATGTTCACACTAATGAACAAGAAAGGAAAAAAAAACAAATATTTTTTTAAAACCAAATAAAGTGACCAAATAATATAAGGCGTGTATCGAAAACTCAATGAGTCATGTGTTGTTTTTATTGTGAAAGTTACAATATTAATAACACAGCGTTGTTAGTGGATGTGATTTGCCAAGGTTACGGTAACCCAAGGTAACCGAAACTTTGGAGAATCATATCCCAACATTTTTAATTTTCACGAGCAACGTGACATTGGTATTGCTTCTCTACGTGTCCAATTTATCATTAGTAATATTCTGGCATTGAGTTACTTTGTACTTTATAAAGAAAAGATTATTCGGCTCGTCTTTGACGAGCTGCTCTACACTTCTGCACTAT
This sequence comes from Fasciola hepatica, assembly GCA_948099385.1. NCBI lineage: Eukaryota > Metazoa > Platyhelminthes > Trematoda > Plagiorchiida > Fasciolidae > Fasciola > Fasciola hepatica. Next base: position 2,197,852 of record CANUEZ040000060.1, on the reverse strand, counting down.
GGACTGGTTCTTACCGTAGGAGGAGATGGTCCGCTTTGCTCAATGTACCCAGTTGCATGTGGTAAGAAATAATTCCGCCAAACAGACCACTGGATTTTGTCGCTGGTTTAGATTCAACCGGTCATATAATTGGGGGATTTCTCTTTCGATGCACAAAACACAACCGTACAGGGTGGCAAGTTGTCCCAAAGGTATCCGTTCGGTGAGGAAGCCCGTCCCGCTACTCTACAGTAACAACATCCGTTATTCCTTCACACGAATCTTGACTGAAAGTGCACGTTACGAACTCACTCGTGTTAATAGTTAATTTAAGTGCCAGTAAAACAGGAATTCCAATACTAAGTGAAGGCGGGGTGTTGACGTAAAACAGCCGCTCTTTGTGTCGCATGTCGGAAGCCACTCAGCAAACGATTTTAACTGTTGAGTTATTCATTCCCACCGTTAATTTCCTCGCCATAGGAACACCACTACAGCAGAGTCATAAGTAGCTCTGTTTTCACGAAGAACACCATTTTATCTTTCTCTAACTCTTTTCTACTATAATTTCTGCTTTTTAGATGACAAGTTACACGTCGTAGTATGCTATTCCAGTCAAGATCTATTTCCACTCTTTTACGTGAATCAGCAAAACCAAGATGGCAAGTTTTTCACGTGACTACATGCGTCTACAAAAGTATCTTATTTAGGCAACGTATCGATTTTTCCTAGAATCGGTACTAAGTAGCGCTTCTGACAAGGAAAGCCAGAGTTGCAATTTAGCACAGCCTGTGTACGAGACGATCTTGCTGCTTCTCGGCATGGTGCACGCTGCAGAACAAGTGTTTATATAGACTCACGCAAAATAATAATGTCCGAAAATTATAAGGGACAAGCAAACGGGTCAAGGTAGGTCACCAAGGAAAATACAAGTTAACGAACAGCCGCTTCTGCTGACACTATAAAGGCTGGCATCGATATATTGCAATGACATTGACAAACCTCAAGAATGTCATTTTTCTGCATGTGTGTGACCCGAAAAACAGTGTTTCGGTCAAATAACTTTTGCGTCTCCATGAGACGACTAGCAACGGCCGACGACGGGATCTTATGGTTTTGAACGTTGTCTTCGTGCATTCAGGCTGACTTACACAGAGTCAAAAGGAGTTGGAGCTTTTGGTTACATAACTGTCGCCAGCATTTAAACTGGTAAATCGGATCAAATGCGGTGCATACAGAGGTAGACATTTTTCACCGAGGGTATAGGAATCACAATCGTTCGATGAACAATTCTGAGATCAGCTGCATAGCGTATTCGAGCCAAAGCTCATCGGACGCTTCGTTTTAGCAACCAACTAACGGCATCGCTTTTGAATATGAGACAAAGTGTGACTAGTAATTTATCTGCCAAGGCAGCCCGTTTTCTGATAAAATTAGGTGTGCTGTAAGTTTCAGTAAGTGCACCGAGGAAATGCTTTTCAGCCATAACCTTTTTCAGTTGTTATAATTCGTTGTCAGCCGTGTCTTCTGTGCAGGCGCGTCATGCTCTGTGACATAGTCATCGAACAGGATAACGTTTGAATTCCGGAGGTGCAAAGCTGTTGAAGTGCAAGATACTGATCTATCCAAATTTCCCTTCGATAATTAGATCTGGCGATTGTTCCATCACTCATCTTTTGGTATATTCATGTCCAAGAACCGTACATTCCCTTGAGAATCACTGAGTTCACCCACGTCGTTCCTTCCAGGCATTTTGCTATGAGTAGTGCGTGTTTATTGTATCCTTCATAAAATTCAAAACTTTCCAGGATTTTGCTCTCATTTTCTTCAAAAAATGTCATAAACATACTTGCCAAAATGGTATCCAATAGACTTCCATGTAGCAACAAGTCCAGTCTATTTGTACGACTTACGCAGGAGGGAAACGAATAGCTTTTTGTGCACAGTATTAACCGTCGTTCGCGAAAAGATACGGCTATGTCCATTTTGAGTTTTCTTCCCAACATGGCAGCAGACGATACGTACGACCTCCGGAGTGGGAAAGTTTTCAAATGGAGAATGAATATCAAACAAGGCAGCATGTTGGGATCCAGCGAAATCGTCCCGGACATAAAACATGATACGTTGAACACACCGCTTTTCTTTTCAGAATTATTTCGGGAAAACATGTTTTGATTTCACCAAATCTCGTCTGCTAAGTAGCAGAGTCACACTTTTCGCGGAGATGGCCATTTTATTTGGGGTCATGGGCTGCCCCCGGGGAACTTCTCTTTTTCCTTTAACATGGTATTACTTCTCCCCTGGTAAAACCATTAGCAGTACGTGAGGAACATTTCTATAAAGTCGATTACAATTCAGAAGTAAGATTCACTTATCTTTCAATAAATAAGGGAACCGAGGTGGTGACACATTTTACGATAGCCAACGTCTTAGCAACGGTAACGATAACCCACTTGGCAAGGAGTTCTGCTTCTTAGTGAAAACGGAACAAAACAAATGAACTGTTTTGCGAACGTTGATGATACTGTCAATTCCTTTATCCTCTCACTCAACGACTATACTGTTTTGTTCATCTCGCCGGATAGCATACACCTAACGACGTTCCTCGAAGGAGAAGTGTTTCAGCTCTACCGGACGTTTACTATAAAATCGGCATTGGTGCGGATAGTATATCTTCAGCACTTTTTGGACTTGGTGCAAATATTCTGAAGGATGTATTTTCTTTAAAATTACTCGTTGTTCTTACATTCTGTTTCCAACAATGAAATCCTATAACTCTGGTGTTTTAGCTAAGTACTCTTGTTCAAATACAATGACTTTGTCTGGTCTAAAGCTGACAGAGAGTGCCATTCCCATCTCAACTCGGCCGGTGACCAAATATGAAACATCTAAGCACTAGATTAGCAGTCTGTTGATCAGGAGATAAAATAACTTGTGCTTAATCTGTGGACTTGATCAACCTGATCACGAGAACACAGAGTGGTGAACAAGCTCATTTTCAGTGATTCCACACTCATGCCAATAAATCACAATATATTGCAACAAGTTAGGGAATCGGACCAATCAGACAAATAGGGATGATAGAGAATAATGGTGACATGATAAAGGAAAGAAAACAATTGTGATCCAGGCTTTGTTCAAGACCGGATGCGGATTAACTTGCAGTTCTCAATGGAAACGGAATCAAACAGCATAATTGGATTCTTGTCTAACTCGTCCAATTCCCTAACTTGTCGTAATATATATAGTTGTTTAATGGCATGAGTATGAGTCACTAAATATGAATTTATTCTCCAATCTGTGTTCCCATATTGTGCTCACTGGGAATAATCAGACAACTGAAACCTTATTCCACTGCCCTCAAATCGATGACCATACTGTTTTCATTTAGTTGGCAGAAGGTAGAAGACCTCTACCACGTGAACTAAATAATCGTTTTTTCTGGACTCAAGCAGAGTAAACAATAACCATCAACAATCCACTTGGATTATGTTATGTGGGCCACCACCACGTGTCCTGCTACTAACTACGGACACAACAGATTGTTTACTCATCACGTGAAATTCCCACGATTCATCGACCGCATGTTTATAAAGCTTTTCTAACGGTTCTGTCTGCGATATGTAATCACTTGCATAACGCAAAAGGTACGTTCGTTGGCAGGCGCACATACTTACACGTAACCAGTTTGTAGACCGGGGAGCGCGAAGAGTGAAAGCAAGCAAGTAACTGAGTCAGAGTATCTTGCATATGGCAGAGAATACCACGACTATGTTTGGCTTAGGGTGGGCAACGCCGTTCGATACGTAGCGAGATCAGGTTAGTCAACAAAGTCCGGGCTGAAGCATGGCTTACACAACACCGTGCTTGTGTATCTGTGTATGTGTTTGTTCATGTGCCCGTGCATCGATTGTCCGCGGATAATTTATGTGCGTACGAGTCAGTACCAGCTTGAGCATGCGGCTATCCAAAACAAAAGCAAAAACAAGTCCACCAAATTTACGAGCCAAAACTGATTTATTGATAGTGTTTTTGTTGATGAGCTGGATTACATTAGCTTATCAATAAATAATATGATCGGTGACAATCAGCTAACCGGACGGATGCTCCACCAGTTGAGCTGTCACTGTACGACCGATCGGATATGAATAACGCAAGTGTGTATCCAATAATGCGCGAACCGCTATTTCAATGATACACAGCAAATGTCCTGATTTTGATCATTCTACCAGCCTCATCGGTCACTTCTCAACGGAATGGACAGGGGCGTCAACATTTTGGTAGTCAAAAATACAAGTGGATTTTCCGCTATGTGAGATCCAAACTCCTCTTGCCAAGAAGACGTTCCATAAATAATATCAACTCGAAAAACCTTCCCCTGTATATTCTCCAGTAGCATCTCTGACCATCCGTTTAATTAGATCTCTACATTGGCCCATTGGTTAGTTTAAATTTAAAGATTTGTGAAACTTCACTTATACTCTCAGTTTATGTCTACAGGAATATTTCCTTTATTTTCAGTGAGATAAAACTAAATAAATTACAAAAGGAATCCAGCGAAAAGTGCTTTTATTCTTGACAGACAGTTTTCACGCAAAAGTTCGTACGTGTTCCAAACTGGAGCCCAAGAAACCTGTTCCCAATCGAGTGAAACTTGACAGCTGAGAAGATGACCTTCGTTGCTTTGTAACACGAAGAATGTCATTCCGACGTATCACTTCAGGCATTTACATATGCAGTATTGGGTAGACGAGAGTATGTGTGCAGCTGCAGTAAGCGATGAGTGTGTGTGTGTAACAAATCTGGCAGCTTGACAATATGCTTCAACTTGATGAGCCTTGTCCGTTGTGAGAATGACGGCAAGTGTGAAAGTTGTAACCACATGGCTTCAACAGACAGGTGTAAAAAACGAAAATGAGAAAACATAAAGGACTGGGGGGGGATTTGTGCATGAGAATCTTAGGAGAAGCATTTGTTACGGCCGCAGAAACAACAACTGTTGCACGATGATACGTTGGTTGCACAATTCCTGCTTCAGTGATCTGGTTGCTATGGCTTCTGGCGACAACAGCAACCACGTGTGTAATCCATTCTCCTGAACTCTGGGAGTTGTCAGGATCGGTTTGAAAGCTGCCATCGTATCGATTAGATGTCCATTGTTCACCAGATGTTGTAGGACTGCGCTATTGATGGTCCGAACTGTACATTCGCGTAAAGAAGCCAGGACCTGTTCTGATATCCTCTTCGACAGGCGTCTCGCCATATGTTCAATATACTGTTCACTACAAAGGCACGTAAACTGGTAAAGAGTAAAAGATTGAGAATGATGGGCAATCTGTCCTCGGATTGATGAACAGTGACAAGATTGGTACTTGTTAAGATTCGGAAAAGTACAGCGGGAAAAGAATTCCTGAGGGCTTTAAATAAGTGTGGCTTCAGTATTTCTGTGGCCTTGTCACCCTTGAACGGGACAGCTGGGAGGACATCATTCTTCTTAGCCACTTGCCCTCGCTTTGAATGTTTCCTCTAAACCATATCTTAACGAATAAATGGTTCTCGATAGTCTTTTTTTACTAGTGTCATGTACACGTTCAGTTTCTTGGGCTTTTGTATAAGGGACTACGGATGTCTCTTGTAGATCAGACAGCTCGCTGGGTTTCTCTTGCATCCCAGAGGGACTAACCTTGGCCTTACTGATGGATTAAAGTTTCACCCGTTCCGAAAATTCCTGAGTGGAAATCGCGAAACATAGGAGCGATTGAGGTCCGAATGTGTCGGAGCTTTATTCTTTTGGGAGGTCTGTCTTTTGTAAGCCATACAGAGACTCGCCGTTCGAGTTCCTCTGACGCCGGTACTTCACATTTCCCCTCCATATTGAAGTTCGGTACACTCTCGCGTATTGATAAACCTTAAGTGGTTTAGTTGAACAACAACAGGTGGCCTGATAAGCGTAAATTTTGTACAACTGGTCCGGTCTATATGCCTTTTTTGATTACATAGCCACACTCAACTTTGCAAGCCTTTTCCCACCTATAATGAATTTAGTGAGACTAATAAGCGTACTGATGAGTTCCATCGGTGAATAGCCATAAAGGAAAACTCATTCAATTATAATTGTCCCCGATCTGAGAACACCCACGGTGGTTGATTCTCAGATTGCATTTAGACTCCTGGAAGACACCAGCAGCAATAGAATACAGAAAAAGGTCTCGAGAACTGCTCGATACCATGCGCTATTTGAGGACACTATCCTCGGTAGGGAAATACCATCGGAAAAAGGTAGTCTGTTCCTAAAGTCGTAATCAGTGCAGTATGTTGTGGTCCCGTTTAATCAAACATTTTATGTGTTTAGGCGTACTTCAGCTGTTTGATCAATGCATTTTTAGTTTAATCTATATTTGAATGAAAACCTGAGAGTGTGGTCTACACGTTTTCCTACCTGTCATTCTGATGTTGTGTACAGAAAAGAAAACTGACTTCTCACAAACGAGTCATCCACATTCGATAATCCAAGCGAGCTGCGTACCTCTCACGTGAGTGAATGTCGCTTTGAAAGCCGGGTTTAACTTACTGGCTTCATGGTTGACATGTTATTTAGAGGTGTGAGAACTAGAAGTTGTTTAAAACGTGGCCAAGGTGATATGATGCATTACTTTTGCTAACCACATGCCGTTTCGGGTAGTTCTCAAGGAAGTGTTTGCTCATTTGCACCGTATAGAGGTTTAAAAAGCGAAGCTATTTAAAATTAATAAAGTTCATGTTATAAACATAAGCCTTTTCACAGAAGAGAATCAAAAGGTATAATGGTAGAATGGTTGATACTTCTTTACTCCGGTTAATTTATCACCGGAAAAATTGTTGAAATACAAACTTTCCTCGATTACTTTTTCATTTTTAGTACCTTAAAATAACTATTTGTTTGCCTGCTGCCCCACAAAACCTACAATGTTTTTTCTGAAGAATAATGGAAGGGCTCTTTCGTATGTGTTGCTGGGAAGCGTAATAAGCAACTATTCTGTCTGCGTTGAGGTAAGAATAAGGTGATAACTAAATAATTTTGCTGCATCTATTCTTTCTATTGATTATTCTCCCGTGACCATAGGATTTTGATGATACTTGGGGCTAGTGTTATGCTTCTTTCCACAGAACATCCTGTCAGTCATGATACCGAAGTGGTTGCTATGACAACGTAGCCAGGATTCCTTTCAAGTAATCGTTTTGCGCCCACTTGACACACTTGAGCGAGCACTCAATTGTGAAATTAAATTGACCAAGTGATGTTGTGGTTATTCACACTCGCGGATGAACTATCGGGACAACCATTGTTTTTGCAACCTCATTCATGTCATTCGTTCGCTCTTGTTACCATGATATGCTCCACTGATTAGAGACAATTTATTCTTCAGGTGAATGTTTCCTGATTTCTCCGGTGCACCGGTGTTTGTGCGTGTTTCCGTACCTGTTCCTGCTTTCGGTGATTTAGTGGACAGTGATGTGACGTGCACAGGGATTTGTACTTATTTAATAATGGAAAATATATTGGTCGCCTATGCAAAATGCAACATTTTCATTGATTTCAACTTGTAAAGCGTCACCTCTCTGTGTGGAAAGACGGCAGGAAACTCCCCTAGAAAGTCTTGTTAAGGAGAGTAGGTTACAGTGTGCTAACTAGTTGGTGGGGTACACTAAGCAAATATCAAGACACTAGCAAACGGAACTAGGTGGAAGAGTGTGACTACATGGCTATACAGAAATATGGGATTATTGGCTATGACAATGAGGCAGGCAGGGCGAAACAAACCCTCAACCATCCATCGATCACAGTCAGGTCTCCCGGTAAATGAGTTCCAGAACAATCCCTAATCAGAAAGCCAAACTGGGTCACAGAACGCCCTTATTCACAGATTCAAGGTGTCGTAGAGCGTGGTCACGTCTGCATGTGGGTGGGTGTTCGGAAGTGTGTATTGAAAATGGACATTTGAAAGTCAGCACAGCAAAAGGACGCAATCAGGATGAAAACGTGTGACATTTACAGGTACCAACAAGATCAATAAGGGAGACGGTTTATTGTTTGGAAAAGATACGACTGATGATGATTTCTTAGCCTGATGGCATAGAGGTTCCAGCCATTCTTGAAAGAGTAAATATAATATGAAAAACTGTCAGTAATTATCAATGATTCATTAAAGTCACTGTTTACAATAGTTGTACCATGAACGGCATCAGGATAAAAGTGTTGAAACATCACGAAGTAACCATAAACATAGGTTGATGAAATTTCAAGCATGACGCTGTTGTTGTACAACTACCTCGGGGCATTGCTCTGTTATTGACTGTCATGGATAAAAGAGCTGCATCCTTAAATTTCTCAAGAATTCTTGGAGATCGACGGTGAGAGGATACCTTATGACCAACGGGTTGAGCTAAAAGTGCCAGTCGGTTTTCAAGTCTGCCCGATGGAAGAAAAACATGAGTCAGACTCTAGTCGACTAGTTTGTTTTTTGGAGCTTGCTAGCATAGAATGAGAAGAACGACATGGAGAGTTGAGAACATTATTAGAAAGCAACCTGGATGCATTTGCGTGGTCCACAAAGCAAGTCGGCTGAACCATAATAGTATGACGTCAGATAGACACATTTTATGCAGCTCCAGTCAGACAATCGATACAACGGGTCCTCCTATACCACTGAGCCGAGGTTGAACGGTTGATCAGTGAAACGCTAGAGAACCAGGCGATTAGGCCGTCATCTTCAGCGTTAGCTTCGCCGGTCTCGATACTAAAGAAGAAGGATGATTCATTGGGGCTTTGAGTTTCCTATCATAGGTTAAAGGCAGTACCAAAAAGGACTCTTTGGCACTGCCTCGTATTGACAAGACTTTCGAAGCTGTAACTGGTGCAAGGTATTTCTCTACATTAGACCTGGCATCTGAATACAGGTAGATGGAGGTCTAACCACGCAATAGAGAACAGACGGCAATTGTCGTACCTCCAGGGCTCTATGGTTTCACGTTCGTGCCTTTTGGGAAAACTTCTCCAAGATTAACGCACACTGTATTGGGTGACTTGATTCCGCAGAAGTGTCTGGTTCGCCTGAATGAAATAGTAATAAAACATTGTTCGTTGAGAGCAGCTAAAAAACCACTGTTTTTATTGGAACGGCCTAAAGAAACTGGTCTGAGAGTGAAACCATCGAAGTGCCATCTGCTCTGTCCGGTGATGAAATATTTGAGCCATATCCTCAGCAAAGAAGGGGTCAAGATGGATACGGAAAAGGTAACGCAAATCCAGAACTAGCCGGTTGCGACCACTGCAGAGGAACTGCGTTTTTCTTTTCTACTGGCTTCCTGCTGCTGACAGTGTGCGCAGGATTTTGCTAAGATTTCCGCTCCACTTCACAGGCTGACGGAAAAGGGAAGTAGCTCTAAGTGGACAGAAGATTGTGAGAAAAGCTTCCCAGTGCTGAAGGATGCCCTCATCCATTCTTCCATCTTAGCCTCACCTACGTACGCTGACTATGCTGAGCCATTCATCCTGCATAAAGACGCGGTGAATTGGAGATCGGCGCAAAACCGCCCCAGAATGAAGATAGAGAAGAACGAGGAACTGCCTGCTATAGGCACTGTCTAAACGAGCACAAGAGGAACTATTGTACCATGCGAAAGGAAATACATGTACTAGTGCACTTCTTTGCCTTTACCTTGTGGATACAGAACCCGTCGTACGAACGGACCACCAAGGACCTGTATGGCTGCAGATGTTTAGAGACGTGTCGAAACAGATATTTCGATGGTACGAAAAGCTGTAAGAGTATAATTTTCAATGTATTCATCGAACGGTTAATCGCTACCAGAAAGCAGATGCATTATTTCGTAGGCTTTTTAAGCATCACGCGTACTGAAACTCATGTGGTGCCCTAATCGCTCCAGTTGGCACGGTTTGCAAAATGACAAAAACATCGGAAAACTGTTCCAGATTTATATATCAAAAGCTAGATATATCGGATTTTAAACCAGACGGTGATGAAATTGCCGGTCATATTTGGGAAGAGATGTGTTTGTTGAACCTACGGAAATATCCGGTGGTAGAAGATGGCACAAAGTATCTCCAGTATGGCACAACATACACAAAGAGGGTACTGTGGCATCAGAAGGTGACTCGAACAGAGTCGGTGGCACTAATCTGAGAGTTGAGGGCATCGCAATATGCCCCCAGCAGTTCGGCAAGTATTTCTGCGGCCCCATCAAACAAGGGATGATGTGAACTTTTGCAGCTCCTGTCAGCTCAGTATGTGGTTCAAGAAGCCACAAACCACTAACCGGGAACTTTTAATGCCGACGAAATCTGTTAATTTAAACGAAGGATGAGAAGCTGATATAATAAGCCTACTACTGGAATCAAGTAAAGACGGTCGATTTGTGCCGTTCATAGTTGAATATTTTACTGAATGGCTCCAGGCAAAATCACTGGCCGAGGCAGACTCCTTCACAGTAGTGAAACAATTTCAAACTCAAGGATGTCGAGCTGGGGCGTATCCCTCTTCATTCACACTGACGATTGATTTGAACCACCTTCTGGGTATCTAGAAAAAGCCCACAACATTCTATCCCCATCAAGGGAATGGTCTTGTTGAGAGAACTGATCGAACTTCGAAAAATCTGGTAAAGGCATTCATTAACGAACGAAATACATGATACTTGGATGAGGCATTACCTTTTTGCCCGCTTGCGTATGTGGCGTCAGTGTAAATGCCACCGGCGGGTCCTTACAGTTATTGATGACTAGGCGAGAGAATCTTCCGTCCATTGATCTCACCGAGCGGCGATCTTATGGGAGGTTTTGAACACAACAGATTACGTTGTGAAGGTGAAACCCATTTTGGCAGAAATCTATGGTTTCACTCGGGCTCATCTAAAACCGTCACAACAACACCCAGAAGAGTTATACGACGGTAAAGCCCATGATGCTCTGGTGCAGCCCTCAGGGGAACATTGGTCGAAACTAAAGGTGCCAGTACCAGGAATGCCATCGAAAATGAAATACCATTGGACGGGGCCGTTCATCGTGGTCGGAAACCTAAGCCCAGATACATGAAGCCTGGGTTGGTCCGGCAAAAACCTCGAAGTGTGGGGTAAATTTGTCCATTATGACCGTCGTACACAGCCAGACAGTGTCAACCAGTACAAGAATTGACCCACTACCTGCCGCTTGAGAGGTAGAGATATGTACGGAAGTTCTGAGATTAAACTTTCTAAGGGAGGGGACAGAGTAGTGCATAACGGAACAAGCATAACTTGTGTTCCTTCGCCTCTTTGTTTCACGAACCGTAAAAGAAAACAAGACGATCAATCGGATAGAGAACTGACCCCTGCCGAACAGTGACCTTCTAAGTCACTTGGATCTCTAGTTGAAAGATGAAAGTGAGTAAATGTGTGGGTGGGCTGACGAACGAGTGGAGCGGTGGGTAGATGAGTGAGTGAATATAACCAAAACTATGGTGGATTACTTTTTTCTCTACTGAATTTTTGTATCAGATCAATCCCTCCAGTCGTAGTATTTCTTCACGAGCAGTCAGATGCAGCTTTGAACGAAATACGACTGAACAAAGCCCCCGATCACCTACTATCGGTTGTGTGAAACTGTATTTTTACAACCACTGTTTTGGAGGTAGCTCAAGTCAATCATGTTCTCAGCTCTAGTTTTCATTCTGCTTACCGTTTTATATCGTAATATTTTATGTAATGGTCAGGCTGTAAGCCCCTTATTGTTGTTTGAAAATTGTAAGCATTGATGCCCGTTGATACACTTACTGAGATTCAGTTCACGGAGTTTGGAACACAGAAGTCAAAATCATTAGACTGCACGATGCGATCCTGACCATTTCGCTGCTTCTTCACTAGTGCATACTGCATTCAAGGTGATCATTTACAAATGGTGAATTGAACGTTGTCATGAGACCAAAGGAAAAAGTACAAACACACACATACACATGCGCAACTAATGATAGCAAGTAAAAACACGTTACCAAGGCAGGGCTAACGTAATTATACATTGTCACGGTTTGCACAATTGAGGGTGACGTTGGTTAATTTCTAGTGCCTCCGCGTATCTCAGTAGTATGTAATTGAAAATCCACTTGCATTTTTCACATCGAAAAGTCGGACGCCGTTGATAGTTTGTGATATAAGTGACGGTGAATGCCGTGCTCAGATTAACACAGTGATCTGTCTCCTACACTTGTTGCACAATGGATGATTTGAGTGTTCTGCGTACGCTTGATGACGTTAATGATTGCATCTGTCCGCCCATTGTTCTTTGTAACCAAACCGGAATGTGTTCAACCGTTCTATTACGCAGTTGTCTCTCCGTTCTGCCAATGTAGGTGGCTGAGCACCCACACTTAAACTGGTAAGAGCAAATTGACTTGGTTTGGAGAGGCAGTGAATCACATATCGATGGTAATTTCATCCGGGAGGATGTATGGAGAATGACGATCTTTACGGCATAATACGTACCATTAGTTGAATGTTTGGGTGTATGGTGTTGAAGTGATGGAACACTTTCACACTCGTCCTTCCTGTTCACAATGACGAAGATATCGTTCACAAAGCGTCGATAGAGTTTTTGCAGATCGAACACGCTCACCTCCCCCCCTTTCGCTGGCTGAAGATCACTGCTGCTTGCATGTCACATGTATCTACCGGATTGACAAAATCGTCATCACAAAATGTGCCCTTAACAGTGGTTTCAAGCAACCTGTAAGGGATATCAAAGGATAGCAGTTTAATGCTTGGTAACTCAGCGACCTGTATTTCATGTTCGGCACTCCCTTCTAAAGCGAAAAATAATCATTTTTTTGGTTTCTGGTGCAGAAGGTAAATATGATTTATTTTCTTTGGTTTTCAGTTGTGTAATGCATAGTTATCCACTGAGCAAATTTTTTCCCTCAAATTTGATATCAGACGAGTACGCCAGTTGGGGTTAAACATACTTTTCACAGCTGGTGCTTTTAACCAAAGAAAAACCAGGCAGCTTGCACCTGCAACTTCTGCTTTCCTGTATCGAACATCCGCTGTGTTAGACTAAACAACGTATTTAGGTCTACTGTAGAAAGTACGGTGAGTTATCAGCATTTAGTTAAAATAAATGGTACTTAATTCATTCCATTTCTTTCAGTGATGAAAATGCCGGATAATTGGTTTGCGTTACTTCTTCATTGCGCGCATTAAAACGTAATCAGGATACCCGCCAATGTTTCTTGAATGTGATAAGATGCACGAACAACCCTTCGTTGTCGCATTGGAAAACGAAAATGAATATGCAATCTGTCATGCAGTCTAAAAGAAACGCGAACCAATGGGATTAAATTATGACATCCTTCGGTGAGGTGCTATGTAATTTGAGATAGCATAGAATCAGCTGAATAGGAAAAACAAAAAAAACAACGAGGCGAATTGAACAGTCATCCAGGATTTTCAAGTGGCTAATGAGGGTCGCTCTAAAATCACAGCAGCAATCAAAACCACTGCACAAGTCGTGATATCCTATTGTAAACAACCACAAAATCAATAACTCACAAAAAGCTGAGTGTGCATACTTGATTTGTGAATATATGTGGCTATATTGAAGACTCCCATTCAGACTGGCTGTCATGGTATCCACCGCATCGTTAAGCGGGGACTATTGGCGCCGGTGGCTGAGAAGCCAGCTGTATCTGCTTGGTCAAATGTTATGTGACATTTTAGGGACATGTGGGTAGTCATACTGAAAGCAAACTAAAAGCGCCCATCAATAGTGCCAGTTAGGAAATGAATTAGCCAAATTACGGTCACAGTGTAAGATCCTCAAAGTTTTCAAATTACCTTTAATTATATAACCAGTTTGTAGAATAAATAAGAATTTGTCGAAAACAGCTGATTTTGTAGATTTAGCATAGGTCTATATTGGAAAACAACTGAATTTTGCAAAACGTACGAAATTCATTATTTTCTTTTCTGATGTAATGTATTCTATTTGAGAGTATTTAGTATGAGATTATCTTTTTTATACGGTGACTCATCATGCTGTATGAACACCCGACTCATGATTGATAAACATGGAAGCGCTGTACAGCTGTTTCGTTCATGTAAGGAATCATATTTGGTGCACATCCACCGAGACCCCACAGGGACTCGAACCCGGGGTGGCAGACTCTGGATCGAGCAATTCACGGAGATGAACCCGCGCTGTTCATTAGTGCTTCTTTGGTTTTCAGTGGTAGATTCAGCTTTCACACGGCAATGATGAGTGGTATGATAGAATGTTTTCTGTTTAATTTCAAAGGATCTAGATACTTACAGGAGGCGATCATATTCACCGGAAGAATCATTTTCCACTCACCGAATAACGTTTTCCTCCTAAACTGGTAGTGGCTTACCAACCATAACACAAGTCGGTGTAATGCTAACAAAGTTGAAACCGATTAACAGTCACCAAGGAATTTCAATAGCCTCGCTGTTCGAATTGGTTATCCAGTCAATTTGTATGCTCTACGTGGAGACGTAGACGACTCACAAAGCAGTATCTGGTGATGGACAACTCCCGAAGATCTCTGTCTTATTGATTGTAGGACCGTAAATCTTATCAAGCCAACTGTTGTTTGCTGCAGTTAATTCTGGTTAACGTAACTGAATGAGCTTTATCCTTGAAACGCTAAACTACGCGCTATTCGTGGAACACGAAAGGCAAATATTTCGAGCCTGTTCAATCACAACTTTATTTGGGTCAACCATGTTGCGGCAGGGCAGTGCATCAGGTTCCGAATCACATGAGGATACACATCTTTTACTGAAGAAACTAACTATTCATCCGTTATATAACTTTACAGATGAAGTTTTCAAAATTGACCGGTACAGGTCCGGAAATAATTTTATTCTCACATTTGAAGAAATATGCTTTTTCACTTTCTCTACGTTGAACCTCAAATGCGAAAATAATGGAGGTAGCTCGGCACAAGAAAGTCAGTAGGGTCATAAATTGGGCGGTGAGCCTGATTGACTTAGCAATACGACTACATAAGTTTGAACGTAAAGGTATATCCACAGTTATGTCGTTTGTGCATCATATTCTCACATTTTCAATTAAACTACTCTCTTTATGGCCTCCAAGGTTGATACGTTTGTGGATCTATGCAACATATGAAACGGCGAATCTTGGGAATTCCCAGTGCCTGTTCTTTGCACTAAGAAAAGATAACCCAAATCGTCCTTCCTTCTTTTCTATACGAAATGGTAAGTGAAAGAAACAAAATGTACATACACCACGGGACATTTCAGAAGACCATCATTTTATCGAAATTTTACCGACACCCATATTCTTTCAATCCGGGACCGAACTGCATGAATTACAACTATTTGATACCGCTGAAGCCTCGTCCACTCAGATTCGTATTCCTTTAGTTGAACATCGGATTTGGATGGGTGATAACCCCTGGTTACGTCTATACTGTGTTTCAGAGAAATTCAATCAATACAAACAAATAGCGTGATTTCTGCTTTTATTTCCATAAACGCTTTGCACAGCTATCGGCTTGATTGAATGCAACCGTGAATGTTCTCACGATTCCTTCGTCTCAAAATGTTCGCAATATTAATCGTCGGAGTGTAACCAGTGTGACGTGAAACTCCAGTTTATTTGTTTCTATAATTTCTTGCGAATATACCATTGACCCTATTTCCTAAAACCTCGTATAATTTTGCTTTTAGCGCTTTTAATGTCAGGAATATATATTTCTGAATCACTTAATTATCCTTGTAATTATTATCTAATCAGAGATATCACTTAACGAACCAAATTTGTAGTCCCTGGAACATTGCATGGGGAAAACTCTAAGCTGAGGATCCCGAAAAGTGAATGGCAATTGTGGAATACCGATGATGATTGGGCTGCCCGAATCAAATACAGTGCCTGTGAATCACGCATTCTCTAGTTCACTGATGCACGGTCTTATTATGCTGAAGCATAAAAAACTGCTGGTTTTTCTGTGGGAAGAGTAAGACTGTGCTCTTAAAGAGCGAAATTATGAAGGGAAAGAACATTTTCGGTCGAGATGAAGTTCATATGATGGACCAAGCAACAACGAGATACGTAAGGGAGTTCTCGGAAGCTTCGCTTCTTCAACAAATTAAATCAATAAATACATCGAATTGGATGGCATCTATGGTATCACGATATGCAAGAAATTCATTCAACCCCAGAAGTGGCAAGAGAAATAAGTGGGCCTAAATCCTAATGACCTATACCAAAGAAATCCAGTTGCTCTCGGGAATAATTCAACCACACTGTTTTCATAAGGACTCAGTGGACCAAGCCTACAACAAGAATACATAAATTAGAACCAAAAAAGGATAAAATACCAACGACACGGGTGCTTGAAGGTCAAGTTTCTGAATGCAGACAGTATTGTAAAAGGTCAAAGGGTAAGTTATCACTATTAGAAGGTCGTGTCGAGAGGTAAGTTCCTATAAACAGTAACATCCCGAGTCCTTTGTCATCTGACAGATCAACGTCATCTCCAGGGCAAGCTCAGTGTTTAAACAAGTGAGTACCGGGACCTTCGACTACGTATTGAAGAAGTCACTTTGACTAGTATGAAAAGTTCTTGATCTAAAAGCCAACCGATACAAACAATCAGCCTCGGCTATAAACAACACCAGTACTCAAAATCAGTGAATTTATGTTTTGATTAGTTCCACAATCATAACTACTCACTTGAAACTAATAAAAGCCGTAGCATTGACTACTGAATTCTTGATTTTGTCAAACGGAATTTGGCGAAGTGTAGAGTACCGTAAAAAAAATACTTTTTCACGATGCTGCGTACATTAAGGACCAGTATATATTTTACCCTCTACTGGTTGCTATTGCGTAAAGAACACATCGAAGGTTTAGCATTGGTAAACCATATACTTCACCAACCAAACCAAACTTCACCGAACAGAAAATTAAAGTTGTGAGTTTTCATGATGGTAATCTCGTTTTAATCGGGAGGAGCGCGCAAGGACTAAAAGTCCATTTTGAGAATCACAGTGATTGTTCCAAAGTTACTTTTCCGTTTAACACGGCTTCATTTCAGAGCGAGAACAAGTGGTCTCAAGTTTGGAATGTAGCTATAAGTAGACTGGTACTGGGTCTGATTACAGAACCAAATTTTCCGGGAAATAACAGCCATAATCCAAATGTGAAGTGCTCACTAATAGGGATGACTGGGATGACGAGGGCCGGACACGCATACCTGGTTGGCGATAACCTCCGCGAAACTGGCCGCTGGCCTCTGGGCGAGTTTTGTTCTGTCATCTAGACACAACCCTATACTACTTATGGTAAATTCTTACCCTGAAATTAAAAGTTTTTAAAAAGTACCAGCATAAGAGCGAGCTATCGAGCCATGAAAATTGCGTTCCTAATAATGTTGTTTTTGGTATCCTGTTCGTTTCACCTCCATGTCCAACCTTCACTTTCGTTATTGGACTATTGACATTTAGGATCATCCGTAATTCATTTGACTCATTGTGAAATAATCCTGAATTTTTTCAATGTTCCTGATGCCGATTCCAAGTGTGGAAATCAAAGTAATTCTGGCAACTTTTCAAATGGTCTGTCTTCTCCGAGTGGGAGGTTTTGTTGTCATACCTTCCAATAATCGATCTTATCGGAAGCGTTTGCTTGCTAAATAACTAATCGTTGCCTTCACGACTTTCAGTAGACCATGCTTTACAGTCTAAAATGGAATAGTCAAATTTTTAGCTCGTTTGTCAATCAAATGAGTAAAGGATATTTTGGGTGCTTTCTTCCATTCCGCTTTACCTTGTCCCATTCCGGTCAATCCGTCACATTGTAAAAGTGTTTCAGTGTGAAGTTGTGTGAATTGTATATATATATATATATATATATATATATATATATATATATATATATATATAATAGTGAATTCGTGGTATATTGAATGGAAATATTCATCAGGGCTTTCGAAGGGCAGTACACAAATAATTTTTCACATTCTGTATGAAAGCTTTATCGATGTGAGGGACGGAAGGATGGGCTCCAGCGCTGGTTGAGACGCGGATCAGCAACAGAATACTTACGCTCTATGCAATACTTATTCCCCAGCACCTAAACTTCCGGGTCAACTACGACGGGGAACCAGTACTGATATCCCGAGAGAAAAACGTTCGTACTTATAATTTAAACTTTGGTGGTCGTTTTGACCTTGAGTAGCAGTGTGAAAAAACAAAAAGCAATAAAACCTCAGTAAAGCTAGTTCTCACAAATTTATAAACAACTTTATTCACGGTAGTTGTTCATGTGTATGTGAGATTGTTCGTGACAGATGTGAACTACTTTGACCAATGAAGCCTTCTTTCTATTTAGTCAAAAGAAACAAAATTCCAAGTCACTGAAGGTGGAATTGATGTATATCGCAAAGTTCACGTACGGTAGGTCCCATTACTCACACAAACTTATTGTTCAGAAGACACCTAAATCCCTTTTCCACTGCTTTGTCATTATTTTCAGATCGCGGCTTTTGAGCATTCAATTAGCTATTTGATGATAATCATAACAGGCTTTGATCAGAATAATCAAGTTGTAGTAGCCGGACCCTCGGATAGGTGGTATTCGGACTGGAATCAGTATCAACTCACTGAACTGAAAATAAGCATAAATCCTGGAAGCAAACTTCACCGCTCTTTTGCATCAGTGACTTTTCAACCTGCTTGCAAAGGATATAACGAGGACGAATATCGAACCACAAACTCCACTGCAACAGGTTTAGCAGAGCGGA
Source organism: Fasciola hepatica (assembly GCA_948099385.1). Taxonomy (NCBI): domain Eukaryota; kingdom Metazoa; phylum Platyhelminthes; class Trematoda; order Plagiorchiida; family Fasciolidae; genus Fasciola; species Fasciola hepatica. The sequence goes on along the minus strand of CANUEZ040000060.1, from coordinate 2,179,058 downwards.
TGGTAAAACTAAGGCTATTTTCTTCACAGTACAACCGAGGGGAGCATCTTCATTGACCCTGGAACTTCGAAAGAAAGAGCCGAAAGTAGTGAAAGTCGGTCAAGCGCAGATCTACCACCGTTCTAAAAAGCTGCCAATCCCAAGTCGTGAATCACCAAATCAACTGTCATCCATCATTTTTCTATATGTAAATCCAGTTTGTCTTTAAGGTAGTTATATTTGTGAATGAATAAAATGTTTGAGCTTGCGTTTTGTTCTCGCTTTCGAGACTTGCGACATTTATATCTTGCTTTGGTGGTTAAAAACAGGTTGTTGCTTAAGTTAAACTCTTATTGATTTATCGGATTATCAGGTGACAACAAACGAATTGTTTGCCGAGGCGGTAGCAGTAAAGCGGCGGAAGCCACCTTTGCGCAAACAGAAAGAATCAATCTGCTGCTATGGTGATACTTGTTTGTTGGTTCATATATATATATATATATATATATATATATATATATATATTTACCGATATGCCGATTTGGCCTAGGGTGCGCAATACACACGGACACAGTTAAATAGTCGGGCACATACATCGTTCCGGTTTGGTTAATCATATTCTAACGTTGATTTGATCAGTATAAGAAGTTTCAGCAGTTACATAATCCCATAGGTTTTACCAAGATAAGTAGAGAAATCATTCCTCTAAAAATAGTTTATAATTAATGTCAGACCTCCTGAAGGTTACTATGCCAACCAATTTGTCAGATTTGTTTAGAAGATGACGGCAGAAATAGATAGGGTCTACTTTCTGTAATGTACAATCGTAATCTGAGGATTCCTGCAACGTAAAATAACAAAAGAGTTACGGTCACTATTTTTTAAACTCACCCTTGTGAACTACTGCGGGGTTCCCACGGAGTTCGTGTGAATAAAAACGTCCTCACCGGAAGGTAATGGAACAGTTTGATACAAGTATGTGGTATCTAAAATATTTGCAGTGCTCCTAGATCCTTGCGTGAACAGCGATTTATTTTGTTCCATTCCGGTACCAAAACTTTAGACAATTCCGATTTGGTATGAACTTTTTCGGTTCTACCATGTGGGAAAGCAGATAAACATAATTTACGAGGCTACATGTGGTGACCTGGAATAGTGGTCTCTGATATGTTAACGACAGCAAAATGTTTGAACACTCATGGTCATCCGTTTGCAGCTATTCCATAAAAGCACTACTAATTTTATGCCTGCTTCGAAAAGTCTCCCACGGATTTTGCATTTGATGTACTCCAAGTTTACCCGTGAGAAAATTTATCCCGTGCCAAATAGAATGGAAACTAGTGTGGAATGAAGAAAAATATTCCAAAGATGGATATGCTTACACGTACCAATTGTGATTTTTTTGGGTAAAATTCTCTTCCAATAGGCTGTGCGGATTAATCAAAAGGGCATGCCAACCAAGTCTCAACATGAACGTAAAAACAGGAGCTTAGATTTCAATTTTTCAAACTGACCGTTCGGCTTTTCGGGTTGGCTCTCAGTAGCACTCTACACTTTGACACGCTAAAGGGCATTTTGTATACCCGTCTCAGACTTCTTACTTGAAGAAATCGTCTCCCGTACTGTTACCAACGGATGCTGCTGATATCTCCAAAGGGGTGTGGGTGAAATGGAGACAATACAAGCAGCTATACTGGAAACCTTAGTTGCGTTTATCTTTTACATCATGGTTCATAAGACCTCTTTTACAATATCACTGCCGGTCCTTCATGTAACTCGTTTCAGTCACCTACACCGAGTACGCTAATCTGTAGTAAGCGAATTCCAAAGAGCCCCTTTTTGAGCCAACTACTCAAGTGGATCAAGCCCATGTTCTTGTTTCTACAGTGATACCAAACAAAGATGACTTTGTCAAAATGAAACTTCTTCGTCGTTGGTTAGAGCTTACTTGGGGTAAAGCTTTGTAAGAAAAACATTTCCATTCAGCAATTCACAAAAACCAGGGCAGGAAGAGCATTTATCTAGCCTTTATATCTGTGAGTGTTTTTCACTGCTTGCTATACAAATAACGGACTTTTTGCTTGTTATTCTCAAAAAAGAGTTTAATTGTTGCGTGCTGAGACACATTCATGAAAACCCGGGCTTTATGAACTAATTCAGAAGCTTGTTACTCTGTGAATTTAAAAATAATAGAGACATGACAGCTCCTTGATAAACCAAACTGAACTTGTCTATCTACTAGGGGTGATACAGCTTGATCATCTGGAATAAGCGTGAGAAGATGCATGGTGTGAAACAAAAACACCTTAAAACTGCAAAATCACTGTGCATGACGGATAACTAGTTGAAAATAGGCAGTTGAAACTCAGAATAAATTAATGGCATTTATTTAGCTGAATAATGGATAAAATTAAGATAATAAAGGGTTTTATGACGTCACACCATGCTGATATTCTCCTTCCTTTTAAGTTCATTGTCATGACTACGACGATATAGGAATCTATGAAAGTACCAACCTGTAGATCATTGCTTGATGGATTCCCACAGTTTATAGACTAGCCACGGCTTAGCGAGAATGGCTTCAATTCCTTTTGCATAATATATCAGTTGTATTCGAAAGTCAGAATAGTCTAGCAAGACAAGCGACTGACTTCCCAAATACCACTGGTAATTTTTCGAAACAGTCTAAATTTGCTATCACAAAACTGCGTCTTAAACGACCTACGCGAATAATGCACCTCATTATTTCATATAAGTGATTTAACATTCCTGAACTTATGACGTATTATGAATGTCCGTCATCTAAACCGAACTATTTCACGCCAAGCCATTCACTCAAATGAGCTCTGCTTATTCTTTTATTTGCGATAGCAGTTATGAGGAATGGCACACTCCAATTTCGTCGAAGAGTGAAATAAGTTCCGTTTGGTGCAGTTCATTCGGATGGACAGTGGGGAGTGACTTAAGCACTTCAATACGTAAGTTGCAAAACGAGAGTACTCTTGCTCAATGTGTCACTCAGAACATGACACCTTATTTGTCTAATGGGGCCCATGTTTGGGGAATATTTTCTGAATAATAATAATAGATAAGGTTGGCTAAAAGTAGACTAATATTGATGCCCGTCTGTAAAGACCTTTAAATAAGACAAACTTCGTGTCTGATAAATCTAGCAAACGTATTTACAAAAGAAAGAATATCAGTTCTGGTTATTTAGGTAAATGGAACGGTACATTGGTTTTGGCTGTCTTTCCCGTTCAAGAGGTGAATGTCACGACATAATAACCGTGGATCATAGTTGGCTGGGTAAAATACGTCCATTAAACGTAGTGTTAAGATGTGTTCCTGTTTGATGTACACTGTCGAATATGATAGGCCTAAAAATAAAGCTTTGAGAAAATGTTCACTGCTGAAATCGAAATTATAGTCTCTGAAGACGTACAGGTAAATATTTATTGGTGTCCTACAATGATTCCCACTGATACTTTTGGAACGATTCAGTTGCCAGATGCTCAAAATTGTAAGAATCCTAATACTTTCGGGTGGTGTAAAGGGTGTGAGGGGCTAATTTATGCGTCGTGCATCGTTTCTGACGTGGTAAATTCCAGACTGTCAGTTGGGTTTGATGACGGGCTAGAACAGAACAGACATGAACCAAATCTGGTAGTTAACGAATGAAAGTAAAATACGTGCCAAATCAGACGAAGAGAACACTTTCACTTTTCTCGACATTTATTTGGGCAGGCTATCTGACACGTTCATTCAGAGGAATGTTTTTCCCAGAGGGCAATTCGGACTGATCAGATTTTGCTTTTCAACTGAAAGACAATATATACTTATCAGATGTTTTGAATGACACTTACGGCGGACGTTGTGAGGGCGGGTTAGTCACATCAAAAAGCTATTAGAATAGGGTTTTCGAAAGTATCTGGCTGGGCAAACTCAGACTGAAGAGACAGTTACACTACTGTTTGATTTGGGTTGACTCTCTGCAGACTTCTACACAAGAAGTAAATTCTAGCCTTAAGAGTTGAATGAGGCTGGAGTGAGGCAGAAAAGTTCACTTGCAGTCATATGTATAGGCAATTCAACTAGCACTTGGATGACAAAAGACTATCCAGGATCGTCGACTGACTCAATTAGACATGTGGTACTACTTATGTAGTTTGAATAAACAGAAAGTAACAATTGGGCCACCTAAACGTTCTGCAGAATTCTTCACAGTGATGAAGCAACAATAAAAAGGCTAAAAGTGAGCTCATAAAACAATAATTCCAGTGATTCAATGAGTATATTTTAGTTACTTCGTTATCTATTATACACCTTTCAGGATTAGCGAACACGAGAAATGTCAACACTTCTTTTCCTTACTGCAAATGAAAACAAAACACTTAGTAGCAGCCTTTTTACTGCATCTCTAAGGATGTTTAGTGTAGAAAAACCCTGTTTGTTTAGGTAACAGTTCCAAAAAAATATGAAACAGAATACATGCAACGGCGTAGTAAAGCTTGAAGGAGTTGACAAAACTGGTTCATTGCAATTGCTTCAGCATACTCGAGGAACCTGATGCGACCTCTCTTGAAAGTCGCACGATACGTCTCTCCTAGTCAATAAGGCGTTGAATCATGGGTAATTGACTCGTAATGGATGAAGTTGCTGTTTTCTTATCATTCGGTCGATTGCGCTAACAGTGACTTAGTAACTCCCCACCAAAACCAGTTTGGTGAACCCTATATATATATATATATATATATATATATATATATATATATATACATATATATATATATATATATATATATATATATATATGCGGAGGTACTTCGTTGATTTTAGTTGACTTGATGTACTTTTTCATTGAAACTACCTTCAAGCAGGATCTGGACAGCCCTGTACTGTACCGTAGTTCAAGTTATTTATATCCTCACATAAAAGTCCAGAACAGTGCTACGTTGCTTTTGTTTTCCCCGTTTTCAAAACGACTTCGTGAATTGTTGTTGCATGCAAAACCGTACCTTTACTTATCTCCTGAAGTGCCTTTAAAGCAACTAAAATTTTTGACCCAAGGAAAGCGTGTTGGATGTACGATGATATTCATCATTTTGGCTGTTGTCAGGCTTTGATATCTTTTCTTGCCATTACAAATACTCACTTTTTATTTTCGTCTCACTAGGTTGATAAACTATTTAGATGTTGCTGGAAACCCATAGAATATTCTCCCGTTACTTCTGCCGTGCGGATGTAATGCAAGGGTTGATAAGCAATTTCAGCTGTTAAATGTGACTGTGCTAAAATCGAATAATGTCAAAATATTCGCACTTGTTTGCAAACAGGACAAAGTTTGCTATTTCATAACCGCATGAAGACCGAAAATACCTAGAGTTTTTGCGTAGCAGTTGTGTTTCCGGGGATATTGCCACCTGATAAAAGCTGACTCGACTGCCAGTTGCACTGTGTTTTACTAAGATTGTTTTTCGAAATACGGTCTGTGCATGTTACTCTACTCCCAATCTGGTTCATGAAATATTCCAGTGATTTTATACAATCATATTTGAATGACCAAAGTTGTTCTATTATCTGTTTTGGTCATCCTTTTATTGAGAAGACAAAGCATCTGTGAGGATGACAAAATGGGAGGGGTTTTTTACTGAGACTGACCTGCTACAAAAAACGTGATATTATGCGGAGAAAATCGTCGTTCTTTGTTTCATCTTGTAGATGGCTTGGAGCTTTTTGGTTCGATGAAGAAACGCTTCACCAATAAGTGCTAATCGAGCTAAATGTAACCAAGAAATCGCTATCCACTTAGACCGCAGCAGAAAGAATCCCGTTATAAGTAAATCACGCAAACATGATAAAACCTGGATGCTGTAAGATGAAAAATGACGTTTTACGTGAGGAATTGATAGAGAAATTATTTAACGCAAAAACATGTCTAAAAGCAAATGTGTACTAAGAGGACGGCATATGACTGATGCAATTTGGGGCAACCGATACAAATTTCACGGTCTACTTTTAATTCTCTTTCAAAGCGGCAATTTCTAGAAAATCAGACATGTAATGCTCGGTTACCTAATTGCGATTTTATCCAATAATGTATCGCGCAAAGCACATCTGTGTAGGACGAGGTATCTTAGTCATAATTATTCGGTTGAATATTATTCAAAAATGGCACGCATCACTTAATCATTCTCGTAAGTGAGACTACCAGTGAATACGGGCAAAAATTTGTCATCTGATTATAATTTTCCTAAATCAGTTTTATTCTGTTTTTGGTGTAATCTGTAATCTGAGTCGGAAATCCGAAATACATATCTTTCGTAACGCAAGTCTTGAAATCGGTGCACACATGGAATAAGCACAATAGTGCATTTTCCGATGTTGCAAGGCAGGGTTATCCCTTCCAAAGACAAACAACGGACGGGCTTGCTCAAACTCTTTCCTGCTGAAAGACATCACCTTCAGGGAGGTAGATGATCAAAAGGAATTGGACACGTATTTAGTATCATTTTCAGCACGGACTATGATAAAAATATCTTTCAACAAAAGCAAGCTGAAGCAAACTTAACCAGAAAACCCCTTTATCGACAAAACAACCCTAAGAACAGCTGAATATGACTAGTGAGCGAAATGCTTGATGTTATCATGCATCATCTCACAGTTAATGAAGATTCAATACGAAGACGGCTGCCTAGCACAAAAGTCATCGTTCACCTAGTCAGTGTCTGGTCCGTATTCACTGGGGAACAATTTCGACGGCTTAGTATGAGACGGATATCCTCGTATCCCCAGGCGGCTGAAGTCTTTGCATTGTTGCTAACTGACCTAAATAAGTCTTGCTCACCACAATGAGAACTTACTAAACTCTAGTGGTTCCAACTTATTCCATTACACGGTTGCGCGTGATTACCGCAAAAGAGACGCACCCCTCAACGATGGCCAACAATCAAACCCCGAGACTCGATTGGAGAAACGCGTAGGGTCCTAATGGGTCAGGTGTGCTAACGAGCTAGAAAAGTGTATAGCCATTTTTGATTGAGAAATTAAATTTTCAAATATATTTGAGCCGAAAATGTTTCTGTTTTGGGGGGTAGAATCCCAAGGAAAGTGTTTCTTCTACGGTTCTGCGGTTTATAAAGATAAAGTTCTTTTACACTATATAAACTCTTCTTGCAGAGGGGTTACTGTAATCAGGGAGGTGATTATCTTGGGGGGGGGGGGATAAAGCATATTTCGCTATAAGCAGTAGCGAGCACAGAATCTGAACTAAGGCACGATGAAGTTATCACAAGGAAAAACGTGGAAAATTACCCTTCAGTCTTGCAGAGGAAAAATAAGGAATCTTGATGTAATCAATCGATGGCTTATCAGAATTTACGTAGTGATAGTTGCACAAGCCAATACTTTTAGCGCACAAAAGCGGAGAAAAGAATTGAAATGATTCATAGAATTTCCAGTGGTCAAATGACGGTCCAGTATGTGACCATCAAATTCTACTGAACCACAGAAGACAGATTCATAGGTAGATAGATAGATAGATAAATAGATGGATGATTGATTGGTTGATTGATTGATTGGTTGATTGATTGATTGATTGATTGATTGATGGACAGATACAGAATACGACGTAACACATGAGCATATACGAGATACATCAGCAACAGCTTATATATCTTCACAGTTTGTGTGAACTATTATGCAATTCTTTGCTACCAGAAAGGGACGATAAAATTTTCCTTCTTTGTCAGTATGGTTCACACCGGAAGGTTCACGTCCACCTTTTAGACCCACAAGCCATCGGCTGTGCTATATGACTTGCAGTCAGGAATAATTGCGTATGCATTTTCCATCATTATTTGTTACGTCGAAATAGCTGCCAGGTCCAATTGTGTTCATAATGAATGCTTAGTCGATACTGTATGGCAAATCGTTCTTCGTTGTCATTCAGTATTATTCAGTCAATCTGACAGAGCTATCAAAAAACAATAAAAATATGTGAATACCACGATCAACTGGTGCTCCATGTGAGGGTCAGGCTTTCCACAAAGGTGAATAAAAATGAGGACATTACTGGTTGCTGAGTTTATCCGAGCGTACAGAATCTGGGTTGAGGTACATGCTGGGTATGTCGCCTGGATTATCGAAAAGTGATCTGTGAACAAGTTGAACGGATTGCATGACATGACTTTCAGTCGCCAGCCTATGTGAAAGCCAGGCATGTGATAGGTAGTGAATATTTTGTAGATGAGACGGAATAATGGGAGGATGAAATGACTCCCTGTCAGTCTTCTTTTTGACGTCAAGTTGCTAGCAGAAACTTCCGTGGAAAAAGGGAGGAGAGCATTTGTACCATAAGTAAAAACAATGGCAGTATCTAATTCTCTGATGTTCAATTACTTTTTGAAATGGTATGGTTTTTAAATCTCAACAACATTTATAGCTGTTCGATTTTTAATGGCACCGCAGATATTTCCATTATATTTTTATTGCTTTGGGTGAACTACGTGGTTGGATTTCCGAGAATCTCAGAGAATATTTCTTTGACGGAAGAGTTGTATAGAAGAAATATATATCGTATTTCATTCATTTAAGAAAGCGTATCAGTTGGATATCCAAAGATAAGACAAATACAATTCTGTTGGATGACTTAGTTCAAATTGCTTTCACACTGTCCAGTAAATTTTCTTATTCAATATATTTGCAAAAGATTAATCATGAGGGATGCCAATAACGGCTTTCATCACATTTTTGTTCAAATACCTTACTTTCAGTCTAAATAAACCAAATAACTTACCCCTGGGTTTTTACTTTCTCAGTAATCTCATAATCTAAACTTTTATTCTACCCTTATAAAAAATTAGCTAAGAAAAAGAAAAAGGAAGGACCATTTTCCTCTCTCTGTAAACAAGTAAGCAGGCTTCAGATGGTGAAAATGAATTAATAATATGTCAATATCATGATAACAGTTTGTCTCAGCTAAAGGATGATATTCATAAGCTACTCTAGTTGCGGATGATCTCTATATCCAGGAATACATATATTTATAAGGTGAAGAAAACGATAATTTGCTCACCAACCTAGGCTTTGGTCTTCGTATCGACAGAAAAGATCATGCACCTTTACACCGTTTATTATTACTGATGCAATTCCGGAGGAGTTTTGCTTGAAATTCCGACAATATTGGATAAATCTTTAGTTGGGAATTACAAGTATTGAATTTCGATACGAGTAGTATGGCATTGTATCTGGATGACAGGATTAAATTCGCCCGGAAGTACACGACCGGTTTTGCGGTTATTGCCGCTCATCAGGTATGCGTACTCGGTACTCTTCCTCTCAATCATCCCTATACTTGGCACTCCACAGTTGGTCTACACCTGGAATCTCATTTGAATCGAATGGAGTGTGCATGGACAGGGAGTCCAATTTTTAGAATTACGCTGTGATTTTTCCAAATTTCAGAATGATCCCAAGTATGGATTTCCCGGTAGTATACTTTCGGTGGAATTTTGTTCTTTCATCCTGGCACCATGCCATGCTGCTCATATCGAAGATCAATACTTGGGACCATTTGTCCTCGTTCTAATGGTCAGCCGTGTTAACCGAGGAATTAACTTTTGAAGGATCACGGTGTGATTCTAAAAATAGGCTGCTCTACTATGCACGCTCCATTCGATTCAAATGAAATTACAGCTGTAAAAGTACTGATTTTCACACTAATCAAGTCACCCATATATCTGCTGAAGTTCAGAAAAAGGAGAGTTACTCATTCCATCAAAGAGAAAATGATGGAGAATGTCCATTACTACTTGTTCAATGGGTAGATGTAAACAAAATGTAAGTTCTCATCTCGTCCAGACCGAGTGAGATTACGAAACTGGTCCGCTTTCTGTTTCGTTGTATTTTTCATTCAGCCAGAAACAATCAAATTCTTTCTGGGGTGAATATTTCCTTTTTATATGCAGTAGTTACGATGTTTCCTTTGGGCTTTTGCTTCCCATTTTTGAAAACTCCAGTGCAAAAGAAAAAGAGGCAAAACTTCAGGAACGTGACGTGCAAATTTTGGGTTTGTTATTTCCAACTCCATCTAAATAATATCCGCCTATCTTTTCAAAAAAAACGTTCACTTATGGGCTTCACACCGATTTCACTTTATGAACATGTACATCTGATTGAGAGAATCAATCCTCGCACGGTCTCAAGTGATTGCTGCGTACGCTTTTAAAATTATTAATATAGCTTCGCTATTGATTCACTGTCAACATGGAACCGAATCGGGCTGAATTGTAGATTTTATTTTTATTAATTATTCAACTTTTCTGTTCCTTGAGCAATAAAAAGCGCCAGTGGTAAGGAGTGCTGTAGTATTCATAAACGTATGAATATGCAAGTTATGGATAACGAGTTATAGCAACAGACATTTTCTATTTTTGAAAAAAATATAGTATTTCAGTGATCCGACACAATGTATCCTTCCATAGACATTAAAAACTTTCACTTTTCCCCTTCGAAGTTTTATTGAAAGCTTTTTTCATGAGATAACACGTCTCACATAAAGGATAGCGGAATTGTTATGAACGCAATCACACCACCTAAATGTTGCTTAAAGCTTACATCTCCAAGTGTGGCGAATGATTATTACGATCGACTTTCATGTTGCTTGTCACTATTATCCATCCGGTGGTCGATATGTAAATTAGTCCGTTTTGTGATTCAGTCATGTCTGTTTGCCGTCTCACTGAGTGTTCCATACCCATGCGCACGCACGCGTGCACACACACACACACACACACACACACACACACACACACTCACGTACACACACAAATTTAGATCGCGTTTCCTGTTGTTGCACATCAACGTAGCAAAAGAAGTCCGAAAAGTGGGTCGTTTCTTGCGATTGCTCATATCGTTCAAGCTCATTGACAATTCAGCCATTGATTGTATCTCTCAACCAATCCATGTTCAAACAATTCCACTTAGAAAATTTTTACCGAGTTTAATTACTGGGATCAGAACCAACTGAACTAATCGGTGGTCAGGGTAAGAGTCCAAGTAACTCTTCCAGAATATTCTGGCACGTAGAGAAATTAGCATTTTTGTCAAAATCACCTTCCTCGATGATACATAAACGGATTAATGTTTTAGAGATAGCCATTTGGTATGCCTGAAGCAACTTATTTATCTTTGGTGAAATATTTGGTAACTGACTTTAACGGCTTTATAAATTTTACCTCGATACCTTTGAATCCTCAGAGCCTCTCACTTCTCCTTTTGTTTTCAGTTCAGTTCTGTGACTTCAACCATCATTCTCACAATTATATGCTGTGCATTTCTTTTTTAACATGAAGCCTCTTCGTGTCAAGAGGAAAGTAGATAAAAATATTACGTGGAAAAGAACAGAAAAGAGTATTAATTGTATCACCACACAGTAACTGAAGAACTACACTATGGCAACATTGACCTTCAACAGAGCAAGCGATCAATTAAATATACCACCCTCATACGCATATATATATATATATATATATATATATATATATATATATATATATATATATATATATATGAGAGCAAGATTAAGAGTCAATGACAACAGCTGTTTGCACTATGGTGAAGTTGTTCTGACGTACCCATGGGCGCATGAAAACAGAATAATAGGTGGAAATCACGAAGCCGAACAGAGAGCCCGATTGCAACTGCACCACTGATCGCTTCACCTAGCCATATCACTCATTGTCTTTAATCGTTCAGTAGGCCAGCCTAGTCGACCCTGATGCGGAAGTTTCACTCTGCGCGCTTAGTTAAGCCCACTAGTCAAGATTTTCATACCAAACGCACTGACGGCCTTTGACTACCTTCTGGTCTCCACGCGTCTCAAGTAACAGCCTAGGTAGACGAAGTCGATGAATGATCACGCGTAATACATGTGCCAGCCTCATTGATATGTTGAGATTCCATACTTATTCCAGTGACTGACCCCTTGTTCCCAACACCCTTTGCCCTACTTCAACAATGCGGATACAGTGTTCCCACAATATTCGAGCAATACTACGGATATATCAACACTCAGAAACCTACAGTCTTAGCGAATCTCTGTCAGTAACGGCAATGTTTCCGAACAGCACAAAAGAACGCATCGACTCCAGAAATGTACACTCCAACCGGGAAAACAACTGAATCTCAAGCCGGCGTCAAAGATAACTGTGTGCAAACGCTAAACACGTATTCTGTGAGAGTGAAGACAATTCTTATATATAATCACTTGGTGGGATGTAAAGGCCTAGGTACTAAAACTTAACTGACGTATCTAAGTGCGAAATTTCAATATCACCTCTTCTTTTGACAAAAAGTTTGCGGCCTAAATGCCAAGCTGAGTGATCAGAAGCAGTCGATTGTATCTACATTAGTCATGGCTGCCTCTGTCTGGACAACGTTTGATGTTGACTCAACTCTGTCCTGCAGCAGCGTTTGTTAATCCAAAGATTCGAAGAGCATCCCAAACTTTGTCACAATTTTGTTTAGGCTATGTTGAAAAAACTTACGACTCGCTTGGATCTTCACACAGAAGTTCAATATCATTTGTATATTACAAACCAGGGAGTTGACTACCTGAGCAGAGATCGAAGCTGCTATTTTTCCATCAGGGTAGAGCTATCAGATGAACAGTTTTATTGCAAAGTTGATAAAAAAGTTGACGAAGGACAACTTTGACGAACAACACTTCTCGTCGTGAACTCGTGCCAATGACAGCCTTAAGCATGGATTCGGCTTCGGCTTATTACGTAAGAGAATCAGAAAAGAAAAATACATTTCTCTGGTACAACCTTCATGGATGAGCCGCGCCAGAGAACTGCTGGGTTGATGAGTCGAATGCCTCTTTCGGATCAAGAGAGAAAGAAGCTGTGATCATACGGAAGGTGTTCCTGTGCCCTCACTTTTGTTAAATCAAACTGTAAAGGTTATGAATATTTGCAGTAGATGCTGGTTTCTCTATTCCTTTACATTTCTCAATCCACTACTGCACGCAGTCATTTATCAAACTCATTGAATGCGGTATCTGGAGGGGAAAACCTGAAGGCATCTCACTGAGCAACAGATTTCTAGTTCATCCATTGTCTGGAGATCCACTTTAACGGAATTCTTGAATGACATTGGTAACAGCATAGAAGGCTTTGTAGATTTACTGGCAAAGTCCAACTGGATTCTGAGCATTTAGCTGTATAGAAACCACATAGAAAGTTCCGTTTGGAATGCAAATCGTTGGTTACCATCCAGCAGCATGTGTGAAACACGTGGCTTCACTTTTAGCTCAAAAGCAATCTTCCATCCTCCATTTATTTGTGCCATTGATGAACAATGACTGTATGGCAAGTACGAGTCTGAGGCTGAGAAAAAGTACGAGGATGCCACGTGAGTTCACGCCACTTCTGGTAGTTCAAGCTATACAGAAACAGTTTGTGATCAAAGAACTGCCAGAGGAGACGATCACCGTTATCACTGTGATAGATATTCTGGTTTTCCGTATGAGATCTGACTGTAGACGTTATATCTCGTCTTTGCTGGTGTTTTTATTATTGACCCATTCCTCATACTCAGTCCCAAACTCCGCAAAACCAACGGAGGGAGCGGAAAGTGGACAGGGCAACTTTTTTGCTGGGGGTCGCCCAGCCCTCGCGGGCAATAGCTGCCTAGTGCGAAGCAAATGACAATGACTTCTCCATTGCTGAGAGGAAACCCAGGCGCTCCATACCAATGCTTATCCAGTGGACGTTTTTGACTCGTTAACAGTTTCTCTCAGTGTTTTTTTGCAGCAGTGTCCTCTCCAGAGCAGTAGTGACTAGGACAAGATTTAGCCCGTTAACTAGAGCAGATAGACTAGACAATGTATAGGCTCTAAACATTCACTTGCCAAACGTGAGGGCATCCCCCACTTGGGGCAAAATCTGGTGTGGCTCCCTGTGACACAGAGGCGCGCAAGCCATCCCACCACGTCAAAGTGCAGTCTCGTCATCATGTTGTTCCTAAGAGGACGAAATGATGAAAAAAGAGCTACTTAAGCGAATTTTATTCCCTGGCCAAGCATTCTGTCACTCGTTTTGTTACGGTTTTTTAGTTGTAGTTCCCCGAAAGCAAAAGTAATCGTTTTGCAATTTAACCCACTTTGAGTTGTACATTTATAGCTTGCGTTATAGTTAACGGCTTACTTTCAGCCAAAAGCGTCATGCACGTTAAGCCTCATTTGGAAAACCGTGACTTCTATTCAGCTTCGATCTTCTGTCCTACACCGTAGACTTTTGTTCCGATCAGTTGGACCTGAATGCTTTACTTATTTGGTCTTCGATATTATTTGTTTGCTATAAATCACTTACTTGGGTAACAAAATTATCGGCTCATAGCAAACTATTCATCTACTCCATTTTAAACCAGCCGTTATTTGTTTGGATAGTACCATCGCCTGGTTAGCATACCTTGATTCAGTTCGTCTCGTTTAGTCTCTATTACGTCATCATATTTGTTGTCGCTTCATAGTCCATTATGTGTTCGAGTAATACTCACTTTACACAATGAGTGGCCTGCTCCACCGCACTAGCCGACACATTCGGGTATACAGCCGTGGTTCTTTTGTAATCCTCTGCGCTGATTTTCTGGTTCAGATGGTCACTCGAGGGATAGATGTGTCAATTACTTGGGATAAATATGAAGCGTAGACGGAATGCACCAGAGTTGCTCCAAAAGCACGGAAAACTCCCAAACACTGAAAAGCCACGGACCCCAACAGATGGGGAACTATAGTTCCGGACTAAGTACTATTCTACTGTAAAGTTCAAATATACTGACTCTATTTGGATGTCGACAAATAAACATTTGCCAGATCACGGGTCTTCAAATTTTTAGTGGAGGACATTTCACCAGGCACTCATTTCATTGAGGTAAACTGGATATTTTGGAATGTGAACATTTGTAGTTACTCCGGTAAGTAAATTTTCAATTGAATTACGGAAAAATTACTCAACAAAGTTATAGCCGTGAAGGTCAACACAAAAATCTCGTTCTTTTATTCATTCTACAAGAATCCCGAACAAATGAAAAAGGAAAAGCTTGTTTTTCTAGTCGGGGATTGAGTAGGTAATGCGTTTGCCTGAAGAAAGTTCAGGATACGACTGTCTGATGAAGAAGACAGCGAGACTCAAAGTTCTTCGGAAATGAACTGAGTTTTTACAACTTATTTAGGCCTTCACCAGTAGTTATTGATAATGTTTCCAAAAACACACCATTTCCTTCGGTAATTTTAACTCAGATATTACAGAAAAGTTTTAATAAAAGACCACGTTTATTTGGCAGTGGCGTCTAGCAGGTGTAACTACAAAAATGATTTGCTTGTGTGTTTGTTTGTTTGTTTTGTTTTCCCGCGGGCATGTAGGCTAAGTTGATAAGTCACGCTGTTCATGTGCGAGATTATCGTTTGCTGTTTATTGTTGATGCAAACGAGCTTTTCGTTTGCAGTTTAGTCAGTCAATTTATCATTGTCCGACTGGTTGATTCCAAAGGAACCACCTTCTTCTGGGTTAGTCACAGACGATCCCGAGAAGGATGACACCACGGTCAAAGTTGGACTGTTTTCAAATATAATGTGACTTTTCAGGGGAAAGATAAATTCTGATGGCTTCGGTTATACAGTGCATTCACGCAAAAATTGCTCAAGCCTAGCTTGGACGTAGGAGAGCACATGTCGGATTTCCAATTTTTGATAATATCAATTCAACAACTGACGGGATTTGTGTTGTCAGTTTTGCGTGCATTGACCTCAGTCCCCGTTTCTCGCATTTCATCACAAGCCCTCGGATAGTATGGTTAGGCAGAATATTCTGAATCTTGCCCCGATGATAGATCAGTCGAGAAAATCTTCAATCCAGTCAGCTTCGTGAGCCTTATCTCATACCATGAAGTCTGCCGATATTCTTTCTCCCTCAGTGTCGTTCACTACTGCGTCATTGAAATTTGTAAGTTTGTAGCCTTAGGAAAAAGATACTGACGGTTCAAGTTCTTTAGATAGGAAGT
This sequence comes from Fasciola hepatica, assembly GCA_948099385.1. Lineage (NCBI taxonomy): Eukaryota > Metazoa > Platyhelminthes > Trematoda > Plagiorchiida > Fasciolidae > Fasciola > Fasciola hepatica. Next base: position 2,163,017 of record CANUEZ040000060.1, on the reverse strand, counting down.
AGGGCCAGAGGCAAACAACTGTCGTGAATAAACCGTTGCAATGAATGGGGCATTTTCCGGAGTAGAAAGAGGAACCTACAGTGGAAGGTTGGCGAAAACTGTGTAACACCAGGGGACAGATCTATACCTTATGATTGCTTATCCACATGGTTTCTTCCATTGCGTGTGCTTTTGCTGCAGATGTTCCTTTGTGGTGGGGCACCCTTTGTGGGTCCGAAATCCGTTCACATTCAGACGCGCCGTTGTGCTTGGATCGCGACCCAGAATAAACCGGGAAATTTGAGCAGAATTTGGGAACTTCTTCTTTGGCAATAAAATATATGGGAATAACCACAGCTCATAGTCAGATATGCTGTCACCTGGTGGCTCCGATCAAGAAAAGTAGACACATCTGGGTGCTGCTCTTTGTCTGGTCTTTTGGCTTAGTTTCTTGTGCAGTCATTGGTAATATTTGTGTCTCCGTAGAAATTTTACAGACTTAGTGTGTCGCTTTCGGAAGTCGGTGAATCCTGCTGGCCTCCATATCAAATACAAGGACAGCGCACTGTTTCTTTTTTGCCCGAAATTTAGAATAAACTAGCAACCACATTCAGATCGTGTAGTAGTGAAAAGGAATTTGGAAACATTTGACGATTATGCTGTCCTTCGCTTGTACAAATGTGAAAATCTGTGACAAGCTAACATTTATGCACGGGGTATGCAACATTCTGCAGTCCATGAAGTCGTGCTTTATTACGCAGCAGATTTCTTGACTTAAAATAACTTCCGACCTGACGGACTGGAAACATTTGCTTTTCGGATTCCGATAACTTCCTCGTTCTTTGTAGTGTCTTCGACAACTCTGACTACATGAGGCGCTGTTTGGATTGAAGAGATTTGCATCAGTCGGTGTAATGAGATGTGCTATCTAAAAGGTAACTTATTCAGTTTACTTGGTACTTTCTTATCAAACATCACCTTTTTCAACCCTACAGGTTTCACTGTTGTTCATGTGATGTAAATCATCAACCAAAAGATAGACAATGCACCTCGAGTTCCATCGAGACTGCACCATGCGGTCAACACTTTGGACCGATAGTGGTGGCCTAAAGTCGACCAAAAGCTAGGACTACTCAGTTAGCTTTATTAGTCTTCGAACTAACGTAAACGGATTTGCTGGGAAAACAACCCCCAGGATATACGTGTTGCCTTCTGGATAATCCGTTTCTATCACACAGTAGATAATATCAATGTCCAAGTTGAATGTGCTGGTTATTTGCCAGCTGCCTCTTGTTGTAACGCTGTGCTTTGTATGAACATTAGGAAAAACGTCTATTTTTTAGCAGAAGTTTTACAAACAAAGCATTTCGAGTGAAGGTATACGCGTTGAGCTCGCATTATGTTATCTCATTCTTTCTTACCAATTGGTGACATTTCCATGCTTAAAAGGGCCCCTTCTGTGAAGTAGCTAAGGTAAAATGGATTTCCGAACCGCTACGCACCAATGAAGTTGTCATTTAGACCATTTAGTCCACTTTAACCATGGACTACGATTTTTTCTATTGAGTCAAGAAATTACACAGCTTTCTGCAAATATGTTTCATCCCTGTCATTTTTCCTTCGAGACATACAAAGGGGTTGACACTACCAAAGAAAAGTCTTTTTAATCATTTATTTGCTTCATTTTGTTACATAGTAATAGTACAATACTTTAGGAAGGAGGTCATGGCCCCTTTCAAAGGTGTCATCTGGGAAGTGACCGGTGCAGCGCGGAGATTCGAATCCTGGACTGAAGCGGTCAGAGCCTACTGTGATGACCGTCTGACCACCACCGGCCTTAATCACCAAACAAAATTCTTCACTCGTGCACTTCACATTTGTGTCCGTAATTATAATTTCAATGCTTGATATCTCACCGATTTTAGACCCTAGAACTTCATACAAAATTATCATTGCAAGTAAGGTCACAGTTTAAGCAGCTATGCAACACATCCTACCTAATGTCAAACCGTAACAAATCGCATGATTTTTATCATTTTCAATGTTTTGTTAGGAAGCTGTGAAAAGTGTACAAAACTAAAAATTGGACCACGAATTTTGAGAATAATTTTACTAATTCATTCTTCGTGGGATCTTGAATAATTCGTGGTTTGAAATGAAGAGAAATGTCTTGAACAAATCAGTTTCAATCAACTTTTGACAATCTTTACACTAAGGATACGAACTCAGCTTGTGAATAATCATTATATATCTCAGTAACTGAATAAATAGAGGTACACATAAGAACAGCAATTCTTCTAAATTTTGCTTTTGAATGAAGCAGTGTTGTCCCTGCTTTTCTCCAATAAATTGTCTTTGGGATGCACTGATAATCCGGCAAAGCAAAAAGTGCGACGCCAGCGTCACCTCTCATCTCCGTTTGAGGTAATCCTAAACAAAGGAACGTGACGCTTTTACGTAAGCACACAACAGTATAGCCATCGTGAAGAGAATTTGTTATAAAAAATACTCACTTAAAACTGGTAGGCGTCATTATTTCAGGCAAACAGATGCATGTGGATTTCGAACAATAATGGGGGGAATGTAGTACAGGGAGTCTCCTAGCAATTACAAAGAATTATACAAAAAAGTGAACGAAACCTTGTTGGTTTGTAGTTTTGATAAAGCATCACATTGTATAGTAAAAATGTCAAGGGAAGTAAGATTCTCACTGCTTTGTTAGATGAGTGAAAACGGGTGAGTAGTCCACACGTGATCACAAAAGAATTGCTAAGCAAAGAGAACCTGGCGTCGAGACCCGTAATGGGATATTTTGACCCGAATTTTCAATGCCTCTTTCGCAAAAGCACATCGTAATGCAGGTGAGGAAATTCCTATGTTCACTCTGTGAACGTCAGAAGAGAAGGATTATAGATGATCTTCCGTAGCTTTTCAAATGCGTCTCCTCTGGTTCATTCCCCGTGGATTATCACATTCAAAGCATCACTGAACAGCACTTCCCTCTCCGTTAGTAACAAATCTATAGACCGAATTCATTTATTCAATATTTAGACCAAATATGTGTGGCCGATAGTAGGTAATACACAATAGTTTGTAGTATATCCCAGCCGGTTTTCCTCTGCTTGATACACGTTCAAACTCAGTAGTGGATGGGTAACGATGCACAATTTCATAATAAACTTCCGTCAACCCATAGTGGCCGGATGGCACAGACTACGGGCAAGTATTCTGAGATACAGTGTGGTATTTAGTGCCACAAGTCCCATTAAAGGTTGAGTAAAAAACATAGGGTCATGATATCTACAGAAAACAAACTGGCCGTGGACTTGAGAAGTTCCAATAATGAATGAAGCCTTGTAATTGCTCGCAGTCTTATTACAATGAAGAGCACTCCCGGATATCACTGACACACCATGTGAAATAACCAGTTTCATATCGCAAGAACTTCTGATAAGACACAATGAGAGTTTTCAGTATCTGTTTGAACAATACATGCAAATGGCTTAAATATAAATCCCTGCAACTCCTGTGCAGTGCTTGCATTCTGTCTTCCAAGAGACACCTAATGTTTGTGCTACTATCGCACTTTGTGATAACCACTAAACACGTACGTGCTATACACCTGCTTACAAAATACTACGTCTAACGACTGTTAAGGAGCTTCTACCAAACAGAAGCGAACAACCAAGAGATCATTTTATACTGTTCCAAAAACAAATTAGTCAGAAATTGACGACGCCAAAGCAGTTCACAACTCGAGTTAGGGAATGGAGATCCCCGATTAAAAAATGGTCAACCCTTTTGATCACTAGTGGTACACATAATCGTCAGACTGTGGGAGCTTTCGTTAGCAGCAATATTTTACTACAAATGATGCACTACGCACTGTTGAGCTCCAAAGAGATATCGATTGAGAAAGTGCTGATAAGCAAGTTGTGATTATATAGTCTAATCATAATTCATGAGCTGTTTTTGCTGAAAATTTGAACAATGGAATGGTTTGCACGTTTTCACGAAGATAGAATGAGAGAAAAAGGGACCGAAATTCACTTCGCCTAGTCGGTAATAAGAATGAGCGCAAATGTTGTTTTCCAGTGATTTTGCTCGTTCGTGGGACCAGAGTGGAACCGTACTGATTATCATCTTGATGAGCTGAACGCCTCGAAAATGGGTAGGATGTGCAGTTGGCAACGGATTCTGCAATATATGGAGCACAGTGGCTAGCACGCACGAAATCAACAGACATGCAGCCTTCAAGGACGAGTAGACTGGGGGGATCGAATATACTTTTACAGAAGTCAATCTTTTTGGAAATAAACAACCTACTCAAGTTATAATAAATAAGTTTTCAAAGATCAGGATAGTGATGATCCGTTTCAAGCGTAAAACGCATTGGGCCCGGACCTGGTTCAGCGAGGCGTTTTCATTTTTATCATTCTGGAAATATGAATCAGAAATTATCTACCATTACTAATCAATGTTTGAATTTCTCCCTCCGTAATGAACCTCTCGACGGTTGGTTCACAGGAAAAAGCGCAATCACATCCGTCATCAGGTCAAAAATATGATAAATTCCGAATTGAGGCTTATACAATGCCGTATTCTGAACATCTAACCATCATTGAGATTCCCTCAAAAATTTGGGAAGTAAAGTGCTCAATTTCAATGGGAGAACGATTATTTACTTCCGGTACGAAATCGATTCTAACTACCTTCTTCAGAAAGAAAATTATGCGGTAAATACCTAAAACTATTCCCGTATCAGGAGCAATCGGTAAGTTGCTCTCACTTGTAACCGTTGTCCTGGTAGTTTTTCATGATTTGAACTGGAATTATACGCGTTGTGTGGTTGTTGAATTTTCTTTCTAAACAACCAGGTTAAAATGACTTTCCTTTTGGAATCCTCTTGGAGGGAGAACAAATTGAAATAGTATAAATCACAAGTAGAAAGCAATTTTTTCAAATAATAAAAAATAAGCTGGACAAACGTTTCTCTTTGTAAGTTCAAACAGACAGATGAGTACAAAATCCTCTATCAGTAAACGATATAGGCCAATGAATGAATTGAAAGAAATCACTTTCATGAAAAGAACTGTTAGAATACTGTACTGTTGTATACTTTTCTAAGCACACTTAAAAGCCCCATGGATGTGAATGTGAGACTAATACGGCGCTAGATAAATAAGTGGCATAGATATTTGATGCAAAAAGATTGTGTGGCCGAACAGTATACCTGAATAAGTGTCTTCAGTATGCGTGAATTACAGATGCTGTTGGAATTTATTAACTGAAATATTCTCTTATAAATTAATTTCCCTTTTTTGAACTTTACTCGCCATATTATAACACAAAGCTGAAAAATACAACTCCATAGAACTTGACGTCAGTCACGTTAATTTCACCGCGATCAGCTGATGATTGGAATCGTGTGACCTTGTTTACCATGTCGAATTAGTTTGGAGTTCAAAAGTCAGAAATTAGTTGAAAGTTGTATATAACTTACTGGTAAACCGACGAAAGTAAAATTCACCAAAGGTGGTTTTTACCACGAAGGAATAAATGCTTATCCCACTAGTGCTTTTCTTTTTTACTCAGTTATCTGTCATGTTCCCAGCCACCTGTAAGAAGGAAAAAACGACGCAGACACGTGTGTGGAATTCTACGTTTTATAACAGTCCAGCCCACCGTGCATCATAGCCAGTTTGGGTATAAACTTCTCGTTTATTTTGGATGCCTGACCAGGATTTCAAGGCCGTTTGATTGTGGCCCACTAAGCATTCATTTCACTTTCGACACGCTGAAGAAACATTTACGCGAAACCGTAAGATTCCAACTATTTATTGAAGAGAAGAGGGATAGCATTACGCTAGTTCATCAAACGTTTTTTCATGTGATAAAACTGTCTACGGTTCTTCTTGTGAATTGCAGCATTTTTTCCCATTATTCATGTGTAAAGTGAAGCCGCAACAGGAACCGACGTGAAAGCGCGCCCATTCAACTAGGATAGTGGTGTAAGCTGCATTTGGATGAAAAAGTCACAGTTCAGTAAGCATATACTCTGGGAAATTGACAAAATTTCCTGTGCGCTTATGCAAAGAAGGATGTTGAAAAGTTGCCCTTCAACAGAGCAAAACACTGTATCGTAAGAACCACAGGGTTGGTTGGATACTGCAACTACGGAAATACCCAAATAGCCTAAAGGATCGATTTTTCCTTCCCAGTTATTTGAACGAACTGCGAACAGAGTTAGGGAGTTCCTAAATACGATGTACGGAGGAGAAAGCATGGTTTTCGTTACGCGCACGAAAAGACTGAAAACTCAGGATCGAATAGATTTCTTTGTTCGGTATTATGAACGTAGTCATCGCATCCTTCTCAACTCGTGTGCTTTTGAAAAACCTAAACACTTAAAAATGAACGAAAAACTGGAAACCCGAATTGAAATTCAGCATCCTAGAAAGTACGCGGTACATAACAATGAACTTAGATTCAGTAATTACCAGAAAAGACTAATCCGATCATGTTCAAAAAATTCCAACAAATAAATCACTCGATTATTTCCATAAAACAGACCTCAAATCCATCCATCTAAACTGTTCCACTCATTGGTATATCGCACGAATCTCTGCTTGCATTTATTAGGTTTTCCAATGAAGTTTGCAAAAATCTGAAGCATATAAAGATCTTGCATGTATATTGACTCAGTGAGTGTAGACAAAATTTCCTCGGAAGCACACGTTTACATACTACTCAGTATCAATGTAAGAGCTTGCACATGCAGCCTCGTTGTTCGCTGGGTTAGCAGTGACAAAGACACGAGTAACTATGAGAAATCGCAGTTGTGATTCATTTGTGGGCTCTTGAATGAAGAGTATCCATTCACACCTCAGTCGATTCAAATTAGATCCTAATGAACATATAACATCAGAGTGTACAAGTATGAGGACGAGTGGGAGAAAAGTACCGGGTAAGCATACCTGATGGGCGGCAACAACCGCGAAACCGGTTGCATGCTTCCGGGAAAATTTGGCCCACACGTTTACATACTCCTTATTATCATTACGTTACATATATATATATATATATATATATATATATATATATATACATATATACTGAAGTCTCAATGAGGATGACGTACAGGACGAATTGGGTTGGTCTACCATGAAACAAGCCTACCACTTTAACCCACTCCACTAAGGACCTCATCGAAAAACGGAAATATATTTGGAAAACCACTGAGGAAATTCAGCCTCCGATTTGGCGCGCTGGTTAAATTCACTATCTGATAAAAATAAATATGGGTGTCAACTCCCAAATTATATGTGGTTCACCCTTGAATGAATGCAACGCATAAGCGGAATGACTGAAAAATTCCCAATTAAGAGGAAAGGAAATAGGAAGTGATACTGATCGTGAACACAGCCTGTAACAACTGCATAATTACTAATGTGCTTCAGAGTGTGAGGAAATGGATATTTCCTGTGTCACAAATTCTTTTATATCTCAGGTAATCCAGTTTCAAAGAGCATTAGTTCCATTGAGGATCTATCGGTGTTGGAGACAAGCATACTCGACGAAACATTCATTCATGGTAAATGCGTTTTCATGCATCGACGAGGCTACTCTAGTGAGTAAAATCTAAACAGAACTAAGAACCACTTGCTAAACCGTAATCAAACAGCAAAGGACATTTTCACTTGATCTGAAATTTGAGATATTAGTCGATTTTTGACTGAAATAAAAAGGAAGTTACTTTTTATATTGTAATTGGTAAATAGGAGACAAAAGTGAAGTGGGTAACATCAGATGACAACTGACATTTGGAGAAGATAATTTCTTTCAAGAATCAGGCGGATATTCTGTTGTCCTTGTAATGACCGATGGCAGGTCGTGATAAAGTTAACTGTAATGGGTTTATTAGCAAGTGTCACATGAACAATAATTTTGAGGGTTTCATTGTTCAATTATCAAAGTCCAGTTGAAAATAAAACTCAACGAGTCTGTATGTGAATGAACGCACTGTCACGCAAGTCTAGCCAACAATTCACGTGTTCATTTGCCATTATTTATTTAGATACAATCACACGAGAGTCGAATGTTCACCTTCCTGTGTCTACCATAAATGATGCGTGCGACAGTAAAACACTGTTCTCTAAAATGGAATCTAACATCATCGGCAACAGATTAACTGTGATAACACTCGTTAATTTGCACATGGACGAGTTACTTATCAAGCGTAGAGTGAGACGAGGAACCAGCATCTCGGTGCTGAAAATGTTGGCAAGTGCGCAAGCAATGGAAACACCGAAGTGTTAGATTAGCTACTAGTATGATCCAAGGTGATATCATTTGTTTCATCTCGCATTTCACTCATCTTCTACATCATCATACAGAATAAAACAGCAGGTAGAGACCCACTGACCATAGCCTTTCTCGCCAAGTTTCAAGTGGAAATAGAAAGAACGAATATGCAAGGTGGACAGGAGTCGGACTTACAAGGATGGAAAAAGGAGAGAAAGCCCTGGTAGCCAGCACTGTACAAAAGTACATTATTCAGTCATTCTGATTGGGCAGAAAGTGACATCACCATCGCCACTGTTCACTGTTCGCTGTCATATCGTTCAGTGTCTCCAGCCAGCTGGTTGACGGATCTTTTGGATCCCAATCACGAAGATGTGAAGCAGCTAATCTTCCTAAGTTCGCTGTAAACTTTCTCATTCCCAGTTGCCACTTCGGCTATTGACCTCCATGTGGTTTCTTTCACTTTTAAGGAGGAACGGTAACAGGGCACGTTACGGTAGACGTGTGTCTGCCATACGGAACACGTGCCCCAACCAACAAAGTCCACTAAATTAGGTATGCTGTGATAGAACATTCTCTGAGTTAGTACCAAATATTCGCTTTGTGACCTCAGTATTGCTTACTCGGTCATTCTATCCAATCTTAGAAATACTACGCAAGCGTCGGTGGTCGGATACCTCAAGACGACGAATATCTTCCACACGCAGACTCCGTGTCTCATCACTATACAACAGAACTGGGCACATCTCCACGCGGCACACACTACCGTTCAGCTTCACGTAAATGTCAGGTAGGTACCACAAGTACTTCAGTTCAGCATACTCCAACCGAGCCTCGGATCTACACGTGCTCACCTCTATTGTTACGATCCAAATGGTTGTCACTTTTCTCTCTGTCTTAGATAACTGTCCTTCCCGAATCAGCTAATTTTTTAATATGTGACTGCTTGTTTTCTCCTACATTGGCTTACCTGCTCTCCAGTTAATTTCTTCGGCCCATTGAATGAAGAACTTATCATGATTTGAAATCCATGAAGCAAATCATAAAACACAGTGGCGTATTCGAAGATACACTTGCTGATGCTATCAACGATGTACATTTCGATGCTTATTGCCAGTTTCTTCGAGAATATTTTCAGACATACATCATCCTTTACTCAACAAGCTTCCAAACTTTATTACTACAACTTGTAATGGATGAAGGTCCAAATGTCTACTTGCTCGCAATTCAGCATATCACAATTCCGTGTTGCCGTATCATGCTCGCCTTTTTGTTCCAGCGAAATTCATCACAGACCTGCGGAATTGTTTAAGTGGATGAACATTACCACATTTTGTACGTATTTCCCTATTCCGTATTTTATATAAGTAAATATGGCTTGAACTTTGAAAATCCACCCCATCCGGTGCATGAAGCTTTTGCTGGCTTCACTTGACTTGAAAAACAGAAGCTTTGAAAAACCAAACCAGGAAAAATGACAAGAGTGCATTGTGACCAGTTATGTAACACAACGGTGCATAAATCTTTACATGATATGAGTAAGAACACGTACAGTCTTCAGGCGGGAGACAAAAAATGTAAACTTTCTCATGCTGTAAAATGTATCTTGTGTGATATCGGCCTACTTAAGATCTGATGAGATAAATTAACTGAGATATTTATAGGACCGCGCTTTTCCCAAGTGGGAATCGTTTATCATGTGTTTTGGAAAAGTTAGTTGTGATGTGGGTTCAAGATCAACTGGAAACATTACTTCTATGCACTTGTGATTAGGTCTCAAAAGAGCGGCGCAGGACTATTTCGTCATCGCAGGAATAGACTGTTATAGCTAGCTGGCACTAGCTCTGCTGCAAAATTCACAGCCAGCTACAACATCGCGTAAGTACAAAAAATAAAAACATGAGGTAATAGAGGAAATTTCATTCATACAGCAATTGAACAAAAATGGTGATTTGATAGCACCTTGCTATACAACAGGAATATTATGGATTGTAGAGGACTCACAATCATCAAGTGTGAACTGAGACCGGTTTGTGATACAGGTATTCCAAAATTGTAAATAATCGGGGATATACTTAGCTGATTTAGAAGCAATACTGGGGGAATTGGAAACTCCTTTGTAATCGAGTAGATAAGACGGATAAGGGCATCCCGAGTACAGCGCAGTTTTCCTTATTCAAATTTTCGTTCATCCCAAATAATAATAGGGGACATATGGTTGTCAATAATCATTCGTCCGAAAGCCTTGAGTAGGAATGAGCAGGACTGGATGTGATGAGACGAAATTTGCCTTTTTTCTTTGTTCCCTATTTGAGCGTTGCGAACTGGACTCCAGGAGTCAGCCTTAGGGCAGAAGTCGATCGAATATGGATGAGAACACGGGAGCCAAGTGAGGATTACAAGTTTCAAGATGGACAGTAATGAAGCCGTCGGCTCCGGAGAATTTATCTACGTCGACTGGAGAATTTCCCCGTTATTTTAGGGTTCCAGTTATTTTTCGTAATATATCAATTGTATTATTTTCTCGGACAAATAACCCATAAAGTCTCACGAAATCACGCGTCATGTAACTTTCTTGAGGGGCATGAACTTAGTATTTTCAGTCCGTTCGATAACTGGCAGGAAGAACTGTCTCTCAATATGGTATCATGATAAACTTTTTCTTCTTTGATGTAGGGTTTTGCAGTTTTACTACGGATTTCTTGTATAAACCGTATTTCAGATTAACAATGCGCGTATCGTTCTCAGTTCCCCAAAGCACATGATATCCAAAAAGAAATTTCAAATAGACTACGAAACATTTTCCAGAGCTGCCTTGCAATGCTTCTTTGCTATCATCGGGCTTGCGAACTAACTCTGACCAAATATATAAATGAATGACCGCAAGACAGAGCGAATTCTCTGAATTAAAACGGAGCAAATAATAAAACAGTAGTGTTCTATAAATAGAAGAAGCTTCCTGTGGTACTTCACTTTTGACTCAAAAAGTAACACGTCTCTTCAATAAATTATGCAAACGAAAACTCGGGGGAGTAGTGGCAAGCAAGATGCCATTTCGGAGACATAAGAGCAAGTTGTAATCTTTTGCTAACTGCAGCTTTTGAGTCCTGACTAAGCTATGATCCAAGACAACGTGTGGAGCTTACCCGCGTCTTCCAAGTGAGATTATCAAACTGGTCATTCTTCTCCCACAAGAGAGTTTACCTCCCTTTTTGTAGTGTTTCATTGACTTTATCACTTTATATTGTGTTGCTATAAGTAACAGTATCCCACAAAGCCCATCCCAGGAAGAGAGTAACCGTCTTTGAGAGTAATATAACAATAATACTCGCTAAAAATGAACACTTATTTTGTTTGACTCATCTCCATTTTTGACCTTGTAGAACACCACTGTCAACATAATCAGCAAACTAGAAAATCGACGGAATACCGTGTACCAGAATGGATTTATATCCGATTTGAGAGCCATTCCTTAAAGAGTATCGGATAATAATGTCTTTTCCTCCCAAAAGCTTCGGAGTTAATAAATAAACAAATGAAAACTAAATAAGAAAGGTGTCTACAAAGGACTTACAAAATGTGAAGCTAGTGCCAGCGCGAATGCTATTAATAAATAATAAGTCAATCACTGGGTACAATAGAACAAGGAAGATTGAGCGAGCTTGTTTAATTTGATTACAAACTAGAAAATCATGTGACAGAGAAACAATTGATGGTATGGGTTTCGCGAAAGACTGCATAGGCGACTAGTTATCACGTTATCATCTAGTGCTTCGCGTCAATAACAGTTATAGGTTAGTATGTTTTATCTTTCGCTCGCAGTTGCATAGATGGGCTTGATCTAGGACGGTTGCAATTGTCTCGTAATGGAAATATATATATATATATATATATATATATATATGCCCTTCTTATCTTTTGGTCCTGCCGGTCGGAAAGATATTACGTAAAGCTTTACACTGCTAGTTCTGCAGGGGTACGCACACAGCATGAGTTTTATTCGACAGGTAGGAGGATCACTTTGGTAGAAGCTGTGGAATCGAAATATCGCACATCAATAGCTATCTTTCACAAATGTCTAGTGCAGTTGGAAACAAATATCTCAACTGCGAACTTATTGACTAGTCAACTTTTTCTCCTCATGGAGACTGTCAGTTGCAACAACTCATCTAGTTTAGGTGGAAGCGATGTATCTAGATAAACAATGCCATGCATGAAAAGTAGATAAATTTTTTCTTGATCAAAGCAGGATTTCGAGAATTAGGCTGTCACTGACCAAGATTTAACACGTCGCATTGTCTATATAGCTATGGTTTGCAGTCATTGTTTGGATTTTGCAATTCCGTCACAAAAACGTGCCAATAGGTGCTGCAGTGATGATCGGTTGACGCCTAGTTCATCTCATGAAGTCTGGTACTCTAAAAGTTTGGTCTAACATCGTTCCCATCAGTATCGATACATCAGAAACACTTCAAAGTGATACTCGAACGTAAGCATATTGTGATCTTCCGTTCATTTCTAGATTTGATAATCCATGCATTGTGCGAAGAACTCTATCTTATAATTTCCTCAAAGAGTTCGGCACCTTTTATAGATGAATTATTGTTTACTCCCATAATTTATCCTGATGGAAAGCATCCAACCGTGAATGACCAAAAAATATATCCGGATGTCTTCATTCGATCTGGGAAGTTGAATATCTTACAGAACATCCTGAGGCAGTAAATTATTGCCTGGAAATTGCGTCACTTTCAGTGGTCTCTCTGAAGCTCACATTCTATCGGAACCATCAGTTATCAGGTTGTGGTAAAGTGGCATGATCTTATTCACTTTCCGCTGGAAACTCATTCGCTGGTCACATCAAGATGATCGTGACAGTCTAGCTAACTCCTCGAATAAACTTTAGGCATTTTACGAATGGAAAGGAATATGATATCGAAATGTGATATTATTTATTTGCATGGATAGCATTTTTGACGTATTTACCGGGTTTTAGAACTTGAAACTGGGTACCTTGGCCACTTCGAATGTGTCATGTCGTTTGAATAGTCACAGATATATCTACACAACTTATTGTGAATGGGAAGATGTTCATTGATTTTTCTATGAATATACGAAATTAAACCTTTGCGCTCTTCTCATTATTCAGGTTAAATGAAATGATACAAATACATTATTTTCGAAATGTTGCGTATTCTATGTGAAAGCGGTCCTCATTGCCATTAACTCAAAAGGCTTAACAGCCACGGACTTTCCAGTATGCTTGAAGTACAATTCAGAAGAATGAAATCTGGAGTAACAAGAATATGCTACAACTCATCCGCTTGTAAATTGAAAGTCTATTTGTCATCGGTCAGGAAAAATCCAACAATGAGCCAGAATATCGCCAGAAAAACATCTGATCGTGCAAATACGCTTAAAATACTAGTAATGCAAGGCCATACTTTTTTCATTCCGGATGGGCATCAGAGAAGAAGTGATACTGATGACTTGAACTTCAAGATACATTCAGGCAATATATTTAGAATAATGATACTGTTCAAAAGAAGAATAACGTTTTACAGAACATGCCACTGAATTCAAAAAGAGGGCAAAAGGTGGAAGAATATGCGAATTTCTACAACTTGGCATAATGTACATTTCAGAATCATATAAACCGCACAACCAATATGTTTCCGGAACGAGTGTTCTTAAGGCCTAAAAGCCAGACAGACCACTAAAGTGGTGGTTTCATCCGCGTGAGAAAAATCATCATTGCTTTTCCATGTCCATCGATTCCCAACTGCTGCTCAAACACTGTCGGCGTGATTTTGAGTAATACGCTCGGCTTAATACGAAACTAAAGGGGTTTTATCTCAGCAGCTAGCGTTTGTCAACGTCAAGTTATAATACACTCATTCCTCACCGTGTTCCTGATTTACTTCATGTTCGCATACCCTTGGACTGTCTAGTTAGACACGTTCTGAGTTGGGACACAACCGAAACAGTGACCTCTCCAATAGAATAGAATTCCAGGTGAAAGTGGCCAATGCGTATTGTCTACAAAGTGGTTCATAAAACGATTTCAGTGCTCATTTCATCATTTTTATAGCATGATATATCACTACATAGTTTCAGATGATGTGAAATCTTTATCCCTAATCTTTTTTGTTTATTTCGCAGAGTACATCAAGAAGGACATTGCGGCTAATCAGAGTATTCCAGTCGCGACCTTTAGTGGAATACAGTAATGGGATCTTCATTCCAAGTGTTCGCATCAAAATTCCTTTGCAGCGAGTCGGAGTCGAGCCCGCTTATCTAACCGACTCTCTTTCATCTGATCTATCGCGCAGCGGTAACGGTAGACAAAAGGAGGAATTTGTACTAAAATATATGTGCTGACTATTTTATTGGTAAATAACCTACTTGCAATGTAATATTTTCAATCAGTAGGTCATTGTATACGCCAGAAAGCCAATGACAACCTTCTCTATGTAGCAAACAAAATTTGTAATTCACTGAAAATATATTCAATGTTAGACATAAAAACACCAGTACGAAATCCTAACCCAAAGCATTCCTCTATCTCGCGTCAAGGAAGTGCCGTTTTTTCGTTATTTCCAACAAAATACGTCTCTCTTTAAAAATAAAATAATAAGTCCGATATTTAAATGAATCTTAATATGGGTTATTGTTTTAAATCCTGACGCCCGATGAATAACTGCATAATTCTGCCCTCTCAGCTTCATCAAAGTAGGTGCGAATTCCAAGAAACCTCGCAAGGATGAGTAGTTTCTACGCAATATGGCACTGAACTAGATCTCTCGGGTATGAGAAATAGTGTACATCACCTGTATTCACCTTAGTGGTGTTCAAAGAATTGTGAGATGAAACAATTGATATCAACTTGGATCATACTAGTAGCTAATCTAACACTTCGGTGTTTCCATTGCTTGCGCACTTGCCAACATTTTCAGCACCGAGATGCTGGTTCCTCGTCTCACTCTACGTTTGATAAGTAACTCGTCCATGTGCAAATTAACGAGTGTTATCACAGTTAATCTGTTGCCGATGATGTTAGATTCCATTTTAGAGAACAGTGTTTTACTGTCGCACGCATCATTTATGGTAGACACAGGAAGGTGAACATTCGACTCTCGTGTGATTGTATCTAAATAAATAATGGCAAATGAACACGTGAATTGTTGGCTAGACTTGCGTGACAGTGCGTTCATTCACATACAGACTCGTTGAGTTTTATTTTCAACTGGACTTTGATAATTGAACAATGAAACCCTCAAAATTATTGTTCATGTGACACTTGCTAATAAACCCATTACAGTTAACTTTATCACGACCTGCCATCGGTCATTACAAGGACAACAGAATATCCGCCTGATTCTTGAAAGAAATTATCTTCTCCAAATGTCAGTTGTCATCTGATGTTACCCACTTCACTTTTGTCTCCTATTTACCAATTACAATATAAAAAGTAACTTCCTTTTTATTTCAGTCAAAAATCGACTAATATCTCAAATTTCAGATCAAGTGAAAATGTCCTTTGCTGTTTGATTACGGTTTAGCAAGTGGTTCTTAGTTCTGTTTAGATTTTACTCACTAGAGTAGCCTCGTCGATGCATGAAAACGCATTTACCATGAATAAATGTTTTGTCTAGTATGCTTGTCTCCAATACCGATAGATCCTCAATGGAACTAATGCTCTTTGAAACTGGATTACCTGAGATATAAAAGAATTTGTGACACAGGAAATATCCATTTCCTCACACTCTGGAGCACATTAGTAATTATGCAGTTGTTACAGGTTTTGTTCACGATCAGTATCACTTCCTATTTCCTTTCCTCTTATTTGGGAATTTTTCAGTCATTCCGTTTATGCGTTGCATTCATTCGAGGGTGAACCACATATAATTTGGGAGTTGACACCCATATTTATTTTTATAAAATAGTGAATTTAACCAGCGTGCCAAATCGGAGGCTAAATTTCCTCAGTGGTTTCCCACTGAAGTCCAAATATATTTCCGTTTTTCGATGAGGTCCTTAGTGGAGTGGGTTAAAGTGGTAGGCTTGTTTCATAGTAGACCAACCGAATTCGTCCTATACGTCATCCTCATTGAGACTTCAGTATATATGTGGATATATATATATATATATATATATATATATATATATATATATATAATAAGGAGTATGTAAACGTGTGGGCCAAATTTCCCCGGAAGCATGCAACCGGTTTCGCGGTTGTTGCCGCTCATCAGGTATGCGTACCCGGTACTTTTCTGCCCACTCGTCCTCATACTTGTACACTACGATCTTATATGTTCATTAGGATCTAATTTGAATCGTCTGGAGTGTGAATGGATACTTATCATCGAGGAGCCCACAAATGAATCCCAACTTTGATTTCTCATAGTTACTCGTGTCTCGGTCACTGCTAACCCAACGAACAACGAGGCTGCATGTGCAAGCTCATACATTGATACTGAGTAGTATGTAAACGTGTGCTTCCGAGGAAATTTTGTCCACACTCAGTGAGTGAGTATACATGCAAGATCTTTATATGCTTCAGATTTTTGCAAACTTCATTGGAAAACCTAATAAATGCAAGCAGAGATTCGTGTGATATACCAATGAGTGGAACAGTTTAGATGGATGGATTTGAGGTCTGTTTTGTGGAAATATTCGAGTGATTTATTTGTTGGAATTTTTCGAACATGATCGGATTAGTCTTTTCTGGTAATTACTGAATCTAAGTTCATTGTTATGTTCCGCGTACTTTCTAGGACGCTGAATTTGAATTCGGGTTTCCATTTTTCGTTCATTTTTAAGTGTTTCGATATTTCAAAAGCACACGAGTTGACAAGGATGCAATGACTACTGCCGTAATGCAGAACACCAGTAAGAAAACCGTGGCTTCAATAGTTTCTGTTCATATACCGAATAATATTCACGAGTATTTTGTTTGTTTTGTGCATAGCATATTAAGTGCTATCTTTGACAAATGCTCACTGTTCTTGGATTTGAACTGAGGTATGTTATGTCAACCACAGAACACCAAGTTTGTTTATTGCCCGGATGCTTTCACGTACATTTGGTAAAATTAGAAAGTTGAATTTCATGACTGGTTTGTTTGCTTTTGTCTGATGTCTGGCTGTCAGTCACATTTAGTGACAGGATTTGACACCAAGCCAAATTCCTAACAACCTGGGGTGGGGTATTCTGATTTTGCAACACGGTCTTGGAATGAGACTGTTCTTCATTCGGTTTCCTGTAGGTTGCGTCTGACACTCAAACACATGCAAATCAATGCGATCAGTTTCGTCCGATTGCTTTCGGTGTTGTGCGTTCATTGATTGTGACAGTGATGGAAAATGAACGGATACGTTGCAACCATATATGAATCGTTTTACTGGGATTTACTCATTTCAAAATCTCACCCAGGACTGGGTTTCTTTGTATGACGTTATGCAATAGTTCTTCTGTATATTTGTTTAGCAATGTTTCCGTCGAGTTTTGAGAAAGCGAATGAGTTCAAATTGCTTTTAGGTATCTTCTTTCTACAAGGTTCATCTTTGTGCAGAAATTCATCATCCAATTGAAGTATCTGCTAACTAGTTAGTTCTTGATAGTAGTTTTTTCCATTAGCTATGCGTCGTTTGATAGTTTCATTTATGTGAGAAAAGTGCTCCCATAATTGGTCGCCATTGTTGACAAGCAATTGTCAAGCTTTAAGCTAAAAAAATAATAGAAAGCTCCACTTTCGTTCTTATTTATAATAAAACAAATTTAAAACAAAGCAGAGTACAAGCTCATTTTCATTTATTCGTATTCATACTGATACGTAACATTACAAATGGCTCACAAAATAATAGAGAAGAATGCTCAGTACATATCCAGTTCCGGACATTACAAACAATATCACACCGTTCTGAACAGAAATCAGGTTACCATCGTTACTGTGTCTTTAAGTCGTGAAGTGCTTATTGCTGGAAACCGCCTCAAATTGCGTGCCGGAAACGGAGCGTAATTTTGTGAAATTATGTCGAGTATTTGATGAGCTGACTTCAGGAGGAAGTGAAATGTTCCTTGTCTATATTCAGTCAGCAGCTGACAAACAGGTCAAACAGATGTGTTTAACTTCGAAGACATATCAACCTGAGCAAACCATTGGTGAGTTCTGCAATTTATCGTCTGCGTGTGTGAAGAAGAAACTACTTGAGGCTTCCTCCCTAGGACCGAAGTTTTGATGTCCAACCAATAAGACCAACCAATAGGATGTGGGGACTGAGTTTGAGAGCCTTTTTCATCTATCCGGTCTCGTGCCGTCCTCTTCACAAGAGTTAGAGAACTTGAAATCTGTGTTTGGGCAACAGTCTGTCTTATTTCAGTATATGCACAAGCCGTCGGAGTGATTGCTTTTTAATTATCAGTTCATAGAAAAGCTACGTGGAGCGGGCAGAACATCCATTTTCACAGTGTTATAACCCACAACTGAAGAGGGATCTCAAACTTTTTTTGGCTAATGGGAAAAGAAAAATCTGCACTCAAGACACAATAAGAAATTCAATTCTTTTTCTTGCAGAGGTTTTATTACAAAACGGACCGCTTGAACGGTTTCTTGACAGGACGATGCAATGAGAGAAAGTGAGACCGAAGTAGATAGGAGCCGAAAAGAAGCCTTCATATATGCGTTTGTTATTCAGAGGCGATACGGAAGCCGAATTTGTTCTACGAAGATTATCGGGAGTAGGTAACAGAACATTTCAAGTAGCAGAACTACAAATTATGTTCTTTTGTAAACCGATTTCCAGTTCTCGATATAAGGATAGAGTTTCAGATTCTGCAACCTCCTTTTGCGTGTATTTATTTTACTGTTCCTATGAGACTAGGTATACTGATCGCAAAACCAGGCGATTATCCGAAAGCTTTTTTGAACACCACCCGGCTTAGCTGAACAGGAGAGCAATCAAGGCAATTACAAGTGCTGCGCTTACACTTTGTTCAGTCAAACCACTCAGTTAGAGTGATAAACTCTTTCCGCACCATTTATAACCTTCGAGATAAACAATCAAGACTTGCAAAACGTTGCTTCCTAGCCACAGCTGATACTGTGAGTATCCAAATCTACGATCCTCCACTGTGGGCTGAGAAACAATTCGTGCAAGCACCAGAGCTTCCTTGGCTCAGTTTTGTTCCCAAACACATGTGCAACCACTTGAACTTCCGACATAGCAGTCAGTTTCCCGTGTACACAAGCACGTGCAGAGACAGATTTGGATCATCACACCCTTTTCTTTTTATATGGGTCATATTTAATATTATGTATTAGTACGAGTATGGACAATTGGAAACTAGCTTGTTCGCCAGGTCGTCTGCTCTTATTGTGTTTTATGGAACTTTTCAGACGCCTAAAACAGAGTATATTTATTCAGAAGGGGGCCGTGGCCAATGAAAGTCTGTCTAACCGGGAAGTTACCGGCCGTGGCGAGAATCAGTCCCGGGTTGTTATTGTTCAAAAATTCACTGTGCTAGCAGTTTGACCGCCACCGGTCAATCTTTAGAAGTATCAAGTATATTTTCTTGCTCCAGAGTCTTTATCACCCAGCTTATCTTTTAGTTCGAATCGTCCCATCAGCAAACAAAGTGACATCCGTACTTAGATGTAGGGACTACCCCACGAGAGCTACTGATAACATCCCGGCCTGCAAGGAAACGTCTGCAGCCGGAAGTCAAGCTCAGTGGTGAACGTCCGGTGATAATCATCAATCTGAGCTATGAACTGAACTAGAATTCAAATGTCTTCAAAGCTTTTCCCCTCTTGTTTCTATTGACACCAAAGTCTTCCCGGACGTGCAAACGTTCCATCCATATTATTGACGAAAACAAAAACCATGGCCATGAACAGATATTCACGCTCAGTTGAGTATTGTGTACAACATATGCAAATCAATGCCAGCCCTGTCTTCAAGAGGAAAGGAGTCTACCACGTCACTGCCACTCTTTGTTTCACAGCTTAAACAGCAACTTCATAATCCGTTTTTGGTCACATTATTGAACGTTTCTCTCAAAAATGAGCTTCAGTACTATGCCTTGCTTAGAGTTATTAATAATTCTGATCGCGCAATCTTGCTTTGCGTAAGATCTATCCCACTACGTTAACTGAGACCATGATAGATTCATATTCTTCTCTACGGGGATGTTTAGTGGACTCAGAAGTAGAGCAGCCACTCTAATCTAACCGTTCCGGTCGTGGTTGTGATTTTTCCATCACATCCTTGGGCTTATTCTATGTTCAGAAGAGAATTTCGTGCCCGTCAATTATTTCGGCAGGAGAAAAAGAGGTGTTTGTCCAGTCCAGGTTGATTACGTGAAAACGGTTACATTCTAAGTGTCATTCATGGTGTTCCAGTTAATCTTTCTTCCGAAACAAAACTACAATGGAGACATTCTGATCAGACTGTTAAAATTAAAGTGCAGCATTCAACTGTGTTTTATCATAGAAACTTCAATCACGAACAACTACAAGATCGCTAATTGCTATAAACGAACTCAAATAAACAGTTGCTCGTGGAACGGGGGGTATTAAATAATCAAGTTGCTTGTGAATGAATAAAATCAGGGTCAATGCTTTTGGAAATTGGGGTTGATTTTAGCTCAGGTTGGCTTTGTTCAGCAGCTTTCCATTTCTGAGCCTGTCGTTTAGGTAGCAGACATTTTAGCGCCCGTCGAGGTGACATTGTCCGTGCGCAGCTGGCGATCCCCGTGCTCCTTGACCTGTAGGATGACCTTATTCATATCAGGTTACTATAAGCAAAAGATTAACATTATGACCTTGCTTACGAACTTCTTAATTCATTAACCTGACTCTTGACCTCTTGTATTACCTTCTGATTTAAGATTTGACGACGTCACCTCGGCTGGCGATGAAATGTTTGTAACCAAAACGCCACTTCCAGAGAATAGAAGCCGTTGAATATTTAGGATCATCTTGGTAGAAGGAGCAGATCAACCAGCGTAAAGTGGGAAAGAAGAAACGCGAACAATTCTTAGTTAGTTCGATTTCCAGAAAGTATCCATTTAATATCATCAATTCAGAATATCGGAGCACTGTCAATTGACACTGTTTGTCTGGTTTTTAATCTTTCGGTTGACCAGATGCTCCGAATTTCTTCCAAAGACAAAAATGAATCCAGAACTTGTTACATACGGCTCAATTATTAGCGGCCGATGTTCTCTTCACGATTTAACAAACTCCTTCGGCTTCAAGTAGGCTTTACACCTGAATAAGTTTCATCTTTTGTCAAATCTACCTACGGCGATTCCAAAAAATCTGGATAGTTTAATTTCAGCGAACGTTTACTTCGATGTATCTATCACCGTTTTATTCCACTGCTTTCTGTAGAAGAGGGCTTGATCGAGACCAAGCTGGCTTTTGGTAGATTTATCCTCTGGCTAATACTACTACATACATTTCGTAGTAATATATATTTTTCTGTCAATGCTTATAAAGACGAATAAGTTAACTATTCACTCCAGAAATATATACGTATCTACTTGGGTTACTCGTCTTTGGCAGTTGAACTGTATTCTATGTCGTGCAGCGCCAACTTCTTCATTGAGAAACTGCGCATCCTACCCATTTTCGAGGCGTTCAGCTCATCAAGATGATAATCAGTACGGTTCCACTCTGGTCCCACGAACGAGCAAAATCACTGGAAAACAACATTTGCGCTCATTCTTATTACCGACTAGGCGAAGTGAATTTCGGTCCCTTTTTCTCTCATTCTATCTTCGTGAAAACGTGCAAACCATGCCGTTGTTCAAATTGTCAGCAAATACAGCTCATGAATTATGATTAGACTATATAATCACAACTTGCTTATCAGCACTTTCTCAATCGATATCTGTTTGGAGCTCAGCTATGCGTAATGCATCATTTGTAGTAAAATATTGCTGCTAACGAAAGCTCCCACAGTCTGACGATTATGTGTACCACTGGTGATCAAAAGGGTTGAGTTTTTAATCGTTGATCTCCATTCCCTAACTCGAGTTGTGAACTGCTTTGGCGTCGTCAATTTCTGACTAATTTGTTTTTGGAACAGTGTAAAATGATTTCTTGGTTGTTTGCTTCTATTTGGTGGAAGCTCCTTAACAGTCATTAGATGTAGTATTTTGTAAGCAGGTGTATAGCACGTACGTATTTAGTGGTTATCACGACTTATTAGCTCTTCCGTGAGAGAAGACCTTGAATAGTGGTGCAGACCATTATTATCAATTTGCAAATATTTGCATTTTATTTTTAAATCTATAGCGTAATTTGAAAGACAACGTATTCCGGTAGAAAATATCAGTATCGTCTTCATCTACGATACTCTATCCAGCGGTTTATTGTTCTATTTTCATAAGCGAAGTATACGTGGCTTACGGTAGGATAATTGTGGCTGTTCATGACCTCATGACTGCTGCATAAACTTGAAAAGAGAAGTCAAAATCATGGTATTGCACGATTGATGTCCAGGACAATTTCGCTGCAGCTCTACGCAGTGCGCACTACAGAAAAAAGTTAGTGTGACAGTTTATATATACGATCGAAAGCATGGCAAAAAAAATTACGAATATTTGTGTCTCACCATAATAAACACGGTGTCACAAGCAGTTCGTACTGTTTGCACGGCTTTGGTTTTCATCGCCTAATTGCTATTGCTTCAGCCTGTAGAAACTATTACTTGTCCTACCGTTCTTTTGATAGAATCAACGGAACAAAGCTATTGTGTTGATTATGCGTTCATCCGGTGAAATGATTTTTTTCATAAACGTATGTGTTTCTTGAGCAATCGCTTCTTCAGCGAACAACGGGTTTTCTGTTTTCCTACAACTCTGGTTTCACTTATGTTGGAAATTATTTTGTGGAGGTGCGCATGCGCATCATCCCATATGTGGTGCATGCTTAATTCACACAAGGACAGCGAGGAACACATTCGAAAATAAACCGGTGTACCGGATATGGCAACTGTGACCATTTAGTGACAGTGTTTTGCATCTCAAACGTGTTCTAAAACATTTCAGCCGAACTGCATTTTTATCTATTCAGGTATTTTTCGCGGTCACTGCACAGCATTCTTAAAAGCTGATTTTCTCCAGGAAGGCATCTTACTTGAAATTAAATCATAAAACGCACTCGCACGCAAGACATCATCACTCAAATCTACTCGGATTGTTGCAGACGATGAATTTAAGCTACTGACATCATTCGATTAATAGGTACGTTTTATTGAACATTTCTGCCACACTGTATCATTCAATCCAAATTGCCACGAAAATGTCCACCTGTTATCCTATTTCGGTATCATCTAACCGGTTGTGACATTTTTCCCAAATTAATGCATCTTATATATATATATATATATATATATATATATATATATATATATATATATATATATATATATATATATATATATATATATATATATATATATATATATATATATATATATATATAAACGAAATAGGAGGTGAAGCACTATTTGTTCAACAATTGGAGTTGTCAATACAATTGGAGTAAACCGTGCGCCGAATAATTCCCTCATCTCGCCCAGGGAATAGAATGGAACGTCGCTTGGTAAACTGGTGGTCGAATTTTCTCTCTCACTTCCTTAATTTTTGTCAGCATACAGCATGCGAACCGAGAAGGCCAGGCCACTATTCAAAACGAGATGCTGAGTCGCAGTTTGAGTGAAACAATTTGAGTGAAAATCTGTCATCCTTCATGGAAGTCATTAATCTTCCAGTTCACAACTAGTCACTGAAAAGTCATTATAACCTAGGTTTTTTAATCCATGCATAAGACGCATGGGCAAATAGTGAGACGAAAAGGAAGGTGCTGGGTAACTGCGGTTAGTTCCCACCAGAATCTCAGCACTTGATCTGCCCTGTCAACAACAACCTTCTTTTCTCAACTCAGCAGGTTTCTCACGCGTAAGCGTTATTAAATGTGAAAATGTTTACCTCAGTGATAATTAACTCGCGTAAATTTTGCTGAACGTAGTTCACGTGGGTGACGAAGCCTATGCTTTGTTTCATAAACAGACCATTGCTCAGTGGATCTTTTCCAATACCACTGAGCGAAATGGTAACATCGCAAATGA
The DNA here is from genome assembly GCA_948099385.1 of Fasciola hepatica. Classification (NCBI taxonomy): domain Eukaryota; kingdom Metazoa; phylum Platyhelminthes; class Trematoda; order Plagiorchiida; family Fasciolidae; genus Fasciola; species Fasciola hepatica. The sequence continues at coordinate 2,138,589 of CANUEZ040000060.1, read as the reverse complement.
CAACGTGATAACGGCAGATGGATTTGAGAGAAGTGATTTCATAACTATATCATTATATTACATTTATTACCTTCGTCCGGAGTGTAATCTTGTTTACAAAAAAAGTCACATGCTTATCACTGTTAACAGTTTTCCGGAACCTCCAATGTAATAACTTTACATGTGAGGCAAGAAAGCGAATAGCCGGAAAAATAATTCTGCTTTATTATTGCACTGACTAATTATCACTTTTTGGGTCGAAGAACATTCGGCATTCAGGCTAACGAATAACCTCTCGGAATTCTGAATTATTCAGTTTCCTCACTGTAGGATCCTTCCCAGTAAACGAACAAAATGCGTAAAGTTCATGGATTTTGTTGCATATTCGTGCAGTTTAGCCGTAGTTCCTTCTACACCGTGATTCTTGGGACTACCTTCTGAGTACCGATGAACTCTAGGAATTCACCAATGAAGTGACGCAACCAACAAACTGAGAATCAAATTATACACAAGCACATCTGGAATTGCGAATTCCGCATGGGCATTACTTCTGAGAGTATATAGTTTTATCCTAATTTCACAACCCAAATCTTATTTGATTCAGTATTATCGTGGTTGTAAAAGTTCACGCTTTGATGGATATGCTGTAGTCAAGAAACAAAGCAGCGCCGTCTGTGAACCAGAACCTCCGAACAAAAAAGCAATTGCACCGAGAAATAAACGGTGTTACTGACTAGAAAATACTATATGAAATGTCACTGGATAGTTTACTGTCACGAAAAAGACGACATTGAGCGAATGGTTATAACTTTTTGTCACTGTAAATGATTAGGAATGGTCAAGACATTGCGCATTATCGCATTTTCCCTCATCAGTTAACCAAATGACAACAGAAGTGTCTGCTTGATTAAATTCTGTGGTCTTTCCCAAAAACCACTGATAAATAAAACGTTTTTTTAAGAATAAAATTCCCTAGTTTTGGGTGCATAAGTCGAATAATATTAAGGTACTCAATACGTCTTTTCATTTTTTACGGTGAACAATTTTTCTTAGTGGTGAAGTTATTCGCTACGGAGGTAAACGGTTCTTTTTGATCCCTTCGTTAGCCAATTCATTCCTCAGTTGGCACGTTGATCTTTGATAAATACCGAACTCACTGAGCACAGTCCGGTCATTTGCTTGTATATAAGGGATCGAAGTTCTTGCTTTGGATATGATCTCGTCTGTACCATGCGAGTGTTGGCAATCAAGTGAAACAAACCCCAAAAACAAAGGATTATTTGCCATTCACTCCTTATATGTGACTAGTCAACGCATCAAAAACATTGTGTGGCTTTCTCACTTGCCTAATTAAGCAAAGACCTACGGTATGTCTGTTCATGGTGGCACGGCTGCACAACTTCAAGCGTGAAATGACAGATGTGAAGTTCCAACTTGGTGTATTTTCGTTATCATGCTGGATAAAATATTATAGGTATGCACCAACCCAACTTTTCTAAGTATTTCCAAAAATATAATATGACAAAATGATATAATTTCCCAAGGCAGCTGTTTTTGTTACAGATGGTAACCAGATCACTATAGCTAATCTACCTTCTGCCAATAGTAATTCCCTCAAACCTCGAAAGCTTCGGTGTGATTTCAGGAATCCCTGTAACTACATCTATATTCTAATGATAGGCAATTTATCGATCACCATAGTGTTTTCAAATAATCAATTGACGAAGTGTGACAGCACCAACAAAGATAGAAAATCAAACTAGCAACACTTAAATCATACCGCAGAATTTGGCCCGTATTAAAACTCGTTGTGGGTCATTTGATACACATGACGAGGTAACGTACTGACCTTTGTTTCAATGCTTTTATCAGGCTAATACTTAAAATAAAGTGGTCAGAATACGTTCGGAATCAGTTTTCAATGGTGATGATGATTCCTAAACTAAATGTTATTTCTGTTGTGAAGTGTTTGTTTGGAAGTATTTGATAATTAAATAACCGGTTCACATCCGAAAGAAAAAAAAATAGTTTCCCTTCATGTTTGTGTGAGCTTATCACAGTCACCAGTTTCGCAAATATTGCTTTTTGTCAGCTGATCCGTTAGTGATATTCGTGATAATTGCGAAAAATAGATGGTCGGTCCTATTGATCCGTTCGATTTTCTTAGTAGGAGATTGTTCTCAAACTTGACCTGAGCAAGAGCAACAAGGAAAATTTGTACTACAAAAGGTTGAATGATCAGCAAGATTTTTCTGTCTCAATTTCAAAAACGGCTCGGTGTGCAGTCAGTACTATCATGTTCATTACCTGATTTGCTCAAGTTTCCAAGTTTTGTTCGTCTTCATTTCTGGACTTACATAGGGGAATTTGCTCGGAATGTTAATATGCCTTGGTCAAGAGTCTGTACTCTAGTGTTCACAAACATAGCTATTCTGGTTGCAATTTCCCCTCAGTATACTATAGATAGTTCACAGTGTTTGTGAAATCTTGTGTTCTTGGCTTATCTGTTGCTCTTCCGAAATCAGGCAAGTTCGCTGAGGAATTCACTGTAATTGCAGACGTGTTTATCTTTTGAAGCGCTATTTCAGTTTAGCCTAATGGCGCCAGATTAATAACGAGGATTGAGAGAATCTTAAGAGCTTGAATTTTTCAATAAAACCTTATTTGTGGGTTCAGTTGTTGTGTTACAGTTTCTCCATGGGCATTTACTACCAGAGGTGATCAGATGACAAACTAGTTACTCGATACCATGTGTTTACATATTTATGCCGGTAAACAGGTTTCGAAATACCCATTTCCCTAGGTGTGATCTAGTGGTTCAACTGGTTTAGTACACGAAACACTAAACTACAGAAGGCTTCCATGGGTGGTTTTGAATATGCATAAGGCCTTCATACTGCTCCGCTTCTTTGATCATTTTGATTTACAAGGTGATCGTTGATACTTCAGGAATAGCCCCAATTTCTTCTAGATCCACTTAGAAACATTGACAGAAATCTCGCTATTGGCCGTCCTGTTTGGAAAGATCATCGATTTAGGCCTTGTTTTTGTATTGTGTTACCGTTACTTTGGCCACTGGGAACACGGAAAATCATCGGCAAAATGCTTGCTGCCGGAACAGTGTGTTCAGAACTAGACATCACTCAACCTGGTGAGATTCTAAAGAAAAGTGACTTCCTTTTCATCCAAACAGGGACCAGGACCTAGCCCGTTTTACTACTATTAAAAATCAGCAAGATTAAAGAAATTTACGTCGCTTTTGAAACAAATGCCGATGGCTGTTTCTCCACAGGTAGTATGTCACATCTCACTTGGACTGTGTTCATACTATTCATGAACCAATGTCAACTGAATAAAATAACCATGACTATTATTTCCCGCTCCGGGTTCTTCTAGTAGATGGATTTCGGGGATGTGGACCTCTTATGATTCCTAGAAAGGGTACCACAGTTCTACACTGCTTCCACAGTTAGTGACGGTAATTTGTACTTTCGTAGTTCCTGGTGAACAAAAACAAAAAAGTGTGTCCTCACTTCCCATCTAGCGCGCAGATTCCCTATTTAGTCAACCATCACTGTTTGCCGAAATGATCAAAGGAATTCATCTGGCCATCATCCAGTTCAGATCACGTAAACCGGTGCATAACGTTTTCTCTTTTGCAAACAGTGGTAAAGGATTCATGCATAGAAGGCTGTATATATATATATATATATATATATATATATATATATATATATATATATATATATATATATATATATATATATATATATATATATATATATATATATTGCAAACAGAGATGCAGGAAAAAATTTCCTCAAATGCAATCCATAGCAAACACGTTGCTTTTAATATCCAAGAAGTTAATTTTATTTCTCCATGAAAATTATGTTGTGATGTATCTACACTACGATAACTGGCTTTCGGTTTTGCTTGACTTCTGTCAGTAACGTGACCCACAAAAGTTCCCACGGTAGAACCCAGGCTCAAAGAAGAAATAACTTTATCAATAATCAACTGTTTGTTGGACTTTGAATAGACAAAGTTGTATAATGGAGCTCCTGCTAGAGTTAGAGGGAACAGAATTTTGGTCCAGTGTCCGAAACATTTCCTCGGTGAAAGTTGGATAATATGTGGTTGACTATGGAAGACAAACAAAATGTGACATAGGGGGTATATTTTTCTCCTGAACTGGTCATGCTCATAACTAGCTTGTTTCATTCATCAGGTTAAATTATCAGCAATGACTGTGCGGTCGATGGGCTGTTATCCGTGAAAATTCAGTCAGGAAAGAGCGCTATATCGTAAAGAGATAAATTTAGACTCACCGTTGCCCACCCGCGGGTTCGAGTCCCATTCTGGATTCGGTGTACCTGCAATGCTGATGGTTGCCAACAGGAATGAAACAGATTTACCGTACTTCTTTGGTTTCCGGTGTTCAGTTAGGGCTTATTCCTGCCTGATGAACCATTTGTTCAGCTAACCCAGTCAACGTCTACTGAAATTACTTTACGTGGGTAAACGTGAGCACCAACTGCCCCGTTCGAGCAGCAATGCAAGTTGAGAGAATCAAGCATTTACTTCTTGTATCACAACGGTGAGTGAAACGATGACATCTCGTAATCGTTGTCATATTTCTCTTCCTATCAGCTGGACAAAAGAGGCGAAATTCCCAAATGCCGTGATAGTCAGATGCATAAATAAATGAACATTCTGTGACTAAGGTAGCCCATATCACTGTTGTTTCCAGAATCAATTGTGTGAAGTAGCCAGTGGTTTTGTCAAAACTCAAAGTAGAAAATATTTACAATGCAGTTAATTTCTTGTCCTACATTTCTTATCGTGTATCAAATGGAGAATAGAAATAAGTGTTATTATGTTGTTTCTATTTCAATCTGTGGGCTTTCGAATTTGCGCAACCTCAGTTACGTTGGTAATTTCTCCTGAACCTTGAACGTTCGAAATTACCAAAACTTTGAATGTGACTACTTTTCAAAACCAAGAATTTAGAGCACACCACGGGTATTTTTATCTCCAACCAATAAATTTCTTTTCTCCCATAAGCTTCAATTTCGCCAGAAAGGTAAAAGTTTAAACGCCTTTAAGAACTACTGACTCCCAAAAAAAACAGACTTAATCGGCACCAACAAATGCCTTTTTCCATTCGGTAAAATGAAGACTTCTTTCGGAGAAAAGATGTACCAAGTCACGTCTTACATGAAGTTGTGTAGTGTTTAGCAGCGGACATATCTGCCCACTATTCGATAGCTTGTACACAATTTTGTAAGAATAGTCCTGGTTGGGATGTGACTGAAAAATTATACCATTGTTCGAAGATGATGTTATTGCTATTAATTCAGGTAAGAAAGTTTGTACTAAGGCTCAGCATCGTAAGTAGGGGATCGATCAATACGAAATACCACGAAGTCATATCGTCAATATCCGTTTTGTTCCTTTTTGAAAAGGCATAAAAGCATAGGTTGCGTGCTAATAAAGTGAGTAGATTCAATTTCCATTCACCAGACCCTTATTCCATCAAACAGTTATCCTTGCTCTAGGACGGAAAGTTAAAGCGCTGACTGAAAATCAGAACTTGGAAGCCAAACCTATTTGTGATAAAGCGTCTGAGTGCAGCCCGCCTTTTCAAAATGTTGACTTGTTTCATGGCATCAAGATCTGATCAATCATCATAAGAACGCGACCAAACCGGTAATCCTTGATTTCTTTCAAAATACATTTTATAATAAGACCAGAGAAACAAATCAATAGGCGGATATTTATTGGCTAGTGTTGCTTCTGAATTTCCTGTTACGTCATGACCAAGAATGATATTTCGGTGCTGTTTTATTGCGATTTCTAAATTTCTTATAGGGTAAGCATAAATGATATAACCTATCCTAATGCAGACTGTTCACAACACAATGATCGTTCTAACTGAAAAACAGCGTTCATCCGGGCCTATCTGTCATTTCCACGTAACCACCAACTAGGTTCTGTTAGATATATAGGAATCACATTCGATACCAATAAGAAGTGGTCATCTCACATTACAAACTGTATGAAGAAAGGATGCCGGCTTTTTATACCAAAATCTGGAAGCCAAGATGTTTTAATGGTAAACAGAGTACCACTTCCCTTTATATTTATAAACTTGTCTTTCTTGTTCTCCTGTACTGTTACCTTGGTATTTTTGCTGGTCTACTTAAAAATGATTTTAGAATTCTTCGTCAAGATCTATCTATTATCCGTCGGATACCTCATAACTTCACATAGACTATCTACCAAGTAGTATGGATTACATATAGCCGCCTGTGAAAAGTTCGCTTACTAAATCTTCGTGGACAACACAGAACTTTGGAACAATGATCTACCCGAGTGTAACTTTTTGCTTCCACTCATTCCTCTTGTCGATCGCTGTTGCTATACAATACACGGAAATCTTACTATTCCTTACTTGGCCCGAATCCTCATCAACCGGGCTCGAGTTCCAGTTGAATATCTTGGCACATTTTTTGCGTGTACCTGTTCTATTTTCATCCCCTTGATTAGATGAGTTGCCATGGGTAAATCTTTTTTAGTGAGAAGAGGACGTCTGTCTGCTCCGAAGTCTGATCGAATAAAAATACAGTACTTGCTGAAAGTGGGGTTTCGGTATAGGCATACTTACGTCAAATAAATCAGTTGCCCTGATCGGCCAAATTCCCTTCGCAAATAGCATTAGCAGAACGGTGAAGGACACGATGCGCATGTCTGCTTTTGCGCACCGTCGATCCAAAACTGAACACACACACACACACACACACACACACACACACACACACACACAGATTCGTATCCGTATCACGCTGCTCATTGGGCACTCCCGCGTTCGTCTGTGTATTTCAACCCGTCACAAGATCACTGAGCCCCAGAAGTATTAGAGCCTGTTTTATGACTGTGCCACACTTGCACTTACTACTGCGGTTTAGGTAAATTGTCCAAATAACTCCCTCCTTTTGGAATAACTTTGAGAGTAACCTTTTTATGTTTCACGTATTTGGTCAGGTACTTGATCTGAAAATTTCGTGTCGTAAAAGGGAAAAGATCTTTGTTTCTGTCAACCGATTGCGCATTGCTACCAATGAACATGATTATCGAACTAGTCGTCATTTCGTCATATATCATAGGCATATCCTATGTTCAATAGAATCGAATTTTCACGTACATCTTCTCCTTTTAGAAACTGCTCAAGAGAATTATTTTTCTGGAAAGCTTTTCTACACATTTAAGTATTCGTTTTTATCCATCGCTGATCTGGTACGTCCAATTTACCAGCGGCAAATTGATGGCTCCAAAGGATCATCCAAAACATGAATATTCTCTCTCTGTGACCAATTAAACAGCTGCTTTTTGCAATGAGGTTCTTCCCCCAATCCGTCTTTTTCCTTGAATAGTCACTTCTAGCTAATCCATGCTTTCCCAGATCACAATTCATTTCAAGCCATTTATTTTAATTCAACGATTATACTCATCTGCGCACCTAGCTTCACCATGTTTATACCTCTTTTCATTTTCTGATTGTACTCAAAATATATGTAATGATATCATACACCCACTTACACGCAAACAGATACCCTATCAACCACACCCGACCTATCAATTTCGTTTGGGCTTTTCGTCACACCAGATGACCCTGATTGTAATTACTGCGCCGCACGCGGAGGAGATTCTGTTTGATAGCAAAAGATTAACACCGAGGTTAAATGCTTCCACCGATTGTCTCCCTATATGCTCACAGCAACATTACCCAGAGCCTAGTTACCGCGATCGAATGGCATTGTGCACGTCCATTTATTTTCTTTGAAATTTCGGCTTCTGTATTCACTAGATCGCCGACAGTTCTTATGCAAGTAAATGATAAGACATTCTGGTAGTAATCATATTCATTCAGTGGTTCCAGAGTGTTGTGGTGGCTGCCAGGTTAGTGAGCAGATTTCTCCATGGATAGGATTCTCTCATTTTTTTGAACGGCTTCATCCGAAGTGAATAACATGTCCTTCAGTGTGTGACTACACTCAAGAACAACACTTCCCTTAATTATTAAAAAACTCAATAAAATCGTGATTCAACTGAATGTAGTGATGTTTCGCAAACCTTTACGTAAGAAGTAGTTCCAAATAGTGGTGATTTATTGGTCGTATGTTGGTGAAAAAGCTGACAGTCGAGAGCATTTTCTCGGCATCTATACGCGGAACAGGTTACCATGGTTCTCAAGGTCAATATTCCTATGAGAGTTCCGTTCGCATTTTATCTGACCTCCAACTAGACAAGACGTTGCTAGAAGTTTTACCATTGGAACTAAAATTCTGCTGTCCAAGCAACCAGAGCTAACAACTAGACCTGGAAGTGGAATTTGCGAACATTTATGCTCAACTGTCGGGTGTACTCCCATCGTCACAGCTGGAGCTACAGAACCCTAAATCCACATTAGTGAATACATATTATCAATACCATACAGCTAAGCCGTCACCAAGAGGATTAATGAGGACAGTTCATTTGCAACGATTAAGGGAGCTGAGAAAGAACAGGGACTTCATTATATCAATGCCGGACAAGGGAACAGGTATAGTGCTTCTCAACAGGTCAGACTATATTGAGGAAATGGATACATTTAGAATGACACATCTAAATTCGCCACAAAAATGGTCACAGAAAAAGATAAAACAGAACAACTAGAGAAGTCGCTATCCAACTTGCGGTGACGTTTGAAGCAAAGAGATATGATGGACACAGCCATATTTGAATGGATACGCCCTACGGGAACAACCATTCCCAGATTGTACGGGTTATCGAAAACACATAAGGGTGAAGTCCCATTAAGACCTATCCTCGACATGTGTAATTCACCATACCATGCGGTGGCTAAATGGTTGGCAACGTTGCTGGAACCGGTAAGACAGGCAGTGTCGAAGCCCAGCCTCAAAGACACATTTGAATTCGTAAACTACGTGAAAGACCTAAACGTGAATGAATGTCGGATGCTTTCACTAGACGTCGGTTTACTTTTATCAGCGTCCCAATAGGTGAAACCATCGATTACTTATTTGACTATACTGAAAGGAACACAACTGAGACAGGCGTACCCATAGAAGACCTGAAACAGTTGCAGTTTTTCTGCACATACAACATTCAGTTTAAATTTAACAAACAGATCTACTGTCAAAAGGATGGGGTAGCAATGGGCTCCCCACTCGAATCACTGCTTGCTGATATCTCTACGGCAAAGTTAGAAAATGGCCCACTTGAATCTATAATCCGAAACTGTGTTGTATACAAACGCTACGTAGATGACATTTTCTGTGTTATCAACTCATCAGACCACATAAGCCAACTGTTAGACAGGTTTAACTCACTCATACAAACTTAAATTTCACATTAGAAACAGAGTCAGACAATACAATCGCCCTCCTTGACTTTCGGATGAATCGCCTTGAAGAAGGCTCAATCAGCCGGTCGGTACACAGAAAAGCAAAGTGGAATTGGCAGTACATTCACTTCTACAGCTTTGTGCCTCTAAAGATTCAAAAAGAACCTAATTCGATGCCTCGCAAACAGGGCAAGAAGAATATGTTCGGAGGACACCGTTGAAGAAGAACTGCAAAAGGTACGAACAATCTTCATTCAAAACGGCTAACAGGACCGGTTAGTTGAGAAGATAATGCGAGGTAAAGTAGAAACCCCAAGGAAGCTTGGGGTGGAAAGAAAGCCGATATACATCTCTGCCGTTCGAGGGTGATACGCCGGCAGAGATTGTGCAGAGAAGATTGTCAGGAGTGATCAGCAAGACTTTCTGCGCAGCTAAGCTCCGGGTTTTGTTTGAATCCCGGCCGGTAGTACTTTTGCGGTTGAAAGACAAAGTGCCTGATTCTGCAGCCTCATTTTGTGTTTATTCATTCACTTGTTCCTGTGGAACAACGTATATCAGCCGCACGACCAGGCTTTTGTCTGAACGCCTCCACGAACATCACCCTCCATGGTTGAACACTGGAGCAGTTAAGTCACTCACTAGCGCTGTTTTTCACACCTTGCCCAGACTAATCACGCAATAAACGTGGCTGAGGCCTTCCGTGCGCTGTATAAGGTTCGGGATCGGCAATCAAGACCGGCAAAGTGTAGCATACTAGCCACAGCTGAGGCCGTCAGCATCCGCCTCCACACCTCCCCCCCCTCTATGTGCTCAAAAACAATTTGTATGTGCACTTAGGCTTCCCTGGCCCTCTCTCCACCCCACAATAGGCCATAGACCATATGAAAACTGAAAACACACGAGAAAAACCATACACATTTGGTTTTGATTTAAGCCCGGATTACAATTGTTTTCTTCGCCCCCCCCCCCACACCCCCTTTCACTATTAATTTTTATCATATCCCACTTATCTAATCCGTTCAACCCTTTGACTAGTCGTAATATATTGTGACGTCATGGCATGATTATGAATCACTGAAAACGAGCACGTTCGCCAAACTGAGTATTATGATAATTTGAAACGGTTGGAAAACTAAGCTGACTACCCGAGCACCATGGACAGCTTTCGCACGGAGAAAGAGGAGTAGCTTCGTGCTCATTCGTTGTCCAGTTTTAACCTCATTTAGCATCTTCAACAGATTCCCCATCAAATCAGCCAACGGCTTTCTGATGTAGGACAGTAGTATCGGCAATGATAATTAGCATAGGACTATTTAGGCCTAAATTTGTTCAAAAATGAAACTCATCCAATTACTTCCATGAATAGAGGTCCGTTACGTCTCTCTGAATCGGGATAACAGTCCAGGCCGTGGAACTGAATGGTGCCCAGCATCCTTTTTCATAATGTTTATGACTACCTAAAGAATAACTCACTTGTGATTTGTGTTGCCTATGGGAGACCTTCAACATCCACAGTGACCCATTTTCGTTCCTCTTTGGTCAAAAATTAGGTCGTAGGAAGTGAGTTGCTCACAAGAACTGGAATTACTGGACGTTGAAAACGTCATTCTACTCTATTAAGTCAGACATCCACAGGCTAAATGCCGAGTGTAAGTTCGTGCACTTCTGACAAAAACTATATTCCGGAAACTAGAAATCCCTCAAAACTTTCAGTGGTATATCCTCATCGCACTCATCCAAGAACATAAATGTTGAACATTTGTGATGTAACTTCAACAAGCAGTTGGGTCGTTTATTTTTTATCTATTCGTTCCATCGCTCTGGCATTCCCCAGCCTCCGCAGCTCCATCCTGCAAAATATATCCATAAAATTTATAATTCAAAAGCACTCAAACCATAAGTCGAACAGTATCGACGGACCTCATAGTCTTCCCCAGTTGTAAACAGAAGTCAAAAACATAGATTGCACGATGTATCCTGGAAGTGATTATTTTTATAGCAAAATAAATGAACGAAGTGTTTATAAACAAAGGCAAAATCACATGACGCACACATTCACACATGTCTATCGGATGAGCACACAACAATTATCACTCCTCATTACCACAGCAATGATAAATTGATTACAAGTTCGCGTTGTTTGCAAAGTTCAGGTTTGTGTGCACGGATCGACAGGGCCTCCATGTATCTTAATAGTTTGGTACTGGTGGTCGAGTAGATCACTTTGAACGCTTGACTTGCGTTGACGCAATGTTTAGTCTCGTAAATATGCCGAGCAATTGATGATCTGATTGACCATTGCTGGGTTGATGATGCAATTGTGGTAAAATCGCTGCTCATTGTCTTCTGAAGCCACACTGGTATGTGTTCAGCCATTCGATGACGTAACTGCCTTTCCGTTCTTTCTATGTAGGTGGCTGAGCACTCACATTTGAATTGGTATATGTAGTTTGATTTGGCGTGGATAGGCAAGGGTTCTTTCATCGATGGCCTAGTTAACCGATTAGTTGTGAATATAATCATCGGATCGGCTGCATAGTAGGTGCGGCTGACAGCTGATTTCAAGCGTTTTTTGATCAACCCACCTACATTGTCACCTTTGTAGGGGTGTTTTAGATATACTTTCATCTTAGACACTGTGGTTGAAATATCCTACCTTGGTTTCAGGTGATGATCCTTTGTCAAGAATGATATTGGGTATCCATTTTCCGTTAGAATTTTAGTGATGTGATTTAAATCCTCATCCAAAGTGTCCGCCGTGCAAATCTTCTGTGCTCTGCAGAACAGTGTTTATCTTGTACTTTATCGGGACGAAGCTGCTGAAGTGGAGATATTGCCCCGACCAGGTGTGTTTTCGGTAAACGGACCACCTGATCGAACCACCTTTTTTGCAGAAAATTTCAATGTCTAAGAAGCTTATGGTGTCACTGTCCACATTGTGGATTGTCAGCTTTATATTTGGGTTTAGATTATTAAGCAAGGCATGCAAATCTTCACTTTCTTGTTTGCTCTTTGTGATGACAAAAATATCATCCACGTAACGGCGATAGAGTATCATGTCGGATATTTTGTTCTCAATCTTGTTTTCTAAGTGAGCAACAAAAATATCCGCCAGAATAGGGCCCAATGGACTGCCCATGGCAACTCCGTCAATTTGTCGATATCCTTCATTGAGAAAGCGGAACTTCACATTAGATGTACATAATAACAGTAAACGTGTCAATTCGGTATTCGGTTGTGCGATATGAATATTATGCTTGTCGATTATTTGGCATATAAGATCGATAGTTTCTTCCAGTGGGATATTTGTAAATAGTGAGGTAATATCCCTAGTAAGCATATGTCGGTTCTGGATATTTTCTTTTTGCAATAGGTTACACATTTCGAAACTGTCCTTCACTGCATGGTTCGCAACTGTGTCTCTGACTGGCTTCAGTAATTTGGCTAAGCATTTTGCCAGTTTGTGTTGTGGAGAGTTGAACATTGATAAGATTGGCCGCATTGATATATCTGTTTTGTGTACTTTTGGTAAGCCATACAGTTGTGGTGTTCGACTCCCTCTGGAGTCAAACACCACAACTGCTGGTCGTACGACTAGTGTGCACATTTCGAAAGAAATATTTCATTGGGAGGATCTGGCACCCTATCCATCAACTACAAGCAAAATATAGTCTTGAAGGTAAATAAAAGTAGAGCCTTGAGGCAAAACATTTTAACGACAGCTTCTGATATTCTCTAATGAAAAAAATCTGCTTGATTGTCTCCTTTGAAAGATAAGCAGATGCATAGCGATTCTTCTGGATGTAATTTATACTTCGTCATGCAGTTTAGCACATCGTCTTATAAGTGAAACACTGTGGGGAGCTTTTGTTTGTGCAGGCACTTTACGCCCAAAGTAAGGTCCGTCTTCTATCCTTTTTCAGTTCAGATTTTATCCTTTCCTATTCACAAGACTTGCTTCACTTAGAATGAAGCAATATTTCAAATGTTGATTTCCTGCATCCTGATGACTGAACAGATCCATCTACGCGACGAATTAGGCATTCATTTACGTAGGCCATTCAGCTAATCGCCTTCTTTTCCAGGGTTGGAATTTATTGAAGAAACATCTTGTGTTCAGTTAATCAGTGAGAAATACGGAAGTGGTCTAATTGGTCTTTCAGAATTTGCTTTGGATACCCTTATGGGTGATTAGTAGACAGTATGCAGTTGAGCTTACGGAAGTCGTGCCGCTTTTACAAAAGAGCACAATCATACAAGACGATTCAAGAATTTCTAGATGAAACTGGGGAAAGCAACTACAGGTTTATTTCAGCATCAATTTTGTTTGAGTTGCTTTAGAAACGAGAAAGATGAGGGAAAATGGAGGAGTTACAGGCTTTCGAAAGTGAATGAATCATGCCGAGTCTGTTGCCAGTGGATGAAGTTGAGGCACCGTGGTCAGGATGCTTGTGAAGTGGTTATTGTTACTCATTTATAATTCTCTCGCAGAATCAATCGAACATTTTGTAATGATGGTGTACGGTAAAGCCCATTACAACACTATCAGTTAAACCATTGCACAACTGTTTATGAGACCATTTGCTTTTGGTTGAGTTTCAATTAGTATTCCAGAGAAAGTGACGTGGGGGATTGAGAATCAGAGAGGTAACACACTAGCACTGAAAACATGTCGAGTGAGATAAACGTGCACATGAAAGGCATTCAGAAGCAGGACGTAATGAGTCAGTTTTTTCACTTTAGTGGAAATGCACAAAGATTACAGGTCTGTGACCTCTAGGCACTTGAAGTATGGTTAACGATCAGTAGTGTTATTTTTACGGTCAGGGTTTAAAAATGTTCGCACCCACGGAATCTTCCAAGAGAGAAAAGCATCCTGGCATTATGGGCTTTTGACTAAGGATCAAACCCAGCGAGACCTGATTGGGTTGTGTGAGGGTATTGATTGATCCGTTATAAACACCCAGGCTTCTGTAGCTGGCAGACCGACGACATCAATAAGTCATGTGATGTGCGAGTAGAGCCTTTCCGGAATCAAGGTCAACTTCTGAGACAGCAGAATCACGAGCGAAGTGAGGGCCGATTGATGAGGTTGATTATTAGGTAGATGAGAGAAGCCTGTCAAGAGGCTGTGGACAGTGCAGCCAACCACTCAGAAGAGACAGACTATGAATATGTTGAAAAACATTTTGCATAACAATTAGATACAGTGGTCGGCATCCTATAGGAATAATTTTCTGCATCGATAAACCGAGCTGGTTCGGAGGCAAAGAGGTCTTATCTCTCTTAATCAAGAGGGGGACAGCTTAAACAGAAGAGCATCGGTAGCAATACATCAGAACGGAGTAACCTAACCAAAGTAATGCACGTATAATTCATAGTAAAAGAGTTGGCGTTCAAATTTATAGGCAAGGAATGAAAATGTAAGAGGAACACGCTCTGTAGTGAATCGGTATCGTGTAAATCGTTGCCTGGTGGAAAATGGTCAAATAACAGCCTAACAACTTAGGGCTGAATTCCATTACTGGATAGAATATCAAATTGATTTATGTACCTAAATTTCTGAATGAATTAACGTAATATGGAAACACGGTGCACAAAATTTTTGATTTAGTGTCCAGAATTGGTAAACTTCATAAATGCAGAAGGATTAGAACCCACAGTAGATCGGGAGCAGCCGTAGGTAAACTGGAACAGATAGTGTGCTTGGTCGAAGTATTCGACAGTCCTTAGAATGGTAGATTTCCAAGCTCATCTAACGCAACCGAGGTTTAGAAAAATGGAGGGAGTTGTACCGTTCTTTTCTTGGGGGCTTGTGTTGTGAAACTGATATCCAGCTGTCGGCAATCTCTTGATTATCCAAGCACCGAATGAATAACTGTATGGCAGTATGTACAACTTGCTTAAACACAACTGGGGAACAAGAAACAACCTTTCCCCGCTACAAATTTGAAAACAGAAGTCAAAAACATAGATTGCACGAAGGATAAATCCTCATACGTGCAAAAAATGTTAACTATTTTAGAGGATAAAACAAAATTCCGGAAGGATCCAGCGCCAGATGATCCAAGTGAACTAGAACAGCGAATTAACACGGAACTGCGAACTCTAGTTCAAGAGGGCTTTATTCGCGAGCCAACAGCCAAGTCACTGGGTCTCAGTATCATATCGTATCATATCGATACCAGACACGATACAAGCCAAGGAAGCTAAAGCTTCAACCATCCGGAAGCAGACCAGTCAGAAGTACACGGCAGCTGATTGTATTCATAGAAGGCGGACAAACATTGAACAGCCCTGTGGCATCGACCAACATACAAACCGCTAAGTACCAGTTAGTTGTGTTTATCTGCAACAATTTGCATCCATGAATTTATACATTCAAACTCACTAATCTGCCGGCCACTGCAGGGTGAGAAAGGCGAGTTAACAGCGGAGTAGAGTTAACTGTAGGCCCGGTATGTCAGGAGTAAATGAGATTTGGTATGTACCGAAAATCAATGCACCATATAACTTCTTAAGTTGAAAGATATACATTGTCAATTTCACATCGTTTTCCATGGAAGAAGTGCCTTGGGTAAAGTTATCTATGGTAACCGAAACGTCGGCTAACTGCAAGATTGCCACCGAAGACGCTATGTTGTTGACACTGAGATTTTTGGATTGAAAGATTTTACATTGTATGAAGTGAAGGGGAGGGGGGGTCTGTTGGGTGAATACCAAGGTAATCAATCATCTAGTGCCAAAAGATTTTGAGCAAAGGAGCCTGAGTAACGCGTCATGATGAGTGTCAAAATGGTAGACAACAAAAGCTTCGTTGTTGGTCAATGGTTATCCGGATAACTTCATCAGATTACATTGGTAACCAGTACCTTTGTGCAAGAAAATGAATACGGTCGGAAAGAAGTAATTTTCAACTACTGTGCCATTCACATGATATTACTTATTTGACCAAATAAATTGAAATCCCAGATCAGCTATAAGGCACATATGCACAGCTTCGTATTTGAGCTTACAATTAGATTGCCGTCATTTTTCTAATATATGCCAAGGAAAGACATATTGATTGATCGGTTCATTTTTCAGAAAGTTCGCTTTTTCAGAGCAGGCGTTTTTGTGTTGGAACGTTTTGTTGTCTTTCTTATCATGAACAAGTAAGGATGACGCTTTGTTTTCTGATCCTATTGGAGTATATAGAAAGAACTAATATGACAAAACTTATCCTGACAAGAATGTTTTTCTAGAATAAACTTTCGAATGGGATGAAGTGTCATGCCTTCTAGTTCTAAGTAGAGCCAACACGTAGTAAACATCGCTGAGAAGAAACACAGACGTAAGCTTGGATGATGCAAATTAGAGAAAGAATAAGATGCATACAACTGAATTCAATTATTACTCCTAAATTATTTTTGGAGAAACACAAACAATAGCGTCGTAATACATGCTAATGATATTTCGCTTTAGACTGGAACTCTTTGCCACTTTGTGAATTTGTTGACCCCGTCTGATCCGGAAGCCAATACTCCTGGGTAAGCGTGCTTCACTCGAACAGTAAAATCAGTTGTAATTTACGAAGCGTAGTGAGAATGTAGAACATCATTCCTCGCGCACAGCCAGGGGGTTGTTTCCGGAAACAATCGGTGTTCGGATCTATTTCCAACGGGAAGTCAAAATAGGTCTGTTTAGATGGCAACACACCGTCCTTATCAGTGAGGGGGTATGTTTCGGTCTACTGTGATAGATCCAAAAGCTCCATTTACATAAATCTAGGAGAAAGCCTTTCTTGCATCCAAGCAAACTCTACGTAAAGTTGTCCAGTCATCTATCTTAACTTTCTGACCCTTTTTTCATAATCATGATATTTCGTTTTCTGAATGGAGTTTTTGATGAAAGATCCAACCTGAACAAGACCGATTGATATAATTTAGTCCGAGTGCACAATGCTGGCGTAAGCCGCCGACTGTCGGAGTTTCTGAAGCAAAGCAAATAACACGTGGCAACCCTTGCAATGTTCACAAAAATATCTATCAACCCGGTTCTATCTCAACAAATGAGCTTCAAATGTGTGAGTACGCGGTACTTTACTATAAGAGTCAGCCTAGGTAAAATGAAGTTATTCCGAAAACAAGTGATACAATCTTTCAGATCTGTTTATTCTTTGTTGAATTCAGCTTGAAAGGGGACTTTCGGAAGACTGTGGGTTTGCTTCTGCCGCTAGTGGACAAGACAGCGTCGCCTATGTTATCAGCCAATTATTTCCGAGTTTATTAGGCCGATAGTTTCATATGGTCAAAGAGCGAAAAACTGCTTTGTGAGTAATCGGAAAAGGTTGTCAAACACGACGGGTTTCCCTGTCATTTGAGAGCCTATGCCGATCGTCTATAAGTCTGTATCGATCTTTTAAGAGCCCCTATTGATCGCCTAAGATCCAATGGTGATAATTTAAGAGACTTATTATGTTCGAAATACCACGGGTAACATTGTGGTTCACTGCCTGTCCACCCACTGTGGATCATATGCTGTCATTGGGCTCATCTATAAGAAATAGAAAGATGGGGCTATCATGTCTCTGTAAACACAATCCACACTGAGTAAGTCTCTCCTTGACATCATCTTTGTTTCTCTCGATCGGATGAATGTATGGTTTCCTTGTGATTTATCCTAAATCACCGGTAAGTCAAATAACACATACATTCGAGTGTATCAGTTTCATCATTTTCTTTGCCCCTCTCAAAGCGATTTTGCAATTCTCCTCCACCAACCAACACTGTTCCATTCGGAATTCGTTGGAAAATATGCTTTCTGCGAATCTGTTAGTAAGACTAAATTCTGTGTCCCTTTTGGTCATGGTTCGGCAAGTTTTATGTTAATTTCTGGGTAGAAGGAAATAAGTTTCGAAACTTCTCGTTTCCTTGCACACTGGACGATTCTTCTGCGGTCTGGATCTATAGTTGTTCTCCGCTTGCGGTGTGAATCTGTATTCACCCGTTCGCTTAGGTTGATTATCTCAACTTCCTCCATTAGGAAATCTGCGGATGTTGAAGCTCTTATTCAGCTGTATCGTGCGCACAGCCGTTTACGTGACTAGCACAAGGCTGAGAAGTCCCCTAACTGCGACCGAGAACTCGCACTCGATGTGATCTTGTGCGTTGTTTGTGTCAGAAGGGTTTCTTTACCGTGCCCTAGGTTGCCGCCGCTGGTTAAACCAGTGGCCCAGTTGGGAGCATCGGATATCACAGCTAAGCTATGGTAACCATATCGTGTGACTGAATACGGAGGGCGCATTGTCTACTTAACTGAAGGCTCATTTATATTGCCCATTCCTATTGACGTGTGCCGCCCTTTCAATGCAAGAAGAACCTATTCATGAAATTTTGATGGAAACCTTGTAAATAATTGACCTAAACGATTTCACTAAGAAGCGGGAGATCGTCAGTGATGCGGATGGAAAACGGATAGCAAAATGTTCAATGAATGGTGAAGTTCTGTACCTAGTACCCACCATCAAGACCCGCCGAAGCATTGTGGTAAGAGAACGTGAATTAGTCTTAAACGAGGATTCTTGGAACGGAAATCTTCAGATGAGTATAACGCACAGATCTGCTCAGTCTTAGAAGAATGTCCTGGAGTAATCGTTTCTGTTGTCAAAAAGAAGATGGAAACTATATATCCCGAGATAACGATCAGACTTTATCTTGTTTTTTAATGCGATTAGCTTAGCATATCAACCGTTGAACAATTTTACCCATTATAGCTGTGAGTATTTCACATGCATGTCATCTAATTTTATGTTTTTTCGAATATGGGTAGCAGCTGGTGTTCTCTCCTACTACTCATAGGAAGCCAACAAACTTCGAACCGCAATATTAGCCATAGTATTTCACATATAGTCAAAGGCTCCTAACTATCTCCAGTGAATCTTAAATGATAGGAAGACATGAAGCGTTATATTCGAGAGTAACTTATTCTGTATTACTTTATTGTATTTCCATTTCTATACCCCGAACTTGAGGATGGAAAGATTCTGCGTGCAAGAAATAGTACGTTGCATTCCGTACAGATCAGGAGTTCTTATTTACCGGGAGTTCTACCTGTGTTCAGATAATTCCGTCCGTTCAGTACTAAATCTGGTTTTGCAAAAAAGATTACTTCAATGCTTGTTTCTAAGAATGGTACCCTTGCTGTAGAACCAATATCCGGAGATGTCAAAGGAACTCGTCAGGATTGGATATATGACCTGAAACCATTTGGATAATATAAGGAAGAAATCGTCTTTTCTACCTTTCGCTGGTAAGAAAGTATGCAATCTTTTTGAAAATTTGTCGTTCTTGTCTATACCAATCGGTTTGTAATACGACAAACTTAAAACTCTCTTTTAACGGCGCCTAAAGCCAATCAATATTATTGCTGCCGAAACAGCAAAATTCATCTGTCCAGTTGGATCCGAAAACCAGTCGACAGGTGACGTCATTTTTGAATTGTGGACACAGATAGTGAAACGTGAATACCGTGTCCAGTTAGAAGACCAGCCGTGCCGTCGCATGGTGGCTGGGACAAACGTATCAGATATACAGCAAAATCTATTAGTTTCAACTGTCCATACTTTTCAGCACATTCGCGATACATGAGAACACAATCTAGGTAAGAAAACTGTAAATACTTTATCTGAGTCACTATTGTTCACTCCCACCAAAACACCAAAACAGTCGAAGCAACCAAAACTTGCCACATTCGAATTTGTGGAAATTCTAAGCAAATCCATCCATCAAATTATTCAAAATCAAATTTTAGACATTCCGTAATTAGAAAAATACCTAGCATTAGGTCAGTTTCATTCACATTTCTTATGTCTACAGGGACTCGCCACATTTTTGGCTTGCTGTAGGATTTGTCACGTTGAAAGTATTTGTAGGATTGATCGCACGCCAATCACCCGGCACTCAGCTCGAGAACAGTTTCACCGCATTTCCATCAACTGCTTAACCAAAAACATCTCACACCTCATGCGAATAGTGTCTAATCTGGAAGGTTGCAAAGACACCTATATTATTCACACTGGGGTTACAGAATTGTCCATTTCACGATCAAATCTTGCTTGCTTTTACACTTTTGCCAAAATTCATCCTACCAAACTAATCCTTTGAGGTACTACTGGAAGCACTTCCACTTGTTGGTTCTTATGTAGTTCCAATTCAGTTGCGTGACTCTGATCCCATCGACTGGGTGTTCCCGGTTTTCGCTTCAGGGCCTTCAATTATTGGTCCGAAAATAATTTGTAAATTACACACGGAAGTTACTTTCCTAATGACTACACATGACTTATTCCCTCTGTAAAAATTCTTTATGAAATAGTCAAAGACATTTGGTAAAATGGGACTTCCTGGAGTGAAGTTGGAGTTAGTAAGTTACCCCTTTTTTATAAAGCGCAAAGCAACTCCTTTCGGCTTGAGTGAAGCTGTTCGTCACGTGCTACGGTGGATATGTGAGCGAGGAATTACTGCCCTTTTAAACTCTTTCAGCTGGGTTGTACCAATGGCAATCCTTTATCAATTGAGGGGAAATCATTATGCTTATTCGGTGATTATGAATTGATACTGATTAGGTGTTTACTTTACCTTGCTAGTCCAACCGAAAGACTAGTATATATGCTTTATTTGCTTTCTTGATCATGTTTATTCCTGAGAACTGACCTAAAGTACGCATGCTTAAAGTACCTCCAGATGAAGAATCTAGTGTGTTGAAAACAAAGATACTTCTTTTGCTCTATTTTCACAGTGAGATTCGTCTTTTAGTCTGAATGGGTAAACGACTATTTTTCAACAGTCTCTTAGGCGTTGTAGCAATAGTCCTAATGTTATTTTTGTCGGTGGCTCTACTCGAGCCATACATAATGGTCGTCTTTTTTTTACTGAAGCATTTCATCAGCTTCAGTGTTCTCATTAATTCATTCAAGTGTGTCATTGATGGCCCTTAGTTGTTCTGTCTTGATTACAATATTGTTGCTAAAAGTTTCTTTTCAGATCCAGTGCGTGTAGCTCCGCTCATTGGCCTACCTCGCCCAAAAACATTCATAAGTTACGTTCTGTTCTTAGCAGTCTTTAGTACTATGCACTTTTTACTGTAATTTTTTGGCTGTCTGTTCAATATTTTGTGGATTTACTCCTTCTTATGTAATCGGGTTCATAAACACAAACCTAATGTACTTTCATTTCATCTGCAACCTCGCGATGTTTTCATACGGTTTTCTGCTGGAGACTACGCAAGTGTTATTTTTGATGAGTTACCCATTGGTCCAGGTGCCTTTCTTGAACAGCGCGATACACCAGATATTTGCTTTTGAACAAGTATCAAAAGTTGAACGGGGGTACGCTTAAACCGATAGAAAAGCCATGACAATTTAGTGAGCCTTCGAGCATTTGCATAAACATTTGTTTGGTCAGTATTTCACGATTTTTACTAACCATGAAACATTACCATTCGTTTTTCATTTACATCAGTCGTCATTCAAATATTCGGCAGCAATAGTTCAAGGATGGGGAGTCCAAATCAGTTCCTATGATCACTACATTATTCACCATGGTGTCTAGCACATACAGTGTGCTGATCCGTCTAAGCTGCCATAAGCTTGTTTGACACCAATGACCCAAGATCTTCTGCTATTGAAGCCACTTAAACCGAGGTTTCAAAGTCTTGTGTTGGATACAAAAAGTACTTTTCTGCTGTAGTCTTAGCTGTAGGTTGCAGTTTAAATTCAAACAAAAAGCAACAGTTGCCAGATTTTCACTCCCTTTGTAAGAATTTATCGAGTCCCATTTGCAGACTACCGTGTCCTAATCATCTCCGACACTCTCTTCGGCTACGTTGACAGGGCTCTATTCAGTGCATCTGGGCGCCGACAAAATGAAGCCACTAGCGAGACCTACTTGCTAGATTCCGGAGCTGGATACCGACGTTGTAAGCACAGATAAAACTATCCGCAAGATACAATTAAAATCATCGTAGTGGCCCCCTTGGTTGATATCACGTGAGGTGCGGCAACGTAAACTTCCAGACAATTGTGGGCCCTTATTGGGTAAGTATTACGTCCTTGATATAATGGATGCCTCTTCCTGGAGACCGAAAATACGTTTAACAACTTTATCTTCAACAGGATTCACCCACACAGCTCTCATAAAATCATTCAACACAGGAGTTCCTTTTTCTATCAGTTACCGACAGCGGAGCACATTTCATTCCCAAACTTTTTAATCATTGACTGAAAGGTTTTAGTAGGAAACGCTGCTCCTGGTCAACCCTAGATCACTGGTCTTGAAGGGAATTTTGCATGCGCGCCTAGAAGGGCAAGATATTTTGCTAATGCTCATGCATTCTACGAAGTGGATCGTGCTATTGACAATAGTCTGATGAAACATCGTAGTGCTGCACACACTTCTAGTCGTGAAAGTTTCTCTCCGTTATTTAAATGTTTTAGACTGAGAACTAATTTCAAGAAAATTTTAAATGCTAATGGTAGCTATTTCAGAGACGGCAACTTACGCCCGGAAAACGGAATTTTCATTTCGCGCAACGGAAATCGGACGGACGCCATTTTGAAAGTAGATGATTTGTTCAGCCATAGACGTCATATTGGCCAACTGAAGTTCAGCCTGTTATCCGTTCACTAGCTGCTTTACCGATTGTCTAGTTCAGCAAGGTACAATTTAAACTGGAAAACCGTCGGAACAACAAACCGTCAAAAGATTTGAAAGAATCTATTCAATGACACCAAAGAATATTACTAACCCCACTTCAATTCAACGTGCGGCGCGTGTGATGTTCGGGATTCACTCATTCCGCAATATGTTACTTTATTCCTAGTCGTTGTCAACCTTGAGTTCCATTCTTGGATTTCTATGGACGAAATACTCATTCTATTTTCGCCCACAACTCCTGTTACTTCCGAATGCAATGACCCCCCAAAAAACAGCAGGCTAAAAGGTAGTATATTTGCATAAACTAACAACACGGTATTTAATGCGAAAACAGAATATTCTCCAATTCATGGGTCCAGTCAGATCCATGCTTTGTCGGACCGATTGGGTTGATAAAACTGGTTTATTGATAACTGACCCCACTTGCGTGGGAATGCATATAACGGTTCTGTTGACGAAAGGGGTTTAGCCCTATGTGGTCGGGCTGTTTTTGGATTAGTGAATATTCGACCCTGTCTGGCTTGCTCAAAACGATTATCGACCACCTTTCCAGGAGGGATTTTTCGATCCCACAACACTAGTTTTACACTAAATGTTAGTGAACATCATGTTTGCCGTGAGTATCAAATAAAGAGCTACATCCCACACTGAACTGTTCTTACTTCTCGCGATTTCTGTGCCGTTCATCCATTTCAATCGATTCTGTGCTATATCTAGGTTCATAGCCCGTCATTTGAGGTAAGCAGCAAGGCAATTATATCCAGTTGGCGAAATAAAACCACGCTATTTTGAATTTGTGTACCTTCGGACATCTTACGAGAAGTGCTGAAGCAGCCCATGTTGTGAAACAACACGTTGTCCACTTTAGTTCCGTCGGATAATTTTCGTGAGCAATGGCTCAGGTTCCTGGTAAACCGCTATTATTACTCACTGTCTTTTAGGAGTCTTTTTTGCCAATCAAACAGAATCACAGCCACATATGGTAGCACTAAAATCGTACCACTAATACTAGCCGACATCTAAATGTGTTGTACTAAGCTAGTTCCGTCCAAGTATTTACTTTTCACATTTACTCGTAATGTACCAGTATATTATTCTCACTTTACATGGTTCATATCATACTACAGACAGTGCAGCCTCAACTTTACTGATGGCGTTGCAATTTGTGCTCGGACCACTGAAGCATCATACTTGCAAAACGCAAGTCCTTGTACATCGGTTTGTGTTTATGCACTATCCACAGTAGATGGACGAAAGAATACACGTGGGTTGTTCTGTGCACGCGGTAACGGTCCATGGAAGTGCTATTGGCTTATGTTGTGTTTCTAGTGTACTGCTGTTCGTGAGTGTTTGGTCCAGTGTGGTTCTATTTTATACTTATTGTGCAACCAAAACTCATTGGCACATAAGCATCCCAAAAAACGCGTTTTGCATACAGTTGTAGCCCTAACTTAGCACAAAACTATTTACCAGCCTAAAATGGATTTGACGGTAAACTTACATCTTTGTCACCGTGAAAACAGTCAAAATACACAATAGGTTTGCTAGGAACCATTTGCACAAACTCTTCCTTTGTACTTCGTCTAGCAAAGAAATCCTTTCAGTTTCGACACTTGACGTAAAACTGTGTATCTCGTAAATGCGATCCTACAATTAGCATCTAATTTATATACCCAAACGAAGAAGGAATACAATATTTTGCCTTTCAAAATAGAACGTCACGCACAGCCAGTCAAAGCCTATTGAACGTGTGGTAATGTGACTGGTGTGTGGTGGAATGGTTGAATAATTAGATGACTCTAACTGTGTCCTGTACACGGACTAAACATATCCAACGTAATGCTTGGGTGCTATTAAGTTTGAAGAATAATCTTGACAAGTAAATGCAAATGTAAATGGAGGTGTGAGTTGTTGGAAGTAAACCGAGATCAGAGTATTTTAAAGTGATGGGACTAATACCGGAGGTTGTCCTGGTGTTAGTCAACATGGAAGCTTGGTTTGTAACAAGAAACTGCACTGTTCATCTGTTTAAAACCGATTTCTGTTTAACTCAATAATCACTGTCAATGGCAGTTGCTATCTGACCGTTGCTTTTGCACACTATCCCAACTACACACTACCGTCATTTCTCCTGATCTCCCACTTCTTCTCGTGGGCCATGGGAAACATGCACCGACAATGGTACCTCGACCGGTGATGAAACGTTTGCGAATTAAACGTCAAAGTCAGCGGTCAGAACATTAGGGTAACCAAAAACCCGATCTAAAACCCACGTAAATATTTAAAACCATTAAAAAAGCATTTCGTTTGTCGTGATCCAGCAGTTAAATTAAAATGTGAGAACTACCGTATAGTTATCGATACCAGCCTTTTGTGGTAGATAGTGGGCCGCTGCTCACCTGAGGTGACGTTGTAAGTTAGGGATGCTATATGTTTTTCCTTGAAATTCGAAACCGTCATCGTTCACTCAAAGCCGACGGAAGAACAACTAATTCATAGCTGGAGGAAGATAATCTTCCGGACTGCTGCTCAAGACACTGCTTGAGAAAACTAACTGTACCTGAAGACATGTACTCAAGTGGCGCAATTCCCAACTCTGTGAAATTAAAGTTGAGACAAAAGGACCTGCAGCTTCGGCATGGTGGATTTGCAAAGCTGCTTGTCAAATTTTACGATATATTATTCTAAGTGACATAAAATTCATTGATATATATCTCCGTTACAAAAACTGCACATTTTCATTATTATTATTTTTTACCGAATTTCTTCGTGACCAAGCAGTGTGGTGTTTATACGTGAACTTTATTTGTGTTACTTATCTGATTACGTCAGATACCTTTGTCCCCGAACTGAAAATAAGAATAATCCCAAATTCCTACTTAAAATACGGTTGTCTCCATACTCCATTTCTTTCAAGGATTATTATTCCTGGTAATTCCTTGGGACATCATTTCACACTTTACCTCACAAAATCATGCAGTCATGCAGCATGGAATTTCTGGATTTCAATGTCCCTGTGTGTGAGATTGAGGATTGATTCGAAACGTTCGAATTTCGATGTATACCTTGTGGAAAAAATTTCGGATAAACTCGAAACTGCTGTTTTCTTGAGTACTGTTGGAAAATCTGTCATATATATATATATATATATATATATATATATATATATATATATATATATATATATATATAGCAGATAAGGGCACAGGACCGGTGGCCGACGGCAATGTTGTTCCAGTTTCTTTTACTTGTGAGCCTCGCGCTTCACCGGGTTTCGATTTCTTGGAATCATTTCTTGTCTGTCTGTGGATGGGAACTCAAGCCGCATATCAAAAGTCACTGTCCAGGAGAGCACCAAAGTCAACATTTGGATAGGATGAAGCCTCGGCAATCAGTAGGTTCATTCTTCCTGCAAAGGTCTACTCAATTAATTGTCATCTGTCTTGTAAATGAAGATAGGTGTAGGGACTGAGGCATTAGGGAGGGTAAGGGGTGAATAATGAAAAAAAAGTCGGGAAGGTTTCTGCTGCCTCTGTTATGAAAAAATGAATAAAGAATGAAGTTGTTTCTTTTGAGCGCTCTCAACAGTTCACGGAAAACTCAGAAAAACATGGGCCCAAGCCGAGTGGTACTTTTTTTTTAAAAAAGCTGGCGGTATTTACAGCCACTACTTCTACAGGGAACTTATTGCAGTCGTTTATTTCTCTGTGTAAAGTCCAGCGAATCTTACGGCTCAGAAAATATCTTACATCCGAAGTAGAACTCCTTTGTTGGGATGCTGAATTATATTCACTAAATCATCTAATTGGACAAACAGTTTTCAACGCAGATACTCTCTTTGTGCCAAAGGTAAAGATAAGAAATAAAACAAGAGGCATGCCACCACATCCCATCCTTCATCTGCTATAGGAGCGTGGGCCTCTGTTTTGCGTAACGAGTTGCATTCAGCTGACAGCAGACGCGGACAAATTCGAACGGATTCGAAACGAATGCAAGTCAAAAGTCCGTGACCACTTTAAAGAGGTGCAAACGGGTTTCCTTGCACGGGGCCGACAAACCAAATCCATTCCTTTCAGGCATTTTGGCCGCATACAGAATAACAAATGCTATACTCTAGACCTCCACTTTTCTGATGGCACTCCAGCTACCTCATTCAAGCGAGTGACCGAAATCTTAGCGGATCATTTTCATTCTATATCCGACTATCCACCAACGTTAACCCCTCCTAATCTTCTTACAAAATCTTTAGAGCAAAACCTGGACAGCATTCATTTTTCGGTCCGGGGCTTTGAACTGCAGCTGGAATTTGTCACTCCGTATAGCTCAACGGCTGGGACGACATACACGACAGGATACCAAAAGAGTGCGCGAATATTCTATTTCTCGTATACTACATCCTATCCCAACTTCCTCTTAACTGCGGCACTTTTCCAAGCTCATAGAAGAACGTCATAATCACGCCTAATTTCAAAGAGGGTGACCAGCACTTCCCATCCAGCTACAGATGGATAAGTCTGACTAGTATACCTGGTGCACTGTTGTTTTGTTCAGAATTCAGGGAACAGTACGCAATAGATATGTTTCTTAGCACATCAGCAGACACCTACGTAAGCCGGCAAGCGAGCAATCAAGTGAATCATCCACTGGCAAGCGCAAGCATGATAATACGTCAAGCGGACAGGAACAAAAAAATTATTGTTAGTCACACTGTAAAGGCCAGATTGGAGGCCGCCATCTTGTTGTTCGTCTAATGTAAGTGTTGGTGCCGTTGATACACTTACTGGGCCTCGGCTCATGGAGTTTTTCCTTTTGTGCTCTTGCAGATCACACTCGTGCTACCCTCGTCGGAATAGCATTGCATCTGCGCGTTACAACACTCGCACCTAATCGCACGTGATCGATGAAGTGGAACAAAGCAGAGCGTGGGATAGACAGGCATCGCGCACTCGAATACAAGGCCAATGGGACTACAATGAATCACGTGCGAAGGTCAATGACACATGGGTTAGCCACACAACGACTATAGAGCAACACTTTTTTAGTATCCCTGACTTTTATTCGGTTTACTTTACTTGCAGACCTCATGCATCAATCCTTTATTGCATGAAGCCTACTAAAAGGCCTATAATCTTCTTCATGCTGCTGATTTATTTGATCCTGACACCCAACAAGGTATTTGAGCGCATCAAATGCAAGATGTTATGCCGCGGGTAGATGAATCAATCAAGTCCCCCTTTCCAGTGAGTACTTCTGCCAGGCAGATGGTGCATCAGCAACGTGCCTATTGTGTGTGACCAGGTCAAAACCTTCCACGCGATCCTCACACATTTTGCGAAGGCCTGGACGACGTCACACACTCCTTTGCTTCACAAACTGGAGGTACACAGCAAAACCGTAAACTCTTTCACCTACTCAATATCTTTCTGTCTGAGGGCACCTTCACTGTGCATGCAGGCCCAACGTATTTCTAAAGAGCTGGTCGGTGGACTGGAGTCTACCGATAAATGACGATAACTGCTTCGGCGTGTACTTCGGTGGCTCTACAGATCAACCCCTTCGAACTAACGGAATATCGCCAATCCAGAGGGCAGACCAACACGAAATACTAAGTTTCTGGCTGACCAACTATTTTTCCTTCTCTTAGCATCAACTGAAGACTAGCCGGACTGCTTTCCCACTCTCAAACTTTGTCAAGAGGACATTGACCCGTATATCCAAGGCAGACTTTCGGATACTTCACCGCACCTACGTCCGTCTCATCTTAGAATACTGCAGCCAGATTGCACACACGGGTCTCGTCCGCGACCGTACCTACCTCGAGCGGGTTCAAAGAAATGCCACAAAAGCTGTGCAAGGGCTGACTATCTTTTCATATCAATAAAGACTGAGTGCACTCAACCCCCACCCCCTGGAGGTAAGGCGTATTATAGGAATTATTTTGTTAATGTTCCACTTCCAGTGTTCCGGTCTAGTTTATCGCTTATTCCCGTGACTACACTTAGATACTCGTAGAGGACATCTAATAAGCAATTTAAACATTCCTCACGGATATCCTTACAGCAACTTTTTTCACGGTAAGCGCGATTCCTGTTGGGAATAAACTCCCAGAGATAGTGGAAGCACCAATAAAGGAGGCTTCCAAGCAAAAGCTAGATATACACGTGAGACTTTCACATACTCCCTGGCCAAACTCTTAACTCGAATACTAATGCTATCGTTTGTACTGTTACTATTGAAATTCGGTTTTGGGGGATCTGCTCCTCTTAACACAACCTCTCCATCACGAGTCTGGTGCTCCCAATCTGTCCTGCAATCCAGCTTCCAGAACGGAAGAAAACAGACAGGATACGGAATGAATTGGGCTTGAGCCTCGACTCCGTGAATCATTTGAAGACCATCAAGAACGTTTGAGAGACAACTAGCGACGAATTCTGACGCAGTTCGAAATGGGGTCTATTTCGAATAGCTACTATACTCCGTAGTATTCCTCCTTAGTTTTTACGCTCCATAAGTGGATAATGAATCAATAACTGCTTCAAAAGCAGTAGCGGCAAACTTCGAGCTCAGCCTCCAATGCGCGAGGCAAAGGGGAGGGTCCAATTAAATAAACAATGAGTCTTAATAAGTTTCACTTGACGAGTGGTTCACTACAACCAAATGGAGCATTGACAGACCCGACAATCGTGTCACATTACGTCACATTACGTGAATAAACCCTAGCAGCACACAGCCCATTCATAACATCGGTTTTCGAATGGTTTCTTTTCAATTATTCTCTCAGGGGTGAGAAGTTAACTGATAAGGAGGAAATCGCCGGCCAGAGTACCGTACGTTGACACTGAGCATTCTATTTTAATATACCACTTTGAATACTTTGAAATGCCCTGATCGTTCTATCTCATGCATCATAAAATGGGTAAAATTATTAGGAATTCATAGTTTGGGAGATCAAACTGAGAAAGGGAAGATGCAATTTGGGAAAAGTGACATAAAATAATGTAGCATATCACCTATTTCACACGATCAGTATAAGCCACTTGGAAACCATTCAGAAACCACTCAGAAATCACTCAGAAGCCCCTGAAAGACAGCATGAAAACCAACCGAAATAATAGAGCAAGCTGCTCAAAAACCGGTCAAAAACCGATCGTTTTCGGAGCGCATTTGCTTCAGGGGAATGACGCACTTTTCTCCGGAAATCCGACCGGCTTTTTCTGTTGAGTTTTCGAAGCTTCTGAGAACAGTAACTATTTTTGAAGAAGTATGTGCTCTATCCTTTCGTTTTTATAGCTCTTAGTAATTCTGTCCATCTTGATTGTCAATTACTATTCGTGATTAAGTTCAACTCCCCCGTTTGAACTTGTTTACTCATAAGTAACGAGTATGCACACCGTGAAACTCAGAAATTCGTCGGGATTTTTCTCCGATTCTAATCTATCGTATTGGTTTATACACGCGTTTTACGGTGCCTATTACATGAGCCATTTGTGTATTTATTCATAACTTTGTTTCCTCAAACGTGTACATTTCTACTTCGAAGTAATCTTTTTGAGTGTTCCACTTGTACACCCATGCGGAGGCGCGAACACCCCCATCTTAACCTTGATGTCACTGCACCCCACCATTGACCACTACGCTTTAGCGGCGTTAACAGATCTAGTGACGGGTTCGTCCATTCACGTTGGCAGATGATGCCATTTGCCCCAAAGGTCCAGCTTATTAGTGATCATTTAATAATAACTCCGCTTCGTATTGTCACTACAGTTCAATTCATCCATCTGCGACTGATTTATTGATTCGTGCCGGTAAAGATTTTCTGATTCACTGATTGTACCACAACCGAACTGAGCTACAGTTTTAATCAGATGCTTCTTAAGTGGACCGTTCTTTCATTTCTGCGCTGCCTCGAATTTCGGACAGATTCTGCCTTTTGATCTTGGTTCTTCACCTGGTAGTAAGTCCTCCTTTTGCTGTGTATTTAAACTTACTGTGGGGTTTTAGAACAATGGATTATCGATAAACGCGTTTACTCTACCGGAATTCGTTCTGCTGCCCGCTGTCGCGTTCTGCCCATTTCGTGCGTAGAGCTAGTGTGATTAGGTTTTCGCTGGACTGACAGCCCATGAAACCGAGATAGTCACAACATTGATCATGCGTCCGCACTTGCGTCATGGCTAAAATAGAGAACTATTTCTCCATTTTATCGAAAACAGTGTGTTTAAATACTGATAATTTTGTCTCAGCTTTCTGCGCCCCCATTTCGCAATGTGTATAAACATTACTGTCATAAAAACTGTCCATACTGGCCATGAAGCATCTCATTCGTCTCGGAAAAATCTTAGAAATATACCATTAATATTATTATTGTTGTTATTATTATCAATTATTTGTTATTATTATATCATGAATATTACCGCCCTAGACTGGGCGCAATATCAGGACTTACATCGCAATGCTGAGAACAGCCATATTTTTCCCTGCTCTCTCAGCATGGCACGACATTTTCTGTACGGGATTTAAAAACTTCGCTGTGCAACCACGTGCCCAAACCCTCTTCAGCTGTCCACGATACAGCCATAAACGCTCATCTTGATCACAATGGATCCCAACCACATCCACTGTCGGCTTGTGAACGGTTATCCACACTGCCCTGTGATTTTCCGATGCCATCCCAAATTGAGGTTTCTCCCCAGTTTAATGGGCAAATACTGGATTTATTCAAATCCTTGTCTCATTCGAATAAAATTAAACACCTGAAACACTTTGTTCCAACCTCAAATACCTACAGCATCCTCGTTAATGAAATCTATCTTACTGAACAAGCTGTTACTAGTGAAATATCTCTTGAAGGGTGAAATTTGTTGTGATATTCTTGGCTGACTCTACATATGACTTTTGCCATTTCTGTTGTATTCACTTACTACCATAATGTACATACTTGTGCGTTATATACGAAACACTGCGGTACACTGTGTGCCATATGTGTGTTCTGATCCAGTGGGATGATACTACGTCAATCCAGAGAACATCATATTTCGCGTTGCGCAAAGAAAGCAAACAATGATTGCTTCTGAAATGAAACCTCGATGTAAATTCTGCATCCCGACAGGCAGAGAACTATACGGAACCTTTCGAAATTTGATGTTTGACCCAAAGCCTTTTGGATGGTGCGAAGAAAACGGCATTTTCCACTACTTTCTTGGGAATGATGCGTAGTCTCCCATCAGTTCACAATCCTTACTACCACAAGTGGTATACGTTCACCAATTGTACAAAACTACTTCTCTGCTGGCACAAATAGCATAAAAAGTCGTGAGTTACTTGTGCATTTACGCACTTTTGCCCACAGTTATTTATTCTGAGATCTGATTGGTGGTTATGTTGTGCAAATGCTCAAGCTACCGTCTCATTCCTAAACCACCTTCCAATTGTCACAAAGTGCACTGGTAACACGTGTGGTCACGGTTTGTATTGAAACAACGTCGATCATGTTTACTTTTTAGAGCGACACCGGACGCGACACTAGCTAAGGGAGCTTATGGTTCAACCGTCCACAAACAGAACAGTCAAAAGTGTTTTTCAGTTGGCGGAAACAATTGTCCTAACAACAAGCAGACAAACAACGAGCAGCCCTGTGGCATCAAACAACACAAAAACTGCGTAGAGCTAATTGGTAATTGGTTATGTTTGTCTATGGTAGTTTTTGGTCACCAATTTACACAGTCAAGCTCAGTCATCTCCAGGTCACTACAGTCTCATATATCAGCTTATCAGCAACCACTGAGTTTATGATACCCTTCCACTACGCAATTTTGCCTCGCTCAAAGGAGGGAGTGGTACTCGAATAATTCCACCCAGATGTGAGCACGTGCTACTGCTTTAGTGGTATAACAATAGTCGGCGAAATCGTTGACGAACGCTGAAAAGTAAATCCCCTTTGTGTATCAACTGTTATAGCCATCTGCGGTTGAAGGGAAGAACCACATGTATACGACGCCTATGAAATTCAAACGTTTTTCTAATTTACTGTCCAAAATGTGCTACTGTAGTACTACAGCAAAGGTCAGCGCCAGAAGCACGTCAGGGGAAAATATGTTTCAAAAGGGGTCCAGTTAAGTTAACCCCAGCTCAGGTGGATAAACAGTGGCAAATGGTTTATGATTGTCAAAAGTAATATTCCGGCATCGTAATGAACCGGTACCTATTGTGTGGACAATCTTATTTTTGCAGTCATTTATATTGTTTCTGTTGTATTTCAGGAACTATCAAATACTCCAGAATACGACAACGAAGGATGAAAATCTTTTGTCACAGTTGATTGTGCAAATAGATATTTGTTATTCCTAATATAATAACTGTTTATGGAGTTGAGATTTTGTGAACTACCGCGAGGTTAATCTGCTAATTGATGTATGCAGAATCGTGGTTACAGTGATCAGCTGAACTCCGTTACGGAGACTGCAGTTTGGATGGGTTATTGTGTATAATAAAAAGCATCTCCGTTCAGTGGTCACAAGTTGCTCGTTGTAACGCCGACTGACGATGTACGGCCCACTCTATTTAGAGCAGCCTAGGATTCATGAAACTAAACATGCCTTCCTGACGAAGTTATGGAGCCAAGAATGTTATGGAAGCATAGCATGAATAGATAGTACAGTTTTATTCAAAGCCCAGTAAATCCATCGTTTCTTTCCCTGCGGATAACGCGTTTAATGGATTTTACTAAAAGAATTCGTCATTTTATATAATGAAAGAAAAGAAGAAATAAATGAATTACGACGAAAAGGAGTTAATAAATTCCACAGTTTCACATCGTGTCAATATGAATAAGAAAGGTATGATAGAAGAACAATCTATTTTTCTCATTAACTAGCTGCTCCTCATATCCAGCAGTTACGTACATAATAAGAAAAAAGCTCCTGAATTGAGCTCGAATGAATCCACTTCACGTATCTAGGTCTAGAAATTCTTATACTGAACTTATTAGGCATCATGATATGTTTCGAAACCAGGAGAACAGTAACAGATTTTTTGGCTTGTTTTGTGTTACAGTGTAGCTGCTTCGCAGACACCAAACTCATTAAAATGCAATTGCGAGCTTAGAGCTTAGGCTTGCCTTGTTAACGAATAGGTATTTTCACTTAGACTTACTTGGGAATGACAGCCCCTCCTCAGGAGCGGCCAATTCCGGTGTCAGGCCCTCCTGTAGCAATAGGCAATCTTCCTTCTCGAATCTTTCTTCTCAGTCACATAAAGTGGCTTATAGTCAGGACAAAAATAACTGAAAGTACTTTCACTCATCCAGACCCGATGTACCCAGTGCGGTATTATAATCTTCGGTCGGACACATCAGCCTATCTTTGAAACCCTGTAGGACATTTGGATGATCCTCACCAGTCATCCATTGAGGTACTCAACTGGTTCAGCAAGTTTTGACCAGGCTTTTTAATAGGTCAGGAGTTCGGTTTAGCCTCGGTTCCTTCAATCAACTGGTTTGAGTTGTTGAAGTCCATCTGGTACCGAAAAAGTCGATAGCATCGAAAATACTTATGTCGCGCTATGCAGGCGGCAAGGCGAGCTCCAGCTCGTCAGCTCTGGCCATTAGCTCGTTCAGTCTCCCATCTCCTTCCGTTTACACAGGTTAACCAATATAATTATTAAAACCCATCAATTGCTATCGTTTTGCATCTCCATTCGCTGGACGGGAATCGAGTCCGCAAATCGTGCGTGCGACCAAAACAGGATGTAAATGATCTGAACTCCGTCAGTGTCTAATGTGGGACTGAATAGCTACGGACGAATTCAGATTTCACACAAATGTTTTGTACAGTATGATTAGGTTCTTTCTACCTAGATATCAGGTTGTTATGGACGTAGTTTAAATGCCTAAACTTGATTTAATCCGCTCTTTCGGTAACTTATGAGGTTTTCCCACGTCGACAAAAAGCAAAACGTATACACAAAGAATAGTAGGTTTCATTCTTGGTAGAAACACAACTAAGCTCGAGATAAACACAAAATTCTAGGGGCATACTGTTGGAAGTTCTTTCCACTGTGTTGCATAGTATGAGACGGGACATGACAGCCAGTTAATAGACTGGGCAACAACGAAGAAAATGGAAAACCGATTTGGCGAATCCGATATCCATTTACTACCTAATAAGTACGTGAATAACTTATTCTTGGTTGGCGCAATGGTGCTTGACCCAAACCCAAACTTCCTTTTCCAATCAGAACACCTTTTAGTAAACTCCGTTTTCACTAATAATGTTGTTCGCTCAACTATTTAGGATAAGAAAAACAGAATGATCTGATATTATTCTAGCGAACCACGTATTACAAACTTCAGGTTTTATGCAAAGATTATCTAGTCTGCCATTTTCGTTTTAGAAAAAACAGTTCAGGAATATCCAAGGATTGTCACAAACTTTTGCCCTAGTGTCCAACAGAAATTATGAGTTCAGTTCGGACAACTATTAACCATGCACTGGGTGCGGTGGCCTAGGTTGCTATCTCGTAGCTGCAGTCTCAAAGGGGAATAATGATGGAGGAAAGAGTATGATAGGAGTAAGAAGAGAACTACACTGATGGAATTATTTCGATGAGGAAAGTTTGTGGACTCAGAAGCGCCACTGTCCGCGGCATTTAACCATTGAGTGGCAGGGTCTCTTGAACCCCACCCAGGAAGTCTAACACGCCTCACATGGCCAAGTCCCTCATTTAAACTTTCCATATCTTTCTTCCACGACATGGACTGGCCATCCTCACTCATCTTCCAACCGGTACCCGCCTCAACAAACATAGTACGCCGAGGAACCCTGCCAATGCACATGCGTCACACATTTCCCAACCATCTTAGCCTGGTGGGCTTAGGTGTTTCATCTGGTGATTTGATCCTTGAACCTAGGACTTCTCGCTGAACCCGAACATTTCTCACACGGTGTTCCCACTAGATTCGAGCAATACTACGAAGACGCCGGTGTTCAAATACCGACAATCTTTGTATGTCCTCCACCCGCAGTGGCCATATCCCTGAACCATAGAGAAGCACGGACCTGACTGCTGCAGCGTACAATCGACCCCTGATAGGTAACCGAATGTCATGTCGACTTCACAGATGACTCAGGTTGGCAACCACCAGACCTTCTGTATACGCAGGGACACTTCATCTGATAGCCGACCTCCTGGTGAGAAGAGGCTCTCAAGATAACAGAACTTGTCTATCACGTTTGTATTCTCCCCAGACACCGATAGCTTTGGCGTTGGACCAACCCAGTATTTCAACAGCATGTTGAACTTTGAAGGTGAAAACGCATACTGAACGTCGCTATGTAGACCTTCAAGCTGTCCAGGATTTAACTTAGAAGAACTATGTCGTCAGCAAAATCAAGGTCTGATACCTTCCCACCCGGGGGAAGTTCAATGCCGTTATCCTCACCTGACAAAAGTGCGGCCTCTGGGACCATATCAACCACAAAGTTGAAGAGAAAATTGGAGAAGGGGCAACCTTAACGCACATCAATTCTCATGGTGAATTCAAGTGAAAGATCACCGTAAGCCCGAACTCGGTTTCAGCTATTAATGAAATGAGATTTCACGTTGGAAGTGGATTTCTATGGTACACCCTTCAATAAGAGACAAAGCTAGAGAACTGTGTGATCAACTGAGTCAAAGGCCGCTTTAAGATCAAGAAAAACGGTGATAGTGCGCATACGGAAGTTGTGTCTACAATCCACAATTTGTCGAAAAGTGAAGAAATGACCAATCAACCTCGCTCAGATCTGGACCAAGCTCGATTCTCGCGCAAGTACTGTTCGCGAGCGTTAGATAGTGCCTGCGACCAGTTTGGATGCAGTACTAACCAAATTTATTCCCAGAAAAGACCTGTCACCCTTCTTTCAAACTGGTGCGATCACCGGCTCACACCAACTCTTTGGAACTTGCTCCTTTTCCCATATCAAACCGAGGAGTTTCGTCAGTTCCAGTAGAAGTGCTGGGCCACGG
Organism: Fasciola hepatica; assembly: GCA_948099385.1. Taxonomy (NCBI): domain Eukaryota; kingdom Metazoa; phylum Platyhelminthes; class Trematoda; order Plagiorchiida; family Fasciolidae; genus Fasciola; species Fasciola hepatica. Next base: position 2,101,506 of record CANUEZ040000060.1, on the reverse strand, counting down.
TCTTTGAAAATATACGGAGGCAACCCATACTGTCGGGCAGCCTTATCTTACGAAGAACCTCTGTTTCTGACGGAGGACTGATATCTACAACAAGAGCTGTACCCATTACGCTAGTGGTTAAACCTGAAGAGGCATCTCCGTGCCTCATCGTAAAGGGAATCCGGAGGAATCGACGTGCGCGCATCTTACAGTGCAACTATGTGTGTCTAGTTGCTGGACCTTGGGTAGCATCAGCAGCCGCAAGCAGAGCTTTGTTGATCTCTGTCCATCTTTTTTGGATCCTTGGCGCTTGACTGCATTGACGACCTGGTCGGCAGTTCTGTCCGAAAATCAGATCTTCGGTTATGGTCTGGCAGCAGCTGCGATGATTGGTTTGCTTTAGCGTTGCCTCAGCTAGCAACGAGGCTCAAGCTGAAGCACTCGCGGACAAGAACGTGATCAGTGTCTACAAACGTGAACTAAAATGGAGGGCAGTCCTGAACTGATTCCCGCCAGCGGTAGCCAAAAGCAGTACGGTCGTTCTGAGTCCACCACCGTGAAGGCTGTGGAGGATGCCAGGCTAGCCGGTGTCGCATTTTGTGCGAGAGATTTGTACTCGCTAGGACTGGCCTACGGTCACAACATAGTTGATTGAGTCGATCACCGTTATCAGTTCGATCGGCCGGAACACCAAAACGCCCCCCCCCCCAGGTTTCTCTCCGTCTCATCTAGGCTTCCGACTTGAGCAGCGAAATCACCAGCAAAAACAATGATGTCCTTAGAGCGCACGCTGCGGAGTAGTCGGGAAAATTCATGGTTGACTTCGTCTTTGGCCTCCGGAGATTCACGGTAAGTTGTGGCGTACACAGAAAGGACAAACATTCATCGAGGTTTCAGTCTCGTGCTTGTGGCATGCATATAACCATCCAACGGAAGGGCGCACAGATGGCTGCTGACAAGAGTCCAGTCGAGTAGTGCACGCTGAGCCTTCACGCTCAGGGCGATGCTGACGTCAGCCTGACCCCGAGAGCTAGACACCGAATTGCCCGACACGCGAAGAGTGAAACGAGGAATCGAGCTTGTATCAGGAAACGAAGTATTACACTGAAGTTGGGTCTTGTCTGGGTGTTATGGAGGCACAACACATCTTCGGTAAAGGACTTAGGAGTTCCAGCGAGGACAGTCTCATGTCTGTTTCGGCAAAGTGTTCGGACGTCAAAAGCGGTTAGGTGGAGAGAATGCCTAGATCAGAGGGTTGATTCTCTCTTTTCCGTGCCTCCAATGTGCTGCCCTTTCTGAGGTGTACAATTTCGCAGTCATATCGCTTTGTGGTTGTTCGTACGCATTTAGAGTAGAGACGTGAAAGGCGAACAGCAGACAGATAAGGAAAGTTACCGGTTGACCGCTGGAGATCTCTGGGCACATCGTACTTTGCGAGGGCTCACTCCGCAGAAGGGGCACTTCATTGGAACCCCAACCAAAGCCTTCGACTCAAAAGTCTTGCATACACGGCAGTGGGGCGTTGACCCAGCAGGGAAACGTGACCGAAGAACCCATGAAGGGACTTCTTCTGGTCCGTCGGGTCAGACCTGAATACTGCATGAGTTTTGTCTTGTCTTCTCTGATGAGTTATTATCGATCTGCTTTTCGGATCCAATCCTTAGCCCGATGCGTCCAACGGGGCAAGCGAAAAGTCGACGGTGCAGCATCATTTGAGCTGATGGCTTACTATGAACCTCCAAAGGGGACTGATCGGTCGAGAACCCACAAATCCCAGTTCTCGCGCTGCTGCCGGTACTCGACCCCAGGACAACCAACAAAAGCAAGGAAGAAAGCCTATGACCAGACCTTCAGCTCAGCCGTGTATTTGGTGCTGAACAAGAGGCAATTGTGCGCTGCAAAGCAGCCGCTTGTGTACAATTTGTGCGACCCTGGGGACAAACACAACTTGGCGCGCCGAAAGGACGCAAAGTAGTAAAAATCCGACCGACGGTTCGAATTAGTTAGCTTTCACTTGTGGAAGAAGGTAATTCCCAACCTTCTCTTCCTGGAGAAGTCAAAGGTACTCATCGCACTTGGATCAAGTTGCAACTGCTGTACTGGGCTTCGCTGAGCATCCTTCCATCTTCTGGGGCAAGACACGGCCCAACTACTGTTCTGGTGATTTATAGCATTTGGAAGATGTCCAGTAGTGTCTAGGGGTATTTGTACTTCGTAGCTGTTGGCTGTCACTGACACCCACCAGGTGAGTAGTTAGTTCTGGTGGCGTATCCAGATTCCGCCTGTGATATTCATCTCGTGGGAAATGTGCCCTATTGTGCTTGACGCAACTGCTTCGGTCCACGCTGGTTTAAAAGGGTGGTAGTCACATGCGTAAACCATACTTCCAGCGGGAATTCCTCTTTCTTCTGCAATGGCTGGTCGGACTGCTTTTGGGAGTAGAGCCTGGTAAATTGTGCTCGCCTCCCTGTTCAACACCGCCTCAGACGGTGACTGACCGTCTGAAATGGCTGGATTGTGGGTAGTTCTATACATGAAGAGGTGTGTCTTGATGATTTTCCGCTTCCTCCCCTCCCCGCGTAATTTGCAAGGTGCCCGTTTTAAATTATCGACGAAAACATCTGCCTGACCGTTCGACTGCGGATGGTGCAGTGGCCAACGGACATGTTGGGTGTTTTGGTGATGACAGAACCCGTCGAACAGGGCTGACACAAATAAGGAGCCATCGTCTGCGACGAACACGTCCGGAAGGCCAAGAGTAAAGAAGATTGCCTTGAGGGTGTCAACAGTGGTTAAAGTGGTCGCAGGTGTTAGTGGTTCAGTTTCCGGCCACTTGGAAAAAGCTTCCACAATGAAGAGGTACAAAGCACTGTCGATCGGTCCTGTGAAGTCCAGGTGGAGACCAGGGACCCTCTGGATTGAACCACGGCACAGTTTTAAGTTGTGGGTCGGTTTGGCGGCTAGTTGATATCTAGAGCTCTGGCGTACAACAGATTCGATGTCAGTGTTCATGTGGAGCCACTGGGCAAAACTGCAAGCTACGGACATCAAGCGGCCCACACCAAGGTGGCCGGTACGAATCTGATGTAGGACGGCACGCTGCAACGATTTTGGAATTACAATCCACTTTGCGTACACCAGAAAGGAGTCCACCACAGACGACGACGGGTGTTGGTAATGCAGGAGGTCCAGCTCGGTAATGCCGCCGGTCGACGACTGCAAACAGCATATACTGAAAATCCTCCCAAATGATCTACGTGCTTTGTGAAGTTGACTGTATTAGACATTGCTTGGAAATGCTCGTCCATACAACACACTTTTGCACGTTTGTTTATTCATGTGAGACATTTGAATTTGGCCGTGAACTGTTTCTGATTGTCTTGGTATAGCCACGGGGATTTGAACCTTTGGGTTTTACTATGGAGTCTCTTTGGCCGCATACTTGAGGTTTGCATGTTTAAACCTCTTGTAAACTTCAGTTTAGTACTGTAGAAACTACCAATCAACTTTAACCTAGTTTTGGGGATCATTTGATTTGGCTACGCGTTGCTTGATTTGCAAGAATTGATTTACAACGTCCAAGAGTACGGGGTGAATTTATTGATGTGGCTCGAAGTGGAGGAGCGATTGTCGGCAGCCGTAACCCTCAAGGCACGAACATTATCAGCGAAATGACGGGTACGGCGGGCGGTCACAGCTTCCTTGTCCATCCTCTTGGCTGAAGTCGGTGAGTAGTCTTTATTGGATGTTGAAATGGCAACCCGGGAGGAAGACTCACCCAGCTGACGCGGCCGTTTGTGTGATGGATTGGAATGCCTTTGTTGGGCCCTAAAACAGACGGAAGTGTTCTACGGTCTGTCAGTATGGTGAAATGTCGGCCAAAAAGTAGCTTGTGAAATCACTTGATGACAAGAATAATGGCCAGTGCTCCATTCTCTACTTGTTCTTGGTTCCTTTCGGCTTGTGTTAGCTTGCGGGAAGCGTGGACTGTAGGTCCCTCTGATCTATCCAGGAAAACTTGGGAAACGATTGCATTCATTCCGAAGTCCAAAACGTCGGCAGCTGCCACGATCTGCAGTCGCGGGTCAAAGTGAGTGAGTAGTAGCGTGGACGTGAGCACGGACTTTAGTCTGTCAAAAGCTTGCTGGTGCTGTGGAGACCAGTTCCGCAGGTCCTCGTTTTTGGTTTAGGCGTAAGCTGCGCTCAAACTCTGTGAAGTTTGGGTGAGAACGCGCTGTATCAGATAATTAGCCTCAGAAAAGAGCGAAGGCTCGGTACATCTGACGGGGTGGGCATCTTTTGGATAGTGCGGATGTTTTCTGGATCCGGGTGACGGCCATGGCCTTTGTAATAACGCGCTGGCCACATTGCGATTTCAACGTGACTCTATCCCAGTCTTCTGACCACGGCGCCCAGTAACACACACGGCTCTTCCACTGGTCCATGACGAGCTGAAACGCCTGGAAAACCTCGGAATACTAGCTCACTTGACATCCAACATAGGCAGCTCCAGTCGTTACCGTAGAAAACCCACAAGGGCAATTTGCTTCCGTACCGATTATCCCCCCGGCCTGAACGATGCTCCGGTCTAATCCCCGTCGCCAATTTGTTAAGAAATTCCAACGGGTATCGATCGGTCGATAAGCTGCAAGCCCCAGTTCTCGCGCTACTGCTGGTGCTCGATTGCAGGACAACCATCACAAGCAAGGAAGAACGCCGAAGACAAGGCTTTCAGCTCAGCCGTGTATATGGGGCTGGACCAATGGCAATTGTGCTCCGCAAAACAGCCGCTTGGGTACAATTTGTATGACCTTGAAGATTGAAAAACGTAGCTCGCCGGCGATTGTGAATCATACAGTTTCTGCACAGACACAGCCGCGCACCATTCGGATTCAAAGTCAATGTCAAATATCTCCAAAAGGATGCAACTTAGTAAAAATCTGACCAATGATTCGAATTTCCTGGCCTTGACTTGTAAGAAGAAGAATTCTCCAAATGAGGCTGTTTAAATTAGGTGGGCAGCAGCTGTTCTATGATATGTGGTGACTTCTCTCGCCGTCAAGAGAAACCCCAGGTACTCCACCTCTTCGTCCATCTAGTGCAAGTTTTTAGACTGGTAAACTGGCTCTCTTAATGTCTACTCATCCGTGTGTCCTCTCCCGGGGAGTGGTGGTTAGAACCAGACGTGTCTTTGCAACCGGTTCGGAGGCCGGACTTCACCTGAACTCTGCCCATCCACCTGCCGGGCACGATTGCATCTTCGGCTTAAGGGATCAATCCCGCATAGCTCTTCTGGTCATCGAGGCAAACAAGTCAATAAACCACGCCAAACTGCAGTTCCGTCATGATGGAACAGAAACTATAACATGGGGAAAGTCTGGCCGGCAAATGAGATAGAGACATTGGCCGTTCAGAACAATGAGCCACGTCAAAATGTAATAATTAACCTGGAACTTCCCTTGTTGTACAAAACAACCACATTTTCCATGTGATTGGATTTTTGTCCGTCACTCAGCCGCTTCCCCCAGGATTCCTAGGGCTTAGCCTACGAGACCACACTGCGTTTATACAACAGGTTCTAATCCCAACGGCGCGGAACGAGGCAAGATCCACCGCTTTGGCAGGCGCACATGGGGCTTGCAGGACGTTTGCAACGATGTGAAGTGTAACTAGATTGGCGGATCGCACTTTCTGCATCCAGAAATGGTTTCCAGGCTGGGCTTTTAGCACACCGTCAGTTCCACGCACTAGCACTGCTAGTGGATCACAACGTTCCATTTTTTTGCTTGCACTGCTGCTGCAAACGTTACTTACTCTGTTGCTTTCCGGTTACCACCGGCTTTGCACTGAGCTTTTCTCCATATTGGCGTTACATCTTACACTTTTTATGCCCGGCAGCATTCGTTACAGTCTTCGTGCGCACCAGTGAATAGATTCCACCTATATTTTCCAGCTGTCTTTTCCTCTGTACGCAGTGGTTGCTTGTGCAAATACTCACCAATTTCGGCAGTTATTCCGTCGCCCACCGTCCCCGAGTTGCACATCTTTCTACGCTTTTGCGCCGTCCGTATTCATGTCTGTTCCTTACTTTAGAACTCGCTTATACTGTCCAATCAGTGGCACTTTTACTGTCCCGTTCCATTCCTCGCCAGTCCCCAGGAGACTCTCTGCCCTGAACAGTTTTTGTAGTTCTCCGTTGGTCTGTGAATTGATTTTTGACTATCTGCATACTTTGTCAGTCCATCTGATAGCCTCCACTGCGCCTTTCCATTCAGTGATTCTGATTTTGCAGATTACCGCATTTTCTCTACCTCTGAACGTCCGCGATGTACTTCTCCTGCAGCTTTGCCGCTCCGTCACCATCATTTATCACACCTGACAAAGTGGTCGTTAGAAGTGGTAAGCTCACCGCCCAACTACTGTACTATCAATTTATCACATCCTCACTCAGGCGGCCTCTCCCCCCCAGTAGGGCTTCCCTATGTTATATACCGGAAACCAACCTTACCTCTAGCCTCTAAATCTCCCCATTATCCTCGCCGTCTGGCGTACATTATTCTATAGCCATTGACCATCTGCCCCGTCTGGCCTCTTTCTTCCGTCATTTTTCCATGGTATCCATTACACAGCTTTCATCTAATGATGAACATTCAGCTGTCAACTAAACTGCCAACTATATTGCAAAACTAAACACCTGTGTATTCGCTGCAGCCAAGCGGTCCGTATTGACCTATCTTCCAGTTTCGCCGTGACTTTCCTCGTCCCACCCCATAAATGTTTACAATTCGCTGTACACATGCCTGTTTCCCTCCGGCTGTTCCCTCCTACCACCAGTGTGGTAGTCTTTCCCCCTCGTGATGTGTCGTTTGTTTGTTGTACATTTGGTTCCCTCAGTACCTAGCCACCACCTTGTACCACCATCTCTGCAGTTCCACTCACTAGCTCCATTTGTGGATTGCATAACCATTTGGGCCAGTACCACTGCTGTCAGCATGCCACTCGCTCTGTGTTCTGCAACGATTGTTTCTCCTCCGTCGAGCTTGCTCTCAGTATCGACTTTATAACCTATATTCTTATGCCCAACAAGGTTTATCACTCCAATAGTGCTCTAAATAGCATATAGCTTTTGTCCCCAGCGACCAACCTCTTTTTTCCTTGGCGCACAATGATTGCCTATATAAATACCCATCGACCCCAAAAAATCTACTTTCCCTGCTTTTTAAGTCTGATTTCTATTCCGTCCCATCCGTAAACTTGTCAATTCCATGAGCCAGAACTCGCTGCTACCACTCATTCACCGGCACACTTATTGTACCCTTTCTTTTCCTCACCACATCCACCAAACGGTGTTCTCCGCTGAAATATATTCTGCTGTCATCCTTCAGCCAGCCATATGATTATTGACTACTTGCTGTCTCTATCAGTCCAGCTGTTCACCTACGTCGTGTCCTTCTATTGCTTTTTCCTGATCTTGCGGTCCACCAAGACTCCATCACTTTTGTACTTCTAAGATATATTTGTAACCCAGCTCAGCATTTTTTTCTACCCCAAACCACCTGTCAAAATGGTCAGCAAAAGCCATTCATTTACCGTACACCCATCACAACAGCACTTTCGCGTGCTATTGCCCGCACGATCACTTTTCATCTCATCCCAAATGGATTATTCACCAAGCTATTACCTTTCTGCTGATGTTGACGTAACATTAACCATCTATCCCACAGTAAAAACCAGATGATCGCACATCTGGCCTCCGTCGGCCGTTCTCTCACCACTTTGTTAGTCTCTCTTTCCGTCAAGTTGTGCAATTCGTTTGGCTCGTTTACTACGTGCATAACTCCGTAAGTGTTCAGCGTCCATATTCCATCTCTATTTCCAATGCTGGAACTATTTAAAGCTGTAGCTGTTGTTACACTCCGGACTTCTTCGTTTGTTCGCTTGTCAATTCCCATAGTACACTTGATACAATAATCAATAGCTGCTGTGCGCTTAACTGTCATCTAATCTGTCACCTTGTCTGCGAACTATCCTTTTTTATTGTCACAGTAACTATGCACCCCGTTTGTTGATTATCCTCCTTTTTTACACTGATGTTTCTCGACCAGCCCAATATAGGCAAACATTTCGCTTCACACCATCCGTTTTTCTCTGGCCTTCTCTTCGTCATCACTTTGGTGGTATCCTTATCTCTCCAGAAGCATCATTTGCTTGCCCTACAACTGCCTCCTCCAGTGTCTAACCACCAGTTTCTACTGCCACCTCTGCCAGCTGTTTCATTTTATTCTGAAGCCGATGACCCGTTCCCTTCTCTCATAACAGACTCACTAATCCCGTAGCTATCGCTGCACCGTTGCCATGAGGCCTGTCTATCAAAAGGTCTTCAGGCCACTTATCTATCTTCTGCCCCATTATCTCTTCTACACGCCATTCGCCTCTGCAGTGGCCACATAACGCACTCCACATTGGTTTGTTTCCATGATTCCATATCCTTTCCGTTACTTGATGGCATACCCATATTAATGAAAATAAGGCTCTAAACACTCGCCTGCCTACCTTTGGCTATTACTTCCATCACAGCCTTTGAAACCTCTTCCTCTATCCGTCGGCTTTGTTGGCCTCTTTCCTTATGATCTACTAGGCCGCCATTTCACCATTAAGTTTCATCACCACACCGGCCTACGATTTACGACGTTTTGCCTCTGCTGATCTATTCTTGCAGGTCGTCGAGTTTTTTATCCTTATACTTTTCACACTCTGCAGCATGAAAAACACTCTTTGAAGTTCCCTCGGTAAACTCTTTTTTCTTCCTCCCTTCCCATTTGATGTTACGGAAGTCATTTGATTTCGCTGGAAATTCTGATGCTGTGGTTATCTCTGGTACCATTTACGCATACAATCCCCCTTTTTAACCCATTCCAACCACCGTTTATCAGATCGTCGACTTGACCCTGGCCTTCAAATTTGCCGGGCATTATTACCGTTTTAGTTCATTTCAACACTTTTATTCTTATTCTGTGCAAGCATGTTGTAGCCTTCGGAAAATTCCAATTTTTCCAAAACTCGAATTGCCTGATCACGAATCTAGCATGTTTTGGGCGCATCCGAAAAATATCATCATTAAGATTATCATTATTCAAATCACCGATACCCTTTGACAGGTCTGTTATAAGGAGAATGATTCGTTGAACCCTCGCTCCAGCTCATCAACGAGTTTTTATCCACAAATCTTTCATATTCTGCACTCTTCAAGTAGCTGTATAAACTCCTTGCGATAGGTTCCTCGTTTTATACACATCAACGTACACCATCTCTGCATGTGCTCCAGACTTCCATCCTACCTCACTCAAAAGTAGCCGAACCGTATACCTGACCACGAGTTTTCAATTTGTCGAGCGCTATTATCAGTTTAGCTCGTTTCACAGTTGTCCTATAATCCCAAGTGTGCACTTGTTTTATCGTCTAGAAAACCTTGGTTCTTTTATCACTTGTTCCGCACGTGCATACATTGCGGCATGTGTCAGGCCCATCAAAAATAAACTATTATTTATAATAAACTAAGAAATCCATTTTACTTGAACCGTTTTCAACTCGTCTCTCTCACTGCGCCCAACCAAATTTCCGTGACTGAGCAGCTACTCCTCATCCCATCATGAGTGTTGCCTCCGCAACCTCTCGTCGGATATCAGGCACTCAAGTTATAGTGAATAAGATTTTCTGTTTCGTCTGCGCACTTCCTTACCACAGAAGACACCTTGTGACTCATTCGGACTAATATTTCTGCCTCTCACATGCCATTGGAGCTACGGGTCAAAGTGCGTTTCCGTCACCCCCAATAATTTCTCCAACTTTTCGTCGCTGCTTCTTTCAAAGTTTTTTTTGTCAGCGTAGTCTCCCTTGCGACATTATGCCCATGGTGTCCGAATTCTTTGGCATTTTTCCTCCTTTCCTGCTGTAATAACCGCGTACATTGAGAATTAAGCCGACTTTGCTCGTTTCTGGAGTTTTCTAGTTCTTGCGACCGACGAAACCTCTTCACTGTTTTGTACTACAAGTTTCCAGCTAAATATTGAAGAATCCTTGTTGTGGCTCTCCACGTAACATGTGACTTGCAGCCGAGCATGCGCTGATTATCTCTGAAGTAAACCATTATTGATTTTGAAGTAAGTACGCTCCTAAAAACATTTTTTATCCTGATTCAGAGTACTAGCAGGAGCTACAACAGAATGGATTTTTGTGCCTTTCCGTCTATTCTTGAACCCTGCGGGCCAGTATTCGATTGTAGACAAGATAGAATGGAGGTGGTACCTTGTTATATTAGCTCGTTTTGATATTTCTGCTTCCAAGAGGCTTATTCCAGTGGGATTGAAAAGGATTAGCGCAACACACCTGAGCTATCAGGTTCTGCAATCTTCCCCCCCCCCCTTGGGCCAGTTTACATGTGGGGAAGTGGACACGGTTATACAAAGTGCCTTAATGACATTCATACCCGTGAGAGCACACACCGTAGTGGCCGGTAGACCATGGAAAACAAGTTTTGATGGAATTGTACAATTGTTCCGATCTTGGTCAATGAATTTTGTCACAGGACTTGTCCAAAATCCCCATCCAACCCAGTATCACGTGCATGTCTAACTGCCGCAACTATCCGCCTGTTGAGGCCTTAAATTTCAGGCATCGAAAGGCCGAGGATTGCGAAATGTCTCGAGGAGTGTTGTACACTTGACGTCACGATGTCTGTGGCCCATCTGTCCTTTCGTTGCACAGCGAAAGCTCCAGCTTTCGATATGTACCTTTGTGTGTTCATGTGTGCAGATCACAGAAGTCGGAAACACACCTGGGTTTAGGGGCTTGTTCAGAGACGTCAAGGAACCGGGATGAAAAGCCATCATGATGCCCGCAATATAAAAGACAATACTTTAGTTCCACTCTATGCCCAATCTCACAAGGGTCTGTAGTGGAGGTTGATGGTGGGGCACATACGATATGAAGCACTGCCTTAGCAATATTTGGTTCCTGCGCAGACCCCACAGAAGCTAAAAACTTTGGTCGTAGGGGACACAGTCATTGCGACAGTAGTGCTGTGATACTGCTTTCATTGCTGGCGATCACCGTCTTTATTGCCGCCCCAGGTATAAGCCTTGTCTTACCACACCGAACCAAGCCGTTTCTGGTTCGACCACCAATATGAATCACCGTTTTTAGCCTTCCTCCAAAGTCCCTTCAGATGGTAGTTATTCCGTCAACAGTCTTTCTATCTGCGACAGGGAAAAGTTATCGTAGAAGGAAAGCCACTGTTATCTCCCAATCTGTACGCTCGTGAAGGTTTCGGCACACCCAGCTTTTTTTCTGGCAAACCCGACCAGTTTTCTCACCGTCAGGCAACCCGCTGCGAAGGTCCTAAACACCCGACTCAGGAACAAGCAAAACTACCAACCATACAAAAAGAGGTAATTATTGATCTATAAATTGATCCTGAAGACGAGCAAACGTACCGCTGCGAATCCTATCACTCATTGTCCAACACACAAAAAAATATTGGTTGTATACATTCTGTTATTCAACGTCATTTTTCGTCCTTTTTGGAACGGCGACTTTTTCTCCAGGGGGAACGAACACTGTCAAGAAATAATATTCCGAAGACATATACCTCGGTCTCCTAGGAGGGTAGTTGCGTAAGAACATTGCATTCTATTCTGACAGTCATCTTTATTGCCACCCCGGGCTTGAGCTTCGTTTTATCACTCCGAACCAAGTAGTTCTTAGTTCAACCGCCTTCGTGAGACACTGTTATGAGTCTTCCTTGATGGTTTCCTGCTGTGTACTCTTTGCTGTGCAGGTTTTCGTAAACATCTCCGCGGCTCGACTTCGGTTTTCTGACTGCCAGCAGAAGATCATTTCATTCGTGCCTGTAATTATTGACCCCGACCGTAAGGTTTTCGTTTTGTCTGCCCTTCGCTTTGAAGTAGCTGTGGGATGTGATTTTTAACTAACATCAGGAAAAATACAAATGGTTTTGGTGTTGTGCAGTTCAGTGCACTTGATGTCCCAACAGTGATAAATTAGTGCTGTGCCGGCTAAATTATTGACGATCGATGGACAAATCTCAGTGGCTTAGAGGAGTACTATAAAAAGCAGTTCGACAGGGGCTGTTCACCACTGGTTATTGAAACTAACAACAGAGCTTATGGTCACGATTTTCGTCCGTTACGCATAACTATTCGGTCCATATGGGTTAGATTTAGAAGAAAATGATTAGATTACCAAAGCTGGCCGCACATGGCCCCCAGTGGTGTTCACATGACACATAGATAGAAACACCAGTGCGCGCAGAGCAAATGACTGATACTCCAGCAAACCCTAACGTCCGTACAGAGTCGCCATCATTTTTGTGTTCACGCTTTTTCTTCACCTTCGAATCGGTGGCCACAGAGATGGACTCGTGCTCATTACTAAGACAATATTTCACAATAAGCAACATGTCCATGGCCTCAAGAAATGTGTTCCTACGTCTTTCTACAAATACCGGAAAAAGCAAGGAAGCTGACAGGGACTCCCAGAATAAGAGCTGCCGGAACTGTACGCTGTGGTACTTACCGCCACACTTTACTACAAAATGCAAGTAACAAGCTACCAGTCAATCCAGTTCTAATACGAGGAAACAGTCAGCCAGCCCATTTACTCATGGACGGCATGAAACCTTATTTGATCTTCTCGAGACTGCATATGGACATTTCTCGCCCGGATCATTTTTCCGTGTCACCATCCCTGATTGTTGTTTTCATCCACGGTGGTGCGAAATAGCCGGGTGATGCCAATCAATTTCTGAGAAATACTGCAACAGAACTCGGCAAGCCCCAAAGGAACAGTGTGAAATAACAAGGACAAAATTCTTATTTATTAATCGTTTGGGTTATAAGGACTGGGCAGCTCGATCTTTTGTGAAGCAGAAACACTCCACTCGAGGTACTCCAGCTGCGACTAATTCACCCAGGTATTACAAACACAAGGTAACACTTCCTGAAAACATCCACCACTGATTTGAGACGACGTTCCGCAGGGAACATACGAAACTCCTCATTTCAGCTTTCAAGTATGGATACGTCTAGGGCTTCCCCAATTGATTGGATGCAGTAAATATGCCTCGGGGTTGCCCATCGTCTGATTAAATTGTGGACGGACTCAACTGTGGTCAAAATAAATCAGCTAGACAGACAGCAGATAGTTGTCTTGAAAGAGGCTATCGTAAAAATGTGTGAGTCACTGCCTTCCAAATTGTGTGGGAAAGGTAGACGCAGGGAAGAGAACCTATCTTGGAAGGCGGTACAATTACGTCAGTCATTATACTTCGGTGTTGCTGTTTTGCGTAATATCGTTGCTCATGAAGTGTATGAGCACTTTCTGCATTTTTACGTAGGCACCAGTCCATCAACTCGCCAAGACACAGAGAGCATAGACTTGGCAAATGAGCTAGTAATCTTATTTGGACCTGTAGGCAAAATAGTAGCAACCATTGTGTGATATACGGACTCGAGGTAATGTCAGTGAACGTACTTTCCCTGGTGCGTATAAATATTGATATTCGTGAACATGGCAGGGTACATTATTTTAATGCCTATCCTTTCCGGCCTCAGTTGCATCAGGTCAAGAAATGGAAATGTGGTAAACTAGACAGCGTTCATAGATTGGTCCTAGAGGTTTGAACGGGCGCGTTCGCCAAAACAGGCTGATATTGAAACTGGCCCACGGTTAGCGGTGAGGAAACATAAGTATTACCTTGTTGGAGGGGGGTACGTTCTGAAACATACGACTCCCGATAATGCGGCCATAATTCAGGGGAAGACCGGTATTATTGGTGAGATCACCGAAAACGGCGACCAATTACTTTATATCCCTTACCACACAACTTCACTCGCGATCAGATTGCCAACACTGTTTCTTCTGACCAGCTTCATATTTTCTTCATCACCCTTTGCACTGGACCACCAACCCATGTGTGTTACTTATGACAGATAGTATAACTACATCGCTGTCAGGTAAGTGAGTGGCTCGTAGAGCATGAACCCGAAACCCGAAGTCAAATAACGCGAGTCGGTAATCTACATATACTCCAGGGAACGATCAATAAAATCACAGAAAAAGTACCTCAATTATATGGGGCTTTTCGATCACAGGGGTCTGTAACGGACGTCACACAGTTTGAGGGGTCTGTCGAGAAAGTGTGCCGAGCGATACGGGAAGGAGTCATCAGAATAGGGTGGAATTGTGCTTTAGTAATGGGAAGGACTGGCCAATCAGGGAAAGAGCCTGGTGTGTACGTACCACGGATGGAAGGAAATATGACCATGAAGTTTGTTCAGGTAATGACCAAGAGGATTGCACCTACGCTTGACGTGGGCTATCATGCAGATGCGGTGTGGCCTTTATTGAGGGATGAAAGTACAAGGGTAACTCGTACTGTGCGGGTGAGAAAGCTGGCGAGGAACCTAGACAAACGCGGCACACAAGGTCAGGTATATATGACGCACGAAAACTCAAAAGTTGTTGGTCTTAAGATTGGCCGCCACGGAAAACTGGCCCAATGTAGGAATAAACTCGTAGGCAAACAGTAGTAAAACAAAGGCAAGTTAACCGGGTCCAGCATGAGAGAGGACACAGAAGAACTGTGGGTCCGAGTTGTTGGAAAGGCCGGGCATCAAGCTTGTTTAAGCCACAGGAGTGAGAAAAGGAGAACAGCGTGGTAACTTCATGAACATACCCAGGTCAGGTCAGGTCAGGCCAGGTTGCACAGGACTGATATTAGCCGGAGATAATCAGGCGTCCAGAATTTCTTAAATATTATGTGCAGAGATCGGAACCTGATACCGCGACTTTGGCGACTCCTTCCTGTTTTGTTAAACAAATGGATTTGTTCCTTCAGTTGGCTGGAAAAAAGAATTAGGAGCGCTCTTCCCACCATCCAGAGGAGAGACAATCATGAAGTTAGCGTTCCATCACCCCCAGTGCCTCAGATCGTGGGCAAGGACACAGGATGCTGAGAAGCCCCTAAAAAACTACTGTTCCTCACCACTTCTCAGTATTCCACTTTTGTAGATAATTCGTCTCACTTAGCATCCAGCATCTTCTTAAAAGGCCCTACACATGCTGCGCTAGCTGTTTCTTCTGCTAGCCTGTTCCACATTTCTACTACTCTATCGCTGAAGAAGTTCGCTCTTTTATCTAGCCCAGATAGTGGCCTCCGCAATTTTGTACTATTTCCTCTCGTCCTTTGATCAGTGGCCTGTTCAAATATTTCCCTTGCACTTGTGCCCGGTAAACTTTTCAGGGTTTCAAACGCTTCAATGAGGTCCCCTCTGGGTTTCTCTGCCTAATTGAGAACAGCCCCATGTCCTACAGTCGCTGTTCATATGATTTCCCCCGTCTTTCAATCAGCCAAGTGGCTAGTCGCTGGATCTTTTTTGGACAGGCTGCATCCCTTTTCAGAGAGGGTTCCCAAACCTGTACACAGTGATCTTAAAGTGGCCTCAGTACCGCCTTGTGAATGGGTACGAATAACTCCACCTATCCGCAAGAAAGTGCTGAACTCAGCCAACAAAGTTCACCTCTTGCCTTGTGGCCAGCCAGGTTGCACTGCTCAGCGCACTGGAGATCCGCAGTCATTTGGACACGCAGGTCCCTTGTAGACTGTGTCGCCCCAACCTTGGATGGTCCATTTTCTCCCATGACCCTTACTCCCACTTAGGCTCTGGTTTGCAGACGACCCTTGTTTTCTTTTGGGGCTTATCCAATTTCTTTGCGCTGCTTATTACATGCCTCAGGTTCATTGCTAGTTCATCACGATTTCCTGATCCTACAAATTGTACATCGTCAGCAAAAATAGGACACGTTAGTGATAATCCTTCCGCTAAATCATTTACGTAGAGAAAAATAGCAGTGGGTCCAAAACCGACCCTTGAGGTGCTCGGCTGATTACCTCTGCTGCATTTGACTTGCAGGTTCCTACTCTAGCACGAAACTTCTTGTTCGTAAAAAGGGCTGATATCCACTTGTGTATTTGCCCTTCTATCCCTTACCTCCAGCTTCCGCGTCAGTAGGCGATGGATGACCGGATCAAAAGCCTCGCTGAAGTCTAAGTAGCAAACTTTGACCATCTTGCCATCATCGAAGTGGTTTTACTTTGTCTAGGAATACTGCAGGGCTTGAAAGACCGGATCGGCATTTCAAAATCCTGTGCCGTGTTTTACAGAGCAAATCGTGGCTCAGTGGGTGTTATCATATGTGCTACCTGACCAGTCTCCGTTAACGCTTGCAGAGAACTTATGTGAGGCCTACGGTACGGTAATTTTCTTTACCTGACCGTGATCCTCCCATGTGGATAGCCATTACTGTAGCTAGCTTCCAGTCCAACGATAACATTTCTTGGCCAATTGTGGCCAAGTATAGACGGTTGACATGTCCACCGATCATGACAGCCAATGTCTGTATGATAGCTGGGCGCATACCATCAGGCCCCGCCGATTTGTGTATTGTAAGTCCTTCAAACAATACCCCTGCCTCCCGGTCCCCAATTCGCAGGCTGGAAGGAATAGGAGTAACCATCTGCGTTTCAGCCGATCTTTGTTGCCCTCCATCACCTCCATATATACCCCCGAATTATACGCCCAAGGCATCTGATCATAACTATATATTTCACCCCTTTCCCTCAAGACCAGAGGTCCCACTCCATTTCTAAACGAAGCCTCCTACAGAACATAGATATAGTAACTATTTGGGTTTATTTAAACTTCTCTGATTAGTGTCGGCCCAAAAGCCCTCTTTGTCCCTCGTTGGAATTTTACGGCTCAGTTTCCATCTTCTTTTACCGTAACCTGGCTCCTTCACCACCAGCGGCCTTTAAGGTTTGCCAGTTTCTGTCCGACGTTTTGTCTGCTCGCCGAACCATTGGTAACCATCAAGCCGGCTGGCCTTTAGGTTTGCACTCTTGGAGTGTGGCAAAACTGTCCCGCGTCTCCACAAGGTTTTCCTCGATCCTAAACCAGATTTCCCTCACTCCAACTTCCTTACCCTCTATCCCCCAGTCTAATTCTGCAGCCCTTGTTCCGATTTCCCCTATGTTCATCCTCTACAAATTCTACGTAATTTTACTCAGGCTTTCGCAAGCCGGGGACAAGGGGAAAATGTGATGGGGACGTGATCACTTTTGCCCAAGGGTGTCAGTAAATCCAACCCGTCTATGTCACTTTCACGCTTTGTGGTCACTGAGCCGAGCAGCGAAGACTGCCGTCCAGATCTGTACCTTGTGTTCCCCCTAAAGTGTTCAGCCAGAGCTCCGTTATGCATCCATTCGACGAAGTCCTCCTCTGCTCTACTCCAGATACACCTACTTGTTGTCCAGTGCACTCCTGTCAAATGAAAGTCTCCTACCATTAGCAGTCCGCTTGCTGATACCTGGAGCTGCTGTAGTGAACCGATCAATCAATTATCCCCATATAATATTGATTTAAGGCTTTCGTATACGCATGTAACGGCTGCACTTCTGTTGGGCAATCTTACCACACCGGCAAACCTCTGACTGCTCGCCTTGCACAAACTCACTTCTGATTCCGTTTGCAATAGTTCCTATCTGACGAGGAAGGCTACTCCACCACCGGCCGTGCCACTTCCCCTATCTTGTCGACAAACGAGATAGTGGTCTTGCACCCACTGTGGGATATGGTCGTTTTGGGACTGCCACGTCTCTGAGACTGCGACTATTTCAGCATTGCAAATAGCGGCGCTAGTGGTCAGTCCCGCCCATTTGTTTATAATGCTGTATGCTTCGGTATGTAGCACTACCGCGGCCCTTTCGGTCGACGTAGCATTTTTCTCCTTTATTTCACGCCTTGACTCGGGCGGGGTATCCCAGTGGCGGCTGTTTTTGCTTCTAGTGTAATGTCGTAGCTTGCCGGTTTCTCTCTATAACTGTTTGCTCCATCAGGTTGGAATCCCGAGTACGCCTCATGTCGTGAAGGTGTCAACTTCCCTTCTTTGTCGGCCCGGAAGGTATTTTGATAGGCGTCCTAGAACTATTTTCGCCTTCCACCGAGATCTCCGAAAATTATCTTCCAGTAGGTCTTCAATTACAACCAACGCCTGACAGTGCTTGTTTGGCGTGCTGTGCCGGATATGTTTTCCGGTTTGTACTGCCAAGCTTGTTCCCAGCGAACCCCCGTGATGAAGCCACGTTGTACTCGCCTTCCCCTTGGGTTGGCATTTCCTCGTGCCCTCATGCGCATTTTTGGAATGTCAGGCACGATACGATATTTTCCCATCGAGCCGTGAAAAACTTCCCCCGCTCCTGCTAGCAACTGGTCCTTGATGTTCGGTTTTGCGAAATAAACCGGGATCGGTCTCGCTGGTCCCGTTTGTAATCCTTGTCGCAGTTGCTCACATATGACGACCCTATCTATTCTCCTTATTTCTACCATTTGACTGATACCCGCAAGCCTTATCAGATACCGCTCCTTCCTTCTATCCAAATCCCACCCTGTTTTAGGTTCCACAGTGGTCGGGTCCGCGTGGTTCAGCATGATAACCCTGTGGCATATCATCGTGCCTGGCTCCCCTCCAGGCCAAGCCCCTCGTAGTTCTCTTTTTAGTCCCTCCATCTGATAATCCAGGCCGTCTAAAATTGGGCTTTCTCTGCACACAGACGTTTTCGCCACCCGCGGCTCGTTCATAGCCTTATGCTTCCACGGGACTGCTTTTGCTGCACCGCTTAAATTTGCTACTGAGGAGAGAGGAGTTACGACATTTGGCTTAACTTTGCTTCCCTCAGCCCGAGATCCTCTTGTTTTCTCACTGCCCATCCCTACTACATCAACGAAGAGGAGTTTGGGAAGCTCTCTTTCCTCCGGAAAGCTACGGAGTCCTTTGATTCTCATACCCTCTTGTCTATTGCCAGTTAGTTCGCGAATGATGGCTGACTAAAATGCCCACCTGGTGGCGGTCTAGCAATGAAAGCACACCCAGTCAGTCTACTCGTTCTGGCAATACATCGAGTAAAGCTCCACCGGGATCTCTCAGAACCTTGCATATGCCCATCGTTGGTACACATCGCACGCAATTCCATTTTGCACTCGCTTCGATTAGGCTTCAGACAAGCAAATACATGGTTTAAAAGAAGCAGAAAATGGTTCGCTGACATGGCCTCTTCAAAAACGAGCAAGAAAATGTTTTCTTATTGGCCGAGAACAACACAACAGGTTTCAAATTTCAGATTTGTGCGTCAGTAAATTGTTTCAGCAAAATATAAAGACCTGAAAACAGTAAATACGTTCGTTTCATCAACTTGGGAAGTATTTCAGCAAGAGGTGCGAGATTCAAACCCAACTAGAACGCACCGCGCAGTCATTTTACGGATATCAGCCATTTACACTCCAGTAACCTTAGAACTCGCTCCGGAAATGGAACGCGTGTACGAAAAAATCAGCGCCTTCCGTCCAGTGATGGAAATATCTCCTTGGAAGTTCTTGCCAAGTACTCAAGGCAAGAGGACGGCACTCTGATTTTTCGGACCGTGAATAAAGTACGACGCCTAGGCGATTTTTTTCAGATGGAGGGGCTAACCACATAGTGCAAGAGCTAGTGAGATGACATTTTTTCGTCGGTGAAATTTGCTTTGTAAGCAATCATATTGGCTAGTCTGTTGCCAGGACTAAGGTTGTCAGTCACGAGTAATACGGCGATTCCATTGTGTCCGGAAAGATTCCTTTCTGGGTGTCCAACCGAAGGATCTTGTGGTTTAATTTTGATTGGGTCTTTATTAAAAACAGCTTAGGGACAAACAGATATGTACACTGCAGGCGCAGCTTGCCAGCTGCGTTTAATATACATGTGTTCCTGATTACCATTGATAAATTCAATTTTCGCAGTCCGCCGGACTGCGACGCCAAATTTCAACTCACCGGAGTTTTCTAACTATTGGTGTCCGTCAAATCTCAGGTTTATTCGTGAGTTGGAGTTTACAACCTAAATACATTAGAACAGCTTTTGTGGGCGCCACTCAGTTATGCCGAAGCTAGGACGTCAAGCATCCGAAGACGTCGTGTCGCACGCTCATAAGTTATATTATTCCCTAGTCGCGTTGCATGAGCACCGGAGGCCCAGCCCGATAATTATGGGCAAATCGCCGTCATCCAAATCGAGTAGGTTAGTTGGGTTCAGTTCACTTGGCACATTTCACAAACAACCACTGACAGATGGACTTGGAATTTACCAATGACCTCATAGGTCGCGGTAGGGGCAGAATCAAACTGTTTCAGAAGCCTGAGTTGAACGGAACTCATTCATTCTTCTGGAAGCAGTATGTAGCCATCTGTGGCCTGTGACTGAGCGCGAATCACCTGGGGAAGGGGTCATCCTCGGGAATCGCTGTAAATCCAGGTACTAGGAATGGAATACGTACTCCATTCCGATGAACTATAACGACCGGAATTGTTTATAAAACCTCAGCCTTATCTCGCTCCAATTTTCTTGTAAGTTTGTGAAACAGTGAATTTTGTTCACAACCACGAGCACAACAATACAAGACGTGATGCTCGGTGTGCTATTAAAGTAACAAATAATCGTGTATTGGCCATCAAAATAATTAAAAAAATGTCAGCGATTGCTGTGACTGTAAATCGTAGGCAAACCCTTGGCTACAGCGTGATCTAGAAAGCCAAGAGGGGAACAATTTTAGGTGGAAAACGGGTTTAGGCTGAGTCGACCCGAAGAGGTACGTTTGAACATGGTTTGAATCTCGCAGGCTTGGGCGTATGCTCCGACATTTGGACAGTAATGTTGGCGCGGAAAGCCGGATTCTCAGGGCGCTAATTTCGAAATTTGGGACATTGATCTGCTAAAGTATTGGTAAAATGCGAAGGAGTCGTTGAGTCCCAAGTGATTTTTCCCGTTATATTTATGATGAGAAAATCTGTACAATTTTTCCAGGCTGAAAACACTTTGGTCAATCAATTAATTGTCAATTGTGTAAGGGGCCATAAAACTGAACTGTACGCGCTATTCTCATCTGTTATTCGCTAAAAACGTGTGAGATGAGTAGGAAAATTTGAAAGATTTTGGATACTTTTTGAAAAGACAGTCTTGTCTTCAGATTGCACCGAAATCGTTGTTTGTACAAAACCCGGCCAGTGGAGGTGCTCAACAGTGGAGAGAATATTGGGATGATGTAAACCTCGAGTCAAGTCTTCAAAATCTCTATGCAACCTTGGCTATCCCGTGGCACAAGGATTCTGCTACACACTGTATATTTGATATCCCATTTCCATTCCTTCCTGCCGGCACAAGCGCTTGGCAACCGGCAACAACCCTCCACCTCCAAATCTGCGGTAGTCCCCATCCTTCCTGTACCGCACAAAGCCCCCAGGCAAGCACGAGTGACGACATCCCGCATGGTTAGCAAACTTCCGGTGAGAGCAGCAATCTACGCATTGTCTAAAGTGGCTGCTAAACTATCACATTTGTTGCAAGTGCTACGGGCAATCGTGTATTTTTTCGGCTAGCTCCCGGAAGCTGGCAGTCTTATCTTCTTAGAGCATATATGTAGATTCTTCAATCTCCCGAACCCTAAGCTAGAGAACCACTCCCGTTTTCCTTTTCACTGACCTCATTTCCCTCAACACTGTTCACGAGCCTCATGAAACTGGGTTCTGCGCTTTCCACCAGCACCCTAATTGCAGCACGATTTTTCTCGTTCTAGGTCAGAATATCTGCAGTCCTGCGTAATCCTCTCATTCGCCGGTACTGTAGCTCGTCTTGCGGCCAGCCTCGGATATTTTGGACTACCAGAAGCTTTACCCGCTTCCAAGATTGCATGGGTAGTACACTCACTGATCGCATCATCCGGCCCGACGAACATCTGGCCTTTTGAAAGCTTCCTTATTTGTTCTGAGACAGCCATTACCCTGCCTCTGAGCGTCGGGTTTTGGAACTCCATCAAGGTGAGTCTTGGCCTTCAGCCGCCTTCATATATATTCATCCACTATTTTTCTAACAACAGGCTTATCTTTATTGTGGCCAGGTGGGACATATCAATGGACCTTAGGCAGTTTACAGTATGGTATCTCATGGACCTAAACCTTATTCTGTTCTTCCCTATATACCGTTCCGGAATTCCGTGAATCAACACGTTTCTAAACCTACCCGCAGCCATTTCACCAGTCCATTTTAGGTTTTTAATCTGCAGACATAATTTCGTCTTGTCCTCAAATAGATCCTCTAAACATTAGCCACGACCTCCTAGATTCGAGGCGACTTTTAGAAGCAGCTCCTCAATGCTTGCAGTTTCAGTCACGTCAGCTTCTCACACGTTGAGCCGATATTTGTCCGTGGTTCGTTTCCTGGTCTACTACAGTTCCCTTCCCTCGTTCACTCCCCCTCCACCCAGTCTGTCTTCGGCTTCTTGAAATCCATGACTTCCCTTATCATTTTCTCCCTCGAGACTTGCGCACTGCTTGTAGGGATCCGTTTGTGAGTACCAATCACTATTTTTTGCAACTCCGACCACCCGAATATCTCTGAACCAATTTTAATTATTGTGGTTTCGCAGTTTACGCAAAACCGCTTCAGGTACTTACACTTCACATAAATCTCATGCGCTGTGTTAGAAGTTTTACTGCAAGGCCTTTGATTACAATGCTTGCGAGCGTCACAAACTATCCCACCATTCTTTATATCTTCCTCACATTTTTCTTTCGCCATGGCGCCTGATTGCACAGTGGTGGTTGCCTACCCAGTGTGCATACCGCCGAAGAAATTCTGGGCGCTTGGTTGGTCGTGGCCACTACCCTTTGTGTGCAAATTAAACCAAACTGAACTGCACTGAAGCCTGGGATAAACACTTACCCGCCGGTTCGTAGGCTTGACAGCAAAAAAGCAAAAGGTTAACCGAATGAGCAAATCCGACATTCATTTCCATTCTGTTGATTCCATTCCACAAACTCTATTAGAATACGCAGACTTTTTCAACGAGACTGGCTCCTTCCCTAGATATTTTCTTGAGCTAACGTCCACATTTGTTTTCCACCTTAAATTGTTCCCCTCTTGGCTTTCTAGATCACGCTGTAGCCAAGGGTTTGCCTACGATTTACAGTCACAGCAATCGCTGACATTTTTTTAATTATTTTGATGGCTAATACACGATTATTTGTTACTTTAATAGCACACCGAGCATCACGTCTTGTATTGTTGTGCTCGTGGTTGTGAACAAAATTCACTGTTTCACAAACTTACAAGAAAATTGGAGCGAGATAAGGCTGAGGTTTTATAAACAATTCCGGTCGTTATAGTTCATCGGAATGGAGTACGTATTCCATTCCTAGTACCTGGATTTACAGCGATTCCCGAGGATGACCCCTTCCCCAGGTGATTCGCGCTCAGTCACAGGCCACAGATGGCTACATACTGCTTCCAGAAGAATGAATGAGTTCCGTTCAACTCAGGCTTCTGAAACAGTTTGATTCTGCCCCTACCGCGACCTATGAGGTCATTGGTAAATTCCAAGTCCATCTGTCAGTGGTTGTTTGTGAAATGTGCCAAGTGAACTGAACCCAACTAACCTACTCGATTTGGATGACGGCGATTTGCCCATAATTATCGGGCTGGGCCTCCGGTGCTCATGCAACGCGACTAGGGAATAATATAACTTATGAGCGTGCGACACGACGTCTTCGGATGCTTGACGTCCTAGCTTCGGCATAACTGAGTGGCGCCCACAAAAGCTGTTCTAATGTATTTAGGTTGTAAACTCCAACTCACGAATAAACCTGAGATTTGACGGACACCAATAGTTAGAAAACTCCGGTGAGTTGAAATTTGGCGTCGCAGTCCGGCGGACTGCGAAAATTGAATTTATCAATGGTAATCAGGAACACATGTATATTAAACGCAGCTGGCAAGCTGCGCCTGCAGTGTACATATCTGTTTGTCCCTAAGCTGTTTTTAATAAAGACCCAATCAAAATTAAACCACAAGATCCTTCGGTTGGACACCCAGAAAGGAATCTTTCCGGACACAATGGAATCGCCGTATTACTCGTGACTGACAACCTTAGTCCTGGCAACAGACTAGCCAATATGATTGCTTACAAAGCAAATTTCACCGACGAAAAAATGTCATCTCACTAGCTCTTGCACTATGTGGTTAGCCCCTCCATCTGAAAAAAATCGCCTAGGCGTCGTACTTTATTCACGGTCCGAAAAATCAGAGTGCCGTCCTCTTGCCTTGAGTACTTGGCAAGAACTTCCAAGGAGATATTTCCATCACTGGACGGAAGGCGCTGATTTTTTCGTACACGCGTTCCATTTCCGGAGCGAGTTCTAAGGTTACTGGAGTGTAAATGGCTGATATCCGTAAAATGACTGCGCGGTGCGTTCTAGTTGGGTTTGAATCTCGCACCTCTTGCTGAAATACTTCCCAAGTTGATGAAACGAACGTATTTACTGTTTTCAGGTCTTTATATTTTGCTGAAACAATTTACTGACGCACAAATCTGAAATTTGAAACCTGTTGTGTTGTTCTCGGCCAATAAGAAAACATTTTCTTGCTCGTTTTTGAAGAGGCCATGTCAGCGAACCATTTTCTGCTTCTTTTAAACCATGTATTTGCTTGTCTGAAGCCTAATCGAAGCGAGTGCAAAATGGAATTGCGTGCGATGTGTACCAACGATGGGCATATGCAAGGTTCTGAGAGATCCCGGTGGAGCTTTACTCGATGTATTGCCAGAACGAGTAGACTGACTGGGTGTGCTTTCATTGCTAGACCGCCACCAGGTGGGCATTTTAGTCAGCCATCATTCGCGAACTAACTGGCAATAGACAAGAGGGTATGAGAATCAAAGGACTCCGTAGCTTTCCGGAGGAAAGAGAGCTTCCCAAACTCCTCTTCGTTGATGTAGTAGGGATGGGCAGTGAGAAAACAAGAGGATCTCGGGCTGAGGGAAGCAAAGTTAAGCCAAATGTCGTAACTCCTCTCTCCTCAGTAGCAAATTTAAGCGGTGCAGCAAAAGCAGTCCCGTGGAAGCATAAGGCTATGAACGAGCCGCGGGTGGCGAAAACGTCTGTGTGCAGAGAAAGCCCAATTTTAGACGGCCTGGATTATCAGATGGAGGGACTAAAAAGAGAACTACGAGGGGCTTGGCCTGGAGGGGAGCCAGGCACGATGATATGCCACAGGGTTATCATGCTGAACCACGCGGACCCGACCACTGTGGAACCTAAAACAGGGTGGGATTTGGATAGAAGGAAGGAGCGGTATCTGATAAGGCTTGCGGGTATCAGTCAAATGGTAGAAATAAGGAGAATAGATAGGGTCGTCATATGTGAGCAACTGCGACAAGGATTACAAACGGGACCAGCGAGACCGATCCCGGTTTATTTCGCAAAACCGAACATCAAGGACCAGTTGCTAGCAGGAGCGGGGGAAGTTTTTCACGGCTCGATGGGAAAATATCGTATCGTGCCTGACATTCCAAAAATGCGCATGAGGGCACGAGGAAATGCCAACCCAAGGGGAAGGCGAGTACAACGTGGCTTCATCACGGGGGTTCGCTGGGAACAAGCTTGGCAGTACAAACCGGAAAACATATCCGGCACAGCACGCCAAACAAGCACTGTCAGGCGTTGGTTGTAATTGAAGACCTACTGGAAGATAATTTTCGGAGATCTCGGTGGAAGGCGAAAATAGTTCTAGGACGCCTATCAAAATACCTTCCGGGCCGACAAAGAAGGGAAGTTGACACCTTCACGACATGAGGCGTACTCGGGATTCCAACCTGATGGAGCAAACAGTTATAGAGAGAAACCGGCAAGCTACGACATTACACTAGAAGCAAAAACAGCCGCCACTGGGATACCCCGCCCGAGTCAAGGCGTGAAATAAAGAAGAAAAATGCTATGTCGACCGAAAGGGCCGCGGTAGTGCTACATACCGAAGCATACAGCATTATAAACAAATGGGCGGGACTGACCACTAGCGCCGCTATTTGCAATGCTGAAATAGTCGCAGTCTCAGAGACGTGGCAGTCCCAAAACGACCATATCCCACAGTGGGTGCAAGACCACTATCTCGTTTGTCGACAAGATAGGGGAAGTGGCACGGCCGGTGGTGGAGTAGCCTTCCTCGTCAGATAGGAACTATTGCAAACGGAATCAGAAGTGAGTTTGTGCAAGGCGAGCAGTCAGAGGTTTGCCGGTGTGGTAAGATTGCCCAACAGAAGTGCAGCCGTTACATGCGTATACGAAAGCCTTAAATCAATATTATATGGGGATAATTGATTGATCGGTTCACTACAGCAGCTCCAGGTATCAGCAAGCGGACTGCTAATGGTAGGAGACTTTCATTTGACAGGAGTGCACTGGACAACAAGTAGGTGTATCTGGAGTAGAGCAGAGGAGGACTTCGTCGAATGGATGCATAACGGAGCTCTGGCTGAACACTTTAGGGGGAACACAAGGTACAGATCTGGACGGCAGTCTTCGCTGCTCGGCTCAGTGACCACAAAGCGTGAAAGTGACATAGACGGGTTGGATTTACTGACACCCTTGGGCAAAAGTGATCACGTCCCCATCACATTTTCCCCTTGTCCCCGGCTTGCGAAAGCCTGAGTAAAATTACGTAGAATTTGTAGAGGATGAACATAGGGGAAATCGGAACAAGGGCTGCAGAATTAGACTGGGGGATAGAGGGTAAGGAAGTTGGAGTGAGGGAAATCTGGTTTAGGATCGAGGAAAACCTTGTGGAGACGCGGGACAGTTTTGCCACACTCCAAGAGTGCAAACCTAAAGGCCAGCCGGCTTGATGGTTACCAATGGTTCGGCGAGCAGACAAAACGTCGGACAGAAACTGGCAAACCTTAAAGGCCGCTGGTGGTGAAGGAGCCAGGTTACGGTAAAAGAAGATGGAAACTGAGCCGTAAAATTCCAACGAGGGACAAAGAGGGCTTTTGGGCCGACACTAATCAGAGAAGTTTAAATAAACCCAAATAGTTACTATATCTATGTTCTGTAGGAGGCTTCGTTTAGAAATGGAGTGGGACCTCTGGTCTTGAGGGAAAGGGGTGAAATATATAGTTATGATCAGATGCCTTGGGCGTATAATTCGGGGGTATATATGGAGGTGATGGAGGGCAACAAAGATCGGCTGAAACGCAGATGGTTACTCCTATTCCTTCCAGCCTGCGAATTGGGGACCGGGAGGCAGGGGTATTGTTTGAAGGACTTACAATACACAAATCGGCGGGGCCTGATGGTATGCGCCCAGCTATCATACAGACATTGGCTGTCATGATCGGTGGACATGTCAACCGTCTATACTTGGCCACAATTGGCCAAGAAATGTTA
Organism: Fasciola hepatica; assembly: GCA_948099385.1. Classification (NCBI taxonomy): domain Eukaryota; kingdom Metazoa; phylum Platyhelminthes; class Trematoda; order Plagiorchiida; family Fasciolidae; genus Fasciola; species Fasciola hepatica. The sequence continues at coordinate 2,074,150 of CANUEZ040000060.1, read as the reverse complement.
TCGTTGGACTGGAAGCTAGCTACAGTAATGGCTATCCACATGGGAGGATCACGGTCAGGTAAAGAAAATTACCGTACCGTAGGCCTCACATAAGTTCTCTGCAAGCGTTAACGGAGACTGGTCAGGTAGCACATATGATAACACCCACTGAGCCACGATTTGCTCTGTAAAACACGGCACAGGATTTTGAAATGCCGATCCGGTCTTTCAAGCCCTGCAGTATTCCTAGACAAAGTAAAACCACTTCGATGATGGCAAGATGGTCAAAGTTTGCTACTTAGACTTCAGCGAGGCTTTTGATCCGGTCATCCATCGCCTACTGACGCGGAAGCTGGAGGTAAGGGATAGAAGGGCAAATACACAAGTGGATATCAGCCCTTTTTACGAACAAGAAGTTTCGTGCTAGAGTAGGAACCTGCAAGTCAAATGCAGCAGAGGTAATCAGCCGAGCACCTCAAGGGTCGGTTTTGGACCCACTGCTATTTTTCTCTACGTAAATGATTTAGCGGAAGGATTATCACTAACGTGTCCTATTTTTGCTGACGATGTACAATTTGTAGGATCAGGAAATCGTGATGAACTAGCAATGAACCTGAGGCATGTAATAAGCAGCGCAAAGAAATTGGATAAGCCCCAAAAGAAAACAAGGGTCGTCTGCAAACCAGAGCCTAAGTGGGAGTAAGGGTCATGGGAGAAAATGGACCATCCAAGGTTGGGGCGACACAGTCTACAAGGGACCTGCGTGTCCAAATGACTGCGGATCTCCAGTGCGCTGAGCAGTGCAACCTGGCTGGCCACAAGGCAAGAGGTGAGCTTTGTTGGCTGAGTTCAGCACTTTCTTGCGGATAGGTGGAGTTATTCGTACCCATTCACAAGGCGGTACTGAGGCCACTTTAAGATCACTGTGTACAGGCTTGGGAACCCTCTCTGAAAAGGGATGCAGCCTGTCCAAAAAAGATCCAGCGACCAGCCACTTGGCTGATTGAAAGACGGGGGAAATCATATGAACAGCGACTGTAGGACATGGGGCTGTTCTCAATTAGGCAGAGAAACCCAGAGGGGACCTCATTGAAGCGTTTGAAATCCTGAAAAGTTTACCGGGCACAAGTGCAAGGGAAATATTTGAACAGGCCACTGATCAAAGGACGAGAGGAAATAGTACAAAATTGCGGAGGCCACTATCTGGGCTAGATAAAAGAGCGAACTTCTTCAGCGATAGAGCAGTAGAAATGTGGAACAGGCTAGCAGAAGAAACAGCTAGCGCAGCATGTGTAGGGCCTTTTAAAAAGATGCTGGATACTAAGTGAGACGAATTATCTACAAAAGTGGAATACTGAGAAGTGGTGAGGAACAGTAGTTTTTTAGGGGCTTCTCAGCATCCTGTGTCCTTGCCCACGATCTGAGGCACTGGGGGTGATGGAACGCTAACTTCATGATTGTCTCTCCTCTGGATGGTGGGAAGAGCGCTCCTAATTCTTTTTTCCAGCCAACTGAAGGAACAAATCCATTTGTTTAACAAAACAGGAAGGAGTCGCCAAAGTCGCGGTATCAGGTTCCGATCTCTGCACATAATATTTAAGAAATTCTGGACGCCTGATTATCTCCGGCTAATATCAGTCCTGTGCAACCTGGCCTGACCTGACCTGACCTGGGTATGTTCATGAAGTTACCACGCTGTTCTCCTTTTCTCACTCCTGTGGCTTAAACAAGCTTGATGCCCGGCCTTTCCAACAACTCGGACCCACAGTTCTTCTGTGTCCTCTCTCATGCTGGACCCGGTTAACTTGCCTTTGTTTTACTACTGTTTGCCTACGAGTTTATTCCTACATTGGGCCAGTTTTCCGTGGCGGCCAATCTTAAGACCAACAACTTTTGAGTTTTCGTGCGTCATATATACCTGACCTTGTGTGCCGCGTTTGTCTAGGTTCCTCGCCAGCTTTCTCACCCGCACAGTACGAGTTACCCTTGTACTTTCATCCCTCAATAAAGGCCACACCGCATCTGCATGATAGCCCACGTCAAGCGTAGGTGCAATCCTCTTGGTCATTACGTGAACTAACTTCATGGTCATATTTCCTTCCATCTGTCCACCTCGTGGCCTTTGTTCTACTTGGTTGCCTAGCTACCACGCCCTTAGGCGTAATGCTGACCGAGTTCCGAAGCCAAGTTGGGCTGAAAGCGTGCTGCATTTTGCTTTCTCGCATTTCACATGGGATGCTCTGAGCCTAGGAGTTACATGACTGAGATAAAAAGGAACGATGAAATTCTAGTATCAGTCAGTTAGTTCTATTTGAAGAGTCGAGTTCACGGGCAAAGCCTGTATTTCCGTGATAGTGGCCTTGAGTAGAGCTTGACGTTTATTGGAAAAATTAGCAAAATGAAAGCAATGCAAGAGAGGCTCATTGTGTCCTGAGTTCACCTTGCCATTATTGTATTGGCTGTTGACATGAAGCGATTCAGTCCTTCTGCCAATAAAAACCCTCTAGAAGGACTGCGACAAAGTTGACTGGGCTGGAAGGAACAAGTGGTTACCAAACAACAGTTGATGATGTCACGCTCGCAAATCCACATAAAACGACGTATTCTGTGGGCCAGCTGCACTGACCTCTAACATTCCGATATTGAAAGCAGAGATGATGGAAAACCAGATAGTGTGTAAGCACACTTTCCATTTTCAAAAACAACAGCCACCACCTAGACCCCGAAACCACAAAGTTACGTTCACTTAAATACTGGTGCAGTGAACACGATCTCACCGCAATATGCATGAGAGAGAGCCTTCAGATTACCGGCCGCATAGACCGTGCTTGCCTCCAGATTCCCGCAAGTTATTAGGAGCATTTCAAACTACTGCAATACATCAAGTTCATCCACGCACGTACTGTCATACTGGACTGCAGCCTGGTTTCAGGAAGTAAACACCCAAAGAGCTGCAGGGAAAACTAACTGCGGTCGGGATCTAGTTGCACGTTGATGGTATGTACCCCATTGGAACAACTAAAACACCTCTGCCGACAATGCTGCGGAGCTTCCTTTATCCAACCGTGGCTACACCTTTCTTGGTAGGAGTATACTGGTGGACCAAACAACCAGCGGACTAGAGGGCAGTTTTGGAGGACTTGGTGACCGACTTGGCTGAGGATCAATGAAAAGGAACCAAACTAAACGGAATGCGAAACGGTAAACAATTTCAGCTGACGGTTGTTATCTGCGCACACCTGGCCAGATCATTTGTGAAATGCAAGGAATTATCAGCAGGATACTTCCCTTGCGACGAGTGTACACAACAGGGTGTGTGCCGAGAGGTCAGAGTTGACTATCCTCCTTTAACGATCCTTTGTTGACTAACACAATATTTCGTACGGCAATACCGATCTTGAACCACTTACCATTGCAACACGTGTTCTTGTGTGGTAGTTGGTCGTTCGAAAATGGCAAGACGGAGGTTTGGCGGGTTGAGGAAAACGAGAAATAAAGACGAAATCAGTCTGGTCGTTTCTTCTGCTTCAGGATAAGTGGCAAAGTTGATGAACAGAAAAAGTACCTGAAGTTTTGCAGAAGCTTTCTTATGTGAAAGCGATCACGGTGCTTTTCCGTGGGTACCTTGAAGGAACAGGGGTCCAAGGCCGCCCAGTGTAATGGATCCCTCATTTACTTTGAGCAAATGCGCAGGACAGTGGGTAGTGGCCATCGAAAAATAGAAACCCGCGTAGTAAAACTGCAGTTCATGAAAAAATGCAGGAAAAAGTGGCGGTAGGTCAATTGAGTTAGAGTTTGAGACAAAAGAATCAAGTGAAAGTAAACATCTTTCACAATGGACAAAGCGGTGCTCCAAGAGGCAGCTTGTGTCAAAGAGCATCTTGATAAAGTTATGGGGTCAGTGCGGTAGCAGACAATCCACAGCTGACTTGAGAAGAAGCTGTAGAAAAATCAACACGATTTCTGACCAGAAACAAACCAGGCGAGCCTTAAGTATTGCTAGTTTGGGTGGTGACCACACCCCTCGGGAGCCGGTTCCAGGGGTTCTTCGTATGGTATTCAGAGGACTGTGCCATGAAGTTGCCATCGGCTCATGGCTCGGCCAGCTTCAGCTCATACCCCTGGGAGCCATGCCGCTGACAGAAACCAGAAGAGGCGAGCTTGGTTGCAATAGGCCCTTTCCCTGCCTAAATGCCTCGATGAGGTCATCTCTCCGACTCCCCATCCTGGTCAGAACAGCCTCAGCCATTTCAGTCTAGCTGGACAAAGCAGTTCCTCAGAATCCCTACTGAACCTCCTTAAAATAAGCTGCGCTTTTTCTGCTGCTTGCTCGTCATACGAATGACAGTGACCATGCTTGGTTATTTTTCTCCGAGTAGGGTTGAACCATCACCTCACAGATAGGCAACAGCACGGCAGGTCCCCTAGAACAAACGACATTGGTCGACTGAGGCTGTGCGCTCAATGCCCTCGAAGTGCCTGGGTTGCGCTGTGAGCCGTACTCTAAATATTTGTGTACCTGTAATCCCAGATACACTGTTTGGTCTACTTTCTGGGTTGTGTGGTGGCTGGATACATTTATTTTCCTCATCTTCCCCGTGTGGCCGCTGCTAACAATTTTGTTTTTTTCCGCTTTTGAGGTAGGTGTCACATGGTCTTTCGCTCATGGATGCCCAGTAAATTCCCTCTAAGATAACTGAGTCCGGAGGATTTTCCGCAGGTTCCAAGTCCTAGGAGAAGAGAAAGCTTGGACTAGTAAGTCCCTGGTAAACTCCTCAATGTACACAGGAAATATCACCTAAACCTGGGGTACCAAGCTACAGACCTTGACTGGGTTCAACTTACCATCCTGCTCATTTCCGGGTCATTAGGACTGTCGGTTCACGAGCACACCCGTCCTTGCCGATATTCTTCCAACCTTTTCCTCAGCGCCTTCTTTCGCAAGTTTTCTGTCAGTATGCTTTCCTTTGCAGTTTTAAATCGATACTGCCCGAACTTCTGAACATTTTTCTTCCAACTCTGCTTTGCTTGCCCAAGTACCTCGACCACCAGGCCATTTTTATTCGTTACCAGGTTTTGTGACTGCCTGGCCCTCAAACTCAATTACTTCGGGCAATAGCTCATTCACACACTGAAACGTCTATAGTCTTTTGTACTGGTTGTGCCCAACCGAGTATCCAAGAGTCCGTACCTCACATGTGCCACATGATCGCTCGACCAAGAATGCTACGGGTGCCTCCGAAAAAGGTGGTCAATAATATTTTTATTAATCTTCACCCGAACTTAGAGGGATCCATCACTCAGGTTGGCTCATACTCAAACCTCCGCTCTGAAATGTGTGTCCATGCCCTCCTTATTCAACAGCTAAAGTTAGTGATTTCGGAGCGGAGGGCTTCTTAATAGTCCACGGTGCAAACTTTGACCAACTCGTCAATGTCGAAAAGTGTTACGGCCTCGTTCACGGAGGAAAAGGGGCCTGATAAGAGTGATCGGCTTTCAGCGAAATCATGCTCTCTGTTCGACAACAGATCATCTCGCGCGGGATGGGTCATTATTTGGTTTCTTTTCGGAGGACTTGGGTACAGCCGATTTGAAACTAACTGGTCTGCAATTTCCCACGCAGTCTTTTGACCAATCGCCTTGAATGGGAAAAACTTCGTCAATCTTCGTATCCAGACGTGGTGTTGCTGTTTTCAAGGGCAAGCTAAACAACCAAGTTAGAGGTTCAGCTCTAATTGCTTCCAGCAGCTCAACGAGGGCAGGCTGCAGGCCTCCTGATCCCGCTGCTTGACTGGCGCTGAACACTCTGATGGTCTCAGCAACCCGTTCTGGATACGTCAAGAGGTCATCCATTCAAGTTGCAGTCTGACTCAAGTTGCGACTGATGCTATCACTCGGGTTCGCTGTACTTGCTCGCTGGAAGTGGAGTTTCGGTAGCTTCACACTGCAATCACTCGTAGTGGGGCACTGCCTCTCATCCCCGAATTGGTATTCTATTGCCACTACGAAGGCCTACTTGGGTTGCACGTGGTTATACTACAAGTTTGGACGGGGAGTGGCCTTATTACCCCGACTGACTACTTGTCCCTATGCTTTTGACCATAGGGTAGGCCTACTTAAAATGCAGCTGCCCCCGATGGCCACTAGCTTGCTAAAACAAACTGCACGCATTATTTTTTATTTTTGTGCCCCCTGTTTTCGGCGCTTTCATCAGGGTGGCTCACCCCCTCCCCCACAGGGGAGGAAACTAGCAACAGTTTTAGCCTGGGCCATAACTCTCTTCTTGAAAAACGTCCAAACTTCTCCCGGTGTCTCGTGTTTGTATTTTCAATCCAATCCCGGGGCCGTGTTGACCGGGGCTCAAATAAGCCCTGCACAATCAGGGCTCGAACTGGTTTATCAGGAAAGCCCTTGACTAGCATTGGTTAGGAGGGTTTCTCTACTAGCAGCTATCCCTTCTGCGCACTGGGGAGCTTTGCTCTTAAGTACTCTGGAAATCAGGTGATGGCTAGGTCCAGAGAGAGACCTAAGGATCGGGCAACCCACCGAAAGTTCCGACGGTTAGTCAAAGACGATGAGAGTCAGTGGAATGGATTAGAAACGGTTTGTATCCAGACAACCTTGATCAAACTCACAAAAGAGAGCGACACCGGATGCGATACTAGCTAAGAGAACTGGACACCCAGCAGTCCGCAGGCAGGGGAGTGAAAAGTGTGGGTTTTTCCAGTTGGCGGAAGCAAATCCTTCTTACGGGAGGCAGACAAGCGATGAGCAGCCCTGCGACACTGAACAATATGCAAACTGCCCGGTGCTGACTACTAGTTGGGTTTTTCTGTGTACAGTAATCTTGGTCAATAATTCAAGCAAGGTTCTCTCCAGATCTCTACAGCCGCTCAAAACTCTCGCTCACCTGGTTGACGAGGAAGCCCCTAGGTGCCATCATGTCTACTGTATCCAGAAGAACCTCAATGGTACCATCCAAGCCCAGGACATGAGCCCAAATTTGCTTTCTGACTTTAGCTGGGGGTCCATCCATTCCTGGATTTATTGCACTACCTCCCACGAATCACTTTTGTTATTTTCTCACTCATGACCCTCAGATTGCTGCCGATGTTTTCTACTCTTTTCCTTCTAGTGTCTGAACAAATTCCTCCCATTTCACGGGCAAACCTTAAAGAACTTCCCTGTCTCACCACTCCACAAGGAATGTCATAAGCTTCCCAAGCAACTACATAATTCCGAAGGTCTCTTAGTTTTTATACTTTGAAACCGCCTCTACGCACTTAGTCAAAGACAAGATATTAAATGACTTCGTGAAGGGGAAGCCCATGCGTTGAATCATTCAAACAAGCTGCTACTTCCTTCTATGGTGCGTAAATCTAGAAATGCAGATATCATGGTTGACTTCCAACTCCTGATTCCGGATAATAACTCATCCATCATCTCCCTACTATGTAAAGCCGAAGATGTCAACGCGTTCTCTGCCTCAGCCACGACTCCAGATACTATTACCGCCCCTCCCCCATCTTCGCCCATTACGGAATGTGTCCTCTCTACTGTACTCTTCGAAGCCATGAGTATTACCAGGTTATTATCCAATAGCAAACTTTCCCCCATTAGCCCGATGGCCTGCCGCCAGTTGTTCCTGTTAACGGCAGACCGGATTTTCCCCTCAAATTGAGTAACCTCTTCACTCCTTCACCTAATGATAGCACCGTACCTGCTGATCGGAATCTCTTGGTAATCATTCCCATTCATAAAGGTGAACTTTACATGAGGCATCCAGTTATCGCCCTGTAAACCACGTCCCCCTTTCAAACAGAATAATGGGAAAAGTGGTTAAAGATCAAACAAACAACTACTTATTAACCCTCTAACTTACTATTTACAACCAATTTGGCTAACTCAGTGCACGGTCCTGCACTGCTTGTCAGTATGACTTTCCGAATCTCGTGACTGACTCTGTTGAAAGTGGGAAGTCTTTCGCTGTTCTTTATCTGGACTCATCTAAGGCATTTGATTGCGTGCCTCAACCCCACCTTTTACCAAAGCTACAATCACCTGGCGCTATCGCTTTACTACCTTCTCGGTTCCCATCTTGATTACCTCAGCGTCCACAGATTATTTTGATTGCCAGGCAAACCTCTAGCCCCAGACCTAGTATAAGTAGTGTTATTCAGGGCAGTATTTTAGGCCCCCTTTTTTCCTCCTACACATGACAAAATTTTCCAACAGTAATTATTGGCACACCGTTCTCGTTTGCGGATGACACTTCTTGCCTCGCCACTTCAGTACTACTACCTCTAAAATCGTCGCTGACTTAACCGCTCTTGGCGAATGGGGCTCAACCCGGGCGGCGAAATTCTCTCAAGTACGCTGAAGTTCAACAGGACAATTATTGAACGTATTCAGCGAGGATTTTACAAAGCAGCTTATTGGTCGGTCGTTGAAACTGCACTGCAGAAAACGAAGTTCATATATCAAGTTCGAACCAATATGGCTTAGCCTCCTCAAGCTTGGCCCGGTATTTCTGCATGAATTGTTGACCAAGCAATCTTATTCTGAAAATCTACAATGCTTCCACCCGAATTCTGGATATCTCATCAGTAATAAACAGTATGTTACTACCACACCCCATGAAAGGACTGTTCTATGCTCTAAGCTATTCTTCTTCAAGCACCTCAGATTCTGGAATAAACTCCCCTTACAAATCGTATGTCCTCAGTAGCAGTAGGCATTCGTGCATGCTATTGATAAGCTCATGTCTGTTCCAGCTATTATGAGCTCATTCAACGTCCACGTTACTAAAAGTCAAGCTTACGAAAAAGGCCAGGACTTTTAAGACATTACTCTGCTTTCTCGAATTACCTTGCCCTCCAAGACCATTCATTTTTTCCTTCTAAATGCTGACCGTTTTGGAATTATAAATACTCTGCTTGACCGCCTTTCTTCAGAGGTGACCGTGTCTACTAATTGTTTTTCCGCTTTGACTCACCAAGTCCTGCTAATTTCACTTTGCATTAGGTGCTCCAAGAAGCCTCCACGCTTTCAAGAAAGCCACAGCTATACTTCTAACACACGGTCAATATGCTTTATCTGCACTAGGATTGATTACCTTTATTTAGATATAACGCACCTACGGCCCTGAGACCAACCTCAAGGGAACTTTGGGGGCTGCATCGGTGAATACAGACTGGTCCATAATATGTATGTACATATATAAATATATATATATACAGATTACCGTCCAGCTTTATTACCGAAAGCATGGTGAGTAACCCAAAGCTCCATGCTCTCCTTCTGCTCACTTTGCCTCTTTTCCACATCAGATCCCACTGCGTATACTTTCATAACCCTCAGCGATTGCTGACTAAAAAATTCAGCCTCATTTCTTTCGTTTGACGTGGTTCAGCAAAAGAACTCAACGTCAAGTAATGGCGTCACCTTTCCTGCCTCCATCTTGTCCTCCAGCTTAGTTTCCCCCATATTTTCTTGCCAAATTGATTTTTGTCCACAGATTGACTACCGAGGTCGAATTTTTACCTCATTACTGAATAGCAAACCTCTTACCTAACAGCTTCTTTTCTGATAATTACATCTCACGGCCTCATTTTTTCTTTAGGACCTGCTGCATCGATGAGCCCCTACTTCACTTTTGTTCCTATTACAATTAACATTTGATCGTCAGCCGGGGAATAACCAGGCTGGGTATTTTTATCTCGTTTCCTTTTCCAGTGATCCTCAATGCCAGTCAACCACCTCAGGTACTGTACAGATTATCTTCCCGGCTAGGGCACCTGGATAATAATGCTACGTGGCAGTCCGTCGATCGCTGTTTCCGTATGATTCGTTGTCCAAGTTCTCACGACCTGATTAACCGATTCTGGATTATATACCCTTATCGTGGTTTCTCTGCCCTCTGTACAATCATGACTGGCCACTCAATCCAATCCCAACGGTGCGGGGCTTGGTCAAATCACCTACTTTGGCCGACTCATATCGGGCGTGCAGGCCTTCTGCAACGACTCGGAGGCGCAATTGGGCTGGTGGATCATACCTCCTGCGTTCACATCGCGGAGAGACTATCAGCTTAGATGCCCAGTGCACTGCCAGTCCCATCCACTGTTACAAATTGCGGATTGCGCGCTCAAACTCTTCTCGCCCTGCAGCGTCCGTTCCTGTCGGTTGCAGACCGCACGCTTCTACTATTGCTCTCCCGCCACAGTTCGCTGATCTTTTGCTGTCGTCAGCACTCATGAATTTTCCTTCACGTAACTCTACCCCTGTATGCGTACCCACTCATTCCGTTCTTGTTCCTGTAATTTCTCGCCATGTCAGCCCTCAAAGCGTGACGTCACTCTCGCCCTATCCATTTGAATCTACTTCCGCCCCCATTATTTCCTCCTCCACCCACGTCTCCCTTGCCGGCTCCCAATCTTCATTCACTTAATACCTTAGTGGTCATTATTTTGTCATATTTTTTTCGCCTTTCCATCTTATAACTCCCGTCAGGTGCACCAGACACATCCGCACCCATGGACAATCACCATACACGAACTCACCGCTCCAACCTTCGCGTTTTTTGCAGCCACATCTATTATCTCTTCGCCGCCGCCATAATTCCCTTGCTTTGGTCCGCACTTTATCCGTGGGTCCTCTTCTGAGGCAGTTCTCCAACTAGCAAGTTCTGGGTCATTCCACTTTGCAGTCTCTTGCAGGCGGGCTGCTCTCCAGTTCCATTCTCTCGACTCCGACGCGCACAAATTTCTTGTGCTTATTCCATCAAAGGTCTACCTCTCTGGGTGCTTCTTTTCTTTATTCCTCTCGGCTTTCATCCTGCTTTATCTGCAGAAAAAACGATCTGACTGGTCATCTCTTACTTGTTTCTCTTCGGACAATACTCCCATCCGTTTCGTATATTGCACACCACATGCATCTCCAGTGTGCCTTCCAGGGTGCGCTACATTTCTGCTTTCGACCTTATGTGAAGTTATTGCTATGTTATTGTTTTGCGCACAGTTTAAGACCATACGCTCTGCCACCATCAGATCTTTCTTATCCTCGACTTTCTTGATTCCCTTCTTCGTTATTCGCTTTTACAACTGTTGTATTTTTGCACCACAGTTCGTCTTACCTTCAAGGTACATTTATCCACTGATATTTCACACTGCTCCGACCACTCTGTATTTTCAATCCTCGGCCTTTCTCTAGCCGTTCTTCCAGCTATCTTTTTGCCGCATAATGTTTGTTTATTTGTTACCATTTCACTCATTTTCGACCGTCACCACATGTCACAACCGCGGTTCTCAGATAGTCAGATTCACCCTCACCGGTTTTCCTTGAGCTTTCCCCCGAAAATCCCTTGTTTATCGGCTTCTGCTCACAGCAATCACTTCTCTGCTTCCAAAGTCTTTTCGCTTTCCCTGTCGATTTACCTTGTCTGCCTGCGGTAAGCAAATTCTTTAGGACTTATCCAAGGCGATTCGCTACCATTTGATTTAACCCTGCTCCTCTGTTCCTTGCACGTCCACTTCCGTGTTCTGTCGCTTCATTGCTCTTTGCTTCGCCTCTGCCAATATATATACATATAAATGTACATATATATATACATATATCCACATATTTGCTCTGCCTCCTTCAGTTCTTTGCCGGCCAGTTCTCTTGCCCCATCCAGCTTCTCCCCATTATGTCTTTATCTGTGTCCCACATTCGCCGTGCCTCGATCCTTCCGAATCGTTATTTCCGTCTTACACGCTCTATGCCTCTTTCATAGCTCGCTTCCTGTTTTCGAATCGACAACGTTCTCTGTATCGCAATGTAGCACACTTCATGGCTACTAAACCCCTTGCCACAGAACTAAACTTTTTGTTCTTTCTCTCTTTCTTTTTTCTTTTCTCTTCGCCGTTCCCGGTTACCGATTTTCAGGCACATCAAGCCACCCCTTTTGACCTTGGCTTTCAAATTCACCGGGCACATATTTTCACTTATCCCTAGGTTCACTTAAACTGCTTCATTATTCCTTGCTGGGCATATATATTTCTCCTCCTCACCCCCTTTATATTTCCACCTTCCCCAAGTTTGTCAGGCATGTCTCTAATTTATTCTCGAATTTTGTTTGTATATTTTGTAGCCAGTGAAAAATACGATCATGATGAAGGCATGCACAAACGCTTCTGAAACGAATCAATAATATTGTTATTATTAATTCATACAGCTTCAGTAGCTGCCTTTTATTTTGTGATTCTTTAACAGCTGGTGACGCAATGACCTTACAATCGTGATGAAGTGGCCGTGGAGCTTGTAAAGTTGGAATTCGAAGGTAGCTTGGCGGTTTTTCGAACTAAGATTGCTTCTGCATGATCAAGGAGAACGCGTTTCGAAAATATTTGGGAAAATGAGGAGAAGGGAGGGGGTCGTTTCAGCCACTTCCCCTAGAGTTCCTTCGTTAGCTGTGACGAAAAAACTACGGGAGAATGCCACACATTCGTGGGGTCGCATACTTACTTTGAATCGAAGATACCGATGATTTGAAGCTACGACCCCGGACCCGGTAGGCTATGAAATCGACTTGCGGAGTATACACTGTTCATAGACCAATGAAGCTGAAAGGTATAGTCAAATTCCGCTGCCCTCAGAATCCATACCACTTACTACCAAAACCACTCGTCAGCATGGTAATTGAAAGTCTGACCAAGGTAATGATATTCCAGGGCGACTGATCCTCTACGGTGCGTTGGTAAAGGAAAGCGATCATAGCTTGAGGCAGATCGGGAAAGACCGGCAGCTGAGACTTTTCAAGACCATCCTTCAGAAAGCAAGCTCAGCTCCCGAGAGATAAACTTCCTTAGATTCATAGTGACTGCCGGTGGGTTTCGGCCGGACCTTGATGGTTTTCGACTTAAAGGAGGAATGGATCAATGGAGGCTTCAGGCACATCTGAGGTAGATCCTTGATAGCTCGCAAAGCTGCTCCAGATTCATACCGAATTTTGCAACAGAAGCTTGGCCGGTTTTCATTGCCACGACATTTGAAGTGTGGCAGCGGACGGACCAGTTTGACAGAGCCTTTCAAGACCTCATCAACAGCATAGATAAAATTCCAACTTTAGCCCGATTTAGGCCATCTAAACAAGCATTTCCAATCACGGATGCATTGGGTGGCGGAAACGGTTCAGCACTCAAACAACGTAGGCACCAGATAATTCGTATTTCTCGGCTTTTGAATACTGCTAAGCAAGGATACTCACGGACACTAGAAGGAACATTAGCGGTACTTTGAGCCGTAGAACGTCTTCACTGGTACGCTTTGGTTCAAATTACACAATGGTCACGGGCCACCAAGCGATATACGTTTCGTTCATCTGAATGTCTTTTAACGGGTACACAGCAGTTATAACACAAAGATAGAGTAGTTCTTTAACTGCTTATAATAAAAATATCACACATTGGCCGGTTAAACAATGTTTTCTTGCTGAATTTCTCTCAAGAAAATCGACATCCGCCGCTGCTGAGCAGAGGAACTTTATGTCATCGCCGCCACATTATCAAGGAAGGAGTTATAAAATGACACTAGAAAAACCTCGTCGATAATTTCCGCTATCAGGGACGGCTGGGCGCCGGAAGTGGAATGAAAGTACTCACAGTTTCCCATGAGTCGATACCTATGACTTCAACCCGACGGGGTGCTGTGTCGAAGCGGCTGATTGGTCATGGCTCCACCCCGGCGCAAAAATGTTCCAGAAGATTTGAGCAGAGGTCTGGGAAGGTCGACAAGATGAAATCCATCTCGGATAATATGTTGATGGCTTGAGTCTGACCTGAACCTATGGGTACCAGGCAGGAACTGTGATGCGTACCTATGCAAAATAAGGCCGAGGCCCAAAAAGCTGAACTCGCGGCCTGAAGCCGTATTCTATGGCGGGGCACGCACAAAGACTTCTGTGAACAGCCTTTGAACGGACAAGATGCCCTCAAACTGTTCGATTCATATTTGAGACAGCCTGAATTTTTCTGAACATTAGAGCCAGCCACGTCGTTCATCGTTCAGGTCCTAAGGAAATGCTTCAGCCGGGAACGTAGTCCGCGAGTGCTCGTCACCGAGAGAAGTTCTCGATCCTGCGCAGTTCTGTTGAACCTTTGGCTAAATATTCTTGGCTGTCGATATTTTCGAAAAATAACTCGTGCTAAATACTCAACTACTGAAAATTCCTCCTCTGTTACCGTCATATTTTCTTACCCCATTCTCTCTAACACTGTTTTGTGGTCACCAGTCTCAATGCGATCGAGGAATTTACGTTCTTTTTATGGTTCTGTTTTCTTGGCGATATAACTTATTGGACATTCGGTACGGTAAAGTGGTCACACTGACCCAAGCAGTTAGCCTCACTACGACTTGGCTCCGTTCTCTCGCTCGTTCTGACGGATCGCAGATGTCCATTTCGTTTACGTTTGTTTTTTCGGCTGCCACCCTCATGAAATTGTTTGTTGCCCTTGACTAAATGTGAGGACTTTATACTGTTTGCTTGAAACATAGGGCAAGTACTGTCTTCTTACTCTTTTTGGCCAATTGTTCCTCCTGTACATATTTTTGTTCCGATTTTAGGTACCCTTTAACCGGATAGTGATCGAGGCTCACCTTTAGTAATATTTTATCGGAATCAGTATTCCCCGTATGCCCAATGGTCCAGGGCGAGTGAAAGTCGCAGCGCTTCGCTGCTGGGTAAACCTTGTTGCTTTGGCTAATCACCAGGTACGGGTACGCGATTTAGAGTTGCGTGTTGATGGAAACGCTAAGCAAACATGTTGTCTGAACAGGTCACGATAGGCCAGTGTTTGTTTGGTCAATGTCGCCTGGTGCGGAGTACGGCTAGCGTCAACTCTGAGTGTGTGAGCGCGTGTTCACTATGGACAGAATTGGAATCTGTTTTCAGTAATGTGCGCATGTATGAGTGAAACTGAACAACTGCGCGCGTGACCGTTTGGATCGGAAGCCATGAAGCAAAGTTCGAAGTCAATGTGTGGGTGCGTGCAATCAACTGGAGGTCTATATATGTGTCGCCCGACATGGTTACCATCGTACTGATCGTGAATCTTGGGCGGAAAAGTAAAACGAATGTATTCCCCCCAGAAAAAGGGTTGAGTTCCTGGCAAAAACCAACGTTACACTACAGCGTCATTGTTACTTACCCATGTTTCAACTCTCGAATGGCACTGTTGAATTTGCAGAGCAATCTTGTTTTGACTTGGGTTCCGCAATGTCTTGGGTTACGCATCGCTTTAGGACTCCGAGGCTCTATCCGGAGAGCCTGATGTTGGCTGTTTGTCTGATCGAGCAGCGAATTGTTCAACATATTTCACCCTGGACAGGACTTACACGTTTCGGTCAAAACACCCCGTCGTCCATCTCCTGGCAGGGCTGCTGAAAACTTGGTACGTATATTTAAGTGCGCTTAAGCCCCAGTCACCCCGAAGACTCTGCCATAATTGGAGATGTCCCTGGACAGATACTTTCAAAATGTCCAAAAACAGTGTATTCAAAGACGAATGAAACTTCACCCATGTTATTCACGTCTGGACGTCTCAGGTTGTCGCCGAGGTGCTTGTATTCGAGCGATGCAAATTAGTTTCAGGGCATAGATCCCTAACCCACCAATGGGATCACTGTGAGACCATTTCGTCAATTCATGGTTGAAACCACAAGCACCAAAAAACAAGTCACACCGCAGCTACCTTAGTTTACTTCATTTCAGAGAAGCACCTGAGTAACCAGCAGGAAATGTGACCGACAGCATTGACCATGCCCCTCCAAATGCGAAAACAACAGAAGAAGCATAACTGCAGCACACAGCACAAGTTGGAATATATGTACGTCGGGTAAGCCAAACCAAGGAACAGCTGGAAGATGAAAAATTAAGTTATTTGAATTACTTTTCGAGCGATTCAATGCTCCACGGTTTCATTTCCGGTGAACAACTAAATGGGAAAGCAAGACCGTAACTGCAGGCCAGGTAGAAGTGGCAAATTTTTATCACTGATCAACAGGTTATTCGCCAATAAAAGAGCGTCTACTTTTGTATGTTAAGGCGTGGGTGCTCACCAAATGTGGCGGAACACTTTCCCTCCGTACCTGCCTGAACCGGTCATTCTCCCGGCAGGCCTGGTCCGGGCCTGAGTTATTTCGTTACTTTAAAATGATTGGGTGGACACGATTCTCACAAGTCTCCTGCTATAAATCCATTGGAGTCGGCTCTGATTGCGGACTTGGATCGGTTTTCATGGCATCCTTAAAACTCCGCGTATTTCGTTTCCCGCCATAATGGCGTGAAATCGGATGACTGGTGGTGAGTGGGTGGTGTCTACACCTTCGAAATCCATGCAGAAGGAGTCCAGCTTTCGTCTCCGGCGCCAAACAAACCGACCGCCACACTATCTGGTGGGTGAGTTTCTCCTTGAACGCACCAGGTGTCTGCGAGTAAAAAGAGTTATTCAGGGTGAAGGTGAATCTGACTGAGGAGATGGGGCCAAAAAGAAGAAAATCGTTTCTGAGGCGCCAGAAGATGTTCGGCCAGGATAACGAAAGCACAAAAGAAGTTCGTTGCTGCTGCAGTTTGTAGAGAAGTAGAAAAAGCGTTCTGCTAGAAAAGGCTTGTTTGAATGTATCCTCGGGCGGTGAGCGATAGTGGCTGCAGTTATCACAGTGAATCATTCACTGGAACCTTTTTGATGTCATATTCGTTCTCCGGACATGTGTCACTCTATCCAAGTCGAAATCGAGAGCCAGTGACAAACTCACTCGACGTACTCGTGATGAGACATCGTTGGCGGTATTGCGCTCCAGAGAAGCATCGCAAGTGCATGGCCAACGGTCAGGCCAGTATTTTTGCAAAGAAGCCAACGTTAAGGTTGATGACCCAGAGGTGACTTCAGTGCGCACCGTAGGCTTGTGGTCCGTCAAATCAGCGAACAAACACCTTTGAGTGCGCGTCTCCAATGGCAGAAAACTAAGCTTCGGGGCCACAGTTCTACTCGATACATGCTGCATCGAACTTCGTCCCACAGCGGGTAACTATAAAAGAAAACCACCAGGAACCAAACGCGCTAAAAAAAGTGCAGCAAATTACGGCCAAAAATCGCTGAACGGTTAAAGAAAAAGCTAATAGTACACACAAAGAAATAGTAAAATCAACTCCACTCTATGGTAGTCAACATATGAAGAAGCAAGAGGGCGGTCGTTGGGCGAAGAAGAAAGCTGTTCGACCGTGGAGCCAACTCACGCCCATCAAGTTGCACGAAACTTACTATGTTGTTTCCTTACCGCACGCGCTTGTTGGTCTTTTATTCTGTGCTTGAACCACTTGTCCTCTACTGACGCTTCGAATAAAGTCAAGACAGTAGCGGAGAACTGCTTCCCACGAACCAGTGGATTGAGAACACAGCCAATAAAGTCAGTTCTTGAACTTTTGAAGTACACTTCGGGTTCGAGGCCAAAAGCGTAGTTGTCGCGGTTCTTCTTGAAACCTACAATGGTTTGTCGGATTCACCAAGCTTGAGCAAGGGCAAAGAAGGTCGGTGTTTCACCATGGCCAGTGCCATAATGAAAGTCAGAGTGAGACATTCACAGAGAGAAGGCAGAATGTAGGTGCAATAAAAGAGATCCGCTTCATTTATGTGCACTGCAGCTGCATTGGTGTAGCCTATCCTTGCGACAATCGAATGGTCACCTCTTTTTGCAGCAACCGCAGAGGTGAAACGCAATGTGGTTAATACGTTATCAAAGATGAGCTTCGCTACAGGGTTCTCCTTGTTGTCCTACTATGTTGAGCTTCGTTGGTAAGCATGTACCATGTGCGTCAATATCTCAGGACTACGAAGCACTTCTTTCTGCATGACTGGCTTCACAACTGAAGCTGGCGAAGCCCCTTGTACATAGCTCGGTTTTCCCATGGAACAGGCCCTCAGTGGATGTGGTGGCCTTCCAAACTGCGTCATCACTCAAGGCTTGTCGTTGGTTGGTAATCAATCCTTTTTGCTTCAAATATCATTCTAAACAAACTTAAAGCCATTCGGTTAGCTCTAAACCGTAAAGTTTCAGCCTGCTTTCTGTAGTTATCTCCTCATGTCGACCAAGAGTTGACCCCCAGTTAGGCGGTTTTAGCTGTTCTATTTCTTGTGTTTTCCTTCTACTTCAGCGTCACACTTATCACCACTGCTGTCACCATTGTCTTATAGCTATTTTGAGCTAGGAAGGCCATCGGCTGGGACAGACACACGGGAGGGGTGAACACACAAGGAAGTCTTAAGGGAGGAACACAGGGTAGCGAACAAGCTCGTTTTTAGTGATTCGTAATCATGCCGTTATCTCACGTTTTATGTCAACAATGTTAAGTAAACAGAACTGAAATCAAGGTAAGACGAAGAGTCAAAATTAACTTCTGTACGAAACTGGCGGTGGCATATGTTTGAGTTCAGTTTATTGACGGTTGCGTTATCAAATCAGAATAACCAGAACAATATTGTATAGTGCTGAGGAAGAACCGTACCAATGCCACCCGAGTATCGCTACACAGCTAGGCTCCCAGTGAGCGAGGTACTGTATCCAACCAGAGGAGTGAATTGGAAGGCTATCTTAGGAAGTCCTTGCACATGTTTGGCAAAGTAAAACCGGAACAAAAACAGTCACTGAATGCGTATCTGGAACCAGTAGTTATTATATATACCCAGCAAAAACCAGTTTCGCTGAGAAAACTCATCGGTCGATCGAGAACCTCCGGTGAGCTCCCCTCTGACCCGATGAAATTTATCCACAACTTTCCTTCAGTAAGCTTACACGAAAAGTTGCTCAAATTGTCATTACTGAAACCTAAGTTTTGCTGCCTCAGCAATAGAGGGAAGCAAATGGATGTGAAAACTGAACTTGAGAATCTTTTTGCTCAACTCACAGGCCCGAAGCAATCGTCAAAACAAGAGAGGCGGAGGCTGAGGTCCGCTCACGATAAAGCTTGCCACTAATACCGGGACAGCAAATCATCAACAAAGGTCATATTGAGGACGAAGCATCTGAGGTGCCCAAACAGTTTACATGATAATAATAATAATAATAATAATAATAATAATAATAATAATAATAATAATAATAATGGTATATGTCTCGACCATGGTCGAGAAGCAGTCGCAAGCGCATGATCATGGTGTACAACGTTACTCAAAACAATGAACTATACACGAATTTCGAAAAAGCGAGTCAAAATCGTTAGAAACAAAGCAATGTACCAAGAGTTAGTTTTGTTCGACCAAAATGATAATGGTTTGCTCGGCAAATACGGTTTGGTTTCGAATCCGGGTTGGTTGGTGGTGGCCCGTGGGAATGCGAAATATGTCGTGAAAATATAGCGCTAATGATGCCTTATAAACCAAAATAATGCAAGCTGTGGATAGCGGAGGCCTATTGGGGTTCTATGAACGGAATAAGTTATGAAAGTGGAGAGATGAAAGAAATGAATGGGAGTACACTCGTAACGTTGGTGAGTATGAGGAAAACAGCTCTCTATGAAGATGATGTGGGCCCGGAATGACGGATATTCCCGGTCTCAATAAACGGAGTGCGTCATGAAACGGGGAGATACGACCAAACTGTGTGGAAATGGACTAGAAAACGTTGATGAATGTGGAGGAAACAGCAATCCGTATTAAAGGTGAGTTTAGGTTTAGGATCAGTAACCCGTAACATTCAGGAAAAAAAGGCGCGCAACTTGAAGGCCTTGAATTAGTGAAGAATCAATTTCAAGCCGGATAACGATCGAAAGAAAAATGTAATCTTGCAAGAGAAAACTGAGTGAAGAACGTCAAGCGTAGGCTGGCGCCTTATTGTTCTGTTAAGCTGACAAAAATGTATTGACTTATTGATTCTCAATGATATTCGGCGTCATTATTGGGAACCACGGATGGAGGGGGGGGGGGATAAGTGGACTTGCGTTCGGATGGCGTATCGAAATTTAATGAGAAAAAAATTCCTGTGTTGCGTGTTCTGGCTCTGTTATTGGATTGTTTCACATGAGACCAAGGTGAAGTGCAGCATCCCGTGGGTATGGTTCATCAGGCGGGGTAGGGGACTTGTCATTCAATCAGTAGGAGGTAGCTTGTGAACTGTTATTTGTGAAGACTCCAGCAGTGATATCAGTAGTAGAGGTGTTGCGTCAGAAGACGCCTATCAATCTACCGGTGGGCAGTCGGAGGTGTTTTAGGTCGTGTGGCTGGATTGCAATCCGGTTTGGTATAAAAGATTCCATTTAGGTCTACGTCAGTACGGGTCAAGGTGTGGTCACCGAAAGTGGAGCCCGAGAGAGAGGGTGACGACAAACATGAAATAAATGATGTTAGCAGTCTGGACCTGGTTCCAGCTGTGAGTTGTGATGATAAATTCTTCATTCTTCATAATAGAGGCAGATGGTATCTCTCCCGTGTAAGCCTCCTCACCACAGCTCAGTGATGTAGACTCATGTGTGTCTCCCACCACCTCTTCAGAAATACGTCCAGAAGACGCTTGAACAATGTGTCGTTGGGCTCTTCCATCACTTCGGCTGGCAGCGAGTTCCATAGATTGGTCACTCTCCGAGACAGACGGTACACCAGAGGGAGGCCCACCGAGTGCAGTTTCTTTAGAGTTAGCGGGTGTCCCCTAGTACGGCCACGTCCGCGGAGAGGGAGCTCTGCACGTAGTTCTGGGCCGCAGTCGCCTCTGATGATACGCCTGGTGAAGATCAGGTCTTCCCGGACTCTCCGATATGCCACTGGAAACAGCCCTGTGATCTTCAGCCGCTCTTCGTATCTGACCCCACGTAGCCCTCCGATAAGGCGGGTTGCGCCTCTCTGTACTCTTTCAACTTTGCCACCTCTGCCAACGTACAAGGGAAAACTGCTGGCCCCCCGTATTCCAGCCTGGGACGCACATGGGTTGCATACAGCACCTTGAAGGCGTTGAGTGAAAAATGGCCGAATGAACGAGTAATCGGCCCCAGGATACTCCACGCTGAAGAACAGACTCTATCAGTATTGTGCTCCGTTTTTAGTGACAAGGCCACCATCACTCCCAGATCTTTTTCGCAGACAGAGCGCCGGAGGGGTGCCCCGTGTAAATTGTACATCCCACTGCTGGACGGTGCTCCTACTCGCATATGCGCACACTTGTCCTTGTTGACTGGTAGTGGCCACAGATCTGACCATCTCTCAACGGCTCTGATGTCTTCCTGGAGAACGAGCTCGTCAGCGTGTGACGTAATCGTGCGCCAGATCTTTAGGTCGTCTGCGTAAATGAGGCCCGGCGATTGAAAAACTGGTGGTAGGCCATTGATATAGGCCAGGAAGAGGAGCAGACCCAGAACCGATCCTTGTATAACACCACTAGCTGCCACTTGCCAAGTTGAAAGTGACTGTGCTACTCTTACTGCAAAGGTTCGGCCTTTTAGAAAGTCCTCTATCCACAGAATCAAGGGATCTACTACACCAGGAGCCTTAAGCTTACCTAAAAGACGGTCATGCGGAACTTTGTCAAAAGCTTTGCTAAAATCCACGAAGATTACGTCCGTAGAGTGTCCTCCGGCCTTGGCCATCGTCCAGCGTTCTCGTGCGATTACCAAGTTCGTCAGGCAAGACCTGCTTTTCCAAAAACCATGTTGTAGTCGGCAAAGTAGGTCGTATACCCCAATACGGTACCGGATTCGCGTTGCCAGCAGGCGCTCCATAACCTTTTCTATCACCGGTGTTAGACTGGCAGGTCGGTAGTTGACAGTCTCAGCTTTTGCCCCACCTTTGTACAGTGGCACGACGACCGCTTTCTTCCATTCTTGGGGGAGCTTTCCCGCTGCTAAAGACGCGTTGAACAGTCGTGTGACTGGTTGAGTTAACACAGCGGACAGTTCCTTTACCACCAACGGATGAACACCATCAGGTCCGGGGGACTGGTTGACTCTAATGGTGCGCATGGTTGCCGCCACTTCTTCCTCGGTGAGTTCTTGACAAGAAATTTTGGGGGCTCCCCCGGCAATGTGTGAGGGACGATTGTGCTTCTGTTCAGGAGCATAGACTGACAAGTAGTGTCTCGCCAGTATCTCTGCCTTGTGTTCATCTGTAACTCCCAGCGAATGTCCGTCCTGTAGGGTTGGGATTGCAGTCGTGGTTCGCGTTCTCCGTCGCAGATATGCGAACAGTCGTTTGGGTGCTTGTACCGAGTCCATTGCTAACGTCTCCTCGAAGATACGTCGCTTTTCTCGTTTCATTTGGGTACACTGGTTCCGGATGTTGCGGTATCGATCATATCCTTCTCCAGTCGCTTGACATTGTTTCCATGCTCGGTTCCGACGCTTTAAAAGACGCCTAAATTGCGAGTCAAACCAAGGTGGGCCTTTCGAATACGGCCGCTGTCTGGATGGTGGAGCAAAAGTCTGACATAACTGAAGGATTTCATCTCGGATTACCTCCCAAGCCTTGTCTATGTCATACGGTTCTGGCGAATACCACATCACTGAGGATGCAGCCTCCCTGACTTGTTGGAACGCCATTCGCCATACGTTGAGTCCGCCCTGTGATTTGGGGACAAACGTCGCTCCTCTCTTCCAGCTGATGGTTAATACTGCATGGTCACTGCACCCTAGTGGCGGTAGGTACTCGATCTGATCAACATCGGACCGCCTTGGAGATATCACCAGATCTAGGATAGACGTGTGGTGATCCTGGGTTCGGGTCGGCCTTCTGACGTGTTGGTACAAGGAAAGTTCCAGCACCGTTGAAAGAAGCTCGCGGGAAAATGAATCCGCTACTGCAGTGCACCGCAAGTTCTCCCAGTCCACATTCAGCGAGTTGAAGTCACCCAAAATTAGACAATGACCATAGCCAGCCCAACGTCGTACGCCAGTTAGTATTTCCCGAGGATATGCTTCTGGGGACCGATGAATGACTCCGACAGACTCAAATCCACTGCTTGTCAACTTCATGCGACACCAGAGCGATTATTCAAAGACCTCCGGGTCTATCGGGCGATCCAACTGTAGCGAAGGGACGTCAGCTCGAATGTACATCGCCACGCTGCCTCCTCGCCTAGCTTGGCTCCTATCAGCACGGTAAAGTGTGTATCCTGGGATAGCCATTTCCGAGTCCTGCACCCCACTGGTAAGCCACGTCTCCGTCAAGGCGACCAATGTTGGCGAGTGCTGAACCACCCATGCCTCGAGCTCATCTCGCTTGTTCAAAAGACTCCTGACATTAGACGACATGATAAATGCATGCCCTCTTCTGTCTTCCCTCTTCTTACCTACCCTCATTGCACCTCCACCGCAGGGGCCGCCTGGTTGATGATGCCGGTGAGATTGAACGGTTCCCATCTCAGTTGAAGACGCCTCCGCTGAACACGAAAATCCCGGATAAAAAGACCTGATTCACCATTGGCCTGGCTTTCGCGGAGCTCTCTCAAGGCTAACCGGTGCCTCTCCCTTTCCTCGGGGTCAAGATCTCAAAGGAGTCGCTGTTTCTCTCCTTTTAATCTGTAGGACCGCTGTAGCACCCAGCGGCATTCCTCATCGGAACCCAAGACCACCTTAAGCGGACGAGGGTTACCATTGTCATTTACCTTCCCTAATCGAAAAACGGCTTTGACCTTTACGTTATTTGCCAGGTTTTCCTCGTTGGTGGAGAATATTTTGGCGAATATGTCCCGTGGTAGAAAAACGTCGTGCTCTAATCTACATTGAGGCTCCGACTCGGTTGATTCCGAAAGATTCACGACTAGGAAGCATTAGGTCCTAGGTGGCGGCGCCATCCGTTGACGTGACTTTACTGTTTTCCATTGACTCATGGTTTCCGTCTGCCCTGGATCGGGGCCTGTGTCTCCGCCGGCTGCATTCGATACCTTCGGAACATAAGCTTTGTCTTCCGAGTGTACAGCTACTTCGGCTTTGTCTGTGACCATGGATTTGTTTCGGCGTTGCTTCTTCACTGCTCTTAATGGGTTGTTCGTAGCGTCTGAAGCTACTTCTGCGTGGGACCTGGGGCTCGTTGCACACGGTGCCGCGGGTGCCTGGTTCGCCGCTGAATCAGCTTCAACTCTTTTTCTTCTATTTGCGGTGGTACAATCTGTGCATAGAATTTGCAGGAATGGGGAGCTGCAGGAACTCAGCCACTCATACTTATCCTTGTCGATTTTAGTACACTTTAGGTGAATCCACTCCTCGCAAAAATCACACATCAGGGCTTTGACCCGAGGGCCGATATTTTTCTTGCACACCAAACACGCACACTGATCCTCAGAGGTAACTGAACTCATACTGTTTATAAATCCGCTGAGAAGCCACAAATATCACAGGACAATATATATCCACGAGGCACAACGGTAGACACCCGGTGTAAAGCAGTCCTCTAAATGGCGACAATTAATAATGAACTCGTTGGGTTTATATGAACGGTCGGTGGCACATTTCGTATTATGGCCTGGGTTTTAATTCGAGAGTTTAAGGAACGTAAGGTTGCAGGGGGTTGATAAGTACTACTACAGGCTTGCAAGAAATCGTAAACCGGGTGGGCTGCTGCTTCTGAATTTCAAAAGATAAATGGTTTGCACCCAATTAGAAGTTCTGAAGAGCCAGTAAGTAAGAATGCAGAAAGAACCACTAGGGCATCGGAGGTGATGCGTTAGAGAAAATTGTTATCATGCACAGAAACATGGACGTACGTTAGTCTGTGCTCCTACTCGGTAGTGCCGGCCTACTGAGATTTAATTTGAATGTGAGCAGGGAAATCTCGTGACTTGGTGGTTGCACGAATATCATAGTTGTTATAAGAGTGAAGCGAGATAGTTAGTAGGGAATGGAAAATATGATATGGATATTACTTTGTCAAGACCCGATAAAGATGCGGGCTTCGTGGTCCTTGACAGATTGACCTATACAGAGAAGAAAAAACGATTTTGACTGACACTTACATTTTCACCAAAGCCTTCAATGGGAGGGATAAAAACATCCAAATAAAGAAGTCTATGTTCAGTAGATTACGATCACTGAAGCACTAAGAGATCATAGACTCGACCACATTCGAAAGACTAAGACCGATCGGGACGATAACTGGCTGTACGGCTTACTAAATGTTCACAAAGAAGGTCAAACTTGAAGATCTGTTTTAGACATGTGTAACTCACCTTACTCTGCAGCAATCAGGTAGCTAACCGGCTTCTAGGAGTCATTGATGACTACAGTTGCAAAACACAGTTTGCGAGACACTTCTGACTTCGTGAACAATGTCCAAAACATAAACCCGAAAGAAACAAATGCTCACATTTGACTCTATCACAGGCTTACCGGTCGGTGAAACTGTTAACTATCCTTAAGACTTCATTCGAGAAAATACCATCGGCGAGGGCTCTCCGTTGGACAAACCGAAACAACTCTCCTTTGTTTGCACTTTTGACTTGCAGTTTAAACTCACTGACGAAATCCACCGTCAAAAATGATGGAATAGCAATGGGGTCACCCTTGAGACCACTATTCGCCGATGTTTCGTGAAAAAACTGCAACCGATCACCAGACTGTGAGTGTTTTATAAGCTCCACGTGGATGACATAATTTGCATAGCGGGCTAAGCTATGGACATGAAATTTATGTCAAACATGTCCAAAACTGCTCCTTCTTATATCCAGTTCACGATATGAAGGAAGAAAACGATAAAATGGCCCTTCTTGATATATGCCTAAAACTGCGAGCGGATGGCTCAGCCCAAAGATTAGTGCACTGGAAAGCAACGTGGAATAGGCAGTACATTCAATTCGGAGGTTTCATGTCACTCAAATATAAGCGCCACTCAGTCCGTTGCTTGTCTCGGAGCGCGCAAAGTCTGTGCCGGGGACACACTGGTCAACAAACGTCGCTTGCTGTGCAAAGATTCCTGAAAAACGGATATCCGGATCGCTCCATTGGTAGAACAGTGAGGCAAGTGGAAGTATGAGCGAAGACCATTTGTTTCCAAAAATAGTTAGCATGCGTTCGCCTCTCGTTCGAAGGTGATATCCCAGCTGATAAAGCACGCCTCAGATTATCAGGAGCCGTCGTCCAAACTTCCAAAGCGGTAAAGCTCCCTACTGCGTTTAGTTCGAAGCCATGTGGGCGTTTACTATTGAAAGATAAGGTGTAAGATTCTATGGCCTCATTCTGCGTGTATTCCTCTACTTGTCCCTGTAGGACAACGCACATCGGCAGCATTACCGGACACCTGCCCGAACTCGTCTTTGAACACCACCCAACTTGGATGAACACAGGAGCAATCAAAGTAGTTGTGAGATCTGTGTGTTTGCACTTCGTTCAGTCTAACCACTCAGCGAGTGTGACAGAAGCGTTTTGGCCAGCTTACAGAGTTGGAATTGGGCAATCAGGACTGACGGAGTGCCTCGTTCTAGCCACAGAGAGGGCGGTATGCGTTCGTCTCCACAACCCTCCGTTGTGTGTGCAAAAACAGTTCGTGCAAGCGCTAAAGCTTCCTCGGCCTGCCCTTTGCCCACAAACAAACCTCACATCCGTTGATCCAACTAATGACACCAAAGAAGCCGGCTCACGGTCCAGAGACGGATCCAGGTCAAGCTTGTGAGATATGAACCCCTCTCTCCCACTGAATTTTGGCACATTGCCCTATCTTGATTTCTGTTCCGTTCACTCAACAATGTTCTTATAAAATGCATTGTAATGGTCTGATTACAAATCACTGAAGATGAGCTTGTTCGCCACCTTGTGCTGTTCTCCATGTGCTCTGTGGGATAATTCGGACAACTCGTAGGACTGTCACTTCTGCCAACGGCGAGCCCTATTTTTCTCTCTCTGGCTTTTGTTTTGCTCTTTTTGTTTCGTGCTCCAGTTTAATATATATCAGGTCAGGTTATGGGGTCTGTAGCTCAAACCAAGGAGAAAATTCACTTTCAACCACGGCTGGCTTGACGAGTTCCCTCTGTGATGCCATCCCCAGTCATCCAAAGTATTTATGTGTCTGAGCTGGGATATTATAGATTCACTGCCATAACCCACTGCGGTCCCCATATGAAAGAAATCACAGTTCCTCGAATAAAGCAAAAGTAAGCGCACGGGACTACGACGAATAGGGTTATATGGAGGCTGAGGTCAGGATTTGTGCGGTAGGGAAACAGCAGAATAATAACATGCAGTGTGAGATGGCCGTTGACGGGGGAAGGAGAAGCAAAAAGGAAAAAGAAAAAAAACATTTACGAAGGACACTGCGGCCAATTGGGGGCTGCCAACTGAGGAACCGGTTGTCGGTGGCATATCTCGAACCCGGATCGTTATTGTTCAAAGTTCACTGTGATAACCGTTCACCGGCACCATCAACGCTGGAGTACCCGTTGTTGCAGGGCGAAGAACTTCATCTGGAGCCCGTTGGCGCAAGAACCTTAACTTGTCTCTTGGGCTAAGGCCGTAAGTCCTGTGAACTGACGGGGCCGGGACTGACCTAAAATATGGGAAAAACCGATGAAGAATGTTACAGTCATCCTCAAGCCGTATTTTAACTAGGCGAAGCGGAAATCAGCCCTGGAGATATCCGTAGGTAGCGTACAGGGAGATCAAAAAAATCACACTGTTTTCAGCTCTGACAAGATAAGTGATCGCATCTTTTTCTTCCAACAGGTAAACGGAGCTGGCATTCGTGTATCGCTTTGACCCCCAGATGATTTACTTCTCGTGCAGACCACGAGGGATGCAGTAATGGACAGTTCAAAGTCAGGCACCACCTTAAGCAAATTAGAGACATTCCAAATGGTTAGTCCGGTGATGCGCATTCGGTCATCGCGAAGCCACCAGCTGACGCTCTCGTGAAGCATCTGGCAGCACTATTTAAAGTATTCACTGAGGGGAACTGTAGTTCGGGGAACTGGATGAAGTTCACAGCGTGCCCAGTTCATGAGAGCAGAAACACCGAGAGTTGCTTGAACTTCCGTTCGGTAAGCCCTATCCATGTAGTCTCTAAGTTGATAAAATGACTTTTGAGGGACAGAATAGCAGCATAACTGCAAATCAATTGGCGGAGCCCATTCAACATGGTTTTGCAAGAAGTCACTCGTGCCTGCCATAGGTTTTATGCTTCTCTGACGAGATAGCTGGCAGGATAGACAGGGAGGCCGAGTGGAAATCCTGCCCTGACTGCAAAACCAACGGGTTCAGTGAACTGTCGCCTATTCCTTAACAAACTGGCGAATTATGGTTTAGCCTTTCGAATAGCAGCTTGTATCAGGAACACTGATAAGTTTAATCTTCCAGGTTAGAGCAATGGGAAGTGTTCCGCCAGGGGGCTTCCTTTGCAGTGGCTTGCCCCATATTTCATAACCGAGGACTCTTCTCTTTTTGTTGCTTGTAGACGAACTCACAGTAGACCAAGAGAAGCCTCGTCTTCGTGTATGAGGAAGATGCTGCAGTGGTCGAGTCCATTTCGGGACTGAACAGGGTATATCAACGGTATGTAGAATAAGATCTACTGCAGAATGATAAAATACATGGATTTAGACAATGGCGGATGGATTCGGCAATCGGCAGGTAAGTGTAGTGAACGACCCGGGAGACGTAACCGGGGATTTCAAACCCACTGAATAACGTTTTGGCTGAGCAGAAGGCCTCCAGAGCCTTGTGGCAGCTCAGACCAGTGTCAGAGAAAGCCTAAGGTTTGATTGCCACAGTAAGAGTACTTTCTGAATCTATCTGCATAAATGTGTCTAGGCTTAATGGCTGTACACGGAAAAGGACGTCAACAGCATGGGGCTGAGGCATAGACATTTGGCTAGTTGGTCCGCCTACGTACACGGGCTTATTTACGGGCAGCTTCTCCGGAGATGAGGTCTGTGCTCGCAAAAACGTAGAAAGCGTCAACGTGACCTGATAGGAACCTTCAAAATGATGAAGGGAATAGTTGACTTGGGGTGGGGTGGGGCTTTCATCGACGCCCCGTAGCAACAGTGTAGTCCGATGATGCCCTCAAATCTCGGAAGGAGACAGTAGGGACTCGAGTGAAAACAAACTTTTTCTCCTCTAGGGTGGACATTGATTGGAAAAGACTTTCGGACAAGGAGGCAGCAGCATCGACAGCAGCGTATTTCAAGGGGCGGCTGGATGGAAAGTGGGGTAACGTTTTCAGCGAAAAGGGGCCTTAATTTTCGCCTCACTGTTTATACCCCCAGCCTCCCACTTTGCTTCCCTCTTCAAAGGTCCTCCTTCATCGCCTTCCAATCCACCATCTCATCTACCTTATCACTTATGAACCAGTTAGCCTTGGGTAACTTCTTTTAAATCACGGCTCAATGAACCGGTGGCGGCCATCTGCCAGCCACTTCCGACAAGGGTCCTGTGCACCCTTTGGATTAATGCCTAGTGGCTCGAGGTCTTCTCTTCTCCGTTTTCTCCACAACTGGGTTGAGGAAGGCCGGTCCTTCCGCTTGTCGCAGGGCCGAGAGACCCGGAGGGCTCGCTGTGCAAAGACGCGGGCAATTTTGGTTCCTTCTCATATATGTCCTGTGTACCGAAGCGAAGTGAAGTGAACCAAGTAATTCATGGGGATCGTGCATAAGTCTCTACAAGACCTATATGTCAATAACTCAACGGGTCCAGCTATCAGCGGGCCTTTGTGGAACACCATAGATCCTTCGGTATGTGAGCTTTTAAGTTCCATGTTGGACCAGGGAAGGCTGTCTTAAAACTGGAGGAGTGCGACTGTCATAGCAGAACATAAGAGTGGGCCTAATACGGATATGGATGACTACAGGCAGGCGAGACTACCTAGGACCTCAAGTAAGGCTCTTGAGAGGACCAGCAGGGCTCACATCTACCAGAGCTTACCAAAGTGATCAGAGCCAATCCCAGTCCTTCATGGATTCCTGATTAATATATCTCTTCTGACCAATCTCTTGTGCTTCCTAGATGGATTGGCTCAACGACTGGATAGAGGCCAACGGTTTAAACCGTGTTACCTTGAATTTGGCCAGTAGTCTGACGCCGTTGCTCATAGTTTGGTGCCGTGCAAGATAGAGGGTCTGGTAATGGTGGATAAGCAATTAGGTGGCTGGCGGACCTCCACTCCAGCAAAACCTCTTGCTTCAAAGTGGGGGGCAGGTGCTCTTGTTTGATGAAGGCCATCCATGGCATGACTTAAGGATCCGCCCAAGGCCCCGCACTATAGTAATAGTTTAACAGCAACCTGGAGTCCGTCTTCCACCCGACCATTTTCACTTTTGTGGACGAGGTGAAAGTTGTGGGATCTGAGGGTGGGCGACCTAGGCTGGGATGTAAGAGCCGCCCTGGACTGGAGATTGCGCACAGGACTTACGGCTCAACTTCGGAAAAACCATTTGTCGTTCGGACCTCAAACGTTTTCCCCTTTAGGGCAGAGGGGACTTCGATGGGACCTCATGGAAGCGCTTAAGGCATTGAAATGTTTTTCCGGTCTGAGGCCGGATAGTCTATTCCAAGAGGCTTCAGGTTCCTGAACCGAAAGACACGGGAAGATGCTGATGAAATTTCGGGCTAGGTTAACAGCCAGACAACAATTCTTAGGAACAGGGCTACAAAAACTTGGAGCCGTCTTCTTGATGGAGTGGTGGACCTAAGGGTAGTCCAGTTCTCAAAGGGGAACCTAGATGGTAAGTGGAACGAGGCTATCGGCGACAGTGAGTTTTGAGTACGTCCAACAGGTGGATGCCTCGCAACATGTAGTGCTTCGGAGGTGTGCTGCAATTGACCTTTCCGTTCGTGGCGCACTGACTCGGTAAACGATCACGATGCATATTGCCTCTCGCAATTGTTGCGCGATGAGACCTCGTTTCCCTCCCATGTTATGCGGGCCTCGACGAAATTCGCGGTGCAAGAGTAGGTACACAACTTGCAAGCATACCATCGCTGCGCTACACCAGGTCGTTTTGAGTGCTGTTATCGATATAGTTTTCATTCATTTGTCTTATGAAATACTAAAAATTACAGTTTCTTAGGGTATTCCGGTAACCCATAGAAATTCAAGTATTATTTTCTCAGTAGTAAATTCTAACCCAGCTCTAGTCTGCCGTTACTTTTCCACCTCATTCACAGCGTCTTTTTGATATTTCAAAATGCCACGTGTAGCAGAGAAGACTTCCGATACTACCCCGTCCACTCATACTCCCGTTACTAGGAAAAATAGGCTTCTTCAAACTCCCGTGGCCCCAAAACAATGTTTGGTCGACCTCTGTGACTTTTTAGGCTTAGCTACGGAAAGAACAGCTGCTCTAGACCGAAGTATTTCAGATATAAAGTCTCAGCTTCTGAATTTGGAAGATGCGATATCTAAGCTCGCCCATCTACTGTGCATCACTGAACGCATCGAACATTCTACCCTACAAAACCTGACAGCGGCTGGCCACTTCATCGACTCTGTTGCATCGGAAGTTCTCATAAGAGCGAGGAACTCTCGTAATACAGTCATGTTTAATGTCACAGAGAGAATACCTATGGAGCATGTCAAGCATAGACTGTTGAATGCATGTGGTACGGCCCACCTTCCTTGTCAAAAA
Organism: Fasciola hepatica; assembly: GCA_948099385.1. NCBI lineage: Eukaryota > Metazoa > Platyhelminthes > Trematoda > Plagiorchiida > Fasciolidae > Fasciola > Fasciola hepatica. The sequence continues at coordinate 2,042,611 of CANUEZ040000060.1, read as the reverse complement.
ACAAGGCTGCGTAAGCGCGTTTGGAGCTCCAACTGTCCAATCTTTATGTGATTTGCAGATGATCTATCTGCCAAAGAATTCATTAAAATGCAATACACTATGGCTCCTAATTCCAATTATAAAAACATAAAAATAGCCGAAGATAAAACCCCACTTCAAAGGGAAATCACCAGATCTCCTTCGACCTTCCCCACTAGAATGACGCCTGATAGTTCTGGGCCTTCGACACAGACGGCTGGTCGTTCCACCGCTTCGTCTCAAGTCCTCACTGCTTTATCTTCACACCCGCCTCCTGCCGCTTCACAACCGCCCACTGCCTCCTCGTCTGCTCCCGCACTGAACTCTTTGAAATCTAATCCCATTACTGTCGATCTAGACATTTCCGCTTCTCCCCTTTTACTGCCACCCAGTAAGAGACGCCAACTATTGCGTCGCTCTCCCAACTCATCGCCTGTTGGGTACACCCCCAGCTCTAACTGGCCCTCTGTTCCCTCCGGTGATAAACTACTCGCCGTCCAGAGGAATGGTTCTAACAGTCTTCCCGTTCTTCTCACAAGCCACTTCCTCATTCAAATGTCTCCTCTTAAACCAACTCGTCTTAACTCACCGAATATAGTTTCGACCTAAGAAAATACCCCTTGATCCAATGCACCGGGGATCCCTACAAATTCACCGTGCTCACTGCCTGTCGATACCAAAATACGGCCTCCACACGCCGTCCACTCTGCCTTACGTCGTACTTTTCACCTGACAAATGTCTCCACTGCTCCCGCTTCTAACTGCTCCATATTTGGTGTTCCACCCGGCTTGAGTTACTCCTCCCCCAACGTTCAGCTTAATCTACCACCCTCCACCCCTATTCCTCACACATTTTTAACCCTGCCCTCTGCACCCCCCTTCAGCCAGTACTTGCTTCCGACTGGCCGGTATTTCTCGACGGTCCTTAATCGCCCCTGTCTGATTTCGACTCGCCAAACCCCACAGGTTTTTCCCTTTGCTCCGATGTTTCCCCCTCCGTTGATGCCCAGTTTCTCTACCCCTCAGCAGTCCCTTTCACTGCAACATTTAATCCAGCTTGGCTGGAAGCCACTCTTCTGAACCTCCACTAGCCTCAACATCAACATATTCCCCTTTGACCCTAATCTCCGTTCCTTCCAATTGCGATAGCCTGCCTCCTTCCAACTTACACTACTCCCCGGATGTGCCTATATCACCTCCCACAAATGATATATCTTTCGCCTTATTCAACTCGCGTTCTATTCTTGACAAACTCCCGCATCTAAAAAAACTTGTCCTCACAAATAATTACGACATTATCTTAATAACGGAATCCTGGATTTCTGAGAGCACTCCCAAAGATCAAGTATCTTTGGTAGGGTACGATCTTCTAAGGACCGACAGACCGAACCGGCGTGGTGGTGGGTGCCTAGCTTACGTCAAGAAAGTCTACACCACGACGCCTCTTTTATATACGGCACTCGATTCTATTCCCCATTCTCTCTGGTTCACTATCGATCTCCAAACCACTGTTCTTCACATTGGCCGCTTGTATCGCTCACTAAATTCCCCCAGTTCCTTGTTTCCACTTCTCATCAGGTCTCTCGAATACCTATCTTTGCTTTCTCCTGGAACCAAGCTTATTGCAGGTGACTTTAATCTCCCTCACATCTGCTGGCCCACCCTCTCAGCTCCTCCCAATCTTATGGACCTCATCACTAGCATTCACCTTAGCGGCTGGACACAACATGTTGTCGAACCTACCAGAAATGGGAACATACTAGATCTGGTATTTACCCATAACATGCCCCTCATCGACTTGACAGTAACACGAAATTTCCTCGGCAGTGACCATAAAATGGTTACCTGCCATGTGCCCATTAGTGGCCCACCTAATCCGGTACACCACTTCGTCAATACATTCCTATTCAGAAATTGGGCCTTGCTAGTCACGCTTATTCGGCAGAAAGACTGGGGTGATTATTTCCTCACCCAGGACCCTCAGCATGCTGCGGATATTTTCTACTCCTTCTTTTCATATTGTCTGGAAAAGTTGTCCAATACTGCCCAGGCTGTACCTTAAAAGAGGTCGCCTGTCTCGCCACGTTATAAGAAGTATCATAGGCTTCTAAAACAACATAATTCCAACGACTTTCCACTTTTTATTCATCTAAACCGCCTCTCCGCACTTATTCAGCGACAAGATGATATGCGACTTCGTGACCAAGAAACTAAGGCTTTGGGTCATCCCAACAAGTTACAACTTCTTTCTACGTTGCATAAGTCTAGAAAAGCTGATGTTAAAGCCTACTTCCAACTTCTGATTCTGGATAATAACTCATCTATCCCCTCCCCACCTTGTATAGCCGAAGCCTTCAATGCTTTCTTTGATTCAGCCATGGTTCCAGCTACTGTCATTGCCCTGTCCCCATCTTCACCACTTACCGACTCTGTCCTTTCTACGATACCCTTTGATGCCAGGAGAATTTCTAAGCTAATATCCAATAGCAAACCCTCCCCTCCATTGGTCCCCGATGGCTTACCACCAATTGCTTTTGTCAATGGTGGACCGGATCTCCCCCCGTTGTTGCTTAACCTTTTCACTCTTTCCCTTAATGGTAGCACTGTACCTGCTAACTGGAAGCTTTCGGTATTCGTTCCCACTCATAAAAAGGAACCTTCTCATGAGGTATCCAATTATCGCCCTATAAACCATACCCCCATCTTATCCAGAATGATGGAAAAAATAGTTAAAGATAATATTAATAGCTATTTATTAAGCCTCAGTCTTATCATCACAACCAGTATGGATTCCTCCTTTCACGGTCCTGCATGACTTGTCAGTATGATTTTCTGAATCTCGTCACCGATTCTGCTGAAATTAGGAAATCTCTTGTTGTTCTTTATTTCGATTTATCTAAGGCATTTGATCGTGTTCCTCACCCCCACCTTTTAACAAAGCTACGGTCTTTTGGGATTGTCGATCCACTTCTTTCTTGGTTCTCGTCTTAATTGTCTCATCGTTCACAGGTTGTCTTAATTAACGGGCACACCTCTAATCCTAAGCCTGTTACTAGCGGTGTTATTCAGGGCAGTGTTTTGGGCCCCCTGCTTTTCCTTTTATATACAAAAGATATGTTTCCGACAATACCTAATGTCACGCTGTTTTTGTTCGCGGACTACATTAAGATAGTCTACACCTTTTCGCCTGGCAACCTCAGTACTACTATCCCCAAAATCTCTGCTGACTTAGCCGCTCTTGGTGAATGGTGCTGAACATGGGCGATGAAATTTTCCGCCGACAAGTGTATTTTACTTACTTACAAAATGCCAGGCTCCTCGTGGTTCTTTATGCATTGGCGGTTCACCCATCGACAGCCAGCCTTTAGTAAGAGACCTTGGCTTAAGTTATTCTTGCTCTTCCAACTTCTCCGAACAGGCTGTCTTCTAAAAGGCGAAGGCTCAAAGGTGTCTTGTTCTTCTGTTAAGATCCTTTCAGCTTAGGCAGAGCATTCTCCACATGTACAAAGTACATGCCAGGCCCCTTCTCGAATCTTGCCCCTTCACCTTCTCTAGCATGAGAAAATCCGACAGAAATTATTATAGGATGTATTCAAAGAAGATTCACGAGGCAGCTTATCGGTTGGTCGTCAAACTTCAACTACATGGAACGATGCTTATCTTTCAAAATCGAACCACTATGGCTTCGTCGCATCAAGCTAAATGTGGTACTTTTGTATAAGCTATTGACTAAGCAGTCCTATTCTTCCAACCGGTTGTGCTTCTCCCCGGATACTGGATATTCACTCCGTAATAGACAGTATACTACTAACCCACCCTCCGTGAGGACTGTTCTACGCTCTAAGTTCTTTCTCTCCACTTACTCCAGAATCTGGAATAAGCTTCCCTTGCACATCAGATCTTCTCAGTCAAAGTATGCATTCGTGCATGTTGTTGATAAATTCCTTTCTGTCCCAACTGTTTTGCGCTTATTCAACGTTCACATAACCGAAAGTCAAGCTTACGAGATAGGCCTCGACTTTTAAGCCATTGCTCTGCATTCTCCCTTTACCTTACCTCCCTAAATAACCTCACCGCTTTTGAAATTATGATTGCTTTGTTTGACCGCTTCTCCTAGACGTCGCCATCGACATGTGTAAAGCACGTATGCGTCCACTAACTGTTTTTTCCATACCAACTTATAGGATCCTGCCAGTTCAACTTTGAAAAAAATCCTTCCAGATGCGCTTGCATTTATAGAAACCACCGTATTACTCTTCACAGGTTGTCAATATGTCTCACCAGCTCCACGATGTATTGCCTTTATTTAGTTATATTGCGCCTGCGGCCCTAAAACCAACCTCAACAACGCTATAAAAACTGCATCAGTAACCAACCCCTGGTCGGCTTTATATATATATATATATATATTCACGTATATATATACTCACTACTGTCCTGTAATCATTAACACGGGCATGGTGAGTAACTCAACGCTACACGATATCTCTCAGCTCACAACGCCTCTTTTCCGCACCAGGTCCCACCACATATACTTCCCTCACCACCTCTGCGATTTCGAACTGGAAAATCCAATCCGATTTATCTCACTTGGCTTGGCTCACTAACTGAACTCAACACCCAGTTATGACGTCACCATCTCTGCTCCCACCCTACCCTTCAGCTAAGTTTCTTCTGTAATTCCATGCAGAACTAAGTCTTTACTCCTGCTCAATGACCACTTCAGGCGAAATACTAACTTTCCCATTGAAAGATTTAGCCACACTTAAGCGCTTCCCTTTTAGTCTCATTTTTCACGGCCTCAATCTGCCTTAGGGATCCGCTGCACCGATGATCCCGTGCTTAACTTTTGCTCTTCTTTCCGTTAACCGTTGATCCTCAGCTGGGCTATACCCAGAATGTATCTCTCTATCTCACTTTTCTTGCCCCAGTATTTTGCGTCCGACCGCTTTCGCATGACCCGTCTGATGATCGCACCCACGTATGCAGCTATATATATATATACCTGGGGTATGTTCCACTCACTTCTCTTCTCTTTCCTAACTAGAATATGCCATTTTACAACATAATTTGCATACATATAAATAAAACTTTTCCGTCCCTGGGGTGTATGGGGTGTCTGAGAGGAGTAGCACTTCTGAGTTGGTTGACTGTCGTGTCCCTTGGGGCATCCTCCATCTCTTTGGTCTCCATCATTCACCCAACTCTCACCTGTGGCTCCACGAAGCTGAAGCATGCATCAGCGGCCACACCCCGGCAAACCGCTCGACAGGCGGGCTAAACCAGTTTGAGGGTTACCGAGGTCTAAAAAACATCGGCGAGACGGTGTTCGGCATGTGAAGACAGATCCTTCTGAATGGGCGGACGAGATCTACTGATCCAACGGCCACAAAAGAGACCTGTTCAACTGCCTGATTCGGCATTCCAGAGGAGGCGAACGAACCGTACAGCAGGTCACTGGCTCCTCTGGAAACACCCTGCTGCCTTGCAGTCTGCACTTGGGTGTGAAAGGGCTAGAGGTGCAACCTCGAACAAAAAGGCCGAACGGTGCTGGGGACACCGCTTCGTACCCTACTCCCGCGACTCTATGATTATTCACGAAACCTCAAGCGCTCATCATGCTACGGTGTCCCCGGTAAGCGACGCGCCTCGTGTCCCGGCGGTCGAGGTGATAAGACAACACGCTGGGATTGTTCGCTGCAGGAAAAGAACACACATAGCCTGTTGGAATGTCAGGACGTTTCTAGACGTCGGCAGTCAGTGCATCACAATGCGAACTCTACACGACTATGACGTAGATATTGCTTGCCTCTCGGTAGTCCGCCTGCCCAACTCAGGTAGCCGACAAATAAAGGTCCCGGGTGTGGATACATCCTACTGGCTCTATCACAGTAGCCCAAAAGACAACTCCGGTCTCTACGGTGTCGCGTTTGCTCTGAACAAAGCAGTAAACGATGCAATGATCTCTTGGGAACCAGTCTCATCCAGACTCGCCCTTGCGCGTTTTAAAGGCTCCCCGCACGACTTGAAGGTGATCGCGATCTATGCTCCAACCAATTCAGCTGATGACGAAACCAAAGACGAATTTTACACTAATTTGCAGGAGGTAATCAACCGGGTTTCCAAGCGCGATGTACTTTTCATCGCAGGAGATTGGAACGCTCGCACAGGTACGGCCAACGAATCTACTCGCCATATTCTCGGGAGATTCGACCTTGGTCAACGCTGCGAGAATGGTGGCCGACTGATTGGTTTAGCCGACATCAACAGAATGGTTGTCTGCAGCACTCGATTTCAACAACCCAAGAAGCACCTACTCACATGGTACTCCAATGATGGTCGCACCGCGCACCAAGTCGACCACATCCTGGTGAGAGCCCGTTGGGCCTCGTCTGTGGAGGATTGCCGAGCGTACCGAGGTGCAAAAACGGGCAACACAAACGGCACCGGCCATGTCCTCCTACGCTCATGCTTCAAAGTTCATCTGTCCACACGTGCTAAAGTGTCTGCATCCTCTCGAATAAACGTTGCTGCGCTAGGAAATCCAGAGAAGCGAAAAGCGTTGTCAAGAGCAATCACAACCCGACTAACCAGCGCAACCAATGCACAGGCAGATGAAGTTTCTGTGGGAGGGCAGTGGACCCGAATGATGACGACAATCAAGAAAGCTTCCTGGACAGTACTCGGGAGAACAAAAAGGCGGACAAAAGATTGGATCTCGGATAGCACACTCCAGCTGTCAACCAGAGCACACAAAGCGCGACTGGCAGGTAGCAACGAACGCCGCAGACTGCAAAGAGAGGCCACACGCTCCGCCAAGGCTAATCGCAAAAGATACTGGATAGCAATAGCCGAAAAAAATGGAGACCGCGTCCGGAATTGGTGACTTCGGTAAACAGTTCCGCCTTATTCGCAAAGACTCTAATAGGTTTTGTAAGCAAAATTCCCTTCTTCGTGACACGGCAGGAAACTTAATACTCGAACAGAGTAAGAAAATGGACTGATTGGTGGAATACTTTGGTCAGCTGCTCAACCGGCCTACGGACCACCGGACGGACCAACCAATATCAACCCCTCCAGTCCAGTACGAAAGCAACTGTGACCCGCCCAACACCGCGGAAATCACGGAAATAATAAATAAACTGAAAGACAGAAAGGCTGCTGGGAAAGATGGCATCCCTCCAAAAGTGTATAAAGCATGCTCATCGTCATTGATTGACAGGTTGTGTACACTTTTTGGTTCCATTTGGAGAGCGGAAGCACTTCCACCCGACTGAGGAATGTCCATACCGCTACCCATTCCGAAGAATGGTGATAAATCGGCATGTGAGAACCACCGAGGGATCAGCCTGATCGATGTGGCCGCAAAGATCTTTGATGCGTTGTTGCTAACCCGTTTATCCGAGGAAAGAGACCAGCGCACTCGCCCGAACCAAAGGGGTTTCTGCCGTGGCAGAGACTGTGTGGATCAAATCTTCACACTGCGATGAATACTGGAGCACCGCTTTAAGTTCCGGCAGCCGACGGTAGCTTGTTTCATCGACTTCCGGGCAGCTTTTGATTCGGTGAACCGCGAGTCTCTTTGGACCATAATCCAATCCGATGGAATGCCCGATAAGCTTTTAAGGCTGTTAAGGGGATACTACTCGACAACCGGTGCTAGGGTTCGTATGTACGGTGAAGAGTCCCGCGAGTTCACACTCACTACCGGAGTTAGGCAGGGCTGTCCCCTCTCACCGGTGCTGTTCAACTACGCCATCGATTGGACAATGCGACAGGCATTACACAACTACCCTGGCGTTCAGCTTAGCCAGGAAATATACATCTCGGACCTGGAGTTCGCGGATGATATTGTCGTGCTTGGAGACTCTCCCGTTACGCTACAACCAATCCTCGACCGAATCAATTCCTTCGCGAGGTCCATCGGACTTGAAGTAAACTCGACCAAAACAAAGGCTTTCACAACCCAAGTGGGCCCGACAATTCAACAACTGTCGATGAATGACCAACCAGTCGAATATGTCCCTTCATTCAAATACCTAGGCTCAACTCTGCTTCCGAACGGCCAGGCAAAAGATGAAGTGGTATTACGGATCGACAGCGCCAGGAGAGCCTTTCTTCGGCTAAGACGAACGCTGTGGACTCGCAGTGAAATCAGCTTAAGAACCAAAATTCGTGTTTACCGTACTGCCATCCGGCCCGTACTCATCTATGGCTGCGAAACCTGGCCACTACGAGCTGAGGATACCAGAAGGCTGGAGGTTTTCGACCACTGGTGCCTGCGGCAAATCCTCAAAGTCAAGTGGCTCGACAGGGTGCCCAACGACGAGGTAAGGAGACGATGCTGTGATATTGATGCTCTCCCCGTCCTCCTCCAACGTCGACGACTTCAGTGGTTCGGCCATACGCTTCGGCGACCCGAGTCGGAGCTAACCAATCAAACACTCTGCCCCACTCCCTACCCTGGTTAGAGTTGTCGCCTTGGTGGGCAGCTCAAAACGTGGACCAGTACAATCGAGAAAGACGTAGAGCTTCTAGGCATTCGGTCAGTCTATGGAGCCCGGCGATGGAAAAAGGACTGCATCAAGATCTGTACGGAGCTCGCCTCCGACCGCTGCGCGAGGTCAGCAATAGTTCGTGATATCCATGGAGCCGACTTATCCTCTCGCGGGGGATAGTCGCGTAAAAGTAAGTAAGTCCTTTAGCGATAGGTGCTCGCTCTCACTCAATTCCTGTCTCGGGCTAGAACTCAGCCGTCCCATCCTGCTTTTCTTGCGCCTTTCTCGTACACTGAAGCCTTGCCACACGGATTACCGTTCTTTAGTAACAAGGCTTTACTTCTGTGCACATATGCTCATGGTAAGTTAAGACCCCACTCCAACCGGAATCCGTATATCTCTGATTTCTCTTGACCCTGCGGAACACCAGCACGTTTGCTCCCACATGAAAAACCCTCACATTAAAACCCAGTGTTTTTCTCCCTTTTCACTGTTTGTCGTCCTCGAACACAGCTGGTGAACTGACCAGACTGTTATCTTCCTATTTTCTCATTAGTCTTCCAGACCATACCCTCTACTATCGTTTTATTCCTGGTTCCCAAACGGACATCCTCCCCTCAGCCGCTACCCACCTGATATGGCCTTAAACCTCTACTATCACCCAACTACCCCAGAAAGCTATCAGTCTCAGTCTAGGAATCCTTAATAGACCGGTCCACTAGCCGAACGATAATTAATTGTTCAGATAACAAAATGTTCATTTTCTTGTTTCCATCAAAACGATGATCATAGCCCACATTTGGAACACTTTCCAGACTGCCGCACTCCTAATCTCCTCCAGATTACATTGGTTACTTGGGTAGCCATCGGCCAAATCGACGTTGATCCCGGATTACCGTAAGGACTGGACGATTTGATCAATGGTTTAAACCTATACTCTCGCTTGCTGACGTTACATGGAGCACCGTACACGGATTAACAAAACCTCATGAAAGTCTCACCGGATCGCAGAGGTGATTCCTGACACCAACCATCAACCCACATCCGCTCAAAGTCTATTCCCAATAATCCATTCCAACACTTCATTTCTTCCCGCGTTGCAGTACGAAACCATTGGCCGGAACCCAGCCCTAGCAGCTGTCAACTTCGTCAAACCAGCCATTTTTACCTGCTACCCTCAACATTCTACCTGCCACCACCTGCAACCAAGGTCTTTATGGAACAGAATAACAGCCATCTGCAGCCAACCAGAACCTGTTTAACAATTTTCTATCACAAAAAATAATTTACACTCCTCCACCTTCTGCCTAGCCGCACCAGTATCTCTTGTCTCCACTGGTTTGTTTCTTTGACGGCTCTTCTTCAAAAGTCCGTTATACTTCTCGCAGTTGATGTGCGTCTCTCGCAGTTGATGTGCGATGAGGTTTTCCGTTTCCCTCTCATTTTTAGCGGGGATTCGACGAAATACAATCGGCAGTGTGAGGTGCATAACTGGTGTGCATACCATCGAAGGAATTCTGGACGCTCGATTAGCCGTGGCCATTACCTGTCCTGTGCAGACGGAACTGAACTGAAATGAACCATTCATGCTCTTCAAAATTCCACTGAAATCCCTGCGAAGCTTTTCGCCTTCATGTGAATTTCCGTATGACGCTGTAATCACCCGCACAAAAGTCCGTTTTATTATCACCTTTGACTAGTTTGCCTTTATTTCACATGCCTCCTCCAAAACTAGTTACCCATCGCTGGATCAGTGTCCAATATTCCGCTGGTATCTCTGACTGCACGTTGGAGGCCCCATGCGTACTTTACTTTTAATCTTGTTCTTTGGCATCTCTCCCGCCCGGCTACTCGTTAGTGACCATCCAATTGTCGCTTATTTCAGCAACCCACGACTGCCCAGCTATCCACGCCGCTCCCAGGGATTCCGAAACCGATTTGGAATTCCCGCCTCAACCATTACCACTTTTGTTCACTCAAACACTACATGACTTTACTGGTGTATTTCGGTTGCTGTGTGATTTATAAATTTAGAATTCGTGGATACCTCACATTGACATGTACTGTTGTATACTATGATTTTGCCTTGTGCTTGTGTATTGACCACGGTCAAGAAATATACTATACTATACTATAGCGTACTTCAGTTCTTAGGTTCACTTTATGAAGCTGAGGCTCTACTCCTCGTGCGAGAATGTGTCATGGGCCCCAAGTGAATAAGAACTAATCTAGGGATAAACTCACAATTTCCTTTGAATAATTTCAGTTGTTCAAGTGCTGCACGAAATTATGGACATCAGCTTGCGCTGTGCTTAAACCTTCCAATAGATTCATCGTAGATACGGCTGAAAATAATTTTTTCGGGGATGAATTACCTGCCGATAACTTGTATGCATCCAGATTCTTATCTGAGGAGAGCTTGGCTTCCACAATCGCCCTCAAACTCAGTGGAAAGTTGGGTTATTGTAAAGACCACCGGCCCGTGAATCACCTCCACACTACTTATGTTCACGGAAAGGACCCTTGGGAACCGGGAAGTATTGTGCATAAAACAAAAGTCTTGTCCAGGAATCAAAACACAAAACATTTTGCAGACTTTTTCGTGTCTATTCAGTTTACTACGCTACCTGGATGGAGTCGCCTGGGGAGCAGAAAACTGGAAAAGATTTGAAGTATTTTTTTTGAATTTCCACAAGATCTTTGGCTCAGCGAAATGCAGTACTTAAATGGAGGTACTGTAAGGATTTAGTCTGTTGCGACAAGCAATGATACGGATTGAGTGGTCATCTGTTTGGCGCGACCTCCTAAATACGAATGAGAGGAGCTCATATGCTGCTGGACACATGCAGAGTGGAGCACCGCAAGAGCCGGTCTTTGGACCACTGATATTCCTCTCGCATGTATAAAACTTTAAGAACGGCCCACGGAACTCCTGTAACAAGTTTGCTGACGATGTGAAAATGGTAGATGTATTCCATCAAGAGTAGGTACAAAAAGGCCTGGCCAGATTCTAGAATGGGGTCTGAAGTGGGACTCACCGCCGAAAATGCACGACTGCGCGCACTTGGTTTGTGAGAGTTTACTTCACAGTCTGTGAGCACCAACAACCAAGGGCGCGACAGTAGCGGTACCAGTAAAAGGTTTAAGCCAGGAGCTTGGGTTGTATAACTGGAGTTGGCTTCCGGCCCCAAGCCTAAAGTTACCAAGAGACAAAAACCTCTTCTAGTGCGCTTTGTCAGCTTATTCGAACAATCACCTCCAGGAAGCTATCTGTGCTGCTCTAAATGTACAAGACTTTCGTGAAACCTTACTTGGGGAACTGTGCCCTGGCTTGGAGTCCGTATCTGGTTCGGGATAGGAACTTGCAGACGAAGATCCAAAAACGATTCACTGGATAGTTGCCTATGTTTGGAGGTAGAACTTATGAAGAACGCTTAGAATACCCTGAGTTATTCTCCGCAAAGGGGAGAAGGAAGTTAGGGGACGTTATAGTATTACATAATATCCTAACGGGCCGCATGGGGTGGGGGACTTGCACGTATGCCTACAAGTGGCTAAAATATCACAGCCTGGACAGTATTACTTTTAGAGTGAAGAAAAACAGATCGCGGACACGGCTTCGCGCCCTACTTTTCCCGCGGATTTTAGTGAAGGAGCGGAACAAACTTCCCAATGAAGTGTATGAGGTAACCGTAGTGGCCGAGTTAAAGCACCAACTGGACAGGGGGTAGACCCGAGTACCAAATGATGAGCCACAATGACCGGTCATACAGCCTGGCGTGATTCTGCGCGAGTTCTTTAGACCTTGCTTTATTTGGGTGTTTAAGCTATCCAAATCTGAAGATTCTCTGTACCAAAGCTCCCCCTGTCGTTTCATATCGTCGCCTTCTGTTTGTTTCTCTCTTTCCCCACCTCCGGTTAGTTTTCTCCCAAAGCTCGATTTTCCTGTCGCTTTTCACTTATTATTTCCCTTATCTCTTATCGTCATCTTTCGCCCTTTTTTCGTTGTGTCACCTAATCCATCGTCTGGGTCTTCCTTCCGCCTAATTTAAGAATTACGGTTCTGCCCATCTGGTGGTCCACTGCTACCAACCTTGAACTGCTCAACGCGAGTGGCCCCGGTTCCGAAGCTTGGTAAGTTGCTTCCTTTATTGTCGCATCGTCGAAGGACGGAAAAAGCCCACTGCTGGGGGAAATTGCCGTTTTCCTCTCAAGTGCAATAGGGCAGACTTCAATAAGAAAGTCACTTTGCCCAAAAACGACAGACCGCGGGGAAAACAAAATTCCTGCTTTTGTAATGTAAAATCCACTTACATTTTTCACTTTAAAAAGTCTAATGCCACGAGCCGAAAGCGAAACGGATATTTTCCGCATACTAGGCGGATGCTCTACTAGCTGAGCTATCGCGGTCCCGGCAGTCCGGCGTAAACAACGCGAGTGAGTAACCGATAAGGCGCGAACCACTGCTCCAATGATACGCAATAACCGTCCTGATTCTACTCACTGGGCTGGCCTTGTCGGTCACTTCCTAATGGGATAAACAGAACGCAGATGGAAGTGATTCATTGGACACTGAAATATAGTCATAGGATGTACTGTTGTCAGGATAAGCCTGAAAATCCCGTCGGACATTGAAGTTCTTTCCCCACCAATTGCAATAATTTTTCGTTCGCTCTCTTAATTGTTTTTTCGTCTTTCTTTCATATTTTTCTCGCCTTTCTTTGGCCAGAATTCTAAAGTTTACAGGACCACCTGCGAAAGCTTCATAGGCGATAGAGCAGTGAGAAAGTTCTGCAATGTGTTGTCGGGTCATCGATAGGCTTTTGTTCGTGTCAGTGTTCATTTTTTCTCTCTAGCTAGTGGATGGGCTAGCCATGCCGAATAGCACGCCGAGATTTTTAATCTCTGTTCTTTTGCCTTTGTTCAGCTGTAAGAATACGCGTCTAGGAAAAGCCAACGGAATGCGATCTCGGGTGTTATTTGTGTTCAGCATGTTTTGCTCATTCATGAACGTAGATATTGCCTGAATTCCGTTTTATGTGCCATCGTGTTTTGTGTTGTACGAAATCGTGTCATGTGCTCCGTGTTAGCTATGAGGCTTAACATCGCCAGTTTGATCTGTGTTATCCAGTCTCAGTTCATCCGAGGCGACAGTGTAATAGCTAGCGTGTGATATAGCAACACGAAATCCATCCATTCAAGAAATAGGAACCGTCGTTGTCGAGCGGTGCAATCCTGGAATCATACCGAACCGGGCTATCCGACGTGCCATTTACAAATTACTACAGGATCACTCAGCAGGCTCATACAGCACTACACCTTACACTGAAACATATTATTTACTTGTCGAAGCCGTTTTTTTAAAAGCCTGGTGAACACAGAATATTTACTTTTTGTCAGTCACTGGAAGGGTGAAAGCGACAACCATCACAACAGATTCCCCATTACTATAAACAAGACAAGGTTATACTGCAGTTGAATAACAACCCGCTCGCATCCGGGGATTTGCACTGCCGAATGCTAAACGGGCCTTCTATTTGTTTTACTTTTCATGATTACCAGAAATTCTGTATGGAGAAACTTCTATCTGCTCCAGTAAAACGAGTAACAAAAAGCATAAATTACACATCTGCTTGAAGTATCGGACCGAGGCACATCGCCATCGTCATTAGGTTTTGGAGTGCGCGCCTTAAGATCGGCGAAATATATTTCGCCCTCCGTCAGCCGAGTCCAACTTCAGAGTGAATCCACCACAAGACAGTACCTCTGCCTGGCGCGCGTGCCTCAGCGTCCTTTCATGACACAAAAAGCTCTACGGGATGGCTCCGTTTAGCCAGAGATGAAACTATGCCTGTAACGGAGTTTCAAGCAACCCTGTTCCATTCAGCAACACTCATATTACAAGCAATATTACTTCACTTGTATGAACCATCTCTACTGAATTCCCATTGATTGTTTCTGTGCCCTAAATTTTTGTCACAAATCGGACTCTCATCAAGGCCTCTAGCGTGAGTCACTCAGTTTGAACTTTATTGTGACCCTAGTCCTTGCAGTAGGTAGCTTGTTGTTCATTTTGGAGCTTAAGAGCCCAGAAAGAACACTATTGATGTTAAGTTATTGTGAAACTGCTTAGTTTGCTGTATATACTACCCTTGCTACTCGGAATCGACTTTGTTTTGAATTGCGTCGAAATTGGTAGCTAAGCTTCGTTCGAAATTTCCATTGGTTGGAACTTAAAGTGACTGTCGTTTTGATGGATAAAGGACAGGCCTAGTCCAATCTACTGACCCTCCACTTTGGGGCCCTATTTCAGCCGGCCACTCAGTAGGTAAAATCAGTGAAAATAACTGGTCCAAGCAATTAGGGCTCTAACCGGCCACGCCGCTGCCTTGCAGACAAGTTCCCTTCGGAACTAAAAGCTGTGGTTGAGAACCTCAGTCATTCTCCTGCTTAGCTGCTGGACACCCTCCTTTCAGTGGCTCAACATAGAGCGTGAACGGCACGAACAAAAAATCTTCCACACTGAGTCAGTCATCAAGCAGGGCACTCAGGACGGCTTTGCCAGTTGCCTCCAGCGGAGCGGGGACTAAGAAGCCGGCTGCCACTCAGAGATTCTACACTTATTTAACTTTTGACTTCTATCGACAATCACATATTTTTGCCCTCTATTCACCAATAGTGCCTACTCCGATAACACATCCGACGCTGGAAACGGTTCACTGCCACACGGAATCTTGAATAATTCCCTATTTTGTACCTCACGTTTTCTCAAGCGCCATCAGACTCAGAATCCCGGTTCATTTGTGTGTGTACTCATGTGCCGGACCGTCATCAGGCGTGCCTAGCGAGCACGGAAGATTCTCTGAAAATTGCTGTGTGCTCCATAAGTGACACACGTACCCAGGATTCCAGCGGTGGAATGAAACTAACAGCCGGTATCTCAGGAAGCTCTAACAGTCTATATGCGGGGGAAAAGTAGCTGGAGCTGCTGGTCGAAGTAGCGTGTGGACAGTATTGACTGACACGTTTGAGGCTGCCCTGTTAGATGGGATACCGATTACTAGTCATGTACGTGCTGTAAAATTCGAGAGCTGACTACGCGCTTGTGTAGTTACTCCGACACCAGCAACTGCGATTCCTTGAGGAGTATCAATTGACCCCCATTGAAAGCGGAATTGGAATCATGCATTCGAATCCGAAAGCGTGAAGATGACTTGGTAAAAACACTTACCTCCCTGATCCGCAACATTTAGAACGAAGAATGTATCCCGTTACCATGGGGCGAGTCATTGATTGTACCCATCTTCAAGAAGGGAATACACAATGACTGTAGTAACCACTGTGGAATTAGCTTAATTCCGACAGTCACTAAGGTATTAGCCTCGATTTTGCTGTGCCGTTTTACACCGGCTCGCGAGAGGAATGACCGCGAACAACAGACCGGACTTCGCCAAGGTTGGGAATGCATGGGCCAGATTTTTACTCTTCGTCGATTGCTTTAGACAAGTCGCACACACGCACACACAGACACACACCGCCGAGCGAAAATAATTGTTTTCCTCTACTTGAAAGGGTCCTTCAATTCAGCTGACCGAACAGCACCACTCAGTTTTCACCGAAAAAAAATATGCCATAGAAGTTCGTGAATCTACCGAGATCATTGTATTCCCATACCTCTGGCTGCGTAAGGGTTTACGTTGAACTGTTCAGCCCATTCAAGAAAGACCAGTGGTATTCGACAAGACTCTCCATTTCCCCATTGCTCTTGGACTTCATTATGGAGGAGATGATGGAGAATGCCTTGGAGTTCTTCAGGTGGGGGCCCTGAAGAAAGTAGCAGTTCATGAGATGCTTTTGAATCAAATGCCCTTGTCAGGCCCAAATCTTTGCCTCACTTTACGGTCTTTAACTCTCGCACTCCGTGTCAGATAGGGCAAGAGGATTCCCCCACTAATATTCTTGAGTCTTTCAAAATAGATATCGCTGAGTTTCTCCGAAAAGCTCAAACAATACCCCTCGTCCGCGATCATGGTTGGAATTCCAGGTACAACCACACTCTGCCGATTTACCTTCCATGTTTTTGATGATCCGTTTGCTAGTGCCTATGGTCAGGTCGGCTTTCAGACACCTTCCGGAGTATGAGTTGAATGTGCTCTGCTAGACTGGTTTCCAGTCGGAAGTCTTTAGTGAGCACTTTGGTTGGACTGTGCTGTGCATGTTAACGTCGACTTACTGAAGCTTCGAAGCTTGAGCTTTCTGTGACAGCGGTTCCTCAGAAACCAAGGACGAATCTCAACAGGGTTTGTCTCAGCAGCTTGAAAGCTTGCGTTCAGCGAGTATGCTGGTACTTACGGGGCGATTTCGAGCGACACACGGGCAGCTTATTCGCTACCCCAGCCTACAGTAACGATAACTGAGATCGTCGCATTCAGCTGTGTTCTTATCAGGGATTATTTCTGACATGCGGAAACTTCTGCCGTAAGAAGTGGCACAGACTGACATGGCGTCTTCCTTCGTTGTTGCAAGGTTGCACTCAGAATGTTCGTATTGTGATCGATCAGTGCCGGCGCAGACAACGGAAGTTTTTCGTTCTTTTTGGTCCACTCCCTTCAAACCACCTCATGCTTTCCTCCGCCAACTTCTCATCCGTGGTCACAAGAAAGTAAATTCCACCCGTCCCGAGCATTCGCTTCTGGACGATAACCAAGGGTCTGCTTTTCAGGCAGAAATGTCTACATGTTTATCGATGCGGTCGGACGTGTTAGACCTAGCTAAAAGCTGCCAACAGATCAAATAAGTCATATGTGCCGCGTCTAATTCCGCCTTTGACTTTGGTTTGTGAAGACCTCAAAAACAACGGATATCTTCGACGTCAGTTCCTCTGTTGGATGTTCGCAGATCAGTCCCTCCGTGTGCCACAGTCTTTGATGTGCGTAATCCCCTGAGATGCCAACTGACTGGGGGCCAGAGAAGTCACCGTGATCTGTGGTGAACTGCCAGTTTAAGGGAATTGAAAAAGACTGCATCCGTTGGCAATGCTCCGAGCCTTTACAGTTTGATTAGAGGTACCGGCCGACAGAGGCCTGGCGTAAGTGAAATATTCAAGGAAACCGACTGCCCACAGATTCACTCTCATCGATGTAATGTGGATCGTTGTGTGCTGCACTTCATGTAACAATTCAGTTGGTCCACTTTTACCGTTTGAGTTCCAAATATACCTGCCAGAAAAAAGATGAACGTGTATAGCACCCCTCCGTCAAAGTCGGGGTTACTCGAGACGTGGTTACTTGAAAGGGTACAGAGGAGCGGGGGCTAGACGGAATGTCTCCACCTTTTTCCAAGAATCTCCTTTGTCACCGTCGTCATCATCATCACCGTACAGCGCCAGATACCAGGGCGGGCTGAACTGGTCACTTTCTTTTTCACCATGCCGCATGTGAAAACAGAAAAAACGAATGTTCAGGGTGGATAGGGATGGGACCCACGTGAAAAACAGAAGGAAACAGCGTCCCGGCACCCAACACATGAAATAGACAGCCTCACTGTGCAAACAAACATCAATCAACCCTTATGATTAGGCAGAACGTGACAACGCGATGCCCATTGGTCACGGTAACAGCCATATCCCTCATTGCCTGCAGCCAACTGTTATAGAGATCATTTAGACCACAATCACGAAGACCTGAGGCACTCACTTTTCCTAAGTTCACTGAAGGTCTTCTCATTCCACTTTGCCACTTCATCCGTTGAACTCGCCATGGTTTCTTCCGCTACCAGGAGGCAACGAAGAATAGGGCACTGTACGGTAGTTGCCTGCTTGCCACACGCAACACGAGCTTCAATCAACGAAGTCCCCTAAGCTGGACAAGCTGTGATAAAACATTATCTGATCTGATGTCTTGCACGCAGTTTCCGACCTCAGCATTGCTTACTCGGTCACTCCACCCAATCATAGTGAAACTACACGAACATCAATGGTCCAAACCCCTAAAGACGAAAAGTGTCTTCCGTAACCAGAATTTAAGTCTCGCAAATCCACAACAAAACTGAAGGCTCCGCTGTAGAGTAAACCCGACCCATTAAACTCAGAGAATTAATTTTCGAGGTTGAGGGTTTGGCTTCGGGGTCGAAAAAGCCCCTCCGAATAATCTGTGATCGTTGACAGATTCCCAGGGAATGATGCCGGTTTACAAAAAGATGACAAATCTTCTTTTAGAAATCACGGAGGGATTAGCTCGGTAAGTATCACGTCCAAACTGCTCACCGGGCTAATTCTTCACAGACAGCCCAGCTCCCGCGAAATACGTACGAGTGGGAGTCAAGCCGCTTTCAGATCCAGTCATGGTTGTGTCGATCACGTCTTCGACCTTCGGCACACCTTAGAGCACAGACATCTTCCGTAGGCCGGCGATCTTTGTCTTCCTTGATCTATAAGCAGCTTTCAATTCAGTCGACGGCACAGCTCTCTGGCGCTGCCTCTCACTGTAGAGTGTGCCAGAGGTTTATTTCGCTTTTTCAATGCCTGTATGCAAACAGTCAAAGCCAATTTCGTGCTTACGGCGATCTTTCATCCGAGTTCACCACGGAAAGTTGTGTTTGTCAGAGTTTACCTTTTTCGCTCTTCCTCTCCAAATTTATGATTGAGATGTTCCTCGAAATAGCCTTCCCCTCGTTTTAGAATAGAGGCAGCAATCTCTGCGTAGGCGGTAAACTGTCTTATTTAGAATGTGCTGACGATATTGCTCTTCTGAGTGAAGATTCCAGTAACTCGCTAGCTTTCTAAGATAGCGAAGTCGGCAGATTAGCAATCTTTGGGTTGTATTCTGCATCTTCAAAGTGTAAAATACTGCCACAAGACTGGACTGGCCTAACACTAATGTTGTGTTTTCGGGGCAGAAGAAAGTACATATTTATTGTCGGGGTGACTGTACAATTTACCCAACATTGAATCTCTGATTGAGATAGTGGTATCGTTTTTCCCAAAAATAATTTTTCTATTCCATTATTACTCGTTGTCTACTCTTTTGCTAATTTGAAGTGGTAATATTCATATTGTTACCCTCCGACTGATTAGTTGCCCTAGCTGCCTAGTGATTTACAAATTCAAGCAACTCCAACCCAGCAGAACCTATATGAGCAAACGAGTGCTGAGCTCCGGAAACCATGTGATTCGGGTGCCCGTTGAGGCAATAAACTTCATCAGCCGACACATCAACCTGTGTTCTCATTCAAGCTAGTGGGTGGTGTGGCTTCGACTATTACGCTTTTATTGCCCATCGCATTTAGCGATCCGACGAAAGTCGTTGTACCTGTACGTGTTCAAGGAACACTTGAGCGTCTATTATCCGGAAGATTCATGTATAAGTTGCAATTTACGGAGACACAACATATTTGGCGACAGGAAAACTGACACATGGCAAGAACAGACTCAACGGAGATCGACTTGATGAGTGTGGCAAAGACAAAAATGCTTCGATGGATCCGATGTCCGCGAGAAGGGAAAATTCGGGGCCGTCCACAGTTGTTGATTCATGTACGACTGATTATATAGCGACTAACATTTTCGAGTTCCATCATGATCCAGGGGCAGGACTCGCATTTGAATCTCAGTACAAACACTTTGCGGATAATTTTACCGTATCACTCGCTGTCCAGGAGGAAGAAACCAGGGTTCCTCTATTGCTCCGGGAGTTGGATGTTAGAAATGAATCCAACCAGAAAACCATACGTAATGGAATAGTCTGTACCCGGGCTACTTTTACTTGAACAAAGATGGGACAAAAAACAACATCCACGTTGGTTGAGAAATTCCTCACCCCTTCACCAGCATATACCTTCTCACTAATTTCAGACTGCTTTCACGTGCCTTACTCTTGCTGACACTGTTTTGTGGTCGACGATTATTCCACACATGATGGGCTTACTTCTGATCTACATGGTTGTGCCCTCCTACTGGGGTTGCCTTGCAGACAGTTGGTACAGCAGTCAGTCGCATTGACTCAGAACAGTTTGGTTTCAATACGGCTTGGTTTCGCTTTTTTGCTCATGTCGACTGATCGTAGACGTTTAGTTCGTTTAACTTGAGTTTCTGCTCCACGGTAAGAAAACCTATCTTTAGAGCTCATTGAGCGTGGGGAGTTTGTTGTATTAGTTTGGGCTTCTCGCCAGGTACTTTTCATTCACCCTTTTTAGCCAACCGTTCTCTTGGTACAGAATTATGTCCTATTTTTTACTATCTTTTTTGCAGCACAGCGACTGTCTCACTGCCAAAAGCATGATCGTTACTACGTACGTTTTTACTCGCTTAACGTACCGTAGAATTCGCGGAGCAATTGTATTCTCAATTTGGGTTCATCTTTGATTCGGGCTGAGCATTTTTTCGAGGCCCCAGTGTGCTACCCAGAACGAATGAAGCTTATTATTTGGTGAACCGTGCATTGAACCTTTGATCAGGTTTAACCAGGACCAGGACTTGAGCGATTTTGTTGTTACACCAGACAAGTAGAGCAATAATATATTTCGTTGCACCCAGTTGTTGCTCACTCGTTCGTAAGCAAAAGTAGGCGCATACTTTTCAGCCGCTAACCAGGGCATAGCTGTACCAGTACAACAAATTTTAGGTAGCGCGAGAAAATTGCAAGCTTCGGCTGCCAGCGCCGAGAGAGTGATTATAAGGGGCAGGGTTCCAAGATGTGACAGTGCGACGTGCATAGCCCTAGATATGATCAGTAACCCCGACAAGTTGCCTGCTCACCCTGCCAAATGCCCCTGGCTTGTCTCCAAGAGGCTGGAACAGCTGACTGGCTTGCTCCTGGTATTCTTCCTTTAAGAACCGGCAACCAACCTGATGGGGCAATAAGCGATGAATAAATGGCCTTATACTTAGTGCGTGGAGTAGCACTTGACTGCTCATTGCAAACTTGTCAGGTGACAAAACCGGGGATCGCACAGTCCGTATTACAGGACCAAAAATTGTAAGTGCCTCCGGCGGTCTGTCTAACCAGACTTGAAGCCATAGGACAATCAAACTCTGGGGATCCCGCTGAGTCAGATTCCGCAGCAGACACTACGGTCTGAAATAGTTGCTTGAAACCTTCTCTCAACCGCAGTGGCCTCCAGCTCACCCAAAGCGAACAGCCTTGGGGAAATTAGGGACTTTCCTGAATCAATTATTTAAGTCACCCTAAATTTAGAAAAGCAGAGCAGGGACATACGGTGAACTCCTCAGAGCAACTTTTAAAACCGGCCAACAGGAAGGTATCCTTAGAACACCCTAGTCTCAAGCTTACAAAACTTCCGAAAAAGGAGCCCAACCTGTGGCTTATAAGAAATGAAAACCATTGACTGGGAACCACGCTGCTCCACACGGCTCCTACAGTGATCGACTCGCACAACGTAGCTATTTTCTTACAGGAGACATTCAGTCCCGTCCACCAGGGGGCAATTTCCCCATTTACCGGCTGAGCTGGGTACCTCAGTCACCCCTGCTCATGCCAGCCATCTCCTCATGTCGGTACCGGCCTTTATGAGGACACCTCCCCTGCAGACGATAAGCCGCTTCTTATAGGGATTTCTTCTGTTTCTAGTGAGCAGGCGATAAAATGCCTGTATAAATTGTCTTTCTACCGAACAAAACGCTGGAACTGAGACAACTGGAAGCAGACAAGAGATCCGACATCATTGCCATCACGAAGACCCGGCTCACACCAGGCCGTCAAGACGGTGGAGTAAGGATACCGGGCTGCCCCCTTCTCCTTCACGATCCAGGAAGAGGATACGCTGGTGTAGTAGCTCTCTTCATCAGCGACCTATTACCCCTGGGGGTCTCCCCTCGATACGTCTCATCAACCATGGTGGACTCCTTGTGTGTAGTCTTTCATTCCTGCTCCTCCACTACTTTACTTCTGGGTGTGGTTTGATTCTGCACTTCTACATCACAGGGGGATTCACTCTTGATGGTGGAGCTTCTGGAAACCACCAAATCACTTCACACTTTTAGTCACCCCCTTCTTATGGGGGACTTCAAAGCCCCCGGAATAGACTGAAAAAGCCCTAGCACTGACAGTCATTACGCTAAGGTATTAGAAGTTCTACTGGCTGAGCAAACCCGGACAGAGCACCTGGCCTTTTCCACAAGGTGTTCAACTGGTCAAAGCTCATCAATTCTAAATCTGATCGTCACCGATTTCAAACACATCTTAGGAGTTGTCAACCTCCTACCAACGGTAGGTAACAGCGACCACGCAGTCCCCCCTTTCGGTTACATATTGAAGTGGCCATCTAGACACTCCTTATAGAGATTGGCTCGCTCGTTCAAGCGAACGGATTTCTAAATTAACAGGTCCTACATCAAGAAAGAACTAAGCAACGTATCTGAGAACATAGACAGAAAAATCAAATCAGATCAGATCAAATGGTACATTTCTTGATCGTGATCATGACACATGCACAAGACATGATCAGAGAATACAGCCATTCACAGTGATGTGAGGTAATCACAGTTTTGAGGTTCAAGTTTCACACGGTTGCAACAATAGAACAATAAGTTTGGACGGTGTTCAAGTGAACTAAAGCAGAGAGGGTCGGCGCGGCTATTGTGAATCGGTTTCAAATTCGGGACGGGAACGTCATGATTAGCCGGATAGACTTGGAAAGTCAGACAAAAGCGATACAGAAGAAAGGTAAAATTGCAGTGTTTGCATGAACCCATAAAGCAACTGGTGTCGGACATCATAACATGAATAGGGTGTTGAGGCAGGAATAATGCACAACTTGCCTTATGGGTGCCGATAACTGTCTACGACGGATCCGGTAGTCCAAAATGGATCGCGGCGATCTACGGAATTTGGTATGCAGTAGATGAGGATAGAGAGAGAGCGATGGAGTGAAAAAGATTCAAAGAAGGCTCGGAAAGAGTAGAACGAGACGCGGAGTGGCACCTACTGGATATTTGAGGAATCATTATCGAGAAACTGGTTGACAGTGTTAGTAGAAAAAGGTTAAAGGGAGTTAAAATGGTGTTTTTAGGGTACAGTCGGAGATGCCTGCAGAATATAGCGAAGATTGATCATCCATTGGGTAACTCATTTTGGAGGGAGCGTGGGACACAAAAGCTAGTGAGTCGAACGGGATAATCAGATTGGCCTTTCTGTATAGGTAATTTGGATATCATATGGAAATTCACATGGAGGCGGAAACCTTCACCAGGAATGCAGTGTATTTTTGAGGAGCGTGAATGGTGAATGGACACAACTGGGAGTTTCAAAGAGAAGTCGAGAAAACACTAATGGAGACAAACGCTTCTGATGAAATCAGGCAAATATGCACAGGTGATGAAGAGGAAATAAGACAGTGGGGAAAGAGAGAGACCCGGCCCGGAGGAACAGAGGAAGTTGGAAGGGTGTGAAAGTGAGATTTTCTGCATACGTGATCAAAGAATGAATATCCAAGTGGTTGGTATTTTGTTTCATGAAGACATTGGTTTCTGTTGATGGCAGGTAGTGCATGATAGGGCAGCAGTCAAAAAGGGCTAGGCTGACGAAACAGAGAGAGTAAGTACGGAACGCAACGGCGAGGGCTCATTTCTGGTCATTGTTTCCGGTACTGCAACGCAGAATGAATTGAATTGTTTGTGTGCAGTACAGGAGATAGATGTTGATGGGGTGTGGGGAGATGGATGATGTTACGAGTCCTTCCAGATTTCCGGTGAGACTATCATGATGGATTGTCACCCTGGTTATGGGATTGTGGTCACTAGTGAGCCACGTAAGGTGCTCTATATAGAGCGTCAGCGGGTGTGAGTATAGGCTTAACCATGGTCAATCCGATCAATCAAATCTTTTAGTCCATTAAATAATCCAGGGGTCACGTCGATTTGGTTGATGGGCAACCCAGGTAACCAGTGTGTTCTGAAGAGGGGAGGAGGAATTCGGCAGTCTAACGAATGTTCCAGCTGAGGGTTATGATTAGCGACCTAACGAAAATTAGAGTGATGATGACACTTGACGGCCAGTGGGCCGATCTATGAGGGATTAACGGGCGGACACTGGTAATTTTTCAGGGCAGTTGGTTGATGGTGGAGGTATTAGGCGCATGCTTGGCCACAGTGCAAAACGATTAAGATGACAGGTAGCAGTAGGGTACAGGGGCCCAGATGATGACCAAAAATAAAACAGTAGAAGAGGGTGGAGGCGGAAATAGGAATGGGAAAGAGGGAAGACAGCAGTCATTCTAGTGACCCGGCTGTAGGTGAGGGCGGAGAAATTATAAAATAAGAAGGGAATGCTCGGAGCTAATTTGAGGCTTTCTAGTGTGAATGCGAACGTGCTGGTTTTCCGTGGGGTCATGAGTAATCAGAAGCATACGCTTGCTGAGTGGAATAGGGTCCTAACATACCATGCGCAATTGCGCAGATCGGTGAGTAGTGGCTAGTAAAGGATGGTTATCTGCGTGGTGAGACTCGAGTTACCCGAGAAGAGCAAGAAAAGGACGATAAGACCACTGAGTTATAGCCTGGGACAGGAGAATTAAGTGAAGGTGAGCACCTATCAATAAAGGAATAACAATCTTTTATGGAGTTAGTGTCAGGAAACATTTTGGTTCCGTAACTGAGTCAACATGGTAGCAGACAAATCATCGCCGGCTTTGGACAATATTATCAGTGCTTGGGCTCGAGGGGAAGACAGAAAAAGTGAAGCTGGGGATGGCAAATCATAAAAGTGCGACGATTACTTTCCGACAACCAATGTAGGCGAGGCTTCGCCCAAAGCTATTAAGAGTACGCGTATCAATGCCTGGGTGTCGTCAGAGCAGAGGTTGCCCGATGTAACTATTCAGACCGTGTATCGACTACGGCAATAAACACCAGCAAGCTGGACAAAGGTTTTGCTAGGAACCCAAAAGGGTTGAAGATGAGTAAGGCTGGTTTGGTAAGCATATGTGGAGAGCTCGAACAGCATGCTGTCACCCCGCACTGGTTTAAGCAGAAGGAAATGCAGGTTAACTCAAAACCCTGGGGTTTCCCATAAGCAGGGTAGGGTCTAGGCTGTTATCGAAAATCCATCCGTAATGAAGGGGGCAGAGAGCATTAGCCCAAGACCTTCGCAGCCAGAGGTATTTTTTTTAAGTCTTTTTATAAGAGAGAGGGAGGGGGAATTTACGCAGAAGGGTAAATTCCCCACTTTTCCTCGACCCGCCTTTCTTCACACGTGATCCGTTGGGTCCGAGACTGATAGGGGTGGCCGTTTCCCCTTATTTCGAGACCGCCACAGACCAGAAGCATTAACCTTCAGAGTTGTTGCGGCCACAAGCTCTGAAAGAAAAAGACAGGATGGAGCAATCACTCAGATAGTGGCAGCATTCCTGGGGCTATCACTTAACGGCTTGCTCCTGCAAATAACAGAGTCTTACAGGTTCCAGTTTATATGTGTAGGCCATCTGGTGGACGCACCGCCTATTTTGATATGCAGGGTAACTTCACGGGCACGACGAAGTTGTTGGAAAGGTATCACCGCTGGATTTGCAGAGGATGATCGCTAGCTAGTTCTGTCGCAACGGGTGATTAGGCAGATAAGCCAACGATTTTTGGCCGAAAGTAGCAAGCTGAAGATGAGAACTGATGAACTGTAAATATCGTAGGATTCAGTATATCGAAAATTGATAAATAAGGGGGAAGTGGTTTCGGTAGAAAATTGGTTGTAGGTCCGGATGAAACAAATTTTTGATCAGTCGTGGGTGAGTGGTGCATAGAAAAATAAGGCGTTGTATGGGGAGCCCATTGATGGTGGAGAGCTATCTCAAAACCCTCAGCCTCAGGCATAATAGTGAGTCAAAGTCAGGTAAAGTCTAGCTGGCAAGTATTTTCTTGACGGGGCTTTGAACTGGATTTGTATTTGCTGGCTAGGTATTCGTATGCAAATTAAAGTGTAATATGGCAAGGTCTGACGAGGGGGAGAAGAAGATCGAGTAGACCAGTGACAAGAAGCAAGTTGATGATAGCCATGCCGTGGCGACAAAAACGCTGAGCGAATGGGCAAAACTTTAAAATTATTTGTTGCCAGGTTTAGCAAAGCAGATGAAAGTGGAACAGAATTGCCGGACTGGAGATAAAACCATTGTGTAGTAAATCGTAGAACAAAAGAAGCTAGAAGTTACGGCATGGAGAGAGAAGAGAAAAAAAGAAACAAAATGCTGCCATAACCGGGACTTGAGTCCAGTTAGTGCAGCACTCTAGAGAAAGTTCATTGACTGTGTCTGTCAGACTTTGCCGAGGAAGAACAAAAGACGCAAATGACAGGATCAGATGTGGAAGAGAAGCAAAACCAATGGGTGAGTAATGCGAGTGGGGGAAACAAACGCGGCTACGGCCCAAAAGACAATGAGGTTCACAAAAAAGGGAGTTTAGAAACTAATAAAAACCTAATCCAACTTCAAAAGCCCTTTCTTCACTTACGTAGAGAACTATGAGTTGGATTGCAGTTTGTACTGTGAGGTATTTGCTTATGTGGGCTTTGAACCTCGTAGATGGCTTATAGAGCCTATATCATGGGATAATTTGTTCTATGAAGCTGCATACGTAACCAGGAAAACTTTGGATTCAACAGGAGTTCCAGAAACGGGGCGGTAGCTGTGTTGTCACCCGGTCTTAAAGAGTGTTGTGAGTCCGTTAGGTTTCTGAACTGCGGTGCTGATTCGATGATTCGATTTACAACAACACCATGAAAGAATACTTGGTTCAGCTTCATGCGCCTAAGCCATAACGGATCTAGTTTCAAATGTTCAAAGCGTTGGCTGTAACTTAGTTCAGTGGAAAAGCCAATTAACTCTTTTGTCATCGGCCGTTGAACCTTTTCAATAGCCGCTCTGTCCCGCTGGTGCACGTTTGAGTGGATGATGGAACAGTATTTCAGAAGGGGTCTAAAGTAGGCCTTATAGGTGCTTAATTTTATTTCCGGAAGGCGGAATGTCCTATGAAGCAGGCCTATAAGTCTTCTGGCCTTCGCAATTTGAGTGGTAGTATGTTCAGCAAAAGCAGTAGCTGAATACTGCAAGCCTACTAACGGGTTGATTGAAATCGGTTGACCGTCAATACTGAACACATCTGGGGGGACACTGCATTTGAATGTAAGAATGTTGCTTTTCTCCGCAGAAAATTCCATTAATGAAGTGGTGCACCAAGAATTAGGAGCTGTTCAATCTTGCCGTACATCACTGACAACTGTACTAAGCAGACTAGAATCAAAACTATACAGGATTTTGAGACCGTCCGCGAAGAGGTGGAGACTTCCATGGCGAACGACACCGGAAACATCACTACAGTATATGAGGAAGAGTATTGGGCCCAGAAAGCTGCCATGTATCACACCACCGGTGACAGGCTTGGGTTTGGAGACGGACCCATTAATCTGAACCAGCTGATGACGGTCACAGAAATAAGAATCCAACCAACAGAGTAACGGGCCCGTGATGCCATATGATTTGGCCCGTGATAGGAGCCGAGTGTGTGAGACTCGGTCAAAAGCCTTCTTAATATCAAGCAGGTTAATAATCAAGGACAAGCATTTGTCAACAGCCTCCGCGACTGAGTTCAAGAGATTAACTTGACAAGCAGAGCACGAATGGTTTTTTCAGGAAACCGTGTTGGCACACATTGAGCAAGTTATTTGTTAAAATGTGAGCCATTATCTTATTCCTGATGAGCTTCTCCATGATTCTAGGGATAATCGGTGTGTGACTGATAGGATGACAATTCTCGAGAACATAAAGGGAGTTTTTTATGCAAGGGGATAATTGTAGAGGTTTTCCACTGGGTGGAGAACGAGCCAGGTTTCATAGGCTGGTTAAATAAGTTAGATAAAAGGATAGAGATATCTGGACCCCCCCAGAGTAAAAGCAGCCGGCGGAATGCCGTCCGGACCTGTGGCGGTAAGATGATTCCATAGAGACTATAAGTAAGGAGATATCATTCGGGTGGAAAAAAACCGTGGACAGGGTCTCACTGGGTAGGCATGCAGAGTGTACTCCAGGAGGGGGAACACTGGCCGTTAGGGCTGAAATGAAAAATGTTTTGAAAGCTTCAGCTATTTCTTCTGGTTTATCCAGACGGGAGTTGTTAGCAGTGATGAAAGGTAAAATCTTGCGGGGTTGGGAGTTTCTTGTTCCCATCAGCCTACCCAGGATTTCTGTCTTCTTGGGGTGGCAAAAAGCTTTTGATTTCTACTGAGCAAGTATGAGTCTAATTTTTGATTTGATTGCCGCTGACAGTCGGTCCATTTAAAGATAAAGCGACAGCTCCCGAGTTTTGAGTGGGAGCCGTCGAAGTTTGGAAAGTTTGGATTTCATTCGAGTGAACCTGATTGTTCTAGAATTTGTCAGTGATGGCATAGTTGGGGTGGTGTTATTTAAAGGCTGAGAATAGAATAAAGCTGATCTGCTACCACCTGAGGATCGGGCGAAAGAGACGATGTCTCCCAATTTTGAGATCTCATTATGTTTGAAAAGCTGCTCCAGTGAGCTTAGTGATATGATCTGGCAGATAGTACGGAGGAAATAACGATTTTTGGTACAGAGAACGAGCCCGAGACAGCCCTGTGGTCACATCTGGGGAAGCTATTTCCCACAGAGTTGGTTACTTTATTAAGCCTTTGAGAAAACAAAAGATCTAGAGTGTTTTATCCTCTAGTGGGTGATTGAACGTGTTGAGTCCAATCACCAAGGTGTATACAGGTAACGAAATCCTGGTGATGTCGTGGGCCAGAGTAATATGGCCAATACACTCCTGGAGCACTGAAATCACCTGCGATCAACTTACGATCGACGGGGTGGTCGGAGGCAACGTGGGAGGCGTCAGTAATGAATACAATATTGTCCCCGGTTTATTCGGGAGACCGTTAAATGCATCCAAGCAAGAGTTCTTGTGATTTTGGTTCAACTGTTACCCAGACTGAGTCGTCAACTGCGTTGAAGACTGGATGTTGCATTAAAGAAACGAGAAAAGATTCCGTGCAGTATGTTAGGCAACCCCCTCCTCGACAAATTATTCCAGAGTTGCTGAAAGCCTTGTAACCAGACAAGGTGAAGTCTAATTTGGGAGAACGAGACGGGCTACTAGATCAGTGTTTTGAAGGCAGATATTCTATATGTGCCTAAAATCTGGCAGATCCCTAAGGGTAAGACACATTTGCCGTCATCAATTAGACGCCTTCTCGACAAAGATTGTCAGCTGTTCGCCAGATACCGAGCCACATACCTTCTGGCGTATACAGAACTTTTCAGATGCCTCCGCAATCTTTGTAATTCCAAGATTAAGGAACATTTCAGGAAACCACAGGAAGAAATCTTAGACCGGGCGAGTAGAAACAGCCCTTTGCCCTGTAAGTCCTGCGCGGCAATCGTGAATGAGGGTCTTTAATTTTCGCTCTGTCGCTTTCCGATTACTCTCCTGCCAACCCCTCCCCTTCTGAGGTAGCAAACGTTTCCAAATCTCATTCTATGCCGGTATTTGGCACAACACTGGTGCTCGCTTGTTGACACTCACCTGTCCCGCCAAAACACTAGTCTCCCCTCTGGAGCACTTCACGGCGCCTCAAGTAGAAGTGGAGGGGCTTAACAAATTCAACACCTTTCAGCTCGATAGGATCGAATGAATTTCATCTTCAGATTCCTAAGGAATGTGTCTGCATTCTCGCAGCATCATACTATAATCTCTTTTGACAGTGCTTAGACAACGGAGGATTTCCAACTTCATGGAGGCGTGCCGTGATAGCCCCAATTTATGATATGAGAGATCATTACCGTCTCGGAAGATATAAGCCAATAATCCTCGCTAGTGTCCCAAGCAAATTCTTCTAACTCATCGTAAAAAGCCAGATCTGGACACACTTGGGCGAGAATAGGTGACTGTCACCAGCACGACATGGCTTTCTTCCTGGCAGGTCGTGCATCATCAATATGCTGACCGTAATGGATAGCCTGGTATAGGCCCATGATGATGGCAAGATACCCCATGCGGCATTCACCGATTTTGACAGAGCCTTCAAGAGTGTCTCATATATTCCATTCCCGTACAATCTTGGAATGTACGACACCGCCTGTTGCCTACTGCTCCAAAATGAGAGCCTTTTAAAGAATCGGACCTTTTTGGTTCTTGTGTGTATTTCTCGGTTGCAACCTGCATCCGCTGATATAGAAGTCCCCCAGGGCTCTGTCCCCAGTCACCTATTCCTTATTAACATCAAAGACCTCCACGGTGTGGTACAGATTAACATAGCGATGTACGCAAATGAATTTACCATCTGGGACACAAAAGCAAATGCTGTGCAATCAGACACCGACTCAGTCATACACTGGTCAGCTGACCGGAGCACCCAAATAAATGATGACGAATGTGCAAGTCCATCATTTGGCAGCGCTTCGGTCCACCACTTCAAGATAAGTGGGAACAACAAAAATTCCTACAGTGGATAAATACAATATCCTTGGTTTCTGGCTGTGTGGTAATCTCTCGTTCTCCTCCCACCAAAAAAAGGCTAGTAAAAATGCCTTTCGGGTCCTAAGCCTTATTAGACAAACTTTTCTGATGACCTCAAAGAAGGACTTCCATTTTCTGTATGGAACCTATATTTGATCTCTTTTAGAATACAGCAGCCAGACGGTACACACTGGCCTCGTCAGGGACCTGAACACATCGGAGCGGATTCAACGGAAAGCGACCAAAATAGTACATGGATTGCGCTTCACCCCTTATCACGTTCTTTTTATTATCACTTAATCTCTACCCTCTTGAGATAAGCTGTATTAAAGGAGAACTGTTCTTGATGCATGATCTGTTCCTAACGGGCTTAGTGGATCAGTTTCTTGCTCGTCCGAACTCGGAGACCCTGAGAGGACACTCGAGGAAACTCTTCAAACCCCGCCCACGTATCTTCCTCAGGCAACATCTCTTCTCTTCCCGGATAATATCTCCAGGGAATAGCCTTCTACAAGGAGGTAATGAATGACTCCCCGAAAGAGGCATTTAAGGCCAGACCAGACAAATGGTTGGGGCTCACGCCAATTCCAGTCAACTCTTCGATCGCCCTAGCGTATATTTCTCTCCCCCCTTGTTCTCACGTCTTGTCTTTATTCCTATATGCTTGCACATGTAAGCAGTTATAAACTGATCCATTTTCCTTTCACCTACGAATGTAGGTGCAGGTCTCCCTCAGTTGTAAATTTCAAAGCAATAAAATTAGTGATATATTGGCTTACCCGTATTCATATTTTCAGACTCGTGTACTACATGGGAAACAATTGTTTTTATTCTCATGTCACTTTTGCGCAAATAGTTGCCCCTCGATGTCAAGTTTTGCCATTCCAGCTCGGTGGCATCGGAGAAAACAAGATACAAGAACCGTGAACTTTTAGGCTCAAGCTTTTGCATCCATGAACTACTTCAAGACTTTAACACTCAAGACCACTGTTGATAATATTTCAAGATCCAAAGAAAGTCGTTGGGCCGGTACATGTCCAAGTTACACTTGGGCTTCTATTATCCAGTTGGTTCATTTAAAGGTTGCAGCTTTCGGAGAATTTTGTAAAAAGCGCAAAGGTGTTTTGCCTGGTTAGTTTAATTTCATCAGATGAACAGATATCATGTGAAGTGACAGGGCGTTTGGATACTGCTAGACTGAGCCATTTGCGGCGTCCACATGGCATCTGGTGGTCTGTCACGGGTCGAGTGCACACCGCAGCCTTTAGGTTAGCTCTTCTATGAGGCTCAGAAACATTACCGTTTAGGGCATGAGATAGAAGAACACGGTCAGTGTTCGAGCATCGACGTCTACGTAAATTTGCTAGGGGTGAGGTGATTATCCCCTGGTATTTTTGCCCAGGAACTTGTCTGTGAAGCTTATTCCCTTCAAAAGCTGCTTACACGTTTTAGTTCCCTTTTTGGTGTTTTTGGTGTCAGTGCAACTGATACCGGGTAAAATCTTTTTGTGGCACCGATTTTGTTCGTTTGAAAAAGGCTGTGTTAACAACTTGCTGGTGTTTTTCACGGCATTTTCATACAAACTCGATTATTACTGCGGAAGTGAATAAAACAGAGGTCAACCCTCTCAGTGAGGCAGTGAGCTGTGGTGACAAGGAATGCGCTGATCTGGTGAAAGATGAGGGGATCCGGTACAGTCAGTGTTGCATATGGTATTCACAAACGTGATCCAAGCTGGTAGAGAAGGACCTTGAGCTGCTTATCAGGCAGGCATGCCCAAAGTGGATGCGCCTCCGCTGTTTCCCCTTCATGAGCACGAGCTCACGAAGGAGGGAAAGAGGAGGAGAGGACGGGAAAGGAGAACTAGAACAAAGACTAGAGAGTGCAAATTCGATCAATAGCCCAGCGTAAAGGGAAACATGAATGCCGGATCAGAAAACAAAAAACCCAACCCAAACCCGAAAAAACGAAAATCAAGGGACAGCATGTTCGAACAATGCGGAAAAATGCCTGACAGAAGTTTTTCTTTCAGAACAGCTTGAACGCACAGATGCCGGAGAGATACTCGTGTGGCATGACACAGAGGTCATGGCAGACTAAAGTGGAAGACTGCCATTTCATAACGTTAGGGAAAACAGCGTAGGCGCCGCTGGAATCAGAAAGGATGGAAATTGCCTGCATATGACTGAGGTTCTAAGGATGGCTGACCTACCTCCTGCGGCACGAAAATACAAGTTCCTTAAAAAAAGACTGTGGCGTTGAACGCAGCCAGCGCCACCACGTCCCTGATAGTCGTTATCCACAGTGTCAACTAGAGAGGTAAGCTGCTATCAAGGGCAGGAGCAGCTGACGGAGGCATGCGGAGAAAATTGAGTTTACTCCCGACAGCCCGGCATTTGCCAAACAGGGTAATGCCATAGTCTCGTTGAGAACGGGCACACCTGAAGAGGTTAGCTATCCTCATAGCAAAATTGGGGATGATCCGTCTTGGGAAGTCAACACCTGAGGCCTAAGGAGAAAGTCAGGTCCCCGAGGTGGCTTTAGGCGCCTGTAAACAAGAAGCCGAAGTTCACGTTATTAGAAAGAAAGAAATGAAGGGGACTCGCAGGACATTCAGTACGGTTGGCACTGAGGAAGTGCGGGTAGCTAGCCCAAGCCTAGAGGGACACCCAAAACATTTACTTCGATGAAACCCGCGAAAGCGGAGATACCAGATAAAATAGCCGAATAAACCCTCTTCAATTATATCGTCGCCCGATTTTGTTTACAGTATCTCAGTTCGTCTGAAGAGACTGTAGCAAGTTGCTTCATTATCGCGGCGAAAGACGAAGGGGACTTGGAAGTTGGTTGGATTTGACCACAGAAGCTGTCGATTGATATGTAGTAAAGATGAAACCCCTCTAACAAATCAGCTTCTAAAATGTTCGCATCAGATTCGGTAACGAAGCATGTTCCAGTAATGGTTTTGTCTCGGAAGTGTACAGTGAACTGTAATTAGCCCATTTGTTGCAGGTAACCGTCACACGCGTTGGTGGCATTAAATGAGGTAGAGTGCATCGTCCGGCGGCCAAGAGCGCTTCACATCTCTTTAGAGATGACTTTTATTTTCGATGCGGTGTCTAATTGTAGACGAACATCATGATTATTGATGTTTAAGGCGATAAACTTTCGGTGGTCTCTCATTTGTATTTGTGATGTTATGACAAGACCGTGCGAATCGGTTGACGAAGGATAGCTGTTACGTGGTTTGGATGGAACGAAATTCTTCCTTCTATGAGATTCGTCACTTTAAAAGAAGCCATTTTTGTAACCGAATCAATGGCATTGTTTGCAGCATTTGTACCGGAAGGGGCAAAACTTGTTGGGGTGCCAAGCGCTACAATGTCTGCACGGTGAAGGTGGTCTAGCTGCTCTGTTGTTCGAAGGCACGAAAAGTTTTCGGACCGGAGGAAGACATTTGGCGGCAGTGACTATATGAGAGTCGAGAGTTGCTCGATGTGATTGCTGACTAATTTTCCAGTTTGATCTGTCGTTCGCATTCTTCCACCAACTGCTCAGGAGCAGTATCTGGCTGCTGGCCAGTCTTGTGCAACAGTCGGGTTTGTAAGTCAGAATGTATTGCGGATTGGAGACCGGAAATGAAAATAAGGCAACCGAATTGGTCTTCTCTCA
Organism: Fasciola hepatica; assembly: GCA_948099385.1. NCBI lineage: Eukaryota > Metazoa > Platyhelminthes > Trematoda > Plagiorchiida > Fasciolidae > Fasciola > Fasciola hepatica. The sequence continues at coordinate 2,007,955 of CANUEZ040000060.1, read as the reverse complement.
GGGAGCCAAGTTTGAAACGGCTGCATTCACGATTGACACTTCCGGCGTAGGTCACTAAATCGTTTACATCTCGTTTCACCAGCTTGGGACATTGAAAGCGGGCGCTGAATGGAAAAGCCGCGTCACCAAACATTTTCTTAAGAGTTTGGACAAGATGGTCGAAAGTGCGGTCTCGCGGTTCATCGGGGAGGATGTAGTTTGAACAGCGGGTATGTTCAGGCCGTCCAAGTTTTAGAAGCAAAAGTCAGACCTTCGTTTCATCCTCCTTGGAGGCTGGCTCGACAACAGAGATATCCTTATAGCGTTTAAACCATGCTTCGAACGTGGCATCCGTCTGTGGATCGTGGATGAAGTTTTTAACGTTTTAGATGAGGGTGTCTGAGGCAGGTCCTGTAGATATCGAAAACGTTCCTAGTTCTCTCAGTCTTGCAGTCAGCATCTCAATGGGCTGTAGATACGATTAGAGCACCTGCTTGGGCTCCGAATCGGACGTTGCCATTTTAAACATAACTCCGTCCGTAGAAGAATGTTATATCGCATAAGACTTACACACAATTGACACAGAAACTCTTAGATTACTGAAACACGATAACACAAGATAATTGGCGTTAAGGTGCCAGACACGATGAAGGCCTACGGCTAAGTAGACATACCACACAGATCACAGCACGGTGCAAAATGAGGAAACTGTACGGAAGGCACAGGGCACGAGGCCACGTTGACCCACAGCACAGAGCACGAGACACAGGCATAGTGGGCACGCGAGACACAGAGCAAAATCACGGACGATAAATGGTGCTTGCGGCCCGCGGGATTACTAGCACAACTGACCACTCGGGCCAAACCTCCCGGACCCGCAGTCGCACAACGAAGATGACCCTCGGCAAGTCCACAACTTAAACACAAGGCGTGACCTTAAGTGATACTAGCACGCCCGCCAGCTAGGGTGAGAAGCCAGATTCAAACGGGGTACCACGCGTTCATCGGTGCCAACCAAACCAAGTCGAACTGAAGGGTCAACTCTACCGCTAATATAGTCTGTATGAGTGACCTTGTAAAAACCATGCATGGACCAGGTAAAGCAGTCACGTGAACAGCATGGAAACAACGATTGGAGGTTAGCATCAAAATATCCAACTGGCGGGTGGGAAAATTGAATTTTGCACAAAAATGAAATGCGAATCGCTCAAAAACTTCACGGATTTATGGAAAGGTAATTTTGGGGTTGAATTCCGTGAGTGCGAATGCGCATGGAAAATACCTTTTAAATCGGAAGGTCTCTCAAACAGTTTCGCTGTTGGATGCTCGCAGATAAGTCTCTCCGTGTACCGCATTCAATGAAGTGCGTAAACCCCCGAGACGCCAAATGACTAGAAGCCTAAGAAGTGATCGTGGTCTGTGGTGAACTGCAAGTTGTAAGGAAGTGAAGATACTGCATCCGTTGGCAATACTGCAAACCTTTACAGTTTGACTAGAGCGACCGGCCGACAGAGGCTTGGCGTAAGTGAAATATTCGAGGAAAATGACGGCCCATAGACTCACTCTAAGCGACGTGGTCTAGGTGGTTGTGTGGAGCACTTTAAGGAACAATTCAGTTGGTCCACTTCTACAGTGGACATTCCTAATATACTTGCCAGAAAAGCGAAGCAGACGGATATCACCCCTGACCAGGTGAACCCTGAGAGCAGATCCAGAAAGCCTAGTGTACGGCTTCTAATGCCACGTCGGCCTCACGAACGTTTGATATCTACAAAATCAGTCGGTCTTTTGCAGCCTGAGCAATGACCGTGAGCAGCGGTGGATTGCGGGTTATTTGAGCTAGTGAGCGGGTTCCCAGGAATTGGTGTGAATCGGTGATTGTGCCAATGTACGAGAGGGGTGACAGATTTTCTTGCAGAAACCACGGAGGAATTAGCTTGGTAAGTGTTGCAACAAAGGTGCTCACCGGGTTAATTCTTCACCGACTGCCCAGCTCCCGCGAAATAGGTACCCGTTGGAATCAAGCTGCTCCCAGGCCCAGTTATCGTTGTGTTAATAAATATTGGTATATTTCTCGTCCATGGTCGAGACGCACGCGCTAAAGCATGATCATGGTGTACACGTTACTCAATAAGATGAAATGTTCACGGATTCTAAGTATGAAAGTCGAGAGTATTAGAGATGAAAAAACAAAGACAGGAAAAGTTTGAACGGATCATTCTGATAATGGTTTGCGCGGCAGTTTTAAACCGGTTTCGAATTCGGATCAGGCAGTGGTGCGCGGTGGAGATATCGAGAAAATCGGTAACGCAGTGCTAAGGAGGCATTATTAACAAGAATGATGCAAGCCCAGGAAACCAGAGGCCAACTAAGGTGGAATAAATTTTGAACAAAAAGAAGAGGGGGGGGGGAATCGACGCACGCGAAGAGGATAGCGATCCATGAAGACAATGCAGACCCTGAATGACGGATTTACCGGAGTTCTGTTAACGGAGTGAGATTTGAAGCAGGGGGACATGAGGCCAATTTCGTGAAAGTGAACTGGTGGATGTGGGAGAAACAGCAGTCCATAAAAAGGTGAGTTTAGATTCAGGACCAGTAACATGTACTATTCAGAAATAAAAAGGCGCAACTGGAGGGTCCTCGAGAAGTGGAGAGTCAAATTCCAGCCGGCTATGGTTCGTTGATCACGCCTCCACCCTTCGGCAAACCTGAGATCACAGACGATCTTTGTCTTTCTTTATGTATAAGCAGCTTTCGATTCAGTCGACTGCACAGCTCTCTAACGCTGCCTCTCACTGAAGCGTATGCCAGAGGTTTATTTCTCTTTTCTAATGCTTGTATGCAAACAGGTCGAAGCCAATTTCGTGCTTACGGCGATCGTCCATCCGAGTTCACCACGGAAAGCCGTGTTCGTCAGAGTTTCCTCTTTTCGCTCCTCCGCTTCAGGTTTGAGAGGTGGTTGATTCTCGAGATAGTCTTGTCCTTGTGTGAGAATAGCGGCGACGATCTTTTCTCAGACAGTAAACTGTCTCACTTGGAGCACGCGACGATATTGTTCTTCTGAGTGAAGATCCAGGCAAGTTGTAAGCTCTCTTAGATAGCCTAAACAGCAGCACAGCAGTGTCTGGGATGCGTTTTGCATCTTCAAAGTGTAAAATGCTGCCTCAAGACTGGGCTGGCTTAACACGAAACCTTGTGTTGGCAAAGGAGTAGGCAAGTAGATTAGCTTTGTTACCTGGGTAGTTACATTTCGTCAGGTGGACGGATATTGGATGAAGTGCCATCGCGTCCGGCCTCTGCCGACACCGTATCAGCCGTGCCGGGGTTGGACGTAGAGTGTTGGGAATCAGAGCCCAGTCTGCCGATCAAGTACTGGATCTAGACGGGTTGAGGTGGCTGGGACATGTGTTACGCATGCCAACCGACAGACTTCCCCGACTTACGCTGTTCTCCGAGACAGGTAATGATTGTAAGGTGGGCCGAGGCGGTCGGTTAAAGATATGGCACAAAAGTATGAAAACTTCGACCAATGAACTTGGCCAAGTATGACGTGGGAGCCTCCTGCGTTGGGGTCCACGTGATTCGCCTACCAAATGGTTGGAAACATTTAATGACACGGCTAGATGTCGCGGTCAGTGGCGTAGTTGCGTTCGGGCCCTTTCTTTGTCCTCGTAACTTCCACTTATTACTGTGGTTTTTGGATCTTATTCGCTTGGAGCTTCCATTCTTTTACGCTTTTGGGGGTTGATGCCGAAAGGCAGCAGCCAAAACCAGAGGACATAAGTGCGAAGTTAGAGGTGGTGTAAACTGGAAACAACCAATTTAGGAAGTTTGACAGAATCCATGCTGAAACTACGCACTCCCTAGGCCCAGCTCATCTTCTTTGAGAAAAGAAAGGGACACTTCCGTATAGCCCACGGAGTCGAGAAGCAAGACATTTTGAACTGTTTCGTTTCACAAATGAACATTTGGTGGATATTGTTTTCTTACTATCTGTTCGTTGTATCATCCTAGCGATTCCCTCCTTAAGTTCCGGATTTTATACCTCATTTTATCTTTGAATAAAGCTCTTTCATAGGTCTTTGACTCTTCTCATTTGGAAAGTTCTGGTGTCATTCTAGTTTATTTCATATATCCCCCAAAAGTTTTCCTCCAGCCGAAGAAAATTGTTCATCCTTCGAACTGATTTTCCATGATGAGGTAACCGTGTATCGAAAGATTTTTTCCCATGAAAAGTGAATGGTGTATGAGTAATGATGAGGAAATCCCTACTGTTTTCATATTGGCTTCTGGTAAAATACGGCTGGCCATGATATCCATTGATTGGACAGATATAGCGAGTTCACTTTCATTGTAACACACCAGTGCCCCAGCTCACGTCAAATTCATGCCTCACAGATTTGCTATCACCATTGCGGAGAAACTGATTCACTGTGACTTACTGCGAACGGCTTAGAGACTAGTTGGTACAGGTGCGGCCGTTGTCATAACCATCACACAGTGCTGAATGACATGACGAGCGGCACTGAGCACTACCTTCTTCAGCATGCTGCGCGTAGCGATAGAAATAATGAATATATATATATATGTATATATATATATATATATATATATATATATATATATATACTCACCGATAACTCGGTACAATGTACAGAGGCGTGGTGCCAAGCGAAATCATGAGTAATCTCATGCGCGAAAATTTCATGTAAGCAAGTCGGACAAAAGGTAGATCTAAACGAGTGGTAGAAGGAAACCAAGCCTCAGTACCCACCACATGGAGTAGACGGTCTAACTGTTCAAACTAACACTGATCAACCCTTCTAAGTGATGACCGGGGACTAGTAAGTCTCGGTACGGGTAGCAGCTTAGAGACAGGGGAAGAAAGAGGAACGACTCTTCAACCTAAGAATTCTGTTCATCTAAATACCTTCAACGTTCGCACACTACCAAACGGGACAGCAGGTTGTCCTACCTAGACCTCTTGACACCTTCAACACATGTATGTTGTCTCTCCGAAACGCATAAAGGACCTTACTTCAGTGTTAACACTTCGCTGCCCGGATACAAACTCGGCTTCTCGTTTCACTCTTCACGTGTCGGGTGATCCGGAGCCTAGTGCGCGTGGTCAGGCTGGCGTTGCATTCGCTCTGAGCATGAGAGTCAAGCGTGCACTGCTATACTAGATCCCAGTCAGCAGTCGTCTAGGTGTGGTTTGTTTGAATGGTTCTGTGCACATCACCAGTAATGGACTGAAGAGTCGATGCATATTCGTCGTTTCTGTGCATGCTCCAACAGAATGCAGTCCTGAGGCTGAAGACGAATTCCGCACATATATACTCACCGATAACCCCGGTGTAATGTACAGCGGCGTGGTGCCATGCAGAAATATGAAGCAGAAAGAAACAAGCAAAAGATCCAACGGGGAGTTTCTCAGGAGCCCGAATACACGCTATCACAACATAATCGCCACCGAGCACGAAATTGAGCCATATCCGACAAATTTTCCAGCCAGCTGTGTAGTGGATCTCGAGGTCCATAACCATGCAAGCATGAGGAACCGACAGAAGCAAGTCTTGACGGTATCACTTTGACAGACCGTTGCCATGTCATGACTTGGCCTCCACGTTGTCGTTTCCAGCCAAACTCAGGCTCGGCGAATAGAGTGCGACGGAGGAGTCAATGAGGTGGCATATGCAGCACATGTCCCAGCCAGCGAAACCGATGGAGTGATGTAGTGGCACTAACTGAGTACGCGACACGCCCGGTTCCATTGATGCGCCTTCGAACTGCGAATTGTTTATTCGCTGTTGCCCCCAAACTCGCGAGATACTCCTCAGGCATCGATGATCGAACGCGGAAAACCGGTTGACATCGGCCGCTCGAACAGTCCAGGTCTCACAAGAGGTTTGGATTGAATTGAATTGAATTGCACATTTCTTGACCTTGGTCGGTACACATGCACAAGGCATGATCAGAGAATACAGCAGTACATGTCAACGTGAGGTATTTATGCTTTATAAATTTATGGATCACACAGCAACCGAACTACACCAGTAAAGACATATAGTGTTTGAGTGAACTAAAGTGGTAATGGTTGAAGCGGGAATTGCAAATCGGTTTCAAATTCGGTGGGGGCGGTGTGGATAGCTGGATTAACGTGGGATTGCTGATATAGGCGATAATTAGACGGCCTCTAACGAGTAACGGGGCAGAAGAGATACCAAAGAGTAGGACTAGAAGTAAAGTACGCGTGGGGCTATCAGCTTGCAGTCAGGGATACCAAAGGAATATTGGACACTGATCCTGCATTGGGTAACCAATTTTGGGGTGAACAAGTGAAATAAATGCAAATGAGTTAAAGATGATAATAAAAACGGATCTTTTGTAAAGGGGATTTCAGTGTCATATGGAGATTCACATGGAGACGAAAAGCTTCACAAGGATTTCAGTGAACTTTTGAAGAGCATGAATGGTGCATGGACGTATAACGGACTTTCAAAGAAGAGCCCTCAAAGAAACGGAACGGTGGAGACAAACGTTAATGGTGCGGATAGGCAGAAGTTGGAAAAGTGTAAAGAAGAAAAAATGAACAAAAAACGTTTGTACATGTGATAAAAAATTATTAGCCAAATTCTTGTTGGCTGCAGATGGCAGGTATTCTGTTTCATAAAGACCCTGGATGCAGGTGATGGCAGGTAGACTGTTGAGGGTAACAGGTAAAAGGGGGCTGGTTTAACGAAGTGGACAACGGCGAGGGCTGGGCTTCGGGCATTGGTTTCGTACTGCAACGCGGAAAGAATCGAACTGTTGGAATGGATTATTGGGAATAGACGTTGAGCGGATGTGGGTTGATGGTTGGTGTCAGGAATCACCTCTGCCACCCGGTGAGACTTTCATGAGGGTTTTTTACTCTGTGCACGGTGCCCCATATAACGTCAGCAGGCGAGAGTATAGGTTTAAACCATTGATCAAATCGTCCAGTCCTTACGGTAATCCGGGATCAACGTCGATTTGGCCGATGGCTACCCAAGTAACCAATGCGGTCGGAAAGAGATCAGGAGTGTGGTAGTCTGGAAAGTATTCCAGCTGTGGGTTATAATTATCGTTTTAATTGAAACCAGAAACTGAACATTTTGTTATCTGAACAATTAATTATCGTTCGGCTAGTGGACCGGTCTATTAGGGATTCCTAGACTGAGACTGATAGCTTTCTGGGGTAGTTGGGTGACAGTAGAGATTTGAGGAGATGTCAGGTAGGCGGTGGGTGAGGAGGAGGTGTCCATTTGGGAACCAGGAATAAAACGACAGTAAAGGATATGACCTGGAAGAGGAATGAGAAAATAGGAAGATAACAGTCTGGTCAGTTCACCAGCTGTGATCGAGGACGGCAAACAGTGAAAAGGAAGGAAAACACTGGGTGGTAATGTGAGGATTTTTCATGAGAGCAAACGTGCTGGTATTCCGTGGGGTCATGAGAAATAAGAGGTATACGGATTCCGGTTGGAATGGAGACGTAACGTATCATGAGCATATGCGCAGAGAAGTGAGACCTAATTACTGAGGAATGTTAGTCCGTTTGGTAAGGCTCCAGTATACCAGGAAGGCGCAAGAAAAGCAGGATGGGACGGTTGCGTTCTAGCCTGAGACAGAGGAATTAAGTGAAGGAAAGCATCTATCACTAAAGGAAGGGACGGTTTGTTTTAATATAGGTATGCAAATTATGTTGTAAAATGGCACGATCTAATGAGGAGGGAGGAGAGAAGTGAGTGGAGCATACCCGAGGTATATATATATATATATACATATATATATATATATGTGTATATATGTACATATATATATGCATATATATATGTTTATCTGTATGCCTGGGTAAGATCATCAGACGGGTCATGCGAAAGCGGTCGGACGCAGAAGACTGTGGCACGTAGCGGTCTAATAATCAAGGCAATCTTCATATACTTGGCCTGTGTTATTGTTATCACGGGTCATGCTAAATACAGGAGATGCATCCAGGATTCTGTATAGGGCCCCTTTAAATTGTGTCCGCGTGCGACACGATCGCAGTGAGTCAAGAGGCTTATTCCAGAGGCTGGAGTAGATAACCGGGAAATATCTAGATCGGATTGAGAGTCTAGATTGGGGGTTTTAATGGTGAAGTGTCTATGACGGAGGGAGTGGGGAGTCTCACTGGAGAAACCATTTGGGTTATCAGATGAGCGCAGGAGGTTGAAGAGAAGTGAGAGATTGAGCTTGACACGACTTAACCATAGTGGCTCAAGCCGGAGTGGTTCGCACCTGGCTCTGTAGTTATGGTTGGGAGAGGTGCCAAGTAATTTTTACAGAAGGAGCGTTGCACTTTCTCTGTGTTGACCCGGTCGGCCTTTCGCATCAAGGTTAAGACTGGGGGGCAGTATTCCAGCGGCGGCCTGGCGTGTGGCTTGAATATCGGGAGTTTACTCTCCTGAGTACGGTATGTCCTAAGGATAAGTGCAATCATCCTTCTTGCCTTGCCAATCCGGGTCAATGCTTGTTCATGGAAGTTGAAGGAACATGAATAATGCAGGCCTATATCTCTTACCACATGAGTAGTGGGAATCGGCAGACCATTTATTTTGAGGGAGCCAGGTGGGACGTGGCATTTGTAAGACAGAAGGGAGCTCTTAACTGCCGAAAGCTTCATCGGTCATCGAGTACACCATTTGTCAAGGGACTTCAAGTCTGACAGAATATCACTGACAGCTGAGTGCATGGCGTTCGCTGCAAAGGTACAGATTAGTTTTGTCGTCAGCAAAGAGGAATGTCGTGCCATGACGCACTATTTGTAAGAAGTCATTTATGTACATAAGAAGTAAGAGAGGACCTAGAAGGCTACCCTGTACGACCCCGCCAATTATTCGTTTGGGCCGAGAGGATGTTCCATTGACGATGACGGTTTGAGAACGTTCAAAGAGGTAAGATGATAGCCAAGACAGGGGGGGTCAGAGACTCCGTAGGATTTAATTTTTGGCAGCAAGCGAGCGTGAGATACACGTTCGAAGGCTTTAGTCATGTCAAGAACGATGACGATGACTGACTTTTAGCTGTGTGCTTTAGAAGTGATTGAAATGAAGAAGTCTATCTGACTCATGAGGCACAAACGGGACTTTAGGAACCCGTGCTGAGCTGGGTTGATAAGATTTCGAGAAGTCAGGAAATTTGCAAGCTGTCCCTTTATTATCCTCTCCAAGAGCCTGGAAACAATCGAAGTGTTGTTTATGGGGCGATAGTTCCCCGGATCATGCAGAGGCCCAGTTTTGTGTTGTGGAATTATACAGGAAGCTTTCCATTGGGCTGGGTGGATTCCGGACGACATAGATAAAGTAAAGAGGTTCAGCAATAGAAGCACTAGGTCAGGTCCCCCAAATCGAAGTAGGACAGGTGGAAGGTCATCAGGCCCTGGGTGATAGAAGAGTTTCGTGTTGGCCAGGAAGATTTTGATGTTGGCCGTGGTAAATTTTATGGTTGATATCGCGTCCTGTGTGAGCATCGGATAGCAGAATGGTGGAGGGTTAGTACCCGTAATATAAACTGAGGCGAAACAGCAGCTGGAAGCCCCAGCCATAGCTTCTGGTGAGTCAAGGTGGGTGCCATTTTGGATAAGGAATGGGATGTTGTTTACATTGCTGCTCGAGTTGCGAGATTTTAGCAGTCTTGAAAGAAGCTTCACACTATGAGGCTGTTGTATTGCATCCATTCTTGCTTTTTGAGTTTATTCTTGGCTGCTGCACAAAGATCACTGCTGAGTCAGCTTATTCTGAGTGTGAGTGAAGTCTCGATTCTTGAGGAATGAGTTCTGGAGCTTACGAACTTTTGTCGAATTCTGTCAGTTTTGGTAGTCTTGGCACTAATATGTCTAACGGTTGAGGTAAGGCAATTTATGGAGGAAGGCAACTTGCCATAGAACACATCAGCTGCTTTTTGCGGGTTGGATGTAAGGAAGAAGTCAGATCAGTCACTGCCCCGGAGGGAGGTAGGCAACTGGGCCCAGTTAGTTAGTCTGTAGATGTTTTGGTTTTTGATTTCGACAACTTCAGGTAGGCATGATTCTTTTGCAACAGTGAAGTGACACATGACCATTTTGTGGCCACTACCGGGAAGCTTTTGTGTGACGGAGACGTTCACGTCACGGAGGCCATGAGTGAACACCAAATCGAAGATATTGTTATGCCTTGTTGGAGTGGAGACATGCTGTGTCCATCCTGCAGCGTAGGTGTCCAGAAGGAAATCGGACAGGTGGGAGGGGGCAGTCATTGCATTCCAACAAAAACCGGGAGTGCTAAGTTCTCCTACCATGATCTTTGGACCCAAAGATAGAGTAGAAATGTACTGGAAAGCCCTACTGATATGTGGAAAATCAGAGAAGCTAAAAGTAGGGGCTTGGTAGACACACCCTGTACGCAACGCGTTTCCAGGAATTAGGATGGAGAGCGGAAGAGAGTCGGAAATACAGTCAAGCACTGGGCGGTGGAGCAGGGTGGTAGCAAGTTTATGTTTAATGCATGCAAGACAACCACCGCCCCGGCGGTTCACTCTGCTTACTCGAAAGGAATTATAGCCAACCTACGAGACAACGCCAGTTGGTATGTGATCGGCTAACCATGTTTCTATTACCAGAACAATGTCAAAGCTAGAAGCAAGTACATGTTTCCTCAAGTGGTTACTTTTGTTCAACAGCTAACAGGAATTCAGCAGTAGGAGGGAAACTCTGCTTGTATCTTTGAGGTTACAAGGCGCTCGGGCTCCACGTGAGGGTGGCGGAAGTCTATTGGGGCCGAGTAAGCTTCCGGCAGCCGGGTGGTCAGCCAGGAGGTTGTCACCAGGGGGAGTGGTAACTGGGCTGGGGAGATAAGCAGGTGGGTTAAATGGTGGTGGTTTGTAGGGTACGGTGTGGTCACCTACACAGGATGCCTGATTGAAGGGTGTCAAGTCTATAGAGACATCGGGAGGATGACTGCCTCAGGATTCCAGTTGAATGAGACGCTCTGGAAGGCTGATGGGGAGCAACATTGGGTGCGGTGGAGGGCAATTGGCCCCAGGTAATTGATAAAGAGATACAAAGACAGGGTCTAATGGAGATTTTGGGGGAAAACTATGATAAAATCGGGGTAGTGTTATTGGTGGCGACGGTGGGCCGGTATGGGGACGAGAAGTTTCATTAGGAATACCACCGGTGACCGAAAAACACTCAAGAAGGCCAGTAGAGGTTAGTGCCGGATGGTGAGGTGATTTGGTTATGAGGGGTAATAGATTGGGAGGAGGACATGGTGACTCTAGGTGGGACCTTCTGGGCTAATCATGTATAAGTTGGGGGAGAGTTAATAGGGATGCTAGGGGGTCCGTATGGGGGCGGGGGGGCAGAGGTGGAGGGGCAACCATGGTAATGATATCGGCCTGGTAAGAGGGGTAACCAATGGAAGGGTAAGTGGGATTTGAGTGAGACGGGAATAACGTTACGGGTAGAGTTTCTGGGAGCGTCAGGCATCTCACAGAGCTCCACGGAATGATTGTGAGTGGGCGGAGTAGTAGAGAAAAGGCTTTTGATGAAAGGGGCTTTGGTATGTGGTGTCAGTTGGCATAGTATGCAGTGGGGTCAGAGTAGAGTACGGCAATTTTGGGTGGTGAGGGAGCAGAGAATGTGGATGTTGCGGAGGGGTGAAAAGGGGCATACGACGGGGCAGAAAAGTGTCAGGCGCGGGCCACTTGTTTCAATGCCGGTCAGCGTCGATGCTGTCAACCCGTCCTGAGTGACTCTGGTTTGGTCGGGCTAGCGATGGAGGTGGTAAACTTAATGGATAGTTTCATAGGTGGTGCTTCTTCCGTAGGTTTGATGGCGGCGGCTTCTGAGTGGATGCTTGCGGTATGTAGTAGTTGGGCACGCGGGTCTCCGTGGGAACAAATAGATGCGCTAATGGGCTAGCTCCAGGGTGAGCGATGCGGTCTCCTATGTATGGCCTTGGAGGAGAACGATGATGGGTAATAGGCCGGTTAGCTAGAGCGCGAGAGGTCATGGGCTGACTGTCGACTGGAGACAGGGGCGTGATGATGTCAGTGCAGGGAGGGTCTTGGCCACTAAGAGCAACACCTGACGGGGGTGTCGTTGTGACCGAAGCACTAGGAGACAACGTTGCAGCTGGCTTTTAGAAACGGGGTGGTGCTTTGGAATCTGGCGATCTGTTGGCTCGTTTGGCGGATGAAACTGGGGGTGAATGGCTACTAGCTGTGGGTAGGCAGCGGTGGAGACTGGGGTGCAACATGGGGCCTTTTAGAGGGACGTTGTGGTTTTGGAGGCGAACGGGACAAATCTAGGTCCACATTTTGCACTGGTGCCCTGGTCATCTGGGGGGGGGCGAATTATTTACGGGGTGAAATTGTTCAGGGGGATTGGGTGGCATTGGATCAGAGGGTGGTGGAAGTACTTGGTTGCCGTCAATTGATCTAAGGACCTCCCTCTGGAGTGAGGTTTTGTCAGACGTAATTTTCATATTTTAGAATGAGGTGGACTTTGCGACGGACTCACTCTTTCCGAATAATTCCGCGGCAGAGCTCTCTTCCAGGAATTGAAACAGTAGAAGGCACACGTTTTGATGTGATCGTTTTCTGAGTCCTTTGCAAGAACACTCGCATTGCGACATACCACATGCCAGTAGCATGGATTGTTTGACCGAGGAAAAAGGCAAACGATCTGGAACATTAAAGAATACGGCTTTTTGGGAGTTTTTTATTCTCCTATGGACTTCGGAAGCAACTGAGTCCAGGAAGTGGCTAGCCGATAGGAGGCTTTCAGTGTTCTGATGTTTTGAGGGATCGAGGTTATATGCGAGTGGCAACAGCATGGTCAGCGCATCATCCATGGATCGTAACTGTTTCTCCAAAGACAATAGGTTCTTCTAAAGGGCATTATATCTGTTACTGGCTTCACTGCATACATTGACTAGTGGTACAGAACAAGGTACGAAGGAGGTAGGAAGTCGAAGGCGTTTAGTGCTTCTAGGTTGAACCCGGTTGGCCACTCGGTGAACAAGGCTATCGATGGGGGATTTCGGCATGATATTACAAGGAATTCTGAATGAAGCGGATTTGTAATTTCGGTGCCAACCTCAAATTTTATTATTCAGGAAAACACCCTGATTTATATTACCTGTTAAGAATCTCTTGAGAAGCTGTTTGATAGTTATTTACCTAGATACCTTCGGGGAAACCGTACCAACAACAGCGCTCTTAACGACGTGGAGCACACTACGCATCGCAGCGTTTTATACCCTACCTTTCAATTGGAGAGATGTCACGACATCTCCACAGGTGGCGTAAGGTGCAGAACGCCGTTTGATCCTCCGCTGTTCGGTTGTTCACATCTTGTCAAACTCGTCCATCGACAGTTATACGGCTTCCCAAGTAAATAAACTTTTCAACACTCTCTAACCGATCATTACCGAGAGTAAGTGCAGGGATGGACTATTATCAGTCTTGTAGAAGCACTTCACACTTGGAGGGTAAAAAGCACATTCCGCACAGTAATACAAACGACGCGAGGTTGTCTTGGACGCAGTGCAACGGTAGCATCGCCGCAGAACAGTGCGATGTCATCTGCATAGTCTAAATCTAGAAGTCTGTTACCGGGTAAGAGCTTAACGTCTTCGTTCATTTGATTTTCTTGTACCTCCAAGGATTTCGTCGACCGCGAAACTGAACAGGAAGGGTGATAATGGGCAACCTTGACGCACGCCACTTCCAACCGGAAAGTAAGATGATGATGAGCCACATGCTTGAATTCTGATGATAAAGAAATTGGATGATTTTCACGTACTTATCAGGCACTCCCTGTTCGAATAGACAATCCCAGAAGGCTGTTCTATCAACGGGATCAAAAGGTGCTCGGATATCCAAGAATATGATTACCGTCGGTCTGCGATATACGTGGCGGAGCTCAGGTATCTGACGGATGGTGAAAATTTGATCGATGCACCCCCGGTTGGGAGGAACACCAGACGGTTCTTCATGAACTTGTTGTTTGCACACTGGAGACAATCTTTGGAGGATAACCGACGCTTACAGCTTTGATGCGACCGAGAGCAAGCCTGTCCCTCGATGATTGGAACAGATGTTTCTAGTTCCTTTTTGTCTATAAGGATGATGGATGCACAGTTCCAACCTTCTGGAACAAAATCGTAGCACCAAATCTCGGAGAAGAGGCTGGTGAGCGCTTTTGAGAGGCGCACATCACCTTTCAAGAGGGCCATCGGGAGTTCCTCAGGGCCGCGAGCTTTGTTGCGTTTCAGGGGGTGGAGCGCACGATCGACTTCTGTGGATGGGATAGTGCAGATCGTCCATGGAGCATGAACTGGTTCAAACGGGCTACAGAGTTGGAGCGCTGAAGGCCAGTTGAACTACTCTTCAAGGTGTTCTGTCCATTGTTCCACGCGCCGTGAAAGCTGACTGATTGGTTGGCTGTTGGCCTCGCAGATCACTTTTGCTCACTCTACGTTTCTTGGTCCCAGCAGATCGGATGAGTTGGAAAAGCCTCACAGCACTGCTCGTGGCAGCAGCTTGTTCCATTTCGGCCGCGCGTTCCGACCACCAATTCTCTTGGTCCCTGTGCGAGCTCCTAATCAAATTTCGTCGTAGTTGGGCACGGGCGTCGTGATTTTTGCTTCCGGCAGGGATATTCCGGAGGTTGTTTAGCAGTTCCAGAGAACCCGATGAGATCCAGTGCGTTAATGCATGCCGTGTGACTAATCCACAAGATGCGGTACTCGATATTTTTATGGTGTCTTGGATGTGTTGCCGGCGGTCTGACAAGTCATCGTATGTGTGGCTACTTGGCTGGGCAGCAAGCTCATACTGATATCTTTCTCGGGTAGAAGCAAACAAACTTCATTGACGTCTTTCTCAATGAATCGATCCATAGTTACTGTGTGTGTTTCTGGCATTTGAAATCTAAGCAGCATCGGCAGCCACCATTAGAGCGCACTGGACCGCCTTCCTTCACTCCTATGGAATCTGGGCAATTGACTGCATCGACAACCTGGAGGACAGTTCCACTTGGGCGGCAAACTGGAGACCCACTACACAGCTGGCTGGAAACTTTGTCGGATGTGGCTTGGCTTCGTGCTCGGTGGCAATTATGTGGTGAAAACTTGTATTCGAACTCTTGAGAAACTACCCGTTGGATCTTATTCTCGTGTCTTTTTGTTTATTGTTTCTGCGTGGCACGGCGTTGCTGTACATAACACCGGGATTGTCGGTGAATACATATATTTATTCCCGGTAAGATGAGACACGGGGAAGATCTTAATTCGAACTGATTCGTAACCTGAGGATCTACGGTGGGTAGAGGTGGACTGCCTAGTGTGCGGAGGTGAAATAGTGGCCCCTGAAGACAAGGCATTCTCGAACTAATCAAATAGCTGAAGGGCTCAATTATTCATACTCATGAGCATTGTCTATCTCGTCAAGCGGGGCTTTTCGAGGAATGTTTAACTGGATTTTACGCACGACAGGTTTTCTCTTTGCGCTATTGCCCCAGCTGTGAGTGTAGATACCAATCCTTCGTCGGAAGCGGAGATTTTCCGTGAGACAGTGTACATCAAAGGACTCGAGGCTGCTTACCCAGAAAGCTGCTCCATTCTTGTTTTAGAGACCGTGGCTCAACATTGTCACTGGAGTTGATAAAACGTCCGTTTGATTTGGTATAGAGCACAGGTTCCAAAGAGCTGGCGTGAGTCGGTGATCGTACCGATTTACAAGAACAGCGACACGGCCGTCTATGATGAACTCAAGGCTTAAGTCTGGTCATCATGGCATCCAAACTGTTCGGTACGGGTAAACTCCACGGATTATCAAACTTTCACAAAGATTGCTCGCGGGAGAATTAAGCTTGATTTAGACCTAGTTGAGGTTATATAGATCACAGCTTCATCCTTCGTTGAATTTCAGCACATCTTCCGCAGGTTCACCTTCCCGTTTGTCTTGTTTTGAATTGGCCTTCAACAAAATTGACCGCAATTTATTTTGGAGCTGCCTCTTGTTGGGGGATGTACCATAAAAATCCATTTCCGTTATTAAATTCCCGTACATGAATATACAAGGCCGAATGCGGGCTTCGTTGACGTTTCACCAGAGTCCACCGAGGGAAGTGACGTTTGTCAGGGTTGCATCCTTTCTAACTTTCTCACCAAATTCATGATTGGATAGGTCCCAGCGACCGCACTATTTTCATGTACGCATAGTTGATTTGAAATTTAACCCTGTAGAAAGGAATTCTCTATTATACCCTCCATGGCGAAGGTAAACAGGAATGGAGAAATGGGACAGCGTTGTCGAATAATACTGGTTGTCTTTGAATGGACTGAATAGTTCAAAGTAAACCCTTACAAAACTGGAGCAGCTTATTCCCGTTATCTGTACATCATCTGATCGTGTAAGGCGCGGTACCCATTTAATTAAGCTTTTTGTGCATTAAAATCACTAGCTAGCACTACTCTGTTAGGGCAGTTGTTCATGCAAACGAGAGTGGTGAGTTCACCATAGAACTTACCTTTCTGCGTGTCAGAGCTGCAGTCTGTACGGGCGTATGCAGAAATTATAAACAAACTGCGCTTTACACAGGTATCCTTTGGAACGCCAATTGACCTTTGGAGTCTTACAGCACATACATGACTATCAACCGGTATCCAGTCTGAAAGAGCAGCCTTTGCCTTGTCAGTCAAGACCATTCCCACAAAACGTTGACCCGCAGTCTAGCTGCTTTATTTTCTTAAGTGCGCAGTTAGTGTTTCGATTAGATACCAGCAGGCGCTAGTTGAACCACACTGCTCTAATACTGGATACGCGTTTTGCAGAGGCAGCAGACATCAGTTGCCACAGACTCGATTGTGAGCGGTCGGCAATCCCGTCCTTATTGCCACCGCATGCATAAAATTAGTCTCGCCACTGCGAATCAAGCTGTTCCTGGTTCGCCCTGCAATATGATACAGGCTATTGTGAGTCCTCCTTGATCGTTTCTCGCTCTTTGATCATCAAGTTCGCAGAAACATCCCTGTGGCTTTCGACTTTGGTTTTCTGACTACTACTACTGCTAATTATCACACGTTTACTCTTTGACAAATTTCAGAGCATAGACAACCTCCGTAGGTGCACTGTCTCCATTGGCCTCCAAGTGGTTTCTTGCGCTCCCTAAACGTAACGGAGGATATCTAGTGTCTTTGATGGACATCGGATATGGGAACACACGCGAAACCTCCTGCATCGTGCATCGCCTGTTTGATATGGGCCCAATGCTCATCTACATTACTCTTCGTCGTAGATCCTAGCTCATGTGCCAACCTCTGCTCATAAAGGGTGCGTACTTCTGGATCAAACATACGCTGCGCGGCTAACCGGGTTTGCGACGATTACCATGGAGCTGGAGAGATAATTGCATTAAAACTGATGCATGGTCCGACTCTACGTACATGGACCAGTAAGATCGACAGTTCTGAACAGAACTGTGCCACCGGTAGCTTACGGTGATATAATCAATTTGGCTTAGAGTGCCTCTATAGTTAGAGCGCCATGTCGCTGTGCGACGCGAACTGTGTCGGAAATTGGTGCTAGACAAGAACAATCGATTGTCCGCACAAAACTAGAGAAGCCTATCCCCGTTATCTGTACGCTCAGCGGGTAAAGCACAGTGCCCACCCAAACAAGCTTCTGACACACTAAGTTCGCCAACTTGTGCATTGAAGTCACCAGCTAGCACTACAATGTCAGAATCTTTACTGCTGCGAGCGAGGGTGGCGAGTTCATCATAGAACTCATCTTTCTGCAAGTCTGAGCTGCAGTCCGTTGGGGCGTACGCCGAGATCACAAACAAGTTGCACTTCATGCAACTATCCTTTTGAACGCCGACTGACCTTTGGAGTCTCACAGCACATAAACGACTGTTATTCGGGATCCAGTCTATAAGAAGAGCCTCAGTCTTGTTAATCGAGGCTATTCCCACACCATCTTGACCCATAGCTCTAGCTGCTTCACTCCTGAAGTGCGCAGAAAGTACCTCGATGAGATACCAGGAGCAGTTAGTTGAATTACACTGCTCGAATCCTGTATACGCGTTTCACTGAGGCAGCAGACATCAATCTTCAGAGCGTCTAATGTGAGGAATAGGCACGCCTGCTGACCGGCCTGCTTGAGTGTACGCACGTTGAAGGAGCCGAGATTCAGAAGCTGACGAGGCTTGAGAAAATGTGAGTTATCAGGCAGAGGATTATTCCCGATACTATTTGACAGTGAATCGTTGCGAGTATTGACCGTGTTGTCGGTGGGAGCATTATGGGTGGATAGATGGGGCAAAGAGAGGTGGTTGACAACAGAAGACAGAGGTTAATTAGGAGATAGTAAACCCTGAGCAGTAGCTCACTTATCACTACCCACCCCACTCGATGCAATGGGCAGCGCGGTCCTGATTAGCCTGCGAGACGACCGATGCAGTATGGAATTCTTTGTATTCGTGCAGTTCATGGAAGATGTTGGACGAGTACTGCTAGAGTGTCCAGCCACAAAGCAGGAGAACGATTAGGGTCCTCATCCAAAGCCTTAAGTTCTAACAAGAACCTATCCGCAAGGCAGCGGGATGGCTTAGTGGAAGCCCATTTGCTTGGATCAGTTATTCTTCCGCTAGCTTCGCTGATTGAGTTGCCAGAACAAATGGACCCCTAATTTGGAGGACCAGGGGACTGGACTTTGTCTAATCTCTACCCGTTGACCTGTCATGTATGGTTTGATCGCCGGCCTGAAGAAATCGTCCTGTATAGCTGCTTGGGTCATAGAGGCGCGCAAGCCATCAACCCACGTCAAGTTGCAGTCACGTTGTGATGGCTAACTCATCTGGTACCACGATGAGCGAAGCAATTCAGTTTGAGCCCCCACGGCCACTAACCTCGCACTTCTGTCCTCTGGTTTTGGCTGCTGCCTTTCGGCATCAACCCCAAAAAGCGTAAAAGAATGGAAGCTCCAAGCGAATAAGATCCAAAAACCACAGTAATAAGTGGAAGTTACGAGGACAAAGAAAGGGCCCGAACGCAACTACGCCACTGACCGCGACATCTAGCCGTGTCATTAAATGTTTCCAACCATTTGGTAGGCGAATCACGTGGACCCCAACGCAGGAGGCTCCCACGTCATACTTGGCCAAGTTCATTGGTCGAAGTTTTCATACTTTTGTGCCATATCTTTAACCGACCGCCTCGGCCTACCTTACAATCATTACCTGTCTCGGAGAACAGCGTAAGTCGGGGAAGTCTGTCGGTTGGCATGCGTAACACATGTCCCAGCCACCTCAACCCGTCTAGATCCAGTACTTGATCGGCAGACTGGGCTCTGATTCCCAACACTCTACGTCCAACCCCGGCACGGCTGATACGGTGTCGGCAGAGGCCGGACGCGATGGCACTTCATCCAATATCCGTCCACCTGACGAAATGTAACTACCCAGGTAACAAAGCTAATCTACTTGCCTACTCCTTTGCCAACACAAGGTTTCGTGTTAAGCCAGCCCAGTCTTGAGGCAGCATTTTACACTTTGAAGATGCAAAACGCATCCCAGACACTGCTGTGCTGCTGTTTAGGCTATCTAAGAGAGCTTGCAACTTGCCTGGATCTTCACTCAGAAGAACAATATCGTCGCGTGCTCCAGGTGAGACAGTTTACTGTCTGAGAAAAGATCGTCGCCGCTATTCTCACACAAGGACAAGACTATCTCGAGAATCAACCACCTCTCAAACCTGAAGCGGAGGAGCGAAAAGAGGAAACTCTGACGAACACGGCTTTCCGTGGTGAACTCGGATGGACGATCGCCGTAAGCACGAAATTGGCTTCGACCTGTTTGCATACAAGCATTAGAAAAGAGAAATAAACCTCTGGCATACGCTTCAGTGAGAGGCAGCGTTAGAGAGCTGTGCAGTCGACTGAATCGAAAGCTGCTTATACATAAAGAAAGACAAAGATCGTCTGTGATCTCAGGTTTGCCGAAGGGTGGAGGCGTGATCAACGAACCATAGCCGGCTGGAATTTGACTCTCCACTTCTCGAGGACCCTCCAGTTGCGCCTTTTTATTTCTGAATAGTACATGTTACTGGTCCTGAATCTAAACTCACCTTTTTATGGACTGCTGTTTCTCCCACATCCACCAGTTCACTTTCACGAAATTGGCCTCATGTCCCCCTGCTTCAAATCTCACTCCGTTAACAGAACTCCGGTAAATCCGTCATTCAGGGTCTGCATTGTCTTCATGGATCGCTATCCTCTTCGCGTGCGTCGATTCCCCCCCCCTCTTCTTTTTGTTCAAAATTTATTCCACCTTAGTTGGCCTCTGGTTTCCTGGGCTTGCATCATTCTTGTTAATAATGCCTCCTTAGCACTGCGTTACCGATTTTCTCGATATCTCCACCGCGCACCACTGCCTGATCCGAATTCGAAACCGGTTTAAAACTGCCGCGCAAACCATTATCAGAATGATCCGTTCAAACTTTTCCTGTCTTTGTTTTTTCATCTCTAATACTCTCGACTTTCATACTTAGAATCCGTGAACATTTCATCTTATTGAGTAACGTGTACACCATGATCATGCTTTAGCGCGTGCGTCTCGACCATGGACGAGAAATATACCAATATTTATTAACACAACGATAACTGGGCCTGGGAGCAGCTTGATTCCAACGGGTACCTATTTCGCGGGAGCTGGGCAGTCGGTGAAGAATTAACCCGGTGAGCACCTTTGTTGCAACACTTACCAAGCTAATTCCTCCGTGGTTTCTGCAAGAAAATCTGTCACCCCTCTCGTACATTGGCACAATCACCGATTCACACCAATTCCTGGGAACCCGCTCACTAGCTCAAATAACCCGCAATCCACCGCTGCTCACGGTCATTGCTCAGGCTGCAAAAGACCGACTGATTTTGTAGATATCAAACGTTCGTGAGGCCGACGTGGCATTAGAAGCCGTACACTAGGCTTTCTGGATCTGCTCTCAGGGTTCACCTGGTCAGGGGTGATATCCGTCTGCTTCGCTTTTCTGGCAAGTATATTAGGAATGTCCACTGTAGAAGTGGACCAACTGAATTGTTCCTTAAAGTGCTCCACACAACCACCTAGACCACGTCGCTTAGAGTGAGTCTATGGGCCGTCATTTTCCTCGAATATTTCACTTACGCCAAGCCTCTGTCGGCCGGTCGCTCTAGTCAAACTGTAAAGGTTTGCAGTATTGCCAACGGATGCAGTATCTTCACTTCCTTACAACTTGCAGTTCACCACAGACCACGATCACTTCTTAGGCTTCTAGTCATTTGGCGTCTCGGGGGTTTACGCACTTCATTGAATGCGGTACACGGAGAGACTTATCTGCGAGCATCCAACAGCGAAACTGTTTGAGAGACCTTCCGATTTAAAAGGTATTTTCCATGCGCATTCGCACTCACGGAATTCAACCCCAAAATTACCTTTCCATAAATCCGTGAAGTTTTTGAGCGATTCGCATTTCATTTTTGTGCAAAATTCAATTTTCCCACCCGCCAGTTGGATATTTTGATGCTAACCTCCAATCGTTGTTTCCATGCTGTTCACGTGACTGCTTTACCTGGTCCATGCATGGTTTTTACAAGGTCACTCATACAGACTATATTAGCGGTAGAGTTGACCCTTCAGTTCGACTTGGTTTGGTTGGCACCGATGAACGCGTGGTACCCCGTTTGAATCTGGCTTCTCACCCTAGCTGGCGGGCGTGCTAGTATCACTTAAGGTCACGCCTTGTGTTTAAGTTGTGGACTTGCCGAGGGTCATCTTCGTTGTGCGACTGCGGGTCCGGGAGGTTTGGCCCGAGTGGTCAGTTGTGCTAGTAATCCCGCGGGCCGCAAGCACCATTTATCGTCCGTGATTTTGCTCTGTGTCTCGCGTGCCCACTATGCCTGTGTCTCGTGCTCTGTGCTGTGGGTCAACGTGGCCTCGTGCCCTGTGCCTTCCGTACAGTTTCCTCATTTTGCACCGTGCTGTGATCTGTGTGGTATGTCTACTTAGCCGTAGGCCTTCATCGTGTCTGGCACCTTAACGCCAATTATCTTGTGTTATCGTGTTTCAGTAATCTAAGAGTTTCTGTGTCAATTGTGTGTAAGTCTTATGCGATATAACATTCTTCTACGGACGGAGTTATGTTTAAAATGGCAACGTCCGATTCGGAGCCCAAGCAGGTGCTCTAATCGTATCTACAGCCCATTGAGATGCTGACTGCAAGACTGAGGGAACTAGGAACGTTTTCGATATCTACAGGACCTGCCTCAGACACCCTCATCTAAAACGTTAAAAACTTCATCCACGATCCACAGACGGATGCCACGTTCGAAGCATGGTTTAAACGCTATAAGGATATCTCTGTTGTCGAGCCAGCCTCCAAGGAGGATGAAACGAAGGTCTGACTTTTGCTTCTAAAACTTGGACGGCCTGAACATACCCGCTGTTCAAACTACATCCTCCCCGATGAACCGCGAGACCGCACTTTCGACCATCTTGTCCAAACTCTTAAGAAAATGTTTGGTGACGCGGCTTTTCCATTCAGCGCCCGCTTTCAATGTCCCAAGCTGGTGAAACGAGATGTAAACGATTTAGTGACCTACGCCGGAAGTGTCAATCGTGAATGCAGCCGTTTCAAACTTGGCTCCCTGAGAGAAGACCAATTCGGTTGCCTTATTTTCATTTCCGGTCTCCAATCCGCAATACATTCTGACTTACAAACCCGACTGTTGCACAAGACTGGCCAGCAGCCAGATACTGCTCCTGAGCAGTTGGTGGAAGAATGCGAACGACAGATCAAACTGGAAAATTAGTCAGCAATCACATCGAGCAACTCTCGACTCTCATATAGTCACTGCCGCCAAATGTCTTCCTCCGGTCCGAAAACTTTTCGTGCCTTCGAACAACAGAGCAGCTAGACCACCTTCACCGTGCAGACATTGTAGCGCTTGGCACCCCAACAAGTTTTGCCCCTTCCGGTACAAATGCTGCAAACAATGCCATTGATTCGGTTACAAAAATGGCTTCTTTTAAAGTGACGAATCTCATAGAAGGAAGAATTTCGTTCCATCCAAACCACGTAACAGCTATCCTTCGTCAACCGATTCGCACGGTCTTGTCATAACATCACAAATACAAATGAGAGACCACCGAAAGTTTATCGCCTTAAACATCAATAATCATGATGTTCGTCTACAATTAGACACCGCATCGAAAATAAAAGTCATCTCTAAAGAGATGTGAAGCGCTCTTGGCCGCCGGACGATGCACTCTACCTCGTTTAATGCCACCAACGCGTGTGACGGTTACCTGCGACAAATGGGCTAATTACAGTTCACTGTACACTTCCGAGACAAAACCATTACTGGAACATGCTTCGTTACCGAATCTGATGCGAACATTTTAGAAGCTGATTTGTTAGAGGGGTTTCATCTTTACTACATATCAATCGACAGCTTCTGTGGTCAAATCCAACCAACTTCCAAGTCCCCTTCGTCTTTCGCCGCGATAATGAAGCAACTTGCTACAGTCTCTTCAGACGAACTGAGATACTGTAAACAAAATCGGGCGACGATATAATTGAAGAGGGTTTATTCGGCTATTTTATCTGGTATCTCCGCTTTCGCGGGTTTCATCGAAGTAAATGTTTTGGGTGTCCCTCTAGGCTTGGGCTAGCTACCCGCACTTCCTCAGTGCCAACCGTACTGAATGTCCTGCGAGTCCCCTTCATTTCTTTCTTTCTAATAACGTGAACTTCGGCTTCTTGTTTACAGGCGCCTAAAGCCACCTCGGGGACCTGACTTTCTCCTTAGGCCTCAGGTGTTGACTTCCCAAGACGGATCATCCCCAATTTTGCTATGAGGATAGCTAACCTCTTCAGGTGTGCCCGTTCTCAACGAGACTATGGCATTACCCTGTTTGGCAAATGCCGGGCTGTCGGGAGTAAACTCAATTTTCTCCGCATGCCTCCGTCAGCTGCTCCTGCCCTTGATAGCAGCTTACCTCTCTAGTTGACACTGTGGATAACGACTATCAGGGACGTGGTGGCGCTGGCTGCGTTGATCAAGAAATAGGACATCTCAAATACCTCGGAATTCTACCGATTTTCACCTTTTCTGAGTGGGCGGCTCCAATCGTGGTTGTGCGGAAACCAAAAGGCTCAGTCAGGATGTGCGCTGATTTTTCAAATGAACGTGATGCGGCTCTCGATTCTGACTGTTAACCTTTACCAGCCCCGGAGTATATCTTCACGATTTTAAGTGGTTGTACCTGCTTTGCAAAACTTCAAATGGCGATGCTTATTTACAAACAGAGGTTGCTCCAGAATCCCGATTCTTTCTCGCTTTCAATACTCACAAAGTCCTACGTCAGTTTACCAAGCTATCATTCGGCGTCAAAACAGCCCCAGCTATACTTCAATGTGTGATGGACACCATTATATCTGGAATACCAGGCACAGCCGCATACCTCGGAAAAATTATAGCTGACCATTCTTCATAGGAATTCGAGTTGCGTCACTCTGATTTCATAAAAAGAATTCAAAATTTTGGTCTGCTCTTCGTAGCCAAAAAGTGTCAATCCCCTTTCGAATCAATCAAATGCCTCGGGTTTGTTTTCGATACAAAAGGCCAGCATCATGACCCGGCAACATCAAGAGCATTTCAACAGAGGCTGGTCCCAAATGAAGTGTCTTAATTGGGATCCTTTCTGGGTCTCATCAGCTAATATAGCGCCTTCTTACCTAGCCTCTATCGTTGACGTGCGCCACTAAACCACCTGTTGTATAAGGATACCCCATGGAATCTGTCAAAGTCGTGTGAAGCTTGTTTTGAACGACCAAAACAGACACTGACAAATGAGTGGTTTTTAACTCTATATGATCCAGGCCTACCAAATACAGTGGCCGCCAACGCATCTAATCAAGTGGCTGACGCTGATTTATCTCAGATATTTCCCCATGGATCCGAGAAAGCCGTAGTGCACTTCTCACGCGCCTCGGCTTGGGCGGAAAGGAGCCATGAGCGAATAGAAAAAGAGGCTTTGGCCCTCGTTCAGTTTTTGCATAATTCGCGTTTCAATTTATGTGCAAAATTCCATTCTCCCACCCGCCAGTTGGATATTTTGATGCTAACCTCCAATTGTTGTTTCCATGCTGTTCACGTGACTGCTTTACCTGGTCCATGCATGGTTTTTACAAGGTCACTCATACAGACTATATTAGCGGTGGAGTTGACCCTTCAGCTCGACTTGGTTTGGTTGGCACCGATGAACGCGTGGTACCCCGTTTGAATCTGGCTTCTTAATCTAAATATTAAGTAGGCTAGCAAGCCAATGCTTTGCACCAGCATATTGGGGAAAATACTAGGTATGGGACTGGGAGCGTTTCATCTTTTCTGGATCTAACAACAATAAATCTCCCCAGAGTTGTGTCCAGACTGCAATACTGCGCACCGCTGGGCAAGAGTGACCACGTGTGTTTCAAAATTACTCTACGTACGCGGCAACCCAAGGTGCCCTCAAGGTTGTCTAAGAATTTCTCTAGTATGGACATAGGCTTCGTAATAGGGCGATGGGTTTGACCTGGAACATTTAAGATTGGGCTACTGCCGAGGAGCGCCGGCAAGTCATAAGGGATCCCTGATTGCCACACTGGAAGAGCTCGCACCCTTAAAACTAAGGAGTGGGGAGGGCAAACCCATGTAGCGGAAGGCTGCAATGACCAACTCCATCAAATATGAGAACCCCAGCTGGAAACAGTACAAGCTCCAATCAGTCGGCTGGACTGGAACCGTTATACAAAGCTTAGAAACTACACTGCGAGCCTTCCACGAACGTCCAGGGGGAGAATTTGAGCTCTCATTGACCCAGTGTGTGAGAAAACAGCCCAAGAATTCTACGTCGATGTGCAGCCTAAGGGCCAAACGAGGAACGCCCTGGGTCCGCTAATTACTAGGTGGCACGATATTGTCGCTGACGACCAGGGCAAAGCAGACGCCCCGAGGGAATACTTTGTTAGTTTACATAGGCTAGATAGTGGGCAATGAGTCGACCTGGCTCTGGCGCATCCTCCTTCGCAGGTGACCGGATGACTCCCTCTCCTACAGGAGGTTATACGGTAAAGTAGGAGGCAGGTGCTCCAGTTTTTTGAATGTCACCAGAGGTGTACCTCAGGGATCCGTCCTAGGTCCGGTCCTACTTCTTTTTATTAATTATTGACGTGGCACCCGCTCCTTAAACGCCTGACTTTAATTTCTTGGACGATGTGAATATTGTTGGATCTGAAGGTAGGATGGACGTAGGCAGGTAAATATGGACTGTCCTGAACTGGGCATGAAAATGGGACTTACCCCTGAAAGCCGAAAATAGCCATTTGCTTTTGAGAACAACAGAAAGCCTAACAGTCACTCATGAGCAAAGGCTCTTCACCGTGAAAGCAGTCAGTAGGGTTAAAGACCTTGTGATCATTATGAGCAGTGACTCCAAATGGTCAGAGCAGTGCAAAATTGCTGCACAGGAAGGCTCGTGTGGAGCTCTTTAGGCTGCGATCATCTTTGTCTTGCCGGCACCCGGAGGTATTCGAAACCATTTACGTGGCTATAGTACGACCTCACTTAGAAGGTAGCGCGCAGGCTTTGTCAACCTATAAGAAGAAGGCCGCCTGCCTAGAAAGAGGTCAACTTCTCGCCACGCGAATGGTTGAAGGGCAGAGGGATAAGACTTACGAGCAGAGACTCCGTGTCCTGAGTCTTTTCTCGTTGGAAAGGAGGAGACATCTAGGAGATCTCATAGAAACGATCAAGTTAATCAGGGGTTTTCTGGCCTTATACCAGATAGTCTATTCCAAGTGGCCGTAGATTCCAGAAAAAGGGGACGTGAAAAAAACAGATTAGTTTCGAGCTAGGATGACAACTAGATCACACTTCTCCAGCAACAGGGTTGTGAACAGTTGGAACGGTCTGCCTGGTTTAATAACAGATCTGCGGACCATCCAATCCTTCAAAGTAGCCCTAGATCGCAAGCGGCACGAGATATTTCCTCGTAGTGAGCCTTGAGTAGTTCGACTAGATGGATGACGGGTAGCACTGTGGTCCTTCTGGAGTGTGGTTTAAATCGACTTTTTCGCTCATTGCCTACTGTCCCAGTGAACGCTCATGATGCAATATGTCCCTTGCAGTTGATGTGCGATGAGGTTTCCCGTTTCCCTCTCATTTTTAGCGAGGATTTGACAAAATGCACTGGGCAGTGGTGAGTGCATAACTGGTGTGCATACCATCGAAGGAATTCTGGAGGCTCGATTGGCCGTGGCCATTACCTGTCTTGTGCGAACTATGCTGAAGTGAACTGAAATCACCTAAGTTTGCCCCTTGTGTTTGATTTGCGGGCCAGCCGACTGAAGACTGTAGACTGCGCTACACCTTGACCAGACGCCGCGTAAAGCTCAAGTTTCTATTAGAAAAGGAACATTACGAGTAAGGCCGACTATTATTGGTCTGGAAAACCTTGTGATAAGGTTCCCAACTGCAATTCAGACGGTAAATTGGGGAGAACAGAGATAACCGGTTTGTATATAGGGTTAGTCCAACGGAACTTTGGAGTTAGTGATCGTAGCTACGAGGTGGCCTTGTGTAGCTGGTCTGTTGACTTCATCATTGGGGCATATATAAGGTCCGAATATTTCTTCTTTCTTGAACCATAATAGGCATTCGCCTTAGAACTTTAACTTCGAGAACTCCAAGAAAGTAAATCCACAATTTACAGAGAATTCCTATGTCTAAGTTCGGCATCACGAAGTGCCGCAAGAAGGTAAAAAAGGATGGAATTTTCTGTGATATATGCAAGCAGCGGTACCGTCGAAAATGTAGTGAGCTTTCCGCCAGCGACCTCAAACAGTACGTGTAAAGTCCCAGCCTAAAATGAATCTGTGTAAGTCAATTCTCGCAAATCGAGCAACGCGCAGCCAATTCAAACGAATCTCAAAACCAAAAAAAGATCGATTCTTAGTTTGTACGGTACTCAATCGAAATTCACACAGTGTTTAGATGTATACAAACCTCAGGTATGTGTTTAAATAGACTTCACAGTAAAACCCAAAGGTTCAAAGCCCCGTGGCTCAAGCTCGACAGTCAGAAACGATTCAAGGCCGAATTCGAATGTCTCATGTGAATAGAAGAGTGTGCAAAATTTTGGTGTTTGGACGGGCCTTTCAGATCAACGTAAATGTAGTCAAATACGCAACGCACGTAGAACACTTGGAAGGATTTTCAGTATTTGCTCCCTATGAACCGTACTGTCAGTGTAAGCTCGTGTAGATCGCTGCTGAGCGGGGG
Source organism: Fasciola hepatica (assembly GCA_948099385.1). Lineage (NCBI taxonomy): Eukaryota > Metazoa > Platyhelminthes > Trematoda > Plagiorchiida > Fasciolidae > Fasciola > Fasciola hepatica. The sequence continues at coordinate 1,979,563 of CANUEZ040000060.1, read as the reverse complement.
CTCGGGTGAACGAGCACTGACCACAGGCAGTGAAACTACACTGGTCCAGAATCGGTCGCACACACACGAATGACGAAGATGGAAGTAAGGCATGGAAGCTTGGAGCAGTCCCTTGTGGACGAAATGTCTGGACTCCAAAATACGGTAAACAATATGGACAATAAATTGAAATGTTTTGAAACCAAGCAGCTACCATGGCCCAAAAACTGGCGAATTTTAAACACCCGGCCGAAATCGCCACTGATAGACAGAGGAATGTCGCCACAAAGGAATACTTGAGCCGTTCTGCTTGTTAACGAGGCAACGATTCAGAGTGCTAAGGCACCAGGTCACACATTTCCGCAGACAGGTTGGTGTGCCTGAGCACGCTCTTCTAAAGACAGTTTGTAGGCTGGACCGCTGCTCAGCCAATCCAAGAGGAAACCAGGCCCCCAGATCTATGTTAGTCGAGTTTGAAAATCCACTTTCCCGAGACAGGTTCCTAGCGACAGAGGACCAAATTGCTAGGCACACAAAATGGATTAGTACGTGTAGAACCCGGCGGTTCGGGGAAAGGCTCCAAAAACGATTCCGGTGGGACCCTCACCTACAAAGGAACCACATCTAACCCTTTGATGAGCCCGAGACCAAAGGTAGTAGCCCAACATCTGACCCAATAGCGTCACCGGTGACTGGCCCTTCTATAGGGAGCCAGTATTACAACAGTAGGGACAGCGGAACAAGCATCGGCACAGTCCCCCTCCTCAAACACCCTAATCCGGTTACGAAAAATGGGAAAGGCTGTGGGGCGATGAGTCCGAGAGCCAGCTAGGGAGAGAGATTAATAGTGTCCGACGGGTGGGCGAAACGGTACCTCCTAAGGGGGAACTCAGAGTAGTGTACACCAAAGCTGGCTGCATGGTAAACCAAAGAAAGGGCCTCGGGGTTAAAGCGACTGAAGCCAACTGCGTTGCGAAAACGAGACATGCTTACACCGAGATGCAGCCGCGGAGCTGCTATCCACCAAGGGATACTGTGCCTACCGGACAGACGGAGATGACGGCATGGTGGGGGGAGGAACGCTACTGTTAGCAAACGAAAACCTTGAACAGAAGTCTGGCGAAGCTCTGCATACCCCGAATATACAAGCTTCACTATGCCTTCCACCACCTCCGGGATCTATTATGGATATAATATGCGTACACCGCATCCCGAGTGCTAATCTAGAAGAAGACCTTTCAACTTTCGAATATCTATCCACGATTGCCTCGCAGGCATCCCGGATTTTGATAATGGGAGATTTCAAATCCCCCGAGGTAAATCGGGAGAGCCCGTCTTCTTTGACTGGCACCCGCTGGATTAGGAAATTAGTTGAGCTGGTGGAATGCATACCACTCTTTCAGCGCGTCCACCTGTCGACCAGGTTGGGGGAAGGTCAGACTCCGAGTATGCTTGACCCGGTGTTCACCAGAAGCCCGGAGTAAGTAAGTGGACTAGAGTTCACCGTCTCGCTTGGGTGAAGCGATCACGCGTTCATTAAGTTTCTGATCCAGGGGTCCCTTGCTGGGGCACCAAATAAGACTAGAAGGAACTTCAGGAGTCTGGACGTCACCGCAATCTGGAAAGTAGTAGGTTGAGTTGACTGAGAAGCTCACTATCGGACAGTGGAGGAGGGGTGGTCCGTCATCAGGGACTACCTCCCCAGGTTTGCCGAAGAGTTTGCCTCACTGAGAAGCGTCAAAAAACTGGGCTAACCACGGCGGTGGACGAGCCGATCCGCCAAGGCATAAGTGGCGAAGCGCAAGGCGTGGCGCTGTTATCGATCAGCGGGTGGGCCTCAGAGACTGGTGCAATATATGCGAGCCCTTGAGCATGCCATTGGGGTGCAGCTAGATAGCCAAGCAAGGTACGAAGCGGCCCTAGAGCGTAGAGTGAAGACAAGTTCTAAGGCTGGCTATAACTACCTCCAGTCCAAGTCTACAGCAAGAGTAGCTGTGGGTGCATAGTCAACGAAAATGGAGTGCTGTCAACGAGTGCTCATGAGAAAGCACAGGCTCTGGAGAACTTCTCTGAACCCATGCCTGGGCGATACAGTGGGAGACAGCTTGGGAAATAATAGTCCAACAGACGGTCATCATGAATGAACTCGTCATAAGTATTAGTGAGTTTGAACTGGTGCTGAGCAGTCTGAATGGCAGTGGGGCTGCGGAGTCGGATGGTGCCTATCCCGCCTTCCTGAAAGCCCTAGCCAGTGTATTGGCTGAACCGCTAGCACGGCTGTTCAACGTATTTCTAGACACCGAGGAGCCACCGGATGACTGGAGACCGGCGCAAGTTGTCCCCATTCACAAAGGAGGCAAACTAGAGATTGCCTTCAACTACCGTCCCGTAATCTTGCTACAAATAGCCCTCGAAGTACTAGAGGGAAGGGGCCAGAGAGCAACTAACAGAACACCTGCGGACTTACCAGCTGATTGCTAATCAGCAGCACGGGTTTGTTCAAGGAGGGTCCTGCTTCACCAACCTGATATTGTTCTTCGACGGGGTACCCCGCGGATTAGACCAAGGGGAGCGAGTAGATGCATGCTACTTAGAGTTCCAAAAGACCTTCGATTCAGCAAACCACAGCTCCTTGCTGGGCAAACCGCACGCACATGGAGTGGCCCCACAGATTGCGAGGTGAATCGAGGGTTACCTAAGTAACAGGGCCTTCTTCGTACAGGACTAGGACACCAGATCTACGCTGGCCCAGTCATGCTGTAGTGTGCAGCGAGGTTCCGTGTTGGGACCTTTGTTGTTCCTGGTATACTTGAATGATCTGGAAACCACACTAGAATCCTCGGGGTTCCTGTCTGCAGACGATATCAAAATAGTGGGTGAACCAACCTCAAGGCAACTGCAAACCGACTTAAACTGGATTAGTGCGTAGGCTGAAAAGTGGGAGGTGTCACTGAATGCGGCCACATACAAGCACTGGCTGGCAGGCAAGGGAAACTGCGAAGGCAGTTACTTAGGACTGTCCGTCCCAGTCAGGAATAAGTCTGCTGCTGTGGTAAGAGACCCAGGTGTGCTTGTGCATGGGAGCTCCAAACCCACTGAGCAGTGTACGTCAGCAGTGGGTAAGGCAAACAGAGCGTCTCTCAACTTAAGACGACCATTGTAGTCTGGAGAGGCCGGATTATTACTACCTATATACAGGGTGACGGCAAGGTATCACTTGAAGACTTTTGTCCGGGCATGGGCACCGAGCCTTGTGAGGGACAAAAAGGTGCTAGAGGACGTTCAAATGTGCTTTATTCGGACGATAAATGGGATGCAAGGGAAGTCGCACTAGGAAAGACCTGAAGCCCCAAATCTATTCTCCTTGGATCGTCGTGGTTAAACAGGGTATCTGATAGAGTGTTATAAGTTATATTAGGGGATCATCGACAGAACATTACTGACTCGTTGTCACAACGTTGCACTCAGGAGACACGAGCATAAATTGGGCAAACCGACGGCGAGTAAGAGCATAAAGGAACGTTTCTTTTCCCACCGTGTCAATAACTGGTAAAATAAATTGCCTTCACAAGTTGCCTTCAAGCACAAATTTGATGCGTGCTAGGCGGAGGTATTCCCAGAATGTTACTGACCATCCTAGGAAACTTTTCTTTTTGTTCTTATCATCCATCCCGACCAACTATCTTATACTGCACTTCGCCACTCCAGTGTTTCCTAAGTGCACCTATCTCCATCACAGCCTTCGTATAACCTCACTCATTATCGTTCCATACTAACATCTCTATATTATTCGAAGAATCGGGGTATGTCTCACATAGGGACAGCAGTGAATCCAGGCGCCGAACCTATATTGGTGTGAGGTTGCTGCTCCCAAGGGCGAGCCCGTTCCTTTTCCTACCTCCCAGCTGCTACAAATACCAAATTTAATGGAGCCCTGAAAGTCGCGACATGGCGGGACCTTGCTCTGGCAGTGCAAGCAATTGGAAGTTTACTGGCTCAAGCTGCGAGTCCTATGACCTGACCTGACTGGGGATAAACGAGCTGCGCCACACCGGCGAGTCTTTCGAGGTGATACTTATAATTGTATTTCCTGTGGTCGTGTCAGTCTGTGGATTATAATTTGACCACAATGACTGCAAAAGCGGTCAAAAATGTTGCATCCATGCACCTAGTTTGTTCAAAGGTTGTTCGCTCACACGACAAATCTCTTCAGTGTGATGGTTGTGATGGTTGGGTTCACCTTGAATGTTTCGAAATAAAAGGTCATCCTTATGTAGTCCTGGACAGATGCGTGAACTTGCTCAGAGTGCTGCGCATCAATTGCATCGAGATATTAACTCCTGTGTCGCCGGCAAACCAGTCAGTGAGGATGGCGCTTCCTGTCACAGATAAGGCAGCGTCATCATTTTCACCATCATCAGCTGCAGCACCATCAACAAGCTCATCACCATCAATAGCAGCAGGATCAGCGGCATCGTCATCGTCTTTTTCTTCACGAAATTGATCAATCTCACCATCATCTCCGCGGTTCGAAGAGGGAAATTACGCCGAGATGTCTGTGCCTGACTGTGCTACATGCGCGGAGGAAGCATAAACACCTGTCACTGAGCCGACCGGAAAGAAATGCCACCAAAGCCAGAAGCTACCTGAGACTGCCCACCACGACGCGGACTCAGTTGACACGGATATGGCCCCTGAAGCACGGGACGGTGTCATAGGTACAAATGCCACCCAACGGAACAACCGCCGTGAATGAAATTAGACGAGACTGGATAACAACAGCGGATCATCCGCGAAGAGCGCCACCGTCGAGGAAGCAGTGTTTCTTAATAGCGAACTTGCCTGGGACAAAGGGGAACACCGGGTATGCACTTCTGAACCAAGACATCGCGAGTCTCCGGAGCATACTACCTTAGCCCTTCTTCCCCTGGGGGAGAAGACAGTGGAGACGTTGCGTGTGAAATCAGTTCTTTATTTTCTCAGAGCTATTGATTCTGAACGCCCCCGCTCAAGGAAAGTAGTGCTAGGCTCTGAGGAAGCGGCGACTTTTGAGTTAAGAATATATTCACAGGCTGGAGGGCGAACAAGTGTGGTTGCACCGAGATCTGAACCCTGCGGATCGTCAGACATAGAAATCAGTTGATTCAATGGTATGAACGTGTGGGATAATCGAAGACGGACTTGGTTATTCGGGATTTTTGGATGCAGAACGACGTCCTCACTTCCGGTGGAAGCCGCTGACGCTAGTGTCCCAGTCATCCCCCCCCCAAGCTAGGACGCTGTGAAAAAACGGAGGAGGTAGCAGGCCCAGACAGCGCCGTCATCCTGTGGTCTAACATCCGATGTCTACCAAACAACAGAGGTGACCTGGGACAACCGCTGCAGTCCAGCTCACCCACTACGATCGTTCCGACGGAGACGCTGCTGAGTAACGATGTCCTGGACTCTGAGGTATCCGTTCCAGGCTACACCTTATTCCGAATCGATAGGAACTCTATCAGAGAGGGTGGAAGTACAGCATTGTTCGTTCGATCAGACCCTCCGACAGGGCAGTTGAGAGCGTTCGCTAATCCACAAGGATTTGGTGAAGCTGTCTGGGGGAGCGTCAAACTGACCGTCGAGTCTTTAGGACAGCTGGAGTCACCTATCGGATACTTGCGGTCCCCCCTCCAGATATGATAAATTTATTGATGTGAGCGAGCAACGGCCACGGCCTCATCCTGGGCGAATTCAATTTTCCTGACTGGACATCAGGCAGGACAGCTGCCCTGGCAGATCCTTTCTCGCCGGAGCCACTGATAACGGTACAAGAACTGATACTACACCAACACGTTTAAGAATCAACCCGGAGGAAGTCCGGTCATGGCTCCGTCCTAAATCTAGTGTTTTCTCCCAGGTGCTCGGAGGTCGATAAGGTAAAACATCTCCCTCCACTCGGAAGCAGGGATCACATGGTGCTAGAAATTCACTGGCGCAGTGGTTCTTGTCCATCCCCAGGCCATACTTTGGAAGTAACGTTCCGAGCACACCATCCGAGGATGTCCGGAGAGCGGCTTGAGACGTCAACTGGTCTCCCGTAGATTCAGATGTCCACCGCGATGTGAACGAAGTTTGGGCGTTTATTCGTGACGGTATATGTTACCTTATGAACACCTGCTCCACTCTCAGTCGACGGAGACCCCGGGCGAAGGGCCCGTTGTGGACTGATTTAGAGCTCAGACGCCCACTCAAGCTACGAAATCGGGCCCGACAGCTGTTCCGGTCTACCGTTGAGGGGTATGATCTCTGTCGCGAGATCCGTAACCAGTGTACCAAACAAAAACGGATAGAGCTGGCTGCGTTTGAGAGGGTCCCCGCAGTTGATGCGGAGCGAGCACCCAAGCACCTGTTTGCATACATGAAGCGCCACATCAGAGCGAAGGCAGGTATCCTGGCGCTGATGGACAGCGACGAAATGGCTGCAACAGATGGTGGGAGGGCTGAGATATTAGCCAACCCCTATCTGTCGGTGCATTCTACGGAGGAAGATGCACCAATTCCGATGGTGAGTGGCTCGCCGCCGTATATTGTGCAAGATTTTGGGGAACCAGAAACGAATACTATGCTCAAATCCATGAAGACTTTTAGTGACCTCGATCGTTTTGAGAAAATGACTGTTTTCTGAACACCATTTTGGATCTATTTTCTCTACGTTCTTTTCCGACGCTTGGCATCGACCTCATAGTGTTGTCCGGTTGCGTATGTTTTACTGGACTGACTTTTCCGAGGTTTCCGTCGACCTCGTTTTAAGTCACTTTCGCTTTCGGTCGTTCACCGATTGTACACGCTCGTGGTTTGCTTTCTGCACAGCTGTTGCGTTTCGTTTCGTTTCCCGTTCGGTGTATCTCTCGTTTAGGTACTGTTTCGGTGCCACGACATATAGAATACACCTTGCATCTGTAAACCGACTTGCGTCTTCTCTATTCGTCCGATAGAGTTGAAAAAGTTGGTGTGTCGCTGCTAGACCCAATAGGAGACGCGTTCACCAGCCGCTCTAGAACTTCTATATTGGTGAGCCCGAGAACTCCAGAATCTTCCTGGACTATTCGCCCGCCCGGTGAGTCTGTGATTTCTTCCTGTTTCACGTCCTCTTCTTGTTGCACGATAAATACTTTTTACGATATATTATCGCAAAGTAACCATGTCAGAGGATAAGACGCAGCTCGACACAGACCTCGCTTTGTCTGCGGTTGCTTTTAAGCCTGTGGCTTTTATCCCACATGATCCCGAGGTTTGGTTTGCAGCCTTAGAGCTGCAGTTTGAGGCAGGTAGGAATGTTGGCCAACGCCAAGGAAATTCCTATACCTTCGAGGCAATCCCGGGCGATGTTATCGCCTCAGAGAGGGATTTAGCGTTAAATCCTCCCCAAGAGCAGCCGTACGATCGGCTTAGGGAGGCCATACTGCAGCATTCCCTTCCCTCTCGGGAGGAGGGCTTACGTCAGCTACTTGCCCGGCACCCCATATGGGATACAAAACACAGCCGCCATCTAGCTCACCTCCGGTCCCCGGCGGGGCCCGCCGATAAGGATTCGGAGATAGTTAAGAAACTGTGTTTGGACTCTTTACCCTTTTATTTTCGGACCACCGTGACTGCTCTCCTCTAGGACTCGTCGTTAGAACGAGCAGCCACCGTGGCTGACAAGATTGCCGCTCATGTCGGCAGTAGGGCTAATCCCCTCATCGCCACGACATCGCGCAATCCTCGGGGTGTTGACCTAGATGAATCGCCGGAAAGGCTTCGGCACTCTCGATCCATCCAGCGCAGATTGTCCTTCAAGGGCAGAGTTAAAATACCGACCCCTCGCAGTAGCCCAAGTAAACAACGGAGCGGACGGGCGCCCTCCACAGCCCACGTCCACCGTGGATCCATCCCACCTGCCTCGTCCAAACCAGATCATCCTACCGGCGGTTTTTGTTGGTTCCACCGCGTTTTCGGACCAGCCTCCCGTAGGTGCAGACAGTCGTGTTCATACGCGGCGGGAAACGCTACTGCCGGCGAGTAGAAGCGGCCGAACTCGCCGGCAATCAGCCTCAGGTTGGCCGTTTAGTTTACGTACATGATTCGTGCACATACGCTAGATTCCTAGTCGATACTGGGGCCCAAGTTTCTGTCTTGCCGGTTGGTAAAGACAAGCCACGAGCTTCTTTGCTTCGGCTGTTAGCGGCGAAGGGTTCTTCCATTCCTACCTACGGCACTAGACAGCTTGTGGTCAACCTGGGACCATGAAGACGGTATCTGTGGACGTTCATTCTTACGGATGTTCCCACAGGCATACTGGGAATCGATTTTCTGTAGCACTATGAATTACTTGTTGTTTCACGAAGGCTGCAGCTTGTCGATCCTTCGTCGAACACTAAATTTACGGGTCTTGCAGCTCGAACAGATGCACACCGAATCACAGGATTGTTCTCTAACATTCCGCAAGATTTACAGTCTTTGTTTAATAAATGCCCCACATTGACTAAACCATTTGAAGAGGTAGATACGGCCACTGATCGTGTGGCACACACATTGTCACTAACGGACCACCAGTCACGGCACGACCTCGCCGACTGGCATCGGACAAACTGGCTTTCGCCAAACGTGAGTTTGACACTTTACTTTCTAAATGTATTGTTCGTCCTTCTCACAGTCCATGGGCCTCACTTCTTCACATGGTTCTTAAGAGAGATGGCATTAGCTGGCGACCATATGGCGACTATCGCGCACTAAACGCGGTTACCCGTTACGATAGCTATCCAATACCCCACATACACGACGTCGCGGCATCACTTCACGGCACGACTACGTTTTCTAAGATCGATTTGGCAAGAGCCTATCACTAGATCCCATTCGCCGCTAAAGATGTCGAGAAAACCACTGTCACGACTTCTTTTGGTTTGTTTGAGTTCCTACGTATGCCTTTTGGTTTGCGAAATGCTGATCAGACATTCCAGAGGTCTGTCGATAACATTACGCGAGACTTGGAATTTGTTCATGTCTACATCGATGACTTGCTAATCACATCGTCGAGCGTAGATGAACATTTCCAGCATCTGACGTTACTATTTCAACGTTTGTCCGAACACCGAATAGTAGTCAATCCTGATAAATGTGAACTTGGCAAACCGGAACTTGTGTTCTCGGCCACAAGATCACTCAAGAGGGTATTGAGCCTTGCGGGGATAAAGTGCGCGCTATTCTAGATTACGCCGTACCGTCCTCAATCAAGGAGCTCAAGACATTTGTGAAGTTAGTTAACTTTTATCGTCGTTTCATACCCCATGCTGCTGAACGTTTGCTTCCATTAGCTAACCTACTTCGTGGCAATCCACGTAAGTTGTGGCTTACGGATGCCGCAGAAGTAGCGTTCTCGGAGATTAAAGCGACATTAGCTCAGACCACGCTCCTTATGCACCCAGTTCCGTCCGCCACGCTAAGTGTAGCGGTGGCTGCATCCGACTTTGCCATCGGAGCGGTCTTGTAACGGTCTGTTTCTGGGATGTGGCAGCCATTAGAGTTCTACTCTCGACGCCTCAATCCCACGGAAACCAAATGTAGTGCTTTTAGTCGCGAACTGCTGGCTGCATATAATGCCATTAAGCACTTTCGCCATGCAGTCGAGGGTCGATATTTCATCCTCTATACCGACCATAGGCCTTTGACGTATGCACGGCATACTAAGTCTGACCGTTACTCCCCACAAAAGGTCAGACATTTAGACTATATTTCTCACTTCACGACTGACCTACGACACGTTAAAGGTGAGTCGAACTGCGTTGCAGATGCTCTGTTGCGTATTTCGCTCAGTGCTATTAAATTTCCGGTTCAGACATCCCTGCCATGGCTGCAGCACAGGCACAAGATTCTTTATGTATGGAAGCCGCTCAGTCACCGTCGCTACAGTGCCAGTCCATGCCTCTGGCGCCAGTGCTGGGACTATACTCTGCGACATGTCTACTGGCCTACCTCGACCAGTCGTACCCTCTACATATCGACGTCTACTGTTCGCTACCCTACATGGACTCTCACATCCAGGCATTGCAGCCAGTCTCCGATTGGTAGCTGCACGATACGTCTGGCCGTCCATGAATAAAGGTGTTTGTATGTGGGCAAAACAGTGTCTACAATGTCAGCGATCTAAAGTGCGTAGGCAAGCTGCTTACCCTATCGGTACTCTTGCCACACCTGATGCTCGCTTCGACCATATCCACGTAGATATTGTGGGTCCATTGACCCCACCACACGGGTATACCTATTCACTAACGTACATCGATAGATTCACGAGGTGGCCCGAGGCTATTCCCATCTCTGTCGTCTCGGCCAAATCCGTGGCTCGACATCTGATGGAACGAAGGATAGCTTCATATGGTCGTCCTTCCACAATCACTACCGATCGAGGGCAACAATTTGAGTCCGAGTTATTCTCTTCAAAAACTCACATGCTGCGTACGGAACGCATTCGGACGACCGCGTACCATCCGGCATCGAATGGTTTAGTCGAACGTTTTCGTCGCCAACTCAAAGCGGCTCTTGAAGCACGCGAGAGCTCCGACTGGTACGAAACGTTGCCGCTAGTTCTGCTTGGTATCAGGACTTGCTTAAGGGCAGATATCCAATGTTCCGCTGCAGAACATGTCTACGGCACTACACTACGACTGCTGGGGAAGTCTTAACGCCACGGAGTACAGACTCACTTGCCGTACAGACTCACGTTCATCGTTTTTCTACGCACATGCAAAATCTCGCCCCGGCGCAGACTCGAATGCAGCGACGACAGGTTTTTGTTCCGACCGAACTCGAAACTTGTTCGCATGTATTCATTCGTGTTGATTCGGTACGGAAACCATTACAACAGCCTTACGAAGGTCCATTTCTCGTGATTTCTCGTCACGACAAGACCTTTAAGGTTAATCGAAACGGTCGCGTCGATACCTTTTGCATCGATTGTTGCAAAGCCGCGTACGTTGATGATAGCCTGTCACCCGCTGACATATTAACCCTGCACTACTTACTGACGACACTTAAGTGTCACGTCAAGGTCTGAGGTTAGCGTTGCCTGCTATGACTTTGAATGAGGCTGTCGTCTCACCTTCTGGACAGCAGTCATTTGGTGCTGCTACGACTTCGAATGAGGCTACCGTCTCACGTTCAAGTCAGCAGAGCACGCCTACAAGCCCGTCCGTGAGTGAGAATCCCGTCTCAAGTTCCGGTCGGAAGGTCGTTTGCCCAGCACGTTTTCGAGACTAGGTCAAACACGATCTTGGTCATTGCACTTCGCAGTAATAACTTTTGTGTTTATCGTTCAGAAACGATCTAACATAACTCACCAATTATTACTGTAATCCAGTCAAGTCCATTGCGGCTGCTACACCAATTTTCCGTTTTTTTTCCTTTCATGGAACCTCGCCATATTGTACCCTTCGCCGGTCCCGCGAAATCTGGAGAATTTTGGCACCAACGTTTGCGTTCTGGATTGGCCCTGTCGCTCTCATTCCTTTTCACTGACGAACCTACCGATTTGGCTTCCGGGTATCATATTGGTTAACGGTTACCCGAAGCCGGACGTTATTGGTGTGACACACGATTCACGCAACCGATGTCACTGGCAACGAATCTGGTTTACGCTCGACCACCATCCTGCGGTTCCTATATACCAAGGATTCTGCCCGTCGGCATCCTACAGCATAGCTATATTGACGTATTTTGCAAGCATCCATGCGCACAAAGATCTTTTGTATGCCTTCTCCTACTTGAAATTTTTCGAAAGCTTTCCGTGTTCCTAGCTGAGGGCTGCTGTAGTGACCTCGATCGTTTTGAGAAAATGACTGTTTTCTGAACACCATTTTGGATCTATTTTCTCTACGTTCTTTTCCGACGCTTGGCATCGACCTCATAGTGTTGTCCGGTTGCGTATGTTTTACTGGACTGACTTTTCCGAGGTTTCCGTCGACCTCGTTTTAAGTCACTTTCGCTTTCGGTCGTTCACCGATTGTACACGCTCGTGGTTTGCTTTCTGCACAGCTGTTGCGTTTCGTTTCGTTTCCCGTTCGGTGTATCTCTCGTTTAGGTACTGTTTCGGTGCCACGACATATAGAATACACCTTGCATCTGTAAACCGACTTGCGTCTTCTCTATTCGTCCGATAGAGTTGAAAAAGTTGGTGTGTCGCTGCTAGACCCAATAGGAGACGCGTTCACCAGCCGCTCTAGAACTTCTATATTGGGCGATTGGAGAGTGGGTGCCAGGTCAGTAATAAATAACAAAAGTGGGACCAGGCCTACGACGGATCCCTGAAATACACCACTGGTGAAGTTCACCAAACAGGGGCACCTGTACCCCACTCCGACGTAAAAAGTCAAGTGGGATATGAAGCCCTCCGGCCAACTAAATACTGGCCCACCTATACCGAACGTCTCCATCTTGCATGGCAAAAGACGATGGTTAACGGAGTCAAACGCTTTGCTAGAGTCGAAGTAGCATACCTCAACTTGCTTACCTTCGTCCAGTTGTCGAGTTACTTCATCTTAGAAGCACGAGAGATTGGCCAAACAAGATCTTTTTTTCAGGAATCCATGCTGGTCCGCACTTAACATGGAGTGCTCCAGTAAGTGCTGGCAGATGTGGGCACGGATGATCTTCTCAAGGACCTTACATATAATGATATTTAGATTTACCGTCCTGTAGTTACTCATAGCCGACTTAGGTCCACTCTTATGTATTGCCACGACTGCCGCGACTTTCCAGTCCTGGGGCAGCTTACTCTGGTTCAACGTGGACCTGTGAAGCCTGCGTGCCGATGAAGCCACGATATTCGCCAACGGCCTGATGATAGCTGGATGGATGCCATCAGTGTCCGCGGACTTGTGGCTGTCTAATTCCCGTAGGTATTTACGCACGCTTCTCTCTGAGTGACTTAGCTCGTTTAGCTGAGAAACAAGATGCGCCGGATCCAGATCTACTCCTACCCTCCTATTCTTCCTAAGTACACCACCGAAGTGTTCCCCCGGGGCGTCTGCTTTGCTCTGGTCATCAATGACAATATCGTGCCCCCCAGTGATTAGTGGACCTGCGGCAATACTTGTTTGGCCCTCAGGTTGCAAGTAGCTGTCGAATTTATTCGGCTGCTGTCTTACACACTGGGCCAACTTGTGCTCAAAATCCCTCTTAGAAGTTCTCAGAAGCCTCACAGTCTCGTTTCTCAGTTTTGTATAGCGGTTCCGGGCTAGTTGGCCGCCGGAAGCATTGTACTGGTTCCAGCTGCGGTTTCTACGTCTGATGGTCTTGGCTACTGCAGCCTTCTGCCACATCGTTTTGCCCTCCCCACGCCTTCGTTTTAAGGGTGCGAACTCATCCTGTGGGGTAATCCAGGATCCCTTTATGGTCTGCCAGCGCTCCTCGACAGTAGCCCCCTCTACCGTGTCAGGTGAAACCCATCGCCCTATTACGAAGCCTATCTATGTCCACACTACCGAAATGTCTGACCAGCCTTGAGGGTACCTTGGGTTGCCGCATGCATAGGAAGATCGTGACACACACGCGGCCACTCTTGCCCAGCGGTGCACAATAACGCAGTCCATACACGTCACTGAAGAAGTTCGTTATTGCTAGAACCAGTAGGGATGGAACGCATCCAGTCCTATATCAGGTACTTTCCCTAATATGCTGATGCAAAGCATTGGCATGCAGCCATTCTAAGTAGGTTTTGCTCCTCCGATGCCGGCACGCAGACCTCAGCCACCCAGTCGATGTGCGGAAGATTGAAGTCACCTATTATGAGGGTCTTTTGTGCGTCCCTGACTAGTTCAGTCAAAGTCCGCAGTAAAAAGACGTCCTCTTCGTGGTTAGTGCTTAATGCCCTGTAGACACAGACAACGTTAACCCTTTTGCCTGGTAGGATGATCGTAAAGGCGCATAACTGGATATTTCGAGTGCACATCTTGGTCGGGAACTCAAAGTGGTTTGTACCTGATCTAATGAAGGTGACTACTCCTCCACCAAGATGATCATGTTTTCTATCCTGCCTTTAGTCTGCAAAACCGTTACTTATTAGGCCTGGCACGAGTTCTTCTTCAGAAAGCCACGTTTCCGTGACGGCGACTATTGAAGCTTTCTGCTCGTCAGCGGTTTTGGCGAGTTCCGCCTATTTGTTTCTTATACTGCACGCGTCAGTATATAAAACTACTGCAATTGCTTCTTCGCTTAAGCGTCCCTCATTACTCACCACTGTCTGTTTCTCAAGCGCAAGGTCCGAGACGATAGCAAGTTTTTTGCTTCGGTTGTCCCCACTGGTGTGCATGACGCCGGCTGACGATCCAAAACTAGCGATGACTCCCAATCCATCTCCATGTGTGTTTCCACAAGGTCCAGACTGGCAGGGGTTGCGCTGTCATCCACCCTCAGACTGTACTGCCAATTTTTATCTTCCAGCGCGTCTTCATTTACAACTATTCGCGACCCCGCACGCGGCTTCTTTACTACTGCCGGGGTCGGGGCCCGAGAGCTGAGCATGGCATTCTGCTGAACTTGTTGGTTTCTCGCCAACACCCTGGCTGGTCGAGCAAGGTTACCCATGGAGCTAGACCACCAGGCCTTACTCTATGCTCGTCTGGCACAATTTGGTATCTGCCCTCGGTGGTGTGAGCCACTACTGCTTCCCTCGCCAGCAATTTATCCCGGGTGGCCTCATCAGCGAAACTCCACTGGGATTGGTCTTGCACAATGTTCGTCTTTGTTCCCCGGTGGTGACTTCCATGTCCCCACTCTGTACACCCTTCTTAGAGTAGAAGAGTACGGAGCACCTGCGATTTGCGGTATATCGTAGACCATCCTCCTATCTACGTCCCGCCTGACTTTCGATTCCCTTATAAAGGGTTCTTCCTGGTTCAGGATCAGGAGCCTGTGGCTTGAGACCCTGCCCATCGACAGGATCTGTCTCTGAAGATCCTTCACCTTGTTTTCCAACACCAAAAGAGCAGGGTCGTCCACCCCAGCTAGCCCATCCTTCGCTATATTACAGTCGCTTTTTTTAGACAGCCTTGTCCTTCTAGGCTTCAGTTCAGCCCACTGGCCCTAGACGGTCAGCTTCAAAGTAGTTGAGGCAACGACAGCGCGACAAGCTCTCGGAACTGGTCCACTGGCTCTGATGACTGTCCTCTCGTTTGTGGCTACTACTTCCGCAAACGAGCTACTGCGACTTGATGGCGGTGGCTTGGGACCTGTGACTGCGATACTACTCGATGTGCTTTGGTCCTGCCCATGGGCCCGCAGTATAAAAGCCAAACTGGCCGCCTCATTGCAAGGAGCACAGACCCACTCAGTCCGTGGGTTCTGTTTATAAAGGACACATGTTGTAAAGGAGTTCAGGAAACCCCGTTTCATGCATTAGCATCCATGTCACAAACGACATTTATCATTCGCATGAACTATCTTTGCTGAAATTCCGATTGTTTGTTTTATTTCTCTAAATCTTTGTCACAAACCGGACTCCTACCGTTGCCTCGAGCGAGAGTCGCTCAGCTTGAACATCGTTGTGACTGTATTTGGTAATCTCACCTTCTGTATCTAACCTTTTGCTGTAACCCAGCTGCAGTTGTTGATTTGTTGTCCAATTTGGAGCGAAAGAACCCAGAAGGAACACTTTTGAGGTTTGATAATTGTAAAATTAATTAATTGTCGTATACGGTACGGTATTTATTTCGAATCAATTTTGTTTTGAATTGTGTCGAAATTGGTTGCTACGCGTCGCTTGAACGTTCCGGTGGCTGGACTTTACAGTACTCAGTAACATTGGCAATTGCTGAGACATGAAATTACGCAGCAGATCGGCAAACCATTCCAAATCCAAGGACAATGCCCTGCAGGTAAATCAAACCCTTTTGCCCGTAGGTGTTGTTCATGCTTCTTGCTCAGGTTCTAGTATATCAGGTTGTTCTAGGGTTAGCTCGGCTTCCCATAGAGCTAAAGCTGATCTGTTTTCAGCTGAGTTGAAGATTCAGGTTGAAGAACAATTAGAGTTAGATAAGCAACGTAAGCTGCACCAGGTGAGGAATGAGACGGAAATGGCGAAACTGCGCTCGGCACTCTCTGATGAAGAAGAAAATCTAGTCAACGGAGATGAAGTCGAGGGTGGAGTAATGGTCAGTGAACATCTTTTTCGTTACCTAGGTGATTGCCACGTGCAGAACAATGCACCACGAACAACAAGCTTGGCTCCAGTGGCGGAACCTGCAGTGGATTATCGTTTGGGATTACCCAGGGTAGAACTGGAGTCATTTGAGGGCTGCTCGTCAACGTACTGGGGGTTTGTGAAACAGTTCGAATATTACTTCGAAGGTAAAGTTTGAGACGATGGCCAGCGCCTACTTTATTTGATGCATTACTGCAAGGGACAAGCAAGGAATGCGCTTGCCGAGTGTGTTATGTTTCCCCCAACCCTGGCATACAATGGGTCTAGGGAAACCTTAAAGGATCTGTATGGGCAAGATCATGTAGTGGCTTGTTCACTGATTGACGGCTTACTGCAAGTTTTGAAGCCTCTGGTGAGAGATTCAGATGCCCTGACCAAATTGTAGTTGAAAATGCTGAACTGTGAAGTTGCCCTCACGCAAATAAATTGCATGTCAGGCCTCAACTCATTGCAGACTATGGAAGGTATCACTCGAGTACTACCAACTTGTCTCCAGGATTTGTGGGCTAGGACCGTTGATGATATTTTGGGAAGAAGAGGCGAACCGAGGTTCCAAGACCTACAGCACTTAGTGTCCCGTGAGACACGGATTGCTCGAAGTAGGTTTGGCAAACTGGCTGCCAATAGCTAGGCTCAGGGGTATTCGCGGTCATCCACTTTGAGGAATTATGCACAAACCCCGCATCCAGAAGCGACTCGGTTCACCACAAATCAGGGTAGCAGCTAATAGGTGCTCGGTATGTAGTGGAATACACGCACTTGTCAGCGATTCCTGTTTAGTGATATACCTTGTCGTTGAGCATAGATCAAATAAATCAAGGCTTTTTTCGTGTCTCAAGTGTGGACATCTGTCTAGCAACTGTTCTGTTTCCAAACCATGTTCAACATCAGGTTGTGCGAAACGGCACCACCCTCTACTGCATGTTGCACAGAAACAATGTACCGATCGAGTCGCGCAAGATACAACACAAGGGCTGCGGCTGGATAAGCTGGGTACGGACAGTACAAAAAAGCCTGGGCAGTGGACCAATAATTGTGCGGCTACTCTTAGGCCAGAATATCGGGTCAGTTTAGATGTTCTACCAGTGCAAGTAGACGGACCGTGGGGCTCTGTGGAGACCTAAGCTCTGCTGGACAGCGGGTCTGATGTGACTCTAATACAAAAAGACATTATGGAGCTGATGGGCCTGAAGGCATCCCCGACCTCGCTTTCGATTTCGACCGTAAATGGGACTACCACTTGGAATTCGGGAATAACGGAGCTGCGACTGAACTCATCGTCAGAGGATGATTTCGTGAATATAGAGTGAGCCTTCTCTGTTGGTAGGTTACCAATCCAAGCAGTCCAGTACTGCACAGCTGCGGACATTTTATCCTGGCCTCACCTACATTCCATCCAAAGACAGAATCTGGAAGATTCGAGAGCGCGAATTCTGATAGGTGCCGACGTCCCAGAAGCACATTGGGCATTAGAGCGAGGATGCGGCAAAAGAAAACAACTCCATGTTGTGGGGACGATTTTAGGATGGATTGTTCTTGGTCCGATAAACCGGGAACCACGCTTTATGAGGACAGTAAACCACATTGAGAGGGTGATCGACCCCTTAGCAGAACAGATCGATCGACTATACAACGCCGATTTCTGCGATGGGTGTGCATCGGAAAACTCTCCTTCATTAGAAGACAAACAGGCCGTTTATATGGTTTCCAATTCCATAACCTGGTTAAAGTTGAGCTTCCGTGGAGGAATCCTGAAAAAAGACTTCCAAATAATTATATTGTAGGCAAAGAGAGATTGAACGGCTTGAGGGAAAGGCTTGCGCGTGACCCTGAATTCATTGACAAACACTCTACAATAACGGAGGGTTATTTGCGCAAGGGCCATGCCCAGTTAGAGCCTGAAGTACAGCTAAAAATGAGTTTCGAGCCAAAGTGGTACTTACCACATCAAGCAGTTACAAACCCTAAAAAGCCTAGCAAGTTGAGGGTGGTGTCTGACTGTGAGGCTGCATTCCAGGGATACTCCTTGAATGATTACTTGCTACAGGGACCGGATACGACAGCAAGCTTAGTTGGAATGTTGCTTCGTTTTCGAAAGGAATCTGTCGCATTGGCTGCGGATATTGAAGAAATTTTCATGCAGGTTTGAGTTCCGACGAGAAACAAAGGAGAGCTGAGGTTCCTCTGGTGGGAAAATAGTCTATTACGTGGTAACCTTTTTGAATATCAAATGAATTCCCACCCATTTGATGCAGCTTCCCCCCCCCCACATTTTGTACGAATTTTGCGTTACGTCGCACGGCAGACGATTGGGGGAACAGTATTAGAATTACGTCTTCAGGGCCGTGTATAACAACTGCTGTGGAAACGACGGTCTTGTTTCTTTGCCCACACAGGAGAATGCAAAAGGCCTGCCATCCAGATGAGTGAGCTACTATCACTAGGCGGATTCCGGCTTCATAAGTGGGTGTGTGATAGTAAGGAGGTGTTGGACATTTTACCGAAGTCGGAGCTGGCCCATCCCACCTTGGAAATAGATGATTGCGCGCCTGTGCCGGAGAGGAGGTTGGGGTTAGAATGGAACGCAATAGAAGACACGTTACAGTTTTCATTCGCAACACGCGAAAAACCTCAAATAAGGCGTGGCTTGTTGTTTGTAGTATCATCCGTGTTCAACCCATTAGGGTTGGTTTCACCTTTCACTCAGCCAGGCAACGTGTTATTGCAATCACTGTGTTGCTTGAAGCTTGTTTGAGACGACCCAATTAGAGAAAAGCCCCTATAATGCTGGAATGAGTGGTTAGGAAGTATGGAACAAATGTGGGCGTTCAAAATTCAGCGTTCTGTTATTAGAGGTGACTCACTTGAACGAAGGTGTACAGCTTCATGTATTTTGTAACGCTTTTGAAGTTGGCTATGGGGTGGTGGTTTATTTCAGAATCGTTTCAAGGGACATAGCCCCCTACTGTGTCCTACTGTTCTCTAAGACAAGAGTGGCTCCTCTGAAGACTGTAACTATACCTTGATTGGAGTTAGCCACAGCAAGACTGGCCGTTAGAGTCTGTCGGATTCTTATGGAAGAAACTGGAATCAGGCTTGGTAGGACTTACTACTGGATGACTCTGCTATAGTTTTGCTCTACGTAAACAACACTAAAACGAGATTTAGTACGTACTTTGCGAACCGTTTGGCTGAAATCCATCAGTGGTCGGAACCCTGGCAGTGGCGTCATGTCAGATCGGAGGCTAACCCTGCAGACTTAGAATCAGAAGGCACAACATCTCCAAGTGATATCAGCTGCTGGTTCGAAGGTCCTAAGTTCTTAATGAACGATGAAACTTCACGGCCGACCAGTCCTACGGTGTCTGCAGCACCATCAAATGTTGAGTTGAAGCAGCCTTCGAGTACAGTCCTCACAGTGTTGCAGGATGCATGGACGGAAGTATTTCTAGCTAGGTACTCCAGTTGGTTTTACCTGCTGAGGTCGGTAGCGGGGTTAACCCGTTTTAAAATGTACGTTGCAGTCATGAGAGGCGGGCTCACGGATCTAGGATTGAGAACTGCACCGTTGAAGTTACACGACATTGCTAAAGCGGAGGAAAGTGTTATTCTGATTGTACAAGCTAAGGTCTATGGCGAAGAGTTAAAATGGCTACGAGACAGCAGCAATAACCTATGCGCTAACAAATCTCTGATGGACAGGACTCCATTAAAACTCGATCCAATTTTATTAAATGGAATTATTTGTGTTGGAGGACGACTGAACTACTCCAGTCAGCTTCAGGGTGTGAAACCCCCGGTAATACTACCCAAGACTCGCCCGATTACAGACTCGGTAATCCGATGGTATCACGCGATGGAAGGACACGCAGGACCTTCTCAGTTACTCGCGGAACTTCGCAAAACATTTTGGATTGTACAGGAGGGAGCTACCGTCAAGCGAGTACTTGGAGGATGATGGAAATGCCGGAGGCACTTGGCGGTCGTAGGCAAACAGATGATGGCTCCTCTGCCAGCCATTAGAGTCCAACAATGCTGGTTTCCGTTCAAGCACATCGGAATAGATTACTTTGGCCCATTTGCGGTTAAACGTAAGCGCAGCATGGAGAAACCATATGGATACACCTTCACCTGCCTACAGATGCGTAATTTACATATTGAAGTTTCTTATTCTCCAAGCACGGATACATTCATTATGACATTACTGCGTTTCGTGTTGAGGAGAGGGGCACAGCCCGAGATTTTTAGTGATAACGGTACAAACTTTGTTGAGGCTCAAAGGAAATTGAAGAACCTAATGGGAAACTGGTCTAGTGATAAGACTGCTGATAGATTGCTGCAACGGGGCATGCAGTGGCACTTCAATCCCTGCATGCTAGTCACCGTGGTGGCATATGGAAGATCATGGTGCGCTCGGTTAGAAGAGTACTTCTTTCAGTTTGTGACGACCAGCCGATGACTGACGAAATTTTGCTGACATTCCTTACGGAAAGTGAGCAGATAGTAAACGGACGACCGCTAGTGCCTTTGACCTCGGACTGTCGTGATCTGCCAGTACTCACGCCCACCGACCTACTTATCCTGAGGGCGAACCCACAAGATATTCCGACGGATTCGTTGCGCGGTAGAATGGTTCGTCAGTGGAGGCAGGCAAACTACTCAACATCTCTGTTTTCGGAGAGATGAATCAGGGAATATCTTCCACTATTACAACAGCGGCAGAAGTGGATAACTCGAGAAAGCAATTTTAGATCGGGTGATGTAGTGCTACTGGACTCGGAGACCTTGCCGCCTGGCCGGTGGCCAACAGGAGTCATCGAAAGCATCTCAGTTTCGGATGATGGCTTGGTACGAAGGGCAATAGCGCGAACTAATGAAGGATGAGTGCTCCGTGACATTAGAAAGATTTGTCTTATTGAGGGCGAACCGGACGCCGGTGGTGTAAGTTCAGAGGCCAACTCTCCTCAAGTGGTAGGCGGGTCTTCGATATGCCGAACCAGAGGGGACCACTGAGAGTTGATCCAATTGTCCGACTAGGGGCTGCTATCGACTGTGATAAGTTTAAGATGCTGGGGAACCGAAGGGTGACCTGATGAATGAGGCCGACTACACCTAGCGGTGCACAGGAACAATGCGGGTCGGATTTTGGGGGCCGGTGTAAAGGAGTTCCATGCATTAGCATCCATGTCACAAACGACATTTATCATTCGCATGAACTATCTTTGCTGAAATTCCGATTGTTTGTTTTATTTCTCTAAATCTTTGTCACAAACCGGACTCCTACCGTTGCCTCGAGCGAGAGTCGCTCAGCTTGAACATCGTTGTGACTGTATTTGGTAATCTCACCTTCTGTATCTAACCTTTTGCTGTAACCCAGCTGCAGTTGTTGATTTGTTGTCCAATTTGGAGCGAAAGAACCCAGAAGGAACACCTTTGAGGTTTGATAATTGTAAAATTAATTAATTGTCGTATACGGTACGGTATTTATTTCGAATCAATTTTGTTTTGAATTGTGTCGAAATTGGTTGCTACGCGTCACTCGAACGTTCCGGTGGCTGGACTTTAAATATGTCTTTTGCTATTCTTGATCACAATGGATGAGCCCATCTCGTGCGTACCTCGCACTCTATACCATGTACCACACGTTTCCCGCATTAAGGTGCAAGATGAGGGTCAGAAACGCGTGTCATACCGAAAACCACAAAACGAGGGCGAAAACAGCTCAAGTGCTCTTTAATCAAACGCAAAAGAAAATACTCTGACACTTGCAGGTAAAGCCTGCTAAAACAAAATGACAAAAAGAAAGGCTAAAATGGGGGATAAATTGCTTCAAAAAACACCGAACACTATTCGAAAATACTACAAGGAGAATAAAAATATTCTCTGGATAAAACGCACCTTGAATGCAATTCTGATTCGCTCAGTAATGTGAATTCAAATATGTTAATTTACAAAACTACTCAAAAATAAATTCAGGGACAAGAGCAAAAGTCAAGGATCGAACTACCACAAATGAAACGGTAATATCAGCTGGAATAGACATTTTGTGATGAAATAAAATACGTATAAAAAACGTGAAATAAATTCTGTTGGGTGTAACCAAAGGCAAAGAATATTACAAAATATTGTTTATATCATCAAATTTACACTGGTATATAAGGCCTAGCATTACAAAATGTCAGCACCCATCTCGCTCGCTAGCCACGTGAACGACCATGACCGTTGACGATTTCGATACGTTTTCCCGATTTATAAAAGACTTTTACGAAGATGTGGATGAATTCGCAACCAATTTTCGAGAGTTCCAGCGATGCACAAGTACCAGCTTTTACAAATACAATGCCCGAACATGGAAACAGGCCAAAAAGCGCCGGCTAACAATTAGCGACGGAATGAAATATCATCTCGTGAAATATTGTTGTGTCCATCGGCGCCGAAAAGGTGGAGGTGGTTTAAAGTTAGAATAATTGTATGCTAATGTTTGACTTCATTGTAGATTCAAAAACCTGGATTGCGGTGCATTCGTCACCTTGGTCGCGCAAGGAAATGGATATCGTGTGGCAAAGTGGCACATGGTCCATAGTCATAGGTTCCAAATAGGAAATCCCAGTTTATACGTAGCTAACCGAAGGCTGACAGCTTTTCAAGAGTCCATGGTGTTTAACTTAATGGATACTTTCCATAATACAGCTGAATTAAGGGACTATACTAGTCGCATGTTCAATGGGCGTCTGAATAGCATGGACTTTCGGTCTATACGTGTCCGTCACAGTCGCGATGTTCGTGGTAACGTAATTAGGGTTAAAGAATTACTGGATGATAAAGGCTTTAGCGAGGTAATACACGAGGATAATATAGTTAGGTTCCTTTTCTTCATACCCAGGGAGGTGATTCCGGTTGCTTGCAGATGCAGCCAGGTTATTCTAGCTGACGCAACCCATCAAATGAACTGCGAAGGCTATGTATTATGGCACGCAATGATAGTGGATGAAACAGGCTTAGGCCGTAGCATTCTGTATGAGTTGCTGCCCAATGAAAGCACTGCAAGCTACACACAAGCCGTGGGTTTTCTGCGTGAATACCTGCCCACAATTAGGGAACGCAAAACCACAGTGGTAGATCGTAGTCTTGCTCAGTTAACCGGGTCCAAGACTCACTATCCTGAAGCCCAGATAGTGTTCTGCCAGTTTCACGTGTTGCAAGATATGCGGAAACGGTGCAACCATCTAGCTGCAGCAACGACGCTAGAAAAGGACCGTGTTTTTCAGTGGATGCGTGGCATGATGTTTGCAAGCAGCGAGCCTGCATTCGAACGATTTTGGGCTGCTATTCAGGCCCGCAGCTCCGAGGCAATGGTTTACTTAGTAAGGACGTGGATGCCGTTTGAGGATTTCTGGGCGGGTTACAAAGTAAAGCAGGTATTAACTTTGGGTATGTTATTAAACAGTAGAGTGGAAACCAAAAATAGGCATCTTAAGACTGGGCTGTCACCTGGGTCAACCCTGTCCCAGGTCTGTGACAGAATTCTGAAGCGGGTAGCATCTTTAGGAGAAGTTTCGCAGAGCAGACTTGGTAAGGACCAAATGTCCATATGCAAGTTCCGTAATGTGCCACATTGGCTAAAACCCGTGTTCGGCAAGCTAACCGTATTCGCCCGTGGAGTTCTCCTTCGCCACTTGCATACAGAGACGATCACTGGTATATCTTACGTTAAACGTAAGTGGCTTGTAACAAACTGTAGAGGCTCCTCCGTTAGAGTAACCGGCGGCAGTGTGCCACACTGCGACTGTTCGTTCGGTCGCCAGTGGTTGCTGCCTTGCGTTCACGTGTTGCACGTCGCTCGTGCCACTAATGTTGACCTTTCTACGCTAGCCAATAATCGCTGGTCAGTAGATTGTATGGAGGTGATAACCCTAGCCGGTGGAGACACCATCATCTCGCAAGCGTCGACGTCTACAATAACCACCAAGGCGCAGGAGCTACGGGAGAGCGAAGATATTAGTAGAGATATTGCCGCAGCATTTGCAAATCTTGGGAAGGAAGACTACAGAACGGCTAAAGCCCAACTAAGGTTGTTACCAGACGTAATAGGCTTGTGGCCAAACGTTAGACTTTGCTACCAGCATCCAGAAGGAGAAGGTGTAGAACGAATAACACACCGGTCGGATATCACCACTATGTTCGGCCGAGAGCAAGAGACCCGAAAAATATTGGAATTTCCCACAAAACCCAGCACAGCTGACGAGTATGTGCTACGGTCGGAACCGCCGAAAAGAGATTTACCCGTAAAACAGGGAACAACGTCTAGAAGGAAACCGTTAATCGAGGTTCGGTTTACTGACGAGAGCGATATTCAGGTTATAGGAAACCCTTTGCAGCGTATCCAGTTCCGCCAACATCGGAAAACTGCGGCCAACCAATTCCGAATAGCAAACAAGAAACAAAAATTGGACAGGCCGGCGTCTCAAATTACCAAGGACGTTTGCAGCGTTTGCCTGCGAGAGGATCCAACGGTCGACCTGGACGAGGACGTTCAATGGGTTCAATGCCAAACGTGTGACCGATGGGCACATTATCAATGCGCAGGTTTCACCAACGAGAACGACTACACTTGTGTGCATTGTCTAGCGAGGTGAATGTGGTCCAAGGAGATTGACAAAAGGCCCTTTTTACGGCCACCGCATTATGATTCCTGCCGAATTGGCATTGGTGTCTTCCTTATTGATTTTTTATTTGGGCCAGCACAACCAGGTCGTTATGGCACGTGTTCAATTCGTGAGTCTTCTTTCGCGCTATTGAATACTGGATGGTATATTATATATTTATTTATTTATTTATATATTTATATATATATAGATGGGACGTTAGGCGAACGATGGCCGGATACCTTGGCATATATATATTTATACATATGTATCTATATACATATACATAAAATCGTATATATATATATATATATGTACACATGTTCATACATATATATATATATGCATGTATGACGGTGCAGCCTAGTAACTCAAGTCCTAGTGTATATTATTTAGGGTAGCAGACTTGTATTGTTCCTGGCGAACAATATCTACGAAGAATCGTTTGACATTTCTTTACGTTCCCCAATTTATGGAGTTCCAAAAAGGTATCAATTTTGCGATACAAATTGACATTGTGGCAGGTACATAAGAAAACGTCGGTAGTCCAATTTCATATTTTTTTAACACTTATTATGCCTTAAGGCATGAACCGTAAACTGATATTTTTCCCGTTCCGATGGGGTATAAATTTTGAAACAAAACTCATTTTTTAGGCAGCTATGAGCGGAATTGGCGGCAGACTAATACCGCCATTTACTCATTCAAATTTAGCGGGGTGATGTGTTCAGTGATCTTGTTCACCGGCGCCCGTTCAAATCCCATTGTGGTAGTTTCATTCATCGTCACCGGACAAGAGCACTATGAATTCAAACCGCGCGGCATTCACCAATCAAGGTTGTGAAGGACATTTCTGGCCTTAGACCAGATAGTCTATTCCAAGTGGCCGTAGATTCCAGAAAAAGGGGACGTGAAAAAAACAGATTAGTTTCGAGCTAGGATGACAACTAGATCACACTTCTCCAGCAACAGGGTTGTGAACAGTTGGAACGGTCTGCCTGGTTTAATAACAGATCTGCGGACCATCCAATCCTTCAAAGTAGCCCTAGATCGCAAGCGGCACGAGATATTTCCTCGTAGTGAGCCTTGAGTAGTTCGACTAGATGAATGACGGGTAGCACTGTGGTCCTTCTGGAGTATGGTATAAATCGACTTTTTCAGAACTGGACAGGAGACAGACTGTCAGACTGTCGGTTTCTGGCTAGATTGTAACTTGTTCTCCTCTCATCATCAACAACCTGCGAGCAAATCTGCCTTTCGATTCCTAAACATGATCCGAAGGTCCTTCCCGCGCATATTTAAGGATGATTTCTCCATAACTTTCGGCACGTATATCCGACCTCTGCTGGAGTACGGCAGTCAGATAGTGCACTCTGGTCTTGTCCGAGACCGTGAGACCCTAGAAAGAGTTCAGCGGGCCTCCACCAAAGCAGTAGAAAGTCTATCCCACCTAGCTCATCCCGTCCGCCCCTCACTCCTCAACCTCTTTCCCCTTGACTCAAGAGGCGCAAGAGGTGATCGGTTTTTGATGTTCCACTTTTTGAATCAGGTCAAAGCAATTGCTTCTTCCCCGTTTGTCCAGCCTCTTCTCTCCGTGGTCACAGCAGAAAGATTTCAAACAGAGATCACGCACTTCACTAAGGATTAACTTTTTCAGGTATAGGGTTATTACACTGTGGAATGCACTTCCGGAAGATATTGCTCTCTAGCAAAACAAAAGTATCCTCAAGAAAAAGCTAGACCTCTACCTGGGTCTCTCCCAATAACTTCTTGTCAAAAAAGCGAAAAAGATGTCTTTTATTGCATGTGTTCATAAATGTCGCATACCCACTCAGCTCAAGGCACCGTCCACAGTGAGACACTGCATGGTGTTAAGTGTACTTTGTTTTCGCTGCCACCCCCGCCCCGCCCCCCCCCTTCTATTTGCTCCTGTTTCAGCTCGGTGGATCCGACAGAAGATCAAAGATTCCCTCAAGAACCGGGACAATTGTGCCCAAAGCCTCGAACCCGTGTAGTACTTCAAGTATTTAGGTGGCTGGAGGACTTCCCCTCCCACAGGACGTTTTACGCCAAATTGGAGTACAGGTGCCCCTGTTTGGTGAACTTCACCAGTGGTGTATTTCAGGGATCCGTCGTAGGCCTGGTCCCACTTTTGTTATTTATTACTGACCTGGCATCCACTCTTCAATCGCCCAGCTTCATTTTTGCGGATGACGCGAAGATTGTTGGATCTTAGGGTAGGGCGGACCTGGGCAGGGAAACAGGTACCGTCCTGAACTGGGCATACAAATGGAACTCATATCTGAACGCTGGAAAACGGTATTTTGTTGTCAGAGGCAAAAGAGGGCCCAATTGTCGCTCATGATCAAGGGATGTTCACCGTAGAGACAGTCAGTGAGGTTAGGGACCTCGGGGTCATCATGAACAATGACTTCAAGTGGTCAGAGCAGTGCAAAGCTGCTGCACAAAGGGCTCGTGGGGAGCTCTTTGGGCTGCAATCAGCTTTTTGCCGGAAGACGGAGGTATTCGTACCGATGTACATGGCTATAGTACGACCTCACATAGAAGGTAGCGGGCAGGCCCTGTCACTCTTCTACGAAAAGGATGCCGCCTGCCTAGAGAAAGTCCAACGGCTCGCCACGCGAATAGTTGAAGGGCAGAGGGATAAGACTTACGAGCAGAGACTCCGTGTCCTGAGTCTTTTCTCGTTGGAAAGGAGGAGACATCTAGGAGATCTCATAGAAACGATCAAGTTAATCAGAGGTTTTCTGGCCTTAGACCAGATAGTCTATTCCAAGTGGCCGTAGATTCCAGAAAAAGGGGACGTGAAAAAAACAGATTAGTTTCGAGCTAGGATGACAACTAGATCACACTTCTCCAGCAACAGGGTTGTGAACAGTTGGAACGGTCTGCCTGGTTTAATAACAGATCTGCGGACCATCCAATCCTTCAAAGTAGCCCTAGATCGCAAGCGGCACGAGATATTTCCTCGTAGTGAGCCTTGAGTAGTTCGACCAGATGGATGACGGGTAGCACTGTGGTCCTTCTGGAGTATGGTTTAAATCGACTTTTTCGCTCATTACATACTGTCCCAGTGAACGCTCATGATGCAATATGTCCCTCACAGGTGATGTGCGATGAGGTTTCCCGTTTCCCTCTCATTTTTAGCGAGGATTTGACAAAATGCACTGGGCAGTGGTGAGTGCATAACTGGTGTGCATACCATCGAAGGAATTCTGGAGGCTCGATTGGACGTGGCTATTACTTGTCCTGTGAAAACTGAACTGAACTGAACTGAACTGAACTGAACTGAACTGAACTGAACTGAACTGAACTGAACTGAACTGAACCGATTTCAAGACTTCAGGGCCTGACCTGAGCAGCACGCAAGGAATAGTTACGGTTACACATTACAGCCCAGCATTTGTCAAACCGGGTACTGCCATAGTATCGCTGGGAACGGGGACAACTGATCTTAAGAGGCCGAATCTAAATATAGCGAAACTGGAGATGACCCCTCTCGGAAAGTCAACACTTAAGGCCCAAGGAGTAATTCAGGTACCAAAGTTGGCTTCATGAGCAGGTATACAAAAAGCCGAAGTTCATGAAGTTCGAAAGACCAAAAGGAAGGGGACTCACAGGTCATTCAGTCCGGTTGGTGTTAAGAAAGTGCAGCTAGCCGGCCTGATTCTAAAGGTGACTCCCAAAAAGTTCTCTCTTGTGCAACCAGCGAATCTGGAGGTATCAGAGGGA
This sequence comes from Fasciola hepatica, assembly GCA_948099385.1. Lineage (NCBI taxonomy): Eukaryota > Metazoa > Platyhelminthes > Trematoda > Plagiorchiida > Fasciolidae > Fasciola > Fasciola hepatica. Next base: position 1,950,976 of record CANUEZ040000060.1, on the reverse strand, counting down.
AAAGCCGAGGAAACCAGTTGAGCCGAGATGGTTGCAAGACCATCTCAGGCCATCCGTATGGCAACTCAAAGGGGGGTAACTTCCTTTGTGCAAGATGAGCCCGACACCGGGTCGACGGGTGGAAAAGAAAACGCCACGAAACTCAGAGTGTCACTGGATATCCAAGATGCTGCACCGCCGACACCCTTAGAGGCAAAAAACGGGGCATCACCCCGGAGATTGCACCCGAGGGTACCCTAGCCGTAAAATTAGCACTGAAGTCAGTGACGAGGACCAGGGAACCGTCAGTATGGTACACCAAAACCTGCAGTCTCCTGGGAAAAAAGGGGAGTTGACAACTAGAATCACAGAGTCCGATGTCGTTGCATTGACGTAAACTTGGATAAAGCCATATACTGACGTGCGCTTTCAGGGGTACGCTGCCTACAGACAGGATAGAACAGGTGGAAGGCAGGGGGGTGGAGTAGCACTTCTAATACCCACCGACATAGGCCATTGGGAGGCTCCATTCAACTTGGTCTCCGGTAGTGTACAGGCCAGATCCTGCTTTATCAGGATCGAGGCGCGAACAGTATGCTTTATCTGTATCTACAGGGTACCGCCAGCGACAGATGAGAAGACGTTGAGCTCTTGTAAATGCTGGATGCGGTGCTGGCACAGACAAGGGAGTTCATCTTATTAGGGGGCATAAACTTTATGTTGAACACATTCAGAACAGCCCATCCTAACATCACGTTTACGATGGGAAAAGAGGCAAACAATGAAATAGCCTTCCTAGATGTGCGCCTAAGTCGGCGAGGGGATGGCTCAGCTAAACGATCTGTGCACAGGAAAGCAACGTGGAATGGGCAGTACACTCACTTCGAAAGTTTCGTGCCACTCCAATTTAAGCGCAACTTAATCCGTTGCCTGATTAATAGAGCGCGCAAAGTTTGTACTGAGGACACACTGGACAACGAACTGCTTGCTCTGCGCAATGTGTTCCTGAAAAATGGATATCCGGATCGTTTCACTGATAAGACAATGCGACAAGTGGAAGAAAGAGCGAAAACCACAGTTGTCCCAAAAAAGTCAGTATACATCCGCCTGCCGCTCAAAGGTGATATCCCAGCGGATATTATAAATCGCAGATTATCAGGAGCTGTCGACAAAACATTTAACGCAGCAAAGCTCCATATTGTATTTACATCAAAGCCGTGTGTGTTTTTACGATTAAAGGATGAGATGTCAGATTCTATGGCCTCTTTCTGTGTGTACTCTTTTACTTGTTCCTGTGGGACAAGGTATTTTGGCCATACGACCAGACACTTATCCGAACGAGTCCGTGAGCACCACCCAGCTTGGTTGAACACTAGAGCAATCAAAGTAGTTACGAGCGCTGTGTGTTCACACCTTGTTCAGTCTAACCATTCAGTGAATGTGACCAAAGCATTCCGGCCAATCTACAAATTCCGAAGTGGGCAATCGAGACTGGTGAAGAGCCTTGTTCTAGCCACAGAGGAAGCGGTATGCATTCGTCTCTACAATCCCCCGTTGTGCCCCCAAAAACAGTTCGTGCAAGCGCTAAGGCTTCCTTGGCCCACCCCTACCCACAAACTAACCACAGATCCGTTGATCCGATTAATGACACCGCAGACACCCATTCACGGTCCAGAGACGGATCGAGGTGACGCATGTGATAAGTGATCCACTCTCCCCCACTTACATTTTCACTCATTGCCTTATCTTGATTTCTGTTCTGTTCACCTAACACTGTTCATATAATATGTGATGTAATGGCATGATTACGAATCACTAAAAACGAGCTTGTTCGCTACCTCGCGTTGTTCTCCATGTGCCCTGTGGGAATATTCGGACAATTATTAGGGGATCTCAACCTACCCGAAATTAACTGGGAAAGCGGGATCGCACCAATGGGATCAAGGACGACAAGTTTCTGCAGTGGGTCCAGTTGCATGCACTTACGCAGCATGTGATGCAGGCCACTAGACACAGAGGTGGACAGCACCCGTCTCTCCTTGATTTGATCATAACGCGGCACCATCAGGACGTTAGGGAAATTAAGTGGGAGGAGCCACTCGGAAAAAGTGATCATGTGGTCCTAAGGGTCACACTAAGACTAAGCAAGGCGCGGAAGGAAATCGTGTTACGTCGGCGCTATGGGAGAATAAATATAGGCGAACTAAAGAGGGCGGCGGAGGAAGTTCGGTGGACACCGAGACACACAAACGCCTCCGTAGAGGAACGCTGGGAGGCCATCAAGATGGGGCTACTGGGATTAAGGAGGAGTTTGCACCCCTGAGGGTGGCTAGCAGCAGAAATTTACCCCCATGGTGGAAGTCAAAAGTCCGCAAGGCTATAGTTATTCGTAGGCAACAATGGGCGGCGTACAAGCTGGACAAAACTCAGGGGGCATGGAATAGCTATAAGACGCCTAGGAACAGAGCTTAAGAGATCCAAAGAGCGGAGAAATATGCCTTCGAGCGTCGGTTAGCTGCGTCGGTCCACACAAACCCAAAAAGATTCTACGCCTACATGCAATCTCACAAACATATGAGAGAAAGTGTAGCAACTTTGGAAGGAGCACAGGGACGACTAGCTCTAAACGACGAGGACAAGGCTGACATGCTCTTGACATTCTTCAAGAGCATATATCGACCAGAAAATCATTCCGAGGAAAGAATGTAGGGCCCACAGGCGCCTCCAATAACCGAACTTACTGTAGGAGAAGTGTACGCGGAGTTGCAAACGTTGAATAGAAATAACGCAGCAGGTCCAGACGGGGTTCATCCATCAATCGTTCAGCCTCTGGCCGAGGTCCTGAAGGCTCCGGTGACGAAGCTGTATGAAACGTCACTTAGAGAGGGAATTGTGCCGGGAGACTGGAGGAGAGCAACAGTGGTAGGAACTTACATCACGAACTTCCGAGCAAATCTGCCTTTCGAGTCCTAAACATGATTCGAAGGTCCTTCCCGCGCATATTTAAGGATGATTTCTCCATAATTTTCGGCACGTATATCCGACCTCTGCTGGAGTACGGCAGTCAGATAGTGCACTCTGGTCTTGTCCGAGACCGTGAGATCCTAGAAAGAGTTCAGCGGGCCTCCACCAAGGCAGTAGGGGGTCTATCCCATCTATCTTATCTCGTCCGCCTCTCACTCCTCAACCTCTATCCCCTTGACGTAAGACGCGTAAGAGGTGATCTGTTTTTGATTTTCCACCTTTTTGAAACAGGTCAAAGCGATCGCTTCTTCTCTGTCTGTCCAGCCTCCTCTCTCCGTGGTCACAGCAGAAAAGTTTTCAAACCGAGGCCAAGCACTTCACCAAGGATTAAATTTTTTAGCTATAGGGTTAATACTATGTGGAATGCACTTCCAGAAGATATTGTTCTCTTGTAGAACAAAACTATCTTCAAGAAAAAGCTAGACCTCTACCTGGGTCTCTCCCAATAATTCTCTTTGTCAAAAAAACTAACAAAATAGATGTCTTTTATCGCACATATGTTCATGAATGCCGCACCCCCACTCAGCTTAAGGCACTGTCCACAGTGTGACACTGCATGAGGTTATGTGTATTATGTTTTCGCTGCCACCCTCGGCCCCCCGCCCCGCTACTTTTGACTCTCGTTTCAGCTCGGTGAATCCGACATAAGATCAAAGATTTCCTCAAGAACCGGGACAATTGGGCTCAAAGCCTCGAACCCGTGTAGTACTTCAAGACTTCAAGACAGACCCCGGAAAAAGGTCGAAAATTACCGGCCGGTTAGCTTGACTTCAGTACTGTGTAAGTGCCTGGAGCGAATAGTCAGGAAACAGATCTCTAGGCATTTGGTTCAACACAACCTCATATCAGATTCTCAGCATGGGTTTGTGGCAGGACGATCCTGTCTGACGAATCTCCTGCTGTTCCCTGATGAGGTAACCAAGAGCCTTGGCGAAGGGCAATCGATTGCTGTCTGCTACTTGGACTTCAGCAAGGCGTTTGATTCTGTGAACCACAGATTTCTGGACGTCAAACTGCAGTCTATGGAAATTGTTGGAAAGGAAAGATAAGGGATAAATAGTTTTTTAGCAGGACGAACCTTTAGTATTAAGGTGGGGAGTCATGTCTCAAAACCGGAAGGTGTACCAAGTGGGGTGCCACAGGGCTCGATGCTCGGCCCTCTGCTCTTCCTCATCTTCATCAATGACCTAGCGTGTGGGCTTACAAACCCCACCTTTATGTTTGCCGATGACGTCAAGATAGCTGGAGTAGATATAGAACTTGACGTGTTAGCAGTACAAAACTGGGCACGCAAATGGGACCTTCCACTAAACCTCACCAAGTGTCAATGCTTGACCACAAATACAGGGGCTAGTGGGGATGGTGTGGGTTCGTTGCAAGTGGTCTCGCAGGTCAAACACTTGGGCGTTATAATGGACAACAGCTTTAAGCCGTCAAAGCAGTGCACCTCAGCAGCCAATAAGGCCAGGAGAGAACTCTTTCTAGTTTGATTCATTATGCCGTGTAAAGAGCCGGAGATTTTCGCTCCGATATATCGGACCATATTTAGGCCGCATACGGAGTACTGCGTGCAGGCCTGGGCACCGTACTACCAGAAAGATATAGACTGTCTGGAGAAAGTGCAAGGGCTAGCCACTAGAATGGTGGCTGGGCAAGGGGTTTCAGCTACACAGAGCGTCTCCGTGCCCTAGACCAGTTCTCGATGAGAAGAAGGCGCATTCGCGGGGATTTGATAGAAACCTTCACGGTTGAGAAGGGACTGTCAGGAATAAGACGAGAAGATCTTTCCTCTCCGCTCCCCGAGAGAGGCACAAGGGGGCATAGCCTTAGATTACAAAGGAAGCATTCGAGGCTCCAAATTAGGACGAAGTACTTCTCAAATAGAGTGGTACCCTATTGGAATAAGCTCCCGGAGGAGGTCGTAAATACCACAACAGTGAGGGCTTTTAAGAAAGCCGTAGACCTATGTTGGGTGGCAGTGTACCCCGAGTTATGTTAAGCAACTTTTAAGGTCAGATGCAATTTACTTACTGTTTCCACCTTACTCTGCCAGGGCTGATACTGCACAAAATTTCTGCCTTTCAGGAAAAGAAAATCACGCGGTGTTGGGAGCCACGGAAAAGCGCCGACAACACAACTATCTGGACACACGATTGGCTCTAGCCACACCAAGACCTGTGCAAACTGAACTGAACTGAACTGAATATTCGTTGTGCGACTACGGGTCCGGAAGGTTGGGCCCGAGTGATCAGTTGTGTTAGTAATCCGGCAGGCCGCAAGCACCATTTATCTTCCGTGATTGTGCTCTGTGTCTCGTGCGCCTACTTGGCCTGTGTCTCGTGTTCTGTGATGTGGGTCAACGTGGCCTCGTGCCCTGTGCTTTCCGTACAGTTTCCTCATTTTGTATCGTGCTGTGATCTGTGGTGTCTACTTAGCCGTTGGCCTTCATCGTGTCTGGCACCTCAACTCCAATTATCTTGTGTTATCGTGTTTCAGTAATCTAAGAATTTCTGTGTCAATTGTGTGTAAGTCTTGTGCGACATAACAAGAACTGCTGTCGAAGACATCCATTGTTTGAGGCCTACTCGAACCGAGGTCATTCTTGTAATTAGACGCGACGTACAGGGCTTATTCGACCTGTCGCCAGCGTTCATCTTGGTCTTGCACATCCGAATGCATCGATAAACATGTAGACATTTCCGCCTGAAAAGCAGATCGTCGGTTATCGTCGAGAAGCAACTCCGCGGGGCGAGTAGCATTTCTGTTCAGACAACCATTAACCATGCACTGTGTGCGGTGGCTTTGTTGCTATCTCGTACTGGCAATCTCAAAGGGAAATAATGAAGGAGAAAAGAGTAAGAGGATAACGGCACACAGACGGCTGTTGACTGAGATCTAGTCGAGCAGTGCACGCTCAGAGCGATGCCTCCGTCAGCCTGACCACGAGCACTGGACACTGAATCACCCGACATGCTAAGATTGAAACGAGAATTGGAGATTGTATCCGGGCAGCGAAGTGTTAACACTGAATTGAGGTCTCGTATGCAGGTTTCGGAGACACAACACACGTCGATGTTAAAGGTTTCAAGAGTCCTAGCTGGGGAAGCCTATTGCCCCGTTTGGCAAAGTGTGCGGACGTTGCAAGCAGCAAAGTAAAGAGAATGCTTAGCTGGTCGGAGAATGGATTCTCTTTGTTCTCCTGTCTTTGATCTGCTACCGTTTCCGAGAGCTACAAGTTCACAGTCACGACTCAATGTGGCTACTTGTATGCATTTAGAATTGGAGCGTAAGGGACAAAGAGCGGAGAGATAAGGAGTGTTCCCCAATCCACAGTCACTCGAGGGTCAGGTTTTTGAGTCAAGGGCTCCCAAAGAAAAACTCCTACGGCGTGGGTAGCCGCGTAGTATGTTTCGCCCAGAAACCTCCAGCATCTTCCCTGCAAAGGGTATACGTCCTGCACCTTCAAAGTGCAAGATGTTGCAGGACTGGGTTGGTCCAACGCCAAGCCTTCCAGTGTCTGGGAAGACAACAAACGTGATAGACAAGTTCTGTTATCTGGGGAGCTGCATTTCACCCGGAGGTCGGATATCAAATGAAGTGTCCCTGCCCCTACAGAAGGCTCGTTTGGCATTTGCAAACCTGAGTCATCTGTGGCGTCGACATGACATCCGTTTACTTATCAAGGGTCGAGTATACGCTGCAGCAGTCAGGCCCGTGCTTCTCCATAGTTCATAGATATGGCCATTGTCCAGTCGACTGTGTAGGTAAACAACACCGGTGAAAGAGAACATCCCCGTCCAACTCCGGAATTAATTGCGAACGCCGAAGTTCCTTCGACATACACTGGGACGCGTGCGCTAGTGGAGGCATAGTAGACACTCATTATCCTCGAGAGTTTGACAGCAATACCGTCAGATTCTAGCACATTCCAAAGTCATTTGCAAATAATCGAGTCAAAAGCAGCCCGGAAATCAACGATGCAGGCTACTGTTGGCCGCTGAAACTTGTAGCGGTGTCTCAGTACTCGACGCAATGTGAAGATTTGGTCCGCACAACATCTGCCATGGCGGAAACTTCTTTGGTCCGGTCGGGTGCGGGCCTCTCAGTAGCAGTACGCTGAAAATCTTTGTATCGACGCCAGTTAAGCTGGTCCTCCGGTGGTTCTCGCACACTATTGTCTCCTTTCGTGGGAATCGGTAACAGAGTGGAAGCATCCCAGTCCGTTGGAAATTTCTCTCCTTCCCATATAGATCGGGAAAGCATGTGGAGCCTGTCTATCAGTCAAGACAAATAGGTCTTATACACTTCTGGTGGTATGCTGTCCTCTCTTGTGAGTTTTATATTTTTCAGTTTGTTGACGACCTTGGCGATTTCCGTCACATTTGGTGGCTCGAAGTTGACGTCGTACATCTCTACACTCGGGGAAGGTGGAAGTTCCGCCGTGTGATCCGAAGGTCGATTGAGAAGCCGGTCATAATACCCTACCCAACGTTCGATTTTTCTTCTCTGTTCGGGGGTGATCTGGCCTGCTACATCACGTAAGACGGATTCAGGCTTGCATCGCCCATTCGAAGCACTCCGAATGAGTCGAAATGATTTGCGGAAGTTACCAGTGCCGGAAGCGGTCTCCATCTTCTTTGCCGATTTGATCCGGTACCTCTTACGACCGGCTCCAGCAGAGCGCGAGGCCTTTCACTGTAGTCTTCGGCGTTCAGTGCTTTCCACTGCTCGAGCTCCCAGAGTGTTGGCTGATAGCTGTAAGGTGGTCTCTGAGATCAGTCTTTCGGACGTTTTCCGGTTTCCCCTAGCTTCTTCCAAGCAACCTCCTTGATCAGCTTTCATTGTTATTCCACGGAGGATCCATCCTTTTGCACGCTGGTTACAGTTGCCAGCCGGGCTTTGAATTTGAGATCGCTGTGGACATTGGTATTTCGAGGGCTGCGACATTGACTCGGCCCGGGGGTGAGACCTAGAGGCGCAGAGACATGAGTTTTAAGCACGCACGCAAAAGAACATGGTCTCTGCTATTCGTGCTTCCCGTTACTGCGCCGTGGTACGCTCGACGGTTCCCGACTGATGATGCCCAACGGGATCCCACCGGAATATGATCCGTATGGTGCGATGTGCGACCACTTGAGTACCAGGTTAATGAATTTCTTCTGGGGTGTTGGAAGCGAGTGTTGTAGATGACACCTGTTAGTATCGGCCAGATTCACTAGGCGGTTTTCATTCTTACAACGTTGGCCAAATCCATGCTCTCCTAAGACACGGCGAGTAGGCTCACCCGAGGGACTTGTTTGTGCATTCCAGTCACCGACGATGAAGAACACATCGCTGCTTGAAACACGATTAACTAGGTCTTGTAATTTGTCGTAGAAGTCACCTTTTGTATTTTCGGCCGCATTTGTTGGTGCATGGATAGCAATCACCGACATATTCTGGGAGAGCCCTTGAAGCGTACTACGACTAACCTCGAAGAAGTCTGTTCCCAAGAAATCAGGTTGCCGTTAGGAGATAGCAACTGAAACCACTGCATCCAGTGCCTGGTAAAGGTTTTCTGAACTAAGCTAAACTGGGTGTTCGAGGGTACATATTTAGCCTTTGCACATCCAAGCGCAACCTGCAAGGCAGCAGAGACAACGGCATTATTTGATGGCGGGTTGCATGCACCTCGTTACAGTGCAGTCAACAGACCTATGTAGTGTTCTAGAAAGGAAAACGCTAGCCAAGCAAAGGCCCACCACGCCCTCAGGCACTGCCGCTGCTCGTCCGCGGCCGCTGATTCAGTGATCCTAAGCCCGATATATTCACTACCAACAACCGGTTTCGTGGCCGTGCCCCTTTCGGCCACCTGGGGACGCGCACGGTAGCATACAGCTCTCCTCGAGATTAGTGGAACCCCGACTGGGCTGAGTGGATAAAGCACATCGCCCACGTAAACACGCTTCTGACGCACTAAATTTTCCAACTTGTCCAATAAAACCGCCAGCTAGCAGTTCTCTTTCAGAGCATTTGTTCATGCGAACGAGAGTAGCGAGTCCGTCATAGAACTCATCCTTCTGCGTGTCAGAGCTTTTTTATTACGTGCTTGTGCATGAGTGCAGTGGAAGGGGGTACATACCCCGTAGCCACGAAGGCCCACTGCACTATCAGGTATAACCGGCAACCAAACCGTGAGACTTGGAGTGGAGAACCACATAAGGCCCCAATAAATCAGGTGCGGTAACGATCCGGACGACAGTGAAATGCTGTCTACCACCAAAGTAACCGGTGGTGGCGGGGATTCGAACGTCGGACCTCCGAGGTGGTAATCGAACGCTCTAAACCACTCAACCACCACCGGAGCTGCAGTCTGTTGGGTCGTATGCTGAGATTACAAACGAACTTCACCCAGCACAGCTATCCTCCCGAACGCCAATTGACCCTTGGAGTCCTACAGCACATACACGACTAATAAACAGTATCCAGTCTAAAAGGGCAGCCTAATCCTTGTCAGTCAAGCCTACTCCTACATCGCGGAACAGGTAGTAGTTACGCGCATGGCGCTCATTCGCCGACCTATTTTCCTGACAGATCGACCAGTCAGCGTTGATTAAGATGAAGCGGTCAAGCGGGGTCAAATGACTTTAAATGTTGACACATGTTGACCCAAATTGTGCTGGCTGGGTAACGGTTCATGGCTTTTCTGCCAAGTAATTTGATACATAAGGTTCGCAACAAGCGATGTTAGCTTTATCAGAAAGAGCGACATTCGGCGATAGGAACGTTACGTTTTACTTGATTAATAATGGTGGTATATGATGCGAAGTAGAAATTTGTAAAATGCAAAATGAAAACCAACTAAAGAAAAATTACACGATACGATATACTGGCGAACGGATTAGGCTGGGTATCAAGGTTGTTTACTGGTAGTTTTCGATAGAAGTGACGAATGTCGGTTTCCATTAGGTCCGCTATGCTGAAGCGTCTGAACCACCAGGTTCATCATTGAAACATTCAAGTCGGAGGTATCGTCCCGTAACTTCAGATTGTTTTGAGATGAATAAATTGTGGCTAGTAGGGAACCCTCTCACAAAAAGACAGTCACAGGGATGGTTACGGTTAACGAATAAGCCGGAGCCCCGATCTAAGCCTTATTCATCTTGAATCCATGGTTAAATAGCCGAATCGAGAAAAATGAAACCGATCGTCATCACCATCATCATCGTACAGCGTTAAACAATAGGGCAAGCCCCACTGACCACTGCCTTTCTCACCATGTTGCACGCTGAATTAGAAAGTATGAATATACAAAATGGACAGGGACTGGACCTACAGGGGTGGGAAAAGGAAAGAACGTCCTAGTAGCCAACACACGGAATACACAGTCTGACTGTACAAACGCACATCGACCAGTTATTCTGATTCGACAGAAAGTGACAACACGATCGCCACTGCTCACGGTTCGCTGCCACATCCCTCAGTGTCTCCAGCCAACTGGTAGACGGATCTTTTGGACCCCAACCACGAAGACATGAAGCACCTACTTTTCCCAAGTTTGCTGTACATTTTCTCATTCCTCGCTGCCACGTCATCTGCTGACCTCCACGTGGTTTCTTCCACTCCCTAGGAGGGACGGAGAATAGGACACGATACGGTAAACGTGTGTTTGCCATACGTAACACGTCTCCCAACCAACAAAGTCTACTAAGCTGGATACGCTGTGACAAAACGTTCTCTTAATAAGTACCCAATACTCGCTTTCTCACCTTAGCATTGCTCACTCGGCTATTCCACCCAATCTTAGCGATACTACGTAAACATCGGTGGTCGAAAACCTCAAGACGACGAATATCTTCCACACGCAGACCCAAATTCTCGCAACCACACAACAAAACTGAACGCACTGCGGCACGGTATACACGACCTTTCAACCTCAGTGAAATATCAACTCGACGCCACAAGTGCTTCAGTCCAGCGTACGCCCCTCGAGCCTTCGATATACGCGTGCTCACCCCTACAACCGTACTCCCATTCGTCGTCATTCTGCTGCCGTGGTAGGTGAAGCGGTCGACAATTGCCAGCACCTCCCCATCAAGCGGCAAGCTCGGAATCGTTGATGTACAGTCTTGTAACATCACCTTGCACTTTGAAGGTGCAAAGCGCATGCCGAATGGAGCTACAGCTCTTGCGAGATTATCTAATGCACGTCGAACATATTCCGTGGATTCGAACAAACAAACAACGTCGTCCGCGTAATCTAGGTCACATAGCTTTTCATTATTCCCCAGTTTGACGCCTACATCCTGAATATTTTGCTGCGCACTGTCCATTACTTCGTCCATGACGAAGTTGAACAGGAATGGAGACATGGGACATCCCTGTCGAACACCACTGGTCGTTTCGAACCGACTGGATGGTTCACCGTAAACTCTAGCGCGGCCAGAAGTATGAGAATACAATGATCTCAGTAGGTTCAGGAACTTCTGTGGCATACCTTTTCGCTGAAGAATACTGAAAAGCGATGTTCAATCAACTGAATGGAAGGCACCTTTCAAGTCGAAGAAAGCCATTTTTGTCGGTCAGCGGTGCATGTGACGCGTTTCAAGTAGTCGGCGGGGAGCAAAATTCCGGTCGATTCATCCTCGACCTGGGCGGAATCCAGCCTGCTGTTCGCGGACATTCCTCTGGCAAGCCGGTGTAGGACAATGCAGCAAAATCGAAGCTAATACTTAGGTGACTATCGGGTTTAAGCTAATCCTATGATGGTTACTACAGTCATTGCGTATTCCCTTCTTGAAGATGAGAACAATCAACGACTCACTCCATATTAACGGAACACGCTCCTCGTTCCAAATGTCACGGAGCAAAGCGGTAAGTGATTTTATCAAAGCATCTCCACCCAGTTTGAAAAGAAATAGGGGAAGTTCGTCGAGACCGGCCGCTTTCCCACGCTTTAGTAATCGAGTGCATGACTCCACTTCCACTTCCGATGGGGGCTCAAGTGATACCACCCAAGGAGTCACAGTTGTTGACACGAGTAACTACACTAGCGTGCGGCCAGCTAAACTGATCCTTGAAGTATTCGGCCCAACGGTCGAGCGTTTGCTGTTTGCCATGGATGGGTTCTCCATTTCTATCGCAAATCGTTTCACTGACCTGGGTTCGCCGTCCACCGGTGTCACGAATAAGTTTGAACACTCTTTGATTGTTACCTGAGGCAGCTGCTATTTCCATTCTTTCGGCTACCTTGACCCACCAATTTTCGCGATCATTCTTAAGGCTTTTCGTAACTTTCTTCTGCAGATGTCTTCGTATCTTATTTATTTCTTTACAGTTCGAGAGCTGACGCTTTTGCTCCATTATACTCAGCGACTCTTGCGAGATCCAGTGTCTTTGATGGACATCGGATATGGGAACACAGGCAAAACCTGCTGCATCGTGCATCGCCTGTTTGATATGGGCCCAATGCTCATCTACATTACTCTTCGTTATAGATCCTAGCTCATGTGCCAACCTCTGTTCATAAAGGGTGCGTACTTCTGGATCACACAAACGTTGCACGGCTAACCGAGTTTGCGACGATTACCATGGAGCTGGAGAGATAATTGCATTAAAACTGATGCATGGTCCGACTCTACGTACATGGACCAGTAAGATCGACAGTTCTGAACAGAACTGTGCCACCTGTAGCTTACGGTGATATGATCAATCTGGCTTAGAGTGCCTCTATAGTTAGAGCGCCATGTCGCTGTGCGACGCGAACTGTGTCGGAAATTGGTGCTAGACAAGAACAATCGATTGTCTGCACAAAACTAGAGAAGCCTATCCCCGTTATCTGTACGCTCAGCGGGTAAAGCACAGTGCCCACCCAAACAAGCTTCTGACACACTAAGTTTGCCAACTTGTGCATTGAAGTCACCAGCTAGCACTACAATGTCAGAACCTTTACTGCTGCGAGCGAGGGTGGCGAGTTCATCATAGAACTCATCTTTCTGCAAGTCTGAGCTGCAGTCCGTTGGGGCGTACGCCGAGATCACAAACAAGTTGCGCTTCATGCAACTATCCTTTTGAACGCCGACTGACCTTTGGAGTCTCACAGCACATAAACGACTGTTATTCGGGATCCAGTCTATAAGAAGAGCCTCAGTCTTGTTAATCGAGGCTATTCCCACACCATCTTGACCCATAGCTCTAGCTGCTTCGCTCCTGAAGTGCGCAGAAAGTACCTCGATGAGATACCAGGAGCAGTTAGTTGAATTACACTGCTCGAATCCTGTATACGCGTTTCACTGAGGCAGCAGACATCAATCTTCAGAGCGTCTAATGTGAGGAATAGGCACGCCTGCTGACCGGCCTGCTTGAGTGTACGCACGTTGAAGGAGCCGAGATTCAGAAGCTGACGAGGCTTGAGAAAATGTGAGTTATCAGGCAGAGGATTATTCCCGATACTATTTGACAGTGAATCGTTGCGAGTATTGACCGTGTTGTCAGTGGGAGCGTTATAGATGGGTAGATGGGGCAAGGAGGGGTTGTTAAGGACAGAAGACAAAGGCTGAATAAAAGAGAGGGAACTCTGAGAAGTAACACACTTATCACCACCCACCCCACTCGACGCAATGGGCAGCGCGGTCCTGATTAGCCTGCGAGACGACCGATGCAGTATGGAATTCTTTGTATTCGTGCAGTTCATGGGAGATGTTGGACGGGTACTGCTAGGGTGTCCAGCCACAAAGCAGGAGAACGATTAGGGTCTTCATCCAAAGCCTTTAGTTCTAACAGGAACCTATCCGCAAGGCAGCGGGATGGCTTAGTGGAAGCCCATTTGCTTGGAACAGTTATTCTTCCGCTAGCTTCGCCGATTGAGTTGCCAGCCCAAATCGACCCCGGACCTGGAGGACCAGGGGACTGGACTTTGTCTCACCTCTACCCATTGACCTTTCAAGTATGATTGCATCTCCGGCCTAATGAAGACATCCTGTATAGCTGTTCGGGTCATAGAGGCGCGCAAGCCACCACACTACGTCAAGCTGCAGTCTCGTCGTGATGTTTTACATTTCCGAAACACGTACACAAGATTCACTTCCATTGACAACACTTCCCTCCCCAGCTTGTGCTCTGCCGACGTATTGGTTGCTGATGACAGTTTCAGTTCTCAGTTTGAAGGCATTGAAAAGACGGAGCCGCATATAGAAGGCCGATTTGGTCTTCCAGTTGGTCGAACCGATAACAGTGACCGACTCATCCAACTATGTCCGGGCCGTAGACTATTCCTACCAAGTACAAATTTTGCGCACAAAAAGTAACACCGACCAACCTGGCGTCCTACACATCCACATCATTGGACTCAGATCGGCCATATTGCTCTCGGTCACCGCTGGCACGGATCGATTCAACTCGATTATTTTTGGTGCACCTCAGTGGACGCTGGTCACGCTCTTGTCCGCTCACGTTATAGACTAAGTCTCGTCGATGGCCACCCTTTGCATCTGCTACTGGAAGATAACCATAGATCTGCTTTTCCCGCGGAATTTCCCACCATGTTATTGATGCAGTGAAAAGCATAGGATCTGGAAGAGCGATGGATAGAGATCCAGCGGGCTCTGTTTAAGGCTGCAAACACTGCCCGAAGTCCAGATACCAAATACACATAGAAACTATGGATACCGGCATCCTCAGCTGCGCTGTTAGATGTGCGCAAATCGACTCTTTCGGATTCCAGATATGATGAGGCACAGAAATGGCTTCAACGCCAGTTGATTTGGAGCCGGGGAAATGATTGTGAGCGGTGCTGTAAGGAGTTGGAAAAAGCTGCAGCGATCGACAACAGCCGCTTTTTTTCTGTCTAGTTACAAATCCCAGTCCACGAAAGCCAGGCGCTAGCGAACTGATCAAGAAGGCGAACGGCTCACTGATTCAGGCTCACGGGCAACGTCTAAATCCTTGGGTGGAACAGTTTGACTGGCCTTCATCAATAGGTGCGCTAACTAGCATGGTGTTTAGAGTTCTAGATGCAGATACTAGCCCTCCGTCAGAAATGGGGGTTCTCCGTGAGAAAAGCTACCCTAAACAATATAAGACTGCTAGACCAGATGGGTTGTCTCTCTGTTTTCGAAGATGGTGGCGCAGCATTTTCACTGGAGTTGACGAAGCCGCTGGATTGGATATGGGCGAAGAAACAAATTCCGACTAGTTGATGTGAATCGGTGATCGTGCCGATTTATGAGAAACGATACAGGTCCTCCTTCGAGAACCACAAAGGAATAAGTCTGGTTAGCATCGCATCTAACTGCTCACTAGTATCGTTCTTTGTTGATTACCTAACGGTCGCACAAGTATCAGGCTAGGATTAGACCTGATCGAGGCTGTGTTGTTCACATCCTCACTCTTCGACAAACTTTAGAACATAGACACACTTTCCGTAGGGGCATCATTTCTGTTTCTCTTGACCTGAAAGCGGCCTTCGACTCGGTCATTCACAACGCTCTGGCATTGCATATTCTTGAAGGCTGTATCACAGAAATTCATTCCCATCATAAAGACCCTGTATATAAGTAACCGGATTAAGTTCGGTCTTGCGGTGATCTTTCGCTCGAGTTCACCAGGAAAAGTGGTGTACGTCAGGGTTGCCCCTTTCTTCTTTTATCTTTTACTTCGTGATTGTCGCTGATCTAGAGGCCGACCTTTTGTCAGATGAGA
This sequence comes from Fasciola hepatica, assembly GCA_948099385.1. Classification (NCBI taxonomy): domain Eukaryota; kingdom Metazoa; phylum Platyhelminthes; class Trematoda; order Plagiorchiida; family Fasciolidae; genus Fasciola; species Fasciola hepatica. The sequence goes on along the minus strand of CANUEZ040000060.1, from coordinate 1,935,295 downwards.
ATAGTAGCATTGAACCTTTCCTGTGTGAAAAAGTGTCAGACCTTGAACATGCGGATGAAATAGTTCTCCCAAGTGGAGACCCAGATGGGGTGCAAGCTTTCCTGGACAGGTTGAATGACTGCGTAGCAATATTTGGTATGCGTTTTGCACCGTCAAAGTGCAAGCTGTTGTTGCAAGACTGGGCTTGTTCAACACCAAACGTCGCAGTGTCTGGGATACCGTAGACCAGGTAGACAAGTTCTGTTACTGGGCAGCTGCGTTTCACTCGGAGGTTTTCGGTAGCTAAGAGTAGTAGCACCTTTGATTTGCATACTGTCGTGCCCCTTAAAGGATCTTCCATCTTCTTGGTCTCCATCATTCACCCAACTCTCACCTGTGGCTCCATGAAGCTAAAGCCACGCCTTGGCAAGCGGACCAAACCAGGTTGGAGGGTAGCCGAGGCCCAAAATCCTCGGTAAGACGGTGTTTAGCATACGAAGACGGCTGCTCCTGAATGGGCGGACGATGTTTACTGTTTAATCCAACAGCCAAAAAGAAAACTCCAACCAACAGGGTCGCATGTGCCCCTGGATCATGGTCACCTACCGAATGGCGAACGAGCTCCTAGAGAACCACCGGCATTACGTTGGACATCCCGAACTGGTAAACAACCATCTAAAAGTGTTTGAACCGCTCAATTGGTCACCAGCTCCCGACACGACCCTCCTGTTATCCGACAGGTAGCACTTGGTTGTTCGCGAGGTAGAGCATTTAAATGTCTCAGTATGGTCGGGTTGGGTTTCGCAGGCTCCGATTTGGCTGCTCGTACTAAACACATCTCGAAATGCTCCCAAATGACTGTGCGTCCGTTACAGTCTCTGCTGAGGAAGTACTACTCACTGCCTTCCCACTAGAGAGGGCGAAAGCGAATGCCCGGCGCTTTCCACCGGGTTGACTGACTAATAGTCAGTCTAGGGGAGCTGACTTAACCGTTATTCCAAACCCACCATGGGTGGAGTATGTAGCGTACAACAGTATACTCACCGGCATCTGTGGCGGGGGGGGGGGTTCACTGGGCATCCAGGATGTTTGGCCTCATCCGAAGGGCAGATGAACTGAGCATTCAGTCACCGGCTCCCAGAAGTTTGCAGAAGGGGCGTGTGAACCATACAATAAGCTACCGGCTCATCTGGCTCAATCCTGCTGCCTTGTAGAACGCGCTTGGTTGCGCAAAAGCCAGAGGTGCATCTTCGAACAAAAATGCCCACTCCTGACTAGGCGAACGAGTAGTACAGTAGCCCGCAACGCAAACAACCATAACAGACTCTACCACTGTGATTAACTGCTCTTCCTTGCGTACAAACGAACACTCTCCTACATCGTACCAAACTTGTTCTCCCATTCTCACTCCCTTCCCACTTTCTGTTCCATTTTCACATCCCACGGGTTCTTTGGTTGATTGTGCCTGCTGCAGCGCCACTGATGGAAATCCTGGCGATGTTCTCTGTTGTCCTTCTTCGACTAGCTTCCGAGTCTCACCGAACTCGCTACCACCAGCCGATGCCCTGATCCGTCCTCGATGCCCGTTCAAACTAGCCGCGTTCAACGTGTGAACCTTGATGCGCACAGAACAAAAGACGGATTCAGCTCGTATGCTTGAATCCCTTACCATTCAAGAGACTCGCATTCAAGACTCCAATTCCATAATCCGATTGACGCCTCATCTAATCGTCCCGTGAAGTTTCCCTTACGCCTTTCTGGGGACACTGAGGCTGCGGCTTCTGGTCTTGCTGGTGTTAGTATTGCTCTCAGTGAAAGAACTGAAGCGGCGCTGCCAGACTGGGTTCCAACTGACAGTTGTTTATGCGCAGTGAGACTGGGGGATTCGTGCAAAGTGAGCAGTTGCCGCTTCGATAGACGCAATTCGTTTGCCGCTTCGGCGTATGTACCCACCGATTGTAGCCCAGATGCAATCAAAGATAACCTACCAAAAGCTCCACCTCTTACGTGAAGCAAGCTGAGTTGATATCCTGATTTTGGTAAGAAATCTGAATGCTACAGTTGGTCGGCAGTCATCGAATGAGGCACATCTAGGAGGCCCTTTTAGACCAGATTCCCGTCGTTCGTAAAATGGGGAATGATTGCTGGCCCTGTGCTCAGACCATCGCCTGTTCCTCGTCAGCATAAACTTCAGACGTTCTGATCGCCGGAACGCCACTGGGTGTCCGCCCTCTTTGAGTCAACAGTGGGCCTAGATCGACCACATCTCTGTAAGCCACAAGTGGTTGGGGTGCATACAAGATTTTCCTCGTACTGGAGCACCGCCCTTAATTCTAACCACGCATTAGTTTGCTCTGAGCTATCCCTGTGTTTCGGCGGGCGCCCAAAACGCATGCTGCAACGAGAGTTAGACAAGAAAAGACAGGAAGATGCTTTGTGCACCCCTGGGGGTGAATTTTCAGCTTTCATATGACCAAGTAATACATTCTCAAAGTCGGGAAAAACAGTTATTGCGAAAGTATTGGGTTCTGATAAGTTACTAGTTCAATCGATCTTTCACACGCCATATTACAGTTTCGAGGTCGTTTAAAAACCTTGCCAGGTACAGAACAGTGGGACTGCCGTATGCTCGGGCGCGTGCATGAAGGTATATATATTTGGAACGTGTGACAGAAGAGGGGACGCATTTAATTAGATGTTCGTGATATGGTGAGTAGAATCTGGGTATTTTTATGGAAAGCTTATGGCAAGTTGAGAAATGACGAACCGAGTGAATTGTTGTCTGGGTATGCAACCGTAAGAAGATCAGAACTCGATTGCAAACTGATCTTAAGAAAGGTCACCCGCGGTAACCGGAACGTCAGATGACTACCGTCTCTTCCGATAACGCTGTTACCGAACAATAAATACTTACCTTTAGACAACACACTTGGAAAAACGACAGGAGAAGCGTAGACCTAGTGAGGTAGAACACATGAAAATATAAGACGTTTGATGAGGTGTTTCGGTGCTGAGTGTAATTTGAGACGCGATACGTAAAAAGACAAATGTCTGACCTTTGTAAAAATGTGGCTTACATGCCGTAATCAGGTAAGGTTTCAGCCCAGTATCACCAAGGTACTTTACTAAGTCTTGGTGATTCAGTTGTTTTCCATTAATTGATCATAAAGTGCAGGAGTCAGTTAAATCGGAGTACACATAGCCTCTCATAGGGGGAAGAAAGAATATCTGCACATTTGAGGGGATTAATAGCCAAGTTATATATAACGGACCATTCGAAAAGTTCTGTGATGTCACTTTGAGTGGTCGGAAAAGCCACCGAGATATGACGAGCCGAAAATGACATCATCAGCGTACTTGCTAAGGAGGCTGTTGTCATCTGTGGAGATGGGAGATACGTGGGCTAAAAACAGAAACCGCGATAATATAGCACGTTGAGGGACACCAAGGGTAGAAGTAACAAGAGAAGAGTTGGTGCCATTGTGATAGGTGAACTGCTGATGGTTACGGAAATAATCGCTCATCAGAGAAATGAGAGGAAGGCTCAACGCCTAAATTGGAGAGAAAAGAGAGCAGCTCATTCCTATCGACACAACCGAAGGCGTCACTGTAGTCTAGGAAGCGAATTCTAACTGCTTTGCCCTTTTTATCAGATGAAGAGAAAATGTAATGTACCAGGGTGACAGGAGCATCAAGGGTGAACCGTGAAAATCGATGAGCAAACTGACGGGGGTCTAAAACATTGAGGGAAGACTCCACATGTGGGAGAACTAACTTTTCAAAAACTTTCGAAGCAACTGAGGTGAAAACAATGGGACGGAATTTGGAAGAATCCTTGTGATGGCAGCAAACCTCCAGCAGTCGAAGATTTTTCTGTCTTCCAGACAGTGATTGTAAAGTTCGGATAAAATAGGCGAGAGAATGGCCGCCCACTCCTTGAGGACTATAATGTTGAAGTCATCAGGATCAGAGGATTTCCTAGAATTTAGAAGGGCCGGTTATTTATAAACATCAGAGACGGAAATACGAAACGGAGGTACGTGTGAGGGTTAATATTCGGAAAATATGGAAATGGAAGATCCAGCTTTCTCACTGAATGATGGATTCAAATCTTCAATATCTACAGCAGCAGACATGTGGCTGGACACCCTAGCAGTACCCGTCCAACATCTCCCATGAACTGCACGAATACAAAGAATTCCATACTGCATCGGTCGTCGCGCAGGATAATCAGGACCGCGCTGCCCATTGCGTCGAGTGGGGTGGGTGGTGATAAGTGTGCTACTTCTCAGAGTTCCCTCTCTTTTATTCAGCCTTTGTCTTCTGTCATTAACCACCCCTCCCTGCCCCATCTACCCATCTATAATGCTCCCACTGACAACACGGTCGATACTCGCAACGATTCACTGTCAAATAGTATCGGGAATAATCCTCTGCCTGATAACTCACATTTTCTCAAGCCTCGTCAGCTTCTGAATCTCGGCTCCTTCAACGTGCGTACACTCAAGCAGGCCGGTCAGCAGGCGTGCCTATTCCTCACATTAGACGCTCTGAAGATTGATGTCTGCTGCCTCAGTGAAACGCGTATACAGGATTCGAGCAGTGTAATTCAACCAACTGCTCCTGGTATCTCATCGAGGTACTTTCTGCGCACTTCAGGAGCGAAGCAGCTAGAGCTATGGGTCAAGATGGTGTGGGAATAGCCTCGATTAACAAGACTGAGGCTCTTCTTATAGACTGGATCCCGAATAACAGTCGTTTATGTGCTGTGAGACTCCAAAGGTCAGTCGGCGTTCAAAAGGATAGTTGCATGAAGCGCAACTTGTTTGTGATCTCGGCGTACGCCCCAACGGACTGCAGCTCAGACTTGCAGAAAGATGAGTTCTATGATGAACTCGCCACCCTCGCTCGCAGCAGTAAAGGTTCTGACATTGTAGTGCTAGCTGGTGACTTCAATGCACAAGTTGGCAAACTTAGTGTGTCAGAAGCTTGTTTGGGTGGGCACTGTGCTTTACCCGCTGAGCGTACAGATAACGGGGATAGGCTTCTCTAGTTTTGTGCAGACAATCGATTGTTCTTGTCTAGCACCAATTTCCGACACAGTTCGCGTCGCACAGCGACATGGCGCTCTAACTATAGAGGCACTCTAAGCCAGATTGATCATATCACCGTAAGCTACAGGTGGCACAGTTCTGTTCAGAACTGTCGATCTTACTGGTCCATGTACGTAGAGTCGGACCATGCATCAGTTTTAATGCAATTATCTCTCCAGCTCCATGGTAATCGTCGCAAACTCGGTTAGCCGTGCAACGTTTGTGTGATCCAGAAGTACGCACCCTTTATGAACAGAGGTTGGCACATGAGCTAGGATCTACAACGAAGAGTAATGTAGATGAGCATTGGGCCCATATCAAACAGGCGATGCACGATGCAGCAGGTTTTGCCTGTGTTCCCATATCCGATGTCCATCAAAGACACTGGATCTCGCAAGAGTCGCTGAGTATAATGGAGCAAAAGCGTCAGCTCTCGAACTGTAAAGAAATAAATAAGATACGAAGACATCTGCAGAAGAAAGTTACGAAAAGCCTTAAGAATGATCGCGAAAATTGGTGGGTCAAGGTAGCCGAAAGAATGGAAATAGCAGCTGCCTCAGGTAACAATCAAAGAGTGTTCAAACTTATTCGTGACACCGGTGGACGGCGAACCCAGGTCAGTGAAACGATTTGCGATAGAAATGGAGAACCCATCCATGGCAAACAGCAAACGCTCGACCGTTGGGCCGAATACTTCAAGGATCAGTTTAGCTGGCCGCACGCTAGTGTAGTTACTCGTGTCAACAACTGTGACTCCTTGGGTGGTATCACTTGAGCCCCCATCGGAAGTGGAAGTGGAGTCATGCACTCGATTACTAAAGCGTGGGAAAGCGGCCGGTCTCGACGAACTTCCCCTATTTCTTTTCAAACTGGGTGGAGATGCTTTGATAAAATCACTTACCGCTTTGCTCCGTGACATTTGGAACGAGGAGCGTGTTCCGTTAATATGGAGTGAGTCGTTGATTGTTCTCATCTTCAAGAAGGGAATACGCAATGACTGTAGTAACCATCATAGGATTAGCTTAAACCCGATAGTCACCTAAGTATTAGCTTCGATTTTGCTGCATTGTCCTACACCGGCTTGCCAGAGGAATGTCCGCGAACAGCAGGCTGGATTCCGCCCAGGTCGAGGATGAATCGACCGGAATTTTGCTCCCCGCCGACTACTTGAAACGCGTCACATGCACCGCTGACCGACAAAAATGGCTTTCTTCGACTTGAAAGGTGCCTTCCATTCAGTTGATTGAACATCGCTTTTCAGTATTCTTCAGCGAAAAGGTATGCCACAGAAGTTCCTGAACCTACTGAGATCATTGTATTCTCATACTTCTGGCCGCGCTAGAGTTTACGGTGAACCATCCAGTCGGTTCGAAACGACCAGTGGTGTTCGACAGGGATGTCCCATGTCTCCATTCCTGTTCAACTTCGTCATGGACGAAGTAATGGACAGTGCGCAGCAAAATATTCAGGATGTAGGCGTCAAACTGGGGAATAATGAAAAGCTATGTGACCTAGATTACGCGGACGACGTTGTTTGTTTGTTCGAATCCACGGAATATGTTCGACGTGCATTAGATAATCTCGCAAGAGCTGTAGCTCCATTCGGCATGCGCTTTGCACCTTCAAAGTGCAAGGTGATGTTACAAGACTGTACATCAACGATTCCGAGCTTGCCGCTTGATGGGGAGGTGCTGGCAATTGTCGACCGCTTCACCTACCACGGCAGCAAAATGACGACGGATGGGAGCACAGTAGTAGAGGTGAGTACGCGGATATCCAAAGCTCGAGGGGCGTACGCTGGACTGAAGCACTTGTGGCGCCGATCCGATATTTCACTGAGGTTGAAAGGTCGTGTATACCGTGCCGCAGTGCGTTCAGTTTTGTTGTGTGGTTGCGAGAATTTGGGTCTGCGTGTGGAAGATATTCGTCGTCTTGAGGTTTTCGACCACCGATGTTTACGTAGTATCGCTAAGATTGGGTGGAATAGCCGAGTGAGCAATGCTAAGGTGAGAAAGCGAGTATTGGGCACTAATTCGGAGAACGTTTTGTCACAGCGTATCCAGCTTAGTAGACTTTGTTGGTTGGGAGACGTGTTACGTATGGTAAAAACACACGTTTACCGTATCGTGTCCTATTCTCCGTTCCTCCTAGGGAGTGGAAGAAACACATGGAGGTCAACAGATGACGTGGCAGCGAGGAATGAAAAAATGTACAGCAAACTTAGGAAAAGTAGGTGTTTCACGTCTTCGTGGTTGGGGTCCAAAAGATCCGTCTACCAGTTGGCTGAAAACACTGAAGGAAATGGCTGCGAACCGTGAACAGTGGCGATCGTGTTGTCACTTTCTGTCGAATCAGAATGACTGATCCATGTGCGTTTGTACAGTTGGACTGTGTATTCCGTGTGTTGGCTACTAGGACGTTCTTTCCTTTTCCCACCCCTGTAGGTCCAGTCCCTGTCCATTTTGTATATTCATACTTTCTAATTCAGCGTGCAACATGGTGAGAAATGCAGTGGTCAGTGGGGCTTGCCCTATTGTTTAACGCTGTACGATGATGATAATGATGATGAGACTTGCGTACAGCGAAACCTCCACGTAAATCTTTTAGCAGCCTCCATGTCTCCATGGTTTTTAGGTCCCAAGAGGGTGCGTGTATGTATGTAATTCATTCTGGATAGTTCAGTCTTGATTGATTTCGTCAAGATCTTCACCTTGTTATAATCCCTTCGTTCGAAAGCATATCCTTTTCGGCGACGAAGTCGTTTGCGGCGAGGTGGTGAAAATGATCGGGGCAAATGTAAAGAGTCTCGATGGGACAGCAGAGGTTAAATCAAAAAACTAAGATAATTGAAAAGATCATCCCACGCCACAGATTGCGATAAGCTGTTAGATCCATCTCGATTATCCGTCTTCCAAAACGCGCTAGTTGATTAGCTAGTTGTAGCCCAACCTGATAACATAAACTAGCACTGGCCTAGTATGTTGCGACCTGTCTTGTCGTACCACAAGACCCCAGATTTCCGCTGAATCTCTGCACCTTCTGGACACACGCCAGTCGATTCCGACTGGAAACGAGTACAACCCAGCACGCCTCGAAACGAGACATGCACTTAACGCGAGTTGTCGTAGGTACCACGAAACCTGGTAGTCGCAGCCCGCATCAGAGATGGAACATGCTGCCGCCATGGGAAATTTCCCCACGCTGTTCTCATCCGAGTTACCGGTAGGAAGCTATTAGGTGTAAGTAAACAATTTGTGAGGCTGACGGTTCGCCAATTCATAATCAGAAGCGGCGTCCCCATCACTAGGCGCAAAACTTTTAGACACAATTTAGCTGGCCCCCAGTGTTGGCCTTTCCTATAGCTCATCCGGCACACGTCCAGTGATGCGTTTCGACAGATTCATCTACCAAGGCGGAGATCGGTATGGAGACCAAAGTCTAAGGACGTCAAAATCGCCGGGCTCCAATGGCATTCCCCTAGCCTTACTTAAATATAGCGGGGTGCGGCTCGTTAAAGGACTCCATTTTTTGTTCTCGAAGGTTTGGAATTCTGAGCAAGTCCCGTCCTTGTGGGGGGAATCGATTGTTGTTCTCATCTTTAAGAAAGGCTCCCGCAGTGACTGCGCTAACCATAGGGATGTAAGCTTTATCCCAATAGCGCCGAAGCTGCTCGCAGGTTGTACCAAACACGTGAGGAGCAAACTGGGTTTCGCGCCGGTCGTGGATGTGCCGATCGAAGCTTCATCCTCCGACAAATGTCAGAGCACCGTCACATTTTTCAAAGATCGACAGTCATCGTGTTCCTGAACATCCGCGCGGCCTTCGACTCCATCGATAGGACTGCTTTGTGGAGTTGCTTGCTGAGAAATAAAGTACCCGAGAAGTACGTATCAGTTTTCAAATAGTTGTATCATCACACCTCAAGTCGGGTAAGGGCCTACGGCTTGCTATCGCCCCCTTTTATCGTCTCCAGTGGAGTTCGACAAGGTTGCCCTTTATCCCCATTTCTCTGAGTTTGCTATGGAGGATGTTATGCGGAATGCTCTGTCTGGTATTCCAAACAGTGGAGTTGAACTCCTCCCATGGAACAAAGTTTTCGACTTGGAATATTCTGATGATATCGCCTTGGCACACGCAATGCAACATGCTTTGAACCGCTTGGCGATTGAGTTATTCAGACATGGAATGCACTTTGGGCCTTCCAAGTGCAAAGCGCTTTTGCAAGATTGGCAGGAGCTTGTGCTCGCCCTCACCCTTTGCGGTGATCAGCTAGATTTAGTCGCAACTTTGATTACTTTGGGACTGTGAAAACACCTGAAGGAGGTGTTGAGAAGATCAATTTATGCATGGCGAGAGCTAGAACAGCTTTCGCAAACATGCGACGCGTATGGGGTCGCCGTGACATCTAACTTCCTATTAGGGGACGGGTGTACGTCGCTGCGGTTCGTAGTGTTTTACTCTACCGTTGCAAGGCCTGGCCGCTTAGCGTTGAGGATACTCAACGTCTTTCCGTGTTCGAAAACCGGTGTCTCCGAAGCATTGCTCGCATCTGGTGGGAGCATCGAGTGAGAAATGACGAAGTGCGTCGTCGTGTGTTAGGCGCGGATAGCCGCCCTTTTAACGAAGTGATCGTTCTACATCGCCTCCGGTGGTTCGTCCATGTCTGACGAATGCCTGCCCATCGTCTACCTTTCCGTGCTCTATTCGCACGTGCTGGGCAAGGCTGAAAGAAGCGACGCGGCGGTCAGGCCATGACTTGGTGTAGAGGTCTAAAAAATCTGGCATCGGCGTTGACTTCGGTTGGAGCTTACCGCTTCCGGGGTTGGGGCCCAAGGGATGAGGATTGACGTTGAGGGATATGACTCAGAATAGAAGTCAGCGGCACGAATGTTGTGCGGTCTGTCTGTCGGACTCTCGTGCCCCATAACCACAAAAATTTCATTCCGACATGCAAATGGACAAATAAAAAATATCAAAAAAGTATTCGGTAAAGAGCCCCCTCCGCCAAAAAGAATCAACATCCCCCCCTCCCACTCACGGTCCATTTACTGTATTATACTCATTTTCCCCTATATACATGACTGTTGATGAAACGTTTGCGATCTGAACGCCAAGCTCGGCGATCAGAACGGCATGGCAGACATTGCATGTCTCCGGGATTTGCCTGCCTAATTCTGACACACGGATTATAAAAATTTCCGGAATAAACGACTGCTGCCAACTTTACCACAGCGAATCTACTGACAACTCCGGTCTCCACAGCGTCGCGATCGCTGTCAGCAGCAGGGTTAATCAGGGATTGCTTCCATGGAACCCCATATCCCCTCGAAATCCTGTAGCTCGTTTTCGTCCCTTGTTTCTAAGCAATCTACGCCCCAACATTTACATCCGAAGGAACAGCGAAAAAGTAATTCTACGGCAGGTTGTAGGATGTGGTCGGCGGTGTTCTGAGCCAAAATATGCCTATCAGTGCCTTGGTATGGTCGAAGATGGGTGTCCCAGGCTTCGAAATGGCTACTGGCCCTAAATGCCCTTCAAAATGCTCCCAAATAGCCTTGTGCCTGTCACAGCCTCTGCTGAGGAAGTCCTACTCACTACCTCCTCATGGCGGGTGTTTTCACAAAAGTAAGAGGACGAAAGTGAACGCCCGGCGCTTTCCACCGGGCCGGCTGACTAAACCCTGATTCCAAACCAACCAAAAGTGGCGTATGAGGCGTGATACTCTACTCACCGGTATCTGCGACGGAGAGGTGTACCGGAAACCCATGATGTTTGTCCTCATTTAAAGGGCGCACGAAATAAACAACTGGTCAGAGGTTCCCAGAGGACCGCGAGACACTCATATCGTCCCGGTGCATTGTAGGTTAGACGTTCTGATCAAAGGCTCGGGGTATATATATATACATATATATATATATATATATATATATATATATATATGTATATATATATATATATATATATATATATATATATATATATATATATATATATATATATTATTGCGTAGAGTAACGAAACAGTGTCTGCCTCCGAAGCTTGCCAAATCTGTCGCAGCGATTGAGATTCCGCAGCGTCATCTTTTTATGTACCAATCATGCCAATTGAAAACCGGTGCCTAGATGTAAGTCTCAGAGCCCCCGTATTCATGGGCTCATTTAATGCGATGATATCAATAAATACTTCAATGATCTTTTGCTGCCCGGGCGATCATTGATGAAAGGAAAGCCGTCTGTCTCTAGGAACGGCTTACTTTCTGATAACGTCCCCTTTTGCCACATCCTTTGCAAACAGCCCTTTTGGTAGTGCACAGCAAACTCCCATGCTCAGGGCAATGCGGACCCCAGCCTGACCACGAGCACTGCAAACCGTGGATAAGGAAACGAGGGACGTCGTATCTCGAGTGTGAACTACAATCACGGAAAATGGGATCTTGCGTGCACGTTTCGGGGACAGCAGATTCCCGCAGTCTCTGGTTGCTTCCCCCCCCCCCCCCCCCCCTTGTTCGCCCTCTCCCAGAGGTTGTGCTTTTTCGTAAGGGACTGTTTACATTTGTTTTGAAAGTTTCAAGAGTTCTAGCGAGGACAGCCCGTTGCTGTACCTGATATAACGTGCGAACGTAAAAAGCATCCGAGGGAAGTGAATATGTAGACTTGAGAAATGCGTTTGATTCATGTCCTGCCGCCTTCTTCAGAGCCGCAATAACCCACGGCATTTTGCGTCGATCCTGAATTGAAAGACGGAACCTAACATATGTCCCAACTACAGTAACCCGTTTGGATCGAGCGCTTGCTTCATTGATCGACATCCAGTTTCTAACACCATATGTCTAATCTCAGCATTACTGATACACTGTCCTCACCACATTCGAGCAATACTGTGAAGATATCAATGTTTAGACACCGACAGTCTACGTATAATCTACCAATATCGACCCTGTCTGAGCCGTGTAGAAGGACGAACCTAATTACGGCAGTGTACACTCAACTCATGGTGGATAAAGGTATCACACGGGTGCCACAGGTGGTTGTAATTGACAAAAGCTCAACGCGCCTCCTGTATGCTTGACGTCGCTTTATCCGACCACCTAGTGACAAGTAATTGCCTATCGTGACATTTCGGAATGGTAACCGCCAGTGCTACAAAAACAATCGTTGTCCAAGTAGGAAGCAAAGCCGAACGTTTTACTGCATAGTCGTAGGTTAAGTGTAGGTGCACCATCAGTGAAATAACTCAGTTTTATCTCCTACCATACAGCGTAATAGGCTATACTGCGCTGGAATAGCGACACTCACGTTTTGTCCGGGTAGCGTGGAATTACACCTGTCCAGACCCCTTTATTCGCTGGGACCGGTGCTGATCCATTGGCATAAGTGTCTGTAACATCTCGGAGGTACGAGGTTCGAACCCCGCCATCACCCACCGCCAGTCACTTCAGTGATGGGAAGCAGTCCGCTTTCATCAGGTTCATCACCAAACCTGATCTATTATAGTTCTCCACTGAGAGTCCTGGGTTTTGTGAACATGAAGCACGTCCCTCTCGCTGCAGCTATACGTAAGTATGGGATGGAAGTAAAGGACTTTCTCGCAAGACCTGAGCCCGAAAAAATCTGCCTCCAATTTCCACACTCAATATTCTTTTTGTCGTTTGATTTTAGTATATATTCCGAATGAATCACGAATCCTCGTCTTGGTGATCCGCAGTCCAGTATGTCCTCCGGAAGCATTTCAACCAGCGACTCGAACGAGTTCGAGGTAGAAGAACTGGTTGATGTGCGTCATGTTAACGGGAAACCGGAATACTTCATCAAATGGAAAGGACACCCTCCGTAAGTCATCTGCAACCCAGTATGTATGTGCTTTTCCAGAGAAATGAACACATGGGAGCCATACTCTAATTTAAACTGTCCGTCGCTCCTAAAGAAATTCCTCGCTCAAAGAAGTTTCTCCCGACAAGTTACTGTGGAAGTGGTGAGTTTGCAGCCGCTCAGGTTATGATCCTGATTCCCAAGCCCGACAACGACGAACCGTACGGTTTTGACAGGGGACTAGCCCCAGACTTTATTTCAATGGTCACCAAAAAAGATGATGAGCTTTACTTCCTGATCAAATGGTATGTTACGAATGCACCCGATTATGTCTTTGTGCAGGAAAGGCCGTCAAGAATGCGACGTTGTTCCGGCTGCACAGGCGAACACACGATGTCCACAACTAGTCATCAGATTTTACGAGAGTATTTTACACTTCAAATGACCGTACATTTTCCTTATTTTGTACCAGATGTTTTCATCAGAACAATAACCATGTCATACATCATTGTATTTATCGTGTATACGTTCATTTAGAGGGAGGGAGTCGCGATCGAGGCGATGATTCGGAGAATTAATGGCACTGTACAAATTACAAGCGAGCAATATATGTTCATCAGTAATTGCCTAGAAAGCACAGCCTGTATTTTCGGACAAAGCGCGGATCCCAGTGTCCAGTTTAGAATATCACAGGAAAATTAGATCGGGGGCTGCGTTTGATTGAACTGTACTATAAGGTCTTCCTGTCCTTGCTTGCGCATGTCTTCATATAGTTCTCCGTTTATCTGAGCAATTCGACGTGCCTGTCAAGAAGAAAACATCAAAATCAAAAACACGATAAGGAGGAAATACACCCCGCTCACGCTAGCTGTATTACTTTCTGGGTATTTGTCAGTGTTGATTAGTGTTAACAGGTCTACACGAATCAATCGTAAGGGTGCAGTGACAATCACTGTTCGGCAGTGACGATGCTCAATTGAGCTGTTTGTCGCTGCTGCAGCTCCAACCTCGCGTTACCGACATTCAGTCTCTTCCACGACAACAACTACAGTCACACTACGTGTCAAATACACTTGTAAGCCATCGCGGGGATATAATTAAATCACATGTAAAAGGCGCACGGGCACGTTGCCCGAAAAACACAATGCTATAGTTGGAATCCTGCCTACCTGAAAACAGCACACAAGAAGATAGATTTTCATCATAAAAAAACAACGACGGATGCATGGAGGCACATACCATTTCGATTTCCGCATGGCTCATTGTGGGAGCGTCGATGAGGGCGGCAGGGTTACCAAAGGCGCGTGGAAGAATAAGGGGTAGAGCAGGGGGTCCGAGGGGTCTATTTGCCACATTCTCGCTGCAGTCGGAAAGCATGCAAAATAGTGAATGGGTGAAGTCGGAGGAATAGTCCTTTCGTAAAACGTAGCAATTTGATCAGTGCTGGTTGCCGTTTTGAGGCTGGCGTACTTGTAGAATACTATATCATGCATTATATATATATAAAGTAAGTTATATGCAAGACTTTCTCGTAAGCTAGAGGGTTCGTGTTTGACAGAGGATTCTAATTTTACTGAACCAAGTCGTACGTTTGAATAACCATGACGTAATGGAAACTGCGTTTAACCGTCACTGGAAAAATTCAAACTTTACTTCTTCATTATAATAAATGATATTTATGGGTAATAAAAAGTGTCTGTAAATATCAGATCAAGCTAATATGACTCACGCGTAGTGTCGCGATCGTTCTGTATAGTCTTGATTATCTAACGGATTGAAGTCTGCTGCACCAGCGTCGACAACACGGCTAAAAAGCGAGGTAAATGAACAGATGTGAGATGATCGAGCAGTTATCCACTAAACAAGATTTAAATGGGTGTATCTAGTGGGGCACTACCATTTTCTTTCCGCTCCTCCAAAGCCTATAGACCCGCAGTGTATGCCCCCGAAAGGCCCAACTCATTTTCACCCACGGTAAGCAACACAGTTCAGTTTCCACGGCCACTAACCTCGCGCTTCTGTCCTTTGGTTTTGGTTGCTACCTTCCAGCATCAACCAGTAAAGGGTTGGAAGAATGGAAGCACCAAGTGAATAAGATCCAAAAACCAAAGTAATAGGTGGAAGTCACGAAGACAAATAAAGAGTCCGAATGCAACTACGCCACTGGCCGCGACATCTCGCCATATCAATAAATGTTTCCAACCATTTGGTAGGCGGATCACGTGGACCCCAACCCAGAAGGCTCCCACGACCTACTTGGCCAAGTCCACTGGTCGAGGTTTTCATACCTTTGTGCCATATCATGAACTGACCGCCTCGACCTACCTTACAATCATTACCTGTCTCGGAGAACAGCGTAAGTCGGGGAAGTCTGTCGGTTGGCATGCGTAACACATGTCCCAGCCACCTTAACCTGTTTAGATCCAGTACTTGATCCGCAGACTGGGCTCTGATTCCCAACGCTACGTCTAACCTCGGCACGGCTGATCTGCGAGCATCCAACAGAGGAACTGATGTCGAAGATATCCATTATTTGAGGTCATTCTTGTAATTAGACGCGGCACACAAGGCTTATTCGACCTGTTGTCCGCGTTCATCTTGGTCTTGCACATCCGAATGCATCGATAAACATGTAGACATTTCCGCCTGAAAAGCAGATCGTCGGTTATCGTCGAGAAGCAACTCCGCGGGGCGAGTAGCATTTCTGTTCAGACAACCATTAACCATGCACTGTGTGCGGTGGCTTTGTTGCTATCTCGTACTGGCAATCTCAAAGGGAAATAATGAAGGAGAAAAGAGTAAGAGGATAACGGCACACAGACGGCTGTTGACTGAGATCTAGTCGAGCAGTGCACGCCCAGAGCGATGCCTCCGTCAGCCTGACCACGAGCACTGGACACTGAATCACCCGACATGCTAAGATTGAAACGAGAATTGGAGATTGTATCCGGGCAGCGAAGTGTTAACACTGAATTGGGGTCTCGTATGCAGGTTTCGGAGACACAACACACGTCGATGTTAAAGGTTTCAAGAGTCCTAGCTGGGGAAGCCTATTGCCCCGTTTGGCAAAGTGTGCGGACGTTGCAAGCAGCAAAGTAAAGAGAATGCTTAGCTGGTCGGAGAATGGATTCTCTTTGTTCTCCTGTCTTTGATCTGCTACCGTTTCCGAGAGCTACAAGTTCACAGTCACGACTCAATGTGGCTACTTGTATGCATTTAGAATTGGAGCGTAAGGGACAAAGAGCGGAGAGATAAGGAATGTTCCCCGATCCATAGTCACTCGAGGGTCAGGTTTTTGAGTCAAGGGCTCCCAAAGAAAAACTCCTACGGCGTGGGTAGCCGCGTAGTATGTTTCGCCCAGAAACCTCCAGCATCTTCCCTGTAAAGGGTATGCGTCCTGCACCTCCAAAGTGCAAGATGTTGCAGGACTGGGTTGGTCCAACGCCAAGCCTTCCAGTGTCTGGGGAGACAACAAACGTGATAGACAAGTTCTGTCATCTGTGAAGCTGCATTTCACCCTCCCACTCAATGGTTAGATACGTTGGGGGATATGGCTAGATGCATCCACAGGCTTCCTTCATCGACTTAATTCCATTGATTTAGTTCTCCTCCTACTCCTTTCATACTCTTTTCTCCTTCATTATTTTCTTTTGAGATTGCCACTACGAAATAACAGCCAAAGCCACCGCACCCAGTGCATGGTTAGTGGTTGTCTAAACAGAACAGACGAGGTAGTGTAGCGGTCAGCCTACATGAGAACGTGACGGAAGCATCCGCGGAGGAAATTCTGCTGGTCTGAGATCTGATTGCTCCACGCATTCTGTCTTGTCTTCGCTGCTGCTTTGTTATCCATCCGCTTTTCGGATTCAGTCCTCAGCCCCATGTACCCAATGGAGCACCGTAGTGTAGGATGAAATGCGCCCCATTGTCTGTTACAGCAACTTAATGATTGATCAAAGCGATGTGTTGAAAAATGCCGAGAGATTACCAGTGGTTATCATCGCCAGGAGTGAGACGGCAAACGCTGTGGTACTCACAGCTGATACAAATAAAAACAACTTTCGGCGCAAACGAAGTGATTTCCCCAAAGATGGTACCTTTTAAAAACTCAATCGGGAACAATCTATATCCCAAAGTGCTGCTAGGGCTAAAACAAAAGATGCTTTAAAGCGTATCAAATGCGCTTACTTACTTTTCAACTCCTTTGATGATATCTGTAACCGTATCAAAGATGTCTGACGGTTGTTCGGCAACTACTGGATTGGGAGGCGTAAAGCTGAAATCAGAAGCGGAGAAAATTCTGATATACAAAATATAATGGCATTAGGTTGGCTGTACCCGGAAAGACAAAGACGTATTCAAACATGTCTTGACACTTCTGAGCTCTTAGGATTGTTTATGAGATGGGATTCCAGACAATTACGGAGGGCTCACCTTAGGACAGCCTGAATCGCGAATAACTGACTGTTTTGCATTCGTCACAGTACGTCTCAAACACGATGGACTGTGTCAAAATGAACATCATCGCACAGCGTTAAACAGCAAAGTAAGCCCCACTGATTACTGTCTTTTTAACCATGTCGAACGTAGCAACAGAAAGAACGAGTGTGCAAGATAGATAGGGGTTGGAAAATGAAAGAACGCCCTAATAGTCAACACACGGAATACACAGTCTAACTGTACAAACGCACACTGATCAGTCATTCTGGTTCGATAGAAAGTGACAGCACGATCGCCACTGTTCTCGGTTCTCTGTCATATAATTCAGTGTCCCCATCCAACTGGTTGAGGAATCTTTTGGACCCCAACCACGAAGACGTGAAGCACCTACTTTTCCCAAGTTTACTGCACATTTTCGTATTCCCCGTTGCCACGACATCTGTTGACCTATACGTGGTTTCTTCCACTTCCTAGGAGGAACGGAAAACAGGGCACGGTAGAGTAAACGTGTGTTTGCAACGCAACATGTGCCCCAACCAACGAAGTATGCTAAGCTGGAAACGCCATGAATTAGTATCCAGCGCTCAATTTCTGACCTCAGCGTTGCTTACTCGATCATTCCATCCAACGTTAATGATACTACGTAAACATCGATGGTCGAAAACCTCGAGACGACGAATATCTTCAGCATGCAGACTCCAAGTTTCGCAACCATACAACAAAACTGAACGCACCGCGGCACAGTACACACGACCTTTCAACTTCAGCGAAATACCAGGTCGGGGCCACAATTGTTTCAGTCCACCGTACGCCGCTCGATCCCTGGATATGCACATGCTCATATCTACTACCGTGCTTCCACTCGTCACCACGCTGCTGCCGACGTAGGTGAAGCAGTCCACAATTGTTAGTACCTTGGTGGTAGACAGTAATCCACTGTCATCCGACTCATTACCACACCTGACCTATTCGGATCTGCCACTCCAAGTCTTGGTCTGGTTGCCGGCTATCCCTAATCGTGCAGTGGGCCTTTGTGGCTACTGCATTCACGCGCAAGCATGTCAAAATCTCCCCGTCGAGCATCAAGCTCTGAACCATTGACGTCCAGTCTTGCGACGTCAATTTACACTTTGAAGATGCAAGGCATATGCCAAATGGAGCTACAGCTCTAGCGAGTCTATCTAGTGCACGTTGCGCATGTTCCGTGCAACCGACCAAACAAACAGGGTCGTCGGCGTACTCTAGGTCGCAGCTTTTCACCATTTCCCAGTTCGACGCCCACATCCTGAAGGTTTCCCAAGGCATTCTCCATTATCTCCATGGCGAAGGTAAACAGGAATAGAGAAATGGGACAGCGTTGTCGAATAATACTGGTTGTCTTTGAATGGACTGAATAGTTCAACGTAAACCCTTACGCAGCCAGAAGTATGGGAGTACAATGATCTCAGTAGATTCACGAACTTCTGTGGCATATTTTTTTTCGGTGAAAACTGAGTAGTGCTGTTCGGTCAACTGAACTGAAGGCCCCTTTCAAGTAGAGGAAAACCATTATTGCCGGTCGGCGGTGTGTGTGTGTCGACGAAGAGTAAAAATCTGGCCCATGCATTCCCAACCTGGGCGAAGTCCGGTCTGTTGTTCGTGGTCATTCCTCTCACGAGCCGGTGTAAAACGGCACAGCAAAATCGAGGCTAATACCTTAGTGACTGTCGGAATTAAGCTAATTCCACAATGGTTACTACAGTCATTGCGTATTCCCTTCTTGAAGATGGGTACAATTAATGACTCGCCCCATGGTAACGGGATACATTCCTCGTTCCAAATGTTGCGGATCAGGGAGGTAAGTGTTTTTACCAAGTCATCTCCACGCTTTCGGATTCGAATGCATGATTCCAATTCCGCTTTCAATGGGGGTCAATTGATACTCCTCAAGGAATCGCAGTTGTTGGTGTCGGAGTAACTACACTAGCGCGCGGTCAGCTAAACTGCTCCTCGAATTATTCGTCCCAACGGTTCAGCCTGTGCTCTTTCCTATGAATAGGTTCTCCATTTCTATCGCAAATCGTTTCACTGACCGGGTTCGCCGTCCACCGGTGTCACAAATAATTTCGAATAGTCTTCGACTGTTACCTGAAGCAGCTGCTACTTCCATTTCTTCGGCTACATTGACCTACTGATTTTGCGATCCTTCTTATGGCTTTTTGCGACTTGCGTTTGTAGGTGTCTTCGTATCTTACTCATTTCACCACAGTTCGAGAGCTATTGTTTTTGCTCCAGTGTCTTTAATGGACATCTGATTTAGGACCACAGGTGAGACCTGCTGCCACATGCGCAGCCCGTTTGATATGGGCCCAGTGCTAGTCTATATCACTGCCCGTCGTAGATCCTAGCTCTTGTGATAATTTCTGTTCACAACTGGTGTAACCTTCTGGATCAGACGAACATTGTATGGCTAACCGGGTTTGCGTCAATGATCATGGAGCTGGAGTTCAAAATATATTACAACCAATGCATTGGCCACGTCATCTTCTGACCTCCACGTGGTTTCTTCCACTCCCTAGGAGGGGCGGAGAATAGGACACGGTACGGTAGACGTGTGTTTGCCATACGTAACACGTGTCCCAACCAACGAAGTCTACTAAGCTGGATACGCTGTGACAAAACGTTCTCTTAATTAGTACCCAATACTCGCTTTCTCACCTTAGCATTGCTCACTCGGCTACTCCACCCAATCTTAGCGATACTACGTAAACATCGGTGGTCGAAAACCTCAAGACGACGAATATCTTCAGCATGCAGACTCCAAGTTTCGCAACCATACAACAAAACTGAACGCACTGCGGCACGGTATACACGACCTTTCAACCTCAGTGAAATATCAGCTCGACGCCACAAGTGCTTCAGTCCAGCGTACGCCCCTCGAGCCGTCGATATACGCGTGCTCACCCCTACAACCGTACTCCCATTCGTCGTCATTCTGCTGCCGTGGTAGGTGAAGCGGTCGACAATTGCCAGCACCTCCCCATCAAGCGGCAAGCTCGGAATCGTTGATGTACAGTCTTGTAACATCACCTTGCACTTTGAAGGTGCAAAGCGCATGCCGAATGGAGCCACAGCTCTTGCGAGATTATCTAATACACGCTGAGCATGTTCCGTGGATTCGAACAAGCAGACAACGTCGTCTGCGTAATCTAGGTCACATAGCTTTTCATTATTCCCCAGTTCGACGCCTACATCCTGAAGATTTTGCTGCGCACTGTCCATTATTTCGTCAATGACGAAGTTAAAAAGGAATGGAGACAAAGGGTATCCCTGCCGAACACCACTGGTCGTTTCGAACCGACCGGATAGTTCACCGTAAACCCTTACGCGGCCAGAAGTATGAGAATACAATGATTTCATTAGGTTCACGAACTTCTGGGGCATACCTTTTCGCTGAAGAATACTGAAAAGCGATGTTCGATCAATTGAATCGAGAGCGCCTTTCACGTCTAAGAAAAGCATTATTGTTGGTCGGCGGTGCATGTGACGCGTTTCAAGTAGTCGGCGAAGAGTAAAAATCTGGTCGATGCATCCTCGACCTGGGCGGAATCCAGCCTGCTGTTCGCGGACATTCCTCTCGCGAGCCGGTGTAAGACGGTGCAGCAAAATCGAAGCTAATACTTTAGTGACGATCGGGTTTAAGCTAATCCCACGATGATTACTGCAGTCATTGCGTATTCCCTTCTTGAAGATGGGAACAATCAATGACTCGCTCCGTATTAACGGAATACTCTCCTCGTCCCAAACGTCACGGAGCAAGGCGGTAAAGTGATTTTATCAACGCCTCACCACCCAGTCTGAAAAGAACTGGAGGACGTTCGTCGGGACCTGCCGCTTTCCCCCGCCTTAGTAATCGAATACATGACTCTACTTCTACTTCCGATGGGAGCTCAAGTGATACCACCCAAGGAGTCACAGTTGTTGACACGAGTAACTACACTAGCGTGCGGCCAGCTAAACTGATCCTTGAGTACTCGGCCCATCGGTCAAGCCTTTGCTGTTTGCCATGGATGGGTTCTCCATTCCTATCGCAAATCGTTTCACTGACCTGAGTTCGCCGTCCACCGGTGTCACGAATAAGTTTGAACAGTCTTTGGCTACCTTGACCCACCAATTTTCGCGATCATTCTTAAGGCTTCGCGTAACTTGTCTTTGCAGCTTTCTCCGCACCTTATTCATCTCCTTACAGTTCGAGAGCTGACGCTTTTGCTCCATTATACTCAGCGACTCTTGCGAGATCCAGTGTCTCTGATGGACAACGGATCGAGGACCACAGGCAAACCTGCTGCAACGTGCATCGCCTGTTTGATGTGAGACCAATGCTCATCTACATTACTGTTCTCCGTGGATCCTAGCTCATGTGGTAACTTCTGCCCATACCGGGTGCGGACTTCTGGATCAAACATACGTTGCACGGCTAATCGGGTTTGCGGTTTGCAACGATGACCATGGAGCTGGAGAGATAATAGCATTAAAACTAAGGCATGGTCCGACTCTACGTACGTGGACCAGTAAGATCTACAGTTCTGAACAGAACTGCGCCACCGGTAGCTTACGGCGATATGATCAATCTGGCTTAGAGTGCCTCTATAGTTAGAGCGCCATGTCGCTGTGCGACGCGAACTGTGTCGGAAATTTGTGCTAGACAAGAACGATCGATTGTCTGCACAAAACTGGAGAAGCCTATCCCCGTTATCTGTACGCTCAGCGGGTAAAGCACAGTGCCCACCTAAACAGGCTTCTGACGCACTGAGTTTGCCAAATTGTGCACTGAAGTCACCAGCTAGCACTACAATGTCAGAACCTTTACTGCTGCGAACGAGAGTGGCGAGTTCATCATAGAACTCATCTTTCTGCAAGTCTGAGCTGCAGTCCGTTGGGGCGTAAGCCGAGATCACAAACAAGTTGCACTTCATGCAACTATCCTTTCGAACGCCGACTGACCCTTGGAGTCTCACAGCACATAAACGACTGTTAACAGGAATCCAGTCTAAAAGGGCAGCCTCAGCCTTGTCAGTCAAGACAATTCCTACACCACGTTGACCCGCAGCTCTAGCTGCATCGTCTCCTGAAGTGCGTAGAATATACCTCGATGAGATACCAGGAGCAGTTGGTTGAATTACACTGCTCGAATCCTGGATATGCGTATCGCTTAAACAGCAAACATCAATCTTCAGAGAATTTATTGTGAGGGCTAGGCACGCCTGCTGACCGGTCTGCTTGGGTGTACGCACGTTGAAGGAGCCGAGATTCAGAGGCTGACGGGGCTTTAAAAAATGTGAGTTACCAGACAGAGGATTATTCCCGATACTATTTGACAGTGAATCGTTGCGAGTATTGACCGTGTTATCAGTGGGAGCATTATGGATGGGTTGATAGGGCAAAAAGGATGGTTAGGGACAGAAGACAAAGGTTGAATAAAAGAGAGGGAACTCTGAGCAGTAGCACACTTATCACCACCCACCCCACTCGACGCAATGGGCAGCGCGGTCCTGATTAGCCTGCGCAACGACCGATGCAGTATGGAATTCTTTGTATTCGTGCAGTTCATGGGAGATGTTGGACGGGTACTGCTAGGGTGTCCAGCCACAAAGCAGGAGAACGATTAGGATCCTCATCCAAAGCCTTTAGTTCTAACAAGAACCTATCTACAAGGCAGTGCGGTGGCTAAGTGGAAGCTCATTCGCGTGGATCAATTATTCTTCCACTGATTTTACCGGCTGAGTTGCCAGTTTAGATCGACCCCTAACCTGGAGTACCACGAAACTGCTTCGTCAGTCCTCTACGCTCCGACCTTCCAGGTATGATTGAATCTTTGGTACGAGGTAAGAAATTCTGTAAAGCTCGTTGGGCCACTGAAGCAGGCAAACCATTACACCACGTCAAGGTGCAGTCTCATTGCAAATAAGATGGATAAGAAGTAACGTCCATGGGTTAGGACAATTTTTGGCTCTTCAATAATTTTTTTAGTTTTTCTTCGAAGAATCAAATACGCAATATCACGGAATCTCTGTTTTCTTCAAATCTTACCGTGTGTGAGTACGTAAGTCGGCTTCCGGAAGGCGCTCAAAAGAAAACCCGATTGTTACTCTACCAAGAGTCACTCAGATTGATCCATTGCAGGTGGTATACGCATAATCGAGCATACAACCAGCCAGGACGAAATAAGGAGACAACGGATCATGGACGATACGGTTCAATTCGAAGGGAACAGGTTGTTTAATGCGTTTTGCCACCGAACATTAGATGGACCACAATGAACTGAATATGTGATATCAATGGTCAGTTATTCTCCTCTTCGTTGAGTAGTCAGCCACTCTTTCCCTTGAACCACCATAGCCGGTTGGCCATCTCGAAGGTACGTTCCGAATCTGCTTAACCAGCTTTTTTATTATTGCATCTTTCATTGAAATAACTAATTAGGTATTAAAGAACCTTGTTTTACTTAAAATTTTGACTGTCTTCTGGAATCTCGTGGACGTTAAATCAGTTCGTTCTGATGAAACATAAAAAATGGGACGTTGATTTGCCGGCCTCAGGTAAAACTAAAACTACTGGGTGATACACAAAGGCATTCTACGGTAAAAACAAATTCATACTTTGAGGCCTCCCTTAAACCTTCGAAGGACTCATCAAAACAAACTATCTCCAAATAATGCAATCTTTTTATATCAGGTTTTGGAAGCTATGCGACATACCTGGTAAGGTGAGGCTGTACTGCATCGTAAGATAACGAAGGTGAAGAGAGGAGCCGTTGCCGTTCATGTGCCTCCTCCTGTGATGAAGACAAATGAGGAAATTATGCTCTGACCAGACTAATTAAGATGACCAAAGAAATAAAATCTGAGGTGCAGCGCTTATTACCAAGGAAAGCAAAGTGTTTCCGATTGGCTCTAAAAATGGCATATTTTCTCGAAGACCAGTACACAGATGAACATTTCAATTGTGAAGTGGGTGCATTGAAAAAAGAATTCTGTGTTATTCAATTTATGGTTCCCTGGTAGATGACTAGGCACAGTATGCATAACAACTATGCTCCAAAATCTCCAAAACAGACCAACATACTGGTTACGCATGCAAGCGCCACAATAGGGTATCTTTCTTCATTCTCCGACCGTCAGTTAGACACCCAATGCCCCAGAAGACTGCTGATTAAGCGCCACATGTCAGAAGTTTAACTAACGTTTGAAACGCAAGCATTTGTTCCCAGAATACAAGCACCACGCGTCCTCAACACCGTCGTTGTAAAAATAATTACACAAGTTAATTGTATAGGCAGTATTTCCGAGACTACCACCAAATTTAAGTTATCTTATCAACTGAGTTGGACGGTGCTGTGATTTTATTCAGCATGTGCCTTTTACACAAAGGGGGAGAACTAGGCTCAACGTAGCTTTGAGAAATCACCCGTAGACAAAAGAAATATAGTGTTGGTACAAAAACAGTTCAACGTGCCCAGAAATCCCCGCTTGATGAGCTTCTAGATAACGTGAAGCTGGTTCAGCAGGACACACTTAACTTTCCAAATTATTGACGAAAGACACACACTATTGGAAACAAAAAGTTTCTCGTCACAATGTGTCCTGAACCATTTCGCTGCATCTGTGCAGGTCAGTGTGCACACCTGCTCCTAACTATCCATATTATTGTCTTTTGACAGGTTTAGGGAAAGATTTATTGTCCAGTGTATTAGAAAGAGGTTTCCGTGAACGAAAAATGTATCAGGCCAGGACTAATTGAGGGAAGCGACTTCGGCGAACTCCGATAGTGCTAGTCAAACTCTGAAATCAAATGGAACAGAACTGGTATTAGCGGAAAACGAATGAAACAATGTGAACTGTGTTGTAGATTAGATGTACCTTTCGCATTCAGCAGGAAGTAAAACTAATAGCATTAGAAGATACCAGAGCAAGTACTTAGTGAACCGATTTAATTTTGGAGCAGGGAAAATCACCAGGTGACAAAGGCGTTTGGCATGAGAGAAAATTGACCCATGCTTTCCAGCTATTATGAGATTTCGCTTTACTTTTGGCTTTTTTGTTCCATGTATATATATATATATATATATATATATATATATATATATATATATATATATAATTACAACGGCTTGAGAGCAAACACGGTGTCAACGCAACAACAACAGAGAAAAATTACATAGTCGAGGAGCGAGGGATTAAAAGTCAACGTAAACGGAACCACAACTGAAAGCAATTTTTTTAATATTTTCACCGTGCGCGTTTTGTGGACTTTTTTCTGTCTGTTTTTTAATTGTTTAGGGAGAACGGAAAGTTAACAGATAGGCCACACCGCATTCGCGCCACTGGATTCGGTTTCGAGCCATATCTCTCGGCGTCTCTAATCAAGGGCAATAGTTATCTTTTGGCCCCCAAGCGAGAAAGTGGGAAGCACCAACCGAAGTCAAAGCCGAAGCTAACTTCTTCATGCCCCTGCGCCAACTTATAACCTGACCGCTGAGCCATTTCTTTCAGCCTTGTCTGTGTGCGGAAGACATTCGTCGTCTTGAGGTTTTCGTCCACTGGTACCTGCGTAGTATCGCTAAGATTCGGTGGAATGATCGAGTAAGCAACGCTGAGGTCAGAAATCGAGCACTGGATACTACTTCACAGAATGTTTTATCACAGCGTTTCCAGCTTGGTTGGGGGCACGTTCTGCGTATGGCAAACACATACCGACTATACCGTGCCCTGTTTTCCGTTCCTCCTAGGAAGTGGAAGAAACCACGTAGAGGTCAACAGATGTCGTGGCAACGGGGAATACGAAAATGTGCAGTAAACTTAACAAATGTAGGTGCCTCACGTCTTCGTGGTTGGGATTCAAAAGATTCCTCAACCAGTTGGATGGGGACACTGAATTATATGACAGAGAACCGAGAACAGTGGCGATCGTGCTGTCACTTTCTATCGAACCAGAATGATTATTCAATGTGCTTTTGTTGGTAAACTGTATTCCGTGTGTTGGCTACTAGGGCGTTCTTTCATTTTCCCACCCCCGTAGACCCACACCCTATCTATCTTGCACACTCGTTCTTTCTGTTGCTACGTTCGCCATGGTGAAAATGGCAGTGGTCACTGGGGCTTGCTTTGCTGTTTAACGCTGTACGATGATGATGATGACCGACACATACTCCTCAGGTACACCATTCCCTAACAAACAGTGCCATATTGCAGACCTGTCGACAGAGTCGAAGGCCGCGCGAATGTTTAGAAACACAGCGATCGTTGGTCTTTGGATGGCGTAACATTGCTCTAACAGCCGTCGGAGGGTGAAGATTTGATCAATGCATCCACGATCGGTACGAAACCTAACCTGTTTCTCGCGAGCGAGCATGCTCACCACGCGTATTGTACAACCTGCGAAGAATGACAGACACTAGCAGCTTAGCCGCTACCGGCATTAGGTAATACCCCGATGGTAGGTGCAGTCACTGCGCGAACCCTTTTTGAAGGTGGGGATAGCGATCGATTCTCTCTCTCCCACTCCGCAGGAGGAGGGAACCTCGGAGTTCCAGATCTCGGAGAACAACGCTCGAATTTCCATAACAAGCTCCATTCCACCATATTCAAATAGAGCTGGAGAAAGGTCATCGAAGCACAGCGCCTTGTGCCGCCCTATGGCTTGGATTCCCTTGCGGATCTCCGCCTCAGAAGGTGGATCTGTCGAGACAAACCACGGCACGTATGCCTGAACACCTACAGGAGGGGCTGTAAGGTTGGTCAGACCTCACATGCTGTTTCCTTATTACGTACGTTCGCTAGTCCTTCCCAACACGCTTGGACCACCTGCTCGTTACAGTGGTACTCTGCAATATACCATCACGATCACCACGACATTGTTTCCCACAACCCATGAGAAGGAGAACATTATAGGTAGGGAGAGAGTGGTTAGTGTATATTGGGGAGCGTGCGTGTAGCGTGCACGGGCAACGTTCAAGTGGCCACCGCGGTTGGTGGCGCGAGTCCACATAAACACTGATGTGTGTTAAACAAATAATCAGGGTTGAATGCCACTACAGGGCTGACGCTGTAGGCCAGCTAAACTGTTTTACAGTGCTCCGCCCAGCGTACAACACGTCGCTGTAGACTGTGGATAGACGAACCATCAGCTTCACAGATCGCGTCGCTCACACCTAATGGCCTCCTTCAGGTGACTCGAATAAGATGAAACAGTTTGGGGGAATTTCCCACAGCAGCAGCATGTTCCATTTCTGATGCTCTTCGAGACCACCAGATTTCGAGATCCCTACGAAGGCTTGCGTTGAGTTTGCGTCTCATTGTGAGCGGTGCTGCATTACGCTCACTACCAGCCGGGATGGACTGGTGTGCATCAAGAAGGTGCAAAGACTTAGCAGAAATCCAGAGTGTGACAACACGACGAGTCAGGCCACAACTCACTTTGCCAGCAGAATACAAAGCATTCTTAATAAGCGACCAGTGATGATTGATGTTATTTGGTGGCGTTGATCTTAGCTTTTCAGTTAGAAAGTTTCGGAGTTGAGAGGCAGGACGGGTCAGACAGTATATCGCAGTCAAACCGCTGTTGCATCATACGTTTGGGACGTACGACAAAGCACATGGACAACTGAGTGCAGTCTAACGCGTGATCGGAGACAACGTGAGTGCTTCAGTACGACCGGCAGTCTTTTATGCAGCTACGCCATTTATAGCTAATTGGGTCCATGACTGATCTGAAGAGGGCGGACGCCACGTGGTGTACTGGCGATTGGAACGTCTGAAGTTTTTACTGGTGAGAAACAGGCCGTCACCTGAACGAACAGCCAACAACCGTTCCCCGTTTTCTGAACGACAAGAATGGAAGCTAAAAAGGCCTCCCAGATGCGCCTCGTGCGGGGACAGTCGACAGACTTTAGCATTTATGTCTCCAGCTAGAATCACGATATCGCCCCGTTCTGCTTTACGCAGGAGGTCGTGTAACCTTTGGTAGAAAACATCGTTGATTGCATCTAGGCTGCAATCTATAGGGGCTGAGGCGACAAACAAATTGCGTCTCTCGGGACGGCGTTTGCTTACTTTGCACGAACCTCTAAGTCTCACTGCGCACAACCTATTGTCAACTGGGATCCAGTCAAGTAGCGCAGCTTTAGCCCTCTCACTAAGAGCTACACCGAAGCCAGCAAGACCGGTAGCCGAAGTTTTAGGGTCCCCGGAAAAACACAAGTGAGACTTTGCAGAAGGATTCGATGAGGGTATCAGTCGAACAACCAAGCCGGAGTCTTGGATGCGAGCCTCCTGAATGCAACATACGTCGATGGCAAGGGTCTCCATCGTACAAGCTAAACATGCCTGTTGTCCTATACGCATCAGTGTTCGGACATTAAATGTGGCCAGTCTAAAAGGACGCCTGAGGCGAAGAAGAGCATCAGCTGGCGAAAGCGGATTCGATAAGACTTGGATATCGGACGAAGGAAGACGCGAGCGAACAGGAAAAAGGCTTCTCTCAAAGACACTACCGCAAGTACGGCCGGCTGCAGCTCCCGAAGAATATAAAAATGTGTACGTGTGGGGCGAGGTGTGGAATTAGAGATCAACGTGTGTGCACAGCGTAAGAACATCAGCGCCAGCACGTTTATGACGAGCGCAACGGTTGAGTTGTAAGATATCCATCGGTCGCATTTTTGTTTATGTTGTGGGCAACTGTACCACTCGGCCGCCCAGTCCAGAAATGGGCATTTCTGTTCGAAGATGCACCTCTAGCCTTTGCGCAACCAAGCGCGTCCTGCAATGCAGCAGGGTTGGTCCAGATGAGCCGGTGACTAACTGTGTGGTTTATTCGCCTCTTCCGGGAACCTCTGGGAGCCGGTGACTGAATGCTCAGTTCATTCGCCCTTCGGATAAGGCCAAACATCCTGGATGCCCAGTGAACACCCCCCCCCCACCCCACCCCACCCCAACCCCGCCACAGATGCCGATTGGCATACTGTTGTACGCCTCATACGCCACCTATGGTTAGTTTGGAACCAACGTTTAGCCAGCCCCCTTAGACTGAC
Organism: Fasciola hepatica; assembly: GCA_948099385.1. Lineage (NCBI taxonomy): Eukaryota > Metazoa > Platyhelminthes > Trematoda > Plagiorchiida > Fasciolidae > Fasciola > Fasciola hepatica. Next base: position 1,905,908 of record CANUEZ040000060.1, on the reverse strand, counting down.
TATTAGTCAGTCAACCCGGTGGAGAGCGTCGGGCGTTCGCCTCCGCCCTCTTACTTTTTGTCCCATACTTACGCGTATGTGCAACAGAAATGGGGAATATCTCTTACCCACAAGGTCTCAACGAAATATCACGGGAAATTGATAGCCATAAATCCTAGACCTGGAGTCTGGGACCACACATGACTCCAGTGGGTTAGGCGCAACAGCAATCCGGGAGGGGGGGCAAAGCAACCTTATGTCGCTGAGCCACCTGTGTTGGTCGACAGGGATTGGGGCAAAACCTCCGCCATAAAGTAAACGCCAATTCCGTTCTATCGAGATTCTTACTCGAGATACAACAAGCAAAGCTTTTTGTTGATCAAATAACTCAAACGCGTTTAGCCATCAACATGACAATAAACGCTATGCATAACAGCCAAAGTCGGTATAGTCAAGTCTGAAAACATTTCAGTTTGAAAATCACAGAACTCAGTAAACACATGACCGGCGGCGGTCAAACGGTCATCACAGTGGGCCTTGAACCCTTCAGTTCCCCAGTCGAATCTGCATAATTCTCTGTCGCTATTAAGCGAGACAATGCAACAGCGTGCCCTATCTCCGTGGACTTGTGCTGAAGCTGAAAGCTATATTTCAAAAGAATTTCAGTCTACCTCCTAAGGAGCAGAGATGTCTTTTTGCTGTTAAAAATGACCAGAAGTGGTTAGTAGTCTGTTTGAAAGATCATTTTGCAGGATTCCCACACTGCGAGAACAAAGGTCAAAGCCTCTTTCTCAATTTGGCTATAGCGTCACTCGACTGAAGTTGACGATCTGGAAGCGTGTGTGACAACTTCCTGAGAGCCGTCCGCTAACCGATGTGGGATGACAGCTCCGATACAGGATCAGAAGCATCTTCTGTCACAGTCATATCAAGTGATGGATCATAATGTGTCAACAACAAGGGAGATCATATCTTTTTGATTGACTCGAAAGTACGGTGGTATTTGGGAGTCCCACTTGATAGACGCAGAGAGTAGTTTATTCAAACGGACTAGAAATGTTTGTTAGGAACAAACTGATTATGATAATCAATCGGGTCTAGAAACGATTCAAGTTTAGGAATGTTACAGAGTGTCGCCACATCACAAAGGGGTATCACTCATTCTGGGTTCGAATATATCTACCAATAGCATCAAAAATGAATGAACTCCAAGTAAGTGAAGAAGTAGCAGAAGGGACATTTATCTGACCGGATGTGGAACCCAATCTATTGTATCATCATCATCATCGTACAGCGTTAAACAGCAGGGAATGCCCCACTGACCACTGCCTTTCTCACCATGTTGCACGTTGAATTAGAAAGTATGAATATACAAGATGGACAGGGACTGGACCTACACCGGTAGAAAAAGGAAAGAATGCCCTAGTAGCCAACACACGGAATACACAGTCTAACTGTACAAACGCACATCGATCAATCATTCTGATTCGATAGAAAGTGACAACACGATCGCCACTGCTCGCGGTTCGCTGCCACATCCTTCAGTGTCTCCAGCCAACTGGTAGACGGATCTTTTGAACCCGAACCACGAAGACGTGAAACACCTACTTTTCCCAAGTTTGCTGTGCATTTTCTCATTCCTCGTTGCCACGTCATCTGTTGACCTCCACGTGGTCTCTTCCACTCCCTAGGAGGGGCGGAGAATAGGACACGGTACGGTAGACGTGTGTTTGCCATACGTAACACGTGTCCCAACCAACGAAGTCTACTAAGCTGGATACGCTGTGACAAAACGTTCTCTTAATTAGTACCCAATACTCGCTTTCTCACCTTAGCATTGCTCACTCGGCTACTCCACCCAATCTTAGCGATACTACGTAAACATCGGTGGTCGAAAACCTCAAGACGACGAATATCTTCAGCATGCAGACTCCAAGTTTCGCAACCATACAACAAAACTGAACGCACTGCGGCACGGTATACACGACCTTTCAACCTCAGTGAAATATCAGCTCGACGCCACAAGTGCTTCAGTCCAGCGTACGCCCCTCGAGCCGTCGATATACGCGTGCTCACCCCTACAACCGTACTCCCATTCGTCGTCATTCTGCTGCCGTGGTAGGTGAAGCGGTCGACAATTGCCAGCACCTCCCCATCAAGCGGCAAGCTCGGCATCGTTGATGTACAGTCTTGTAACATCACCTCGCACTTTGAAGGTGCAAAGCGCATGCCGAATGGAGCTACAGCTCTTGCGAGATTATCTAATACACGCTGAGCATGTTCCGTGGATTCGAACAAGCAGACAACGTCGTCTGCGTAATCTAGGTCACATAGCTTTTCACTATCTCCTAGTTCGACGCCTACATCCTGAAGATTTTGCAAAGCACTCTCCATTATTTCGTCCATGACGAAGTTAAACAGGAATGGAGACATGGGACATCCCTGTCGAACACCACTGGTCGTTTCAAACCGACCGGATGGTTCACCGTAAACCCTTACGCGGCCAGAAGTATGAGAATACAATGATTTCATTAGGTTCACGAACTTCTGGAGCATACCTTTTCGCTGAAGAATACTGAAAAGCGATGTTCGATCAACTGAATCGAGAGCGCCTTTCACGTCTAAGAAAAGCATTATTGTTGGTCGGCGGTGCATGTGACGCGTTTCAAGTAGTCGGCGGGGAGCAAAATTCTGGTCGATTCATCCTCGACCTGGGCGGAATCCAGCCTGCTGTTCGCGGACATTCCTCTCGCGAGCCGGTGTAAGACGATGCTGCAAAATCGAAGCTAATACTTAGGTGACTATCGGAATTAAGCTAATCCTATGATGGTTACTACAGTCATTGCGTATTCCCTTCTTGAAGATGAGAACAATCAACGACTCACTCCATATTAACGGAATACGCTCCTCGTTCTAAATGTCACAGAGCAAAGCGGTAAGTGATTTTATCAAAGCATCTCCACCCAGTTTGAAAAGAAATAGGGGAAGTTCGTCGAGACCGGCCGCTTTCCCACGCTTTAGTAATCGAGTGCATGACTCCACTTCCACTTCCGATGGGAGCTCAAGTGATACCACCCAAGGAGTCACAGTTGTTGACACGAGTAACTACACTAGCGTGCGGCCAGCTAAACTGATCCTTGAGTACTCGGCCCATCGGTCAAGCCTTTGCTGTTTGCCATGGATGGGTTCTCCATTTCTATCGCAAATCGTTTCACTGACCTGGGTTCGCCGTCCACCGGTGTCACGAATAAGTTTGAACAGTCTTTGATTGTTATCTGAGGCAGCTGCTATTTCCATTCTTTCGGCTACCTTGACCCACCAATTTTCGCGATCATTCTTAAGGCTTTTCGTAACTTGTCTTTGCAGCTTTCTCCGCATCTTATTCATCTCCTTACAGTTCGAGAGCTGACGCTTTTGCTCCATTATACTCAGCGACTCTTGCGAGATCCAGTGTCTTTGATGGACATCGGATATGGGAACACAGGCAAAACCTGCTGCATCGTGCATCGCCTGTTTGATATGAGCCCAATGCTCATCTACATTACTGTTCGTCGTAGATCCTAGCTCATGTGCTAACTTCTGCTCATAAAGGGTGCAAACGTCTGGATCACACAAATGTTGCACGGCTAATCCGGTTTGCGGTTTGCAACGATGGCCATGGAGCTAGAGAGATAATCGCATTAAAACTAAGGCATGGTCCGACTCTACGTACGTGGACCAGTAAGATCTACAGTTCTGAACAGAACTGCGCCATCGGTAGCTTACGGCGATATGGTCAATTTGACTCAAAGTACCTGTAGAGTTAGAGCGCCATGTCGCTGTGCGACGCGAACTGTGTCGGAAATTTGTGCTAGACAAGAACGATCGATTGTCTGCACAAAATTGGAGAAGCTTATCCCGGTTATCTGTACGCTCAGCGGGTAAAGCACAGTGCCCACCTAAACAGGCTTCTGACACACTAAGTTTGCCAACTTATGCACTGAAGTCACCAGCTAGCACTACAATGTCGGAACTTTTACTGCTGCGAACGAAAGTGGCGAGTGCATCATAGAACTCATCTTTCTGCAAGTCTGAGCTGCAGTCCGTTGGGGCGTACGCCGAGATCACAAACAAGTTGCACTTCATGCAACTATCCTTTCGAACGCCAACTGACCCTTGGAGTCTCACAGCACATAAACGACTGTTAACAGGGATCCAGTCTAATAGGGCAGCCTCAGCCTTGTCAGTCAAGACAATTCCTACACCACGTTGACCCACAGCTCTAGCTGCTTCGTCTCCTGAGGTGCGCATAATATACCTCGATGAGATACCAGGAGCAGTTAGCTGAATTACATTGCTCGAATCCTGGATATGCGTTTCGCTTAAGCAGCAAACATCAATCTTCAGAGAGTTCATTGTGAGGGCTAGGCACGGCTGCTGACCGGCTTGCATGAGTGTACGCACGTTGAAGGAGCCGAGATTCAGAGGCTGACGGGGCTTTAAAAAATGTGAGTTACCAGACAGAGGATTATTCCCGACACTATTTGACAGTGAATCGTTGCGAGTATCGACTGTTTTATCAATTATGGGATGGTTAGGGACAGAAGACAAAGGTTGAATAAAAGAGGGAATTCTGAGCAGTAGCACACTTATCACTACCCACCCCGCTCGATGCAATGGGCAGCGCGGTCCTGATTAGCCTGCGAGACGACCGATGCAGTATGGAATTCTTTGTAGTCGTGAATTTTATGGGAGATGTTGGACGGGTACTGCTAGGGTGTCCAGCCACAAAGCAGGAGAACGATTAGGGTCCTCATCCAAAGCCTTTAGTTCAGACAAGAAACTCTCCGCAAGGCAGCGGGATGGCTTAGTGGAAGCCCATTTGCTTGGATCAATTATTCTTTCACTGGTTTTTCCGACTGAGTTGCCAGCTCAAATCAACCCCCAACCTGGAGGACCAGGAGACTGGACTTTGTCTGACCTCTACCCATTGACCTGTCAGGTATGATTGCATCTCCGGCTTAAAAAAGCCATCCTGTATAGCTCTTTGGGTCATAGAGGCGCGCAAGCCATCACACCACGTCCAGGTGCAGTCTCGTCGTGAGGGTAAATAAACCGTCCGGATGATGGGAATGATCATAAAGGTTCGTGCCGACGATGAGAATGTCATCGATATAAGTGGAAGAAAGAGGCGACCCAGCAAGCATGGTATTTGCTGGAATGTTTCGAGTGCATATTTAACACTGAAGATTAATCTGATGCGTCCCTTCATGCTTATGGTTGGTAAATGCCTTGACTCCTCGTCGAATTCTACCTGTAAATAAACATCGCAAAAAACGATCTTTGAAAATATGCTTATCCCATTCAGTTTTATTTCAATAGGGTCTGGTACATGAAGGGGATATTGATGTTTATCCAGCGAAAAATTCGAACCAGTTGAAAAATCCCCACGGGCACGAGGTGTACAATTTGGTTTTTTTCACAACCACCATTGATGCCACCCACTCTGAGTAGTTTACTGGACTAATGACACCAGTTGCCTGTAGGTGACCTGGTTCATTACTGGCCTGATCAACGGCAGAACATGAAACCGGTCTCTTTGGACGGAATACGGCTATACCGACCTGCTTGAAATATAGCCTTGCTGTGGCTTTGATGCACAATCCTAGGTTGTCAGAAAACCTGTCCTGCTTCTGTATTTTAATTTGGCAATAAGCTGAGTCATGTATACTTTATTTTCAAGTTTTGACTGTTCGGTTCATTTTGTTCAACTATTAACCTCGCACTTCTGTGCTCTGGTTTTGGTTGTTACCTTCCAGCATCGTTTTGTAAACAGCAAAAAGAATATAAGCGTAAGGCGAAAGAAGATCCAAAAAATCAGTAATAAGTGGAAATCACGAAGACAAAGAAAGTCCGAAAGCAACTAAGCTACTGACCCTGATACCTAGACATATCACTTAATGTCCCCAAACGGCTGGTAGGCGGAGACCTAAATCCGGAAGTCTGACACGCCTTACTTGGGTAAGTTCACTGGTCGAGGTTTTGATAACTTTGTGCCATATCGTGAACTGGCCACCTCGACCTACTTTACAACTATTACCTGTCTCGGAAAACAGCGTAGGTCGAGGAAGGCTATCGGTGGGCATGCGTAACACATGTCCCAACCACCTTAACCTGCTTAGATCCAGTACTTGATCCACAGACTGACCCGTGGTTCTCAGCACCCTTAGTCTAACCTCGGCATTGCTGATACGGTGTTCCCATCTGATTCGACCAATGCTACAGATATCGATGCTCGAACACCGGCAGTCTTTGCTTATCTTCTACTCCTAACGGTCATGCTTCTGAACCTTATAAAATAACGGGCCTAACAGCCGCCGTGTACATAACCCTTAAGAATAATCGGATGTCACGTCGACGCCACCGATGACGGAGGTTTGCAAAAGCTAGACGCGTATTCTGTATACACGATGACACTTCATTTGATATCTGTCCAGCTGGTTGGATGTAAGTGCCTAGGTAAGAAAAGTTATCCACTTCGGCTAGAGCCTTCCCTGCCAAGAAGAGGTTTGATGTAGCCCCAACCAGTCCTGCTGCAATACTTTATACTCTGAAGGTCCAAAACGTATCCCAAAGCATTGCTACGCCGTTGTTTAGGTTATCTAAGAGAGTTTGCAACTTGCCTGGGTCTTTAATCAGAAGAACAAATCGCGGTAAGCCAAACGTCGGCTTATAAAAATCTCCGCTGTGAACGCCGTTACCGGCAATAAAACGTGTTGAAAAAACCACAGCACATGGCGCATCGATTGTTCGATACACTTCGAACCTCGTTGGGACATAATATTTTCAAGTCTTTTTCATATTTTTCATCCGTTAAAGTTCTTCTGTAACAGCCTGAAGATCTTTAGAGTTAACATAGCATACGGGTAGGAATTTCAGCATCCCATGGAGATATACGTCTCTGTTGTCGCCTGGCTCTTTACCACGCTTGATACACCGAAGCCGTATACGGTCCGCCACCCCAAGTCCCAGGACCACCGTTGCCAGTTTTCCTCAAAATAAACAACCATGACAATGAACATTCACCCAAACGCTCTCTTTCATTCTTGCTCCGACTAATCGCAAACAAATGAGGCACTCAATTCCCTTATCAACACAACTGAACTGAGCCGCAACAAGGACTCTCTACACCAATTTCTCCAATCTTCGCCGCTTGTAGTATTTTTGATCGAAACCCAGACATCTTCCCCTTCAGGTACCAACCACTTTCAGTCCCCTCATTGTACACTTCATTTCTATTTTGATCTGAATCCGATGTCTACGCCTTTGTCCGTCAATCAGTCACCACCTCTCGAGTCCCGTGTGTTGACTTTCACAGTCGTCCATGAGAACCAATCAGGCTGAAACTCTGTTTTCCTACTTTAATTATTACTTTCGTGTCGTTTACTGCTCTCCCAACAGTGGTGATACCTCCACCTTCGGTTTTTTATCTTCGAACATTGAGAAATTTTTTTGAGGACCTCAACTGCCACGTTACTATCCAAGGAGACTTCAGTGTTCACAAACGTGAACGGTTGGTGCACTCTTTCGACATTTCGGCTTTGGGGGGCCAAGCTGAAATTTCCGCTATGGTCAGTAACTTGAGTCAAATAGTTGACCTCCTCATACGTACCCCTGATTGATCCGGTGACCGAGCTGACAACCATAATATTATTCTCACCTCTATCTCTTCTATCTTCTCGGACATCACCGCTCGTTCTTCATTTAGTTTGCCGAACCATTGTTATCTCTTGTTCCATCAATTTTACCCACCCCATTCCTCGATTCACTTCGAGACGGACATTTTAGAGCTGCAATCCAGCTGACTCAAACGATTTTCGCGACTTCTTGGCTTCCAACTCCCGGGACGATTGCTACTTTACTTCCGATGTGTCCAACTCCGTTTCTAACTTTACCGATGTCATTCTCCAAAGTATGCCTCTTTTTGTTTCACATTTTTCCAAACCCAGCAGAACTAAATCTCCTGAGTGGTTTAAACACGCGTGTGATCGTGTTGTTTATTTGAAACGTTTAGCATTACTTCGCTGGAGCCACTTGCCAACTTTCACTTCTCAACACCGCTTCATGCAAGCTAGGAACACATGTCCGCTTGTCACACACAGTACCAAAGAACACTTCATCGGTTTCAAAATGGGAGTATTGGTCTCGCCTGCTACCGGTAGCCGTTCGTTTTGGTCCTTTGCCAAAGCAGTTTCCGAAATTCCTGCCCTTAGAATTCCCCTCCCATCTGTAATTCTCCTGGTGATCTTGTATGCGAACCTCACGAGAAAGCCGTAGTCCTTGCTCCCCGACTTGTCTCCAAGTTCAGCTTAGACAATTACTCCACTCCTCTGGCTTCTCCCCCTTCCTATGACCACCATTTCTACCTTTCATTGCCAGGAGGAAGGCCTGGCAAACACTGCTTTCTCTGAAAGCACACAAACCATTCGGTAGGGACGGTATTCTATCCACCGTCTATAAGATGTACCCAAAGTTGGCTCTTCTTTTACGTTATCACTTTAGTCTCCCGCTCTACTTTGCTGCTATTCCGAATCCTTGGCAACACGTCGTGATTTTCACTACTTCCAAACGCGGTGATCTTCCTAACCCCAACAACTATTGTCCAATATCTTTCACTTTATTCCAAAAGTTTTTGAAAGCATTGTATCCAACCAATTACACGTGCCTCGAACGAAAAGGAATACTGAGCGACTAACAATAAGGCTTCCGGTTCTGCAGTCTCACGGGCGACCTGTTGCCTCTCCTCTCGCACTCCTCATCAGCCGCGCCAGATAACCAGGAAGGATCACACCTGGGTTCCATCGATATCTCGAAGATTTCCAACCAAGTCCGGTAAAGAAGTCTGCTGGCGAAATGCTCGACGCTTGGGCTCCCTCAGAAAGCGGATCACTACCGTCCAAGCCGATGGGATTATATCCCAGCTTTTTCCTGTAAATAATGACATACCGCAAGTTCCTGCACGTGACCCCATCCTCTCTCTTTTATTCATGAACGACTTTCTGTCCAAAACCTCTAACCCAATCCATGCTTTCTCCAATGACGCCACTACATATTGTTTATTTTGTTGCTCCACCTCCGCCATGTGACCACCAGTATCGTGACCGTAGCATTATAAGTGTATCGAAGAATTTCGACCTCGAACACACCTCATGAGGCCTCACAATTTTGTTGACTTCAATGCTCCCAAAACTTCCTTCCTTCTGATCTAACTTAAGCATCATTCGTTCAGCCCACATTTATCTCACGAGTAAATAAGCTTTCATTCGACAGACTTCTTGTTTCTTCTTGGTTTATCCATAACTTCTTCACTATGTTAGTCCCCCTTCATATCTCATCCTGCTTCTCGTACTGCGCGCAAAGGTGGTTTTCTATTTCGCGCCAGACGTTCCTTTTCTCCAGTTCATTTCCTTTTTACATACCTCAAGTGTGCCCTACACTCAAATACTGTATTCACACGTGGGATGGAGCTGTCTTCCGGCTGGTCAACAATCCCTCTTTAACCTCCGATCTGCAGTCTGGCCCACCGTCTGGCGCTTGCTTCATTGTATCTTTCCAACCGTTACTACTTTGGCTTGTTCTTCAGAACTCTCTTTGGCGGTTCCCCTTACTCGCCATTTTCGTACGCAGGTGGTTAGTCGTCCTTATCAGGTTTCAGTTCCCAGATGTTGTACCTCTATATACGAATCTTCTTTTTCCCCGGACAATCAAACTCTAAAACACCCTACTTCTTCCCACTCACCTACAATCTTTCTCTCCTCGAAAGCAGTATCATCGAGCTGGTTCTGACGTTAGCGTTCCCCAAACGTAACGTTATAGTACTTGTTTTGGCTATGGGGCTTACCCTTCTACTGTGGATCACTTTGTGCAGTAAAATATTCCGCACACGAAGGACAAACATTTGAATCGAACTAGTGAAAGTTTCCTAGTCTTGAAACGCTCGGCCTCTAGATTGATTTTACTTGCGCATGTCACAAAGTCTTTCTATCGCTTCTTCCGGCTATGAAGGCACTAATATCGTGTATGAAATGAAGAATGGGCGGTGGTTTACCGTCTTCACGAAATTTATATCCGTGGGTCTATGGGTAAAATAAAACTTACACATCAATGATGATCGACGAAGTCACGTTTGCGCATGAGTTGCCTCCACTTGTCGGTGTCATTCCATGTGGCACAATCTACGGTGAAGCTATTTCCTAATTTTGTTTGCCACAAATCAAATGTCGTTCCTGTTTCTGTGTCACGTCTGAATTTTGTGATGCATTGACGAGGCTATCACTGAGTAAATTTGTTATTACTGATGGAAGCGATGAACGTCGCTCCACCTTCTGCGTTACTAGCTGGAAAAGTTTACTTGATGCATTCAGCATTCGCACAAGAGCCTCCATTTGGTTTTCCGTAATTCTTTGTGAACGTTAACGCGAGTTCCCTATCGTCACTAATTATTAAGTTCTTGGACCGCCCAGAGCGAGAGGAAGAACAAAAACCGTCCGAAAGTCCGACCCGTGTATTATGGAATGACGATACCACGTATGTCACACTCGGTTGCATGACAAAAGGAGATTAACAAGGGTATTTTCAATTAAACTGACAACACACACCGGCTGTGTCTGCCCCTAACGACTGTCGGACGACTTGCTTCGTGGACTGCCTTTTTCATACCGGACTACTTACCGACCGCTGATTGGATGAGCTGGAAATGATTCCGAACATTAATAGTAGCAGCGGCTTGTCCCATTTCCGCTAAGCGTCCCCGAGGTCCCAACAGATGTTTCTATATACTTTTGCCCGTAGCTGCGTGCGCACACCGTAATTTTCGCACAGAGCAGGAATGCACCGACGAATATCGAGGAATTCCAGAGATCACGATGAGAGCTTGGCGTGGTACTAATCTATAAGATTTGTCACATGCAACTCTCACGGCGTCGTGAAGGCGTTGCCAATAATCAGAAACATGTGTGACACGCAGAAAGACGAGTACTATGATGAACTCGCCACCCTCGCTCGCAGCAGTAAAGATCCTGACATTGTAATGCTAGCTGGTGACTTCAGTGCACAATTTGGCAAACTCAGTATGTCAGAAGCCTGTTTAGGTGGGCACTGTGCTTTACTCGCTGAGCGTACAGATAACGGGGATAGGCTTCTCCAGTTTTGTGCAGACAATCGATTGTTCTTGTCTAGCACAAATTTCCGACACAGTTCGCGTCGCACAGCGACATGGCGCTCTAACTATAGAGGCACTCTAAGTCAGATTGATCGTATCACCGTAAGCTACCGGTGGCACAGTTCTGTTCAGAACTGTCGATCTTACTTGTCCATGTACGTAGAGTCGGACCATGCATGAGTTTTAATGCAATTATCTCTCCAGCTCCATGGTAATCGTCGCAAACCCGGTTAGCCGTGCAACATTTGTGTGATTCAGAAGTACGCACCCTTTATGAGCAGAGGTTGGCACATGAGCTAGGATCTACGACGAACAGTAATGTAGATGAGCATTGGGCCCATATCAAACAGGCGATGCACGATGCAGCAGGTTTTGCCTGTGTTCCCATATCCGATGTCCATCAAAGACACTGGATCTCGCAAGAGTCGCTGAGTATAATGGAGCAAAAGCGTCAGCTCTCGAACTGTAAGGAGATGAATAAGATGCGGAGAAAGCTGCAAAGACAAGTTACGAAAAGCCTTAAGAATGATCGCGAAAATTGGTGGGTCAAGGTAGCCGAAAGAATGGAAATAGCAGCTGCCTCAGATAACAATCAAAGACTGTTCAAACTTATTCGTGACACCGGTGGACGGCGAACCCAGGTCAGTGAAACGATTTGCGATAGAAATGGAGAACCCATCCATGGCAAACAGCAAAGGCTTGACCGATGGGCCGAGTACTCAAGGATCAGTTTAGCTGGCCGCACGCTAGTGTAGTTACTCGTGTCAACAACTGTGACTCCTTGGGTGGTATCACTTGAGCTCCCATCGGAAGTGGAAGTGGAGTCATGCACTCGATTACTAAAGCGTGGGAAAGCGGCCGGTCTCGACGAACTTCCCCTATTTCTTTTCAAACTGGGTGGAGATGCTTTGATAAAATCACTTACCGCTTTGCTCTGTGACATTTAGAACGAGGAGCGTATTCCGTTAATATGGAGTGAGTCGTTGATTGTTCTCATCTTCAAGAAGGGAATACGCAATGACTGTAGTAACCATCATAGGATTAGCTTAATTCCGATAGTCACCTAAGTATTAGCTTCGATTTTGCTGCATCGTCTTACACCGGCTCGCGAGAGGAATGTCCGCAAACAGCAGGCTGGATTCCGCCCAGGTCGAGGATGAATCGACCAGAATTTTGCTCCCCGCCGACTACTTGAAACGCGTCACATGCACCGCTGACCGACAATAATGGCTTTCTTCGACTTGAAAGGTGCCTTCGATTCAGTTGATCGAACATCGCTTTTCAGTGTTCTTCATCGAAAACGTATGCCCCAGAAGTTCGTGAACCTAATGAGATCATTGTATTCTCATACTTCTGGCCGCGTTAGAGTTTACGGTGAACTATCCAGTCGGTTCGAAACGACCAGTGGTGTTCGACAGGGATGTCCCATGTCTCCATTCCTGTTCAACTTCGTCATGGACGAAGTAATGGACAGTGCGCAGCAAAATCTTCAGGATGTAGGCGTCGAACTGGGGAATAATGAAAAGCTATGTGACCTAGATTACGCGGACGACGTTGTATGCTTGTTCGAATCCACGGAACATGCTCAACGTGCACTAGATAGACTAGGGAGAGTTATAGCTTCAATCGGCATGCGCTTTGCGCCCTCAAAATGCAAAGTGATGCTGCAAGACTGGACGTGAACGATTCCGAGCTTGCTTCTTGATGGGGAGGTGCTGGCAATTGTCGACCGCTTCACCTACCACGGCAGCAGAATGACGACGAATGGGAGTATGGTTGTAGGGGTGAGCACGCGTATATCGACGGCTCGAGGGGGCTGGACTGAAGCACTTGTGGCGTCGAGCTGATATTTCACTGAGGTTGAAAGGTCGTGTATACCGTGCCGCGGTGCGTTCAGTTTTGTTGTATGGTTGCGAAACTTGGAGTCTGCATGCTGAAGATATTCGTCGTCTTGAGGTTTTCGACCACCGATGTTTACGTAGTATCGCTAAGATTGGGTGGAATAGCCGAGTGAGCAATGCTAAGGTGAGAAAGCGAGTATTGGGTACTAATTAAGAGAACGTTTTGTCACAGCGTATCCAGCTTAGTAGACTTCGTTGGTTGGGACACGTGTTACGTATGGCAAACACACGTTTACCGTACCGCGTCTTATTCTCTGTTCCTTCTCAGGAGTGGAAAAAACACATGGAGGTCAGCAGATGACGTGGCAACGAGGAATGAGAAAATGCACAGCAAACTTAGGAAAAGTAGGTGCTTCACGTCTTCGTGGTTGGGGTCCAAAAGATCCGTCTACCAGTTGGCTGGAGACACTGAGGGATATGTCAACGAACCGCGAGCAGTGGCGATCGTGTTGTCATTTTCTGTCGATGTGCGTTCGTACTGTTAGACTGTGTATTCCGTGTGTTGGCTACTAGGACGTTCTTTCCTTTTCTCACCCCTGTAGGTCCAGTCCCTGTCCATCTTGTATATTCATACTTTCTAATTCAACGTGCAACATGGTGAGAAAGACAGTGGTCAGTGGGGCATTCCCTGCTGTTTAACGCTGTACGACGATGATGATGATGATGATGTGTGTGAGTGTGTGTGGTTTTCAAGCTTATGAGTCAGATCATCCTTATATCTCTCGAGTCGAAGTTCGGCAACATTGGCCTTTTACATCATTGGCAACGTACATTTGCTTCGGAAGAAGAATGTGTCTTGACCTCAGTTCAGTTCCGATCAAATAACCATTAAACATGCACTGGGTGCGATAGCTTTTGTAACTATCTCTGGGCGAAAACCGCAACACGAGATAATAAAAAGGAGCGACAGAGATACAGTTAGCATCAAGTTCAAAAAGAAAGTTGGTGAGTACAATAAAAGATTGGTCGCAATACCGAGCCAATTACTCTAACACAACTAAACACCGAGGAAGAATGAATGGCGCTAAATGACCAAGTTCACTGGTGAATGTATTCATTCTTTCATTCCACGTCATGTATTGGCCACCCTTACTCATCTTCCAACGGATACCCATCCCAGTGAACATTGCGCGCCGAGGAATACTATTAGGGGACTGCAAAAAACATTCCTCAACTACCTTAGCCTGGTGAGCTTGACTGCTTCATCTAATGATTTGGTTCGTGAACTTAAGGCTCTCCGCCGAACGTCAGCATTGCTTATACGGTGTTTCCACCGTAATTTCCCCAGGTTTTTTGAAGGAAGACTTCAAAGCCTTTCGCCAGGAATCGGTAATTATTAGTCGCGTTTAATCCCCCTCCTTTGACTTACTTTCAAATGAACTAGTCAAACAACACATTGAATCTTGCGCTGCTCTAGCCCACAAGGTACTACAAGAACCAATGCATCCATTTCACTCTGCCTTATCTCTTTGTCGTTCTCTCATACACCAGATCCGAATTTCGACACCCTTCTTTCAGAATTAACCTGCCTACCTGGCGCGGGTACTGGCCAACAAAGACAAGAGTAAGACGGAATTACTTTCTGAATTTGCTTGGTATTTTCTTTTTTTTACTCCTACATACTTTTAGCGCCCTTCTGTGTACATTTTATTTGTTTCTACCCCAGTTTCGTCAAAGCATTTTGACTGGAATGTAAGCAAATCGCTTGTAAAAGTCTGTCATACCAATGCAAATACAATACCAGCTCGACTAATTCCGCGAATACATCGGTGTTCGAATATCGACAACCTTCGTGTACCCTCCACCGGCAGTGGCCATGTCCCGAACCATACAGAAGCACGGGCCTGACTGCTGCAGCGTGCACCCGACCCTTGATAAGTAAACGGATGTCATGTCGACACCACAAATGACTCAGGTTGGAAAAAGTCAAACGAGCCTTCTGGGTGCGCAAAACACCTCATCCGATATCCGACCTTTGGGTGAAATGCAGCTCCCCAGATAACATAACTTGTCTACCTGGTCTACGATATCCCCAGGCACTGAAACGTCTGGTGTTGGGCCAACCCAGTCCTGCGACATCTCGCACTTTGAAGGTGCAAAACCCATACCGAGTATTGTTACACAGTTATTCAACCTGTCCAGAAAAGCTTGCATCCCACCTGGATCTTCACTTAGGAGAACTATTTTGTCTGCATATTCAAGATCTGATACTTTTCCATCCAGAACAACTGCAATACTACTATCCTCACCTGACAAAAGGTTGGTCATCACCATCATCGTAAAGCGTTAAACAGCAGGGAATGCCCCACTGACCACTGCCTTTCTCACCATGTTGCACGTTGAATTAGAAAGTATGAATATACAAGATGGACAGGGACTGGACCTACACCGGTAGCAAAAGGAAAGAATGCCCTAGTAGCCAACACACGGAATACACAGTCTGACTGTACAAACGCACATCGACCAGTTATTCTGATTCGACAGAAAGTGACAACACGATCGCCCCTGCTCGCGGTTCGCTGCCACATCCCTCAGTGTTTCCAGCCAACTGGTAGACGGATCTTTTGGACCCCAACCACGAAGACGTGAAGCACCTACTTTTCCCAAGTTTGCTGTACATTTTTTCATTCCTCGTTGCCACGTCATCTGTTGACCTCCACGTGGTCTCTTCCACTCCCTAGGAGGGGCGGAGAATAGGACACGGTACGGTAAACGTGTGTTTGCCATACGTAACACGTGTCCCAACCAACGAATTCTACTAAGCTGGATACGCTGTGACAAAACGTTCTCTTAAATAGTAACCAATACTCGCTTTCTCACCTTAGCATTGCTCACTCGGCTATTCCACCCAATCTTAGCGATACTACGTAAACATCGGTGGTCGAAAACCTCAAGACGACGAATATCTTCAGCATGCAGACTCCAAGTTTCGCAACCATACAACAAAACTGAACGCACCGCGGCACAGTATACACGACCTTTCAACTTCAGTGAAATATCGGATCGGCGCCACAAGTGCTTCAGTCCAGCGTACGCCGCTCGAGCTTTGGATATCCGCGTACTCACCTCTACTACTGTGCTCCAATCCGTCGTCACGCAGCTACCGAGGTAGGTGAAGTGATCGACAATTGCCAGCACCTCCCCATCGAGCATCAAGCTCGGAATTGTTGACGTCCAGTCTTGTAACATCACCTCGCACTTTGAAGGTGCAAAGCGCATGCCGAATGGAGCAACAGCTTTTGCGAGATTATCTAATACACGCTGAGCATGTTCCGTGGATTCGAACAAGCATACAACGTCGTCCGCGTAATCTAGGTCACATAGCTTTTCACTATTCCCCAGTTCGACGCCTACATCCTGAAGATTTTGCTGCGCACTGTCCATTACTTCGTCCATGACGAAGTTGAACAGGAATGGAGACATGGGACATCCCTGTCGAACACCACTGGTCGTTTCGAACCGACTGGATAGTTCACCGTAAACTCTAACGCGGCCAGAAGTATGAGAATACAATGATCTCATTAGGTTCACGAACTTCTGGGGCATACGTTTTCGATGAAGAACACTGAAAAGCGATGTTCGATCAACTGAATCGAAGGCACCTTTCAAGTCGAAGAAAGCCATTATTGTCGGTCAGCGGTGCATGTGACGCGTTTCAAGTAGTCGGCGGGGAGCAAAATTCTGGTCGATTCATCCTCGACCTGGGCGGAATCCAGCCTGCTGTTTGCGGACATTCCTCTCGCGAGCCGGTGTAAGACGATGCAGCAAAATCGAAGCTAATACTTAGGTGACTATCGGAATTAAGCTAATCCTATGATGGTTACTACAGTCATTGCGTATTCCCTTCTTGAAGATGAGAACAATCAACGACTCACTCCATATTAACGGAATACGCTCCTCGTTCTAAATGTCACAGAGCAAAGCGGTAAGTGATTTTATCAAAGCATCTCCACCCAGTTTGAAAAGAAATAGGGGAAGTTCGTCCAGACCGACCGCTTTCCCACGCTTTAGTAATCGAGTGCATGACTCCACTTCCAATTCCGATGGGGGCTCAAGTGATACCACCCAAGGAGTCACAGTTGTTGACACGAGTAACTACACTAGCGTGCGGCCAGCTAAACTGATCCTTGAGTACTCGGCCCATCGGTCAAGCCTTTGCTGTTTGCCATGGATGGGTTCTCCATTTCTATCGCAAATCGTTTCACTGACCTGGGTTCGCCGTCCACCGGTGTCACGAATAAGTTTGAACAGTCTTTGATTGTTATCTGAGGCAGCTGCTATTTCCATTCTTTCGGCTACCTTGACCCACCAATTTTCGCGATCATTCTTAAGGCTTTTCGTAACTTGTCTTTGCAGCTTTCTCCGCATCTTATTCATCTCCTTACAGTTCGAGAGCTGACGCTTTTGCTCCATTATACTCAGCGACTCTTGCGAGATCCAGTGTCTTTGATGGACATCGGATATGGGAACACAGGCAAAACCTGCTGCATCGTGCATCGCCTGTTTGATATGGGCCCAATGCTCATCTACATTACTGTTCGTCGTAGATCCTAGCTCATGTGCCAACCTCTGCTCATAAAGGGTGCGTACTTCTGAATCACACAAATGTTGCACGGCTAACCGGGTTTGCGACGATTACCATGGAGCTGGAGAGATAATTGCATTAAAACTCATGCATGGTCCGACTCTACGTACATGGACAAGTAAGATCGACAGTTCTGAACAGAACTGTGCCACCGGTAGCTTACGGTGATACGATCAATCTGACTTAGAGTGCCTCTATAGTTAGAGCGCCATGTCGCTGTGCGACGCGAACTGTGTCGGAAATTTGTGCTAGACAAGAACAATCGATTGTCTGCACAAAACTGGAGAAGCCTATCCCCGTTATCTGTACGCTCAGCGAGTAAAGCACAGTGCCCACCTAAACAGGCTTCTGACATACTGAGTTTGCCAAATTGTGCATTGAAGTCACCAGCTAGCATTACAATGTCGGAACCTTTACTGCTGCGAACGAGTGACGAGTTCATCATAGAACTCATATTTCTGCAAGTCTGAGCTGCAGTCCGTTGGGGCGTAAGCCGAGATCACAAACAAGTTGCACTTCATGCAACTATCCTTTCGAACGCCAACTGACCCTTGGAGTCTCACAGCACATAAACGACTGTTAACAGGGATCCAGTGTAAAAGGGCAGCCTCAGCCTTGTCAGTCAAGACAATTCCTACACCACGTTGACCCGCAGCTCTAGCTGCTTCGTCTCCTGAGGTGCGCAGAATATACCTCGATGAGATACCAGGAGCAGTTAGTTGAATTACACTGCTCGAATCCTGGATACGCGTTTCACTGAGGCAGCAGACATCAGTCTCCAGAGAATCTAATGTGAGGAATAGACACGCCTGTTGACCGACCTGCATGAGTGTACGCACGTTGAAGGAGCCGGGATTCAGAAGCTGACGAGGCTTGAGAAAATGTGAGTTATAAGACAGAAAACTATTCCCGACACTTTGACAGTGAATCGTTGCGAGTATTGACCGTGTTATCAGTGGGAGCATTATGGGTGGATAGATGGGGCAAAGAGAAGTGGCTGGGGACAGAAGACAAAAGTTGAACAAAAGAGAGGGAACTCTGAGCAGTAGCACACTTATCACTACCCACCCCGCTCGATGCAATGGGCAGCGCGGTCCTGATTAGCCTGCGAGACGACCGATGCAGTATGGAATTCTTTGTAGTCGTGAATTTTATGGGAGATGTTGGACGGGTACTGCTAGGGTGTCCAGCCACAAAGCAGGAGAACGATTAGGGTCCTCATCCAAAGCCTTTAGTTCAGACAAGAAACTCTCCGCAAGGCAGCGGGATGGCTTAGTGGAAGCCCATTTGCTTGGATCAATTATTCTTTCACTGGTTTTTCCGACTGAGTTGCCAGCTCAAATCAACCCCCAACCTGGAGGACCAAGAGACTGAACTTTGTCTGACCTCTACCCATTGACCTGCCAGGCATGATTGCATCTCCGGCTTAAAAAAGCCATCCTGTATAGCTCTTTGGGTCATAGAGGCGCGCAAGCCATCACACCACGTCCAGGTGCAGTCTTGTCGTGATGGATGTTTTGCATTTCCGAAACACGCACACAAGATTCATTTCACAAAGGTTGGTCCCCAGGTTTATATAAACGACGAAGTTAAAGAAGTTAAAGAAAAAAGAAGGAAGGAGGCAAGTCGGACATACTACTTTTCGTGGTGAATTTGGATGAAAAATCACCGTAAGCCCGGACTCGGCTTTGGATATTCATGTACGGGGACTCTGTGATGGAAATGAATTTCTATGGAACATCCTTCAACAAGAGGCCGCGCCAGAGAACTGTGCGGTAAACCAAGTTGAAGGCCGCTTTAAGATAATGGGACTATGGAAGGTGTGTCTAAAAATGTATCGAGAGGTGAAGCTGCGATCAATGCAACCTTGACCAGGTCTAAATCCAGCTTAATTCTCATATGAGCACTGTTCGCCAGCGTTTGATAGGCGGTGGAAAATGACGCTAGAAAACAGTTTAGATGCGACGCCATCCAGACATTTCTTGTGGTCTTCACCGATAGACGCGTCGCTGTTCTTGTAAATCGGTACGATCACCGATTCACAACTTGGACCGGTCTTGGATACTGTCGCTCTGTTTGCTTTGGGAATCGCCTCGCGCCCAAAACAAAACCATGGGTCTTATCGGCGACCACGCAAACGCCTCCACTTTGTAACCAATGACTCAACGCCAAGCATCTGCTTCATTCTTTTTTCTACCGATATTACCGTGAATTCAGTGCTTAGATCCTAACATGTGATCCAGAATCGTGCCCCGTGAGCAGGCAACAAGCCATTCATACAAAATGACCGAATCCAACCTACCGCACTGCTTGTAGCTCATGGTTTTTCCAAGAACTGTGGAAAACCTCATCCCCTGTATTTCCTGTCGATTATGACCACCTCGCCTCCAATGACATAACCAATGTTTCTGCAACACTGCGTCCCGACATATTTCCTTTTGGAACGGTAGTTCCTCAGACTAAGAAACTTGTCTCTTCTGCTGTGAATTGTGCTCACTGTTTAGTTTAAAAAATGCTGGTGTATGCGTATTGACTGGCAGTCTGATGGAAGTTCACAATTAACACGGGTGGCCTGCTTAGTAATATATTACCAAGTTACCTGCAAAAGCTTCGAAAATCCATTGTACCAAAATGTATTACCAAACATTCATTCCAACTCTCGAACTTAAGTTACGTTCAAATGACGACCGTTAAAATTTATGAAACTTACATCTGATGACGACCGGTTCGGGCATAGCCTTTCGCAACAGTTCCCCATATTTGAGCTAAAAGAAGCATCATGTAGCACTTTATAAGAAAACCTGACAAAACAAAAGCCAAAGGTGTCTGCTGATCGTTTATTGCGTAATAACAAGGGATATACATCTCCAAGGAAAATAACAGCCAGAACTCTAATGACCGTATCTGAAACGGATATGACTGGTAGGTTATAGACATACTTCTGGAATTCCCAATCTCTGTTGTCTAGAGGGCAAACTTGGCGTGTTTTCAGCCAACGGGATATGCAATGAAAATGAAATGCGTGCTTGAAAATACACATGTTTGAATCAACTTACATTGCACGTTCCCCAAGCGACCGTGCACTCTTCGCTGGTTGCTGAAGCGTTGTTCGCCTGACATTCAATGCCTGGTTAAATAACATCCAACCATCACAAAAACAAATTCACTCACATAAATCCATTATGTGATTTCGGCAAATAGCGCAATTATCCACCACAATGTCCCACGCCCAAAGGGCAACCGCATACCACTTCTTGATTTCGAAGCGCTTTTTACTACCACTAGGTGGTTGAGAGAGCGCTATATCATCCACTTCCATCTCAGACATCGCGAACCGACCACAAGTACCGCAGCGATGTGACCTTCAGATCAGACAGCTCTGTTCAGTTCAGTTCAGTTCAGTCTGCACAGGACAGGAAATGGCCACGGCCAATCGAGCCTCCAGAATTCCTTCGATGGTATGCACACCAGTTATGCACCCACCACTGCCGAGTGTATTTCGTCGAATCCCCGCTAAAAATGAGAGGGAAACGGAAAACCTCATCGCACATCAAGAGCGAGAGACATTATGCATCGTGAGCGTTCACTGAGACAGTATGCAATGAGGGAAAAAGTCTGCTAAAACATACTCCAGAAGGACCACACTGCTATCCGTCATCCATCTAGTTGATATTCTCAAGGCTCACTACAAGGAAAGATCTCGTACCACTTGCGATCAAGGGCACATTTGAAGGATTGGGCTGTCTGCAGATATAACATTTCACCAGGCAGACCGCCCCAACTGTTCACAACCCTGTTGCTGAAGAAGTGCGATCTAGCCATCAACCTAGATCGGGCTTTTATCAACTTCGTTTCGTGTCCCCTTGTTCTGGATTCTACGGCCACTTGGAGTAGACTATCTGGTCTAAGGCCAGAAAAGCCCTTCATTACCTTGAACGTTTCTATGCTTGCATAGGACTGGTAATGGCCGCGACCAACCGAGCATCCCTTCGGTTCGGTTCAGTTCAGTTTCCACAGGGCGAAAGTGGCCGAGACCAATCGAGCGTCCAAATCGTTGTGTTGTCCGCGACTTTCCTCGGCTCCCAACACCGAACGTTGGATGTTTTTTCTGAAAGGCAGAATTTGCGAGGTAGTATCACCTTCGCAGACAAAATCACTGACTAAAGTACCAGGGGCTCATTACCTCACCCCTCGTTCACAAAGCTAGCTCTGGGAATGCTGTGTTCCAGCTTGAATTTGGTGCCTTCCTAAAAGTTGGTACATTGCTGCATCCAACAGCATCCTCTGACAGTCTACTCCACATAGGCACAACCCTGTTTGTAAAAAATTTAGCCTGTATGTCCAGCCTTCAGTATGCCCTTTGTGGCTTAAGACTGTATCCTCTGGTGCGGCTCTCGGGGGCAGAAGAGAAAAATCACCCATGTCTGTACCCGACAGACCTTCTATGATCTAGAACGTTTCTATTAGGTCACCTTGCCCTCTAAGCCGCTCTAAAGAGATGAGATTGAGATCCTCTATAAGCCAGGGGCAAGGTTTCCCCCTCCGATCGGTGGTCATTTTATTTGCAAGTCGCTGCACCCCCTCCAAGAGCTTGGAAGGTTGGTTAGACCTTACTTTGCGGTTTCCTTAGTAAACGCATGCTTCGGTCCTTCGTGCTGCGTGGACCACCTGCACGTTACTCTAATGCTCGGCACTGTACGAATATTTTAACCAGAACAGTATTCTCCGCGCCCCGTGAGAACGAGAAGGCGATTGGGAGAGATAGTGGTTAGCGTATATTTTAGGAGTGTGCGTGAGAGCGTGCGCAAGAGCAACGGTCAAATGGCAACCGCGCTTGGCAGTCAGCGTTCAGTTAAACAATAAACGTGGTAAAAGTATGAACGAAGATGGCAACCGCTACAAGCTCCTTATCCTTGCGATAATAGGGAGCTTGTAGTGACCTCGATCGTTTTGAGAAAATGACTGTTTTCTGAATACCATTTTGGGTCTATTTTCTCCACGATCTTTTCCGACTCTTGGCATCGACCGCATAATGTTGTCCGGTTGCGTACGTTTTACTGGACTGACTTTTCCGAGGTTTCCGTCGACCTCGTTTTAAGTCACTTTCGCTTTCGGTCGTTCGCCGTACACGCTCGCAGTTTGCTTTCTGCACAGCCGTTGCGTTTCGTTTCGTTTCCCGTTCGGTGTATCTCTCGTTTAGGTACTGTTTCGGTGCCACGACATATAGAATGCACCTTGCATCTGTAAACTGACTTGCGTCTTCTCTATTCGTCTGATAGAGGGGATATCGTTGGTATGTCGCTGCTAGACCCAATAGGAGACGCGTTCATCGGCCGCTTTCGAAAGTCTTCTATAGGCCCATGCCCGCAAGCAATACTCCGGAAGAGGTCGCTGCGAAACCTTGTGAAACGGAATGAAGACTTCCGGTTCTCTGCATAGTATAGCGCACCCTAATTATTACCCCTCTGGCCATGTTGGCAGCCCTCTGGCACTGTCTTTAAGGCCTGAAGTCCTGCGTGACTATGAAACCCAGGTCTTTCATCTCCGACACTGCTCGTTTCGTATATGTTAGTGGTCAGGACTCGACATTTGGCGAGATTCAGCGGTAAATCCCATCAACCTGCCCGTCTGAGCACCACACTTATATCCTGTGCTAAATCACTCCCCGCTATCTTCACACCATCTGCAAAGATGAAAGATGAGTTGTTCAATTCTTCCGCTAGGTCATTTATATGCAAGAGGGAGAGCAAAAGCTCCAGTACTGAACCCTTAAGCACACCAATATTAACCTCCTCCGCTCTCGACAGATAACGGCCTACCTTGGCACAAAAGCTACGATTATTTAGAAAGTGTTCCAATCAATCTCTTGCTTCCCAGTTTATCCCAAAGGCCTGCAATCAATAGTCCAGCAGGCGGTGACTCACGGGTAGAAAGCCCTACTGAAATCCAAATAACAACCCCCCACTGCCTTACCGTCATGCGTTCGTCTCGTGGTCTCGTCTAAGAACAACGGTAGGCCTGTCAAACACGACCGTTTTTAACAAACGCATGTTGTGCGGGTGTCAGTAGGTCGTTATTAGCCAGAAGCAGACACAATTGATTTCTAATTATGCGTTCCAAGCACTTGCACAATACTGATGTCAGGCCGACCAGTCTATAATTCTTCACTTTCTGCCTGGATCCTGTCTTATGAACCGCTACGACAATGGCCCTGCGCCAGTTTTCTGGCACCTCACCCCCACCCCCTTTCTTAGAGGCGCTTCGTACAGCTGGGTAATAGCCTCTGATAAGATATCGGAAAGAGGCTGAACAATGGCCGGGTGGATTTTATCCGGTCCGGCTGCTTTGTGCTTGCACAAAGATCTGATTTCATGGCGCTCCTCAACCTCACATATAGTAAGCTCCGGAAGTACTGGCATACTCCCTATATCTGACTCCGCCGAACCAAGCATATGGTCCTGACGATACACGCCATCAAAGAAAGCAGGTAGGGTTTCCGCCTTGTCTTCATCATTGAGGGCAATGCTTCCGTTGGACATCTCCAAGGTACCTACACTCTCACGCGTCGTATCTTGAACTTCACTTAAACGAACAAATTCCTTGGGTTCGTCTTCACATTGTTGGATAGTTTCTTCTCACACTCGTACTTTGCTTCTCGTTGCAGGGCTTGTGCCCTGTTTCTGGCTGTCTTGTAAGCGGCCCAAGCATGATGTGTGTTGTGGAGTTTGTAGTGAGCCCATAGCCTTCTACGAACAGCTAGTGCTCTTGCAATCCTGGGATTCCACCAAGGCGGCCGGCTCCTATTTCTTTGTTGTGTTAACGGAGCAAACCCGTCCGTCAATCTTATTAGCCCGGCTCTTATTGCTCTTCACCTATCCCAAACAGATGGCTCCGGGACTTCCGGTACCAACGTATGCCTCGTGCACGTACTCTCAGCTGACCCTCAACCACTCATGCGTGGTTCCCGACCAGCCTAGATCCTGTTTTGTTGTGCCTTACGGTGAACGTCGCGCAAAGGACTCCATGATTGCTCCTCCCCAATGGTTCATGTATCAACATAGAGCTGATGCCACGTAGAAGCCTGGTTACAAGCAGATCCGGCGTGGATGAATGTGGTCCGTCGCCGAAAAACGTTGGTGCTTTACATGTCGTGTGAGGGCATGGTTGTGAAACCACATCACCAGAGCATTTCCCGTGGTTCCCCTAGGGGAGCTTCCGTCGTGCCAATTTACTTCTGGGAGGTTCATGTCTCCATAAATCTTTCGATGGTATGCGCACCAGTTATGAATCCACCACTGCATAAATTGTCTTGTCATATCCTTGCTAAAACTGAGAGGTAAACGGAACCCCTCATCGCACATCAACTGCAAGTGACATTATGCGCCGTGAGCTTTCACTAACACTGTACGTAATAAACGAAAACGTTGAATTAAACACACCTCAGACGGACCACAGTGCTACCCGTTATTAATCTAGGTAACATACTCAACCCTCACTACATGAAAATATCTCGTACCACCCACGACCTAGGGCACTTTTGAAGGGCAGGAGGGCATACGTATCTATCATTCCACCAGGCAGACCTTTCCAACTGTTCACAACCCTGTTGCTGAAGAAGTGCGATCTAGCCATCAACCTAGATCGGGCTTTTATCAACTTCGTTTCGTGTCCCCTTGTTCTGGATTCTACGGCCACTTGGAGTAGACTATCTGGTCTAAGGCCAGAAAAGCCCTTCATTACCTTGAACGTTTCTATGCTTGCATAGGACTGGTAATGGCCGCGACCAACCGAGCATCCCTTCGGTTCGGTTCAGTTCAGTTTCCACAGGGCGAAAGTGGCCGAGACCAATCGAGCGTCCAAATCGTTGTGTTGTCCGCGACTTTCCTCGGCTCCCAACACCGAACGTTGGATGTTTTTTCTGAAAGGCAGAATTTGCGAGGTAGTATCACCTTCGCAGACAAAATCACTGACTAAAGTACCAGGGGCTCATTACCTCACCCCTCGTTCACAAAGCTAGCTCTGGGAATGCTGTGTTCCAGCTTGAATTTGGTGCCTTCCTAAAAGTTGGTACATTGCTGCATCCAACAGCATCCTCTGACAGTCTACTCCACATAGGCACAACCCTGTTTGTAAAAAATTTAGCCTGTATGTCCAGCCTTCAGTATGCCCTTTGTGGCTTAAGACTGTATCCTCTGGTGCGGCTCTCGGGGGCAGAAGAGAAAAATCACCCATGTCTGTACCCGACAGACCTTCTATGATCTAGAACGTTTCTATTAGGTCACCTTGCCCTCTAGGCCGCTCTAAAGAGATGAGATTGAGATCCTCTATAAGCCAGGGGCAAGGTTTCCCCCTCCGATCGGTGGTCATTTTATTTGCAAGTCGCTGCACCCCCTCCAAGAGCTTGGAAGGTTGGTTAGACCTTACTTTGCGGTTTCCTTAGTAAACGCATGCTTCGGTCCTTCGTGCTGCGTGGACCACCTGCACGTTACTCTAATGCTCGGCACTGTACGAATATTTTAACCAGAACAGTATTCTCCGCGCCCCGTGAGAACGAGAAGGCGATTGGGAGAGATAGTGGTTAGCGTATATTTTAGGAGTGTGCGTGAGAGCGTGCGCAAGAGCAACGGTCAAATGGCAACCGCGCTTGGCAGTCAGCGTTCAGTTAAACAATAAACGTGGTAAAAGTATGAACGAAGATGGCAACCGCTACAAGCTCCTTATCCTTGCGATAATAGGGAGCTTGTAGTGACCTCGATCGTTTTGAGAAAATGACTGTTTTCTGAATACCATTTTGGGTCTATTTTCTCCACGATCTTTTCCGACTCTTGGCATCGACCGCATAATGTTGTCCGGTTGCGTACGTTTTACTGGACTGACTTTTCCGAGGTTTCTGTCGACCTCGTTTTAAGTCACTTTCGCTTTCGGTCGTTCGCCGTACACGCTCGCAGTTTGCTTTCTGCACAGCCGTTGCGTTTCGTTTCGTTTCCCGTTCGGTGTATCTCTCGTTTAGGTACTGTTTCGGTGCCACGACATATAGAATGCACCTTGCATCTGTAAACTGACTTGCGTCTTCTCTATTCGTCTGATAGAGGGGATATCGTTGGTATGTCGCTGCTAGACCCAATAGGAGACGCGTTCATCAGCCGCTTTCGAAAGTCTTCTATAGGCCCATGCCCGCAAGCAATACTCCGGAAGAGGTCGCTGCGAAACCTTGTGAAACGGAATGAAGACTTCCGGTTCTCTGCATAGTATAGCGCACCCTAATTATTACCCCTCTGGCCATGTTGGCAGCCCTCTGGCACTGTCTTTAAGGCCTGAAGTCCTGCGTGACTATGAAACCCAGGTCTTTCATCTCCGACACTGCTCGTTTCGTATATGTTAGTGGTCAGGACTCGACATTTGGCGAGATTCAGCGGTAAATCCCATCAACCTGCCCGTCTGAGCACCACACTTATATCCTGTGCTAAATCACTCCCCGCTATCTTCACACCATCTGCAAAGATGAAAGATGAGTTGTTCAATTCTTCCGCTAGGTCATTTATATGCAAGAGGGAGAGCAAAAGCTCCAGTACTGAACCCTTAAGCACACCAATATTAACCTCCTCTGCTCTCGACAGATAACGGCCTACCTTGGCACAAAAGCTACGATTATTTAGAAAGTGTTCCAATCAATCTCTTGCTTCCCAGTTTATCCCAAAGGCCTGCAATCAATAGTCCAGCAGGCGGTGACTCACGGGTAGAAAGCCCTACTGAAATCCAAATAACAAACCCCCACTGCCTTACCGTCATGCGTTCGTCTCGTGGTCTCGTCTAAGAACAACGGTAGGCCTGTCAAACACGACCGTTTTTAACAAACGCATGTTGTGCGGGTGTCAGTAGGTCGTTATTAGCCAGAAGCAGACACAATTGATTTCTAATTATTAGCACTTGCACAATACTGATGTCAGACCGACCAGTCTATAATTCTTCACTTTCTGCCTGGATCCTGTCTTATGAACCGCTACGACAATGGCCCTGCGCCAGTTTTCTGGCACCTCACCCCCACCCCCTTTCTTAGAGGCGCTTCGTACAGCTGGGTAATAGCCTCTGATAAGATATCGGAAAGAGGCTGAACAATGGCCGGGTGGATTTTATCCGGTCCGGCTGCTTTGTGCTTGCACAAAGATCTGATTTCATGGCGCTCCTCAACCTCACATATAGTAAGCTCCGGAAGTACTGGCATACTCCCTATATCTGACTCCGCCGAACCAAGCATATGGTCCTGACGATACACGCCATCAAAGAAAGCAGGTAGGGTTTCCGCCTTGTCTTCATCATTGAGGGCAATGCTTCCGTTGGACATCTCCAAGGTACCTACACTCTCACGCGTCGTATCTTGAACTTCACTTAAACGAACAAATTCCTTGGGTTCGTCTTCACATTGTTGGATAGTTTCTTCTCACACTCGTACTTTGCTTCTCGTTGCAGGGCTTGTGCCCTGTTTCTGGCTGTCTTGTAAGCGGCCCAAGCATGATGTGTGCTGTGGAGTTTGTAGTGAGCCCATAGCCTTCTACGAACAGCTAGTGCTCTTGCAATCCTGGGATTCCACCAAGGCGGCCGGCTCCTATTTCTTTGTTGTGTTAACGGAGCAAACCCGTCCGTCAATCTTATTAGCCCGGCTCTTATTGCTCTTCACCTATCCCAAACAGATGGCTCCGGGACTTCCGGTACCAACGTATGCCTCGTGCACGTACTCTCAGCTGACCCTCAACCACTCATGCGTGGTTCCCGACCAGCCTAGATCCTGTTTTGTTGTGCCTTACGGTGAACGTCGCGCAAAGGACTCCATGATTGCTCCTCCCCAATGGTTCATGTATCAACATAGAGCTGATGCCACGTAGAAGCCTGGTTACAAGCAGATCCGGCGTGGATGAATGTGGTCCGTCGCCGAAAAACGTTGGTGCTTTACATGTCGTGTGAGGGCATGGTTGTGAAACCACATCACCAGAGCATTTCCCGTGGTTCCCCTAGGGGAGCTTCCGTCGTGCCAATTTACTTCTGGGAGGTTCATGTCTCCATAAATCTTTCGATGGTATGCGCACCAGTTATGAATCCACCACTGCATAAATTGTCTTGTCATATCCTTGCTAAAACTGAGAGGTAAACGGAACCCCTCATCGCACATCAACTGCAAGTGACATTATGCGCCGTGAGCTTTCACTAACACTGTACGTAATAAACGAAAACGTTGAATTAAACACACCTCAGACGGACCACAGTGCTACCCGTTATTAATCTAGGTAACATACTCAACCCTCACTACATGAAAATATCTCGTACCACCCACGACCTAGGGCACTTTTGAAGGGCAGGAGGGCATACGTATCTATCATTCCACCAGGCAGACCTTTCCAACCGTTCAGCATCCTGTTGCTAAAGAAGTCCGATCTATTCATCCAACCGACTCCCAATTTCGTCAGCTTCTTTTCGCGTCCCATTGTGCTGGAATCTGAAGCCCTTTGGAATAGACTATCCGGTCTAAGGCCAGAAAAGCCCTTCTTTAACTTGGGCCGTTCTGCGACATTCCCTCAATGCCTCCTCCTTTCCAGTGAGAAAGGATTCAGATCACAGGGTCTGTGCTCGTACGTCTTACCCATCTGCCCTCCAGCCGTTCGCGTGGCGAGACGTTGAACCTTCACTAAGCAGATGGCATCTCATTTGTAGAAGGGTGCCCTAGCTTGCACGCCACCTTCTAAGTAAGGTCTTACTATATTCACGTAAATAGGCGCGAACATTTCCGGCTGCCGGCAAGACAGAGCTGATCGCAGTCTAAGGAGCTCCCCACGAGCCTTTTGTGCACCAGCTTTGAACTGATTCGCCCATTTGAAGTCACCGGCCACGATGGCCTCGAGGTCTTTAGTCCTGCTGATTGCCTCTATGGTGAACGAACCATGAGAATAAGCGACAGTTAGCTTCCTGTTGGCCATGACAACAAATGTCTTTTTCCGGCTTTCATGGGTAAGTCCCAACTGTAAGCTCAGTCCAGAATGGTTCCTATGTCCCTGCCTAAGTTTACCCTACCCTCACATCCAACAACCTTTTACTCATCTGTAAAAATGAATCTAGGCGAATGAAGGGAGGAAGCAGGTTCAGTTCGGTTCTGCTCTGTTCAGTTCAGTTCCGTTCAGTTTGCACAGGACGAAAGTGGCTGGGGTCAATCGAGCGTCCAGATAGTTGTGTTGCCGGCACATTTCAGTATCTCTCAACACAGTGTGATTTTATTTCTATCAGGCACAAACTTTGTGGAGTGCGAGCCCTGGCAGAGAAAGATGGAAGCAATGAGTAAATTGAGTCTGACCCTAAAAACTGCTTACCGTAATTCGGGGTATATGGACACCCTGCGCCCGGTTTACCGAGTCGGCTGCTTGAAACAGTTGTCCGTTATAACGCCCAAGTCTTCGACCTGAGAGACCATTTGCAACGACCTCACATCATTCACACTGGCCCCCGTATTTATGGTCAGGCGTTGACACTTGGTGAAGTTCAGTGGTAGGTCCCATTCGAGTGACCAGTTCTGTACTGCCAACACTTCAAGTTCTATATCTACTCCAGCAATCTTGACGTCATCGGCAAACACAAATGATGGGTATGTGAAATCACGTGCTAGGTTGTTGATGACGATGAGGATGAGCAGAGGGCCGAGCACCAAGCCCTGCAGCCGTATGCGATGGTATGCACACCAGTCATGCACCCACCACTGCACAAAGTAACCCGTCGAATCCCTGCTAAAAATGGGAGGGAAACGGAAAACCTCATCGCACATCAACTACGAGAGACATTATGCATTGTGAGCGTTCACTGGGACAAATCGGATCAGATCAAGCCAGAGCACAGGACTGGCGACCAATGTCAATAATAGCCCAGTTTGATGAACAGGCTCGTTTTCAGTGATTCATACTCATGCCACCACATCACGGTTTATCACGACATATTAAGGAACTGTACCCATTATACAAACAGGAAGTGATAGAAATTACTGGTGACATAAAAAGAGAGAGAAAACAATTTTAATCCAGGCTTAATCAAGACCCGATATGGATTGTTCGTCGTATATAATGCCCGTTTTCATCTGGTCTGTGGCCGGTTTTAGCGCGGAGGGAAGGCCCGGGAAGCTTAGGAGCACCCACAAATTGTTTTTGGGCACACAGAGGAGGGTTGTGTGGCCAGGATGAGACATTATGCTTGTCTTGGTTGCTGACCCCATCTCATACAGGGCACGGAAAGCCATGGGCACGTTTACTGCGTGATTGGATTTAGCTGGATGTGGGACGACTGCGCTATTGAGCTATTTAATTGCTCCAGCGTTTAACCTCGCAAGGCAATTTTTGCGGATACGTTCTGACAAAAGCCCAATTGAGCGGCTTATGTACACCGTCCCACAGGAACAAGTGAATGAGTACACAGTGAGATTGCAAAATATGGTATTATTTTGGTTCAACCGCAAAGTAACTACTGGTCTGGACACGAACTACATCTGCAAATAAGCTGACTAAAATGTTTTGCCGGTGACGCCTGACAATCTTCTCTAAGCCTTATCTGCCAAGGCGTAGCCTTTGAGTGGCAAAGTTATGTATACAGGCTTCCTTTTCCCCTTGGGCTCTCTTGGAGTTTTCAGCTCTACCTGCCTATTCGCCAACCTGACCTCTCATAAAGTGTTCCCTGGGAACAATCAGACAATGGCCCAGTTTCCTGCACCTGCGAGCCCCCTGGTCTCACTAAGCTTCGACTTCCTGGGATCCCCTGTTTTTCAGGAGCTAGAAGCAGCACACTTTTTCTGGATCGCCGTCAGGGAGAGTAGCGAAAAGCGACGTTTCAATAGAATATGCCTGGGAAATCAGCAGGTTCGCTAAACCTTCAACAATTGAGACCTATAGCTATCAGCTCTCGTTAAATAGTAGGGAAAAGAAGGTCAAGAAGTGCTCAGGGTGGCACTTAGACTGAAAGTGGCTGAAGAAGAGGAAGGAGGAAGCGGAATGCCGAGGCGGACTGGAATACTACAACTTGTTTCGAGTGGCTGGCCCGGGGGTAGCCCGGAAGACGTGTCCCCACTGCTTCCAGCTTCCGCTAGAGCACTGCCACGGGGTTCATTTCCACCACCACCCGGGGGAAACCTATCCCAACTGTTGACTACCCTGCAGGCAAACGACTGGACCCGATGGATTTGTTGGCCCTCAGCTTCATTAGCTTCATCCTATGTCCACGAACAGCGAAATTTTCGTCGCGGATAAACAGCGGTTTGTTGGTGGCTCACAACCGAACTAGCTGCTTCATTGTTTCCATCAGTTCCCTCCGCGCTCCCATGCACTGCAACGAAAACAAACAAGGTCCTGCTAGTCGGTCTTGTTGCCACAGCCCTAGTAGCCCCAATATCGTTCTCGCCGACCTTCTTTGAATCACCCCAGAAAGAGGGCCTTCCTCACTAACTGCGGGGCCCTGTCTAGGACTAAATACTCTATGTGGGGTTGGACAAGAGTTGTGTATAGTGGCATCATCCCAGGGTCTCTCGACTTGAGGGTTCTGCGCAGCTGGTACACTGCCCTGTTTACCTTGTTACCAGCCTGCGAACATTGCACCGATCATGCCCAAGTCCCTGACTTCATGTCTGGGCCATTGGTTCCGGGTTTCCCGGGTTCAAATACTGCACTCCAACAGTTTCTCCGGCAAACAAACGTGAGCGTTTTCCAAGATTCACTCAGGTCCCGGGGCTTTCCCGTGTTGGGGGTATCTATTACCAATGTTGCTTCTTCTGTGGCTATTTCCATTTCCCCCATTAGAGCAGTCCTAGGCCACCCTAGGATCGGTGGCTCTCTTCCCTCACGAAGTCTGTGGGTCTCCTAAAAATGTTCTCGGAGGGCTTCCGCCTTCTCTTCACTATTCTGCGTCTGGTTTCAGTACGCCATTTTTGTCAAATTCCGTTCTTCGGGAGAGGCAATCAGTGTATTGTTGCAGCATGCTGCAAGGAAATCTCGAGTTTCGTTCATTGTTCAATGGCTTATAAAGCCTCTTTTGCCGGACAGATCGCTCGATTTGCAATATGCTGAACAAAAGTCACTCTCTGGCCAATCAGGAGACGGCATTGGTTTGGTGAAATAAAAACGTATCCGACATTTCCTTCCTCTTTTGAGAAACTCCTGCTTGTCTACTGGTTGGTAATTTCGTTCACTCCGAGTTCTAGAAGGTTACTGCTCGTGTCTGACTGGAGAATGTATAATTTTTTATCGGTATCAGTCTCTTCATTATTGTTTTCGGTTTCCTCGTCCTCTTCTTTGTTATCGCCTTTACTGGTTTTTCTCTTCCTCACCATCATCTTCGGGTTTTCAAAGATGAACCCTATTCCCGCTTATCTGAAGATCTCCCGGGCGTATTAGGTAGGATCTCTTTGTTAGGCTCTGTAGTACTCCTCCTTTTGTCCGAGACACTTCTGCCGGTTCCGTTGGTCGAACCCAGACTGTCACCTGGCTCGAGTAGATGCAGTGGTTTGCTACCCCGATCGTGAAATCTTTTCTGCCCCGCCATTCTTTTTTTTCAATTTCGGTTTGACTACTGAAGGCGCCACAACACCTGAGTCCAATAAACAAACACAAACTGGTAAGATCGTGCGCATCCCTCCTCCAAACGGACATTTCCTTGAGCTTGTTTCTATCCTTGCGGAAGGCATGCTTCGAAGTTCAAGTAGAGCGATAAACGGATGGCTGCCCTCAGACTTGCATCTGCTGATTGCCTTTTTCGCCTGTTTCACAGTGCTCTCTGCCTTGCCGTTGGACTGACCGTGGTAGGGACTGGTGACGTGATGGCTGAACTGCCGCGTCACCGTGAAATGCTGGAGTTCCTTGCTGCGAAACTGAGGACCACCATCGGAAATCACTCCAAAAGAGACCCCATGTGATGCAAAATCCGCCCGCAGTTCGTTCATAACTTCTGCAGTTGTTTCTGTTTCCAGAAGGTCAACTTCGAAGAAGTATCAGCATTACTTAAAGGTCGCTTGGTAACTGTCCTTCCCATTATAAAAGATATCCAACACCACGATTCTTCAGTTGTTGGGCGCGTTTCCATCGGTTCTTTTGTTTTTCTGGAGACAAAGTAGTCTGCATGGTTCGCAATTCGACACCATCTGTTAAATCTGTTCTGCCACACCAGGCCAGTAGTACGATTCTGTGGTTCGGGTGATACATCTATTGATACATGTGTGTGAACAGTGTAACCGATGTAGAGTGTCCTTCCGAAAAGCTTGGGGGACCACCAAAAGCTCACCTCAAAAAATCAGTTAATCCCTTGTTGTCAGCTCATCATGGAACATGAAATAAGGTAATACTTCAGCCAATGGGGTTCTTTTTTCCGGCCAACCTTGAGTGATAATTTCTCCCAGAGATAGTATATAAGGATCTGCCACCGTGGCCTTCTGGATTTGGGATAATTCAGCTTCAGTAACCGCCAATGCAATGTTTACGGTTTCATTTCTTCGATCGCCTTCGGTATTCGGTAGTGTGGCCCACGAGTATGTATCTGCTACAAACACCTTCTCTTCTTTGCTGATAATGAAGTTCGTGGTTATACCTTTGGGGATGTTATAGTATCGATTGAAGTCCTCCTGGGGCTCGATGTAGTGGCCCATCCACGATCGTGATCAATGGCTTGTGTTCCGAATAAATGTGTGTAAGTCTCTCGAATGTGTAATCATTGAACTCCTCCAGAGCTTACACGATTGCCAGTAGTTCTTTTTCAATCAGCGCATATTTCTGTCCACAACATTTTAGCGTCCTACAACGATAATCAAGGTGGCGTCTTTTCTGTAACAGAACGGCTCCTAAACAGTGTTGGCTGCTATCACACTCTATACATACAGGTAAGGTGTGATCATAATATGTTAAGACTGGGGCCTCCGCGATAAGCTGCTTGATGAAATCAAAGGCTAATTGCTGCTCACCTGACCAAATCCACGGTTCCCCCCTGTGTTAATTGGTGGATTGATCTCATCGGTTCTGCTAACTTTTGTAAGAATCTGCTCAGATAGTTGGTCATCCCCTTAAAACGTGAGATGCCTTTTGTATCGGTTGGTGCCGGCATGTATACAACCGCGCTTACCTTCTCCGGATCCGGGTTGATCCCTGTGCCTGTGGTAACGTGGCCTTCAAACTTGACGGCTGTTTGACTAAATGTCAACTTGTCTCGCTTTAATTTGGTTCCATCACGGATGCTTCGTTGAAGAAAAGAATCGAACCTTCTTTTGTGTTCCTCGATATTTTTGCCGAAAATGAGAATATCTTCTGCTATGCAAAGTTCTCCAGTTAAGTCGCCTACAGCTTAAAGGATCCTTTTCCGGAATTTTTCACTGGATACTTTCAGGCCGAAGGGCAGTTGCTTCCAACGGGACCGGCCATAAGAAGTGCCGAACGTGGCCAAAAGCCCGAGGCTTCATCCAAATATACACTCCAAAACCCTGAAGCCAGATCGTCGTTCGCAAAGCATCTCGCGCTTGATAACCCAGGGAGATTATCGTCAAAAACGGGGAACGAAAAGTGCTCTCGCCTGAATGCTTTGTTCATTGGTTTGGGAACAATGTAAATGTGAATTTCCCCGGATTCTTCAGCCACGATCATGACCTCTCCCACCCAATCTGTTGGTTCTTCAACTTTAAGCAGGACTTTTTTAAACATAGGAATATCAAACTCACGCTCAAGTCGTCCTCTAACTGCATACTGAATACGCCCTGCTGGTAGAGTCACAGGCTCTGAGGATTCATATACGTTCAATGCCGCAACTACCGGAGGCTTTTCCAATCCCTCATAGAAAATAGAGCCATATTATTCCAAATAATACTTGACATTGTCTGATGCGGGGTGAATAAAGTAATCATAGTGGAATGACACTAAACTAAGGTTTTCGATAGCTTTACACCCGAGGGTAGGAGCATAGTCCTGGTCGACCACAACTAGATTTATGCGTGATGACTGTCCCTCCTTGAGGTTGACGACTTTCAGTATCGCCCCACCCCTTGGCTGAACTTTGTCAGCGTTCCATATGAGGAGTCTCTTCTGTGCCGGTGTCGGTGTAATATTAAACAGAGCGTTCATAGGCATGGTGTTTCACCGATGTTCTCGAGTCCAACTGAAAATTCACCTCTTCTCCGCTCACCTTCATCTTGACAAAAAGGGCTTTTCGCTTTGATGTCACTTGCATCCCATTCACTCGATCCAAGTTGTGACGGTTTTGTTTTTCGCCTACTGCTGTCCCGAGGAAGCATTTTGACGCGAAATGGTTGCTCTTCTTGCAGCCGCTACACGTTTTTCCCCAGGCGGAACAACTGTCTGTCTCTACGAAAGGTAGTCTGCCGCAAAATTGACTTTCCGTCTCTGGTACCGTGCGTGTTTCTGATGCTATTTTGTACGAAAGAAGTGATTCTGATGCAGTCATCGTCTCCACGAGTTGTTCGGCTGCTTCATTACCTCGGCAGATGTCGACGCACTGTTGGAATGATAATTTTGGAATCTTGAACAACCTTTTATTCACCGCGAGATAGCGTAATCCGATCACTAACCGATCCCGCATGAGGCTCTCTTCTAGGCGGGCACAAAATTGCATGATCGTGCCAGTGTTCCTACTGACACCAAAGAAGAGTCAAATGATTCGCCAGGCTTCTTTGGTTAAAGACAAAAAGCTCTTATGTTTCGTTTTACTCACGAAGACAGTATCGCTGGGGCTTAAGCATCACCGTCATCCAGCTGCCACTGTCTTCATCGGAATCATATGAAAAGCCAGAGATGTTGCTGAGCGCCGCCGGTTCAATGGAGTGAGGAAGTAAAGCAAGCCGCATAGCATTTGATTCATACTCCATCGCCGGAAAAATTCGAAAGCCTTCATACTGCGTTCGCCACAGCCTCCAGTTGTCAGCCAATCGACCAGAGTCTTCCATCACCAGTTGCACCGGTGGGTGGATCTGCAGGCGATTGCGCGTTCGTGTGTCTAATATCGGCATTTTCACATCGGTTTCCACTGCCACTGGAAAATGCAATCAGTATATTGTTACAGCGTGACACAAGGAAATCTCGACTATTGTTCATTGTTCAGCTGTTTATAAAGCCTCTTTCGACAATCAGATTGCTCGATTTGAGATGTGCTGAACAAAAGTCACTCTCTCATCAATCAGGAAACGGCTTTGAAGAGGTAAAACAAAAAAAACGTGTCCAACACAATTTTCAAATCTCCAAAGGTTACCCTCATATTCGTTTTAGCCTGAAGGCAGTTAAATAACACATTTGGGTGTTTCTTGGCTGCCCTAGCTACGACGATTTCGTATGCCAGTTTGCCTCTCCTTTGTCGTTCATAAAACAACTTATTCGTTCTCCGGTATCCCAGCAACCATCTATGCCATTGGTTTCCTGATACCTCTTCCACGCTTGTTGTTTCCCCCTCGTCGTAATGCCTATCCTCCAAGGTGGCTTCCTTCGTCTACGGACTCGGGGCCTGGGGGCTATTTATACGGCCCGCCAAAGTAGGTCACATTGTTGTTTAGCCACTTTTCACTCACCGTACCTTTACGGTTCCAAGCTAAAGGCTCTTCAATTGACAGCAACCTGTCCTCGTCCAGGCCTCCCGAAACTTCGCCATTTGTCTGGTTATTTTGTGCTCTCTCCCAGGGACTGGAATCTGATTATCCCATGGTTGCTTTTTGTAAGTGGAGCATATTTTCTCGCCTTGCTTAATTCTCTGTGATAACGAAGTCTAATAGCCCCGGAGTTAGGCCCTCTTTCCTGTCGAGTGGTCTGGTAGTCGTGCTGCTTCAGGGCCGTATCCTCCATTTGGCCTAGCAGGTAATGCTCAAAAGACCCTGCAGGTGTCCAGATCGAGTGGCAGTCAGTCTCAGGGACATTGAAGTACCCAATTATCAGGTATCATTCTGCATTCCTGGTTGCTGCCGCAAGATACCATAGTAGCCCCCAGTCCTCCTCAGGAATCGACGAGGGACTCCTGTAGACTTACACCACTGCCACTCATCATGACCGAAATTTCATTCGCGCTAAGACCTCCTGTATAGTGGCAGCAGAATGCTGATTGCCTTAGTATTGAGTTACGTTCTCCGCTACTAGCACCAGCACCCCTCCTCCTGTTCTTCCATACTCTCCACTGGCTCTGTGCACACAAAAACCCGCTGGGTAAGCCGGACTTACTCTCTCATTTTCCCTCAGCCACGAATACGTGACGGCTGAGCAGTCCGTGCCCCCGGATTTTGCCCCCAGTTGTCCCCATTTATTACCTGTGCCGCGTGCGGTATACTGTAACTGATGTGCCCCATTGTATGAAAACTTACTGAGATTTTGTAAGCTAGCCTCATGCCGGGTGTTTCCTCCTTTTTTTCCGCGCCCTGGTTTCCCGATTCTGCTACGGTGGTGCCCCTGCCCGCCACCACACTTCATGGGATTCTCAAAATCACAGTGTTCCCTTGGCTCCGTTGGTCCTTAGTCTAGGCTGTCGGCGTCAGGAGAAATACTGGGAGTGAAAGCCTCTCGCCGACACTGGGCTACTTTGACCTTGCAGGGCCTTGTGGGCAACTAGATGAGTCAGGCGCAACACGGGTGGAGCTGTACCTGGTAGTTTGCCGATACCACCGACGAGAACGGTGTGGGCTTTTAAATATCTCGGAAAGTAATATGGATCCGACATGATGGCTAGTAATCTGGTTCAGTGGTTATGCTTCCTTTGGATGTGACCGGCAGCCGCGAGGACTGCATCCCAGTACCTGGGGTTGCCAAGCTCGACCAGGGTCGGCCATCCAAGCGCAAGCAGTCAGCACTGGGTCCCCATCTGCCCAGCAGTAGTACCTTCTCAGCAAGTGCACCGTACGGTGTTGCAGCTTGCCCTAGAATATCCGATCCTCTTTGTCTTAAGTCCTGATCTTGCTGCTTTGTCTGTCTGCGAAAGGGCTCGGCCAACCCCTTTGTCAAAACTCCCCTATTCCGCCCCAGCACTGTCTCGGTGTAGGCCTCGGTTTCTTTTATGGATTCCGCCAAAGAGGCTCCTTGGAACCTCATTTTTCCCATTTGCTTGGACTGGTCCTGACTAAGGTCCGAAAACCGACTTACCTCCTTTTCAACTGTAACTGGCGATTCTAGCTGTCTCCCTTAGCTTCGGTCCCCTCCTTCCGTTTTACCGTCAGCTGAGGGCTGTCTAGTTGCCAGTATCAGGAATGAGGCGTCCGCCACGCTATCGCTGGCTAGACGCGCGATATCATTAGCCTCACCTGTCTCTACTCCTAAGCCGATGCTGGAAAAGGCTTCATTGTTTATCTTATTTTTCTCAGCCGATAATTCTCGGGACATTATCTTCCCACGTGTTATGCATCCTAAGCATACCCAGGTTGTTCTCACTGTCTTGGTAGGTCAACAGATCCTTCTTTGCTACCTTGCTGCATGCCCAGTGCAACCAGTCTCAGCAAATATTGCAACATACACCCTACAGGATATCCAACGAGCAGCTCGTTTCCACGCGGGAACAGCACTCTAATCCGGGAATTTCCAAGTAAACTACGAGTTGTCTGAGGATTCCAATCTCTGAACGAATGTACAATCGTGCTTTCTACTGGCCTACCAAGGATTACAGCTACTGAGTTTGGTCCTAAAACAGGGTCTAATGGAAACTTGGGTACAGCAGCAAGTGGTAAATCTTAGGAGTAATTCTGTTGTAAAATGGATAGGAAGGAACAGTGGCCGAGGAGAAAACGAAAGCTTTTAACAATGAGGTTGGCAGCCATACAGATGTAAACAAGCTAGCAAGTAGGTCTGCCCATTTCTAGTTTGTCACTCTTTTACCTATCAACTCTTTCTCCACGTCTTTGATGTGTTTTCATCCTTCTGCTCGAAGCGCAAGTGGCCAACTTTCCAGAGAGTCTCCCTTTTGTTAGATTTCGAACAGTATGCAATAAACGAAAACGATTATTTCAACCCACCGCAGGCGGATAGCAGTGCTAACTGTCATCCATCTAGTGGACATACTCAAAGCCCACTACAAGGAAACTTCTCGTTCCACTTATTACCTGGCATTTTTCAACACTTTTATTAAGTCCCTTCCCCTAGTCTCCGTCGTTCCAACGAGAATACACTCATCTCGTCTAACCCTTGCTCGTGGCCAATTCCTCAGCCTCATTCAGGACCACATGGCGGATAGCCAAAACGTCCATTCTCCTGCATGGGTGGGCTCTACGGGCCTCCCGGTGCTGCAGCAAAGGAACGACAAGTTCCTCGCGCTTCAGTTCCTGTATTCATGCACACTGGGCGGTTCATTGTTGGTAGCAGTGGACAACCAAGTGGACAGACACGTTTGGGAGAGAGCAGGCAGAGATGATTGATCGGATGATGAGGCGATCGAGATAAGGCCAAAAGCAATAGTGGAAGGGTAGGGCATGGGGACGAGGAGGGTGAAGAGAAAACCGGACACGTAGGGAGAACTGGCTGGGGGTGGGGAAAAACGAACAAGAAAACAGAAAGGAAAACTAACGGCAGCTTAAGAACAGAGAGTATTTATGTGGGGGTGCTAAACAGGTGGATAAAATGGAAAAATTGTAAACACAAGGTCCAACGAAGTATCAACAACCCACGCCGTGCTATGTCGACGCCAGAACTCAGCCGATATAGTCACTTTGATCACTTTCTCTGGCGGTTTGTTTTAGTCGTTGACCACAAACTGTATGAAGAACTGGGCCCGAAGTCTTGTCCGTAGCCTGTTCTGCTTCAGCCTGAATGCACGGCTTCTCAGTTTGCGGTTTCCTCCTGGCGGAAGAAGGCAACGTGTGAGTACCCAAGTCGATCTGGCCTGCTGGAGCCTTGTACATTACTTTGAGGTCCCTCCTTCCGCCTCCCTTTCAAGTGGAACAAGTAGAGGTATTTCAGTCTCTCCTCATAAGGTTTTCCTCCTAACATGGGAAGAACCTGGCAAACCTTCTCCGGATTCTCTCCAGCAATTGCCTTTCCCAAACCAGATAAGGACTCCCGGCCTGGGCACAGGTTTCCATGTGAGGCCGGGCGAGAGTCCTGTACAGTGGCTGAAAAGCTGATGGTCTCCTTAAGCTGATTTTTTCGCGGAGCTGACAGAGGGTCCTGGAAGCGGATCTTGCCGCTTTCTCACGCTGGGCTTTGGGCTGGAAGTCAGCCATAGCCATGAACCCCAAGATCCGTACCAGCCTTTTGCCATTACTGTCACTGTCGAGCCCTCCGTTTACAGTACCCTAGATATGCTAGGTAACCCCTCATCTACCAGGAGCACACACATGTGAGCATTAAGTGTCACGCCCATTTTGCAGCCCATCCTTGGACTCCTCTCAGATCCATTTGGTAAGATTCATGGCTGACTACTCCCAAGACAGGTAATGGCCACTGCAAAGGAGTATTCATAACTCATTTGGTTGCAAGCACACAGGTTACGCACCTACCACTGCAAAAGCTATTTTTTCGAATCCCCACTAAAAATGAGAAGAAAAAATAAAGCCCCATCGCACATCAGATCGTCTCGGGTCACAGAAAGTAGAAGGAGGCGTGCGCAGTCTGTCCAGGTTCTCACTTCAGTTCCATCCCAGGACTTGTCGGTAGGGAGCCTGACTATCCAGATTCTTGCTCCGTCGGGCTCCTCGGGTCCTCCGATACTAAGAATGCTCAAACAGATGAGTCTCTAGTACTTGGCTGTAATCAAGGAGGGTTCAATTTAGACCTTCAACCGACTCAGTTCAACAACTTTTCGGATCGCAATCGCTAATCACACATCTCACGGTTAGTATCCTCCATAATAATAATGAAATGGTGAGGGGTGGTTGGCTCTAGATAAGGGTGCCACAAGGACTTGAAGAGAAAAGGGACAGCTAGTTTCTAACAAAAACGGTAGCAAGGGCTCCTGGTGATATTTCTCCAAATACAGTCATCCACACCAGAGTCACCTACTGTGGTTGCACTTGTCACACCCGCCGGTGGCTTATTCCCTTCGTTAGCTACCCTAACAGCAAATGACTGATTTCTGATCCGAGACAAGTTTGGCTCCTTCTTGGTTGCCACGGCACCCCACCTTAGGTAGCCATTCCCTCGCCGCCAAAATAGAGACTACCTGTGACCTCGTGATTCCGTGAAGCCTTTCAGTATTTTGAAAGCCAGTACGAGGTCATCTCTTCTTCTTTCCAAAGAAAACAACCCCAGTTACTGCAGCCTGGGTTCGTGGCACAGAAGTATGTAATCTCCAAACAATCGTGCGAATCGCCCTTGTGGCCGCCCGAAAGCCTTGATATTTCTCACCAAGTATGGCCTCCACTTTTGAACACAAGCTTTTAGATGGGATCCCGAGAATTCTCCATACTATGGCCGCAAGACCGGCTGTTTACTAGAGCTGACCGCTCTCATTGGATGGTGCAGGCTTCTAAATGTTTTCTGCATCACTTTCTGACATTAAGGAATAGGCTTAGTATCAGCTGATACTATAACCTCTAAAGCCCGGGTTTCTATGATCTGAGATAT
The DNA here is from genome assembly GCA_948099385.1 of Fasciola hepatica. Taxonomy (NCBI): domain Eukaryota; kingdom Metazoa; phylum Platyhelminthes; class Trematoda; order Plagiorchiida; family Fasciolidae; genus Fasciola; species Fasciola hepatica. Next base: position 1,863,719 of record CANUEZ040000060.1, on the reverse strand, counting down.
TGTCCTTCGACTTATTGGTGGCCTCATACCTGGTGGGCAGTGATCCCTCCTGTTTGATGGAACGTTCACATTTTCTCAGGTTAGGAGGCAGATCAGATACCCTGACCACTGTAATACATCCTCTAGACCACTCTGAACAGTGGCTTTATCTGATGTTCCTTCCATCACGACGTCGTCCGCCAATGAGAAGCACCGGTTTTCCAACCCATCTGCTAGGTCGTTATTGTGCTCCAGGAACAACACAGGTCCCAGAACTAACCCTGCGGAGCTCCACTATGCAGCCTCCCATTGTCCGACAAGAAGCTTTCTACTCCCACTCGGAAAACCCTCTCTTCTGGGCTTTGTACAATCCTCTTCTGTATTTCCGCCATAAGTTGAAGGGAATCAAACTCTGCCTCGAGCAGTCCGTGGTTGATCGAATCAGAGACCTTTTGGAAGTCCAGATAGCAGACTGCCACCCGTACTGCTCGACCTGCTTGACTGGTTACCTCATTCAAAGAACTTATTAGGCTGGGGGACACAAGCTCCTGTGCTGGAACCCATACTGGTTGGTAGTAGCTGGCTTGCTTCCCTCTAAGTGGCTCACTGTTCTATCTCTTGATATTCTCTCGAGAACTTAGGGCATCACGGATGTCGGGTTAATCGGCTATTTACCGATACTCCTGTTTCTGTTTGTGCCCTTATGAACTGGTGCGACGATCGATAAGGACCAGTCGTTGGGTGGTACATCGTCGTGGAATGTAGCGTTAAAAAGCTTAGCCAACGGTTCAGCCAAGATGAAGTTCAGGGTCTTCAGCCTTGCTGGGTGGATGTCGTCCGGCCCTACCCCCTTGGATACGTCTGTTTGCTTCGGGCTGTCCAATAGGCCTGTTGCATTAATTCCTTCGCAGTGCATTTTTGAGACCTCATTGAAGCTGGTCATGGGGAGTGCTCAAGCACCGTAGCCTTGTCTACATATCTCTTAAAAGACTTCAACAAGTTCGCTGCTTTTTCTCGCCTGCTCATTGTTTGCACTTCCTGCAAGTCCCTGCCCCCCTCAAGGCTTTCCTCAGCGCTGCCTCAGACTGAAAGTAGTTCCAAGACGAGTTGGAATTTCTCTTGGCGTCCCGCGCAATAAGCTCCTCGTAGTTGGTAATACGCTTTTTCTGTATCTCACATAGTCTAGTTCTTGCTGCTTGAACTTTAGCATGCCCTGCAGCCACTGGTGCTTCTGCACCCCTTCAATGCTTTTGCTTCTGTTTAGGGACCTTTTTCCCTCTGCTTGTCGGCCGCTGTGGTAGTCCGCTTCGTTCGACAATTCTACATAGTATGATGGCTTCTCTCACCTTCGCAGTCCACCCAAGAGCCAACTCCTTTGATGTTCTACGCTGAAGTCATCCCTCATCATCTCCCAGTCTACCCGGAGGCCCCCGCTCGACCCAGTTATTCTAGTCTAACTTTGATTTCCTTCTAGGCTTATCAGACGCTCTCATTCTCCGGAGGTTAGCCTAAGCTAGATTACTCATGGGCTCTCCCTTTTCCAGGTGCTGTTTATCGTTTGGGCTTCTATGATCACCAGATCAAGGATCGAAGGTGGCTGACCGATTCACCGTCTTGTCACCTGATTCACATGTTGGACAAGAGCCTACTTGTATATTAGGTTGATCAATCTTTCCAAAAGGTGCATTCTGGAGCGGTTTCTGAGGTTCGCCCTATTTCGGGCGCTTTGAAACCACCCGTGTTAAAGAAATTCAGTCCTATATTGGCACCTGTAGCTGATAGCCGTCCTCAGCAGCTTTCGACCCCGGGCTCCGTCACGTACGGACGACTGACACTTTTGGTCCACTTGTAGCCACCACAATTTCTACCACTTATATGTTGGGCGTGTTAGGTAGACTGCTGTCGAAGCCGTCATACTATTCCGTTGGGAAGACAGCTACACCAACTCCGATTCGACAGTCCAGCCCATCCAACCAAAGAGCGAGTAGAAGTTTGGGACTATTTAATTGTAGCTCTTGCCCGGTCCTAGCCACGTTTCAGTGAGTGATACAACTTCTGCATCCAGTGTCCCAGCTTTCGGCTCTGGTCATTTGCCACCCGTACTTGCGGCATTGGTGTAGGCTACGAGTATCGTAACTCCCCCTCTATTTTACTGTGTTAGTTGGAGGGAGGCGGCAGGTAGCCGGGTCCTGGGCCGTAGCACCAAAACTGGTTTTTCGTACTGCTTTTGGGTCCTTGGCGTTACTGTTGACTACCATTCACTACACTTCGTGGGCTGCTCTGAACACGACCGTTCTTGGAGTCTCGATGATGGGCCGTTCTCTCAGTTCTCTCCTACTGGAGTTGCTTCGGTCCATCCCACTTTTATTGGAGCTAGGCAAAACTTTCTGATCTTGAGATCCGTGGTGTTTGGCTCACTCATTGTCCTTGCCGTCACCCTCGGAATCTCTAATAAATCCATAATAAAGCCCGCAGTTTTTGTCTTTTTATCCTTACCAGACCAGCTACAGATGCTTTAGCATCAGGCATCACATCTGTTTTTCCCTATGAGATTTCAATAATGTCCGGCTGCAGCAAAGGAGGTGTCCCTGTAATGAGGCGTAACAAACTCGACAGGCAAAGGACTTAGGTTGTACTCTTCAGAATCAAACTGCCCGTTCCACTTCCTCAATCTCATAACTGTTTACTCTGCCACAGAACCAGGGATTTCCACCACCCGGAGGACGTCCACCCGATGGTATCCCATTGCACTGCCTTTTTGCTCGCCAACTATCACGAACAGATCCGGAATTCCTTGAACTACAACATTCCGGCTCCTTCACAGGGAAATATCACTCTTTTTCTCAATGTAGTCAGAAGTTGTGTGACATCTACCGCTTCCTGTTTCAACCTACTTACCCACCCATTTAGGAAACTTAACACCACCACTGAATCAACAGCCGGCAAAGCGTCAACTGCTTGCCGTCCCTAATTCGCCCTGGCGGTCCTCAGGTTGCCGGGCTTTGCCTCGTGTACGTTTTTGCCCCCACTTGGTTCCAGTCTTTCTTCTAAGGATTCATCTGTTCCTGCTTTTTGGTGACTTCCACCACACTGATGCTCTTTACACCTGTCTTGGTCAGCTTTTTGAGCCGCGGCCATGCCCGGCAACGCTTACCTTATTCACAGTACATCTGACAGTGCTTCTTGCGTAGTCCCGCGCAATTTTGTAGAATCCAGTTTGGCAGGGGTGACACTGGTCCCCGCGGGGTCCGATGACTAGGTTCCCTCCGACCGCCGAGGCCCAGTACTACCCCTACTGCCCAGTCTGGCGTTGTAAATGTTGTGGGTTTTCAGTCGCTAATTTACCCATGTTTTGAGTCCTGCCGAATAACAGGGGCAGCGTAGGTACTCCGGCTAAGCTGAATGATATCTGATACAAAGGGTCTGAGATGGAGATAGACCAGTAACGAGGAGAACGACCAATTGGCACGTCACAACAAGCCGGCTCACCCTGTGATGGTTTTGTCACTAGGAGCAACCGTTTATGCCTGCTCGTCCCTTTCTTAGTCAGCTTGCGATTATTCCTTTGAAAATTATAGTTCGTTTCCTGTTTCCCCCAATTGGGTAGGCGTTTTCTTCTTTCTGCTTTCATGCAGCCCAAAACCATGGCTGTCCGAAGGCCTTGAACCCAGTTCAGATCAGTCAGAATAGCTTGCACCTTGAGCTCCTTAGTTCTCTCAGTGCTGCCACAAATGGAAGAACATAGTCCTCTTCGGTGATTTGCCAGGAATAAACGGAAGAAGGGACCTCCACTTGCTGCACTCCAATCTGCGAGGCATCTCGGGATTGCTGTCCCTTGGTGAGTTCCAGCTAGCGCTCCGTCTACCTTATAGACAGAAGGAAGGCGGGAAGTAAGACTTTTTGAAAAATGTGGGACAGTACCGGTAGAAGTGTAGTAGACAATCGGAAGTGAGAGGAGCAATGACGAGGTTTGAGGGCAAAACACTGGGGACGAAAAAAGAGGCCAAGGACAGAGGATGACCGAAGAATTACAACAGTAACAATGCCAAAAAAAGGCAGAAGTGAATGAGAGCATAACGAGTGAGGCGGCCTTTTATCAACTGGTTTTAGCAAACACAAGGTCCCATCGACGGTCCATCCGAAGTTCAGGCTATACAACCTTTTCAGTTTGCATCAGATCCATTGGGAGCCGGTTCCAGTCGTTCCAAAATCTGAAGGCAAGGAACTTCCTCCCAGGCGACTTGAAATTTTCTCCTTCTTCATGTTGGGGGGGGGTGCCCTCTGGTGGCCGCGAGATGGTCGAGGATCATCAACCGTGCGGACAACCTCTGGGTGTCAGCATACACTTGAATATCTTAAAATGTATTGATGTCGCTTCGAAGCTTCCTGCTCTTGAGCGGGAGCTGTTTCAGTGCCTCAAGCCCAGGCTGTTAGCCAATCCCTTTCGGGCTAGTGCGCCGCCTGGCGAGTCTTCGGTAGACCCGTTCGAGAGTCTTGATCTCTTTTACGAAGGAGCGAAATGCCTGTGCACAGCTTTCCAGATGAAGTCAGCCGAAAGATTTTCAATACGGCCATAAAGCTCGGGGTTTTCTGGATGCGGTGGTTCAACTGCTAGAAACACTACGCCTCACGAGCCTCCAATGAGACGGTAAATCACGAAAGGAAGAGTCAACTACGATACATCTCAGACACAGTATGGAGTTATCCTTCGTCCATCTAGTGATCGTACTCAAAACGTGATCAATGATATTCTCGTTCCACTTGCGACCTAAGGCCACTCGGAAAACTAGACCGTCCGCAGTTCTACCATCCCGCCAGGCAGACGGCTCCAGTCGTTCAGCATCCTGTTGCTGGAGAAGTCCGATTTATTCATCAACCCAGCTCGAAACATCGTCAGCTTTCTCCCACGCCCCCTCGTCCTTCAATCTCAAACCACTTCGAGTAGGCCATCCGGACTAAGGCCAGAAAAGCCCTTCACAACTTTGAACCGTCCTATGAGACTCTCTCAATGCCTCCTCCTCTCCAAAGGGAAAAGTTTTGGGCCAAGAGGTCTCTACGTTCACTTCTTACCGCTCTGCCCTTTTATGTGTTCGCATAGCGAGAAGTTGAATCTTCTCTAAGCAGGCAGCGCCTTTTCTGTGGAAGGCTTATAGGAGGGCGACCTCTGTCTGCTTCAACGATTGCTTTCGTCGAGAAAGTCGTTGGAAAAGTCAGTGTAGTGCCAACCGTGTTTGCCCTCACCGGGCCTGTTAACAGTGGCCGCACGCTGGATTGTCCTGAGGAACTGATTCGGTGGCAGCTCTGGCGTTCGCCACGTGCGCAAGAAATGCAGTCAAACAAGCGTTAGATGGGAGGTGATCGACCGATCACTGGAGGGTAACCTAACTAGTGCTTCAACTCCTAGATGAGGTGGTACTGTAGCCACTTTAAAGGGTATGAATACTTCTGGCTGCTGACAAGAAAATGCCCACTTAGATCTAAAGAGCTCACCACCGGCCTTTTTTGCAGCAGCTATGCTTTGGTCCGAGTGTTTAAAGACACTGCTCACGATAGCCTCCAGGCCTTCAACCCTACTATGATGAAATCCCTTCGTCCAGAGCTACAGTTAGGCTTTATGTTGCCTTTGACAAAGAAAGGCTTTTTCAGGCTTTGAGCGGTAAGTCCCCCCTGCAAGCCTATTGCAGGGTAGTTCCTACATCCCAGTCTAAATCACCTATACGCTCAGATCATACAACTTCCATCCCATCCCCAAGACCAAAGCTGGACGATCAAAGGGCGGATAGCAGGTTGTTAATTAACAACGAGAACAGCGGGGGGCCTGGGGCGGATTCCCAGTGTACACCTGTCTCCTACTTTCACATAAGACGCCGCGAGAGAAAATAAGACCGCCATCCAACTATACACTGAACCACATACACAAAACGTCTCTATCCTGCTCAGCAAAAATAATTGCGCTTTCCAGCCTTAAGGCGGTCTACTCTGGTCCAAAGGAGGCTTGTACAGCTTATATAACAAAGGTGCCATGATGGCCGCAACGACATGGTGATAGCTGGACGGATACAATCTGGACCCGCCGACCTATGGACATATAGTTCCTGCAGATGCTTACGCAAGATTTTCCCTGGGTGATTTGCTTTCTTTATCTCCGACGGTGGATACACCAGCACCAAATAGGCCAGCACCCCACTATCTACCCTATAAGCATTACCAAACTGTTCACCCGGGGAGTCCTTTTAGCTCTTTTCATCAGTAGCGATACCGTGACCCTGAGTGAATCGCGGACCTACCGCATCCTTTGTTGATCCGTTTCACCATAGGTAGCTGTAGAGTTTATTCCACTGCTTCTGAGGCATTTGGCTGCTCTGAGCTGGAACTCTCACTTAGAAGTTCGCAGAAGGCTCACTTTCTCGTTTCTGAGCTTTGCACAACGAGTCCAAGCTGGCTTATTGCAGGGAGCTTAGTAAAGTTTCCAAAAGCGGTTCTTGCTTTCGATCGCCTTGAATATTGCAGCCCTCTTTTGTGTTGGTTTTCCCTCCTCGCTCCCCCGTTTTGGAAGTGCTTATTCGTTCTGGAGGGCCTGTGAGGATCCACTTACAACCTTTTGGCTTTCCTCCACAGTAGCTTCCTCCACCGCGTCTCAGTTTCTTCTGACAGAAACTTATGTAGGCACATGAATATCGACTACTCCTTCCCAGTTTTAGGCTGTTTCTGATTGCGGCATGCATACGGCCATTCTGACAAACGTTTCGGGTCACAAGAGACTGATAGTGGCCTTAGTCTTTCGAAACCTACAGAATTATTCTAGCCGCATATGTAGTAATGGGCACTTGCCAACTCGTATGGGTTATGTTCTTCCAGTTTTGTTACACGAAGTGGTCCGTTTCTCCGGTTTGTCTGAAAAATGGGGGTGGAAGCACTCCTCTCACCATTCCGGTGACAGACAACCAGGAGACTTGCATTCCATCACGTTTTCTGCTCAAGATCGTAGGAACGGACACGTCATAGCTGGAAGTCTTTGGGTAGATTTCAATTTCTCCTTAATTCTCAGTATTCTACTTCCGTGAATAACTAGTCCCACTTCACATCGAGCATTTTTAAAAAGTGTCTTACACCTTGTATGCTGAATATTTCTTCAGATAATCTATTCTGTACTCCTACTAATCAGTTGCTGAAGAGGTTCTCTCGAACATTCAGCCTACCCCTTGGCTTCTAAAATTTTACGCCACCGCCTCCTTCTTTGATCAGTGGCTTGTACAAATATATCCCCGGCGCCAATTCCCGATGAAACCTTCACAAGTTTGCACGCCTCAGCGAGCTCCCCCGAGTCTTCTCCCCCCAAGCAAGAAGTGTGCCACATCCTGCGGCGTTTGTTCGGATGACTTCCTTTGTTGTTGTCCAAACATCCGAGTGGCTAGTCGCTGACCTTTTCTGGGCAGGTTAATTCCTTTTTCAAAAGGTTCCCCAGGCCTGTGCACTGTATCCTAAAAATGGCTTCGCTACTTCTTTTTGCGCAGCTATGAATACCGTCGCCGGCCCAGAAAAAATGCCGAAAGCAGCTGGAGGAGCTCTCCTCTTGCCTTGTTTGTAGCCAGCTTGCACTGTTCAGCAAGCTTGAGGTCTACAGTCACCTTACCACCCAGGTCTGCTGTTGACTGCACTTGAATTGTGAATGGCCCAATCTCCCCTCACTGCTACCCCCAAAGTGGATGTGGTTAGCAGATGACTCTTGAACTCGTTTAAGGGCGTATCCCTTTTGTGTGCCCAACGAACTAACAGCGTCATTTCCCTTGTCACGTCATCAGGATCTCCTGATCTCATAAACTTAACATTGTGTGCAGACATGGAACATAATGGTAACGAATGTATCACTTATTCATATATGTAAAGAAGAAAAGGCAGTAGACCCATAACTGACATTTGAAGTACCTCACTAATTACCTCCGCTGCTTTTGACCTACAGGATTCTACTATCACGTGAAATGTCCAAACGGTCAGGGAGGCTGATACTCACTCATATATTTGCCGTTGAGCCCCAAGCTTCTTCTGTTTCCTGGTTGACCTGGCCGAAGGCCCAGCTGAATTGCGGGTAACAAACTGCTACCAACTCGCCCTCTTCCAACTGGGTAATGGCTTTGCCTAACAGGACTATGAGTTTCGAAAGACAGTATTATCCTTCGAAAATTCCGTGCTGTGCCCTAAGGACTAAGCTAGGGTCCATTAAGTGTTTGCGTACGTGTTCTGTTACCGGCCGCCCTAAAAGCTCATATGGAACGCATGCAAGGCTCACAGAAAGGTTATTTTATTTATCTGACCGTGACTTTCCCTTGTGGGTAGCCACAACAGTAGCTAACTTCCAGTCTAGCGGTAATACCCCCTGGCTAAATGTGGCACAGTACAGAAGACAGACATGTTCACAGACCCCGGCAGCCAGTGGCTGTATGGTAGCTGGGCGTATACCATCAGACCCCGCCGACTTGTGTATGTTATGTCCTACCATTAACTTCCCCGTCTCCCGTTCCCCATTTTGCAGGTTAGGGAGGGTAGCAGCAATCTATTGCCCTTTGGTCGATGTTTGTTGCCCCCTTCAGGTCTATGTACACCATCGAAGTATAGGCCCAAGGCATCTGTTTTGCTCCGATAGTCATTGAATATTTCATTTCCACCCCTCAAGGCCAGAGTCCGACTTCATTCCTAAAAGAAGCCCTTGATTCAGTACGGGTATAGTTAATTTTTGGGTTTGTTTTAGCTTCTCCGGCCAATGCCAGTTCAAAAGTCCTTTTTGTCCCTCGTTGGAATTTTACGGCTGAATTTCTAACCCTCTTTGTACCGTAACCAGGCTCGTTCGCGGCCAACGGCCTTTAATGTCTACCAGCTACTGTCCAGCTTTTTGCCTGCTCGTCGAACCGCCAGTATCCACCGAACTGGCTTGCCCGTGTTCTAGCCATCTTGGAGCAGGGCAAAACAGTCTTGTAGTTCCAGAATGCTTTCCTGGAACCCTGCTGCATTGCTTCTACTCCAGCTTCCTTGTCCTCTATCCCTTCAACCGTGAACTTAACCGTAGGTCCGCCCGGCTTGATCGGAGCTTGTTGAACAAGAGAGCTTGTGGCTTCATTCTGATTGATAAATCCAGGTTCTCCCGTAGCAAGCTCCAGATGGATCCCAGTGCTCTGAACCAATGAGTTCAGCCCAGTTCAGATTGAATCACGTCATATCAGGTCACAGAATATGGAGGCTTGGGCCAAAATTATCTCCAGTTTCCCGCACACAAGGCTCCAGAGACCCTCAAGTGCCTCAACAGAAAAACGAAACAGCCCTCGTTCCGGTGGTTGCCAAAATGCTGCGGCATTCTGTCTTCCGAACATCCACTTGTTCCTCCCCGAGACAAGACCCTCGGAAGCAGTACAGCCTACCTCAGACCCGACTGGGTGGTGAGAGGTCTCTGCACAACAAGCAGCCTGCTTTGAAAGCGTGGCCAAGATGCTTACTTCCCTGGTTTTCTCTAGACTGCAGTGGTGTTAATCGCTTGGAAGATAACGGAAGCCATCTGCCTTTCCTCTCAGCCCACAAATATAACTGGGGCTTGTGGTGGATTATTTGAAAAAAGGAGCTAACATTTTCCGGAAAGAGAAGAAAACGAAGAAAAGGAGCTCAATGATTTGTAAACTGGGTAAAAGTAGCGGAGATCATAGCTCCATTGAGAGTGAACACGTGATAAATTAGGATGTTAGCCGTAGGACACTCCACCGTACTAGGACTCAACCTAAGACGTGGGACTAGTCAGTCGCTGCTACATATTTGGTTTGGTTCAGGAACCGGTTGAGGACCGCTAATGCATTCGATGATGGTGGGTACCGTGTTGCGGTGTGTTGTGTGATACCAGGAATGTAAAGCCCTGCTCTGTTTGCCCAGGAGCTGAACTCACTACTTTCCTATCTTCGATTTTCAAGCATTAGGCTTCGTCAGTTTGCTCTGCAACAAACTTCAGCTATGTTCTTTTAGTAGTCTAGCGTAGTACCTCACTTTTTATCGGCTCCTGAGATCAACACTCAATGGCTTTCTGTGCCACGTCACATTCTGATTGAAAACGGCTAAGATGGGGGCCAACTGAATCGTGCAATTTGTTAGCCTTTGGTTTTCGTTTTCAAGGAAAGTTTCCGCCAGATCAAAGAAAACTGCCGCAGCACAGGTACTTTTTGGAACATTAGGAGAAGAGTGTCTAGCTGCCTTGTGTTTCAACTCATACCATCCTCTCTCCGTATGGCTGCAAAGGGCTCGCACTAGAAATCCATCGAGATTTTCTTTTTGCTTCATAAGTGTGACCACTTTCAACGTTAGTCTGCTGAGCTGGTCCATACATATTAGTTATACAGGTTTGCGTGAGAAATTTGAAATTGGCCTTGAAATGAGCCCACCCACCGCACCTGGACCCTGAGGACGCGGAAACCTAGTGTTTACCAGCAAAGCCCTTGTGAAGTCCAGTCAATGGGAAGTTCGAGCGACGCGTAGCAACCAATTTCGACACAATTGAAAACAAATACAATTCCGTGTACCAAGGGTACTATATACAACAAGCTAGGCAACCATACAATGACCAAACATCAATAGTGCTCTTTCTGAGCCCTTAAGCTCCAAATAAAACAACAAATCAATAACTGCAGCTGAATTACAGCAAAAGGTTAGAAAAGGAAGATGGGATGGCCGAAACAGCCAAAAGCTTCAAGCAGAGCAACTTACGCTCGAGGCAAGAGTGAGGGCCGGGTTAGTGACAAAGATTTAGAGCGATAAAACAAACAAACTTAATTCCAAAGAAGGTAATTCATACAAATGAAGGATGTTGCTTGTTTTAAGGATGCTAATGAATGGAACAGGACCTCCTGGGAGTATTCCTAGTCTGTTTTTGCTTATACCTGAAATTTTGGTATTTTTACTGTTTGAGATTCTCAATTCGGTGCTGGAGGATCTAACAATCATCTTCGTGAAATTTTCTGTTCTTTGCTCGAAGTAAGATTTTATTGACTTATAATGGTTGTGCCTCACACGTCGCAGTGACTTGTAGGTGTGCGTGGCCATAGGCGTTCTGATCCACAGATGCGTCATGCTTGAGAGTGGGTGGCAGATCTGTACACATGTGGACTCAAATTTGCTAATTTTCTCTCGGTAAGTCGGGCTTCTACTCACTTTTATGACGAAGCGGAAGTGAAAGCGGAACTCGGTATAATCAGCACCCGACAGTCAATACATGATCTAGCTCCGTTATTTACCACTGAAACCTTTTTTGTGGTCTCAAGCAAGAAGTATCCGGTTGCTCAGTGAGCCAAAAGGTAGTCTCCCATTTTACACTGGGCCTTTAAACAATCTGTCCAACAGGCGTTTAGTTTTAATTTGAACTGACTGACCATCCGGACCTCCCCCGACGAGAATGAGAGTTTGTTTCATTGACTCATTACTAGCTTGGCGAAGAAACTTGTCCTAACTACCATATTACGACGGCTTTTCATAAGCTTCGCTTCATGTCCCCCGAGCCTTTAATCCATGTTTATTGGGAGCAACTAAAGCCCTCCTAGTTTCGAGAGCCATTTAAAATTGTGAACGCCTCGACTGAATCTACCCCTCACTCTCATTCATTTCAGAGAGAAGAGCTTAAGTTCCCTAGGCCTCTCTTCAAATGGCGGGCTTTGGTGTTCAGTAAACATTCGCGTGAGTCTACTTGGCACGCGCTCAAGTAGTCACTTTTCCTTAAGGAGACTGCAGCGCCCAGCTTCAGTGGCCCACTCCAGAAGCGGCCTTAAACTGGTTGTGTAGAACGGCAACAGTACTCGTGTCTCAAGCGATGCAACAATTCTCATTAGTTGTGTGAGGGCAATATTACTTCTCTTTGTGGCTTTCAGGCGCTGCCCTGGGGGTCCGAAATTTGCAGTCAAAAACATCCCCAGACATTCAGCTGCACTTGTATCTTCCATACCTACCATAGAGTCAGCATCCCCAAGTACCCTTAGGCTGACCTGAGGGATGTCCTCGGTGAGCACCCTGCTTTTGTTCGTGTTGAGTGGTATCTACCACCCCGTGTCACAGACACACCCTGCCGAGTTCATCTAGAGAGGCATTTTCCCCAGGATCTCCTTCCGTCTTGGCGTGGTCGAAGAACATGGGATGTAGGCATTCCACTTCATAGTCTAAGTCGTTTTTATATAACAGGAACAGGAGTGGCCAAGGAACAGACCGTTGCGGGACTCCACCTTTAACCACACCCATAATGGACCTGTTCCTCCACCTCTACACAGAGTCTCTTATCTCTGAAAATACTGGCTACCTAGTCACCCAGAGACTGATGGATTCCACAGATACGAAGTTGTTGCACAAATAACCCGCGAATTGCTGCCTCCGGGGCCCTTCTGAAGTCCAAGTAACAAACATCTACTTCCTAGCCATCGTCCATTCTCTTCGTCACTTCATTAAGGAAGCACACAAAGATCGTCGTACACGGCTCCTCCATCATGAAATCGTGCTGGTATGCGCTAATCAACCCACTCCCGGGCAAAAGCGTTGCCATTTGGTTTTGCGCAATCTTTTCCAGGGCCTTCAACACCATAAGTTTCAGTCCTACTGGGCTATAGATGGAAGCTTCCTCCTACCCCCACCGTTGTGAACTGGCACCACTTGCACCAGTTTCCAGTCACCTGGCTGTTGGAAGTCACGCAAAGTAGGGCTGAATGGCTATGAAGAGGGTTCCGCCAGCGGGCTGGCTAACTGTTTCAACAGGATTGGACCGAGCTCATCTCAGCTAGCTGCTCTACTTAGTATTAATCATGATAACTGCCCTCTAACGTCTCCTGCTTCAACCTAAACTGCTGGCATTCTCGACTCGATGAATAGGGACAGACTAGGCTTGCCCTCACTAGTACCGTTGCCATGATCTTCATAAGAATAGCAAAGCAGTTCATTGGCCTCCTTCTCGTTCGTTTCAAGGTTTTTGCCCCTCGGGCCTTTAACACTGTCAACCGCAGCCTTCGGCATAGTTAAAACGCCCTCAAGTAAATTTTCACCCCTGTGGCTATTTTCCCTTCGTATTGGTGTCCACGCTCCAGGGTCGTTGGGGAACAAAGTGAGGGCTTCGCTTTCTGAAGCACAGCGCAAAAACCTCAGTATAACATGCTGAGACTTGACCCTTCGATAAATCCATCCGTGAGTGGGGATGATACCCAGATGTTCACGTGGTTTCTATCGCCAAGTCCCCACGTGTAAGGGAGTTTTAGTCTCACCAAGCCTTTTTCTTGGTGGTGCACTTTGTTCAGTCTTTTACGGCATGTGTGAGCCATCCATTGGTCACTGAGATGCTTCGCACAGGGCCGAAAGGATAACCGGGGCATTGCTTCCAGCTACCCATGAGGGAGAGAGCTTTGTGCTTGAAGGGGAAGGGGTAACCCTGTATTGCAAGAAAGTGGGTGTACCTCGTATGCGCTACAGTCCGTCAGCAAGAGTTCACATAAAAAATAATGAGTTCAATAAATAAACGAAGTTGATTTCAAGCTACATGTCCAATCCAGTTGCGATTGTTACCAATGCCGAGCATAGGGCTCTCAAAACCAATCGGAACGTGTCTACGTTCCAGAGGACAGTCCCTAGTTCGAAGCTGGCTAGGAATGATACTCCTCGGAGGCCGCAGACGACAAGCCCTTTTTCTTATATTGCGTGCAAAGCCGCGCTACTGATTTGAAGCAGAAATAGAAAATCTTCTCAGATATCCCTACCAAGTTTGCCCGGCTTCCTTTTCGATGGGTACCGCCGGTTCAGCCTACATTGTATCGCAAGGGACATCCACATTCAACGACAACTTGGGGGCCGCTGCTAAGTTCAGCATGGTGTAACATCTTTATAATGCTGCCGAGCTTAGAGTTTATACCAGGCCAATTTTTAGCGGCAGCCTCCGTTTCCCTGACTTAAGTTCTGTAGAGGTAGGACTGGGGTCTGTTGATCCTGATAAGGAGATAAAACTGGTCTGTGAATTACCTCAAAACGGCGGTTATTCACAGGTCTTTGTTGACCAGCAGGTTTGGTGATGCGATGTTAGATGATGTCATGCAGCAAGTTTTGTGCAACCTCGTGATCGTGGACCAAACAAGAATACCCCTTAGCATATTGTGTGCCATTTTCCTTTTGAAAGCGGCACCAGCTGCCAAAACGTGGCCAGTTTTTGAGTGATTCACGGCCCTTATCTAGAACGTCCAAAACAATAGTAACTGGCTGTAGCCCATTACGATAAAAAGCTCTGAACACCGCACTCTGAAGAGCAGGCTGCGCTTTGTCAAAGATATGCTCAAGGGAATTGATTTGTGGTCCTAAGTATCCACTGCTTATACAAGTAGAATGCATCATTGGATGAGCAGTTAGATTTACATTGAGGACTTGGTAGAAATAGGAGGATTTTTCTGTGCATTGGATGCCCGGATAAACTCCGTACTGAGAGAGCAACCGAATGCCGTGCAAGATCGATTGGGCTGCACATGCCACCGGCCGACATTTACTCCTTGGTGATTATACCACTAATGGGGTAAACTGACAACAGGCATTTAAAAACCAGGTCGTGGATTTAAGATGTGTTGAACAAACTTCTCAGGCGCACGGAGTGGCCACTGAAATTGTGCAGGGTGTGGCCTACAAAGGAACAGATTATTTCGTCCGAGGCTCTCGAAGTTCCGTTATGAATAAGAGCCACCCTCCATAGGCTTTTTGAGGATACTCTTGTGCGCTTCTGCAAAATACTGATAGCCAAAAGGCCTTAGGCGTCACACTGTCAAGAGGAGCATACGTAGTAGCATGACCCAGGTGTCGTACTCACTCAGTCACAATGAGAAGCGAAAAACTCCAATTCTTCCGGTCGTTCGTTCGTCAATGGGATCTTTTTCGCCCATATTTACCTCCTTCAATTGAGGAAACCAGCTGTCCTATTGATGAGAGAGGTATCGGCCACTGCAATTCACAATGGTTGTAAATCGAGCAAAGCGTAGCCAAGTGAAAAGAAACACAAAACCGGAAAATGGCTGAATCCCAGTTTCTGGGGTAATGAATTGAAAATCACAAAAAGTAAAACTTTGTACAAACCTGAGGCATGCTGCCAAATGGACTCAATAGCAAAGGCCAAGGGTTCGAAGTCTTGTGGTCCCAGCATAGCACTCAGAGGCAGTTCAAGGCCAAGTTCAAACGTCTCACAAAAACGAACAAACGTTCAAGTGTGTAGTGTATGGACGTGGCCCGTCATAGTAATGTTGAATCTAGTCGCAATCCCAATGCAAGCCGAACATTTGGAAGGATATTCAACATATGTCTTTTGCAACCACTGAGTACTGCCGAAATCGGGAACGTTCCCCCTTTTCTGGGACGCAATTTAGTTTTGGACATGAAATAGTAAATGTCTTCCAATTCAGCAATCACTTTTGAGATTGAGAGTACTCTGGAGTAATCGCGAGGAATTAAGTTGATAGTGAATTTAGGCATGTAATAGGCCTGATTAGTGGCCTATCACACGGCATAGCTCAAAGCGGCCTTCACGATGGCTAGCCAACTGCAGATCAAATACAGCCGACGCTTCAACAACTTCCTAACAGGTTTCTACGAGCGAAGAACCTCCTAGAAGCTACTTTCGTTTTCTGATCGATGACGCACTGTTACTCTTCAGAGTGCACTAAAATGATGTTCTGTTCTGTCCCACTAACTCTAGTGAGAAGTCTACTCCGCCCACGGATCATCTCATTTTATTAGCAAGAAACACGTTTTCATGAAGGAAGAAAAAATCAATGACGTCAGTCGGTGCAAAGCAGACTAACTGGTTCAAACTGCCATCAATTAGCCTGTCTTCTGGTTGGTTGATTGGTTACATAACCAGCTGCCATATGACGGGAATCCGTTCGCGTTTTATCGATTCGCTCCCTTGTCACTCGCGCATCCGCTTGCAGAAGCACTGACCTGGTTCCCGAAAAGGTGCTGACACGCCGACTACTGACCAGACATGACTTGCTATTAATCATGAGTCAGCTCATACCCTCACAAATGACAACCTGATAAATCCTCAGTTCAAAGCCTGTGTCTTCTTATTTTTACGGACCCATAAGTTTGAGATCATGACGCATGGCCTATGAGATGGTCCTTCATGAATTGCGACCCAAACTATTTGACTGGTTTCGCTTGTGGGCTGTCGTATGACTGGTCGAAAAGACTGGAACGATTAGGATGTCATAAGTGAAAAAGCCTCCTCACAACCATCACTGTACGGTGTTAAAAAGCTCGGGCTTATCCTAGTGGTTAAGGCCGCAAGATGACGATTACGGGCATCAATATAGGCGGGTATTCGGGAGGCCACAAATAACTGACATATGTAACCGATGACTTGATACGGCATATCTGGGCAAAAAACGCAAATGGAAACTTGGAGTACTTGTAAATATTGGTGTGTGGAAATTGACCTTGGCTTGATAAACGCAGTGGCCCTTAGCACAGACAGTAAACCTAGGAATCACGTTTTTACTTTCACTAAGTATGGCAAGTTCTTGGAACTCATGAAGTGAACCACATGGTTTATTTTTGGGATGACAGTGAATCATGGAGAGTTCTTAAGTTGTCCTCAATAAAAGTGGGAGTACGAGGGCAGCGAGAGAAAGCTCCGGCTATCTGATGGTCTCCTCCAGCTACGTAGGTTATATCTTGGTGGTATGCAGAAAACTCTAGTTGCCATCTCTAGATCTAACCATTTTGATCTTGCTGCCTTGGTTTCCATCATAAGTGAAGGCGACGAATTTCTGATCACAGAGTAATTTGAAACGTGGACCAAAAAGGAAAGGACCACCACTTCCAAATAGCTTAGATGATCGCGCAAGCCTCTTTCTCGATGGCAAGGCAGTGACTTCCACAAGCGGAGTATGAAATGAAAGGGCTGCTGGTCGATCGTTCTGACTCCCTGAAGAGGCAGTAATTATGGCGGATACTTTTGTGTCGACAACGGGTGGAAAGTAATGGCTCATCGTTACAATTGCAGTTTCCAGTGCTACTTTCAGATCCTCAAATGCTTATACGCAAGTGGTGGTATAGAAGAGTCTCAGTTCTGATGGGGAAGGCTAATTTTGTCAGAAAAGATAAGTATCTATTGGGAGTAAAAAGCTAACGTTGCTTCCGCGCATTGAAGGCTGTTTGATTGCGCATTGTTTTATGTGTTAACCAAAAAGTCGGATTTCTGTGGCGGCCAAGACTAACTTCCCGTCATTTAGTTATGCCATAACAGGCGACAGCCTCCAGGAAACACTGAAAGTTCCGGTAGTGGTGAACCCTTGTCAAGCGACACATAGCTACATTGGCAACGTAGGCGCACGCATCCCTCAAAAGTTCTGTTTACAGGATTTGATTTATGGTGCACTGAAAACACGCCACACCATTGGTGACCCACACAAGCCTCCAACAGAACTGGAAAAGATTTTTTGCCTCTTTGAAAGCCGTATAGGGCTTTTCGTGCTCCGCGATTGAGAATCGATGATACTCACTTCTGAAATCTAAGGTGCCTCAAACAGCGCAACGGATGATGGTCTCCAAAATATCGTCTACAGTTTGCAGTAGATGCGAACCTAGCTGCGTAAAACGGCCGATCGTCTACCTATAATAACCATTTTTCCCTTGACGGTTTGCGTTTTTAGCAGAAAAACTTGCTCTCTCCACGGCTAGGTTATGCCATCGATCGAGAGAGGTCGCACTTCTTCCATGACGTTCTAGGAGCTTTTCCGGGATTCGGTGATAACAGGTTCACGGTCGAGAGACAGGTGGCCGAACAAAGGGGGAGACTGGATTACAGTGACAGATAGTCCGTACAGTAAAGGTGCCACATGTTCCCCCAAATAGCATTTCGACCCTTTATGTAACACGAGGAAACCGTGACCAAGTAACTAGCTTGCGGAGTCAAAGTAGACAAAACAGGCGGCGTTTGAGGATGTATTTGCGATCGATTTAGTATGAGCACTCAAGGCGTCTATTTACATAACTCAAATGGCGTACAAGAACAAGAGTAGTTGTACCAACCTTGTCAAAAGGAAACGGACTGCAGGTAACTGATAAAGGAAAGGCCGAAAATCCGGTCGGGCATTATCTGTCTTTATATACCCTACAACTGATACCCCCGACACCGAGTGTGAGCTGTACTTCATCAACTGTCTTGGAGGACTTTTTGGAGTCAGAGTTGTGAGCCATCACAGGCCTCCGGTGTCGGACGGAATTCATCTGCTACAGATGAAAGAAGTGGCTTCTGTTGCAGGCGGGCTCAACTCGTTTAAAGGCTCATTAATTGGATCTGGATTTTTTCATATCAAATTCCGAGGCAAGTCTACCCGGGAATCATAATCCCAAATGAGCAGTATTAGAAGAAACTTTCATATTATCATCAAAGGATATAGATACCAGTGCCCAAGTGTGACAAATCACGAAGACCCATTTATATTAAGAACAAGAATTGACCGTGGTCAATACACATGCACAAGGCAAGATCAGAGTATACAGCAGTACATGTCAATGTGAGGTATTCACAAATTCTTCATTTATAACTCACACAGCAACCGAAATACACCGGTAAAGTCATGTAGTGTTTGAGTAAACCAAAGTGGCAATGGTTGAAGCGGGAAATGCGAAACGGTTTCGAAATTGCTGGGGGCAATGTGGATAGCTGGACAAAAGTGGGATTGCTGATAAAAGCTGTTATTGGACGGTCACTAACGAGTAACCGGGTGGAAGAGATGCCAAAGAACAAGATTAAAAGTAAAGCAAACATGGGGCTATCAACGTGCAGTCAGAGATACCAGCGGAATACTGGACACTGATCCAGCATTGGGTAACTAATTGTGGAGGAAGCATGTGAAATAAAGGCAAGTGAGTCAAAGGTGATAATAAAACGGACTTTTGTGCAGGTGAATACAGTGTCATATGGAATTTCTAATGAAGGCAAAAAGCTCCGCAAGGATTTCAGTGAAATTTTGAGGAACATGAATGGTGTATTGACGTATAACGGACTTTTAAAGAGCCGTCAAATAAAAGGATTAGTGGAGACAACGCTAATGGTTCGGCTAGGCAGATGCTGGAAGAGTGTAAACATTTTTTTGTATGTGATAGAAGATTGTCAACCAAACTATGGTTGGCTGCAGATGGCTGGTATTCTGTTCCATAAAGACCTTGGTTGCAGGTGGTGGCAGGTAGAATGTTGAAGGTAGCAGGCGAAAAGGGGCTGGTTTGACGCAGTGGGCAGCGGCGAGGGCTGGGTTCCGGTCATTGGTTTCGTACTGCAACGCGGAAAGAATTGAACTGTTGGGTTGGATTATTGGGAATAGACGTTGAGCGGATGTGGGTTGATGGTTGGTGTCAGGAACCACCTCTGCGATCCGGCGAGACTTTCATGTGGTTTTGTTAATCCGTGTACGGTGCCATATGTAACGTCAGCAGGCGAGAGTATAGGTTTAAACCATTGATCAAATCGTCCAGTCCTTACGGTAATCCGGGATAACTGTCGATTTGGCCGATGGCTACCCGAGTAACCAATGCCATCTGAAAGAGATCAGGAGTGCGGCAGTCTGAAGAGTGTTCCAGGTGTGGGTCATGATTATCGTTTTGATGGAAACAAGAAAATGAACATTTTATTATCCGAACAATTAGTTACCGTTCGGCTAGTGGACCGATCTAGTAGGGATCCCTAGATGGAGACTGGTAGCTTTCTGGGGTAGTTGAGTGATAGTAGAGGTTTGAGGCCATATCAGGCGGGTAGTGGCCGAGGAGAGGATGTCCGTTTGGGAACCAGGAATAAAACGATAGTAGAAGGTATGGTCTGGAAGAAGAATGAGAAAATAGGAAGATAACAGTCTGGTCAGTTCACCAGCTGCGTTTGAGGACGACAAACAGTGAAAAGGGAGAAAAACGCTGAATGTTAATGTGAGGGTTTTTCATGTGGGAGCAAACGTGCTGGTATTCCGCAGGGTCAAGCGAAATCAGAGGTATACGGATTCCGGTTGGAATGGGGTCTTAACTTACCATGAGCATATACGCAGAGAAGTAAAGCCTAGTTACTAAGAAATGGTAATCCGTGTGGCCAGGCTTCAGTGTACGAGAAAGGCTCAGGAAAATCATGATGGGACGGCTGAGTTCTAGCCTGAGACAGAAATTAAGTGAAAGCGAGCCCCTATCGCTAAAGGACGGAACGGTTTCATTTATATGTATGCAAATTATGTTGTAAAATGGCACAGTCTAGTTAGGAAGGAGGAGAGAAGTGAGTGGAACATACCCAAGGTATATATTTATATATATATAGCTGGGTGCGATCATCAGACGGGTCATGCGAAAGCGGTCGGACGCAAAAGACTGTGGCAAGGGAAATGAGATAGAGAGACGCGATCTGCGTATAGCCCAGCTGAGGATAAACGGTTAACGGAAAGACGAACAAAAGTTAAGCATGGGCTTATCGGTGCAGCGGATCCCTAAGACAGATTGAGGCCATGAAACGTGAGACTAGAAGGGAAACGCCCAAGTGTGGCTAAAAATTTCAATGGGAAAGTTAGTATTTCGTCTAGAGTGGTCATTGAGCAAGAGTGAAGACTAAGTTCTGCATGGAATTACAGAAGAAATTTAACTGAGGGATAGGATGGGAGCAGAAATGGTGACGTCATAACTGGGTGTTGAGTTCAGTTAGTGAGCCATGCCAAGTGAGATAAATCGAACTGGATTTTCCAGTTCGAAATCGCAGAGGTGGTGAGGGAAGTATATGTGGTGGGACCTGTTGCGGAAAAGAGGCACTGTAAGCTAAGAGATATCGAGGAGCGTTGAGTTACTCACCATGCTTGTGTTAATAATTATAGGACAGTAGTTAGTATATATATACGTGAACAAATACATATATTTTAGATTACCTCTAGTTGATGTAAGGGCAAAATTTAAAGGTGTGCCAAGGTTTAGAACCCGCTTAGCCTTTGAATTTCATTACCCGTTACGTAGCACGTGCTGAATAAGGGTAAGCCGAAAGCAAAATCGGCCGACCTCGATAAGGTTAAAAGGTCGGGTGAATAAATGAAACAAATGAACATCAGAGAAAGGCAAATTCTGCCCGATATGAAGTCTCTCCAAAGAATCTTAGTTTCTAAACTGGAAGTTGCCACTAGGGTGTTCCAGCGACCATACCGAGGGTGCGTAACCACGGCAAAGTTGTATGATCCAGGATCAAAGGGTCACTTTGCGAGAGTTTTTGAGAGCGTAGCAGACGGGATCGTTTATTTGCAGACTGCCGTATAGTACTATTGTCCAGATGCCCTGGTTGAGAGAACGACCGGTGCCAAAAGCGTTTGACCGTCACTGAGGGTCATCGAGGCATATTGGAAAGGGAAAGCAGATGAAAGGCGCCGTTTGGGTTTGCCCTAGTTGGGGATCCACGTCATACCTAGAGGGAAACAAAACAAGGGCTCATCGATGCAGTCGGTCCTTAGAACATGTTGGGAGTTAGTAAAGAGTAAATGTGGCTAAAATCTGTTGGATTACTATGGTACATGAGGTGGGGGAAGTGATAGAATCAGGGAGTCAGTGAAAGGTAAAAAAGGGGGAGATGGAGAAAAGGTGGATAAAGTGGATGAATTTAGGTGTAGAATATGGTCACCGCACTCAGGACGGGATAAAACTCACTGCTGTCTTCCTTGAGATGACAACGATCATAGTCCGAGGTACAAAGGAGACACAATGGGTTGGAAGTGGGAAATGGGTATCGGCTGAGAGCTCAGAGGTAACGGGGTTAGTGAATGAGGTCTCTCTGAGGCCAGATTGGTGGGAGTGCGCTCGTTGGCTAGCAGTGCAGCGTTGGCGACAGTGAGGCGGATAAATGCGCGCTTAACAGCGTACCGTAAAGAGACAGTTTGTACGCTTGTGGAAGCTTATACAG
The DNA here is from genome assembly GCA_948099385.1 of Fasciola hepatica. Taxonomy (NCBI): domain Eukaryota; kingdom Metazoa; phylum Platyhelminthes; class Trematoda; order Plagiorchiida; family Fasciolidae; genus Fasciola; species Fasciola hepatica. The sequence continues at coordinate 1,841,809 of CANUEZ040000060.1, read as the reverse complement.
GATTTTCAAACGGACCAACAGGAAGAATCGGGACCTCAGATTGAGATCAGGTTGAGAAGCAAGGAGGGAAGAGCCACAATGGCGAAAAAGCTGGGGTGGGGGCAGCGAAAGAGATATGGCAGGAAGTGTAGACTCCACTATGGAATAGCCCAAAGAGAATGATTAGGTTGGGTCTCATGCTGCAAATCCACAGGTGATCAATTTGCAAGAGCTCAGAGGGCTGGCGGTATATCAAGGCCCAGGGGGTATTGGAATGCCACCCGGACATTTTTCATGGATATAATACAAAAAGCCGCCAACGGGGGAGGCAATCAGGCAGTATTTCCGGAGTGATCTTGGATATGGAAGATCGATGAAATGACAACCCGCGGGTAGCAAGGGACGTCTATGTATCAGGCTTAGTGTTCGCTTAGCTCCGGCTACTTGGAACTGTATCTGTTCCGAAAGGGCAAAAAAGCAGCATACGCCAAGGTCAATACCAGTGGGGTGGACGGGGGGAATGACCTTCCTGAAGGATTTGACCGAAAGGCACGGTGAGCATATAAAGTGAGAGGAAGCTTTAGCCTGCACAGACTTTCATGAACCACTGAGTGCATCAGGCCGGAATAGAGAATACGTTAGCCGATATGTTGCGAAGGGCTGTAGATAGGCCATCGGAGTGGAAGGAGTATAACGCTTTCTATCATCAGCAAGAGAGATAGGGCTTCCCGGCAAATGGGTGAAAAACAACGCTGGCATAAATGAGGAAGAGTATTGGGCTGAAATAATGCTTTGGGTGAGGCCACTAGTGGTGGGTTCCGCAAAAGATAAAAGGCCACCAGCAAACACAGATTTTGGTCTGTGGGCAAGATTGAGATTGATGTGTTCATCAATTCTCCATGCACAGCACCTTTACTTTTGCATAAAGTGATACTGTTCATCATGAAAAGCTGGTGCTCGCAACCTACCTACTTACTTACGGTATATGTGTGGCACATGCGACACTCGTATGACAAATTCTCCATAAATTTCAGCTTTGTTTTGTTCGACCTGGCACAGCTTACACGCACTTTTTACATTGGAATAAGGCTCTGAATTCCGATTTTCGGAAACACATTTGGGGTTTGTATATGATATGCACTTGTTAGTTTTATAATTCAGCACTGCAAAATTTGAGAATCAATATTGCTGTGAATTTCGAATCTATCTGATCAGGCTAGGCCTTTCTCAAATTACTATTCCTGTGACTTACAGAGACTTGCGGATAGCCAGAAAGGAGAGGATTCGATTAATTGAGGTGGGCTGTTGCCCATCAGGTACATATGAGGATGCGGTCAAAAGCCTTCGATATGTCAAGATACATGACGATCACAGAGACGCCGTGTCAGTTTAGGCAAAAGGACAGTAAAAATATTTAGGTTACAAGAGCACCAACAGCGGGAATTCAGAAAATCATGCCGACCAGAGTCCAGCAGGTTGTTGGATAAGAGATATTCAGCAGTATCCTTTTGACAATTATTTCCATGGTTTTAAAGGTTACTGGGGTGTAGTTGACGGGTCGATAATTATCTGGGCCTTATTGTGGGCCATTTTGGAACGCGGGGTGATATGAAGGTTTTTCATTGAGGAGGGATGAAGCTGTAGTGGGTGCAGTTTGTGCATGCAATGGGCAACAACAAATATAGTCAGTTCTGCCTAAATGGAAGAAGGCCGGTGGGGGCCATCTGCTCCCTGTCTAGTAGGAGCTTTGATAAAGAGGAGCCACCTATAGTGAAATGGGTGAGAGAAATAGAGGGAATAGATTTCGAGGTGTTCAGAGAGACGAAGGAGGGAGGGGCCTCTAGGCTGGTGAAAAGTTGTGAAGAAAGGTGATCATTGAAGACCTCAGAAGTAGACAGCGGGGCCTTAGGTTCAGGTAAGCCAAAGGTTATGAGTTTTGACGGGGCCAGAGTGGGCGGCTGAGCCCTTTACTGAGAAGGTGGGGCAGATAGCCAGTTCTGTTGCGGTCCCCTAAACTAACGGCTTCTGGACGTGGTAGATGCAATTCTGCGGTACGAGGCGGCTCCGGCGGCAAATGGCTGACGCATAGGAGAGTTGTAAAGCAGCGTGATCCGATGAGGAGAATTTGCAGCTGGGCCAGCTTACTGTCTGGGGAAGGAAAGGGGAGCTACGGGACTTGAGGCATGGACCAGTCCATGGGTAGGCGGCATTTAAGAAGCACTGACACCAGCTATACAAACAAGTTCTGATTAGGTATCTTTCATAGGTCGGGGATTAGATAATGGTATTACATCAGGGTTTGAAGTGGATGCCAATGATTGATCAAGCTTTGATCAGGCCTAGTGGAAGGGAATCTTGAGTCGGGGTGCACAGCCTACCGATGCCAGGCCCAGAAATGCTGGTATTGCTGTGGCGATATGTCTTGGGTCTTCAAGGGGGTGGTTCCTCACCCAGATGGGGGAGGGGGAGAGGCAGGTTAAGGAGGGGTAAAATTAGCGGGCGAGGCGTTAGAGTTGGGTCCTGCCGATCGTTGTGGGCAATCAGTATAACGGGTTCGCAAGAGGTACTGGAGTGGACCATAGGGTGTATGGCTATGGTACCAGCTGTGTGATGGGCACCGGCCGAGAAAATAATTGTTGGTAGGCACTGAGCTACTTAGCTGTTGGACTGAACCAGTCTAGAAAGGTCCGCAGAGCGCGAAGGTGCGGGGCTGTGGGTGAGTCAAGTTGAAATAGAGAGCAGTGAGGCCTAGGATAGTAGTGGCTGGTTGCGAAAGAGGCTGGAGTCCATAATATATAAAGGGGCCTCCAGATGAGGACAAGAGGTACGAGGGGTAGGAAGCGGGACATACGCATTTTCGGTAGCATGTACTTAGGGTATTTCGTTTTTAGGCTGTAACTGGAGAAGAGTTAGGGGAGCTGCTAGGACCTACTGAGAGTGCTAGGAAGAGTTTTGTGGTCAGGTGGCTAAGAAAGAGCATAAATAGGCAGAGGGGATGGGCGATCAGTAAGTTGCATATTATCAAGAGGGGATAGGAAAAGTGCAGCTGACGGGAAGGAAGTAATGGGGTTGACAGCTCGAGACTGTCAGGGACTGTCGCCGAGGCAATCAGACTCGATGGCTTCCGGCGGAGTTGGATGATGGTGCAACTGCCAAACCACCACAAGAGGGCAGGGCGGGACATCAAGGAGTTTCGGTGGAGGCAGGGGTGAATAAGTGACTTGGGCAAATAGCCGAATGCAGACCCAGGTAGGGCTACTGGTATGCTCATAGGGAGTTTTGAAGAAACTTGGCATGGAACAGTGGGACTTGACAGGTCAGAAAGCATACCGAGTGGGCGTCAGGTTAGTAGTTGGGGTGAAAGGGACGGTTGATAACACATAGCCGAGGCCATGTGGACGGGAGAGAACTGGTCCGGCAGGGGTTGAGACTTAGGCCGGTGTCGACTTTTGGCTTTAGGCCCATCCTCGGAGAGTCAGGGGTCGACACTGAGGTGGTGCCATTAACAGCAAGGGGTTGGAGGGCTGAATCAACCACAGGCAGAGGCTGCTTGTAGGGACGCCATATAGGAGCTGCGAGCGGACATGGGGGCAGTGGCGGGGCTTAGCTTGAGCTTAGGTCAACAGTGTGCGGATGGGCAGAGTAGTCTGCTAGAGCCGTTGATGGCGTCATGAATTTAAAGCATTCAGAGGGGGTTTGCATCGGGATGAATCGGGCCAGTTTGGATGGCTGAATAGGTGCTACTTTATGGCGATCGAGATATTCCCCTCTGAAGGTGCTTTTTACCGGAGAACATTTCCCTGTCCTTAAGGGCTGGCCGGCAGCAACTGACAGTTTGTTAACATTGAACTTCTTGGCTGATGGACCTTCAGTGAACTGGAAAAGCAACGAACAGCTAAGAAGCTGGAACTTTCAGAGCAGCCAGAGGTACTAACATATACGAGGAGTCATAATGCATGCACCAAATATTTTGTTTGACTGGCGACGGGGGAGGGCCTTCAGAGAAAGTAAAAACTACCGCATCTTCGAAGTTAGAAAGTTGGCCGCGGAAGTCGGTTTTAATAGAGTCGCGAAAGCACCAGCTTATGCCATTTTGTGACGAGATATGGTTGCCCCGGGTTCAACAAAGGTTGACGGTAGGGAAATCTTTAGTGCGGTTTCTTCAAAGAGTTCGAGCTTACCATTGAACTCATGATGCTCCCTCAAAGGTTATGAGATTTACTAAACGGCAGGGGGGCATATCGGCGAAGGTGGCCGAGCATGAACCAGTTCCTGGGTGGGGATGGAAGTGCTTAGGTTTTCTAACTTCACCAGCTTCTGTGTTCCGAGCGCTATCTAGGAAATGAGGAGGCTTATTGATGCAAGGGGTATGGAAAAGGTGGCAAGCGGGTATGCTGTGAGTCGGTCAAACACCAATATTCAAAGTGAGTTATGGGAACAGGATAGAAAAACGGATTGGGTTATATACACGGGCCGTGGACTGAGGTAGGTGTCCGGAAGAGATAATCAACGAATAATGTATTTGCTGTCGTCGTAGCTAACAAGTCAGAGGATGATGTCGTGAGGAAAGGGCAGGGCAGCAAAGAAAAGTGAGGCAATATCGGAGCCTGGACGAAGACTGTTGGAAAAAGTACTGTTATTTGGACCTCATCGACAGATTAAAAAAATATGAAAGGGATCGTTATTTATCGTAATGTGTGATGGAGAAAATTCAAACAATGGTAGATGGATGTGAGAATCATCAGTGTATATACACGCATAGACAAGCCGAAGTATACGGAGTACTGGTAAGGGGTCCACGCCGACAGCTGTCGAAGAGATATACTGGGGCTTTCGGCATAACACACAAAAGGCACATTGCCCGCCGTCAAGTTCTGATAAAACACCGGTGGCCGATGGGCAGATAAATAAAGGAAAATTCAAAAAGGACGTATGTAAATGAAAGTGGTTTACTGCTTAGAATAAAATCCTGTTTCCATGGGTTTCTGAGCTAGTTGTTTTCGTAACAAAGGCAGCAGCAACCGTATTAACCGGTAGAGGGTCACCTGGCAGCATCTATTCTATTGGTATTTTTAGCCGAGATAGGAGCGTCACACCCTCAGTTTTGTCGTGTTAATGTCCACCTTTGGCTTTGGCTTTACCAGCATGTCGTCTTTTTTCAAACTGCTTATGAGTTTCCCAGTCTGGGGATTTATCGATGCTTTTATTGGTTCGACATAGAAAATGATAACGGGAGTGATAAAACCCTCAGTGTCACGCTATAACTTTGAGGATAGCATAATACTGTGTGATCGGAGAACAGGTCAGGTTTAACCCAGCAAAAATGATGCTCTGTAACTTTTTTCGATGTTACACTGCGCCCAGCTGATCGCTCAGAGGTTACATGACATATTAAGTGAGTTTGAATCAAAATGTAACCTTTCTTCAGTCTTTACGTTCAACAATCTAGTGCATTGTGACATCTTGCTACGTATTATTCACGGACGGCAGCAACGTGGATAGACAGAAGAGATCTCGTATGAAAATGAAGAAACTTATTTCGTTGAAATGCGCCATTTGTAGCGAAGCCACATTACTGGAGCGTCGGGGGCTTTGCCCTCGGTCACATTCGCCGGATGAGGTGATTCCGTGGCATTCCTGCTCCCTCTTTTGACATGACGCTTGTAAATGTTACTGATGAAAGCAGCGCTGTCATTCTTGAAGGTATGTTCCATGAGGAACATCAGAATGCCCCCGTAACAGTTTCGAGCGATATGCCGAAGGCTGCCGCATCACTATCATTATTGTTGTATAGTTTACTCCACTGAGTCATGGAACCGCTAATAAATAGTTAAAAGAGTTGGAAAAGTTAAGGAAACTGAATATATATTTGACGGGTGACCGAGAGCGTCAGGTGAGCACAGTTTCTAAGACATTTTTTCATATTATTCGCGAGTCTGACAAACTGACGAGTTGCGCCTCTATTTGGAAACGATAGCAGTTTAACATGCTGGTCACTTGCCAGGGCTTTTATTTGACTTCAGTTAACATAGGTCCACCAAAATGGCTTCTTGGAGGCTGAATAGCATTTGCAACTACCCGGCATAGGTTATTGTTAACTTGGATAACATTCTTCGTCAAACGGATGCAACAAACGCCATGGCAAACAAACCCCCACGGGCCAACGATGTTGGTGACCTATTGAGGCTAGAAGATCTCATTGTAACGGTCAAGTTTACTGGCGATATAAGTGAAGAACTATTTCCACATCACCGTGAGAGGTGAACGCATCAAAGTGCAATTTAGGTACAAGCCTCGGGTCCATTATTTGCCAAATTCTATTTTTATCCGGGTAGCACCTGGCCTTAGCATGAAACTGGTACAAAACGGCTAGAAAAATTGCGGTGAAAAGTTTTATATTTCCAAGCTCAGTGATTGATGGGGTTATTGCAGTATAACCACCGCTTAATTACAGATGCTTTTATAAGCACAACCCGTTTTAAGGAGTCATCCTCGTCGGTGACCAGCAGTACTATGGAACGATGATTCACGGATGCAACAAATCATGGGTTGGGTCGTAAAGCTGCCAGTTACGCATATTGATCACCGGCAGGAAGCCCTGTGACGGGTTGTTGATTTAAGCGTAAGCTGATGGTACATCATGCAACACTTTTACCTTTGTCAGCTAACAAGCCGTTCCTGTCTCGGTAGTTGATATATGCACATTTTCGCTCTTCTTTCACACTTGGTCCATTTTTCCCACTTTCGAATTCTTCGGCCGAGCTCGGCACGAAAGAACATGATGGGAACGGCTCTGTTTATTAAAAGCACTGTTTGTGAACATGACTAAATTGTGAAATTTTTATTTAGCACAATTGTTTCTTGTTTAAACTCTGTCGGATTTGTGGTTCGAATCAAGTCCTTTTTTGGTAGCTCTGGTCTCCATGCTCTGGTAAGCTTCCCTGTAACCATAAAATAATATTGCGATGAAAGAAGAAGAAGAAATTGGAAAGGACAGACAATTTAGTTTAGCATGAGCACGGGTTCCAAATACTGCAGCAGCCTACCCGAACAACATAGCTCTTTCTTCCACCATCCATTTTTAATCAACCACAGTCCCTGACCGTACTTCCAAGTGCCTCCCTGCGAAACAGAAGAGAAGCATTCGAAAAACGGTCAGCAAAATGAGGAATCCAGGTATTCCGTGTAAAAACTTCTGCTAAGAAATAACACTTTCCCGTTCCTTTTCCATAATTGCTCACTAATAATCTGACCTGCACCTCACACATGGCTACAATTAAGACTCCAGAGAAGTCTCATACATCGGTGTAATTTGACTGAGGTCTAATGTAAACCGGAATTCAGCCTAAGAGACCCGAAAAATTACGTGAGCAAAATGCAATACGTGAATTTGTGGCTCACCTGAAGTTCCTCGCTTTTAACGACTCCGAGCTAACTAGGCTTAAGATTAGGACAATAATTTTATCAGCTCTTTGTGACGGCATCTGAGGAGAATGTTCGTAAATTATTACTTAAAGAACAAATAATAATTATGTTCCAACAACAAAAAATTGTGCCAAAATAACTAAAAATGAGCTAATTAATAGGCAAACGGCGGAGATAGTTGCTGCACAAGGATTTCCGCCATCTATGCCAAGTCAGTTTAAGCGGGCAGGTTGCATCAAACATTCCTCAAGCATTGTAAATGAGAGGTACAAAATCGTCAGAGTATGACATAGCCCGTCAGGTTACTGTAGACAGTTTTTTTCTTCAGTTGTGACAACAGCTGTTGATAATGATCTAAGGTTTTTGCTGAAAGGTTACCGGGCAATACCTGGAACGTGCCAGGAAAATGGACCTTTAGGCGCAACAGCTATGTACCATCCGTCGTACTCCTACGTCACCTTTTAATTTTGGCCGTTGGAATTTCGACAACAGCTTACATGATTAGGAGAAAACGTTTTGAGCTCACACAAGACTGTGTACCCTCCATTTGCAGAGTCCTGATTTATTCTTTGCCCTGTAAAAGGAGAGATTCTACACTGAAATGGACGGAAAACTAGCCTGTGTTCTGTTTTTACTCGGCAGACGTATTGGAAGATGTTCGAAGGAGGTTAACTGGAACGACAGGCAGGATGCGAAGGAAGTCCTGCCGGGATAACCTAGGTAGCAGCGTTAAACTTTGCTTACTTCTTTAACGCAAGTAGTTGTTTGTCTGAACCCAAGTTGCTAGGCGCAGTGGCCACTTGACCGTTGCCGTAAAATCTATACGCACACCATCCTAATGTAAGCTAACCACTCTCAACCGATAATGCCTCCTTTTGGTGAGTTGTGGAGTACATTGCTCCGGTGGTCGTAGTGGCGTACTACAGGGTATCACAGCTACAGGCAGGCGGTCCAAGATTTAGGGGGAGAACTAGAGAAGGCTCTCGAAGAGGCAGCGGGATGGTGCGGTTTACCACAGCCTTGCAACTGAAACCCCTAAGCCTCTTTCCCCTTGACCATCGTAGGTTAAGGACAGAACTAGTAGAGTTAAAATTTGTGTAAAGGAACCACCACGACCGATAGACCATTACTGAATCGTTGCCACATCCTTGTGCTCAGGAGACACGATTTAAAATGGACAGACTAGGAGCAAACAAAGGCTCTGGAGCAAGCTTTTTCCATCACTGAGCCCCATAAAAGAAACGGGTTACCTTTAGGGTTGGTAACAAGAAAGTTAGTTGTTGTTTTCAAGCAAAAACCATATGCTTTCTGGCCAAAGTTTTTCCCAGTAAATGACCAACCGTTCCAGGTATTCCCTTTTTTCCTTTTTTTCCCCCAACCCATTGCCCTGCATTGCATTTCGTCACCCCAGAGTTTCCCCACTGTACCTGCCTTCATTGCAGCTTTCATATCACCGTACTCATCTAATCTCGTATTGTCGTCCTGCCATTATTAGAGGGCTCAGGGTATGTCTCACCCGGGGAGGGCGGTGGTTTGTGGCGTTGACCCTAAATTACTCTGAGTTCGCTGTTCCTGAGGATTATCCCGGTTGTTTACTTCCCATTTACCTAACCCTGAATACCAAATTGTATTTGACACCTGTAGAAAGCCGCAGGAAGTCATTCAGCTTGTAGAGCAGGAATATGGACCTTAGTGGGCTCAGGCCGCGAATCCTGTCAGCTGACCCAACCTGGAGATGCACTCTGTCCCGCAAAAGATGAGCAGTGCAGTTTTGAGTTTCTGCTTATATCGGCGGAGACTGAGTAAAATACACCGCACTTTGGCGAGGGCTTAACCGGCGTGCATTCGCTGTAAAGAATTACGGAAGCGCATGTGGCCGTAGCTTCCATATGAAGTTTTGCTCCAAGGCCGCGCTGGCGTGCCACTAGAAGCGCACTCGCGGTTCAAACTCCGCGAGGTTTCTTTCGAAGAATAGCCTACGCTAAAAAACTTCCGCTAAATATTGAAGTGACGGGCGCTAGAGCAATACTTCCAACGTCCATACCTTGATGGATAGCCACCTGCCTCCTTCTCAGAAAGCAGTGTCTGGAGTTACGGAGACTCGTCACCAACACAACTTTCTTGACACACCAGTGGTTTTACCCACACAAGGTCCTGTGCAAATTGAACTGATCAAGCGACATTGTTCTCCACTAAACGAAAGCAAGAGTCGTCTGCTAACCGCAGCCTCTTTGGGAGTGGCAGTGAGGAGGGGAGATCGGGCCCCTCACAGTTCAAGTGACAGTCAACAGCAGACCTAGATGGCAAGTTGACTGCAGACTTCAAACTTGCTAAACAGCTCAAGCTGGCTGATCACAGTACAAGCAGAGAGATCTTCCATCTGCTCTTGCCATTTTTTTAGATCGGTGGCGGCTTCCATAGCTGCGCAAAAAGCAGCAGTGAGGCAGCTTTTGGGATACAATGCACAGGCCCGAGGAACCTTTTGAAAAAGGAATCAACCTGCCCAGAAAGTTCAGCGACTAGCCACTCGGGTGTTTGGACAACAAGGGAATTCATCTGAACAAAGACCGCAGGATATGGGACAATTCTGGCTTGGGTAGGGGAAACTTGGAGTGAGTGAGTGCCGATCACAATTTATGCGACTAGGAGAATTCTATAATCTCGATTGGCTCAAGCCACTGTCAGCCCTGTGGAAACTGGCCCGAACTGGCTTGACTTCAGTGACTAACTTTATAAGGCCCTGTTCAAACGTTTGTGACCTTCGGTTTTAAATCAAATTTTGTAGAAAGTTTGCGAACTAACACATTACTGGAAGCCTCAGAGCTGCTTTCAAGGGGCACTTTCTTTGGCGAACACCTACTTGCCTCGCAGTATTGCCGAGTAGTAACTGGTGTTTTTATGAGGGTATCATTCCCACCTCACAGTTTTTATGCCCATTTGCGCTAAAGGGTGGCACTCGTTAGTGTTGAAGTTTGCAGCTTTTGGTTACACAGTGATTTTACCATTTTTGCTACCTCTGCTTTTTGTCAGTATGCCCCATAGTTCTCACCGGCCCAGACTCCAAGTGCAGAAAAAGTTTGGTTAACAATATGGGGTGCAGGGTGTATAGGGCTTTGGCTCAACCAAAGTGTTCACGAATAGCAAAGGGCACCCATTCCCTTTATAAACAGAAACGACGGGATTAGTGGCTCTGTGTTCCTTCAAGTAAGCGGTCTTCCTAGCCCCCGCACTGCAGACCCAACGATAAGACCAAAGACCATGAGATATTACCACAAGCCCGAGTCCTGAAGCACCTGATTCACGTAGGAGAAAGTCACTAGCGGAAGTACTAGACGCGCCAGACAGAACGTTCATTTAGGCGAGCATGCTTGTTCCAGGTGTTTGCCTTGCGGTCGTCACTTCAATTGTCTTGAAGCAGACAGGCGTGGCCGATGGACAGAGCGGAAGCCCAGAAGAGGTAGACAGCCCAAAAATGAGTAAGAGTTATATAACGAAGGATGGGCCAGCTAGTGCGGACTATGGTGCACTCCTAGTTTTGGAAGGCAGGATAAGAGACCAGCAAAAGCAGACCTTATCGATGGGGAGGATCTCCTGCAGCAGGCTGCCGGTCCTAACTCAAGAAGAACCCTCCATAAGGGAAGCGAAAGCTAAGAACACATAGATAGGAGGAAGTCTATGGCATACTGCGAAATGCTGGTGTTCCCCAACCTACTGTTCTAAGAGAGGTGCTGAGAGGGTTGATCACCAGCTAGCAAAAACGTTCATAATAGGAGGTGTATACTAGTTGAGTTCACCGATGGAGCTATCTGGGATAGACTACTGGCCGGAGCAGCAGAGGTAGCCCACACCACCAACAGCAGATATCAGACTGTACAAGACTTTCGTAAAGTATTTCCCGGAGGCCTAGCAGCAAGTGGAAGCCCTACTAACCCAGCCAGAACACTGATGGAATGTCCCTAAGGAGAGCAGATTGCAGCACACGGCCTCCGGGCGAACTCTCGGATGTTAGCGAAGAAGCCGCTTAAGAGGTCGGAGTTGGAGTTAAATGGGGACGTGCTGGAGGATAGAAGTTGGCATTACTGTCGGAAGGTGGAGGAGGGTGCGACCCTTCCCAACTTGGGTGTCACGGCAGCTCCCATAGGAATGGATTCAGAGCCCTCGGAAGTCTTGGATCACCGGCCGTCTTCAAATACACCAGGAAAAACGACTGATACAAAGAACTTGCTATCTTCTCCGGCGTTGTGCCTGAGAACTAAGTAGAAGTAAATAATGACAAACACTTAAGCTATGGGGTGAACGCGTGCAGTATTAGGAGCAAATGGACGGAACTCGCAAAGCCACCAGGGGCACGAAGAGTCAACAATTGCAGCTACGGAAGTATGGTTCTCCAGGGACCATGTGCCAGTATTATTAGGCGACGTTTTCGCACCCTATATGCAGGATAAGGAGCTCGACCGCCTTGTGAGAGGAGTAACCACCCTCATCGAGCCGGGTACTAGCCACCTTGAGCCTCTGCCCAAGATGTGCACTCATAATGTCTAGCTACGATCACTTAGGATCGTCCTCCCGGGCGGAGGGGTTGAATCTGTCTGTGTTTACGGGCCACGAAACACAAACGGCGAAGAGTACTTTCGCTTACTATGTACCCTGGCTGAGCGAGTTAAGGATGCACAAGACACCCTCATAAAAAGGTGACTGCATACTTCCGCCCACTGGCCTGGCAGTAGAAGCCTGCATGACGGTATCTCAAGGAGAGACTTACTCCGAAAGGCTGCATGCTAATGCCTGGCACCAGTGTGCCAAGGGACCTGGATACGTGCCGTCCTCGACTGATCTGGCAATACCAAGTCTCCTCAACTACGCATCTAAACTTCAGTACTGTACACCTTTGGGCAAGGGCCAACACGTGTGTCAAAGTCACTCTGCACATGCGGCAGCCCGAGGTGCCCTAAAGGCTGGTTGGTAAGTTCGATAGTATGGCAGTAGATAAGCTTTTTAATGGGGCAATAGGACTGGCGTGAGGCATAGTGCCCTCCAAAACGAATTAACACTTTTAAAACGAGGGAGCAGAAAGGCAAACCTATGTGGTGAGAGGCTGCATAAGCCAAGGCCATCGAAAGCGGAAATCGCAGTTGGAAACTTCACAAAGCTCCCGGCAATCAGCTGGCTTGGACTGGTTGTATGAAGCTCAGAAACAAGACCATGAGTCTCCAACGAACTTCTTAGCGAGTGTTCTGAAGCAGAATAGCCAAATGCGTAAGGAGCAGTCGAAGAATCCTGTAGCTACATGTGGGTGAAATGCTCAACGAACGGTGCGGTAGGTTGGCTGTATTGCCACTGATGACGGGAGCAAAGCAGGCTCTCTGGGCGGATTCTTTGGCAGTGCAGGTAAGGCGGATAGTGATACGCCAGTCAATTCAGGGCTGGCTTATCCTCCGCCGGGGTTGAAGGAACTGAATCCTTCAGAGAAAATAGTGCGTAGATTTTCACAGGAGTCAAATGTCTGTAAGTCAGTGGGCCAAGATGGTATCCATCCAGCCATCATCAAGCCGTCAGGGAGTGTCATAGCTCCTTCCAATCCAAAGCAGCTGTACAAAAGGCTCATGGTGACCTCAATCGGCTTTGATCTTTTTTCTTGCCGACGGCTGAAAACATTCGGTCTTATTTGAAGGGTTGCATTACGACCCCACTTAGATGGTAGCCAGCAGCTTAGATACACTTCTGCGAATTGGAGCCGCCTGCTTATGGAGGGCTCAAAGTCTTACATTGCGACTTCATGAAGGTTAGAATGGTAAAATGTATACACTAAAACCCTTTGACTCCCATCTTCTTTCGTTAGAAGGGGGGAAGCCCCGAATGAATCCCACGGAACTGTCCAAAGCAATAAAATGTTTTCTGGTTTCAGATCGGACAGTCTATTCCGAATGGCTTCAGATTCAGAAACAAAGGGACAGGAGAAGAAGCTGGCGAAAGTTCTAGCCAAGCTGAAAACCAGGTCACGCTTCTTTAGCAACAGGGTAGCAAACAATCGGAACAACCTGCAAGGTGGGACGATAGATCTGCAGACAGTCTAGTCCTCCAAGGGGGCCGTAGGTCGCAAGTGAAGCGAGATTGCCCGTGACCGCGTGTTTGTAGTTTCCAGTGGGCGGATGGAAAGTTTCTCACTTTGAAAGCCTTTCTACACCAGAGTGATTTTACACCACTTGCAACGAATTCAATTTGTAGTTCTTGTGTCATTCTGTGAGTTTCGTACTATTTTGGTTTCTGAGGAGAGCGCAGATGTGAAAAGTGCTTTCATGGTTTGCTCAAACTTAGATAAACTTAGCCATAAAGCTCTTTAGAGCCATGGCTGTACCTTTTCGCACCATCTGTGATGCTTCAATGTGAAAAAAGAGTTATATGGTGCACTAGCGCATTGTCCCTGGCCATTCGTGCGATCCTCCTGTGTGGCCTGCCTCACGGAAGGAAGCAACGTGTGTTATACCCCAGGTTACACCAGGTGCCACATCCAGGAGTAAATTATGCGATATACCCTTAGAACTTATGTGCTACGCCCAAGGACTACATCTGTCTCTCTTCCCAAGAAGCTTTGCCACTTAATGAGGCTTCCACCGTCGCAGACAGGGGTGTCTTACAGGCTAAGGCATGTTGCGAGACTACCCTCCCCATGCTGGAGGCTGATACGCGTAACTTTTATATGAAGTCTGTGGTGCTCCCGGTACTCCTCTCGATAAGTGTTAACACATACCAGGTGATCTCATGGACACCTGAATTTGCGTCCCATATAGCAAAGTGATGCCTCTGCAGGAAGTCCCAGGCACAAAGCACCTAAGGAGCGGCTACGGCCTCAGTATCATAACAGTCACTGACAGTCCAAGAAACGCAACAAAGGCAAAACTGGCTTGGAAAATCTCCAAAATGTCCTCGTGAAACGCAAGACCGACGACTGGAAAATGGTAGCTAATCGCACATGGCAAACCCTTCTCCAATGGGAGCAATCTTTCCTGCCGCGAACCGTCCGGAAGTAAATGGGACCATGAACAAAGCACGCTTCAATCAGGACAATTTGGAGCTACGCGAAGTCTTAACCAAGCATTTTATTGCTGGCGTTGAAAACGCTGCTGACAGCATCCGAATAAACTCCGTCATTCGATTAGGTTAGGTCAGTAAAACTGGGCGACCTCAGCATCTAAGTTGTTCCCTTAATCAGGAGATGAGGCCAACACCATGCTCCAAATGTCCTATTGGTTAGGAGATGCATGAATTTAAAAGTTACGATACATGGAGCCTGAAGACCGAGGTAGACACAAAAAACGTCTCATTGATTGTAATGCGTAACGAGCGAACAGTGAGAGAGACTTGATGATTCGGTATTAACGGGTGCAGAACCGGTGTCCTCAGTTCCGGTGGAGGCCATCAACGTTAGTATCCCCTGCCAGTCCACCGAGCTGGTTCGCCGTAAACACGGGGGAAGGAGATGACAAACCGCTCCGGTGCCATCATTATGCTGCCTGATGTTCAAGGTCTCATAAGTGAATGGGATAGACTGAGAGCCCTGCTTCATTTCGGCTCAGCAATTATACTGACGCCTGCGGGGACAACTTTCAGTGAGACTATTCGAGAATCTGAGGTAGCCCTACTGGCCAAACCCTATTCCGAGTTGACAGGAGTTCGGCCAGAACATGTGCATGGGTGACAAGGTTCCCCGATAGGACACTGCGAACGTACAGTTGGACACCCATGCTCATCCAAACGGATTCGGTGAGGCTCTTTGGTGCCGTATTAAACTAACAACTGGAGGCTTCCGTATTGTCACGTCTAATTACCGGATGCCTGCAACCGGTCTTCCAGGTATATCGAAGTTATTTCGCTGATGAGTGTGCGATGGCGGCTATCTCATCCTGAGAGACTTCAGTGAGCTGCTCATTTTTTGGAAATCAGGTAAAACCATGACCAGGGTAGGTTCTCTCGGGATTTGTAAGCCATCATGCAGGGGCTAGCTTTATGGCAAAGCTTGCAAGAGTCAACCCAGATGAAATCTGCCCAGGGTTTCTTCCTGGATCTGGTGACCCCTCCTAGGATGAAACCACTCCCTCCACTTCGAAGCAGTGACCGTTTGTTACTAGAGGTTCTTCAGGGGAATGGTCCTTGTCCGCCACCTGACCACACCTCAGAAGTAAGTTTTGGAGTGGACTAAATGAAGATGTCCGGGGAGTCAACTCAGATAACAATTGGTCTCACGTGGGTCAAAATATCAGCGATGTGAAAGAAACTCGGGAATCCATTGGTAACAGTGTCTCACTGTATCCATCAGCATGCAATTCCTGGTCAGGATAAGGTCAGTTTGACGATTCACTGATCGATCGACCGGGTAATTAACCTCATGCCATCTGAGTAGCGCCTCGGAACCTCAAGGCAAGGCGTAGCCTAAGCAAATGCGGAACTGAAATCGAAGCAAGTTGCTCCGGAACTTCTGCAGTGATATTCGTGGGTCGAAAATATAAGCGCGTAACAATCATACCTCTGACGGTGAGTCTTAGTCACTATCTAGTACAAAGGTTGTCAAAATCGGGACAAAACTCCGTGCAAAGTGAGAGGTTGAGCAAAAAAGAATAACTAAAAAATACCTGCCCCAAGGTCCAATCGAAAGGAATAAATTCAGCACATTCAATCAGGCCCAATAAACAACTTTCTGGAAGTAGTGGCAAAAAATCTAAGTAAACCAAATGAAGGTCTATGATCCGTCAACAGGAGCCAGAAGACGAAGCCGGATCGTAGTTATGCAAGCAACCTTGGAGCAGTGCAACTTGTTACAATGACCAACGTTTACAAATTTATCTTACCAAGAAAACACGACCAGGAAGGAAAAAAAGTGCTTTTATAGTTGAAGGACTGACAATTATAAAATTTTCAGCGAGAAAAAGGTTGAAAAGAATAGTCCAAAATCCATTAGGAAAATATATGAAGACAACAGAGAGGGAAATTCCATCATTCAGGATGTTACACAGGCCGCGAAGATTCCTGTAGGTGGCAAGTTATTTAGGATATGAGTAGGCTCAGGTTCCCACTTCCCACTATTTTTCTGGAGACACGGGACCTGCAGGGGTACGCCTTCTACCTCCCTTCTCTTGGTGTATACGAGGACTTACAATAGCCCGCAGACCCCCTGGTTTGGCCACCCAGGAAATAGTCGGCTCCCTCAGGCAAAAACACGTTCCTCAACTCCCCTCTTACAGCCCCGTTCTTTGTTGCACCCAAGCTGTTCGGACTAGCTCAGTGGCATCAGACTGACAGTCCCCCACCACCCCCACTGACCACTGCCCAAATTCGGTTCTTCAAAGATACGAGCACCACGTCACCCTCCAAAAGTTTCCTCAACTTGCTTATCCAACCTCACTTAGTTTGCAAAACGGGTGAGTATTCCTTTGCCCAACGTCGCCAGAATGCCTCCGTTAAATTTTTCACGTTTCTACCTGCCTGAATAACTATCTGTCATGCTACCTGTTACTGGTAGGCCATAGCTACCCCTAAGTGGAGGCAGGCTTTTCGGCGTAAGAGCTAGCCCGTCATTCGCGTCTGCCGTCAAGGGCACCAGCTATTGATTGTTAAGTATCCGTTCGGATTCTGAGAATTAAAACCCCAGTGTTTCCCCGTTGACGGTCTGCTCTCTAGTGGGAGTTAAGAGCAACCAACGCTTGGATCTTATCATATGTTCCAAAACTCCGCCCCGATAACCAGAAGCTGGAGTTTGTAGTATCCCTGAATTCCTTTAGACAAAAACCGTTTGCCATCCATAATATGGTCCCATCGAGTTAAATGTTATCCCTAATCTGGGATGGAACCAACCAGATTTTATCTTTTGCCACACTATATATCTTTTGGTGCGCCTAGCGTGACCATAAAACGCATAAGTGCCATGATAAACGAATCAGTTTCCAGCCTGAAGACAGCCCCCTTGTTAACTGTCCTCGTTCAAAGACAAGTACAGGCACGGGTCGGTCGTCCAAACACCGCAAGCCACTTCATACCACGAGGCAATATTTTCTTGGTGAATACCTTGGATTATCGCTGGCTGCCGGCTTTTGATCACCCGATGCCTAGCTCTGAACGTCTATAATCTAGCTTTTTTAACCCTTTCCAGAGGTAAGTCTTCCCACCTCTGCTACCCCCTTGTCCTCGGATAATTCGTGAGGGTGATATGGGGTGCGCACCTAGCTATCCGTGCGACAGCCTTTGGAGGCCTCAACCGTTCTGAATAACCGCTTGAAATTTGTCTTAGTTCACTTGGCTATATTCCTCCAGTGACGGTAGGCGTAATTCCCTCTATGTCTACTTTCTGGGATGGAACCGGGATGGGAAAATCAGTTGTGGCGTAGTCGTGAAGAACGATAGGCCCAGCCAACAGAAGCTCTAAGTCTTTCTTCTTCGGTATTTCTCACAAGGTGGAATCAGGCGAGTTTTTTCTGACCTTGTATGTTGTCATTAAGTTAACGTGGAGAATAACTGTACAAGCGCCAACCTGTTCCCTTCAAATGTACTGAAGCGAGTAGACGTGTTTTCTACATTGTGCTTCGCTAACATCGACTTCATTCAAAACCAGGTGTCACCAAACACCATTGCAAGGCATTTTTCACCGCTTCCCCTACCTTAAAACATCCCGGTCTGATAGTGGCGGTACTTTCGACAATGGTTTCAGTCTTACTGCTCTGCTTTTTATCGATACAATGTTGGCGCTTTCGTGATATCTGTGAGTTCTGGTTTCGTGATCCGTCTTCCTCCCCCTACAAAAACCAACCTACGTACATTGTGCCGGTGCTCTCAGCCTTGGTTCCGAGTCATTCTATCTCGTTTTTCGAAGAAGCATCTGCTTGAGATGTCTTCCCAATTATTGGACGAAGACACAATCCCCAGGCACCAAAGTAGGGAGACCTCAGTGGACCGTATCCCAATGATTTCGCTCCGGCCTTAGATCTCCTGTCGAAGAAAGTCCTGAACCAGGAGAGGGAGGTTCTTGGTCTCAACAACACCACCACCCTGGAGACTGAGATAGAGCAGAGGGAGGCAACAATGATTTTTTCTTTTCCCGGAGCAAGCAGCTGGCTAATAGGCCTCGAAGACCTTAGAAAGGCGCAATAATATATAGGATGAGAAGCTGCCAGACTTGGATATCTCTTCCAAAAGCCACATTATTTGAGGTCTTTTCGACGAGAAAATTATTTCCACGGAGAGAGAAAAACAAATACTTGGAGCCATCTCATCACCCATGATTCCACATCCAGGAAGATGCTCTTGGCTCATCTCCAAATCTAACATAATAATTCGAGGGTTACTTGTTGGTTTTAAGTTGCCACGGATGGTGTCCGATTGCTTCACACAGACTGTCCAGATAAAGGAGGCTAACCCCCTGTCCGAGGAGTCTCGCTTGATCGGCTTTTACTTTTCAGATGTCCAATAAGAAGGCCGGTAGTTGCTGCGGACAATTTAGGTGATCCAGAGCTTAGGCTTACCTCAGTCGCACGAATAAAACCAGCTGACTTTAAAAATGGCCCGAACCCAGGATAGCAAAGGGTTGCTTCAGGAAAGTTGCACCTAAATTAGAAAAGCCATCACCCGAGCCTTGTGCCTCTCTGAACAACGGCTTTATAAGTGCAGCCAGCGAAGGCCTTGGGCCCACGACCGGCGGCAAAGCAAGCCACGGGAAAAAATCCAAACATTCTAAGAAGCTAAAGAAGCTTTCTTCCACTGGTGTGGCTCTTAGAGTAGAGATGGGTTTGCTGAGCGATCCAAAACCAAGGAACTCTTCCATGCTCCCTCAGAATAAAGTGGATTTCAAAGCCGCAGGTCATCTGCCTAGTCATGAGCATTCCAAGGGCAGCACTCTTGTGGGCTAGTATAAGCAGGCCACACCTAGATTACCCTATTTTTCTCACCTCATGGTCTCAAAACCTTTAGACCTATTGCGAATAGGCAGTATGAATGGGATGCTACATTCGCACTCGTCTAACCCACGGCCTTTTTTGGAATCAAGTCTCGACCCGGTATTCCCCCCATCATTTTATCTGTTCCCAGCACCTGCAACCTCCCTACCATCCCGTGTCTCGGCAATCCGATTCTAATCAGCCCCTGAAATTAAAGTTTCTTTAGTTCCTCAAAAGCCGTCGTTAAAGCTTCCCTTCACCAATAGTCTCAGCATGCAAAACAGGATTTTGGAACTGCGAAAGAAGATGGACGATGAGAAACCTCGCATTTTTGCCCCAACCGAGACAGGGATCACATAGGATGACCATGAAAGCGAGATATCTGCCAGTGGTCGCATATTGGTCCGACACGAATAAAA
This sequence comes from Fasciola hepatica, assembly GCA_948099385.1. Lineage (NCBI taxonomy): Eukaryota > Metazoa > Platyhelminthes > Trematoda > Plagiorchiida > Fasciolidae > Fasciola > Fasciola hepatica. The sequence continues at coordinate 1,822,068 of CANUEZ040000060.1, read as the reverse complement.
GAGAGGTCGAGCAGGCGACTTTGGCCTTTTCGTTAGCTCCCCGTTACACCAGCCTTGGTCTTACGCTCAGATCCTATCACTTTCATGGACTGCTTGTGAACCATATTATCGTGTCCTCTGGTGTTTTTCTTCCAGTAAGATCCATCTACAGGCCCCCAACTTGCACTGCCTAATCCGCCAGTGCCCTCATAGAACAGGTATGTCAAACTAGGGCCAAACACCATTTTACGCATCTTCCATCACTGAGTGGTTTTAAAGCCCCCGTGGTAAACTGGGTTGGACTTCACTATTCAGACAGCAACTTCGGGGGACCTCTTGGTAGACGGGTGGTAGAGCGTTCATGGGCCCAGCACGTCCCGCTTAACACCGAGTACAGACTGGAACAAGACTCATCTCTTCCGTACCTTGTCGTTACCAGGGGGACTCGCTTAGTAGACGTGGTCCTCCCTCCCCGTCTACTCAGAAAGAGTGACCACGGTGTTGAAATTTTACTTTGTAACTGAATGACCCAAGAGCGGTTTCTAGAATCTGAGCTTGGATCCTCAAGGCGGGCTGATGTTCAGCGGATTAGGAATTACCTGAAGGTCCATTCTGAGATCAGCAACCGGGAGCTATAAATTGGCGAGTTCAGTAGTTTAATCTAGCAGTATCTTGATGCTGCTGATCATCCGTTTGCAACAATAACTCGCAAAGCCGTGAAAGATTAACCAGCTTCCCAGAAGTATACCTGAAATACTAGGAGGGCGTGTTCGACTGTTTGCAGTTAATGGGTTCATAGAACTGACGAATGATACAACCATCTTCATCGCATTCAGAAATCCTTGCAAATCTAGGATCGGGAAATACTTTCGAAGCTAGCAAAGAGGTGTCCTTGCTCGAGCACGGAGCAGTGAGTTCAACTCTCACCAAAATCTGAGGCTTGCCCGGCAGACTTTGCCCTCCCTTGTGCCCTACAGCTACCAGAAGGCTCTCCAGGCGCTTCTCCAGAACAAGTGGCAAATGCCTTTAGTTCTTCAGTTTCATCTTTAATGCTTCTTGCAAGATTGTGCATCCAGTGATTCAAAACCCATTGCCTCACCCACCACTGCAGCACACCAAGATTTCTTTCACCGACGTATACAATAATTAATCTCCTCTTACCCATTGTACTTCCGTGGGTCCGGATATGGTCCATCCTCGATTGATAAGGAAACGGTCGAAGTTTTGTCCTTTCTCTGTACTTTGTCCTTCCGTAAACTTTCAAGCACGAATGCTTCCTCCGGTAGTTTGAAGGACGCAGAAATAGCTCCTACTTACAGGCCAATCGGTCCCACTGACTCACCATGCAAGGTGTTTGGAAGCTTCCTGAAAACTGCCATTCCAGATCATCTTGAGGGGCGTGGACTATTGGCCTCTTCCCAGCACGATTTCCTGCCTCATAGATCTTGCACCTTTATTATGCTGACTGTGACGGACACCCTACCACAAGCACTTGATGATGGGCAGATATCTCATGCTACCTCCGTGGACTTTGTCAAATCCCTTGATGGACAGCCTCACGATCTCCCCTGCTAAAGTTAAAGAGGCACTGCATTTCGGGTCAGCTACCTCCGGTTATTCACAGCTTTCTTACGGATCGATTCTATGTGGTTAGAATAGGGCCATTCTACTCCTCTTCATCCCCTGTCTCTATCAAATTGCCTCAGGGATCAGTAATTAACCCTTTTCTTCCTATCTATAGTGATGACCTACCCGATGCCATCAGCATCAGTACTGCAACGTAGGCGGATGACACGACAATATAGGGATCCGATCCAATAGACGTGCAGGCGGCCAAGGTTACGGCAAGAAGCTGGTCCTCGAAACGGGCCCTGCCAGTCAACGACGACAATTGTGTCCCGGTAGCAGCCAAAAGATTTCCCAATCATTCTTTCTGGATCATTAAGTGTTACGTGCCGGTCTTATCAAGGATCGAAACCTTCTGGAAAGATTCCGGAGAAGGGCAACCAAGGCGGCACAAGGACTGCAAAACGTCGCTTACGTAGCTCGTTTAACTGAAATGAGTTCCTATCCTTGAGAAGCAAGAAGTATACCAGGGGATCTTTTCCTCCTGTACAAATTATCCTCTGCAGATTTATTGGGTCAGCTTTTGCACTTACGGGCCCAGAAACTCCAAGGTGGCCTGGTAAAAACTGCTTGTGCCCCGTCCCTGCAAATGTGTTCTCCAAATTGTTTAAACCTGTAGGATTATAACTTAGTAGAACATTCTTCCACAAGAAAAAAATAGAAGTATCATCTTCACCTGGGGTTGGGACCTGGTCTACTCCCAGGATATTCAATCCCTCTAATAAACCGAATTTTCCGGTTGTTTTTCTCTCTTTCCCCTATACCAGTAGTAGAGAAATAACATTTGATTCAAATAAATAAATGAACACAAAATAATGATAAGTAAATCGGTAAACAAAACAATAAGGTGGATAAAGAAATAAATCAGTAATAGATAAAAGATAAAGAAGTCGCAATACTCTCCGTTTTTCTTTCGGAACTATTGGGCTCCCATTCATTTTCCAAGTTTTTCCCTCTATTTCCCCGTGGCAATTTAAAAGAAACTAATATATGTGCATACGTATGTAAACCAGTCACGAGCAAATGAGTACTTATTATTTTCTCCGTTTTCCAATAGACGGCTCCTCGTTCTTGCGCTTGTTTGCGATCCCATTTTGTCCAGTTTCATGCCGTTCTGCACCTCAACAAAAAGAAAATAAATGCGAGGTACGGGAATATTTCGGCTCTAGCCTCGCACTCGCTAATCACTTCAAGATTTGCAGATTTCAAGCACGCTGCAGACAACTCCGACCGAGTTAGTGTTGCAAGCTTTTTGGGAGTTACGCGAGACCAACCGAAAAGTAACACGCCTTAAGGCGGTTTGTCCACCGAGAACGTACACCCATAGGCAACTGCCCCATGTCGGATTTTGGATGCGTCAAAAAACTACAAGTAAGTCTTTCGAGCCGAAGCTGTATTCGTCTTCATCGAGCAGGCTTCTGGGTTTCCAATAGTGTTAGACCCCAGAAGAAACCTGCCCACTTCGGCCACTGGTCGCCTCCTACACTATCTAGAGTTTTATTGGAGCCCACCTTCAACCTACATCACCTTTGCAAAGGCGGCCTGTCGGGTAGGCACAATGGTACAACCAGGCCCAGCGAATGGTACCGAGAATCCAGGTTGGACCATTTGCCCCCCTCCCCGGTTGGTTTGTCGAGTAATCAAAGCTGCAAAGTGAAATTATTGGATCTTTCATACAAATGTACTCCTAATGCCCTCCGGAAATTGGTATCCGGCCGAAACAGAGGAAAGGAATCGCTGTGCGCCTGCTATGCCAAGAAAGCAGTCCCTAATCCAGAATAATTAGATGTTCGTTTTCTTAGCTTTAATCAAATCCTCATCAACGATTGGGTTATTCCCTCCGCAAACATATTTGCCACTTCGTGGGCAACAAAAAGTGGGAGGCAGTCTTCTACGTAGAAGTTATAGCCTGTCGCACCTGGCGCGGCCCGGCCATAGCCGTCTTGGAACCGACGAACTGCTCGTCGTGGAACAAATTTGCTCGATAAGGTAGCGAAGTTGCTCAAGACGGGTGTGCCGCCACTTGGTACTTGAAGCTTTCCGCAGCAAGGTCCTTTTATGGCCGCCACAGAAACCAAGGTGTCCTCCAGTCACTTTCGCTTACCTTTACTCGCGTGAAGATTTCTTCCACACCAGCTGCTACGGTGATTCAATCTTTACACAGTCGCCGTGGTATTCCTACTAGTCCTGCCTTCCAGTCAAAACCTTGGTTTAGCTTGCCGTTTATCGATCGCTCACAATGGCTGGAGCTTTTGCATCCTCTGCCGACAGACCCTTATCCAAGGACTACAAATCTGCAAAATCCGCATAGTACGTCCTTGTCAGTGGGCTTGCCATCCCAGAACAGCCCGTTGAAAAACAGTCGACGGAACTGGACTAGTAAGCCGAGAAGTATGGAGGTCCCAATACCGCCAGAACCAACTACGTGCGTACGGCACACGGTCTCTTCGGGCGGCAAATTCTCCGGCCCAGAACCCCATGGGCTTCCGGGTTGCCACATCCGACCCACATTAATATTCCTCCGTCGCTTCCTCCAACTGGCAAATCTGCAAGGTATGACCATCGCTTCATTCTCTCTACTCCTTACTAATCGGCCTAGCCACAAGAAGATCCCTAACTACCGCGGCTTGTTCCACGCTAGCGGGCTCCCACTCGTCCACGGAAAACGCGTGAAAGGCCCCTCCAGTTGCGCTAGTTAAAGAGGACTCTCCAATGGTTTTCCTTGCTGCTTAGCTACTTCGCTCTTCTGGGCCCAACTGGTGTACTACGTCCACTCCAATGACTGTCAGGCGAAATCCATTGTTCAGTTGAGAGTACCCACTCGCAACTTGATCCGAAGCTCTTAACCTAATAGGACTCAAACCCAGAGATACATGACCATCTTGAGACCTAGTTGACATGTAGGCACTCCCACTGGCTCCGGGCGGTGGTGGTGTGCTGCTTGGCGTGACTACATGCGGGAGGTCATGGTGCCAGCCTAAACAACCCGTGAGGCCGCTCCTGGCTTTGCATTGCAGTCACTTGCCCAATGACTTCTTTCAAGCCATGCAAGATACAAGCGGTATTTTTTCTTCTGCTCCATCTAGCAGCTGCTTTGATCTCCGGGAACTTGGGACTTATTGCCACACTGTGCAGTTCTGTACACGCAACACACTATCTTGTAAGAACACAGTTACCTTGAGTCAATTGTTTATTATTGCAGTTCTGTCCATGATAGTGGACGCTCGCTTGTAAGATGCGGTTAGGTCGAGAGGGCCTCCTTATTTTGCTCAGCTATCTGCTCACGGCGGCTGGGGTCGTTCTGGTCATAGGTGACACGAATTCCGCCGGTTCCCAGAACTCGGGTTCTCTGCCACTTTGGGTCACCCCCTCTACCGTCCGTTCACACTGCGAGGCATAGAGCAGACGTTCGACCTTTTTCTCCATCGTCGCTAAATTGTTCAGGTCTGCTCTAGAGCCATCCAGCACCCCTCCATTCGGAAGGCCGGGAAAGAAAGAGCATCTGCGTCTACTTCACCGGAGATGGTTCCTTCTGGCAGCCCATCTAACAGGGACCGGGTCGCCTCCTGCGGCCCTTTGAAGAGTTCTTCCAGTGTTTCACAAGGTCTTTCATATCTTGCACCGAGTGGGAGCATATTTCGCACCTATGTAGCCTCCCGCGCCCTACCCTTGCGGCAAGGCAGTGAGTATAACACATGTTCCCCATCATCTCCGGTTTTTTCTAGAATAGGTGAGAGACGCTCATTCTGAGCCAAATAGACTCCCATCAAACTAAACCTCCGAATCGCGGGTGAAAATATACAGTGACAAGCCGCAACTTAGAGGCGGGAGGAAATAAGCTCAGGGACTTTCTTGGCACTCAGTGACGATATCGCGCAGGAGAGCAGGTCATTTCTCGCTCATTGCCGTGTGTATGACAACAGAAAAACCCAAGGCTCTGAATCTTTCCAGCAGTTAGGTATTAGCTGAACTCCTGTAGCCCGTGGCTTTTGTTTACCTTCTCCCTGCATCTGACCAGTGCCTTCTACCCCCCTAGAAAAAAGGCACCGGAAGTGAATAGGAGGCAAAATCAAAGGTCGGCAGAACCCTCGACATTACCTTGTGAAGCTGCTAGGTGCTCAAACGAAGAATAGAAAGGGCTTCGTTGTTATGTCCGTTGGTGATGGTTTATCAGAAGCGCAGTAGGCTTGCCGTCGAGGCTTTTTGGCCTCACCTCGGAAATATGGGCTGGTCTGAGTATGCAAGGAATGTGTTAATTCAAAAGGGATCAACGTACATCCGCTCAGCTACCTCAGGAAGCCACCGACACGTGATGAAATAGTTACCTGCTAGCCCTCCAGCAAAACAAAAGTTATTTCAGTGCTGGAGGCAGTGGAAACCAGGAATGGGGTTTCGAAAAAGCTTTGAATGACAAACTTTCCCAGCTTCGATAAGTAATGAACACCAGTGACGTAGAGCTAACTCCACCAAAGAAGGGAACCACTAGATTGGCGAAGCAATCAATTAAGTTAGCCAGGGATAACGAAGCAGCCCTTGGGAGTCATCGCAAGGTGGTGATTAAGGGGATCCTCGAACCATTATGTCACTTGGCTTGACAATGAGAAGGGGACACGAGTCACCATGTGGCGAAAGTGCTAAAAACTGTGTTTACCAGAGCACGGCATTAGTAAAAGGATTTTCAGGCTAGTATATGATTCGTAAGACCGGAAACCTCGTCACATACCCCCGGTCAGTGCTGGCTGAATTAGAAAACCGAAGATGTGGGTAAGAGTTACTAACTGCAGCTGACAAGATGGGGAAGTCCATGGCAGGAAAAATAGGAATGGAACCAGACCGTTCGGCGAAGGGTAAACGATCGCAGATGCAACCCAAAGCGCCATTCATGGTCGCCACACCTTCCCTCGGTCCATTATTGCGGTTGAGCATTGCCCAGTGTCGGCCGCCAGGAACACCAATAACTCACCGGTAATGACTCACTCGGGTTGGCTCAGTTCAAATAAGCTCTGAAGTACCGGACTTTAATAGTTCCAACCCAACAGCAAAATGTTGATAAATCTCACTCAGAGTCAACTCAAGAACTCAAGATTTAAGCCAGTCAGGGGCACCAGAGGTGGACGCAGCAAAATTCGCTAACGGTACTGGGGAAAGTAGTCTGGAAGCAAGCAGGTGGAACAGTTGCTACCGACGTGACCCAAAACTAGGGTACCGGCCAAGTCCCGGGAACTAACAGTAGTATATACCTAAGCTTCCAGTGTGGAAAGTAAATGAAGAGAGTTGAGGGCCGAAGCCCATGGCACTGAAAGCATGGCAACCACTGAAACCTGGCTCAGTAACGACGAAGAAAAGGCGAGTCTTCCTCTGCAGGGCACTGTCCCCACAGGACGGACAGACAGGACGGAGGGAGAGAGGTGGTGCACTGTTGGTCGTTGCAAGGTTGCACGAGCAAATAGTAGGAGATACGACCTTTGCGCTAAACCTACAGTTGGAGTCGTGCTATCTGGGTTCTGAAAATATTAAGGGGACTCCGACGAGCGTCTGCAGGTCTTTATCCACACCTCCAAACAAAGGCAGATAGTTACCAGAGATTTCGGTCCTTCTGATAGGCTGGTCACTATCAGTGATTTCACCCCACTAGGATTTGAATGTAAGGGTTCGTCGGCACCGTGATTTGAACTTGGAGAACAGTAGATGTAAGTGGCGTGTAGATTTACACCGGTAAAATACATGACCCGATCAATCCGGTGGAGAATGGGCCAGGCATCCAGCATTCCGGACCTCATGAAGGAGGAAGTCGACTACATCAAGGTTACTGCTCTTACGGGCAGGGGCGGCCACTAGTTGATCACGTACTTTTTTAAAAAGTAACCCCCCACAGGCTAAAGCGAAACTTCAGGAAAGTTTACTACCAGGCACAGAGGGCATCTGTGGAGAAGAGACAACAGGCGGCCTACAACCCCATATTAGAGGATGGGTGGTCGCTCTTAATAAGCGACTCTGAACGATTCACCCAGGTGTACACCCTAACACGGAGAGGAAGAGGAAGAGGTCAGCCACCCCAGTAGGTCCGTAGGACCGGAAATGCGCAGGCAGTAAAGCGAGTTGCATACAGACGCTTCCTCAGCGTAGAGGAACACCCCCACTTTCTGCCGTTCCTGGGGGCCCGCGAACTTGCTCTAAGGGGGAAAATATTCAGTCATCTGCGGTGCTAGACGAGACTAGCTGAAAAGCTGGAAAACGCCCGAGGGCCTGTTTGAACTACGTACGGTTTAAGGCCAAGTCACGAAAGGCAGTGGGGAACTTTGTGGATTAGCAAGGTAGGCATGCGAGAAAAGCCGGAGATAAAGCCGACGTGCCCAAAGAGTTCTTCGAGGTGGTACACACCTCAAATGCCAGAAACGATCCGCCATTACTAGAACCCCATCGAGTTCCCCAAATGGATGAAGTCGTTGTTGAACCCAAGGTAGTGGAACTGGCTGGCAGTCGGCTAAAAGGAAACAAGTCGGCCGGGCCGAACGGGGTTCAGCCAGCCATCATACACCCGGTGGCAAGCAAGGTGTCCAGTAAACCAGCGCATATGTCCAGCAGGTCACCAGCCTCGGCTACGCTAACTTCTGACTAGTTAAAAGTCGGGTTGGTGCCGATCCACAAGGCAGGCAAGGGGGAAATTGCATTCGGCTACAGGCCCGCTGGCCTGCTCAAGGTGGTACTAAACGTACACGATGGCACCGTGAGATAGAGGCATGTTGAACACCACAGGATAACCACGTTGAAACAGTACAAATTTGTAAGGAGGAAATCATGTCTGGCTGACCTCTTATCAGTTCTGAACGAAGTGACCGGCAGGCTAGATGTAGGTGAACGTGTTGAAGAGAGTTACCTGGATTTCCAGAAGGCCCTCTACTCAGCAAACACCAAGCTGCCACTGGACAAAGTGCGGGAAGTTAGGGTCATGCAATGGGAGCTGATTAGAATCAGAGCGTAACGCACAGTTGGGAAGCTGCATGTTTGGTCCGAGTAAGCTACGTCCAACGCAGGAAAGGCACTCTGTGGGGTGCCACAGAGGTCGGTGCCAGGGCCCATGTTGTTCCTGGTGTATACAAGTGACCTGGCGGACATCCTGCGATATCCTAATTTTCTATTCGCTGACAATCTCAGGATTGTGGGGGAACCGTCCTGAAGATGGGTTCCAGAAGACTCATTAGGAATAGAGGAGTGGACCGAAACATGTGAGCCCCTCTAAACCGAGGTAGGTGCAGATAGCTGCTCCGGGGAGTGGCAGTAAGAGGTAATCGGCAATTCTGTGGACAATCACTTGGAGTAATCGAGACCTCTGAGATCATGAAAGACCTTGGGGTCCAAATGCACGAAACTTTTAGACACGCTCAACCGAGCTTCTCTGCAGCAGTCAAAGGTAACTTGTCGGTTTTTAAGCCGTGACGGACCTTCGGGTCTCGGGATGCCGGATCAATATTGCTGCTTTCAAAACGCACGTAAACCCCCACCTGGAATACTGCATTCAGTCCTTGGCGCCGAAGGCGGCCAGGGGCAAGCAGCTGGTGAAATCCGTTCAAAGACTGCTTACTAAGATGAGCACTAGGCTGTTAGACAAGAAATATAGAGAGTATCTCAAAGCGCTCGACCCGTTCATGCTAAACAGGCGGCTCCTTAAGAAATATCTGATAAAGATTTTCAAACAGTTTTACAAGTTATCCAAAATCGATAGACCGTTATCTGTCCGGGGACAAGGACAAAAGTTGGCGAAGCCCGGGCCATGAGAGGCGATTGGATGTTCCCTTCCTCTCACCGCATACCTAACCGGTGGAACAATCTACCCTCCCCCCCCCCAAGTATTAGCAGTGCTTAGTGTCTTATGACTTGGGAGATGGAAGTGAGCATCGGTGAAGGTGATTTGGGAAGGGTGACTGAAGTAAACAAAGCATACTAAGTGTTTCAAAAGGCTGGCACAAACCGCTCGGAAACCGTTGCGGAACATTCCAGAAGCCACTCGGAATCAGCTGGAAAACCGATGGAAGCCTTAGAGATAACCATCCGGAAACCAGCCAAAATCTGTTTCGAAACTAATCGGTTTTTCGCCGGTTTTCGAGTGATTTCTGAGTTGTTGCTGGACGGTTCCCCAAAGGTTTCCGAGGGGTATGTGCCAATCGTTTGGAGTACTTAATACGCTTCGGTAATTTCTGTCACTTTCCCAAATCACTTTTTACCATGCTCACCTTCGTCCTCCAAGTTATGATTTTCTAGTTAATTGTTCTTGTGTCACTCATTCCGATAGAAGAAAATAGAGCGATCTTTACTGTGATACTTCAGTGAGTCTAAATAATATACTTGGATAAGGCAACAAATAGGCATCGCACAATAATTCGGTCAGCGATTTCCTTCGTATGAATTCGTTGATGATACTCGTAAAGTGGCTACTGGGCAAATCGACCAAAAACCGTTCCAAAACCGATGTTACATGCATGCTGGATGCTAAAGGAGACGATTTGGTCTACCTTGAATGCTCCGAAGTAATTACTGATCTTAACGAAACTCTCTGTAAGAGCCGTGTGTAGTTGCTCAAAGTGCTGTTCATCAGAAGCATTGATCTGTCGAAGCCTATGTGGTCGGAAAGGAGGCCAGTGCAAACGGAGCCTCTTGTCAGTGGTAATACGGAGTCATCACAATCACTATCACCCTCACCCCCGTCGCCAACGTTGTCATCATCATCACCAGTGGCAGCGTCAACAATGTCGTCGCCATCGTCTTGTAGCGCACAGCCCGTTCGTAACATCACTTTTCGAGTGGTTATGACCGGCTTGTTTGGCAGCATTTTTGCAAGGATCGTAAATGAATTATTGCAAAGGGAATCGACAACCAGAGTAGAGTTCACGGCCTAACGGACGTGCTACTGCTAAACACTTACTCAGTGCACTGAAATTCCCTGAAATACCAGGTCATAGATGGTTTTTTCACTGCAGAGTTGATGATACTTTCCTTTGAGGGCGAGCAACCGTAGTTGAGATCGTTTGCGGACGCTCATGAACCATCATTCAATGGGTCTGATATTTTAGGTCACACCCACACAGCTTCTACGGTCGCATCGGGCAAGGAAGTCGACGAGGAAAGACCGCGGACGGCCAGCCAAGCGCATTCTCACGGAGCCCGAACACAGAGACAACAAACTGGCTTGTGCCGAGAAAGTGTGTCGGAGGTAGAGCCTGCGGTTGCCGCATGCGCGAAAGGTGCCGTCATAAAAGTGCTGGACAGGATGTGGTAGAATGACCACTAAACTCCGCTGGTCGGCAGCCTCTTGAAGACGTGAGGAGTTGATGGAATATATAGCTATCAGATGTGTTGGAAGGGGAAAAGATCACTTATTCAAGAGAAGTCGAGAAGTTTCTCTGAAGAGGTGACCCCTGGCAGTACGAAAGTGGTCATTAATTCATTTTTGACCGCCTCTTGACCCTTGTAAGGAACGAAAACATTTGGGGTCGGTGTCGGACTAGAGACTAATCTTGTCCTCTCCTTCGAGAATCAATCACGGTAAAAGGGATATGGAACGCAAGTTCAGGGGATAAAGAACATTTTCTACCCCCCAAACCGACCACCAAAATTGGGTTACATTTTATTTTCGAGCGCGGCTCTCCGCCTGTTCAGGCACCTCACGGGTTGGCCCATCCCGGGTCCCATCCGCGGCCAGTTGCTAAATTGGTGTCCTAATAGGTTAGTAGCTAGATTTTGGTCTGCTACTAATTCTAAAAGATGACTTTCCTGCCTTCAGCCTAGCCCATTCTAGTCCGGCCCATTTAGCCGAAGAACAAATTGAGGAACCGTAGAAGATATCATAGTCATTTTTACGGTTATATATTAGGGGAATGTACACAAAATTAGCCGTCGAAGTCCATTTTTTCGACCCGTTTGATTTGTGTTTTCAGGTTTTTTAGTTAAATGAGGATAAGTATGGAGGTAAAACTCACCGTAGAACCCGACTCGTGCTTATGATTCTTGGCCACATCATGTAGTCACCGTCTCACAGTGGTGTTCACAAGTTCTGGGCGTGTGAAACGGAGGTTCTCTTCTTATATGGCGTCTGAATCTGTTGCAGAAATATTTATGACTCTCTACCATGAGGTCATGGATTGTGGAGTGCATAAAAGCGAACTAAGCCTGGGCCGCGGAGTAATTTACATCAGTTTCCACATTATTCGGGGCATCAGGCTGCGTACAAATCTCCGCTCATAACCCACGTTGATTGGTCTGAAAATGGATTCCCAGGGAAAAATTTAGGAATAGGCAGTGGACTTACCGATTTACTGCGGTTGTCGGCAAAAGACACACTTGCGTCCGAGTCAGGCCGCCTCGCCGGTGTCGATGCAGAAAACAGGCAAGCAACACCGCTGTTATCGTTTGCCAAAAGCTGTTTCTTGGAAGCAAGCAATTTGGCAGTATCTTGCGTAACCCCTGCAATCACTGCTGTTATATGGGTGAGAAGAAGTCCAATCTTTTCTAGGAATGTCCTGTCTGTAACAAGGTGCTTTGACTGGGGGTGCTTGAGAAGTGGAGGCTATGAAGGCCAGATATGATGAAGTACTCACTTGACGGCCTGCTCAATGACTGGAATAGCGAAAGTGGCGGGAAAGTTACAGAAACATCCTCTGCAAGAATAGTTCGAGGAAAACTAAGCGGTACCTCTTGGTAATCCATAAGGAGACATTTGTGTTTTTGGTGGACAGTTTGCCAGTTTCTCCGTCGTTGGTTGGCTAACTGCTGCCGTGCTAAGTACTATAATAAAATGAAGCATGCCCAATCCTGTGCCTCTGATGGGACTACCACTGATCTTTGTGCACCAGGTTCTCCGTCCTAGGTGTACCACTGCGCTGGTGGTTTCCTTCGAATTCCGAATACTTGTGAAATGCTGTAACAACATACGAAACCCGTTTCGGTAGACCTATTCAAAAGATCGCATTGCTGGATCGCAGCCGCCTACTCATCTTCTTTGGTAATTCCCATGGGTGTTTGAATTTCCCTTGAGAGCAATGGGGCCTCGGTTTATCGCTGATAAGGAGAACCCACGCGTGTGGGCAATAATGGTGATATTTCTCATGGAGGCATTTCCATCCGGCCTCTGGTGCGATTCTCTCCTGGAGTACCCTACTGCCAGATACACGATTTTTGCTGATCCGGAAAAGTTCTAAGAAATCTAGAGGTGAAGGATTCGGCTGGCATGTAGTGGATAGGTAACAGTTGGACTCGTGTACAGGTCAGCGGGCGGCGACTACATGGTTATCTTTGATGAACTATGGCGTTGGGGTAAACAAGGTCATTCCACTATCCCTGGAGATTTTAATGTGCCCAGTGTCGATTGGGGTGAGAGCTGCTACGGTTCAGCTAAAGATTCATTAACGCCTACCTTCCACGCTGTTCCTGTGAACATGGCTCAGTACCAGCGCTCACGACTGCCGATACCGTTTCAGGGTCCTCAGTCATCCCCCCTGGATCTTATGATATCTCCGAGATAATCTGGCGATGAGGGGGTCAGATGCTTTCCGGCAATTGGTCTCAGTGACCAGTCCGTCCTTTTAGTCCACTGAAGGCATGCCGCGTGCCACTTTGGCAAGCCACATACAGAAAGCAACATAGGGAGTTTAAACTTTGATGAAATGAAAGCAGCTCCATCACTGTTGATGCGGACCGTAGCAGATCTCGTCACTGCAGAATTCTCCTGGTCCCTTGGAACGGTAAGTACGTGAGCGCCTCTCGATCATTCTGCAGAGCATTGCAAAGGTTCTCCGTGGTTCCATCATGGGCCACGAATTGTTCTCCGCAGCATGAATTGTGCTTGCAAACGTTATCGGGATAATGAAGGTATGTACGAGTGATAAGAAACCATCCAAAACTTATGTTTGTCCATGAAAAAGGAAGAGGAGTCTTTTGAAAAATGTGCATGCCCAAAACACTTTTGTTTCACACAAACGGTTTTATGCATATTTGAGAGGTAGAACCCCGCTCAAATAAAATTATGCCACCCTTATTTATTCACGAATCCCTTCCCGAGACAAACCTCCAGAAGTCAGAGGTCCCTGCACAGCACTACCCATCTGTGTGCCACGGAGTCAACCCCACCGCCATCACTGCCTCACATGGATATTACTCTCACGCCGGGGTCCTCACATCCGTATAAGGTCACAAGGGAAATGAGGAAGCCAAAGCTCATCAGCCGCCCGAACCAGATGGTATTGTGCGCCCTAGCCAACGAACTCTAGCCATCTTTGTTAGAATTTTCCGATCCATCGCCAAGCATGAAAAACTGCCCCAGTGAATGGAAGACCGTGACTATCTGTCAAATGCTTAAAGCGGGTTCGCAGAAGATAGACGTCAACTATAGCCCTGTGAGCCTAACCAGCATTGTGAGAAGGGTGAAGGAACAGCAGGCACCAGTGCAAAGCCGGGAGCAACTGAAGTCACGGATATATCTTTGCCCCGCCCAGCACAGCTTTCATCCAAGGAGCTCGTGTTCTCAAACCTGCTGTTGGAGCATGAACGGGAGGCAGAGGCCATGGAAGGTGGCTACAACACAGAAACAATATTCGTTGATTGTTAGTAGGCCTTTGACAAAGTGCCTCACAAATGACTGTTGAAAAAAGGCTCTGAACATTTGATCTCTAGAGTCCGATTTTTGACTGGATTAGGGGCTTCCTGGAAGGGAGGATGTTTTCAGTCAGAGCTGCCCGGTGGAACTCAAAATGGAATGCTGCAATAAGTCGGGTCCCCCAGGGTCCGTTCTTGGACCGGTGCCTTTTCTGTTCTACGCTGAAGACTAGCCGTCAGTCTTCCATTCACCCTTCCTTGTTCTCGCAGATGAAGCAAAACAGCTGAGGACAGTGGGGCCGGATGTGGGCAAGAAAGTTCTGCAAAAGGATCTGGAAGCTTTAATAAAATATTCTGACCTTTGAGCCCTACCAGTAAGTTTATCCGAGTGAGCACACATGACTGTGGGGGAAAGTTTATCAGACACAGTGTATCGCGTCAGGAGTGAAATACTACCGAGATCGTCATGCGGGTGAGGCCTTGGGGTTGTGCTGTCGTCGGTCCTCAAGACTCGAGCCCACAAGTATAGAGCCTGCGCTCCCAGAGTGATTACGTGACATGTACCATTCATTTTGTTCTTTTGAGTCCCAATGTTTCACAGTCATTGCTTGCCTCGCTAATTCTGCCGAGACTCGAAAACGGATTGGCTGCAACCCGTCCTTGCAATATCGGCGAGAAGGCGAAACTGGACAAGGTGCATCGCCTCGCGAAAAGATTCGTTGCTGGCTTACGTGGGACTAGCTTTGTGGATCGCCCGAGGTTATACCCTTATCCCATGTAGTATCGGCAAATTTGCGGCGGCAAAATCAGCTTGTAGAAGATCTTCCGTGGTGACACTGATCCGAAATTGCAAGCAAGCCTTCCTATTTAGAAGAATGGCCCGGAACAAGGCCATTCCACAAAGCTGCGGAAGCTTCAACTGACTAGTTTGCCACGGGTTCGTCATCCTCTGTGGAGGGTGAACAATATCCTGAACTCTTTGAAGCTTTGTTGCGCAGGTATAACGAGAATAGAGGCTTGCGGAAGCTGTAGATAACCATAATCACGAATCTATTGAAGCCTTTCTAGTAGTCGGAAAACTGAAGCAGGGTCTCGAAACTGTTCATACGAACCCGTGCAGCAGAAGGTAAAGAAAGAGAAAGGATCAGGGGGACTCGCAAGAGAATGCGTGTTATCGGCCGTCGAACCAGAATAGCTTTGTTCGGATTGATGAAAGAAAGTTTACACCTGGGTTGGCCACAAGGATGATGAGTGACAGAAGCCAATGCAGTGTTGCTACACGAACATCAGTGACGGAAGCAAAGAACGACGCCAGTTTCATTTGATTCTCGAGGTACATCTGGAGGCTGTGTGGAGTAACTCTTTCTGAGCGTAAACAGTCTATATAAAGGGGATCACGTGGGACGTTTTTCTCGGCATTCTGACAGAAAGATTGAAGTCCACGATGAAGAAGATTTGACCACAGCTGGTCTTGCTTCCTAGAGACAACGGGTTCGTCTCGTACGAGCCCCGTCAGGACAGACTTCATCGCTTTGGCTATATGTTGGTTTTTTGCCAATGCTGATTCAAGAACGTATCTGGTTCCAGCTTTATTAGACCATGGGACCATCACATCTCCGCAGCGGATGCAACTAAAAGTGTACAGCAAATTATAAGCTCTCTTGCCGCAGCGTCACAATGTATGGCGAATGCCGTGGTACATTTTCTACGCAAAGCACAAGCCCATCAAAGGAGGCCTGAGTCGTCACATGACCGGTGGCAAAAACCACGTCTCCCCCCTCCGCCGTTTGCCAAAGGATGGCGTTCCCAGAGTGATAAAAAAATACAGCTTCTTCTCTACAGGTTCTCGTGTGAACGCATTCCTCAGGATCCATCGGTCGGACCAATGGACCATTCCTGCAGCACCCCACGATTCTCTTCCAACTGACTGGTGCGTCAGGTCTTCGCATCATTTGAATTCATAAGGACCTGGGACCTCATTAATTGAGGAAGCTTCACGGCGACGTCCCGTCAGGAAAAACGCAATTTCCATGCACTCATAGCCGTAGATTTCAACTCTGATATCTTTCCACGAAGCCTTCTAGCTTATGAATAATTCGCACTTCAATTTCTGTACGAAATTCAACTTTTTCCCGCCGGCTGGATATTTTCATGCACACCTCCAGTTGTTGCTCTGGTGTTACTCACGGGACTTCGTTGATTGGTTCAAGCATGGTTTCTACAAGGTTGCTCATGCCGCCTGCATAACCGCTAGAGTTCTTTCTCCAGTTTACTTGGTTTGGTCGGCACGAATAAACGTGTGGCCACCGTTTGTGTCTGGCTTCTCAACCTAACTAGCGGATGAGCTAGCATCACCGAAGTTCGTCCCTTGTGTTTGTTTTGTGGACCGGCCGGGGGCTGTTTTCTTTACGCTACCACGGATCCGTAAGGTTTGATCCAAATGATCAGTTGTGGCAATAATCCTGCAGGACCACATATAGCACTCATCGCCCGCGGTTGTGTTCTGTGTCTCGTGTGCCTACTTGGCCTGTGTCTCGTGTTCTGTGCAGTTAGTCAACGTAATCTCGTTCTCTGTGTTTTCCGTATAGCTAGTTCTTTCGGCATCTTTCCGTGATTTGTGTTGCACGTCTACTTAGCCGTGGGCTTTCATCGCGCGCGGCATCTTAACGCCAGTAAACTTGTGTTGTCGAGTCTCCGTATTCCGTAAAGTTCTGTGTCGACTTTTTGTGAGTTTTGTGCGATTCAATATCTTTCTGGTTACGAGGTTTTGTCTAGAATTCGGAGCTCAAGATGCCCCAACCACATCTGAAGCCCGTTGAAATACTGAATACAAGGCTCGGTAAACCAGGAACGTATTTGACTCCTGCACGACCCGCCCCAGACATGGTCATCCAAAATGTTGGGAACTTTATCCACGTTCCACAGATGCGTGCCAAATTCGAAGCATGGTTCAAACGTTTTAAAGATATCTTTCTTGTCAATTCAGCCGCTGAGGAAAGTGAAACGAAGGTCCGAATTCCGCTTCCAAAACTAGGGTGGGCTGAACATACCCGACACTCAAACAACATTCTCCCCAATGAGTAGCGGGACCCTAATTTCGACCACGCAGTCCAAACCCTTGAAAAAATGTTTGACGAAGAGACTTTTCTATTCAAAGCCCGCTTTCAATGTCTCAAGCTGGTGAAACCAGATGCGGATGGTTTGATGATCTACGCCAAGATTGTCAAGCATGAATAAAACAGACTTAGACTGACTTCCCTGACAGAAGTTCAATTCAGTTGCCTTATTTTCATTTCCGGTCTTCAATCTGCAATAGATTCCGATTACCGGGCACGACCATTACGCAGGATTGATGAACAGCCAGGTACCACTCCTGATGGAAGAATGCGAACAACTGGTCACTTTTAGGCATGGTGCAGCAGTGATTCAACAGTCATATCGAGTCCTTCACAAGTTTCACAAATTGTTACCAGTAGTGAATCTTAGGTCCCAAGAACATCCATACCTCCGAATACCATCACTGCTGAGCAGCCCTCATCATACAGACATTGTGGAGCCTATTACTCCAATAACTTTCCCCGTCATGACACCATCACTGCAGAACCGCTAGAACGGATTCTGTCAACGCGAAGAATCTTATGGAAGGAGGACTTTCATTCCACCTAAACCACATAACAACTGTCCACCCACAATCCATTCACACGGCCGAGTCATAACTTCACAGCCACATATGGCAAGAAGCCAAACGTTTGTCACTCCGAAAGTCAATAATCATGAAGTTCGTCTAAAATTAGACACCAAATTGGACACAACAGTCTCCTATAGAGAAAAGTAGGACGCCACCGACAGCCCGGCTATGCACCCTACCTCGCTGAAAGTTACCAGAGCATGCGGTGGTTCCCTGCAACTAATCGGCCAACCACAAAGCCTCGCCCACTTCCGAGACAAAACCATTACCGGGACGTGCGTCTTTACCTGGTCCAATATCAGCCTTGTGGGAGCCGGTTGGTTGGAGATATTCAGTCTGTACAATATTCCAATCAACAGAATGTGTGGTCATATCCGAGCAACCTCCACGTCCCCCTCGTCTCCCACGGCAATAATGAAGCCACTTTCTACGGTCTCTTCAGATAAACCAGGACACTGCAGACAAAATCAGGCGACAACACAATTAAAGAAAGATAACCGACTTATTTTCGACCCAAAAGTCCAGTCCTGTAAGCCGTATTAGCGGTTGTTGATCGAGAACTAAAGTGTCTCGAAGACCTCGGGTTCTAAAGCCCTTCATATTTTTTAGGTGGGCAGCTGTAATAGTGGTTGTACGGAAACCAAAGAGTTCGGTCAGGATACCCGCTGACTTTTCAACAGGGCTGAATGCGGCTCTCAAGTATGACTGCCATCCACTACCAGTCCCGGAGAATATCTGCACGAATTTTAAATGGCGGCGTCTGCTTGGCAAAATCGACATGGCCGAAGTCTACCTCCAAGTGGAGATGTTCCTGAATCGCAACCTTTCCTCACTATCAATACTCACGAAGGCCTTTATCAACTCGCCAGGCTACCATTCGGTGTCGGGAAAGCTCCGGCTATACTTCAACGTGTAATGGGTACCACGATAGCTGGGCTACCAGGTGCTGCCGCGTACCGTATCCACAACAGGCCAGTCTCCACAACAACTCGAGCAGCGTCTTTCTAAAGTCCCAGAAAGAATATAAACATTCACTCTGCACCTAAGGAAAGGGAAGTGCCAACTCCCCCTCATGTCCATCAAATACCCTGGATTTGAACTCGATGCGAACGCCAGGCGTCCTGACCCGGCAACAGTGCGGGCAACCCAACAAATGCCGGCCCCAAAGTGATTTCCTCCCTAAGATCCTTTCTAGGTCTCGTCAGCCATTACCGCGTCTTTTTACCTGACCTCCGTCGTGTGTGCGCCACTTACTCACTCACCATGTGAAGATACCCCAAGGAGTCGGACAAAGTCGCGTGAAGCCTGCTTCAAACAACCGAAACAAATGCTGACATGTGGCTCGTTGATAAAAAATTATGACCCAGATCTACCGGGGACAGTGGCCGCCAACGCGTCTAGCCACCGGGTTGGTGCTGGTTCATCTCAAATATTTTCTGTTGGATCCGAAAAAGCTGCAGTACATGTTTCCCGCACCTCAGCTCCGGCAGAAAGGGACTATGAGCAAATTGAAAAAGAGGCATTGGCCCTCTTTTTCGCGGTAAAGAAGTTTTGCAAGTTCCTCCATGTCCGTTACTTGACTCCCATCACAGACCACAAGCCATGGTTGTTCATCTTTGGCTCAAAGAAAGGGATCCTAGTATGATACTCCAGTCGTTTGGTCCACAGTACTACTGGGATATGACTTCAAAATATGCTACCACAAAACGACCGAATTTGGCAGGGCTGGAAGACTGTCTCGGCTTATTGGACGGCAACAAACCGGAGATGAAGACGTGGTCATCGAGTCGGCGTCGGTAGAACACGAAGTCTTGGAGCAGTCCTGAAACGCAGATCATGCAATTGCCGTAACCGCAGAAGAAGAATGCGAGACTACCTTTCCTGTCGCGAGTTGCAACATTTGTTCATTCATCATGGCGAACGAAAACACTGACCGGAGAACTACAGTTTTACCGTCGTACTGACTCATTGTTCATTGTGGGATAATGCCTCACGTCGTGCCGTAAAGTTTTCATACCAACCTCACTTCGAGGTGTCCTCTCACAACAATTCCACACGGGGCTTTCGGGAATCACACGCGTGAAGGTTGTTGCGCAAAGCTATACCTACCTGCCTGGAAAGGAGGAGGATATTGAGGCTGTAGTAGAACAATGCTCTCTTTGACAACAAACCCCGAAGCTGCCGCCTAGCTAGACTCCGGACCCGTGGTCCATCCTCAGTCGCCACTGGTCCAGGCTGCATGTAGACTTTGCAAGACCTGCTGAGGACATGTCATAACTCACTGTTTTGGATGCTCTGTCTAAATGGCCCAAAGTGGCCGCTATCGTTCCTCTCACATCTCGTGGCGGGATTTTGGCTCTCCAACACAGGTTCGTCCAGCACGGACTACCGGACCAAACAGTGTCCGACATCAGGTCACGGTTCACGTCCATAAGCTTCTGAGAGTACTACCAACGAAACATAATGGAGCATATTTTCTCACAGCCGTATTACCCTCAATCAAATGGTCAGGTCGCCAGCTTTGTAGACATTCTCAAGTGAGCACTACCGAAGTCCAAGTGGAGGGAACGACAAAGGAGATTATGCAGCAGATCTTTTCATCCACCGCATAACTCCTGACAATGCGGAGCTGAATGGGTCAGTGCCTGCGGAAATTCTAAAAGGCCGCAAAACGAGAATAGTTCACAACCAACTAAACCCCAGAGAACAGTCGAAAGAAACGTATCCAGTCCCACTAAGCAGATTTCTCGTAGGGGCCCCAGCTTACGCCAAGAACTCCCGTCCCGGATTAAGCAATTGCTTCGGCTGCAGGATCATTGGTCAGAGAGAGAGAGAGAGATAAATCGCTTGAAGTAGCAGTGTCCGATAGAGCATGGATACGGCATCAGAACCCCTTTGGAGCTCCACGTAAAGCAACGAGCTAGGAAACAGAGGATAAACAAAACACCTTCGAAAATACTAATGAAAATTTTCAGAGTGTCACACCTGCCAGTGCCGACTGAAGGAATAGACAAGGAGTGGCTTCCTTGATGGTGGTGGAGGCGCCCATGAAGAGAAACGCGAAGACTACAGTCAGACGTTCGACCCCAAAGGTACTCCTTACGACCTTAAAGTGGAGGTGCTCGGGTGAAATATCACTGGGTAAAACGTAACTTCCATACATTCTAAACCGTAGAATTCAAATCTGATATTATTTTCCCAAGAAGCCTTCTAGCTCACGAATAATTCGCAGTTCAACTTCCATACGAAGTTCAACTTTTTCTCGCCAGTTGGATATTTTCATGCTCACCTACAACTGTTGCTCTGATGTTGCCCACGGGACTTCGTTGATTGGTTGTTGCATGATTTCCACAAGATGGCTTTTACAGTCTATATAAATGTGAGCCGGAAACCCTGCAAATACGGCTGCTAACCTCCTAAGTACACAACCGTTGACCTCATTGTACATATTTTTCTCGCCAATATTTCTTCCTCCCTATTTCAGGAACAACTGCGAACGTGGTGGACAAAATTTATGAACACCTCCCTGAGGACTCAGTAGAGTAATAGATACTCCCATATTCTTATATCTAATGTGCTTCTGTACTAGGTGCCGCATAAAATGGGCTTAACGGCTGCCGAACCGGACTTCTGTTATATTTTCCAAAACGCCACTGTTGACTCTTCAGCTTGAAGTGGTTCGTTTGGCACCTAATAACGCGTGGTAACCGGCTGTTGTCTATCCCCTGCCTCCGACTAGCGGGTGGGCTAGAATGATTGAAGTACGCGCCTTGTGTTTAAGTTTTGGGCCAGTGTAGCGTGTCGAAGTAAGAAACTAAAACAAAGCGAAAGAACTGTCTATTTTTTGAACTAATGTTTGTCCGCTGTTGATACTACTTTCGTTCTCAAGGTGGTGCTTTCGCTTTCCCTGCTGTTGTGGTGACTTTAATACAATGCGCCTCTACTGCATCACCTGCTTTCTTACTAGTGGATTATCAATACGGAGAGGGATTGCATTGTTCCGTGTGCAGCTGCGCTAATTATTTTCCCCTACAGACCGTTGAACCCTTGGCCCAGTTACAGTAAGCTTCCAAATGACCGCGCTGTGATTTTTTTGAATCGGAATACCCCTGACCTAACAGTTGAACCACCGCAACGATCAGTTCAATTCTGCGCTTGTCGATTCCGTGAATTATCGAGGCCTGACCTTGAGGTGAGTACCGAGCGGCTTGAATTCCCAGTGCCCGCATTTTTGAACCGAGTTTTTGAATATTTTTGTGAATTAACCTAGGTTAGCTGGCATTACCGTGCATTTTGCACTTGCATTCACGGTACGTTTTATTCAGATTATATTTTTTATTCCCTTTTTAGTGTTGCTGAGTAGTATTCAATGCATTCGTGATCCGATCTTTTCTCTCTCGGAGTTTTGTGCTTTTGCTTTAAAGGGCTGAACTTGCAAGTGTCATAGCTTTTTGCGTTTGGTTAAGGTGCATTTGAGCTGCTTTTCCCTAAGTTTTGTGACTTTCGTTGAGCCACTCTTTTCTGGCCCGTGTCCCGCATCAAGGGGCGGAAAACGTGTAGCAGACGGCATACAGTGTGAGGTGTGCAAAGGGGGGAGAGTCACTCGAATTGTTCAGGAAAAGAAAGGGACACCTGTCTTCTTTATAAACGGACCCCATGGGCTGAGTGGGTCTGTGCTCCTTGCAAGGAGTCGGCCGGTCCGGCCTTCAAACTGCAAGCCTACGCCCATCAGGTAGTAACACAGATAGGAGCCTCAAAACACCGCAATCGGGTAGCAAGTAGTCGTTTGCGGAGGCAGTAGGCACGCCTGGGAGGACAGACATTGAAGCGAGTGGCGAGATCCAAGAGCTTTCTTAGCGGTCGTTGCCCCAAATCCCTTGAAGCGGACAGAAGAGGGCCAGCGGACTGAACAGAAGCCAAGAAAGGTGAGAGAGCCCGAAAAGAAAGATGAGCCAACTATTGTGGAAGATCCTGCCCTCCTGGTTTATACGACAAGGTGAAGTATCTGAAAAGGCAGATCTTATCAACGGGCAGGGTCCATAGCCGCACGCTCCTGACACCAAATCAGGAAAAACCGATCATAAAGGAATCGGAAGCTAGGCGGGCAACACATAGGGGGAAGTTCTAGGAGGTACTGCGAATCGCAGGTGTTTCGTACCCTGCTACTCTAAGGAGGGTGCACAGAGTGGAGACATGGAAGTCAATACTTGCGAACGAAGGAGAACATCATGGGAGACCCGTACTGCTAGAGTTCGCTGATGGGGCCACCCGAGATAGACTGCTGGCGGGGGCAGTACTGGGGGCTCACACCACCAAGGGTGGATATCAGATTGCACCGGAAGAGTATAGAGTAACGTATGGTGGTCCTGCACCGGGCAGAAATCTGGCTAGACTAGCTGGGGCAGTGGTGAGAAATCACCAAGTACAGCAGAGTGCCGTACTCGGCTCTCGGGCCCCGGCCCTAACAGCTTCAGAGAAGCCGCGTGTTGGGTTGGAAACAGATGTAAATGAGGACGTGCTGGAAGATGAAGACTGGCAGTACTGTCGGAAGGTGGACGACAGCTAGTCCCTGGTCAGTCCGGATGTTATGGCAACTTCTATAGAGAGGTAATTGGAGTCGTCGGATGTCCAAGATCATCAGCCGGCGGCATGCCCACGACTTGGGACGACCGGTAAAATAATTTGTCATCGTCTTAGGCATGGAGCCTGAGAACCATACGGATGCAAACATGAAGAGACAACAAAACGAAGGGGCAAACGAGGTGCGGTTATATACTAACGCATGTAACATTATAAACAAATGGATGGAACTCGCCAAAGCCGCTGGGGAGCACAACGCGTCAACGGTTGTTGTCATGGCAGCATAGCTTCCGAAAGAAGACCAAGCTCCAGGAATGATAAGCAACGGTTTCGCAATCTATAGGCCGGATAGGGAACACTACTGCCTTGGAGGACGGGTAGTCAACCTCACCGGGACAGGTACAAACCACCTTGAGTCTGAGACCAAGACGTGCACCCGCAATGTCCAGTTGCGATCACTTACGATCACCCTCCCAGGCAGAAGGGTTAACGTTGTCCGTGTCAACAGGACACTAAGCACGAACCGAGACCAGGATGTTTGCTCACGGCTGACCCTGACTGGACTAGGTAGGGGCACACTAAAGACCCCCATAGTGGGAGACTTCAACCTGTGAAACACTGAGTGGACGATTGAGGTCTGCACACTGCGATCGGAGGAGGAAACCCACATTAAATGGCAACATCTCAATGCGTCGCATCAGCTATAAGAGAAAAAACTAGATATGGGGTTAGATGAGTTACATCCTCGCTGGGCCTAACAATAACAAATCTTCCCAACGATCTACCTGGACTGCATTACTGCGCACCGCTGGGGATAAGTCACCATGTGTGTCAAAATCTCCTCGTGCACGCGGAAACTCGAGGTACCCTCAAGGCTGTTTAGGAATTTTGGTGGTAGGGACAGAGACAAGCTTCGCATTAGGGCGATGGGTTTGACCTGGGATACCGTAGAAGGGGCTAACGTCGAGGAGAGCTGGCAGGTCATAGAAGAACCCCTGATTGCCCTCCAGGAACAGTTTGTATCCTTTAAAGGAAGGGATGAGGAAGGAAAAACCCAAGATATGGAGGGCTGCAATGACCGGGGCCATCAAAAAAAGAAACTTCAGCTGGAACCGTTACAAAGCTTCGGGCAGTCCGCCGGTTTGGACCCGCTGTACAAAGCTTAGAAACGGGGCTGCGGGCCTTCTGAGAAAGTCTAAATGAAAATGTGGGTTCAGGTTGGCTCAGTGCGTAAGGCAGCAGCCGAAAAAATTATCCAGCTGTGCACTCAGAAGGCACAACAACTGATGCCATAGGTCAACTATCCGCCAACGACCACTGTACTGTCACTGAAGACAAGGGCCAAGCGGACGCCCCCAGGAAAGCTTTGATAGTATAGGTAGGATAGATAGTGAGGTACGAGTGGATCTGGCTCTGGTGCTCCCTCCTCCGCAGTTAACCGAGCCGAATCTCTGAGAGGAAATCGTGCGTAAGTACCTAAAGGAATAAAACAGCCAAATGTCAGAGTGTCCAGATGGCATCCACTCAGCTATTGTAAAGTCTTCAAATGCCTCCATGCGGTCGCGGATGAGTTTTCCAGTCTCCGAGATGCCCACTCGTCCTGAACATCTCTCGAAATACTCTCAGCTTATCGTGCTTTTCTCACAGCCTCTGCTGAGGAAGCCATACTCACTGCTTTCTCATGGCGGGGGTTTTCCCACTAAAATGACGTGAAGAAAGACAATGCCTGGCACTCTTCACCGGGATGGCTGACTAGGAGTCAGCCTAGGGAAGACGGGTAAATCGCGATGCTAAACAAATACGGGTGGCGTATGAGGCGTACAGCAGTATGTTCACCGGCATCTGTGGCGGAGGGATGTGCTTGGCATCCAGGATGTTTGGCCTCACTCGAAAAGCGAATGGACTGAGCAAACAGTCATCGGCTCTCAGAGAGCTACGGTACCCAATGTCGTCCTACTGCCCTACAGATTCGACAATATGATCAAAGGTTTGGTCTGGGGCCTTCTAAGCCAACCTCCCGCTTCGGCCTGGGAAAACGGATAGCATCCAGCCCACACTTACATTAAATCCTCACCTATATGACTACCCGTTCTCGCGCTCGACTCTGTGCACTCATCCAAGCAGCAAAATTTATGACCTAGGTGATGGCGGTCGGACATAAAAAACTACCTATTATCATCACCCCGTTTCACCCACTCTTTTACACACAGCAATAATAATACTTTTCCGTGTACATCTCAGGTTGTTATCGTTAAAGAAGCTGGTCATGCAAATGAGATTCCCCCTGCCGTTGTGTGCAGCGCACCAGAATCACGGCTGGGACCGCATGTACCACTGAAGTTTGCAGCCTTCAATGTACACACCCTGATACAAGTAGGCCAACATGCAGCTTAAACATACATACACTCTGGACATTGGCTGCTGATGTCTGCTGCATATTCGAAACCCGCACCCAGAACCCCACCATGGTAGTTCGAATGAATTCGCCCTCAGGACATGCTTTTACTCTGCGCTTATTCGGAGACACCGAGGCTTCTGCAACTGGTCTTGGAGGAGTAGAAATAGCCTTGAACACTAAAACCGTGTCTGCGCTCCGCGACTGGACTCCAATCAAGGGCAGACAGCAATTGCTGTTTGTTTGTTGTCGCTGCCTACGCCCCTACAGACTGCAGTCCGGATACAGTCAACGATATTCTACCAGCAGCTTCAAGAACTTCTTGGAAAGGAATCTCATAGAGATATGGTGGTAATAGCTGGAGATCTGAGCGCCCAGATTGGCCACCTAGGTCCAGACGAGCGAAAGCATGGAGGCCAAAGCAGCGCCAACCATCAACGCACGGATAACAGCAATCGACTACTTCATTTGTGCGCAGACCATCGCTCAGTCTTGTCGAGTACGAACTTCCGGCGCAGCTGTCGTCGCACAGTCATATGGCAGCCGCCATCTGCTAATCCGTCTTGGACACAAAAGCTACCACTGGTGCGGTTCAGTCAAATCTTGTGGGTCGTGCTGAAGCACACATCTAGATTCGGATCACACCCTAGTGTATGCCGAGTTCATAGTACTGTTTACACCAAGTCAAAAGTCCGCCATCAAAGGGGGGACGTGGACATCCGGGAGAGATACCAGGATGGGATTTCTGCCCAGCTAAGTAGCCACACTTACGATGACTTGTCAGACCGCCGGCAACACATCCAAGACACCATAAAAGAATCGGGTACTGCATCTTGTGGATTAGTCACACGGCATGCATTAACGCACGGGATCTCATCGGGTTCTCTGGAATTGCTAAACAACCACCGGAATACCCCTGCCGGAAGCGAGAATCACGACGCCCGTGCCCAACTACGACGAAAACTGATTAGGAGCTATAGTGGAGACCGAGTGAATTGGTGGTCGGAAAGCGCAGCTGAGAAGGAACAAGCTGCTGCAGTCGGCAATGCTCGAAGGCTCCTCTAACTCATCCGATCTGCTGGGACCAAGAAACCTAGAGTGAGCGAAGTGATCTGCGAGGCAAACAGCCAACCAATCAGTCAGCTTTCACGGCGCGTGGAACAATGGACAGAACACCTTGAAGAGTAGTTTAACTGGCCTTCAGCGTTCCCCCATCTGTAGCTCGTTTGAACCAGTTCATTCTCCATGGACGATCTGCATTATCCCATCCACAGAATTCGATCGTGCGCTCCATCCCCTGAAAAGCAATAAATCTCGCGGCCCTGACAAACCCAATCCGGCCCTTTTCAAATGCGGTAGTGTACACATATCAGAGGCGCTCACCAGCCTCTTCTCCGAGATTTGGCGCCACAATTGTGTTACAGAATTTGGAATTGAGCATTCATCATCCCTGTATACAAAAATGGAACTAGAAGCCCCCTTTCCAGTCACCGAGGGGCAAGCTTGACCCCGGTCGCATCGAAGCTGTAAGCGTCGGTCATCCTCCAAGAATGATCCCCAGTGTGCGAACAACAAGTTCGTGAAGAACCGTCTGGTGTTCCTCCCAACCGGAGGTGCATCGATCAAATTTTCACCATCCGTCAGATACTTGAGCTCTGCCACACATACCTTAGAGTGAAAGTGATCATATGCTTGGATATCCGAGCATCTTTTGATTCCGTTGTTAGGACAGCCTTCTGAGATTGTCTCACCAGACAGGGAGAGCCCGATGGGCATGTGAAAATCATCCAACCTCTACACCATCAGACTTCAGGCCGAGTGCAAGCATACAGCCCATCGTCATCTTGCTTTCCAGCTAGAAGTTGAGTGCGTCAAGGTTGCCAATTCTTACCCTTCCTGCCCAGTTTCGCGGCCGACGACATCCTATAAGGTATATGGAAATCAAATGAACGAAGGCGTTAGGCTCCTTCCCGGTAACAAACTTTTGGATTTAGGCTATGCAGATGATATCACACTGTTCTGCGACGATGCTACCGTTGCACCGCGTCCAAGACAACCTCGCGTCGTTTGTATTACTGTGCGGAATGTGCTTTTCACCCTCCAAGTGTGAAGTGTTTCTACAAGACTGGTAATAGTCCATCCCTGCACTTACTCTCGGTAATGATCGGTTAGAAAGTGTTGAAAAGTTTATTTACTTGGGAAGCCGTATAACTGTCGATGGACGAGTTTGACAAGATGTGAACAACCGAAAAGAGGAGGACGAAACGGCGTTCTGCACCTTACGTCACCTGTGGAGATGCCGTGACATCTCTCCGATTGAGAGGTAGGGTAAAGAACGCTGCTGTACGTAGTGTGTTCCTATACGCTTGTGAGATCTGGACTGTTCGAGCGGCCGATGTCAACCGGTTTTCCGCGTTCGATCATCGATGCCTGAGGACTATCTCGCGAGTTTGGAGGCAACGGCGAATAAACAATTCCGCAGTTTGAAGGCGCATCTATGGAACCGGGGGTGTCGCGTACTCAGTTAGTGCCACCATATCACTCCATCGATTTCGCTGGCTGGGACATGTGCTGCGAGTGCCACCTCATCGACTCCCCCGTCGCACTCTATTTGCTGAGCCTGAGTTTGGCTGGAAACGACAACGTGGAGGCCAAAGCATGACATGGCACCTGTCTGTTAAGATGTTAAGGCCAAGACTTGCTTCTGTCGGTTCCTCGCGCTTGCATGGTTATGGACCTTGAGATCCACTACAAAGCTGGCTGGGAACCTTGTAGGATATGGCTCACGGTCGTGCTCAGTGGCGGTTTTGTAGTGACGTTTTGTGTCCGAACTCCTGAGGAATTCCCGCTTGATCCTTCACTTTTATTTTGCAGTTTCATGCTTCTGCGTGGCACCACGCCTCTGTACATATTTCAGGGCTATCTGTGGATATATATATATATAGCTATCGTGAAGCCGCTGGCGGATACCATAGCCCCATCTGTATGCAGGCTGTACAGATCCACTTTGGACCACAGTAAGCTGCCTCGAACAGGAAAAGCGCCGTCGTCATGTCAGTTCACAAGAGTGGACCTAATTCGGCCTTTGATAACCACAGGCCGGTAAGCCTAATCAGCATCCTAAGTAAAGTCCTTGAGAAGGCCATCCGTGCCCACGTCCGTCGGCACTTTCTGGGGTACTCCATGCTAATTCCGTCCCAGCATGGATTACTAAATACTAGATCTCGTCCGACCAATCTCTCGTGCTTCTTAGATAAAGTGGTTCGACGTCTGGACGGTGGCAAGCAGGTTGGCGCAAGTGAACTTGAATTTAGCGAGGCTTCCGACTCCCTTAATCATTGTCTTTTGCTATGCAAGATGGAGACCCTCGGTATAGGTGGGCCACTATATAGATGGCTGGCGGACTTCCTCCCCCACAGGAAGTTTTACGTCAAAGTAGGGAACAGGTGTTCTAGTTTGTTGAATGTCACCAATGGCGTACCTCAGGGATCCGTCCTAGACCCGGTGCTGTTCTGGCTGTTTATTACCGACTTGGCATCGGCCCTTCAATAGTCTAGCTTTATTTTTGCGGATGACGTGGAGACTGTTGGATCTGGAGGGAGGATGGTCTCAGGCACGGATGTAGGGCCCTTCCCGCCCTGGGCATACAAGTGGGACTTATTCTTCAGCCCTGGAAAAAGCCATTTGTTGCCAATACCAACAGAAATTCTAAAGTTCGCTCATGACCAGGGGCTGTTCACCATGGAGGCTGTCGTGGAGTTGAGGACTTTGGGATGATCATGGGCAGCGGCTTTGAATGGTAGGATGGGTGCAGATGTGCTGCACAAAAAGCTCGCGGGGAGCCCTTTAGACTGCGATCAGCCTTTTCTTGCCGGCAGCCGGAAATATCCGCACCCATTTACATGGCTTTATTACGACTTCACTTAGAAGGTGGCGTGCAGGCTTAGACACCCTACTACAAATGGGAAGCCATCTGCTTAAGGAAAGTTCAACTTCTCGCTATACGAATACTTGAAGAACAGAGGAGTAAGACGTACGAACGGAGACCCTGTGATCTGAACCTTTTCTCGCTGGAGGGAAGGAGAGTTCGAGGGGATCTTACAGAAGAGTTCAAGGAAATGAAGGGCCTTTCAGGCCTAGTCTATTCCAAGTGGCTTCAGAGTCTGGAAAGAGGGGACACGAAAAGAAGCTGACGAAAGTCCGAGCTGGGTTGATGACTAGGTCGCACTTCTTCAGGAACAGGGTAGTGAACAGTTGAAAAGGTTTGCCTGGTGGAGTGATAGATCTGCAGACGCTCCAGTCCTTCAAAGGTGCCCTAGATCGCAAGTGGTATGAGATACTTCCTTGTAGTTAGCATTGGGCACGTTAAGTAGGTGGATAACAGGGGGCACTGTGGTCCTTCTGGAGTATGTTTTAATCGACTATTTTGCTCATTGCATGTTGTCTCAGTGAAAGCTCACGATGCATAATGTCTCTCGCTCTTGATGTGCGATGAGGTTTTCCGTTTCCCTCCCATTTTCGGTGGGGATTCGGTAAAATACACTCGGCAGTGTTGGGTGCATATCTGGTGTGCATACCATCGAAGGAATACCGAATGCTCGATTGGCCGTGGCCATTACCTGTCCTGAACAAGCTGGATTGAACCGTTATTTAACGCGTAGTCTGAGCTTTCGAATCGCTCTCAGAGATAAGCGTTTTGGAATTGTTTGGTGAAATGACACACGATGTTTTGCCTAAACTAGCGTGTTGTATTTGGCAATGTGGTGCCCTCACTTTTTGTAATTTATTCTCTTCGAAAGCTGGTTATACCTCTTGGTGTTCTTTTTGGTGTTTTTGTTGGTGTCAGTGGAAGTGATACCGGACAAGATCTTTCTGTGTCACTTTTTGTAGTGTACGGTTTTTTCTGCTCTTGCTGTAGTGTACGTTTTGTGTCGGTTTAAAAGGTTGTGTTATTATCCTACTGGTATTAGATACGGTATCTTCAAACAAACTCGATCACCACTGCCTAAGTGAGTGGAACAGAGGTTGGTCCTATCGATCAGGCAGTGAGCTGTGGGAACATGGAATGCTCCAAGCTGGTAGAGAGAGACTACGACCTGCAAATTAGATACGTATCGCTCAAGTGGATATGCTCCATTGCTTCGCTTTTGCAAGCTAGTGCTCGCGCATATTTCGAGGGGAACTAGGAAAGTGGGACAGGACCATGAAGCTGGAACCGAGACCAGAGAGAGGGAATTTGATCCATAGCTTAGCGAAAAGGGAAAACTGTGTGCCAGGTCAGAAAACTAAAAAGGGCTACCCGAGACAAAAGGTAGAGAAAGCAAAGAGGCAGCAGGTTTCACCAATGTGGAAGAAGCCTTCTGATGGAAGTAGAATCCCTCAAGGAGAATGTAAATGCCCAAATGCTGATGAGAAAGTCATGAAGCGGGACACGGAGGTGACGGCAGACAGAAGTAGAAGACGGCTACTTCATAACCTTAGGGAAAACATTGCAAGCGACGGTAGAATCAGGAAGGAAGAAAGCCGCCGACTCGTGACCGAGGTTCTTTGAATAGCTGGCTTACCTTCTACGACACCAGTATTCAAGTGCCATAAAATAGGACTATGGTGTGGAATGCAACCAGCGCCGCCACAACCCCTGGTAGTTGTGTTCCGTAGTGTCTGCCGGAGAGATAGGCCGCTGTCCATGGCGGGAGCAGCTGGGGCGGCAAGCAGAAAATAGTCAGGGTTACACTCGACAGCCCGTCATTCGCGAAGCGGGGTTTCGCTATAGTCTCGTTGAGAACTGACACGCCTGATCCGAAGTGACCGGCCCTTCAAGTAGCAAAATAAGAGATGACCCGTCTTGGGAAGTGAAAATTTAAAACCCACGGTTTATTTCGCGTCCCAAAGGCGGCCTTAGACGCCGGTAAACAAAAAGCCAAAGTTCAGGTGGTTCATAAGACCAAAACAAGGGGACTCATAGGGCATTCTGTTCGGTTGGTATTGAGAAAGTCAGCCCGGTTCTAAAAAAGACGCCCAAAAATTCTCTCCGGTGCAACCAGCGAAGTTGGAGGTACCAGAGGTCAAGGTCAAGGTCACCCTTGCGTGAAATTCAGGTTGTCTCGTTTTCTTTTTTTTGCTCATACCACTGTTTCGACTTGTAGCTGTGTCCACCCTAGTATATACAACCTAATAACCTGAAACCGTGACCTAGTTGTGTAAACAACTGCGGCACACCATCGTGCAGACGCTAGTACTTATCGCGAGTTATAGTTATAGACTATACTGATTATTCACTGCTCTAATTCCATTTAATTACATTTTACATTGCTTATCTAGCAAATCTCCCCTGATTCTCGCCGCAGTAAGATCTATCTAGCGTTTTTACATCCCATCGCTACCCAAGTAGCACGTTGCCCAACCCTGTTGGGCACTGCCCAACGGAGCGTTGGGGTGGCGCATGAAGACGATACTTTTCAACAGAAATCGCATAGATCCTCCTGAACTGCAGGGCGCCGTTTGTATATATAGATTTTGTACAAATAAGTAACAAACATTTCTATGACATTTGCACACTTTTTGTTTTACTGCGTGCCCCCGTGACCGGGTGGCCATCATTAGTTTCGTTCATTGTTCGTCGGCAGGTGAGTGTTTTTATCGGTGCGTAGTTGCGATAAGTGGTCTAATTGTCTAAGTATCATGGATAAGTATCGGTTAGATTGTATAGTTACTGTTACGTCGTCTTATTCTTGTATCGTAGGTATTAATTGCTTGAAACATTTCTTTATTCATATAAAATTAGAAATTTCTCTCGACGTTGTTATAATGGAGGTAACCAGTATTTCTTAGAAAATAAATTTCATTATTAAAATGGTTACCCGTTGAAACCTATCCTTTCATCACTTCTCAATCCCATAGGTAACATTTCGTTATGCCGAAAGAGAGCAAATGGCAAAGGTATAGGAGGAGAAAGAGGGAACTGGGTTCCATGATGTGTCCCATATGTCACGATGCCAGTTTGTGGGAGCACAGAACTTCGTGTCCCAAAGAAAGAACTTGGAGTATGCTCTTATAATGGATTTATTTATTTGAGTTTTTGAACAGCAGTTACAGCTAGCACTTCCGTTGCATTTGTTGAAGCGGAGCCACGACCTCCGGAGGTACAAACAGAAGGAGTGCCCGGGGACCTAATCAGTGTAGATACACTTCCCATTGGGTGCACATCCGTGGGGTTTATTCCATCGGGTAAGATGCTATCGTTTCTATATTGCGTATTTTTTAAAGCGACGGAAGATGTGCAGCTCGGAAGGAATATATCCATTACCGTTAACGTGGATGTGCTGCAACAGTCGCTGTCCGATTTGTTCGCCAGCTCAAACTTGAGCATGAAACAGCGACAAGACGTACTTTCCTGTGTGGGCAAGTTTGTGCCGGGTCTCCCGCGTGATCCACGTACCATTTCTCATACACCACGTTCGTGTGAGAAAATTCAGCTACGCAGTGGAATATATATTCACGTTGGGCTGACAGACGGGATAAATATGTGCCTTAGCAGCAAGGATGTTATTCCCAGTTCTATCGATCTACATGTGAATATAGACGGGCTGTCGTTGTTTCGGTCATCTTCCGTTCAGATGTGGCCGATTTTGGCAAGGATAGTGCAGCCAATGTGTGCGCAGATCATCACTGTTGGAATTTATTGTGGTGTTCAAAAACCATATCCAGTGCATGATTACTTATGTCACACCGTGAGAGAGCTCGACCAACTTCTGCGAAATGGCCTAAGCTATCGTAATTCTTCCATACGATGTTGCTTGAAGGCCGTTATCTGTGATACTCCAGCTAGGGCCTTTGTTCGTCAAGTCCAAAGTCCTGCTGGTTATTTCGGCTGTGATAAATGCAACCAACGCGGCTTGCATATTGATG
The DNA here is from genome assembly GCA_948099385.1 of Fasciola hepatica. Classification (NCBI taxonomy): domain Eukaryota; kingdom Metazoa; phylum Platyhelminthes; class Trematoda; order Plagiorchiida; family Fasciolidae; genus Fasciola; species Fasciola hepatica. Next base: position 1,788,307 of record CANUEZ040000060.1, on the reverse strand, counting down.
GGAGGATGACGTTTCCCGTCGTCGAGGCTACCTCAAGAACGGATTAAAAGTTTCGCGCCGGGAAATATCATCGTCATCACATAGGCACCACCCCGTTTCTATCCCTACCCATCGACATTGTGACTACATTCCCGTTGGATTATATGCATTTAATATGCCTTGGGGTAACCCAGAAACTACTTTTCATCTGGCTGAAAGGCGGTCATTCATCACCTTGCCGTCTGAGTAGGTCGGGTGCGGAGGAACTTGGCGACCGAATTCTGGAAACCCACGGTGCTCTTACTTGTGACTTCCAGCGCAAATGCCGTCACACGCGTGATATCGAACGCTGGAAGGCGACGGAATTTCGCCAGTTCCTCCTTTACCTTGGTCCTGTTTGTTTGGTTCATTTACTACCCCATGATTTCTATGACCATTTTTTACTTTTGTTTGTTTCTGTATATATTTTTTCGCATCCCATTTTACATGTCCACTTACTAGATTTCGCTCACGGAATTTTGCGTGTTTTTGTGCAGGAGATGTCGAAGTTGTATGGCCCCAATTCAATTGTGTACAATGTTCATTGTTTGACTCATCTGGCAGAGGATGTGAGAAGACATGGAACTCTGGACCGCTTTTCATGCTTCCCTTATGAATCTCATTTGGGCAAGCTAAAAAGTTTGATAAAAGGGCCGTCTAGACCAGCGGAGCAGTTATACAAGCGGCTGCACGAAGTTAGCACTGCCCGCTGTAATCTGCAAAAAGATTTGGTCCTAGATGACACGCTCCTGCCTATACCACGTTTCAGTAAAACTCCGTGTTCGTGTGTTGTTAATGGTATATTTTTCTCTAATGTACATCCAAATAATATCATTGTGATAGACAATAAACCTGCGACTATTGTCAATATTTTGAACGATGAAGTTCACTTCATCTATTTTAATATCCTTGGAGACTTTTTTACGCACGCGTTGCGCTCAACGCGTTTATTTATCTTTTCAGTAAACAGATTGCAGTCAGACATCCATACCGCTGCCATTCACACAGTCTCCTGTAAATGTTTACTTTTATCCGTCAATTCTTACAATGTGTGTATTCCCATTTTACATACCTTTTTATAACATTTTTGGTTCAACAGCTGTTTTTCCTTTATACATACATAATATATATATGTATATATATATATATATATATATATATATATATATATATACGTGGCAGTTTCTGTTCGTGGAAAGCACCGACGAAGGTGGCATCTGTTTTCTACATATAATTATTCTTGTTTAGATGTACGTCGTGGTCAAGTTTGTAGACGACAGTTCGTATGCTGTGGTTCACAGCAATTGGATGGTCGATTGCCACCGAGTCCGGTGGCCGCGGTCAAAAAGTAAAGGCGCTTACCGGCAGTTGCTGCTTTCGGGTGCGTCACTGCCTGATTCGGTTCCGGCACACGAATTCGTGGAGATGTTTGCCACAGGTAAATGTTTTTAAATGTAACTCTCCTAGACAATTTCGGGGATGCTTTCGTTTTCAAAAGTAGGCTTCTAAACGAATCTTCAATCTGCAGCACTGATGACACTGTGCCACAGACACCGTTTGGCCAGCGCTATTCAGTTCGCAGGAGGTAGGAAGGATTATGAGTTAACACTGTTTAAAGGGTACCGACACAGTTAACGTCGGATGACAGTTTCGAGGAGGGGCGCACGTTGGTATCTCGTAAACCCCGTGGATCTTTCGACATGCCGCAGTCTCCGCCACCTGTTTTGGAGAGAGCACTTCGCGTTCCTTTGTAAGACAACTATTTTATTCCTGTAAAACTCGTGCATTTAGTTTATCTGACACAATGCCCAATATCACGTCTACCCCAATTGCGGCACGCGAACCTCCGGTTACTGTTATTCACCGGAGTCCATTGAAAGACCATGGGTAACCGTAATTATCAAATTTCATGAACAACTAATCATATAGTAACGTTACTGCTTCCGCAACAAGCGAAGGGCCAATGGACAGATTCAGCAAGGATTTGCGCGAAGTTATGCGTGAGTGACTACTACATATAATCATGTATGATTATAGGTACGATGAACGTCATGAGCGACCGTTTCCGCAAGGTCGAACGTGCCCTTGATGGGCTAACCGTCGCGTTGGGTGCCACGCACGCATCAGCTGTGCCGTCCAAGGCGCGAAGAGCCGAGACGTGGGGGGAATTTCAGAAACTCCACGAGACTCTGAGCTCGCCCGAAGTGTATGCGAGCATGGTAAGTATATTCACTTTAACTGAACCTTTTCAGGTGGCAACGCTCAAACGGTTTGCGGATTGCGATTTGGCTGAAACCGTGCGTAGCACGCTTTTCGCATCCATCGGCGACGAAGTTGCCCTTCACTGTTGTTGGCTAGGGAGCCCTCAAAGGAAGGCCGTAAATGACCATAAGTTGATCGCCGCCGTTAAGGGTAGGTTGTTCACATTTACTATCACACAAAACGTCAGATGCTATAAAAGGAATGCAGCGATTCGCCAACGAGCCAACGTCTGTCATTGACAGACATGTAAAGCGCTGGTTCATCAACGCTCGGGACAGAGGCGAAGGAAGACGGCTAAGACGGTACGCTATTCTCCTATATGTGGTGTCGCATAACAATTTTATTTCCTGCAAATTGCTTCGTTAAAATGTTTTGCCATTACGGTTTACATTGCTTTATTTGCTTACTTGGACATGGGATTTATTACCGGTTTCTCCGTTGTAACTTAGCAGTTTCCTAAATGGAAATTTTGTCTAGTGTCTAGTATTATAGGTAAATATATATATATATATTTATATATATATATATAATCTAGTGCGGAACTATTGTTCTTTAAATGCCTAACGTTTAAAACTCGCGATACAGCCTTTTTCTTCATTTGCCAATGATGTAATTAACATCCGCATTTCCCTGAATTGATTTTCCAGATACCGTGAGCATCAAGAAGGGCCAGGAACATCCTCGCGGAGAATGGATTGATGGAAAAGCGGCTTTTTTGTCAAATAAATCCGACTTTATTTTCAATAAATTTATCTACTTTTTTAATAAAATGGTCATTTTGCTCATATATATAGGGTTAATTTAGTGGTTAAGCTCGAAAGGAAGGAGAATACTTTAATGATATTAGGCGATTGGGCGAAATTGGAATAATTGGCGAAAAGTAAAAAGCCGTTTTTCGCGATTTTTTCGATGCGTTAGGCATGCCCAACCCTAGCCCAATTGGGCGCTGGTAGCTCTGCCCAACGCATTTCAATGGAGTTGCCCAACGTTGCGATGGGCATGCCCAACGTTTGCCCAACCCTAGCCCAATTGGGCAAACGTTGGGCAGTGCTGCTTGGGTATAACCCAACTCCTACCTTATTTTCGCTACGCATCCACCGGTGCACCTTCTGAAGTTTCTGTCCCACTGTGCCTCCATTCATTCGTTTTTTTGCCATGAGAGCGCACTTTCGTTGCACCCGGTCCACCGACCCCATACTCACCATTGTAATGACAATGTTACGTCGTGACGTTCTTTTGCAGTTCCAAATTGTTTGACCTGTCACTACCCGATTCCTCCGGTCCGTCACTACATCTCGCACCTGCATTGATCAAATAATTAGACTCATTCTTACCTGTTTTCCTTGATCCTGTCTTTCATCTTCACTCTTCCATGAACTGCTCCTCACAGTCTTCATCACTTCTGTGCCTCCGCATTCTATTTTTCTCTCCGTTGGGCTGCCATGTTCACTTGTCATGATGTTAATCCACCACGAAATTCCAAAGTTAATCCTACGACAAATTGATCTAACATTACCTACTCCTCCTATTGACTGATAATTTCTTTCTAGGACCCCACTGTTATTGCTCCTGCTTCTCTTAAACCTATACATATATATACAATTAATCTATATATATATATATATAAACTTACGCATATATATCTATGTGCACGCGCTCTGCATCTTGCAGTTCCTCACCTGCCATTTCTCTTGCTATCATCCCAACGACCGTCATCATAGGCATCCATCGACTCTACATCTGTGCCTCACATCTACCGTATCCAATCCTTCTAAATCGTTTTTGTCATCTGATCATCCCTCTACGTCTTGCATTGCTCGCTGCCTGTTTTACGGTGAGTTTTATGTCCTGTCCGCCGACAATTCACTGCAAAGTACCAATGCTTCATTGTCATCTAATCCACTGCAACGCACCTCACCTTTTTCTCCATCGTTCCTCGCTACTGCAATTCTTTATACTGATTTCCAGCCTTTCTCATGTTTACCAGTCTGCCTCCATATGTAATTGCCCGGGACCAGCCATTCAGCCCACCTGACCTTGAATTTCAAATTCACCGGGCGTCCATTCAAATCCGCTCTTGAGCTCATTTAAACTCCACACAATCTCTATGGTGTGCATACGTTTATACTATTTTCATCCTACCTTATTCACCCTTCTGAGCCTTTTTACCCAATATTTTAATGAGAGTCTCCATATTTTCATGAATTATATCTGTCCATTCCATCACCTGTATCTACATGATCATGCACATGGCATGCTTCGGGCGCTTTCGAAATAAACCATTATTATTATTAATATACTCTTCCGCAAAACCTGCTGTTGTGACCTAAGCAACAGCTTAGTACCTACCGTATCCTGTAGGGTTCCACCTGTGCACACCACACAGCAAAATTTCTCCTATCTCACTATTCCTCATCGTTCCAAGTCTCCTAATCCCAATTGTATATATAGCGGGTCATATAGCTCACTGTCCATACCACATTGCCGCATAGGTCTCAACTAGACCTTTGCGCACAAGCACCCAGGCACACTCCTGGTCTGCTCAGACCTTTGGCTTGTATCTGTCTAGTTGACCGATTTCCTGCTACCTTTTACCTCCGTCATATATTCCTACTTATCATGCTATCCCGGTCCCCAACCAGTATTCGGAAAATCCGCGTTGCTAAAGCTGGCAAATCCAAACACACCCAACCCCTCCCAAAAACCAGGCCGTGCTCGCTCACCCTCGTTAACGTCGACGGTGAAGCTCCTAATAGTATTAATGGCCTTGAGCAGAGTTTCGTCGAACTTAGTAACAAGGTCGAGCTGATTGGTGAAATCCTCTCAAAGGTTTCACCCCTGGCTACTCTCCTTGACCCTGTAGCCGCTACATCGCCCAAGAACTTGGTTTCGGTTGGACACCTCCTCGGCTCCGTGTCTACTGAAATATACCACCGCATTGCCAACTCCAAGAACGCAGTGGTTTTTAATGTTCCAGACCGCTTACCACTTTCCTTGGCGAAATACAACATACTAAGTTCGTGCAACATGGCTCACTACAGATGCCACTGCAGGAGGCTACGTAAAAAGTCCCAGCGACATAGTTGCCCCCTGCTATTCCAATTCACGGACGACCTAACAGCTACAGAGTTCATTAGCAACAAGTCGACAATTGCTGCCCTTTCGCCGTATGAGGACATCAAGATATTCTCTGAAAAAACCCCCCTCCAACGGGAAATACTTCGCTCGCTGAGAAGTAACTCCGCCTTGCCCATGCAGGCTGACCCCACTGTAACCGACATGAAGGTTACCCAATGCTCCTCTGTCAAGAAGTCGAAGGCGAGCCCAGCGCCTCACCCTGCCTGCCTGCAAACTGTCGACTTAGATATGTCTAACTCCCCACCTCCCATTCCGCTTCCACACAAACGCCCCTTTTTTACCATCTCCCCCAGTAGCCTCTACTAGCAGTAGCTCTCGCTCCCCGACCACAGGCCCCAAGCGGCACTCCACTTCAGTATTAAAGCCGCGCTCCCCCGTCATAGTCCCTGAGCCAAGACAAGACCCTGGTACAACCATCAGCCCCCACCGTACTACTCCCAAGCCGTCTACAAGTGTTATCACCCGCCGCTCTCGTTCTAACTACTCTACCAACTACCCACCAGCTTCTAGCTCAGCCGCGACACTTCGTTTCTATCCTCATAAGTGCCGCTCTAACCCCCCCCCCATAAGCCTACCTGGTACTCCTACCAGGTCCGCACTTGCCCAACTAATCACCCCACCCACTACCCCCCACTCACAATCGGCTTCTGCTTATAGCGTACTCTCGGACCCTCCAGGTGGGAACTAGTTTGGCCACTATCCAGATTCGTCTAACGCCATCGTCCCTATTTGCAGGAGTGACCTTCAGGGCCTTGCCAGTGCCACTCACCCTTCCATTGCCTCGCACCCTCTTCCACTGTCTTTCCCTCTCTCTGATCGCATGGGTCACACCAATCCTCCATCTCCGTTGCTACCGTATATCCCTCCCTGCCCCCCAGACACCAACCTTCCATACTATAGCCCCAGCATGCCTCCGCTGTTCCCCCCTGCTCACCTCCACCAACCCTCATCTAACCCTGAAGTACCACGTACATACCCAAGCGGATACTCTAGGTTCGTAGCTGCATCCCGCATCCTCGCCCCACCTCCCTACTTACCGGCTCCCCTGCCCCTCATGAGCCTCCAAACCTTTCCAAATTTCGCCACTCCCTTCCCGCCCCCCACCCCACACTACGTCCCAGTTACTCTCCCACATGCCTTCACCCCCACACCGACCTACCGGCCTTATACTGACTCTGCCGAACAGGTAGGTTACCTGCAGTCAAGTTCTCGTTTTTTTCCTGACCAATGCCCTCCGCACCCGTGGCCATATTGCCAGTCTCCCTATGGACCATATCGATAAACTTTCACAGACTCATATCACTGATCGCTCCTCACTCGATGTCATGCCACTTAGCACCTCACGCCACGCACTCCCTCCTGTCCACCCCGCTCCGACAGATATTCTTAACCTCTCACTTTGCCATATGGTGCCTCCTCCCTCTGCACCGCGTGACACCCCTCCGGCCCACATCAGCAGTGTGCTGCACACCCACCGTATTGATCGCCCACAGCGATCGGCTGCGCCTAATGCTAATGCTTCTCCTATTTTCCGTCCCCCACCCAACACTGCCTGCCGCCCCCCTTCTACTGACGCTCTATCCTTACTGAGACTCAACTCCTATCGCCACGGTGATCCCAATAGTCTTGCACCTGGCATCCATGCATTTCGCACACCGACACTGAACTCATTCCTACTAGTTCTTATTAACGCTCGCTCAATAGTTAGAAAAATATCGCACCTGCGATCTTTGGCATTTACGTCAAACGCTGACATTATACTAGTAACTGAATCCTGGCTGTCAGATGATGCTTCGCTTGACCTTGTTCGCATAGCTGGGTATCAATGCTTCTCGAACACCCGCCAGTCCAGGCGTGGAGGGGGCTGTTTAGCCTTTGTCAAATGCACTATCCACGCTAGTGTTATCGACCACCCCTCTCTTCTCCTTATTGAGGATTCGTTATGGCTATCCATTCACGCCTCCGGCCAGAACTTCCTCCTTGGCTGCGTCTACGTCCCCCCGGGTCTGGAGCCTGCAAATTTGACTCCGCCGTGGATGTCTTTAATGCTGCGCTTGACTACCCTGCCAGTGCAAAAATTATTGCGGGTGACTTTAACTTTCCTTCAATATGCTGGTCCTCCTATACTAGCCCTCCCGCCTTCTCCACCTTCCTTTCCCGTGTCCGTCTGGGTGGATGGACCCAACATGTCTCCTGCCCTACTAGGGGGAACAACATCTTGGACCTAGTATTCTCCATTGTTGTTCCTGATATGATCACCCAGACCACTGATCACTTCCCGGGTGGTGACCACCGTGTTGTCAGGTGCAAGTTCAGCTGCTTCAGCTGTTCTCATCCGATGCAATCCTCTCCCCCTGTTCTGACTTCCTACCGTTCCTCTAACTGGCCCCTAGTGCCAATGATAATCCGCTCCCTTAACTGGGACACATTTTTTCTTTCATCCGATCCCCTCACTGTCGTGAACTCTCTCTACTCCAACCTCCTACACTGCCTAAATACCGCCAACCCATGTGTCGATCCACGCCCCAAGCCCAGCAGCTCAAGCCTGTCACTTTTAGAGCGTAAGCTGTCTAAGCTGCAAATTACCTTCGCTAGATCACACGACTTTACAATTCTCCTGCGCATAAACCAGCTACAACTGAGGCTGCGTTGCATGGTCGATTCGCATCTGAGAAGGCAAGAGACCATCGCCCTAGCACGCCCAAACAAAACTGGCTACCTATCCAACCTCCTTAGTCAAAGGTCCAATCACTCCAATCATACCTCGCCCAAGTTCCTCATCTGCGGCTCATCTACCGCTAATACTCCAGCATCTATTTCTGAGGCCTTCAATGAGCATTTCTCTTCCTCCCTTTTCAGCCGTCCTGGTATTCCCCCTCCTACAATCCACCCCTGCACCTTTGCCTCTCTTTCATCGATTCCCTTCACCCATCTAGAAATTGAAAAATCAGTTTCTTCCATTAAACCCTCCCCGAAACCGGGACCAGATGATCTCCCACCGGCCCTCCTCCGTTTCGGCGGCCCTGACTTCCCTTTATTGTTACTTATTATGTATACCACCTCCTTGCTTCACAGTTTCGTCCCACCTCAATGGAAATCCTCTTTTATAGTTCCGCGCTTCAAAAAGGGCGTATTACACGACCCAGATAACTATCGGCCCATTAATCACACCCCAGTAGTCTGCAAAATTATGGAGAGAATTATCAAAAAACATTTTGTCCAGTATCTCTTATCTAACAACCTGCTGAACCCTGGTCAGCATAGTTTCTTGAACTCCCGTTCCTGCTCTTCCTGCCAGCTTGACTTTCTCAATGTCCTATCGTCTGCTGCCGAGGCCGGCAACTCTGTAATTGTCCTGTACCTTGACATGTCTAATGCTTTTGACCGTGTTCCCCATATTCATCTGCTGGCCAAAATTCGATCTCTCAGTATTACTGACCCTCTCCTCTCCTGGCTATCCTCCTATCTCTCTCTCAGATCACAAGCCATGCTCGTCGACGGCCACCTATCTTCCACCAAACCAATTACTAGTGGCGTCATCCAATGCAGTGTCCTAGGCCCATTACTATTTCTTATTTATATCAATGACATTTTCTCTTCTATTCGACACGGCACTCCTTTTCTCTTTGCCGACGATATGAAAATAGTGTACTCCTTCCTCCCTAGTGACCTATCCGTGACTCTGTGCAACATATCGCACGACTTACTCGTTCTCCAAACTTAGTGCATCTCGTGGTTCATGAAATTCTCTGCGGAGAAAAGCTTCCTCCTACCATAAAAGTGCATGGTACCACCCGGCCAAATTTGTCTGGACGGCCTGCCCATCCCCATACACTCCATGGTTACTGATCTTGGCGTACGCTACTCTTGTTCCTTTAACTTCTCAGAACAGGCATCGTTCCAAATCGCTAAGGCTAAGCGAACCCTAGGCCTGATCAATCGGTGTTTCTTAATACCGGCCAGTCGCCTCTCCATGTATCTCTCACACGTGAGACCGCTCCTAGAATATTGTCCGATTACCTCCAGCCTCTGGCCACGTTCCTCCATTGTATCTCTTCAGAACGTTCAGCGTACTTTCACCAAAAGGCTGTTGGGCGTATCCCTAGCCCTGACATACCGCCAGCCCTGTGAGCTCCCACAAATTGAGCCTCTATGGATTCATCGCATGAGGCTCAACCTGATTTTCCTCTTTAAGCTAATCCATAACCTGGCCTACACCTCTTATCCCATCTCGTTCGCTGCGCCCTGCTCCTACCCGATCCGACACCGTACCTTCTCTCTCACTGTCCCTCATTCTAATCTCTGTCTGAAGTCCCGATTCTTTCTGTCAGCCTATTCCAAAATCTGGAATAAGCTGCCCCTTAGCTTACGCAGTGCCTCCTTAATGTTCGCTTTTAGGCGCGCACTTTTGTCATACTTAACAGTCCCCAATGCTATATTGCTCACCAATGAGCTCGTCTCCGCCGACCTGGCCTTTGAAAGAGGCCTCACACTGTAACTCTACTACCTCTGCGCCACCGGCCACTAGGTACACCCCGCGAACTAAGGCCATTGCCTTCACTGATCCATAGCGAACCTTCCTACTGTCATCATAAGATAACCCTATTGCTCACCAACGTTCATCTCTTATCTATCATATTCACTTTTTTTTCTCCTCAGTATCCGTTGATTCTCAGCTGGGGCTCACCCAGACTGCGCTTCTCTATCCCTTTTCCCTTTCCAGTGATCCTCCGTGACGGCCAACCACTTCTAGCACTGTACTTACCATCTCCCTGGCAGGTGCACCTGGATATTATTGCTACACGGCCGTCTACCACTCGCTGTTTCTGTTGGCTCTGCTGTCCATGGTCTCACGTCTTGGTCAATCGTTCCTGGTTCACGCACCCCCATCGCGGTCGCTTTGTCCCCTGTACAATTATCCATGAACACTCGTGCCACTCCCAACAGTGCGGGGCGCGGTCAGATCCACCGCTATGGCCGGCGCACATCGGGCGTGCAGGCCGTCTGCAACGATGTGCGAGCGCAACTAGACCGGTGGATCACACCTCCTGCGTTCACTTCACGAAGTGTTTTTCAGGTTGGGTGCCCAGCGCACGGCCAGTCCCACCCACTAGCACCGGTTGTGGATCGCACGCCCTAAATTTCCCCGGACTACCGAATCCAATGCTGTCGGTTGAAAATTGCATGCTCCTCATCTACTTTCCGCCACAGCTTGTTCACCTATAGCTCTTATCATCTGTTTCTACTTCCCATTTTTGTCATCCTACCACGGCATGCACACCTAACCGTTTTGTCCTTCCTCCTATCGCCTCTCCCTACATCATCTTTCACTGTATTGAGTCACTTTCGTCCTAACCACTCTTCTCTGTCGACGCTCGCCAATATCTCTTTTCCCACCTGCCGTCATTGCTGGCTTCTATCGTCTATGCGCTTGGTGTTACCCTCTGCTCAGAACGCCCATTGATAGCTTCTTTAAAACCTGTCGTTCTGTTTAATCCCTCCTCATGCCCAATGCCATGACGCACCAATCGCACCACACTCATGACCAATCCGCAAATTAGAACTTGCAGCTCCAAACTTCGCATCTTCTACAGTCGCATTTATTATCTAATCACCACCACCATATCTTCCTCACTCGGCTCCGCGATTCCTCTGTGGTTCTTTCCAGTGTCCTGATTAGGATCCACCAGTCCAATTGTCTGCCGGCACACAGCTCTCCAGCTCCATTGCCCCAACTCCGTTGCGCATTCATTTTTTTGGTGGTCTTTCTGTTCTGTTACTGGTTTACTTATCTTGGGGCGTCCCGCTTCCTTGTCCGCCTCCTTCGTGTTTCATCTGCAGTAAAATGATCTGATTGGTGATTTCTTACCTGTGTCTCCTCGGTCATTGCTTTCAGCCCTTGATCCGTTTATTGCTCGCTACAGGCATTTTTCTGTACCTTCCAGTGTGGTCCGCTTTTCCATGTTCCACCATTGTAATGACAACGTTGCGCCACGGTGTTCTTTTACAGTTCCAAATTGTTTGACCTGTCACTACCCGATTCCTCCGGTCCGTCACTACATCTCGCACCTGCATTGATCAAATAATTAGACTCATTCTTACCTGTTTTCCTTGATCCTGTCTTTCATCTTCACTCTTCCATGAACTGCTCCTCACAGTCTTCATCACTTCTGTGCCTCCGCATTCTATTTTTCTCTCCGTTGGGCTGCCATGTTCACTTGTCATGATGTTAATCCACTACGATATTCCAAAGTTAATTCTACAACCATTTGATCTAACATTACCTACTCCTCCTAATGATTGATAATCTCCTTCCAGGACCCCATTGTTATTGCTCCTGCTTCTCTTATACCTATATATATATAATAAATCTATATATATATATATAATCTTACGCATATAAATCCATGTGCACGCGCTCTGCGTCTTGCAGTTCCTCACCTGCCATTTCTCTTGCTATCATCCCAACGACCGTCATCATAGGCATCCATCAACTCTACATCTGTGCCTCACATCTACCGTATCCAATCCTTCGAAATCATCTCTGTCATCCGTTCATCCATCTACGTCTTGCATTGCCTGCTGCCTGTTTTACGGTGAGTCTTGTGTCCTGTCCGCCGACAATTCACCGCAAAGTACCAATGCGTCATTGATACCTAATCCACTGCAGTGCACCTCACCTTTTTCTCCATCGCTCCTCGCTACTGCAGTTCCTTATACCGATTTCCAGCCTTTCACATGTTTACTAGTCGGCCTTTTTTATGTAAATGCCCGGACCAGCCATTTGATAGTGTCTAAACATTCGGGCTTAAATGTAGCCCGACTGAAGCATTGGGATTGTTATGTGTGAAACGGTTTGATTAGACGAGTTGTTGCCTGCAGAAAATGAGATTGACGTGAGATATCGTAGTTCGATATTTGTTTGAGTGTGTGGTATTAGGGTATATAAGCGATGTGATCAAGGTTATCGCGGCAGTTGGCCGTAATGGCGTCCGGCGCTGCGGGCCCGACTGCGGTCGATGATTCTGGAACGTTAGCCCGTTTGGTTCGTGATGTGTATACTACTCTTTCAGATTTTGATAATGATTTTCGTGTTTTTCAGAGAGAAACTTTAACATCTTTTTATATTTATGATAGTGAAAGCGGTTCAAAGTGGCTGCGCACACATCCCGGTGCTTTTCCGAAATCGTTTCCTTATTATCGTGTAAAATACTGCTGCATTCACAACCGCAGGCCTCAAATGGCTGCCACAAGGTGAGTGTAGTGTTGTTGATATACAACAATTCCCACAGATACCGTAATACTCACTGCCCTGCACTTGTCATTGCCCGTGCTGTCGGATCTCAGTACAAGTTGGTGAGCAAGTGTTTGGTACATAATCACGACTTCCATCTGTTTAATGACAAGATGTACGCTAAGAATAGGAGGCTAAGTGCTGATCAGGAGACAGAGGCTGCCAGAATGATGGCAACTTTTCATAATGCAAGCGAAATATATACTTACGCTCGGAACAACTTCAATAGGTTGTTTACGGTGAAAGATGTGCACGCCTTAAGGGCTAGGCAAGTGCATCTCGATGCTCGGTCGGATGCACTGAAGATAAAGGAGATGGTTAAAGATAAGGACGACTTGCGTATAGTATCGGAGGACGGTGTTGTGAGGTACGTTTTCTACGTGCCTCATTCGGTTAAAGGGTTATTAGCTAGGTATTGTGAGGTAGTGTTGGCTGATGCAACGAATCAGTCTAACCGGGGTGGGTATGTCCTGTGGCACGCGATGTTCATAGACGAGAGTGGTTTGGGTAAGTCTTTCTTCTACGCCATTCTACCAAATGAGAGTGGCGTAAGTTACAGACGTGCTATTAAAGAAATGAAGGAGTACCTGCCCGTGTCTTTCAAGCCGAAAAGCATCATCGTAGACCGAAGCCTCGCACAGTATTCCGCCTTTCGGGAATCATACCCCGAATCTCGGATACTTTTTTGTCAGTTCTATGTGCTTCGTGATATGAAGAAGCACTGCTTTCAACTTAGTCATGCGACGTTGAACGACAAACGACGCATCCATCAGTGGATGCGGAACATGGTTTATGCGTCTACAAAGATGCTTTTCGATAGGTTCAAGGCTGCAATCGCCAGTCGCAGCCCAATGGCGTTTGCATATCTAAGTGGTACATGGTTGCCCTATGAAGACATGTGGGCTGCTTATAGTGTCAAGTGGACAACCTCGTTTGGGACGTTCACCACCAACAGGCTAGAAGTCGAGAATAGGTATTTGAAGGCAGGGTTATCCACCAGGTCCCCCCTGGTGGATGTCTCCGCCCGCATCCTGAAGCGGTCCGAAGATTTGGAGGAAAGTATGCGTAGAAGGATTGGAAAGGAGTTAGTCGGTTCTTTTAAGCCAGCGACGGGGTTCCATGTGTATTCCGATTACCTTGGACGGCTTACCGGCTTTGCCCGTGAAACCGTTCAAAAGCACATCAGTAGACATGCCGTTCACAATGTAAGTCACGATTCTGGCCGTTGGTGTGTCGGGTGTGTGCGGGCCTGTGCGGCTGTGGTAACCATGGGAGTTAATCCAGCCTGCACAGGTCCCTTTCCCAAGCAGTGGCTGCTACCATGCAGCCACATTGTCGTCGTTGCCATTTTTATTAAGTACGACCTGTGCAGGCTTCCTGTTGGTCGTTGAGCAACGAAGACGGGCAGCTCGTTCACTCCTGTGCTGCCTGTACCAATAAAGGATACGGCGGTGGAAAAGTCAGCCAGAATTAGTCCTAGTGATAGGTTGTCTATAAGTGAGGAATTAGGGAAGGACATTGCCGTAGCGTTGAACAGTTTGGGGTACACAAAGTTCACGGAACTGGTACCTCAAATGAGAAACTTGGCTCGAGCGTTAGGTTCCGGAAAGGATGTAGATTTTTTTGTAGGGATAGGGCACAAAATATAAGCGTAGCTTTAGGCAATGACACACTGGTTTCTGATTTTATCAGCAGGGTTCCTAGGAACATCTTTCCCCGTAATCGACCTGTTGAACCAGTTCCGAGCACATCACACCACACGGCAGTCCAACCGTCTTCAAAACGTAAGGCTGCCTTGACCCTTAGAAATACCGATGATGCAGATTTGCAAATCATCGGTGACCCTCTGCAGCTTGTGCAATTCCGACAGCTAAAGACAACGACCTCGGCGCAGTATAGACTACATCAGAAAAGGAAACGTTTCGACCTGGCGAATTCACCCATACGCCAGGACATTTGCAGCATCAGCCACATGGAAGATCCTTCCATGGGTTTGGACGAAACGAATAATTGGGTCCAATGTTGCAAATGCACTCGGTGGGCGCATTAACAATGTGCCAATTTTCAAAACGAAGAGAACTACTTTTGCATACACTGCATGTCGCAGCCACGTAAGTGCCACACATTTCTTCAGCACTAAATCGCTTTTTTGCAGTTTGAAACCTGGAAGAGAGCGGGGAGAGGATACCCCTTCGGTCGAGTCTTGAGCGATTGACTCACTCGGTCGAGTCGTGAGGAAATTCATCAATCGTTAGATCACCTCAAAGGTGCGGAGCACAAACGTTTTCCAGCTGGAACTATCCGGTTGGTTTTTGGCTCACCTCACGAACCTCTCTTAGTTTAAATAATTAAATAAACAATTGCAATTCACTTCACCGAGTTTTCTTTCTTTTTCGGCACACGTCGGAACTTTTGGTTCGTTGCCCGTTCCGTAGGCCACTAGCTACGGGTGGTTCACAAGTTTAGCTGCAGCGTCAATTCCCGTGTATATGCATATATGGCAACCTAGGTGTGCTTGTGTATAAGAATCACATATGTATATATATATATATGCATATATATATACATGTATATAGACATATATATATGCATATATATACATGTATATAGACATATATATATGCATACATATATATATATGTATATATATATATATACATGTATACATATAAACATATGCATATATGTATATCTATGTACGCATGCATACGTATTTATACATATGTATATATCTGTATATATAAACATGTATATGCATATATATATATCTGAATATAAATACATACACATGGATATGTATACACGAACATATATTTACATGCATACATATATACATACGTTCATATATATATATATACATAAACATATATATGTATATATATACATATGTATATATACACATGTATATGTTTATGGATATATATATAAATATAATCTATATATACATATATATATATATACATGTATACATATGCATATATATATAAATATGTATATATATATATATACATATATATATACATGTGCATGTTCATTTATACAGATATATACATATGTATAAATACGTTTGCATGCGTATATAGACATAAAAATGTGCATATATTTATACGCATATATATATATATATATAGACATATACATATGCACATATATATATATATATTTATATATATACTTATGCATATGTATATATACATATATGTATATACATATATATATATATACATATATATATATATGTATATGGTAACCTGGGTGTGCTTACGTGTAAAAGAATTATACATATATATATATATATATATATATATATATATATATACATATATATATATGTCAATATATATGTACACAGATATACATATACATGTAAACATTTACATGTATATATATATATATGGTTGCCTCGGTGTCCTTAGGTGTAAGCGAATTATGTATACATATGTATATATATATATATATATATATATATATATATATATATGTACATTCGCAAATACATGCATATATGTATGTATTTAATTATATATATATATATATATATATATATATATGCGTACGATCGCATATATGTTTACGGGAATTCAAACCTGGAAACAATATTCCCCTTTACTTTTCCAGGAATATATCGCGATTCACTTTATCATCGACACCTCGTCGCTACCAACGTTGAACGTAACCAGTTATCGTGGACTGTACGATTCACCAAAATAGGTAGCAGTTATCGCGTGTGTTCGAAAGCTGCGCCAGAAGTAGCGCTTTCGCGCGCCCGGATGTTCAGACTATACCCCAGCCATTCAGTCCACCTGACCTTGAATTTCAAATTCACCGGGTATCCATTCAAATCTGCTCCTGAGCTCATTTAAACTCCACACAATCTCTATGGTGTGTATAAGTTTATCCTATTTTCATCCCACTTTATTCCCTCTCTCAGCCTTTTTATTCAATATTTTCATGAGAGTTTCCATATTTCCATGAATTACATCTGTCCATTCCATCACCTGTATCAACAAGATCATGCACATGGCATGCTTCGGGCATTTCCGAAATAAACCATTATTATTATTATAGAGCGAAAAGCCAAGGAAACCATTTGGGCTGAGGCGGTTGCAAGGCCATTCTGGGCCATCGGTATGGCGATTCAAAAGGAAGAAATGTCAGCTGTGCACTTTGAGCCCCAACACCGGGCCGACGGGTGGAAAAGAAAAAGCCACAAAACCAAGAGGGTCGGTTTTATATTCAAGATGAGGCGCAGCAGGCACATACAGGAGCTAGAAACGAGGCATCACATCGGAGAATGCTTCCGAGGGTACCTCAGCAGTAAAATTCGCAATAAAGTCAGAAGCGTGGACCACGGAACCGCCGTTCTGGTAAGTAAACACCTTCAGCGTCGCGGGAAAAAGGGGAGAAGTGGACCACCAGGATGGCAGCTTTGGGCTTCGTTGCAGTGATGGATCCCTAGATAAAGCTAGACACTAACATGCTCTTCGAGGAATACGCTGCCTACGGGCAGGATAGAACAGATGAAGGCAGGGGGTGTAGTAGCACTCATGATAGGGGCCGACATAGGCCACTGGGAGGCTCCGTTCAACTTGGTCCCCGGTAATGTACAGGCCAGATCCTGCCTTATCAGGATCGAGGTGCGAACACTACGATTTATCCGTGTCTACACGGTACCGGTAGCGACAGATGAGAAAGAAGCTGAGCTTCTGCAAACGCTGGAAGCACCACTAGCACCGACACGGGAGTTCGTCGTATAACGGGGTCTCAACCTTCTGGAAATTAACTGGGAAAGCTGGATGGCACCAAGGAGGTAAACGGGCGACAAGTTTCTGCAGTGTGTCAAGTTACATGCAATTACGCAGTATTTGACATAGACCACTAGACTCAGAGGTGGAGAGCACTCGTCTAACCTTGATTTAATCATAACTCGACACCACCAGGATGGTAAAGAAATTAAGTGAGAAGAGCCACTGGGCAAAATTGATCGTGTGGTCCTCAGTGTCAGACTAAGACTCAGCAAGGCACCAACGGAAATTGTGTTACGTCAGTGCTATAGGAGAATCAATATAGGTGAAATAAACAAGGCAGCGGAGGAAGTTCGCTGGACACCGAGTCACAGAAACGCCTCCGCAGAGGAAATTCCGAAGGCCATCAAGATGAGGCTACTCAGACTTACAAAGCAGTTAACACCTCTGAGGATAGTCAACAGCTGAAATCAACCCCCATAGTGAAGTTAAAGGTCCGCAAGGCTACAGTCATCCTCAGACAACGATGAACGGCTTACAAGCTGTACAAAACTCAGGTGGAATGGGAAAGCTACACGATGGTCAGGAAACGGATTCAAAGCGATCCAAAGAGTAGAGAAATATGCCTTCGAGCGTCGGTTAGCTGCTTCGGTCCACACAAACCCAAAGAGACTCTATCCTTATGTGAAATCCTACGAAAGCATGAAAGGGAGTGTGGCAACTCTGGAAGGGGCACTGGGACGACTAGCTCTAAACCACGAGGACAAGGCTGACATGCTCTTGGCATTCGTCAAGAGCATATATCGACCAGAAAATAATTTCGAGGAAAGAATGTAGGGCCCACAGGCACCTCCAATACCCGAACTCACTGTAGGAGAAGAAGAAGTGTGCGCGGAGTTGCAAACGTTGAATAGAAATAAAGCAGCAGGTCCAGACGGGGTTCATCCATCAATCGTTCAGCCTCTGGCCGAGGTCCTGAAGGCTCCGGTGACGAAGCTGTATGAAACGTCACTTAGAGAGGGAATTATGCCGGGAGACTGGAGGAGAGCAACAGTGGTAAGAATTTACAAGAGTGGACCCCGGAAAAAGGCCGAAAATTACCGGCCGGTTAGGTTGACTTCAGTACTGTGTAAGTGCCTGGAGCGAATAGTCAGGAAACAGATCTCTAGGCATTTGGTTCAACACAACCTCATATCAGATTCTCAGCATGGGTTTGTGGCAGGACGATCCTGTCTGACGAATCTCCTGCCGTTCCTCGATGAGGTAACCAAGAGCCTGGACGAAGGGCAATCGATTGCCGTCTGCTACTTGGACTTCAGCAAGGCGTTTGATTCCGTGAACCACAGATTTCTGGACGTCAAACTGCAGTCTATGGAAATTGTTGGAAAGGAAAGATAAGGGATAAATAGTTTTTTAGCAGGACGAACCTTTAGTATTAAGGTGGGGAGTCATGTCTCAAAACCGGAAGGTGTACCAAGTGGGGTGCCACAGGGCTCGATGCTCGGCCCTCTGCTCTTCCTCATCTTCATCAATGACCTAGCGTGTGGGCTTACAAACCCCACCTTTATGTTTGCCGATGACGTCAAGATAGCTGGAGTAGATATAGAACTTGACGTGTTAGCAGTACAAAACTGATCACGCAAATGGGACCTTCCACTAAACCTCACCAAGTGTCAGTGCTTGACCACAAATACAGGGGCAAGTGGGAATGGTGTGGGTTCGTTGCAAGTGGTCTCGCAGGTCAAAGACTTGGGCGTTATAATGGACAACAGCTTCAAGCCGTCGA
The DNA here is from genome assembly GCA_948099385.1 of Fasciola hepatica. NCBI lineage: Eukaryota > Metazoa > Platyhelminthes > Trematoda > Plagiorchiida > Fasciolidae > Fasciola > Fasciola hepatica. The sequence continues at coordinate 1,769,064 of CANUEZ040000060.1, read as the reverse complement.
AGCAGTGCACCTCAGCAGCCAATAAGGCCAGGAGAGAACTCTTTCTAGTTAGATTCATTAGTCCGTGTAAAGCGCCGGAGATTTTCGCTCCGATATATCGGACCATAGTTAGGCCGCATACGGAGTACTGCGTGCAGGCCTGGGCACCGTACTACCAGAAAGATATAGACTAGTCACTAGAATGGTGGCTGGGCAAGGTGTTTCAGCTACACAGAGCGTCTCCGTGCCCTGGATCTGTTTTCTCGGTGGAAAAGCGGCTCTACCGCTCCAGGTAGTGAAGGGACTGTCAGGAATAAATCGAGGAGACCGTTTCTCTCCGATCGCAGAGAGAGGCACAAGGAGGCACAGCCTCAGATAACAAAGAAAGCATTCGAGGCTCCAAATTAGGACGAAGTACTTCTCAGATAGAGGCGTACCCTATTGGAATAAGCTCCCGGAGGAGGTCGTAAATACCACAAAAGTGAAGGCTTTTAAGAAAGCAGTAGACCCATGTTGGGTGGCAGTATACCCCGAGTTATGTTATGCAGCTTTTCGGGTCAGAAGCAATTTACTTATTGTTTCCACCTTACTCTGCCAGGGCTGATACTGCACAAAATTTCTGCCTTTCAGAAAAAGAAAATCACGCAGTGTTGGGAGCTACGGAAACGCGCCGAAAACACAACTATCTGGACACACGATTGGCTCTAGCCACACCAAGTACTGTGCAAAATGAACTGAACTGAAGTGAACTGAACTGGAGGATCTAAGGGTAGGGCGGACTTGGGCAGGGAAATAGGTACCGTCCTGAACTGGGCATACAAATGGGACTTACCTCTAAACGCTCAAAAAAGCCATTTGTTGTCAAGGGCAACACAGAGCCTAACTGTCGCTCATGATCAAGGGCTGTTCACCATAGAGGCAGCCAGCAGGGTTAAAGACCTGGGGGTCATCATGAACAGTGACTTCAAATGGTCGGAGCAATGCAACGCTGCTGCGCATAAGGCTCGTGGGGAGCTCTTTAGACTGCGATCAGCTTTGTCTTGCCGGAAGCCGGGGGTATTCGTACCTATTTACATGGCTATCGTACGACCTCACCTAGAAGGTAGCGTGCAGGCTTGATCACCCTTCTACAAAAAGGACGCCGCCTGCCTCGAGAAAGTCCAACGTCTCGCCACGCGAATGGTTGAGGGGCAGAGGGGTAAGACTTACGAGCAGAGTTTCTGTGACCTAAATCTTTTCTCGTTGGAAAGGAGGAGACGTCGAGGGGATCTCATAGAAAAGTTCAAGGTAATGAAGGGCTTTTCTGGCCTTAGACCAGATAGTCTATTCCAAGTGGCCGTAGAATCCAGAACAAGGGGACACGAAAAGAAATTGATAAAAGCCCGATCTAGTTTGATGGCTGGATCGCACTTCTTCAGCGGCAGGGTTGTGAACAGTTGGAACGGTCTGCCTGGTGAAATGGCAGATCTGCAGACAGTCCAATCCTTCAAATGTGCCCTTGATCGCAAGTGGTACGAGATCTTTCCTTGTAGTGAGCCTTGAGTATATCAACTAGATGGAAAACGGATAGCACTGTGGTCCTTCTGGAGTATGTTTTAGCAGACTTTTCCCCTCATTGCATACTGTCTCAGTGAACGCTCACGATGCATAATGTCTCTCGCTCTTGATGTGCGATGAGGTTTTCCGTTTCCCTCTCATTTTTAGCGGGGATTCGATGAAATATACTCGGCAGTGGTAGGTGCATAACTGGTGTGCATACCATCAAAGGAATTCTGGACGCTCGATTGGCCGTGGCCATTACCTGTCCTGTGCAGACTGAAATGAACTGAACTGAACTGAAAAGGCACCGGCCGATGGCCATTTTCGTTGTTCGACTACGGGTACGGGGTTCTTGTTCCTGTTGGTCACTTGTGTTATTAATGCTGCGAGGCCACAGGTAGCGCTCATCGTCCGCGGCTGTGTTCCGTGTCTCGTGTGCCTACTTGGCCTGTGTCTCGTGTTCTGTGCGGTTAGTCAACGTAATCTCGTGCTCTGTGTTTTCCTTATAGCTCGTTCGTTTGGTATCGATGCGATTTGTGTTGCATGTCTACTTAGCCGTGGGCTTTAATCGCGCGTGGTATCTTAACGCCAGTTAACTTGTGTCGTCGAGTCTCAGTAATCAGAATTTCCGTGTCGATTGTGTGTATGTCTTGCACGATGTGACACGAAAGTCATTTCAGTTTATTCGACCATTAACCCCGCACTTCTGTGCTCTGGTTTGCCCGATCGTTCACGTTCCTTGTATTAGAGTTTTGCGTAACAACATCCACGGCTGATACTGGAGAACTGAGTTAAAGCCATAGAGATCTTGCCGGTTGTATGGTTGGACATTCCAGCGACATCGGAGGTTACAAAACTTTCTGAACTTCCTGTGTCTACCAGGACACTTAAGGGCTCACGGTTCACTATGAAATCAGTTGTAGCTCGCGTCAGTCAGTCAGGAATCGCAGAATTCAAGGCTGATGGGAATGAAGCAGTAGCAGAAGTGTTGGCCTTCCCTGGTCGTTGACTAGAGCGACATACTTTCTGGAAATGGCCCGTTTTTCCGGGCAGGACACGTGGATCTGGGATACCGAGGATAGCCACGGAAGAAACAGGTCGAAGCGCTAACCGCCGAAGTGACGAGTTCAGTTTTAGGTGAGTTTGAATTTGATTCAGCAGCGTCAGTGTTTAGGCTACAAGTTGTAGGGGTTTTATCATTCCGATATATCTTGGATTGGTCTAGAGCTGTTCCCCAGTAACTTAGCTTGTTCTGTGGAAAGTCCGGTGTTCTCTGCCCAATTAAACGCTGATGTATGTTACTCGAACGCATACCAGAGTAGAAGGACTGTCGCATGGCTTGGTCGCAGTGTTGATTCGGAGTAGCATCCAGGAAGTCGCACTCTTAAGCTAGTGAAAGGAGTTTCAGAACAGACTGATCAAACAAACAAACCACAGGCAAACTCTTATATGTACGTAGAAAGTTGATAACGGGACAGTATTTCGTTTTTCGACTGAACATAAATTCCTTGTAAAACAGATGGGAGATTCAAGCGTACTGCGATCTGCGGTAAATTCATCCGTCGATGGGGACACAGGTGATGAGTGTGTTAAGTTTATCCGGTTGATGGTACTCGATCGAAAGCAAGAAATTTGTGAATGTCCGGTACCAGTGGGTTCACTGTCTGGGTGCATCAGGGAGATGAGGTTCCGCCCTGAAACGGTCCGGCTTCAGAAAACGGTCCTTTGCCGAGAACAAGTCTGATAAATTTTCGTAATCTCAAGCGTACCGGTCAGTGGAAATCAGAAGACAAAGGCCTTGAAATGAGGCTTTATCAGACTTAATATTTAAGTACAGTCTGAAAAAGAACGGAAAGGATTATTAGAATGTTTACGGTGAAAATGAGAACAAACAACGCTGCTGTGACACCCTGTGAACTTGAGGTCTTCCAATTTACAATGGGAATCAGTCCTGGGTTCATTCTATTCCACACGTTCATTACTTGTCAGCGCAACGAACAGAATCCTTCATGAACGTCTTTTCTACGTTATCCACCGCTCATCTGCTGGTTATTCTATGCTTTGTTGGCTGATAACTCCTGACCTTGTACTGTTCAAACGCACGGATCGATCTTCCAAGTACGACCCCTTGGTGTAAGAAGCAGACCTTATCAGCTGTAATCCATACTACGCTCTAGCGAAACGGTCTGATAACAGAACGGAATGTTTCTATTTGTCATATGGTCTCTTGAGTCGACATTCATGCATTACCATCTGAATCGCAATCACCCATACTGGTCAACTGAGACACGCCTCATGTAGATCATTTACTAGTATCAGAGCCTGGCAACACCCGTTATACATGATACAGACAATCACCCATCACCCCGTTGCCGAGTAGCTTGATAGAGCTGTTAGAACGACAACAGAGAACAAGTCTGTACTGCTTACGAAATCGAGAGGCCTGGACAAACGATTTTATAAGCATTTGCAATTATGATGCAAAAAACCGTTTTCCGTCCAGGGTGAATGTCGTGTAACTTTCCTTGTTTTTGCCTAGTTTTCTCTATATATCCTACTTGGTATCAATTTCTACTTAAGATCATGTCTCTACTGTTACTCAAGTAAAATGTAACGCCCCTATCATCGAGTCTCGTTCTTTCTGGCAAAGCTTATCGTTTGTTGCGAACCATATGTATCAATCACCACAGGCTTTAAAAGTAGTATGTGACCGATCTTGTTTTCCTATGGGGATTTGAAGATATGCGTTTCGCAAATCCAATGCACTGAAAATAGAGTACTGCGATATTTTAGATTCCGCGTCATCGATTCTGGGCAGTGGATAAGACGTCCGGTGACATACATTGCTTGGTAGTTTGACCGTGGTCAACGACAATGCATCTTATGTGTCTATCGTTTGTTGTTACGAGGACTTAAGTGAGCTAGGGTAAGGTAGCTGTCCTAATGAATTGTCCTTCAGAAGTCGATGAATCTCTGACCGAATTTCTAATCTTCAAGAGTATGAAGCCATGGTTTAATTGCAATAGGCGTGCAGTCTGGTAACAGGTTCCCAAGTTCCCGTGGGTCTGTCATATTAAAGAGGGAAAGGGAGGACTAAATGGAATCAACTACTTTGTGAGCTTTCAGAGAGCCGTGTCCCAGTGATATATATATATATATATATATATATATATATATATATATATATATATATATATATATATATATATATATATATATATATATATATATATATATATATAGAATATACATTACACTGGCTTGAGAACAAGCGTGGCGCCAGCGTCCCATTAATACATCCACATACATTTGAGGGAGCACGGAGAATTCCAACTTGTCGTACCAATTGTCTTCGAGACTTATATTGAGGATAAAACCGTCTTTTGTATGACTAATTGTTACGGAAGCCACGGAGATGACGCTTGATGCTTGTGGAACGTTCGGGTGACGATGTTGTACCAAGGATTTGGAAAGGTGGCTCAGAACTCCCCGTATCTGTTAAAACTCCTATGGGGATCCTTATCACAGTAATCATTGTTTTCGCATTTTAGAAGCAATTCAAAGAGGAGGCGCAGACTGTGATTGATAGTACGGGTGTTGTAGTCAAGGCTATTCGTCTCTCTTCAAGCGATCAACAAACACTTCTGAAGTGTCCTTTTCCCACGGCTACTAAAAACCACGTCCTTGGATGTCTGTCGTTCCCACATAGGTAGCAGTTTATGATAGCCGCCGCTGACGGCATTTCCGCCAGTGATTTGTTACCTTAAGAGTAATCAGATGGATAATTATCAGTTGGCTCGCTGACTACTAACGAAACCGTACACAATATCGATGGTGTTTTCCTTTTTGTACGCTACAGATAGATAACATGCAAAAACTTGAATGAATGCAATAAACAGCATCCATTTACACTCCATATGATTCATATTAGATCCAGGATGTACAAGTATGAAGATGAGTGGGCAGAAAAGTGCCGGGTACGCGTACCTGATGATCAGCAACAACCGCGAAACCGATCATGTACTTTCGGGGAAATTCTGTCTATACTTGTTGAGTTGCCTGTGCACTGTCGTTCAACAGGGCGATATCATCGGCATACGCTAAGTCAAAAACTCTGTTCCCTCGGAGGAGTTCAACCCCACCGTTTGGAAGACCAGACAAAACGTCCCGTAGGACATCCTCTGTAACAAAGTTGAAAAGAAACAAGGATATTGGGCAGCCCTATCGTACTCCATTGGAGACGGAAACTGGTGGCGAAATCTGGCCATAAGCCCCAACCCTACCTGAGGTATGATGTTACAGCTCTTTGAGGACTTACACATACCTCTCAGGTACACCATTCCCTAACAAACAGTGGTATAGTGCAGACCTATCGACGAAGTCGAAGGCCGCGCAAATGTCTAGAAACAGCGATCGTTGGCCTTTGGAAGGCGTAACAGTGCTCTGACAGCCGTCGGAAGGTGGAGATTTGATCAATGCATCCACGACCGGTACGAAACCCAACCTGTTTCTCGCGAGCGGGCATGCTCATCACGCGTAATGTACAACTTGCGAAGAATGACAGACACTCGCAGCTTAGCCGCTACCGGGATTAGGTAATACTCCTATGGTAGGTGCAGTCACTGCGCGGACCCTTCTTGAAGGTGGGGATAGCGATCGAACCCCCCCCCCCCCCTCCCAGAAGGAGGGAACCTCGGAGTTCCAGATCTCGCAGAACAACGCCCGAAGTTCTCTAACAAGCTCCATTCCGCTATCTTTAAACAGGGCTGGCGAAAGGCCATCGAAGCCCGGCGTTTGGTAACGTCCTAGGGCTTGGATTTCCTTACGGATCTCCGCCTTAGAAGGAGGATTTGTCGAAACAAACTACGGCACGTGTGCTGAAACAGCTTTGGGAGAGGCCGACGCTGTAGGCCAGTTGAGCTGTTATGAGGTGCTCCGCCCAGCGTACAACACGTCGCTGTAGACTGTGGATAAGCGAACCGTCAGCTTTACAGATCGTTTCGCTCACACCCAGTGGCTTCCCACAGGTGCCTCGGATGACATGAAGCAGCTGGCGGGAAATTGCCACAGCGGCAGCACGTTCCATTTCTGATGCTTTTTGAGACCACCAGACTTCTTAATCCATATGCGGACATGCGTTGGGTTCACGACTCGTTGTGAGCCGTGCTGTGTTACGCTCACTACCAGCCGGGATGGATTGATTTGCATCAAGAAGACGCAGAGACTCATGAAAAATCCGGGTGTCGTGTCACGACATGATGAGTCAGGCCACAACTCACTTTGTCAGCGGAATACAAAGTTTCCTAATTAAGGACCCGTGCTGGTTGGTGTTTTCTGGTGGCGTTGGTTTTAGTTTTTCAGCTAGAGCGTTTCAGAAAGTTGAGAAGCAAGTCAGATCAGACAGTATATCGCAGTCTAACCACTCCTGCACCGTACGTTTGACACGCCCACCGAAGCACATGGACAGCTGAGTGCAGACTAACACTTGGTGGGAGTCAAGGAGGATACTTCAGTAAGACCGGCACTATTAGGAAGAACCGGTAACTAGACCCTGAGACTTGGAGTAGAGAACCACATAAGGTCCCAATAAGTCAGGTGCGGTAACGATCTGGACGACAGTCGAATGCTGTCTACCACCAAAGCAACCGGTGGTGGAGGGGATTCGAACCTCGGGTCTCCGAGGTGGTAATCAAATGCTCTAACCCACTCGACCACCACCGGTCTTGTATGCAACCCCGTCATTTGTACCTAATTGCGACGTGGTCTATCTGGGTCCATTGCTGACTCGAAGAGAGCAGGCGCCACGTGGCATACCGGCAATTAGAACGTCTGAAGCTTGTACTGGCGAGAACCGGACGGTGATCTGAATACAGAACCCACAATTGTCCCCCGTTTTCTGAACGACAGGCATCGAGGCTAAAGGAGCCTCCCAAATGGATCTCGTTCGAAGACAGCCGACCGACTCTAGGATTCATGTCTCCAGCTAAAATCACGATATTACCCCGTTTTGCTTTACGTAGGAAATCGTGTAACTTTCGATAAAAGACGTCTTTGGTTACGCGTCTGGGCTGCAGTCCTAGAGGATTGAGTCGAGACGACAAATCAAGTGCGTCTATCAGGAAGGCGTTTTTTAATTTTCACAAACCACTAACTTGCACTGCACCCAACCTACTGTCATCTGGGATCCAGTCAAGTAGCGCAACTTGAACCCTCCCAGTGACATCTGTACCTGCTTCAGCAAGACCAGCAGCCGCAGCCTCGAGATCCTCAGACAGACTCAAGTCATCAGCATCGTCAACATCGTGTAGCGTTAATCAACAGGGAAAGCCCCACTGACCGCTGCCTTTTTCACCGTGTGGCACGCGGAAACAGAAAAAATGAATATACAGGATGGACAGGGAGTAGTCCTACAGGGATGAGAAGACGAAGGAATGCCCTGGTAGCCAACACACGGAATACACAGTATAACTGCACAAATGCACATTGATCAATCATTCTGATCCGATAGTAAGTGACAACACGATCGCCACTGTTCACGGTTCGCTGTCATATCCTTCAGTGTCTCCGGCCAGCTGGTTGAGGAAATTTTTGATCTCAACCACGAAGACGTGAGGCCCCTACCTTTCCCAAGTTCGCTGTACATTTTCTCATTCCTCGCTTTCACGTCATCTGTTGACCTCCACGTGGATTTTTCCACTCCCTAGGAGGAACGGAAAACAGGGCACCACGGTACGGTAGACGTTTGTTTGCCATACACAACACGTGCCCCAACCAACGAAGTCTACTAAGCTGGATACGCTGTGATAAAATATTCTATGATTTGGGACCCAGTACTCGATTTCTGGCCTTAGCGTTGCTTACTCGGTCATTCTACCCAATCTTAGCGATGCTACGCAGACATCGATGGTTTAAAACCTCACACCAACGAATATCTTCCGTATGCAGGCCCCAAATCTCGCAACTATACAACAAAAATGAACGCACTGCGGCACAGTACACCCGACCTTTCAACTTCATCGAAATATCAGGTCAGCGCCACAAGTGCTTCAGTCTAGCGTACGCCGCTCGAGCCTTCGATATACGCGTGCTCACCTCTACAACCGTACTCCCATCCGTCGTCACGCTGCTGCCGAGGTAGGTGAAGTGGTCGACAACTGCCAGCACCTCCCCATCGAGTATCAAGCTCGAAACCATTGACGTCTAGTCTTACAACATCACTTTACTCTATGAAGGCGTAAAGCGCATGCCGAATGAAGCTACAGCTCTTACGAGTCTGTCCAGTGCACAAACTCAAGTGAAACTTTTGCAGAAGGGTTGGATGGGGGCATCAGTCGAACAACCGAGCTGGAGTCGGATGCGAGTCTCGAATACAACACACGTCGATGGCAAGGGTGTCCAGCGTACAAGCTAAATACGCCTGTTGTCCTTCACGCATCATCGTTCTCACATTAAATGTGGCTAGTTTAAAAGAATGCCCGGGGAATAGAAGAACATCAACTGACGGAAGCGGATTCAGTGAGGACGTGAGAGAACAGGAACAGGACTTCCCTCAGAGATACCACCACAAGAACGGCCGACTGCAGTTCCTGAAGAATGTGACTATATGTGTGCTCGGGTGTGGGGTGTGGGATGAGGAAAATCAACGTGTGTGTAGAACATGAGGGCGTCAGTGCGAGTACGTCTTCGAAAGGCGTAACGAACTCTTTGTAAGGATCCCGTCATTTGCATTGTTGTCAACATCGTGGGCTATTGTACTACTCGATCGCCCAGTCCACAGTACGCATTTTATCAGTGGATGCACCTCTGGCCTTTGCGCAACCAAGAGTGTCCAGCTAGGTAGCAGCGTTGGTCCAGATGAGGCGGTGACGAATTGTGTGGTTCATTCACCTCATCCGGGAACTTATGGAGCCGGTGACTGACTGCTCAGTTCAGACGCCCTTCGGATGAGGCTAGACATCCTGGGTGCCCAGTACATCCCTCTGCCACAGATGCCGGTGAGCACGGTATTGTGCGTTTCATACGCCACTCATGGTTGGTTCGGAATCAGAATATAGCCATATCACTTAGATTGCCTATTAGTCAGTTAACCCGGCGGAGAGCGCCGAGCGTTCGCTTTCGTCTTCACACCCTTTTGAAAACACCTCCGCAACGAATTTGGCGTACAACTGAACGATAGGAACTTAAAACAATAAAAAATAATGGAGGAGCGTTATCCAGTTCGCTCTTTATCAGTGGTTTTTTATTACTTCTGCTACATCCATACTTCAGCCAGTGGTGCCACTGTGTTCACAATAAATTGCTTCATTCCTACTAAAGTAACGCTTTTTACGCTTCTGTCTCCATTTCACGTCCAACTGTCTTGGCCATCATGTGTTGCATGATGAGTTTTCATTAGGCTGCTTGCAGCTTATACTTTTCAATGTTATTATTTAATTCCTTCCCATTATATAATAATAGAACAGTATTTCGGGAAGGGCTTTTCGACCACTTAGAGACTGCCATGTGAGGAGTGACCGATGGCAAGATTTACACGCGGAACAAAAAGGTCTTACGTTTCCCATGACGACCTTTTGGCCATCATTTGTGAGCATTGTACGCTGGACTAGACTCCCTCTGTTGCAGCATTCCATGCAAGCGGGCACGTACTGAGGTTGCGAACAAGGAAGCGACCGCGAGTGTTTGTCAGCAACGACCGAACTAGGTTCAGAAAAAATTGTGCGCTAGTGGACAATTAGCGGCACTGCTCACGAATGTGGTTTTCATTTGGCGGGCGTTCTTTAATAAAATATCTGTTGAAACGAATGTTGTGTTGCATGTAGCTAACCGCCAAGTGAAACCTCTTGTCTGTTTTCATCTAGTCAACAAGATTTCTCTTAAAAGTTATGAAGAATTCGCTACTATCCAGCTGTTCATCCGGAATACAAATTTACGCTTTCTTACGGAATACTTGGTAATCGAAATGCGAATCATTGGTTTCTTATAGACGTAATCCCTATACTGATTTGTTAGCAGGTTTTTGAGGGCTGGCAACGAAGTTTATGGGAACTTCTTCGATTTGGTCGGCGGCATATTATGTTCTGAGTAAATTAAACAACCTTTTTCTCTTGGTATTGACCAAACGTTGTCATCGAGCTATCCCACAGATTTTGAATTCCATGCTTAGACGCTGTGGTATGAACTAGCGCGTCGACCTGACTGTGTCCGATTAGATCCAGCATCAGAAATCTAGTTTGTTTCCTTAATTTCTCACCTTACTGAAACTGGGTTTGACTTCGTTGTGGTACGAAATAAATGAAACTCTGTCCAGTCTGAATTCTCCGCTATGCACGGCTTTTGGCGGTGTCTTCGATGGATGTCATTTTTCCACCGTAACTCCTGTGTAATATCGATCGATCGATGTGCGTTTGTACAGTTAGACTGTGTATTCCGTGTGTTGGCTACTAGGGCGTTCTCCATTCTTGTTCAACTTCGTCATGGACGAAATAACGGAGAGTGCGCCGCAAAATCTTCAGGATGTAGGCGTCAAACTGAGAAATAGTGGAAAGCTGTGTGACATAGATTACTCGGACGACGTTGTCTGCTTGTTCGAATCCACGGAACAGGCTCAACGTGCACTAGATAGACTTGGGAGAGCTGTAGCTCCATTCGGCATGCGCTTTGCACCTTCAAAGTGCAAGGTGATATTACAAGACTGGACGTCAACGATTCCGAGCTTGATGCTCGATGGGGAGGTGCTGGCAGTTGTCGACCACTTCACCTACCTCGGCAGCAGCGTGACGACGGATGGGAGTACGGTTGTAGAGATGAGCACGCGTATATCGAAGGCTCGAGCGGCGTACGCTAGACTGAAGCACTTGTGGCGCTGACCTGATATTTCGATAAAGTTGAAAGGTCATGTGTACTGTGTCACGGTGCGTTCAGTTTTGTTGTATGGTTGCGAAACTTGGAGTCTGCGTGCTGAAGATATTCGTCGTCTTGAAGTTTTCGACCACCGATGTTTGCGTAGTATCGCTAAGATCGGGTGGAGTAGCCGAGTAAGTAATGATGAGGTCAGAAATAGAGTATTGGGTACTAATTCAGAGAACGTTTTGTCACAGCGTATCCAACTTAGTAGACTTCGTTGGTTGGGACATGTGTTACGTATGTTAAAGACACGTCTACCGTACCGTGTCCTATTCTCCGTTCCTCTTAGGGAGTGGAAAAGACCACGTGGAGGTCAACAGATGACGTGAAAGCGAGGAATGAGAAAATGTACAGCGAACTTGGGAAAGGTAGGGGCCTCACGTCTTCGTGGTTGGGGTCCAAAAGATCCGTCTACCAGTTGGCTGGAGACACTGAAGGATATGGCAGCAAACCGCGAACAGTGGCGATCGTGTTGTCACTTTCTATCGAATCAGAATGACTGATCGATGTGCGTTTGTACAGTTAGAGTGTGTATTCCGTGTGTTGGCTACTACGGCATTCTTTTCTTTTCCCACCCATATAGATCCATTCCCTGTCCATCTTGTATATTCATACTTTCTAATTCAACGTGCAACATGATGAGAAGAGCAGTGATCAGTGGGTCTTACCCTACTGTTTAACGCTGTACGATGATGATGATGATGTAACAAAAATAATAATTGGGATTCTGTTCCGTAAACTTGAAGTGCATGGGTAATGTTGTTTCAACTGAAACAGGAACTATGATTAAGGTTCAGTACTGTGGTCTGTTTAGAGGCAACGCTCAACGGAGGCCTTTGGTTCTCATTGTCGGTATCGCTTTACATCGAAAATGGATGAAATGAATGATGAAATTAGTCGGCTACTGGAGGAATACGACGACCTGGAATTCTCTGATGATGAAACTGGTTCTCAAGACCCAGTCAAGTTATATTTGCAGAAGTTTCAGAATAAGGTTGATTTTTCCATGAAATCCGGATGGCAGATGAAAGATAAGAGTGATCGCGCTACCACGGACCATGCTTTAGATCGTCGATCACGTGCTATTTTGTTTAAAATGATGAATCAAGAAATATTTTCCGAAATCAACGGTTGTATCAGCACAGGTAAGAACATCATGTAATGCACTGACTTTTCATAGGAAAGGAAGCTAACATCTATCATGTAATTGATAAAGACAACACGGATCTAGCCATCAAGGTCTACATGACATCTATCATGCCCTTCAAGTGTCGCGACAAATATGTGAAGGGTGATTTCAGAATGAGGCATGGTTATTCTAAGGCCACTTCATGGAAATTAGTAAGCAAGTGGACAGAAAAAGAGTACCGAAACTTGATCCGGATTAATCAGTCTGGTCTTATTCCGTGCCCTACTCCGTTGCGCCTCAAAGGAGTCGTTCTGTTGATGTCCTTTGTCGGAAAAAATGGCATTCCTGCTCCCAAACTGAAGGATGCCTGTTTCATCGCGCCGGATGATGATCATCCTGCTGTGGAATGGCCCAGGCTTTATGCCCAGGTGGTTAACGATGTGCGAACGTTGTATCAGAAATGCAGGTTGGTCCATGCTGATCTCAGTGAATACAACCTGTTATATATGGATGATAAAGTATGGATGATAGATGTGTCACAGGTATGTGGCTTTTCGTTATCCAATGCTAACTTTCCAAATGGATTATTTTTAACCAAACAAGCCAAGCAGTCACTCAACACAGTCTTGCTTTAAAATCCAATGATCTGTCGTTTTCCTAAGTGCGTTTCACATGAGAGTCCACAAAGAGTTGAGGCACCTAATATGAGTGAATTCTTAGCATTGAAGGAAAGAGCAAAATACCTGATAGGATGTGGATGCTTACGAAATCCGGCGGACGATAAGAGCCTAGGGTTTAAGCCTTTTGACGTACAACTGAACGACGGTAGCTGAAATCAATAAAAGGGAGAGTTTAGAAAAGCGATTGTAACGAAGCTAGGGTAAACACAAAATAACACCTGAGCACGACTTTAAAAAAAGCGGGGAAATAGAAGACAACACCGTGTGCTTTTGGTGTCTTGTTATCACCAAAGGCTGCTTGGTATAAATGTTGTTATCGTCTGCCCATATTAGAACTAGGTAACGAGACAGCATATTTTTATAAACTGTTATGGTAGGGTAATGGTCACTTTGAATCGTCCCATATTATGTTAGACTTCCAGTCAATAGTTCGTTGTGTTCTCCGGCTATTGCCATTTCATGAATATGATTTCTTCAAATCCTAAGACTGTGGCCGTCCTGAATTAGTATGCACCATATCGTCTCAGTAGTAAGGGTGACCGCGCGTACATCCAAAGCTCGAGCGGCGTACGCTAGACTGAAGCACTTGTGGCGCTGACCTGATATTTCGATGAAGTTGAAAGGTCGGGTGTACTGTGCCGCAGTGCGTTCATTTTTGTTGTATAGTTGCGAGATTTGGGGCCTGCATACGGAAGATATTCGTTGGTGTGAGGTTTTAAACCATCGATGTCTGCGTAGCATCGCTAAGATTGGGTAGAATGACCGAGTAAGCAACGCTAAGGCCAGAAATCGAGTACTGGGTCCCAAATCATAGAATATTTTATCACAGCGTATCCAGCTTAGTAGACTTCGTTGGTTGGGGCACGTGTTGTGTATGGCAAACAAACGTCTACCGTACCGTGGTGCCCTGTTTTCCGTTCCTCCTAGGGAGTGGAAAAATCCACGTGGAGGTCAACAGATGACGTGAAAGCGAGGAATGAGAAAATGTACAGCGAACTTGGGAAAGGTAGGGGCCTCACGTCTTCGTGGTTGAGATCAAAAATTTCCTCAACCAGCTGGCCGGAGACACTGAAGGATATGACAGCGAACCGTGAACAGTGGCGATCGTGTTGTCACTTACTATCGGATCAGAATGATTGATCAATGTGCATTTGTGCAGTTATACTGTGTATTCCGTGTGTTGGCTACCAGGGCATTCCTTCGTCTTCTCATCCCTGTAGGACTACTCCCTGTCCATCCTGTATATTCATTTTTTCTGTTTCCGCGTGCCACACGGTGAAAAAGGCAGCGGTCAATGGGGCTTTCCCTGCTGATTAACGCTGTACGATGGTAATGATGTCTTAGTGATTGAAAGCCCACTAGCGCGCTGATGACTCGGGCGCGAAAGTGCATGTGTGAGAAATTTATGTAATTTATTCAAAGTATCCGATTCAGTTGCGGTCATTTTTCTTTGTTGATTTAACCTGTTTGTGTATGCTGAAACATTGTCGTATCGTTGCCATCTTTTCCAGTCAGTCGAACACGAATCTCCTCAAGCACTAGATTATCTTCGTTCCGATTGCTATAACGTGAACACATTCTTCCGCAAGCAGGGTGTAACAACGTTGACATTACGCGAATTTTTCGAATGGGTGGTTAATCCCAGTTTACCTGCTCCGGATGATCCAGCTTCACATGTCTATTTGCAGCAGCTTCTCCAAGCTGCGCAAGAACGTGGATTCCATGAGACGATCGAGGTGGAAGACTCTGCATTCCGTTATGTACATATACCTCGAAACTTGCAGGCTTCCTATCCATTTGTGCGAGATTTTCTAAGACTTCAAATAGGAAAGTTGACCCCATCGGAAGTTTATTACGCTGCAGTAAGCGGTATGAAACAGGACTTATCTGGAGCTCAAACTGAATCAGATCTCCTCAAGGTGGATGCTTTGAACGAGGAAGAACACTCCAGGTTGTCCGCGTCAGAAAACGAAGATGCTAACGAGAATTCAGAAAATGAATCTGGGCAGAATAACCAGCCAACAAGGACCTCTCAGGCTCGACCACGAAATGAGTCACCTGCAAGTCGTAAACTGCGAAAGAAGACAGTCAAAGAGCACCAAGCCGAACGGCGAAAAACAAAAATACCTAAACATGTAAAACGTCATCGGACAAAGAAGTGATTTTGGTGTGAGAAATTGGTTTGTACATACTGTTGACTTTGGAAGTCGAGTTCATTTCTTAATAGTGTAATGAGTGGGGTGTGAGCAGATATAGTGGTGTTCGAATAATGTAAGTGTAGGGTCCCTGTGATGCACTAACTGAGCCTTTGTGCTCTTGGCGTTTTCCGTAGTTTTGTATCTCGCTGATCAAACACAAGCAACCCCCTTGCCCCGCTGAGGAACACAATCTTGCATACTACAACAGCATAACGAACACTGAGTTTTGCGACTCTTACAATCGGACTAATGAAGCCAGGTAAATGTGTCTTGTCAATTCAGACCGCTGGGCAAGTACATTTTCACCTTGGAAACGCATACTTCTGATGGAATTTTATTCACCTAATGTGTAACACCTACTCAAAAAAGGTCCTGAGCTGTCACGTAGATGTTGTCGCAGCTGTACTCAGATTGTGTTCAGTGTAACTGAATAATCGATAGCATTTTTCTTGCTAAAAATAGGACAAACTGTAACCGAGCAGTGCCGCTACACTTGAAAATCGGTGACTTGTGAGTCGTCCATCATTGAGTACGAAGTTGTATATCCACTGCCTGAGCATCTCCAATGAGATGCTTGAATTCAGGCAACTAATAGCAAGCATAAAACCACATCATAACGATCACTAAAACATGGCTTGCTTCAGAAAACCATGTTGATAAAATCAAGATAAGTGCGTACAACGGGATCCGAAAGGATTATCAGAGAGGTAAAGCCAAAGGTGTGGTTTCATATTTTTTCATTTCGTTGTGGATTTCTTTTTCTGACCTCCTTTGATCTAATCCGGGTTTTATCATTTCAGAGACTGTAAGATGGTGTCACATACCGGCGGCCGCATACTGATCTAGAGAAACGAATAACAGCTAGGAGGAATGAGGACTAGATGCCCTTTCATCCATCTTCTTTTGCTAACGGATTTGAACGCACGCAGCGCTAATTGAACCGGTAGCAGCACTGAAAGTACCTTCGTCCAAGCAGTGTTAGGCAGTTTCTGAGCTCTCTTGGATTCAGCACGTAACTGATATTGTGCATCATCCCAGTGTATCGGCGAATGAACAGAAACAACCGTACCAGTAATATTACTCGTGAATGGCGAACTTCTACCTCGGGTTTACTGTTTTTAGATTGACGTAAGAGAGCCGGTAGAATAAAGAGACACCGTCTCACGATGGTCTTCTATGAACCTGGCGGTTAGATCTTTGTGACATTTGCATGGTGTTCTTTGATCTGATCTTTTAGTGACTGTCCCTGAAGTTTGGCTCGTAGCTGCATGACCTTGACTAACGTTTTTGATTGCGTCTTGCTAAAGTGGCTTCGCCGGATGCGCCAGCCTGTTCATTGAGTTTGCAGGGTGGTGCAGTTGAAAGTTATATCGATCGAAGAATGGTGGGAAGCAAGGAAAGTGGCGCCTTCGTCCATCTATAAGAGATTCAATGAGTCTCAGTTCACTTTGAACATAGTGACACTTGCGAGGAACTGTCATGAGCTTCATTTCCCGCTGATGAAATACCATGAAGGACGTGAAACTCGACGTCCAGTTTCTCATTAAGGTACCGCACTAGGTTTTTTGATTGCGAGCAAAGCCGAAAGTTTGTGTAATCATTCTATGTTGTTGCTGGAGGAGCTGTAGTAGTTCAGCTGAGGGAAAATAGACACGATCAACAGTTTTAACCTCACTCGCCTAGTCGATAGTGGTCTCAAGATCGACTCGAATGACTCAGCGTTACGTATCGGGTCTTCCCTCACCATCCGATCGAAGGTAGTTCCGCTCGGGAGTTTGGCCGCGGCACATGATTGCCGTACGTCTGCTAGGCTCAGATCAGTGCGCACGAAAACGACTATTTCAGGTACAACGAGACTGCCTTCACGACAAAACTGCACCTTGGCGTGGTGTGATGGCTTGCGTGCCTCCATGACCCAAGGAGCTATGTAGGACGGTTTCCCTAAGCCGGAGGTGCAATCATGCATGACAGGTCAATGGGTGGAGGCCAGACAAAGTCCAGTCTCAGAACCAGTTGATGGGCAACATCTGGTTTTAACCACTATGCCCCTGGAGAGGACACTCCAACGAATAAACACGGAGAGAAACAGTTTACCGGTTAAAAAACCCCCTAGATGGACGTAGGAGTGTAGTATCTTGGGTTTCTCTCGATGGTGGGAGAAGTCATCGCACTTTAGTGGGCAGCTATCGCCCGCCTAAGCTGGGCAGCCTCCGACCCAAAGGATACTGCCCCGTCCACGTTCCGCTTGCTCCATTGGGTGCACGGGACTAGGGACTGAATCCGAAAAGCGGATTGATAACAGAGGACCAGCAAAGATAAGACCGGATACGTGCAACAATCAGGTCTCACGTGACAAACCAGAAGAAGTTCCTTCACAGGTTGTTCGGGCACGTTCCCGTGCTGGATTACCGCCCCACTGTCTTGTGGGCCAGGCTTTTGAGTCAAAGGCTGCGGTTAGGGTTCCCAAAGAAAAACCTTTTCTGCGGTGTGGGCAGCCGTGAAGTACGATGTGCCCAGAAACCTCCAGCATCTTTCCTGCAAAAGACCTCACCAATTTCCGTCCTTTCATTTACGATCGATGCAAAACGCCACGAGTAATCGCGGCTGTAATGAAAGCAGTAGTTCAGGAGTTGGTTATAAACCGAATACACTTCTTAAGCGTAAATGTTCACTTCACCTGACTGCCGTTAACGTCCGCGCACTATGTCAGATAGGACAACAAGCTGCCCTCTCCAAAACTGTTGACACCTTCAAAGTAGATGTATGCTGTCTCCAAAACACATACGAGACCCAACTTCTGTGCTCACCCTTCGCACTCCGGATGCAACCTCAGTCTCTCACTTCACTCTTCGTGTGTCGGGTGATTCGGTGTCTAGCGCTCGTGGTCAGGTTGGCATTGGGATTGTTTTGAACAAGAAAGCTGAGCGTGCACTGCTGGACTGGATTCCAGTGAGCATTCGTTTGTGTGCAGTTCGATTGGACGGTTCTGTGCATGGGAACAACAAAAAACTGAAGCGCCGATGTTTGTTCGTCGTGTCTGTGTATGCGCCGACTGACTTCAAATCCTCTGATACCAAGGACGAATTCTTGAAAAGGTACCAAGCCGCTGGACTGGATGGGTCGTATCCATCTCTTTTCAAGGATGGAGGTGAAGCTTTAACTTCAGAGTTAACAAAACTCCTCCGCGTAACCTGGGATAGTGAGCGGATTCCAAGGGAATGATGCGAATCTGTGATCGTGCCAGTTTACAAGAAAGGCGACAGGTCCTCTTTTGAAAAGCACAGGGGAATTAGCTTGGTAAGTTTCACGTCCAAACTGGTCTCCGGGCTTATTTTTCACGGACTATCCAGCGTCCGCGAAATATGCACGCGTGAGTCAAGCCGGTTTCAGACCCGGTCGTGGTTGTATTGACCACATCTTTACTCTTCGGCGAATCTTAGATCACAAACACATCTTCCGTAGGCCGGCGGTCTCTATCTTTCTTGATCTGGAAGCGGCGTTCGATTCAGTCGACCGAATAGTTCTCTGGCATTGTTTCTCATTGAAGGGTGTGCCGGAGAAGTTTATTTCTCTTTTCCAAAGCTTGTATGTGAACAGCCGAAGCCGAACTCGTGCTTACGGCGATCGTCCACCCTAGTTCGGTGCGGAAAGTGGTGTTCATCAAGATTGCCCTTTTTCACCCGTCCTCCTCAATTTTGTGATTGAATTAATTCTCGAGATAGCCCTATCTTCGCGTGAGAATAGCGGTGTCAATCTTTGCTCAGGCAATAAACTGTCTTCTGAGTTAAGATCCAGGTAAGTTGCAAGCTTTAATATCAGTATAGACATGCTTGGGTTGCGTTTTGCACCCTCAAAGTGTAAAATGCTGTTGCAGAACTGGGTTGGCTCAACGCCAAACCTCTTGGCAGTTACATCTCACTGGGTGGACAGATATCGGATGAAGTGTCATCACGTATACAGAGGGCGCGTTAGGCTTTTGCCAACCTCCGTCATCTGTGGCGTTGGCGTGACATCCGATTGTCTGTTGAGAGTAGAGTATACAATGCGGCAGTTAGGTCCGTTCTTTTATACGGCTCAGAAACTTGGCCGTTGAGGGTAGAAGATAGGCGAAGACTGTCGGTGTTCGAGCACTGATGTCTCCGTAACACTGCCCGAGTATGGTTGGAACACTGTATCAGAAATGTTGAGGTTCGGCATAAGGTGTTTGGAACCATAGATCAATCTCAGGATCAAGTACTGAATCTAAACAGGTTAAGGTGATTGGGACATGTGTTACGCATGCCCACGGATAGACTTTCTCGACATACGCTGTCTTCTGTCCCTAACCACACCTCTTTGTCCCATCTACCCACTTATAATGCTCCCACTGATAACACGGTCGATACTCGCAACGATTCACTGTCACATAGTGCCGGGAATAATCCTCTGTCTGATAACTCACATTTTCTCAAGCCTCGTCAACCTCTGAATCTCGGCTCCTTCAACGTGCGTAAACTCATGCAGGCCGGTCAGCAGGCGTGCCTAAACTTCACAGTAGATTCTCTGAAGATTAATGTATGCTATGTAAGTGAAACGCGTATACAGGATTCGAGTAGTGTAATTCAACTAACTGCTCCTGGTAACTCATCGAGGTATTTCCTGCGCACTTCAGGAGACGAGGTAGCTAAAGCGGTGGGTCAACGTGGTGTAGGAATAGTCTTGACTGACAAGGCTGAAGCTGCCCTGTTAGACTGGATCCCGATTAACAGTCGTTTATGTGCTCTGTGACTTCAGGGGTCAGTTGGCGTTCGAAAAAATAGTTGTGTTAAGCGCAATTTGTTCGTGATCTCGGCGTACGCCCCAACGGACTGCAGCTCAGACTTGCAGAAAGATGAGTTCTATGATGAACTCGCCACCCTCGTTCGCAGCAGTAAGGGTTCTGGCATTGTAGTGCTAACTGGTGACTTCAGTGCACAAGTTGGCAAACTCAGTATGTCAGAAGCCCGTTTAGATGGGCGTTGTGCTTTACCTGCTGAGCGTACAGATAACGGGGATAGACTTATCCAGTTTTGTGCAGACAATCGATTGTTCTTGTCTAGCACAAATTTCCGACACAGTTCGCGTCGCACAGCGACATGGCGCTCTAACTATAGAGGCACTCTAAGCCAGATTGATCATATCGCCGTAAGCTAGCGGCGGCGCTCGTTTGTTCAGGACTGCAGATCTTACTGGTCCACGTACGTAGAGTCGGAACATGCATTAGTTTTAATGCGATTATCTCTCCAGCTCCATGGTCATCGTCGCAAACCCGATTAACCGTGCGACGTTTGTGTGATCCAGAAGTACGCACTTTTTATGAGCAGAAGTTAGAACATGAGCTAGGATCTACGACGAACAGTAATGTAGATGAGCATTGGGTGCATATCAAACAAGCGATGCACTTTGCAGCAGGTTTTGCCTGTGGTCCTGGATCCGTTGTCCATCAAAGACAGTAGATTTCGCAAGAGTCGCTGAGTATAATGGAGCAAAAGCATCAGCTCTCCAACCGTTAGGAGATGAATAAGATGCGGAGAAAGCTGCAAAGACAAGTTACGAAAAGCCTTAAGAAGGATCGCAAAAATTGGTGGGTTGAAGTAGCCGAAGAAATGGAAGTGGCAGCTGCTTCAGGTAACAGTCAAAGACTGTTCAAACTTATTTGTGACACCGGTGGACGGCGCACCCAGGTCAGTGAAACGATTTGCGATAGGAATGGAGAACCTATCCATAACAAACAGCAAAGGCTGGACCTTTGGGCCGAATACTTCAAGGATCAGTTTAGCTGGCCGCACGCTAGTGTAATTACTTGTGACAATAACTGCGATTCCTTGGGTGGTATCACTTGAGCCCCCGTCGGAAGTAGAAGTGGAGTCATCCATTCGATCACTGAGGCGAGGAATTCCGCCCAGGTCGAGGATGCATCGACCAAATTTTACTCTTCGCCAACTACTTGAAACGCGTTACACGCACCGCCGACCGACAAAAGCAGTTTTCTTAGACTTGAAATACGCCTTCGATTCAGTTGATCGAACAGCGCTTTTCAGTGTTCTTCATCGAAAGTTCGTGAACCTATTGAGATTATTGTATTATCATACTTCAGGCCGCATAAGCGTTTACGGCCAACTATCAGTCGGTTCGAAATGACCGGCGGTGTTCGACAGGGATGTCCAATTTCTCCGTTATTGTTCAACTTCGTCGTGGACGAGATAATGGAGAATGAATTGCAAAGTCTCCAAGATCTGGGCGTCAAACAAGGAAATAGTGGAAAGCTGTGTGACATAGATTACTCGGACGACGTTGTCTGCTTGTTCGAATCCACGGAACAGGCTCAACGTGCACTAGATAGACTTGGGAGAGCTGTAGCTCCATTTGGCATGCGCTTTGCACCTTCAAAGTGCAAGGTGATGTTACAAGACTGGACGTCAACGATTCCGAGCTTGATGCTCGATGGGGAGGTGCTGGCAGTTGTCGACCACTTCACCTACCTCGGCAGCAGCGTGACGACGGATGGGAGCACAGTAGTAGAGGTGAGTACGCGGATATCCAAAGCTCGAGCGGCGTACGCTGGACTGAAGCACTTGTGGCGCCGATCCGATATTTCACTGAAGTTGAAAGGTCGGGTGTACTGTGCCGCAGTGCGTTCAGTTTTGTTGTATGATTGCGAGACTTGGAGTCTGCGTGCTGAAGATATTCGTCGTCTTGAAGTTTTCGACCACCGATGTTTGCGTAGTATCGCTAAGATCGGGTGGAGTAGCCGAGTAAGTAATGATGAGGTCAGAAATAGAGTATTGGGTACTAATTCAGAGAACGTTTTGTCACAGCGTATCCAACTTAGTAGACTTCGTTGGTTGGGACATGTGTTACGTATGTTAAAGACACGTCTACCGTACCGTGTCCTATTCTCCGTTCCTCTTAGGGAGTGGAAAAGACCACGTGGAGGTCAACAGATGACGTGAAAGCGAGGAATGAGAAAATGTACAGCGAACTTGGGAAAGGTAGGGGCCTCACGTCTTCGTGGTTGGGGTCCAAAAGATCCGTCTACCAGTTGGCTGGAGACACTGAAGGATATGGCAGCAAACCGCGAACAGTGGCGATCGTGTTGTCACTTTCTATCGAATCAGAATGACTGATCGATGTGCGTTTGTACAGTTAGAGTGTGTATTCCGTGTGTTGGCTACTACGGCATTCTTTTCTTTTCCCACCCATATAGATCCATTCCCTGTCCATCTTGTATATTCATACTTTCTAATTCAACGTGCAACATGATGAGAAGAGCAGTGATCAGTGGGTCTTACCCTACTGTTTAACGCTGTACGATGATGATGATGATGCTATTCTATGAGACAGGTGGTGATTGGAAGGTAGGTCGAGCTGATCCTTCCATGCCATGGCAAATAGGTATGAAAGCCTTGATCAGTGGACCTGGCCGAATAGGACGTGTTAGACATCCAAGTTGGGGTCCACATAATCCGTCTAATAAATGGTTGCAGACATTTAGTGATATGGCTAGCGGTCGCGGTCAGTGGCGAAGTTGTATTCGGACTCTTTCTTTGTGTTCGTGATTTCCACCTAATACTTGAATTTTTTTGTTTTTCACTTTATGCTTCTGTTCTTTTCGCCCGTTACTGGCCGATGGTGGAAAGTAGTAACCGAAACCGGGGCACTGATGTGCGAGGTTAATGGTTGAATAAACTGAAACTAAACTGCCAGCGAGACTGCACCTTGGCTGGGTGTGATGACTTGCGTGCCTCCATGACCCAAGGAGCTATGCAGGAGGGTTCCCTAAGCCGGAGGTGCAGTCATGCATGACAGTTCAATGGGTAAAGGCCAGACGAAATACATTCTATGAACCAGGATTTGGGCAAAACGGTGTCAGAAACCGTCGCACTTTATTGGGCAACTACCGCCCACCTAAGCTGGGCAATCCCCCGCACAAAGGATGCTGCTCCGTTCGCGTCCCGTTTTCTCCGTTGGACATACTGGACATAAGAGCGAAACCAAAAAGCAGATCGATAATTCAGCACCAGCGAAAACAAGACAGTGCGCGCATCAATAAGGTCTCACGTGACAGACCGAAAGAAGTTCCTCCACGGGTTCTTCCCACCCACCTAAATTCAGTCGGTGCCAAACAAAACATGATGCAATTTTGGAAGAAGGGGTAAATGGAGTCCGATTCCATGATTCGGTCGGGGGCGCAATACTGCCAGTTTGCCCAGGCCAAAGTCGGCGATTTTCTTAGGGGTCCACAACCTGAGGCTTTAGCCATCCAAAGCTTAACCTGCAAGGCAGCGGGACGAACCGTGAGGTTCGTAACGTACTGGGGGCCGGTGACTGGTCGCTCACTTCACACACCCTTCGGATGAGGCCAAACTCCCAGGATGCCCAGTACGCCCTCCACCATAGATGCCGGTGAGAATAGTCCTGTGCGCTTCGTACACCGTTTGCGGTTAGTTTGGACTTACGGTTTAACCAGAACCCCCAAGACTTCCTCAGCAGAGACTGTTTGAGACATGCGGTCACCGGGAAGCTTTTTAAGAGGCATTCAGTGCGAGTAGCCATCTCGGAGCCTGAGACATCCTTCCCCACTTATATCGAGGCATTTGGAAGCAAGGATAAGGGTGTCCAGTCTCTGACGTAGAAGAAAGGTACGGAATGCCTAATGAGTGTAAGGACTGTTAGACTTCCTGGGATTTAGGGGGTTCCTTCGCTCAGTGGTTAAATACATTAGATGATATGGCTAGATGTCGCGATCAGCGTTGTCCCTGTGTTCACAAACTTTCTTTGTCAACTCGATTGTACCATTTGTAATTCTCTTCTGACTCTATTGCCGATCTCGGTTCTGACAAATTAATCCTCTTCCTACTCTTTTCATACCCCCGTTTTTCGTGTTGATTATGTTCGATTGAGGCTCCCAATGATAGATAGTAACCGATGCTGCCGCACCCCGTGCATGGTCAGTGGTTATCCGAACTAATTGGTTCAGGTGAGATTTATTACAACTGTTATCACTCGAAATTGCACATTTCAATGCACAAATATTTCTCGGGTTAACAAGTATTTGAAATCTGACGAATTTGTATGCATCACAATGCACAGCCTCAGAAGAAGTAAATCTGCGTGCATCTAATTGTACAGGTAGCAGTCGTCTTACTTTTCTGTCAAAA
Source organism: Fasciola hepatica (assembly GCA_948099385.1). Taxonomy (NCBI): domain Eukaryota; kingdom Metazoa; phylum Platyhelminthes; class Trematoda; order Plagiorchiida; family Fasciolidae; genus Fasciola; species Fasciola hepatica. Next base: position 1,744,457 of record CANUEZ040000060.1, on the reverse strand, counting down.
CCGCGTGTAGCAATGATGCCCAACATTTGAATCATCTCAATGAGTCAAGACCTTTATAGTTCTTCAACTTGTAGCTAGATGAACTCAAACTACCGCACGCACAATAACGCAGTCACCATACTCGGGAAGTTTCGGATGAGTTCGCACTAAACGTAGTCGAAGACTCAGATTCACATGAATCCAGTGATGAGGGCGAGAGGGTAGTGGTGCCTCCGATACCTGCACTGTTCTGTTCTGTTCTGACAACCATTAACCATGCACTGGATAGGGTGGCTTTGGTTGCTATCTCGTAGAGGCAGCCTCAAAAGAAACAATGAAGGAGGAAAGAGTATGAAAGGAGTAAGAAGAGAACTGCATTAATGGAATTAAATCGTTGGAGAAAGTTTGTGAATGCAAGAGCGCCACTGATTGCGGCATCTAGCCATATCCCCCAACGTATCTAACCATTGAGTGGGAGGGTCTCTTGGACCCCACCCAGGAAGTCTAACACACCCTACATGGCCAAGTCCACTAGCCAGGCTTTTCATATCTTTCTTCCACGTCATGGACTGACCACCCTTACTCATCTTCCAACCGGTACTCGCCTCAGCAAACAGCACGCCGAGAGATCCTGTCTGGGGACATGCGTAACACATGTCCTAACCATCTTAGCCTGGTGGGCTTAGATGTTTCATCTGGTGATTTGATCCTTGAGCCTAAGTCTTTCCGTCGAACCTCAGCATTTCTCACACAATGTTCCTATCAGATTCGAGCAATAGTACGAAGACATCGGTGTTCAAATACCGACAATCTTCGTATGTCCTCCACCAGCAGTGGCCATGTCTCCGAAACATACAGAAGCACGGGCCTGACTACTGCAGCGGACACTCGACCTTTGATAGGTAAGCGGATGTCATTTCGACACCACAGAGGACTCAAGTTGGCAAATGCCAAGTGAGCCTTCTGTATACGCACAGACATTTCATCCGATATCCGACTTCCGGGTGAGATGCAGCTCCCCAGATAAAAGAACTTGTCTATCTCGTCTATAATCTCCCCAGACACTGAAAGGTTTGGCGTTGGACCAACCCAGTCTTGCAACAGCGTGTTGAACCGAAGGTGCAAAACGCATACCGAACATCGCTACGCGATCCGTCAAGCTATCCAGAAAGGCTTTCAACTTACCTGGATCTTCACTTAGAAGAACTGTGTCGTTCGCATATTCAAGGTCTGATACCTTTCCACCCGGGAGAAGTTCAATGCCGCTGTTCTCACCTGACAAAAGTGCGGTCTCTAGGACCATATCAATCACAAAGTTAAAGAGAAAAGAAGAGAGAGGGCAATCATAACGTACATTACTTCTCATGGTGAACTCGGGTGGATCATTACTGTAAGCCCGAACTCAGCTTCGGCTAATAACGTAAAGGGATTTCACGATGCGAATGAATTTCTCTGGTACACCTCTCAGCAAGAAGCATCGCCAGAGAACTGTTCGGTTGGCTGAGTAGAAGGCCACTTCAAGATCAAGAAAAACGGAGATAGTGGGCCTACGGAAGGTGTGTCTATGTTTTAAAATTTGTCGAAGAGTGGAAATATGATCAATACAACCTCGTTCAGGTCTAAACCCAGCTTGATTCTCGCGCAAGCATTGTTCGCGAGCGTTAGATAAGCGGTGGATAATAATACCAGCGAACAGTTTGGATGCGATACTAACCAAACTTCCATATTTCTCTCCGTCTCGTCTTGGCTTCTGACTTGAGCATTGAAATGACCAGCAATAACCATGATGTCCGTAGAGCGCACGCTGCGGAGCAGTTGAGACATCCTGGTAGAAACGGCAAACAGGCATCGGCACTTTAGTCTAGCTAGGGCAGCCTTTTGCTCTGTTTGGCAAAGTATGCGGACGTTGTAAGCAGCTAATTGAAAAGGATGCTTAGGTCGAAGAATGGATTCTCTTTCTTCCCCTGTCTTTAATTCGCTACCCTTTCCGAGAGCTACAAGTTCACAGTCATGACTGATTGTGGCTACTTGTATCCATTTAGAATTGGAACGTAAAAGATGAAGAGCAGAAAGATAAGGAATGTTTCCCGATTGACCACTGCAGATTTCTGGGCACATCATACTTCACGGCTTCCCACACCGCAGAAAAGGTTTTTCTTTGGGAACCCTAACCGCAGCCTTTGACTCAAAAACCTGGCCCACAAGGCAGTGGGGCGGTAATCCAGCACGGGAACGTGCCTGTGAGACTACAAGGGTCAGTCGACGTTCGAAAGGATAGTTGTGTTAAACGCAATTTGTTCGTGATCTCGGCGTACGCCCCAACGGACTGCAGCTCAGACTTGCAGAAAGATGAGTTCTATGATGAACTCGCCACCCTCGTTCGCAGCAGTAAGGGTTCTGGCATTGTAGTGCTAACTGGTGACTTCAGTGCACAAGTTGGCAAACTCAGTATGTCAGAAGCCCGTTTAGATGGGCGTTGTGCTTTACCTGCTGAGCGTACAGATAACGGGGATAGACTTATCCAGTTTTGTGCAGACAATCGATTGTTCTTGTCTAGCACAAATTTCCGACACAGTTCGCGTCGCACAGCGACATGGCGCTCTAACTATAGAGGCACTCTAAGCCAGATTGATCATATCGCCGTAAGCTAGCGGCGGCGCTCGTTTGTTCAGGACTGCAGATCTTACTGGTCCACGTACGTAGAGTCGGAACATGCATTAGTTTTAATGCGATTATCTCTCCAGCTCCATGGTCATCGTCGCAAACCCGATTAACCGTGCGACGTTTGTGTGATCCAGAAGTACGCACTTTTTATGAGCAGAAGTTAGAACATGAGCTAGGATCTACGACGAACAGTAATGTAGATGAGCATTGGGTGCATATCAAACAAGCGATGCACTTTGCAGCAGGTTTTGCCTGTGGTCCTGGATCCGTTGTCCATCAAAGACAGTAGATTTCGCAAGAGTCGCTGAGTATAATGGAGCAAAAGCGTCGGCTTTCGAACCGTAGGGAGATGAATGAGATGCGGAGAAAGCTGCAAAGACAAGTTACGCGAAGCCTTAAGAAGGATCGCAAAAATTGGTGGGTTGAAGTAGCCGAAGAAATGGAAGTGGCAGCTGTTTCAGGTAACAGTCAAAGACTGTTCAAACTTATTCGTGACACCGGTGGACGGCGAACTCAGGTCAGTGAAACGATTTGCAATAGGAATGGAGAGCCCATCCATAACAAACAGCAAAGGCTTGACCGATGGGCCGAGTACTTCAAGGAACAGTTTAGCTGGCCGCACGCTAGTGTAGTTACTCCCGTGTCAACAACTGTGACTTCTTGGGTGGTATCACTCGAGCCCCCATCGGAAGTAGAAGTAGAGTCATGCATTCGATCAATACAGCCAGGGAAGGCAGCAGTTCCCGACGAACTTCCTCCAGTTCTTTTCAAACTGGGTGGTGAGGCGTTGGTAAAATCACTAACCGCCTTGCTCCGTGACATTTGGAAGGAGGAGCGTATTCCGTTAATATGGAGCGAGTCATTGATTGTTCCCATCTTCAAGAAGGGAATACGCAACGACTGTAGTAATCCTCGTGGGATTAGCTTAATCCCGATCGTCACTAAAGTATTAGCTTCGATTTTGCTGCACCGTCTTACACCGGCTCGCGAGAGGAATGTTCGCGAACAGCAGGCTGGATTCCGCCCAGGTCGAGGATGCATTGACCAGATTTTTACTCTTCGCCGACTACTTAAAACGCGTCACACGCACCGCTGACCAACAATAATGCTTTTCTTAGACCTGAAAGGTGCCTTCGATTCAGTTGATCGAACATCGCTTTTCAGTACTCTTCATCGAAAAGGTATGCCCCAGAAGTTCGTGAACCTAATGAGATCATTGTATTCTCATACTTCTGGCCGCGTAAGGGTTTACGGTGAACTGTCCGGTCGGTTCGAAACGACCAGTGGTGTTCGGCAGGGATGCCCTTTGTCTCCATTCCTTTTTAACTTCGTCATGGACGAAATAATGGAGAGTGCGTTGCAAAATCTTCAGGATGTAGGGGTCGAACTAGGAGATAGTGAAAAGCTATGTGACCTAGATTACGCGGACGACGTTGTCTGCTTGTTCGAATCCACGGAACAGGCTCAGCGTGCACTAGATAATCTCGCAAGAGCTGTAGCTCCATTCGGCATGCGCTTTGCACCTTCAAAGTGCAAGGTGATGTTACAAGACTGGACGTCAACGATTCCGAGCTTGATGCTCGATGGGGAGGTGCTGGCAGTTGTCGACCACTTCACCTACCTCGGTAGCTGCGTGACGACGGATGGGAGCACAGTAGTAGAGGTGAGTACGCGGATATCCAAAGCTCGAGCGGCGTACGCTGGACTGAAGCACTTGTGGCGCCGATCCGATATTTCACTGAAGTTGAAAGGTCATGTGTACTGTGCCGCAGTGCGTTCAGTTTTGTTGTATGATTGCGAAACTTGGAGTCTGCGTGCTGAAGATATTCGTCGTCTTGAAGTTTTCGACCACCGATGTTTGCGTAGTATCGCTAATATCGGGTGGAGTAGCCGAGTAAGCAACGATGAGGTAAGAAAGCGAGTATTGGGTACTAATTCAGAGAACGTTTTGTCACAGCGTATCCAACTTAGTAGACTTCGTTGGTTGGGACATGTGTTACGTATGTTAAAGACACGTCTACCGTACCGTGTCCTATTCTCCGTTCCTCTTAGGGAGTGGAAAAGACCACGTGGAGGTCAACAGATGACGTGAAAGCGAGGAATGAGAAAATGTACAGCGAACTTGGGAAAGGTAGGGGCCTCACGTCTTCGTGGTTGGGGTCCAAAAGATCCGTCTACCAGTTGGCTGGAGACACTGAAGGATATGGCAGCAAACCGCGAACAGTGGCGATCGTGTTGTCACTTTCTATCGAATCAGAATGACTGATCGATGTGCGTTTGTACAGTTAGACTGTGTATTCCGTGTGTTGGCTACTACGGCATTCTTTTCTTTTCCCACCCATATAGATCCATTCCCTGTCCATCTTGTATATTCATACTTTCTAATTCAACGTGCAACATGATGAGAAGAGCAGTGGTCAGTGGGTCTTACCCTACTGTTTAACGCTGTACGATGATGATAATGTGCCCGAACAACCTGTGAAGGAACTTCTTCTGGTTTGTCACGTGAGACCTGATTGTTGCACGTATTCGGTCTTATCTTTGCTGGTCCTCTGTTATCAATCCGCTTTTCGGATTCAGTCCCTAGTCCCGTGCACCCAATGGAGCAAGCGGAACGTGGACGGGGCAGTATCCTTTTGGTCGGAGGCTGCCCAGCTTAGGCGGGCGATAGCTGCCCACTAAAGTGCGATGACTTCTCCCACCATCGAGAGAGACCCAAGATACTACACTCCTACGTCCATCTAGGGGGTTTTTTAACCGGTAAACTGTTTCTCTCCGTGTTTATTCGTTGGAGTGTCCTCTCCAGGGGCATAGTGGTTAAAACCAGATGTTGTCCATCAACTGGTTCTGAGACTGGACTTTGTCTGGCCTCCACCCATTGACCTGTCATGCATGATTGCACCTCCGGCTTAGGGAAACCGTCCTACATAGCTCCTTGGGTCATGGAGGCACGCAAGCCATCACACCACGCCAAGGTGCAGTTTTGTCGTGAGTAACGAGCGACCCACTTTGTTCCAGAGTTTCAAAACGGAATAGGTACACGGCACAAACAAATCACACTACCATCAATGGTAAGTACATTTCGGATTGCATACAGAAACGGCTTTAATTCCTAGCCGTTTATACCCAGCTAGCACAATACAAATCAGAACGGGCCATGGAAAAGTGTTTCTCTCCCTTGTTTGACTCTGTCGGTATTATTCGCTCGTGATTGGTTGATTTCGATCGGGATAATATGGCGGTTGTGATGTGGATTTCGCCTGGCCAATGAGCTTTATGCGCGCGGCTGATACCCTGTTGTGTTGCACGTTTGCGTGAAAGGTTTCGTTGATCGTTAGACCAGTGAATTCACGCCTTGGTTTCACAACACATCGTCGCCTTACTCACAGGAGGCAGTGATATACCATTAAAAGCAGCCTGAACAGTAATACTCTCCAAACGCTGTCCTATGCTGAGATTTAGTTCTTATAACTATAAAACGAGCAGTTTCAGATGCAGTTGGAAGAGTTTGTTTGCATAATGCCTAAGTCATAGAGGCATGAAGTCATGTTTGGTTTCGTAAAACCCTAGAATATAAATGTCATCGTCAGGTGCGAGACGTTTTTGTACATAGTGAGTATATTTTTATGTCAATATTATATCAGAAATTAGGAGAGAGGAACGCGATTGATCGCAACATAATATGAAATGATACTTTCAGTTATTACATAGAATTGATAACATAACTTTCCCGACACAAATTTGAACATAGAAGTCAATAGCATTAGATTGCACGATGTATTCCGGACCATTTCGCTGCATCTTCACTAGTGCATACTGCAGTCAAGGTGATCATTTATAAATGGTAAATTGAACGTTCTCATGAGATCGAAGGCAAAAGTGCACACACAAACTAATGATAGCAAATAAAAACGCGTTACCAAGGCAAGACTAACGTAATTATCCATTCTCGCTGTTTGCACAGTTGAGGGTGACGTTGGTTAATTGCTAGTGCCTCCGCGTATCTCAATAATCGTTGATTGTTTGTGACATAAGTGACGGTGAACGCCATGTTCAGATTAACACAGTGATTTGTCTCCCACATGTGTTTCGTAATGGATGACCTGAGTGTTATGCGTGCGTTCGATGACGTCACTGATTTTATCTGTCCGCTCATTGTTCTTTGTAACCAAACCGAAATATGTTCAACCATTCTATTACGCAGTTGTCTCTCCTTTCTGCCGATGTAGATGGCTGAGCACCCACACTTAAACTGGTAAATGCAACTTGACTTGGCGTGGAGAGGCAGCGGTTCTTTTATCGATGGTAGTTTCATCCGGAAGATTGTATAGAGAATGATCTTTGCGGCATAATACGTACGATTAACAGCACAGTTGAGGCGTCTGCTGATAAGGGTATTAATGTCATCACCTTTGTAAGGTAACTGTAGGTAGGTTGTCAGTTTTGGGACTGTGGTAACTTTCGTTTTGCGCGGTGGTGTCTGTGAGTGCTTGGATACAAATGATTTTGGATATCCGTTGGCCTCGAAAGTTTTGAACAAGGTACGACACTCTTCTTCCAGCGTGTCAGTTGCACATATTTCGTGTGCCCTGTGGAACATGGTGCGGACGAGGCTGATTTTGTACTTTATGGGGGCAAATCTGGTGAAGTGTAGATACTGTCCAGACCACGTAGTTTTGCGATGGACTGATCTTCGGATTGATCCATCGATTCGGCGGGTAATTTCAATATCTAGGACTACGATTTTGTTGTTGTCTTCCCCGTTTTTGGTTAGTTGAATGTTTGGGTGTATGTTGTTGAAGTGGTAGAACATTTTTTCGCACTCGTCCTTCGTGTTAGCAATGACAAATATATCGTCCACGTAGCGTCGATAAAGAGTGGCCTGAGCTATGATTGATTTCATTTTTTGTTCGAGGTGCGAAACAAATATATCTGCCACAACAGGTCCTAGAGGACTACCCATGGCAACTCCATCAATCTGCCGCCATCCCCGTCCAAGGAAATGGAATTTTACATTCGAGGTGCACAGTAGTAATAGCCGTGACAGCTCACTGTTTGGTAATCCGATTGTCAAGTTGTTATCATCGATAATTTGGCAAATGATATCAACGGTCTCGTGAAGTGGGATATTTGTAAAGAGTGAATTAACATCCATTGGGAATATGTACTTATTGTGGATATTCACTTCGCTCAATAGTCCACACATTTCAAAGCTATCTTTCGCGTTATTCTTACCGGTTTTAGTAGTTCCGCGAGCCATTTTGCTAGTTTGTGTTGCGCAGAGTTGGTCATAGACAATATTGGTCGTAGTGGTATGTCATCTTTGTGTACTTTTGGCAAGCCGTACATTTGTGGTGTTTGGCTTCCCCTGCACCTTAGACTCTTGGCCGTGGATTCCGGGATCAAATTGGCTTTTACAAGGTTGTCCAACTCTGTCCTTATTTTCTTTTCTAGTTCGCTGGTGTCGTCAGTCTTTGAGTCCGGTATGAATTTCGTTTCGTCTCCTAGTAAGGACTCCATTTTATCCCTGTAGTCTGATTTGTTCAGAACAACTACTCCTGAGCCTTTGTCTGGTCGAAGAATTATCAAGTCAGGGTTCCTCCTCAGTTGGTTGATAGCTTTGTAGTGATGCTTGTTCGGTACATGTGCTCCAAGTCCACCAGTTTTGCTTTGAACCATCCCATGGCGTCCTCGTTCGTTTGATGTAAGCCGGACAGCTGCTCGTAGGACAATTCAAATCTAGCCTGTGAGTCGATGCGGGTAATATGCTTTGGAGGAACACGATGGTTGAGACCACATGACAACGCCTCCAGTTGATAAGATGACAGATTTTTAACGTATTTCTCCGGATCTTCGGGAAATGACGATACCATCAGATCATGAATTAACGATTTCTCTAGTCGCTTCGTTTCGTATGCGCGCGTTTCACGGATCTTATCAGCACAGAAGTTCATGAACTTAATCCGACAGACCAGGCTGAGTTGATCGATAACCGGTGACGCTTTCAAAAACATAGCTGAAAGTTGTTTGATGTTGACATTAGATTCTTCAATATGACACTTTGCTAACCGTTTAAGACCTTTCGCAGATGGACGAATTTTGTCAGCGCGCAGACGTTTACAATATGTCCCAGGGTACGAGTTCATCGATATACATCGGTAAACAAACATCAGTCGTGTACGTTGCGTTGCGATTTTGCACTTCAGTCTCACGATACTGCTCAACTTCTTGATCACCATGGGAGAAAGACGACGTTTGAGGAATTGAAAACAACTTTCCCGACACAAATTTGAACATAGAAGTCAATAGCATTAGATTGCACAATGTATTCCGGACCATTTCGCTGCATCTTCACTAGTGCATACTGCAGTCAAGGTGATCATTTATAAATGGTAAATTGAACGTTCTCATGAGATCGAAGGCATATTACATAGAAATAGGCGCACTCGTTTTTTTCATCACCATACAAGGAGGCAGTGTTAGGGACGAATGTCGTCATGACAACCATATGCAACAAGATTCCCCCTATTTATTATTGCCTGTTAGTTTGGGTTTACCATGATGACCATGAGCGTGTGGACTGACACGTCATCGATAGACAGCCAAATCCAGTTAGCAGTCAGCCCATCAACGTCTATTCAAAATCCAGGTCAGGGCTTGAGCTAACGGAATCACAAACTATAGAACAACGAATCAGTCGGCGAAGTTGCGACTGGCCGTATCACCGATTAACTAGTCAGAAGAGACGTTACCTGATACCAGCCTAGACCATTTAGTTTTTGGTACGACGATTGGTGGCACTGACTTTGTTTTCTCTCAATAAAACGAGATGATTTAAGGGAAGGAAATTCTCACTAGATACAGTGGGTGACTGCAAAACAGTGGCGAAACGTTTATTTTCCCCTCGTTCTCGTACGCTTCCACCACTTCAATTTTGTCTCGGTTTCTCATGGTTATTCTACTGACGAAATAAAAATCACATTGGCTGCAGTATTTTTTTAATTAATGCCTTTGCATGGGCGCAGTGGAAAGGTTATATAACCTACAATCACGAAGGCCCCATGCACTGTTGGGTATAACCGGCAACCTGACCCTGAGATTGAAGTGGAGAACCACATGAGATCCTAATAGGTCAGGTGGGGTAACGATCCGGGGGACATTAGTTTACTGTCTACCACCAAAGTAACCGATGATGGCAGGGTTTCGAACCTCCGACCTCTTAAGTGGTAACCAAACACTCTAAACCACTCGACCACCACCGGTCGATTGTCTTGTATCTGGATGGACGTTTGCGTAGACAGACCTCGGTATGTCGGTCATAAGGGACTAACTCTTAGCACACCACTGAAGTGAGAAGACGATTACGTCAAGAACTGCTAGGAGATTCAGCTGAGACCATCGCCCAGTTTGTACGGGTTCGGACCATACAGGAAGCAATAGTCCCTGTAGTTGTTAGGGCGAGATTGGTTGGATCGAAAAGGGGGATGTGTAGGCGGGAGAGCTACACTTGAGCGATTAGGATTTCAGCCCGTCTAAGGCGTTCGTGACGGGATCTCGTCGCTCGTGGTCGGCTCATTCTTGACACCTGTTAGACCGGTTCATCCTCTCACATGAGCTATCCGCTTAGGGGTAAAGTACTTGGATGCTGTACCACCTAAACCGAAAATCCAAACTTGGGACCATGTGTCCTCGTTTTGAAGGTTAGCCGTGTTAACCGGCGAAATAACTTTGGAACAATCAACGTGTGATCCTAAAACTGGACTCTCGTCCATGCACGTTCCATACGGCTCAAATGAGATTACAGCTGGAAACCAACTGTGAGGTGCTCAAGTAAAAGGATAATTTGGCGAAAGAGTACCGGGTGCGCCTACCTGATGAGCGGCAACAACCGGGAAACCGGTCGTGTGATTCCGGGGGAATTTCGTCTTGTCATCCAGATACAACAAACTACTCATATCGTACTTGAGTAAATCAACGTATAAAGAGTGAAAGAAAATTGCGAGCGAACTTCTCACGCTCGACCAGACGTAGTTCCCAAAACTTAGCAGACAGTTCACTTATTGATATGAAGATACCCGAAGGTACTCGGCGAGGAATATTGAAATTTCCCTTCAGCATATCAGAAAAAATAACAAGGGAACAGGAAAAATACTGACAAACGAAAAGGAAAACAGTAGTCCGTTTGTGTTTATTAGGAAAGCCTGCGAAGTTTTAAATGCGGGATGACCGCCTCCAATTTGTAATAATGGTGATTCTTAAATATCTAGAATAGCCTACTGCAGCTAGTGGTTCTGTGGAAATGACGGGTGGATCACAAGGATAAGACGACAGGGAAAGGGTAAATATGTATTTAAAGCAGTCTGGTAAAGTTAGAGTTAAGCTGGACCGAACGGAGAAACTATATACGTCTACACGCTAAAATAAACGTGTCGAAAAACTGGTTTACAGGTCACTAATGTAGAGGGGAAAAGAAGACGTCCCGACGCCCTCCTGAGTCGTTTGAATTTTTTAAACACAACCGTATGCACTGAGTTATGTTGGTGAAATAATCGACAGTCAGGCCAATGGGGGTGTGGTACAGCCAAAATATTCCAGTTTACGAAAGAGGGGGCCGTGGATAAGAATCAAGTGGATGAGTAGTCTAGTAAAGCACATCATACGGAACTCGCTGATGGGTCCAAGGACTTGGTTACAGGATGGACTAGAGAAGCGACAGTGTCCGCAGTGGACTTGTTAGATTTATAAGAACACTGAAAGAAGTCGACGGCAACGTGTAATGACACGCTCTGTAAGTTTAAGACCATAAGAAGTTAGAGCAGTTGGACGAAGGCGTTTAGCTAAACAACTGCTTATGGGCTTGGATATCGGAATAATAGTATATTGAGCAAGCTGCTGGCAGCCATATTGTTGTTCGATTAATGTAAATGTAGAATTCTGTTGATTCACTTACTGAGACTTAGGCGCATGGAGTTTTCCTCCCTATGTATTTTGCAGATCAAACACAAGCAACCCGGCGGAGGAATACTGATCTGTACGTCAGTAGTAACGGGTCTGCAGCAATCAAGAACAAAAATTTACTTCGTTCAGAACATCACCGTGTCTCGAAAGTGATGACGACGGGCCATCAGGACCGATACCATAGTGCTGGCTGGTTATCCCTGATAGTGCAGTTGGTCTTTGTGACTATGGGATATGCCCCTTCCATTGCACACATGTGCAGACATGTACTAGGAAAGACGAACAATTGAGCTTAAAAACCCCTGGAGGACAGAACTGTCTGCACAGTACCTCTGAGGATGAATGAAATCGAAGAGTCAAAGAGTGTGTGAAGCGAAAGGGTCTAGAATACACTGTCCAAACCTACTCCTATATTCTCCGCTGAAATTTGCGAACGTAAACCACTTATGCGCTTTTCTCAGACGTTATCTTTCCACAACTCTGATGCGCAAAGAAAACTGACTACTGGAACTAAAATTTAAGATTCCTATGCCTCGAGCAGCGGTGGAGTATCCACCAAAATGTCGCGCATAGTCGTTACTCCACATATTAATGTGAACGATGATATCGGGGAACTTGAAACCATCAACAAAATATAAAATCGGCGGGTGCATATCTAGACTATCGCAGCTACGGTAAATGGTACTGTGAGCATCAAATGGTGTTGGCAACCAAATGTCATCGTTTATCCATTCAGTGAACACGATAACGCAATTGGGAATTGGGGTTACTAGATCGATAAAGATGAGAAAGGGTCTGAAACCCAAGTGAAAATGGTTTTCCAGGATGTAGGGGAGATCTATATCTGTTTTGAAAATGACTATCGCGGTCATCGAGGAAGACTTCGAGTCCTTCTGCCCAGAGTTCGAGTCCTGCCGCCGCGGATCATTTACCCCAATTGAGCGCGAACCTTTTCTCGAAATTTTGTACTATTAATATTGTAGGCAGCAAGTCTCTCGTTCACGATATACGTAGGCTTGTCACCCGAATAGACACACCTGAGGCCAATACAATGTCAGAAGATAGTCAAATTCTCGGTAGTGTGTGGTTCTGTAATAATAAAATAATTACATCAGTGGTGCACAGCGCAGTAAACAAGAAAAAACGGATAACATGAGCGAGACCTACATCCGAGGTGAATCACCAGCTGTCTCAAGCAGAAAACACCGTCTCTCGGTGGTCCGAGATTCTAGATGGCCGATAAATCAGAGCAAAGATAAGAAGAATTGACCAATAGGATTAGGAAAGGCGTGTGTTCCAGTCATAGAGTCCGACTACTGAAATAGTAGTCGGTAGCAAAACGGGCTAACACGAACAGTGTTACGCTCCCCCCGGAGTCAGGGCTCTTGACAGCCAGTCAGTCTCTCTGTACTTCAAGCAATGCGAGTCCGCCTTCCAGTGGCAGATCTGATGTATGTCTCCGACTGCGACCATTTACTGTTCCGACTATGAGTTCTGTTGTCAAACCGTCAGATCGTAAGTGTACATCCTCAGTAATTGCCTCAGGTCAGTGACCCCGCGGTTTATCGATCTCCAGCGACAAAACTAACTGACCGATATTAGGGCTCGGTTGATGTGTGAACCTTTTCTAGCACACGGGCAAAGCCGGAAGGTATAATCAAAACCATTGTTATCTTACGAAAAACAATGTGGGCCGGTAGTGCGATGAACGGCGCCGATGTCGTAACTGCTTATCAAGTTCCGAATACCACAAATCTGGGAAATGTTCCCTTTCAGTAGCCCAGCACGATGCTACATTACATGCTGAACCGGATTCTATGCGGGAAAGTTTGTATCGCAGTTTATAGCACTAATTTATTTGATCAGTTTCTAAGTAGTCTAGAGCGAAACGTACCATTAAGTTTCGCGGCGCTCTTGTAAGTTGGTAGATCTGCTGATCCTTCGGGATAACTTTTGAATCACAGTTAGTGTTCCATTCACCAGCATACAAACACATTACACAGGTCTTCACTTCATAAATGCTGGGTGGATGGATATTGGACTGATCGCACCGGCTGGTTGCATGTAGTTTTCTCATCTCGCGCTGTATCCGTCGATTCAAGCGTCACAGTTGATCTGCAATGAACAAAGTCAGCGGGTCTGCATCGGGATCATATTCAATGGGGTTGGTAGTGAATACATAGTTCGACGTGAGGGAACTTGTCGAATACGGTTACCTGTATTTTCGGTTGAACTTGAACAAAATCCACGACTCGGTTAGTGTTAAGTTCAATATTGTCACCGTCTGTGGCGTTCACGTCAAAACCAGTACGCCGTTTTTTACCGCTGGATTCTCCGTCCAAACTGTATTGTAACTTTGAGGTCTTAGTATCTGAAACGAACCGCCCATGGTCTTTGACATGTGATTGCCCAAAGTAGTCAAACTATCAGAGGTATTACTTTGATCTCAGTTGTCCGTCGTTCGCATACGCTTGCCACTACCTGAACGTTCTGTTGTATTAACATCAGTATATTCGACTGCCAATGGAGGCTCCGTGGAAAGGGTTTTTCTGGCATTTGAGCCAATACCCTTTCCGCCTACGCAAAGATACAAGTCGTCAGGTGGCAAAATGCCCGTGGATTCACGGGATTCCTTGTTTTTTTTGTGAAACATTGATTGTAAAACAAACGCGTTTTGTGAATACTGTATCATGCAATGCACGTTCAAACATTTCTTTGTAAATCCGAATTTAGCGGTTGTATACAATAAAAGAAACTGGTAATTGTAGACGGACCCATTACATCCAGTCCGACAAAAAAACCTAGGGAGAATCTAGTCACAGTGGTTGAAGGATATACGACTTTCCGGACCCAAGTAACGTAGTAAACCGGGTAAACTGACGTTCCTGATAGTACCCGAACAAATCAATAAGGGGTTAGAACTGGGCTGACCGCTGAAATTATAACCCTGATAGATCGCCTGTTACTCCGAGATCGGAGTATGGATCTGTACAGTTTGACTCATGTTCTTCGATATTTGTTGCTGCGATTGGTCCGTTGACCCAGCGTTTACTGTTTGTTGCTTGGTTGAATGAACGACGGGATGATGAGGTAAGCGCGAATAATGATTCGTTTCTTCCGTCGGTGCTTCTCCAGCGTGTCCTCCTTCTAAGTAATAATTCATCGCTTCAGTATATTTTCGTCGAAGATCTTCTGAGCTGCGGAGGCGTTTACCGAGCTGAGGTGAGCGTTGTAAGATACATGCTTTATTATTCCGTAAGATTGCTGAACCTGTTCACCATAGGAAAGCCAACTTGTAATGCCCGTTCCGAAAGCATAACGTCCTTTTCATAGTTGTTTGAGCTTCGCTACCTTCCACGGACACATCCTTTTTCTTTGCTGAGCCTTCGTCTAGCGAGTCTTGTTGATAGAATCTCTAAATCCTCGTTAAGTTCAGCGGTCCTATGACTATAAACATTCTTTATTTCCATCGAACTTGCCGATTCGGGTCCTATCACTATCCATCCCAGGACTGTTTTGACGACATACGGTTCGTCCATGTCACCCAAAGGTTGGTCTTGTAACCAATGAACTTCTGCCACATCGCACCCAAACAATAACCTGATATCCATGTTTTCGCGTCAACGAAATTGGATAGGACTCAGATGCGGCCAGTGCGCTGTCAGTTGATAGCTTGGTACAATACTATTCACTTGTGGCAAAGACTTTACAGAATGCGCCTTCTTGATGTGGATCGCACGATCTGTATCGTTGGATTCAATGTCGGATTCCATCTCAGTAGCTTGAAACGTGTCTTCTTTTATCAGTGTTGATATTGTTAGATCTTTGCTCCAGCCTATCACTTTAAGGTGCGACACTAGGCTTTCCCAGATAAAGATAGAATTGGAACCATTGTCTAAAAATGCCAATGTTCGTGCTGTATTGTTACCATGTCAAATAGTGACTGGAACAACCGCCAAGGCAACCTTCAAGTTCGTCCTCTCGTTGTTCTTTGCTACATGGTTTGAAACTGTTACTTGATTACTTACGTCGTTTTCTGAATGCAACAGTGTGTGATGTGGTCCGCCATATCTTGCAACTGAACATCCACGAACAAATTTGCAACCCCTGGTCATATGGTTTACTTTCAAGCAGCGGCGACAAAGTTTCTTTAGAGTTTCCCCCCGTTTCTCGGGGCTATAGGCGAGGAACGTTGGGCATTGATCTGGGTTGTGATTGTCTCCGCAAATCAAACATCGACGCTGATTAGTCACGTATTGGTTCGATTCTGTACTGCTTGAAGCATGCATGTTCCAACGAAGATTGAGCGGTTCCCATTGAGCACTGCTCATCTTCTGTGTGCCACGATCACCTTTCAGTGTGACAGCTACTTCGTGAAATCTAATACATGCGACGCCAACTCTTTCGTCGATAAAATCGACGAGGTTGATGAATCGCGGCTCTGTGCCTTGACGTACAATTCAGGCTGCCACTTCAGCCCAATCTAATCTCATCTGCGATGGTAACCTCATCATATCAGCTCCCAAGGTCCAACAGGGCCTGATGTGTAATTAAGTTGTCTCAACGTAGAGATGTAGGTTTACATCTCCTCACTTTATTGGACGAGAGCTTCCTTTTCGTCGTTCTTGAGGCTTGGTCCATCAATCAGTGTCGATAAACGCCCACGCTACCATGCAGTTCTGGCCGGATTTCTTCAATATTTCTTTGGCTATTCTCAGTTTTTCTTCGATTTCTAATACAGCGCAATATTGTATGGCTTCCCTCGCCTTGCCTTCGCATTTTCGAACTAAATACATAAGCTTAGTAATGGTATCGGTTTTTTTTTCAATCACTGAGTGTAATTCTCACGAAATCTAGTGTGGGATTGCCATCGAATTTAGAGATATAACGTTTTGGAAGATCTTGGCAACATCCACTGGCTTTTGACGGTCAGCGAGGGTTACAATGTATTTTTAATTGCCTTGCAGCCTCTCCAGTTCGCCGCCTTTTCATTGTAGCTTTCCCAGGTCGATACGGTTTTCAAGTTCCAATGTTCGCAGACTTTCAAGTTCCGATTGTGTCTCACTTTGATTAAATTCCATTCCGTTGGCAGAGAACTGCGATTCTGTCCGTGAGTGTTCTGATAAATCCGGAGTAATTTTATCTTCATTAGACTCGATCATATTCAGGAGTGATTCCTTGAATAACTTTTGTAGTGAAAACCGAATAACGTTTGTAATACCACTCGAATAATTTGCAATAGCCTTCGAATAACTTTTTTGCGATATACGTAGGCTTGTCACCCGAATAGACACACCCGTGAGGTTCTGTAATAATAAAATAATTACATCAGTGGTGCACAGCGCAGTAAACAAGAAAAAACGGATAACATGAGCGAGACCTACATCCGAGGTGAATCACCAGCTGTCTCAAGCAGAAAACACCGTCTCTCGGTGGTCCGAGATTCTAGATGGCCGATAAATCAGAGCAAAGATAAGAAGAATTGACCAATAGGATTAGGAAAGGCGTGTGTTCCAGTCATAGAGTCCGACTACTGGAATAGTAGTCGGTAGCAAAACGCGGAAAACAGCCTTACGCGAACAGAGGTTTACAATCATATGATGAAAATGAAGAAAATAAGAGAACACGTACTCCCTACGCAAATCACGAAAATGAGATGAGGTGACTCGCGGTAATCACTCAGTGTAAATATACGCAGATGACTTGCATTGCAATGGATGGTGATCAGTGGTTGATGAGGTCCCGTTACTTAAAGGGACTTTTTCCGGAGCCGTAATTTATATATAATATGGAATGCTAATTCATCTACGTTTTTACCACAACTGATATGACGCACAGCTGCAAACATCAACAGGTTTGTTTATCTGAACGGTTTCCGAATTTGGTGGCGCCACTTGCTCCACGTGTATACACTGTCAGCACGCTGTTCGTTCCCCCAACAAACACGTTATCCCACTCCAATGTCCGAGTTCTCTTTTGCGAGCTGCCGAGTATAATCGTTATCGTGTCACGAACCGAGGACCAGGGGCTAAAACTCTATATGGGAGCAAGCACTTACTTCGTTTAGAAGAATGCTAAGCTGGTGAGCCCGAACAACATACTCATTTCACCAAGGACCGTCGTAAGTCCTTGAATCACGGCTATTCGCATATTATATATATATATATATATATATATATATATATATATATATATATATATATATATATATCCCCACTACTTTTACAATAATCCCGTCCCGTATTTTTCATATAACAATATCATGTGTCGTTCTACGGTTGCTCAATTCACCTTCATTTATCGTTTTACATTACATTACATCCTAAACATTTTCTGTGGGCGTAGGGGCAGAACCTGATAAGGGGTCTGAAAACTGATGCACTAACGAACATGAATGACCCAGCTAACAGGCTACAGGTTTTCAGACGTACTTCAGTAACATCCACGGTGTTATGTATCACTACTTTGTCGGTCAGACGATGGAGGCTGCAGTTAGAGTTTCCCCCGTGTATGCACCGTTTAGTTACCGGAGGGAGCACATCCCGATGTTTCCAGCGCCCACTCGGAATACTTTTCCTTTACTGTTTCCTGGTTCAAGAACACACTTGAGTTACTGGGACCATATGTAGTTCTCATGTTAAAGAACACCCTGACGGTTCAGCAGGCTCTCGTGTCTATGGAGTAAGTCCGCTTGGGGGAAAATTTTGTTGTTCAATAAAACAGCGTTTTCGAAATCGTTGGTAGGTTGTCCACGTTTCGGTCACCACAGGTAGACTTTTTCAAGACCGATTATACAATCGAAAACTAGTCTTGAAAAAGGTTACTCGTGATGACCGAAAAGTCGACAACCTATCAACGATTCTGATTACGCTGTGTTATTGAACAATAGGATTTTACTATGGCATTTCAAATGGCGCATCGATTTCTCGATACACTTCGAACCGATCTCGGTCCTGACACATTAAGCCCGCTTTCGTTGCAATAATGCTAGCGTGGATTGAAAAATCTCGACCGTGCAGCTTTTCGAGTTGACATACAACAGCCGTTGACTTGAGCTCATCACGAAGTATCGTACTCATGGTTGACCCTCTTTCCTTTATCGCTAACCAATGAGACCTCTCTTTCCTAGGACTCTAACCGAGAATTTTAAGCGCGCCAACCGAGACTAACTGCTTCATAAACTGTTCACTGCATTGTTTCTCTCAGCAGGCCTGGGCGCGCGAAAAACACGTTAAGGAGGCGAATGGAGGGGTATGAACAGGACACGTTGAAGTCAGTGGAGGTGCAAAGTGATCACCTCACTCAGAGAGCGATTGTCGGCACCAAACACGCAACTCATCTTTACTCACAAGATATTACCATCAAATGCATCAAGGATCAAGTATGGAAAGCCACCAGATGTCTTCATCGCGTAACGATTGTGTCGCAATCGTCGAGCAAATCAAGTACGGTAGCGCACACCCACCTCTTCAAAGGGTATCGGATGTTGAGGCGACACAACGGCTGGCTAAGTTTAAGAAAGTTGGTTCGGCTTTCGGCTAATCAACATGCCAGGTGTCCTATGATATATCTATCAGTTGTATCACAACGTGTCATCGCAGGCCCAAACTCGTGACAGTTTTCCACGAGCACTTCACACTCAGATGGAACAAACTCTTTATCATACTTCCGACTTAAAAAGGCGAATCAGTCCAAAGTGTATAGCGTGACCTGGGCATTGTCATTTATCAAGGTGATGTTATCGGTGGAAAAACTATTTCGTAAACTCTACTCTTCGGGTGAGTTTCACTTCCATTACTTAGCAGGCCACAGAGCACTCTCGATAGATTCTGTAAGCCAAAGCTGAACGTGAGCGGGGATTTATTGCGTCTTTTTCGTACTCCACTGAAGACGGTAAACTACAATGAAACTTGACCACATGCCCTAGGCCGACACGAGGCTGACTTTTACTTTTCGCAACAGTCCTCCTGCGAGGGGATAACTCGGCTCCATGGGTATCACGGACTATTGCTGACCAAGCGCAGCGGTCGGAGGGGAGCCCGGTGCAGATCGTGATCTAGTCTTTTTTCCATCGCTGACTTTATAGACCGACCGAAGACCTAGAAGCTCTAGGTCTTTTTTTATTGTACTGGTCCGCATTTTGAGCTGTCCATTAAGACGACAACGCCAACCAGCGAAGGAGAAGGACTGTTTCTTTGGTTATCTCCGACTCGGGTCGCCGAAGGGTATGGCCGAACCACTGAAGTTGTCGACGTTGGTGGAGGACGGAGCGCGCATCGACATCAGAGCATCGTCTTTTTACCTCTTTGTTCGAGTCTGTGTCGCGCCAGTCGACTTTGAGGATTTGTCGTATGCACCAGTAGTCGAACACTTCTAGCCTTCTGGTATCCCTTGCTCATAGTGGCCAGGTTTCGCAGCCATAGATGAGTAAGGGCGCATGGCGGTAAGGACGAACTTCGGTCCTTAAGCTGATTTCTCTGTTAGTCTACAGCGTTCGTCTTAGCTAAAGGAAGGCTCTCCTGGCGCTGTCGATCCGTAGTACCACTTCATCTTCTGCCCAGCCGTTCGGAAGCAGAGTTGAGCCTAGGTATTTGAATGAAGAGACGTATTCGATTGGTTGGTCAGAGATGGGCAATCGTTGAATTGTCGGGCCTAAATGGGTCGTGAAAGCTTTGGTTTTGGTTGAAGCCACTTCTAGCCCAGTGGACTTCGCGATTGAATCGATTCGCTCGGGGTGTAGCAGGTGAGTCTCCTAGCACAACAATATGATCCGCGAACTCCAGGTTCGAGATGTATATTTCCTGACTAAGGTGAATGCCAGGGTAGTCGTGTAATGCGTGACTCATTGTCCAGTCGATGGCGTAGTTAAACAGCACCGGCTGAAAGGGACAGCCCTGTCTAACTCCGGTAGTGGTTACGAACTCACAGAATTCTTCGCCGTACATATGAACCCCAGCACCAGTTGTCGAGTAGTATCCCCTCAACAGCCTTAAAGGCTTATCGGATTGGACTATGGTTCAAAGGGACTCGCGGTTAACCGAATTGAAAGCGGCCCGGAAATCGACGAAGCAAGCTACTGTTGGCTGCTGGAACTCATAGCGGTGCTCTGGCATTCGGCGCAGTGTAAGGATTTAATCCACACAGTATCTTCCACGGCGAAAACCCTCTTAGTTCGGGCAAATGCGTCGGTCTCTTGCCTCGGAGAGATGGTTTAGTAACAATGCACCAAAAATCTGTGCGGCGACATCAGTCCAGCAGATCCCTCGTTAGCTTTCACATACCGATTTATTACCTTTCTTCGGAATGGACATGCCCAGTCAAGTGCGAATGCTTTCTCTCGCCAAATGGAGCCAAAACGTTTACGTAACTTGTTAATCAGTGACGATAGATAGGCTTTATATACTTTTGAAGGGGTGTTATCTTCCCCAGCGGCCTTTCTGCCCTTCAGTTTGTTAGTTATTTCTGTGATTTCCGCGGCACTTGGCGGGTCAAAGTTACTTTCGTACTGGAGTGGAGGAGTTGACATTGGTTGGCCCGTCGGATAATTTGTAAGCCGATTGATCGGTTGGCCGAAGTATGCTACTCATCGGTCCATTTCCCCACTCTGTTCGGGCATTAGGTTTCCTGCCGCGTCAAGAAGAAGTGAGCCTTGCTTGCTGTACCTATTCTAGGCGTTGCGAATGAGGCTGAACAGTTTACCATAGCCACCAGTTCTTGATGCGGTCTCCGTTTTCCGGTTATTTCTACCCAGTACCTTTTGCGATCGGCCTTGGCGGAGCATGTGACTTCCCTTTGCAGTCAACAGCGTTCATCACTACCTGCGAGCCGGGTTTCTTGTGCTTTGGTTGACAACAGCAGCGTGCTCTCGGAGATCCAGTCTTTTTCCCGCCCCTTCCTCCTGAGTACCGTCCAAGTAGTTTCCTTGATTGTCGTCTTTATTTGAGTCCACTGCGCTTCCACTGAAACTCCGTCTTGTGCGTTGGTTGCGGCGACCAAGTCAAGCAACTGCTTTATGCACACCGAGAGGTGAATATTCAGCCTTTACATAATCATGTAGTAAGCATTTATTTTACTCCAAGTTTTGTGTTAGTTCTGATATTGCATAAGTTCGATTGTGCAAATACCTGTAGGGTTGATTAGACCTTACTTCGTGGTTTCCTTAGTAAACGCGTGCTTCGGTCCTTTGTACTGCGTGGACCACCTGCACGTCACTCTAATGTGCGGCACTGCACAAATATGTTAACCAGAACAGTATTCTCCACGACCCGTGAGAACGAGAAGGTGATTGGGAGAGATAGTGGTTAGCGTATATTTTAGGAGCGTGCGCAAGAGCAACGGTCAAACGGCAACCGCGCCTGGCAGTCAGCGTTCATTTAAACAATAAACGTGGTAAAAGTATGAACGAAGATGGCAACCGCTACAGGGGCCTCCTCCTAGAAGTCCGACGGAGTTGGGCTCCGATCGTGATGGTAAGCCGGAGTCATTGGTTGTCCAGGAACTCCTCATAGCTTGTCCGTTATATTGTTGGTGACGTCGAACGACTGCTGATGAGTTTACCGGTGCCTGCACTCTCGAGGTCCGATGTGCGTAGGTCCAACTGTGTTTTGGCGCTCACGGGTCTCATACGAATGCGAGCCGGGAAATGCCTCGTCAGGTCCATCCAAAAAGGCGTCCAGTTGCCGTCTCCAGTGCCAGGCTGACCAATCGTCCCGTTGTCCAGTAAGCGGTTGGCTTCTTGAACATGCACGGGAGTCAGCGAGGCTACGGATGAAGCCAATGTGACTGTGTAGATTCGTCTGAGAGGGGTCAAGGTAAACTGGAACAAAACAGCGCCTGAGGGCGCCGGCGGATGTTGGACCGTAATAACAACACACAAACGATGTTCGGTGTTGTTGTAGTCGCTGGGAAACCAGAAGCAAATGAAATCCTAACTACCGATTGTAATTTCTCGGGCCTGTTGGTTGGTAAATCCATGGTGAACTTCCCAACTTATTGCTAACAGTCGGTTGTAAAAATCGTCACGAAATGGGCGAAGCGGACGGGACTTCGTAGTTGGCGACCGCGACGGCTACTTCGCATTGCGGGTACGGTTGGAGAATCTGATGTACTAGCTGCGAGTCCTCACTAGGCAAAATTGGGGGTGGTTCGAGTAATAACTCGCTCGATGCGGGTGACTGAGCGGCTTGAGTAGGTGTAAATTGGCCGAGCGGCTTGCACTCCATGACGGCAGGCTTGAGACGGTCGATAGATACGGTGTCGTGTCGTCTGCTGATGTCTATGACAAATGTTTTTGCCCCACGTTTCATCACCCGAAACGGGCCAGTGTATGGCGCTTGTAGTGGTGATCGAACGCCATCGACGCGAAGGAATACGTGAGTAGCGGTTTCTAACGCAGTTGGGACATAACTTGTAGGCTGTTGTTCGCGCGGCGGACTGGCCTTGAGCACTTGCATGTGCTGCGTAAGGCGCTGAGCATAGTCACCGTAGTCGAAAGTCACGGTTGGTGAGGGGGCTACCAACTCCCCAGGCAGACGAAGTGTACAGCCATATACTAGTACGGCCGGTGTTGTGTGTAATTCCTCCTTAACGGTACTACGCAGGCTTAAGAGTGCTAATGGTAGTGTTTCACTCCAAAGGGGGTTACCGTTTCCCCGAAGAGCGGCTTTTGATTGCCGGTGGAAACGCTCAACCATACCATTGGCCTGAGGGTGGTAAGCTGTCGTCTTAACGTGTTGGCAACCGAGCGTAGCGAGTAGGCTGCCAAAAGCGCCGTCAAAGTGTGGACCGCGATCGGTGGTCACTATTGCTGGGCAACCGAAATGACTAACCCAGCCGGTTAGAAAAGCTTTCGCGGCCTCTTCCGACGTGGGACGAGGGATAGGAATGGCCTGCGGCCAGCGAGTAAAACGATCCACGCATGTGAGTATGTAAACGTATCCAAGCGAAGGTGGAAGTGGTCCTACGAGGTCGATGTACACATGATGAAAACGTGTTTCAGGTTCTGGGAACCTGGCTAACGCCACCTTAGTGTGCCTATGGGTCTTAACACGTTGACACTGCAGGCAAGCACGAGCCCATTGGCGGACATCTCGTTTGACATTGTGCCAAACAAAACGCTCAGTTATCAGTTTCACCGAGGCAGTCACACCCGGATGAGCCAGATTATGGAGTGTCAGGAAAGTAGGATAACGGTGGGCAGCAGGAACTACCGGCCTAGGGCGACCTTGCGACACATCGCACACGACGGTATTCTGGGAAGCTGGGATAGGTACTATAGTTAAGCTCAAAGAACCGTTTTGTCGAAGTTGTTCCATGTCGGGGTCCATAGTTTGGGCCTGTGCCATTGCGTCCAAGTTGATGTTAGGCGTCAGTGACAGACTTAGTTGATGTACGCGCGATAAGGCGTCGGTGACGGGATTAAGTACCCCAGAGACGTGTCGTATGTCCACAGTAAACTGTGAGACAAAGTCTAAGTGGCGAATCTCGCGTGGTGAGTATCGATCGGAAGCTGACTTTAGTGCGTAAACCAAAGGCTTGTGGTCTGTAAACACCGTGAACGAATGGCCTTCGAGTGCATGTCGAAAATGACGAATTCCCAAGTAGATGGCTAATAACTCCCTACCAAATGTGCTGTACCTAGATTCGGCGGGTTGTAGGCGCTTGGAGAAGAATGCTAAAGGTTGCCAAGAGTCGTCTACGAACTGTTGCAGTACTGCTCCAACCGCTGTGTCCGAGGCATCCGTCACTACCGAAATAGGAGCCAAAGGGTCGGGGTGGGTAAGGGGTGCTGTGTTGGCGACAGCATTTTTAACCAAGGCAAATGCGGCTTGTGCCGTGTCGGGAAACACGAACTTCCGCTTACCTCCGCGCAACAGGTCGGTGAGGGGTTGCATCATTTCCGCACAGTGAGGAATAAATCGGCGGTAGAAATTCACCAGGCCGGCAAAACTGACGCAACTGGCGAAAAGATTGGGGTTCAGGGTAGTCGCGAATAGCGGAAACTTTATCTGACAGAGGGCGGATACCCGAGGATGAAATAGAATGTCCTATGAAGGTGATATCAGACCGGCCTAATTCGCATTTCGCGATATTGATTGTAACGCCGTGCTGGCTAAGGCGTTCGAAAAGTGCTCGTAAGTGTGTAGCGTGCTCTTGCTCTGAAGAACTCGCCACCAAAATATCATCCAGGTATACGTGGACATTTTCCAAACCACGAGTTGCCTCGTGCATGAACCGTTGAAGGGTCTGGGCTGCATTGCTGAGTCCAAACGGCATTCACAGAAACTCGAACAGCCCGAAAGGCGTAGTGACGGCAGTTTTAGGGATATCGGCCTCTGCTACCGGGATCTGGTTGTAAGCACGAACCAAATCGATACGGCCGAAGACGGAGCAACCCGATAAAGACGAAGTAAGATCCTGTATATGGGGAATCGGGTATCGGTCCGGGACGGTAACTTTGTTAAGTGCTCTGTAATCACCACAGGGTCGCCAGTCGCCACTAGACTTAGGGACCATATGAAGAGGGGAAGCCCAAGGGCTACTAGAAGGGCGTATTATACCCAGTTCTAGCATATGTTCGAATTCAGCCTGTGCAACACGAAGCTTGTCTGGTGCTAACCGACGCGGCCTACTGAACACTGGGGGTCCCTTAGTATCGATATGGTGAGTGACACTGGTCGTCACTGCTGGGAGAGGCCCGGCCTGCCGAAACATGGCCGGGTAGGCGGCGATGAGTTCGCCATAAGGTCGGTGTGCCGGTGGTTGAACGTAATACGGCGTGACGTGATTCACTCGCGAATTATAACCCGCAACAGCGAGGGTGGTCCGACGATCCACCACTCTGCGGCGCCGTGCATCAACTAACAAGTCAAAGTGCTGCAGGAAGTCAATGCCTAGAATTGGGT
The DNA here is from genome assembly GCA_948099385.1 of Fasciola hepatica. Taxonomy (NCBI): domain Eukaryota; kingdom Metazoa; phylum Platyhelminthes; class Trematoda; order Plagiorchiida; family Fasciolidae; genus Fasciola; species Fasciola hepatica. Next base: position 1,718,952 of record CANUEZ040000060.1, on the reverse strand, counting down.
ACGTGACGTCGGCGATGATGAATAACCAACGAAAATTACACTTTAAACCCAAGTTTAAGGTGAGCGACCGCTGGCCAAACGTTGGGATGGCTGTGCCATTGGCAGCGCGTAGTGTTTGGGCCTGCGGTGTGCTATTGTCGTCTTTCGCTCGGGGGAGGACGCTCACTTCGGCACCGGTATCTACAAGGAATAGGTTATTTGAAATGATGTCCCTTACATTCAAAAGACGACTGTTGGTCTGATACCCGGCTTCGTGGGTCGCCACCACGGGCCGGGGGTTTAGTTTCCCCGATGAGAACCGGGAAACGTACACCCTGGTTCGCATCGTTTGGCTCCCTCACCGAAGCGACTGTGGTATTTGCAATACCCTTCTTTTGAAGAACCGACTAAACGTCGTCGCAATGACGGACTATGGAGCCTAGGTGAGCGTGCGCGGTGCCGCTCCTGTGACCCACTTCTAACTGCTAGGCGTTGCAGGCTCGCGTCAATTCTAGACAAAACTGACGCGAGGTCGTTAGATGTTGGCAAGGCATGCACCGTTGTGACGGAGGGCCTGGTTACTCTAGCTACAGCGGGGTTGTATCGTGACATAATGTCATCAGCTATCGCTGCGGTTTCCTCCAGCGAGAATTTACGCGTGGCACTTAGTAAAACTGGAATGTTATGCGGCAAACGCTGCAGCCAAAGTTCCCTTAAGAGCGGGTCCTCGCCCACTGTCGGTCCTCTCAAGCGCTGCAACTCACGCAGCAGTTCGGAGGGCTTCCTACTTTCAAGCTCAACGTTTTGAAGTTGTTGCATACGTTGGTCTTGCGTTGGGGTCGTGCGGGCAATGACGGCCTCCTTTAAAGCCTCATAGCTTCGGGAAGAGATTATTACGTCCCTTACTTGCATTGTGACCTCTGGCGGGAGGCGGCCTGCTACCCACCTGAAACGGCTGGCGTCACTGGTTATACGGCAGTTTTCGAATTCCAACTCGACCAGCGTGAACCAGAGTTCTGGATCAGCAGGTGTGAATGCCGGTATGTGCAGCGTGATCGCCCTAACGGTGGGGTCTTAGCAGGGTTTCCGTTCAGTAGACATAGCGATTACTTTATTGAATACAGACGGGAAAAGAAACCAACGATCAACGGGGCACTATAATCTTCGCGAGAAAAGAACAAAAATCACGACGAACTAGACACCAAAAATACGTATGGACAAGAAAAAATTATTTGGTAAACCGACCAACAACAAAAATCAACAGATAGGGAAACAATAAAACACAAAAACGTACGCAGACGGGACCTTGAACGGTAGAAAACAAGGAAACTCACGTGACATGAGGATCACGTCGGGCTCACCAATTGTAAGGTTGATTAGACCTTACTTCGTGGTTTCCTTAGTAAACGCGTGCTTCGGTCCTTTGTACTGCGTGGACCACCTGCACGTCACTCTAATGTGCGGCACTGCACAAATATGTTAACCAGAACAGTATTCTCCACGACCCGTGAGAACGAGAAGGTGATTGGGAGAGATAGTGGTTAGCGTATATTTTGGGAGCGTGCGCAAGAGAAACGGTCAAATGGCAACCGCGCCTGGCAGTCAGCGTTCAGTTAAACAATAAACGTGGTAAAAGTATGAACGAAGATGGCCACCGCGACAGCGTTCATCACTACCTGCGAGCCGGGTTTCTTGTGCTTTAGTTGACAACAGCAGCGTGCTCTCGGAGATCCAGTCTTTTTCCCGCCCCTTCCTCCTGAGTACCGTCCAAGTAGTTTCCTTGATTGTCGTCTTTATTTGAGTCCACTGCGCTTCCACTGAAACTCCGTCTTGTGCGTTGGTTGCGGCGACCAAGTCGAGCAACTGCTTTATGCACACCGAGAGGTGAATATTCAGCCTTTACATAATCATGTAGTAAGCATTTATTTTACTCCAAGTTTTGTGTTAGTTCTGATATTGCATAATTCGATTGTGCAAATACCTTTACAGGTAGGGGATAGTTGGAATGCTACACACCCTGGTGCGTGCATCAAGATGATGAACGGGTGGAAAAATTGGATATACATTTCACGAAGTCTTTGTGAAGAAGATGAGCTGAGTCAGTGAGAATCTTTGTGGTTAGCTTTTGGCAAGCTTTGCTATGTTGAGGTGTGACAAAGTGAGTAAAATAACGTCGGAGTATGCCACTGGCAGATGATAAAATCTTAGGGAATCTAGCAATAAACTTGAAGTCTTTCAACAACAGGCCAGGATAAATGACGGGTGAAGCAGAAAGCCCATGAGGTAGGACATACGAGAATACAAAGCGTTGGATAAGATGAGTGCGCACTGAGTGGAATTTAAGGCGTGAAATATAAAAAGACAAGCGTCCTGTTTTCGCAAAAATGAAGGCAACGTGTTTTGACCAATTAAGTTTACGGTAGAACAGCGCTCCAGGGTATTTCACTGAATCAAGATGGTCCAGTTGTACCCAATTTATTTTAATGGACGTGCGATCGACTTGAAGATTGGATCGCTTGCTACCGTTCAAAAGAGAAAATTCAATGTCACTACACTTAATTGGGTTAAAGCTTAAATTATGAGCATGAGACCAATCTGAAATTTAAGTAATGCCATTTCGTAGGGTTAAAAAAATATAACCACAGGTAGGCGGCATACAAAAACATGACATCCCGCGTACATTTGATTAGAAGAGTATCCTCTTGTACGGGAATAATTGCAATGTACGCGGAAAATAAAAATGGGGATAGTATGGCACTTTGGGGAACACCACGGGTAGTTGTAACAAGAGAGGTGGTTTTGATGTTATAACGAGTGAACTGCTGGTGATTGTGAAAGTAATCTACCATTAAATGAACAAGTGAAGGCTGAACACCAGAGAAAGAAAGAAAGGAAATCAGCTTGTTTCTGTCAACGCAGTTGAATGCATCACCGTAGTTTAGGAAGCATATTCTTACCGTTTTACTCTTCCCGTCAGGTTCGGACAGAATGTAATGTGTCAAGATGGCGACGGCGTCGAGAGTGGAGCGTGACTGTCGGTAAGAAAACTGATCAGGATCTGGAACATCGAAATTTTTGTTCAGACGTTGGAGAACCAACCTTTTTAAAACTTCAAGTAAGACAGAGGTGAACGCAATAGGATGGAATTTTGAAGAGCCTTTCTTGGGAGTAGGAATTATAACTGCTGTTCTTCAACAGTCTGGATTCTTTCTTTCCTTCAGACCTTGGTTGAAAAGATCAGACAGAATTGGGCTGAGAGTAACCGCACACTCCTTGAGCACCATGGGGTTGAGTCCGTCCGGTCCGGATGATTTTCCACAGTGGGGATGCAAGATGGAGGTCCCTAAGGTTGACTTTCCACAAGTACAGGAATGGAAGGTCCTGTTGGTCTATCGAATGACTTACTGAGTTCGTCTACGTTAACAACAGCAGATTTGCGTGCGGATGAGCCACCAGTCAGACCTTTCAAGAGCTTCCATGTGTTCTAATGACTTCTGTTGGCTAGAATGGTGCGCATGTAGATGGAATTGAGGCGGTCTTGATTGACGGCTGGGAGATTATGATATTTAAAGGCGTATTCCTTCTTGCGACGAAGTTCTTTGAGGTGGAGGGAAGACAAACGATCAGGGCGCGAATACCGAGTTTTGACCGGACAGCAAACATTGAAGAAAAAATTTAAATAGCCGGTGGGATAAGCCCAGGAAACCGAAAGGCCCGTGTCTGAGAATGCAGAAAGTTCTGTCTGAGCAACCATTTTCCGTAGCTTTAAAATGTTTTCAGGACAAATCTGCTTCTTCCGAACTAGGCGATCACAGCTTCGCGTAAAATGTGCATGACTGGTATGACTGTACATCTTGCGTCAGGTTTTGATTATTGCGTGGTCAGGGGAACCTTGGAGAGAGAGCGACTCGAAGTGGAAAAAAGACATGGGCCGTTAACTAAAAACAAGTCCAGAAACGCGTCCAATCTAGTTTGAAATGCAATAGTGTCAGTCAGACCGAACGAATAAAGAAAACTCATGTCAAAACGGTTAAAAACACCAGCAACGATTCACAATGAAATGCCAGCATAATTTACCGAAATTCACGAAACTGAGTCAACGAATTCTAGGTAGTCTGCCGAGGAACACTTGGGGGGGGGGATATATATGCATTCACTAGCGAAAATTGCTCAAGAACTTGGGTTTGCATTCGTGTATGCAACGACTAACGAAACTTGTATAATAGATAAAAACGCTTCTGACTTGTTTACACCAACGACTGTTAATATACCTAATAACTCCGCCACCTCGCCAGCGATATGATGTACGGCGATCCACGCGATGTCCAGTGAAACCACCAAGTGTAACTACTTCATCATCAATATCACTGTAAAGCCCGGTTCCTTGCAGGACTGCTCCGAGCTGATTATTCCGTCATCTCAACAAGATCCGACAGCACCGAAAAATTGCCCAGTAGAGACCGAACATTGCTGCTGATTACAACGGCTAGACGCATGGTGTGGATAGGTTTTTTGCGAAGAGGGTGCAGTAACCCTAGCACGTGTAGGCAGATGAGTTTTGAAGCACGCACATAGGAGGACATGGTCCGTGCTGCTTACCAATTTTTGCACCTCGGCAATCCTCCACAGACCGGGCTCAACGGTATCTCACCAGGATGTGGTCGAGTTGGTGCGCAGTGTGACTGTCACCGGAGCACCACGAGTAGGTGCTTCTTGGGGTGTTGAAAGCGAGTGCTGCAGACAACCATTCTGCTGACGTCGGTAAACCAATCAGTCGGTCACTGTTTTTGCAGCGCTTACCGTGACCGAATTTCGTGGATTCGTCGGCCTTACCTGTACAAGCGTTTCAATCTCTTGCGGCAAAAAGTACATCGCGCCTCGAGACTCGGTTGATTGCCTCCTGAAAGTTATAGTGAAACTTGTCTTTGCTTTCGTCACCAGCCGCATTAGTTGGAACATAGACCGCAATCACCGTCAGATCGTGCGGTGCGTTTAAAGCGTTCCAAGGCGAGTCTGGATGAGACTGGTTCCCAGGAGATCATTGCATCATTAGCTGCTTTGTTCAGAGCAAACGCGACGTCACAGAGACCGAAGCTGTCTTTTGGGCCACTGTGATAGAGCCAATAAGATGTATCTTGTCCCGAAACCTTTATTTGTCGGACACCTGAGTTGAGTAGGCGGACTTCCGGGAGGCAAGCAATGTCTACGTGGTGGTCATTGTGATGCATTGGCTACCGACGTCCAGAAACGTCCTGACATTTCAACTGGCCACATGGGTTCTTTTCCTGCAGCAACTCATCCCAGGTCGTTATCTTATCGCCTCGACCGCTGAGACACTAGACGCATCGCTTACCGGGGACGCCGTAGCATGATGGACGCATGGGGCTCCGTGAATAATCACAGAGTCGCGGGAGTAGGGTATGAAGCGGTGTTCTCAGCACCGTTCGGCCTTTTTGTGCGAGGTTCCACCTTTAGCCTTTGTACATCCAAGTGCAGAATGCAAGACAGCAGGGTGTTTCCAGAAGAGCCGGTGGCCTGTTATACGGTCTATTTGCCTCTTCTGGAATGCCAGGTCAGGCAGGTTTGACAGTTTTCGTTTGTAGCCGTTCGATCAGTAGATCTCGTCCGCCCATTCAGGAGTACCGGTCTTCACGTGCCGAACACCGTCTCGCCGAAGGTTTTTAGACCTTGGTAACCCTCAATGTGGTTCAGCCCGCCTGTCGAGCGGTTCGCCGGGATGTGGCCGCTGATGTATGTTCCAGCTTTGTGGAGCCACAGGTGAGAGCTGAGTAAGCGATGGAGAATGCCCCTAGGGATAGGACAATCAACCAACTCAGAGGTTCTATTCCACTCAGACACCCCATACACCCCGCCCACATGAAGCATAAAAAATGAGTATTCGAGGACTGAAATATACTTTTCACGCACTTCGCTTCTCACAGCGGTCTTATCGGCATAGTCGAACGCCGCACGGATGTTCAGAAACACGACACTTGTCGTTCTATGGAAGGCTAGTGGCTTGAGTAACCGTCTTGAAGACTGGACTGACGCGTCCACAAACGGCACAAAATTAGGGCTGGTCCTCATGCCTACGGCATAGTTTACGCATTATGGTGGGCGGTGTGTAGATTGCATGAGGTAAAGAAGTAACCAGGTAGAAGGGTTATGTTATTTAAGTAATTTCACTTCACTCCGAGGCTGAATGAAGTGTCACATGTATACCGAAGGCAAGTCTGGCTTTTACTAGTTATATTTGGCGTCTGTTTGACTATCAGCGTTGAAGCGACCAGAGGTATTCTTGCAGTTCACTATTTCTTCATTAACTTGGTGCCAATATGCAGTTTTCACATCATTTTCTTCTTTGTTTCTGAGGGATAAAAACGAGAACTGCCGAACCCCCCCCCCCCCCCAAAAAAAAAAACCGTTGATGGTTGCTTAGTTTAGGAACCTGCTCGAATATACTGAAGAGGTTTTAGTGTCAGATGAAGCCTCAAGCCAAATCAGCAAGGCTCCGTTTCGAACAACGATTCTCATGACGAATGTGACCGGAAAAATTCAGCCTGCCTTTAGATACTCATTTCACCAACTAGTTGACACCGTGAACACAATAGGCTTTTGTCTTGGGCTGATGATTTTGACGTACGGAAGCTTATTCGTGGTGATTCTATTACTGATCGCTTTGGTAGAGGGCTGCTAGACGCAATAAATGCTCACAACCAACGGAAGACCTACATAAATCCCTAACTACACATCGGAACACAGAGTACGCACCAAATATAACATCATCCGAGTATGATGACACTATCACAAAAAGCACAGTGAGGTTTGGTTAAGTTAATGCAACGTTCGAGTCTCCGTTCTGTGTACAGTACATTGGCCTAGAACGCTGTGCGAGTTACAGTACCTGCTACGACTGAAACATGCTATGGTTATAAACTGTAACGATGAATAACACATGAAGAGAAACAAAGGAAACTTATCAAGAACACTTATTTCTTGTGATAAAAGTCAATATCCTAGTTGTACTGAATTTCACTTTGTTCAGTAATATCGATGAAGCGTCTATTTATATAACTGGGCGCTTGGTACATGTTATTTTCTCAGGCTACAAGAGCCTCTCTGTGTTCGTGACTGATATCTGATTGCACAATTAATAACTCAATTCACGAACACATTTCTCTGAAGTCATTATATTTTTATTGTGATCTGGATGGGGACCAAGCGGAGATCAGCCAAAAAAGTCACGGTTATATACGGAGTTGTATAGAAAAACAAAATCAGTAGCTTTCATATTAGAAATTTGCCGGTGAGGCTCCATGTACGAACGATTAATCAAAATTAGTACTAAAAACGGCTCGAAATGCCAAGACTTTTCTGATTGCATAAATTCAGAACCCTCCCACAACTAATACTAAAAACCCAAAAAACATCAGTCACAAATTAAGACATCATGTATCACAGGGATATTTGGTCGGCTTTTCATTCAGATACATTTACAATCACGGTTTAGGTATCTAATATTGCGTCTTCGGATAAATCAATATCACCGATATCGGCAAACAACTTCTCATCAATTTCCACGACCTCACCAGCTTCTGACAGAAACTTGATATCTGAGTCATCGTAGCGATTATCACGAAGAAACATTTCACGGCCTGTAAGGCGTTTGGAATTCGGATCTTCCGACTGTTTGTTCTTTTCGGGGGCGGCATTGACCTCTGCCAGAAATTTTGTATTCCATTGTAGGAACGACTCCACCGTTACTCGATCACCTTTAAATTTGGCTTCTTCTTCAAGTTCCATTCGTCGTTGTCTTTCTTTAAGAGCTTTCTCTTGCCTGGCAATTCGTTTTTCACCCAAAGAATTTAGGCTTTCTTGTACTTCGGACAAAATATCAAAGATCATGATGTACCCTAGTGACCTCTGAGCCGCTGTGCTAACAACCTCCTCAATAGCAGCAACTTCCTCACCTGTCAACGCCTTGGCCCTCACTACTTGAAATATGGGTGGTTCTTGAGGATAAGCATCTGTATATTCGAACGATAAAGTGCACTCCACATCGACCTTGTGCTTATCACCAGCATGTCCAACCAATCGAACCTCGAATTTTTGAAGGCCTTCTTTTTGAGTGATGCGAAAGTTCTGTTCATAGATAGATTCTAAAGTAAGCAGCTCTGATTCACGATCCTCTGCGAAGTCCACCATAACCTGAAAAGCAGAGCTCCACTTAGTCATTGTCATATGCACGCATATATATGCATATATGCATATATATATATATATATATATATATATATATATATATATATATATATATATAATTAGTAATATGGGAATGGGTGGGCAAAATATCAAGGAAGCTCATGTTCGGTTCCGTAATTAGTTCCGTTCATCAGATATGCGTACCAAGTGCTCCTTACTACTAATATATGAGCTTGTTACCGCAGCCTCGTGGTTCTCTGGGTGAGCTCACAAACAACGACCAAAGTCATGATTATATAATAAGCAATTCAACAAAGAGGATACATTCATAATGCTGATGCTATAAACGAAATCCTATTGCACAATTTATGACTCCAGGCTCAGTATATATATATATATATATATATATATATATATATATATATATAAGCACGAAATGCTTTTAGTGCACCCCAGTTATTCCGCAATTTCTCCCAAATGCATACGCGTGGGCCCAAAAATTTGGTATGCATGTCTAGTCCCATAACTATATTGGAATCGTGCTTCATTAGGCAGCTATCGCCCGCCTAACTTGGACAGCCCCCAGCACAAACGATACTGTCCCGTCCACGTTCCGCTTGCTCCACTGGATGTATGGGGTTAAGGACTGAATCCGAAAAGCAGGTCGATAACAAAGCACCAGCGAAGACAAGACAAAATGTTTGCAACACAGGTCTCCCGTGAAAGACCAGAAGTTCCTTTACGGGTGCTCCGGTCACGTCCTCGAGCGGGGTTAACGCCCCACTGCCTTGTGGGTCAGAATTTTGAGTCAGAGGATCCGACTAGGGATATGGACAGCCGCGAAATATGATTCACCCAGAAACCTCCAGCATCCTTCTTATAAAGGACCTTGCTAACTTACCTCTCTCCTTTAATTTAGGATTGATGCGAAACAGCACGATGGATCGCGGAGCTGAAGAGAACGGTAGTTCAGGAGTAGAATATAAATCCAGCACTTTCCAGGGTTACATATTCACTTCACTTAGCTGTATTCAACGTCCGCACACTGTGACAGCTAGGGTAACAGGCTGCCCTCTCTAAAACTCTTGAAACTTTCAAAATAGATGTACACTGTGTCTCCGAAACACGCATACGAGGCCCCACTTTTGCGGTCACTTTTAACACCCCAGATGTAACCTCAATCTCTCGCTTTGCTCTTCGCCTATCTGGTGCGAAGATCGCACTGAATACGACTGTCTCGTCCGTATTATCGCCAAAGTCATTCGTCCCGCACAGATAAACCGAAGGTGGCGAATGGTTTACAGCGTTTGATTACCGCCTCGGAGGTCAGAAGTTCGAATGCCCGCCAACACCGGTTACTTTGTTAGTAAACAGTAAACCACTGTCGTCTGTCGTGATTACACCTCGACTACTGGGGAATTATGTGGTTCTGCACCGCTCCAATCTCAGGGCTTGGTTGCCGGTTATCCCTAATAGTGCCTTGGGCCTTCGCGGCCATGGGGTACACACCCCTTCCACTGCACTCATGCACAAGCATGGAATAAAAAAGGCTAGAAAAAGATCGACCGCAGCTACACCACTGGCTGTGACACCTAGCCATGTCACTTAGAGTTTCCAACCATCTGGTAGGCTAGTGGCGTGAACCTCAACCTGGAAGTCTAACACGTCCTACTCGGCCAAAGTTTCCATATCTTCTTGCTACGTAATGGATTGATGACCTAGACCCACCTGCCTCGGCGAACAGTGTACGCTGCGGAAGTCTATCCATGGGCATGCGTAACACATGTCCCAACCACTTTAAACTGTTAAGATTCAGTACTTGATCCACAGACTGACCTCTGGTTCCCAACACCTTACGTCCAACCTTTGCATTGCTGGTACGGTGTTCCCACCATACTCGGTACTCGAATACTGACAGTCTTTGCCTATCTTTTACCCTTAACGGCCGTGTTTCTGAACCGTATAAAAGAACGGACCTAACAGCTGCATTGTACACTCTACCCTTAACAGACAATCGGATGTCACGCCAACGCCACAGATGACGGAGGTTGATAAAAGCCTAACGCGCCCTCTGTATACGTGATGACACTTCATCCTATTTCTGTCCACCTAGTGAGATGTTATTTCCCAGGTAACAAATTTATCCATTGAGCTAGAGCTTCCCCTGCCAAGAAGAGGTTTGGTGTTGAGCCAACCCAGTCCTGTGAGACCATTTTACACTCTGAATGTGCAAAACGTATCCCAAACATTGCTACGAAGCTATTTAGGCTATCTAAGAGAGCTCGCAGCTTACCCGGGTCCTCGCTCAAAAGAACGATGTCGTCCGCGTATTCCAACTCAGACAGTTTACTGCCTGAGCAAAGATCGATGCCACTATTCTCACACGAGGATAGGGCTATCTTAAGAATCAGTTCAATCACAAAATTGAAGAGAAAGGACGAAAGAGGGCAATCCCGACGAGCACCACTTTCCGCGCTGAACTAGGGTGGGTAATCTCCGTAAGCACGAACTCGGTTTTGACTGTTCTCATACAAGCATTCGAAAAGAGAAATAAACTTCTCTGACACACCCTTCAATAACAAGCAGCACCAGAGAACTGTAGGATAGACTGAGTAGAATGTCGCTTTCAGATCAAGAAAGACAGAGGTTGTGGGTCTACGGAAGATGTGTGTGTGCTCTAAGGTTTACCGAAGAATAGAGATGTGGTTTATACAACCACGACCGGGTCTGAAAGCGGCTTGACTCTCACGCGTACACATTTCGCGGACGCTGGATAATCGGTGGAGAATAAGCTCGGTGAGCAGTTTGGAAGCGATACTTACCACGCTAATTCCTCTGTGGTTTTCACAAGAGGACTATTCACCTTTCTTGTAGTTCGGCACAATCACCAATTCACACCATGCCCTGGGAATCTGTGAAATGTGTAACCATATGGCATTTAAAAAGGTGTGAGAAAAGGGAACTGGAGATAGTTCGTACATAGGGAGTAAAGAATCACTTGTTACGACCATAGCAACAACTGTTCCAAGAGGTCACGTTGTTTGCATAATTCCGGCTCCAACAGAAGAATTGCAATGGCTTCTGCCGACGTCAATAACCGCCTGTGTAATCCTTTGCTATGAACTTTGATAGTTATAGGGAGTGATTTGAAAGCTGTTACTGAATCAATCTGATGTTCATTAGCAACCAGATATAGGACTTTGAAACATTGGGTCCCCTTGATCCAGTTCATCAAAACAGATAGAAGACATAAATTGCGAGATATAGGACTGCGCTGTTGATAGTCCGCACTGTTTGTTTGCGTAAAGAAACCAGAATGTGTTCTGATATCTTCCTAGACAGGCATCTCGTCGTATGTCCAATGTACTCTGCACTACAGAAGCACGCAAACTGATACTGAGTGAAAGATTGAGTTTGATAAGGTAAACTGGTCTTAGAATGTTGAACATGTTGTATAGGTATCTGATTGGTTTACCATCCCGACGCTTTATCTCTTTTTGCACTCCAAATCGCATACATGTTGTTTATTGAGTAAAGCCTAATTCCTAGGGATTTAAAGGTTGGGAACACAGACTGGCGAATAAGCCCGTATTCAGTGATTCACACTCATGCCACTACATCACAACATATTACGACAATTTAAAGGATTGGGCCAATTAGACAAGTAGGAAGTGCTCTACTGCGTCCCACTAATTCTGGTGAAAAGACTGTCCCGCCCTCGGATCATCCCATTTATTAGTGCAAAACAATGAGTACGTAAGTTTAGGTACGTTGCATTCAACGTATTGGTCCGACTGGCGTAGGCAACCAAGCCTCGAAGCTTAAACACCGCTGACAGGATTCACCAATCCATTGATTCGTAATATCGATGGGCTATCCTGTCACTCGAGGTTCTGTTGCCTCAAGTCTTCGACTTGGTACCGCACTGGTGCTGACTGCCAACGTGACTTGGCGATCCATCGACAATGAGTCAGCCTATACCCTCACTGGAAATGATTAATGATGACGAAAAAGGAAAGAAAACAATTTCAATCCAGGCTTAGACCAAGACTGTTCCTGTGGAATAATGTGCATCGGCGGCACGATCAGGCGTTTGTCTGGATGTATCCGCACTCACCCCCTCGAATGGTTGAACACTGGGGCAAACAAATCGCTCACTAGCGCGGTCGTTTTACGCAACTTAATCTAGTCACAGAGTAAACGTGTTCAAGGCTTTTCGTGCCCTGTTGCCGGTCTCGGGTCGACAATCAAGACCATCCCCGGCCGAGACTGTCGGTATCCGCCCACACAATCACTCTGTGTTCAATAACAAATCTTGTGCGCTCTTAAGCTGCCCTAGCCCATTCTCCACCCAACAACGGACCACAGATCAGGTAAAAACTGACACAATACATGAGAAACAACCCACATCCGGTTCTGATTTAAGCCTGGATTACAACTATTTTATTTTCTTTGTTGCCAACATTATCCTCTATTACTTACTATTTATCTAACCGGTCCAATCACTCAACTATTCGTAATGAATTGTGATGTCATCGCATGACTGTGATACACTGAAAACGAGCTTGTTCGCCAATCTGTATCTGATTCTTTTCAATCGGGACGTTGAGGCATCTATCTCGCTCACAACAATTTATTCAACAAAAACGGGGTCGAACTCTGGGTCCCAATAGTTTTGTTAGTGATCTCAGTTATTAACCTTGTTCCAAGCAATGGATTCATTGGGCGGATATGAGTACTTACTTTCTGGACAGTATCGAGTCATTCAAGGCGAATAAACTCATAACGAATCTGCGACAGAAACTCCAACGAACCTGTATATCAAACCATAGAATGAGACTGTTGCTCGCCATATATTAGCTACATGTCTAAAACAAGCAGGCAAAAATCTAGGCCAATTCTTGCAAAAGCTGAAGTCGCTGCAGACTACAACATTACAGCAGTTTCGGCAGAGAAAAATCAAGATCCCATCAGAGATACCTTCAACACGGGACTGCAGTCTTAGGTAATATGATAACGGCTGTTACAAAACATTTCACTTATTCTGAAAACGGCGTTCAAACAAGCACGATCTTTTGAGATGGCTCAGTGTCAACCGCGATCATACAAAGCGTGTTTACACGCCTTTTACCATCAATTCATCGGAGTCAGAACAAGCAGGCCATAGGTCGAATACTACAACCGAAAATATCATTACTTATGCCGCTACTAGTGTTTACACTAGCAAGTATTTTCTCTGGTTGGCAGACACACGCGATCGCTGTTTCCCACGCGCAAGGCGATTTGCAAGGGCCGTAGCGAGAAGGGTCATTACCAGAAGCTATGTCGTCTCTCAAAGAACACCGCGCATTTGGTCAGAAACCGGCTGTCATCACTGAATCTCGTCCCGGCACTCGTCAGTCGCTCTCACGCTGTAACCAATACTCTCGTTAAAAACGTTGTGGGCTCTGACTGATGAGCGAAGCTTCCAAAACTATATCGCTGCGATTGTTGCCAAGATATTCAACTCGCAGATGAGACAATCTCGAAGCAAAGTTGCTGTGGCGAATACGCTTCTGTCTTTTTCACCATGTTGCACGTTGAATTAAAAAGTATGAATATACAAGATGGACAGGGAGTGGACTTAAACAGGAGGGAAAAGGAAAGAACACGGAATACACAGTCCAACTGTACAAATAGGCATTGATCAGTCATTCTGATTAGACAGAAAGTGACAACACGATCGCCACTGTTCGCGGTTCGCTGCCATATCCTTCAGTGTCTCCAACCAACTGGTAGACGGATCTTTTGGACCCCAACCACGAAGACGTGAAGCACCTACTTTCCCTAGGTTTGCTGTACATTTTCTCACTCCTCGCTGCCACGTCATCTGTTGACCTCCACGTGACTTCTTCCATTACCCAGGAGGGACAGAGAATAGGACACGGTATGGTAGACGTGTGCTTGCCATACGTAACACGTGCCCAAACCAACGAAGCCTACTAAGCTGGATACGCTGTGATAGATGACTCCCTGGAGTTGTACCCGATACTCGCTTGTTGACCTCAGCATTGCTCACTCGGTCATTCTATTCAATCCTAGCGATATTACGCAAACACCAGTGGTCGAAAACCTCAAGACGACGAATATCTTCAGCACGCAGACTCCAAGTCTCGCAATCATACAACAAAACTGAACGCACTGCGGCACAGTATACACGACCATTCAACATCAGTGAAATATCAGATCGACGCCACAAGTGCTTCAGTCCAGCGTACGCCGCTCGAGCCTTCGATATACGCGTGCTCACCTCTACAACCGTACTCCCATCCGTCGTCACGCTGCTACCGAGGTAGGTGAAGTGGTCGACAACTGCCAGCACCTCCCCATCGAGCATCAAGCTCGGAATCGTTGACGTCCAGTCTTGTAACATCACCTTGCACTTTGAAGGTGCAAAGCGCATGCTAAATGGAGCTACAGCTCTCCCAAGTCTATCTAGTGCACGTTGAGCCTGTTCCGTGGATTCGAACAAACCGACAACGTCGTCCGAGTAATCTATGTCACACAGCTTTTCACTACTTCCTTGTTCGACGCCCAGATCTTGGAGACTTTGCAATGCATTCTCCATTATCTCGTCCACGACGAAGTTGAACAATAACGGAGAAATGGGACATCCCTGTCGAACACCGCCGGTCATTTCGAACCGACTGGATAGTTGACCGTAAACGCTTATGCGGCCTGAAGTATGAGAATACAATGATCTCAATAGTTTCACGAACTTCTAGGGCATACCTACTGAAAAGAGCTGTTCGATCAACTGAATCGAATGCGTCTTTCAAGTCTAAGAAAACTACTGTTGTCGGTCGGCGGTGCGTGTAACGCGTTTCAAGTAGTTGGCGAAGAGTAAAACTTGGTCGATGCATCCTCGACCTGGGCGGAATTCGGCCTGCTGTTCGCGGGCATTCCTCTCGCGAGCCGGTGTAAGACGGTGCAGTAGAACTGAGGCTAATACTTTGGTGATTATCAGAATTAAGCTAATCCCACGATGGTTACTACAGCCATTGCAAGCCATCACACCACGTCAAGGTGCAGTCTCGTCGTGATGGTTATTGATGATAGCCACACTATCAAGCGATACATCCAACCAGACATGCATACTTCGCCATGAATAGTTGGTGTCGACAACATATCCGGCAATGCGAACAACCATGATAGACTCTACCACTATGATTTACTGCTCCTTCGTGCGTACAAATAAACTCTCCTACAGAGTTTTCGACTTAGCGTACGCCGACGATATCACCTTGCTGAGTGATAATGCACAGACAGTGCAACATGCTTTGGACCGCCTGGCAACTGAGGTATCCAGATATGGAATGCACTTTGCACCTTCCAAGTGCAAAATGCTTTTGCCAAATTGGCAAGAGTCTGTGCCTGTACTTACCCTTTGTGGTGATCGGCTAAAGTTAGACGACAGCTTTAAGTACATTGGGGGCTTGATAACAGCTGGAGGAAGTGTTGGGAAGGAGATCCATTCACACCCGTGGTGTCGCCGTGACATCCGGCTCTCTCTTAAGGGACGGGTGCGCGTTGCCGCGGTTCGTACTGTTTTACTCTACGGTTGCGAGACCTGGCCACTTCGCGGCATCTTTCCGTGTTCGACAACAGATGTTTCCGAAGCATTGCTCGCGTCTGGTGGGAACATCGACTGAGTAATGACCAGGTGCGCCGTCGTGTTAGGCATGGATAGCTGTCCTCCTAACGAAGTGAGCGCTCTACATTGCCTCCGGTGGCTTGGTCACGTCTTACGAATGCTTGCCTACCTTCTACCTTTCTGTACTCTACCTGCACGTGTTCGGCAAGGCTGGAAGAAGCAACGTGGCGGTCACGCCATAACTTGGCGTAGAGGTTTGGAAAATCTAGCATCAGCATTGGCTTCGGTTGGAGCTCCCCGTCTCCCTGGTTGGGGCCGAAGGGATGAGGATTGCCACTGGCTAGAGACGTTGAGGTACATGGCTCTGAATATAAGTCAGTGGTGCGAATGCTGTGCGATTTGTCCGTCGAACTCTCGTGCCCCATAACCAAAAAATGCTATTCCCACAAGCAAATTGGCAAAAAGAACATCAAAAAGTGTACTATGAAGAGCCGAAAAAAACCAGCATTCTTTCTTCTCTCTCACTCACGGTTTGTTTCACTGTATTGTATGCCCCTTCCCCTACTTCGTAACTGTTGTTGCTACGTTGGCACCTTTCTTGATCTCAAGCCAGTACATATACATATACGTATATGTATGTGTGCCGATATCAACGTGGATGCTGTTTTGCAGTCTTTGTTCGGAGTTTTTATAATCTCTGTGCTAACTATGAAGCAAGGCCGTGACGTGCTGCACGCTTCGAGCTACCACTTTCCAGGTATTCCACTCGACTTAAGGACAATACCTCATAAATCACGGTTATGAGGACGTGGCTATCCTGTATATTCACATTGGACCTCGAGATGGTTTGGTTCGTTGCACACGTGGCACGCCAAGAGTCCCAAACTTCCTCGACTTCCAGCTCAATGTGGACGGTTTAACGTCATACCGGGCTTCGAAACTCTGGTTATGACCGATTAAGGCACGTGCAACTCGACCAGCCTGCCTACCCATAATAACCGTCGGAATATACTGTCGTCCAACAAAACTGTCTCCACTCGACGGATATCTACAACGAACGGTGAACGAATTGACGAATATCCTTCATAATGGCATGCAGTATGGTAATTCTACCGTGAAATATCCACTAAGGGCTACTTTGTGATACACCTGCAAGGGTATACATTCGACAGGTAAAAAGTTCTGCAGGCTATTTCGGTCAATTTACCTTTTATTCAGGTACATTTTGTTCGTTTGACTTATTACCAAATGACGTGTATGACCACCTGTTGGTTTTATCTGTCCTCGTATACATTTCCGCATCTTAAGACATACATACTTAAAGTTGATTTGGTACATCAACTTTGCTGACTTTTGTACTACAAATGTCCTATTTGTGCGTCCCAGACGAAGTTGTGTACGACGTTGATTGTGTAACATATCTGATGGACGACGTGCGGTACCATCGGACGTTCGACAATTTCCCCAGTTTTCTTTATGAATCGTATTTGGGAAAAATCAAATCGTTTGTCGTGGCCCACGAGATCAGCGGAACAACTACACCGAAGGTTTCACGATGTGAGCAACGTGCGCCCTGGAAAGAAAGATAATGTTGCTACGGATGATATTTTAATTCCCGTTTGTGTTTCACTCATTCATCTTAGTTTCTTTGTATCTTTCTACTCTGCTGTACAACCAGATAAAACTATCATTATTAACAAACGCCCCTGCAACAATGTGCATCTTCAATTTTTCAACTTTCTGGGCATTTTTCCATGCGGCTTGCCGTCAAGTTGACTATATATTTTCCGTGGATGGTGTATTGTCGGGAATACTTAGTGCACTCATTCACATCATTACTCCTATGATAACGTTGCTCCAATTTTGAATACGTTCATATAAATCTGTATTTTCCACCTTCACTTTTATGGATTACGTATTTGTCTTTGAGTGTGACAACAGACGGCATTAGCCTGCTGCTCGTTTGGAAGTGCGTGACGAAAAGTCATTCAAAAACAAGCTCATTGTTGCCGTCAATGGTAAGTAAATCGACTTTGTTATCTTTGACTAAACCCCAGACGCTGTTCGTTTAATCCTAAGGTTCGCACAAGAACCGGTGTCTGTCACTGGAAGATACAAAGCATTGGTTTATCAATGGTAGGGACCTCAGTGATACAAGACGAGAACGCACGTAAGTAAATGAACGTTTTCGTTGGAATAAATCATATTGCTTTTCCTTTTGAAATTGCTTTATTCATTTGACGTAATCAGCACCTCTTAGGGCATTCTGAAAATTAGTACCACTTTATCATAAATCGCAACTTTACGTGTTCCTCGGGTTCAATTCATGGTTTATTTGTAGTCATACATTTCAGTCCTATTTTGTGAAAAATAAGCAACCACGTTGTCCAACATGCTGTTTCCTAATTTTTCGATGTTTTCGTATATCACTGATTATAGTTGCTTTGATACACAGATTATCAGATATTCCTCCTTTTTTTAAACAGTTTTCAATCAAACTATCTTCGAAATCTGCACGCGAAAATGTTTTGTTGCCTAACGTTTCCTTAAGTGCGATTGTCTCATTTTCCTACATATCTTGATATTTCACATCCGGTGACCACATAGCACAAGAATGACGAACATTGTCCGACAATCCATGAGTTTGCAATCCGAAAACTGCTTCATTCTGCAGAATGAAGTAGTTCTCGGATCGCAAATTCGTACTACTTTTCAGCACACCATTTTTACAATAAATTCACTGATTTTCAAAAACAATGTTTTTTAATAAACGGTTAATTAGTGGTTCCAACCGAAAGCATAAACAATGAGTAGACAGTCTAAGAAATAGGTAATTACGATAGATTGAGAAAAGAAGAGATGCCTCTTTTCAACGATTTGTCACACGTTGGGTGTGGCCCAACAAGCTCCCAACTGGGCGCAGGTATCATTGCCCAACATCTCTAATGATGTGGTCCAACGCTGGTCCAGCGTAGCTCAACGTTAGCACAACGTGCTCCCAAATGGGAGCGGGCGCGTCATGCGTGTTGCTTGGGTGGATTGCTTTTTAAAGTGGACAAGCAATCTTCTTCCGAGTCAAAATCAAATCAGAGCACAAGACTGGTGGCCGACGCCAATGGTAGTTCAATTTCCTGCACCTGTGAGCCCCGCGTCTCACCGTGCTTGGACTTCTTGGCTTGAAGCCACTAGCGTCCACCTTGGCTGGAACACTAGCTAAGCTGTTCAATGCATTATCAGATAAGTGTGCTACCTAGAAACTGGCTCGTATCGATCCCCACACCCGTTTATAAAAGTGGAGACAGACACGTGTACCAGTTACAGGCCGATTAACCTGACATCAGTGGTGCTTAAAACTCTCGAGCGAAGACTAAGAGACAGAATAGTGAGTCATTTAGAGGGGAGAAAGCTGGTAATTATCAACCAGCATGGGTTCTGGCACAGACACTCTTGTCCCTCCAGCCTAATAAGTTTCTTGGATGAGGTAACCAGTCGAGTGGATTGAGGAGTACAAGTGGAAGTCTGCTATCTGGATCTCCAAAAAGCCTTTGATTCGGTTGACTACAGGCCACTCGAAGCAAAGGTGGAATCGTTTCAACTAATGGCTAAAACTAAGAAGTGGACTGTACAAAGCCTAAAGTAGAGGGTTTACCGAGTGAGAGTAGAAAGCTGCTTGTCGGACAATGGGAGGCTGCATAGTGGCGTTCCGAAAGGACCAGTCCCGGGACCCCTGTTGTTCCCAATATACATCAACGACCTAGCAGACGGGTTGGAAAATCCGTGCTTCTCATTCGCGGACGACGTCAACGGGGGTAGGAGCACCAGATGATGTGGTTGTTCAGCGTGATCTAGAGAAGGTATGCCAGTGGTCAGTGTCGTGGGATCTTCCCTTCAATATGAGAAAATGTGAACATTCTATCAAAGAGGAAGGATCACGGGCCACCCGATATATGGGCTCACCAGACAATCGAGAGACACCAGCTCAGACCATAGAAACCCGGGATATAGGGGTGATGGTAAGCGCTGACCTTAAACCAAGTCACCAGTGTCAGAAAGTGATGCAGAAAGCATGTAGAACCCTGCACCAGCATCAGCTCAAGGAAACCGCGGGTCTTCTTCCCATTGTACAAGGCTTTTGTGAGATCTCATCTGGAACACTGTGTCCAAGCGGAGAGGCCACATTTGGTGAGGGACATTAGGGCTCTCGAGCAGCTACAACGGCGATTCACGCGACGGTTCGCAAAATACAGACATTTCTGCTACAGACAGAGGTTGGAGCAACTGGGTTTATTTTCTTCGGAAAAAAGAGGTGACCTCATAGTGGATTTCGAAATACTAAAAGGGTTTACAGAAGCACGAGGTCACAGGGAAGCCTTATTTGAGCCGCTGGGGAATGGCTAACTAAGAGGACAAGCACTCACAATTAAGTCACCCTAGTAGGAAAACCGCTCCGAAACCGATCGATTTTTGGCCGGTTTTCCGTCGGTTTGCTTAGTAGCTATTTTACGCTGATCGAAAACCAACCGATATGAAGGAAGTCAACGGAGTAATATATGATGCTTAGTTGTCGTTTTATTTGAATGTATTGGTTCAATTCATTGAAATGCCTTGCAATACCTCGGTGTAGACCGCTCTATTTCATTCCCTCGAAATGGGTAAAATAGGGACAATTAATCGGAAAATCATAAATTCGTAGACAGGAATGAGCATCGTAAAACGTAATTTTGGGAAAAGTGACAGAAACTAACGAAGCATATCATGTATTTCGAATGATTGGCACAAGCAACTCGGAAACCGTTCAGAAGCCACTCAGAAACCGCTCGAAACCCGATCGGCGTAATAATAAAAACCGCTCGAAAACCGGGCAAAACCGATCGATTTCGGAGCGGCTTTTGGTCGGTTTCTGAACGGCCTCCCAGCGGTTTGTGCCAATCGCTTGAAATATATGATATGCTTCGTTAATTCCTGACACTTTTCTCAAATTACGTTTTACGATGCTCAGTTCTGTCTACGAATTTATGATTTTCCGATTAATTGTCCCTATTTTACCCACTTCGAGGGAATGAAATAGAGCGGTCTACACCGAGGTATTGCAAGGCATTTCAACGAATTGAACCAATATATTCAAATAAAACGCCAACTAAGCATCACATATTACTCCGTTGACTTCCTTCGTATCGATTGATTTTCGATCCGCGTAAAGTGACTACTGAACGAACCGACCGAAAACCGATGTTATGAACGGGCTGGGTGCTACAAGGGTAGAGTCGCTGATGATTGGAATAAACTGCTAGGGGATGTGGTAAGCTCGAGCACAGTCGCTGAATTTCAAAAGGATATCAGATAAGGTATGGATGGCTGTAGATAGAGAAATGTGGCCGGGACCCTGTACTACCGTTTTTGATAGACAGGTGACTAGCTCCTTTCACTACAATCCTCGTGGAACCCTTACCTAGTACAAACTACCTCTCACTATGTTATCCATACCATCAGAGAAATTGGCCGTGAGGTGTGTGACTATCGGCTGTGACCCGAAAAGTTGTTCAGGAGGAAGGGGATCGGAGGTCCAACATGAACTTTCGCCGATCATAGCCAAGTACTGGAGAAGACTGGTCACTTCCCATTGTCGAAGCATCGGAGCATCCAGGGCCCTCACTAGTGCAAGAGTCTGGAGGTTCAGCCACCCCGCCGTCCGGTCCTGGAACCGAATTGAAAAATGAAATTGAAATTTGTCTGTCACTCTTCATTTTTCATATTAGAGACAGCGGAAATCATACGTGTAAGCCTCGTCACAATCCACTCGTTGGCATGAACTCAAGACTGGGTAGGACGCCATATCCCCAAGAAAGACTGGTTAAGTTTCCTTTCGAATGCTCTGCCGTTTACCTCTTCCACCATATCAGCAGGTAAAGAATCCCAAAGGTTTGTGACCCTCCGAGGCAAGCGGTAGACTAACGGCAAGCCGGTAGAATACATCTTCACCAGTGTCATTGAGTACCCGCGCATACGACATGATCTACGGAGCGGGAAATGCGCTTGCAACTTTGGTCCCAGATCACCCCGAACGATACGACGGATGCAGTTGAGATCACTCATCCGCCAATAGATTACTGGAAACAAACCAGTTACCTCAGGACGTTCAGTGTAGTTGACTCCGCGTAGTTCAGAAATGAGACGGGTAGCAGACTTCTGCACTCTCTCTAACTTGGTTGATTCTGCAGCTGTACGTGGATAAGCAGCCACACCACTAGGTTCGAGTCTTGGACGTACATGTGAAGTATACAGCATACGGTGAATGGGAACTACAATTATTGGAAAAACCCGAGTTGGTATTTCTCCCCCCCCCCCCCAAAAAAAAAAAGAAAGAAAAAGAAAAATCGTAAACCAGGCTGACTTTGCATATGAAGTCAAAAAGCGAAGGCATGGCCAATGAAGCCGAACAACCTCCCGTTCGCACACAATTATGAGCGCTCTCTGGTGTGGCGCAATCCAAAAGGCTCAGGTCAGGTCAGGTCACAGGACTTGTGGCTTCAGTTCAGTTCAGTTCAGTTCAGTTTGCACAGGACTTGGTGTGGCTAGAGCCAATCGTGTGTCCAGATAGTTGTGTTGTCGGCGCGTTTCCGTAGCTCCCAACACTGCGTGATTTTCTTTTTCTGAAAGGCATAAATTTTGTGCAGTATCAGCCCTGGCAGAGTAAGGTGGAAACAATAAGTAAATTGCATCTGACCCTAAAAATTGCTTAGCATAACTCGGGGTATACTGCCCCCCAACATAGGTCTACTGCTTTCTTAAAGGCCTTCACTGTTGTGGTATTTATGACCTCTTCCGGGAGCTTATTCCAATAGGGTACCACTCTATTTGAGAAGTACTTCGCCCTAATTTGGAGCCTCGAATGTTTCCTTTGTAATCTAAGGCTATGCCCCCTTGTGCCTCTCTCGGGGATCAGCGAAAAAAGGTCTTCTCGACTTATTCCTGACAGTCCTTTTATTACCTTGAAGGTTTCTATCAAATCCCCGCGAATGCGCCGTCTTTCCATCGAGAATAGGTCTAGGGCACGGAGACGCTCTGTGTAGTTAAACCCCCTTTGCCCAGCCACCATTCTAGTGGCTAGCCCTTGCACTTTCTCCAGACAGTCGATATCTTTCTGGTAGTACGGTGCCCAGGCCTGCACGCAGTACTCCATATGCGGCCTAACTATGGCCTGATATATCGGAACGAATATCTCCGGATCTCTACACGACATAATGGATCTAACTCGAAAGAGTTCCCTCCTGGCCGTATTGGCTGCTGAGGTGCACTGCTTTGACGGCTTAAAGCTGTTGTCCATTATAACGCCCAAGTCTTTGACCTGCGAGACCACTTGCAACGAACCCACACTATTCTCACTAGCCCCTGTATTTGTGGTCAAGCATTGACACTTGGTGAGGTTTAGTGGAAGGTCCCATTTGCGTGCCCAGTTTTGTACTGCTAACACGTCAAGTTCTATATCTACTCCAGCTATCTTGACGTCATCGGCAAACATAAAGGTGGGGTTTGTAAGCCCACGTGCTAGGTCGTTGATGAAGATGAGGAAGAGCAGAGGGCCGAGCACCGAGCCCTGTGGCACCCCACTCGTTACACCTTCCGGTTTTGAAACATGGTTCCCCACCTTAACACTAAAGGTTCGCCCTGCTAAGAAACTACTTATCCATTGTCTGGCCTTTCCAACAATTCCCATGGACTGCAGTTTGACGTCCAGAAATCTGTGGTTCACGGAATCAAATGCCTTGCTGAAGTCCAAGTAACAGACCGCAATCGATTGCCCTTCGTCCAGACGCTTGGTTACCTCATCGAGGAACAGCAGGAGATTCGTCAGACAGGATCTCCCTGCCACAAACCCATGCTGAGCATTTGATATGAGGTTGTGTTGAACCAAATGCCTAGAGATCTGCTTCCTGACTATTCGCTCCAGGCACTTACACAGTACTGAAGTCAACCTAACCGGCCGGTAATTTTCCGCCTTTTGCCGGGGCCCACTCTTGTATATGCCTACCACTGTTGCTCTCCTCCAGTCTCCCGGCACAGTTCCCTCTCTAAGTGACGTTTCATACAGCTTCGTCACCGGAGCCTTCAGGACCTCGGCCAGAGGCTGAACGATTGCTGGATGAATCCCGTCTGGACCTGCTGCTTTGTTCCTATTCAAAGTTTGCAACTCCGCGTACACTTCTTCTTCTCCTACAGTAAGTTCGGGTATTGGAGGCGCCTGTGGGCCCTCCATTCTTTCCTCCAAACTATTTTCTGGTCGATATATGCTCTTGAAGAATTCCAAGAGCGTGTCAGCCTTGTCTTCGTCGTTTAGAGCTAGCCGCCCCTGTGCTCCTTCCAAAGTTGCTACGCTCTCTCTCATACGTTTGTGAGATTGCACGTAGGCGTAGAATCGCTTTGGGTTTGTGCGGACCGACGCCGCTAACCGACGCTCGAAAGCATATTTCTCCACTCTTTGGATCTCTTGAGCCCTGTTCCTAGCCATCTTATAGCTATTCC
Source organism: Fasciola hepatica (assembly GCA_948099385.1). Lineage (NCBI taxonomy): Eukaryota > Metazoa > Platyhelminthes > Trematoda > Plagiorchiida > Fasciolidae > Fasciola > Fasciola hepatica. The sequence continues at coordinate 1,694,618 of CANUEZ040000060.1, read as the reverse complement.
ATGCCCCCTGAGTTCTGTACAGCTTGTACGCCGCCCATCGTTGCCTACGAATAACTATGGCCTTGCGGACCTTCGACTTCCACCATGGGGGTAGACTTCTACTGCTTGCCACCATCAGGGGTGCGAACTCATCTGTACGTTCGAGTAGCCCCATCTTGATGGTCTCCCAACGTTCCTCTACGGAGGCATTTGTGTGTCTCGGTGTCCACTGAATTTCCTCCGCCGCCTTCTTCAGTTCACCTATGTTGATTCTCCCATAGCGCCGACGTAACACGATTTCCTTCGGCGCCTTGCTTAGTCTTAGTGTGACCTTTAGGACTACATGATCACTTTTTCCAAGTGGCTCTTCCCACTTAATTTCCTTAACGTCCTGATGGTGCCGCGTTATGATTAAGTCAAGGAGAGACGGGTGCTGTCCACCTCTGTGTCTAGTGGCCTGTGTCACATGCTGCGTAAGTGCATGTAATTGGACCCACTGCAGAAATTTGTCGCCCGTTGATCCCCTTGGTGCGATCCCGTTTTCCCAGTTAATTTCGGGTAGATTGAGATCCCCTAATAAGATGAACTCCTTTGTCTGTGCCAGCACCGCATCCAGCATTTGGAAAAGCTCAACATCTTCCTCATCTGTGGCTAGCGGTGCCCTGTAGATACAGATAATGCATACTGTACGCCCCTCGATCCTAATAAAGCAGGATCTGACCTGTACATTACCGGAGAATAAGTTGAACGGAGCCTCCCAATGGCCTATGTCGGTCCGTATTAGAAGTGCCACTCCGCCCCCCTGCCTTCCATCTGTTCTATCCTGTCTGTAGGCAGCGTATCCCTGGAAGCGCATGTCAGTATATGGCTTTATCCAAGTTTCCGTCAACGCAACGACCTCAGACTCTGCGATCCTAGCCGTCAACTCCCCTCTTTTTCCCGGGAGACTGCAGGTATTGGTGTACCATATTGACGGTTCCCTGGTCCTCGTTACTGACTTCATTGCTAATTCTAGGGCTAGGGTATCCTCGGGCGCAATCTCCGAGGTGATGCCCCGTTTTTTGCCTCTAAGGGTGTCGGCGGTGCAGCATCTTGCATATCGAGTGAGACTCTGAGTGTCAGTCAGTAAAAGTCCAGTTCCTTGCACCGCGAGCCAAGGGAGTTCCCACCGTGCTGCATCTTACAGGTATCCGAAATGTCTCGGTATTTTTAGTAGCTCAGGGGGAAGGAAGAGAAACAGGTTGGTCCTTCGGAACAGCAACCTCACTATTATAGGTTCGGCACCGCAACTCCTTCCTGTCACCATGTAAGACATACCCCGAGTACCCGACTATTGTGGAAAAATGGCAGTATGGAATGACATTGAGTAGGGTGGCATGAAGGCCGTGATAGAGACAGGTACAGTAAGGAAACACTAGAGTGACGAGATGCCGAATAAGATAGTTGGTCAGGTGGGGGGAAAAGGAAGGAAAGTAATAATAAAAGGTAAAGCTTCTCAGAATTCAGAGAATTTATTGTTGGCACGAGGAGCTTGAATCGTATGCAATGGAAAATCCACTTGCATTCACATGGAAAAGTCGGACGCCGCGAGCGACAGTCTTGGAATACCTCTGCCTGCACGCATCCAGTATGTGCCCAAAGGCAACGACCGAGATTGCTGTTACCACCTGTACAGGCAACTTGTTCCCCTTGTTTATGACATGGTGGGAAAAGAAACCTGCCCTAATGCCCTTGTTTACTCTTGGTTCGCCCAATTTATGCCCGTGTCTCCTGCGTGAAAGATTGTGACGACGAGTCATTAATGGTCTGTCGGTAGTAGTGATTCGTTAGTGGAACTAAGGGCTCTCTGTCTGATCTCCTATTAGGCTGCCACGATCTAGGAAGAATAGATTTAGTGCCTTTAGTCTTTTTTAGTACATTTTTCCTCGAATCCTATCTATCATTCGAGTAAACCTTCTTTCAACATCTTCCGATACTTTTTTGTCCTTCGCTAGGCTCGGTGCCAAGCTTGGACAAAAGTCTCCCACTGGTGCCTTACGGCCATCTTGTATAGAAGGAGAACCAGTCCGGCCTCTCCTCTTAAGTTGACACTCGCCGTGTTTGCTCTGACCGACGCTGTCTTGTACTGATCGGCGGGCTTGAAGCTCTCTTGCGCATCCGCGCCTAGGCCTCTTACCACAGCAGCGGACACAGTCCTAAAAGGAGCGGGCAGCCCTAAGTACCTGTCAATGTTGTTCCCCCCGCTGCCAGCAGGTGTTTGCATTTGGCGGCATTCAGAGGCAACTCCTTCCTTTCAGCCCACGCACTAATCCTGTTTAAGTCAGCCTGCAGTTGCCTTGAGGCCGATTCACCTACTATTTTGGTATGTAGGTACCTGTACATTTCCGACTTCTTTCATGATTTTTAACGTCCCTTGGTGCAACACTCCTTTGTTGTACCGACATTTTAATGTATAACACACACACCTTTTCGAGCATTATCACCGCGCAGTACAAAAGGGCTGTCAGTAAACCTCTCATCCTGGCACGGTCTCATCTTCTGATTTGGAGTGTCTTCAAATTATATCGGTCGGAGCTAACTGTGATAAACAGAACATTTTAAAAGCTTCCATGGAGTCACTTGGCACTTCGCTCTATACCATCCTGTTCTGTTTATTGAATGGCTGTCAGACCGAACTGAACTGAAGATATTGGCGGATATTGGCTCTCTGGCTCTCATTTCCTGATCACAAGAACACTGAACAACTGTGAGTTTGTGTCACACCTTTTGTTTCATTTTAGTTCCTAAAGTACATACCCTTTCGGTCTTTGTATCACAGCATGCTCCTCCGCCTATCTTAGTTTGCTAGTATCGTCTTAGATATCGCTGACACTAATTTAGTGTACCATATAGACAGAGTAGTACGCTACAGATATCATCTGCGAATAGTAACCCCGGGCAGTCTAATGTGGTCACCAAATCATTTACGCATACTAGGGACAACAGTGGTCCCACCATGGAACCGTGCGGCACACCACTACTTGCCTGGGTCAGTGTAGACATTGTGACCTCGACCTGTGGGGAAAAAGCTCTGTTACTTAGGTAGCCCTGGATTCGCCTCACAGTCAGTGAGTCCACTTTAAGTGCCCTCGATCAACTCAGCAAGAAACAGTGGTTTACAGAATAAAAAGCCTTTTGAAAGACCAAGTAATAATAATAATAACAATAATATTAATAATAATAATAATAACGGTATATTTCTCAAGCATGGTCCAGAGGCACGCGCACGCGCATGGTCGTGGTATACAGCGTCACCCAACAAGATAAAATAACAACAAGATTTAAGAATAAGTGGCAAAAATGTCAGCGACAAAAAGGCAGCAAGTGATAATTTGAATGGATCAATCTAATGATTGTTTGCTTGGCTGTTTTAAACCGGTTTCGAGTTCGAGCTCGGCGGTGGTGCTCCGTAGAGATGCCGAGAAGGTCTTTAATACATAGTGCTAAAGGTGCATTATAAACGAGATCGATGCAAACCATGGAAAACGGAGCCTTACTGGGATTCTGCGAACAGAGTAAATTATGAACCGGAAGGAAAAGAAAAAACTTGTATGGAAGTGCACTCCGGAAAATCGATGCATGTGGAGATGAAAGCAAACCATAAAGATGATGCAAGCCCTGAATGTCGGCTCTACCGGGGTCAAATAAGCGCAATGAGTTTTGAAACATGCAGATTTGGAACCAATTTTATGAAAGTGCACTTGGGAGCATTGGAGAGTGTAGAAGTAAAGTGGGTTTAATTTCAGGATCAGTAACCTGTATGAGTTAGAAATAAGAAAGCGCAACTGGAGGGTCCTGGAAAAGTGGAGAACCAGTTCAAACCGACTGCAGTTCGAGGGAAAAAATGAACTCTCACGAAGGATACTAGGGTGGCAAATCCCCGCATAGACTGTAGCTTTATTATTACTCTGTTTCACTGAAAATATATCCTGACTTATTGAGCCTCAGTGTTATTCAGCGCCATTACTGGTAGTGTACATCATCTTGTAGGTACGGTTCTTCCGGCGGGGTAAAGGATGTGTAGTGACGTCGATCGTTTTGAGAAAATGACTGTTTTCTGGACACCATTTTGGATCTATTTTCTCTGCGATCTTTTCTGGCTTTTGACATCGACCTGATAGTCTTGTCCGGTTGCGTACCTTTTGCTGGACTGACTTTCCCGAGGTTTCCATCCACCTCTTTTTAAATCACTTTCACTTTCGGTCGTTCGCCGATTGTACACCCTCGCGGCTCGCTTTCTGCACAGCCGTTGCGCTTTGTTTTCCGCTCGGTGCATCTCTCTTATCGGTACTGTTTCGGTGCCACGATATATAGGATACACCTTACATCTCTAAACCGACTTGCGTCTTCTCTATTCTTCCGATAGAGAGTATAACGTTGGTATTCCGCTGCTAGACCCAATAGGAGACAAGTTCGTCAGCCCCTCTCGGAAGTCTTCTATAGATGTGTCGATCAATCCTACGGGTGTGGCGAGGTATGGCGGCTTAACCTGACGACTGTTATTGACCGGTATATTTTTACTCCGCGCGTGAACTGTCATTTGTGTTGGCTGCAATGGTGGTATTGGCAGGAGAGACGTTGCTTTAGAAAACTCTAATCCATCTGATAAGCAGCCGGGGGCATTTTCTGCCTGTTGATCGCAGTCCCAGATGCTATGGAAGGTTTCGCTTGGGCTTCTGTCTGTACGAGTCAAAGTGTCAAACTTGGTTATCCAGTGTGGCGACTGCGATAATGGGAGACTACGAACCCGAAATAAATGTAGATTACTGTCTGGACGTGGTTCCAGCTATGGGTTATTGCAATACATGAAGATAATAATAATGAACTGGTTAGGTTGATGAGAATGAGGCAGGAATGAAGTTTTATTTGAGCAGTCACTGGCAGCTGCTGGTTAAAGTGCGCTCGCAGGGGATTGCGCTATACCAATACAGGCTAGCAAAGTTGGGTACACCGGCTGGACAACTGCGTATGCATTCCAAAAGATGTATGGTTCGCACTTTGGTGCGTCAGTGCTCGAGAACTGATAAAAACCCAAGGCTTTGCGGGTAAAGGAATTAAAGAATGTATCCCCCAATACCGTTTGCTCACGCAGAATGCCGTTCAGCACCGAGGCGGTAAAATAGGTTCGAGAGAACAGTATGTCAGTAAATGGGACTGGTACCCTGCTAGCATAGTATTATATTTGTTACTGCCTCCCCTGATATAACGGGTTATTCTATACTGAATAATTTCTGAGGAGCTCTAAAGTAGAATAAACTACTGGGGTGTCGGTGGTATGCGTTAGAGGAAATTGGTCTCGTGAAGAGAAAAGTAGACGTAGGTTCATCTGTGCTCCTACTCGATGGTGCTGGTGTACTAGATTATACTTGAGTGTGAGCAAGGAAATCTGATGCAGTGGTGAATGCATGGCGACCTTGAATCTCTGTTTTTGCCAGCATGCTGCGAACCAGGACAACACCAGCGTGGGGACTGGTTCGGAAAACCATGTTAGGTGGGAAAGTGATGGGGCCGAATTTTTTTCAGGGAAGCGAACTCCAACGGTCTACTTTCAGTGCTCATGGTAAGCGGCACCAGGGCCTGCTTCAGGTAGGGAGGTAGCACGATACACATCCACTGACACCCAGCTCATGACACTCCAAGAATGATCAACATTCTATTAGACGTTTTTACAATTTTTTAGTTTTATCACAGTCAGGTACCTGGCCGTCAGAAACGGGGGACTGCTTTTGGTGGGTGACCAATGTAACACACGTTTGAGCAATGAGTAGCAAAATTCACAACGGATTCCGAAATCAAAAGACGTTCATCCGCGATAGTCTACGATACTAGATTATTGAATGAACAATGACACCAAAAAGATACAAACCTCAGTAATGAGATCACAAGGACTCAACAAACCAGAAACCGAATTGCGGCGTGCGAGAAAGGAGCACGTGCGTCACACAGGTCCAGAACAAGGATATGACAAAGTAGCGCTCTGGGCGCGAACAAACAACAATTGGTCCATCAAAACAGTGCTTAAAGACACGTCAGTAGTGTAAGCAAGTTAGGGATGTTAGGAAAAACAGGGAACTTCAAAGGTTTTAGGGGGATTTTCCACGACCGGTCTTAACAACCAAAACTCCTACTTCCCGGCCGAAACCTGGACCGCATGTTATAAGCCGCTTTGGGAACGGGTCAGACACACAATTCAACCCCGTAGCAACACTGCAGCCCGGAGACATGGAACGCATGTGACAAGGCTGGTATGCCTGGAAGACAAATTTTGGGGTCTTTTTTCTCTCTTTTTTATGCCAACCTCTCCGTTTTTGATAATAATGACTTCTCACTGGTGATCAACCCTAAGCAGGGAGACAATCAGCCGGGAATGCTAGCATATGTGTCGCGGTAACATTCGCCATATCCGTGAACTCAAGAACACCAAGGCGATTTACATGGGACAAAAAATGGAGGGGCAAGTTGAGCCCACCACATCCTGAGATCATTTTATAAGGTTCATGTTCACCGAAACATCAGTTTGCATAAAGATGAGGCACTACTAGCAGCGTCAACAATGTGATAAAAAACTGCGGAACATGGTGGATTTGGTAAAGACCTCAAGATGATTTGGTCCGGATAACTAGGTTTATAGACTCTAGTGTTCGGGGCCTTATACCTAAATATACGACAGGCCCCTATGCTGGCTTGCCCCAAAAGAGATATTTGATGGTAAAAATGTAGGTTGTTTTGCAGTCTCAGTCTGTGGGAATGAACTGTTCAGTCCATGTTTTGTGTACTGAGTTCTTTAACTGCTGCCGGGAGGAGGCCAGCCATAAGTGGGTCTAATTAAGACTAGGATGTTTAAATCGGCTATCCCATTTATTTGTGCCCTATTCCCATCTCAAAGGCCTGAACCCTTGAACTATAAGGGCTGTACATCCTGGCCAGCATGTTCACCTTGGAGCCTAAGCATATTTATTGCTTGAAAGCCACCGACTTCGGTGATAATGCCCGAATGCTATGTGACAGCTTGTTCCACAATGAAGCGTACTTGTCGATGAAGAAGTTTGGCAAAATTACAAGCTTAGGCTAGGGAACATAAACCAAGAACTAATTGTTACGTAATAGATAGTTAGAAAAGGTACTCGCCTGCGGTGCCGAATTACATAATCTGTTTTATAAGGTACTGTGAAAGAATAGAAGGTTAGTTCTTAGGCGGCGCAGCCATGGGGGATCAATTCCAGGCAGATCACAAAGTTCCGTGTAAGCTAGGTCCAAAGAGGAACCTAGGAGCTTTTTAGTTGGTGCCTGTTTTGCATTCTCAAAAGCTGTTCGGTCTTTCTGTCGCATGTTCAAACGAATGGTTGAGCCTTATTCCATAAGAGGTCTGACATGGGACTTAGAAATACTTACTTCCCGGCAAAATAAAGGTTTGATGGAAGCGCCCTATCGTACGGAGTGCTTTAACCACTTGGATGGCTTCGTGTTCCGCAAAGTCAAAGGTACATGAATACGGTAGACCCAAGTCGCATTCCGGAGAGCTACTGGGTATAAATTGGCCGTTTATTCTAAATGTCTCAGTAAGGACATGGCACTTGTACGTAAGAATATTACTTTTTTTCTGCGGAGACTCTCATTTTTCAATCATCACTCCAGGAAATAAGAGAGGGCAGTTCCCTTGTTATATCTTCTCTGGTAAAAATTGAAGTCGCGGGTTCAAAAGTGTACACGATTTTGATATCACATGCGAACAGGAGGGGAACTTCTTGTGGCACACCTCCACTGCTCCCCCTTGGTCTTTTCTGCGCCTCACCTCACCGAAAAAAGATAGCAGGTTAGTGAGTCAGGGTCTTCATTTAACAAACATGTGAGCTGGTTAGCAAGCAGCTGGTGATTCCTTAGATGTTCTATTAGTCGCTTTCTGACCCGTTTCTCTTGTACTTTGAGGGCTGTTGATACAAAAGCCACGGGACGGTAGTTAGAGACTACCCCCTATTCGTCCCCTTAGTGAATGAGGACAACTTGCGTCAGTCTCCAGTCGTCCGGTAGCTCCCCGGTGTCTGGAGATACGTCAACCAGCTGTGCTGGCGGTTCGTCTAGCTGGGGAATTGCGAGGTGGACGCCATCCGGCCCCGCAGCCCTATGGCAGTTCAGACTGCTCAGAGCCAGTTCAACTTCACTAATACTAGTGACGTTTCCATCCGCAAAGACATTCTGCTGGGTTACGGTGGTCCCACGCTTTCTTTCAGGGTCACATCTGTGCTTACGATTGGAGAAGTTCTTCGGAGCCTGCCCTTTTTCGTCAGCCCTCTTTGACTGCATTCCCTTCTAGTTGACTACGCATCCTACGGCGACTTTTGTTGTGGCACTAGACTGGGGGTAGTGACAGTAAGTCCTAGGAGACGCCCCTACCGCTCGCGCCAGGGCCTGACTTTCTCGGAGCATCTTCATGGCATCAGATCAGGTTCAGGTTCAGGATGATTCCAGGACCGCAAGCAGGCAGCCTAGGCATCCAGTCTCCTGTCCAGTTGGGCGCCACGGATACCGCGGTGCTGCGACAACTGTAGCAGCATGTTCCTCGAGCTTCATTTCCTGCATCTGCTCACGTACGGTTCACAGTTGACAAGAGTAGCCCAGCACGTGGGCAGACCCTTCAGATGGCCTTAGGAGAAAGGAAGCGGAGGCGGCAGATCAGATGACGGAACAAAAAGATGACATCTAAAGTGGTGGTGGCCGGGTAGTGCATGGAAACTTGGAGGGTGAAAGGAAAACTATACCAACTGTGCTACACCCAGACCTGTTTTTGCTTGGCGAAGGATGAGGTGGCAAATACGTAGGGACGGGAAGAAAGGTTGCTGACACAGGAGGGGTTGCATCTCAGTATTTGATATCCGGCTGTGGGCCAATAGGCAACAGGGGATCAGATCCATTCAACTTGTTCTGTACACTGACGGAGGAAACCTGCGGCATACGGAGGGGATTTGGTTCTGCTCGAGGGGTCAGTAAGAGTCAGCAACAAAAAATATTACTGATGGGTCACTGGCAACCCTTGTTGATACTTCATGCCATTTGGGTTCCTATACTAGCATTGCATTCTTTACTTGGCCCCCTTTACCATAGTCTATCACCAAAATTACCAAAAATTCTCACTGTCCACCTTCCAGGATTTATTTTTTCACTCGCTGCTGAAATCAGCCAGAGACCAAAAGAAATGAACACTAGTGCTGTTGGGCAGACACAAGCTGATTCCACACGTATTTGTTTTATGTCACTGTTGATTTGCCAATCTAGTATCTTTGAATTTCAGGGATAATCGCATTGTGGTTTCGGGATCCGTAACGAATTTGGCTACGTCTTGCTCGAAGGCGTCTTACAATACTCAAGTGATCATCTTAGAACGAGAAAATAAGCAACATTCCCAGAAAAGGAGCGAAGCAATTGGAATCTGGACAGGAAGTAATACGGCAAGTCACTGGGGAGGATTTGGGTGCTTTTGATTCTTTAGTTAATGACGGGTCACCTAGTCCTATCAGTGCTAGCTCATGTATTACGGAAGGTAAAATGGAATGCGAGAATGTTGATCTATTTATTTTTGAGGATATTAGACCTGGAACAGCCACTCTTACTGGCGAGGCAGCAGGCCCAGGAAGAAGAAGAGAAGTGTAGACAGAAAGAGCTTGAGCAAAAGGCCAACAACTACGACCTATCCGACAGATCAAGACGAATTAAAATAAAAAAACTCTGCTCCGGCGGTCGAATATAGGACTTCGGCTCAACCAACAATCGATCTTCCAAGATTAGAAGTGGCCGTTTTCGACGGACGACCTGAACACTAAGGCAGGCTCATCAGACAGTTCAAAACTCGTCGAAGATAGGAAAACCGACCCCGGCAAAGGCTCCTCTTTTTGACCACCTACTGTCGTGACCGAGCGAGAGGATCTGTCAACGGGTGTACCATGCTTGGCCCAGAACAAAGCCACCCACGGGCAACGAAGATTTTGGGGGATCTGTTCGGCCAGCCACTCAAGGTAGCTGGTAGCCTAAAGGACGGCAAGATGCAAGGGGCCAAACGAACCAAGGGCGACGTCTATACAATGGCCGACCCAGCGGTCAAAATGCAGAACTGTTCAGTAGCCCTTGACCATTTAGGTTGCAGGACTGACATCAATGCGATAAGTACACTGGAGGGCATAGTCAGTTGACTTTGCCCCGAACTACGTGGTCGATGGGCGGAAGAGGTGGAAGGTAAAAGCAGGAGCTACCGTGTGGCTAACATAGAAGACTTGACGGAACACCTGGACCGGAAAACCAAGACAGCCGACGGTGGATTTGACCGACACCTCCGGGACACTAGCCGGGTAAACAAACCTGGCAACAGCTGGGCTCAAGCCACTGCACGGGAACATCCGAAATGTCAGCCTTGGACCAATTCACAAGTCATTTCACTCAATGCCACAGAGCATCCAAGTTTCAGGCCCTGCGACGCTAGCAGTGGGCTACTGTAACGCCCGAGGTTCATCAAGGCCACGATGGACGAACGTTGGGGAATGGCGCGGATGACAGGAGCGTACTCTATCTGCCTTACCGCCAAAAATCCGGCGGCGGATTGCCGAAAAAGAACCAAAAGTGGTTGTGAAGAGCAAATATTGGAAGTGGTCTAAATGTTCTACACGATTTGTGAATTTACCATGTTTGACATTACTTTGAGAAGCTCGTCCGTACACCACAATTTCCACGTTCGTTTATTTGTGTGGGATATTTGAATTTGGCCTTGAACCGTTTCTGACTGTTGTGCTCGAGCCACGGGGATTTGAACCGTTGTGTTTCACTGTTGAGTCTACTTAACCGCATACTTGAGGTTTGTATATATTTGTACCTCTTGCGAGTTTCAATTTAGCACCCTAGAAACTAAGAATCAATCTTTATCTGGTTTTGGGATTCTCATGAATTGGCCACGAGTTGCTTGATTTGCAAGGATTGAATTACAACGGTCACGAATTTTGCTCGGACAGACACTACAGTTTGCTGTACCAGGCGAAAGAAACCACACCAAAGGTGAACACCAAGCCCAGTGTATTTGGCCAACTTCACGGCCTGCCACTAAACCCATACATTTGGGAATAATTGTGGTGGGAGTGATGACCAGAACTGGGGTGGGCAAGGCTTAGGTTTTCTTCGACAGTGGATCAAACACAACCCTGAAGAAAGAGCGGTTTGTCGACAAACACCAACTCACTGAAAGCACGACGGCGTTAGCTGCGGGCAAGATGGGGTGTACGCAGGTGGTGGCTGCCGGCTGGTTGGGGTCACAACTCATCCCCCTAGGCAATAACGAGCAAATCGAAACACCGGAACCATTTACATTAGCTGATCCCCCCAAGCCAACACCAAGGTCAGTGAACGCATTTTCACTTGGGTGGCCCCCCTGCAGAAATTAACCGTCGTAGACTGGGAGGACGACGAAGTGGATCTCCTCGTCGTCTGTGACATGCCAGAAGCACATTAGGTGCTAGACCAGAGAGTGGGCAACCGCCAGGCGCCCTCTGCCGTGCGCACAGTACCGGGATGGATATTTTATGGTCCAGCTGGGGGGCGCGGTTCCGCAATTTACGTATCAGTCGAAACGGACGGCAAAGAGTATCAGTTGCAACGAATGTGTGGATAGGGGTTTCACGACGTTGGCCACGAGAGGCTATCATTCTCTCAAGAGGACCACTTCGCCATGCAGGCAGTGTGGCAAGGAACCGGAGGCCATAAAAGCAGTTCGAGATTCCACTCTCATGGAGCACATTAGATGACCCTTGGGTTGGTAACAGAAACCATGTTCTCCAAAGACTACTTCGACTGAAGGAAGGCTTCGTTCGAGACCAGGATCTGTGGGAACAATAGGCAGAATAATTGAAGCGAAAAGAAGCCCTGGGCCGCATCGAAAAGGTGCCTGCAGCCACCGATGGCCGGAAAGGGATCCGCTATCTACCTCACCACCCAGTTCTCCACTCCAAGAAACCCGATAATCTAGGGGTGGCTTTTGACTGTGCAGCCAATTTTCAGGGCAAGTAGATGAATTATCCCCTGATACAGGGGCCTGGCTTAACCGCACCACCAATTGGAGTCTTGTGCCGTTTCGAGGTTAGTAGAGTGGCCTTGCCCGTTGACATAAGGGAGATGTTTCTACAGGTGAAAATAACGGTAGAACAGCGAGATGCTTTGCGCTTCCTGTGGTGGGAAGAGAACAACCGGAACAAAGCAGTGATAGATTAAGGAATGACCGACCGCCCAATCGGAGCGATATCATTACCGTTTTGTGCGAACTACACCCTTCAGGAAACAGCAAACAAGCGTGGAGCTCAAGTCCACCGGTCGTTGGCAGATAACGCCGGTAGAAACTTCCAAGTCGACGACTATCTCCTGGCCATTCGAGGAGGTAGACTCAGCCGTGGAGCAATTCAGATGCCTTACAACATTGCCAGAGAGGGGCAGCCTCCTTCTCGCGAAATGGATGCCCAAAGCTTCGGAAGTTCTCGAAGTCATTCCGTACCATGGGGGGCCAAAAAGGTTCGAGATCTGGATGGCCCTTCACTCCCACCGAAAGTACGCTAGGAATACAATGGAATGCGGAAAAGGAAGACCCTGTTTTCGAGCTACATTCTCCCGAGCAACCAGTAACTCGTCGTGGTATACTATCAGCTGTCTCCAGTTTGTTGGATCCGCTCGATTTTGTCTCTATATGGATGTTATCCGGGAAGATCCTGATGCAGCGGCTCTGTCGTAATAAGATCTACTGGGACAAGCCACTGGGCCTAGAAGACCGGCTCGACTGGGGAAAATTTTTGAACACATTGAAGAAACTAGGAGACACGGATTCCACGATGCTTGCCCCCTGGTCATATAACACGGATAGGAGAAATACACGCCTTTTCTGAAGCATCCAAAGTCGGTTACAGAGCCGTGGTGTACGGATGATGGTGCACAGGAGACGGACAGCACTCTACGAGGATCATGTTCGCCAAAGCCCGCTTTGCCCCGCTGAAATCCGTTTTGACCGCTCCTCGAGCTCAGTGCAGCCATTTTAGCAGTTACTGCAGTACAGGCTTTAAAGAGATGTTTCGAATTCTATAATTAGTCGACTAGTTTTTGGATCGACTCGACGGCAATGATGTATTACAATGACAATGTCAGGAGTCGTTTCAGTGCTCTGGTTGCTAACTGGCTCACGATCATCCAGTAGAAACATGCCAATTTGTTGATAACTCAGCCGACCTGTGCTCCCGAGGTACGAAAATCTTCCAAAAACTGGGCGCGTGGAAGGGAGGACCAAAACTTGCAAATGCATCAACAAGACTGGTCCGTGTGCGAACTGAAGCCCCTCTGGAGATGGAATTGGAGATAACAAGCGCGGTGATGACGGCTATAGCCGCCGAATCGGCACTCATTTTGTCACGGTTGGTCAGGTTTTCCCCCAGAAAGAAGACACTTCGGTCGTTAGTGTGGTTGGCCGTGTTCAAGAGCCATTTGCTTGTCACGAAAGGGATCCGCCCATCCAGCCGCGTACGAGTGGGCCTGGTAAGCCCCGATGAATTACGAGCAGTGTGTTGCTATCTTGTCCCTCAAAGTTCTTCCCATCATCTCAAAGGCGGCTAAGATGGGGGTCACGGAACGGAGTCTTAAGCAACTCTCACTGTCCCTGTCTCGGTGAACCGAGCACACTGTGAACCTTACCCAGCTGTGTAAAATAAAATTTCCCTCCATCGGAGCGTTAATTAGTGCAGTCGGAAGTTTTCCAGGAGCACCACCAAGTTGCTTCAGGATAGCTGGGTGAGTGCCATCAGGCCCTGCTCTTTTGGTTGTATCTAACCTGCTTAAGGTGGTCTGTCCTTCTGAAATATCTATGACGGTGCCCCCGTGATGGGCACGAGGCTCAAATCGTCTGAGACTCCACCCGGTACGCCACTGTAAGATCCGTACACCTTTGACGGAAAATCATCGGTGCTTCCGCTTTATCGGGGCTGGTTTCGGCTTTCCTTCCTTGGTAGTCCTTCACGTTGCCCAAGGATAACTTCAAGACTGGTTTAGACTGCAAGCAATAGAAGTACAACCTGAGGCTGTTTTCGGCATTCTTCACCAGTTTGTCCTCACATATCTATCAGCCAGCTACGTGAATATCAGAAAGCCTAGTCCTTGCTGCTTTGTTACCGTAGGAAGAGTCGATGGTGACCGCTATCCCCGTATATCGACCGTGCCAACTTTTTAGCCATAAGTGTCTTTCGGACTCGACCGGTCCACCTCGGATGGACCTACCACATTCGCACTCCTCTGAGCGGGACTACCCGATCTGCCAGACTCTCCACATCGCCCCGGGTTCAAGGTCACAGTCTCTCTGTAGTTCTCCCCTCTATTCAGGCACCAATCCGCCGCCTCCTAACAGCTCGAACAAATCCCGGCTCAGCTTGACGGAGGCGGCGCGGGAACTCGTCCGGAGCACGGGACCCCTGTGTGCTGATTGCTAGCAATGGCATTCGGCGGTTGCTCCTTCCTAGTGCTCCCCGCAAGGTCAGATTTGCAGTGTCACCTGGGTCTAGTGGTTGCCAGGTCTAGAGTAGAAGCCCTCAGTCCACGCCTTGGCCCTGTTCCTTTTTCAAGGTGTTGCTTCAAATCCTTCCTGTGCGGTAAGCTCATCAATAATGATCCAAATGTCCTCCCGGGTACTAACTCTTTGATCCGGTCCACTCCAGTTGAAGTAAAATCTCCCAACACGAAGGCACTAGAGCCCAAGCGTATCATGTTATCTATATAGGGGAACAGTTTCGTATCCCCCCCACCACTGAAGGAAGGGCTGCGGTATAGAGGAACTGTTGTTGGGTGCACACGGCTTAGGCTAGGTTGGGCTGCCACGGCTCGCACATTACGGAAGCCCAGTCGGGTTCAGTCATGATCAGTGTATAATAATAATAATAATAATAATAATAATAATAATGTGCCATGAGAGGCAGAATGCATCTCTCATGTGATTCCTGCCACTCCATCCTGCTCGGAACTTAGTTTGATGGACAAGAGCACCGGATATATTCTTGGGGTCCCAACCATGTCTTCGTGAAAGCAATCACGTGGTCTCCACGCGTAAGAGTCCCCAGTTCCGATGGCTTGTTTCTTACTTTGACCGCTTTAGCGTACAAAGCAAGTGGCTTCAATAACCTCTGTAGAACTCTCAACTTACCAGGGGCCTAGCCTTCGAGGACCTGAGCTTCGATCCCTTCTCCAGTTTTTTTGAGTGTGCCTCGGGATCGTGTGCTGGTCACTTGTCTTGGAGGTCCGGGTTGAGTTTACTTGTGAATTCTGATCAGGCTGAGCCTGGAGCGATTCAGCTGTTGTGGCCACCTGGTTTATTTTACTTCAGTGTGTACAGAAATTCGTGCCAATGGAGTGCCCCGATAGTTGTGTAGTGGGTACCTTCCCGTAGCTCACGACCTCGTGCTATGAAGCGGTAGTAGGTACCCACTTATCCAGCTTAGGACACTGACAGGGTTTCAAAGAGCTTGTTACGCTAAGATTTTGATCAGCTTTTTCAGCCGAAAAGATTTTGTTTTAGGATTATAGCAGAATATGAACAGTAGATATGGCCTAGGCAAGGTTCCGGTAATACACGTGTAAGCAGCCTGAGCTAAATATGGCCGGGGCTTGTGTTTGTCGTGTTATCTGCATCTTTCGGCAGAGCAGAAACGGTGTATGTTAGATAATTGATAACCGAACAGCGTAGAAGTGGGGAAAGGTAACTACGCAAATTTATACGATATGTGGCGTCTGATATTGGTGCCGGGCTGGAAGCCAAGTCGCTGGACGAGGAAGGGGCCCGGTCTTGCGGCATTCCATTAAGCTTGGTTTGCGGAGACCGTTTCCTTTGAAAAGTCCACCGTTAATCTCCCTGACGATGTTTTGGGCGTCTTCTCTCCCGCTCGGCTTTGCCTTGGTTCCCCGTAACTACGTATTGCATACTGGTTTGCACAAAGTTCTGTGTGGCTAAGGCCAGCCGCGTATCTCGGTAGTTGTGTACTCGACGGAATTCCGTTGCTCCCTACGCCGTTACTTACTGTTTTTCTGCGGGCGGAATTCTACCAGCTTGGTTCAGTTCACACAGAACGAGTTGCTACTAAGAAACATAAGTCCAGGTCCAGGTGGATTCTGAGCAATGATTCAATGCTGGAGTCAAAGAATAACAGTCCTCGTTCGTTCTAGGCGGCGTATCAGGGATCAAAGCAAAGTGGGGCCAGAATAGATACAGAACAGTAATCAAAAACACGAATTCTTCGCTAATTCTACAGCAAAACTCATGGGTTGAAATACGAATACATGACTATCATATCATTGACAGTGGGCCTCAGTCACTATTCGGCCTATGTAGCCATAAATAGAATAAAATCAATGTGGAAGGAAAGGTCGACGAAGAAGGATAAACAAGGAGTACCTGGTCAACGGTTCAAGTGAATTCCACACGCTTGTTCATACCCGAAATACAATTTCCTGAGAGTGGCAGCCAAAGTCAGTGTCAACAAAATGAACGTCCGCCGTCCGCCAAAGCGAGCGAGAAAGTGAAACCGAACAGTGATAAAACAAAACAGTCTTAAGTCAGTGTGGCTCACTACCATACCGAATTTCCGCTGAGTTATCCCGGCGAGAAGGCACAACCACGAAAGGAAAATAATAGTGCCTCAAGCTTAGTTTGGTTTTCGAACACGAAACAGTGTTGGCCGGAATAAAGTGGGGGGAGCAGTCTGAAGTCAGTCAGGGGATGCATGACAGGAGGCAGATGAGGAATTTTCAAACACGCTTGATGTTGTGAGAAGCAGTCGTGTGTATACCCGAAAGGCTCCCGGCATCTATCAGTCTCTTCTCTCAGGGCACTTACTGGGATTCTTTAGGTTCCCAAGCAGTAGGCTCGAGAGCCTTCCCTGTTTACTTCGTTTCACTGACCCCATTTTCCTCAACACCGCTCGCAAGTTTTACGACTGGAAGTTTTGTGCTCCCCTCCACTATTTTACGCTCGGCAAAACCTCTCATCTTCTAGGTTAGAGCACTTAATATCCCCCGTAACCTTCTCTTCCGTGGATGCTATAGGTTGGCTTATTGTCTTGTTCAAACATTTGAGAATGGCAGACCCTATGCCAGCTTTCAAGCTTAAACCGGTGCCATACTAGCCGGTGACATTATCTGGCTCGGTAAAAACCCGGCGGCTTTAGGACTTCCCCGTTTCTTCAGAGACAGCCAGCACCCAGTTCCTGTGTCTTACTTCTGTGAACTCCACCAAGGCGGGTCTTAGCTTTCTGTCACTTTCCGATATTTCCAGCCTCCATTTCCCAAACCTCAAGCTTCTTTTTTCGTAGCCTGGTCAGACAGACCGGTGGGTCTGAACAAGTTTACAAAGTGACATCTCGTAACCCTGTTCCTCATTCTGCTCTCCTATATATGTGGTTCCGGGGTTCCATGAACCCCCACTACTATAATATCCCGCAGTTATTTCACCACTGTTTTTCAGATTTCTGATCTTTTGACAGAAATTGTCCCAATCTTCAAGTAGGATCTCGAATAACTTACCTCGGGTCTTTAGTTACGCAACAGTTTTTGGGAACAGCTCCTCGTGTCTTGCAGGTTTAGTCACCTCAGTGCCCGTGGGATGTAACGGTGTTTGTTACCGATTCGTTCCCCGGTATTCTTTAGTTTCCCTCCTTTGTTTCCTTAACATAGGTTGGCCCCGGGTTGCAGAACCGAGTATGAATTACACGTGGTCCATTCCGGAAAGTTGTATACACTTATTCTGTCTTGCTGGTCAGCGCGAAGGTACGAACACTGCAGTCAATAATTCATTCGACCCCAGTATTTAGCCGGATGTCATAAGACCGCTTTGAATTTGGGAATTCCCACAGTTTGTGGCACGGTAGTGCACAATTCACTGTCCACAGGTATATGAAAACCAACCTCAACAATAATCCCCTTGGTCAAGATATCCAAGAAAGAAAGTGGAAATTAGGGCAGCTTTAATAAGCCACAGTCACACTTCAGTCGCTAAAGTCAGACAAGGTCAAACAGTGGGACACAGTAAGACTATAGGTGAGTTGGTTAGCAAGATTGTGTGTGAAAATGACACAGGAAAGCTCTTTGCCACGAAGTCCGTTGGTTGCCCGGCTAACAACCACAAACAAACCCAAAGACCTTTATCCGGCCTCATTCCGGTTTTGTCTTCTAGTCGATGAGTACTTTTAAATAAATATGGATGTTCAGACAGGTGAAGGTCACTGCCAAAGAGGCTTGCAACAGTCCTTCTACAGTGTGAATAACATTTATGCACCCATCAATGCACTCTGTTTTTAAGCGGCTCTTCGGTAGAACAAGAAGTGAGAAGTCAAAACCCAAAGCGCGTCAACTGCGCGGGACATCATGCACCTTGAGTGTTCATAATATCAATAAGCAACGAAAGTAGGAATCATTTACAACGCACCCCAGAGGGCCATAGTTTTACCCTTCATTCACCTGCTGAACATGCTCAAAACTCACCACCGGAGATAACATTGTTCCACGCGTCACTCACAGTCCCCTTAAAGGACTGGAAGTTGTGCAGGTTGATCAGTCTACCAGGCGGACTGTTCCGGTTGTTCACTACCCTTTTACTAACGAAGTGCTGTCTAGTTTTCAACCTAGCTTGAGCTTACATCACCCTACTGTGCCCCCTCATTTGTAAATCTAAAGCCACCTGGAAAAGGCTATCGGGCTCAAAACTAGAAAAGCCCTTAAAAAGCTTGAACCTTCCTACGAAATCTCGAATTCGTCTCCTTTTTAAAAGTGGAAGTTCAAAATCACAGGTTTTCAGTTCATACTTCTTACCCTTCTGTGCTGCCTCCACTTGAGTCACAGGGCAATGAACTTTCTTCAAGTAATCGGCGCCCTTCTTTTAGGGGTGCTACCGAGCCTGCTCGCCAACTTCTGAGTGAGTTCACACTATAGCCTTGTAAATGGGGGCGAATATTTCCGGCTTCCGACAAAACAATGCCAACTGCAGTCTAAACAGTTCACAGCGGTCCTCCAGGGCAGCAGCACCGCGTTGGACTAACAGTTCAAAGACACGGGTCGCGAAGACACGCAGAACTTTACCAACGTTAACTACCTCTGCGTTAAAGGCCCCTGACCACGAAAGGCCGCCGGCTTTCTGTGGACCTCGACAACAAATGACTTTGTCTACATTTCAGCGGCGAGTCCCACTTGTGGGCCCAGTCTAGGATGGTTCCTGTACCCCACCTAAACAGCCCTTAATCCCAGATTCTACGACTCTCACGTCATCCATAAAAGCAAAACTAGGCGACTGAAGAGTGAATGCTGGGTTGTCAGTGAAAAGCAAGAATATCATGGGGACTAGGGCTGAAGCTTGATGCACTCCACTGGTGACTTTCATCAGAGTAGTGAGCTTATCCCCTACTTTGACGCAGAGCACCCCGTTGGAAAGAAAATCCTTCGGCCTTCTACACACTGGCCTTTCTATACCGAACCTTTCCATCTTGCTCAGCAACAGATGACGAGTAGCTGGGTTAAAAGCCCTGCTGAAGCCAAGATTACGTACTATGACTCGTTCACCTTCATCCTGTGGTCAAGTCACTTCATCTAAGAAGCTCGAGACTGGCCGACCAAGACCTCAATAATAATAATAATTTATTCCGTAGAGAGTCCGAGGCATGCAAGATAGGGGGATAAAATGTTACACGTGAGTGCAATAAGCGTTACTTCAAGAAAGCAGGTAAATATGTAAAATCGAAGCATGAGGGAAAGATGGGGTACTCTGAACTGGAGTGATATTGTTACCCGGAAAAATCGGGAGTCGAAGTCAGGCAGAAGAGTGGACCGGGTAGCCTTCTGCGGGCTAACTGCTCGCTTTTTAAAATTTTGCAGTCAGTTTGGGAGAGTGTGCTTCAATGGACACACAAGGTGGTGAATCGTACAACTAAATGCCTAACGATAGAATTCAAGCTGAGGTCTCCTGCAACTGGACACTATTTCAGGTATGTTTTATTTATCTCGCATAAGCGAATAGAAGCGTTACTAAAACCAACTTACTATTTCCCAAACCTATTTGGGGCAGAGAAAACAGCCAATTTCATGATGTTTTTGTTGAGTAAAAAGCATAAAAACTACAAATATATGAATTTGCAGCCTGAAGCATAATTTGAGACATCTCAGTGGTCACATTCCAATCACGCTTCTGCGCAACTTACTAATAAGCTTTGCTACTTGTGATTTAATTGCTCGTTGAACTCTACAAAACTTCCCTTTCACAGGAAATCTGCTGGTGTGCAGCCATAGTGGTGGCATCTGCAACAGAACTTATTTTTCGTTATACTTACTGAAGTCATTAAAGGCGGGTTCACTATTACAGTACCGCACTCCGGCGGCAAGGCACACCAAAGGCTTCCACTGCTTTTTCATATCGTAGCACCTGTAACGTTATTACGTTTACTTTGACCATTTTCCTCTGTCCTTGCGTGTTCCTTATGAATCTTTCGACGCCGAACAACTCACTTCACTCATTTTAAGCATACTTCCCGACAGCTACAAGAGTGTCCACTTTTGATTTACCTGTGAGTCGCCTACCAGCTACAACAGCACCACCGGCGGAACAAGCCACAGCGGTCAACGGATGCAGTTTGTGAGATGTTATGGCAGAATTTTATTGTTTGACCACACAGCGTAGTTAAAGTCGTTGGTAGGTTGTCGACGTTCCGGTGACCACGGTAACCTATTTCAAGGTTCGTTTTACAAACGGTTCTCGTGCGAGTAACAGCGTGGAGAGAAAATCGGAACTTAGCAATTCTCAACCTTTGCTAGTAAGTGAGGAAGGCCGTGTGCTTGGCACCCAACCTGAAAAACACTTTGAGATGTGAACGCACGGGTCGCGATGCACCATCCCATTTGCACCAACACATAGCTGTAGAAGTCCTGCATCCCTGATGTGCGCCTGCCGGGGCGACGGACCTGACCGCGCCCCATACGGTTAGGATCAGAAAGTGTACACTGTTCGATTGATCAGCTCGAGGCCTCAGCCGGGTGAGAGACGGCCATTCCTGTGATCTACGAAAAGTCGTCGAGTTTACCCAGCGCAATTTGTAGTCTGGGAGGGGCGTGGTGAAAAAAGCAGCTTGGGTATATCATAGCTGAGGATGAACGATTATCGGAAGAAGAGCAGCCCTCGGGCGGATCAGGGTGAATACTGAACAAGGTAAAACCTACAGAGAGCTATCATATATCGTGTAGAAGATAGCTAGTTATGTGGATCTGTGACCACCGGAAAACGATCTAGATTAAGGTACGTACGTGGCCATCAAGAAACCCTGAAAATAGGTAGGAAGAGAGCCTTCATGGCTAAGGACGGTTCCAGTTATTGAAGCGAATCCGATGAAGGGTGCCTGTGGACTTGCGGGAAGGGTAAAGTCAGTGTGGTGAGACCTGGCATGGGGGTAAGTAAAGTGAAAGGATGAGGTCAAAAAGACGTAGGGTAATGGCTGGAGCCACTTGACAGAGGACAGAGAAGATGAAATTTTGGGCGAAAACCGTACGATTCGATAATTAGCCCTGAATTTAGCTGAAAAAAGTAGACGAAGGAAAGGAACCACCAGGAGAAAGATGGAATGGATGAACTTATAATTTAGTAAACGTGAAAGTACGGCCTCACACATTGTTTCTTAGAAGGTTTGGTCCCACCGGCAGGCAGTGCATCAGTTGTAACGAACGTTTGAGCAATGCGTAGCCAAATTCGCAACGGATCCCGAAATCAAAAGACGATTATCCGTGATATTCTACGTTACTAGATTATTACATGAACAATGACATAAAAAATATACAAACCTCAATAATACGATCACAAGGACTCAACAACGAGAAACCGAATAGCAGCGTGTGAGCAAACAGCACGTGCGTCACGCAGGTCCTGAACAAGGACGTGCCAAAGTAGCGCTCTGAGGGCGAACAAACAACAATTGGCCCAGAAAAACAACCAGTTCGTAAAGACTAGTCAATAGTGTAGGCAAATGAGTGATGTTGGGAAAAACGCTGAATCGCGAGGGTTAAGGGGGGATTTTCCACGACCGGCTGTTACATCAGTACAGACCCCCACCGAGCCCACGAAACCACGAACAGCCGGAGAGCCGGCTGATGGCTTGAATCGATAGATGAGAAGAATCGTGCCGACGGCATTCAACCTCAAGGCCTGGCCACCCATACCAGTCAGACCAATGCCTTGTGAGCAGCGAGTGGGCGGATGTGATAGCAACTTATATATTACTCGTCTTTCGTCAATAAGCTGAGATGATTCTGAGGTAGAAATGAATTCTCACCAGAGTTAGGGGGACAGAATAAAACAGTAGATGGGTAAGCGGATCGCCAGCATGCTGGGGCTGTGGCAGGTGTGAAGAAAGAAGAGAATAATAGAGCCCTGGGAAAGTAAGAGCTAGAGGATTCAGTGACGCGGCTGAGAAAGACTTGGAGCAGCCAGTCTTCAGGAGAGAAAAAGAAATGCTACATGGATTCTTGGGATGGAATTCAGCTGGAGAATAGAAAGCAGTAATAAAGTGAGTGACGCCATAACTGGAAGTGGAATTTAGTCAGAAAAACCACTTCCAGTACAAGAATTGCGATTGAATTTTCTCCAACAGAGAGCCCGATACATTGGACGGGCAATATGGAGGCCCCAGGCCTAGGGAGGTGGCAGCCATTTTGCGTGAATGTCAGCTGGGTAGAAGAATGTACTTGGAGGTGCAAAAGGATGTGCAAGAAAGATAAGTTCAACTGAAGAAATAAACGATGAAAGATCCACGGCAAGTTTTCCGGTAAATGGACAAGTCTCCTGGCCCGTGACTCAGAACTGAGTGCCAGTAACCTAATCTAGCTTCCTACGGTCGCTCATCCGAAGTGTACTGAACATTGTTGGATACGAGTCGGTACATCAAGGAATGTGTTTAATTCCCTCTCAAATCTCGATTATTAGCCGACTGCGTGGATACGGAGAGGAAGCTTAGTCTACATTTGTGAATGTTTACCAAAAAAGAAGTTAAAAGGTAGACTAGTTCTCGAAAACCGCGAAACATCTGAGTGAATGCCTTTACTAACGATCACCTGCATCTTGATGCATCCCGTACCTATGGAGAGGTTTCTCAGGATGTATGTTTTACCAATGAGCTGAAAACCGACCAGCTTCTCCCCATACAAATGGAACCAAATATGTTATAGATGTTACCGGTTGGAGCTCTGCATACGTTTGAGGCCTGATGAACAGCCAAATTTTTGTTTGGTAAAGGCTCCCCGAGCACTTTCAGTGGCAGTCCTGTCACACCGGCTCATTTAAGACCCATCTACGGCACTGTACTCTAGTAGTGGTCCGATATGGGTCTTATTGGCACTGAGTTTACCTTCCCGCAAAAGGAATATTCTGTCAACCATCCACAAAGTCCCTCGGGACCTACCAAACTGAGTGCTTGTGTGCTGCGAAAAGTTGCGCGAAAAGGAGTACTTTATGCCCAAGTCAGGCTCAAATGATTTGTTTGGGATTGGGTGATCACAAACACTAAACATTCCGGGAGAGAAATGGCACTCTCACGCGAGAAGGTAGCTTTTATCCACCGAGAAATTCATGGGCCAGCCGTTATATCACGAAATGAGCTTCAGTAATTCCACAGATAGGCCTGCTATAGTACTATGTAATGCGTTATGGCCTGAGGTGTGCAACAGCCTTGCATTGTCAGCGATTAAAAATAGCTTCTCATGACGAACCACGGTAAGCTCATCATTTATGTACCCAAGGAACATTAACAGACTCAGTAGGCTATTTTCACTTATAAAGGGATTGTTGATGGGTTGGACATTTGGTTCAACTTTTATAGATCTCCCAACAGTTCTCTGTGCCACGGAGGAGTGGTTCGCGGGCCGCTGGTTGCCTGGTTTCTCCAGCGTTACCTCCTTGTGGATTGGAATAATAAGGGAGGTTTCCCACTGTATAGGGTACCAACCGAATCTCATGGACATATTAAGTAGGTCTGATGACAGAATTGACAAACCTGGCCTTCCCTACCCAAAGATGGCTGAAGGCAACAAATCGGATCCGGGATGGTAAGACATTTGGCTATTTGAAGTAAGGGTTCGATTTTAGAAGTAAGAAATATTACGGGAGAAGGTGGCCTATACGACGGTATGATAGACTAGGGAAAAAAGTGCCGTGTCAATAGTTGAGGAAGAAACTAAGAACGTGTTCAGGCCTTCTGCTTTGTCCAGTGGTTTTTGAGATGGATGATATCGGCTAAGGGTTCCTCGATTATGTCAGTTTTGCAAGACCCTCGAATTTCTCGGAGGAGCGCAGGGTTCCCCGTTCCTGCTTTATTATTTGGCCACCGGGGTACCGCTTTCTCTTTTTTGACGCACGGCTACCTGCGTAATTGAAGAAACATTCCTTGTTTTAGGGTTACCATAGAGGAGTTCACCTAATTTCGAATGAGGACGAGTCATTCTATCGTCCTTAGGAAGAAATTACCATCGTTGTGTTGGGGTTAATAAATTACGGCTGTGTTCACAGAGGGAGCAGAGCTAGCCGGCTGACAGCTGGGGATCCACACAAAAAAGAAAACCTCCCATTCTTGATGCGAATCAGCGAGGGTAGTATGTTCAGGTTTGCCTTTTGATACGGTCTATGTGGTGGTGCCCTCTAATTGTTTTTTGTAATCAACGTGTCGTAGCAGTGAATAGATGCGTGATAGCCCCCTGGTCAGTCATTCCGAGCTTTTGTTATAACTTGGATTAATCATGGCGACAAGATCAACTCGAGAGTGTTGTCGCTTCTGATGTGGGAACCAAAGTGCTGCATCCATAACCCAAAGCAAACTGCCTTCAATAGCGGTACTAAGTGGTGTGGTGCCTCGAGTAACGTCTAGCATATTTATGGTGCAACGAGGTCTCCGACCACCAGGCTTTGGTCTGTTGGTTGATCAATAACTAAGCTAAGCTCCTCGATGATTCCCAGGAAACAGTCAGAATTGGGTGTGGGCGGGAGGCACACTCAATCTAGTGGCAGGTTGTGAGGTTCGATTCGAACACACGACCAAGTGGAATTGACGGCACAGTTGAGGCGTGATTCTGAAGGCTAGCTGCTCTGAAGGATTCCTTTATATATACTAGCTAGCCTCCTACTTACTGACGGGTTATGCCTCTTTCGAAGGATTTGTAGCCAAGTACAGCAATTTAATCTAATAGAGAGGATTCCGATAACCAGGATTCAGTCGCTAGAATACAGTTGTAACTCTTTCTTAACGCAGCTAATCGTATGTATTGCGTTTTTTCCTAGAAGAGTGCTCGTTGCTCATTAGCACTGTGAACATTTGATTTCCCCTGACGTCATCATTGGTAATAGCATATACGGTCCGCCGACCGCGGAGCTCATTCTGAAAAGTGTCAGGGCAGGGTCTAGGCCCTCTTAAGCTATCGGTTGCAAATTATGCGGATGATCCTGGGTCTGCATGTAGAATAATGACCGACGGGGTTTAAGGAACCTTGCTACTGTCAGGCTGGTTGAAAAGGTTCCCATGGGGCATAGCTAGGGCTTGGGGCCATGTTTCGCCCATGGTGCATATGGAAAAATAGGCACTTTGGCCAGATACTGAGTACCCATCGGTGGAAGGAAGAAAAACGAGGACAGCCCACACAATTTACCGAAGGAGGAGTTAAGGAAGATGTAAACAAAGGGGGACCAAAAGCTTCAGGCTACGGGGAAGGTTACGATAGTTGAGAGTTTGGTAAGAAAGCCACTTGTTCGCCACACCACCTATTCTCATTATGTGAATGGTTCAGGTATCGCTGGACATTCATCTTGGATAGGTTGTTTAGATTCATGTGCCGAGAGGTACGTGGGGATCTCTGATGATGGAAGACGATGGGTACTGAATATGGCCTGCAGTATAAACTACCGTTGTCACTATTCATGTATTTACTTGCAGTTTGCCTGCAGTAAGACCCAGCGTTAAAAACTGATATCCCCTTGACCCCATCCTCTGGTAAGTTTTCACTTGCTTGAGATATATGTAGAGTACCAGTGGTACCTCTTGGTATTCGAGTATGTTTCAAGTGGTGGCCTGTAGAGACAAATACAACAGCTGCGAAGGGAATTATTTTAGAAACCTGCTGTCGCGGGGAATGGTCGCCGGAAGCTGGGGGTGTACCATGGGGCCCTTCCAAAAAGGGCCCGTAGGCATTGTTGATACACGGTCTCGCTTTGAAGAGGGAGGTCTTGGGGAGGTGGAAGGACATTCGCTTGTGCTACCTAATTCTGTGTGTGTTCTGAGGCTGGAAGTACGATAGTTTTCTTCGATCAGTCGTAAAGCTCGGAATTGTTAGCGGCACATTTCACCACTTTTCTTTGACTGAAAGTTTCGTCAGCTTGGAACTTAGTTGAACCAAAGCTTGAACAACTTGCAACCGCGATTTGCTCTGCGATGAACCTCCCGGCAATTTTTCCATCGTGAAGTTGGAACAGAAGGCGACAAGCATGTTTTCCTTTCATTTTCTCAGTCCAATACAGTGGCACGAATAATGAGCCAAGCCTGTGGGCTGAAGGATGGCAGATTTACCCATTGTGGTTTATAGACTGCCAAGTATGTCGAAAACAGATGCAAATTTCTCATTCTGCAGCCACCACAGAAATCCGAAGGCAAATTTGTCAAGAAACTGACTGGCTGCTGGTAAGTTATGGCAACCAGGGAGTGCCGTTGGCCCAAGAAAGTGGGCTAAGATTAATCGACACATGAGTCAGCACGGAGTAGGTTAAATGATAGTTTACCAAGTGAAGCTGTCTGGGCGGACATGTTCAACAAATTACTTTTTATGGTACTGGTAGTTCTCCTGGCTTCCCGGAATATCCCTGCCTTACTGGGGGTGTCTTTGCTTTCCTGTCGTTAGTGTTGGTGAGATATGGTGGATGGAAAACCCATTGGTTGAGACCGTTTACTCGTTGACCCTGTCATTCCTTAAACCTAAAGGTTGGTGACAAATGATACGATTCGTGGCACTGGTTGCGGAGTAGTCAACCCAGGAGAAGATAGGTACAGCTGCTGCCGTCTGTTCTGTTGCTGAGGCAGGGCAACCTACTCGAAATGCAGAGGACTTATCGTTCGGAAAGCGGAAGAGGTTCCCAAATAAGGCAATGGTGAAAGCTTTCAAATAGGTTCCAGGTAAATATTCCTGGAATATCCCAAGTTGAAAATTAGCATAATCTACAAAAATCTAGCAGTGGCTCGGCTCAGTTAGGATCTAGTTTTGAGAATCTTTTTTTAAGAATCCACGCTGGGCCAGGCTTTACATGGAGGCTCTGGTAAAAGTTGACAGATATGAGCGCGGATGACATCAAGAAAATCACACACAAGGGTTGTTGGGCTTACCGATCTGTAGTTACCCGTAAGCGATTTGGGTCCACTTTTATGCTCCTCTACGACGGCCGCTTTTTTTGCCTTGAGGCAGCTCACCACGTTACAGCATGCACTGGGACGGCTTAAATACCGTTGAAGCTATGATTTCATCAACTTTTTGGTGATAACTGGATGGACGCCATCCGGACCTACTAAACTATGGACAATCATGTCCTATGGATAATTACGCACGATGCCCTTTGGAAGATACGGTTCATTCAACTCCAGCCGAGGATGTCCCGGCAGTAGATCTACAGTTGGTTCTTGGTCGTTAGGTACCTTTGTTTTCGTTCCAATCTTGCGATCGGAAGAAAGCTAGCACAACCGAGTATGGTTCGCAAGGTCTGCAGTATTATCGATCAGTACTTAGATACGGCTTTGGTTGGTAATGGAGTCACCTTTCTTGATGGACTGGACCTGTCCAATTTCATTATTTCGGATTCAAAACTAAGAAACCATTTCTTCATTGCGCGTAAGCGCTACCATTCCGAGCTGCCTTGCAGTATGTCTTCTTCTTCGCTCAGCGTTTTTCAATTGCTTGACGACTTGAATATATTGATCAAATTTTGCTACTCGACGGATATCAGTTCAGGCTTCAAGTTGCGCCAGTTGTGAGGTCCCTCCTGTGCCTGTTTGGACACTGGCAAGATTTATGCGCACTAGATTCCCATCCGCTGAATGGAGATGCAGAATGGTGGAAATTCGTAGGTTTTAGTAGTTATATTGGTTATCCTGTATAACTGACAGGACATGAGAGACTGAACAAGCTGATGGCCACAGCTGACGAGCTAGGGTGGGCTTTGCCGCCTGAGTCGCGTGGTATAAGACGGCGATACCCATGACTCGGCCGGTACCAGGTGAACTTGAACAAACAGAATTCAAACAATCAGTCGGTTGAAGGAACCGAGGCTTAGCCAAATTCCTGACCTGTCGAAGAGCATGGTCAACGTTTGCTTGACCACTTGCGTACCTCAAAGGATGACTGATGAGAATCACACAAATGTCCTACAGGACTTCTAAGATAGGCCCATGTATCCGACCAAAGAAGATAATGATGCCGCGATGGCTGAATCGGGTCCGGATATGTGGAAGTACTTTGAGGTACAATCATCATGACTAGAAGCCACTTCGCGAGAATGCGGATCCGGTGACTGCGTTGCACCGCGTAGCTTTCTCGCTGCTATCGGTATAGTTTTCATTAAGCTATCTAGGATAATCCCTAGAACTATTGCTCTAAAGTCTGTTGTCCGACCCAGAAAAAATCAAGCAATTTTTTCTGAACACTATTCCCTGGGACCACCCGGTGGTATAATATACATACAAAAGTGATCTTTGAACTGCTTTTAGGGTAGGAGTTAAGCGAAATACCAGTCTCAGCCAAACAACACTAGCCGATTCCAAGATACCACTCAGGGAATCACCTTCGTGAAGAGGCTAAAGCCGTCTTGACTTGCGTAATACATCCAGAAACTTTCAAACAACACCATCCGCAGAAATCGCTTGCAGTTTTTAGCTGAACAACTGATACATAATTAGTTCCGCCGATACTGACCTCCCTTGGCGAGTACTTTCCCCTAAGGCTTACAAATATTGGCAAAACTCTGCTCTTAATCTCCTGCTTCCGTATAGCTCTCTTACTCCCGCACATTGCTACATCTTGTCCGATTGGCCATCCACATCCTTACCACCATAGATATGCGTACATCTCCTCCAAGCCTACCCAAAATCACTGTCCGGACTTGCCGTCCCAAAACCGATAAATTCCTAAACTCACCGGATAACTGCCCAGTCTCTCTGGTAGATATACTTGGAAGTGCCAGTAGGCAAACTATGGAAATGAGCGAAAATCTGAGCAGTCCTTCCTCTCGAAATGACCCCGCTGATCTGATCATTGGTCGACTGACGCCTACAGCGTTCTTGCTTGATCCAGCCGCACACCGTAGTAAGGTTGATTAGACCTTACTTCACGGCTTCCTTAGTAAACGTGTGCTTCGGTCCTTTGTACTGCGTGGACCACCGGCACGTTACTCTAATGTGCGGCACTGCACGAATATGTTGACCAAGTCCCAATTTCTGTCGGCACTCACCCCATATCTCAGCGTCATCGGTGCACTACAGTTATCTAATATGAGCATGGCAGAAGATATTGCTTACGAGAAGGGCTTCGACTTCTAAGACAAACTCCTTCGCCGACCCTGCTCCCTTCAATCAAGGACACAATCAACCATAGACAGTTTCATCTATCTGACTGAGTTCCCAACGTTAGACTACCTGTGTCCATTTCCTTAACGAATCAAACAAATTGAAATGACACTAATTTCAACCACTTTGCTTCCACCTACCACCGTAATTTCTGTCACTCTAATGCCTCGTCCTTTACTGGTTTTTATATGCCTCCATTAACCGTTGATCCACAGCAGGGGCACACCCTGACTGCTCTTTTTTATCTTCTCTCCTTTTCCAGTTCTCTCCTCACGTGCATTTCACCCTCTACGTTGGTATACGCGCCTAGATAACGTCGCTGTTTGGTCGATTATTAGCCGCTAGCTCCGTCCTCTGGAACCCCTTGCAGCCTGACCATCTGACCGCCGAACTTATATCTCATACTTTCACAGTTGAACTACGCCCCACATTCATAACCATCAGTGAACATTGGTGCCATTCCCAACGGTGCGGGGCGCGGTCAGATCCACCGCTTTGGCCGGCGCACATCGGGCGTGCAGGTCGTCTGCAACGATGTGCGAGAGCAATTAGGTTGGTGGATCACACCCCGTGTGTTCACCTCGAAGTGTTTTCCACGTTGGGTGTCCAGCGCACGGCCAGTCCCACCCACTAGCACCGGTTGCGCATCGCAAGCTCTAATGCTGTCAGCTGCAGACCACATACTCCAACCATCCTTGTTCGTCACTGTACGCCCACCTATCGCTCTTATCACATCCATTTTTTTGTTCTTCTGTGGTATGCACACCTACCCATTTTGTTCTTGCTCCTATCGACTCTCACTGTGTTACCTCTCATTATTCCTCTCCCACACTGTTTGCCGTCACAGCCGCTGCATCTTGCACCACGGGCAGTTTCACCTCCTAGGTAACTTTCTCCACTCTGTATGCACAATCACTCTGCGCTGCTTAGCCATCTCCATCGCCATCATCTTCCTTCTGCATAACGTAAGCCTATTCATTAATGCTGCTCCCATTCTTGACCGACAGCACATGCCTCACCTGCAAAAATCAGGTTATTTGATGCATTCTTACCTGTTCTCTTCGATACTTACCTTCATCTCCCCTTTTTTGAGCTGCTCCTCAGTCGTCGTCTTTTCTGTGCTTCCGCATTCTCCACTCTCTCTGTTGATCTGCCAAGTTCACCTGTCAGGAAGATAATTCCCCACGATATTCCAAAGTTAGTTCCACAAACATTCGACTTAACCTAACCTGCCCCTCCTTATAACTGATAATTTCTTTCTAGGACTCCATTGTTATTGATCCGGCTTCTCTTATTTATATATACATATATACACATATATAAACAAGAGCACATATGTATATATGCATTCGCTCTGTATCCTCTAGTTCCTCACAGGTCACCTCTCTTGCTATCATCCCGCTGACCGCCATGATATGCGTCCATTCCTTCTACATCTATAACCCACATCTACTGTGTCCAATTCCTATGAAATATTTTTTTACCTGATTCACCTTTTACGTCTTACTTTGCTTGCTCCCTGTTTTACAGTGAGTTTTGTGCCCTGTTAGCCGACTATCTAGCGCAGAGTACCGACGCTTCCTTTCTACCTGATCCTTTGCAGCGAATCTCGCTTTTTCCTCATGGTCTCCCGCTATTACAGTTTCTTATGCTGATTTCTAGCCTTTCCCATATATATCAGTCAGCCTTCAGATGTCCCTATACTGACCAGGCGGATCCCCCACCAGACCTTGACTTTTCAAACTCACCGGGCGTCCGTTTGAATCCTTCCGCGGGCCCATTTAAACTAAGTACATTTACTTTGGTTTGCATACATTTGCCTACTTTCATCCCACGTTACTCATCCTTCTTAGCCCGTTCTTCCAACCCCTGTCATATACATTTCTACGTTTTCAAGGGTTTTGTCTGTTTATTCCATCACTTGTAAACAGTTGATCATGCACCTGGCATGCCTCCGGTGTCTCCAAAATAAACCATTATTATTATAACAGTATTCTTCACGACCCGTGAGAACGAGGAGGTGATTGGGAGAGATAGTGGTTAGCGTGTATTTGGGAGCGTGCGCGAGAGAGTGGGCAAGAGCAACGGTCAAACGGCAACAGCGCTTGGCAGTCAGCGTTCAGTTAAACAATAAACGTGGTAAAAGTATGAATGAAGATGACAACCGCTACACCATACCCCAACCGATCTACTACTGGCCAAGAAGTTTGTGGACACAGTTGCCTCGGAGATCTTTAGACGGATAAAAAAGGCAAACAATGCGATTGTGTTTAACATTCCAGAACGAATACCTCTCTCGGCTGCTAAAAATATGATATTAAGTGCTTGCAACCTTGGCTCACAACCGTGCCACTGTGTTAGACTCCGCAAAACTTCCCTGCGCACCACCTGTCTACTGCTGTTCCAGTTTACTAATGAAGTTGTCGCCAAGATCTTTATCAGCCGGCAATTGTTAGTTGTAGCCAAAACCGGCTTCATGTGCTCCAGGATATTTCCGGACAAGACCCCACTGCAAAGAGAGGTGCACAAGAGTCACGCCCAGAACAGTAGCCCCGGTGTTAGTGCAACCAACAATCCACTCAAAAACTCCGGAGCACCTATCACTGGCCATCACCCAATGTTGCCATCTATTGCAGATCACGATGCAACCGTAGATTAAGACAGAACGCCAATTTCCTCACCCACCTGGCAAAAGCCCCAAAGTTCAGAATAGCCCAAGCAAATCTCTAGACTGGTACAAGAGCCACAGCGTCCACAAAACCGATGAAGAATCCTCCGACTCATCCACCCGCTAGCTCATGTTCTCCACAAGTCTAGATGACCCCATTTCTTCTACCAGTTCCATGTTGGGTTATTCAACCGCACTAAAAATCACAGCACCATCAACCCACCTCCGTCTACACCCATGCATCCTGTTATCTCTGGCATTTTTGCTAACCCAACCAGGCCCTTAAGCTCACCGGCTGCACCAGAATGTATCCGGTTACCACCTGGGCCACCACCGCTGATTAGCCCGTCGGTGCAGACTGACCCTCAGAAGTTAACACTTCGTCGCCAAAAGAACAAGACCCATCAACATATTGCACATACAACCATAAGAAAATGGCTCAGTCGAGCAAAATTTTACCAGCCTCTTGTGTGTTTGTGAATCCTACATTTTCATCTCGATTAACTGCCTTATCACTTTCGCCCTACTTTTACCCACCTTTCCCCTCCAATCACCGCTCCATTACATTACTATCCGCCACCACCAACTGCTCTGTACCCCTACTGCTACCCAGTCACTCCCTGGGAACCATCTCCGTGCTTCACCTAGCTACCCACTCCCACAAGACCTATCCACGTCTCTTGGCCTAGTACCACCATCCATCCGTGGCCGCTTTTTTCCTGCCGGCCCCCTCCGAGAACACTCCCCTCATTCAAACCACTCTCCCAAACAGCACCTCCCCAGCCCGCTTTCCTTACACTATCCCCCTCCATGTTTCAACTCATCAAATCCGTGGAACAACTGAGGTCCTCCCCCCATCCTTGCTCTATTCTTCACTGGAATTACCACCTTCATCACCACTACCAAACCCCCCACCATGTCCACCAATACCGAGGCCTGCATCATCTATTTCAGTCATACTCGTAAATGCCCATTCATTAAGGAACAAAACTGAAGCCATCCGCAGCATCGCTCAGCCCTCCGGCTTTGATATTTCCATTGTAACTGAAACCTGGCTTACGGATTCCGTCCCGTCAGATCGAGTCTTTCTAGTTGATTACCAGATGTTCCGAAGGAATAGGCCTCGTCGTGAGGGAGACTGTCTAATTTATGTCAAAAACACTCTGCTGGCCATTCCACTCTCACACACTACTCTGGGGGCCGTTCAGGATTCTCTGTGGTTAATGATTCAATTACCTAACTCCTATCTTCATATTGGTTGCACCCATCGGCCACCAGATTCCAAAGCTATGGACCTTAACAAGATTACTGAGGCATTCAACTACCTTTCGTTGCTGCCCTGTTCCTCCAAGCTCATCGCGAGGGGCTTCAAAGCACCGAGTATCTGTTGGAATACTCTATCTGCCCCAAAAAACTCATTAGATTTCATGTCATGCATCCGCGTAGGGCGCTGGATCCAACACGTAACAGTCCCAACTAGAGGTAACAACATCCTTGATCTGTTGTTCACGATTGGTCTATCTGATGTTTCAGCCAGTACGCTCGACCTCCTTCCAAGAAGCGACCATAGAATGGTGTCCTGCATCTTCGTGGTTCCGCGAGCTTTTGTGTATACCACCCACCCAATCATTTCTCTTCAGCAGTCAACTGGGACAATCTTGTCTACATGCTCCGATCGTTAGGCTGGGACGACTTCTTCCTGCAAAGCGACCCTCAGCTGGATGCTGATTTACTACATTCTAACCCATCATACTTGCTGTCCGAAATCACTACAACTCGTATCATATCAAACTGAGTCCGTAGTTCAGTCCTGAGCCGATTGCAAAACAAATATCTGAAGCTCCAGAGGGTGTATCACACCAATAGTGACTTATCGTCGTTCTTGCAGCTCCAACGTCTCTCAGTAGCAACCAGAATTATGACTGACGATATGCTCAAAAAACAAGAAGTATTTGCCTTGCAATGCCACGATACTTCCTCAAAGTTGGCACGCCTAATGGAGAACAGAAATCAGAGCAAACCAGCAGGTATCCTCTCTCTAATTTTAGAAAATAACGATCACATCACCTCACCTGTAGCGATAGTCAAAGCGCTTAACTCCTACTTTGCTGCATCCATGACTACGGACCCCTCTACCTTACCCCCATGCATAGACACCGTCACCGAGCAGTCACTGTCTGATTTAGAATTTACTCTAAAAGAGGTGACCAATCAGCTTACCAGTGTCCAGAAGTCCTCCCACCTTGGCCATGATGGTGTTCCACCGACACTTCTACGTCTTGGAGGAACTGATGTCGCAGCCCTACTATTGAAGGTCTACAACCTATCCATCAAGTTTGGCATATTTCCTTCCGCAGTGGAAGATTGCGGTCATCATCCCAATACATAAGAAGGGACCAATACATGACCCCTCAAATTACCGCCCCATCAACCACATTCCATCACATTCGATACCACGCATTTCGGACTCTCAGGTGCCCCAGCCACGCTTCAACGACTTATGTAGGCTGTCCTTGCAGGTTTGCCTTCTAATATGTGCCTGTTTTTATTAAGGCGATACAATCGTCCCCGGAAAGTCTTTTCAGGAGCATTTAAACTATTTGAGGTTGATTTTTCAGAGATTGGAAGATGCTGGCTTACGCCTCAACCCTAAGAAGTGCGTGCTCTTGAAAGGCACTATTAAGTTCCTAGGTCATACGATTTCTTGGGCCGGGATTAGCAGCGACCCGGATAAAGTTCATGCTGTAGAACAGCGGCCTATACCCAAAGGCGTGGACGAGGTGAAAATCTTTCCGGGACCCACTTCTTATTGCCGACTATTTGTACCCGAGTTTTCCACCATCGCTTCCCCACTGACGGAGTTAACAAAGAAGAGCAAGCCGTTTGATCAGTCGAATGAACTCAAAAGAAGACTCTGTTTTGCCCCATTTTAGCTCTGCGGGACGCATTAGGCACCTCCGGGAGTTTTATTTTGGACACGGATGCGAGTGTTATTGCTACTGAAGCAGTTCTGTCTCAGTGGTCCTCGAATATTTAAGAACACATCGTTGCTTATGGGAATCGTACTCTAAATCGAAGTGAATGAAATTATTGCACCACCCGTAAAGAAAAGCCAGCGCTAGTGCCTTTTGCTACATATTTTCGGCACTATTTGCTGGAAAAAACGTTTCTACTTCAAACTGACCATTCTTTACTTCAGAGGTTGGGAAACTTTAAGAACTCCGAGGGGCTGGTGGCACGATGGCAAGAAAGGCTACAGGAGTGTAATTTTGAGTGCAAACATCAAGCCGGCAGAAAACATACGAACGCTGATGCACTGTCCGAACGACCTCAGTGTGACCATGGAAATAATCCCAGTTGAACCAAAGCACGGACAATGGAGATCACACCGCAACTGCCGGAGGGCGAAACGTGGGGCAAATTTACAAGAACAAGACTCAGGTATGCACATGATGTACAGTTGTTTGAAGGATGAAAAGCGCAGGCCATCTCCCGAGATGATGATAGGTTGCAGCTGGGAAACAAGGTGTCTGTGGTCCGTCTGGGATAGTTTGCAACTTGAGAAGGGCATAATTTATTTTCATTTTGGACCAAATTACACGCGCCGTCAGGTGGTTTCCGAAGCCTAGGTAAGCAAGTTACTATAAGAATTACACGTGGAGCTGGAGCATGTGGGACAAAACAAATTGAGACAAGCAGTACGACATAGGTTTTGGTGGTCCCACCAGCGGCGCGACGTCCGCAATACATGTTTGGCATGCAATTTGTGCGCTCAGATCAAATCCTAACGAGACAGCGGCAATCGATGTTACTGGGCCATTCCCAGAGACGAAGAAAGGAGACCGGTATATACTAGTGTTCATGGTGTGAAGCCATACCAGCACCCCGGATAGATGCACGCACTACTGCCGACACAGTTTTTGCATCCTGGATAGCCCGCTGGGGCGTGTCATATCAGCTCCATTCGGACAGAGGAGCTAACTTCGAAAGCTAGTTGGTAAAGGAGTGATGCAGAGTACTGGGGTTATCGAAGTCACGCAAGACGGCCTATCACTTCCAAAGTAATGGGGTAGTCGAGAGGGTCAACCATACGCTCAAAGGCCTTTTACAAGCCTTTGTGAATCATGAAAGTGCCAGACACTGGGACAAGGCAATACCACAAGGTTTGTTATCGCATCGCGCCATGGTGCAGACATCAATTGGACAAATGCCTCATTTCATGGTGACTGGGCGCGGAATAAGAATTCCCGCAGACATGGGCCGCCTGCACCCGGCTCCAGATGGGCTGTTGGCTGGCGATTACGTTATCCAAAGTCGAGAAAGCCTTGTCCGCAGCCATCAACTAGTAAGCCAACAGTTACAAGCAGAACATCGCCGACATAAGGAATATTATGACAAGTCCACATATGACAGTCCTTTGGAGCCAGGAGACCGCGGGTGGCTGCGATCAGATCAGGTTGATCCGGGACTACCCACCAAACTCCATCGGGCATGGAAAGGGCCGTAAGAAGTTTGTGAAATTTTGTAAGCGTCTACGTGCTCTATTTAAACTCCAGGGACCACACAGGTATTCGGAATGCCCGATCAGAGTTTGCTACGCCCAGCTCTGTTAGCGCTAGCCGCACAGAAACGGAAACGGTGGAGTGGCAGACAGTCGATGGCCCGGATAAGTTTCAAATAAGTTGGCTTCCAGTTTGGCTGCAATGGTGCAATGTTGTCTACCAGGCGGGAACAAGAATGACACCGAGAACAGTTGGCTACAGACACTGACGGGTGTAGCCCGAAAGCAGAGCCATTAGCTTCACTGCTGTATGGGAGCCTGTGTTGGCTCTCCAATCCTCCTTTCCCATAGATAAAACCATGACAGATACAAAAAGTCAAAGTACCGTGTGTGGTAATACTTAAAAAGAAAATCTTCCCGAAATTTCCCTTCTTTATTCCTGTGTTTTTTGTGTACTTACCACGGTCTCTTTGGCTAATTGTCTCTATCAGACCAGAGACACAAATACATCGCTGTTATATATAATCAACTCTCAGGTTCGTCTACTTTCTTTACAGACTGTCATCTATACCTAGTCCGTTTAGGGATACTTTCACAGCGAAGGAGAACTGTAGTGATGCATTTGGATAACACGTGTTGTGGAAAAGCCACATTTGTGGTGCTGTTATCCACAACACTATTCCTAGTGCAGCACTACTCTGCGGGTTTCAAACTCTCATCCTGGTAGATACGTTCTGCATGGGGGTGCCTGCTTCCGAAACTAAGTTTTCAGGGCCACGGCAATGCCCTCAATCTTTCGTAGTAGATTTCCAGAACCTGGAAGGACCCTACCCACTAGTAGCTACCGTCATCTTCCCTTGACTACCACCAAACGGACGACAAGGGCTTTCGGCGCTCGCGGCGCAGAAATTTCGTTGCTTTATGTCCGGCCGGTTATACACGGAGGATTCTTTCGTGCTACCCAAGCTGAACGGACTGAAGCAAAGCTGATCTTTCTCCCATTGTCCAGAGGGCTACCTTCCAGATCACCGGTAATGCGAAACACACGACGCAGCCAGGACTAGTATCCTGAACACCTTCGCATTGTCCAATGGTCTATCTCCCAGTTCACCGGCAATACCAGATGCAAGACACTATCAAGACTTGTATTTTGAACTCTTTCACTTTTTCCCGCTGCCCAATTATCCCGCACACTGATGACATTCGGCTAACAAGATAATCGCAAGATCCAGGACCATTAGGGCCTTAGCCCAGTATCCGTGTACTACTTCAAGACTTCAAGACTTCATGCTTTCAACACTTTTATTGTTCAACTGGACACTGACCGCCAAACGCAATGGCCATTTGACCGTTGCTCCTGCGCACGCTCTCACGCAGGCTCGCAAAGGTACGCTAACGGCTATCTTTCCGGATCGCATTCTCGTTCTCACAGGTCGTGGAGGATACGGCTCTGGTTAAAGCATTCGCATAGCACCGAGCATTAGAGTAAAGCAAGCGGTCCACGTAGTACGCAGGACCATAGAAGACTATTCACAAGTAAACTGCAAGGTAGGGTTTGGCTATCTCACATCTGGTGAGCCAGACGTGATTTCCAGGTCAGAGGAGTTTCCTTGTTTTCGACCACTCAAAGTTCCACCCGCGTGCTTTTTCGAGCTTTTCTTTATTTCCTTTCCGTTGAAGTCCTAGTTTATTTCGTCAAGTCTTTCTGTTTCTATCCCTGAACCTTCTAGTGCCCAGTTTGCTGTGATTGTTTTGGATCGCACTGCCTCTGGTATGGTCACTTTTTTCGTTCACCTTTTCCGTTCTTGGATTAATTATTCAGTTGGCTATGTCTAACGGGCGGAGGCCAGCAGACCCCAAAGTTGGAGCAAACTCGCAGCGTATACAGGCATTCAAGCCTGCCGATCCAGAGCTCTGGTTCACGCTGGTTGAACGGGAAACCGAAAACTGCGGTATATTTGGTGATACTAGCAGGTTCAGACGGGTAGCCGGCTGCCTCCCACCGGAGGTGACAATGCAAGTTAGGGACTTAATAATCTCCTTCCTGAGCTATGAGGCTTTGAAAGGGGCCGCCATTGACCGCACCACTTCATCGTAAGACCAAAGCACGCAACAACCTTAGAATGTGAGCTTGGAGGTAGAAAACCTTCTTAATTGGTGTGTGGGATACAGAGTTTGAGGAGGCGGACAGTGGGTAAGGACCGGCTCTAAAGGGAACTTTGGCGGCAGTGTTTACCCCGCAAAATTCCAGTTCTAGTGAGTGACATGCACAGATGCTCGACAGAGCAAACTGTAGCGATGGCTGATGTCATTATGCAGCAGTACAACCCCGCGTTCACTCGAGTAACCAGGACTTCCGGCACCGCGCTAACTGTCTAGCCAGCATCTAACAATCTCGTTTCAGCTTTATATGGGACTGATTTTTGCCTTCAACGCATAACAGTGAGTATAAGTGACCTGGGCACTATAGTCCAACACTACGACTAAGACAGGGACGGTATCGTTGTCCCACGAAGCCGGATATCGGGTCAACAAATGCATCTTGAATGCAAGGGACATTACTGGGTAAAACGAGAAGATATCACGCCAGTAACACGGCGTTGTCGGTGGAAAAATATGGGCCGATTTCTCGACTACCGTGGGTAACCTGTCTCAAGACAGTTCTGCAATCAAAACAGCCCGGAAAAGGCTACCCGCAGTAACAGCTGCACTGCAGCTGTCGGACTGGGTACAATGAGTTCGGTGAAACCTCAAAGATTAAAACAGTCGAGATTCAGTAATAGAAAGCAGATTCAACCAGAGGACCAGACTGAGAAAAAAAATCACTTTGGAAAATGGCAGAATGAAAAAAACCTAAATAAAGACCGATAAGTAGGCGGACAACGGCGATACAGGGGCTATGGCAGGTAACTCGAAAGAAAAGGAATAGTGAAACTCTGAAAAAGTAATAGTCAGGAGATTCAGCAGGAACGCTGAGACCAGATATGGGATAATCATTTTGCAGAGAAGAAAAAGAAATCTTATACGAAGTCGTGGAACAACATTATCTGGAGGATAATGTGTGGGAACGGAACGATCCACATCATAACTGGGGGTTCATTTCAGTTATTGAGCCACTTCAAATGGGGGAATTGAGACTGAATTTCCTGTCCAAATTTGCCGAGAAAGTGTTAAAAGCCCGTATGATGATATCTAATGTGGAAGAGGAGCGAAGTAAATGGGAGGATTCCGAACAGCATAGAGCTAATAACCGTGCTGTTGCTTTGGACAGGGAGCTGAAGAGATAGTGAAACGATGAACAGTAACTGAAGCAACTCTTATAACGATGTTAAAGTTGGATTTAGGACTGCTAACTTGATATAACTAAACAGTGGCGATAAATGGTGGAACTAAAGAGGCTTCTAGACAGTGTATGGGAAGTCCTACAATGGCCTCTCTGAAAGTGTGAAAGCATTTTGAAGGAATCAGAAGAAAACAGTTATTGGATGGAGTCATGTTGTAAATGTATTATTAGCGAATTCCATTAAAACGATCAAACAGGGCATTGATCATTCTTAAATATTCATCAACGAAAAAAGAACGAAACCAAATGTTCTCAGAAGGAAAGATGTTTCGAAGGGGCAGAAAACTGACTCAAAATTCAAGGCTTCTTTGATGGGCTTGGCTTTCGACTGTGAACGTTGAATAGCTCAAAGTGGCTGAGGCAGAAATAAATCCATCGATAACATGCGACAATGCACTGGGGATAGCCTACCACAAAAAGACTATAATAAACTTATTTCACTCACCTGCAGCCATTTCATAGGCCCCCTCCACAATGGGTATTCAAACCACCCCCCTCTGGCTCGGTAATTTTTCTAAGTGACGTCAGTGGAGATAAACTTTTCTATACGAAGCTGACAAAAATGATTGTATTTTGATAACCTCATGTTGGTTTTATTCTCCATTGTGACTAGTGGTAACACTCTCCCTCTGGTTCTTCTGTATTGGTTCTTTAGATATCCGGGATGTGCAGCAACGCGTTTGTTTCTGAACGTCTCAACTTTTCTTTCATCTCTTCTTCACTCCTCCATTTTCATCTTCCCCTTTGCTTTCTAAACGACCATGCATCACACGCTGTAGATTGATACTGGACCTCTTTTGATCACTGGGCCAGTCGGGGTCAATTTGCGACACCTTGTGTATACACGCTGTCCTTTATTTTCGCCTCGCCTCCCTACTCATACCGTGATGTCCGCCGCCAGTTGGATAGATGGTTCTCGTGATCTCTTTCGACTTTTTACACAACAAGAGCTAATTTCGCCTGTTTGTCTGTTTGACCCGTTCACTGAACCCGAGTAAGCATCCGTGAATCATTGTCTACGCCATTCTTGTATATACTGCATCTTCATCATTCTTTATTTATGCTTTTTTCAGCAGTTTCGCGTTCCGCTAATTCTCCACTACTACTTGTATCTGAAATTGATACCGACTTCTGTTTGCCGCGTTAACAAATTCCACTTTAGCTCACTCTAACACTGCCCGGCTTTACTGTACTGTTATTGGAGGGTCTGAGTCTTACTTTTTAAGTTTGTGAATACTTCATACTGCTCTGTATTGCTGAAATCTATGATCATGTCTTGCTCATCCGTCTTGATCGGGGTCCTGAATTATACCATTATTATTATTATTATTTTCTAACGAAAAGGGGAAGCTTATTTCAACTTCTGGAGTATGTGAGGAGAAAAACTCTGAAAGTAGAGTAGTCCTCGCAAGGGACTTGGTAATGGAATGCGATCCATTACAAGGTAAATGGGCAGAATCCGGAAAGAAACATGATTGGTTCCAGGAATGAGATTGCTTGATCAATAATTTATACAGAAATACCCGATTGAGCTTGATGCGACAAAAGCAGTAGTGGTTCGACTTTGAGATACAAGCACCGTTCTCCGTAGTTTGGGTGTGTCGACTACGTGATAGGCTACTTCGCAAGTCTCTAAATACACTGGATAACAATCCTGCCAGATTTTTGCATGCTACAGACGATTATGGGGTAATATTAACGAAGGGGTTTGGCATTTGCTTTGAACATGTAATGAAAGTTTTCTTTAGGCTGAACGGATCCAAAAAGAAGACCAAGACAATTTTTAACCCTCGCCTTTTGGAAGACAACATTTTTGGAAAAGTTCAAAGAGCAAGAATAACTTAAGCCAAGGTCTCTTACTAAGGGCTGGCTGTCGACAGATGGACCGCGGAGGCATAAGTAAGCTGGAGGAACCTGGCAATTGTAAGAAAGATATACCTGTAGGCGGAAAAGTTCATCGCCCAGGTTGAGCACCATTCACCGAGAGCAGCTGATTCAGCGGAGATTTAAGGGATGGTAGTACCGAGGTGGCCAGGTGAAAAAGTGTAACCTATCTTAACGCCTTCCGCAAACAAGAACGGCATGCCAATAAGTATTGTCAGAAATATGTCACTTACGTGTAGGGGGAAAAGAAGGAGGCCTAAAACACTGCCCTGGATGACACAGTCAGTAACCGGCCTAGGGCTAGATGCGTGCCCGTTAATCAAGGCAATCTGTGAACGATGGGATAAGTAAGATGAGAACCAAGAAAGTAACAGTTTGATAATGCCAAAAGATAGCAGCTTGGTTAGTAGATGAGGCTGATGTACGCAGTCGAATGCCTTGGGTTATGTAGATAAAAACAACGAAGTATTCCCCGCTTAAAAATGAATCAGTGATCAGATTCAGGAAATTACACTGACAAATCATAAGGGACCGTGAACGGAGGGATCCATATTGATTGTCTTTATTAACGTTGAGGATCAGTAAGTAGTTGGTAATGTGTTTTTACTATTTTTCCATTATTCTGGATAAAACGGGAGTACTGTTGATACGGAGACAATTGGGTACCTCATGTAAAAGTCCCGTTTTACGAAAGGGGATTATTACCGAGGGCTTCAAATCAGCAGGTACAGTACTACCAGGAAATGGAGTGAAAAGTTTGAGCGGCAAAATGGGGAGATCCGGGCAGCTATTGACAAAAGCAACTGGCGGCAGGCCATCTGAGCCTATTCAAGAGGAGGGTTCGCTATTGTATAATAGCCTATTGATACTCCTAGCATCAAAGGGTATGGTAGAAAGGACAGAGTCCGTAAAACGTAAAGACTGGTGGGAAGCAAAGTCAGTAGCTGGGACCATTGCCGAGGCAAACAATGTACTGAAGGCTTCGGCTACTCAATGTGGAGACTTGATTGATGAGTTATCAGCCGTAATCAGAAGCTGGAAGTCAGTTTTTACATAGGTGTTTCTAGATTTAGACAACAAAGAAAGCAGTCGAGAATTATTCGCATGGTTCAATGCCTTAGCTCCCTGGTCACTAAGCCGCACATCATCCTGTCGTTGAACAAGTGCAGAGAGATGGTTTAGCTGAGAGGAAATTGAGAAGTCATCAGAACTGTGTAGTTGCTTAAGAAGTTCATGATATTTCTTTTGGAGTGGCCCGAAAGGTGAGGGATCATTCGGTAAAACAACCAGAAAATCAAGAGTAGAATATATCCACAGCACTCTGGTGGTCATTGATGAGACAGTAATCACTCCAGTCTTGTCGGCGAATTAGTGTGACTAAAGAAGTCAAGTTTTTGCATCGGAATGTATCGTTGGAGAGGTTTGCAAGATCAGGAGGGCACTAAGGTGCTAATGGCAGATGACCATTTTATAGTGACTGACAGGGAAATTCCGTGTTACTGAAACTTCAACCAGAGGCATGTTGTGAGTAAATATTAGATCCAGAATATTCCTTTTTGCGGTAGGTCCGTAAACATGTTGTGTGCAACCACTAACAAGAGTGCTAGTAACAAAATCCATAAGACAGAGAGGAGCCGAGAGAGTGGGCCAAGAAATCCGAGGAAGAATAAAGTCACCGGCAATAAGCTTCTTTCCAGAAGGAGGGGAAGAGAAGCTTTGGGAAGATTTACCAAGAAATAAAAACAACGAACAGGCAAAATTGGGCGGGCGATATACGCAGCCAATGTTAAGTACAATGTTATGGGGGCTGACAGTGAACCAGAGTGAATCGGGCATAGAATCGAGAGCATTCTGAAAACGAGAGGTCGTGGAGTAGATTTCGTTGATATAAGCCAGTTCTTCCAAGCCTCATTCTTCATCAATCCCTTCCGGGTGCATTTCCGTTTCCCTCCCCGTAAGCAGAACTCGTTACTGCCACCGTTTTGGCATTCTTTGCCACTTCCTCTACTGCCTCGCACTGTTGCAATACAGTCCCCAATTGGAGTCGCTGTCTGAAAATCATCTCCGTATACTCCCAGCCGTAACATATTCGGTTGTTGGGTTGTTCTCCCCCTCACAATTTCAACTGATCATCAGTATTGAGATCTTTCATTGTACCTTCACGATGCTGTAAAGCACCGTGTCCTTATATCTTGTTCATCACAAGTAAACTCGTTAAGTAGACGCCTTTCTCTTTTGGTGCCTCGTGATCTACCAGAAAAAAACAGAAATATTTAAAATATCATTTACCTCTTTTCTCTGGACACCTCTTTACTCATC
Source organism: Fasciola hepatica (assembly GCA_948099385.1). Taxonomy (NCBI): domain Eukaryota; kingdom Metazoa; phylum Platyhelminthes; class Trematoda; order Plagiorchiida; family Fasciolidae; genus Fasciola; species Fasciola hepatica. The sequence continues at coordinate 1,650,234 of CANUEZ040000060.1, read as the reverse complement.
TCGGTCAATATTTACTGCTACCATGACGACGCGACTCACCAGCCCCTCTAGTGAGCACTCCCATTCCCCAAAATAACTCGTTAACAGTTTAGTAGAACAATCATTACCATATTCGACTGTCCCCATGCTTTGCTGCATCATAAACCTCGGTCGACGTTCACTTCGTAAAAACGGCCTCAGTATTCTTCCAGCCTTCAAAGATCTGACGGGTGAATATTTGCTCCGCCAAGCAGCTCAACTGATCATCCGTATTGAGATATTTCATTACGTCATTCTAGTCTCATGAAGCATCATGTCCTCTCCAGTTTTGACCATCATAAGTTAAATTGTTCAGCAGATTCTGTTATCCGTAAATATCTCGCGATCGATCCACCTTTAACTCTATTTTATGAGCTGTTCTTCTATCCCTTTTTGACATTACTGGCCGTTGCAGTGCCACTATAAAACCACCAAGTCGTTCGACCCTGCCGATTCTCATGAGACAGTGTGGGATGCTATGAATCGCGCGCGTTTCCGTTTCCTCGTGGGACTCCGAGAATATTCCCTGCCAGTGCTTCGTGAATTCACACGACAAAAGGAACAAGTGAGGAAAAGGTTCTGCCGCAAAACTGAGTTATGTTTATGTTTTCTTAAGATGGATCTAAACATATGGAACAAATCATTTCAAAGGTGGCAAAATAAACGTAGTAGTGGAATAGGAAACTCGCCCTATGAAAACTTAAGTTAAACCAACGACGAAATTGATAAATTATTATCAGATACGTCAAAATACATTAGAATAGTCTATCAGCAACTCAAACCACAACCAAAATGCACCTTATGAAATGGGATTAGCTGCCTACAGAATATAGTTATGAAATCCATGAAGATAAAACTCACCAATAATCGACAAAAATGATTGCCATTTACTCCATCGCACAAATCGCATCTTACAGTTTCATTTCGGTATTTTCTAGCTGTTGGCGGCATGGTGCTGAAACTGGAAATCGACGTGGGATAATCTTTTTTGAGTACTGTTTGAACAAATCAACAATTCAGAGTCATTTTGAAATATCTGTATGTATTAGAAGATAAAAATTGATGTCACAAGGTGGTTTTTGTACCATATCCTCCCCCGTTACGAAATATCTCGAACATTTCCTATTTGCACGAATGCATTTGCCGTGTGGCATTGTTTCCTAAATTTGTACCAGATGAACACAAAGAAGGCTGACATGGCTCTGGCACAGTGAAACAAAATGATGTCTGGAAAACATCCATCGTATTATAGGCAAGTTCAGTTAGGAAAAACAACTGTTTTTCAGTAATTCCTGCTCAAGCCGTCTATAAATTGCTTGAGAAACGCTGAACAAAAGATCACGCGGATAGACGTTGAACAAACACGTTCAGGGTGAGGAAAATAATTTCTGGGGGGAACTTAAGATGCTCACAAAAACACTACGCGAGAGTAGTTGTTCGGATCGGTTTATTGAAAAAAATATCATCGGAAGAGTGCAGTAAGTCGCTGAGAAAACAGTTCAAATGAAGAATTTTTTATTGTCTTATCATTTAAACTTGATACAGTGGCTGGAGTCTTAAAGCAACTACTAAGGAGAGAAATTAAGACACATTCAAAGCCTTCACAATACGTTGTTTTTCGAGGTGCTCTTCTGATCCAGATTCAGATAAAGTATAAACTGTCGATGTCGACCTCGCAAGCGGCTGTCTGCTCCCTCAGATGTGTTTGTGAAGCGTCTTATTTGGGTTGAACGGTGCAACACCTATCCACTCAGGTGAAAGAGCATCGTCCACGCTGGCTAAACTAAGGACGGGCCGGATCGACAAGCAGCGCAATCTTTGAGCACCTAATTTGCACCGAATATCAAATTAATCTGGATACGTACTTCAACGCTGTGTATTATGTCCCCTTCCGCCTCCAAACAAGCTCAAAGGTGTTCAGATGCTTAATGCAGCGATGGCCTAGGCAACTGGAATAAGTAACCTGACCAATAACATTTGTGCCCAAAAGTGTTTGATCCAGGCACTTCAACTTCCAAGGCCTAGGACTGATTGAAGCCGAATGAATCTATTGTCCCTTCACTCAGAAGCCATAAATTAGATGAATCAGTCACATTATCAGGATAATTTGACTGTGACAACTCCCTGCTTATAATATTTGCTCATTCCTTGTCTCCCATGTGATTTATAAACTGTTTGAGAATGAATAATGGAAGACGATTATTTCGTCAAATTGAACTTTTAAAATAAATAAGATGAATGGCCGAATAGTCCTGAATAAAAGCCAAAAAGCTAATTTCTACTGAGATTAGGCAGCTGAGCCTAGTCAAACGGATAAATTCAAATGTGGCAAATTGCGGGATGAATGAGAATCCTCTGCTCAATCTATAACTTTCACAAGATAGGCTCACCAACTGGGTGAAATACATAAGAATATTTGTTACCAGAAATTGATCCTGACAACTTTCGATGCTCAAGACAGCAGTTTTCATGGGTTTCACAAAACTCTCATGGAATAAGATATTTTGTCTCAATGAAAACAGTAAAATAGACGGAATCAGAAGGAATATACAGAGTAAAGTTAGTTGAAGGAAGAATTACGAAAAATATCTACTGCGTGCCATCCCTGGAAAAACCACGCAGGCAAACAATTTAGAGTCATACTGTCAAGCTTATTGTGTGAGATGAATACTTTGGATTCAGCGACCGTGAAGCTATTCTTATCTTGAAAAAGCAGATAAACTGGTGTTCTCATCAAAATTCGAACTGCCCCCAGACCAGCCAACTAAATGTTTATTTGATAAGACATTGATGACAAGATCCAAATCACTTTCTCCTTAACTTGATCACGACCTTAAAATTTGTTACTGGGCATAGTTCTATCTTGATAAAAAGTAATATGCAGATAATGGAAAACCCAACTGTCAGTTTTGCACCTAGAATTTCGACTGCGCAAGCTAGAATCGATCTAGCGGCCGCCCGCCTACCGGGAGGATGCTCTACGGGATGAGCTATCGTGGTACGTCCAATCGGGTGCGAATAACACATGTGAATATCAAATGATGCATAAACCACTAGTCCCATGACTCAAAACAAATATTATGAAAGAAATTTGGTTCATTTTTCTGCTGAACTCCTCAATTTTGCGTGAATACAGATCAAGAATATAGACCTAGAGTTAAGAGTAGGATGTCTTTACAAAACAAGAAAAAAAACCGAATGATGACTAGTAGTTAACAACTGGTCAAATTCCTTCTAATGGTTAGAAAACGGTAGTTGATTAATCGCGATAGTCCGCGAAGAATAGATGTGACTCTAACTTTAAGCACACAATTTGCGTGAATGTTCACCTAAAATGCAAAGATGACATATCAGAAAAACGGGAGTTACTCAGGAGGCGAGAAATCAGTCGTGCGGTGTTGTTGGAAAATAAAAAAAATACACCATTTTCTGAGGGATTTTTATATCAATACTCATTATCGTATTATTTCGAAGATCACCAGTGGTGTCGCCAAAGTGCAAGTTCATGAAATCTTTAAGTGATTTCGTGCTTAATAACTATTTTGTGGATAACGGTAATAAAGTTTGGATTAGGTTCAAACGGATTATTCAAAAAACGAGGTGCGAAAGTAAGGAAATACCCTGAGAGCTGGTAAGTTGATCTCTGACAACGCAGTGCTGGGAAAACTCAGATTCCCGTGATCTTAGCTTGCAATATCCGTTCTTTATTGGGAGAAATCAAAGAGAAGTCAGCAATCATACAGAAGGAGTACAAAAATGCAGAAATTATTATGTTACAACAATCTTGGTTACACAAGGATTTACCCAATGGAATTATACAACTGGATTACTTCTGTTCATACCGAGCAGATCTTCCCACTGGGGCTCACGATGGTGGAGGAGGTGGCATCACTTATGTTAACAACAGCTAGAGCGAATCAATAAGTCTGGTCTTTACGTACTCAACCGGAATGGTTTGCTGCCACATCTTCTAAGTGGATTCTGCTCCATACTCATCGGAGAGATTTACTTGACACCTAGTACGTAACTTTCTGAGTTAGACGTGTTCTGATCTTCAGTCTACCTCAGTATTGCACAACTGAGTGAATCGCTTTGCATAATTATCGGTGACCTTAGCAGGCATGAAGTTACTTTTCTCATCACACTTGGCTTGTTAAATTTGTTACGTTTTCTCATCAGACTTGAAGCACAACTAGACTTGGCTTTTTGCAAACAGACCGCTACTGTTCAATGTTCAAAAATGTGCATCCTTGGCCAGGTCTGATCTCCGTATCTTGAAAATATGCCCGACAGTGTATAGCAAGATCAACCGGTACACTACACTGAGAATACCATCCAGAAAAATAAAACAGACGAGTTGTTCACCCGAGAAACTGGTCAAGTTAAAGGCCCCGGTTATCTCAACCGACCTTTCCGTGTTTTCTGTGTACGTCACCGATTATCTTAAATTTTTCCTCAATCATAGTTGCTTATTTGAAACTGTCTACATCCAAAATGATTGACATTCTTCACCAGTACTTAAACAGCCGCGAAGAAAGAAAAAACAGGCTCACAAACATGGTCAGAGAAGGCCAGTCAAAAACCAACCAACTTGATCAAGTCTGAAAATGAACTCCAGAACAAGTTGTTTATGGATACCATCTTCTGAAAGGTCAGTCGTCGTGGCACGTGAAAAGCCACAAAACACCTGTGAGGCAGTAACTCAAGAAATCGAAAAGAAAAAGTTGATGTTGAAAAACTCAACTCCGATTTCAGCTGAGTATCGCAGTGTATTTCCGTGACAGTGTTCAACAACTTATCTCAGCAACCAACTATCGAACCCGTCAATGGTCCTCCAAAAGCTGTGCAAATTGAAGATAGGCAAAGCTGCTGGCCCAGGTGAGTAATAACCTGCTATACTCAAGCAGTGTGCTGACGCCTTTTCTATTCCACTATCCAACATCTTCAATAACTGTCTAGTGAGCGGAAACATCTCAGAAATTTGGAGATTAGCCAAGACAACTCCTGTCCCCAAGAAAGAACCCGGGAAATACCGTTCCATGGCCTGCTCTTCTGTGATGCTCCAATTGTTCGAGAGGCTTTTATTACCGCGGATTAACCTGAGGTCTGCTGGAGGAGACAGACACCCATTCGCTTTTCGGTATTCGTACTCCACACTTGAAGCCGTAGCTTAAATGGCCAACTCAGTAGCTTCGGCTTCAGACACGGAATGTAAGACTGTGAGAAGGGTATTTCCAGATTACAAAAACGCATTTGGTTGCCTTGATAGATTAGTATAGCTCATTACTCTCTCAGTAAGTGGTGTTGACCCAAAAGTCTGCACGCTGATTTCAGGCTACTTTACTGATCGGTGATATTGCACTTCTTTCAGCGGCCAAAAGTCTCTCTCTTTTCCTGTTGACTCTGGAGTATTACAGGGTGCGATTTTCCCCCATTTTCTTTTTTCTTCGAGCTTTGAACAATTTCCAATCTCGTCGACATTCATGGGCTGCAAATAAACAAATGATGTAGTTTTCGGATGTGAATTACCGACACCCGAAGGAACTTTACAAATTCAACTCCAGCTAAACGAATTTGTTAACTGGTCGTCTTCCGGCTATCTTTAACCGAATGCATCTAAATGCCAGGAAGTATTATTTTCCTTACTTTCTGATAAACCACACAGAGCCTTCACTAAAAGGTTTCTTCTGTCTGCGAACAATGAACCTATACCAATATCACCGAAGGTTAAATATCTTGACATTACCCCATCCCACAATCTCTTATGGTTCACTCATGTTCAAGGGACTTTTGTAAAATTAGGGAATTGTCATTTTTCCATCCGTCTACTATTACTTTGCGTCCCGATTCAGTTAATCTTTGAATTTATGGCTCCATGTCTCTCCTACCATGATTGTACTGCTCTCTAGTTATTTTCCCTGGTCTATTGAAGAAGGACTTTAACTTGATAATAAAACCTACAAAACATATTTCTAAATGCAATGGTATATCCAGAGATGCCCTCGTCAGTACTATCACCGATAAAAGCTTCCCTGCTTGGGGCCATTTTACTTCCAAAATACTTCCAGACATAGGCTGTTTTCTACACAGTGAACTTTCAAAAGTTGTATCTATAACATGCACGCACTCAAAGTTTAAATTTTTTTTGCTCGCACTTCTGCATATTGCAGTTCTTCTTTGTCCTATCGAGCTTATCTGCTTGCTGATCCAGTGAAGGTCACCAAAGACCTATGAAACTGTTTAACTGGATGAAAACTACCGTAATTTGTAAGTATTTCCGGACTCCGTATTTTTATATCCACAGATATGGTGTAAATGCTTGACTTGACTTGACTTGAAAATCCTGGAACCCCGAGAACAGCACAAGCGTGCACAAGCAATGACAGATACTTTGTGATGCTCATTGTGCAAACGATCATAAGTGCTCCAGCATTTTTCACTACCGCGCAATCATTTCCCCATTCTGATTTTGCGTTATGTTTGACACATCGCTCGGCATTTGCGACTTTCAACCAACCTTGACTTGAAGTTCGAAGAAAAAGCAGATTTTTGTGAGGTCCCGGCCTTAATGGTCTCAGTCTCGATGCAAGTCTTGGCTGGTTTGTTATTGTTGTTCGGCATGTGCATCCAAATGCGATAAGGATATAGTTAGGCTGAAGTATGCAGAGGCAACGCTGGAAGCATAATTTAAAAAACCCTCCGAACTCTGTTTGGCTTATACGTCTAAACCATTTGGTGTGCATCTGTCCATCTCCCAATAGAATGGGGGCAGCTGCGAACATTTTTGTCGTTTTCGTATTCAAATGCGAGTACATGTTTATGTGACCTTAAGCTAGGCCGGTTGAAGTTGATTTGGACCGCCCTTGTTCCGTCCATTCCGCGGCCTCAATCGCACATAGACTGAGATTGTCAAAGTCGAGTATGCAGAAATAAACTGGAGCACGTGACAACAACAAGTCGAGCCGAAAATATCGTGTTCATTCATCTATTTTTCACTGTCTTCTTATTATTCCCTAGGCTTCACTACCCTCGTTCCCTCCTTCTCTCCTGCTTGAATTAAACAACCAAAATGTCAGCAGGTTTCTTCCATAGAACTCATTGTCCAATGAAACTCCCATTGGATTATTACGTGAACACCTCGGCGCTTGAACATAACTAGAATTTTTACTTACCAAGTATATAGTTAGCTTGACTTAAGGCGCACATGCTCAATGCTAGTTTCATTGAGTAATACGACAAAATGGATTTAGCGTCCGTGTTTATTGGTTTTGACGGTCACCAAAGTTCGATAAAATTCGGTCAGATCTCCAAGTCTTGATTTGCCAAAGTTTGTGTCAGATGCTTGTTTGTGTTCAACGTTTTGACCCGAGAAACTTGTCAGAAAAGTGCGTACAGCTGAAAGTACCTATAAGTGGCAAAAATTCTGTTGATATTATGGAAAAGTGAATATTGTCGGCTATCGGCATGATGTGAACATGTGACAAGTAAACGGACAGTAAAACCTATTCCGTGTCGGGTTGCGTAAGTGCTTTATTGTGGATAACGCGAGAGTTTTGCAAGCAGGATTTGAGTACTGTCACCTAGCCCAAAGATTCAAATCACAGTGCATCAAATTGATCCGCATTTGAAATCATCAATCCGAAAAGCCTCAAGAAATATCCTTTCTCAGATTTTTTCTATCTTCTGACCAGTTTATGGCTGGCAAGTCCGTTACACTCTGCAGTCCTTTGTCATCATGTCTGGGCCGCTTTGGGTAACAACAAAAAATTGTTCCTGAAGAAGAGTACTAGTGAGAGCATGGAAATTGAACAACAAGTTAAGTGGCCATGATGTGTGTGAATCAGTAAGCAGTCAGTCTATCTGTATGCCTGAGGGAGCATGAAACAACGGTTTCCGTCGCACCATTTTGAAAAGGAGTTAGTCCAATAACGGAGAGACAAATTTCAGTGTCAGTGAAATGTTTGTACTAGGTCTTTTTCGTGACCTTCTCAGCTGGGAGCTTGCACACTGATAAAACTGAATTGGAATGTACCCCTAAAAATTTAACTGGCTCTTTTTAACTGGCACGCAATTAGACATTCTCGCGTAAGATTGTCCTTCTGGAAATAGGGTTTGCTTTTACCTTTTTTAAGGAATAAGTTTGGACTTGTACATGTAAGTGGTCGGAGTAAAACAATTCTTGAATAGGTATTATCAAGCATTCGAAGACAATAAACGCCTCGGTTAAAACATCGTTTTCTCTCTCCAGTGTCGTATTACTTACTGGATAGCGAAGGACTACTGTGACCAAAAGACACAAGATTGGGTAGAAGATGAATGAGGTGAAGTACAGATCTGTTTGACTGCTGACAGTCATTCATTAGACAAATTGCAACTGAAATGTAATTCACTTACAACGTGACAGGTTCAGTGTGAATCAATGCAGACGAGCACGATATTTAACGGTCAAAATTGTTTTCCAATAAAAGTCGTGAGGTTTGCCGAAACGGTACTAAACCAAAGAATTCACTGAAAAACTTATATAAACACACATATATGATAGGTGAACTAGTTGACAGCTCCGATCGCTTCATACTGTTAACAAATAACAACAACCAGTAGGCAGAACAGTGAAATTTCCATTTCGGCAAGGTTTGGTGTCACCAGTTAGACTGATCTGGAAGATGGTGAATTCATTGTGCGAATATGACTTTGCATGAAAGTAGTGCTCATATTGGTCGACTCAAGCTTCAGTTTGCATACTCCTTGGTCGAAGCGTTTTGAGTGCGGTCATTTGTTATTTGACAATATGTGTTACAGAAGCACGTTCTTTGTGCAATCTGGTAAGAATTGATTTTGGATACTGACAAAGAAGATCAGTTCATCTGGGCTTGATGACTAGAATATTTGTTGATCTGATGGCTGATAATCCGGGTCAGTAAGCGTTGCCTAATGAATCCCCGGGATTTGAAAGTGTATCTAGTACGATCACTTTTTAGTACTAGTGGACAGTAATCGTCACGCAGTTCGGAGTGCGATGGAGCAGTCAGCCCCCTAGCCACAAGCTTTGATCACGATGCCTGGAACAAACGGTAGTCGTGATGGCAAGACGAGCAGTAGGGAAGTTCGAAGCATTCCTACTTTTCGCCGATGACATGGTTGCTTCCAGTAACCGAATTTGGCGGAAGGTAATACGGTTTAAGCCATGTACTGAGTGTCGTTAGTCAACTCGGAACAGTCCAAACACAGATTACTGAAAGCAGCAATCTAAAGTAAAAAAGGCAAATTCGAATTCCAGAACAATACCGGTTTTCTAGACAAATAGTTATGTTGAATTTGTCAACCCCGTGATAACGTGATCTAGGAAGTTGGAGTTTGGGGCTGTCACCATTCCCGGCCATACAGCTAGTACCTTTGGTTTATGATTCCTTTTCACCTGGTAATAACACATTTCTAAACCTGAAAAACGCTGTATCAATATACTTGCGGGTGAATGTAATCTAATATTTGTCAAAATAATTCCTACCTTTGTGCATTTGCTGAGCATGCAACCATCTGGCTTTGTACGGCTTGTTCGCTACAACGGGTCCAATTTTGGTCAAGATTCCGCAACAACAAATGAGGAAAGGAAAGCTTGAGTTTCGTCAGCACCTTATCCATCGTCATCACCGCCATAATCCGAATACCGTTGACAATAACAGTGAACATGGTGATTTCTATCATCTCACTGCCTTTAGGAACAGAAGTTAATTTCTACAGATACAGAGGTCGATGAGTTATGCGCTTGGAAAAAAGAGAGGGAACAAAGCTGAAAATTGAAAGATAATCGCACTCACATTACGACCTTCTAACTTACTTCGCCAGAGTTTATTCTGATGTCTAAAGTCTCCAGTTTACTGGGCGTTTTTCTGCATTCGTACATTGCACTTACCAGGCACCTAGTTTATATCAACCCAACACAAATGTCTGTTTCCAAAAAGACCATCAATTGTTTATTCATTTCAACTTTTCCTTCAGGAAATAGTCAGGAGAAATTGATGTGACCAATGACTGTTTTACTATTGCAAAACGTTGTAGATCCTACAGATTCTGCTTCATATAATCTCTTACGCATCACTTTCTAAAGCAAAGTAGCAAACACGTGCCCACAACGGTCTTCATTGTTACTCACACTTCTGGTGCCACTGGTTCAGGCTACTGAAAAACCGAAGTTTGGAGTTATTCAGAGTGAAAAATTTCCAGATAGACGATAGCAGATCTGCTTAGAATGGAGAAAGATAAGCGTAACATTTCCATGCCGGTAAAAGCTATTGCTGTTCATAATATAATGTTCCAACCACCAATAAAGGCACACATGAAACCGCTTTTTCTCTTAGGGCAAAAGCCCTTTATGATTAGCGGCAGACCGAGTGAGCTATTGCAAATATACATTCACCTTACTAGAGTGTGCAAGTCAAGAAACGGGACAAGTAAAATATGGAGAACAACAGTGAACAAAAAGGTATTCTGAGAACAACTATCCCATTTGATCAAAACTATCCAAAAGAGAATAACGTTTACCCAGCCACGCGGGGACAAGCAGACGTCAAGTTTGCTCAAAATAACCTAGTCTGTTAAGAGTCAAACCTTCGTTTTGCACATGCCAAGGGTTTTCATTCAATGGCTGATTAAGTTGCTAACTGCAGTATTTAACCCGACAGCAAAGAACACAAGTTGCTTCCTTGGGATAACAAATCCTCTGCTAATCGAATCAAGTCAAGTCAAACGGATGCTTTATGAACTCCGGGGGTGAATATCCAGCATTGATATAATCAACTTCGCGTTCTCAAAAGAGGCAAATAATACGATACAGAAATTATGGGGCAGTGGGTGGTAAGCATCTGCTTTATTCCAAATGCTCCGGTTTATTCAAAATCTTGGCTAGGTAGGGAAAGGTGGAACTACTTTAAGTTCGAGTGCGTGAGTAAAGGTGTTTGTATTGAGAAACTGTACAGGAAGTGGACAAGCTTTCTAGATCTATATGACTGGGGTAAACAGAGCCGATAAGAAGTTTTGTAGATGGCTTTTGGCAGCTTTACAGTATTGGTGTGTGATAAAGTCAGTCAAACACGGTCGGAGCACACTGCTGTCAAATAATAACAGCTTCAGCTATCTACCAATAAACTTTGAACAACGAGCCAGGAAAGATGACAGGTAACGCGCGCAACCAATGAGGTAGGACACATGAAACGATAAAGTGTTTACTAAGGTGAATGTGTTCGGAGTGGAATTTAAGAAGTGAAATATAGAAGGACCAGAGACTATTTTTCGCAAAACTGAAGCCAGGGCACAAGGACCAAGTACGGTCACAGTCGGATAAAACCCCAGGTTCTTAATTGAATCAAGATGATTCAGCGGCTCCCCATTGATTAAAACGGAAGTCCAGTCCTTCTGAAAATTGAAATACTTATTATCTTTCCACAGAGGAAATAAAATATCGCCACATTTACCTGGGTTATGACCTAAGTTGTGAGTATCAGACCATTTTATGATTTAAGTGGTCGTACCAAATATACCATTGTCAGCATATTTTAAAAGAGTACTTTGGTTTACAAGAACAGAAGACATACTATAGGGAAATAAAAATGGGGACAATACTGTAACTTGGGAGCGTCACAAGTAGAAGGAACAAGAGAAGAGTCATAGCTGCTGCTTTGGGCCGTTGAGAAAGTAATAGTGTGCAAAGAAACAGACAGGAGTTCAATACCAAAAAGGAAGGAAAAGGCAAGCAGCTTATTCCCGTCTACGCTAAAGAATGCATCATTGTAGTCTGGAAGGAGTATCCTGACCACCTTTTCTTCTCATCAATTGCAAACAGAATTTCACGGGTCAGGGTAACGCGTGCATCGAGAGTGGGGTATGACTGTCGGTAAGTAAGCAGATCGGAATCAGAAATATTAAAAGAATCAGCCAATCGCTGGAGAACTAATCTTTGAGATACTTAAAGAGAGAAGGAAATACAAGCATTGAGACTAAATTTTGAAGATCTCTTTCGGAGAAAAGGAGTTATAGCTGCTTCCCTTCAGCAGCCTAGAATCTTTCTATTCTTGAGCCATGAGACACGGTGGTAATGAAAATTCGAGTTTCCGCGGATGGATTTTCATTAGGACCAATATAAATAGAAAAAGCTACTGTTTTGTTGAACGACCTGATGAGCTTATCCACATGTGCGCGGATGGGCAAACAGTAAATTCTTTTCCAAGCTTCTACGTGTCGCGACGATTTCTGTTCGTCCGAAGGTCACCAAGGTAGGTGACGTCGAAGAAAAATTACGCAATCTCGATAGAATTTGTCACTCTCGTGATGTCTGAGAGGTTATTGTATATGAGGGCGAAATCATGTTCGCGAAGTTCAGAAAGTTGGGGGGATGATAAACGAGTTGGGTGCAAAAGGAGATATTCGAGCAGACAGAAAGGAAGAGAAAAGAAACTAAATAGCTGGTGAGATGACCCCCAGGTGATCGAAAGATCAGTGTGTAAAAACACAGAATTCTGTCTGGGCAACCATTTGTCTCTTCCAAACTTTGTCATCGCGGCCTCGTGTGTGGTGTGTGTGTGTGTGTGTGATCGGTGTTACTGTAGACCTCAGGTGGGGTTACAATAGTTGTGATCAGAAGAATCTAGCGGGGAGTGACCCGAACTGGAAGCAAGTAAAGGGCAGGTAACAGAAAGAATGTCCAGAAAGTAGTCCATTCCAGTTGGAAGTGTGACATTTTTCACATCATTGAAAGAAAAAACCCACATCACAAGGAATAAAATCACACACAACTGCTTTCAATGAAATATCAGAGTAGTTTAGCAATATTTGAAAAACCGGGTCTACAATTTCCTGTTATTCAGCTGTGAGATATTTATGAGAAATTTATACATTTGCTAACAAAAGTGCAAGGAAATCACTCGAAAACTTGGAGTTAGATTCCACTATGGATTAACTGACAGCATTTGTGAAGTAGTTAAAACGGTACCGACTTGCTTACACCATCGGTTTCTAATAACTTCACCACATCGCTTGCAGTACGATATAGGGAAATCTACATGGTATCCAGTGAAACCATCATGTACAACTGCTTCGTCATCAGTATCATTGTGAAGGAAAGTTCCTTGCAGAAAGGTTGTTCCATGATGGCTCTATTTCCTGGACTGGACAAGTTCCGAAGACATCAAAAATCCCCTCAGCAGGAAGCAAAAGGTTTTGTTGGTCATAACGGATAGGCAGATGCTTTAGTGCAAAGAGCGGGATCCCACCACGCATAGTATTTTCTTGGATGAGCTCTGGATTCTCTTAAAAATAAAATACCAGGAAACCAAAGGATATGTGTACGACTGTGTGAAGTATGTTCTGATCGAGATAGGATATCACGGTCAGATTTAAAGGTTTTTCCATGAGTGATTCTGAACCAATCCCGTGGTAAACTATCGCTTTTCTTTCCTAGTTTTACGGCTTTTAGCGTCAATGAGATGCAGTGAGGCTCAACCGTAGTCAGCTTCAGGCTGTGAAACCATCGACGGTAGCAGAATAACAAAATTGGGGAGTTGTTACAAGACCGCACTTTTGAGAGGTTTTATCGTCATACCTCAGACCGAGTAAAGGATTATGTCCAGCTTTAGCCGCCGTTCACCTTCTCCAGTAGAATACGACAAGGCCGTCCTATATCCCCGTTTCTTTTCAGGTTCTTTGTAGAGGATGTCCTACAGAAACCTTTGTCTGCCCCTCCAAAAGGTGGGGTTGAACCGTTCCTAGGGAACAGAGATTTAGACTTAGAGCACTCTGCTGAAAAGGCCTTACTGAGCAACGGCCCACAGGTAATTCAACACGGATTGGGTTGCTTGGCGATCGAGGCATTCGAAAACTGTATGTGCTTTATGCATTCAAAATGCAAGATACTTCCTTAAGACTGGCCTGTGCAAGCGTTCGCCCTTTGTGATAATCAGTTAAAGGTGGCCAATAGTCTTAAATTCCTCGGGAGATGGATTACAGTTGGTGATGGTGTTGGGGAGGAGATCAAATGAATTTCGGGAACCAGAGCAGCTTTCGCGAAACTGCATTATCTGTGGCGCGGTGACTACATCTGGCCTCACCTCAGGGCAAGGATGTACAAAGCCACAGGTTGATAGACCTGGCCCCTTAAAGTTTAGGAGGCTAGGTGGCTGACTGTTTTTTGGTCACCAGTATCTTTGAAGCGTTGCTTGTGCTTAGTATAAACATCGGGTGAGCAATGACAAGGTAAGTTGTCGTGTCTTAGGTGCTGATAGTAGCTCTCCGACTGGCATAATAGCATTAAACCATCTCTGATGGCGCGAGCACATTATACTTATGCCTGCCGTTGTTAACCCTATCGTGTTGTTTTGCACGGGCCAGGCAAGGCTGGAAGAAGTGGCACAGAGGTTAAGTTTTAACTTGGCTCAGGGGCATGGAGAGATTAGTTTCGTTTCTGACTTCGATTGATGCTTCCCACCTTCTTGGTTGGGATCCAAGAGAAGAGGACTACCGTTCGTTATAGACGTTGAGAAATGTGACTCAGAACCGAGTCCAGCAGAGGAAATGCGGTATGGCCTGACTGACGACCTCCCGTTCCCCATGAACAATTGGAAAACAGACAAAATCATTTGCACAACGTGCACAGTGAGAACACATAAACGTTTGTTCTTACTCGTTATAATCCTAATGTCGATCCATCTTCGATATGAGTAGTACGGCTTTGTATCTGGATGACAGGGCATAATTGCCCAGGAAGCACACAACCATACTTGGGATCATGTGCCCTCGTTCTGAAGGTTGGCCGTGTTAACCGACGAATTAACTTTGGCGGAATCCCCGAGTGATTCTAAAAGTCGACTCCCCGTCCATACATGCTCCATTCGATTCAAATGAGATTACAGCTGTTGACCCTTTTAGTTTTGTTGGGTCAATATACACACACATATATATATATATATATATATATATATATATATATCTAATACGTCTAGTTTCATAATGTTTGTTGGTATATAATATCTTTTTTCCTCCCACGGTCTGGGTTTCCGACCGTAGAAGCTGTACGTATCCAGATCTAAATCACGCAATTCCAAGGATTAGCCCCGAGCTTTGCTGAAGGTGATCGCAAACGCACTCAAATTGGGAACTGCAATCTCCTAATCTGAAACGGCATATCCGTTGGAATCATAGGAATGCAAGGAAGGAGGACATCTTCACCTTTGAAAAGTCACGTCAAGAATGTTGCTTCTATGAGGTTGTTCGTTTTTTTTACTGTAAGCCGCATTCCGTAGCAAACCTGTGTCTGACTGATATTTCGCAACACGATAACTGGCACGCCGATTTCCAGTTGTAGTAAATCCGGTGGCTTTCTTGGCAGATCGAGTGAATTCAAAAATTCTGTTGGTTAACTCACCACTTCATCTGCTTCCACAACAGTGTCCACAGACTTGTACGTGACCGCCTCGCTTTGAATAATGGACTGAATAATATTCTTAAGTTTTACAGACTTCCTCGTTCTAGGCCACAAGAATAGCTCGTTCTTTCAAATAATTATAGTTCTGCTAATTGTTTTGAATATTGGGAAATACTATTCATCGGATTCTTATTTTTATGTCACTAAATTGCAGAAGTTATGAGGCAATGAATTTTGTCCTCATTTCAGGTCAACCGGCCCCTTTCCATCCCCAATATCCAGCAAGTGATGTGCGAAAATCCCAGCTGATCTGCCGTTTTGCAGCAATCCACGCACATTTGTAGTTAATTTTGGCCTCTTTACGTGGTTCAATACTGAGGTGCACGAGAAATGACGAATCACAAATAAAAAAGGTGATCGTCATCAACACACTGATAAATCTAACGGACCGGTAATCTAGAGTAACCAATTTCATACATCCAGTTTCCTTTAGAAATGTCACAAGAGCAAGACAAGCATTATCACTGGACTAACAGAATTCACCTGTTTCGCGCATTCTTCTCGACAGTGTATATACGATCACATGAAAGTATGTTTGGAACAAAGACAAATCTGTAGAAACCGAAAAATCCTCCGTAAAGCAAAATCAAAGCAAAAGTCAAAGGTCACCAGTCACACTTGGATTGGCTAAGTGGAGGGACGGGGATTACACTGACTGATCGGAATCACATTAGCTGCCCTATCATGATAAGGCCAGACTGACTGCGAAGTCTGCTTGTTTACACAGGTCACGCTTATAACGCCGAACAGTCACGGCCTCGGCGCTAAGTAGTAGCCTTCTAGTCTTCTGGTGGCATATCACCCGAAAAGCCTGTTTTTGCGAAATGTTCAGGTTTCCGATTCTGTCTACCAAATCAAACGAATCACTCAAATCGTTCACCGTGAACTCACATCTGATGAGCTCGATCAAGTTGGCCTACCATCGTGCCCATTTTTGATGATACTCTCCAACCATGGATAGTATAGGCCTTAGCGAAGTTCCATCTTTGTGAACCTTCGGTAGGCCGTGCATTCGATAGAGTCGCATTCCACAAGATAGTATTTGAGCTGAAGCAGGAGCCACCATGAAACCATCCCTCCACAATTGGCGCAAATACCGTGTGGTCGACTGTTCAACAACTACTGTCCGGTCAGGTCCATAGCTTTCGGAAATAAAACGACTGGCGTCAGAAAGTATCTCTTACATTCCTTCGAGGTTATTTTTGATGTTCATTATGATAGTACCCGAGCTTTTGTCAAACCTTGGAGTAACTACTTGTTCACCATGATGTTCTGGTCGCTGAGCTTGGCAGTGCATGACATGCATTGACGATGTCACCTCGACTGGTGATGAAAAGTTTGCGATCTAAACGCCAAGCTCAGCGATCAGAACATCATGGCAACCAACAACCTGAGCTACAACCAACACAAATATTTAAAAGTATTAACTACTTGTTCATTTCTGCGAGGTTTCTCCACCGCTTTCCAATGGTCCTCTGGCACTATTCTCAGTGCACCTGAATTCATTACACTTATCTGATTCGCCCCGTTCACTGCCTTGGCTTTAAAACAACTAACCATGTAGGGTGATATTGTAGTTAGATCAGAAAGTTGTTCAACCAAGTATGCAAATTACTCCTCAATACTTAAACGACTTTTGCATTGATTTTGTTTAGTGGAGTGTTTTTCGGTATCTAACGATCAGTCATTGTCCCGAACAGACTTTGCACGTGACTGTATGTACACTGTCGAGGAGATTACGCCAAACATTTGCACTCAATCTCTCCTGTGATGATGCTTGTCTCTGCTATCATGAAATCACAACCTTTGTTTGGTTCTGAATACATAACTTTACTCGAGATCAAGAACGTTCATCCTGTGGGCATTTACCGAACTGAAATGTGGATTAGAAATCTACCAGTGCATCAGCTTGAGACTCAGTGCCATCCACCATTTCCAGAACTTCAATTATTACCTTCGAGAGTGTTTGCGGGTAGTGTAAAAGTTGGTGAAGAAAGTTGTGCATAGTCAACCATACAATGGTAGCAGATCATTATGCTTAACTTTCCAAGATACATTTCCCAATGCAAAACGTACACAAACACCAATTTAAACTTAGGACAGTGACATAGTCGTGCATACCATGGTATCAAACGGGTGGTTTGCTTCAATTTACCTGCTCAAAATTCACTTTACTACAGGTTGGTCCATAACCACATAGAAAAAGAAATTTTCTGACCACTTGTTTCATTTGTGAACGTACCTTTTCTTAGGTTAACATCTATACTTTCCGAAACTTTTGTTTTTGATCGACGGAGTAGAATCTCAGCAAAACAGCTCGTCTTGTAATTTGGAATCTGTTTGACCACGTGCTGTTCAAGGGACGACTTCAGCCAATACCACGACTGGGTGTTCTGCGATATTCGTGTCAGCAGCCTGTACAAAATTACGTGCATTAGCGAACCCTATTACGTAGCACCATTCTCGAGCTTTGTGAGATTGATTCTTATAATCAGACTGTAAAAGTTCTGTGAATGGAGCAAAACAGCAAGATGTCGGCTGTGCACTTCCAACAGGTTCGTTTTTCAAGCTTAAGAAGCCCGATGGTAGTCAACGAATTGAACAGCTGGTTGAGCCTTGTCGGTGGTTCCGCTACGGAGACCCAAATCACATGACTAATGGAGAAAATGGTGGGAAAGTGCAGTCAGGTGATATACGGAGATTTTATTACAAAAATGGCATGTTTTTCAGAAATCATAAGCTACGGAAAAATGGTATGATTTTATCCTACACAATCTCTTGTCTGTATGATTGAAAACAGGAGTTTTCGCGTTGACGGGACTAGCCTTGAAAACAGCTTACGTGATAACATTCATACGTATCCGAAAATTTAACGATGCTTTGGGTCTTCGAATGATGTTTGATATTTTCTAAAAATACTATGATGTTCATAATCAGTTTGGAATCGAAACATCTATACAAGTACAATTTTCCCAGTGAAATCTTGCCAAGTTTCTTATCCAATCAAGTGTATCATAAGCACGATCGTAACGATATCGTCCAACCTACAGGTTTTCGATTAGCAAGTGTAATATGATACAGATGTTTTATGGTTTGCGGAAACCTCAGTGAAGTCGAAAATGGAGGCTTTCTCTCTCTCTCTGTCAAAAACTAACAATTTTATTCTCCAGGGCTAAGTTGAATTGCTTTCCGTTTGTCTGAAGGTGGTCCTAAACCAAATGTTGAAACCCTACTGGGTGAAGAATCATGGCTACAGGGTGAATATATTGGTCTTCTTGAATGAACTACTAGCTCAGAATTCCGTGTACATAATAATACTGTTTTATGGAAGATATTATTTAACTCCAGTAATGCTGTGCTGGTTATGGTGGCCAATAAGAAATGTAACCTTGTAGAACGTGGAAAGGAATTTCTATAGGGTTTTTAAACAGGTAAATAACTTACAGAGACATCAAAACTCACCATCTTTTGGATGAAGGAAGCTGAGTGCTAAACCTACATTTGACTTTACTTGAACCCATTAGGATTATTGACTACTTTCCTTTCTGATGTTTGTTTAACTTGGACTTCATACGAACGGAGCACAGGCTCAGGTCAATGTGTTTCTTTCTTCTTCTCAATGCAAAATGAATCAATTCCTTGGATGGCTGGAACAGGCTGTGAGCATCTAGTTATAGTCAGTGGAGTAGAACATTCTGGCTTAGGTGAGCTTTTCCATGATCTACAACTTCGTGCCTTGACAAAGCTCTTCCCGGAAATACCATGGCAAGCTGTGTGGTTGTCCGAGGCAACACTAGGCATACTGTCTGCGATTGAGCCATCAAAGCCAAAAGCTTGCTTCATATGAACTGTTTCAGTTTCTATAATGTAATAGAGATCTCTGTTTCCGTAGTAACTAACCTCCTAATGGAAAAGAATGTGACAATTTTTGACTTACCATGATTCATAATGTGATTCGTGAATGCCATAAATTTAGTGGACGTATTTTTCGTCCGGTTTGCCAACCACAGGTAAGTCAGTGTTTGATGAAGTTACATGGCACCTTTCTACCGATTTGCTAAGGATTACTTCTGCAGGTCATTTAGAAACAAACTTGGGGTAATCAGATATTTGAGAAGCAACGGCACTTGGAGATATGAACAATTATTCGTCAACAATGGAATCTACTTGAATTAAATTTCGATTATTATTAACTAAAATTACTCATCTGACACACTTTTCTTCGCAGTAGGCAAAGTTGAAATTAATTAACTGACTTCAGACCGGTCATGAGTTATTGTAAACAAAAAGATATTCAACAAGTTGTGTCGTGATGTAGCATACATATAGAAGAAAAGATGTGTGCTGCCCCACCATGGCTAGCGAGAAAGCTTCAGTGCTCCCAAGAACCATCGGTTAGATTTCCTTCAGAGTTACCATGACCAGCCATGCATGGTATACTAACTGCCAAACTGGTATCTTGTATTTCCCAGCAGGGTTTACAAAATGAAATTAGAATAGTTGTGTATGAAATAAACCGCAACTTGTATGTGGTTACTCGTGAGTAGCGCAAAAACCCAAATTATTTTTGAGGGGATCTTTAATCTTAACGACTCGTTTTCATTCCGAGTTTTCAAGGGTAGATTTAGAAGTTTACTGACAAAAATAAGCCCTAAAACGTTAACGCGTTCATAACCGATTTAAGGCCACCCATGAGGTCCATAAGTTCGCAACCAGCACTGACTTTTCTCAGTCTTGTTTGCAAAAAACAATTATGCAAAGCTGGAAAAATAAATAAATTTATCAAAAGCAAATAGAAAACGCTAATTCAGAGTGGCTGAGCTGCCATGGACTAAGGGCAGAAAGGTAAAATTCGTAATCAAATGAGTTTTTGGGGCACAATTTGGAGGAGATGATGGCAACCATATCAGAACTTAGCAAACTGAAAGTTGAAGGATCGTTCATAGTCGTTTGGGGGTTATCCGCAATGCTATATGTAATTCATCGAATTTTACGGAGTCTCCACGGAAAAATGCTACCCATATTATTGTACAAAAAATCCCACACAACACATTGAGGACAAAACAGCGTGGTGAACAAGCTCGTTTTAAGTTATTCCTACTCATGCCAATAAAAAACAATATGTATGACTCAAACCAACAAAGGGGATGATCATCCAAATCGGTCTGTGCACACGCACACGTGTGTGTGTGTGGGTGTGTGTATGCATGTGAAATTGATCACAGTGAAGAATGTTCGAGTGGTTGCACACTTGTTTGGGAACAAGAATTGGGCCATGGAAGTTTAAGTACTTGCAAAAATTGTTTCTGAGCGCACAGGGGAGGATTGTAGAGTCGAATACTCATTGCTTCGGCTGTGGCTGAGATGCAGGCTAACAGAGAAATAGTGTTGCCAAGACCGGATAAAGAAAGTATTATTGTAATCCCTAATAAATCGGATTATATAGAGAAGATGAAGACGATACTGAATGATGTTTTCAAGTTTACAAAGACCCCAAATGAGAAGGACAGGACGATTCCCACGAGAGTGAAATCGTTGAAACAGAAAGGTATGATCGATGCAGTAACCTTTGAAATGGTACGACCAACTGGGACGACGATTCCTAGGTTGTACAGCCTACCGAAGGTACACAAAGAATTTGTCCCCTTGAGACCAATTTTGGATATGTGCAACTCGTTGTATCACACTGTAGCAAAGTGGTTGGCTACATTGTTAGGACCAGTAAGAGTCAAGATTTCTAGACACAGCCTACGAGACACATTTCATTCTGTAGAGACCGTGGGAAATATACACTTGGAAGGCAAGCAAATGATCTCGCTAGACGTTACATCACTGTTCACCGATATCACGATCGCTCAATCAATCAGCTGTCTATGTGAATACATGCAGGTGAACAGTATCGAGCCAGGCATCTCGTTGAATGAACTGAAACAGTTACTATTTGTCTGCACTCATAATATCCAGTTTCAGCTTGACGGCAAAATATATCGTCATAAGGACGAGGTGACAATGGGGTCACCTTTGGGGCCCTTATTTGCTAATATTTTCATGGAAAAACTTGAAAATATCCAACTCAAGTCAACAATCGAAGAGTGCACCTCACGCAAACGGTACGTGGACGATATCGTATGTGTGGTAGATACCAAAGTTGGTCCAAATGTACTACTTAACAGATTTAACACAGCCCATCCCAATGTTCGATTCATTTTGGAACAAGAAAAGGAAAACAGTCTACCTTATTTAAATGTTTGCGTAAGCCGTCAAAGTGATGGTTCCGTTCAGCTGTCAGTGCACAGGAAAGCAAATTGTAACGGTCAATACATTCATTTTCACAGTTTCGTACCACTCAAAGTGAAGAGAAATCTAGTGCATTGCTTGGTTAATAGAACAAGGAAAATCTGCACAGAAGACACAGTAGAAAATGAACTTCGTTTTCTGAGGAGTGTTTTACTAGAAAAAGGCTATCCTGAAAGGTTCAATGACAAGACAATGCAGCGACATGAAGATGGGCCAAGGCAGACAGTAGTCGTAAAGAAGCCCGTATATGTCCGTTAACCATTCAGAGGAGATACGGAAACTGAAGTTATTCAACGAAGACTAACAGGAGCAGTCAGTAGAACATTCTACGCTGCACAATTACAAATTATGTTCGAGTCCAAACCGATAGTGTGTTTTCGACTGAAGGATAAAGTGCCAGATTCTGCAGCATCCTTTTGTGTGTATTCATTCACCTGTTCCTGTGGAACCAGGTACGTTGGCCGTGGGGAAAGCAATCAAGACTTGTCAAGTGTCACATCTCAGCCACAGCCGAAGCAGTGAGTATTCGACTCTACAATCCTCCCTTGTGCGCTCAGAAACAATTTGTGCACGTACTTAAACTTCCATGGCCCAATTCTTGTTCCCAAACATGTGCAACCACTCGAACATTCTTCACTGTGATCAATTTCACATGCATACACACACACACACACGTGTGTGTGTGCACAGACCGATTTGGATGATCATCCCCTTTGTTGGTTTGAGTCATACATATTGTTTTTTATTGGCATGAGTAGGAATAACTTAAAACGAGCTTGTTCATCATATTATTGTACTTCACTGTCTTTATTTTGTTAATTCTAGGGTTATCTATGGCAGGAGAAGTTGTGTCTATTGAACTTAGACGACATAAAATGAAGATAGATATTAACGAAAATCTCTTTCGAAAATTCTGTTTTCACAAGGCCCATTCTCGTGGATTTTTGTTTAGCTGAAATATTTGCTTCATCCAGATCGGGCTAAATGTGATGTGATTTGTTATGATGAAACTGTGGTGAATTGAGTTTTGAACCCGAATCAGAATTTATTTACTTAAGCTATAGAATCGTATATTTGAATGAAATAACTGCTCGTTTGTGCTCTAACTGAAATGTGTACATTCATTTTTTCAGTTGTATGCTGTACATGCTATCAGACTACAGTGAAACTATTTTCATTATGGACTGAAAATTATCAAGTTTCGGCTCGAATCAAACACATGTGAATCAGATGTTCCACTTGGAAATTCACTGCCTGCCTTTTCTATTGTCTCAGATATTTAGGACAATTTCGATAACAAAATCGAACACTGAACCAAAACTAAGTGTATGGGAAGGGTCCTATAACTGCCCACCAAATATTTTTTAATGGCAAACATTCATGTTGGTTTGCATGGCAAAATAGTCTGCAAGATTCTGTCGTGTTCTTGCTCCAAGTATGCTTCCGTACGATTAAACAAAGCACGGAATGAGGGCCAGTTGGAACCAAATGACTCTGTTGAAACAGGAGACTATCCTTTCCAGTTTAATCTGACGGTAGTTACTCGGTTCAGTGACACTTAGTTAAGTGATTAGTTATCAGTTCCAGCTCAGTACACGTAGCTGGATCAAATGTCTCTTCCGACTGTAAAACAGCCGATTGAGAAAATTGCATCTTGGTAGTCGAAATATTGTCTCAACGAGTACTAAAAAAATAATTACACCTGCGGTATGATGTGATTTAGTTAGTCTCTTATTCTGCAGAGATTTAGCCACGTCAGTACATTCATGGTGTAGTATTCGTTCATTATTATTCTTCTGTCTTCTGAACAGTTAGATTTTTCAACCAAATCCCCGAACGATTTAATCTTTCAGCTGTGAAAATGTTTGCCCTAAAATCGCACAGAACGAGTTCTCTGCGTCCTGCATTATGGATACACATTTTACAGTGCATCTGCGGTCTCTTATTCCATTTAATCAATGAATCAAAACAGGTTAAAACTGAGTTGTTCCGAATCCAGATAAATCTAGTGTTACGGTTATCATCAAAGAAATTCATGTAACAGTTAATATGTTTCAAAAGTATTGAAAGACTTATGAGAATTGAAGTGCTTTCTATGAATAAAGGAACAGTTTCTTGTTTATAAATGTTCTAGAGACAGGGAGAATTTTAGCTGCGACATAGCATTCTGAACAAAATACGTTCCATAGCTAAAACTGTTTTCTTTCTTTGCTCAACAATTTTTTAAACATGCACTTGCCGGAGAACATGAGTGTGCAAGAGGCTGTATGTCACTTAAGCTTTATCCACGATTGTATACTAAAAGATTTGCACATGTGGAAAAAGCCGTCTAGATTTAACGTGAAGACACTTGTCCCAGAAATAATTTGGTCGGGTAAATCCAGTCAGCTGAACAAGGCAAATGCTTACCAATGTGATCCACCGGATTACTAGATCGCATCAAAAGCTGGTCCGGAAAAATCTTCTGTGACCTATACAAAAAACGAATCATTCCGTTTTCCTATCTATTACTTATTTATCGGAAAAGATTTGTAAGTTCAGTACCGCTCATCTAACCCAAACCAGATTTCAGCGCGCAAACAGGATACAACTCATCTCGCATGAATTGATGACTGAAACAAAAATGGTCACAACTGTGGGAAATCACGGAATATGCCAGAATGTGAGCCCCTTTGAGGTTCCTTTGTTCTCATTCGCAGAACAAAGAAATCGCATTTACGTCTGGAAACTGGTTTGCGGAATACTTCGTGATAACACAGTATTGTCCGGCTGTATTCAGAAAACACGAAGTTTTTGAAGGAAATACTGATCCGAAATACCACCAGTGCTTGCCCTTGTACGGTGAACAAAGTTGAATTGTATCAAATTGATTAAAATTCCAATTGTTCTTTTTTTATCTGGCTTTCAAGGGGAAATAAGTCATTTAGCATATTTGTGATGGTGAAGATCTTGTGGCAAAGAACGCTATGATGGGGTGAACTTGCAAGGTCCTACCGACATCGCAAATGACGATAGACCTTCTTTTTCCGGACCAGAGTCACGCGATTTCTAGCTAACTCCGCGTTGGGTGAGTTCACATTTCGTATCACCAATGCAATTTCAATACTAGTCTAAAGTAATCATCAGTATAGTTATTATTCGGAAACACAATGCAGTCCGAATTACTCTGGGGTTTATGTAAAACAAATCCATCGGAAAAACTGAATAAATCAGGAATTCGAAACCCGTTCGTTTTCTCGCCCGTTGAGGTTTTGTTAGATATATTTGGGCCAAACCAGAGTCATTCTGATTGTCTTTATATTTTCAATACGCATGTTTCTTTTACTGTTTGAAGCAGCATGTTCGTGGCATCTATCGTATATTTCTCTTTACACTCGAATCCCAGTGCTTGAAATCATAACTAATGAAAAATCAACTGTGAAACATGATGAGTAGGTCCAGTTTTTCCGAGGAAATTTAGATGTCTTCGAGTGCGCAGATTCCATTTCCTAAAAGGACTTCTTATATTACTTGAAGAAATAGATATTTGAAAGGCATTGTGATTCGATTGCCTTAGTGCTCCACCTATTGTTTCGTATGACCAAACCCATATGTAATCTGCGGATAGCTTTTTGGATACGCCTTCCATGCATCAAAATGTTCGCATCGTAAGAGGTGGGAGACGGTTCTTTTGTCACAACCCACAAATATTTAGCCACGGCCCACCATTCATTAGCCACTGCCTATAGTCCTTTAGCCTTGACGCACGGCCTTCAATCGTGCCACTGCATGTCAGTCAGGTGAAGAAAATCGGAATATTATGACAACAAGAAATGTTCGAACAGTTTATTTTGTACAAAGATTGCTGCTACAAAGCTGGCTGAACAAATGAGAAAATGTGACGATTGTATACGGCACGGTTGGCCTTGGTAATGGTATCAAGTGCTACACTGCAAATGGATTGGAGAAGTTATAAACGATGCTGTTGGTTTAATCAGTATACAACCTCATGACTGCTGTACCTGATCTTTGCAGCCAATCAGAGTACTCTGGTCGTTTAGATCTATCTAACTCTGAGTTTCGTTCTACTGGCTGAAAGGCCAGCTTCTTAACCGAATACTGATGTCCATCCAGCAATCAGTCAATGGAGACTTGTAATGTTTTACATCGGAAGTCCTTCTTAGTAGGATTGTTTCAGAGTGCAGAATTCCTTGAGAATGAAATTACCGAAAACATATGTTCGCCCACAACTCGTGTTCCTTTTCAATAATTCCATTTAATTGCCTCAGTGTGCTTGTTGTTTTCCTGCATCATATCACACTGATGCCTGGTGAACTCTTCTTTGAAATTCTTTCTGTAGGACCCAGGTGTTGGCGATGTGTCCTGATCCATAGCAGCAATAGCACGGAAAGTTTTGATCTTAAAGCGGAAGTATTTGGCAACGTCCTTCAATTCATTTATTCTTCACGCACACTTGATTATTCTCCCTCGCCCTTCCAGGCTAGTGAAATGATGCGGTCTTTTCTTTGTGCCCACTTAACTGCACTCCAAATTGTCAGGTAATGATGCTTACAGTGTCGGGTAAAGTACGGCTATTATTACTCCAAAAGGCCGCGGTATGGATAAGTCGCCCGATTTCCTCCGAACGAAATATCAACCAGTCGACAAGGAATCTCTCCACGTAAAAGTAGAATTTCATAAACAACTAGTCCTGAAAGTAAAAATCCGCAATTTACCAAAACTTTCTTCGTTTCGCGTTTACAGTCGTTGACAAAGATCAACAATCGCTATAATGAGAAAGCATAAGATTGGTTCCTGGTCTGTGCAAATAGGTGAATAAATTGACTGTCCGAGGACAATACACACACCTGCCGTCAGTACACCCCATCACTCTTACCAGTTTATCTATCTTGCAACATCTGACACCGTCAATATCACTGAGAACGCAACGGTCATACAGGTCGTGGCACTTGGTGCGACCATAAAAGCGCATCATTTAAATCTTCTCCAATCCATTTGCAGTGCAGTATTTAATACCATTACCAAGGCCAACTGTGCAGTATGCAATCGTCACATTTCCTCATTTGTTCAGCCAGCTTTGTAGCAGCAATTTCGGTACAAAATAAACTGTTCGAACATTTCTTGTTGTCATAATATTACGATTTTCTTCACCTGACTGTCACATATCTGCGAGACTTAACAGTTTCTGGCTACGGCCAAAGGTTGCTGGGAATAGTGTAGAAAAAAACGGGATGACGAGTGTTAACACTTGTATTTCGACGGCCAAACCACTTCATGAAACACATACAATCGTCTATATAGCCCTTTTTCCAGACCGACCTGCACCAATATTGCCCTCGCAGGCGTTTGAGTGTTTCGGTTGCGTTCTGGTCAGTTGTCTATGGCTGTTAGGTTGATTCCCTTGTACACTGACTGTTCAGCTGATCCGACTGTTCCGGTTGACGGCTTGATCGGTAGCCACTCATTTGGGCCGTACTGTTGGTTGCCTAAGATCTTGCTGCTTTCCATCTGCTAATCCGTATGTCTTCTTTTGGATACTTCGGGATGCTTCGGACACATTCGCCGTCTGTTCTTTTGCCCGTGGCTGCCGATCCGTTAGCCCAATCGGTTTGATATCCGTGTGGTCTGGTTGCTCCACCATTCCTCGCTACAATAGGTGTAGTCTACTTCATAATTTATCTGCTCACATAAAACCACGGTAACAGGAATGCCATCAAATTTTGTTGTCTCTCTTTCCAAACCTGTTTTTACCCTAATACAAGTACTGTGTCAGCCTGATAAAATGTACCAAAAATACAGGTATATGTTTCCCACTTCACATCTCAATATCAAAAACCTTCTATCGAAGAATATGTTTAGTATTATGCTTAACTCAGAGTAACCTAATGCGAATCCGAAATTATTCTTTGCGAAAGGATATTGTAATCCACGAAGCAATTGCTACGTTTTGACCACCCGATTTTCTCTGAATACTCCACACAAACAATCTATTATGGAAGCAAATAGGAGCTTTGTTATTTGAAAATGTGATTGGCAAGTGATATATTACAATTAATACTTCATCTTCATGAAGCTTAATGAATTGTGCTCGTCTGACTTCGAATCATTACATAAAATTGCAAAGGGAAAATGGCTGACAGGACATTATTCTTGACAACAGTGTATCAGAGCCCTAACAATAGTTATTTACAGTTTTCATTCCAAAACATTACATAGAATCTACTCCCGTACTACTCACATCCCCACAAATGAACACTTTAAAGGAATGGATATGCGAAGTTTGTCGGCCACACATGACCCGTTTTGTGGTTATCGCAGCTCATCTACCAGTCTTTGATATGTGACTATGATATTTCAGCCAGCGACTGCAGTTTTGCTGTTATCGAGACAAGCTGTGACTGTCCGTCAAAGAACCACAAACGAATAATGATTATTTCCAAGGTTAACTTTAGAAAGGGAGGAGCCGTTTACGCTTTTCATGCATACACAAGATAATGGTGATCACAGAAATTTCACCTGACTACCTGCAGAGTGAACACGCAGTGTCAAAATGCGAGTTACGTGCTGGTCAGCCTACGACTGCTGTAGTGTGCAACACATGTACTGCGTCATCGAAGTGTGTTTGGGATACTCTCTTCGTCCAACGTTTGTCACAAGATAAACACAACTTCGGTTTTTCTCTCTCTACTTCATTTGACCTTTCGCCCACCTAGTTACTCAGTTTTTAGTATTGGCTTTTTAGGCTAGTTTTGGTGGAGCTGAAAATATTACGACTGAGATTGATGCTCTCTAGAGTCATCGCAATCAGTGATCATTCTCGTGCATATCATTTAGACGGCATTAGGCACTAGGCAAAACCAGTGAAGTGTATAGCATATATCTTTCAATCGTGAATATGTGTTCAGTCATAAACTGCAGTCCTTTTAAAATTAGATATTAATTCTTCTGCCAGCTTCTCGAACCACCTTAAAGCTTGATTTCTAAGTAGGTTGGTTATTGTCAGTGTTAACATGACGACTGTTTGTTGAATAAGGGGACGCAATGTGTTCATTCGGTCAAGTCAATGAAAGAGTAGTACATCTCCCAACCTTTTCTCGCCACTTCAGCAGGGCGGATTGCTAACGGCCATTTATCTTTCTCATCATTCAACCTTTTGGGAACTGCAATTACGGACAACAAAAAGCTGCGCTGTCTCGTGCTCGGTACCTGCCAGGTTCGACGTATGAACCGACTTGTTCAGTCCTCGTGTGCGGTGTGTGCAAACGAATTACTTGCCATGGAAGGTCTCCTTCTTATTCTATTTGTCAGTCTTGGAACACACGAATCAACGTAAAAAATAATTGGCCTGTTTTGGGGTATTAATCCGGAATTACCGTGATCAGCTTTCAATCAAAGAATACGACATTTGGGCGGTAGTGGTTTTTTCTTTCATCCAGTATACTGGTGCATAATCACATCTTCCGAACTTTTAAAGATCCTCATTCTATACTTAGAGTTGTGTTGTCATCAGTGACTGTGCTTCTAGGTCACTGTTCTTTGACAAAAGAATCAAAAAGAAAGCCTCAGTATGTCAAGCTCCTGAGAGGAACAAATTTAAAGCAAAATCTTACACATTTATTCGAATGAAAACACACTGAGGGAAGTTCTAGATGAGCTGTTTGGCTGAATGACTGGAGCTCATTCACGAGTCGAATCACCGTGAGATATGTGTCGAGTCCTCAATTTTTAAGAAAACTAAACGGAAAAATCATACAAGAATTTGCAAGCCCTACAAAGATAGTGATTGTCTGCCATTTTTGCAGCCCATTTCCAAACAAGAAAAAGGAAACTTTGGTGTGCATCACTGAAAAACGATTTAAAAAACAGAACTACATTCACCAGCACCAACACAAGACCCTACAGGGATAAGACCGAAGGAAAAAAGACGTCTCTGTGTCACATAGTGTATACAACACTGCTTTTACTTAGTCCTATCTAGCCGGTATAATTGTTCCTATAGATAACTCACGTTGTGCGCCTATATTTGAGCAACGCGAACAAAACCGCACCCCTGAATTGGTCATACGTTTGTTTAAAATGATGTTTCACAGTTGTACAAACCACTGGTTTGTCATGCCATATGATTGGTATTTTTTGTTGTTATTCAACATAGGACACGGATTATTTATGTTTGGTATCAGTTCGGTGGGCTGGTTGAACGAACAAAAATATCGCACAACACAGTCAACAGTATTGTGTGGCTAAATATCTGGTTCCGATTTAACCGAAGCTCCTCCATTCTAACACTTTAGTGTAGATGGTTACAATCAGCGCGAAAAATTTACTATGAGGACAATAGAAATGAAACGAAGTAAATTATTTTTCTCAGAGGTATGTGCGCGTGTGGCGAGTTTAGTGTATTTCAAATTGAGAATCCAGTGATCAGTGGCGTAGGCTGGTCAACACCACCGTCCATGCCTGACAGATGATCTTTATGAATGCGAATTTCACTCCACTGGGGTAAGAGATCGAGATGCAATCATCATCGCCTTTGGTTCACTTTTTCCCAGTAATCGGTTTTTCAGTTCTTCAGACCTAGATTGTCTAATTGCAGTGATTACGTGTTGTAACGGGAGGAATTGGCCTGACAAGAAACCAGGAATCTGAAATTCAGGGGAAATACAAGTCAAGAGGGAAAAAATTAACAACGATGACTGAATATTAAATAATCCGAATAAACAATCATCCTACCAGTTGACTACTCTCAGTTTTACATCAACAGTACATCATCAACAAGTCTGTGCTTATCAGGTAACAAAGATACGATTAAACAGTTCCACATGTGATGATGGTACTATTTAGCTCATTTTACTTTAGTATTTTAATCCACTTAGTGTTGTGTCTGCAGCTTCTTTCTTGCAGCTCCATGTAGCCAGGATAATCGAGAAAGAGATAGGAGTACTTTTGAAACTAGACAAGTTTGATAAAAACGCTCAAGTCTCACGTGTTGTTCTCGAAAAAAGACACAATAGTAGAAAACCCACTTTCATTTTCCACATCCCGATGTCCAACGCCGCGAATCGGAGTCCAACCCAGCAGACGTCCTACCAACTGAGTTACGATGGTACGAGCTGTCCGGTTTGGATACCACAAGCGAGTATTCAATGGTGGACATTGGTACGTGAAATATGCAAATGGGTTTTCTACTATATAAGATTCAAGTTCGTGCCAATAATACATTATAGGAACAATTTATTAAATACACGATCGATTTTGTGTAGTTTGCAGATTTTGGAGGAAACTGCGGGTTAGATAATGTTTCATTTTTATCTAACTACCGTGAAATGAATAAAATTCTCACAGCGTGAATTTGTGACCGGGATTTTCACAGTGTAGTTGCTTTTCAAACCCATGAATTCATGAAAGATGTGCTGAGGTTCTGATTGGAAGTTTCAAGATTTTGATTTTTTAATGATTTGTCATCCAGCAGGGCAGACGATTTCAGCGTTGCTAATCTATCTGGTATTGGTAAGGAACTGATCGATGTGTATGAAACAAGTTTCTATGTTTTGAAGCCACTGTTGGCCTGGATGCTATTTCTTCTAGTGGTAACGCGGAACAGTTTATTGTTAACCCTTGCGAGTAATCTGACATTCAACGAATGAGACTCACTGTCCTTAACCCCGTCTTCGAGCCTCATATTAGACTTAATGTATGCGACCTACAGTGGATTATTCCACAGCTTGTCGAATGTAACGGTATTTCCGTGGTAGGGTGAGCTATTCTACTGCACGATGAATCACCGGATGGGAGATTAGAGATTCCGTGTGCTGGAGCTAGGGAAAATCTTCATCAGTTATCATTTAACATTGTACATATATCAGTATATAAATAATGTATGAGGTCGGGGGTGAATGTCTTAGGCTCAGTGATGACTACCCATCCTGGAAAGTTCTCGAAATGCTTCCAAATGACCGTGTTTCTGCTATAGCCTCTTCCAAGGAAGTCCTACTCACTGCCATCTCGTGGTGGAGGTGTTCTCGCGAAAGTGAGAGGGCGAAAGAGATTACCTGGATCACTCTACCGGGTTGACTGACTGATGATCAGTTTAGGGGAGATGGCTGAACCCTAATTCGAAACCAACCACTGATGGTGCATAAAGCGTACAACACTACGCTCACCGGCATTAGAAGTTGAGGGTTGTATTGGCCAGCCTGAATGTCTAGCCTCATCCGAAGTGTGTATGAATTGAGTAATCAGTCACCGGCTCCCAGAGGATTTCAAAAGAGATGAATGAACCACACAATCGGCCACGGCCTCAAGGGAACCAAAATGCTGTCGTGCAGGACGAGCTTGACTGTGCAAAGGCTAGAGCTGCATTCTCGATTAAAAATGCCTAATTTGGACTGGTGGATCGAATAGTACAATAGCCAACAACGCAAACAACCATGATGGACCCTACCACTATGATTGACTGCTCTTCCTTGCCCACAGGTAAGCACTGTCCTACACCGTACACAACTTGTTCTCTCATTTCCACTTCCTTATCAATTTCTGTTCCATTTTTACATCCCACGGATTCTTCAGTCGATTGTGCTCGCTGTAGTGTCACTGATGGGAATCCTGGCTATGTTCTCTCTTGTCCTTCTTCCACTAGCTTCCGAGTCTCACCGAACCCACTACCACCAGCTGATACTCTGCTTCGTCCTCGATGCCCATTCAAACTAGCCACTTTCAAAGTGCGAACCGTGATGCGTATATGACAACAGGTGGGTTTAGCTCGTACGCTCGAATCCCTTGTCATCGATGTGTGTTGCGTTCGAGAGACTCGGGTTCAAGACTCCAGCGTCGTGATTCGATTGACGCCTCCATCCAATCGTTCTGTGAAGTTTCCTTTATTTATTTCTGGAGACGCTGAGGCTGTGGCTTCTGGTCTAGCTGGCGTTGGCAGTGCTATCAGTGAAATAGCTGAAGCCTTCCCCCAGTCCATTTTAAGGATGGTAGATTGCAGCTCCCTAGAGAACTTTGTGTTTTAATATCAAAGGTTTGGAATTTTGAGCAGGTTCCGTCCCTGTTGAGGGGAGCCGATTGTTGCCCCCATCTTTAAGAAGGCCTCGTGCAGTGACTGCGCTAACCATGGAGGTGTAAGTCTCATCCGAATAGCGTCGAGGCTGTTTGCGCCTGTCATAGTTCGCAGGTTGTACCAAAATCATGAAGAGCAGACTCGCGAGGAGCAAGCCGGATTTCGTACCGGTCGTGGATGTATCCATCAAACTTTTACCATCCGATAACAGCTAGAGCACTGTGGCACTTTCCAAAGACCAGCGATCATCGTGTTCCTAGGCATACGCGCAGTCTTCGAATCTATCGATAGGAATTCACGATGGAGTTGTTTGTTGAGAAATAGAGTACCTGAGAAGAATGTTCCAGCCTTCAAAGCGTTGTCTGGACCCATCTCAGGTCGAGTAAGGGTCTTCGACCAGCTTGGGGAAGAGATCAGTCCACGAATATTGAGAGCTAAAGTAGCTTTCGCAAAACTGTGACACGTGTGGTGATGCCGTGACACCCGGCTCTTTCTAAAGTGATAGGTGTACGTCACCTTGGTTCGAAGTGTTTTACTCTACGGTTGCGGGACCTGGCCAATTCGCACTGAGGATGCTTGGTTACTTTCCGTGTTTGAAAACCGATGTCTTCGAAGCATTGCTTGCTTCTGGTGGGAACATCAAGTGAGTAATGACGAGATGCGCCGTCATGTGTTAGGCATAGATAGCCACTCTCTTTTAACGAAGTGTTCGCTCTATAGCATCTCCGGTGGCTCGGTCAAGTTTCGCGAATGACTGTCCATCGTACACCTTTTCGTACTCTATTCGCACGTGCTCAGCAAGGCTGTACGAAGCAGTACGGCGGTTAGACCATGACTTGGCGTAGAGGTACGAAAAAACTAGCATCAGCATTGACTTCGGTTGGTGCTTCTCGCTTTCTTGATTGTAGCCCAAAGGAACGGGGATTGTAGTTGGTTAGAGACATTGAGTGACATAGCACAGAATATAGGTCGGTGCGCAAATTCTGTGAGGTATATCTGTCGAATAATCATGTCTCACAAATACAAAAGTCATTCAGATAAATGAAATAATAAATAACTTTAAAAAGGTGTACGGTGAGAAGGAAAACATCACTGTATTTTATTTTTCATGAAAAGTTTCTTTTATTATTTTCCACTTCACTCCCTTAATTTGCAATAGTTTTCACTGAGTTGGCACCATTCTTGATTTAAAGCCAGTGCACTGTATATATATACATGTATAATTATATATATATATATATATATATATATATATATCGTAACTCGATAACCGTAGCAGCTTTCATTACAATGGATTTGAAAAAGGTCGTAGATAGGAAAATAAGTCCGCTGAATCAGCTAAGTGACTTACATTGCTAGTCTGTGTGATGTACGCACCAGCTCTCAAAAGCTCCTCTCGTTTCGTCTTTATCGTCTCATGTTTGATGCCAACGGTTGCATCATATACGATTATGACTTGGTACCTCCTCTGTATGGCTTCTAAGGCGGTCGCAGCTGGGTAAAAGAAATGCAAACTCAAAACATTTGGCCCAATTAGAAACTGCTTTTAGTAGATACAACAACCGACGTATACGTTCATTAGAAACATATCATCTCCTTATCGCTTACCATGCCTCTCGCACCATTTCGCCCGTTGGGGGAACTTATCAACTGTTTGGTCCTCAATTATTTAAATCAATGCCCGGAAACAACCTATATGTCCAGTTCGTGGAGCAAATTCAGGTGTGTCAAATAAAAAGCTCGTAACAATTTTTCCTTTGTACAACTAGACTCAGTGTAACTAATCTGCTAGGATATACTGATGGTTTATCCCAAAGATGACCACGAGACATTAGATCATTGATTATGCTTCAGCCGTGCTTGCACTAGTAAACAATGGTTCAGATGCCGCCAGAACAATTTTCTAATTTCTGTATTGGAAAATAACAGGATGAACTGAACAAGGTGAAAGGAAAACCCTATCTGCCGAACTTCTTATGGAGTAGGCTTAAGAGAAATTTCATCAAATCCTGCCGATAATGAGTTTCACGACTGAATCCGACAAAACAAATACTCGTTTTATCCGCGCTAATTCAAATCTTCCGGTACCACTGAAACCAGAAACTCAGTTAAAGGAGGCTAACTCTTTCAAATAGAATAATATCGATTCCTTTCTTGTAAATAGGAGACGTTTCCCGATGGGGAGCTGTTCCTTGACGAATAACGCTTTTGACGATGAAGCCAACTGATAGCTTGGAACAGACCGATGTGTACCACTGGTAAGTCATCGTTTGAAATTCGATAGATCGCTTGTACTCAAATCAACCTTAGAAAAGTCAGAAAAACAACGTGCCGAGAAGAGTAGGTCAAAGTTATACAGTTTTATCAGCTTGTATACAAAATCAAGACGTTGACTAAGTTAAAGAGGCTTAGACCGAGCCTTATTTCCTATAGCTACATTTTTCGCAAACTGCTTTATCTCACTTATGGTACTCACCAACGCAGACGTCGAACGCAATACCGCACAGTATCAGTGTTTTGATTCCGGCATCTTTCAGATGTGTATTCAATCCTGTATCTTCTAATCCATCCGGATCACCGAATGCGGAATGACTTTCAACCATTGATATTGTTCCCTTTTTGATCAGCGTATACGATTCAGGAAGCTGTGGGACACGTAATATTCGGGAATAACGTACCTCTGTGTTATCAATTGATCAGTTCAAACAAAACCCAAGGCTACTCGGAGCAAAGGACTATTAGTTCGATATCATCTTTACCTCTGTGGATATTGTGAACACTAGCAAGTTTCAGATTGGGGTTGCCATACCTACCTTCGACTTCAAACAATCCATTTAAGCTTCCGACAGTGTTACCGAGCTCCTCAAACTACTGCTCACAGAAAAGGAAAAATATCTTCCTCTAGACAAACCACAGTCTATCGTCTATTCACAACAGTGAATTACTGATACTTTGTCGTTTTAAACAACTAGACAACTGAAAAAAGTTTTCAAGAAATGCACTATTTTATTTTAAACTTGAACAATTAATAACCGTAAATAGGATGCATCCACGCGTATTGGTGAAGATGATAAACTTTCCACAAAAACAATTTAGTCCTTTTGATTATAAAATATACTTCTGTTACCTAATGTCTTCGCAGCTTCCACCTCTTGAATATCAGCTACAGATGAGATGTCTTTGAAATGCACCACATTTGCTCATTTGTGTTTCATTTTTCCACGCTGACAATGACTCTACCAGGCGTATTTTAAGCCATTTGGTGATGTACTGATTTTCCCCTCGAAATGCTGAAAATTTCCCACACTTCATTTACGGCTAGTCGTGTTTCCTGACTCTTGTTGACTATTGTAGCAAAACTTTCAGTTTACCACCCAGCAGTCACAAAATTTACGGGAATATTTGAGACCAAAAATTGTTTGTATTGCTGAACATCACCTATGGGCACACATAGGAAAGATGCGTCATGATCCCACTTAGGTGCCAAGGGAAACCTCAGCAGCGCAAAGGCAAATCCTTGAGGCTTATGCCTGAGCCTAACCTGTACGGAATTGTCGACTTCTTAATGATAAGGCAGCCGTACTCTAGAAGAGCTTTCTCGAATTCACTCTTCACTCCAGCTTTGGGAGTGGTTCCTTCAGTTTGGATGTACTTGAGGTTGTTTGTGTCTGATTGTGCATGTGTATACGACTATGCTGCTTGTAGGATGGATAACGAGACCAATCGTTGTGTCGATGTTGAATGAGCTGAGCTTGATATCAGGTGAGCCTGAATGCCTCAGCACTCTCAGATGAGGCCACACACACTTTCCTGATGCTATATATTGAAGCTCAGTACTGCTGCGAAGTCCGTTTAGATGCTTCGATTTGGAATTTGACTGATTAGCTGGGCTGACCTCATGCAGTTTTTCTCATGATCACTCTAGCACTTCAAAAATATTCATTTCAATACGAGACTTTTTATTTACTTTCTTATATGTGAAGATTGTTTGCATTGAACCGAAGCTTAACAACAGATCATGGACTTTCTGAAACACTTTCCCACTTTTCGCATGCGGACAAGTATAGTTCGCTCAACTTAGAAGATAATACAGTTAATGTTGTAAAGTACACTCGATTGACAATAGACAGACATCCGCGAGTTTTATTGAAATACCGATTCAGCCGTCCAGCAAGAATAACTGGGGACTGGTAGAAGTGAACCGGGAAAAAGTTGATGGACTAAAAAATAACAGTACTCTGCTCAACCTCAAAATTCCCAAACTTTCGTATTTCCTAAGATAGCTTGTGAAGTTTACTTACACAATTTGAAATATCATAAGGCAAACTCAGATTTGTGTGGATGATGGTTTGTGGGTATTTGACAGAACCTGTTTTCTATTTGCTCAGTGGAAATGACAGATGGATCGAAAGAAAAAGTTCATCGAGAACGAGTAAATGTGCAGTGAAAGCATTTAAAAAATCTAAAGTTAGGTCGGGCCAAACGAAGAAATCACATGGTGAAGATTGCTGGAAAATTTACTGAAATCCTCGATTTAGAAATAGCCTGAAAAAGGGTCACAACTGCATGATGAAATAAATGTGCCGAAAAAAACTGGTTGACTGGATCACAATATTCCACAATTTATACCCAGGACAATTTCACTGCAAATCCACACGGTGCGCACTACAGACAACAATTATTACCAAAGTTTATATATTATCAAAGGCATGGAAACAAAATTACGAACTTGCTTGTCTCGCCGTGGTAATCCTAATGTCACATACAATTCTTTCTTTTTACACAGCTTTGGTTTCCACCATCTAGTTGCCATTGCTTCGGTTAGTCTAAGCAGTTCCGTATTTCCCGTTCCACAATTCACTCGAAATGCTTCTTCATTTTCAACTAGGTTTTACATCAGCTGCAGGTGGAGTGCTATTGATGATGACGGTGTCTTACCAGTTCGTAGATCGTCGGTGTTTGAAGTCTTAGGGTCAGTCAAAATGCGTCTCCTATTCAAGGGTAATGACATTACCCAAAAGCTGGAAAAACAACTATTAGATGCTGTGTGAACTTGTTGGGCCACGCAAACAAGAATCATCTGCAGCACAAAAGCATACCGATTTCGCCGACTGAAAAACGCCTATCTATGTACACTGCTTCACAAGTAATTCACCAATTCAAACGTAGTTGTGGAGTCACCTACCTCAGTTGAACAGAAAGATAGTTATG
Organism: Fasciola hepatica; assembly: GCA_948099385.1. Classification (NCBI taxonomy): domain Eukaryota; kingdom Metazoa; phylum Platyhelminthes; class Trematoda; order Plagiorchiida; family Fasciolidae; genus Fasciola; species Fasciola hepatica. The sequence goes on along the minus strand of CANUEZ040000060.1, from coordinate 1,612,177 downwards.
TAAACGGATTTTGGAACATATTCCCAAAAGGAATTCAATGCTCAACCGACCCTAAGACTCCAAACACCAACGATCTACGAACTGGTAAGACACCGTCATCATCAATAGCACTCCACCTGCAGCTGATGTAACACCTAGTTGAAAAAGAATAAGCATTTCGAGTGAATTGTGGAACCGGAAATACGGAAATACGGCTTAGACTAACCGAAGCAATGGCAATTAGATGGTGGAAACCAAAGCTGTGTAAAAAGAAAGAATTGTATGTGACATTAGGATTACCACGGCGAGACAAGCAAGTTCGTAATTTTGTTTCCATGCCTTTGATAATATATAAACTTTGGTAATAATTGTTGTCTGTAGTGCGCACCGTGCGGATTTGCAGTGAAATTGTCCTGGGTATAAATCGGGGAATGTTGTGATTCTGATTTCTATTTTTAAATTCATTAGGAGAAATGGTTGTGTTCAACTGGTTGACAGGTCACTGGTGTAGGCCAAATCAATTAGGAGGAAAGCACTCGTGATTTATTTACCATAGAACGGGATTATTTTTAAACGCAGTCCTGTGCAGTGAGTTTTATTGATACGGTAACCACATTAGCCTGCCAGTAAGGTCCCGTTACAATCGAAAACTTAAAGCTTATGGTGAAGGAGAGATCCTGGCTGAGTAACTCAAAAAAACAATATCGTATAAACTTCGCTGTTGCGTCCAGGGATTCGGTTATATGACTGACTAGAGGGCGACAGCATTCACAATGAACCTGTTGGCTTCATAAGCAAAATGTAAGGGTTCATCATCTTAGAAAAATTTGGAAGTTTAGGAATTGCAAGCTCTGTAAGTTTAAGATCAGATGAAGTGAGAGTACTGGGAAGAAACTGATTAGCTATGACAAGAGAATTACGAGGTTCGAATATGGGAACAATAGTGACGCATCTCTAGCTATCCGGGACAGACTACGAGCACAAAAATGTGTTCAAAAGAGAAATAAATGCATCGGTCAAAGCAGCTGCACTATGTCTTGAAAGTGATGACGGTAGACCGTCGAGACCAATACCTGAGGTCATTTTACACGCACCAGGGAGCTTAAAATCTCCTTTCTTAGAGAAAGGTATTATGTGCACCCCATATTCCGAGAGGGATGAAACGGGAAAGTAGTTGGACGGTAGATGGGTGCACCGTTGACTACATCAATGTCCACTGCATAGTGCGGGTTTTTCGTTTACTTTGTGCACAAAAGGGATATGCCACCTAACAGGAGGCTACTATTTTAACTGCATAGTGGTTGATTAGCATACGTGGTGTCAGTGCTTTCAATTTTGTTTCTTCATTGCAACGGAAATGTATCTCACTTTTGAATTATCCCGGGCTCGGTAGAAATGATTCTTTCGTCTTCCTAATGGTCTTAACATGGGAAAACTAAGAAAATTGTCACAAAAGAAAAGGGTTTCTGGCAGTCAGCACACTTCCAGAAAATGCTTCACTGGCTTCAAGCGTGAACGTTTTGAGCCGAGTCACTTACCTTCACATCAGGATAAATTTGGGCTCCCTTTGTATTAGCCACACAATGTGTTGGCCACAATGTTTGTTCTCTCTCTACCTGATTAGGGCCAATAATGCGCACCGTATCGTACAATCGGATTTTTCCACCGTTTGTGATCTGATTGTGGGCAATGTCGGGTTTAGGAGAATGGAATTGAACAAGCAATATTGTAGTATTATTTTTATATTGCATACCAGCCTTATTTCATGCTTTACAAAAGAAAACGGTACAGCGGAGAAAGAAGGGGTATATCGTGTGAAATTCAATGAACAGACATGTCAATAGGCGACATTATACTTCAAGTCTATGGTTTGCACCAGGTGCTAGAGTTAACGTAATGATGCCACAGAATCTTCAGGAACAAAAAACAGACCTCACTTGCTGAGTGCTTGTCTAAATATTTAAGCCGAACTATATCGGTGCAATGTTTCCGGGAGGGACGTGGAACCTTAATTTCTCTCGGTTGCTAAATGGAAGTGACAGCCAAACTGGCTAGGCCAATCAGTCCATCCATAGGACTGTTCACACACAAATCATTGTCATCATCATGGCCGTAGTAATATGTCGGTAGCCTCATTTGTTCCCCATTCGTCTAAATGTGGGGTTCTTAAAATTATATTCAGGAACGTTGATGTCATTTACCAGTCTCCATAAGACACATCCTGAGAAATTTCAGGGATTGCACTGAAATAGTATCCTCTGAATATAATTTCAGTGCGCAAGACCTGAATTAGAAATCTACAGTGTGAAATTAAATTAACTAAACAGACTGTCATTTTGTAATCCAAATGGCGGTCATTTAGTGAGTAATCATATTATAGGTGGTTAACTTAGATGAGTCACTTACGAGGCAAATTATCATTCATATGGATACATACATACCAATGGCTATCGCACATAAGGTCAGATAAAACTGATATATCTAGCAGCACCTTCGCAAGTGCATAGTACAGTCACAGTAATTATTCATTTAGTCCGAGTAAAACAAATTTTTAGAAGGCAAAATCTCAGACCAAAAATAACTCTGTGACTTTACTGTGTGTACTTCTGAAGATGCAAAGAAATGATCCAGGTAAGTTATGCAAATCAGCTTTCAGGGGATTTTCATTCAAGGTCCTGACGGGAAAATACTTTTTCAAGTATCAAATTGCGCCCGAAACTTGAACCCCGTAGAGAACTTACAGCATTTCTGGGGCTGATTTTGAGTGAGGCACGGTTATCGTAGAAAGAACAATGATCAGCAGGATGCCAGTCGGATGTGACAAAAATTCTTTTGAATTGCATTTTCAATAAAAGGTTTATATTATTCATGATACCAATGGCATCTTGACCAGCTGGACACTTGTCCGTTCGTAATGAGCCGCGAACAAAATCCCACTGCACATCAATCACAAGCAGGGCGGCATCTTGTGGGCATTTGAATGCATTCTGTTTCAGCTGCGTGAACTGTAAGATCTAAATTGATTGGGGACACGGTGGGGAATTCGTGAACGAATTCAAAGTGATCTCACGTTTGAATGAGCCACGTTGGAAAATTCGAGGACCAGATTCAGTGTGCCGGGTTGCGAGGTGAGCAAAGCTTGCGATTTTCTCAAGATATCATCTGTACTGTTCATGAATATGATGGGGCAAGAAAGCCCAAAAACTATTTACGGATGAATTACTACGGAGTTGAGTAGTTCGTAGGAATCTGGTGTTTCTTGATTTTCGTTCGATTTAATATTCTCGACGTTCATTTTGATAACCTTGGCAACTACAAAAACACAAACTATAGTGTGAATGAAACATCAACAGCTTTGTTACTGTGTATTGGAAAAGAAGTTCGTACGCATATTTCGTGAACGGAATAAAAATCAGTAAAATGAAACAAGCGATTTTTTCTTGCAAATTTGTAATGTCGATTGAAGACTCCAGCTATCTAATAACATCTTTCGGATAAATCGGGTGGACGTGTTGGTTTTTCAGGTTTCACTAAAACATTCACGATCACGCAAAACGATTGGAACTGTATTTTTAGCTCTGTAGTTATGCACTTCAGGCCTAATAAATAATTATCGAATACTTTCAAAATTTGGTGAGCCAACTCCACAAACTCCAATAGGAATTTCAGACTAATAAACAGTAATGAAATGTGCGAGAAGACGTGTGCCGCATTTGTTCTGAAGAAACACCATGGATGGTCAAAAATGATTTTGTCACTGGTAATCATTTTCATTTCAGAACGAAAAAGGTTAACAATAATCTTACTAGGCACCCCATTTTAGATTAGACGTAGTTCTTTTCTGATCCCTCTATTCAAGTTGGAAGGGAAAATATCAATGATCAAGGACTCTTCGAGCAGAAACCATTTGCTTCTTGTGTTCATAAGCAATGATCATAAATGGACTTTCGGAAGCTGCTCTGCTCTCAGAAATTGAGATAAATTGTGTTGGATTACCCTTATTTCATACAGTTCAAACTGAAACACAGTAGATACAAGTATCATTTCCAAAAAGAACGAGATATGGATGATCTGTATCCCAGGGTAGTTAGTTCATCCCTAAATAATCATGATTATTCGACGTGCGTACTTCAAAATGCACCAGATTTTGGTTAAATATCCAATATAGATATCATCAGTGTATAAGAATATTTCCATCCCGAATCTTTAAAAGCAGTGAGAACAGCAATATTGCATTGGAGACGAGATCATCTTGTATTTTATTGAAAAGTGATGTGCAAAGTGATAATTTAGAGGTAAGTATTTGCTGTTCGGTAGCAGTGTTGTCGAAGAAGATGGTAGTCAGTCGATGGCTCATTTACCACGGGTAACCTTTCGCAAAACCAGCTCACTATCAAACAGCACATGAAAGATGGACGGTCAGATAAGTGACGATCGAATAGTTGACTGGAATTGAAATCACTTTCAAATTAGGCACTCTTTATCAACGAACGGAAAATCTTCTGCAGTCCTTCAAGCTGTTCTTCCTTGGCCGGTTTACACAAAATTAATATCCAATAGGACTATCATTCGTTTTCCAGAAGACATAGGTACTATATTTGGGCTCACTTTGTGATCCGATCCTGGGCTTGAGCACAAGACTATATATCGCTAAACGGACAAAAATTGAGGTCGGTCTGAGTAAAAACGTGTTGCTTGGTCACTCTCAAAGTGTTAATCCACCTCTTCAGCTTCACGTAGGGATTACGCCACCAATGTGTAAAAGAATTTGAACGTACCTCTGAACTAACGAAGTGTCTCGCCGTTGAAAAGGATGTCTGCATAGGAAAGAATACCTATATCCCCTGTGGTTCAGCTTCTGTTTGACAACAAATTGTAAGATAAGACCTACTCCGTATGCCGAAAATATACATATATGTATATATATATATACATATATATATATATATATACAGGCTAGAAATGAAGTAACACTCCAACGCAAAACATGGAAAAACTATCGAGGTTCATAAATTAAAACAACGATAGGGTAGAGTATAATGCGAAAAGGTTTGTTGAAGAGACAGGTGCTTCGTTTTTTGTTTTTTGCTTGGTAATTTGTATTGTTACGGGATGAAATAGTTCAGCAGACCAACAAAACTACCTTTGCGCCATTTCTACTCATAAACCTATTCCTTAATATCTCTAACCAACGAAAATCCTCGTTTCCTGGGCCCCAACCAGAAAGGCTAGTATCACCAACCAAATTCCGTGCTAATGATAACTTATTCATACCTGTCCGCCAAGTCATGATTTGGCTGTCTCTTTGCATCCTTCAATCTCGCGTAGTATGTGGGAATAGAGCAAGGTAGGATAAACGATGGGTATGCATACCCAATAGTATATCCAATCGATCGGTGGCTGTGTAGGGTAATTACTTCAGTCAGGAGGCAGTGGTCTGCACCCAAAACATGCCGACGAGCCTCGTCATTATTCACTTGATGTTCTCACCGGATGCGAGCAATGGTTCAGAGACCGGTTGTCGAACACCAAAATCTGCTTGACATTATCTGTGCGGAGTGGTCAGGTCTCACAGCCGTGAAGCAAAACTCTATGCATTGTGGCATTTTACGCCCGTCTCTTCGAGGAAATTCAGGGAATACGGCGAAGGCTTACCTATAGTATTGTTCTACCTGCTTGATTTTCATTAAGCAACAACGTACGATGTTCATGGAACACGACTCCGGCCATCCAACTTTTACCGAACGGGAAAGTGATAAGCGATGGTCGGAATGGAACCGGAGAAGCCACTGTTCATATTTCACGATGATGACATTTTGACTGGTATCATTCGTGCTGTTCTCTCTTCCAATACCATATTCGGGTGTACTCAAGCTCCTGAGCTACGTGAAATGAGCAACTACTCCCAGCTGACTAATCGAGAGGACCCCTGCGCTCACAGGCGCTTGCCAGTAATCCAAAATCACCAATAACACTGAGAGAGAGACTCAATCGTCTACTCCTAATATTGATATACCGCAAGTCTCCAGTGATAATAAATGCATACTGCAAATCTATGTGCAAACTCCGAGAAGCCTGAATCTGACTCGAACAGTGTAGTTTCGGTGAGACATTGGTCCTGGCTGCTAGAGAAGCATGAATGACAAAAAGCCAAAAGTAGTCATTGGAACTGAAGGCAACAAAATCTAACCACCGTACATTCTAGCAGTTAACACCAGAGCGTTGCGAATATAACTGATGTCTGAGTGATGCCCAAAAATAGCTTCACTTTGAAAAGGAGATGGCCTGACTTTGTTATTTGTGAATCCATCGTATTGCACAGATCGATAATTCCCTTTCTGAGCGTAGAACAATGAACAATGTGGCCGTGAGCTACTTCTTCAGTAAACTGTTTGAGAGAAGCTTAGAATATCAACACTTTTCTCCACATCCGCCGAGCATTTTTGCACAGCTTTGCATTCAAATTGGTCAACTGAAATAAACCAACCTGTCGTGCTGTTGGTACTTTCGATCCCGTAGGTTCAGTGTTTTCTTCTCATTCACACATGTAGCCATTTTACCCTATTCGAGCCTGATTCGTGCTTGAATAAACTATAAAACAGTTGTATAAAAAGAGACACGTTTCTGTTCGACTGTGAACATGGTTGCAATAGCGTGATTTATAACTCGAAATCAGCGTGATATGTAACAATTTACACCGAATTTGAGAAATTAGAAAAAGTGTATCATTTACCCGTAGGCTTCAAGAAGTAAGTTTCGCACAAAGCTGAAGAAGATGACACTCCCCTGCATCAGTAACAACATATGTAATTCTCTCTTCTCACAGTGCTACCGTTAGCTACCTCTGGGGCACGCTTCTTTGGATCGCTCGTTTTCGATTGGCCAAGTGAGGAGCATTAGGTTGTTCATCGTTTACATCCATTTATCAAGTTAGCGATGGGACTTTTCTAGCATTTCTCGTATAGAGCACCATCCATCCCGGTAAGGTTTGCGTGTACACACTCAACAATAACAAAACGAACGTCTAATTCGTGATGTGCAATCACTGCGGCGCCCCTTCATTTCTCGGTAATCAGTGTGAAAGCTAGCGTAAAATATCGGAGAAATATTTTTTTAAACAATTTTCGTCACACATCCTAATTTATTTTTTGCATGAAACTTTTCAGGGGAGGGAATAAAATTTCGGAAAAACACGAACACGGGTAAGACAACCAGATTAATTATCCACTGCCCATCTTTGCGAAAAAAACAAGGTTGAATAATATAATATATACTTCATTGAATGAAAGGCAGTTCACCTAAAATGTCATTGCTAATTAGACTTCGGTAAACGGCTGTCGGGGCGCTAGTTTCATAGGTCTTCAGATAAATTTCCTCGGCTCTTTATGTTCGCTGGGGTGTAGTTTTATTGAAAGGTGATGTAAGGTGGGTAGTTCACTGAGGAAAGTGTTATTCAACTTGACCAGTAGATCTGAACTTGTAAGTTTTGTTGAACTTTCTCTTTGGAGTCCAGAAAATTCATTCACTTACTCGTTAAGCAAATCAAAGGATATAACTGGGTACAATAACTAGTTACGACTATTTCTTTACACACGGGTGACGTTGCTAGTGCATAAAGTTAATTGTTATGATTCCTACGAGAATGAGAGATCAATCAAAGTCAAGGTACAATATGCCCGGTTAAAGGTTGATTAGCTTAACTGAATGAAAAATATGAATGCAATTTGTTTCACTGAGTGGCTTTCTGAAACATTCCAGTGGTTCCTATCATGCTTAGATTTAAGACTGTCAAATGGCAAATTGACGAACTGTGGTTGACTTAAAGTAAAGTTTGCATTTCTTCGCATCCATTTTAGAGTTAAAAGCTGTTTACGTGCTTCTGAATAGTAGCATTTAACTTTACTTTACCTACAATCACCACACCGGTTTTACTACCGAGATCGGCACTGAGGATGAAAGAAAATCAGTCTTCTCCATACAGTTTGAATATGAAAATCCCATTCGATGTTAAATTTCTTATTGAATGGTTCTGGTCCGACGAAGGGTAAAAGCATCCGGAAAAGATGTCTGATATCGTGAAAAGAACCATGAGAAAACAACAATGACTGCAAAAGATGAAAGTAGCCGTTTGTACATGAGACAGTCAGTATTTTCTTATTTGGTAAGGATACGTTTGTTGAGTAAAAGCCAGCTCATTTTTCTTCTAGATAGAATCATACTGTATTATAAGCACAGGTTAAAAATGTGCCGAATTAATAATTAAGGTATGATTTAAAATGAAAAAGATGTTGAAGCTATCATCTTTCGGCAAATGTCACTAAAAACAATCAAAAATGTATGAACTTGCAATAAAAAGCACATCTTTTAGAATCTAGAATACTCACCTTCAGAAATGTAATTACCACTATTTGTCTACTGTCCTCCACTTTGTATTACTTATATATATCTGCAACTTCATATGATGTACCCATACATTCCTATACGTTCTATCTCAAAATTTTACAACAGATGAGAAAGAACTCCCATTCGGGTAGCACAAACACCTAAGTAGTGAATGGTTATTCCTATGGCACCACAAATAATTTCAAGGTCATCGCTTTCCGATTGGTTCCTATTAAACCAATGGTAAAAGTGAACGAATGTGATTCACGTTAAAACCCTAACATGTAGTCGTACTTCTTAGAATTCACTGGTGTGAATGAACTAGAAATCCAAACCAAACGAAAATTGAGAATCCATTAGTAAGGCATGGACTTTGAAACGCCCTAAGATCCAAAACAACTTTCATAAGCCTACTGTTACCAGAAACAATTACGTGACGTTTTCGGAAGGTTAAACATAAACCTCGAGAAAATCTATATATGTGTAGATACGAGTTCATTTTCCGAATGACATGTTCCTACGGACTCATCTCCTTCTCTTTTAGGGTAGTGGTATAGAGAATTTTCCAGGTGGACAAGTGTCAAACCTTGAGTAGGCGGATGATGTGGCTCTTCCAACAGATCGAGGTAAGATGTAAGCTATTATGACCGTCATGAATAACTGCGCAGTAATATTCGGCGTGTGTTTTGCGACATCATGAAACACAATACTGATGTGGGGCTGGGTTGGCCCAACCCTAAAACTTATGATGTCTGGTGTGACCATAATTCATGTAGAGAAGTCATTTAGGCAGCTTAACTCCAACTAGAGAACGAGTATCGAATAAAATTTCTGCTTACACAGAAGGTCATCTGTGATTTTCCTGACGTTCGTTTACTTGTCAAGGACAGCCTGTGACATGGAAGAATGGTATGAAAAGCGTAATCACTGGATTCGGCTATGTGGAGTGTGTTAGACTTCCCGGGTAGGTCTGAGATATACACCTACTTAGTGGTTAGATGCACTGGAAGATATAATTAAGTGTTCAGTTCAATTCAAACAACCATCTACCACGCACTGGGTGCAGCGGTTTTGGCTTCTATCTAACTCTCTCTCTCTCTCTCGTATTCGAAAATAAATAAAATAAAAGTATTGAAATAGTAAGAAGAGTACTGCAGGAATGCCATCAAGTTGGTAAAGGAAGCTCGTGAATAAAAGAGCGCCAATAACGGTGAGTCCGAAGCGTCATTCTGACAAATCATTTGCCATACGTGGCACATGTGTTTGTGCATGTCCAAACAGGGAGCAAAACTGTCAACTGAAACTACAAACACACGTCTTTGATGGGTGACGTCTTCTTTTGCTGTCGAAATAGCGCAGATTATTTCATATAGAAGAGTTTTCCTAACCGTTAACCGTCAAACCCGTTCAGAATTTTGACAAACTCATCTAAATCTCTCCAGTGGGACGATTCGCCACGGTGGCTCTTCGTTTTTATATGATACTTATTAGTCTACAAAAATCGCATAAGTATTAGGCTTCCAGTCAAAATGAGTAAAAGGCAAATGACAACACTTTTTCCTCAAAATTAGATAGCCTATAACAAATGTATCTCGCAAAGAACGTATTATGGAGAGCTACGTTTGATAACAAAAATGAACAACTGGGCATTGCTTATTTCCCGTGAACGTGGTCTACTCATACCAAGAGACGAGGCTGACAGCTGCCAACAACAAAATGTATTTTTTTGATGGTAAATCCTCATTTTACAAAGCCTTTATTTTTGTTATGTAAAAAGGCGAATACTTTGGTTTTTTCAGGTACTGAGTAGTTCAGAATTGGTCACTCGTGCTTGCAACTAGTCACAAATCATGTGCTCTGAAGGCTCATACCGAACGGGTTCAGGACTCTGTGAATGGTTAATGGCGAGTCCGGGGTTAAGGGCGTTCAGCCTCCACCTCGGAGGTCAGTTGTTCAAATCTCACCAACAATACTGGGCATTATGATGGTAGACTGGTATCCGCTGTCATTTGGCTCGTTACCAAATTGGACCTATTCGACCTCAAGTCGTTCTCCATCTCTTCAAGTCTGACGAAGTGGTTTTTGAATCTCTCGGAAGATGCAGTGGGCCTTTGAGGCTATGCGGTATACCTCTCCGGCTGCACCCATGCACATGCATGTAAAGAAATAACTACAGATGTACAACTCGTAAACTTCGGAAAGCGACATGCCTTTTAAATGACGATACCAAAAGCCGCAGAGGGAAACGTGAACAGAGTATCACCATGTGTTTTCATAAGAGTTCACTGCTTTCACTCGACACTTGGCATTTTATTCATTTCGAATACTCAAAATCATGTACGAGCCAAAGGGTATACTAAATTGTGTAATGTGTGAGAGGAACCTTGCTTTTTTGAAATTCCTTTCAGCGCGAGATTTACTTAAACGGCTTTTCAGTATATGTGATGATGAAGGTCATCATAGCCTCATACGCTCATACCATCGTATCACTGTTTCTTCTCTCGTTTCGAAGAAAGCTTATTTACGATTTTCGACAAAAACTGAAATACGTCAAATAAACAATACGAAACTGAGATAGACCAAATATCAGCTGGTATAATCTGTAAACGATTCTGACAGTCTTTCATAGGCAAATCATGTGTACAAACGATATACGTGAAAGAGAATAGCCAGATATCGTCGCTCGTCAGGAAAGAGGGCCTTACTTCCTGCGAAAATTGTATACACTGGGGGGTAACGACCTGTCTTCATACAGTGTCATATTTGAGAACAATCAACAAGATCATGAGATGTTAAACCCTGTTCGGTAGGTTGAAAATCCAATCATGTAATGAGGTAATTCCTTTGTTTATGAAATAGAAATAAACTCTATTTTTTGGGACTTTTCTAATTTTATTCCATCTTGTTCTGCTTTACACCTTGTAGTACATTTCATTTATGCCATGCTATCTCATCCCGGAGATCAGGGAATTGGACTGCACATGTTTTACCTGGAGCAAGAATGGACATGAATATCTACAGTGCATGCAACTTCGTCAGGACCACTGGCAAAACAAATTACTCATAAATCTCAAGTCTGTTACTCAGTTTGAAACTGGAGCAAGTTACCCCACCATCTCTTCTAGGCTACCCAACTTGTTTACCGAAATTATCATCTCATAATCGAGTTCCTTTCGGATTTCGAAACTCCCACAAAAGTGCAGAGAACAAGCCACTACAACTGCTCACGGGTTAGCTGACTAGAGTGGGTATTAATATGGTAAAACAACAAAACTTCATCTACCGTGGAATGAACAGAATTTGATGGGAAGAACAAACTGTACAAGTGCCACTCTTTTTGTTTGCCCCACTACTGGCTACATGTGTTACAGTTCACCCATTCGTAATAGATCGTTTACACATACAAACTACCTAAATGTTCGCCGACTTCAGCATCTGGATAAAATTTTGGCTCTGTCAGATTTGGGAATTAAAAGCCGTAGATGTATTTGGGCTAACTTTTCACTGGATACCCATCTAGTGTTAACTTCAGTTGGTTTTTCTGAGTGACTTCAGACATTTTCATGCAGGCTATTTATCATCTGACGTCAAATGACCTCATTGACCGAGCGGGATTGACAGAGCGATCGATAAGTGTCATTACTACCTTACTTGAAAATTACAGTGGACTTAAGTGGATAAACAAATGCCCGGAGCACACCTTTACCCATCAAACACGTTATTTTATATCAGTTCAGAGCCCTTTGCATTTTACCAAACCACAAGCTTCGGGGTCTTAAGAAAATAAGTGAGTTCTTTTAAATTGCGTCCGACAAAATGAATGAATGTAAAAGAGATTTTAAAATTTCCTCAATTGTTTCCGCTGTCCAGATTTCAGTTTAATGATAGTAAATCACAAGGAAACTAAGACAGCTCGGTTCTAAAGGAAGGGTAAAATTGAGTTGGCTTATCCTGAAGCCGAACTCCCAATAAGGAAGAACTCTTAGCCAGTATGGAGTTTATTATATTCATTCACACAACCTGAATGTTTTATTGCAAAGAGTATATTCTAATTATAATAACTCAACAACGTAGTGCTGAAAAATTTAACCTCTCATATCACTGAATGGTTTTTGCGTGTATCGCTTACATAATGAGGCTAGCTAATAACTCTAGATCTACGTGATCACTTGCAAAGGGGTCCAATTTAAATTGAATCTTTCCGGTTTCACGTCGGTTCGTGAATGATTTGTAAAAACCCAGCTGACGTTATTTTGCAATACCGGTTTAACAATATTTAGAATATTTCTTGTAATCTATTTTGTTCATAGATTTTAGACAGATTTTCTGAGGACTTTTGCCTTGAAAGTCATTGACGCAGCGTACTTGTCAGATAACACTTGGTCGAACAAATTGGAACCAACAAAAATCTCATTCCAGGGTCATCCCTGATAAGAAACCAACACTGCAAATCGTAAGCTTTATTCTTGTCTATGGATATCACAAGTAGGCTTCTGACACCTAACTTTTTGCAAACTGCTTCGAATAACCCAAACTGATGATGCATAAGTATTGCATCATTTGCTTTTGCCTTGACGGCGCGTATAATACTTTGTCGATTCACACTATTACCTTAAAACCACGTTGAAGACCAGCATGTCGGACATCTCAAAATTGAAATCTTTCTCTCGTGGTTGACCTTGCTCTGTTTATAGTGTTGTAACTCTTAAAGATAATGCTGACGTGAGGAACACGCACTAACTGGATAAAGTGACGGATTGCAGCAATTAGAAGACATCCATTGTAAGAGCGGGTGATGAGTTGTTTATGCCTCGTGCATTTGACTAGGTGTTAAACTTAAACGTGTTATTGAAGGCCAAGTGAGACAGCCTTAGGGCTAAGTTGTAGAACTCTCGATTATAAACCGCGGGTTTGAAGCCTAGTTAAGCGTTGGTAGATATGTGCCTGTTTCGACAGTTATCACCTTGTTTGGAACAGCTGTACGGTGATTCCGTGGGGAACCTTTTTGTAATACAGGTAAAGCAATTAAGGGTCTTCGGTCTAATCAAGACAAGTCACAAAAAATGGTCGTTGCTCCTGAAAACACGGCTTGACAACTCCGGCGAACCTTGTAATCTCTACGTAGCCTGGACGATTGGGTCACTTTTAGGTTCTGCTCCTAGCACTGGCAAGCAACAAAGAAACAGAGAGTAAGAAGAAAAGTAATATTCCAGAAAATAGTCTGCGCAGTTTACTTGACGTTATTTAATAGCTACGGATTATTCTCGGTAACGGCCAACTTTAATCAAAAAGTGGCACCTTATAGTTGCTTTCTAAGGCAGTGTAATATAGTATAAAATGAAAATTCCACATACGTTTTTCACATCAAAAAGTCCAGTGAGCATCATCAGATATTCACATTTGTTATTCACACTCGACTGGCCGTGCCGCGATAACTCAGTTGAGATGACATCTGCCCGGAAGCGGAATGTAGCTGGTTCGTTTCCGGTTCACCTTGTTAATTCAAGGGATGTTAAATTGCAAGTGAATTTCCCATAGTATAAGAGTCAAGCTTCTCGAGCCACACACGTTTGTTCGGTAAAAGCCTCTAGGCATGAACGAGTTGCTTTGACACTTCTGTGAATGCGGACCCGTGTACCAAGTCCATTTGATTATCTCATTTTTCAAGTAAATTGAGGAACTTTGGAAAATCAACCGTCGCATTTACATAAACTAAAATTCACAGACCCTTGTCATGTAAAGCAAAGCCAACAAATCAACACTGGGCTACAAACCTAGGATGGTCAACGGCTATCACTAGGTATGAAATACACGGGTTGCAAGTTGCACATTTTTGGTGAAACTGCGATCAACTTTAGTAACATAATCCGATTTGAACTTTTGGATGAAAAGTTGCAACCGGTACTGATCACACTTTGTCCACAATACTGGCAGAATAGTTTTGATAAAAAACTGCCATTCACGACTATGGAATTGTAATACAAGACGGTGAACTGTGGCACACAGCTAACTAAAGTCAAAATGGCCCATCATACCGAATCTGGTCGGGCTATATGAGCCACAGATTACTGAATAGGATAATGTGCGTGGCTGGCAAATCTTGACGGTCGGACTCCTTCGACGATGGAGATTCAAATGACAGATTAGATCACTGTTATACCAAAACTTCCTGGTTGGAGTTCAAGAGACCCATCTACCAGATATTGGGATACAGTAAATGATACGGCCAGGTGTCTTGGCCAGTGCAGTAGTTACATTTGAACTGGTTCATTTTCTTCACAATTTTGGCTCATTGTTTTGTGTTCTACTCTTTTTTACTTTGTGATTCGCTCCATTTTCCCTTCCATTCGATGATGCTACGAGGTAGCGAGCGAAACCGAAGCACAAAGGAGCTTGACTGATGGTTAGGTGAATTGAACTGAACTGAAATAATTGCCTTGAGGGGCATGGTTGAGAATAGAAGTCATTGGCACGAACGCTGTGAGGTCCGTCTTCGACTTTTCGTGCCTCGTTGTCACAAAAATGACAACCCAGCGGATCAATTGTCAAAAAGACATCCGAAAGGGTACAGTGAAAAAAAATACAGAAGGATTGTTTCCCTAAATAATTGCAGGGTTTGATGCAACTTACTCATCTTCTCCAGTGTTGTAGCTTTTCTTATTGATTTGCCGAATTGCTTGATCTAGAACCTAGAAAAATTATGAAAACATACACATAAATATATATGTAGAGATAAATATACAAGTATATACGTGCATGTACACACACTTATATCCATACATATATGTATATATATATATATCAATATATATATATATATACAAATAGATCGATAGGTAGACAGGCAGATAGAGAGATAGACAGATAGATAGATAGATTGGCTGAAAGTTTGATTGATTGATTGATTGATTGATTTATAGATAGACAAAGAGATAGGGAGTTATAGATGGAAAGATAAATAAATGGATACATACTTATATAGATACTTAGATTGTACTGTAAACGGGTGAGTAGATCGTTAGCTAAATAAATAGGTTATCATTTATTTTAAATAAGCTCCGTATCGTGCTCCTATTAGCTTCATGTCCATCGTTGATGTTATTTAATATGTAATTACGATTTTCAGCTAATGTTCTCCGCATTTCTTGTCTATAATTCACCGTTGTATGTTGAAGTTTAATTGACCATCTTGGCTTTCTGATCTGAAGTGTCGTATAGGCATCACAAACGTTGACCATTGGTAGGACACAAATTAATACCTGTATACAAACGTCGGTGATTAAAGGAAGCTCTGTTTTATTGCCACTGGCAGTCCAAGGGAAGTGTGTATTGTGAAAACATTTTGATGTTGCTCAGTTTTGCGGTTATCGACAAAACCACTGATGCACAGGACTTTTGGTTAGATGTGGAATAACGAAAACCGAATTTCATTGATCGGATTACAAATATGACTCCCTCGCAGAGTTAATAAAGTCCGAGCTTGTGTGTTTAATTTTTTGTTTATGTGTTATATCAGTCGGTATTATTTTTATAGCATCCTTCAAACACCACACTTTGGGTGGCATTAACCCGAAATGAACTCGATTATGAGATGATAATTTCGGTAAACAAGTTGGGTAGCCTAGAAGAGATGGTGGGGTAACTTGCTCCAGTTTCAAACTGAGTAACAGACTTGAGATTTATGAGTAATTTGTTTTGCCAGTGGTCCTGACGAAGTTGCATGCACTGTAGATATTCATGTCCATTCTTGCTCCAGGTAAAACATGTGCAGTCCAATTCCCTGATCTCCGGGATGAGATAGCATGGCATAAATGAAATGTACTACAAGGTGTAAAGCAGAACAAGATGGAATAAAATTAGAAAAGTCCCAAAAAATAGAGTTTATTTCTATTTCATAAACAAAGGAATTACCTCATTACATGATTGGATTTTCAACCTACCGAACAGGGTTTAACATCTCATGATCTTGTTGATTGTTCTCAAATATGACACTGTATGAAGACAGGTCGTTACCCCCCAGTGTATACAATTTTCGCAGGAAGTAAGGCCCTCTTTCCTGACGAGCGACGATATCTGGCTATTCTCTTTCACGTATATCGTTTGTACACATGATTTGCCTATGAAAGACTGTCAGAATCGTTTACAGATTATACCAGCTGATATTTGGTCTATCTCAGTTTCGTATTGTTTATTTGACGTATTTCAGTTTTTTGTCGAAAATCGTAAATAAGCTTTCTTCGAAACGAGAGAAGAAACAGTGATACGATGGTATGAGCGTATGAGGCTATGATGACCTTCATCATCACATATACTGAAAAGCCGTTTAAGTAAATCTCGCGCTGAAAGGAATTTCAAAAAAGCAAGGTTCCTCTCACACATTACACAATTTAGTATACCCTTTGGCTCGTACATGATTTTGAGTATTCGAAATGAATAAAATGCCAAGTGTCGAGTGAAAGCAGTGAACTCTTATGAAAACACATGGTGATACTCTGTTCACGTTTCCCTCTGCGGCTTTTGGTATCGTCATTTAAAAGGCATGTCGCTTTCCGAAGTTTACGAGTTGTACATCTGTAGTTATTTCTTTACATGCATGTGCATGGGTGCAGCCGGAGAGGTATACCGCATAGCCTCAAAGGCCCACTGCATCTTCCGAGAGATTCAAAAACCACTTCGTCAGACTTGAAGAGATGGAGAACGACTTGAGGTCGAATAGGTCCAATTTGGTAACGAGCCAAATGACAGCGGATACCAGTCTACCATCATAATGCCCAGTATTGTTGGTGAGATTTGAACAACTGACCTCCGAGGTGGAGGCTGAACGCCCTTAACCCCGGACTCGCCATTAACCATTCACAGAGTCCTAAACCCGTTCGGTATGAGCCTTCAGAGCACATGATTTGTGACTAGTTGCAAGCACGAGTGACCAATTCTGAACTACTCAGTACCTGAAAAAACCAAAGTATTCGCCTTTTTACATAACAAAAATAAAGGCTTTGTAAAATGAGGATTTACCATCAAAAAAATACATTTTGTTGTTGGCAGCTGTCAGCCTCGTCTCTTGGTATGAGTAGACCACGTTCACGGGAAATAAGCAATGCCCAGTTGTTCATTTTTGTTATCAAACGTAGCTCTCCATAATACGTTCTTTGCGAGATACATTTGTTATAGGCTATCTAATTTTGAGGAAAAAGTGTTGTCATTTGCCTTTTACTCATTTTGACTGGAAGCCTAATACTTATGCGATTTTTGTAGACTAATAAGTATCATATAAAAACGAAGAGCCACCGTGGCGAATCGTCCCACTGGAGAGATTTAGATGAGTTTGTCAAAATTCTGAACGGGTTTGACGGTTAACGGTTAGGAAAACTCTTCTATATGAAATAATCTGCGCTATTTCGACAGCAAAAGAAGACGTCACCCATCAAAGACGTGTGTTTGTAGTTTCAGTTGACAGTTTTGCTCCCTGTTTGGACATGCACAAACACATGTGCCACGTATGGCAAATGATTTGTCAGAATGACGCTTCGGACTCACCGTTATTGGCGCTCTTTTATTCACGAGCTTCCTTTACCAACTTGATGGCATTCCTGCAGTACTCTTCTTACTATTTCAATACTTTTATTTTATTTATTTTCGAATACGAGAGAGAGAGAGAGAGTTAGATAGAAGCCAAAACCGCTGCACCCAGTGCGTGGTAGATGGTTGTTTGAATTGAACTGAACACTTAATTATATCTTCCAGTGCATCTAACCACTAAGTAGGTGTATATCTCAGACCTACCCGGGAAGTCTAACACACTCCACATAGCCGAATCCAGTGATTACGCTTTTCATACCATTCTTCCATGTCACAGGCTGTCCTTGACAAGTAAACGAACGTCAGGAAAATCACAGATGACCTTCTGTGTAAGCAGAAATTTTATTCGATACTCGTTCTCTAGTTGGAGTTAAGCTGCCTAAATGACTTCTCTACATGAATTATGGTCACACCAGACATCATAAGTTTTAGGGTTGGGCCAACCCAGCCCCACATCAGTATTGTGTTTCATGATGTCGCAAAACACACGCCGAATATTACTGCGCAATTATTCATGACGGTCATAATAGCTTACATCTTACCTCGATCTGTTGGAAGAGCCACATCATCCGTCTACTCGAGGTTTGACACTTGTCCACCTGGAAAATTCTTTATACCACTATCCTTAAAAGAGAAGGAGATGAGTCCGTAGGAACATGTCATTCGGAAAATGAACTCGTATCTACACATATATAGATTTTCTCGAGGTTTATGTTTAACCTTCCGAAAACGTCACGTAATTGTTTCTGGTAACAGTAGGCTTATGAAAGTTGTTTTGGATCTTAGGGCGTTTCAAAGTCCATGCCTTACTAATGGATTCTCAATTTTCGTTTGGTTTGGATTTCTAGTTCATTCACACCAGTGAATTCTAAGAAGTACGACTACATGTTAGGGTTTTAACGTGAATCACATTCGTTCACTTTTACCATTGGTTTAATAGGAACCAATCGGAAAGCGATGACCTTGAAATTATTTGTGGTGCCATAGGAATAACCATTCACTACTTAGGTGTTTGTGCTACCCGAATGGGAGTTCTTTCTCATCTGTTGTAAAATTTTGAGATAGAACGTATAGGAATGTATGGGTACATCATATGAAGTTGCAGATATATATAAGTAATACAAAGTGGAGGACAGTAGACAAATAGTGGTAATTACATTTCTGAAGGTGAGTATTCTAGATTCTAAAAGATGTGCTTTTTATTGCAAGTTCATACATTTTTGATTGTTTTTAGTGACATTTGCCGAAAGATGATAGCTTCAACATCTTTTTCATTTTAAATCATACCTTAATTATTAATTCGGCACATTTTTAACCTGTGCTTATAATACAGTATGATTCTATCTAGAAGAAAAATGAGCTGGCTTTTACTCAACAAACTTATCCTTACCAAATAAGAAAATGCTGACTGTCTCATGTACAAACGGCTACTTTCATCTTTTGCAGTCATTGTTGTTTTCTCATGGTTCTTTTCACGATATCAGACATCTTTTCCGGATGCTTTTACCCTTCGTCGGACCAGAACCATTCAGTAAGAAATTTAACATCGAATGGGATTTTCATATTCAAACTGTATGGAGAAGACTGATTTTCTTTCATCCTCAGTGCCGATCTCGGTAGTAAAACCGGTGTGGTGATTGTAGGTAAAGTAAAGTTAAATGCTACTATTCAGAAGCACGTAAACAGCTTTTAACTCTAAAATGGATGCGAAGAAATGCAAACTTTACTTTAAGTCAACCACAGTTCGTCAATTTGCCATTTGACAGTCTTAAATCTAAGCATGATAGGAACCACTGGAATGTTTCAGAAAGCCACTCAGTGAAACAAATTGCATTCATATTTTTCATTCAGTTAAGCTAATCAACCTTTAACCGGGCATATTGTACCTTGACTTTGATTGATCTCTCATTCTCGTAGGAATCATAACAATTAACTTTATGCACTAGCAACGTCACCCGTGTGTAAAGAAATAGTCGTAACTAGTTATTGTACCCAGTTATATCCTTTGATTTGCTTAACGAGTAAGTGAATGAATTTTCTGGACTCCAAAGAGAAAGTTCAACAAAACTTACAAGTTCAGATCTACTGGTCAAGTTGAATAACACTTTCCTCAGTGAACTACCCACCTTACGTCACCTTTCAATAAAACTACACCCCAGCGAACATAAAGAGCCGAGGAAATTTATCTGAAGACCTATGAAACTAGCGCCCCGACAGCTGTTTACCGAAGTCTAATTAGCAATGACATTTTAGGGGAACTGCCTTTCATTCAATGAAGTATATATTATATTATTCAAGCATGTTTTTTTCGCAAAGATGGGCAGTGGATAATTAATCTGGTTGTCTTACCCGTGTTCGTGTTTTTCCGAAATTTTATTCCCTCCCCTGAAAAGTTTCATGCAAAAAATAAATTAGGATGTGTGACGAAAATTGTTTAAAAAAATATTTCTCCGATATTTTACGCTAGCTTTCACACTGATTACCGAGAAATGAAGGGGCGCCGCAGTGATTGCACATCACGAATTAGACGTTCGTTTTGTTATTGTTGAGTGTGTACACGCAAACCTTACCGGGATGGATGGTGCTCTATACGAGAAATGCTAGAAAAGTCCCATCGCTAACTTGATAAATGGATGTAAACGATGAACAACCTAATGCTCCTCACTTGGCCAATCGAAAACGAGCGATCCAAAGAAGCGTGCCCCAGAGGTAGCTAACGGTAGCACTGTGAGAAGAGAGAATTACATATGTTGTTACTGATGCAGGGGAGTGTCATCTTCTTCAGCTTTGTGCGAAACTTACTTCTTGAAGCCTACGGGTAAATGATACACTTTTTCTAATTTCTCAAATTCGGTGTAAATTGTTACATATCACGCTGATTTCGAGTTATAAATCACGCTATTGCAACCATGTTCACAGTCGAACAGAAACGTGTCTCTTTTTATACAACTGTTTTATAGTTTATTTAAGCACGAATCAGGCTCGAATAGGGTAAAATGGCTACATGTGTGAATGAGAAGAAAACACTGAACCTACGGGATCGAAAGTACCAACAGCACGACAGGTTGGTTTATTTCAGTTGACCAATTTGAATGCAAAGCTGTGCAAAAATGCTCGGCGGATGTGGAGAAAAGTGTTGATATTCTAAGCTTCTCTCAAACAGTTTACTGAAGAAGTAGCTCACGGCCACATTGTTCATTGTTCTACGCTCAGAAAGGGAATTATCGATCTGTGCAATACGATGGATTCACAAATAACAAAGTCAGGCCATCTCCTTTTCAAAGTGAAGCTATTTTTGGGCATCACTCAGACATCAGTTATATTCGCAACGCTCTGG
This sequence comes from Fasciola hepatica, assembly GCA_948099385.1. Classification (NCBI taxonomy): domain Eukaryota; kingdom Metazoa; phylum Platyhelminthes; class Trematoda; order Plagiorchiida; family Fasciolidae; genus Fasciola; species Fasciola hepatica. The sequence goes on along the minus strand of CANUEZ040000060.1, from coordinate 1,590,900 downwards.
TGTTAACTGCTAGAATGTACGGTGGTTAGATTTTGTTGCCTTCAGTTCCAATGACTACTTTTGGCTTTTTGTCATTCATGCTTCTCTAGCAGCCAGGACCAATGTCTCACCGAAACTACACTGTTCGAGTCAGATTCAGGCTTCTCGGAGTTTGCACATAGATTTGCAGTATGCATTTATTATCACTGGAGACTTGCGGTATATCAATATTAGGAGTAGACGATTGAGTCTCTCTCTCAGTGTTATTGGTGATTTTGGATTACTGGCAAGCGCCTGTGAGCGCAGGGGTCCTCTCGATTAGTCAGCTGGGAGTAGTTGCTCATTTCACGTAGCTCAGGAGCTTGAGTACACCCGAATATGGTATTGGAAGAGAGAACAGCACGAATGATACCAGTCAAAATGTCATCATCGTGAAATATGAACAGTGGCTTCTCCGGTTCCATTCCGACCATCGCTTATCACTTTCCCGTTCGGTAAAAGTTGGATGGCCGGAGTCGTGTTCCATGAACATCGTACGTTGTTGCTTAATGAAAATCAAGCAGGTAGAACAATACTATAGGTAAGCCTTCGCCGTATTCCCTGAATTCCCTCGAAGAGACGGGCGTAAAATGCCACAATGCATAGAGTTTTGCTTCACGGCTGTGAGACCTGACCACTCCGCACAGATAATGTCAATCAGATTTTGGTGTTCGACAACCGGTCTCTGAACCATTGCTCGCATCCGGTGAGAACATCAAGTGAATAATGACGAGGCTCGTCGGCATGTTTTGGGTGCAGACCACTGCCTCCTGACTGAAGTAATTACCCTACACAGCCACCGATCGATTGGATATACTTTTGGGTATGCATACTCATCGTTTATCCCGCCTTGCTCTATTCCCACATACTACGCGAGATTGAAGGATGCAAAGAGACAGCCAAATCATGACTTGGCGGACAGGTATGAATAAGTTATCATTAGCACGGAATTTGGTTGGTGATACTAGCCTTTCTGGTTGGGGCCCAGGAAACGAGGATTTTCGTTGGTTAGAGATATTAAGGAATAGGTTTATGAGTAGAAATGGCGCGAAGGTAGCTCTGTTAATCTGCTAAACTATTTCATCCCGTAACAATACAAATTACCAAGCAAAAAACAAAAAACGAAGCACCTGTCTCTTCAACAAACCTTTTCGCATTATACTCTACCCTGTCGCTGTTTTCATTTATGAGCCTCGATAGTTTTTCCATGTTTTGCGTTGGAGTGTTACTTCATTTCTAGCCTATATATATATATATATATATATATATATATATATGTATAATTACGGCATACGGAGTAGGTCTTACCTCACAATTTGTTGTCAAACAGAAGCTGAACCACAGGGGATATAGGTATTCTTTCCTATACAGACATCCCTTTCAACGGCGAGACACTTCGTTAATTCAGAGGTACGTTCAAATTCTTTTACACATTGGTGGCGTAATCCCTACGTGAAGCTGAAGAGGTGGATTAACAATTTGAGAGTGACCAAGCAACACGTTTTTACTCAGACCGACCTCAATTTTTGTCCGTTTAGCGATATATAGTCTTGTGCTCAAGCCCAGGATCGGATCACAAAGTAAGCCCAAATATAGTACCTATGTCTTCTGGAAAACGAATGATAGTCCTATTTGATATTAATTTTGTGTAAACCGGCCAAGGAAGAACAGCTTGGAGGACTGCAGAAGATTTTCCGTTCGTTGATAAAGAGTGCCTAATTTGAAAGTGATTTCAATTCCAGTCAACTATTCGATCGTCACTTATCTGACCGTCCATCTTTCATGTGCTGTTTGATAGTGAGCTGGTTTTGCGAAAGGTTACCCGTGGTAAATGAGCCATCGACTGACTACCATCTTCTCCGACAACACTGCTACCGAACAGCAAATACTTACCTCTAAATTATCACTTTGCACATCACTTTTCAATAAAATACAAGATGATCTCGTCTCCAATGCAATATTGCTGTTCTCACTGCTTTTAAAGATTCGGGATGGAAATATTCTTATACACTGATGATATCTATATTGGATATTTAACCAAAATCTGGTGCATTTTGAAGTACGCACGTCGAATAATCATGATTATTTAGGGATGAACTAACTACCCTGGGATACAGATCATCCATATCTCGTTCTTTTTGGAAATGATACTTGTATCTACTGTGTTTCAGTTTGAACTGTATGAAATAAGGGTAATCCAACACAGTTTATCTCAATTTCTGAGAGCAGAGCAGCTTCCGAAAGTCCATTTATGATCATTGCTTATGAACACAAGAAGCAAATGGTTTCTGCTCGAAGAGTCCTTGATCATTGATATTTTCCCTTCCAACTTGAATAGAGGGATCAGAAAAGAACTACGTTTAATCGAAAATGGGGCGCCTAGTAAGATTATTGTTAACCTTTTTCGTTCTGAAATGAAAATGATTACCAGTGACAAAATCATTTTTGACCATCCATGGTGTTTCTTCAGAACAAATGCGGCACACGTCTTCTCGCACATTTCATTACTGTTTATTAGTCTGAAATTCCTATTGGAGTTTGTGGAGTTGGCTCACCAAATTTTGAAAGTATTCGATAATTATTTATTAGGCCTGAAGTGCATAACTACAGAGCTAAAAATACAGTTCCAATCGTTTTGCGTGATCGTGAATGTTTTAGTGAAACCTGAAAAACTAATACGTCCACCAGATTTATCCGAAAGATGTTATTAGATAGCTGGAGCCTTCAATCGACATGGCAAATTACAAATTTGCAAGAAAAAATCGCTTGTTTCATTTTACTGATCTTTATTCTGTTCACGAAATATGCGTACGAACTTCTTTTCCAATACACAGTAACAAAGCTGTTGATGTTTCATTCACACTATAGTTTGTTTTTGTAGTTGCCAAGGTTATCAAAATGAACGTCGAGAATATTAAATCGAACGAAAATCAAGAAACACCAGATTCCTACGAACTACTCAACTCCGTAGTAATTCATCCGTAAATAGTTTTTGGGCTTTCTTGCCCCATCATATTCATGAACAGTACAGATGATATCTTGAGAAAATCGCAAGCTTTGCTCACCTCGCAACCCGGCACACTGAATCTGGTCCTCGAATTTTCCAACGTGGCTCATTCAAACGTGAGATCACTTTGAATTCGTTCACGAATTCCCCACCGTGTCCCCAATCAATTTAGATCTTACAGTTCACGCAGCTGAAACAGAATGCATTCAAATGCCCACAAGATGCCGCCCTGCTTGTGATTGATGTGCAGTGGGATTTTGTTCGCGGCTCATTACGAACGGACAAGTGTCCAGCTGGTCAAGATGCCATTGGTATCATGAATAATATAAACCTTTTATTGAAAATGCAATTCAAAAGAATTTTTGTCACATCCGACTGGCATCCCGCTGATCATTGTTCTTTCTACGATAACCGTGCCTCACTCAAAATCAGCCCCAGAAATGCTGTAAGTTCTCTACGGGGTTCAAGTTTCGGGAGCAATTTGATACTTGAAAAAGTATTTTCCCGTCAGGACCTTGAATGAAAATCCCCTGAAAGCTGATTTGCATAACTTACCTGGATCATTTCTTTGCATCTTCAGAAGTACACACAGTAAAGTCACAGAGTTATTTTTGGTCTGAGATTTTGCCTTCTAAAAATTTGTTTTACTCGGACTAAATGAATAATTACTGTGACTGTACTATGCACTTGCAAAGGTGCTGCTAGATATATCAGTTTTATCTGACCTTATGTGCGATAGCCATTGGTATGTATGTATCCATATGAATGATAATTTGCCTCGTAAGTGACTCATCTAAGTTAACCACCTATAATATGATTACTCATTAAACGACCGCCATTTGGATTACAAAATGACAGTCTGTTTAGTTAATTTAATTTCACACTGTAGATTTCTAATTCAGGTCTTGCGCACTGAAATTATATTCAGAGGATACTATTTCAGTGCAATCCCTGAAATTTCTCAGGATGTGTCTTATGGAGACTGGTAAATGACATCAACGTTCCGAAATATAATTTTAAGAACCCCACATTTAGACGAATGGGGAACAAATGAGGCTACCGACATATTACTACGGCCATGATGATGACAATGATTTGTGTGTGAACAGTCATGCTCGTCCTATGGATGGACTGATTGGCCTAGCCAGTTTGGCTGTCACTTCCATTTAGCAACCGAGAGAAATTAAGGTTCCACGTCCCTCCCGGAAACATTGCACCGATATAGTTCGGCTTAAATATTTAGACAAGCACTCAGCAAGTGAGGTCTGTTTTTTGTTCCTGAAGATTCTGTGGCATCATTACGTTAACTCTAGCACCTGGTGCAAACCATAGACTTGAAGTATAATGTCGCCTATTGACATGTCTGTTCATTGAATTTCACACGATATACCCCTTCTTTCTCCGCTGTACCGTTTTCTTTTGTAAAGCATGAAATAAGGCTGGTATGCAATATAAAAATAATACTACAATATTGCTTGTTCAATTCCATTCTCCTAAACCCGACATTGCCCACAATCAGATCACAAACGGTGAAAAAATCCGATTGTACGATACGGTGCGCATTATTGGCCCTAATCAGGTAGAGAGAGAACAAACATTGTGGCCAACACATTGTGTGGCTAATACAAAGGGAGCCCAAATTTATCCTGATGTGAAGGTAAGTGACCCGGCTCAAAAGTTCACGCTTGAAGCCAGTGAAGCATTTTCTTGGTCTTCCTTCTAATCATCTCTAAGTAACAATAACAATCTTCTTAGAAAGAGGGTTTGTCTAATTCTGGAAGTGCAATGACACCCAGAAACCCTTTTCTTTTGTGACAATTTTCTTAGTTTTCCTATGTTAAGACCATTAGGAAGACGGAAGAATCATTTCTACCGATCCCAGGATAATTCAAAAGTGAGATACATTTCCGTTGCAATGAAGAAACAAAATTGAAAGCACTGACACCACGTATGCTACTCAACCACTATGCAGTTAAAATAGTAGCCTCCTGTTAGGTGGCATATCCCTTTTGTGCACAAAGTAAACGAAAAACCCGCACTATGCAGTGGACATTGATGTAGTCAACGGTGCACCCATCTACCGTCCAACTACTTTCCCGTTTCATCCCTCTCGGAATATGGGCAGCACATAATCCCTTTCTCTAAGAAAGGAGATTTTAAGCTCCCTGGTGCGTGTAAAATGACCTCAGGTATTGGTCTCGACGGTCTACCGTCATCACTTTCAAGACATAGTGCAGCTGCTTTGACCGATGCATTTATTTCTCTTTTGAACACATTTTTGTGCTCGTAGTCTGTCCCGGATAGCTAGAGATGCGTCACTATTGTTCCCATATTCGAACCTCGTAATTCTCTTGTCATAGCTAATCAGTTTCTTCCCAGTGCTCTCACTTCATCTGATCTTAAACTTACAGAGCTTGCAATTCCTAAACTTCCAAATTTTTCTAAGATGATGAACCCTTACATTTTGCTTATGAAGCCAACAGGTTCATTGTGAATGCTGTCGCCCTCTAGTCAGTCATATAACCGAATCCCTGGACGCAACAGCGAAGTTTATACGATATTGTTTTTTTTTAGTTACTCAGCCAGGGTCTCTCCTTCACCATAAGCTTTAAGTTTTCGATTGTAACAGGACCTTACTGGCAGGCTAATGTGGTTACCGTATCAATAAAACTCACTGCACAGGACTGCGTTTAAAAATAATCCCGTTCTATGGTAAATAAATCACGAGTGCTTTCCTCCTAATTGATTTGGCCTACACCAGTGACCTGTCAACCAGTTGAACACAACCATTTCTCCTAATGAATTTAAAAATAGAAATCAGAATCACAACATTCCCCGATTTATACCCAGGACAATTTCACTGCAAATCCGCACGGTGCGCACTACAGACAACAATTAATACCAAAGTTTATATATTATCGAAGGCATTGAAACAAAATTACGAACTTGCTTGTCTCGCCGTGGTAATCCTAATGTCACATACAATTCTTTCTTTTTACACAGCTTTGGTTTCCACCATCTAGTTGCCATTGCTTCGGTTAGTCTAAGCCGTATTTCCATATTTCCGGTTCCACAATTCACTCGAAATGCTTTTTTTTCAACTAAGTGTTACATCAGCTGCAGGTGGAGTGCTACTGATGATGACGGTGTCTTAACAGTTCGTAAATCGTTGGTGTTTGGAGTCTTAGGGTCGGTTGAGCATTGAATTCCTTTTGGGAATATGTTCCAAAATCCGTTTGCATAACTATCTTTATGTTCAACCGAGTTAGGTGACTCCACAACCACGTTTGATTTGGTGAATTACTTGTGAAGCGGTGTACATAGATAAGCGTTTTTCAGTCGGCGAAATCGGTATGCTTTTGTGCTGCAGATGATTCTTGTTTGCGTGGCCCAACAAGTTCACACAGCATCTAATAGTTGTTTTTCCAGCTTTTGGGTAATGTCATTACCCTTGAATAGGAGACGCATTTTGACTGACCCTAAGACTTCAAACATCAACGATCTACGAACTGGTAAGACACCGTCATCATCAATAGCACTCCACCTGCAGCTGATGTAAAACCTGGTTGAAAATGAAAAAGCATTTCGAGTGAATTGTGGAACCGGAAATAGGGAAATACGGCTTAGACTAACCGAAGCAATGGCAACTAGATGGTGGAAACCAAAGCTGTGTAAAAAGAAAGAATTGTATGTGACATTATGTTTACCACGGCGAGACAAGCAAGTTCGTAATTTTGTTTCAATGCCTTCGATAATATATAAACTTTGGTATTAATTGTTGTCTGTAGTGCGCACCGTGCGGATTTGTAGTGAAATTGTCCTGGGTATAAATTGTGGAATATTGTGATCCAGTCAACCAGTTTTTTGGCACATTTATTTCATCATGCAGTTGTGACCCTTTTTCAAGCTATTTCTAAATCGAGGATTTCAGTAAATTTTCCAGCAATCTTCACCATGTGATTTCTTCGTTTGGCCCGACCTAACTTTAGATTTTTTAAATGCTTTCACTGCACATACATCAGTTCTCGATGAACTTTTTATTACGATCCATCTGTCATTTCCACTGAGCAAATAGTAAAGCAGGTTCTGTCAAATATCCATAAACCATCATCCACACAAATCTGAGTTTGTATTATGATACTTCAAATTGTTATCGTTATCCATCCTACAAGCAGCATAGTCATATACACATGCACAATCAGACACAAACAACCTCAAGTACATCCAAACTGAAGAAACCACTCCCAAAGCTGGAGTGAAGAGTGAATTCGAGAAAGCTCTTCTAGAGTACGGCTGCCTTATCATTAAGAAGTCGACAATTCCGTGCAGGTTCGGCTCAGGCATAAGCCTCGAGGATTTGCCTTTGCGCTGCTGAGGTTTCCCTTGGCACCTAAGTGGGATCATGACGCATCTTTCCTATGTGTGCCCATAGGTGATGTTCAGCAATACAAACAATTTTTGGTCTCAAATATTCCCGTAAATTTTGTGACTGCTGGGTGGTAAACTGAAAGTTTTGCTACAATAGTCAACAAGAGTCAGGAAACACGACTAGCCGTAAATGGAGTGTGGGAAATTTTCAGCATTTCGAGGGGAAAATCAGTACATCACCAAATGGCTTAAAATACGCCTGGTAGAGTCATTGCCAGCGTGGAAAAATGAAACACAAATGAGCAAATGTGGTGCATTTCAAAGACATCTCATCTGTAGCTGATATTCAAGAGGTGGAAGCTGCGAAGACATTAGGTAACAGAAGTATATTTTATAATCAAAAGGACTAAATTGTTTTTGTGGAAAGTTTATCATCTTCACCAATACACGTGGATGCATCCTATTTACGGTTATTAATTGTTCAAGTTTAAAGTAAAATAGTACATTTCTTGAAAACTTTTTTCAGTTGTCTAGTTGTTTAAAACGACAAAGTATCAGTAATTCACTGTTGTGAATAGACGATAGACTGTGGTTTGTCTAGAGGAAGATATTTTTCCTTTTCTGTGAGCAGTTGTTTGAGGAGCTCGGTAACACTGTCGGAAGCTTAAATGGATTGTTTTAAGTCGAAGGTAGGTATGGCAACCCCAATCTGAAACTTGCTAGTGTTCACAATATCCACAGAGGTAAAGATGATATCGAACTAATAGTCCTTTGCTCCGAGTAGCCTTGGGTTTTGTTTGAACTGATCAATTGATAACACAGAGGTACGTTATTCCCGAATATTACGTGTCCCACAGCTTCCTGAATCGTATACGCTGATCAAAAAGGGAACAATATCAATGGTTGAAAGTCATTCCGCATTCGGTGATCCGGATGGATTAGAAGATACAGGATTGAATACACATCTGAAAGATGCCAGAATCAAAACACTGATACTGTGCGGTATTGCGTTCGACGTCTGCGTTGGTGAGTACCATAAGTGAGATAAAGCAGTTTGCGAAAAATGTAGCTATAGGAAATAAGGCTCGGTCTAAGCCTCTTTAACTTAGTCAACGTCTTGATTTTGTATACAAGCTGATAAAACTGTATAACTTTGACCTACTCTTCTCGGCACATTGTTTTTCTGACTTTTCTAAGGTTGATTTGAGTACAAGCGATCTATCGAATTTCAAACGATGACTTACCAGTGGTACACATCGGTCTGTTCCAAGCTATCAGTTGGCTTCATCGTCAAAAGCGCTATTCGTCAAGGAACAGCTCCCCATCGGGAAACGTCTCCTATTTACAAGAAAGGAATCGATATTATTCTATTTGAAAGAGTTAGCCTCCTTTAACTGAGTTTCTGGTTTCAGTGGTACCGGAAGATTTGAATTAGCGCGGATAAAACGAGTATTTGTTTTGTCGGATTCAGTCGTGAAACTCATTATCGGCAGGATTTGATGAAATTTCTCTTAAGCCTACTCCATAAGAAGTTCGGCAGATAGGGTTTTCCTTTCACCTTGTTCAGTTCATCCTGTTATTTTCCAATACGGAAATTAGAAAATTATTCTGGCGTCATCTGAGCGATTGCTTACTAGTGCAAGCACGACTGAAGCATAATCAATGATCTAATGTCTCGTGGTCATCTTTGGGATAAATCATCAGTATATCCTAGCAGATTAGTTACACTGAGTCTAGTTGTACAAAGGAAAAATTGTTACGAGCTTTTTATTTGACACACCTGAATTTGCTCCACGAACTGGACATATAGGTTGTTTCCGGGCATTGATTTAAATAATTGAGGACCAAACAGTTGATAAGTTCCCCCTCCCCAACGGGCGAAATGGTGCGAGAGGCATGGTAAGCGATAAGGAGATGATATGTTTCTAATGAACGTATACGTCGGTTGTTGTATCTACTAAAAGCAGTTTCTAATTGGGCCAAATGTTTTGAGTTTGCATTTCTTTTACCCAGCTGCGACCGCCTTAGAAGCCATACAGAGGAGGTACCAAGTCATAATCGTACATGATGCAACCGTTGGCATCAAACATGAGACGATAAAGACGAAACGAGAGGAGCTTTTGAGAGCTGGTGCGTACATCACACAGACTAGCAATGTAAGTCACTTAGCTGATTCAGCGGACTTATTTTCCTATCTACGACCTTCTTCAAATCCATTGTAATGAAAGCTGCTACGGTTATCGAGTTACGATATATATATATATATATATATATATATATAATTATACATGTATATATATACAGTGCACTGGCTTTAAATCAAGAATGGTGCCAACTCAGTGAAAACTATTGCAAATTAAGGGAGTGAAGTGGAAAATAATAAAAGAAACTTTTCATGAAAAATAAAATACAGTGATGTTTTCCTTCTCACCGTACACCTTTTTAAAGTTATTTATTATTTCATTTATCTGAATGACTTTTGTATTTGTGAGACATGATTATTCGACAGATATACCTCACAGAATTTGCGCACCGACCTATATTCTGTGCTATGTCACTCAATGTCTCTAACCAACTACAATCCCCGTTCCTTTGGGCTACAATCAAGAAAGCGAGAAGCACCAACCGAAGTCAATGCTGATGCTAGTTTTTTCGTACCTCTACGCCAAGTCATGTCCTAACCGCCGTACTGCTTCGTACAGCCTTGCTGAGCACGTGCGAATAGAGTACGAAAAGGTGTACGATGGACAGTCATTCGCGAAACGTGACCGAGCCACCGGAGATGCTATAGAGCGAACACTTCGTTAAAAGAGAGTGGCTATCTATGCCTAACACATGACGGCGCATCTCGTCATTACTCACTTGATGTTCCCACCAGAAGCAAGCAATGCTTCGAAGACATCGGTTTTCAAACACGGAAAGTAACCAAGCATCCTCAGTGCGAATTGGCCAGGTCCCGCAACCGTAGAGTAAAACACTTCGAACCAAGGTGACGTACACCCATTACTTTAGAAAGATCCGGGTGTCACGGCATCACCACACGTGTCACAGTTTTGCGAAAGCTACTTTAGCTCTCAATATTCGTGGACTGATCTCTTCCCCAAGCTGGTCGAAGACCCTTACTCGACCTGAGATGTGTCCAGACAACGCTTTGAAGGCTGGAACATTCTTCTCAGGTACTCTATTTCTCAACAAACAACTCCATCGTGAATTCCTATCGATAGATTCGAAGACTGCGCGTATGCCTAGGAACACGATGATCGCTGGTCTTTGGAAAGTGCCACAGTGCTCTAGCTGTTATCGGATGGTAAAAGTTTGATGGATACATCCACGACCGGTACGAAATCCGGCTTGCTTCTCGCGAGTCTGCTCTTCATGATTTTGGTACAACCTGCGAACTATGACAGGCGCAAACAGCCTCGACGCTATTCGGATGAGACTTACACCTCCATGGTTAGCGCAGTCACTGCACGAGGCCTTCTTAAAGATGGGGGCAACAATCGGCTCCCCTCAACAGGGACGGAACCTGCTCAAAATTCCAAACCTTTGATATTAAAACACAAAGTTCTCTAGGGAGCTGCAATCTACCATCCTTAAAATGGACTGGGGGAAGGCTTCAGCTATTTCACTGATAGCACTGCCAACGCCAGCTAGACCAGAAGCCACAGCCTCAGCGTCTCCAGAAATAAATAAAGGAAACTTCACAGAACGATTGGATGGAGGCGTCAATCGAATCACGACGCTGGAGTCTTGAACCCGAGTCTCTCGAACGCAACACACATCGATGACAAGGGATTCGAGCGTACAAGCTAAACCCACCTGTTGTCATATACGCATCACGGTTCGCACTTTGAAAGTGGCTAGTTTGAATGGGCATCGAGGACGAAGCAGAGTATCAGCTGGTGGTAGTGGGTTCGGTGAGACTCGGAAGCTAGTGGAAGAAGGACAAGAGAGAACATAGCCCGGATTCCCATCAGTGACACTACAGCGAGCACAATCGACTGAAGAATCCGTGGGATGTAAAAATGGAAGAGAAATTGATAAGGAAGTGGAAATGAGAGAACAAGTTGTGTACGGTGTAGGACAGTGCTTACCTGTGGGCAAGGAAGAGCAGTCAATCATAGTGGTAGGGTCCATCATGGTTGTTTGCGTTGTTGGCTATTGTACTATTCGATCCACCAGTCCAAATTAGGCATTTTTAATCGAGAATGCAGCTCTAGCCTTTGCACAGTCAAGCTCGTCCTGCACGACAGCATTTTGGTTCCCTTGAGGCCGTGGCCGATTGTGTGGTTCATTCATCTCTTTTGAAATCCTCTGGGAGCCGGTGACTGATTACTCAATTCATACACACTTCGGATGAGGCTAAACATTCAGGCTGGCCAATACAACCCTCAACTTCTAATGCCGGTGAGCGTAGTGTTGTACGCTTTATGCACCATCAGTGGTTGGTTTCGAATTAGGGTTTAGCCATCTCCCCTAAACTGATCATCAGTCAGTCAACCCGGTAGAGTGATCCAGGTAATCTCTTTCGCCCTCTCACTTTCGCGAGAACACCTCCACCACGAGATGGCAGTGAGTAGGACTTCCTTGGAAGAGGCTATAGCAGAAACACGGTCATTTGGAAGCATTTCGAGAACTTTCCAGGATGGGTAGTCATCACTGAGCCTAAGACATTCACCCCCGACCTCATACATTATTTATATACTGATATATGTACAATGTTAAATGATAACTGATGAAGATTTTCCCTAGCTCCAGCACACGGAATCTCTAATCTCCCATCCGGTGATTCATCGTGCAGTAGAATAGCTCACCCTACCACGGAAATACCGTTACATTCGACAAGCTGTGGAATAATCCACTGTAGGTCGCATACATTAAGTCTAATATGAGGCTCGAAGACGGGGTTAAGGACAGTGAGTCTCATTCGTTGAATGTCAGATTACTCGCAAGGGTTAACAATAAACTGTTCCGCGTTACCACTAGAAGAAGTAGCATCCAGGCCAACAGTGGCTTCAAAACATAGAAACTTGTTTCATACACATCGATCAGTTCCTTACCAATACCAGATAGATTAGCAACGCTGAAATCGTCTGCCCTGCTGGATGACAAATCATTAAAAAATCAAAATCTTGAAACTTCCAATCAGAACCTCAGCACATCTTTCATGAATTCATGGGTTTGAAAAGCAACTACATTGTGAAAATCCCGGTCACAAATTCACGCTGTGAGAATTTTATTCATTTCACGGTCGTTAGATAAAAATGAAACATTTTCTGACCCGCAGTTTCCTCCAAAATCTGCAAACTACACAAAATCGATCGTGTATTTATTAAATTGTTCCTATAATGTATTATTGGCACGAACCTGAATCTTATATAGTAGAAAACCCATTTGCATATTTCACGTACCAATGTCCACCATTGAATACTCGCTTGTGGTATCCAAACCGGACAGCTCGTACCATCGTAACTCAGTTGGTAGGACGTCTGCTGGGTTGGACTCCGATTCGCGGCGTTGGACATCGGGATGTGGAAAATTAAAGTGGGTTTTCTACTATTGTATGTCTTTTTTCGAGAACAATACGTGAGACTTGAGCGGTTTTATCAAACTTGTCTAGTTTCAAAAGTACTTCTATCTCTTTCTCGATTATCCTGGCTACATGGAGCTGCAAGAAAGAAGCTGCAGACACAACACTAAGTGAATTAAAATACTAAAGTCAAATGAGCTAAATAGTACCATCATCACATGTGGAACTGTTTAATCGTATCTTTGTTACCTGATTATCACAGACTTGTTGATGATGTACCGTTGATGTAAAACTGAGAGTAGTCAACTGGTAGGATGGTTGTTTATTCGGACTATTTAATATTCAGTCATCGTTGTTAATTTTTTCCCTCTTGACTTGTATTTCCTCTGAATTTCAGATTCCTGGTTTCTTGTCAGGCCAATTCCTCCCGTTACAACACGTAATCACTGCAATTAGACAATCTAGGTCTGAAGAACTGAAAAATCGATTACTGGGAAAAAGTGAACCAAAGGCGATGATGATTGCATCTCGATCTCTTACCCCAGTGGAGTGAAATTCGCATTCATTAAGATCATCTGTCAGGCATGGACGGTGGTGTTGACCAGCCTACGCCACTGATCACTGGATTCTCAATTTGAAATACACTAAACTCGCCACACGCACACATACCTCTTAGAAAAATGATTTATTTTGTTTCATTTCTATTGTCCTCATAGTAAATTTTTCGCGCTGATTGTAACCATCTACACTAAAGTGTTAGAATGGAGGAGCTTCGGTTAAATCGGAACCAGATATTTAGCCACACAATACTGTTGACTGTGTTGTGCGATATTTGTGTTCGTTCAACCAGCCCACCGAACTGATACCAAACATAAATAATCCGTGTCCTATGTTGAATAACAACAAAAAATACCAATCATATGGCATGACAAACCAGTGGTTTGTACAACTGTGAAACATCATTTTAAACAAACGTATGACCAATTCAGGGGCGAGGTTTCGTTCGCGTTGCTCAAATATAGGCGCACAACGTGAGTTATCTATAGGAACAATTATACCGGCTAGATAGGACTAAGTAAAAGCAGTGTTGTACACACTATGTGACACAGAGACGTCTTCTTCCTTCGGTCTTATCCCTGTAGGGTCTTGTATTGGTGCTGGTGAATGTAGTTCTGTTTTTTAAATCGTTTTTCAGTGATGCACACCAAAGTTTCCTTTTTCTTGTTTGGAAATGGGCTGCAAAAATGGCAGACAATCACTATCTTCGCAGGGCTTGCAAATTCTTGTATGATTTCTCCGTTTAGTTTTCTTAAAAATTGAGGACTCGACACATATCTCACGGTGATTCGACTCGTGAATGAGCTCCAGTCATTCAGCCAAACTGCTTATCTAGAACTTCCCTCAGTGTGTTTTCATTCGAAGAAATGTGTAAGATTTTGCTTTAAATTTTGTTCCTCTCAGGAGCTTGACATACTGAGGCTTTCATTTTGATTCTTTTGTCAAAGAACAGTGACCTAGAAGCACAGTCACTGATGACAACACAACTCTAAGTATAGAATGAGGATCTTTAAAAGTTCGGAAGATGTGATTAGGCACCAGTATACTGGATGAAAGAAAAAACCACTACCGCCCAAATGTCGTATTGTTTGATTGAAAGCTGATCACGGTAATTCCGGATTAATACCCCCAAACAAACCAATTATTTTTTATGTTGATTTGTGTGTTCCAAGACTGATAAATAGAATAAGCAGGAGACCTTCCATGGCAAGTAATTCGTTTGCACACACCGCACACGGGGACAGAACAAGTCGGTTCATATGTAAAGCCTGGCAGGTAAAGTACAGGAACGTTTTTGATTGACTAATATGGATCCAAAATAATACCGAGCACGAGACAGCGCAGCTTTTTGTTGTCCGTAATTGCAGTTCCCAAAAAGTTGAATGATGAGAAAGATAAATGGCCATTAGCAATCCGCCCTGCTGAAGTGGCGAGAAAAGGTTGGGAGATGTACTACCCTTTCATTGACTTGACCGAATGAACACATTGCGTCCCCTTATTCAACAAACAGTCGTCATGTTAACACTGACAATAACCAACCTACTTAGAAATCAAGCTTCAAGGTGAATCGAGAAGCTGGCAGAAGAATTGGTATCTAATTTTAAAAGGACTGCAGTTTATGACTGAACACATATTCACGATTGAAAGATATATGCTATACACTTCATTGGTTTTGCCTAGTGCCTAATGCCGTCTAAATGATATGCACGAGAATGATCACTGATTGCGATGACTCTAGAGAGCATCAATCTCAGTTATAATACGTCCAGCTCCACCAAAACTAGCCTAAAAAAGCCAATACTAAAAACTGAGTAACTAGGTGGGCGAAAGGTCAAATGAAGTAGAGAGAGAAAAATCGAAGTTGTGTTTGGCTTGTGACAAACGTTGGACTAAGTGGGTCTCCCAAGCACACTTCGATGACGCAGTACATGTGTTGCACACTACAGCAGTCGTAGGCTGACCAGCACGTAACCCGCATTTTGACACTGCGTGTTCACTCTGCAGGTAGTCAGGTGAAATTTCTGTGATCACCATTATCTTGTGTATGCATGAAAAGCGTAAACGGCTCCTCCCTTTCTAAAGTTAACCTTGGAAATAATCATTATTCGTTTGTGGTTCTTTGACGGACAGTCACAGCTTGTCTCGATAACAGCAAAACTGCAGTCGCTGGCTGAAATATCATAGTCACATATCATAGACTGGGAGATGAGCTGCGATAACCACAAAACGGGTCATGTGTGGCCGACAAACTTCGCATATCCATTCCTTTGAAGTGTTCATTTGTGGGGATGTGAGTAGTACGGGAGTAGATTCTATGTAGTCTTTTGGAATGTAAACTGTAAATAACTATTGTTAGGGCTCTGACACACTGTTGTCAAGAATAATGTCCTGTCAGCCATTTTCCCTTTGCAATTTTTGTAATGATTTGAAGTCAGACGAGCACAATTCATTAAGCTTCATGAAGATGAAGTATTAATTGTAATATATCACTTGCCAATCACATTTTCAAATAACAAAGCTCCTATTTGCTTCCATAATAGATTGTTTGTGTGGAGTATTCAGAGAAAATCGGGTGGTCAAAACGTAGCAATTGCTTCGTGGATTACAATATCCTTCCGCAAAGAATAATTTCGGATTCGCATTAGGTTACACTGAGTTAAACATAATACTAAACATATTCTTCGATAGAAGGTTTTTGATATTGAGATGTGAAGTGGGAAACATATACCTGTATTTTTGGTACATTTTATCAGGCTGATGCAGTACTTGTATTAGGGTAAAACAGGTTTCGAAAGAGAGACAACAGAATTTGATGGCATTCCTGTTACCGTGGTTTTATGTGAGCAGATAAATTATGAAGTAGACTACACCTATTGTAGCGAGGAATGGTGGAGCAACAAGACCACACGGATATCAAACCGATTGGGCTAACGGATCGACAGCCACGGGCCAAAGAACAGACGGCGAATGTGTCGGAAGCATCCCAAAGTATCCAAAAGAAGACATACGGATTAGCAGATGGAAAGTAGCGGGATCTTAGGCAACCAACAGTACGGCCCAAATGAGTGGCTACCGATCAAGCCGTCAACCGGAACAGTCAGATCAGCTGAACAGTCAGTGTACAAGGGAATCAACCTAACAGCCATAGACAACTGACCAGAACGCAACCGAAACACTCAAACACCTGCGAGGGCAATATTGGTGCAGGTCGGTCTGAAAAAAGGGCTAAATAGACGATTGTATGTGTTTCATGAAGTGGTTTGGCCGTCGAAATACAAATGTTATCACCCGTCATCCCGTTTTTTTCTACACTATTCCCAGCAACCTCTGGCCGTAGCCAGAAACTGTTTAGTCTCGCAGATATGTGACAGTCAGATGAAGAAACTGGGAATAGTATGACAACAAGAAATGTTCGAACAGTTTATTTTGTACAAAGATTGCTGCTACAAAGCTGGCTGAACAAATGAGGAAATGTGACGATTGCATACTGCACAGTTGGCTTTGATAATGGTATCAAATGCTAAACTGCAAATGGATTGGAGAAGATTTAAATGATGCGCTTTTATGGTCGAACCAAGTGCCACGACCTGTATGACCGTTGCGTTCTCAGTGAAAGTGACGGTATCAGATGTTGCAAGATAGATAAACTGGTAAGAGTGATGGGGTGTACCGACGGCAGGTGTGTGTATTATCCTCGGACAGTCAATGTATTCACCTATTTGCACAGACCAGGAACCAATCTTATGCTTTCTCATTATAGCGATTGTTGATCTTTGTCAGCGATTGTAAACGCGAAACGAAGTAAGTTTTGGTAAATTGCGGATTTTTACTTTCAGGACTACTTGTTTGTGAAATTCTACTTTTACGTGGAGAGATTCCTTGTCGACTGGTTGATATTTCGTTCGGAGGAGATCGGGCAATTTATCCATACCGCGGCCTTTTGGAGTAATAATAGCCGTACTTTACCCGACACTGTAAGCATCATTACCTGACAATTTGGAGTGCAGTTAAGTGGGCACAAAGAAAAGACCGCATCATTTCACTAGCCTGGAAGGGCGAGGGAGAATAATCAAGTGTGCGTGAAGAATAAATGAATTGAAGGACGTTGCCAAATACTTCCGCTTTAAGATCAAAACTTTCCGTGCTATTGCTGCTATGGATCAGGACACATCGCCCACACCTGGGTCCTACAGAAAGAATTTCAACGAAGAGTTCACCAGGCATTAGTGTGATATGATGCAGGAAAACAACAAGCACACTGAGGCAATTAAATGGAATTATTGAAAAGGAACACGAGTTGTGGGCGAACATATGTTTTCGGTAATTTCATTCTCAAAGAATTCTGCACTCTGAAACAATCCTACTAAGAAGGATTTCCGATGTAAAACATTACAAGTCTCCATTGACTGATTGTTGGATGGACATCAGTATTCGGTTAAGAAGCTGGCCTTTCAACCAGTAGAACGAAACTCAGAGTTAGATAGATCTAAACGACCAGAGTACTCTGATTGGCTGCAAAGATCAGGTACAGCAGTCATGAGGTTGTACACTGATTAAACCAACAGCATCGTTTATAACTTCTCCAATCCATTTGCAGTGTAGCACTTGATACCATTACCAAGGCCAACCGTGCCGTATACAATCGTCACATTTTCTCATTTGTTCAGCCAGCTTTGTAGCAGCAATCTTTGTACAAAATAAACTGTTCGAACATTTCTTGTTGTCATAATATTCCGATTTTCTTCACCTGACTGACATGCAGTGGCACGATTGAAGGCCGTGCGTCAAGGCTAAAGGACTATAGGCAGTGGCTAATGAATGGTTGGCCGTGGCTCAATATTTGTGGGTTGTGACTAAAACATTTTGAGTCACGGATGAACCATCAATGATTTTGGCTAAAGAGTGTTGGGGAAAGGTGTAGTTCTTCAAGTCTAAATCACTGTTCCTTTGTGATTTTCCCAAGACCAACGTGATGGCTTGATATATTGTCCCATGTTCATTGAGTAGACCTATTTTACCCCACAGATGTTACCTTGGATTTGAAGACAACTCACTGATGGGACTGTTGAGATCGATTTGGAGACCCATTTGATGACACTGAATAACCGAACTCACTCCTGTGTGAATTGCACTTATTTCAAGATACAATCTCGCCTCCTTGGTAGTCTTATTCCCCCGTTCTGCCAGTCATGCGAGATATTTGGCATTTAATTTCCTATTCATCCACATATAAAATGATTTGGTAAAAACAGTCTGCTTTGTTTCATTCAAACTGCAGCATTTGTGCCTTGCTTTTGCGTGTGCCTCGGCCAGAATTTCTTGATACCATAGCCATAATGAACCTTCCAATCACAAAAAGTAAAGTCAGAGTTAGACGTTGTCTTCAGATAAAATTTTACCAACTGTTTGATTAGCATCAGATCAAACCGTCCCCCACCTCTTACGATGCGAACATTTTGATGCATGGAAATCGTATCCAAAAAGCTATCCACCGATTACATATGGGTTTGGTCATACGAAACAATAGGTGGAGCACTAAGGCAATCGAATCGCAATGCCTTTCAAATATCTATTTCTTCAAGTAATGTAAGAAGTCCTTTTAGGAAATGGAATCTGCGCACTCGAAGACATCTAAATTTCCTCGAAAAAACTGGACCTATTCATCATGTTTCACAGTTGATTTTTCATTAGTTATGATTTCAAGCACTGGGATTCGAGTGTAAAGAGAAATATACGATAAATTCCACGAACATGCTGCTTCAAACAGTAAAAGAAACATACGTATTGCAAATATAAAGACAATCAAAATGACTCTGGTTTGGCCCAAATATATCTAACAAAACCTCAACGGGCGAGAAAAGGAACGGGTTTTGAATTCCTGATTTATTCAATTTTGCCGATGGATTTGTTTTACATAAACCCCAGAGTAATTCGGACTGCATTGTGTTTCCAAATAATAACTATACTGATGATTACTTTAGACTAGTATTGAAATTGCATTGGTGATACGAAATGTGAACTCACCCAACGCGGAGTTAGCTAGGGACCGCGTGATTCTGGTCCGGAAAAAGAAGGTCTATCGTCATTTGCGATGTCGGTAGGACCTTGCAAGTTCACCCCATCATAGCGTTCTTTGCCACAAGATCTTCACCATCACAAATATGCTAAATGATTTATTTCCCCTTGAAAGCCAGATAAAAAAAGAACAACTGGAATTTTAATCAATTTGATACAATTCAATTTTGTTCACCGTACAAGGGCAAGCACTGGTGGTATTTCGGATCAGTATTTCCTCCAAAAACTTCGTGTTTTCTGAATACAGCCGGACAATACTGTGTTATCACGAAGTATTCAGCAAACCAGTTTCCAGACGTAAATGAGATTTTTTTGTTCTGAGAATGAGAACAAAAGAACCTCAAAAACATTCTGGCATATTCCGTTATTTCCCACAGTTGTGACCATTTTTGTTTCAGTCATCAATTCATTGCATCCTGTTTGCGCGCTGAAATCTGGTTTGGGTTAGATGAGCGGTACTGAACTTACAAATCTTTTCCGATAAATAAGTAATAGACAGAAAAACGGAATGATTCGTTTTTTGTATAGGTCACAAAAGAATTTTCCGGACCAGCTTTTGATGCGATCTAGTAATCCGGTGGATCACATTGGTAAGCATTTGCCTTGTTCAGCTGACTGGATTTACCCGACCAAATTATTTCTGGGACAAGTGTCTTCATGTTAAATCTAGACGGCTTTTTCCACATGTGCAAATCTTTTAGTATACAATCGTGGATAAAGCTTAAGTGACATACAGCCTCTTGCACACTCATGTTCTCCGGCAAGTGCATGTTTAAAAAATTGTTGAATAAAGAAAGAAAACAGTTTTAGCTATGGAACGTATTTTTTTTCAAAATGCTGTGTCGCAGCTAAAATTCTCCCTGTCTCTAGAACATTTATAAACAAGAAATTGTTCCTTTATTGATAGAAAGCACTTCAATTCTCATGTCTTTCAATACTTTTGAAACATATTAACTGTTACATGAATTTTTTGATGATAACCGTAGCACTAGATTTATCTGGATTCGGAAAAACTCAGTTTTAACCTGTTTTGTTTCATTGATTAAATGGAATAAGAGACCGCAGATGCACTGTAAAATGTGTATCCATAATGCAGGACGCAGAGAACTCGTTCTGTGCGATTTTAGGGCAAACATTTTCACAGCTGAAAGACTAAATCGTTCGGGGATTTGGTTGAAAAATCTAACTGTTCAGAAGACAGAAGAATAATAATGAACGAATACTACACCGTAAATGTACTGATGTGGCTAAATCTCTGCAGAATAAGAGACTAGCAAGGTCACATCATACCGCAGGTGTAATTATTTTTTTAGTACTCGTTGAGACAATATTTCGACTACCAAAATGCAATTTTCTCAATCGGCTGTTTTACAGTCGGAAGAGACATTTGATCCAGCTACGTGTACTGAGCTGGAACTGATAACTAATCACTTAACTAAGTGTCACTGAACCGAATAACTACCGTCAGATTAAACTGGAAAGGATAGTCTCCTATTTCAACAGAGTCATTTGGTTCCAACTGACCCTCATTCCGTGCTTTGTTTAATCGTACGGAAGCATACTTGGAGCAAGAACACGACAGAACCTTGCAGACCATTTTGCCATGCAAACCAACATGAATGTTTGCCATTAAAAAATATTTGGTGGGCAGTTATAGGACCCTTCCCATACACTTAGTTTTGGTTCAGTGTTCGATTTTGTTATCGAAATTGTCCTAAATATCTGAGACAATAGAAAAGGCAGGCAGTGAATTTCCAAGTGGAACATCTGATTCACATGTGTTTGATTCGAGCCGAAACTTGATAATTTTCAGTCCATAATGAAAATAGTTTCACTGTAGTCTGATAGCATGTACAGCATACAACTGAAAAAATGAATGTACACATTTCAGTTAGAGCACAAACGAGCAGTTATTTCATTCAAATATACGATTCTATAGCTTAAGTAAATAAATTCTGATTCGGGTTCAAAACTCAATTCACCACATTTGCATCATAACAGATCTCATCACATTTAGCCCGATCTGGATGAAGCAAATATTTCAGCTAAACAAAAATCCACGAGAATGGGCCTTGTGAAAAAATAGAATTTTCGAAAGAGATTTTCGTTAATATCTATCTTCATTTTATGTCGTCTAAGTTCAATAGACACAACTTCTCCTGCAATAGATAACCCTAGAATTAACAAAATAAAGACAGTGAAGTACCATAATATGATGAACAAGCTCGTTTTAAGGTATTCCTACTCATGCCAATAAAAAACAATATGTATGACTCAAACCAACAAAGGGGATGATCATCCAAATCGGTCTGTGCACACACACACACACGTGTGTGTGTGTGTGTGTGTGTATGCATGTGAAATTGATCACAGTGAAGAATGTTCGAGTGGTTGCACACTTGTTTGGGAACAAGAATTGGGCCATGGAAGTTTAAGTACGTACACAAATTGTTTCTGAGCGCACAGGGGAGGATTGTAGAGTCGAATACTCACTGCTTCGGCTGTGGCTGAGATGTGACACTTGACAAGTCTTGATTACTTTCCTCGGACTTTGTAAATGGTGTGAAAAGCGTTTATCACCTCTACGGAATGGTCTGACTCAACAAGATGTGAACACACAGCACTCGTAATTGCTTTAATTGCTCCAGTGTTCAACCAAGTCGGGTGGTGGTCACGAACACGTTCGGATAAGCGCCTGGTCGTGCGGCCAACGTACCTGGTTCCACAGGAACAGGTGAATGAATACACACAAAAAGATGCTGCAGAATCTGGCACTTTATCCTTCAGTCGAAAACACACTATCGGTTTGGACTTGAACATAATTTGTAATTGTGCAGCGTAGAATGTTCTACTGATTGCTCCTGTTAGTCTTCGTTGAATAACTTCAGTTTCCGTATCTCCTCTGAATGGTTAACGGACATATACCGGCTTCTTTTCGACTACTGTCTGTCTTGGCCCATCTTCATGTCGCTGCATTGTCTTGTCATTGAACTTTTCAGGATAGCCTTTTTCTAGGAAAACACTCCTCAGAAAACGAAGTTCATTTTCTACTGTGTCTTCTGTGCAGATTTTCCTTGCTCTATTAACCAAGCAATGCACTAGATTTCTCTTCACTTTGAGTGGTACGAAACTGTGAAAATGAATGTATTGACCGTTGCACTGACAACTGAACGGAACCATCACTTTGACGGCTTACGCAAACATTTACATAAGTTAGACTGTTTTCCTTTTCTTGTTCCAAAATGAATTGAACATTTGGATGGGCTGTGTTAAATCTGTTAAGTAGTACATTTGGACCGACTTTGGTATCGACCACACATACGATATCGTCCACGTACCGTTTGTATAAGGTGCACTCTTCCGTTGTTGACTTGAGTTGGATATTTTCAAGTTTTGCCATGAAAATATTAGCAAATAAGGGCCCCAAAGGTGACCCCATTGTCACCTCGTCCTTCTTATGATATATTTTGCCGTTAAGCTGAAACTGGATATTATGAGTGCAGACGAATAGTAACTGTTTCAGTTCATTCAACGAGATGCCTGGCTCGAAACTGTTCACCTGCATGTATTCACATAGACAACTGATTGTTTGAGCGATCGTGACATTGGTGAACAGTGAGGTAACGTTTAGCGAGATCATTTGCTTGCCTTCCAAGTGTATATTTCCCACAGTCTCTACAGAATGAAATGTATCTCGTAGGCTGTGTCTGGAAACCATGACTCTTACTGGTCCTAATAATGTAGCCAACCACTTCGCTACAGTGTGATACAACGAGTTGCACATATCCAAAATTGGTCTCAAGGGGACAAATTCTTTGTGTACCTTCGGTAGGCCGTACAACCTAGGAATCGTCGTCCCAGTTGGTCGTACCATTTCAAAGGTTACTGCATCGATCATACCTTTCTGTTTCAACGATTTCACTCTCGTGGGAATCGTCCTGTCCTTCTCAGTTGGGGTCTTTGTAAACTTGAAAACATCATTCAATATCGTCTTCATCTTCTCTATATAATCCGATTTATTAGGGATTACAATAATACTTTCTTTATCCGGTCTTGGCAACACTATTTCTCTGTTAGCCTGCATCTCAGCCACAGCCGAAGCAATGAGTATTCGACTCTACAATCCTCCCCTGTGCGCTCAGAAACAATTTTTGCAAGTACTTAAACTTCCATGGCCCAATTCTTGTTCCCAAACAAGTGTGCAACTACTCGAACATTCATCACTGTGATCAATTTCACATGCATACACACACCCACACACACACACGTGTGCGTGTGCACAGACCGATTTGGATGATCATCCCCTTTGTTGGTTTGAGTCATACATATTGTTTTTTATTGGCATGAGTAGGAATAACTTAAAACGAGCTTGTTCACCACGCTGTTTTGTCCTCAATGTGTTGTGTGGGATTTTTTGTACAATAATATGGGTAGCATTTTTCCGTGGAGACTCCGTAAAATTCGATGAATTACATATAGCATTGCGGATAACCCCCAAACGACTATGAACGATCCTTCAACTTTCAGTTTGCTAAGTTCTGATATGGTTGCCATCACCTCCTCCAAATTGTGCCCCGAAAACTCATTTGATTACGAATTTTACCTTTCTGCCCTTAGTCCATGGCAGCTCAGCCACTCAGAATTAGCGTTTTCTATTTGCTTTTGATATATTTATTTATTTTTCCAGCTTTGCATAATTGTTTTTTGCAAACAAGACTGAGAAAATTCAGTGCTGGTTGCGAACTTATGGACCTCATGGGCGGCCTTAAATCGGTTATGAACGCGTTAACGTTATGGGGCTTATTTTTGTCAGTAAACTTCTAAATCTACCCTTGCGAACTCTGAATGAAAACGAGTCGTTAGGATTAAAGATCCCCTCAAAAATAATTTGGGTTTTTTTGCTACTCACGAGTAACCATATACAAGTTGCGGTTTATTTCATACACGATTATTCTAATTTCATTTTGTAAACCCTGCTGGGAAATACTAGATACCAGTTTGGCAGTTAGTATACCGTGCATGGCTGGTCATGGTAACTCTGAAGGTTCTTGAGAGCACTGAAGCTTTCTCGCTAGCCATGGTGGGGCAGCACACATCTTTTCTTCTATATGTATGCTACATCACGACACAACTTGTTGAATATCTTTTTGTTTACAATAACTCATGACCGGTCCGAAGTCAGTTAAATAATTTCAACTTTGCCTACTGCGAAGAAAAGTGTGTCAGATGAGTAATTTTGGTTAATAATAATCGAAATTTAATTCAAGTAGATTCCATCGTTGAAGAATAATTGTTCATATCTCCAAGTGCCGTTGCTTCTCAAATATCTGATTACCCCAAGTTTGTTTCTAAATGGCCTGCAGAAGTAATCCTTAGCAAATCGGTAGAAAGGTGCCATGTAACTTCATCAAACACTGACTTACCTGCGGTTGGCAAACCGGACGAAAAATACGTCCACTAAATTCATGGCATTCACAAATCACATTATGAAGCATGGTAAGTCAAAAATTCTCACATTCTTTTCCATTAGGAGGTTAGTTACTACGGAAACAGAGATCTCTATTACATTATAGAAACTGCAACAGTTCATGTGAGGCAAGCTTTTGGCTTTGGTGGCTCAATCGCAGACAGTATGCCTAGTGTTGCCTCGGAAAACCACACAACTTGCTATGGTATTTCCGGGAAGAGCTTTGTCAAGGCACGAAGTTGTAGATCATGGAAAAGCTCACCTAAGTCAGAATGTTCTACTCCATTGACTATAACTAGATGCTCACAGCCTCTTCCAGCCATCCGGGGAATAGATTCATTTTGCATTGAGAAAAAGAAGGAAACACATTGACCTGAGCCTGTGCTCCGTTCGTATGAAGTCCAAGTTAAACAACCATCAGAAAGGAAAGTAGTCAATAATCCTAATGGGTTCAAGTAAAGTCAAAGGTGTGTTTAGCACTCAGCTTTCTTCATCCAAAAGATGGTGAGTTTTGATGTCTCTGTAAGTTATTTACCTGTTTAAAAACCCTATAGAAATTCCTTTCCACGTTCTACAAGGTTACATTTCTCATTGGTCACCATAACCAGCACAGCATTACTGGAGTTAAATAATATCTTCCATAAAACAGTATTATTATGTACACGGAATTCTGAGCTAGTAGTTCATTCAAGAAGACCAATATATTGCAGAATCATAGACTGTGTTATTGGAAAGAAAGCAGTTGTATCATGGAAATGAAAAGCAACGTTGGTCTTTTTGTAGAGTCTCACAGGATTTTCAACTTAAAACTAATTGAAAATCAGTTTCAGTTCATTAGAGTTTACTTCATACCACTGCTCCTTTAATTATTAATAGTAGTAATATCAGAATCAGGACAGGTAAATCAAATCCTTTTTTTGCGCACCAACAAAAATATAGGACTTGAAGATTTTGGCTGACTAATTTTTAATACTAGTGATCACCTGTGTTGGTTCAAAATACGAAAAAACTATTTGCTGATAATCACAAAACGCACATGCAATTCGTCCTCTTTAATCTTCCAGGGAATTTGGACGGCAGTTAGCATATGACCAGTTGTCACGTGGAAGGCTGACAGGCAGCCAAACGCTCTGCACTCTGAATAGAAGTACACTGAGATTCAGCAATGGGAGAAACCAGGGAAGTTCAAAATCAAGCAGGTGGCCTGTTCAAGAATGGGTCAATTTAGTGCAGTTTATATTTAGCAAGTAGCACTCTTGAACCACAGGCAAATGATGGGGCATAAGTGAAATGCGAAGAAACGAAACGCCCTGTTTATCCTCTTAAACAGATGGGAAGCTTTAAGATGGACATGATGCCTGCCAACTACTGTCTACCAATCTCAATAGAAAGTTTCCACAAAATAGGTCGGGTTGTGGGGAAACGTGCATTTCAAATCGAGGTTTTGATAAATTATGTAACAATTTCAGGTCATTGGGATATGAGCTTGCACCATCCGACCGTCTCCATGATGCTTACTCGTAAATTACGAATAGCGCTATCGAAATATAATCGTCCCACTGTCTGACTGGTGCGTACCTAACGGTTACGGAAGAATGAAAGGCGAAACAAGAAACCAAAGAATTGATATGAAATTCTTCTGAATGGGGTATCAAAGTGCCTAAAGACTATAAGGCGCGATATTGGTCAAATCTGGAGTATTTTCCATTAGAAAGCGTACGTACTGATTAATATTGGGTTACTTGGAACGTTAAAACAAACATTCAAGCAAATATTTAGTCGGTCTTATTCTTCTCTGAGCATTTCTGCCGGATTTCCTGTGAGAATAGAATGGTTGATGTAGGATTTACACTGTAAGGTACAGGAACGATCCAACTATGGTGAAATGGCGTATAAATTTATCATTGATTGATTATATCAAAATAAGTTTCACTAGGTGAAAAAGCCTTAAACTTATGATAACGTAATGAAATTTATTTCACCGGATAATTATGGTTTTTAGATAATCGACTGGCGTGCTGGAAGACAGTGATATGAAATGGATGTACCTAGATCATTTATGTATGTAGGCTTGCATTCAGATTTACATCATTGTATCTATGCACATACGTATGTATGTACATACGCATAGATGAATATTTCTATACCGTTTATATACTGATTGTAAAGCACTTACGTTAAGAGTACCGTGCCACTTCAATGATGTGTAGCAAATAGAAGTTTGAATGGTGGTTCAAGAACACGTCCTACTTAGGTCTTTATTATCAAGACATTTGTTCATAGCACAGAACCAATACTAGATCGATAGCCGGGTGAGAGGCAAAATTGAGTCAACGGTCAGACCTCAGCTAGTCGATCCCTTTATATTACCTAAATAAAGTGTCCAGAAGTTTTATCGGATAGTCTGTAGTCATCAGTCTCATGGTAGACTTTAAAAGGCGTTTTTTTTATAACAAAATCTAGCTGACGTAACTAGTCTCAAATGCAAAAGTAATCTCATGGTTTGCTTTCTTTTTTCTTTTAACCTGTAGTACGGTTATATTGAGCATCAACATAGTTTTTGATTCAAAAATTGAATATTTCATAAACCGTGTTCTGCATGTGATAGATGAACGCAAAAACGTTACCATATTTTTCTGCTGTGGAGATTACGACAAGTGAAAGAATCTGTGCGTGAAAAAAATTGCATTTTTTCAAGTGTGATTTCTTGACCTCATCATCGTCTTCATCATTCGCATCATCAACATCAACCAAATCGTCTGAATCATCATCATCAGTCATTGCCAATTTCAATCGTGCTGTATAGTGGCGCCGTATACTGGAAATAATACCCACAGATTTTTTTTTCTCGGTTGGTCTTTTCGAGTAACTTTTGGGCACAACCGAACTGAATCGGGGTATTAGGTTTGCGTACGGATTGCTTTCATCGAATAAAATGTGCTCCAAATCACAACTTTTGGTCCCTATTTAAGGTCTGTTAGTGCATAACAAAAGGCTGAAATTTAAATGCTTGGCCGAAATGATATATTTATCGTAACCGGGGAAAACAATTTGATTTATAGATCGCTATTTGATTTGGTTAGAAAAGCACGAACATGCCTTTGGACATGTTTGAACAACAAAATACAGTTCTTTCCTTCGTTAACTACTCGTCAAACAAAATTTCCTCATTTGTTTGCTCGTCAAAAGACGAGCACAGAATTTGATAGAGTGAAATCTCAGCAACCAAACTGTTAGAAAGGTTTTTAATTTTCGCTAATTAATTAACTCTGTAAATGCAAAGGGGACTTGGAGGATAGTCAACAAGGAGTTCACAAATTTTAGGTATAAGCATTCGAACGGAATAAATAAATGCTTTTTCACCGTTGGCCTAGTCGAAGCTGCAGACGTAACGTAATGAGAAATCCTTAGCTCAAGTAGCGGAACTTGCCTCAGATGACCGAATCCAGCCTGAACTTCTGAATAAACACTTCTGTCTATAATAAAAGCTCAGCCAAATTACAACAGGTACCCACCTTTGCTTTATACAGTTTGCACCTCGCTCTGTTATCCGATTTTTTCTCTTTATTCTATTGAGAAAACTCTAAAAGTTGAAAATCACAGGGCAAACGTTTCTTCATTTACTATAGTGGTGGGTACCAGTAAACTTGACGGTGTAGCAAATTCGTGAATTTTCCACCTATTTGACAAAAAAAAACGCTCGTTGTTTCATTCCGCTGGCGCATCCATCAACAGAACGAAATCAGACTCCGTCTTTCGCCCCCTTTGTGTTCGGTTCGAGTGAAACGCACGGAGGGGCACATGAATTGCACCCTCAGGTACAATTTTACACGTCGAGTTCTTCTAATTCGCATTGAATGGTGAAGCTCAGCGTGCTCGCCGGTTGAATGGGAACACTCATTTTTTTAGTACATCCCCTACTCTCCTTTTCAATATACAGAAAGCACTAGTTTGGAATAAAACCAAAACACTAGAGCCATATTGTGTTTCACTCAGTGTTTCTTTGGTCACCCCAACAGGGTGAACACTTTCCGGGTGCTAGCTGAAAATATGCAGTTCATTTGGCAGAACTTTAGTGAAATCAGCCTTCTGCGGCAGATTAGGTATCTGCACCGTGACAGAGATGGAACAAAGGTATCAATGAGTATTGCAAGCGCATTGTGTAGTTAGTTTTTGACAGAGAGAGAGAAAGCCTCGACTTCACTGAGGTTTCCGCAAACCATAAAACATCTGTATCATATTACACTTGCTAATCGAAAACCGGTAGGTTGGACGATATCGTTACGATCGTGCTTATGATACACTTGATTGGATAAGAAACTTGGCAAGATTTCACTGGAAAAATTGTACTTGTATAGATGTTTCGATTTCAAACTGATTATGAACATCATAGTATTTTTAGAAAATATCAAACATCATTCGAAGACCCAAAGCATCGTTAAATTTTCGGATACGTATGAATGTTATCACGTAAGCTGTTTTCAAGGCTAGTCCCGTCAACGCGAAAACTCCTGTTTTCAATCATACAGACAAGAGATTGTGTAGGATAAAATCATACCATTTTTCCGTAGCTTATGATTTCTGAAAAACATGCCATTTTTGTAATAAAATCTCCGTATATCACCTGACTGCACTTTCCCACCATTTTCTCCATTAGTCATGTGATTTGGGTCTCCGTAGCGGAACCACCGACAAGGCTCAACCAGCTGTTCAATTCGTTGACTACCATCGGGCTTCTTAAGCTTGAAAAACGAACCTGTTGGAAGTGCACAGCCGACATCTTGCTGTTTTGCTCCATTCACAGAACTTTTACAGTCTGATTATAAGAATCAATCTCACAAAGCTCGAGAATGGTGCTACGTAATAGGGTTCGCTAATGCACGTAATTTTGTACAGGCTGCTGACACGAATATCGCAGAACACCCAGTCGTGGTATTGGCTGAAGTCGTCCCTTGAACAGCACGTGGTCAAACAGATTCCAAATTACAAGACGAGCTGTTTTGC
Source organism: Fasciola hepatica (assembly GCA_948099385.1). NCBI lineage: Eukaryota > Metazoa > Platyhelminthes > Trematoda > Plagiorchiida > Fasciolidae > Fasciola > Fasciola hepatica. Next base: position 1,560,873 of record CANUEZ040000060.1, on the reverse strand, counting down.
TGAGATTCTACTCCGTCGATCAAAAACAAAAGTTTCGGAAAGTACAGATGTTAATCTAAGAAAAGGTACGTTCACAAATGAAACAAGTGGTCAGAAAATTTCTTTTTCTATATGGTTATGGACCAACCTGTAGTAAAGTGAATTTCGAACAGGTAAATTGAGGCAAACCACCCGTTTGATAACATGGTATGCACGACTGTGGCACTGTCCTAAGTTTAAATTGGTGCCTGTGTACGTTTTGCATTGGTAAATGTATCTTGGAAAGTTAAGCATAATGATCTGCCTCCATTTTATAGTTGACTATGCACAACTTTCTTCACCAACTTTTACACTACCCGCAAACACTCTCGTAGGTAATAATTGAAGTTCTGGAAATGGTGGATGGCACTGAGTCTCAAGCTGATGCACTGGTAGATTTCTAATCCACATTTCAGTTCGGTAAATGCCCACTGGATGAACGTTCTTGATCTCGAGTAAAGTACTGTGTTCAGAACCAAACAAAGGTTGTGATTTCATGATAGCAGAGACAAGCATCATCACAGGAGAGATTGAGTGCAAATGTTTGGCGTAATCTCCTCGACAGTGTACATACAGTCACGTGCAAAGTCTGTTCGGGACAATGACTGATCGTTAGATACCGAAAAACACTCCACTAAACAAAATCAGTGCAAAAGTCGTTTAAGTATTGAGGAGTAATTTGCATACTTGGTTGAACAACTTTCTGATCTAACTGCAATATCACCCTACATGGTTAGCTGTTTCAAAGCCAAGGAAGTGAACGGGGCGAATCAGGTAAGTGTAATGAATTCAGGTGCACTGAGAATAGTGCCAGAGAACCGTTGGGAAAGCGGTGGAGAAACCTCGCAGAAATGAACAAGTAGTTACTCCAAGGTTTGACAAAAGCTCGGGTACTATCATAATGAACATCAAAAATAATCTCGAAGGGGTGTAAGAGATACTTTCTGACGCCAGTCGTTTTATTTCCGAAAGCTATGGACCTGACCGGACAGTAGTTGTTGAACAGTCGACCACATGGTATTTGCGCCAATTGTGGAGGGATGGTTTCATGGTGGCTCCTGCTTCAGCTCAAATACTATCTCGTGGAATGCGACTCTATCGAATGCACGGCCTACCGAAGGTTCACAAAGATGGAACTTCGCTAAGGCCTATACTATCCATGGTTGAAGAGTATCATCAAAAATGGGCACGATGGTAGGCCAACTTGATCGAGCTCATCAGATGTGAGTTCACGGTGAACGATTTGAGTGATTCGTTTGATTTGGTAGACAGAATTGGAAACCTGAACATTTCGCAAAAACAGGCTTTTCGGGTGACTTGCCACCAGAAGACTAGAAGACTATTACTTAGCGCCGAGGCCGTGACTGTTCGACGTTATAAGCGTGACCTGTGTAAATAAGCAGACTTCGCAGTCAGTCTGGCCTAGTCATGGTAAGGCAGCTAATGTGATTCCGATCAGTCAGTGTAATCCCCGTCCCTCCACTTAGCCAATCCAAGTGTGACTGGTGACCTTTGACTTTTGCTTTGTTTTTGCTTTACGGAGGGTTTTCTGGTGTCTACAGATTTGTCTTTGTTCCGAACATACTTTCATGTGATCGTATATACACTGTCGAGAAGAATGCGCGAAACGGGTGAATTCTGTTGGTCCGGTGATAATGCTTGTCTTGCTCTTGTGACATTTCTAAAGGAAACTGGATGTATGAAATTAGTTACTCTAGATTACCGGTCCGTTAGATTTATTTATTTGTGATTTGTCCTTTCTCGTGCACCTCAGCATTGAATCACTTTCGAATTCAAGTGATCTGTATGGCTGACGCTAGATAGTTTCGGTCAATATTGCTTCCAATTTGAATCATCCACCTGGTTGTCGGTGCATTCAAATGACCAGGATCTGCGTGAACCATAAAAGCAAACCAATGGTGATATCATTTTCAAGGCAGCTGCTGTAATAAAATGCTCTAATAATAGATGCACACGCACACACACTCGTACGACGAAAGTACACATCCTAAACCGCATGCAGATTATTTTGGATTGGTTTTTTGTGTTGAAACAGGGAAACCCATCAGACTGTTGGTACAGGGTTTTAAGCTGTTCAGTGTAGGTTCATCCAAGTCAGTTGTTCTCATTGGCATAAAGGGTCACTGTTTTCCTAGCACTCGTCAGTCCTCTATTAAATTAGGGGCTTTCTGTGAAATGGGGTTACCTCGACAAATATACGAGTGCTACATAGCTGTGCTATCCCTGTCTATCTTTATAGACAAAACACCAGCTCGGGTGATGCAGTCGAAGAAACGGCAACAAAGAGGCGTTTGCAAGAATTTGTGCCATCATGGAGAATTAGGACACATCAGAGTTCCTCTAGTAAAAGCCATACTGGAACACTTACCACCATATCGAACGGGTCTTTGGAACTTTTCTAGCCACTCCTAGGAAATGCATCAGTCAAAACCTTTGTACACGAACCATACATTTTAGTAGAAAACATTGGAGAACAGGATAAATAAATATTGAGTCAATTCTTGAGATTTTAATTGCTTTTTTATTTGTACGACTTGAACAATGCCATCTTAATGCGGAAAGCACCGTTTGAAGTAGTTGAGTGTTGAAACTTGGGCTTCAAAGACTCAGCGGCTAGTTGAACTTTGGTTGGGATTATTCACTGAGTAACGGTGATTTTCATCTCAGCTGGTGATAAGATGCTAAGTTGAACCATCTGGATCTCCCAAAATAGAATCATATTTAACTCGAAGATTCAACGTAGATGAAAAAGTGTGTGCATGAATTCCCAAAGTTAAGGTTTCTACTGGACCATTTGTTTAGTTCAGCTCTTTACAAACTGAAAATTAACAAAAGCGAATTCCTCCAGCTCTCCTTTTCATCAGTCTGGGAGATTACCAATGTATATAGTGTTTGCTTACATTTTCTGGGCAAACAAACTTCCACGGCGCCAAGTTCAGCGGTAAGCTTTTTGCCAAAGTCTCCAGTGTACTACTCAGCTCTCTGATCAGCTGACGTCAACGTCAGATGAAGCTACTTTCAGCGAACTTGTCACCCCGACTTTAGCGGATGCTTAACACGGTTCGCCCAGGCAACTGCAGTCCATAGGGTTTGTTTAGAATTATTGGGCGTAAACTGTTCTACTTCATAGGATATATTACTATCAACAATATGGAGTCAACAACGTCTTGATTCTTGTAGATTCCAGGAACTCCTAAATGTAAATAAAGTAGAAAAACTTGTGAATTAAAAAATGGTTTTTTTTGCTTAATTTCCATGGGATGAATGTTTTCCATATTACCAGAGCTTATAAAGGCAGTAAAATCTGACTATCCTGTTTTACAAACACGTTTCTCTGAACAGTGAAACAAGGAAATTTACGAGGGGAAAATGAATAATTCGTGATTTTGTTGATAAAATAGACCAATATGACCAAGTGGGAAAAAAATAAAAACTAGACTGTTCGTTAAGTACCATCCCCAAAGACCTGTGTGGGCGACGTGTACAAATGAAACTGAGTTTGCTGTTCAACCCACACAGTTGGAAAAAATAACCGGGAGTATTTTCACGATTCAACACCTCCGATTTCCAATTTTGTCTCCCGCAGTAGATTGTACGAATGCACAGTTGAACGTCTTTAACTCATTTGGAATATTGACTGTTTTTGTCACATTGTTATTTGAATAAACTACCAGTCACGGTATGTTATCTTCTGAGAGAGAGAAAAACCCCTTAGGAGTTCGGAACAAAAACGTACCCAGGCCTCAGTTAGTTGGTAAAGATGGATGCTCTCAGTGTGCTTGGAGTAAGCTATCTGTAACGGACTCCTAGCAGTCGTTGAGATACGCGTAACACAATCCAAAAAAAGCAAAGCGTCCAGTTGTGGTTTTTCAATACGGTTCTAAATAAAACACTCATGAACATGACAAAAGCTGTACAAACCTCAACGGTAACCGTTCCATGAATCAGAGTCAGCCAAAGGCGAGCAAGTTCAGGTTCGCTTGAGGTTCATGCGGTCAAGTCAACGAAACGTCTACGGGGACTGTGGGTCAACGGTCATGGAACGAATCAACGCACGCACCAGTCAGCGGTCACTTAAGGTCAATGTCCGGTGTGTGGGTCAGCAAATGAGCAGGTGTGGCGCAAAAAGTCAATGGAAAACATAAATTGGAATGAGGGCAGGGGGGTCAGATCGATCCTGAGTTAGCGCCTCGAGTTTGGTTGCTCTGTCGATTACACTATCATCAGGGGGTTGTAGATTTGTCAAAAATAACTTGGTTGCAAAAGCCAGGTAAACAAATATCGGGAAAATTGGTGCACGATATGCCTTTCGATTTCAACCCCCCCCCCACCACCACCACCACCACAACCCCTCCCCCCTCAGCCCCGCCCCTGACTGACCTCCGTGCACCTCCACCCTCTAGTCTTCGAAACTGTTGATGAAGCTTTTTATTTTTGTATTCACTGGGCATTGTTCTCTTATCCGTGTACGATAATGAGAAACCAAGTTAACACGGATGAACAATCATCATCCCTCCCTTGTACTTATCACTATGCAGACAACTGACTAATGGGCCAGGTGACCTGTGCTGGTCGAAAAGTAGTTGATAAGACCTACGTTTGGGTGGTTCATTGATGACAATCTGTCATAAACTAGAGAGTGAAATATTTGCAAACCCAAAGACATCCACTAGACGGAAAGTATGCCAATTTCAATACATTTATGGGGTAAATTATCTCAGCTGTGGCAATTTATCTGTATAGTTTGTCTTGAGAATAACTCGATATTGAAATCGTGTGATCAGAGTCCTCGGATAGTTTTGAAGACACTAGATTTTAACCTATTTTTCCATCATGCGGAGCACCTAGTTTCGACGACAAAATGAAAACGCATTTGGCAGCTTTACCAACATTTCGAAAACACATTATAGGGCGGTTTCTTGTATGTTTCCTAGTGCACGGCCGAAGGAATAATGTTATACTGATATAATATATTATCGTGTGTAATATATATATATATATATATATATATATACATATATATACATATATACCTTAGTTAACTTTGATATGCTCAGAGTGGAATAATATGCTTAAACAAGCAAAACTTTCGCTGGTAGTCGGGGGTCATTTGTAAGACCTTTGAATGCACCATCTCATGTTCACAGTTTAATGTGATTAATTCCGCATCAATGCAACCGAAAGGTAAGATATTCTACCTGGTACTCCAGAGATACTTTTACACCGCACTGGATACTTAGTTACTTTCTAGTAAGGTTGTCTCGAAAATCAGTAAGTAATCCATGCTATATAATCTATCATCAGCCAGTGAAGAGCTTTGCAACTTATGCACCAGTATAACTCATGGAAATAATTTTTGCGGACATACGGTCCGACTGTTACATTCATCAGATCACAAATGGTGAGTTCCAAAAAATTTCCCGATCCGTATTCTACATTTGGACTGTGTGTAAAGCCTATATGTAAACTGCATAGGCGCCCATAAATCTCGCTCTACACAATGTTGTTTGTTTTTCTGTAAGGGGTTCCCATCCTATTTCTAGGCAGAAACCATAAATGAACCTAAGTCGAAATGTTCAATGAGCAAAACAGGTTATTGTAAGATAAACAAACACGACATAAACTGACAGTATTTTTAAACGAGATGCCTCGAAAGATTTTCACTGAAAATCCACTAAAAGTTTCAATTCGGTCAACATTTGCCTTAGTCTGCAATAGGAGAAATTGTTTTGGATGGAAAAATGTGCTGAATAAGACTCTACGTGCAAAAGCTGAGAATGACTTTTTACCAAGGCCCAATAGAAACCGGAGAATGTAACCTTGGTCACTTGCAGCAGTCATTCAAGTAGAAACTGATTTCACCTTTCAACTATTCATTCCGTTTGGAGAATAATGGACTGATCCATTGTTCGAATTGTTCATTTAAGTAAGAAACTCTCCTTCTGGAGTAGGACTTAAGCCGGTGGACAACATTACTTTATGAAAACCCCAGAGTAAGATGCTTCCGGTAATGATTTTCTTATTCACTAAAAACCTGCTCTAATGCGAAAATTGGTTTCGTGATTGCAAACTGCTTTGTTCATACAACAGTAGGAAAAGAATGTATTTCCCTCCTGAATCGGATGAAAACAATCTGAAATCTACAAACAGATATGAACGAAACATAGGTCATACATTCATCAACCATTGGGAATCAAGGACAGCCAGAGTCAGTCGACTTGAGGCACGTGACGCGTTGGCCAATGTAAATCGACAAGCACGAACATGCGTGAAACTAGTAGACAGCGTTCATCGCCAGCACATGGCACGAAATGCCAGGTCCGGTCAAGATACAACATGCACGTTGTGTTTTATACTCCAACTGTAAAGTGATGAGGTTCATTAGCATTTATAGAGGCGAATTCGAGTAATATTCTCACAGTGGTTAAAGAAATTCCAATAACGAGAACTTTTAACTTCTTAGATAAGAAATCACGATAAGCTGTGACTTCAGAATTACCTGGAACTGGCATAGAAGTAAAGAAACCCTGCAAAGTGTAGTAATTTTTCGTTCAGTCTTTGAGTTTTCTATTCTCAGAACGAGTAAGGATATAGACACAATGAGTTCACCGAGGGAAAAATATACAGTTCTTATTTTTCCATGGGAAAGCATCGCTGCGCTTAGTAATTTATTGTTCTATTTGTAATTCATTGGACTTCAGTGTTCTACCATGACTTTGTCGGTATTCCCCTCCACTTTGGTTCAAACCCAAAAGACTTGTGAACCACCGGCATTCTTTGGCTATGGTGATCAACCCACGTACTGACAGATCCATTTTCAATCGATTGATTGGATTGCTAAATTTATGTTCTATCATATTCTGATCTGAACTGTCCCCCCCCCCAACCAATCGTCGAAGAAAATTAGTGAAGAGGCAATCTTTTTGGGCTTCCAATTCCTACAACCCACGCACGTTTCTTTAAGTCTTAACCATTAAATCAGAGACCTTGCAGCCGACCACATAATCACTGGACAAAAAAGCCAGTGTAGAAACCTAAAATACTTTAATAAATCGATGCGGTCCAGTCACACACCGGTCTTTCTTGGATGCCAAATCACATTGATAAATCGATCATTTAAAATCTTTGGAAAGCCAACTTTCACCGAAACTAAGTTGGGTTTAATGATCAGACAAGATGTATACTCGTTACATTGAGTCAAACATTGACCAACAACAGTTTCTTCCATATTTCGCTGGGCAAAGTGGTCCAAGATTTCATGAAAATCTTGAATATAAACTTAGGTTGGATAAAGGGAAATTTTAGCGTCCTTGTAGCCCAGGGGAAAGGAATTTTATGTAAGCATATATATATATATATATATATATATATATATATATATATATATATGTAAAGCATCTATCTTCACGATCCTCACCTGTTGTGCAACTGACCAGAGCAATGATACTCGTGAATCCGAATGTCACAACTGGAAGCCGGATGTACTTTTGTTGCCCCTGGTCACGTGCGCTTTAGTAAACAGTTTTTCTTCGGTCTAGCTTCAGTCGTGGTATGAGACCAATAAATATTCCACAGTACATAAACCATAAGGCCCAGTGAAATATTTCACTAAATGGACTTATGGTCTTGCGCAGGCAAAGCTGAAAGGCGATCAGTGCAACAATTTGTCAGTGACACAGCACAAGTGGATTTGGAGGCTAATGGAGGTACATGTTTCTTGCTGAGGTTGTCAAAACTCACTACACGGATTACTTTCTTTGTTTCTACTGTTATAATCCGCAAGAAGTGCCTAGTAAATAAGTTGTTTATTGGTAATCTCTGATCTGGACATCGACAGAATCAACCAAGCAAAACAGAACTGCTCATCTGCGTCTTCAGTGTCCAGTCCATGAGAAGGCAGTCATAACCCGATCGGGAATGTCATCAAGTGGTTGGTGATAGGCTCACAGGAGAAAGCATTTCTGTTTAATTCAAATTTTTGCAAGTCAGAGTGTTATTTTAAATACACGGTATGGACATTAAAGTTACGAGGGTGTGGTTCGTTGGATATTCGGATCCTTTTTGGCGATGACAAAGTCAAAGGCACTCAGAATTAAAATATGTCGCGGCCTTGAAAAAGAGAAGACAAATAACTTCCTCCAGACTCATTTGGCTGGTATTTCCTTTCCAGACATCTCGCGGGTGTTCGAGCAAGCAGAGACAAGATTAACCTCGATATTAACGGAAAACACACTGTCCGAACAAGAGGTGTTAAGCAAAAAGTCAGTGATTCGAAACTGAAAGATTATTTTATTCCCGAGGCTAGTGAAAAACTACTCCGTAGGAGTGCGTAGTGTTTATGATGGTACTGAGAAAATGACCATTTTCTGGACGTCGTTGTGAACTTATTTTCTCTTCGATATTTTCTGGCCCTTGGATCCAATTCCAAAGTTTTATTCGGTTGTGTACGTTTAACTGAACTGACCTCCCCGAGTTTTCCGTCGACTTCGTTTTTGCACCACCCTCACTTTCGACTTCTCGCCGTACCGTACACACAGTGGGTTTCCTTTTCGCTTCGCCGTAGCGTTCATTAGCACTCGTGTATTGCTCCTATCGGCTTTGTTTCGGTACCGCAATCTATAGAATACACTCTCGTTTCCGTCCATCGACTCGAGTCTTCTCCACTCATTCAATAGAGGGGATTTCGTTGGTAAATCGCTGTGAGATATCGTAGAAGACACGTTCGTAAGCCGCACTCGAACGTCTTCTATAAGTCTCACATTGAGTTGAATGGAAGATTCTGTTTTTACTAGAGAAAATGGATGAAGAAATGCAAACTGATTCCGAGTTTAATTGGAATAAGTTGAGGATTAAGCGTCAAAGAATGGAATCCAAATCGCACCGCATATCTTTCCGCCGACTGATTTACCTCGCAAATGTGTATATGGTTTATGAGGAACCTTGGGGGACACTCAAAAACCTAAGCTTGAAAAAGATTTTCCTTGGGAATCCATTTCCTATTTGCTGAGGTCACAGTACCCACGAAACTTGATGATTTCGACCAGATGAAGTGTGGTTACTCACTTTTTGGGGTACAAAGAACATACCTTAAACAGTGTAATATTCATCACACTCGTGCGCAAAAAGCTTCCGGAGTATCGAACCAGAGTTTCCTCTGGGATGATTATCGTTCGGCAAGATAATCATGTTCTATGTCATCATGTTTCAAGAAAGTTTAGTTTCATTCTTCTCGTGTGCGAATCCAGTATCTTTTTATTCTTCATATATTTCTGGGATTACTAACTCTTCAAAGATGAAATTTGTGCAGTGCCTTCTTACAACCTCAATCTGAATGCGCTGGGCAAAGTTAGAGAATAGCCCACTGGAATCTTCAGTCCAAAGCTGTTTTGTATGCACACTCTATGGGGATGATATTTTATGTGTAATCAATTTATCAGGCCACATAAACCAAAAGGTTGGACAGCTTTAACCCAGCTCATATAAACTTACGATCCACATTAAAAACACATTCAGGCAATACACTCGCCTTCCTTGACTTCCGGATGAGTCGCCGTGAAAACGGCTCAGTCAGCCGGTCAGTACGCAGAAGGACAACATGGATTGGGCAATATATTCCCTTCCGCAGTTTTGTGCCTCTTAAGAATAAAAAGAACCTAACTGGATGCCTGACCAACAGATCTAGAAGAATATGCTCGGAGAACACCTTTGAAGAAGAACTGCAAACTGTGCGAGGAACCTTTATCCAAAAAGGCTACCCGGATCGGTTAGTTGAAATGATGCAAATGAAAGTGAGAATCCTAAGAACGTTTGTGGTGGAAAGAAAGCCGGTATACATCTCTTTGCTATTCAGAGGTGATACGTCGGCAGAGAATGTGCATGGAAGATTGTCAGGGGTATTCAGCAAAACGTTCTACGCAGTTAAGCTCCTGGTTTAGTTCGAATCCTGGCCTGTAGTGTTTTTGTTGTTGAAAGACAAAGAGTCTCATTCTGCAGCCTCTTTTTATGTTTATTCATTTACTTGTTCCTGTGGCACAACCAGGCGTATGTCTGAACGCATCAGTGAACACCACCCTGCATGGTTTAACACTGGAGCAGTAAAGTCACTTACTAGCGTTGTCGTTTCACATCTTGCTCAGAATAATCACACAGTAAACGTATCCAAGACTATCCGTACCCTGGGTAAGTTTCGGGGTCCGCAATCAAAACCGGCAAAATGTCGCGTACTAGCCACGACTGAGGCTGTCTGCATCCGCCTCCCCACCCACCCCCACCTCCCCCCCTGTTGTGTGCTCTAAAACAATTTGTGTGTGCTCTTAAGTCGCCCTGGCCCTCCCCCACCATACAATGGGCCATAGACCAGATGAAAATTGACAACACGTGAGAAACAATCCATATCCGGCTTTGATTTCAACCTGGATTACAATTGTTTTCTTTCCGTTTTGTCACCATTAATCCCTATCACTTACTATGTGTCTAACTGGTCCAATCTTTGCGCTGAAAACGAGCTTGTTCACCAAACTGTGTTCCCCGAATTTTATTCCAATACTGAAGAAGGAAGTTAATGAGGTGTTTCACTACTGAACTTAGGAGCATAAAGTCAGACAGATAATTTGTGTTTTCACAACTACGTTAGCAGGTTCCATAACTAAAATGCTGGAAAAATAAACATAGATAAACTGCCAGCCACCAAAGGATCACTGGTCAAAAAATGACGTACTTCAATCAATGTGATATCAGTTCGCATGTGAATAAATATAACTCATTTATCTTTCTTTGATTCACATTTTCGGGTATTTCTGGGTCAGCGGCGTACTCAAAATGACGAATTTATTGGATTTTGTTGTTCCATGTTCGTTACTGAAAGGAAAGATAATCCAGAAAGCCTGTATTGGCCAGTCACGAATCGATAGGTTCATGCAGTATGAAGATTTCGTACCACGGTTCAAAGCTGTATGCTTGGGGGTTGCGTAAAATCTGAATTGCGCTATGTCCAGGTAATTTAAACAACACTTGTATATGTGTAGCGGTTAGGAGGTGGACTGCCATTTTGGTGTTTGCTTAATATAAGTGTGCGATCTGCGTGAGATACCTACTGAGTAACGGTTCATGAAGTTTCCTGTGTTTTCACGTTTTCCAGATGGATCACGAGCAATCTCGAGGGGTGGGGGGGGGGGTCACGGGTCTTTGTATAATATACATGTGTAAAGTCAGTATTTCTTTACCCAGAGAATAAAACTACGAGTGAAGAATAACAGTTCATCTGGCTGGTGTTTTTGCGTCACTTTCGGAATGCATTTACAGTTTGGCACGCTGTAAGCTCTCGACTCAACATTTAACAAGCCAATCGGCTGGCCGCTGTCAAGATGTTCTCCTACCACTGTCCGACAACCAGCCTATGTTTAAAATGCACCAACTGAGGGACAATTTTGAGTTGAGAACACTGAACATGATTCGAGTGAAATGGCCCAAAATGCTGCTGTTGAACAAAAAAGGATTAATTAAAAGAGAAAATGTATTTGAAAGGGTGGCAGTGAAAGTTCTTTGAAACGGGACGTCAAACAAAAGAACTTTGTATTAGTCAAATCAGAATTCAAGGCATCGTTTATCCACCTCACCTGCTAGATGGAGGTGAGAAGTCAACTAATAAGAGTCTCTATGTGGTATATTATGCAATATATATATATATATATATATATATATATATATATATATATATATATATATATATATATATATATATATATGGTACTCATACAGCAGCACTGCTGTGGTGCTTCTGTGTTTCTTTTGTTCTGCTCGGCATACTAAACGTTCACATGCTACTCCAACAGTCAAAACTTTCTCCAAGGTTTCCGTCAGCGTTCACAGTGATTTCCAAAGTTAAATAGATGAATCACACACAATCTGAGACCACGTGACTTTAGTCAGTACTATGTCAGTAAGTGTGTTCAAAGTTATTTAAGTACGACTACATCATTTAATTTCTGTGGAGCAGAGGAAATTTCGATGCACTTTGAAGATTCCTCTTTATTGCTTTTTTGATTTTTAAAACTCTGTGGAATTAGCAGCTGCTTGAGACGGTTTCACACTGATTTGTGCAGATATTTACAGTACAATAAAAGCAAGTCACCTATGCTGTTATTTTGAGATCCAAAGCGATCAGAAAACCGTAGGAAAGTTGACGGTTTCAGGATGCTCAGTACAAGCCAATGAATTGGTTTATTATTCAATATTTTATTGTTAGGACATTTCAGATGATTTTGACAAACGGAACTGAATCTCAATAGTCCGATAAATTTTGTTCTTCTGTGTAAGTGACAGGACCCAGAGGATTTTCGAATGAATCGACATCTGAACTCAAATGTTTCACACAACAGAAATAAAAGGCAAGAAATATCCCTCTAACGTTAAAAATCCTAAAACCGATTGATTAGTACTTTTCGGTAATTAGACAAAACCTATCGATCGAAAAATAACTCAGGTGATCAGATTAAACAAACCAATACGCACGGGTAGTTGATTTCGTTTAGTGTACTCTGATCCAACTTTATTGGAAATTTAAGGTGTTATATGACTAAGGATAAGTCCTAGCAAGACTAACTACCTTCGGGATGTGAATGACCAGTAGACAGCAACAGTTTTGTTTGGTCTAGTTGATCAATATTATTATTATCTCTGTAGAATCTAGACCATTTTGCCGATAGTTTTCCGTATTCACTGCAGACAACTGGGAATATTTATCTGAAGAGCAAAAGGTAGATTTCACGTTTAAAACCTGGATCTACACCTCGTCATTGGAAATGTAATGCTTTGATGCAACAATTCATTGGGGTCTACTTTTGGTGATTACCATTTAGTATAGTTAATACTTTTATATACTATCTATTTATTATATGCCGATGGTACAATATTTCGTGAAGGGGTTCGAGACCAATTTTGGGGCTACCGACTCGGGGAAAGTGACCGTCGGCTGCGCGAGGATTCGTACCCCGGGGCAGACGGGTGTTAAGTCCACCGTGAAGACCGTTTCTACACTGTCGATCTTTTGTATAAAGATCTAATTTGATTTTCGATATGTAACACTGGCTTCACCATTTTTTTTCACTTGCCCTACTGTCCTTCGTAGTTTGATTATCAAAAATGTTCACCATTTTTATTGAACCTACTACGAAAATGCACATAAACCAGATCATTCTGGAAAAATCGATGAAGTGTCGATCGATCAATATCAAGCCGAAAGGAAAAATGAGCTACTAAGTCTCAAATTCCATGTTAAACTTGGTGCACCCAGTAACAGTCTGAATATTTTCATTCACTAAAGAAGCACCGAAAATGATTTTATCCGTTTCCATTGATTCTGGACATTTTCCACGTATAACAATTTACTGATATGCTAGGAAGTTATACATTATGAAGAAAGGCCTAACTGCTCTGTCTTTCTAACTGTGCTTGGTTTGGGCGAGCTCTTGGTGCTAAGTGTTTTAGTGGAAAACACATTTGTACCAACAAGTCAATCCCGACCAAATGGTCCTACTGAAGGTGAGTACTGGAATCGACCCAAATTGCCCGCTTGCTTTGTGTACGAAAGATTACAGACAGCATTTGAACAGAACAGAAAGTGTGTACGTAGGTGTCTCTAAACAAACATGTGTAGTCCAATTCGTCGGCGCCTTTCAAGGGGACAGATCGACACACCGTGACCTATCAACGCTAATTTGTAAGTAACCAGAGGGGTGTATCTATTGGAGGAGCATGTAGGCGACAGCTTTCAAAGGCTGGTTGAGGCTGTGGGGTTGTTCATGTTGAAATTTTTTTCTGCTTCCGTGCGTCGTCGTTGATAGTCTGAACAACGGTATTGCTGCGGGAAAACTATCAACCGCCAGTTGACAACAAAAAATATCTGATCGATCAGCCGCTTGCAATCGTCCTTTGTTTTAAATTCAATAAAATATCAAGTCCCTAGTCGTATTCCTAACTGACAAACACGGAGCCGTTTGAATCGATAACTACGGAATTTACAATCTATGAAGTGCAGCTTTGGAAATCGAAACTGTTTACGTTGTTTTATGAGCGAACTATTTAAACGAAACCAATGAACGAACACTGGGAGATAATAATTGGGGGGACGATTCAAGTTGAACTTCTAACTAACAAAGTGTAACACAAATAACACCATCATTCGTCCTACTAACATCAAATGGTCCTCGCAGTTTTGAGCATCTGAAGAAAGACTGGAAGATTCCGACTTTCAGATTAATGAGGATGGTCAATTTTTCACTCGAACCACCTCGTCTTGGTGTATGTGTGCCCCGACATTTTTTCAGAGCCGAATAAATGAATTTATCAATGACCACATCTTGCCACTTAGGTTATTTCTGTCCTATCACAAACTTCGTCTTTCCTGTTAAGGGTAAATTGAATAAAAGCTAACATATTCCAAGACCTTTGCTGATCCATGTTTAATATAAATTAAAAAACCGTGCACACAGATGAATAAAGAAGATTCACATCCGGAATATTCATGGTGTTATTAGTTCAGGTTACTAAATTTCACAAGTCCCCTGCCTCTGAGCGAGGTACTTCGATTGTAACCGCTTTGCCTTCAGTGTTCTACCGACAGTTGGCACGCTTCTCAATAACTACACGTTTCATCATGCACCATCAAAGCTGAACTCACGACTGAAAAGATAGAAGCGCAAGAGAGCCGGTGCATCTTTATCAAGAACGATCAGGAATGCTCTTCCAGGTGTATCAAAATCAATTACCGCAGATTTCAGTCCCAGAGGGTGCTTGGTGGATACCCAATGCTGCTAATTCTCAACAAACCTGATGAAACTGCTACTGTGCAGTGGGTGCTGTCATGGTTTACAAAGCTGCAGTGAGCTCCGATACTCTGTCTGATCAATCGTTTTCCAGTGGTGGTGAAGTGGTTTAGGGGTATTTGATCGCCACCATGGAGTTTGTAGGTTCGAATCTCCGCCATCACGGGACACTTTGGTGGCAGACAGTATTCCACTGACGTCCGACTCGTTACCATATCTGACTTGCTGGTAACCTGTGTCGTTATCCACTCCAAGTCCCAGGGTCCGGATGCCGGTTATCCGTGATAGAGCGGTGGGCCTTTGTAGTTATGAGGTATATACTCATATGCAAGCATGGAATGAAAAATTGCTAATTTAAATCTCCTAGAATTCCCAATGAATCAGATAATTCCCTTCTTGCATGTGACGTTGGCCTCCAGCGATTCACTTGGAACCTGACCTTATCGAGTTTCGGGAATACTTTTAAGGTAAACAACTGGATCTTCCGATCTTACCTTAGTCGTTTCTAAGTTCAGAAACTTGGGCGTTCCATTCTTGGCATTCAAACTGTATGAATGCATTCACATGAAAATGATACTAATGGCCTGAATTAAACAAGCTTTCCTTTGTTTTGTAATGTTCTTCACTCAAACTGGCCCACATTCAAGATCATAAAAGGACCATTTGTGTGATCGAATAAGATTTGTCCTTCGTGTATGCTGAAAAACGACTTTTTTAAAGCGACCGGGCTGTTACTTGGTCCAAAAGCTTGAGACGAACTATTACAGTCACTTTAACGTGACAGAGAATTTGTGGGAAAATGAGGAAAAATGTCTCCCTCAGTCGGTATGGACAAGCTTCTGAGAGGCGACTGATAATATCTGAAACCTAAGTGTTGTGGAATCTGGCAGATAACTCTGAAGGCTGACCGAATGTCGACCGAATACCCAGGTTCTGTAAAGCGCTTATCGACTGGACTTGATACCACACCATATCTAAGTCATAGTGGATAACTTGCTTTGAAGCTTTGCGATAGCTGCTTTGTCATTTGACGTATGCAAATAGTACCGCAGGGGCACTTGAACTGATAGGTGGTTATAGGTGAGTTCAACAGAGGTAGCTTATCTTCATTTTCACATCGGACGGTTGGTGACTTGACAAACATGCACCTGATCTTGGCGGCTTTGAAAGTCACCATCACCGTGGCACCTAAAATTTTACTAACTCTATCGGCTGCTATGCCCTCCCTCTTGGAACGGCTTCGGGAAATAGTGCTTTCTTTTCTACCTGTGGCATTCTCACTGATGTAACCAGTCCAGTATAATTTCTTCAGACAAATCTCACTGGATGTGTTTTTTATGTGTGACTGCTCGGCTTCCAGAGTGTCTGCAGTGCAGACATGTTTCCCACTGTGCAGAATACAGCCCATCAGATTGTTTGTAACCAGGTGGCACAAGGCTGTGCAAATTCGTTTACCGGGTATTCAAGGTCGCTTTCCGTCACACATTCCTCTGGATCGATCCATCAAGGTGTCTGGTTAAACGTACGTCAAGAAAAGTTTGGCTATTTTCTTCTTCCATTTCGGAGGTAAACTTGAATGCGAACTGTATGGTGTTAAATTTGTGAGAGATATTACCTAGACTGATTTGTGCATCGCAAAATATATCATCCACATACCAGTAATAGTGGTCAAATAGCCTTTTTGTTCTGCTCAATGCGTGGGTTTCCAGCTTTGGCCTGAAAATGTCGGCCAGATGTGACCCTACCGGTGTAACCTTAGCAACCCTATCCTTCTGGCGATAATAAGTGTTACGGAACACAAATTGTATATTCAAACTACAATGAAGAAATAGCTCTCCCAGATTCGCAGTCAGAATTCCTTGGGACAGCGTTTCTTCAGCAACCAATGCATAACTAGTCTACTGTTTCCACCAAAGGTTCACCAGTGAGCAAAGAAATCACATCCAAAGAGAACACTTGCTTCCCTACTGTTTTCGTATATTTAATAACTTTAAAAAGAGAAAAGTGTCAGGGATTGTATGCTTCGCAAGCCTCTGTCTTATGGGATCTAAACGACTAATTATCCACCGGGTTATCGCGTGGTATACCGTGTTCGTCATGGAAACCATGGACCGGAGGGGCAGCCCGGGTTTAGGAACTTTTGGGAGGTCATACGATCGAGATACGATGGAACCTAAGGGCTTTCAGACATATGTAGATCTGGTATCTGGAGAGCTTCAAAGTATCTCTAACTCCATTTTGGCCTTCTATGTGTGATCATTTTGTCATTCGTCACGAGTGGACCTAGACGGATCGCACAAGAGGTTAACTACCTTCACCACGTATGAGACCGGTCCATCACAGCAGTACCAAATTTTTTGCCAGATCTGGTCAGGAGAATTTGAGGGTGTCATTGACGATCTCTAAGTGTATCACTGGGTTTTCTTGTTAGGGACCTTGACTACGGACTTTAAATAGCTGATATTATTAACCTGTGGTGACGAATGATGATTTGAAAAGTGCCAAATCCTATGCCAATGTTTTGCGAGGTCAAAAGCCTGTCCTAATAAATTCTTGGAAGGTATCTCAAATCCACCCGGGCTTTCCCTCCGATGTGGGAAACAAAACGGCTTGCGCATGGAATCACCGAAAATATATGTTCACCTACTACTCGTGATCTGGTTACTACGCTGGGATTTTTTCGCAATCTCAACTGTTTCTATTCTTCAGTTATTATAATTCGGGCTCTATAAAACATAGCTCAGACCAAATCACACAAACTGAATCTCCTCGGGACGATCGGAAAACGGAATATATGGAGGCAGTATGGCGTCAGTTGAATGGATCATTTTTCCAGCTGGTGAGTGAATTTCGAAAAGATTTCGTGTGAGCACTCTTCACGTACAGTCAGGTTTGTTTCACACAATTTAGCCGATCTTGAATTTATTGGTGGAAAGATACCCTGCAATAGTCGACAATCCTTTGTGAATAACAATGAAATTTGTTTCAGCCGACCATCGTAGATAGCAGCTGAATAGTAGTACCGGATAAGGGGTGGGGGGTGGGGGGGGGGAGGGAAATACTCTGATAAGCGAAAAGAGGAACAGTACTCTGTTCAACTTTGATCTGCTTCAGATTTTGCTAATTTTCCTTGCACAATGGTCACAGTAGTCAAGCACTTAACGAATCATACCGATGGGTTTGTCAATGAGGCCAAGAAAACTTGCCATCTAGTGACAGACATACATTACTTAACGGAACACAAGCATTTCTACTTAAGTCCCAAAATGGAACCCAAATTTGTGTAACTTGTGATAGGATTGTACCACAGGTTTCTTTCACACTTTCATGTTTGCTGAGTGCACGGAATTTTTGGCCATGAACTCTTCAGTTCTAAGTTTTCAAAACAAATCTGCAGTCCTTGTTTTCTTGTGTAATTGTATGGAATTGATCCGTCCTATCCTTACCATGTTTTAGTCATAACATGTTTCTTTGATTCCACAATTTCTCGCTTTATTTGCGATTGACAGTATCACACGCAGTTCCGAAAAAAACGTAACCTATATTTTCGTTGTTAAGCGTAACATTTGGATTGTTGTGCATATAGTGTTTACCATTTCCACTTGGGTGTACTGATAAGTGTTCGAATTTTCCACGTCACATTGCTGATTTTGTCGGATTGATTGATTTATTGGCTAGAAGTCCAAATGTGACTTTCCTTTCATAACAAAATTTATTGGGATTTTGTTTATTTCTTTGACGGTTCTGTCAGAAAATGTCAGTAGTCAGTGATTTATGTTAACTTAGGGAAATAATGGTTTTGAGAAAAGACTTTCGAATTAAATGTAATGAGGAAATTATTTTGGTCAGTTTTCGTTATCACAAAAACAGTTTACTCTTCCGGCTGAAAATGACAGTCATTTCAGGGCTAGTGGAAAATGCCTGTGACTACACCATTGTTATACTGGTTTCAGCCTCGTCATTCATCCGAAGTTGTTTTCTTTTCGGGGTAAAACAAGTTTCACTTCATTTCCTGAATGCAGATCTGGTATTTTGCGTCTCAAGACAGAATGAAATTAGTAAATAATTTTGGTGGGACACTGTAATCCAGACAGTTCACTACAGTAGTGAATAGGATGGACAACATTTACCGTAGAACGTGGAATGACGAACCATGTACAGCAGTATGGATTTGTGTATGGCGTAATTCCGCTTTCTTCGACGAAGACGTCACGTTTAGTTTTATCCGTTTCGGAAATTGAAAAACAAAGCGAGGACAGTTTATTTGCAACCTGAATTACAGATAGGATAATTGACCACGTAGCACCAACATTTCCGGCACTGTTGGAAATGCTTGATTAGGCTTAACGGAGTATTTTGCCATTTAGTGTTGGAGTGACATAAACCGTTTTGGAGATAGCAAATACATCCCAAGGACGAGGTTCGTGGAATTTGTATCCAAGTTTCCGGAAAAGAAGCGCTTCACGAAGAACAAACCCAATGTATCATCGCTTGAAACTACGTGTTGGGTTCATACACGGCTAGGAATGGAAAATTCTCACTTCGTTTACTTCAAAAAAGGAAATGTATTTTGAAACTTAAGGTTGCCGAGAATACCCTCAGTCTGTGTAGGAGAACCTAAGCCACTTAATTTTAAATTGCGTAGAGAAGACGATCGTATGCATGTGTTTTCAACGGAACCACTAGCAATGAGCACTGTTTACATATATATATATATATATATATATATATATATATATATATATATATATATATATATATATATATATATATATATATATATATATATATATATATATATATATATATATATATAATACCGGCTTAGGAAGAAGCAAGGTGCAAACGCAACAATGATAAATACAAAATAGGGGAAGGGGAGTACAATACAGCACGAAGAAATCAGTTATTGAGAAAGAGATGGAAAAAAGTTTATTTTTTCCCCTTACGCTACACAACTTTTGAAGTTTTTGTCATTCTGTCTGTCGGAATGACATTTTTGTGGTTACTGGGCACAAGAGTTCGACAGACAGACCGCACAGCATTCTCGACACTGACTTCTGTTCTGAGCCATTTCCCCCAAAGTTCCTAACCAGAGACAATCCTCATATCTTGGGCTCCAGCAGTGGGGGGGGGGGGGGGGGGACGCCGACCGAAGTCAATGCGCTGGCGCTAGCTTCATCATACATATACTTCACGTCAAAGCTTAGCCGCCGCATCACTTCTTCCAGCCTTTTCTAGCAAGTGAGGATGGAAAATGGAAATGTAGGCCATTGACAGGCATTCGCGAAACGTGACCGAGCCACCGAAGATGCTGTAGAGCGAACACTTCGTTAAAAGACAGTGGCTATCCATGCCTAACACATGACGGCGCACCTCGTCATTACTCACTTGATGTTCCCACCAGAAGCAAGCAATGCTTCAAAGACATTGGTTTTCAAACACGGAAAGTAACCAAGCATCCTCAGTGCAAATTGACCAGGTCCCGCAACCGTAGAGTAAAACACTTCGAACCAAGGTGACGTACACCCATTACTTTAGAAAGAGCCGGGTGTCACGGCATCACCACACGTGTCACAGTTTTGCGAAAGCTACTTTAGCTCTCAATATTCGTGGACTGATCTCCTCCCCAAGCTGGTCGAAGACCCTTACTGGACCTGAGATGGGTCCAGACAACGCTTTGAAGGCTGGAACATTCTCCTCAGGTACTCTATTTCTCAACAAACAACTCCATCGTGAATTCCTATCGATAGATTCGAAGACTGCGCGTATGCCTAGGAACACGATGATCGCTGGTCTTTGGAAAGTGCCACAGTGCTCTAGCTGTTATCGGATGGTAAAGGTTTGATGGATACATCCACGACCGGTACGAAATCCGGCTTGCTTCTCGCGAGTCTGCTCTTCATGATTTTGGTACAACCTGCGAACTATGACAGGCGCAAACAGCCTCGACGCTATTCGGATGAGACTTACACCTCCATGGTTAGCGCAGTCACTGCACGAGGCCTTCTTAAAGATGGGGGCAACAATCGGCTCCCCTCAACAGGGACGGAACCTGCTCAAAATTCCAAACCTTTGATAATAAAACACAAAGTTCCCTAGGGAGCTGCAATCTACCATCCTTAAAATGGACTGGGGGAAGGCTTCAGCTATTTCACTGATAGCAATGCCAACGCCAGCTAGACCAGAAGCCACAGCCTCAGCGTCTCCAGAAATAAATAAGGGAAACTTCACAGAACGATTGGATGGAGGCGTCAATCGAATCACGACACTGGAGTCTTGAACCCCAGTCTCTCGAACGCAACGCACATCGATGACAAGGGATTCGAGCGTACGAGCTAAACCCACCTGTTGTCATATACGCATCACGGTTCGCACTTTGAAAGTGGCTAGTTTGAATGGGCATCGAGGACGAAGCAGGGTATCAGCTGGTGGTAGTGGGTTCGGTGAGACTCGGAAGCTAGTGGAAGAAGGACAAGAGATAACATAGCCAGGATTCCCATCAGTGACACTACAGCGAGCACAATCGACTGAAGAATCCGTGGGATGTAAAAATGGAACAGAAATTGATAAGGAAGTGGAAATGAGAGAACAAGTTGTGTACGGTGTAGAACCGTGTTTGCCTGTGCGCATGGAAGAGCAGTCAATCATAGTGGTAGGGTCCATCATGGTTGTTTGCGTTGTAGGCTATTGTACTATTCGATCCACCAGTCCAAATTAGGCATTTTTATCCGAGAATGCAGCCCTGGCCTTTGCACAGTCAAGCTCGTCCTGCACGACAGCAGCTTCGGTTCTCTTGGGGCCGTGGCCGATTGTGTGGTTCATTCATCTCTTTTGAAATCTTCTGGGAGCCGGTGACTGATTACTCAATTCATACACACTTCGGATGAGGCTAAACATTCAGGCTGGCCAATACAACCCTCAACTTCTAATGCCGGTGAGCGTAGTGTTGTACGCTTTATGCACCATCAGTGGTTGGTTTCGAATTAGGGTTTAGCCATCTCCCCTAAACTGATCATCAGTCAGTCAACCCGGTAGAGTGATCCAGGTAATCTCTTTCGCCCTCTCACTTTCGTGAGAACACCTCCACCGCGAGAATGCAGTGGGTAGGACGTCTTCAGCAGAAGCTGTGACAGATACACATTTTGGGAGACGTTCACGACGTGTAGCCATCTCGAAACCTGAGACTCCCACCTGCGACCACTCAGAGGCTTTTAGAGACGAATCGTCAGTACCAAAACGGGAGAAATAATGCAAAATGTAAGCACTTCGTCTACTCCTCCTGATCGCTTGCTTAAAGCATTCTGAAACTTATGTAAAATTTTGTTGGTAACCATAATAAACAGAAGTGATGCACTGAACCTATATAATAATGAAATGAAGTCGTTCGCATCGTAAGCAAATTGACTATGGCAGCAGTTTCTGCAAGCAAATGACAGGGTTGAATAATCCGAATAACGTAGATTAGCTGAATGCTAGCCGCTCTGAATTACATCTACTTACAAAGAAGAAGAATAGGTCAATTTCGGCTTAGCTGTCATCGGATACTTCGCTATAGCTGACCCTTGATTTCGGCCAGGTTGTTCTCCGGATGTGTTTTGCGACATCGATTTGGTCAGTCATTTGTAAACGTACTCTGGATTCCGGTAATGATAGCTATCGGTTTGTTCTGATGACGCGAGTGTCAATTCAACTGCAGATGAGCTGATGCACCGTACAGGAGACAGGAGACAGGATTCCACGGCTGACTAGACTAAAGGTTATCTAGACGAATCTTTTGAGTAGTTTGTAGAACGCACGGTTGTGCGGATGGTAATGGGCAGTCAATGGCCGAACTGAGTTTGTAACGCACCTCATTGAGTACGCGGTCATTTTTTTAGGCCAGTGTGGTCTAGACATTGGTGCATCATGGATTAGGTTACCCTTTGGCCTTTGTCAACTATGAACATTCACGAATTTCGCTAAGCAACAGTTGAACATAAGCGTTATGCCAAAATATCTCTCCTCTTTTAAGGAGGACATTGACGGAACAAATAACTCCGGCACGATGAGAAAAGAGATTCTCACCGACCCGTGTTTGTAAGTTATGAGTCCTAGGCTTACGAAAACTAAGCATTGAACACTTTTTTTGCTTTTTTGTGGACAGAGTGCTGGATTGTCCCATGCAGACAGACCTTGCAGTTTTGATGTCTAAAATGTCCACACAACTGTTTGAACCTTTTTCGTGAATAGCATATAGATTCAGGTGGATGGAACTGAGCGGATACGGAACACTGGTAAACGGTGTGGGATTAGTGAGAGCAACAATTTCGTCCATATAACTTTTGTGCAACAGTACTCCAGAAATACGCACGCTGTTCTATCTTGTTCTCGATTGTTGACAGAAACGTATCAGCCACTTTTGGGTCTGCTTGCTGCCACCATGTCATTTCATCCGCAGGAAGTGCCTTCAAAGTCACGTCGAACGTTATCAGTGCAACACTCATTAATAATGGTAATAATAATAATAATAATAATAATATTAATAATAATAATAATAACAATGAAAGTAATAATAGTGATAACGGTGGTGGTAGTTCGATGCTGTTCACACTTTTGGAGAATCAGGCTGAACCAGATTACGTACCCGTGTGCTTTGCGCTGAAAAATTGCTGACACATTCAATTCGTCTACCATGGAGATAACGGTGTGTATTTGTGGCACACAAGTAATGCCTCATTTCTATTCATTCCAGTTGCCAACACCGTTTTGTATAAATTTCACCTTTTTTTACGTAGGTGACTGCAAAGTAACAATGAGTGATAAAAACTTACTATGAAACTAACAAAATTCAATAAAATTTTCCACTATCATTTTTGTGTACCCCGTCGCAACTTTCCAAAGAGACTCATTTGAGAAGCATAGTTAACTCACCACATTCTAACCCTTTCTGGCGCCAGATATCTGTAGATTTCTGAGACCAGGCTTCTACAATAGCCCAAATTTTTCAGAGTTTTCACATTTCTTTCAAACCGTAATTTTTGCTGGTTATTATCATTACTCCTACTGTGAAGTTTTACCGTTTTTTTTCTGCTACACTACAATTCCGCCCTCTTGACTACCCCACTGCTCAAGTTTCTTCATTATAATCTTAAGCACCACAACATATTCACCCGTGGATGCACATGGACTACCGTCCAGACTTCTTGCGAGCCCAGGAGACAAACGTTTCGGTGCCGCTGATTGGATGTTTGAAAACGAATGAGCGCCGAGCAGACCATTTATCTTTCGTTGATTAAGGAAGAGACGGTTTTCCTTTTAAAACTGGTGAACATGAAAAATATCAGATTATCAGATCGGCAGTCCCTAAAGTCGAGGAATAACCGCGGCACCCAGCTGTTTGAGATTAAACGGCAACTCGTATTTATTTTCGGGTTGTTCACATTCTAGAAGCGTGAACGTTTTCCTTTCATATAAAGAAAATCCTTCATTCATAACTGTGAAAATAAAGTTCAAAACAGAATTAAAACGTTGTAGTTATTTCATTTTTATTGGGACTAGGACAAGAGAGTCTTGCAATTTGTGTGTCACCCTGACATAATCATGACGTTGATGTTTTGGGGTGAAATATTTATTGAATTATCGTTAAATAAAGTGAGAATAAAAGTGTTGGAATATCAGAAAAGAAAAAAAAATTGAGCAAATTAAGCGACTCATCTGCGTGGGGAAAGTTTGGTCCTTTGCACATTACATTTGCTCAATGAAAGGCACGAACTCTGATCTCAAGACCACATTGGAAACTACCCAGTCATTTGCCAAGTTCCTGCAAAATAAATCAACGAAACAGCTAATTAACCATGTTTGGAATTCCAAAACAAGATAGTGGAATTTGTAACTTCGTTGCTGATCCCTCGTGTGAAAAAACCCGAGGTATACCATATCCGATCTGGTGTTAAAAACAGATGTGCCATCATAGTTTCGGCTCGGTAAAAAAAAATTAACGGCACGTCAGTTTATCCCAGTTTGCTACAACGAACAGTTAAAGCAACAGTGCATAAGAAAAAAATTAGTGCTTTATTGACTTAAAAAGGATTTCAGACATTGACAAGAGATGTCAACAGTTTATTCCGTAAGAATGTTTCTTTGCACGTATGTATGCACGTGTGCGTGTATGTGACATCAGCAATCCCACACGGAAGGTGCCTCAAAATACTGTGCTACTGGTTCTCCAAGTGCCGTAGCAACTGCCACCCGTTCACTTTCAATCAACAGTTATTTCGAACACCCAGCTCCAGCAGGGGAGAATTGTCCACGCGCGACAAGTTCACCATGTTAATTATTCGATCAGCTGTGTTATTTGGGTCAGTAATACATGACAAAATGATCCATCTGTTAATATGTCAACGAAACCAGCTTGCTCTGTAGGACTGCGATATCCTTCGGAATTCAATTCACCTCTGATAAGTTCAGAGATCACCTCTTTCAGCCCTGATCAGATGGAACCAAATGTTTACAGAAGAAGCTTTACAAGAATTCGCCGCCTGAAGGATATCCGAAACGGAACTGACCAGCCTACCTTCCCCACATTACGCGTGGAATACATTCCACATCAAGGTGATTTTATTCCCCTTTTAGAATTCTCCACAAGTGTCTTTCGTTGTTCTTTTCGCATAAACTAGATTTCGGTAGAGACTAACGCAGCCAAAAAGCAATGCGCGAGAAAACTCTTCTACTGCAGCAATATGGCCGTGGTTTATTAGATTATACAGTGGTGAATTGAAGGTGGAAAAAGTCTAGACAATTTTTCTAACATAGGGATATAAATTTTCCTTTAGGAGAAACGTAAATAAAGTAGGTCTCAGTTACGTACTCGAAGAAAGTGAATGAACTATACTACGAGAATATGCTCTGGCCGACTGTGAACATGAAATTGTAGCACCCATGAGTACGTAAGTCACTTAAGACAGTTACTTGCACACAATGACTTTTGCATTTGATGTGACGTGGTTCGTCAGATTTGATTTCCTACGTATTTCCACCTGAGCACACAGAGCCGGAGGCCGTTCATTCGAACATCAAGATCCTCAGAGAAGCGGCTGGAACTTGACTAAAATTAGGTTAGTCAAATGACGATCGACACATCAACAGGTCCGTAGTATGGACATACTGAATTAAATGACAATCGAAAATTAAATGGCAAAAACTGTTTCGAATAGTTATCTCCCAAAGTGGTTTATGCCAAAAGGATCTGAACAAATAATATTACTTCATCTAGCAGTAATTTAAACCAGCTACCCATCACAGAATACCACTAGAATTTAAAAAACGCTAACTGCTTCAATTTAACTGAAACACGATGGACTATTATCGGTTTATCAAATGATTCTGCAAACAGCGTGCACTCACCTCGGCATTAAAACCGATAGGAGTGTAGCTGTTTCACCAACACGTATTCGAACCCGGAGTAAACGATTTTGAGTCAAGCATCCAACGGCCAGGCTATCCGGGTTGGCTAAAAGCAGTTTATTTGTCGCCACCCTTACATGATACCAGTTTCTGGTACATTCTTATTTGGATTATTACGGATAATGAGTGAATATCCACAGAAATATTTTATCCTTGATAGAATGTTCCAATAAATTTCACTGACCAAATATGATACAGCACTCCAAGCAGTTTCAGTATAGCCAACACTGAACATCAGAATATCCCAAGGCATACGTGGTGCATTGAACTTGGCCTCATGATGATTCCTCTAAAACGACATTCACTACTGACTAATAATCATGAAGGAATGGACCGTACTTATGTCCCCTGCTGGACATTTTTTTGCTATACAGCAAGGTGGCATTTTAACGAAGCACATGACCGAGTTATTTCAGTAAATTAATCGTGTTCAGGCCCGCAATCAACAGTAAGATGGGTTCTATCCGGGAACCAGGGACAGTTGCTCTTGCCGCTCATCTTTACAATTCATGTCATGCACAAACCGAACTGGAAACTAATCTGTACTCGCTACCGGATATCTGAAAACCGGTGGTATGATCAATGTGCTATGAAAGTTCGAAACAAATGGACTGTAAGAAAAAATAAACATTCCACCGGATCTGTTATCAATAAACGTGAACTATGAGCGATAACAATTGTTGAAGAGCAGCTTCCTCTCCAACCAGTATGAGTAAACAAGGGAAGGCAGCGAACCGAACGGACATGTACACACGACCTCCAGCAGTGCCTTTCCCAAAGATCCCAGTCACTGCCCAGAAAACAATATTTCATCGGCAAGTTGACTCAAAAATGCTCGTGAATTGTTCAGTAATAGCATAAGTAGGAACATACCGGATTTGAACCGTGAAAAAAAAACTATTTAAGCATATTAAACTCTAGATTTATTACTTCGCAACAGTTTCATTTTTGAAGCGTGGCCCACGCAACGTACTTGAAGATAAGGGAATAAACCGAGATAAAGAGGGTAAATTGTTGCAAACTATGAGCGATAGTAATCTCATTTGAATCGAAGGGAGCACGCATGAACGGAGAGTCATTTTTAGAACCATAAGGTGATTCTACCAAAGTATGATTCTAAAAATGAACTCCGTCCATGGAGGCTCTATTCGATGCGCATTAGATCACAGCTGTAAAGCAAATATGGAGTGCTCAGGTATAAGGATGGTGATGAAGATGATGAGCGGCAACAACCGCGAAACCCGTCGTGTGATTCCGGGGAAATTTTGTCCCGTCATCCAGATGCAGCGCCACACTACTCATTTCGAATATATGCAATAGTTTCCAAAAATCAAGTTCTTCTAAAATTGCAGTATCAAAACTCCAATATTCCCTTGCTAGTCACGTTTCTATCGCTTTCCATTGAACATACACGTACGTGCGATACAGTACAGGAATTTTATGATGGGCCCTATCGATCAGCTGGCTTTGGCGGTCACTGCAACATGCCGAAACAAAGTTGGATAAAAATAGGCAAATGGAAATTTGGCCTAGAGTGACAAAAACATTCTTGGGACGAACAAACCAATTCAGAGGAAATATCCCAGATCACGCGTGAAGTGATTTAGAACTAAGCGGAAACCTAGTCCTGATCATTCTTGGGAATGCTTCAAAGTACAATTGTAGTATAAATATTCCGAAAGAAACCGCTTAGCGAGGAAGCTGCCGTCTGTTTTGTATTCGCCGAACCGTTTATTTGTGGCAATATAGTGAAAATCCACTACCATACCGACAGCATCACAATTTAGTGTTACCTTGTGAATTTATTGGCTTGTTTTCATAAACTGGGACTCTCTCCTTAAAGCACTTATGTGCACAAGGCGTAGATGTGGGGTGGGTGGGGGGTTATAGTGTTGTTGGTATGCAACGGTTCATCGGTTTCAGGGCCTGCCTACGCTCATACGCATTGCCATGTGCCATAAATTCTAACCGAGATAATTGGATAGGCGTATGTTGCCCTCCATCTCAGTGACCAGTAAAGCCGCTTTAGGGTGTTGCCACACACACACACACACACACACACACACACACACTCACAGAAGATCAAGTGCGGCCTAAATGAAAATGGCATCGAAAAAGTCGATAAGGGCAACTACCTGGATCATGGTGACAAAACAACGCCGATTTTTCTGGTTATTTGAGCTAACTCGAAACTGGATGTTTGAAAGAAAACAACCAATGAATAATTAATTTCTTGTATCATGCGATTTTTTTATTACCATTGAAAGCCTAAGCTATCGGTTTTGAGAATCATGAAGCATAGCCGAATTACACAGCGGACATAGTTTATGAGTTGGTTTGAGTGTTCAAATTATTAGAAAATCCACAGGCACACATGAAGAGCAAGATTCATGCCGTTTCTGCACGCATTTTTCACGCAAAGGTTTCGCTGTGCATACACACACACACACACACACACACACACACACACACACACACACACACACACACACACACGGAGAACGTTGTACAAGGTTTTGAGGGCGTCATTTGCTTCAGTTTGAGTGCCAATGCTCCTCAACGGTTGAACTGTGACAGTTTCGACTGAAATTATTCATTCCCACTAGTCAGTTTGTGTGGTATATCAAAAAGCGATTGCATACTGTTGACAAAATCCATCGGACGCGTGCCACATATGCAATCGGTTTACAGCGGATGGTTTATTTAACTCTATTTGTTGTACAGTTTTCCGATGCTTTCCACTCTTAAGACAAAGATTAAAAAAGGGCTTTCACATTTGGTTGATTCCAGTACGTAAATCTTCGCACTTCCGAATTACACAACCACCTCCTTCTAAACCAAATATCAATGCTCGTGGATACCATAGTAGTCAATGCTGGGATACGTTAGCGTTTGCCCAAATGAAATTATTGATTACAGATTCTAGAAATTCTCGTGTGCCAGGAGTCTTACTCGTGCAAAATTGGCGTGCTCGTTTACATAGGGCTCCTACTAACGTTGTCCTTCTCTCTTTGAGGCTTTACCCCGTATTTCGGTCCCTATGAAAATGATCCATTGGTGATCTGTGCATCTAACTACCTCAACTATCCACTTCAACTGTTCCGACACAGCCATGTGATATTTGCACAGAATATATTTTAGTGCGTGATTGGAAAATTCAAGAAGTTTAAAATAGAAATAGTATTGATTTCTACTTGTCCAGAGCATGGACGCATACCAAGACCGAGAATAAACTGCTCTAGGAATGTAGCCCTCTGAGAGAAAGGAGCTCTGCGAGCGACAAGAACTAACTTATAATCCACGGATCTACATACTTTTTCAATCGTATTTCTATGCTCCCTCGCTCTTTCCTAATAACATGTGTATATTACCGTGTCCTATGCGAACCGATTTAGAACAGAATTGGGGGGGGTTATTTGTCTGTCATCTGTTAGGCAGCTTAAATCACCTTGAATTCGGTCAATTGTGACAGAACTAAATACGTCCCGTGAGAACTATCAAAGCAGCATCGATCGGTCCATCGCATTTGGAATTGCATCCATGCTTCGAGACTGTTATGTCCCCGTGTACCTCGTGACTAAACCGGTCGCCTGGCCACGTTGTCTTAGGTTTGGGACTCCGGTCGGAAAATGTTTTCCCCTTGATCTTGCGTGTACTTGTGCGCGAAAGATAGCACCCACGTGGGCATATGAAGCGTAAACGCACATATTCGCGGTAACTGACTTGCCAAACTGTCAGCATCTGGGATGATGTGAAACGACTGTAGGCTTGTCGCTGCCTTAGATTGTGTGCATTTGTGTGTTCGTGTTGTTAACACATGCTGAACACACGTACATCTGCGGTGGTTAGCGCATTCGCATTTGTGTCTACGTGCCGAACGGAGTGAGGTGGCAAGCAAACCAATCGACCGGTGATGGCTGGTCCGTCGGATCCATAGTCGTCTCTACCCAAGCCAGTTCGTTTACAAGGCCGTCCAGCATCGATTGAAGCGAGTTATGGACAGTGTTTTCGGACCTATGGGACAAAAATCGAATTTGTTTTCATCTGGGCAACACGTAGGTGCTATCCACGCACACCAGGAAGTGAAGAAGTCGCACGGACACACATATGTAGACATACATGCAAACATACCTACAGATGCACACACAACACAGCGGCAGCAAACTGCATTTTGGCTCCCGATTTTCTTTCTTTGGGTAATTAAGCCAAGAAAGACAGAATCATTCCGAGGGCACATACAGCTTGGAAATTCCCCAACCCGTGCTTGTAGATCCAATATCCAATATCGTTTATTCTATTTGAGGATACGGTTCAAAACGGCTGACACTTTGTCTTACCCACAGAGCGATCATTTATGTGCACGCAACGGCACGAATGCACGCGATTGGTTGGAGCGTGCACCGAAAATTAGTCTTCCTGCCCGACCCCTTCGCACTAAAACCCGGCACAATAGCCGCCCGAGGAATGCACATGTACACGCATGTATTTGGGCGCACGCTGAGATCGATTCGGTTGCCCTATGAAAAAGGTGACAGTGTGTATACCTGAGGGAAAGCAACGCACATCTCGAGCCCAGTCATTGGTTGAATGCTACTGTCCACTGTCGGACTACCTCCTGCCTCGAACCAAAAGAAGCAGCTTGCTGATGTCAAAAGCCCGGAGGCTAGTAGGTAGCTGTGACACGGACGGACCGGTTCCTGTCAATCCCAGCTGCACACACGGAGAAGGCAAAACCTGCAAAGCGTGACGCGCTCATGTGCGCGTGTTTCTTATAAGGAAGCGAATTTCAAAGTACTTTGATTTCTCGCTTACTTACTCGACCATTTCCCGTACTTCGGTTACCTATTTGGTCATCCTCGATCTTTCGATTGTGATTCAATTTCGCCGGTCAGCAACGGACTATCGTGTGCTCATCGCTTTGCTGATATTTTGTCTCCCTTGTTTTTTCCCATCCTCTGTGAAGCCAAACGGGTTCCACTTGTACCCGCACACGGTGGGCGATAATAACGGGCATAGTTGAGGTGAGTTACTTCTCCTGCCGTACCGCACCTGCGATTGCGCGCAAAGTGTAGTCACGCCATCATCTCTGAGGTAATGCGATCTGCTTGGCACAAGAAAATAGAATGACTAAGTACTCAGTGAAGTGTACCCGTTGAAAAATGGATTCGCGTGATGCTTATGTTTGCATTGTTCACTACTTGTGGTTCAATACTGGAAAGGGTCTAAGATTTCTCAAAATTAGTTTGTCTATATCCTCGTATTTGGGTAAACCAAGTTACCGCATTCCTTGTTTGCTATATTTAGCAGCTTGAGGAATAATTTAGATTTACTTTTCACACTGGAGATCAATCAAAAAGCCGGAAGCTGTCATATATTAAAAAGTGCAAACTGATATGGCCTATCACAGAGTTTTGCCAAACTTGCCTATATTTGAGCGGTACAGTAGGCTAACTATAGCCAACAGTGTTCAAAGCAATTTTTCGTTTAGCATAACTTGAAAAATACATATTGACTATTCCTGAAGATGAATACTTTATTACTGAACAGTATAAATGACCACGAACAGTTGCGTAACTAACGTTTTCAATCTATTCATATTTGCCACATTATAAGGAGACCACGAACATTCCAGATTCCATTTACCTCAATGAATGCAATATATAATGATAGGGGATTGTGAAAACTGTCATGGCCTTATTCCTGATATTATGTAAACGACTACCGTAATCGAAAAAATGTATGCTTTTCTTATGCCACGATTAGGAAATTCATAAGCGTCCAACCATGAATTTGTCTCTAAAAATAAGCCATAATGAAATGTTTTCAACAAACAGTCAGTTGTGTAAGATGACGGCAAAATGAGTGTATCACACGCCTATGAATTGGCTCTACGGCAAACGGTGCACGAATATAGAAACAGATCTAACAGGTTTTAAACCACTCCACCATGAGAGAGGAGCTTTTGATAACGTTACTCTGCTGTCATACGCGTGTGTGAATCGTGTTAGTTCAACCCCAGCTGGAATGCAGTTAGTATGCACGTGTTCTCACGTGTTCAGCCACTCCATGGATCTGCATATTTCGTGTGCAAATGCAAATCAGAAAGTCGTTATTCAAACAGGTTCCGACTCGTGTGTGGAGAAGCGATCGAAAAGCCTTACGCTCCGCAACTTATTTAATCTAGAGAAGTGTTCTTTGAGGTTGAATTCGCGGTTATTTTCCTCTTCGTCAAAATGCACGCACCGAATTAGACTGACTCAATTTGTCATATGCAAGATGGATTAGTACTACGTAACACTTGGTACAAATTAAATCAACATTGTTGAAGGTTTCAGTTCCAGTGATTCCCGGCAACCGATAGATAACCTGGGTGGACCGGTGCTGGTCGAGTGGTCTAGAGCGTGTGCTTACCAAATGGGAGGCCATCACCGGTTACTTTGGCGCCCACGTGAAATGAGGAGATTGTTCAGGTTCCAAAAGAGCTGCAGTTAGTGACAGTTGGTGGTAGGTAGTGATCTACTGCCGTCCAGCTCGTAAACACAGCTGACCTACTGGGACTTTATGTGGTTCTCCAATCCAAGTGGCACAGTTTGGTTGCCGGTGTTCCCGAACAGTGCAGTGGGCCTTTGTGACTATGGGATATACCCCTTCCATTGCACTCACGCTTAAGCAAGCAACAACAAAAAGAAGGATGGACTTCAATCTACTTCCAGTGATTGCATTCGCGAGCGCGTGACTTTGAATGGTCTTTGCATTCGCCCCTTACTTCTCTTGCAGAAGTTTATCGTTGTTTCTGTAACTAC
Organism: Fasciola hepatica; assembly: GCA_948099385.1. Classification (NCBI taxonomy): domain Eukaryota; kingdom Metazoa; phylum Platyhelminthes; class Trematoda; order Plagiorchiida; family Fasciolidae; genus Fasciola; species Fasciola hepatica. The sequence continues at coordinate 1,527,764 of CANUEZ040000060.1, read as the reverse complement.
ACAGACGTGTACTTTGTGCGCAGTTATCAATTGGAACACCATATGTTGCCACCAACTGAAGATAGGTATTTGATAATTTAACATTCTGCACTGATCCTTTCATACTAGATCTGATTTCCCCCGTACAGATTGATCCAGCACTATGTACGATCCATCGTACTCGGACTATCCGGATGCAGACGCCGGGTATGTGGACGAGGATGAGGAAGAGATCCCAATGGCCGAGCGAGAGTTGGCTGAAGATGCTGAGTGGAAACTTATTCAGAAGAACACGTTCACTCGATGGGCCAATGAGCATTTGAGACCGAAAAACTTGATTGTTGACGACCTACAGTATGACTTTGCTGATGGTTTGAAACTGATCGGTCTGGTCGAGGCTCTGTCCGGACAACAGTTCAAGCATGTGAACCGAAAGCCCAGTTTTCGAACGCAAAAACTTGAGAATGTGACAATGGTATTACGGTTTTTGGAGGAAAACGAAGGACTGAGACTAGTGAATATTGGTAAGTGGGGATCGTGGGTACTCTGGGGAAACTACGTTTTCTTTTTCATCAAAACAGATAGGAGACATAAATTGCCAGATGCAAGCATTTCTTTTAATCTTCTCAGTCGCGTACGTAAAACATGCGATTTCGTGTTCAAATGGAGCACAGAGCAAAACAATGGAATAGATAGTGTCGAGCGAAATTAGGAAACCATTCGGTAAACCTGATTGGTTACCGCCACGGCAGGCACACATTGTGGGTCAAAAGTTTCTGTGCACACAGTGGGGGCTTAAGTCTACTTATCAACACAGCCTCACAAAAAGCTAGAAGCTTTGGGTTCCAATTCCATGCAATCACTCGGAACGCTTGACCCGGATCAATCCGGTGACGAAAGGTCACAAGGTGTTTCGCGATCGATGGAAAAATGCTTGCATCTCGCAATTTATGTCTTCTATCTGTTTTGATGAACTGGATCAAGGGGAACCAATGTTTCAAATTTCTCATATGTTTTCTTTGTCGAACGGTAATGCAGATTCCCGACTATGGACAGTACGACGACTAGCGCTGTCGTAATTTCTCCTGTATTAACAAATTGCTGTATCCCGCTGGTCGAATAACCAATTTTATTCTCAGCGCAACACAAAGCAGACGCAGAAATATGCATTTATGTCATTACAAACAGACGGGACACGTAGAAGCATGGGCAACCCATAGGCGTTCCCATGAATATTCCCGATATCCTATTTTGAGTTCACTTGATCTCGGCCTAATGGATTACAAATGGGAAACTTGATTGCAAAGGGAACCAGATGGACCGATAACGTTATCTAACGCTACCGTGATCCGATCGGTTCAACTGTACAAGTTACGTAGCTACCGGAATGATAATAACGGGTACAAGATCTGAACCCTATCGTGGATGGTTAACTATGTAGTGAAGAAGGTTTGCAGATCTATTGGCGTATTCAGGGTTTAAAGCCTTTCATACCCTCCGGGTCGCGTATGTCAGTTTGAAAAAGGCTGATTCTCGTCACTTTGTGGCTTCCCTATGTGTTTCCATTAGTGAGTGTTCATAAAATGAAACACGTGCACTCCAATGACCAGAGGGACGCCGTGTGACCAACGAGGCCATTAACTCCGATGCTTAGCCAAAAATGCAAAACCGTCCGGATCAGTTTTTATACAATTAGACGAGGTAAAAGACAAGATCACCTGGAGACTGGTTATTCAACTGCTAACTCATAGATCGTATCGATATGTTATCAGATCTTCCCATTGCTCAATGCTTGCTTATGACTTGCAATTGTACACTGTTCACCTACTAATCCGTCGAATTTATTTTCTCATTTTTCAGACAGTACCGATATTGTCGATTGTCGCAGCAAACTGATTCTGGGTCTGATTTGGACTTTGATTTTGCACTACTCCATCACCATTCCGTTGTGGGAAGGGGAAGTTGATCACGGAGTACGTTCTGGTCCACCGGATGCGTTGTTAAGCTGGACTTTTTTTGTACGATATTCAAACCAGTCCAAGCTTAAATTTTTTTTAGATACATTGGTCTAAAGTGCCAGACATCTTTCACTTATCTATTGTCGTGTGTCCCGTTCATGAATGTTGTCATAACCTTGAACGTTTTTTTCCTTGACCGTGAAGTGTACGCGATTGAGGAGTGAACTGACCGACTCGTATAATTTTTCCGTTATTAACCTTTTTCCTGGGCAAGGGTCCTCAGTCCAGTCTAGTATTTGTTGTTCAATATTTGAGTGTAAGTGTTGTTGTTATGACAACAATGAATGAAATGTGCCAAGGGCTACTTGCTCTCTCCAGGCTTTTATGACACTACGATAAACACTGCTCGTCTTTTCTCGAAAAAATAGATTACTAAACGGCACTGATTTTTTATTGCCTCATTTGCATTTTACGACCTAGATTTTCTAATGAAATTACAATCCCTTTTGAGTAGGGCATTCAGACTGGAGGATTGTTAAAGCACTCTACAGGCAGAACCACCATAGGCGCGGAGTCGAAAGATGTACGCGGTTGTGTCTCTCTTCGCCACTGATCATCTGTCTCATTCAAGTGTCCGATTATGAAGAGCAGTATTTACGAATCACCGATAGTTTGTAAACTGATACTCAATACTTTTAAAAATTGGTGTTCGTTTGTAAAATGATTTTCGTAATTCTTTGTTTTATCAATATTTCTTAGCACAATTTTTGAATGTCTCGCAAAAAGCGCCCTAAAACCCTATCTAGCGTTTTTCGAAAACATCTCAACCCAATAAGCAATCCCGTATGTGTAAAGTGTCCATTCTTGCACTACTCAGCAATTGTATTTAATAACTTCATATTCAACGGTGTTATTGACCAGGAAGCCATAAAAAGGCAACTTAATCCATCGGATAATTCTGTACTGTCGGATTCCCGTTTTTTCTCTTTTCCGCTTTGTTGAGCTTGCTTCTTACCTCCGCAATTTCCCACTAGCATTCTGTCTTAAAATCCTTTTAGATATAAGGCGTTTCTTCATCCCAATCCACCATTCTCCATCATACGGGCACGAATAAGCTTGAACATCACAGCCGTATTTGGGATGGGGCTTCCCCTATCATATTTTTCCCCAATCGATAACATTCGACTAACAACCAGCCCAGCCTCAGTTTCAAAAAGAAAGCCCTCTGGGGAGTATTTGACGCAATTTTTCAATGTATCGCAATTGTCGCAGAATTGATACTCACTAAATGATTTGCATAAATGTTATCTCTATGTTCTTCCACTTTGAATCCCGTTCACAAAGACGGAACTATCCGCCTCTGGTATCCATAGAAACTCATCATCCAAACCGTCCGTTTTTTTTGGAACACTGAAAACCTCCACTTTTCTATTTCTTAATTGTCTTTCTTATTTTCGAGTACACGGCCACTGAACTATTCGCTTATCGCAAGGTTCCTGTAACCTCTGGCACAAACACAATAGGTTTAGTGAGCCATTGCCTTTACTACTTATTATTGTAATACAAAATTTAGCACTGATCTCAGTGCTTTTTCGGTTCATTACATCTTGGCAACTATCACAACAATTGTTACACTATGCACATTTATGGGCAACTTCCTCATGTGGTTTTCGAGATCATGGTTTTATATACCACGCTCGAGGCTATATCTTTATCTAATTGCTTCAACCCGCTTACAGATGAAAACATAAAAATCTATGGTCGTATTAATATCAGAAACATTTCTGCATAGACTGAACACATTTGCTAAGTCATTTCCATGATATCAGAATCTCCTAGTTCAAACAACCCGTTACTCATGGTCCTCATTCGGTTATCACTAGGACGAGTTAATCTAGGTGCTGTAGACTTCACCCAGTACTGGAACGTGTGAACCGATTCCATTTATAACATGTGTCGTCGTTTACTATCAAAACGCGAAAAATGTTTACAATAACCGAGTTGTACTACACTCATCGCTAATATGCTACGAATTTTGTTTTTGCACTTTTATTACAACTATCTAGATAAAAAAGAAAGTTTACCGTTTATCAGCAACACCTCCAACAAGACAGCGATTACATCAACGAGATTATTTTGAGAATCCCAAAGTATATGTGTCTGACAGGACTTCAGTCAAGGAACGGGAATATGCACTCTCTAAGCCTTGCTTCGGGAACAGACCGTGTAACCCCGTGGAGATGGTAAAACCATAACCCAAGTCATCATTGTTTGTTTGCGAGTGTCTTTGCGTTTCTATTTATACAGGAGGTGGTGAACAAAACACGTTGTACTAACCTCAACTATGGTGATGCACAAGACGCACTGTGAAACCCGTTGTTCCTAAGCACTGCACCGCTGTCATTTGCTATTTTGTGGGAGACTTTCGTACAACTAATTTCTTTATCCTGTTAATTTTGCAGCAAGGTCAAGGTCCCACACCGAAACAGCGACTACTTTCGTGGTTGAACAACAAACTCGTCGATAGACCGGTGAAAAACTTCACCAGTGATTGGAATGATGGCACGGCTATCGGCGCCCTAGTCGACGCTTGCGCTCCTGGTCTGTGCCCGGACTGGCGACAGTGGGAACCGAAACAGAATTTGCGCAACGCGCGCGAAGCAATGAATGCGGCCGAGCAGTGGCTCGATGTGCCACAACTTATCCGACCTGAGGAGATGATCAATCCCCGTGTGGATGAAAAAGCCATGATGACCTATCTGAGCCAGTTTCCGAGCGCAAAACTGAAGGAAGGAGCCCCACTTCGACCCAAATCTACTCCGGAAATGGTTCGAGCTTACGGTCCCGGTAAGTTCTTTCACGCATAAATGGTAGGCCGACACTGAAGCTAATAAAAATCCGGGAGAGTTAAGAAATCTTGGGCGATTTTCGTCAGTCGGTTCACGTTTTCGGAATGAGCTGTGTATCATTAATTTCGTGGTGTTTCTCTACCATTGTTTCACCACTTAACACAGTATATGATCAAATGTTTTGGATGATAACAGAGACGAGCTGCGTTCTAAAATGTAGTGTTCGCAACACAGGGACTCACTTGATATCCGTAGTCGGATTTTCGTAAAGGAACTTTATTATAGGCCTCAATGAAAACGTATTGTGGGACTATTTTTTGTCGGCGTGATGTGCAAAACGATAAAACGTGGGCACAAAATCTTGGTCATCCAGGTTTAAACGATATGGTATACTTTTAAATAAATAGTTACCAAACGATAGCTCTACATTTGTGATTTACGATGCTGTACGAATGTTATACTATTTCACAAATATAAAAAAATCGTATCGGATCCTCCGTGAAAGATTTTCTGTGTAGTCTTCTGTGAATATGACTCAAAACGGCATGTTAAAAAGCTATATGCTGGTTTAACTTCGTTCCCGTTAGATACTTATTGAGTTATTAGTGTTGCACACGCAAGAAACGATTTCGCTCCGAATATTGGTCGTTAGTTAGTCAAAAAGACTAGAACATTCAACACAAAAGTAAATCACTCATGGGTGGTCTGAACTGCCGTATAATAAATAATTATCAGAAGAAAACAACAATAGTAGAGCACTTCGCACAGATATTATAACAAACTCCCGACGGCCGAAACACTTGCCAGTTTGTTCATGAGTCTCTAGCACTGGGTTCACCTGGGTTCATCCGCAGCCAACCGGATGACTTGGTCTAAACTTAACCTGTTATCAAACTGCTGACTACGGCGAACCTATCAGCATCACGCCCTACCAGTGAAGAGTGATTTTATTGGTTAACGACAAATGCACCAATCAGACTGCATTGTTGTCGATGAACCTGTTCCGATAATCATTTGAGCAGGACTCATCAAGAATGTCCGGACATATTGTCCAAACGGAATTGTTGTTGCTAAGTTGTCTCAATCAACTTTTCGGATACGTACATGGCGTGTAGAGTTCATTGCTCACGGGACTTATACTGACCCCGGAACCGCTTTTGCATGCAGTTGGAGTTTCAGTAGAGACTGTCAATGACCACGAGTGGATTTCAATACCTTATTGAAGTTGATGTGAATCACACTTTGTTGGCCGCCGCTTTCCTATCACAAACTGATGCTGAAACGCATTCGTCTCGGACCGCACAGAAGTCTGCACAACCGCAAGGGTTGGATGTACGACACGGGCTTGGTGTACTGTATGCTTTGAATAGACAACGTCTATCTTGTTATTTGTTCTTTTTCGGCCCAAAACGAATGCAAAAAACAAAATCTCCAAGTAAACTTTCACCAACAACAGCAGCTAGAACAGCAGTGGGAGCAAAAGTGACAGCAACAAAAACAACAACAACAACCAGTACACAGAGTAAAACGACACAGAAAGTTGCAGGCAAAGTCACTTCACCGGTGGCCAACAAAAAGCCAGAAAAAGGTAAGGGGACATTTGTGTGTGCGTGTGTGTGTTTTAGTGATCGGAACCAAACGAACATCTGCTTTCGAGGAGTTGGTGACTATTTAATCCTTACTTGAACAGTAATAACGTGAAGTTAAGGCAGACAGCTAGAATGACACTGTGCAAAACCCCATTTCCTAACAAACCTGCAAGTATATATGCGAATTTAAGAGAAGGAAATGAAAATTGAAGGTTTCAAATCACATGATCATTACGGCGAATAGGCCCACGTATGTGAGACTGGAAGGAAATGTTTTGGTGTTGCGTTTTTCACTGTGAGCTATACAAAAAGTGGGGAAATACCAGTTTGTAGTACGGCAGGGCTGTGAGCAGTGTGAGACTGTACTACTGCTACATGTGAAATTTCCCCCGGCCTTTCAGGCCCTAAAGTACGCGCATACAGCAACGTTTTGTCAAAAAGTGTTTGAAACCTACTTTTAGCTGTCGGAAGCTTTCAATCTATATGGATTTTTTAAACACACTATCATTTATCAAAAACATGTTTCACAACTGTTGTAAAAACTCTATCATTTGTTCACTCTCGCTAAGACTACTTGTCAATAAGAATAGTCCGAACAATTTCACAGCCAATAAAAGTCACCAGACTCATTCGCCTCAAACTAATTTGCTCGCTTGTAAACTTGTTTGCCGGAATCAAATTCACATTTGATTGGTAATGAAAACCGTTTTGATAGATTTTCCTACCAAAATTACAGTCTTCAAGTAATTATGCACTCCGTGCGATTAAAGGAATATCAGCTTCGATCATTTCTATCTTAAACGTGTTCCCACAGGTCTTGAGCGGCACGGAAATACTGTCGGCAATCCGGCCCGATTCACAATTGACACTTTCAGCGCTGGTCGAGGAGGTGTCGAGGTGATTGTGCTAAACCCCAAGGGACAAAGAGAACCAGTGAGCCAATTGGTTTGCATGCATTTCAATGATGAATTATTTGAGTGCAAGAGTATTCACGTTTCACGGAACTTTCTAGGATAAAATTAAGATTGTTCTCAACAAAAATTTGCTTATATAAAGGATAGTCAATTTTCGAACAAACGAAGAATAAACTCACTTGCCTTTGCACGCACAATAAAATTTGTCTATGGAAAACATGTGTCCTAGTAAGCTAATTTTAATTCCGCACGTCGTGACTGCCGACCTTGGCAGTTCGAAATTCAGCACTGAATTTGTACGACAACTGACCAACACCCTGTTACTTGAAGATCAGCAGTCCATAAAATCATGAGTACGTTTTGGTGGCAAGATATTCTCGGTGTCGATGGTCGTTCAGTTGCATAAAAACGTTTACAATTGCCCTCATTGTAAAAAATGAGTACGTTGTTATCCAAATCTTTCCGGTCAACGAGTTGTGGAATACGAACTGATGGAGTGAACGTAAAATCAAAGAGAATGGACGCTTCTGGAAAATGTAATCATTTGTGAACATATTAAGAATAATGTTTTGATTGTAAAGCGTTCTACACATGAATACCACTTAGCGCTGTTGCCATGTGCTTGTAGTTAGAATAACCTTTTATGAAGTGGTTCTTCTTTGTAAGCCCATATTTAAGCGTCTTTTTGATCCTCTCGGAATATTAGATTTCGTGTCTGAGACCAATTTACGACAGAAATTGTGAGGAAAATCGTTCCGGACATTCTTTGCATTATTTTAAAGATAAGTCTCATCCTAACGATCCTATATGAATCTGCAACGCATAACGGTGGGGTATTTTTATCAGGAAGAGGCATGAAATATGTTAGAACAGGTGGTTTAAGTTACACTGCCAGATGCTCCAATCGTTTAGTGATATGGCTACTTTGTCATTATGATGCGTATTTTTTTTCTTGCAAATATCAGGACCCAAAAATAAACTATATTACGCTGTGTGATGCGGTGCAAGCGAATAGTCCACTGAACATAGGAAGTCAAATTAGGCTTTCCCATAAAAGGCCAATAAAATAGCACAAATTTTCAGAAACGGAGCATGAAAAAATGATTCATCATTCCCTTCGGACAACATCCACTATGAATTTATTCATCTTTCTATTACTTGAAGGAAACAAATTGGCAGGATATTTCTAAAGCACAGTTTAGAAATCGGACATGAAGTTCCCAACACAAACCAATACGAACCTGAAGTATACTCCAGACCTTAGGATGAGTTGTTCGCGGTATTTCGCCACAATATTCACTAGGCTCCTTATTGCTCAACTTTGTGTTCAGGTCACAAACATTTCCTCGTCATCATTCGGAGTAATTTTTGGTGGGGTATATTCGAGTTATGTAGGGATTTTCCTTTTTGGCCTGCTCTGCACATGCAACGAATAGTGGTGGAGATGTTTGTCCTCAGGATGCTAGTTATTGTTTCCCGTTAATATTAATGGTTCAATTTCAGTGTGACATACTCAGCAACAATGATCGCCAACAAACGTACTCGTGTGCCTACGTGCCGACACAAGAGGGTGAATACCGTGTAATTATCAAATTCGCTACGAAAGAGATCCTCAACTCTCCCTTCAAAGTCATGGTTGAGGGGGCTCAGGGCGATGCGAGCAAAGCGTCCGCTTCCGGACCGGGCATTGAACCACAAGGAAACCAGGCCGGACGAAGAACTTTCTTCAATATTTTCACTGCCGGTAAGATCGGGAGATTTTCTGTGGTGTTAGATAAGGTATTGTCTCAATAGTTTTTAATATTTGTGTTGGTTGTAGCTCAGGTTGTTCTGATCTCTGAGCTTGGCGTTTAGATCGCAAACGTTTCATCGCCAGTCGAGGTGACATCATCAGTGCATGTGCGCTGTTGGTAGTGATCTCTTATATTTATAGGTTTGTCACTAGTCCTGACCTTGAGCTCCGTAGACGTGCCCAAGGCGCGACGTTTGTTTTACGGCTTCGCCTCGAAGAACTTGACCTTTGACCTTTGACCTTTGACGGTTGACGCCCCGCTCGGTGAGCTTGAATTCTTTTCGCTTTGTCCTGTTGTTTCCATTTTTTGATATTTGAATTCTCGGCGAGTCAGTTCCGAAGATGTGTGAGTGTAAAAACTCAGATTCAATAATACGGGTTGAGTGATTTTGGTCTACTAATTCCGCTTCTGACATTCTTGATTAGTTCAACTGTCTTCTCTTCATCCGACTGTACACGTGATCCAATTCAATATGTCTATTGATTGAGTTGTTTGAAGAGTACCAGACTTCCAAAAACTCCCTTGCGTGCCTTGTGGTTGCTTGTTCATTAATTTTACCGTCGTCCAGATTGAACTTGTGTCCTTCTTGATCCTCGTGGACGGATATGAGAGAGAATGGGTCATGTTTCTTTGTGGCCAGTTTATGCTCGTGCATTCGAGTGGCAAGTTTTCTCCCCGTTTGACCGATGTAGCATTTGCAGCAGTCTATACACTTGACTTTGTATATAACGTTTCTTCTTTCTTCGGTTTTGAGTTGTTCTTTCGGTTTTGATACGAGTTTTCTCATGGTTTTGGTTGGTCTGTGAGCAACTGTTATGTCTTGAGATTGAAGCAATCTTGCAGTTGTTTCAGAGACGTTTTTGATGTATGGTAGTGTGATCCTTTTGTTTGGTTGTGTTCTTCGGTTTATTTTCCTATTCATCCTATACACGGTTCTTCTTATGAAGTTTCTTGGATACCCGTTTCGCGTTCTCAGTTCAATTGTGCTGCAGTGAGTTTTAGCTCACGTGAACAGGGTCCGAATGCATGACCTTTTATGGTGATTTGGGTGATTGCTGTGAAAGTTTAATACTTCATCCGTGTGTGTTAGTTTCCGATACACCGATGTCTCCAGTGTGCCGTTGGCATTTATTTTCACGAGCACGTCCAAAAATGCCAATTTTCCATTGTTCTCTGATTCCATGGTGAACTTAATGTCGTTGAAGATGTTATTAATTGTCTTTGTGTGTTTTCAATATCCGAGCGTTTTATGATGACGAAAGTGTCATCCACATATCTGACCCAAAGTTTCGGCCGGATCCTTGGTAGTGCAATGTTTTCCAGGGCCTGCATTACAACTTCAGCGAGAAATCTGGATAGTGGTGAACCCATTGGTGTTCCTTTGATTTGTTCATACACGTCACCATCAAATTTGAAAGGTATTGTTGTTAAGCAATATCCAATTGTATGATGAATGTGGCACTAATCAGCCCTTTTCACCGACTACTGGTGTTTGTCAGTTTTTGAACTGTGCTTCGTGAATTCGAAGATATGATTTACCCCATCTAGTATGAGCAAAGAACGAAATCCGAAAATCACGAACCGTTTGATTTTCATAATGTGAATTGTCTTGTCGAATTCTCCTACCACGGGTGAATTCATGTTCAGACATTGTTGAATCTTACGTACCTGACCCCCAATCTTCTATCCCATGTTCTCATCACGAATGCTCCTAACAAGTCAGAGAATGAATATACCTACGCGTAGACAGAAGTCGATTCAAAATCAAGCACAATTTATCTGTTGTGCAAACCCGGCAGGCTGAAGGTTACACGTTATTTCCTGAATTTTTTGAACCAAAGAAACTATATGAGCTAATGTTTGATTAGATGCTGAAGCGCGCCAATACTAGAACGTGATTTGGCGAGCTACCTAGACAACTTTGAATACATGTGCATTGTCAGCAGCCCAAGCTGAGAGCCATTGTTTTCAGGGTGATTATCAGGACACCATAAGATACTTCTACACTAAAAAAACTAGGACCGTGACCCCGTATGCATTCTGAAAGAAGCACCATGAACCAACAACAACCACTGGATAGAAATAAAATAATACGCATTTTCCAAAAAAGCAAAAACTTGTTTCAGTCCCAAACATTTACATATACACATGATGGTTCATTGTAGCCATGTTCCCCGCAGATAGTAAGTGAAGACATTCTCACAGTTCCGATCGTCATTTTTCTGTCTGTCTGCCTGTCTGTCTGTTGTTCTCTGTCGCATTCGGTATGCACGTACTTGCAGTTCCGCTGAGTCAATGTCATTGGTAGTTGGTGTTGTAAGTTCCGTCATAGATAGAAATTTATATCGTCACATTTACGTCAGATATGGTTACCATAATGTACAACACATTATATCTGACTCGCACATGACCATGACTGATCAGCACAAAGTAGAACCAATAAAACACGAAAGTATATTGGTCAAAGATGACATCATCACCAAAATCTTCTTCAGCATCTAGCATGCGAGGTAAATGCTCAGAATAAACAATGGTACATTTTATTGCAAATAATTATGAAACTTGTATGGAGGAAGGACTATAATAACTTGCTAAGAACTGGTACCACGTGTTCGTATCACATTTTACTCCTCAATTACTGAATTATCTTCTGTATCACGTATACCAGAACACCTCTTACTCGTGCTTGTCCGTGTCCCTCTAGTGTTTTTTTTCACACTGACAACACTTAGAACTATCATTTTTTTAGCTAAACAGTACGCACCCTCGCACGTACTCACTTGTTAGGAAATAGTGGCAAATACTGATTTCTGCAGCATTCATTACTTTGTCCCATCAATTGCTGTTTTATTGTTTTCTGGGAGCCATTGTTCTGCTGGTTATCATTTTGCTATCTACGTTCAATAAATCGGTGTGAGGTGCTTTAGCATTGGGTTCCTCAAGTGCACAAAAAATCAATCGAATCCCGCAGTTACAATGATTCCTGTTGTCTCTTTCATCCGACGGGTAAATTTGTTAAAGGAAATATTATCAAATGCTGAAAATTTATCCTATATTCCGTTCCCAGCTGCCGGTCCGGGTAATGTGGACTGCGTCATTCTGGATCCTCATGGAGGTCGTGATTCAATTAAGCCAGTGATTACTAAGCAAGGTGAAGACAATTATCTGGTTGAGTACACACCAAAAGACGAGGGTTTACATTCGGTAAATGTGTTCTTTGCTGGGCAACAAATTCCAAAATCTCCGTTCGGTGTTATGGTGGGTCCAAGTAAGTTCATCTGTAGAACCGGAACCACTGTTTGTCTTTTACCAGATCCTTCCCTAAGCAGACCTTTTCTTTTACTGACCTTCGGTTGAAAATATATATCTAAGATTTAGTTGACCGTAAGACATTTTTTGTCTATCTTATCAAAACAATATAAGCGCTAAATCTCACTTTCCTACCTTCAAAAGGTAATCGTGTATAAAACCTAATCTCTTGGTAATCTGTCTTTTGATACATTTATTTTCACTTCTATTGATCAAAATAGCAAAACCAGGTGTTTGAATTTTATCTCCGATCGTTTAGATGTAAACCCTGATAACTCATCAGGTCACACGGAACAACCGTAGTCATGTTTTGATAGAGCTTCGTGGAATTCCCATTAAATCCGGTAGGACAAGGGGAAAATCAATGAAGCCTCCACCACGAAACAGGCTAGCAGGTAGTGCGCGTAGTCAGATTGAACGTTCAGTCACTTTTCTGACACTTTTGTCCGGTAGTGAAATGTTGGATTTCCTACGTGGACTTCGAAATATGCAAGATTTCTTCATTAGCTGGATGAAGTTAGTTTTGCACAAAAATACTTGAACTTTTCATCCGATCGGGTCTTGGTAATGCATTTATTCTTCATTATTTTTTCGTTGAGAGAAAAGGTTTATTGGTACAATGCACTGTCAGTAAGAAGTTCACTGTTGAATCAAACTGTTCCACCCTACATTGCTCGGAATGGGTGACTGGATTTCATCACTGATTTCGTTCTACAACTTCAGATGGGGACGACCAATATGGTGAGGATAACAAGCCCAGACAGATGGGAATCGAAAAAGCTATTGTGACCGGACTGAGACAAATTCAACTGTATTGAATACGGAACAGGTCACCTCACATAGTTCGCGTGAACCTTGACATGATAACTGCAGACATTGTTGATAAAGCAGACCATTATAGTTAAGTCATCCTTTCTGCTATGTCCGGTAATGGTCACGTGATATAAGCTTGTATTACCCCGGAGGTAAGGAGCTCGAAACTCGCCACCGCGGGTCATTGTAGTGGTGGTGGTAGACAGCAATCCGCCATCGCTCGGCTTGTTACCCCGCATAGCCTATTGGGAACATGTGTGGTTTACCAGTCCAAATCTTACGGTCAAAGCTGATGGTTATCCCCGCCAGTGCAGTGCATCGTTGAGGCACTTGCACAATCAAGGAGGCAGTACAAAATCCATTAGGCCACGTTCATCTTGAAGCTCACATTTCTGATACTGCCTTCATGATCGTCATAAATTGACAACCCAAAAACGGACTGGGAAAAACAATTCCAATCTCTGTTCTCCCGTGAGACTTCTGCCTTATCGGTTTTCACGTTCGTTACGACTCGTTTATGAACTCCAAGGGCGAAAATGTGTCAATATCCGGTGGAAATCACGTTCAGCTCAATATTTTAATTCACTAACAGTACTTTGGTAACTACAGTTCTGGTTTTGACGTAATTCATCAATAAGTTTGACCAAATGTATAATGATCTTCTGCCTTGAGCTTATTTTTCAAAATGAAAATAGTGATCCCTAGATGTACTAATGCGATACAAAATGAACTACTATAAGTATCTGCCTGTGGCTGTCAAACCTTAATCCCACTTGTTTCAACTGATCCGAGAACTGTCAGAGGCAGTGGACGACGCAGTTTAGGGAAAAGATATCCTCCGAGATGGATGATTAGTTTGCCCATAAAAAATCCGATTGTATTCTAGGAGCACCAAGAAGACCTCTGGTTTCAGCGCAACAACTACCAGTATCGGGTATGTTCATTGTGCGGCCTGGTGCGTAACTGACATCTTCCTACTCACCGAAACCGCATTCGCTATTGCACACAGTAAAGAACTGTCTGTTGCATTTCCAAGAGAGCATTTGCCTTTCAGATTGCAAAACATTTCCCAATCATCGCTACGGCATCCCTGATTTCCGGCTTCTGGACAGTGCAGCCCGATTTGCAGCTAACATTTGTCATTTTCCTCCCAGATTTGTTATCTGTTCGATGATGATGTTGTTGATAATGTTAACAGTAAACAGGACAGCCATTTTTCAGCGCTCAGTGCGTAGGACGATTTTTCTTTTGTTTCGGTGAATTACTGGTGTGGATGGCTTTAACAATAAATTTCGGTGTTATTGGTCGATCAGCGATTGCGACTCAGTTCAGCCTTGATGCCTAATCGCTACACAATTGGAATGTTCCAATTTGAACCAACATTTCATGCGGCTCGTTTTCTGAAACCTGCTAGTTCGAACCATGTGGATTGCAATCATATACATTGTCTATCTCCCTCTCTCCGTCCCTCTGAATATCTGATTATGTGATTGATCTGACCCCGGCGCCCCACCCCCACCCCCCACCCCCTCCCCGCCACCGTCACACACCCCGATTTCTGTTCTGATCAACTATCACACACATTCTCACTCCGATTATTAGAACCCAGTGCTCCGCTGCTCATGCAACCACCCACTCCGCTTATGACTGGTTCCGAAGGTGGGTAAAATGCAACCCACACTGCGCATTCAGACTGACTAAAAATAAGGCCCTGCGATCGAATGAAATAGCCAGTCATTGCATGTCCGTTTCTTTTTTTTGTGTCATAACTAATTCAGGCATGTTCGTGTCGAATGTTTACGGTGCATGGCGATGAGAAAAACGTTCCCTTTGTTCTTCTGTGCACATGGGCGGCACCTTATTCGCGGTCACTGACAACATTCAAACAATTGGCAGTTCTGTCTCGTCCTGCGTGAGGTTGATTTGCAAGTCAACCCCTTTGTTGTAACCATAGTTGGAGTTGAGCTCGGTCAAGAGGCGGATGTTGTACGCTCAGATTAGTGAGAACAAAATAGCAAGGCGTGTTCTGTGAAATTTTTCGTACATTTGAAACAGGCTCAGATTATTGTTAGTTTGGGAGAGCAGTGGTCCACCCTGCATGACAGTTGCGTAACACCAGGAACAACGTTATGCCCACAGGCGGCATTCAAATGACACGATTAGTAGGACTTCTGGCCGTGATCTAGCCTTGATGCCATTACAGTACGAGAACAAGTTGTTTCGTCTAGTTTATATCAATGGTCGATTGTAGACTGGTTCTCAGACTACAAAAATACACGTTCGTTTGCCAAACAAACAAAATTGTGAGCGGAAGAAAACAGACACACATTCACAATAACCGGTAGCAATCGACTGTGACAAGGAAATCCTGCAACTGGGTTGTAAGTTTACCGTGGCGGACGCCATGTGCCAGTTTAAAGAGGCCAAGTAAGCCGTATGGTCTGTTTGCCAAATCTTCGAAGCCTCCATCCCTACATTAGATTAGTGGAGTGCACGCGGTAAAACAGCGTGGGTTGCTAAAAGACAACCCCGCCCGACAACATACACAGTGTGGTTGTGTGTCTGCCGGCATTTGGAAGCGTAATGTTGGAGTGCAGTCAGATAAGCATCTCCGGGCTCAAGTAGATTCAGGCCACATTGATATTGAGGTCCGCCAAATTACCGTCGAGATTCTTCAGAAAACGTCGTACTACAACAATTTAATACTGAGTACCTTGTGAATTAGTCTGGAAGTATGATTCAAGCAAGATACTGAAGTAAAGCTCACCTTTAGCCACGAATAAGTGAAATAGTTCAGATGTAAGGATTCATCGTGCACCGTGCGATCCGAAACCATATAGGTAGTACACTTGGAGATTGTCGTACCGCAGATTTATTTTTGATCAAGACGTGTTACTGTAATTTATGCGATTAACTAATATCATTCATGTACGTAATATCCAAAGCCCTTAGGGCGGCTTCGCAGTTTGGCTCTTAGATAACATGCTAGACGTTATCCCTATGCATTGGTTCAAAACCAACATCTGTTGCCGCTTGGATCATCTCAGCGTTTGATCAAATTTTATAAACTGTAACTATTTCTTTTCCGACACAAATGTGAATCTAGAAGCCTAAAACACTGCTCTATACAAAGAGTCTGGGATCATTTAGTTGTATCTTCACAAAGAGGTTCAGGACTATGCATGATAATCTCATATGTACTTGAGTACTGTGAGAGGATGCCCGTTACTGAAGAGTCCATAATACACTCACAACTGTGATTCACTGGTAATTCTTTGTTGTTCGGTCGCAGCTAACCGCGAGAAAGACGATATTGTAGTCCCTGGTCGAGTTAATGCCGGTTACTAATGTGTAGATGGTCGAATAAGTCGGTGGGTGGTGTTGACGATCCTGGATGAATTGTGCAAACCATTGTTCCAGGCTTATCTGTTCAGCATGTTAGAATCTAAGCTTCATAAATAAATGAGCCATTAGGAAGAACTGTAATTATTATACATCACTGGAAGTTTGAATATCAACAAATCAACTAATAATTCGGGCAGACTTTGTTCAACATTTCAATCAGAGTATATTCTGACAGAGGACTTTCTACTTCTGGCACGTGTGTAGACCAGTTCGGTTTAGGCTTTGTTCAACCACAATCCATTCGGGTAGAGTCTTCATTGGTCCTGTTCAAGTCGAAATAATAAAACTTAACCTGATGCACTTGCATGCATTGCAATTGCTTAAGTTAGATTTAGTATCTGAACATGTAAATGGTGGCAAAAAGTTGACATGAAAACCTTTCTGTCATGCACAGAGCGGCCAGAAGTAAGGACAGATGTATATCGACTTTGAAAACTTGCATTGTTTCCAAAGCGGATGACCTGCCAGCTTCGAAGATCTGTGCATCTATTTTGTTTCCACTGGTCATTCATTGGTTCCGTGCTTTTGTTTTACAACGGATGATCTTCACTGGGCAAAAATTGGTTGGCAGAAGCGTTCAGTACTTACCGCTTTGCATCACCCGGCCTGTCACAGTCGACCCGCCTGATCGACTAACTGTCTCTGTGGAACTACTTGCCTTTATGTCATCCTCCACCACCTACGTGCCATGAATTACCTTTATTCAGCTGGCATGTCCGACTTCGTTCCCATCGTGTCCGAACTCATCTGTCACCTTGTCTGCTTCCGTGTCCAATACTGTAAAAATGAGCGTCTGTCCCTATTTCAGAACCGATTCAGGCCATGCAGGCTCCTCGAAAAATGTCTGCCCCAAGAAGACCAGGTTAGCGGTTTTTTGTATGATGGCAACTAGTTCAATCGAATTCCTCGGTTAGAATGAGACCAATCCCATCAGCATGTGTACACCCATTTTTTAACCTTGATCTATAGTGGGTTTCTATGTGCCGTGTAAACGTTCAACCCGCCACTGAAAGCATAGAAGCACTGTACAGCAATTTCATCCACGTTCGGAATCATCAGCTACGGTGCACATCCACCGAGCCCCCGCAAATGGGGCTCGAACCCGGGATGAACAGTTGTCAGTGGAACACCTAACTATTGAGCTATCCGGGGTGATTCTAGTTGATTTATTGAACTTGCATACTCATTCATTTATTGATTGTCAATTAAAATGCGACACAATGTCTAATGCTTTTCTTCCTCAGGGTGTAGACGTATTTGTATTAGAAAAGTTCCCAACTGATTTAAACAATTTATATGTGAATGGATTCGTGGTGCAAAGACGAAGTATGTCTATACGAGAAAATGTTCGCTTCCGTCGCACAAGGTCCCCTGTACTTTTTCAACTCTGGCGAATGGATTTTCAACACTCGTTCACCCCAGTGCATCTTGTTGATTTCACTGGTTTACGCTCTTAGTCATTTACCTCACTGTAGACAACTGTATTGTGTTTAAATTTGATGGTTTCCCGTTTTTTAATAAACGGAGAAATTTCCCACTCAGACGTGGGTCAATCACGCGCAAACGTTTTCATACCTCAAAAATGGCTATCACCCAAGTCATGGACACTTCCTGGCATATTGACCGAAATTCAAATTCAGCGGGGAAAATACTTATTCCTCATTAGTATCCGGTGAAGGCGTGTAATTTTTTGTATTTTTTAAAAATCCGATGCCTTGGTGTAAAAAAGCAAATGTGGTATCTTTCATGTTTGCTTTTCTTTACCGTTTGCAAAACACCGGGATGTTCCCCAGCTTCAAATGAATCAAATATCTTTCGCACATTGCCGCACTTATTATTAATCACCCACAAAACCCCTCTACTCCGTACAGCGTGCGATCCCAAACAAGCCTATGCCACCGGCCGAGGCATTCAACCACAAGGTGTTCGTGTTAGAGATTTGGCTGACTTCAAAGTTCACACAGAAGACGCTGGTGAAGGTCCTCTAGAAGTGGCAGTTATCGCTCCCGGTAAGTGTCTTATCATCGGAGGACACGTCACCTAATCTTTAGAGATGACACAAGTTAAAAAATGTGAACTAGCAGGATAAGGTGTTGTTCCGCTTGGAAACAAAATCGAGGGCAAATACTCAAAGGAAGGGATATCTGGACGCGTAAAACGTTGAGAGCAATGTGCTCTTCGAATTGAAAGGACACAGTGACCAGGAAGTAATTTCACATTGCAATCGAATGGCTCAACACTATATGTTTGTCGGCTGTTCATTGGTAATTCCACCACACGCTGGGGCGAACTGCTTGTTCACGCGTGCGCTGCAATCCGTTTGGGTGTTGATTTAGTTCCATCCAGATGCATGTGTGCGTGTCTTATATGTGTACCGTCTGTCCAGAAAAAATCGGGGCCACCTCGCTTCGGTCGAAATCCTGACGTACGGTCAAATTCCAGTTTATGCTACTGATACTGCTGTCTCTCGCCGAACAGTAGTCTCCGTCGTGTATCTTTGGCTACTGAGAGAAGGATCAGTCGTATAAACTGGAATCTGACAGTATGTCAGTATTTCGACCGGACTGATCCGGATCCCGAATTATTTGAACAGAGTGTACATGTGTTGCCTGTGCGAAGGATCGAGGCTCGCTCGACGAAAATGTCGTCCATTTGATCGATCTTGACTCAGTTTTACCTGTCAGGAAGGCAAGAAACTCAGACGGGCTGCGACACATCCGCAGTGTGGTTCATGTGAGCAACCCCCCTCCCCCCCCCCCAAAAAAAAAAGGAAACGAAAAAAAAACAAATAAATAAATAGAGCGGCATCAGTAAACAGTTTGCGGGGTTTCGTTGATTTGTGAATAGTGAATAACAAGCGACTCTACTGGATGGTATATTACATCGTCCGGGACGAATGCACTACAAGAGATAGGCAAATAATGAACAAGGGTGATCAGAATACTATATGTGCACAGTTTGCATCCCTCAAACCTTCACCGTTAACAGTAAGTTAAGTAATAAGTTATACAAGCCTAAGTAAACAGACCCGGTCACTGATAGCGGATAACCATAGTCCATTTTCAGTTTCACAGATGTGATCTTTGTTCAAGGCAGCTGGAACACATTTCATTTGAGTGCAAGAAACAAGACTTGGGATGTGGTCTGTACAAGCAAAATGAGGAACCATTGGAAACAACAGTTATCTGTACGATGTTGTTGTTGAAATCTCGCTTTGTTCAACTAAGCATCAACATCCAAGGAATTATTACTAACTCCCGCTGAATTGGGATTTCTTTTTTGCAATGCTTTGTGTCCCAAACCTAACCGGCGGTGGTCGACTTTCAACCCCTCGGTTCCGGGTTCGATTCGTGCTTCCGCGAACGCCAGTCACTTTCCCCAATTGGCAGCCTATACTTCGTTGCAAACTCTTCCTGAAATATTGTACTTTTCTTAAACAATAAAAAGAAAGTAAATAAAAGGATTAGAAGATAAAAGGTTGATAACGTTGCCAGGGTGGTTTACTGACTACTAAAAGGGGTTTCAATGGTATATATTTCAAATATCCATTTACTTGTCACACTTACTGCTGCTATGTGAAGATGCCGATTTCTCAAGTGACATGCCACCCAGAAAAAAACCATTTAGAACATTTGCTGTCCATTTGATGCAGTTTTCGGATATGTTTGGTACAGGTATCGCTTTTGCCTTTCCCATCAACGGTACCGTCGTCTCAGATATCTCGCACCACGGTGACATTGTTCACTAAAAAATGTCATCGATTGGATCACAAAAGTTCTGTAATTTTCGATTCAGTATCCTCCACCCTTCTATGTCCTGTATTGTGGTTTACGGTCACAATTTACCACGATGAAAATTATTCGGTTAGAAACACCCACGCGAATCGATCGTGAAATATAAATGCACTTTGGGAACGGTTTGGCAACCCCCTACCGTACCAAATAGTTGATCGCGGAGAAAAACATGCAACGACCCGATGGGCTAACAGACCAGCATCATCCCACGGTGCTGCGTGCCCCAGTACACATGCGTTGGTGTGTGTTTCTCGTTTCGAAACTCGAAACAAGCAGAGCAGTAAAATAAATGTTCAAATGGGGGCTGAATTTACGAGGTTGATGTTGGCAAAAGGAAAGCGACTTTTAGCAGTTCATTTTCCATGATACTAGAACCCCATATTTGAAGAGGACGACTCAGTACTTTCTCAATAATGTGAAAAAACATGGCCATTTTCAATTCCCTGTTTATTTTCTGTTGACCAAACGATGGATCATGCCATATGTAGATACAGGCTACTCGCCGAGTTGACAACCTTACGCATGCATAACAAAAGATACTCATATGCCAGGCATAATACAACAACCGAATTAAAGAACCCGATTTATTGCCACAAAGAATGAAAGTCTGAAGATTCTTTTCCGAAATTGTTCATTTTTCTTTTTTATTCAGAATGAATCCACTAACCGATTATTTCCCTGCATTCTCAAGGAATGACCGAGTGAACTCAATTAAACGCTAGGAAGTCCCTTGTTTCTCCAAGTTTTAAGATGACCTTGGTTTTGTTCACGAAACCGAACTCTATAAATTTGGTTCACAAACTTCCTCCCGTTCACAATTTTCAAAATAGATGGACGGGAGATTCCCTGTAATGTGCGTAAGACCGGTGCGTATTTGTTCGACTGTAACTATACGCCACAACGTGCCGGTCCCCATCAGGTGCACGTTCGATACGGTGGAGATCACATCATGCTCAGTCCATTCAATGTAAGTAAAGTTTCCGTGACAGTTTTCGTTTTTCTGAATGCAAGCATAGACCACATTGTTCTCATTAATTCCTGAGAGACGATTTTTTCAACATTTTTTGGTTATGGACCAGCATATTAGGGAATTTAAAAGCGCTTCTTTCAGGTGTTTGGCACCACACCCTCACGTAGACCATATGGGAGATGTGGTACGATTTTACAGTAAAACTGTTAGTCAGTGCATGAATATATTGGATTACGGATCGATCGAAACCCGAAATAGATGAATCTCGTCTTTCGAAACACCTCACAACCAAAACCTCTGACTTCGGCGCTATCAACTATCGAATCCAAGCCCTGCCGATATTTTCAAAGTCCCTAATTAATTCATCTGACCCGAACTATTTGCAGTACATCACAAAATAAGAATGAAAATTTAAAAAAAAACATTCCACAGGACTTGATATCAGTCATATTAGCTTTTCTGTGATCTGTTAGCAGCTGAAACTGTGTGACCCTGATCAAGATAAGAGATTTGGCCGGAAGTTCAGAAGTCCTAAATTATTCAGGTGTTGAATATGGTTAACTGTTAAACCGATGACGGTGGAATTCACCAAATGCGATTTTCACCGTTGATAAACAAATTTTGATCCTCTAAGAAGCATTTCACTTTTCTGCATTGTCCAGCACGTGTCTGCTTAAAACAAAAACAAAACGAATACGTTTAAAGAATACTATGTTGTCTAGCACTTCGACATCCAGCTTAAAGTCTACAACTTGTGATTTATTTCTAATCCCTGACCGGAAATACAAGGTCACATAAGCGTGATCTGTTGAATGACCATTTTGCTTTTGCTAATTTGAAAGAAGATTTACAGAATATCAGTAAATTCCGCCACCTTACTAAACAAGAGATGGATGACATCGTGCAAGCCCATCAAAAACTTTTTCCCGTGAACAACATTTTTTCCATTCATCCTGTGAACAACATGTTTTTTTCGCGTTTATAATGTAAAAAAGGTGTGGAATGCAAAAACGAACATGCGACTTGGATAGTGATGTTTACTGGATCGGAATAAAAATATCAGCCAGCGAACAGTGATTAGGTATTTAGTTGGAGAAAAGAGTTGATAGTAGATTCCGATGCGCCATTAGATACAGAAGTGAAGAAATATAAGTTACATCAGCCTTCGGCCGATCGGAAGTCGGTAGTATACGAACAACGAAGGTAGCTACCTATTCGAATCGCATCCTAAATCATTTTGGTCATCGATATACTTTGCATGGTCTGCGGTGAAGCTCACAAAAATATCAGTCCTGAAGGTATTCTTTCGAAGGAACTCATTCCAGTGATTTTGAAGTTGCGGAACTCGTAACACCGGTTGATGTGGATTGCAAACATCCCGATCAACTTTGTCGATGAAGAGTTTCCAAAGATCAAGACAACATTTAAAAATCACCGGGTTTAGAAAATGAAATTTTCCTGTATGTTAGACCACAAGTGAGTCTACGAAAACTGTGTTGCCGTAGAGCAATGCCTTGGGTCATGTCTCACATCAGGCTGTACATCTTATAGACATAGACACATCCATCCTTTGTTATTCGTTTTTACATCAAAGAAACCACTGGGAATTCGCATAACACAATTTACAGAATTTCTTGGGAACAGTCCTTATTTGAATAAAACTGAGAATTTATCCCTAGTGTTCAGGTAACGGAAAATTTCACAAGGATGCAACGTTTAATGAGGGAGACAGATTAGTCCGAAAGATCATGACGTCCATGGAATTTCGATAAAATCTGTATGAATCTATGCGTGACGATTTATTTCCAGTCAATTTTACTTTGTGAGTTCACTTTGTCCCATCCGGACGAGTATTTCCTGCTGTTCTGAACACTCGAACGATTTTGGTGTGCGCGGGCAGCTCAACAGTGAGAATAACTTAGTTCGAACAAAATGGAGGCTTCAATTATAATACAGAACAAAATTGTAGCTCTGCGGTGTTGATCCGTTTTTGCACATACTTTCAGTAATCTTCATTAATATGTCAAAGTCCAGTGAAGAAATTTTAACTCCTCTAATTTAATATCAAAGTCCGGTTTTGTCCCAAATAATTCAACACAAAAAGGAATCCGATAATATCATTACAGAAGGAAATTTCATCTTGAACCCACCTTTATAACGGTTACTCACGCGGTAAATGGAACGTCTGCTGATTGCATACATCTCCGGCAGCACTGTGTTACTGAATAACCTAAATACGAACGCATAAATTTCACATGCTTCGTTTTTCTTCAATGTTTTTCTTCTTCTTTGTTTAGGTTGATGTTGGACCGTACAAGGATTCCCGAATTCGTGCATTCGGTCCAGGCCTAACGGGGGGCGTGGTGAATAAACCCGCTGTGTTTGTTGTTGAAACGAACGGTGAAACGGGAGCGTTAGGTACGTTTTGTGTACTGTTTCAATCCTTTAAATGAAATTTCCTTCATCAAGCAGACTTGATCCGGCTGAAGAATCATTTGACGCATTTATGTTTCTGTTTTTAGTACCTCGAATCCTGGTTATTCGGCACCGTTCATGGTTTCCAGTCTTTGTGAGGCTCCGAGACCAGGGCGTTTTCGTGTCTTTACTATTCCACCTGTCAGTCTGAACAAAGAAATACATTAGCCAGCCAGAATACACTGCTCTCTCGGAAAAAATTTATCTACTCAGCAGAAATAACGTTCGTGGTACATAGCTGCTACGGCTGTATCCGACCTGAATTTGGCCTATGGGCCCAAAATAATTTTCTTTCCCACCGTCAGCCCACATCCATTTTGCAAATTTTACACATTCACATCCTATGTTCTTGGATGGACTGCCAGACATGCGCTGTTAGGTTTCGTAGACCAAGAGGCACAACAGGTCGTGCCACGCCTACACAATGGTTTTCGGGATGCACACATGCCAAACACACACACACACACACACACACACACACACACACACGAGCTGACCTATGCACACGCTCGTGCAAATTCCCGTTTTTCTCTTCCCCTCGCCGAAAAAATCGATCGCTTCGTGCAAGGAAGCGGCCGGTCAATACGGGCAGCGTGATAAATCAAACCCGTTGCCGTGACACGAAATGCCTCCGTGTCGTGAGGGCAGCCAAAAGGTGGAATATTACTGATCGTTTCATCACCCATTGCTCCTAACCATTTTTACTCCGGTAGAATATATGATCTGTTGTAAGTTGTTCGGTGAATATCCCAAAATGTTTATATTTGTGACCATATGGATAGCTAAACCACATGCAAAAACATTTCGCCTCATGTTCCTAAACCCAGAAACGAAGTGGGCGTACGAATGGAGTTACCCAAGGTCAGGACAAATGTGATATTATCATCGTTGGTGCAAATAGGTAGGTCGACTATCAGCAGAGCACGTTAATCTCTGTTCGACCCTGGGAAAAGTGGTTAGATCAGGAAGCAAATTCGCGACC
Organism: Fasciola hepatica; assembly: GCA_948099385.1. NCBI lineage: Eukaryota > Metazoa > Platyhelminthes > Trematoda > Plagiorchiida > Fasciolidae > Fasciola > Fasciola hepatica. Next base: position 1,502,934 of record CANUEZ040000060.1, on the reverse strand, counting down.
CATTTGACACACACACCCACACACAGATAGATAGACAGACACGAATATCGCGGCAGGGGGGTAGATACCGCGGCGCTGTCGGCTCGAAACAAGGTCAAATTAGCGATGGGACGTAGAAGGATGTTTGGTTTCGTGTTTTTATGGGGGGGGGAATGTAATCCCATTCTGATACTTCAGTTCGACTGACTCTACATTCCGTGAAGCAAATACACGTATTTTGGTTCAGTAAATTCGTGACTGTCAAAGGGCTTGTGACCGACTGATAATGAGACCGATCGAGAGCTTGTCTAACAATGATCCTACTATCTCGCGCGAATTAATTTCTGGCTTAGACTCAACAACGATCATTGTGTACTCAAATTCTGTCGCGCTGATTCCAAATGGTGAACAGTTCAGTCGAAACTAACTAATGAGAACGCAGGAGATATGCGTCAGTGGTAGTTTAGCCGTGATTACAATTTGATTTACGGTTACCCCCCCCCCCCTCCCGCTGTACCCAAAATATATGTTTAAATTGAAAGAAAAAAGAAAGGAATCATGTCGACCAGGTTCCACGTGAACGTATGCAAAAGCCATAGTCGCACAGCAATAATTTCGCTCGGCGATTCCCTGAATCGACGTTGTGCTGTTTCATCTATCCATTCGTTAACTGGCCGTGTATGAGTAGGGGCTAACGTACAACAAGCCGTTGTAAGCCAGCCCCAGATAGGTGTGTGTAAGTGCGTGTGTATGTGTATGACTTACAATAATGCATTCCCGGTTCGAGTCTCAGTTGGGGCTCGCTGAATACATGCATTGATAACAGGGCTAAAACAGCTCTGCTGAATGCTTTCACGATTCCACCGATAGTTTGAGCGTTGTTGCTGCATGATTAGCCATTTCATGAGAACAATCAATAAAGCAAACAATGAGTTCAATGGGTTTACTTCAAAGTTCGTTGGTTTTCGCCTTGATTATGTTGTGGTAAGTTGAGAACAAGTGAAATCTGTCATAAAAGTGACCCCCTCATCATATCACAGTTCAAAACAATATAGAGAATTGCATTCCAAACGTATTTTGGAATTGCTTCACCTGAGATAGGCTCTCTATGAAGCGGGTCGTCTCATGAGCCACTACCTACCAAGGAATATGGAATACATCTGAACATTGTTGCGTGAAATATCATTTTTGGTATATTCGTTGAGCCCCTGGTCCAACTGTGTTTCAACTTCCTACAGGTTTTTCAATCGAAGGACCAAGTGAAGCTCGCATCGATTGTACAGACAACGGTGACGGATCAGCTACCGTAGCTTACTGGCCTACAGTTCCAGGTGAATATGCCGTGCACATTTTATGCAACGATGAAAATATCCCCAAATCTCCCTACATGGTGCCGATTGAACCGGATATGGGTAAATGTGATCCGGAACGAGTAAGTTAATCAGTGTGTCATGCTTCTTGAGGGTTCAACGTCACCATAACTACCACCGCCTGACCTCCCCGACATGTTTTGTTTTAGGTCAAAGTTCATGGCCCCGGTGTACAACCGACCGGAAACGTGGCGGGGCAACCAACCGAGTTCACTGTTGACATTCGTGATGCTGGTGGTCCGGCTCCACTAACCGTGGAATGCCGGGACAACGAAGGTGAACCTGTGGCTTTAAAAGTTCGGGATAATGGAGACGGGACGTACACGTGCAACTATACCCCGAAAGTACCACGCAAACACACCATACTGGTCTCTTACGGTGCCGTCAATGTGCCTCGCAGTCCGTTCCGAGTAAGCCCCAATATTTAAGACGATTCCGCAGGATGATCCCAATCAATGTGAAGCTTATTTTCTCAAAGGTGAAAACTAATGAATCGGGAAGATCATGTACTAGAGGTCCAAAATCAACGTTACACCCTGACTTGTTCGGCGTTGAAGTAACTAATCCTATTTACCAACCATTATGGGCTTAGATTATACTGTTTTTCATATATTTTTTCGAACAAAACAGAATTGCACGATAGCAGGATTCATCACCGCAATTAAGGCACTGAGTCTCAGCTGATGTCTAGTACATAATGATAAGTATACAAAGTACTACGTTTGTAAAAATATAAATGGACATCGATACACAGCCGGTGGTCATTCGCCAAGACGGATCGAAGCAAACAGATGCATTTAATTGACATAATATAAGTCATTATCCGTGGATCGCTATAACCTCCAGAAGCTTCGACAGCCGTGAAGAAATATTGAGAGTATTCGGTTTAGTTTTTTTGCTGCAGAAAAAATCCCTTTAACTGCACTGTGAGCTTCGTAACGATGCAGAAAAACGATTAAGTATACACTGTGCAATCGGTGCCTAGAAGACGTTACGTGATGAACACAGATCTATCATTTCGGCACTTCGCCTCAGGTCAGTACAGTGCATATGCAAAGCTAGTCAGGAATATAATCCACAATATGAACGTAAAAGCACAAAACTGAATGTCAAATCTGTTTCCGTTGCATTTGTGTGGGTAGATCAATCACCGGGTTCATCAATGCTGTGTGTTTGTCTTACCATCACGTCGATCATTGTCCACGGGAGCTGCAATATCCTGACGAAACGTTTTTGCAAGCAGAGGATTGGTCAGTGTAACCTGACTGCAATCGCTTCGGCGGTAGAGAGGACTTGTTGTCCCATACATTTATAGCAGTGTGCAGACACATGGTCGATGACTCTAGATAGTCAATCCCGCGTTAATATGTGACCCGTATCGATTGCATGGATCAGTATTGCACTGGTTACCGTATTACTGATTCCCTTGGCTAACCATGTAGAACAGTGTTCTTGATCTCGATCGGACAAGCGCCTGGTTGTTGTTCCGATGTTTTTCGCTCTACACGAGCAAGAGTTGAGATATACACAGCATGGGGCTGAGTAATGAGGCAGCTTGTCTCAGGGTTACAGTTGTAAACACGGCTTAGTGTCAAACACGACGTGCAGTTTGACTGCGTAAAACATTTTTGTTACCGCGTTAGAGAACCGGCGGGTCAGTGGTTCTCTAGCCCCATCCTTGCTCAAGGGTTTGTGTTCGTGTTTTTTTCGAGGAAACTATTTTGGTACCTACTTTCTAGGGGAGAGTAGTCGATAGATTCCAGTGCTTTCGGAAGATGAACCTTGGAACATGTTCGCAGCGCTCCGTGGATCAGACAACGTACCAATATTCATTTTTGCTTCATGGGAATGAAGCGCTCAAAATGAGTGTACTGCCATACCCGCACTGGTTTCGGATAAATGCTGAGTTCCACTGATCCGTTTCCTGTTTTTTTCTCGTAGGAGGACAGCAAAACATTTGCGGTGCATCGAACCGTTCCATTTCCAGCGCAAATTGTAAATTCGTATGAGGTTCATTGAGCTTCTGTGGTAGTTCTTTTGTATTATATTGGGGGGGGGAACTGACCACCGGATGTCGTCCACATACCTTTTATAAATAGATAAACTGGTGATAACTCTACTGTGTGGTTTTCTCATCTTTGACATGAGTATATTCGAAAGCAGAGGACCAAGCGGAGATCCCATTGGTATCTCATCTTTCTGCTCATATGTTTTACTCAAACCGAAATGGCACATTTTTGGTGCATAATTTTAGGATGTCCTTGCAAAAATCGACGGGTATGCCGATGTTGACAATTCCTACTGATAAGTGTTCACAACCAGAGTTCAAAACATTGGCTAGAGGTACACTTGTGAAGAATGAAGAGGGTACGTCGAGGCAGAGCATTTTCCCCGTGATTTAACGTTCACATTTCTGATCACGAAATAAAGTCAGTTCGTCACGACAATATAGCTCCCGCGGACAATGATCGACGTGATGGTAGGAAAAACACACAGCATTGGTGAACCCGGTGATTGATCTACCCACACAAATGCAACGGAAACAGATTTGACGTTCAGTTTTGTGCTTTTACGTTCATATTGTGGATTATATTCCTGACTAGCTTTGCATATGCACTGTACTGACCTGAGGCGAAGTGCCGAAATGATAGATCTGTGTTCATCACGTAACGTCATCTAGGCACCGATTGCATGATGCATACTCGATCAGTTTTCTAGTACAGTATGTGTCAATCACTTCTGTTTTCGAATTCATGGTATGTTCCTCACAGACGCTCTGCCATCCACGATGCAAGTATCTTTTGAGTCTTGTTGCTCGCACAACCTCCTTCGTTATCTTCAAGAGGGATCGAACCGGAGATATGTTCATGCGGAAGGTTATACCGTTGTGATCGATACACTAAAAAAGGCCGACCTCAAAAACACATGCAAAATACTTCACACAAAAAGACAAAATTTTCATGAGTACTTTGTTTTCAAGTCACACTACCCTCCTCTCGCAGGTCGATGTGGCTGAACCCAGTCAACCAGGAAAAGTGCGTGTATTTGGTCCCGGCGTAGAAAGTGTGATTCGTGGCCAACCCACTCATTTCACAGTGGATTGCAAGCTGGCCGGTCAAGGTGAGTGAGACTGAAGTCACCAAATTCTTCGTGCAAGTGTGCTTTTCGGTAGGCTGATTTTTACTTCAGTAACATAGAGAGTTCTGCAGTGGAAAAATAAAGTTGTTTTATAATGGCTACCAGAATACTTTCTTGTACTAGTTACTATTTATCACTTACTTGTTCAAACATTAAATGCACTGTGGTGAAATGAGCGTTTTCCTGCTTGCAAAACACATTGGGTTTTTTTCTTGTGAAATTCGTACAAGTCTACTAAATCAGTGCTCTCATCACTGGAATCTAATATCAAGTAGTAAAAATCACTAATCGTACTCATTCGCAGCTCATCTTTGCAGAGCATCATACATCGATCGCAAGATCGAACAAATCACCTTATTTTGGGTGGATAAGTGATAAATAGGCCAGTGTGACTATTCTCGAGCCCTTGAGATGCATTTCATCACCCAGTCTGCTACCCTGGTTACGGAGGTATATCTCTGCTGTCGGCGTGTCCGGTTTAAACAGTCCCACAGACTAAGCAGACAATCAATCAATATCTCCTTCATGATTGATCTTCTCGATTGACCTTACTTGCTTACTCATGAGAGCACATGTAAATCCGCTGAACTGCTCACTTACTTACGTACTCGCCTGTTTGTTTGTCGGCAACGGTTTGATTGCGTCTTAGGTCTCGTAAATCAGTGCAATACAAACATTACATGCCTTGCTGCAGCTAATCACAAACACAACGACTGTATAACTGGAAAGATGATTCCGGCAACAGGGAAAGATGACCAACAAAAACAGTACGAGAAAAAATAGTTACCCGAAATCTCGGTAACCAAAGCAATAAAAAGTACTGAATTCACAGTATCCAGAATTCAGTTGTCCCACTCATGTATCGTATCATCATCGTGAGGATATGAAAATCGCAACAGATTGGGTCTTTCATTCCGCTATGCTACCATAAGTATGAATTGTGCCTGAAAAATATTGTTTCATGATAGTAAATACTGACTGAAGTGTCTCAGGGGATCGAGTGATTTCTCAGATCGTTTAATTTCGTTGAGACTAGACCCAATTATTGGAACGAGAAACGAGCCACGGCCGTTTAATCGCAATCTTTGATCATATGAGTTACGTAATTGTACCCCATTTTCATGATGCAGATTTTTGGTAAATGTACCACTTTAATCGCCTTCATTCGAATGGACACATGTAAATGCTTGTTTCTAATTGACAAACTGTTCACAAGGTTGTTCTTGTATGCGCATCTTAATTTTGTACCACATCGTATATCATATATTCAATTGAATACCCACACGGATGCATCTACCGTTCACAACCAACCCCACACAACGCTATTCCTACACAAGACTCATTCTCAACTCTCCTTTTCGGCTAGGTAATGTGGGAATTAGTATAACCGATGAAATGGGACGTGATGTACCCATGGACACACAGGACATGCGAGACGGCACGTTTCGTGTGGCCTATACAGCCCACACCCCCGGACCGACGTACACAGTTCATGTGTTCTTCAACAACCAGGAGGTTCCACGCAGTCCGTTCCGTGTGCCTGTCAAGCCAAATATAGACATGTCCAAAATTCACGTGGAAAATCTGAGTCCGAGTAAGAGTTGATGAAGATATCTGTTTATTATTGGAAATACTTCAATCACAGAGTTCTTTGGATAATGAAAATGCGTATTAACCTGTCGGATGCTCCTGTACTGAATAAAACCTATTGATTTAAGTGATATAATGCGATTCGGAAACATAAAGACGTTTAGTCTGGCTAGGTGAACCAAATGTGTATACCGAATGAAGTTGGATGTTCTCTAAATCGCTGTTCGTAGATTGAGTTCAACTTGAGCTACCATGTCTGTATTGTTTCACTTGAATTGAATGAAACCGTTAGCCTCACATCAAAATATGGTCTTTTCAAAACACCCTCCCTTTTAATTTATTTACTCCAAAGAGAGCGCAACCCAGAATTACACCATGCGATGAATTGAAGAACAAAAGGAAAACGTTCCAAAAGGGTTATCACTATACACCATAGAACTATTTCAGTCTGATGTACTTCACCGATCCTGATCACAATTTTACCGTTGCGAGCTATCACTGATGGAATAGTGGGTTCTGATAATAAGAGGTATTCCCCCCCCCATTCCACAATACTCATAGAGGAAAAGAATGAGCGACCGAACTGCCACTATCTGTTGATTAGTACTAGACGTTGCGACTTGCTGATTCCTCAAATTCGCCACTTCTTCTTCATTCACGTTGAATGATGTCAGTGTACCCTAAACTTCCAGTACATATAATCGGAAGCGAGTTCACTTCTTTTATGACTACAAAGTATGTCAAACCTTTTGGGTTTGGGATATTTTCAGTCTGAATGATAATCGCAATGTGAAGTCAGTGGTTTTTGACACAGTTAAACCCAGAAATATTTCCCGCGGCGGCATGCGCGGCATATTTAATGCGTCACCTAATCCACTGACCAAAATGTGGTTTCTAATGTGTCTGTTGTTCGAAACACGCGTTATCACCGCATATTTACACAATCAAATCCAGGTATCCCAGTAGGAAAACCAACGGAGTTTGATGTGATCACGGCCGGTGCTGGCCCACCAAGTAATAGCAAGCCTCAACCGAATGTTGTCGTTAAAGGACCCAATGGGATGCGCATTCCATCCACTATGACCGAATCAGTGGATGGTTTCACTCCAAGTTTTACACCCACCGTAGTAGGACCGCACTCAGTGGCTGTGGATGTTGGTGGAGTCCCAGTCAAGGGTAGCCCATTCCGAACCAATGCCACACCGGCACCTCCTGTTCAAGACGCGATTTGTCCAGTTGTTGATGTTCCACGTCAACATGCTGCCATCACACCGCTCAGTGCCCTAGAAGCTGCTGGTTTGGTTCGTGCCTACGGGGATGGGTTACATCGGGCCACAGCTGGTCGTCCAGCACAGTTCACTATTGACAGTCGTGATGCACCACCTGCTCCACTCAGCGTCACAATCGAAGGTCCTGCTGAGGCGAAAATAAACTACATGGATAACGGAGATGGCACATGCGGTGTGGAGTATTTACCGGTGGAACCGGGACCTTACGTGGTCAATGTATTGTACAAGGACACTCACATAAAAGGAAGTCCGTTCCCTGTGAGGGTAGTGCCGCCTGGTCGCGAACACGTGGATGTCTCTCGTGTCCATGCTTACGGCCCAGGACTGCAACCAACGGGTATGAAGCTGACAAATATCTGGTCGACGTGTGTCCTCATTTCGTCACTTGCTGCTTGTCACGGCTGAACTTATGCCTCGGATCTTCAGAATGATACAACAATCACCGTGGCCGCTTTATTTGTTTTGGCTGTCGCAAGATATTTCGTTTATGTTTTAGCAGCAAGCATGTCATGAGATGTTCTCGCCGAAGACTGATTGATTGCCGAATCAGATCATGCGTGAAGCATGTGTATCGATTGGTCGTAACTTAAGATTGACGCCAAGCGTATTTTCATTCTGTATTTTACCGTTTCGCATGATTGGCCAGCCGAGTGCCCAGGTTTTTCCACTGCTATCAGTATGCGTCAATTCACACAATGAAAGCCAAATCCCTCTACGATTCATCGCTTCCGCATTGTTGTCATCGTTTGTCATCGACCTGATTTGTCGTTCCCATAACAACCAAGTCAAACCTTTTGGTTGTATTTGTGGTCGCATAAACGCATGATTTGCATTTGCGAACAGCATACATCGCTACATCGCTTGCAACACTGTTTGCTTCAAAACGTTTTGCATGACTCCATAATGTACATTAGGGTAAGACGAAACGCGTATCCAACCAATTTTTTCTGTTTACACATGGTCCGTGTTTGATAAGTTGGGGGCTTGAAACCAGATTCAGGTGACGATTCCAATGCTGCTCACGTGCTCCTTTTTTCTCTCTCTTTTCTGCCTTCCTCCACCCGCCTTTTACCATCTGTCGATCATCATCCGATCACTGGAATACAGGTGTGCTGAAAGAATCCTTTGCGAAATTCACAGTGGACGCGAAACCGGTTGATCCACAAGGTCGAGGTTTGGTCAAAGCAATCGTGGTCAGTCCGACAAAACAAAGAACTGCGTGTATTGTGAAAAACAACGGGGATGGGACATGGAGTTGTAGTTATTCACCTATTGATGATGGTAAGTAAAAGCAATCAGTGCCAAAGATCAAGGATATGGTGTTCTGTGTTCCACGTTGCTAGTTTTTGTAATACATCTTATTTCGTGCACGATATTTGACTCGCCATCTCAGAATGCTCAAATGAGCTCAAAATGGAACGAGAATTGACTAGAAGGCTGCAGTGACGACGTGCGTTGAGGAATATCAAACGTCATTCGCCAATAAACGGTCGCTGTATTTCCTTGACCACCCGCTCACTTTTTGTCCGCTATGACTACCCATGTACTCAACTTCTGGTCGTAATTACGATCGATCCAGCCCACTAATGCAAAATAGAAGACGACAGCGCAACGTGCCAAAAGCCAAGTGCATTCGTGTGAGAGAACGATATGCTATCTATAAAGCAAAAATCGAAAAGCCTCAAACATGCCCTCCCAATGGGCTTGTTGCCTTGACGGGCACAGCTGCATGAGGTTTCTCCTTTTCTCATCGGCTCGGTTTCTTTCCGATGTTCACTCGGCTAGTTCAGCCGCATGTGTGTTTAGAGGTGTGTTGAATGGTTGACTCGGCTGGACACGATCACAACGATTAGTAACTTGGCTTCAGAGAGGCTTACATGATGCCCTGACAGTTGTGAAGACGCCAAGTGAAAGCCTAACGAACTCTGTGATGAGACGGTGGTGGTAGAATGCAATAGGGTTAATGGATGGAATGGAATTTCAACCATTACGGGACAAATCAAGGCATTCGGTGAGCACGGCAGACAGTTATGAATGCCACTTCAAAAGTGCATCCGTTTTTTCCTCTGACGGAAGGCGTGCAAGCAGGATTGCTGAAAACGGACACAGGAAAGCGTGTAGTTTCAGTAACAGGAACGGAATTTCAGCCATCAGGGCAGTTGAAAATTCACGATTCGCTCCATCTATTTGCCAAAGGATGTATAGTGAAGATAAAACGGCAAATCATTCGATTGTTAGATGTTGTTTTGATTTTCGCTAGACTGAAGAGGCAAGCAAGTTGGCAGTAGTTGCGAGTTTTTGGCATTCCTTTCGGAGACATATCTATAATGCAGACATATTGTACAAACTACCAATCACAAAAAAATTTCCATTTGTCAACTTTTCATTGTTGCACAGTCGTTAGTTACTGGTCACTCATGAAGATATAAAATCAACATTTCATCTCAACCAGTCAGTTGAAGTACATGACTGTTCGTTGAAAACGTATTTCAAATCAATGTCAGCCATTTCAGAAATAATATAATATTAAATCACTTTCCGTTTACCTCCAGTAAATAGCTATATATTTTTTATTGTGACAGTCAAGTTTGGGCACAAATTGTATGTGATGGACATCGTATTTGCTGTTCATTTTCTTAATTGTTGTTTGTAGGTTTGCACCATGTGGAAGTGACGTATGATGGTGCTCCGGTGAACGGCAGTCCGTTCCCCGTGAACGTAGCACCAGGATGTGACCCATCACGTGTACGCGCTTACGGACCTGGACTGGAAGGTGGTATGACACATGAGCTTCAACGTTTCACGGTCGATTTGGATGGAGCCGGACAAGGCGCCTTGGGTTTGGCTCTCGAAGGTCCCGCGGATGCTCAAATTCAGTGTCATGATAACAAGGATGGAACATGTACCGTAGACTATTTACCAACCAAAGCTGGCACATATGATGTATTCGTGAAGTTCAACGATATGAATATACCTGGTACGCTAAAATCCCTTCCTCATGTCATTCCAAATTCAGTCGATAATTTGGTTGCGATTTTGCCTTTCTGGTGCCTGAGCGTGTTTGATTTCACGCTCGTTCAGCTTGAACTAATCGAGCTAATTCTCAGTCAAGGGAGTATCTCGGATCGGTGAGGTTTTCTTGAAAAAGTTCTACTATCCAAGAGCACAATAGTCATTGACTGTAGTGAAGGTGACACTCAGTTCCCTAAGCGGGAATGTATTCAGAACCCAATGGCAATTTTACGTATCTGCGATACAAAGCGCTCGCACAACTGGCCGCTTTCAGTTCTGCATAGCTACGAAAACTGCCTACAATACTTCTTATTGTTGACTCCGATTCAACAAAAGATCAAATGTGGTTGGAACAGAGACTAAATAACTAAATGAATGACAGAGGCTTATGGATTTTGTAATTCAATCAGTTATTTTTCTAGTAATCACTTGGATTTTCATGATCTTAAAGGTGTCGGGGCTATATACACGCTTTTGGCAGCTATGTTTTCCGAAGACCATTGATATGATCATCGTTTACTCAGAAAGAAACAGTTTGGTTTCAAATCGCAGCTAGTAAACATAATGTGCACCGCTTTTCAGTTCCACTCACCTGATGTCTTGACGTCATCGATCGATCGACCACCCGGATGATTTTCAGCACCAACCCTTATGACAAATCACGTGATGATAAGAACCCGGAAACGATACCCCAAGGCAGAAATACAGGATATGATTACGCCCGCAGTTTGATCCATTGGATTAGCGTTTATTCTCTTGGCCAAATTACGATTGGTATGCCATAGAATGAGAGAGAAAACAGCAGCTCATGCGGGCAACAAAAAGATATGACACTCACTGACATGAACTACCGAAATTAGAGCACTATTCGGATAACCGCTGATATGTGAGGCAGTGTTGCACGATTCGCTTCGGCCCATGCAGAAATACGTAACATGATAACCGTACATTATAAATGAATTAGTGCTAAGCTTTTAATCAATTGGTTAAAACGCAGTGCGCAATAAAATGCTCAGAAAGACACCGATGTTTGTCGAGCACATCTTGGACAAAATGAAAGGAAGTGGATTTCGTGTGGCGACGTAGGCTTTCCGTCTAGTTCGTTCAAATTCAGATTTCTTACTCCGTTTTTATGCACATTGACTACTGTTTGTATCGTCCCAATGTCATTGACTTTTGTGAACCGCAGGCAGCCCATTCGCAGTACCAATTAAAGACAAAGTGGACCCAAGCCGAGTCCGATGCTACGGTCCTGGACTGGAACCACGCGGCGCCCGGGCTCAACAGCCAGCTACATTCACAGTGGACGCTTCGCAAGCTGGAGATGCACCGATTCACGTGAGTTATGGCGTTTTAGAAATTTTACTAGTACTTTAACCAGTCTGTCAGTCAATCAGCCATCAAAACGAGCGGGCAGATAGGCAGACAAACAGACAGACAAGCAGATGAACATTTTGCTGGGGACAAAATCAGTATAAATGGTAAAATCATGGCAGGTCAAGCAATGGCTTACTATCATATCACTCATGTTATCGCTAACTGTTGACTGAAAAGCACAGCTTGTACTTAATCACTCGAATGCAACCATCAATAATTCGAAACGATCTTCCCTTCTGACTGGGTCTTCCATGAGTTCGACAGACCGCATGTCGCTGGATGAATAAAGTTGCACAAAACGGATGATGTTCAAAATGAACGTTAAGGAAGAGAAATCGGTTGGTACTAATAAATTCCCATGTATATTACAAGGAAAGTACGGTAATTAGTGCACACATCTTGGAATACTTCGAATAGCCAGTAGATTGATGATCTCCTTTGAAAAAGAAAATTCGATCTGACTACACCACCAAAAATTTCCCACTACATTGTACCGGTGGTCAAGTAGTTCAAAATCCTAGAGTTTGAAGCTAACCACAAGCAGCCACATTGGTGGTACACAGTAATTCGCCATCACCCGGACCTTTATCACACACAAGCTATCGAGAGTTAATATGGCTCTTTACTTCATATCCCAGGCCACTACTTGCCGGTTATCTTTTCCAGTGCACATGGCCTTGGAGACCAGGGTCTATACAGCTTTGTTTGCTTGCATGCGCAAGCATGATATCACAGTTTATGATCTCAGGATAACCGGCAATCAGAATCGGTTCAATTTGATGTCTCTTTTGTCACAACTGAAACTGAATCTTGCTAACGGTAAATGAACAACTGATCCAAAACATGAAATCTGTGAGATTCGCAAATGAAGTAAGATACGTCCATACACATTGGTTTTGTTTCTAGGTGGCCACTGTGGATCGACTTGGGCGTTCGACCCCAGCACATGTCGTTCCCCGACCCGGACAACCAAATATCTATGATGTGACGTACGTACCTGCGACCGAAGGCCCCTGCCAGATCGAGGTTCGTCAAGGCCAAAGTCACGTGGCACGATCGCCATTCACTCAACACGTGTTACCCGCCTATGAGCCTCAACGGGTCCGCGTCACTGGTGAAGGTGTTCATCCATCTCGACCACTAGGATTACCCGCAACCCAACCCACTTCATTCCACGTGGACACACGTGAGGCAGGCATGGGAGATTTGGAATTGTCAGTCTCCGTAAGTAAACCCTTTTCATCTCAATAAATAAACCCTCACATGATCAGAGAGCGTACAAATCTATCTTGTCGTAGACGCAACCCCCACCGCCATATTTATCACCCTAACCACCATAACTAGCATTATTCACGCCATCAGACCCAGCAGGAGGCGTTTGGAATCAAAGATAAGGACAAACACAGAACGGCAGTTGATTGTCATGCTTTAGGTTGTTGCTATTGACTGTCACCTTCCGGAGCGGACACAGAGCGTTTTAGAACACTGTTTACGGCCTCATCACCAGCACTGGATTCCCACCGATGAAACTATGTTTCACGAGTGGGCAGGAACAAGTCTTTTCAAGCAGACTGGTCTAAATGTCACATGGAGTTGCACAATATAATTAGAAATTTGTCAGGAAATCACTCTTGCCTTCTTCAAGTTCAAGTCGTACACGTATGCACACAGAAAGACCGGAGTTTTAAGTTTAATATCGTTACTTTTCGGAAAAAGAGAACATTGTGCATTTTCAACTCGTGCCACCACCATTTCGTACTCTTCACCCTCATTAGAAAAAAATGAGCACCTGTGACGGCAAGACGTCGTGTGCATAATTATGTAACGACTCTTATATCCTTGCCGTTCATTTGAAGGTGAACAGCAAAAACGGTTGCAGAAGAAGAATATATAGCTGAGCAATTCATTCCACTCTAGACAACAGAAACAATGTTGTTGCCAGCTACGGTCTGGTGGCTTAAATTCCGTCATGCCACAGTTACATTTCCCAAGGAAATGAAAGCAATTTCTTTTATTTCCTGATGATATTCAGTAGTTTGAACTTAGATACATCGAGCAATAAGTGCAGATAAGAGAATGACTATCCAGCTTGCAGTTGTTACAAATATCCTGTTAACGTTACATATCGTCTAAAAACCTCATCATCTTCTCACGTTTTCCCACTTTCTTTTTCCCATTTCCCACGCGCTCAATTCACGCCCAACTTTGAATGTTGTTCGTTTTGTGTGTGTGCAATGAATATGTCGTCCTTTTCCTCCGCCGTTTGTGTTTGCACACAGAAGGATTATCCCTTAGCTGCCGTGGCCAAACAAAGCATACATAAAGATGATAAAAAACGTCTTTCACAGACATGATAAACACGCCGCAATGTCTTTCTCTTTCTCTCCTTCGTGGATATGAGAATGCTTCTCTCGATCCCATGAAAATACACCTCTCGCCCCCTTAAAATGATCTGTACATTTTCTTAATCAAATGATGCTGCAATTTTGCAAATCAACCGCTCAAAACCGTTAGGATTCTCTGTCCTGTGTGGAATTCTACCATCATTGGTCAAAACTTACTGTTTCGAGGTGGTCGCTTTGGGCGATTCCTGCTCATATCACTATTTTTACGTTTTACTATGATTACCAATATTACTTACACTAATAACGATGAGGCTGTCCCATTCACAAATTTCTATTCCCGTCGACCGGACGGGATTTTCTTCCGAGGGTACGGTAGAAATGAGCTTTAAAATCTGAATCCGCAACCCCATTTCTTTAATTCTCTTGTGATTTCTTCTCTGATTCCGCTTCCAATCTGTGTTCTATACAATCGTTCGGAACTTATGTGTACGTCTGAATATAATCCTGTAACATTTTTAGCACACGATTGCTTATGAGTGCAATGGAAGGGGTAAACCCCATAGCCACAAAGGCCCACTGCACGGGATAACCGGCAACCAGACCGTGGGACTTGGAGTGGCAGAGAACTGCATTAGGTCCCTATAGCTCGGATGTGCTAACGAGCCGGACGACAGTGGATTACTGTCTATCACAAACTGTTAATAACTGCAGCCTTGTTTGGAATATCCAGAATGTCCTTATTTCACTTAGATAGTTCGAAGTTGTATCGTTTATCGAGCTGAATCATGTACCCATTTCCCTAACGAAAAATACCATAGGAGTTCAGTCAGAATTTTACTAGACACCTCAATAAAGAGCTTGATCTGAACTTGAATTTCAAAGCAAAATGGAAATGCACAGTTGAATGAATATGGTGTCATTGGGTGAGTAATACTAATGTTGTTGTGTGATTGTATGCACTATGTTGTCTTAGTTTGATTGATATATTGTTTTTGAGTTTTTGTCCAACTCTCTCAAGGTGGCCTCATTTTTGGAACCAGATGTCGCATGCATCATTGTAGTGAACGAATGAACTTTTGTCCATTGTTGTCTCCACTTTCGTAAATGTGAGCGTTTGGCAGTGTGTGAGGAGAGAGAGAGAGAGAGGGAGGTCTAACTAACTGCTTTAACCGGTGTTTTTTCTCAATCAATCTAGGATCCGGAGGCTCAGCCACTGCAGCTAGAAGTTGTGGATCACGGCGATGGTACTTATTCGTGCCACTACCGTCCGGTGGTTGTTGGACGTCACACAGTTCGCGTGAAATTCGGTGGTCAGGAAATCCCAGAAAGCCCGTATCTGGTTCCGGTAGCGCCTTCCGGGCGAGCCGATTTGTGTCGTATAGAAAGTGAGTTCAGTTAACTGTCTTTTACCATCAAAGCGAAAACAAAAGTAATGACTAGTAAAAAAAAAACTGGCACATCGGTACACCGCAAGAATTGTGTATAGACCGGCAATCATGGCCCTAGTTTGTGTCAAGGAAACTGAATTTTGCATTACATCTTTGAACTTCTGTCGTATCTTGAGCGTCATGATGTTTCCTGCTAGTAGGAAGTGTACTCTTAGTACTTTTCCGCTCTTTCCCCATCTGGACAGTCGAGCAGGGATGCATCCTCGATGACGCGAAACCGTTTTGTCTGCCTCAGTCACCACAAAATAGTTCAAGGGTAGTACTTCATTTTCTGACGTGGACTCTCCCAGTATGTATCTTCGTATCTGTCAACACGTGTGGGTACAGGATTGGATCTACTAGGCGTACAATTTATTCACATCAAACTGAATATGGCAGAGAAGAAATTTCTTGAGTAAAACATGAGTGAGTAACGGGAAAGAGGACCAACTACTGTGTGAACATCGCAAGGATATGTCCAGAAAGTTCATCGCGTTCGCATTTCTGTAGACCTGTTTTTCTTCATTATTTCTTCGATTGCATTTTCCCGCTGTCAACGATGCCCAGCGATGTTCATATATTTTCGTTTTTATAGTAAACCCGCTTACGTGGATTATTTTTCGTTTGATCTAGTCTTGGATGCGAGTTGAAATTGACTCCTCTATATAGACGAAAATCGTTTTCATGACGGCTAAGGTGAAAGATCGAAAATTTAGCAGCTGATTGTCAATCCATAGTAGAAACCAACGACTGATTTCCTAACCATGACAGTCAAATGTACCATGAGGAATTATGGAATGAAATACTCTCTTGTAAAAGTGCAAACACTTTTTATCATATCAGTCAGCGCAGGCCTGATTACTCCAATCAGAAAGAGATCACGTTTCTCTGGATTAGAACAGTGTAATGTCATTTCTTTGCTGAACGGTTTTACTAAGCCAGGCGATGCGCGTACAAATCGATAGAAACACTTGATTGGATGACGCGTTCAAAGGCTACACAATGACTGGCCAGTCACGTGCGGCCCGATGAGCGTGGATGGACATCAGCTGCGGCGTGAATCGGGCTGATTTGTGGTCTCACAACACCTTCAATCTTTACAGACGAAGAGTCAATGACCAACGGACTATTGCGTTCAATAAATGACAGCCACTCACCAATGCATAATCGTTCAACACGGTATTGGTACATACGACAAGTTTCGAATTGGTCCTCGACCCCGGCAGGATTCATATGCCACGCATGGACGCCCTCTCGCGTTTTAGTGCCGTGTGTAATCTGCTGGCTATGCTACAGGACTATACCAAGGTCATCGTTCTTCCTGTAAATGGGATGATGGTTCAATCGGCAGTCTGTTTCACTCTAACTACAAAATGATCACTTCGTAATTTCAGAGTGGTTTGGTTGAGATGTGCGTGAATACAGTCTCGAGGGGGCCACCTGCCGGTTTTGTCTGAATGAGTGCGAATATGATACAGATTACCGGAAAATTGAGTGGTGGTTTTCACGATATATCGTAGACGTCTTTATGACTAGTTAGACAATTTCAAAGTAAAGAATTCCTACATAGTATAGTCCATGAAAGGCACTGAGGAGTAAACGGACGCTGCGTGGACACACATATGGATGAAATGTTCGGGAAAAATTAGTTTTTCTGTGGATCACCCGAAAAAAATTTTCGCAGATACCAAAAAAATTTCGACCATATAAATAACCGCTGCGCACGCTTTTGCGATAAGCCACAAACTGATTCAGTAAAACAAAAATCCAGCGACACTTTTCAATCAATTCTTCATCCTCCGACTGATGATACCAGCGGTGATCGTGTGATGTGAGTCTCAGCCTGTCAAGTTCAATGTATGAGGCTCAAATTCACCAACTTCAGTCTTTAATAGACAACGCTCTGCTATCGTCCACCAAGTAATGGTACCTGACCTGCTGCCTCTTCAATCATATCATCACGGTCATATTTGTTGATCGTGCAAAGAGCTACTGCGTTGGAAGAGTATACCTTCTGTGCTAAACTTGTAGATACGCATCGAATAATAATTGTCAGTGATATATATATATATATATGTATATATATATATATATATATATATATATATATATATATATATATACCATTCTCATGACAAATAAATGTGATCGCAACAGTTCAAAAATGAATAACCGGAAAAAATGGTTACTGAAAAGGGTAATTTGTGCAAAAGGATGATTTCCAAAAAGTAACCAAGTCTACTTTCACAAGCACACACCGTAATAGTCTGACTAACCATTCAAATTGTTAGAATTTTCGAAACATCATACTTAACTATCCATTTGAAATGCTCACGTTTGTAACTGCGCTAGCTAGATGATGAAGTAATTGAATGTCTGCTAATTATTCGTCGTTTTCTCCATCTCTCCGATGATAATAAGTTTTGACTAGGTTATATTTATTGATGAAATTTGTTCGATTCGTTAGTCCATGGAAGCGCTAACTCGTTACCCTTAACATTGCGGTATAAAATAGATCAAAAATGCATCTCGACAAATTGGTAGCACGTTGAGACAGTGACTGCTGCCAATCATGTGACGTCCCTTTGCAGGGAACATTTTGGAAGCATTTTTGTTTATTCACGCGCAAAACAAGTGTGCAGTTTTTCCGAATTATTATTGATTTTCCTCTAGCGTTCCGTGTGGCGGTCATCGTTGTTCCCCGTACGATTTGTTTAAATAATCTTGACCTCATAAAAAGCTAGTTAAGATATTTATGTATATTTCAACGATTTATATTTTGCACCAAGAGAAAAAAAGACGTCATTGGGGGACCTGCTAAATAAGGTGTGCGCTTAAGTCACCGTGGGAATATAGTTAAACCCATTGATCCGTGACACGCAGTGGTTAGCACTATTCTTCATTAGCTATACCATTTTCATTTCAAGCGAATCGGACACAAATCAGATGAATCCTTCGACCACACTGCTGTCCAAACACAGATGTGTGATTGGTTAGGTAACGGGCACTCGCCACCTGCTCACGGAATCTTTCTGTCCCCTCGTGGCCGACATTCGCATTTCCATCACGGACCAGCTGAGTTCTCCTTGATTAGGCCGAGAGGCGACGGCCACTATTTGCTTCAAATGCAAGAATAATTGTAACATGTATTACCACTTCAACGAGTGAGCCAATCGATCGGTCGATGACCCATCTTTCCGAAAAGCAATGTGGCCAACGAGTCGTCTGCCTAGCTGAAAGACCAAAGACTACGGCAAGATCAGAACGGTCGGAGAAGTGAGAACGCTAGTGTACCTCGTACGTCAAAAAACACGATAGTAACGCCAAGCACCGTTTGTTATGAGCAGCGGCTCATCAACACTGTAAAAAGGATTGGGGAAGTAAGCGAAAATAACACCGGGTTGTTGGTACTGTGAGAGTTACTGATACGAACTGAAAACCATAAGGTTAGAATGAGAGAGAGAGAGAGGTGGTGGAAGAACTAATACTCAATGGTTGTTATCAATGTCTAACTCATGGAATAACGATTATTGGTCGCTGGAAGTTTGAATTTATAGGTGAAGGTGATAGGTTCCGTATCTGACGTGAAACCGTAGCAAAGCACTTAGAATGACTGCGCTCTATTGCCTCTCTATCTGGATATTTATCAGTTATCCCGAGACGAAAATCGGTATTTCTTATCGTGTTGTAAAAAACGATGTTTGCAAACATGCACTTACATTTCAAATAGAAGTTTCTCTAGTCATATAATGAGTGCTAAAATAGTTTTGGATTTTGGTTACAGACTTTTCTTTGCCTGTAAGTATCTGTATACGCAAAGGACAATAGATTTTCTAGACAAATTTACTCGACAATAAATGAGTCCAAACTTTGACCGTGGGGCATGATAAGAACGACCGGAAGATTCATTTGAAGTTGCAACGGCCTTACTTGAGGTAGAAATCGTTTAGTAGGCATGAGCATCATCTGCTGACTTCCTTGGTTAACGGCTAAATTCTTTTCTGATTTGGTGGGTACTTTAACGTGGTTCACTATCCACAATTCTGCAGTTGTTGTTTCCCGTTAGCAGCACGGTGGGGATTTCTTTGTTCCTCAAATGTGTTTTTCTCATACAGCGGCTTTTATGTCCAAGACATTTCCTCGTAAAATCAGATTGTTAAATGCACATCCACACGTGTATACCATTTCCTTCTCTCTGCTCAAGGCGGGAATGAGAGTCGTATTCCGGTTGGTCAAGAATGTGTTATCACGGTGAACACTGCTCAAGCTGGCATCGGTCAGGTGACATGCCGTATTATCACACCGTCTGGAGCACAGGCCGACGTAGAAATTCATGAAGCTGGAAATGGTCGAGTCAATATTTACTACACACCACCAATTCGGGGAGATTACCTCGTCGAAGTGCGGTTCGGTGGGGATCTAGTCCCTAACGGTCGCTTCAATCAAAGAGTAAGTATTCCAGTTCCTCGAGCATGATATGCATCCTGGCCACAATTTAGCACTACTTCACCCACTCTAATGCTTAGATTTTGGTTACGTCACAATGTAAGGTAAAGCAAAAGGAACCGAACAGGAAAGATGGAAGTTGTTTGATGTAAGAATACTATGGCGAGTCGCTGAAATCTAAAATGCCACAATTTTTTCACCTGCGACTGTAAATGGTGTACAAAAGGCAGTGAAACAGTTGGCCAGGATCTCGACAAACAACACATTAAGCGAAATTTGGGTGCAATTTGTCGTCTCCCTTTGCATACGAAATCATTTAAATGATGCTTACAGTATTCAATTCGCTTTGCACATTGCCTTGTATCGTACTGAGTGGACAATTGTTACTAGAATTACCATTCCGCTAAGTGTCTGGATGAAAAATTGATGAAAAATAAATAAAAAGTCAATTTACTCAATCTTTTTTGTGAACTTCGTTGGCACTCTTAACACTCCTCTATTCTTTTCCTGGTGGATAAGCACTGAGCATCACGTTGAAGTCATCAGATTCAGTTTTTACTTGTTCGACCGCATAACAGAGGGACGCTTCAAATGTAGATTTATTCGACATCACAATCAACTTGGTGCTTATTTATGTTGTTGCCATCACCGTTGTTAACGAATGCACCTCTTAAATCTCTCTTTTATCCGCGCACAGGCTGTCACAGCGGACGAGCTGACGCCCGAGGTTGTGGTAAGTTATACAGCACATTGTGCTAACTAAGCACACTTTGTTCAGTGCACTAGATCGAAATTTTCAGTCGTTTATCAAAGACCAAAGAAAGGCATTGCGATAGTTCGTTTTTTGCCAATGACGCATTGAAAATTACAAACCAACCATATAGATGCCAAATTTTCCGTCCATTGACTGTGCCTGTGTTTATGTTCTACTCTATCGTCTCATACACGTCGTGAAAGATTCACTAGTCTCAAATGACCACTATTATCACTTGGAAACGAGAGCAGATAACAACCCAACCAATGAACACGGAAAGTTCAATTGATTGATTATGATAAGGTTTGTTTTAGAAAAATTGAAGCGGGCATCTTGAGAGTTACCGTACTGTTTTCTTTGAAATGATTTGCCCGTCGGATCAGGTAGTCTGATAACGCTGTCCATGAGCTGAGATTTTAAGAGAATATTATAGAACATGAGATTTTTTGTCTTAAACGGGCACTTTGTGACTGTATATATTCAGTGCATAAAAGCTCCCGTGGTATTTTTCAGATATTTAAGGGTGCGTAGCAAAACAACCGAAATTCCATTCTGGTTGAATCTCATTCTGTTTCACTCTCATGACTGATCTTTCTCAAGAAGTACGGATCTGATTCTGAAAGCCATCATCTCTGGTTCTGTACATGAAGATCTGTACCATAGGATTTGAGTAAAGACCGAATGTGGAATCTCGGAAATATGGTCATAACTACCTCAGTCAGAGACACTGGCTTCGCAAAAACCCTTGTTGATGGAAGCCGACGTTTCCACGTTTATCTCGTGTGACTTGTTCGTTATTCTAATCTGCTCGCGGGCGTGGTTATGAGAACCAGCTGGCAATACTCCAAATGAATCCAGTTTTAGACAATAAAAACTGACGGACCCGGAACTGTTGTGTAGTGAAAACCTAATTTAACTTTCCCACTACTTTGATTATTCAGATACCAGACAATGTAGTTTGTTGTTATTACCTTGGTTTTAAATAAAGCTCCCACAGAGATGATGAAAAAGAAGACCGCCACAGAGGTTAATGAAATGGTGTATACCTCCAATCCCAGTGATGGATGATGCCATAAAACATGGTGTAGATGTAAAGCAACTTGTTGAGAGACAAACTAAGGAGCTTAACATTTACTGCGCGCAAATTAAAATCTTGTGCAGTGAGTTCAAGCCCCGAAAGGAGGGGAATTAGTGTAAATCTCTTTACTTCTCTTATTATTTCCTTTTTATTATATAATAATACTGCAGTATTTTGGGAAGGGGGTCGCGGCCAATTGGAGGCTGCCAATTGGGGGAGTGACCGACGACGGCGTGGGGATTCGAACCCGGGGCGGAAGGGTACAAAGGCCCCGGTGATGACCGTTTGACCGCCACCGGCCATGCTGCTAATTTTTAATAGAAACGAAACAGCCATACGAGGTGTTTTGATCCGTCCCACTTACTCTAGTGAGAAGTCTTTCCTGTCTCCGAATCATCTTTTATTAGTGTAAAATAATGACTATATGAGTAGTTGTGGTCCACGTACCCAGCCGTTGCACATACCATGTTGGTCTAACTGCTGTACGCGACCAAGCCTTGGGACTGAAACATGGCTGACTGGATTCATCTCGCCCAATCGATCCATGCCATCAATCGGCTAACATGCTGTTCATGGTTTCGTGGGCTTGATAGTGGGCGGGCGCTGGCGCATGGTTTGCCAGTGAGTCTAGGCCGTCTATCGAATGATGTGTCAGACGATATCCTCACATGATATTTCTCTGAATGCACATAATGAACTGCTCCTCAAAAACCATTTATGGTATCCAGGATCCTGTCCGACAGTTGCAGTCAACTGCAAATGTAGGGAACGAATTATTGAATGGAAAGCGTCCAAAACAATTTACTCTTCTAAGCTTTCTGGAAGAACTTTCGTTCTACAGATCGATGATTAACGAGGCAACAGCATTGATGGAACTGCTCTAATCTGTTTCGATTTATACGTTAAATTTCTCGCAAACGTTTAAGTGAACAACTATTTGTTATCTTTTCAGATTCAAGAGGAGCGGGTGCAACACATGAGCACACAGTCGATACACTCGTCCACTCTGGTGACGGGCTACCACCCGGTCGATTTCAAATTGCCCGTCGGACCAACTTTCAGTCACGTGGATGGTGAGCGGACAACGGTTGTTTTTACCGCACCTTTTTGATGCCCTATTGATACAGACTTAGTGATATTTTTTCCGGGTATATACGCTTGGTGTGTGTGTGTGTGTGTTTTCAGTACCCTCAATTCCAAACGGGGTTCTGATGTGGCTGAATTCAAAACGAGAACAAACAACAGATCATAGTACAATAAAAGATTAAAAAAAGACATTTTGAAACGATTGTTATTCTGCCCCCCTACACTCAGTTCACTTCAATTTTTATGGTTCTATTTGTCAACACTGAGCGTCATAGAAGATAACTCGTATATATGGGGAATATCATTACGAAGCGAAACTGGTAATATTCACGTTGCAGTCTTTGAAACTCGTCATGTTATCTTGTGCAAAGCGACCACAAAGACACAGACTGACCCAAGTTATCTACGTGGGTTTCGACCGGAACTGAGGGAATCGCTTCGTTGATGCACACTATATGGTTAGGCCAAGAAAATGTTGAACGAACAAAGTGGTACATAATCGGATTCACCATGGAGTATCAATGCTCAACTCACCGTTGAAGACCATGGAAACATTGGACAGCTGGTTGTACAGCTGATTGACGTGCGGGCAACCGGTTCTTACCGTTCAATAGCCGACGGCGAAAGGGCACTGGAGCATGTAGAGTTGATGTTCAATAACCTGTCCAGAGTTATCCCGGATAGCCTGATGGTTAGAGTGTTCGACTCACAATCGCGCATCCCTAGTTCCACTTCAATTTGTGGATCGATCAGTTTGTACTGCTAATGATTCCCGACCAGGATGGAACAACCACATTTTTCCACGGCGAGCTCAGCGTTTGTACCACATGTTGAATCGTTTTATGTACGGATAGAGGATTGATGAGTAAAGCATATACAATTCTTTCAAATACATATTTTTGCCTTTTGAAAATTACTGGGAAGTAATAACTGATAAGTAAAGTTTGCAGTTACGATTTTCCTCGATATCCTAGCTGCCAGAGCGCTGAATGTGAAAATCCTTTGGCTGGGACGGAATGCGCAGTTTTCTGAACCTACGATGAATTCCCATTTCCTATGATCTGTTCTCTTAATGACAACCGAAGGAAGGCATTGAAGAACCATAAGCCTAAGAGACAAAAATGCATGCGTTATTCGTTAATGAATTCCATTTTCGGCCATGTGAGCTGTTGAAAAATAGATTTTTGTATTTATAGGGATGTGGTTTCTCATACAAAATACAACATGGAGGCTCCAATGGAATAAACTAAATTGAACTGTACACCCACTGCATATGATGATAACCCTAAAATAATGATAAAACAGAGCGAGTATTTTTACAACAAAAATATAAAAAAAATACTTTGAGAAAGTTTACCCACGCTAACCGAAACGTTGGCGAATTACATCCACCAAAAACGCGGTGTTATTAACACAATAGAGTCAATATTTCCAGTAAACAATTTTTTAGTCCTACTGATAAAAACCCGGTTCAATTCAGAGGAAGCGGTCAAACGGCGTTTCGTTTGTAAACGTACGGGTCAATCTTCCATTGCTTCACGCGACCCACTAATCATAACTCGAAAATTTCTTCCACGACAACTTCTCAACCACGAATTACACCAGTTTTGGTTTCAAGCCTGCTTTACCTGACGGCCGCTATTTCTGACGTGCACAGAAAGGGTACAAATTCAAACAATAACAGCAACTTGCCTAATACTACTGCAACTACTATCGCTACTAGCATTAGTACTAATAATACTACTACTAATATTACCACTACCACTGTTATCTTTATCTTTACTGTTGAACATCTCTTGACCAATGACGCATTTTTGGGTGAGAGATTCCCTTGTTCACGGTCGATTGCCCTTTCAGAAAGAGAGAAGTAGCCCTTGCGGAGCTAATGGCATACTCAGAGCAAGGTGAATTGAACATTGATAGGTGGTTGACTGACTACCTGCATGTCCGGTTTCGGTTAACGCCCCGATCGGTGACAGACATGACCTCCTCCTCCTCTTCACCACCACCACCACCACCAGCAGCAGCATCAACAACAACAACAACAACAACAACAACAACAACAATGAACAACACCAACACTACTTCAGAGTGTACGCGTGCGTTTGCAATGTTGTTAGCAGCATGCAGGCCTGCCCGGATGTGATTCACTAATCACCCTGTTGGAACACCCGTTGATCGATCTCTGCCCAATAACAACACTTTCTGATATCAGAAATGTCACGTAACTTTGGACACATTTTCACCAGTGTCCGTGCGTGTAGATTGGCTTGTGTTTTGCTTCGGCGGGGAAGAGTATGCTTTAAGATGATGTTACGGGTAATCCTCAAAAGAAATGAAGAAATAGTGAGAACTAGGATGAAGATAATTCTGGTGAAATGCTTCAACCAATTTACTCTGTTAACCAGCCAGACTGACAGGTGTACCTAACCATTGTCAGGGTCTCATAGCTTGATTTTAAGATGAGAATGAAGATGAGAATGATAGCGAATCATGAACACTGGTTATTATTATTATTATTATTATTATTATTATTATTATTATTACGAACAAGATCAGAATAATTATAATAATGGTTATAATGCTGCCGTAATTGATGGTGATCCGCGTGATGGTTGTGATCACTACACGATGATGATGATTCGTATTTTCATTATTATTTGGATGATGATGATGATAAAAAGGTGAGTAATATACTGATTCTCAGCAAGAGCACTGCTATTTCAGGACTGAACAAAATTTTAATAAAATTTTGAGTAGATTTGACCAAAAACATTGAAAAAGTTGCTGGAAGTGCATCGATAAAATGGATACCATATATATAGCCACCGATTGGTTCTTTGATTTGCTGTTCAAAGCAAGTATTCAAAGTATCTGATACCCAGTCGTCTAAGTAGAAGATCAGACACGGCTCTCCGAAGAAACTGGCATAAATCTTTCGGAAAATGAGTAATTCTCAAGTTGATTATTTTTTCTATTACAATGATCTCTAGTAGCGCTGGTCAGATAAATTCGGTTGTCAGTTCTCAGCCGGGATGGACAACCAAACGGGAAATCTATGCACAATAGCTGGACTGACTTGACATCTGGACTACCTGTAAGAGTCTCGACTCCTAAACAAACCCCCTTGATTTGAATTTGTGTCTGAGTGGGTGCGGTTCCTTGCAAATACCCAGGGTCACAGTGATCTGAAACTATTGTATAGATCGCCACTAGAAACTAACCGTAGCCTATCGACTATTTGTTTTGAGGGTCCTACAAGATTATTTTTCAACAATTTTCTTTGTTGGGCACAAATGAACTTCTGGTGAGGTTTGCAGCTCCCAGCATCCCACGCTGGCTTCGACTTACCGAACGATGTTGCGCTCTTGCAAAGACCATTTTGCATAAAAACTCTTTATGTGAGTAATACACAGACATCTAGAAAATAAACCAGCTTTTTCTGTAATCAAAAATAACAGCGATTGTGTGCAAAAGTAAAAACGCTTATGATAATTCCAAAGTATGGTGGATCCACTTAAGCGAGGTGCTCAAAACCTGCTGTATTTTTAGGCTTGGTTCACACGCCTTCCGGTCGAACGATGCGTCCCACTTTGTTGGATAATGGAGATGGAACCGTAACGGCTCAGTTCCAGCCAAATGAGCCCGGGTTGCACGAACTAGAAATTACCTACAATGGTCAGCCAATTCCAGGAAGCCCATTCCGGTTCTATGTTGAGGCTGTTGGGTCCGGAAATGTAACAGCCTACGGGCCTGGATTGTCTTATGGCCGATCCGGTGAACCAGCCGATTTCACGCTGGTCACCAAAGAGGCCGGTGCTGGTAAGTTCACAAAATTTGTCCAGGTCTAGTCGTTCATGATCCGAGTTACCTCTGTGGTTTGTGCGTTTGTCGAACTAAGCCGACCAGCTTATTTTTGCACCGTCTCATCCTCCCACTCTCTTCTCACAGACCTTATACACAGGTCGGCCATATGGCCAAAAGGATTCCCTTATATTACGGAATTTCGTCTAGATGTGCAAATTCTTCCAACCAGATCAGTTGAGTCTGGTTCAGTCAGTCCAGAAACCAGTGTGTTTTGCCAAATTTGTGTTCATACTTAGTGGTGTGGTGTGGTGTGGTTGTTGTCGCTGTGGTTATTATTACTCCGGTTGTCATCGTTATTTGATTTTCTACTGTGGTGGTTACGGGTAGTCACTGCGGAATGCTGTTTTGCGGAATGCCCATCCTTCATCGCGTCTAGGTCTTGCTTCGTTCTGACCGGTGTCTTCTTGTTCATTACTATCCAGTTATGTCATTCACATCAATGCAATAATCTCCGGTTTTCCGTATGACTGACTATTCTTTGTCTCTTTTTCTTGCTTTTCCCACGATTCAACCTCTGTCGTTGCTCATCGGAAACAATTATTGTGCTCATCACTCCCAAGGTGGTTTATCACTGTCCGTTGAGGGTCCCTCTAAGGCTGAAATTCAATGCCATGACAATAAGAACGGCACATGCAGCGTCAGTTACTTACCTCTCGTGCCAGGCGAATACACCATATCGATCAAATTCATGGAGAATCATATCCCTGGTTCGCCTTTTACTGCGCATATTGCAGGTGGGTCCCACCGGAAGACAGAGTGAATTGATATATATTTGGCATAGGCCTACCTAGCTAGCGGTGTAACCATCATCTCAGTTCTGTCGTAGTTTTCAGAAATTCATTGATCGCCATGTGGGAAACGCAATGCGCTAAAATATCATGATAGTGATAGTGAATTTCGGTTTCACATTTTTACGGTTAGATCAGCAATACCCAAAAAGCAAATGATCTCATGGGGAAAGTCTCCCTCATTTATTGCACAATACAGCTTTGAGCAAAGCAGTTCGCCTGGTAATTCTCGCCGCACTGTATATTTCTTTTGAACAACGTCATGAACTCACCGCATATGTATCGAATCATCTGAAAAAGCTGTTTGTACAAATTGATTACCGTGATCTGTTTTTTTTTCTGTGAATATAGGTGAACCAAGACGATTCAACCAAGTGTGTGTGGGTACAACCAGTGAAATGCCTCTGCGTATCACGGAGACAGACATATACAATTTAGTTGCCACAGTACGCAGCCCATCGGGACAAGAACAGCCTTCCACACTGAAGCGTCTGCCCAACGGACATCTAGGTAAGGAAAATCTGTGACCACAATGTTCCAGTCATGATTTCGGCTTAATATTTGGGAGACAGTCAGTGAACAAGATGGCACGTCGACTTTGTGTTTGATTTATTGTCGAGAGTTCAAAGAAATTACATTTATATGTTCCCTATTCCGATAAAACTGACTGTATCTCATAATATTCCCAAATCGTGATTAAGGGCTTTCCAATGGGAGATCTATTTTTGTATCTGAATTCAAATACCCTTCATGGTTAATCTCTAAACAAACGCTCTAACTGTGACCGCATATAGTCTGAATATAGCATTAAAATTGCTGAATGGATTGTCCTTAGTTTTCAAGATCTCCGAAGCAGTTGCGCAAGTTTCTCTGTACTTGATATTTTTACAAATCATTCAAACGACTACAAGGACTGTTTAGGACAGAAGCAACGCCGAACAGAAAGCCACGTGGAAACGGCAATTTAGACGGCCAATCGATAAAGTCCTATCGGAAAGTTTTGAATTCCGGTCAAGCTTTACAAGACAGCTTGCTTTCTCGTTTTTAAATTCCGTTGAAAATATTGTGAACGATAGACTTTACGGCTTCGAAATTCTTTTCGAACTCTGCTATGTGGAATACCGTACTCGTAGAAGAACCAAGCCCTTGACTATTGAATGCGAAAACAGATTTATCTAATTTGAAGAGTTATTCAAACAGCAGTTTGCGTAATTCCAATAAATCATACATGATGTGAGCATCTGTTCACTTGGTAAGTAAAAAGACCTATCCATCTATATCCAGTTTACAACGGGCAATCATGTTTGCTCACAATCTGCATTATACGCCGGGTAGCTGTTGTTGATGCATTACAATCATAAACTAATTTTTTAGAGAACTGTGTGGTAAATATATTTTGGTAGGCATTCTTTCATTTGAATACCACAAATCCATCAGTTAGGATGCATCGGGAGACGGTGAGTTATTGCTCTCATGGATCTGCGGGAGAACGAACGATCTTGCCGTTTAGTCCCTGGGGAAGTTCCCTGGTTTTCTACCCGAGCTACATATATTCTCTTGTCCTTAATTACCATCGATATTACTCGTTCTTTCACTACCTAGGCATCTCTTTCACACCGCGGGAAATTGGTGAGCACTATGTGAATGTGTTCCGCAATGGTCGTCATATAGCAAACAGTCCATTCAAGATTTATGTCGGCGAGAACGAGATTGGCAACGCTTCTCGAGTACGTATCTATGGTAACGGACTCCGAGAAGGCACAGCCAATCAGAACTGCCAGTTCACAGTGGACACACGAAATGCCGGTAAGTCACTCAATGTGCTGTTTTAACGAGAGGCAAGTCGGCATCCTAAGAGGAAAAGAAAATTGCCCGCACAACAACCCGGCTACTGCGGCTCTGGTGGTCATCATGAGCTTAGGGATTTATTTATAAAGATTATAAGGATAACCGTAAATCAGGGCAAGATCCTCGGGTATCGTTAGGGATACCAGAATGCTTTTTAACTTATAACCGCTGAGAATCAATGTGCTCGACAAGTAAGGGACAAAAAGTGATAATAACAGGCTGTAGTGTAACAAAATCCCAGTTAGTGTCTGCAGGTTCCACGCAAGAATAGCCGGTGGTCAAAAGGAGAGATAAAAATGTGCACAGAAAGAAGAATTAACTAGAAGTGAAACGTGAAACCAACAGAAGTCGCTATCACTTGAGTATTTCAAATCAGTTTGTCGTTGCTCATCCTATATGCAACATTTCTTTCATGCTGATTCTGTCCAGTATCGAAAATATCGTTCACGTAATTTGCAATTAGGCAAAAACAAATACGATAGATTACTTCTGGTCTCAATTTCCTCGGTTGTACATGAATTTCCTTGGGCTTTACACTGAGCAATTTGCATTGATTGCTCTTCTCACTGTTTGACACGCTCATTATCATTTGAGAGTTGTGTGATGTGGTGTGCGCGATCAGCTGTTGCCGAGCTTGTGTACGTGGTCTTCGCGATCGATGCACGTGGTCGGTCGGTGGAGGGACCGTCGCATGCCACGTGATTCTCGCTAGACTTACCGGTAAACTAGCTCAAGGGATTTGTGTGTGAACGCTGATTTGAACAATAACGTTGCAATGGGCCTTTTGCCAAACCGGGTCGCCGCCCTTTCGGTGCAACATAGTAACCAACGCCCATTTTTATCTCGATCGGGGAACATGAGCTGCATGTCAGGTCACAGTAACCTGCGTAACATAGTTATTATAGTCCCATAAAAAAATTGGGGGTTATAACGAATGTAACATTGCCCGTATAGCTTCGACCACAACCCAAAAATAGCATTGATGTGGCAAATATTTTCCAAAAACATTTATCAGTAAACTTAATTCAAATGAAGTTCGTCACTATTTTAGGCTAGATGAAAATTACGGCTCTCTGGGAAATGATTTTCATCGTTTATCTTTCAAATATGTATCTGTAACAATAGCGGAAATAATGAAGCATACACCAATCTTTTTGAAAGGCAATGACACACTTATCAAAATATATTAATCAATAAAACCATCTCGGAGATCGGGTTGAAATTTCTTCACGGTGATCATCGAGTGCAGTTCGGTGTTATTCAATAACAAAATCTCTCTGATTTTCATTTGTTTGTCCTATGTACTTCACTTCACTTTTATGCACTTGACACCGCACACTGGGGAAATACCCGGATGTCATAGGACTGAACTCGTCTACTTGTTGGAGTACATTTCCGTTAGTTGAGTACACGTGCATCAATAACAAATGCCCGCTGGGTGGTGAGTCGGATGACTGAATTACAGTCCTCGTTTCTGCGAACTGACTAAGCACACCAAACATTTTACCCAAGTTTTGCCTCACACAAATACACCGTTCTCATTTGTTCAATGATCAGTTACAGATGGTGACTTTTAGCGGAATATGTTTGCCTATTTGGCACACTTGAATTACAAAACCTAATCACTTTTGTGCATTCCGTTGTGGGTGATTTTGTGGCACCGAGATGTAGTAGACATATTATTGTGCAGTGTGTCTGTGGTTGGAGGAAAACGGTGAAACCAATTAGGAGGTCGGAAGATGTTCGACAGTAAACAGGACAATGTGCATCATTTTAACAAGCATACTAGTTCGGCTTTTAGAATTTGGTTCCGTAAAGAGTACAGGAATATCCTACGGTATTCACAAGCTCAGCCAATCTTTTTATATTGACATTAGCCAGGGAAAACCTCCCCAACCTTTTTCAAAAATACCCTGTTGTGAAGCTCAGCAAAGCTAATGATTCAAAATGCAGTTGTTGGTGCGTTGTCTGTGTTGAACGTCATCTCACACAGGCTGTACTGTTATGCGTTTGACTTGACGAATTTAGGGGCATCATCCAAGTTAGCTGCACTGTGAGATAATGGATACAACCGCCAGTTCTACCTTGGGTCACTTGGTGGTTAGCAGTCGTAAGCCCCCCCCCCCCCCCCCTCCCTAACGACGCATGAAATTTTGGAGCCCTCCGCTCCCACCTGAGCGAAGGAAGCCTGACCTCGGACTTTGGCTACAGACGAGGTAGCGTGTCATTCTGAAACGAGGGACACGGGACGGGTGAGGCACACCTGTATTTGATCAACCAAACAAGTCGGATTGGTAAAACGTGTACAGTTGTTTACATAGTCCTTTTTCCAGACCACGCTGTCGCTACATTGATCCTCCGGCTTCCTGAGCATTTCGGCTCCGTTCTAGCCAGGTGCCTGCGGCCATTAGGTTGATTA
Source organism: Fasciola hepatica (assembly GCA_948099385.1). Lineage (NCBI taxonomy): Eukaryota > Metazoa > Platyhelminthes > Trematoda > Plagiorchiida > Fasciolidae > Fasciola > Fasciola hepatica. The sequence goes on along the minus strand of CANUEZ040000060.1, from coordinate 1,471,121 downwards.
TTTGCCTCATCATTCACGATCTGTTGGTCCAAATGATCCTGTTGACGACTCGATCGGTAGCCCTTCACATAGGCCTTCTTGCTGACTGCCTCAGATACCACCGAGTTTCATCTACGGGTCCGCATACTTCTTTTGTTCGTTGCGGGACGGTTCCGATATATTCCCCGTCTTTTCTTTGGTACGTGGGACTCGATGGGTTGACTCGATCGGTTTGATACTCACCTCGTTCTGTCGCGCCAGCGATCCCCGCTGCAATTCGAGTACCCTGGCCAGAGATGGTGACGGAAATGGAAGCGAACGAGAGACGCCTGTAACACGCAGGGGCAGTGCTCTTCCGACGGGGGTAGCACGTGTGTGATCTGCAAAAGCACAAGAGAAGGAAAAAACTCCATGAGCCGAGGCCCAGTAAGTGTATCAACAGGCACCAACACTTACGTTAAACGAACAACAAGATGGCGACCTCCAATCTGGCCGTTACACTCCAAATCACCTCCCCGCCAACCAACGGCTAACCAATTGTGCTGTTACGTCACCGAAATGATCTCCAATACAGAGCAATTGTGAAGCAGAGAAAACAGCTGTTTGCTCTCCCTCGTTGTGACCTAAATGTGGCTATTCTAGCCACCCAGTTGTTTTTTATTTGTTCACCAGACTGTCTACTTTCTGTGTTTATGCTCAAAGTGTCTCTCTTCATGCAAAATTAGTCCGCATCAAATCAACATATTCTACAGAGTATTCGTATGTACGGGAGTTTGTTTTTTAAACCACATTAATAAAAGTGGTGGGTTGATTCTTGTAACCTTTAGAACTTATCAGAGGTATACAATAAGTGGTATGCCCCCCGAAAACTCGTTTGTGAGGGAATTGGTTTTGCGAGGAGCGGTGAAATTGCTGTGCATCTGTGGTACAACCGATCAGTGTGCCCGTCTTCGTTCTGAAATCTTTCCAGGTTACGGTAGTCTTAGCTTGTCTATCGAAGGTCCGAGCAAGGCGGACATCGAATGCCACGACAATCACGACGGGACATGTCTGGTTACCTATCGTCCGACTGAACCGGGTACGTACATCATTAATGTACGCTACGCGGATCAGACAGTGCCCGGCAGTCCATTTGTGGTTCAAATCGGAGGAGAACCGTCGCTGCGCATGATGGAGCGTATCACACGCCAAAGAGAGCTGGCCGACGTGACTCACGTTGGAAGTCAATGCGAGCTGAATTTGAAGATCCCAGGTGAGTAGTCATTTTGTCTCACTCTAGATCGTGTATGTTTTTCTAACGCTCGAGATCGACAAATGAAAAGAAGGTTGACTGATATGAACCCAACAGAATAGTACGCCGGGTAAAAATGTCTCACGATGTGTCACTATCATTTAATTTTGTCCACGCATATGCTATTCGGATACCAAATTTATTGGATCGGTTAGGATAGTGAAATACGTGAATACACTCGTTTATATCAGTACAATAAACGGTAGAAAACAAACTCGTCTTCACTGCTTTGCAACTGGCCGAGTGCCACAATTTCTTTTGCGTACAGAGACTGGAATTATGTAAAAATTGAGAAGATCAGTAAACAGATTGATGACAGCTGCCAGCTACGTGCAGTATCAATCCAGATGTGATCCACCTAAAAACAGGCAATTATATGTACTATATGTCACGAAAACACAATTCCTTTACTAAATGCACAAGCATATTTACGATGAAATGATGGTTTCAACATAATTTGTCTCAGAAGCTCTAACGATATGTTTAAATCGTCATAACTAAGTGTAGATAATTTTCGATCACATGAAATGGACCTGCTTTCATTTTTCGAATAAACTCTATGTATGAACCAGCCACTTTATTTGTTTCCTACCCATCAGAGCTATGCTAGCTCATTTGTCTAACCTTTTTATTTACTTCCTTTGATTTTATAGTAATAGTAATCGGTTTCAGGAAGGGTCGGTTTTAGGCCGCCAATCGAGGGAAGTGACGGGCGGCGGGAGCAGGACTCGAACCCCGGACAGGAAGGTAGAAAGTCCACTGTGTTGACCGTTTGACTAGCGCCGGTCATTCAGACCATTTATTGGAACGACAACGTAGCGATTCTGGTTTTTATTGTGACCTGACCAGAATGTTTTTGCTGTTATTCTCACGATTACTGGCATTCCCCGTCTAAGTGTAAGAATGTAAATTTGCACGGGGCTAATCTGCTCACCGGATTTTCTTCGAAAATGATACCTTTCCAAGTGATGGCTATTTTTACTGCCAATCTTGATTAGCCAAGACAACCTTTTCGGTAATTTTTACGCAAAGAATCAGCAAAATACAACAATTGGAGATTTAAAAGCCGAAAAACACTTCCGGAAATTAGTTTGCTCAGTGCGCTTGCGAGGGGATTTAAGAACAACACTGAACCAGTCATTAGATCTCGTGGATTAAACCAACGAATTTCATTACTGCAAATGGACTATCTGCATCGGAAACGCTCCCATCAAACATATGTCACAGTCATTTTAGCATCCGGTCATGTTTGTCAGCCAAGCGCTTGACTCTCGCACACCTTGCATTATACAACTTTCCGCATCAATTTACACGCAGGAATCAATATTCGTGACCTGGTTGCTACGGTGACCAGTCCAACGGGTGTAACGCAACGTTGTGATGTGGTCGCTTTGGATGATGTTAACTACACCATCCGATTTGTGCCACAGGAAATGGGTGTGCACACTGTATCCGTGAGAAATCGTGGCGCTCATATTCCCGGTAAGTGTTACTTGCCCACAGGGAGTAAGTTGTTTCATTTAATTGCAACAAGACCACGACAACATCTCCATCTACAGGGCAGCCTAAAATTTAGTTTCACACCTAACTAACAAATGTTTACAAGCGTGAGTAGTAGGAGATTGTACGTTTAAGCTATTGAAAACCATGAAAGTACTGCTCAGCTGTTTCATCCTTGTCAGGAATCATTTGCAGTGCACATCCACCGAGCCCCAACGGGGACTCGAACCCAGAGTGAGCGACTGGGAGTCGAACACCTTAACCACAAGGCTATCCAGACTGGCTCCCAACGATTTATTGAACTTGATGGCGCCCTTCCGACACTGGCTTCGAATGTTAGCAGAGTATTTCCCGTACGGCGAGCGACTCCTATGCTGGACGGCTTCTCAGAAGGAGCCTAAGCACAACGAACGTATTCCGTTAAGCAAACCTACTGATCTTGACTATGATATGAACGTTCACAATGAATGGTGAATCATATTATGCAAATGTTCATAACGTTGGATGAGCAAAGTGGTGTATTCAAATTCGTTGTGTTTATTTTAATTTCAAGATTTGAGTGAGCTAAAACCACCAATTCAGTCTGGAGACTACCGGAGGAGGCCTAACGCATGTGAGGAGGTTCATATTGTTATTACTGGTTTTGATACAACTATGTGATAGATTGCACATCGTAGCGGATAAAAGGCAATCAAGTTAATGACTTCAAGTAAGGACTGAAGAACGGAATTGTACGTTAACAACTGACCTGTTCAATCAGTTCAATGTGATTCAAAAGCATTCATTCAGCTTTTGTTATTATCTCACTTGGTTAACCAATGGTTGTAGTATGGTTAAATTCCCTGTTGGAGGGAATATGGAGCGGAAATTAGATCCATGTGCAACTAATTTCACTAAAACATGATCATATTCCTGTTAAAATCGAACTGATGCAAAAAAGGCGATCAAAGAAGTCCTTCATCTGGGTTTGGGGAATTACTGCCAATTTAAATGGGCCATTTATGAGCGGTATTACGTTCAAAACGGAAAGATTCCTTCAGGTGCTCAGATAGAAATAGGCCACGTAAATAGTAAATCCAAGAAACAGTGGAAATCTTAATAGCTTTATTTATAGAATTGCGATTGTTATCGACAGGTACGTATGCATCCGTTGGTTTTCAACGTCGGTCATTATACCGCAACGCAATAGCATAGCGACCATCAAAGGGTTTATCATGGAACATTCTACTCACATTGATAAAAGATCACATTCAGTGTCGTTTGTCAGTGTATCTTTTATGTTCTTATCCACGGCTCTCTTACTTCCTTAACAATGGATTTTGAAGTTATAACTGTCAGTGGTTTTCCATTATGTAAACACTTTTTCAACAGGAAGCCCGTTCCAGTTCACCGTTGGTGCGATCACAGACGGTGGTGCGCACAAGGTACACGCTGCTGGTCCCGGACTGCAGCAGGGTTTGACTTATTCACCCAATGATTTTAGCATTTACACTCGTGAAGCCGGTGCCGGTGGGTTGTCCATTGCTATCGAGGGACCAAGCAAGGCTGAAATTGATTTCGAGGTATGCATTTGTTTTCGATCATCTAGAAAGTTCATCTCAACCCATAGTTATAGGTCACCCATGTTTAAAGTCGTATCGTCTGTTTTACTGTGACTTGGACGATTTTGAGTAGAATTCCAGCAGTTTCTAATGCACATTTCAATGCTAAAATCACAAAGAACGAACACAGCAAAACATCATCCAAATGTAATCAGGTTATTCAAACACTTGGAAAAGTTCAAAGCTTATTTGAACCATTGGCAAAAGTTATCGTGAATGTTCAATCAGCACAGATCTTTTTAGTCACAACGCGAAACGTGAGCAATAAATACATCGTTCCATCACTGATAGAGCCGTTTATCTTTGTCAGATTTCGTCTAAAAACTGCCTTGTTTACTGCCACTCACGGTGACGTTAGACAAAGTCTTGTTACTGTCGACGGTTTTTCACCTCAACAAGATTGCGAACTGCTTCCTCCTCGAGAGAGCATATGAATGCACTGTCGCGCCGGCGACAAGCCTCAAGGACAACTGGGCGTGGACAGAAATGAAAATGATTGACTGAGGTCAAGTAGCATAAATGCTTTGACTTTTTTAGGGTGAATCACGATACCTCTGGGTTGGTCAAAGAACAGAGTAATCCATCAGGTTAAGGAAATTTAGCTGTCAAAATTAGTGAGAAACGACGCGAAACATGTCAAAGAGGAACCAAACATTTTCTTCATGGAACCGACAACAAAGATCTCCTAACAGATCTTCAAATGCAAAAGATATCAAGGGATCTGGTGATTCTATGAAAGTTTGATGAAACCGGTGGCCATGATGGCTTTGATTCCAACTAATTTCACTTGATTGTATGATTCAGATCAGTTGCTCGTATATTTTTGACACTTATGAAGACTACCAAGATACAGATCGAAAGAGCTCGACAAAAAGTTTGACTAGTTTATTCGAGGACGTTATTTTTGATCTACTACAGTTTCGCAGTTTTACCGGCCACTTTGAGACGTAGTCAAGACTGTCGCCACTAATTTAATCATTCATAATTATATGCGAAAATCGCTTACTGTAGATTACCAGTTAGGCATTCCAGCACTGCATAAAAATCCCACCCCCGCTTTCCGTCAACAGGATCGCAAAGATGGCTCTTGCGGCGTATCTTATCGTGTCACCGAACCGGGAGAATATCAGTGTTCGATCCGGTTCAACGATGAACACATACCGGGGTCACCCTACCGCGTGGTTATCAACGAAGCGATAGAACGAACTTTCCTCAGCCCAGAGATGCGTCAACTTAGCGTGGCCACCGTCCAGGATCGGGGATTGATGGTGAGTAGTGTGATCCGTCCCACTAGCTCTAGTGTGACGAATCTTCTGCCTAGGAAATTCTTCGTTTTATGAGCGCATAACCCAGTGATCATTTACGGTGTTGTTCCTTGTATCCAGTCATTGCACGAAACTTATTGGTTCCACCGGTGTGGGCGATCAAGCCTTCTCACTGGCCGGTATTGATGCTAAACACAGTGTGACAGGATTCATCTCACCTTCCATCGATCTACGCTATTGATCCGCTTCTGTGTCAATGGTAATCCCATTGTCTCAAGCGTTGACCTCTATACTGAACAAGCTCTGTGTTGCGCATCCCATGGCTCACCGTGATGGCGCTGGTTTGCTAGGAAGGATAGACTGCGTGTTGGTTGCGAATCGACCACTACCCTCACAGGGAGAAATAAACATTGTGAGAATGTGCATCCCTTAAAGCGTTTTCAGTACTCAGAGTTGTTGGCCTCAGTGTGATCCGAAGTCGCGCATGCGCGTCAACTTCTCTTTGAAAGTGCATACGCTCTACAAGCTGAGCAACAAGACCACATCACAGGTATGGGACATTTCGCGGATTGATCATATTGGTTACCTCCGCCCAAGCTAAAGTGCGATATTCACTGGTTAGTCTACAAGATAATTGTCTCCCGCGGGAACGTGCTAAGGAGCATTTACACTGTACAGCCTGCAAATACATGCATGTCATTTTAGATAAGATTTTATTCGGTAGATGTTGTTTAATGTGAAAATGGTTCATATGTTGAAATTCATTGATTTCAGTGTAAATAAATTAATAAGTAGTGTCACAATCGTGAGACCGAACCGACCTAAGCTTCCCGAATACGCTATCAAATTCCTGCTGTTGAGCATCCCCGTTCGCACTCTGCAATTTAAGATTGACGTCAGTGATTTCTGAGTGCCATTGCTTTGCATATGATAGACAAGACAAATGAACTACTAGCCGTTTTTTCATTGATATTTTCAGTAGAAATATTCTGTCAGTTCTAAGATCAATTCCTGACAGTACACCGTTCGCTTTTTACAAATACTAACCGAAATATCGGAATAGCTGTTCTCTACTTTTTATTCCATTCACATTAGTAGACAGTGATCGAACTTCTACGTTCTTTTGAATGACTTCCTGAAAAACAAATGCCTACGATAGATTCGTTATGAGCCCGTATGAGATCCAAAACCTGCTATATCTGTTTTCGAATAGATTGGACGTCCAACCGCGTTCACAGTCAACTACACTGGAATGACCGGCGCTTTGCGTGCCTATGTGGTCTCACCATCAGGAGCACACACGGACGCTCTTGTGCATCGTGTGGATGTGGATCAACACGCGGTCCGCTTCACACCATCAGAGAACGGACCACATTTGGTTCACGTGCTCATGGATGAACGTCCCATACCGGGAAGTCCATTCCGTGTCGTTGTGGGTCAGGACGATCAGGGTTTAGTGACTGCCAGTGGGGAGGGCTTGACACACGGTAGAGTTGGTAAGTAAAAGTGAACAACGAGCTTGTTTCTTGTTCATCCTGATCAAATATTCTGGTTTATATAAAACTTGGCACAGCTGTACTTATGCTGACACTTTTTGACTGGGAGGGACCAAAACACGAATGGATGCTTGGAGCTCTCTCTCTCCGTCTGTGTTTGCGCGTGTGAAACTTGTGATGTAAGTCGCATGCGGTTGATAGCCACGTCACGTTATTAGAAGAGAACGGAGATCACTAAGTCATGAACCAGATCCACAGTCGTGCACTTCAATGACTCCAATGACAGTTTTTAGCCATTGACAACGTTAACTTCCCGCGATCTCACCTTATGATTCAATTTAGGTCTGTACCGATCACGGTAGAACACGCAACTATCTTTGTATGTTACTACTGAGATAAGTAGTGAATAAATATCAAAAATAATTAAAAGCATGCATCATGAACAGTCATTAGGCCTAGATAATTAATCTGACTCCTAATTTTCCACTGGTTTCTCATCTCCAGGTGAACGTAATCGTTTCTTTGTGGACACGATGCACGCCGGAAGTGGTGCACTATCGGTGACTGTGGATGGACCAAGCAAAGTTCAGTTGAACTGTAACGAACGACCGAATGGATATGAATTCTCTTATTTGCCGTTCTTGCCTGGTGAATATTTGATCAATATTAAATACGGAGACATGCAGCACATTATCGGCTCACCATTTAAGGTCAGTAATTTATAACTGAGTGGATGCCAAGCAGTAACATTACATTCAAGTAAGCATAAGTGTATAAAAGACTAATCAGTTCAAAATATAACTTTCCGACCTCAACGAAGTATAAATCATAACCTTCTAATCATAAACGGACTGTGTAACGAGTGATTCGTGATGGAACAAGAGTACTCAACTCAGCGTTGAAAACTACAGCAGCACTAAACAGCAGCTACTTCATCTTTGTAAACGATCATCATCATCATCATCATCATCGTCATTATCATCATCATCATCATCATCATCATCATCATGATCATCACTAATAACACTATTATTATTATTATTATTATTATTATTATTATTATTATTATTATTATTATTATCAAAATCACCATCATCATCCGGGCGTAACCACTGAGTCCCGTCGAAGACCCAAAGCTTGGTTTCAGGATTATGAGTCACACGTACTTACCATTAGGCTATCTGATCGTCTACGATTGGTATTGGATGCATGGTAAACGTCGTCCACCGAGCGCTCAACTTCCATGAATGATACACTCTAAGTAGGGAACTTAGCGAAACGAATGTATTATGAATAACCTACAGAGCTTACTAACTTTATCAAGTTGAGTAGTAGAAGGTTCAAACTATTCATGTCACCGAGAATATTAGTCATTTGATTCGTCGTAGAGTTTACGCGGCACGCAGCGCGCCAAAAGCGTAGACCTTGGAGGACTTGAAAGCCCAGAGTGTTTCCGTGTACTTGGAGATTTGGACTTTCATTCTGGAGACCGTACAGCACGAACCAATGCAAAGGGAGAGGTTTCGGTTTGTATGTTTCAGGACGGTGGTGTTTTTAAACACCTAAAAGCGTTCGTTGCGGTGGTGACGGTCGAAGAACGACAAACCGGTATTTATTATGACTGGATAATGGTTATACGGCATCTTATAATCGTCACTTCAGTTGGATTCATTATTCACGGTTTACCAAGTTGCGTTCAAATTATTATTATCTAGGCGTGCGGTAACAAATCATCACTTAGGATTTTGCTTATTGGTTGACTAGGAAGATATGAACTAACGGATATTTTTGCTGTGTATGATAAACTACAGCATTCGCTGTAGTTATAGAGCCTTGCACCGCAGTTCAAGAGCTGTCACCATCACCATCACTTGGGCGAACTATCCCCCACCAATTTTTACCGGTGGACCATGGGATATTTTTGACCACACATTTGGTGGGTGTTTTAAACATGGATCCGAATTCCAGTAGGTGTTGCAAACAGGCTTTTCAACAACAACAAAAGAGAGCAATTCAAAACACAACAAGACCGCAAACCATAGGGTGCTAAATGTCAGCACAAAACACTCAACTATTGTAGCCTGGGGTTGCCGCTTTTTAAGGTTGTAAAAGCCTGGAAATGTGATTCAGTCTACTGGGATCTCATACGATTTGTAGAAGAAATCATAAAGACAAAGAGGAAATGCTCAGATGAATTTTTAGGTTAGTGGATGAGAAAGACAATTCCGAAATCTAGAACAGCAATTAGAAAGAAGAAATCAATTATTTGCGTCTGAGTCATAAAGCTGCAGGTGGCTACATTTGGCTCCCATACCTAATCCGGTTCGCGATTGATTCAGTCAGGATTTTTAAAAATGGCACACGCCATAAGCCTCTCGGTACAATTACTTGTCCACATGGAAGACATACATAAAATTCGTGACAGTCAAAATTCGTACACAGTGGCATCATCCAATGTCCCATCGAGAGTATTCTCCGCTGGATGTTTTCCTCCATTTTGGTTGCTGAAAGTACGCTAAGTAGTAAAAACTGAAATTCTACCGGTTTGGAGTGGAACCGTATGACTGACACATTTAGTTCTATCAATTCGTAAGTGATCGGCCTGAATGCAGTAAATCAGTTCTTGATGGATGTGGAATCACCGTGCTGTAACTTGTACAAGTTACTATCATTAATTTATTTCAAAGTATCCGTTAACTAAGATCGTAGCCTTATTTGAGTTGGTTCTTCAGCCTGTACTTCGTTCAAGAGATTGGCGTGCCCCAGGTCACAGCGGAATCATTGTTTACAGGACAACCGATAGGAAATAGCTCATTTCATCTGATCAGCACTAGCGATTTAGAAAAATGTTACCCGTTTTCGTGTGGTCGTTTAGCTTGTTCAGCTTTGCTGAGTGTCGGAAATGTGAAACATTTCCCCATGCATTCTGTGTCCGGCAGTATACGCGTCTTTGCAAACGTTAAGCGGTCGGGTAATGATCTCACTCACAGTGTAATCACATGAGTATTTCGACCTCTTATCTACATGAAACATGTGAATTTACCTACCATTTTTGCCTATTAAGATGTAATTTGCAGCAAAATATCTTCAAATAACCGCACTCTCATTTTCAACCCTGAAAACCAACCATGAATGAAGGACTTTCCAGTTAAACAGTCACGAACATCGTTTGAAAGTTTTCTGACTTTCGCATTTTCGTTGGTCTGGGTGGATCCTTGAGTTGGGGGGGGGGGGGAGTTTTCATTTTGTATTCGCGTCCCGTTCAGTCTGTGACCAATGTCAACTAAGAAAGCGCATTGTTACGTTAGATAGAATATTTTCTCTTACACTGTTTTCTCTTTTATAGGCCTATGTGACCGGGGATGCGATACAAGAAACCTACGCGGTCGATTCCACCCACGTGGTGGTGGAAACACGTGCCTCAGGCATGCAACAATCACTGGGTGAATCACGACCGAGTCGTGTGATTTGTACCGGAAGCGGGTTGCAACAAGCCTATCTGAATCAAACGAACACGTTTACGGTGAACGCGACACAAGCTGGTAAGTCATCAAACCGATCGCGAAGCCATGAACAACGAGCTGCTATAGCTGACAATATAAAAATAATCACTGTGATGAACATAACTCGGAGCGACCGACGATCATCACGACCTGAGAGTTGTATTATGACATCTGCACATGAAAAAAGTTGAAAACTTATCGAGATAATTCATAGTGGTGTAATTAAAAAATAGTGTATCGCACTAGTTGCGCAGGAAGTTGGGAAAAGTGAAGACCCGCTGTGAAATTAGCACAAATTTACGGAAAAGAATTTCATGATGTTCAATGTACACGTGTGGTTTCACAGCTCTACAATTTAGACGGTTCATAGTGACGTTCTAAGCGACGAATAAGGGGATAGAAAATGCGGGCAAAAACTTCCGATATTCTGTGATTCATCCGTAAACACAATGAGAGTCAAGATTTTAATCGGCCCTGGGACTCACTTGCTTTGAATGACAAATCTTCATGCAGCAATTCAACGCTGAAGGTTAGTGTACTATTCGCAGTACTCGGACTGAGAGAACGTATGGAAATCGCTCCAATGCAGAACTGCGCAAACCGGAATAGTGGAAAGGCCTGGGGTGCGGAGTTGTACAATAATCTAACTACAGAATTCATTTGCATAAATGTTAAAAGAAAATAGTTGGCGGATCAAGAGTTGACCAATCACAACAAGCTTTTGAAATACTTGTTCACGGCGACTCGGATTGACTGAAGCTTCTCATTTTATGTGGTCACAAAGCTGCGTAGTGCCGTGTCCCGTAAAAAGCTTGCTGAATCACCATGGGTAAATAAACGCCCACAGATATATCGCCCAAAAAATTATTTCTGTCCAGTCATTTATTAATATATATGTGTATAATGAAGACAGACTCGAATTTTTTCTCTCCTTGAAACTAACGAAGTTACGGGGAGAGGTTTATTGATAAGTGGGTGCTGCCATGTCGGACACCCATCGAAACAGGTTAAGGCCAAGAAATATGTATCACTGGTTGCTAACTATTTACAGTACGGAGTCAAGTATGCATATTGAATGAGTGACTTGCGAGCATTATTTTTACTGAGATAATTTGGGTAGGGTTATCTCCCTCCGTTGGGTCAACACGGATTACGGCTACATATAAGTCATTATCACTGTTAGGCCGATTGTTAATAATCGACATATTGCTTGTCCAGTTTGTTGTACTCGGTAAACTCAAGCCCTGTCCTTCAACTGGCAAAAGTGATCCCATTTATTAGTGGCTCATCGTACGGACTGGTAACGGCGATATTTTATCTATGAGGTTATCCACAGGATTAAAAATGGACCTCAGCAGAGAATAATGAATGCTGTCCCGTTTGTTTTTATTCAGTTTGCAGTGTCGAATATTAGTGGTCTGTTTATAGGGCTGAAATGCCTCGTTGCTTGGGTGACACTTGACAACAGAGGGCTACCTAGAAATGAGATTAGGTTACTAAGTAGGTTATGGAATAACTACCAGCCACCCTTAAACTGGGACACTAATGAAACTTTATTTTTGGGATTTCCATCTCCATTGCTTCCCAACCGCTTTTTGGTTCTTAGGTCATGACGTTCTCTATGTCGGTGTGTCCGGGCCGGTTGTCGCATGCGAGGAAGTGAACATAAAACATTTGGGTCAAGGCCAGTATGCTGTGAACTACGTGGTTCGCGATCGCGGTCGACATTTGATCATGGTGAAATGGGGTGAACAACACGTGCCCGGAAGTCCGTTCGTCGTGGATGTGTTATAGTACGCCTGAGTTGGAACTCCGTCCAAAGGTCATCCGGATCATATCAGTTACCGAGATATGACATCTATTTACCCATTTGACTCCATGTTTCCCTACCCATTCGCAATAAATAACCATAACACACCATGAGGAGAAATCTCCCCTGGCCAAGAATGGATTTGCCACCAAACCGGCAATAATCAAGACTAATTGAAAGCTTTCAGTTAGCTTTAGTCATTTCGGTTTCGCAGCAACAAATTGATAAAACAAAGGATTTGTCAAAATTGTGACAGATTTGGAGGTTCTTGTTGTTCTAACGCATAGACAGTGGTTCCGTGTGCTTTTTGATTCTTCTTTGTCCAAAACGATGGTGTAATTCAACGTTCACACATTTCCGTGTCAATCGTTTTCCTCCGAGCAACCGCTCTGACTGCCCTGTTATTTCATCATAAACTGGACGATCTTGGGCGTCTGCACGAACTCACCTGTTTCTCAGTCAGTTATTGATCCAGTTGCCACCGACCGTTGCCCAAGATGTGAACGTGACGATCGTACGAAGCTACTCCTCACAACCTCCCACGACCTCCATCACCATCCACCACTCACTGCTCTCACCTTTGCTTTATGCACCGTCACTTACTACAATTGTGCATGTATTTTTCAAATTCTGCTAGACTCTAATGCCCCGCCTTGATGCCTTCGTTACTGCCTTCCACTTTCTCTCCCTACTTGCATGTTATGGTAGACGAAAAAGCAATGAACCACCGGGTCGTGGTCGGTTATACTCTTATCCGGTGGTCTCATTGTGATTTGTGTGCATCAGAAGGAAAAGAACTCGGCTAACCGATCCGTCATGAGAACAATACTGAGCAGAACACAATGGGCCTAGCAACAATTACATCACAACATGAGTGATGATATACCATTGTATTTTCCCAGTTATTTATGCATTCAACTTGTCTTCCGAGCAAAAGCGTTACTAATCTGTATGACCCAAAAATAACCAGAAAAAATGTAGTGTTATTCAATTATCTTCGATGAAACAGACGATATTATGGTTTCTAGTGGGAATACCTCGTTAACTAATGTAACGGAACCAAGGTCCTTTTTCCGAACCCCATTCTGGTTTTGACGACCAACCCTCGACGGGTCGTCCAAGTACACCCTGTGCATTTTGCTCCTGGACTGTCCGACGACATTGGACTGAAAAATTATGAACACCGGGTCAGTCTCGAAGGCAATATGTGTACCACATGCTTTTCCAAAATCATTTATCACTTAGAATAATGCAATAATTTTTCTGTCTCTCTGTCTGTCCAACTATCTGCTTGTCTGTCATTTATCTCCTGAACCCTGCTCTTTCGCACTTTTCGCCTCAACCTCTCTTTCTTCTACAGGCATAGCTTTCCTTGAGCAGCCTGTGTCGGTTTCCATGTTAGATTGACTCGTTTCCACTTGAACTGTTTTTTTTGTCAAAATGGATGATACCCACATACACTATGACAATCTTGTGCGATGTTTTGTTTTCTTGTTTGTTAATCGTAAGAAGACACTGTTGCACCCCCAATAAACAGAAAATAATCGTTCAAGAGGTTTATTCGGCACTTAACACGCTCACAACATGGATACCAGCAAAAAAAGTCAGAGTTACATGTACGTAGTGTCCAAAGAATTCGGGATCACAATTCGTTCGAAATCCTGATATGCGGTCGAATTCCGGCTGACGCTACTGATATCTTTGTCAGTAGCCAAAAATGCACGATAGGTGCTATTGTTTAGCAATAAAAACCGTGTTGGACGCTGTCAGTCAGAGGATCAGCGGCGGCATTGTTTGCTAATTTTGACTGCCACGAAAATTATCTACATCCTTCGAATGGACAAATATGTATACGGGGATATCCTCACGGTCTTAAAGACATGGGGTTTGCCCATATGCCTGCTATCATAGTGAAATTGATTGCGAATATTCCGGAATAAGCACATTGACATCAGAACACGTTTTCAGAGAAAAACAATCGTTTTCAATGATTCATTCTCTAGTCTTTATAAATCATACAGGAGATGGTTGTGCTGAAATGGTTAGAGTTAGATAGACGTGTCGATCGGCACGTCTAGGTCGTGACGGTCTCATGGTTCGGAGCTAGGTCACTGGGGTGGGGGTGGTCCACTTGGGGCCGGGGTAATTGGAGGGCTTCTGTGCACACAGAGCAGGTGCGGACAGACGGATACTAACCGCCTCTGCGGTGGCCAATGTGTGTGGGCGGTTTCAATGCTGAATCTGTGCTTATTTGATGACCTGAGTCTACCAGATGCCCGAGAATGGCACTCCCTATGGTTCCTGTTCCTCCATGTTGTAGCCACCGTGGGCAATGTTCCTTAATTCTTTGGGATAGTTGCCTTGCCGTCCGGCCATTGTAGGCTGCATTACATTTGCACCTGAATAAGTAGATTACCACAAACTATGTCCAATCCAAATGACCTTTGGCCATTTCAGCACAACCATTTCCTATATGATTTGTAAGGACTACAGAATGACTCATTGAAAACAATGTTTGTCTCTGAAAATGTGGTCTGAGTAGCATTATAAATGAGAGTCAAAGGGGCCGATTTTGCTCTCATTCGCAATCAAATGAGGCACATATTGACCCGATGATGCAGCAGAAATTGAAGTTCTTTCTCACAAACCGATTCGCAGATGCTACTCTTCATACCGTGTGGCATAGTATGAATTACTAAAGAAACGTATACTTGTGTGAGAATCGACTGTGTGGAATGAAGTGCGAGGTTGAATGAACTGTGCTGAACTGGACTGACAATACACATGCAGTGATGAGATAATCTTACGGGTAGCTGAACGAACGGGTTTAGTATGGGACCAAACTGGATGAAAAAGTGTTAAATGTTTCAGTCCGTCTGTCGTCGAAAGGCCACAAAGGTGGTCACAAAGCCCACAGAGCGGACAGGCCTTGACTGAGTGCGAAATGGCTGTGAACGCATCCGTGTATGTGCGTAAGTGTGCACAAGCAAGGAACGGCAACCAAATTCACAACGAATGATTCTTGGCATGATTTTCATGGGCTGAGGCCTCCCATCCTGAAAGTAGCACAAATTCGTCGTATCTGAATGCACATGACGCGCATGTGATGTGGTAGTGATGCATGAATGTAGCTAACCCGGATATGCACATTGCTTTGACGTTTTCATCCGTGGCCCTTTGTGTTCACAAGGCTTGATCTGTCTCTGATATGGGCAAGCTAGTTACGTTGACGATAGAAGGCCTCAGCCTACGGAATTCATGTAAAGAATTCAATCGCGGACATTCTGATATGCCAAATCCGTCAGTGCAATTATACGCACGTGTTCCCTATAAGATAACAGTTTTCGACAATGTTTATCCTCGTACGTCGTCCGAGCGCCCAAAGACTGTCACCCCCGAAACCGAAACCTCCAACTTAGAACTGTTGGCCACGGAACCAGTCACCTCCGTTCGAACATCCACCAGACAACTGGGGATCTGCTCGGGTTCCGTGATGAGTAGTATGAGGAAACAACGCTACAAGTTGTCGACCCCCACCGGTTTATTCCTTGTTTCAGCTAGACTAGGCTCAAAGGATGCATGGAGCTCTGTGGTTCTGTTCTGTACCGTCTCACTGGCTCCACTGAGAGGACTCTTCTGTCTCCAAATCATCCCGTTTTGTTATCGAAAAACAAAGAATATATAGGTTGTTGTCCCATCTGCCCACTCGTTGCACACAACGCATTGGTTTGGCTGGTGTCGGCGACCACGTTTCGAAGCTCAAACGACGCTGACAAGATTCACCCCACCGATCGGCTGTTCTGTCACCCGAGATTCCGTCGTCTCAGACCTTGGGCTTGGCACCGCACCAGTGCTGACTGCCAACGTGACTTGGCTGTCCACTAGCGCTGAGTTAACATGTTCCCTCACAAATGGTTTTTACACAGACACAATACAAAGTTACGCCTTGGCAGTATTCGCTGATGAATCCAAATCCCATAAGTATGACGTCAAAGCTTACCAACACGAAAAGAGCTGGCACAAGAAGTATCCACTTGACTAGTATGAAAGTATTAGACGAGGTGATGTGAGGGTGAAATTGGCGTGACATCCACGGCTCACGACTTGTGGATCTTGTGTTTCTTCCCGACAAGGTGAATGCAAGCGTCTAGTTTCATGTGATGAAGGAAATGTCTTCTGAATACCTAGAGGGTTTATGTGAGCATCATGATAGGAATGTTCTCCCAACGAGAAGGAGCGCCTGTATACTCCGCAACTGCTGTCACTGATTGGCTTGATGAAACTTTCCCTTTGCGATGGATCGGAAGGAGGGGCCCAGCACTATGGCCACCCAGATCTTCCGACTTAACCCTTCTGGACTTTTTGTGGGGTTATGTCAAGAGGAGAGTACATGACCCCAAACTGGAAACTTCGGATGGACTGATGGCCCGAATCGAATTTGTTTGTAGAGAGATTCCAACTTCAATGCTGGAGAGCGTTCATGAGAGTATAGTTCTGCGGCTGCGGATTTTCAGAACCGAAGAACAATTACTTGGTCTTTTTAAAGGCCAAAACAACCTGACTACCAGTCCCATTGTTTACTGTTCTACTATTACTCAAGTTAATTACTCGGTAGCGGGTGAGGTTAGTGACGGTTGTGGGCAAAACACAAGTGAAGGGGCGACACAAGTCTGATATGCGTTATACGTTCCGATACGGATTGACATAAGAAAGTGATAGTTGCGATGTGTGTGCGTGTTTGTAGGAGCACAAATTCGCGAGTTCGTGTGTGCGATGGCTACAAGGCTTATGCAATGGTGAGATAGTGTTAGTGACAACGAGTGAACAGATTCAGTGTGAGACCAGACAAGATGGGATAGTGTTAAATGTTTGTTTTGATTCGGACATTTACCTCTAAGATGAACGAGGGAGGTTTCGTCGTCTAGAGTGCATCTATTTAATTTGTGCGCTTACCGAAAAAGGTCACAGATGACGTAAACATGTGAGTGAAGACGCGTGAGAATGGCCTTTCCGTTCAGTTTCTGCCCCAGATGTTGTGGCACTTCGATATGACTGTTACTGAGACTGACCTAGACAACCGTGAACCTAGACAACCGTAGAATTCCGCTTTACTTATAGTTTATCTGTTCACGTGTAGTTACGGGTGCACTTACATTATGGAACAAACGAACGACCCTCATCACGGAGTTCGGAGAGTATCTCCAAGTGGCCGATAAAGACCATAACACAAAGCACCTTCAGTTGTTATCCTGACCGAAGTCCGGGGTCACTTATGGCTGAACGTCTGATGACAACCAAACCAAAACTTTACCAAAACTGCTGACACGGTCAATCCCCTCAAGATGGAGATAAGTTTAGTTCTTGAGGGTACAAAGGTAATATTTCATGTTTGTTTATCGTGGGCATAAACCCAATTTGTACAAGTTTCGCACTGTTTTATTTAGGTGATTGAGAAAACTGGGCGTATTATTATCATTCCGCTATATTTGGCTTCGTGTTGTATATATATATATATATATATATATATATATATATATATATATATATATATATATATATATATATATATATATCCGGCTAGAGATCCGGTAGCTTCGTCAACTGTACACAAACCAACACTAAACCAGATAGCACATGTATATGCCCTCTGTTGCTGAAACGACCAAGCGAGTTCGATCGATCTCACTTCTTCCGGTCACCAACCAATCCCGTTTCTTCGAAGTCATTCACTAGTCTGCGATCCGCTGAAGTAGCGACCGACTTTCGCTTCGGATACTGTCGAGTAAAAAGCTTTGCAGCTACCTCCGCGCTAAGATTATTCGCCATGGAGAGACAAACCAATGCTCAGTCACTCTTCAACTGAGAACCGCTGATTTTATTTGGCCCACACAGATACGTGTAATCAACAACCAAATTACGATCGATAGTCAGCCACAACGTATTTCGCTGCTATTTCTATTGCGTCATGGCCCATATTTCATCACGGATGAGCTCAAAATCCTCACTGATAAGTCCAACAGTCTGTACTCTTTGTATATTCCGTAATCTGTGGTGACTATGATATGTACAGCAATTGCGATTGATGAGATAAAGCATCGACAACCCGCGTTTCTAAGTTACGGCATGTATCAATGAGTCATCTACATGATTGAAGGAAGAACGAGTGGGGGCAGATCGAGACGAAAAGTCACGGTACTTGCAGTGCTACAAACTGGGTTAGAGTCTGAGTGTGATGGCGATGTCTCTGTGACAAGTATGAACAACTGTTTAATGCTAGAACGACGAGGTAGACAAGATTAAACGTGGCTCGTGACAAGAATGGAATAACATTTTTGTTTTTCATACCCATTTGTTGAACTCCCTTGATATGTTCTGTCAATAAGCTTCTTACGTTTCCTCCAAATTTTCCATCAACCAGTTCACACTCTAGGATCTTGCAAAACCACATTTGATGGCAAAAAGACGAGGTGTCTACCTGGAAACTGGTGACGGTTTGTGTTATCTGATCTGTCCACTCAGGCTGACAACCAGATAGCAAGCACTTCAGGTCACCCGGTTTGTGGTTTCGAATCGGAGCATGCAGTTCATGAAGTCCTTCGGCTCATAGTAGTTGCCGCGTGTTATGTTCACAAAACAATACCGTAGTAGCAAAGGAATGTATTGCGTCACCAAAACAGGATAACAACAATCTTGAATCTACAAACAGATTCGAACGAAGCATCGATCGCACATCGATCAACCGATAAGCGTCAAGGTCAATCATAGTAAGTAGACTTAAGTCACGTGACTCATTGGCCAGCTTAAGTCGACATGGGTGAACATGCACGCAACAAGTAGACAACCTCCACTGTCAGCACATGGCACGACAGGCTAGGCCCGGTCAAGACAACACCACGCATCTCCGTAACCATAGATTCAGAACCAGTCGACAATGAGCACAAATACCGTCATTTTTCATCGCCGCCACAATCGGAGCCGTCCACGTGGATGAAGTCACGCTTGTGATAACCCTCGTTCCACTTCGATAAGCACTTTCAGAACACCCTCGCGCTGGCCGTACGGCAAAACTTTTCGCCTTAGGAACACCAGATCACCGTCATCTTCCAACTTCGTGGGTTCAATCGCCATGCCCCCTTTGACGTCGGAGAGTTGCACGATCAACTTCTGAAGAACACGCTGAACTGCCGGAGTCTCGGAGGTTGTCTGCTAAATCACAAATCGACCAATCGTAGCGAGCTTTTGTTATATCTGTAGTGACATTGATCGTTATGAGAAAACGAACACTTTCCGGACACCATTCCGAATTTATTTTGTCCACGATCTTTTCTGACGCTTGATTTCGACTGCAGTGTGTTCTCCGATGGCATACATTTAACTGAACTAACCTTCATGAGGTTTCCGCCGTCCTCGCTCTTCACACACTTTCGGTTTTCACCGACCGCACACACTCGGGTCGCTTTTCGCTTGGCCGTTGCCTTTTTTGATTTCAGTGTATTTCTCGTATCGGTACTATTCTGGTGCCACTATGTACATAATACACTATCGCATCTCTTTACCAACTTGAGTCTTTTCTATTCAATCACTGTGAAACCCGATAGAAGACACGTTCCTAAGCCGCCGAACGTCTTCTATATACATGTTCACGGTGATTCTGATTGGCTGGAGCTCCTCATTATATGTGGTCACAAAACTGTACTGGGCCGCGTCCCGGGAAATTCTTGCTGAATAATCACATAAACGCCTTCGGAGCTCTTCTTCATTGTACTTGTTGGTGACTCACTGCTACGCACTGTGCTGCAGCACACGGGCGACGTATTCAAAGTTGTACTTCAATTTTTCACTCCATTTCCTCATATTAATTTCGGTATGTTTGATATTTTATTATTCGCTCTCGAATGCAATCAGATTAGTTGGTTTCGGATATCTATTTCCGGACTTACGAGTGAAGGTTTCCGCAAGGAGAGCTTACAACGTCAAAGACTGTTCATAAAAGATTTGCAATGATGAACTTATTACAGAACAAACGGAAGACAAAATGTATCAGTAAATTTTTTTAAATAATCAATGACAGTTACGTAAGATAGGTACAATAGTGTGAGGCTTTAAAACGTGGTTATATCGATTAAACGGACTAATTTCAATATGCACTGTACTCGAAAATTTGACTGACCAGTGAGGGGAATGAGAACTCGAATACCAGTGGCATCCAACCGGTGACAAAAAATGACGAGTGCAATGAATACCAACAGATTCTTGGAGTTCAGTGCACTTGTAGCATAAAGGCATAATGGACGCGAGATCCACAATGCAGACTGCCGTCGATTGAAAACTGAACGAGTGCGTTAGCACGTCTGTGTGTGTATTCGTTTACACAGGTTATGAACAGCAGAGAGATTCAGTGATCGGAAAGTCAACCGACGTGGGGTCGTTCATTGCAAACATGTGCAGGTTGAGATAAAAGGAACCAAACAACCTTCATTAGGCTTGTGGGCGATGGGAGAAAAACCCTGGCACGTGGAAAATGAAACACTATACACCCAAAGCATGTGCGCTCAACCGGATAATGGGGATGTATTCAGGACAAACACACAAGCTACCCTATGATCAATAGAATGGATGAAAAATCCCTCCCGGTGCTCCATATTGTGATTGAAAGATGAATAAGCTCGTCTGTGAATTCACTGGGGCTGATTATCGATCGTCATTGCTCTGTTGGTTGCAATCATGTCGGCGGGACAGAAAAAAATCAGCCTGCGGGACCGTCGATTGTCGTTCCGCTGTTGATCCCAGTCACAGCACGATTGAGAGTGTTCAGGTGATTTCTCTCCTTATCGAGAATAAACGGAAATGGAGCAAACCCCTGAGAATTGGCTCATGCTGGAACAGCTAATGAAGCTGGTTTATCTGCTCCAGCAATATGAACAAAGCGTGGTGAAATATTGCACGCATTTCAAACACAGTACAAAATTGGACTGATTTTTCGGGTTAGTTGTGAATTTAAAATTATCGATCTGAATTCGCAATAATGATGGATTTCGTTTCATACCCGGCGAAACGGCCAGTTCAAAAGCTCTGCGCTGTGACAAGACGACTTCCGAATGTTGCAGTTGTCATGATATCTGAAATGCGCCCAATCCCAGATACAAGCCAATCGGACGAACAAACCCTGATGAACGTTCCAGGTCGAAAGTTGTACTGGTGGAGTGCATTCACGGAGGTGTTCACTTACATTGACAAACCAAAGATATTGGAATTTCTCCTCTGTCCTGACAAGCCTCGAACTGTTTTCGGGTTTCTTCATTGCGAATCGGACGCCGCTCCAGCTTTTTAAACGCCCCGAAATAGGTTTTTGTATTGGTCTAGCGAAAGCGCAATTAGGGTTCAACCATAAATCATTTGTGGTCCCGTGTTTCAAATAACGTTATGTCTCACATTCGACTCTCTTAGCCGAACCAAGTTATCTGGTCTGCTCCCTTCTCTAAATCCCCCCAAACTCACTACTTTATAAGAACTCATGCACCATACGTTGAGTTTTTATCTATGGCTTATTATGTTAGGTGTTCAAAGTGTTCAGCGTTCTACCTACAACGGATCATTCCGCTCAAACAAGATTCTTGAACTTCGTACAAGGTGCCTTCCGGGATATCACGACATTCTTGCACGATAGTCATTTTCAGTTACGAAAGCGATTTTCACGGCTTGGAATAAACTGTATGCATAAAATACCCCCTTCAGTAGAACTCCAATGTACTAATATCTGGTGAAAATGGTTGCCACTTGTATGGGCCTATGCAGCAGATCCATTTCCCGAGGAATACCTCATTTAGTTAGTCTCAGACTATTCGTGCGTGATGTGGAGCATCGCCGTCTTGTTGAAACGATATCCGTTCGCGTAGTCCCCAGGAATCCAACATTGGTGTCACTTTTTATTGTAAAAATTGTTCGTAAGGTCGTCCCTTGAAATATTCTGTAAAATGCAATACATCACCCGCCTGTAACACGCTTCTGAAAGAAAAAACGACTCATTTAATCCCCTGTCCCCAGTATTCCAGTCCACACCGTTAGCTTTTGATATTACTGTCTGTTGGATTCCGATTGTAGTCTGGGATTGGTGGTAGCACAATAGTGACATTATCTACTCAATAGCTTCGAAAACGCATCACTTTCATCTAGAATCTATGATTTAATGGTCAGACTGAGAAAAGTGAAATCAGAAAACGCGCGAACTAGCACTGAAATGCATTCATCTTCTAGTATATATATATATATATATATATATATATATATATATATATATATATATATATATATATATATATATATATATACAAGCTATTCAAATGCTGCCTCGTAATGCGGAGGTGGATCATGTCGCGAGACGAGCGCACTGCTATAATCAGTATCCAACGTTTCACTAGCATGAGTTATACGCAGACGATGTATCCGGTCGTGTAAGAATGATGACTGAAGTGTACACTCGACAAATTAACACTGATTGGTCCCGATTGGGATTTCTCATACTCCATGTGAGTAGGACACAAAATCGCCACGCGCCGGCAAAAAGTTTCTCTTATTTTAAAAACGCCATATTTCAGTTTCTGCGACCGAACCTAACCGAACTTTCTAAGACAATGCTCCTTGGAAATGCGAACGACGGCCGTTTGGCTCAAGCCACACTTTTCAGGCACTTGTCGTGTGCTACGATTTGGACGTTTCAAAATTTCTTCTTCGATTTCGTCAGTACAGCACTCGCTGGTTGCTGTCCTCGTCGAACATCCACATGATGAGTAATAAACCCCCTACAATCTCTCGATAAACTTCATTCATTTTACACGTGCAGATGGCCAATCTCCATTGGCTGGTTCAACTTTAGCCATTTCTCAGGAGTGAGGCGAAAGATATCAGCCAATCGGACGGTCAACCATAATCCCTTTCTCGATCGTAGCAAAGTTCGGTGAAAATAAGAGAGTTCATTTGATTTTCGTCTCTTTATGGAGTATAAGTGGAATGCGGAGGAGGCTTCAAGGTCATATTGTAGCGGGGAGTACTGGAGTAACAGGACGACGCGAATATCCAGCCGATCAAAAGCCACAGACATGAGAACAAACGGCGAATATGTCAGGGGCAACCTGAAGCAGACAAAAGGAGGCATACGGACTAGCAGATGGGAAGCAGCGGGATCTCGGGAAACCAGGAAGATAGCTTATGTGAGGGGCTACCAACCAAGCCGTCAGCTGGGACAATCGGACCAGCCGAACAGAAATGGCGCACAAGAGAATCAAGCTAATGGCCACAGGCAACTGACCAGAACGCAGCAGAAATACTCAGGCAGCCGGCGGATCGATTTTGCTACAGCGCGGTCTGGAAAAGGGCTGTATAAACGATTGTGTTTCATGAACTTAATTTGTTTGGCCGTCCGGATACACGTGTCGTCACCCGTCTTACTATCTTCGTTATATATATATATATATATATATATATATATATATATATATATGTATTGTGCAATTTAGCACATTCGTAATTAGGGATAACGGTTTTGCGCATGATACATATTTTGACGTGATCCAAAGTGGTAAAATGCGCCACCCAATGCGGGATTCGAACTTGGGCCATTATGTCAACTCCGCGTGAACTCATCGTGTGCGCTGTACGAATAAAGCTAAGCGGCCAGACCCATGGTATGGAACATAGTGTTTACCTCCTTCCCCTCCCCTCTAAAACCTTAGTATATATGGGCCACCATATGGACTGAAACGCAATAAGACTGGGCTGCACGGCACACTATGTTGACACTGTACTTTTTGGCACTGGAAAAACACACGAGCAGGTTGACAAACGAAGAAACAGCTTTCTAAACAATACGAGTGACCTAGATTCACTACGGAACCATTTGGCTGATCTCCCATTATTTGCTAGGTCTGAAGTCGACCGCAGCGGAACACTAACCGGATAGACCACAGTACTGATCACAGATTGCACCCATGAGTGGTGATGTGTTCCTTAACGCTTCATAGTGTGTCGAGTATACTTTCGGCCCTACTGGTTCGCTTGCCACAATGAGTAGTCAGTCATTGGCTCTGTTCCCGTTTCAAGAACTTATTTGATCAAATACTTGAGTGTTACGGTGGTCTTCACATATTCTAAACTGTATACAAAATTATGTAAACTCTTTTCAAATCCACAGACTACGACAGTTTGGCACCAGGTGTTGCGTTGCACTATCGCTGATCAATCAGCTGACTGCGTTCCGTGAAGGCCGATATACTTATTGATCTGTTAGCCGATAATGAATACTTCAACACACGCACGCATGCACATCGCCTTGAATTCGCCCATACCACGGACGGTTTGTTCTAGCCGTTCACATTTCGGCGTTGAGGCAAACTTGCTTTGTTTATTTGTTGGCTGTTGAGCCGTTGTGTTTGGCCGCGTGCGAACACATGTACTCCTTACACTTACGATAGACGAAACACGTTTACTAGCTTGCTCACGTGCGAATAAACGGATTCTTTGCGTACTATGTGCTGCCAGTATTATGGTACACAACACCACGCAAGCTGTTACTATTTATTTTGTTCCTTACTGTGTTCCCCCACTCTTGCTATACTGCTCTCTCGTTATCCTACCCGATGTGCTTAAAAAGAATTTCACACGGTTTACCGCGGCTTGGCTATAATCGATAGTGATTTTTGATTCCCAAAAACTATCTTATCACCTAAGCATGTTTTGTGCGCATTAGATCCCGTGAATAATTTTCAGTACTGATTCTTACGGAACCCACCAATCTACTGTGCCATAACCCACTTGCATAGGATTCGTGCCCTTCTATACGCTAATCACCTCCGGTATAAATAACTATTGCAACTATAAATTGTCTTATTTATCTCGTGTCCTGGTCTAAAAAGGTGAAACTCACAGTGGAATTTCCGATGAAACTCAATGGCTGAACCAATTTCCTCCGTTTTCGACCCATCTTTTTTTCGAACTCTTCCCAAAGTCACGGTTAGCGGTTGCCCTTCTTGTTTCATTTCAATACAATACAACCGTGATGACAGTTGGCGGTATTACTTTGCGAATATTTGTACAATGTAATAACCGCGCAGAGTACAATTTCGAATTAAGTCCCACTTCAACCGGTGCTCCCATTCCTTCACTGCGTTTAGCTCGAGTCGGAGCGTTTGCTAAATTCGTTGGGATAGTACTAGTTCGCAAGCGGAAGTTCCGATTACAACACAACACAATGCAATACCATACTCTGAGTGTCACGAAAAAACGAAGACTTCCTGGTTTACAGGCCACGAAATAGTGGTTTACATTTCAGTCACGATTGCTCATCTGTTCTCTGCAATCGACTGGTGGCACACCGATGTCCGTGATCTGATTTCTATAAATGGTACATCTAGGCAGAGCGCTTCGATATTCCGGTAATCCAGAACATCAGCGTCTACTGATTGGAGATTTATGCCAGCCGTGCATTCTTAAACCCCGGATTGCCTTTACTGTTTGCTTAATTTCTATAGAACCCCGAAGGAGCCTCGAAAATTTGACTTTGTAAAAGCGAAAGCAACTGAACAAATTACAAAACTGGTGATAGTCTCACGTGCATAACAGGGTTGTCGTGTCACGGTAAGTCAGATCTTTTATGAATCGATTCATCAAGCGGAATCGATGCACAGCTCACTATCGGGCATTCACACTTCGTCACTGGTGGCAGTTATCAGTGAATATAATATATATATATATATATATATATATATATATATATATATATATATATATATATATATATATATATATATATATATATGCAAACTCGTTTGAGTCGTCAGATGAGTACAGATGAAATACCATAATACTTATGGCGAAAATCCAAATCTGGGACCATATATCCTAGTTCTGAAGGTTAGCCATGTCAACCGACGAAATATTGTTTAGACGAATAACCTTGTAATTCAAAAATGGACTGGTCGTCCAGTTGGTGTGGCTGACTGGACATGTTCGCAGGTAATCGTCCTTATTTTGATCATGTCACGAAGGGACCATTTCCAGAATTGGGAATAATGTGACCTCGGTGATTTTGTGCAAACAGGGAGTCCTATTTGAACCAGTCACCGTCAATTTGTTTGGCGCACATTCCAATCCACAGTCATGCATTTTTTACCGCAACAAATACATCGTCCGCGTATGACTCATCCTATTGCAACCCTGGATGTTGATTATACAAGTGCGCATGTGACGCACGCCTTCTCCGCCTCTACATCATGTGACAGCGTTTGGTAAGTTTTTGTCCACCAACCACCAATCACATTACTCATGCATCAGTAACTTCGTGCACGTCTTCCTGAGCACATTTCATGTGTTTTTCGATGTCGTATTTTGTAGGCTAATAGAACAATGCATTCCAGTGCCAGTTCGCGTGTCTTCTGATTTGATTTCTAGAAATCCGACCACTACATTGATATTGAGGATATCAGCAACCGCAAACACTTGTAAGTGTCTGTCAAGGTTAAAACCGAACAAAATCACTGTCAGCTAAAGACTTCACCTGTGTATTTTTCTCATGCTCAACGGATGCCAACTAATCAGTCCCACTTTATCAGGTCTGTATTTCTCACCTTACAGCAGAGAGTTCTGAGAAAAATCGAAAAACCACCGAGGAGATTGGTGATGGATGTAAATTTTACTCGTGAGATCGCGAGGACTACTTTTGCTCACCTAAATTTTATCGTGCACGTAAGACAGTTCCAATAATCGATTCACTTTCCGGGTTGCGACCCAGTTTTTTACTGAGAAAACGAAAACCCACATGAACACGGAACGAATAGTACAACCTTTTTTTTTCTGGTTCAGTTATCCCGACCGTTGTTCATACTTTCAAATGATTTTTCTGCTCAGGATTTCAAAAGTAATCGTTGACCGAATTAAACGCATCTGAATGCTTTACCTTTGTCGCATAGAACATTCGATCACGCCCAGCCAAAATTGGCTTAAATGCGCTCTCACACAGAAAGCTGATCAGAACGCACCATGTCTGTCGCACCGACGGATGAAACGCAAATGTTCATGATCGGGTTTATAACCCTAAATAGAATTACTGCCGAATCTCGTACACTGTACCAAAGTGTAGGCACCGAAAATGATTCACCGGAGCTTCGGGAACGTCTTATTTTATTGCAACGACTTTTGTTCAAAGAAATCTACATCACTCGGATCCATCTCATGGAATGCTGGCGTGCTGAGAGCAATAATACGCAGGATTCAACGGAAACCAATTCCGCCGAACGATTGTATGCGGGTTTCGTTGCGATGGTAGATTATCACATGCGATCATTGCTGAACACGTTGAACTTACTCAACTTGTTCCCCACTGCTGATACGACTCTGAGTTTTGTCGAAACCATTGTTCCACGTACACGAGATGCACGTTCACTGAGTTGCGCGGCGAAAGGCGCAATGCGCCATCTGATTACTACTGGTCTGACGCAACTACCGGACTTACAAACGGTGTTGCAGGCCACAGAGGAGATCGAAATGACCAATATGGATCAGGATTCTGAGCGGGACTTGCTCAAAAGTGAATATTTGGCACTGCAAAAAATACTGGATGAAGTCTCGGTAAGATTACTTCTATTTAAAGTGGAATTTAAACTGGATCGAAAAGCTCACACCTAGTTGGTTCAAGTTAATTTGACATCAGCAGTTTGGCGTAGAAGGGTAGGATGATAGTGAATTCATTTTATCAAGGTGTTAGGTGGTTAACTTTACATGGGGTGGCATTTGGAAAAATGCTTCATTAACTTACTAATATCACTCAAGCGAATGATAGTTAATGATTATTTGAATTCGCTACATAACACGGAGACATGAAATGATCATAAATTTGATCTGCTTTCAATGAGTGAAGACGTTTCATCAAACTGGCTACCAATCCACTCGAAAGTCTCACACTCCAACTTGGCTGCCAACTGTTTTTTTATCTGAAAACGGTGAACTGAATCTTCCTGAGAATTGGACTTATCTTTGTTGTAATTTAACGTTTCTACACCTTAAAGTCTGAAGTCAGCTCAAAATCTGAAAAGAGATTTGTCAGGTCTCGGTCACAACACAGAATGCTGACGGAAGTGGAAAACGGGATGACACGTAAAGGACGGGATAATCCCTAGCGCGACACATGCAACCCTAGCCAACAGCGGAAATGCTCCCGAAACATAGTTCAGTTTCTGCAAGATGCGCGAAGGTTCGTGTTCAAGAAAAGGTCCGGTCAGCAGCCACTGTATTTCCTGGGTTTCTGTTGGAATAGCACGGGATTGTGCATAACTTATTCATTGCAACAGCTAGTTCTGTTAATATTGCGTGACATCCTGAATGCCAGAGGCGAAGACGCAGTAAATTGGGAGAACGAAAAGTTCACTTTTGAAACTCATAAATCAAAACACCGAGATGTGAATTACAAAATGGTACTTTGATTCCGGCTACCAGTGTAATAGTCCACAAGACGTGTCGGTAACTAAGCCACTCATTTGGGCATAAACATAACAGAACTGCTTGTTTATACCCTCGGTATCTAGTCCATCAGAAGGCAGTCTTAATCCGATAGAGTATGCCACCATTTGGTTTGTATGGCTTTCTCCATCCTATTGCATTCAGTCCGTGTGACGTAATCACGACTAGTTTCTCTCCATAACTATCTGTCATTACGCCCTCAACATTTAACTACCCACTTGCTCCGTAAGTGGTATGCATACTCCACCACATCAGTAGAAAACAAATTGTGAATGACATTGGGCTTGGTGATTACGATTGCGGAGACTCGATAAAGAAGTATATTAACAAAATGCTAGTGTACCGGAATACGGTGCAACAGATATAGAAAAAGGTGACTAACACTGCGTCCACAATGTTCAGCAAATTTGATATCAAACCGCCCACACAAAAACTGCTCCTCACGATTAGTCCGATGCAACTTTCGGCCAGGAGGTTGTACGTCGTCTGAGTGGATCCTATCAATTCCAGAGTTGGCCGCCGAGTTGCGGTAGGTGCACTGGAAATAGCGTTTGGGCTTGTATGAGATGGGTCTTTATTGCCACAGGTCACAGAACACTCACAAGCAACGCAGAGAGAACAATCCGCGGTAACCACCTATGGGTGCGTTGAAAATGCGTCCTTATTAACTTGATAAAACATTAAAACGTGTACAATACAGTGAGAAGAAAATGGTAGAATATCCAAAATATACAAGGTACCACATGATCAGTTGCAAATTGGCCCGATTGACTTCTGGTATTAATTGTCATTCGTTCCGCTACATGAAAACTGCATACACTCGATACTTGAAGTTGGCAAAGAAAGAAGACTCAATCTGCTCGAATGATTACCAAGTCAGTTCCATCCAATGAATGAACGTCCCAAGACGCTGGGCTCTATACTGTTCCTCGAGCCCCGTTTGTCAGCGCCACGATCGTGGGATATTGAAGTATTTGGCTAAAGCAGTCACGTACACAGTCAGACAGTCTCACATGCACACACACGCACACACACGCACACACGCACACACACACACACCTGATGATTGATCTCTATCCCTCACACACTGACCAATGCAGTCACATACGCATCCAAGGTTGATGCTAGTCCTGCTCCATTCTGGACTGCGTCGACCAATCAGACGTTGTCATTTGTCTTACGGCCTTAGCCACGTAAGGCCGAAATTTCAAAACAAAACAATTCATTTTGATGGACGGTTACCAATTCACCCATTGACCGGCAAATCATGACATCCTTGTACGTCTGGTGAGCAGCAATGCCCCACAGATTCACAATCGGGTTTAGATCCGGGCTGTAGATTGGCCGCTGTATGACCTTGATCCCACGGAAAAACAGCCAACATTTTGTAGGTCATAAGCGGTGAGCAGAAGCTTTATCATGTTGAAATATGGCTTCATCATGTAATCTACTGGTCACCAACATACGAATATACACAACGGAATCTTGTTTACCCTCAAGTTTAACAAACCCAATTCGGCTTTTGGCTGAGAAGGCTCCCCAAAGTACCACTGAACTCTTGTCGTTGTTTCTCTGACTGAAAGTTCTTTCTTCTTTTCCACCAGCATGCCAATAATAAGCCCCAGCATCCAACCCATCCAAATTAGATTCTTTCGTCACTGAAGTAGATATTTTCCCACTTCTCTATCCGCGCTACGCGCGCTTCAGCCCGTAATAAGCGTTGTTCTTTATGCATTCGTGCGAGAATAATGTATCCTTCTTTTGTATTTCATCCACGGTACGGCTCACAGCGTTCTTTGTAACGTTTGTTTTGAAACACCGACTCCGATCAAAACGTTCGACGTGGACACGAAGCATGTGTCATTAGAGGCTAGACGAATTAGTCTGTCTTCGTCCGATTTCGTTGAGTTTCTGGACTACTCGTTGGTTTTTTGGGCACACATTGCTCGTTTTATTCCAGGTACCGCGGTATGACTTTTCTCGATCTCTAGCATTGCCGGGAGACTCCACGCAAACTGAGTCACATTTGGCAGTGCGCAAATAATTTGCCTTTTTCGAAATGTTAGTTTAGTTCCGTGTAGCATTGCGCAGACAAAATTCGGTGTGATTTCTGTAAGGTCTTTACGTGCAAACAACGCGAATCAAGGCCACCTAGGTCACTAGGGTGCATCACGTGCTCCAGTGCACCTAAAGCACGTGATTCCGGTTCCCATAGATGTGTCAGCCACCAAATCCACAAACCGAATTAATCCGCTTGTTGCCAGGCTTCATGGTCCATCTGCTCTGCGAAATTATCCAAGGGAAAAAGCACCGGAATGATAAGTTCTACACTACTGTCACCCTCTTTTTTACGTTTTCTGCTCTAATTAGCGTTCAGTACATAGTTTCATTCTGAAGTTTGGTTTACCATATAGTACTGTGCGTTCGGTCGTTCAAACCGGATATGTTTTTGAAAGAGAATACCTATACCTTTGTCGCGCAGTGTTAGACCTACCCCAGCAGTAGAACCCGGCTAGACTTTCAGGATTCTTGCGGTATAAGCCCTAGTTGAAATTGTCACCTACCGAGTGATTCGGTGGGGCGCAAACACGCTAACGAGTAGTGAGAGGTCATAAGGGTCGAAGCCAATCAACTACGGGGCATTAGTAGTTTTAGTCATCGAAGCTCGACGAAAAAGCAAAGATTGTAGCAAGACGCAAGTCTTTTCGCTTACCGATTAGTGCGTGCATCAACTGCAGTAGGGCACAACGGACTCGTTTTGACCTTTTTGTTGAACAAGTACGGCAAGCTTGATTGTTCGTTCGGGGTAAACAATTCACAAGTCTTAGTTATTGCTCGATAGACTCAACAGAAGGTGATCTGATGTTTTCAACCACACAAGGTGCGGTTTGCCACCGTCTGTTAGATACATTTTGCAACAACTGAGACCCGTGAATTGTTTACACGGAGTGAACAGGCATATTCCGAAAGTGAGCGTTAGTGTAATTTTCAAGGCAAAAATAAGCGTACGACCGGGTCCTGATTTTTTGTGAGGAACAAGGTACTTACTCATTTGTTTGCATCTCTGCTTACTTGTTTGTGTTCGTGTCTGCCGTACACCTTTGTTGAATGCACGTTCGCCTGCGTATTGGTGCTTACTTTCTACCTCACAAATTTGCGATAAAACAGGTAGGTTTATGGTATAGGAGAGTTCAATATTATCCCCAGATTTACGACGAGCCGGTGCAGCAATTGAGTCAACCACCGCTTTGTTAGTCTGATCGCGATAGCGTTTAATCCCGGGCAGTCCGGCAACTCTCGAACACCACGCTTTTCAGTCATCCCATTCCTGGACGTGCGTGCGGCCTGAGCTCCTGTAAACAGAATTCTATTGCCAAACGGTTTCGTTGAGAAATTAGATTCCCGAGAAGCGTCTGTTCTAACATACTGTAAGTATATTGTTGATAAAGTTTGGGTAGCTCTTTATTTATGTATGCTTAATGTTGACTATTTTCTTCTTACATAAATCGTTTGTAATGATGAATAGCGCAAAGAAAACCGATCAATTGGTGCTATTCATATTCTACAGAAAACAAAGCGATATTCGACAACATAGTTCACTATACAGTTTCAACGCTGAACTCACCGTTGAAAACCATGGAAGTACTGCATGGCTGTTTCATCCTTGTTAAGAATGATCAGCAGTCCACATCCACGGGGACTCGAACTCGGGGTGAACGACTGTGAGTCGAACCCCCAACAGCCAGCCAATTGGGACTGGTTGTCAACGTCTTGTTGAACATATGCACTAAATGACACGAGCGTTGATGCTACTTGGTGAAGCACATAATACAAATCTGACCTCCTACTACTCATTTACACAAGACGCGATCTCGCTGGATTTGGGAATGCATGGTACTCCGGTACAAGTTATTTTGCAATCAGTCGCAGTCGAATTCTTGGTTGTATAAAACTACAACGGGAAGGAAATCAGAAGCAGCACAGACCCCGGATTGCTCAGTTTGACATGCAATTTGCCACCCGGTGAGGTGACATCATTATGGCACACACCTAGACAGTACGACGAAACACTCATCACCTCTACGTCAAATCTGAGGATCAGAAGTTGAAAACCATTATTTCGAACTAAGAGTATCACTGTAGTAAAGAAAGGCATTTTAGACTATAATGTGTCTGATTACGCGGTATTTTGCTCCGTCCCACCAGCCCCAGTGAGAACACTATTCCGTCCAAGAATCATCTCACCTTATTAGCAAGACACACATCGTTTATATTAGGAAGAAACAATCACCGACACCGATCGTTCCAAAGTAAATCAATTTGTTCATACTGGCATCAGGTAGCCTGTCTTCTGATTGGTTGATTGGTCACACGACCAGCTGTCATACGACGGGAATCCGTTCACGTCCCATCGATTCGCTACCTCGTCACTCGCGCATTCGCTGGCACAAGCACTGACCTGGATTCAGGACAGGTGCTGACATACCGATTCCTGACGGGACATGGCGCGCTATCGACCATGAGTCAGCACACCCTCACACGCAGCTACCCTTCGCTGGCCTTATTTCACGTAATAGGCATACCCCGGTGATATCACGCAACTGAAGCCAATAGCATCTGCAACGCACGATCTTTTCTAGCTATGAAGATTTTCCATCCTGATGGAGAACATAATTCCAAAAGTTTCACAAATTCTTTAACCCAGTTCCCCTCCGGTTGTCAGAAAGGCCAAAAAAACAATGCGTATTTACCAAAAAAGATCAGTGAAACGTGAACAGAAGTTATGACGGATCGATTATCCCCTGCTGTCCGTATAAGCTCAGAGTCAAATTACTTCGCATTTTGTTTGACCTCTATCAGTTTAAGACCCTTCGGTGGAGAGCTGAAGGTTTCATCTGGCGTTACTGTGGTCAAATCAAATTGTTCAACTTCGGCCTAATGGTCTCTCCTTCCCCTCCCCTCCCCTCCTCTCCCCTCCCCTCCCCCCGTTCGACCTTTATCGTTCATAGCCAATCGATATTTCAGCTTCGTTTATAGCGTTAAAAATATTGTACATATCTGTCAATTCACATAGCTTCAGCATCTATGCGCAAAAAGTTGCTACGGTTTCTGTCTGGCATTAGTCAAATTGTTACAGATAAGGTCAGATCAAAAAACGAAACCAGGAGATGACATTAGAAAAGATCAATTTTCTGTATTCATCCCTACGCATGTTATGAGTCTTTTCTTCTGACGAATTTTGGTAAATTACTACCAGTTTGATGTCGAAAAGTGTTACATTTGGTGAGGCTTAGGCGAGATATCGACAACCGATACATTATTCTACAGCTGGTGTATGTGGATGCAAATAGTCGAGCGGGTATTTTTCGATCTCAGATACCTAGAATGAATGACAATGTTCCTGCCTGCTCATATGCAATACACAAAAACGAATGACCATTTCTAAGTAGACAGTTTACTTCGATTATTGAATCACCCATCATCTGTGTATTCCTCTCTACTGCTTTTCTTTTAGTCGTTCATGAGTATAGCCCCCTGGACAGTGTTTGCTTGCCCGACCGAGTTAATGAAGCGTTTATCTGGGACAGAATCAGACGGAGACAACATCACAATTCCCTCCAACTTCAGATTCCGGTTCAGTGACTCAACCAACGGAACACTTCTGACTTTGCCACCAACCGAGCAAGGATCAGAAAAGACGAAGAAGTTCAGTTCTCCTGTACCATCGATCAGTGAAAATCAGATTGAAGTTATCGAATCTGGAGTGTCAGAGAAGCCAAAGCCCGAAAAGAAACAACCAAAATTACTACTTTTTCTGAAAAATCGACGGAGCTTAACAATCGTGATGGGTGGACTTTTCACTTTAGTTGTTTTCACAGTCGTGTTGTGCATCTATGCGTTCACAGATCACCGTGGTGATTTTGGAGAAGCTAAAGAAGTATCAACAACTAACGAGTCAAACATCGAGAGAACCCTTTCTCTAACACCACGACGGTCTTTATCAAACTGATTTGTGTATGGCCTTTCAGTGTTAATACACTTAGCTTTGGTGATATATCCAGTCACTCCGTTAGATCAACTCAGTGTGTAATAAGAGCCACAAAATAGTTGAGAATTTTAAGAATTACCAATACAAAGTTTCCATCATTCAGTTAGTTTTTTTATCTCGTTGCTTCCAAGATGAAAATTTTAATTGATATATTGCTATAGTTTTGAATCAAGTTTTATTGAGAACCATCACATTAGGTTACGAACCATTCACGTGTCTACGAACAGACTTCTCGCTGACCTCACATGATGCAAATCATAAAGAAAGTTGTCGTTTGAAGAAGGATTTTTTAAAATCAGAACTTATCATGAAAACGGATCACGCAATTGAATTCTTGTTTTCATCCCAGCAACCATCGCACCCATAACGTAGAGCGCTGGCACTGTGCGAGTTTCGAGGAAAGCTGGTGAATTTATTCAACTCAGAACCTTCTTCGACTTTCCCTTCAAAACTATCGCTTAAATAACAGTAAAACTGACTTATTAGTGTGTGATCACATTTATTTATCTAAACTTGATCTGAGCGCCTCACAGCAACACCTATGAACGAAAAGTTCCATCCATCCGTTTATTTAACTATAAGAAGGGTGACCTGGAAAAATCAGTTTTTCCGCCCTTGATAGGTAGCATAAGTATTCCTCCAGCAGTTCTGGAGTGTCATGTGCAGACACTCCGTCAGCATTTAGAGTGAACCATTTCAAGGAGGTCAACAAGGAAAGACCTCTGAGTATCAGTCACGTGTATTTTAACAGGACCTACTTACAGAGAAGGCAGGCCAGCTTGTACCTCCGAAGCTTATCGGAACTAGAGCTTGCAGTAGCTGCTTGCGTGAACGTCCATTCAAATGAGAGACAAACAGGAGAGTAGGTGCCGACCAGACGAATGTCCAGGTATGTCACACCATAACTATGGTTCAAAAACAACTTCATTCAGAGAGTGGAGATCTGTAATACAGCTAACAGAGCTTTAATGTCTTCAAATAGAGCACCTATGTGTAGAACAGCGACCATGATTCGGTCCTCTTCTGCCAATAGCCACTTTCTAGAATCAGTTGTCTGCTCATTGGAGAGTGCCGTGCAAAACAGCTGTAAGTTATTCAGTCTTATCACCCTCTCCGTTCTTTCACCAAAGTCATACGTGATAATTAAACTGACATAGGAGTGGATGGAAACGATGTCCACAATCATTCATTGAATTTGATACCGATGTACACGAGTATGCCAGTTGGAAGCTAATCTAATAATACTTCCTAACTTCTGGAAAATCATTATTCGAGATAAAAAGCGGGACAAGGAATTACTCAGTAAGCAGACTGATGCAAACATAGCTTCATGAATGAATGAAATGCTTCAACTCATACCATCCCAGTTCACTTAACCTACGGTGGGAGCCGTTTATTAACAAAAATAAAGTAACATCGATTCTTCGCTGCTTTTTAGATTTTGTTTATTCACAAAACAATGATATTCGCGGATAAATATTGTGACGACCAGGAGGTTCTCCCTATGGTTTGTACCTGATTGCGTGTGCATTCCGAATTCTGAGGTTTCCGTTTAGAACGGCCGTGCCGAACGCATTTACAAGTAATGACATGGCTTCCACTTTTATTTTATGTCACCGTTGAGCCTATTCGGACTTCATCGTAGTCCTTCATTCCATTTTTTGAGTTATTTATTCCGTCTTATGTTTCCATAAATCTGTGCTTCGAGTGATAATTTTGATTCATAAGTGGTCAAGCCTGAATCGATTAACCGAATAGATCACTTGTTTTAACCAGTCACCAATGAGAACAGCCTTTGCCAATCGGGTACTACTTTTGAGAGACTGAGGTTGGTTTGGGCGATACAGGGAACATTATACAGACTGTGTCATTTTGAGAGCACCACATTTCAAGATTGAAAAAACAATGGAAAAACGGTATGGGACTGGGTTTTTGTTACTTTCGGAGGGTGTGACGTTTGGCAGACTTAAGTGAATACAGCGTAATTCATTCGTTGAAATGTCTGGCGACTATATATCGATTAGACCAAATGTCCGACGAACAAGTGTCCAGCAACCAAATGTCCGGGAGCCATAGCTATGAGATCATATCTTCTTAGCCTCCTTTCCAGGGAAAAGAATCGAAATTGCTGTGCGTATTGTTCATAATCCAGGTTGTTACATTATGAGAACCACCGTGTGAATGGTTGTTTTGGCTGTTACAAGGTCCTCGGGTACCCAGCTGTGATCAGATGGTTTTCGTGGTATGTTTTCAGTCCTTCGGTTCAGGGGTCCAGTCCTGCTTCCAAGGCCGGCCACTTCCTTCATTGAGAGCTTTTATTTGGCCGCGACCTATTTGCTGAAATATTATACCTTTATTGGATAACAAAAGAAAGTAAATAAAATGATGAGAAATGAAAATATAAGATATGTAGTGCCTCCACATCTTCTAGATGGCATCTGTGATGTCACAAGAACCACAGGCTCTCTGGAACCGGTCGTCCTCTTTAGCTGGTAAAATCAGCTGCATCTCATCTATGCTTATTTCTTTGACCGGGAACCAAGATTGAAGATCACGCTGGTGGCCACCTTTAGGTCTTGGAGCTTCATAGCTTATTCTAATAACGCCCACTTTCCTGGTGGGCTCATGTGTTTAATGAGTCATGAAGTTCTTCCTTAACTGAGATCCTGGCTTTTACTCAAGGTGCCTGCTTTACGTGACTCCTCGTTCACAGATTGTTGCGTTTCTATTCATTGCATCCGATACTTACTTGAGGAAAAATAACTAAAACTTTCCGTTTTGGTCCCTCTGTCCAAGAAACAAGCTATTACTAACACTAATATTCCCAAGTATCGCAGTGGCCAGTGGACTGACCTAGAAGGGGCTAGTCATGCTCATTTGGTCATGGGCTACGCAGCAGGCCTGCGCGCCTAGACAAAAATTGTGCCAAAATTACTACTGGAATTGTTGCACGTTCTAGGGCGTGCATGTGGTTTTGTCTAGTCTGGTTTAGCTAACTGACCCAACTTGGTTTAATTATGATAGCTATCACGAAGCTTCTTCTTTCAACTTTTTGTGGAACCGACCTTTTCCGGTCATTCACTGTGTGATCTATTAATCTAAATGCCAAGCTATTATAGCAGCTATTAGCAAATATGTACTGCTGTTTGCCTATGGAAGCATTTATTATAATCTACCATTCCTGATGTTAGCCGCACAATGTCGCTTAATTTACTGGTCAACCATCGTATATGAACGGGCATGTTTCCTGTTAACGACCAAGAAGAGTATAAGGAACGCTTGAGTCCTATCAGCTGGAAAGAGAATCCCAAACGTTTCAGCATTCTGGCTATTCAGTGATCAGTTTGTGCTTTGTGAGTCGTTGTATTACTGTCCATGTATCACAATGCCGCTTCGTGAAAGTCCTCTAAGGTTTTCCCCCTACAAATTCTGTCGAGGTGGACAATCGATAAGGTTTTTCGTATACAGTTATCCAGCCGTAAAACGGAATGAGCCAAGTCAACATGTGGGTGTTGGTCACGCTTGCTCGTTGGTGTTGTCCTGCACGAGTTGAAAATTCACTATTCTTAGATGCTGTTTAAGTTTAAATTCTACTTTTTGACTTGCGCATCTGTTATGTCCCATATTCGGTAGGCAGAATGCAAGCATATGTGTGCGGACGAATGTATTCGGCTCGAACGTACGGTAAGCACGAGCACGAGTATGTAAGCAGAAACGCAAGCAATTAAGTGAGTGAGTCGGAGTCACATGCGAGTGAAAAAGCGAGCCAAGCGTACAAGTGGCTCGTCACTCAAGGTCTTAAGATAAATGGCAACCTGTGGTTGGGTGTGAGTAGTGGGGGATTAGATTTTTACATAAAATGATTCATCATGCAACGCGAACGTTTAAACAGTTCAAAATCATGGAAGCACTGCACTGTATAGGTTGTTTAACGAAAAGCTTTCGTTGTATTTAGGCTTCTACAGAGAAGCCATCCAGCACCAGAGTCTCTCACTGTGCGGGAAATACTCTGCTAACATTGGAAGCCGGTGTCGCGAGGTCGCTATATGAAGCAATTTATACGTTCAGTAAGTCTTTGAGAACCAGTCGGGACAGCCTTGTGGTTAAGGTGTTCGACTCACAATGGTTCAATCCGGGTTTGAGTCCCAGCTGGGACTCTTTGATAGTGCATTGCTGATGATTCCCAACAAGGACGAAACAGCTGTAAGTGCTTCCATGGATTTCAATGGTTTGAACATTCACACCGCATGACGAATCATATGATGTAACATACGATTGATTAGCGCAGCTCGGGACGATAGCATGACTAGCGTCAACCCTGCATGCGTGTGCACGTGCGTGTGTCCAACGGTGTACTGGAGGGGGGATAGGAATCAATGGTCCGCAGTATGTGTGTGAATGTGCATGCGAGACTGTCTGATTGAGCACGTGACTGCTTGAACCGAAGAGGGAACTCCCTGGTGCACGTTGGATGCTGGAGTAATTATGATAACCGTAACATATCCAACAACTGTAGTAGTTATTGTAGATGTTGGAGCAATAATAGTAGGAGCTGCTGCTTTAGTGTCCGTAGACATATAGGAGCAAGGACAGTAGACTCAGTAGTACTAGTGTTATAACCCACAAGACTTGCCTGGGTAATAAGCTGTTTACTGTAAACAGCTTGTTCGGAAATCGACAAAACAAACCAAATGTTACAAACATGCTTATTTACAAAGTTGCTGTCCTGTTCACTTGAGGACAGTCACCATCCGACGGAGGAGCAGTCTTTTGGTTCGCCTGTCACCGTTCACCTTATTGCGTTTAGCCTCTCGGGCATAGCGGCGTTGGTAATCCACGGAATTCTCTAGTTCCGTTTTCAGAAATCAACTACTTGCCAAGTAGTATATACGCTAGCCGCACTAGTACTAGCGGTAGTAGTAGTAGTACTGATATTATTATAGTAGTATTATTAGAAGTAGCAGTCGTAGTAGAGTTGTAACTCACAAAACAAGCCTGGTATCTAGGTCCTTGTAAGAAATCACTCAGTCAACGAGAGCAATCAAACGTAACAACAAGGCTTATTTGCATAACATTTATCCCGTCTACCTGAAGACAGTCGTTATTCAGTCGGGGAATGCAATCGTTTGGTTTGCATGCCTTCCTTTACCGTATTGCTTTCGGTTGGTCTGACGTAGTCAGGTTTACTCCCTGTCCACAATTTTACATAATTGTGTTTTGAGTAGTCAACTACTTACTTATTCAGTGGGTAGTATGCGCACCCCACCATGGAAGTAGTAGCAGTAGCAATAGCAGTAGTAGTAGTAGTAGTAGTAGTAGTAGTAGTAGTAGTAGTAGTAGTAGTAGTAGTAGTAGTAGTAGTAGTAGTAGTAGTAGTAGTAGTAGTAGTAGTAGTAGTGATGGTGGTGATAACAGTTGTCGTAGCAGTGTTCACAGGAACAGTAGTTGCAGTAATAATAGATGGAGCAGTAACCGCATTAGTAGTCTTGATCGCAGTAGTGCAGTAGCAGTAGCAGTAGTCGTAATAATGAGAGTGATAGGACACACAGAGTGCGACACAAAGCACGAGTGATTATCTGGGGCCATTACAATGGGGGACTCATATGGGACATACGCCAGCGAGAAATGCAGGAAATAAGTCTGAGTATTCAACGAGAGACCACAAGTAAAAGCAATTTATTGAGGGAAACCCTGTGGGAAGTCAAAATGCAGCACACTGGTTTGATACAGTCACATTTATAAGTGTCATCATAGCTCTGGGTGAATTTTTTTGCGACGCCAGTCAGCACAGTGGATAATAATTTACTTGTTTCTGCCACGAATTGAACTCATGGAGTTTGATGAAAATAGTGCCGATTATCTCCATTTTATACGGTAATTCCAGATGCATAAAAGACAAGATATCAAATGACTCACAACAGCCCTAATATTTACTGCGTCACTCCAGAGGAAGAGCCAGGAGTGTTATTGAAGGAGGTTTAAAGGCCCCTCATCCGAAAGTTACCAAAGGGCAAGGGCAATTTTGCCGGAAATGTTTGGTAAGCCTCATGTCATACTAGGTCTTTCCTTGAACGGCTGTTCAAAGGAAGGCATCTGAGGAATACTGGGTATGGTCTTCTAGAGTTTGTTAGTCAAACGCAAAACTGCGAGCTGAATTCTTCACAAATGAATCAATTGTGTGTTCCGGATTCCTGCTGTCTCCCAGAAATAGCCCCCCGAAAACTACCCATAGAACTAAGAATACGATGAGTTGAGAGAGCTGGTGATATTAACTACTTGGACAGGAAGCCGAAGTTATGAGAACACAGACTGGCAAACAAGCTCGTCTTCAGTGATTCATACTCATACCATTACATCACAATAAATGAAGACAAGTTAGAGAATTGGACCAACTAGAAAATTAGGGAGTGATAGGGATTATTGGTGACATGAAAAAGGAAAGAAAACAATTGCAATCAAGGCTTTAATCAAGACCGGATGTGGATTTTTTCTCACATATTATGTCAGTTTCCATCTGGTCTATGGCCTGTTGTACAATAGAGGAAGTGCCAGGACAGCTTAAGAACACACAAATTGTTTTTGGCACAGAGGGGGGTTGTGTAGGCGGATACCAACACCCTCAGCTGGGGCCACGATGCGACATTTTGCTTGTCTTGATTTTCGACTCCGGATTTTGTAGAGGACACGGAAAGCCTAGGACGCTTTTACTATGTGATTGGACTGGGCTAGGTGTGTGCCCTAGTGAGCGATTTAATTGCTCCAGTGTTCAGCCATGCAGGGTGGTGTTTGCTGATGCGTTCAGACAAACGAGTGGTCGTGCGGCCGATCAGCATTGTTCCACAGGAGCAAGTGAATGGTTACACAGAATGAGGCAGCAGAATCGGGTATTTTGTCTTTCAACCTCAAAATCGCTACTGGCCTGGATTGGAACAACATGCGGAGATTAGCTGCGTAAAACTTTTGCTGATGAAGCCTGGCAATTTTCGCTGAGCAATCTCGGCCGATGCGTTGCCTTTGAATGACAAATTTGTATCAACCTGGAGGTGACTAAGTTTGAATGTGTAAACTCATGACCAAAAATCACCTTAGATAAACATAAACAATTAGCACTTAGCTTTAGGCAGTTTGTGTGTTGTTCGATGCCACAGGGCTGTGCTTTGTTTCTTGTCTGCTTGCAGTAAGGACAATTGGTTTCCGCCAATTGAAAATACATTTTTGACTGCTCTGCTTGCGGACGGTTGAACGTTTAGCTCCTTTAGCTGGTAACACGTCCGGTGTCACTCCCAAACGCAAACTTGAAAGACTTTGTTTCAATGCAAACCGTCCTTTGCCAAATTCCATCGATCTTTGCCGTCTTTTGGCACTCTTCGGAGCTTTTGGCATTTTGCCCGTTCCATAGGCCATTCTCGAGATCTAGTTAGCACCGGGTATCCGGAGTACTAAAACGTAATCAACACTGGCTTCCTTTCCACCATGGACTCTCTTGGTGTTTTCCGGTCTATCTGAATCATCTTATCAACTAGGCTTTCCGGGTAGCTATTCTGGGTAAATATCCTTCGCACCTTTCGGAGTTCTTCCTCAATTGTGTCCTTCGAACATAGTCGTATTGCTCTGTTTATGAGGCACCTAAGTATGTCCCTTCTCAACTTAAGAGCACGAAACTGCGGAAGTGGATGCATTGTCCATTCCGCGTCGCCTTCCAGTGTACTCCCCGACTGACTGAATCATGTTCACGACAATTCATCTGAATATCCAAGGAGCCTTTTGTGTTGTCTGATTCTGTTTCTGTGGTGAACTGCAAGTTGTCATGAGCTGAGCTAAATGAATATAACAGTTGACCTTATTGGTCTGAGGAATTTATTAAACAAAAGATGTTATCTACATAGTGTTCGTATAAGAAACAGCTATGGATCGTTGATTCAAGTGGACCATTTTCCAACTTTGCTATAAAGGCGTCGGCAAACAGTGGTCCGGGTGGGGAGCCCATTGCTACCTCGTCCTCTTGACGGTAGATCTGACCGTTGAACTTGAACTGAATGATATGTGCTCCGAAAAACAGCAGTTGTTTCAAAGCTTCTATTGGAATGCCTATCTCAGTTGTTTTGCCTTAGATATTGCCACATGATTCATTGGTGGTTTCATCGATTGGAACGTTGATAAAGAGTAAACTGACACCTAACGATAGGATCCATCGCTCTTTCAAATTCAGGTCCTTTGCACAGCATTTGAGTTCAGATGTATCTTTTAGGCTGTGTTTTGACATTTTCTGTCTAACCGGTTCCAGCAGAGTTGTCAACCATTTGGCCACTGCATGGTACTGGGAATTGCACATGTCTAGGATTGGTCTTAGGGGGACTGCATTCTTGTGAGTTTTTGGTAGCCTATACAATCTGGGAATGATGGTTCTTGTAGGCTGTATCCGTTCGAAAGTAGATGAGTCTATTGTCATTTTGTTTCAGATGTCGTCAAATGTTGAACAGAAGCTTCTCTATTTGTTCCGTTTTATCCTTCTCTGTTGCCTTTATCGCGAATTTGCATGTGTCATTCAGAATGGTTTCCATTTTCATGATATAGTCTGACATTCAGGCGTACTATACCTGCTCCCTTGTCCGACTTCGACATAAAGATGTCATTTTTCTTTTGTATACTTCCCAGACATTTTATGTGTTCTGTCCTTGATAGCCTACTTGTTGATGCCTTAGCCGTATGATACTGACGGCACGTATTCACTTATTTAGATTAGATATTCCGTGGTTCCATCTGGGACGAAGGAAGTAAGCCGGACAACTGGGCGTAAAGATTCTCAAATTCCTCCTCTCTTCTCTATTACTCGCTATTTGTCTAATTTGTTCAGTTTCTTAACTTGTCGTAATATATTGTGATGTAACGGCATGGGTATAAACCACTGAAAACGAGCTTGTTCGCCAATCTGTGTTCTCATAACGTGCTCACTGGGAATAATCGGACAACTGAAAGCTGAAGTTCTCAGACCAACGTTACCAAACAGGCTCGCTTTGCAGGAAGTTGATACTGAGAAATTCTCGTGCACAGCGAGGGCCTTCTCAGAGTAACCTTTGATGGCCGAACGAATCTTTTGCCCACTATAGGGAATACAAACATATACCACTACAGTTCCGCTGAAACTAACATGTAATCTGTGGAGCCATGTTCGGTATCCACGGATAATCAAAATCTAGAATATAATACTGTTTGCAAATACTGCAAATACTGCAAATACTGCTTTTAAGAACTAACTGAGAAATCGAAAATAGTCCTGCGTAGTAAAAGGTGTTTCTTGTGTTAGAAAGCTGACTGTGTTGACAAAAAAATGTAGTAAACCTGTCTGTTGATGTTGCACCCAGAGAAACACCACGTTCATTG
Source organism: Fasciola hepatica (assembly GCA_948099385.1). Lineage (NCBI taxonomy): Eukaryota > Metazoa > Platyhelminthes > Trematoda > Plagiorchiida > Fasciolidae > Fasciola > Fasciola hepatica. The sequence goes on along the minus strand of CANUEZ040000060.1, from coordinate 1,426,740 downwards.
TTTTAAGAACGCAACCAAACGGGAGCTAGATAACAAAACTGACTCTCGGAACACACATCTAGAAATAATTGCTGTCCGTGTATACGGTCTTGGGGGAATTTGTACAGCATTCACACTCATCGGGCCTTAACTAAGAATTAACGTTTGCTAACAACAAATTAGCAGAGTGAACGGGGTTGAGTGGTGCTGTTGCGTGGATAACACATGTGACGTTGACATTCGCACGTGATTCACTCCTGTTCCGTTCCCATTAAAAGTGCGATACCTGTCTGCAATCCACAATCTGTACTGGCCACACAAACAATCACACGCAACTGGATTCGCACGAGACCGATGCTAAGTGATTGCAAGGTAAGATGCGGAAATCACGAAAACAAAGACAGACTTCGAAAGCACTTACGCCGCTGGCGCGACACCTTGTCATGCCACTCAGAGTCTCCAGCCATCAGGCAGGCGGGTCGCGTGAGTCCCAATCAGGAAGTCCAACACATTCTACTTGGTCAAGTACACTGGTCTCGGATGTCATACCTTTCTGCCATATCATGACTTGACCACCTCCACCTATCTTCCAGTGACTACCTGCCGCGGAAAACAGCGTAAGCCGAGGAGGCCTATTGGTGTACATGCGTAACACATGTTCCAGCCACTTTAACCTTTTTGAATTTAGTACTCGATCCAGAGAGTGAGCTCTCGTTCAGAACACCCTACCTCTACCCTCAGCACTGCAGATACGGTGTTCCCGCCATATTTAGGCAATGGTACGAAGACGTTGATGCTCGAACACCGACAGTCTTCGCATACCTTCTACCCTCAATGGCCATGTTGCTCAACCGTGTGAGAGGACGGACCTAACCACCGCATTGTACACTCTACCCTTAACAGACAATCGGATGTCATGCTGGCGCCACTGATGACTGATGTTAACAAAAGCCAAACGTGCCTTCTGTATACATGAAGACACTTCATCTGCTATCTACCCATTTGATGGGATGTAACTATCCAAGTAAAAAAATTTATGTGCTTCAGCTAGAGCTTCTCCGGCCAGAACAAGGTTCGGCGTGGAGCCAGCCCGGTCTTGTAGCAGCATTTGACACTTTGAAGGTGTAAACGCATCACAAACAGTGCTACACTGTTGCTTGGAATATTCAGGAAATCTTAAAATTTACCTGGATCTTCACTCAGAAGAACAGTATTGTCCAAGTTGGACAGTTTACTGCCAGGTCAGAGGTCAATGCCACTGTTCTCACACGTGAATAGGACTGTCTCAAGAGTCACTTCAGTCAAAGAATTGAACAGGAGAAACGAAACAGAGCAACCCCGACGAACACCACCTTCTGTGATGAACTAGTGTGTGTCAGCATGAACTCGTCTCCGGCATTTTGCATACAAGCACTGGAAACGAGAAATAAATTTCTTTGGCACACCCTTCAGTGTGAGGCAGCGTCAGAGAACCGTGCAGTTGACTGAGTCGAACACCGCCTTCTGATCAGAGACGACAGAGATAGTCGACCTAGGGAAGTTGTGTCCAAAGATTTTTGGAAGCGCTTAGATGTGGTGAATACAACCACGGCCGGGTCTCAAACCAGCTTGATTCTCACGCGCACACATTTCACGGGCGCTGGATAACTCGTAGAGAATAATCCCGGTGAGCGGTTTGGATGCGATTTATACCAAGTTAACTCCTCTGTGGTTTCCATGACAAGGCCTGTCACCTTTCTTGTAAGTCGGCGCAATGACCCGGTTCACACCATGCCCTGGGAATCCGTTCACTAGCACAGATGACCCGGAGGAGTTTTGTTAACTCCGAAACCAATAGCTTCGCCTCCACTCTTGAAAGAAGATCAAAGCTATTGTGTTCGTCTTGAACAGTCATGCACCCACACACGCGCACGCCTGATCTGAATCCCGTGCAATTATGGACATACGCCTGCAACCGTACACACATGTACACAGTAGACGTTTGTCGTGCTTCATCCCGAGCAGTACTGATCAATCAGACTGTGCCATGTGTTGCACGACCTTGTCCAACCTAATCCGATTACATAGCTGTCCTACGCCTTCGATTGCCCACATCACTGACTCACGCACTTGAATGCGAGTTTGCATTTTCACTTCAATGCCTGTACTTGCGTTTGCGTGCGTTCCTATTGAATACACGCTCCTCCGCTAAAACGTGCCTTCCTTTGGCTTACGGAATTCGCGACACAACAGAGACTACTCATCCGGTCGGGCGGCTTTGTACTTCTCAAGTAATCTATCTTCCAGATGACCTCCACTTCTGATGGAGGAGTGCCGTCTACCTTCATTGGTTCTCTTGCAGGTATATGCGGAAGGTCCATCATGGAAATGGGCCAAGTGAATTGTTCCTTCAAATGCTCCGCCCAAAGGTCTAGATGACGTCCCTGAGAGTGAATCACTGAACTTTCAGTTTCCTTGATCAACTCACTCACACCAGGCTTCCGTAGACCGGTACCTGTAATCAAACGGTAAAGGTTGCGAGTATTGCTAATAGACGCGGCCTTCTCCGTTTATCTACATTTCGCAATCCACCACTGCTCGTGGTCATTTCATAGGCCCTTAGTCAGTTGGAATCTCAGGGATTTGCGTACCTCATAGGATGTGGCATCGGGAGGAACGGATTTGTGGTCACCTAGCAGATCAACTGATGTCAAATATAGCCGTCGGTAGTGAGGCCCAGTGTAACCGCAGTCTTGTTTGGCATCGAAAGCTGTGTGAAAGGCTTCCTTGATCTGTTTTTTTGTTCATTTCTATCCCGGATATCCAGCTGCATTGATAACGGTGAAGATAGCTCTGCATGAAAAGGAGATCTTTGTTTATCTTTGAGAAAGCGTATACAGTCGACGGTTTGCTCCTGGGTGCTGAAAACGTGTAATCAGCCTTTCATCTTCAACAGTGTGGCATTTCGACGGCATCCATCTTGATGATCTTGGGAGCGAGGACATTCATCTACTGATAGGCTGTGATAAACCAGAAGCAGACTGGCCTATCAAACAGAGAGTGGATTTCTTGCAACAACCGTCTGAAGTAAAGATGGTATTAAGTTGGATAATGCTGGGGCCGGTCACTTCTGAGAGCATGAAGCCCGTCTTTGTACATTTCGCTTCAACGAGTGATACTGTTGAACAGCTGAGTCTGAGGTTATATGGCAGGGGGTATGTTAATATTACGGATGAAGCTGTGCTGTCTTTCGAGGAATCAAGAGTTCTAGACGAAATGTCAGCAGGTAGTAAAGTACTGAAGGGTGATTTTACTGTTATTCTGCCTTAAAAAGAAGAGAGTCCTAAACTCCTCAACAATAGAGAGTACACATTAAGGCCTCTGGTGTTTCTAGGTTGAAAATATTTGTCCAGTAATGAGAAGTACGAAGATTATGAAATAATGATGAAAAGGCATTTCGAGAAGAGTCAAACCATCCAAGATTTCCACGAATATTCCCGCGTGGTGCGGCCTCTTTCACATCACTCTCTGTTTAGTACGAGGAAGCCAGGGAAATTCAGAGTTATCTTTGACTGTGCAACAAAGAGAAAAAGTATTTTGCTAAGTGGTAATATTACTACAAGGTCGGAATGCTGTCCAAGATTTAATATAGGTGTTTGTGATATTCGGGTGATTAATTGTGATTAGCAATATTTTATGCCCTGAGAGATATGATATGTTTGTACATTACACGATTCCGCTATATTCTATACCTGTGTGGAGTTCTTAATTACCAGTAACTCTGCGGGTGGTTTAGTCTGGTATATCCATTTGATATGGTATTTGGCTTTGTGAAAAGGAATAAAATCAAGATTGCTTCTGAGATGAAAACCCTCGATGTAAACTTTACATCCAGGCAGACTAAGGACTGCAAGAAACGTTTCAAAATTTATCATGTGACCAGAAATCATCTGAATGATGCGAAGAAGACAGCTTCCTTCCTACATTTCACTGGAAAGGATGCATATAGTCTAGTGAAAAATGTGCCGTTTCCTGCTACTCCATCAGTTTACTGAATTACAATCTGAAACCTATTATTTCACAACATTTCAAGTCAATCAGTTTCTTTGCCGCTGGAAGAACCGGACTTAGCTGCCTTGCTAAATCCCACAATCAATCGATATGTGATGTTATTTTTGGGCTGCAGACGCAGGCGGCAAAGTGCAAATACGGCACTAAATTAGGCAAATGTGTGCAATTGGCAGGGCACTACGTCGTTTATCGGAGATGACCTTTCTACCAACTCCATTCTCCATAGAATATGCGCATCGATTCATGAAAAACTTGTAACGCGAATAAATTTCTTTTCAATATATCACTTCAGGCATTGACATATAAAGTACTGGGTAAAGGAGAGTATATGTGCAGCTATAGATAGCAGTGAGTGAGTAAATGTGCCGCTAATCCGGTAACTGGACAACATGCTTCAACTTGATGAATCTTGTTCGTTATGTGAACGACAATAAGTGTGAAATGTGTAACCAAATGGCGTGAAAAGACGCACCTTTCTTTTTCACACCTATCTTTTCACGCCATTTGGTTACACAATACACACTTATTGTCGTTCACACAACGAACAAGATTCATCAAGTTGAAGCATGTTGTCCAGTTACCGGATTTGTTGCACATTCACTCACTCTTTGCTATCTATAGCTGCACCTATACTCTCTTTTAACCAGTACTATATATGTCAATGCCTGAAGTGATATATCGAAAAGAAATTTCTTCGTGTTACAAGTCCCTTCTCCATATCTATTTTCCTGTGATGTGAAGACGACGCATTCTCGTTTGTTGTCCAGCTTCCAGCAGCTCAGGTCTCCTGCCAGTCACTTGCTCTTCTAACTCAGTTTTCTTTATAAGCCGTCTTTCCTTTATCTGTGCTTCTAGAAATAGGATACGAGGAATAGTAAGTCTACTCCCTACCCCACTACTGGAGCCATGGGATGAAATAGCATTGAAAGTGATCTGCCCATGAGTTTGTTCTGTGGTCTGACCAGCGGTTTGATTTCTCGTTGTCGGCACATTCGAATCCAAATTGTCAAACAGACTGAGCACTTTTATCAGTCATGTATCCCGTCAAATGAAAATTCTTGGCAACTGGAGTTTGTCGATTGGATCTTTAACCAGTGGGTACTGCAAATTGTTGGTGCTCCAGACGTGGAGATTTTTCAACAAAGCACTAACCAGTGTGATTATTGGGCGAATTCTCCGTACTCCAAACATGATGCTTTACCAGTCGGATACTCACTAATGTAGGTATTGCCATTTTGAGTACTGTTGCAACTTTGAGTTCTGTACAGGATTGTTGTCTCGTAAGAGAATGACTCTCAGATAAACGACCCCCAAGTCCCAAAGCAGAGAAGACAAACTCTCTTTGCTTCGTGTAATATAGGACAAGTTATTAAACAGTAACAATAAAATGCCTCAGATTGTGGTCAAACCGATCACAGAATCAAGACAGTCAACAAAGGCCTCAAAACACCCAGGCAACAATAGACAGGACACGATCGAGACGACCACGCACGAGCAAGTTTACAATAAAAGGTCCTTATTTATGAGGGCATTCTGACTACTCAATAGTCAGAAAAGGAATTGCCTGAGGGAACATACCCTCAAGCTTGACGAAGAATAAACGGAATAGAATGGCAATGAGTAAGTACCTCGCCAAATTCAGTCATTCATACAGAAAAGGGAGACAGAAAGAGAAAGGAAAGCACATCCAAACGTTTGGGCTTTGCCAAGTAATCCAAGCGATTATGCATTTTGTTTGTATTAGTATCTGTTCAGGCTTTTGAGTAGACAGACCTCCGAATTTCAGTCAAGAAGATTTACACTTGGCACCCCGTCGAATCAGTGGGTTGAAAAGAAAAGATTACGTATCAAAATTGCCAAGAAATTCTGCCGATACTCGTGCCCAGTTTGTGAGGATTCGGGCCAAATATGGAACGGTAGAGTGTTGTTGATGTTATATCGAGTGGGTATGGATAGAAAGGAGGAACGTGTAAAAGTGAGAGAGTTACATTTGGATAGGTCACTGTGTAAGGGGTGAGTGTTTTCTGCGAGGATTTTGGCAGCAAACTTTTCACACGCTGCCAGGTGTACTTCGCACAACTTAGCAGATAGTTCAGTTAAGAGTATGGAAAATACCCGAGTGACAATAGATAAACCTAGATGAAGAATTTTAAAATCTTTCTTCAGTAGACCAGCAAAAATAACAGGGGGAAAGTAAAGTAGAACAGGAAAAACATCGTTAAACGAAAAGGGAAACAGCACCCTGTTGAACACAGAAATGCCTAGGCTTTTGGATTTGGTAAGATAGCCGGCGTAGGTTCTCCATGCAGTTTGAAATGTGAGATGACCACTTCAGATTTGCTTCGACAATGATTCCTCAGTATTTGACAAAACTCACTCTAGCTGGTGTTTTTGTGGAAATGACAGGTGAATCAGTAGGGTAAGCCGATCGAGAAAGGGTAAATGTGCATTCAAAGCATTTGGACAAATTTGAAATTAAACCGGTTCGGACAGAGAAATCATACGTATGGGACAGATTGCTATGAAAATTTAGTGAGGTCATGGGTTACAGAAACAGTTTGACAAACGGCCACATCCTCGACATATTTGGATAAATGTGCAGGGGAACCGGATGAATGACAATCAGTGTAGATGGCAAATAAACAGGGAGAAATGCAAGCTCCTTGAATCACTCCTGAATTGTTCATCCAGAGTTGGGATATGTCAAAGCCTAGTCGTGTTCACTGAGTTCTGTTGGTAAAATAATTGGACATCCATGACAATAATGGTGTGGGACAGCGGAAAGCTTCCAGTTTACTTAGGAGGAGACCGCGGAATAGAATCAAAAGTGGATGAGTAGTCCAGAAAAGCGCATCGAACAGACTTCGCGGAACCATCCAAGGATTTGGTTACATGGTGGACTAAGGAAGCAATAGAATCCATATTGGAGCTAATCGAATACTAGGTAAACTGTTAGGGGTCTTTGGGAGAGTTTATAGAAGAATTCAAAAGTTTAAGAAAGGCACACACTGTAAATTTAGGACCAGATGGAGTTAGGGCAATGCGACAAAGGAGTTTAACTGTGACACCAGAATTACCAGGTCTGGGTATGGGGACAATAGTGACCGGCCTCCAGAAGTCGGGAATAGAAAATGATCACAAAGATTCGTTTAGGAGAGAAGTAAATATATCGGTCAAAGAAACATCACCACGTCGCAAAAGTGATGACGATAGGCCATCAGGACCAGTACCTGAGGTAATTTTGGAAGTAGGAAGAAGCTTAGACACTTCTTTTGTAGAAAAGGGATTATTATGAATGAAATCAGAGAGTAATTTGATGGGTGGATTTAATGCACTGTTGATACTGTCAACTTTCGCAGCAAATTTCACTTGCTTCCTTTTCTTTGCACATAGCAGCCGAATGCCTTATCATAGTCGGTTACTGTTGTGGCTGCATAGGAGCTGACTGACACGCAGCAAGTCACTGCTTTTGATTTCTTTCTTTATCAAAACAGAAGTGTATGTTACTCTAAAACTATCCTTGGTTAACAGAATTATTCCTTTCACCTTCTTAAGGATTTCAACATCGGAGAATTGACACGGCCATTACAGAGAAAGACGGTTTCTTAGGGCGGCAGATATCAGAAATTAAGCTGATCTTCTGTAGGAAAAGTTCCACATTGCTACTTAGCGACGATTCGAAATAAGACCAGGAATATGTAAGAGAAAGGGATTTCTGTAGGAGAACAATGTCGTCTCGTGAAAAATTTTGGAGACGGGTTTTTATTTGGCTGGTCTGCCTGAAAGAGTGGAAGGCAGACCAGGACCATATTTTAGGCCTTAACAGAAACAAGCAATGGTCCGGTTGAGACTTGTGCACATAACTTATGGGAGAACAATTCAGGATGTTTGGTGATAATCCCGTCTAAAACAGAGTTATCTCTGGTCGGAGAAATACGAAGATCAGTTAAGTCAGACTCGGTGAGGGGTTGGGTGGAATTGTGGTTGAAATTGCTCACCACGAGGTCCAAAATGTTATGTAACAGAGAAACAAGAAGAGGTAAAAAAGAGTCTTAGAAAGATGAAATAGAGTTCTGTGTGGAAAATGGAACCACTTATAAGTTTGTTATGATGGTATTCCTAGAGCTAGAAAGTTCAGGATGTCATCGAATAACTCGACAATCAGTGTGACATAATAACGGAACGGGCCATGGGTACCAGTCGGTCAGTGGGCTTAGGTTCCAAAACGGGAGTAAAGGTTACGTAAGAGATTAAAAAAAATTGTTTAGAATCAGAGTTCAATGCGAATAGATAAGGTCAACAATTAGACCAATGATAGCTAAGGCCAGTCGATATAATTGTCATAGAAACAAGGCCAAAATTGCGTGACTTTATAGGATTGAACAAACAAATTATCAACCTGGAGTGGAAGCCAGGGGATAGTGGTCCACGTGGAAACTGGTAATCAAAGCAAACGAACAGTTTGGCATATGCAAGACAAAATTATGAGAGAAAGCTTGAGATATGGACTAAACTTGACTAACGGAGTTTCTCGATATGGCGAGCTGAATTTCCAAGTCTAATTGCCATAAAATTCTTCACTGGGAGAGTTGAATCGATTATTTTACGACAAGCTCTGGATTGATTTCAATCCCATTTCCAAGAATAATCCAACCAGGGTGACTACTCGAGGTAATACTGGGCACACAATCCCACCTGTCGGTAACTGTGTGGTTCCAGTTCATTTACGTGATTCTGATGCCATCGGCTGTTTTTGATTTCTGATACTGGACCTTCAGTTCTTGGTTTGAAAATTCTTCGTAATTGCACATTGATGTAAATTTCTTAAGGTCTTCACCTGACCGACAACCACCTGTTTTAAAATGTTCTAAGATTTCTGAAGGAATGTAAATTCCTCGAGTGAAGTTAGAGATATCTGATAATCCCATTTTTTCTAAAGCATAGAATAATTCATTTCTGATTGAAGGGACCTGTCCGTCAGGCAATACAGTTGAGGTGTGAGCGCGGAGTTATTGGCCCTGTGGAGTCGTCTGACCGAGCCATACAAATTGTCACTCGGTGGGAGGCATTCGTTTGGAGTTAACGGGGCTGGTACCGTGTCTCCATTCGAAGCTGTCGGGCATCTCTGGCTGCCCTAGATGTCGACATCTGAACAAACTTACTTTGGCAATTCGGATCAGCCCGGATGGGAGCGGGGTGGCGCAGTGGTAACGCACATATCTTCTAGGTGAAAGGGCCCGGGTTCAAGTCTTGGGTGCGGCAGAGGATATGCATCACTGACGAGCTCTGACGAGAGCAAACTCGAGTGTGGCGCTTCCGAGCGCAGGTTGGACGGATGGCCTGAGGTTTGTGCTTGAAACGTGGAGTCCGAAGGACACTCGGTTAAACAAATATTAATTAATCCCACTCTACTCGCAAGTAACTGCGTGATATACACTCCGTTAAAGGTTGATGGGAAGACACCACGGATTTACGGTGACCACCGACTGACATTGGATAAGTGCACACACCACCATTTATGTACAGCCGAAGAACCTGCGGACGTGCGCTATCTTCTTCCAGGGTCTAGTGTTGACTGAAAAACCAATCTGGAATAGGCCTACATGCAAATACCCCTGGACGAGAAATCCAGTACGTCAGCCACCATGATTGTTCTTTTCGGTTTATTCCGATACGACTTTTTGCATTTCGGTCTAAATATTTTACCTGTTTTTTTCCTACAATCTGTTAAGAATATCTTGAAGGTGGTAAGACGTACAAAGATAGCATTGTTTTTGTGGTTACACTTGAGCTATATACGATTGCCGTCTTTGTTGTTCGTCGAAGCAGTTCATCAAGTTCAGTGTTCCCATCAACTTAGCCAAGTGTATTTTTGGATTTACTGAGTTTCCAATAAAAAGTTTGGCCCCGCTCATATACTATCCTTCGTTCACAATTATTCATTAGTTACGTCCTATTCCTGTTGGTCTTTTACATCATGCTCGGTTTATTCCAAAACGAATTGTTGTGTTCTTTAAGATAAATATTTTTTCTCATTTTTCCACTGTATACCCCACGTATCCTATCATTTATAAATTGGTATGTTTCACATACGCGATCGACAAGGGTGAACGAAAGGCTTGCATCTCACAACGCATGTCTTCTTTCCGTTGTTATTACTTGGATAAAGGGGACACTGTATTTCTAGTTTCTGAAGCGAAGACTTCCCGAGAGCATTACGCGAGAGCTGAATCTTTTGCCGACTATGGGGTGCAAAACCACAGTGGAAAAATTCCGAATTGAGTTCTACACTGAATGCCTAATGTCTTGCTCCTATCCGATTCATTTCCTAAAGATCTTATCAAAAGAAAAGTTACCCGAGAGCAATGTCAACCTCGTCAGGATTACGAAAGCACATATGGATGCATCACGAGACAGATCAAAAAAGTTTACTGAAACTCAACAACATTTCGCTTACATCCTTTCTACCTTATTGCTGGTCTGTAGTATCAAATATGAGAACTTTTCCAAGGAGATGTTGCAAAAGGCGAGGAATAAAACCATGAGAAGTCTCCAAGGAACCCTAAGCCACCCTAGAGAAAATCCAATCTTCCCAACGAACACAAACAGATGCTTTCAAAGCCTCAGTGAAGCACAGTTAGCAAAGACCCATCTAGAGATGCTTTCTTTAGGAATAAAATTCGAGGTTCAACCGAGACGCGTCAACGAATTACAAACAAAGGTACAGTTTGAGAATTTTTATGATCAAGTCAAAGACCTACCACCTACATCAAAAGACAAGGCCAGGTGGTTCGAAGCTAAACTTGTGGACATTTCCGATCAATTTATTTCTGCCTCTAACCGTCAAGGATGCTGCTTGACTTCGGAGCAGAGTTGCGATCAAACAACTAAAAGAAATGAGTGATTTGGTGTTTCTGGTACCAGATAAATGCTCAGGAGTAGTAATCATGAAGAAGAAAGATAATATCGACAAGATGAACACTATTATCTCAGATGGCCAAAGATTTGTATTGGACAAAATACCAGGTAACAATCTAATCACCGAGAAACAATTATCTTGACACTTACGAATCCTACTGCTAAGCGGGTTCATATTGGAAAGAGTGTACAAGAAGCTGAAACCAATCGGAACCCATGCGTCCCATCTGAGAGGGTCACCAAAGATTCACAAAAGTGGAGTTCCATTGAGGCCCATTTTGTGCATGCGAAATTCAATTTACTCTTAACTTGCTCGATGGTTTGTCAGTGCTCTTGACCCCTTCCGAAAACGCCTAACTCATTGCTTACGAGATTCATTCGAACTCGCAAAAGTTCTTGACAGCTTTACCATACACGTCTTCTTTTCGTTCTTATTAATCTTACTTGCAGCCAAAAGATGCCACCGGGCCTGAGTAAGATATATTCAGAGCCATCGATGTGGCTTCCCTGACCACTTTCCTGTGGGGCGCGGCAGCGGGTACTTGCAGACTACTGTGGATCATTCATGGGCAAGTACTACGCTCTGGAGATCATGGATGAATTTTACCGCTCACCAGGGGTACATTGAACAACTTCACCCTCAGCTTACTCCACACAGACTGCACTCCGGAAAACATTCAGCAGAGATGGGATCCGGTTTTGTATAAATTACTAATAATGGTAAACATTCCACTGTTAAACTCTGGGATGAACAGCTGAAAAGTCCTGATTGTACACATACTTACACTGCTTCGTGTCAGCCATGGCTTAATTATCTTGCGGATGATTTTGTACTCACTCGTAAAAGTGAAATTCTTTCTGTGAACCTCCATTGGCTTCTCGAAAATGATCGCTGACAATTTTCCTACACAGCGTCGTAAAGCTGCTCACTGCTGCTGGTAAAAATCGTTCTTATTTATTCGAATGCTATGATTTGTGAGCCCATTTCGGGTGCATTTTGAATGCTAATGTCACTTATATCGAAGTCCATGATGTACGTCCGGCGAACGGAATCCTCATTTCACGTTGTTTCGGAAATCTTGTCGAAAACTCCCCGAGTTACACGCCCCGGATTAATCATTACCTTAATTATATTCCCGCAACAGAGGAATCAGATGTCTGATTCTACGCCAGCACTAACGGTGCTGTTTTATTCTCTGATGAACTGTACATGTTACAAACCACGCTAGTTTACTTTCACACGACAAGGACCCGATAATCCAGTTAGCCCAGGCGCTTATTTCAAAGGAGGACGCAAAGTTACAGCAGCATTTTCGACTGGTGAGTGGAAAATGTCATAGTAACGTCTAACAGTTGCAACAAACCGCAGAAGTAGCAACCTCCGTTACACCGGCCTCCAAGGGCCAACGGGGCCTTTAACTCCGATTAGTTTACGTCATGCCTCCCGAAAACAAAAGCAATGGGAAAAGACGGTTTCTGCTGCCCGCCTTATGCAGAAAAGAGAGGAGTTGACTTATCCGTCTACTGTTGAACGAGTATGCTCGATATCACTTAAAAGTCCGATTTCGTCGTCGGCTCCCAAGAAATATATTTTCAAACATCCTTGTGAATTATTTCACTCCTAGTAACTAAATCAACTTTTCTTACCAAATACATCATCCCCTTCAAACATTTTACCACCCCTCCCAGTGGTTAAACCATCTTGGACCTGTCTTCTATGAGATCGTCTTCTTTCTTTGGACTGCGCAAGAGAATTAACCACCTTCATCTAGTTTACAAGATCACGAGTTACTCCTTCAGCCATCGACGTCAAAATGTTTCTCATAAGATACGATATCTTAGCGCAATAAATGAATAGTAACAGCTGCCCCAAATCTGGATGAAGTTAAGACCTCAAAGCAGTTTGTAGTACGAATCACAAATATGTATTCACACAATTCAAGAAAGTATGTACGTAAAGGTATAAAAGGGTGGCAATGAATAACTGAGTTATGAACATTCAACACTCCCACCACATCTCGAATAAAACTGAGGGGTTTTGTAGCCTCTGGGTAGTTGGGTAAGTTAGCATTCAGAAAGTCTCAACACATGGTCCGTACGTAATTGTGAGTCGGAATCAACACATGCTGAACTTGGAACAGAGCCTGTATCAGCAAGAATTTCAATGACCCGGTAATAAACTTGCCTAACAAGTCTAAGGTGCACCAAACCATCGTTCGTTTCCAAAGTTCGTACCGTATGATCCCAAGTTGTCCCAGCACAAGTCCTGTAGCTGGTCATAAATCATTTTCACATTGGTAGGATACATCGGCAGATTCAGTACTTCTTAAATTAGGCCGGAATACTGGGCAATTGAATAGTGTTGCATGACTGCTGCTTGTGGTACCGTGGGCTGCATTTCTACATTGAAGCAGGAACTTCTGCACGGCTGGTTAAAGCTTTTAAGTATGTGACAGGTGGACTGTCTTTGCTGTTCTCCTTTTGGCCTCTCTGTTTGACTGTGGATATTTAGATGCATAGAGTAGAGTGCAACATTTTATTCCTTTAAGCCAGGTGGTAATCTTTTCAGCAACGAAGTGGCTTCCATTACCGCATGGGAAACTTCTTGACTGAATATGTTCCTCGAGGCAGTTAGCGTGAACTCCGGATCAGCTGAAGTTTGAATTAAACCTTCGGCCAAAGAGAATATGAACCAGTGACCACTAAAGCCCAATAGTTATTCGGGAACGGATCACAGTAATCGCCATGAATCCTTTTCCATTCTTCGCAAGGTACAGACTATGAAGTCCATTACAAAGACGGAGAATAAGTTTTCTCCACATAGCAGTCACAGTGTTTGGCGAAATACAAAATATTACAATCCATCCCGGGTCACCAACAAGTTAGGCTAGTGAACGCCTTAAATGTCGCAATTCCAAAATGACCCGAATGCCAGTCAGATACCACGAATCACCGGATTTATGAAGGAATCACCGAGTGTCCATTTGAACACAGAATCCCATCTGGTGTCACAGCCAAATCCCTTCTCTTCGAAAAAGCCAGGAAATCGACGCTTGATACTGGCATTCCATCCTCGCTTATTCACAGGTAAAACAGATCCAAATTATCGATGTGAATCGCGAAGTAGACCTTATCGACTCACAGGCAGCGGTTGAACAAGCAAACAAACAGGATCACATGCATCAATTGACTGATTTTATCTGGCTAGATAAGACACATGTGGGATTTGCTTGCCATGACGATGCTGAAACTCATAATCATACGCTGGAAGTGTCATACACCAATGCTGAACCACTGCAGCAATGGACCTGTACAATGATTTGGATGGGTGATAATTGAAACGGAGTGCTTTTTGGTCACAAATAACGGTGAATTTGGATCTAAACACAAACTTATGAAGCTGTCTGACAGACTAACAGACAACCAAAGCTTTACCTTGCGTCTGGGAGTAGATTTTTCAGCAGTAGCGAACTGCCGTGAAACACAAAAACAGGGAATCCCCCAGCGGAAAACTATCCAACACTTTTGTGAGAACTTCTTACTAACGTTGGGATAAAAGGACTCGTATCATGTGCCTTGAGAAACCGCACGAATATTCGCGAAATCTTATAAGAAATATAATAACATCACAATATTTATTAGTATACATCTGCGGTACAAAAACAACACATTTTGTTATTTTTACTGAACGCCCTTGTGACCAGGTAGTGCCATACTGATTTTCTTTAATCTCGGTTGATAGGCTGTGCTGTTCGATTTTTCTACGGTGAAAAAAGATTCATTACTCATAGAGATAACTAGTGAGCACTTTTACAGTTTATATTGACTCTAGTATGTAGGTACCCCTCTATGTATAGTTCCATGTATGTATATGTACACATGCGTATTTATCCTTGGATATTGAGACGGCCGTATTGTAGTGTTGTTTTCTTTGGAGTTCATGCGATATTGAGTACTGATCGTTACGTAACGCTGGCCATTCACCTTCCGATTCTAGGGGTCAGAATACATTGTTATGCATAAAGAGGCAATATGGAAGACGTACTAGAGGCACAAGAGGGTTCACACAACGAAGGAAGCCCTATACGTTGTTCGTTCCATCCCGCGGTTCTCAGAAAGAACAGCGGTCTCATTGAAAAACGGGAAGCTTTGGTTTTCAATGCTAGAAATCACGGCTATTCAAGTCTAGAAAGCAGGTACGCAAAGTATCATTTTCTTCGAAATAAGACCCATGCTACATTTTCTTTTGGAATTGTTTTGTTCATTTGACGTAAGCAGCACATCCTAAGGTGTTCTGAAGATTAGTGACCAATCACGAGGCATGGCAATCCCAATTAGGTACGCGTTTGGTGTGCTGTTTGGGTTCGTCCCATTCTAGCACAGTACTAATTCCGGTGGGTGACGGATCAGTAATGAGGATGGAAAGTAACTTGGGAGAGAATAAAAGCGGAAATGCCTTAGTTTTGAAGTATGACAAAATAAAACGCAGTGATTGTTCTTGTTTGGCTAACCACGAGAAATTACCGGATGAGTACCGTAAAATAAGTTCCATAATGGAAGCAAAATTTGGAGTAGAACACAGATAGTGTTGTAGAGAACCAACCAAAGAATGCATTCCAGTAATATTTCGAGGGATATACGTATCAAGCAAAGGAATGGGGCCATTTGGATTAGGTTGGTAACCAGCCTTACTTATGTGATATCTTAGAAAATCAAGAGAAGGGAGATTTAACGCACATTCAGGTGGTTTACGGTAAGGTTAAACTTGAAAAAAAACGTTGCTTTATCTCTCTGAGTCCATCATCATGAGCAGCCTACTTAGGTGCGTGGACAACATCATCTTGATAGCATTCTACAACCTTGATTCCTTCAATGGTAGTATTCATAACAAACTGAAGGGTGGCTAGAGAAACACCTAATGTAAAAGATGGAAACTTGCACGAATACGGACCAAATGGGATACTGATAGTAGTAAACTCACGAGAATTTTCATGTAAAGGAATTTACAAGTAAGTATCCTTCTTCTTCATGTGGGAGAAGTGGTTGGAGCCGTAGAAGTAAAGCAGTTTATCCTCTTTTTGATGCCTGAGCGATTTCGGTGAATACAATTCCCATTCAACTATTGGAATGTGGAAAGCGGCAAGTGTTGATGGATTTGATAATTATGTTAGTTTTCCTGTGGTGTTGACAAGAGATGGGAAGTCAAACGAGCTAACCGCGGGAGCGCACGAGCCAAAGTTCGCCAATTTCCCTTAACCGTTCGGAAAGAGATCACGATGAGTCAGTCTAGGGCGGAACAAGGTTGACTTAAACAAGCAGGCTTCAAACAACCGGTCAATCGAAGGAACTGAAGGTAACCTAAATTCCCAACCTATCAAAGAGACCGGTCAGCTTTTGATTGACCTGTTACGTGCCTTGATTAATGATCGATGGCAGCCACCCATATTTCCTACAGGACTTCTGAAATGGGACTATATGTCCGGGATGTGGATAAGTATTCTGAATTACAATTGCATCTGACTGTAAGCCACTTCATGTAGCTACAAAGAATGATCAGAGTTAAAATGTAAGGCTACCTATAGCTAGTGGAAGACCTGATATCGGAACTGGATGAGCTCCCGAGGAGTGGCTATCATTCCTATAGTAGACTTAATTTTAGAAGCCCATTTATAAACAAGGCGCATCTAAGCTCTAGGCTCGCAATAGCATTTTAAGTGAGTTTGGTGTCACTGGCTCAGCAGTAGTGCATGTACTTTGCCGGAGCCTCGTAATGATCACAGATTCCTGGGTTATGTCCATAAAACTTCAACGGAGTCACAACGAGAGTTGCCCAGCTGGATGGCTAAATGATCTCAAAAATCGCCTTGACAACCAAAGAATCGATAACTTTCTACAGAGGGTCCCGAAGTCCATGGGTTAACATGAATTTTCACAAACACAGAATCTCCATCTACATCCACCTTTGCAGGACTTATCTTTATAACACCGGAAGCTTTGTAATTCGCAAAATAATTCAAACAACGAAGTGTGTTTCTGTGGTAGAAGTGAAATAGAAATGACAGCGACATTGGTGGCCTTCAACCCAGCTACAGACATTTACAGTCAAAAGAATATTTAGTTTGATCTCTGAGGGAAGTAAAGCATGAGCCATAAATAAGTATCGTATGTTCAGTGATGACCTTACCGATAATATCAGTCCAGGGTAGTCGAATATTAGGAATAAGACGACGTAAAACAGAAATAGGGATGAAGGATTCAACTCTACAGGTGTCCACAATGAAGTCATGTTGAATGATACCATCAGTGAGAAATGAACGAGTCATGTGTCGGTGAGGTGCGTCCGTCGCTGTGAGAGCCATTTTAGAAAAGCCCTCAGAAGAATCAGATTTAGAGTTGCAAACAGATATGGATGACTGTCTGCTCAAGGTCTGACTATGTCTTAATCTACAAAATCTGTGGCACTTTGAATTTCGAAAGTGACAGGTTAAGCGGAAATGAAATTTACCGCAAGAATCGAACTTACGTGATGAATTGTTTACAGAAGATCGATGGCCGACGTGAAGTTCTGTACTCGGGAATACATATTTGGCTGCCCACCGGACTTCGGAGAGAATGACCACACGTCGGGTGACTTCTTAGATGAACCACAAAACAGGACGGAAGAAGCTATAGTGTCTGATGAGTCTAAATGACCACCAATAAACTTTCATTCCCTCGTCGTTCCAGATGCCCAACCGATGACCCAGTCTGAACATCATAAGGAAGCGAGAAAAGAATGATTGATCGACAGACCAGACTCTTGTTTTTAGAACTACTTCTTGTACGAACAATGTGATTGTATTCAACTTGTACGGCCCAACCCTCTGGGGTCCACCTATGTGTCCAACTGTTGTTACAATATGCGTTCTGTATCTCCATTCGAGTTATCTCACTCTTGGAATACACGTTATTGGCAGTTGTACTGAACTGCGTGAATATTACTATGCTTTTTTCTCATTACAAACTGTGTGAACACCTGTGATTGTCGGAGTAAAACTGGATGGAGATACAGAACCTATATTCTAAAAAAATGTCGCACACGTGGTCGGAGCACAGAGAATAGGGCTGTACAAGTTGGATACGGCCATACAATTCATACACAAGTCGGCTGAAACAGCGACAGTCTATAGGAGACTTTGGACTGGCTGTTTATTATTATGTTTCCTATCACGTCTCACTCTGAACTACCAACGACATCCCCTCGATCGAATGAATTGAGAGGACTGGAGTGGGTAAAAAATGTGGCATTGTATTCTGTATATCGTGGCACCGAAAGCCAGCCTATCCGAGAAGTACACGAAAACAACCGAAATCAACGACGAAACGAAAAGCAAACCAAGCGCGTGTACAGCCGGCGAAAACCGACAGTTTGTCAAAAGCCGGGTCGACGGAAACCTCACGGAGGTTAGTTCAATTAAACGCATGCAACCGAAGAAAACAGTACAGCTGAAACCAAGTGTCAAAAAAGGTTGTAGAGAAAATGAATCCAAAATGGTATCCGGAAAATGTTCATTATATCAGAAAGACCAAGGTCACGACAGCAGAGCCCTGCTAGAAGGCGTGGAAGGCTTCCGAAAAATACTGAGTTAAATGCGTACGAACGATACTGGTGCACATGAATGCAAGCGAAACACGTGAATGTAGCTGTGCTGTGGGATGCTAACAGGCAGAATCATTGTTAGGCGTGAACCGCTCAGTGTTGGTCAAGCGGAAACCAGATTCGTTGCCAATAGTATCGGTTGCGTGAATTGTCACCCAGATATGCCACACCAATAAAGCCCAGCGTCGGATAACCGTTAAACAATATGATATCTGGAAGCCCAACCTGTGGGTTCGTCAAAGACGAGATATGACAGCGATAGGGCCGAGCCCAAATACGAAAGTTGATGGCGAAATCTAGTAATAATTCCATTTAATAATCTCATTTAATATTAATCAGTGGTAGTATGCAAAGTTTAGCCGTTTTGCGGTTCACGCAAATCGTACTACCACACTAATTTCACCAATGCTGTTTTTAAATATCTTTTACTGGTGTTTTATAGAATAAAAGGCCGAAGCTTGTGGGTAGGTTTTTACAATCTTATACACTTGTGGAGTAGCCCCTTAGATATATACATAGATTATTTCGTAGTGTATATGCAAAATATGATGCACACGTGATGGATTTACGGTGGCGCGTGATGACTGCAGCTCTTGATAACAGTTTCAGGTTTGTTTCTATCATTTTAAAAGGTTTAGAACGACACTGTTGAAGCTTTGTCCGCGTAATCAAGGTTCGTTGACTAAAGGTGCCCTATTAGACTAACTGTCATTGATGCATATTATTTTGCAAAATATGCAATCAGTAAATTGCTTTTTACAAAGCAACGTCATATGGTCTATTGAGAACTATAATTAGCAATGATTTTGACGTTTGGATCAGTAAACAGGAAAAGCTTTGACGGTATTATGGCGAGGATATCACCAGAAAACGAAAGCGCTTAGTGCTGCAAATTGTCCTATTTGCGATGACGTCGTTACGTATATCCAGATACAACGTGTAATTAGTTTTCGTCAATGGTCGTGAAGTATATTGTACGTTTTATTTCAGATATGGTAGATGTTAATGAAGGCGCTGTCAAGGAAACAAGATCATCCGCTAAGCAACTGGAGGTTTGCACGCCTATAGCCATAACTTCCAGCGTCGTAACTTCGTGTATGTCACAGACTGGCCCGTTAAAATCACCAGCATCAGTGGTGATCAAATCCCTTTCGAGAAATTCAAGACTGTTAAACCACTTTTCAACAAATACATACCATATCATCATGTGTTCATTTTTTTCTGTGGATGTTAACGATGATGAACAACATACCTCATCCCTAAACACCTAAGGGATCTGTCGGACAATTTCACCGAAAACCACGTTCAACAGCGGTTTGCTAATGCCAGAGATCGAGGGATCGCCGGGAGAGACAAAGATACGGGTTAATTCGCTGTGCGCGACCACTGTCACAGTGATGCATTTAGCATTTTCGTAGCAGCCATGGTATGGAACATAAGAACATTGTCAGTACAAACTTTGGTTCCCGTTCAACATCAATGTTTCGCTATGTCTTCGTTTCAGGTAATATGATATCGAAGGCATACGTGGCTATAAACCATCCGTTTCCATTAAAACAAGTTCAACTTAGAGAACAGATGCAGTCGTTTATATTTGTTAAACGTACTTTTATTTCAATAAATTTGCTCACTGCACACAGTTTGTTTGTTTTTATACGTGCACAAGAATTTATTTTAATTGTGCACTACGGCCTCTTCATCCACAGGTCGAAAACAAGTTGACAGAAGACGACCATCCTGTGCACATTGTGCACAATTGTACGTATTTTTATACCTCTCCTCTTTATTGTTACATATTTCTTCCTGTTCCATTTTATAAGTGTCCAATCAGCACAGGGGGACACTTGACCGTCACCTGAGTGTCCCCTTGGCGAAGGTTGAAGAAAACCACTCGAATGCATTCAGAAATACTCGAGATCGACAGAAAGAGCTGGTAATTGATCATAAATGCAAGACTTTTGTCATGTGGGTATATACTGAACTGTAGCAACCATCCCGATGACTTGGAATGTCAGTATAGCAAAAAACTTAGTCTCACTAGCTTTACGCACGATGTGGGCTGTGCACGGCCACGGGCAGCAGAACAAATTCTAATCGTATAACCGTATTTATCGTAAGTTCGTGGTTCTAAACAGTACAACAAGTATAAATGTATAACAAGAACAAGACTTACAGCTAGGTGAGAAATCAAAAACAATGGGCAGTGACTTTCCGAAAATCGGGACAGCGCAGAAACTAAAAACGGTCCACTTTGCAGGCAGCTGAATGAAACTGCAGCACAGTTCGGTTGTGGTACAATCAGTAAATCAGAAAACTTTTAACGTCAGGAGTCAATAAATCAGTTACAAAGGCGTGAATTAAACTGTAATTGCAATACTAAAGAGAGTTATTAATGAATAAGTACAAGTAAGTTAAATCAGTGGGGCAAACAAGAGCACGTGCCAACATGAATGGACAAATCCGGCGCTAGATCTGGTAATGCCGTTGACGTATGACGGCCAATGGTGGAGTGCACCGACAGAAACGTTAAGACCGAGAGTTCGAGTCTCCGCTCCGCACCACTAATGAAACAAGGATTATATAACAGTAGAAGGGTAGACCTTTGAGGAAACAAGATTTTGAATAAATGTGTGGACTGTTCGTGTAATACGCACCGTAAAACTCGAGTATAAACAAATATGATACCTTTGAAACAGAGATGATACATTACGAATGTCCAAGGTTTACGATGTACGTACTCGCTACTCATAAGTAACTGAATATAATTACCAATAGTAATAAACGTAAACGATATTTCGGAATATTTAGTTGTTCAGTTTCGACTGGCTTTCGCATTTACCATTCTCTAAATGAAAATATAATAACTATAGCTAATTGTTTTCCATGACTAAGTTATTGTGCGGCGATTTAAGGTATTCCTCTTGTTTCGATGAATTCCTTTTGTGGCTACCAGTTTCAGGCTGTTCTCGTTCGATGTCGCTGCTCATCTTTCGTCATTTGGAATTTGCCAGTGTTTGGTTGATTTTTAGACCTGTTTTGTGGATAAGCTATTTGTCTCGTCGTTTCCTGCGATGAAAAACAAGACTAGCTATGATTTTCTCTAGCTTGTGTGTTACAAGGAGTAAGCAGAACTTCCACGAAGACAAACATGGTGCCTGTGTAGTAGTGTACTTTTTAAACTGCAACCTGTCCGTGTGCACTGCGTGGGAATTTCATAAACTCAGTGAAACCTATGAGAACCATACGTTTAATCAATTCGGTAATTCTTTTTGTCGGTGACCAATTTGGGATCGGAGGTTGCAATTCCTTCTGACTACAGGAATAAAAACTGCTAGTCAGTGTGAGCTTCTAATTCCCCGCACTATTTTCAGTTTGCATCTGCATTAAATAGTCTGAAGAGAAGTCCAGGGATGGCAATCATTTGCGAATACAAAACTCTGCACAACGACGATCGCTAAGTATTGTAAAATATATCACCACTTGTCCTACAAACAGATACCGTGAAAAAACATAAGTTTCCTGAATCTGCTTAACAATTTACCAAAGAAAACAGTACACGAGATGCAAACACACAGACCAGCTGCTGCAATCAGTGGGGAATCCTAATTTGCAGTCGTCGCCATAGAAATAAATGATTTATTGGTAATTGGAAGTTTAGGTTGTGGTAATTCATTAGGAAATATGAGTAAAATGATCTGGGTGGTTCATACAATTGGATTTCTATTGATAGTTCTTGCAATCTTTCGAAAATGACGTTTATTTTTCCCGTAGTGTTTCAGAAGATGCCAGTTAGGTTGCATTGCGGGGAAGAAGCACGATAATTGATTGTCGATATATATATATATATATATATATATATATATATATATATATATATATATATATATATACTTCTCACAAAATAATAACTGCTCCAATGAATCAGGCTTTCGCATGCACTCCGAGAATAAATTCCGCCTAATGATGCTCGAGGAATTATGGCTAAGAGTACTTTCACACTGGTGGCGAATTCACATCATTCCATAGAATAATATTATATTGATTCGGATGGTTGTACACATTTAGGTGTAATGGGCTGAAATTAGTATTTAAAGAACTAGTGAGAGTAAAGGAGTCCGCTTTCGATCACTTTGGGCAACCTCCGCCTGGTCTTCCCCTGAGTATCCATTTTTGTTTGAAACGGAACACAGGTGACAGTCAGGGTACGATCCGGCGACTTTCGTTAACGCTCAGGTGACGGTCGTGCTACCTGGGCGGTTTCTTTTACGCGCCCTAAAGTGGGGGAGGGGGTGGGGACACAAAAGAGGATGTTCATATAATTTCGTCGGAAAAATGGCATAAGGAGGTAAATAAAAACCTTTTTGAAGAAAGTGGCTGAAATTACCAGAGAATGCAAAGTTTGCCATAGGATCCATTTTAAACCGCTCGGAAAGTGCTCACAAATCGGTTGTCGTAATTACACGAATCGACCAAAAGCCGATCGAAAACCATCCTGAAACCGATCAAAAACCGGCCGAAAACCAACCCGTTTAGGAACGGTTTTGGAGCGGCTTTGCCTGCATGCTCCTCAACCTTGTTAATGGTTGGGGTATCTGAAAGGACTAAAAGGGAATGAAGGATTAATGGCGGTCATTTCAAATAATCAGACACTCTACATATGCACTTAAGGTCAATAACATCATAAACATTGTTTCGCCCACATATATGTTCGTATATGAAAATCTTTGTTCATGGACGGCCAGACATACCACGCAGTGACTGGTCGGAGACTGGCTGCGATGCCTGAAAGTGAAAGTCCATGTAAGGTTTCGGACACGAGACTCCATAAGGACAGAATATGAATGGTCCAGGTAGGCTAGCGGACATATCGCTGAGTATAGTACCGGCACTGGTGGCCAGTACCACTGACTGGCACTGTGGTGACAACGACTGAACGGCCTCCGTGCATGACGTGTCCCGTGTCTGTGCGGTAGCGATGGGAGTAATGTCTAAAACAGGAGATTTAGTAGCACCTTCAGTGCTGTTCGACTCACATTTACGGTGTCGTACGCCGGTAGTGAACTGAGATATATAGCCCAGATGTCTCACTTCTCTTGGGGAGTACCAGTCAGACTTAGTATGCAATGCGTACGTTAGAGGCTTGTGGTCGGCTAAAAAGGATAAAATTTTGAATCCGGACTTCGTGGCGGAAGTTTCCGATAACATTATATGCGGCCAGCAGTTCTCGACCGAACGCACAATATTCAATCTCCGTGGTTCTGAGGCGTCAAGAGAAAAATTCTAGCGGTTTCCAACTCCCGGAAGAAAACTGTTGCAGTAACGCTCCGATGGCTTATTCAAATGCATCCACCGCTATGCTAAGTGTGGCACACGGAACTGGGTGCATAAGAAACGCGATCTTTGCTACTGTCACCTTAATCTCCTCAAACGCTACTCGTGCGGCATCCGTAGGTGAAAACCTAAGTGAATTGCCATAAAGTTGGTCAGTTAATGGAGGCAAACGTCCAACAACGTGGACTATGAAACGAAGGCAGAAGTTAACTAACTCCAAAAAAAAACTTTCAGATCCTTGATTGAGGGCTGCACGGCGTACTGTAGACTAGTATACGGTCAATCCTCGCAAGGTATAATACCCTATCGAGTGATCTTGTGGATGAGGAATACGAGTTCCGGTTTGCCAAGTTCACATTTATCGGGATTAACTGCTATTCGATGTTCCGATAAAAGTAGAAATAGAAGTGTCAAATTTTGGAATTGTTCGTCTACACTCGACGGTACGATTAAAAAAATTATAGATATAGAATTGAACAAGTTTCAAGTCTCTTATAATATCGTCGATGAACCTCTGGAATGTCTGAGCAACATTTTGCGAAACAAATGGCCTAACGTAGGAACTGAAAAGATCAAAGGAAGCCGTGGCGGCATTTTTCTAGGCATCTTTAGCGGTAACTGGAATCTGACGAATAGCTCGTACCAAAGTGACCTGAGAAAATAGGCTCGTGCAGTAAAGTGATACGGTGTTGTCGTGTACATGGGTTATCGAATAGCTATCCTTACGGGTAACCAAGTTTAGCGAGTGATAGTCACCACGTGGTCGCCAGTAAATGCCATCTTTTTTGAGAACAATGTATAGAGCTGGGGTCCACGGGCTGGGAGAAGGAAGAATAACACCTGTAGAAAGTAAAGTGTCAAACTTGCTTTCGATGAACACCAGTTTGTTTGGTGCCAGTCGATGAGGTCGTGCCGTGACAATGTGGTGTGACACAGGATCACTCACTGTATCTATCTCTTCAAAAGGTTTAGTGAAGATGGGGAATTTGAGGAATAAAGAATGAAAATCGTGAAGAGCGTTGAAAAACAAACCTGTGACTCGGAGAACATCTGTTTGAGTTGCGAAACTCGTAAATGTGTTATCTGAGGAATGATCAATAAGGTGCAGCCTACGTGAACCAACAAGCAATTCATACTGCCGCAGAAATTTGATTCTCATTATGCCTATAGAAACGTCCGCAAGCATGAATTTTCACAGACAGTCGTTATGGTCTCAGGTTGGTCGCTAGCTTTCTCGTGCCTTAGATAGGAATAAAGGAACCATTCGCCACAGACAGCCGAAGCCTGGAAGCTCGTGGAGTGCCTTTATCAACCACCAACACAGAAACGATGGCCTCAGTATCAACCGGGAAAATTGTATGAGCACATGAATCATAAACACTAACCCCAAGCAGCATGCCCAAAGTGCAAAAATTCCCCCGAAATGGGTACCTCTTCTTTTCCTAATCCATCTTAACTGCCTGTTTCTTAGTCTACATGACCATTATCCATCCCTTCGATCGAAACCACTAATTTACCACCGATTGGGAAAACACGGTTTGGGAAAATCATCAAGTTCATCATAAAAATAGCATACTGAAAACTTGTACAAGTTTTGCCATTTGAGGACTGCTTCATTCAGAATTTTCGTAAGATGTTCGTGATTCTGGTGTTACGGGGTCACGGGATCTGAAATACTAGGATGTACAAAGGCGGAACAGTCGCACTCAAGGAAAAGTTGGGCAACGAAACATTTTCGCATGCAGATTGCCAAGATAGTTTGACTGAAAACTGTTTCCAACAAAACGGAGAAATATCTGATAATTTGTCTCAAAATAATTATAACCAGTGAAATAGCAAAATATCAGATAAACTATGAACTAAACCTGAGGAACATGTAAAGTTGTAATTTATGATAAATTCTTACTAATCTTCAGAATGCTTTAAGAGGAGTTGATTACATGAAAAGCAGCTTGGGATTTCTTTCAAACAAAATGATAATTTACGTACCCGAGTTCTCGTCTAGCATCGCCTTGATTTCTAGCACTGACAAGCCAACGCTTTTTGTCTTTCAAAGCCAGACACCGGTTCTTCTGCCATTTTTGGAATGGAGCGAAGAGCACCTGGGTTTTAGTCGAAGACAATGAATTCCACTGAATTACCCTTGGCGGCAACAATGACCCTGTTTTTCAACGGCTATTCGTAAATTCGCTTTCAAATCAGTAGCCGGTTAATGCCACTCCGTGCCTGATATAAACCGTATGTAGTCACACTGGGAGATAAATGTGTAATCTGGAAAAGTAAAGGAGAAAAATACAAATCCAGGTGACCTTGAGCAAAACGGAAACAACGGCGTCGTAGGAGTCATTGAAAAGTGATGAACATTTACTAGTGGTTGTGTGAATGGGTGCAGTGAGTGTGTCCAGTAGTGCGCTATCTACGGACAGACGATTCGATGGCAAACCTTGTGAAAAAACTGCCCAAAATTTTAAGACGTTTAAAGATTCTTTATCGCTGGCTTAAGTTGATAACTTTACCTGGCTGTATGGTGGAGTAGAAAACGTACGGAACACAGGAAGAAAGCATTTGGCACAAAAGGGAACTGAAATGTCATTTTGAAAAACATTACCTTCGTTTTCGGAATGCATGTTGCGCACTTCGTGAAATCTCCGGTATAATTGTCGCACTGGTTCAACGGGTCCCTTGATGAACGACCTGGGATTTCCTAAACACGATTCATAAGGGAAAGAAATAGCTGCATCTCACAACTGTGGTGTATGAGATATTGTTCTTGGGTGACGTGAAATACGTGACAAGTGGTAGCTTTAAGCGTACAACAGGTCACTATATCACCTCGTGGTCAGCACGGAGGTTATACAATTATCGGACAAGGGTTGTAAAAGAGCTTCCGAGTTGATGTCGGTACACAGTCCTCTTAAGCTCTATCTTTTACGATTCCCTCAATTTAAGTCAGGACCTGCACTCGTATTGAGTCTATAGCCCCTGGTCCTCTGTTCGTGACACGATAACGATTATGCTCGGCTAAGCGCAAGGAAGAACTCGGGACACTGGAGTGGGATAACGTGTGTATTGGAGGAACTCTAGAGAGTGCTGATAGTATACACAGCCGGAGCAAGTGGCGCCACCAAATTCGGTAATCGTTCAGATAAACAAAGTTGTTAGTGTTTACAGTTACGTCACATTGGTAGCACTACCGTCTCTTGATTGGCTTGAAGATATTTATATAATTCATAAATACACCAACCCGTACTGGTGATCAATTTTGATGCACTGGTAGTAGGTGAATCCCCACTTGACAGATCTAACCTCCAATTATGCTGCAGGTCCAACTCTTTTAATTATACTTCAACAGCAATACGAGTCCGTTGATGTGAGTGACATTGAAACTCATAGGATGTATAACCGAATACCTACGTTTGGAATAAAATCGGATGACTTCCGTATGAAGTTATCTGCAGCCACGAGGATAGTAGTTTTCAGTATTTATGCAACAAAAAAAGGGGGGAATCTCGGAGAAATTGTTTAGCAAAATATTTTGACGTGGTCAGATAGTTTACTGCTTTTCTTTTCACTTGTTTGAGCTTGTGAATCGCATTGAGGTAGGACATTCATGCTTGTTGATAGATGCGATGATGGAGGGGTCGATGATTAGCTCTTCGTGGGAATCCTTCTCGAGCAATGTTAATGTGATGGCTTCTTGAGAGTGCTATTATTTCGCATCACTGATATGGTCGGATTTTAAGTACGTGCGTATGATCTTTCAGCCGGTTCAACAGGTGGTTCGGCACTTTAGGTGTTTAGTATGTAAATGGATCCAGGAGCATCGGGAGAGGTATCGCCAGTCAAGGCCCACCATAGTTCACTTCAGAGGGTAGAAGCCAACACGGTAGAATGCATCCTAGAAACCACTCGAGGTGGGTCAACCCCAAGCTTCAATTGTAGGGTTTGATCAAGCAGTCCAATGGGCGACGATGGAGTATTAAGAACCTTGAATAAATGGAGGTATACCGTCTGGAAGTGATTTCACCTGGAGGTTATGATAATAAGTGACGACCTTGTACAATGAACTGGGTGAGTTTATATAAATGCTGCAAGGGTAGGTTTCATTTACCTGTCAGTGGCACTTTTCTTATATATCAATTAGTAATTTAAGTTACAAGTTATAATAACAGAAGCATGCACGGGGAATTGATGACGGGGATTGCACTATATTACTGCAAGCTGGCTAATTCACGGATACAGAGTGGGCACAATAATTGTATGCACCCAAAACATTTATGATTCGTAAGTGGGCTGTGTAGGGGAAGTGCAATATATGACGTGGTGGATCGTCTTACACGTGACAGGGTTAGTAACAGTGGGAG
Organism: Fasciola hepatica; assembly: GCA_948099385.1. NCBI lineage: Eukaryota > Metazoa > Platyhelminthes > Trematoda > Plagiorchiida > Fasciolidae > Fasciola > Fasciola hepatica. The sequence continues at coordinate 1,398,459 of CANUEZ040000060.1, read as the reverse complement.
GTAAGATGTAGATGGAGGAACTATTTGCTGAGTTATGAAGTAGGAGCGGTTGAGACTTAAAAACGCTTCCCCTAGATCATAGTGACAGATGGGTTTTATTTAGGTGGCTGCTTGAGGGCGTCTTCTAGATTGCAAGCAAGATGCTTCAGGAAAGCTCAGATTGTACACTTCACGTATAGAGTGACAACGATGGAGAAAACTCGTGAGAAAGCGTTTGTAGTATTAGTTACAAGTGTATGTAGGGGAGTAGAACAAACGAGGCAGCGTCTGTCTGGAAGCTGTTCCAACTTAAGCTCTTGTTAGCGTGGTAGTGATCAGTTATCAGGAATTAGAAATGGTCACACGTAATACATTTTACTTATGAAGAGTATTAGCAAGCTCTGAGGCGGTAGAGGAGGTGTGAAAAAACTGTTGACGCTTGAATAAGGCTGGTACCATGATGACATAACACTATATACTTTACTATATATATTCTAGCATTAGCGATTTTCTAATACTTGATAGAGGCTGATGAGTGCTAGAGTAAAGGTGAAGAAGAAACTGTACAAAAAGAAGGATCTATAGTGGATACCTGAGAAGGGATGTTTCCAATCTCCGTGTAATCAGACAGTACGAATCGTTGAACCAGCAGAGCGACAGTGGCCATTAGATTGATGAAATAAGGAATACAATGACCACTTTGAAAGTTGTTGGCTTGCATGATGAACCCGTCACCTCTTGCATAGCTCGGAAAAAGGTTGAGTCCGTGGTTTTTGCTGTGTTTTACCCCTTATCTTTTGCACGATTTACTTATTTTTACGATACACCACTGTAACTTAAACACATCCGAGGGTAGGACGCAGCTCAACACATATCTCACGTTATCTGCCACCATATTAAAATCAGAAGTATTTATGTCTCATAATCTTGAGCTTTGGTTGGCGACCTTAGAAATGCAGTTGGAGACAGGTAGAATCGTCAGCCAATGCCAAAGGTTATCCTACACCTATTCTCACTCTGGGGACCATAAACGTTATCAAAACTCCGGTCGACGTGAACGCCCCAGAGGCTCTTCCTCTGATCATCCGTGATATTCTAGATTGACTCTCCCCGTCTTGTGTTATCGTATTTTCCCTGTTGTAATACATAATTATACCAGACATGATTTCTGCACATACGAAATATTGCGGTACATTCTATACGGTCTTGGAGTTCTTGATTCTCGGTATTTCTGGGCGAGGTTCACTCTGTTCAATCCACTCGATATCACGTCACACCTTTAGTCCATTTCGATCAGGGTACTGTCGATATCGCAAAAGATTCGAGGAGATGTTCCGGCCCTGTGAAACCAGCTGAGTCTTCCCAGGTTTAAGACAGAAAAACCAATATCCCTATGTGCTCTGATCACTACCGCCGTCGGTGGCCCTAAAAGCCGTCGTCTTTTGCATGCGCTAGATCCAGTTTCCAAAAGAAGCTGAGGATTCCCTCCATCAACCCAACCACTAAGTGTCGCCAACAGCACTCCGATTGCTACTTACGGCCGCAAGTCTTCTATGATTAACTTAAACCTATATCGAACATTCCACTGGGTGTATATGGCAGAAGATATCAATTATACCAAACTAGGCATCGATTTTTATGACCTTCTTACTTACTGGCTACAGCACAGTGCCGGACATCCGCTGACGGACAGACTTCTCTTCCCTTAGCCGGTTCTTATTCCTCCGTGAATCACATCACATCTCTATGCACCGAAACTCAGTTCCAAAACCCCTATGCAGAATCACTTTCAGCCTTCCCGGAAACGCTAAGGCAGTCTAGCCTCCGCCCTGCGGTGACTACTAATGGCACCCACAATATTGCCCGTGAGGGCCTACTGTTTGCAGCCGACCGCGTCGCTTGGCACCGGGCAAACTGTGCGTAGCGCAGGATGATTTCTGGCATCTTGGAACTAAGAACTGTACGCCCGTCTAATAGTCCTTGAACCTCACAGGGTTTTTAGACCTATTGGCGACTAGCTTCCTTGTAATGAATATTGGGCCCTTGATAAAGCTACAAACCCAGATAGGTATCCCATTCCATATTTTCAAGATATGACTTCATCCTCATCTGACTGTTGTGTTTTCAACCGCATCGAACTAGTCAGAGCCAACCACCAAAATCCAGGTATCCGAGGCTTGCACTTTCAAAATCGCAGTCCTCAATCCGTTTGGACCACTCAAGTATTTGCACATGGAGTTTGAGCTCAGCAACGCAGCCCGAATATTTCAAAGATAAACGCATGAAGCAACACGCTGTTTGAAAAATGTCTACGTGTACTTGGACGATATTTCGGTTGTTAGTGTGTCAGAGAAACAGCATATGGCAAACCTGTGCGCTCTCTCCCAGCGTCTTAACCGGCGCAGATAATCATAAACTCTGCAAAATACAACTAGGTAGGTCCACTGTCACATTTTTGAGTCCCGAAATGTTAGAGTAGAGAATACTACCTCGGCCAGAAAAAGTAGCGGCCATTCGGGATTATCCTGAACCTCCGTCTTACTGACAGCTGCACCCGTTTTCTGACTTGGGTAACTGCTATCGCCGGCTTATTTCCTGCTGCGCTGAAATGATGCAACCCCTTACAGACCTTTTACTTGGGAGTGAGTGGAAATTCTCGTTTCCCGACACTGCACATGTAGCTTTTACTTCGACCAGAGAACCTATCACCAACATGTTACGTATTGCTCACCCCGGCTCTTCCGCTCCTCTGGAATTGAGAACGAACGTTTTGGACAAGTCTGTTGGAGCAGCGTTTCAACAATTCGTCAATAACTCTTGGCAACCAATGGTTTTCTTCTCTGAGTCCCAAACCTGCAGAATCCCGAAATAGTACATTCAGCAGAGAACAACTGGCAATTTATTTGGGTTTCACATATCTCCGAGCAAATGTCCACGTTGTCCACAGATAAAAAACCACTGGCATACGCTCGCCAGCCAGCTTCTGATCGATATTCGCCATGCGAGATTCTCCTCTTAGACTGTTTCGCAGTTTACTACGCATGTTTGTCACATGTCTGGGGCATACGATCCCGTAGCAGACGTACTCTCAAGATTTCGTAATTTCGAAGACTCGCCACCTGTGAGCATGGATCTAGAAGCAGTTGCCTCAGCCCGTACAGCAGATCCTGAGGTCGAGCAGCTCAGAAGCAACAGCATCCTGCATCGTGTCAGTGATCTTTTCATTTTCGGGCATGACTATTATTTGCAATGTGTCACAGTGTTGACCCCGAACACTAGTTCCTGTCAATTTTCGTAGACAAAATTTTATCAGTCTCCACAACTTATCACACTCTGATGTGACCGCCTCAGTGAAACTAATCACCGAGTGATTCGTTCGGCCTCGTATCTGGTGCGATCTACGTCCTTGGGCCCGAGCACGCCTTCAATGCCAGCACGATGAAAAATGCCGTCCCAATGGATCTGCATCGAGTGCATTCTCCGAGTTATGCACACTTTTTCGTCACTCGCATGTGGATCTCGCTGGGTCGCTCCAACCATCCAACTGCTACGTCTGCATCTTCACGGGTGTAGATGGCTTCACTCGCTGGCCACTGGCCATATCTATTCCCCTTCCTACCTCAGAGGAAGCGGAGAAAGCATTTCTAAATAGGATGCGCTTTGCATATTCAAAGTGTAAAATACTGTTGCAGGACGGGGTTGGCTTAACACCAAACCTTGTGTTGGCAAAGGAAGCTTTAGCTGAAGTCGATAATCTTTGCTACCTGGGCAGTTACACTTCATCATGTGGACAGATATCGGATGAAGTGTCATCTCGTATTCTAAAGGCATTTTTGGCTTTTGCCAACCTCCGCCATCTGTGGCGTCGGCGTGACATCCGGTTGTTTATCAGCCCTCGATTGTACTATATGACGATTAGGTCCATTCTTCTATGCGATTCAGAAACACTGCCGGTAAGGGTAGAAGATAGGCGAAGACTGTAGGTTGTCGAGCATCGATGTCTCCATAGCATTGCCCGAATACGGTAGGGGAACCGTATAAGCAATGCTGAGGTTAGGCGTAAGATTTTGGGAACCGGAGGTCAGTCTCTGGATCAAGTACTGAATCGAAACAGTTTGAGGTGTTTGGGACATGTGTTACACATGTCCACTAATAGACTTCCTTGGCGTACGCTTTTCTCTGAGGCAGATAGTGATTGGAAGGTAGGTCGAGGTGGTCAGAGCATGACATGGCAAAAAGGCATGAAAACCTTAACCAATGGACTTGACCGAGTAGGACGTGTGAGACATCCAGGTTGGGGTCCACGTGACCCATCTACCTACTGGTTGGAAACCTTAAGTGATATGGCTAGGTGTTGCTGTCAGTGGCGTAGCTGCATTCGAACTCTTTCCGTGTCTTCGTGATTCCCGCTTATTACCTTGATTTTCGGATCTTTTTCACTTGGTGCTTCTATTCTTCCTGCCCTTTGCTGGACGATGTTGGAGGGCGGCAACCGAAACCAGAGCACAGAGGTGCGAGGTTAGGGGGTTGTATAAACTGAACTGAACTAAGTGAGTCAGTTTGGCGGCCCTACTACCGTGAAAACTGACCGCACTTCTTCATTTTCACAGGTCCTTACACGAGCTACTAGACACATTCCTTTGCAGACATAACAGAATTGCTATTAGCAGGCTTGAGCGATTCCACCGCCAGCTTGAAGCTGCTAATTGCGCTCGTGTTAATCTTTTATGGTGTAGAGTTATACTCGTTTTTCCTTAGGATTGTGCAACATCGTTACTTGTTACTCCATCTAAGCTGTTTTATAATGCATATTGCTACTGCCACGTGAGTTGGATTCTCCATTACCATTTTTGATTTTCAATGACGGGATTGCGCAAAGCTTTTTTTACATCAAATGCTGGTGATAAATCCTACCCCATCACCGGAGCAAACCCTCAGCAATTATCTGCCTACCACTCCATTGGCCGCCAGCTACACGTCCATTCACGTAGATTAAGTGCAATCAGCACTGCGACTGGCTAACTCTAGCCCGTTCCACTTTGTTCAGCGAAAGGAAAGGAATGTACAGTAAACTTCGAAGGTAGGAAATAGGCCATCAGTATAGACAGCCTAAAACCAGCCTTCTTTGAACTAGAAACTTCCCTAGGCACCCCTTCTAGTGCCTCCACCTGCTCGCAACCTTCGGTTAGTCGTCCTGAGTCAGCACCTGTTAACCCCGTTCACGACCCACATTTCCCGTTGCAACACCATACTCTGCGGAAGATACGGCCGCGCCAGTCAACAGGAGAAATCGACGGGGAGGCAAGCTGCAATAACCAAAGAGGTTCACAGAATTTGTAACCGTTGTACGCATTCACATCCTTTTTACATTTTCCGCTTGTAAGTAGCTCAGTAATACGTACGTAGTTTGTCACGACAGCAGCAATGGCCTCCTGCACTGAGGTGGTATGCCCCCCAGCCAAATGCCCGTCCACGCCCCGAGGCTCACCTTTCTTGCGTTTCTTGCCTTTCACTTCGTCTTGTCGGACAGAATCACATGGATATGTTTGCATCGAAGAGAAATGGGGTTTGGGTAACTGCGAGGATCTCATACAGTACATGTTCAAACTAAAGGCTGAAAGTGGAGCTTTGTATACCCAACAGTAGTTTACTGCGTAACTTAGAGTACACTATGATAAAGAAGTTAAATGTAGGCTAGTGTAGGTAACGGAGGTTGGAAGGATAAGAGCTCCATGACGTGGTGGATACGTAGAAACAGGAATGAAGTGTAAAGGATTAGAAGTATATGCCTGGAATATGTTACACAGAAAGATAAGGTTCAATTTCATACGACGAAGTCACAAATGATCTCAATTAAAAAACAAACATTGTTCTTTACAATTAAGGGGTGATCTTCATCCAAGCAACCGCTTGGTAAATGTTATTTGGACAGATTCGATATAAGTTGTCTGATTTGCGCATACTAGAAAAGATTAGTAGGCAGTATTCTGATAGAAGTCTAGCAGGAGATTGATGGAGGGAAAGAACGCTACCTCTACATCGAAGGGGGTGGAAGTTTAAGGTTAAACACTTTCTATCCTTTGCTATTCGGAAGGCCAGATATTCGGATATGTTGAACATTCAAGAATAGTACAAACCAAGGTCCTGAACAACTGGTCAGCCGGTAATGGACAAACCACAAATGGCCAGAGACCATGGAGATAGGTTGCGTTCACCGGTAGGTATCTCCGAATCCATCTTCCCTGCATTTTTCTCAGTCTTATTGCCCATTACCCATCCTTTCGATCGAACTCACTAGCTTACCACTGATAACAAATCTTATTTAGTGAAAATGAAACAGTTTATTATAGAAATGGTATACTGAAAACTTGTAAAAAAATATGCCATTTTTGTAATTCAGATAAGTTTTGTTACATATTGTGGCACTTTTATTATTATATTTCTTGTAAAATTTCCCGAACTTCTGTGCTACCTTCGAAGCCACATGTTACGAGTCATTTTAGCCCAACGTTCGCCCAGCAGCGTTGGGCATTGTGCTGCTTGGGAAGTGACCATATCTTGCTCCTTCAGACACCTTAAATCTGTTCACACCTTGCCAATGGACTGTGAGTATTCAAACCAGGCAAGATTTTGCCTTCATAATCTTTCTCTCACAAAGTGCCCCTTTTTAACGCAACCACTGATGTGGCGTTTGCATGGTTTCCTCTACGCTCTCAATCTTCCAGGCTGTAGAACCCTTTACTGAAACCCAGTGTTCCATCCTCAATCTGTGTTTCCCCATTGAAACTTAGGTCAATTCTGGTGGCAAGATTGACTCAAAGTCACCCAAAGCACCCTGAAGAAAAGAGAAAATCACATTCAAGTCTCGAGTTAGTTCAGAATTCAGGAGATTTTCACTGAAAATCGATATATAAATGAAGCAGTTGGATGCACCTTTTGCCTAAGGGTTTCTACGGATCAAGAATCCTAAGTTTCTTTGGCATGGCATTTGACTTCGATGCGGCCGGAAGACCAAACACACAAGCGAGAAGTTCTGTGTGAACCACGTCAAGGGTACACTGATGCACCCCTTCAGAGGCAGCCCTCCGTCATATTCCCCTTGGGTTTCCGCAGATACCGAACCTTGCTCTAAGCCAGAAATTCTTAAAATTCTTTGCCAATTTGAAACTTCGTTGGCTGCTGGTCCTGATGGCCTTCCTTCAGCGATTCTAAAGTATGCTTCTACTCAGATTGTCATACCGATAAACATTTTGCCAACCGGGTTTTTATTCAGATGTTAGATTCCTGATCTGTGGCGTCTAGTCAACGTCGTTCCAATTTCTAATGGCCCCAACATCTTTGTTGGAGATAAAAATTTTCGCCCTTCTTCCTTTACATTTGCCACCATTAAATCACTGAAAGGGTTGTTTTCACTCGTCTTCAAAAGCATCTCAGCGTGCCACCCGACTCCTATTTAGTTTACTTATGAACCCAGAAGATCCATCGCCGATGCCGTAGCCTGCTTGGCCCGTTGCATCCATAAATTTTTCAACAGCTCTGAGAGATTGGTCCACTGCACATTACTTGGTTATTCTTCCGCCTTTGATGCTGCGCCCCGACTTCATCCTCGTTAAGAGCGTAAAGCCTTCGATTGACCCATAGAATTCTTTCGTGGCGGTCGAAATATCTTAATAATCGAATTCAGCTAACGTCAGGCGCAACGTCTCGAAATGACTCAACAGTTCCGGTGTATTGCAGGTTGTAGTGCTATCCCTTTTTTCCATTTTTGACCTTTATTAGCAATCTTCCGGTTTTTTCCACCCTCTGTTCGACCAAGCTGATGATACTGTCGTTTGTCAAGTTATTTCTTATTACCCGGATTTAAGGAAATTCGACAAAAACCTATCTCCAACACGCCGTTTCTCTTCCCATTTAGGCCTGGAACTGAGTCTCCCCGAGTGCCTTACGTTTTGTTCCGTGCCACTAGCTCTAGTGAGGACTCAGACCTGCCTCAGGGTCATGTCCGTTTACTAGCACAAAACAAAGAATATATAGGTTGCTCTCACATTCGCCCACTCGTTGCGCACAATGCATTGGCCCGACTGGTGTGGGCGACCACGCCTTGAGGCTTAAACAACCGTGACATGACTCACCTCTCGTTTATTGATCCACTCGAACGATCGGCTGTCTTGTCACTCGAGATCTAGTTGCCTCAAACCTTGGGCTTGGTACCGCACCAGTGCCGACCGCCAACGTGAATTGGCTGTCCACCAACGATGGGTTAACACATTCCCTCACACCTTGACTGTAGTTTCAGTCTTTCTCGCTCACTGTTTTTCTGCTGAAATGTTCTATAGAATTCCAAACCGCTATCTCGGGTTGGTTCCGCCAGGTATCTGGGTATTGGACTAGACACCAATCTATGATGGACGTTTCACATTCAGTACGGTGTCGGTAAAATGCGACGCCTATCTTTCTAAATAAGAAAACCCAGGTGGTTTTGCACTCCATCAACCACTGTCTCCAAATTTGTTTATTAACGTCTTCTGGTCTTACTGTACTGTTCAATCGTAATTTTACCCGGCCTTTTAAGATAAGACTATGAAGCATCCCGCCACGGACTGGTAATTTTTAGTCGCTTTTCATCCCTCTTCTTTGTTCTTCTTTTGACTGAGCTAGCCAAGCAACATATTGCCTAGCTCTGGCCCACAGGATGCTACAGGATCAAACGCATCCATTACACTCTGACTTATCTACTTGCTGTTTTTTGTTGTTCACTAGATCTCAAATTCAAAATATTTCTTCCGGAATTAACGTATACGAGATCTCTCCTGGGCCCTATCTGGCCCGGGGGTACTGATCAACAAAGACAGGGGTAAAGCAGAATTTCTTCCCAAGTTTGGTTGGTGTTCTTTTTTTCCTTTTTTCACTCTCATAACTTCAGCGTCCTTTGCTGTATATCGCTTATTTCACTCCGACCTTGCCGGAGCATTTTGACTGTAAGATAAGCACGTCGTTTGCAAACGTCTGTCAAACAAATTCAAATACAATATGATTCATCATGCAGCTTGAACGCTCAACTCACCATTGAAAACCATGGAAGCACTGTACAGCTGTTTCATCCTTGTTGGGAATCATCAGCAGGGGTCGATCGCTGTGTGGGAAGCGGGTTGTTACTGTTCAAAGCCAGTGACGGAGGGGTGCAATATCATGTAGTGTAGATGTTCAACAAACCGTTGAGAGCCAGTCCGGATAGTCTTGTGGTTAAGGTGTTCGATTCCCAATCGTTCACTCTGGGTTCGAGTCCCCGTGGGGGCTCGGTGGATGTGCACTGCTGATGATTCCCAACAAGGATGAAACAGCTGTACAGTGCTTCCATGGTTTTCAATGGTGAGTTGAGCGTTCAAGATGCATGACGAATCATATTATATACAAATCTAATCTCCTACTACTCAATTGTAAATTCGAATACAACAGTGAATATAAGTACCTCACCATCATACCTTTTGCAACGAGCCTCTGTCAGTATCCAATCAAAGGTAAACAAAATTAGGACAAAAAGCGTACAAAATAAACAATCTACCAGAAAGAATAGACAGAAAGTGTCTGTCCCGTAGTTCAAGTAAGACACAGGTTTCGCACGTTTATTTTGGCGCCAGTCAACAATTACCCGGGTGTCGCAGCCAAAAATCAAAGTAAATGAACTGAACGTCCACGACCCGCCAACGCGGGTGAGGAACAAAATCCAACGGAAATAAAAGAAGTTGTAGAGCTTTTATTGATTTTTACGCCTCAGTCGGGACATTTACCGATTTCAATTTTTTCTCAGCCCTGTCATACCGTCCACTCTCGTTTGCTTCGTATGCCTATTGATCCGCAGTCAGCTAACCCTACTGACGCATGCACACTCACGTACGGTCCTGCATTGTAACGGTTTGATCATTCACATTTGGAATAAACGCGTACGTAGTCACACCGCGTCAGTTTTTCGCTACAAAGCTGCACTGAGTCAGTGAATCCCGCTATCATAAGCGAATCCAACACAGTTCTTTTTGTGGAAACTTTCAACAGTAGAAAAGAAAAGAAAACGACTGTGCTAGAAAATAAAACAATCAAAAATCAGTGATAGAGAACGCGAAGTAGAAGTAATCAACGGCGTATTTACAACGCTGTTCGTGTTATCCCATTTTCCGTATTTTGCTACCGACTGCTATTCCAGTAGTCAAACTCTATGACTGTAAAACGTCTTTCGTTTTCAATGATTCATTCTCTAGTCTTTACGAACCACACGGGAAATGGTTGTACTGAGATGGTCAAAGAAGCACGAATAGAACAGTCGAAAGGTGGATGCATAGAAAGCAAACATGGGCTGGACAGTACACAAACTTTTTCAGTTTTGTATCTATACGACATAAAAGAAACCTAGTCCAATGCTTAGCCTCGTGAGTAAGAAAGTTATGTTCACAGGAGACCATAGAAGAACTGGACTCAGTTAAAAACACTCAGGGAAAACGGTTACCCTGAGAGCTTTATAAAACAAAATCTGAGAGACAGACACAAATATGCTCCAAGTTATGGCGTCCCCAAGAAAGCACAGATTCGGGTTTCACGATCGTCCATCGAGTGCCTCCAAACCCCCACAAACACATCCGCTTACACACACTGGCCACCGCAGAGGCGATGAGCATCAGTCTTTATGCACCTGCTCTGTGAACAGAAAAAACTTGTCCAAGCCCTCCAATTACCTTGGCTCCAAGTGGACCACCCCCACCCCTGTGACTCAGCTTCGAGCCTTGTGATTATCAGGACCTAGTCGTGCCGATCGACACGTCCATCTAACCCCAACCCCCTCCCCCCCTCACAAACTATGTCCAATCCGAAAGACCCTTGGCCATCTCAGTACAACCATTTCCTGTATGATTTGTAAAAACTAGAGAATGAATCACTGAAAACAATTGTTTGTCTCTGAAAACGTGTTCTGATGCCACAACGTGCATATTCCGAAAAAACCCTTTATTCAATCTTATCGGTCAATATTTTCGGCATATGTTCTGACCGATCGGCCCTCTTGAATCTGGCCATTCCTACGCTTGGACCACCAAGAGATGGTGTTTTCTGCTCGAAACAGTCGCCCATTTACCTCGAATATAGGTTTCTTTCTCGTCATCAGTTTTTTTCTTCTTTATTGCTCCATGCATCACTGATGTAGGTATTTTATCGCTACAGAACCACCAACTCAAACCGTTTATCGAGAGATTTGTCTGTCATCCGACATTGTATCGTTTCGGGTGCGTCTGTTCGGGTGACAAGTAATTTGCCGTCTAAAAAGTTATTCGTGGGTTACTGCAAAACTACCCAAGGGTTACTACAAAGTTAGTCGAGGATTACTACAAACCTTATTCGAGTGTTATCGCAAATTGATTCGGGCGAAGATTCCAAAATATGATCGAGCTCATCGAAGATAAGAATCATACAGATTTCTCAGGACATTCACTTTCGGGCTCACAAATTTCGGTTAACCGGATGGAACTTAATCGGACTGAGGTATATGTAGAAGCTGCAAGTCAGCTCATAGTTGAACTCAAAAAACTGAGTGAATTGGAAAAGTTGCAATATAAAAACGGTGACTCAAAGAAACTGATGGTGAAAATTCCAGATTTTTCCATTTAACACCTTCATTCCACCAAATTCTCTGATTAGCCGCCGAGTTGTTGTTCTGAGTTCGTGAAAAGGAAGCTTATGTGACTTCTGAGGAATATGGTACTGACCTTGTGGCGACTCGATAAAGATGAGGGACAAAAATGAGGTACGTTAACAAAATGCTAGTGTACAGAAATACTGTACAACAGAAATAGAAAGAGGGATTCACAGTGTGTCCACAGTGTTCAGTGAATTGATATCAAACCGCTCAAACAAAAACTGCTCAAGATTAGTTCGACGCAACTCTTGGCCAGGAGGTTGTACGTCTTTTGAGTCGATCCTATCAATTCCAGATTTGACTGGTCGTGGTAGATTCAACATCGTGAATGATTGAAAATTCCTCATCTGTTACTTTCACATAATTCCCTTACGGATTTTGGACTACTTCCCACCTCACTCTTGCTGATAATGTTTTGTGGTGGTCATCCTTTCTATTATCGAAGCATTTACTTTTCACTTTCTTGGTCTTGCTTTTTTGGCGAGATTACTTGGTAGACATTCAGCATGGTAATGAGTCGCAGTGACTCAAAGCAACTTGTTTTATTGCGGCCCGGTTTAACTTTCTTGCTCAAGTCAACGCATCGTAGACGTCCAGCTCGTTTACGTCGGTCTTTTTGGCCACGCGCTCAGGAAATTGGTTGATGGGTCTCAATGAGCGTGCAGAATTTATTCCATTTGTTTGGACTACAGGACAAGTACTTTCTATTTATTCTTCTTCGTCAACTATTCTCTTCGTACAGATTTTTGTTCTGATTTTGAATAACTTTTGGCTGGATAGTGACTAAGGCTCACTATCAAAGGTAAGATCGTTGTGTACTTATATTTTAACTCACAAACAGTACCGTAGAATTTGTGGAGCAGTTTTGTTTTGATTTGTGTTCCGCATAGACCTGGTCTCCGCGTTGCTATGAGGTTCCGAGGTGCTATCCAGAAGGCGTGAAGTTATTCATATGGTGGGTCGAGTAGTGATCCGTTGAATAGGCTTCACTCTGACCGGGACTCGTACGTTTTGTCCGATACCGTATGCACACCAATAATTCCCCTTTGGGAACGTATGAGTTTGATCTTTATTGCCACAAGTTACAGAACGCTTACAAGCAAATCAGAGAAAACTATCCGTGGAAACTGTAGTATTACCTTGAAAGATAGTTCGCACAGAGTATGGTTTCAGATGGGTAATACACGATTTAGCTAAATAGGCTCATACTGGATCTCAGCGTAACTACAGTCCATCAGTGGGAATATGACTCCCGCACGATTTACGCGGACTCGATTCCCGTCCAACGAATGGAGAAGCAGAACGATAGCAGTTGATGGGTTTTAGTAATTATATTGGTTATCTTGTATAACTGACAGGAGATGGGAGACTGAAAAAGCTTATAGAAGTCTTTCGAGCGCGGCTAATGAACATGCCTTCTATTTGGTCTCAGCAAAATACCAACGTAATCCCCTCTATCGGAAGAATAGAGAAGGCGTAAGTCGGTAGACAGATGCGAAGATGTATTCTATATATCGTGGCACCGAAACAATACCGATACGAGAAATACACCGAACGAAAATAAACGCAACGGCTGAGCAGAAAGCGGACCACGAGAGCGTACAATCGGCGAAGAATCGAAAATGAAGGTGGTTCAAAACGAGGTCGACGGAAACCTCGGAAAAGTAAGTCCAGCAAAAAGTACGCGACAGATCAAAACGGTGAGATCGATGGCAAACGTCAGAAAAGATCGTAGAGAAAACAAATCCAAAATAATGTCCAGAAAACGGTCATTTTCTCAGGACGACTGAGGTCACTACAAGCTGATGGCCAGAGCTGACTAGCTAGATTGCGCCTTGCCGTCTGAGTCACGTGACGTCTGATGGCGACGATGTTGACTCTGCCGGTACCATGTGGACTTAAACAAAACGGACTTCAAACAACCAGTCAATTGAAGGAACCGAGGCTAAGCCGAATTTCCGACCTATCGAAGAGCCTGGTCAACGTTTGCTTGACCACTTGTGTACCTCAGTGGATGACCGATGAGAATCACCCAAATGTCCTACAGGGCTTCTAAGATAAGCCCATGTGTCCGACCGACGAAGATTATGATACCGCACTGGTTGAATCGGGTCTGGATGTGTGAAAGTACTTTGAAATACAATTGTCCTGACTATAAGCCACTTTATGTAGCTGAGAAGAAAGATTCAAAAAGGAAGATTGCCTGTAGCTAGAGGAAGACCTGGCACCGGAAATGGCTGCTCCTGGGGAGCGGTTGTCATTCCCAAGTAAACCTAAGTGCAAATACCTATTCATAAACAAGGCGCACTTAAGCTCTAAGCTCGCAATAACATTTCAGTGAGTTTGGTGTCTGCGAAGCCGCTACGGGAACACAGAGGAACCGATGATGTTTATTTTGTCACGCAGCGAGAGGAAACCCCACCGTGAGTCAACGCCTCAGACGGGGAATATGTCTTCCAAACAACAAAGAGTCTCTTCAGTTCTCATGTTCGTGCGTGACATTGAACTTTTTATTCGGTTGGTCAGTGATCATCATGGCTGCCAAACCTGAAAGACAAGGAATGGAATGTGTACATTTAGTGGTGATTAATTCAACATAATCCGTTACACTACAGTAATCACTTGCGGGTGAGTTGAAAACTTCCCTCTGTTTTTTTGATAAAACAATAAAACGTGTACAATACAATGAAAAGAAAATGAAAGATTATGCTAAGTAAACAAGGTACCACAATTCTGAATACGTCAGGTCTCTTCAAAAGAAGTTCAGTAAATTCCTAAAGAATATCGGACTTCAAGAAACACGGGCTCCAGTATTATACGAAGGATGAGATTTCTGAAGGCAAATTTCATGGAAATTGTGTTGTATGCGGTAAATCAAAGGAAGTTCGCTGAACCCTGGATAGACTTAAAGAGCATCCAGAGCACAGACATCAGATACTGTTAGAGGAGCATAAAATAGGGTGATTTTTTCCACAATACTGACTAGGCGATGTCTTGGATGAGTGCAAAATCAACCCCTTTCTTGGTTAGGGGTACTGTCAGATATTTGGCGTCGCCTCAAGGGCTTCAGTGTGAACACGGCACACTGTGGGGGGGAGGGGGGAGCTTGCAACTTTGGCGGAAAAGTTGGTTCTGTCAGTTGTAGACGCTGGGTAATTAGCTGAAAAGCTTTCTGACTCCAAGAAAATAATTCACGAAGAATGTCGCACTTTTCTAAACGCATTAGAAAAGCTTAACTCCGAAGCTGCAGGAAGACCATCAAGACGCGATGAGGCTTTGAACTTCAACGATTCCTGGCGAATAGGCAAGATTTGAATCTCTGGATATTTAAGATGAAGGCTCTGACCTAGGCGGATGAGCTTGTAAAAGACGCTGCTGGTGCAGAAGCTTACGTCAAACGTCTTAATGAACATAAGGCAAAGACAGTTTCTGGAGAGGATGGTTTCCAGTTTGTTGTGCGAGAGAGATGGAATTTGATTGAGTTCGGTGTCGCCGACAGTATTGATGCTGCCACTAAGCTTTTAGAACCGAGACGTGACTGGGAAGCACTTATAAACTTATGGAAAGCTCTGCGAATTCAGCTTCAACGGTGTATTGCCTTTCGGCTCTATCGCCATGACACAGAGAGAGCCGAAAGTTGGATGTTTAAACAAGACACTACTTTTCAAGCTACTGAGGTAGAATTCGACATTGAATCCAACAGTAAAGATCGTGTGATCCACGTCAAGAAGGCGCATTCTTTAAAGTCTTTGCCGCAAGTGAACACTGTCGTACCAGGCTATCAACTGAGCGCTCTCTGGCCGCACCTGAGTTCTATCCAGTTTCTTTCACTTGAAGACATTGAGATCGGGTTACTATCAGGGTGCGACGTGCCATGGATTAATTGGGTAGAAGACCAACCTTTGAGTAACAAATGCGAGCCTAATGCTGCCAAAACAGTCCTGGAATGGATGGTGATGGGGCCCGCATCGGCAAGTTCGGTGTAAATAAAGAACTTTCATTGTTATGGGACCGCTGACCTTGAGAAGGATTTAGAGAGATTCCACCACGAAGATTCGTTAGACAAAAGCCAAACAAAGGAAAAGGATAGTTCCGTAGAGACCGCAGAGCCTAGCAACTATGAAAAGGACGGTTTGGTTTCGAAGCGGACAATACTAGTTGGCCCTACCATGGCTAACAGATTCAGCAATCTCACCAAATAATAAAGCATGTCTTACACTGCGCATCTCAGCCCGGCACACGCCTTTGTAGCTCAGAAGACCCTCGGAGAAAACATGTTCAGGCGATGAACGGATATTTGAAACGAAGACATGCGGAGGAAGCTCTGATAGGGGAAGCTAACATTGTTTGAGTCCGCCTCCATATACCGTCGTTCATTCGGCCAAGCAACAAACAACGAACACTGTGCCCATCGATAGACAGCAGCAACCAGTATCAAAGGGTATGTGTCTAACCGTCCATTTCCACATGCCTATCCCGGGGATACAAGTGATCTGTCAGGGTGATGAGTTCAGAGATCAGCCTGGTTCCAACCCCTCATTGTTTCGCTTGGGTACCGTCGGAAACCCCAGTGTTACAGAGCCACCTGCAACAAAACTCATAATATAAGTTCCATCAGCTTGCTCGGTTGCCATTCCGCTAGCAGTTGGTGTAGTCACCGGAAATCCGACTACCACCGGTGCCGAATTCCTAGGACTACCGAAATTGCTAAGATCCAGTGTGACTCCGGGCCCAAAGACTTTCGTGCAGTCAGTTAAAGGATCCGTTATGTTGGCTTTTGGAGCCTTCGTTCAACCGGACACCACGGTGGGACACCCACGAATTACAAGAGTGCTTACCACGAATGGCGGTTCTCGATCGGGCGTATCAGGTGGACCTTCTGATCCTAAACTGCCTGCTGAACAATATTCCGCGGATGACGTGAGCAAAAGTTTGATTGGTTTGAACCAATTTGCCACACGAATTTTACCTGCCCTGAGTAATGCAATCTAAGTAGTATCAGAGCTACCTGACTCCGCAGAGTGTATACCAAGATACCTTCTACTGAGGAATGATTTGGAACATCCTCAAGTAAATCTGCATTGGATCCCACTGGCTCAATTCCCGTTGGTTGAGCAGCTTCTGAGTGAGATCTCACGCAACCCTTTACAGCCGTACAACAGAAAAGACAACCAAAGCAGTCTCGTCCTGCTTCGCAACAGAAACAGAAAGCTTGATTCTGAGGGAGCCCAAGGACCACTACCGGAGCTTTTGGTGTTGGTGGTTTGTCTGGAGCTCACAGTGCGGCTATGGCTGGCCATGTTCATGGTACTGTCCGAGGTTCGGGGCCGATTCGAAGTGTGGTTTACGGATCCGCGGGAGCGGACGGCTCGAACTCAGCTGATCCAAATCAAACATTTGGCTTTCCTCCAGTGGAAATGGATGGTATTGGCTGTTCGGCAGTCAGTTTACTCGGTTTACTACGTGACCCTAGTTGTGTCTCCAATCGTTAGGACTGGATTCTCTCTCGGCTTCTTTGGAAGAGTGGGATACAACGATCCCCTCTACCGTGACCGGGTTTCCTACTTGCACGCAACCGCTGGGTTTGGATTTGCAAATAGTTGACCGTGCAATGCATGATCTGATATTCACAAAAAGCTTTTGTTCTGCAATCAATGAAATTCCACAAGAAACCAAAGGATTCCGTAAATTCATGGGCCTTCCGCCGCCCCAAGACTTGTATCTTTGTGTAGGCCTAAGGGCTATCAGTTCAGATGTCAGAACAACCCCGTTAATTGAGCCTCCATTGGCAGTGGATCACACGAATGGTGATACGACAGAAAGTGTGGATAGCGGCAAGCACGTGCGAACTACGGACAACAGAGATCAAAGTTGTTCTGCTGATAGTTTGATCACTTCAGGCAATCGCATGCCAAAGACCATGGAAAGTACGGATTGGGATTCTATGAACTCCAGGTAACAATGCAGTTCAGAAGAAGAACCCAGCGGTAAAAACGGCGTATTCGTCTTGAAATGGATAGCACAAACGATGATTGTGACTAAACCACTGTCCAGTGATTGAGTGACTCGTAGAGTACAAACCCGAAACTCAAAGTCAAATAAAGTGAGTCGGTAATCTGCGTGTATTTTGGTGAACAATCATTTCGATTAAAAACAACATACGTCGGTTTTGTGGGGCTATTCAATCACAGGGGTTCGGGAGAAGACATCAAATCGTCCGAAGGATCTGGCCAGGAAAGTATGCCAAGTAATACGAGATCAAGTCAACAGAATAGGGTGAAACTAAGCTTTTATGGCAGGAAAAATCGATCAATCAGAGAAAGAGTAGGTAGAGTACATCAGACGGATAGAGGGAGATATGACCTTGAAGATAGTTCAGACAATGACCGAGAGGACTGCACCCAAGCTTGACCTAGACCCCCACTCAGATGTGGCGTGACCTTTGCCATGAGAAGAAAGCCAAAACGTCACTCGTGCGGTGCGGGTAAGAAAGCCTTCAAGTAACGGAGGCAAACGTGACACACGAGGTCGGGTATATATGATGCACGAAAACTCGACGGTCGTAGGTCTCTAGGATGAACGCGATCGAAAACCGGTCCACTGGAAACGTACACCCATAGGAAAATGGTAGGTGGACGGAGGCACGTTAACCGGGCTCAACAGGGGAAAAGAAACGGAAGATGTGTGAATCTAAATGGTTGGAAAAGCCGGTGTACAGACCGATCGTGGAAAATCCCCAAAAAACCACTGCAGTTTCCATGTTTCCTTAACATCACTGACTTACTTACACTATTGCCTTGTTTTATGCACTGTGTTTTTACGGACCAACGCCTGTTTGTTCGCGCCCAGCGCGTTGCTCTCTCACATCCTTGTCCTAGACCTGTGTGACACACGTGCTCCTTTCTTGCACGCCGCAATTCGGTCCTCGTTTTTTGGGTCCTTGTGATTGCATAATTGAGGTTTGTATCTGTTTCATGGCATTATTCATCTGATAATCTAGTATCGCAGAATTTCACGGATAATCGCCTTTTGACTTCGGGATCCGTTGCGAATTTGGCTACGTACTGCTCAAACGTGTCTCACTGCTGGGTAACACGCTGATTAAAGTCGCGGGAGTGAGAAAAGAGAACTGCTTGAGAATTTCACGTGTGTACAGAATTAGCTTTACAACGACACTTTTGAACTTAGCATACACCGGGTAGTCAATTTTGTTCAAGTTCAACCGAAGATGCAAGAGGCCGTGTTCAACAAGGGTAACTCCTCCTGGCTAGTCCCAGACACAGGAGTGCCAAGTCACTTAAGCAACAGATGGAGATAAGCCCATTTGCTGACAGGCACTTTCGGAAATAAATGGCTGTGGCTATACTTTCCAACCTTGGTCGTGTGTCGGAAGTGGTTCACGCATCCACCGAATACAGTGGAGAGCCGATAACACCCTGTCTTTTGTAAAGGACAAATACTGAAAATCCTTCCAAATATTCTACGTGCTTTGTAAATTTGACTATATTTAACATCACCTTGAAAAGCTCGCTCATACACCACACCTTTTCACGTTTGTTTATCCATGTGAGACATTTGAATTTGGCCTTGAACCGTTTCTGACTGTCGTGCTTGAGCCACGGGGCTTTGGACCTTTGGGTTTTACTGTGAAGTCTATTTGGCCGCATACTTGAGGTTTGTATATATTTGCATCCTTTGTGAATTTCAATTTAGTACCGTAGAAACTACGAATCAATCTTGTTCTGGTTTTGGGATTCGTTTGAACTGGCTACGCGTTGCTCGATTTGCGAGAATTGACTTACAGTACTCAAGTGGAACCTGGACAAGAAAACTCATTGGAAATGCCCAGACGAGGAAGCAAGGACCTTTTGAGACAACAGGAATTAACTCGGCAAGTCTTTGGGGATGGTTTGGGTGTTATTGATTCTCTAGATAATGCTAAGTTTACTAGTTCTGTCAGTGCTAGGTCATATATCTCTAACCGCGATGAGTTTGACGATATTAGTACTTATAGAATGAGGGTGATAGAATTAGAGAACGAGCTGCGGTTAGCCAGAAAGGAAGCAGAGCCTCTTAAACAAGGAACTGGTCTCAGAGAGTCAGCAAAGAGTCCATGTAGTTCACGATGTCAACATCGAAACGGCACTGTGATCGACGAATATAGACCCTTGAGACAGCCTGAAACTACCGAGGTTTTGGCATTCGACCTGTCGAGAGTCGAGCTGTCCTATTTCGACGGGCACCCCAGGCAATACTGTATATTCATAAAACAATTCGAAAATTTTGTTGAGTGCAAAGTTGCAGATCCTAGTCAAAGGTTTTTGTATTTATTACATTACTGTCGTGGGAGGGCCAAAAGTGCTATCGAAGGCTGCGCGATGCTTGATCCACCAATGGGGTACATCAGAGCACGCAGAATCCTGAAAAATCTGTTTAAACAACCATTCAAGGTGGCTAGAAGCCTGATTGATGGTGTTTTATTGGAGGCAAAAAGGACTGAGGGCAAGGTTGAATTACTGTAACATTTGGTGATAAAAATGCAGAATTGCAGTATAGCACTGAAGCACTTAGAATACCAGTCTGATCTGAATGCATTGCATACACAGGAATGCATTGTCCGATGTCTACCTATTGATTTACAGAGCCGATGGGCAGATGAAGCTGAAAAAATAAATATGCTTGATTGGGAATCTACGTTCAACGACTTGACGGAGTTCATAGGTCGTCACTCCTGTATCGCCAACAGCTGATTTGGACAAATCTTGCGCGAAAGTTGCAGGCTGGCGCGAACGGAACCAACGTCTGCTCAAATCGTAGCGAAGGACTGTAACCGAATCCTGTCTTTGGCTAACATGCACATGATAATTCGAGAACCCGAGAGGTCAACTGAATGCAAGCTATGCAACTCCCTGCATCGGTTACCAGATTGTCCGACCTTTCATGGGATGAGTGTGGTGCGCAGTAAAAAAGATTGGCTCATGCTTTATGTGTTTGAACAACTCTCATCGAGCCTCTGAATGCAGCTTAAGAGTGAAATGTAACCAGGAAGGATGCTTGGGTAATCATCACTCGTTACTACATAGCCCCCTCAACAATAGGCCTATTCAGCAGAATGAACCCAGAATTGTCTGTTCAACGGGACATGATGATTTCAAACCTGCAAGATTAGGCATCGTACCTGTCGGCATCGTGACACCTAAAGGACTGAGGAGGGTCAATGCATTTTTGGACACGGGGTCGGATACCTCGCTGATTACTCGCGAACTTGTAGAAAGCTGTGAACCAGTCGGCGAGCCTACCTCGCTCACTATCAGCACGATCGCAGGGGGTCATGTTAACAATTCTAAGAGGCTGGCCCTGCAGTTACCGTCTTTATCTGATGAGGGGACCGTAGAAATTCCGGAAGCTTTTGCAATAGACAGCTTGCCAATGACACCAGTTGACTCTATTAGATCGATCGCCAAGAGATTGTCTTATCTCAGAGACATAGAGTTCGAAGAAGTGTATAGCCCCCACGTCGACATACTAATTGGATGCAATGTACCAGAGGCTCACTGGGTGCTTGAACAGAGGATAAGCAATCGAAAAGAACCATTCTCTACGCGAACGATACTTGGCTGGACTCTTCTCGGACCCCTGACGAACGAGCTTCAACAATCTGCACCAATAAATTGCTTAACTGTTGCTGAGAGAAGTGCCTCTAAAGAACGCAATCAACTTTACGATATTGAATCCAATGGTCCATCTCAGGAAAGCGAAGTTTACTCAAAAGAAGATCAGTCGGTGCTTTCGTAGCGGCTTCGCAGACACCAAATTCAATAAAATACAATCGCAAGCTTAGAGCTTAGGCGCGCCTTGTTTAAGTCCACCGGTGTGAAAATAAGAACACGTTAAAAAAGAAGAACCTTCGTCACACTACGTCAAAACGGCAAGGCGCGCTCCAGCTCATCAACTCTGGTGATTAGCTCGATCAGCCTCCCTTCTCCTGTACTTTATACAGGGCAATCAATACAAGTACAAAAACCATCAATCGCTGTCGTTCTGCGTCTTTATTCGCTGGACGGGAATTGAGTCCACAAGTCGGGCGTCCGACTAAATTGGTGAGCCCGTTCCAAGTTATTAATAATTTTTATTTATTTATTATATCGTCCGTGCCCTTCAGCGTTCCTTTTTTTTCGTTGTGCACATACGTATCGAGCCTTTTTTGGTATTGATTTCGATCAGCCATCGTATATTTATTTTGCTGTCTATTTGATATGGATGACGCTAAGTTAACTATGTCTGACCCTGCGGTGCCTGAAACGCTCTCTATTGCGTGCCCAGTGAAAGCGTCACCTTTCATTCCGGGTAATCCCTCTCTTTGGCTGACTCATCTGGAAGCACAGTTTGCTGCTTCCAGAATCACCTTCCAGCAACAGAAGTATGTGCATCTCACTGCCGAACTTCCTTTAAATATTCTTGAAGCTGTCGAGGATATCATCTCCAACCCACCCACGGACAAGCCTTATGATATGCTTTGCCAGGCTATCTTAGATCGCACCGGGGTCTCCGACTCAAACCGTCTTCGTCAGCTGCTTAGTGGCATTCCCCTCGGTGACCAGAAGCCTTCACAGCTTCTGCGTCGTATGCGACAGTTGGCCAAGGGCATCCAAGTTGGTGACATGATGTTGCAAGAATTGTGGATGCAGCAGCTACCCCAACAAGCGCAATGCACTCTGGCCCTTCTCGTAGATGAAGTCTCACTAGACAGACTGGCTTTGGCGGCGGACCGTTTTATGGAAACCGCCTCCGCCCAAATTAGTCAGTGTGTTCGTTCGTCCACAACCACTACGGAGGCGACTCTCACAGATTTAGCTGCACAACTCAGTGCCCTTCGGGCGGACGTGACCGCTATTCAGTCTTCACGTTCGGCACGTCGTAGCCGCTCCCCAACTCGCACCCGTCGGCCTATTGCCGCTCGCAGTCCTCCTAGGCCAGCCTCTCCCGATGCACACACTTGGACATGGTGTTGGTATCACCGCCAGTATCGTGCCAGCGCCAGGAAGTTTACACCCCCGTGCACGTTCCACGACAACCAGGGAAACTCGTCGGCCAACGTGTAGGTACGGCAGTGCTCGTTGGCCTCCCTACACCCTGCCGTCTTCTATTTATCAGGGACCTCATCTCCCACCGTCAGTTTTTGATTGACACTGGCGCACAGATCGGTGTCGTTCCCCCTAACCCTTCTGATCGTCAGCACCGGCACACTTTAGAGCTTCAGGCCGCCAATGGGTCTCGTATATCCACTTTTGGTACTAGGCGTCTCAAGTTAGATCTGGGGTTGCGTTTTTTTTTCAGTGGACTTTTGTCATTGCTGACGTTTCCCAGCCCATCTTAGGAGTTGATTTTCTGCATCATTTCAACCTTTCGTTACATCCCGCTTCTCGTAAGTTAACCGACCCTGTGACTCATCGTGCTGTTGTTGGATCCGTCTGCTTGGTCAACGTTGTTCGACCGTCCGTAGCTCCTATCGCCAACGATACCTTCGCCAAAATTTTAGCTGAATTTCCGTCTCTAACCGGACCGGCAAACCACTTACCCGTGGTGCGCTCGGCTGTTGTACATCACATCAGTACCGCTGGACCTCCTGCTTTTGCCCGTCCTCGCCGCCTAGCCCCAGACAAACTGGCCGTCGCTCGTCTTGAATTCCAGAAAATGCTGGACCTAGGCATCATCCGTCCTTCGAACAGCCCGTGGGCCTCTCCATTGCACATGGTGCCGAAGATAACTTCGGGCGACTGGCGTCCGTGTGGTGACTATCGTCGCCTCAATCAGGTCACAACGCCAGATCGATATCCTGTGCCTCACATTCATGATATCACGTCTGCTCTGGCTGGATCCACCATCCTCAGCAAAATCGACCTGGTCTGGGCCTATCATCAAATTCCGGTCGCCGACGAGGACGTTGCAAAAACCGCCGTTACCACTCCGTTTGGTCTATTTGAGTTTCTCCGTATGCCATTTGGCTTGCGCAACGCGTCCCAAACGTTCCAGCGGTTTATTGACGGTGTTACCCGCGGGCTGCCCTTCGTTCACTCTTACATCGATGATATTCTTGTCGCTAGCCCCAGCGTTGACGAATGTCAGCTTCATCTTCGACAGCTCTTCCAGCGGTTAACAGAGCACGGTGTTACCATCAATGCCGCCAAGACTGAATTAGGGAAGCCGTCATTGCTCCTCCTCGGTCACATCATCGACGCCAACGGCATTGGTCTGGCTGAAACCAAGGTCAGTGATATTGCTGAATTTCCACTTCCACAGTCCTTCAAACGGCTCAAACGTTTTAACGGCTTTGTCAATTATTACCGCCGGTTCATTCCACACTGCGCCACCCTGATGCAACCGCTCACTGATCTTTTGCGGGGAAAACAACGAACCCTCATCTGGACCGATCAAGCCCAGGAGGCCTTTTCTCAGCTCAAACAGGCCTTGTCGTCTGCGGTTCTTCTCCGTCATCCGGATCCCCATGCTCCCGTCAGTATCGCTGTTGATGCTTCCGATGTCGTACTTGGCTGCGTTCTCCAGCAGGCCGTGGACGGCGCCTGGGAGCCTCTGGCTTTTCACTCACGCCGCCTGTCTTCCGCAGAATCCAAATACAGTGCGTTTGGTCGTGAGTTACTTGCCGTCTACACCGCCATACGTCACTTTCGCCACGCTCTGGAAGGACGGGAATTCATCATTTTCACAGATCACAAGCCACTATTGTATGCTTTCCGCAACGCGTCTGATCGTCATTCTCCACGAGAACTTCGCCAGCTGGATTTCATATCACAATTTTCTACTGACATTCATCATATCTCCGGGTCAGCTAATGTGGCCGCAGATACTCTTTCCAGGATCCACAGTCTCGGGTCGCCCGCTGCTCTCGGTATCAATCTCGAGGACCTGGCACGAAGCCAGCAGGATACTGAGTTTCAACAAACCATTCATGATACAAGTCTCCGAGTGCGGGCTTTGCCTCTTCCGTCATCTGCTGGCACTATCCTCTGCGACACCACCTTGGATCACCCAAGGCCAATCGTACCACTTTCACATCGCCGTCCAATTTTCGATGTGTTGCACGGTCTATCCCATCCGGGTATCAAGGCCACATGCAAACTAGTCCGTGCCCGATTTGTTTGATCAAACATGGATCGCGACGTTCGTCAGTGGGCACGTAACTGCATTGCTTGTCAGCGAGCCAAAATTCAGCGACATACCACCAGTCCAGTCGGAAATTTTGAGACTCCAGACGCCCGTTTCGCTCACGTGCACGTCGACGTTGTGGGACTCTTGCCACCATCCCGAGGTATGATCTATCTACTCATTTGTATTGATCGTTTCACTCGTTGGCCCGAGGCCATACCCATTCCGGATGTATCCAGTAAAACTGTCGCCCGTGCGTTCATGGAACACTGGATTTCCCACTTTGGTTGTCCTACCACAGTAACCACCGATCAAGGAGCTCAGTTTGAATCTGCCACTTTCGACAATCTCCTGCAACTGACTGGCACTGAGCGTATTCGCACCACAGCTTATCATCCCCAGGCAAATGGCTTGGTCGAACGTTTTCACCGGCACCTCAAAACTTCGCTCAGTGCTCACAACAATCCTCAGTGGACGGACGTCTTACCACTGGTTTTATTGGGCATTCGCAATACGTTGCGCAGCGTTACTCCCTGCACACCTGCGTCCATGACATTCGGCACCACCGCTCGTCTCCCTGGTGAATTTGTCGCACCCAAGGTGAGCGCACCTTTCCCCAACCTTGGAGACTACACCCAACGTCTCATGATCTACATGCGTCAGAAGATTGGTATTCCTGTCCGTTCGACAGATCGGCCGTCGTTTATTCCCAGTCACCTACATACGTGCACGCACGTTTTTCTGCGTACGCCGAGCCGCCGCCCGTTGACTCCAGCTTATTCTGGCCCGCACAAAGTCATTCGGCGTTTAGAAAAAACGTTCACCATCGATCTCAATGGTCGGCAAGAAACCGTCAGCATCGACCGCCTTAAGCCAGCGTTCGTCGACTCGGAAACCCAGCCTACGCCGTTGCCCGTCGATGGTAAAACACAGACGTTTGCCCGACCCCAACAACATCTAGCTTCAGCACTCGTGAGTCACAGGTCGACCCCCCATCACGTTCCACCAGGTCTGGTAGGCATGTTCGTTTCCCTGCACGATTCGTTGACTTTATTGTTCTTACATAGATTTCCCCTTTTGATTGCATACTGTATCCAGTTTTTCCTATCTCTTCTAGGGTCAGTCGTTGTTTACCTAGGAAGGATCTGGCACACCACTAACAACGGACATGTGTCACTATATGAACATTACCATTTTTTGTTGTTGTTGTTGTTGCCTACGTGCCTTGTACATGGTTTGGCACGTCCCTGTCCCCATTTAAAGTTTCTAGATAGAGAGCGCGGGGAGAGGATACCCCACCAGTTCACGCGTGAGTAACCTTCTCTGCGGCTATATATGGCCCAGAGGTCCTTAGATCACCTTAGAGTTGCTGAGCACAAACCTTTTCCAGCTGGAACTATTCAGCTGGTTTTTGGCTCAACTCACGACGCTCTCTTAGGTCGAAGTTCTCCTACTCGGTCGTCCTTCTGGAAGGAGACTGATGTAGCGGCTTCGCAGACACCAAATTCAATAAAATACAATCGCAAGCTTAGAGCTTAGGCGCGCCTTGTTTAAGTCCACCGGTGTGAAAATAAGAACACGTTAAAAAAGAAGAACCTTCGTCACACTACGTCAAAACGGCAAGGCGCGCTCCAGCTCATCAACTCTGGTGATTAGCTCGATCAGCCTCCCTTCTCCTGTACTTTATACAGGGCAATCAATACAAGTACAAAAACCATCAATCGCTGTCGTTCTGCGTCTTTATTCGCTGGACGGGAATTGAGCCCACAAGTCGGCCGTCCGACTAAACTTTCACTGGTGAATCCAAAGACGGGACGTCACAGTGGGCAACACAAAGTTGCTATACCCAAGAGACCACCGTCAAGTCACCTATCAAGAAATGGAAAAGTTGCCCAGAGGCGTCTGAAATATCTCAAAAAAGGACATATTCGAGAAGCCCTGCTGAAAGTTGAACACCAGCAGGTCACGCAAAGCAGCTTGGAATTTGCCAACCCAGTAACAGTGTACGGTGCCTGGGCGGAACTGCATGGCCGGCGACGAAACAAAGTACCCTTTGCCAAAACAAAAATTGCTGAGCTGAAGTCTGTATCCCTAAACGAACTCAGAATGACTGCGCTGGTTTTGGGTTTTGATGTGGCACCAATTGGTGCTAAAAGAGAACTGTACCACCATCGAACTGAGCCTTGCATATTGGACAGATATCTGTAGGATATCCTACAGTTGTGTTACATTACAGGAAACGGAAGGAACGAAGGGCGTGTTCGAAACATCAGAGAATCAATCCACTTGCAGCAGGAAACAGCGAGGAAAATGTTGATGATTCGAGCTCGAAACTGCATACAAAGGGCAAAGTAGCTTACAGATCGCCTCGCTCCGAGTCACTAAGCATTTTATTCCCTTTCATGCTCTACAACTATTCAACCGGACCTATTTTTCCTGAACAGTTGCAAAATGTACTTCGTTCCAGTTTCTAACCAGCGTGCACATAGGCGGAAAGGAGAAATTCATCAATATTTCACTTGAACAGTTCAAGTGAGGCTTATTAGCTGTGAGCACATTTTGAAACTATTATTGTCTTTAAAGAAGAAAATTTATTTACATTTTATACAATATTGTTCGTCACATATTTTGTACACAGAAAAACTTTGAAATACTCTGACAGATGCCAGTATTCGATCAACTTCCGTGTTTATGTGTGTTTCGATACTGTCCGCCGTACACTTGTTTTCGAAACTTATTCATAATCAAAAAACCGGTTTTCATTCCTTTCGGAAAATTTGGTTCGGTAATTTTATGTAATTCCACTGGTTCGTGACCTCTGAATTTTACGCGATATCTCATCAGGCGTTGCACCAACAATCAACTCCTGCGCTCATGCTTGCAAGCAAAAGTGGTCTAACAGGTTGCTGCAATAGTTTACTGCTTGTGATGCGTAGACTTAGCTCTTGCGGCGAAACGTTTTACTCTGCAAAGCATTCGTCTTCATCGTGCGTCTAACTGTGTGCGTCGGTCTCCTGATGAATACGTCAATTTCAAGTTGTGCTGCGGGATTTGGAATTGATTCCTCATGGATTGTGCGATGATAACTACGGCGGAAACCTGTTTTACGCGCAGCTAACACAGGAAGTTAGTAACCACAGGCACTGACAATAATTTATAGATTGGTAGGGTGAGAATCATGACCCCATCGTGAACCTTAGACAACCATTTTCGCGGAAGGGTTTTGGCCGGCGGTGTAAAGACCAAATACTGAAAATCCCTCCAAATATTCCACGTGCTTTGTAAATTTGACTATATTTAACATCACCTTGAAAAGCTCGCTCATACACCACACCTTTCCACGTTTGTTTATCCATGTGAGACATTTGAATTTGGCCTTGAACCGTTTCTGACTGTCGTGCTTGAGCCACGGGGCTTTGGACCTTTGGGTTTTACTGTGAAGTCTATTTGGCCGCATACTTGAGGTTTGTATATATTTGCATCCTTTGTGAATTTCAATTTAGTACCGTAGAAACTACGAATCAATCTTGTTCTGGTTTTGGGATTCGTTTGAATTGGCTACGCGTTGCTCGATTTGCGAGAATTGACTTACACCGCCACTCGTTTAAATGCACCTTTCGCGCAAGCTGCAACCGCAAGCGCCAATTCAAACACACTTCCTTGGCGCACGCCAGCTTGCGGTCTCTGTACCTAGGTCCAGTGAGAATACACGCGGTAGGCACTCCACAGTCTTTTCTCGCTGACTTCCTCGACGAACGCGATCGTAGGAGCTGGGGGAGTGTGTCCTCCAATAATTAGTGAACCGTTCGATATATAGTTTTTGAATAGTTCTACCAAAGTGACCTAGCCAGGTCACACATTCCGTGGTTTTTTCCCACCATCGTCGGTCGTATATTCGGTCTAACATTAGTAGAATCTTTTTTATCGCGTGTACATATCCTAACTGGGCATTCTCATCAACGTACATTTTCCCAAAAGGTTCAACCTTTTCGTCCTTTTTGTAATCGTTGTTATTGCACCAGGCAGTTCTCATTCCTGTTCATTCCGAGAATTCGTATATCAGGCGTTGTCAATAAATTTTTGGAATCCCAAGCTAGTCCCTTTCCTCAGAGCACCTATTTCACAATGGGCAAAGAATCTAAGCCCCGGTATAAACCAGTGGGCCATTCAGCGCACAAGAAAATACTGGATTTCATACCTGAGGATCCGGAGGTGTTCATCGCCGTCCCCGAGTTTCGTTTCCAGGAGGTTAGCATATCCAGTCAACAATTCAAACATAAAAAGCTGCTCTCAGCAATCCCAGCTGGTAAGATCCCACAGATCTGGGATGTCTTTAGGAACCCCCCGACCACAATCCGTCAGGCACATGCCGGGAAGCTCTGATTAAGCGTGTGGCAGAGTCGGAAGAGAAACGTATTCAGCTAGTTCTCTCCGAAATCCAGCTTGGAGACATGAGACTCTTGGGGTTACCACGAAAGTTGCGTCCATTACTAGGCATGACTCTCGTGGACGACGCAGTTCTGCTTCAACTATGAGTGCGACGACCCACACAGTGTTCCCAAAGCATAGTAGCCGTTCAAATACAAATCGACAGTTTAGATGAGTGCGCAGATGCTAAGGATAAAGCCCTCGGGAATGCGAACGCATTTGCTCTGCAGTTCCGCGCGTTCAGCTCCGCCACCGCTGCTCCGCTTGATGCAGCCGTTAGCCCTACGCTAAAAACCACTCACCACAACGCACCTTGTAGAAACTCTGACATTCAAACTTTGTCAGGAGGCTCGTTTTTTGAAGCAGGTGGTTGGACAACTGGAACGCACCCTCATCAGCTTTCTCAAACAAATCCAAACCAGCCGTCGTTTCACAACCTGTGCCCCTGAGCCAAATCATCAATCCGGCAGGTGTTACTTCAACCGCCGTTTCGGACCTCAAGCTCGCAAATGTGAAAAGCCCTGCAGTTTCGACTCAAACCGGGTGACGGTGACAAGGTCTGCTGGCACCCCTGTTTCTAGTCGCCTCATTCACGTGAAAGACAGGACCAAAGGTACGCTTTTCTTGATCGACACTGGAGTGCAGGTCAGCATAATACCGGTTTCAGAAAGCTCCACTGTCTCTCCCACAGCCCTGACACCGCAAGCCGCCAACGGCACTTCAATCCCAACATGCGGCAGTCAACTTCTCACCCCAGACCTTGGCCTGCGCCGCACTTTACCGTGAATTTTCGCCATTGCCCAAGCGCACCAAGCTATTCTAGGCTTAGCTTTTTAGAAATTCATAGTTTTGTGGTCGATCCCCGTAGGCGACCGCTCGCAGATTTAGTCACTTCACGTCTCCTGGTTGGTTCCCTCGCCCAAGCTCAATCACCAGCAATCCCCACGCCAATTCCCACGCCATAACCAGAGTTCGTTTGTTTATTCAGCTAGTATCATAATCTTTTCGACCAAACAACAACTTGCCGGCAACCACCACTGCTGTGGCCCTTCGCATAGTCACCCAAGGTCCCCCGATCTACCCTCGGCCCCGCGGGTTGGCTCCAGACAAACACTGTATAGCCCGCTCCGAGTTCCAGCACAAGCCCGACTTGGGAATTATCCGGCCTTCCAACTGTCACTGGGTATCACCCCACGCATGGTCCCGAAGAAACCACCTGAAAATTGGAGACCGTGCAGGGATTATCGGTCACTCAACCGAGTGACTAGGTCCGACCGATAACCTATTACGCACGTCAAGGACCTCACAGCTGGCTTAGTTGGTAGGGTAATTTTCAGTCAAATGGACTTGGTGCGTGCATATACCCGTGTTATAAACCAAAAGATGTGAAAGGAAGGAAGGTTGTTTATTGGGAACGGCTCATTGGAACCTCGACAAAATAAACCAAAGATTACAAACATGCTACTTTGCAAAGCAACTGTCCTGTCCACTTAAAGACAGTCAACATCCGATGGAGGAGCAGTCGTGAGGTTAGCCTTTTGTCGTTTACTTTATCGCGGTTAGTCTCTTGGGTATGGCGGTGTTGGAAACCCACAACTGTCCACAGTTCCGTTTTCAGCACTCGACTGCTTACTAAGTAGTATATACACTCGCCGCATCAGCAGCCGAGGCAGGTATCCCCAAAACAGCCGTAACAACGCTTTTTGGCTCTTTCCAGTTTTTACGAATGCCGCTTGGACTTGGTAAGGCCGTGCAAAACTTCCAGCGTTTCATCGATATGGTGTGCAGCGGTTTAGATTTTGCTTTTGCTTATTATGACGACATCCTGATTGCCAGCTCGTCTAAGAGAAAATCTAGCGCATATACGCACCCTTCGCGGCGGCCTGACTCAACACGGGGTCACGGTCAACGAGAAAAATGTATGATGGGCGTCGACGTTATCGAATTCCCTGGCCACAAGGTTACTTTTAAAGGGATCACACCATAACAGGTTAAGGTGTACGCTATCCTGGACTACCCAGAGCCTGCACCGTTCAAGCCACTACGGAGTTTTGGTGGGCTGGTCAACGCCTGTCGCAGTTTCATCCCACAGTGCTCTCAGCTGATGCAACCGCTCGCAGATCAAATAAAAAGGAAGGCCAAGCGGCCGGGTTCCACACAAACCGCACGAGATGCAATCGCTAAGCTGGAGCAGGTTATCAGCAACATAGCTTCACCACCACACCTGAAACCAACTTCCCCTATTTTGTTACTCGCCGATGCATTAGACGAAGCCGTGACTGCGGTACTGTAACGATACTTAGCTGACACTTGGCAGCCCATTGCATTTTTCCCCAAAACCTATAACCAGTCGAATCCAGGTATAGCACCTTCGGCCTCACTGTGTACTTAGGCATCCGTTGCTTCAGACACTTCTAAGAGGGACGCGAATTCACGGTCTACATCGACCATAAACGGATCATCCACTCCCTGCGCGCCACCATGGATAGATACTCTCCCAGAAAGCCTAGAAATCTGAATTACATCACTCAGTACACGAGTGATGTATGTCGTGTCTCAGGTGTCAATAATCCCGTCGCAGACGCGCTATCTCGCATTCACAATCCGGGCCTCAGCACCCCCGGCCTGACCGATCTTGAAGCCACTGTATCCACACTAGCAGGTGATCCCGAGGCTGGCCAACCCCGCAGCACTTCATCTCTGCTGCTCAAGTCGGTTCCCATTCCTTCAATCGAAGGTTACATGCTGCACGACAAATCCAAAAGCCACCCAAGGCCAGTCGTACCATCAGGTTTTGAGCGACAAGTATTCGAAGCCTTGCACGGTTTGCCCATGCAGGTATAAAAACCTCCACTAAACTCATCGGCAACCGTTATGTTTGACACAACGTGAACAGAGTTGTCACGGCATTGACCCGCACCTACATCCCGTGCCAGCAGTCGACAGCTCCTAGACGTAAAAAAGCCCACCACCCAAATCTCCAGCGGTCGGCTCATTTTTCCAACTCTTGCATGCTGACCTAATAGGGACAGTGCTCTCTTCAAAGGGTATCATATACCTTCTTACTTGCGTTGACCCTTTCAGCAGATGGTTGTTAACTGTACCTTTGCTTAACCCAGCTAGCAAAACAGTCGCCCAAGCCTTCTTCGAACACTCGGTTGCAGTACTTGGTTGCCCATTCGCGGTTACCGCAGACCGCGGTCCACATTTCGAAGGGGCCTTCAGTATTCTTCTACAATGTTTAGGTACCCGTCGCACCTATACCACAGCCTATCACCCGTCAGCAAACGGAATGATAGAATGTTTTCATGGGCATTTCATAACAGCTTTAGCAACTCACAAACACTCAGGGCGGTGGAAATCACTACCCACGGTACCCAAAGTTGCAGCAACGCTCTTAAGGCCCATCTACAAACTACATCGGCCGAACTCACATTCGGTTGCGCTTTTCGACCTCCTGGTGACAAGGTAGCCTCAGGGTCAGTCGTCAATTTACTCTACTCTGGTTACGCCGCCAGGCTATTGCACCAGATGGGTAAGTTGCACCTTGTCGCGGCTCGCGCACAAAACACAACGGTTTACGTGCACCCGAACCTCCAAGACTGTATGCCCGTTTTCCTTAAGGCAGGGGCGGGCGCCCTTCCACAAATTGCCTACTCCGGCCCCCACAGGGTCCCGCGACGCCTTGAGGAAACATTCTTCGTTAGTCACAACGGCAGAGAGGATACGGTTATCAGGGACCGGCATTCCCGAAACAGAAATTGGCGCTGTGTGGTCCATCCATCTGTTTCACTAGGGAATCGATTCCCACCGTGGTTCCTGGTCTGTCGGACCAAGACCAATCTATCCTAAAGTCGCCTGCACCGTATAGGGTTGCTTCCTTTTACCGCGTCTTTGCTGTAATGCCAAAAGTGTTTCAAGAAAGCTGATACCTATCTCGATTAGCACCCTCAGATATTTCAGATTCTGCTTTTGGACGCCGTGTAGGTGACGCCAAGATAAAACGTCCGCATTTAAGCAGTAATAGACTGCTTCGCTCGGTAGCCTATCAACACAGAAGGCTCGTTCTCTACTCATAAAATTATTCCCTAACAATGGGTGTGGTCGCAGCTCCGTTATTCCCGGATCCCAAGCGGCAGTCCGATTAGCGGTCAAAATCGGAAGTGAGGTAGGGGATGCCTTCAGGCCCACCAGCTCGATAGGGTCTTTTTTTATCAAGATCACATCGGATCCGCTGTCCAGCAGAGCGTAGGTCTCCACAAAGCCCCCCGGTGCGTCCACTCGTGCTGGTAGCAGACCTAAACTGACACAACATTATGGCCTAAGAGTGGCCGCATAATTAATGGCCCACTGCTCAAGCTTTTTTGCATTGTCCGTGCCCAGCTTGTCCAGCTGCAGCCCTTGCTCTGTTATGTGCGTGACTCGATCGGTAATTTGCTTCTGTGCAGCATGCAGTAGAGGGTGATGCCGTTTCCGACAACCTGATGTTGAACATGGTTTGGAAACAGGACAGTCATTAGACAGATGCCCCCAACTGCTACACGAAAAACAAGCCCTAATTTTTTGACAAATGTCCAACGACCCGGTACATCTCGAGACAGAAAACACCGACATTCCTCAAGCGCGTGTATAGCATTACATACTGAGCTTCTTTTTAGCTGCTGCCAACAAAGAACTACCCTGTTTTTGCGTGAAAAGTGTCTCTTCTGGGTGCCGTTTTTTTACACAATTTCTCCAACTAGATGACCGCGAATACCCCTGAGCCTTGCCATCGGCAGCCAGTTCACCAAACCTACTTCGAGCAATCTGTGCCCTACTGGACATATAGAGCTGCGGATCTTGGAACCTGGGTTCACCACCTCTCCTCATGTTGCCATCAACGGTCTTAGTCTACAAATCCCGGGGACTCCACGGTTGCACTCGAGTAATCCGTTCCATGATTTGCAGTGGGCTGAGGTCTGACATGCAATTCATCTCCGTAAGAGTAACTTTACGTTTGAGCATTTTCGACGGCAACTTGGTCAGGGCATCCGAATCCTACACCAGAGGCTTCAAACATTGCAGCCAGCCGTCAATCAGTCAATGAGCCACTATGTGATCTTGTCCATGCAGATCCTTCAGGATGTCTCAAGCCCTGTTTTATGCCAGTCTTGGAGGCAAAATGAGGCATTCGGCAATCGCGTCCCTAGACTGTCAGTTGCGGTAATGCTTCGCCGTAATATTCAAACTGTTTCACAAAGCTCCAATACTTTGACCAGCCGCCAGAAAATGAACTCAGTTCCACTCTGGGTAAATCCAAAAGATAATCCACCGCAGGTCCCGCCACTGAAACCAAGTGTGTTGCCTGTGGCTCATTGTTCTGCACTGGCAATCACCTACTTAGCGAGACAGATGTCCACTGACCGTCACTTAACCCTTGACTTCATCTCCGGTGACTGGCTTTCCTTCTTCCTCGGATAGTGCCAAAAGTAGTTTCGCCACTTCCGTTTCATTCCTCACCCCGAGCAGCTTACATTGCTTATCTAACTTTGGTTGTAGTGCAACCTGCTTCTCCTTCAACTCAGCTGACAAAAGATCAGCTCTAGCCCAGTGGCAAACTGAACTAACCCTAGAACAATCTGATATACTAGGGTCTGAGCAAGAAACATGACCAACACCTAAATGCAAAAGGGTTTAGTTCATTTGCAGGGTATCGTCCCTTGGTACGAAAAGGTTGGCTGGATTACTGCTTAATTTCATGGGTTTGTCAGAGTTGTTGATTGCAGTGAAGGCCAGCCAGTGGAACACTTGAGCGATGCGTAGCAACCAATTTCGAAGCAATTCAAAACAAAGCCGATTCCTAATAGCTATGGTACTATATACAACAAACTAAGCAATTTTACAATAAGAAAATCTCAACAGTGTTTCTCCTGGACTCTTAAGCTTTAAACTGAAAAAAACTAGACAAAAGCAGCTGAATTACTGCAAGAGGTTAGATATAGAAAGTGAGATTACTGAATACAGTCAGATAGTGTCTTGTTGTCCA
The DNA here is from genome assembly GCA_948099385.1 of Fasciola hepatica. Lineage (NCBI taxonomy): Eukaryota > Metazoa > Platyhelminthes > Trematoda > Plagiorchiida > Fasciolidae > Fasciola > Fasciola hepatica. Next base: position 1,363,186 of record CANUEZ040000060.1, on the reverse strand, counting down.
ACCTTGATGATGGCCAAATTGGCGTTATTCGTGAATACTGAAGAAATTGGTTCGAGCTGATAAAGTCTTTTGTGCGGAACATAAGAATGGTTTTCCTATTTTTGCGGCGGCTTTTGATTAAGTCAGCCACTTCGTAGTATATAAGGGTTGCGCAAGGCTGTTACCGATCAGACCTGTTGACTGTCATAGCTGCTTGCACGTGTTTTCGTTGATGACTCTGAGAGTTTCTCCAGACAAATAAAAGATGCCTATAAACTGTTCTCAAGGTTGGAGGAAGACTTTCGGTTATTTCAACAGCAGACTTTCTTCTCGTTTTACGTGTATGAGAGTGGTAGTGCTGAGAACTGGCTTTGTACGCATCCGGGTGCACTGCCGAAACATTTCCCATACTACCGGGTTAAATTTTGCTGCGTGCAAAATCGACTCCGAAATAGGACAGCCATCAGGTATGCAAAGCACAGCAAATCCATCTTTACTTTTCAGATATCAGATCACGCAATGCCCGGCCTTCGTGAGTATCCGTGCCGTTAGAATGCAACACAAATTTGTTGGTCAACGTTTGAATCACAACCACGATTTCTATCTAATAAGAGATAGGTTCTACCGTCGCAATAGGCGTTTGACTCCCGAACAAGAGTCACACATATTAGAACTGATGGGTACTTTCCGTAGATCCAGTGAAATATGTGAATACGCCCGCCAAAAGTTCAACCGGTTGTTCACAGTAAGGGATATTTACTACCTGAGGGCCAAGGTGAATGCCGTAGATAGCCGGAGTGATATTCTGAAGGTTCAGCAACTAATGACTGGCAAGGGTTATTTGCGAATCATATCGCGGGAAGGCGTAGTCAGGTTCGCATTCCACATTCCACAGACCGTGAAGTCTCTGGCGGATACGTATAGTGAGGTACTGTTAGCGGATACCACCCACCAGCTGAACTGCGGTGGCTACCTTCTTTGGCACTGCATGTTGATAGACTATAGTGGCCTAGGTCGTGCAAGTTATCTGCGTGCAATCACAGAAATGAGAGCCAGGTTACCGATTACAGCGAGCTTGAAGACCATTATATTAGATCGAAGCTTAGCCCAGTACAATGGATTTGCTGTTACGTATCAAGGAGCAGAATTCGTCTTTCATCGGCTCCATGTTCTTAGGGATAAGAAGCGTCATTGTCATCGCTTGCATGGCCTGTCCTTAAATGACGAACAACGAGTCGATCAGTGGATGCGTAATTTGGTTTGCGCCTCCAATAAGGTGATATTTCATAGATTTAAGGCCGCCATCTAGAGAGGCCACATTCACCGACCGTGGAAAATGAGTGCAGTGTCTGTCATCTTCAGGATCCCGAAGTGGATTTGGATAAGGAAACCGAGTGGGTGCAGTGCAGCCGATGCCCGCTTTGGACGTACTATCAGTGTGCAAACTTCGGAAGCGAGGAGACCTACGTTTGCGTCCACTGTCTGGCAGATGAAAAATAAGTGAGTTACAATTACGATCTTCATTTTGCCTTGTACAAAGTAAACGCACATAATAATTGTTTCCATTTCCACTTTACAGACAGAACATGGCAAAACACTACAACGTCGAGGGTGCTGGACGCTGTTCGATCCACCTTTATGACCGCAGAACTTCGGCACGGAAGTGTGCATTAAAGGATCATTCCGCACCATTGAACCACCATCTTTCAATACAAATCTTATTCTTCATTTTGTCCTCCATTTTGCATTCGCTACGGAATGGGTCCATCCGTTAGGTGCAACGTATAACGATGTGGGTGGTTTATGTGTAGGCCTTATGGGCTTCGAGCTTCAGCTCGCTTAGTTAGAGGTTGGCTTAGGTGCGTGTAGCCTTACAATATTGCGGTCACGGAAATAAAATCGTTCAGGCAGGAGTTGATCGACTAATTCTAGAAAAGTAATCCCCATATATATCGGATCATCACTGTGGTTATATACGTATACACATATATATGTTTAAAAACGTATATATATATATATATATATATATATATATATATATATATGTATACGGATCTGTGCACACGTAGGTATATATATATATATATATATGGTGAATAAACTATACCTGACTACATTATTTAGGTATACAAATACAATTGTAGCTTATTTCTTCTTATGATCAATTTAGCTGCATAGTTCCCGGTTTCGCTGTACAGTTCCCAGATTTGCGTATCAGCTACCGTGGACTGCATCTTTGCACAAATTGCTGTACTTTGACCAAAAATGGCAGCTACTTTATCGCGCACCCATTCAAATCGACGCCAAATTTTCAAATAACGCGCTGTTAAACCACAGAACACTACCGCTACAGTCACGGCGCAGTTCAAGCACAACAACTCGCTCTCTCGGTAGCGGTGATAGTCCGAGTTGTGGCAAGGATTTGGAGCAATTAAACAAGGAATCAGAATTCTGGCAAAGGTAGTTCATGCCAATAAAAAATATCGTTTGTAATATGGATGCTGATGAATGGAACAGGGCTTTCTGAACTGCTCCTCAGGGTGCTTGGGTGAGGTTTATTTGGGCTATCACAACCAAGCTCCCCTCTTTCGGGGCTTAGTCGGGACACGGCTCTCAGGAACTACGAACTGAAGCTGGTCAAACCATGGGCATATCTGAGTTTCGCGGCACAGTGCTTTACTTTGCTTCTGGTTGCCCCTTAGCCAGCTCCAAAGGGACATGAAGGTCGCCCGAACGGTATCAGTGGTGAAGTCCTGCCTGGACCTTTGCTGGTCAGAAATCTTTCCTGGTTGCTGCACCCTGTCGTCTTGCTCCACTGCGTACATCCTGTCCATTACCGGGAAGTAAGTCATCATCGTCGTCGTCAACATCATCATCCCCGACAAAATTCCCTTCGGTTGGCTCTTTCTTGTTAGTCCTCACCCGTTGTCGCTCTCTATCATCCTTCTGTCTACCAAATGATGACCCTGGTTCTAAAGCCTTTAGTTTTCTACTTTCACCTTCCTTCTCCTCCAGTAGCTACTTATTTTACCACTACCATCATTCATGCCTTTTTAGCTCTCCGAGGTCGGGAAGGCCATCTGTCGGGAGAGCAACTTGGGGGTCATGACAATGTAGGCTTGTGGTGAGACTGTCACCTCTGCCGGCGGCCATTCCGATTCTTTTGCTGTTTGCTACAGGTGAACAATTTACAAAAATCGCCGCGATTACCGAAGTGCCCATTGTAGCGGCTCTACGTGATCCATCCGAGGCGCCCCAATGCAAGAATCTGGACTTTACAATGGCTCCAAAGCTGCTACTTCCGTGACCCGAAACGGGAAGCAAATCAAAGGGCAGCAGGGATATTCAGCCATGCAAGTCCACTGCAGCTTCATGTACCAGTGCCTTTAAACATGTTGAAAGACTCAAATTTCCTCACCCGTTGCATTTACGTACTTCCCTTACGGATTTTGGACTACTTCCCACCTCACTCTTGCTGATAATGTTTTGTGGTGGTCATCCTTTCTATTATCGAAGCATTTACTTTTCACTTTCTTGGTCTTGCTTTTTTGGCGAGATTACTTGGTAGACATTCAGCATGGTAATGAGTCGCAGTGACTCAAAGCAACTTGTTTTATTGCGGCCCGGTTTAACTTTCTTGCTCAAGTCAACGCATCGTAGACGTCCAGCTCGTTTACGTCGGTCTTTTTGGCCACGCGCTCAGGAAATTGGTTGATGGGTCTCAATGAGCGTGCAGAATTTATTCCATTTGTTTGGACTACAGAACAAGTACTTTCTATTTATTCTTCTTCGTCAACTATTCTCTTCGTACAGATTTTTGTTCTGATTTTGAATAACTTTTGGCTGGATAGTGACTAAGGCTCACTATCAAAGGTAAGATCGTTGTGTACTTATATTTTAACTCACAAACAGTACCGTAGAATTTGTGGAGCAGTTTTGTTTTGATTTGTGTTCCGCATAGACCTGGTCTCCGCGTTGCTATGAGGTTCCGAGGTGCTATCCAGAAGGCGTGAAGTTATTCATATGGTGGGTCGAGTAGTGATCCGTTGAATAGGCTTCACTCTGACCGGGACTCGTACGTTTTGTCCGATACCGTATGCACACCAATAATTCCCCTTTGGGAACGTATGAGTTTGATCTTTATTGCCACAAGTTACAGAACGCTTACAAGCAAATCAGAGAAAACTATCCGTGGAAACTGTAGTATTACCTTGAAAGATAGTTCGCACAGAGTATGGTTTCAGATGGGTAATACACGATTTAGCTAAATAGGCTCATACTGGATCTCAGCGTAACTACAGTCCATCAGTGGGAATATGACTCCCGCACGATTTACGCGGACTCGATTCCCGTCCAACGAATGGAGAAGCAGAACGATAGCAGTTGATGGGTTTTAGTAATTATATTGGTTATCTTGTATAACTGACAGGAGATGGGAGACTGAAAAAGCTTATAGAAGTCTTTCGAGCGCGGCTAATGAACATGCCTTCTATTTGGTCTCAGCAAAATACCAACGTAATCCCCTCTATCGGAAGAATAGAGAAGGCGTAAGTCGGTAGACAGATGCGAAGATGTATTCTATATATCGTGGCACCGAAACAATACCGATACGAGAAATACACCGAACGAAAATAAACGCAACGGCTGAGCAGAAAGCGGACCACGAGAGCGTACAATCGGCGAAAAACCGAAAATGAAGGTGGTTCAAAACGAGGTCGACGGAAACCTCGGAAAAGTAAGTCCAGCAAAAAGTACGCGACAGATCAAAACAGTGAGATCGATGGCAAACGTCAGAAAAGATCGTAGAGAAAATAAATCCAAAATTATGTCCAGAGTTACACCCACAAGCACTCCAACAGCATAATCCGCATGCCCCACTTGAGGTTTTTGGCTCTAAAACTAGTACAATCAATTCCGCCGATATTAACCTTCCGTGACGAAAACTTCCCCTTAGAGCTGGAGTATATTGGCCCTATTCTGCACTTACCCTAGCTCACGTATCGCTCTCCCATGCTTGCATATAGCCAAATCTTGTTCTGATTGGCCAGCCGTATCTTCGTCACAAGAGATACGCCTACATCTCCTACCAGCAGACCAAAAACCACTGTCAGTGACCACCTTCGCAAGACCACTAAACTCCGAAAGGCACCAGATAACTGTCCAGTTTCCCTGATAGGTACATTTGAAGATGCCAGTAGGCAAACCGCTGAAATAAGGAAAATCTGAGCAGTCTTTCCTCTCTAACCTACTCCTCCGATCTGATCGTCGGTCAACTGACCTCATTAGCTTTTTTGCTTGATGCGGTTGCACACCATACCCCAGCCAAATTGCTGCTGGCTACGTAGTTTGTGGACAAAAGTTGCCTCGGAAACCTTCAGAAGAGTGAAAAAGGCAAACAGTGCGATCTTGTTTAACATTCAAGCCCGAACACCCCTTTCAACGGCTAAAAATATGGTATTCAGTGCTTGAAACCTTGGATAACTACTGTGCCTGTGTTAGACTCCACAAAACTCCACAAAGCACCACCTGTCCACCGCTTTTCCGGTTCATAAATAAAGCTTTCGCAAAGGTCCTTATTAGCCGGTAATCCTCAGCCGTAGCCAAAACTGGCTTCGAGCGTGCCAAGATATCTCCTGACAAAACCACCCTGCAAAGAGAGGTTCACATGAACCAAGTCCAGAACAACAACCCTGGTTGAATGTACCCAGCGGTACACCCCAAAACTCTGATCTACCTATAACTAGCCACCTCCCCAAGTAGCCATCTATTACAGGTAGCAACGGAACTGAAGATTTAGACATTACGCCGATCTCCTTGCCGACTGAACCACCCGGAAAACTCCCCCAGATTTCAGATGACCTAACTTCACCTATTAGCTCCTCGTTTGGCTATTCAGCCTCACCCAAAACTCCACTACATTGCCCCGCCTTCCTCTACACCTATGCATCCAGGTGACCCCGGAGCTTTTGGTAGAGTAACCAGGCCTCTGGCCCCCTCCAATGCACTCTCCAATTCTCCACCGGAATGATTCTGGTTATCACCCACACCACGGCTTTTGATTTGCCCGCCGGGGCAGAATCACACCCAGAAATGCACACTTCATCGCACATAGAACAAGCTCCATCAAAGTCCAGCACACGCAAGCAGTGGGGAAATGGCGCCGTCGATCAAACTTTTATCGGCCTCTTGAGTAGCTCCGAATCCAACCTTTCGATCTTGGTCATCTGCTTTTTCATTTACACCCTCACTTGATCCGCTCTATTTCCCTCCGTTCACATCTCCATTATATTTCTATCCGCCACACCAGCCACCCGATACCCCAACCGCTACCCAGTCACTCCCTGGGTATCATCCCTGTGCCCCGCCCAACTTCCCACCCCTACAAGACTCACTGACGTATTATGGGCCAAGTTTTGCTACCCAGACGTGGACGCTCTTTTCCCACCGGCCCCGTCCACGACTGTTCACGGTATTCTATATACTCTTTTAACCAGTAACTCTCCACCCTCCCTCCTTGCACTACTTTTCTCCAGGCTTCTAATTATCAGATCTCTCTCCCACACCTGTCGTATTCATCAATAGACTTAAGGCATTCATCATCAATACCAAACCCGTATCATCTTCACAAATAACATAACCACCAAAACCAGCATCATCTCTTTCAATCACGCCCATAAACGGCCTTCCAATACTGAACAAAACTAAAATCATCCTCAGCTTCTCTCAGACCTGAGACTTTGATGTCATCATCGTGACTGAAACTTTGCTAACGGATTCCGTCCCGTCAGGTCCAGTCTTTCTAGATGGTTACCAGATGTTCCGAAAGAGCAGGCCTCGTCTTGGGAGAGGCTGTTTAATCTACGTCAAAAAAACCGTGCCGGCTTTTCCAATCTCGCATACAACATTAGGCGCCATTCAGGATTCTCTGTGGTTACAGATTCTCTCACCTAACTCCCACCATTTTAGTTGTATCTATCTGAGGTTTGATTGCAACACGATGGATCTTACCAAGATTATTGACGCTTTCGACTATCCTTCAGTGCTGCCTTGTTCCTGTAATCTCATTGCTGGGGACTTCAATGCCCTGGGAACTTGGAGTAGCCTATCGGCCCCAAACAACTGACTGGGCCTTGTGTCAAGCTTCCGCTTAGGCCGCTGGATCCAACACTTAACTATCCCAGCCAAAGGAACCAACGTCCCTGATCTGTTATCGACCGTTGGTTTATCTAATGTTTCAGCCAGAACACACAATCTCTTCCCAGGAGGTGATCACAGAATGGTGTCCTACACCTTCGCAGTTCCTCAAGCTTGTGACGAGTTCTACCAACCCAGTTATCCCTCTTCAACAGACAACTGGGTTAATTTTATCTGCACGCTTCGATCTTTAAACTGGTATGACTTTTTCCTACAAAGCAACCCTCCGATGACCACTGATTCACTATATTCTAGCTCATCCAACCTGCTGTCCGCAATCCCTACACCTCGTACCATAACGAACGGCGTCCGTAGTTCAGTCCTGCCCCGAAAGCAAAACGGATATCTAAAGCTTCAGGAGGCGTATCACACCAGTAGTGACTTTTCATCATCCCTGCAGCTCCAACGTTTATCGGTAGCAATCAGAATCAAGACAGACCAAAAGCTCAAAAAACGGGAAGTATCTGCTTCGCCATGCCGTGATACTTCCTCAAAGTTGGCATGCCTACAGGAGGACGGAAATCAATCAAAGCCCGCTGGTGCCCCCTCTCCAACCTTGGCATACAATGAGCACATCACCTCACCCGCGGCAATAGCTGAGGAGTTTATATCCCACCTTGCTGCCTCCACGAAGGCAGTGCAGGAGCATGTTTTATCTGTCTCAACATCACGCACCGGGCGGCAGCTTGTAGGACAAGGAACCGATGTGGTTACGAGGGCTGCACGGGCAAACACCATCGGCTGCTGCATCAAGCGAGAGTAACCTTGCCCGAGACGTTAGCGGATCTCCCCATGCGAGCACTGGGGTCGGTCAACGCAATCTTGACTAGGTGGCCCCACCTGCAGGATGTACCCGTTGTAGACTAGGAAGATGATGAGGTGGATCTCCTCATCGGATGCGACGTGCCAGAGGCGCATTGGATGCTTGACCAAAGAGTGGGCGACCGCCAGGCACCTTATGCCGTAAGCACGGCTCTAAGGTGGATGTTATACGGTCCAGTAGGGGTACGTGGTTCCGTGCATTACTTATCCGCCGAAAAGGACCGCATCGAGTACCATTTGCAGCGGCTGTATGAAAAGGAGTTTCATGACATTGGAGACGAAAGACCGACGTTGTCTCAAGAGGATCACTTCGCTCTACAAACGGTGCGGCAAGGCACTAGAGGCCTCAAAAAACAGTTCGAGGTTCCCCTTCCATGGCGCACACCGGACGACCCGTGGACTGACAACAGGAATTGTTCTCCAACGATTGCTACGACTAAAAGAACGCTTCATTCGAGACCGGAATCTGTGGGAGCGATACGCGGATTTAATGAAGCGAAACGAAGCCCTCGGCTACGTTGTGAAGGCGCCTACCAACACCGACAGCAAAAAGGGTATCTGGTATCTGCCTCACCACCCGGTTATCAACCCCAAGAAACCCAATAAACTGCGCGTGGTTTTCGACTGTGCGGCCAAGTTCCAGGGCAAGTCGTTAAACGATCGCCTACTACAGGGGCCTGACTGAACCACACCACTGATCGATGTTTTGTGCCGTTTCAGAGTGGGTAAAGTGGCCTTGTCTGCCGACATTAGGGAAATGTTTCATCAAGTGAAGATTCCGTTATGATAACGAGATGCTTTGCATTTCCTGTGGTGGGAAGGGAGCGACCGGGACAACGCAGTGGTGAATTATAGGATGACCGTCCACCCCTTCGGAGCCATATCGTCACCATTTTGTGCCAACTACGCCCTCCGAGAATCAGCGAACAAACATGGCGATCTAGTACATCGGACGGTGGTAGAAAGCGTCAGCAGGAACTTCTACGTCGACGACTACCTTGGGTCATTCGATGATGTGGAATCAGCTCTAGAGCAGTTCAGGGGTCTGACGAGATTGCTGGAAGAGGGTGGCTTCCATCTAACTAAATGGATGTCGAATGCTTCAAAAGTGCTGAAGGTCATCCCGTATCACGAAAAAGCCGAAAGAATAAGAGATTTGGACGGCTCTCCACTTCCTATCGAGCGCACTTTAGGAATACAATGGGACGCGGAATCGGACGATTTTGTTTTCGAACTGAACGTTCCCGAGCTGCCAATAACCCGTCGTGGCATACTATCTGCCGTCTCAAGTTTGTTCGACCCGCTCGGTTTCGTCTCACCACGGCTGCTACCCGGAAAGATCTTGCTGCAGCTGCTGTGCCGTAAGAAAGTTGATTGGGACCAGTCACTGGACCGGGGGGACCGGTTGGACTGGGAAGAATTTTTGAACACCTTGAAGAAATTAGGGGACTTAAGGATTCCACGATGTTTGACTCCTGGCCATACGACGAGGACTGGAGAACCACATGCCTTCTCCGATGCATCCGAAGTCGGTTATGGAGCTGTGGTGTACGGACGATGGTGCGCAGGAGAAGGACAATATTCTACGAGGATCCTGTTCGCCAAAGCCCGCGTTGCTCCACTGAAGTCGGTATCGATCCCACGCCTTGAGCTCAGCGCAGCCGTGTTGGCAGTCAGGGCGGTGCAGGCTATGAAGAGATGTTTCGATCTCGACATTTGGTCGGTGAGCTTCTGGACGGATTCAACTATAGTACTTTACTATATCAACAACGTCCGGAGCGGGTTTAGTACTTTCGTTGCTAACCGGCTCACGATTATCCACGATGAATCAGCCACGCACCAGTGGAGTCATGTCAGGTCTCGCGATAATCCAGCCGACCTGTGCACCCGAGGTGCGAACAACTTCAGGCAACTGGACACGTGGACGAGAGGGCCAAACTTCCTGCAATTGCCCAAACAGGACTGGCCCGCGTTCGAATTAAAAACCCCTACGGAATTGGAACTGGAGATCAAAGGCGTAGTGATAGCAACCAACGTCGTCGAAGCGTCGTCCATTTTATCGCGACTGGTCAGGTTTTCTTCCTGGATGAAGACGCTTCGTTCGCTAGTTTGGTTAACCAGGTTCAAGATAAATTTACTAGTCATGAAAGGGCTACGGCCCTCAGGTCGGATACGGGTCGGCCCGATAGGTCCCGATGAGCTACAAGCGGCAGAGTACGATATTTTCAGAATGATACAACGCGAGGCTTTCGCCCGAGAACTCAAGAGGGCGGAAGAAGTGGGGCCAACCAATGAAGACATGCCATCTCCAAGAGGCGAGCTGAAGCGTTTAAACCCCAAACTCATCAACGGACTGCTGCGGGTGGATGGTAGGCTGACCAACGCACACCTGAACTTCGACACGAAGTATCCTATACTGCTGCCTGCGAGATAACCTGTAGTAGAGCTAATGATTCAACACGTCCACGCCATGGAGGGACATGCCGGGGAAAGTCACGTAACGAGCGTCATCCGAAAGCGTCTTTGGTTGTTGAGAGGACGAGAGACCGTAAAACGCGTAATCCGACGGTGTGTGCAATGCAGTAGACGCAATGCCACAGCAGGCAAACAGCTCATGGTCCCACTACCAGAATGCAGGGTGACTACGGGCTGGTGGCCGTTCAGTGACACCGGGTTGGACTATTTCGGGCCCTTGTGGATCAAGTGCGGGAAAAGATTAGAAAAGCGATACGGATGTATCATGCCGTGCATGAAGTCACGTGCGGTACACCTAGAAGTCGCACATTCGATGACGACCGATTCGTTTCTACGGGCCTTGCAAAGATTTATCAACCGAAGAGGCGTACCGGCCGATATATACTCAGATAATGGATCGAACTTTGTGGGCGCTCAACGGGAATTGCAGCGTTGGCACAAGAACATAAACAGAGACGAACTGCAGAATCGAACCGTGGCCTACGGCATACGATGGCATTTCAACCCCCCACAGGCCAGTCACCGAGGCGGCATATGGGAACGCATGATCCGGTCCGCCAGACGGATATTGCTGTCAATCATGGAGCAGCAGCCACCCAATGACGAGAGGCTGAACACCGTCATGACTGAGGTGCAGAGAATCCTGAACAGCCGCCCCCTGGTTCCAGTATTGAACGGCGACCCCACCCACCTGGCGCTCACCCCGAACGACTTATTGACGTTAAGGTCGAACGAGGGTTTCCAAGGGCCGGTAAACCTTTGCGGGAGCCACATCCACGGATGGAAGCAAGCGAACTGTCTGGCCAAGGTCTTCTGGAGGCGATGGCTGCGGGAGTACCTACTGGCTCTGCAGACTCGACAGAAGTGGCTGGCCAAAACAAGGCCGTTCAAAGTTGGGGATGTGGTTATGATCGCCGACGAACGCGCACATTTCAGCACTTGGTCTTTGGGAGTAGTTACGGAAACCATCGATAGGACTGACGGAATGACAGGAACGGTGAAGATGAAGACAGCTAACGGAGTGCTCTTTCGTGACATACGCAGTGTCAACCTACTCGAGAGCGAAGGTGGAGGAGCTGATAACCCCGAGGCCCAGTAGACCTTTTCACACCAGTAATTGAGGTGGATAAAGAAACGCCATATATACCACACGATCTCCGTCAAACACGTTATAGTGCTCGCGGTCCTTTCGTTGACATTACAGAAGGTTCTTTCCGATATGTGGTGATGAGTGCGATCCCGTTGTACATCCTAACCCCATCAAATATGTGACAATGTTCGTTGTTTGTCTTTTGCTGACGTTACCGAATGTCCCTCACATACGTAGAAGTAGCGGAGCTCAGTTCACACACATGCCTACATTTTACTCGTTTCTTGCCACGCGGTCCTTTGTTGACATTGCAGAAAGTCCTCCTTTGATGTGTAGTCATACCTGTGACTTCATTGTACACCCCGGCACACACACACTCACACGCGCTCACTCTAGCACATACATCCAGGACAGGACGACCCTTTACAAGGACAGCATTTACGTGGCTACTTCAAGCCCGACATCGGTCATTTAGTCTTGTGGAAGATGTAGACTAGCCTCACGTCTATGTAGTCAGTGGGTTAGGTGCGACCAGTAATAGAACGTTGACGACAAGCATTAGGCGCGCGCACTGACAGCAGGGCCTAGGTAGGTAGGAAGAATCAGTACCTTTATACCGAACCTTTGACTCTGCTAAGGGTTCAGGAGGATTTTGGTGGGCGGTGTAACAGCCGGTCGTGGAAAATCCCCCTTTTTCCCTCGCGATTCAGTGTTTTTCCCAACATCACTCATTTCCATACACTATTGACTTGTCTTTACGAACTGGTTGTTTCTATGGGCCAATTGTTGTTTGTTCGCTCCAAGGGCGCTACTTTGGCACATCCTTGTTCAGGACCTGCTTGACGCACGTGCTGTTTGCTCACACACTGCTATTCGGTTTCTCGTTGTTGAGTCCTCGTGGTCGTATTATTGAGGCTTTTATATTTTTGATGTCATTGTTCATGTAATAATCTAGTATCGTAGAATATCGCTGATAAAAGTCTTTTGATTTCGGGATCCGTTACGAATTTGGCTACGCATTGCTCAAACGTTCGTTACACATGACCCCACCCTGTGCACGAGATGCTTCCGAAAACAAATGGGAGTACAAGCTGAGCCCTCAGTACTTCTGCCTGACCCCGGGTGAGGTGATAGGATTCCGTATGAGCTCCCCACATGAAAACCGACCCCACCTCTCTCAGTGTAAACCTTTCCGGGTTCCTTACTCCATTTTCGACCAGCTCGCAGATGACAAATTCCGCTGTCCATGCACTTTTTCCATAGTTTGATTATGTGCACTCAGCTGCCTTCATAATCCTTCCTGTCGATACATAGACTGACCATCGCCAGAACCAGTTTACCTCCAAGAATAATACGTAAACTAATTTTCCTCGAGTCAACCCAGGGCACCCACTCAAAAGTGGCTTGAAACTCAAAGCAGTTGCGCCCCACCTAGGTTTTCATAAGTCTGCATCTTTTTCTCGGGGAGCAAGAGACTGACTGTTTGAGGACGAACTGGACTCCCCATGTACGATGTAACAGCCGGTCGTGGAAAATCCCCCTTTTTCCCTCGCGATTCAGTGTTTTTCCCAACATCACTCATTTCCATACACTATTGACTTGTCTTTACGAACTGGTTGTTTTTCTGGACCAATTGTTGTTTGTTCGCGCCCAGAGCGCTACTTTGACACATCCTTGTTCAGGACCTGCGTGATGCACGTGCTGTTTGCTCACACGCTGCTATTCGGTTTCTCGTTGTTGAGTCCTTGTGATCGTATTATTGAGGTTTGTATATTGTTTATGTCATTGTTTATCTTAATAATCTAGTATCGTAGAATTATCACGGATAATCGCCTTCTGATTTCGGGGTCTGTTGCGAATTTGGCTACGCATTGCTCAAACGTTCGTAACAATACTCAATAGATCTATTTGGAACGAGGAAAAATCACGCAAAATGCCAAGAAAAGGATCAAAAGCAGTCGAATCCGGACAGGAAGTAATACGGCAAGTCTCTGGGGAGGTTTTGGGTACATATGATTCTTTAGTTAATGCTAGATCGCCTAGTCCTGTCAGTGCTAGCTCATGTGTTATTGAAAGCAATATTGATCGTAAGGATGTCGATTTATATAAGCTGAGAATACTAGAACTAGAGCAACAGTTACTTTCGGCTAGACTACAGGCGCATGAAGCAGAGAAGTGTACACAGAAACAGCGAGAGCATGAGACCAGTGACTTCGACACTTCCGATAGGTTAGAGTGCAATAAGGTAGGGAACCCCACGCCGGTCGCCGACTATAAACCACCACCGATCGATCTGCCTAGAGTGGAGTTAACGGTTTTCTACGGGCGAGCTGAGCAATACTGCAAGTTTGTCAAACAGTTCGAGACGTTCGTTGAAAATAAGGTAAACGACCCTGGGCAAAGGCTTCTTTACCTTACTCACTACTGCCGAGGCCAAGCGCGAGAAGCTATCGACGGGTGCACCATGCTCGATCCAGAACAAGGCTACACAAGGGCAAGAAAGATTCTGAGGGACTTGTTTGGCCAACCTTTCAAAGTAGCCCGTAACCTAATAGAGAGCGTGATGGCAGAGGCAAAGAGAACCAAGGGCGACGTCTACACCATGGCCGACCTGGTGATCAAGATGCAGAACTGCTCAATAGCCCTCGACCATTTAGGTTACAGGGCTGACCTAGACGCCATGCACACTTTAGAAGGCATAGTCCGTCACCTCTCTCCCGAACTACAGGGTCGGTGGGCGGAATAAGCTGAACGGATAAGCCGAGGCGACAGAGAAGCCAACTTCGAAGACCTGACTGAATACTTAGACAGGCAAACGAAGATAGCTGACAGCAGATTCGGCCGACTCATCCGGGACAGCAACCGAGCAAACAAGCCCGGTACTAGCCAAGTCCAAACCCCTGTACGGGAACATCCAAGGTACCAGCCTTGGACCAACACACACGTCATTTCACGAGATGCTACGGCGAAACCAAATTGCAGATCCTGTGGTACTAGCCATGGCCTACCAGAATGCCCCAAGTTCGGCAACGCCACAATAGACGAACGGTGGGGAATGGCGAGGATGGCAGGAGCATGTTTCATCTGTCTCAACACCACGCACCGGGCAGCAGCCTGTAGAACAAGGAATCGATGTGGTTACGAGGGCTGCACGGGCAGACACCATCGGCTGCTGCATCAGGCGAGAGTAACCATATCCGAGGCGAGTGCCAAGCCCAGCGTGATTTGTTCAACTTCACAATCTGCCAGTAAACCGGTACGTTTAGGCGTAGTGGCCGTGGGAGTAGTGACTCCGACTGGGATAGTCAAGGCGTTGGCTTTCGTTGATAGTGGATCCGACGCCACTTTAGTGAAAGAGCGGTTTGCCGACAAACACCAACTGGCTAAAGGTGCGACGTCGTTAGCAGTGAGCACGGTAGGCGGAACACAGGTAATGACTAACGGTAGATTAAGGCTGCAACTCATCTCTCTAGACACTAACGAGGAAATTGAACCAACGGAGGCATTCACGTTAGCGGATCTCCCCATGCGAGCACTGGGGTCGGTCAACGCAATCTTGACTAGGTGGCCCCACCTGCAGGATGTAACCGTTGTAGACTGGGAAGATGATGAGGTGGATCTCCTCATCGGATGCGACGTGCCAGAGGCGCATTGGATGCTTGACCAAAGAGTGGGCGACCGCCAGGCACCTTATGCCGTACGCACGGCTCTAAGGTGGATGTTATACGGTCCAGTAGGGGTACGTGGTTCCGTGCATTACTTATCCGCCGAAAAGGACCGCATCGAGTACCATTTGCAGCGGCTGTATGAAAAGGAGTTTCATGACATTGGAGACGAAAGACCGACGTTGTCTCAAGAGGATCACTTCGCTCTACAAACGGTGCGGCAAGGCACTAGAGACCTCAAAAATCAGTTCGAGGTTCCCCTCCCATGGAGCACACCGGTCGACCCGTGGACTGACAACAGGAATTGTTCTCCAACGATTGCTACGACTAAAAGAACGCTTCATTCGAGACCAGAATCTGTGGGAACGATACGCGGATTTGATGAACCGAAACGAGGCCCTCGGTTACGTTGAAAAGGTGCCTGTTAACACCGACAGCAAAAAGGGTATCTGGTATCTGCCTCACCACCCGGTTATCAACCCCAAGAAACCCAATAAACTGCGCGTGGTTTTCGACTGTGCGGCCAAGTTCCAGGGCAAGTCGTTAAACGATCGCCTACTACAGGGGCCTGACTGAACCACACCACTGATCGATGTTTTGTGCCGTTTCAGAGTGGGTAAAGTGGCCTTGTCTGCCGACATTAGGGAAATGTTTCATCAAGTGAAGATTCCGTTATGATAACGAGATGCTTTGCATTTCCTGTGGTGGGAAGGGAGCGACCGGGACAACGCAGTGGTGAATTATAGGATGACCGTCCACCCCTTCGGAGCCATATCGTCACCATTTTGTGCCAACTACGCCCTCCGAGAATCAGCGAACAAACATGGCGATCTAGTACATCGGACGGTGGTAGAAAGCGTCAGCAGGAACTTCTACGTCGACGACTACCTTGGGTCATTCGATGATGTGGAATCAGCTCTAGAGCAGTTCAGGGGTCTGACGAGATTGCTGGAAGAGGGTGGCTTCCATCTAACTAAATGGATGTCGAATGCTTCAAAAGTGCTGAAGGTCATCCCGTATCACGAAAAAGCCGAAAGAATAAGAGATTTGGACGGCTCTCCACTTCCTATCGAGCGCACTTTAGGAATACAATGGGACGCGGAATCGGACGATTTTGTTTTCGAACTGAACGTTCCCGAGCTGCCAATAACCCGTCGTGGCATACTATCTGCCGTCTCAAGTTTTTTCGACCCGCTCGGTTTCGTCTCACCATGGCTGCTACCCGGAAAGATCTTGCTGCAGCGGCTGTGCCGTAAGAAAGTTGATTGGGACCAGTCACTGGACCGGGGGGACCGGTTGGACTGGGAAGAATTTTTGAACACCTTGAAGAAATTAAGAGACGTAAGGATTCCACGATGTTTGACTCCTGGCCATACGACACGGACTGGAGAACTACATGCTTTTTCCGATGCATCCGAAGTCGGTTATGGAGCTGTGGTGTACGGACGATGGTGCGCAGGAGATGGACAATATACCACGAGGTTCCTGTTCGCCAAAGCCCGCGTTGCTCCACTGAAGTCGGTCTCAATCCCACGCCTTGAGCTCAGCGCAGCCGTGTTGGCAGTCAGGGCGGTGCAAGCTGTGAAGAGATGTTTCAATCTCTACATTTGGTCGGTGAGCTTCTGGACGGATTCAACTATAGTACTTTACTATATCAACAACGTCCGGAGCGGGTTTAGTACTTTCGTTGCTAACCGGCTCACGATTATCCACGATGAATCAGCCACGCACCAGTGGAGTCATGTCAGGTCTCGCGATAATCCAGCCGACCTGTGCACCCGAGGTGCGAACAACTTCAGGCAACTGGACACGTGGACGAGAGGGCCAAACTTCCTGCAATTGCCCAAACAGGACTGGCCCGCGTTCGAATTAAAAACCCCTACGGAATTGGAACTGGAGATCAAAGGCGTAGTGATAGCAACCAACGTCGTCGAAGCGTCGTCCATTTTATCGCGACTGGTCAGGTTTTCTTCCTGGATGAAGACGCTTCGTTCGCTAGTTTGGTTAACCAGGTTCAAGATAAATTTACTAGTCATGAAAGGGCTACGGCCCTCAGGTCGGATACGGGTCGGCCCGATAGGTCCCGATGAGCTACAAGCGGCAGAGTACGATATTTTCAGAATGATACAACGCGAGGCTTTCGCCCGAGAACTCAAGAGGGCGGAAGAAGTGGGGCCAACCAATGAAGACATGCCATCTCCAAGAGGCGAGCTGAAGCGTTTAAACCCCAAACTCATCAACGGACTGCTGCGGGTGGATGGTAGGCTGACCAACGCACACCTGAACTTCGACACGAAGTATCCTATACTGCTGCCTGCGAGATAACCTGTAGTAGAGCTAATGATTCAACACGTCCACGCCATGGAGGGACATGCCGGGGAAAGTCACGTAACGAGCGTCATCCGAAAGCGTCTTTGGTTGTTGAGAGGACGAGAGACCGTAAAACGCGTAATCCGACGGTGTGTGCAATGCAGTAGACGCAATGCCACAGCAGGCAAACAGCTCATGGTCCCACTACCAGAATGCAGGGTGACTACGGGCTGGTGGCCGTTCAGTGACACCGGGTTGGACTATTTCGGGCCCTTGTGGATCAAGTGCGGGAAAAGATTAGAAAAGCGATACGGATGTATCATGCCGTGCATGAAGTCACGTGCGGTACACCTAGAAGTCGCACATTCGATGACGACCGATTCGTTTCTACGGGCCTTGCAAAGATTTATCAACCGAAGAGGCGTACCGGCCGATATATACTCAGATAATGGATCGAACTTTGTGGGCGCTCAACGGGAATTGCAGCGTTGGCACAAGAACATAAACAGAGACGAACTGCAGAATCGAACCGTGGCCTACGGCATACGATGGCATTTCAACCCCCCACAGGCCAGTCACCGAGGCGGCATATGGGAACGCATGATCCGGTCCGCCAGACGGATATTGCTGTCAATCATGGAGCAGCAGCCGCCCGACGACGAGACGCTGAACACCGTCATGACTGAGGTGGAGCGTATCCTGAACAGCCGCCCCCTGGTTCCAGTATTGAACGGCGACCCCACCCACCTGGCGCTCACCCCGAACGACTTATTGACGTTAAGGTCGAACGAGGGTTTCCAAGGGCCGGTAAACCTTTGCGGGAGCCACATCCACGGATGGAAGCAAGCGAACTGTCTGGCCAAGGTCTTCTGGAGGCGATGGCTGCGGGAGTACCTACTGGCTCTGCAGACTCGACAGAAGTGGCTGGCCAAAACAAGACCATTCAAAGTTGGGGATGTGGTTATGATCGCCGACGAACGCGCACATTTCAGCGCTTGGTCTTTGGGAGTAGTTACGGAAACCATCAAAAGCACTGACGGAATGATGAGCACGGTGAAGATGAAGACAGCTAACGGAGTGCTCATTCGTGACATACGCAGTGTCAACCTACTCGAGAGCGAAGGTGGAGGAGCTGATAACCCTGAGGCCTAGTACACCTTTTCACACCAGTAATTGAGGTGGATAAAGAAACACCATATATACCACACAATCTCCGTCAAACACGTTATAGTGCTCGCGGTCCTTTCGTTGACATTACAGAAGGTTCTTCCCGATATGTGGGGATGAGTGCGATTCCATTATACATCCCGATACATACACGCATTCACGACGCCCTCTACATCCCGTAAACCCATCATACATGTGACAGTGTTGTTTGTTTGCTTTATGTTGACGCTACCGAATGCCCCTTGCATATGTAGAATTAGCGGAGCTCAGGTCACACACACATGCTACAGTTACTCGTTTTCTTGCCACGCGGTCCTTTGTTGACATTGCAGAAAGTCCTCCTTTGATGTGTAGTCATACCTGTGATTTCATTGTAACCCCGGCACACACACACGCACACACACACACTCAAGCACGTACATCCAGGACCGGACGGCCCCTTACGAGGACAACGTCTACGTGACCATTCACGCCCGCCATCGGTCATTTGGTCTTGTGGAAGATGTAGACTAACCTCACTTCTATGTATCCAATGGATTAGGTGCGACCAGTAGTAGAACGTTGACGACGAGCATTAGACGCGCGCACTGACAGCAGGGCCTAGGCAGGTAGGAAGAATCAGTACCTTTATACCGAACCTTTGACTCTGCTAAGGATCCAGGAGGATTTTGGTGGGCGGTGTAACAGCCGGTCGTGGAAAATCCCCCTTTTTCCCTCGCGATTCAGTGTTTTTCCCAACATCACTCATTTCCATACACTATTGACTTGTCTTTACGAACTGGTTGTTTTTCTGGACCAATTGTTGTTTGTTCGCGCCCAGAGCGCTACTTTGACACATCCTTGTTCAGGACCTGCGTGATGCACGTGCTGTTTGCTCACACGCTGCTATTCGGTTTCTCGTTGTTGAGTCCTTGTGATCGTATTATTGAGGTTTGTATATTGTTTATGTCATTGTTTATCTTAATAATCTAGTATCGTAGAATTATCACGGATAATCGCCTTCTGATTTCGGGATCTGTTGCGAATTTGGCTACGCATTGCTCAAACGTTCGTAACATACGATAATCCGCCTCCCGCTCCAAGTTTCAACCATCCGAAGCCTTTCTATATATATGCATACATAAATTTAGGAACGAGGGCAAATACCGCCTTTATTTCTCGCTCTTACCCGTCAATTTTTCCTCCTTTTCGTAAAGGAGAGGTGTCTCTTATGTCCTTGTATCCAACCCTCTCTTCAGTTCACTGCCCAACCTAACAGCAACCTTCAATATACCAAGAACCAGCACCAACCCACAGCATCAGACCCGGAAATACGCTATGATCGGATGTCACCTATCTTCTGGACCTAATATACAAACCTGCCTTTTAGGTTCTTAATGCTCCCTTGCAGCTTCCACGCGTGGCCCTCAGACCCAATAGCCTCAGTGCACCTCCTCGGCTCTGCTGACCCAGAAGTATAAGGTTTTCCGGTGCGCAGACGAATTGGTAGTCAGTAAACAGACCTAATAGTGCAAGTGCAGCTAGCCCTTACGAATGCCGACTTATACTACCTGACTCCTCATTTTACTCCGGCCACTGTGCCTCATTTCCAACTTCCGTCCCTCTATCCGTTATCTTGCTCACGCTAACCCTCTACTGGAACACCTTCCAGACTGCAGCCCTCCCACTTTTTAAGTTTCAGAACCTATCTGTCATCGTGTTGCACGGCTGCAGTACATAGATCAGAAAGCTCTTCTTCTCTGGTCATGTACAATGACGCTCAAGGCTGGCTGCCGCGAATAGGATCTGGCTACCAGGTTTCGCCCACACGAAGTCCCGATATTTCTGCATATGATCCGCCGAGGCCTACACGGAACTTCTTACTACATGACTCTCTCGATGTCGAAGTCACTTGAGCAACCGTGCATTTGTTCCTAATTGAATAGCAAAAGGTCCAGATTCGGTGATGTCCTCATTTTTCCCACGATGAAAAAGCGAACACAAACCATGGCCAACCCTCGTCCAAAACGCCCATTGCAGACAAATAAAGGACACAGAGAACTTAAAAAATAATAAATTGGTCATTGTTTTGGTGCTACGTGGCTATTGCAGAGGGTTTTAGCTTTCTTTCCGGCTCTATTTTGCTCCCCGTGAGCACGGTATCCACTAGCCAACTACACCTTCTCAAAGCTCTATTTTTCTTCCACCTGCGGAGAATTCCCGACATAAGATGATCCATGCTACTTCTCGTGGCAATCATCTCACCTTTCAGGTGCTATTCCCTTTCACGTTCACAAATCTACGAACATTGGTCTGCCTCGGCGTATCTTCATGAAATTCTTACCTGTCTCCTTGCATCATCACCAGTCACCTTTCTTAAGTGGACCTGAGTATGCATCGTTGACCTTTTTTTGCGTCTTTCTGTGGATATTGTTTATCTGCTTTCTAAGAAAATGTCCATCTTAACATTCTTACAATCGGCTGATTCCTTACTAATGACCAGTTGACTCGAAATCGACTCATACTTTGTATTTCGTTGTCACTTTACTTCGTTTAAACCCTCCTTAGCCTTATTTCTCGCCGACATAATTCGTGCCTCCCTCTTTAAAACTTGTGACTTTTTTATTCCAGGGAGTGGTATTATGAGCTCTGACCATGGTTTCACGCTTGCCTCACGAACACGGCCGAGAAACATACAATTATTATTATTAGATCCAGAGTACAAAAGAAAACATACCATAATAGCTCCTGATAATCACTACATCGCAAGGGGCTTGATAGATCATGTACATCGAGAAGCGGGACATGTAGATCCGAACCGCCTATTGAACAATATACGTCTACGATTTTGAGCTACCAAGGGGCCAGCCACACTCAGGCGGGTCATCGTCAATTGCGCCGTTCGTCGTCGCCGGAATGTGGTGGCCGGCCAGCAAATGGTTGCTTCCCTTTCAGCTATAAAATCTCAACCGAGATGGTGTCAATTCGGAGAGAAAAGTGTTGACTATTTCGGTGCTTTACCCGTAAGACAGCATAAAAGCTTGCAAGAGGTACCGCTGCCTGAAAACATGTTTACAATCCAGAGCAGTCCGTCCCAAATTAGTGCATGATATGGCCACCGGGTCATTCCTAGTGGCCTTCCAAATGTTTGTAGTGAGGTGGGTCCTTCATGAGGACGTATACTCAGGCCGTGGCTTGGGTTTCGTTGGAGCTGATAAAGGGAAAGGCAGATGATAGGACCTGCTGGACCATTTCAAAATGCGGAACAAGACTGTAGTAAAGGGAATAGGATGGCACTTTAGAGCTTCCTGTGCCATTCATCGCGGTTGCACTTGGGAAGGGCCGATAAGATCGACCAAAAAAATACTCACCACCCTAATCTCACGGCAAGACCTGGACGACGAAATACTGGTTATCTTGCCATCTGAAGTAGAACGCGCACTGCACTGTAGACCCCTAGTGCCGATAG
Source organism: Fasciola hepatica (assembly GCA_948099385.1). Classification (NCBI taxonomy): domain Eukaryota; kingdom Metazoa; phylum Platyhelminthes; class Trematoda; order Plagiorchiida; family Fasciolidae; genus Fasciola; species Fasciola hepatica. The sequence goes on along the minus strand of CANUEZ040000060.1, from coordinate 1,341,036 downwards.
GCCTGGACCCGGAAAGCGAACCGGCACTCACCTCCAATAATCTTTTAATGAAGCAGTAAAATGTAGGAGAAACCAAGCCGAAAACTCTACATGGAACGTAGTCAATGGGGTGGAAACAAGTGAACCATCAGACAAGGCTTTCTGGAAACGTGGGAGGAGGGAGTACTTACCGACCCAGCTGATTCGGCGAAAAAGGACCTCTAAAGAGAGATCGGTTAGAAGTGGCGATGTCGTGGTCCTCGTGGAGAGCCACATACAAAAAGACGAATGGCTTATTGGAGTGATCAAGGACAGTTGTACGGAAACCGATGGCCTAGTACGCACAGTGGTGGTGAAAACGAACAAAAGAGACGTACTGCGAAGCGTTCGTAAAATGTTTGCTTGAAGGGGACGGTGGCAATGGTGACTTCGGCGCGACATACTGGGCTCAAAGCAAGTTTACCGATGCCAAATGAAGCTGAATTCATTTATTCATCTCTCAAACATTCCAATGTAAGTCACAACCCCTCACACAGTCTTCGAAGTGCATTTGCATCTAATTTGTTACGATGTTCACGAGTTACAATGGAGCTAGTATGTCGAAGCTCCGAACCTGCACACGAAATGAAATGGTTTGTGAAGTAGAGGGGACTTCGGAACAAGCGCTTGTTGGCCTTTTGTAGGAACACTCTTTTTTCAGAAAACTCCCATCCGAGTTATTATCCAACCTGCGTTCGACTCTCTCGGTCACCGCTTGTTGCTAATGAAATTGGATGCCTTCTGTCCGTCCCCGAAAACTATTGTGTGGATCCGCAGACCTAACGAGGGGAGGACCTTTCAAGCAGAGATGGAGGACGGCATAACCCCGGGGAGGGTGTTTGCTGAGCGGCGGGCCTCGGGGATTCGTGCTTCGACCTATTTTGTTCATCCTCTTCGGAAAAGACTTTGCCATGGGCTTAGAAAACCTATGCTTTGCTTTTGGAGATGAAGCTCAGTTAGCTGACCCCGTGGCAGTAGGTTCCATGGGCTGGCCCTGAATACGGTACATCGCTGGTTGGTGGCCTGGGAGCTACCATTAAATGCCACTCAGTGCATCCTCAACCAGCTAGGCAAATTGGAGAAGTAGACGAGCAAGCAAAGGCAAAGGGCATTTGGGTAATCATATCGGACATATTCCGATCTGGAAACGAGCTCTGCTCGGTCACTCAAATAGCCTCTAGGTAACTTTGCCGGCTTTGAAGAACAATTGCAAAGCTACAAAGCTTTCGTTTGGTCACGCAGGCATGGCGGCCACTGTTGGTAAAGAACATCAAGGTTCTCGAACCATTCAAAAGTTTCACCGAGTGGTCTGCTAGCCTAAGGGGCTTTGCCTATCCCCAGAGACTTGCGACCTTGAAGTTTTTCCCGTTCGAAGGCAGGAAGGGTAGAGGCGGGTACGTTGACCTCCAGGGAAGGACCACACCGCCAATGACCCCCCGGCCATCGTACGACCGCCAATGAAGCTGACGAATGGAAGGGTTCTAAGTCGTCTTAGAGAAAAGTCCTTCACTGTCAGAGTTTTAAACGACGGGAACAGGCTCTCAGTGGAGGGGATAACAACTGAAAAGGTTTCTGAATTTGAACCTCGGGGGATCTCCTCTGGGACAGTGTTTGCCTAAACCAGCAGATAGGTAGCCGCCCCACCCATTATTTTCTTCCACTTCTGCTGTCCTTATTACCATTGTTGCTGGAATAATTCCTCTGTCAACCTTTTTAACCGGCCTTTTCCTTTCGTTTACATTTCCCCCCCTGTAAATTTCGTCATTGCCATATCCGTTCCCAGATGCCTACTACCTATTTACCAATACCTCCTCATATCCTATTTCACCATCTCTAACTTGCACAATCACAACTTCTCTCCTCGAGGTGGCTGGGGCTCTAGCTGGAACCCACCAAGTGACAGTAATCCTGAGGGAATTTTTGAATGAGGGCACGGCGGTAGAATGTGTTCTTCTCAGTTTACTCCTTCCAAATCTTCGAAGACTATCCCGTTCTTCCTGTTGTGGCGGAGTCGAGTGATCCAAGGAGCTCAAGGTGCAAGAACCAGGGCAAACTTCGCGCGCCGCCACCTACTTCCTGCGAACTGACTTGAGTGGATTTGGAGTATTATGTGCAGATATGGGCTCCTTATTATCAAAAGGATGAAGAATACCTGGAAGGGGTGCAGCGACTAGCACCCAGAATGGAAACCTTTCAGAGGGGAAAATATTATGCCCAGAGTCTAGACAATTTTAATCTCTTCTCTCAAGAGTGTCTAGAGGCCACGGTGACCGAATAGTATTGATAATAGTAATAATAGTAATATTGGTTTAATTAGGAGACGCCCGAAGCATGCCACGTGAATTACCGAGACCAAGATTATAAAGGGTCTGTCAGGTACAAACACGGGTGATTTCCTGGTTTCCGTCTCTGAGTGCGGCAATTGGGGACGTGGGATTAAGCTACTAAGGCACACTCCAGGCTGGGCATATGAGATGGGTTTTTTACAGATAGGGTTGTGCATTTGTGGAATGGGCTGTCGGGGGGGGGGGGTGCTGTCAGATGCAACAGTTTACCACTTTTCAAGGAGGCCAAAGGTTCACGCTGGAAAACGGAGTTCCCAGAACTAGCGGTATGGATGAGCGGTAAGGTGGTGCTAAATTTGTTCCAATAGTGGGTATTTGACAGTGACTGGGGAGAATTTCCACGGATGTACTTTGCAGGTGGCAGGCCCCTGGTATTTCATTCAATGAGCTCATGTGTGTGAGGGCGATACTTTCCCGCAAATGCCGCCTTTCAGACAAAACATTCAACGCTCGGGGGCTAAGAGCGAAAGAAACCCGCCGACAACACTAAGATCTGGAAGCACTATGTGTCTAGGCCACTTTCATCCTGTGCAAACTGAACTGAGGATGATGGTGAGACCCATCTTCTCTCGCTAGTCTATAACGGTAAGTTGATACCCAGTTTCATGGGCTAGCCAAGCGAAATTGAGTATACCTATTGTCCCATTTTTTCCCACACTTCTTGCACGACGCCCCTACGGACTAAAACGCCTATGGCCATGCACACAGCCCAAATGCCGCAACGTGTGAGGCACGACCAAAGGGGAAGAGACTGGTGTCAATCAAAACATAGGGCAGCTGAACACTACCCTTATCACCGTCCCCAAAATAGTCACTACAAAGGAGCAGTGATCCTCGGCCTGGCGGAAGGTTCCTTCAAAACCAAAAAACAAAGGCCAGTGTATTGTACTATCTCGCTGGCACCTATCTTAACAAATTGCGTTAAGAATGTGAGGTGATAAAGTGGGCCACCGTGCCCCGACCGCGGAAGCCGACAAAAAAGAGAGGTACAAAACTATACTGCCAAAAAACTTTATGGTTTTAAAAGAGTCCCGGAGGGCCTTGGGGAAACATAAGCACCTGAAAGTCGGAGGCCGGATAATGGAAAAGAGAAAAACTATGAGGTGAGCTCCTGGGCAAGGGGTGCAGGGATCTGCCTCCCTGCTGTCACACATCACGACGCAACACTTCACCCATAACCCAACGCGCAACTTGTCCTGAACCTGTTTTGGAATCAAACCAAATCTGTAGCAAACATTGGCTCGTGTCACTTTGCAAGTGTACTCCTAGTGCGGTGAAGCGTCCTATATCTGACATCTTAGACTAGCACAAATTCACCCTGACTGAAGCCAGCATCGCTGCTACTTCTAGTCAATTTCCAAATCGTTGAACTTCTCCTTGTATTCCTCTATTTCCACATGTTATTTTATTCTTCATTATCATTATTGATTTCTGTTTTTATTTTTATTCCTTTTCTGGCCTCCTACTTTCACTGCCACACCCCAGTCGCGCCTGTAGACACTGCAGAAAGAAAGAAAGCCTTCAGCATCATCCAAGCAATCACTACCTCTGCTGTCTAGAAAGAGGACCAAGGAATATGAGCGTCAAGGTCTCACCTTTTACGAAGACTGCTTGAAGCGCTACCACGTCTCATAGTTCGGTGGGGTCTGAGGTTGCTTCCACCTCCGCCCGGATTATCTTGTTTTCGGGAAGAGGAAATAGATGGTCAGACGACTAGAAACCTGCCGCCTTGTCGTGACCACTGGAATGAACGCTATATTTTCGTCTTCCTGTTGCAGAAAGTGAGGGTATCTGAAGCTTCGGGTGAAAGAAACTGGGTGCAAACTTGGCTCAAGCCTCCATATCCTGCGACCTGATCTGATCTGATCTGAACTGAGTTGACTTGACTTTTCAAACGAAAGCACGATAACAGGTAACAGGATGTGCTGAAATCGCGCACGATGTTCGGGCGTGTACATACTTTCATCCATCGATTTTCAGCCTCTTGCGCATGACTTCAATTCCAGATATTTCTTTTTCACCATTTAAGTTAAACCGTATGAACTATCGTCTCGCATGGACCCCATATGGTCATGCTCCTTGGGAAATAACCACCCTTATAGCAAAATCGGTTCAAAACCGCTCCGAAACCGATCTGTTTTGGAGCGATTTCTGGCCGGTCTTCAAACAGTAATTGCGAATCGTTTGGAATACGTGATATGCTTTGGTATACCAAAGCAATACCAAAGAAATTATAATTTCTTTCGATAACCCAAACTTTGTATCACGATGCTCTTTAAAGAGCATCGTGGAGAGATAGAAATTTCTATCTCCTAATTTATGATTTTTCCAATAATTTTCATTATTTCCCCTCTTTATTGGGACTTAAATAGAGCGATCTTTACTGATGTTTTGAGTATATTTCGATGAAATACACCAACACATTTATATAAAACGCCAACCAAACATTCCACTTTACTTCGGTCGTCGGTTTCCTTCGTATCAACCCACAGTTCATGCGTGTAAAATGGCTACTAAACAAACCGACCGAAAACCGATCGAAAACCGATCGAAAACCGATGTTACGAACGGGATGGGTGCCACAAGGGCACCCAGTCGGCACAGAAGTGCGCATTTTAGTCCCAAAATAGTCCCGCGAGGGACTTTTTTTAGTAATTAGTTTGAGAAGAGTTTTCGTCATGCCATTAGTTTTGGACGGATCTAAAACATGAAAAATAACTTTGCTTCATTGAAAAGTACTATGATTTACCGGCCTAAACAGAGAGCATTTAGTCCCAAAAGTGTCCCTTAGGGGAACTATTTTGGGATCATTTTAGTAATGTGGTATAAGTTGGAGAATTTTGCCCATTGCTTCACGTACGTTTCATAACACAGATGTACACCTTAAATTCTTTGTAAAATGCAGCGTTTTATAGGGATGTTGTGCACTAGAAAGCATTCGGGTCGTGCCAAGAGATTTTCGAATATGTTCACAAATCATATTACTTCCCCTAATGGAAACTCATGAAAGTTCATTAACTAGTACCTCAAAATGAAACAACGTAGTAGAGCTTATCGAAGTTTCAAAAGTACATCACTTAGGCCGCTGCATTCTTGGTGTGATCAAAAATAGTCAAAAAATGTCCCCGGGACGTTTCAAACGGGACTAAATTGGGACGAATTCGGGAATAAAATGGGATTGATTTCGGACTACTTTTGGACTTATTTGGGACTGCTTTGCTGACTGAGCACCCTTGTAGCAAAAGCGCTTCAAAACCGATCGGTTTTAAGACGGTTTCCGAGTGGTTTGCGCTATTGCACCAATTGGTTTTCGAGCGGTTTCTGAGTCGTTTCTGAACACTTTCTGAAGGGTTTCCGGGGGGTTTAATCCAGTGGTATAAATCATGTGAAATGCTTTATTAAATTCTGTCGCTTTCCAAACGTACGTTGACTCTAGCTTACTCTTACCTCTAAAACTATGGATTCTTGGCAATGGTCCTTATCCTATCCATTTTAAGCGCATGAACTAGAATGACCTGTAACTTGGAATTTAAGAGTATTTTAACCAATTCAATCCAGTATATTCAAAACAGTGCTAAGTAAACAGTGTAAGTTACTCCGGCCGTCAAATTCTTCCATATCGATTCACTTTCAATCTCTGGAAATGGTTACTAAACAAAGTGGTCGGAAACCGTTCATAGACGGATTTTACGAACGGGATGTGCACTACGGGGGTGAACGATCTTAAAATCCGAGTTTTCCCGTAGTAGGTAAAATTCTCTAGCAAATTATCCCACCTAATGTTATTTGCTACTTCCGACATATAAGTGGATAAGGTACATTGTCCGCATAACCCAACGTTTGTTTTATTTGGGACCCTTGGGTCCCCAGCTGCAGTTGGGTGATACTTAAGTAGCTCACTTTAGTCAGAATCAACCTCTCTAGTTGTTTTACACATTATTCTTTATCTGCACATTTACTGCAAAGCGCGATAGCCGTTTTATTGCTGATCGTACATGCTGCGAGCATGCTGTCGCAGTATGCGCTTTTCACCCTCCAAGCGATGATGCTTTTCTCATGGATTGTGGCAAGCACTACTCCGGTGATCTTGCTGGCGTAGTGTGGAACATCGCGATGACTGACAGAAGGTCAACGCACAGTGAGATGAGCTAAAAATGCATGTAATAGAAAAACAGCAGGGTGAAGTTTAACCGACCATACAACATTGCCATGCCCTACGATGAGCGAAAACTGGGCTGTAATAGGCTGTCGCTTGGCGAAATGGGCCTACGTCGGCCAAAGCGTTTTGTTGCATTTTTGGAAAAACGTACATAAGCCTTCATGAAATCTTATGATTATTACAAACATGTCAGTAACAATCAGAAGATTTCATGAAATGCATTTCCTAGTAATATAAGTCAAGTCAAGTTAAAGTTGATAAAACGCAAACGTTCCTAGTGAATACATCATGTTTACCGTTACTCATAAAATTCTGTTTACATTTATTATGATGGAGTATTGGCTTACTTTAAATAAGAATTGTAGCGCTAGTATGATGAGAAATTATGAAACGAGAACCTTGGAAGTGAAAATGTACATACAATTACGGAAAAGACCGGGCGATGTGCTGAGCGAATCTGAGGCCCTCCGGGGCTCCCATCATCTTCAACAGAACTGTCCGTCGTAGGTCCAGCGTTTGCTCATCCGGGGCCCAGATGAGTCCCATCCGATTGTGCTGATTGAGGATAGGGTTTGCAGAATATTGGTCCGTCCCATCAAAACGTTGGGGCATTCAATTGAAAGCGCTGAGAAGCGGTACAGGTTTCAAAATGGGATATGTTTGAGCGCAACCAACACATTAAGCACAGTTACAGAGCGGATCTTCTTCCTTCTTAATTTACTAGTAACTCATTTTATCGCTTATTCTGTTTTCATGACGTTCTCCACTAATTTACCCATATTTTTAACACATGATAGGTATTGGAAAACTGGGTCGGCTATATTACGAAAAAAAATAATATTATGTGTAAATAACAAGCGATTATCCTGTGTTTCAGTCAATTAGTGCTTTTTTATGACCCGGTCAGCAAAATAGTCCAAAGATAGTTCTCAAAATAGTCCCAACTTAGTCCCGTTGAAACAACAAAGGTATATTTTTTGGACTATTTTTGGACAGACCAAGGATACAGTCACTTACGTCATTTACTTTCAAATTTCGGTTAGTTTTGCTCACTTATTTTATCTTTAGGTATTATTTATTGAACTGTCATTGGAAAAAGAATGTGATTTGTAAACGTTGTCGAAAATCAATTGGCACTATCCGGGTACTTTTCGGTGCGCAATATCCTCATAGAATACAGTGTTTTACAAAGAAGCCAAAGTGTACCTCCGTGTTGTGAACCATGCCTAAAGTAATGCACAAACTTCTCCAGCTAGTTTCACACTAGTAAAATCTTCCTAAAACTGTCCTCCAGTCGATTGATTTTGGAAAAATATTCTCTCCTTTTGTGTTGATCTGACTGATAAACTTTAGTTTTTTCACAAAAGTAAAAATATTTTTCCATCTTTCATGCCTTTTTGACTCTGCTGACGTGACAAAAAACTCATTTTAATCTGCATACCAAAAATGGCCCATTACGGGAATTTTTCGGACTAAAAGTCCACCCTCATGTTGAATAGGGATGTTTGCCGACCTTCCTCAGTGTTTAATCGGGATCAGTAAGGTAAAAACGTAAGTTTTAGTGGATTATATATCATTAGAGTTTAAATGATATCAATAATATTTATGTTGATTTTGGTGAGGCAAAATGGTACAGTGCGAAATTGCTGGGAATTGACATTATGCTAAACATTCCTAATATTAACGTGAGATATGGTACCCAATTACGACAATGGGTTATAACTCCACTCCAGCTTTGTTGAAAATGTAAAAACATATATAAAATTATAATAGCCGGTATGTTTGAGAAATTTTACCGGAAATACGGTTACCAGAGAAAAAAGTTTGAAATAGCAAAATAATATCGTGCTACGAACAGCATCTAGTGTTTGTACGATAATGAATTTGATCTACTTACTCTTGACTTCCCCGGTGAATTTATGATCATGAACTGCTTTCCCTTGTGGGCTTACTAGCCAACGACAGGTCATTGCTATTTACTCGCCAATGCATGCGATCAACGTGCTTTATACAGTTTCAGCTAAATCTATGCAAGGGTACCTTTTGAGCGTTGCAACCCGAAGTTCATTCATCAAAATATAAAGTTTTGCCGTGCACGCACAAGCTTCTGGCAATAAGAGATTAGTGTTTGATTTGAGGAAACCATCCGACGCCTCAGCCTGTCGCAGTTTGGCTAGAACAACGGATGCATGAGTAGCTTCCAGTGCAATGATGAGCCCCTCAAGTACACGTTCTGTTAGTCAATCTGACGCGTTGCTCTTGTGAACCAACTGTAGTTTCAACAAGAAAAAATGCAAATAATACTTACCAATGATTGACCGAAGTTGTCGTTCAGCCAGATCCAGGAGGAATTTCATGAATACCGGAATACCAACGTTGACACTGTTTGGTCGAGATTTTCTTTGTTAAGCAACGGCCCATTTGAATAATGTGACTTCATGACTTATAACCTCGCAGAAATTTGGTCACCTTCCAGTTGTATTGAATGATCAGTTGCCGCGCTAGTAGCAGCGACTTATTGGGTCAAATCAGACTTATCAAACACTGCATTTGATTCAATCAAATGGTATACTTACTTTGCAATGTCCACCACTCTATGCACCATTGGAGGAAAGGTGTGGTGTACTTCCAAGTAGATGTTGTATCACAAGTGTTGCCGTTGTGTTTGCTCGTTTTTCCAGGCCGTCAGTCGATGATAAGCGCGTCCGTGCTCTCATTTAATGGTAAGTGAATACGGTTTGTGAAGCAAAACAAACCATCTTAGAGAACTACGTACATGTACACGCCGTCGTCCGGCTGAACATTCGTGCGCGGATGTGGGGCACGACTCATGGTTATTGGGTTGCAGGGAAAGCCTGACATATGCAGAACAGAACCCACAACATGTCACGCCTTTTCTCACGCTCAAATGAGACACGACAAGCACACCGGACAGCGACTGCAGTAATGCATTCATGTCAAAGAATAGCGATACTTTTCTTCCTAGTTGCATTTGTCCCGTTGCTTACTTAAAATATCACATCTGATGGAAAAACTAACCTGAAGTTGCGATAGCCACAGACATAGAAACAGCTGGTGTCATATCAGTTCTTGGTACGTTGCCAGGAACATCTCCTACCACTACCTCCTGTGGTTGTGGCAACGGACCGACCAGTGGACTGGAGGTGAAAACTGTACCGACTACACATGTAATGTAAAGTTTGATGACCTAACGTCATCAACATACCATTGGCTCTTGTTAGATTGCACGAAAAGCAATGCTCCCACTAAGTGGCCTCGCCACGAACTGGGAAGTTTTCGACACAGAGAGTTTAATTTACCTTCTAACATCTCTGTCACTTGATTTCTTTGACCAGTGAAGTTCACGTTCTAATTGGAAGATTACGAGCAGTTCATAATAGGAAGTAACAAGAATCATAAATGTCTAACACTCATCACAGCAATATTTAGAGTGTCTAAAATGTTATCATATTTGGGCTCTAAATTACGATAAAGGCGTGTACATATGTAACTAATAGTTATACATCAAAAGAGAAAATAAACGTTAGAAAACACTTGCCACTATTGAAACATATATATATATATATATATATATATATATATATATATATATATATATAATGCAAACTCACCGCACAAAGACTGGCGTTTATCAGTGATCAGTACAAAACGAAGCAAACCAATATGATAGTGCCTGGATACAGGGGTAAGGAATAAACAAATGGGCTCAAGTAGTACATAACTTTGCCTGCATGATTTAACGAAACATATTTAAATATAGTGCCTATCGAATTTCTTGGAGATCTATACCATTTATTCTGAAATATATTGTCTGGGTATGCCAACTCAAAGTTCTGTTGCGAAGTACCCAAAAGCTTTGCGAACTGTGCAACTTGAGATACCGTACGCATATACCTTCCCTACTGGCTCCAGACGAGTAAGAAAATGGAAAACATCTGAAATTTCCAGTATAGAAAATCGGATGAATCTTGGATTGATTGTCTCTAGGAAGTCGGAAATTCAACTGAACTTTATACACCAATCAGCCTGTAGGTTCAGTGGTAGTAAAGTTATTGACGTATTCTCCACCCCTCTAACCAGTGGGGTGCTAGGTACGTCAAAGCTTTTTGCCTCGTTCGCTCTTGGGTATTCCTGCCGCCCCTTCCTTGATAAACAACCAATATCTTAGTTCGTTACGGATTGAATGCGGCCCAGCCAGCCAACCTTAATAGTCATAATTCCGCCCAGTGTTGAACCAGTTAGTTCGTTATTTTGTGTTTTGTTCCGTATATATCAAGCAAATACCAAGAATTCCCTTCTGTATCCGTTTCAAAAGAAACAGTCACAACGAAAAGCAGAAAACTTAATCAACGCAGTAAATATAGAAAGATTCAACTGTTTTCATCCAGTTCCCTCATAAAATTCTTGCATTGCATTGTATTGTATTGAAGACTTCAGGAAATTAACAAACTCACATTTCAGTAAAACTGAGGGAAACTGAACATTGACACTTTGAAATAAGCACAAAAATAAGTACTGTAGAAATAAAACTGGTTCAGTCACCGAGGTTCGTGAGAAGTTCCTCTGCGACTTTCGTCTTCTCAACCAAAACACGTGCTAAGCAAGGGGCTGTAGAATTTTTGGCGCGGTTCCGTCAGCTGAACCGAAGTTGCCCTCCAAGTCGAGGACAACCGTGATTTTCGGTCGACGATGTGAGTGATGCGTCGGAAGTGATTGGCGAAGAGTAAAACCTTGTGGACGCACCCTAGACCTGTTCCGAATCCGGCCTGTACGCGGGCGTTCCTCTTGCGAACCAATGTGAGACGGCGGGGATAAATCGAGGCTCATGCCTTTTCGACTTTCGGAGTTGAGCTGGTCCCGCAGTGGCTACTACGGTCATTGCGTATTACCTTCTTGAAGATGGATACGGTCAATGAGCTTCTCCATAGTAACGGAATACGTTCCTCTTTCCAAACGTTACGGGTCAGGGTTGTAAGTAATTTTGTCAACGTCACCACCCCGTTTGAAAAGAACTGGAGGAAGTTCTTCGGGACCGGCAGCTTTCCCTCGACTTAGTAACTGAGTGCTTGCTTCTACTTCCACTTCCGATGGCGGCTCAAGTGATACTCCCCAAGGAATCGCAATTGTTGATACAGGAGTAACTAAATTAGCGAGCGGCCAGCCAGACAGCTCCTTAGAGTATTCAGCCCAACGGTTGAGTCTTTGCTCTTTGGCATGATCAGGGTGTTCGTTTCTATCACATATCGTTTCACTGACTTGGGTGCGCCGTCCACTGGTGTCACGAGTAAGTATGAGCAATCGTTGAATGTTACCTGAAGTAGCTGCTACTCCCATTTCTTCAGCCACATTGACCCACCAATTTTCGTGATCATTCTTAGGATGTTTCGTAATTTGCTTTTGTAGATTTCTCCGCATCTTATCCATCTCCTTACAGTCCGAGAGCTGACGCTTTTGCTCCATTATACTCAGCGACTCTTGCGAGATCCACTACCTTTGATGGACGTCGGATCTAGGACCAGAAGCGAAACCTGCTGCCACCTGAATCACCTGCCGGATATGGGCCTAATGATCACCTACATTACTGTTCGTCGTCAATCCAATTGCATGTGCTAATTTGTGTTCATAACCGGTGTGAACTTCAGGATCAGACAAACGCCGTACGGCCAACCGGGTTTGCAGTTTGCTCCGATGGCTATGGAGCTGGAGTGATTATAGGATTAAAACTACTGAGTGGTCCTATTCTACGTAGGTGGACCAGTGGGATCTACGGTTGCTTCGCCGCCGGTAGTTTACTGCGATACGGTCGATCTGGCTCAGAATACCTATAGAGTTAGAGCACCATGTTGCTGTGTGACGCAAGCTGTGTCGGAAATTTGTAATAAACAGGAATAATCGATTATCTGCACAAAACTGGAGAACCCTATCCCCATTATCTGTACGCTCAATGAGTAAGACACAAAGTTCACCTAAACAAGGTTCTGACGAGCTAAGTTTGCCAACTTGAGCATTAAAATCACCTGCTGACATTACAGTGTCAGAGCCTTTGCTTGTGTTAACAAAACTGCTCAGTCCAGCATGGAACTCATGCTTCTGCGTGTCAGAGCTGCAGTCTATTGGGGCGCATGCGGAGATCACAAACAAGCTGCGGTTAACGCAATCCTTTCGAATGCCAACTGACCCAACAGCACATAAATGACTTTTACCGGTATCCAATCTATAAAGGCAGCCTCATCCTTGTCAGTCAAGACTAACCATACATCACGTTGACCCACAGCCCTAGTTGCTTCGTCTCCTGAAGTGTACAGGAAATACGTCGATGAGATCCCAGGAGCAGTTAGCTGAATCACACTGCTCTAACCCTGGATAAGCGTTCCATTTACGCATCAGACATCAGTCGCTAGAGAGTCTATTGTGAGGGCTAGGTACGCCTGCTGACGGGCCTGCATGAGAGTACGCACTTTAAAGGAGCCGAGATTCAGTGGCTAATGAGGCTTGAGAAGATGTGAGTTGTAAGATGGACGATTATTTACGACACTATCTGACAACGAACCGTTACGGGTATTGGGCGTGTTATCAGTGAAAGCATCATGGGTGGACAGAGGAGACAAAGAGAGGTGACTGAGGACAGAAGACAAAGGTTGAATAAGAGAGGGAACTCTGAGCAGTAGCCTACTAATCACTACCCACCACACTCGTTACAATGAACAGTGCGGTTCTGATTATCCTGCGCGATGGCCGATGCAGCATGGAATTCTTTGTGTTCGTGCAGTTCATGGGAGATGTTGGACGGGTACTGCTAGGGTCTCCAGCCGCAAAGCAAGAGAATGAATAAGGCCCTCAACCAAAACTAACAAGAACTTGTCCATGAGGCAGCGGGGCGGCTTAGTGGAATTCTATTTGCTTGGATCGGTTATCCTTCCACTGATTTTACCGACTGAGATGCCAGCTCAAGTCGAACCTCAATCTGGAGGACAAGGAGACTGGACTTCGTCGGGCCTCTACCCATTGACCTGTCCGGCATGATTTTATTTCCGACTTAAGGAGGCTATCTTGTATAGCTCTTTGGGTCGTAGAGGCAAGAAACCATCACACTACGTCAAGGTGCAGTCTCGCTGTCATATACTTATCTCTATCCTGGCGTTTGATCCACTATTTTACAATTTTCTTTTAAAGGAAGACCATAGGTTATGTAACGATATAGGCCCGTATGGTACGCCGGCCTGCATAATGAAAGTGTACAAAGTACTTTTACTGACAAATATGTTGTTCATTATCATGAGGAATCACAGTGAAAGTCATAGAGCTACAGTTCTCGAATTTGTTGAATAAATGTACTAATGTTTGTGGGTTATATATTACACATGTTTCTGTCCTAATTTGCCTAAACTTCCCTACGGTACTATGGACAGTGCGCTTCTTGGAAAGACAATGACACTCGAGTGTCACCTAGTTGGGGGATGCAAGAGAAGCTAGGCACAATATGACAAATTACTGACAAAAGATCCGGAGCTAACCAAAAAGTGAACAGTTAGTGTACAGGAGTTGGGCTGAGTGAACGAAGTTCGGTGATGACCAAACTGCACCGTCCAGTTTTCCACACACACACACACACGCAATATATATATATTATATATATATATATTATATATATATATATATATATATATATATATATATATATATATATATTACACTGGCTTGAGAACAGGGATGGTGCAAAAGCAACAACAACGGAGAAAAATTACAAAGTCGGGGGGCGGGGGATTAAGAGTCACCGTAAAGATTACAACAAGTGAAAACGAGTTTTTCAAAATGTTTTCCCCGTACACGTTTTGTAGATCTTTCTGTCTATTTTTCAATTGTTTATGGGGGACGAGAAGCCAACAGATAGGCCATGTAGCATTCGCTCCACTGGAATCGGTTCTGAGCCATATCTCTTAGCGTCTGTAACCAAAGACAGTTCTCATCTCTTGGACCCCAACCAGGAAGGCTGGAAGCACCAACCGAAGACAAAACCAAAGCTCACTTCTTCATGCTCCTTCGCCAAGCTATATCCTGACCACCATGCTGTTCCTTCCAGGCTTGCCCAGTACGTCCAAAAAGAGCACGAAAAAGTAAACGATGGACAGGCACACGCTGTTTAGAGCGGTTATGCCTGTCAGGGAGCGACTATCAGCACCGAACGCGACGACGAACCTGGTCACTGCTCACCTGATGTTCCCACCAGACGCGAGCAATACTTCGGAGGCACCGGTGTTCGAATACAGAAAGCCACCGAGCATTCCACACCAGTGTTAGAAAGCAGGTAAAGTGGTCCGGAGCCTATGGCATGGGGCTCGTACACATGTAATACGATTGCCCTACCTCAGTAAGTGTAACTGACCGCTGGCAGACCAAACGTTGGTTGGGATGGTCCACATAAGACAGTTTAAAGTCAGTTAGAATAACCAGCCTAAGTACGCTTTGCGCCCCAAGGCTTGGCAGTTAGGGCTACTCAAACAGCACAAAGTGTCCACTAAATGACCGTCAGATAAGCAAAACCTGACTACAGAATAGCAAATAACTAAACATAATGGAACACATCTTGATCCCTCAATGTTCAGCTGATGAAACTAAATGAGGCAAGCCGCTTTGAGCTCTTAGTTGCCACAGCCGAACAGCACAGCTGACCACTGACTAACCGAAAACTGATCGGGCCGGTAGATTTCTGTCCACTACAGGTTAGATTGCACGCCCAGATGATTCAAGTCCTCTGATATGCGTCATAATGCTTATGCGCTAACGGCGCTGACCGAAAATTTAGCACAACCAGCTAAAAGTAGCTAATCAGTATTTGGTCATGAAATTAACACTGCGCTACTTAGACCTATAATTGATCTCTTACGAGAACTTGTAGACTGCAAGGTAACACAGATCAGGCAATACTTAGCGTTGTATCTCCTATCACTGCTCCGGAAAAACCACTAGCTGGGATAAAGAAAGATTTATAAAAGAAATATAAGACTCAGTAATTAATCTGAGAAATATGATACAATAAAAGACTAACTTATAACTAGGGAGGCAAACTGCGAGCATTCAGCAACTCGGCATGAATGGCATATTTGCCTACGGAGTTAAAATGCGGCCGAAATAGCTCAGTTAAGGAGGAAGAGTAAAATAGGCTTGTACCGTTCTGCTCCGTTTCAGTAGCTCTGGTAAGAAGACGTTTTTGTTCCCTAACCATCTTGCTTTATTAGTGGTGATCCTAACCAAATCCCTGCATAAAACTTATCGGTCCATTGAAGTTCCTAAACAGCTCCACTAACTTGTGTGTCTGGTCACTGTATTGGTTGGTGCGGATCCGGTCGGTTGAGACAATATTGACCGCTGACTGGTCCATTATTCTGATTGACTGACCGTACTCTTGCCTGCGAGTCTGGACAGCCAATGACGCGCTGTCTGCCGCTGGACGAGGCTACCCATTCGTTATGTGACAGCTCATACCCTTCTTTGATAAGAACGGGTGCTCCTGTTTGATCCGGTTTCAGGAGGACTTTTGCCATTCTCCATTGAATTGCCATTTCGATTGTGCGTTTGCCTTCTGCTTCCTCGATTAATTATCTTATCCATCTGAAGCTCCCTCGGCCAGTTTCTCCAAAACCTAATGGCTCTTCGTCCTTTGCGCTGGTGAAATAGTTCTGGAACATCTTCCACCCATCTTTCTTCTAGGACGAATAGGTCCTTTGCTCTGTTCGTTCTTAAAAGCACGGTGTGTTTCGCGGATGATTTCATCGCTTTGTATTGCTTACTTTTTATTTTTATGTGGCTAGCTTCTGCAAGAGGATGAGCCGGCTTCATGGAAGTCCCGAATGGCACCTGTCTATGAGCGGTGTGTGTGGAGGAACTGTCGATGAAGAGTCTTGGGAATTGGGAGTGGAGTGGTGTCCCCAAAGTAGCTCGGCTTTTTATTCGAGTAAGCAACTTTAGCCCGTGCACTACGAAGTGCTACTTGTTGGACAACAGGAGGTTTGTGTGTTGGGACGCCGATAACCAAACGAGCGATGCATATGCCTTTTGGATGGTGGTCTACCAGTCGAGGATGCTCAGCACGTCTCATTGAATCTCACTCCACTCAGGATAGCTGAGTGGGAGGCAAGAGGAATGTGCCTTGTTTAGAGGCGAGCCTTATTCGCGCACAGCACGTTGTTATCTACGGGATTCTGTGGTTTTTATATAGCCCTCTACCAAGCGAAAAACCCTCCACGCCCTTCAACAGGGCCGCCTTGCTTTTGTCTCGCAACTCACCTTCGGCCTGTCCTATATGGATAACCCTGAAGGGGCACTTTGCGCTCCAGTCGGCATAGTTCGCAGAACTCTTGGAGCTCTCGGAGCAGGCAGACCCAACCACCACGGTAAAGTAGTAACATCGATCAGGTATTTCTCTAGGATATAACTGTTCGGTGCCTCCTCAACAAGCTCCGAATTCTCTGTATCTGTGTCGTTCACTTTATTTCCCGCAGGTCCATCTACCAAATCAAACTCTGAATGCACGCTATCATGACCCTCAGCGACCACGGTGTTCGTTTTATTAGATTAACCCAAATAGTATTCTTCCATTTTCTGCACGGTCTTTTTGTTCTTCATTCATATCAAAGAAGAGATTCATCAAAACGCGCCTGGCTTCACCTCCTTATCAGAGTCGACGATCTGGTAATCTTTCGATTCCGATTATAGTTGCCTGAGGACGGCAAAATCTCGAAATTTATGCCTTCACAAAACTCATTCCACTACCAAACGATCTTCATTGGTCATAGCAGTGGCAGAAGCGATACAATGCATGTTCTTGACATATTCATTGCCAAAAATCCTCAGGATTCTTCAGATCCCTCTAACATCGTGTTCAGTTTCTCAAACTTCTTTAATTGGTTGTGAAAAATATTTGCACCGTTTAGTGAAAACAGGATTAATTGCAGTCATTATTCAAATCACTTTACTTCAGCGTCCAGGACATGAAGAGCAAGTGAAATGATCTCATACGAACCAAAACTTCAGAAATTGAAGAATACTGGATCAGATGCTCTTGCGATCAAAAACATTACCGATATTCAAACGAAATTTAGTGTCATTGGGATCATTATTAACAAGCTTCCGATCAGACGTTTTATTAAAATGATTGAATCACGAAGACAAGTGCACGCAGTTCTGACGTTTACGGTCAGAGATAGCCAATTTGACTGGATAAACTGTAGTTATTGGGGAAGTCTGGCAAATGTCAGTTCCGTTGCTTCTAATTATTTTATAGGTAAGAATTGCAGCAGTTTACTTAACTGAAAATTAGGTGACTGTGTCATGCTGTCGGGAGTAAGAGCCAGACAAAAGGTCAAAGGAACCTATGAAGATATTTGCATGGTGGATTCACCAATTGGATTTCACTTAACTATGAACGATTCAAGCGGAAGTATAGTTCACTTGGATTTTCCTGACAAGACATATACTGCTGGTTTGAAGGTATGTACGTTTACACAATGAATGTCAATGCAAATAAGAGTTCGCATTATTCCTAGGTTATTTTGAACAATTCGAAAACGGTGTCGGTCTTCAGGTGTTGCAATCAATGATAAACCGATGGTGTGTAGTAAGAAGCAGCATCATAATTGAGATAAAACAAAAGTTCTATCATTTAGCGTAAAAATTCCGATTTTTTGGAAGAGCAGTAATGCACTTGCATTTCTGTGGAAACACTAATTTTGTGGTGAACAACTTTCATGATTGAAAATTTCCATCGAAATCAACCCAGTAGTTCAGCTACTTGATTTCAATAGAATCTTCACGGCTTAATTCGGACCGTGATGAAACAAAATAATGTTGATATCACACAGTTCACATTGTAAGTGCATAGTTTGAATAGTTCCATTGTCACGTTAGAACAACAGCATTGGAAGGCGAACAATTGTTTTCTGTCAACCACAGTGTTGCTCTTACAGATTATATAGGTGACACTTGTGCATTTGTTAACCGTTGGCTTGGTAGAATTTTTTTGTTACAATTGCTGTCATGGAGGACGACATCTGAACAAACTTAAATCGGTGATTCGGACCAACCCGGGCGGGACCTGGGTGGCCTAGTGGTAACACACGCGTTCGAGGTGATAGGGCCCGGGTTCAAACCCTGGTTGAGCCGTGTGATATGTCCCACTGATGAGCTCTAACAAGAGCGAAACTTGAGTCTGGTGCCTCCGAGGGCGGGGTTGGTCGGATGACCTGAGGTTTGTGCGTATAAGACAGAGTCCGGAGGACGGCCAGTCTAACAGACAGTGGGTGGGGTTGGATTATTCAGTTAGTTTTGATAATGAGTATTCAACTGAAATCGGGTTTGAAGAAGTCATCTCTTTCTCCAAATATTCCTTCTTTGGCTAGGGTAATTGAAGCGTCTGGACTGGTCGCTGTTGTGACCACAGATCGGGGCTTATAAACGAATGTCAATCGCCTCAGCGACGGATGGATTACGAAGTTGGACTGCCTTTGGTCCGTTGAAGGAGGGTGATACACAACACTGACTGGGTCATTGGGTTTGACCTTATGATTGCTATCGACAAAATGACTTAGGGTAGGGCTTTTGGTTAGGCCTGCATTGTTGTGGCTCAGCCACTGTTCAGCGCATTAAGACGGACGCCTGGCTGAGTGATCTATGTAAAATGCGTCACCTGCACATTTGAACGAATAGATAATGATGTATAGGGTATGCTCAGACAAATTTTCTCACACTTGCATGCGGATCATCAGCGCGGTAGAGAACATATACTTGAGTGTTGCAGCCGACAGTATTTAGTTCGAAACCGCTATGAGTGATCTTTTTAGTCGTTCTGGCCCGTTCGAATACCTTTCTAGGTAATTTCCTTCTCTGGGAAGTGTGCAAAGAGAGTTGAGTCCATGTTATTCAAAATGATTCCTCTGGGTATCCACTCTCTTGCACAACTTATTTCACGAGTTTCAATTCCTCATTCAGGGTATCCTGCGAGCACATACTACTCGTCCTGAATTCTGGATATCAGACCTAACATAATGGCACAAAGATGTGGAAAGCTTTTTAATGGCCATTCTATGTTTGCTTTCTGTAGGCTAGTTCTGTTTTCTTATCTGATGACCACATCAAGGAAAACTAGTTTGTTCTCGACTTCTTTTCCTTCGTCAACTCATGTGGGAGGGTGGGGGGGGGGGGGGAAGTTCACCTCCTCTAGAACAATCGATACGTTACGATCTTTGTTCAATAAACAGAGAATGTCATCAAAATACTAGTTACAATCATCCAAGCTTTCCATTGTCTTCTTAAGTTTCCCCTTTTTCAACTTCTTCGTGAAAATGTCCACTGGCAAGGGCCTAGTGGGGGACCCATGGCACTGCAATCTCGTGGTCGGTGGAAACAGCTACAGCGCAGAAACTGAACACCAAGCGTGCATCGTAGGAATTGTTCCTTCAAATTTTCTGCTGGAACGTCTGTTTTTGTGTTAAATGCTCTCATGTATTCACATAAAAAGCTCGTGTTTCCTGTTAAAGTCATTTGTAAATAACGAAACCCCATGAAGCAATATCAAGTTTTTTGCATTGGTTCACTTTTTGTATGTTGGACACAAACTGGAAATTTTCTCGCACACTCTGTTTCATAAGTCTTAAGCTCAAAGATACTAAACTTTTCATCAGTCATGTTGTTGTGGCTGCTTAGTATAGAGAATTCATGATCGCCAGAATAGGTCGGATTAGAATATCATCTGCAGACGTGAAATGGTCGATCAGTTTGGTTTAGGTTTTTGTATGAAGCCTTATTCAAATAGACTTAGTCTGTCACCCTTCTCAGGTATTCTGACCGAAGAACCCTACTGCTACTCACTATGAAAATGATCTTCAACCCAGTCAGCGGTTAATCAGATGCACCGTAACCGCCTATACGGTCTGTAAAGTTAACGTTAGGAACTATCGAGAGAAATTGTTCGCTCTCCAGTTTTGTTGATGAAATAGGTATATATCAAGAATTTGGCCAATGCCTTACATGTACGATTCAGTGCAGATCGTAAAATAACTCTTAAGAAACGTGACCTCACTGAGCCGTTTTGGTGAGCTCAAGCCATGTTCACATCAAGCTGTCGCCGATAAATAAATCAAAACCAAACAAAACCTCGAAGATGTACGCTAGATCTCTTTTGACATTTCTAATCAGTTTCTAAAAATTTCTCCCCTGTGGTTGATAGTTTTGGATTGAGCATGCCCACTTTCGCGAATTAGGCGATGTGATTTTGGGACAATGAAAACTGATCATCTCATCTAATTCGTTCTGCTTGCCATAAATTAATCCTAAAATTCTAACCTATGATGATGCGCAATTTAGAATCGTTCATTTTCATCAACCTGATTAGGGTTCTTGCAGATAGTTGCGTTTGCGGTGGTCAACTTCACTTGTCTTGTTCCCTACCTGATCCCCTTTCTAGATTATTTGCCTTTAAAAAGAGCAGTCTGGTTTGAATTGATAAATATTCATCAGCTATTTGTAATAATTTAGAAAAATCCAAAAGGTTTTCGATTCACATTTCTGGTTAACTCAATTGCAAGTTGCTTGAACTATTCACATTATTCATTGAGATCAATGCGAGAGAAATAATCGTGTTGTTTTTGTCAAACTTTTTAGCGGTACCAAGTCCTGTAATTTACAAACATATTACTTGGCCTAGTCGGAATTATTCAGTCCTTGTCACACACAATAGCTATTTTCTCCAATGAATAAATAAAGATAATGGGCAGAATAGGCCTAAGTTTAAACATGATTTTATGAATTAAGGTAATTGTCTTTAAAATAAAAGGTCGACGGTCAGATTACTAGCATAGCTAAAATATATCCAGAATCTGTATACAATAAACAAGTCAGAGTTCGTAACCCTCGTGATATATAAGAATAGCTTGTTAACAATTTACCCGAGTGTATATAATCTGCTTCCACTATTAGTGGATTCAAGCCATCTTCAGGAGCATTTTATTGAAACAAATGATATTGTTTTATACAGCAATGAATGAAATATTGATTGACAGAAGATGCATTCATAATATTGTGGATAAAAACCCGTTCGAAGCTCGAAACTGAATTCCACCTTTTTGTTATCCAGTCAGCTTTGATCAAACCAAGCCAACAGCACACACCACTACAAGAAATTGTTCAGAGAACCTTTTCAAAGAATGAAGTAACTGCGCTTCGGAACAACGCATCCTCGTACAATTTCTTCGCAGCTGTCGCAGAAATCAGAGCACCAAAGTCCCTGATGGTTAGCCGGAGAATCAAAATAACTGATGTTTCATCAAAATGTGATGTTGCAACGGTGACAGTGTTACACGGGCTTAACCAAATGGAAGATAAAGAGGTTATAAGAAAATGTGAACTGTTTGTTTTCGATGAAACCTGTAACAGGTTCCCCGTGATATTATGGAACGAAGATTGGATTCAATTAGCGACCACTACTTTTATTCCTTATGTAAGTAATTGCGCGCAATTTTCGATCAGTTACCAGTACCACGGAGGTTATGTGTGGTGTCACGTTTGATCAGTGCTCAACAAAAATATTTGCTTATATCTAATCTCATCCTGGATGTTTATTCTGCGCAGCTAAAATGCTTATTTTTTCAGGGAAACTCATAGAAACTTCTAACTGGTTATAGAAGCAGAATCATTTTCACATCATGGGCTTAGATGATTTCATGAGGGAGGTGAAAATAACTGCTTTGTTGAAAACTTTAGTTGGTTAAACAATAACGTTTGGAAATTACCGCATTTTACCTTTCGAGGACACTCTCTTCCTCTCTTCCTTTTTCCCTTCCACCACCTATGTATGTATATGTGTTGACAGTAATTAGTATGTAAACGTGTGGACAAAATTTCCCTGGAAGCGCACGACCGGTTTCGCGGTTATTGCGGCTCATCAGATATGCGTACCCGGTGCTTCTCTGCCCACTCATCTTCACACGACATACTACTTACTCTCAATATGAGCGCCTGCACATGCAGTCTCGTTGTTCGTTGGGTTAGCAGACATGAATAACTAACAGAAACCACGGTTGTGTTTCATTTGTGGACTCTTCAATGAAGAGCATCAATTCACACTGCAGACGATTCGAACCAGATTCTGCTGAATATATATATATATATATATATATATATATATATATATATATATATATATATATATATATATATATATATACATAATCAACTTGAAAGCAACTAAGGTGTCAATGCAATATCAGCAATAACGGAAGTGGAGGTAAAAGTATAAGCAATTTTAGGAAGCAATAGCAAAAGGACATTGTAAACTACTTTTTTGTAATTTGTGTTCTGATGACATTCTCGCTTGTCCTACTCATGAGCAGAATGCACATGTATCATCGACCTTGAGCATAAATGGCCTAATTTCTCCGTTTATAATGCACTGACACAGTTCATACCTATGTTTGATGATGTATATTGCATGAGAATTCTACTTTTAACTTCCTAACTCTGGTGTCCTATGGCTGTACACTTTCACCGTTAGAATAATTTGCTGAACGTTTCATCCATGTACAAACACAGCCCACCGGAGGCTAGCTCTCCCGACCGCAGCCCAGCTGCCAGAGTACTACAGCCTTAGGCTGCAGAGGACATCTGTGGCACAACTTAACCTATTGCCAGGTTCATTCGTTCACGTGGGCGCATGTTTCTTCTGTCGTTTTCTAACAGTTACTACTTGTACTTTGACATTGGTAACTCTTTTGTATATTCTAACCATAGTTTATTTCTTATTCTATCAATGAAGATATCGTTTCAAGTTAGCTGGAAAGCTTCTTGGTTTACTATTTGTATCGTGACCGTGCTGCGCTATAGTTTCGTTTGACTCCTTGCTGAGTGGTCCTTTCATGGCTGCACTGTCCCGATTTGTCGAATAACTTTCTGTACTGTTATTCTTGGTTGCCCATCTGATTATCAGTCATTTGCCTACATATACTTATATGTATTGTATTATATAGAACCACGAAATTACGATAAACAAGGTTATTCAATTGGAACTCGTTTTGCTGCCCGTAGCCGTGCACAACGCATCTCGTGCGTAAAGCTAGTGAGACTAAATTTCTGTTAGATTGACAGTCCAAGTAATCGGGATAGTTGCTACAGACATGATGATGCAATTTTTTGCTTTTTACCGCTCTCAGGTGAAGGAAGTGGGTGAAATGTTTAGAAACTACTTTCGGTTTTCTTTCGTTTGACTTTTCTCAAGGTGGGTTTTCTCCCTGGCACAACTCATGAGGAAAATATTGTTCATCTTCAAGGTAAATGGATTGTAGTAAATGTCCAGCCAGGGCAGTGAACGCGTAATACACGTGTCAGAATTAAAATCTGAAACGGGTCTTGAAGAACATGATTTTTCATTCGTCATGTCCATGGTGTTACCGACCCACAGCGCTTAGTGCTACGAGGTCTTTTATTTACGAAAAAGAAATTACCTACTATCAGTAGTTTAAGCCAGAACACAAATACTTCAGCGAACCCGCAGCTCAAACGACTGTCACGTGCAAATCTAGCTCTTCCCAGCCAAACAGTAAAGTTGGATGTAGCGCGGAAAATGGTTAAGCGGCGCCGTCAGTGGTTTATTTAAACTAATAAAACTAGTCTTGTTTTTTTCTGCTCTGCATCTCGTAGTTCGATTATGGTGGGAGATAACAACCAAAATTAGAGCGCTTAAATGTAAAAAATCCTTTCTTGTGACATCAGAAATAAAACTGTTGTGCGATTATTGTTGTTGACAAGCGAGTCGAGTGCAACTTCCTCTGTATTTCTAACCAGAGTGTGTTTTTCGACTTGCACTTGGGTCACCTTTTGAGACAGCACAAATAATGGGTTCGTTAACAAAGATCGATAGACATTACTATTAAGAGTTTGAAAAATTCATTCCTTAAAAATTAACTATCATGCAAATGTGTTGTTGTTGTATGATTTCATAGAATAAACAACAAGTTGCAGTGTTGAAGCTCAAGTGCCCAGAATTCACTACAGCTTCGAAATTGGATGGTTGTAATTTGGAATCACTTGTGTTGATGATCGATTTGTGGAACATTTTTGAACTTACTGTTACTTTCTGTTTAGGTTACCATTCTTTCATTTGTGGACTGTCCAGTGAAGTTCGACCAGTATCAGAGAGGAGTGGTTGCTTCGCCAAACGCACGCACTGTGATGATCGTTGCTCCTGAGTGTGAAGAGACCAATCAGCTTAGTCATTACATAAGACATTCCTGCAATCGGCCCTCTGGAAGCACGCAGTTACCGTGTGAGATACAAAACAGTGCAGAGTACCTATTCACGCAACCTATGCCAACTTCGTACAGAAAACTACCTACAGAGGTACAATACCATGATTTCTTTCGATTTTCTATCGGGGATGTATCTAAAGACATATTGAATATAGCCTATTCAGGATAAAACTGCTAAGTTTTTTAAGAAAGCAGCATTCAAACACCGAAAATAAAACTTATTATTACTTTAGGAAAGCTTGTCAAGTAAGGTTTAGCTGAAATGAAGTGGTCTGAGTTGAATAATTTGGAACTGATACTAAAGTAGGCTTATCCACAGGACTGTCTTGTTTCTTGAGACACTTGCACGTCTCCATACTTTTAGTGTATCCGTCGCGTTCCACGTACAATCTATCCTGAATGTTAAAATCACCGTTTCGCCCGATTTATAAGATCAGTATGATTTACCAGATACTATAAGATGAATGGGTGCGGCTTTCTTCGAAGACTGATCCGTCATTTATCTCTCTATATGCTTGTAGTAATGTGATAATTCGAATTCAAGTGGGTTAAGTTTGGCTCAGTCAATAAGCATGTGACTGAGTGGTCTGGTTGTATGGCTTAAGTCAGAAATGTTTCCAAACTGTAGAGCAACAAGTCTCAATATAATAATTGATTAGGCATGACAAATAAAAATACAATGGAAATTGAATGGATTACAAGAAATCAAAAATCACATGCAGTAACATCAGTGCATATGGCCTAGTTAGAGTGGTTGAAGGTTTGTACCTGTAGTCGTTGTTCATTACAGTGGGGAAGTCGCTTAAGGGTGATTAAATTGTTTCTCTCATACTTAAGCAAATTTACCTCAAGTATTGACAAAATTTAATATACACACGAACAACATGAATAATAAATGTCCAACTTGGAGGATGCAGGTCGACGATTATTATTCATATTTAGTAGTAACATACATATTGACCTCAGAAGCGTTTTGAACGCGTGTCAGTTTAAATTTAACTGAATTCACTGTGGAACGGTATCTCACAGCTGGAAAATATAACAAACTTTCTTCTATTTGGTCTGCACACTACCGTGTTAATTTACGTCAAAATATAAGATTGTCTTATGTGATTCTTCTGTCCCAGTGCCGAGTAAGAGTAAGGCAAACGAGCAAAATCTCCTAATTGCTTTGTGATAATTTGGCTTATGTAGCATTTTCGACATTGATAGTGAATTTTCAATTTCATGCCAGTGTTGGCTTTAAATATGTGAAACGGACGTCAATTCTGGAAAACTTAAGTCAAACTTTTTGAACTTCTTGGGAGTAACTGATGTATTCTTTGTTATACAATACATTATTCTTATCTCTGGTGGAATAAACTTCCTAACTACTCGTGGCAAGCGAAGTGACAAATATTTTCCCCTTCCCTCGCTTAATCACGAAAATATTATAAGTGAATTTAGGAACCAAGTCCAAATCTCAAATTACTTTTCGTTTACCGCAATAACGTTGATAAAGATCAGTAGGTGTAGACAAACATGAGTGGGGTCAAACAGAGATATCACTGAGGAAAACGCCAAAAAACGGATTAGTCAATTTTACCGTAACCTCCATCATCTTTTATAGTACTATCTCACGTACTGGGATGACTAAAACAGTGATTTCCCACATTCTGTCGAAAGTGTGGCAGATGAGTTTTTCTCATTTTTCATCAATGGTTTTCAATGATGAAAATGTGAATGAAAATTAGACTGATATCTTCAAACTTTTGTTCCATAGCTTCAAACTGTCCCACTCAGTAGTATTCATCATATTGTGACAATCCAAGAGCTGAAGACCGGAAGAGGTAAGTTCTTTTGAACAAACTCCTACGCCGGATTATAATCAACAAAAGTAAAGGTTGTCAGAATTTGGAAGTAATCAGCCAAAGAAAATAACAGGGTTTTTTAGAATCAAACAATTATTTTTTATTTCTTTTTGTAAAATTGGTTTCTTTTGTTTGCATAGTTCAGATAGGAACAAAAATAAATGGTTCATTGGATGAAAATTAATAACTTTCCAGTAGCTCAATGCTGATCCTGGATTATATGCTCAACTCATAATCTTTCACCTCAGATTCGAGTCCATGCCGGAGCTCGATGGATGTGCACTGCTGATGGATCCTAACAGAAACGAAACAGTGCGCATCTCTCTCTCATGGTTTTTAATGTTAAAGTGGGTGTTGACACTGTATGGTGAATCATATAGTATACGAAATTCATTTGTTGACCTTTTTGGTATCCAGGCCTGATTGTGAGTGGAATAATTGACGGAGTCTTATAAACGACTGAGTGGAGGGATTGCGAACGGCCATTGAACAGAGCATCACAGAAATGATTATCATTGCCTCGAAAGCAGCTTGAAATGGATGGGAATAGAGGAAAAAGTACCGATGACGATACCTAATTATCAAATCATTCTTACAAACAATGAAACATTCAACCCAAGTTAGGCTAAAAGAAACTCTAGATGACGCTTTATATTACTTAAGAAATGGGCTACTTACAATGGACTGAATGCCGGTAACTCAAGCCCCTAAACTCCCGTGGGAAAAGGTCAGCTATTGAAAACCGGGATGGCCTTCTGTCTTTAGTAAATAACAGATCCAAAGGCAACTAGAAATAAACCATTGTGACAAATTTTGTTTTCAGTATACTTGTCTTCACAAATAAGCGAAGAAAATACAGTTGGGTTATCGGGATTTTTAAAATGAAAAAATGACAAATAAAAGTTCAGCCACTAGATAGAACAACTGAAAACTAATTTTCAAGCAAATCCAAGCATTTAGTTCCACTTCCTTTGTATTAGATGCAGTTACTAACCATCAAAAGCGCTGAACAACGGTAAGAGCGCAAGGGCTGTTTTGAATGAGTAGTTCTCAAATTAAGCGTTTTACTGCGTTATACCGCGATCATACGTGACCGAGAATACTTCCGGGTTTTTTTCATTTGTTTTTTGTTTAAGACAAAAAGGGATATGGAATAGTATTTGCCTTGATTTCAAAGATTGACCTGGATAAAAGTGACCCATTACAAGTAATTAGTGTACAGTGCAACAATTGTCAAAGGCGAATGGAGGCCTGTGACCCTCCGGGAGACTTCAATATACCTGCACCCGGAAAACCACTGTTTAAGGAGTTTGAAGAAAACTTTGTTATGTGCAACACGACTGAATGTCCAATTGCCAAACAGCGCTTCCTGATTTCGGACACACAACATGCTCAAGTGAGTAGAACTATTCAAATATTTTTTTCTTGTAATTAGTTTATTACTTGTTACCGCTAGGAGCAGATAGGTGAAACCATCCATCCATCCAAAGTTAGCAGCAGCGCCTCGAAAGCTAGTCTCCGCTCTTCCACGAGAGATATAAGTGGCATCATACACCATCTTCCCACTCCACGAAACGATCAGGAATCGCCCCGTTATATATTTTAACAGAATCACCTTCTGAGGCGGGGATGTGCAATGGGATTTTTCCTTGTGGTATCACAGGGTTTAAATCTATGGTAGCTTTACCCGAGCTTTTCAATGGAAACGGAGTCAACCAAAGTTAGGAACTCATCACCGTCCTTAACAAAGGTTCGCACTATGACTGCAACAATCTCAAGGGTATTAGCCTAATCTCAATCGAATCCAAATTCTTGGCGTTTGTTGTCGTTTGCAGACCGTTCTGCACGCATGAAGAAGATAGCCAAGAGCAGCAGTTTGGGTTCTCCTTTGATACTTTGATCATACTCCGACAGCTACTTGAGCACCGCCTTAGATTCCAAGGGACAACTGTCATTTTGTTCCGAAGCACTCGTAGAGTTCTCAGCTCAGTCAACTGGATCACACTGGAGTTTTTTCAATAAGAAATAAAGTACCTGGAGATTGTACTTTGTTCCCAAAAGAGTGCTGTTATCACATTTCAGGTCGAGCTAGGACTTTTGGAGAATTTTCAAGACCTTCCAACTTTGTTCGTATATCAGCACAGGGTTGCTCTAAACCAAACTTTCCTCGGGCCTGCCGAATAGAGATAATTAACTACATCATGGGGACAACGCTTCTGGCTCTGCATGCATCGATGGAATTGCCTTGCAGGATGATGAAACGTAGGGTACAAAATGCTGTTATGTGGTGTCTGGCTTCAATTATGCGAGACCCGACCGCTCTGCTCTGCGAATGATCAGTGTCTTTCTCTGTTCGACCACTGATGTATTCGAAATATTCATTGTTTTCATTATCAACAACGAGCGGGTAAAGACGTCGTCTGTCATCGTACGTTCGGGGAGAACTGTCACTCTAATTGCGTTGAAAACACTCGTAGCTGATTTCAGTGACTTTGACGTGATTTTATTACCCGCTCATCGTCTACCTTGCTATGTGCCGTTTGTGTGGTCTTGGCGTCGCCAGAGTAAGTGATGCAGCATTCAGTCTATGACTTGGTGTGAAGGCATCACGATTCATGCGTCGGTGATGAACAGAAATGGTGCGTCTTTATTTCCTTATTTGGGACAAAGGATCTAGTTTTTCGTTGAGCGAAGGACGTTGAGAAATACGGATTAGAATTGAAGTTAACAACGCAAATGCTGTGCGGAGTCTCCGTTGGCTACCCAGGACCTCCACCGGAAGAAATACTGAAAATGGATAAACACCAGGATCAAGGGGAAATGTCTGTTATATTTTACTTATGAGCTTTTATTGTGTCTTCTGTAAATTATATATTCTTTTCATTATTTTGATGCAGAAATCACTCCTGTATCGCGACCAGTGTTATATATACACAAATTTGGCAAACGTCGCGGTTTTGGAATTAATCTGTGCCCCTACATATAACGTTGCCACTGGTACACATGGTTTACGTTCATTTGACCTACCACTTCGTGGTCAGTAAATACAGAGGCTTTCAGGGTTGTTTTCCCCTTCTGATGAACATAGCACAACAAATTCAATAAATCCATCACCTCCTATTCACTATCGGCCTACGAACAAAATCCGAACACTAGTGGGAAAATAAAAAAATGTTTGTCCACATATCAGCTTGTGCTGTAATGTTCAAGGGATGCATTACTTTCCGGGTAATATAAAGCTGAATGTCCTCTATTATCAGTGATTCATTTTGGTCTTTTTAGTATAAAGTCTATCATCCTATTTACACCGTACTCCACAGCGTGCATCATTGTCATCTCCGACGTTCAACAAAAAGAAAGTGCAATGAAATTTCTCCAAAACTGAAAACAAGTTCTTCATTAAAATCAGTTCGGAGTCACTAGGGACTAGCTGCGCAAATTGGACTTTGTTCATGGTAATGGTTTCACCAGTGTAAAGGTTTGCAACAAATGAACGTCCATGGATATAAGACACACATACGCCAGTGTGTCTTGTGTGACTTGGCGCATTCATTTGCAATCAGATGGTCTTGCTAGAAGTGGTTCTACTCTGAAAAAAGGGGAAACAATAATTTGCGAGTTATATAAGTTCTGCTCTGTTGAGTTTAGTTGAAACCGCTCTCTCTACAAGACTGAAAATCAAACGGCACAGTGCGTTTTACCATCTCAAAGACATAGAAATGAGTTCCCTTGGGAATTACTTATCACGAGTTGCAGTTTTGTGGGCCCTTCAATTCCAACCAAAGATCACACAAAGTAAGTCGATAGCCAAAACGATTTAAGATTATATTTGGATCCCCTCACAGTTTCAATGGGTGACCAACATTCTATGCGTCTAATCCTGGGTTAGGTTAGGCCACAAAACTGGCGTAGCTTGCACTGCTTCATCCTTTCCAGCGACGTTCTGGAATTCAGTATATAGTATTCTTGCTGAAAAAGATTAAAAGTCGTTTGGCCTTTTTACCACAATGCAGATAACAACAATATTCAAGTTGAGCTATGAGCTTTTGGTCTTGTTGCGACGCTGTTTCATCTGAATAATGCGATTAAAAGTGTCGCCATTTACGGGAACATTCTGAGCAAGATCCGTCCCAGAAACAAGCGCCCGGTGAATCATCAGGAAATTATCTCCGTCGTTTACTAAATTATCGGGGTTTTCTGGTTGATCGTGCATCGTTCTGCATTATTACGAAAACAAAAGGAATATTTAACGAACAAAGCTCACGTGACGCCGATGTGAAGGTCATGCACTCGAAATAAGCCGAAATGTTTCTTCTCCGAGTCAGCCATCGAACGCGAATTTGTTGTCGATTTGCGGGGTAACGTAGGATTCTCCGGATATGTCCTTATTGTTTTTCTTTGTTTCTGCGGAGTACACATTGTCGACACTTCGACAGTGGCGAAAGTCACTTGTGGGAAATTAAACCGCTGTAATTTCATTAATTTTAATAAGTTGGGATTTAAAAGATTCGGGAAAACATTATCATGATAAGCAAGACCACACAATTTCAACTGCCATATATCATGAGAAATAATGTTAATAATGTCAATTTCGTATTTTTACCCATTCTTATGATGCATCGTCAAAATATCTGACGAATTCGGTTCTTCCGACAAATTTCGACAGTATGTTTGCATACGCAGTAACAGAAATTATCAGAACGTATTTTAACGCAATATACTAATTAATTCGCCAGTGGCTGTGCCCGTTAAGAACAAGTCGTATGGGATTATAGCCAGTCTTTTGCAAAGCATTTTTGTTTCGCATCAAAAAAGGCAATGAAAAATCCTATGCGACTATTGGATTTCTCTCATGGTTCCTCTATCAAGTTCGGTAAAATTACCACTGATGGGATTTTTCCCACGGGCTGAATGATCTATCATTTTCCAATTTGTGCGTGAACTTTGAGTATTGAATTGTGTATTTGGTCACATCAAATAGCTTCCGATTTTAGTTTGGGTATTTCGAAAACTTCCCTCATAAGATGAAGAAATAGACGAGGGAAGAAGAAAGTGAACAATATTCAAGGGTTTTCAAGGTTGTCAAATGAAATTAGAAAATAGGAAGTTTTATAGTGTGTACAAATGAAAGACTACTAAATCAAATCCTTTGTACTTTTAAAAATTTTGTTTTCATCTAAACAGAAATAAAAAAGTCGAACAGGAAGTCTGCCACCAGTGGATCTTAGTTAAGACAGTGATCGATTTTGGTACAGATAAGATCAGTTCGAAGTTTGTGGGAGTATGGGCTGACTCGTTGTTGATGAACAACTAAGTCACGCTGACAGTCAGCACTGGCACGGTACCAGGCCTAAGGCTTGAGACAACGGAAACTCGAGTGACAGGACAGCCAAGCAGTGACGTGGGTCGTTAGAATGAGTGATGAATCCTGTCAGTGGTGTTTCAGTCTCAAGGCTCGGTTGCCCACATCAGAAGAAGCAATATGTTGAATGAAAGGACAGTATACATGGACCAATATCCTATAGATTCATTGAGCCTTGCACTGACAACCGAGATGATTCGAGGACAGAAAAGTCTCCTCACTCGAGTTAGTGAGACGGATAGAAATAGAGTTAGTTTTCAGTCTCAGCCATTTTTTAACTGATCATTTGGATTAAACGAAACTTGTTGGTAGCTTTCCTTGAAACAAGAATAGAGAAACTGATTAGGAACCAGTACAAATAACTTTTTCAAGCCTCACCGTACTGGCCTGTCTTC
This sequence comes from Fasciola hepatica, assembly GCA_948099385.1. Taxonomy (NCBI): domain Eukaryota; kingdom Metazoa; phylum Platyhelminthes; class Trematoda; order Plagiorchiida; family Fasciolidae; genus Fasciola; species Fasciola hepatica. Next base: position 1,308,593 of record CANUEZ040000060.1, on the reverse strand, counting down.
ATCCGTTTTTACGGTTTATTGGTAGCAAATCTCAGGTTTTTGGTGATTCATACAGTGTATTGTTGAAACGAAGAACCTGGATCTTATATAATGGGTTGGTGATTGTTTTTTCCAGTCACCACCATTCATATACATTATATATATATATATATATATATGTATATAAATTATACACCGGCTTGAAATCAGGCGTGTACCAAAGCAGCAACAACAATTACAAAAATAAGAGAGGGAGTAGAGCTCAATAAAATAAAAGTTGGTTGGGATCGGTACGAGCTTCTCAGGTACTCCATTTCTCAACAAACACTTCCACAGTGCAGTCCAATTGACAGAGTCTAAGACCGCGGTAATGTGCAGCAACGCGTTGGTCGTTGGTCTTTGGAAGGTATTGTGGTGCCACAGCAGCTGTAGGAGGCTGAAGATTTGTTGGACATATCTACGACCGGCAAGAAGCCCAGATTGCTCCTCACGAGTCTGTTCTTCACGCGTTTGGTACAACTTGTGTAGTATGGCAGACGCGAGCAGCTTCGATGCCACTGGAATAGGGCTTGCGCCCTTGTGGTTAGCGCAGTCACTGGCGAGCCCTTCTTAAAGATGGGGACAACAATAGATTTCCCCCTACAAGGACGGAACCTGCTCGAAAATCAAACGTTCGAGAATAAAATACTTGAAGTTCTGTAACGAACTGCATCTCACCTTTAAAAAGGGCCGGAGAAAGCCGTTGAAGCCCTGCGCTTTGTGATGTTCCAAGGCCTGAATTTCTTCTCGGATCTCCACCTGGGCAGGTAGATCTGTCGAAACGTATCACCGGACGTGTGCCGGAAGAGCTATGGGAGAGACGGACACTGAGTGTCAGCTAAACTGTATCTGAAAGTGCTCCGCCCAACGTTCGAGACGCCGCTGTTGATTGTGACGTGGCGAACCGTCAGCTTCACAGGTTGCTTCGCTCACACCTAGTGGCTTTCTACCGGTGACCCGAATGAGATAGAGCAACCTACAGGAATTTCCCATGGCGGTAGCACGTTCCATCTCGGCATGTTGCGACCACCATATTTCGCGATCCCAGTGAAGACTCGCGTACAGTCCACGTCTGATTACCCGTCACGTTTCGTTATACTTGTTCCTAGCCGGGAGCGACTGGCATGCGTCGAGAAAGTGCAGACAAATGGCAGAAATCCAGGGTCCCGTGGCGCAACGAGACAGGCCACAGTTTGGTAAGCCAACGGAATGCAAAATATTCTTGATGATCGACGAGCGTTATTTTATTTCATAAGCTAGCGCATTTTGGAAGACGGATAAGCAAGATAGATCGAAAAGCTTATCGCAGTCTAACCGCCGTTGCAACATGCGTTTGGAGTGCCTAACACAGCACACGGACAGCTTAGTGGAAGCTAATGTGTGGTCTGAATCAAGGAAGGTGCTCCAGTACGAGCGACAGTTTTGTATGCAACCCCGTCATTTGTGACTTATAGCCACGGGGTCGGCCGTGGCCCATTGTTGACTCAAAGAGGGCGGACGCCACGTGGCGTACCATAGATTAGAACGTTTGAGTTTCGTAGTAGCAGGGAACAGGCAATGGTCTGATCACAGGACCGAGTGAAAGGAATCCAACGCGAAAGGGCTTCTTGAATGCACCTTGCTCGCTGACAGCTGGCCAGTTCAAGCATGACAAAAATAACCAAAGGAATGCTAATTAACCACTTTAAATAGTTCACTGCTGTTTCTTAACTAAGGAAAAGACTAACTTGGATTCATTCAATCAGACTGTAATTTTTTTCTCCCATTCTTTCAAGAAACTTGCACGATTTAAATTAGTCTAAGCAATGATCGACTTATGTTGCATTTTGAGAGAGGATAATCGGAATTTCGTTCTAATCAAACTAATTGCAATGAATTTCTTTTATGTTTGTTATGCTCTCTACGACCCTGTTCGTTAAATTGTCGAGGTAGCAAAACCAGAGTGCAGAAACTAGTCTAATGATTGAAGCGATTGGGCTAGATCGAACTTGTGGGAACAGTTCAAATTGTATTTTTCATATGAAAGTATCTTTCGGCGGACATTTGAGGTACAGTTTGTTTTCAAATGAACCAAATAAGTGAAGGTCTCAACAAACTCTGATTGCTTGAGTGATGAACAGGCAGCCGGGCTGATCACAATCAGTTATTAAACTCCATATACTAGTAGTATGGCCAATGCTTGTCAGTCGGATAGAGAGTGATGATCTTCACTGACAGCTGAATTACCGTTTATCTGATATGACAACATGAATTCGACAGACATGATTATAAATGCCAACATTCAGTGAAGAGAGTGTCTTTGTCACATTTTCGCGGTAACACAGACTATTAATCTACACTGGACTACAGTGGAGCATTTGTATTTCTTGTTACTCTAAATGAGGAAAAATAAGCATCTAGTACTTTTTGCATTCAAGTTCTTTGGACGTTATAGACTCCTGAATCCTCTTACAGGCACGTTATTGCACCATGAAGTGAGACGAGTGTCCTCGTATTCACATCCACGATAATCCAAATGGGAGATGTTTTTTGGTCTGATTCTGAGGTAATACAAAAGTTATTTAAAATGAATGCAATAAGTGTTGGTAGCAATATAACAGACAAGTACATTTCAAAAATTCTCAATAGCATTGAATATCGGTGTTGTTCCTAGCTCACTTTTTCTGCATCTGATTGATAATTTTGACTTCTAGGTTACAAGTTTTCATGATTAGTCGATGTGACATCAGCATCACTCAGGGGTAACTTTCTCGGATCTGACGATATAACTTCAGGAGAACTTCAATGTTTATGAATTTCATTCATGAAAACTTAAATTAGCTGAGGAATGCAAAACGACTTACGCCTCTGAAATTATCAACCACAAGCTTTTATAGCCATTTAAATTTCTCCCTCAAATCCGCGATCAAAGTTATTTTTCACGTTTATAAGCATGCAAAGTCAAGGACACTCGGAAGTCGATGTCGTCTGTTTGAGCAGTGACAAAACTGAGCAATCCTTCATATGTATTGAAACTATTTGCGCGTTACGGCCACAGTAGTGAAATCTAGCTCGCCTGGAAGTGATGAGGCGGTAGACAATGAGTAGGCACTTAGCCATATCATTTCGCGTCAGAAAGATGGGGATCGCATAGTTCTGAATCATATATGGATGGGTACTCACATTTCGTGTTTTCTGCTAACTATCTATGAAACCACACTTTATGAAGTGCGAGATTCATTTACTTTTCTTTTCCAAACACAATGATTTTGTGGTCAAAATGGTATGATTATTGCCATATAGTTTTCAATAATTTCGGCCCGCTTAGGACTTGGCGTTTTTTCATTCCCTGAGCTTCTAGTTAAATTCATATGGCTGCTCAATGCTCATTATTTGTCAGTTTGGTTTTTGGGCATGAAAGCTTATTGTGAGTATAACCATGTCAGTGAAAAAGCTTTATCTTTTCCATCGGATAAGACTTGCTATGTTAGTCTTACGTACGTGCTAAACTATCCTAGTGCAGCAGCCAGGTGCAAATGTTTGCCTTGATAGTGTGATTTTCACTGGTTCAAATGCGTTTCGTGCAGGTATTTGTGTTTACTAAATAGGATTGTCGATTGAAAGACACCACGCTGTATGCGAACCGGAACAGGCTGCCTGTAGTGGTCGCGCCAGAAATCTTAGGCGTCAGTAGCCTTCGAAAACGATTAAGCATGTGTGATGTTCAGTTCAACTCAGATCACAGTGAAGAATGATTTAGAGTGCACCAGATACGACTGTTTTCACTTATACATCTCGACAATATCACTACTGGAGGCTAAAAGAATAAAGGTGCGGCTATAGTAGAAAGAAAATTACTTATGATTATACTGAGTAGTTGAAGGATTATCGCTAATAGAAAAGCTGCCATAATCGCAAATTTACGCATTTCCCCTAACATCCCTAGTATTTCCATCTACTTTCAGAAATAGTGGCTCTGCATTGCCATTTGGGTTGAAAAAATCACCGGTCTGACAGGGGACAAGGAACAAATTCCGAGGACTTATACTGAATCAGTGATCGTTCCAATATTTAAGAAAGGCGATAAGTCCTGTGATAACCATTGGGGAATAAATCTGTTTGGCATCGCCTCTAAGCTGCCCGTTGGTATTATTCTCGGCCGCCTATTTAACGCTCACGAATAGTGCTCACGCGAAAATCCAGCTGGGTTTAGACCACGTCAAGGTTGTGTTGATCATGTAGTCACTTCTCGACAAACTTCAGAACATGAACACATCTTTCATAGGCCCACTATTTCTGTGTTACTTGGTCCAAAAGTGGCTTTCGACTCAGTCGGCCAGGCAGCTCTTTGGCACTGCTTCTTATTGAAGGGTATACCACAGAAACTCGCTTCCACCATAGAATCCCTGCACAACCATAGCCGAAGCTGGGTTGAAGTTTACGGTGATCTTTCACCTGAGTTTACTACGAGAAGCGGTGTACGTGAGGGTTGCCCTCTTTCCTTTTTTTAATTTTGTGATTGAACTGATTCCACGGATTGTCAGGTGAGGCTAGTGGTGTTGAACTTTACCCGGAGTTGAACCTTGAAAATACAGGCGAAATTTTCCTTCTGAGTGAAGATCCAGGTAAGTTGCAAGCTGTTCTGGACAGTTTGAACAAAAGCACAGCAATACTCAATGGGCATTTTGCACCTTCGAAATGTAAGATGCTATAGCAGGATTGGGTCGGTCCAGCACCAGACCTTTTGATTTCTGGGGAGGCTATAAATCTAGTAGATAAGTTTTGTTATCTAGGTCTGTGTTTCACCTGGGGATCGGACGTCGGATGAAGTATCTTCCCGTACACTGAAGGCTCGTTAAGCTTCTGCCAACGTGAGTCACCTGTAACGTCGACGAGACATCTATCATGGGTCGAAGGTTTGCTGCAGCATTTCGATCAGTTCTTCTCCTCGGTTCAGGAACTTGGTTACTACGAGTGGAGGGTTAACGAAAATCATCGGCATTCAAACACCGATGTCTTCAAAACATTACTCAAACCCGGCCGGAATAACGCATCAGCAGTGCTGAGGTTTGGCATATATTATGAAGTACACGAACCAAGTCATTGGATGAAACACCAAAAGTCACCACGCTAAGGTGGTTGGGACATGTGTTACGTATAACCCCAGATGGGATTCCCCGGTCAGTAATATTCAGTGCGTTGGGTAATGGTTGGAACACGAGGAAGGGTTCAGTTCAGTTCAGTTTGCACCTGACAGGTAATGGTCACGGCCAATCGAGTGTCCAGAATTCTTTCAATGTTATGCACACCAGTTATACACCCACCACGGCCCAGTGTATTTCGTTTAACCCCTGCTAAAAATGAGAGGGAAATGTAAAACCTCATCGCACATCAACTGCGAGAGACATGGTGCATCGTAAGAGTTCATTAAGACAGTATGCAATAAACAAAAACGTCAATTACAACACACCTTGGACGGATCACAGTGCTATCCGTCATCCATGTAGTGAACATACTGAAAGCTCACTAAAAAATATCTCTTACCCCTTACGATCTAGGGTACCCTTGAAGGACTGAATGGTCTGCAGGTCTATCATTCCACCAGGCAGACCGTTCCGACTGTTCACTACCCCGCTGATAAGGGAGTGCGATCTAGTCATCAACCTAACTCGAACTTCCGTCAGCTTCTTTTCGTGTCCTCTTGTTCTGGAATCTGAAGCCACTTGGAACTGACTATCCGGCCTAAGGCCAGAAAAACCCTTCATTACCTTGAACGTTTCTACGAAATCCTCTCGAAGTCCCCTCCTTTCTAACGAGGAGATATTCAGATCGCTGAGTCTTTACGTATACGTCTTGTCCCTGTGCCCTCCAACCATTCGCGTCGCGAGAAGCTGAACTTTCTCCAAGCAGATGGTGTCCTTTTTGTAGAAGGGTGCCCAAGCCTGCAAGCTACCTTCTAAGTGAGGTCGTACTATAAATAGGTACGAATATTTCCTGCTGCCGGCAAGACAGTGCTGATCTCAGCCTAAAGAGCTCACCACGAGCCTTTTTTGTAGTAACATTTCACTGGTCCGACCATTCAAAGTCTCTGCTCATGATGACTTCGAAGCCTTTAACCCTACTGACTACTTCTATGGTGAACAGCCCTTAGTCATGAGCGACAGTTGGGCTTTCCGTTTTCCTCGACAACAAATGGCTTTTCCAATGTTTAGGGGTAAGTTCCACTTGTATGTCCAGTCCAGGACTGCTCCTAGATCCCTATCTAAGTCGACCCTACCCTCAGATCCAACAATCTTCACGGCATCCGCAAAGATAAAGCTAGGCGATTGAAAGGCGGATGCCAGGTCGTTAATAAACAACAAGAATAGCGTCGGGCCTAGGACAGATCTCTGAGGTATACCACTGGTGACATTCACCAAACTAGAGCACCTGTCCCCTACTTTGAAGCAAAACTTCCTGTAGGAGAGGAAGTCCGTCAGCTACCTATATATTTGCCCACCTATACCGAGGGTCTCCATCTTGCACGGCAACAGACAATGATTAACGGAGTCAAACGCCTTGCTAAAGTCAAGGTAGCATACCTCAACTTGCTTACCTTAGTTCAGTCGTCGAGTTACTTTATATAAGAAGCACAAGAGACTGGTCAGACAAGATCTACTTTTTAGGAACCATGTTGGCCCGGGGTTAGCATGGAGTGGATGGTGGTCAGTCCGTGACATGAAAGAAAGGCTTGAAAAGCCTTACCAGTGAACTTGGCCATGTAAGAGCGTGCTACGCTTCCTGCGTGTGATCCAAGAGATTCCGCACTCACTGGCTGCGTACATTAGAGGATACAGCTAGGTGCTGTGATCGGTGGCGCTCTTGCATTCAATAACTTTCTCTATCAACTTGATACTACTATTTGCATTTCTGTCATAACTCTTTTCATGCTCTTTTTTGGATTATTTCCGAGATAGCAACCCACGAAGTGCTTAGTTGTTTGAACTGAACTGAATTGATCACTGAGTAGATAGATCTTTTGGGCTTCACACAAGGAGTCTCTTATCAAATATGGTCTGATCCACTAAATAGTTTCTTTGTCATAGATGGGTCACCTTGACAATCGATATCGTTATCAGCAAACGTTGTAAGCCGTAGTAGTCTATCCGGATAATGCTTAAAGCATTCCTCAACCACCGTAGTCTGACGATTATCTGCTCATGATGTACCTGGAGCGGACATGTGGTGGTATATGCTCTAACGAATTTACTATGAATAAGTGTATGTCACATATTTGAAGTGAAAAGCTTAAAGCACATGAAAATGGCGCTTGATATTAGGTGTCTGGGTGCCAATTTTTGTAGGCTTTTTTGGCACAGATGTCTATAAATATTAGTATGTTTCACGAATGAGGTCAGTCATCTTGGAGAGAGTTAGAAAATAATACCGGCTGTTACAGAGATTCAACATTGTACTCGATACTTGTCAGGACGTTTGAATTGTTTCAATACAGTATTCGAAAAATCGCCACATATCGAGGTGAGTATTATTTAACAGCATGGCTTGGTTTGGTCATTTATTTCGGTTTATGAACATTTAAATTTGAGAAGTAAGAGATCAGATTTGTATAATATGATTCATCATGCAGCTTCAACGCTCAACTCATCATTGAAAACCATGGAAGCACTGTACAGCTGGTTCATCCTTGTTAGGAATCATCAGCAGTGCACATCCACCGACTCCCCCCGGAGACTCGAACCCGGGGTGAACGACTGAGAATCAAACACCTTAACCGAAAGGAAGAGCGTTAAAGCTGCATGGTGAATCCTATTATACATTTAAATATTAGGTTATCCCAGAAAAATCCCACTGGGAGCATTTAAGGTACACATTACGTCAAAAGATTTGGTGACAAGTTAAGCGACTGAACCAACTAGATAAATGGATGAAAGTGATAGGGATCTATGTTCACAAATACTGTGGTCTTGACTAAACCTTAAACTAGTTACAATTTTTTACACACGTTCTGTGTCAGTTTTTATCTGGCCTAGAGCCTGTTGTAGAGTGCAGGATGGACCAGGTTAGCTGACAAACACAATTTTCGGACACAAGGGTAGGGGGGATAGATAATACCGATACCGTCAGCCTCCGTTGTGCCTAGAATGCGACATGTTGCTGGTCTTAATTGTCGACCCCGGGTCATGCAGGACGTGAAAAGCCCCGGTCACGTGCGTAAAATTACTCATCCGTTCTAGATTTAGGCCAGGGTAGCAATATTTATAAGCACTAATTCCATTCACTCCCATCTGCTTATCTAACTGGTTCAGTCACTTTACTTTTCATGGTATATTGTAAGTAATGAAAAATCCACTTTCATTTTTCACATCCAAAAGTCCTCGTCGCGAGTTGGAGTTCAACTGGTAGTCTTCCGCTTGCTAAGCGAAAAATTTCACTAACCTGTTCCCTTCGAATGTAGGATTTTGTTGGAATTTTAATTTATATGCCAACCCTTTGGCATTGTATTTGATTCGACAGCAAAAGTGTGATTTTTATGTCCATGATTAGTTTCGGTAAGACCACAGTAACTGAAGAAGCATTTCAGGTCACTAGTAGTGGAGGACCATTGTTTGGGGAACTGTGTCCTTGAAGCCCAGTAGTTAATAATTTAGCTTAGATTTCTCGAAGCAGGTTGGAAATGGCCTCCTAAGCACATTTCATAAATATATTGACTAATCCACCTTTATATGTTGGTTGGGAGGCAACTCTACAGGCAACTTCGGTTCTATGTTCTTTTGTATAAACTTAGTGGGGTAGCCATCCTCTCGCGAGACTTGTCGAACAAAACTAAGTTCATCTGTTCATCTCTGTTTAGCAAAGTATTTCAGGCTCTGAACGCCAGACATCGAATTAAATTTCGCTTATAAGAATATGGCACGAAGCTGTGAAAGTTCGTGTATTGACTGTTCTATATCTTTTCCCTACACACCCGCCATTAACTTGGTCTATTTTCTCACCTGGTTATCAGTACAACACGGGAGAATCTGTGTGATTACTAGTTCAGTTCTAGGCCATTTGGTGGACAGTAGTCACATGATCGTCCCAGAGAAAGTCACATACAGGGTTCTGCCTAATCGATGAAAACCAGTCCGACTTCGGGCGCTGACTGTGCCAGAGGCAATCGTCATTCACCTTCTAAACCCTGAACTACGTGCACAAAAGCGACTAGTTCAGGCTCTTCAGCTGCCCTGGCCGAATCCGGAAACCACGGGTAGCCGACCGAACCCTGAAGACCCACCATCGACTACCACTCGTGATGGTCGGAGTGAAACTCTCACCGTAGCGCGCGCACACACACACACACACACACAACAGAGACATTTCTGTCCCTCCTACCAACCCCTCCCGCTTTCAATGCCACGAAAAAGACCTTTATCCCGGTCAACCACTAATGTATCCCAATGTCATCTCACCCATTTGAATTATAACAGCACGCACAGGATTCATTGAAAACAATCGTTCGCTGTTTATCGTCTTGTTTTTAACGTGTTGCTGACCATGGGACTCTTTAGACTAATTCTTGTTGGCTTTGCATTGGATTGTTCGGAACTTGGATTGTAGTCCACTTCAACCCAGTTCGCGGCCCCACGGTTCATTTACACCAAGAAAAATGGGTGGTTTGATGATACTCATATCAGTCAGTCATTCCATCAGATAACACTGTTTCACGAAACTTATATCGTTACAAAAGAAATGATTATTTTTAAAGTTGTATCAGCAAAAAATTGACCGCACGGAATCCTCATTATACTGTTTTACCACGATTTTGCATGGAACTATCGCAGTGCTAATGAAATTGGAATTCGGTGCGGGAAAAACGGCAGATTTATGGGGAGCCCCAGGTTTTTCGTGTTACCTGGTTATTATTTTTATCAGTGAATAGCCTTTCGAGTGGTTTTCCGATCAAGGCTTTCTTCTGTAAAGCAACAGGAGACGTCGGTGTCCATCAACCTAAAGGTTCTTTTTCATTCATCTAACTCAGTTTAGGTCAGAGCTACAGACCAGAATATGGTTGGAATCGAGGCAAAATAATTTGAGTCTGAAAATGGATTTCATGATATTTTCGGTAAATGGAAGAAAATATTAAACTTTGAGCTATGCAAGCGGAAAACATTCAAGTTGGAGTAGAAAGGATATAACTGATGTTTCTCATCTCCCATGCAAGCAGTCTTGTAAGCCCATTGTTTTCAATACACTTTCCCTAACTTGTTTTGTCGGCTGCAATTCGCCTGTGCCTTAAGTGTCTTTAGCCAGTCCTTGGAGGTAAAGTATCAGAAAGAGCACTGCGTTGAAAAATCCTCCAGGATTTTACGTCGAATCATTAATGGTCTTAATTTTTGTCTTATGTTTTGGTTTGGCTCAAAGGGTGCATCCACATCCATTCTGACTGAACAGATTATGACCAAGCCTAAACGTTCTTTCAGCGGTTTAGCTGATAAGTTTGTGTCAGACCTAATTGTTTTTGGTCTCACTGGGTTGGCTTTCGGAGTTTTGTACCATCATTATCCCCCAAACCAATATAATTCAGGCAGAATTTCACATCCTCGTCAATCTGTCGGACCATACTGGTACTCATACGCGTTGTCTGCTCGCCGGAAACGTTGCGCAAAATCTGCTGGGTGTAACTGTGCCACAGTTTATTGCCATGGATATTAAGGAAAAAGCTGAACTCAAATGGAGACTATGTCTCCATCGATTCAAGGTGAGCGTGATGTTTCCACTGTTTGAATCTTTGAGTTTCATATATATATATATATATATATATATATATATATATATATATACGAAAAGGTTAGCAGAGGCAATGGTGACTGAAGGGATTAAATTCAACGGGAGCAGGAGACCGGTTAATAAAAGGAACTGACGCAGTATATAAAGAAGTGAGTACAACATCGCTTGCGAATGAGATAATGAAACGATTACCTTTTTCCTGATTATGATAGACTAGTGAGATAAAATAACCCAAGTTATCGCACAAAGCCTTGTACGTACTTTGAGCACGTCAAAGAAAACAATCAGAGGAAAATGTGATGAAAACTATAAAGATGGAAATCTCCCAACTTGCAGGCATTGACGGAGAACTGACCTGATACTCGGGTTGAAAAGGTTATGAATTTTCCCTAAATGAATCTGGGCGTCTAAGGAAACGAAAAATGAGCTTACGATCAAGTTGATCTTCAGTATGGTAAGTAAGGATGAACAGATAAAATAAATGATGATTATTGGTAAACCAGAGAAATATTACACTCACACACGAAGTATTTTGAACAGAGAACAACGTTATCGCCTAAAAATAACGGCATTTCTGATATGACTCATGTTTGCAGTGGATCATACAGCATAAATTTAAAGGACGAAATTAACGTTATGCATAAGATAGCAGAGAACGTTGACGAAGCTAGTGTCCTTCAAACGTGTGCTGTTTCAGCCAACAATCCTGAAATTCTGTGCACTGACTTTGTTTGCTATCTCGCAGCATCGTTGATTCTAGGCTAAAATGAATAGAGGTATAAAATGTAAAAGAGCTGAAAACAAAGTAATGAGCGGAAATCTTGAGGACAGGAAAAGAACCCGAATGCAACTACGCTAGTGGCCGTAACACCTAACCACATCACGACGTTTTTTCGGGTGGGTGGGTCTTGTGCACTCCAACTCGGAAGTATGACACATCCTACTTGACCAAGTCCATTGCTCGATGTTTGTATACCTTTTTGCCTTGTCCTGAACTGATCACCTGGAAGCACCTTCCAACCACAATCTGCCCCAGAGAACAGCTTATCGCGAGGAGGTCTGTCGGTGGTATGTGTACCACCTGTCACAGCTAAGTTAATCCGTTCAGTTTCAGTGCTTGTCCCAATGCCTAACTGCGACATTACTGACTCGGTGTTTTCACCATATTCGAGGTACGAAGATGTCGATGCTCAAAAGTCGATATTCTTTGCTTATCTTCTTGCCATAGCAACCATGTTTCTGGGCCTTATAAAAAGACAGCTTTATCCGCCATACTTTGAATCATGAGTGCCATTATTATGTCTCGGTAAAACAAGTAACTGTAATGGCAGGATTGCTGAAAACTAAATCAGAGTACGCGAACTGGCACTAGAATGTATTGGCTTTTGTGGCATACAAAATACGGCATTTTGTAAGCAGGAAATTTGTACAGGAAAACGTGCACGCAGTTATCGACTCATGAACAATGTAACTGGTAGAAACAAACTCGCTATAACCTGTCACATGATATAGAGATGAATCATGCGCGCGAAACATTCGCACTGCCGTGATCGATATCCACTGTTGCAATTGGATGAATCACAAGCGCAGGAAGTATTTGGTTGTTTATGAACATGCATGGAAAATGATTGGAGTGTACACTGAAAAAGCAATGCTTAGTCCAAGAAGCGTTTCTGGTATCACTCCTGAATGGGGAACAAAATTACCACAGTAGACTTTGATATCACTGTTTTTTTGTTGTGCACTTTTACCGCTAAATAATTAGTAGTATGAATATCAGAATTCATGTCATTTCAGAGAGGAAAGGGAAACCATCGGAAATGCTGTTTTAACATTGTTTATTGATCCTGAAAAGGCAGTGTCGCTACCAACACAAACTAGAGTTCTTCGCATGCTAGACAAAAGTGAGTATGGGAACAAGAGATAATCCAACCGAGGCGTAATATAACAGATAGTTTGTGAAGCAAGAAGAGTTTTCAGGGGAATCCATCGTCACCCGGTAAACTGTCAGTTTCATTTTCTGAAATATGAGAGATGGATAAAGAGAATTTGTATATTTCAGAGATTTAGGCAGCTTGACGTCATCATCTCTGCTTCAGTCAAATGCTCACGGATTTGTTTCACGACCAAAGTATCTGTATAAACAGAAATAACCATGACTACACGAAAATCCAAGGGAAAACGGTCTTCCGGAACAAACTTACTTGCTATTAGGTGCCGCATTATCAAGCGGTCCCTGAATTTGGATAAAAAAACGTGAAAAAGAGTAAGGCTGCTGAACGATTGGATAATGACCACGACGAATGTCATTTATGAAGCACTAGCTAGAACACAGCGGCAATGAAATAATATGTTCTTTCATTCGGATAAAAAAGAAATTTGATTATATGAGAGGAATAGACTATAAGAATATAAAACTTAAACTTTCAATCATCGGTGTCTGAGTTCGTTTAGAATACGAGGCCTGAATGAGACAGTTTGAAACAAATATAGCATGTGGCAAAAAGGAAAAAAGAGAATTATAACGTTTCGTTAGCTATTGGTTATTTTATTGAAGGACATTTTAACTGAAAAAATAACAATTTCACCTTATGATTGAATGACTGTTGGGTGATTGTGAAAATAACTAACTAGAAAAAGCGATAGGCCTAAATAATATCAAATTACTGAACAGGATTAGTTTCGTTGCCATGTTAGCTAATTATGAGACGGGGTGAATGTACGCAGTTAAATATTTGAGAAACTACATGAGGGAAACCCCGGTGAAACGTACCGCTAGAAGTTAGAGTACCGTTAACAGTACGTAACCGTAGGCTGTATATCCATTTTATGGTTTCACAGGTGAGTGTTTTTTAGAAGTGGTATATAATTATACAAAATAAATTTGCCCCGTCAAACTGGTTACTATTTCAGCAAAAGATTAGAATTCATACATAAATTAAGTTGATATGGAATGTTAACCCTTGTTCGGTCTCTGGATTCAATAAGTGTCATTTGCGGAAGTAAACAGCAAAGATGTATTGCGCAACAGTCGATTATTATACTTGGTTGAATATTTTAGTTGTGATATATTATTCAGAAAATAAAAGTCTTGAAAAACTCTGCAAAATGTATCTGATGAATGAACATTGGGTTGAGAAATGTTACGGAGAATTTGCTAACCGAATCGTGAAAAAGTTTCCGAAGGATGGGACCGTACATTATTTATCTTTTATTAAGCAACGTTATAAACCTTTGGTCTGTTGTTCGATATTGCTTTGATTACATCGTGGAAAGCGTGAGGGCTTGCAACTGCTAGTACTTATCAGAGACAGTTAAATTTCTGGTATAAAGCGTCACTGATTACATTTAGTCATTCTCTCTAACTATGCATCTTTACGGGGCTTATCGGTAACTTTATTCAGACCAAGCCTTCTGTGATTTTGAAAAGTGATTTCTAACTAACCGTTGATGTTACATTGTGAAATTCCCGTCACTGTGGTTGCTCACACTGAACATTTCAGCATTAACCAGAATTTTACCTGATACATTTTGTAAGGGAGACTTCCATTTAATATTGGCTTATTTAATCCTTGTTGTTTGTTACTTCCCCCGAGTCGCAACCAGGGGCCAGCACGAAATGCACCATGAGGGTCCGCTAAATGCCAATTTTTTTGTTCCTAATAGGTGTATTTCTGGACGGAACAGGCAAGCTTCAACAACCCCAACCCACTGGTCTACATTATATCCTGCGAAAAACCGAGCGCGTTCGAAGTGATGACATCGTTCAAAAATCTGTGAAACGTTGAATTAGCTGTTCACATTTATTGGATATCGTCTAATAAATAATCATGGTTCTGTTACATACTTCACAGCAAATAAAAACAATCAACAAATTATGGTCCTCTAGAAGGACAATTATTTCTTCAATCCATCAGTAGTTCTCTTCTCCAGTCCGTTTGAACATCTTATGACCGGTGGATAACAATAACTAGTTTAGATAGTTGAGTGAATCGTCTCCATGTAGCGTTTGTTTGTCCGGTATCGCTGATGAACTGTAAAAGAAAATATTGTATATACATACAACAGAGATCTATCGGTACTCATCAGTGAACCAACGGAGATCCGAACTCTGAATCTGAAACCTCACCATTACCTACTTTTCCTGTATATTCTCCCTGGCAGTTTTTCTCATCAGTTACGTTATCTGTTATTCACACGCGCACGGCTTATTGGGGCGTTCTACCTAGTAGCCACACTAGTTATAATAACCAATGGTATCCTAATTGACTGAATTAGATAATGTGATGGTTATTTAGCAGGGATAACTTATACAACCTAACAGGACCTTGGCATCCAAAAAATTGCGTGTGTTGCAGATACAATGGACATATGTTCATAGGTGTTTCGTTTAAAAAAGTAGTAACAAGCAAGCTTGATTTCGGCGCCTCATAAATGAACAAATACAGAAAGTTTTATAGTTATGAAAGTTAGGATGATATAAAGATAAGAAAGGCGATTGTAGCGAGAACAACAATTCGCAATAACTTGTCCACCTAGTATCTGTGGTATATCACGAGGGTAATGTGTGTTACCCAGTATCATGCGGTACCTTGCAAAAAAGAACATTTGTTGTTCTTGTGCTATTTCTGTGTGCGTAGATGGGGTCCGCTGGAAACCGCTCTGACATTTTGTTGTTGAACTACATCTAACTGGAATCCACTATTCAAACATTAGCTGAATAAGGAAAGCATGTTAAGAAGTTCGTCTACATGATCACCAATAGCTTTCTTGATGGAAACGCAGCTGACGTTTAGCATTCCGGTATTTGTCCAGGCTTGCAGTTTATTACATTTAAGTTAAAGAAACCTTCAGTGTCGGGTCCTGCGGCTCTGGTCTGATTGGCTACCTCACAGGATCACTCAGTCAAAGGTAATACAGTTCAAAGTGCAAAGTGAGAAAATTAACACCCAAGTAGCGCTTAGGATAAAATTATTATCAATACACTGTTGTTCGAGCTATCTTTAAATGCTTGCAGCTTTCCGGGGTCTATACTATTAAATAGTACTTTGTTCGCGTTTTCTTGGACAAATTTTCCATCTAAACGTATTTGTTCCACCATAATCGCAAGTGAGTGGGACGTTTCTGTCGGAAATAGACAAATAATTGATGTTGACGTCAAAAGCAAGAACATCAATATCCCGAACCTGCACTCGGATTTCTGCGTATAAATATCAAATAGGATAGATAAAAAATTACAAGCACACAATTCACTGAAGATGATGTTCGGGAAAAATCGATCAAACTTCCCTTTCAAACATGAGACATCATTATTGAAAGGCATGCGGCCATTTGTAGCATAAAGTTGCGGCCCACACAAGGCCATTCGCGGTTAAAGACTACCTGGTTATCATGGGGATGCCGTTTGTAAGCGCACTGAATGTTCGCTAGTCGGTAATATTACTCGGATGGCAAAGATTATGAGAGAATTAAATTGGCACGGCCTTCTTTATATGCCTTAATTTCTCGGTCAAGCACTTCTGGTATTTCATCAGGAAGATGCAGCTACGAATACTGTTCAATTACTCATTCATCTAGAGACTATCAGCCTAAGCCTCAAGGGTTTGATCTTCCCACTGAATGTAGCACCTGGGATGAGAATGTTTGTTTACTACAAGGGCACAGTTACCACTGACAACATGGTCAATTTACGCCCATTATTCCGAGGAAGAAAAAGTAGGGCATAGTAAATATTTTGAATAGAAGAACATCTTAATCATCTGGAACAGTCCATGGTCAAACCACTAAAAATATTTGTACAGTTGCCATTGTTCATTCACTCCACTGGTCTGGTAAGCAAACCTCGCGCAATATTCGGTCTCTTCCAGACATCATGTTTTGGCGTTGAAACTGCCGAGTTTCTACTGTACAGCTGTTAGAATATCTTGATGGGATTTTGATTTGGTCTAGGGAAAGCTGCAGCCATACATACAGCTAACAGAGGTGGAAGCTCAACTGTTTGCTGTTGACGGACAGAAAATTATCAGAAGGAACTAGGCACAAACGAATGCTCAATGAGATCTAGTCCAGCAGTGCTTATAAAGGCGTAAAGCGACTAGTGCATCAAACGGGTCATGAGCAAAGGAAAACTGGAAATCAAACACTGAATCCATAGAATGAAGATGCATTTTGACTTTGAAATGTGAATACTGAAGCCGAATTTCATGCGAACTTAATAAGGATTATTTTAAATATATAGTCAAAGTTTCCGTTATTTGCGATTGTATCCAGGCTTTGAGGGTGACCAGTGTACTGAACATTTTGGCTTCAAGAGTGCATTCGATTTGCCCTTTTTCAATTAATAGCGATACCAGGCGTTCCCCTTGAGTGGAAGTTGAATGCCATATCTTTCGTCAAATGTAACTGAGGGATTTGTCCTGCGTACACCGCATTACCTTTGTCCCGAAATTCGTTAATCCTCTATCGAAAATCAGAACCAACTCGGGCCAGTTCTGACTTATAAGTTTTTGAAACGTCCTACATGCCTGCATTATGTAATTCGAACATACACGGGAATCTGGTGAGACCGGGAGATTGGAGTGGCAATCGATCAGAATTTAGATACAGCCATCAGTTTGTTATCGAGACATTAGCCGAAACGAATTAACAGTACTTGGAATATAGAGTCCGCTCACAGTTGTAAGTTAATCGAGTCGATACACAAAAATCGGAAATGTGGACCAATTCTGGCTTACAATAAAGAGAATACAAAAAGAAAGATAGCCGAATAAACATAACTTAGAAAGTTTAGTCGATTTATGCTTTTCAGTCAACGGAATGCACTTTGGTTGGGCATAAAATTGTCACAGTAGCTTAAGAGAAATATTTACAGATAATTTTTGGTGAAATAGCGCTTAAAATTTGTGTGGTAACCATATCACACGAGCTTCTTTATAAAAAAATGTTTCCGCAAACCATCCGTGTTTATTCTTCGGGATGTCTTGTCCAGACACGTACTGGTTGAGCATACAACATGAGATCCATCACTTGGTTTCCGACGTCCTCTGATCTCTACACGCTGATGCGTCACATACGACTGGATCCCTGGAAGCTATTGGGCATGGTATGCAAAATAAAACAGGTCACTACACCAAATCAAGTTGCAATGTTACTGGGAGGAGCAAATGTATGAATTTATTCTACTAAACAAAAAAACTACGTATGGGATCCCTGAGAAATTCATTTTCATGAATTTATTGTTTCTATTTCCCAGTGCCTCATATTTTCATGAAAATAAAGGAGTATTTCATTTTTCCCGTTGATAACATTTTTCTACATCAGTGCGAATCGCACTAATCTTCGGAGGGATCAGTAAACAACCCATCGACGCACATCATCAATGACTTGGCCTATTATGTCTTGGACTACTTGCCAAGGTGACCAGCTTATTGATTTGCGTGTTATTGACTCAACATTTTCCTCCCTGCACTATCAAATAGTGTTTAGTACCGAATGGTATCCGAAGTCAGCCGTAATGACTCTGAAAAGATGTTGGGTATGCCATTGCAGGTCAGCACGTGAATGAGTCATTGTGGATAATTATTACGAGCTGAACAAACCTTTACCCCCTGGTCTATGGGAAAAGCCCATATGAGAATTCAAACGGAACTAATAAAACAAAGGTTATGTAGAATAATGCGGAAGGTAGAAAAGCAACCATTGTCCATTAGAAATGTCCACTTCCTATCCGTCAATCAATCAGTGGTACTTATCTTTGGTACTGAGTGAATGAACGGGGATTCGGTTGATCTCTATCTAACACAAGAGGGTGGTTAGAGGAGTTCATGAATTCACTACTATTTTCTTAGACAGTAAAGTCATCTGTTCATCACTAGCCGGGGGGGGGGGAGAACAAGAAATTCGGCTATGGAAAAGAACAAAATTAGATGTCCACGACTGTTCAGCATGTAGCTACTCACGTAATTTCAACTAGATCACGATTTAAAGGTGTTATTCAAAATTATATTGACTGACCGATCAAGCGAAATTTTAAGGACGATATTCTCAGCATGATCTATTCGAATAGACTGAGAAAACGCAAACATAAGTAGGCTTCAATGTGAGGAACACAAAAGCCCAAATAAGTGTATATTATGATACATGGGTGCCATTCAGACCGTATCCCATTATTGACTGGTATCCAAATGATTTATTTAATTGGATGAAATAACAAAAGACCTCATATCAGCATACCATCAACCATTCTCAATTAGAAAATTTCATTTTACCTGACAAATACGAATTAGACTTTGGTCACCGCAAGAAACGTGAAGATTTTACTCGTAGCAGTTTTTTCTGCTGCGGGAGAAGCAATTATTATTGGATCTATTTAAACAAGGAGAGGCAGTCAACTGAACCACACACATCCAAAATAGATAATCATACCATAAATAAGCTGTCATCCATTTACATCGAAATCACCATCGTCACGCAGAATAACTTGCCAATTCCAGACCCTGGAAGCAAGTAATCAATAAGAATCCACAAGGGGACCTACTTGAAGTTAGTATAATGTATATGTAAAATGATTGTTCATCTACATATTCCGACTCAAAGTAAATGAAAGAACTCGAAAGAAATGGTTGAAGAACGTGACTTATCGGTGGTTGTAGAACACCTTTCATACTGACGAGAACGGGATTGGAAGCCATTAGCCCTCGGCCAATTGTTATTTGTGATTACCGGTCTATTTTATTTGTAAGCCAAATGATGTCATCGATTTATTTCCTGCCTTTCATGTGTTATAAAACCGCACTTGACAGATTGATCTTTCGCTCTGTTCATCATAAAAATACGGGTAGGATGAACAATAATCTAACGGATGCCAATTTTGTTTTTATTGAAAATACTCTTACGTACGTTTTCAATAACATATTATTGAGTGCTCTAAGCAGAGCATTAGTTTAAGAGGTCGTCAGTTCTAAAAGAGTTGTTAGAATTATCAGGTACTAATTTCCTAATGTCTTGGTTATCAGTTTTATTGTTATTTATATCATTTCGAAATATAAAAAGCAAGACTCGCCTCCATTTATATTGTGATGTTTATGGTTCATTCCATTGCAGAGGTCATATACGATACCGGAGTTTTTATTTAACTAACCATGGATTTATCAATTCTTACAAATCCATCCCAAATGGCGGCTTTTATCGATCTTTGTATTCTGCTTCTACAAAATGTTAAATTTCCGGAGAAAGCCTAATCGGTTTTACTGAATCTGTCAATATTGCTGAAGCAGTTGTCTGTATTTGTTCCCAAATAACTACATAATATGGTATCCCCGACAGTTTATTAACATTCTGAATGCGCCGGCATGCTCCCCTTTGGTTAATAAGAGGCCGAAGCATGACTTTCGGTTTTAAGTTTGGCGGATATGAGCTGTTTTGATTTTTCCCAAATATGTGAAATGTCTCCTGAAATTCAGTTTCATTGAAGAGACTGCTAATCTCATTTTTGTTGGACATAATGAAACCGCTGTAAGAAGACTAACTCCTCAGCTCATAAATGGGGATTGACAAGATAAAACCTATCATTTTTGCAACTCAGAGAGTGATTTCCTAACGTATAGTACATTTGGGAAACTTGATTTCAGGTGTTTCACGGCATTATCAGAGCTCCCGAGACTTGCTTTCTGAACGGCAGCAACCGATTTCCCGCATAGCGGTGGACTGCTGTAAAGCACGATTTCTTTTTGAGAAATGTACTGGATCATTTTCCATAAGCCTTTCAAAGGCAGTCCGGTGGCTAGCTGTTCGACTCACAATCGTTCACCCCGCGTTCGAGTGCAAGTAGGGGCTTGTTGAATGGGCATTGCTGAAGACTCCGAACAACGGCGGAATAGTGAGTCAGTGCATTCTCAGTTTTTGAATGTTGAGATAAGTGTCGGTACCGAATAAAGGATGATAACCTTGTAAAACATAACCTGTTACCTACTTTTACTCATTGTACATAGTCGTTTGACGATCAGTAACAAAACATGGTCAGAAATTCCGATAACTGGTCAATATTTTGATAAACGTGGTTTACCGTGAGATCAGTTGCAAAGAATGTCCGGTTGAATGTATTATACAAACTTGGACACCGATAAGCATCAGAAGTACAGACCAGGAATAGAAAAATTCCGAGCCGACTGACAACGACGTTTATTCACTAGGAGCGTGGCTCGGCAGTTGCACTTTAATCTAGAGTTGAAGCTTACTCCTTTGTCGGTGATAACACCGTAATCCTCCGGTGTGGACTCTGTACGAACACCGGGCCCTTGTGTGCTGAAGCTTCAACAATGAACGTCCATTCTACATGCCGTAAACTGGAAAAACGAGACAGAGGTTTTATGCGTACGAATGGCACCAGAGTGACTGATGAATAAAGGTACCAGTGGATACAGTCCGCTGTTGACCTCTACTGATCCCATCATCAACTGTATGAACGCACGCCCAACACCATCCCTGCAATACAAAAACAAACAGCATTTCACATCCAGTGGCTTCAGACAATGATTCCTGAACCACTCAACAGAACACTGGTCTTCAGAAAGGTTAACGCAGGTAGCCGGATCACAAGCTAATTATCAAACTACGTATGTTTTCCAATTTTCAGAAAATGACGACACGATCAGATCATAGATTTATGGGTTTCTCCAGAGATCATTAACTTCCGACCGTGCTGCTTGGCCAAATATCAAAAACTGCCATAAAATACATCATATGATGCTCTTCGACGCAATAACAGTGAACATTTTGATGTAATTTATGAAACCGGAGAATTTTAAATGAGGGTTGAAGCTCAGTGAGGTGATCAAATGCCTTTTCATGCAACGGAAGGGGATTAGAGATTTCGCAGAAAAACGAACAACACAGAGAATGATCAAACAAGTGGCACGGTGGGAATAAAGCATGATGGTCGGTGTATAAATAACAACACCGCGGGAAAACCAGGGAGTCAATAATGAGCAAACTAGAACATGGAGATGGCAGCGCATAGCGGGAAGATACGGGTTTGATCAACTTGACGAAGGCAGCTGAATCGGGCGCGATGATTAAATCAGCGTGACCTCCGGAATTCGCAAAACGGTTCACGTGGAGAGCACAGGAAATTAAAAACAAACACGGTCCACCTCGGGAACTACACAAGGTGAGTAGAAGCGAGTACTTGGTTATTGTTGTATTTAAGAAGGCTGCTTTTCGCACAATAATTAATAAAAGGAAAACGAAAATGTAGTTCAGCTAAAAAATATTACTCCCGGAACTCGTAACTGTGGTTCTCATTTCAAGGAACAAATAAACTTCTCGGACTGAGGGCAGGTAATGTTTCAGGTGTGTCAAATTTTTGTCAGTGAATAACCTTCTACAGCTTCTTTTAATATGCCTCCGAACAGAGAACGTTATCTCTAAAATATGGGAGTGGTGATTAGATAACACAGTGATTGTATTAACACTCCCAGAGGGACTTTAAACTGTTCCTTGACGCTTTTATATCTGTTCTGATCCCAATACTGTCTGACTATTCACGAATTGTTGTCGATGATTTCAGTCACGCGCCTTCGTATCCTTTACTTGCTTTTGGTTCAAGTGACTTCTGTTCAAGACAGAATTATCACCAACCATCCCGAACATTTTCTCTTACAACTGAAAGCTCCTGTTTCAAAGATTGATCACGGTTTCTTCATCATCAGACTCACAATTTATTTACTTTCAGCACACAGTCCACTCATCAAGACGAAACAAATGAAGGTCACCTATAGATACTTATCATCCACCAACATTAACCTTATTCAAAGATCCTCTTTTTGGTTTTCTTTCGATTGCCTTATTTGCCCGTTAGACTTATTTGCGAAGACACTGAGCATGGCATTTGATTTGTGTTGTCTTATGGACACTTTACTTCTTAAAATTCGCAGAATAGCATCTCCACTGCTGAACTTTCTGAGAAGGCAAGAACAACATGTCTATAAACCACTTGACCAGGCTTCTCTGAAACGACACTTTAACCCGATCAAACGAGAGTTATGACGGCTCAATACGACATTTTCCTACCAGTTATTCTGTACCACCAATAGCAAACTTCTCTGGCACGGAATCGGGCTTCTATGTGGACAACGGGCCCGGTCAAAAACTATGATATAGATGCTGACAGACTGAATGGCGCATATATTCACTGTTCATCGGATATCCTGCCATCCTATTTTCCTTCTGTTCCCTCAGATATAAAGACATTTTCCTCAGAAGAAATTTTCAAAGTGCTATGAAACTTGAAATCAGTTTTTGCTGTGGGTTCAGACGGCTTATCCTCCACTGCCCTCAAATTCGGAGCAAGTCCACTATCTGGAATTATGACTTACCTCATCAACAATATACTGACACTGGTGTCATTCCTGTCACCTGAAAACCCGTGACAGTGGCACTTACTCCAGAACATTCTGCCTCCAACATTTTGTGAAGACGTATTCGTCCCATCGTTGTCACGTCACCTCTGAGGTCAAGATGACCGAGCAAGCTATTCTTAGGCGATTGCGTCTCTCTTTTGTTAATCTAAATGCCACCCATCATTCTGCCTACAAACCCAATAGATACACTTTGGATGCAGTTGCTTAACTTTACCATTTCACTCCAAACAACGTTAACAGTTCCATCAAACCCGTTCTTTAAATTTTTCCGACTAATTCTCCACTTTATACTCCGTTCCCCGTCCCGTACTTCCTTAAAAGCTGGAGCCTTCTGGCTGTCCCACTTCATTACTATCGTGGTTGGAACATTACTTTACCAATAGAACTCAACGCACCGCAGTTAGTACAAGTGTACGGAGTCCTTTTACTGACAACGCTGGCATCCTTCGGGATGCCGTTCTTTCTTGCTATCTCTTCACCACAAATGTCAGCAACTTGACGACTACACCACATGCATGACATTTTAAAACACGCCGATGACGTGATGCTCTGTTCATCTATCTCCAGCCAACCAGAACTTCAATCTTTTTTCGAGAATTTCTACCTTATTCAGCATTTTCCGTCCCATTCTGGACTACATTTCACCGATTCCAAGTGTTTTGAGTGCATTTTCTCCCGTTCTTGTTCCCATTGCCTCAATGAACAATTGGTCGTCAATAATGTCCGCGTTTCCACAGCTGACTCGGTCAAATACCTAGGCGTTAAAATCAGCACCAATTTACAGTGGGCTTTTCATATTCTTGGTTGTTTTGAAAAATACGTAGATTGTCTTTGCAGGTTCATAGGTGAAGACGGTTCGGTGACATTCAAGCAATCATCTCCTCTATTGTCCATTATTACATTCTCACAGTCTTAGTCTACTGCTTTCACGTAGTGTTTCATGGTCTACTTGAAAGGCTTCATCGCACTACACCGCAGCCTGGTCAGTATCAATCGTGTTTCTTTGATTCCCACAGGCCCTGTTATCTCCAAGGTTTACGATTTCCACATTATAGCTTGTGAAAATTTCGCGAAGAAGATTCTTACGGAACCCCGCCATCTACTGTAACATGAACTACCTGCATACTATTCACATCTCTCCACACGGTCTGCATTTGGATTTATTCCCTCCCGTATAAATATTTACAGCAGCTCTACACGGCTTTGTTTAGCACTTGTTCTAGTTGACAAGACGAAAGTCACAAAGTAACTTCGCAAGAACCTCTGTGGCTGAACCAGTTTTATTTCATAGTGTTCATTTTTATGCTTATTTCAAAGTGTCAACGATCAGTTTGCCTCTATTCGGCTGAAATGTTAGTTTGGTAATTTCATGAAGTCTTCAATACGGTACACCAAAAGTTTGAATAGTAGGTCATAATTCTGGTGACGAAAACATCAACGGAAACAGCTTTTCCTTCATTTAAATCTACATATAATGACGATGACTGTGAACCAAGAGATTGCGGAACTTGTGGCTACTGAACGATTGTAGTTCCACTCCAATTTTCCGTAGAAACATCACAGGTATCGGTTTATTAAACTTTCGTCACAGCACTGCCTTGAGTTTTTTGAAGTGAATATTTTAGTCGAGATGATGACGCAACTGAACACAACATTACAAAAAGGTTGAAGTCAGGGGAGTCAGATTCACTGGGTGCAGACGAAGGCGAAGAAACAGGATAATTTTAATAGAGACTATCATCACTGAAAAAGGTTATGGGTGGAACAAAGCAATCTCTACCGCAGTGATCATTCCAAATAGTCGTGGGTTATTTACCTGATGCGAACACTACCCGTAGATTTGCGCAGTATCTCGTTTCGCAGTACGTGTCCAGCGGATGAAGTTAGCAACACTATTCTCTTCAGTGTCACCGTCGAAAGCAATTATTCTTTCAGCTTTCTGTAGATCAAGCTACTGGTGTGATCAAGCATTCTTCTTCATTGTTACCTTGCTACATGCCAATAATATTGATCTAGTAGATACTGCCCCCGCACTATGGTCTCAAAGGGCCATTTGTATTAGGAACGAATAAGGCCAAGTTTGCAGCAACGCTGATTTCAGATATTTTCTTTTGCACCGGACCGCTATACGAATCGTATTAGTATTTTATTCGGACAGTTATTCATCAAAAGTTGTACCCTAGCATCTAACGAAAAAAATTCTAACCTAAACTTATCTTACACAGACTTAGGAGGCAAATGTAATTGGGAAGGGCTTAGAAGCAAAAGCATTGCTTGTATTCTCACACACTAAATTATATACTACTTACCAAAATGATTTAGAAAAGTCTTTAAAAGAAGTTATTCTAGGTTTTTGGAGGCCAGATTCTTTTTGATAGAGCGAGTTAAAAAATGTTTACAGATTCGCGTAAAGTAAGACTTGTAGTGCATCGTTATCTTGTGTTGCAGGGGGAAAATAAGAACGAGACCAAAGTGACTATTAGACGACCAATTTACGAGGAACATGTTCACTACTTACAACCGAATCTATAATGGTTATAGCAGATGGTGTATAAAAAACAACAAATATCACACAAAAACTGGAAAATAAATTTCGTGGAATAGTAACAGTTGAGCAGCACGTGATAGCAAACTCGAACCACATCTAAAATGCCTGCAATCACCTGATTTCGAAGAGCAAGTTGCAAACTGGACTGACTGTCATTCTCTTGAAACCCGAAACCGATTCGTTAAACCTTCTTAAAACTGTCCAAGGTGAGGTTGAATAGTCTTGAGATGTACATTGTGTTTTGTGTACCATCGAATGAAACAGTAGATAATTAACCTTGGTGATTTTTTAAAACTCCTCATTGTATGATCAGTCCTTCTGGTCACTGGTGATTGAAATGAATCCTAAAGGACACAATCACTATATGGATTTTAAGGAATGTAAGGGCAGTAAGTTATTACCTAGAATGATGGTCTGTGGAACTAGCTATGTTGACTGCACGACCAAGCCCCCATCCAAACGTGTTTGTGAGCACTACACGGCTCGGTTGAACACGGGATCTGTTAGGGAAAATACGAGTGCCTTGTGCTCATACCACATTGAGTCAGACCACTCAGTGGAGGTGATAAGCACTTTTCGCATCATTTATAAAGTTCGTGGTAAGCAATCAAGACTTGTCAAGTTCCGCCTCTTAGCTACAGCCAGAACCGTGAACAGCGACTCTACAACGCTCTCCTGTGTGTTCTGAAATATTTAAAGCAAGCACTTGAACTCCCATGGCCCCACGTGCCACCACATGAACGCTACCCTCTGATCAATTTTACACACACAAACATACGCACAGACATATCTGGATTGTCATTATCTCTTGTTGTTTTGTGTGTCATATTTATCGGTATGCATTGGGATGAGCTCGAATAACTGAAAACAACCTTGTTCGCCAAGATGTTCTATTCTCAAATACGGATTTAACTGGTTAGAGAAGCTGCGCTTAATTCTTCAGACGAAATAACACAATCAATGAAACACCAAAGACTGGAGATACTTTTGAAATGAACACGCAATTGAAAATACCCATACACTTTGTTGACCGGATATAAGTGCATAAGTTTTCACTTGAAAAATTACGTTTTCATTCACGCGGTAACATCACAAAATTTTGTATACCCTGACTAAAAATTCTTGGAAGTCAGGAATAAAACTGTACCCAAATTCATGTTACTAGAAAAGTTTATTTGTTTGACTTACCGAGGCTGATTTACTGTTTGTTACTTTGTGACAATTACTGCGAAGTATCTTAAACATGGGGATCTCTTTACTCAGTTCATCGATTGATTCAAATGTACACTCCACGAGTCAGAACTGAACCAACCCCTTCGTGCTTATTAGGCTTTTGCTCCATCGAATGAACTATATATATATATAGATAAACCGCAAGAGGAGCCTTAATTTTGCAGAAAATGTAAAATCTACTCGCATTTCTCGCATCACCGTATATTTTGTGTCATTACGCGTGCCCGACTTCCGATAGAATGAGCTCAGCTGGTAGATCGACTTCTCCGTCCAACGTGAGGTTGCTGATTCAATTCCGGATCGTGGCTTGAACGTTTTGATGAGAAATTCTAGTACGCTTTCCACCAACTACTTTTTTTAGTATTGAGATAATTACTGACGTCGTTATTTTATTTTACTGAGTGTGGATAAAATAAAATCTATGGTTATTTCAGTTCCAAGTTTCAACATGAATACTTATCATCACGGGGTCTACATAAGCATGCAAATCACTACTTGGCACTAGAATCACTAAACAGAGGGAGAGACCTTCATTATTGTCAGACACAAAACAGTCTTGAGTAATATTTTCAGCTTGGTCCCAGGCCAACTGGAAAAGATGTTTCTGAAAGTGGATAAGATTCAACAATAAATTGTCACCAAGGTGTCAACAAAGTAGTGGTTCGCATTTGGCCAATTTACTGTAGCATCTTTTCAGGATCTGCCTCTAGGGAGAATACATATCACGATCAACGAATTCAGTGTGAATTTTGAGCTACAAGCTCATTTTATAAGTGGAAAATGTCTCAAGGGATTCAAGCTTAGGACTCGAACTAAAGATGCTGGTTTCATAAAATAGCACCTCTGCAATCGGTTTCACATTCCACGTCATCGGCAAAGCCACGGTCCCGTGATTATGGTGAAGCTAACGAGATCCACTTATGTGTTTCTATTTGATAAGAAATATTTGACCATGATAAGCTTTCAATACGAAATGCTGATTTTATTCATAAAAGCTCATTCGGATTGAATCAGTTTATCTGGAATTTCTGTCACATTTCTTAAGTGGAATTTTGTGAATAACATATGTGGGCAAAATATTCTGCAGTTTCACTTCAGACAAATCTAACCCTAATAGCATTGTAATTCTTGCTTATTACCTTGA
This sequence comes from Fasciola hepatica, assembly GCA_948099385.1. NCBI lineage: Eukaryota > Metazoa > Platyhelminthes > Trematoda > Plagiorchiida > Fasciolidae > Fasciola > Fasciola hepatica. The sequence continues at coordinate 1,280,485 of CANUEZ040000060.1, read as the reverse complement.
AAAATGTACCAGTGTTCTCTGTTTGTGGTTGAGAATATCAACCGTAGACTATACAAGCCAGTCCATCTCGGATTGGTTCAGTTATCGTGAGCATCTCATACGACGGGGAATAAACCAATGAGATCAATGGAAAGTACATGATGCAACTAACTGTTTCAATACATTTCCTATGCTCAAGGGAGCTGCAAGCAGCTCCGTCAGGACTATCCGTGCAATTATCGTTTCTTGCCGCAGTTTTCGTCATGATCAGGTTTATGTCGTCGGTAAACGAGACGAGCGTCCGTGGTTGTCGAAACGGATATACCTCGGAGGAGGTTATGGTTAACGAATTTCGCGCCTACGTGTCCCCGTTTCTGGCAGCTGTTGGCATTCCCACAAATATTCTCACCATGATTGTATTTGGCATTCTTCAGTATCTGAAGCCTTGCCGTTTTAATTTATATGCCATGTGGCTTGTCCCAGCATACAACATTCAACTGATAACAAATTGTCTTTTGGACGACTTTTTCGGTCGTGGGTTGAAATGGGCAACAAACTGTCGTTTTTGGATTAATTTTGACACAGTTTCTTCTTTTAATTGCAAACTCCTTACTTTTCTTTCGGAATCATCTGCTCTCGTCAAATCCTTTGTAATGATGTACTTCAGTGCCGATCGTGTATTCTCCGCATACTGCCCAACTCGCGTACCGGTCGGTGGCGCGCTGTGGTATGCTCGTGGTGGTATTCTGCTCTGCTACTTTGTTGGTCTTTTGCTGAACACCCCCCATCTGTTTTATGTTGACCGAACCACGGAAGACGGGAAAACCAGTTGCAGTTATACAGACCCCCTATCGACCGGTGTGCGGTATGTGTTATATTTGTATATTATCGGCTCTACTCTAACCCCGGCCATCTTCATCTTTATCACCAATGTTTTGATTCTCTTCAAAATGTGGTTCGTACTAAAAGTTCCTACAAACCGAGGAAAATCAAATCACCAGGCCTCAATTGAACTGAGCAAAATTGTTGCCCATTTGGTTCTCAGCGTCTTATTTCAACTGCTGTCATTTCCATTGGTTGTGGTAATCCCATTGCGACAGCAAGTGTACAGTTTTGGGTACCATATAACGCAACCGGAATACGCGAATAAGATTATTCAACTAAGCAAACTGTTTAGTTCCATTGATTGCATCAACTATTCTTTTGAATTCTTTTTATTTCTCATATTCATGCCCGAATTTCGAAGAACACTGTGGAATTTATGCATATGTTCCAAGGATACTTTTCAGTCAGAATCTGTAGAATGGTTCAGCAATTCATCGTCAGCGGAGAAGACCACATCCAGCAAGACAAATTGTCCAAGTCTGTGTTCCTTCAAGGAAATTTTGAACGAGTTCAAGCCTACTGGTTCTCATGCGTTACCAGTACCGGGAACTGAACGCGAAGACTCAGTGGTCATTACGACGCGTCTCTAAAGAGCAAGGTATATCCGGTCCTGTTTACAAAGGAGTGTAAATTTAACAATCTGTTATTCTCATCCATATCAGTGCATAGGAACATTTGAAAGACCATCCCATGGATTACCCCTGGAATGGAATCAAAAACCTTGTTCAAATTGTTTTTGTTTCTCACCAATTATGTACACAAGCCCCAACTATTTTCGTCAATATTACTGAGTTTTCCCATATCCAAGCGGGAGGAAAAATACGCTTGTTCATATATTCTGTAAACAATGTTCGGTAAAGGCGAAGATTTTCCTGAGATTTTTCTATCTAAATTTAAGCTTGTAAGGTGGCAAAAAATAACAGTGCTTCAGTCCTTTTAGAAAACTCATTGGAAAATGAATGAAAGTATGTAGCTATTAGCAGTTCAGAAGTTGATGAAATATTGCTGAATCTTGACGTCTGCAACTCAGCCATCTGTAAATTTATTAAGTTGAGTTTAGGAAATACTAATAGTGTTTTCCTGTGTTTAAAAACAGGCAAAGTCATCAATGACTCATCAATGGGTCCACCGACTTCTGTCTGATGTTCAGATGCCTCTAAATTCCAGAACGCTTTGCCCCAATAAACTCTACCATTTATTTGCCCTTTGGACAATAAAATCAAAAACAAATAGCCACAAAATACCGTCGATAGGGTATTAGGAAGCACTCATACCGCTGAAACATTTCAGTTCATCGTGTAGGCTTAGTTAGAAAGCTTCACCTATTGAAAATTTATGTATATTCATTACTTTGTAACTGCACCGTGGTTTTGCTATGCCACGGAATATATGTCGTCTAAGTATAGTTTCGTATCCACAATGCACTCGTTGATTTATTTGGCAAACCGCTGCTTGCCTTCATGTCTCTTGGTATAATTACCGAACTGTACTCTTCCAGATCATGAGGTCATTTTTTAAACGACCCTTTCATTGATCTTAGGCTTCCTAGTCCTGTGTTAGATTTTTCAGTCACTCGTACGATCGAAACATTGTACTGTTATTCAGAAATGCTGATGAGCGGTTGTCACAGGGTCTACGTGGCAAACAAAGAGCTGTACATTATTTGTCCAAGGCTCACGGCTGCTACTGAAATTCGCCCTTTAAGGTACCACTTATGGTTTTTACACATGTGAGAACATTGCGTAGTATTCCGATAACTGATAAAAAGAATCTAAAAGACTGAAAAGAGGAATATGTCAATATTACGCAGTAGTACGTGAGCTTATGATATCCAGCAATATACTGTTGCCGGAATCGGTCGTAGTCAGTTGACTGTAAACCAATCTGGCAATGATCGAAATTTCGGCAGACCACCATGATTTTCGACAACTTCGTTAGTGAACACGAAACTCCCACGTACAACATATTACAAAGCAAATCGCTTCTTGATACACTTCAGACTGATTTCCGATAGGATAAATTGACTGTGCACAGTTCTTTAAATTTTCGAAAGAAAATTATTCTTATGCTATCGGTGGTGAGATGGACACACTGCTGACTTTCCTCAGTATCATTTTATCTGGACCGAACAGAACTAGTTATTTAATGAAGTGACTTTCACAAGACTTGTCTGCGTTTTACTTACGCATCCATGACAAACAACTCTTTGTGATTTCCGTTGGTTTATTTTGTTGTGTATGCCTGTGAATAGCCAATGAACAACTCAAGGTTGCAACTATATATATATATATATATATATATATATATATATATATATATATATATATTCATCGATAACTCGGTACAACGTACAGAGGCATGGCGTCATGCAAAACATGAGTAATCATATGTGTGGAGATTTCGTGTGAGCATGTGGGTTGGATACTACCCGGTTGCCCAGACCGAAGCATAGGTTTGACTTAGGAGGCTCCAACCCGAGCTTTTGACCAGAACGCCTAACCTGCAAGGCAGTAGAATGGTATGGTGGTATCGTAGCCCTCTGGGGGCCGGTGACTGATTTCTCAGTGCATACACCCTTCGGATGAGACCAAACATCTTGGATGCCCTGTTTATCTCTCCTACTCAGATGCCGGTAAGCATATTGTTGTACGCCACCCGTAGTTGGTTTGGAATCAGGGTTTAGCCATCTCTCTAGACTGACTATTAGTCAGTCAACCCGGTGGATACGCCAGGCATTAGCTTCCGTCCTCTCCCTTTAGTGGGAACACCTCCGCCACGAGAAGGCAGTGAGTAGGGCTTCCTCAACAAAGGTTGTAGAAAACGCACGGTCATCTGAGAGCATTTCGAGAGGTTTTCAGGACGAGAAGCCATCTTGGAGCCTAAAGCACCGTCCGCCGACCATACTGAGGCTTTTGGCACAGGTACTCTCAATTGTTTGCAGTGCCCTGAACTTAAAGCGTTTTATTGTTTATTCCAAATTTATTCGGGTATGATGATGCCATATGAATTATCCTAAGCGCTTTTGACGTTCGGATGGTAATATGCTGTCGAAAGAGTTACAGTACTATTCCATACTTGTATTGGACAGGGTTCGAACTAGTTTTCGCCATTGTGTTTCCCTTGTTTGGTTTTTCTTTTGAAATGAGAACATAAAGCATAACTAGCTGACCAAATACAAACGGTATGTGAGCAGTTCATGCCTCCAGATTGGTTTTTATAATGGATTTTGGAATTGTGAAGTAAAGAAAAGTGCCAACGTAAGATGTGATAGATTTGGGCGCTCAGGAAGAGGAACACTGAATAAAGACCAATAAGTCTTGGTAAGACAACTACTAGTGAACATGAACCCGGAATAAAAGATGCATGTTCCATTTGACTGAAAGTAGTAGGATTAGAATCTGAATGCGACCGATGCTGTCTGAAGTAAGATAAATTGTCCATCCAGAGAATAACCTAAACCCCAACCCGAAACACTTGACGCTGTAATTGCATTAAAGTAGAGAAAGATGATTATTATGACTGCTTTTCATTGTACACGTTCAAAATGACTCTGCGAAGTTGGTAAATAATTGTTCGGCGTGAATCACTCACATTCTACGTGGTCAAAACAAGACACACGGCGAAACAGCTCTCTAGCGAAATGATAATACTAGTAAAGCTCTAGTGCCTCGATCAATAGTGTTGGACATAAATGAGTAATGAAACGTGGTGTATTGGTGGTTGTCATAGTAACGAAATGCTTGTCATACTGGCAGGTCCAGTCTACTTACCTTTTTGGACAGAAGCCATCTTGTTGCACCTGCAATATTCAAACTCTTCTATGATGGTCACTGACCGAATTGAAACAAAAGATTGAAACACTGTGTTTGTTGTCAGGTTAGGTTCCCATATACATACCATTCTCCACCAGTGCATATGTTCACACCTTAATTATCAATTTTATACTCAAGTGCCTAGTATGAGATGTCAACATAAGTTTCATAATATCACTTTATTCTCCAAAAAATTGTAGTCCCCATATGTGTGACACACGGTAAAAGCAGGAATAACTATGATAGCCACTGCGGATTGCAGAAAAAATGAATGAACATGAGTCCTCTTTTTAGCAAGAAAAACGTTTAAGTGCAAACAGAAGGTACAAATTGTAGGATACACAAAACCTCATCTTTCCACTCAACCCTATGAACTGGAATTGTGAAACAAGTCAAAACTGAGTGGAACAGAGAAAAGTCGTTCATGTGGGGAATAAAAGCACACACAACTGCTCCTTTCTCCGTCTGCATGCTCGGATACTATGGTAGAGAAGACTTAATTTCTGCTTTAGGCAAATGTCAGTCGCAATACCCTGGTTAAACGAAAAACTGGAATAGGACAGAGAGAATATAGCCATGCTCATATGAAAATAGTGTTCAGCGTGGCAGCAGCAATCAGCCAATTTCAAGTTCTAATTCAAACTAGAAATTTATTTTTCTAGGGATTTGCTCTTTCTGCAGGTCGTTTTATTTGTGATGTGAATCGTAGTCGAATAATTAATATGATATTTTGGTCAGAAAAGGAGAATACGGTGATTCTTACCTGAAAAAAATAAAACTCTTCCGGAAACTACTTCATACGACTCTTTCCATGATCGGGGGTGGAGCTCATTTATTGTGTAAGTGTTATTGACTAAAGTGAACGGTAAGAGGTAAAATAGGTGTACTTAATAATTATCTGGGATTTATTGAGCCTACAATTACTTAATCACCTGAGTCTGCGTGGCTGTCCGAAAATGACTGTTTGTCCGAGATTCGGTATACAATAAAAATGTGCAGTTTTATCATATAGGACTCCACACTGCATTCTAAATAGGTCCATGTAAAAATGTGTTGAAGGTTTTTCACATAATTATAAGATGTTTAGGAATAACTAACCTGCTTCACAAGTAACACGATTTTAAGTATTGCTTCAATGATACTAAATTGTCAAGACTAAATGTGGGAAAATGATAAGATAGATCCACAAGAATATGTATGTTGGTATCAACAGAGTGTTGGACCTCTGACAAATTGACTGTTATTCATTGTATTACGGGGCCGAGAATTAGAATGTTTTTGTTAGATGTAAGGCTGTTATTTTTACCTAGATAATTTTACCGAACATTAGCCGAATACGTAGTGACATTCAACTTTGTTACCCCGGTTAACATACGTCAGTGCTTATCTGAACTCGTGCCGCCGAGCGCGATGGCCACTTGATCGCTGCCCGTGCACTCTACACGCACGCTTTCCCAATAAACACTAGCCACTCTCTCCCTACCTTTAGTGTTCTCCTTCTCATGGCTGGCAGGAAACATTGCCCTGGTAATCGCGTTGGCCTATTGCAGAGTACCACTGTAACGGACAGACGGTCCGTGTGTAGTGGGAAGGACTGAAGAACGCGCGTGCCAAGGAAACAGCTTGGTAAGGTATCACCAATCTTACAAAGGCACACCAATGAATTGATCCCTTCTAAGCGTAAGGAAAATTTGGTCTCCAACACACCTACCAAATCATTCCTGGAATTCTGACCACTACAGTTACCGAATAACTTCCTGGAACTTGAATAAAAACGTACGTAACAGATGGCTCGAAAAATGCATCATTTCCAACTTTCGAGAAATTATTCGCAATAATACAATAACCGAATTAAATTAACCTCATCCAGCTATATAATTCCCAATGCTGGAGCTTTTATTAGCCACAGAAACAACAAAATTGCCCAAAATTCACAGCCTTTTTAATAGACGAAATCGCTTTGCTTCACGTACTATCTGTTCTTATTCGGCTTTTATTCATTTGAAAAATGAACTATGATGAAATGTCGAATTATAGTTAGGCATTTCAGGGTTCATCGCATCAGTGGCGGACTGTTAATCAAATTATAACATTCGGTGTCGACAGGTCAATGACCTTAACCAGAAAGCATTATGGAACCTGGAACTTTTGGGATACATCTACCATAGTTTAGCATCGATTTATCAACGTATCGTAGCGTGCTTTTTCTCGGTTAAACGATATCCAGCTTGGGAAGATCGAGAGCCACAGTTGGTGGAACTGGGAATGCATCTTTCCGTAACAAATTTTATGCTTTGAATGAAATGAATTTCATGACCGTCGCTTCTTTTGTTGAGGCTGGAGCTGCAGTGCCGTTGCATGTTGAAGTATTATAGTTTTCGGATCATGGATACAACTGAGTAGTGGCTCACCCCTAAATGTTCTAACCGTTTACCTGTCTGTGATGTTATTTGAAATGATTGACCTCTCAGTACCCATCTGAAATTTGTGTCACGAGCCCTTCCAATCTGGAAGCATTTACAATAAGGACTATGCCGGACAAGGAGCAAAATATCGACTATCTATCCTAGTCCTTTCTCTGTGTCCCTTTTCAAAAACCAAAGAATCAAAAATTGTGCGTCATGACGACCTGAACTAATCTGTAACTATTCCTGGGAGATGACGGAGTAAAGCCAAAAACGATCTAGAAGAAATGATACGTGATAGTTCACTTTTGGTAAATCAACACTTCGATTTCATGCTGACAACCAGAGGACGAAAACGGACCTAATTTTCATCCGTACGCTTAAGTTTACGTCGTTCTGAATTAGACGAAATCCCAACTTGATCCCAAGGTTGATATGGGCCCGATCGACGCTACTTTCCCGCACTCACGGACTAACAAAACACATTACTGTAATCTTTTAGCAACACGTATAGTGTTTAGAGCCTACAGTGCATTCTATTCACTGAAGCCATTCAAAAAAGCTCTGAACAACAATGCCATTTGGACCTAGTCAGAATCTGCATATAATACAGCTTCTGAGTTAAACTGACCGAACTCAGTTTGATTCGAGTTATTGGAAGTTTACAGGTACGTATATGTGTACGTAAGTACATATTTTGTTTAGTGTCAGACATACGTATATACTGTTCGCTAAATAAACTATGGTTCAGAGGCTTCACTTCTTCAGGTCAAAATATTTCGAAGAAACCCAAAGTTATGGTACTTTTACGTGTGACTGTCTACTGTTGTATGAGTGAAAATTCCACCACGAGATTACCATCTGGTGGGAAGGTCGGAATGGACCGATAGTTTGGAACGGCATTGCCGGAGCTGCGGTTCACTCAGAAGTCCTGAACCAGCAGATCCCGTCGTGGTGTAACACGACTAATAAGGCGACTTTCCAGGACGAAGACGCGCCTAAACACCATTCTCTTTTCGTACGTGAGTTTCAATCATATCACTGTACAAATACGCTCCTGTGGCCATCTCGATCACCCGATCTCAAAACAGTCGAACATTTGTTGGATCAGCTTGAAAGAAAAGCTGATCAGAGGTGGAAGTAAAAATCTCTAGGAAAACTGGAAAATGCCTGGAAGGAGGAATGGGATCGTTTGCTACTAGATACTATCGAATGGTTTAAAACTAGAATGACTCACCAGGTAAAAACCGTTATATGATTCGAAGATGACTCAGCCATGCTACTAATGAGTAATCGTTTGAGAACGATCACATTATCCTATTTAGAGAACATTTCAATTTTAATAAAGGGTTTCTCCAAAGTGCAATGTTTTGATTATTTCGGAGGGGGCATTTCTGACAAATAGTGTGAATGCATAATTTTGCGTACGGCATCTTTTTACTGTTGCTTGCAAAACTGTCACGAAAATGTGCCAATACGGTAGAGTAACTCACTACCTAGTAATGGTTATAATACAAACTCCAGCAGTTGATGTGTGAACGATATTCAAACCAAAGTGAGATGTGTTCACCCTGCAAATATCTTTCTGTAATGCACAGTAAATGAACTACGATCTGTACTATGTGCTGCAGTTTCTTTCAAGATGGTATAGAGGCTGTGGACTACGGCGACCGAAGTTACCATGGTTTACACAGAAAAAAAAGGTAATAAACGAGAACAAATGTGATAAAGTTAGGAATTAGCTAATCCCTCGTTGACCACTAGCGTAAAGCTGTTTACGACAGCTTCATAAACACTTGGTAATTTAAAGTTTGCCTCTCTGAAGAAATATCAAAGATTTGGTCGCCGCATTATGGAAGTCTGAATCCTTTTATTCTGCACCGCTCACAGCACAAATAGTGGTAAAAATGTTTTGAATCATAAGGAATTTACGGTTTTCACGCAGTTATGATTCGTCAGGTGTGTGTGTGTGTGTGTGTGTGGTTTTCTGAATGATGATAAAATACTGTTTCAAAACCCGGAAATAACACTTATTGTACCGGGTTGAAAGATCGTATTCAAGTGATCCATGGGAAATTGTGTATTTACTGACGGTGGTCAGAAGGTTACGGTTGTGGACTTTGGGCAGTAACGACCTGGGCTCGACCCTCGTCACCCTCTAATAACAGCCTTTCATTGAATAAAGTCCCTTCCCGAGCTGTTGTACTTTGTTGTATAATATAGATATAAAAGAAACGAAATTTTTAATCACTTTTATAAAATTGAATAATTTTTAAATATAATAACAGTTGGACTGTCCAACCAACGCACAGCGATGCTTCATTTAACCGTTGAAGTTCAGGGTGGAGAATCAAGCCAACCACTCCAAAGATCACTTTTTCTCGATTCGGCGATTACAACACCCTCCTGTTCATTGACCCCGTTCTTTGATCACAAATGTGTCATAAAAATTCGATTTTATTGGCCATGAAAAGTGCTCTACCGTATCGGTAATCTCACCGATCGGGAGAAATTAACGGGAACCATCCGGAAGAGGTGTCAGAACCTCAAACAGCACTATCCATATCTTCCACCAAACAACGCTTACGTAGATGTTTGTAATAACCGGATTACTCGAAACTAGAAGTCAGAAGTCACACCAGCTGGCACTAAAACGTACTGTTGTTTAGCATATAAAATGCGGCAAATATATAGGCATGAAATAAGGAAGGGAAAGCATTCGCACACAAGTATTGATCCATCAGTAATATGATTGGTAGGTACACACTTGCCAGGCACTGTCACGTGATACGGAAGTAGATCTTGTGCGCCAGATACGCGTACTGCGATAGTCAATACAAGTAGTTGAACTGAGACGAGTCATACGCGCAAGGCGCATTTGTTTGTGTGAAGAAATGCGTGGATGCTGGCTGGAATATATGTCGAAAGTGAGAACACTGAGTGGTCTAAATTGGTTTTCTTGAAATGCATGTGAATAGAAAAGAATCACCACAATGCTGGTGTGGGTTTATCTTTGTGATGAACGAAGATTTGACTGAGCTTTTTTCTAATGGGATTTGGGCTACGACGATTTTCAACGAATAATTATTGATTCCATTTTAAATACACTGGATTCCATCATTAAATGCTGGAAAGAGTTGTCACAAAGAAACACGAATTGGTTATCGTTAGAGCGGCTATGTAAGGTGATTTCAAATTGCATGAGTGGTTCAACAAAGTAAATCTATCAATACCAGCATGACTTGAGGATTTATCTAATTTTGGTCTTAATAATTAATTTGTGCAAAAGTGGTAATCAATGCTATTCTTGTTAGCGACAGTGCAATGGCTGGAGATCGATCACAATGAACACAGTCGACCCGGTTTTTTCATACACCTCCGGGAAGGTAAAATTTAAGGCTTCACATATTGGAATAATATCATTTTAATTTATAATTTGACACTGTTTGAGTTATTTGAATGAATGTGAGATGGAATTGTTTTTCTACTTCAGTTTCTTTGTTACCCTAACAGTGGTTTTGTCTGACACATTTTGAAGTTTCGGGAATCATGAAAATTATTGGTTTAAATTCACGTTTTTATTTCCGTGATGTGACATGACAAACTCCGACTGAATACGTGGGATGGTGAGACTTTAGTATCAAGGCTGTAAATGTTGTTTCTTCTATGTGGCTTTGAAAGATGAACAGCCCAGATTGTTTGTTTGCTGGAGTTACGCAACTTCTACATCACTTCTGTGGTATTATCAACAATGATTAAAAGGATAGTTGTCTCACAAGAGCAAATTACACGAATCATACTGTGTGAACGATAAAGGTTCTCAAACTAGTGGATACCGCCATGTAAAAGCCTTTATGGTGATAATAAACGAAAAGGTGCGGAACAATCTAAATGACGCGCTCGAAGACGTTTCATGGGCGCTCCTGGACTGCAAAGGAATACCGTCTTAACGTCTTTAGTGGACAGGGACAAATCTCTGGAGCTGTTTGAGTAAAATTTCGAAGAGACGGGTAAACAGGTTCACGACTACTTTTGCCGTAGAGCATGGCTTTCCCACGCAGTCAGAAGGAAATTATGCTTGGGAAACTGCTCTTTTTACAAATAATTCATAGTATGCATTTTCGATAGTAGTAGGCTTTATCCATTCTTCGTAGGAATGAAAGTGTTGGGAACAGCTCACCTAGGGTTATTTCGTAAAAGTTGCAAATACATAGGGTTACCGATAATATCTTGGTTTTTGTGGTCAATTCGTTAGTTAGAGTGCCCCGCACGGTGCTACGTTTTTGCAAGTGATGGATATCTGAAACAATTCGCACTAAATAAAACACTATCTGGGAAAACCAGGCTGAGTCCCGATGAGAAATTTTGATGAACCGCCAAGTTCCACAAGTTGGTTCCAAAGTTTGAATTGGACATGACTTTGTTAAAAGAGTTAAAATTCAGCTTTGCTTACAGAAACTCTCATGTGTGCCGGAAACACTTTATACAGAATAACTGATGGTAACTGAAAAGCAGACAGCTTCCCTGGAAAAAATACACGTTCGGTTTAAGGGGTTTCTTCCCTCTCAGTAAGACATGTGAGGATTCTTTTTACAGCTGGTGGGAGATTGTCAAGTTAGAACCACCTGCTGAATGACCCATTCATATCTCATCAATTAACCGGTGCTTTTGTGGACTGGCTTAGGGCAACACTTTGCACGTCGCATCTGGTGCTTTGACTGCTGCAAGACAATAACTGTTTGTTCCATTTCGGGATGGAAATGAAAACACGACACGTGAATTGCGAGTAAAGGCGGCTTCCTCAACGGTTGGCTTTGATTCTGGAAGCAGATGAACACACGGCAATGCCCCAAGACGTCCGCATTTAGTGAACTGGAAATCAAATGAGACTTCAACTAGCAAACCAAACAACCAGTCGGAAGACAATAAACATTGACTATGCATAAAGAGAAATGACGGTACAAGTGAGAACACTGTCAAGCGGTGAAAAACTGCCCTGTGTATTTTATAAAAATATATTTATATTTCTTGTTTCGCTTCAGACCTTGCTTTCAAGTCAGCTCAGATACGCATATGTCAGGCCAAGGAAGGCTTTTTTTATTTCAATACTTTACATCCGGGTCACAAATTTATTTGGAATTGTGCTTGGGGTTATACATAACTAAAGTGAAACAACGTTCTATTATGAAAGTAATTGGACTCACATAGAAAAGGCGTCATATATTGCGTGGCATCCCACTTTTGACGGTTCACTGAGTCAGTCTGACGCGGCTATTTGGAAAGCTCTAACAAAACCGGTACCACATGTCAACTAATAGGCTACAAACAAAAATACTAGTAGTCTACAACTTAGTAAGCTTCCTTTCTGGTGAGCATAACAACGGCTGGGATCAAAAACAGTTATTAGAAAATTCTCCTTAGACCTTCTTGGTAATTTAACTAGGGTAGTTCAGAACAGCTGACAGGTAATGTAAATTGATTTGTTGATTTAAAGAACCAACATGTGGGATGAAGTTTGACCGTCAAGGAACGATCAGAAATCAGAGGTACCAGTTATTACCTGTGAAAAAACCGATCACTTAAGATCCTGTTTTACGGTGGACTGTTCAGACCAGCTAGAGCTTGACAGACAATTAATTTGAGCCATTGACTAAAATGTTCTCCATTTTTGTTTGCCGACTGACCACTGAAGTAACCTGACCATTTTCGAATTTTTTGCAAGTTTACTCAAAGAACACTGATAGAACAGAAAAAAACTCGTAACACGAAGAAATTTCTTTTCGATATATCACTTCAGGCATTGACATATATAGTACTGGGTAAAGAAGAGTATATGTGCAGCTATAGATAGCAAAGAGTGAGTAAATGTGCAACAAATCCGGTAACTGGACAACATGCTTCAACTTGATGAATCTTGTTTGTTGTGTGAACGACTATAAGTGTGAAATATGTAAACAAATGGCGTGAAAAGACAGTTGTGAAAAACGATGTGAAAAAGAGGTGTGGGGCTGGGGAGAATTTGTACATGAGAACCATAAGAAAATCACGTGTTACGGCCACGGCAACAACAACTATTGCATGAGGTTACGTTGCTTACATAATTCCGGCTGCAGTAGTGGAATTGCTATGGCTTCTGACGTCATCAGCAACCGTCTGCGTAATCCTTTCGCGTGAACTCTGGGAGTTGTCAGGACTGGTCTGAAAGCCGTCACTGTGTCGATTTGATGTCCGCTATCCCCCAGATGTTGTAGGATTGCGCTATTGATAGTCCGAACTGTTCCTTTGCGTGAAGAAGCCGGGACGTGTTCTGATATCCTCTTCGACAGGCGTCTCGTCGTATGTCCAATATACTGTGCACTACAAGAACACGTAGACTGATATAGAACAAAGGTTCGAGACTGATGAGGCAACCTGTCCTTGGATTGCTGAACAGTGAAAGGCTTCGTATTTGTTAAGATTCGGACATGTGCAGCGGAGAAGGACTTCCCGAGGGTCTTAGATATGCGTAGCTCTAGTATTTCTAAGGTTTTTATTCACCCTTGAACGGGACAGTTAGAAAAATGTCCTTTTTCTTGGCCGTTTGAACTTTAATTTTGTGTCTCCTCTCTCTCATATGTTGACGAATAAACGGTTCTGGATAGCCGTTTTTCAATAATGTGTCACGTATGTGTTCGAGTTCTTGGGCAATCGTGTCAGGACTACAGATGTTTCTTGCTCTGTAGGTAAGACAGCTTACAGGGTTTCTTTTGTATCGTAGGGGGACAAAACTTAATAAATGTGTGTATTGCCCCAACAATGTACATTTCCGATACACCCTCCTGTCTATATGTCCGTCCTCCATTCTACGCAATCCCACATCAAGAAAGGCGAGGAAATTGTTCGTCTCTACTTCCACTGTAAATGTGGTCATTGCTTGGGCGTGCTTGAATGTCCGCAGTAGTTCGGTAATATCTTTTGTTGAGTCACAAATTGTGAAAGTGTCGTCCATGTATCTGGTCTACATATATAGACAGTCGATGGTGTTGCGTAGTGGTCCACTTTCGAGTTTTGCTAAGAACATATCCGCCAGAATGGGTCCAAGTGGTGATCCCATTGCTACTCCGTCCTTCTGCCTGTAGTGTTTCCCGCTGTACAGAAATTGTATATTCCATGTACATCTAAGAATTAGTTCTTTTAGCTGGGCCACAGGAATGTCGAGTTTGATATCACTATTGGTCAAGTATTGACAGATGAATTCTACCGTCTCGATCAACGGAACGTTTGTGAATAGGGCTTCAATACTAAGGGAAAACATAGTCCGTTCAGACAGATCCTGATGCTTTACCATCTCCACAAAATAGAACGAATCTTTCACACTGTATTTTGCTAGTGACTTGTGCGCAGGTTCGAGAATTTCCGCAATCCATTGAGCTGAGGCGTGATTGGCTGAGGTACTCATGTCAATCACCGGTCTTAGGGGTATATTTGCTTTGTGTACTTTTGGTAGTCCACAGAGTCTAGGTGGTTGTGAGCCGCAGGGCACAAGCCTGTCGTACATCGTTTTGGAAATAGCGTTTTCTGACTTAAGCTGCTTCAAGATCTCTGTCAGCTTAGTCTCGGCTTGTGTTTTGTCTTTCTCACCCTGATGGTAAATGAACTTGCTCTCATCAGATAAAAAGTCATCGTTTTTCTGTCGTAGTCTCTTCGGTCTAGTACAAACCATCCGGCACCTTTATCTGGTTTCAATAGAAGTACATCTTGATTATTCACTACTTCTTGGACCACTTCTCGATGTTTCTTAGTTAATATTCCATTTAACGGAGATCTAGTAGCGTGATACTTTTGACATTTATAAACAAGTGATGCTTTCAGGCCATCAAATGATTCAGATGATGTTGGTACCAGGTCATACAGCTGGCTCAATAGACTTTCAAAGTGAATCTCATTTTCCACCTGATGGTAACGTGGTTGAGTTGCGCAAAACTTAGGTCCGAGAGATAAAGCCACATATTGTAATATACTGAGCCTCACGGATAAATGATTTTGGACATAACTTTCAGGATCTTCCGGTAACCTGAACAGTGGTACTCCAGTTTCCAGAACACGTCCCGGCTTCTTCACGCAAAGGAACAGTTCGGACTATCAATAGCGCAATCCTACAACATCTGGGGGATAGCGGACATCAAATCGACACAGTGACGGCTTTCAGACCAGTCCTGACAACTCCCAGAGTTCACGCGAAAGGATTACGCAGACGGTTGCTGATGACGTCAGAAGCCATAGCAATTCCACTACTGCAGCCGGAATTATGTAAGCAACGTAACCTCATGCAATAGTTGTTGTTGCCGTGGCCGTAACACGTGATTTTCTTATGGTTCTCATGTACAAATTCTCCCCAGCCCCACACCTCTTTTTCACATCGTTTTTCACAACTGTCTTTTCACGCCATTTGTTTACATATTTCACACTTATAGTCGTTCACACAACAAACAAGATTCATCAAGTTGAAGCATGTTGTCCAGTTACCGGATTTGTTGCACATTTACTCACTCTTTGCTATCTATAGCTGCACATATACTCTTCTTTACCCAGTACTATATATGTCAATGCCTGAAGTGATATATCGAAAAGAAATTTCTTCGTGTTACGAGTTTTCTTCATGAATCGATGGCAATATCCTACGCAATGATATAGTTTCTTGCCACTTTTTTTCGTCATGTTATTCCATCGGGGTTTCATCATTTTCCGCAGTGTTTTTTTTCTAGAATGGAAAACCAACCTAAAATAACAAAGTTACAATATCAATTTCGAATTCCAAAAAATCGGATGTACTACAAGGAAAGCTTACAATGGTAGTCAGTTTGTGTGTGAGGTTTTTGTGGATAACAATGTGAAAGATCAAAGGCATTTTTGTTGAAAGCAACTGTATCCATTTTCGACGTGAGTAGTATGGCATTGTGTGTGGATAGCAGGACAAAACTATCCCGGAAACACACAACCGGTTTCACTGTTACTGCCGCTCATCAAGTATGCGCACTCGGTACTGTTCTGTACAATTATTCTTATACTTGAGCACTCCAAAGTTGCTTTGTACCTTTATTGTCATTTGAATCCATTGGAGCCTGCGTGGACGGGGAGTCGAAAAACAGATAACCCGTCCGTTCGATTTAAATGAGACTGCAACTGGAAGAGTGCCCACGTTTTCAGAGATCCAGCGTATATAAATCTAGTCCGGACAGGAAAAAATTTATCAGCTTAGCTAACAGTTCATCAGATTCTGCCAAACTGCTCTCCCTTCAGCAGTCACAGATCTATACCGATTGCCTGATTTTCAAATTGTCGTCGCCATTGTCAACGCAGTCCTACTTCTCATATATCATCCGCGGATTACTGGAAATTGTGCTCGCAAGAATAAGATTGTGACTTTACCGATTGTTCATGCCATTCTAGTGGTGAGAGGTGTGCAGAATGAATAGCGCCATTTTGACGTCTTTTTCTTCCAGATGTTTTCCAGTGACCGTTTAGTACATCTTATACATTCCTGTGTTTATGCGAAGAGAAGAACATGTTTTCAAGCTTTATTGTGTTTTGAACAAGCTGTTCCGGATTTCAGTACAAAGCCAAAGTACACCGTTACAAATCTCTTCGTTTGTGAGGATGTTGTCAACTAACCTAAAAGCGTATTTGTTGCAAAACAGCCACAGCTTGTCTGAATGTACGAAACGAAGTTAGTGTTTCACGTGATAGTCAGCATTATCGTCTGCACTGAACTGTAGAAATCACGAGACGTTGACTTGTTTCTCAACAATGCTAGGGGATAGACGTGACCGCCTGAGCGTTATCCACGTTGATAGTAAACTTTTTAATGTTTTACACTTTCAGATCTGTATATATGGTATATATGGGGAAAACACGTAACCGGAGATTCTACAATACTGCTAATAAGCAGAGACTACCGGCGGGAATCACTCAGGATAATAATGAGTTACAAAATTTAAAAAAAATATTCAGGCAGAATTATTTTGTGCACTTTCAAATGCCCCGCCGAAAACTGGAATCCTTTATTAAAACTGAAGCAAAACCTAACGCAATAATTCCCATTTCAAAGCATGATTTCGCTAGACAGATAGCACATTTGGGACAAATATGCTGTATTAGAGAGCGTTGTAGGAGCAAAAATATGGGAGAGCCACTGAACAAAGGAAGATAAGGTGACTATATCAGAAGCATTCCACAGCAAACAAGAAGAAGGGTACGGACTAATAGATGATACTCAGCGGGATCTCAGGCAACCAGCAAGGTTGGTAGAAAGTAAGCACAAATGTCATTCACATTCATCGCCTTGCTTGCTTTCTGCTTGTTGCTATGAACTATCAGCATGCAAACGCCATTTCCTTAATTTGAGTTAAGGTTTCGGCGGATATTGTCTGTTTTTGTACTTTAGTTACCATTTTTTGGCTGAGGTGTATAGAGGAGCGTGGTATGAGACTACCAAGTGAAAGTATTTTTTCCAGCTACGTTTTCGTTTTGTCAAAACTGCTGTAACGGTAAAGCTCACTGTACTTTCCAGGCAGAAGAGTGGCACGCAATTTCACCGGCTTTCGACCATACAGTTTGACATTTGGGTTGTAAATGTCTCATCACCTTTCAAGATGACATCGTCGGTGCACAAGTGATGGTCCACATGCTCATTTCGAGCAGGTTATTGGCAATCATGTTAGTGTTCTATTAATGTAAGTGTTGGTTTCAGATGATACATTCATTGAGTTTTCAGCTCATGGGTTTTATGTTTTGTTTTAGGCAGCTGAAAAACGATCTGCCAATATTAAAGGTTTCTGATCTGTGAATGCTAAAGCATATATATATATATATATATATATATATATATATATATATACTCATGTACCGGAGACACTTGACTTTTACCTAGCTTTGGCATTTGCAATACCTGAACTGGGAAGACGCATGGAAATCACGGCAGCTCACAGCTACGCAAACCGAAGTAGCCAGAGGACGATGGTTGCAGAACAGTACTTTAATTGTATTGCATGTCTAATCGGAGAAAATATTTGGTAGATTACACGTTGACCCATCACAGCGATATTTTGCTGTAACTGCCCTTGATGATCGTGATTGATTGAAGTTCTAGAGTGTGCGTAAATTGGAAGTTGTAATTGGCCGTGTCACGTGTGATACCTGCTGAATCATCACAACCTTCCCCCCCATCAAAGGGTCGTCGTCTGGGTCTGGTGGCTTTGACTCAGCCATTTCTGTAGTCATCACATTGGTGGAACAGGTGGGCCAATAGTATCAACAAAGTCGCTGTCTGAATCCTGAGTGCCTAAGTCGGGTTATCTTTCGTACCGTCGTATGCCAGTTTGAAGTGAATTTGGCTGAGTTCGCATTGATATAGTGAAGCATCATCCAGGTCTGTGATCTCGACCGTAGATTGAGTAAGCTGTTTGGTGATGATTCCTCGTTGCCCCAGAATTATGTGACGTCGCTGAAATCAAGACAAATTATCGATGACCGTAATCTTCTGGACTTGAACAGAACAGCTGGACTGTCTTTAGTGGTCATATTCATCATGTTTCGATATTGCAACGGGAGATTGTCGAGGAAGGCCTCCAATTCAGGCAACTTTCTCGGGTTGATCGATGTCAGCACACATTTCACAGGGCGAACAAAGTTCTTTGCTGTACAGTTAGAGCAAAGGCGGGGCGGCGATGTTCACAGATACCAACGTCCATTTCTGTCATTACGGCTTTTCAGTGCTACTGTACAGAACTGCGATCTGTTATTGGTGACCGATACTTGAAGAATTTCTCCTCGGGTGAACCATGCTCGCAGGACCTGAAGCATAAGCTGGGTGGTTAGAGACTTTATCAAGAACGATTTTGGCCACTCACTATAAGAGTCAATCCATACCCGGAAGAAGTGTCGGTTTAAGAAAGGGTTGCAGAAATCGACATGGACCCTCTTCTGAGGAATATAGTTGCCGGGCCATAGGTTTCAGTTGTTTGACCTCCAAAGAACTTTGTGCACACACACATTTCCGTTCTTTGCCGTACTGTAAGCGTCCTCATCCAGTTCTGGCTACCAACACATCTGTTGAGCTAGTGATTTCATTTTATCCAATCCAAGCTGGTATTTGTGAGTTTCTTTTAAAACCGACTTAGGCAACGTAGGTGGAATGAAAGGTCGGTCATCTCGATACAAAACTCATTCTGGTTGAAATACTGAATTCATCTCGCAATCCAAAGAATTCAGAAAATTTCCGCTTCACCTCGAGTTGCCATCCTTTCTTGATCGCCCAAAGGACGAATAGTATCGTTTTGTCTGCTTTTACGGTTCCTTCTTCGACACGGGAGCATCGGTTTGAATGAAATGACGTTGTTCCGCCGATGCCTATTTTGAGTATTGTGATAAAAAGCCCATTTGCGGGATCGTCTTGCCGAGATGATGCAGGATGTAGTAGTTATAGGCAGCCAAGTTAATGCTCCATCTCTGGTTCATGGCAACAGTTTACTTGGCTAGAGGATCTGTCTGGATTATAAAAGAACAGAAGGGCTTGGTGGCCGATGTCTATCACAAACTCCATTCCAAACAGGTAATCTACTTCAAAGACTCCGGCTTTGCCCCTGGTGGCTTGGTCGACACACTTCATACCATGAAATTCTTTGACAGAAATTTCCATCGATGGTCATGTCTTTCTCCCGTGGATCCCAAAACAAACAAATCGTCCTGATATATCATCACCCTATTGATACCACTTTTAGCCACATTTACTGCAATTTGGAACGAGCTGTAAGACAGTAAGACTTTGTATTGGAACGTGCCCCAGAGAGGGTTTGTAATTATTAGTAGTTTACATTCAGTGTGGAGTCGAATTTGCAAGCTTACATCACTTTGAGAAATACTTGCTCTCGAGTATGTGTTGCACGAAGTCTTTTGCCTCCACAGAAGTTGCCGCGTATCTTCTTTAAAATGGATTCAAGGTTAACCAGTAATCATCCCAAATCCAGGGTGTCCGTCTATCACTCATCGTCGCCACCACAGTCGGAGACGCCCATGTGGATGAAGTCATACGCCTAATGACCCGATATCATTCCATCTTGGTTAGCACCTTCGGAACATACTCTGTCTGTGACTGTATGACAACACCCGTTGCTTCAGGAATACCGGACCACCTTTCAGTTCCAACTTCGCGGGTTCAACGGCCGTGCCACCGTTGTTATAAGAGCGTTCTGCGATCAACTGCTGAAAAATAATCTGAGCCACCGGATTCTTGGAAGTCATTTGGAGGATTATCGATTAGTCCAGTGCACACGAGGCTATCGAACCCAGAATTGACAAGTCTTACACGGAAATCAGAACGCGTACCTGTACAAACCACCCTAAACCGAACTATCACTGTAGTTCCGCCCAGCGGTGAAAGTTAATAACCAGTAACTTACTTCAGTTTTACACGAATACCTCCTGCCAGAGGATACGTTGGCTCTATGGATATAGCGCGTCATCGCCAACCACGCGCGGCTGTTGGACGCAAGCTCTGCGCAAATCGTCACTTCGTGTTTCTTACAGTATCGTAGGCCGTAGATCGTATGTTGTTTGAGGTGCTGCACGTCTTTCTCTGTGGTGCACGGCATTTTGGGCAGCCATACGCTTTTCAAAGTCCTGGATCACTGTCAAACAAACAAGCCAGCCTGTAACGACGACAAAAGCCTCTGGCTTACAACACTCAAGCCGCCTCTTATACATTATCAGTACTTCAAGTGACTTTCAATTTCTCATCAACAACGGAACACAGGTCGGTGTGATTCCACCGCCAAAGTCTCACGGCATCCGAAAGCCCCAGTTCACCTTATGGGCGGCTAATCAAACAATATTCAAAATATATGGCTGACGTCTTCTCACCCTTGACCCCGATCACCGACAAAGCTTCCAGTGCTTTTTTATTTTTATCAGATGTCGGGAACCCCATTATTGGAGCCGGTTTCTTCACACACTAGCCTCTTTGTTGAATCGAAGCATCCCAAACTGAATGACACTATCGGCAACCTGTGCACTACGGGAGCCGGAAATACTACACAACCCTTCGATCTTTGTTTCACCATTCCCACAACACTTTTGCTACCATTGTCAAGGAATACCCAGTCCTTAATAAATCATGTCAGTTCACCGAGTGAATTCCATATTCGGTATGCAACCTTGTCATCAACAAAGGCCAACCTGCTCATTTTCATACTTGTGGTTTGCACCCTATCAAACGAAAAAAGACACGCTGTGATTTCGAACACATGATGAACCTGGGAACAGTCCGACCCTCATCCAGACCTTGGTCTTTACCACTAAATTAGGCCTTAAATTCATCTTGTGACTGGAAAGCTTGCAAAGAATAAAGTGCTGTCAACGAAATAACGGTTTCTGACCGGTACTCCACCCCATATTTAGACAACTTCTCGTACAACCACCTTCGTAAGATCATATTTCCCAAGATTGACTTTGTCACTGCGTAGCTACAAATCCCTGCAGCTGAAGAGAACATCCCTAAAGCTGCCATCTTCACTCTGGTCAGAAATCCTAAATTCACTCGGACGCTTTTCTGTTGGCGCAGTGCCGCTCAAACTTTGCAACATTTCATTGAAGGAGTTTTATGCGGTCTCACATTTGTTTTTGTTTACATAGACGGCATTCTTATTGCAAGCATCTCATCAGAAAAGCAAACCACACATCTCTGACTATCTCTCACAAATTTTCGAAAATACGGCAATCAAATCAGTCACGAAAAATGTGTTCAAAGTTATATCTCCGGATTTCCTCGATCGATGCATTGGTGAACATATCATCGGTCTTATTCCAGAAAACGTAAACAGTATTTTATTTCTTCCCAAACCAGGAACTATTACACTGACACGTGGTTTAATCCTCCACTGTGTTTCGATGCTTTCATCTTTGACGGACCTTCTCAAACCCAACTCCTAGGCTTTCAGTTTAGTACTGAACCCGAAACAGCTTTCAAGACTGACAAACATGCTTTTTCTCTGCTATACGACATCATCTCAGTTCGGATCCAAGCGTCGAGCTGATTCATTGACAAACCACTCAGTAGGTGCCTCACCAGTACCAATAATCATACCTGTTACGCAGCAAAGCCTCTCCTTCCCTCCGTGACCTCCCGGAGGAAAATACCGTCGATAAAAGGACTATTGCTTCTCTACTTCAAGCCCCTTTGCGTTTATCAATTCAACTGTGACTGTGCAGCCATCTACTACATTGGTAGGGTGAAGAGACAAATGCGTAACAGCATGGTTGAACGTATTCTGGTTTGGATACAAAAAGCAATGAGCATACAGTCACAGTCGTTGACGTCATCAAGCTAAAGCAGAACACTCAAGCCATCCATTTCACAACTCCTGTGGGAGACAAAACACTGTGTCAGTCTGAGAGCCGCGTTCACCGTCATTTACATCACAAACAGTAAAAGATCACTGAGATCCGTCGGGGAACTAACAATTAGCCACCGCAGCTAGGTGAACATCGAGAAAGGTTGATTGCGTTAGCCTTGGCTTGATTACGTATTTCTAATTGCTGACACGTTGTATGACTCAGGTTTTGTATGTGTGTGTGCACTTGCCAGTGGTCTTATGAGAAAGTTTGATTTACCATTTGTGAATGATCGTCTTGATAGCAGTAAGCACGAGTGAAGATACAGCAAAGCGCTTTGGAATATATCGTGCAACCTGAAACTATTGATTGCTGTGTTCAAATTTGTGTTGAGAAAGTTGAGTGTCCGAAATCTGTGTTACTCCGTGTAGTGTTATTTATGACTATTTTTGTATCCGTCAGAAGAATTTAAGACTACACTAATGAAAATGAACAGTCCAAAAGAGGGACAAAGCATCACTTTCAGGGTACTCGAATGATCTTGATAGTTAGATCACACCTTTGAAGTGCAATAGCCTAAATGAGCTGCTAATTTGTGACAGTAAGAAAACTCTCATTTATTCTTGAAAAACTTCTTGACGGATTATGGAATTAAAGCACTAATTGGACTTTTTGGATTTCTGAAAAGACACGACAGTAAAAAAAACCACGGACGGAACATTCACATTCCTTTTATAACGCCTATCAAAAAGAGAAATTAGCTGTAGATGGGAAATGTGATGATCGAATTGCCCGAGATGGCATTAGTAATCACACTAACTGGCACAGAAACGTATTGTTCAAAAAGTATGCAAATTTAGGCGTTTTTATAAGCAATACAAATACAGCCAAACGCATAGGCACGCAGCATTCGGGTTGCAAGCGCATGGGTAGTCATCATAAGTTAATTGAATGCAGTAAGGCGACAGAGTTTGATCGAAAGTGTGTACTTTCACAATCGATGGGCATAGTATGTATGTATTCACAGTCTGAAGTGGAATGAACTGTGTTCACCTAATGTTGGTTGTGTGAAAATTAACTTTTGTGTTATAGGTCATGTGTCAGACTAAGTGAACTTTGTTTTGGACTAAAATTCGAATGCTGAATTAATCATAGAATCACCAGAAAAAAACAACGGTCAAAATGCTTTTGTTCCAGTGAACACTACGAAAGCTATCCCATACGCCCATGTGAACATCAACTATGTCACTTATGTTTGAATTGGATCCGTAGTTTGGTGAGAAGACGCCTCTTGTGAATTCAACTGTACTGCAACTAATCATATCGGACTGCTTACCTGTATAATTGTTAGATTTTAAACTACTCAACAACGATTGGGCTTATGATTACACTTTTTTGCATCTCAGAGAATATACAGAAATTTTATCGCGAACTTTTGTTTCTAGATGATAATTTTCTTGAATCAATTGTTTCGATGTCATTCATAGCTTTAGATAAAAAATTTTGATAAGTGCTTCCTATTTTGGTATTCAAAATACGTAAATGGTGCCCTATCCCAGGAAAGGGGCCTGGAAGAACTTGAGGCTGCCGAGCGGGGAAGTGAGCTGCGGCCTTCACAGGATTCGAACCCAGGACCTCCGAGTTCATGGTTCACCATGATGACCATGATGCCACCGTTAGGCCTAACGGACGAATTGTACCACCTCATTTTGAACGAATAACGCTGTTGAATAGGAAACGAAATCGCTTGCACTTTATTGGAACAAGAAATAAATCAGAACTTGCTGGAAGTTGAAAGGTCAGATATCAGGTTGTTTTATCCTTCGCACTGTCTTTTAATATTTATTTGGTTTGTACTAGTGTGCCAAGGGTACATCATTTTTATTAAATGTGCTAATGAAAAGTATATTTGCACCAAAAGCTGAACTGATCGATCAAGCCAATTATTTTGAAAACGTTGGACATACTTTGGGACGTCTGTTAAATATCTGTAGTAAGCTGGGGTCATAGCACATTCAAAAGGGGTTGGCGTATATTCGATCTGAGATATATAGAAAACAGAAAACTACGTGAATCCCGAGCTCAGCAATTGTATTATCGGGAACCCACAATTACATTAATCGAATACCAGTATGGCTGCTAACAGCCTGCTCCCCAGATATGCATGATTCGACTTCAACTACCAAATCGTATCTACTTTTTACATTTATCTCAAATTGGATCATTGTGTGGGTTGATCTTGATTATAGTGTTTTATTAATTTACACGGAGAAGCAAGGGGATGTCTGGTAAAGTAAAAACTAAAAAATGGCAGCATTTTGGGAGAAACGGAACAAATAACGTTAACCTGTGAAGTGGCACAGTCCGCAAACTTTTTATTCTTGCCGTATGCTCGTAGAAATTCATCAAGTCCACCAAGGCCTCATTCTTTGGATAAATTGACTGGGAATACTGCTCGACATCACTAGAGATGCCTGTAAAGAAATGAGCGTAAAATACAAACAGTCGACTTTACTTGCAATCATTTGCTATTGTTCTACGCATTAAGCCTCCATGATCTTTACAGTACCATTCGTCGCGTATTTTTGGGACCTCCAGCACCGCACAGACAACATGTTACTGCTATCCTGGCTACGGCAGCATGGTCGGTCATCCTGTACGTTAGAAAATAACAACCCGGGTTCGACTGCCACCATTACCCGTTAATACGTCATTTGGCAGTATCAAAAGCCGGTTCTTCGGGGAAAAGTAATCAATACATTGTTACAGCGTGCATCAAGGAAATCTCAGTGATTTCTAGTTCTTCAGTGGTTCATAAAGCCTCTTGCGCCAATCAGATTGCTTGATTTATAATGTGCCAAACAAGGTCTCCTTCTGATCAGTCAGCAAGGGCTAACAATGTGGAAAAAGCACATCCAACGCAGGCAGAAGTGGTCACGACTCCCTTCCATAAATGTTGTATTTTGTCGTATAGTGTATAATGGAAACACAAATTACAATCTTAAAAATACTTTTCAAAATACCTAAACTTCAAACTTATATTCACTTTTGCGTTGGTAAATCTTATTTGAAGGAATACTACATTCTCTAGGGAAACAATGTACGTTACTAAAAGATAATCCAATAAAAAAATGTTCCAAGTTCCAGCCTCTTAAAACGGAACATGCCAAGATTGATCAAGACGATGCTTTTTCGTGAAATGTTTGAGTAAAAAAGGAATTTCCGACACGTCCCTTGGTTAAAAGTACGAAGCCATTTGGAGTGTGATTCGGTAGAACCATGAGCTGTTCGCTGTACTTTCAAGAATAAAGCACACATGGCTAAAATTGTGAATAGTATAACCAGTCTAACTGGATGATGTTACATTGTACTAGGTGGACCAAAATTCCACGGAGAAAAGGCAATATGTGAGGCTTGTCGTTTGTACCAAGCTAATATAGGAGGGGATATATTGTCGTTAGACAACAGTCATTCATTTAGAAATACCCTTTCCCCGAAACACAATATAATACAATACCTATAGCTGATTTGTCAGTCCGTGTATTTCGCCTTAAAGTGCGGCTGTTTTAACAGGCAAATACATCGCTTCTGTTCTGCGCTCACCGAGTCTCCATCATTGTGTTCCAAATCAGCCACATAAATTGTAGTGATAAGTAATCTAGTATTTACAGTGATTTCTCTAATGTCGTGTTTTTGATGGCGAATCGGGCACTACAGTTTATTGTCAATATTATTCCCCAGAGAAGATATTGTGAGTGCACTCGGTTTTGTAAAATACCTGGTCACTATTTTTCACGAAAGACTCACTTTCTCAAGTAAGTTAAAACAATTTGCTACAAATAAATGGATGAGTAATCCTTACTAATAAAAATTTAGTTTTATTTCGTTGAAAATAACTTCTCGAGAAGCCTTTTTACAGATTAAAATGTGTTCAGTTTTAATAGTCCCACTTTTAATTCAAAGCCGATTTGGGATAAGCCAATAACAGAAAAGTCACATTTTCATGCTGTGCACTGATTCATTTGAAGAATGTCACGTGAATTTTCATCAGATTCACAGTACATCGTCGAAACATATTTTGCTGGTGCAAAAAATCGTTTTTATTGACTCATCTTCCGGAAGGTATAAATCATATTGCAAACATGTGTGTTGAAATTGACCAGCAGCCATTGGGATAGGACAAAATGGTTGTGGGGGTTGGGATTCGGTTGATTAGGCTGTGACATACACATGGTTCTGGTCTGAATCATGGTTGGACAAGAACCATAGAAATTGCAACTCTCAGGAATGTCGTAAACACAGGCCCCCGTGTAAACTGGATTCAGCATTTCAAATCGCGCATCGAGAGTCGATGCAACATAGCTGTTTGTGAGCAATAGCCACCACAGAGAAGACCGGCATTCGTATTTTCACACCGGCTCTTTGTACACCGAAACCATTTCTCCAGGCCTTCGTCATAAATTGACCACTCCGACCATAATGAGTCAAAAGCGAATCGTGTAAATGTCACGAACTGTCGATGGAATCCCTACCCAGAAGAACCATTTTTTCTCATCCGAATTATCCTTATTCCATTCCAACAAATCCATTTACAATAGGATTCGTATTGGTTAGAGAATGAATCACTGAATACTACTGATTGCCACCAAAACCTTGTTCGAATCTCATATTGAAGAAGCCAGTAATTCAGACGTGTTTCGTGCCAGAAGATCCACGACAGCGAGAACAAGCATCATCACAAGACAGATGGAATCCAACTGTTTCGCACAGTATTTTCAACCGTGCTACTCTGAGGACACACTCGCTGTGGTCTTCGAAGAGGAAACAGACAAAACGCATGCTGATATCACTGAACCACCGCCGTTCAACCACCGAATTTGCCGTAGAGGTTGAATCGGATTTCTTCTTGCGTTTCTTGTGGTGGAGCCGGAAGGAAATATGATGGAGTTCTAATCAGGTAGACTTTCATGAAGCCATATGTACGAGGAACTACCTGAACTACAAAAATTTCTGTTTAATAAACTGTAAGTGAGCCTTGGTGAAATCTACATTTCCTAGAACAAGAGGGATTTGTTCCTCTGTAGCAGTGGAACATGATCTTTAACTAGTCCTCTGAACTCCAACACAGAGGCTATCCAAAGAAATCCAGTGCAAAATATAGTTTAATGACCGAGTCAAATGTCAAGAGAGTCAACTTTCCGAAGAAGGCCGCGTGTTTACCCTGAAGTTTAGAGATAACTGAAATGACAAACTAATACAGCGCAGCCTAAAATAAACGCTAACAGGGACCTATTACGGCACCTCCCTAAAGAGAAGACAGGTTGCTAGATCCAACTAGGACAAGCCAAACTCTACGGCTACCTCTTGCTTTCTTTTTCAACCCCCTTGTTGGAGCAAGTGCACCGGAAGAAACGGGAAACGATTATTCACTAGGACGTCTGAATACACCCTGAAGAGCCTAGCGCTGAGTGGTGCAAAGCTTTCATCCAGCTCAACCGC
Source organism: Fasciola hepatica (assembly GCA_948099385.1). Lineage (NCBI taxonomy): Eukaryota > Metazoa > Platyhelminthes > Trematoda > Plagiorchiida > Fasciolidae > Fasciola > Fasciola hepatica. Next base: position 1,252,539 of record CANUEZ040000060.1, on the reverse strand, counting down.
CTGCCATTCGCTTGACTGTCATTTATGTGAAAAACCAAAAAACGGTTTTAGGTGATAAATCACCAAAAGATCGGAAGGCAATTACATTGCTCGGAGGTCATGGTTATTCCACGTCATAATCCAGACCTGTGTAAACAAACAAACTTCGTGGCCAGTCTGGCCTCGGTAGGGCAGCTAATGTGATTCCGACCGGTCAGTGTGATCCCTAATCCGTTGCTCATCCAATCCAAGTGTGACCGGTGAACTTTGACCTTCGCACTGATTCTGTCAAATCAGTTGTTCTTTAGTGTCTATAGCTGTTCACGTGATTGTACGTACATAGTTGAGAAGGTTGTGCAAATCAGATGTATTTGTTGACGAGGAATTTAACAACCATATTCTACCAGGCTTCAATTCACAAATGGATATCTTTGTACAAAAGATCCCACAGTTTAATCTCAATGCAACAGAGAAAACATTTCACTGGATGGTTGTAACCTTTTCTGTGAAGAATTCTTTCGCATATGAAGACAAAGGTTCGTTAGCTATTTTGAACTGGTGAACATGAGGATACTGACAACTCGTTCGAGCCTACGGAGATAAAGTGAAACGTTTGAAATTCACGGCGATATTTTTGAAATGTTCGAATAACTTCCGTTACGCCTGCTTTCACGGGGGTAATGCAGTTTAGGTGATAGCGACTAGCACTCCAGTTTTTACCCATCGGATATGATAAATGCCACATTTCTAGTGAGAAACATATCCACCAACTTGGATCGAAAAAGACAAACAGGAGGGTTGAAAACCTTCGCATAAAATCAAGCAACATTATTTACGCATGTTAGCCTGTTCTCTGCCATTTGCATTTGAAAGATTTGATACAAGAAGTATTTCCATGAACAAAATATGATTTCCGATAGCCTGGAGAGTCAAAGCTGTCGTTAGCCTATATCAACTGCCGAATAAACTCATCTTCTCTCACAAGTCTACCAGGAGCGATGCGAATTATTGCCAGAATGAACGCAGTCATTCACACAATTCTGTGGATGCTATATTAAAATCATAAGTGCTCCGTATGACATAGGTAACTGCAGTGATATATGCGTATTTAGCTGTTACAAACACCCACGAAAATATAATGGAAACTTTGAGTTGACAAAATGGCCCACTATGCAGGTTGCATTGTGAAGTTTTGCAGTTGTCCTGCCTTTCAAACCATTTTTTATTAGGCTCTGACTGTCGAGCACCTTAGCTGCAACTGTCGAATGTTATTTGGATTCGGCGTGAATAGCCATCGATGACAACCAGTGCAGCATAGAGTATACTACTTCACTTGTTTGATAAATCTATGTGGTGTATTGCTATCTAATAATCAACGATAGTTATCATAAGGAAATGAGACCACGCATAAGAATGAGTCCATTGTTTCACTTATGGGTGGTTCAGGATGAAAAAACTTATTTCAGAAATGTGCTTCAACGAATCGAACCCAAATTAATTTAGTGAGATTCCTGGCACAACTTAGTCTACGCTCTACGTTAGTAGCTTGTCTGATTTCACCGTAATAATACTTCAAAGAAATGTCTCTACAGTTACTTCTGTCAAGCAGAGTAAATAGTGTGCTGAAGACATGCAATGTACGTTTCTCCATTCTTTTTATAAGCTACAGAATATACTGCAAGCTTGTGTCACGAGAAAAGAAAAAAATTAGACATTGAGCTTCTGTTTGTCTGCCTACTCAGATATCCTGTTGATCATTTTCCATCTGCAGTTGAGGAAAATTCAAAAGTTCGCCGATAGCTGCCGTAATCTGACCAGTTGGCAAATTTTTTGCTGAGCCTATTCAAATTTATTGAAAGAAGGACAATATCCGCCACTTTAATTCTGTGACACAATGTTCAACAATGTTATGCGAATGGGACCGTTTCATCCTACTTTCAGCTTGGTTCGATTGCTCACTGTTTACGGACGACACTGCAAACAAGACCAGAAAATACATAAGTTGCTCAAGATAGCTCTAAAAATGCTATTGGATCCACTTGTTTGATGGAGGGTTACTTAGAAAGTGAGGTACACTCGGAATGCTAAAAATTGACGACGTTATGAAGTTATTTCAGGCATTCAAAGTATTCAGACTGTATATTCACTTTGTCGTCAGGTGATTTGGTTTTTGAGTGCTGTGCGGAATAAAGCACTCAAAGTAGATAAACGTGCCTTTCGTAATTTGAAAGTCTCGTTACATCCGCCATAAGGCATCATTTCATTTCTTGCAAATTCGAAAGTTGCACATGATATTTTCTGCGTCTAATCTATTGAGTAGATAACTGTTGCTTGAAATATATACAGTTGGCTGGTTAGCTTGCGTATGTCAGAGGGTTTTGGCTTGTAAGGTATAGGCAAAATATCTTAAATAGGAACGACACAATTCTCCGATATTCAAGTCTTATTCGTGCATAATTTGGACTAACCACTTGTTAGTTGATAACGTACCAGCAGCATCTGTTTGTGCTGTACTAGGGATTGCAAGAAGTGTGCTAGTACGCATGCTATAATGGTCCACTTCAAATCTTAGGACAAAAGCACTGATGTCTAACCACTGAAGTTGCATTATTAGTGATCATTCTGATGCTTCATCTAGTACCTACAGAAATAATTTTACTCAAACCGAATCTCCATAACTTTATAGTTGTCATACAACGGTGCACCCGGTAGCAAGTTTAGCTTGAAATTGTGAAAAGTTCACAAAAGGGTTATATACCATTGAAGGCGTTACATTCTCAATCGGAGATGGTAAAACTTGACAAAAAGTGTTTACCATCTTAGAAAATGTTTGAAATGAAAATAGCCTCATTATTTACAGTGATATCACGATGATATTCATTTGGGCAAAAAGTGATTCCCTTATCTCACGTTCAGACAATGCACAAGGTAACCATTTGGGAATCGTTGTGCATCTAGAGTTATATGCTCTCAACAGAATTTGTGCAAAATATTCCGGTTTTGAAGTTCTCCGACATGTTCAGTTGCAGAGAGCACTGACAATAGAATATGAAATTTGCTTTTGCACAAAATGAAGCAAAACTTGAGAATAAATTAGACTCAAAGTATTCCGCTATAATCGACTGGTCGATTGGATTGGAAATTATGTGAACGAAATATGCAGTGTGTTCCTCCCCTTGCCCTGATCATTTGACCTGCGCATTTTGTACTTCTTTACTCATCTGAACGAACCGTACAGCAGAGGATGACTGCCATCAAGGTTTGAATCCTCTGTTTATCTCTAGTGAGCCTTGATCTCTTACCATGGCCTTTTGCGCTATATTGACTTGGTGATATACAAGCAACTGTGAACTCTAAAGCTTGTTTGTCTTTCGTGGAAGAATTATGCGTATTTACATAATAACTTTATTTGTACACGAATGACGTCTGTATCTTAACTCATATCTGGGTATTGGTTGGATATTTTATGAATCTCTTCAGTAGCTGTTGCAATCATATCATTTATTAGCAGCTAACTGATAGCTGTCCTATAATTTTAGAAGCTCTATGTATTATATTTAAACCCGCCCTCAAGTCACAGAAGATACGTATCAACTTGTTTTACGAATCAGTTTTGTCGTCTTCAAAAATGCTTTTGATTACACCTGCCGCTGATACAGTCGAATAATACATATATACTGGAAGTGGTTTGTTGGCTGAATATTCTACCTACATCTCGTGTACTTTCAAATTAATCAGTAAGTACCAGCTTCCGTCTGTTTTTAATGTTGCTATGTGTCCTGCTCAGTTGCGAATAAAAACAACTTTCCGTTACCATCATAAGATACCGATAATTGTAATCTAAAATCTGTGTTTGAGTAACAGAAGTAGGAATTTTTCAGAATGTGAACGTTTTAACCATCAAAAACCCTAGAAGCAGTTTCGAGCCCCGTTAGAAATCATCATCAGCTCATATCCAATGAGCCCGAATCGGGACTAGAACACGTAGTGAACGACTATGAGTCAAACACCCGGAACACATGGCTATCCCCGCTGGCTCTCAACGTCTTGTTGATTTTCTACCCTACATGATGTAGTCCGTTTCCGAAAACGGCTTCGAATGCTGCCAGAGCATTTCCCGCACAGTGAGCAACTCCTTTGGTAGACGGCTCCTCCGTAGGGACCTTAGCTTGCTGTAGGCATTCCGTTGACCGAAACATACAGTACAGTGCATCCACGATTCGCAGAGGTATGAGCGTTCACACTGCATGGTGAATCATACTATGTGAAAATCTACAATTTGTAGAGCAATATGTGGACTTTCTCGAGGACAGCGTCACCATTTCAGTGTGTCATGTTAGGCTCCGATGCTACGGTTTCCTAAGTATGATCACATTTTTAAGCGCCTCAGCTGCTGTGAAATTCATGGATAACGAAAACTTTCTGTGCAGAAACAAAAGACAACCTAGAAAGAAGCGATCACCATGCATCCCGTATATTACATTTTGGAAATAGATCAATCACAGTGTTCCCGCAATGGTACTCAGTTAGGTCTTCAAGTCTCCGAAGAAAAACTTTCAAGCATTGTTGAGTAACTATTTTGATAAAGATACTTAAACTACGCTTTTTTGGATGAGTGGTCGACTGAACGAATGTTCGCTACTCGACGCAGATATAATCACATTGTCAAACAACCAATGAATAAAACGTGTTTTATGGAATGAGGTTTTCGATTTGGATTTAATATCTTTAGTTTTCTCTAGATGTCTTGCTCGGACGGTCCTCCCGGCAAAATGAATGATTTGGTAGGAGATATTGACGTGGGGAAGAAAAACAAGAAAGTGCGGCCAACCTCAAACTCCAAAAAATTGAGGATTTGAAAAGATTATCGCCTTAGGGAATGATGAGCGACCAATCCACTCTTATGCCTACGGGACTGTCGCTTAGTCTAAGCTAGCAACCAGCGCCGATCCGTGGTGAGTTGGCAGGTGAGAAACAGGTAGTAAAAATGGCTTCAGACTTTAAAATTACCATGATTTCTGAATCTATCTCGAAGATTTTCTTAAAAAAAGATACCATCATATAACTGAAGAAAATTTCTTCATGACTTTGAAAGAAATAATTTTTCATGCCCTGAAAATACATCGTGAACAGGATTACTATGTAACCCGCAAGGACAATGCTCTTCCGACGAGGGTCACACCTGTGAGTCATCTGCAAAGGCATAAGAGGAGGAGAAATTCCACGAGCCGAGGCTCAATATTTGTATCAAAAAGGCACCAATATTTACAATAAACTAACAACTAGATGGCTATCACCTACATGGCCGCTACAACTGCTCTGGCACCAGAACATACCATCCTTTAGACGGGTTCAGGAAAGGTTTATTTATATGACCTATTGAATTTTGCATAGAAAAGTATTACGACTTTGAGACAATAATGCTGGACAACAACGAAGGATTGTTATTTTGATGGATGGCGCATGATTTCTAAAGATTTAAAGAAAGGTGTTCAGCTTGGACTGTGAGGTGGTGCATAATTTCCAGAAGTTAACTGAAAAATGGGCTTGATTAAGTGGATAAACTCGATACACTATCACCAGTTTGTATACCTTCCAAGCTTGATGCCCGTGACAGTGTTGGGTTTTATTAAATACTGGCACAGATAGAAGAAAGGAATAACAAAAATTGTCCTTTGCCTAGAAATACGACCAGGAACCAGTTAGCACCGCACGAAATGTTCTGGGATGCGCAGAGTCTGTGGTCCTCTTTTTGCGTTTTCTGCTCTAATGGTATGAAAGTGCGACTAACAGGATTACAAACACGGTCATTATAAAAACAAACTAATTGTTGGAATAGACGTTAGCATCATTTATCACATTACAACTAAGCGAATCGTGTGACAATTGGTATTTAAAGATGAATAAACGTTGATTCTGAAAAGAAAAGTCAGAGATGATGACTCAACTTGACTGTAGTATTTTCTCTTACATTTTTGTCGAACATTGTTGTTTTAACAGAACTAGTATGAACAATATTGTTCTACCTTGTGCATCATGTTCAGGTGCACTGAAGTCGCCCCGGACATACCTTTTCCTGTGTTGAAACTCTGCCTTTTCTTTCCGAAAGTATTTCGGGAAACACTTCAGTTTTTTACAAAAGCACTAATAGAAATGGCCATATATAGAATTTATTACTAATACTAGGAACCTGAATAAGCGCGGTAATTGGAATGCCACCAGTTCAGTTCTGACTCGAGGGGTTCGAATTTTGAATGCTAGAAAGACAAGTAGGCTTTCCGTTATATAAAAATGGCTAACAAAAATTGTATCAAAAAATTTCAGGTGGGAAGGTTTTGGCTGCTGAGGGATGGTATATACCAGATGAATTCTTTTCAAAGTTCACTTAGGATGAAAGTTCTTTGATGATTGCATACAAACAATAATCACGTGGTTGATCCACGTCTCTTCATATCACCAGTCAAGTAATTCTTCGTTGTTCTGACCGTACTTCGACCACTGAATCCCTCAATCGGTTGCTCACGACTTACCAATTACTGAGGTTTTTTCAGTAGCGTAGTGTCATTACAGAACAATGAATTTCTGAAATGTGTAAACTCGCCGAAGGCTGGACATTATTTTAATGCTACATTCGAAATGAAGGAAAATGAAACTCTATGATTTTCATCATGAATATTTGCAGTGAGAATGAATGAATATCAATATACATACTTGTATATATATATATATATATATATATATATATATATATAAAAGTATATGTATATAAGTAAAGATTGTAACCTGAAGTGACTACTTTTTCGATTACTTTATGTTCTTTCTAATACAGTTACATATATGTGGTGGGGATGCGTCTTTTTGTGGGCTTGGCTGAGAACATGGATCAGAAGAACCGTGAACAGTGTAATACTGGAGAACCTTGCCGAAAATAGGCACCAGGTGAGCGACTATGCTTTCAAGATAATCTAAAAAAAAGCCTTTGAGTTCATCGAAGGTGGTTCGTCATATCCATTTGGCAACAGCTGAAGCAATTGTGATTAGCCTAATAAACCCATGTGTTTGTTCATACAAACAATTTGTGAAATCCCCTTAGCTTCTCTGGCCTCGATCTAGAAAAGGTAGAAAAACCAAAGTGACCCCGACTGTGACCTTCGACTCGTGACGGAAAGCAGTCAGTTTACACCAAATTTACTGTACTCGCCGGACTATCCTAGCCAAGAACAACAAACCTACCTGTTTTCCAAACCACTGCATTGATTAACGAATTTTTTTTGACACTGGTAATGCTCTTCCTAGAATATACATTCCTATCATTATATATATATATATATATATATATATATATATATATATATATCATTTCTTCGATTTGAGAGCATCCTTTGTGCCAAGGCAGCGATGTTATCGGAAGCGAGAAAATAACGCAGACCACAAGCGACTGTAGGACAGAAGAGAGCACCACGTAAATAAAGAAAACACTAATAGTTTAAGGTTTTCATCGCACGTGTTTTTATGTTTCTGTTGTTGTTGTGGTGGTAGTGGTTTTTTGGTTTTACGTACTTACGGGAACAAGAGTTCGATAGACAGACCACCCATCATTCTGGCCACGGTCTTCCGTTCTGAGCCATATCCCTAAATGTCTTAAATCCACGACAGCTGGCACGACTGGAGCTCCAACCAGGAAGGCATGGGGCTTAAATCGACTCCGCTACATGTGCTACCTTATTCATACTCTAACTACTACGTGACTTCACTCGGTCTTGCTCAGCTCACGCAAATAAAACACAGAAACGAAGTCGGATGACAGGAATTCGTTAATTATATCAGTGCCAAAGCGGACAGATGTTTTCCAGGGTCAAAGTAAATTTTCAGTCAAAAATTTGTGTTCCATGGTATAGTATCCCAAAAGTTACGAACTTTTTGCGTTGTATGAATGTTGGCATTTTTCAGCGAGAAGTTGAAGTTCAACAGCTAAGAAACTTCTGTTGCAACAAAATCGATGAAGTCACGGAATAGACCTGTGAATACAATCAACATCATACAATGAAAGAGCAAATAGATGAGGAGGTGCGATCTCTTTCTTCTTCCTTGTCATGCCCTTCAGTGCATGCTTTTGGTTTTTCTTAAAGATTATTTGAATCATTTTATTCATCTAACTTAAAAAAGGAAGTACAGATTGAATATGTTGCTTTTTATGGCGAGTAGCAGATGTGGCCAAGAATAACCTACTTTGATGGTGTTTTCTTGAATTTACCAAAGTATCCGTGAGGCCGTCCAATCAGCATGGGTCTGTAACGTGACCTGAAAAGGGTTCGCCCGCACCTTGCCTCGGTGATTACCGCATGCCATCAGTATATGAAATATCCTCGTATCTGACAGCGTGACCCATACTTGATGTAAGCTGCGAAGGTGTACACGCTAATCAATCTAACTCGCGGCTGACTGTACAATCGTCTGTCCGCACAGTTCACAAGTACAATTAAAATCAGGGTCATGGAAGCTTGTCCTTAACCTGATCTGAAGGTGTGGGTAATGCTTGACGGCAAACCGATTTTCGTATTGTTTATCTACACCTGTACCAAACACTATGAACATTGTGCGTGCCATCACAAACTGTAGCACGTAGACAAAGAGGGAAACCCGCAAGATGTGTGGTAATTTCTATTTTATTAATATCCACACATATCAGCCCTTTACGGTTTCAGTGTAGCACAGCAGCAAAAACGATTAACGCTTATTTGAAGCAATTTGTTTTTAGCCATCCACGACAGAATTACTGTGAGCACGTGGGACTCAGGCAATGATAAAAGCGGACAAGACCTACTGTTACGAGTTGAAGGAAGCGCACTGTGGTTGAATCCTAGGAAGTTGAATCAGTTTTATAAATCACGGAAAAAGCTCGATGTACATTAAAAATATTGAATCAGTTAATTACTATACAGACGAGTCGAAATCAAATAACCGGATGTGTTTTGCGTTTCCAAGTGAGAGAACGAGAAAATATAAACGGAGTGTTCAACAGTCACGAAACTTGCCATATGATTCCGGAACATTTTTTCTTGTCATCCAGATGCAATACCATAGTGCTGACACACAAAAGTTAAACCTAAATGAAATAAAATTGATCCTCAATAGATATCTAGGAGTTTATTTTGGGATTCAGAAATTGTAATCTCCTTTCTTGCAAGCTCCTTAGGATTAGAATAAAATTACACTAACACTGTACTAAACTGTATCAATCAGTGTGTTGGGAAGTATATCGAAAAGCGATACACCTTGTGATGTGGTATACGTAGGCAAATGATTTTCCGGCTTTGTTGATTGAAGCTGGTCTTGAGAAGGAAAACCCGCGATAAAAAAGTCTGATGGCTAGCATATTTTTCGACAATGAGTTGTTGCCAAAATGTCGGACGATTACATAGTGTTGAACAAACTTCCGGTTCAGAACGAAGCGCTTTGTGTTGGCAGTCATGTTTATGATGAACATTCTTCGCAACAATGTTTCTCTTGGGTGATCTTCAAACAAATCGGCATGAAGGTGTAACATATATTGTGTTCCGAATTTCCGACCGCACATCTACGGTAACATTGTGCGATGTTAGGATACATGTTTATATCGGACGAGATGTTCTTTGTTTTACTCAAACGTAATTCTTTCAATGCACATGAAAAATGATGGGAAACGAGGAACGAGGACGGAGAGGATAAACTAGCCTGATGGGTGTCTCGACAACAAATTATTCGGCGGGGTGAGAGATAACTGTGATAAGGAAATAACTAAGTTTGACTTTGTCTCAGGGTTCATTCACTTGAGGCGTTTTCCATGTGAACAACGTTACTGCACATCGCAGAGGCAGTGACTCGTGTACGGTTCGCTGCGGTCCTGTACACCTAAAAACGGATAATAGTTAACCTAGAGTTGGCTTGGAGGCATCTGGCATCTGTCCAGCTGAGATTCAGCATCGCGACCCTTAGTTCTTCATTAGTCTCCCTCATGCCCCTTAAAGATATGGACATTCATGTGATATTCCAAGATATTGTCTCCCTCATTTATTTTGCAACAATATAAACTAGTTCCAGGAGGTGGTTGCAGCCATTTAGAGGTTGAATAATTAGAACACTGACTGACAGTGGCAAGAATCGTGCACATTACCGCAATACATAAAGTTCACAATGATGACCGTCTGATCTCTGCCGGTTTTGATCGTCCCATTTTTCCGGTCTTTTACGTAACTCAACCCAGTGGACCGATTTCTCGATTGCAGCCGCACGCATAGGCATTCCTCGTTTCCCGTAACTTTTCCACGTGAATTAGGGGATTCATATGGGGCTAGCGCACACAAAAGTTTGATCTAATACGAACATACACCTAACATCTCGAAATGTGATCGTGAGTATTGTTTGACCCGCTCTGATTATGCTGCATATAATTTGAAGTAGAATTAATGAATGATAGCCAGAAAATCGGTCAGTCAAACTGTCGGATTCAAAGGTTTGGTTTATTCAACAATTGTATGAAAAGACGAGGATGGACCAAGGTGATGCGTGTCACTGTAGAAACAACGGTCATTTTGATCGATCCCGTTCAGGTACTTGACACTATTAGTGTGCAGCGGAAGGAGCTTCTACCGTGACAGCAATTCTGGTTGAAGAATAGCAGTTCACAGCTCCAGTGGTAGTACAATGGCTGTACCTTACCAACTGATTTCAGTACCTGGAATCCAACATGTTACACAGGTTACGTTCCTAGCCGCAGTCGAAATCCCGATTCTACAAAATGATTAACTACGAAACTGCGAACCAAGACGCTTCCGCCATGTGGAACCCAGATTGGCTAGTGAAGTTTATTATATGCACCTCAATACCATGTAGTGATATCAAAATAACTGACACCCCCGATGCATCCAAACAAATAGATGATCACTCAGAAAAAGTTAGCAAAGGCAAATTGCCTTTTTTGTCAAAAATAGGGACAGGAAACTTTGGAAACTGAAAATCAAGCAAGATTAGGGTTCCTAGGGCTTATATTGGTACAAATGAATCCCATTATTTTTCCCAGCTGGGGTGTCTTGTCTCCAGCAGACTGTTTACCCCCACACTGATTGCAAAGTTTCTATTTGTTATCCACTGTTGGAACCGGTACGTGTTTCCTAACTTTATCTAACATGTCTTTGACTAGTTTCAAACTGTATTCGATTTTTTTAAGTTTTACCTGTCATTGGAGTAAACCATGAGCCTTCTTCCCTTCGTTCCATACCATCTATCTCTCATTTTTTGACTGGATTTGAAAATCCAGAACGTGTAGTAAGCAAGCATCTTGGAATAGGGTGTAATTCAACTCAGTCAAAAATGGCACAGCCGGATAAGTGGCATTTTTCATTTTCACAGTGACATATGGTCCACTGTTGCGAAAAACAATACTCAATTAAAGATACGATCAAACGATGCAATGTATGACTAATTTTATTCTTGCTTCTTTTTATTAAGTTTAATGTAGGTCCCAGCCCCACGATGTCTCCTTTCGCATTTGCTATCAAACACTACTTATTACTTACTTTATTACTTCAAGGGCATGTCGTGAACGAACAAGCTGTGTTCATTGAGAACTTTTGACTCCAATCAGTATTTGTAAATCTGATGGTCTCAGTAGGCTGTGGTCTATCGTAGGCAGTAGGCGTGGCAAGTTGGTGATGCATAAAATGCGAAACAGCAATAACACGTCTGTGTTTAGCACAACCGATTGAGCTTCATGTTGAGGTAAAATCAAGATGTGTTTGTCGATAATACTCACCCAGCCATTCGTGTTACATCTGAACGTGAAGAAGACAGTTTTTGGAAATAAAGAGAACATAGTTCTGCCATATTTTTGATATCAGTGATATCTATCATTTATTATTTTGGCATGGGATCTTCACCTTTTCCCAGGTAAGTCTTCTGCACACTTTTAGACATCATAATCTTCTATAGTATCGGCAGCAAATGACTGAGACGGTACCAGCATCTTCATCATTTCAGGGTAGAATGTCCGTCTATTGTCGGGGTCAAACAGAGTTCGGACAACCATTGTTTGTGAACACCAGAGCTTGTGGTCCCCGTGGTCCAACTCATGCCATCGTCGGTTGCTTCCCTTTCGGTAGCACCCAGTGGGCAGTGATTCTTCGAGTATAGTTCTACGTTGAAAATATTCTTGTTTTTTTTTCAAGGACTTTTGGACAACGGGATAATTATTTTAAACTAACCTGCGGATACATAGCGGGATATCTGGTGCACACACATTGTCATCTTAGTAGATCTTTACTCGACATAGCAACCATTTCAAACCCTCCCGTTTTTGTATAATCTATATAATGACACACACAGTCAGTGGTATACCGAGGCAAAGCTTGTTCCTATTTCAGAGTTAATCATTATGTTTGAAATCATGGGAACAGAACACGATGCTTTCATATACGATAGCTGGTTATTTTGATTACTTCAGTAATTTCACACACTGAATAAGCTTTGAAGCTAAAAATACGCCGAATCCAAATAAAACTATTTTTTTTCTTTCCGGAGTATTCTACGTACAAAAGTATGGGCATACTATGCATTTAAACTGGAAAAACATAGTCACCTGATGTTTGACCTCATTACTGAAGTATTGGTCTTGTTATTGGATCAATAATTCTCGTGTACTGTTCAGCAGTACCGTATTTTTCCTCCTTGTTTATGACGCAGGCATGTCATCTTACGGGGGCGTTTTTGCTGGTTTGTAACTTACTAGAACAACTTGGTAACAGTTAATAATTTGAAATGAATTGTTCTCAAAACGAACGGGTCTATGAGTTATGAAATGCGAATATACAAAGTTTCAGTGAACCCGGTGCTGGCGGGGGTGCTTTCATGGAAAATAAACTATTCCGTGTGAACTGATTATGAACTTCTCTTGTTGAGTGAATAAGTTTGCTTACATACATGCATTAGGTCAGGTAGAATGAATATTTTACTTTATTTTGTACTTTGTCTCAAAAAAAGGGATTTCTACGTACGGTCTGGTAATTTCATACAACAATACATTTCTCATAACGAACCTCAGAAAATTATGATCAAATGCAATTAAGCTGTCTGGCTTTTGCTGAATAATCGCTATTCCTAAATCAAACTCCCCTTATTCCCTGTTTTTTTTCTTCCAAGTGGGATTTTTGACCATCGACAGGAGAAGAACTTCAGTTTAGTTGCAACCACCATACATTTAGCACTTGACGGTAGATTTCCGTCAACCAGCGTTGATTAGAATCGGATAGGGAGCCAATCCGTGAGAGCGAAATGGTGCAACGTTTCATTATGACACAGTATTGGCTAACTTGGTTTTGCGCACACACTTGCACACAAATCTGACCAAGGCTGTGGTGGGCTTGTGCAAAGTTCACATGATTGTCATTGCCGGTGTATTCCGGTTGTTAGTCCTTACCACGGTGATCGATTCAGTTACACAAGAGAAAAGTGAATATAGCGATGGTATCAAACCGTACGTGCTCCTCCAAGGAACGCTCCATCGAGGAACTCATGGTATATCAGTTTCGGGCCTATGTGACACCGGCGATTATTGTGTTCGGACTTATTGGAAACACTCTGGTGATTGCCGCTTTCACGCGCATGCAACAGAAGTCTCCTTGTCGGTTTAATCTGTACGCAATCGCAATTGCAGTGGCTCATTCTATGGAAATTTTATTCAATGCTCTGTTGGACGACTTCCTCGGTCGTGGATTATATTGGTTGAGCGACTGTTCGCTTTATGTCAAGCTGGACGTGCATTCCGATGCTTTGTGCAAAATGATCAGCTATGTGCCGAAAGCAGCTGCACTGATTTCCACCAATTTGCTCATTCTGTTCAGCTTCGACCGTGTGCTTACTGTGTACAGACCTTTAAGATTCCGTGGAGATTGGTATTTGAGAGTTGCTGGTACTGGGATAATTTCCGTGTACATACTGAGTTTTATTTTATATCTTCCACTGCCCATTCAAGCAGGTATCATGATGCATAGCGATATATCTGGATCTTTGTCTAAGCAATGTCAGTACAAGGATCCGTTAAAGACGGCTTCCCAATACACTTTATACTTGCACATACTCGGTGCAAATATTGTCCCGTCCACGCTTGTGCTTCTAACGAACATGATGATTTTTCTGAAACTGCGTGATTTGTTCCGGCAGCGAACACAGATGAGCACACAGTGCCCAGCCCGCGGTTCAGCTGAGTCACGTCGTATTCTGGGTCACTTGTGTATGACAACCATATTCTCCGTACTCACCGTCCCTATAATTGTAGCCATTATTCTACGTCAGCACGCGGATCATAAAAATTACGCGGAGCTATATCCGGCTTTTGAGGACCGCTTGGTACAACTATCTAAACTGTTCAGTTCATTGGAATCAATCTACTTTGTCACAGAATTTCCCACGTTCTACATATTCTTACCAATGTTTCGCCAGGAACTGCGCCAAATGTGTCTTCGTTTATGTCACGAGTCAAGAGCAGACAGTTTTATTCACCTGATTAAAGGTACACCACAAGTATTGCTCCATTCGGTCATTCGTAACCCGACAGAGAATTCGGCTTCTTCTATGGTCGGGAATTGGAAGCAAACAACTGGTTCAGTTGAAATAGATCGATCGAAATCAATTCCAGTCGGTTCACAAGTGGAACACGATGGTTCTTCATGAATTTTGAATGCTAGCTACTTTTATTCCAGAGGATATTACTGATTCAAAATTTTTCTATTGACTTGGTATCTGCATAGGTGTACACATGGATATATATATATATATTTTTAAACAGAACAAAGCAACGTCGAAAGAGATGAATTCAGTGCTTCGAGATATTACTTTATTTCTAGCCTTTTTTTCGGACTTTATTATTAGAGAAAAGTTCACGCATCCGAATACTTATTTGGAAAACGAAAGTGGGCTGGAACCGGTTGAGCTTCTTTGTTATTACGGTTGACTGATTTCACCTTTCTCAATGCGTATCCATGACGTCACACTTTTTGTAAATCTACGAACTCCAAGATCCTCTACAATCGTTTGTCATGATTTGGAAACCGTCCTCCTGTTTATGATATTGTAACAACTGTAAGCTTTTCGATGGATGGGGGTAAAAGCGCCACACACTGAATGTCGCTCTTGGAAGAAACTGCTTTTCGCTTTGCACATATCGTGACTTTTTTGTTCAACACAACTGAGTACTCTCACAGTTGAGAAGAAAAACAGTACTTGTTTCGGTATGGTCACTGCAAATGATATATTTTCCGGTTACAAGCACGTCCCCCGACACTGAAAGCTGATCGTGACTGATAACGTCTCGTACAAACAAGGGTGTATTTGATAAATCACGAAGCTATGAACAATTGCGTTGCGATAAGTTGCGTGTCGCTAATAGAAAACAAGTGTATGATGAATTGATAGTATGACTGCCAATGTGTAAGCCCTGAAAATGTGGCAGTATCCACGACATATTTGCACGCGACTTGTAGCCTGAGTGTGCATTTTTTGGCGTGTCGTATTCAGGCGGGACCACAATGCAGTCTAGAGGTGCGTTTGACAAGCCTCACATTCAGATGGGTAATAGAGTTGTCAATTTTTTATTTCCTTGAAGAAATGAACCGATTTTTCAGTGATCGAATATAATCATTACCAGGTTCTCCGATTTAAGTACCATGGCATTGTATGTGAATGACAAGACAAAACTTCCCCGGAAGCACAAGACTGGTTTCGCAATTGTTGACACTCATCAAATATGCGTACCGGATACTCTTCTGCCCAGTCGTTTCTATAATTGAGCACTCTCTAGATGGTTTACGTCTGTATTATCATTTGAATTGAACTGAGCGCGCGTGGACGAAGAGTCCATTTTTGGAATCGAACGGGGATTCTTTCCAAGTTAATTCGTCGGTCAATACGACTAACCTTCCGAACGAGGACACATGGTCCCAAGTATGGATTTTATATATGAGTAATACGGCTCAAATATAGGGATGGCTAGGCAGAAGAGTACCCGGTTCGTACACCTGATGAGCGGCAACAATCGCAAAGCAGGTCGTGTGCTTCCAGGAAAGTTTTGTCCTATCATCCACGTACAAAGCTGCACTACTCACATCGAAAACCCACAATTGGGATCATATGTTTTTGTTCTGAAAGTTAGCCATCTTAATCGACAAATTAACTTTGCAAGAGTCGCCTTGTGATTCCATAGAAATGGACTCGCCCTTTTGTACACGCTTCATTCGATTGAAATATGAATACTGCGTTCTATTTAGAATGTGTGCACAAGGAAGTAGTGCTTTTAGAACGACGAAATGTAAATGGTGATCTGATTCCCACGGTAGAACTGCCTGTTTGTGCAATTTGGTCCCAATTTCCTTACAGTGGTGAAGATTGGAAAGATAAACTTAGACGGTACGTGGGCCGTTTTACCCTTCGGTTTTCACCCTACCAGTAACTGGGGTTGCTATGTGATGTGTCAAGCAAAAAATACATGTAAAACTGTACATTAAATTATTTATGGTCGCCCTGAAGAATTTGGTGAAAGCTGCTTGAAATGACTACACAAAATCTGCCGTGGAAATAAGAACATTAGACAATTTCAGTAGCTTAGTTGTTTATCGAAAGACCAGAACCGCATAAAGGTCATCGCAAAAGTTAGTCGTACCTGAAAAGTGCGCTAAAAAGCAATTACCATCTTTTTATAAGAAGAAGAATAAGAACAGAAGTTCATGAACTCAATTTCCATGGAAAAGCTTTGATTTTTTAAATTGAATACAGCCATATCCACTGATAATGCTTTTTTCAACCATGGATAGAACTTATAAGTTCACTTTTGTGATGTTTGGAGCCTTTTTCTTGGTGATTTATAGAATGCATGTGCAACAAGACATTAAGTAGTAGCGTTGCTATGACTTGCGGCTTCTTTCACCAGATGATGGAGTTTCTAAATGCTATCGATAACTTTATTCAGCCTTTTCCTGGTTGAGCTTATGAATTTCCGACAAGTGGTAAATTTGTTTTTTTTTGGAATGAAGAGCCTTGTTAGACATCGTATCATGTTTTATGTACCTGCATTTCTAACAAATGTTACCAGCTCTCTGTTTGAAGTTATGTTATAGTTCAAGCCGAGTCTTTCATACTGATTATTCCAGGTAGCATTGTTCTTACTTTCGACAGTTGTTGCATTGATTCATATTTGAATACTGAAGCTAACCTGGCACACTACTGACATTTGTGACAAGCTTTCTTGTCGTGCACAACTTTAGACACTTTCCAAGTTGTACAGATAAATTTGCAGAAGAGACCATCCTATTCGGTTTGAGTGCTCACATAAGGCTAGTTCTGTATTTTAGAATTCATGATTTTGTCCGAATCCTAGCGTAGTGAGCCATACAATAATTTGTTTTAAGAAGTAATGGAAAGGGAAAACCTCTGCTTTGGTATTTTTAACTCTATCCTGTATATTCATTCAATAGTTCCATATGGCAATAACGAGTATATATTATGCAAAAATATACAAATTCAGGCAGTACATGACTTTATGCAGCCGGTAAATGTTAAATCCTCAGCTGAGGACTTCATCGTTGAGGAATATGAGTGGTTAGTCTGAATGCTGGACAGGAACTTTGGGACCGACTCTTACTTGATTGTTGCCACAAGAAGACGAATTAGATGAGTAACAACGCAATTGAAACAAGTTGGTACGCGGTTGTCGTAGACTAAGTGCATGGCTACTGCTGATGAGAACAGAAATAACAGAGCTGACAACGTAGCTAATGGAATCAGGGATAGGTGAACAGAATTTGTAGAAATACTGCGCCTTATCGCAATTCCAGAATCAAAACAACGAGCTCGAAAGAGTAGGTTGGTGCTTATAGTTTCAAAAAGGCCATCGGACTTGTTTTCCTTGACTTGCAGCAGATCTATGAGGACGTAGACAGCTGTCATAGGGTTTGGTTCTTAGGTGTACAAACTGAAAGGTATAAGTGGAGTTTTGTCATTTCAAATATAACCGGTGCTCCAATCACAAACATTTAGCCTTATCATGGGCTTGCCACAGTAGGGTAGTTCCAAAGTCTTCCAAATCTCACGTCTGTTATGTTTATTTAGATTTCTGCCACTATGTAGGCGTCATACTTCAGCTGTGATGAAAGTTGAAAAGTTTTGGAATTATTATGCCATCTAGATTAGCACACCCTTTGCTTTGCTTGACGAAGCCTCTGAAAGCGGTGTAGGAAGAACCTGTGCGGCTGAACGTTGTAAATTTCAAAACGGCTTTGGATAAAGCAGATATTCAAGTGCAACCAATATAGAGGCAAATGACGAAAGCGATGAAGTGGAAAAATCCGTGGAGAGAATAAGTAATCCCAGTTTACCTGGATTATTACGCGGATGTTGAAAAGAAGATAGTTTCTGACAGCTCGCCATGCGTGCGGGGTTTAGGTCAGAAGCCACAATAAGAGTATGTCATTTTAAAGAGAGGTTTTTGAGATAATAACTATTGATGAGATTAACTGAGCACCGTGGCTTGTTCGAATAGATGCACACGCAACTCAGAAAGTCAATAATGGAGGAAACGGATAAATCACTTTTGTTGAGAAAACCTGCAGTTGTGTGTGAAGACCAAATCGCGCTTCTCATCGTATAACTGGAAGGACTACCGGGGAATCCACCGGTATCATTAGTGACGGTGTCAGACTCAACATATGTTATGACCAGGATAATAATTCACGAGAGTGTTGAAAAATGTTTGATTGTTTTTCATCACGGTGATGTTGAATGCTTGTGGGAGGATATGCACCATCCGTACCCGGTGGAAACGATTGGACCCGCAGCATGATTTCTTGGTTTTGCTGATCGATCCCAGAAAGTGCCACACTGGTCACATGGAAAAATCCACTAATAATTTTGACGTACAAACCTTTTCACTGCAGAAAAATTCTCTCGATGTTTACTGTCTGCTCTTGCAGAGCCTTTTTGATAGTATGTGAAGTTCCTCGAAAGGGGCAAGTAAGTGGGAGGAATATGTTGATGATGGAGCCATTTTCGAAAAGTTGATATCCTAGTGTACTTCTTTAACAGGTACGATGCTTACTGAACGGTCAAGAACCTTGAAAAACAGACTTTCTACAAGAGTTTTCACTAATTTCGAAGACGCCTACAACTCATTTTTCGGTGAAAAGATACGTAAGGAGTTCGAAAAAATGTCTTGACCTTCACGGGGATATTAGCAGGGATTTTGCCTGCACTTCAATAGACACAAAATAATATTCGTCAAAATAGAGTGATCGGAACAGTCAACTGGTGAGATATCAGTAAAAAGCAATGGACTCCGTAGTTCATGGGTGAAATTCGACCTTAGCAGGACAGGTCGCGTGGACTGTAGTGTGCTGATTTATACTACGCTAATAATTTGAGCTTAGGTCGCCGTACCGGTGCTGATACCAACCATATAAATAACTCAATCGTATGTTAAACAGGCAGGAAAATTTGACTGTCAATTATGACTCATGCTATCGATTCGTCAAACTTGTGTGGTGTTGTTCTGCCCTCAATTCCCGAAGTCCTTAGTCCGTCTGGGCAAGCGCCACCCACAATACAGGTAAGCCAGCTCAACAGTATTGGACCAGAATTTGCTGGATTGTGCTCGATACCAATCCCACAAGTAGATGGCTGAATAGCACCAGGTATTCTGCGGACAATGTGCAACTTCATCCATGATTTTTGAGTTTTATCTACTATCTTTACCAGATTCTGGATTTTTATTGAATACTCCTCCGTGTTCACCGTTCAGCCTCTTATTAGTTACACTGTGTGATAGGTTCCCCGAAAATTGTGAGCTGCTAATCTTTCAGGACTACGGCGAGAATGAGTTGAATTGTGTTGTTCAGTGTGTCTTGAGTCTTGCGGATAGAAATATCTATGAATGTTTGCCAGTGTTTCATGAGGTCGGACACTAACTGACAGTATAGTCGGAGAACAGATAAAATGCAAACATCGTGAAAGGTACATTTGATTTACGATGCGTCGTTTGTCTTTACTCAAGTAGATTTATCAGTTACCGAAGCGGAGATACGGCACATTTCCATGGGAAAAGTTTTTTTTATTTAAAGAGCCCTTAATTGCAACCATACAGGCACGAGAAGTCTCTGAATAATACTAGATTGTGCCGTGTTGCACTGTCATATTCAGGATGTTTGCGACTAAAATAGCTCACAATTTAATAATATTTTACTGTATCACATCCATGAAAAACTACAGAAGAGCTGATGTTCGTGACTTGTTGCCCTGCCGCTCGTCAACAGAATTCAGCCGAGCTCATTTGATACAACTCCCACTGACCGCGGTTACCGCTGCCATATATCGCCGCTTGTGATAGGGCTTATGTTAAGGAAATCTAGCTGAGTGCAATGTTATTCGTCGCGTATCAAAAAGTCACAAGCCATGAAACGGCCAGATATAACGCTTGCCCACAGCCACATAGAGTGCTGAAACAGGGATCTGTTTCCAATATACACTACGTGATTCTACGTTATAATCACGTCAGTTGCACAACTTCTAATATGGCTTACTTTTTGGTATGGTGAGTGTTATCGAACCCGGAAACAGAACAGAGTCAAATATGGTGCCCGTAGGAACCCAACGTTATATGACTCCTTCCTAAAGTCCTCAAATGCACAAATGCCGCCCTCAGTTTGGGCCTCTTCGAGGAAAGTACAGGGGATTTTTGTCTTAATAAAATTGTCGTACACATGCAAAAGCAACCGTGAGAGATATTTAATTCTTTGAAATGAAACGTCATATTAATAGGAGAGCTTGATGGACTACAATAATTCCACAAAATTATTGAACACCCCTGTGATGCTGATGAACAAACGGGTTGTGAGGGACATTACTAATGGGTCTGTCAGGGAAGGACATGCAACAGATATCTTTTCGAGACCAGCATCGGCTTGAAAAATTGCACAGTAGATATTACCCTCATCTCAAACTTCAATATTCTGAACGAGTTTTATATATTACCTGGCATTTTTTACAGCATAGAGGTGCACTATTCGATATAACTGATTGCCTGATGTCAGAGATCACACCACGTTACCCGTCTTTCCGCTCGTGTTAAGTGTACATTCGTTCACAAATAGCACAGTTAGGCGCCATGCTATTTGAATCGTGTTATCCGATCATTGATAGGGTATTTTGTAATCGAGTTATTGGGTGTTATCTCTGACCATTTACAACACGACAATAGGATTGATTAGGTACCTTGTAGCACAAAGGAAGAACAGCGCATTTTCCTCCAATGTCGTTACCAAGTCAACAATACTTTGCTTACATGATGCAGCGTGCCTTTGGTATGATTTTGCCAACCACCTTCAGTCGATTGGCAGGAAGACCTACGCTGTAATAGTTTTTGTAACATGACACATTTTCTGCTGCTGTCCATGGCGATAGAAAAATTATAAATAACCCTACGGGTTCTTCATCAGCATACCGGCACTGAGTTGTAATCCTATAAGTAAAATCGAATAATTATTTTGAGGAGCCTAACTGCTTGAGTCGGAATTAATAACAAGTGATGTACTCAGTGACAGTCACACAGTACGCCAGTGTTGTTCTTGTTCGTAGCGTAACTCACCACGCGTGTTGGTCCGAAGGGAACATTGCCCATAGGACTCCACGCGGTTAAAGCTAATTACCAGGTGGTTACGTCTGTCTACCATCATACCGCGTCGGCAGTGGGACCATCTCGTTGGAAAATTTTTGCATTCGCTCCTGTGCTCGTATCTCTCCTGGACTATTCATTTTCAAGTCTTGAAATCGTATGAAACTGTGTTAAGTTTGATGCATAAATGAATAAATTGTATACCGTGTCGTGTTATGCGATAGTTCTCCCTTTTCGTATTCAACTAACCAGAATCTCGTGACGAATTGGTATCTACCCCAAGCTGTTTTGTTTATTCATCGGCGACGGGCTTTGAACAGAACCTTCCCATAGGACTACGGAACCGGACAGTCGGTGATAAAATAAAGAAAAAGAGTGACTTGTGATCGCTTTCCATGGAAGTACATAGTTACCTCCTTATACGAAGCATTGATTATTACCCAATGTAAATGCCAGATTATGGGAAGTGTGAAGCGCGCAGATCGACCAATTGGATGTTTATGGTTAGACAGAATGTGACATTTTCAGACGAGATATGATTAGAGTGCAGTGATTGCATAAAACGATTACGCGGGGTGCTAAGGTCCCCTATTGGAAGCCACTTGCATCATTGTCTATTTTGAAGGGTTTATTCGATTGGTTATTATGGGTTTATTTAGGGAAGCATTGGGAGAGCTTGAAACATCGTAAGATAATTTTCACGTTGATTTTATGTGTCATGAAGCCATAGTGATCTTGCAACTACACATAAACGATTACAGGGCTAAGCCAATGAATCCCTGAAAATCAGAATTGTGAAATTATTTGATATTCTGCAATGATTGGCGTGGGCAGTTACATTGCTTTGATCGTCTGTTAATAAATATAACCCTACTGTTTTAAAAAGTTTATGAGCTGCTTGCATCATCGACCTAAATCAAACTTTCTTACTGTCTAACCAGAACTTACGCTTTTAATTACGTTATTCAGTTACTATCCTAAGCTAGTTTACTCCAAACCTTCTCCGAAAACGGCTGATACACTTCAGTAAGGTGCACGAAAGCAACTTGGAGTGCCCAGATTTTGAGAGCTGATGTGTCGACCTGATAATACATGAAAGATAGACACGTACCAGTGGCTGAAAAAAGATAAATCGATTTGTCCCAGGAGACGTGCTACATAAGGTGCGAAACGCTGTTAAACTTATCCCCAGGAGAATGGTACAAAACGAGGACTGTCCAAAAATTACCAATCCTGGTCATTCATGGCACCCATTTTATAACCGAGGAATGCGTTATCAAACACAGTTCCCATCATACCCCATCCGTGAACGAATTTGATTCAATATAATTATTCTGTCTGGGAGCAGTGACCTCTCATTTATCAAAACAGAGGGGTGACGCGAGGCCGAAGGGGTCTCTTAACTGGACCAAGAAAAAATTATCGCATACGTAGACTCAAGGTTAAGCAAGTTGCTGATTCTCCAGGTAATTTCCCGATCGAGAACAGTTATTTGTAATGTTTAGTAGGACCATATTCATTGTGTCGTTGAGAGAAAAAGTAGAACCTGATGAAACATCTCCTAGCAGTCTACAAAAGACTCATACACGAGTGCATCGAAGATGTAGACGTCTTCGCAACTGAACTTAGGCATTCAGCGTCTATAGCAAGTTCCACACTCTGCGCCCTATCTGCAACACAAAAAGATGAATTCAGTACTTCTGGTGACTGCTTATCATTTTTAAGAACAAGAGGAAAATTTGAGCAAGCAAACCATTTGGAGTGCTAAATGGAATTATGTGGTTTGATAATGAGGAAAATTTGAATATTGACGGTCCTGGTAGAATCACTTCTTATTGGCACGACTTCAGAAAAATCTCGCTAGATCTGGGAGGTCGATTCTTCGGTGATGGCTCTGTGATGGGCCGGGTGGAGGATTTTGGAGACGGATTATCTTAGCTAGCAAATTCGGAAAAGAAGCAAAAAGATGATTCATAAATGAAAACAACGAATAATGTTTTATTCCACACTATTTCGAAAACGTTTATCCACGTATGAACCCTATTTACGCTTAACCCTAAATGGGTATTCAAGTTTTGTGAGGCCAAGACTTTTTCGTGCAAATGTACTCGGTACCCTTTCTTATTCAGCCGATAGGCTGGATAACCTACTGGCTATGGATTGTTCGCTGCTCCCCAAATGGACAGCACAACCTCTATTATGAATGCGATGTGTTTAATTCATGATCTCGCCTGTTCAAAGGATGCATTGCTAACCAGTTGGTTTTGTGCCAAAGCGGCGAACCAGCCCGGCTAATATAAGAGGACCAACAAGGCGTACAACTGCGTACATAGAAATTGAACTTGATTTTTTTTGGTTTAATAGGATTTCGTATAGTATTTGCTTGAGCCAGTTTATTGGTAATGACTATCGGTCGGCAGCTGGGAACATTTGGTATTGTTGCGTTTATTTTCACACCAGTAAGCGAGTACTTAGAGCTTTCGTCTCCTCCATGCGCTCTATTGGGCAACTCCATGTAGGATCTAAAGTATTCTGCTCCACCATCTTAAAATATCTGACAATCAGTAATATTCAGTATTTTTGTATATTGCATTACGTTTTTTCACTGTCCGCTTTGCCTTATCATACCTTGTTCTTTTGTTTCATTTGTTCATGCCACAGTTATGGAACACCCACGGCCCTAAGATTGTCTCTTCTCTTGTGTTCTTCTGTATCAGCTGATAAAACATGGTATTGGACGAATATT
The DNA here is from genome assembly GCA_948099385.1 of Fasciola hepatica. NCBI lineage: Eukaryota > Metazoa > Platyhelminthes > Trematoda > Plagiorchiida > Fasciolidae > Fasciola > Fasciola hepatica. The sequence goes on along the minus strand of CANUEZ040000060.1, from coordinate 1,228,129 downwards.
TATTTTCAACAAGCGCCAACCCACCCACTTCGGCTGGAATATAATCGAGGCTTGGTAAAACAATTGCAATATGTTTCCAAGTAGTTTTTAACGTCTCATCTTCAGGATAAATCAATAAATAAAATGCTGTCTGTCCTCCTTGGTCTGGAAAACGACCCGGTAAAGTTGCCTTCTCACAGACGGAACAACCATTTCCCGTAAATAATTTGAAAAGAGGGGTCATAATCGTAGTATCGCACGATGTATGTCCAGGACTATCTCGCAACATCCGTGCACAGTGGATATTGCAGACAACAGTTAAGGCGACCGTTCTAATATGAGCGAAAGCATGACAGCAATATTACGAATGAGTGTCTCACCATGGTAAACATGATATCACATATGGTTTTCCTGTTTGCATGGTGTTGTTTCCCATCGTTCAGTTGCTATCGCTTCAGCCATTCTAAGCAGTTTCGTATTTTCTGTTCTGTCAACCACCCGAAATGCATTTTCCTTGTCAACATGGTGTTGTTTCACGCTTTCGATCATGTATAAACTGTGGTATTAACTGTTGTCTGTGGCATGCACTACACACAGATGCCGGGAAATCGCCCTGGACGTAGATCGTGCGATTTTGTGATTCTGACCGCTGTTTTCTAATTCTAACAGGTCAGTCTAAATAGAACGGAATGCTTCTTGTTTTCAGCTAAGAGTGAGATTCTAAAGTTGCAAATAATTTCATTGAAACGGGCTCAACACTACAGGGCAATGCAATCTAAACCACGATCCTAAACAACATCACAAATTCAAAATAATCAACTTTTTGTCCCATTCTGAAATCCCCGAGTAAGATACTTGGAAGAAGTCATATTATGTTTCCCGGCTAACAATGTGTTTGATCTAAGAGCAAATAAACTCAGCTTCTTAAACTAGAAGGTATATCCATTTGGAAATAAACGATAAAAGTCCATCGGTGTTTTGATAATTTTGTAATTAGATGGAATCATTTGTTGCTGAACAATTTTTTCTGTTCTTTGTATGACGAAAAAGGACTCGGACAGCGTAACCACAAAAACAACTTCCCTACTTTTTCGTCTAAATTTATGTATCACATCTCTCGCCAAGAAATATAATGATATTTGTGTTATTCTGCTTTGCGCGACCCAAATCAACTGCTGTCAACCTATCTTTGTATTCAATGTAAAGTATATTTGCATGCTACTTAGAACTTTCTTCACCTTGTCTGCAATTGGCGCAACTAACTGAGTTATCAAGATCGAATACATTACTGTTATTTTATTCGGTAACCAACATTGTTCTGAATATGAGAATACGATAATACAGAATTTAGTTGAGATAGATGTGTTTTTGTTTCTAGACACGCAGATAGTCAACATATTGAAGTGAGTTTGAAAACAGCGACCCTAATTATGAGATCAAGAATATAAGTCCAAACTGTAAACTTCTGCAATTTATGTCCACAAGGATATCATTGCACCCCTACAAATTCCTAATGCAAAAGAACATCCATTTCTATTTACCTAGACCTGAATAAAATTTTGAAGTAAATCACGGAAGGGAATATCATGGGAAGGAAATCACCATACTCACGTCACTGTGACGTAACAGTGATTTAAAAAGCGTGACTGCAATCACATCCGCTAGTCCAAGAAGTTATGCGTCATCCCACTTGTAGCTCATACGAACAGCGTTTCCCTGCCAGCACTGTTCTGCTTTATGGCTAAATGGCTGGCTATATATGATGCCGGTGTATGCGGTTTAGAGTGTAGTCACCAACCAACTGTTTCGATTTTGAATTGCCAGTTTCACTTTGTACCCAAATTGGGAAGTATTTCGACTTCTGATCACGTATTTACCGCTCTTTTCGGCCAGAATGGGTGAATCCGTGCCTACACTGAAAATGGCAAACTATATGTGGTTTTGCTTCCACTAGTGGGCGTCTTTTACCCGGGAGGTGGGAAACTTAGTTGTCCAGCATACTTATTTGGACAGTACTTCCTAATGAGTCCCAAAAATAGTCCAACTAATCTGTCTGCCTAACAGGTTTTTGACATTTTCTTATGGGAGGCAAACCGCGCATTCGCCTTTGCATTATAAGTCAATTGCGGGATTATCGGGCCCTGAATTGGTGCTTTTCAAAGGATCTGTCTGAGCATCATTTATTATAATTCTTGTTTTGTAGCGGCACCAAGTTTTTCACCATATTTAAATTATAGCAGATCAGTCTGCTTTGACACAACGAGACTATGCCTATAGACTTTTAGTATGGTACGACTGATGATGTTAACATGGATTATTTCATCCTAAAGTTTTTCATATCAAGAAAAGTAAGATTTGTTCAACGGAGAAAAACCGCAAACCCGGTCATACCTACCCCGTTTGTCCGACCCAGACGTTCGCATCAATTACGGACAGAAAACGAGGAACTGCGGCTAACAGTAGTGTAGATGAGCATCGGGGCCATATCAAACAGGCTGTGCACATGAGTGAGACACGAAGACACGTACAAAGCCAAGTGACAGAAAACCTTTAGAAGGATCGCGGTAATTGGTGGGTCAATGTAACCGAAGAAATGGAAAAAGCAGCTGTTTCAGGTAATAGTTAAAGACTGTTCAAACTTATTCGTGACACCGGTGGACGGCGCACCCCGGTCAGCGAAACGATATGCGATAGAGATGGAGAGGCTATTCATGGCAACGAGCAAAGATTCTACTGTTCGGCGGAATATTTCAAGGAGCAGTCTAGCTGGTCACTCGCTAATGTAGCCACTCCTGTGTCAACAACTGCGATTCCTTGGGGAGCGTCATTTGAATCCCCATCGGAAGTAGAATTAGAGTCTAGAATTTCATCATTAAATAGAGGGAAACTGGTCAGTCCTTACGAGCAACCTCCAGTTCTTTTCAAAATAAAATCACTCACCACCCTGATCAACGAAGTCTGAAACGAGGAACTTATTCCATTATTATGGAGCGAGTCATCGATTGTACCCATATTCAAGAGGCGAATGCACAATGACTGTAGTTATCATCGTGGGATTAGCTTAGTTCCGATAGTCGCCAAGGTATTAGCCTCAATTTTGTTACGCCGTCTGACACCGGCTGGCGAGAGTAATGCCTGCCGTCAACAGTCTGGATTCCACGCAGGTCGAGGATGTATTGACCAGATTTTTGCTCTTCCTCAAATACTTGAGGCAAATCAAGCACACTGTCGACCAACAATATTGGTTTTCCTTGACCTGAAAGGAGCCTTCGAAACAGATGACCGAACAGCGCTATTCGGTGCTCTTCACCGGGAAAGCATGTCAAAGTGTTCTTGAATCTGCTGAGGTCATTGGACTCTCATACTTGTGGCAGCGTAAGGGTTTATGGGGAACTATTCAGTCCATTCGAGATGATCAGAGGTGTTTGACAGGGATGTCCCCTTTTTCCATTCCCGTCTCATTTTGCCATCGACCAGATGAAGGCGAATGTCTTGCGAAACCTTTAAGTTCTTGGCGTCGAACTAGCAAAAGTGAGAAGCGGTATAACCTACGTTACGCGGACGATCTTGTTTGCTTGTTCCAATCCACGAAACATGCTCAACATGCATTAGATGGACCCACAAGCTTTGTAGTTCCTTTTGGTATGCTCTTTGCACCTTAAAGTGTAAAGGAATGTTGCAAGACTGGACGTCAACGGTTTCGAGCTTGACCCTCTATGAGGAGGAACTAACTGTTGTAGACCGCTTTACTTACCTCGGCAGCAGAGTGACGACGGGTGAAAGCACAGTGGTAGGGGTTAGCCTGCGTATATCCAAAGCTCGAGCGGTGTACGCTGGACTGAAGCACTTGTGGCGCCGACCTGATATTTCACTGAAGTTGAAAGGTCGTGTGTACTGTGCCACGGTGCTTTCAGTTTTGTTGTATAGTTCCTAGACATGGAGTATGCGTTCGGAAGATAATCGTCGTTTTGAGGTTTTCGATCACCAATGTTTGTGTAGTATTGCTAAAATTGGGCGGAATAGCTGGATGAACAATACTGAGGTCAGAAATTGAGTATTGAGCACTAATTCGGAGAACGTTCTGTCACAGCGTATCCAGCTTAGTAGACTTGGTTGGTTGGGGCACGTGTTACGTATGGCAAACACACGTCTACCATACCGTGTCCTGTTTTCCGTTCCTCGTGGAGAGTGGAAGAAGTCATCTGGAGGTCAACAGATGGAGTGATACTAGGAAATGAGAAAAATGTACAGCGAACTTAGGAAAAGTAGGTGTTTCACTTCTTCCTCAACCAGTTGGCTGGACACAGGGGGCCGTGAACAGTGACGATCGTGTTGTTACTTTCTGTCGAATCAGAATGATTGATCAATGTGCACTTGTACATTTAGACTGTATATTTCGTTTGATGGCTGCTAGAGTGTTCCTTCCTTTTCCCATCTGTGTAGGTCCACCCCCTGTCCGTCTTGTACTTTCGTTCTTTCCATTTCTACGAGCAACATGGTGAGAAAGGCAGTTTTCAGTGGGGCCCGACCTGCTGTTTAACGTTGTACTATGAAGGTGATGTAGAATGACTGTATTCTACTTACTCTGTGTAACCAAATCGTAGCCAGCCGTCGAGATAAGTGCCCCGCAGTTGGTAAATGCCAAACACTCCGTTTTGTTCAAGTTCGTTTCTCAATGTATTATTTATAAATACTGTACAACAACAGGACATACCCCACCTTTGACCGTCCAATGGAGTGGAGTCAGTCGAAAGGAAGAAAAGTTATCAGTCACTTGCAAATCACGCAGTTAATCTGTTGAAAGCCTCTAAGTTGAGGAGTTAGTGGTCACAAGAGTCCAACCAGCCAGTCCAAAGTTCACTACGTGGCTCAGTCATATGAGGAGAGTAACACCGGACAGGCAAATTTGTGATGATGGGAGAAAGTATTTCTAACTTCCTTCACAAGATCTCCAATCCAGGTAAAATGTCGATTATATTTTGATTAGCTTCTTGGCCACCGTGCAAGGCTTGTTTGGAAAACATTACTGAGCTGGTGATTTTATTACCCTATCAGGTTGAACAAATCAAGAAGTTTACCAAAGTATTGACCTTTTTGGTAATCTTGAAAAACTGCTTTGTTTTCTGTCTATGAATCAAATCAGGGAATTTATAGATTGGGTTGCTTCGGCAAACAGCCGGATACGCAGTGTAGCTGAGGCAACCAAATTTAGGAGGAATGCGATGTGCCTTCTCTCAATTCCAGTAAACTTGACCAATTCTTTTTTCATAAATGGCTTTGTTTACACTACGGACAAGTCAAAACCCGTTGAATCTTCATCGGCCAGATTTAAACAGATTATACATACCGTGTGGAACTTTTATTTGTGTCGGATTTAAAACAGTCTGTTTTGTTGACGGGAAGTACTGAAGGATTGGTTTGAAATGGAGTCTACTCAAAGAACTCTTTCATGTAAACTCTAGGAGTTGAATTTATAGCACGTGCATGAGGCCCAGCCTACCCCGCGAAAATGTGTACACGATCTAATTACGGCGTAGATAAGATGAGAGCGAGAGATTATACGGTGAATAGGTTAACATTATGCACAAAGATGAAAAGCAAGATCAAGTAATATGAATCCGAGGTCCCCAATTCGACGAACAACGTAGAGGATACGGCTGTTTCCGTTTTCATATGTGTACAAAGGAACGTTTATTATTTATCGAAGTTTGAAAAATCAAGGAAGAATTTTGAAGAACATAGGCACGACGCTGTCTTCAGTGTTGAATGAAACCATCAATAATTTTTTTAAAGCTCATAGTGTTTTCTGCTGAATGAAATCGGCAAAGATATATGGTCATTTTGGCAAACTAGATTTCCCTTTCGGTCGCTCCAACTGAGATCCATATTAAATGGTTTTGTGAAAAGGTCAAAAATGATTTCTTTCAAATTGTTAAGAATGACGAGGAAACGTCATTAAGAATATGGACGAATCCTATGGGTTACCATTCAGGGTGCAATATTTGACCATACTTTAGGATTTTGAAGTCTAATCGATAATCAAGGAACTGTTCGAACTTTTCAAACAACCAATGTAAATGAAATAACTCCGAATCAGACGAGGCAGAAATACTCAGGAAAATCATGGCTCTCAATAGGGTGCGCGGTATAAGTAAAGTCACTCATTTAGCGACACTTATGGCGGAGGTCGTCTGAGGTCCCATTAGAAAGGCAGCGCAGGATGCTTTTTGTTCTTATTTCTAAATGGCAGGAAGCATTATAGATTCCGTCTTGCTAGAAATGAAGCGAGAAGCATCCCCGTACATGTTACTGCGCAATCAGGGCTGGTACAGTTATGGTCAACAAAGGCAACAGATACGTTGGCCATGTTATTGTGACAACTATTATCTGACAAGTTTTACAGTTGATCAAACCTCCCTTCAAAGTAGACGTGACAGGTAGAAGCGCCAGTAGACCCCTGTATTCCTCAACGCCACGGGGCACACACACATGGTATGGGTATCTTCAACAAGTTAATAGAAAAAAGGAATTTATTCTATTTTAACTGACCTCACTGATGATCGTCCATGAATAAAAGCACAGCTGTGGCGCAAAAAAACAATTTTCGAGCCCCTGTCAAAGTGCATCGAAGTACCTTACCCCTGTTTACGGGTGAACACAAAGTGCATAAAATAATGTCGTGTTCGATATTTTACCCAGTTAGTATACCTGGCATTGACGAACTAGGTCCAACAAATTGTCAACGGCAATGCGTTTTCGGAAGCGAGATAAGTAGCACAGATCTACGATCAGAATAATGCGCACCACCCTCGTTGATCCCCGATCATTTCGACTCTGTGGACGGAGAATCAAAGAACTCATCCGAAAAAGTGGATTCAAATAAAAATAGAAAATTTTCGTCCCACAGTTGTGTCATTTTAAGTAGTGTTTCTTGACTTGAGGTGAATCGCCTGTACTCTCCGCCGCCTTCTATGGGCCAGGGAGGATATTTCCAGGGCGGTGGTAGTCGACTGAATCCTAATTCAACGTTGAATCACACCTCAATATCAACGCTTGACGCGCCCTTATAACACAGGAATACCGTACAGTTGTTTAACCCGAGTTCTCTCGCAAATCAGCAATGCATATCTATTATGTTCACTGTACTAGTGCAACTGGGAATGCACCTCGAAGTGTCGCAAACATTTCCACCAAGCTTTCCAGACCAGCTCTCTCTTTTCAGCTCCGTTTTTGTAAACGAGCGCTTGCCCAGAATTAACCCACCCAAAAAACCAGTATGAGTACGTGTGCCTAATTTATGATCTGAAGGAAGCTCCAAATATGGGAAACGTGTGGAGGTATCACTGAGAGACGGGAGGGTCGCTTCTCCGATGGGGTGTCCCTTTAGCTTTTGTTCTGGACCTTGTACTCAGCTCTCGCTGGTGGTTCTGAGAAATGGTTCCCATAGTAAAGTGGAAGTGCAAGTAGACCCACACACGAGGTACACAAAGGAACCGTACAGGACTTCTGAAGGTTTCGGTCAACTTACAGCTGAACCAGACAGCTTCAATGACAGCATACAAAACAGTATGTGAAATATTTGCTTCATCACATTCAGCAGCCGGTCTTTCCCTCGCGAGAAACGTTTTCGGGCTTATGCCGTTCTCACTTTGACGGAATTAATGGAGAATTTGAAATGTCATAGATCTCGACAATTTACAATCACCGAATTTTTGCAATGCTATAGACCGTGTTTTGTTTAAAATAGCCTAGAGCTTAACCGTCAAAATGATTGCTCGGCATGGTCCTTACAATCATTCTGTTATCCTGACTGGATGACCGCACGGTACGTGAGCCCATACCAATACAGTAAAATAACCCCTTCAGTAAATAACGTTTTGAACTTTATTGATTTTATGAATTCTATCTTTTAGATCAAAAGCTTTCCTAGACCAAAACTAATCCCAGTCCAGCTACCTCTTGAGCAAACGTTTCACCTGCTAGACCGTTACGACATACCCTATACGTTTTCCAACAAAAATAATTTAGAATCAAAGGTCGAAGGCTTCGCATGTAACCAACCACGAGTATCAGTTAGCCTTCATCCAGTCCTGCAACGACAATGAAGTTCTCGTCTCGAAAAAGCTCCAGATACGTTTACGTGAGGTCTGGAGGGCTAAGTTCTCTTAGCTTCGAGAGACTCAATTAAGGTGGCCATCCTAAGGAAGAACTCATCCAGTTTCCGCACGAACAACAAATTCATGTCAAACCCAGATAGATTTTAACCTGCTGACTTTAACCATTTTCCCCAGATAATGCCACAAGCTTGAAGACCATGTCCACGAATGACCTACAGATTCCGTGCAAGTTATAATTGCAAACTTCAACCTTCCTCCTGCCACAGCTACTTTAGCAAATTCCTTTTGGATATCAGGGATCGTGCTTCTACACATTCGTAGCTTGCTTGACTCAGTCTTTAGAAATGTACCTCGGAACTGCGTTTATAAGTGGATTGTTTTATTGCGGTTTTGTACCGTCATACCTTAGATTTGGCTACGGTAAACTTTTAGCTTTTGCCACTCTTTTTCGTCTGCCGTGGAGTGCGTACAAACTGATGGATCATCTTTTCTGATAATCTCACCGAAGTAATGCATCACGAAGCAAACTGGCCGGCTTTCAAGGGGCATAACTTTATTATACTTAGGGGGCACACACTTATTCGGAAAGCGCTGGTAAAATTGCCTGGATGAGATAGTAATCTGTTTAGAAAATATACTTTGCTCCTTTAGGAGATTCAGTTTCCATTTTGTGGTATGTCATTTAATCTAACTAGTATTAAAGTAACAATAAATTCGTGAACTTGCAACCATTCCCTTTGGTGATGAATTATAAATAATGTTTAGCACCATGCAACTCGGGAGCTGCGTCACAAAAGGGTGTAGGTGAGAAACAAGACCACATTTCCTGAAGTGCCACAGAGAATCATTCTGGCGTCAGTCTATGATGTCTAGGTTCCTGTCCCAAAATAAGACTGCTACTAAAAAGATTGGTTTACAATAAAGCTGTGCCTAGTGCCTTATTCTACTGTCGACAGACATTTTCGCTGAGAACGCTAATCGTATTCAACGATAGATGTTTTCGCAGAACCGATCACGTTGGGAGGTGAAACTTTGCAAGTAACGATGAGGTTCTCAACCTTGCATCGGATGCGTTGAGTAGCTTCTTGAATGAGGTAGCCAATCCACACCAGGTAAAAAATCCAAATCAAGGTTTCCGAAGTCTGCATGTCGTCGACCCGGAGGACGGCGTGTGGCTTATCGAAGAGGTGTACGAATGATTTCACTTGATGAGTCCTTATTTCCTGGTTGTAGGTCGAAGGAAAACTTTTTCTTCTTTTATGAAAAAGGCCCAGAATCTGAATCGTGTAATTGAATGTTGCTCTGCTTACATAGGTTAACTTCGAAGTGTTTTTCTATCTAATCCAAGAAACTCAATGGAATCATCAGCTGTGATCAGTTTTCTCAGGTTTATTGTTTTACTGCTGTCTGGTTGCTGTCAGCGAAACTATATATATATATATATGTTAATATTATATATATATATATATATATATTGACTGAACTGTCTTCCACCGATTGTATCATTATTGGTATTGCCAACGCGTTCATTTTGCTCAGTAATAAAGAAACGCCTTTTATTACTTTTGGAACGTATCTTAATCGAAAAAAGACTTCGAGAAAGGAGGCTAAAAATTGTAGACTACCGATTAAATTGCTCAGTTTCATTGTTTTTAGAATGACACCTTAGAGAGATTCGCCTCCTGCTTGATCTACCATTGTCACGGGAACGGAACACAGTATCAGTCGGGATTCACTTACCCGAAGATCGCTCCGCTGGGTCAGTGGGTCTCCGTGCCAGGGACAGAGCAACTCAGAGGACACGTTTGAGTATGCTTATGGCAATGTCAGTATTTTCATTCAACGCTAAACAAAACGATACTGAAGTTTTATTTTACGCGAATTATAAATACCTTGCAGCTGGCGCACTATCAGTAATTTAAAGTTGAATGAGCTCATCCTTTCCCGAATTTTACCAGAGAGTGAATTCTTAGAAACTGAGTTTCGTATTGTCTAGGACATTCAGTATGGTCGTTTTCAGGCATTATAGTTTTAGTAGCACATAAAAAATGTATCCATGGTTCATATTTTATAATAATATCCGTGTTTCTAGTATGCGCACTAATTTTGACAAGGACGTATTATTCTTTATAAAAGTTGCATCAGCTTCAGCGGGATGAGAACTAACTGAGGACACGAAATTTTGTTGAAAAAATGTTGTTTCATTTTGTTTGTGTTGCTCTATTTAGATAGACCCCCGGGCACAGAATATTTCCTAATTCGGATGACCATGAGGTCACACGGCGGAAGCAATCATCACGCTGCACAAAAGAAAACGTTTTTTGATCTGGAAGGGCACTTGAGTTTCATATTTGCTCTTATCTGGAGTTAGGTTTCCGGAACTAGTGCATGGGAAGACGGAGTGACACTATTCACGTGAATAAAACCTTGTTCCGCATTTCTTGAACAATTTATGCTTTCTGAAATTGGATTCATCAACTGGCCGCGGACTTTTTGAATGGAGTGTAACAGGTTAAATCTCCTATAACTTATATTTATGACTCTAACCTAAGGAAACAATAATCAATACCAAAGTAGGATATGCGGGAAGTCTATGGTAATCTTAATTACCTTTTCCCGTCTCCTAAGATACATGTATTTTCAAGTAAATCCACATATTTGATTAATATACACCATAGAATGAATGTCCAGCAATGCATAGCTAAAATCACACCAATTACACAAAAAAGGTAGCCACTATAACAACAACAAATATACAGTGACCAAAAGTGATTTAGAAAATGCAACGCCAAATGTCTTCGAAATTCAACATCCAAGTTTGTAGGGTAACAGAAGAAGCGATCTAGCCAAGGAGAACAGAGGTCTGGGAGGCCATTGTAGTTGCACAAATCCCTTACTGGTAGAAGAAGGGGAAACACTTGCTGAGGTCCTTGTAAAGCAGATTAAATGAGCCATTCAAAATTCACTCGAACAGTCTTTTGCACATGTTGTGTTATTGAGGTGGGATGAAGTCCTTTAGATTTCTACGAGACATACCACTTGCACAAGATCAGTGCATAAGGAACCATTTTATTGCTGTAAAGTCCTTAAATTACAGTTCACAGCTGAAGACGGGAGAATAATGAAACCAGTAGGGTAATAGGCATGCGAGAGCAAAAACTGAATGAGGCAAAATAGTACCGACATTGGTTTCGGCTGCCACACGTGGTAGATAAGTTTGCTCGGCCTTCACTGCGTTTATCTCTGAACACGATTCGGAAATTCCTCATACTTCGAGCCTTTGAGGAGAGCGCAAACCTACCTAAGCATTTACAAGGATTTCCTTTCGGGCTAAAAGCTTTCTTTTTATTATTTTTTCATAGAAAGCTTGAAGTGGCGAACACAGATATGTGTTTTCGGTACTTCTCCTCAGGCCAGTGCAGTACGCATGCAAAGTTTTAGCGTTTTTCGAAAGTGCGATCCAGAGTATTAATGTACAAGTACAAAACTGGACGTTAAATCCGGATTTAACGTCCAGTTTTGTACTTGTACATTAATACTCTGGATCACATTTTCGAAAAACGCTAAAACTTTGCATGCGTACTGTACTGGCCTGAGGAGAAGTACCGAAAAGACATATCTGTGTTCGCCACTTTACGTTTTTTCAAATTCGGACTATGGGAATATTTCACTAACAATTATTTTTCTATTTATTTCCCTTCTATTAATTGACTGTAGTAAAATATTTCAGGAGAGGGGTCGCCGCCAATTCGAGAGGTGGACTCGCAATGCACGAGGATTTGCACCACTAATAGAGGGTCTGAATTCCTTGATGCTGATCGTTTGACACCTGCCGGACAAATGGACCAATGGTCAAGATCTAGGAGACAAGACTGCAGGTCAAGCTTTGCAGACTCGTTAAGATAGAGTAACCCAACCGTACTATCGGCTGCATACTGTTTGGTAAAAACAGTTACTGACAAACACGAAGGATGTCTAGGCTGAGAGCAGAAAAGCAGAAAGGTTTGCTCCCCGTTGGAATCCCTGGGGTTCAAACAGAGATGGGAGAAGTTCTGCCCCCTTATGTTGTAAGTTATAGCCGACTGAAAAATATAATGTGTTCAGTTTTGTTATTAGAAGGGATATCAAGAAGCTGCCGTCTATTGACATTGGTAAATACATCACTCTAATTTAGAAGGCAGGTACGCACAACTCCTGATTCCCTGTCCAGCGGAGATAAGTCATTATGAGTCAAGGAAGGAATAGCATCCAAGGTAGGTGAAGTGGTTTAGCTATCGTACGGCCAAATCACTGGACAATCGTTGGACTGATAGATATTGAGGCACCTCTAGTAAGATAAAGGTACAAAGAATAAGATGGAGTTTTGGCTTTCCCTTCTTGGATACTGTTGTGATGGACCCTTATTTCTAACAGACAGGCAGCACTTTATAATCCAAACGCCGGTAGCATAATTGTGTCATTACCGGTGTATTTGTGTACACTGTCCGTGGGGTTTTTCGGAACTAAGGTTTGACATCTCTTTATATGCACCTCGCGGGGACATAGGGTGAAGATAGAACTGGTAAGGCTTGGGAAAGATAAAGCGTAAGGAAAACTGCTAAATGAAGGGAGCAATTGCTTCTTGAAATCGCGGTTAAGTTCCTCAAAATTTACGTTTTGCTGAAGAATACTATGAGAAAATATCACTCAACTGTTTGGCAAACGTCCAAAGTTCCCGGCAACTAAAGTCAACTGACAGTGCACTACTATGTGTTCCACTGGGCATGCGGATTTTCGACATAACCGACATGGAAAGAGCACTCGCTTTTGGGTGGTCTTCACTTTTGTAAGCGCTGTTCTCTCTACGGAGTAACTTTTGAGGGTCGGGGAGGGAAATCAGTCGTTACGGAATTAGAAGGTCTCCAGTGGGTAACACACATCAACAAAGAAGCTTGTGTAACATGTTAGACGCTCACAGAACAGTGAGGTTGTGATGGTTGAAGATGACTAAATTGGTCTGGTCAATCACAGCTTGAGGTCTTTGTCTGTATTGGGGATCAATTTGACGCTTTTGAGTTTCATGTGACGGCAGCAATTGAAGTACTTCGTGGCTATTTGATTTGTACTTCACTGAGGAAAACTATACTACAGCGTGATTCCATGTTCCAAGTGGAGATCTACGTTTGGTTCGAACTCGATCCGGGTTATTTGTAAAGCACAAAGCAAGGTAAGCCGTATCCTTGGTGGAGAAAACCACAACGTTTTTCGGATACAATGGCTTCAAGAAATCAAGGTGAGAATGTTTGAATTCACTGCAGATAAAGCACCTTGATTCATCAGTGTGATTTACAAGTTTGGAAGAGAAAAAATCAAAGGAATAGTACAAAGCACTAATAAGACATGTGCAAGAAATATAAGCGTTCACAATAACTATTGAGCAATAGCCACTCATATGATAGCGTTTGCACAAGAGAACGGAAGCAATAACCTGAGAATTTGAGTGCATACTAAGCACGTGAATAGACTTACACCAGATGTCTTCAAGGTAAGTAGTAGCTCAATCTCCGCTTTTTCTACAACTTGAGGCAGGCAAAAACTTCAAGGCGACTAAGCCAGCTGGGAGTATTGTTGTTGAGCCTCAATTCCCCGAATAATATTATTTGAAACTACTCACATTTTCGACGAACGGCAAGGTCTTCCAACTCAGTGAAGTTCCCAATAGTTGAGCGCACATTTGAACTGAGAATGGTGGTTGTGCCCATGTGTAATATTTTCGGTCATTGATACCACAGACCATTTTACTTTTGTTACGGATGTGCTATACGAAATAGGTATGTTAATCAGCAAGGGGCTTTCGACAAGCCAAATAAACCAATGCGAACGGGAGTCTATAACGCTATACTTGTAGCAGACAAGTTTTTGCAGTTATCTTTGCACATATTTTGGCTCCCGGTACCAATAATCTATTCTGCGAACATGTGTACACTTGTTGTCAGAACCCAGAGATTCTATCCTGTATGCTTTCGACTGCTCATAAAAAAAGTCACCTAATTCTGACTAGATACGGAATCTCTTGAAAAGTTTGCACGGTAGCCCACCAGAGATTTTCCTTCTCAGTAAAGAATTTCTTACAGGGAATCCACATAATATGTTATAGCATGGAGGGAAGAAAATTCAAAAAGGAGGCAGTGAACTTGCAATGGGAATTTTGTAAATGTTTGACTGGAGATGAACAACGGATGGAATGCATACACCACACGATAACAATGATTACTGTTTTGTTTAGCCAAAGTTATTATCTGGTTTTCACAGTCTTTTGGAGCATGGAGTTCACACACTTGGTGATGTGGATTCTGAAATGGGCACTTAGGTAATATGCTTCACTTACATCCCCCTACTTTTTAGGTAAGGAGAAAGCATTTAATTTTTGTACTGTTGCAAAGCGTGCGCTCTCTGATACGTTTTTGTGAATGACATAAAAAGGCCATTGTGGAATTTGCGAATTCAAAGAGCTTTACAATTATAAGTACAAATAACCAATGAGCACAAGTTTCGGCTTCTGTGCTTTTACCAACCTCCGAGGACGGTTGGCCCCAAGTGAGAATAACGAGTAACGAAGATCCTGATGTTTTATTAAGCTAGAAAAGTTTTTTTTATTCCGACCTAATAAACTTCTACAAATTTAGGGCAAATAAGAAGGCTTCTCTAAAATGAATTTCCAGAAAAAGTAGTAGGAGCCGATAAAATGGAACAGAAATAAGCAAAATTTCATTTTTTCAAAAGGAAACAGAGTTGCAAGACTGCACGGCTTATTTCCGGAATGATTTTGCAACATCTCAACTGGTGCATACTGCAGAATGGTGAGTTTCTATAATCCTAATTTATGGAACTACGCAGAAGTAGACACGCAATTTAACTCTTGTCACCAAGGATGAGACAGACTTACACAGAAAAAGACTTACTGGACTCGGTTAGTAATACTAATAATAGCAAGACATTTTTGTCAATAAAGCATAAGGACAACCGTGGCATGCCATCTCCAAAAACATACACCAACCTGACTTCGAGACTGCTGAGGTTCGTGGAAGCGATAGTGATCACCAGATGGCAACATACCATTCACCAAAATAAAAAAGATTTTGTATCAACCTGTCTCTAGCCCGGTGACAAAATTGGAACTACGTGCCTTTATTTGTGCAGTTTCACACAAATTAGAACTATACAAACTCATCATACTCTGGTGAGGTACGTACCAGTAGGGATGTGGCAAAACTATTCCGTCAAAAAGCCGTGCGATCTCGCAATTCTGCATTTTCTTTTAAAAGCCACTCCGGGAAATGAATGTTTCCGATTTCTTGTTCTGAACCTGTGCCATGAAGCATTAGTGTAATGAGATCCTTTGCGTACAATTTATTTACTGTTACCCTCTTTATGACAGAATCTCCAGTTCAAAACCTTACCACGATTGCCACCCCTGGGTCTTTGTAATTCTTTTCGGAGTTTGAATCAAACTATCCAGTATTTTTATTAAGAAATTTCGGGTTAAAATTTATTTGAACAAAATTTCTCACTCAAATCTGTAACTGTTTTGTGTATTGTGACTTTAGCTGTACTTCTAACTTTCTTCTTCTAGTCGCGTTGAACGTGTCATATTTTGGAACTAAAACATCCCCCTCGTGAACGAAAAGTTAGTCGCTAGTATTAAAAGACAGATCTGGATCACTAATATAGTTTTTTGAGGAACTTTCTAACGTCTTGTACAACCAGTCTTGAGAACGAAACCCGTGGTAACCGAAACGTCGATGACCTATCAACGATTTCGACTACTACAATAAAACTTCACTATTGGTTTAAGTCATAAAACTTGCCCATCGATTCATGGAAAAGCTTGTAACATCAAGATATTTCTTTCCAACGTATGACTTCAAGCTTTTACATAAAAATAGTACTGGGTTGTTGCGCTTATGTTGCCATCTATAGCTACACATATGCCCTCATTTACCAGTGGTATATATTTGAACAACTGAATTTAAAAATCGAAAAGAAATTTCTTAGGTTTATAACAGGTTCTCTCATTTCTTCCAAGTTGATGAGTTCAGCACTAACGGCAGAAGCTGGCTCTGCCACTAAAGGTCTAATCAAATTTGACAGTCATCCTGTATTGTTCGCTTCCTTTAGCAAAGTCATAAATTACGCACTATGATGAACAAATCGCGTTTGGTAACGCACGAACTTTTGATTATCCGTTATTATACAGTCCTTAGACGACTTCGCTGCCGGCGCGTAGAGCCAGTGTTGTTCTCTCACCCACAATTTCCCATCCTGTCCTTGATTCCCTTGTACTCCGGAAACAAATGAAGTTTTTTCGGCTTCTTATCATTTCAAACCTGGGATAATGAATCTTTTTTGGCCACTATTTATCGGCTTCGAAAGTAACAAATAACACGTTTATTGACATTTATAAGTCCATTCTGCTACTTTTCCAACGATGACCAATAGTGCATATGTTGAAGACTCGAAGCGAGTCCAGTTAAAGAAATTCGATATTTTATTTAGCTGGTTATTCAATCATAAGGCAGAAAGCTGACTGTCAACTAAGACCAAATCTGTTTCCTCAGTGGTTGACGGACAAGCTTGTCATTTTTCGTATAAATGATTTTATTCGGCTTTCGTGAAAATTCCTTTCTGGGTAATTTTATCCATTATATCTTCGAATCATTTCTACTGGATCTTGCAACCTAATAAGAGGCATTCTACAAACGCCGGTACTTCACCGTGTCGTTGGTTCGTTACTCTACAACGTTTGAATAGATCATATCGTACGCAGATTACCACGGAGACGATGATTTGTCAGCAGTAATGTCGTTAATGGATGGGAGCTCTCTTGTAAACAAGATTTCGAGAAGCAGTCAATTAGGCAAATTCGCCTTGTTGTACTGAGTGCGGGCTTAATGGGTTGGTAAGGTTCACTTAATATGCCCAGCTGATGACGATTAGTAAGCCACGTGAAGTTTTCTGGCCCTAAATAGCTCTTATATTAATCAACGAAAGGTCTTTTGGTATTTCTCGGAAGAAAAAACTCTGAAAAAAATATTGTATGTATTTCTTTTGCTTAGATAAGAAACAGTTCTGATCAGGAAATAAAATTTCTGTTGAACTATCAACGAGATACTCTAGATGAACACAACTTTGCTAGAGGTGGCTCTTGGGTCGCTTATGCATAACTGCGGAAAGTTTCATCTTCACTCTGTGTATTTTCCACAGAATATTCACTGAATACTTTGTGAAGCCAGAGATGCAGCTTAAAAATTCTGCCGTCGGTCCTACCGGTGTGATAAATTAATCTGCATACGTTCCGCCACGAATCAGAAAATATTAGATATTCCAGGATTCACCACGTTCGGCATGTGCCCCGAAAATGGGATTTAACTGACATACCGAAAAATGATCAAATGGACACCCAATGTCAAAATTTGTATGACCCTCAATGATAGGAGCAGTTCATGAAAAGGTCGACACGGTTTTTCTTGTCACATGCATTCGCGATCGCAACCCAAACAGCTTGACGCATGTTATGGTTTACTTGTGACCAACACTGAAAAAAATCTCTTCATATCATTCAGTACGTGTTTGTCTTCATCCTTTGAAGTGGAGTAAAATTTTCAGGATATCAAGACTAAAAGAGTTTGGCGGAGTGTCAAAGAATGAATGCACCATGTGCTGTGGATTCTGAAATGTTTAAATGGTGAAAAGACAGTGTTGTAGGAGTTCAGCTCAAATAAACCATCCTTAAAGTCGACTAGCAGCATGCTGTATTTTTTTTTAAAGTACGCGCTATATAAAATTATATGTATGGTATGACTGCTGACAGAGAGAAACTCTTCTCAGCTATTTACGCCCTAGCTGTTAAGCTGCACAATATCCGTGGATTCAGTTATTCAATGGCTTTTCGAATAACGTGAAACAGTTGCAAGCTTGGTAAATATCGTACATGAAAACGTAGTGTGGACATTTTACAGTTTTGGCTGCGAAGACCAGCCCCAAAATATAGGGCAATCTTGGGGAAATGCTCGTCAATGCACATTTAAATACGCTCTTCGATGTTTTCATTTTATCTGGTTTGCTGGTAAATTCTCAAAGTTTCACCCATCATCCATGCACAATGGACGGGTACTGCCTGCATCTTTTGATTTAATATTATTGAGTGAAGAAAGCCCAATATTGGTGTCTATACATTGATGTTTTGGTGGAATTTAAAAACCAATAAATGTCCCAAATGCTAACAGTAGCAAATTGAACATTAGTTCGCACTTCGTGAATTTTTTTATTCTTCCAATTGCGTTGGTTCTGTCATGATGTCTCCGTTAATTCTCGCCATCTTCCTTTCTGATCTAAAGAATGCCACATAAAATAAAGCGGTTGCTCACCAGGAACATTATGGAAATGTTCACGTCATTGAGCTCTTCGGTTGAAGGACAACAAGATGCCCAAGGGGGTCGATGGGACGAAGAATGATTTGAAACGGGGTTAAGATGTAGAATTGAGTTTCGTTGTTAGAAAAGTGTTTTGCGGACTTTGTGACCAAAATAACTCACGGATGTGTATCAAATGATATATGTTTCCTACCACGTGTTTTTATTTCGATTATGAGCAAAAACTCCATGACATTCCTGAGACGGAAAACAGACCAGCCATTTATCCCGCTCTATTTTTGCTTGTTCTTGGTGTGACCTGACACTATGGTGCCCAAAACTGATAAGCCCATGTGACTCCGAATTTAAGTACGCTTGCATTCTTTACAACCGATCTGCAATGCATAACAGGATTTGAGATAGAAAATTGTCACAATTTTCTCCGTGTTAACTGAGTCCGTTTCCAAGGAAATGATACACTGAATAACAAAATAGAAGAGCAAATTGATCAAAACACCGATCCCCTCTTCGTCTGTTTCTACTCTAGAATATAGTTTTATAGTTTTTTTTGCTTCCTGTTCATCATATAATACTTATACAACATTTAGGGAAGGAGATTATGACCAATCAAAGGCTGCCCATTACGGAAGTGAGCGACAGAGGTGCTGAGATTCGAACTCAGGACGGATGCGTCAGAGGTTCACCTCGATGACCGTGTTTGACCGCCGCTGGTCAGAGTGATCAAAGTAAATTACTTTTCCCGAAACCTCACAGCGGTCGGTACATATCTAGGGACTTCTCACAGTGCCTTCACTAGACGAGAACTGCTTTCATGCAGTTTGCAGCCGACGTTACTCGGCCAATCACATTTTATACTTTCATTCTTAGTCTACTGTTGACTTAAACCATTATTATACACCAATCCTGTGAGGACCGCCCATGGGGTCCTGGGGGAAGTGAGATGAAATATCACCTTTGCTTTGTTTTGGTGACTTTCAGTGGTACATGTCACTTCTATGACTTCCCTAGGGCATCAGTTTTTCAGCCAGGAACATTCTTCAGTTGTCCTATAAAGCACTCTAACTCAGCTAATTCAAGAATCAAGCCCAATCAGGAGGTCAGTGAGCAGCCATCGACTAACCGGTCAAAGGACTGTGGACTGCCGCCCTTCTTATTTTCGTACGTACCATCGCAAATCGATGGCATTCAAAATTCATGGAGACGTGCGTATTAGCACCGTGCGGTTTGAGTAGGCCAGTTGATTATGGCATTTGAGCTGTTTGAGAGTATCAAGAAAGAATGGGGTGGGTTTTCTGTTGAACATGATATTTCCAGTGTGACCTTTTTAATTTATGGTGGAATCAGAGTCTGAAAAACTTTGCCGCAATAGAACATCAATCCACTTACCCTTAATTGACCTTCAGAGCTGGTTAACCAGAACGTCAAGATAAATCTATCACCAAACAAATTTGATGGCTCTGCTTTCTGTAGATTACATAATAAATAAAATACGCAAGCTGAATTGTGACCGGGTTTGAGATTTCACTGTACTGACTAGAAACCTTATATGTTTTGAATAACCACACATCATCATATGTACTTGAAAAGTGAACACGGAAGAGCTGTGGTGCACAATTTGTATTCTGACGGATTTTGCCGCATCTCATCAGATGCATACTGCAGACAATATAATATTAAATATTACAATAGTAAAACAATATTACCAGTGATAGATTCACAGACATCACTTTACCAGGGAAAGGGCAGAGAAAGGAGTAAATCTTTTTGCTTGCACAAACTAGGCTTCCATCTTTGGATCGCAATCACTTCAGCAAAGTGTAGTAGACTTGAACTGGTGGCAGAGGAGATCACAGAGAACACAGTTGTAGTTGGTTCGGTGCCTTGTGTCTAGCAAAAGACGTGCTATGGAAGAGGCTCGTGGGTACCTGGCCCGTGACCTTTGCCGTGTGCTTCTCATTGGTTAACATGGGTGTCCACCCACCGTGGGACATGTTCGGTCACTCTCAATCGAAGATGCCGTTCATTTCGACCCAGGTAGGTGGCCGAGAATCCGCACGTGAGCATATATAAGAGACGTGCTTTGGGATGAACTGATAACGGCTTTGTGACTGGGGGACGGATATCTATCTGTATATGTAAAGCAGGAATTGTTCAGCGGCTTTGTGTGATTACTTGATTTCCGATTTGAGACAGCTTGCAAACAGTTCGGTTGTTTCATCTCCTTGAATGGGAGCTAAAAAAAACCACAATCAAGGGACTGACGATGGTGTTCACTTTGACTACTTGCTGCACAATGTATTTGATAAAATATTGTCAATACCCATTTGAGTGGAACAATTTATTTGACATTTCTTTTTTCAGAGTTATACGTATCTGGTGTACAGAGGTTCAGGGCTTCGTCATACACGGTTCTCACAGGCCGACTTTTGTAACTCAGTGCAACGAAGCTTGTAAAATTCAGGTACTGTCCTAGTCATGTATGCTTCCGGTATATGGGCCTACTGTTGCTAAGGCCCGGAAAACTGATTATCATAGTGTCGAGAAAAACGAATTTATTTTCAGACCCTTGTTCGCTGGACAGTTGTGTGTTCAGATGAACTGCCTTGAGTTCACGGAAGAGGTTGAGGAAGTCCTGTTCTGAATTGGTGATAACAAAGATATTATCGACGTATCTCTAGTAGAGATGCATTTCGTCGATAGTGTCGTTTATTCTGTTCTCAAGACTCGCCATAAATCTGTCGGCAAGGATGGCAACTGGTGGACTGCCCTTTGGGACGACGTCAGTTTGGTAACAACAGATGCCCCCAAAAATAAACATATTTTCAGTGCATCACAATGTGATATTCTCTGACATCAGTTTCCGTCTGCTACAGTTTGCCGAAACGATTGCGATCAAAAGATGGAAACCTGGTTTGTACCTGCTAAGGGATTTATTCCTTCCCTTGGCAAAAGGAAAGCTTTGGTGAACCTATCACCGTTATTATTATATAACCGTCGTAATATTTATTGTTATACTATCTGTAGCACGCACCTGATGAGGTGCGGCAAAATCTATCTGAATACAAACTGTGCAACATAACTGCAGTGATTATAATGCCATTACACGCTGTCCAGTGCGCTACAGCTGCATTTCCAGTATTCAACCAATCAGGTGAAGCAGAACCATAACTGTTAGGTCGTGCAGAAAATCCGAAATCGCTTTGTCACTCGTCAGTGCGTTATCTGACATTAAGTGTATGCCTACTTTTGAATACAAACAAGTTGATACCAACCAGAAGTGACGGAATACATTGTTACTGTTCTCGTTTGGTCTTTTCGTCCTCCCAATGCGCATAGTCCGGGTCCGGGGTATTTCATTGCGTACAACGGATCGCGTAGATACCATTGGTACGGTAACTCTGCTTTGTTCTCTTTCCAACTTCACATCAAACAAGGTTTGCTTCAGAATATGTATCCAAAGTTTCCGAAATACATTGAAATGTCAACTTTGAATGTTTCTGGTTAACTGGAGTAACACATTGACAAACTGAAAATGTACACTCCCCCACATATTCTTACGAGCCATCAATAGAACTGAGGTGCGTTGTGGTAACTCGAAACAAAAACGCTCACCACTGCTAGTGAATAACTTCAGTTTAAAAAACGGTAGTGCTTTTATAATAAATGGTATTCAGTGTGCCACCACCAGTCTCGTGAGGCCAAATGTTGAAGGACATTTTAACTGGCCTGCATCAGTTTGGTAAACAGTGCAGCCAGTAGACTTGAAGACGTAGATGCAAATCCCTTGTCAGAGACTAAGTTGTTCAGGTAGATAAGCTTCATCGAATGAAGAAAGGCTGGTTGATTTTATGGGTAACATTATCACCTTTGAAAGATGGCAATCCAGTTTTATATGAGTTTCATGAACACTGATGCCGCTGTATTCGCTCAATTTCAAATGCTTGATAAAGTCGTAAATAGTAGTATGGGATTGTATCTGGATGACAGGACAAAATTTCCTTACTGGTTTTATTTCTGTTTGATATTTCTGTTGAGTGGTAATCGAGAGAACCACTGCACCGTACTGAAATAAACATGACACGTCGTGCATCAAAATAGTGGCACGGGTAGTCGAGACCTTTTCATATGCGTTCACGTGAACGATGTCATTTAAAACGACCTCGTATGACCATATTTCATACACTTCACTTTTGCTCACAGTATACAACACGATAGAACTAATCTGAAATTCATTCCGCCTACAACCAACCTATTTCTTCTAGTGGAATCATAACACCAATGTCACAAATACTGGCAAAATGAGAGACTATTTTGTTCGTTATTGATGCCGCATTACAAACCTTGGCTTAGTGAATTGGTCATAGGATTTCTGCACAAAATTGCTTCGTTCATTTAAAAGGAAGTTTTGTAATCGACAGAGTTTGAGTTCAGTTATATTCATTGTTGGTTTAATAAATGAGAATCAATTAAAAATACAGCATCTGTGGATGAAGATGGGATGCCGTCAGAACTGCTGCAATTAATTCAACTTATTTAGTCTCAATGCGCGCAAAAACGATGCGTCCCTCAAAAACGTGATAGTATTGACATCCCTTGCAAGGATTATAGAATTACTCATTTATTTCGTTGATACCATATAGATGACGAACTACTAACTAATGAAAGACAAATCGAACCGGAAGAATCGAGTAGTGCACTGACATTATCATCTATCTGATTTGGGTTATTCCGCTAATTAAGTCGTTAGGATTTTTTTGTCGAATATTGCAGCGTAGATAAGAGGTTTAAAAATTACAATAAAGGTCCAAAAACCTGCAAACAACCTACGCACATCAATTTTCACTTTGCACGAAATATTTTTGTGTGAATAAATATTAAAAAAGATAATTGCAGGCTTCTTTGCGATCTATCGTAACGTATCCGATCAAATACGTGGGATAAGGAAGCAGACGACAGAGTAGATCAGTTCACCACGGAACATAGTTCCGGATTTTTTCCTCGAGGATGTGACTACGTATCAGTTGATACCAGAATACACCAAAAACCATACTCACCTAAAAAAATTACTATTTCGTCTCATTATTTAGAACTGGAACCTATATACTAAAAATATATCAATTGTGATTCTACGGGCTATGGATTGCACGGCAAAAAACATATTCTAATGTACGACACGTTCGATGACATCAAGTAGTAAAATATGAAGAGGTGGTATTCTAAACACGAGTAGACAACCATTAGGTACAGTAATTGTTCGAATTTGCATGATAAGGTCCATCGAATTCTGGCTTGATTTTCGAAGAAAATCAATAGCTAGCCACTACAATAACACGATATCTGTAATCATGATTTGTGGTTATTGGTAAGATGGTCATGAGTACCTGAAAAACAAAAAGCTCAAAGATAATATGAGAACATCGGGAACTCTTTCTTACTTCGACAGTGTGTGTTCTCAGTAGTCTGTCACTTACTAGGAAAGTTTCTTAGTACTAAAATAATCGATCTTTACAGGCTATGATAATGACGGACTTTTGCGCATGCTTCTCGGATTTGATTCATTTCTGTGTTAGAGCCTTTCCCTTTGTATGGAAATGAGACGGTAACGGAGCCGAAACCAATAAGTGCTGATGAAGAGATTCTATATGGCTTCTTTAAAATGTCTTTTCTGTTTGTCTCGGAAGTTTGAAATCACCGGAATAAGTTTTCTGTGAGCTTGAGAGACCGTTGCTGCGCAAACGTAAACCAACGAGCTTTCTCAGTTAAGCTATTTTGAACGCTTTCTCTACCTAGAGGAACATTTTATTCTGCGTACCATTACCCCGTGAGCCTTGGATGTAATCCCACTTTACCTTTTTATGACTCACTTCTGTATCAGGATAAGACCAATAAGTGAATGTCTTTTATGGTGGCTTTTTGTGCTTTAGGACTGATGATGAGGTTGGCCCGAAGTGAAATCCAGTTCTTACTCCAGACACGAACTCCAAAAACGAACTGACGGCCTGGATGTTTCACGTCCACTTTTCTTGTGTTGACCCACGTATTCAGGTGGCCAACAAGGCAACAAGTCCACCTTAAACAATATGATGGTAGAAGGTTTACTTTTCTGTGTTCAAATTTGGGTGAATGTAGAATATGACCGAATCATTGGAGGTGATGCCGTTGAAGAAAAGAGGATAGGACTGCCGTTTTCGAGCAGCGCTGTCTTGCAGCTAAGTTTATGACTCTGTCATGCCACTTGATTTTGGCTGTAAATGGGAAGCACCGGTGGTCGAAGTCCTCCATAGTTTTCGTATCATCTGTCATCATCCCTCAGATTTCACAAGCGTGCACGATAACGGGGCTGATGGCGGTCCATTAAAAGCACAATTTCCTGCAGTGACTTAATTCTCTGAGAGGCCGCAATGGGGAGTGTAGTTGCAGGTAGGCTATCCTTGCACAACCGACACGAAGTTCAACTTCTTGTTTAGTCTGGCCCTTCGACTGCGTAGTAGACCCAAGGTAATTAAAATCGTGCACTACATCAAACATTGGCCGCTGACTCAAATGAAGCCTGGTGAAAGTGGGAAAGTAATAAAGATCTTGGTTTTTGTTGTGTTCATCTCCAGGCCCACTGCTCTGGTGTCACACTCTGGGCAGTTATGAACCGATTCTAGACTGGTCGGTTCGTGTCCAGAATGACCGTAACGTCGGTGAATCCATCATCCGCGATCCAGGTCTCTTAGCTAACGTTGGACTCCTTGGTAGCCGATGAATGTGGGGTGTAACACCTAGTCTACGGCGTAGCTGTACAGGGCTGGTGACTACAGACAACCGAGATGAAAACCGGAGTAGACAGGAAAATCAAGTTTCCTTACCATAGACACGGACGCGCGCTCGCGTAACCCATTAATACAGGTGTTTTTGATTCCCTCTATTTGGTGTTTGGAATAGAATGGAAGTTGTTTATTAATCACGAAAAACCTCGGTTCACCAAATTTGGCGGAATAACGCAATCAGATGACCTCACAGAGATAACAGATATATCTTGAATATCTTACACGGGATACCTTCCTCAGCGGGAGATTTTCTGTTTTTCATTTCCTCGATGGCATAGGCTACTTCCGATATGCTGGGTGGGCCTTCGCCAATGTGTGATTTCTCGGCGTATCTCAGGGATAATACTACTCTGCTTGATTGAAGGGGAGGCTTTTGAAATGCTGGACCCATCTTTGGAGCCATTGTTCAATGACGAATATGAAATGGCCACTGTCGAAAGATCAGTGCCCTTTTCTCCATCTTATCTACTATTAGGGACCAGAACCCTTTAGAATCGTTCTTTGAAGAATGCGTAGCTTCCCGTCAAAGGCGAAGTATACGGGTGAATTACAGAGTCTAGGCTCCATGGCCTTTTAGCAGATGCTTAAGATTCCTTCAGAGATCCACCTGTTCACACCGTACTATCTCCCCTGATTGTTCACAAGCTGGTCCCTGTTATAGATACTCTTAGCGTAGTCCTCTGTGCATCTATACAGCCTTCAGCAGGACTCCTGTCCTCCTGGAAGTGATAGCATTTGAAGAGGTTTGAGCTTCAAAGGGAATGGCTGGTGAAGGGACAATAGTTCTATCTTGCTGAATAAATTTCCTTCAGGCTGGAAGGTAAGTCTCGAGACTAGAGCTTCCGAGTGTGTAGGGAGTTCCACTGGCATTTCTACTTTCGCAACCACAGTTAGCATGAAAGTTCTCGACCAAAGAGGCCCAGCAAGAGCTCACCAAGATATAGTAAGTCCAATGCTCGGTTCTGCCGTCACTGGAAAAACAAACTGGCAGATGCTTCCTTGGATGTTTGATGCGAGTATTGACTAGGATCAGTTTGTCGAGGTCTGTAAAAGTAGCTAGAAGGTCTCCTCTTTGGCATCGCTCGCAGTTTACGTTGTACATGCTCGTCGACGGGGCTTGTATAGACGCTCCAGTCCCCTGAAGTTATTTTAAAGTCATGCTGGGATAATCGACTGACTGATTTCTGGCAGTTGTTGTGCAACTTGCCTGTGTTGTTTTGATCTGAATGTATGGTCGGGCGTAGATTAAATTCACGGCCGAGCTGAATGGAGCATCCCTGAAATGGGCTATAGACGTCTTTGTTTAAAATGGCTGCTATCAGATCGACACTGTGTAACTGTTCATTGTGCTGGCAACCACATGAAGCCTGGAATATTTCATGGGTCTACTATGGTTAATTCAGTGGAATGTCTCTACAGAATAGAATTTTATTCGCTGAGAGCGCGGGTAAGGTAAAATAGACAGATTATGTCGATTTTGTAGTCGAGGAGCGGAATGCTGTAACTACCTGCGTCTAACTGGGTTTTCATGTCCCAGAACGTCGTGTGACCTGGTGTAAAGGTTACCAGCTAGTATCTACATCACCCTAGTCAATGGGTGAGCACAGAGCAAGTGGCTTACCTGAGACGTCGTAGCATGATCGGTGCTCATTTCACACTCGGCAGCATTTCGCTTGTCGAGAACTCCTTTCCTTATTGTTGTGCCTTGTCGTATAGTAAATAAAAAGAAAGTAAAGGCATTATTTTTTCGGAGACATTTATTGAAGATATGTGGCAGTAATGTACCTAATGACACTCTCAATACTACTCGGCTTTTTTATGAGGGAAGCACTACTTCTTGTTCAAAACCGGTGGCCACTTCTCTGTTCATTTGCTTTTTCGCTCCTTCGTGAGTTTTCCTATAATTATCAAAGTCTTGGCAAGAGGCAACGGTCCTAATTGATGGTGAGCCATATTTGAACACGTCACGAGTCCCTCCACAAATCTTCGTAGTTGTTCGATGAGGAGAGGGTTTGTTGCCATGGGAAACCCACCGTACTCTCGGGCATTTGCTGCTGAGGGTAAGCACCCGCTTTTTCGAAAGCTGTGACTTCTTTATTTGAGGCTGACCACCACGGTCCATTCTCACATTCACGACCTGTAGACATCTCCGGTAGCATTCAGATATGCTATTCGTAATCAATCCCTCGGCGACGGGACTAGAGAAGATTGAAAGTTTCTGAAAAAAATATTTCTCAACACTGAAAAAAAGTAGATGGGGCCAAACCACCAAAGCAGAGGATCCGATTCCTTGCTCCCGCTTCAATTCAACATTATATTCTTTGAAGCAATCATCAAGCAGGAATATGTTAACAAGGAAATAAAATTTCAGACCCTAGTGCCGCTTCATGCTGTACGGCTCGAACCATTCACGTGTTTCATCCGCCACGTATGAATAAACTTGTTAGACAAATTACCAGCCGCAAACATGACTCCGGACATGGAACCATATTGGCACATGCTAAATTAGACCTACCGTAGTCAAACGGAATTTTGGAACAAAATACTTCACGCTATGCTCACACGTTGCAATACGTGGACTTCGCATTTCACTGAGAGTCCACAGAGCAAGGATATGTTACTAAAATATTGCAGACACGCAACGGGTACACCGTAAAATGGGAGTTGTTGTTCCAAAATTTGACAGCGTCACTTGCATGCCTATTACATGTTACATACTTTTCATAGCCCTACACAAGTAGAGTTACGCGCAAACGGCGAAGATAGAATCAAGCCAGCTGAGGTCCGTAGTATGACAGCCTACATGGACGTTGATATCAAGAGAGTCGTAATATATCAAGCCCCATTCGTTGCTTCTTAGAGATAGGTCACTGGTAACTCAAAATTACATGGATGCCGTGCAGACTAAAATCAAATAATGGAGCTTGAAGAAATAGGCTTACTGGGCAACAACCAATAGGAATGGAAGAGAAAAGTCAAGGATAGCAAACTTTCGGAGACATAACGGAGTAAACCGCAGCGCCTAAAGCGGAGCACGAACTGAGAGCTACGGTGCACCGGGGAATTACCGTCTATTTATGATTTCATTCAACCAGAAGCGAGGATAGATAAGGAGGTCGAATATACACAGCCGGTCGAAATGGGATAGGAGCCAATATCACATATATAAAATCTACTGGCTACAGTCTTATGCATGGTATCTGATAAATTTGGAGAGGTAGGACTATAAGAATAAAGACAAATGCCAAACTGACACGAAGGGGGTAGGAAATATGGCCTGAAACAAAGCACATTTGGTGTGCATAGCACATCCAACTCTGGAGAATCAATTCAAACAAGACCCCAAGTTTGGTGGTTTCTGTGACGGTATCATATTTATTGGACTGGACTTTAGATAGTCTAAAACACTCTGATTTCTGGGGTCCTTCTTGTTTGTCCTAACCCACCAAGGAGTATAAAATTTCTCTAATACCTTGGTAGACACAATAACGTGCTGACTTTTTTTGAGTCAGTGGTCACTGTGCAAAGGGTAGTGCCCTTTGGGTTTTGTCAGCAGAGGTGAGAAATGATCAATAGAATAAACTACACTATAGAGTAGAACAAATTAATAAGCATGGGGAGAAGGCTGGGGGTCAATAGTACAGCAATTATTTATAATTTTTTAAAGGACTAATTCTTCGTGGATCAGCGTAACTTTAATCCTTTATATTATTCTACATACTGCTCACACTTGGCAGCTTGTGAACCACGAAAGGTGTGCTGGGTTAGCGTGATCAGTAGATTATTTCTTGAATAATTCCAAAGGAAAAATGTTTTTCAGCGTAAACATACAAGACAAACACAAAAAGACACTTCAGCATGCCTGTGAAAACATCACACCCCGTGTGAAATAAAGAGATATTATTTTGAAATGCATTCGGTGGTTGTAAACAAATTGCTCAGATGAGTTTTGATTCTTTCTAGTCAGTTATTGAAAACGTTTATGTACAGCTGGGATGTTCATAAAATTCTGTCACCGAAACCAATTTTGGTTCAAAACAGTCACCGTTGTTAACCCTGTACCGCAATCTTCAATTCAGTCCCGCCAGATGCAAAACCATCTTTCTAATTAGATGTTATGCTCTACTGGAGATTTATAGGAAAACATGAGGGAGAAATTGGGACTTCTACTGTCATTCATCCAACTGTAGCAGGCAAAAGAACCGACAGACACCGACGATCAAAAAAGATCACAAACGGGGTGCGGGGCTAGCCCCAAGTTGGTTCAAGTTGGGAGCATCAAATCAAGAATAAGCTAGCGCCCGCAGGGAATTAACCAGAAGTTAGTCTTTGAGGTAAAAGCTAGTGCAATAGATGGCTTGGCTCGTTCAGCAGAGAGTACGGTGGTTTGACGAGCAGTCAACAGTCAGTCACGTAGCACTGACATACTCATACGCCGCGAAGTGAAACGTAGGCAGTCTCACTTTTTAACAGCACTGGCGATTAGCCCGTCTGCTCTGCTCAAAGTGCTTGATCACCGAACTCTGATGAATATGCTCACAGCCTAGTTTCTCCTTCTTTGTTCGATCAACTCAAAGTATTTGAGGACGGTGAAGAAGCCTTTCAAACTTCATCTCACGAACAAAAGCCTAAACAGACAGGAAATTATATTACATTAGGTAAATAGTTAAGTTGAATCACTTGGAACACGTAGACACAAAACTTCAGAAACGAGATTGTGAGGATTATTTCTTCTCGGGTGTGACATTATTTCAAGGGGTGGGGTCTATAATGTTATTCTGTAGATCTGGCGGTCAGGGGCAGCCTAACTGGCATGTTTATTCTGGCACTTCCACCGATCTGGCTTCTGGTCATGATCAACACGGTTTTTTTTTAAAATGTCCGCATTGAGAGACCAATATCAAAACCGGTAAGTGATCGTTGTATGCCTTTATAATCCGTTCAACAGTAAGCTGTGTGTTAGTGGCATGAGTCCAAGAAGAAGCGACGGTAAAATAAAAGCCATACACACTTGTCTGACGAGGCCAGCCAAATTCACCATTGAATATACATTGAAAGAAGCAACGAAAAAGTGTCAAGTTGTTTATTTCAAAATCAAACGTGATTACTATTCACTGGTATTCGTAAAATGTGTTTATTGACTGTGGAAGTCTACCTACGTTTATGTCATTCAGAAGGCCAAAATTGTGGGCCGGAATCAAGTCAGCCATCCTCCGCCTACTGAGTATTTGATATCATTTGGCCGCACCATGACATAGCTCCTTAAGTGAAGGGTTCCCGGTTCGATGCCGCCTCGTATTGTTTGGACGCGCAAAACTCAAGCGAATTCTCCGTTCTCGGTATTTTCTCCCAAAATGTCAAAGAAGAATAAGATTGGAAAACACAGAAGAAGTAGTAGTGTGTAACGGAAAATTGAGAAATCGCTCTGGGTTCAGATAGCCGCAGGGATGGAGCCAAACCCGAGGGCAGAAAAAGAGTTCCCCGGGGTTTAATCCCATTTTGAGGTTCTTGCGGACTGGATTCGATGATAAGTAGGTATGAAAGCTAATGAGACGGAGATAGCACATAAATAAAACAATGAAAATGATATTGTCATATTCACTCAGTGGCCTTGAAACCGTCAAGGTCATAACAATAGAAAACATACTGACGAGGCGATGAAAGGACAGTGATTATCCACAGAAAAGACTCCCAAAAACACTCCAACTGTTTGTTCAACTAGGCCTTTCCGGTTGATTGCAGAGCATCGTCTGCTTCAATCGTTTGCCTAAAGGCAGAACAGTCAAAGTAAAATTCGATTTGCTGAACAATGTAATACACCATGCACGCATAGTGTTTTTTCCTCATCAGATTCTTGAAGATAGCATTATTGCAGAAAGAGCCTTGGCACATTTGTTTACACTTTTGTCTATATCAGCCAAACATATACAAAGCTGAAGAGCATGGCATTATTTTGAAGAAGAAGACACGAACTAGTTTGTTCGTCTGAAAAACAGCGATCTTCTGTCTCGCAAATAACTTAAAGTGTCATGAGGTACAAGCTATTTTGGAACTAGAAACTTTGGGGATTTAATAACTCCCCAGCTTCAGTTACGGACAGTATTTTGATGTCAAAATTCGGAAGGCTTTTACTCTATCCTTGTAATGGAAATTGAATTCATCAACTGAATATGTTCACAAAGGAAATAATGATTCCAGAAATCTTTTTGGTAATCATTCATTCATAGGCAAGGTTAATCTATACACTTTGCTGGGGCATAAATAAATACGTCATTGATAATTTACTTGGGCATCAGCTACGTAATTCGTTTCGTGGATCTAATTTGCTTGCTGCGCGAAAGTCTGCCGTTGCTTTGCTCTCAAATAACTAATGTTTGGCAAGCTGAAAGCAAGTTGTGTGATAGGTATCATTTTTGTTGCTTTTACGAGTACACTTCTAATGCTTTTTCAGCATGGACTAGTTCTTATAAACAACAGTATCACATGATCACCACAGTGTGTCTTGATTTGCTAAACTTTCTGCGGTTAGAACATGTCATTGATAAATTTTTCCTCACGTAATTCAAGCCATAACCGAAGGAGCTGGATATAATCAGCTGTGCGATTGTGAAAGTAGACAGCAATGTGTCCCAAATTTTAATTTCACATTTCCCTCTTGATACGGACACAAATTGTATCGAAGAACACAAGCCCCCAGACAGCCATTATTTCAAAAAATAATAAACGGCCGAGTGAATTTGGAGTAGCAAACTTGCTCCATGTGCTCGAAAGCTTTTTCGGATAAAGGTGGGTCTGCCTGATGGCAAAAGGGCGACCACGACACCACCGAAATGACCGAAGCTTAGCATGCCAATCGCTAACCTCATTCAACGCCACATCCCTATTTACCGATGATCATGTGATACTCAGCATAGTTGTTTTCGAATTCAAGTGAGCTTATAAAATAGCTCAACAGCGGGGTGATTTTCTTAGCAGCAGAAAGTAGTCATCCTCCTCAGCTTTTATCTTTCCGTTTTCTCCGTTTTATCAGTCAGTGTGCATTGATAACTTTTCAGCTAGCGATTTCACCTATTTGAAAATGAGACAAATTCATCTACGCTTTAGCTACTATGATTTATTGTCAGTAGTCTAAATTGGTCTCCGAAACTCCGGAAGCCATGTTTGTCTGAAAATACATTTTTATGAGCAGCCTAGCTCGGTTAGTCAATAACAACAAACATGTGAAGGCACGTTATGCTTATATAACTGTTAATTCGAGTAACCTTTGTGCTTCCATTGTGCTTGAAGTTAGTAGGACAAATGTCCAGATTCAGACAAATTAAAACAGGTTTCTCTCGAATGCAAATATGGTATGCGGTAAGCGTATGTACGACTCTGAAACCGTTTTAGAAATTTTAGATATTTCATACGGCTCATCAAACAGTAATGAAAGTTACTATGGGCAGGGATATTTTCCTGAAAGGGCACAATAACATCAACAATTTTCTGAACGAAGAAATATTTTGCCAGTTGGCCCAGTGAGATAACAAAAGTGAATCACAAACAAATTTTGTTGGAGCAATACTTGAAACAAATTCGCTTCGTGTGGCTGTAACTGCGTCCTTTCTTCGAGAAAGAGGAACACACTGGGACGCACGAAACCTTCGTCCAATCAATTTTTCACTGGCTAAACCGTCGGGAGGGGGGGGAGGGGGGTTATGTGTGTTCAGTTGACTTTCTCATTCGACAAACCAGAGCGCGGGGATTGGTGACTTTCCTTGCAAATCTCAATTAGGAATCCGTTCCACGAATCAATACATCATTCCTAATGTATCAGAATTATTGTGGCCACACTGTCTAAAATTTGGGGCTAAGCTGGTTAACTGCGTTTGAAATCGCCAGCCATTTAGAAACATTAATCAGCTCCCTATTTGCACCCTAAAAGGTCTCAAAGAAATTAAATGTCAAAACAGAGAACTTTAAATCCGGAAACCAACGACTACATTCAGGGAGCTTTGATAATGTATCAGGTAAAACATAACATAACGGAAGAAACTAACAGCAAACACCTACTACAACCAAGGCAATAAATGATAGCACGTCAGCATCGTTATTGATTCCTATAAAGCGACACGATCACTATTTGTATTTTGCTCGCACACACAGGCACAAGTCGAACGGCTCATTCGCCCGCTCGGTCGTCGGACACATTACAACTCCAGCTGGACAAACATGGTCTGAGATAAGACCGATAACACTACCAAGATAATCATAGACCCGGTGTAGAAAAACACACTCGACCGGCTCTCACGCAAAGAAAAATAGCGTAGCTGTCTGTTTTCCCACAAACACAAGGGCGAAGGCATTGACTTCTACAGAATTTTGTAACGCCTATCCCATGCTCGTAAGCCTGGCAGTAAGAAGTTTTGTATTATCTACCGGTATCCCTGCTTGTTCTCATTCGATTGGCGTCGTAGAGACTCTGCCCTTTAAGAATAACAAAGTTCACTTAACAAAAACTGCATAAATGTTACGGCAGTGATGGCGTGATAGTTGAAAAAGTAATGTCATTTTGTTTTCCCTTACTGTAAGTGGGGTTTTTCACAGAACCTTTAAACTTTTCTTCCTTTATATCGATCAAGGTTGGCTGTTCCATACCAAAGATACGCTACAACTAACTTCTCAATTTGAGCTATCTCTTTTCCAAAGTCAAGTGATAAGTTCAGTGAATAATCGGATTACCAAAGAACAGCATAGTTTGCTAAGGTTTTGCACATTCTACGCTCCCATATATGTGAACGTGGATGCAGTACCAAACGAATCCGATCCAGTTATTAATACTCAGTCACTAACTCCAAACAGATATTTTCATTCGGTCTCCAAATGACGCAAAAATTAGTAGAAATCAGTCTCCGTGTGTTTCAAACCTTCATTGAGACGACATCACTTGCCTTTCACGCTCCACGCCACTGTTGAAAGCTTCCACTTGTTCACTTCGAGGGGAGGTTGAAGGCATTCTCTTCAGTATGGTAATAGTGGTCCCAAGCTGGACGGTAAATTGCTAAACGGAAACCCGGTACTTGAAAGCATCAGTGACAATACATACTGTCCACAGTTTGTTCGCCGCTTGGACGCATTTCCTCGAGCGAGGGTTGAAAACCTGGTTAGATAGAATGCGGATAGCATCTGCGTGTACGTTTTACTAAAAGCGTCTAACAAATAAACAGCATCAGAACCTCGTTGACACAAAACACTCTAGAAACAGCAGAGAAAACGTGTACTCGAATAATAAAATTGGCCTTCTTCAACATAGTCAGCTGTCCGCTGGGATTTCCTCTCTGCATTGTGCAAGCTAACGATCTCTGGTTTTGATATTCCCGAGTTTTCGGCACAATCTCCAGAGGACAATTCGAATTCTTCACAAGCGGCTGCTTTCTGATGCATTTGATCCTTTTGAAGATATTATCGACGATTGCTATAAGATTTTAAGACAGAACAGCAAAGCTTATTGTGTAAAATTCACTTTCATTAACTCCAATCTAATCCAATTAAGTAGGGCCTTTGACATACAGACTTGCCTAGTGAACAACAAAAATCCACCTTTTTGCAATATTTGTGAATCACGTATCCATGCTGGTGCTAGGAACGAAGAAATTTTGTTTCAGAATCTTTGCAGTCACATTATTTTATTGTGAGTTTGGTTAATTTTTTTTTATCAAAAAAGTGTTTACACATACACTTACTCTCATGGCCTCTCTGCATTAAAAAAGGTTCGAGAACATTGTCGGATAGTGTTCTTGATGTTGCAATCACTATTCTGCTCGTAAAAATCAGTTAAACTTACCCTACTAGAACCTTTGCTCCGATGAGGCCGGTGTTCACTATATTATCAATCAGATCAAACAACGTTTCAAGATACAGAACTAGTCAATGGGGATGATGATTCTTGATTCCATGATAAGTCTTTACCCGATAAACGTGGAGATCAGCATGCGTAGATTCTGCTTCTTCAAATCGGTCTTTCAAAAAGGGAGCGAATAATCTCAAACTCATCTTCATTTCAGACGGCTCCCATTCACGTTGTTCGTGAGAGAAGCAGAATGTTAGATGGAAAATATCTCAGGCACCAGTTGCAATAAGAGGCTTCTACGAAAAGGGCTCAATAAAATGAGATAATAGTTGTCGGTCTGAACTGGAAAGCGGCCCATAAGCAAAATCAACCTTTTTCAAAGATAATAGCCTGGGGAAAATTGCTCAGGTTAAAAGGAAATCTAGGTAATACTAAATTTCTCATTGACAACTCCCCGTTATTAACAATATTTTCTCGTTAACCAATAGTAAATCTTGCCAACAAGGATAATTGTTTTATTGTGATCCCGAAAACCGTCACAGAAACGAAACCGTTAGAGGCCTGATGACCCCTTATATATATATATTTTACAGTGAATAATGAACAGATAAGTTAATTTGCATAAACTGATTTAGGAAACGTCATCCTGAAAGGCTATTACCTAACCAGGCCACATCTTCCTGCTGAATTCGGAGGCTTTGTCCATCATAAATGGTGAAGGTTTCTCCGACACTGGAAACTTTCCTAGTTGAAGTGCACCAACAAGTCTAAACATATTTCGTTCCAATCAAAATAAATGGTCTTCGTCAGTGCAATATATCGGCATCCAACAAGATGGATTTTCTGTGGGAACTCCTAAGTCAAATATCTTTTTTCTGAGCCTTCCAGGACTCATCATAAACCAAGCGCTCACTTGAGAACCAAACCCATCGTCAAAATGACAGGCCTCGTGATCTGAATCAGTTGATGAAATAAATACGTGCTTTAAAATCAGCCTACATATCCCGTGATACTAGTCGCATTGGAAATTGCCGCTATCTCATATCTAGCGGGAAGTGAGAGTACCTCGAAATAATCTCGCACTGGATTAAGGACAGGGATTTCCGGCACCGGTTTTGAGCGTAATATAAACAAATTTGTCCCATCCATCTGGTTTCCTAGGTCTTCTATTTCTCAGTTATACACTTGTTGGGGTTTTTGTGCGAGTTGTCTGGCAACGGGTGCTCCAGTTCGCTTTAGAACTCTGAGCGAGATAAGGCACAAAAGATTTACAATTACAGACATTTTGCCGTTTTGCTTTGGCCTCTTTTACAAAGATTCCGAGAAAATTTAACTTTGATGGATTTTTCATCGCTATCGCGATAAAAATACAGGTCAGTACAGAGAAGCATTTAAATGATCTCGATGCAAACGCTCACACTGACGCAAACTGCAATCTCAAACTTTCGGAATGCTTGACAGACATCGTTTAGAGTCATTTTAAAAGCATATATCGTAGTGAGCAGGCCGTAGGCAGCCGTACTTGAGTTCGACTAATTTAAGAGTAGGATCCTGTTTATGCACTTACTGAGCCTTTCCGCGCATGGAATTTTCTGTGATTTTTGTAGTTTACAAATCGAGTACAACCAACACCCAACGGAAGACACGGATCTTCGCATAGTACAATATAATATGAAATTTCTCTTGACATTCTAATATGGGCACAAACAAGAAAACCATGTTCGTCATCGAAACGGCTTCTAACGAAATACTTGGGTAGTAACCCCTATCTAAATACAACAGAAGATAATTTATACTATCCCGTTGAGCAGTTTGATTATATTTTCATACCTTGGTAAATTTAAGCTTACTGTGCTGACCGCCTTTTACTCTGATAACCAAAGTCATACAAGTCCAACCACCCATCACGCAGCAAAGAATCAATGTAAATAAGAGAAAATTTTGAATGAATCATTAACGTTACCAGATGGACTGATACACCCTAATTCAGTCACGGAGCTCGAAATATATACCGAGTAAAAATTTTAGAATGCATCACCGACGACATTCCCTTTATATATAAATATATATATATATATAAATATATATATATGTATAAATATATATATATGTATATATATGCAATTGGGTAGTAGGAGGTTAGATTGGTATAATGTGATTCATCGTGTATATTGGACGCTCAACTCACCATTCACAACCATGGAAGCACTGTTCAGTTGTTTCGTCCTTGTTGGGAATCATCAGCAGTGCACATCCACAGAGGCCCCAAGGGGATTCGAACCCGGGGTAGACGATTGGGAATCGAACCCTTTAACCACAAGGCTATCCGGGATGACTCTCAAAGGTTTGTTTAACATCTACACTACATGATATAGCACCCTTCCGTCACTGGTTTTGAAGGGTACCAACCCGCTTCTCGCGAAGCGATCGACTCCTACGATGGATGACTTTTCTGTAGGGGCCTAAGTACAACGAAGGCACACCGTTATGAACAATCTACACAGCTTGGTTACTATATGCAAATGAGTAGTAGGAGATTAGATTTGTATAATATGATTCAGCATGCAGCTTGAACGCTCAACTCACCACTGAAAACCATGGAAGTACTGTACAGCTGTTTCACCATTGTTGGGTGGATGTGCACTGCTGAAGATTCCCAACAAGGATGAAACAGCTGTACAGTGCTTCCATGGTCGTGAACGGTGAGTTGAGCGTCCAATATGCATGATGAATCATAGTATATATATATATATATATATATATACATATATATATATATTCAGTTCGGGTTATCGTTCCGTTCCACAGATAATTTCCTTCTCTAGTGCTTTTCCATGGGATGGTTGAACTTGGGCAGTTGACTAGGAGGTGGACTCTGGGAGTGCCAGTTTAAATAGATTCAACTTAACCATGGCAACACAACAGTTTTCTGCTCATTGAGTAAGTTGAAAATAACGGTGGATAATTCAAGGTGCAAGAGAAGTTCCCTTCAAGAAAAGCTGGGACGAGAAGCAATGTGTTTCTAAAGACTCCGATATAGCACATGTGGATCAATTACCGCAGAAGAGTCCTTGAATTTGCACGGCAAATGCAATACTATTATAAAAAAATTCAAATTAATCTATTTCTTCACGGAAAGTAATTCACTTTGAGAACTTGGGAGCACACAGTTCTCTGGAAGAGGCAGTCCACACAGTTATTTTCTTGAACACTATATATCCGGTTGATTCTGAGTATCCTTCTCGCTCTGCAAAGGACGATATATTCATGACTCGAAATTGGATGCATAGGAAACATTACTTGGATAGTTAACTCACGAATAAGTTCATTTTTTAACTGACGTTTTTGCACATCACGACAGTTGGAGAACAAACAACGACTGGTCTAATGATTACACGTTTATTCTGGAACCCATGCAACGTGTGATCAGAAATTATACATGTAGATAAATATTTTTGTTCATGCTCCTAAACGCCCAGATTTAGTTACGAAAGAATCTAAGTATTCGACATCATCAGGACACAATTGGGTGCGTGTTTCAAACGTCATAAAGGTCAGATGACGCAAGTTGCCCTGATAGTAACTGTTCAGAACAAATATTATGGTAGGTGAAAAGCAACCCACTTTTGAGAGAAAAACTGCCATGATGATAACACGAGTCACGGATACCGTTGGAGATAAATCTTCCCGATTGCGTCACCATTATTTTCAATATCTTATCGAAAAGCAACTTGGAAATACTGGGTATCGATTTTAGCTGTTTGATTGCAGCCCATATGATTATCTATTAAAATACAATTTAGTCTAGTGTAATGCGCTGATCTCTGAGTTGATGCAGACTGTCTTAAGGGGTTATTTTGATAAGGCAAATGAATACGCAAAATATTTTCGGTTTATCTACCTAAACAGTTTAGCAAAAGAACAGAGTCTAAGGTCATCAAAACTAGACAAAGAATGAAACAATATTTGCAACGGGGATCATTATTTCGGTCGATCGAGTGCGCATTCTTCCGAAATACGTAACAGACTGTTTCTAATGGTTGAAGTTATTCGGTTCAGGAGAACGAGACAATCATTTTCCCTAAATTTGTTGGCATTTATCCAAAGATACATCTTACAGAAAGCTCCTTGAAAAACTAGTTACCGGAAATGATTAGTTCTTATGCTCCTCGCTGTTCATTTATTTACTGAATGTGGTAGATAGGTAAAGGTTATACATGCACCAGATTGCTCATTTGTTGTGCTTTCTTCATGATTGGGGGAACAATGGAAAATGTTGTCCTGATTTTCAATGGATGTGTTCTTTTTCGTCCAAGAAATCAAAAAACAAAAGCAATCTATGGATCGCTGGGAGAAGGAAAGATGCTAAAGTGGTCTTCTTTGGATACTTCAAATAGTCTTCCGTACTTTTCACCTGGAAGTAAAATGCGATATGCGAAAGTTCCACGAGTGTGTGGCACCCATGTTTGGTTGTATATACAAATATATGATTATATATATATATATATATATATATATATATA
This sequence comes from Fasciola hepatica, assembly GCA_948099385.1. Taxonomy (NCBI): domain Eukaryota; kingdom Metazoa; phylum Platyhelminthes; class Trematoda; order Plagiorchiida; family Fasciolidae; genus Fasciola; species Fasciola hepatica. The sequence goes on along the minus strand of CANUEZ040000060.1, from coordinate 1,188,454 downwards.
TATATGCATAAATGTGTTATTGTAGCTTCGTTTTTTAGTTAGTAAGCGCACGATTTATTGAATTAGGAAGATAGCTGAGCCCCTTTTCTGGGAATTTCTTTCAATTTCTCCTACTCCATCTGCAATACCTCCGGCGGAGAAGTGTGTTCCTCACTAAAACCACAAGTATTTGTTATTTTCAATGTGATGGAAGATGACGAAAAATACACCGTCACACCGCGAAAAGTATTCGGCTCCAAAGAGACGAAAACGGTTTTTGCAAGTGGTATCTGCTACATTTTACAAAATGAAGAAATGTATTTTCTATAAAGCTACGAGCCACTACAACCCTTCTTGGATTTGACCTTCATGATTCAAGCGATACAAAAAGAAGTCATATTGAATGCAAAGGTTTTTTTTTCAAGGAAAGTGTTTACTATCAGGGAAGCTAATCAAGTGGATACCTTGATTCGCTCTTTTTTTCCCGACAATTTTTATCTGGTGCTCTCTAGCTTAACAAAAGAGCTTGAGTCTCATGCGATACTTTTGAGATTAGGCAGTTTGGACCTTAGATATTTATTGCTGAACGGTAGCTGATTTAGGAAAGGCGAAATAAGCAAAACGTCATCCAGATCGCATGAGAGATGTTTTTACACTCACGTATTTTATTGCCAGTGCAGGGAATTCAAAAGTTTTATCACTGAATTATGCATGCTTTTGTAATGAGTTAACATATAATGAGTACCTTTCAGGGCTCCTACGAGCCAGTCTGGTTTTGTGTCCGCAGCTGCGAGGCAAATTGCAACTGGTAGACAGATGTCACGGTCAGCCTGTGGTAGTTTTACTTCACGCTTCAGTCTACTTCTCGAAATCACAGATACCAGTTATCCAGCTAATGAACGGCGTTGTCATGTACAACCATCAGAACGTGAAGAAGTATAATCTCTCCCACACCCACTCTCCGACTTCATTCACGAAGTTTCCTCACTTTAAATGGTAGAAAGATTCTGCTCACCAAAATCTGGAATTCTGCAAAACCTCATATGAGTTTTTCTTCAAAAACAAACCATTTCTTCTTCCACATTTCATAAACTTATACTGCGAACTTCACAAATTCCATTAGGTTACTGGAAAGATCACCCAATGATCTCTTTATACTACTGAAAATCTTCTCCGTCATCGTTCTTTCTTAGATTATTACATCCCAAACAGATAAAACGTGGGGAGAATGTGTGACTTTGTTTGTCGCTTTCACGAATCCGGCCCTGACATACGGTATATAACAGCCTGTTTCCAAAACCAGGCGTAAGTGACATAACAAGTTTTACTACTCAAACAACGATATTAGGTGTAACTACCCAAAGTCGGACTCTCTTTCTAAACCCCACAGCTGTGGATGATTCATCATTTATCTAAGATTTATATAACTTTATTCTCACCTTTGTATCAATGCTTTGGAGCTCTAATAGCACATGCATCTGAAGAAACAGGCGCATTATTATATGCCCTACTGAGTAAAATGACAAAACACAAATCATCCGACGCTACTTTTCCACTCGTGAAAGTGAATTAATTGGACGAGTGTGCGGCAGTTTAGGTTCTCGTGAGTTTTCCATTGACGACCAATTTTTCCGATTTCCCTTTGTATTCCAACCCTGATTTCTTCGCGTTATCGCTAGTGCTTGTCATGTGCGTCGTCTACCAAACCTATCCCAGAAAACTGCCTATGATATGGATCGTTCCTTTTGCGTGCTATTACTGTAGAGCAACTACGACTAATATTGTTTCTAATAATAAGTGTTGATAGTACCACTAAGGCTATGGTTGCTGTTAATACCACAATTTCCATCTTAACAATGTAACTCCAATCTGCGCTACGGATTCCCTTTTTCGGGTGGACCGAGGGATGATGTTGTGTCCCACTTAAACAGAGACGATTGTAGGCAAGTAGTCTAGCATTCCGTATTCCCCACGCGCACCTTCAGGTCTTTCGTTATGCACACACACACACACACATACGCATTAGCGATGCCGGCCGTGTCTAATCCCGGACTGTACTGAACATTCAGATCTTGTCGCGTGTCAAACAGTTTTGCGTGGTCTAATATGGATGTACGCTTGATTTGTGTCTTCAGCAGCATGTGACTCTGACTCACGTGCTCGATTAGTTGATTGTATCTTTGCTTACACGTATACTCATTGGTCCAAAGCCCAGCTTTGTGTTCATGCGTTTACGAGCAAATTAATTATTGCGATTCTTGTGCTACTAATAACTGAGAGCAGAACAATGTTTTTTGTGAAACATGGTGCCAATGATGTGCAATAAATAAGAAAATCCCAATATTTTAGGTGTATAATCAGTGCGTAAAACTCTGGGTTATCTCCGGTCAGTGTTTACTCGATCGTCCCATCCCAGTGGAAAAGTGACCACGAACAAGTACGGAAACTGTATTCAAATGTACTTAAAAAGCACTACTTTATATAGCATGATAGAGGGAATACTTGGAGATATGAGGCCTTGTTATAGAATACCCAGAGTGGTGCACAAATGTGATTGTCTTACTCGAATCACAGCCTTTTACACGTCTGGTTGGATGGAGAGTTGGTGTGAGGGGTAGGTAGAAGTTTGCCCGTCCGTGGTCGGTCTGAACAGTAACGTGTGATGGACTGACTGGTTCATGGGCACATGCGTCACAACTGCCCTGCTATGTGAGATATGCGGGCCTTTATACTTGCTGGAGTTAACAAAACACCTTGTCAGTCTGTAGGGAGAATGCAGATTGCAGCTTCGCTGGTGATATGTTTTCGGGGTGATTTCCGACTTCCTGACTTGAAGAAATTCAATTTCCACCGCAGCCATTGATCAAATAGCCTGTGGAAGCTTTTGTTCTGTTCACCAAACTATTTGTTGATCCGCTCTCTCTGAAACGCTCCCACCTAAATTATTGAGCACGCCATCAACCTGACACTTGTTCTACTCTCTGACACCTCACTATTTTCCACCCTGTTTCCACTATTGCTTCTACTGTATCAGATATACGTGTTCTTCCTCTCCGTAACCAGGTTATCCTCGAATCTAGGTTCTCTATTTCGTTCTCCTTTCCGGTGGTGCGTATCCACTGCCTGGCTGTTTGACGATTTCCTGCTGAGATATTTTATTTATCCCGTCCACATTGTGTGAGTAATTTTCGGCCTTCGGGTTTCTTTATTCCCATCTCGAGCCCATTTCCAAAATCATCACAAGGGGCTCCAGTTAAAAATCTAATTGTTTCACAAGGTACTTTTTGTCCCCGTGACCACAATGAACTTCATCCATCTAAACAGAAGCCGGCAAACCTCCGGTAAGGTGCTGTCCGCTTAGATACCTTTCCCTAGCCCGGAATCCCCAAAACCAGGAATTTTAAAACAGTTATTAGAAAGCTTTATTCAATTACCCATCCAGTCCATAAACCGTTATTGTTGCGATATATTATCCTGTAACCATTCTCTGTTCAAGCAGGGATTGTAAGTCAATCTTTCCTGTAAATGGTCCCCTACCCTTATTGTATGGCAAAACTATTTTAGCACGTACCTTACCTCATTCAGTCAAACTCACATTGTTGACGCTACCAAAAGAACCCAAAATGACACAGAGGTAGAAACACGATCAGTTCTATAGGAATTCGTCGCAATCTGCTTGCACTCTTGGGACAATTAGTAATTACTCTGTCCACTTCTTTCGGTTTTTGAATCTGCGCATAAATGGCTTGAGTGAAAAGCTGTACCAACTCCGTGTTCGGTTGTCACGAGACAAGGTGCAAAAAGTGGTTCTGAACGTCCTTCAAAAAGACTTCCGTGATTCTTTTCATTATCAACTTTTACAACAAACTGGGAACGGATTCTGATATTTTTTGATGAAATTCTCTGGTCCATTTTTTTGCCCCCAATACAGGTGTCACAGCAGATTTTGCACCCCTGATTCAGTCCAAGTAAAACTGGTTTGTCAAAAGACTATCTTCGTCATTATTCAAACAATCCTAAAGGTAAGTGGTGTTAGACCGAATTGTACGCCTCAAGACAGACTTGGATGTATCACACCTCTATTTGGATGGCTATTTTCGAAGGTCGGACCAAAGTACACGTACATTTTCATGAACAATCATGGATTCAGTACTCCACGTATTTTTGTTGACGGTGAAAACCCGTGATTCTCCCCGGACAACAGTTTGATGGAAGTGCTTTCAAGAAAATCTCCCTACTTCTGAGAACACGTAAAACGAAAAAACACTTTTGGAAAAACACTCTCAAATCCAAACATGCATACATTTGATCGTATGTGCAACATTATTAAGTAGTAAGCACATGATTTTTAAAGGGGAGGTTTTGTTGGATGGTAGAACCTATTTCTATTTCGTCGGCTTCAACGTGCAGGAGTCCGTCGAATAATTTGTTGTCTCCATAACAGTTCACCGGTGTGGAAATCCAAATCAGGTTTGGGTGAATTCGATGTGTTCAACAGATCTGAAAATTACAAGTCGTTTATCCATCGACTGCCTAATCTACGCGTCGACGCCACTCTCAATTTATGGACACTGGTACCCGGAAAAAAGAATGTTCACATTTGAAGCTATTCCACTTTTGTGAGAACAACACCACCATATTTCATTATTTAAAAAATCCAACTGGTGCACAAAAGGATCACGGATAGATTCCGTTCTAGGTAGTCTTCTTACTGTTTGGCAACTTGGTGGATGCTACGCGCAACTGCAATATATGCCAGCAAATATTCTGATCCATTTGCAAAATATCCGAAGTAGGCTGGCCGGACTTCGTGACTCGACTGGCAGAAAACACATGGCGGTGAAACGTGTGTGTGTGTCCGGCTTCCTTGCGTGGGTTCGAATTACACCTGGTCAGTGATTTCACATAATGAGAAATTCAATATTGAGAAATCACACTGAAAGCCATCAGTAGTATGCTAGCAAATGAAGCAGGAAATTGTGACAGCGGCTTTCGAATCTAGTTGCGCAAGCTTCAGGTGCTCCAACAGATGAACGTTGTTGGACTGTATCCAAATGTATAATATTTATTTATATTCTCTCATGTTTGTCACATTCATACGTGGGAGCATCTAACCTGCTTAAGAACAAAGATCACTTACATGTTCACTTTGAATACAGAATTTTAGAGAAATTGGTGTGTTTTAATAGACCTCCAAAAGATAGAATAAACCATTTCACAAAGACCGATGCAGTGCTTGAGTTGAATAGCCAGTGCATTATTCACCTTGGTAATGTATCTCTTACGAGATAATAAATCAAGACTGTGAGGTAAGGTAAGCCTAATTTAATGAGTCTCATAATAAAATCAAAATCTTGTCCATAATTATTGAGCCCCGTGTCAGAAATACAGTTCAATGATTTAAAGAAAAGATTAAAATATTTCCCTGTTTGTTTTGAAATGATAAGTGAAACATTAAATTTATTACTAATTCGAATAAACGTATACTGACTGCTTCCGCACAAACAGTGTGCCATTATTTTATTGAGATTATTCTGATATCGTTGTCGCGGGCATCAATAATTTTATTCGGAATATTTTCCACTCAAATCTGAATGACGGAACAAAGGGGACGTAAAGTTACCAATCCTTATCTGAGCCTATTTACATAAAAAAAACTGCACGGATGGATCAAGGGATGTAGTAAACTGGCTTATTGTGAAAAGTGATTGAAAATCCGGCGGTTCTCACATGTTGGCTTTAACAACCTGATTTCCAGTACCGCGCAATGGGGACATCAGCTATTTCTTTCCGTGGTACTTGGAGATAGCTCAGTAGATGATATTCAAGAGAGGATGTTAAACTTCCGTATGCAAAGTTAAAATAATCAGCCGGCGTACATGCACGGAGATTTAAACACGAGTGCTGATTAGCCTTCGTGGAAAATTGTCAGTTTTTTTTCTAATGACTCAGGAGAATAAAGTAGAGATATCTATGGGTGGAAAGTCGATTCTTATCTACATAGTGCTCCTTAGGATTTTGATGACAATTTGTAGCTAATTTTTCGCGGGGTCTAAGCAATTTGTGTTCCATTCGTGGTACGGCTATCGGACGCAGCCAAAAGTACAAGCCTAGAAAGCGAATAATTTTGTGCAAGTATTTGGAGGGAAAAACAAGCCAGGGTTGAAGCAGAATAAAATACCGGGAATATGATGCATGCTATATTACGTCACGTTATCTAGTTTATCGAAAGCATTTTTGTTCCCCGGCTTATTGCACAAAATCGGTAACCACAGAGGTCAAGACTAGTTATCAAAGTTCTGACGGATGTGGGTAAACATTCCACCTTTGACTGATGATCCAATAGGAGGATAAAAATGTCACCCGATTCGTTAGTTAAATAACAGTCCGAGAGTGGTGTGTAAAGTTACAGATGGGCTGTACATCAATTTCGCGAAAGTGTATGAAGCGTGCATCGATCTACGCACAAGATGTGAACTTATCGTAAACAGGAAAAGTTTAAGATGATATTGAACGCACAACTTCGTGATCATTTTCGGTTCATCCAGCATTCGACTGACTCCGTCCTCACAGAATCAAGAACAGTAATCTAAGGATCACTGAAGAAAGATTTTATCCTTCTTTGGTCACAAAAACAACTATTTGTACTCCAGAACCTAAAATGAAAATTCAGTATTTCATGATACCTAACGATTGCAAAATTACAAAACACCACCGAGTCCCCCAAAGATTGACCCTTTCCCCCATCTCGGTTGGAATGTTACCCAATGGAAGACGTTTGCTTGAGGCTAACATATCCACCCCTTTGTAGTATGGCCAGGAAAATGCAGGTACATTTACATGTACATTGTACCTAATGGCGGCTTATAAAACAATGTAACCATCAATACACTGTGAACATGCCCAATGCACTTAACTGGTGGAGTCCGGTTAGTACAAAGGGAAATCCTGCAGTAGGCCGTCAAATTACAAGCTAGTTCACTGTGGTGGATACCATGTGCTACTGTAATTTGGGCGGGTATACTGTGATCCATATGCAGAAAGTCGAAGGTCCTGCGGCGTGACCTTGTAGCTCAGCTGGTAGAGCACTCGCGGTACTAAAGCGACGGTGGTGACCATGCGTGGGTTCGAATTCCGCCGAGGCCAAAAAGACTTCACATTTGGATCACCTCAAAACATTATCAAAATCTGCCAACCATCAATACAATGTAAAACCTGAATTTTGCACGCATTACCTAGTCAGTGTGTGCAATCGAGTTTGACCAGTCAGGGCCAACATGTATCTGAAGCGACCGGAGCCGAATCTACAATCGGGTTACAATCAGACCAACCAGCCAAGAGATCCACTTATCCATAATACTTGAGCCAATACGCTTTCACACAAGGTTTTCTTCATTGTTACCACACCACTTATACGAACAAAACATTTTGTACCCTTAAACCGGGATTGTTCGAAGGCAGAAAATCCATCTCATTAAAGCTATCGAGAAGGATTAAAACAACCAAAAGTACACATCGATATTACCACCTGTCTAATATCCTTGGCCTCTAGTGACAAGGTTTTGGTCTTTGTCCAGTCTTATAAAAACACGAAAACCCGCGAAAAACGGTAGTTCAGTCACCGAAGTGCACTGAAATTTTTTTCTTTTCCACTCACTTATTTGGGAGAAGGAGTCAAGTTTTGATGTGCACAAAGCATCAGCGTATCTTCGCAAATTCAAATGAAGACACATTTATTGCTTAACTATTCAGAATAAAACGATTTTCAAAAGAAGCGAACTTGTGGACAAACAAATAGCATATGTTCATGGAAGGGCAAGAAGAGGGTGGGGGGGGTGGTAGATTTTTTATCGCTGCAGATTAGGTCACTTAGATCGTTCACTTCGATGACAAAAGTCAGAGTTGTCACTGCAAAAGCAATATCTAGGTCACGTAAAAATATAACTGGCTGGAATATAGCTGAATGGGTTTGCAACATTTTTACCTTGTGGGTATTCGAATATGAAGACGAAGGTGTTTTTGCAGACCCTGAGAAAAATACCTCAGTTGGGTTGTTTTCAATGCCTACGAGTTCATCTTGGTCCCGGTTCACATTGTCATGACTGGCCATTTTTGACCGCTACGACTTACATTTTGATGAACATTGAGGTAAATAGTTTGTGCCGCGGTAACAATCGATAGCTTGTCTGCGGTCATCAGACGAAGACCGACCGCATCACAAAAGTCAATTGTAAACACAATTGTGAATCCCGTTCTTGAACGCATGTGGATGTGGTACACATTTTAGTCACATCGATTATTTGAATCGCTTGCTTGTGTGCTATTCGGTTACTGGGAGTACTGTTATTCGCTTATGATACGATTGAAATAGCAATCTGGATAGTAATTATTCACGCCGGTACAGAATAATTCGTAACGTCTTTTTCTTCGTATACTGCGTTGTCCTGTTTTCTTGACACGCATCTACAAATATTGACTTCCTTTACACTCGATATTCTACAATATTTGCCATAATTTGAGAGTCAAAAGCTGTGGTTGAAGAGCCTTGCACCATAGAAAGACCCCGAAGCAAGACTACGAAACTGGGATATAAGACACTTTAACTACGGCTGAAGGCAAAGGAAGACTGAAAATAGATGTACTTTCAAGAAAACAGAAAAATACATCATCGAAAAGTTTTCATTTTATTGCAATGCAACAGTTTCGTTCGTTTATTCAACGAGAAATGTGAATGATCCATGTGGAAGTGTCGGAAACCCCACCTAAATGTGACGAGGCAAATCTTCTTTATCCTAAGGAAACTTGTAGCACTGCCCCAGCGTCCGTTCTAAACGGCCAATCTGACAAGAAAAGCATTTTCGCCTGTGATTTTGTCAAGCAGTAGATCTCTGTCGACTTTGGTGACCAACAGATGCACGAAACTCCCAATTTGGGAGGTCGATGGTCAACCAAAAGCTATAGCATGAAAGTGTTCAAAAGGGACAATGCAACAGGATTTGCTGATGACTTCAATATGAACAGGCTCAAAAACAATCCCAAGCGGAACAAATGCTCGGTAATTTGAATAAAAATGTCCACTCAAACAATATATAAGAATTTGGACCAAGGCGACTGACGTTTTCTAGGACAAATAAGGAGGCTGTCTTCTGAAAAATAACTAGGAAGATAGAGAAATAGGAAAAATGGAATAATTAATGTACTGTTTGTTGTCAGTGGTCCAACCATGAATATATATATATATATATATATATATATATATATGCGTACACGTAAATATAGCAAAGCTTGTTTATAAGAACAAGAAGAGGATGTAGGTCGCGAGACGCAGTCATTCCGCTTGCTGTTTCTGACGGGAAACGTAAACGATAGCAGTACGTATTCGACACAACAAACGTGAGGAGTGATTAGAGTAGTTTGGGTTCACTGAAAGCTCTCACTATGCTTGTGGACGGGGAGATTGTGGACTGTTCAGGTAATGACGATGCAAGCTGATTTTTTCGTACTAGTTTTTTTGTACACAGCCCTAAATGATGCACTTTGATGAGAAAGGTTCACTGAAAGCCAGCAGCTTCCATACTGGATTGACAAACAGTCCCTTGAAAGAATGGGCCAGGTCCACCTTGTGGCTTGAAGCAATTAAGAGTCTTGCAATAGAAGCCAGTGATTTTACTCCAACGAAAAACTTCCCCACGGGCTGCATCATAAAGTTTACAGACACTTGGGTATGTGTTCTAACACTCGTCAAGTCAATATTCGATCCGTACACATCATCGTCGCTGTCAGTGAACAGAATGATAACATTTGAGACACTGGAATCAGCATGACCTTTGGAATGATTTTGGAAACCCAACCGTTTGGTCGTCTCCAGCAAAAGCAACTGATTCACTCTGCATGCTTGTCTTAAGTCTGACTTAGGACTTAGACTTATACGATTAAATAACTAACCCTTTTTTGAGAGCTAAAATGACAAAACTTCCTTCAATAAAGCCGTCATCAATTTATCTCATGCAGTTCTTGGCTTTTGGCCCTGTTTGATAAAAAATTGGGTATACACCTTAGGACAGTGACGTTCTTTCTCCATTTTTCTGCTGATCTTATCCATAGATCTTCAGTGCTCTGTAGAACAGAGTTCCGACCAACCCCGTTTTGTAGGCTACTAGTGCGATGCTCGAGAGTTGTAAATAATGGTCACAGCAAGTTGCTTTCCGGCGCATTCCATCCGAACTACAGGTCAATAAGATATCTAATAAAAATGAATCGATATCTTCTTCCTTACCAGCAAAATGGTTGAGATGAACAGATTTAGAAATAATTGCAAAAGAAGTGAAACGATCCCCATGTAGAAAAATTAAAACGTCATCCATATAAATTCTGCAAAAGGGACTTCGGAAATATTATCAAAAAGTCGCTCTACAATCATCCCCAGAAATATACCTGCCAATGTCGAACTCAAAAGAATTCCCGTGGCAGCACATCGTTTTATTTGGGGAACTTCCCTTCAAAGCTGAAAAGATTGCTTACTGTGCATAAAAAATGATGTAATTGAGATATTCAGTGAAAAACAGCAAATGCAACTAATACAAAGTTATGAAATCCCACCGATTATCTACCGTCTCGGGTGAAGATACCCCTGTGAAAAGTACCTTTCATCAAATTTGAAGTGGATACATCCACAGAGTGCTTTTTCGGGGAACACTGAAAATATTCTTTCGATTTTTTTACTCTATTGATCTCACCATAACCACAAAAATTAGGATTATTTAGCATTTTTCGGAAACATGTGATGAAATTGATCGCACACTGTTTGCGTGATTGTCTTTGCTGGATGGCCTTAGATACCCGGTCGCTTCTGAGGTTCCCTGTTTTAGTACAACACAGACAACGATAACTCTGGTAATAACATGTTTCCCGATGCCCTGTAAGTCAAATGTGAGCCACGACCTCAGACTACAACAGAATAATAAAGGGCAAATTTATGTACACGAGTGACAGAAGGTCCCGAGGCTATGTTCAAAATACAATGGGCAACAAGACATGTCTAATCATGAACCGGCCTGGTGGATGGCACGGCTTCCTTTGGCGACAATACGTTAAACTTCTGTTGAATAATATGAAACCATTGATTTCCGTTAACCTAAGCTTGCAAAATCAGTAATACTAAACGAATAATGACAGACCCTACGCTAAGAAAAACCTGCCTAACTTCACATTGCCAACGGAGTTTGAATCACTTTTCGTCGTTCTGATTATTTGCTAAAGAAAATTTGGCAAGCTTTCATGAAATATTCGGAAAAGGTACAAAACTTCCGAAGTTACGTCATGGTTTGGTTAGCGGGGTACTTTCAGCAATAAATCGTGAATGAGATCCGCGGGTTCTCTCCAACCAAACTATTTAAGTCACTTTCAGCAATTTATTCTTTTCAAAAATTAATGAAAATTCACCAGCCTGAACTTTGGAAAAAAAGAATGTAAGCAGAAAAAGCATCAGAAAGTGTTATTCCGACAGTGATCTGTGCTGTCTCATCACACGGTTCTGTTTCATGCCTATCTTTGATGGCTCGTAAGACGTCTCTGAATTCTCGTCTCTTCCGTAACAATCAGGACTGGAAATCAGTATGTCAATGTTTTTTGTGACAGTTACATTGCTCGGTAATTTCCATACTTTTCGAAATTACAGAAATATTTATAGACACCGAAATTGAAGACGAATACTCTTTCAAAATGCTTTTGATTTCTTCAGTCGTTATCATCGCTTTGGTTATAGTACGAATACACCGAGGAGCGTAGTTAAACTTTGATCATATTCGAATAACTATGCAATTTGTCCCCTGCGTATCATTATCTAATTCAATGAGAAGATATTTGTAAGGTTTTCTCAGTCCGTTCGTACTTGGTTGTTTTGAACATGTTCACGTGATGTATCCCCAGATCCTTCTAAATTGTGTATGGGCATTGGAGTGTTCTGGATGCGTGATAGTTCTTCTCCCAACCCCTTTAGCCACCTTCTAAACATGTGTGTAACAAGATTAACATCTACTGTTTTCGCGTATTACTCACCGAAGTTTGAATTCGTTGCCAATAAAGTTATTTGCTTTGCAAGAGAATAACTGGGACAGTCTATCTCAGGCCAACTTAACGTTTCCCTAACACTAAGAAATATTGTCCGTAGTTTTAGAAAGCGGTCATCCAAGGACATTTTGAAGCGTCCGTTGGGACACGGTCCTGTTCGCACTACCCTTGTTTTTCGGCGCTGACATCGAACCCGCTGACCGATGAACAAGGCTCTTACAAGTATATTTCTTCATTAGTTACATGTTGTTGACGATCAGAATTCTGTTTCGAGATAATCGACGAATCAGAGTATGTTGTCAATTCAGCATTGTGTGTACAATGCATTTTTATTATTGGGTTTTGAAAAAAGGTATAATTTTTCAAACTTTGAGATTATACGACTGTAAGGGCGCGGAGGGCAAAACATCGCCAGTTTCAACTCATATAATGACTTTCTCCACATTTTGCTTAGTTAAAGAACGCCCAACCAGCGCATATTATTTCACTGTTGCTTCACTGTTTCACTTAAGTTCTTTCAAGAGATAATAATAGCACCCTAATTTGATAAATAAATCCAGGGAGAAGATTTATAAATGTATTCTTGCACTCCGTTTTCGAAGATGGACGAGGCCAAGTGATTTGCTTCATCCTTCGGTTGATCTAGAGCCAACGTTATCGTGATTTGTTTTGGTTATCGATTTCTGTTCTCGCTCTTCAGTAAGACTTGGGAGCTCACGTACGCGTTATTCATCATACGAAAATCAGAATGAAAATTCAGTGCAAGCAGTTCGAGGCTTCAAAACTCTTTAAACCAGTTGAAATGACGTGCAATGATTCACAACGATTTTCTTTGAGGGCAGAATGTCTGCGATACTGTCTTCAATACGGGATTTATCAGATTCGCCATGTGAATGTTTCTAGTTTGTCAGATTATAAGTTCTTCTGGGAAGACTACTTTTCTGCTGGGTGGTCTGTCAGAATGTTTCATGTGAAAAAGTCCACCTCATTACATTGAACATATCCCTTCATTTGTGATATGCTTCTACTGCGATGAAACCCCGGACACTTTGCAGATTCGGTTACAAAATCATCTCATAACAGTCCTGCTTTCGTTGTAAAGAAATGTTAGCCATCCATACTTGAGAGCTAAGGTTTTGCATTTCCCTCACTTAATTTACTGAACTCAGGTCACTGGGCTGACCGGACTTGTCTTTTCACGATAACTACGAGATTAACAAGTAAAATCTTGCTATAGGTCACGGACACAGTAATCATTTACAGGACTGAACCTCATTTGTGTATCCAAAAGACATTTGTTACGCAACTTGCGTTGTCGTGGTAGTGACCAGTGACCTCGTCCTGATTTACCTCTCACCCCCTTTCCATATGACCTTAATTACGTCGCAAGTTTTTGCGCGAACGACTCTTTCTGCTCGGTTGTATTGTTTTAACGTTATATAAACATTTATAATGTGCATTAGCAGCCGACTGAGTGCACCCGAAAATGATGGCCAATATCAATTCCGCTCACATTGCTCTTACTCTACAGAATTGGCTAACGATAAAAGGACTTTTCACAACCATGCTTTTTTGTTCTTACTGATTTGAGCAACGGTAAAGCGATCTTTCCGGTAGTAAAATACGGTCACTACGGGGCAACTCCAAGCAGATTCCGCATCCAGTGCCACCTTGAATACGTTCAATGAGAACACGGAGAATTCACAGGAAAATCAAAATGACAGTAAAAAGGGATGTTTTACGAAGGGCAATACAAACGAGTGAGACTTCTATAATGATGACCCTGATTGGTTTTGTCCACAGAGTGGTCAGTACAATCAATGTGCACGAATATTGTGTCTAATGATTTTGACGTAGTAGCCACCCGTTGGAAAGTGAGCTTCCAGTTATGGGTATGAGATTTTGGGATGGTTGGTGATCGTTCTTCCTAAAATAGATTTTTCTCTGGCTGAAATAAAAAGAATCAACACAAGATAAAAGCATGTAATAAGCAGGCAGGAGAAAGACAAAGGTCTCAGGAAATAATGAAAAAGACAGTCATAAAGTATTGGATTTAAAACGAGTGCGGAAACGAACAAGAAGATGAAGACCTTTTGGAAGCAAAAGGGATATGTCCACAGATTACTGAACGACGTGCTTCGATAAAGCGAGAATTCAGGCTAGCCCATATCGATCGTGCAATCAGCAGCGCGACTGGAGAAATTGAAAATAACATCAGACTTAACTGACGGCTCAACATTTATGTGGGTTTTTCACGCTTGTTTAACCTCTTCCTGCATTGTTTTCTGTCTTTATTGACGATGTCCAAGTGATTAAGGAGAATCAATTCGTATTCCTAACTTTCATTTAATCACAGTCAGTGGATACAGACCGAATAGATTTCGTGTTTAACTGATAGTGAAGAACTTTGATTAGAAATGGCACCTTCTCCTTTGAGAGACCAGTTACCGGTCCATTTCTATGCGGGAATAGTTGGCTTCCTACTCTGTTCGCGACTAACGACGTTCCGCTCACCAGTAATGTTGCCTTTCCTACTGCAGTTCGGCACCGGCCAATGTGTACTATCGACATCTGTAGATGAGGAAACAATATGTATCGTGTTTCTGGTCTGAATGTATGTACCCTTGAAACGGAAAGTTGGAGGTGAAATGGAGGGATAATACCCAAGCAACGGCGACGAAGTTTACTGTAAACTGCAACGGAACCATAATTGTGGCACACAAACCGTGCCTCCAACCCGTAATGACTTACACTTGCATTTTTGTTTTGATCTGCCGACCTACTGATCTTCAAAGATTAGATAAACATGCGCTTCAGTTTCAAAGTTGGGCAAGAATGGTCAGCCATACGGTCACTGGTTTTGTAGACAAAGATTTGAAGCGGGGTTTTTTATACAACCAAATTCACCTTAATATCAAGGCGCAATCCACTACAACAATTAATCTGAAGGTCAGCTGATCGTTTAGCTTTTGCCTAAATAATGTACTTATTTTCCAGATTCGACGGTCAGAAGTATTTTCGATCTAGTTTAGTCACCGTTAGATGCTCACCGATTTATTGAATAACGTCAGAGAAAGGTTTTTCAAAGAATTTTCTCCTCATATTGTGATGATTTATAGACTAAAGTGAAATGCCAATTTCATTTGCCACAGATTTCTGGGAAGTGAAACGGATCAGAAATTTAGTTGATTGTAGTTTATTATCAAAACATCAACAATCTGACCCGTTGTGACAAAGTTTCATCTCAGAGCGAACAGCACTCTGACGTGAGGTAATGAAAATCTCACGAAATACAACCTGGTCCTCGGAACTCTCTTGCAGAGGCGTCGTTCGTTATCAGTATTTGTACTTACTGGGTTACTTGCAACAGTACTAATTTTACGAAAACACCCGTCACAGAATCATGCAAGTTCACAAACTATGGGCGGTTTCCGAGAGTATATCAGTGTTTGCTTCGCTGCTTATTGCATTTGCTTCACCTTTTCGGATGCACTCGTTATTAATTATACCTTGACCACCTTGTAGGCCATTCATACTATAAAACAAACCCATTTTAAATAGGTTGAAATGCGTAGAGCACATTTAGATGTTTATGTAAACATGCAAACCGCCACCATAATGCTAGTCACAAAAAGGCGAAAAATTGTAACGAAAAAGAGCCGGGACAGTTGGTAAATTAAGTTCCGACAATATCCTATCCATATAGTTCTGATTCTTCTGATATCAACAAAAAAGTGAGAATTTTACCGGCAGAAATTGAGAACAATTTGGAAGTATTGCAATGATCTCAATGTTATTATACCACTTGAATCGTTGTTATACAAAGAGGAAGCGGACGGAGCAGTTCATTTTCATTGCCTCAGATACGGATGACCATACTAGCACCGCGTTGGCTAAATGCTGCGATACCTTTCTGGTCCCCGAGACTGATCTCCTCAACAAATGCTTAAGAACTTCATACGGAGGGGGCAAAAATCTATCCTCAAGAATAAATTTGGAAGATAACACCATAACATGTGTTCCCTTGTTAGGCTGGAAAAGTCAAAAAATGCTTCTGTCACGTTGATAATAACAATAATATTAGGAATGCCGGGGAAGGATATAGAATATTATGCATATCGATCATCGAGTTTCACGCCGGACATAGTAGTGGCCTTGGACTTCCCAGTTGGTTTTTTCTCTGGATGGGAATTACGGAACTGTCGGAGTTTGTTTTACCCAAAAAGAATTACTTCCGGTTTATTTTGGGCTAACTTGTTTCATATTATCCTCCCTAGAGGCAATAAGGAGCTTGATGCTCTGCTTATGTGTACCAAAGGCGAATATTCCCAAGGAGAGTTCCATTTATGTATTATACAAATCTGAATATTTGATGAACATTATGATCCAGGTCTCATAACTTCCTTAATACCAAAATAAATCACTTTTCTCTCTTTTTGAAGAAACATTCAAAGATCCCAAGAGTTGCCTGTATAATTCTTTTGAACGTAATATGAACGTAACAGTGTCACAGAATCAATTACCTTAGTTTGTTTTTTTCTCTAGATCGAGCATGATTGCAAGATTACAAGCTTTCCAGTCAGAAAGAAAATGCTCTCAAAAAGCTCTGTTTATTCTCCACTTTGTTACCAAGTGCGTTCTTCTTAAACGGTCGTACAACTCCATGTCTTATTTTGTTTTTCCATCCAAAATAAAAATAATTATCAGCGTCATTTCTAAAGAGACACTCTTACTGCAATCGAGAGATATTTTGGTGCAGTCCCCATATCCTAAGTTTACACAGATTTTATTAAATACTAGTGTTGTGTCTGAATAAAGTCACGCACTCTACGCGGGAAACCGATCAATATTCCTCCCGTGAACGGACATACGCCTGCTTTGTCTCGATCTTCAATCACCAGAAAGATTCAATAATACTGGACTTGGACATTCGGCTAGTCATACCGAGAAACTCCGTTAAGCTGATTTAGTTCAGATCCCATATTTTCTATCATAATTTTGTCCTGTATTTACCGCCCAGTTCGCTTTCTTTTCATGCGCTTTCGTTGCCATCTTGCAAGCCGACCACCGCCTCCTCACTTCCACTCGCGCGGGATAATTTGTTTGTTCTTTCCCTTTGCGACCCCACAATTTTAGTCACGTTTCTATGACAGGTGTCGATTAACCCAGGTTGTCATTTGTGAGTCCTTCATCTTATCTGTTCGATTTTATCACTGGCATAAATTAACCTTTCTCTACTGTATTCGAACGATCCACTGGTATCCATGACCCTTTCGGTTATTGCGTTATAACTGCTTGGCTAAGTTGACAAAGCCCTAAACGTTTGGACGTAATTATCTTTCTCCCACAGTTCGTCTTATCTGCGTGGATGACTGAACTTGGCCATCCTGCAGCGACCATGGATTTTCTCATTGCCTTGCTGTTTGGTTTGCTCTTCTCTACGGTTGTGTGTTCCCTTGTGCCGTTATTTCTCTTCCAACCGTTGATGGGTCAAAATGCTCTTCTTTGTAAGCCACCTGACTCGCTACTGCATGGCCGTTTCGAACGTTTTCTGTCTATTTTTGCCTAGGATTTTTGAAACTTTTGTTTACTATTTTGATTCTGTGATCGGTTTGCCCACGATGTGACGTACGTGATTGCTACTGTTTGATAATCTGTCCAGCGGAACACGTAGTAGAGCCGGCCTGTGTCATTTGCCTCGGGGCTTGAGGTTCGTTTATCTGTGAGCCACTCAATTACGGGAGGACAAACCTGTGCAGTCGTGCTTCAGGGCCAGCTGCATTGACTTATCAATCTTGCTACGTACTGATCGGTCATACAGTTTTGCGCGAGATAGTACATATAGTTTAGCTTTTTTGCTGGCTTACTCGATTGTTTGCAGCTTACGCGCCGGCAAAGGCTCGGTCTGTGTTTATTCCCGTACAAATAAACGCAGTCCCAACGCTGTGTGTTCTACTCTAAACTAGGGACACAACAACGAGCATTTCAGTTCTTATTTTATGTTTGCTTACAGGATATTGTCCAATATGTTCAAGCCTTTAGAAAATTGCCAATCAAACTTTAAGCCTGCAACATCTGTAAAAATCAAATTGCTATATTTATACCTCAAAGTACTATATTGAGAAATTCAACACGGTAAACGACACACATTTGGTTCAATAAAACCAAAGAGGTTAACTATTCACCTTCACCTTTGAATAACGTTGACAGATAAATGTACGGAGAAAAAGCTTTTCCGTTCACCAGGGTTCATGCGAGGTTTCTCTGTGATCTTCATTTTACTGCTCTGAAAGTTCTAAACAAAGCTCTGTAGAGTTGCCATGGGTCTTCTTACGGGTGGAGATGGAGTCTGCATTCGGAGAATGTAGTGTGACGAGAATGACATGGCGATCAATCACGATACTGCCAGTGGGTAAGGTACATCAAAACATATACGGATATTTCTCGCAAGCAATAGTTATTAAAATCATATTTATGAGACAAGAAAGTCTATGGGAATCAAACAAACACTACTGATAATCACCAAACTGCCCAGTGATATCGGAAAATTTCTATGAAATTAAAAAAGAGATGAGTCGAGCTTCTAGTCTGCATCCGACCTCTATCGTTGTGCTTTGAGCGAAGGTTGTTTGTGATTGATCTGAACTCTCTGTTGATTATTACCGAAAATGAGTTCAGTTACTTCTACTGATCAGTGTGCATGTGGGATTTGCAGGCTAACTCCAAGCACCAAAACGTATTGAGACAAATCTGAGTGTTTGAGTTCCTGCAATTCTTCATTCCCATAAACTGTGTGCACCGACTGTACCAGCGCCTGAAAAAGCAAAGCAATTTATTCTGAGTCAGTATAGAACCAAGTTCCTGCAGCGCCAACTTCAAAGAGCGTAAGGTTTCACGCGGAAGTTGATCAGCCATCATAAGCAGCCCATCTGCAGTAGCAAGTAAAGACGTCGTCAGAAGAAAGCCGTGGTTTCTCACGAAGCTTAAGGACCCATTAGTTCGGAAAACAACAATGCTATAATGGATGTAGGTAATATGGTCCCTGGTGTGACAGTGCCCAGTCCCGAGCATACGGAAACCAAAAGTCAATGGAAAACAGTATAGGCACGCCGTCAGACAGTGCCGCTACCAAGGACTTGGAGCACCCTTATTGTAAATTTTTCAAGAACTTTATCGGTAGTACAAAATCAAATGGACCTAGACGAGTCTCTCCAAAGGAATTTATTTGCCAATGGATTCCTATCGAAAGTGGAAAACTTAGCAAATATTGTGAAGTTCAAATGCGTTTACCGTGTAGAAGAAATATATGATAAAGTTAATCCAAGTCCGCTCGAGGTAGTCCCGGGCCCCGGTAAAGAATAGCGTTCTGTAGTGAAGTTGTTGTGCGGAATGAAACCGGAGGTGATGTTTCTGCTTTGAGCTATGGACCTCAATGAGATAAACAAGCATAAGTCACCGTTGCGCTAGTTGCTCGAAAACTGAGCCAATGAGGAAGCAGGTTCATTCTCCCGGAACATTTGGGCACAAAGGATAAGTCTTCAGCTTCGGCGGAAGCCTTTCAGTCTCAACAGTCTCGCCAACCAGACAGTCTTTGCAGCAGACGTTCAATGAGAGATTTCACAGAAGCAGGGACAGACGAGGACAATCTCTGTTTACATCCTCCAATGTTAGGGTTATATTGAATAAAAGTGATTGGCTCGAGGAGCGGATGTTTTTCCACTTGAAAACACTGGCTACGTATAAGAAGACTTAGCTTACCGGGAAGGCGATTGTGTCTGAAGTGGCCCTCTCCCCGTGTATACACGTTACCATGCTGACAGACTTCACGCGACAGGAGGGGAGGCCTAGCGAGGCACATCTGAGGTGACATGTTTACGCCGAAACTGGGCCGCCATATAGACAGCGAGGGCTTTGGTGAGTCTCCTCAGTGTCCCTTAGAACAAACAACAGATAGATTTGAATCGGCCGTAATCCTTTATCGGTCCCCATCAGCAGACAATACAGGGATACTAACAGGCGTGCAACGATAGGATGGTAAAGTTCACTATCTAATTTCAATTGACTTCAACCTGCCGAAAGTTGACTGGGAAAATCTACTACTCCATTCAGGCTCGGATCCATTTGCGCTCGAAGTCTCCTCGGCGATTCCGCAGCACCTCATGATGCCCACCGGAATTCACGAGCTTCAAACGTCTACTCTAGATTTGACAATATTTCCCAGATGCTCCGAGGTAAAGATTACTAAGTGCCCACCTCCACTAGGCCGAAGTGACCATGCCGTGTGGACCATCAACCGGACGAGAGGATCGATATTCGTTCCCAGACCATGGGGGACCCAAGTTTTGGCGAATTACTTTCCAACTAGTAAGAACGGCCCCGTTCTCAGAGTTGTAGCATCCACAAAGTCCTTATAACTTAGACGAAGCTTGTGTATTAATTCGCGATATATTCCGTTAAATATGACTAACCCTTGCTTTACCGTCCAGCTAGAGACCGCACGCAAAATTTCCTCCTTGGTTTGGTTAGCAACTCAGACTCCTTATAAAGCGTTAAAATCATGTACAACTTGAGAGGGATATGCCTGCTATTATGACATTCGAAATCCGTGCACTCAGTTAAAGCAAAAAAGCGACGCGTATTTGAGAAGACGCCAGCAGTGCACTGATTTCGTGCACATAAAAGTTTATTCACTTATCTGCGAAGAAGGTCAGGAGCTACAACTGCTATTCCAGCCCTTTAGGATGGAAACCTTCTGGGAGCTATAGATGGGCACAAATGGAATAGTTGGCGGAGCACTGCTTATCAGGCTATGCTCCTGAACTGATTTAGCACCATCCTCCACAGGTTGCGGTAGACGGTTCCTGCACGAGGAAATTACTGATGAAAGGATGATTGTCGCGATGCGCTCCATCAAATTCAACCGATCCACAAGACCAGATAGTATGCATCTCTTGGTGGAGAAGGAGCTAGTTGAACCATTGGCTCAGTCAGTCAAAAGACCGTTCCACGCGTCGTTACCTGCGGTAAAGCTCTCTCAGTAGTGGAAGAAAGTCGTTGTTATTCTACTATACAAATTAGGGGGAGAGGCGAGGACTGTCAGCTGTTGACTTGGCTATCTAACATCTGTGGTCGGAAAGGTTATGGAAGGCCTACTGTCCACTTGACTCTGGGAACTTATCTGCAGGAAAGGCTTACTATGGCGAAAAAACAGTTTCTTAAGCAACAGGTTGCATCGAAAAATCTTGCTGCATTTGACTGACTCAGCTCTGGGAACGGGAATACAGTTGATGGGCCATTGCTCATCGTATCAAGATGGATGAGAAGGGTAGGAAGTACGCTCGGAAAGCTTGAAAGTGTTTCGGTGTATGCTAAAATGAGAAGAAAGGCTTTGAAGCTTATGAAAGTTCATAAAAATTGAAGTAAAACATGGTTGACTAGGTACTGCTCGACAGAGTAACACGTCATCAGCATGCTGGAAGCATGGTCTTTTACCATGAAAGTAGAGAAGTGGAGCCTTGTTTGCATAGTCAGTACACGGGGGGCCAATGGAACTCACTGGTTCCATAAAGGTGGGTGACTCACTATAATGGTTTAGAATTTTACGTGCCTATTGTCAAACTGATGCAAAGGGGTCTTGATCATAAGTGTTGGGTTTATATGCAAACTGACAGAGATTATACGTAAACTACTAAGGATTATATGTCAACAGATAGGGATTATTTACTCCATTGAACCGAATGAGGGCCATATGGAACAACATCAAAAAGTAAGGATGCTGTATATATATATATATATATATATATATATATATATATATATATATATATATATATATATATAATGTAACGGGTTTTAACCTTGGGTGTTCAACATATCAGTCGCTGTGCCAAGAAATTCATGCTTAATTTGCTAGATATTATGTCGGAATGCTGATAATTTTCGAGAGCCCTTCCGTAAATCGACTAATATTTCTGTATTTATAAAAATCCAGTGAAACACCATGCGCGATGAGGACTGGTTTCGGAGCCACAACATTTGTCACGCAAGTTTTTCCCAACTACGCTCAGCATCAACATTATTTCACCAGCTGAAATGTATCCATTTTAAACGAACCCGGGCATCATCGGAAATGCGCACATCTAGTAGCCTCTCTACAGCAAGAAATTTCAATCCACTCTGAAAAAACCGAAACATTGCCACACATAAGACATCCGTCATTTTTCGGCTTATTTCCGCTTCCGTATTCTGTAATAAAACCATATCTGGTCAGAACAACAGAAAAGGCATGCAGAAGTAGCATACAAAATTTTAAAAAACAGTGGTTCATTTTCAGGTGACTAGTTCATAATATGCGCGAAAGGGGTGAAAAAAGTATAGGACCCCTCTCAGCCACTCAAAATCATGTGCAACCGCCATTCTGCTTTTGAACCACGACACATCTTTCCGGCATAATTCTTACAAGACTTGTGATCTTTGTTCAGTATCCACCCATTTGCGTCCAAAAGCCGTTATCATTTGACTCTTTGACAGATAAGCTATGAGATCCTTGTACAGATGACGAGCAAGTATATCCCATAAATAATCAAGCAGGTCTAGATCTCGGCTGCAGGATGGCCACTGCATGACCTTAGTCCTACGGAACATGAGCCAATATTTGTAGTGTGTGAGTAATGGACAGAAGCATTATCATGTTGGTATATGGTGTCATCCTGTAATCTGTTGGTCACTAGAAGAAGCAAAACTGTTCCAACATGCGAATCTAAGCAACGGAATTTTGTACGCCCTCAAGTATACCTGGCTCACTTTGGCGATTGGCTGAGAAGACTCTACAAACCATCTGTGAACTCTAATCATTGTTTCTTTGGCTAAAAATGCTTTTTTCTTTTCTGACAAAAAGCCAGCAATAATTCCAAGCGCCCAGTCCATTCCAGTTACATTTTTTCGTCACAAAAGTAAGTAATTTTATACTTTTCTGCTCGTGCTAAGTGTCTGCGAGCCCATGATAAGCGTTCTTCTTTATGCATTGGAGTTAGAGCAATATATCTTTTCATTTTCTCTACAGTTCATCCTCGGTAAGGCTTCCAGCAATTTTAGCAACTTTCGTTTTGTTACCGTTAAACTTTTCAGCTTACCCATGAAGTATGTTTTATTGGATGCTCGATGAATTATCCTGCATTCGTCTAATTTCTTTAGACATTTAAACAACCCATCCGCATTTTAGATGCACATAGATCGTTACATTTCAGATACCGTTGCATGGCTTCTCTTGATTTCTTGCTGTGCCTGAAGACCTCATCCTAACTGAGCTCCATTTGGTAGAAAGCGGATATTGCCGCGTGGCACTGCACAGGCATATATATATATAACGTTCGCAGAGGAAGACCAGGTCACCTGACTAAGTGTGGTACACCTGACAGTAAATCTTCTTTTGTACCACTCCATCTTCGTTGTGATGATCAACAATTCTTCCATTAGCCTGTTGTTTGCATCTGGTGCTGAACACACACTTTCATGAAGGACAAGGGTTGTGCAGAATAGATTGTTCCCGAGTTGCTATTGACCAGTTTTTCCCATAATTTTATAAATAAAAGAACAGCAAGTTCAATACTTGGTGCTACTGACCATCGGCTTGATCTACTTGTTCAAAGTTGCTTAAGTGGTGGGAAGGATAATAGAGAGTTGATAAAAGTAAATTTCTCATTGTATATGGCAATTTATTCTTTCTTCATTAGGAGCCAATTGGGTATCTGAATCTACTATCAGCCTTTTTCGGAAATGCCTCATCAGGGAACTCAATACACATATCAACTTACGAGCCTTCATATGGAGTACCGAAGGGTAGACAGAGCCATTGAAGGTTACAATCGACAGGGAACCTACATTGCTAAGAATAACGATTTTGAGTTAAACACCTCGGCATTTCTTCTGGAGCCTCATCTAGAACAGCATCAAAACGCTGAGAATAGCATTGAATTCTTCAAACTTTCAAGGTATTATATATATATATATATATATATATATATATATATAATATTACTGTGTCCCAACTTTCTCTAACATGCCGTGCTTGATACTGATAGTGAGCAGTGGGAGTGCTCCACTGTTGGCTGCTCTACACTTTGTTATGAACTTAGTCAGCGTCAATTTGGAGTTATTCTCTTTATCAACACCTGTCACCCAAAAGTTGCTACTCGGATTAGAGACAAAATGTGTTCTGCCTCATCATCCACAACTCCATTTTGCGAAGGCTAGCCCAGACCAAGTTGGACTGGGATACGTACGAGCGTCGGCTGGCAGACTGCCTTTGGTCTTACAAACCCAAGTAAAGAGGACTATTCCCGCATTGGTCAGTACTAACATTCGGTCTCTGTTTGGAAAGAAGTCGTTTCTCACCAATGTTCTGAACTATCGGACTAACACAAACACCTGTAAGCAACAGCTCCGGTTGAATGAAAGTACTGAAGACAAACTCGTTCTCCTTAATAAATTCGAGTGCTTTGATCAGGACAGACAACAATCTAAGAAGAAGGCAGATGGTGATATGGTTACTTACGTCAACTCTGAGTGATCTAGCAAGTCTCATTTTGTTTTTCAACTTCTTTTGTAACGGTAATGACTGCAAGGTTGTTTGATTTCATCCAAAAATTTCTCCTTTTCGAAGTACTCCAAGAGTAAACTGTTCATAGCTTCTTTTTGTTCCCAGAGGGACTTCAACCTGTTCCTTGACGCTTTTATATCCGTTCTGATTCTAATGCTGTCTGACTATTCACGAATTGTTGTCGATGATTCTAGTCACGCGCCTTCGTATCCTCTACTTGCTTTTGGTTCAAGTGACCTCTGTTCAAGACAGAATTATCACCAACCATCTCGAACATTTTCCCTTACAACTGAAAGCTCCTGTTTCAACGTGTGTTCACGGTTTCTTCATCATCAGACTCACAATTTATTTACTTTCACCACACAGTTCACTCATCAAGACGAAACAAATAAAGGTCACCTATAGATACTTGTCACCCACCAACATTAACCTTATTCAAAGATCCTTTTTTTGGTTTTCTTTCGATTGCCTTATTTGCTCGTTAGATTTATTTGCGAAGACATTGAGCATGGCATTTGATTTGTGTTGTCTTATGGACACTTTACTTCTTAAAAATGGCAGAATAGCATCTCCACTGCTGAACTTTCTGAGAAGGCAAGAACAACATGCATATAAACTACGTGACCAGGCTTCTCTGAAACGGCACTTTAACCCAATCAAACGAGAGTTACGAGGGCTCAATACGACATTTCCTCACCAGTTATTCTGTACCACCAATAGCAAACGTCTCTGGCACGGAATCGGGCTTCTATGTGGACAACGGGCCCGGTCAGAAAACTATGATATAGATGCTGACAGACTGAATGGCGCATGTATTCACTGTTCATCGGATACCCTGCCATCCCATTTTCCTTCTGTTCCCTCAGATATAAAGACATTTTCCTCAGAAGAAATTTTCAAAGTGCTACGAAACTCGAAATCAACTTCTGCAACGGGTCCAGACGGCTTATTCTCCACTGCCCTCTAATTTGGAGCAAGTCTACTATCCGGAATTATGACTGACCTCATCAACAGTATACTGACACTGGTGTCATTCCTGTCTCCTCGAAACCTGTGACAGTATTACCTATTCCAGAACATTCTACATCCAGCATTTTGAAAGGGCCTTTCCGACCAATCATCATCAGTTCTTCTGCGTCCAAGTTGATCGAGCAAGCTATCCCCAACCCATGGCGTTCCTCATTTGCTGTTCCAAGTGATCCCCACCAGTGTGCTTATAAACCCAGTAGGGGCACTTTGGATGCAGTTGCTTAACTTTACCATTTCACTCCAAACTAAGTAAATGGTTCCATGAAATCCGTTCGCTAAATTTTCCCCAACCATTCCCCCACTTTATACTCCGTGCCCCGTCCTGTACTTCCTTAAAAGCTGGAGTCTTTTGGCTGTCCCACTTCCTTACTGTCGTGGTTGGAACATTACTTTACCAATAGAACTCAACGCACCGCAGTTAGTACAAGTGTACGGAGTCCTTTTACTGACAACGCTGGCGTCCTTCGGGATGCAGTTCTTCCTTACTATCTCTTCACCACATATGTCAGCAACTTGACCACTACACCACATGCACGACATTTTAAAACACGCCGATGACGTGATGCTCTGTTCATCCATCTCCAACCAACCAGAATTTCAATCTTTTTTTGAGAATTTTTACGGTATTCAACATTTTCCGTCCCATTGTGGACTACATCTCACCAATTCCAAGTGTTTTGAGTGCATTTTCCCCCGTTCTTGTTCCCATTGCTTCAATGAACAATTGGTCATCAATAATGTCCGCGTTTCCACAGCCGACTCGGTCAAATACCTAGGCGTTAAAATCAGCACCAATTTACAGTGGGCTTCTCATATTCTTGGTTGTATTGAAAAATACGTAGATTGTCTTTGCAGGTTCATAGGCGAAGACGGTTCGGTGACATTCAAGCAATCATCTTCTCTATTGTCCATTATTGCGTTCTTACAAACTTAGTCTACTGCTTTCATAAAGTGTTTCCTGGTCTACTTAAAAGGCTTCATCGCACTACACCGCAGCCTGGTCAGTATCAATCGTGTTTCTTTGATTCCCACAGGCCCTGTTATCTCCAAGGTTTGCGATTTCCACATTATAGCTTATGAAAATTTCGCGAAGAAGATCCTTGCGGAACCCCGCTATCTACTGTAACATGAACTACCTGCATACCATTCACATCTCTCCACACGGCCTGCATTTGGATCTATTCCCTCCCGTATAAATATCTGCAGCAGCTCTACACGGCTTTGTTTAGCACTTGTTCTAGTTGACAAGACGGAAGTCACAGAGTAACTTCGCATGAACATTGGTGGCTGAACCGGTTTTTTCTACAGTTTTGTTTATTTATGCTTATTTCAAATTGACAGTTATCGATTTTTCTCCATCTGGCTGCAGTGTGTCTTTTTTAATTGTTGAATTCCTCGACAAAGTACAATGCAATACAATTTTGTCTACTTGTTCCATGCGTTGATTTCAACTGGTCGGTCCAATCACGTGCTCTTTGCCGTGTTTTGTCAATCGATACATGATTGATGTTTCGTTCAGTCATACGCTTGTAGATTTCATGTGCATGTTATCCGGTCCGGGGGACGGATTGCGTTTCTTTTCTACTAAAATAGTTTTTCTTGAAAACTGTGATATATATATATATATATATATATATATATATATATATCAGTACACGAATTGCTGGCAAACACATCTTTTCGACAATTTTACTCTCAAGCCTTTACAGTCACATTTATGTGGAAACGAATTTATAAGAACAGCTGGAAAAAATATCACTAAGTCGGTATGGGAAAATAAGTTAGAAGGCGACTGTACCACATGCATAAGACCGAATCATCTGACGGTCTGTAACTAGCTTACCTCGCCGCTAGCCCCGTGTGTGAAACAGTTGACTGTTGGCCATGGGAGTTGGAGTGCTTGGGCAAATTTTTGCTGCACTCAAAAGCTCAGGCTTTGAGAGGCGGACGGTGATTGTCTACGCAGCTGCTAGTATCTGGAGTCGAACCACTCTTGACTTGTATTGTGAGATCCGGCAGACATCTTTGAAGGCAGACTAAATGTCCATGGAACACTCAGTTTCTGCATTGGGCTTGACGATGGGATTTGATACCACTCCACGGCTTCCATGTCTGAGTCATCGCGGGTTACATTATTTGATAGTTTACCTTTCTAGTGAACAGATTGGGACGAACCAGTGATTGATAAATAGGACTGAAACTATGGGAACCCGGCAAAGCGTCTAAGAGGTGATTTCAAAGTCCCAGCTGTGGTACCCGTCAAGTGATATTGTTAGGTCCGTAGAATTTCCGGCGGTTTTTTCGTGGATAAACGTCAAAATAGATTTTCGTGGTAGATGCACTGTGTCTTTTATGCTAATACTTGGGATGAAATTAGAATCGAGGCAAACTTATGGATATCTTTTGCTATCAACTTGTATCGATTCGGATAAACAATCCGAAAAGGCCTCCGGAATGCTTTTCTTAGATGCATGTTTTGCCTGTATTGATGATATGGATATAAGTGTCTAGCATCAGGGTTTCGTATGCCTTTTTCATTATCCAATCTACGCTGAATTTGGGCCCATATACCTATTGGAATAATTTAGGTAGATCAATCCACATTATTTCGGCATGAAACAGCTTCCTCTCTTCCTCCAGGGACACAGTCGGTTATGGAAAGAAGGCATATTTTGGTCAAGTAGCCGCAATTTTTATACGTACCCGGAACTAGATAAACATCACAATGCGTAAGACTTAGCTGAAACAAATTATCAGCTACTAAGGTACGGAAAATATTTAGATGATCAGTAGAAACCACCTTGGTGACATTTCTTTATTCCATCCCCATTCGTAAGTGATGCACTTGATTTTTGTCAACAAAAATTAGTTCATAATCAAAGAATACGCCATCGATTCATGAAAAAGCTTGTAACATGAGGAAATTTCTTTTCGATATATATCACTTACGACATTTACGTGGTACTGGGTGAGCGAGAGTATATATACTGCCTTAGATAGCAGTGAGCGAGCAAGTGGGTAACAGACCTAGTAACCTGACTACGTGCCTAAACTAAACGAAACTTGTCCGTTGTGTGAACCACAATATGTGTGACACGTATTACCATTTGGCTTGAAAAGGAGTGTGTTAAGAACGAAGGTGTTAAATAAGAGGCGTGGGGTTGGGAAGAATTTGCACATGAGAACCACAAGAAAATCACTTGTTACGGCCACGGCAACAACAACTGTTACACGAGATTACTTTGCTTACATAATTCCGGCTTCAATAATTGAATAGCCATGGCTTCTAATTTCATCAGTAAACACATGCTTAATCGAGACTGACTTGAAAGCTGTCACTGTATCAGTCTGATGTCCACTATCCACCAGATGTTGTAGAATTGTGCTATTGATAGTCCGGAATGTTCCTTTGCGTAAAAAAGGTTGGGACATTTTCTGATATCCTCCTAAACAGGCATTTCGTCGTATGTGTACATACTGTGCACTACAAAACCACACAGACTGATATGGGATAAAAGACTGAGAGTGAGTAGGTAACCTGTCCTCGGATTGTTGAACAATGAAAAGCCTGGAATTTGTTGAGATTCGAACATGTACAGCGGAAAACGAATTCGCGAGGGCCTCAGATGAGAGTGGCTCCAATATTTATAAGGCTTTGTCACCCTTGAACGGGACAGTCAGCAAGACATCCTTCTTATTGGCCATTTGTGATCTCATTTCATGTCATATCTCCTCCATACGTTGACCAATAAACGGTTCTCGATATCCGTTTCATTAGCGTGTCACGTGTGTTCGTTTGTTGGGACAATCATGTCAGGACTACAGATGGTTCTTGCTCTGCAGATCAAATAGCTCATTAGGTTTCTTTTGTATTGTAGACGGACAAAACTCAAGAAATGTGTATATAACTCTACACATTTGCGTTTTCAACACAAGGTTCTACCTGTATGTCCGTCCTCTGTTCTCCGTGATTCCACATCGAGAAAAGCAAGAAGATTGATTTTTTCTATCTCAACTGAAAACGTGATCATTGCACGGGCATTGCTGAATGACTGCAGTAGTTCGGTAATATTTCTTTCTGAGTTGCAAATTATGATAGTGTCGTAAATGTTTCTGATTAACTTACATAGACTATCGGTGGTGTTGCGCTGGTATCCGTTTTCGAGTTTCACTAAGAATGTATAGCTCAGAAGAGGTCCCAGGAGTGATGCCACTTATACCCGTCCTTCTGCCTGTAATACGTTCTATATGCTTCTAGGAATTATTTCTTTTAGACTGGTTGAGTATTAGCTGAGTTTGATGTTATATCGGTCAAGCATTCATAGACGAAATCTACCGTCTCCATCAACAGGGCTTTTGTGTGTAGGCATTCCACGTCTAGGGCAAGCCTAGTCCGGTCAGACAGATTCTCATGTTTTATCGTCTCCACAAAAACGAATGAATCTGTCATATCCTGCTTTGCTAGTGACTTGCACCCCAGTTCGAGGGTTTCTACAATCCACTGAGCTGAAGCTTGGTAGGCTGATCTGCTCATGTCAATCAACGGTCTAAGGGGTATGTTTCCCTCCAGCATTCTTGGTAATCCCCAGAATCTAGGTGGTTGCGAGCCACACGGTACAAGCTTGTTGTAGAGCGTTTGAGAAGTAGCTTTATCTGCCTGGATCCGTTTCAAGATTTCTGGCAACTTAGTCTCGGATTCTTGTGTTGCATTTCTCTCGCAAGGAAGGCAAGTGACCTTGTCCCCGTTGAATAAAATAGTCATAATTCTGCTTTCAAAGTCACCTCGGTTTAGTACAACCTACCCAGCACATTTTGTACGGTTTTGACAGTAGTAAATCTTGATTATTCAACAGTTCTTAAATAACTTCCCGACGTTGCTCAGTCGATATTCCGTTCAAAAGAGATCTGGTAGAATGACACCTCTGATATCCATAAATAAATGACGTTTTCAGGCCATCAGCTGAGTCAGATGATGTTGGTATCAGTTCGTACAGTTGGTTTAATAAACTGTCGAACTGGGTTCCAATTTCCACCTGATGTTGACTTGGTTGCTTTGCTCAACACCTAGGTCGGACAGATAAAACCTCATATTGTAATTTACTGAACATCACAGAAGAGTGATTGTGGACATACCTTTCCGAACCGTGGTACTCTTATTTCCAGGTTGTTGAAAAACTTCCATTGTTTTTTTTCCCGAGCTTTTCAACAATTTGAAAGCACAAAAATTCTGAAATTCCTCTCGATGACCTTCCGGCGTTCGTTCCGTACCTTTTCACCAACTCTGTTCCTTTTCGTGCACATTGGATTTTGGGTCGCGTCAAGTTCATTTTAGCTCATGACGTCCTGACAGTCGGCCTTTGGGTATCAGAGGACACCTGAGCAGTGCTTTCACGTATGTATTTTGGGTTACGATGGTTGTATATATATATATATATATATATATATATATATCGGAATGAAATTCCTGCTTTTACAAGAGTAAGGTTTTCTTTTTTTAAATTTTTTTTCTTTTTCCCTCTACTGATTCTTGGTCATTTTTCTACTCTGTCAAATAAGTATTCCAGAATTCCTCTACTGTCTAAGGTGAAATACCGCCATATATATAGCCGTTTACTTGTCTCTAGTGTGCTATCCCTAGCAGTTATTGACGAAATTGTGATTTCTTGTTTTCGTCTGACAAACTTAACCGAAAGGTGTTTTCTCAGTTTGTAATTTGTTTCAAATTAAGTGAAAGAAGTAATACCCTGAGATATCTAATGAACTATAAATATTCTTCTGTAGTTGGAACTCTGCAGAACCTTGAACCGGAGTGCTTTGGAGTCATTTTCCTCAGCAAATGAATTTGTGGTGATCAACGTTTCTGGACATTGATTTCTTAGAAGCCTGTAACATTCTCTGAGTATCGGATAGAACTGTCCAACCTCGAAGGTCAAATGTATGTCCACTGAAAAAGGCAAACAACTAGAAAGGGGTTTTTGGCTGGTGCAATCAGATTCCCAAAGACTGATTTGCAGTCCCACTGAAAATGTTTTTTTTTGGTATACCCGCAAGGTACACGGTGGAACGCAGCATTCACTATTGCGTGATCGGCACCCAAGAATGATGACATCAACTGTGTTTACGTGCAAGTGTCTACTTGGGGAAATATGTACGTGAACTGCCAACACAACCGATTCAAAGCAAAAAAACAACACTGTTATGGATTGCAAATGAAAAAACATTCTGGCCTGTTCCGTACTAAGTTGAGGTTTGTATTGTGATTTGGTTTTGCGGAATTGACAAAAGTTTTACTTTTTTGCGCCTTTACTGTGAGCTGTTTCATTTTTCATCCAATGAAATTGGAACTGTTTCCGTTTATTTGATTTCACTACTGATTGCGCCTCTCTGAGCTAATCCCCCATCGAGACTAATATCAAAAGCATTTGTACTTTATTGGGAAGAATTTTTTGCTCCGTAGTTACGAAAAATAACAAAATGGTGCACGAAATTCTACAAAACTCATCCTGTTTCCTTACGTTCACTTTGGAACCAAATTAATTAGGTCGCTCAAATGTGAAATACAGGTGTGCCAACCCCTTAGTATACAAAAATACAAACGAGGCTTAGGCGTAAAACAGATAGATCGATTTATCTCAAGAAATGTGTCTAGAAGGGCGCGAAATGCTATAAAATGAACTCCTAGGCGAATGAGAAAACAGGTGACTATTCAAGAACCACTTTGCTCTTTACAGGTAATGACTAAAACAAAGCGATTGGATTTGCTTTCCCTTACATTCTTCATGGTCTCGAGTGTTAAGCGGTCCCATTAGAATGGCCAGATGGGAGGCCGCCATCGTGTTGTTCGTTTGTTTTAAGTGCCGCTGCCTGTTGATACAATTCACTGAGCCTTGGCTCGCAAATTTTCTCCTCATTTTTTGCTTTTACAGATCACACACAAGCTACCCTCGTCGGAAGAGCCCTGTCCTCGCGTGCTACACTGAAGACGGAGAAGGGTGTCTCTTGAAATTGCCAAAGACTCAGTCCGCATAGACCCACCTCACTAACAGAGCCATAAATCTTCAATTGTCTTCCAGTATGACCTGTAAGCGATCCAGTCCATAGGTTTGGTGTTCACGTACAAAAGTCATAATCTGTTGCAGTACCATAATCCTTAGTCGATTTTCCAGAATCACCAACAGCAAACATTCATTCAATGTCCTGATATATGAGTCAGCCGTCTGCTTCTCATCGAAGACCACTAGGTAAAAGGTCCCATCTGCTAAAACTTAACTTCAGAGCCACCACCGGAGGCTCCGTGTCAGAGACCCGCATTGCTTTTACTGATGTCATACCGGCCGTACATGATTCCATCAAGAGGGTCGGAATTAAACTTTTTATCATCGCTGAATATCACATCTTTCCATTCAGCACTCCAAGTGGTATGATTTCAGAGCCATTTCTCTGGATTTTGAGGTTGAATACCTGTCATCTAAGTCATCGATCTCAGCAGATGGAATGCCGGATGCAGCAAATTTGTACACTCTAAGCGCTGCCACTTTGATTAACTCGTAAGTTTGTATGAAGTACCACTCAAGAGTTTTCTCGTGACCCGCAAGGAGATTTTTCTTCGAGCCACAATATGATCAGTTCGATCCTTCAACAAGTAACGATTACTTAGTCCATCTGAAAACATTCTTGAAAATTCGGTGTATGATTATCAACCGGTCTTTGTGAACCAGCATTTTTTTTATTCCAGTTCAAAGCGCCGTAAACCTAGCCTCACCCTTTGGTTTTGGTGGATGACAGTTCGCTACTTTTTATTATGAATGTATAACATGAGCGAACTTCGTTTACGAATAAAGTGTGACGTGAACACCGAGAAATAACTCTGTCCTGGATATCAGAAATGAGTGATTACCGACGAAGATTGTTCAGCAGGGTTTTTACCTGTCATCCAGACTGGGTTCGATAGCATTTTGCGCTCCCTTAGGCACATTTTCCAAAATAAATCCATTCATCCGTTTCACTCTCAACTTTCATTTGTGAGTTGGTACATCAGTACGTTACCAATAACCAGCCTACGTAGTTATGTTCCAAGGTCGGTGAAGAATTATTAAACTATGATTATCCGGTAAACGACTGGAAGGATAAGGTCAACCTAACTTTCTCTTAAACAACATGCAAATCAAATCGTAATTACTGCTAACTCAACCTGAATTACTTATCATGCTTGTTTGTCTAAGAACAAAATTCACCATCTCGTCTGCAATTATCTGCACAATGTGTGTTATTCTATTCGTACCACCTTAAAATATTACTACCCAGAAGTTCCGTAAATACATCTGCGAGTGTGTGCATCTTGATGTTGATAGAATTCAAAGAATGCCAACGGGTCAACAAGAACGAAATAGTAACCATGTGTTTTTGACCCAATCAGATTCACTCAGACACCTTATCGTGTCTATCGAAAACAGCGTCAGGACAATTGCAGAATGCAGTGAACTTTTGATATTTTTCCCATCTATTGCTTTGATTTTGGCAAATTTGCCATCCGCAAAGCAGAACAAAAACAAAATCAGAACACAAATAGTGATGTAAACTGTTCAGAGACCGATGCACAGAATCACGCGAATGAAGTTTCATTAGTGCCACACTGAATCTAAACAAACGAGTACGCATATTCAGTAAAGCACGAAACTTTGCCTCAGTTTATAAGACAATTTTAGTTGTCATGTTGGTGCAGGTCACATTCTTTAAGTTGTGAATTTCACCTGTATCGTGGTTCAAATACAACCGAGACTGGGTATAACACTTCAAGGATCAGTCCCCCATTCTTATACTATCATAGTATACTTGACCGATAATGATATCAGACTCGACATCCCTGTGGCCCAGCTAAAAGAACTAGTTCTTAGATGTACATGGAATATACAATTTCTGTACAGCGGGAAATACTACAGGCAGAAGGACGGGGTAGCGATGGGATCACCACTTGGACCCCTTCTGGCGGATATGTTCTTAGCAAAACTCGAAAGTGGACCACTGCACAGCACCATTGACAGTCTATATATGTAGACCAGATACATGGACGACACTTTCACAATTTGTGACTCAACAAAAGATATTGCCGAACTACTGCAGACATTCAACAACGCCCAAGCAATGACCACATTTACAGTGGAAGTAGAGACGAACAATTTCCTCGCCTTTCTTGATGTGGGATTGCGTAGAATGGAGGACGGATATATAAAAAGGAGAGTGTATCGGAAATGTACATGGTTGGGGCAATACACACATTTCTTAGGTTTTGTCCCCCTACGATACAAAAGAAACCCTGTAAGCTGCCTGACCTACGGAGCAAGAAACATCTGTAGTCCTGACACGATTGCCCAAGAACTCGAACACATACGTGACACATTATTAAAAACGGCTATCCAGAACCGTTTATTCGTCAACATATGAGAGAGAGGAGATACAAAATTAAAGTTCAAACGGCCAAGAAAAAGGACATTTTTCTAACTGTCCCGTTCAAGGGTGAATAAAACCTTAGAAATACTAGAGCTACGCATATCTAAGACCCTCGGGAAGTCCTTCCCTGCTGCACATGTCCGAATCTTAACAAATATGAAGCCTTTCATTGTTCAGCAATCCAAGGACAGGTTGCCTCATCAGTCTCGAACCTTTGTTCTATATCAGTTTACATGTTCTTGTAGTGCACCGCATATTGGACATACGACGAGACGCCTGTCGAAGAGGATATCAGATCACGTCCCGGCTTCTTTACGCAAAGGAACAGTTCGGACTATCAATAGCGCAATCCTACAACATCTGGTGGATAGCGGACATCAAATCGACACAGTGACGGCTTTCAGACCAGTCCTGACAACTCCCAGAGTTCACACGAAAGGATTACGCAGACGGTTGCTGATGACGTCAGAAGCCATAGCAATTCCACTATTGCAGCCGGAATTATGTAAGCAACGTAACCTCGTGCAACAGTTGCTGTTGCCGTGGTCGTAACACGTGATTTTCTTATGGTTCTCATGTCCAACTTCTCCCCAGCCCCACACCTCTTTTTCACACCTTTGTTTTTCACAACTGTCTTTTCACGCCATTTGGTTACATATTTCACACTTATTGTCGTTCACACAACAAACAAGATTCATCAAGTTGAAGCATGTTGTCCAGTTACCGGATTTGTTGCACATTTACTCACTCTTTGCTATCTATAGCTGCACGTATACTCTTTTTTACCCAGTCCTATATATGTCAATGCCTGAAGTGATATATCGAAAAAAATATTTCTTCCTGGTACAAGTTTTTCGTGTCCTAGTATAGCTCAGCTACCTCCAAACGTGAGCTGTACGCGAATATGCTTTCGGTGGTTACTTTCTTCAGCAACTACGATTAAATTTACTTGCAAACAAATTAAAGGGTACGTAGGTCCACATTTAGTCAGTTAGCCAATAAATGTGATAGTTCGTCAGTCGATCAATAAGCCGGCCAACCAGTCAATGAACGGGCGGATAGGGAAAAGTGCAGCAACACAGTAATTGACGTTGGCGGTTTTTTGGTCACGGAAGTTTTATTGTTTGAACCGATTTCCGTTGTGAACAAGGTTCGGACTGCACAGCTTGACTTTTGGATGTGAAAAATACGAGTGGATTTTCTATCATCGAAGATTCAAATTTATTCCACCAGTAATCCATTCAGTGTTCACAGGGTTGTATTCAGATAATGATTATTTCGACCGTCCCGAATACCTTTCTACTTCCCTGTCTCTCCCTATCTATCGATTGACTGGTCGGCTATTTGATCGACTAACCAACTGACTGACTAACTGGCAACACATGTTCTTTTGTTTCCTTCAACTTTCCCACATACAAATGAGGGTTACGATGAAGTCATCGAAAACGTGTTCAAATACACCTTGCTTTCTAATGTCTCTAAAGGTTTCTTCCGAATACTCGACAATTAAGACACTCTATCCTATTCTGCTAGTCTGTGATTAGTTGCGCTGATAAAATCCAACTGTATACAAAACTGTTGCTCTCCGTTTACATAACAACCGTTTTCAAGGTTTGAGAATTAGAAATATAAACCATACATCACTATCATACGGGTTGATTCACAGGCAGCCTGAAAAACACAACCGTGTGTTTCGTAGATTTCATGTTCAAGCGGCATTGCATCAAAAATTGCACTTTCCATTTTTGGGAACTGAAAACTTGTCTTGACAACAACAGATCACACGTTAAATTGTGCATGTCCTCATTTGCTTCAGGATACCTTGGAGTTCAGTATACAATTGGTTGATACAATGCCTCTTCAACATCTTTTATTCAGTTTTATTTATCTCTTAAGATACCCAACAAGGACAGGCGTCAGTTAGGAAGGCTAGTGTTGCAATTTACGTTTCACCTCTGTAAATCTCTTACGGTCATTTTAAGACATTCAGTAGTGCAGTCTACGCAATTGCATGGCTATACTGCATCAAACAGTCAGATGATCGTTTGTCTATACTTCACTGAAGCAGTGAGAAAATACTGCCATAGAGGAGTCGGTATTTTTAGTAGAACATCTCAACTCTGTTGTTGTCGTTTGGAAAGGAACTATAGAATGAGGTTTCCGTTTCTTCTGTGCATTTGGACCCAACCTTTTCGAACTTCGGGCATCTCAGTCACAAATCAGTGGAGTCTCACAAACTGAGTCTCTGTGCTGTTTTGTACGTGCATATGATAAAGACGTCACAAATGTTGAACCAATAAACACACTTAGTCATTCGTGATCAGATAGTCAGTTGCTCATCTCTGAGGAATGAACCTTTGCACGCAATTTACAATTTCTTCCCGTGAGGTATCGAACACACCAATCAAAGCTTGATGCTCCCAGTAAATAGCGTGACTTCTAGTAAATGTCCCACGTTGTCCTTTTTGTAACTAAATAACTTTTTTAATATTTCACCATTTTTTTCAAACTGCTTCCTGCTCATGGTTGTTACCATTAACGTTTATTTCCTTCCCACAAGAGTAATTTTGTTATAGTTATTTTATGATTAAAAACATTCCCGTCCATTTGCCGCTTCGCGTTTCATTGAAATGAACTTTCAGGTATTATCAAACTACCCCAAACAGTGTAGTTTTTCTAATTTACCTATTTCCAACAAATAAAAGTTGCAGCATGCCGAAATTCTCCAACATTATCTGGCTAGATTATGATACATTAGGCCTTAGATACTTAGAATAAATTATCGACCTTGCTCCTAAATGGTCTGTTATTAGAATATTTGAAATACTCGGCAGTAAAAATTCGCGGTAGTTCCACTTCTACAACATTCAAGTCAGTTGGATTGTTGTGTCCGCTGCTTTACAATAAACGGCCTTATTTGCGACATGACCCTGAGCATTAGTCTACGGGGGAACAGTTTTCTTGGACAACTTTCTGACTCTAAAGAAAGGGAACTTTCATTTTTACCAGTCCGCTGAATTCCACGTCATTCAGGGTAGCTTTGAAACCTTTCCATCGACAAGGTTGTTTGAGATCTACTGAAGCCCATATCAATCGGTGTGGTGAGTTTTGTGACCTCAAACTCCGCAAATCAGTATTTTACCGAAATCTCTTTCTTCGGACTAGCTTATTTGTTAGGCCCCAAGTGTCACCACAGATCGTGTGAAGCAAATAGATAGCTAACCATTCGGTACACTCAACATTTTAATAATTTCAGTTTCCTGAACTTCGGGCTAATTGGTCTTGGTGTCCAAGGTCACATAATTACGGCTGCCTATTGGCCTCAGTAGAACCAGTGTTACTGATTTCAGAAATTATATACTTCAGACTTCTCTTATGATTTACCGTAAATAGTTCGGAAAAGTGGAATTACCTACGGAGAAGAATGTTCGTCATCCGAATTTTGCCAACACCTAAATCCAGGCTCTTGTCTAAGGTCATTTGTAAGCAACAAAGTTACTCAGTAGCTTAGTGTTCTCGAAAATTGCTCAAACTAATCACAGAAAACGTGACTGATTCTATTCGTGTCCTGTATAAGGTCCGGCAAAATGTCTCAACGTAGCCACAGCGGAGGTTATCGGAACTGGCCGTCACAACCCTCCCCCAACTACGTGCTGTGGAACAATTTGTGTAAACCCGTCAATTCCCCTTGGATAATCTCCACCATGCAACAGGCCCCACACCAGCCGAAAAGTGACAAAATGTCTGAACCTTCGGGGCCTGTAATTAAACCTGGATCACTATGTTGTAATCAATAATCCCCATCACTTCCGCCTATTTGTCTAGCTGGTCTATTCCCCGACTAGTCGCCATCTAATGGCACGACTGTGAATCACTGAAAACGAGTTTGTTCTCCATTCTGGGTTTGCTAAATTTGGTCATTTGTTTGGATATCGACTTTGTGGAGTAAATTCGTGACGACATAAATATAAATC
Organism: Fasciola hepatica; assembly: GCA_948099385.1. Taxonomy (NCBI): domain Eukaryota; kingdom Metazoa; phylum Platyhelminthes; class Trematoda; order Plagiorchiida; family Fasciolidae; genus Fasciola; species Fasciola hepatica. The sequence continues at coordinate 1,149,358 of CANUEZ040000060.1, read as the reverse complement.
CAAGGAACTCTCTTTATTTGGCCTTCATTCATACAAGCATCTCATAAATAACTAATCCCTTGGTACAACTACGGACCGTTGTTTTGAATAAAACTCACCACTATGATATTTCTCGTCGAAACTAATCAAAAAGGAGAACGCGATGGTTTGTTGTTATCAATAAGTGAATTAAAAGTAAAGTCTCCTTTCTCCCTAGTTTATTGTGATTATTTATTCTGGCGAGTTTTACAAAGGAATTTGTAATCAGGATGTCTTCACGCATGACGCTTCTAACTTAGTAGCTATTGTGCTATGATCTGCCCTCGTTAGACGCAATCGGTCTGCTAAAACCCTCAGTTTATCAATCGCCTCCAGATGATTTGGACGAATTTTTGCTTTTTAGAGCAAACTTATTATTCTTCTCGGACCCGTAGCATCGGACTCCGCCCATTTGGTTCAAAATATTATCAAAAATCATTAAAATGCCCCCCTTCAATGCAGCAATGATTTCGGAATACAGTTCGCAACTCTTATCATACCTTGATTGACGACCACCGATATATCCTAATTAAGTTATGATGAGAAACTGTCGCCATGAAGCAATCCTTGCATCAATTTAGCCACATTTCAGAATAAACACAGAGCAGAAGAAAGGTCAGATTAAAACCATTTTGTTGTAAACTGCGGAGGAGTACTCCTGCGGAATCCCGTAGCTGTTCTTCCTTTCAGTATTACTTCTTTAAGAGTACTGCGTATATAGCCTCAAAGACTGGCAGCTTTTATTGCCACCAGCAGTATTAGGTGAGTGGACAGATAAGTACCACGCATGCTTAGCTGATGAGTGGCTATAACAGCAAAACCGGTCGTGTGATTTAGAGGAACGGTTTTCAGGCAACTACATACTCCTTACATTCAGTGACTGTGGAGATGGCGGTGAAAGAACTTATAATTTTACTTTGGTAATATTTCTTCAGATTATTCATGAAGTTGTTTATGTTCATGTTCGATTGGTGCTGAATATTCTAGCCTGCCAAGTTTGAGAGTAACTCTGATATTCCGGCAATTATTTTGGAATTACAGTAACACTGAATGTCCACTGCTACAAACTAAACGCTTAATTACTCTTGTGAATTTGTTTTGATTGGCTAATCGAAGACGCTTTCGCACCAATCAAAATTCAGAAAGATAGAATCTGTTGTGCTTTTCATGATAAGGACACAACCGTATGCAAAACCCTAGTGGAATACTGCCCAAAGCTTGCCATTGTGATACGGACTATTACTGTAAACGAATGAGTCATTGAAGCAATTTGGTACTTCGATTCTGTGGTAAAAATGACGTGTGCCAATCGACTGCGTAACCTGACGAAGGAAGCTATCATGGTTAATGAATTTCGGGCTTATTTCACTCCGTTGTTTGCACTTTTTGGCATCGTTGGAAATATGCTTGTGATTATCACGTTTGTGCACATGCAACGCAAACAGAAGTCCAGATTCAATCTCTATCTGATCTTCATCAGTGTAGCGCAAACCACGGATCTCATTGTTAACGCTATTTTGGATGACTTTTTAGGTCGTGGCTTGACATGGGCTAGCGATTGTACCATATACATCAAGCTGGACACCTATTCAGTGTGGAGCTGCAAATTGTTTAGCTATGCACCAAAAGCGACAAGCTTCATTGCAAACCAGTTACTAGTGATGTCCACGGTTGATCGGCTATTGACCACTTATCAGCCTATTCGATTTCGTGGAAATTCAAATATTCGAAATTCAACTGTGCTGATTTCGCTTATCTATATTTTTGGTATGACTCTGTTCATACCCCAATTATTGTTTAATAATATCGTGTACGAGGAAACGGCTAGTCTGATTGGAAAGACTACATGTCAGTTCCCAAATTCGCTGAAATGGGGTGTTCAATTTGTGCTCTATGCTAGTACCATCGGAACTTACATCGTGCCAACCGTGTGTATCACAGTGGTCAACACACTGATTTTGGCTAAACTACAATCGCTCACCAACTCTCGGTATCGAATGTGCGTGACCGCACGGCAATCCCCGAACGAGATGCGTCGAATTATCGGTCATCTTTTCCTCACATGTGTGTTCCTGTTCTTCACATTCCCGCTGACTGTGGTGATAATTCTTCGACAGCAGGCAGATTTCGGAAACTATCGAAGCTTGTACCCGAAATATGCCCGACAGCTGGTCGATCTGTCACGGTTGTTCAGTTCATTTGATGCCATAGTTTATTCATCACAGTTTCCCGTTCTGTTTGCTTTTCTACCCAACTTTCGTCGAACGTTGTGCCGTCGTGTATGTTGCTTCCGGTTCTTGTGCGGTAGAAAGTTTGAATCACCGCAACCGGACTTAACGCTGCGTACACGACGAGAGAGCGAACGTCCCGGGCCACCAATTATGACCAATTTTATGAAAATGATGGCAACTGGAACCAGTGTCCGAACGACAGCTATCATGTGACTTTCCATAACAGCGTATAATTATCTTATACATAATGTAATGAAGACACACTACGGGACCTATATGCAGATTATCAAAGAAACAATCACGTGCTGAGGCAATGCATGAAATATTCACTGAATGAGAATGTTGAATCTCAGCAAAAACATTTGTGATGAGAATCGGCATTGTTACCTGTAAACAAGTTTATTTTATTTCTTAACAGACACAAGTCCCACTTGTTCATTCCAATTCTCCAGTGAATCTCTTCATGATACCATGACTGAAGCCTGAAAAGTAAGCCACATTCCTCGTTTGCTCTTGTTCTATTCCCCTTTTCGTGTACTCAATTTGTTGTTTCAGAACACAGCACTGTAATCAGAAATCGGTTTCGTTTTTCCCCTGTAGGACACCGGGACAGTTCCCAATGACTGTGAATAATACTGTTGTTTGTAGCTCGGGTTGATGGTTTGTATTCGTCGATGATTGCTAAGCTTGGCGTTTAGGTTACTAACTTTTCATCACCAACGGAGGTGACATCATTACCTGAGCACAGATGATATCGCCTTAGCTGTTGACGAAATGTTTGCAACCCACTCGGCAAGCTCAGTGATCACCAGGGTATATATACTTGGACACAGGGATTTATTTCGCTTAAGAGTGTACCAAGCGGAAGCTAATTTAAGTAAACTGCGAGCTGACTGGATCTTCTAGTAGTTCTCTAAAGAAGCAATTTTAGTAGTACCTTGGCTATAAAACTGGTGAGCTGTTAATTGCCAGGACAACACTGAACTTCTAGGAGCGCTTGTTTACAATGAAACCAACTAGGTTGATCTCATTCCGTATTTTAGATTGGTTATTCTTCAAAATTTTCACGTCTTTTTTTACCATATTTTGAAGCAAAAAGACGCGACTTCCAAATTTTCTGGTTGTTCTAATAATTCGTTTGAGCATGAGAAACCAAGTACAAGAACATCGTTGGTGAAATTTGATGTATTGTATGCCCTAAGAATCACACTTTGGCTTTTATATAAGCCCGTTTCTTATTTAATTTCACTCAAGGAAACTGATAATCTTGTAGTATTTCATTGTTTAGAACGCCAGTAACAAAGCCTGAGTTCTTTCGGCCGGGGTTCATATTAACAACGTGAAGAACAACATCATTTTGTTAGATCACTAACAGTATTTCCCAGCGGCCTCTCTCTGTGTGTCGTATTAAGTGTGGAAAGTGTGAACCTATGATAATTGTGGTACTCAACTGTTGCCCACTCTTCTTCAAGTAAGAGGCCATTGCCATTAAGAATAAAGAGGATATGCTAAATTGAACACCGTCGGCTGACTGCAAGGTTCCACTTTTTGTCCTATGTCTTTGATATGAACTACCCTGTGAATTGATTATGCGTTAGGTTGCATGTCCGTTTTGTTAGGTGCATTGTTCGGGCCAAAAATCACCGAAGTTTTTGTCTTTTATCTCACTGTCCTCCGAAAGAACGGACGCGTGACATGCTCAGTTGTTTTGCTTTCCTAATTTGTCAGATAGATTGTTTTCATAGATCATGTACTGATGTTTCTGGTCGGCCGAACACAATGACATACACTATTACAGTATATTTTTCCAGAGAAATTGCACTGGTACCTAGGGGCTTGTACGTGCATACGTTCACCTATCTAATCAGCCGTTGATTTGCATATAATGAGGAATAAGTGTCAATGGATATGTGCACAAATGTGACATAGTTGTGGCTCTTATATTCCCCTCCACTGACGCGCTGCATTCTATCAGAACAAGTTAAAACGGGGATCTAGTGAGAGCAACTGCATCTAGTTAAAGACCGGGTAGGAGCTTCGGGGAATCATGGCGTACTAATTGCCAGACAAAAGTCAGCTTACTGGAACATAGTGATGCATTGAGATCAATAATACTAAAGCTGTAAAATATTTATAATAAATATCAGAAACAAGAAGAAAACTGGAAAAAACGGTTTCCTTTTAGGACATCTGTTTAAAGTTAACATAAACCAGTACGTGATGCTTCCACTAAACTTCCCGAAATGTCTGCCTTGTTTTGATCGTCCGATTAAATTACTGCTCGATTAGAAAGATCAGATCTGCGAATGTTTCTTCTCAGTAAACCGTCAATATTTCTGACGAGGTCAATAATTATAAAGCTGCACTTGTAGGTGAACTTCCGTGTCTACTACTCCCGGTTTTGGCCACCGAGGGAGTCAGTTTGTTGCGTCGGAGCCGCTGGTAATTCTGTAAAATTAATGAAGCTCACGCGCTATGCTTTACGATATTTCTATCTACATCTACTCGCGATTGAGATTTTCACTGTAAAGCTTCTTGGACCACAGAAATGTTTTAGTGATTATGTTACACCATAATAAATGGTATCGTGAGTCCTTCAAAATGACTATGCTTCGAAGTATTCGGAAACCTTTTGTACTATCATTCTATCACACATGGAACATTTACGCATTCCATCAGTATATGCCTCAGTGACGTCTATAAAATGCCTCCACCATGTGCTAGTGCTTTGATCTCCGTGCATTTAAATGCCAGCCGCCTTTTAGAAAGCATCATATAGCCTTGTGTATTACGAATCAGTTCGAATAACCAATACGCGTATAACATCACACGTAACCGGAAGCAGACTGGCAAGTGACCGGTTAGTCCCTTGCAGTCTAGGTGCAAAACTCTTACCACATGTGAATGTTTCATTGACTGTGTGGTTGTCTATTGATCTGATTTCTAGAAACTTAACAAAATAGCTCGTACGTTTTGATGTAATTTAAACAATAATTATAAAATTACGTCGATGATGACCGTTGTGCTGGTACCTTTATCATCATAGAGTCGTTTATCCCAAAGCCATGAGCTGCTTTGGAAACGAAATGACCTTTGAATCTGAAATGCTATAGTGCACAGACATTAGCTTGAAGGTCATCCCTTTTGTGACTGATGTCAGTATTCTCTCGTTATCGGCAACTAATCTGTGTAAGAAGCACCGAGGTGCAACATTATCCCTGAAATACTATCCTGCACTCAATTTTCGAGTCAGATGGAAGATGAAAATATAAGTTCGTATTTACCAACCAGGAATAGAGTTGTGCCATTTATTTATGACTAGCAATCAGTTATCTTTGTAGAATAAAGTTACCAGGAGAATTAAGAATGTTACGACACCTGTTTATCATCAGTCAACTGGAAAAGGAAATTTTCAAAGTCCTTAACCCAAATTTTCTTTTTCTGGTGTATTACATGATGTGACTATGTAGGAACAATAAATCTAAAGCCCACGACTCTTACTAACTGTCTGTTCCATTCGGTGATCGTTCCATCCCATGATTTTTTTGTTCATAGAATGTATCGATGGCATGAGGAGCCATTACTTATTTTGTTCGATCAAGTTCTTGCATTGAACTTTGTTGAAGCTCCCCAGGGTTTCATCAGGTTCAGGTATATTGGACCGAAACGAACGGTTCACTAATGATGCCTTCAGGGTTGACGCCGGCGGGGAAATTCCAAAAGCTTTTAGATTAGCGGGGGTCAGACAAAACATCAGTGCAAACTCACTAGCAAAAGGTGTGCTGATTCTATTACAGTTTTCTCATAAGATGTGCACAAAAAATCCGGTCGATTTTGTTTGGTTTTTTGCTTTAAATTTGTACATTATTCAGGAAAAAGAAGAGTGGACCACTGCTGAACAGTCTAGTTATTGTTTAGTATTTTTGAATAGATATTATTACTTCCCAGCATACTCACACCGCACTTATTGTTTTCTCTTAAGGTTATGCAATAAAATGTCTGACTTCAATACGAAGGTAATTGTTGTTTAACTCGTTTAGAAACGAAATACCACCGGGCTTTCCCAGTCACACCTAGTCTAATCCCTTTATTCTAGTACACAGCGAACACAACGCTTTGCCGCTGGACTAGCCTCTTATCTCACGATTCGTTCCCACGACAGCTTTCCTTGCTACGCATGGATTCATGCACGCCTACACCCAAAGTCTAAGGATGTTATCTTCTCAGATCTTTTTAAAAACGTGTCTGTTTTTCTAATCTGCACACTTGAAATATCGTGTAATTGTCGACAAGGCACATACTTACATTTTAGTGAGATTTACGGCGTCACTGAAGAAAATTCTAGAACTTCATCTCTTGACTTCAAACGGTTATTCTGTTTTGTGTTTCAAATCACACATGTAATACTTAATTTTAAGGCGTAGAATTAAATTCACCACTCTAAAATTGACAACAGTTTCAAAGGAAACTGACCACTTACTGGCTTTTAAAAAATTCTGGCTCACTTAACAAATGAATTCGCTCATCTCTGGTTAGAGATTTCAGTAGATATAGGGAAAACATTTCTCACTCAAAAGCGAATTTTTTTTAACTGATAGTCATTGTTCACCCATAAAAGTTACTCTCCCAACTGTTCATCTTCTCGCCTTTATCCATCGTGCACTAGAGGCTTTCATTGCTGCTAGGCAGAAGAGAAAAGACCTTGGAGAAGCAATGATTTGCTTACACGAATAATCTGGATTCTTTGCTATCAATAGGCCAAGAAAGCACTCTGTATGAAAGAACTATCAGTTCACTTTTAAAAATGACGGGAATATCTGCTCCATACTGATCTAAATAGTATCTACTGAAGGAGTGGACAAAGATTCTCGGAAGCTCACATCAGATATGCTTATCCGGCTCTCCCCTGTCCATTTAACTAGTCTGATACTTGTACACTTCGTGGGTGTCTCTTTGCAACAATCTAGTTCGTATTTCAAGCTTGTGATTTGAAGCTCCTATTTGAAGAGTCCATTAAGAAACCACAACGGTGATTCACTGGCAGTTCTGAGTCGGTCATACGCAGCTGACGTGAAGAAAGACGATTGTGTGGTTGCGAGTCGGCACTTCTAATTTGCTAAGTACCTACAGTTTGATGGACAAAAGTCTCCGAAGCTCCAAATAGGTGCTTCCATTCAAACTCTTGATAAACAAATTAGATTGCTAGAAAAAATTACTCTATTGCATTTTAACAACCGACCTGGTTCTTTTTATGTGTGGCTTCAAATCTCTGTAATAACAGACACTACTAGGAAAGCTATTTTCCCGCTAAAATGTAACCAACCTACTCTTTAGAAGACAAAGTGGCAAAAGTTCTTGTCATAATTGCTTCTTCCCGCAGCCAAATACAGGTGACACCTTCAAAAGTAATCTTAGACGGGAGGAGAGAGAATCAAAATAGAGAGGAAGATAGGAAAAAGCACTGCTTGGTTTCTGTTGATTGGCACGTGATTAAAACTGTCAAACTATCCGACGCAGAATTAGTCAGCGTTTTTCCAACTGTGCTGTTATCATTTCGAACACCTACTGCTAAGAGGATTCTGTCTCTAGAAGACTGATTCTAGAGTGAAGCTTAAATCATGAGTACCCTTTCGATAGTCAGGTCAAACGCACAAGATGTTGGTTGTGTTTTAAAGTGAGGAACAAGCTGGTACATAACAGATTTTAAACGAACATGGCAAAAAAGGATGTGAAAGGTGACACACAATTACTGTCTCTTTGTCATGGTCTGTAAAATCCTTAGGAAAAGTTTAGGATGCGTAAGACTCGTACTTATGGTCAACTAAATATTTGCACTGGGGTCGAGCCGATAGTGGTAAGTTGTTATGTATGAGCCAAGGATTCCTCACTGGTTCTAAACCATAGTATTATTGTTACCCTTGACATTATAAATGCTATTCCGTGGTATTGAGAGAGCTAGATTTATGGGGCGAAAATCTTCTATTTAGATACTGTTTGAATTAACTAACCTTTTGAGGATTACTGGCGAGTTTTCAGTTTGCAACTTGAGTTTGTAATGCGAGGTTCTAGAAAAACTAACCACAAGCACTGGGTTTGTCAATATGTTTGAGTTGTATAGGAACTCGCGACTAACGGCTGTTTCCAGTTTTTTTTACCTACAAATGACACCCCGTGGGTGATAAACCGGAGGATTCAAGTTCAGTTGTCAGAAATTATAAAACGGCACAGAGTACGAATACAAAAGAGTTGTGAGAAGACCTTAGACCGGAGTCTACAAGGAGTCTTTTATCCATGGTAAAATCAAATAAAAATAGGTTGCGCACTTCTTCTTGAAGATCATTTCTTCTAGCTCATGTTTCGAATTCCTTAGTCAATGCATGAAATGTCCAACCACATCGACGTACGCAGGCATTTTGGAATACGTGTATTGGTTACCAATAATAAAGGGTTTGTCGCAATTCAGACAACCAGCAATCATACCCAATAATCCTCCGATCCCGGTAGACACACGTCAAATACTCCCTCGTGTGAAATTTAAAAGCTCACAGAAGGCAGTTTTACTATGCGTTATTCACATAAGTTACGGTGATTTCAATCAAAAAGAATACCTGATGCTGGTTATTAAGACCATTTTTTTGTACATTTTATCATGACCTAACATCAGGTTGATAAATACTGTCTGGCATCTCTATAAAGACAGAAGAATTTTACATGTACCCTTGTAATCACAGAACAGTCTTATTTCCCAAAATGACCCGCAGATAATTTCTCACAGCAACGCCCGTAACTTCCTCGTTTTGATCATAAGCGTAGCCATTAGTAACGGGAATACCGCATAAACGCGGATGTCCATCTATTGATTTTTGCAATAATGGTAGATGTAGAACAAGTTACATCACGTACCCCATGAAAGATACCACTTTTATTTGCACGACAGCGAAGATTCAGTTTTATTTGCATCTGAGTTTTAACTAAAATCTTGTCTGTTTGCCTTGCATAAACTGGAGACTTGATTTGGTGGCCAACGGTTTACTTCATGAAACCGGCTTCATCTACACTATCTCACGCGTTCGCAGTCATACATTTAAAATGATTAGCTGTTCGCAGACCACATTCCGTCATTGTTCATGGCAAACACTGCTTTGCATTCATCATTTGGCAGCACTTTTATTCATTTTTCATCTTCTTAGCAGAATTTCGTAGAACAGATATTCGAACAAAATAACTGGATTAAGTATTTCGGTGGTTGCGGATCACATGCAAATGAGTTATTGCAGCGACCTGGAATGATCCCAGTGTGCAACCGTAGAGTATAACAATTTGGTAAATACAAATAGAGAACGAGGAATTTCCATGGTGCTGAATATGTTCAGCCCTATCTGAATGATAAAAAATAGCAATTTATTAAGACCTAAATGGTCATCATGTTAAAGCTATTTGGGTATTTATTTCTCGGTTTTTGTTTGACGCATAGCAATTTTCTCATTTGTAACCTATCTAGAGGCAATCATGTGACCGTTACTCGTGCATTCCTGTCCACTTAACTCCTTTTCAAGCAGCGACTTTTATTTTGCGTATCTGCTGTGCTAGATTCCTTTTGCAAAGTGGCACCTAAAAGAGTAGAACGGAAGAAGATCCAGCGGTTAGCTCTTCGAGAAAACCCTATATTCGGTGATAAATCCTATCCGGTAATCACCTCCCACTCGAATTCGAATGCGAAAATCATTTGGTCACGTTGCCTTTGGGTTGTACACATATATGTCAGCAGTTTCATGTGTTATTTTTTCAGGGTGGCAGTCTGTTGCCATAGTTATTCTTGAAGTAGTATTGACTTTCTCCAAAGCTAGTGAACATAACTGACTTCTGAGAACAGACGATTGAAGATTTTTTCCCCTTGAAATGTACAGACATGTAGAAACGATGTGTACAGCTAACACTCAGCAAAGGTTTTTCTCATTAAAAATTGGATAAAAAACATTTGTCACGCCCCTTCAACCTAGGGTTCTGGTATTCAATTGTGAAAATTGAACCTTTTGAAAGCTCTTTTTTCCTAAATTTGAGAAATATATCACTCAAACAATACCTGTAATCATTTGGCCACAGACTCGACTTACTGTATTTGGCTTACTGCAAACTTCTGTTATTTGCCTCGAGATAAAGAGTATTCAATGCAAAATAGGCTTTAGTTTCAATACCACTTACCTCTGTCGCAACTTGATTGACGCGGCACCAACACAGATTCGTGAGACTTAACAGCTAGAGATTTCGAGTCTTGCTTCCTTTATTCACAGCGCACTTGTGATGCTTTGTCAATGGTACACCTTGGTTGTCCCGGCTGTTGCGAACTCTGTGAATTCGCCATCAATCAAACCGAAAGTTCATCTTATCATCCGACACCACTTTCTAACTTGAACAGTTCGCATTTTCGATGTGCACATCCGAGCTGTGTGACCCAGCGTACAATCCAATACAGGTACGAGTTAGCTTACGGAAATTCGTACAGTGCTTGTTGTAACTGGACAGATGAAATGTAAAACATGTGTAGAGAATAACTAGACAATAGTTTACAAGAAAATCCTTCGAACAGAAAAACAGTTTTGCTCATCTGCGGTGAAAACCATTGTGGGTAAGAAGATCGATTCAGATGGCGTGATTGAACTTGGTAAAACTATCACAGGTTGCCCTCAAAAAGCAGTGTGTTTCTCATGAATTGGATAAGCTAGGCCATTCTGATAGCAAAGTGATTTTGTTTTGGCTGTGTCAGAATTATATTTTTGTTGACGACTGATTCTCTGATTTCACTCGATAAATCACCACCTCACTAAACAACAGGCACTTTTATAAACAGTGATCCCGAGATGATTTAAGTGAATGCAACAAACATTGATCCGTATAAAAGATACCAAAATCCAGTGTGGTTTTGTACCGCCTAAATTTTCGTTTAATAAGATAGTCCGGCTAAAGTTTTCATGTTGAAAGTTTTAAAGGTAAAGAAATAGCCCTTTACCGACTTGTCAGAACGTACAACGTGTGACGATCTAACTAGCCGTTTGGTTCACTGGCTTAACAATGACTTGGTCACATTAGTTTCAAATTCTACTTTGTATTCTTTGGCACCTGATTAGACTTTCGGTTGGACGGATGTCCGTTTGATCCGATGAACGGAATACACAGAGGAAAAATGGGGAAAAAATCTATCACAAAGAATCCAGCAATTCTTATAGGGTTCGTGGCTAATGCCAGTGAAGTCTGAATGTTCGGCTAAGAAATGTACAAGTGACCTTTCATCGAACTGAGGAAATAAATTAAAAATCGTTACACGTCAAATATTGGCAATAAATTCAGCTAAGATTCATGCCCTTTGTTTTAAAGGTTCGCATCAGATACGGAACTGTAGTTTTCGTTGACACTAGCTCAGGAGAGCGCGGACCGATTAGTAGAATGAAACATTTCGATCATGTGATGAATTTGAATAAGGATTTCGGAAAACGAACTCTGCCATAGGAATTTCTCCCGTATATACTCGTCGGTCACATGCATATAAAATCCATCAAGAAAAATCAAAGTATGAAACGAAATGATGAATTGGAGCAGTTATGTGGGGTTTGAAGTCGAGTGTATATGTGTGTCTGTGTCTGTGTGACCGGACGTGCTTAGTTAAAGCCATAGTAAGTTAGAGGTGAAGGTCATACTCTTTTGGACACAGAGCGGGTTTGAGGTGCGCAATGTATGATGATTTTACTATCCTCAGTCGGTGTTCGTGGCAGTGACGTAACAAGACCGAGAACCCGTTTGCCAGATCCACCGTATGACCACTCTTGATCACTTGGAGAGCGATGACCGAGGTCGATTGTTGTAAGCTAGGCTGAGTCATTGCGTCATTTGAGTACTTTGGAATGTGTTCGGTCATTCTAGTTCACAGTGGTAGAGTGGTCCCACAAAGGTATGCTTCATTGCAGCTGCAAGAGAAGGTGTAGAGGCAGACGGAGGTAGATTCGACTGAAGGACGATCTTTGAATGGGGGCGTGGGGAGGCGCCTTGTGAATAAGAGAAAGCGTAGTGCAGCTGCATTTAGATTACTGCACTTTTGAAGTGTTGTTTAATACGCAGTGTTACTGGCTCTCATGCATACGGGAGAGATAAGTAGATGTCATTTTTAGGCACCCAGGGGACGGGTAAATGGGTTTGGTTTCTTGTTTGACTATTAAAACAAATGAATGAGTCAGGATACCTGTCATCTCGTATCGTGTCGTATTTGATTGCCTCCTGGTTTAGTAGAGAGTCTTAAATTTGTCTTGCCCTGAAGAATACCGCTCGGACTAGAGCTGCCCTAGGTCTTATTGGTAGGAAGGTACTGCCCAGACCAAGTCTGCTTACGGAAAATGGATACCTGAATGGATCCGTCTCCTTTTCGAGTTACTAAAACATTAGGAAACGGTGGCGACCTTTGTTGTTCTAATTCGCACGGGTATCAATGGGATCATCCCTTGGCCCCCTTCTAGACGATATATTCTTAGCACCGCTGGAAGTCCTTTTGTGTAAACTAGATACATGTACGACACTGTCATAATTTGCAACTCAGAAAGAAATATTACCGAACTACTGCAGTCATTCAGCAATGCCCGTGCAATGATCACGTTTTCAGTTGAGATAGAAAAAGACAATCTTCTTGTTTTTCTCGATGTGGAATTACGGAGAACAGAGGACGGATATACAAGTAGGAGGTTGTGTTGGTAATGCAAATGAGTAGGGCAAAATACACATTTCTTCAGTTTTGCCCGTCTACGATACAAAAGAGGCCTAATGAGCTATTTGATCTGCAGAGCAAGAACCATCTGTAGTCCTGACATGATTGTCCCAACAAATGAACACACGTGACACGCTAATGAAACGGATATCGAGAACCGTTTATTGATCAACGTATGGAGATGATATGACATGAAATGAGATCACAAGTGGCCAATAAGAAGGATGTCTTCCTGAGTGTCCCGTTCAAGGGTGACAAAACCTTATAAATATTGGAGCCACTCTCATCTGAGGCCCTCGCGAATTCGTTTTCCGCTGTACATGTTCGAATCTCAACAAATTCCAGGCTTTTCATTGTTCAACAATCCGAGGACAGGTTGCCTACTCACTCTCAGTCTTTTATTCCATATCAGTTTGTGTGGTTTTGTAGTGCACGTTATATACTCATACGACGAGATGCCTGTCTAGGAGGATATCAGAAAATGTCCCAACCTTTTTTACGCAAAGGAACATTCCGGACTATCAATAGCACAATTCTACAACATCTGGAGGATAATGGACATCAGACTGATACAGTGACAGCTTTTAAGTCAGTCTCGATTAAGCACGCGGTTACTGATGAAATTAGAAGCCATGGCTATTCAATTATTGAAGCCGGAATTATGTAAGCAAAGTAACCTCGTGTAACAGTTGTTGTTGCCGTGGCCGTAACAAGTGAGTCTTTCACAGTTCCCATGTACTAACTCTCCCTAGTCCTCCACTTCTTCACGTCTTTTTTACACATGCCTTTTCACACCATGTGGTTACATATTTTACATTCACTGTCGTTCACACACCAAGATTCCTTACATTGAACATGTCAAGTTATCAGATTTCTCGCCCGCTTGCACACTCAGTGTTATCTATAGCTGCATATATACCCTCCTTCACCGGGTACTTTACACGTAAGAGTCTGAAAAGATACATCGAAAGTGAGTTTCTTCATATTGCAAGCTTTTTCATGAATTGATCGGCATATTCTATGAATTTAAGCAGTACTAAGCCAAAAGCTGAACCGTCTCATTTTTTATTTGATAAACCAACCCAAGAAGATTACTTACACAGTTTAAAATATGCGATGATGACATGAAGCTCTTGTCGATGGGAATTCCTACATATTTGACAGAGCGTACTCTAGCTAGTGGCTCCGGGGAAATGATGTATGGGTCACAAGAGTAAGCCGATGAAGAAAGGGTAAAAATTTATTAGAACCATTGGGCTGAGTCAAGTCAAACCTGATCCTACGTAGAAATCGAAGGTATGAGAACGATGGCTGGAAGAATTGTTGGGCTTCTGGGTTTCAGTAACAGCCTGACAAACTGCCGCATGATTGGTTTGTTTAAATAAATGTGCCTGATACATGATGGATAAACCGATAGGTTCTAGACGCATGCTATTCAATTAGGGCCTATGCTATACTGCAAGCATAATCGACAGTTGTACATTCAAATATTTTCTCAGCAAACTGTTCCTATTCCGTGTTTTGATTGAGGTGCACGACAGCATCCATTAAGAAGTTAGTGAGCTACCTCTGCTCCGGTCATTGGAGTCAAAAGTGGAAAGTGTGATGGAGCGTAGTCTAAAAAGTGATTCCATGACCAATTTGATAAATCCCTTGACGAAGAGGCCGTGAAAAATCCTGAAGAATGGAGCCAGACCCAATGATAACCAATGAGTATAAACTTTGTTTCCGACAATAAATGGGTTACTTCATTGTAAATAGATCTTGCTTAATCTTCGTTCAAAGTCTGATATTCCATCACAGTTGTGGCCAACGGCTGGTGGTAAATAAGGGTTTCGTTCGCATTTCGAGCATATTTGCTCGTCGCATTTAAGCAGATCACAGGAAAAACTGTCCTACAGCCCGGCCACTACTTGCTGCACCGTAAAAATGTACCGTTATATAAGTCTACATTTAAGTGGTCACGTACGAGAATAAAAAGAAATATAAGCACTTTTCTGTGTGCGTTTCCAATTGACCTGATGGTAGTCAGGAAACGAAGATACATTATGCGAAACTTTGATATTTAAAATCTTCACCATCACGTTTTATGTGTACGGGATATTTTTTTGGTATTTGTGTGATTCAGATCATTTTTCTAAACAGGTTGGAAATGAAGCTGCTATCTTAGAACTTATTTTTATCGTTTTCAAATTTTGAAAGGTAATTTTGGGAAATTTTTCATTCAACTTCAAGGTGGTTTTCACTTTTGGGTAAACAAAATGTCAGATAAAACAACTGATGAAGGCTGATGGTCATCTCCTGATTCCGCAGTTAGGATGGGATTTACCCGTTTTGTGATGAGATCAACAAAACGTGTTGATCTGCTTTTCAGGGCCTATTTTGTCTCACACGATTGGTGAGTTTTGTTTCGAAGTTCACGTTATTGTTTCTTGTAAAAATCTTCTTTCCTCAACTAATCAGGATAGGAAACTTCAGTACCCCATTCTACTGGCTGCCTGAGTTGCACGAAATAAGTGAACAAGTGCATTCATTCCATTCAGGCTTTCTGGTGCAATATTATCTCGGCTTAATCCATCAATCGCCCGATTTTAGAGATCCATCAAAAGATTGGCAAGTTTGAGTTGAGTGTCACTAAGGAGAAAGTAATAATAATATATGATATACATTACAACCAGCTGAATGAAATCACAGTCACGTGGTCCTTCTTTTCTCTTGAGGCCATCTTTTGTCTAATTATACGTATGATGGACAAGAACGAGTCCATTATCCTTTTATGTGTCAACTGCCTTTTTGATCCACTACAACCTATGTTGTTCATGATTTTCGGACTGGATGATTTCCTTACCATCAATAATATCTGTGCAATAAGTTTGCATAATCTGCCAATCTTCCATACTAACTCTACACACTGTCCACAAGGGCCTCGATGCACTTGGTCGTCGCCTGTAACAGTGACTTCGTTTTTAGAATCCACAAGAATTGTTGTCCTATTTCCTGCCAACATGCCTCCAAGAGGGGTCTTTTAATCACTGCTTAGCTATCAGTATCACAAATGCCCGGTAGAGATTTCTGATCACTCGACCGACGATTATCATTGTTGGCTTTCGAACTTGCAGTCCTGAGTTAAAAAATAAAATACTTAAAAAAACTCTTTTTACTTGCTTATTTTATTTAACACAAAACAATGTACAACAGTGGAGAAAGGGAGGGGGCGGCCGATGAAATGCTTCCAAATGGCAAAGAGACTAATTAGACCAAAGAAAAGTGACAGAGACTAATGATGACATGAAAAAGGAGAGAAAACAATTGCCATCGGGGCCTAGATCACAATTGTTTCCCAACCTTCTTTCGTCACCACCATTCCCCATCACCTCCTCTTTGTCCAGTTGGTCTGATCCCTCCGCTTGTCGTAAGATAGAAAGAAACTCATTCAAGGAATTATTGTCTGTCCAACAGTCCCTTTATGACTGTAGGGGTGAAATGGGGTTCCTCGTATTGTCCATTCTTGACAAATGCTGTTTATCACACGGTGACGTTGCTGGTCCAATGGGTTCGATGTGGAATGGCAAAGCATTGTCTGGTTTAGCAAGCAAGAAGGAGGCGCATCAGTGACGCAATTGACGATGAACGAGATTTTCATCTCTTGTTGTGCACTGAGGTTCTAAGTGTCAACACCGCGAACTTTTCCCTTTCTCAAACCTCGTTGGTATCAATTAAGGACCTCTCTAGCAGCTTACTTTGTAGGGAGTTAGCCTTTTCGTATATACTGCAACTGTTCCAGTACAAGCGAAAACTGCAAACAGAGTAAGAAGTTAACAAACATCGGTATGCTCTTCTAATCCGCTACTTCCTTCCATATTAATACTTGTGGCATTATTCATTCAAAGCCATTCCACTTGTTTGGGCAGCATTTTACTTCGCCACAAGTCGTTTGCTTTCCAATGAGGAAATATATAAAATCCGCTTAAAAAGGCAAAAAATGAACGCTTGTATGAATACCACGGTACTTCGTAGATGGCAGCTAGAGCTATCACGTGACACAAGATTAGTTTACATCCGGCTTAGAATCATATGGCAAACGAAGCAGACACTTTACACGATCGGCATATAATGAGATGAACAATAAACATTGATGGTGCATCTTAACGAACAAAAAGCACAAGCCTGTGGAACTCATCTAATGAGCTCGCATTTAGGGCTGAGAAAACAATTCCTGTATGCTCCTTGGCTGTTCTCCGATCAATTGAATGCTAACTTTGAGTACATTGGAAATATGGGGTCTATCGGGAGAAGAACAGGCACGGCAAAACTATACTACTATTCCCTACCACACCTGGCACAACTTCCAGTCACATATTTTTCCAACTTTGCTGAATGCAGTAGATCAAGCAGTTGCTGCTTTGAGTTATCCTACTGTCATTCACTGAATACACTGAACATTCTGAATCACATGGTACCATATACAGATAACAAGTGTTTTACCGCAGAAAATATCCACACTGGAATATTTGTTTTGGACTATAATCTGACTTAATAAAGTTCAGCTTATTCAACGCCCAAAGGCTTTTCAAATCCATTTACCTTAAACCAGAACCCTCCAGCTTTCGTGGATGATCATCCAAGTGATATACATATCATAAGTTTGCTGGTTATCAGCACCGCGTGATTTGTATAGACTTGAACTATTTATTTCTCCTTATAGATCAATAAAGAATTGCCGCGTTTTACCTATCCATCTGCATCTAATTGTTCCGGTATTCCAAGTCACGTGTTACCTACTTCGTTGTAAGTGAACTAGACCCCATGCCCTCGAATGAGTTCAACCTTAACATCACACAAGTCCACTTGGTCACTTTGCGGCACATGAATACAAACTTGTTTGTTGAACCATACACATGAACACACGTACACACACATAAACATACCAAATGTAGCAAACACTACCACGTTTTCTGAAAGGATAATCGCGGTATATGGTCGAAGTGACATCGATCATCGAAGTGTGATATGACTGGTAGGTATGCGTTCAGTCTCAGTTACGCTGGTATCATCCGCATCGACCCCTAAAAGTCAAGGGCCGACTGTAACCTTGGTGTATAGGCAGCGACGCGGGCGAACATTTGACAGCGTTTTGTGTGAGACTTTTCGGTGTCTAAATTAGGTAAATAAGTATATATAGATATAAACGTGATATAGTGATTGAACACATCTACTCCGAGGCCAGGCATCAATTATAAAGATATTTTCAATAAAAATACATTATGTCCAACGTATTATCTTGGATTCAGCCGACGTTTGATCTCTCAAAGCCGCAGTCCGAACACATTCGTGCTGCTTCCGTATATTGCATACTTACTGTCTCGTATTAAAGGTTTTACATCGAACTTATAAGTCAAGTCCGGTCAAGGTCAAAAAGTCGCTTCATTCTTCCGAGGGGACGGATTTTCAGCACCGTTCATCTGTTCATTCATATACGTATTAGTGTTGTGGCTTACCCAGCAGAAAACAGGTGATACTAAAATGTAGGTGGTAATCATGCTTTTTTTAAATCCCTTTGGGATCAACGGCGTTTAACATTTGGATCAACTGAAAAGCAAAACAATTTATAAAATCTGTCTACCCTCGCTTTATAATTTAAAAACCATGAAAGAAATAATTAACCCAAGCCTCACTAGAAAGGGGTTGAGAACAAAGTCATAATAGGTTTTGTAAGTTTTTCAGACATCATTTAGGAGCTATCTTGAAAGGTAGGTTAGAACAGACAGACAGAGGGACGTTGAGCTACTGTCCAGGAACAGAAAAAATTGCATTTGCACCCTGAGTTTCTGGAAGACACACGCAGTTAGATTCGTGCACAAAGGATAAATCGCGTCTGATCAGGTACAAGCGCAAAATTTTGTCACACTAAGAAGAAGGCTTTGCAGTAGTAAAACTGACTGACGTAAGGTAATATATATCACAAAATCGTGATATATATATATATTCGATAGATCTACAAAGGAAGACAACATATTTCACTCGAAGACCAGCAAAGATGCTAGCTGATTAACGAACCAGACGTATTATGGAACGTGAATTGATTGTCGCCAAGTCTTTTTGAGTGCAGTAATACTGCACTAAGACTGAGCTACGTCTGGAGAAATGGAGTCACCAATAAATTTCACTGATCTAACTTTGAATATTGCCTTTTTGTCAATGCACAAAACCAGTAGATAATTTCCATTGAAGATAGAGGTTTACCTTGGAAAGTGAAAAGAGAATGTCAATAAATTTGGATACTTTAGGAGAAAAATGTGAGGATTACAAGGATACGAATATGAAGAGAAGGAGCATTCGGGCGAAAAAGGAAAGCATTTCAGTTTAGGTTCACGTCAACGAAGTGTCATGGATTTGCATTCCAAAACTGAACGACTTTACGCGGTGAAACACAACGGGAAGAGTAAGTTGATCAAACTCTGTAAATAATAACCAGTTCTCGGCCGAGAACATCTCAGCTTGCGGAATACAACCAGGCCACACGAAATTCACACTGACAGGTCTGCTCGTGATTTTTACGACTCCATTAGTGTTACTTAGTTACCGCATGACTGCGCACAACTCACTTCAAGGGCGACGTTCACAAATCGCTCTTACCTCATTCCGTATTGTTTTTGGAAGTTCTTATGATATTTCAAAACGTTCTCAAAAGTGGCATCTTCCAAACGACGTAATCAGTGATACAAACGCGGACGTGATCACAGATTGTCGGCATTCTACTTGGAACTAGTTCATAGTAGAAGAGCAACAGGTTGAGATAATAGTACATCTCAATCTAAACAACGTAAGCAGAAAGCTCGTAATTCAACCAAAAAACTCCTTGACATTACCTTTCTCTTACCAGCTGTTCCTCACTGGCAAATGTTTAGTCAAAAACAGCTGTACACGCACACATTCCACTGTATTTTTTCCATACTTGACTAACTCATCGTCAGTCTCTCCTCGACTGTATGCCTTTATCGAAGCATTTCTGCAAACACGGCACTCAGGAATTTTAAGTGTCCACAGAAATAGTCATGTGTACGAATCAACGACTACAACCAATGCAGCATTTAAAACAACAGGTCTCCTTTATTCACATAATTAATATGGTACTTTAACTGAATGACAGAACAAAACAGCCCCAGGAAGCACAAGACCGATTTCGCGGTTGTTACTGCTCATCAGAAATGCGTACCCGGTGCTCTTCTGTTCAGTCACCTCTTTAGTCCTTAAAAAAACTCATAAGAACAGAAAAAAAGCAGATTGTTTTGTGAACATTGTGTTGTATTGAGGATATCAGTAACACAACCAACAAATGGAGGGAAAATGATTAGATCCTGTGATACAGATATTCCCTTTTTACTCTTATAGACCGCGAATGTAAAACATGCCAGCATATACATGCCGTATAGAAGAGGTAAGACGCATTAAATTAGGTTGGTTCTCATACTGAGCACTGGGTGGGGGTAAAAGCCGGGATAAAAACTTTCGGTGTTAAACCTTTTTTCTCATAGAGAGCTGACTGGCACATCATGATGAGGATGGCTTTGATAAACATAAATAGCTTCGGTAGTAGACTGGGCTTCACCAATCTGAAAGGTTGGATCAGGCCAACATTTTGACCTGATGCAATCAAGTACCGTGCAGTTGAGGAAGCCGGAGATTTTATGTCTTTTATCGGGACCACAGTGGATCGTATCGTCGACTTTGACAGCCACTGGCATACGTGGCAAGACCTTTGAAATGGGCCGTACTGTGTTGTTCAAATATCAAATTACATTATTTTCTGTGGGTTTTTCTAACAATATTCGTAATTGTACTAACTTGAAGGTCACTAATGCCGTCGCATCCGTGCACCCTTATGAAATCCTTAAATATTTTCTTGCCTACGTAATATTTTGTAAATTATGGCAATAAAGTTGGAGATTTATTCAAACGGATTATCAAAAAACGAGATGGGAGAGTGAAGAAACACGATGGAGGCTGACAAGTTGGTCTCCGACCAGGCAGTGCTGGGTAAAAACTCAGATTCCCATAATCTTAGCTAACAATATTCTTTCTTCGTTGGGAAGAATCGAAGAAACAGTAGCAATCATGCAGAAGAAGGTCCATAAAAATGTAAAAATACGTATATTACAGGAGTTCTGGTCGCACAAGGATATACCCCATGGAATTATACATTTAGATGATTCCCACTCGTACGGAGCCGACGGTCACACTGTTGTTCACATTCGTGGGTGAGATGGCATCATCCATGGTAACAACTAGAACAATTCAGTTAATTTGGTCGCCCTGGACTCAGCCGAAAACAATTGCTCTCATACCTTCGACTGTAGGCCATATTTTCTGAGTGGATTGTGCTCGATACTCACGGGAAACATCACTTTCTGAGTTAAACATTTTTGATCTTTTTTCTGCCTCAGTAATTGCACGAATGACTGCATCCTTTGGCATATTTGTCGGTGATTTCAACAGGCTGGACATGGCTTTCCTCGCTACGGTTGGTTTGGTAAATTTGGTAAATTTTCTCACCAGACTTGATGCACAACTAGACGAAGTGTTGACAAACAGACCATAATTGTTTAGTGTTCGAAAACGTGCATCTTTGACCAGCTCTGATCAGTGTATCTGGAAAGTATGTCCGACAGTGTTTCGTAAGAACAACCGGTATGCTATGCGAAGAACACCATCCGGAACAACGAACCAGCGAAATCATTCACCCGACAACCTGATCAACGTAAAAATCCTGGTCACCTTAATTTATTTTCCCGTGTTTTCTATCCCCAAAAGTTGGATCTTCAGTTTGCCTGTCACTGATTATCCTAATTTTTACTTTAGTCACTGCTGTCTACTTAAAACTATGAATAAAGTGATCAATATTCTCCACCAGTATCTAAACAACGGCGAAGGAAGAAGGAGCAGGCTCATGAACATGGACAGAGAACGCAAGTCTGAAACTCCCCAACTTGGTCGAATCTAAAGTTGGACGCTTGGACAACTGGAATTTTGATACCATTCTAGGAAGTGTCGGTTGTTGAAAGCCATAAAACACTTATGTGGCAGTAGCTCAAGAAACGAAGAGAAAACGTTGATGTTGAAATACTCAGTTCAGATTTTAGCTGAGTATCGCAGTTTACCTCCATACCAGTCTTCAACAACTCATCTCAGTCACCAACTACCTTCCAACAGCTGTGCAAATTGAAGATAAATATTGCCCTTTGTCCAGATGAGCTATCACCTGTTATACTTCAGGAGTGCGCTGACGCCCTTTCGGTTCCACTATCCAACACCTTCACTTATTTTCTAGCAAGCGGAGAAATTCCTGACACCTAGGGACTGGTTAAAATAAGGCCTGTCTCAAGGAAAGAACCCTGAGAACAAAGCCACATCGCCTGCATCTCTGCAATGCATAAATTGTTTGAGAGGCTCTTGTTACCGTGGAATAACACGGGCTCCGGTGAAGAAGATACGCATCAATTGGCTTATCGGTCTTTGGGCTCCATACTTGACATCATAGCTCACCCGGTCATCGCAATAGTCCCGTTATTAGACAGAAAACGTAAGACTGTCAGAAAGGTGCTTTCAGGCCACAAAATGCATATGGTTGCCTTGAGTAATCAGTATTGTTCGTTGCGTTCTCCGTAAGTAGTCATGACACAAATCTGTGCAAGTTGATTTCAGACTACTCCACCAATCGAAGACATTTGGCCTGTATCAACGGCCAAACATCCTCTCCTCTTCCAGTTGATTCTGGTGTCTTACAGTGTGCAATTTTCCCCATTTTTTCTTTTCTTGGTACATTAAACAACTTCCAAGCCCATCGACATTTATCGGTCGTAAGTTACCGACACCCGAAGGAATGTCACAAATTCGGAACAAACAGTCAGTGGGGAAAAACTAATTTAGTTTGTTCCTGTTCTTAATGCCACGCCCTTGTACGGAATGCTTCTGAATACGGGAAGGTATTATACTTCTTACTTTTCTGTGAACCACGCAGAGCCCTCACTGACAGGTTTCCCGTAATATTTGCTAATAATGAACCCATATCAATATTACCAATGGGTAAATATCTTGGTGTTATACCATCCCATGATTTTTTATTGTCCATGCATATTCAACAGACCCTTTGTGAAGTTGGCAATTTGTCATTTCTCCCTCCTTGTCTAAGATTACTTTTGATCCCAAATCAGTTTGTTTTTGAAATAAAGGCTGCATGCGTCCTTCCCCGCAGGTTGTACTGATGCTTGGATGAAAGTTGCCATAATTTGTACGCTTATCCCGATTCCGTATTTTTACGTCTACACTTGTAGTTTCAAGGCTGGAAATCCACCCAATAAAGTGCATAAAGCTGCCACTGACTTAACCTGACTTGAAAAGTGTTCTGAAATTCAATGAGTCAAGCACCGATCAGTATGCTTCACCGCAGGTTCCAGTGGACCTATAGATCATCTTCAGCGATCGAGTCTGCACCGCTGGGTAAGTGCGCTTTAGGGCTGATTTCAGATTTTGATTCATTCGATGAAATAAACGGTCACCTAAAAAAGTCAAAGCTGTAAAAACCTATTTCTTTTCGACAGTCTTTAGTTCCTCACATACAGTCTTCGGCTTCTGGTGTTGTTTGATAAATTGTTCCGGATAACCGTTGGTCACCGACGTTCTTTTTAAGAGTTTGTCGTCATTTTTCACCTGGTCTGCGCAAATGTTTACCGGTTCATTGTACAGAAATCTGGCTTATTCATATTTGCAAGCTAATGGTGCCAACTTAGAAGATCGTAAATAACGGCTGTCCCAATTTGCTTAACGGTGGATTCTACACTCGAAATTATCATCCAAATGCCTGGTCGGTAAAATGCCCATACATATGAACAGTGATCACATTTTTCTTCGTCAGAGTGGTTAAGGTGAGTAGAGATAAGGATATCAACGAACGACTTTCCTCTTTCGAAAAATTAAAATACTGTCCACAAATCTTCTTTAAGAAGACACTGGAAGGAAAGCATCACTAAGTTACTTTTTGATCATCCCCAAAAGTACATCTGTCTAGGTATGACACGGAGAAATTCCCATGGTAACACGATCAAGGTGTTTATAGGCTTTCCCTTCAGTACTGAAACGAACTATCCCTGTGCACAAACGAATGAGGTCTTTACGGTATTCAAGGGGAAGAGATAAATAGAAGTTATGTGAAGAAATAAAACAACAGATAATTCGCTGTGTCAGGAAGAGGTACTTTCGCGAAAGGGTATTTTACTTTAACTGAGTACAATTTGTCAGAATCCACTGAAATGATGTTAAGCCAATCTGAGATGTCAAATAAATTTAGAAAACAAAATTTTGTTTGATATTTCCGAACCGTATTTACTGATGGTACAATGCTTGACACGGGATTTTACAGCCTGAATGCCAAGAAGAAATCAGCCGTTCTGACAGGAATTCAGCTACTTCAGGTCAGCAAAAATAGCCTAAGGTTTGGGTAGGCTCGCTTCTGAAAAACTTTAGATATCTAGTGATGGGAAGTTTATATCTTGATAGAATTCTGAAGACATGCTTCAGTGGCAACCTTTTTCCTTCGTTTTTAATTGTTAATTTTATGAGATAAGTCAAGCGCGGAGGGACAACTTCCAACTTCCAACTCACTTGGCTACAACACTTTACTGACCATCGAGACCATACCACCACATTTTATTTCCGAAAGATTTGGATTATTTTATTATCCTGTAATTCACCTATATTTCTATAGCCAACTGCATATTCTCATACAAACGTTTTGGAGCTCATGCCTAAAGGTTTGTACAAACGTTGCCGAAAGTTTGAATAGTTTTGGATTGGATTCGTTTTGATGTTCACCGAAGATATTTGTTTTCATTAAAAGTACTACGTAATCAGTACATCACAAGACGGGTCGGTCTTCAGCCCACTACTAGAAGTATGCTATGTCGACAGGATCTTGTGAGGCTTGACACTTTGTTTTGCATACCATCTTCGAATCACAATTCTCAGTAAGGAACGACCGGAGGTGCGCAGACGGTCATCATGGTTGGCTTCAGACTACTCCGTCCCCGGGGATACGAATCCCCGCACCACCGCGGATCACTCCTAAATTAGCAGCTCCGAATAGGACGCCACTCTCCTTCGGGAATTCTTATTACTAGTATGCAATAGAATGGAAGTGAAGAACAGTAATCAAGAGACACTTGTAATCAGTGAAAACTGTTAAAATCAGCAGTCTCTGTGATCCAGCCTAGAGTGCCAACGCTAAACTCGCCGTCGAAAAATGTGGAAGCCCTGTGCAGCTGTGTCATTCTCGCAAGAAATCACCAACAGTACGCATCAATCGTGCACCCCAAACTGGGATTAGAACCAGGGGTTGATGGTAAACGACCGATGTGAATCTGCACGGATAGCGTTGTGATTAGGCGTTCGACCCACAACCTGTCATTCTAGGTGCCAGTCGGTGGACGTGCACTGGAGCTAATGATTCTAGATATGACTGAAGCAGCTACGAAAAGGTGTTTCTATGATTTTCAGTGGTGAGTTGAACTTTGATTTCGCATGATAATTATTCATATTGTACACGTAACATTTGGTAGCGAGGAATGCTGGGGCAACAGAACGACGCGAATATTAAACCGATTGGGCCAACCGATCGAGAGCCACAAACCAAAGAACAGAAGGCGAATATGTCGGAGGCATCCCGAAGCAGACAAAAGGAAGTATACGGACTATCAAATGGGAAGCAACGGGATCTCAGGTAACCAACAAAATAGCCACCGATCAAGCCGTCAACCGGAACAGTCGGACCAGCCGAACAGACATAGTGTGCAAGAGAACCAAGCTAATGGCCACAGACAACTGACCAGAATGCAGCTGAATTGCTCAAGCAACCCGGGAGGGTCAACGTTACTGCAGCGCAACCTGGAAGAGGGGCTTATAAGCGGTTGTGTGTATTTCACGAACTTAACTTTTTTGGCAGTGCAGATACTAGTGTCCTCACCAATCTTTCTATCTTCGTTATAATATATCTTGATATCAAGACCCGAGTTACGATTACCTTGGGAAAAGGAATGGTTTCCTACCAAATAGTGAAGATCTTGTTCAACTTGAGGAATTATTCAACCTCTTAGTAAGAGAAGGTCAGTCACGTTAAGCAACTTATTCGATCTAGATTTTAAAGGTAAGTTTGATGTTATTTTATTCTTTTCTATCGTGGTTATTTTGACTATGTGAAGCAATCGGACGTGTGAGATGAGGCAAACTAGTTGAAACCGCTAAATGGACCGGCTGAGTCATTGTCATTGCTCTCATTTGGCACCGAACTTCCAGAATAGGGGTGATTATTTGCTCGCAATAAGAATTCAACAGAAAACTCAGTGATTTTCCGCTAGCTTGTCAAAAACCCCTCGGCATTTTTCATTTAAAATCTCCATCTTTTCTGTCCCGCGGTGGCCAAACAGTCATCACAATGGACTTAAACCCATTCCGTCCCGGGTATGAATCCTGCCTCAGAGCCCGATTACCTCCTAAATGGTAGTCTCTGAAATATTTCACCGTTACTACACAATAAAACGAAGTAGGTATATATATAAAGATATATGTTTTGACAGCCTGTCTTGTAGCATAACCTTCCCCACTGAGTTTCTCACTTCAGTGTTGGAGCTGTCCCAATTCTTAAAATGCAGACTAGTCCCACTACAAATGTAAAGCATTACTGAAATCAGTTTCTATTCGTTGTGGATAAACTCGACACTTGTAAAATTTCGTGTTTCTAACTGTTCACAGTGATATCATAGGCATTTTGAGGCAGCCTTATTGCGGTCATGTGGTACAGTTCATAAAAATCACTTATATTCCTCATTGGACAAATACAACGGACTAATTCCCTGCATCAAATTGTGTGGTCGCGTTAAGCATGCACTGAACAATTTGGAATCATTTGCCAACAACTTTCGAATATTAATCGGTTTTCGTATGAACAGAAAAACGTTCAACTAAGCTAGCAGATATTCGTAAAATCTCCTCTAATAAGGTCGTCATAGTGAGTCCGTATATTTGTGTAATCACTTCGAGGTTACCATTTGCACTTCTTAAGTTATGGTTCGTGGATACCGGTATCGTTAATCTTGATTTCGTGGAGACAATCTGACGGTTTCTTTCTGCTGAGGCAGGAAGATCTTAGGCACTAGCTACTACCAACGTTATCAGTAGCCAAAATAGCAATACGAAATGTGCGTGGTTACTCTTGAAATCTGCACACCGTCGTTCTCGAATATGGCAGGTGTAAAAGGTTCGAGAAACGAAATTCTTATCGAAGTCCTTATCACTGGAGACCATTAAGGTAGACTGATGTACCAAAGTTCTGGTTTGTCAACTGCTCGTATCCATGTCCTAGTGCCTCACTGGTATGAAATAGCCAATTTTACAGAACTAGTGACGCTGAGGGCTTGATTCAACGTGATTAGAAAGGTCTGCTGTCTTATCATTTTTATTCTTTGTCGGGTAAATACATGTTCCCTCTGAATGTGTTGGTTCGTGCATGTGTCTGAGTGTGCGTGCTACGCTGACTAGCGCTTTCAGCCCCAGTGATCAACACTGTGCGCTGTTTTGGCTACTGATAACGTTGGTAGTAGCTAGTGCCTAAGATATTCCTGCCTCAGCAGAAAGAAACCGTCAGATTGTCTCCACGAAATCAAGATTAACGATACCGGTATCCACGAACCATAACTTAAGAAGTGCAAATGGTAACCTCGAAGTGATTACACAAATATACGGACTCACTATGACGACCTTATTAGAGGAGATTTTACGAATATCTGCTAGCTTAGTGTGATTATGTTGTACCAACCGAGTGCTCATATTTATTTGAATGTCGACGCACCTTAGCCTCACATACTTTAACTTGCGTTTGTGTGGCTCAGTGAGAAAGATAAAAAGGTATTACATTCCAAGAATGATTGCTCGGCCAGTTTAAATGTCCAATCGAAATGGCACCACGGAAGCCACACGTTGGTTTCTGTAAAATGAGCATGCAGTCAGCTATGTGATATATTACTGAGTGGAAATTACTGAGAACGAGATGTTTCACTCGCCTTATTGAAACGACTCGAGAAAGTTTTCAGTATGCCGTTCAAAACGTTTCGGACAATATATTGTCCAACTGTCACGTGTTCGCTTTCCTTTTTTGAGAAACGACTATCCAGTGAAAATGCCATCTTGTCAGGATTAGTGAATTTCAAAATTACTCTAATTTTTTGCATGTTAGCCTGTTTCTCACTTCTTATGGTTGCGTGTTGTTCACGTTCCAATCGCAGTTGAACGTTTTTCTGTTCATACGAAAACCGATTAATATTCGAAAGTTGTTGGCAAATGATTCCAAATTGTTCAGTGCATGCTTAACGCGACCACACAATTTGATGCAGGGAATTAGTCCGTTGTATTTGTCCAATGAGGAATATAAGTGATTTTTATGAACTGTACCACATGACCGCAATAAGGCTGCCTCAAAATGCCTATGATATCACTGTGAACAGTTAGAAACACGAAATTTTACAAGTGTCGAGTTTATCCACAACGAATAGAAACTGATTTCAGTAATGCTTTACATTTGTAGTGGGACTAGTCTGCATTTTAAGAATTGGGACAGCTCCAACACTGAAGTGAGAAACTCAGTGGGGAAGGTTATGCTACAAGACAGGCTGTCAAAACATATATCTTTATATATATACCTACTTCGTTTTATTGTGTAGTAACGGTGAAATATTTCAGAGACTACCATTTAGGAGGTAATCGGGCTCTGAGGCAGGATTCATACCCGGGACGGAATGGGTTTAAGTCCATTGTGATGACTGTTTGGCCACCGCGGGACAGAAAAGATGGAGATTTTAAATGAAAAATGCCGAGGGGTTTTTGACAAGCTAGCGGAAAATCACTGAGTTTTCTGTTGAATTCTTATTGCGAGCAAATAATCACCCCTATTCTGGAAGTTCGGTGCCAAATGAGAGCAATGACAATGACTCAGCCGGTCCATTTAGCGGTTTCAACTAGTTTGCCTCATCTCACACGTCCGATTGCTTCACATAGTCAAAATAACCACGATAGAAAAGAATAAAATAACATCAAACTTACCTTTAAAATCTAGATCGAATAAGTTGCTTAACGTGACTGACCTTCTCTTACTAAGAGGTTGAATAATTCCTCAAGTTGAACAAGATCTTCACTATTTGGTAGGAAACCATTCCTTTTCCCAAGGTAATCGTAACTCGGGTCTTGATATCAAGATATATTATAACGAAGATAGAAAGATTGGTGAGGACACTAGTATCTGCACTGCCAAAAAAGTTAAGTTCGTGAAATACACACAACCGCTTATAAGCCCCTCTTCCAGGTTGCGCTGCAGTAACGTTGACCCTCCCGGGTTGCTTGAGCAATTCAGCTGCATTCTGGTCAGTTGTCTGTGGCCATTAGCTTGGTTCTCTTGCACACTATGTCTGTTCGGCTGGTCCGACTGTTCCGGTTGACGGCTTGATCGGTGGCTATTTTGTTGGTTACCTGAGATCCCGTTGCTTCCCATTTGATAGTCCGTATACTTCCTTTTGTCTGCTTCGGGATGCCTCCGACATATTCGCCTTCTGTTCTTTGGTTTGTGGCTCTCGATCGGTTGGCCCAATCGGTTTAATATTCGCGTCGTTCTGTTGCCCCAGCATTCCTCGCTACCAAATGTTACGTGTACAATATGAATAATTATCATGCGAAATCAAAGTTCAACTCACCACTGAAAATCATAGAAACACCTTTTCGTAGCTGCTTCAGTCATATCTAGAATCATTAGCTCCAGTGCACGTCCACCGACTGGCACCTAGAATGACAGGTTGTGGGTCGAACGCCTAATCACAACGCTATCCGTGCAGATTCACATCGGTCGTTTACCATCAACCCCTGGTTCTAATCCCAGTTTGGGGTGCACGATTGATGCGTACTGTTGGTGATTTCTTGCGAGAATGACACAGCTGCACAGGGCTTCCACATTTTTCGACGGCGAGTTTAGCGTTGGCACTCTAGGCTGGATCACAGAGACTGCTGATTTTAACAGTTTTCACTGATTACAAGTGTCTCTTGATTACTGTTCTTCACTTCCATTCTATTGCATACTAGTAATAAGAATTCCCGAAGGAGAGTGGCGTCCTATTCGGAGCTGCTAATTTAGGAGTGATCCGCGGTGGTGCGGGGATTCGTATCCCCGGGGACGGAGTAGTCTGAAGCCAACCATGATGACCGTCTGCGCACCTCCGGTCGTTCCTTACTGAGAATTGTGATTCGAAGATGGTATGCAAAACAAAGTGTCAAGCCTCACAAGATCCTGTCGACATA
Source organism: Fasciola hepatica (assembly GCA_948099385.1). Classification (NCBI taxonomy): domain Eukaryota; kingdom Metazoa; phylum Platyhelminthes; class Trematoda; order Plagiorchiida; family Fasciolidae; genus Fasciola; species Fasciola hepatica. The sequence continues at coordinate 1,118,977 of CANUEZ040000060.1, read as the reverse complement.
GCATACTTCTAGTAGTGGGCTGAAGACCGACCCGTCTTGTGATGTACTGATTACGTAGTACTTTTAATGAAAACAAATATCTTCGGTGAACATCAAAACGAATCCAATCCAAAACTATTCAAACTTTCGGCAACGTTTGTACAAACCTTTAGGCATGAGCTCCAAAACGTTTGTATGAGAATATGCAGTTGGCTATAGAAATATAGGTGAATTACAGGATAATAAAATAATCCAAATCTTTCGGAAATAAAATGTGGTGGTATGGTCTCGATGGTCAGTAAAGTGTTGTAGCCAAGTGAGTTGGAAGTTGGAAGTTGTCCCTCCGCGCTTGACTTATCTCATAAAATTAACAATTAAAAACGAAGGAAAAAGGTTGCCACTGAAGCATGTCTTCAGAATTCTATCAAGATATAAACTTCCCATCACTAGATATCTAAAGTTTTTCAGAAGCGAGCCTACCCAAACCTTAGGCTATTTTTGCTGACCTGAAGTAGCTGAATTCCTGTCAGAACGGCTGATTTCTTCTTGGCATTCAGGCTGTAAAATCCCGTGTCAAGCATTGTACCATCAGTAAATACGGTTCGGAAATATCAAACAAAATTTTGTTTTCTAAATTTATTTGACATCTCAGATTGGCTTAACATCATTTCAGTGGATTCTGACAAATTGTACTCAGTTAAAGTAAAATACCCTTTCGCGAAAGTACCTCTTCCTGACACAGCGAATTATCTGTTGTTTTATTTCTTCACATAACTTCTATTTATCTCTTCCCCTTGAATACCGTAAAGACCTCATTCGTTTGTGCACAGGGATAGTTCGTTTCAGTACTGAAGGGAAAGCCTATAAACACCTTGATCGTGTTACCATGGGAATTTCTCCGTGTCATACCTAGACAGATGTACTTTTGGGGATGATCAAAAAGTAACTTAGTGATGCTTTCCTTCCAGTGTCTTCTTAAAGAAGATTTGTGGACAGTATTTTAATTTTTCGAAAGAGGAAAGTCGTTCGTTGATATCCTTATCTCTACTCACCTTAACCACTCTGACGAAGAAAAATGTGATCACTGTTCATATGTATGGGCATTTTACCGACCAGGCATTTGGATGATAATTTCGAGTGTAGAATCCACCGTTAAGCAAATTGGGACAGCCGTTATTTACGATCTTCTAAGTTGGCACCATTAGCTTGCAAATATGAATAAGCCAGATTTCTGTACAATGAACCGGTAAACATTTGCGCAGACCAGGTGAAAAATGACGACAAACTCTTAAAAAGAACGTCGGTGACCAACGGTTATCCGGAACAATTTATCAAACAACACCAGAAGCCGAAGACTGTATGTGAGGAACTAAAGACTGTCGAAAAGAAATAGGTTTTTACAGCTTTGACTTTTTTAGGTGACCGTTTATTTCATCGAATGAATCAAAATCTGAAATCAGCCCTAAAGCGCACAGCGTTGGACTCATTCCTGAATCGGACGAGCAGCCCTATGTACCTGTTTCACTTGCTTCCCTTTGCGTGTGATCGATTTCTTGCAATTGGCTGTTTTCAGTGGCAATTTTTACTTTTCAGAGCACGTGCTAATCCCGTTCTATTCGATTCGCAGTTACCTTGATGTTGGTCCACTTACTTTTATATCATCTGCGAACAAGAACCCCGGGCAGACTGTTATGTTTACCAGATCACTGACGTATACCAGAATCAAAAGTGGTCCCTGCACGGAACCTTGCGTCACATCACTACATGCCTGGGCCAGTGCAGACCTGATTTCCCACACCTGTGCAAAGAAGGCCCTGTTACTTAGGCAACCCTCGACCCACCTAACACTCTACGGGGCAACTCCTAGTGCCTTCCTTTTGCCCGGCTAGAGGCTGTGGTTTACCGAATCGAAGGCTTTTTGAAGGTCTATGTAGTATACCTCTGCTCGTTCCCCTGGGTCCAGTCTGTGAGTTACCTCATCGAAAAACGATGTTAGGTTATTGAGGCAGGATCATTTTTTTAACAACCCCTTAGTCTCTGACTGGCCCTCAACTGTTGAGTCCGTGGATGTTCTGTTGGTTGCCCTCCACCCTGTCCCTCTGGCTCCCTGAGGGCGACTGGTAGTAAGCTTACGGAACGGTAGTTACAGGTCATATCCCGTTTGTCTCCTTTGTGAATGGGGACATCTTGCACCATTGCCCAATCATCCGGTAGCATCCCGATGTCTAGAAATAGGTTGAGCAGCTGTGCTAGCGGTTCAGCCAGTACATTGGCCAGGGCTTTTAAAATGGTGGGATGGACATCATCCAGTCCCGCAGCCTTATTGAAATCCAGACTGCTCAGCGCCAGCGCAAACTCACTATTACTAGCGTCGAGTCCCTCCATGATGATTAGCTGCTGAGTAACCGTGGTCTCATACTGCTGCCCGGTGTCTTGTCTACGCACGCGCTCACAAAAGTCCTCCAGTGTCTGCTCTTTTTCTCAAGAGCTCATTGACTACACTCCGTTTTCGTTGACTATGCACCTCAAGGTGACCCTTGCCGTAACCTTGGACTGGATTTATTTATAGTAAGGCCTAAGACACACCTTTACTCGGCTGGCTAGGGCCGCTTCATGTCATGCCTGACCATCTCTCTGAATCCTAATTACACGAAAGCGGGCTCGCATATGTTGCACCAAACTCTGGTGTCCACCTGTTGACGAATAGCGACGCTACGCTTTGGGCTTCGCCAGCTGGGCCTTGGCGGGTCGGCTGGCCTACCATTGCGGCTTGCCCAGTCTTTTGACTTTTCTCAGTGAGGCGAACTCGTCGGCCAACCCGAGGAGGTGGACCCTGCTGACTGTCCGCCCCTCTTTCGCTGTCTGATAACGAGCACCCAATCCAAATCTACCTGCTGTTTCCCCGGTCGCCATGACCTCCAGACTCCTGAAGTTCCTTTTCATCCTATTTGGCACCCTAGGGGGAGCCTCTTGGATCAGAAATCTGACGACCACATGGTCGCTCCTCCCAGGCTGGGCAGTGAACTCTAGTCCTCTTACTTTATCCGGGTATCTGGTGAACGCCAGATCAAGTACACTCAGAGTTTTACCTTCCGTCGACCTGGCCGACTGGTTGAGGAGCTGAAAGAGTGGCATGTCGTCCACCAGCTCAATTTATTTCCCACTACATTGGGTGTCAGTCGAAGAAGACAGGCCCTCCCAACTTATCTCGGGGGAGTCGCAATCCCCCATTATCAAGATCCGGGGTGCCTGCAAGTCAATCATGGGTAGATATTCGAACAATAAAAGGTCCTCTTGGGCCTTGGTATACGCATACTATATCCATGAGAGATCCCGGCGGTGGTGAGCGGCATGGTGTAGATGGTATATTTGGGGTATGCAGGGTCTCTCCAGACCGCTGTTCAAGGTTTTCGTTTACTAACAGTAGCTTTCCTTTTCCACACTGCCGTCGTCCCTGTCCGTCCGATAGACGCGGTATCCCCTGGTGGGTAGCAGCTCAGTGGCTGCGATTTGGTGCAACCACTTCTCCGTTATGACAATTTCGTCGGCTTCGATTGCTTCATCCTCCAGTTCATCCCCCTTGTTTACTATGCAGCAAGCTTTGGTGTACTCTATTCTGGGTTTCCCCGCATGAGGTACTGTTTCGCCCGCCCGTCTGACGTTACTAACCTCTATTCCCAGTTGACTCTCAGACTCATCGCCCGATAGTCCTCCAAATTTTGTATCACAGGATTGGGGTGCTCGAGGAGGGAAGCCGGAATAATATTTTTTCCGCTGTTCCTACTGCGGTATTCCTGGGTCACTGAACAGGAGTCCTGAAGTCTTGAAGCTTTGAAGTGGCACAGGGGTACGAGGCCAAAGCTCAAAAGGTCCAGGATCCTCCGATTACTCGGTTGTCTGAATGTCACCAGTGAGCTGAAAGATAGTTCACCGGATAAAGAGCAACGGAAAAAGAGAAGAGTCCCAAAATACCAGTCTTCACAGCATTTTGTATCTGGTATGGCCGGCTAATAAGAGGATAGGCCACTGGACAACGCGGAAGAGTTCAGGATACCGGTTTCCACTGCTTTTTGCCTCTTGTATTGCCGGTGAGCTGAAAAGTAGTCCACTGAATAGTGTAAGAGGGTATTCTGCTTAGCTTGAGCAGCGCGAATGATTCTGACTCTGAAAATCCATCGGACCTCAAACAGCGAGATTTATGGACGGTGCGCCATTTGCGACCTTGCCGTGCGAGTGTGTAGAAAACTTGTATGCCCTGTATTCTTTGTATTTTTCCGTGGCCGGCTACTAAATGGGCATCCTTCACTTCTCAAAAGCAGAACAAAGTGAGTGAGAAACCGAAATGAGTGAGGGAACTATGCAGAATCAACCGACTCTGCGGATATGTAATATTATCTTATCTTCCTTGAAATAGTGACTGTGAAAACCATGGATCAGCAGCACAGGAGTTAACTTCCGGCAGATTGTGTATGCACCTACTTGGCGAGTCGCTACTAGTCCGTCGATTCACACTTTTCGATCTGATTTACTGGATGGACGTTGGGATCAAAAATATGCCGATCTGTCATTGTGAACAGCTAATGCAATTGGTGAAGTTGGAAAAGTGGTACCGGTAGACTTGCAGCTTATCTGACGTTAATGTTTTATATTAGGTGGGATGGGGTTTATTCCTGGGCCTGGTGCGAGATATACTGGTGCAAACAAATGTATCGAGTGCCAACAAGTTATCCCATTGACGATAAATAATTACAAGGAGCGGCTTGTGGGACGTGTAATACATAAAACTATAGGACAGCGAATGATTGGAGAAGTGAGCCTTCTTGTGGCCCATTACCTTCTTAGTGAGTCATAAGTGGGCCATCGTATCCAAAAACGTTGCAAAAAATCAGTGTAATATGCTCTTTACCGGTGCTTAAATCAGTGACTACAGTAGCCCACCCATTTAACGGATAATGCTAGGGGCAGATGCTAGCAACAAAGAGCTGAACTCTCCTTCCTTCCATTCTTGACACCTCTGTGAAGGTAGGTTAGGAAGCTTCACCTTTTGTTTTTCTTTCACCTTCTTCAGCTTTCCCCGTTTCAACCGAACATGGGAACTGTGACCTAATCCGCCGTTTTGGTTGATTTTTCTGGTAACCAAACTCATGCCTTGTTGTTCTTTTCGCCTCTTCGTCTGCTACGAAACTTATCACCAACGTCTATCATACTCACTGCACCTACATGACAATGGTCTCACCCAACCCAATTGATTCTCCTATCCCTGGAGAAATACATTTTTGAACGTGCTTTACCAATTTCGATTCGGCTTACACCTGCAGTTTTCGGTCCGCTTTCATGAGGCCTTGTAAGTTGGGTACGCTTTTCCATGCTGTTCTCATTTTCAGCTCTTTTGTCAGCCTTTCCTACCATGCCCGGGAGTCCCTTCTGTCACAGCAATGCTTCGCATTACGCTGACAAGTTGACCAAGGCATCGCCTCCCACAACCCCTGGGATGAAGTACACCGTTACTGGATAGGAAGTGAATAACGGGTATTGCGACGGTGTGCGTAGCGTGCATGTAAAACGGCCAGGAGGCCTTCTTGTTCTGTAACAATATTTTTGATAATGATAAGTTTACTTGATAAATGAAATCGATTCTGTCTACAGCCTGACGATTGCTTCCTTATTCACCAACCAGCATTCTTCCTCAGGACATCCCTCATTAATTCCTGTTCCCATCTTTCAAGCCTCACTATTTTCCAATGCAATCTGCAGGCTTGTCGATTCCTAGGATCAGAAAAAGTCGGTTTTACAATTTCATCATATTTTGCCGCACGTATTGATGGCATCCATGTCCTCTCTGAGTTCGAAGTGAACACCCAGGGTAAGTGATCCTGAGTTCTTTACGATCCAGTCACATTTTAGGCAGTTATCCGTTTGCTGTTCTCCAACGGCTCTTCGGTATATAGTGCTTCAGTTGCACTGCCCGTTCTAGTAAAGCAATGTCTTCCACATATCCGCACAACCCGGGTACACCTGTCCCGCTTCTTTCTTTTTTCACTTCGGCCGTTAGTACTTTGGCGGCCTGCCGAAAACGGTGATCAATCGATCTACTCTTACCTGATTCCACCACTTGCTTGCGCTATCTACCCTTTCATCCCCCCTCCCTTAACAATCTCTCCAACTGCGCACTGTTCTCTGTCAGAGCACCACGATTCATGCGTAAAAAGATACCTATTTCATGATTGGCATATCAAAATGCTAACTAGTTGGTCTACATTTACTTGTTTATCCGGTCCTTTCTGAGGGTTTTATAAATTTGCACCTGTTCGCCTTCGATACATTACCATCCACTTATTCTGAAGCACATTTTTTGCCCCTTTTTGCCCTGACTTCCGCTATCCAGTATCACTCCAGCTGTAGCATTCTCCCACGGTATGTCCATTTCAAACATGAAAGTGATTCACCAGAATCGTAATCCGATCAAAGCCTAGCTTGATCAGATGAGCGCTAAGCCCGGAATAATAGTGATTCACGAACTTCATGGTACCGATTTGTGGAAGTAACAAATGCTTTCCATAGGCAAACCTCAAATGTGGTTCCAAACGACCCAAGTCGAGAGCCAAATTCCGGTGAGGCCAGAGTGTGGAGGCAGTGTCAAGTGAAATGGTGTGGTAGGCAATGCCAGAGAGTTCATAGAACAAACATACGGAGGTTTTGCGGACCGTCAAGGTAATTCGATGATCATGTCTTGAATATTCCGATTCAGTCAATTTACAAACGGAGGCCTGAGGATTGTAATAATTGGCCCGGAGGCTCGAGATCCTCTGCAAATAAAGAAAAAGTCGCGGTCTGCTACCCAGACCCCCAAAAGGCCTTTGAATCTGTAAACCACCGGCTTCTATTGAGCAAAGTGGAAGCCCTAGATACAGCACCGCAGGTGCTGTAGTGAATCGGGGCATATCTTACAAACAGAAATCACACTTTGGGGTGGAAGGGAGCCAGTCTACAAGGGCTACCGCCACAGTCGGGGTCCGTCAGGGGCTAGTCCTGGGTCCTCTTCTGCTTTTGATCTACATCAAAGACCTATTAAAGGGTGTACAAAACCCAAGTTTTTTTTGTTTCACGGATGGCCTAAAGCTGGTGGGTGAACCCGGAACCACACCTCTCTAGGAGGATTTGAATAAGCTTTACTCCTGGACCAATCAGCGGCATTTACCGCTCAACATAGGGCCGTGTAGGCATCTCACCCAGGAAATCGGCAGAGAATCAGTATACCTAAACCCGCATAATTTGCAAACGGTGACGAATGTTTCAGCCATCTCTGACCTTGGAGTCCGGATGAACAATAGCTCCAGGCAGCCTTAACAGCGTCTGGCCGCGGAGGCTAAAGGCCACCAAGCTCTCCACCAATCATTGGGCGTTGTGCCTTCCAAAGGAGCTTCTGTGCTGTTGCCGTTCTACATCACACTAGTCAGGCCACATCTAGAATACTGTGTTCACTCTTGGGCTCCGGCTCCTGCGCGGGACACCGCTAGTATTGAGAAAGTACAGCGATATTTCACTAGACTGTCATCGGGACTAGGGGACGAAACATACACAGAGAGGTTACTGGCGCCATAGCTCCTCTCTATGAAAAGTAGAAGGCTCATGGGGGATCTAACAGAAGCCTTTAGGCAAATTAGAGGACTATTCATTCCAAAAGAGCCGCTGTTGATGCTAACATGGGATTCTACACTGAGGAGACACGAGCTTGCGCTCTTCAAACCGAGAGTATTACAGAATATTGGGGGGGGGGAATCTCTTTACTTGCCGCGTCGTCAGTCCATGGAAAGCACTGCCGGATGAAGTGGTCTTTTCTACATCGGTGGCAGGCTTTAAGGCAAGTTTGGGCCTTTCACTGGCCTGATACGTTCCCAGAGTGTATTTGGATCTAAATCATTCCGTGAAAATACTGGAAGCAGCGCCTCACTTTCCTCCAGTACCATGCCTAACTCTGACTTGCTCCACCACCCCTCCTCCACCATCCCCCATCCCAGTCTCCTTATTCCCCGAAGTACCATTATTACTGCTTTATCTTGGCACTACCTGTATTTGTGACACTCTTGAGGGGATTCAGATTTGATAAAGGGCCCGTATTGTAACCTTGTGGCTGCGATACCCTCTAGACGGCGAACCGAGTCTGAGCCCTGTTTCATCTACAGAGTAACCAACAGAAAACAAAGCAAACACAGAGGTCGCAGCCCGTTTGGATTCATCTGGACCCTTATTGGTGCAAGAATCTGGACTGCTTTATTGGTTCGAACCTAAAGTCCAGTGACCAGACCTAACCTGACCTGACCTGATCCACTGGGAGGCTGACAGGATCACCTTCGTAACCAATGACATATCTTAATTAGGTTCATTCTTACAGGTAACAGATCTGAATAGGTTAGCACAATAAGGTCTGATGTAACAAGTGTAGTGGGTAAATTCTACTACTAACCGTCGTTCTTCATATTTGTGCTTTCCGGAAGGGTTTCCGAGATACCAACTTTTAATAAAGGTCTACATTTTATAAGGTTAAATTACCTAAGGCGGTAAAAGTGTGTACGAACCACGATTCCTCCTCTTCTTCACTGGTCACATAGCAGGCTTGTGAATCTTGAGCTTCAATTCCAGAATTCTTCAATACCTTACTTCAAAAACAATTTGGATAAAATACTCGTAAACGTTTGCGAAAATATCCGGTGCACTTACATCCTTCGGCTGAAGGACAGCATCAAGTAAACCTTCGCAGTCCGCATAATTTTCTTTAGAAGTTAAGATTTTTCCAGATCACCTGATTTATGTAGTCATACGAGGTTCAAAAGGCTTGGAAAATATGGCCGTCTGAAGAATTTAACCAGCTGTCAAGATCTGAGGCTCTCAGAAAACTCACTGTGGCATGGCCGGCACTGGCGGATGCTTTCTGACGCCGCCAGATGGTTTTCCTCGAGCTACCAGGAGCTGAAGCCTGCTAAAGGCGTCGTCTTCTAATTAGCTTTGCGTGCTTTGAGCAGTGCATAAAAAGTCTTACGGATCTCGAGACTGGAAAGTCGGATTGGTCCAAAAATTCCAGAATACTTAATCATGAAATGAACAATAGGACAGAACATATCCAAACCTCAGATGTGCAATCACACAAACCCAAAATACAGGAACCAATTTCAAGGCGTGCAAGAGACAAGCACGTGTGTCACACTGGTCCAAGATAGGATACGACAAAGTGGCTCGTTAAACGAGAACAACTAGAGGTTGTTTCGTAGAAGCATAAATTGTACGGAGCACGCAAATGGAGTGTGTATGAGGGTAACACCACGGAATCTTCAAATTATGGTGACTTTGAAGGACATTTTAAAACCGATAGTTATATTTGGTGCTACGACGACTGTTCCATGAACTTTGAATCTTCGAGGCACGCAGCAGTACATGAATTGTATCCTATGAGAACTTAAACTAATCTACCGGCCAACTTGGAAACCCAGTTTTATCTCTAAACATAATGATGACTTCAGCCGTTTCGTTTTTAGTCAATACGGACCCAATAAGCAATGAATGGACAATGTTGTAGTAAGTGAATATGAACCGGATACTTGTTGGCTGGTCGGAGATAAAATACACGATGACCCCTGGGAAATGACAAAATGAAGAGAAACAATAAATTTCTTGTATCTCTAAAACCATGGCGTTTATGGGGACTAACCTTCATTGTTGGCCCCTTCTGGTCTAATAAATGACAGTAAAAGTTATTTATTTTGAAAATTGTAATTTAAAATCAGTCCTGGAGGTGCCCTTCCGATGCTTTTTTCGACCCCTTTTACCTCCTGGACTTGTGTATGAAGTTAAATTTTGCTAAAGCGCTACATGTGACTTCTAGTATAAAACGGTGTGAAAACATAAGCATTTATAAGTCAAAATAGTGGATCACCGCTACAGCACGAAGCGCCGCATGAACTGGGATGAAGATCCTATTGGAGGTGGAGTTCCCGTGCTCTTCGAGATCACCATACACCTACGAAGGTGGGCTGCTTGTCTCATCCACCGCGCAAGACATAAAGGTACTCAGCACAAAAACCAGTCCTAAAATCCCCATCGTCTGTAAGAGCCAAAATCTAGGGTCCCGCCAAGATGAGAAACAGTGGCCTTATCTTAACAGGTTGATGAGTGTAAGACAAAAATTACTTATACTTAGTGTTTTTAAAGCATTTAAAATAGACCGGCTACAGAAACGACCCCAGAGGTAACTTTGGGCGAGAGAATGGGAGATTTATTGAACTAAAGACTGCCTGACCAAGATGGGCAGGTAGCTAGTTGAGGTTTGGCCACACACCACCACCCTTTGGTTTGGCGATAACAGGGGCTTTAAACGACCTAAAACCCTTGGGTGTACAGGACTCGTTTGGCAGGGACAACCACAGCAACTCTAAAGTGACAGTAAAACTTCTGGAGGTAGGGAATCCTCACAAATATATGAGAGATCTCTCCGGAATGAGCAAAGAAAGGCTGCGTGAACTCGGGCTCCATGTCTAATGGTCAATGTCAAGAAGGGGAAACCATGTGGTGAAACAATGACCGCACGTCAGGAAAACTATCAGGGCAAATCCCTTGAAGAAAATAAAGAAGAAGGACGCTCAGCCTTGTTGGAATTGTCTTGTAAAAAGGCTATCAGACGGAAGTGGGTGACCTTGCAGAGTTACGCTCGTATAAATGGGCACAGAGTCCTCCTGATGTACGGAGAGGCCAAAATAAGGGCCGCGGGAATAGAGCTGGAATGCGGTCGGAGCTAAGGAAACTTGATTGCCGCAAACTTCAAGATGAAATCTAGTGCGCAACCATAGCGCCCAACCAAAGAACTTATAGCGAAGGGCAGCAGGAGGCTTTGGGAATGAAAAAGGGACAAGAGCATGCACAAAGAAAGGAGATGCTGCAAATCTACTGCCATTCTTTCGGACGGTATATGGACCGGACCAGGGAGCGCTTGGGAAACCCGTTGGGCATATGCGCACATCCGAGAGGTGGTGGACGCGGAAACATGTTGCAGCGGTCTCTGCGAGAATCTAAGTGTTCTACCGACGTGCAAAGCGCCGAGAAGTGATGGAATTCAGTCAGCAGTAATGAAACTCTTATTTGGTCTGTTTGCCAGGTCGTTGACCCTTCTGATCAAAGTATCTTTGGAAGAAGGTGAGCTGCCGCAAGGCTGGCTTACTTTAATCCTCGCTTTTATTCACAGAGGCGACAGGTAGACGTGCGAATTGTCGGCCAACAATTCCAAAGTCAGCATTACTGAAGGTCATGGAGAACTTAGTCCTGGATCGCATAATTTAGAGCCTGGAAATCAGCCATCTATTTTTACTCCACCAACACGGTTTATTCGCCGGAGAATGAGCTTGTCTAATCTGACACACTGTTCAGATGAAGTAACTAGAAAACTGGACAAACTAGCGGAAGTTGCGGTTTGTTTTTTAGATTCCCAGAAGGTGTGTGACTCAGTTAGCCAAGGGCCGTTGCCGATTGGGCCAGAAGAATTCATGATGGTTCCTTTGGTACAGAAAGGGATATCAGAGGACCCAGGAACGTCATTTCAGGTAGGGGAAGTAGGAGTTTTCCAGTAGAAGAAGATTGCACAGTTTTGTCCAGTTCCACCCGGGTTCAGTTTGCACACGACTTTGTGTGGCTAGAGCAGGTGACCTGTGCAGGTGGTTGCGTTGTCGACGCATTTCCCTAGCTCCCAAATCTGCTTCACAGTTCCCCATCCGGAACGCGGGGATTTTGTGCGCTGTCAGCCCCGACAGATTAAGCGGTAAACAATGAGGACATTGTTTCCGACCGTAAGAGCACTCAAGACAATTGGGACATATTGTCTCCCGGCTGTACTTTGCTGCATTTTTAAAAGCCCCAGTCAAGCCTTATCACCAGAAATTGTCATGCCAAATCCCTCATCCAAACAAGAATTCGGTAGTTCATTCATCAGGAACCCGGACCCTGTCAACCCAAATAACAAATTCCCCAAACCATCACCGACGGGGCTCATCACATCGTCATATAAAGGCCTTCGGTCCAAGCTCAACGCCGCAGGTTGTCTCCATGCAAGCTCCGTATGGCCCGCTTCGATTTCAAACATGCGTTAAGCCTGTAGATTATCCGGCCCTCCAACAGTCCCTGGGCATTTCGTTTGCATATGGTTCCGCAGAAGTCACTTGGTGACTAGAGACCACGCGGGGATCATAGCTCACTCAAACGAGTGACTACGCCTGACCGGTTTCCTATTTCGCACTTCACGAACCTAACAGTTGGTGTTAAGGAGTTCAGGAAACCCCGTTCCATGCATTAGCATCCATATTACAAACGAAATTTATCATTCGTATGAACTATCTTTGCTGGAATTCCGATTGTTTGTTTTATTTCTTTAAATCTTTGTCACAAACCGGACTCGTACCGTTGCCTCGAGCGAGAGTGGCTCAGCTTGAATTTCGTTGTGACTATTTGGTAATCTCATCTTCTGTAGCTAACCTTTGCTGTAACCCAGCTGCAGTTGTTGATTTGTTGTCCAATTTGGAGCAAAAGAGCCCAGAAGGAACACTACTGAGGTTTGATTATTGTAAAATTAATTAATTTGTTGTATATAGTACCGTAGCTATTTGGAATAGACTTTGTTTTGAATTGTGTCGAAATTGGTTGCTACGCGTCGCTCGAACGTTCCGGTGGCTGGACTTTACAGTACTCAATAGCCTCGGCAATTGCTGAGGCATGAAATTACGCAGCAAATCGGCAAACCGTTCCGAATCAAAGGACAATACCCTGCAGGTGAACCAAAACCCTCTGCCCGTAGGAGTTGGTCATGTTTCTTGCTCAGGCTCTAGTATATCAGGTTGTTCTAGGGTTAGCTCGGTTTCTCATAGAGCTAGAGCTGATCTGTTGTTAGCTGAGTTGAAGGAGAAGCAGGTTGCAGAACAATTAGAGTTAGATAAGCAACGTAAGCTGCTCTAGGTGAGGAATGAGACGGAAATGGCGAAACTGCGCTTGGCACTCGCTGAGGAAGAAGAAGATCTAGTCAACAGAGATGAAGTCAAGGGTGGAGTAATGGTCAGTGAACATCTTTCTCGTTACCTAGGTGATTGCCACGTGCAGAACGATGCACCACGAACAACAAGCTTGGTTCCAGTGGCGGAACCTGCAGTGAATTATCGTTTGGACTTACCCAGGGTGGAACCGGAGTCATTTGCGGACTGCTCGTCAACGTACTGGGGGTTTGTGAAGCAGCTTGAATATTACTTTGAAGGTAAAGTCCGAGGCAATGGCCAGCGACCACTTTATTTGATGCAATACTGCAAGGGACAAGCAAGGAATGCGCTTGCCGCGTGTGTTATGTTGCCCTCAACCCTGGCATACAATAGGGCTAGGGAATTCCTAAAGGATCTGTATGGACAAGCTCATGTAGTGGCTCGTTCACTGATTGACGGCTTACTGCAAGGTCTGAAGCCTCTGGTGGAAGATTCGGATGCCCTGACCAAATTGTCGTTAAAAATGCTGAACTGTGAAGTTGTCCTCACGCGGATGAATTGCATGTCAGACCTCAACTCATTGCAGACTATGGAACGTATCACTCGAGTGCTACCAACGCGTCTCCAGGATTTGTGGGCTAGGACCGTTGATGATATTTTGAGAAGAGGAGACGAACCGAGGTTCCAAGATCTGCAGCACCTAGTGTCCCGTGAGGCACGGATTGCTCGGAGTAGGTTTGGCAAACTGGCTGCCAGTAGCAAGGCTCAGGGGTATTCGCGGTCATCCAGTTGGAGGAATTATGCACAAAACCAGCATCCAGAAGCGACACGGTTCATGCCAAATCAGGGTAGTACTTTGTTGGTCGCAGCTAATAGGTGTTCGGTATGTAATGGAATACACGCACTTGAGGAATGTCAGAGATTCCTTTCTCGTGATATACCCGGTCGTTGGGCATTGATCAAAGAAATCAAGGCTTATTTTTCGTGTCTCAAGTGTGGACATCTGTCTAGCAACTGTTCTGTTTCCAAACCATGTTCAACATCAGGTTGTCCGAAACGGCACCACCCTCTACTGCATGTTGCACAGAAGCAATGTACCGATCGAGTCACGCAAGATACAACACAAGGGCTGCAGCTGGGTAAGCTGGGTACGGACGAGGCAAGAAAGCCTGGGCAGCGGACCAATAATTGTGCGGCTACTCTTAGGCCAGAATGTCGGGTCAGTTTAGGTGTACTACCAGTGCGAGTAGACGGACCGGGGGGCTCTGTGGAGACCTACGCTCTGCTGGACAGCGGGTCTGATGTGACTCTAATACAAAAAGACATTATGAAGCTGGTGGGTCTGAAGGCATCCCCGACCTCACTTTCGATTTCGACCGTAAATGGGACTACCACTTGGAATTCGGGAATAACGGAGCTGCGACTGAACTCATTGTCAGAGAATGATCTCGTGAATGTAAAGAGAGCCTTTTGTGTTGATAGGCTACCAATCCAAGCAGTCCAGTACTGCACAAATGCGGACATTTTATCCTGGCCTCACCTACATTGCATCCAAAAACAGAATCTGGAAGATTCGAGAGTGCGGGTCCTGATAGGTGCCGACGTCCCAGAAGCACATTGGGCATTAGAGCAAAGATGCGGCAAAAGAAAACAACCCTATGCTGTGCGGACGATTTTAGGATGGATTGTTCTCGGTCCGATAAACCAGAAACCACGCTTTGAGAGGACAGTAAACCACATTGAGAGGGGAATCGACCCCTTAGCAGAACAGATCGATCGACTGTACAATGCCGATTTCTGCGATGGGTGTGCATCGGAAAACTCTCCTTCATAAGAAGACAAACAGGCCGTTGATATGGTTTCCAATGCCACAACCTGGTTGGACGGACACTATGAAGTTGCACTTCCGTGGAGGAATCCTGAAGTGAGACTTCCAAATAACTATATTGTGGCCAAAGAGAGATTGAACGGCTTGGGGAAAAGGTTTGCGCGTGACCCGGAATTTTTTGACAAATACTCTACAGTAATAGAGGGTTATGTGCGCAAGGGCCACGCCCAGTTAGTGCCCGATGTACAGCTAAAAATGGGATTTGAGCCAAAGTGGTACCTACCACATCACGCAGTTGCAAATCCTGAAAAGCCTAGCAAGTTGAGGGTGGTGTTTGACTGTGCGGCTGCATTCCAGGGACGCTCCTTGAATGATTACTTGCTACAGGGCCCGGATACGACAGCAAGCTTAGTTGGAGTGTTGCTTCGTTTTCGAAAGGAATCTGTCGCATTGGCTGCGGATATTGGAGAAATGTTCATGCAGGTTCGAGTGCCGACGAGAGACAAAGGAGCACTGAGGTTCCTCTGGTGGGAAAATGGTCGACTAGGTGGTTCTTGTTGAATATCAGATGAATGCCCACCCCTTTGGTGCCATTTCCTCCCCATTTTGTGCAAATTTCGCGTTACGTCGCACGGCAGACGATTGGGGAGGACAGTATGAGGATTACGTCTCCAGGGCCGTGTATAACAACTTTTATATAGACGACTGTCTTGTTTCTTTGCCCACACTGGACAATGCAAGAGTCTTTGCTATCCAGATGAGTGAGTTACTATCACGAGGTGGATTCCGGCTTCATAAGTGGGTGTGTAATCGTAAGGAGGTGCTGGATATTTTACCAAAATCTGAGATGGCCCATCCCGCTTTGGAAATAGATGATTGCGCGCCTGTGCCGGAGAGGAGGTTGGGGTTAGAATGGAATGCAATAGAAGACACGTTCCAGTTTTCATTCGCAACACGCGAAAAACCTCAAACAAGGCGTGGCTTGTTGTCTATAGTATCATCCGTGTTCGACCCACTAGGGTTGGTTTCACCTTTCATTCTGCCAGGTAAGGTGTTATTGCAATCACTGTGCCGCTTGAAGCTTGGTTGGTACGACCCAATTGGAGAAGAACTTCTACGATGCTGAATGAGTGGTTAAGAAGTATGGAACAACTATGCGCATTCAAAATTCAGCGTTCTATTATTAGAGGTGACTCATTGAACGAAAGTGTACAGCTTCATGTATTTTGTGGCGCTTCTGAAGTTGGCTATGGGGTGGTGGCGTATTCCAGAATGGTTTCAAGGGACGTAGCCCCCTACTGTGCCCTACTGTTCTCTAAGTCAAGAGTAGCTCCTCTGAAGACCGTAACGATCCCTCGATTGGATTTAGCCGCAGCAAGACTGGCCGTTAGAGTTTCTCGGATTCTTATGGAAGAAACTGGAATCAAGTTTGGTAAGATCTACTACTGGACGGACTCTGCTATAGTTTTGCACTACATGAACAACACTAAAACGAGATTCAGTACGTACGTTGCCAACCGTTTGGCTGAAATCCATCAGTGGTCGGAACCCTGGCAGTGGCGTCATGTCACATCGGAGGCTAACCCTGCAGACTTGGCATCAAGGGGCACAACATCGCCTAGTGATAACAGCTGCTGGTTCGAAGGTCCTAAATCCTCATGAACGATGAAACTTCATGGCCGACCAGTCCTACGGTGTCTGCAGCACCACCAAACGTTGAGTTGAAGCAGCCTTTGAGCACAGTTCTCACAGTGTTGCAGGATGCATGGACGGACGCACTTATAGCTAGGCACTCCAGTTGGTTTCACTTGCTGAAGTCGGTGGCGTGGTTAACCCGTTTCAAAATGTACGTTGCAGTCATGAGAGGCGGGTGCACGGATCTAGGATTCACAACTGGGCTCTTGAAGTTAAACGACATTGCTAAAGCGGAGGAAAGTGTTATTTTGATTGTACAAGCTAAGGTCTGTGGCGAAGAGCTAAAATGGCTACGAGACAGGAGCAATAACCTATGCACTAACAAATCTCCGATGAACAGAACCCTATTAAAACTTGATCAAATTTTATTAAATGGAATTATTTGTGTTGGAGGACGACTGAACTACTCCAGTCAGCTTCAGGGTGTGAAACATCCGGTGATACTACCCAAGACTCACCCGATTACAGACTCGATAATCCGATGGTATCACGCGATGGAAGGACACGCAGGACCTTCTCAGTTACTCGCGGAACTTCGCAAAACATTTTGGGTTGTACAGGGGGGAGCTACCGTCAAGCGAGTACTTGGAGGATGATAGAAATTCCGGAGGCACTTGGCGGTCGTAGGCAAACAGATGATGGCTCCTCTACCAGCCATTAGAGTCCAACAAGGCTGGTTTCCGTTCAAGCACATCGGAATAGATTACTTTGGCCCATTTGCGGTTAAACGTGGGCGCAGCATGGAGAAACCATATGGATACACCTTCACCTGCCTACAGATGCGTGATTTACATATTGAAGTTTTTTATTCTCTAGGCACGGATACATTCATTATGACATTACTGCTTTTCGTGTCGAGGAGAGGGGCACAGCCCGAGATTTCTAGTGATAACGGTACAAACTTTGTTGGGGCTCAAAGGAAATTGAAGAACCTAATGGGAAACTGGTCTAGTGATAGGACTGCTGATAGATTGCTGCAACGGGGCATGCAGTGGCACTTCAATCCCTACATGCTAGTCACCGTGGTGGCATATGGAAGATCATGGTGCGCTCGGTTAGAAGAGTACTTCTTTCAGTTTGTGACGACCAGCCGATGACTGACGAAATATTGTTGACATTCCTTACGGAAAGTGAGCGGATAGTAAACGGACGACCGCTAGTGCCTTTGACCTCAGACTGTCGTGATCTGCCAGTACTCACGCCCACCGACCTACTTATCCTGAGGGCGAACCCACAAGATATTCCGACGGATTCGTTGCGCGGTAGAATGGTTCGTCAGTGGAGGCAGGCAAACTAACCAACATCTGTGTTTTCGGAAAGATGGATCAGGGAATATCTTCCACTATTACGACGGCGGCAGAAGTGGATAACTCGAGAACGCAACTTTAGATCGGGTGATGTAGTGCTACTAGTTTCGGAGGCCTTGCCGCGTAGCCGGTGGTCGATAGGAGTCATCAAAAGCATCTCAGTTTCGGACGATGGTTTGGTGCGAACGGCAACAGTGCGAACTAATGAAGGATTAGTGCTCCGTGACATTAGAAAGATTTGTCTTATTGAGGGCGAACCGGACACTGGTGGTGAAAGTTCAGAGGCCAACTCTTCTCAGGTGGGAGGCGGGTCATCGGATCTGCCGAATCGGGAGGGACCACTGAGAGTTGATCCACTTGTCCGACTGGGAGCTGCTCTTGACGGTGATAAGTTTTAGATATTGGCGAACCGTAGGGCGAGCCGATGCAAGAGGACGACCACACCTTTCGGTGCACGGGAAAAATCCGAGTCGGATTTTGGGGCCGGTGTAAAGGAGTTCAGGAAACCCCGTTCCATGCATTAGCATCCATATTACAAACGAAATTTATCATTCGTATGAACTATCTTTGCTGGAATTCCGATTGTTTGTTTTATTTCTTTAAATCTTTGTCACAAACCGGACTCGTACCGTTGCCTCGAGCGAGAGTGGCTCAGCTTGAATTTCGTTGTGACTATTTGGTAATCTCATCTTCTGTAGCTAACCTTTGCTGTAACCCAGCTGCAGTTGTTGATTTGTTGTCCAATTTGGAGCAAAAGAGCCCAGAAGGAACACTACTGAGGTTTGATCATTGTAAAATTAATTAATTTGTTGTATATAGTACCGAAGCTATTTGGAATAGACTTTGTTTTGAATTGTGTCGAAATTGGTTGCTACGCGTCGCTCGAACGTTCCGGTGGCTGGACTTTACAGTTTGTGTAGCGGATAAAGTTACTCTCAGCGCGATAGATTTGACGCGGGCACATAGCTAAATGCCAGCAGCGGAAGCGGATAACCTCAAAAAGACCGTATGACTGCGCTCGGTCTTTTTGAGTTCCTTCGAGTACTTTTTTGGTTGGGCAATGCTGCGCAAACTTTCCCGAGTTTTGTCGGTACAGCAGGCGGTGATTCAGGTTTTGCTTCCGCTTATTTTGAAGAAATCCTGATTGCCAACAGGTATGAGACAGAAAACCTGGCGCATGTACGCACACTCCGCGACCTCCAGTCTCAAAACAACGTCAGGGTCATGGCGAAATAGTACTTAATAAGCTTCGGCACAACCAAATTTCTAGCTCTCCACTTCATAATGATGGCATGTTTTTCTACCCGGATCAAGATAGGCACAAGGCTTGATCACAGAGTACAGGTTGACGCCGTAGAATGAAGTATTCGCAACTGTCGAAAATCGAATTTGAACATTTTGATAACAGCTTGATAAGTCTAGAACGTGACCAAGTTAACGGAAATAAGAACGGGTAACTCAAAGATTGCGAAGCGCTTTCGATTTCAGGGGCGTAGCGCTGTGGCGGGTTCGCCAAAAATGAAGCTGCTCGTGAAGCCCAGTAAAATGTGGGGAAGGTGCTCTATACAAAAAAGGTTTAATTAAAGGTTCACGGAGTTATCAAAGAAAGACGGAGACATATGAAAAGAAACAAGTGAAGGCATCGGCTGGGTTTCTGAAGGACCCGTATAGAAAAACTGGAGGGATTTTTCTACCAACGAATGTCCAGTCACGGTGTAGAACAAATCAAAATCAGGTCATCGGTCAGTGATGTAAGCGGCGTATGGAGAAGCCTGTCTACGCTGATGTCAGCTGAACAATTCACTGCACCACAGGACGGTGGTTTGAAATGCCTTAATACGGCTGAAGACAGTGAAGTCATGTAGGGTTGTTTTCGTTGTCCTCTCATTAGGTATTTACACAGCTATATGTAGAGAACTACTTTTCCTTTGAAAGTGGGTACGGAGAGAAGTACTTCACGAAGAATGTAACATACCTTTCAGGCAGCAGTAATAGTGCTTGGATGCTTAGCCGGAGGTTTCAAAATGGAGTCTTCGAGGAAGCCGCCAAATGGAACGAGAAGATGGAGCAGATGCGTCAAAGCAAAGATGAACTGACGACGTGGAGTGATAAATTGTGAGTGCGCAAGTCCTAATGCAGTGGTTTGCAGGGAAACAGATGGGGGGCAACGACGGATGTCATACTGCACCTGAGGAATAACGTTTCTATATACACGATAAAAGAACATACAGCCAAGTTTTGATCAACATCCAGTGGCTGGTATTTTTATTTCGTAACTTTCATGTTTGTCACTGACTTCGAGTCACAAGTTAAGGGCCGGGCATAGGCAGGTTCACCAGAAGCAGCTGACCATTCACGAGGAAAATGGTCAGGGTAGCAGGCAAACTGCACAAAGTTGGCCTCGGTTGATGAAATGGGTGATGGCAGGTTAAAAATGCCACTGCGATGGTAGGATTCCGGTCATTATTTGGGTACTACAACGCAGTATGAACAACCGATTGAAGGTTACACGGAAAGTAATTGTTCGGGTGGTGCTTGATATCTTTTGCCGTCCGGAGTCCGCCGAGCAGTCCGGTGAAGCCGATATGGTAGCTTATTACCCGGATAACACCATTCTAATCGCAGTAGTTTGTGAGGTAAGAGCCTCCATGTAGCGTCGGCCCGCTTGTGCAAGAGTTTGGACCATGGAAGTCCTGCTTGGAAAATAGTCCATCCCGATCACTCAGTTCATTTATTCTGTGTAGTAATCCGGAAGTAAAGCCTAGTGGACCAATGGCTTCCCAAGTCCCCAGTGTGATCTGGAAGAGATTGGGGATTTGACAGTCAAGAAGATGTCCTAGCTGAAGGTTGTGGTCACAGCATGAACAGAAGTTCAATCATTTCAGTTTAAGGGGCGGAGTACGCAGGACCTAAAATAAGTGGAGATCGGCAATCTGGAAGTGGTCCCAGCCGTCGGTTATGATAGCAAATGAAGACCACAAATAATGAGGTTGGTGCATTCGTATAAACATGGGAAGTGTGAAGCTTCTTTTCAGCCTCTGATAGCACGTGACTTGTGCCGTGGACAGGACTTTGAATTCATAAGATTTACCAGCGGAAGCTTGGAGAATATTTTAGCGGAGATAAGTCATGGTTTCTGTACTATACACACGGCTGCAAACTAGACGCCGGGCGATCGCCGTGTGCGCTCATTTGAAAACTTTGGCGGCTTGCACGAAGGCTATGACGATGTGCTTCAGGCAGAGAGACGGAGCGCTTTGTGCGGGTCAGGGCTTGTTACAGCAGGACTTGGTTGGAAGATCCTTTGATATGTGAATTCAGGGCGATTGAGAAATAGACGAGCTTGCCCCAGGTTGCGGTGACATATTAGTCATAATTCGATGATTGAATACGGGCATCTGTTAGTCGGCGAGAATCAAATTACAAAGTTATTTCCATTTGTACACTTTGAAGAGACCTTTAATTCTTTCAGAAAAAAGCTATTAGGGTAATGGCTCTTCTTCTACCTGTACACTTAGAGAAGTAGACAAACATTAGTTAGTGGAGACGATTGGTAAGTTAGGAGACGAAGTCGCATCTAGTTTTGGAAGAGCAGTGTCAGATACTGTGACTACCTGGGCACCTGCCTTCTCTTATGTGCTGGGGCTAGGTAACCTTTTGGTTTCGTTTCGGTCGTCAGCGGCTAGAGTCAGCGGTGGGGTCGTTTGTGTTCTTCACGTAAGAGGTACACAAGCTACCAGCATTGCCATCAGTCAGGGTTTGTAGGAGGCCAAAATAGCTTTTTGATAAATCAACGCCGAACATTTTCGATATCAACAAAGTCATGTTCGGGAATACTTAAGAACACAAGTGTACGGTACTCTAGGGTTGGGCGAATATAACATTATTCATGGTTTGTTTCAAAAACGCCCGAAGCATCCAGACACATGACAAAGTTTTTGCAAGCTACACAACGAACAGATGGAATTCATCAATAATTTAGAAACGTGCATGACAAACTTAGGGTAGGCAGACCTAGGAGGGAGATGAGGGGGAGATAACGGTACGTCTAGCATAGAATAATTTGGGGGAGTTTGACTGAACACAAAATGGATTCAAATAGGGCCCGTTTAATTTGAAAGTCGCGGTCAGAGGAAGGACCTGACTAAAGTTAATGCAAGCGACTGGGGCCTGAGAGGTTTACGTAAGGAAGTCTAAAAATCGGCTTGAGAAGCAACGGTATTGAGAGACGATGAAGAAAAATATCAAAAAATTCAGTTCGTGGCAAGGTATTAGATGGCCATGAGGAATGCTATGTTGCAATAAATGGAATTTGTCAGTTTGAAAGCAGGGAGCGAGCAACACAAGACTTAAAGTGTGGGTTGGAATGCAATGATGGTTTGGAACCATCGAAATATGGCAAATATGAGTCACAGATATGGACAAAATGGATGCACGTCATGAGGGGCCGCAGGATGGTGGCAAGAGAACAGGCCGGCAAAGAATTGGAGTATATACGTATATGCATATATATATATGTTTATGTAATAAGTGCAGGAGTAAAGAGGAATGACGTGATAGAACACGGAAGTAGCAGTGCTAGGAAGAGACAGGTAGGGTGAGGTCAACTGGTACAGAATTAACTTGGATAAATCCTGATGAATTTATGACAAGTGAACACTAGGAATCAACAAAAAGGGATAAGTGTCTTTGAAAGCATGGAAGTGATGACGGCTTTGAGCAGTAGTTAGTAAACAGGGAAATACGAGGGAAAGGATCGAAGAAAACAGGTTAGGGTGAATCTAGCAATCTGATGGTTGTAGTTGTGATGTGTAGTGACGGTCGAAAATGAGTGGGCAATAATTAATGGAATTACCATATTCGGCAAAAAGGTGATTGCTGTAAAAACGGCTAGAGACCGCGGGGCGGATGGAACTACGGAGTGGTCGGAGTAAAGTAAAATATCAGCGGAGAAAGGTAACTTGAAGGTAAGACTAACTGTGGTGCAAAGATGCGGCGGTTGTAACAGTGAATAAAGTAGGAGGGAAGTAAAGAAGTGGAAGATCAGAAAAATAAGGCTATAGAAGATAGCATGGTTTGAAACTGTACGCGAAAATAACGAAGTAGGGATGACCTTACACTAGGTGGAACGTGGAAAAGCAGAGCAGCCTGAAAGGAAATCTGAAGATGAACGTGGCGAGCAATATACAAAACAGGTGAGAGTACTGACCGAAAAGAAGCAGGCAAGGAGTGACCTATCGGATCGTTTTACCGCAGGTGCAACAGTATGAAGGCCGGGAAGGAAAAGAAGCCTCCAAGCAGGTAAACCTGTGATGGAACAAAAGGCACAAAAAATATGTGCCCGTCGTAGTTGGGAGAGTGGAACTGGAGAGCTGCTTGCCTGAAGGCCTTTGCGCCAAAGGATTGAGCCGGGAGCTGCTGGTCGGGGCACTGTCTAATAGAGTCTTTGTATATCTCTGACTCACTGTTAGTGAGGGGAACGTTTCTCTGCAACAAGCCCCTGAAGTTGCTTGTCCATTCAGTTATGTTGGAAATGTGCTCAGAGAAGCTGAGTGTGCAAGAGTATTGCAGTACCAGGCGCCGTATTTTTGGGGAGTATGGAAGTGGGAAGTCATCAATCTCAAGCGTACCATAAGGATTATCGCAGCTTAGCTTGGGATAACTGCTTTTGTTAGCTGAAAATTTCCTTTCCCAGCGGCCATACCGAGATGGTAAGGACTGTATGGTAACCATGATGCTATTTGTGCTACAGGTGAGTTGCCTCGTTCGAATTCCTGGAGTGCTTTCACGTCATCGGCACATGGGATTTTGACATCAGTGCTGAAATTGTTGACGTCATTCGTTCATGGTAAAAACAGCAGCGGTCCCAGAACACTTCCTTTGATAACCCAGTTGTTCATTGGGTGGGGGTCAGACACCTGGCTATCGATGAAGGTAATTTCGTGAAGGGTTTTTGGGTGGAATTTTTACCAACGGACTTGGGGGATTTTCATTTCTGTTACCAATAATCCTTCTTGGCAGCATCAGGTGCGGGATCCTGTCGAAGGCTTCGGCCATATCGGGGTAGATTTTGACGAGTTCTCTGCATCTGTCAGCGGCTGCTGATACCAGGTACAAAGTCAAATGGGCAGGTTGGATACTATCATGATCTGAAAAATCAGCGCTGTCTGAAGCCGATGAGTTTGTTTGCTGGAGAATAATTGGTTGGACATTGTTTGACGACCTTTTCTGGCAGCGTGAAGATTACTGGCTCATGATTTTTCGGGCGGTCATTGGTGATGTCATGTATTGCGCCTTCCTCACACCTGATGAGAGCAGCAGATTTCTTTCACTGGCTTGGTAAGGCTCCGCCTTGGACAGGCAGACAGTATAGTTTTGGTAGTAGGAGGGGAACATCCGGGTCAAAGGAGTGGACTTTGCTGATGGTAGGCCGTTAGGCCGTGGGTGGTGGGACGGTTTGAAATTGCAGGTGTATCCTTCTACTTATCTATCTTTATGTATATTTATATGCATCCCATTGGTAATCTGGGCAAAGAATCAGTGGCAAATAGAGTGGCAATCTGGGCGCATTCTGGGATGAGGTACAGAGGGGCCGCGAAGAACGTGGTTGAAGTGTCAGCTCTCTTTCCATTTGGGGTTATGGGGTCACCTAAATGGATGATCCATTTTATTCATGAAGTTTATTTCGGGGAACGGGCCATATGTTGCCGTGCTAACTTCTGGTTTTTGCTTTGGTGGAGCAGTGCGTTTGTTTCTTGTTTCAGTCGTAGTTCACGGGCCTTGAGGTGGGTTTCTTGGGATAGACACTCGATCCGTAAGACTGCAGAAAGATCTCCATTTCGTTGGTGCTACTGTCGAGACTTAGAATACTTCTGCTTCAGTCCGGTTGTACGTTGGCTTGCTGGTCTGGGTAGACAACTGGAGCATGATACTTTTTCAATGCATGAATGTAACTCTGGGTGGGGGAGGTCGGCGGAGCAGTGAGAATTTGCTTTTAAGGACTCTTCCCAGTTTCCGAAGTGAATTAGCAGGGAGATTTGGCCCCACTTAAATTGGCGGTAGGAATGAACGTTTCATGGCGGGCTTTTGGTGCTTGGGTTGGCTTGGAATCTACGGGTGACCACTTCATGGTCACTGCTTGCATGTTACCTTAAAGTTTATATCAGGCTAAACGATCATGAAGTCTGGCCGAGGTTGGCATTGAATGCTAAGATGATTGAGTAATTTGGGGTAATTGATCTGGAGGCTGGTCGGCTGATTTTAGACGGGACCCATGAGGCTATTCATGCAGAAATCGACGGAAATCTAATAAGGATGCCAGGGGATCAGTATGGAGGTTAACAATTCCGTCAGAGACACGGTCGGTGACCAAATGGCTTATAAGTGCCGGTTTACGAGAGGGGAGGCATTAGAAGGGCAAGGTTTATTCATTAGTGAGCGAGCACTATTGAGGAGCAAGGTAGGTGCGGCTGCATCGCCGTGTTCCAGATGCTCGAATGGTAGATATGGACCTGACCCCCGTTCAATAAATGGAAAGAGCAGAGCTACAGCAGTTGATAGGTTTTTGTTAATCATATTGGTTATCCCGAAAAATGATAGGAGTTGGGGGACTGAACGGGCTAATGGCCGGACCAGATGAGCCTCAGTGCGCCCTGTCCAGAGAGTCGCTTGGCGTAAGTTATCGATGCTGTCTCGAGTGCCGATATCAGGTGGACTTAAACAAACAGACTTCAAACAACCAGCCGATTGTGGGAACTGAGGCTAAACTGACTTCCCGATCCATCGCGCAGCCTGGTCGAGGTTTGCTTGACTAGTTACGTACCTCAGCGGATGGCTGACGAGACTCACCCAAATGTTCTACAGGAATTCTTAAGTGGGCCCATATGTCCGACCGAAGATGATTATCCTGCCACACTAGTTAAGTCGAGTTTGGATGTGCCAGGGTGCTTTGGAGCACGATGGACCTAACTATAAACCACGTTATGGGACTGAGAAGAAAGATTCGAAAAAGAGTGCCTATAGCTAGAGTGAGGGTTATACCGTAACTGGATAATCCTGGAAAGCGGTTTCCATTTCCAAGTAGGTCCAACTATTCATAAACAAAGCCCACTTAAGCTCTATGCTCCAGATTGCATTTTCCTGGGTTGGGTGTCCGCGGGGCCGCTAAAGAGCCTTGGGGTGGAAGCCGCCAAATTTAGTTACGGGTGGCTAAGTTTATCAAGATGGTAAACATCAGTATATGGGCACATAGCGTTGGGGATTTTATGAACATTAGCGTAAAGTTTGGATAGATATTAGCAGTGAGGAGTCGGCATTTCGGATGAAGGGTTAGTAATAACAATAACAGTTTATTTCGGAGAAGCCGGAAGCACGCTTTATGCATGATCAAAGTTTTTACAAGCGACCAAACTGACAGACAAATTTCATGGAAAAGTTAGAAATACTCACGACGGGGAGGAGTAGGAAGGAGTATAGGAGAGGTGAGAAGTGTTAGCTCACCAAAGGGTAATGGACGGAGTTTAAGCGAATCCGAGGATGGATTCAAATGTGTGCTCGGTAAATTTGAAAGTAAAGGTCAGATGAAGCAGCTAGCTGGGCCAAGTGGAAGAGATCGAAACCTGGGAGTTTTACGTGAGGGGGACTGAAAACCAGCGCAAGAAAATATCTTTACGAGAAAAGAAGAAGAAAAAAGGAAATAAGAGAAGAAACAAAGAACGAAAAATTGAGTAGTACGGCTAGGTGCTAGTTAGTCATGAGGTATGCCTTATTGCAATTAGTGGACGGTGCCAATTTAAAAGCAGAGAGTGACCAATACAAGACGTAAAGAGTGATCCAGATGGCGGCAATGGCGCGGAAGGATCGAGATAAGGTAAATACGAGGCACGGGTATAGAGAAAGTGGAAGCATATCGTGAGGGGCGGTGGCATGGTGGCAGAGGAACTGGCCGGCAAAGAACTGGAGGGGGCAGGGAAAATGTGCGGACATATACATATATATGCGTATATATGTGTGTACATTTATATATGTACATATCAGAGCAGGAGCAAACAGCAGTGGATGGATGGAACACGGAATTAGCAGTGCTTGAAAGAGACATATAGGGTTGGGATGAGTGAAACCGAATCAACAAGGATAGACTCTGGTGAATTTGTTTATAACAGGTGAACATGAGGGAGCATATGAGAGATGAAACGACTTTGGGTGCACAGAGTGATGGCTATGAGCAGAAGTTGATAAACGAGGGAATACGAAGCAAAGGATCGATGAAAATAGGTAAGAGCGAACCTAAAAAGCTGATTAGTGCAGGTGGCACTTATGGTGACGGTCGAAAATGGGTGAGGAATCAATGAATGGACGTACATATTGCTGCAAGAAGATGGTCGTGAAAATGGCTGGAGATCGCACAGAGAATGGAATTACATGGTGGTTGAAGAAGTGTAAAAGGTCCCTGGAGTACGGCAACTTGGAAGTCAGAAGAAATGTGGTGCAAAGAAGCAGCAGTTGTAACGGCAAATAACATAGAGGAGAAATAAGGAAGTGTAGGATCAGAAATAGCGGGTACTAGCAGACCACCTGGTTTGAAACTGTAAGTAAAAATGATGACGGTACGATGAATTTTCACTAGTTGGAACGTGGAAAAGCAGCGCAGCCTGAAAGGCACACCGAGGATGACTGTGGCGAGCAATATATAAAGCAGATGAGAATGCTGACCGAAGGAAACCAGACCAGGAATGACCAATCAGATCGTTCCGATGCTGTTGTCACAGAACGAAGACCGAGGGGAAGAAGAGTGCCCGGACGGGAAAACCCATGATGGAACAAAAGGCAGGAGAAATAATTGTGTCAGAATTGGGAGACTGGAACTGGAGAGCGGCTTGCTTGCCGAGATTCCACAAATGGATCAAGCTAGCAGTTGCTAATCGGGAAACTGCCTTGGGGGGAGTTTTGCAGAAAAAATGCGGATTCAAACACGGAAAAAATGGTGGTGGTGAAAAGATAATAAGTTTGGTAGTAATAAATGTCAAGGTTGGAAGGGCGAGCTCTTATTCGGTGATTGGTCATGGTTGCGGATGTATCTGGTGCAAACTGATGGGAGGTATAAGATAGGTATAAAAGGATATCGCTAAACGGCATCTAATGGGGCATGCGATCAGTGTATGGAGGTATTGGTAAATACAGATGAGGAGCCGACAAGGGCGGAATGGGTGGAAAAGGAGATATTTCGGGTTTGGGCGGAGTGAAATGGACAGGGCTAGAGTGAAATCATGCAGTGACGGTTGTCGTGGTGAAAAACAAAAGGAGCAAAAACAGAATGAGGAGGTATACACACAGAGTTTGAACGACAAAAGTGGAAAGCTGTACCCGGTGACGAGAACTATAGGTAAGCGTACCTTGGTGGAACATGGATGGGGATCATACGATCCTCAACCGACAGTGATGGATACCGTAGGGCGAGCAGAGTTGGAGCTTGCAATCCGCAACCGGCCCTAGTGGGTGGGGCTGACCGTGCGCTGGACACACAACCTGAAATCACTTCGCGAAGTGAACGTAGGTGTGATCCACCAGCCTAGTTGCTCACGCACATCGCTGCAGATGGCTTGCACGCCCGACGTGCGCCGGCCAAAGCGGGGATCTGACCGCGCCCCTCAACGTTGCGATTGGCGTGGGTGGTCACTGATGGTTGTACAGAGGGCTGGGCAAACACGAAAAGGGTATGTGATCAAGGACCAATTAGTCAGGTTGTGGGAACTCGGACAACAGAGCCAACGGGAACCACGAGTGACAGACGGCCATACAGCATTATTATCCAGGTGCACCAGCCGGGGAGGTGGCCAGTATAATGCCCTGGGTGGTTGACCGGCACTGAGAATCATTGGAAGGGGAAACAAGATAGAAGAACGCAGTCTGTATGCAGTCCGGCTGAGGATCAACGGCTAACAGAAAGAAGAGCAAAAGTGAAGCACGAGCTCATCGATGCAGCTGATCCCTAAGACAACTTGACGTCATGGAACGTGAGACTAAAAAGAGAAAACCCATAATTGGGAGCTGAAAAAGTCCATCAACAGGTTTATATTGCACTCAGAATAGTCATTTGGCACAAGAAAAGACTGAGTTCTGCATGGAATTATAGAAGAAGCTTAGCTGAGGGATAGGGTGATGGCAGGATTGGTGACGCCATAACTGGATGTTGAGCGAACCACGCTAAGTGCGGGAAACGAGACTAGATTTTCCTGTTCAAAATGGCAAAGGTAGTGATAGAAGTGTATGAGGTGGGACCTGACGTGGAAAAGAGGCGACGTAAGCAAAGAGATATTGAGGAGCTTTGGGTTACTTACCTTGCTTGTGTTAATAATTACAGGACAGTAATGTGTATGTATATTTATACATTTATATATATACACATACATATATACATATATATATTATGTATATACGTATATATAACGAACCAGGGCGTAGCTACTGACGCAGTTCCTATACCGCTGTTGAGGTTGGTTCCAGGGTGGCAGACGTGATATAACTAAATAAAGCTGACAAATGGTAGGGCAGATGAGACACTCCAACAGACAGTCAGGAGTAATACGGTGGCCCCTCTGAAAATGCGAACGCATCTGGAAGGACTCCTTTCAAAGTGAAATGGGCAGGATTCTGTAAGTTGGTAGGAAAAACAATTAGTGGAAGCAGACATGCTTCGAAAAGGTCGATGGGGAAGTCTATGGGGAAGTTGTCAAACAGGGCAGTCAGAATTTAAAAGCGGTGAAATTATTTTGGAAGGTAAGATATGGCGAGAAAGCAGAGCAATGTCTCAAAGGTCGAGGCCTTGCTCGTAAGCTTGACTTTCGGTTATGTGAACTTTGAATAAGAGCAAGACAGTTGGGACAGAAAGTAATTTATCAATGGCATGCACGAATGGATACTTCGACTGAGAATGTCCGATATGCAAAGGAAGTTTATTCCAGATCCCGTAGTACGGGAAGGGAAAGAACTTACAGAGTAGGACAGTCCTCGCAAAGAGTGTGGTAATAGTATGCTGTCTACTACGGAGTAAATATCCAGTATCTTGGGAGAAGCGTAACTGTTTTTGGGGGAATAAGATTTCTTAGTCTATAGTTTACGTAAAAATGCCAGGTTCAGCTTGATGCGACGAATCCACAATGGTTCGATTTTGAGAGATGAACATTGTTCCCTGTAGTTTAAGTTTGACGGCCAACTGATAGACCGCCCTGTGAAATTTCTATGAATGCATTCGATAATAATCCTGTCAGCTTTTTGCATAATATAGAAGATTGATAGACAATATTCGAGAAGGGGCCTTGCGTGTACTTTGAACATGTAAGGAATGCTTTTCCTAAGCTGAAAGGATCTGAAAAGAAGACGAAGACACTTTTTGGCTTTCGCCGTTTGGAATACAGCATATTCGAAGGAGTTGAAAGGGCAAGAATAACTCAAGCCACGGTCTCTAACTAAGGGCTGGCTGTCGATGGGTGAACCGCCGACGCATGAGGAACCAGGAGGAATATGGCTTTTGTAAGTAAGAAAAGTGAGCTTATTGGCGGAGAATATCATCAACCAGGTTGAGCACCATTCACCAGGAGCGGCTAAATCAGCAGAGATTCTAGGGATATTAGTTTTGAGGTAGCCAGGCGAAAAAGTGTATACCATCTTATGGTCGTCCGCGAATAAAAACGGCATGCCATTAAGTATTGTGGGAAACATATCATTTATATGCAGGAGGAAAAGAAGGGGGCGTAAAACGCTGCCCTGAATAACACCGCTAGTAACAGACCTAGGGTTGGAGGTGTGCCCGTTAATCAAGACAACCTGTGGACGACGCGATTAGTAAGACGAGAACCAATAATGTAGCTGATCGATAATGTCAAATGATCGTAAATTTGGTGTTAAGGGGGGGTGAGGTACACGATAAACTGCCCCAGATAAGTCAACATAAAGAACAACAAAAGATTTTCACTTTCGGCAGAATCGGTGACGAGATTCAGAAAATCATACCGACAAGCCGTGCAGGACCGTGAAGGGAGGAATCCATGTTGGTTATCATTGATAAAGTTGAGGCTCAATAAGTAGTTAATAATGTGACCTTAAACTATTTTTTCCATTATTCTGGATAAAATAGGGGCATAGTTTATAAGACAGTAATTGAGTATCTCATGTGGAGGTCCCATTTTATGAATATGAAGGGATGCCGAGCACTTCTAATGAACGGGTAGGGAGCTACCATAAGGCGAAACAGTGAAGTGGTTGAGCACCAAGGGAGGGTGATCCGGTCCGCCACTGACAAGAGCAACTGGCGGTAGGCCATCGAGGCCTAATCGACGGGAGGGCCAGCCATTGGACGTTTGCTTGGAAATATTCCAGGCATCAAAGGGTATCGTAGAAAGGACAGAGTCAGTAACTGGCAAAGCTGGGAGGGGGCAATGATTGCAGCTGCAGCCATGGCTGAAGCAAAGAATGCATTGAAGGCATCAGCTATGCAAGTTGGGGAGGTGATAGATGAGATGTTATCCAGAATCAGGAGTTGGAAGTCGGCCGTAATATCAGCGTTTCTAGGCTCATGCAACAAAGAGAGAAGTGGCAACCTTTTGAGATGGCTCAATGCCTTAGGTTCTTGGTCACGATGTCGCGTATTATCTTGTCGTTGGATAAGTGTGAGAGGCGGTTTGAACGAATAAAAATTGGAAAGTCCTTGGATTTTTTATTTGCTTGAGAATTTTATGATACTTCTTGTGGAGTAGCGAGACAGGGGGCATCTTTTTAGGTACAGCCTGGGAAGTATAAGACAATTTGTTCGAACAGTGGGAAAAGAAGGAGTAGAAAATATTCGCAGCAAACTGAGGGTCATGGTTGGGGGAATAATCACCCCAGTCTTTTTGGCGAATAGGGGTGACTAACAAGGCCCAATTTTTGCCTGGGAATGTATTGTTGGAGGGGCTTGCGGGGTTGGGTGGGCCACTTGTGGTCAGATGGCAGATAACCACTTTATAGCCACTGCCGGGGAAGTTTTGTGTTACTGACACGTCAACGAGAGGCACGTTATGTTAGGTTCGGAGACATGTTGCGGCCAGCCACCAAGATGAAAACTAGTGAGCAGGTCCATAAGATTGGAAGGAGCCGGGAGGGTAGGCCAACAAATTCGAGGGAAAATGCAGTCCCTCGCAATGAGCTTAGTTCCAGGAGGGAGGAAAAAGTTGTACTCGATAGATCTAAATAGACGTGGAAACAAGGAACCGCGATACGAGCAGCTTATGTAAAGAACAGTGCTTTGGAGGCTGATAGTGAATCGAGAGAATGGGGAATAGAATCGAGCGCAGTATATAAAAGAGGGGTCGTGGTATAGATTTCCTTGACATGGGCTAGGCACCCACTACCAAGCCGGTTCGGTCTGCTGGTCCTCGGAAAACTGTACCCTACAAAAGGTATTTGATTATTAGGAGTGCTGTCATACAGCCAGATGGGGATGGGTCTGTGGATGGCCGTTAAGTAATAAGTGGTTGCTTGTGAGATTGGTTTCCACAGGTAGGTGAAATAGCCAGGTGCAGGATTGGGTTGTAGCGGTTGCCATCTTCGTTCGTACTTTTACCACGTTTATTGTTTAACTGAACGCTGACTGCCAAGCGCGGCTGCCATTTGACCGTTGCTATTGCGCACGCTCTCACGCACGCTCCCAAATACACGCTAACCACTATCTCTCCCAATCGCCTTCTCGTTCTCACGGGTCGTGGAGAATACTGTTCTGATTAACATATTTGTGCAGTGCCGCATATTAGAGTAACGTGCAGGTGGTTCACGCAGTACAAAGGACCGAAGCACGCGTTTACTAAGGAAACCGCGAAGTAAGGTCTAATCAACCTTACAATTGGTGAGCCCGACGTGATCCTCAGGCCACGTGAGTTTCCTTGTTTTCTACCGTTGAAGGTCCCGTCTGCGTACGTTTTTGTGTTTTATTGTTTCCCTATCTGTTGATTTTTTTTGGTCGGTTTACCAAATAATTTTTTTTCCAAACATTTTCGGTGTCTAGTTCGTCGTGATTTTTGTTCTTTTCTCGCGAAGATTATAGTGCCCCATTGATCGTTGGTTTCTTTTCCCGTCTGTTTCGATAAAGCAATCGCTATGTCTATTGAATGGAAACCCTGCTCAGACCCCACCGTTGGGGCGATCACGCTGCACATACCGGCATTCACGCCTGCTGATCCAGAACTCTGGTTCACGCTGGTTGAGTTAGAATTCGAAAACTGCCGTATAACCAGCGACGCCAGCCGTTTCAGGTGGGTAGCAGGCCGCCTCCCGCCAGAGGTCACAATGCAAGTAAGGGACGTAATAATCTCTTCCCGAAGCTATGAGGCTTTAAAGGAGGCTGTCATTGCCCGCACGACCCCAACGCAAGACCAACGTATGCAACAACTTCAAAACGTTGAGCTTGGAAGTAGGAAGCCCTCCGAACTGCTGCGTGAGATGCAGCGCTTGAGAGGACCGACAATAGGTGAGGACCCGCTCTTGAGGGAACTTTGGCTGCAGCGTTTGCCGCATAACATTCCAGTTTTACTAAGTGCCACGCGCAAGTGCTCGCTAGAGGAAACTGCCGCGATAGCTGATGACATTATGTCACGATACAACCCCGCTGTAGCTGGAGTAACCAGGCCGTCCGTCGCAACGGTGCCTGCCTTGCCTACATCTAACGAACTCGCGTCAGTTTTGTCTAGAATTGACGCGAACCTGCAACGCCTAGCAGTTAGAAGTGGGTCACAGGAGCGGCACCGCGCACGCTCACCTAGGCTCCATAGTCAGTCATTGCGACGCCGTTTCGTCGGTTCTTCAAAAGAAAGATATTGTAAATACCACAGTCGCCTCGGTGAGGGAGCCAAACGATGCGAACCAGGGTGTACGTTTCCCGGTGCTCATCAGGGAAACTAAACCCCCGGCCCGTGGTGGCGACCCACGAAGCCGGGTATCACACCAATAGTTGTCTTTTGAACGTAAGGGACATCATTTCAAATAACCTTTTCCTTGTAGATACCGGTGCCGAAGTGAGCGTCCTCCCCCGAGCGAAAGACGACAATAGCACACCGCAGGCCTAAACACTATGCGCTGCCAACGGCACGGCCATCCCAACGTTTGGCCAGCGGTCGCTCACCTTAAACTTGGGCTTAAAGCGTAATTTTCGTTGGGTATTCATCATCGCCGACGTCCCGTACTCAATTCTGGGCATTGACTTCCTGCAGCACTTTGACTTGTTAGTTGATAGACGGCGCCGCAGAGTGGTGGATCGTCAGACCACTCTCGCTGTTGCGGGTCATAATTCGCGAGTGAATCACGTCACGCCCTTTTACGTTCAACCACCGGCACACCAACCTTATGGCGAACTCATCGCCGCCTACCCGGCCATGTTTCGGCAGGCCGGGCCTCTCCCAGCAGTGACGACCAGTGTCACTCACCATATCGATACTAAGGGACCCCCAGTGTTCAGTAGGCCGCGTCGGTTAGCACCAGACAGGCTTCGTGTTGCACAGGCTGAATTCGAACATATGCTAGAACTGGGTATAATACGCCCTTCTAGTAGCCCTTGGGCTTCCCCCCTTCATATGGTTCCTAAGTCTAGTGGCGACTGGTGACCCTGTGGTGATTACAGAGCACCTAACAAAGTCACCGTCCCGGACCGATACCCGATTCCCCATATACAGGATCTTACTTCGTCTTTATCAGGTTGCTCCATCTTCAGCCGTATCGATTTGGTTCGTGCTTACAACCAGATCCCGGTAGCAGAGGCCGATATCCCTAAAACTGCCGTCACTACACCTTTCGGGCTGTTCGAGTTTCTGCGAATGCCGTTTGGACTCAGCAATGCAGCCCAGACCTTTCATCGGCTCATGCACGAGGCAACTCGTGGTTTGGAAAATGTCCACGTATACACGGATGATATTTTGGTGGCGAGTTATTCAGAGCAAGAGCACGCTACGCACTTACGAGCACTTTTCGAACGCCTTAGCCAGCACGGCCTTACGATCAATATCGCGAAATGCGAATTAGGCCGGTCTGATATCACTTTCATAGGACATTCTATTTCATCCTCGGGTATCCGCCCTCTGTCAGATAAAGTTTCCGCTATTCGCGACTACCCTGAACCCCAATCTTTTTGCCAGTTGCGTCAGTTTGCCGACCTGGTGAATTTCTACCGCCGATTTATTCCTCACTGTGCGGAAATGATGCAACCCCTCACCGACCTGTTGCGCGGAGGTAAGCGGAAGTTCGTGTTTCCCGTCACGGCACAAGCCGCATTCGCCTTAGTCAAAGATGCTGTCGCCAACACAGCACTCCTTACACACCCCGACCCTTTGGCTCCTCTTTCGGTAGTGACGGATGCCTCGGACACAGTGGTTGGAGCAGTACTGCAACAGTTCGTAGATGACTCTTGGCAACCTTTAGCATTCTTCTCCAAGCGCCTACAACCTGCGGAATCAAGGTACAGCACGTTCGGTAGAGAGTTATTAGCCATCTACTTGGAAATCCGTCATTTTCGACATTCACTGGAAGGCCGTTCGTTCACGGTGTTTACAGACCACAAGCCTTTGGTTTACGCACTGAAGTCAGCTTCCGATCGATACTCACCACGCGAGATTCGCCACTTAGACTTTGTCTCACAGTTTACTGTGGACATACGACACGTCTCTGGGGTACTTAATCCCGTCGCAGACGCCTTATCGCGCGTATATCAACTAAGTCTGTGACAAACGCCTAACATCGACTTGGACACAATGGCACAGGCTCAAACTATGGTCCCTGATATCGAACGACTTCGGCAAAACGGTTCTTTGAGTTTAACCACAGTGCCTATCCCAGCTTCCCAGAATACCATCGTGTGCGATGTGTCTCAAGGTCGCCCTAGGCCAGTAGTTTCTTCTGCCCACCGTTATCCTACGTTCCTGACACTCCATAATCTGACTCATCCGGGTGTGACTGCCTCGGTGAAACTGATAACTGAGCGTTTTGTTTGGCACAATGTCAAACGAGATGTCCGTCATTGGGCTCGTGCTTGTCTGCAGTGTCAACGTGTTAAGACCCATAGGCACACTAAGGCGGCGTTAGCCAGGTTCCTAGAACCTGAAACACGTTTTCATCATGTGCACGTCGACCTCCTAGGACCACTCCCACCTTCGCTCGGGTACGTTTACATACTCACATGCGTGGATCGTTTTACTCGCTGGCCGCAGGCCAATCCTATCCCTCGTCCCACGTCGGAAGAGGCCGCGGAAGCTTTTCTAACCGGCTGGGTTAGTCATTTCGGTGGCCCAGCAATAGTGACCACCGATCGCGGTCCACATTTTGACGGCGCTTTCGGCAGCCTACTCGCTACGCTCGGTTGCCAACACGTTAAGGCGACAGCTTACCACCCTCAGGCCAATGGTATGGTTGAGCGTTTCCACCGGCAATTAAAAGCCGCTCTTCGAGCAAACGGTAACCCCCTTTGGAGTGAAACACTACCATTAGCACTCTTAAGCCTGCGTAGTACCGTTAAGGAGGAGTTACACACAACACCGGCCGTACTAGTATATGGCTGTACACTTCGTCTGCCTGGGGAGTTGGTAGCCCTTTCACCAACCGTGACTTTCGACTACGGTGACTATGCTCAGCGCCTTACGCAGCACACGCGAGTGCTCAAGGCCAGCCCGCCGCGTGAACAACAGTCTACAAGTTATGTCCCAACTGCGTTAGGAACCGCTACTCATGTATTCCTTCGCGTCGATGGCGTTCGATCACCACTACAAGCGCCATACACTGGCCCTTTTCGGGTGATAAAACGTAGGGCAAAAACATTTGTCATAGATATCAACGGACGACACGACACCGTATCTATCGATCGTCTCAAACCTGCCGTCATTGAGTGCAAGCCGCTCGGCCAATTTACACCCACTCAAGTCGCTCAGTCACCCGCATCGAGCGAGTTACCACTCGAACCACCCCCAATTACGCCTAGTGAGGACTTGGCAGCTAGTCCATCAGATTCTTCAACCGTACCCGCAACGCGAAGTAGCCGTCGCCGTCGCCAACTACGAAATCCCGTCCGCTCCGCCGATTTCGTGGCTGAACTTGATCAAAGAGATGAGGGGACACTGAATTCCGTCAGTTGACGAGCCTCCTAACCGCGAAATAGATCATGGCTTTTAGGAAAATTTTGTGCTGGTAAGACTGTAGGACGTGGGTTGGGACGGAGTGGGCTGTTGGCAATAGACTTCCCTGAAGTCTTTTTCGGTGTTGAGGCAGTGGGCACTGCGCTGAGATAAGCAGAGGCAGGTTTGAATGTGGGGATCTTTGGTGGCCTTGGCCTTCTGGTGAGTCAGGTAAGGATGTCGATGACATTTATTGAAGCAGAAGCTATGGCAGAAGGCAGAGCCCTTTACTAGAAGCATGAGCTGGAGAAGCGGTGATTGTGAGGCTCAAGTCAACTGGCGTAGAGCGAGAAGCTGAGGATTTTTTTTTCGCAGGGATTCTCAACGGGCCACGAGGCGACGAAGGGACCGGTACTTCGAGTACGGTTTGCGTTGGAGAGGCTGAGTTACATTCTAGTGATTGAAAAACCTTCCTCTGGCGGGGAGTCTCATCCGTCAACATTCTAACTTTTGCTTGGAGTGTGAACGTAAATTGAACTTGGACTAAGACATTTAGCTCGTCACAGTGAGAAACGGCAATAAAATGGTTCGTTCCAGGTCTTCTGCTCCTTATCCTAAATTTATCTTGCTCTAACTAAACTATCTCCTTCCCTTCCATGCATCGTCACCTCTACCCGTTCCTGAAAGTTCAAGTTTACTCCGAAGTGAAATTTAGATTGTCTCGTGTTTTGCTTGTCCTACTGTTTAAACTCATAACTGTGTCCACCTCAGTATATATCACCTCATCACCCGAAATAGTGACCTAGTTGTGTAAACAACTGCAGCGCACCAGCGTGCAGCTGCTAGGTAATAAGGCGAGTTAGAGTTACGGATTATATTGAATATTCTCCTCCTCCGTTCCATTTGTTAACGTTCTGTACGACTTACCCAACAAAACTTCCTTGATTCTCGCCACGATGCCATCCACCTAGCGTTTTTACATCCCATTCCCTATAACCCGCCTCCTATCTTATTCTCTCTCGGTGCACCCTGTGAAGTTTCTATGCCACTGTATCTCCAATTATTTTATCCCATAAGAGCGCACTCTCGTTCTATCCCGTTCATTGATCTTATATCTAAAATATACTCGCCATACAATTGTATGGCAGCAGATTAACCTGCTGTTGAGATCCATAAAATAGTACAGTACCCACCGTATCCTATGTGGGTTGCTTCTGCGCATGTCACACGGAAAAATTCTACTAGCTCAGTATCCCTCATCCTTCTACGTCTCCTTATCCCAACTACATGTATAGTGGGCCATATAGCCCGCTTCCTGTATCGCATTGTTGCACAGTTCTCACCTAGACCTATGCGCATATCGCACCCTAGTACACTCATGTTCTGCGTAGACCTGTGGCTTGTCTCTGCCTAGATAACCAAACTCCTGCTAACTCCGACCTTCGTCATACATCTTTACTTATCATGCCATCCCAGTCCCCAACCAGTGCTCGGAAAATCCTTATTGGTAAAGTGGGCAAATCCAAACACACTCAACCCCTCCCAACAACTAGGCCGTGCTCTGTCGCCCTCGTCAACATCGATGGTGAACCTTCCAATAGTCCAAAAGGTCTCAAGCGGAGTTCTATAGAACTTAGAAACATGGCCAAGCTGATTGACGGAATCCTTTAAAAGGTTTCACCCCTGGATCCTCCCCTTGATCATGTAGCCGCTACATCCCTCAGGAACTTGGTTTCGGTGGGACACCTCCTCAACCCTGTATAGACCGAAATATACCGCCGCCTTACCAACTCCAAGAAAGCAGTGGCTTCCAATGTTCCAGACCGCTTACCGCTTTATTGAGCGGAACACAACACACTCTGTTCTTTCAATATGGCTCACCATGAATGACATTGCACAAGGCTACGTAAAATGTCCCGGCGACATAGTTGCCCCCTGCTATCCCAATTCTTGGACGACCTAGCAGCTAGAGAGTTCATTGTCAACAAGTCAGCAATTGCCGCCATTTGGCAGTTTAATTACAGTAAGATATCCCCTGATAAAACCACCCTCCAACGGGAAATATTTCGCTCACTGAGAAGCTACTCTTCCTTGCCCACACAGGCTGGCCCCACTGGAACCGACATGGAGGTTGCCTAATGCCCCACTGGCAAGAAGTCAGAGGCGAGCCCTGCGCCTCACCCAGCCCACCTGCAAACTGTCGACCTAGATGTGTCGAACTCTTCGCCCCAGGTTCCACTCCCACACAAATGCCCTTTCCTACTATTTCCCCCAGTAGCCTCTACCTTCAGTAGCTCTTGCCCCCGACCACAGGCCCCAAGTGGCACGCTACTTCAGTATTAAATCCGCGCTCCCCCATGATAGTCTCAGAGCCAAGACAATACCCTGGTACAACCATCGGCTCCCGCCATACTACTTCTCATCCGTCCTCCGAGCCGCTGATAAGTGTTATCAACCACCGCCCTCCCTCTAACGACTCCGCAACCTGTCCACCTGCTGCCGGGCCAGCCGCGACACTTCGAAGTTATCCTCATAAGTGCAGATGCAGTCCTCCTATGAGCCTACCTGGTGTTCCCACCAGGTCCGCTGATGTTTAACTAATCAATTCACCCATTGGCCCTCACTCTCAATCAGCATTTGCTTAAAGCGTACTCTCGAACCCTGCAGGAGGAAAACAGTTGGGCCACGATCCAGATTTGTCTAACTTCATCTTCACTATAAGTAGGAGTACCCTTCACAGCTATTCCAGCTCCACGCACCCTCCCATTGCCTCACACCCACCTTCACTGTCTTTCCCTCCCTCTGATCGAATGGGTCGTGCTTATCCTCCATATCCGTTGCTACCCTATATTCCTTCCTGCCCCTCAGACACAAAGCCGCCATGCTACAGCCTCACAATGCCCCCACTGTTCCCATCTGCTCCCGTTCACCAAACCCCATGCAGTCCCGAAGTGCCACCTGCTTGCCCTGGCAGATACTTGGGGCTCGTACCTGTATCCCGCCTCCTTGCCCTACTCACCCAACCTCCACACTTACCGGTTCCCATATCCCTCTTGAGCCCCCAAAACTTTTCAAATTTCGCCACTCCCTTCCCGCCCCCCACCCCACACCACCTCCCAGTTATTCACCCACATACCTCCAACCCCACGCCGGCCTACCCGCCTCATACTGATTCTGCCCAACAGGTAGGTTACCTGCAGCCAAGATCCCATTTTTTTCCTGACCGGCGCCCTCCACCCCCTTGGCCAGATAGCTGATCACCCTATGAATCATATCGATAATCTTTCACAGGCCTGTGTCACTGATCGCTTCTCCCTCGATATCATGCCCTTTAGTGCCCTTCACCCTGCGCTCCCCCCTGTTCGCCTGGTATTCTTAAACTTTCACTTTGCCGTATCGTGCCCCCCTGTACTACGTGACGCCCCTCCGGCCCATATCAGCAGTCTCTTACACACCAACCATATTGATCACCCACAGCGATCCGCGGTGCCTCATGCTAACGCTTTGCCTACTTTCTGTCCCCTATCCAACGCTGTCCGTCCTCCTACTTCTATTGACGCTCCACCCCCGCTGAGACCCAACTCCTGTCCTCACAGCGATCCCAATAGTCTTGAACCTGGCATCAATGCCTTGCGCACACAGACACTGAACTTCCTACTAGTCCTTATCAGAGCTCGATCAAAAATTAGGAAAATATCGCATCTGCGATCTCTGACATTTACCCCAAACTCTGACACCATACCAGTACCTGAATCCTGGTTGTTAGATAATGCCCTGCTTGACCTTTTTCGCATGGCTCGGTATCAGTGCTTCTCGAACACCGGCCAGTTCGGGCGTGGAAGGGGTTGTTAAGCATTTGTCAAATGCACTACCCAAGCTAGTGTTATTGACCACTCCTCTCGTCTCCTCATTGAAGATTCGTTATGGCTGCCCATTCACGCTTCTGACCAGAACCTTCTTCTCGGCTGCTCTTGCTTCCCCCCGGGCCTGGAGCCTGCAAATATGACTCTGCCATGGATGTCTTTAATGTTGCATTTGACTATCGTGCCGGCTCAAAAATTGTTGCGGGTGAATTTAACCTCCCTTCAATCTGCTGGTCCTCTTGTACCAGCCCTCTCGTTCTCTTCGCCTTTTTTCTCTGTGTCTGTCTTGGTGGATGGACCCAACAAGGCTCCTGCCCTACAAGAAGGAACAACATCCTGGACCCAGTATTCTCCGCTGATATTCCTGGTATCACCATTCAGATTCCTGGTCACTTATCGGGTAATGACCACCGCGCTGTCAGGTGCAAGTTCAGCTGTTTCAGCCATTCCCATCGGAGGCACCCCTCTCTCCCTATTCCGACTTCCTACCGTTCACGGCTCCTAGTACCAATGACGATCCGTTCCAATAACTGGGACATCTTTTTTCTCTCCTCCGATTCCCTCACTGTTGTGAACTCCCTCTACTCCAACCTCCTACACTGATTAAGTAACGCTAACCCACGTGTCTATCCAAGCCTTAAGTCCAACAGCTCAAGCCTGTCACTTTTGAAGCACAACCTGGCTAAGCTGCAAATTACCCTCGCTAGATCACGCGACTTTATATTTCTTCTGCGCATAAACCAGCTTCAAATGGAGCTGCATCGAATGGCCAATTCGCATCTGAAAAGGCAAGAGGCCATCGCCACAGCACACCCCAAGACTATCCAACCTGCTTAGTAAAAGATCCAATCATT
The DNA here is from genome assembly GCA_948099385.1 of Fasciola hepatica. Classification (NCBI taxonomy): domain Eukaryota; kingdom Metazoa; phylum Platyhelminthes; class Trematoda; order Plagiorchiida; family Fasciolidae; genus Fasciola; species Fasciola hepatica. The sequence goes on along the minus strand of CANUEZ040000060.1, from coordinate 1,077,332 downwards.
CCAATCTTACCTCTCCCGAATTCCTCTTATGAGGCTGATCTACGGCTAATACCCCAGCATCTGTTTCTGAGGTCTTCAATGAGCATTTCTCTTCCTCCCTTATAAACTGTCCTGGTATTCCCCACTACAATCCATCCCTGCACCTTTGCCTCTCTTTCACCGATTCCCCTCACCCACCTAGAAATTGAAAAATCAGTTTCCTCTATTAAGCCTTCCCAGAAACCGGGACCAGATGATCTCCCACCGGCCCTCCTCATTTTCGGTGGTCCTGACCTACCTTCATTGTTACTTAATGTATACACCACCTCCATCCTTCACAGTTTCGTCCTACCTCAATGGAAGACCTCTATTACAACTCCGCGCCTCGAAAAGGGTGCACTACACGACCCAGCTAACTATCGGCCCAATAACCACAACCCGGTATTTTACTAAGTCAGTGAGAGAACTATCAAGAAACATTGTTCAGTACCTCTTATCCAACAACCGGCTGAACCTAGCTCAGCATGGTTTCTTGAACTCCCGCTCCTGCCGTTCCTGCCAGCTGGTCTTCTTCAACGTCCTATAGTCTGATGCCAACGCCGGCAAACCAGTAATCGTCCAGTACCCCGACAAGTCTAAGGCTTCTGACCGCTTTCCCATATGCATCTGTCAGCCAAAATCCGGCCACTTCGTAGCACTGCTCCTCTCTCCTGGCTATCCTAGTATCTCTCTCACAGATCACAAGCTCTGCTCGATGATCGTCACATATCTCCTGCCAAACCCAATTTTAGTGGCACCATCTAAGGCAGTGTCTTGGGCCCAATATAATTCCCTAGTTATATCACTGACATTTTCTCCTCTATTCGCCACGGTACCCCTTTCCTCCTTGCCGACGATAAAAAATAGTGTACTCCTCCCCCCTCAATGAACTATCCGTTACCCTCTACAAAATATCTTGTGACTTACTCCAAACCTGATGAGCCTCGTGGTTCATGAGTTTCTCCTGCCTTGTGCATGTGTATTGACCACGGTCAAGAAATATACGATTAGAATTAAAAAAATTAAAATGAAATTAAAAGCTTCCCCCTACCTTACATGTACACCGTCCCGCTCGGCCAAATTTTTCTGGACGGCCTACCCATCTCCATACACCCCACGGTTATTGATCTTGGCGCTCGCCACTCTTGGTCCTTTAAATTCTCAGGACAGGCATCAATCCAAATAGCTAATGCTTAGCAAACCCCACGCCTGATTCAGCGGTGTCTCTTACTACCGGATAGTCGCCTCTCCATGTATCTCTCACATGCAAGACCTCTCCTAGAATATTGTTCGAGCACCTCCAGCCTCCGGCCACTTTCCTCTATAGTATCTCTTGAGAACGTAAAGAGTACATTAGCCAAAACTCTGTTGGGCGTATCCATAGTCCTAACATACCGCCAGCGCTGTGAGCTCCTACAAATTGAGCCCCTGTGGGTTCGGCATACGAGGCTCATCCCAGTTTTCCTCTTTAAGCTAATCCACAACCAGGCCCACACCTATCATATCTCATTAGCCGTCCCCTGCTCCTACCAAGTCCAACGTCGGGTCTTCTCTTTCCCCGTCCCTCAAACTAATCGCATTCTGAAGAGCCGATCCTTCCTGTCAGCCAATTCCAAAATCTGGAATAAGCTCCCCCTTAGTCCATGCAGCGCCTCCTCAGTGTTTGCTCTTAGGCGCGCAATTGTGTTGTGCTTGCCGGTTCCTAATGCTATACTGCTCACCAGTAGGTTGGTCTTTACCGATCTGGCCTTTGAAAGGGGCCTCACACTCTGACCCTACTACCTCTGCTTCGCAGGCCCATAGGTATACTCCAGGCCCGGCACTCTCTCTTCAGTGCCGCGAACTACAGCCATTGCCATCCCTGATCCACAGCTAACTTATTTCCTGCTTTGATAAGGTAACCCTGAGGCTCACCCACTTTCACTGTTATCCATCATTTTTATTTTCTTCTCTGATCAGTAGCCATTGCTCCCCAGCTAGAGCACACCAAAACTGCGCTTCTCTATTGCTTTCCCCCTTCCAATGATTCTCAGTGCCGGTCAACCACCCAGGGCATTATACTGGCCACCTCCCCGGCTGGTGCACCTGGATAATAATGCTGTATGGCCGTCTGTCACTCGTTGTTCCCGTTGGCTCTGTTGTCCGAGTTCCCACAACCTGACTAATTGGTCCTTGATCACATACCCTTTTCGTGTTTGCCCAGCCCTCTGTACAACCATCAGTGACCACCCACGCCAATCGCAACGTTGAGGGGCGCGGTCAGATCCCCGCTTTGGCCGGCGCACGTCGGGCGTGCAAGCCATCTGCAGCGATGTGCGTGAGCAACTAGGCTGGTGGATCACACCTACGTTCACTTCGCGAAGTGATTTCAGGTTGTGTGTCCAGCGCACGGTCAGCCCCACCCACTAGGGCCGGTTGCGGATTGCAAGCTCCAACTCTGCTCGCCCTACGGCATCCATCACTGTCGGTTGAGGATCGTATGATCCCCATCCATGTTCCACCAAGGTACGCTTACCTATAGTTCTCGTCACCGGGTACAGTTTAGTCGAACGCACGACTTGTGGACTCAATTCCCGTCCAGCGAATAAAGACGCAGAACGACAGCGGTTGATGGTTTTTGTACTTGTATTGATTGCCCTGTATAAAGTACAGGAGAAGGGAGGCTGATCGAGCTAATCACCAGAGCTGATGAGCTGGAGCGCGCCTTGCCCTTTTGACGTAGTGTGACGAATGTTCTTATTTTTTGCACCCCGGTGGACTTAAACAAGGCGCGCCTAAGCTCCAAGCTCGCGATTGTATTTTATTGAATTTGGTGTCTGCGAAGCCGCTACATCAGTCCCCCTCCAGAACGAAGACCGAGTAGGAGAACTTCGACCTAAGAGAGCGTCGTGAGTTGAGCCAAAAACCAGCTGAATAGTTCCAGCTGGAAAAGGTTTGTGCTCAGCACCTCTAAGGTGATCTAAGGACCTCTGGGCCATATATAGCCGCAGAGAAGGTTACTCAAGCGTGAACTGGTGGGGTATCTTCTCCCCGCGCTCTCTATCTAGAAACCTTAAATGGGGACAGGGACGTGCCAAACCATGTACAAGGCACGTTGGCAACAACAACAACAAAAAATGGTAATGTTCATATAGTGACACATGTCCATTGTTAGTGGTGTGCCAGATCCTCCCTAGGTAAACAACGACTGACCCTAGAAGAGATAAGAAAAACTGGATACAGTATGCAATCAAAAGGGGAAATCTATGTAAGAACAATAAAGTCTACGAATCGTGCAGTGAAACGAACATGCCTACCAGACCTGGTGGAACGTGATGGGGGGTCGACCTGTGACTCACGCGTGCTGGAGCTAGATGTTTTTGGGGTCGGGCCAACATCTGTGTTTTACCATCGACGGGCAACGGCGTAGGCTGGGTTTCCGAGTCGACGAACGCTGGCTTAAGGCGGTCGATGCTGACGGTTTCTTGACGACCATTGAGATCGATGATGAACGTTTTCTCTAAACGCCGAATGACTTTGTGCGGGCCAGAATAAGCTGGAGTCAACGGGCGGCGGCTCGGCTTACGCAGAAAAACGTGCATGCACGTATGTAGGTGACTGAGAATAAACGACGGCCGATCTGTTGAACGGACAGGAATACCAATCTTCTGACGCATGTAGATCATGAGACGTTGAGTATAGTCTCCAAGGTTGGGAAAGGTGCGCTCACCTTGGGTGCGACAAATTCACCAGGGAGACGAGCGGTGGTGCCGAATGTCATGGACGCAGGTGTGCAGGGAGTGTCGCTGCGCAACGTTTTGCGAATGCCCAATAAAACCAGTGGTAAGACGTCCGTCCACTGAAGATTGTTTTGAGCACTGAGCGAAGTTTTGAGGTGCCGGTGTAAACGTTCGACCAAGCCATTTGCCTGAGGATGATAAGCTGTGGTGCGAATACGCTTGATGCCAGTCAGTTGGAGGAGATTGTCGAAAGTGGCAGATTCGAACTGAGCTCCTCGATCGGTGGTTACTGTGGTAGGACAACCAAAGCGGGAAATCCAGTGTTCCATGAACGCACGGGCGACAGTTTCACTGGATACATCCGGAATGGGTATGGCCTCGGGCCAACGAGTGAAACGATCAATACAAGTGAGTAGATAGATAATACCTCGGGATGGTGTCAAGGGTCCCACAATTTCGACGTGCACGTGAGCGAAACGGGCGTCTGGAGTCTCCAAATTTCCTACTGGACTGGTGGTATGTCGCTGTATTTTGGCTCGCTGACAAGCAATGCAGTTACGTGCCCACTGACGAACGTCGCGATCCATATTTGGCCAAACAAATCGGGCTCGGGCTAGTTTGCATGTGGCCTTGATACCCGGATGGGATAAACCGTGCAACACATCGAAAATTGGACGGCGATGTGAAAGTGGTACGATTGGCCTTGGGTGATCCAAGGTGGTGTCGCAGAGGATAGTGCCAGCAGATGACGGAAGAGGCAAAGCCCGCACTCGGAGACTTGTATCGTGAATGGTTTGTTGAAACTCAGGATCCTGCTGGCTTCGTGCCAGGTCCTCGAGATTGATACCGAGAGCAGCGGGCGACCCGAGACTGTGGATCCTGGAAAGAGTATCTGCAGCCACATTAGCTGACCCGGAGATATGACGAATGTCAGTAGAAAATTGTGATATGAAATCCAGCTGGCGAATTTCTCGTGGAGAATGACGATCAGACGCGTTGCGGAAAGCATACAGTAGTGGCTTGTGATCTGTGAAAATGATGAATTCCCGTTCTTCCAGAGCGTGGCGGAAGTGACGTATGGCGGTGTAGACGGCAAGTAACTCACGATCAAACGCACTGTATTTAGATTCTGCGGAAGACAGGCGGCGTGAGTGAAAAGCCAGAGGCTCCCAGGCGCCGTCCACGGCCTGCTGGAGAAAACAGCCAAGTGCGACATCGGAAGCATCAACAGCGATACTGACGGGAGCATGGGGATCCGGATGACGGAGAAGAACCGCAGACGACAAGGCCTGTTTGAGCTTAGAAAAGGCCTCCTGGGCTTGATCGGTCCAGATGAGGGTTCGTTGTTTGCCCCGCAAAAGATCAGTGAGCGGTTGCATCAGGGTGGCGCAGTGTGGAATGAACCGGCGGTAATAATTGACAAAGCCGTTAAAACGTTTGAGCTGTTTGAAGGACTGTGGGAGTGGAAATTCAGCAATATCACTGACTTTGGTTTCAGCCGGACGAATGCCATTGGCGTCGATGATGTGACCGAGAGAGAGCAATGACGGCTTCCCTAATTCAGTCTTGGCGGCATTGATAGTAACACCGTGCTCTGTTAACCGCTGGAAGAACTGTCGAAGATAAAGCTGATGTTCGTCAACGCTGGGGCTAGCGACAAGAATATCATCGATGTAAGAGTGAACGAAGGGCAGCCCGCGGGTAACACCGTCAATAAACCGCTGGAACGTTTGGGACGCGTTGCGCAAGCCAAATGGCATATGGAGAAACTCAAATAGACGAAACGGAGTGGTAACGGCGGTTTTTGCAACGTCCTCGTCGGCGACCGGAATTTGATGATAGGCCCGGACCAGGTCGATTTTGCTGAAGATGGTGGATCCAGCCAGAGCAGACGTGATATAATGAATGTGAGGCACAGGATATCGATCTGGCGTTGTGATTTGATTGAGGCAACGATAGTCACCACACGGACGCCAGTCGCCCGAAGTTCTCTTCGGTACCATGTGCAATGGAGAGGCCTACGGGCTGTTCGAAGGACGGATGATGCCTAGGTCCAGCATTTTCTGGAATTCAAGAAGAGCGACGGCCAGTTTGTCTGGGGCTAGGCGACGAGGACGGGCAAAAACAGGAGTTCCAGCGGTACTGATGTGATGTACAACAGCCGAGCGCACCATGGGTAAGTGGTTTGCCGGTCCGGTTAGAGACGGAAACTCAGCTAAACTTTTGGCGAAGGTATCATTGGCGATAGGAGCTACGGACGGTCGAAAAACGTTGACCAAGCAGACAGATCCAACAACAGCACGATGAGTCACAGGGTCGGTTAATTTACGAGAAGCGGGATGTAACGAAAGGTTGAAATGATGCAGAAAATCAACTCCTAAGATGGGGTGGGAAACGTCAGCAATGACAAAAGTCCACTGAAAAAAACGACGCAACCCCAGATCTAACTTGAGACGCCTAGTACCAAAAGTGGATATACGAGACCCATTGGCGGCCTGAAGCTCTAAAGTGTACCGGTGCTGACGATCAGAAGGGTTAGGGGGAACGACACTGATCTGTGCGCCAGTGTCAATCAAAAACTGACGGTGGGAGATGAGGTCCTTGATGAATAGAAGACGGCAGGGTGTAGGGAGGCCAACGAACGCTGCCGTACCTACGCGTTGGCCGACGACTTTCCCTGGTTGTCGTGGAACGTGCACGGGGTGTACACTTCCTGGCGCTGGCACGATACTGGCGGTGATACCAACACCATGTCCAAGTGTGTGCATCGGGAGAGGCTGGCCTAGGAGGACTGCGAGCGGCAATAGGCCGACGGGTGCGAGTTGGGGAGCGGCTACGACGTGCCGAACGTGAAGACTGAATAGCGGTCACGTCCGCCCGAAGGGCACTGAGTTGTGCAGCTAAATCTGTGAGAGTCGCCTCCGTAGTGGTTGTGGACGAACGAACACACTGACTAATTTGGGCGGAGGCGGTTTCCATAAAACGGTCCGCCGCCAAAGCCAGTCTGTCTAGTGAGACTTCATCTACGAGAAGGGCCAGAGTGCATTGCGCTTGTTGGGGTAGCTGCTGCATCCACGATTCTCGCAACATCATGTCACCAACTTGAATGACCTTGGCCAGCTGTCGCATACGACGCAGAAGCTGTGATGGCTTCTGGTCACCGAGGGAAATGCCACTAAGCAGCTGACGAAGACGGTTTGAGTCGGAGACCCCGGTGCGTTCTAAGATAGCCTGGCGAAGCATATCATAAGGCTTGTCCGTGGGTGGGTTGGAGATGATATCCTCGACAGCTTCAAGAACATTTAAAGGAAGTTCGGCAGTGAGATGCACATACTTCTGTTGCTGGGAGGTGATTCTGGAAGCAGAAAACTGTGCTTCCAGATGAGTCAGCCAAAGAGAGGAATTACCCGGAATGAAAGGTAACGCTTTCGCTGGGCGCGCAATAGAGAGCGTTTCAGGCACCGCAGGGTCAGACATCGTTAACTTAGCGTCATCCATAACAAATAGGCAGCAAAATAAATATACGATGGCTGATCAAAATCAACACCAAAAAAGGCTCAATACGTATGTGCACAACGAAAAAAAGGAACGCTGAAGGGCACGGACGATATAATAAATAAATAAAAATTATTAATAACTTGGAACGGGCTGACCAATTTAGTCGAACGCACGACTTGTGGACTCAATTCCCGTCCAGCGAATAAAGACGCAGAACGACAGCGGTTGATGGTTTTTGTACTTGTATTGATTGCCCTGTATAAAGTACAGGAGGAGGGAGGCTGATCGAGCTAATCACCAGAGCTGATGAGCTGGAGCGCGCCTTGCCCTTTTGACGTAGTGTGACGAATGTTCTTATTTTTTGCACCCCGGTGGACTTAAACAAGGCGCGCCTAAGCTCCAAGCTCGCGATTGTATTTTATTGAATTTGGTGTCTGCGAAGCCGCTACAACAGCTTTCCACTTTTGTCGTTCCAACTCTCTATGTACACCTGCTCATCCTGTTCTTTCTTCTGTCGCCTCTGACCATATCACCTCTCATTGCAGGACGTTGCGATCGTTCTACCCACTATTCTCTGCCGACGCTCGCCGATATTTCTTTTATTCCGCCTTCCATCATTGTCGGCCTTTGGTCTCTGTTCACTTGGTAACACCCTTTGGTCATATTGCCCATTGAAAGCATTCTTATAACTCTGCCTGTTGTTTCAGTAAATCTCCCTTGTTCTCCCTCCTAATGCTCAGTGCCATTACGCACCAGTCACACCCGCACTCATGGCCAATCCTCATGTTAATACTAGCCGCTCCAAACTTGGCTTTTTTATAGTAGCATTTATTATCTAATTACCATCACCGTATTTTTCTTTCTTGGCTCTGCGATTCCTCTGTGGGTCTTTACATTAGGTAGTGCCCCTATTAGCATCCTCCTGCTCAATCCACCTGCTCAAATGACTGCTGGCAGGCAGCTCTTTAGTTCCACTGCCCCAATTCCGTCGCGCATTCATTTCTTGAGCCTTTTTTTCTGTTACTGGTTTGCCTATCCTGGTGCTTCCCGCTTCTGCCTTCTCTGCCTTCTTCGTGTTTCACCTGTAGTAAAACGATCTGATTGACTATGTCTCACCTGCTTATCCTCAGTCATCGCTATCATCTCCTGTTCTCTGTGTTTCTCGCCACAAGCAATTTTTCTGTGCTTTTCAGTTTGGTCCGCTTTTCCGTGTTCCACCGACTGTAAAGACGGTGTTACTTCATGATATTTACTCACAGTTCCAAATGGGCTGATTTGCCACCGCTCCATTCCTCTGGTCCGTCACCACATGTCACTCTTGCACTGATCAAACAACTGGACACATTCTTACCTGTTCTCCTCGATCTTATCCGTCATATTCCCTCGTTTATGATCTGCTCTTCAAAGCCGGGATCACTTCTGGGCTTCTCAGTCTTCTCTCTGTCCATCCACGGTGTTAGCCTGTCATGAAAATAATTCGTCTGAATTCTCCCAAGTCAATTCTATACATTTCGATCCAGTCCTATATACTTTCTTTAATAACCGACACTTTTCTTTCAGAACTCCGTTGCTCTTTGCTCCCGCTCCTCGAATATCGACTTATATACGTATGCTTACATATGTATGGATAAGTTCGCTCCGCATCCTGTACTTTTTGCCGGCCATTTCTCATGCTATCATCCCGCTGGCCCTCATGATATGCGTCAATTATTTGTGTATCTGCGCCCCACATTTAACATCTCCAGTCCTTCCAAATCATTCTTGCCATCTATACCGCCCTTTACTTCTTCCGATGCTTGCTACGTGTTCTACGATGAGTTTTGTGCCTTGCCTCTTGACGGTCTACTGCAGTGTAGCAAGGCCTCATTACTATATAATCCCCTGCAATAGATCCCTCTTTGCTTCTCCACCGTCTCCCCCTACCACACTTTTTCATATGAATTTCTAGCTCTTTTCATGCATATCTGTGAGTTTTCAGATACTCTCAGTCGGACCACTCAGGCTCTCTACCTGACCTCGAACCTTAAATCCATCGGGCGTATATTTGAATCCGCCCTTGGGTTCTTTTAAACTCTCCTCATTTTTGTTTGGTGTATATATATTCGTCATATATTTAACTCCCTCCTGAGCCTACCCATCCCACTTTTGTCATGCATATTTCTACTTCTTCACGAATTATTTTTACCCATTTCGTCGCTTGTAAAAACTTGACCATGCGCCTAGCAGGCCTTGAGCTTCTCCAAAATAAACCATTATTATTATCAACACTAAACTCCGTGCCGATCATATCATTGGCTTCCTCAACCGCGTAACAGTAGTTGTTCAGTCATATTGCTTCACGCTGTTCTTTCCAGTCTTGTTTCTGTGACAAGTGTCCACTGACTACAATTCTCACGAGTCTATCGTTTGTTATTGTCCGCTTGAGTCCATTTTTCACATAACCTTCATCCCCCGTCCACCTTATCCGTTTGAAAGACTGGACTTGTCCTTCTCCCGCTGATCTTCTTCCTGATAACCACGATATTCCGCTTGCTCTTTGCCCATGCTCGTATGCGTTTCCTAGAATCAGTATTTCTCTTCTGTTCGTTGGCTGGCCAAAAGGCCCGCATAAATAAGGGTCTACTTTGTAAAGTGCTTGAATCCTTCCCGCAATGCTGCCTCGAATGCTTCCTGTCTATTATTGCTTGCTCTCCTTGAAGCCCTTTTTGACTTTATTGGTTCTATGTTCGGCTCGACCACAAGTGGAACCTGGACAAGGAAACTCGTTGGAAGTGCCCAGATGAAGAAACGAGGAACTAAGGAGACAACAGGGATTAACTCGGCAAGTCCCTGGGATGGTTTGGGAGTTATTGATTCTCTGGATAACGCTAAGTCTGCCAGTTCTGTCAGTGCCAGGTCACACATTTCTAATCGCGATGATTTTGACGATAATAATACTCATAGCTTGAGACTGATAGAATTAGAGTATCAGCTACGGTTAGCCAAAAAGAAAACGGAGCCTCTTCAAAAGGAACTGGTTTCAGCGAGCCGGCAGGAAATCCTTGTGGTTCATGATATCAACATTGAAAAGGCGAAGTAATCAATGAACATAAGTCCTTGAGCCGGTCTGAAACTACTAGGGTTTAAGCACTTGATCTGCTGAGGGTGGAGCTAGCCCCCTTTTACGGGCACTCCGAGCAATACTGTATATTCATGAAGCCATTCCAGCAATGCTTGGTCCACCGATGGGTTATATCAGGTCACGCAGAGCCCTGTAAGATTTGTTTAGACCACCATTCAAGGCAGCTAGAAGCTTGACTGATCGTGTTTTAACGGAAGTTGAAAGGACTGAGGACAGCGCTGACTTATTGTCGAACTTGGTGATAAATTGCTGAACTGCAGTGTAACACTACAGTAACTACAATACCAGTGTGATCTGAATGCGCTGCACACATAGGAATGCATTGTCTGATGTTCACCCATTGGTTTACTGAGACGATTGGCAAAGGAAGCTGAAAAAATAAATATGCATGGGCGAAGATCAAATTTTGACGATTTGACGGATAATATAGGTTGACAATCCCGCGCTGCCCGCCGACCATTTGGACAAATCCCACGCGAGAGTTGTAGGCTGGCGCGATTAAAACCAGCATTGGCTCAAATTGTAGAGAACGCCTGCGACCGAAGCCAGTCTCTGGTTGGCGTGCATATGACAAGTCTAGGACCCGAGAGGCCAACAGAACCAAAGCTACGCAATTCACCCCATCGGTTACTAAATTGTCCAGCCTTTCACGGGATGAATGCACCCGAACGGTGGACCGTAGTCAAAAGGACCAGTTCATGCTTCCTATGTTTGAACAACTCTCATCGAGCCTCCGTAAACTGCTTTGGAGCGAAAGCTGACCAAGACGGATGCTTGGGTAATCACCACCCGTTATTGTATGGCCATCTAAACAATAGACCTACTCGGCTGGATGAACCCAGGGTTGTCCGTTCAACAGGACATGGTGATTTCAAGCCGGTGAGATTAAGCATAGTACCCTTTGGCATGGGGACACCCAGAGGATTGAAAAGGGTCACGGCATTTTTGGACACAAGGTCGAATATTTTGCTGATTACGCGCGAGCTTATAGAAGGCTTGAAATAGTCGGCCACCTCACCTATCTCACGATCAGCACGATTGCAGGAGTTCATGTTAAAAATTCCATGAGGCTGACCCTGAAGTTCACATCTTTGGCTGATGGGGGACCGTAGAAAGTCCGGAAGACATTGCACTAGACAGCTTGCCAGTGAGACCAGTTGACTGTTTCAGAATAATCGTCAGCAGATGGTCTCATCTCATAGAAAGTGTTAGAAGAAGTGTCTGGGCCGAACTTTGATAAGCTGATTGGATGCAACGTACTGGAGGTCCATCGGGGCCTGAACAGAGCTCAGGCAACCAAAAAGAACCATTCGCTACGCAAACGATACTAAGCTGGAAAATTCTCGGAACCCTGATAACCGAAGGTCAAGAATGGGAGTCAGTAAATTGCTAGGCGATTGCTGAGAAGAGAGTCTATGTAGAACACAACCAATTTTTTGATATTTAATCCAGCGGTCTATAACAGGAAAAGAAAATTCACTCAAAAGGAGATCAGTCGGCTCTTTCAGTGCTGAATGCAAAGAAAGAACGTCACGATGGGTAACACGAAGTTGCTCTGCCCAAGCGAAATGAAATGGAGAAGTGGCCCGAAGCCCTTGATACATCCCAAAAAGGAGCCTTTCTGGCAGCCCGGTGGAAGGTTGAACACCAGGAGGCCACGCGAAGCAGCTTGGAGGTTGTCGACCGAGCGGCAGTGTACGGTACCTGGGTGAAACTCCACCACCGGCGACGAAACAAAGTAGCCTTTGCCAAAGCAAAAATTGCCACGCTGAAACCAGCATGCATAAATGAAGTCAAAACGACTGCATTGTTATTGGGTTGTAAGTTAACAACATCGCTAAAAGAAGAACGTACCACCGCCATACTGAGCTTTGCATATTCAACAGATCCCACAGTTGCGCTATATAACAGGAAACGGAGGGAAGGAGGAGAGCGTTCTAAACATCAGACAGTTAGTTCCCTCGTAGCAGAAAATAGCAATGAAAATGCTGATGACTCAAGCTCGAAACTACACACAAAGGACAAAATAGTTTGCGGACCGCCGTATCTCATGTGTCGATAATCCTGTCGCGTAAGCTTCACCTCACATTCATTACCTGGATATCAGCACTTCTGACCCAATACAGCTGGAATCCATTGCATCCGCCCAGGCGGACGATCCCTAAGTTGAGCAACTCCGTACGTATTCTACGCTGCGGTTCCAGCCAGCCCCCATCCACTCGGCCATTCACACATCATGCGACATATCCAAAGGCCACCCAAAGCCACTCCTGCATCCAGCCTTTAGGCGACAAGTTTACGAAACATCACACGGTTTGTCCCATACAGGTATAAAAACCTCCACTAAACCCATCAGCGTTCGCTATGTTCGGCACAACGTGAACCGTGATGTCAACGCATAAGCTGTTACGAACGTTTGAGCAATGCGTAGCCAAATTCGCAACGGATCCGAAATCAGAAGACGATTATCCGTGATATTCTACGATACTAGATTATTAAAATAAACAATGACATAAACAATATACAAACCTCAATAATACGATCACAAGGACTCAACAACGAGAAACCGAATAGCAGCGTGTGAGCAGACAGCACGTGCGTCACGCAGGTCCTGAACAAGGATGTGCCAAATTAGCGCTCTGGGCGCGAACAAACAACAATTGGTCCAGAAAAACAACCAGTTCGTAAAGACAAGTCAATAGTGTATGGAAATGAGTGATGTTGGGGAAAACACTGAATCGCGAGGGAAAAAGGGGATTTTCCACGACCGGCTGTTACACCGCCCACCAAAATCCTCCTGGATCCGTAGCAGATTCAAAGGTTCGGTATAAAGGTACTGATTCTTCCTACCTGCCTAGGCCCTGCTGTCAGTGCGCGCGTCTAATGCTCGTCGTCAACGTTCTACTACTGGTCGCACCTAATCTATTGGATACACAGAAGTGAGGCTAGTCTACATCTTTCACAAGACCAAATGACCGATGGCGGGCGTGAATGGTCACATAGACGTTGTCCTCGTAAGGGGCCGTCCGGTCCTGGAAGTACGTGCTTGAGTGTGTGTGTGAGTGCGTGTGTGTGTGTGCCGGGGTTACAATGAAATCACAGGTATGACTACACATCAAAGGAGGACTTTCTGCAATGTCAACAAAAGACCGCGTGGCAAGAAGACGAGTAAATGTAGCATGTGTGTGTGACCTGAGCTCCGCTACTTCCACATATGCAAGGGGCATTCGGTAGCGTCAACAAAAAGCAAACAAAGAACACTGTCACATGTATGATGGGTTTACGGGATGTAGAGTGCGTCGTGCATGCGTGTATGTATAGGGATGTACAATGGAATCGCACCCATCACCACATATCGGAAAGAACCTTCTGTAATGTCAACGAAAGGACCGCGAGCACCTTAACGTGTTTGACGGAGATTGTGTTGTATATATGGTGTTTCTTTATCCACCTCGATCACTGGTGTGAAAAAGGTTTACTAGGCCTCAGGGTTATCAGCTCCTCCGTCTTCGCTCTCGAGTAGGTTAATACTGCGTATGTCACGAATGAGCACTCCGTTAGCTGTCTTCACCTTCACCGTTCTTATCATTCCGTCAGTGCTTTTGATGGTTTCCGTAACTACTCCTAAAGACCAAGCGCTGAAATGTGCGCGTTCGTCGGCGATCATAACCACGTCCCCAACTTTGAATGGTCTTGTTTTGGCCAGCCACTTCTGTCGAGTCTGCAAAGCCGGTAGGTACTCCCGTAGCCATCGCCTCCAGAAGACCTTGGCCAGATAGTTCGCTTGCTTCCACCCGTGGAGGTAGCTCCCACGAAGGTTTACCGGCCCTTGGAAACCCTCGTTCGACCTTAGCGTCAATAAGTCGTTCGGGGTGAGCGCCAGGTGGGTGGGGTCGCCGTTAAATACTGGAACCAGGGGGCGGTTGGTCAGGATTCGCTCTACCTCAGTCATGACGGTGTTCAGCGTCTCGTCGTCGGGCGGCTGCTGCTCCATGATTGACAGCAATATCCGTCTGGCGGACCGGATCATGCGTTCCCATATGCCGCCTCGGTGACTGGCCTGTGGGGGGTTGAAATGCCATCGTATGCCGTAGGCCACGGTTCGATTCTGCAGTTTGTCCCTGTTTATGTTCTTGTGCCAACGCTGCAATTCCCGTTGAGCGCCCACAAAGTTCGATCCATTATCCGAATATATATCGGCCGGTACGCCTCTTCGGTTGATAAATCTCTGCAAGGCCCGTAGAAACGAATCGGTCGTCATCGAATGTGCGACTTCTAGGTGTACCGCACGTGATTTCATGCACGTCATGATACATCCGTATCGCTTTTCTAATCTTTTCCCGCACTTGATCCACAAGGGCCCGAAATAGTCCAACACGGTGTCACTGAACGGCCACCAGCCCGTAGTCACCCTGCATTCTGGTAGTGGGGCCATGAGTTGTTTGCCTGCTGTGGCATTGCGTCTCCTGCATTGCACACACCGTCGGATTACGCGTTTTACAGTCTCTCGTCCTCTCAACAACCAAAGACGCTTTCGGATGACGCTCGTCACGTGACTTTCCCCGGCATGTCCCTCCATGGCGTGGACGTGTTGAATCATTAGCTCTACTACAGGTTGTCTCGCAGGCAGCAGTATAGGATACTTTGTGTCGAAGTTCAGGTGGGCGTTGGTCAGCCTACCATCCACCCGCAGCAGTCCGTTGATGAGTTTGGGGTTTAAACGCTTCAGCTCGCCTCTTGGAGATGGCATGTCTTCATTGGTCGGCCTCACTTCTTCCGCCTTCTTGAGTTCTTGGGCGAAAGCCTCGCGTTGTATCATTCTGAAAATATCGTACTCTGCCGCTTGTAGCTCATCGGGACCTATCGGGCCGACCGGTATCCGACCTGAGGGCCGTAGCCCTTTCATGACTAGTAAACTCGTCTTGAACCTGGTTAACCAAACTAGCGAACGAAGCGTCTTCATTCAGGAAGAAAACCTGACCAGTCGCGATAGAATGGACGACGCTTCGACGACGTTTGTTGCTATCACTACGCCTTTGATCTCCAGTTCCAATTCCGTAGGGGGGTTTAATTCGAACACGGGCCAGTCCTGTTTGGGCAATTGCAGGAAGTTTGGCCCTTTCGTCCACGTGTCCAGTTGCCTGAAGTTGTTCGCACCTCGGGAGCACAGGTCGGCCGGATTATCGCCAGACCTGACATGACTCCACTGGTGCGTGGCTGATTCATCGTGGATAATCGTGAGCCGGTTAGCAACGAAAGTACTAAACCGGCTCCGTACGTTGTTAATGTAGTAAAGTACTATCGTTGAATCCGTCCAGAAGCTCACCGACCAAATGTAGAGATCGAAACATCTCTTCACGGCTTGCACCACCCTGACTGCCAACACAGCCGCGCTGAGTTCAAGGCGTGGGATTGAGACCGACTTCAGTGGGGCAACGCGGGCTTTGGCGAACAGGATCCTCGTGGTATATTGTCCATCTCCTGCGCACCATTGTCCGTACACTACAGCTCCATAACCGACTTCGGATGCATCGGAAAAGGCATGTAGTTCTCCAGTCCGTGTCGTATGGCCAGGGGTCAAACATCGTGGGATTCTTATGTCCCCTAATTTCTTCAAAGTGTTCAGAAATTCTTCCCAGTCCAGCCGGTCCCCTCGGTCCAGTGACTGGTCCCAATCAACTTTCTTACGGCACAGCCGCTGCAGCAAGATCTTTCCGGGTAGCAGTCATGGTGAGACGAAACCGAGCGGGTCGAACAAACTTGAGACGGCAGATAGTATGCCACGACGGGTTATTGGCAGCTCGGGAACGTTTAGTTCGAAAACAAAGTCGTCCGTTTCCGCGTCCCATTGTATCCCTAAAGTGCGCTCGATAGGAAGTGGAGAGCCGTCCAAATCTCTTACCCTTTCGGCCTTTTCGTGATAAGGGATGACCTTCAGCACTTATGAAGCGTTCGACATCCATTTAGTTAGATGGAAGCCGCCCTCTTCCAGCAATCTCGTCAGACCCCTGAACTGCTTTAGAGCTGTTTCCACATCATCGAATGACCCAAGGTAGTCGTCGACGTAGAAGTTCCTGCTGACGCTTTCTACCACCGTCCGATGTACTAGATCGCCATGTTTGTTCGCTGATTCTCGGAGGGCGTAGTTTGCACAAAATGGTGACGATATGGCTCCGAAGGGGTGGACGGTCATCCTATAATTCACCACTGCATTGTCCCGGTCGCTCCCTTCCCACCACAGGAAACGCAAAGCATCTCGTTCTCCTACCGGAATCTTCACCTGATGGAACATTTCCCTAATGTCAGCAGACAAAACCACTTTACCCACTCTGAAACGGCACAAAACATCGATCAGTGGTGTGGTCCAGTCAGGCCCCTGTAGTAGGCGATCGTTTAACGACTTGCCCTGGAACTTGGCCTCACAGTCGAAAACCACCCGCAGTTTATTGGGTTTCTTGGGGTTGATAACCGGATGGTGAGGCAGATAACAGATACCCCTTTCGATGTCGGCGTTAACAAGCACCTTTTCAACGTAACCGAGGGCCTCGTTTCGCTTCATCAAATCCGCGTATCGTTCCCACAGATTCTGGTCTCGAATGAAGCGTTCTTTTAGTCGTAGTAATCGTTGGAGAACATAATTTCTGTTGTCAGTCCACGGGTCGGCCGGTGTGCGCCATGGGAGGGGAACCTCGAACTGTTTTTTGAGGCCTCTAGTGCCTTGCCGCACCGTTTGTAGAGCGGAGTGATCCTCTTGAGACAACGTCGGTCTTTCGTCTCCAATGTCATGAAACTCCTTTTCATAAAGCCGTTGCAGATGATACTCTATGCGGTCCGTTTCGGCGGATAAGTAATTCACGGAACCGCGTACCCCTACTGGACCGTATAACATCCATCCCAGAGCCGTGCGTACGGCATAAGGTGCCTGGCGGTCGCCCACTCTTTGGTCAAGCACCCAATGCGCCTCTGGCACGTTGCAGCCGATGAGGAGATCCACTTCATCATCTTCCCAGTCTACAACGGTTATATCCTGCAGGTGGGGCCACCGAGTCAAGATTGCGTTTACCGACCTTGGTGCTCGCATGGGGAGATCCGCTAACGTGAATGCCTCCGTTGGTTCAATTTCCTCGTTAGTGTCTAGAGAGATGAGTTGCAGCCTTAATCTACCGGCAGTCATTACCTGTGTTCCGCCCACCGTGCTCACTGCTAACGACGTCGCACCTTTAGCCAGTTGGTGTTTGTCGGCAAACCGCTCTTTCACTAAGGTGGTGTCGGATCCACTATCAACGAAAGCCAACTCCTTGACTTTCCCAGTCGGAGTCACTACTCCCACGGCCACTACGCCTAAACGTACCGGTTTACTGGCAGATTGTGAAGTTGAACAAATCACGCTGGGCTTGGCACTCGCCTCGGATATGGTTACTCTCGCCTGATGCAGCAGCCGATGGTGTCTGCCCGTGCAGCCCTCGTAACCACATCGATTCCTTGTCCTACAGGCTTCTGCCCGGTGCGTGGTGTTGAGACAGATGAAACATGTTCCCGCCATCCTCGCCATTCCCCATCGTTCGTCTATTGTGGCGTTGCCGAACTTGAGGCATTCTGGTAGGCCATGGCTAGTACCACAGGATCTGCAATTTGGTTTCGCCGTAGCATCTCGTGAAATGACGTGTGTATTGGTCCAAGGCTGGTACTTTGTGTGTTCCCGTACAGGGGTTTGGACTTGGCTAGTACTGGGCTTGTTTGCTCGGTTGCTGTCCCGGACGAGTCGGCCGAATCTGCTGTCAGCTATCTTCGTTTGCCTGTCTAAGTATTCAGTCAGGTCTTCGAAGTTGGCTTCTCTGTCGCTTCGGCTTATCCGTTCAGCTTCTTCCGCCCACCGACCCTGTAGTTCGGGAGAGAGGTGACGGACTATGCCTTCCAAAGTGTGCATGGCGTCTAGGTCAGCCCTGTAACCTAAATGGTCGAGGGATATTGAGCAGTTCTGCATCTTGATCACCAGGTCGGCCATGGAGTAGACGTCGCCTTTGGTTCTCTTTGCCTCTGCCATCACGCCCTCTAGTAGGTTACGGGCTACTTTGAAAGGTTGGCCGAACAAGTCCCTCAGAATCTTTCTTGCCCTTGTGTAGCCTTGTTCTGGATCGAGCATGGTGCACCCGTCGATAGCTTCTCTTGCTCGGCCTCGGCAGTAGTGAGTAAGGTAAAGAAGCCTTTGCCCAGGGTTGGTTACCTTGTTTTCAACGAACGTCTCGAACTGTTTGACAAACTTGCAGTATTGCTCAGCTCGCCAGTCGAAAACCGTTAACTCCACTCTAGGCAGATCGATCGATGGTGGTTTGTAGTCGGCGACCGGCGTGGGGTTCCCTACCTTATTGCACTCTAACCTATCGGAAGTGTCGAAGTCACTGGTCTCATGCTCTCGCTGTTTCTGTGTTCACTTCTCTGCTTCATGCGACTGTTGTCTAGCCGAAAGTAACTGTTGCTCTAGTTCTAGTATTCTCAGCTTATATAAATCGACATCCTTACGATCAATATTGTTTTCAATAACACATGAGCTAGCACTGACAGGACTAGGCGATCTGGCATTAACTAAAGAATCATATGTACCCAAAACCTCCCCAGAGACTTGCCGTATTACTTCCTGTCCGGATTCGACTGCTTTTGATCCTTTTCTTGGCATTTTGCGTGAATTTTCCTCGTTCCAAATAGATCTATTGAGTATTGTTACGAACGTTTGAGCAATGCGTAGCCAAATTCGCAACGGATCCGAAATCAGAAGACGATTATCCGTGATATTCTACGATACTAGATTATTAAAATAAACAATGACATAAACAATATACAAACCTCAATAATACGATCACAAGGACTCAACAACGAGAAACCGAATAGCAGCGTGTGAGCAGACAGCACGTGCGTCACGCAGGTCCTGAACAAGGATGTGCCAAATTAGCGCTCTGGGCGCGAACAAACAACAATTGGTCCAGAAAAACAACCAGTTCGTAAAGACAAGTCAATAGTGTATGGAAATGAGTGATGTTGGGAAAAACACTGAATCGCGAGGGAAAAAGGGGATTTTCCACGACCGGCTGTTACATAAGCCCGTACCTGCATCCAGAGCTAAGAATGGAAGACGTACAGGCACACGAAAGCTCACTGTCCAAATTTCCGGCGGTCGACCCAAGTTTCCAACACGTGCATGTTGACCTGGTGCGGCCGTTGCCTTTGTCAGAGGGTAGCACGTATCTCCTAGTTTGAGTAGATAATTTCACAAGGTGGCCGTAAGCCGTAACTTTGCACGGCGCAGCTGGCGAAACGGTGGCCCAAGCTTCCTTAAAACACCGGTTTGCAGCATTTGGTTGTCCGTTCGTGGTTACCGCAGACCGCGGCCCGCATTTCGAGGGAGCGTTTGGTAGCCCCCTGCAATGTCTGAACACTTGTTGCATTCGCGCCACGGCACATGACCCGCCAATAACCGGAATGGTAGAACGTTTTTATCGGCAACTCAGGCAGCCTTAGCAGCTCATAAGGATCCAGGCTGTCGGGACTCAATACCGCTAGTACATTTGCGTTGCGGCAACGCTATTAAAGCCAATCTACCGGTCGTTTCAGCTGAACCCACATTCGGTTGCGCTGTTTGACGTCTTAGTAACATAGTAGCCCCGGAGTCCATCGTCACCTTTGACTGCGCTGGTTACGCTGCCAGGTTAACGCGCCAAATGCGCAAAGTTGCACCTTCTCGCGCCTCGTGAACAAAACAAGACGGTTTACGTACACCCTTACTTCCGAGACTGTGCGCACACTTTTCTTAGAACAGAGGCACGCGATCCTTTACGACCCGCCTACTCCGGCCCCACACAGGGTCCTACGCCACCTGGGGAAAACATCAGCCATCAACCGCAACGGCAAGACGGATACGGTTGCCATGGGCCGACTTCAACCAACTTTTCTGGCCGGATCCCCACTGTCCGGTGTCGCCTAATCGAACTCTTCGGGACCAGCACACACATCAACGAGGTTCGGTATGCCGACCAGACTAATGCCAACGAACCGGTTCGCCGGGCATTCTGACGGAACCCCCAACGCAGAGCCGCCTTCATTGATTTCCAGCGGTGGATGGGTGATCGAAGAACTTGTTGGTTTTGCAGGCACGGTATTTTTGCTCCATAAGTAAACACACGATTCTCACACGCGAAAAACTTTCCTTACATTTGTTTCTCCTCACTTGTAGTTCGGTTTTCAAACTGCGGCCGTCTACCAATTCTTTTTTGTCCCTAGATACCTTTGTTGATGTTCTGCTCATTCGTTCTCTCCCGACACTATCATTAAAACCTGCAGTTCTAGAGGAAATTCGCGCCGCCTTCAAAATAGCCTTTCGCTGACGGAACGAACCCAGCTGCCCTTCCAGTAAGTCCTCGCATTTATCGTCCACCGCGCATGCATTAGGTGCCCATATGCACGGTGGATAATTGCCGGAAAGACCAGCGAGGACACCTCGTCACCAAGTCGAAACTGTTCTGGATCATTCGCTGGAGTAAGCGGGGAGAAAACTACACTGACGCCATCGCCGCAAACACCGGAGTGTCCTGCCTCCTGCGTTGAGCCTACAAGGTTTTTCGGGTTGGGTGACCAGCTACGGCGGCTGTACCCATTGTTCCGATTTGAGTGTCAATGGTCACATTATATTACATGTAACTGTGTTCTCTCTCCTGTTTTCTCTATTGCTCCTTGAGATTGCATTTTGTAGGATAACTTCCAACGCAAGTAAAGTGGTTTCAACCAGTTGTATTCCTCAAGAAGCATTTATCTAGGAGTAACCTTACCGTTTGTTTTATTGCCGTCTCACTTCTGTTCTTCAAGTTACTGGATGCCATCCACGGACGACATCACCTGGAATCTGGTAATCCCGGGGTCGCGCTCGGAACCCAATACCAATTCACCGTTATAAGGAATTTCGTCGGTCGTTTATTTCCCCGGCGTTATCGTGCGCGATGTACTCATTCTCTCACCGAACTCATAAATCGAAGCCATTCTTGCGGGCGGCCATCTAGGAGAGGCCTCCCTAGTGATCAGCCAATCACACCCCACCTACCACTTGTTTCACTGTACGTTTTGTGCACGCGGCAACCATCAGTGTTACTTCCGACAAGAATCCTAGGCATAAGCCATCGTGCGGGCTTTGTACTCAGGCCAGGCGAGAATGCACACGGTTGGCACCCAACAGTCGTTGCTCGTTGTTTTTCTTGACGAACGCAATCGCGGAGCCTGAGAGACCTTGTCCCGTAGCACCAATCCTGCGTCCAGATCGTTTTGTCGTCGGCGAATTCTCTTGGCTCCCAATAGTGCTCTTTGAATGTTTTACCCTAAGGGCAAAATTTCCTAGGAAGTGTGTCTTTCATGGACTCAAGTTCATTGGCCAAAATACCGGGGTTTATCACCACACCCTCCACTTCTTGGTGTCATTCCTGGTGACCCCGTGTACCAGAGTAAGTCTGGGCCCATTTTGAGAGTTGTCACGTTGTTGCACCTAACTCCATCATCTGACAGGCTATTCCACGTAAGTACAACCTTTTCTCTGAAAGACTTACCTCGTGTGTCCTGCCTCGAGAGTGCCTTTGTTTCTTTAGACTATGACCCATGAGGCCGCCTTCAGGGACAGAAACGAACGAACCACCCACATCCATACCCGAAATGTATTCCATAATCTTGAATGATTCTGTTAGGTCACTTCTGCCTCTATCGTGATCGTGGGAGAAGTGCCAGATATCTTTCAGATGCTGGGCTTAAGGTTTCCCCTCTGGCCTGTGCCTGCTGCAGCTGCAATTCACTGCATCCCTCCTAAGAATTCCTTGTCCTTACGACAGTGAAAAGCCCAAGCGGGTTCACAATACACCAGAAGAGGTGGCACCAAAGATCTGTAACACGGGGCCACGACTTTTGATTTTTTGCATGTAACAATAAAGTACGCCTTGGGCACCAGTTTGTTTCCCACTTTTTCCATGATCTTTGACGTCTCTTGGTGCAACACTCTTTAGTAGTACTGACGTCGTCAGACTCTACTGAACTGGAAACATTGGTGGGCATCAGTGCTTTAGTGCTCACATCCCGGTTAGAAGAACGGTGAGCGACCGTAAGTTTGTAACATACCTTTTAGTTTCATTTTAATTTCTAATGTACATATCGTTTAGAGTTTTTTTTTATCGACACGCTCCTCCGCCTATCCTAATCTGCCAGCTTTGTCTCAGATGGTGTTGACATATACTTAGTTTATCGTGTGTACCGACTCGCACACTACAGAGCCCTTGTTGCTACCACTCTGGCCATATTTGCAGCTCCCTTTCGCAGCCTTGAAGGATCAAAGTCCTGCCTGAATATCGTATTCGGACCTTCTACCTTTGGCATCCTTTGAAACGGAATACTGCTCGCTTTGCCTATGTTAGTAGTTAGTCAAGATTCAGCGACAAATCCCATCGGTCTGCCTATCTGAAAACAGTCTTCATATCCCGCGCTAAATTGGCCCCGTTATCTTCACATCATCTGCAGAGATGAACCACGGGTTTTTTTCTAGGTGATTTAGGTATAGTAAGAACACCAAAGGTCCCACCGCAAGACCCTGTGGCATCCCTCAAGTAGTTTTCTCCGGCTTTTGTAGATAATCACCAGCCATGACACAGAAACTGCGATTCCGACGAAATGGAACCACCCGGTCACTTGCTTCCTTGACTATCTCAGAGGTCCGCCATTTATAGTCCAGCAGACGATGACTTACCGAGTCGAAGGCCTGACTGCAATCCGATTACCACACGACTGCTGTCTTGCCTTCAAACATTCGTCTTGTGGTCTAGCCCAAAAAAATCAGCTGGTTTGTCAAAAACGGTCATTTCGGCAGTTCTTTGTTTTTCGGGTGTCAGTAGGTTGTTGTTGACCAGATACAGGCGCGGTGGCTTCCTGGTTATAACTTCTAAGCAAGTACACCGCACTGATGTCATGCCTACCGGTCTGTAGATCTCCTCCTTTTGCCGGGACCTCATGTTACTTATTGCTTCCACAATGGCCTCCCGGCCATCCTGTGGTACCTCATCCTCCTTTAAAGACATCTGGTATGGCTGGGTAACGAAACTGTATAAGGTATCGAAAATAGATTAGATCGTATCCGATCCGGATGCTCTGTGCTTGCATAGAGCTTTAAGTTCGTGCAGCACCTCACCATCGCTTACCGTAGGCTCCCGAAGCACAGGCCTGCTCCTCGTATCCGGTCCAGCATCACCAAGCAACTGGTCCTGAAGATAAACGCTCTTAAAGGAAGCAAGCATGGCCTCCTTGACTCCGTCTTTGAGAGGAATTCTTCCGTCGGGCATTTCCAAGGTACCTGCGCTTTCACTGTCGTTTTCTTGAGCCGCAAACAAGCGAAAAACCTCCAAGGCCCCTTTGTATTCGCCGTGTCAACGGGGCTAACCCGTCTGTTGAGCCTATTAGCGAGGTTGTCGTTGCCCTGCACCTTCCCTCCATAGGTGGCTCTGGCACATGTGCTTCGTGCCCTTAACCTCAGTTGATACCCTTCCACCCTAGCATAGTTTCGAACCGACTTAGATAGGGGTTTTTCGTGACCCACAAAAAACATCGCATGCAGGACTCGCTCTTCGTCAATTGTTCTTTTATCACCGAAGAAGTGACTTCAGATCCGTCCCTGGTTACCAGCAGATCTGGAAGGTAGAACTTGTGAGGTGTTGTCACCTTCACAGACACAAGTTCATTGAAGAAATGCCATAGGCCCATTATCCCACCCGTAAAATCAGGTGGCAATAGTTGGGGCTACGGCTAACGTACCCCCAGGTTCCTGCTCTCAATGGCTTTCAGGACTTGACGGTGGTCTGTCAGACCGTCCAGTTCCTTGCACTGGTGAGCCCTCCGATCTCCTCCTTAGGCCCACCTGGAAAAGGTGCGACAAAGGACTTTGGATTGGACATGCAGCACTGCTAGGTGGTCCAAGTGAAGTGGCTGTTGGATGAAAGACCGCAATGAAGAAGAGGAAGGGCGGGCTCGCTCTCGGGGAACCGGCAGTGGTGCTAGAAACATAGGTTTACCGCCCAAACTAGCTGTTACGAACGTTTGAGCAATGCGTAGCCAAATTCGCAACGGATCCCGAAATCAGAAGGCGATTATCCGTGATAATTCTACGATACTAGATTATTAAAATAAACAATGACATAAACAATATACAAACCTCAATAATACGATCACAAGGACTCAACAACGAGAAACCGAATAGCAGCGTGTGAGCAGACAGCACATGCGTCACGCAGGTCCTGAACAAGGATGTGCCAAAGTAGCGCTCTGGGCGCGAACAAACAACAATTGGTCCAGAAAAACAACCAGTTCGTAAAGACAGGTCAATAGTGTATGAAATGAGTGATGTTGGGGAAAACACTGAATCGCGAGGGAAAAAGGGGATTTTCCACGACCGGCTGTTACACCGCCCACCAAAATCCTCCTGGATCCGTAGCAGATTCAAAGGTTCGGTATAAAGGTACTGATTCTTCCTACCTGCCTAGGCCCTGCTGTCAGTGCGCGCGTCTAATGCTCGTCGTCAACGTTCTACTACTGGTCGCACCTAATCTATTGGATACACAGAAGTGAGGCTAGTCTACATCTTTCACAAGACCAAATGACCGATGGCGGGCGTGAATGGTCACATAGACGTTGTCCTCGTAAGGGGCCGTCCGGTCCTGGAAGTACGTGCTTGAGTGTGTGTGTGAGTGCGTGTGTGTGTGTGCCGGGGTTACAATGAAATCACAGGTATGACTACACATCAAAGGAGGACTTTCTGCAATGTCAACAAAAGACCGCGTGGCAAGAAGACGAGTAAATGTAGCATGTGTGTGTGACCTGAGCTCCGCTACTTCCACATATGCAAGGGGCATTCGGTAGCGTCAACAAAAAGCAAACAAAGAACACTGTCACATGTATGATGGGTTTACGGGATGTAGAGTGCGTCGTGCATGCGTGTATGTATAGGGATGTACAATGGAATCGCACTCATCACCACATATCGGAAAGAACCTTCTGTAATGTCAACGAAAGGACCGCGAGCACCTTAACGTGTTTGACGGAGATTGTGTTGTATATATGGTGTTTCTTTATCCACCTCGATCACTGGTGTGAAAAAGGTTTACTAGGCCTCAGGGTTATCAGCTCCTCCGTCTTCGCTCTCGAGTAGGTTAATACTGCGTATGTCACGAATGAGCACTCCGTTAGCTGTCTTCACCTTCACCGTTCTTATCATTCCGTCGGTGCTTTTGATGGTTTCCGTAACTACTCCCAAAGACCAAGCGCTGAAATGTGCGCGTTCGTCGGCGATCATAACCACGTCCCCAACTTTGAATGGTCTTGTTTTGGCCAGCCACTTCTGTCGAGTCTGCAAAGCCGGTAGGTACTCCCGTAGCCATCGCCTCCAGAAGACCTTGGCCAGATAGTTCGCTTGCTTCCACCCGTGGAGGTAGCTCCCACGAAGGTTCACCGGCCCTTGGAAACCCTCGTTCGACCTTAGCGTCAATAAGTCGTTCGGGGTGAGCGCCAGGTGGGTGGGGTCGCCGTTAAATACTGGAACCAGGGGGCGGTTGTTCAGGATTCGCTCCACCTCAGTCATGACGGTGTTCAGCGTCTCGTCGTCGGGCGGCTGTTGCTCCATGATTGACAGCAATATCCGTCTGGCGGACCGGATCATGCGTTCCCATATGCCGCCTCGGTGACTGGCCTGTGGGGGGTTGAAATGCCATCGTATGCCGTAGGCCACGGTTCGATTCTGCAGTTTGTCCCTGTTTATGTTCTTGTGCCAACGCTGCAATTCCCGTTGAGCGCCCACAAAGTTCGATCCATTATCCGAATATATATCGGCCGGTACGCCTCTTCGGTTGATAAATCTCTGCAAGGCCCGTAGAAACGAATCGGTCGTCATCGAATGTGCGACTTCTAGGTGTACCGCACGTGATTTCATGCACGTCATGATACATCCGTATCGCTTTTCTAATCTTTTCCCGCACTTGATCCACAAGGGCCCGAAATAGTCCAACACGGTGTCACTGAACGGCCACCAGCCCGTAGTCACCCTGCATTCTGGTAGTGGGGCCATGAGTTGTTTGCCTGCTGTGGCATTGCGTCTCCTGCATTGCACACACCGTCGGATTACGCGTTTTACAGTCTCTCGTCCTCTCAACAACCAAAGACGCTTTCGGATGACGCTCGTCACGTGACTTTCCCCGGCATGTCCCTCCATGGCGTGGACGTGTTGAATCATTAGCTCTACTACAGGTTGTCTCGCAGGCAGCAGTATAGGATACTTTGTGTCGAAGTTCAGGTGGGCGTTGGTCAGCCTACCATCCACCCGCAGCAGTCCGTTGATGAGTTTGGGGTTTAAACGCTTCAGCTCGCCTCTTGGAGATGGCATGTCTTCATTGGTCGGCCTCACTTCTTCCGCCTTCTTGAGTTCTTGGGCGAAAGCCTCGCGTTGTATCATTCTGAAAATATCGTACTCTGCCGCTTGTAGCTCATCGGGACCTATCGGGCCGACCGGTATCCGACCTGAGGGCCGTAGCCCTTTCATGACTAGTAAACTCGTCTTGAACCTGGTTAACCAAACTAGCGAACGAAGCGTCTTCATTCAGGAAGAAAACCTGACCAGTCGCGATAGAATGGACGACGCTTCGACGACGTTTGTTGCTATCACTACGCCTTTGATCTCCAGTTCCAATTCCGTAGGGGGGTTTAATTCGAACACGGGCCAGTCCTGTTTGGGCAATTGCAGGAAGTTCGGCCCTCTCGTCCACGTGTCCAGTTGCCTGAAGTTGTTCGCACCTCGGGAGCACAGGTCGGCCGGATTATCGCCAGACCTGACATGACTCCACTGGTGCGTGGCTGATTCATCGTGGATAATCGTGAGCCGGTTAGCAACGAAAGTACTAAACCGGCTCCGTACGTTGTTAATGTAGTAAAGTACTATCGTTGAATCCGTCCAGGAGCTCACCGACCAAATGTAGAGATCGAAACATCTCTTCACGGCTTGCACCACCCTGACTGCCAACACAGCCGCGCTGAGTTCAAGGCGTGGGATTGAGACCGACTTCAGTGGGGCAACGCGGGCTTTGGCGAACAGGATCCTCGTGGTATATTGTCCATCTCCTGCGCACCATTGTCCGTACACTACAGCTCCATAACCGACTTCGGATGCATCGGAAAAGGCATGTAGTTCTCCAGTCCGTGTCGTATGGCCAGGGGTCAAACATCGTGGGATTCTTATGTCCCCTAATTTCTTCAAAGTGTTCAGAAATTCTTCCCAGTCCAGCCGGTCCCCTCGGTCCAGTGACTGGTCCCAATCAACTTTCTTACGGCACAGCCGCTGCAGCAAGATCTTTCCGGGTAGCAGTCATGGTGAGACGAAACCGAGCGGGTCGAACAAACTTGAGACGGCAGATAGTATGCCACGACGGGTTATTGGCAGCTCGGGAACGTTTAGTTCGAAAACAAAGTCGTCCGTTTCCGCGTCCCATTGTATCCCTAAAGTGCGCTCGATAGGAAGTGGAGAGCCGTCCAAATCTCTTACCCTTTCGGCCTTTTCGTGATAAGGGATGACCTTCAGCACTTCTGAAGCGTTCGACATCCATTTAGTTAGATGGAAGCCGCCCTCTTCCAGCAATCTCGTCAGACCCCTGAACTGCTTTAGAGCTGTTTCCACATCATCGAATGACCCAAGGTAGTCGTCGACGTAGAAGTGTACACCATGATCATGCTTTAACGCGTGCGTCTCGACCATGGCCGAGAAATATACCAATATTATTATTATTATTATTAAGTTCCTGCTGACGCTTTCTACCACCGTCCGATGTACTAGATCGCCATGTTTGTTCGCTGATTCTCGGAGGGCGTAGTTTGCACAAAATGGTGACGATATGGCTCCGAAGGGGTGGACGGTCATCCTATAATTCACCACTGCATTGTCCCGGTCGCTCCCTTCCCACCACAGGAAACGCAAAGCATCTCGTTCTCCTACCGGAATCTTCACCTGATGGAACATTTCCCTAATGTCAGCAGACAAAACCACTTTACCCACTCTGAAACGGCACAAAACATCGATCAGTGGTGTGGTCCAGTCAGGCCCCTGTAGTAGGCGATCGTTTAACGACTTGCCCTGGAACTTGGCCTCACAGTCGAAAACCACCCGCAGTTTATTGGGTTTCTTGGGGTTGATAACCGGATGGTGAGGCAGATAACAGATACCCCTTTCGATGTCGGCGTTAACAAGCACCTTTTCAACGTAACCGAGGGCCTCGTTTCGCTTCATCAAATCCGCGTATCGTTCCCACAGATTCTGGTCTCGAATGAAGCGTTCTTTTAGTCGTAGTAATCGTTGGAGAACATAATTTCTGTTGTCAGTCCACGGGTCGGCCGGTGTGCGCCATGGGAGGGGAACCTCGAACTGTTTTTTGAGGCCTCTAGTGCCTTGCCGCACCGTTTGTAGAGCGGAGTGATCCTCTTGAGACAACGTCGGTCTTTCGTCTCCAATGTCATGAAACTCCTTTTCATAAAGCCGTTGCAGATGATACTCTATGCGGTCCGTTTCGGCGGATAAGTAATTCACGGAACCGCGTACCCCTACTGGACCGTATAACATCCATCCCAGAGCCGTGCGTACGGCATAAGGTGCCTGGCGGTCGCCCACTCTTTGGTCAAGCACCCAATGCGCCTCTGGCACGTTGCAGCCGATGAGGAGATCCACTTCATCATCTTCCCAGTCTACAACGGTTATATCCTGCAGGTGGGGCCACCGAGTCAAGATTGCGTTTACCGACCTTGGTGCTCGCATGGGGAGATCCGCTAACGTGAATGCCTCCGTTGGTTCAATTTCCTCGTTAGTGTCTAGAGAGATGAGTTGCAGCCTTAATCTACCGGCAGTCATTACCTGTGTTCCGCCCACCGTGCTCACTGCTAACGACGTCGCACCTTTAGCCAGTTGGTGTTTGTCGGCAAACCGCTCTTTCACTAAGGTGGTGTCGGATCCACTATCAACGAAAGCCAACTCCTTGACTTTCCCAGTCGGAGTCACTACTCCCACGGCCACTACGCCTAAACGTACCGGTTTACTGGCAGATTGTGAAGTTGAACAAATCACGCTGGGCTTGGCACTCGCCTCGGATATGGTTACTCTCGCCTGATGCAGCAGCCGATGGTGTCTGCCCGTGCAGCCCTCGTAACCACATCGATTCCTTGTCCTACAGGCTTCTGCCCGGTGCGTGGTGTTGAGACAGATGAAACATGTTCCCGCCATCCTCGCCATTCCCCATCGTTCGTCTATTGTGGCGTTGCCGAACTTGAGGCATTCTGGTAGGCCATGGCTAGTACCACAGGATCTGCAATTTGGTTTCGCCGTAGCATCTCGTGAAATGACGTGTGTATTGGTCCAAGGCTGGTACTTTGTGTGTTCCCGTACAGGGGTTTGGACTTGGCTAGTACTGGGCTTGTTTGCTCGGTTGCTGTCCCGGACGAGTCGGCCGAATCTGCTGTCAGCTATCTTCGTTTGCCTGTCTAAGTATTCAGTCAGGTCTTCGAAGTTGGCTTCTCTGTCGCTTCGGCTTATCCGTTCAGCTTCTTCCGCCCACCGACCCTGTAGTTCGGGAGAGAGGTGACGGACTATGCCTTCCAAAGTGTGCATGGCGTCTAGGTCAGCCCTGTAACCTAAATGGTCGAGGGATATTGAGCAGTTCTGCATCTTGATCACCAGGTCGGCCATGGAGTAGACGTCGCCTTTGGTTCTCTTTGCCTCTGCCATCACGCCCTCTAGTAGGTTACGGGCTACTTTGAAAGGTTGGCCGAACAAGTCCCTCAGAATCTTTCTTGCCCTTGTGTAGCCTTGTTCTGGATCGAGCATGGTGCACCCGTCGATAGCTTCTCTTGCTCGGCCTCGGCAGTAGTGAGTAAGGTAAAGAAGCCTTTGCCCAGGGTTGGTTACCTTGTTTTCAACGAACGTCTCGAACTGTTTGACAAACTTGCAGTATTGCTCAGCTCGCCCGTCGAAAACCGTTAACTCCACTCTAGGCAGATCGATCGATGGTGGTTTGTAGTCGGCGACCGGCGTGGGGTTCCCTACCTTATTGCACTCTAACCTATCGGAAGTGTCGAAGTCACTGGTCTCATGCTCTCGCTGTTTCTGTGTTCACTTCTCTGCTTCATGCGACTGTTGTCTAGCCGAAAGTAACTGTTGCTCTAGTTCTAGTATTCTCAGCTTATATAAATCGACATCCTTACGATCAATATTGTTTTCAATAACACATGAGCTAGCACTGACAGGACTAGGCGATCTGGCATTAACTAAAGAATCATATGTACCCAAAACCTCCCCAGAGACTTGCCGTATTACTTCCTGTCCGGATTCGACTGCTTTTGATCCTTTTCTTGGCATTTTGCGTGAATTTTCCTCGTTCCAAATAGATCTATTGAGTATTGTTACGAACGTTTGAGCAATGCGTAGCCAAATTCGCAACGGATCCCGAAATCAGAAGGCGATTATCCGTGATAATTCTACGATACTAGATTATTAAAATAAACAATGACATAAACAATATACAAACCTCAATAATACGATCACAAGGACTCAACAACGAGAAACCGAATAGCAGCGTGTGAGCAGACAGCACGTGCGTCACGCAGGTCCTGAACAAGGATGTGCCAAAGTAGCGCTCTGGGCGCGAACAAACAACAATTGGTCCAGAAAAACAACCAGTTCGTAAAGACAGGTCAATAGTGTATGAAATGAGTGATGTTGGGAAAAGCACTGAATCGCGAGGGAAAAAGGGGATTTTCCACGACCGGCTGTTACACTAGCTGCTACGCCCACTTTAGGGACTCCTTTGTGGGCTTCTCTGCTGCTGGTGAGCACAACGCAGTTTAACTGACTGGAGCTCTTTGCTTAAAGTCCGATTTTTGAAATGTTCCGAGTGTTCAATTGGGTTATTTCACAGTACCGAGTGAATCAAAAGTGCTTTTAAGGTGCTTTTTGTGCGGAGGATATCATCACTCTCCTCTTGATACTGCGGAGTATTGTTCAGTGTTTTTGGTAAGGGATCTACTTTTACCTACTGTATTTTGCACATTTGTGCTAAAGATGTGTACTGGAAAAAGTCACGGTTTTCTGTCGTTGATTATGGAGCGTCTGAGCCATTTTACTACACATTGTGTCCCCGTCAGCGTGCCACATTTTCCTGAACCATGTCTCTAGTCCGCTTGCGGAGGACTCTTAGTAATTGGTAACGAGTGCGAGGTGTGCAAGAGAGGGACTCATCCAAAATTTTCAGAAAAGGCACTGGAAGTCTATCTTTTTTACAGGAAGATACGATATTCTGATGCTTCCGTGCTCCTCGCAGGGAATCCGCCGGCCTAGCCTTCAAACTATAGGCCCAAAAGGGAGACGAACTCTATCACACGGTGTCAGTCGCACCTAAAAATGCCTCATTGAATACTTCTCATAAATGCTTCCTCCCCAGAAAAGTGAATTCACCACCGAATGTCACACATATCCTGCCACCCATCATTTGGCGCATTTTTAACACACCTTTTTATACCGTACTTCTACGACTGTGACGCAGCTTGACTTGACCTCGAGGTCTGCTAGTGGTGACCACTCTTGGTATTCGAAACTGTTGAACTACTGTTCTCGTTCGGCTATCGCAGTGGCCGCATAATTGGGAGCCGTGAATAATTTTTACTCTTGTATTTAGCTAATGTAATACCGTGTACTATTCGTAATACTCGTGTTTCGCTTTGGGACCTGTTCATTTCGCTAAGTGTTACTGTAATTTTCGCCGACTTGTTGCATTTCAGCGGAACTTCGGCACAAGAAAAATAAAAGGCATGCCGGGGGAAGGAGAAAAACCGCAGAATATGGATTCAACGTAATTCGGCAAGTCTGTGGAGCTGCCGGAGCAACACATCACTTCAAACACAAACGAATTCCTCTGTCTGAATGACAGACAAATTTGGAGGCATCATCTGCTCCGCCTGTGTACGCCGTCAGCATGCACCTACGTTTCTTCAATACTCACGTTATCCCGTTCCAGCGTTTCGAGTTTTTCTCTGCCTACCCTAGGGTGCAATCGTTATTGCGTCACGAACTTGGGACTAAGGGCTATAGACTGTATGCGGGAGTAGGTCCTGACTCAACGTAGGGGAGTCGTAAACTGGTAAGCATCAACGACAGATTCATTCCATCAATGACCGTTGTGAGTCCTTGGATCAGATTTACTCATTTCAGTGTACGTATCTTCACCATGAAAGGTTAAATCCCAAATCATTTCATAGTACTTCTGTTTTTATTTTTAACATATCAGCACCATAAGTGTAATGGAAAGTCCATTTGCTTAGTTCAAATCTGAAGGTTGAACTCCGCGATCCGAAGTCAAACCGGCGACACTTCGCATACCGGCCAGGTGCTCTACCGACTGGGCTATCTCGGTCCGTACAGTTGGGTGCGAGTGACTCAAGTGAGTTATCAGTGAAGAGCGAACAGCACCATAGGTATATCATTTGGCTCATGGCTGGCAGAGACGGCAAACCTGACCCGGAACCATCTGTCTCTGGGTTTCTCATTTATGAACCTCACCTCTGATTTTTTTTGTCGGAAGCGGAGTGTGAGACTCGCAGGGCCACAGGAGAGCGTATTCGTTACTTGTCGACTACTGGCCATCCTCCTTGTGGCGTTTCATCTCGTTGATTCCAGCGGAAGTTCGTGCCCAGCCGAGAAAGGGGTGGTTATCTCTGGTTTTTTGATGTCCAAATCATCATGTCTTAGGCAGTCGATCCAAAAACGTGAGTGAGGTTGTGTGAGGCCCCTACAAAACCGAGAGAATTGCGGCAGCTGACGAGAGGAGATTCGAGGGGAAGCCCCAAGAAGACTTGGGTGCTGGGATAACCAACTAATATTCAAGTACTACTCAGGGTTTCAAATCATCTTAACTTAGTGAAAGCTGTAAAACCAAGGGGCGGAAATACGGAACGGTAACATCCACAAAAACAGTGCCGTAAAAACTTGCAGCCCCAGATCATAGCTGCCTCCGTAGGACCACGTTTTGAGTGCACCCTGACAGCTGCCTCCGAGCTTGTTTTCTGAGGTTTTTCCACTGTTGGCTGCTTGCCCTGTATAGAACGGAAATATCCCAGCAACTTTGACCTACATGAACGCTCCAGAGGCCCTGCCCTGATGGACCGCCCGGTCTATCTTGAACAGAGTACTGTTGATTTAGCAAACTGTCTCGAGGAGAAGGCCCAGACCTACGAAGCCGAGTGCTCTTTCGCGGGCGACAAACTGGGAAGATAATACCCTTAACCGTGCTCAATACTGACGAGGTCGGCAGTCATAACAACGGTTGTCAGTTGCACGGTCCAGAAGCAGCTTCCAACAAACTGCTCCTAACTGGCATTGGTGCAGCGGTTAGTGTCATACTAAGGAAGGCTGCTGACGCAGCGATTCTGTCAATCCATCAGATTTGTGCCGCCAACGCACTCCCATTTTCACTTACGGCGAAGGTTCTTTAGGCTCAACTTAGGCCCACTTTGCACATAGCGCCGGAGGATTATAGTGGCAGATGTACCCTATCCCGTACTAGGTGTCCATTTCCTTGAAGTATCTTATCTTCCGGATGAAGCACGATGCCGCACAGTTGTCGATTAATATACTTCTCTTTAAGTAATCCATTTTTACCTCTTCGTGGACTGCCTCCCACCTCCATACACCAAACCTCAGGCCAAACGTCTCCACGCAGAAACCCCTTCACCTTGCCGGCAGAGCAGAAGCAGTCCGGACCTCTTTTATGGTTACTACTACTG
This sequence comes from Fasciola hepatica, assembly GCA_948099385.1. NCBI lineage: Eukaryota > Metazoa > Platyhelminthes > Trematoda > Plagiorchiida > Fasciolidae > Fasciola > Fasciola hepatica. The sequence goes on along the minus strand of CANUEZ040000060.1, from coordinate 1,043,114 downwards.
TCACCTGACATAGAGTCACCAGATGACCCTCAGCTTTTAGCTGACCACCTCACTTGGTACCGGATAACTCCTCTCAACAAACGCCGAATTCAAATACGTTCTGCCCTTAGGCATAATACGCCCCTTTGGCATCCCTTTGGCTTTACCTCCTCTCACCGCCCTCGGATACAGTGCGGGGAATACAGGGTGTAACTTACACGCTTGGAAATTCTCTCTGGCCGTTGTCATATGCTCGCATTGTTGAGACTATGCTCTTTATTTTATTAGTTATAATTATAGTTATAGTATATTTCTTGACCGTGGTCAATACACATGCACAAGGCAAGATCAGAGTATACAGCAATACATGTCAATGTGAGGTATTCACAAATTCTAAATTTATAAATCACAGCAACCGAAATACACCAGTAAAGTCATGTAGTGTTCGAGTGAACAAAAGTGGTAATGGTTGAGGCGGGAATTCCGAATCGGTTTCGAAATCGCTGGGGGCGGTGCGGATAGCTGGACAGTCGTGGAATTGCTGATATAAGCGACAAATGGACGGTCACTAACAAGTAACCGGGCGTAAGAGATGCAAAAGAACATTGTTAGAAGTAAAGCAAGCGTGGGGCTTTCAAAGTGCAGTCAGAGATACCAGCGGGATATTGGACACTGATCCAGCATTGGGTAACTAATTGTGGGGGAAGCATGTGAAATAAAGGCAAGTGATTCAAAGGTGATAATAAAACGGAACTTTTGTGCAGGTGATTACAGTGTCATATGGAAATTCAAATGGAGGCGAAAAGCTTCGCAGGGACTTCAGTGAACTTTTGAAGAGCATGAATGGTGTATGGACATATAACGGACTATTAAAGAAAAGAAAAGCCGTCAATGAAATGGATTAGTGGAGACAAACGTCAATGGTTCGGCTAGGCAGGAGTTGGAAGAGTGTAAAATGTTTTTTTTTGTATTTGATAGAAAATTGGTAATCAAATTATGGTTGGCTGCAGATGGCTGGTATTCTGTTCCGTAAAGACCTTGGTTGCAGGCAGAATGTTGTGGGAAGCAGGTAAAAAAGGGCTGGTTTGACGAAGTTGACAGCTGCGAAGGCTGGGTTCCGTCCATTGATTTCGTACTGCAACGCGGGAAGAATTGAACTGTTGGGTTGGATTATTTGGGAATAGACGTTGAGCGGATGTGTTGATGGTTGCTGTCAGGAATCACCTCTGCGATCCGATGAGACTTTCATGAGGTTTTGTTAATCCATGTACGGTGCCCCATGTAACGTCAGCAGGCGAGAGTATAGGTCTAAACCATCGATCAAATCGTCCAGTCCTTACGGTAATCCGGAATAAACGTCGATTTGGCCGATGGATACCCAAGTAACCAATGCAATCTGGAATGGATCAGGAGTGCGGCAGTCTGGAGAGTGTTCCAGCTGTGGGTTATGATTATCGTTTATATGGAAGCAAGAAAATGAACATTTTGTTATCCGAACAATTAGTTATCGTTTGGCTAGTGGACAGGTCTATTAGGGATCCCTAGATGGAGACTGGTAGCTTTCTAGGGTAGTTGGATGATAGTAGAGATTTGGGGCGATATCAGGTAGGCGGTGGATGAGGAGAGGGTGTCCGTTTGGGAACCAGGAATAAAACAATAGTAGATGGTATGGTCTGGACGAAGAATGAGAAAATAGGAAGAAAACAGTCTGGTCAGTTCATCAGCTGTGGTAAAGGACGGCAAACAGTAAAAAGGGGGGAAAACACAGTGTTAAAATGAGGATTTTTCATGTGGGGGCGAACGTGCTGGTATTCGGCAGGGGCATACGGATTTCGGTTGGAATGGGGTCTTAACTTACCATGAGCATGTGCGTAGAGAAGTGAAGCCTAGTTACTAAGGAATGGTAATCCGTGTGGCAAGTACGAGAAAGGCACACAAAAAAAGCAGGATGGGACGGCTGAGTTCTAGCCTGAGCGAGGAATTAACTAAGAGCGAGCACCCATCGCTAAGGGACGGAACGGTTTTTATTTATATATACGCAAATTGTGTGTAGTAAAATGGCACAATCTAGTTAGGAAGGGGGACAAGTGAGTGGAGCATACCCAAGGTATATATATATATATATATATATATATATATATATATATATATATATATATATATATATATATATATATATATCCAACCAGGGGTTGGATACTGAAGCAGTTTTTACGGCAATGTTGAGGTTGGTTTCAGGGCCGCATACGCAATATAACTAAATAAAGTTAATAAATCGTGGAGCGAGTGGGAGATATTGACAACCTGTGGGGAGTAATACGGTGGTCTCTATAAATGCGAGCGCATCTGAAAGGATTTATTTCAAAGTTGAATTAGCAGGATCCTATAAGTTGGTATGGAAAAACAGTTAGTGGACACAGACATGCTTACATATGTCGATGGCGAAGGCTAGGAGAAGCGGTCAAACAAAGCAATCAGAATTTTTAAAGCGGTGATGTTATTTTGGAAGGTAAGGTAAAGAGAGAAAGCAGAGCAATGGCTTAAAAGTCAAGGCCTATCTCGTAAGCTTGACGTTCGGTTACGTGAACGTTGAATAAGCGCAAAACAGTTGGGACAGTAAGGAATTTATCAATAGCATGCACGAATGCATGCTTTGACCGAGAAGATCTGATGTGCAAGGGAAGTTTATTGCAGATTCTGGAGTACGCGAAGAGAAAGAACTTAGAGCGTAGAACAGTCCTCGCGGAGGGTGTGGTAATAGTATATTGTCTATTCCGGAGTGAATATCCAGTATCCGGGGAGAAGCACAACTGGTTGGAGGAATAGGACTGCTTAGTCAATAGCTTATACAGGAATATCAAATTTAGCTTGATGCGACGAAGCCATAGTGGTTCGATTTTGAGAGATAAGCATCGTTCCCTGTAGTTTAAGTTGGACGACCAACCGATAAGCTGTTTTGTGAATCTTCTTTGAATACATTCGCTAATAATTCTGTCGGATTTTCTCATGCTAGTGAAGATTAGGGGACAATATTCGAGAAGGGGCCTGGCATGTACTTTGTACATGTAGAGAATGATCTGCCTAAGCTGAAAGGATCTGAATAGAAGACCAAGACACTTTCTAGCCTTCGCCGTTTGGAGGACAGCATGTTCCGAGAAGTTGAAAGAGCAAGAATAACTTAAGCCAAGGTCTCTTACTAAAGGCTGGCTGTCGATGGGTGAACCGCCAATGCATAAAGAACCAGGAGGAACCTGGCATTTGTAAGTGAGAAAAATACACTTGTCGGCGGAGAATTTCATCGCCCAGGTTGAGCACCATTCATCAAGAGCGGCTAAATCAGCAGATATTTTAGGGATAGTAGTACTGAGGTTGCCAGGCGAGAAAGTGTAGACTATCTTAATGTCGTCCGCGAACAAAAACGGCGTGCCATTAAGTATTGTCGGAAACATATCATTTATATTTTGGAGGAAAAGCAGGGGTCCCAAAACGCTGCCCTGACTAACACCGCTAGTGACAGGCTTAGGATTAGAGGTGTGCCCGTTAATTAAGACAACCTGTGAACGATGAGATAAGTAAGACGAGAACCAAGAAAGAAGTGGATCGACAATCCCAAATGACCGTAGCTTTGTTAAAATGTGGGGGTGAGGGACACGATCAAATGCCTTGGATAAATCAAGATAAAGAACAACAAGAGATTTCCCACTTTCAGCAGAGTCGGTGACGAGATTCAGAAAATCATACTGACAAGTCATGCAGGACCGTGAACGGAGGAATTCATGTTGGTTGTGATTAATATGACTGAGGCTTAATAAATAGTTAATAATATTATCTTTAACTATTTTTTCCATTATTCTGGATAAGATGGGGGTATGGTTTATAGGGCGATAATTGGATACCTCATGTAAAGGTCCTTTTTTATGAATGGGAACGATTACCGAGCGCTTCCAGTTAGCAGGTACGGTGCTACCATTAAGTGAAAGAGTGAAAAGGTTAAGCAACAACAGGGGGAGATCCGGTCCACCATTGACGAGTGCAATTGGTGGTAAGCCATCGGGGCCTAATCGAGGAGAGGGTTTGCTATTGGATAGTAGCTTGGAAATACTCCTGGCATCGAAGGGTATCGTAGAAAGGACAGAGTCGGTAAGTGGTGAAGATGGGGGCGGGGCAATGACAGTAGCTGGAGCCATGGCTGAAGCAAAGAATGCATTGAAGGCTTCGGCTATACAAGGTGGGGAGGTGATAGATGAGTTATTATCCAGAATTAGAAGTTGGAAGTCGGCCTTAACATCAGCGTTTCTAGACTTATGCAACATAGAAAGAAGTTGCGACTTGTTAGGATGACTCAAAGCCTTAGCTTCTTGGTCACGATGTCGCGTATTATCTTGTCGTTGAATAAGTGTGGAGAGGCGGTTTAGACGAATAAAAAGTGAAAAGTCGTTGGAATTATGTAGTTGTTTGAGAAGTTTATGGTACTTCTTATGGAGTGGCGAGACAGACGACCTCTTTTTAGGTACAGCCTGGGCAGTATTGGACTATTTATCCAGACAATCGGAAAAGAAGGAGTAGAAAATATCCGCAGCATGCTGAGGGTCCTGGGTGAGGAAATAATCACCCCAGTCTTTCTGCCGAAGAAGCGTGACTAGCAAGGCCCAATTTCTGCTTAGGAATGTATTGTTGGGGGGGGGGTGCGGGAATAGGTGGGCCACTAAGGGGCAGATGGCAGATAACCATTTTATGGTCACTACCGGGGAAATTCCGTATTACGGTCACGTCGATGAGAGGCATGTTATGAGTAAATACCAGATCTAGTATGTTCCCATTTCTGGTAGGTTCGACAACATGTTGTGTCCAGCCGCCAAGATGAATGCTAGTGATCAGGTCCATAAGATTGGGAGGAGCCGAGAGGGTGGGCCAACAGATGTGAGAGAGATTAAAGTCACCCGCAATAAGCTTGGTTCCCGAAGGAAGCAAAGAGAGGTATTCGAAAGACCTAATGAGAAGTGGAAACAATGAACTGGGGGAATTTGGTGATCGATACACGCAGCCAATGTGAAGAACAGTGGTTTGGAGGTTCATAGTGAACCAGAGAGAATCGGGAATAGAATCGAGTGCCGTATGTAAAAGAGGGGTCGTGGTGCAGGCTTCCTTGACGTAGGCTAGGCACCCACCACCACGCCGGTTCGGTCTATCGGTCCTTAGAAGACAGTACCCTACCAAAGATACTTGATCATTGGAAGTGCTCTCAGAAAGCCAGGATTCCGTTATTAGGATAATGTCGTAATTATTTGTGAGGACAAGTTTTTTAAGGTGCGGGAGTTCGTCAAGAATAGAACGCGAGTTGAATAAGGCTAGAGATATACCATTTGTGGGAGGTGGTATAGGCACATCAGAGGGGTGGTGTAATTTGGAAGGAGGCAGGCTATCGCGATTGGAAGGAGCGGAGGTTATGGTCAACGGGGAATATGTTGATGTTGGGGCTAGTGGAGGTTCAGATGGGTTGGCTTCCAGCCAAGTTGGATTAAATGTTGCAGTGAGAGGGACTGCTGAGGGGTAGAGAGATTGGGCATCAACGGAGGGGGAAACATCGGAGCAAAGGGAAAAACCTGTGGGGTTTGGCGGGTCGATATCAGACAGGGGTGATCAGGAGCTGTCGAGAAATACCGGCCAGTCGGAATCGAGTATTGGCTGAGGGGGGGGGGTGCAGAGGGCAGGGTTGAAAATGTGTGAGGAATAGGGGTGTAGGGTGGTAGGTTAAGCTGCACATTGTGATAGGGGTAACTCAAGTTGGGTGGAACACCAAATATGGAGCAGTTAGAAGCGGGAGCAGTGGAGATAGTTTTTGGGTGAGAAGTACGACGTGTGGCAGATTGGACGGCATGTGGAGGCCGTATTTTGGTATTGACAGGCAGTGAGCACGGTGAATTTGTAGGGATCACCGATGCATTGGAGCAAGGGGTATTTTTTAAGGTCGAAACCTCATTTCGTGAGTTAAAGCGAGTTGATTTAAGAGGAGACAGTTGAATGAGGGAGGGGCTTGTGAGAAGAATGGGAACACTGTTAGACCTATTCCTCTGGACGGCGAGTAGTTTATCACCGGAGGGAACAGATGGCGAGTTAGAGTTCGAGGTGTATCCAACAGGCGATGAGGTGGGAGAGCGAGGCAATAATTGGCGTCTCTTACTGGGTGGCAGTAAAAGGGGAGAAGCGGAAATGTCAAGATCAACAGAAATGGGATTAGATTTTAAAGAGTACAGTACTGGAGCAGATGAGGAGGCAGTGGGCGGTTGTGAAGAGGCGGGAGACGCGTGTAAAGGTAAAGCAGTGGGGACTTGAGAAGGAGCTGTGGAGCGACCAGCCGTCTGTAATGAAGGCTCAGAACTATCAGGCGTCGTTCTAGTGGGGAAAGTCGAAGGAGATCTGGTAATTTCCCTTTGAAGTGGGGTTTTATCTTCGGCTATTTTTATGTTTCTATAAGGAGAATTAGAAGCTATAGTGGAACGCATTTTTATGAACTCTTTGGCAGACAGATCATCTGCAAATCGCATGAGGATTGGACAGTTGAAGCGCAGAACGCGCTTACGCAGCCTTGTTATTTGACAAGGAAGGTGGGCCATACCACATGCATTCAACAGTGTGTGCTTGACATGCTCCAGAGGTATTCTCTCTGGGACATTAAACACGACTGCATTACGAGAGTTCCTCACTCTTATGAGAACTTCGGATGCAACAGAGTCGATAAAGCGGCCCGCGGCTGTCAGGTTTTGTAAGGTGGAATTTTCGATGCGTTCAGTGGTGCACAGTTGAGGGGCGAGTTTAGATACTGTATCTTCCAAATTCAGAAGCCGAGACTTTATATCTGAAATACTTTGGTCTAGAACAGCTGTTCTTTCCGTCGCCAAGCCTACAAAGTCACAGAGGTCAACCGAACATTGTTTTAAGGCCACGGGAGTTTGAAGAAGCCTATTTTTCCTAGTGACCGGGGTATGAGTGGACGGGGTGGCATTGGAAGTCTTCTTTGCTACACGTGGCATTTTGAAATATCAAAAAGATGCTGTGAATGAGGTGGAAGAGTAACGAAAACTAGAGCTGGGTTGGAATTTACCACTGAGAAAAAAAATACCTGAATTTCTATGGGTTAACGGAATACTCTAAGAAAATATAATTTCTAGTATTTCCTAAGACAGATGAATGAGAACTATATCGATAACAGCACGCAAAACGACCTGGTGTAGCGCAAGCAGCCTGGATTGACCCTCAAAGTTGTACAACATGCATCAATCACTACACTTCAACATTTATTTATATTTTGCTCACGTGAAGTGGCATAATTTCGATTCGAACTTGGACTGCTGTGACGGTGGTACCTGACATTGACCTCTGTTAAACTCTGGTCCCCGTTGCTAGCCGATGTGGCCGTACAGTTGAGGTTTGTACATATTTGTATGCGTATGACTCATTAGTCCAGTACCGTAGAAACTACGAATCAATCTTGTTCAGGTTTTGGGATCCGTTTTGGATTGGTCACGCCTTACCCACGGTCGGACTAGGCGTTACAGTGCTTAACTTGGAAGCTCCAAGGGATTTCAATCAGAAGGGCCAAGAGGAGGACAAAGGCAAACCAAAGAAAGATAAGAAGTAACCCGGCAGGTCCCTGGGTATTTTTGGGTGAAACTGACCCCTCAGATATTGTTAGGTCTTCTAGTCCTGTCAGTAAAATTTAATATACTTCAGCTAGTGGTGTATAATTTAAAGGTGATGATGTCTATCAATTGAGAATAGTTGAATTAGAAACTTAGCTTAGGCAGGCCACGGAAGAAGCTGAATCTTCCAGGAAGGATCAACTCCAAAAACGGAAGCGAGAGGTGACTTTGGAGACCACGAAGCATATGGCAGTTTAGCCTAGCAGCTCCATGGAACGATTGAAGTCGACTTGTGCCCGTGTAACCCACGCTATTGACTTACCAAGAGTGGAATTGTCCCCCTTCGACAGGAGAGCAGAACAGTACTACAAGTTCGTTAAACAATACGAGAACTTTGTGCAAAGGAGAGTGTCCGATCCGGGACAGAGATTCTTGTATCTACTGCATTACTGTCGTGGAAAAGCCAGGGAGGCAATCGACGAGTTCTCGATGCTGAATCCCAAAGAAGGTTACACTCGGGCACGCGAAATTCTGAAAAACCTATTTGGGCAACCATTTAAAGTCGCCGGGAATCTGATTGGTGTTTTACCATCAGAGGCAAAGCTTTCCAAAGGCGAGTCGGGCTATCTTGCCAGCCTGGTTATAAAATGCTGAACTGCAGCATCGCACTGAATCACTTAGATAACCGATTGGACCTGAGTGCATTGCACACATTAGAGACCACAGTGTGCAGTTTACCCACAGAACTACTGGGTGGATGGGCCAAGGAAGCCAAAGGGATCAGTAGATTTGGGTGACAAACCATGTTTAAAGATCCGGGGCAACGTAAAAACCGTCATGCCCGAATAGCAAACGGTCATTTCGGTCGACTTGTGAACGAGACGGGCAAGTTACTTCAGAATACTTCGGCTCAAAGCTGGACCGGGGAACTAAGTAGAAGCCAAACATGGGCAAACACACACGCATTGTTCCAGAAGGTTGAAACTTGCCGATGTGTAAATTTTGTGGGGGGAATCATCGCCTAGCGGAATGCCCTCGCTTCTGCAACGTAGACGTCGAAGAACGATGGGAGATGGCTAAGAGGCTGGGCGCGTGCTTTATCTGTCTCAAAGATTCACATCGAGCAGCGGGGTGCTGAACGAAACCCAGTTGTAGTCAGGATGGAGGCCATGAGAAGCATCATTACCTACCACACAAATCCTAGAAATTGAATGCCAAAGAAACCCCGAAGCCAAGTGTGGTCTTCTCAGTGTCTCGCTCCACTAACAAGCCCTTTCGTCCGGAAGGAATTAACAGCCAGCGCAGAAACTTCATTTGGGGTTATAAGAGCGTTGGCCCTCGTAGACATTGGCTTCAATACCACCCTGGTAAGGAACGAGTTTGCAGAGAGATGTGGGATCGAAGGGAATCAATCTTCACTAGCGGCGAACACAGTGAGTGGCACTCAGGTCGTCCGGTCGACCAAACAGCACCTACAACTCGTTTTCTTGATCAGCAACGATAGACCAGAAACTCTAGAAGGATTCACCATAAAGGATTTACGGATGAGAGCACCTCAGTCAGTGCAATCGATTCTGACTCAGTGGCCGCTTCTCGACGGGGTTACGATTGAGGAGTGGCAGAATAACGAAATTGATCTGCTGGTCGGTTTTAATGTACCCGAAGAGCATTGGGTCCTGGATCAAAGAATAGGTACCCGCAAAGCACCCTATGTAGTACGCACCATAATCGGCTGGACTTTATATGGTAGTACGGATGGAGGACGCGGCCAACAAATCCAAATCAACTGCACTTCGGTAGAAACGGTGGACATTGAACAAGCATTCCAACAGCTGTATAGCGCCGAATTTGCCCACCTGGACGTTGATAGAGATGCCCCATCACGAGAAGATAGGTCGGCCTTGAAAATGGCAGCCGAGGAAGCCAACTATGTAATAGATTGGTCGAGGTTCCTGTCCAGTGGAGAATCAGCATGAAACCTATGCCAAACAACCGAGAAATGGCTCTGAAAAGACTACTCTGTCTCATAGCTAGGCTTATTCGAGAACCACAATTAAGGATAGAATACACGCTAGCCGTGCTGCATAACAAAGACTTGGGTCATATAGGAAGAATGGATACAGCAGTAATCAGCGCAAATTTTAGGTGGCACCTACCTCATCACCCGGTCTTAAACCAAAAAATTCCTGGGAAGGTCAGGATGGTTTTCGGCTGTGCCGCTAAATAACAGGGTGTCACTCAACGACCATATACTACAGGGTCCAGACTAGACAACATCACCAGTCGAGGTTTTATGTCGTTTTTGGCTAGGAAAAGTGGCCTTCTCTGCGGATATACGTGAAATTTTTCTACTAGCGAAGATGGCCGTTGAAGATAAGGACGCCTCTTGTCTCCTCTGGAGGTTTGAAAGCTAGGCAAGTCGTGCACCGGACGAGTACAGGCAGACCGTTCATCCCTTCGGGACGATATCATCCCCCTTCAGTGCTAATTTTGCCATCCGGGAAACCCTCAAGCGTTTCAGCAGCCCCAGCAATCTGTTAGGAAGAGCAGTGGACCACTTCTACGTGGACAATCTTCTGTGTTCCTTCGTCGACCCGAATACTGCTATTCTATATATGACCGAACTGATGGCCACTCTAAAGGCTGGAGGATTCAACCTCACTAAATGGACATCAAACAGCCAGGAGGAGCTCAATGTTATCCCGAAGTCCAAGGAAAAGTAATTGTGCTAGAGAGCTTTTGGGATCCTTTGAACGAATGGAGTGCACTCTCGGAGTTCAATGGAAACCCCAAGGTGACGAATTCATATTCACTCTGGACCTACCCAAACGGCCAGCCACACGGAGAGGAATCCTATTATCAGTCTCAAGCCTCTATGATCCCCTAGGTTTTGTTTCACCATGGTTGATACCGGTAAATTGCTTGCTGCAATCGCTGTACCAGAGGGGGACGGGTTAGGACGAACCTCTGCAGGATGACGACGACAAGCGATGTCTCAAATGGCTGTACAGCCTGGATCAACTTGGTGAGATCAAAATACAAAGATGCTTGAAAGGAATCAAGTGAACAAACGACGCCCAACTCCACTTACTTTCTGATGCATCAGAAATAGGCTACGGGATGGTGGCTTACGGCTGCTGGGTAGACGAAAGTGGTGGGCGGCACAGCCAGCTATTATTCGCAAGGGCGAGAGGGGCTCCACTGAAGACGGTGTCCATTCCGAGGCCGGAAATGACGGCGGCAGTACTGGTCGTGAAAGCCGCGGGGCTGATTAGGAGATGTGTAAATTACTTTTTGTAATTTGTATTTTCGACGACATCTTTGCTTGTCTTACTCGTGAGTAGCGTGTATACGCGTCATGAACCTCGAATACTTGTGATCCAATTCTCTGTTTTTACTGTACTGACACAGTTCAGATTTACCTTTTTTACGACGTATGGTGCGTGAACATTTTACGTTATGTTCCCGACTCGATTGTTCTGTGATTGTACATTCCCCTTGCAAGAAAATTCTGCAGAACGTTTCACTCACGCTTCTTGATCCACTATCTGTACCGCAACCGTGCTGCGCTACAGTTTTGCACGACTCCTTGCTGAGTGGACCGTTTATGACCGCGCTGTCCCGATTTATCGGATAACTTTCTGTACTGTTGCTCTTGGTTGCTCACCTGGCTGTAAGTCATTGCATTTATGTATCTTTATGTATTGCATTGTTTAGAACCACGAAATTACGATAAACACGGTTATACATTTGGAATTTCCTCTGCTACCCGTAGCCGTGTACAGCCCATATCGTGCGTAAAGCTAGTGAGACTAAGTTTTCTGCTATATTGAAAGTTCAAGTAATCGGGATAGTTTCTACAAGATGTTTTGATCGGATAAACTGGGAACCAAACTTTTGGACGGACTCAGCCACGGTACTACAATACATAGACAGCATTACCACTCGCTTTACCAACTTCGTGGCCAACAGGCTCACTATAATCCACGGGTCGACTAAGACCGATCTATGGCACCATGTACAACCTGCCAATAACCCGGCCGACATCTGCTCAAGGGGCCTAAAACACTAGAGAGGTTGCTGATGTGGACAATGGGACCGGACTTCCTAACTGCAGTTAAAGAGATGTGGCCAACGCTACTAATACCTAAGTCCGATGATGGCGATATCGTGAGCAAAAGACTAACACGGGAAGCGTAACCTAATAAAAAACTGTGCCACTTCCCCGACTGGATAAAAATGTTAAGAGCCGTGGTCTGGTGGACACGATACAAAGTACTCCCATTTATTTTGAAAGGCACACGATCACAGAACACAATAAATGTAGGGAAGATACTACTTCAAGGGCAAGGCCGCGCGCGGCGCGCGGACCGAAAGCCTCGCTGTTTGATGTCCGACAGATTTCCCACGCTTGAATCTTCCGTGTCACTCAAGTTGAACGAACTTCAGCAAAACTGAACTTCTCACACAGTCCAAAGGTCCATCTTCTAGATCCCCGGCAGTTCGAGACGCAAGATGCAGTCAAGACTCGTGTCCTTAACCCTTTCGCATTGTCCAGCGGTCTATCTTCCAGTTCGCCGGCAATACCAGATGCAAGATACTGTCAAGATTTGTATTTTGAACCCTTTCCGTTTTACCACTTCCCCACTATCTAGTGAACTATCTTACAGCTCACTGGTGACATTCAGATGACAAGATAATCACAAGATCCGGGAACATTTGGGCTGTAGCCTCGTACCCGTGTATTACTTCAAGACTTCAAGACTACCGGACGAGCTGAACCAGGCCGAACTCGACGTTCTACATCTTCTACAAATGGAAGCTTTCCCGTTCGGGGGCCGTGAGCTAGCCAGGATAGAGGATAACACCAAAAAAAGCAGGCTGTTGTACAGCATTATCCGAAGACTAAACCCTATGCGAACCAATGGACTACTGAGAGTTGGAGGGCGGCTGACGAATTCAAATCTAGGGTACAGAAAAAATACCCCACAAAAGTTCCCGGTGACCGCTACATAACGAGGTGCCTGATAGACCACGTACATCGAGAAGAGGGACATGCAGGTTTGAACCACTTATTGAAATATATACGTCGATGATTTTGGGCGACAAGGGGACCAGCGAAGGTCAAGCGAGTCATAGGCAACTGCATCACTTTTCGTCGCCGGGGGTGGTGGCAGGCCGATAAACGATGGCCCCCCTTCCAGCCATGAGAGTTCAACCGGGATGGTGCCCGTTTGTGGAAATTGGCGTCTACCGCTCTGGCCCGTTACTTGTACGACAGCAAAGGAGCACACAAAAGAGGTATGGCTGCCCGATAACATGTTTACAATCCAGAGCAGTCCATCTTGTAGTAGTGCATAATATGACCACCGATTCATTTCTTATGGCCTTTTGAAGGTTCATCTCAAGGCGGGGCGTCCTCAAGAACGTATACTCAGACAATGGCTCGAACTTCGTTGGAGCTCATAAGGAGTTTGAGAAGTGGTGAAACCACCTGGACCACGCTAAAATACAAAACAAGACCGTAGCAAAGGGGATAGAGTGACACTTCAACCCACCTTATGCCAGTCATCGCGGTGGCATTTGAGAAAGGCTGATACGATCGACTAGGAAAATACTCATGGCCCTGACCTCACAACAAAACCTCGATGACGAGCCGCCGACTACTTTACTAACAGACATAGAAGACATACTGAGCAACAGACCGTGGGTGCCAACCATCCCACACCATGAAGGCGAACCGGCTTTCACTCCCAACGACCTGTTATTACTGCGGTCAAACGCAGGAGCAATCACACCGAAAAACCTACGTGGAAATTATATCATAGGATGGAAACAAATGAACCACCTGGCACAGGCTTTCTGGAAACTTTGAAGGAGGGAGTACTTACCGACACTGCAGCTTCGGCAAAAGTGGATCTCCAAAGAGAGGCCGTTCAGAAGTGGCGACGTAGTCATCCTTGTGAAGAGCCACTTACATAGAGACGATCGGCCGATTGGAGTGATCAAAGACCGCCGTATAGAAATCGGCGGCCTCGTGCGCATGGCGGTGGTGAGAACGAACAGAGGAGACGTATTGCGAGATATACGTAAGATATGTCTGCTTGAAAGTGGCAATGGCGGGGGCGAAGTCGACGCTACAGACCAAGCTAGAACCAAGTCTACTGATACCAGATGGAGCTGAATTAATTCATCTATTCCTCATGCATTCTCCCTAGGCCCCAACCCTTCACACCGTCTTTGAAGTATATTTGTGTCTAATGTCATGCGGCTTTCACGATTTACAACGGAGTTAGTTGTCGAAACCCTAGTTTGTCACACAATACGACATTATTTGTGAAGTAGCGGAAACTCTTAAACAAGCACCTGTTGACCGTTTGTGGAAATATCTCATAATTTTACCATTATTCAGCATGTGTTCAAGTGGATATAATTTGGGAGTCAACCGTACTTCTAATGTGACAACACCACATATTGAGCCCCCGATGTTAAAGTACCCTGTAGCCATCTCAATTTTCCATCAAGAATTCTCAGTCTTCATCTTGCCATGTACTTTACTCTTGTTCGGGCAGCCCTTTTCTCCACATTACGTAATCTGTCCAAGCATCCCGATCATATCGAACTCCTTTGACTTATACGGATAATGTCGTATCATCCCCCAAAGAAACTCTAAGACGTCGAGAGATGGAGCGTAACCTCAAGAAAACCTGCAAGCTTGTCCGCGGCTGGCCAACGATAGACGGAGCCCATGGACACCTACGTATGCACTGACTTATGGTCTAGGTAGGTCAGGGAGAATCAGCACCCCTATTTACTCCCTGGATATTGACCGTTTCATGGGAGGATTCAGTGGGCGGTGTAACTTACATGCTTGGAAATTCTCTCTGGCCGTTGTCACATGCTTGCATTGTTGAGACTATGCTCTTTATTTTATTGACCCTCAAAGTAGTACAACATGCATCAATCACTACACTTCAACATTTATTTATATTTTGCTCACGTGAAGTAGCATAATTTCGATTCGAACTTGGACTGCCGTGACGGTGGTACCTGACATTGACCTCTGTTAAACTCTGGTCTCCGTTGCTAGCCGATGTGGCCGTACAGTTGAGGTTTGTACATATTTGTATGCGTATGACTCATTAGTCCAGTACCGTAGAAACCACGAATCAATCTTGTTTAGGTTTTGGGATCCGTTTCGGATTGGTTACGCGTCACTCACAGCCGGAATAATCGTTACACATGGCATTCAACCGAACAACGGTCCCAGGTAATTACCTCCCTCACTGGAGGCCACAACAACCTTCACCTAGTTTTCACTCTTGTCCTTCTTGATGCTAAAATTCAGGCAATATATCACTTAAATAGAGAAGTCAATAGCATAAGATTGTATGATGTATCCCGAACCTTTTCGCCGCGCCTTTGCTAGCGTACACTGTGTTCACACTTGTGTCGAGAAGGTTGTTTTCAGTGTACTGTTTCCGTAGAAGTTACCATAAAATGGCCCGTGTACACTGCTGTGCCTTTTTGGTATCCCACCAACGCAGTCCTCTTCTGGAATTACAAACTAGGGTCCAGTACCTTCCCCCATTTGTTCTTCAAGTTGGAATACCTTTTTCTTGACTGCTGACCCCAAACTGGCAGCTTATTATCTATAAACAATTCTTCCTGAGTGTTTTTCTAAGCTTGCATTTGCCAGTCTTCCTTTTCCTTGATCGTCACCCGGACAATCGACCAAAGAGCGGAAGAGCTATTAGAGGTCCACGGACTTCTTTATATCTCTGCTTCTGAAGTCACTGTCAAAGAAGATTGACCGCCGCAACGAACGACAGCTCACTCGCCAAGAATGTGCCACCCTCATCCTTCCACTAAGGACCGTAACCTGTCGAGGTTGTTCAACTCACCGTCCAGATATAAAGCACGCACCAGCTCAAAGGTAATAATTTACTTCTATGAACCTGCAAAATCTCCTGATGCTGCATCTGAGGCATTTGTTGCTCATTTGACATCATCCCCACTACCTCACCGCAGCCTCCCCGCCCCCTCCCAGTCAGATATAACTGGCCCTACCCTGTACAGCATTTCTTTCCGTGCTATACGTACCCACAAGATAGCTGCCTTGAACAGGCCACCTTCTCAACCTGAACCTTATGGACTTCCCCTCGCTCTGTTTCCCTTTAGCGGATCAGATCTATTCTCCTTATGAAGCTCTACTTGTTGTCCATAAATAATAGCTTGGTCCCATAGCTGCAGAAGATATCCATCATCACACCCCGTTTTAACAAAGAATCTCCCTATGAATCTGATAACTACTGCCCGGTCTTCCACGTTCCTGTTATGCATATGATGACGGAAAGTATCTTTAAAGAGAACATTACCATTTGTCTGCTAAACAGCAGTTTAAAAAACTCTCTTAACACTGCTTTATTAAAGCCAGACCATGAACCTAGTAACAACTTCAGTTTCACAGTGCGGCTAGCCCTGCTACAGACATGAACAAAGCAGTCATTAGCTCTTTTCTAAATACGACCAAGGCGTTCAACAGGATTTCACATATCAACCTACTTTCTAACTTTCGCTCCGCAGGTAATACTGACCCACTTCCTTCCTGGTTATCTTGTTTGTCTCCCCGCTCGCAAGCTGTTTTGGTCAATGATCACCTGTCACCATCCGAGTCCACAACAAATGGGGCGATTAAGATAAGTGCCTTAGGTTCTCTACTTTTCTTCATGTACGCAAGCGACATCTTTGCTGCAGGCCACCATGGCACTCCGCATCTAACTGCTGACGATATTAAGACGGTGCTTACATTTGACCCACGCAATCCGTCAGATAAACTACCTTACAACTTTGGTGATTTATCCTCCTTTACCACTGGCGCCATACATGGTACACACAGTTCTGGGCTTCCAGAAGTCCACTACTTACCAGTAAATACGCCGAAAGCCCCGGATCCATCTTTCTCGGTGGCCATCCAATCCCTACTTCCACCTTGGTAAAAGATCCTTGTCTATTTTACCCGTTTACTTTCAACTTCCTCGAACAAGCTTCCGGTTAAATAGCCAAGGCAAGTAGGCTCACAGGTATGGTTTTTTGCTGCTTCGCGCTAAAAGGCAGCCTCCTCACAGCAGACTGCTCCCGTGTAAGGCTATTTCTCGAATACTGGTTTTTCAGTAGCTTCAACCTGACAAAAACAACTTCGAAGGAAATTGAAAACGTCCAAAACTCCTTCACCAAAGGCTTGTTTCGACTGAGCTGACGTCTATCCTATGGTGATAGGTGTGGCCAACTCGAACTTGGATCTCTTGGGCTGCAAGACCTGAAGCTCAAAGTCATTCTGTTTTGTGAACCTATGTACGGAGGGAATTATCCACTATTCTTTCACATTTTATTACCGCAGTGTATACTCGCTGCGGGACCGTTTCATCTCTACTGGTACCTTCCTCGAGCCTAAACTTCAGGTATAATTTTTTCTCCTCTGTTATAATAAAGTAGGGGTTAAACCCCTGGTTGATACACGTGTTCTTTCCAATCCCCCTACTTTTAAGCCAGCATTAAAAATACACCTCAGTTTTTCCGATGCAATCAACCTGACCAATGATTGCATTTTCACAGATCAAGCGTTCGAAAGAGACACTCAAATGTGGTGCCCTAATGACACCTATACCAACTCAACCGCCCCGTTCACAATAAGTCATACAGTCCATGCAGTTTGCAACCCAGTTTCTAAATGGGACTCCGTTGCACTCATCTTAACTGACAACCAAGTAAAAGACCGCATTCTGCCTTTGCTATCCAAGCATCTTTGAGTCTCATTATAACCCAACCTATGGTATGGAAATTGGTTTCTCTAGTGACGCTCTTTATTTACTGCCCACACACAATTTACGATTGATTTCCCAGCTGTAGACTCTCATTCAGATCATGATATTTGGCGGTTTTCTATTCTAGCCTCCGGAATAAGCCGGGTGATTCACTGTAATCGTGTTGCACGCCAGGACAATTTGAAGGGGGCTAGACAAAAGCCTCGAGGCAACTTCTTTAAAAGCTTGACATGCACCAACATAAAGTTGGACCAGGCATATTGAGACGGCCTAGACTATTTGTTCCTATATAACGACCATCATTTGCGTCCGCATGCTATCTCACGACCCGTTCGAGGATCCCGCCATTCATATGTGTGCCTGTGCTCATGTATGCACTTTTACTTTACATTCCCCATTTATCTAACACTGCCTTACACTGGCTGTCAGTCCTGTGACAAGTGCTGGTTAATCGATTGCTAATCCTGGTAATCTTTGTTATTATGGCAAAGCTCGCCCCAGTTTCCCTGCTTTATTGCTCTGCCAGTGTGAAACCCATATTCTAAACTGAAGAAAAGTCGATACATTTTATAGCCCCGTAAAAACGTTATTCCTCCAGCTGCTCCCAGGCTTTGGTAATACACAGGGAACCGAGCCCGTAATTTGGAGGGAGTGCAGTTTGTCTGCTGTGAATCAGCATTACTACGATAGCGCCACGTCCAGGGGTGGACTCGCCCACCCAGTTTGCTTCCTTTGTGTGACCATCACTTGCCCCCCCCCATCAGTGTTCACTCATCACCGGTCTACAGTGGCAGCTAGGCAGTGGCTTCAGCCAATGTCAGGAACATTCTGTAGTCGGAGCTAATGGCTGGCAGCAGTCAGGCTTGCGCCCCCTCCGCTTGCGTGCCTGGCCCAAATGTCAGCCCGCAAAGATCAAATGGGAACACCCTTAGGATCCTTGGAGCTCTGACCATGGGTTCCTCCGAAGCTGGAGAAAACAGCCCTCCACCAGGGGTTTCTAGCACCGTGTACGTACGCGTAAAAATATGGCGGGCGGAGGAGCCATGCAAAGTTCATTTACGAACGCAACCCTCCCTCGAGAAAAAGAAAAATCCAAACGAATAAACACCTAGCTCCGCGAATCCACCCAACCAGGCCGTGAAAAAATGGGCACCTTCAACCACCAGTCTAGACCACACCGTGCGTACGGGGAAACCCCACTATTCTGCCAACCACCCGCTTACCTGATATGCCATTGATACGCCTGCCTAGGACTACGCGGGGTGATAGCTTATCAAGCTTCTCATTTTTGTTTGCCGACCCCTCCATTTTATCTCCAGCCCACCTCCCCGACAAGCGCCGCATGACCGACAACCCGGCCCCACCTGCAAATGCGCACATATTCCCACGGTCCACTTTCATTCTGATAACCTTTGCCTAACCCAGCCCACCGGTGATACCCAGATACAAAAAGCGCGAATATCCTCCGGGACTCCGTTGTGGGCATTCTAAATAACCGAAGTCCCTCACTTGTATCGTGGCCACTCGGCGGCACTGAAAATCCTACTGGAAAACCCGTCTATAACTGAGCACTCTGTCAAATATTATTCCTGGTAGTAACAATCTGAATGAAATACTGAATAAAACACCGCCAATTTGTATGTCTGAGACTCCAACGAAAACCGTTCGCTTGAAAAGAAAAGGCCCTGTTTAATCTGACATCCCACCTCCTGTCCAATTTGCTGGCACTCAAATCCAGATTTTACCCTTCTTATGTCCATCTTCAAGGTATATTTCTACCCTGCCCTATTCTGGCCTCGTTCTAACTACCCTTTCTCGTTTCTTCCCATCATCTTCATCGGTAGGTATTTACCCAGTCATCCTTAGAATTCAGTTCTCCGATCCCGCCCTCACCTGTTCTTGGTCCCCAGCCGTGCCCCTCCTCCTTTTTACCATCTACCGAAGTAATTATTATTTTCAACCCAGCTAAGTCTGAGCTTATTAATACCTTACTTAAGACTCTATCAACATCCAGCCACCTCACTAAACTACCACGCTATCTCCACCGGGCAATCTTCCGTATACCTGTCCATTGGTCGTCAGTTAGCAGAATTCGTTAACAAAATTATCATAATCTAGTTTCTATTGAAACTTTATTCATAACCCTCAGCTGGAACATCCTCCAGACATCCACACTCTCGATCTCTTTCGGATCTTGTTAGCTACCTGGGTAGCTCTCAGTCGACCGGACTTTACCATCGGATCACTGTACCGTATTTTACTGTTTGACCGACCAGACTGATTCACTCTAACTTGGCCATCTTTTAAGCCTACACACGAGCTGGCCGACTCTTTGTGGGGCACCCTACAGCACTGGCCACTTTGATCACTATTCTATTGCCCGGGTTATTTTCCATCCTCACAGTCTCACCGGACGGCAAGGGGGATTCCTGCCACCAACAAAACCCCACCTATTCTCATTATCTACTTCCCGTGCCCCTTCCAAAAGGTTCAGTTCATTCTGCTTTGCAGCACAAAAAACGACGACCGGAATCCGACCCTCGCCTTTGTGCTCTCAACCTACGCCTTTAGTTCGTCATCCATAGCCCACCCGGCCTCTTTTTGCCTGCTACCCTAACCATTCCCCACCTGACATCAGCGGCAACCAAGATCATTATGAAGTGAAATACCACCCACTCGTAGTCGATCAGAGCCCGGTTGTTCACTCTTTTATCACGTACATAGGAAAACTTATTCTTACACCCACCTAATTTCCTTTGTCGACTAAGGCTAGGTTCTCTCAAGTAGCTGCTGTTTACTTCCCTTCTCATCATCTCTGCTTGCTTGCTTGGCAGCCTCTGCAGCACCCTCTGTTTCTAATAGATTGCTTCCCCAAAGACTGCCCATTGAAACTCCCCGCTGTGGATTTATGTACCATTCATGCTTTTCAGCAGCACACCGCTTGCCTGGCATAGTTTTGCCTTCTTGTCTACCTTCATGTTAAATTTTGTATCGCACTGGAAATTACCCATACAAAAAAGTCTACCACACAACCACACCTGACCCATTTGCATTCATACCACACGCATCTTCCGCGGTTATTCATCCAGTTTTGCTACTAACCTACCCTATATGTCGCTGGCATTGCCGTTTGCTCTCGGTATTCCAATGGAGGCTTTAGGTTGAAATGCGTCTTGTTATAACCACCCGCCATCCGTTCTCTCCATGTTGATCCTTCAGATATCCAGCCGGTGCACCCTCGTGTCTCATTCCACACCCCTCGACTCTCTTTATGGAATTTTCCCTCACTCCCACACACTCTGATTTTATAGTTATCGACTGAACACTAAATTCCGTGGACCGACTTGGTCTATCCTCAGTCACGGGATCCGTAGCAGCCAACTTCCGGCACCTTGCAAGGCACATGGTGCAATATTCTCGCCTCGCCTTCTGTACATGCTTTGGTGTCCGCAGCCAGTTGCTTCACAGCTTATTGTACACAGTGCACCTTTAGCATTCTCTTTTGTCACTTTAATCAGAGCTTCTACGTTTTCCTAGCTGTCCACAACGTTCTTTTCCTGATTTCGAAACCGAATCATAATTGTTGCTTTACCTATCTGTACTTTAGTTTACCCAAACACTGCCCAGCTCCATTTAAACATTACAGCAATAGTGCGAACCTTACATCTCACACATATGTATACCTCACACTTCTGTGTACTGCTGTATTCTCCAATCGAGTTCTGTCTATGCGTCTTGACTGCGATCGAGAGATACACCATCATTATAATCAAAAAGGCCCAACTTTTCCCTACACACTTGGTCCGCTTTCAGCCGCGTCGATCTAGTTAGAGCTTCCTACCAAATCAAGATAGCTAAGGCTTACAATTCTAAAACCTCCGTCAAAACTTCTTTCGGCCTATTTGAGTCGGTGCACATGACAGGTGAGCCCAATATTGCACCCTAAACCTTCTCAAGGTATATCGGCTCGGCATCTTACGGTTTGAAAGAATTCTACTTGTACTTCGACGATATTTTGGCTGTAGGTGCTTCAGAGGAGAAGCACAGCTGAGCTCTCTTTTTGAGCAATTTAGCAAACTCGTTGCAACCATAAACTCTGCCGAACGCGATCTGGATGGGTCCGTTATCACATTTTTGGGTCACCACGTTTCAGCCGCGGGGGTAAAACCCCCGCCAGGCCCGGTGGCAATTCGCAACTATCCCAAATCTCCCTCTTGCAAGAAGTTGCGCCAATTTTCTGGCATGGTTACCCCTTAGCGTCGGTCTGTCCTCTGGTGCGCCAAAATAATGCAGCTCCTTCCACTTGGAAGTGGGCAAAACTTCTTATTTCCCGACACGACGCATACTGCATTTTCTTCAATGAGAGAAGCCATCGCCAGCATATCGCTCTTGTACACTCCGATTCTTCTGCTCCTGTTGCGAGAGGGACAAAAGCTTCAGACACAGCTGCTGGAGCAGTGTTGCATCAATTCATCAACAACTCATGTCAGCCAATAGCTTCTCCCCTAAGTGTCCCTGACCCGAGGAATCCTTGTATAGTACTTTCAGCAAAGAATTAGTGGCATTTTATTTACTTATCCGGCAGCTGCGGCACACGCTCGAATTTCAAAAGATTGCAGTTCTCACAGGCCACAAACCAATAATGTAGGTTCTCCAGTCAGTTTTTCTGGTCGATATTCGCCAAGGAAAATTTGCCACTCAGCCTGTGTTCCGCTGTTTGCTACGGACATTCAGCACGTCTCCGGAGCACCATCCCACAGCAGATGCACTTCCACGAGCCCACGATATCGCCGACACATTACCAAGGTGCACTTGTCTAGAAGCAGTCGCCGCAGCCCATACAACTGGTCCTGAGGTCGAGCAGCTGAGAAACAATAGCTTCATCTAGACCCAGTGACTCTTCCAAATTCGGATATAACCAGTGTTGTGAAGTGTCGCAGGGTAGACCCCGACCGCTAGTGTCTGCCAGTCCTCGCCAGCTAGATCACTTTAGTCTCCACAACTTATCGTACCCTGGTGAGACTGCCTCAGCGAAAATGATCACCAAGCAGTTCCCTCGACCTATCGTTAAAAACCACGTATGTTTTTGGGCTCTCGCTTTTCTTTATTGCCTACGCCTGAAACTACCCCTTCTCACTAGATCTGCTTTGGGCACTTTCTCTGAGACGGGCACACGCTACCCTCACAGGAACGTGGATCTCACGGTGTTCCTCCCACCGCCCAACGGCCGCGTCTACATTCTTATATGTAAAGATCGTTTCACTCGCTGGCCACAGACCATTCCCATTCCCCGCCATACCTTGTGGGAAGCTGAGAAGGCATTTCTCACTGGTTGTGTAAGTTAGTTCCGTTACCCTGCTCTCGAGGCCGCCGACTGCAGTTCTCATTTTGGCAGTGCCTTTCATGAGCTGCCGAACATGTTAGGCTGCGGACCCAGCAAACCAGCCTTCTATCATCTTCAGGCCGATGGCTTGGTCAGGCGGATTCCTCGCCAGCTGAGAGCTGCCATTTAAGCTCATAATGACCCGTTATGGAGTGAAATTTCGTCGACGGTTCTGTTAAGACTGCGCATAACTGTTGAAGCTGAATTGCGCGTCAACCCTTTTGAACTTATTTATGGCTGAGCATTCTGACTTCCACTTGGGTTGGTTTCTGCGTGTGCACCCGAGTTTTGGTTGCGAAGACTGCTCAAACATTTTGCGCACCCAATTTGGGTGATAAGCCCCACCCAGCCAGAGGAATTTAACCTCGGAGGCTGCATACCCGTCGCTGTAGCAACGGCTAGCCGAGTCTATATTCGGGTAGATGTGGCGAGGTCACCAATATAACCGGCTAACTCCGGCCCACTCCGTCTTGTCCAGCTAAAGGAAAAGAAATACGTGGTAGACTTCGATGGCGGGGGGAGACCATCCAAACGGACCTACGTAAACCAGCCTTTGTCGATGTAGAACCCACCCCGGACATCCCGAACAAGGCTGCCACCTTCTCACAGTTCTCAGTTAGCCGGTCCGAGTCAGCAAGTGTCACTTCTACCAACGACTCCTCATTTCTGGTTGAAACACCAAACGTCACGGAAGGCACATCAGCACCCGTCAATAGGAGGGATCGACACGGCAGCGAGCCTCAACTGCGGACGAAGTTTTCAAAACTTGTGACAGTAGTTTATATTTACGTCTACTCCCCATACTCCACTTGTGTATAGTTTAGTAATGCATGACCGCGGGACCACGTAGTATGTCATGACAGGAGTAGCAGCAGCCTGGATGACGCCGAGATGCCCTCCTCAGTCGAATATCCATCCGCTCTTCAAGGCACATGTTTCCTCTTTTTCTTGCCTTCCAGATCGCCCCTTCGGAAAAGCCACATGAACTTCCAGGATCTCGCATGGCTCCAACATGGCGCCCATGTGGTCGTTGCTGGAAGCACTTGAAGCCAGGCGCTGGTTCGTTTACCAAGATAACAACCACAACACGCCAACAGAAATCTGGGGTATGCCTACATGGACGAATCCGACAACACAATCATTGCTTTGCAAAATCGCAAGCATGATTTACCCATTCCAGATTCACTGTTGAGTTGGAAGCAGTTTCGCTATCGATGCACAACCACTAAAAAGAGTAGCGGAGAGAGGCTTGCGCTCCTGTTTTGTGTTCGATCGTGGCTTGATGCACAGAAAAAGTCTCTCGTCACCGCAGTCGACTTGCCGATTACTGGTCGAAGCCCGACTGCATCAGAGCTCCGATAGGAGACCGATACTTTGCTATCGATATGACACAAAATCGCAAACAATAACAAGTTCTTCTACCTGAACTACGGCCAAGCTTAGTGGCATCATCTGCTCCGTCTGTGCTCGCCGTCAGCACGCAATTACGTTTCTTTAATACGCACGTTATCCTGCTCCAGCTTTTCGAGTTTTTCTCCTCTGCGCGCTCTAGGGTGCAATCTTTAGTGTGCCACGAACCTAGGACCAGTGGCTGTAGACTGTATACGGGAGTAGGTCCTGAGTTAACTTAGGAGGATCCTAAGATTCCTTGGGACTGGTCTGGATGGTTTTGATTCCTTGGTAATCGTTATGCCTAGCAGTCCTCTCAGTACCATTTTATGTACTTCACCAGAATAAAGTGGGGCTAAAAGCCGCGGGTTGCCTTTCCAGTTATAGGCATCCCCAGGCCAGCACCCCCATGAACTTGCTTGAGCCAGCCCCGCCTGGCTTACCCCATTTTTCTCATCTCGTGTTCTCGAAGCCCTTTGGCCGATATCAGAGGGGCAATATGAGTGGGATGCTACCTCATTACCAGTGCCATACTCCGCTTCTTTGGGAATCCAGTCCCTTACCCAGTGTATCTCAACACTTTATCCGTCTCAGCACTCCAACCTCCCTAGCACCCTACCCCGCGTCCCAAAAATATCATCTCCATCAGCTCCCGAATCCAATGCTTCATCAGGCTCTCACGAAAGGTCGTTAAGGCTTTTGTCCTCTATTCGCCTCAGCGTCCAAAACAAGGGTTTGGAACTGAGACAGCTGATGTCCGATGAAAAATCTCACTTTCTCACCGCCACCGAAATATGGCTCATATTGGGCAGACATAAGGACGAAATGCCTGTCAGCGGTTACACACTGGTCCGCGAGGACAGAACGAGAGATCGAGCGGGCGGTGTAATCCTTTTCCTGGTTCTTCGTTACCCCCAGCATTGGTCTAGCACTCAGATCCTATTCTTTCCATGAACAGCTGTAAGAGCCAGAGCTGTCTTAACTTCTGGTGAAGTCCTTTTATTAATAGGTCTTCAGCTCGCACTAATGATTCTAGCAACGCGCTTTTAGTAGAGGCAGACAAAATCAGGGCCCAACACTCGTTCAAGCATTTTTTGATAGCAGGTGAGTTAAATGCCCCGGGGTGAAATGGGTCAGACTTCACTTCCCAAGTAGCAACTTTGAAGAATTTTTAGTTAGACTGATAGCAGAGAGTGACTGGATCCGGCAAGTCCCGTTAATTGCCAGATACAGATCGGGACAAGACCCCACGTTCTAGATCCCGTCACCAAAAACGAGACACTTCGTAGACAAAGTCCTTCCTCTCCCTCCGCTGGGAAAGTGTGACCATATAGTACTGAAATATGACTTTCCAACTGGAAGGACCTAGCGTGATCTCTTTAAATCCGAGCGTCTGACCCTTCATACAGACTGATTTTCTACAGATCAGAAACCACCTTCAGCTCCCTTTCGAGAGCATCAATGAAGACCAGAAGTTGATGAAGTCGATAGGCTAGTTGCGAATTACCTTGGGGCTGCTGACCATTCACCTTTGTTAGGAACTCGCAGAACCAATGAAAAGAGGAGGTGTGCGGCTGCCCGCCTTTTATAGGCCCACAAATCTGAAGACTGATGAAAATAACTTCGTAGCAATCAGCATCCTGTGCAAATCTAGCATCAGACAATTTTTCGAAGCCAGAAAAGAGGTTGCCTTGCTTGAGGGCGAAGCAATAAGTTCTTTCACTCCCAAAACCTCAGGCATGCCGGGCAACTATTGGAAGATCATCCAGCCGCTCCCCCAGAAAGGATGGCGAAAGCCGCGTGTTTCACTTCGGCGCTTTCCTCACCACTCCCTACACAATTATGCTTCCAGTGATTCAAAAGCCCATATTATTAACAATAACAGTAGTTCATTTCGGACAACTCCGAAGCATGCTGCAATGCAAGATCAAACAGTATGGTCAAAAGCTGGATCAGACTTTCACGCGAATTGTACTTGTATGCCCACGCCATTGAAAGTAAGAGGAAGCATACAAGTCCGTTTTTGTGGTACCGCCCGGGAAATTTAAACTCAAGATCAGGTAGTCCAGCCGGGTGGAGGTAGGGTTTAAATAATCTGCCAAAGTGTAGATTGGATTGAGAAGAGTAAAGATTCACACTAATCCTACTGGAGGAGGGCTGTCCTGCCGGAGAGTCATACTGGACTGACGGATACATGGGTACCGTGAAAAAGGAACATTCTCGAAGTAGACGTAATCAAGCAATAGAGATTTGCAATGTATGAGTGGGGTTGCGATATAAAATTGGACTACGAACAAAGGTGGCGTTGTGAATAATGAACAGGAAAAATCGGTCAAGGATCACAGTTGTAAAGTTCGGTGACCGTATATCGGCTGAGCCAGCTGTATAGCAAACGGACAACACACTGGACTGTGGTTGCCGAGGTGATGATGAAAGATGTAGCCAGATAGAAACGTGTAGACATTGAGCGGATTGCTTGCTTTTAGAAAAAAGGACTATGACGCATCAACATCTAGCTGGGAACCAGCGAGAAGTCGATGTAAGGTGCTAAACCGCAACAGTAGGAAGGACATAGCTGGCAAAAATGATGATACGGGTAGGGGACGACCAATTTATGTTCGTTACAGAGGGTAAACCACTTGGTGGCGACAAAACAGAACTCTGCGGTACAAGAGCTCATAAGATGTGCATATGTGAGGTGTAATACCTTGCATGATGAGGATATTGCAAAGCAACAGCCCTAGGTGGCCAAACAGCGGAACTGACATAAAAGGCAAACAATCACAGAAACATTGATTATTGGGATCTCTATAGATATATTTCGCAGTAACATATACTGTTCGGAGGTTGTGTTACGGAAGTGGATGGCAACAATCAATGCGTCAGTTTTCCAGTATATCGGTAAAAGTAGCAAAAAGGGGCGAGTTTCATCCTGAATAATGGTTAAGTTTACGAACAAGACTAGTGAATGGTTTGACATGAAACCACGGGGAAGTTGACCGGGAACGACAAGCCATGAATGTTGATGGATTTTTAAATAAGCGATAACTACGCACCAAAGAAAATAAATTTTGCCGAGAGTAAAAAGCAATGAGTAGTGACGGCTAATTTGGAAGTGAGCGCGACGGAGAGTCCATGTTAGCTGGAAGAGACGGCAGCATATTTTGCAGCATTTCGATTATATGAATGGCCTTCTTTTTGTTTGATTTTTTTAATTCTCTAACGATGCTAGTGGGTGGGGCTGACCTTGAGCCAAACACCGAGCCGGAAAATCACTTCTGAAGGCAAGAGGTGAGATCCATCAACCCAGCTGCCCCCTCACATAGTTGAATACGTTCTGCAAGCCCAATGTGCACCGGCCAAAGCGGTGGATCTAACCGCGCCTCGCAACGGCAGGATTTGTACAGGTGACGTTAGTCGAGATCAAATAGACATAGAGATGGAGTAGTCCAGGAGATTGCGAGAAATCCTGGAGAGCAGGGTCACTGAGCGAACGATGGAATGCTGGGGGGTATCAGGTTTTCAGCCGAAAGTGTGGGTCAGATGGTTTGCCCGTATTGTCTACGGATCACTCCAGGAAATCAAAAGAGAGAGGCTCCCCGGTTGGTGTCTGGAAACATGAGAATAGAGATAGGCAGTCTGGGATGCTCTCAGCTGAGGATCAACGGCCAATGGTGAAAAGAGAAATCTGGTAATTTGGAAACAGTTCATTATGGGACGAATGAGGGCTATGAACCATCGGGAGTGAATGGGAATACAAAAATACTGAACAAAACTATAAATAAGGATGATGATTTGGAGGTGAATGGTGTTCGCCGGAATTAAATTTAGTGTTGGAACGCTAGGGCAAAATAAAGAAGAGGAATGGGGTCAGGGCGGACCGAGTGAAACGAATTAAGTACGATGGAGATAGATAAGGGAAGTTTGAGCTCGTGAATTAGGGAGGATCTAACAGGAGCAGTGTCGGTGATTTTAGCTATTCAAAAGAATGCTAATATGCTGGCGATGGAGAAAGCATATGAGATAGGTGATTTTGAAGTTGCGAAGGATGTTACCGGGATCGCGTTTTCTTTATCTATTCGTGAATCTGGGTTACTTCCATAAGCTTGTTCCAACCTGGTGCACGTATAGTTTAATTGTAGTACTTTGGCGACTTCTAAATATTTTGCAAAGGACAAGTTTGAATCGGTCTAATGTCTGGCAGGCCCGAATGTCCTCAGGAGGTCGGTTCCAAATACAGGAATTGAAAGTGATGAAGAACCTTTCTCTCAGTTTCGCCCTGGAGTGTGGGACTTTTGTAGCATGATATCGGTTACCAAGAGGGTAGGGTGCTTCTTGAGGGAAACATAGATCAGTGATGGAAGTATGCACTCTAGAACGTGGGAGGTTGAATAGAAGATAAAGACTGAGTTTCATTCGTCGTAGCCATAGGGGCTCAAGTCTTAATAGCTCACATCGATCTTTGTAATTCAAGTGGGATGGTGGGCCAAGTAAGTGCTTGGTGAAGGATCGATAAACTCTTTTGATTGCAAGTCTGTCAGATTTGCGCATGTGAGTGTATTCCAGAGGGCAGTACTCGAGCTGCGGTCTCGCATGGGATTTAAAGATCAGAAGCTGGCTGTTGCGCATTCTAAAAGTTCTGCAGATGAGGGCTATCGCTCTCTTAGTCTCAGCCACCTGGTAGGTGGCTTGTTCTTGAGGGGTGAACGTGCAAGAACACTGTAGACCGAGATCTCGTACTAGCGGAGTAGTAGGACTGAACGAGCCGTTTAAAACGAGGGTGTCAGGGGGAATTTGACTTTTATACGTGAGAATGGCACTCTTAGCAGCGGAGAAACTCATTTTCCACGTGTTACACCATATGTCAAGAGCGTTCAGGTCGTCAGCTATTTCGATGAGGATATAGGTCAAGATATGGGGTTCTTGGGAATGTACAATCTTGATATCATCGGCGAACAGAAACGCGGTGCCATGGCGTACTACTTTGAATGCATCTTTCATGTACAGTAGAAATAAAAGTCGGCCTAACACATTGCCCTGTAAAACACCATTTGTGACTGGCTGAGTTGATAAGAGATAACCCCCAATGTTTACTGCTTGCGAACTCATGCTAAGATAGGATGACAACCAGGAAAAGAGGGGGTCTGTTACGCCGTGAGGCTTAACCTTGGTTAGCAGCTGAGCATGAGGCATGCTATCAAATGCTTTCGTCATATCAAGGAAGATAACGATAAATGCTTTTCCAAAGTCAGCCGACGTCGTGATTAGATTAAGGAACTCAAGTTGGCAGGTCAGACACTACCTGGACTTTGGGAAGCCCTGTCGTTTGTTATTTATTCGCTCACGGGTCATGATAAAATGGGAAATCTTATCTTCAACTACTCGTTCCATTATTCTAGATATAATGGGAGTGTGGTTTATGGGGCGGTAATTAGCAGGGTCATGTAAGGCACCCTTCTTATGAAGGGGAATAATAACGGGGTGGGAAAATGCTTTGTGACACGGAGAGGTTAAATAGTTTCAGCAAAAGCATCACAATGTCCGGGCTGCCAAGACGAAACAGAGCTGGAGGGATACCATTGGGTCCAGGGCGGGCCAGGGGCCGGGATGTATTTAACAGCTTTCTGACTTCGTTGGCTGAGAGTACCACTGTAGACAAGGTATCGGCAGCTAAGGAGTTGAGATCCTGGGCTGGACTACTGTGGTCCGTTATGGGGATAGAAGCGAAGAAATTATTGAATGCACCAGCGATTAACTGCGGCGAGCTAATATAAATGTTCTCCGATAGGAGCAGACGTGGTATTTTGGTTGTACAGTAGAGGTTCCGAGTTTCAGTAAGGCCAGAGAGATGGGATATTTCATTCGACTGGTTGAGGGCGTACAGTTCTTGCTCTTTCAGCTTGTCCTCCTTTCCGCTTGGTAGCTGGACTGAGAGGTGACTGAGGCAGAGGAAGAGAGAGAAGTCGTTGGTCCTTTTGTAGGCAAGCTGTACCCTCTCAAGTTTACGTTGCTTTTTTGTTTACAATAGGCCTTTCTCACATTGATTTGATTATCTCGGGGATGAAGATATTTAGAGAGCAGAATAAGTTAGAGTGCATCACATCCGACGCCAGCTGAGGATCAGGTGATAGGAAGAATTCATCCCAGGTCTGATTACGCAGGTTGGCGGGTAGAATGCTCAATTTGCATTTCGGAAAGACCTCTGACTTTGAAGACTTTTCTGGTAATGCGATTAAACGGAGAATTCACAACTTATGACCTTATGATCACGAACAGGAAAGTGACCAAGTGCGTTTGCCTTTATATTTCGTAGGTCCAAGGTAAAAATAAGGTCAAGAATGTTGTTCTCTCCGGTTGGTGATTTTACATGTTGCTTCCATCCGCCTGCACAGATACGAGATAAAATTGCACAATTTCGGAAAGGAATTCAAGGTTGTTCAACAAATGCCAGGGAGTTTGAGGTCCCCCGCTAAGATTTTATCGGAGTGTGGGGTTTCAGCTACGTGACAGGACGCATCGGTGATTGCATTCACATCGCCCATGTTATAGCCCGGCGGACAGTAAGCACAACCCATGACAAGATGCCCTTTGAAATAGTGATATAGAGATCCAAACGGAGTATTGGACTTTATCAAGGACAGGAAGTTGGAGTAAGAGTGTTCCAAGACTGCCCTTACTATAAGCAAGACATCCACCACCACATCTGTCAAATCCGTTCGTAGCAAACATATCGTAGCCGGGTATGGAGATGTGTGGGAGATGAGTTTTATCGGTAAGCAAAGTTTCATTTATGAGGATCACATCCGGGTGGGATTGCATTTCAAAGGAGCGGGCGGATGTAAGTTTGCTCGCAGGGGAGCGAGCACTGAAAAGTGAAATTGCGAAACTGTCCTTTTTATAGTCATGACGTACACTGAATGTATTACCCCTTAAGTTGGCTGCCAGGTTTGGAGAAATTGTAGCCACTGGTGAACTGTGGGGCGGTGCGGGGAGAGATATGGTATGGGAGGAGGCGGGACTTTCAGTGAAAACGAAAATACTGGTAAGTTCTGATGGAGTAGCTTTGAGTTCGAAGGCTCACAAATATTTGTAACGAGGAGTAGGATGCATGTGGTTAGGTGGGCCGTGAGTAGTCAACCGGAAATGCGTTTGGATAAGGTGCTGTCATAACGACCTGACTAGTATTGCCGAGACTTTCTTTTTCTTTGCTGGAAGAAGTGTCGTTATGTTTCATTCCACCTAGAGGCGGGAGACAAATTAGGTTTGTAGAGCAAGGCCCGGGTCCCCGAGAGGAGATGACCGAATTTGCCGATAAAATTGCTCTACTTATTTCTGAATTCACCACGGATACTGGTGCAAATACATCTAGTCCCGCGTCTTTCTTAGGTATACAAGGAAAGGCTGGTTCTGAAGTCGACAGTTGAGGAATTAATGATTTTACTTTAGGTACTGGGCTGTTTTCATGAACCAGTTTTGGATTTTGAACTGCTGCGAGGGTCGGTGTTCTTTTTTGAACTCTACTCTGTGGGGGTAGTTTGTAAGTTTGACCAGACACTCCTTGACTTAATCTGGAGAATCATGTCAATCGGGTTTTCATATTATAAGTTTTTACTAGTCATGGAGTCAAGTGGACTTTTACCAGTTTTATGGACTTCAGGGAGCACATCAATTTGGACCGTTTCATTGAGGCTGGTCTGCAAGTTTTGACGCTTACGATGCGGCTCAGAAGAAGTGGGGACTGATGAACTATCCAGGTCAACAGCTAATATGCGACTAACTACAGAAGGGGCCTTCGCATGATGGCCGACGCTTGGTAAATTGACCAGATGAGAGGGACTACTAGCTGAATATTTACCAGGGTTATGGTTCTTGGCATGGCTTTTGTGAACTTCTCTTTGTGGGGGGGGGGTTTATCGGGAAGCATTCGTGCCCGCTTGAATCATGTATTGGCAACGACTAAAAACTGTATGCTGATAAATTCCTTGGCAGCAACTTCGGCACTAAAATGCAACAGGAGTGGGCATGTATTTTGCGGTGAAGTTTTGCGGAGTCTGACAAAGTAGCACTGTTGCGAATTCAGGTTACAGGCCTTTAGGACTAAATTGTTGGCAGTGAAAAGAGGCTATCTATCTGGAATGTCGAATACTATTGCATTGTTGGCTTTTTTGTGGCATCTTCAGACTTCGGAGGCAACGGTATCGATGAACTTCGTGGCAGAAATTAGGGTGGTCTTTGTGTGGCGTAAAGATGGGCGGAGCAGGAAAGCTAATGGACTAAACTGACTGGCTGTTTAGTCAGAAGCTTCAACCTGAGAGAACAAACTATTCATGGGTTTGCCTGTTTTGACTGTCTCTTAGGAAGCATCTCCAAGTATACCTACCAGAGTTACTGAACAATTTAAAGCTTGCTTGGAGGTGAGGGGTCCTACACCGGCGAGAGCTAGCTGTGATTTTGGTCGGTGGGCGGCAATGGAACGCATAGCTAAGCTGTTGGGGCGACTGGTAGTCAATTAGACGTGATGTCGCAGGGAGTAGAGTAGTTCCCATAAGGTGACAAATGACAGATAATCGTCGAATTACCGGACTATGTTAAACTGCGGGGTATCAAAAAGGTGGGAGAAAAAGTGACTGATTAATTTTGAGAAACCGGATGAAAAAATACTACTTAGGTGGGGTTTTGTACGATAGATTAAGTTTGCTAGAAACCACTAATCTCTAGAAAGATCAGTGGTACTGAATCGCGATAATAAATGACGCCTGCAGGTTGGTGTAACGCCGTTATTGCCGCTGTCGGATAGGCAAATCAGTTGAAGTAGTAATGAATACTAGTAATGGCTAAATGCTTGATCTTAAAGCTGTAAGGGAAACAGACTGGAACTACCTAATTTTGGGCCAGGTTGACCTTGACCACCACTCAGCATACTGAAATCTCTTGCACCGATGTATACAAAAGGCCAAGTTTTCCTAAGCTCTATATTTCCATGGGTCCGGACATGATTCACCCTTGAAGTCTTAAAGAAGCAGCCTAGGTACTGTCCGATCTCTATACTCTGCTTCGTCGTGAATGTCTAAAAATGGGCGCTATTCCGCCAACGCTTGGAAGGAAGCAGTAAAAAAACCATTTTTGAAAAGGAAAGCCTTCGTCTTCCGGATAGGTACAGACTGATTAGTCTCCCCAACATACTCTGAAAGGCCTTTGGAAGCCTTCTGATGACTGCCATTCTGGGTCATCTAAAAGAGCTTGCACTACTTGCTCTTCCCCAACACGGCTTTCTGCTTCGCAGATCCTGCGTCCCTAAAACGCTGACTGTGATGAACGGTACGATACAAGCATCTGACGGTGGACGGATATCTCGTGCTATCCTCATCAACTTTGCCTTCGAAAGAGAGCCCCATGAACTCCTGCTGTGAAAAAAGAAAAGGCGCGGCATGCCGGATCAGCCTCGTTCACTTACCCGCACTTTACTACGGATCGATCCCACATGGCTGAAAAGGGGCCATCCTGCTCCTCTTCATCCCAGGTTTCCATCGAAGAGTCACAGGGATCAGCACTTGGCTCTCTTAGTCTTATCTATATCAATGACCTGACTGATGTCAAAGTATGAGGTCGATGTGTTAACACGGGGGTCTGATCAAGTGGAAGTGCAAAGGACCGCGGTTGCAGCAAAGAGATGGTCTTCTTAAGGGGTTTGCCAATCACTGACGGCGACTTTGCTTCAGTTACATTTGGCAGAACTCCGGACCATCTTTAATGGATTGATAGTAATACTCAAGTCCAAAATGTGGGCCTGGACAATTTACTGGGATTTCTGCTGTGCAATAATCTTTCTTTTTCTTCCCACCAATGGTAGGCTAGCTTATCTGGTTTCCCGATTCTCTATACGATGCAGCCTTCCTCCCTTTTATATCAAAAGACATCTTCCCATTCCCCTATTGGAAGTACTTCCATCACGTGCTAGAATATGGCAGTTAAGTGGTACGCACCGGCCTTATCGAGGATTAAGACCTGTTGGAACGAGTCCAGAGAAGGACGGCAAAGATGGTGTGTGGCTTGCAACATACTCCCATCCCAGCTCGTCTGACCGAGCACAATCTTCGTCCAGTGAAAGGACGACATATGCGAGATCTATATTTGCAACCTAATCTCTGCAGATTTAATGGATCAATTTTCACGCTTCTAAGCCTCAAGCATCTGCTCGGGCATGGTGATAAATTATTTAAGCCCCGTCCCAGGAAGTTAGCACACTAAAATTTCTTTACCAAAAGGATTATATCTTTTTGGAATAATCTTCCGCAAGGAATAACAGAAGCGCCATCCGAGGCAACACTTAAGGCGTTTTGCATCTTCATCTGGGACTGGGTCCTGACCTATGACTTCGTTTTATACCTAGCCGCGCAAGCCTTTTAAAACCCTGCACTGATCTAGCTCAAGGCGATCTGTAATCAATCATCCTCAAGGAGACTGCCAGGGAGGAACTTGCAAATGTTAAAACCACTTTGTCACATGTTCCTCCCCTGCACCTCTGAGGTTTGACCAGCAAACCATTCGGGTGCCGAAGGTTGATGCCTCTCAGGCAGCTGTAGGCCCTATTTTACGACGAGTTGACAGCAAAGGCCTCAGGTCTCTGGTTTTTTCTCCAGTAAATTACAGGCCTCTCAGGTTTGGCACAGTACCTTCGGTAGGGAATCGCTAGCTTCATATCTTGCCCAGATAAGCTTCCAACTTATGTCCAAATTTCGCCCCTGCTACATCCCCAAAGACAAAAAATCTTTATTGTACTCATTTCAAGGCGCGGCGAATCGTTACTAGACGACGGAGGTCAGGCGGTTGGACTAGACTCCACAATTTTTGAGGGAAGTAAGGCACTAATCTGGTTCCGGAAAAGTTGTGACGAATACGATTTTTCGCACGTACATCGATCAATTGTACTCAGTGCCACCTGATTTTGCAAATTTGGCCGCAGCACAACGATCCGAGGATAAGTTTTGGCACTTTAGTTCTCACCCGCGTTTAACATTCGTTGAGCACCCCTGATCCACACTGATGCCAACATCTGTGATGTTTCAACAGACAGACCTCACTCGCGTGTACCTCACGGTTTTCAACGAGCCATTCTCGATCACTTCCACTCACTTCCGTACCTCGGTGTTCGTTCTTCTGTGAAGCTTGACACAGATCGCTTCATGTGGCCCCGACTTGAGTGGAGACTTTCGCTTTTGGGCTGAAAGGTGCTTATCATGTCAAAGTCTTTAACTTCATCACTATAAGATCACTACACCCGGTGCGCTTGTTTTGCCTGACCGCCCTTTTTGGCGCGTCCACGTTGACTTAGTAGATCTTCTTTCACCTCCCAGTGGCTTCACTTACATCTTGACTTGTATTCATCGCTTCGCCCGCTGGCTCCACATTGTTCCCATCAGACACATTTCCGCTGAAGCAGTTTCACAAATTATGCAAACACTTGGGTCGCTTCTTTTGGAGTGCCTGCTACCACTACTTCCCATCATAGCACCCAATTGATGTCAGCATGCTCCCGTGATTTCAATAGGGTTTCTAGTTGCCGACACATTAACACTACGGCGTATCACTAGGCTTTCAGCTTCCCGGTAAAGCTTTCCCATTATCAGCTAAAGGCTTCCTTAATGGCTGTCCCGTCAACTAAACTAACACAGAAACTCTCGGCGTTACTCCTCTAAATCCGCAACACAATCAAGGCGGAGTTACATCACACCCCGGCGGAAACAGTTTGTGGCACCATCTTGCGTCAGCCAGGTGATACTTTCTTTGGCCATGACACTTCAGACCCGGACCCAGAGTCATAAGCTTCAAGCTTAACCAGTCACATGCTTAAGCTTTAACGAAAGGCTGTGTGACACACTGCCCGTCCAAGGCAATTTACTCATGATTTATCCGCCTAACCTCTGGGTTTTGCTCGGGCCGATTTCTTTTTTAAGCCCCTTGGACCGCCATATGGTAGTCCACTTCGTGTGATTGAACCATGTGGCAAGTGCTTTGTACATGATTGCAACTGACTCCGTGGCGGTATTAGCGGTGACCGTCTCAAAGTACCTCATTTTGAACCTGCACCTGCAAAGTAGCCCTTCACTGTCATATTTGTACCCACATCTTCATAACCTTTCAGCCCATCTCCGTAAACACTACCATCACCACTGACAAAACCGCAACCACCACCATCAAAAATACAGTGATGCCCAACACAAGACCCCGACAGCTTCGAGCCCCGAAGGAGAAGAATTGTTTCGACAGAAGTGTACGTCTTCCCCCTTACTTCCAAGTTTTCGATTTAAAAACACCTTCACATCGAGAGTCTTCTTTTTTGTCGCTAAGGCCTAGGAAGGGGAGTTCCATGGTGCACAATAAGCTTAGCATTTTTTTGCTCTCACTACACTGTACACAAAGCTTTATCGTTTTATCAATTTACTGGAGACACTTTTCCGAAGCTCCCGCAATCGGCTACAGTGGATCTTTTTTCCAGCATTTCATGTGAGCTTTCTGAGACCTTTCGCAAAAGAAACAAAACAGATACAATGTCAAAACCATCTTAGCGCATATTCCGCGACTTTGCTGCAAGCCGTGCAATTGTTAGGACTCATTCAAAAGAATTTCAACCGCATGAGCGAAAGCGGTGTCGAACTAAATCGGAGGAGCAATCTGCATGACCGGCTTATTTCAATCTGCTGAATATTGTGGGAAATCTGTGAGTCACCGTTTCTGTTTGTATTGCATCCTATTTCTGTACACCAGCACTTGTGGACGCGCCTCTTTCTTGTCTCCTGTCTTTATCGAGCCGCAGAAACTCTTTTTTCCATCTAAGAAGAGGAACTGGGAGCAAGCAGTGTCCAAACAAGGCGAGACAAGTTGAACGGTGTTATCTGCAGGTAGACGGGTAAGGGCGCGCTAGTCCAGAGAATTTGTAGGGAGGGGACACCAATTTGGTGGAGAAGTGCCGCATGGAAGGCAGATCACCAATTCAAGAGGAACGGAAGGGGTGTGGGGCAAGGGGGGCACTGTAGGGTCCATCTGTTTTTGGCAGCTAGAAAACGGGCCACGGGCTTTTGAAACGGGAATAAGAGAGCCTAATAAAAGACGCCCGATAAAAATGTGGGAAAGGACTCATGAACCTACTGTGGCAGCTTGCAGCCTGAAGATGGCTCCATCTGTGAAGAAGGACGAACCACTGACCACGAAACAAGGGAAAACTGAATACATGTAGGCTCTTGCAAATTTTTTCCAGGGAAGAACAAACAATAACTCGTTGAGAAGTTCCCTTTTGGTCTTGAGTGAAGTGAAAACTATAATGATAACGGATTATTCCGGGGAAGCCCGATACACAATGCTGTGCAAGACTACGTGGTACATTGTAAGATGGAATCGGAGGTTTCACGCGGCTGGTAACGATGCAAGCATATAAGAGAGCAAAGGGAAAGTTTAAATGATCCAAGATGATAACAACCCCCGGGGAATTTGAGAATCCAGGTCAAAGGAGTACCACGAGTATCCGATTCTCGGAGCTCTTGGTGTCAAACCAAACTTCTAAAAAGTTCTAGGACTCAACTCGGGTTATTTTACGGTACCCAGTGAATCGGAAGTACTT
This sequence comes from Fasciola hepatica, assembly GCA_948099385.1. Lineage (NCBI taxonomy): Eukaryota > Metazoa > Platyhelminthes > Trematoda > Plagiorchiida > Fasciolidae > Fasciola > Fasciola hepatica. The sequence goes on along the minus strand of CANUEZ040000060.1, from coordinate 1,005,284 downwards.
GCAAGGTGCGTTTTATGTGAGGGGATACCATCACTATCCTCTTGGTACTGCCGAGTGGTATCCGGTGTTTTTGTGAATTTGTCTCTCCTCTTCTACAGTATTTTGCGCATTTGTGCTAAAGCTGTTTACTGGCAAGTGCCAACCTTTCAGCGGCTGAATAAGAAGCGCCTGAGCCATTTTACTACGTACTGTGTCTCCGTCAGTGTGCCACGCGTTTCTGACCCGTTTCCCTCACCCACTTGCTGAATACGTGTAGCAAATTGATAATTGATAATTGATAATTGTATATTTCTTGACCATGGTCAAGACACATGCGCAAGGCAAAATCAGAAAATGAAGCAGTACATAACAATGTGAGGTATTCACAATTATGAAATTTGAGAATCACACAGTAACCGACATAAGAAAGTTAAGCCGTGTAGTGTTTAAATGAACCAAAGTGGTGCTGGTTAGCGCGGAAATCATGACCCGGTTTCAAATTTGGGGAAGAGGCTCTGTAGATAGCTGGACAAACGTGGGAATACTGACGTAAGCGATATCGGAGAATGTTAAAAAGTGCACTGATTGTAAGGACCAGTTAAGCAATAGACGGCGGACATCACTGCATGGACATTAAGTTGAGGCAGGATAAATTCACGACACGCCTTATGGGTGCCGAAAACTGGCTACTACGGGTCACGGTGTCCAGAAAAGGATGCTAGGTTGTACCGGCTGGATATCTGGACGGTCGCTAATGAGTAACCTGGTAGTAACAAGTGCGAGGTGTGCAAGAGAAGGATTCTTTCAAAATGTTCAGGAATGACACAAGATATCTGTTCCCTTTACAAACAGAGCCGAAGAGTTGAGTGTGTCTGCACTCCTTGCAAGGAATATGCTGGCCCTGTCTCCAAACCGCAGGCCCTGTTGAAGAGTAGAAGCCTACCAGGTAGTATGACCAGAATGGGTCCCCAAGCATCGCAGACAGGTGGTAAAATGTCGTTTGCTGTAGTAGTAGTAGTAGTAGTAGCAGCAGTAGTAGTAGTAGTAGGCACCCATGGGCCGAGAGATGTTGCAGCAATTATGCGCATTCCAAGAGTTCGCACTGTGGTCGTTGCCTCAATCTCCTTGAAGCAGAGAGAGGGAGGCCAGTGGGCAAGACAAAAGCCCGGAAAATAGAGACCACCCAAAATGAAGAAGGAGTGTAATGCTGCGAAGAACATGCCATCTAGGGCAAGGGAGCCTCCGCTGCTGGTGTAGAAGCTAAGGCAAAGCATCTGCAACAGCGGATCTTATCGGGGGGGGGGGAGGATCCCACTCTCCGGCCCTGATCCTACATTAGAAGGAACCCCTCATAAAGGAATCAAAGGCTAGGGTGAGGCGGACAGAGTGGTCTATGACCTACTGCGAGTCGCAGGTGTTTCTTACCCCACTGAGTGAACCGCCGAGGCGGTGGTTGTCTTGCATACATTAGACATAAATTTACTACCACCCTCCTCCACCACCTAGTGCTTGACTGTATTCCCGACTCTCTTTGGCTCTCCGTCCTAATTCCTGTAAGCGTGTTGCATATTGGGTGCATCTACCGAGCACCTACCTCTAGCTACTCTGATCTTCCGCATATCATTAGGGCTTTCGAGTACATTTCTACTCTATCCCTAGGTCCGAAGATCATAGCAGGAGACTTTAACACTCCGGGTATTCGTTGGAATGCAATGACTGCCCCCTCCCGTTTATCCGATTTCTTTCTGGACACCTACGCTGCAGGATGGACACAGCATGTCTCCACTCCAACAAGGCGTAACCATATCCTCGATTAGGTGTTCACTGATGGCCTCCGTGACGTGAACGTCTCCGTCACACAAAAGCCTCCCGGTAGTGACCACAAAATGGTCGCATGTCACTTCACTGTTACACAAGAATCATGCCTACCTGAAGTTGTCGAAATCAAAAACCAAAACACCTACAGACTGACCAACTGGGCCCAGTTGGCTACCTCCCTCCGGGGCATTGACTGGTCTGACTTCTTCCTCACATCTGATCCGCAAAATGCAGCTGATGTGTTCTATGTCAAGTTGCTTTCCTCCATAAATTGCCTTACCTCAACCGTTAGACGTATTAGAGCCAAGGCTGCCAAAATTGACAGACTTCGACAAAAGATTTGTAAGCTCCAGAACTCATCCCTCAGAAAACAAGACTTCTCCCTGACACCCAGAACAAGCCGACTCTGCCGTGATCTCTATGCAGCAACCGAGAATAAACTCAAAAAGCAAGAATGGACTGCACTACAACAGCCTCATAGTGTGAAGCGTCTTTCAAGACTGCTAAAATCTCGCAACTTGCGCAGCAATGAGAACAATATCCCATTCCTTATCCAAAAGGGCACCCACCTTGACTCGCCAGAAGATATGGCTGAGGCTTGCAACTGCCATTTCGCCCCAGCTCCTATTACGGACACTAACCCATCACCATTCTGCTATCCGATGCTCACACAGGACGCGATATCAACCATAACATTTGCCACGACCAACAACAGGAAAATCCTGGCCAGCAAGAAACCCTCCTGTCACTCAGGGCCTGACGACCTTCCACCTGTCCTAACTCAGTTTGGGAGACCTGACCTAGTGCTCCAACCGCTGAATCTCTTTACATTATCTGTGTCGTCTGGAATCTACCCAGCTCAATGGAAAGCTTCCTGTGTAATTCCACAACACAAAAATGGGCCTTTGCATGATCCGGGGGACTATCGCCCCATAAACCAGACTTCGATTGTTTCCAGGCTCATGGAGAGGATAGTAAAGGACCAGCTTGCAAATTTCCTGGCTTCTGGAAATCTTATCAACCCAGCTCAGCATTGGTTCCTAAGCTCTCGTTCGTGCCTCACGTGTCAGATGGACTTTCCCAATTTAATCACTTCTAAAGCAGACAGCAACACGTCAACCATCGTCATATTTCTCGACATGATTAAAGCCTTCGACCGTGTATCTCAGGCTCACTTACTGCCAAAAATTAAATCCTACGGAGTCGCTGACCCCCTTCTGTCTTGAATATTACCTTAACTCTCTGAACTTTCTCAAACCGTCATCGTCAATGGAACATCCTCTCGGCCCAAACGAATTACTAGCGGGGTCGTACAGGGTAACGTTCTAGGTCCTCTCTTATTTCTTATGCACATAAATGACGTCTTCAAAATGGTGCGTCATGGCACGACACTCCTCTTTGCTGATGACATAAAGCTAGCCTATACTTTTGAGGCAAACGCCATGCACTCAGCTGTCAGGGATATTCTGTCTGACTTGAAGTCCCTTGACTAATGGTGTGCTCGATGGCTGATGGAGTTTTCGGCAGCTAAGAGCTCCCCTCTGTCTTACAAATGCCACTTTCCATCTGGTCTGCCGATCCCCACCACTATTGTGGTAAGAGATCTGGGTCTGTATTATTCATGTTCCTTCAACTTCTATGAACAAGCACTGACCCAAATTGGCAAGGCAAGAAGGATGATTGCACTTACCCTCAGGACATACCGTACTCAGGAGAATAAGCTCCTGATATTCAAGACACACGCCAGGCCGCCGCTGGAATACTGCCTTTCAGCCTTTACCTTGATGCAAAAGGCCGACCGGGTCATCATAGAGAAACTGCAACGCTCCTTCACCAAAAAATTCCTTGGCACCTCTCCCAACCCTAGCTACAGAGCCAGGTGCGAACTACTACTTCGTATCAAGCTCAACCTCTCATTTACTTCAACCTCCTGCACTCGAAAGTCAACTCATCTGATAACCCACCCGGTTTCTCTAGTGAGACTCTCTACTCACTCCGCCATAGGCAATTCACCAATGCAACCCCCCCCCCCAACCTAAACCCTCAATCAGATCTAGATATTTCTGTTATCCACTGCAGCCTCTGGAATAAGCTTCCTGACGCACTGCGATCGTGCCGCACGCTAATACAATGTAAAGGGGCACTATGCAGAATCCTAGACTCATCTTCTGTAGTTGGCATGACCCGTGATAACGCCAACACGGACCAAGCATATGAAGATTGCCTTGATTATTAGACCACAATGTGCCACAGTCTTTTGCGTCCAACCGCTCTCCTATGACCCGTCCGATGATCGCACCCAAGTGTGCAGCTATATATATATATATATATATATATATATATATATATATATATATATTAAAAACCGTTCTGCCCTTTAGTGATAGGTGCTTCGCTTCACTTAATTCCTCCGTCTCAGGCTAGGAACACAGCCGTCCCATCCTGCTTTTTTGTGCTTTCCTCGTATACTGCAGTCCTGCCACACAAACTGCCATGCCTTAGTAACTAGGCCTGACTTCTCTGCGCATATGTTCATGGTAATTTAAGAGGCCCATTCCAACCGAAATCCGTATACCTCTTATTTCTCATGACCCCACGGAATACCAGCACGTTTGCTCTCACATGAGAAACCCTCAAATTAACACTCAGTGTTTTCCTTCCTTCTCATTGTCTGCCGTCCTCGGCCACAACTGGTGAACCGACCAGACTGCTATCTTCCTATTTTTCCATTCTTCTTCCAGATCATACCCTCTACAATTGTTTTATTCCTGGTTCCCAAACGGACACTCTCTCCTCAACCACCACCCACCTGACATCTCCCTAAACCTCTACTATCGCCCAACTACCCTAGGAAGCTACCAGTCTCCGTCTAGGGATCCCTAATAGACCAGCCCACTAGCCGAACGATAAATAATTGTTCAGATAAAATGTTCATTTTCTGGTTTCAATTAAACCGATAATCATAACCCACAGCTGGAAAACTCTCCAGACTGTCGCACTCCTGATCTCTTTCAGATCGCATTGGTTATTTGGGCAGCCATCGGCCAACTCGACGTTGATCCCGGATTACCGCAAGGACTGGACAATTTGATCAACGGTTTAATCCTACACTCTCCGCTGCTGACGTTATATGGGTGCACCGTACACGGAGTAACAAACCCTCATGAAAGTCTCACCGGATGGAAGAGGTGATTCCTGACACCAACCATCAACCCACATCCACTCAACGTCTATCCCCAATAATCCATTCCAACAGTTTTGTTCTTTCCGCTTTGCAGTACGAAACCAATGATCGAGACCCAGCCCTCGCCGTTGTCCACTTCGTCAAACCAGCCCCTTTTGCCTGCTACCCCTAACGGTCTACCTGCCATCACCTGCAACCAAGGTCTTCATGAAACAGAATACCTTCCATCTGTAGCCAACCAGAATTTGGCTAATAATATTCTATCACATACAAATTTTTTTCTTCTTTATACTTTTCCAACTTCTTCCTGGCCGCACCATTAGAGTTTGTCTCCACTATTCCGTTTCTTTGACGGCTCTTCTTTGAAAGTCTGCTACCCGTCCATACACCATTAATGCTCTTCAAAAGTTCACTGAAGTCCCTGCGAAGCTTTTCGCCTTCAGTTGAATTTCCATATGGCTGTAATAACCTGCACAAAAGGTCCGTTTTATTATCACCTTTGACTCACTTGCCTTTATTTCACATGTCTTATCCACAATTAGTTACCCAATGCTGGATCAGTTTCCAATATTCCGCTGGTATCTCTGACCGCACGTTGAAAGCCCCATGCTTGCTTTACTTCCAACAATGTTCTTTGGCATCTCTCGCGCCCGATTACTCGTTAGTGACCGTCCAATTGTCGCTTATATCAGCAATCCCACTACAGCCCAGCGATTTCGAAACCGATTCGGAATTCCCGCCTCAACCATTACCACTTTTGTTCACTCGAACACTACATGACTTTACTGGTGTATTTCGGTTGCTGTGTGATTTATAAGTTTAGAATTTGTGAATACCTCACATTGACATGTACTGCTGTACGCTCTGATCTTGCCTTGTGCATGTTTATTGAACACGGTCAAGAAATATACTATACTAACTTCTTGGCGAGAGTTCGGGCTGAGATTTTTCAAGTGCATAGGAAAGTCTCCGAAGAAATTCTGTAGTTGCGTGCAGTCAAAAGGCCCAATAAATGCCTCGACAAATCCACTTTCCACTAAGTGCCGCTGTAGGCCACTGAGGATCAGAGCAAAGCAGACACTTCTGGTGAACACTTCAGTAGTACACATAGGGCAGATAGTGGGGTACTGGTCGATTTGACTCTAGTGCATCCTCCTCTGAAGTCAAGAGAGCTGAATATTTTGGAAGGGATCATGCGTGGGTTCCTACAGAAACTAAACATCCGCAGGCCAGCAGGTCCTTATGGCACCCATTCAGCTATCAATGAGCCAATGCGGGATATCGTAACTCCGTCGGTATGAGAACGGTACAGTTCCAAGACGGCCCAGAGCAAGCTGTATCGGGACTAGGAAAACGCGAATGTCATGGCCACATATAAGAGTGGACCTAGGTCGACGGCGGGTAACTCCAGGCCGGTGATCCTAGTAAACTTTCCCTGTGGATTTCTTCAAATTGTCATCCGAGCTCAAATTTGTCGGCCTTTACTGGAGCAGTCTTTATTAGGCTTAGCACGGCTTGGATTCTTAGAAAATGATCCCATCTGAACCATCTCCCGTGCTTCCAGATGAAACTGTTCGAAGACCGAATGAACGTAAGTGAGTCAAAGTAAGTAACCTTGAGTTTATCGAGACGTTTGACTCTGTTAACCACAATCCGTTGCTGTTCAATACGGGGACCTTCGGCACGAAAGGGGAAGTGCAAGGATAGCCTACAGGAGTTCTTTTCCCCCCGAAAGTTTTGTGTCATCGTAGGAGATGGGAGCTTTAGTTTGGTGAAAGCCACAAGTGGTGCTCCTTAGCCATCTGTCCGAGGCTCAGTGAAATCCTTGTTGCTCACAATTGACCCTGCATCCGCCCTTCAACATCTTAGTTTCTTTTCTGCGGGTGACGTGCAAGTTGTTTCACCTAAGGGCAAGGGCGGTCTAGGTAGGGATTTAGGAACTGTCCTGGACTGGGCATGCAAGTGAGGCTTACCTCTCAGCCCTGAAGAAAGCCATTTCTTCTTGGGCGCAACAGAAAGCCCAACTGTCGCTCATGGCCAGAGTTCGTTCACCACAGGGGCAGCTGATGGGGTTAAAAGCCTCAGAGTCATCAGGAAAAGTGACTTCAAATGGTCGGACCAGTGCAATGCTGCTGCACAAAAGGCTCGCGGTCAGCCCCTTGGGCTGCGATTGGCATTGCCCTGCAGGTAGCCGGAAGTATTAGAACTCCATCTTACATGACTACCGTACGACCTTACATGGAGGGTGGCGAGCAGGCCTCGTCGAACTTTTACAAAGGGGGTTCCGCCTGCTTGGAGAAAGTTCAGTGCCCCTGTGACGAGAATAGATGAAGGGCAGCAGGGAAAGAAGCATGAAAAGAGACCCTGTGAACTGAATCTTCCCTCATTCGAAAGAAAATCTCTAGGAGATTCCAGAGAAACTTAAGTTGATAGAAGGCTTTCCTGGGCTAGGACCTGAGAACCTATTCTATATGAAGAAAGGCGCCCGAACAAGACTTCGCGGGATAAAGCTGGCGAAAGTATGATCCAGGCTGATAGTTAGAGCTCTCTTTAGCGGTGGGGTGGCAAAATACTGGAGTAGACTGCCAGAAAAATTAATGGAACTGGGGATCTTCCAGGCATTAGGGGGACCCTAAGTCGTAAATGGACCGGGATCATTTCTGCCAGGGGGCTCTGTGCATGCTGCTGGGCTCAGGGAGAAGTTAACAATACTGTCCGTCTGATGAGATCCTTCATGGCAGGTCTCCATTTGTTGCTTATTAACTCAGGGGGCGCTCACGATGCATATGGCCTCGGGCAGTTTATGTGCGGTGAGGCCTAAATTTTTCCTGCTGTTGCAAGCGGAGATCCGAGGAAATACATAACGCAGTGGTGGGTGATTATCTAGTGTGCATGCCGCCAAAAGGATCCTGGACACTCGATTGGCCATGGCTATTATTTGTCCTGTAAACATTTGACTGGAATAAACTGATTTTGTTTGGTGCAACTTATTTCTGACTGCACTCATTCCTGTCTCCTTTCCTCTTATATACCAGGCTCGGTTTTTAGCAGCAAGGCGGAACCAAAAAGTGCTGCAGGCCCATCGCCGTTCTCTCCCTCCTGACGGTGACCTCGATCTCGACCCCAAGTGTGTATATAAGCTCTCATGGGCGCTCCCGATTGGCGTCACTTCTGGTTTCAAGCCATATCGGAGGCCGCTTTGTCTCGTGCTTATACGGGCTCATTTGTTCTCGATCTCCCTCTTTAATTGCAAATGGCGTAGTGGTGTGACAGACTGTGCTGATCCATGCATCTATTTTCATGCCCACAAACCACTTGAGCATTAAACTAATGGATCTTAAGGTCATTTGGAAAAGTGTATAAAAGTTATCGAAGGCTGTCATGGTACCTGAGAAATACTAAATGAACAACGGATATTCTGAATTTACGGTTTTTCGCGACAGAAGGTGTATCAGGTGAGGGCCAAATAGGGCCTTTTGGCGGACTACAAAAATGGTAGGGATATGAATACAGAACTCAACAGGGGACGGGGATGGAATTTCAGAAATGGAATGTAACCGGAAAGTGAGAGATATGCCGGTAAAAGTCAACGGTAGCGCACAAACAGATTTGACCAAGTAGATTACAGCACAGCCGGTAGGGATAATCCAGAAGTGATGATGAATGAAATGACCAGAATTGGACAGTAATGCGATCCACGAATAGGTTATTCTATGCTGAGACGGTCATGAGGAATCAAAATGTAACTACCCACCGATGAAGCTCACCCCCCTATGCTAACTTTGGGCTCTGGTAGAGACTAGACTGAGGCATTCAGTCATCAATTTTAGGAAAAGGAGACTACATATTTGAGACGGAAATACTTGAACCATTCCCGAAATGCCTAACTTCAAAATAAAGCAGGCACTGGTATGCTTTAAGTTTTAGTTTCATGCACGGCTTCTAGCCGTCTTGGACTGGCATTGTTTTCTTCAGTTTAGCCTCCGGAACGTGACGGTAATCTGCCTGATCCTCCGGTTTCTTAAGCTAGTAAGCTCTCTGGTCTCTAGGTACCTCGGAGCCGAGAATAATAATCCCTTGGCAGAAGCGCCTGGGGACGGTGGGACAGGAAATTTTCGGTTGAACCTGCCGCAGTGCTTCATTCTGGTTTGCCTCTTGGATTAACCTTTCGTCGTATACTCTGCTTAACCAGTGGCCCCATGTAAAAAACATGGAAACTGACGGAAGGAGAGGGACAGAGGAGTGACAGTGAGGGGTCCAGTCACTACTCTCAACAATATTTCCTTACCAGGCCCAATTCAACCCGCGTTTGAAGACATCTATCGAAACCGCTCCAACCACATCCTCCCGTTAACTTGTTCCAACCGCTGACAGACCTCGAAGCAAAAGACCGGCTACTAATTTCCGTTCTTACACGGTCTTTCGAGAGCTGAAACCTGTGTCCTTGCGGCCCGTCATCCTCTGAAGTATAAAAAGAGGTACCCTGGGTCCGGCTGCGGTGTCCATTCCTTTAACATGTTTGAATACTTCTGTTAGGTTTACTCTTATCTCCTTCTTTTCAACGCGAATAGGCTTATTTTGCTTAACCTTCTTCGCATCCTGGCCCCTGGAAACGTCCAAACCACCTACCGAACTATCGTTTTACTTGCTCCGATATCACTTTTTATCCGGTACCGCCGAAAGCGGTGCTCCATTCGAGGTCTCACAGTGACACCGTATATTGTTGATGACGCATCTGAAGTCTTCGAATTTACCAAACTTCAGCTGGTAAACAGAGCGATAGGCTCTGTTTGCGAGATCCTGACATTGCCCACCTGGTTTAAGGGCCGCTTCCGTTACCACTCCCAGATCCATTACATCCACTGTTTGAGGATGCTTCACCTGGTTACCTGGTGGGCCCATATATGGATTTGGCCGTAGTTCTCTTTCATCAGTGAAGTGGGGGAAAGAGAGGGAGGTCCCACGGCACCGACCACTCGCACAATCCATCTGGGTCCCTCTGTACGGTGCCATGTGCAAACGTTCCAAGCGGTTCGACATTATCCGCAAATTTGTGGCGGTGCCCCTCCAGTTAGCCTGCTGGGACACTGGTGTGCAGGGAAAACAGCGGGGCTCAGGACAGACCCCTGCGGCACAGTGGGAGTGGTGTGAGGTCGTGACAAATGGACTCTTAGGCCAGTGGCTTAAGAGTTGTGCCAGAAAACAGCTTCAAGCCGTCGGAGCAGTGCACTGCAGCAATCTATAGGGCCAGGAGAGAACTCTTACGAGTTAGATCCACCGTTTTGTGTGGAGGGCCAGAGATTTTCTTCTCGACTTACCAGTCCAGAGTAAGGCTACACATGGAGTACCGTAAGTAAGCCTGGGCACCGTACTACCAGAAGAATGTACACTATCTTGAGAAGGCACAAAGGCTAGCCACTGCTATGTTGACTGGGAGCAGAGGGATTTGCTGACAGGAGCGTCTCCGTGCTCTAGATGCGTTCCAAGTAAAAAGACGGCGCTTTGGCTGGGATCTGATAAGGACCCTCAAGGTAATGCAGGAAATGTCAGGTACAGAGCTCACTCTCCTTCAGCTTCCGCGGTCGCGTTCGTTGAGGTATTCAACGAGGAAAACCGTGGAGTGCCTACCTCGTGTGTTCTTACTGGATCTGAGTAGAGTGACAGCACGCTGGCTTATGCCTAGGATTCTTGTCGGAAGTAACACTGATGGTTGCCGCGTGCACAAAACGTACAGTGAAACAAGTGGTAGGTGGGGTGTGATTGGCGGATCACTAGGGAGGCCTCTCCTAGATGGCCGCCCGCAAGAATGGCTTCGATTTATGAGTTCGGTGAGAGAATGAGTACATCGCGCACGATAACGCCGGGGAAATAAACGACCGACGAAATTCCTTATAACGGTGAATTGGTATTGGGTTCCGAGCGCGACCCCGGGATTACCAGATTCCAGGTGATGTCGTCCGTGGATGGCATCCAGTAACTTGAAGAACAGAAGTGAGACGGCAATAAAACAAACGGTAAGGTTACTCCTAGATAAATGCTTCTTGAGGAATACAACTGGTTGAAACCACTTTACTTGCGTTGGAAGTTATCCTACAAAATGCAATCTCAAGGAGCAATAGAGAAAACAGGAGAGAGAACACAGTTACATGTAATATAATGTGACCATTGGCACTCAAATCGGAACAATGGGTACAGCCGCCGTAGCTGGCCACCCAACCCGAAAAACCTTGTAGGCTCAACGCAGGAGGCAGGACACTCCGGTGTTTGCGGCGATGGCGTCAGTGTAGTTTTCTCCCCGCTTACTCCAGCGAATGATCCAGAACAGTTTCGACTTGGTGACGAGGTGTCCTCGCTGGTCTTTCCGGCAATTATCCACCGTGCATATGGGCACCTAATGCATGCGCGGTGGACGATAAATGCGAGGACTTACTGGAAGGGCAGCTGGGTTCGTTCCGTCAGCGAAAGGCTATTTTGAAGGCGGCGCGAATTTCCTCTAGAACTGCAGGTTTTAATGATAGTGTCGGGAGAGAACGAATGAGCAGAACATCAACAAAGGTATTTAGAGACAAAAAAGAATTGGTAGACGGCCGCAGTTTGGAAACCGAACTACAAGTGAGGAGAAACAAATGTAAGGAAAGTTTTTCGCGTGTGAGAATCGTGTGTTTACTTATGGAGCAAAAATACCGTGCCTGCAAAACCAACAAGTTCTTCGATCACCCATCCACCGCTGGAAATCAATGAAGGCGGCTCTGCGTTGGGGGTTCCGTCAGAATGGCCGGCGAACCGGTTCGTTGGCATTAGTTTGGTCGGCATACCGAACCTCGTTGATGTGTGTGCTGCTCCCGAAGAGTTCGATTAGGCGAAACCGGACAGTGGGGATCCGGCCAGAAAATATGGTTGAAGTCGGCCCATGGCAACCGTATCCGTCTTGCCGTTGCGGTTGATGGCTGATGTTTTCCCCAGGTGGCGTAGGACCCTGTGTGGGGCCGGAGTAGGCGGGTCGTAAAGGATCGCGTGCCTCTGTTCTAAGAAAAATGTGCGCACAGTCTCGGAAGTAAGGGTGTAACAGCTGGTCATGGGAAATCCCCCTTTTTCCCTCGCGATTCAGTGTTTTTCCCAACATCACTCATTTCCATACACTATTGACTTGTCCTTACGAACTGGTTGTTTCTCTGGACCAATTGTTGTTTGTTCGCGCCCAGAGCGCTACTTTGGCACATCCTTGTTCAGGACCTGCGTGACGCACGTGCTGTCTGCTCACACGCTGCTATTCGGTTTCTCGTTGTTGAGTCCTTGTGATCGTATTATTGAGGTTTGTATATTGTTTATGTCATTGTTTATTTTAATAGTCTAGTATCGTAGAATTATCACGGATAATCGCCTTCTGATTTCGGGATCCGTTGCGAATTTGGCTACGCATTGCTCAAACGTTCGTAACAATACTCAATAGATCAGTTTGGAACGAGGAAAAATCACGCAAAATGCCAAGAAAAGGATCAAAGGCAGTCGAATCCGGACAGGAAGTAATACGGCAAGTCTCTGGGGAGGTTTTGGGTACATATGATTCTTTAGTTAATGCTAGATCGCCTAGTCCTGTCAGTGCTAGCTCATGTGTTATTGAAAGCAATATTGATCGTAAGGATGTCGATTTATATAAGCTGAGAATACTAGAACTAGAGCAACAGTTACTATCGGCTAGACTACAGGCACAGGAAGCAGAGAAGTGTACACAGAAACAACGAGAGCATGAGACCAGTTACTTCGACACTTCCGATAGATTAGAGTGCAATAAGGTAGGGAACCCCACGCCGGTCGCCGACTACAAACCACCATCGATCGATCTGCCTAGAGTGGAGTTAACGGTTTTCGACGGGCGAGCTGAGCAATACTGCAAGTTTGTCAAGCAGTTCGAGACGTTCGTTGAAAACAAGGTAACCGACCCTGGGCAAAGGCTTCTCTACCTTACTCACTACTGCCGGGGCCGAGCAAGAGAGGCTATCGACGGGTGCACCATGCTCGACCCAGAACAAGGCTACACAAGGGCAAGGAAGATTCTGAGGGACTTGTTTGGCCAACCTTTCAAAGTAACCCGTAACCTATTAGAGGGCGTGATGGTAGAGGCAAAGATAACCAAGGGCGACGTCTACACCATGGCCGACCTGGTGATCAAGATGCAGAACTGCTCAATATCCCTCGACCATTTAGGTTACATGGCTGACCTAGACGCCATGCACACTTCGGAAGGCATAGTCCGTCACCTCTCTCCCGAACTACAGGGTCGGTGGGCGGAAGAAGCTGAACTGATAAGCCGAAGCGACAGAGAAGCCAACTTCGAAGACCTAACCGAATACTTGGACAGGCAAACGAAGATAGCTGACAGCAGATTCGGCCGACTCATGCGGGACAGCAACCGAGCAAACAAGCCCGGTACTAGCCAAGTCCAAACCCCTGTACGGGAACATCCAAAGTACCAGCCTTGGACCAACACACACGTCATTTCACGAGATGCTACGGCGAAACCAAATTGCAGATCCTGTGGTACTAGCCATGGCCTACCAGAATGCCCCAAGTTCGGCAACGCCACAATAGACGAACGGTGGGGAATGGCGAGGATGGCAGGAGCATGTTTCATCTGTCTCAACACCACGCACCGGGCAGCAGCCTGTAGGACAAGGAATCGATGTGGTTACGAGGGCTGCACGGGCAGACACCATCGGCTGCTGCATCAGGCGAGAGTAACTATATCCAAGGCGAGTACCAAGCCCAGTGTGATTTGTTCAACTTCACAATCTGCCAGTAAACCGGTACGTATGGGCGTAGTGGCCGTAGGAGTAGTGACTCCGACTGGGATAGTCAAGGCGTTGGCTTTCGTTGATAGTGGATCCGACACCACTTTAGTGAAAGAGCGGTTTGCCGACAAACGCCAACTGGCTAAAGGTGCGACGTCGTTGGCAGTGAGCACGGTGGGCGGAACACAGGTAATGACTGCCGGTAGATTAAGGCTGCAACTCATCTCTCTAGACACTAACGAAGAAATTGAACCAACGGAGGCATTCACGTTAGCGGATCTCCCCATGCGAGCACCAAGGTCGGTGAACGCAATCTTGACTCGGTGGCCCCACCTGCAGGATGTAACCGTGGTAGACTGGGAAGATGATGAAGTGGATCTCCTCATCGGCTGCGACGTGCCAGAGGCGCATTGGGTGCTTGACCAAAGAGTGGGCGACCGCCAGGCACCTTATGCCGTACGCACGGCTCTGGGATGGATGTTATACGGTCCAGTAGGGGTACGCGGTTCCGTGAATTACTTATCCGCCGAAACGGACCGCATAGAGTATCATCTGCAACGGCTGTATGAAAAGGAGTTTCATGACATTGGAGACGAAAGACCGACGTTGTCTTAAGAGGATCACTTCGCTCTACAAACGGTGCGGCAAGGCACTAGAGGCCTCAAAAAACAGTTCGAGGTTCCCCTCCCATGGCGCACACCGGTCGACCCGTGGACTGACAACAGAAATTATGTTCTCCAACGATTACTACGACTAAAAGAACGCTTCATTCGAGACCAGAATCTGTGGGAACGATACGCGGATTTGATGAAGCGAAACGAGACCCTCGGTTACGTTGAAAAGGTGCTTGTTAACGCCGACATCGAAAGGGGTATCTGGTATCTGCCTCACCATCCGGTTATCAACCCCAAGAAACCCAATAAACTGCGCGTGGTTTTCGACTGTGCGGCCAAATTCCAGGGCAAGTCGTTAAACGATCGCCTACTACAGGGGCCTGACTGGACCACACCACTGATCGATGTTTTGTGCCGTTTCAGAGTGCGTAAAGTGGCTTTGTCTGCCGACATTAGGGAAATGTTCCATCAGGTGAAGATTCCGGTAGGAGAACGAGATGCTTTGCGTTTCCTGTGGTGGGAAGGGAGCGACCGGGACAACGCAGTGGTGAATTATAGGATGACCGCCCACCCCTTCGGAGCCATATCGTCACCATTTTGTGCAAACTACGCCCTTCGAGAATCAGCGAACAAACATGGCGATCTAGTACATCGGACGGTGGTAGAAAGCGTCAGCAGGAACTTCTACGTCGACGACTACCTTGGGTCATTCTATGATGTGGAATCAGCTCTAGAGCAGTTCAGGGGTCTGACGAGATTGCTGGAAGAGGGCGGCTTCCATCTAACCAAATGGATGTCGAACGCTTCAGAAGTGCTGAAAGTCATCCCTTATCACGAAAAGGCCGAAAGGGTAAGAGATTTGGACGGCTCTCCACTTCCTATCGAGCGCACTTTAGGGATACAATGGGACGCGGAAACGGACGATTTTGTTGTCGAACTAAACGTTCCCGAGCTGCCAATAACCCGTCGTGGCATACTATCTGCCGTCTCAAGTTTGTTCGACCCGCTCGGTTTCGTCTCACCATGACTGCTACCCGGAAAGATCTTGCTGCAGCGGCTGTGCCGTAAGAAAGTTGATTGGGACCAGTCACTGGACCGAGGGGACCGGCTGGACTGGGAAGAAGTTTTGAACGCCTTGAAGAAATTAGGGGACATAAGAATCCCACGATGTTTGACCCCTGGCCATACGACACGGACTGGAGAACTACATGTCTTTTCCGATGCATCCGAAGTCGGTTATGGAGCTGTGGTGTACGGACGATGGTGCGCAGGAAATGTAACAGCCGGTCGTGGAAAATCCCCCTTTTTCCCTCGCGATTCAGTGTTTTTTCCCAACATCACTCATTTCCATACACTATTGACTTGTCTTTACGAACTGGTTGTTTTTCTGGACCAATTGTTGTTTGTTCGCGCCCAGAGCGCTATTTTGGCACATCCTTGTTCAGGACCTGCGTGACGCACGTGCTGTCTGCTCACACGCTGCTATTCGGTTTCTCGTTGTTGAGACTTTGTGATCGTATTATTGAGGTTTGTATATTGTTTATGTCATTGTTTATTTTAATAATCTAGTATCGTAGAATTATCACGGATAATCGCCTTCTGATTTCGGGATCCGTTGCGAATTTGGCTACGCATTGCTCAAACGGTCGTAACAATACTCAATAGATCTATTTGGAACGAGGAAAAATCACGCAAAATGCCAAGGAAAGGATCAAAGGCAGTCGAACCCGGACAGGAAGTAATACGGCAAGTCTCTGGGGAGGTTTTGGGTACATATGATTCTTTAGTTAATGCTAGATCGCCTAGTCCTGTCAGTGCTAGCTCATGTGTTATTGAAAGCAATATTGATCGTAAGGACGTTGATTTATATAAGCTGAGAATAATAGAACTAGAGCAACAGTTACTTTCGGCTAGACTACAGGCGCATGAAGCAGAGAAGTGTACACAGAAACAGCGAGAGTATAGGACCAGCGACTTCGACACTTCCGATAGGTTAGAGTGCAATAAGGTAGGGAACCCCACGCGGGTCGCCGACTATAAACCACCATCGATCGATCTGCCTAGAGTGGAGTTAACGGTTTTCGACGGGCGAGCTGAGCAATATTGCAAGTTTGTCAAACAGTTCGAGATGTTCGTTGAAAACAAGGTAAACGACCCTGGGCAAAGGCTTCTTTACCTTACTCACTACTGCCGAGGCCGAGCACGAGAAGCTATCGACGGATGCACCATGCTCGATCCAGAACAAGGCTACACAAGGGCAAGAAAGATTCTGAGGGACTTGTTTGGCCAACCTTTCAAAGTAGCCCGTAACCTAATAGAGGGCGTGATGGCAGAGGCAAAGAAAACCAAGGGCGACGTCTACACCATGGCCGACCTGGTGATCAAGATGCAGAACTGCTCAATAGCCCTCGACCATTTAGGTTACAGAGCTGACCTAGACGCCATGCACACTTTGGAAGGCATAGTCCGTCACCTCTCTCCCGAACTACAGGGTCGGTGGGCGGAAGAAGCTGAACGGATAAGCCGAGGCGACAGAGAAGCCAACTTCGAAGACCTGACTGAATACTTAGACAGGCAAACGAAGATAGCTGACAGCAGATTCGGCCGACTCATGCGGGACAGCAACCGAGCAAACAAGCCCGGTACTAGCCAAGTCCAAACCCCTGTACGGGAACATCCAAAGTACCAGCCTTGGACCAACACACACGTCATTTCACGAGATGCTACGGCGAAACCAAATTGCAGATCCTGTGGTACTAGCCATGGCCTACCAGAATGCCCCAAGTTCGGCAATGCCACAATAGACGAACGGTGGGGAATGGCGAGGATGGCAGGAGCATGTTTCATCTGTCTCAACACCACGCACCGGGCAGCAGCCTGTAGAACAAGGAATCGATGTGGTTACGAGGGCTGCACGGGCAGACACCATCGGCTGCTGCATCAGGCGAGAATAACCATATCCGAGGCGAGTGCCAAGCCCAGCGTGATTTGCTCAACTTCACAATCTGCCAGTAAACCGGTACGTTTAGGCGTAGTGGCCGTGGGAGTAGTGACTCCGACTGGGATAGCCAAGGCGTTGGCTTTCGTTGATAGTGGATCCGACACCACTTTAGTGAAAGAGCGGTTTGCCGACAAACACCAACTGGCTAAAGGTGCGACGTCGTTAGCAGTGAGCACGGTGGGTGGAACACAGGTAATGACTGCCGGTAGATTAAGGCTGCAACTCATCTCTCTAGACACTAACGAGGAAATTGAACCAACGGAGGCATTCACGTTAGCGGATCTCCCCATGCGAGCACCAAGGTCGGTGAACGCAATCTTGACTCGGTGGCCCCACCTGCAGGATGTAACCGTTGTAGACTGGGAAGATGATGAGGTGGATCTCCTCATCGGATGCGACGTGCCAGAGGCGCATTGGGTGCTTGACCAAAGAGTGGGCGACCGCCAGGCACCTTATGCCGTACGCACGGCTCTGGGATGGATGTTATACGGTCCAGTAGGGGTACGCGGTTCCGTGAATTACTTATCCGCCGAAACGGACCGCATAGAGTATCATCTGCAACGGCTTTATGAAAAGGAGTTTCATGACATTGGGGACGAAAGACCGACGTTGTCTCAAGAGGATCACTTCGCTCTACAAACGGTGCGGCAAGGCTCTAGAGGCCTCAAAAAACAGTTCGAGGTTCCCCTCCCATGGCGCACACCGGTCGACCCGTGGACTGACAACAGAAATTATGTTCTCCAACGATTACTACGACTAAAAGAACGCTTCATTCGAGACCAGAATCTGTGGGAACGATACGCGGATTTGATGAAGCGAAACGAGGACCTCGGTTACGTTGAAAGGGTGCCTGTTAACACCGATAGCAAAAGGGGTATCTGGTATCTGCCTCACCATCCGGTTATCAACCCCAAGAAACCCAATAAACTGCGCGTGGTTTTCGACTGTGCGGCCAAATTCCAGGGCAAGTCGTTAAACGATCGCCTACTACAGGGGCCTGACTGGACCACACCACTGATCGATGTTCTGTGCCGTTTCAGAGTGGGTAAAGTGGCTTTGTCTGCTGACATTAGGGAAATGTTCCATCAGGTGAAGATTCCGGTAGGAGAACGAGATGCTTTGCGTTTCCTGTGGTGGGAAGGGAGCGACCGGGACAATGCAGTTGTGAATTATAGAATGACCGTCCACCCCTTCGAAGCCATATCGTCACCATTTTGTGCCAACTACGCCCTCCGAGAATCAGCGAACAAACATGGCGATCTGGTACATCGGACGGTGGTAGAAAGCGTCAGCAGGAACTTCTACGTCGACGACTACCTTGGGTCATTCGATGATGTGGAATCAGCTCTAGAACAGTTCAGGGGTCTGACGAGATTGCTGGAAGAGGGTGGCTTCCATCTAACCAAATGGATGTCGAACGCTTCGGAAGTGCTGAAGGTCATCCCGTATCACGAAAAGGCCGAAAGGGTAAGAGATTTGGACGGCTCTCCACTTCCTATCGAGCGCACTTTAGGAATACAATGGGACGCGGAAACGGACGATTTTGTTTTCGAACTGAACGTTCCCGAGCTGCCAATAACCCGTCGTGGCATACTATCTGCCGTCTCAAGTTTGTTCGACCCGCTCGGTTTCGTCTCACCATGGCTGCTACCCGGAAAGATCTTGCTGCAGCGGCTGTGCCGTAAGAAAGTTGATTGGGACCAGTCACTGGACCGAGGGGACCGGCTGGACTGGGAGGAATTTTTGAACACCTTGAAGAAATTAGGGGACATAAGAATACCACGATGTTTGACCCCTGGCCATACGACACGGACTGGAGAACTACATGCCTTTTCCGATGCATCCGAAGTCGGTTATGGAGCTGTGGTTTACGGACGATGGTGCGCAGGAGATGGACAATATACCACGAGGATCCTGTTCGCCAAAGCCCGCGTTGCTCCACTGAAGTCGGTCTCAATCCCACGCCTTGAACTCAGCGCAGCCGTGTTGGCAGTCAGGGTGGTGCAAGCTGTGAAGAGATGTTTCGATCTCTACATTTGGTCGGTGAGCTTCTGGACGGATTCAACGATAGTACTTTACTACATTAACAACGTACGGAGCCGGTTTAGTACTTTCGTTGCTAACCGGCTCACGATTATCCACGATGAATCGGCCACGCACCAGTGGAGTCATGTCAGGTCTGGCGATAATCCGGCCGACCTGTGCTCCCGAGGTGCGAACAACTTCAGGCAACTGGACACGTGGACGAGAGGGCCGAACTTCCTGCAATTGCCCAAACAGGACTGGCCCGTGTTCGAATTAAAACCCCTTACGGAATTGGAACTGGAGATCAAAGGCGTAGTGATAGCAACCAACGTCGTCGAAGCGTCGCCCATTCTATCGCGACTGGTCAGGTTTTCTTCCTGGATGAAGACGCTTCGTTCGCTAGTTTGGTTAACCAGGTTCAAGATAAGTTTACTAGTCATGAAAGGGCTACGGCCCTCAGGTCGGATACCGGTCGGCCCGATAGGTCCCGATGAGCTACAAGCGGCAGAGTACGATATTTTCAGAATGATACAACGCGAGGCTTTCGCCCAAGAACTCAAGAGGGCGGAAGAAGTGGGGCTGACCAATGAAGACATGCCATCTCCAAGAGGCGAGCTGAAGCGTTTAAACCCCAAAATCATCAACGGACTGCTGCGGGTGGATGGTAGGCTGACCAACGCCCACCTGAACTTCGACACAAAGTATCCTATACTGCTGCCAGCGAGACAACCCGTAGTAGAGCTAATGATTCAACACGTCCACGCCATTGAGGGACATGCCGGGGAAAGTCACGTGACGAGCGTCATCCGAAAGCGTCTTTGGTTGTTGAGAGGACGAGAGACTGTAAAACGCGTGATCCGACGGTGTGTGCAATGCAGGAGACGCAATGCCATAGCAGGCAAACAACTCATGGCCCCGCTACCAGAATGCAGGGTAACTACGGGCTGGTGGCCGTTCAGTGACACCGGGTTGGACTATTTCGGGCCCTTGTGGGTCAAGTGCGGGAAAAGATTAGAAAAGCGATACGGATGTATCATGACGTGCATGAAATCACGTGCGGTACACCTAGAAGTCGCACATTCGATGACGACCGATTCGTTTCTACGGGCCTTGCAAAGATTTATCAACCGAAGAGGCGTACCGGCCGATATATACTCAGATAATGGATCGAACTTTGTGGGCGCTCAACGGGAATTGCAGCGTTGGCACAAGAACATAAACAGGGACGAACTGCAGAACCGAACCGTGGCCTACGGCATACGCTGGCATTTCAACCCCCCACAGGCCAGTCACCGAGGCGGCATATGGGAACGCATGATCCGGTCCGCCAGACGGATATTGCTGTCAATCATGGAGCAGCAGCCGCCCGACGACGAGACGCTGAACACCGTCATGACTGAGGTGGAGCGAATCCTGAACAACCGCCCCCTGGTTCCAGTATTGAACGGCGACCCCACCCACCTGGCGCTCACCCCAAACGACTTATTGACGCTTAGGTCGAACGAGGGTTTCCAAGGGCCGGTAAACCTTCGTGGGAGCTACCTCCACGGGTGGAAGCAAGCGAATTATCTGGCCAAGGTCTTCTGGAGGCGATGGCTACGGGAGTACCTACCGGCTTTGCAGACTCGACAGAAGTGGCTGGCCAAAACAAGACCATTCAAGGTTGGGGATGTGGTTATGATCGCCGACGAACGCGCACATTTCAGCGCTTGGTCTTTGGGAGTAGTTACGGCAACCATCAAAAGCACTGACGAAATGATAAGAACGGTGAAGGTGAAGACAGCTAACGGAGTGCTCATTCGTGACATACGCAGTATTAACCTACTCGAGAGCGAAGACGGAGGAGCTGTTAACCCTGTGGCCTAGTAAACCTTTTTCACACCAGTAATCGAGGTGGATAAAGAAACACCATGTATACCACACAATCTCCGTCAAACACGTTAAGGTGCTCGCGGTCCCTTCGTTGACATTACAGAAGGTTCTTTCCGATATGTGGTGATGAGTGCGATTCCATTATACATCCCGATACATACACACATGCACGACGCACTCTACATCCCGTAAACCCATCATACATGTGACAGTGTTCCTTTTTGCCTTTTGTTGACGCTACCGAATGCCCCTTGCACATGTGGAAGTAGTGGAGCTCAGGTCACACATGCATGCTACATTTACTCGTTTTCTTGCCACGCGGTCTTTTGTTGACATTGCAGAAAGTCCTCCTTTGATGTGTAGTCCTAACTGTGATTTCATTGTAACCCCGGCACACACACACACACGCACGCACACACACACACACACTCAAGCGCGTACATCCAGGACCGGACGGCCCCGTACGAGGACAACGTCTATGTGACCATTCACGCCCGCCATCGGTCATTTGGTCTTGTGGAAGATGTAGACTAGCCTCACGTCTATGTAGCCAATGGGTTAGGTGCGACCAGTAGTAGAACGTCGACGACGAGCATTAGACGCGCGCACTGACAGCAGGGCCTAGGCAGGTAGGAAGAATCAGTACCTTTATACCGAACCTTTGACTCTGCTAAGGATCCAGGAGGATTTTGGTGGGCGGTGTAACAGCCGGTCGTGGAAAATCCCCCTTTTTCCCTCGCGATTCAGTGTTTTTTCCCAACATCACTCATTTCCATACACTATTGACTTGTCTTTACGAACTGGTTGTTTTTCTGGACCAATTGTTGTTTGTTCGCGCCCAGAGCGCTATTTTGGCACATCCTTGTTCAGGACCTGCGTGACGCACGTGCTGTCTGCTCACACGCTGCTATTCGGTTTCTCGTTGTTGAGACTTTGTGATCGTATTATTGAGGTTTGTATATTGTTTACGTCATTGTTTATTTTAATAATCTAGTATCGTAGAATTATCACGGATAATCGCCTTCTGATTTCGGGATCCGTTGCGAATTTGGCTACGCATTGCTCAAACGGTCGTAACAGGAAATGGACAATATACCACGAGGATCCCTTTCGCCAAAGCCCGCGTTGCCCCACTGAAGTCGGTCTCAATCCCACGCCTTGAACTCAGCGCAGCCGTGTTGGCAGTCAGGGTGGTGCAAGCTGTGAAGAGATGTTTCGATCTCTACATTTGGTCGGTGAGCTTCTGGACGGATTCAACGATAGTACTTTACTACATTAACAACGTACGGAGCCGGTTTAGTACTTTCGTTGCTAACCGGCTCACGATTATCCACGATGAATCAGCCACGCACCAGTGGAGTCATGTCAGGTCTGGCGATAATCCGGCCGACCTGTGCTCCCGAGGTGCGAACAACTTCAGGCAACTGGACACGTGGACGAGAGGGCCAAACTTCCTGCAATTGCCCAAACAGGACTGGCCCGTGTTCGAATTAAAACCCCCTACGGAATTGGAACTGGAGATCAAAGGCGTAGTGATAGCAACCAACGTCGTCGAAGCGTCATCCATTCTATCGCGACTGGTCAGGTTTTCTTCCTGGATGAAGACGCTTCGTTCGCTAGTTTGGTTAACCAGGTTCAAGAGAAATTTACTAGTCATGAAAGGGCTACGGCCCTCAGGTCGGATACGGGTCGGCCCGATAGGTCCCGATGAGCTACAAGCGGCAGAGTACGATATTTTCAGAATGATACAACACGAGGCTTTCGCCCGAGAACTCAAGAGGGCGGAAGAAGTGGGGCCAACCAATGAAGACATGCCATCTCCAAGAGGCGAGCTGAAGCGTTTAAACCCCAAACTCATCAACGGACTGCTGCGGGTGGACGGTAGGCTGACCAACGCCCACCTGAACTTCGACACAAAGTATCCTATACTGCTGCCTGCGAGACAACCTGTAGTAGAGCTAATGATTCAACACGTCCACGCCATGGAGGGACATGCCAGGGAAAGTCACGTGACGAGCGTCATCCGAAAGCGTCTTTGGTTGTTGAGAGGACGAGAGACTGTAAAACGCGTAATCCGACGGTGTGTGCAATGCAGGAGACGCAATGCCACAGCAGGCAAACAACTCATGGTCCCACTACCAGAATGCAGGGTGACTAAGGGCTGGTGGCCGTTCAGTGACACCGGGTTGAACTATTTCAGGCCCTTGTGGATCAAGTGCGGGAAAAGATTAGAAAAGCGATACGGATGTATCATGACGTGCATGAAATCACGTGCGGTACACCTAGAAGTCGCACATTCGATGACGACCGATTCGTTTCTACGGGCCTTGCAAAGATTTATCAACCGAAGAGGCGTACCGGCCGATATATACTCAGATAATGGATCGAACTTTGTGGGCGCTCACCGAGAGTTGCAGCGTTGGCACAAGAACATAAACAGGGACGAACTGCAGAATCGAACCGTGGCCCACGGCATACGATGGCATTTCAACCCCCCACAGGCCAGTCACCGAGGCGGCATATGGGAACGCATGATCCGGTCCGCCAGACGGATATTGCTGTCAATCATGGAGCAGCAGCCGCCCGACGACGAGACGCTGAACACCGTCATGACTGAGGTGGAGCGAATCCTGAACAACCGCCCCCTGGTTCCAGTATTGAACGGCGACCCCACCCACCTGGCGCTCACCCCAAACGACTTATTGACGCTTAGGTCGAACGAGGGTTTCCAAGGGCCGGTAAACCTTCGTGGGAGCTACCTCCACGGGTGGAAGCAAGCGAACTATCTGGCCAAGGTCTTCTGGAGGCGATGGCTACGGGAGTACCTACCGGCTTTGCAGACTCCACAGAAGTGGTTGGCCAAAACAAGACCATTCAAAGTTGGGGACGTGGTTATGATCGCCGACGAACGCGCACATTTCAGCGCTTGGTCTTTAGGAGTAGTTACGGAAACCATCAAAAGCACTGACGGAGTGATAAGAACGGTGAAGGTGAAGACAGCTAACGGAGTGCTCATTCGTGACATACGCAGTATTAACCTACTCGAGAGCGAAAACGGAGGAGCTGATAACCCTGAGGCCTAGTAAACCTTTTCACACCAGTAATCGAGGTGGATAAAGAAACACCATATATACCACACAATCTCCGTCAGACACGTTAAGGTGCTCGCGGTCCTTTCGTTGACATTACAGAAGGTTCTTTCCGATATGTGGTGATGAGTGCGATTCCATTATACATCCCGATACATACACGCATGCACGACGCACTCTACCTCCCGTAAACCCATCATACATGTGACAGTGTTCTTTGTTTGCCTTTTGTTGACGCTACCGAATGCCCCTTGCATATGTGGAAGTAGCGGAGCTCAGGTCACACACACATGCTACATTTACTCGTCTTCTTGCCACGCGGTCTTTTGTTGACATTGCAGAAAGTCCTCCTTTGATGTGTAGTCATACCTGTGATTTCATTGTAACCCCGGCACACACACACGCACACACACACACTCAAGCACGTACTTCCAGGACCGGACGGCCCTTTACGAGGACAACGTCTATGTGACCATTCACGCCCGCCATCGGTTATTTGGTCTTGTGGAAGATGTAGACTAGCCTCACGTGTATGTATCCAATGGATTAGGTGCGACCAGTAGTAGAACGATGACGACGAGCATTAGACGAGCGCACTGACAGCAGGGCCTAGGCAGGTAGGAAGAATCAGTACCTTTATACCGAACCTTTGACTCTGCTAAGGATCGAGGAGGATTTAATTGCAAATGGCGTAGTGGTGTGACAGACTGTGCTGATCCATGCATCTATTTTCATGCCCACAAACCACTTGAGCATTAAACTAATGGATCTTAAGGTCATTTGGAAAAGTGTATAAAAGTTATCGAAGGCTGTCATGGTACCTGAGAAATACTAAATGAACAACGGATATTCTGAATTTACGGTTTTTCGCGACAGAAGGTGTATCAGGTGAGGGCCAAATAGGGCCTTTTGGCGGACTACAAAAATGGTAGGGATATGAATACAGAACTCAACAGGGGACGGGGATGGAATTTCAGAAATGGAATGTAACCGGAAAGTGAGAGATATGCCGGTAAAAGTCAACGGTAGCGCACAAACAGATTTGACCAAGTAGATTACAGCACAGCCGGTAGGGATAATCCAGAAGTGATGATGAATGAAATGACCAGAATTGGACAGTAATGCGATCCACGAATAGGTTATTCTATGCTGAGACGGTCATGAGGAATCAAAATGTAACTACCCACCGATGAAGCTCACCCCCCTATGCTAACTTTGGGCTCTGGTAGAGACTAGACTGAGGCATTCAGTCATCAATTTTAGGAAAAGGAGACTACATATTTGAGACGGAAATACTTGAACCATTCCCGAAATGCCTAACTTCAAAATAAAGCAGGCACTGGTATGCTTTAAGTTTTAGTTTCATGCACGGCTTCTAGCCGTCTTGGACTGGCATTGTTTTCTTCAGTTTAGCCTCCGGAACGTGACGGTAATCTGCCTGATCCTCCGGTTTCTTAAGCTAGTAAGCTCTCTGGTCTCTAGGTACCTCGGAGCCGAGAATAATAATCCCTTGGCAGAAGCGCCTGGGGACGGTGGGACAGGAAATTTTCGGTTGAACCTGCCGCAGTGCTTCATTCTGGTTTGCCTCTTGGATTAACCTTTCGTCGTATACTCTGCTTAACCAGTGGCCCCATGTAAAAAACATGGAAACTGACGGAAGGAGAGGGACAGAGGAGTGACAGTGAGGGGTCCAGTCACTACTCTCAACAATATTTCCTTACCAGGCCTAATTCAACCCGCGTTTGAAGACATCTATCGAAACCGCTCCAACCACATCCTCCCGTTAACTTGTTCCAACCGCTGACAGACCTCGAAGCAAAAGACCGGCTACTAATTTCCGTTCTTACACGGTCTTTCGAGAGCTGAAACCTGTGTCCTTGCGGCCCGTCATCCTCTGAAGTATAAAAAGAGGTACCCTGGGTCCGGCTGCGGTGTCCATTCCTTTAACATGTTTGAATACTTCTGTTAGGTTTACTCTTATCTCCTTCTTTTCAACGCGAATAGGCTTATTTTGCTTAACCTTCTTCGCATCCTGGCCCCTGGAAACGTCCAAACCACCTACCGAACTATCGTTTTACTTGCTCCGATATCACTTTTTATCCGGTACCGCCGAAAGCGGTGCTCCATTCGAGGTCTCACAGTGACACCGTATATTGTTGATGACGCATCTGAAGTCTTCGAATTTACCAAACTTCAGCTGGTAAACAGAGCGATAGGCTCTGTTTGCGAGATCCTGACATTGCCCACCTGGTTTAAGGGCCGCTTCCGTTACCACTCCCAGATCCATTACATCCACTGTTTGAGGATGCTTCACCTGGTTACCTGGTGGGCCCATATATGGATTTGGCCGTAGTTCTCTTTCATCAGTGAAGTGAGGGAAAGAGAGGAAGGTCCCACGGCACCGACCACTCGCACAATCCATCTGGGTCCCTCTGTACGGTGCCATGTGCAAACGTTCCAAGCGGTTCGACATTATCCGCAAATTTGTGGCGGTGCCCCTCCAGTTAGCCTGCTGGGACACTGGTGTGCAGGGAAAACAGCGGGGCTCAGGACAGACCCCTGCGGCACAGTGGGAGTGGTGTGAGGTCGTGACAAATGGACTCTTAGGCCAGTGGCTTAAGAGTTGTGCCAGAAAACAGCTTCAAGCCGTCGGAGCAGTGCACTGCAGCAATCTATAGGGCCAGGAGAGAACTCTTACGAGTTAGATCCACCGTTTTGTGTGGAGGGCCAGAGATTTTCTTCTCGACTTACCAGTCCAGAGTAAGGCTACACATGGAGTACCGTAAGTAAGCCTGGGCACCGTACTACCAGAAGAATGTACACTATCTTGAGAAGGCACAAAGGCTAGCCACTGCTATGTTGACTGGGAGCAGAGGGATTTGCTGACAGGAGCGTCTCCGTGCTCTAGATGCGTTCCAAGTAAAAAGACGGCGCTTTGGCTGGGATCTGATAAGGACCCTCAAGGTAATGCAGGAAATGTCAGGTACAGAGCTCACTCTCCTTCAGCTTCCGCGGTCGCGTTCGTTGAGGTATTCAACGAGGAAAACCGTGGAGTGCCTACCTCGTGTGTTCTTACTGGATCTGAGTAGAGTGACAGCACGCTGGCTTATGCCTAGGATTCTTGTCGGAAGTAACACTGATGGTTGCCGCGTGCACAAAACGTACAGTGAAACAAGTGGTAGGTGGGGTGTGATTGGCGGATCACTAGGGAGGCCTCTCCTAGATGGCCGCCCGCAAGAATGGCTTCGATTTATGAGTTCGGTGAGAGAATGAGTACATCGCGCACGATAACGCCGGGGAAATAAACGACCGACGAAATTCCTTATAACGGTGAATTGGTATTGGGTTCCGAGCGCGACCCCGGGATTACCAGATTCCAGGTGATGTCGTCCGTGGATGGCATCCAGTAACTTGAAGAACAGAAGTGAGACGGCAATAAAACAAACGGTAAGGTTACTCCTAGATAAATGCTTCTTGAGGAATACAACTGGTTGAAACCACTTTACTTGCGTTGGAAGTTATCCTACAAAATGCAATCTCAAGAAGCAATAGAGAAAACAGGAGAGAGAACACAGTTACATGTAATATAATGTGACCATTGGCACTCAAATCGGAACAATGGGTACAGCCGCCGTAGCTGGCCACCCAACCCGAAAAACCTTGTAGGCTCAACGCAGGAGGCAGGACACTCCGGTGTTTGCGGCGATGGCGTCAGTGTAGTTTTCTCCCCGCTTACTCCAGCGAATGATCCAGAACAGTTTCGACTTGGTGACGAGGTGTCCTCGCTGGTCTTTCCGGCAATTATCCACCGTGCATATGGGCACCTAATGCATGCGCGGTGGACGATAAATGCGAGGACTTACTGGAAGGGCAGCTGGGTTCGTTCCGTCAGCGAAAGGCTATTTTGAAGGCGGCGCGAATTTCCTCTAGAACTGCAGGTTTTAATGATAGTGTCGGGAGAGAACGAATGAGCAGAACATCAACAAAGGTATTTAGAGACAAAAAAGAATTGGTAGACGGCCGCAGTTTGGAAACCGAACTACAAGTGAGGAGAAACAAATGTAAGGAAAGTTTTTCGCGTGTGAGAATCGTGTGTTTACTTATGGAGCAAAAATACCGTGCCTGCAAAACCAACAAGTTCTTCGATCACCCATCCACCGCTGGAAATCAATGAAGGCGGCTCTGCGTTGGGGGTTCCGTCAGAATGGCCGGCGAACCGGTTCGTTGGCATTAGTTTGGTCGGCATACCGAACCTCGTTGATGTGTGTGCTGCTCCCGAAGAGTTCGATTAGGCGAAACCGGACAGTGGGGATCCGGCCAGAAAATATGGTTGAAGTCGGCCCATGGCAACCGTATCCGTCTTGCCGTTGCGGTTGATGGCTGATGTTTTCCCCAGGTGGCGTAGGACCCTGTGTGGGGCCGGAGTAGGCGGGTCGTAAAGGATCGCGTGCCTCTGTTCTAAGAAAAATGTGCGCACAGTCTCGGAAGTAAGGGTGTAACAGCTGGTCATGGGAAATCCCCCTTTTTCCCTCGCGATTCAGTGTTTTTCCCAACATCACTCATTTCCATACACTATTGACTTGTCTTTACGAACTGGTTGTTTTTCTGGACCAATTGTTGTTTGTTCGCGCCCAGAGCGCTACTTTGGCACATCCTTGTTCAGGACCTGCGTGACGCACGTGCTGTCTGCTCACACGCTGCTATTCGGTTTCTCGTTGTTGAGTCCTTGTGATCGTATTATTGAGGTTTGTATATTGTTTATGTCATTGTTTATTTTAATAATCTAGTATCGTAGAATTATCACGGATAATCGCCTTCTGATTTCGGGATCCGTTGCGAATTTGGCTACGCATTGCTCAAACGTTCGTAACAATACTCAATAGATCAGTTTGGAACGAGGAAAAATCACGCAAAATGCCAAGAAAAGGATCAAAGGCAGTCGAATCCGGACAGGAAGTAATACGGCAAGTCTCTGGGGAGGTTTTGGGTACATATGATTCTTTAGTTAATGCTAGATCGCCTAGTCCTGTCAGTGCTAGCTCATGTGTTATTGAAAGCAATATTGATCGTAAGGATGTCGATTTATATAAGCTGAGAATACTAGAACTAGAGCAACAGTTACTATCGGCTAGACTACAGGCACAGGAAGCAGAGAAGTGTACACAGAAACAGCGAGAGCATGAGACCAGTTACTTCGACACTTCCGATAGATTAGAGTGCAATAAGGTAGGGAACCCCACGCCGGTCGCCGACTACAAACCACCATCGATCGATCTGCCTAGAGTGGAGTTAACGGTTTTCGACGGGCGAGCTGAGCAATACTGCAAGTTTGTCAAGCAGTTCGAGACGTTCGTTGAAAACAAGGTAACCGACCCTGGGCAAAGGCTTCTCTACCTTACTCACTACTGCCGGGGCCGAGCAAGAGAGGCTATCGACGGGTGCACCATGCTCGACCCAGAACAAGGCTACACAAGGGCAAGGAAGATTCTGAGGGACTTGTTTGGCCAACCTTTCAAAGTAACCCGTAACCTATTAGAGGGCGTGATGGTAGAGGCAAAGATAACCAAGGGCGACGTCTACACCATGGCCGACCTGGTGATCAAGATGCAGAACTGCTCAATATCCCTCGACCATTTAGGTTACATGGCTGACCTAGACGCCATGCACACTTCGGAAGGCATAGTCCGTCACCTCTCTCCCGAACTACAGGGTCGGTGGGCGGAAGAAGCTGAACTGATAAGCCGAAGCGACAGAGAAGCCAACTTCGAAGACCTAACCGAATACTTGGACAGGCAAACGAAGATAGCTGACAGCAGATTCGGCCGACTCATGCGGGACAGCAACCGAGCAAACAAGCCCGGTACTAGCCAAGTCCAAACCCCTGTACGGGAACATCCAAAGTACCAGCCTTGGACCAACACACACGTCATTTCACGAGATGCTACGGCGAAACCAAATTGCAGATCCTGTGGTACTAGCCATGGCCTACCAGAATGCCCCAAGTTCGGCAACGCCACAATAGACGAACGGTGGGGAATGGCGAGGATGGCAGGAGTATGTTTCATCTGTCTCAACACCACGCACCGGGCAGCAGCCTGTAGGACAAGGAATCGATGTGGTTACGAGGGCTGCACGGGCAGACACCATCGGCTGCTGCATCAGGCGAGAGTAACCATATCCAAGGCGAGTACCAAGCCCAGTGTGATTTGTTCAACTTCACAATCTGCCAGTAAACCGGTACGTATGGGCGTAGTGGCCGTAGGAGTAGTGACTCCGACTGGGATAGTCAAGGCGTTGGCTTTCGTTGATAGTGGATCCGACACCACTTTAGTGAAAGAGCGGTTTGCCGACAAACGCCAACTGGCTAAAGGTGCGACGTCGTTGGCAGTGAGCACGGTGGGCGGAACACAGGTAATGACTGCCGGTAGATTAAGGCTGCAACTCATCTCTCTAGACACTAACGAAGAAATTGAACCAACGGAGGCATTCACGTTAGCGGATCTCCCCATGCGAGCACCAAGGTCGGTGAACGCAATCTTGACTCGGTGGCCCCACCTGCAGGATGTAACCGTGGTAGACTGGGAAGATGATGAAGTGGATCTCCTCATCGGCTGCGACGTGCCAGAGGCGCATTGGGTGCTTGACCAAAGAGTGGGCGACCGCCAGGCACCTTATGCCGTACGCACGGCTCTGGGATGGATGTTATACGGTCCAGTAGGGGTACGCGGTTCCGTGAATTACTTATCCGCCGAAACGGACCGCATAGAGTATCATCTGCAACGGCTGTATGAAAAGGAGTTTCATGACATTGGAGACGAAAGACCGACGTTGTCTTAAGAGGATCACTTCGCTCTACAAACGGTGCGGCAAGGCACTAGAGGCCTCAAAAAACAGTTCGAGGTTCCCCTCCCATGGCGCACACCGGTCGACCCGTGGACTGACAACAGAAATTATGTTCTCCAACGATTACTACGACTAAAAGAACGCTTCATTCGAGACCAGAATCTGTGGGAACGATACGCGGATTTGATGAAGCGAAACGAGACCCTCGGTTACGTTGAAAAGGTGCTTGTTAACGCCGACATCGAAAGGGGTATCTGGTATCTGCCTCACCATCCGGTTATCAACCCCAAGAAACCCAATAAACTGCGCGTGGTTTTCGACTGTGCGGCCAAATTCCAGGGCAAGTCGTTAAACGATCGCCTACTACAGGGGCCTGACTGGACCACACCACTGATCGATGTTTTGTGCCGTTTCAGAGTGCGTAAAGTGGCTTTGTCTGCCGACATTAGGGAAATGTTCCATCAGGTGAAGATTCCGGTAGGAGAACGAGATGCTTTGCGTTTCCTGTGGTGGGAAGGGAGCGACCGGGACAACGCAGTGGTGAATTATAGGATGACCGCCCACCCCTTCGGAGCCATATCGTCACCATTTTGTGCAAACTACGCCCTTCGAGAATCAGCGAACAAACATGGCGATCTAGTACATCGGACGGTGGTAGAAAGCGTCAGCAGGAACTTCTACGTCGACGACTACCTTGGGTCATTCTATGATGTGGAATCAGCTCTAGAGCAGTTCAGGGGTCTGACGAGATTGCTGGAAGAGGGCGGCTTCCATCTAACCAAATGGATGTCGAACGCTTCAGAAGTGCTGAAAGTCATCCCTTATCACGAAAAGGCCGAAAGGGTAAGAGATTTGGACGGCTCTCCACTTCCTATCGAGCGCACTTTAGGGATACAATGGGACGCGGAAACGGACGATTTTGTTGTCGAACTAAACGTTCCCGAGCTGCCAATAACCCGTCGTGGCATACTATCTGCCGTCTCAAGTTTGTTCGACCCGCTCGGTTTCGTCTCACCATGACTGCTACCCGGAAAGATCTTGCTGCAGCGGCTGTGCCGTAAGAAAGTTGATTGGGACCAGTCACTGGACCGAGGGGACCGGCTGGACTGGGAAGAATTTTTGAACACCTTGAAGAAATTAGGGGACATAAGAATCCCACGATGTTTGACCCCTGGCCATACGACACGGACTGGAGAACTACATGCCTTTTCCGATGCATCCGAAGTCGGTTATGGAGCTGTGGTGTACGGACGATGGTGCGCAGGAAATGGACAATATACCACGAGGATCCTGTTCGCCAAAGCCCGCGTTGCCCCACTGAAGTCGGTCTCAATCCCACGCCTTGAACTCAGCGCAGCCGTGTTGGCAGTCAGGGTGGTGCAAGCTGTGAAGAGATGTTTCGATCTCTACATTTGGTCGGTGAGCTTCTGGACGGATTCAACGATAGTACTTTACTACATTAACAACGTACGGAGCCGGTTTAGTACTTTCGTTGCTAACCGGCTCACGATTATCCACGATGAATCAGCCACGCACCAGTGGAGTCATGTCAGGTCTAGCGATAATCCGGCCGACCTGTGCTCCCGAGGTGCGAACAACTTCAGGCAACTGGACACGTGGACGAGAGGGCCAAACTTCCTGCAATTGCCCAAACAGGACTGGCCCGTGTTCGAATTAAAACCCCCTACGGAATTGGAACTGGAGATCAAAGGCGTAGTGATAGCAACCAACGTCGTCGAAGCGTCATCCATTCTATCGCGACTGGTCAGGTTTTCTTCCTGGATGAAGACGCTTCGTTCGCTAGTTTGGTTAACCAGGTTCAAGAGAAATTTACTAGTCATGAAAGGGCTACGGCCCTCAGGTCGGATACGGGTCGGCCCGATAGGTCCCGATGAGCTACAAGCGGCAGAGTACGATATTTTCAGAATGATACAACACGAGGCTTTCGCCCGAGAACTCAAGAGGGCGGAAGACGTGGGGCCAACCAATGAAGACATGCCATCTCCAAGAGGCGAGCTGAAGCGTTTAAACCCCAAAATCATCAACGGACTGCTGCGGGTGGACGGTAGGCTGACCAACGCCCACCTGAACTTCGACACAAAGTATCCTATACTGCTGCCTGCGAGACAACCTGTAGTAGAGCTAATGATTCAACACGTCCACGCCATGGAGGGACATGCCAGGGAAAGTCACGTGACGAGCGTCATCCGAAAGCGTCTTTAGTTGTTGAGAGGACGAGAGACTGTAAAACGCGTAATCCGACGGTGTGTGCAATGCAGGAGACGCAATGCCACAGCAGGCAAACAACTCATGGTCCCACTACCAGAATGCAGGGTGACTAAGGGCTGGTGGCCGTTCAGTGACACCGGGTTGAACTATTTCAGGCCCTTGTGGATCAAGTGCGGGAAAAGATTAGAAAAGCGATACGGATGTATCATGACGTGCAAGAAATCACGTGCGGTACACCTAGAAGTCGCACATTCGATGACGACCGATTCGTTTCTACGGGCCTTGCAAAGATTTATCAACCGAAGAGGCGTACCGGCCGATATATACTCAGATAATGGATCGAACTTTGTGGGCGCTCACCGAGAGTTGCAGCGTTGGCACAAGAACATAAACAGGGACGAACTGCAGAATCGAACCGTGGCCCACGGCATACGATGGCATTTCAACCCCCCACAGGCCAGTCACCGAGGCGGCATATGGGAACGCATGATCCGGTCCGCCAGACGGATATTGCTGTCAATCATGGAGCAGCAGCCGCCCGACGACGAGACGCTGAACACCGTCATGACTGAGGTGGAGCGAATCCTGAACAACCGCCCCCTGGTTCCAGTATTGAACGGCGACCCCACCCACCTGGCGCTCACCCCAAACGACTTATTGACGCTTAGGTCGAACGAGGGTTTCCAAGGGCCGGTAAACCTTCGTGGGAGCTACCTCCACGGGTGGAAGCAAGCGAACTATCTGGCCAAGGTCTTCTGGAGGCGATGGCTACGGGAGTACCTACCGGCTTTGCAGACTCCACAGAAGTGGTTGGCCAAAACAAGACCATTCAAAGTTGGGGACGTGGTTATGATCGCCGACGAACGCGCACATTTCAGCGCTTGGTCTTTAGGAGTAGTTACGGAAACCATCAAAAGCACTGACGGAGTGATAAGAACGGTGAAGGTGAAGACAGCTAACGGAGTGCTCATTCGTGACATACGCAGTATTAACCTACTCGAGAGCGAAAACGGAGGAGCTGATAACCCTGAGGCCTAGTAAACCTTTTCACACCAGTAATCGAGGTGGATAAAGAAACACCATATATACCACACAATCTCCGTCAGACACGTTAAGGTGCTCGCGGTCCTTTCGTTGACATTACAGAAGGTTCTTTCCGATATGTGGTGATGAGTGCGATTCCATTATACATCCCGATACATACACGCATGCACGACGCACTCTACCTCCCGTAAACCCATCATACATGTGACAGTGTTCTTTGTTTGCCTTTTGTTGACGCTACCGAATGCCCCTTGCATATGTGGAAGTAGCGGAGCTCAGGTCACACACACATGCTACATTTACTCGTCTTCTTGCCACGCGGTCTTTTGTTGACATTGCAGAAAGTCCTCCTTTGATGTGTAGTCATACCTGTGATTTCATTGTAACCCCGGCACACACACACGCACACACACACACTCAAGCACGTACTTCCAGGACCGGACGGCCCTTTACGAGGACAACGTCTATGTGACCATTCACGCCCGCCATCGGTTATTTGGTCTTGTGGAAGATGTAGACTAGCCTCACGTGTATGTATCCAATGGATTAGGTGCGACCAGTAGTAGAACGATGACGACGAGCATTAGACGAGCGCACTGACAGCAGGGCCTAGGCAGGTGGGAAGAATCAGTACCTTTATACCGAACCTTTGACTCTGCTAAGGATCAAGGAGGATTTTGGTGGGCGGTGAAACAGCCGGTCGTGGAAAATCCCCCTTTTTCCCTCGCGATTCAGTGTTTTTCCCAACATCACTCATTTCCATACACTATTGACTTGTCTTTACGAACTGGTTGTTTTTCTGGACCAATTGTTGTTTGTTCGCGCCCAGAGCGCTACTTTGGCACATCCTTGTTCAGGACCTGCGTGACGCACGTGCTGTCTGCTCACACGCTGCTATTCGGTTTCTCGTTGTTGAGTCCTTGTGATCGTATTATTGAGGTTTGTCTATTGTTTATGTCATTGTTTATTATAATAATCTAGTATCGTAGAATTATCACGGATAATCGCCTTCTGATTTCGGGATCCGTTGCGAATTTGGCTACGCATTGCTCAAACGTTCGTAACACCTGGGCTTCTTCCAAAGTTGCTACATTCTCATACCTTTGTGAGATTGCACGCAGGCGTAGAATCGCTTTGGGTTTGTGCGGACCGAAGCAGCTAACCGACGCTCGAAGGCATGTTTCTCTACTCTTTGGATTTCTTGAGCTCTGTTCCTAACCGTGTTATAGCTATTCCATGTCCCCTCACTTTTGTACAGCTTGTACGCCGCCCATCGTTGCCTACGAATATTTATAGCCTGGCGGACTTTTGACTTCCACCATGGGGTAGATTCCTGCTGCCAGCCACCCTCATGGGTGCAAACTCCTCTGTATGTCCCAGTAGCCCCATCTTGATGGCCTCCCAACCTTCCTCTACGGAGGCGTTTGTGTGTCTTGGTGTCCACTGAACTTCCTCCGCCGCCCTCTTTATTTCACCTTTATTGATTCTCCCATAGCGCCGAGGTAACACGATTTCCTCCGGCTCCTTGCTTAGTCTTATTGTGACACTTAGGACCACATGATCACTTTTTCCGAGTGGCTCTTCCCACTTAATTTCCTTAACGTCCTGATGGTGCCGCGTTATGATTAAATCAAGGAGAGACGGGTGCTGCACTATGCTATCCTAGTCTTCGACTCCCCCTTTTTCCCGGGAGACTGCAGGTGTTTGTGTACCACATTGACGGTTCCTTGGTCCCCGCTGCTGACTTTGTTGGTAATTTTACGGCTAGGGTATCCTCGGGCGCAATCTCCGAGGTGATGTCCCGTTTTTTGCCTCTATAGGTGTCTGCTGTGCTGCATCTTGAATATTAAGTGGCGCTCGGAGTTTCGTGGCTTTTTCTTTCCCACCCGTCGGCCCGGTGCCGGGCTCAACGTGCACAGTGGACGATTCTCCCCTTTGAGTCGCCATGCCGATGGCCCGGGATGGTCTTGCGACCACCTCGGCACAGCTGGTCTCTCCGGCCTTTCCAGCGGGAGACTCCAACTTCGCTATTTGCACCAGAGAGGAATTTTTTTGGGCTTCTCCTTCAGAATCGTGCTGGCTGGCTGCTCTTTCTCAATACCAACCGGGTTGAATGCCCTGTGAGTCCCCTCCTCTTTGGACTTTTGAACTATCTGAACTTTGGCTTTTTTGTCTACCTGCATCTGAAGCCATCATCGGGACTTGAATTGCTCCTCGGGCTTTGGGTGTTGACCTCCCATATCCATTTTCGCTGTATGGAAAGTCGGCCGCTTCAGATCAGGAGTGTCAGTTCTCAGCGAGACTATGGTATTACCCGGTTTGACAAACGCTG
The DNA here is from genome assembly GCA_948099385.1 of Fasciola hepatica. NCBI lineage: Eukaryota > Metazoa > Platyhelminthes > Trematoda > Plagiorchiida > Fasciolidae > Fasciola > Fasciola hepatica. The sequence goes on along the minus strand of CANUEZ040000060.1, from coordinate 968,465 downwards.
GGCCCTCAGGTGTAACCCTAACTATTCCCTGCGTGATGCCCTCAACGGTTCCCGCCCTGGGCAGCAGCATATCTCTCCAGTAGACACCGTGGAACACAACTACCAAGGGTCGTGGCGGTGCTGTTTGTGTGCCACGCCATAGTCTTTTTCGATGGCACTTGGCTATTGTTGTCGTAGGAGGTAGGCCAGCCATCCCAAGAACCTCGGTCACATGCCGGCGGTTTTCGTCCTTCCTGATTCTACCTTCTTTTACGATGTTCTCCTCAAGGTTATGAAGTAGCTGTCTTCTATTTCTGCCTGCCATGGCCTCCGAGTCCCGCTTCATGCGCTGCACTTTGGCACCTAGGCGTTTACCTGCTCCTTGAGGGATTCTACTTCCGTCAGGAGGCTTTTTTCCATATTGGCGAAACCCGCTGCCTCCTTGCTTTCTTTGCCTTTTGGCTTGGGTTGTCCTTTTTAGTTTAGATTTGGCACACAGTTTTCTCTTTCCGCTAAGCTATGGATCGAATTTACTCCCTCTTGTCTTGGTTCCAGCCTAGTGTTCCTGTCCCCTTTTCCTAATTCACCTCGCAAAGCAGTTAAAAGGGTGTTTTTCAACTGGAGGAAACCAATTGCCTTTACAGAAAGCAGACAAACAAGGCACAGCCCTGTGACATCGAACAGCACACAACCGGCTTAGAGCAAAGTGCTGACCGGTTACGTTCGTCTCATGTCATTTTTGGTCATGAATTTACTCACTCAAACTCCGACGTCTCCATGTTGCTACAGGCACACTCCCTCAGCCTTCACGGTCGAGTTCGTCTAGAAAGTCAACGGGAAAAGACCATGGAGTGCCAACGGTATGCATTCTCACCTGGCCTGAGTACAGAGACAACGCGCTGGCTTATGCCGGGAAAGTGTGTCGGATGCAGCTCTAGTGGTTGCCGCGTGCACAAAGCGTACAGTCAAACAAAAGATAGATAGGGCGTGATTGGCTGATCACTATACTGGTCTCGAACACTTCCGTCATTAGCTAACTGAACGAAACTGAACTGAACTGATCTGACCTAACCAGACACAAAGCCCGTTGTTTACGACATACTGCGACATACTGCGAATCGCAGGTGTTCCGTACCCTCCTACTCTAAGAAGGGTGCACAGAGTGGGGACATGGAAGTCACCACTGGGGAACAAAGGCGAACTTCGTGCGAGACCAATACTGGTGGAGTTCGCTGATGAGGCTACCCGGGATAGACTGCTGGCGAGGGCAGCGGTGGTAGCTCAGATTACAAAGGGCAGATACCAGATAGTGCCGGACGAACATAGGGTAAGGCCTGGTGGTCTAGCCCCAAGAGGTATCCTTGCTCGACCAGCCAGGGCGCTGGTGAGAAACCCAAAAGTTCAGCGGAATGCCGTACTCGGCTCTCAGGCCCCGACCCCGGCAATAGTAAAGAAGCCACGTGCGGGGTCGCTAATAGTTGTAATCGAAGATGCGCTGGAAGACGAAAATTGGCAGTGCTGCCCGAAGATAGATGACAGCCTGATCCCTGCCAGGCTGGATGTTGTGGCCACTCCTATAGAGATGGATTGGGAGTCGTCAGAAATTCTGGACCATCAGCCGGCTTCATGCACCCCAGTGGGGACATCGGAAGCAAAAAACGTGCCATCATCTCAGGCGTTGCGCCTGAGAAACAGTCAGGAATGAATGAAAATAGACACCTAGGCGACGGAGCAAACGCGGTGGTGTTATATACTAACGCGTGTAGTATTAGAAACAAATGGGCGGAACTTGCCAAAACCGCTGACGAACAGAAAGCATCAATAGTTGCCGTCACGGAAACGTGGCTTTCTGAAGAAGACCATGTGCCAGGCCTAATAAGTAACAGTTTTGCAGCCTACAGGCAGGATCGGGAACAAGATTGCCTTGGTGGTGGAGTAGCCATCCTCGTTAGGTCAGGTGCAAACCACCTTGAGTCCCAGACCAAGATGTGCACTCGCAATATCCAGCTATGCGCCGTTACGATCATCCTTCCAGGCAGAAGGGTTAACGTCGTCTGTGTCTACAGGGCACCAAGCACAAACCACGAAGAGGACGTTTGCTTGCTGCGGACTTTGACTGAACTAGTTAAGGACGCACAAAAGACCCTCATAGTGGGTGACTTCAATCTTCCGCACATCGACTGGGTGGCTGAGGTCTGCGTGCCGGGATCGGAGGAGCAAAGCTACTTAGAATGGCTGCATGACAATGCGTTGCATCAGCATATTAGGGAGAATACCAGATATAGGACTGGATGCGTTCCATCCCTGCTGGATCTAGCTATAACGAACTTCCCCAACGATGTGGCTGGACTGCATTATTATGCACCGCTGGGAAAGAGTGACCACGTGTGTGTCAAAATAGTTCTATGCATGCGGCAACCGAAGGTACCCTCAAGGCTGATTAGGAATTTCGGTAGTATGGACATAGATAGGCTTCGTAATAGGGCGATGGGTTTGACCTGGGACGCACCAGAGGAGGCTACTGTGGAGGAGCGCTGGCAGGCCATAAAAGGATCCCTGACTGCCCTACAGGAAGAGTTCGCACCCCTAAAACGAAGGAGTGGGGAGGGCAAGCCCATGTGGTGGAAGGCTGCAATAGCCAAGGCCATCAGACGTAGAAACCGCTATTGGAACCAGTACAAAGCTTCCGGCAGCCAGCTAGCCTGGAATCGCTATACGAAGCTGAGAAACGAGACTGTAAGCCTTTTGAGAACTTCTAAACGGGAATTTGAGCTGAAATTGGCCCAGTCTGTAAGACAACAGCCGAAGAAGTTCTACAGCTATGTACAATCTAAAGGCTCAACAAGAAATGCCGTAGGTCCGCTATCCACTAGAGAATATGGTATTGTCACTGACGACCAGGGCAAAGCAGACGCCCTGGGGGAATACTTTGGTAGTGTACATAGGATAGATAGTGGGGTACTAGTAGATCTGGCGCTGATACATCCTCCTCAGTTAAACGAGCTAGATCTTTCAGAGGAATGCGTGCGTAAGTACCTACAGGAGTTAAACAGCCACAAGTCAGCGGGCCCAGATGGCATTCATCCAGCTATCATCAAGCCGTTGGCGGATATCATAGCTCCATCGGTATGCAGATTGTATAGATCCACGTTGGACCAGGGAAAGCTGCCTCAGGACTGGAAAGTCGCGGCAGTCGTGGCAATACATAAGAGTGGGCCTAAGTCGGATGTGCAGAACTACAGGCCGGTAAGCCTAACTAGCATTCTCTGTAAAGTTCTCGAGAAGATCATCCGTGCCCATATCTGCCAGCACTTACTGCAGCACTCCATGCTAAGCCCGGCGCAGCATGGATTCCTGAAAAATAGATCTTGCCTGACCAATCTCCTGTGCTTCTTAGATGAAGTAACTCGACGACTGGACGAAGGTAAGCATGTTGAGGTATGTTACCTCGACTTTAGCAAGGCGTTCGACTCCGTTAATCATCGTCTTTTGCTATGCAAGATGGAGACTTTCGGGATAGGTGGGCCAGTATATAGGTGGCTGGAGGACTTCCTCTCCCACAGGACGCTTTATGTCAAAGTGGGGGACAGGTGCTCCAGTTTGGTGAACGTCACCAGTGGTGTACCTCAGGGATCCGTCCTAGGCCCGGTCCTATTCTTGTTATTTATTAATGACCTAACATCCACTCTTCAATCGCCCAGCTTTATTTTTGCGGATGATGTGAAGATTGTTGGATCTAAGGGTAGGGCGGACTTGGGCAGGGAAATAGGCACCGTCCTAAACTGGGCATACAAATGGGACTTACCTCTAAACGCTCAAAAAAGCCATTTGTTGTCAAGGGCAACAGAGAGCCTAACTGTCGCTCATGATCAAGGGCTGTTCACCGTAGAGGCAGCCAGTAGGGTTAAAGACCTGGGGATCATCATGAAAAGTGACTTCAAATGGTCGGAGCAGTGCAACGCGGCTGCGCATAAGGCTCGTGGGGAGCTCTTTAGACTGCGATCGGCTTTGTCTTGCCGGAAGCCGGAGGTATTCGTACCTATTTACATGGCTATAGTACGACCTCACTTAGAAGGCAGTGTGCAGGCTTGGTCACCCTTCTACAAAAAGGATGCCGCCTGCCTAGAGAAAGTCCAACGTCTCGCCACGCGGATGGTTGAAGGGCAAAGGGGTAAGACTTACGAGCAGAGACTCTGTGACCTGAATCTCTTCTCGTTGGAAAGGAGGAGAAGTCGAGGAGATCTCATAGAAACGTTCAAGGTAATGAAGGGCTTTTCTGGCCTCAGACCAGATAGTCTATTCCAATTGGCCGTAGACTCCAGAACAAGGGGACACGAAAAGAAGTTGATAAAAGCCAGATCTAGGTTGATGGCAAGGTCGCACTTCTTCAGCAACAGGGTTGTGAACAGTTGGAACGGTCTGCCTGGTGAAATGGTAGATCTGCAGACAGTCCAATCCTTCAAATGTGCCCTTGATCGCAAGTGGTACGAGATCTTTCCTTGTAGTGAGCCTTAAGAATATCAACTAGATGGATGACGGGAAGCACTGTGGTCCTTCTGAAGTATGTTTTAGCAGACTTTTTCCCTCATTGCATACTGTCTCAGTGAACGCTCACGATGCATAATGTCTCTCGCAGTTGATGTGCGATGAGGTTTTCCGTTTCCCTCTCATTTTTAGCGGGCATTCGACGAAATACACTCGGCAGTGGTGGGTGCATAACTGGTGTGCATACCATCGAAGGAATTCTGGACGCTCGATTGGCCGTGGCCATTACCTGTCCTGTGCAGACTGAACTGAACTGAACTGAACTACCCAATGACCTTCACGATATATGCCGAACTCAGCCCACCCGCCGCAGGAGGCCTCTAGCAAAACCTATAATATCAGTGTCGTAGGCCCTCCTAAAGCTGGAAAGTCATGTCTGTGCAACAGATTTGCCTTGCCACACCCCGATTATTATCGAAAGGATCACCTATCTGTTTTGAGTGCGGCTGATTTCGTTGGTGAAATCGTTAATCTCGACCATTGGCTCTACTGGGGATGTGTATCGCGTCAAGTGGATGACTATACGGTCAATTTTCGAATCATTGAACAGACAGAGTTCATCGATGACTCCACCTTTCAACCATTTGTCTCACAAAAACAAGGAATAGAGCCAGGCTGTAAAGAGGACTACGTTCAGCGAAGCACCACCATACATCTGTCATCTGAACACAAACTTCGATACATCTGCAAGGACCAACTGGGACAGGAAAACACCTACGAAAGAGAATATTTCCCCTCCGGTGACATCGAGGTCAATGGATTCGTATTAGTGTGTGATGTCAGTCGTCAGCTACTCGGAAGTCATCCTCGTGCCGATCGTAACTCTGTTCCGCAACAGACAATCATTCAAGAGATTTTGACACTGCTGTTGAAACTTAAGAAGCCAGTAGTGCTTGCTGTTTCGAAGTTCGATACCTATAGATCCCAGGCTGTAGAGGAACTATCTTCGCTTTTACAAAAGTCCAGTGATTTCAAGAGGATCCCCCTAATTGAAACTTCTGCGCATGAAAATATCAATGTAGAGAACACATTCCTTTCTCTCGTTAAGCTGATGGATAAACCAAGAGCCCCGAAAATAAGATGCCTGCGATATGTTGACGCTGTCCAAGAACGTAAAGCGGAGCTCTCGAATGCACTTACTTCATTCTGCAAAGTCATGTGTCAAGCACCTTGCGAATTCCTCAATGGTTGGGATGCGTTTATGGCTAGGTATAGCCAGCAAGCTGATGTAGTGACGTACCTCCGTTTAGTTGGTACTTCAGAGGCCTGTTCTAAGTTTGAGGACTATGTCAAGCATCGGCGTCACGTAACAAAGCAGCATAATTTGGACCAGATAGCTGGACTTCTGAGCCATTTTGTACCAAACTTGGATATCGTTCGAAACAAGTGAGTTGCAGTAATCAAATGTAACATCTGTTACTGTTTTTGTTTTACATCCTTGGCACATCATAATTGTCCCATTCGTGAACCACATACCTTGTATTCTCAGGAAGATGCGGAGGTAAATACCCAGGAGGTAATGTTCATTTTACTGGTGAAAAAGTGATCAGTTGTGTTCAGTTATCTATGCTTTAAGCACTAAGCCCTCGTGGTTATCCAGCGATAATGTAAAAATTACAGTAATTCCGACGAAGTTTTGATCAGTTACCGATCTGTTATGCTGCGCAATGTTCGTGTGAAACGTTGTCATTATTTACTTTATTATTATTATTATTGAGATGCAGGTTGTCAACACCAATCAACAATTGCCTCAGAGTCAGTAAAATGGAATTTTGGAGGCCCAGTGATGCGCCTCTTTTGTCCAGTAATGGAAGTCAGGCTCGTTACCACATCTGACTTATTAGAACCTTATATGGTTCTCCACTCTGGTTCTCATGGTCTGGTTGCCGGTTATCCCTAATAGTGCAGCGGGCCTGTAAGGTTGATTAGACCTTATATCGCGGTTTTCTTAGTAAACGCGTGCTTCGGTCCTTTGTACTGCGTGGACCACCTGCACGTTACTCTAATGTGCGGCACTGCACGAATATGTTGACCAGAACAGTATTCTCCACGACCCGTGAGAATGTGAAGGCGATTGGGAGAGATAGTGGTTAGCGTGTATTTGTGAGCGTGCGTGAGAGCGTGCGCAAGAGCAACGGTCAAATGGCAACCGAGCTTGGCAGTCAGCGTTCAGTTAAACAATAAACGTGGTATAAGTATGGACGAAGATGGCCACCGCTACAGGCCTTTCTGGTTATTAAGTGTACCCCCTCCGTTACATCCATGCGCAAGGGTGTAATAAAGCTGAATTGGAAAATACAATGGTGCCAACCACAAAAAAGGTAGATATACGTTGTGAAATCTATACGACATCCTCCCTGGTTGACACGTTAAAGTTTTTGAAACATTTGTCTATGGTGGAATTACAGCTATTCATTAAGCCGTTTGTTTAGGCTCCCAGATTCCGTACACAGTATGGACTACTGTCACTAACAGTTATGGAGTTATTCAGCATAAGGGTGATAGTCGATCGAAACCATCTTTGTGTCTTCACCCTCTAGTACCAGTGGGTGACCTGTATGTAGTGTGTTCTGGATGATTGTTATGTGGGCGTGTAGTTCGAGTGTTGGTACATAAATGTTGCCCCGGGAGCGAGAAAATCACAAACGTTCTCTTCTTTTTCGTCGTGTAGTTTCGCGAAAGTAATACTAATTAGAACTGACAAAATACAGTTCGTCCGTCAAGGATTCATACTTCAAAGATCGATTCTGACGTCTGAGCATCACAGAACCTAAAGTTAACAGTCAACTTGACACAGAATAATCACCAGTTGAGTGTCGAGCAAAGCGGAATAAACGTTCCGGTTTTGGTGTTCATGTTTCCACAGAGTGATGAACAAATGTAGTGAGGCGGATCCACGATAGTTTCCCACTGTGAAGTTGGGAGATCTCTTGTTCTAGGGGGATAAGAAGATGGTTTTCCATAAAGTACTATTCAAATGTTTCAATCCTGTCTCCTAAATTGGGACCGTTTAGATAACTTGAAGGAGAACCCCAGACCAAAATGCGTATAAACGGGCAGACCGCATACTGCCAATGAGCGACACAGATGAAGGACGACATCTTTAGGCATGAAAATTCCGAGGGCAACCTGGGGTATTTATCGTTAACGGTTAGTAGGTAATAATTACGGTTCGATGAAGGCAGTGACACTTAAAAATCAGTACTGAGTCTTTCGAAGGGTTGACTGACTTCAGTCAGATAACACTTGGGTGGTTTGTGAAAACGTGGTTTCATTTCATGTTTTGACCTCTGCCGAATAAAGCAAGTTTTTGGTACGCACAAATTAGATCATACGAGTTATTCCGAGATGGCATAATTATTTGTGGAGAGTTTACACTGTCGTCCCGTCGAAGGTTGGTGCACACGGGCGACGAGAAAAAGCATGTCACCTAATTCTCCTTGTCAGCCCTGAAGATAGCGATGTATAATAGGAAGACAACTAAAGCCACCACCTCTGTATCTTACTATTGTTTTGAATCCTACTATTCTGTTTTCTATCATACACGATAGCGACGGATAGCTTATACGATCGTGCAAACCCCTCTCGAAAATGGATTGGTTGTTTTCGCTAGGAACTAATATGCCTGAGAAAGACTACTAGTCAATCGTTCGGACCCAGCCAAGCTATTTCTGCTGTCTGTTTCGACGATCAGTGAAATGTTCACACACTATTGCAGTTTTCAGTGCTTCTTTTAGATTCCCGAATGATTCTATTACATGTGGTGGTAGAGGGAAGATTTAATAGCGGACGAGTGGGCCGATTTTGCCTGTTAAGGGTGGTATCTACTGGGAGTAATAAGCATACGTACCGACCACTCGTCGTAGTGACTTCACGTCTTCTGGGGTGGGTGGTAGCCTCATTCGTTCAGGATCCGGTTTGTTATGTGTTTGTTATGTGATAACCGAGGAGTCGAATCTTCGTGGCAGCCTCGATTGACTTCGCATCATTTGGTGTTACGCCGTACCTGGTAACATTCTTCAGGAAGCATTCAAGGTCCCAACCGTGGTCAGCCTTGGTCAAACCACGCAGTTACATTGTAGTGGGAGGCAGTAGTGCCCTTCAAATTCTCTGTTTTTAAGATGTTTGATAGTGTGCTGAGAACCACGCCATTGTGACCCCCAAAACGCACATTAAAGAACTGGAAAAATAATTGTCTGCTGTTTCCAAAGTCGTGTAAGGTTTTTCATACTCGATTACTAGAATCTATTGATACGCTCTTTAGGTTCAAAGTGCTTTGAACGGCGTTACAGGCGATTTATTGGAACAAGTTCCGAAGAGCTGGTGTCAATCGGTGATCGTACTGATTTATAACGAGAGCGACAAGCCCTCCGGTGAAAACCACGGGAGTAAGTCTGGTTCGCATTGCGTTCAAACTGCTTGCTGGTATGGTTCTCCACCGCTTATCAAACACTTGCGAACAATGCTCGCGCTGAAAGCGTTAACGTGAGCTTTTCTTCAATTCAAGAAGTTAGTTAGTCTGCTTCATGATCACGCAAACGTTTGAAATGTCGTCCACCATGGGTGAGCGTAGAATACGCTACATTTTTTCTCGCAATCCAGGTCATTGTATCCTTGCTTTGACGCTAAGCGCTTCGGTTATCAAATACCAGTCGTCCCCAGCTTCATACACCTTCAAGACACGTCTCTTGGTATCAGGTGTATGGAACACGTGTCTCGCTCTCAAACTGACTTTCGGTAATGAACTGGTGATTGCACAAGCGACTAGGTTCTATACAGAATGCAACAAAGTCACGGGCATAGATTGACTGAGTTTTGTTACGCTACAGAGGGGGGGGGGAGAGATAGAGAAAGACAACACGGTCTGGTCATGCAGCTCATCGTCCCTTACACAACGAACGGTAGCTGTCGTAGTATTTCAACACATGGTCAACCAACACCGTCATTGTGTTGACCGTGTGAATCTGTCCCCAGTCTATTGTCCTTCAATCATGCGGTCGACTCACTGGTCATGTTTTACCTCAGAGAAGTGAATTATCAATCAAATAGATCATGGGTCGTGCTTTCCGTACGCGTTCCATTCATTGTGGTATTCGTAACAAACAGTGGTCACACCTTCCCTCCCCGTAGGCTCTCATGGATTGTTGCATTTATCAACGAAAATTCGGCTTACCGGTGGTGGAGGTTATTATAGCGATATGCGTCTCATGGGACAGGGGCTTCGTGGGCAACTGGCCAGTGACCTCCGGCAGACCAGCCACTTGTTTACTTTTGGAGAGTGATGCTTCACCTGAAGTTACGCAGGAATCGTTTGAAGTTACTGATGATTTACTCAAAGTTAAAATGGTATAAATACGCGCAGAACAGTTCCTCCGAATCTCATATAAGATGTTGCCTAACTAATTCGGACTCTGAGAAATGACCGTACATAGTGATGGGTTGCGAAGTGTATTGAGATGAAAAGGTCTACGGTTATCGGCAAAAGCCACAACCTTTCCCGTCTGATTAGAACTATGAAAACTTGGTATTTGCGAAGTAATCAGAGAGTTGGACGACTCACTTATTCAAGCCCAGAGGCGTTGGGCAGAGTATTTCGAGGGATAATTTAACTGGCCTCCGTCTGCAACATTCATCACATATAGCACTGTGAATAGGGTTCTGGATATAAGTAACAATCCTCCGTCAGAACCGGACGTTCTCCATGACAAAAACTATGTTAAGTGATATAAAGCTGCTACATTGAAGATGATAGCTCATCATTGGCACTTGAGTTAACAAAACTCTTCGGTTTGATGTAGGTGAAGGAACTAGTTCCCAGGGATTATTGTGAATCAACGGTTCTTCCGGTTTTCCAGAAAGGTGGCAGGTCTTCCTGTGAAGAATTAGTTTGGTTAACATCGTATCTGCGTTGCTCGCTGGCATTGTTTCTATCGCTCATCAAACGCTCGCGAACAATGCGAGAGAATCTGTTATGACCCACGTGTTCTTTTCTACGGTTTGAGTGGGAACCCGAGCACACGATCTCAGCTTGCGACTCCAATCGCTCCAACCCGCCATGGAAAACCAGAAGATAACAACTCAGCTCTTCAAAAATGAACGTCTGTTCCACAGAAACTACTATGTGGTATTTAAAGCGAAAGTCGAACATTCCCGAACTCGAGCTTTCAGTAAGGTTTAAGCCTTTTTAGGCCGGTTTGGTTGATCCGTTGACCCGATTTGCGTCGGACTGTAGATGACTACTCGATCAGCAAAAGGGGTTCCATCTTGAGTGATCCGATAAATTGTTGGTTATTGATTATTCACTCCGACCTGACACGCTCGAGCTGGAATAATGGCTTGCTTTAAAAGGTTTTTTGTTTTTAACTTCCTAACACCTCCCCTTTTTGGTTGTTAATAGTAGCTCTGACGACTAGGATCCAGTTGTAGTCGTTCGGTGGGTTTCTTTGGTCGATCAGAGCAACGACGCAGTAGTAGTCCTTTCTCCAGCTCTTTGGTCCGTAATGTCGGTGTTGGCAGTTTGAATGTGTCCAAGAGAATTTCTAGTGGAACTGCTTGTTTTTGTGGCCGGTTTGTGATTCTACTGTATCACCTGCACAGCTGGTTTTCATGGCGAATCCATGTTCCATCATCTGTCTCCACTTCGTAAAGTTTGGCGTTCCTCTGATTAATAAACAGCTTGGGTTCACTGCGGATTCCTCGCCCTGTAGTCCTTTGCATGGACTGAAGCGCCGACATTAAAGCCATTTTTTCGTTCTGTCTCTTGCTTTTTGTTTGATGGGAATATGGCGTTGTGAATAGTCTTCAATTTTCGGCCTATTAGTATTTCAGCCGGGGATACACCTCTTGAAGTGTTGGCGTTTGGTATTGTCCGATACAGAAATAAAATTATTGAATAACTTCTCCCATGGTCCCCTCACCTTTTGACTTGAATAGTTCCCGTTTTAAAGTATCCACAAAGCGTTCTGCCTGTCCTTTAGATTGTGGATGGTACGGTGACGAAAATGCGTGTTTAATATTCAGTTTCTGGAAAAATTCTCGAAAAATTGCCGATTTGACTTGAGATCCGTTGTCGGACATTATTTGGTCGGGCAATCCATGCTGTGCAAACATTCAACCAAGGGCTGGTACCGTTCCTTGCGAAGTGGCGGGGTTGTCCGCTGCTATTTTTGGTCATTCCGAGAGGGCATTGACAACCAGGAAGTAAGATGTACTGTCAATGGGTCCAGCAAAATTGGCGTGAAGTCTTGACCAGGGTTTTTCTGAGGCTCGCCATGGAGACGGTGTTTGGCGTGGCGGCAGTTTTGTTACTTGTTGATATCGGGAGCATTAGTGAACTACATTGATGTCATCCATTCCGGGCCAGTGTATGTACCTTCTGGCTATAGCCTTCATACGGCTTCAATAGTTTTAAGTATTTGTGTTGGTTGTAGCTCAGGTTGTTGGTTGCCACGATGTTCTGGTCGCTGAGCTTGGCGTTGAGATCGCAAACGTTTCATCACCAGTCGAGGTGACATCGTCAGTGCACATGCACTGACGATGTCACCTCGACTGGTGATGAAACGTTTGCGATCTCAACGCCAAGCTCAGCGATCAGAACATCATGGCTTCATACGGCTTATTCCCAGATAACCGGTGTGAAATTGTCTAAGTAGGATACGACGTAATGAGAGTGGGACCGCTACTCTTTGGGATGACATGAGACATGCGTCAAAAACGGAGAGGGGTTCGTGACGGCGGTAGAGGTGTAGCATGTCTCCATAGTATGTTCTTCTAGGCCATGAGGTCTGAGCAAACGTGATAACTTGTTGCAGAATCGAGTTGCGTTTGGTAGCCTCGTGGACTTGCTGTAAAGTGACAGGCATAGCACGCACAGTGTCTGACAGTTCCTCGATAATGGCATCTTCAGTTGCGATGGCTGCGATAACGGCTTCGTCATCGTCCCCATGATGATTTGATATCAGGCGTGATAGGCCGTCTGCTTGACCGAAGTTTTCTGTTTTCCGGAATTGTATTTCGAAGTCATAGCCCAATGGCATCGTAGCCGAGCGTTGTAGGCGACTGGCAGTGTAAACTGGAATGCCTTTTTTGGATCCGAAAATTGATAACAACGGTCAATGGTCTGTGAGAAGCATAAAATGGCGACCATGAGTGGATTTATGGAACTTTTTGATGGTAAAAATGATGCCAAGGGCGACGAGACGCCATCACGACGAGACTGCACCTTGACGTGGTGTGATGGCTTGCGCGCCTCTATGACCCAAAGAGCTATACAGGATGGCTTCCTTAAGCCAGAGATGCAATCATACCTGACAGGTCAATGGGTAGAGGTCAGACAAAGTCCAGTCTCCTGGTCCTCCAGGTTGGGGGTTGATTTGAGCTGGCAACTCAGTCGGAAAAACCAGTGGAAGAATAATTGATCCAAGCAAATGGGCTTCCACTAAGCCATCCCGCTGCCTTGCGGATAGGTTCTTGTTATGACTAAAGGCTTTGGATGAGGACCCTAATCGTTCTCCTGCTTTGTCGCTGGACACCCTAGCAGTACCCGTCCAACATCTCCCATGAACTGCACGAATACAAAGAATTCCATACTGCATCGGTCGTCGCGCAGGCTAATCAGGACCGCGCTGCCCATTGCATCGAGCGGGGTGGGTAGTGATAAGTGTGCTACTGCTCAGAGTTCCCTCTCTGTTATTCAACCTTCGTCTTCTGTCCCTAACCATCCCTCTTTGCCCCATCTATCCACCCATAATGCTCCCACTGATAACACGGTCGATACTCGCAACGATTCACTGTCAAACAGTGTCGGGAATAATCCTCTGTCTGGTAACTCACATTTTCTCAAGCCCCGTCAGCCTCTGAATCTCGGCTCCTTCAACGTGCGTACACTCATGCAGGCCGGTCAGCAGGCGTGCCTAGCCCTCACAATGAACTCTCTGAAGATTGATGTTTGCTGCTTAAGCGAAACGCGTATCCAGGATTCGTGCAATGGGATTCAACTAACTGCTCCTGGTATCTCATCGAGGTATATTCTGCGCACCTCAGGAGACGAAGCAGCTAGAGCTGTGGGTCAACGTGGTGTAAGAATTGTCTTGACTGACAAGGCTGAGGCTGCCCTGTTAGACTGGATCCCTGTTAACAGTCGTTTATGTGCTGTGAGACTCCAAGGGTCAGTCGGCGTTCGAAAGGACAGTTGTGTTAAACGCAATTTGTTCGTGATCTCGGCGTACGCCCCAACGGACTGCAGCTCAGACTTGCAGAAAGATGAGTTCTATGATGCTCTCGCCACTCTCGTTCGCAGCAGTAAAGGTTCTGACATTGTAGTGCTAGCTGGTGACTTCAATGCACATGTTGGCAAACCTAGTGCGTCAGAAGCCTGTTTAGGTGGGCGTTGTGCTTTACCCGCTGAGCGCACAGATAACGGGGATAGGCTTCTCCAATTTTGTGCAGACAATCGATTGTTCTTGTCTAGCACAAATTTCCGACACAGCTCGCGTCGCACAGCGACATGGCGCTCTAACTCTACAGGTACTTTGAGTCAACTTGACCATATCGCCGTAAGCTACCGATGGCGCAGTTCTGTTCAGAACTGTAGATCTTACTGGTCCACGTACGTAGAGTCGGACCATGCCTTAGTTTTAATGCGATTATCTCTCCAGCTCCATGGCCATCGTCGCAAACCGCAAACCGGATTAGCCGTGCAACGTTTGTGTGATCCAGACGTTTGCACCCGGTATGAGCAGAAGTTAGCACATAAGCTAGGATCCACGGAGAACAGTAATGTAGATGAGCATTGGGCTCATATCAAACAAGCGATGCACTTTGCAGCAGGTTTCGCCTGTGGTCCTCGATCCGTTGTCCATCAGAGACACTGGATCTCGCAAGAGTCGCTGAGTATAATGGAGCAAAAGCGTCAGCTTTCGAACTGTAAGGAGATGAATAAGATGCGGAGAAAGCTGCAAAGACAAGTTACGCGAAGCCTTAAGAATGATCGCGAAAATTGGTGGGTCAAGGTAGCCGAAGAAATGGAAATAGCAGCTGCTTCAGGTAACAGTCAAAGACTGTTCAAACTTATTCGTGACACCGGTGGACGGCGAACTCAGGTCAGTGAAACGATTTGCAATAGGAATGGAGAACCCATCCATAACAAACAGCAAAGGCTTGACCGATGGGCCGAGTACTTCAAGGAACAGTTTAGCTGGCCGCACGCTAGTGTAGTTACTCCCGTGTCAACAACTGTGACTTCTTGGATGGTATCACTTGAGCCCCCATCAGAAGTAGAAGTAGAGTCATGTATTCGATTACTAAGGCGGGGGAAAGCGGCAGGTCCCGACGAACTTCCTCCAGTTCTTTTCAAACTGGGTGGTGAGGCATTGATAAAATCACTTTCCGTCTTGCTCCGTGACATTTGGAACGCGGAGCGTATTCCGTTAATATGGAGCGAGTCATTGATTGTTCCCATCTTCAAGAAGGGAATACGCAATGACTGCAGTAATCACCGTGGGATTAGCTTAATCCCGATAGTCGCCAAATTATTAGCTTCGATTTTGCTGCACCGTCTTACACCGGCTCACGAGAGGAATGTCCGCGAACAGCAGGCAGGATTCCGCCCAGGTCGAGGATGCATCGACCAGATTTTTACTCTTCACCGACTACTTGAAACGCGTCACACGCACCGCCGACCGACAATAATGATTTTCTTCGACTTGAAAGGCGCCTTCGATTCAGTTGATCGAACATCGCTTTTCAGTACTCTTCATCGAAAAGGTATGCCCCAGAAGTTCGTGAACCTAATGAGATCATTGTATTCTCATACTTCTGGCCGCATAAGGGTTTACGGTGAACTATCCGGTCAGTTCGAAAGGACCAGTGGTGTTCGACAGGGATGCCCTTTGTCTCCATTCCTTTTTAACTTCGTCATGGACGAAATAATGGAGAGTGCTTTGCAAAATCTTCAGGATGTAGGCGTCGAACTAGGAGATAGTGACAAGCTATGTGACCTAGATTACGCAGACGACGTTGTCTGCTTGTTCGAATCCACGGAACATGCTGAGCGTGCACTAGGTAGACCCCCAAGAGCTGTAGCTCCATTCGGCATGCGCTTTGCACCTTCAAAGTGCAAGGTGATGTTACAAGACTGGACGTCAACGATTCCGAGCTTGATGCTCGATGGGGAGGTGCTGGCAGTTGTCGATCACTTCACCTACCTCGGTAGCTGCGTGACGACGGATGGGAGCACAGTAGTAGAGGTGAGCACGCAGATATCCAAAGCTCGAGCGGCGTACGCTGGACTGAAGCACTTGTGACGCCGATCCGATATTTCACTGAAGTTGAAAGGTCGTGTATACTGTGCCACAGTGCGTTCAATTTTGTTGTATGGTTGCGAAACTTGGAGTCTGCGTGCTGAAGATATTCGTCGTCTTGAGGTTTTCGACCATCGATGTTTACGTAGTATCGCTAGGATTGGGTGGAATAGCCGAGTAAGCAACGATGAGGTAAGAAAGCGAGTATTGGGTACTAATTCAGAGAACGTTCTGTCACAGCGTATCCAACTTAGTAGACTTCGTTGGTTGGGACACGTGTTACGTATGGCAAACACACGTCTATCGTACCGTGTCCTATTCTCCGCCCCTCCCAGGGAGTGGAAGAGACCACTTGGAGGTCAACAGATGACGTGGCAGCGAGGAATGAGAAAATGTACAGCAGACTTAGGAAAAGTAGGTGCTTCACGTCTTCGTGGTTGGGGTCCGAAAGATCCGTCTACCAGTTGGCTGGAGACACTGAAGGATATGGCTGCGAACCCCGAACAGTGGAGATCGTGTTGTCACTTTCTATCGAATCAGAATGTTTGATCGGTGTACGTTTGTACAGTTAGACTGTGTATTCCGTGTGTTGGCTACTAGGGCATTCTTTTCTTTTCCCACCCATATAGGTCCACTCCCTGTCCATCTTGTATATTCATACTTTTTAATTCAACGTGCAACATGGTGAGAAAGGCAGTGGTCAGTGGGGCTTGCCCTACTGTTTAACGCTGTACGATGATGATGATGATGATGAAGGGCTTCTTTCTCAATTTGGCGATAATTTCTTTCGGCAGAGTTCGATGCGCGGGACTCACGAGCCACGGGTTTCTACGTTCCGTCAGGAAACACATGGGAGATAACGGCACCAACACCGTAGCTGGAAGCATCAACTACCACGACGATTGATAATTTGGGGTTGTAGTGTGTCAACAAAAGGTCCGATTTCAGCATCCACCTTAGTTAATCAAATGAAGATTGACCCTGTTGTGACCAACACCACAGATGATCTTTCCGAAGGAGTTGATTAAGTGGTGCCGGCAGGCGATGTATTTCTGGCAGGAAAGCATTGTAATGACTGATGAGGCCCAGGAATGATCGGAACAAGAGAATGTCCTTTGGGACTGACATTCGTTGTATTGCTTGTTTATTTTCCGGGTCTGGATGGCGGCCGTTGGCGTCAAGAACGAACCTAAGATATTTAATCGTTCTCAAGAAAAATTGGCATTTCTCCTGACGTAATCGCAAACCGAAGTTTTGAATGCGTTGTAAAACTTGCTTCAAGCGGCTGTTTAGTTCGTTGGCGGAATGTACGGTCACAATAATGTCATCTAAATATGCAGCCGTTCCTTCTAGACCGGCTAGCAGTGTCCAATAAACGTTGGAAAATAGCTGAAGTGGTTTTAGCTCCAAATAGCAGACGCGTGGATTGATGCAGGTCACGGTGAGTGTTAATCGTTAGCAGGTGTCGACATTGGAGCGCGACTTCAATTTGAAAGTAAGCTTCGGTTAAGTCCAGCCACCGCTCAGTATTGTGAAAATGTCCCCTGGAACAGGTAGTGGATAATGGAGTCTAGAGCGGTGTTGAGTCCTGCAGAGAAATCAGCGCAAAATCTCATGGCTCCGTTTGGTTTTTTCACGACAACGATTGGGGCGGCCCATTCTGAAATCGTTACTGGCGTCAAATCCCAAGGTCCTTAAGGCGTTTAAGTTCTTGGTCGACTAATGGCTGAGTTACGTACGGGACTGGGCGTTTGGGGCGAAGCACCGGATGACTGTACTGTTTGAGCTGTAGTCTGACTTGGAAATGTGCACACAAGCCTATGCCTTCTTGGAAGCATTCGCTTCCTAAGGCGTGGAAAAGCTGCCGGTCCCGACGAACTTCCCCCAGTTCTTTTGAAACTGGGTGGAAATGCTTTGATAAAATCACTTACCGCTTTGCTCCGTGACATTTGGAACGCGGAACGTATTCCGTTAATATGGAGCGAGTCGTTGATTGTTCCTATCTTCAAGAAGGGAATACGCAATGATTGTAGTAACCATCGTGGGATTAGCTTAATTCCGATAGTCACCAAAGTATTAGCCTCGATTTTGCTGCGTCGTGTCACACCGGTTCGCGAGAGGAACGCCGGCGAACAGCAGGGTGGATTCCGCCCAGGTCGGGGATGCGTCGACCAGATTTTCACTTTTCGCCAACTACTTGAAACGCGTCACACGCATCGCCGACCGAAAATATGGTTTTCTTAGACTTGAAAGGCATTTTCGATTCAGTTGATCGAACAGCGTTTTTCAGTGGTCTTCAGCGAAAAGGTATGCCCCAGAAGTTCGTGAACCTAATGAGATAATTGTATTCTCATACTTCTGGCCGCGTAAGAGATTACGATGAACTATCCGGTCAGTTCGAAAGGACCAGTGGTGTTCGACAAGGATGTCCCATCTCTCCATTCCTGTTCAACTTCGTCATGGATGAAATAATGGAGAGCGCGTTGCAAAATCCTCAGGATGTAGGCATCGAACTAGGAGATAGTGAGGAGCTATATGACTTAGATTACGCAGACGACGTTGTCTGCTTGTTCGAATGCACGGAACATGCTGAGCGTGCACTAGGTAGACCCCCAAGAGCTGTAGCTCCATTCGGCATGCGCTTTGCACCTTCAAACTGCAAGGTGATGTTGCAAGACTAGACATCAACGATTCCGAGCTTGATACTTGACGGGGAGGTGCTGGCAATTGTGGACCACTTCACCTACCTCAGAAGCAGTGTGACGATGGATGGGAGCACAGTAGTAGAGGTGAGCACGCAGATATCCAAAGCTCGAGCGGTGTACGCTGGACTGAATCACATGTGGTGGCGACCTGATATTTCACTGAAGTTGAAAGATCGTCTATACTGTGTCGCAGTGCATTGTTTTGTTGTATGGTTGCCGAGACTTGGGATCTGCGTGCGGAAGACATTCGTTGTCTTGAGGTTTTCGATCACCAATGTTTGTGTAGTATCGCTAAGATAGGGTGAAATAGCAGAGTGAGCAATG
The DNA here is from genome assembly GCA_948099385.1 of Fasciola hepatica. Lineage (NCBI taxonomy): Eukaryota > Metazoa > Platyhelminthes > Trematoda > Plagiorchiida > Fasciolidae > Fasciola > Fasciola hepatica. The sequence goes on along the minus strand of CANUEZ040000060.1, from coordinate 949,612 downwards.
CTGATGTCAGAAAGCGAGTATTGGGTGCTAATTCGAAGAAGGTTTTGTCACAGCGTATCCAGCTTGGTAGACTTCGTTGGTTGGGGAACGTGTTACGTATGACAAACACACGTCTACCATACCGTGTCCTATTCTCCGTTCCTCCTGGGGAGTGGAAGAAGCCATGTGGATGTCAACAGATGACTTGTCAACGGGGAATGAGAAAATGTACAGCGAACTTAGGAAAAGATGGTGCCTCACGTCTTCGTGGTTGTGGTCCAAAAGATCCGTGAACCAGTTGGCTGGAGACACTGAAGGAAATGGCAGCGAACCGTGAACAGTGGTGATCGTGTTTTTACTTTCTGTCGAATCAGAATGATTGATCAATGCGTGTTTGTACAGTTAGACTGTGTATTCCGTGTGTTGGCTACTAGGGCCTTCTTTCCTTTTCCCATCTGTGTAGGTCCACTCCCTATCCATCTTGTATATTCATACTTTCTAATTCAACGTGCAACATGGTGAGAAAGGCAGTGGTCAGTGGGGCTTGTTCTACTGTTTGACGTTTTACGATGATGATGATGATGATGATGATGATGATGATGATGATGATGATGATGATGATGATGATGATGATGATGATGTGTCTTCTTGGAAAACAGGGGCAAGTTGTCAGATCATTTGGTCTATTGACGGAGCTCCATACGTTGCTTGGATTTGGCCGCAGAAGCTGTTGGCACGAAGGTCGCTCAGATCGAACTCGTCAGTCCAACTTGCTCCCAGTAGAATAATGTCGGATTTAGTGACGAAACAGGTCGCGGAAACTGTCTTGTTGCGAAAAGTCACAGTACACCGAAGTTGTCCGTTGAGTTTTAGTGAGCCACTTCAGGCACTGCTTGTAGGTAATGAAGTAGGCTGGATTTCTGTTTGGCCAATTTTCGCCCACGTGTCTAGTGATTTGACAGAAATATCAAATGCTGTGTCTAGTTGGAAGCGAACACAATGGTCATTGACGTAAATATTAACAAACTCCCGACGCTCTACAACCTACAGCCACGACGTTATGACCAACCCATAGGAGTGCACGGGCAACTGATCAGCATCGCCACGTGGTTTTGGTGGGTTTTACATTCGTCTTCCTTGGAATCCCCGATGTTGGCAAAATCATTTTTGTGTCCGAACTGACGACAGCGTTTGCATCGGTTGTTCTTGAATGGACAGAATCTATGAAAGTGCGAAGCACCACAGTGTCTGTACGGAGAGGGCGGTTTGGCTGAGGCCCAGTGGTTAGATGCAGATGGTTTCTTTGTTGGTAGATGTCGTTTGGGAACAGTAACCTTGTTGACGTCATGCATTGGTTGGTCTAGATGCGAGGTCATTGGGGCATGAAGTTTCAGGTTGATGAGTCGTTCGCCCTCAACGAGTTCTTCCAATGTGGTATTGGGCTGTTGTTCGATTTTGGTTAAACGTCGGGTTCGCAAGTCGGAGTGGTTGACGGACTGAAAGCCGAAAATAAAAACAGGGCATCGAAGTTGATCTTCTGTTAGTGATAGGAACTGAAAACGGCTACAGGCAGGATTGGCAATCTCAGCGTAGGTCACAAGATCGTCCACGTCCCGTTTAACCAGTGTGAGACAGCAGTAGCGATTATTGAATAGTGTGAATGAGACACCAAATATTCTGGTCATAGTTTGAACAGTCTGATCAGAAGTGCGGTTCCGAGGTTGATCTGGAAGGACGAAACCTGTATAGCGGGCATGTTCCGCAGGTCCCAATTTCCGTAATGGAAGTCGGATCTTAGTTTCATTGTCTTTGTTGACCAGATCTACATTGAAAGTGTTTCCACATGGTTTAAACCACGAATCGAAAGTGCTATCTGACTGTTGGCCGTGTGCAAAATTGTCCACGTTCTGAAGGAGTTTCTGGGGCCGGTTCTGTTGGTGCACGAGTCAAACTGATGTCCGTAAGTCTTGGAATCAGCATCTCCATCAGCTTTTGTTGAGACTGGCACATTTTCTTGAAGTCTGGATCCGTTACTGCCAGTTACTGAGCCATAGACCCTCACACAAATTCGCTTACATCTCTCTCTCTCTCTCTCTCTCTCAAGCTCCTTCGCCATCACAAGATTAAATGTTCATCCATCACCATAGCCGGAGCCTACCCATCTTCTCCCTACCTCTCCAGCTGTTTTATGTGTCAGACACGTCACTACGCTGCAACAAAACTGCCTCACTACTGGCGCCGGTTGTGAGCAGACTTCCGCTAGAACCGTCTCTCCTACGACTGCCACAGCAAATCACACTACCAAGCCCACCTTTCTTCAAACTTGCCTACTATTCAAATTGGCCAGCTTCAACGTATGCACACTTATGCAAATCGGAAAACAGGTGAGTCTCGCTCACACACTGGAATCACTGTCGATCGATATCTGCTGCCTCTCAGAGACAAGACTGCAATACGCCAGCTCCACGATCAGAATAGCATCCTCAGCTACTCTCAATACCAAGTTTCATCTATGCCTATCTGGAGACCCGGACGCTGCAGCAACCGGCCAGGCCAGTGTTGGAATTGCTCTAAGCCATAGAACTGAAGCGGCCATGTCAGACTGAATCTCTATCAATAGCGGACTTTGTGCAGTCCGGCTGCGAGGTTCTTGCCGAGTGACTAAACATCGAGATCGCGCACGCGACTTATTCGTCGTTTCCGCATATTCCCCGACAGACTGTAGTCCGGAGGCAAAGAAAGATGAATTCTGCCAACAGCTTCATATGCTCCTGCTAACAGCGCACCGGACAGATATCGTGATCCACACCGGAGATCTTAACGTGCGCATCGGCCGCCTGGGAGCGAGTGAACGTCACCTAAGGGGGCAGTTTGGCCTCAACTCCAGTCGTTAGGACAATGGGGACAGATTGCTGACAATATGTGCTGATCACTAGCTTTTTCTAGCAAGCACAAACTTTTGTACTTCCAACCTGGCGTCCCCCTTCCTCAACACAGGAATGGTCTCAAATCGATCACTTATCCATTAGCTACCGTTAGTGCGGCAGCGTGTTAGATTGTCGTTCTTACTGGTCAACCTGCATCGATTCTGAGCACGCATTAGTCTGCGTTACGATGTGCTTGCTACTCGGGAGCTCGAAGAATTCAAATCATGCTTAAACATCAACAGGCTAAACGACTCTCTAGTGCTAGAAGCTTTCCAGACTACGCTGGCCCAGACACTGAAGTCCACCGTCCTACCTGATTTCGATGAGCACTGGAAGCGAGTGAGGGAAGCCCTACTGAATACCGGCCTGACCAATTGTAGTACTGTCCGCCGTACCCGGAGCCGCCGACATATCTCTGCTGATGCAAGACACAATGAGGCACGTCGTGAACTCCGTTCCGTTTGAAAAACAGTTTGCGTGCTGATCGTGAGAAGTGGTGTTCAGAACGTGCCCTCGAGATGGAGGCAGATTCCGCTTCTGGCAACTCCAAGAAGCTCTTTCAGCTCATTCGAGCCACCGGACCTCGAAAAACAGGTGTTCTTGAGGCATTCCGCGAAACCGTTTGGGCACAAATCACGACGTCGTCGCGCAGACTGGACCGCTGGACAGAACACTCGCTCAAAATTCAGCTGGCCACCGGCTGCTTCTACTGCATCTAGAACCCTTACACCTTTTGTTTGGCCTATCCAAGACAGTTCCCCAAGATAATCGATAATTATGAAAGAATTACGAACCCTCAAGCTTCATAAGGCACACGGATCAGATTGCATTCCTTCTGCGCTATTCAAAGATGGCGAGATGGTTCTGGTGAGAGAATCGACAACCATATTTTCGGAGGTTTAGACGGGGGAAAATGTTCCCGCATCGTGGGGTGAATCGACGATTGTGAGCATCTTTAAAATGAGTGGCCGTACATTGTGTTCTAATCATCGGGGAATGAACCTGTCCTCTGTCGTTCCCAAACTTTTAGTGTCCATTATTCTCCGCCGACTTCCTCACTTGCACGAGCTCCGATGTCGTGAAAAACAAGCTGGGTTCTGTCTCGGCCTAGGTTGCACGGACCAAATGTCAACTTTTTGCCTTCTGCTTGAACACCGTCACGTGTATCAAAGGCCAACTATCATTATGTTTCTAGACATTATGGCAGCCTTTGACTCTGTCAATGGGATTGCCCTATGGACTTGTCTGTTGAGGAACGGCGTGTCCGAATAAAACGTTTCCATTCTGAAAGCTCTTTATCGACAGACCTCGGGCAGAGTAAGGGTCTATGGACAACTATCCAAGTCCTGTGTCGTTTCGAGTGGCGTTTGGCAAGGATGCCCTATTTCCCCGTTACTCTTCAACTTCGTTATGGATGATCTGCTCCAAAGAGCCTTTAATGGTGTTGCAAACAGTGGTGTGGAACTTCTACCGGGCGCCAGAGTTGTTGACTAAGTTTATGCTAGCATTGTCGCTAGTTGGGAGACGACCCCCAAATCGTCCAAGATGCCCTAAACCACTTGTCCGTCGAAGTCACCGAGTATGGCATGCACTTTGCTCTATCCAAATGCAAAATGTTTCTTCAAGACTGACGAGGAGATTCTCCTGCACACTCTTTTTGGGGAAACATTTGGAAACTGTCAGCAGCTTTGTGTACCTTGGCAGTTGTATTTCCACTAGTGGAGGTATCGGAGACGATATTTTGCTGCGCATCTCTAAGGCCCGTTCGGCTTTTTCCAATCTAAGTCACCTGTGATGTCGTCGCGACATCAGGCTTTCCCCAAGGGGTAGAGTCTATACGGCTGCAGTTCGCTAGATACTACTTTTTGGATGCGAAACCTGGCCAGTTCGAGAAGAAAATGCGCAGGCTGACGCTATTCGACGACTGGTGTCTACGGGCAATCACACGAGTATGGTGGCAGCATCACGTTAGTGATGACAAAGTGCGGAGGAGAGTATTCAAGGTGGACTATTCATCACTTGCGGTAGTTGGTTCTCTTCGTCAGCTACGGTGGTTTGGTCATGTATTGCGGATGCCCGCCCAGCGTTTGCCTCATCGCGCTTTATTCGCGCTCGATGGGCAGGATTGGAAACGGCGGCGTGGCGAACAACCGATGACCTTGAGAGGTTTAGAAAAGCTGACTTTCCGTTTGGCTGCAGTGGGGCCCAGTCACCTTCCAGGTTGGAGTGAAAATAACACCGAAAACCGTTGGCTAGATAGGCAGGTGAATATGGCCCGAAACCGGGGTCAGTGGCGTCAGTGCTGTATAGAATGTTGTGTTGGCTCCCCATCCTTTCCCTTCCATAAAGGAAAACCACAAACGATACGAACAAAAAAGAACAAAGTACCGTGTGTGAAAAAACTTGCAAACAAAATTTTTCCAACTTTTCTATCCTCTTCCTTTTCGTATACTGTTTTCCTTTTATATCATAGTCTCTTTGTCACATTGTCTATACCAGATCCGTGTTAAATATATATAGTATATACCGCCATTGTGGAAGGAAATACGCCGTCGCCAAAAATGTGTTATGACCCACGTGTCCTTTTCTACGGTTTGAGTGGGAACCCGAGCACACAATCTCAGCTTGCGACTCCAATCGCTCCAACCCGCCATGGAAAACCAGAAGACAACAACTCAGCTCTTCAAAGATGAACGTCTGTTCCACAGAAACTACTATGTGGCATTTAAAGCGAAAGTCGAACATTCCCGAACTCGAGCTTTCAGTAAGGTTTAAGCCTTGTTAGGCCGGTTTGGTTGATAAAAACATTTGCCGGATTGATTATTGATCCGTTGACCCGATTTGCGTCGGACTGTAGATGACTACTCGGTCAGCAAAAGGGGTTCCATCTTGAGTGATCCGATAAATTGTTGGTTATTGATTATTCACTCCGACCTGACACGCTCGAGCTGGAATAATGGCTTGCTTAAAAAGTTTTTTGTTTTGTTTTTAACTTCCTTATCGAATCAAGCTGGATTTAGACTAGGTCGAGGTTGTTTTGATCACATCTTCACTCTGCGTGTAATGATCAGCAAACATACGATTGGTAACTGAAGTCTTGAGAAATAGATTACCAGTTTCCAGATTTTAGTCAACCCGTAACAGAGCCATAGATAAAATATAAGTCGAAAAGTCACAATAGATCGAAATGTAAGAGAACAAGCAACGGGCAAGAACGCAAGAACAAAGCAGTTTCGGTCTCACCACATTCGCCCCACCAAGCGTACGTTTATATATATATATATATATATATATATATATATATATATATATATATATATATATATATATAAATGGAACCAGTGCCCTTCGCTGGTTAGGGTGTGTGTATTCCTAGGTACGATCCATGAGACCCACGCACTCAGGGGTTAGAAAAACTAGAGGATATGACTGGGCGTTGCAATCAGTGTTGCTCTTGTTTTTACAAACTTTGTTTATTTCCGTAGGTCTTAAATCAGTCTTTCTTAACGTGAATGCGGCATTCGATTTTGTAACACTGTTTCTCGTTGAAGAGTGTATCAAGGGAACTTATATCTGTTTTCCAATCATTGTATGCGAGCAGCCGAAGCAGATTTTATGCTTACAGCGATCTGTCACCCGAGTCCTCCATGAGAAATGGCGTTCATCAGGGTTGCACTTTATCGCCCTTCCTCTTCAATTTTGTGATTTGAATGGTTCTTGAGACAATCAGATCCTTGTGTAAGAATAGTGGCATCGACCTGAGCTCAAACAGTAAATTGTCTAACTTACAGTGCGCGGACGGTATCTTTGTACTTTGTTCCTACTTTTGCTTGTGCGCAGCTATCTCCTGTGGGAGGATAAGTCGGCTCCATGGATATCACGGACAGTTGCTGACCACGCGCGGTGGTCGGAGGCGAGCTAGGTACAGATCGTGATCCAGTTCTTTTTTCATCACCGGACTCCACAGACTAACCAAAGACCTAGAAGCTCTGTCTTTTCCTATGGTACTGATCCACGTTTCAAGCTGCCCACCAAGGCGACAACGCCAACCAGGGAAGGAGCAGGACAGTGTTTGTTTGATTATCTATGACTCGGGTCGCCGAAGGGTATGGCCGAACCACTGCAGTTGGAGAAGGACGGAGAGTGCATCGACGTCAGAGCATCGTCTCATTCTTCGTTGGACACCCTGCCGTGCCAGTTGGTTTTGGGGATTTGCCACATCCATCAGTGATCTAAAACCTCCAGCCTTCTGGTATCCTCAGCTCACAGTGCCCAGGTTTCGCAGCTGTGGATGAGTAGAGGCGCATGGCCGCATGGCAAACACGAAATCGGTTTTTAAGCTGATTTCACTGCGAGTCCACGGCGTTCGCCTTAGCTGGAGAAAAGCTCTTTCCTGGCGCTGTCGATCCGTAATACCACTTCATCATTTGCCTGGTCACTCGGAAGCAGAGTTGAGCCTAGGTATTTGAATGAAGGGACGTATCCAACTGGTCGGTCGTTGATGGATAGTTGTTGAGTCGTCGAGCCTAAATGGGTTGTGAAAAGCTTTGGTTTTAGTTGAATTACCTATTAGCCTGATAGACACGGCAAAAAGATTGATTCGGTCTAGGATTGGTTAGAACGTAGCGGGGATTCTCCTAGCACGGCAATATCACCTGCGAGCTCCAGGTCTGAGATGTATAGCTCCTGGCTAAGCAGAATCCCAGGGTAGTCGTATAATGCGTGACCAACTGTCCAATCAATGGCGTAGCTAAACAGCATTGATGAGAGGGCGGAGCTTTGTCTTATTCCGGCAGTGAGCGCAAGCTCACCAGATTGTTCGCCGTACATACGAATTCTAATACCACCTGTCGATTACTATCCTATCAAAAGCATTAAGAGCTTATCGAGCATCGGGCTGGATTATAGTCCAAAGAGACTCGTGGTTAACCGAATTGAAGGCGGCTCGGCTGCTGGAACTTGTAGTGTAGCTCTAGTATTCGGCGCACTGTGTAGATTTTATCCGCACAGCCTCTGCTACGGTCAAAACCCCCTTGGTTCGGGCGAGTGCGTCGATCTCCTACCTAGGAGAAATGGTTTAGTAACAGTGCACCATAAATCGTCGCGGCGACATCGATCAAGCTGATCCCTCGGTAGTTCTCACATGCCAATTCATCACCTTTCTTCGGAATGGGCAGCAGAATGGACATGCCCCGGTATAGTGGGAATGCTTCCTCTCCAAATGGAGCTAAAAACCGTACATAATGTGTCAATCAGTGACGATGAACAGACTTCATGCACTTCTAGAAGGAGGCTGTCTTCCCTGGCGGCCTTTCTATTTTTCGTTTTTAATAATTTTCAGGTCCGGGATAGTGGGCGGTTCGCAATCCCTTTCGTACTCATCACCATCATAAAGCGTTGGACACCAGGGCAAGCCCCACTGACCACTGCCTTTCTCACCATGTTGCACGTTGAATTAGAAAGTATGAATATACAAGATGGATAGGGAGTGGACCTACACAGATGGGAAAAGGAAAGAAGGCCCTAGTAGCCAACACACGGAATACACAGTCTAACTGTACAAACACGCATTGATCAATCATTCTGATTCGACAGAAAGTAAAAACACGATCACCACTGTTCACGGTTCGCTGCCATTTCCTTCAGTGTCTCCAGCCAACTGGTTCACGGATCTTTTGGACCACAACCACGAAGACGTGAGGCACCATCTTTTCCTAAGTTCGCTGTACATTTTCTCATTCCCCGTTGACAAGTCATCTGTTGACATCCACATGGCTTCTTCCACTCCCCAGGAGGAACGGAGAATAGGACACGGTATGGTAGACGTGTGTTTGTCATACGTAACACGTTCCCCAACCAACGAAGTCTACCAAGCTGGATACGCTGTGACAAAACCTTCTTCGAATTAGCACCCAATACTCGCTTTCTGACATCAGCATTGCTCACTCTGCTATTTCACCCTATCTTAGCGATACTACACAAACATTGGTGATCGAAAACCTCAAGACAACGAATGTCTTCCGCACGCAGATCCCAAGTCTCGGCAACCATACAACAAAACAATGCACTGCGACACAGTATAGACGATCTTTCAACTTCAGTGAAATATCAGGTCGCCACCACATGTGATTCAGTCCAGCGTACACCGCTCGAGCTTTGGATATCTGCGTGCTCACCTCTACTACTGTGCTCCCATCCATCGTCACACTGCTTCTGAGGTAGGTGAAGTGGTCCACAATTGCCAGCACCTCCCCGTCAAGTATCAAGCTCGGAATCGTTGATGTCTAGTCTTGCAACATCACTTTACACTTTGAAGGTGCAAAGCGCATGCCGAATGGAGCTACAGCTCTTGGGGGTCTACCTAGTGCACGCTCAGCATGTTCCGTGGATTCGAACAAGCAGACAACGTCGTCTGCGTAATCTAAGTCATATAGCTTTCTACTATTTCTCCGTTCCTCCTGGGGAGTGGAAGAAGCCATGTGGATGTCAACAGATGACTTGTCAACGGGGAATGAGAAAATGTACAGCGAACTTAGGAAAAGATGGTGCCTCACGTCTTCGTGGTTGTGGTCCAAAAGATCCGTGAACCAGTTGGCTGGAGACACTGAAGGAAATGGCAGCGAACCGTAAACAGTGGTGATCGTGTTTTTACTTTCTGTCGAATCAGAATGACTGATCGATGTTTGTTTGTACCGTGAGACTGTGTATTCCGTGTGTTGGCTACTAGGGCCTTCTTTCCTTTTCCCATCTGTGTAGGTCCACTCCCTATCCATCTTGTATATTCATACTTTCTAATTCAACGTGCAACATGGTGAGAAAGGCAGTGGTCAGTGGGGCTTGTTCTACTGTTTGACGTTTTACGATGTTGATGATGATGACGACAATATCAGAACCTTTGCTGCTGCGAACGAGGTCGGCGAGTTCATCGTAGAAGTCATCTTTCTGCGCGTCTGAGCTGCAGTTTGTTTGGGCATATGCCAAAATCACAAACGAATTGCGTTTAACACAACTGTCCTTGCGAACGCCAACTGACCCTTGGAGTCTCATCACACAGACGACTGTTAACAGGGATCTGCTCTAAGAGGGCAGCCTCAGCCTTGTCAGTCAAGACTATTCCTACACAACGTTGTCCCACAGCTGTAGTTGCTTCGTCTCCTGAGGTGCGAAGCGAATACCTTGATGAGATACTAGGAGCAGTTAGTTGAATCACACTGCTGGAATCCTGGATACGCGTTTCAGTTACGCAGCAGACATCGATCTGGCGTTGAAAATGCATGATGCATTCGTTTATAGATATATCATTCTTGCTGCTCATGTTTTTTTGTCTGTGGAAGTGATCACATCAAACTGACAAGAAATTAAATCGTTCGAAATCACCATCTAGTAAGTGGACACATCCTACAGCTTGACGGCTTTCATGGAGGTCAGCATTCACTAGGATTTTGTATTAACTGGATTCATCGGAAACGAATGGTTATAACTTTCTCGCCATTGACCCGCTTTATGTTCACGAGAATGCTACGCTCACCAACTGCGTCGTCTATTCCGCCTTAAAATAAAGTGTTAATTGCGATGACCAATGGCCGATTAGTTAACATTAGTCAATGGCAGTCGTTTGAAAGCTTTATATATCTTACTTGACCAAGACCACTAGATAAAGTTTTCAACTTTTTGCTGTGTCACTGACTGACCACCTTGAGGCATCCTCCAATTACTACCTGCCTCGAAGAACAATGTACATCGAGCGAGTCTACCTGCGGACATGCGTAACACTCTCAAAATACCGCAAAATGATTTCAGGGATTCCTCCAGAGATTTAACCCTGCTTTCCAGCATCCCACGTCCAATCGCACGACTGCCTCCTTGATGTTTGAATTTATTCGAGTCCACTGCGCTTCCACAGAAATCTTTTTTGCCCTGGTTGCGGCAGCGAGTCTAGTTGTGATTGCTGGTGCTATCACTTCTCGGTTCTCTGGATTTTCTGGGACAGCAAGGTTTCTCCGGGAGGATACGGAGACCATGACACGTGTAAATCAGTTGAATTGATAGCACGCATGTAAAGAGGCATGGTCAGTGCCGTTTACGTTGCACATATTTGCACCTCAGTACGCTGAGCAATCTCCCATAGACGAGATCCAGCGGGATCTCATCGGTATGTGACCATGTTGGTGTGTAGCGTGATCGTCGTTGAAGTACCGTGTTAGTAGGTGTTGGGTTGTTGAGAGCGAATGCTGCAGACAACCATATTGTTGACGTCGGCTAAACCGGTCAGTTGGGTACCGTTTTCGCGGCGCTGACCGAGGTCAAATTTCCTGAGAATATGGCGAATGGATTCGTCGGTCATACCTGTGCGAGCGTTCCAATCTCCTGCGACGAAAAGTACATCGTGCCTGAAAACCTGGTTGATTGCCTCCTGCAAGTTATGGTAGAATTCATCTTTGGTTTCGTCATCCGGTTTGGTTGGAGCTTAGACCACAGTCACCGTCAGATCGTGCGGAGAGCCTTTAAAGCATGCCAAAGCGAGTCTGGATGAGACTGGTCCCCAAGAAGTCATTGCGCCATTGTCTGCTTTGTTCGGTGCAAACGCAACACTATAGAGAGAGTTGTCTTTCGGGCGGACCACTGTGATAAAGCCAATAAGATCTATTCACTTCCGGGACCTTTATTTGTCGGCTACCTGAGTTGGGCAAGGGGACTTCCTAGAAACAAGCAATATCTACGTGATAGTCATGTAGAGTCCGCATTGCGATGCATTAACCACTGACGTCTAGAAACGTTCTGACATTCTAACAGGCTACGTGTGTTCTTTTGCTGCAGCGAATAATCCTAGCTTGCTATATTATCACCTAGACCGCTAGAACACGAGGCGCGTCGCTTCCCGGGAACACCGTAGCATGATGAGCGCATGATGTTCCGTAAATAACCATGGAGGGTCGCGGGAGTAGGGTTCGAAGCGGTGTCTCAACCTGGTTTAGCCCGCCTGTCAAGCGATTTGCCGGGGTGTGACCGCTGACGCATGCTTCAGCTTTGTGGAGCCACAAGTGAGAGCTGGGTAACTAATGGAGACTAAGGAGATGGAGGATGCCGCAAGGGAAAGGGCAATCAACCAAGTCAGAAGTGCTATTCCACTGAGACATTCTGTACACCCCACAACATGGTTCTGCTGAGTGGAGATCCAGATAAGTTGCAAGCTATTTTATACAGCCTAAACAATAGCGTAGCAATGTTTGGGATGCGTTTTACACCTTCAAAGTATAAAATACTACCGCAGGACTGGGTTGGTACTACACCAAACCTTGTCTTGGCAAGGTAGCTCTAACTGTAGTAGATAAGTTGTTATCAGGACAGTCACATCTCACCAGGTGGACAGATATCGGATGAAGTTCCATCGCGCATACAAAAGGCGCATTTGGCTTTGGCCAACCTCAGTCATCTGTAGCGCCGGCGTGACATCCGGCTGCCTATCAAGGGTCGAGTGCATACTGCGGCGATTAGATCTGTTTTATTTTATATGCCCCAGAAACATGGTCGTTGAGGATAGAAGACAGGTAAAGACTGTCCGTGTTTGAGCATCGATATCTTTGTAGTATTGCTACAATCCGGTGAGAACACCGTATCAGCAACGCTGAGATTAGGCACAGGCAGGTCAGTCTCACTAGAACAAGTACTGAATTTAAGCAGATTAAGATGGCTGGGACATGTGCTACGCATGCCCACCGATAGACTTCCTCGGTGTATGCTGTTCTCTGAGAAAGGTAGTGGTCGGAAGGTAGGTCGAAGTGGTCGGTCCGTGACGTGGCAAAAAGGTATGAAAACCGTGACCAATAAACTTGGCCAAGTAGGACGTGAGGCTTCCGAGTTGGGATCCGCCAGACCTGACTACCATATGGTTGGAGACATGAAATAATATGGCAGGGTGTCGCGATCGGTGGGGTATTTGCATTCGGGTACTTTATTCATTCCCATGATTTCCGCCTATTCATTTCCGGCTCTTTTTCACTTCATACTTCTATTCAGTTTGCCATTCACTGAATGGTGCTGCGACGTAACAACCAAAACCAGAGCACAGAAGTGTGAGGTTAATAGTTGATTGAACTTAACTGAACTGCAACTTTCTTTGTCGGCTTGATACTTATTTTCTTAGTTATCCCTCTACTCTTGATTCTGTTAGTTTTTCTTTCTAAATGTTTCTGACCGAGGTTCCTGCCAAGAGATAACGAAAACCGCGGTACTTATTTTTCGGTTTGTGTTTGTTTAAACTGAATTGAACTCAAGGACGGGCGTGTGACTCAACGATACGTCGTTTAGCTTTACTGATGAGAGGCCTGTTCTCTCCATGCTGACGACGGCCGGCGACTTTCCATATCCAACATTTGGAGAACCGTGTCAGTAAAGTTTGAAACGGAGGTAGAAATAACAGAAGTGAAACAACAGTCATCCAGGGATAGGACGCCAGAAAATCGCAAAAGCCATCCCGGTTAGCTGAATCGTAACGCCACAAGGTGCGTCTGAATTTGTACATAGGAGGGTGATGAAGAAAAAGATAAGACTGGCCCGATGAGCCAAATGGAGGAAGGGAGGTAGAATCAAAGAATAAGGAGAAAAAGCAAATGAGATGATCGAGGATCTGTGCACGATCGTCATACCGATCGGGAGTTCGTGTGGGGAAGTCAACGAGTTGACTTAGATTGTTGACCAAAGCGAAAGCTTCGGCTTCGCGCCCCAAAGCCGTAGTGTCAGTCGCGAATAAAGTATGGAGAGAAGAATACTGAAGAGAATGATGCACGAAATCAATACTGTGGTTCAAACCGCGAATGCTGGTGAGAAATAGAGTTTTTTCTTGTTGTGAATGCTGAGTAGACATGGACGATGATTTTCTGTGAGTTGTGAATTTTATGAGTTCTTTGGTGAAACTGGCAGCCTAACCCTGGGGCTTGGAGTAGCGAACTACATAAGGGAAGGCGGTGGTGCCATCCCAGGCAACGGAAGGACCATCTACCACCATGTCAGCATTCGTGCTATTGGACGTGGGATGCTGGAAAGCAGGGTTAAATCTCTGGAGGAATCCCTGAAATCATTTTGCGGTATTTTGAGAGTGTTACGCATGTCCGCAGGTAGACTCGCTCGATGTACATTGTTCTTCGAGGCAGGTAGTAATTGGAGGATGCCTCAAGGTGGTCAGTCAGTGACACAGCAAAAAGTTGAAAACTTTATCTAGTGGTCTTGGTCAAGTAAGATATATAAAGCTTTCAAACGACTGCCATTGACTAATGTTAACTAATCGGCCATTGGTCATCGCAATTAACACTTTATTTTAAGGCGGAATAGACGACGCAGTTGGTGAGCGTAGCATTCTCGTGAACATAAAGCGGGTCAATGGCGAGAAAGTTATAACCATTCGTTTCCGATGAATCCAGTTAATACAAAATCCTAGTGAATGCTGACCTCCATGAAAGCCGTCAAGCTGTAGGATGTGTCCACTTACTAGATGGTGATTTCGAACGATTTAATTTCTTGTCAGTTTGATGTGATCACTTCCACAGACAAAAAAACATGAGCAGCAAGAATGATATATCTATAAACGAATGCATCATGCATTTTCAACGCTTGACCCACTGTTGAAAAGCATCACGACGAGACTGCACCTTGGCGTGGTGTAATGGCTTGCGCGCCTCTATGACCCAAAGAGCTATACAGGATGGCTTCTTTAAGCCGGAGATGCAATCATGCCTGACGGGTCAATGGGTAGAGGCTGGACATAGTCCAGTCCCCTGGTCCTCCAGATTGGGGGTCGATTTGAGCTGGCAACTCTGTCGGTAAAATCAGTGGAAGAAAAATTGATCCAAGCAAATGGGCTTCCACTAAGCCATCCCGCTGCTTTGCGGATAGGTTCTCGTTAGAACTAAAGGCTTTGGATGAGAACCCTAATTGTTCTCCTGCTTTGCGGCTGGACACCCTAGCAGTACCCATCCAACATCTCCCATGGACTGCACAAATACAAAGTATTCCACACTGCATCGATTGTCGCGCAGGATAATCAGGACCGCGCTGCCTATTGCATCGAGCGGGGTGGGTAGTGATAAGTGGGCTACTGCTCAGAGTTTCCTCTCTTTTATTCAACCTTTCTCGTCTTTCCCCAACCACGTCTCTTTGCCCCCTCTATCCACTCACAGTGCTCCCACTGATAACACGGTCGATATTCGCAACGGTTCATTGTCAAACATTGTGAATAATCCTCTGTTTTGTAACTCACATTTTCTTAAGCCTCGTCAGCCTCTGAATCTCGGCTCCTTCAACGTGCGTACACTCATGCAGGCCGGTCAGCAGGCGTGTCCAGCTCTCACAAGAAACTCCCTGAATGAGAAAATGTACAGCGAACTTAGGAAAAGATGGTGCCTCACGGCTTCGTGGTGGTGGTCCAAAAGATCCGTGAACCAGTTGGCTGGAGACAGTGGAAGAAATGGCAACGAACCGTGAACAGTGGTGATCGTGTTTTTACTTTCTGTCGAATCAGAATGATTGATCAATGCGTGTTTGTACAGTTAGACTGTGTATTCCGTGTGTTGGCTACTAGGGCCTTCTTTCCTTTTCCCATCTGTGTAGGTCCACTCCCTATCCATCTTGTATATTCATACTTTCTAATTCAACGTGCAACATGGTGAGAAAGGCAGTGGTCAGTGGGGCTTGTTCTACTGTTTGACGTTGTACGATGATGATGATGATGATGACTGAATGCATTGACTAGTTTTTTCACCTGGCTTCTTTAGTTGCCACGTCTTTTCCCATCGAACTCTAACCAAAACCCGCAATTCCTGAACCACGATCCACAGTCCTTTGGCCTTGACGTCGAACCTTTTGCCGTGCCAGTAAAAGTCGGTTAGGTTAATGGTATCGGAATATCATGACATCAAGAAATGTTGGAACAACTTTTCCTCCCAAAGACTGGTGTTGCAGAACTGGTTGAACAAATGAGAAAGTGTGACGATTGTATGCTGCGCATTTGACCGTATTAGTGGTATCAAATGCTGCACCGCAAATGGATGCGCCCGTATCGTCGAACCATTTGGCACAAGCCGCATGACCGCCGTATTTCCAGTGAAAGTAATGGTGTCAAGCGTTGGAAGATAAATAAAATGATTGCATCGATGTGAGTGTTTTTACGACATCTGCGTTTATTATCCTCGCACTGTTAGTGTATCCACTTATCTAAACGTAATAAGAACCAATCCCTTCTTCATTATGTCGTGTCTTGATCTCTCTCAGTGACATCAAATGCAAAACAAAGTACCGTTTGTTACATAGCGGATTTTTATCTATGGGAATGTTTGTTTTTGGCATTCTACCTTTGCATAGGGAAACTCGTCGATTGGTTAATATTTCGTTCGCAAGAAGTCGGGCGATTTATCCACATCGCGGCCGTTTGCATTAATATTCGCCGTACCTTATCTGACAGTGAATAGGTCGTTACATGAAAATATGCAGAGCGTTACTATGGATTCGAAGAAAAGATCGTATCGTCTCACCAACGCGGAAGATCGACGGAGGATAATCGAATGTGCACGAAGAGATGATTTAAAGGACGTTGCCAAGCACCTAGACTTTGAGATGCAAACATGTCTTGGTAATGCAGCTATAAATCGGGAAACAACATTCACACCTGGATCCTACAAGACGAATTTCAGCGAAGGCATTTGTGTGATTTGGTAGACGAAAACCTAACAAGCAGATTGAAGCAGTTAAAGGAGAGGGTAGAGAAAGACTTCCCAAGCACAAAAGTCAGCACGTCATCCATAGATCTGTCGCTAGATAGGCATCACTATTCGGTTTAGAAGCAAACTATTCAACCCTTGGAGCGAAACTCAGATACAGTTGAATCTAAGCAAGCAGAGTACACCGATTGGCTGCAACGATTAGGAACTGCAATTATGAGATTGTATGTTGATGAAACGAACTGCAGCATATAGTGTTGTCGTAGCTATTGGCGCTCAGAATTAGATAATGAAGCTATTCGATGTCTACAGTTGAGTAAAGGCACTAACCCAAACACAAACATGTTCATCTGTCGCTGGTATTTTGAAGTATGAATGGCACACAAAGACTACATGGCGTATTTTTTTTTAATTTCTTTCATGCTGCTCAGCGTCTGTTTCTACTGGACAAACTGGTATTCCAGTGGTGTTTATCTTTGACAATGCGCCCGCTCGTGGGAGGGCCGTGAACGCACAAATGAAATAAAATTATCAGATAAGTTTTCTCCCATTGTATAGCCCATTTCTGAAACTCCTAGAAAAGGCATTCAGTAAATTCAAACAGGTATGATTCTTTACTAGTGCGTTAGAAACTGGTTCACTGAAACTGCAACAGTCATTCGGGTTGTGCCAAATGGTTCGGCGATACGGGCGCATCCATTTGCGGTGCAGCATTTGATACCACTAATACGGTCAAATGCGCAGCATACAATCGTCACACTTTCTCATTTGTTCAACCAGTTCTGCAACACCAGTCTTTGGGAGGAAAAGTTGTTCCAACATTTCTTGATGTCATGATATTCCGATACCATTAACCTAACCGACTTTTACTGGCACGGCAAAAGGTTCGACGTCAAGGCCAAAGGACTGTGGATCGTGGTTCAGGAATTGCGGGTTCTGGTTAGAGCTTGATGAGAAAAGATGTAGTTGAATTGCTTGGATAGCCTGGTTATGTGATTTATTTGGAATGCTTTTTATCACCTGCCGAAACTTCAATCATGTAGTCGTTCACTTTGTTGGTTGCCAGCTGTCAACGTCCAAACCCAGTGGTAGACGAGCGCTGTTTCGCGTAGGGTTAACACGAAGCAGACCTTTGAGAGCTGACATGTATGACTGTCAGTTAGGCCGTCAGGTTCCGATCCCAGTTGGGACTCGATAGATATCTACTGGTAATGATTCATAGCATTAATAGAACAACTGTTCAGTGCCTGCTTGGTTTTCTATGGCAATTCAAACGTTGATACCGTATGGTAGATGAGAACACGAGGAGTTTGAATATTGTACTATTTGAAATAGATATCCATCGAGACGGCAAACCAATCAAATCGAGAAGACAGAAGTCTCCATTCGGTTTTGATTAGCTTGCAATTTTGCTCTTTTGTCAAAGTATGAGCATTAAAACAATTACGAGACCCCAAGTAAAGGCTTTGTTTTCCACGGTCAATCATGAGTGCAGTGAAATACACCGAATAACCCACTGCGCCGCCAGAAAATCAGCAGCCATATTCCTGAAAATATTTCTGGAGAAATATAGAGGACCCTAATAGGTTTAACGTAGTGCTGAGCTAAGCGACATACGGTATTTTCGTGGGTTTCACTAATGGACATTTAATTTCCTCTATCATTTCTAATCATGACAAGCGAAGGAAACGTGTAGTCTTCCTGTTAACCGATTTTCCTGAGGCGAGGTTGTCTTTACGAATCTTGAATGCCCGCTTTTCCTTGTAGGTCATTTTCTGCAGTGGCGCAGTATATACGTAATCAAGAGAACTTCTCCGTTTATTTCCGAGATGCACCAATCAACGTGATCCTCCCAGATCCAACCCGAATCACCAGGTCAACACGAGAAGATATGCGTATCCCTTTTGGTCTTGTGGTCGAGCCCTATAACGATGATCTTCAGGGTTCACCTCTGCAGCAGTATCTCGACGAATTGACCAGTGCCGAGCGTCGTTATTTCGAGCAAGCCAAACTGGAAACGGCGTTGCATCGTTTTATGAACGGGGCCATCCTGTGCCAGTCGTCTGACGGTATAATCTCGAAAACGTCCAGTGGTATTCTTCCCGGCCAACCGCTGTCTGACTTACAACAAGTCGTTGAATCTATTCAGCCGACTATTTTAGGTGAAGAATTAATCGCTCAGGTTAGTTGAATCAGTTAATTTTTTATCCGTCTAACATTTTTGTGTATGCAATCCACGATCCTCTTATCTCATTGAATATGCAACGGATGAGCAAATGGATGTTTTTCCAATGATACTATCGGAAAATTAGCATGAATGTTCGGAGTCGATTGGTTGTATGCATCATGTATGTTTTCTCACAATGTTTACTCGGTCGATAGTCAGCACATTTGATTCGGAGATACCTCTTGACTAACTCGAAGCTGGTCCAGAATTAACCGTCTGGGGATTTACCATTCAGTCTCATGGTTTTTGATATATAATCAACACGATTAGTCGATGCTGTGAAGTTTGGAAACTACTTTGATTGCTTTCAGTTGTGGAGGTTGTTCCCCTCAGTATTTCCGCAGAATCTCGTTATGAGTTGGGGTGTTTGCACTACACACATCCGTTGATTTTATAGTCCACACTTCAGCATTTTTGTCATCAAGCTTTATGACTGAAGTTTTATTTAAAAACAATACAGTACTGATAGAATTCTCGGTAACTGCTTGCGTCCGGTAAGCCACAACAGGGCCTGTGCTTTTTAGAACTTGGTTCTGGTTTCAAAGGAGATTCGGAATATAATTCGTGTTTTCCATCAAACGTTTCGATAAGAAATAAACAGTGACTCATTCGCACGGTGCTTACGAAAATTCTTTAATTCTTGTCATGCTCCGAAATTCAGGTTTATAAGACTTTTCAAGTGGGGCTGAGAGCACGCGCTCGTGAAGAGTTCCTGGATTTACTACTTGAACGCACTGATCTGTTCCTCACGGCAGCTCACATCTGTGTAAGACAAATGCGCGACAGTCTCCTTAAGGACAGAACTCCGACACAACCGTATAATCCGTCTTTGTACGATATGCCCAAACATACTGTCGTTGGTGACCATTCGGAGACCATTACTCAGTCTGCATGCTCAGCGTTGGGAACCACTGATCGTATTGTGGACTTTGGACATACGTCTGCGCTAACTGTTCCACCGCGAGGCTTGAAAGAAACCCATTTGCATTGGTTGGAATCGCAGCTTACTCAAGAAGAGCGTTATCGCGCGATGATGTTCCTGCCATCCGAGAGGCAAACGTTAGTCACATCATATTTCAATACGTTGCTTCCCTTTTGCACCAAGGCGGGTCACCATCACGTGACTGCGTCAACTAATCTTAAAGGTGCCATGGAGACCAAATGTGAGTCATTTTTCAAGCTCTGCTTTTAATTCGCACACACGCGACTATAATTCAGTTTCGTTATAATTGAGCCAGTTTGTAGTGTAATATGTCGGTGGTGGTGGTCAAGTGGTTCAGAGCGTTTGATTTTCACCTCGGAGGTCAGAAGTTCGAATCACTGCTATCGCCAGTTACTTTGGTGATAGACAGCAATCCACTGTCATCCGGCTCGTTACCATACCTAACCGAATGGGACCTTATGCGGTTCTCCAGTCCACTCGAAGTCTCAGGGTTTAGTTAACGGTTATCCCTAATCGTGCAGTGAGTCTTTGTGGCCATATGGTATACCCCTTCCGTTGCACTCATGCGTAAGCATGTAACACAAAAAGAAGCAGGCACCATCACGCACATCAGAGAAGATGGGAATGAAGGCCTGTGTCAGGAATTTTCTCAACAACTAGCTAGTCCCGGCGCGATGTCATGAACCATCAGATGATTCAGTTTGCATCGCATATTGATCCAGTAAGTTTCATGCAGTCATTTTCGCGATTATGATGTCGGTTTCTAAATGGAAATCCTAACCAAGGCCTTTTATCAGCTGTTTCAAATAAAAACTTCTGGTCATTGTATCTAGAAAGGCACTATTTATCACTCACTTTGCTTTAAATTATCGACCAAAGTTTTGTTTGGTATGGATATCACTAACGACCAATAAATATGTTCGTTATAATAAGAAGTGCTTTTGCAATTGTCTATCGTTGATCCGGTTCAAAGATCACGTAAATGTGTGGAAAATGCGCAGAACACTGTCAGACGAGCAGCTGTGTTCGGAATTTTGAATCGTGCCGGTACAATATAGGAGAAGCAAAACGCAAGCAATGAAGGCTGTAGGATATAGTTCGTTATGCAGTATGATCGCTCAGTTCACCATTGAAATCCACGGAAGCGCTGTACAGCTCTTCGTCTCCGTTAGGAATCACCGGAAGTGCCTATCTACCGGTAGTCAGGTCTGGCGGATCCCAACTCGGAAGCCTCACGTCCTACTTGGCCAAGTTTATTGGTCACGGTTTTCATACCTTTTTGCCACGTCACGGACCGACCACTTCGACCTACCTTCCGACCACTATCTTTCTCGGAGAACAGCATACACCGAGGAAGTCTATCGGTGGGCATGCGTAGCACATGTCCCAGCCATCTTAATCTGCTTAAATTCAGTACTTGTTCTAGTGAGACTGACCTGCCTGTGCCTAATCTCAGCGTTGCTGATACGGTGTTCTCACCGGATTGTAGCAATACTACAAAGATATCGATGCTCAAACACGGACAGTCTTTACCTGTCTTCTATCCTCAACGACCATGTTTCTGGGGCATATAAAATAAAACAGATCTAATCGCCGCAGTATGCACTCGACCCTTGATAGGCAGCCGGATGTCACGCCGGCGCTACAGATGACTGAGGTTGGCCAAAGCCAAATGCGCCTTTTGTATGCGCGATGGAACTTCATCCGATATCTGTCCACCTGGTGAGATGTGACTGTCCTGATAACAACTTATCTACTACAGTTAGAGCTACCTTGCCAAGACAAGGTTTGGTGTAGTACCAACCCAGTCCTGCGGTAGTATTTTATACTTTGAAGGTGTAAAACGCATCCCAAACATTGCTACGCTATTGTTTAGGCTGTATAAAATAGCTTGCAACTTATCTGGATCTCCACTCAGCAGAACGGTATCGTCTGCGTTTTGTAAGTTAGGTAATTCGCTGTCTGGACGCAGGTCGATGGCGCTGTTCTCACACGAGGATGTGGCTCTCTCAAAACGCGTTTGAATTACAAAATTCAAGAGAAAGGGCGATAAAGAGTAACCATGACAGACATCATTTCTCAGGCTGCTCTTAGACAGTAAATCGCTCTAGGCACAAAATCGGCTTCGGCTGTTAGCATGTAGTGATTCGAAAACAGGTATAAATTCTCCTGGTACCCTACTCAGTGAGAAGTAGCGGTACAAAATCGAATGTCGTTTTTAGGTCGGGAAAGACAGGAATTTGGGTCTACGAAAGGTGTGCCTGTGCTCTAAAATTTGTCAGTGACTAAGGGTAGGGTGGATCTAACCCCAGCCGGGTCTGAAACCGACTTGATTCTTACGGGCACACCTTTCAGGTGCGCTGTATAGTCGGTGGAAAATGAACCCGGCGATCGGTCTGCATGTGATGGTTACCAAGCTAGTTCTGCGGTTTTGATTAGCGTACTTGCTATCTTTCTTGTAAATCTGCACGATCATTGACTCACACCATTCTCTGGGAATCTGTTTTCTTGTCTAAATTACGCAGTGGATTTTTGTTGTCTCCGATAGCAACGCCTCCGTCCATGAAGAAGGACGGAGGAACCCATACGGTCCAAAAGTTTTGTATCTTTTCAAATAACCTACCTCCCTGATAACCTTTATTTCTTATGGAATAGTGATATCTTCCTTCATGGTTTCTTGTGCAGGTATATTCGGAAGGTCCACTGTGGGAGTGAGCCAGCTTAACTGCTCTTTATAGTGCTGCATCCCGATTTCCAAACGGCGTTTCTTTAAGTTAATCAGTAAACCGTCGAATTCCTTGATTCTCTCACTTACTCCTGGCTTCCATAAAGCGGCACTTCCAGTCAAACGGTAAAGATTGCTACTATTGCTAATAGACAGCCTTCTCCATTTCTCTACATTCCGCAGTCCATCACTACTCACAGTCATTTATCAAACTCCTTGTCAGTTGACGCCTCAGGGTTTTGCGCATATCATTGCATGTGGTATTCGTAGGGACAGATCTGCAAGCATCTGACAGATATCTCTCTGTAAGACCTGCTTGAACTGGAGTCTTGTGTGGAATGGGAAGCAGCGTACAAAACTTCCTCGATCTGTTGTCAGTGTTCATTTGGGTCTTGGGTATCCGACTGGATCAATAACCGCATAGAAAGCTCTGTCGTAAATGCAGATCGTCAGTTAGTGTCTAGAAGTAACTGTGTGGGACAGGTGGCTATAGTGGTGGCGCGACCGTAGACAGTGCGTAAATAGATGAGAGTACTTATGAGGGCGTGGTTTGGGTTCACAAGCGTAGACCAAAATAAATGACAAACTTCGATTGATCCACGCCAGCGGTGATCAATGACAATATGGTCAACGCCATGTGAGTCTGTGCCGCTTTTTAGTTTTTTTCTTCGGAGCCGCAATTGAAGAAGAAATTGGTTAGACGGGAAAGATGTTGAAGGTTTCTGGGCGAATCATAGTTCGGGGCTATCCACACTACAGAAGGGTCTTTCTTTGGGAACCCTAACCGGAGCCTTTGGTTCAACAGTCTAACACAAGGCAGTGGACCGCCCGTGAAGGAACTTCTGATCTGTCACGGGAGACATGATTGTTGTTCCCATCATGTCTTGTCTTCACTAATGCCTAACTATCCGTTTGCCTTTTGGATCCAGTCTTAAGCTCAGTGTACCCAATGGAACAAGCAGAACGTGAACAGGAAACCATCCTTCGGGCTGGACGCTGTCCAACTTGTACGGGCGATAGCTACCCAATGAAGTCCGACTACTTCTCCCACCGTCGTGAGAAACCCCAGTTACTCCACTCGTACGCCCATCTAATGGAGTTTTTGTTGACCAGTGAAGTGTCCCCTCTAAGGGCGTGGTGATTAGACCCGGGTGTTGCGCATCAACTGGCTCGAAGAAACTGAACTTTGTCCGGTCAGGTATGGGTGCATTTCCGCCTTAAGTAAGTCATCCTGCGTAGCTCTTTGGGTCATAGAGGCACGCATACCATCACCACTTCAAGGTGCAGCCTCGTTGTGATGGCTATGTGTATGTAAAATGTTCTGATTCAGCTTAGGACTCCAAGGAGACCGCAGTGCACCACTGTTCAGTTAGAATTTATTTGCTAAGAAACGACTAGCCAACCAAACTATGCACTTTCATGGGTTTAGATTGTGCTGCTTTGTGGTCACTTCGCCCAAGGACGTTTGGACTGTGAAAAGCTCTGCAAGACCTATTAAAGAGAGTCTGTGAGAGGACTTCTGCAGATAGATTTATGAAACTCATAGCAAAAAAATCATTTATCTGACTAAAACAAAACACAAATTGTCTTGTCTCAGAAATTTTGCAAATGGCAAGCCGACTGATGCAAAACTTATGTTTTTTCACGTTCCATTTCAAGAATGTTTCGGGTATTCCTCACCCTAAACAGAACGGGCAATCCAATAATATGGTGTGACAGTTCGTCTTTCTGTCTTGCTAGATGACTAGCTGAACACGAATGCGAAAGTATTCAATAAGTATATTCACTTTAAGACTTGTAAAACCACAGGCCACTCGGCGGTTTCATCCACACACTCGCCTCTAAGAACCCGGATCTCAGGGCAGTCAAGTAGCTCTTCTCTGTTATTGAAAAGATTTTAATTGTCTCTTTAGATTTCGTATTTTTCTTCCTCAGCCAAATCCTCAACAGCTGCTACCACATAAAAGGCGATCTATCCCAATCTATTCTGTTGTCTGATATTTCATCACTCATAACCTAATTTACTAGAAACTTTTCTAAATCCGATAATGAGTTTCCCATCAATAGCTATAACATTTCTGCTGGCTGACTACTACCTTTAAAGGATGTATAGCAATTGTCTGTGTTTGAAGACCGATTTATCGACAGCCTTGTGTGTATCTGATACCGTAACCAACTTCCTGAGGTTAAACATGAATTTGTTTCATTTTTAGATTGATTCACTATCCGTACTATCTTAGTCAATGTGGATCGTGCAAATCACCGGTCAGTTCTTTCCGTCTTGCCGTCCTATTTACTGTCTAAAATGAGGCCAGCGGTCATCGGTAAAAAACGAACATGTCTGTGCACTTCGTGCCACAGGTGGCCTGTAGAAGAGACATTTGACCGTATTATCACCTATCATTACCATCAGTATTATCACTTGATCCAGTAGGAGTTTTTTTATTAGCATCTTTATATGTAGTCGCATTCTCCCCGCGAAAGTTTACCTCACATCCTCTTTTGGACAATTCTGTGCTGTTCAACCCCATTCGCCGGTTAAATTTGAATGGACCGCAGTTCTGCGGCACTAACTGCTAACTTGGAAAAACCAAAATTACTAATCCTTGGCAGAATTCTTAGCGCCCGTCTTACAGACAAAAGCCTGCCTAAGGTGGCCGTCTCACTGCTTTCAAGTTTTTTTCTTTCTTAGTTCATGTTCAGTTTCCCACATTCAGTGATTCCCATTCTGCTTCGCACTGACGTACGACTAGGGTGATGGACATTCCGTTTATTCGACGTTGTTGTATGCATAATGAGGTCTAAAATTTCATTCCGGTGATCCTCCCATCAGTCTCCGAATCGCAACACGTGTCTGGTTCTTGGCTGTCTGGGTCGGGTTGTCCGTCTGCCTCCTATTGGGGCGCATGTATGGACGAGCTACTGAAACGATTGGTCTATCGGGACTTGCCAATCAATCCGCGTTGCCTGGAGCCGGGTGTTCCGGGTCTCGATCATGAACCAGACAGTCATCCGACCACAAGCTCGGTCTCAGGCATGGATGATACTTCGGGTCGAGCACATTTGCCCTTTTTTGATTGCCACACACCTGTAGTCAAACCCAAAACCATCCTGTCAATCGCGGTCGCTTGTGTGTGCTCTGACACCCTGGCCGCCCAGGCTGTGATTCGTCTATTCGGATGTGCTGGATTTTCCATGGCCTCATTATTATCCCACCCGGACTCAGTGCACTCCATGGAGCGGGATTCTAGTCCAACGCATTCGAATATCCCCGTTGGGGATGTGCAGTTGAATCTGTCCTCTTCGTGGCCACTATCCATCAGTCGATTGCCATCAATACAGTGTATCTCTTCGCAGCACAACTCAACGAGCGCAGCAGATACAACTACGGTAACCACTTCCAAGTCTACGTGCGCATCCACATCGACTTCTACCACGACTAAAACCACCAGGTCGACAGAACCTGTTCCTGACGGATTGGTCTACGCTAGTCTTACTTCTGTTCACAAAGTAGGTTTATGTTGTACCATGAGACTTTTACAAAAATAGTATGCCTTGATTTTTCATTTTATTTGTCTGTTTGTTTGTTTGTTTGTTTGTTTGTTTGTGTGTGTGTGTGTGTGTGTGTGTGTGTATGTGTGCTGTGGTTTCTCCGAAATGAAATCGCTTCGTAAACTGTATGCTCTCGCACAAGTTTGGCCCAGTCCAGTCTTCCGTCAATTGATACTTCTGACTGGTATATAGATCTATGCTAAGCTGATTATTTTTTGTCGATTGCAAAGAGTGTTTGTTGACCACGTTTGAGGTAATGTAATGGTTCCGGTATTTGTGTGTGGTTAGATCCACAGGTACCCATTAACTTTTCTTAACTCAATGACTTGTAAAAGTGTCGATAATGATATTCTTTTCTTTCTTTCTTTTTTTTCTTTCTCTGTTCATTTATTTATTTCCTTCCTTCTTCTTTTGCTCTTCTTTCTTTTGTCTTAATTTACCTACTCATTTAGCTGTTTATTTATTTGTTTGTTTATTTCTTTTTATTTCCCTCTTTTTCCTTCTCTTATGGGTATTATTTGTTTTCATCCAGCTCGGCGAATGACACCAATAACGATGTTCCCCCAATAACGTTTGTATCCCGTACCTACTGGGCGAAATTGGAGGGCGGGAGAGACAGATCGCCGTTTCAGGGGGAGGGGGGGGGGGGTTCCGTGTAGAATGAATGTGTTGTGCATGCCCTTGTGTATGCTTTAGAATGTGACCCATGCCTAGTATTGCTCTGCCTGATGTTTTTCTTTGGCGAAATTTATTGAGTCTGGCCGTTTAGTTTACAAGTGTAATGGGCGAATGGACGATGGACATTTTCCCTAAAGAAGATCAAACCAGATGGTCAATCAATCACGTTGAAACTTGATATCCTCAACTGCTAGACATAGTCGTGTTGGACATGTTAGGCTTCTTGGTTATGTTTCGCATGATCCACCCATTTGTTTCTCAGAGCCATTGGTGGGACATGCCGATTTATAATATTTGGAGGTGCAGATGTATTCGGTGTCTTCATTGTTTAATTGTTATTCTCTTTGTGACTTTCTTGACTCCATTCGCCCATTCCTAACTCCTCCACTTATTTCATCCCCGTTTGGCCTTTAGTGAGACACACACCAACCCCAAAGTCAGATCAGTTCGATGCCAGGTTAAGGATTGACAAATCTAAATAGAACTAATCCTAGATAAAACTATTGTTGATGCTGATGTTTTTGGTTTCTTCAGCAGTGCTAAGCTAAAATGATTGTTTTTGAGATCATCCAGGTCTGTGTTAGCCTGATAGTTTGCACCTGAAGCCAATACCGCGATTGTTATTCCTTCCTGGTACTAACTTCCAGATGTTCAACACAGTGTTCGTTTACTTGCATCGCCACTACAAGCATATGCTCATGTTTTGTTTTTCGTTCCTAGTTGTTGCGTGAACTGGTTGCTTCTGGCATAGAAACCCCTGATGGTATCTGTTTGGACGCGACTACCGCTGTTGCCTCGGATTCAGTCCCGTCCATTATCCCTCGTCGCGGGTCACACCAAGGTTACATCTTTGTCCTTAGCGAAGCACCCGGCCAAGATCTCACTGAACCCTGGTTAAATCCAACCGATTTTACCAGTCAGACAATTAGTCCGATCAACTCTCCCGAAGCACCGAACACACCACTTTCTGACCTGGCTAGTGGTCGTCATTCCCGAAACGCCCTGAGACGCATGAACTCCATCGACACTGAAGGTGGCACGGAAGCAGACGAAAATGTACTCACCCCCCAACCCGATTTGAATCAGTCGTTTTTCAAACAGAACACCTGTCCCGAACCAGTTGTACCGGAGCATTCACCTAAATGGCCTCCATGTGCTCACGATAGGCTGCCTGCTTGTTTGTGTTGCACTCTACTTCAAGATGAACACCATCCGGAAACCGATTGTATATGTGGACATTGCTGCACATGTGTTCATGCAGGGTCAGTCAACCAAGTGAAGATTTCCCCGGCATCCGGTTCATGTACTAACCCTTACACTGTGCAGTGCGGCACGCGGTCATCCAGCAGTGGTTTCACTCAGCGGAGTTGGGCTGCGCGGTTGGCTGCAGTTCGTTCAGCGATCAGCCTGTTACCCAGTGATGTACCTCATCTGGTGTTGCTCACACGTGAACCGCCGTCTGAGTCCACCCAAGAAACACCGTCCGATGTATTTGATGGAACAGACGATCTGAAGCGAAAAGCCGGTTCTGACGGCGTCAATTCATCTGGGGTGTATTGTTCAGCAAAACCTTCCGGTCCAAGCTCACCAGTTCCACTGATCTATCCGGCACCAAGAACACTTAGCACACAGTTTGGGCGCCTGACTTGTAGTAAGCCAGATTTGACGCCCGAGTTGATCACCACCACCACCACCACATCGAAACAGGTGGAAGACAAAAATGCCCACTCTCCGTTAGACTCCACTATGGACGAGACAGACGAGATATCAGATTGGATGCAAGAAGGAACCCATGTCCTTGGTGAGTATGATGTCTTATCACCGTGTTCATATTTGGAGGTCTAGGAAATTTCACATATAGATTCCTGCTTTAAGTTAGTCGTCATCAAATTGTAATTTTCCCCGTCGTTGCCGTAGCTTTGGCAAGGAAATCTCCCCACTTCATTACAGTTTACGGTCAAGCGTATGAATGTCGGTCGAGAAGTGGAAGTTGTTGAATTTGCTTATTAGTGCTATCGATTCAACTCGGTTTGATCCTCTTAGACATGCAGCAGTACGAATTACGAGAATGATTCGTCCGCGAAGCGTGCGCATTCCCAGATATCTTGTCTGGTAGAGCACACGTTGTATATGCGTGGGTTCGAATCCCATTGTGTATGACGTTCTTAGTGAACGGATCAATTGAAGATATACCGAAATCGCCAATTAAGCGTTCATGTATCGGAGAAGCGGGAAACTAATCCGAAGTCACAAGTACAAAAGTTTACTCAACCATCAGCCTCGCATTTCCGTACTCTGGTTTTGGTTGCTACCTTGCAACATCGTTGAGTCCAGGGCAAAGTGAATAGAAGCATAAAGTGTAAATGAGCCGGAAACAAAGTAATAAGCAGAAGTTACAAAAATAAAGAAAGAGCCCAAATGCAACTGCACCAAATCCCGCGGGTTTGGCTGATATCGTGATTTTGGCAGGAAATGTAAGTGCTGGAGTAGGTCGGCTGTTATCGCATGAGACGCACTTAATGGGTCCTTTTAGGCTGGATTTCTGTCGTTCAGAGAACGTAGAGTGGCTTTTGGCTTTGCTGTGACGATCCTCTGTTCCTCGTCCGTTTAAGCTTCAGACGCTTCAATCGCCGGTACACCAGGTGGCGTCCGTCCTCTCCGAGTTGCAATGAACCCAGATTAACCATATCGCTGTGAGCCACAAATTACTGAACTATATACAAGACTGCTGATCGTTCTGGAGCACTCCTGTTGACTACGATCACTCACCAGTTTGTACTGCGCTGTCCGTGTGCTTTCGATGGGCGTTCCAAATGCATACTGCAAC
This sequence comes from Fasciola hepatica, assembly GCA_948099385.1. Classification (NCBI taxonomy): domain Eukaryota; kingdom Metazoa; phylum Platyhelminthes; class Trematoda; order Plagiorchiida; family Fasciolidae; genus Fasciola; species Fasciola hepatica. The sequence goes on along the minus strand of CANUEZ040000060.1, from coordinate 920,045 downwards.
GATGGTTAGATTGTGGGCAGTTGTCTCAACCAGCTCGACTGTCCATCTTCCAAAATGCGCTAGCTGAAAAGCTAGAATTCGCCCCGCCTAATAGCATCAATCAGTACTAGTCGTTTATCAAGAATGCTTAGTGTAGAAACTATCCCGATTACTCGGGCTGTCGGTCAAGCAGAAACTTAGTCTCTCTAGCTTTACGCACGATATGGGCTGTACACGGCTACGAGTAGCAGAGGAAATTCCAATTGAATAACCGTGTTTACCGTACTTTCGTGGGTAGCCAGGTGAGCAACCAAGAACAACAGTACAGAAAGTTATCCGGTAAGTCGGAACAGTGCAGTCATAGACGGTCCACTCACTAAGGTTTCGAACAAAACTAGCGCAGCACGCTCACGGTACAGATAGTAGGTCAAGAAGCTTTCTAGCTAACATGAAAGAAAATAATCTATAGTTAGAATATACAAAGGAATCACCAATGTCAAATTACAAATAGCAGTTGGAAAACGGCAGAAGAGACGTTTGTCCACGTGAACGAATAAACCTGGAAATGGGTTTGCTTGTTCCGCAGATGTGCTGTGGTCTAGCGGTGTGGTATAGCGGCAGCGGGGATGCAGTCGGCAGTTCAGGTTTTCGGTGGGCAGTTTTTACGCATGGATGAAACGTTCAGCAAATTTTTCTTATAATGAAAATGTACAGTTATAGGAAATCAGAGTTAGGAAGTCAGACGTAGAACGTTCATTCAATATACATCATACAACGTAGATATGAATTGTGTCCGTACATTAGAAACGGAGAAATTAGGTCATGAACGCTTGCGGTCCAGGATACATGGACGCGCTACTCATGAGTAGGCCAAGTGAGAATGTTATCAGGAAGGAAATTACAAAAAAAGTGATTTATACAACATTCCGTTGGTCTGGTGAGTTTTTTGCTTGTTGCACTGTGTCGTGACATCCTGAATTCATACGGAATCTTCGCGCCTTCTCAATGCATGCCGGCCGGAAGCAGGAAGCATGTATAACGAAACACGGCTAGTAACGGGACGTGAACTTAACGCAAGTCTACGCAGAGGTCGCGAAATCTGGTGATCGCAGCGTACATCAGAAATGGATTGTGCTGCGGTCACGGGGAATTCCCGTAAGCTGTTCTGCCTCATTCGAGTCACTGGTAGAAAACCATTGTGATCGAAACGATGTGTGAAGTTGACGGTTCGCCAATTCACAATCAGTAGTGGCGTCTCGAACACTGGACGGAGCACTTCCGGACAGTTTAAGTGGCCTCCTGTGCCTCTTCCTTACATGGCTATTCTGGCACATCTGCAGTGGTCGGTTTCGACAGATCCGCCAGCGGAAACGCAGATCCACAAAGAAATCCAAGCCTTAGAACGCCACAAAGCGCTGAGTTTCGATAACCTCACCCAAGCCCTCTTTAAAGGTGGTGGAGTATAGCTTCTTAGAGAATTTCATGCGTTGTTCTCAAAGGTCTGGAATTCAGAACAGGCTCTGTCCTTGTTTGAGGGATCGATTGTTGTCCCGTTCCTCAAGAAAGGCTATTTTATTACACAAAGTGAGTTACAGTATAAGGGGTAAACCCCATAATCACAAGACATACTGTAAAAGTGGATTGAGGGGAAACATTCACGTTAGAACCAGTTTATTGATTCTGATTTTAAAGAGGGAAAGGTTGTAAGTGGGTGGGAAGACAGAAATAGGAAGAGTGTTCCATAACTTAACGGTCCGGGTAAAGAAAGAGGATTGAAATATAGAAGTGCAACATCTAGTGAAAGAAACTTGATAGGGATGACTAGTTGCTTGGGTACGTGATGGTCGGGAAAAAGTTTTGGGAAGAGGAACTGCCGAAGCAAGCTCAGAAGAACAAAATCCAAAATAGTATTGGTAGAAGAGAGACAACGAAACAACATCCCAAGGATGGGCTCTCTCTCTCTCAAGGGACGGGTGTGTAACGCCACGGTTCCTAGTGTTTTGCTTTACGGTTGGTAGACCTGGGCACTTCGCGTTTAGAATGCTCGGCGGCTTTCCGTGTTTGATCGTTAATGTCTCTGAATTATTGCTGGCGTTTGGTGGGAACACCGGGTGAGCAGTGACGAGGTTTGTCGTCCTGTGTTAGATACAGATAGCGGCTCTCAGAGTGAAATGATCGCTCTTCAGCGCCTCCAGAGGCTCGGACGTTTTGCAAACGCCTGCCCACCGTCTTCCTTTCCGTGCTCTGTTCGCACGTGCTGAGCAAGGCTGGAAGATGCAACGCGTCGGTCAGGCCATGATTTGGCGTTAGGTTGGGTGGGTGAGTGAATAAGCTAGTATCAGCACTGGCTTAGGTGACCGGTGGTGGTCCAGTGGATTAGGGCGTTTGCTCATCATCTCGCAGGTCAGAGGTTCGAATTCCGCCAACGACACCGGTCACTTTGTTGGTATACAGCAATTCACTGTCGTTCGGATCGTTACCGCACCGGGCCTATTGGGACTTAATGTGTGTGCTCCTCCATCATTCCAAATCAGGGTCTGGTTACCAGCTATCCCTAGTGGTGCACTGGGCTTTTAAAGTTATGCGCTGTACACCTTCCTCTAAACTCTTGCGCAATCATGTAATAAAAAGGTAGGGGCCAAGGGCTGATTGTCGTTCGTTAGAGACGTTGAGGGATATGGCTCAGAACCGAAATCAGTGGAGCAAATGCCTTGAGGTGTGGAACAGAACTTCCAAAAATCGAAAATACATTTCACTTAGTATCTCTACCCATCTGGTAGGTGGGTCTCTTGAACTCCAGTCAATCACGGGAAGTATCTGGATAATACGGGAATTATCAATAACCACTTCTTTTTTATCAATGCGACTGCTTGGTCGTGCTATGGTCATAGTCAATTTTCTTTCCGTTGTGCTACGTTCCTTTTGGATATGGAAACGAAGAGCGAGAACGATAGCTCACATTCCGGTGACTGCGGCCCTAATTTTCATGTCCACATAAAGGCATTGTGGGCTGGTTATTCCATGTTCCATAAGGTTTTTGTTCAAGATTCAAAGGCGTTGAATGGTTGGAAAACCATGGCCGTCACGTGTTCGAACCGTTTTCCGCGATAGTTTGTGACTGCAGTAGCGGGAGGGTCACTATACACAACAACGTGTTTTGTGATCCAGTTATTGTCCGCAGGAAGATATTGATTACCGAATCTGAAGTGGTAATGGGCGTCATCAGGAGGGTAAAACACTGGGTACGTGTTTAACTGTTGCTCTTTTTAATCCTTCCCTTGGATGTGACTGGGATACTGTTATTAGTTAGGTTAAAATCAAACACGAGTATAAAACCATGCTTTTTTGTCGGAAAAAGTTCGTGATATCTGACCGAGTTCCATTGTTTAGACGAGGCGTGATGTCATGATCTAAGACGAATTCGAGCTGAGCATGCTGCTTGCTTGCTGTTGGGTTTCCATCAGCAGAATGAGGGGAGATTGTAAGAAGAAAGACTGTCAAGTGAGTAAAGCTTTAATCATTTTCTCTAGATCACACTCGTGCATGAGTCCTGCGAAAGAACCGTACCCTACCCTGTCACTTCAGTTAGAACAGCAGTGATCCATACACAATCGGTAAGGCTGTTTTGCTAGCCATCTCACAGGAGGGGAACCTCACTGGAAAATCGAAAGTAATCAAGGGCAAGAAAAGGAAAACTGCAAATGATAATACCAATTACGTGAAAATGTGTGTGAATACAGGAGCGCCACTAATTACGACACCTAACCACATCGCCCAACGTTTTTAATCACTCGAACTTTACTCAGGAAACATACCACACTCTACAGGAACAAGTTCACTAGTCAGGCTCCTCATACCTTTTCCCGTTTGTGTTGTACGGTGAACACGTTTTTCAGAATAATCGGATGATTATGTTAGATGCAGTTATAAGGTTGATTTTACGAACAAAGGAAAACATGGAGTAGAAAAGCGTTCGCGGTCGTGGATGTTGGGCTCACTGACGGTATATTGTCAGTGCCATGAAACCATCTTAATAGTGAAATCACTTTGATTGAGCAAAAAGTTGGCATAACCCACCTACTGCATTTTAAGTTGTAGATCTAGCACACTCGGGAGGAGCGTCTTGTGATCTGTTATGGAACCATATTTTCAGTATGATTTCAGAAATGATGGTGTTCGCGGAACCGGCTAAACGTGTCTCAGTCTATTGATTGAAAACAATGTCTTCTTGCGCTCCCTTTTTTGCCATCAGTACTTGCTTCTTTCCATATTGTAGTAGAGAATCCACTTGCGTTTTTACATCGAAAAGTCGAACGCTGCTAAATAAGTGATTCGTTCAGCGCTGGTAATCAACTAAGAAATCTTTTGGATAGAAGTATATAAAGTTGTACAAATGCTAACGAATTTGTTCGCGTCTGACTGGTCTGTTGCGTTTTTGCGCTAGCCTATACCAGATGGATTGGTTTCAATGAAAACCTGTCGTTTGTTTCACGTTAATCACCAGTCAGATGACGCATACTTACGCGCATAACGTTTCTCCGCTTGCACGTATCGTTCCATCTCAGATCACGTGATACATTTCCTCAATTTTTGTTGGGAAAAATTTGAGTCCGCAAAACATGATGTCCTTTCCGGCCGTATCCGTCAGACTCGATCTCACAGCGCCACTTGCCAATGTTTCACAAGCCTCCACTCGTTGGAGACCGTCTCACAAAAGCGTAAGCTGAACGCACGAAGCAGCAGCCAGTTAAATGTGATGGACAAGACAACAAACTGTACAAAGACAGAGAAGCAAACAAACAACAGCCTTTTTCAGTCTTTGTCAGCGGCTTCCGCAACCGGGCGTCGTGCTATGCATACAGCGAACCAAACACTAAAGAAATTGTCTGCGAGCGCTCGTAGGCAGCACAAAAACCCTACTTCCGTATCAGGCCCAATTTTGACCGTCGAGCAGACATCCAGATTGCAATCAAATGCCAACGCAGTACCGGTGGTCAGCGATCCTGCACACAGCACATCGACTTCGTTCGTGACAAATAGCGCTCAATCAAAGGTGTCCCATAGATTTTCTGAGGTGGATGCAGCAGCGCGACAACCTGTTCAGCGTCCGACATCTTTCAAGGGTCCTTCTGACATCACTTTTGGTTCACAATTGGCTCCAGTCTGCTGGACCCTCGGTAGTTTCTCTCCCGACGGGTAAGAACTCTTCTTATGTTTGCAAATATTGCATCTTCCATCCTCATTTTCGGTGTTAGTTAACTACAGTTGATGACGTGGTATGATGTGGCGATAATTTTTGACAGATAGGATCATTTATCCGATGCATTTTATCTTCGGATTCATCAACAATACTGCAATAGTCACGTGAATTTCCGCATGACAACCAATAACACTACAGGCGATTCCACGTTGAAAATGTCGTGTTGTGAAGATCCCAGTCGGTTGGCTAACTCAACCGCGTAATAATTTCAGCCATCAGGTTAGTGCGTCATCCGATCAAACACTCCCAAAAGCAATAAAGTGACGGAGCGGAGGGATAAATAATTGTAAACAAATGAACGTGAAGATAGCCAAATATCGTTTGGCAGGCCATTTTCGCTGTTTTTTTGTTATATTTTCCTCATGAAACTGCATATTTTCGACGATAGTTGTCTAAGGACTGAAACCATAACGCACATCACTTACTGTGAGCCATGGGGATTGATTTGATTACTAAAGTTGGTGGAGAAATTCCCCTGCGTCCATACATAGAACAGTAATGATATATTCTTTTCCTGTGAGGTTTTATTCTCATTGTAAGAAAGTAGTGATCCAATACAATATTGTGTTCTTTTAATTAACACATTGTTATTCACTCGATATCATTTCGCGACTACCCGCTTTCTGTTTGCTAGCGGCCAGTTAGCTTGTCAGTTTGTCAAATGGTTTCACCATTTTTCGGGGATTTCGTCTCACTAGGCTCTGTCTGCCCTCCCTTTTTAACTACTAACCATTTTGCTTGGCAACCGACACGTCACTTCCGACTTCATAAATGTGGTTATTGGACGTGATCATGTCAGATGTCCGCCAAATGCCAGCACATCTGGAACGGTATCATACTAGTCAGTTGTAAATACGGAACAATCACTGTTCATTATGCTCAGCGAGGCTGTAGTCTGGATCATCCTTGCTGAAATAAAATCAAACTGCACACATTCACACGCACCAAATGTCCGGTTCCAGATTTACTGCGTGACTGGTTTCTTCAAAGGTGCTTTTAGTCACACTAGTGTCTGGATTCCTCGTGTCTCGGAATTCAGCGCGTACCATTATCCCCGGGTGTCAGTTCGCGATGGTGTATACGCAATTTGATTGAACACTTCGTTCTGAGCTGCACACTAAAACCATAAAATCGACGCATCAACAGCACGTGAAATTATTCGCGATCAATTTCGAAGGATACTTTCAACAAATCTCATGATTGGCACTATGCAATTGCAGGCCAAAAGTAGACGTTTGGTCGAGTAAAAAAGGTGCCTGTGTTCCATTCTACTGGATCAACGATAGTGATCGTCCCACGCAGAGTTGTAAGACCAGTGAGTATCCGTAAAGAACTACTATTCCGTTACAAAGAAAACGCCATTTTACATCATAAGTTACTTGTGTTCCTGAATCTGCTACACAATATGATTTTCCTCATTCACTTGTTCTTTGAGTAAATAAGGTATGCCGTGTGGAATGCGTCATTTCTGTACGACTCAGGATACTGACCGTTGTGGGTGGGAAAAAGAAGGCTATAAGCACTACTGCTATTTGCCGCGGTATTATTTGTTTTTTTTTTGTCGATCAACCGGATAAGGAGTGCTTAGATTCAGGGCGGACCAGTCTGAATAAGTCATCATTTACTTTATCAGAACGGCTTGTGTGGATCGCGTTTCATCACCGAAGTCTGATTGTTGAATTGTTCGTCGGTGTATGGTTGCGGTTTAGAAATTGGATCGGATGGATAATATAGAAACCCTGTAGAGTAGATTGATCCGTGCATCACAGGTTCATCTTCAGTCCTCTGTTACGTTGCTCTTGTGTTTCCTGTCACACCATTTACGAATCTAGTGCAGGCTACGAAATTCGATTTGTATGCATGCCGGATGAATCATGACTGTTTGTATTAACGCGGTTTATAATTGATTTCCTCGCTATAGTTCGTCCAAATCCTTTCCATTTCTACAGATATACGGAATTTCACAATGCACCTAATATTTTTTCTTTCAGACTTTTTATCAAAAGTAACTGTTTTCGTTGATGTCACTTATTTAGAACGGACGAGAAACCGACCATTCCTCGTATCGCCTCGTCGGAACTAATCACACAAATCGACTCACCAACGATGTCCCCGTCGAACTCTCCATTCGTGAAGTCCTCGCTTCGTGCGTCTGTTGGTCATAGAAATTCTTCTTTTCGACGTGACCTCTTGTTCACTGTGGGCCCCGTTGCTCGTTCGCGGTGTAGTGTACCCGATTGCACAATGCTGGTCACCTCTGACGAGGACAGACGAGTAGTTAACAGCTCCATGTCGTCCTCTGTACCCGCACCGTCTATCTTGTCGGGAAGTTCCAATTCCGGCCGTCCTCATTCGTCCGTGCTCACCGGTAGTGCAATACGGAACAATTGTAGTACGATTGGCTCTGTTCAATTCCATTTGCGTGGCGGAAGTTCCACTTGTGAAGACACATATGTCACAATGCGAACGGGAGACCATTCTTTGACGATATCTGGTAAATACTGAAGATTAATTTGGCTGTTGCTGCTGCTTTCGGTCGTTTCATCTTACCAACCACATGGTCTAGCGATTTCGATCTGTACTGACATCGAGTTTTCGTGCTAGTTTTGCTATAAAAGTGCTTCTCACTGGGCGTTTCCGTGCAGTAATTGACCCGGACTTTCAGCGCTTCAGTTGGGGAATATTTTCAACCACCGCAGATGAAGTTAGGAATATGAGGTCGTAAAACTCATCCTCATCCTGGAATAACAGTTTAAAGTGCGACGATTTTCCTAAATTGTCGAAATCCACTGATCTCTTGAGGGTAAATTCACTGTTGAATTCACTCTTATCAGAGCCTAAGTTTGTCCACTTACTGAGTTGGTTATTTGTCCTGTCTTGACTTACGGACACTGCAACAGACAGTATGATATCAAGTTCTCCATATTCGGTGATTCCTTTGTATTTTTCCCCCGCGAAAAAATATCTAGGCGTACCAGATAACCAGTGCTTCTTCCGGAACCCTACTTGAAATACTCGAATCTAATGGTCTTTTAGTTAAATTTATTTGCCGGGAAATTGCGGTACTAGTGAACAATCCCATCAGATTGTGATGGAATTGTATGAGACATCAGTATCCAACCGATCTACACGCAACAGCGATAGTTTACCCACTTAATCCGGTAATTTGAAAGTTCATTCAAGTTTCTGATAAGTGTGCCTGATTATCAAACACGCATTAGAACTGAAAGCATTGTGGTTGTATGTTCGGTGTTGAGTGTCACCCTCTGCCAAAGATAATCACTGTACACCACCTTTGATGGATCGGGCATGTTTTGCGTTGGCCTGCCGATCGTTCACCTTTTCATACTCTTTGCACGGGTTGGACAAGACTGTAAGAAGTGACGCGGCGATCATGCTATGACTTGACGCAGGGGCATGACTTTGGTTGGTGCTTTCCGCCTTCCCCTTTGGAACCCGGGTGACTAGGTTTGCCTTTGGGTTGGGATTTGGATAGGTATGACTCAGAACCGAATCCGGTAGCGCGAACGTTGAATCACTTGTCTGTTAACCTCCCGTCCCCATAAACAATTGAAAAACAAACCAAAAAAATTTCTACGTTCTAAATATCAAAAAGATTTGCTTTTGATTGGTCTAATCCCAATGTGAACCCTATTTTCCCTCACTTTCTAACCCTTTTTCTGGTTTTGTTGCAATATTGTACTGAATCAACTGCATAATAGACGCTCGAGTGTCACCTAGACACGTACCGGCGCAACGATTTTCGTTGGATCGCAAAATGTGAATGACAATAGAAGCGCAATAGTCGGAGTTAGACCACCCACTAGCTTGAATAAGAACACAGGTAATGCACTGACTCGCAGAAGTTTGTTTCATTGGGCACCCAAGTCGTGTGGTTCAGGGTTATATGAATAGGTTTAAATAGGTTATATAGGTTTTTCTAGGACGGAGCCGGCCGACCTTGGGAGTCGATGGGCAGCTAGGGCAGCCAATCAGTCGGAGGGAAGCAACATGGCTGTTACCAGTTTACTATGACGCGATAAGATAGATATTCAAACTAACAAGTAAAAACATAATTAGAATAAATCAAAAAGTAAGCTGTTTCTCGGGAAAATAATATCATTATTTAAATTTGTGCCCCAATATTGGGGAAACTGTACTGTCTCCCTCACAGGCACCATGCTTATTCTCAAGTCGGTATATATATATATATATATATATATATATATATATATATATAGTGAATTAGGAAATGTTCTTCGTGGTAAGCTTTTCCCACTGAATACTGCATAGCGCTTCCAGTCATCTTGGGTTAGGTCCTTCCATTTTCGAAGAGATTGTACAGCAAATGCGTAATTCTGCTACGATCAGCCACACACTCGTCGTAACTAAACTGCTAACCTGCGTGATGCTTTGTTGACCGCTTCAAAGTAGAATGAAGAGAAGTTCGATGGTGGTGGAGTGGTACAAGTCTCCACTGTTAGCCCACTTTCGTGATTGATGAAAATCTGCTATCACTGGACATACTGAGGCCTTTTGCAAGATTGGAAGTAGCCTGTGGCCGCTCCCATCTTTTGTGGTGCACCTTCGGAGCTACATTACAGCTGGAAGTGGTGTTGATAGATCACATAACGAACGGCGAACGCCAGACTGACTTCCGTGAACCTGCGTTACTTGTGGTGCCACCATGACGTCCGTCTCTCATTGAACTGATGGGTATATAATGCGACTGCACAGTGTTTCGCCTTACGGTTGTCAATCCTGGCCGTTGCACACTAAGAACGTTTGGCGGCCTTCCATATTCCACCACCGATGTCTACGAAGCATTACTCGCGTTTGTTGGGAACATGTGAGCAATGGTGAGATTCGTTGTCTTTGGGGACACTACTCTGTACACTGTTCCCCAGACTCATCATGTATTTTGCCGCTATAGTACACAATCGATCCATCCTCTGACTGCCGTTCGTAGTCATGTACAATCCGTGACATCCATGAAGCCGGCTTACCCTCTCTTATAAGACAGCCGCATGAAAAAGTTGTGTGTTGAGTGTGGATAGCCGCTTCTGGACAGAAGTAGTTACTGTACACCGCCTACGGCGGCTTAGACACTTTTTGCGCCTACTCATCGTCTACCAATCCGTGCGACATTTGCACTTCCTGGGTATAGCTGGAATAAGCGACTTGGTGGTCAGGTCATGACTTGGCCCAGGAGTATGAAAGTGTTAACTTCAGCGCTGGGCTCGTTCGGTGCGTCCCACCTCCCTGGTTGGACCCGAGGGATGAGGATCGTCGTTGGTTGACGATGTTGAGGGATATGGTTTAGAACCAGAGCCAGTGGCACGAATGTGGTGCGATGTGTTTAGGTAGCTCTTGGATTCCATAAATATCGGACAAAACCTCCAAAAAGTCAGAAATGTGTGCGGTTAAACAGCCAAAATGGTTTTTATGCTCATTTTCCTCTCCTTGTTGTCGTTTCCTTTATTTTTGTGGTGTTGGCACCATGCCTGACTCCAGGCTAGGTTTGTAATAATAATAATAATAATAATAATAATAATAATAATAATAATAATAATGACGATATAGGGCCTTTTGTCGTTCACTACTCCAAATCTCGGTTTCCGGTCCCCCCTCGATAGAGCAACTAGGCCCTCAACCACAGGGTGCACCTTTTGCTCTACACTCATGCGTGTACGTATAGAATAACAAACGGTATTCATCTCATAATCAATGTCAAAGATGCGTCACACGTTGCTGTCAAATATGCCATTGACTTGGTTTATCGAGCGTTCCAGTTCAATTTGAAGTAGGTATGGGGCAAACAATAAATTATCTGAAACATCCTTTTCTCTTGATCCATTTCAGTAGAGCAAGAAGAACAGTGTGGGCAGAATTGATATTGGCCATCAATTTCGCGTGCTCTCAAATCAGCTGTCAATGCACATTATATATGTTTACATTAAGTTCGAGCAAAAACAATCGTACACCTACAAACGAGCTCGAACAGACAGTTATTCACTCTAAAACATGCGACATAGTAAAGACCAAAAAACCAAAAGACAAAAGACATTTTTTACGCAACTTATGTTATCGTGGTAGTGACCTGTGACCTCATCTTGATTTACCTCCCAACCCGTTTTTTGGTTTTTCGGTCTTTACTATGTGGCACGTTTTTAGAGCGAATAACTGTCTCTTCTCGCTTGTTTGTAGGTGTACAATTGTCTTTGCTTGAACTTAACGTAAACATATTAAATGTGCATTAGCAGCTGATTTGAGAGCACGCGAAATTGATGGCCAATATCAATTCTGCCCACATTGTTCCTCTTGCTCTACTGAAATAAACTACCTGACTTAGAATGCGTGGGCGATGTTGCGCCTCCGAGTGAAGATTCGGGTAATTTGCCATTTCTTCTAGATAGCCTAAACAACAAGGTAGCAATGTTTAGGATGCGTTTTGCACACTCATAGTGTAAAATACTGCTTCAGCAGTGGGCAAGACATACACCCAAACTTGTCTTGGCAGAGGAAGCCCTAGCTGTAGTTGATTAGTTTGGTTTTCTGGGCAGTTACGTCTCTCACTAGGTAGTGGGATATCGGATGAATTGTCGTCACGCGTACAGAAGGCGCGTTTGGCCTATGCCAATTTAAACCGCCTGTGTCGCCGGTGTGATATCCAGTCGTCCATCAATGGTCGACTGTATACTGCGAGAGTTCGGTCCGTACTCCTATAGGACTCAAAACTATGACCTTTACGGGTGGAAGATACACAAAGACTCGGTGTTTGAGCGTCGATGTCCTCATAGTATTGCTCGGATCTGGTGGGAATACCGTATCAGTAGTGTTAAGGTTAGATGTATGGTGTTAGGAGCCAGAGGTCAGTCACTGGAACAAGTGGTGAATGTAAGCAGCTTAAGGTGGCTGGTATATGTGATGCACATGTCCATCGATAGATTTCTTTGATGTGGGCTGTTCTCTAATGCAAGTGTTAATTAGATGGTAGGTCGAGATGGTTGGTTAGTGATATGGCGAAAAGAAAACTTCAACCAGTTGGCTCGATTGAGTGGGGCTGTCAAACTTCCGGCTTGGGGTCGACGAGATCTACTCGCCAGATGGTTACATACATTGAATTATATGACTGGGTGCTGCAATCATTGATTTATTCGTATTCTAACCTCTTCGTGCTGATGATTCATACTTCTTCTTTCCCCGTAGCTTGGTCCTTACACTTCTGTTCGTTTTACTTTTGGATAAACGATTATTAGAAGTAGTAACGAAAACCCGAACGTGGAAGTGTGAGATTTACGGTTGAACGATTTGAACTGAGACAGTAATGCCCTTATCGCGATTTCACACCTTTGATAGGCATTTGAGTGAAACGATGATTTTTACTGACTCCACATGATCAGTCTTGTTCCATGGAGTTCTTTTTTCTTATGCCAAACACCATTCTGTGCGAACATCAATGGTACTTGATGATAGGGCGAGCTTCAATAACGCATGTCTCGGTAGTGTTTTTCGGATGGATAACTTGTTAGTTTCTAGATCACGAATCATAAATGAATGCACGATTCCACGTCAGTCTTTTCGTCTTGTTCATCATGACCCTTCTACACCAAATGCTGAATTTCACATGGTTGTTCTGTATTTGTCTGGGGGCATAAATCGAGAACGGAGTAGGAGGCGTCGGTGAGACGCTTTACTTGTTGGAGTGTTAGTGTTTCCATGTTTCCACGGCATATTCAGTCCCAGTAACATTATTATCCTTCCTGATTTACATGTACGTATTCTTACGGTGAACGTACCAATCGTCGTTTCTAGTTTAACTGATCTGTTTTTTTGGCCCGATATGATGCATGATGTGGTTTGATTTCACCAATTTTCACGCTGTAGGACTGCATGTCTGGACGTTGTGCTCTCCGATCAGTCAGTTGTGCATTTCGGAATCTTAGCCGAGTCAGTTGATTGCACTCTCGTGGTCGTACTGCTTGTGCGTTTGCATTCGTTTGTTCCCGCATGTATGCGAATATATGAATGCATTCTCGTGTGTGTGTGTGTGTGTGTATGCATGTGCGATCGGTTGTTAGTCCTTTCGATTCTTTTCTTTTCCTTACCTGTGTGCATGCACATGTGCTATATCCATCTAAACAGATGTATGAACACAATCTTGCACACACGTACACAGATATTCACGTGCTATATACACACACCCGTGTATCAAGCCCATTGATCGATTCTGGCTCCAATGTTGGTGACGTGGTGGTGGTACCGGTATTGTAGGATCACACTGTCGCGTTCATCAACGAGCATGCACGCTTGAATGAGCTGATCTGCCCATCTAAGTCCCCATACTTAGGTACATACTCAGTATGTGGAAGAAGGCTCGTTTGCTGTCTTTTTTCTTTCCCGTAGCATGTACACTAGAGGACGGGGTTTACAATTTGAGACTTGATACTTGGTTTACTGGTCTGGTCAAAATTACTATACCGCGGGTCGGTCAGTGCCGATGTTTGTCGCTGTGCCCATACTCTAGGACGGTTTTTCCACCGTTCTTGGTCTTAGCATCATCACCATCGTCATCGTAGCGCTAGGGTCAATCAAGCGTGCCTTACCGAACGCTGCCTTATACGATGGAAAGATGTTTGTTTCGATCATATGTGAATGTATTTATTTTGGAAAGAGGTTGAAGACATCAGGCTATCTACCACATGGAGCTGAAGGTCTGTGTATGTATGTATGTACCCACTATCCCCAAACAGTGATCAAATATCTCTTAACTTAACCAATCAGCTAGTTATAAAGTCTTTCGAACTTCAAGCATGAAGTCGAGAAGCATTTAAGCTCCCCGATCTCTGAACGCATTTCTTGCTTCTTGATTTAACCTGTCTAGCTCCTCGTGGTTTCCTCTATCTGGAGGTGGACAATTGCACGCGTCGCAAATGAGTGCTGATGATGATACCGGCGAAGTAATGAAATTGAATACACTGGAAATAACCGTTGTATAACAACTTTTATCTCTCACTGTCGGTCAAGTTATTCTTTGTATCCTGCAACCGGAAGGTTTAGTTCATCCTTCATAGCGCGGCTCAACACAGCACAGCAATCACCTTGGATATGGATACTGCAGTATGCAGGCGACAAAACTGATCGTACAGAATAGAATGCATATATTTCCAGTTCCTTGCCGAATAAAAGCCTTTGCCGAACACGGAAGCCAGGTCTTGTTATCAGAAACCACAACACACACTGTCTTACACTCCTCTCTTTGGCTGTGGTATTAATCATAGTTTGATTATTTTCGTCCAGTGTTTTGCCTTTTACACTCCGGACGGTTCTTGAATTTCAAAAATTCAGACCTGTGCACCACTGTCGAGGAAGCTTACTCTCATACATTTCAGCTCAACCTACTTCGTTTCTATTTGGTAGGATCACGTACATACTGAATTGGTCACAAAACCAATCGGATCAGTGTTCGAACTTGACAAGCTAGTGCTTTTTTTGTGATGGAAGCCGTTAAATGAACTGGTCAGTTTATTGTATAGCCTAATTGTTGTGGTGACAGATGATCACAAGTAGATCGTAGCTTGTTCCACTCTAAAGTTTTACGCTCTGTGCTTGAAACGTGATATCTGTACGTGGTCAGAGTTCAGAAAACTGTGAACCTTGCACCGATATTCAGAAGTTCTGCCATGACAATACAGTCCGCTCTACCCGGGTTTATGTAGTTGTACTCACCAATATCGTTACTGTGCATGTTCGGTGATTAACCCGATGTTTCTCTCCATAAATGTATATTGGTAGCAAGAAGTATGTAGACGTGTGTACGAAATTCCCCTGGAAGTACACGGCCGGTTTCGCGGTTGTCGCTGCTCATCAGATATGCGTACCCGGTAACCCTCTGCCCACTCATCTTCATACTTGTACACGCCGATCTCATGTGTTCACTAGGATCCAATATGACTCGTCTTGAGTCTGCACGGGTACTCTTCATTGAAGAGTTCACAAATGAATCACAACTGTGATTTCCGTTAGTTATTTTCGTCTATATATATATATATATATATATATATATATATATATATATATATATATATATATATATATATATATATATATATATATATATGACGATGATGATGATGAATTTAACCAAAAAGATCAGCAATCTCGTTTCCCGTAAAGGGTTCTCACTGTTTTGATAGTTTGATGATTATCCGAAGTCTGATTCAGATAGAAACTGGACAAATTTGTCCACTCAACACCCTCTTGTTTATGTTTGTCCGTCATAAGAAGCGGTTAGAGGTTGGTTTCCACAATCTCCCGTTAGTAGTCACCCTTGAAGACACGCGTGGTCATACTTGAGATGACAGAGAGTCATTGAGTGTCCACCAGTCTTATTCTGAGGATTGTGAAGGGCACAGTGTCATCAGGTATCACCAGTTGGTCGTGTTCGACGTACAATCGTCCACCCTGGGTTCGATTCCCCAGTTGGGGGGGGGGGCGATGGATGTGCACTGCTGATGATTCCTAAAAAGGATGAAATAGTTTTCGTTGCTGAGTTGAGCGTTGATACTACATGATGAACCATTTTATATTAACATGCTGAGACTGAGTAAGAGGTAATCAACGCCGTCCCGTCACTGTTGTTGAGTCACTTCGATGTGAACTTATATCATTGCTGATTCGCAAAACAGCACTACAAAAGATACACGCGCATTTATCCATGCCGTATTTTTCGTTGCCACCGCAATGGCCTGGATACTAGGTAAGGGTTTTGTATAGCAACATGAATCCACAGATATGACATACCATCTCTATGCTGTAGCCGGTTTACAATGCCGTCAAACTTTCAATCTGAATATCACTGTCTGCGTCGAAACCGGGGTCTCTAGAGATCAAGGGATCTCGGAGTCAAGAAGAGGTAATTCTTTTAAATCTAAGGAATGTTCATTTTATTCATGACTTACGAATAAAAGTATACAAGAAATTCGGTGGTAGCAATGAATAACAAGTATAATCTCCATACAACTGAAATTTCGCGTTAGTAGTTCAGTGTGTTGTTCACTGGCTTACCGATTAAGCCTATACATTCCTAATCCAAAATATTCACAATTGCTTGCCAAGTAGTATGTAGGATTGATGATACTTTGCTTGGCTGACTGTCCTTTAGATTCCACCTTTCACGCACAAATCTCAGGTCATCCGATCAGCCCTGCGCACTCGGGAGCACCAGACGGGAGTTCCAGTATTGTTAGCGGTCATCTGTAGCGCATATTTTCCGTGATTTGGATCAGCCCGGACGGGAGCGGGGTGGCGCAGTGTTAATACACACGCCTTCGAGATGAGAAGGGCCGAGTTCAAACTCTAGGTGCGAAGCAGGATATGCATCCTTGGTGAGTTGTAACATGAGGGAAACTTGGGTCTTATGCTTACGAGTGCGTAGGGTTGATCGAATGAGCCGAGGTTTGTGCGTGAATGGTGGAGTCCAAAGGACAGTCAGCCAAACAAAGTATAATCCAAATGGAGAAAATCGTTGACCCCGCCGGGGTCTGAATCCACGCATGGACGTCACCCACGTTTTGTTACCACACGTGCCCCACACCAACTGAGCTACGAGGCCACGCAAATTACAGTAGCACATGACATCGGACATAACGAACTACTTTGTAATTTGACTGTCTGCAGCAGGATTTCTCTGTGAATCAAACGGTGTCCACCAGTTCGAATCTCGCCGGGGTCCGTGGCGTTTGTTTGTTAGTTCGATTGGAAAGTTTCAATGGAGGAGCCAGAAAGATATGTTTTCACAATATATCCTGGGCCACTTCGCTTCATCTGTGCACGTGCGTATTGCAGTCATTGTGATTTTCATGGTCAGTAAGAAATCAATAAAACTAAGGCAAGATTGAAGTGAATGGTAAGTGATGGTGTAACGAAGATAAAAAGACGGGTGAGGACACTTGTATTTCGACAGCCAAACGAGTTAAGTTCATGAAGCACAATCATTTATACAGCCGTTTTTCCAGACCGCACTGCACCAACATTGCTCTTACGGCTGCCAGAGGGTTTTGCCTGCGTTCTGGTCCGTTGCCTACGGCCGATAGCTTGATTCTCCTAGGCACCATTTCTGTTTGGCTTGTCCGACTGTTCTGGTTGACGGCTTGCTCGGTAGCCTCTCACATGGGCTATCTTGTTGGCTGCCTGAGATCCGGTTGCTTCGCATCTGCAAGTTCCTATGTCTCATTTTGTCTGCTTCGAGATGCTCCCGACTTATATGCTGTCTGTTCTTTTGTCTGTGGCTCGCGATAGGTTGTTTCGATCGGTTTGATATCCGTTCCGTCTTACTGCTCCAGCATTCCCCGCTGCAATAAGTGCGAACAAGAATGGAAAGAGACTAAATGTCAGGTCACCAGGATAGGACCAAACTGTTACAGCTTCATTGGTTATTTTACTGTTTATAAAACTCACATTAACCGCAGTTTGCATATGTACAGATGCAGCAAAATGGTCCGGGATACATCGTGAACACATGTATCTGGCTTCTCTGTTCAAATATTCCACGGGAAATCATTGTTTCCAATACAAAAGTTGTCACGTTTGCGAGGCCGTATTTCAGTTTCCTAATCATTAATTTTTCAATTTCCGATCGTGTTCCCGAGTGCATCAATGTTGGTTACCTTAGTTTGGTGGTTTTCCGAACCCGTTTATTCATTAATAAGGATTGAGTGTATGCTAATGATCTCAATTTAACCGTGCGAATTAAATCCCCTCTACCGGAATTCGCTTAAAACCAACGCTGAGGGTTTCACGGAAGTCATTAACTTATTCCGTTGATGATAATTTTGCGTAGACTTGAGCACCTGTTTTAGCTAAAACTGGTTTTGGTCATTCAACCGCTTGGTTTAATGTATCCAGGTGCTTTGAATTGTTTTCTATTTACGTCAGCTGGCACAGATATTCTGGTTTTCATGCCACTTCCCCCGTCTAGAAAACAAAGTTGCCCGTTAGGAATTGGACTGCTTTTTATTAGGAAAAAAAACCGACAGTGCGATGTAATTGGGATGACCTCGCACAGTAGTAGCGTGATATTGTTTCTGGCAAGCGTTACAGTTGATACAACATACCGTATCTGTTTGTATGCTCTTTGGTTCATGGGTTACCGATAAATAATGTCTAGGTATCAGCGTAGACAGGTTAGTGATGTACTTGCAGTTTGTATTCGATTGTGATACTGCATGTAAGTGTTCATGTGCTTGTGGACTGCCGGTTGTGATGGCTTGGTTCCTGCTTACGTTGCCTTCCGCAGTTTCATCACGTGATTACATTAGCTCACTGTTGAGATAGTCGGTGAAATACAGAAAATCACACTATCTTCCGCTCCAGGAAAATTAAATGACAAAGACATTGATTATCAAAACATTCAAACTGCCCTTTGGACATGTTCCTGTACACCGCGTTCTCATTGTTGACTATTTGCTCGTCATCCTAAGTAAATTGCTCACATATCTCAGTCACAAGGCCCTGTCAGCTGCACTATATTCAGTTGACGAATAAGTAACTGATGCTTTTCCGCAACTACTCTACTGGCTAGTCCGGTGTTACTAAGGTTGCAAATGAGCTATTTTTGCAAAGACCGAAAATAATGTAATGAGTAAACTGTCAGTGAAAAACAAACAAATGGGAAGACTAGGCCAGTGTGATCGCTTAATCAGTTCAACCTTATGCTCTCAGTCCACCGAATTGGTCCTGACATTGCGTGAACGCTCTTTAATTCCCTCTGTTTGCATACCTGTTGGCGATGGGCTTCTACGCACCATTCTAGCTAGTTTGGTCCTATTGGCCCTCTGCCCACTCATCTTCATACTTGTACACGCCGATCTCATGTGTTCACTAGGATCCAATATGACTCGTCTTGAGTCTGCACGGGTACTCTTCATTGAAGAGTTCACAAATGAATCACAACTGTGATTTCCGTTAGTTATTTTCGTCTATATATATATATATATATATATATATATATATATATATATATATATATATATATATATATATATATATATATATATATATGACGATGATGATGATGAATTTAACCAAAAAGATCAGCAATCTCGTTTCCCGTAAAGGGTTCTCACTGTTTTGATAGTTTGATGATTATCCGAAGTCTGATTCAGATAGAAACTGGACAAATTTGTCCACTCAACACCCTCTTGTTTATGTTTGTCCGTCATAAGAAGCGGTTAGAGGTTGGTTTCCACAATCTCCCGTTAGTAGTCACCCTTGAAGACACGCGTGGTCATACTTGAGATGACAGAGAGTCATTGAGTGTCCACCAGTCTTATTCTGAGGATTGTGAAGGGCACAGTGTCATCAGGTATCACCAGTTGGTCGTGTTCGACGTACAATCGTCCACCCTGGGTTCGATTCCCCAGTTGGGGGGGGGGGCGATGGATGTGCACTGCTGATGATTCCTAAAAAGGATGAAATAGTTTTCGTTGCTGAGTTGAGCGTTGATACTACATGATGAACCATTTTATATTAACATGCTGAGACTGAGTAAGAGGTAATCAACGCCGTCCCGTCACTGTTGTTGAGTCACTTCGATGTGAACTTATATCATTGCTGATTCGCAAAACAGCACTACAAAAGATACACGCGCATTTATCCATGCCGTATTTTTCGTTGCCACCGCAATGGCCTGGATACTAGGTAAGGGTTTTGTATAGCAACATGAATCCACAGATATGACATACCATCTCTATGCTGTAGCCGGTTTACAATGCCGTCAAACTTTCAATCTGAATATCACTGTCTGCGTCGAAACCGGGGTCTCTAGAGATCAAGGGATCTCGGAGTCAAGAAGAGGTAATTCTTTTAAATCTAAGGAATGTTCATTTTATTCATGACTTACGAATAAAAGTATACAAGAAATTCGGTGGTAGCAATGAATAACAAGTATAATCTCCATACAACTGAAATTTCGCGTTAGTAGTTCAGTGTGTTGTTCACTGGCTTACCGATTAAGCCTATACATTCCTAATCCAAAATATTCACAATTGCTTGCCAAGTAGTATGTAGGATTGATGATACTTTGCTTGGCTGACTGTCCTTTAGATTCCACCTTTCACGCACAAATCTCAGGTCATCCGATCAGCCCTGCGCACTCGGGAGCACCAGACGGGAGTTCCAGTATTGTTAGCGGTCATCTGTAGCGCATATTTTCCGTGATTTGGATCAGCCCGGACGGGAGCGGGGTGGCGCAGTGTTAATACACACGCCTTCGAGATGAGAAGGGCCGAGTTCAAACTCTAGGTGCGAAGCAGGATATGCATCCTTGGTGAGTTGTAACATGAGGGAAACTTGGGTCTTATGCTTACGAGTGCGTAGGGTTGATCGAATGAGCCGAGGTTTGTGCGTGAATGGTGGAGTCCAAAGGACAGTCAGCCAAACAAAGTATAATCCAAATGGAGAAAATCGTTGACCCCGCCGGGGTCTGAATCCACGCATGGACGTCACCCACGTTTTGTTACCACACGTGCCCCACACCAACTGAGCTACGAGGCCACGCAAATTACAGTAGCACATGACATCGGACATAACGAACTACTTTGTAATTTGACTGTCTGCAGCAGGATTTCTCTGTGAATCAAACGGTGTCCACCAGTTC
Source organism: Fasciola hepatica (assembly GCA_948099385.1). NCBI lineage: Eukaryota > Metazoa > Platyhelminthes > Trematoda > Plagiorchiida > Fasciolidae > Fasciola > Fasciola hepatica. The sequence goes on along the minus strand of CANUEZ040000060.1, from coordinate 899,148 downwards.
GAATCTCGCCGGGGTCCGTGGCGTTTGTTTGTTAGTTCGATTGGAAAGTTTCAATGGAGGAGCCAGAAAGATATGTTTTCACAATATATCCTGGGCCACTTCGCTTCATCTGTGCACGTGCGTATTGCAGTCATTGTGATTTTCATGGTCAGTAAGAAATCAATAAAACTAAGGCAAGATTGAAGTGAATGGTAAGTGATGGTGTAACGAAGATAAAAAGACGGGTGAGGACACTTGTATTTCGACAGCCAAACGAGTTAAGTTCATGAAGCACAATCATTTATACAGCCGTTTTTCCAGACCGCACTGCACCAACATTGCTCTTACGGCTGCCAGAGGGTTTTGCCTGCGTTCTGGTCCGTTGCCTACGGCCGATAGCTTGATTCTCCTAGGCACCATTTCTGTTTGGCTTGTCCGACTGTTCTGGTTGACGGCTTGCTCGGTAGCCTCTCACATGGGCTATCTTGTTGGCTGCCTGAGATCCGGTTGCTTCGCATCTGCAAGTTCCTATGTCTCATTTTGTCTGCTTCGAGATGCTCCCGACTTATATGCTGTCTGTTCTTTTGTCTGTGGCTCGCGATAGGTTGTTTCGATCGGTTTGATATCCGTTCCGTCTTACTGCTCCAGCATTCCCCGCTGCAATAAGTGCGAACAAGAATGGAAAGAGACTAAATGTCAGGTCACCAGGATAGGACCAAACTGTTACAGCTTCATTGGTTATTTTACTGTTTATAAAACTCACATTAACCGCAGTTTGCATATGTACAGATGCAGCAAAATGGTCCGGGATACATCGTGAACACATGTATCTGGCTTCTCTGTTCAAATATTCCACGGGAAATCATTGTTTCCAATACAAAAGTTGTCACGTTTGCGAGGCCGTATTTCAGTTTCCTAATCATTAATTTTTCAATTTCCGATCGTGTTCCCGAGTGCATCAATGTTGGTTACCTTAGTTTGGTGGTTTTCCGAACCCGTTTATTCATTAATAAGGATTGAGTGTATGCTAATGATCTCAATTTAACCGTGCGAATTAAATCCCCTCTACCGGAATTCGCTTAAAACCAACGCTGAGGGTTTCACGGAAGTCATTAACTTATTCCGTTGATGATAATTTTGCGTAGACTTGAGCACCTGTTTTAGCTAAAACTGGTTTTGGTCATTCAACCGCTTGGTTTAATGTATCCAGGTGCTTTGAATTGTTTTCTATTTACGTCAGCTGGCACAGATATTCTGGTTTTCATGCCACTTCCCCCGTCTAGAAAACAAAGTTGCCCGTTAGGAATTGGACTGCTTTTTATTAGGAAAAAAAACCGACAGTGCGATGTAATTGGGATGACCTCGCACAGTAGTAGCGTGATATTGTTTCTGGCAAGCGTTACAGTTGATACAACATACCGTATCTGTTTGTATGCTCTTTGGTTCATGGGTTACCGATAAATAATGTCTAGGTATCAGCGTAGACAGGTTAGTGATGTACTTGCAGTTTGTATTCGATTGTGATACTGCATGTAAGTGTTCATGTGCTTGTGGACTGCCGGTTGTGATGGCTTGGTTCCTGCTTACGTTGCCTTCCGCAGTTTCATCACGTGATTACATTAGCTCACTGTTGAGATAGTCGGTGAAATACAGAAAATCACACTATCTTCCGCTCCAGGAAAATTAAATGACAAAGACATTGATTATCAAAACATTCAAACTGCCCTTTGGACATGTTCCTGTACACCGCGTTCTCATTGTTGACTATTTGCTCGTCATCCTAAGTAAATTGCTCACATATCTCAGTCACAAGGCCCTGTCAGCTGCACTATATTCAGTTGACGAATAAGTAACTGATGCTTTTCCGCAACTACTCTACTGGCTAGTCCGGTGTTACTAAGGTTGCAAATGAGCTATTTTTGCAAAGACCGAAAATAATGTAATGAGTAAACTGTCAGTGAAAAACAAACAAATGGGAAGACTAGGCCAGTGTGATCGCTTAATCAGTTCAACCTTATGCTCTCAGTCCACCGAATTGGTCCTGACATTGCGTGAACGCTCTTTAATTCCCTCTGTTTGCATACCTGTTGGCGATGGGCTTCTACGCACCATTCTAGCTAGTTTGGTCCTATTGGCCCGATTGACGTCTTGATCTAATTTTATTGGTGTGAACCATTCTTCGGACTAACGGTTGTGGTACAATCCGCTTGGTCCTTTGTAGGCTAGCTTTTCTCCCTCAAGCCGTTGCAGAAGTTATTATATGTACCTCTTCTGCCAGTTGTTTTTGTTCGGTTAACGCAATTGACTCCATATTTACTTCTTTCTTTTGCCACGACAACCACCACTACTACTACAACAAATTTGAGAGGAATGCCGGGCTATTCATGCATAGATGGTTGTCAGTGAGTTAACGGTCTCCGTGGCTCTATCAATCGAAAACAGCGCGTTTTGGCTAGTTATGATTATGTTTTCCATGCCTGCTTATGAATGCGGTGCAACCAACATACTCCATGGCCTCTCAGGCCCACTGCACCGTCGGGGATAACCGCCAACCGTGACTGTAAGACTTGAAGTGTAGAACTACATCAGTTCTCGTCAGTTGTGATAACAAGCCAGATGATGGCAGATTTCTATTCTACGATCGGTCTGGCTGATGGTGCCATGTTTGAATCTCAGACCACCGCTGGTCGAGTACTTGCACTTTTTTCTTCGTTTGTGGCCACATCTTTGTTGTTTACACCTCTGAGTTAGGATACGGGCTTGTTAAAGATGACTGTTGACTCTATGGATCTGGCAGTCAGCATATTCAAACGAATTACATTCGTTCGATTTTCGAGCTTATCTCGCGCTGAAGACTCTTCCTTTTATAGTATTTCCCATTGTTTGTGAACCAAATGCTGCATTCCATGGGCTATGAGTAAAATAACTACTCGTTATCTCATGTTTGGTTGAAGCAGACGTAACGGACGACACTGACACCCACCTAGCAGTGAAATGCCGTCCCGAATCACACTTAGTCTTCGAGTGCTCATTACTGGGTTGCTCTGCCCATTGCGTAATTGATTTGTCAATCTCCTTGTGTGCGTGTCTGTGTGTGCCAATCAAACCTATTTATCCATCCACCGCTCCATCGCATTGTTAGTTCGGAGCGTAATTGAAAATGGTCTAAATATTATCATAGTAACACATTTCGTTTGAGGTGAGTAGACCTCAAGTTTTGTCATGCTGTCAGATTGATAAGGCGTGTTTGTTTCCATTCTTTGTCCACACACAAGTCCTCGGTATTGTGTATCTGACCAGTGGTGTTAAAAAATGCTTCATTTGCAATGGTCAGATCTCGTGGGTGGTAGCCGTCAACCATGCAAGTATTGCTGATATTGCCCCAAAATGTTCTTGACCGATTGTAGAAGACCAAAGATTATTGGATTTCGCTTCTAGACAGTGCATAATAATCTCTTTGGCCAACTATGAGAACTGTGGTTGCCGTGATTCCCCATGCGATGGGTCCCTTCTTGATGTGTCTGCCACACACGGTATGCTTGCTGTGTGCAATCTAGTGACGCCTTTTGTGCAACTTCGTTCATCCGTGATCGGTTATTTGATTTGTTTTTTTTTCTCGCGCGGATTTCATCAATGTTCTGTTTTTTTTTTCATTTGGGTGCAGGAACCCAAAGTCATCTCGAATCTGATTTGTTATTGTAGGTCGAGAATCACGGGAACGAAGTGCCACTTTTGGATCCGCCAGAGATATGGTGAGTCTCATCTCGCCAGATACTCGCAATGGTTCATTGTCAAATAGTGTCGGGAATAATCCTCTGTCTTCTAACTCACATTTTCTCAAGCCTCGTCAGCCTCTGAATCTCGGCTCCTTCAACGTGCGTACACTCATGCAGGCCGGTCAGCAGGCCTGCCTAGTCCTCACAATGACCTCTCTGAAGATTGATGTCTGCTGCGTAAGTGAAACGCGTATCCAGGATTCGAGCAGTGTAATTCAACTAGCTGTTCCTGGTATCTCATCGAGCTATTTTCTGCGCACCTCAGGAGACGAAGCAGCTAGAGCTGAGGGTCAACGTGGTGTAGGAATAGTCTTGACTGACAAGGCTGAGGCTGCCCTCTTAGAGTAGATCCCTGTTAACAGTCGTTTGTGTGCTAGGAGACTCCAAGGGCGTTCGAAAGGATAGTTGTGTTAAGCGCAATTTGTTTGTGATCTTGGTATATGCCCCAACAGACTGCAGCTCAGACTTGCAGAAAGATGAGTTCTACGATGAACTCGCCACCCTCGTTCGCGGCAGCAAGGGTTCTGACATTGTAGTGCTAGTTGGTGACTCCAATGCACAAGTTGGAAGACTTGGTGCATGAGAAGCTCGTTTAGGTGGGCGTTGTGCTTTACCCGCTAAGCTTATAGATAACGGGGATAGGCTTCTCCAGTTGTGTGCAAACAATCGATTGTTTTTGTCTAGCACCAATTTCCAACACAGCTCGCGTCGCACAGCGACGTGGCGCTCTAACTCTACAGGTACTCTAAGCCAGATTGATCATATCGCCGTAAGCTATCGGTGGCGCAGTTCTGTTCAGAACTGTAGATCTTACTGGTCCACGTACGTAGAGTCAGACCATGCATTAGTTTAAATGCGATCATCTCTCCAGCTCCATGGTCATCGTCGCAAACCGCAAACCGGATTAGCTGTGCAACGTATGTGTGATCCAGATGTACGCACCCTTTATGAGCAGAAGTTAGCACATGAGCTAAGACCTACGACGAACAGTAATGTAGATGAGCATTAGGCCCATATCAAACAGGCGATGCACGTTGCAGCAGGTTTTGCCTGTGGCCCTAGATCCGATGTCCATCAAAGACAGTGGATTTCGCAAAAGTCGTTGAGTATAATGGAGCAAAAGCGTCAACTCTCGAACTGTAAGGAGATGAATAAGATACGAAGACATCTAGAGGAGCAAGCTACGATAAGCCTTAAGAATGATCGCGAAAATTGGTGGGTCAAGGTAGCCGAAGAAATGGAAATAGCAGCTGTATCAGGTAACAGTAAAAAACTGCTCAAACCTATTTGCGACACCGGTGGACGGCGCACCCAGGTTAGTGAAACGATTTGCGATACAAATGGAGAACCGATCCATGGCAAAGAGCAAAGGCTTGGCCGTTGGGCCGAAAACTTCAAGGAGCAGTTTCGCCGACCGCGCGCTAATGTAGTTACTCCTGTGTCAACAACTGCGATTCCTTCGTTGGTATCACTTGAGCCCCCATCGGAATTGGAAATGAAGTCGAGCATTCGATTACTAAAGCGTGGGAAAGCGGCCGGTCTCGACGAACTTCCCCCAGTTCTTTTGAAACTGGGTGGAAATGCTTTGATAAAATCACTTACCGCTTTGCTCCGTGACATTTGGAACGCGGAACGTATTCCGTTAATATGGAGCGAGTCGTTGATTGTTCCTATCTTCAAGAAGGGAATACGCAATGATTGTAGTAACCATCGTGGGATTAGCTTAATTCCGATAGTCACCAAAGTATTAGCCTCGATTTTGCTGCGTCGTGTCACACAGGTTCGCGAGAGGAACGCCGGCGAACAGCAGGGTGGATTCCGCCCAGGTCGGGGATGCGTCGACTGGATTTTCACTTTTCGCCAACTACTTGAAACGCGTCACACGCACCGCCGACCGAAAATAATGGTTTTCTTAAACTTGAAAGGCATTTTCGATTCAGTTGATCGAACAGCGTTTTTCAGTGGTCTTCAGCGAAAAGATATGCCCCGGAAGTTTGTGAAGCTACTGAGATCATTGTATTTTCATACTTCTGGCCGCGTAAGAGATTACGATGAACTATCCGGTCAGTTCGAAAGGACCATTGGTGTTCGACAAGGATGTCCCATCTCTCCATTCCTGTTCAACTTCGTCATGGATGAAATAATGGAGAGCGCGTTGCAAAATCCTCAGGATGTAGGCATCGAACTAGGAGATAGTGAGGAGCTATATGACTTAGATTACGCAGACGACGTTGTCTGCTTGTTCGAATGCACGGAACATGCTGAGCGTGCACTAGGTAGACCCCCAAGAGCTGTAGCTGCATTCGGCACGCGCTTTGCACCTTCAAAGTGTAAAGTGATGTTGCAAGACTGGACATCAACGATTCCGAGCTTGATACTTGACGGGGAGGTGCTGGCAATTGTCGACCACTTCACCTACCTCAGAAGCAGTGTGACGATGGATGGTAGCACAGTAGTAGAGGTGAGCACGCGGATATCCAAAGCTCGAGCGGTGTACGCTGGACTGAATCACATGTGGCGGCGGCCAGATATTTCACTGAAGTTGAAAGGTCGTCTATACTGTATCGCAGTGCATTGTTTTGTTGTATGGTTGGCGAGACTTGGGATTTGCGTGCGGAAGACATTCGTTGTCTTGAGGTTTTCGATCACCAATGTTTGTGTAGTATCGCTAAGATAGGGTGAAATAGCCGAGTGAGCAATGCTGATGTCAGAAAGCGAGTATTGGGTGCTAATTTGAAGAAGGTTTTGTCACAGCGTAACCAGCTTGGTAGACTTCGTTGGTTGGGGCACGTGTTACGTATGACAAACACACGTCTACCATACCGTGTCCTATTCTCCGTTCCTCCTGGGGAGTGGAAGAAGCCATGTGGATGTCAACAGAGGACTTGTCAACGGGGAATGAGAAAATGTACAGCGAACTTAGGAAAAGATGGTGCCTCACGGCTTCGGGGTTGTGGTCCAAAAGATCCGTGAACCAGTTGGCTGGAGACACTGAAGGAAATGGCAGGGAACCGTGAACAGTGGTGATCGTGTTTTTACTTTCTGTCGAATCAGAGTGATTGATCAATGCGTGTTTGTACAGTTGGACTGTGTATTCCGTGTGTTGGCTACTAGGGCCTTCTTTCCTTTTCCCATCTGTGTAGGTCCACTCCCTATCCATCTTGTATATTCATACTTTCTAATTCAACGTGCAACATGGCGAGAAAGGCAGTGGTCAGTGGGGCTTGCCCTACTGTTTAAAGTTGTTCGATGTTGATGATCGCCCTTCGGATTTAGTGAGTACACGATATCCTTTCCAAATAGACTCTCCATGTGCTAAACCGGAATCTCTTTATAGCAATCTTTTATTTTAGTCTACAGGTAGTATATGTTTAACTCTTCGGTGACTTGACACTAGGTTTATTTCGTCCATAGCTTCATTCGATCCGAAGCATTCTTTGATGAGATGAGGTAAAACACGTGGTGTCATGGAAGCGGTAGAGGCCTGATGTGCGTAGATTGTGACAATTTTGGAACACGTTCACTGATTTTTACGTGTGGACATTTGTGTAGTCACGCCCATTGAAGACCATGACGATGACGTCTTTCGTTACTTCGTTTAGAAAAAAACACTAACCAGTACATTGCTTCTCGTATGACTAGTATTTACTGATTGCAGGCAACCACCTTCTGCCTTGTTGTGTGTGTGTGTGTGTGTGTGTGTGTGTGTGTGTGTGTGTGTTTCCAGCCTCGTCAGTCGTGTCGGATCCGAGATTTGATAATACCGGGCTTACTGCGCGCAGTAAGGCTACTCGCATTCTGCGTATCTCTCGCATTTTTACATTTGGTATTGTTCATGAAACTGACGTAAAATATGCGTGAACCATTTATATTGTATTGTCACACATTATCTGTTCTTCCCAACCCCACTGTTCAACTATACAAAGAATTGCGAAAAGTTCCCGGATCCGAACATGCTATATCAAACCGTAGAGCCGCGCCCATCTGCGACCACCGAGAGCACAACCGTTGTCACTGCCGGTTCTGAGAATTGCAGCAGTCTATCCACTGGTCGGGAGGAGCCATCGAAGGATATCCCCTCCGTCGAATCTCCATTTTGCCCATTTTCCGCCAGTTTGACAAAGCCGTTGAACTCCTCAATTGATCCCACGCGGACTTCTGACGATGTGGAATCTATTTACATGGATCTGGATCTCATCAACCCACAAGATGAAGCCACTCATTCAGGTTTTGATGGCCTGTTACGTCTAAACTCCCGTACGTCTCCGCTGTTGGTCAGAACGGACACGGAGGAACAAATTTATCAGGATCCCATTGATTGCATAAGCCCATTTCAGATCGAGAGGATTCACTGCAATGCTCATCATCAACCCGGTTTTCCCCACGTCCCATTTCCAGCACGGGTTTCTGATTGCTCAGTCTCAAGTGAGTTGGCGTGTGTTGTGTAAACCGTGCAGACAAAGAATAAACTTATACGTTTGTGATCTATTTTCGTCTGATTTTCACAGATCCAGGCGTGTGATGCGCATCTCTCTGTTAACTAGCATCTCAAGGCGTAAATGCAAACCGTAGCCATTCACGGGGTTTATCAGGCTGTAACAGACCGCACTGATTGGATACTACTATAGTCGTTTCAGTTCAGTTTGGTTCAAAATACTAGTTCATAGAATCCATCTGAAAAGTAATGAATGAAAATAGCCCATTTTTTCTGGTCTCTTCGCATGTGGCGATCCCGAAGTCACGGCGAGTGAGTTATAACTCCCTCTAAGTGGCAAATCACCCCCATTGTCTATCTGTCCCTTGGCAAGAGCAGCGTGTTTCAAATCACACTCAATGAACCTGATGCTTACATACTTCCTTTCACTCATGTCACCTGATTACCTAGCACTGATGCAAAGTTTTAGAAACCAGTTGATGCTTCCTGTTTTCCTTCATGTAGTCTTTTCATTTTGCCTGTTATCTTTACTCGTTCCGCACAGGTCTGATAAGTAATAAGCCTTTATGTTCACACTGTGCTCTGCCCACTGGAAACCGTCTGGTTGAACGCCGTCGCGAACGCCTCAGATCTTTCAGCAGTCCGGAGGGATGCGTTGCGGTCCTAACAGATACTGATCGGGACCCTGCCAGTGCTGCCTGTACAACACAAATAAGCCGGGCTCCAACCCAGTCTGGTCCCGTACTCGTCACTGCTGCACGTACTTCTGGGCACTCTACTGATGATTCGCGCTTCCCCTCAGGTTCTACTGCCCTTACGTCCACGGCGAGCAGCCAAAGCATGATACCGACTACATCTAGTAGATTTTCGAGAAGTTATCAGTTTCCTTATGCTGCTGAAAAATCTGGTTGCCCTGTAAACTGGAGCGTTTCACTCAGCTCATCGACGTCTGGTGTGCGCAGCGAATGTTGCTTGACCGAACCCGCCTTTGCTGTCAACGTTGCTGGCACTGACACAACAAACTCGACGGACGAACATGTTTGGCAGCCGGGATCCGAATCCGCACGCTTTCCACTGCCCATTGATCGTGCTCATTATTACCACCACCACCACCACCACCACCATCATCATCATCATTTCTGGCACCATTCGAACTGCCCACATTATCGAATGCATCAAGTTGTTTTGGACAACTTCTCCATCGATTTGGGTGATGCTGCTGCTCCCGTACGTCAATTCTGTCCATTGGCGGGTTTCGTGTACTATTTGTTCTGTCCCTCTTTGTCAGGAAAGTAGATAACTAGTGTTATGAATCCGGTTCATTTGGTTCTCATTCGTCATATTTGATACATCCCAGAACAAAGAACTCGTGTCATGTTCATTTAGTGTCCGTCCAATTCTTGCCTTTGTCCGGTGCGGTTACGGGAATCATGATTCTTCACAACCAACCATCGATTGATTTCTACCGTCATTGCTGCATCAGAACAGGGGGAGGGGGGGGGGGGGTGGGTGAAACGTAGGCAGATACCAGAAAATGCCGCACGATTAATAATAATGTCTTTTGCAAAAGATACTGTTTTATTCTGTTGTCTCTACCGCATTGTTTCCGCCGATGCGATGAAGCTAACGTTAAGAGCTTTTCCACTAACTTATTTCTTACTGTTTGTCTCTGTGATGACGTATGTACTCTTTAGTTCTGTGCGAACGTACGAACAACAAGAGAAGCACCAGATTGTTAGCAAGAGGACTATTTTTAACATTGGGATAAAAATCAGTCGTCGGCATGACGGTCAGCTCTCTATACATCATTTGTGAAATGAGTTCTTATGCGGTAACAAGGCCCAACTCTCAAAATAATATGACACATTCGCAACTACTTGTTTGGTCCCACCCAGAGTCAAAGGTCATATGGTCGCTAAATAGAGCGGAATCGTGGCTCGGATCTAGTCATATGAAATCTTTTCACCTGAATTTGTGCACGCTTAGCTGCGACGGTAAAAAAGTAGTATTTTTGCGGTGAATAAATGGAGTGGAATTTTTGTTGAGATTCGATCATCTTGAAAAGGATTGTGAATGAATCACCGCGTATTCAAAAACCGCACACACCATTGTGAGTAGTAAACTGTTTTATTGTCCTTTTCCCCAACCAGATTGATTTGATTTCGCTAGATTCCAATCTGTCAAAGGTCGTACACAAAGAACCAATGACAGTGTGTTACCCAATTCCGTCGAATAAACCTGCCGAGTCTTCCTTACTGAAGTCCGGAGCCAATTTACTTCGACTGAGGCAGCGTTCCTTACCCGGCTCGATCGTGACCAGTTTACGATCAGCGTCGGTCAATACCCAAGCCGCATTCAGTTCTTCCGGTGCAGTAGTGCATCAGTCAGCGACTAAACCGTTTTTCAGTCTTTCAACTGACTCGGCTGGACACCAATCCACAGCTGTGCACAACCAACGGTTCACAAATGCATTGCAAAGCAGCTCCAATCCAGACGTCGCTCCCCAATCAAGCACGCAGGTTCCCGCTAGAGATTGGAAGTGGATAAAACGTGGTAAAAAGGTGTTTTCTTAATTCACTTCGCAATGGTTCACAGCTCATCTCTACTTCTTTCGTCCGAGCAATCCCTATTGATGTACCACACTGGGAAAATGAATTTTGTGATGGTGAGTTTATTTCTGTAAGCGATATTGAACCTACCCTATATATATATATATATATATATATATATATATATATATATATATATATATATATATATATATATATATATATATATATATATATATCCACTTACACTTTTCGTATACAAAAGTCCATGGCGTCGTACTTTCACTACTAAGTTTCCCCCTCTTATCGATCGAGTTTTGCTTGCAATCACCCCAATTCATCCCCTTTTGCCTTTGCTCACTATGTTATTTCCACCGCACGTTCTGTCGCAGCTGCGAATTGAATCTGTTTACTGCCGTGCAATAAGTTGATTGTCTGTGATACTCCATGACGCGCCTCTTCTCTGTCTCATAAGCCTTTCCCACCCACATGGCTGCCACATTCTTTTGTTTCTGCTCCTAGCTCTAGCTCACTCACTCACTTTGTCGGTCAGTCAGTCAGTCACTTGATCAGTCCGTCGTTCTTGTCAATCAAATGCCTTATATCTGTTTGTGTTCATTTTCGGCAGTATATAGGGACCTCACCAACAGGTTGAATTCTGAGTATATCAAAGTTTCACCCCGCGTCTCCTGCTAAGACCATCCACGCACAATCCTAACACTATTCATCATTTTCATTTATGACTCTAAAACCACTGCGTCTATCCCGTAATTTGGTCAGTAGCCGTAATTTCTGGGCTGCTTAACTGAATTATCTCATCACAATCGTAGTTACGACAAACGAGGTTTCGCTTTACGCTACTAACACAATGAGAGTAGCTAAATTAGTAGACCGTTTTATTATCTGTCACACGGCTGATCGAGGTCGGCCGTTCTTGGCTTTGTGCTTGTATGTTTCAGCTCTGATTCGCATGTACAACTAGAAGCGATACATTTTGGACCTTGGTAGCTGGGTGCGTACACACAGCTAATCAACCCCAGTGAGCGAGTCTTCCACAATCGTTTCACGACTACATTTTGGCCAATCATGCTCCAGGCTCACTACAATCCGGTCCCGATGGCAGCCGCCGTGTTGTCCTATTTTGTGGGTCATTGTAAAGATTTCTCGGCAATAAACATATAAGCAAGATGTTTTACATGGTTGCTGGAACCTGTATACCACCTAACCCCGCCCCTCACCTCAGTCGAACATGCTATACGAAAGTAAGAAATGAACGGACCTTTTTCACGAATTTCCGGTATTTTGAAGTTTCTTCGTTACTCTCCACTTGATCGTTTTTGCTTGTTGTTCGACATAACGTTAACGTGGGTGCATATACGCAAACCAAAAAGGCTGGACAACTGGTGTTTTTGTTTTTTTCTCAATAAACACCCATTCATATCTTGGACGAACAAAAATTTGGACTGATGTTTGCTGGGTGTATCGTATGACTTTCATTCGGGTGTTCTCGTTTTCCTTCTGAATCTAGGACCCTTTCTTCGAAGTTGGGAAGTATAGTATGGTCGCATCATAAAGTACGATTTAAGTTACATGGGTTTTCCTACCTTGGCTGTTGCACCCCATCTGTTGGTCGGATAATTATCATCGCGTATAGGGAAAACCTGTTTGGTTTCACCAGTCACAGCCACATGCGACATAGATAAGCCATTGGTTTACGGGATCAGATTTTAGTGTAAACTGAGGCGGTTAGTCCGGCGGTGGTCAATTGGTTATGATCTTAGATTTTGGACAACAACAACGACCCGGGTTTGATTCCCGCCACCGCCAGTCACTTTCCCATTTGGCTGCCTCATTGACCGTGGCCTCATGCCTGAATTGTTGTACAATACTGCATAATAAATGAGAAAAGCAAAGCGGTATTTATTTTATTTATTTAGTTCAGGTCTCCTATGCAGTTTGAGGACGTGATCAGTGAGGGCAAAAGACACGAGCAAATTTCGGTGTCTGAGCACTGATTTTTTTCGCAGCACGGTTCGAATACGGTTGGAATATCGCATTGAAAATGCTGATGCCAAGAGTGGGGTTTGAGAACCAAGGAGGTTAGTCTCCGGACAAAGCGCCTAATGTAAACCAAACGAATTGTTTGAGGCTTAGGTTCCGCAACTCCATAGATAAGATGCCTCAAGGTAAATAGTCATTTGGTGATGGGTCGAGAAGGTCAGTTCGTGACATGGTGAAAAAAGTATTAGAAGAATAGCTACTTCAATGTAAATTGTTCGCAACCACGAATAATTCCTTCCAGTTGGTATGATACAAGGGGTAGTTCTGTAAGGAACAACTCATTTTCTATAATAAATGATAAATAGTGTATTTCCCTCCATTTTCCACCACAGACCGGATCCCACGGGAACACGTTCGCCTCGAATGCAAACTACTGGTAATCAATCTTTTGCTCCCCAAGTTTCTCTTATCGTCCACTATTTACTCCTTTCTCACTCTTTTACGCTCGACTCTTCCTTTTTTAACCTAATCCTCTTTGTTTTTCGAATATCATCTGCCTGATCCTGTAATTTTCACTTCGTTCTCCGAAAATCCGATTATGTCTTTCCTAGCGTGCTCTTAATCTTACTTCGTTTCGACTTTATCTCACAGATCTGACGCTCTCTGTGTGTCCACACTGTTTTCTTCTCAGATGTCAACGCTGGTAACCTTTTCAGTTGAAGAAGTGTGCTGGATTATGTTGAGAGTAACGTCACCGGCCTTTGTTCGAAACTGCTGTCTTGGTTACGTGTCGAGTCGAATCCTGCACCACTTTCTACTTAGATCACGTTGATCTACATGCTCCGCACGCGTTTGACGCTCTTCCCATCTGTGCTTGTGGCTTGTTTCCTCTCTGTTCTGCACACAGGAGCGCTTGACAAGATATATGAAGATATCCGTGCAAATCATTTTGTTTCATACCTCTGTCCAGTCCACATACCCATGCCCTCTATTCTCCTTCGTCCCATTGCACGCGTACCATGGCGCCTCGTTTTATTTGTTCAAATTCACTCACATACATGCACGCGCACAATGCACCTTGTACAGTTCCCGAACGATTGATTCCTTGTAAGTTGTACAACGTGTCTGCGACCGCCCGGCGTATTGCTCTTGCTCCCGTTTCAGTCCATCATCACCATGATGATCTGATAAGTGCTGCCCACTCATTTCCGGTGTCATTCACCGCATCTTGCCCCCTTTCTCTTTTGTGCATCCGGTTATCGATTTTAGCTCCTAAAACCGGTCATTTCTCTAGGATCTTAATTTACTAGTTGAAGTCAGAACAAATTATTGAAAATGATGCACATACCCAGAGTTCGTAATGTGGCTTTTTATAGCAGTCTGACTTCCGATCGGACGCAGCTGTACGTGCTAATAATTTCTGCCCATGGTTTAGATGCACCAATCCCATTACTGATACCACCACTGCTACTATTAATATTACTGATGCTATGGCTACCACTCTAGGACTACCAGTGTTCCTGGTAGGATCCGCCGGTTTATTGTTCTGATCTTCTTCGTCTCTGTTCTTATGTCAGTGTCTGAATCTGTGTGCACTGCCCACGAATCCCGTCGGTCCCTTCTAGTCAGTCGTCATTTGTTTTCTTCTCCCTGTCATTTAGTAATAGCGCGTATGACCACGGCCACCGATACATATTTTCACTTCCACGCTCGTTCTCATACCGTTGATCAGGGCGATCACTCTACAGTGTCATATTCACTTTCCAAATGCTGGGACTTCGTCTGCCATCTGTTGCTGGCGTTTTCGCCATCGTCGTCGTTGTCCTTTTTTGCTCCTGGTGCTCCTTCATTCAGTCACCGTTTTTCCTTCCCCTTGCCTCACCCACTCCCAGGCCCATCATCACCGGGAAGTACACTTCTAGTTCTTTGCTCCTATTCGATACACCGGTCTCGCACTCATACGATTCAAACCACGCATCTCTTCTTCAGATCCCCATCTATCTTGCTGCCGAGGATTTATCTCAATATCACACGGACGGACAACCGGAAGCACAGCGATCCATGCTCTTTCCATTCGATCAATCCTAACCTATTCCTTATGGGGTCTCACATTTCGAACCACGTACAAAGTCTCGGTCGAATTATCTGTAATTATTTGTATGTCCATTTTGCCCCTTTCTGCTCCTTGCCTCCATCTTGTGTGTGTGTGTGTGTGTGTGTGTGTGTGTGTGCTTGCGTGGATATGTAAGTGACTGAGTGATTAACTATATTCCACGGGGTATTTGAATTTACCGAATCATTGTATCATACGTTTTTTTCGCGTTCTCACGTTATTGATTTAATGCTTTTTTCTTGTTTGAAACCGTGTTCCTTCATTTACTTTTGGATTTGCTCTTTATCCGTTTGCGAATCACTGCTGCAATCTTCTGAAAATGGTTCGTTCGAGGTTTTCATCGGTGGTGGAGCACAAAAAGTCTCGGACCGAAGTGCGAAATTCAAACGCCTACGAGATTGCTGTCCATTCGGGGTTGGTCGCCGTTCCATGCGCTGTATAGAACCTGGCGCCGGAACCGAAAACGATCCGAGTTGAAATTGATTGACTGATATGTAAACAGTGATAACACTAAGCATACAACATTTTTCGTGATTTAGTCCGCACAGCTCATTTACTCCTCAATCAAGTCCCAGATGAAGCCAGTTACACATAAGTTTAATTACTGGACAGGCATCCATAACGGGATCCGGACGTTTGAGCCCGACGCTTTCCAGCGCCGGTTCGCTCATCGATTCACTTGAGCTGACTGCATTCATGTGTGTATGTCCTAGTAATCGCTCATGCAGTGTCCGAATATTGCATGCAGAGTTAATCTTGTCATTCTGGGCGGCTGAAGCACTTAGTTCAGTGGTTTGGCATATGGTTGAGAGGTCACTCCTGACCGGCCTCTGCTTATATTCTGATTTTATGTTTGTAGAACAATTTTAATTGCGAATAAGTGATGACTCAGTTTGTTGTCGAACGTCGTAAGTAGACGATGTGTTCTGCGGTTGAGAGAATTTGTGCGTGCGGTTGCGGCCGAGAAAGAGCTAAAAGCACTCTTATTGTGAGGCTTCAATTTGGACACAAATCCCCTCACCAATATATATATATATATATATATATATATATATATATATATATATATTTACAAAGAGAGAGAAAATAACAATAAGTCACTTTTTTATTTTGGTACATGCGATAAATCGGATATCTGAAGGAAGCTGCCGTGGTTTTGCAAACACGGATGGTTTTACGTCACCATGAATGTCACCTCAATACGTGATGTAAAATCGGTGTTATCGGTTGATTTACAGATTATGCCGTTCGCCGGTCATATGTTGGGTCGGCAATATTTATTTTATTCCATGCTTGCGCTTTTAGGCGTCGGAAGGGTTGCGTCCGGTGTCCCTGAAGGCATATCGCACTATCGACGATCATGACTAAGACGTGGAGTGGAGCATCACACCAGATTCCAGCAGGTCATGTGTGGTAACGAGCCCGCCGACAACTAATTGCTGTCTGCGACCATTTGGACCCGCGGTGATTGCGTCTCATTAAGCGTTATTACAGGACACGGCTGTCTATGAACCAGTTATTCATAAATTATTTACATCGTTTTATATGCGTTTTTTCCGCTGAATCGTATGCGCAGTTAATGTTATCGGTGAACTGTGCCGTTTGGTACATGTCGTGTAGGGCAAAGATATATTGGTCGCTTGAATTAAACACAATAGACATGGTTTCCCAGTTCATGTGTTAAAGCTGAAAGTCGTTCAAATTGCCCAGAATCTGGAACGTAGACCAAATTAGAAAGTGGGCAGAAGTGTCGAATGATGTGCACAAATATCGATTTAGATGCGATGGCAAAACAGTTAATAGAGGGCTGTTCATGACGGATTTGTTGTTACTCATGCTTGCTCTGAGTTGATGAAATGCAACATGTTAGTTTACCACGACTCAGTTTTCTTGACTGAGCGCGGTCAGTTATTAGGATTTGAGCGCATGTCGCACATTTCTTTTCTCAATCAGTTTGGAATTGTGAAGTTCTGCATAGCTGATAGGGTTCTTGCATGCCTGTGCATGAATGCAGTGGAAAGGGTGTACCCACTAGCCTAGAAGGCCTGCTGCCCTATAAGGGATCACCGGTAACCAGACCCTGAGACATGGAGTGACAGAGAACCTCACAATGTTCCGATAGGTCTGGTGTGGTGACGAACTGGACGACACGGGGGATTACTGTCTACCGTCAAAGTGACCGAAGGTGGCGGGCTTACTTCTGACCTCCGGAGAGGTGAGCAAATGCGCTAAGCCACTAGACCACCAACAGTTGAGATCACTTTCGGAAGAACTGAAGGGAAGTTTATGGACTAGACAATTTTTATTCGGCTCACTACACGGAAAAATACTGGGCAAGTTTATGCGAAAAGGTAGCTACTTAAAATGGTAAGAGATTGAAGTCTGACACCTGCTGATCATCATAAGCTATTTTCATGACTAGCGGTTTTGGATCTCGTTTTGATTACTGCCCCATTTGGTCCGCTCTACTGGATTGCACTCTGATATGTGCCAATGCATCATTATGAAAACGAGCTACGCAGAATAATTCGTCAGGGGCCGTAAACTTAATCAATATTGACGTTGAGAACAAATCCGTGATGAACAAGCTCGTTTCCGGGAAATTTACCTGGCTAATATGGTTTCAAATCTAAGGTTAAAATTATGCATTCAAGAGCAGAGTTGTCAGTGTGAAAGCATGATAGGTGGAGAAGGGATTAGTTGCAGTCTTGGGTCAGAAAATGGTGAATGTCGCGTTCCTCTTTAGAGGAAAATAAAGCAAATTTTGTGAAGTTGGGCCAAAATCAATTATTTCCATTTGACTACTCCCAGTTAACCCACCTAGTTGTGTGAAAAGTGACACGTCGTTTGCGAACATGATGACGTGCACCACATGCTCTGCTAGATGCGTCCCACTGAAACGCAAAGAAACTCTTCATCCATCTATTGCCGCATGAGCCAGAAAAATGTGTTTGAAAGGAGGCGTTTCAGAAACCGCGGCTTCCTAAACGTGTATTCATGAGGAACGGATACTCTGAACGATTCTCTCCAAAGACTATCCAAAAAGAACCTAAAGGGCTCCCAGGAATGTAGACGGAGAGAGCTATGCTTGCAACCGCCTATGCCAATGGGAAGCGTCGTCGACTATACAGGATGGAACACTCCGTGGTACCACTGTGTCGCTAAAACCTATATGCGTTCTAACCAGAAACCGATCCATGGAAACCGAAAATCTTGATCCCTTGATCATATTGTAACGAAGATGGCAAGGCGGGCGAGAACATCTGTATTTCGACAGCCAAACGGGTTAAGTTCATGAAGCACAATCATTTATACAGCCGTTTTTCCAGACCGCACTGCACCAACATTGCTCTTACGGCTGCCAGAGGGTTTTGCCTTCGTTCTGGTCCGTTGTCTTACGGCCGATAGCTTGATTCTCCTAGGCACCATTTCTGTTTGGCTTGTCCGACTGTTCTGGTTGACGGCTTGCTCGGTAGCCTCTCACATGGGCTATCTTGTTGGCTGCCTGAGATCCGGTTGCTTCGCATCTGCAAGTTCCTATGTCTCATTTTGTCTGCTTCGAGATGCTCCCGACTTATATGCTGTCTGTTCTTTTGTCTGTGGCTCGCGATAGGTTGTTTCGATCGGTTTGATATTCGTGTCGTTCTGTTACTTCAGTATTCCCCGTTGCAGTATGTTTGATTGAGAATAATCACAACACGTACAAATCAATCCACTTTTAGGAAGAGTCGTGAAAATGATCTAATCGCTTTACTGGAATGTCGCTCAGGGCTATTCGACTCCGGCGTTGGAGCAGACATCCAACTCCAAATTTTTTTCTCGAATAATTTGGTTCATGACGTATCGGTGTTGTTGGGGACATCTGATAATGTGTGCAAACAAAGCTAACGTCGTACTCGAATGATCCTCGAACGCCGGTACGAGGCATCTGTCTGAATTCAGTCAGTTCGTAATGGTGGATTAATAGTAGTTCGATTTGATTCACTCGTCAGAATTAGGGTAAAGAGCAGATAATATCGTTGCAGCTTACTGAAGTTAGACGTTTGGAAATTGTTCTATAAAACAAGACAAGCCTCACTTATAGGTGGGTGCCTCTGCACTCCTCACTTGGATGCTCTCTTGGACGAGCCGATTGCTACGGAGGTATTCAGCATCGCACCGATTCACCAGGAAACTGGCGCACTAAATGTGAAATGCACGGACAGGCAATTTTTCATTGTCTTCTGTCCCGGCGTAGCATCATTCTTAAATTTCCTCATCTGGAGCTTTCCCTTCGCAACTAGCTGAGAGCACTACAGACGGTATTCTTCTGAACCTCTAAATTCTCCTGTGATAATCCATTGGTGAAGCTTCAACACGCAATCCGGCCATCAGATGTGCCGTGCGTGCAAATCAGAAGTGCTGCCATGCATGAAAAGAAAAAAAGCAAACCCTCGAAGTGTGGGTTTTGCCGCAGTTTTGCACTCACATTCAAAGACAAGCATCTTGATGGTTAACCATCAACATTATTACGGAGCTTTTGTTGTTAGCAATGAGTGTATATTAGCTTGGTCTGTAAACTGTGCCATGTATTGACCTGCGAACTATGGGGTTCTTCAGGTATGCCGTTTTCTAACTACCATTGTTCACTCCCTTTCAGTTCTCACTAGTTTATCAGATTGACTATCTTAGTTAGAGGAAATGAAAGGCAGGATGTTTGATCTCGCAAACGCGTTCTGTGAAGTAGAA
Organism: Fasciola hepatica; assembly: GCA_948099385.1. Lineage (NCBI taxonomy): Eukaryota > Metazoa > Platyhelminthes > Trematoda > Plagiorchiida > Fasciolidae > Fasciola > Fasciola hepatica. The sequence continues at coordinate 879,567 of CANUEZ040000060.1, read as the reverse complement.
TAAATGACAGCTTTCACAAAAAGCATAGTTTATGGGCTCATTTCTGTTCAAACAGGATTTTTAATTATGCTCCTATACAATAATGCAACGGAAGGCCACTACTTCACTTCCCTGGAGGGCTACTGCATTTGTGGCTGAGGTAGAATACATCACAAGGCCATATAAATCTCGTAAGTTGTTCTGAGTCATTTAACAGGAAATTCATCACGAATAGAGGCTTCATTTTTCGGATCACCTATCTGTCTACAGCCGCCGATTTTAAGCTGCGGAACTCGTTTCCGATAGAACCATTTCACTGTGCCATTACCAGCCTAGGAAATCTGAATCAGGTATCTTCATCAAAGCTACAAATAGTTTGACAAGGCAAATAATTTGTGATATTTCTAACCTTTCGCAATATAATTCTTTGGAATAGCTTTCTGGACGTGCGCTGCTGAAAAGTCGGAGCTAGGAAAAACGGCTGCGCAGGATTTACAAACGTTTTGTCACCAGATGGGCAGCGAAACGAATATTTCTGGGATAAAATGCTAACTTAATCATGGTTACTTTTGGGAAATGAACGGCAACGCAAATATGCGCCAACTAGGGTTGGAAACATTTTGAAACATTTTCCCACGTTTTTTTTGGTGAGAGAGAGACACACATGGCTACACAATAAGAGATCCGGTCGAGTTTTCGGTGCACTCACCGAATAGACCTTGCCAAAGTTTGTTTAACTTTATTTCGAAATGAATAAGCCTATATGTTGTGACAAAGATACACGCTCACTATTTCTGACAAAATATTTGGTTTTCTGTGTTCTCTGCACGGTTTACCGAGTTGGCTTGAATAAACTGTCACATTTACAACGAACGCAACTGCCTTTTTGTGAATAACTTTATTTCAAAGTTCGATTTTCTCCCAATGACGAACGTGACTGTTTCGTGCAATGCAACAACTGTTGTTATCTGATGGGTATTTTAACTGGTTACCAGCATGTGGCACACTTTGTGAAGTTTTGACGGTTTTTGATCCCGTCCGTCCATTTCATAAAAGGATGACTTTTCACCTGCCTCGTTGATTCGTTTAATGCTCCGAATAACTGGGAGGCTGGCTAATTGTATACTTATCTTCTGTTACGTGGAAACTCACTCAAAACAACATCCTGTGATTGTGGAATGATTATGGCAAATCATGCATACTAACTATCGTTCCGCCTAAAACTTCCAAGTGATCTAAGTCGCGTTTTAGAGGACACCACGCGATATGCAAATAGAACTTCATTGCGGCGACACTGATAACCATTTGGGTTCAACGATTTCATTCGAAAGATCACCTAAGATCATGAGCCGAAATCTCACAAATACCGGTAATGAAAGGGGTTGATTCTAAATTTATACCACGTTGAATCACCAGTTAATGGTATCTTTTGAACACCGTGTGGGTTTTAGATCATTTCTTTCCTGAGTGATAACCCTGTTGTTCCTATTGCACCTCTTATATTCATTTGTCATGGATCGTGGCTCGACGGCTGATCGATGAAACATCCGCATAGATACCACGTTTATTTTACCGTTTACGAAATGCACTCGTCCAGTACAATCTGTGCCTTTATCGCGCACGCATTTCAAACTGAATTGAGAAGTAATGCAACACAAGCGGCACACGTTGCAATTTAAAGTTCATAGTTCGATCTTTAAGGTATTAGCCGTTATTACCTCATGAATCGGATTTTAGAAGTTGATAAAATACTTATTTGCACAGTACATTTACAAAACTTGTACTGGATACTTTTAATATTTACAGATTAACGGTTTTTTCTTTGTAAATAGCGGTCATTTAAATAAAAAATGAAATTCTTACGGGACATTAAAGCGGTCAGCAAGCCTAGTTCAATGTTGAATTGCTTTTTGTCGTCAGTTGAGGTCACCTGAAAATATGCATAGAATAATGCGTTCCTGCAGGCATTGGAATATGTAAGAGTACATATTTTCGTTGATTCTTCGGTAAATTGCATGATTACAACGGTGGTCGATCGAATCCAGTTTGGAGAACATAATTAACCCTTGAAGAGATGGGAATTTTATGAGCGTTTTTGAACAAGGCGTCCCCGATGTCGACATTTTGCGAGGTTATCTATTGTGGATGGGTACAAATCGTACGGTTCCTAATCTGCGTGCTATGCTACCACCGTTGTACGATCACACAGCTTCGGTAGAACAGTAGACTTCGTATTTTATGACGTCACCTTTCATTGTGAACTTACACTGTTCTCTAAAATGACCCCATTACCGTGAGATTATGGTGAGGAAGAAGTCGTAGTATGTCTAGTTGTCTACGTGTTTATTGCTTCTCAGCAGTTGGTATTCGCTTTATAGGCACCCGCTTCAAATTATTTGCCACTGTTGTGAAGTCTGCGAGGCAAGGCAGCAGGAGCATACTTGATAGCACGGATGGCTTTCAAAGAGGTCCAACAACGAGAATTAGTCAGTGGGTTGGATAAGCTGCTGTAAATATAGCTTATTCACTAAGAGTATTATGATAAATGAGTTTTCCAAAATGAAATCAGGACATTTTTAAGCTGGTAATGTTATTTGTTACCGATTTTGTGTACAAAAAGTGGTATTTTAATAAACAGATAATGTGATTGACTAACGCTTGTCAGATGCTGTCTCGTGATGCGGAGACAGGTCGTACGTGCGTACAAGACAATTTGCGAGTGGCTGCGACAAATCATTAGCCAGACAACGTAGTTAGAAACTGCAATCGATTGAGCCATACACGCACGATGTGGTTGGTTACGTATGAGAATGTATGGTTCATGACTGGAGCACACTTACAATGCCATGAACTGTGATCGGTCCAAATGAATTTTCTCTTGTGACGCGTGTGTACGGCGTAAATTTACCGAAGGTATGACCACGTTATCCGTTCTACCTTCATCCATGACCATCAGGTTGCTTAGATCTTCCCATTTGTCATTATATTTAAAAGCTTATTTGGCAACTCACTAGATTGACACCGAGACTTACGCGACCGCTGTTTCACGAAGGCATATTTTTGGTAAACCAGCTGATAGTACTTCGTTCTTTGGGTTTACTATGTACCATTCAGATCGTGACCTGCAGTCAGCGTTGGTGGAATTCGAATTGACCAAGACTCATATAATTCCTCCACGATCGTAAAGGGATGCATTTCATTTTCAGATCGAGTTAATTTATTCTCTCCGGTTTTTTATTTAATGGGAGCCGATGCAAACAGCAGAAAGAGTGAATTTTGCTGGCATTCGTCACGCAGTGGATGGAATGAAAAAGCGGGGTGAGGTAGTGAATGAACAGTATGGATGACTTAATTCACTCCATTATTTGGGCTGAAAAACCGCCCAAGGCCTAAGCAGGTCATCAATGGGAAGACCTCATAAAATATAATTTGACCAGCAGGCTCGAAACCAAAATCAAACATTTAGCCAAACTGCACATTTGGAGAATGATCCTTCGTTAATGCGATGATCAAGAGTCCGAACTCCCTAGAGGTGTTTCAGGTAGCTCCATATGTTTTAGATGTCAGGTATTTTATGTGCCCATCAATTCGCTGTTATAAAAAAACAGAAAGCAATGCGAATGATGCGCTTTGTTACAACTGGTCGCAGACGGGACTGGCGCAAGCTCAACATCAAAATAGTAATACAATATGGAACACTACATCGCTTCCCCAGTGACTGCATAAATGTTCAACGTGTACTCAGTGAACGAATCTTGGATAACCAAAGACTCAAAGGATTTGGACACATGATGTACATTATTCCTCGTCGTTGAGTTGGCCACGGTCTTGATCAGCTTCCCTGTGAATGTTTCGTCGAAATACCGGTGTTCGATCTGAATCTTCAGTAGTATTTGTCTTAAAACTGATCAGATGGAAAGCCACGCGGAGGATGATGGTACCACTATACTGTGTGACAGCAACTTTGTGCAGCCAGAAGCATGCACATCCATGAACTCTTCGTCTTCAGATTTGGCTTTTAGATCACTAACCTCTCAACATTATTGCAAATGTAATCCTGAGTACTCATTTCTCAGTCGTCGTACTTGTCTCAGGTGGCGAGAGATTTTAGTCTGGGCTCTGATCCGGATTACCCAGGATGTTTGAAAACCACAGCTGCATTGCATTGAGGACTTCGGTAAGTGGACATACTTTTATTTCGACGAAAAAGCGGAGAAACTAATCATTGACACCTGGAAATAAATACTGCAGAGATGAAAGTGATTCAGCTGCTGAGGTTCATGCGAAGTGCCTCAATGACTTTCATCTTGTCAACCAGAACAAGAATTAATTACGACTTCAACGCTTTGACTTCTGCTCTTTTTTGTGGTACTTGGTAGCGATTCGATTATTGTTTGAACAGTTTGGGGTCACGTTTATTGACGTCCAAGCTGACCCATTTGACGAGACGGAATTAGCTCCAGGTATATAAAAAGAGCGCGTTACTCGTACCCAGACTGTCAAAAATTGAAAAAAATAGTCGGCATAAATTATTCGCACAATCAAGAATACGAGAAGATTGACGGAAAAGATCGTTTTCGGCGATTCATACACATGCCATTACACCACAATATAGTACATCAACTTGTGAGATTGCACCAATTAGAGAACAGGTAGAAGAAATGGAGACTAATAGCGACGATAACCGAAATGCAGGGTGAACTCAGGACGGGATATGAATTGTTTCACACACGGAAAGAAATTCACTATACATATCTTTATTCTTTAAAATTGACATGTTGACGGAGATTGCGTGGAGTACGTTATCCGGCTTTATCCGCCAAAACTTTCATACAGCTAATCTCCGGATGTTTATTCAACCCAGACCAGCAGTTTTTGGGGTTGAAGGACAAGATACCGGATTGTGCAGCTTCATCCTGGGTTTATTCTTTCACTTGTTTCTGTGGCACGGTGTACAGTCTGTCCAAAAAATTCGGGCGCTCCTCCATTCCCTCGAAATCCTGACGTATTATCGAAATCCAGCCTATTCAGTTGACGCTACCGTCATTAGCCAAAAATATACAATAGCTACTGTTGTCTATCGACAGAGAATAGTGACAGCAGTATGAACTGAATTTTGATCGTATATCAGGATTTTGACTGAATTGAGGTAATCCCGAATTTTCGGACACACCGAACATCGGCCGCGAGAGCAAACCCTTGTCTGAAAGTATCCAAAAGCAGCACCCCGCATGGTTGAGCAACAGCAACTAAGTCGCTCACAACCGCAGCAGTTTCACACACGGAGCTCAGTCAGATCCCACAGTAAAGGTGTCCGAGGCTTTCCTTTTCTTGTACAAAGTTCCGGGTTGACAATCAAGACCAGCGAAATGCCGCATCCCGGCCGCAGCTGAGACTGTCGGCATCCACCTGCAGAATCCTCCCGTGCGCCGAAAAGCAATGTCCTTGTAGGGCATAGGCATAGATCACCATTCTCATGCTCTCCTTCAAGTGTTGGTTCCTGTTTATGCACTTATTGAACTTCGGCTCGTCATGTTTACTTTCCTTCTACGCCTTTGCGGACCATGCATGTGCAATTTCCACTGAAGAGCGTTGCATCCAGCACACATCCCGCGACCCCGTCGATCTCTGTATCCATGTCGAACCGCTGTAGTTGCTGTAGTTGTTATTGTCGTCGTCGTCGTTTCCGTCATGTCGTCGTCGCGTTTGTCACCGTGTTACGTGCTCTTAGGTTCCTCTGATCCACATTCCAACATATAACAAGCCATAGACCAGATGCAAACTGATGTAACACGTGAAACAATTTATATTCTTTCTTGGATTCATCTTGGATTATGGTTTTTTCAACGTTATTTTCTATCACTTTCACCTGTTTCTGATTGGTTCAATCCCCTTACTCGTAATAATATATCGTGATGTAAAGACACGCATGAATCACTGAAAACGATCTTGTTCGCCAATCTGTGTTCTCTAAATACAAGAAGACCAATGTAAATAGTGCTGACTGTAACGGCTCTCGGAGGAACATTAAAGTTATTCATTACGTGACTGGATAAACTAGCATCAAGGTCCGTACTGTGATTTCTACTGTGAAGTTTGTCCTTCGTTCATGAATGTGAATCAGTCGAACAGTCACAAGATTTCAGCTGTTGATGGGGTAGAGAGAGGTGATCCTAATAAAAGTAAGATAAGGATTGGAGAAGATACAACAAATCAGCGGAAACGATTGCATCCAAATTACACTTGTTGGGTTTGTGTGCAAAATGATAAGGGTCACTGGAAACTACAAAAGAGGAAAGCAATCGGACGGGGATAGCGGGTTCGGTCAACTTAAACGCAGATACTGTGATAGTGATGGGATAGAAGCGCCTAACGAATAGTTAGAAGTGAAATGCTTGGTAATAGGTTCCACAGTCACCAGTTACCAGGAGGAAAGAATGGCACCGGAATCAACGGGTTTACTGATGAGGGAAGTGAGTACTTCCGATAGCCGGTTTACTCGTAATTTGAAGAGTAGAAAATAAGCCGTTTGACCCTCTTTAGAATAAATTGTAATTCCGTCTCCGGTGAACCAAAATAGTCTATAATTTTTCGTGTACAGTAACCAACGATTTCTTTCATTTGCCTATGGATTTTAAGCCGCTAATGTACCATCTAAGCAGATTTATTTGAGCGATGTACCTATGGGAAGTAACAGACAGAAGGTGGTTCACCAAGTGCTGGTTTTCCTAAGATGTTGCTTGTTTACCATTTAGTTACTCCGAAAAACCCAGATGGGAAAGAAAATAACTATACTTGTAGGTATGTGTAACCTGATCACAGGCGCTTCAGTCGTAAATATTATTTGCTGTCCGGCCTCTTTAAAGTTGTTTGTAGACACACTACAAACGACAATGAACGACCTATCCCGCGTTAGTGTACCAATGTGTAGATGGCATGGGTTATTATTGCACTGGTTACCGTCCTACTGCTCTTTTCGTTCACCTCCTCGGACAGTGTTCCTGAACTCGACATATTTCGCTCCACAGGCGACGAAAGAAAGATCTGTGTTCAGTTTGAACAAATCTGATCCAAGAGCTGGATGCCTTGGTTCTAGTAGCTGTCTCTCAGAGAAAATCTCGAACAGAATGAGGAAAGCAGGAAGGAAAATACATATATTCGTATCAAATCGATGAAGAAACCTAGTGGATGTCTAGAAAGCCCTACATGGCCAAGTCCACTGATTGTGATTTCCATGCCTTCCACTCCTTGCTCATCTTCCATCCACTACCTGTCTCAGCGAACACTGTACGCCGAGGAGTCCTGTCCCGGGGCCATGAGCAAAGTCTGTCCCAAACATCTTAGCTCGGGGTGCTTTGGACTTTCATTTATTGATTTAGTTCATTTGCCTATTATATTGTGCTTATTCTCAGAAATTTTGATACGGTGTCTCCACGAGATTCGAACAATGCTGAGCAAATGTTATTGTTCGAAGGCTCACAATATTCCCACGTTCTCCACTCGCAGTGGCCATGATTCTGAACCGAAAAGGAAAACTGGGCTGATTGAGGCAGCGTACGGTGAACACCAAAGATGACTGTGGTAGGCAAAATATAACCGTGTCTTCCTTTCACGTTAGGATACTTTATCTGATATTCAACCTTCCGGGTTAAGGACAGCTGCCTAAAGAGCAGAACTCATCTACGTGGCTTACACTCAGTCCCGGATTGGACACAAAACTAGGTCAAACGATCAGGCAACTTATCTCAGAGTTTCAACTAAAAGCACGGGTTAGTGTTGAACACGAATCAGAGTTATGAAGCATGGAAAGTTTTCCCTTGTGTTGGATAACCGGCGGGTCCTCATTAATACTTCTTATCTCAACTTACTTGTATCGGATACAAGTTAAAACGTCCTTTTGGGACAGTGTGGTACTTGAGTCGAGAGTTCACTCCCACTTATTGTCTGTGGAGACTACTTTGGCATCCGTTTGCCTTCGTCGATTTAAAAATAGTTCCCATTGCCTTCGGAAGTTAGTCCGTGTAGCAAATTCGGAGCACTTTGTTTAACTGCATGTGGACGAAGCCTTGCGAATGAGAGCACTGTCCAAACCGTGTTGGTTTGAAATGGATGCTGCTTTCCACTTATCCGCCAGCTGTTCGGTACAGAAGAAAGTCAAGGTATGGAAGGGCACTGTCCTGTTCCATTTTTTAAGCTAATCGTCAATTCGGATGATGATGAGAACAGTACGCGAATAAAATCCGCAGCTTTGACCAGAGATATATACGAGAACAACGAATTGACGTTGAATGATAAGTTTTGTGTAATTCAACTTCCAAGCACATGGGTTGGTTACGTTTACACGTGACAGTACCTTGAAGCTTTTGGGTAAATAGGTCCCACTGCAAAGCAATGAAGTTATAACCTGATGCAGGTAATTTTGAGTTTTCTCGCACCAATAATCGACAAACTCAATGAAAGGTAATTTTATTATTTTTGTCCTTTCGCCACCTTCGGTTGTGTTTGTTTTCCCGTAATTCAAAAGAAAATGTGTTCTATTGGGAATCGGAATTAGATTAGCTGAGATCTGTTCAGATGTAAAGTCTTAGGAAAAACCTGAAACAAACGAATGCAACAAGATTACAACAAAATCCTTCGGTGTACCAAAGTCGATCGTTGTGGGAGTGAATAAATTTGGTCCAGAAGCGACAGAGAAAGGAAACAAAATGTGCAATTCATTTCCTGGCAGAAGCCAACCCTAGGCTAGATTTATCTTTGAACTTCCAAGTGTCTAGCTCTAGCCGATTTTGTGGTGTGATGCGTCGAACTAGAAACAAGATTTGCCAGGGCTTAACTCGATCGCCCAGTATAGTTCACAACATAACTTAAGACATCACTATTCGACCATATTTGATCGTGACTAGTACTGAATGTGGTGATTTTGTTCCTTAAAAAACTCTCGTGTCAAAATGCGCATTGCTATTTGTTCGTTTCGCCGGATCGCAGTAGCAGTTTATCGACGCTTGGAGTCAGCGAGTGTTGTGACCCAACCGTTAGGAGACAGAACAACAGACTACTGAGTGAGTCTTTTAGTGAATGAACATTAACGAGACTTACAGGCACGTCTTACAAATTAGATCGACAAAAGGAAGTCGATAAGAAAATGAGCGATTGCGATTCGCTGAATAACCGGACAGTAAAACGCAGTTTGAGTGTGTCCACGTGCGCAGGCCTGTGTGCGTGTGTGTGTGTGTGAGAGAGAGAGAGAGAGTTCGCGTGTGTGCGTGTAAGCATGCGTATAGTGTGAGCTGACGACCCGTTCACCTCCCCCGAAAATAGAGACCGACACGTACTACGTCTTATAGGGATCAATGAACAGTCTCTAAATAGGGGGCCGAGAGCAGGAGCACATTGAGAACCTCCGCTCGTTAAAACGGTCAGAACTTGGTGGCTCGGGTGATGCCTTTTTCTGCCCTGTCAACGGTAATGCAAAGGTATCCAAAAGCACGTGTAATAGAAGGTCTACCCAAACTGAGCTAAAAGGAGTCTCAATATGACAAGGGTACTTGAGGAAGAGATGGTTTTCATCGAAAATATTTCTGGCCACTTCGAGTAAACATCGACTATTACTATGACTTTCTGTTGATACATTGGACCTGCAAAGTCAACGTGAATCCGTTTCTGGGACCTGTGAGTAGCGACAAAGATTTTGGTGGGACCTTGATGGGAGTATTAGTAGCAATTGGACATTCTTCACAACCTCTAACCTACTCACTAATCTGCTTGCCTATGTTAAGCCATGAAGCACAACTTTGAGTTAGTGCTTTCATACTGGTGATACCCGGATGACCACTATGCAATTGCCACAGCTCTCTGGTTTTCAAAGTCTTAGAAATCACTACTACGCTTTCAGACAACATCACTCAGCCGTCTACTATCGTAAGTGCGTCCTTCCGACAATAAAATTGCATAATATGATGGTCAGTGATTTATCGAGGTCAGCCAAATAGCAGAAAGTGTATTATTCGCTGAAGGTCATGGTCTAATTTAGTTTTGCCTTGTATCATAGTGAACATGACAGGAAGATTACGGATGGACCCACGAAACACCAGTTATACTTCAGAATCAACTTCAACTGAGAATATTACCAAGTCTTCACTGAGTTGACCAGCTGAATTTCTTTGTATTTGGTAAGATAATGCGTCAGCGTGTCCGAAACCGTTGGTGGGGGTGTACTTAATCGCAAAGTCATAACCAAATGGTAGTTATTGTCCGCTTGAGATATGAAGGGCGATGTCCTATTCTACACAAAAGATGGCTAATATTAGTTTGTCATCAGTACTCAAGGTAAAAAGTATACCATGAAGAAATTTATGAAATTTGTGAGCTGCAAATATCAGGGCTAGGTCGTCTTTGTGGCTTTTGTGAGCACTAGAGTGGCATGCCATACTGCATTCTGTGAGCCATCTGGAAATTTGTGGAGAAGCTCTGCTCCAGTGCCTTATTCGGAGGCGTCCACAGCGACGATTGTGGGTAAACGAGGATCATAGTGAGTCGGAATCAAGGTGGATGTCAATAGCCGCATTATTTTCTCACAGGATGATTCAAAGTCTTTTGATCATCACCATTCGGAATCCCGTTTCAATAAGCCGTTCAATGGGACAGTAATACTGTGCTTGTTTGCAATGAAGTTATTGTAATGGCCTAGGAGGGATTGCAAATCTATTTTGTTTTGGGTGCAGACATTTGGATAATAGGCGCCACCTTGGAAGTTTCTAGGTGTCTTCCTTTTTGCCAGTGATAAAACCGAGAAATGGTACACTTGAGAGAAAAAAAAGAGCATTCCGTGATGTGTAAATTGAGTCCGAAAAGTCGGACCTTATGTAACACCTCGTCTGAATATTGCACACGTTCATCTCTAGACTCACCATCAATGACCATATCGTCCAGGTAAGCCAGTGCGAATGAAGGACCAATCAGCATTGTGTGCTGGAGTATGGCCGGAGAGCTATTTATTCTCAGTAGCAATCTATTGTATCGATGTAGACCGCGGTGGGTATTGATAGTGGCTGCTGATACGGCGTTCGACTGATGCCTTATGCAGAGGTCTTCTGTTTTGTGAGCACCCACGAAATCTCTCTGTGTGTCCTATACGTATACATTCCTGACAAAAACGTGTTCTACAACTACAAAACCGAGCCAAACACCATTTTTCACAGTTCCAGCAGACAGAGGGCGGTGGTTGGGATAACGTCGTTACACGCATTTCACTGGGTTGTGAGATCGTGTTCCCAAATATTTTTCCACAATATTATTCTCAGTAGACAGTGACACGTGCTGGGTCATTGTGGAACCTTGTTTCAAGTTCACGAGTTTGATGTATTCAGCGGTTAGGTCTTGCACAGATTGTTTTTTAAAGAGTTCAGCTTTGCCATCAGCGTCGTGCGAAGTTCCGTATCATCTGGACATGTCAACTCAGCGACAAAAATCAGTGACTTGAGTCAATCGCCAGTGATTTTTTGAGTACAAATACTGTTCGTGTGTGTCTATGCATGCGTACAGAGTCAGCTGACGGTTGGTTCACCAAGTTATAAAATGAATATAAATCCAAAACGAGTACATCTTAAAAGTGACCCATACTCCGGCCATTTCCGACGTAAAAATACGCAAATCACACCAGAAAAATCTTATGAACTTAGAAAGAAAACAGTATTTTTACCGACCATCAAACGATAGGATACCACTCAACCATTGATTCTGGCGTTCATCCAAAGACAGAACTAAAGACTTTGGGTTCAGGCACAGCCAGAGTTGGAGAAAGTACCAGAGATTCGAATAGCCGTCAGTAGATATTCAATACCTTCAAGATATAGGAGAACCTGTCTTACTATCAGTATTTAGTTTATGTACTGTCATGTGATCGCATATTCCATTCATTACCCCAGAGAAGAAAAATTACCAATGACTCATGCATGTCACTGTTGCCAAACAAACCTTCTGACACACAGAGTGACCTACTTATCGAGTGAACTCAACCGGGAAACGATCACCCTTTTGGTATCTTTTTCAAATAGCTATCAGATTGATACAAATGAATTTGAAGTGCCCAAATTGATTTTTGATGCACATCACAGGTAATCATCTTCAGCCTTGAACAAAAGACGTTTGATTTTTGAATAATGTTTTTGAAGACCTGAGAGTTTACTGCCAAATGTCCTTCCCGCAACACTTTCGTGTTGTTTGCCGTCTCATAAAATTTTTTATTACATGCTTGCGCGTGAGTGCCCCATAGCCTCAAAGGCCTACTGAACTATTAGGGATAGCTGCCAACTTAAGGTGAGCAACCTCCTAAGGTCTCAGTAGATCAAGCGTGACAACTAGCTGGACAAGAGTGGACTACTGTCCATCACCAGAGAGACCGGTGTCGAACCTCTGACAACCGAGGTGGTAAGCAACCGGTCTAAACCACTGATGTACGCGTAATACAGAATAAAGTGCTATACAACTGTACAATACTTTCATGGTTTCCAAAGGTGTGATGAGCGGTAATGTTTCACAATGAATCGTTCCATAAGGAAGTGTATCTTTATGAAATATCGACACCAAAATTACCATCAAAAAGGAAATCTTATTTCTTATGTATGATTGAGAGAAACTTCGAGAAGAAAATGTTACAAAAGTGCGAGATAGAATCGTTATCATTTAAATATTTTTCTTGGGCCTGTCATATTTGGTTGTTTTTGTAAAAAACTAGCAAGTCTTTGAATTAATTCTGCACTTGTTACGACGATATTTTACCAGAATTTATTTTGATGTATGCCAGGCTAACGTTTCTCTGTTGCAGAGGATGATTTAATCAGCATCTTCAGCTAGTAAGACAGTTAGACAATTAAATGATGATGAATTAATCAGAACTATAAATGATTTTTGGATAATTGGTCACGTTTGACAGATGACATGATATAACCGTTCTCATGCGAGTGCAAAAACCCGGTAAATTGATTGCGTCTGTTCCATTGTATCGGTGGTAACTTGTCTATCGTTTGAAACAAACATCGACCGAAGATTTAAGGTCGCCGTATGTTTTATCTTTACAACCGATCTGGCTGAGTGGTTAAAAAATCAGTTTCAGTTGCCATAATTATCTTAGGTTATCTTAGTTGAGTAGACGAAAACCACGAAATCCCTTAGATCAAGGCTGAGAATAAACTACAGTATTTTTGCACACTTAGTGCTCAGCTTCGAAATGCTATGAAATTAGAAGCTCTCCACTTTTTTGTAGGAAAGTTTCCATCTCAATAACGGAGTGTGGATGGAAAAATATGGGTAACTGATATTTTTTTCAGCGAGTAACATTTCTCAAGGCGTATCCACTGTCAAATGATTCTATGAAATCCGGTACAACACAGCGAAAGCCAAAAAGCATGTGTTAATTTATGCTAAATCTGTCGACGAAGGGACTGACTGATTCTCATTCACACAATGGCTCACATTATCCGCGTAAGTCGTGGTGAGGTTAACTAGCGTTGTCACCTTTTGGGTACTTATACGTCATCGATACATTCCAAATCATGTAAATTACGGGATAAACAAGTAAAAGATGATGCTCCAGATGGAAGACATATCGTGTTTTTCGAGTTTTTTTCCATCAAACTTAACTTTGACCAAATAAACTATACTGAATGTGTAAATTGCTTTTTGTAATTTGTATTTTCGACGACATCTTCGCTTATCTTACTCGTGAGTAGCGTGTATACGCGTCATGAACCTCGAATACTTGTGATCGAATTCTCTGTTTTTACTGTACTGGCACAGTTCAGATTTACCCATTTTACGACATATGGTGCGTGAACATTTGACGTTATGTTCCCGACTCGATTGTTCTATGATTGTACATTCCCCTTGTGAGAAAATTTTGCAGAACGTTTCACTCACGCTTCTTGATCCACTATCTGTACGGCAACCGTGCTGCGTTACAGTTTCGCATGACTTCTTGCTGAGTGGACCGTTTATGACCGCGCTGTCCCGATTTATCGGATAACTTTCTGTACTGTTGCCCTTGGTTGCTCACCTGGCTGTAGGTCACTGGCATTTATGTATCTTTATGTATTGCATTGTTTAGAACCACGAAATTACGATAAACACGGTTATACATTTGGAATTTGTTCTGCTACCCGTAGCCGTGTACAGCCCATATCGTGCGTAAAGCTAGTGAGACTAAGTTTTCTGCCATATTGAAAGTTCAAGTAATCGGGATAGTTTCTACAGAATGGATTTTCATTCTATCGGGGGCTCATGAAGTGAACCCAGAGTTCAATGCTGATACCACGGAAGATACCCAGAAAAGATCTTGTTTTACTGTTTTAATCGTTAAATTTTAACCAAATTAGGGTTTTCCACTTTGTGGACATCAAAAAATGATGTGACTCACAAATATCCACAGTGTAATGTAATTCACAAAGTTATACGCATGAAGTTTTGTATGTCTTTAGCTTTACTTACTGGTTTTGGTGGAATCATGAAAATGTTGCCCCAAATTCATGTTTTGTGAATTACATCCATTTGTTGTGAGTAGACAAGTATTTAAAATAACACCTCTGCTACGTAAAACGTATTCTTGAAGTTTGGCTCCGAAAATGGTTCATTGATGTGGGTACAACAAAATACAAACAAGAGGTTTTCTTGTGATTCCGTACTTACGGAAATCTTGAGATGTGTATTCATGACAGGTTCGAACCGAATTCCTCATTCACCACAACCATTTTAGCCTGCAAATGTAAACATTCTGTCTGCGAGACTAAATAATTTTGTTCCCTCAGTTTTTACTTCTCTATTTCTAGGGACATAGTTCGAACCACAATACATTTTTTCAGTGCAATGGTAGATCACGATTTGCGGTGTACTGCAAACACAGTGTGATACAGCCATTCTTTTTTGGTCAGTAATATTCATGTAATCCCAAAATACTGTACGTAATTCACTATGGTTTAAATTTGGACCTTAAAGTGGTATGGATGAGAAATTATTCATTTTTCGCCTGGATAGCCAAATCCGATGTGATTGGTGGGTTTTGGATAAAGTATCATAGCTAGCACATTAGTGGTAGTTCACTTTGTTTTGCAAAACTCAGCCATCAGGGCTGTCAACGTAGCATCCGGTAGATCATCGAGAGCAGAGTACACACCATGCAGCAATTAGAAAAGTTTATGGTGTTTACGAGCAAATAACCCTCGAAGGTCGCGTACACACACAAGTGATTACTGAGATTCTTCGACAGCAACCGGGTAAAGCGATTAAGCTTGATTATTAACCATTCAAGATCAATAGCCTAATTTGACTGTGGTTCTGCAAGGGAACTTCGTTGTTTGAGCCTCCAAACTGACTTGATTGGACTGTTCTTCGAGAAAGGTAGTGAGGCCACTCGGAAGTAAAGGCGGTTGAGTTTCAAGAAGGTGGGAAATCTCTCTTCACGGGACAGGATAGTGTGGAAAGTATTACGGTTCGTGGGATTTCCCCGTTGGTACTTAGGAACACGATTATTCGGTCATTAGAGTATGAACACTTCACCTGAATACGTTGTTGTGAAGTTCATCGTAAGATGGAAGATCCGCAGAGACCAGTTTCTACAACGACATAATGTTCGGGATACTGAGGTGGAGAATCTTCAATATCCACGAATTCATGTTTGGTGGAATAGTTTGGCTGTTATCGTAGTTATATTGGCATTAGATAAGTGAAAAGTCGTCATTCTCACGATGAACATGTCTGTTTTTCTTGTTCACTCACACTGCAGGGTGCTGATGGCAACTTTGGTAAGGGTTCTGATCCAATGGGCTGTGTGCATGTTTCCTAGAGAAGAATGTAAAAGTGGACAGCAAAATTATTTGGGGCCGATTCAGTCGAGGAAATACTATTGGCTTCGCAACTAAAAGGACCTCACATTGGAGCGAAAAAATTATTCACGGATTGATATCTAATAACCCGCTTTATCAGTACATCTTGGGTTGTATGCTTGTGTTAGTAAAAACAGACGGTACTGGATACGAAAAGTATGAAATCTATTTTCTGGAGCTCGCCGACTGAAATAATAATTCATCTCCGGAAGGATGCCCTAATCAGAATTTTATGCCAAACCTCACGTCACGCAACAGAAAAAAAGTGAATCAGTTGGATCGAATAAAAACCACAACGGAAAATGAATGGATAAAAGCATTGCATCGGTGTGATTGTAACTAAAAAATCAAGCGAGAGTACCAGTTACCACTCTAATAGGGAACTCCAAGACGACTGAAACCGGTGTTTTCGGAATAGTGGGAGATGATTAACCTGTGAAAATCTTCTGGTTTTCTTATTCCATAAAGAGGTATGTTGAAAATAAGAAAACTCTTCAATGTGCTAACTGGCCAAACTGGTTTGTTAATATTTTTTACTCCCTGATAAGTAGCCAGTAAACACAGACAGGGGAATTGCAATAGTTCAGCAAATCGATGTTAGCATGGGTTAGTCGTATAAGATTGGGTGAAAATTCTGACAAAAACTCAGGTTTTATTGCACTAGAATGCCACAAATGGATAGTTTTTATGTGGTGGCATTATCTGGAAGCTTGGCGCACAGAATTTCGCTGAAACAGAGTGACTCCGCGAATGCTCGCGCCTGAAAGACAAAAAACGAAGTCATATTCTTTAATTTCATGAGCAGTGCTTCCAGCAAACAGTTTAAGCCATATGCACAATGTCAATAATTTCTCCATTGATTTGTTACAGAATGTGATTCTCGTGAGAGTAATCTTTTATACATTCCCCTTTCTGTTCTACTGGTGGCCATTGTTGTCCGATCTAATTAAGGGGCATTGAAGTTAGAGAAAACTGTTCCGACAGATAGGGACCAGCAAATACGTCTAGTCCCGAATCAAAGTGAGTTATTTCGTAGAATTTGACTTGTATTCGTAAAAGTGTTCCGTCGTACTTATAAGTAGACAGAAGTCCGCATTTCCGTCAAAAAAGATTTACCCTTGGCACCTCACTGAAGGAATGGAATAAAACAAAGACAAATAACTTAACGAAATTGCCAAGAAATTCTGCCGATACTCGTGCCCAGTTTGTGAGAATTCGGGCCAAATATGGAACGGCAGAGCTTTTGTTGATGTTATTGCGAGAGGGTATGGATAGAAAGGAGGAACGTGTAAAAGTGAGAGAGTTACATTTGGATAGGTCACTGTGTAAGGGGTGAGTGTTTTCTGCGACGATTTTGCCAGCAAACTTTTCACATGCGGCCAGATGTACTTCACACAACTTAGCAGATAGTTCAGTTAAGAGTATGGAAAATACCCGAGTGATAATAGATAAACCAAGATGAAGAATTTTAAAATCTTTCTTCAGTAGACCAGCAAAAATAACAGGGGGAAAGTAAAGTAGAACAGGAAAAACGACGGATTTGGTAAGGTAGCCGGCGTAGTTTCTCCATGCAGTTTGAAATGTGAAATGACCACTTCAGATTTGCTTCGACAATGATTCCTCAGTATTTGACAAAACTCACTCTAGCTAGTGTTTTTTTGTGGAAATGACAGGTGAATCAGTAGGGTAAGCCGATCGAGAAAGGGTAAATGTGCATTCAAAGCATTTGGACAAATTTGAAATTAAACCGGTTCGGACAGAGAAATCATAAGTATGAGACAGATTGCTATAAAAATGTATTGAAGTCATGGGTTACAGAAACAGCTTGATAAACGGCCACATCATCGGCATATTTGGATTAATGTGCAGGGGAACTGGATGAATGACAATCAGTGTAGATGGCAAATAAACAGGGAGAAATGCAAGCTCCTTGAATCACTCCTGAATTGTTCATCCAGAGTTTGGATATGTCAAAGCCTAGTCGTGTTCACTGTGTTCTGTTGGTAAAATAATTGGACACCCATGACAATAATGGTGTGGGACAGCGGGAAGCTTCCAGTTTACGGAGGGTGAGAGACCGTGAAATAGAATCAAAAGTGGATGAGTAGTCCAGAAAAGCGCATCGAACAGACTTCGCGGAACCATCCAAGGATTTGGTTTAGTGGTGGACTATGGAAGCGATAGCATCCATATTGGAGCTAATCGAATGCTAGGCAAACTGTTAGGGGTCGTTTGGAGAGTTTATAGAAGAATTCAAAAGTTTAAGAAAAGCAAGCACAGTAAGTTTAAGACCAGATGGAGTTAGGGCAATGAGACAAAGGAGTTTAACTGTGACACCAGAATTACAAGGTTTGGGTACAGGAATAGTGGTGACTGGTTTCCAGCCGTCTGGAATAGAATACGAGCAAAAGATTCGTTTGGGAGAGAAGTAAATATATCGGTCAGAGCAACAGCACCGTGTCTCATAAGTGGTGAAGACAAACCATCAGGACCAATACCTGAGGTTATTTTGAAAGTACGGAGAGGCCTCAATACTTCTTCCATGGAGAACTGGGTTATCTGCGCGCCGTCTTCTGGAATAAATGCAACCAAAGAGTCATTTGATGGGTGGATAAATGCAGTGTTCATACTGTCAAAGTTAGCAGCAAATTTCACTTGTTTTGCTTTTTCCACACAGCAAAGGAATCCCTAGCCATAGTCGGTT
Source organism: Fasciola hepatica (assembly GCA_948099385.1). Lineage (NCBI taxonomy): Eukaryota > Metazoa > Platyhelminthes > Trematoda > Plagiorchiida > Fasciolidae > Fasciola > Fasciola hepatica. Next base: position 861,012 of record CANUEZ040000060.1, on the reverse strand, counting down.
ACCGTTATGGCCACATAAGAGTTGACTGGCGTACGGCGAGTCAGTGCGCCTAATCTCTTTCTTTATCAAAAGGGAAACGTATCTTACTTTGGAATTATCCCAGGCTTTGTAGAAATATTCCTTCTTTCATCTTAGGGGTTCCGACGTTAGAGAAATGGCACAGCCGATGATTTCTAAGGAACAGCACGCGTCGAAAATTGATTTGACCGTCTCAACAAAAGTTTCACCTTGCTGCTCAACGATGATTTGAAATAAAACCCGGAAGATGTGAGAGAAAGGGACTTCCATCGGAAAATAATGATGTCATGTGAAAAATCTGGAAGACGGATTCGATTTAGCTGGTTTGCCTGAAAGGGTGGAAAGCAGACCTGGAGTATATCTTGGCCTCAACAAAAGTAAACATTGATCACTGTCTGATACAGGTGCATACATCTTTGGGGAGAATTATTCGGAATGGTTGATGATAATCCTGTCGAAAACAGAGTTATCTCTGTTTGGAGAAACACAAAGATCAGTTAAGTTAAACGCGGGTTAGGGTTTGGGTAGAACTGTGAATAAAATCACCTACTACGATGTGCAAAATGGTGATCTAATAAAGAATCGAAGAAAGGCAAAAAAAGAGTCATAGAAAGATGAAATAACGTTCTGTGAGGAAAACGGAGCTATGTTTAGGTTTGTTAAGATAGTGCTCCTAAGGCGAGAAAATTTGGGATGGCACTGCATAACTATACAATCTATACCGTTCAGTGAGTATGAATGAATGAATTCAGACTTGCCACACCAGGTAAATAATAATCCTCTGTTGTATCCAGAAAATGCAGCGCTACTTCGAATAGGTTTTTATTTTTTCTAGTCCAGCCGACCTGACCAAAAAATGTGTTGTGTTTTGAAGATACTTGGTCAGAACAAGACAATGATTCGTTATGTATGAATAGTGTTTTGTTGCAGGCCAAATTTTGTTACTTTTTTCATAGACTAAACCGAAGTTATGTGAGAAAGATAAAATACCTTAGGTGTACTGTGTTTATGAACATCAATTTGATATAACTATGTAGCCAAAAATCGTAGCGGAACAGTAATTTTTCATTAAATAATCAAAAACCAAAACGTTCGGCGGAATTGGGATCAATGGATGAATCAGAAAGTTTTCTTGTTCGTTCAGTTCCCCAATTGTATGTTTTATCTCCAACAAATTGTCTAAGAAAGCAGTAGACCATCTTAAATCTAAAACTGTCCCGCCCATTCAGAGAGAGGCTGCAGAACGTAGCCCATCACTGTTCTGAATTCCGATGGAGAAGATAATATCAATTGTTTGCTGTCAGCGGAAAAACTGAACATTAACCAGACTCCATAGTACAACCCAGAAGATAAGCAAATGAAAAATTTCCAGCTGGTCAAGTCGTCAGTTTCACCAATGCCGTATGATAATCGAAAAATCATACGTGCTTAACAGAAAAAAAGCTATAGTTAGAAACAAAAAGTCGCCCAAAAAGCTTTCATTTTTGACTCGGGTTTCAGTCATCTGTTTACTTGAGATACCATCACAGGTAAGAAACGGAACACGGCAAGCCCGAGACTATCTTTTAGTCTCGCAGCACTTTTCCCGGATTCCAAAAAGGACAGCTAGACCCGTTTTGCTCGGTGGATCACATAATAGGACATGACTATCGGTAAGCTCATTCAGTCCATAACGTTGGCTTTCCGAGAGGAAACGGGCCTTGGGACAATGGTTCACAGTTCGCATGCTTTACCGAAATGTTTCTGTTCCAGGTTTATTTCCAACCGGCAAAGGTCTTCTCTTCCGAAAACTAGCCCTTAAATCGACGGTGTACTACCTTCTTCAAAAACCGTACTACTACGAAATGATCAACGTAAACTGCTAAAAAAGATAGAATAAGCAAATAAAGTGCGTTCTCCGGATAAAATGAAATTTGCTTAGTGTTCGCTTTCAACTGTATACAGATTACGTTTTACAAATAATCCCAATTTTACCTTAAAAAAACGGGCCCAACTTGGGGAAGCACTGCGTCTTAGAAGACAAATAATGAAGCCGTTTATTTGAAAATATCTCTCCGACGTAGATCATATTACTGATTTTGGTACAACAATGAAGGAAGAAAAGACTGCAATATGCATTAGTTCACACCTCTGTTCACCTTGGAAGTTAAAAGAAAGGACGGCCTCCCTACTCGCAAAGATATTGGATCGATATCCGAGAAAATTTTCCAAATGACCAACTTGGGAAGTCAGTGCGTCTATTTTATAGGGACAAAACTAATCCAGAACAAGCATTATCTCTTTCTGAAAAGCTTTCATTAAGCGAGGTAAATGAGCTGACCGGGAATTTTGGGACCACTATGAAGCTAGATGAAGCAATGTTGCAATTTTGCTGTTACCCACCTGGATCGATTCGAAAGGCTTAGTAAGCCGATACCACTGAAGTCTGCTGTTATATAGGTTGCAAACTGTAACAGCTATAAAAGGTCGATGAACTGAGCCAAATTCTACGATTTACCTGATATCGTATTTTGGCTGAATTTAATAGCCGCACCTCCGGTTCCACATTCAAGTACGACTCGGGCACAGAAGGAACCCGGGGGAAAACATTATTTCTCAAACCTCCACATTCAATGCATTCCGTGAACTTTGATGTGAATATGAATCAACTTATCACCGGAAAGTGAGACAAGATTACATAGTTATGTGGTTGTGCACACCTCAGATAGGCTGGGTAAACCGCAAGACATGAAAATCGTCTGCAAGGCCAATGACCATCAGTCATTTAGGATAATCTGCACCGCAATGAGCTTGGGATTGGTAAACTCCACGAAGACCGGAACATACGACTTCCCAACCGACATTAACAAATAATATCTTTCAGTCTGGCTCTACCCTGTCTATATATTCCCTTACAGAATGGGATATAAAATGAATCTGCTTCAGCCAGTGGCAGGCTTGAGTTCAGACAGCGCAATGATTCCGGAAATAAATCGTGCCATCTTGTGACATAAAGCTTTCTTTTCGAAGTAATATTCATCAATCGTAAGTTTCATCTCCATCCAGTCGACTTAACTTAATTCCAAAAATAATTTCTATCTAATCAGAGAGCAATGAATAATTTTGGTTCCCCATTGCTACTGAGAACCACGAGGACGTGTCAAAAATATGACTCCGAGGAGAATTGATACATCATCTGTCACTTCATACCTTGTGAGTTTCTTTTTAGGCAATTGTATCATGTGTGAATCAAAAACGCATTGTTCTAAGCTCAAGAAGATGCGCAGTGTCCATCTGATGATAGCTGAAATCTCAAATGCCAAGAGAAATGCACCACAAGACAAAGGAACTAGACTAAGGGATAGATTCCAAAAAGCACATTTTGACGACGAGCAGGCGCAATTTAACTAACATCACAGGCACTCCGGAATGAGTTAGCTTCTACCGCAAAGTCAGTTGTTTGGATGAAATTTGTTGACTTTTCCTCCTGACACCTTATATAGATTTGCATATATATATATATATATATATATATATATATATATATATATATATATATATATATTCGTGTATATAGATGCTGCCGCAAGTCGCTAGACATTTCATTTTCTTCATGGTTCATTTATTTTTACCTAAATTTTCATGGCATAGCAGAACATAAGACTAAATTAAATAAAATTCCATGATACGTGATACTACTAAAATACTTTCTTCAGCGATCCATTGTCAGTTTTAGGTATATGACCTTGATGACCATGATTAACTAGGAGGAGGCTAAAATGTTCGAATCCCGTTAGATATTTATTACGTCTTGCTGTTAAACCTACGGAATCATTATTCTTTTTCCCCTGACATGCGTGCCACGTGTTTACGTATTCTGAATAAACAAAAACCATGAAGAACACATTCTGCGGATACAGTCATGACCCTCGGAGTAATATCAAATTCATTGGGGGACGGTAGCCACATCAAAGGAAACCTTTTGGTTCGTTTTGACTTCAGAGTCATATAGGCACAATTCGGTAAACATCTGTTACTTCAGTAAAAAGCAGAGTGATGAGATTTTCTTCGTGTCTTGTGGTGGATTACAAGATTTTATCGAATTATTTATGCAAAAGTGGTTGTCGTGAAAGAACGAGGTGTGCAAAATAACAAACACAGCTGACATGAATAGTGATACTAGCCACACTGGGATACAAACTGTCTTCTAGAAGGAGCAACAACCTAGGAGATTTCATAATCAGTTCTCAACATGGATAGAGAGGAATAAGTTGCTTCAGCCTTCGGCCGTGTGAAAGTCAGCACTGTATGCATAACGAAGGTGGCCACGCAATGGAATCAAGGAAAACTTCGAACCGCATCGCAAAGCTTTACTATCAGCAGTTAACTCTTCACTACCTATGGTGAACTTACAAAGGGGGACGGGAAAAGTTACTGGCAAAAATGAATTTCAAAAGAAGCTCATTCCAATGAAATGGATGCCGTTAAACCCATCATACCGGTTAACGCGGTTTGCGTTAAATCACGATCGATTTGGCGGGCAGATCACCAGCAGAGATGTCCTAAAAAGCACAGAATGAAATAGGCTCGAAAGTTATACTCTCCAGTTCCGTTTGATTTTTTTCCTCTCAGAATAATGCACAGTTTAATGTCTCACACGTGGTGTATATCATTTAAAAAGCTGTGTTTAACGCTTTTACGGGAACTGAACCACTGAGAAATTGAAACAATTACAATTACTCCTAGAAAGCCTAATTTGATAAATTATGCCTAGTGCTGTATTTTTTCCGTTACATTGCGAATTTACCAGAGTGCATCGTCGTATATCAAAGATAGAATTATTCGAATAGTCATTATATATATCTATATGCATTTATTCGAAAGTAAACTATACCAAGTAAACCACCTCGTGTGTGTATGAAGTGGTTTGTAAATTAGTGCAGAAATTCCATGACTCAAAATTGTAGAGTTTTCCCGACCGATTTGGCACACAGTTCGATTTAATGTGCAATATGATACGTCGGATTGCATCTGTGCACGCAATTTAACCGAAAAAAATAGTTTTGAACAGTTGCAGGAACAGTAACCAAGTGATAGGGTAACTTTGCGATCTTCACTGCAAAAAAAGCTTTCTGTTCCAACTGAACAGCTGTGGTACCACTTTGTAGACAGTACCCCAAACACGTATATCATCAGATCAGGGACACAAAAAGCAGCAAACTTCTTACCACTTTAGCTCGATAATGGTGGTTGAAAGTTATTGTAAATGGCCAGAAAATCGATTTGTGTCTGGCAACAGCTTTCATGCTGCTAACCTTGATTACAGGTATTGCAAATCGATTTGGTGGAAGTCGGAAATGACAAAATCTACAAAGGTTTTCGTGGGTTACCTATGCAAGTCTCGTTGAAATCGGTATGGTCAGATCATATCCACACTGTTTTCTTATCTTCTACTATTTGATACGCAGTGTGCAGATGGCAGTTACCTTCTAGGCCACGTTCATTTTGACTTTGGCCGTGCGCAGTAAGAGGTGCATGTTCTTGAGTTCCATTATGAGAAATTAGCACATGGAATTCCATAATCCAGTGAAAGAATAAAACAAAACCGTAAGATTATGTATTGCTTCCACTTCCTTTGGACTTTTTAATTGTAGGTTTCTATTAGGCTTTCGACCCGGTACTCACAACTGCTAGTGAATACAGGGCAGGATTAGAAAAACGACTCTCTTATAGAACGAGACAGAGTGATCCGAAACACTCGTGTTTTCATGCAGTTTATTGGTAGCAAAATGTCGTACTTAGATAAAGGCCTAGTACCTCATGCACAGAATAGATGGAGGCTGGCTTTCAAAGAATACTTTGGATTTTCTACTCCGATCGTCATCTGTATAGTCACGTACAGTAATAAGAAAGACTAACTCATAAAGAATCACAAAGATATCTATAATGATGAAAATGTAAGCTGTCGCAAACAGTGATCCTTGGAAGATTCTGCCCATAACTTTGGTTCATCTACGAGAGGGAATAAACGGCTTTTAATTACGTTAGTATTCAAACGGAACTCGTTTTCCACCGAATGCGCAGTCGCTTGAATTTTTGTGCTCGTTATGCTGTGTACTTTTTGGGCCATTCAAATATTTAATGTTAATTGGCTGTAACCCAGATACTACTTAGTTATACAGTAAGCTATGTAAGGTTCTGCTAGAAAAACATTTATTTTTGCTGAAAGTTACATTATTCGATCCAGTAGCAACAGATGTTTCCCCTCAATAATTTTGAAAAGCGGGTCTTTCATACACCACACTATGTATAATTCACAAAAATTCTGTCACACGGTCTTCTGAGTAGTATAGTATATCAGTGAAATATCCGATAGGGATTTAGGAAGAAGCTTGAGCACTTCGTCCTTACATTATTGCCATGCGTTCGATGATTACTTGAACTGGGGCAATGGAAGAGAATATTGTCAATGACCAAGGTGAAAAACCTTGTCACGATAGATAGTCACGAAGACGACAGCATTCGGATGGCGATTACGTCACAGTGCCTTGCGTCGTACATTGCGGCTCAGAATTAGGTAAGGAAGTGAGACTAAATTCCTTATTGTTTGATTTAATGGAATGGGAACGTAAATAATTTGAACAAAACATCGTCCGTATTTTCATCAAATTGCTGCATCTATCACGAAGAACTCTGTCGTTCGTTTTAGTGAAAACGTTTTCACCACTGATCAGCTGATGCGTAAGGAACGTCAGTCACGATTAGAAACATAATATTTGAGGGAATGATCAAACAGTTAGAAGTGTGACAGCAGAAGACAAATAGCAATATCCTACATTTAGTTGAAATAATTCACCCCTATAGAAGCGGATGCGTGTACGGATACACTGATGGAGTAAGTGCACAAGTAATTCAAGACGACGGTGTTTAATTGCTCTCGGATCTTTCACCGCACGTAGAAATAGAATTCGCAGTCTGGTTCTACCGCAAAGTACGGTGGTTTTACCACTCCCATGGGGAAAAATTAGACAGTTTTACAACCAGTCTCAGGTTCAGACAACCTAATAACCGCTAACATATTTGTCTTCATTGTTTTTTGTTACTGTGTGGAATCTGTTTTTGATAAGCGTCAGTTGTTAGCAAGGAAATATATTCAGTGATGGCACGGTACATTCAGACTCCTATTGTTAAGATGGCCGACATAACTTCAAACTAAACTAGACATTTTGACAATGTTAGTCCTGGAATTCCTTTTCTTTCTACGGGTTTCTTTCGAGCTAATATGGTGTTCACTTGTTTGTTTTATTCTTTCCCCTATCATTTTATGCACATATGTGATGGATCCCGACAAGATTAATATAACCGATTCTAAAATTAATAGGTTAACTGAGCGATATGTATTTTATTTCGAAACACACCTACTTTTATACATTTTAGCACTGTATATTCTAGACCTCCAAATAATAAAAGATTCCGGACCACGATGAAGTTGCTTCACTAGTCTTCGGTGATTTTTATTACTGACACCTTATGATGGAATAATAAATCCACAACCGATTTAAATTGTGCACGTATTAGGACGTTTAGTTGTGGGACGTTCCTCGTGAATTGCAACCTCTAAGTATATGGAAGCGAAGTAAATTCACTGGCATATTTTAAAGTCGTTCGTTTGTTCTCTGAATCGGTCTTCGTGACGGTGAACATCCTCAGTTTATTTGACTTGTAAAGTGTTTTCCCTGGAGAATTTTGTTCATAATAATGCGCTTTGGCATTTCAGAGAACCTTAAGTGCTATGAGCAGTACTGTAATGTCGGTCAACTATATCATCAAGAAAATTATCAACGAGGAAAAGTCCTTGTGATTTATTGAAACCCCCAAATATTCACTGACTTATTGGAACTTGAGTCACCAACAACGCTGTAATGGTGCATAAATTTGAAAGCACATGAAGGACACTGAAGCTACGAAAAAGGAAGAGCCTAGGACCTCAGTTATCTGAATGCTCCTGTCACGAAGCATCTGCTTGCAACTGCGAAGGAAATGAGAAAGCTTACTTTTGAGAGATCTTTTAGTGGACAGATTAAAGCAAATCGGCGTGGCACAAATGGAGCCTAACTTAGTTTGGCCTATAAAATTACTATGCATGTCATTTGCGACAGTTAGCTTGTTAAACTGTGGGGAACTCCAGCATCCTTCTTCTTATGTGATAAATAGTCCTTGTTCAAAAGTATCCCCACTCTGAGGAGTTGATCTATCGGCCGAAAGAAAGTGGTCCATGAGCAAAGTGCACGTGAAACCATAAATGCAATTCGAGTGAATTGATGCGTTCACCTTAATCTACGGGGATTACTTTAACCAGGATTCCGGTGAATTATTGGCAAACAAACAGATTTCCTATGACTGAAGATTTTACGCGCACTTCATTGACTTTCGATACCATCATATGTTTGGCTGAAGCAGTAATTCACGAAAATTCAGTCCTTGGAGAGTAAATGAAACGAATCGTTCAAATTGCCCGCACTACTCACAAACGCATGCGGAGAGACCCAGATGTTCTTTTGAGTGGAACAGAACAACGACCACGGAGCAAAACGGACCAGATAAAGCAATTTCACTCAGGCGAAAAGGTCTGTTTGTACTGCGTGACCAGCACACGGATCAATAGTAGACACCATCAACGGTTAAGCAATTTGGCCTTTTTTGTCTACAGCTGTAACTCAGTCAGTCTTGACAAAGTTCAATTCTCATACAAGTTTATTGATAATTAAAACAAGAACGACACAAAATACCTGAACAGAAAACAAAGTTATCGACGAAAGTTCCATACTGTTGAATGGTCGAGTTTTGGTTTTATTCACTTTTGATTTGCAATCACTGTGTTGACTAAATTCCTGAAAAAGCAACCCTTCAAGTTCCCAGACTGTTCAAGATTAACCTAGCCATTATGATGGTCATACCAGTAGTATCTTATTCGCAGTTTGCAGCAAGGATAATTACTTTTCTGCTCTGAGATCTAGTGGAAATGTGTATGTTAGATATTTCGTCATACAAACTTTCTCCTTATTACCACGCCCGTAAAACTATTTGGAATAGACTCTTAGGTTTATCCAACGAAATTACACAAGAAAGTTACTGTTGTACTTCATGAGCGGATGAAATTGGGTGTATCCACGCATCCTCCATGCTGTAAATGGGGGCTTTACGCGAATGCCCAAATGAGGTGACAACTGTGAGACGATGGAAGTTCGTGCGTCACGATAAGTGTGAGTATCAATAAAGAAACGGAAACATTTTCAGTCCGTCTGATTCAAAGTATTGTTAACGTCAGTCCCACTTAGCTGAGGCAATTACAGAAACTACAAGTTCAGCCGACAAAAAGTTCGTCTCGCTTAGTATTTCTAACACAGACTTGGTTATGCTTGGAGTAATGAAACACTTCTCATTTCCTTTTTCGGTCGATCAAACAACAAAGTGGAACACTTCAGGAAACCGGGTCGCGTCTAATGAAATACTGTCAAATAGGGAATTGGCTGACCGTGGGGGGAATAGGACCCGGGCCGTTCCAGTCCAAAGTTCACGATGATAACCGACTGACCACGGCCGGTCAAAAGGTGAACAAATTTGACGTTGGCTGTCAGTCACTGGGAAAGATCAAAATGCATAAACTGCCAAATAGATGATACGTATACCATAACATAAATGTTATTTTCAAAGGACCATTCGTCTTCATTCATCCAGATCGGTGAACTCGTGTTGCTTCTCTCAAACTTGGAAATCTTTTCATATATAATTTAGTAAACTCGTTTTTAAACTGAGACAAAAGAAGTATCAGGTTCCCTTTATAAAATTACTTTACGGATTTGTTCGTAGAAGATCTTACTGTGCCGTACAAAGGCTGCACTCACATTTGAAGATTTTATTTGGATTCATCATCAGGTCGTTCCTACCAAACTTGAAGGAGCTACTGAAACCAAAGTGCCCAATTGCTGGAAACTGAAGTCGACCACCTCCGATTTTGGCTGTACTCATGAGATGACTAACACAGAGATCGGTTCTTGTAATGAACTTTCAAGTCCATCCATTCGGTATCGTTTGGCGTTACTCGGACCACCTAAATTGGATGCTTCAGATCCGGCAACAAAGATTTCACTGTAAGCAAAACACTACCTCACCGGGTCCGCGTTCTGTGGTGTTCCACGATGGATCAATGAGTTCGAACTTCTTTGAGAATCTACAATAAATTTTAATATCAGGCGGAATAAAACAACGAGGAACAACAAGATGCTTTCTGCGTCCGTGTAGCAGTTTGTGGAAAGATAAATGCACTCTACCGTGACTGTTGTTATGGAAAATTTTGAATTGCGCAAGGTTGATGTTTAGTTTTGTGGTATGCAGTCACCATCTTGGTGGGTTTAGTCTGATAGCTAAGAACGGTACTAATTTTTTTTATTCTACACGGCATCTTAATGTAACAGACTTGGAAGTTAGGGAGTACACAGAATTCCACTAGCCAAAATTGGGCATCCCACAAGACGAAAGAACTAATTCGTATTTCACTGTCTCACAAATTACTCAACCTTTTTGTGAGATGTAATTCATGCTCTTCTGGTTTTAGTTAATGATTAAACGAGTTCTGAAAAATTCACGGAAATCCAATGCGGTAGCATATTCTGGCCTCACATTATTCAGTACGTGATGAAAGAGAATGAAATTTAAACCATTGTTTTGCAATATTCGTGAATCATATTGCACGGATAAATTGATGCGAGAGGATGGAGAGGCCTGTGAAGTAAGTTTAGCAGAAAGACCTTTAGCAAGTGAACTTTCGCCCTAACGACAATCAAGTCCATATATTTGTCAATGTGGTTCTAAAATATCATGATTCAGGACACGGTAGAATTCACTTTTGTCACCACAACTTAGACTTTTATTTTCCAGGATTGTGTGGTGTTATATATCGTGCGTAAACTTCCGCCTTCTTAAAATAAGTATATATATGAGTCAGATTAGAATAGTTCACTACGTTTATATAAGATATCTGCAACAGCCTACCTTATCTGCCATCGCAACGAGACTGTGCCTCGATATGGAGTGACGGCTTGCGCACCTCGGTGACACAACGAGCTATACAGGAAAGTTTCCCTCAGGCCGAATATCCAATCATACCTAGAAGGTCAACGGGTAGAGGACTGACGAAGCGGTCTCCTTGTTCTCCGAGTTGTGGGTCAGTTTGAGCTAATAATTCATTCGGTAGTCAGTGGAGCAATAAATGCTCCAAGCAAATGGGCTTCTATTCAGCAACACCGCTGCCTTGCGGATAGGTTCTTGTTAGAAAACTAATCGTTCTCCCGCTTTGCGGCTGGACATCCTAGCAGTGCCCGTCCAATATCTCCCATGAACTGCAACAATTCCATACGGCATCAGTCGTCGAGCAGGATAATCAGGACCACGCTGCCCATTGCATCGGGCGGGGTGGGTAGTGATAAGTGGACTACTGCACAGAGTTTCCTATCTTTTATTCAACCTTTGTCTTCTGTCCCCAACCACGTCTCTTTGCCCCCTCTATCCACTCACAGTGCTCCCACTAACAACACGGTCGATATTCGCAACGGTTCACTGTCAAACATTGTGAATAATTCTCTGTTTTGTAACTCACATTTTCTCAAGCCTCGTCACCCTCTGAATCTCGGCTCCTTCAACGTGCGTACACTCATGCAGGCCGGTCAGCAGGCCTGCCTAGTCCTCACAATGACCTTTCTGAAGATCAATGTCTGCTGCGTAAGTGAAACGCGTATCCAGGATTCGAGCAGTGTGATTCAACTAACTGCTCCTAGTATCTCATCGGGGTATCCGCTTCGCACCTCAGGAGACGAAGCAACTACAGCTGTGGGTCAACGTTGTGTAAGAATAGTCTTGACTGACAAGGCTGAGGCTGCCCTATTACAGTAGATCCCTGTTAACAGTCGCTTGTGTGCTGTGAGACTCCAAGGGTCAGTTGGCGTTCGAAAGGATAGTTGTGTTAAGCGCAGCTTCTTTGTAATCGCGGCATACTTTCCAACAGACTGCAACTCTGGCATGCAGAAAGACGATTTCTATGATTAACACACCACCCTCATTTGCAGAAGCAAAGGCTGTGACGTAGTAGTGCTAGCAGGTGATTTTATTGCACAAGTTTGCAGACTAATTGCAACAGAAGCTTGTTTAAGTGGGCTTTGTGCCTTACGCACTCAGCGCGCAGATAACGGGGATAGGCTTCTCTGGTTTTGTGCAGATAATCAGTTATTCCTGTCTAGTGCGAATTTCCGACACAGCTCGCGTCCCACAGCCATATGGCGCTTTAATTCTACAGGTACTTTGAGTCAGACTGATCATATCGCAATAAGCTACAGGTGGCGCATTTCTGTCTATGACGGTAGATCCTACTGGTCCACCTATGTGAAGTAGGACCATGTATTATTTTTATTGCGAAGACCCCCCCAACCCCCTCCATGGTCATCGACACAAACTGCAAACACGGTTAGCCCTACCACGTTTGTCGGATCCGAAAGTTTGCACCAAGGGCAATAGGGAATTATCTTGTGAGCTATGAACTACGACGGACCGCAATGTAGATGAGTCTAATGAATTTCTCTGGATTTCTGAAGAATCATTGAGTCTAATGGTGCAAAAGCGTCAGCTCTCGAACTGTAGGGAGATGAATAAGATACGAAGAAAGCTACAAAGACGTGTTACAAAAAATATCAAGAATGATTGCGAAAATTGGTGGGTCATTCTAGCCGAAGAAATGGAAGTAGCAGCTGACTCAGGTAACTGTCAAGGACATTTAAAAAGTATTCACGATAACGGCGTATGGCGAATCCCGTTCACTGAAACCAAATGCGATGGAAATGGGGGAGCCTATTGATGCAAACAGCAAAGTCTCGACCTTTGGACCTGATACTTCCAGCAGCCGTTAGCTGGCCACCCGCTACTTATGCGTCGACAACTTCGATTCCTCATGGAGTACCATTTGAGTCCCCATCAGAAGTGGAAGTGGAGTAAAGCTTCGAATAATAAAACGCAAAATTGCTGCTGGCCCCGAGTTCAAACTCAAACTGGGTACGAATGCCGTAATAAGATCACCTACCACTTTGATCTGTGATATTTAGAAAGAGGAGCTTATTTCGATATTATGGAGCGGGTGATTGTACCCATCTTCAAGAAGAAAACACGCCATGATGGTAACTGTCATGGAGAGGTCAGCTTAATTCCGATAGTCATCAGGGTATTAGCCTCGATTTTGCTGCACCTTCGGCTCGCGAGAGGAATGCCCGCGAACAGCACGCTGGATTCCGCCCAGGTCGAGGATGCATTGGCCAGATTTTTACTCTTTGCCAATTACTAGAGGCGAGTCACACGCATTGTCGACCGACGAAATCGTTTTTTTCTCGACTTAGATTCATTTGACAGAACAGAGCTATTCAATGCTCTTCACCAAAAATGTGTGCCACAGAAGTAAGTGAAACTACTGAGATCACTGCACTCTCATACTTATGTTCGCGTCAGTGTTGTCCGTGAACTATCCAGTCCATTTGAAATGACCAGCTGCGTTTGACAAGGACGTTCCATTTCACCGTTCCTGTTTACCGTCTTCGTCTTCAGGAAGTGGGCATCTAACTAGTGAAAAGAAAAAAGGTATGTGATCCAGATAAAGCTGACGACCTTGCCTGCTTGTTCAAATGCACAGGGCTTGCGAAACATGCAAATAATAGAAATACGCACATGTGATCACGATATACAGCAAAGTAAATCTTGGAATAAAAAATTTGTCCGATGTAACTTCATTTCTTGCCTTGGGATGATTCTAGAACTCGTTTAACTGGAGATCTGAACGCCATCGGCGAACTGTTGTGAGTTCGTTCCATGCTATCTGGCTCTTTTATATTTCTGTTGACCACATTTTTGTCTAATCATCTAGCCACACTCGGCCTATCCCAGTTTGCAAGTGCCATCATAGATAGTTTCAACATTGACTTGGTGTACCGAATACACCGACTAGTACAAAGCAAGCTCCAATAGTTTTGCTCCTTGTACCTTAAAAGTGCAAAAGGATGTTGATAGACCGGACGTCACCAGTTCCGAGCTTGATGCTCGTTTGTTATGTGCTAGCAGTTGTCGACCTCTTCACTTACCTCGGCAGCAGAGTGAAGACGGACGGGAGCACAGCAGTAAAGGTGTGCAAGCTCATATCCAAAGCTCGAGAGACGTAAGCTGGACTAGAGAACTTGTACCGCCGCCCTGATATTTTGTCGAAGTTTAAAGGTCGTGGGTGCTGTGCCTCGGTGCCCCCAGTTCTGTTTGCGAGACTTGGAGTCTCCGTGTGGAGGACGTTCGCCATCTTGAGAGTTTCGACCATCGAAGTTTACATAGTTTAGGTAGGATTTACTGGATGGAATGGGTGACCGGATGAGCAATGCTGAGTTCAGAAATCGAGTACTGAGTACCAGTTCAGAGAATGTTTTGTAAGCATATCCTGCCTAGTATACTAAGTTGGTTGGGGCACGTGTTACGTATGGGAGACCCCTATGTCTACAGTACCGTGACCTGTATTCCACTACCCGTCATAAGTGGTGAAAACCACGTTGAGGTCAAAAAATAACGTGGCAGTGGGCAATGAGAAAATATACTGCGAACTCAGGAGAAGTAGGCGCTTCACCGGTTCGTGATGCGATTCCAAAATATCCCTCAACTAGTTGGATGGTGACAATGAAGGCTAAGGCAGCGAAAAGTTAACAGTGGCAACCGTGTTGTCACTTTCTGTTGGACAAGAATAACTGATCAATGTGCATTTGTAGTTAGACTGTGTATTCCATGTTTTGACTACTATCAGTCCTGTAGGTTCGCTCCCTGTCCACCTTGACTATTCATTCTTCCTAAGTTTACGTAAAATATGGTGAAAAAGTCAGTGGCTGGGGGGCTCGCCCTGCTGCTTAACTTTGTACGATGAAGATGATGTGTGTTTGTGCTAGCTGTAGCTAATTTAATCAGAGGACTATTGCGCCTTTCCAATTGTATAACGCTAACATCACTATTGACAATTTTCCATGTAGCTGACAGATAAACGTATGAATTCATACGCTGGACAAGACGGTAAAATACATTGTAGGGATTTTCGTATTTCATCTTGTACGCAGAACGTAAACGATCTCCAATACAGCCCTTGTTATCCGTTATTCTGGATTCAAAAAAGATACCGCTGAACCAATCCGTTTGCTCCCTGGAAGCTCAAGTTAAGCATATAACTTATCATTTTTGGAAGATGGTAAACTGTGAAAAAGGACTTGCCCGTTCTGTGCGTATATGTGTGCGCATGGAATTCCCTTGACCCACACGGGTATAGGTGGTGTTGCATTCACCTACACGTAACAGTCGGGCTATGATTCTGTCACGGTGACACGAAGCTGAGAACGAAACGCTCGTTTATTTGTCTTGTATTGGGTGAATCACGATAACTGCTGAATAAATGGTAGACTGCTGGCTGCCATAATGTCGAGTTTTACTTGATCTGATTTTCTTTACCCATAAAACTCTCATCAACATTCACACCATATGGTCCGTACATTCACAAAAGTAAACTTGTGTGTGGCTCGGAAGGTTCTTTTTCATTCGGAAAACCGTTTCCGTCAACCTTCCCGGTGTTTGAAACATAAATACAGAGTACCTGTTTTGAAGTTCAAAGTGTTTTTTTGTTATTCGGTTGTTGAATGGAAGCCAGAGAGTAATTGTAAGTAGTACAAATTTTAAACGAAAATCCAGAAATTCCCCTAGACCTTTACCAGTCTATTTCAGTCACCACAGAAAACCCGTACGTCTACCTCAATGTTGGTAAACCATCCCTGATGATAAAACAGAATAATATTCGTAAACTTTTGTTTAAGTGTTCGGATAAAAAATTCACCGATGCCGGTGAATAGGTGATTTTCCGCCCGTGAAGAAGAAACCTACCATAGGAATTCATGAATAAAGATAGTGGAATAACACTCCGGCTACCGTTGATATCCATTTTGTCAGTAGTCTTATTAGTGGTACTAGTATTAGTGCATATGCTTCTACCAGAAGGAATTACATCGACATCACATGGAAGAATTAGCTATATAGTCAATGAAAGTGACCCAAAGCACTTGATACCTATTTTATTATTCATGGTGAAAAGTCAGTTTTGGTGAATTTCCGCAAATCGTAAAGATAAAGTGAGATGTAAACAGAGCAGTCTGAATGATATCAGAGCTAGTTATTTAGGAGCCGAATTATTCACGTGTGCATAAGAACTGACCGTGTCTGTGGTAGCCCTTCAAGAGACCTCTGAGGCAAATCGTTCAAGTTGTGAATCTTGTTCTACTTTGTTAGGTGTCGCTACTAGGTGCGCAACTTGTTGGCACGTACGACGTGTTGCGCCGTTCGACATGAAACAGTTTTGCAATTTTTATTCCGGTATTAGGCTTAAAAGAATAACAAATACAACACGTTTAGGTCAGTTTCACATTAACAAATTCAAATAAAATGTCAGTTAAACGGTTGATCAAGAAAGCCCTATAACTCTGAAATATAAAATTACATTTTGCTTTTTCCGTCAACTCTCGATCTAAAATGTTCTCTTTTGGTCAGCTAAATGAGGAAAAATTAAAAAAACTGGGGCTCAGGTAACAATTGAAGTATTTCCTTAGACGAGACGCCAAGGTATAACCCGGAAAATGGTTCACTGAAGCGTGGACTCACAAATTCATTTTTATCTCACTCTCTCTCTCAATCTCTCACGGTCCTTCGTCGTCGCAAGATAATATGCTCATCCACCACCACATCTCCAGTGATTTTATGTGCCAGACATGTCGCCTCACTGCAGCAAAACTGCCTCACTGCTGGCGCCGGTTGTGAGCAGACTTCCGCTAGAACCGCCTACCCAACAAATGTCACAACAAATCATACCAAGGACCCCAACTTCCTTCAACCTCGCTTACGCTTCAAGTCGGTCAGCTTAAAAGTAGGCACGCTTATGCATATAAGAAACCGATGAGTTCAGCTCACACACTGGAATCGCTGTCGATCGATATCTGCTGCTTCTCAGAGACAAGACTGCAATACGCCAGCTCCACGATCAGAAAAGCATCCTCAGCTACTCTCAACACAAAGTTTCATCTTTGCATATCTGGAGACCCGGACGCTGCAGCAACCGGCCAGGTCAGTGTTGGAATTGCTCTAAGCCATAGAACTGAAGCGGCCATGTCAGACTGGACCTCTATCAATAGCGGACTTTGTGCAGTCCGGCTGCGAGGTTCTTGTCGAGTGACTAAACATCGAGATCGCGCACTCGACTTATTCGTCGTTTCCGCATATTCCCCGACAGGCTGTAGTCCGGAGGCAAAGAAAGATGAATTCTGCCAACAGCTTCATATGCTCCTGCTAACAGCGCACCGGACAGATATCGTGATCCACACCGGAGATCTTAACGTGCGCATCGGCCGCCTGGGAGCGAGTGAACGTCACCTAAGGGGACAGTTTGGCCTCAACTCCAGTCGTTAGGACAATGGGGACAGATTGCTGACAATATGTGCTGATCACTGGCTTTTTCTAGCAAGCACAAACTTTCGTACTTCCAACCTGGCGTCCCCCTTCCTCAACACAGGAATGGTCTCAAATCGATCACTTATCCATTAGCTACCGTTAGTGCGGCAGCGTGTTAGATTGTCGTTCTTACTGGTCAACCTGCATCGATTCTGAGCACGCATTAGTCTGCGTTACGATGTGCTTGCTACTCGGGAGCTCGAAGAATTCAAATCATGCTTAAACATCAACAGGCTAAACGACTCTCTAGTGCTAGAAGCTTTCCAGACTACGCTGGCCCAGACACTGAAGTCCACCGTCCTACCTGATTTCGATGAGCACTGGAAGCGAGTGAGGGAAGCCCTACTGAATACCGGCCTGACCAATTGTAGTACTGTCCGCCGTACCCGGAGCCGCCGACATATCTCTGCGGATGCAAGACACAATGAGGCACATCGTGAACTCCGTTCCGTTTGAAAAACAGTTTGCGTGCTGATCGTGAGAAGTGGTGTTCAGAACGTGCCCTCGAGATGGAGGCAGTTTCCGCTTTTGGCAACTCCAAGAAGCTCTTTCAGCTCATTCGAGCCACCGGACCTCGAAAAACAGGTGTTCTTGAGGCATTCCGCGAAACCGTTTGGGCACAAATCACGACGTCGTCGCGCAGTCTGGACCGCTGGACAGAAAACTCGCTCAAAATTCAGTTGGCCGCCGGCTGCTTCTACTGCATCTAGAACCCTTACACCTTTTGTTTGGCCTATCCAAGACAGTTCCCCAAGAAAAGCGGAAATTCTAAAGGAACTACAAACTCTCATGCGCCACAAGGCACACGGATCAGATTGCATCCCTCCTGCGCTATTCAAAGATGGCGAGATGGTTATGGTGAGAGAATCGACAACCATATTTTCGGAGGTTTAGACTGGGGAAAATGTTCCCGCATCTTGGAGTGAATCGACGATTGTGAGCATCTTTAAAATGAGTGGCCGTGCATTGTGTTCTAATCATCGGGGAATGAACCTGTCCTCTGTCGTTCCCAAACTTTTAGTGTCCATTATTCTCCGCCGACTTTCTCACTTGCACGAGCTCCGATGTAGTGAAAAACAAGCTGGGTTCTGTCTCGGCCTAGGTTGCACGGACCAAATGTCAACTTTTTGCCTTCTGCTTGAACACCGTCACGTGTATCAAAGGCCAACTATCATTATGTTTCTAGACATTATGGCAGCCTTTGACTCTGTCAATGGGATTGCCCTATGGACTTGTCTGTTGAGGAACGGCGTGTCCGAATAGAACGTTTCCATTCTGAAAGCTCCATATCGACAGACCTCGGACAGAGTAAGGGTCTATGGACAACTATCCAAGTCCTGTGTCGTTTCGAGTGGCGTTTGGCAAGGATGCCCTGTTTCTCCGTTACTCTTCAACTTCGTTATGGATGATCTGCTCCAAAGAGCCTTTAATGGTGTTGCAAACAGTGGTGTGGAACTTCTACCGGGCGCCAGAGTTGTTGACTAAGTTTATGCTAGCATTGTCGCTAGTTGGGAGACGACCCCCAAATCGTCCAAGATGCCTTAAACCACTTGTCCGTCGAAGTCACCGAGTATGACATGCACTTTGCTCTATCCAAGTGCAAAATGTTTCTTCAAGACTGACGAGGAGATTCTCCTGCACACTCTTTTTAGGGGAACATTTAGAAACTGTCAGCAGCTTTGTGTACCTTGGCAGTTGTATTTACACTAGTGGAGGTATCGGAGACGATATTTTGCTGCGCATCTCTAAGGCCCGTTCGGCTTTTTGCAATCTAAGTCACCTGTGGTGTCGTCGCGACATCAGGCTTTCCCCAAGGGGTAGAGTCTATACCGCTGCAGTTCGCTAGGTACTACTTTTTGGATGCGAAACCTTGCCAGTTCGAGAAGAAAGTGCGCAGGCTGACGCTATTCGACGACTGGTGTCTACGGACAATCACACGAGTATGGTGGCAGCATCACGTTGGTGATGACAAAGTGCGGAGGAGAGTATTCAAGGTGGACTATTCATCACTTGCAGTAGTTGGTTCTCTTCGTCAGCTACGGTGGTTTGGTCATGTATTGCGGATGCCCGCCCAGCGTTTGCCTCATCGCGCTTTATTCGCGCTCGATGGGCAGGATTGGAAACGGCGGCGTGGCGAACAACCGATGACCTTGAGAGGTTTAGAAAAGCTGACTTCCCGTTTGGCTGCAGTGGGGCCCTGTCACCTTCCAGGTTGGAGCAAGAATAACACCGAAAACCGTTGGCGAGATAGGCAGGTGAATATGGCCCGAAACCGGGGTCAGTGGCGTCAGTGCTGTAAGGAATGGTGTGTTGGCTTCCCGTAGTTAGCCTTCCATACATAATACCAAAAAAGATACGAAAGTATCAAAATACCGTGCGTGGAGAAAAACTTTCAACAACAAGATCTTTCCAACTTTTCTATCCTATTCCTTTTCGTACACTGTTTTCCTTTTATACTATGGTCTCTTTTGCAAGTTGTCTGTACCAGATCGTGGTAAATATATATATATATATATATATATATATATATATATATATATATATATATATATATAGGGAGAGAGAGCTGACTTGCTTTGAAAATCACTAATCGTGCATATATCGATGTAATTCCATCGAAGACGTCAACGGTATTTTCGTACACATTAGCAGATATTTGAGATCAAAATGCCAGAGGGGAAATGCTTGCATGGCACATCATGTGGGTCTGAAGCTGGTGGCAATAAGTCGATATCTTGAAATAATATTGTTTGCGATAGGAGGTTTCAACCGAAGACCTTTACGTAAAAAGCTTTGCTGTTTTGCCTGATAGAAATATTTCTCTTGCTTAGCTTATCCATACTTATCCCATTTGGTTAGGCAGCGTGGCTTGTGCTGCTTACTGAATGACACGGGACCGCATAATTCAAGGACGTCGACTGAAATACTCTGCTTCGCGTCCTCAACCTATCGGATAATTCGGTCATTGTACAGCTGTCTCATCCTAAATCAACAAAATCTTTAATGTACAAGACATCGGTTCACCAAGCAGCAAATTTGACGTGAGATATCCTGTCAGTTGTTTCAGTTCGTATACCAATGGGCTGTCGGCGGTCGAAAGGTTATCATCTTGGACTTTTACAGTATCGACCCGGGTTCGAATCCCTCCACCGCAGGTCGCTCGTCCTTTTGGCGGCCTTTCATTAGCGGCGGCTTCTTTCCTGAGTTGTTGTGCAGCGTGGTGTAATAAATGAAAAAGTAATTAAAAAGAATATTATCAAGTCTATCATATTATCTGCTGACCCATAAACTGCGTCAAAAGCGCAGTATGTTTTACTTCGACTGTTCAGCTCGTTTTTAGTGTGTTCTCTTAACTGGGTGATGTCGAATAAATTTTATGTCCCGCTGGAGGGTAGAAAACGTACTTTTACACATTTTCACACTTCGTTAAAAGATGCTTGGTCCTAACTCAGCTCTCTGATTCCATTCCAGGCTCGTGCGGCAGGACAATTTCACAACCTCAAAAAAGAGTGAGATGCCGTTTTTGAATGAGAATCTTCGGGAATGGGTCAACCTGAACTCGCAACCTCCAGCCGTACATTTTACCCGCCTTAGTCGGTGACCTTTCCAATAATTAATCGCTGATAGCATTTACTAATTTGGGTTACACGAAATAAGATTTCTAAACATATCGATAATCCATTTTATAAAATTCTCCTTCGACAAAGCAGCCCCAACTATTTCGCTCTCAGTTAAGGGACCTTTAATGACAAAGAAGTGTAGCCAAAATCAATAAATTTGTGGTAGCTTGGGGATGATTCGACTGAAGCATCATTAATCAGCTGAACATAACATAATTGTTTAGCAATCTTACTACGGAGAAATTCGTGTTCAAAAAATTGTCTCAGGCATTCATACGTACAACGCTAGTTAGAGTAGATATGCAGCCACAGGAATTAGTCGGTCGCTAAGTGTGCAAGAGATGTAAACTGCACCCAGGTACAAGTATTCCCACGTAGTATTAGACATCTCGTCGTTCAAAACACAATTATAAGGACCTTTCGATCCGAAATGTTAGTGAAACTGGATTAGTTGTATAATTACTTATTCACTACTGACTATAGTTTCACATCTACTATAACTTACCCGGTTCTTTAAAAACCGAAGTTATGGACCAAAAAATAATTTCTTCGTGGTATAAGGTCTTTCATAAATCGACAAACGTACTATGGAATTTGCAGGTGAAGTTTCTTTTTCACCGATCAGGTAGAACAGCATGAGGTGCGTGGAGATAGCTGCCGTATCGTGGAATTTCTGATGATGTTACCCAGTCAACACGATTCATCCAGATTGCCCAGGGGCATCTCCCTAACAAGTAACGGGAAATCAAACTGGGCGTTGTTTATCTCTAATTGGCTTTTAGACTTGTCGGGACTAATGAAGGAACTGTATCTAGAATATATGGAACTGGTAGAAAAATTGTTTCTATTGTGAATATAAATTGGGCTAACTATTGAGTTTATCATTTCTAAACACGGTTCACTGTAATTTCTTTACAATGCACTGGGAAGAAGAATAATGACATTACCGTAGGAACCCATACGATTTGGGTGTGGATGATGGAGCTATTTGCAAACTGGGTTAAGCGCATGGAGTTTGGTCATTAGCTGTTTGAGTTCTCGTTTAGAGAAATTCTGAAGTGGAAAGCATATAAGGAGTCGAAATACAGTGCTTTGATTAGTTCAGCTGAAACAGAAAATCTACCATACTGACAGATTGCAGATGGACACATCCATGTTACGCCGTACAACCGGGAAAACATGAAAATACTGCGGTAAAAATTTGTAGGATGTTTCATTGTTCAACCATGACCGACTCTGGCCCGTTTAGGTTAAGAAGTTACTACTTTTTTTAATGAATGACCATCGAAGCTTTAGATGCTTCGTATTGGTATTTTCATCAAATGAACCAGGCGCCGTTTGTATGAAAAATAAAAATCCCAAAACCTGATTGGGATTTACTTGGTGATGAAATTAGTAAATAAGTTTTCATGGTAGCTTCCTCATGAACGTATTACAGACGGATTCTTTCTAGTGAAGGAGGATGAGCTGCGCATAAGTGATCCTCTGGAAGGCCGAACCTCATGGACTATGTCAGAAAGTATTCGAGATAACAATGAATCATAAACAAACTGTAGTTTTGAGTGAATTTCCCCTAAAAAATCCCCGAAATGTTCACACCAATCACTGAGGAGA
The DNA here is from genome assembly GCA_948099385.1 of Fasciola hepatica. NCBI lineage: Eukaryota > Metazoa > Platyhelminthes > Trematoda > Plagiorchiida > Fasciolidae > Fasciola > Fasciola hepatica. Next base: position 838,183 of record CANUEZ040000060.1, on the reverse strand, counting down.
TGGTCGAAGGAATAAATGCTTTTTAAATCATTATCCTCAAACCTATACAGCAACGTAGGTCACACGAGCGCTTAAGATTATTCCCGTCAAACGAGAGATCAGGATAAATGTGAGCTTACATTGTGTTGGAAGTTGTACGGTTTTATGAGCGAATGCGCTACTCATTTGACCTTGGATTACATCACACATTTTGGCCAAGACAATCGCTCTCATGTATCTTCCAACAGTCAGAAAACTAGGTATTCATCTAAATATACAAGAAACCATTGACACTGAGTAAGTAGTGAGGGTATTTATGGATGATATATAACTAAACGTGACTACGTTTTAAACCGGCGGGAGTAGAAACGACTCATTGCTACTTAGTGCTCCCTCTCCAACCCGTTTTCTGGCGTACTGGTTGCCGTATCCTACTATGACCATTAGCTGTTTTGCATGCACGCAGCTAGTCATAGCAGCCCGAATAGTGAGAATAAACAAGCTCATATAAAATGAAAACAGTAGTTTTGGACTGTGCGAATAATCCGACTGAACACATGGGGAATGATGCAAGGCTGGGAACAAGCACATTTTCAGTGGTTCTTAGTTTCTTTCTCTCGGATCACCGTCCATTCTTTTGTTTTGTTTTGTTTACTTAACATTGCTTAAATAAGATGTTGTGCTTATGATTCGGTTCAAATAGAAAAAGGGACTTTATATCCGTGGGCTGAAGACATAGCGCATCACCCATTCGCTAGCTGAGGTGTTGCACACATACAACAGATATCTCACAGACACAAATTTTCATGTTATCCATTTAATTGCCATTTTATATTTTATATTCTCCTGCACGACTTGGACCCTCGTAGGTAAATGACGCATACTGCAAAGCAGACGGATAAGGCTTCAAAATGAACAACTGCATAACCACCAGATAAACAGCCACAGAATGATAGTTAAAATAATTATTCGTCCAACTGACCAATAAGAATATTACAAACTTTAAGTCAATTTCACCTACTGTCGATGCCCTCGAATGTTTGGCTGAAAACTCGGTCGAAATCTCAATAAAATATCACCAACTACGTGTGATCATGTGTCAGCTGAGTAAAAGCGACCGGAAAAACGAAGTCTTTATTCTCCTAATCTGTTTAGCTGGTTGTTCTTTGGAATGCACCTTTCAAGCACAAACCTCAGGTCATCCGATCAATCTTACATTCGGATGCACCACGTTTGAGTATCGCTTTCATTGAACCTCATCCATGGTGCAAATACTCCACCACGCTCATGGTTTGGACCCGGACCTTTTCACCTGGAGGGCGAGTGTGCTTTACCACTGTTTACCCCGGGCTGATTCGAACCACCGAGTTAAGTTTGTCCAGATGTCTTTCTCTATGACGTGCAACACACTACTCACAAGTATTTGTCAGATATATACGTGCTTCTTATTCCCAAATAAAGTTCAGTCACAGAACACGTGTTTTTCTCCTTCATTATTCAACAATATACTTAGGAAGTATCTTTCTTCCTGGGTGGTTTTTTGTATAGGGGACATAAAGAGAGCTACCGGTGAACAGCTTTTTGCCTAGCATGAAGGCTGATCACTTTTAGTTCACTGAAAAGAGGAATGATTGAGTAAAAATGGCCGGGAAATGAAGACAGCCGTACGCATGTTGAGAAGGAATTATTAAAATATCATACAATGGTGGAAAGATAGCTGACGAGAATTAAATGATCATGCACTCCGGTTATGAGGTGATTCGATTGGGCTGTTCACAACGGCAATTAAGATAAGGGTCGCAAAATGCATGCCAGGATTCATATGCATTCCAGTGTTTGCTGAAGGGGGTTGACCTTAATGCACTGTTCACACTGAACATCGGATCTGCAATCTAAAAATTTTGATAAGGATTTTACTTCGGTGATTCTCAGGTAGTTTATCCGTCGTTTACCAAGACGCGCATGTCTGTTAAGCAGCTGATGTAAAAGTTGTCACGGTTTTGAGTTAAAAAAGACGTTTGTAGTATCAATACACAGTACCACGAATTCCGATATGTGAAGAAAATGTGGTGCCGAAAAAGAGTTAGCACTTAGACACGTGTCTGAATTTCAATAGCATGAGGCATGCTGGGAGTTGAGTTTCTTTTCAGACTGAATGGTTTGAGCAGCAACTGTCTGAACATGGGTCCGTGTACTGATACCTTTTGTCTTCAGTGTACAGAAAGCAGAAAAAACAAAGCATTAGGTCATTCAATTACCACGTCTGTGATGCTGCAAGATATTTGTCGTCTCACACTCATATTACCTGCATCCTCGCTGGGCTTGCTTCTGGTTACCGATGGGCTCTCGTTGCTGTGAGGCTTTTTTATCACAACAAACCCACATCAGTAGCAGTTAGGACTAATAATAAAAGTCTATACTCTGTGGTGAAAAAGACGTGGCTCATTATACATTTGAAACATCGCGGAGATCATTGGGCGCTTTCATACCACGGAAATGGCGTCTTATAATCCAAAAAAGAACAACGGATCTATTGATATCTTCTCGTAAATGGATGAAAATGCACAAACGAATGCTCCATTCTACTGCTAAAAATTAAATCCAGAGAAAATCAAATGAACAAATGACAGAAGTAATTAAATATTGAACTGCGTGGTTTGTTGAACAGCATCCATTTGATTCTCGTCCTTATCCAGTCAATCAAATAAGACCACTAGAATTATGCAAAAGCTGCATTCGTCTGAGGCGGGTCCGTAGCCAAAATTAGCATATCGTTGGGTGTGAATTGTACAAACAAATCTCATTTGGTCTAAATACCCCGGGACATTCGCGTTCCCCGGAAGTATTCTTGAGTTAATCAAACGCTGACATCTGATGGTCAGTCGATCGATAACAGGTGTTAACCAAAGCAATACATTGTTGACTGATTTGCAAAAGGCTATTGAAACCAATCAATATGAGCTTACGCATGAGTGCTGACTTTACCGTTCCTTCACGGAAGACGCCTCATCGTAGGAGCTCATATAATTATTGCGTAACAAATAAATGTCTAGAATGATGTACAAGTTTGAACAGACACAATGGCAAAAGAGACGTTTCGCCTTACCTTTATTCCTTTTGTCTATGTGTCAATTTTTGGTATTCTTGATTCACTAGTGATCATTCTTACTTCAAACAGCGCTCGAAGAAAGTGCGAAAGGTGAGTGGTGACATACTTTTTCTCTCAATACAGGTATCTCTTTTATTTCAGCGTAAATGAGTTACAAATAACTTTCCGCCGTCTTTTTGGGCTGGTAATCTAACTTAACAAAAGGCTATTGCTTATAGCATCAACTACTTGTTAGAAGCTTGCTAACCTACTACCGACTTGTTGAAGACTTATCTGGGTAGACAGAAATTTGATGTTGTGGGTGCTTCTTGTTCGCTGTTCCACATAACGAATAACGATCCAGCTTAGGGCAATTACAGTTGAGTGCTTTTGAAAGGGTACACTCCATAGCATCAAAGGTCCACTGTTAGGAATAACCGGCAATCTGATCATGAGACTGAGGGTGGTAGAGAACCCCGTATGATCCACCCCCTCAATCAGGCTTAGTAGCGAACCGGGTGACCGTCGATTACGGTCTAGTACTAATAAGCTTGCTAGTAGTAGTCCCACCAGATGACGAAAGAGCAGCTTCAATAATAATATCTCTATTCACCTGATCGTATGATTCAACGGACGATTAACTGCCATGAGAAATCTCACGAGCATGATGTTTGGTGATTGCCGCGACTGACCGAATATTCTGTCAAGAAGCTACGACATTGAACCCGACAGACGGTTCGGATCACGTGTGTACACAAGTGCAATTTATATCTCTAAAAGCGGTTGCTATGTACGCTCAGTCGGTAATAAAACTATAATGATACGACAGAAGTTCATCAAGGGTTTCTAGGTGACTTGGTGAACAAGGCTTTTTCCCGACTAAAAAGTTCAGTGAGGGGAAATAAATTGGGAGTTTAACGAATACTCCGAGGTTTCTGTATTGACAGCATATTTACTCAGCAAATTAGCTAAAAGTCAGTGAATTTCGTCCTTAACAATGGTTTGAAATTCGAAGCGAACACAAATTTGTTCTATACATAAGGCTGAGCAAAGTATTATTGGGTCAATTAAGAGTCTACAAGTTTTTTACAATCTTAGTGCAAATTTAAAATTCTAGCCTATCTCCTTGGAAAACCTACAAAGAACTCCTAACAAAAGCTCAGGCGAAAAGGTAGCAAGTGATACACGTTCGTTTATTCCTCAAAGCTGCCTTAAACATAGCCCTTTTTCAGATCATATTCGTTTGACAAAGGAACCAAGGCATAGCTATCGAAACATCTCACGGCTGTATCCTCGAGTCAGGCTAGCCTCGGAAATCGTTTTGCTTGGTCATGAAGCTTTCATTGATGACATCTGTTGGGTAGATTTCGTATTCACAAGCTTCCGGAAAAGGAATTAGAATAGTTCGATCATATAGAGATAACGAGATTTATCAGACGACTAAACCAGAATGAACCTCTTGGTAAATTTTCCTCTAAACCGAGGATCATCATTTCATCAAACCGTGAGAGATATTTTTCTTTTTGTGGCATGATCTTTTTGCCATTTGCATGTAGCCTGAATTGAAACTCTTCCAAATGGGGAATTTTCTCATGTAGTTGGCAAATTCTGAACTTAATTGGCCTGGTCCTCAGGTTGTTTATTTAAAAATGCATTTTGGCAACCAAAAATGCATAACAAAACGAGTAGCATTAATATTTGAAATAAAGTAGCACTCACGGAAAAGGCAAAGTACAGCCATTCATTGAATTTACATGAATAAGATAATCGAAAAAATGATCAAATTTTCACTAGGTCAGATTTTCGCTTTGAAAAGTATCAGCAGCAAAAACGAGTTGACAGAGGACTTTGTTGATATGCATATATTCCAGAAACATCCCAGTCTAATCAGCTCTGTAGGATTTCTAGCGTGGCATGACTCCTTCCAGAACCGGATTTTTTCTTCCCTTCTCTAGGGAAAAAGGACACAAAACCCAAAACGTTCATCTAGACTTGAACAATGAGCACTAACTGATCTTGACATCAGTCATCAGATTTGTTTCGGGAATCCGTTTTTTAACTCCAGTGTTCGTCCCTTGTGCTAGGAGAATTTTGCCCGCAACACAAAGAGTAGCCAAATTTAATGGGCCGGAACGTTCACGCTTGTTCTTCTTGTCAGTGTATTCATCCAAACTGAACGAGGAGTTCAGATGTCATCCTAACCAGATACTTCACCTCACCAGAAGGGAGAATCTAACAGATTTGAAAATTATCACTGTGTATTTTCGCTAACAATCTGAACTGTGTGACGAGTATCCAGGATTTCGATCAACAAATAGCTGTGCATCCACTCTCAGTAAAAACACTATACGATATCCAACTGAACACGATGAACGACGGTTGCTTCCGAAAATATGATGCTACAAATTGTGTTCGTGTGGTTCACATGACCGGCATCTTAAATGGCCTGATTTTAGATTATACTGAAGGTAAAAATTACTTTGTAATCATATTCAATCAATTACAATGAAAATAAACGGGTTTTTTGCTTGATTATCAAAATTGTTCAGAATAGAAGACAAGGGCATACGTTTCATACACAGAGTGTTGTTCCTTATTCTGTGAAAAGAATTTGGGACCGTGAGTGCACAAAAATGACGGAAATGTGCAGGTAATAAAATACACTAATGAAAATGCAGTCTTTACTTTGCTTGGAAGACACAGTTGCTTTCAGCTGGTAATTTTAACGTTCCTGTTTGGCAGAATTTCCATTTTAAATGAAAACAGAATTGTTTGAAGCTAAGCAGTACTCGCCCACTCACCCGCTCTACTGTATTTTCGGCAGTTCAAGGACATGTCTTACAGCCTAAGTATCTTGCACAGTCGTTCGAGAGTTTACAGCCACTATTCAGCCACTATTCAAGGATCTTAAAGAACGGAGCAAAGCTTCTCCATAGTGGCTCAAGGCTTTTACACGAAGATTCATGCCTTCTTAACAGCATAAAATTCTGTACAAAATAGTAGAGAGCACCATCCGTGCAGCGATAACCGAGTCTGCTTGAAATTAAAAAAAAATTATGTGTATAGAAATACTGGAGTGACTTTCCAAGGAAACTTAACTTTGATAGTAAGTAGTATGTTAACGTGTGGACAAAATTTCCCCGGAAGCACACGACCGGTTTCGCGGTTGTTGCCGCTCATCAGGTATGCGTACCCGGTACTCGTCTGCCCACTCGTCTTCATACTTGTACACTCCGATGTTATATGTTCACTAGGATCTAATTTGAATCGTCTGGAGTGTGAATGGATACCCTTCATTGAAGAGCTCACAAATTAATCACAACTGTGATTTCTCATATTTATTCGTGTCTGGGTCACTGCTAACCCAACGAACAACGAGGCTGCATGTGCAAGCGCTCATATTGATAGCAAGTAGTATGTTAACGTGTGGACAAAATTTCCCCGGAAGCACACGTTAACATACTACTTACTATCAATATGAGCGCTTGCACATGCAGCCTCGTTGTTCGTTGGGTTAGCAGTGACCCAGACACGAATAAATATGAGAAATCACAGTTGTGAATAATTTGTGAGCTCTTCAATGAAGAGTATCCATTCACACTCCAGACGATTCAAATTAGATTCTAGTAAACTTAACTTTATTTATTTCGAAAATATCAGCTGCGCATGAGAGAAGACTGTAAGTTTTTGGGTCAAAAGTTCTCTGCAAACAAATAATGTGAATTTATTGATGGAGTTCCAATCATACAAAAAGCTAAACTGACGGTTACTGAATAACACAAGAGTATGTAACCAACAAGACAATTTACAGCGGTTCTATCAAGGAGGTGGCTACCACCTTGAATACAACCACCTCTAAGCGTGAAGAACTTTCGCATCCGTAAATCTTTCCCAAGAGAAGATAAACATAGCACTCAAATGTTTCGATATCTTTTGACTGGAACAGCAAGTGGGAGAGGGGGATACAGATCATACGTGAAATTATTACATAAGTTTTCTTCGTGGTACATTTTGCATTTGTATTACCTGTTAAAATATTTCTGCCAATTCGTTTTTGGGTAGACATCGTATTTCTAGGTATAAAGGTGAAACTTACCGAAATATTGCTAGATATTTATACTGAAAAGGAATCGAGGACTTGCCGGATCTGACCTGAGAGGATCGGTCCCACTGTGTTCACCTAGGATGACAGTTTATATGAAAAAGCACTCATCTTTACAAAAAAACAGTCAAAAGATTTCACTGAAAAGTATCTCACTGAAGAATTTGTTAGAAAGTTAAACAAGGTGCTGATTGCATTCGTAGTAAGTATGACTGCATTTTAATGTGTAGAAAAGATGTCGCCGAATAACTTGCCTCGTAAAACCGTAAAGCAATCAGTGGGTTGATGGCTTAAGGACATAAAAGCTCGGTATTAAATTCCGGAATATACCCAAATTGTATATCAAAAATTTCAGCTAGGACAAACAATGAATCTCCTGTTCTCTGACCACTGGGGTGAACTTGAAAAACGTGTTTTGCGAAAAAACCTCAACATACATATCCGGAGTGCTCCGAGAAAGACCAGGGTCTCGTAAAACACACTGAGACAGACGCACGTCATCAAGGTAATAAACTAAAAAGAATACCTTTCTGTATTTAAACATATCCAACAGAAATATTGGGTAGAAAGTTACGTGAATAATCGTCCGAGTACCACAGAAAAATCTAATCGAGTGAAACATCGACCGGATTCCACACGAAAACCGATCATTGTGACTTCGTTAGAATAGCGTGGCACGACTGATAGTTTTTGCGATTACTTGCACAGACTTTGAGATGAAATCAATTATATCCGAGCAGTTCGTCTCACGAAAAGAGATGGGAAAAGTCGCACTAGGACCGAAATGTTTTTCCAGCCAAATAAGGGAGTAAACGACGTGGTACCCATTGCCTTTCTAGGGAGGTTCCTTTTGATCTATGCAGCTTCAATTACTCAAGGGTATTTAGACCAATTAGCGGAACGACAGAGATGACATTCGATTTTATCTTTGGCTGTTGGAGTGCTGTTGAATAAAATATTTAGTTGACGAAATATTTCCAATAAACAGTCCACCGTAAATTCTAAGCAGCTTATTTCGTGTGCATCAGTTTACCTTTTCTCATGATGAAACAGCTTAATTCCTCACAGCGACAAATTTGCGTGGATAAAACTAGAAAGGCGGGAAAATTTCCAGGGAAAACCTCACCTTCCAAATGGAAGAACTTCATTTACGGAGAAATCATGGTCAGATGTCTTCCCACGGAGCAAAATTCATCTTTTCTGGATGATAAACATCAAAAGTTTGAAATTTTACCATAAGCGCACAGTTGTGCAAATGTTTTGAAGGGCAAAGTGCGGACTGGTATTCCAGTGATAGCCTAAGCTCTTCAGTCGATTGTAGCAAAGAGAGTTTCGTACAATAATTGGTTTTCTCTGCAAGTTTTCTTCGCACGAGTTGTGAAAAAACATCATAGCATGCCAAATTGATTGCTTTTTCCGGACGGCAAAGGTAGAGAAGTTATCCAATTCAGATTAGTCTAGTACGAGAGTATGACTGATCAGCCAGATCAGAAACACGGAAAGAGATAAAAACTATCACTAGCCGCTCTCAGAAGGGTAGTTTTGCTTTTGCGATCCATAAGTGTAGCCATGGCACTCAGTAAATATCAGATTGCTATTACCATTAGATCGGGCCTTTAGACAACGTTGACCTTGGTGAAATCGTTTCGTAAGAACTATTTTTAAGTATGGATTTTTGGATTGGATAATTTTTCCCACATACTCAAGGGGGGAATGTCCCCATGAATATACCTCAACGTCCTCTGATTTGTTATTCATAAAAACTGCATCAGAAAGATGAGCAACACGCAATCGGACTAGATTGGATAAAAAAAACACGTATCTAGTTGAATTCACAAATTAGAAGGTGCTACCTGGTTTATTTTACAGAATACGCATACAAGCCCCTCATGAATAACGGTGAATTGGACGCAATCGACGTTGCAAAAGAACTGATTCTTAGTCACTTGATCCAAAAGATAGTACGTTGATTTCCAAGTCATAATCAGACTTTTTACTCCACGTAATGAGATCGCTAACTATTAGACGAAACAGATCAGGAAATATCCCGTCATTTTAAAGGACAATTATCCAATGAACAGATCCCTACTTAAATGGAATTCTCTTACCGGAATGAGTATTCTAAGCTGCTAACAACCCGATGAAATAACCACAGCTTGTATGCCTGAGAAACTGAACTACTCAGCATGAGATGTGAGAGAAAGAGAATGCAGAAAAGCGGATGTCACAATGAACTTAGGTTTTGAATTAATTTCGAAAACGAGGGTATTGCATAATTTACCAATTAGAGAATCTGTAGTGGGGTTCTACGTGGAGCTAACCGTGTGCGTTGCGATGTGAACTATATCTACTTGAATCATGTAGAAAATCCACCTGTGACGTAGTGAACGAAAAAATGCAAACCTTTTGTATGTCTTCCTTTGCAAAATCTGGCAACAGTGTGCGTAGATTTATTTCAACCGTGCTCAAAAGTTATTTATACAGGCTCTTATTCTTTAAATAAAAAAACATTCCTTATTTAGTAGCATCTTGGACAAACTAGAATAGCCCAGTTTGTGAATTGAACCAGAGCGAAAACTGGCACCTTATTAAGCTTTACTACGTATAAAAATCGAAAGATAAGACAGTTTTCCCGGTAGATCAGGGACGTCAAGTTGGTTTGTCTTGACGAGCGAAGAAAACTCCGCTCCCCGTGCGAACATCGGTCTGCCTATGAGTTCGCAGCTTTTTGTTGAAGCTTACCGGGGTTATTCTAAAATCGATTCGCCAGTGAGAACTGCCAAAGACTGAACTGCTTTCGATGAGTCTCTTAATCCATCTGTTTGTTTCCCAAAAATGAATTTTAACGTCCATTCTGATGTAATGTTTCACCATCAGAACTGAAGTACGCACAAGATTCGACATGTCACGCAATTTAACATTGAAACCCGAAATGATCACAGTGCACTGGAAGAACAGCAGCAACCGAAGCTGTCATCATTCCAAGTCACGGGAAAGCTGCTCTCCTTACGTGCCAGCAATGTTACTTACATTAGTATGAACAACCCTGTATGCGTATTCATATTTCACGTAAGAGTAACTGTTCCATATAGATTCCGGAAGACGAATTTACCGAGAGCAATTTTTTTCCGTGTGGTCTTGCTCTCGTCTTCACATCGAGGGTTTACCTGGAGTTATAACTGGGGTAGAGCAGAACTTAGCTATGTAATTGAAAATATCCACTGGCACAAAATAAGCACAAGTATATTATCTTAACCATTTCGTCATTTTTTAAGTCTTACTCAATCACTCAGTAATCTTCCATCACCATGAAGCCATATTATTAACTGATAAAAACTGGCAGGGTAGCAAAACTGTTTATTTCCCGAAAGGTATTTGGACGGTACCAAACGAACGCTAATGAAGATATTGTTTGAACAGTTTCTTGGTCATGATCACTTTGGGAATAACCCACTGAGGAGTGGCTGGTTACTTTTATTAGGTCATATTCGTACTCTTGAAATTCATATGGGTAACTGAAACATTTAGATCACGTGACGAGCTTGAATAAGCAATTCAGAAGATAAACTCTGTAAGGGGAATTCCTTTCGGTCTCATGCTTGTAACATCAAACAAGATATTCGTCAAAACATGAATTAAAATGATGAATTAAAGCAGCTTCATGGGACTTAATGTCATGTGTGTCTGATTGCTTGTGACTGAATTAATCAATGACAAATTAAATGTCAAAGTCTTACATTGTTGATACGTAGGGTGCTTTTGGTGATAGCAATTGATAACTCTGAGGTATACTTAGTAAGTGGTTTTTGTGGCGGTGCAACGAGACCGACAATGCATTCGCTGGATCTACCGAGTGACCACTTTCCACCAGGTGCTGATCTACGGCTGGGGTTAGCCTACGTGATGCGATCGGAAATGGTGGGTTGGGCTGAGTCACCGCTTATTGTTATTCGTACACGACCAATGAGAGTGTTCGAAAGCGACTCCTCTTGCACTGTTTGTGTTCCTAATTGCTTGCTGAAGTTAATATTGGTGAGAAGCATCTGCAGTGTGTTAGCTATTGTTCGGTGTAATTATATTATTCGTGGAGTTGTAACATAACGGGGACACGTGAGGAAGGAAAGTCGCTTATCTGGGTCTGGTGGCGAGAATTTAATTCTCACCGGTATGTGTAATATTTGAAGGTGGGTTTTCGGGGTTCAGTCAAACGTCGTCGACTTCTGGTCTCGATTAGAGTAGCTAAAGATCTTGGACTAGTCACTAAAGCGCACCAATTTCAGGGCCTAGCAAGCAAACGGTGATGGCCTCTGTTGTCACTAGGACCAAAGGCGGACTAAATTTAATCGATTAGGTGCAACTTTATGAGTATATTTAAATGCATTTTCTAAGTCGATCATGTAATTTTTATCCACAAAATGGCCTAGAATAGGGCTAGCGCGATTCAGCCATCACGGGTGATGTTCGTTTACACATCCAGACAAAGGTCTAGCCCTTCAATGTAAACAGGATTTGCACATAGATCATTTGAGATGTAGAGAATGTAAATTTCACTCTTGTGGCCCCGAACATTCTGTTCACAATTGTGCTTGATGTTTTGTTATTCATTCTTCCTCCGTATCCCTTTGAAACGGTACTTTCAGAAAACTATTGGTGGCCAAGATTATTGAAACATAATAGGCGACAGTTCAGTGGCTAGTAGGAGACACAGGAACCCATTTGCACGGATTTTTCCAAGTGGATTTTGTAGGGCTGCTTTGGAATTGTTACCGCAATACAATATTCAAATATACAAAAGAAGAATACGCTCTCATCAGATGCCACACCACTGCTCACAGAAGTTTGTGTGAGCAGGTCAATAAGTCCAACAAAAGGGTAATAATTCCAATAGAAAATCTTAAGAGATACTGCCAAGCTGCACGCTAAAGCTCAGCTCCCATTTTGCAGATTCTCCTGCCAAAAAATGGACAACATCGCGTTTCGATCCTAATTGAGCGGCTGGGAGTCTGTCTCGGAGCGTCAATAAAATCAGCGGTGATGGTTGGATCACAGGATAACCGATCCTTTGACCAGATCTATCCCAGATCAGTTCTGTGGGTAGTAGTTACACGACCAACTAAGAAAATGTATTCAGACCTTACTACCAAGGTGCACCTAATCGACCAGATTCAGTACTTATTTTGTACTCCAGTTGCGGCCGAGGCAATTCTTTTTTCACTCTAAGCCCTGAGAGCATCTACCAAAAAGAGACGGTACAGAAAAGAAAGGTAACACTTGGGAACCACAATGTTTGAAGATATTGACGCCTCTAGTAATGCCGGATCTTGATATAGCTGAGATTGGATCAGCATCTCTAAAATTGAAATAAAATGTGACACCAAAAGTTTGGACACTGGAGTCAAAGGCAAACAACATATGGAGCATCTCGTTATAAATATCTGCACCAGAAATTTCATTGGTTGCAATACCTGCGACTCACAGATCAGACGATCGTTTCAAGCGTCATATTTTGAGGAGTCTGTGAACAGTTATTTTGCCAAATCTTGTTTATAATTTCGAAAATACCCATTTTTAATTATGCTCAGGGGTAACGTTTGGGAACTCGTAGCGTGGCCTCTCCGTAAGTAATTTTCCAAAGAGCTTGAGGAGATACGGGACGTCATACCGTGGAATTAAAACGCCACAGCTTAACTAGTCACGAGGCTGGTCTTGGCGTGAAGAGGAAAGAGTGCGAGATTTTTAGAATTACATGATTCTATAACAAAAAGTTTCATACCCAGTCAATGGGAGGTCAAAAATGTGCACGACTGATTAAATAGGCTTTGTTACATGGTACGGCCATCACAAATTCGTAGGTTTAAGATGACAGTTCATCGAAAGTACAAAATATAAAATATTTAAGGTTAATATATTGGCAAATAACTATCAGACAAGAATACACTAAGTTCCAGTAAAATGATCATTGAAGCACTGAAACTTTTCAGTAATGTCGACAGTTCAAAAGTTGCCACGGACCGTTTGACGAAGGGTTGAATATGCGAGAGAGACACGAAAATTTATCGCCTTTTTTAACGAGTTGCAAATCACCCAACCAGAAAATTAACACCTTCAAAACCAATGAGACTAGATGTTTTCTTTTGGCATTTAGGAAGCCTAACCATGAATAATCATCCCCCTTTTATTGTTCTCCTAAATGTGCCTGATGAATTTATTGCACCACGCACGATTTGGTGTTTCCAACTGCTTAGTAAATTCTTGCGTCTGCTTACATTCCAGCAATAAATAATGAGTGAAGATAAATGGGGAAAGTCATATATCATGGACTTCTTTGGATGATGCATTTGATTTGTCTTTGAGCAGGGAGATCAATCATACTATAGTGATTTATTCATTGTTCTGCTGATGTCCAACTTGTGCAAGGTTTGTCACCTTTCAGTAGAGCTTGGAGTACGATACGGACAAAGTTGATTGTGACTTATTTTAGAAAACAATGAACATACGGTTTGCTCATAAATCAACTCAAATCCGTTTCCAGGAAAAGACAGACCAGCCGGGCTTACAGTGAGGATAATGCTGAGATCCAAACAGCTTGCTGTTGCCTGACTAAGCTTTTGGCCAGTCAATCATCGATACAGTGATAACTGACGCTTCCGATCAAGGAATGCAAACCTTCACATTTTCAATACATATATACCGATATCAAACGAAACTCACGATTGGAACTCATTGGTTACTGCGTTTCCAATGATTTGCCTGGCATTCTAGCTCATGAAATGTAAAATTGGTAATTTGTATTGACGGCACAACTTTACACGTGGGACATTAGAACGGAATGCACAGTACTGGAGCTGGTAAGGTTTTCGTTATAAAGGACAATGCAGCCCTAAATGACCAGAGAATTTTTCCAATAAACACTAGAAAGCAGCAATGAAAATGTATATTCAGTAGGCAAACTCAATTGGATTATCGGTTTCCCTTCAAAGAATTGGTATCGAAAAGTCATCTTACAGCTCACTGAATGACACAGGAATGCAAGAAGAAAAAGGACATCTGAGACTCCAGCCTACAGTTCTTAATAGGTGAAAATCTTATTTAGTCAAATGAAACATAAGTGTTTCCAAATTTATTGTAAGTTTATCGTCTTCAATTACTTTTAAAACTCGCTGTGAACTATTTTCGAAGAGTTTTTCTCTGTGAAATCGCTTGCTGTCAGGGCCTCCTTTGAAAAACCTGTTCAGGAACTACTTTGAACTTACGCAACCACTAGGCCACATGAAACTCAGGACGTTTTCCCTTAAACTCCAGTAATCACCTGCTGACCCTTATTATTGCTTCAAGAACAACTGGAAGCTCTGTTGTTGTCGTTCGAGGAACCCCAAAAATTTCGATAAACTGAATATTATTCGGTCCCGTCTGCGAGACAGATTTCCGTGGTTGTCAAGGTCCTCATATCTGCCGGAATTTTATCGGTTCTTTCCTGATGAAAAACCTCCGAATTTGTCATCAACCACAAAAATAATAAAAGATATTTCCACAAACTCAAATGGATCATTTGTTGTTTGGGCCGGAAAATGGACTATGTTGTTAAACGAAAATCAATTCTTGATTTGGAAATATTTGTACTATCATTCCATGGCTGCAGCGAACTACATCCGTTCTTTGCAAATGCTTCGTCGTGCAAGATACAAGGAGGAGTTGTTCACTGAATCCACGAACAGCTTCCTCTTTTGATAAATATGTACCAAACGGGTGTACCCACTGATATCGAGGACCGGAATTTCTTTGATACTATCGTTTATTCAATTAGGGTAGAAAAAAATTGATCTAAACCAAAGATTTGTTTCACTGATCTGTTATCTGTTCGAAGGTTTCATGCTTCCGTCAATGTGAATCGATCTTCAGAGCAGCTTATTATAAATACCACGTTTGCTTTGTGATGCTACATTGAAGACCGACGCTTGTAGAAATAAAGCCGCGGGCTTTTATACTTTTTGAAACAGCCATTATTTTAAAGTAGGTAAACTGATCTTTAATTTGCCGGCATTAAGATTAATGATACCATCAGAACAATGGTGCTTGACGTTTTGTGGTGCAATAAGAGAGACTAAAGTGGCTCTCGTGGTGACAGTGTATTTTTGTGGTGCTCCACAAAGCACATATAATGTCACCCCAAAGGTGAAAGGTGTGCCTGAGAGCAGAATCGACAGTTGTTCATCTCGGGTGGAAGACACATACAGTTTCGGTAATGTCCTTTTAAATGATATTTTATTGTTATATTTGACATTCTTCCACCCTAAATTTCGGAGTTGCAGATAATTCATATCACTCACCGGGATTTTTCCGGCAATATTTTGCCCACAGATGAATCTAGGCTTCGTTGTTTCTAATTGTGACGGTAGAAAAAAAATGTTGAGAACGACTAGGTTTGCAAAGTAAACTATCTATTACATAAATATACGTGATTATTGCATGAATCTATACAAAACAAACATCGCAATGTTATGTACTTTTTGATAGTTCGGATTAAAGTATAAGAAGCAGGCTGTAGACATCCGTATTGGTGTTGGATTAATGTAAGTTTCGGGTCCTTTTGATGCACCTAATGAGCCGCTTGCGCTCATGTGGTTTTCTGTGTTTTGTATTTTGCAGATCGAACACAAGTATCCTCCTTGGAAGTCACTAATTCTCGCGTACTTCCAAAGTCAAACTCTCATCTGAAGTAAGTAGGTTAAGTCCTAACCTATAATCGCGGTTTCGTGGAAGAATTTGACAAATCCAACTGCAGTGTACACTTTCGTTCAGCTGTTACGTGGTAAGGTTACCCACAGGTTGACTGTTGGTATCATGTTCAGTGGAAGAATAGTTCTGTTGAGTCATCTTCGAAAATAATGATCACCATGGGCAGTTGCAAATAACCCTTTACAGAGAGTTCCGTGGTGGTAAAGCGATTTCAAGTACGGGATGAAAATTGGCTTTTGGAAACCCCGTTCTCAATGATAACCTTTCACTGATAAAAAATATTTGAGAACTATGTATAGTGCAACTCAGACGGATATATCCGTTGCTGATGGCATCAATGGTGTGCGAATAACGTTAAGACAACTGAACCAAATAAATTCCCAAATAAATGTGCTCACTCACCAGGAACTACTAACATCTCTTTACCGCAATTGAGTCAAAATCCAGCTGACAATTATTCCCCAAAACAAAATCACGTATTATCAGAACAAACCGAGAGTTAAAATAGTGATTTACATTTCACTCGTTCTCACCAAGTTATTGCATCACACAGAGCCCAAAAAGGAGGTCGTTTCTCAAAGTCTGAGAAGAAACCTAATTAGACTGTCCGTTTCTCGGTTAGATGGGTTTTGATGCCATCAACTTCTGGAGCTCACGTCAATAAGTTTGCAACACAAGTTATCAACAAAATGGGAAGCAGTTATTGAAAACGGCTTCTCGTTACTTGTAATCAATTTGAGCTAGCATAAAATAGAGCACGTTTAGAAAAATGAGCTTAATCCAGTCAAGCTTGGAAAAGGTATAGTTCTGCCCTAACCGTTGAGATAAACGGTGTTGTCGTTTTTAACTGAATACTTACAGCACCAAAATATCTGCGATATACTTGGATGTAGTAGTCAACATTAGAATTCACGAGCAATATGCCCAAAATCTGTAACACAGCGGGCGAATGAAAATACTCTTTTGGGACAAGCCCAAAAACGTTCATGCGTAAAAAATTCGATCTTGAACGCTTGTAATCGTGTAATCTTATCGCTGTATAATAGCTCAGTGGAAGGACAATATAAATAGAAGTCTACTATAATATTTGTCTCCATGCTGTCCACTGTTTTTAGGGGAAAATATCTGAGCAACAATTATGAAGTGCTCTTCTTCTGTACCCAAAATAAAGAGATACCGCGAAACAGCTGTGTAAGAATGGTAAATATTCCGGATAGAGTGCACTCTGGACAATGGAGTTTCGGTACTGTTGAACAATTTCTATTTCACGCTGATGTAAGCACCGAATTCCCATCTGATTGTGCTCATAACTTCCAAACGTGTAAAAGCAGCTCTCTCAGAATGTCAAGACCACAGTGAAAGAAGTACGCTACTGGTTCACCATATGTTTTTCTAACTGATACTTATTCTTTCGACAAGGACGTTTTGATACCATGGTGTTTCTCTGAGTGTGCGTACTGTTTCCTTGTTATCGAGCACTGCGAGACATAAAGAGCGAGCCTTGTTTCTGATTTTCGCCTAACTTTGCAGTTTTTGGCTTGCTGCCGTGTCTTATGTACCTAAAGGAGATTGCTGGGAATTAACTGCCTACCATTGGGGTTTTGTTGGGATAAGATGTGTGTTTTAGAGTACAACTTTTATCGAACGGTTTCATATGATATTCGTGAAAATGGGTTATTCTTAGTTCATTTGGGTTCAAAACAGTTTGCTAATGGATTGCCTTTCTGTTTTCTATTCGTCTGAATTCAAATTGGTAATGGATGCAAAAATTTTAGACCAATTTCCTAAAACAACGAAAATAAGAGGTAACAAAGGGGAACATATTTTGTGGTCGGATTTTGAGCTGATTTTTGTATTTAGGTGGAAGCTTGTTTTTCACATATGAACTACAGTAGCACTGCGCAAGTGAGCACCAAAACTGGTTGCCTAAGGTATGGAACAATTAATTCAAACGGCGTACGTCATTTCGAATACCCACATTTACAAACAATTGAGGTGATCACAGCAACACCTTTGCGGGATCAATCAAATGTGGATTGGTAGGAGGAAATGTCCCTAGGTTTTTCGTAGCGCTAAAAATGTTAGCCTATTGGAACAATTTAAATTGATCTTTCTTGTAGAAGCAAATCAATTTGCCTCTCGACTGGAAGAACGAAACTCAGTTTCGCTAATACGCTGAAACCTTTTCTGGGAATGAATCAGTGCTTGAGTAATTAGTAAGCTGAAGACCTAGTATGTAAATCTCTTGGCTTTGTTTGATTGTTACCTATTTCTCGATAAAATAACTTGGAGAGTGATTAATTCTATTTGGACTCAGTATGGTCTAATTGTCGATCAGACATACTGAAGGCTTTTATTCGCATGTTGAGTAGGAAAATACTTCCAGCTCAACTCATCACGTAACCTCAAAATGAAAAGGGTCACTTGGTAATATTTTTGTTCGTGAAAATCATTTCACCAGAATGATCAAACAAAAATTTTATTAGTTCCGATAATTCATGAATTATAAAAGTGCGAGCATTTTCCTTCTTGTTGGGCCTTACGCAAGCGATATCAATGAGTACTGTGTTTATCAGTAATACGTGTGCTGCACCGCACGATTTACACGACGTGTAAAGACCTAACATGAAACGGAGAAGTATAAATAAATGGAAACCGTACTTGCTTTGTTTTTGTGTGCCATCCGTGGACGGAAGCAGTCAATCCATCCAAGGCAGATCACACAACATATCCAGTAAGCCGCGAAGAATCTATGTGAATGAAAAAATCAATGGCATACTCGTTATTCATCGTACCAAATGAACAAGCTCATTTGATTTGATGGGAAACAAGTATTCTTTGAAAAAGAAGCATACGTGGCTCCTAACTTAGATCCGCGGTAACTGGACATAATGCGCTAGGTACAAACCGATTGATTACCAACAATAAAGAAGAACAATAACCGTGAAACCAAGAGAAACTGTTGATCTGCAGCAGAAACGAAACGTTATCCTGTGTGCAAATGGCTCCATTATATCTCAAGTAGACAGACTCCAATTTGATTAAATTAGAAATCAATATAAGGGTTTCTGCATTTACGTCATTCTGGATTCCATTATACTGCTCTCATAGCAAATCCTGTTCTAGCAAAAACCATAGTTCAAAGACATTTTGCGAGAAAGCCGTCTCCACTGACATTTTTAGAACTACTGAGACTGAATATACAACGTACAAATGCAAATCATACTTTTTGCATGGATTTGTTTGCCCTCATTCGTCACAGCAAGGTACAGGAATGAAATGCTCTTTCAGAAACCTTCATCGGTGACCAATAAATACATACTGTAAGCAAAGTAACAAACTATGACCCAGATTTCTAGCACTGAGGTCCTAAGTCAGAGGAAATTGTATTGTTTCTGGAAGTTAGATATCAAACGAAGTATCTCCGAGTATACAGAAAGCTCCTTTGGCCTTGATAATTTGTGCTGCCTGTGGCGTCAATATTACGTTCGTTGTCCTGTCAATGGTTAAACTTACGCTGCACCAATCAGGCTCAGTACGGTTGAAATACAGTATAGAGCTTTTGCTTATGCCAAACGAATTACTAGGTCAAAAACTGATGGCCAACAGGCCCACCTGATAGGGAAGGGTGTAGCACACATCCTCAGGTAATATTCGTCGGCGTTCGGTGTTCGCTGAATCAAATACCAGTTAGAACATGAGCAAGGACGGACAGGCCAAGATACGAGGGAATGGTATGATAAACCTTAGAAGTGCCGTCAGCAATGGAGAGCGTATGAGGCTTACTGGATGAAGTGCATGGGAGCCACACATTGATTCGTTTAAACACTGGAAGATATTGCTGTGTTACGACTAGCGGAGTATCTGTATTGACTTATTCTCTTTAGGTAATACGAGCCATTATTTGTGACCGCCTAAGTTTAACAGAGTTTATGGACTTGAATTTCCGGCAAGGAGTTTGGTAATGGGGAGAAACAGAACCCAGTGACTGTTCGAACAGAAACTGTAAATAACAGCTAGTATTCCGGCCTTTTAGCACTGAAATAAAT
Organism: Fasciola hepatica; assembly: GCA_948099385.1. NCBI lineage: Eukaryota > Metazoa > Platyhelminthes > Trematoda > Plagiorchiida > Fasciolidae > Fasciola > Fasciola hepatica. The sequence continues at coordinate 818,229 of CANUEZ040000060.1, read as the reverse complement.
CGAGGCTTCCCCCAAATACTTACTACTTGTCATAAAAATGACTCATTGTCCACGCATAACATTGAATACAATGAAAGCAGGCGTAGATTCCACTTCGATTTCAAGACTCAATACATGCTGTATGCATATATCATTGTTATCGTCCCACTGACCTTTTGGGTGACCATACCACTATCAACTTGGCGATTTTGTGAAGTATAGCATGACAATTAAGGCTAATACAATAGACCCACCAGAATAATACCTCTCTGATCAATACAATTTTTCTCCAAAGAACAACTTTGTTGTAAATGACACTTTCTCCGGCGAAAACCTCCCACCATGCAAGTAACCCTCAGAACTGATCAGGAACCACCTGCATTGAGACTTTACCTCCCTAAACAAGGAATATTTCCTGGTCAGATATATTGAAGAATTTCTTTTTCAGAACTTAGTTGATCATACACTTTGGTCTAAGGATACGATATCGGATTTCTAGCTCGTTATCACACTTCACCTACTGGTATCGTATGCGATTCCTTACTCTAAATCTCAGGGTCTGATTGCCGTCTATCTCCAGTATGACAGTGAGACTTTGAGGTTATGGTGTAGGCCTCGTCGACTGCACTCATACGCAAACATGTAGTAATAAAAGTCACATTCACTGGGTTTGTTGTGTGTTCTAATCACGCTGACCGAGTCTCTTCTGGGTCAGTCAGTGATAAAGGTGAGGACTTTAGTGGCTTCGGGGTGGGAAGTTTCCCATTTCATGCTAAGACGTCATTACTGTTCCCCTGTCCACGTGATCCAAGCACCAATAAGGTGGACGGTAATCCTGATGGTAGCAAGCCGTCTTCGCATTAGATTTGAGCGAAATTTGAGATGACCCAAAGACACAATGCGCATTTTGTTCGCGAAAGATAACCACTTGTTCTTCGGGTTACCAAGCTGATACAAGTCCGTCTGGTCAAATTTACCCTGCAGAATAGTTGGGAGAAAGTACATTTGTAGCGAAATCAGCTTTGAAAACCATACTACTTATGTACTTACTACATTCTAACCATTAGCCTTCCTGAAAGCAGTAACTCTCAGCAAGAAACAATTCAAGCGATCCCTGCCAAAGCTTCTTGCTCGGAAGACTTCTATAGTAATGAGTACAAAGTCATTTACAAACCCAAACGTTCAACATTTTCTGGGTTTGCTTTTGCTACTGAACAAATAGAGGGAATATTTTATTGGAAGAAGTCTCATTTGGATTACTTCAATGATCGATATCTTAATGGGCAGTTGTCACGCCTTCATCGATCTATTTTACGGCATTATTCCCAAAACTTTTGTCGGGAGCAAGGCATACGCCCAACTTCCTCGATAAAACCTATAAAACGGTTAGGAAATTGCAATCTGTACGGTTTTTAGTTTAATTTAAATGGCCAATAGTTGGACATTGTTTCACAAAATCTTAACACAAAAATAACGATAATCAAAGACACAATCAAGCAAACTTTCAGCTGGGTCTTTTACTGGGCTGTTTCGGCGTTTTGTTTTGCTTGTTTTTTGTTCATGTCACCATACACCTTAGAGCAACACCCAACAAACTCTCAACTATAGCGTCGAATCGAATAAACGAAACACTAAAAATGTTCCAGGTAACTGGGAAAATATCACGTATCCTGTTTTAGAGGGTTTATTTTGAATTTCGCAAGAACTCATACAGACGGAATGGTATCGTGTGTCACTTATTGGATAAGACCATGAGATCAAGCAGAAAAAGAACAGCTTGAGCAAGGAACCAAATCATATGCCCTATGTGCATGATTCTAATTAAAATACGATGCAAGAAACATTGCACTCTTCGTTGAGAGCTCTCAGGAAAAGGCTGTTTAAAAGTTTTTTGAAGTAATCTGCCATTTTTACATGCGGAGACCTGCGTGGTGTTTATGTGTTTCCTTGAATAATAGGCTCTCACAAGGGCGCCTCATCATTGGCATGATTGTTAGTAACAAAATAGTCAGCTGTAAGATGTTATCCACGCTAATTTAGTCAAAGATGCTAGCCAATACATTTTTAGAAAAGGTTTCATTAAAAAAATGAGATAAGTTTTGTGTCAGACATTCTAAGGCAAACTAGCGAATATTCCTGTTTGGTTAGCCGTAGAAAGAAGTGACCATGAGGCAAAAAGCTTTGAGGCCTTATTTGATTCGCCTAATTGAGGTCTTTTTCGAAACAAAAAGCTTATATGTTTGTTTAAATAATTGAATACCTGTAACAGAATAATTGTCAGTGTGTCCCAAAATGTCCATTTGGCCAGCCACAGAAGATTCTTAAGATTCAGCGGACGCTTTTACCTCGAAGTTTACGGAACCACAGCACCAGGGTTTTGGTTATTTTTATCAAATTTCTCTGTATGATGTAACTGTCCTGAAATGATCTTTGGCAATCAAACTGAGGTTTAGTGATGCCTGAGAACCATGCGGTTGCCTTGATGAATGTTTCAATATGCCTTCGACCTGCTTTATCTGCTGGAGATGAAAATGAATCTTTTTTCCTGATACCTCTCTGTTCCCTGTTGACACTTACAGAGGCGAATGGAAACCTACAAAATTTTATTATTTTGAGGTCACTTCAACTTTCACAATATGGACTGAAACAGAAAGTTTAGAACTGAATTGACTTTCACGACGGGTGGTACCAGAGCTCTCTGATCTGACCAGCGTAAGCAGAGCAAGTTTCCAATAGTTTGGAGAAACTCTATCTATAAGGCTTTCATTTAATTCCACGTTCCGGTCCCAAAGTAAGCTCTGTGCATATGTTTTGCTGATGATTCAAAACAATCCATACGGTGTCCCTTATATTTTCACGCGCAGTAGAAGTCAAATACACCGTTGTTAGCCGGCCCGGATGGCCCGGTGGTTAGATGTTCGTCTCTTGATCGTTTGCCCGAGTTCAAGTTCCCTTTGGGGTTTGGCTGATGGGCACAGCTTATGATTCCGGACTAAGAGGAATTCGCTTTCCGGTGATTTCAGTGGCTTGCAGTGGCTTGCTCTGCATCATAAATCTAATTCTCTTAGTACTTTATTGTGAAAAAGTTACCTACTACATTTCTGAGTTGTTATAAAATGGACGTGATCATCCAGTGTTAAGGTTACGCAAACACTGATTGGGTACCTACTGGTTTGGTTACAATGACAAATTAGTCATAAAAGTCCACGAGTAGACATACTTAAGAATGAAAGGCCTCTTAGAAAATCGTATCACAATAACTTTGGGAGAAGCGTGTAAAAAAATAAAACCAAAAGCTAGAGATTTTTCCAACGGAATGCAAAAAGCGAATACTGATTTGAAGCAAGAAACGTCCATCATCTGCTTACTGATACACTTTCAACCAAAATGCCGGATCACACAATGACAACCCATAAAATGACCCTTCACGGGATTATTAACCCACATCTCGACACTTTCAGTGACTTTGGATCTACGAGGTGTTCGCAGCTCCCGTTTGTGGTTCGTACCGGATCTTGGTTGGTAAGCTATGGGTTTACTTCAAAAACTTTGCTGTTTCCATGCGCTGAGTACGGCTGGTGGTTTTTCAAAACAATCCAATAATATCAGTGATCCTGAAGCTTTATCTTGTCTTACCAGGTCGATCGAAAGTTCACCAATTTCGGTGAATATTGGGGTGGGGAGTGGGCTACAATTTGCAGACAGTAGAGTATGAAAAAGAAAGAAAGACTCAAACCCCGAGAGCAGTAATAACTGTGGGGCTCAGCAGCATTCCGTATTTAGTTGTAACTCCCAAAACAATATGATTATTAACCGGCTCCAAAGATCCTATTTGCCGACTCCCAGTGACAGAAAGCTGGTTAATTCGTTTTTGAATGCATCCTTTTCTACTTTAATAATGCAAAACGTTTACAATGACAGTTTTACTTTTGGAGAAATTCTGATGGTTGAGTGAAAAGCACACACATTTTCCCTACTTTTAGTAGAGGACATCACTGATAAATAGCACAAAACCACACTTATGAAACGAGTTAATGGTCGAGTGGAATATTAGTAGAGCCCACTTTATATTCTTGAAGGGAAATACTAATTATTGCCACTGCAATACATCCTATGAAAACTGAAAGGTTATATTTCACAGTCTACTTAATATCACGTGAGCGACCATAGCGAACAAATGTGACTAACTTGTGAATAGAAAAGATGAAACCAAAAGTTTGCTTAAAACCCATATTGTGTTTACAATAATGGGTATGTTTCGCGATCATAATGCTTTGAGTCTGATACTTGAAAATTCCTGTAGAGCAATCTCACACCTTTCTCGTCCAAATACGATATCCGTGGTAGCCAGCTAAGAGACTGCAGATATGTAAGCAAGAATTAGGATCACCAAAAGGGTACCAATAAAATATTCATCTCCTGAGCGGAATCATTGACTAATATTTAGGATAAAAAACCAAATTCGACAGTGGTCCCAATAAAGAGGATCATGCTACCGAAAGCAGCTTTGAAATATCTCACCAGAAGTATCCAGTGATGTCCACAAATACATGGGCAAACAGATGAGTGGATCTGAAAAACCGAAAGCGGAAAACGCTATTTGTGATCCGCGGTAATGGTGATCGATGATCGAGCTATCAGTTACGACAATGATTACTGCCCGGAACTGCTCACAAAATGATTACTAGCGTAGCTCTTAAAATAACTGTTTTAGTAGCGTAGATTGCAAGGAAGAGTTTCAATTACCGCAAGGTTATTCGGTAATGATACCATCCGGGACAAGTGGTGCTGACTGTTTCTCCGGAGGAAAATTAACCTGAAGTATGAGCTCTCGGTTCACAGCTGAAAACAAGCTTAGAGCTGTGTTTGTTTGGGTTTTTCAGATAATATTGTGAATAACGGGGCAGCCGGACTTTACGGGCTCTCCGCAATGTTCACCTTTTATCGGAATCACTGCTGAGAAGGCTTTCAGTAAGCGGGTAGAATGCTTTCTAGTAGAAGAGTAGAACTAATTTGGATGTGTTTCATTTGGTCCATCACTGACATGGAACATCCCCTGTCATCAACCCAAATATCCTAATTGCGTGATGGGTAATTGATACTCCTGTGTTGCAAACTGGAATCGCGGGGTAAGAGTGGGGTGGTGAAGATGAATTGCTGAAGGGATTTCGAATTCATCTTATAAAATTCTCCATCAGACTACCGTGCAAATCGCCTTTCATCCTAACGGATACGCGCAGAAAGTGCTCATACACGATCCCCGACTAGTAGAATACGAATTAGAAAACCACACGCGTGGTAAACTGGAAACCACGTTGTAAAACGTGAAAGCATCCGAGAGGGAATATCCACTGGAAATAAAACGGAAGTCGAACTACGTGGAAAAACCGTGGAATAGAAGATGTCGGTCGTTTAACAACCCAACAGCTTAAAGTGTAGCGCAAAATTATCGGTAGATCAAATTCAGAAGCCATCACACACGGAATGGGACTCAGCAAAGCTACTACATAAAATCATTGTTATCTTAAACTGCTATAGCAAACTGCTACAACCGTAAGACAGAAAATATAAATCAGCCTAGTTTTTAAGGTTTGCTTGAGACAAATTAATACACGTTAGCAAATAGTGATCCATGCAGAACAGCCATCCCATTCTTCGATCGTGACAAAAGGAACGACTATCAATCATATCCACCAATCAAACAGCCAACCACAGAACCATTCACCAAATTATGTTACGCCACAATCCATTCTGTGTAGTTCCGTTTTTGAAGGATGCATGAAGCACCAGAGTCGAACAGTGAGTTAACAGTCCTCCAAACTTTGTTCGTTGTCGGAAGATCTTTCTTTTTAAATTTACTTTACAGACTAAATTTCCGTCGTTAGTTTACACAGCACAAAATAGATTGCAAAATATCGCGGAATCAAAATAAAGCAGAGCGTACGTAAATTTTATTTTGCTTGGATCATTTTCATAGGGATAGAAAATCAATCTGTACAACAATTAGAAAATACTTTCTGTTTTTCTGAGAGGAGAATGTACAGGAGATGGCCTTTGTTTGTCACCCTCTTGTGACCTCGTTCGGACGGTATTGTGGAACACTCGTGTGTCACAAATTGTGTATCACCAGTCCAACTGTACAAAAGGAGATCCACCATGCTCGCGTACCACCGAGATGGTCTATTGGTAGTGGCAACATGAAATGAAATTTGAATAGGTAATTACCAGAAATGAAAATTTCAAGATGAAAGAAACCGTAAACTGAGGTAAAAAAAGATTGCGTGAAAGTGCATAACTTTATCCCATATTTACTTAGGCTTTCACACAAAACAATCACATGGGTCACAGATATATCACAAACAAATCAGAGCACCACAGAATGACTAATTGTAGGTTTGACTGGACGAAAGAATACCGGGCGCGCACACCTGATGAGCGGCAAAACCGCGATACCGGTTGTGTGCTTCAGGAGGAATTTCGTCCTCTCATCCGTACACGATAACATGCTACCCAAGTCAAAGATTTCAACCTTAGTTGAACTAATTTGACAGGTAACTGCACAGACCCCATTTCCACAATATCAGCTAAGTAGAACAAATTAAACTAACTGCCCTAACTATAGAATAAACCACTAACTGAAAAGAACCATAGTACGGTGTCCCGGTATCACCAGTTACAAACAAAAGCATCCAATCATTACTGTTTACTCAAGTGCATTTAAATTCGGCTTGCACTGGACGCAGACCGTGATTTATAACATTTTCTTGGTCGCTATCAATCTGTGGCGGAGAATAAGGTTTTTATTTTATTCGGTAGTCGTGCGACCTAAAGCGAGCCTAAATTATTTCTCTACTTGTTGATCAGCCTTACAGAGATCTCACAAGATTGTTCTTAGATTGTTTGAGGCCTCACGAATTACGCCTCGTTGAGAAGAACTGGTACAATACATCAACAGTGTGAGCGGCGTCAAACGAATGTTGATTTCAATGTCTCACTTTCTGTTGGCATTCTTTGACCGGGCATTCATTCACCATCTATGGGGAATATTCGTGACAAACCATAAGGGCATCACAAAGTTTTGCAACCTACGTGATCATAGAATTATACCAGTGATCAAACAAGCTTCACCATGTTATACAAAACAGTGAAATGTAACCAATGAGAAGTCGGAACATCTTACGCACGTTAAGTGGAAAAATATTATTCTCCTGTGGTGCTAGTGGTCACCGTAAGCTAATTGCATAAATTCCTGTTACCAAGCTTGGCAAAGGGGAGAATAATACTACTGTTCACTTAACTTTTCTCCTTCTCATATGTCTGTCATATTGTCATCATTTTCACTTGCACTCCAGGTCTTTTTTAGCCATTCCCAGCAAAAAGCGACTAAAAGGCAAAACAGAGTGCTAAAAATACTATCCAAATGTGAAGGCTCAATTCGGATTTTCTTCGTTTCATTCAACGGCTGGAATCAATTGCCTCGTCAACATAATAACCGCGAGAACAAAGTAACCGGGTAATTTGAATGCCGAAGGAAACTATGAGGATTAGGTGATAGAATGCCGTCAAAATAATATAAAACTATGGGATCATGAACATCTCACATTTCCTGGGTCTGTACCCGGGATGTTCATATTCTGCCGGCTAAGTCCATAAACAGTTTGTGAAAGCCAAATAAAGTTTTGATCCAGTCAAAGATGTGTGCCTCGATGACAGAGTAAATCCGTGAGGCCGTTTCATCTGATAATAATATTCGGGGTAAAGCTCATCAATCGGTTGCTTCTGACGTGTACGGATGAACAGTGAACTGGGAGGAATGAAAATATCACCTACTTTTATTCCGATATGAACTTATTTAGTGCTGTGGCCCATTCCGGAGTACGGTGACAGTGACAACAGCTATGGGTTCTGTTCGTGACTGCCATGGATCTTTGAAGTCGATTGCTAAATTTAGCAGTGTTTAAATTCTGGTGATATTTGTACTATTAGCAACTTTACCCTTAGTTACTCGCGGAATGCTAATATCACAGCGAGAAGTATTGTTCCAAACGTCGTACACTAAAGGTCAGTCAAAATATTACGTCAGCTTGAAGAGTATTCGTCACTGATACTGAGTCATCTACATAGAATACAGAATAATCTGCACAGGGACGGTATTTATTTCATACCAACCGGTACACAAAAAACTGTTTTACAAATTGATTATTGAAAGCATAGAAACGCGATCGACTTCACGTTGATTTGGGCGTAAGAACGAAACAAACAGTTATTTGGTTGGAATTAGTCAAACATCGTTTTCGCAAGTAGAGTCTTCAGTAGTACGACAGTTGAAACAACTTGATGTAGGACAATTTTTCTCATGCTTCCTTTGATACTTTTTGTCAGTCTACGTTAGCGAACGAGTTCAATGACCAAAGCTGTCCATAAACCTATTTGGAAATGCAACCGTTTGTATCATTCTGTGCTCATGTTTAATGGTGGGTTATATTGGAAACTATGACTTGTTTTCGATAAACATTGTTGAACACTGCCAAACCCCCCCCCCCCCCCCCCCTTGGAGTTCACCGAGGCGAACACGAAAAGTCGCGTGACACTTGAAGGCTTGTGACATAAAATCATGCAATAATCACTGGGTGTGCTTGTGAAAACATTCACGATTATGATAACTCGATAAGTATAGATACGACTTATTGCTACGAGTGTGTTTTGTTTGCGTTTGTTATGTTTAGCCATCTAATAATATGCCTGACACAATTCATATTAGCATCTCGTCTTGAGACAAATATCGGATTATAGCACTGTGTGGCATATCAGTTTATAACGCCTACCAAATACGTCCCGGATAGTCGAATCTGCATCGTAACACCCTTTTTCTCGACGGATAACATTTATCTCTGGACAACTGACATTGCTCGATGTACAACTCATTGGGATACAAGGTTGGTTAGGACTGGAAGCAAAGTACACAATCCTATATTTTTTTATTAGAACCAAACGTTTTGCATTCCTAGGTTAAGTTACGTAGGTACATTCTTACAACATATACACTGCTCAGCAGAAATTTTGCTTTCTCACCGTTACACTTTCAATACGAAGACCATAGTCAGTTAGCAAGAGAATCAATACTCACACCATCCTAAAATGGGTAACAATCAAACATTCCCTTGTATTCAGCTGGTTGATATTGATTGAACTATGAAAACAATATACGACGGGCAATCAGATCACTGTTTTGCCTTGATAGAAGCCGTATGAACTGGGCGGTGAAACAGTACGATATATATGAAATAATATCTGTATTTCGCTCTCTGTTTCTCTCAGTATGACCTCACAGCGTGGTTGGTATTCATGGATGGGTTCAACAAGCTTTGCGGTCGACCACGTCTAACAGTGGGCTCAATTCAACCTGATGGATACTGACAGCTTAATTATCTGAAACCAAAATTATCTGACAATATTCCAAAAGGACATGGTACGAGACAACTGCAAAAAAAGCATACATGTCGTTATACCTTACCATTGGGAAGGCTTGTCCTAACACACTCTGATACTGGGTGCAACGTGTTAACTCATATAAGCAATTGTTTCAGTGCATAACCAAAATTAGGGAACCATTTTTGTCCGTAGATTTCTGTTCCCAACCCATATACGTCTCACTGTGAGACAGCCGCAGGTACTTAAATAAACTCTTGAAGTTTGACAACCCCATAAGCCAACCATATTGGAAAACATACTTTGATCCTTCTTAAATTTTGGCAATATGGTTAACTCTTGATCGACTTATTAGTGAGAAACTGCCAATCACGAATAGTGCACCTAAGATCTGGTGTTTAAAATCTCCTCCCATCTGCATAACCCAGACTGCATGTCACAAAACTACTGCAAATGGGAAGTTATATGTACGTGCCCACTGATCATTTATACAAGAGGTTGTCCGTTACAACTGGCAAGAGTCCACCTCGCAATAAGAACGCAGTTAGCTGAAGTGGACAAAGATATGGATACCACAATGAAAAAAAACACATGGTCGATCGGTCGCGAACGGTCAGATCACTGCTGTTAGAACATTGTCCAAGAAGGGAATCCGAATGAAAAATTACAGAACTAAAAATATTTAAAATTTCATTGTCAGTAGTCAATAACTTCTAAGTCCTTGTAGGCTGTACAAAGTTTTTCGGACGGTCGACTAACATCTAATGATGAAACCAAATTAATCGCCAAATCACTTTTATTTCTGTGCACACACACACATCTTTCATCCATTCAGATTTCCAATAACGTGTAAGCATACAGTGTTCCGTACCGATTTGGTTCGTTATTACTTTTTATCACTGAATGGTATCATGTACGTTAAACTACTCAATTATTCTCAATCCAAAATCTGTCAAGACTGAGTTGAATTGAACACAATCAAAATGTAACCTACATTTTGTCCAGGAAATGTCACCATCAGAAGCGGTACCGGTCGGACGTTTCAACGTAACCGGATATTGTCCTCTTTCAAGCATGCCGAGTTTGAAAGCTCCAATTCTATTTCCAATCTCGGCAGAGTCAGCAGTGCCCTCTTTGTGTTCAAACCGGTAAAGTATTTTAAAACCATATTCGCGTTCTCCCGGGATATTGTCACTGAGAAAACGCAAGTACAAGTGAGGACCGGTAGAGAGTACGGCCGCTGTGTTATAGTTTTTAGGCCGTAAACTGTACTGATCGAACACGGAATCCGGACTTCCACAAAAGTGGACCAGTCTAGGATCGTTGGGAGTTAATCCATCGAAAATATCTACCCGATCACCCAGATGCGATTCGCTGCAACTGGAAGAGAGAGGCAAACCACGAATTTATTTATTTCAAACTGGACTACTAAAGTCGATCTCTGTGACGGGTTCAATCTAGTTTTTGAAAATTTTCTAACAAATATCATCAGTTCCAATAAATGAAACTTCTCTCGTTATCTGCACCTGCAGCATATATAAAGAGTCGATGTGAAAAAATATAATCTGGTGATAACCTGATGTAATCGGTGAAGATCAAGTCAGTAACCACGCTCGGAATCAGCTTTCAATGAGGGATCTACCAGAATTGGAAAACTACCAAGTATTGAGCTCTAGTATCTACTCCTTCTTGAGAATGATCTAGTAATTAATAGTACAAGCAAGACCTCTGTCAACCGAAACCAGATGTGAATTACTGAAACACGGGGAAATTCGGCGATGCAAAGTGAAATCATCGAGTTTGCCTTTAAAAGTTCTCTGGAGATGGGTACAAAGATGATCTTGTGAAGCAATGTGAAAAAAGCTTTGGAATAAAGAGTTTCGTCAATGGAGGAAATTTCTCCATTCACTTTCAAATGACCTTAGATACAGTGTATGACCAGTTTGTGTCTTTCGTCGTTGTCAGGTGTACGAGCGGACGACAGTGAAAAAATAGCAAAGTGAATTTTCCCGAGAGTGACGAACTAATTCATTTCACTATTCGTATTGCTTGACACATCCAGCTAAAAATGGTTAGTGTACTCACAAGTCGAGAACAAATGGCTTGCAAGATACTTTCGAGGGGATGGTACGCTAAACACGCGCTTGATGATGATAAAAAGTCACACTATTTATCAATTAGAAGGTCTACAACCGAATCAGCCATTCGTTAGCACTTGATGATTAACTGCTTGTGCCTCGGGCCTACTGAACGCATGAATTCAGAGATTCGGTAATTCAATTTTGTCCCTGACTATCTTCGCCATATTTATAAAAAACTTTTGCGGACTGTCGTCAGGTTAAGCAACTGCGGTGGAAACGGAAAGAAACCTAGGCGAAAGTCCATAAAAATAGTGTGATAGCTATCTGGCGATATATTTGTGCATAGTGTTTATAAGGCATGTTTACATAGATCACAGTTATTCCTGCATCTCGGAGTCCATTATCTTGCATTGAATTTGAATAAAAGTTGACGTATGTAAAAGAAAAACAAATAGCTGTTCATTATTGTAACACAAGAAGAGAAATCACCGGGGGATAAGGAAATATGGATCTTCGTAGCTGTGGCTAAAATACTTTGCACTTTGGTAAAATGCATCAGTTCTATACCTCCCGATTTCTCGTCACACCATAATACACGTAGGGAGAGAGGGCGAACCGTTTGAGAGGGAAACAATGAGTAGCTAATTAGCACTAAACTTTTCACAAAGTTACTTAATAACATTCCCTTCTGTTCTATGCACAATCGCATAGAGATTATCCAACTGGTAATGTTTATAGTCTAGTGAACGTCAGCAGTAGCTCATATAAAACGATTCTACCGCCTTGAAGAGGAAACAAATCAATGCGCTTTCATTGTGTTCCGCATTTGTGAGGCGGTAGTTTATTTCAGCGTCAACCATTTTCACGTCAGATTATCATTTCTGTGCAATCTCCTCTGTACATAACTGACAAGCTACGGCAAGATACGACTGATAAAGTGTTATTGGTGAATTCCTGTACTCTTCCAACTTGGCCTGAATGACATAATTCAGTTGACATCTTTTCCAAAAGGAGTGTCCTACCAATGGCTTGCATCGAACAACGTCATTGTTGTTTTCTATTTTACCAAAGTTAATCGATGAAAATTTAAATCGGTGGGGCGTGGGCCTTTCTTCATACAGATGTTGTTTATGGTCATTTAACCCTTTAGCTGCATAAAAGCAAGAAAAAAATGAAACTGCTCTACTTCGAAGCAAGTGGACTATATTTTATGGCCTACCGGAGAATACATGTTTTAACTTACTCTATAGAAAAACGTTAGCAGTTGTGGAATACAAAGTCACTACTTTAGGGTATAGTCACTGGAATTTCTCGTTGTTGAAACCGAATTACTGTGCCCACACAAAAGAAGGAAAAGTTGCACATGTTGGTTCTGAACAAGTACTAATGTTATCAGAAATCTCCCTAGTTGCTGTGCTGGATGATGGGACACCAATCACAAGGCACTTACAGTTCAGAATTGCCTAGTTCAAGCATGACAAAATTCAAATGTACAATCTCGGTTGGTTGTCCCACAAACGACACGTCCATTGTTAGCGATACCGGGTATTTTTCAGGATAGCCTGGTGATTGCACGGAACCGGCATTATCAATGCCCGATTGTTTGGAGTATATAACCCTTGACCAGGGGTTCCTCCTTGCGGCTTCCGGTGACAGCATTTCCGGAGAAGTCCATGAAGTGGAGCTGTTCCTGCCGTCGTCTGAGATACGAAAGTAACATGGAGATGTCAGCTGATAAAAGTGTTACAGAATAAACTCTTTTTCAAGCAAACAAGTGTATTCACGTTGTCCGTAGAATAAGGAAACAAGACAAAGGGAAACCAGTTAAATTGTTTAAAACTTTTTCAAATTAGGAATAAGTCAATGCATTGATTGGCTGAATGTTCTCTGGACTCCACCTCATGTCATCCGGTCAGCCTTACACTAGGAAGCTTTAGACCCGAGATTTTCTCCTGTTAGAACTCATCAATGTCATCAGTCCCACATACTACTTGCAAGTAATTGTGAGGTATATACAAATGCACTGATGTTTAAAAAGTCTTTGCGTTACAGATTAGTTGAATACCACCCACAGACTTTATTATTATTTTTTCAAAAGAAGATAAGGAGTTCGGTGCAACAGAAAGGTACTTGAGGTCCTTCAAAATAACACTGGATGACCAATACTTTTATGACATGATTCGATGTTTAGAGTAAACATTCTGGAAATGCCATGGTTCTTGGGGCGCGAAAAGACCACGAGTATGTGACATCGAGTGTCATAACCCGTTCGACTGACAATCAGGAAAACTGGAGTAGTTCGAAACGGAAAAAAGAACTGCCTTCTTTCTCTAATGCCAAATGTAAAACAAGATTCACTTTGTCTGGATAAATCTTGACCAACCCTGGAAAAACAAGGATTTTCAAAAAAATAAAATGCTAAGTATTCTGCACCTAATGGAAAAGATAACTGGAAAACACAATTGAATTTTATAATCCCCATTGTGGGAAGTTTCTCAGTACGGAATATTAATTCCAAATAGTAGTCTGAATTCCTTTCTTTACCATACATTTCGCAAGGGTTATTTGTGAATTTAAATGGAATCGATTGAAAGCAAACATTTTGAGCTTAGTTGTCCCACCAACGATATCTCTAAAAAAAATGAATCAGGATTAGTTGTTATCAGTGTAATAGATATCTCACGATAGGTTACTGCCCAGATGGCGACAAATAGTGAGTAGATATACATAATTTTCCCTAATCAAAATAGAATCAATAAAAACGGTAGACTGCAGAGTGGTCCGACAGTTCTTGAAAAAATATTGTGTATTTTAAAAAACTGTCTTTCATCAACTCTTTTTTCAATGTACTCAACAAGTATGAATTCATTTTTGCTTTGATTAATCGTAACTGGGCTGATTCATTCAATAAAACAAAACTGCCAGGCTGCCTTCTGGATAAGCGGAACAAGCGAGCCCAAAATGTTGTATGAAACCTTCTGAAAGGTTTTGAATTTGGCTCAAGGCAACACAAAGAAGCCTGTTATTGCGTTGGGCGTTTGTCGTCAGGACCTACTGCTCACCGGGCTGAGGTTATGCTCAAGGCGTCATCACACAGACAGCGGAAGCCCACAAGGGAAATTTTACGCAAAAAAATACCAGACTTGCATTTCCTGAACTGTGATCAGAAAAGCGAATCCGACGTAGAGCAAATGATTAAGGCATCGTACGTTGCACTTTGAATATACGTCAAAACCGAGGGCTCGGAATTTCATCCCGATTTTGAAAAACAAAGTTAACAAAACGATTCAGGGACTACTTTCTAATTTGCGGTCATTAGCGGAGCTTACCAGCTGGACGCATAAAGCGTTGCAAGAAACGGTGCTGTCTTCTACAACGCAAGTTTTTCTTATTTTTTTCGTAAACGCGTCTTTCAAGTCACTCCTCCTAAGAGTTATAAATACTTTCTTTCTCACTTTGTATTTGACAGTGATAACCAGTTTATCTGTCCGTTCTGTATATTTACGATTATGTAGTCTAGTGGTTATTACGCAACCCGGATTGAAACACTCGTTTTTAAGATACGGAACTGGTGCCTAGTGTCGTGACTCACCTTTACAGCTGACTTATTTCTGCTTATCTTGACCAGTATCATAAAACCACTTTTTCAGAAGCACCAAAGACGGCGTTTATTCAATTTACTTGCGTCAAATATTGAAATAGAAAAAAACAAACTTATTTTACGGCAGCACATATTAAACTGCGGGCAGTTTGCAACATCCTGAAAGTCCAAACTAAACCTCATTTGCTACTAAGATGTTCACGGTTAGCAAGAAAATATCCGACCTGATTGGAGACGAAAAAACGGCAAAATTGTAATAACATTTCGAGGTGTATAATCTACGTCATTCTTTAGCCCAGGCTACTGTGATTCCTCTCAAGGCTTACGTTAACAAATTATTGTTTTACGAATTCTCACCGAAAAATGCTTTGATCCATTCAGTGTACCCAATCCCAGTTTGAGAGTGGCCTTTCTGCAACAAGCAATATAGCTTTGAGGGCGATGCAGATACCTGATGGTGTTCAATTTCTCGTTGCACCATCACTTACCATACTATCAAAGGTAGAACTAGTAATTTGTTTTGCTTATTAACTCTTTGTTACTATTCAGACAGAGGCGTGTTTGTTCAAAGAGGTGTGAACATTGGTACCTCGTAAACTGTGACACTGAAAAGATAACTGGAACTTGAAAAATCACGCACACCAAGGACACCCTAAGTCATATGCAGTATCGAATATGCAGAGAAAGTAAACACATTGAAGTATCCTCTGAATTGCTCTCACAGTGCACTTTTTTGAGACGAAGTTTAGCTTAGTCGCCACAGTTTTGGGTTGACTGATGAAACAACGAAACTTCAGTACCTTAGTACCCGAGAAAGGATGATCAGTTGTGTCTCTCTCTCCTTTTCCACAGTTTTCAAATTTATGATCAAATTTTTCCGTTTACGTCATTTCACCCCACAGACATTTTTCCTATCTGTGGAAGGAGGACTCGTGGGGTAGCGTTAGGATCCAGTCTCAGCCACCAACTGCAAATGGCCTGAACGAACTTTACTATGAGTCTACTTAGGCTGCTGACTACGAACACAGTGACGTAGCTAAAAAGCACAGACAATCTTTATCAAACACCACCTCGCTAGTAACACTGATGACACCACAAATAAAGTGCACCTGTAGTGGCATTCCATCTTCATGATGGCTAGTGGTTTTCGTTTTTGCTTCCTTCCTATCCTTAGCTCTAAAACCTATAAAAAGTGCAGTATTTTGCCAGTTGTGAAGCATGAAAAAACAAACCTGTTTTCTGCTGTCAGTTTTTAAGTATCGTAGTTTTATTCGTCGATACTTCTAAAATATTCAGCATACGCCAGGTCTGGTTCCCAGGTTGCATTCACACTTACTTATATGTATAATGTTGGGTAGGAAATAAACCTCGCGTACTCTATTTTAAAACCTTAATGATGGACTGTTTGACGATTGTGATTATGGTCGAATGATATTCGTTTAACTTAACCGGAATTGCACTTCCATATAATTTCAGAGCAGATTCTAATCTCTGGCATGGGGTTGAACGGAAATGAGTCTAACGGGGGCCCCCTTTAAATGGATTTTCTTGGACACTCTGAGATCCTTTTATATTCAAAGACAAAGCATGTGACATGATCTCTATGTCTGCTAATTCTGTTTTGGAAGTATTTCGGCAGTCTTCGCAACTGATCCAGGAGCACAAATCTTCTCCACTGGGAAACTGTATAGATAAGATCATTACTAGTAAAGGTGTTGTGAACTTTGTCGACCAGGAACACCATGAAAGAGGAAGGTTTGTTCAGGATGATTTACAACATCCCATCAGACACTCTAAGAGCAACACGAAAATGATAATTAGCTTTCTCCCACTTGGTGGTAATTCGGCTTCCTAAATCATGGCATTCCATTCGGAATCGATTCAGAAAGTCACTCTAATAACAGTGAACCCGTAACATCATCACAGGTTTTCACTCCTCACGTGACTGAGAGACGTAACTGAAAGAGTCAAATCTGATTGAGATAATCATTTTTACTCCCGCTCAGGGCATAACGTCGACTGTATATCTATGCCATAGGCACCTACACCGTAGTTATGTAATCGTATTAGTCAATAAATGGGGTCATCAGGAACACTTTCATTCACTAAGTTCTTACTTTCTAACTAAACACGGCAGGTTCAAATTGCCGTGGATGGAATGGCTGTACAGAGCTTCTGTGGAATTCACTGTGGTGAGTCGAATGTTGCAAAAAATGATGGAAGGTATCACGCAAGGGAGTTTAGTAAGTGCTAATCGTGAATTCTACACATTTAGAGTTGTTCTGGTAGAGCAGTCAAAAGTTTGATTTTTGATTACCTGTAGGATTTTGTATCAATAACGTGTCCAAACAGTGAACTGAACCAAGGTAAAAGTGCACAGGCATGCATGTTCCTTTTGAATTTCATGACAATGTCCAGAAACATACCACGAATCTGATTTGTCAGTAAATAGCACACATTATTCTGTTTATTTGTCGTATCATTACACAATCTTGGGTAGTTCTAATACATCTGGGGATGAAACCGCCCGGCAAACTTGGAATTCTCTCAGAAATAAACTCTTCCATGTCCTGGCTCGATACGCACCTATTACGATCCTCGTCTTTAAGATAAAATCTAATTATTCATCAGTGTTAGGAGAAAGAGAACCAATGCAATGATAATTGGTTTGTTTTGTTTTGTTACACGTTGATTTTTCTTTTACACGCATAATGGATGAGCATTTTCTCACTTCGATTAGTTGTTTCTTTGTGCACTCAGTCTAATCCAATTGGTTGCGGAGCACTTCAACCGCAAATCCCTTGGTTGATACATTCCTACCTGTGTGTATGTGCGCTCGCATGTTGCTTTTAGTGAACGGATACCAACGGTAGCAGTCTGAAGTGTTCCATCAAATCTAATAAACAGAATATCTCCTCTATTTTCACTCGTTTGATTCTGTCCACATTCAACCATTGCGGACGTATTCTCTCATGAGAAACCTGTTTAGGTGTACCAATAAACCGAACACTGAAAATGTTTTCATGAGCGAACGTGGATATTGGCTCTAATGAACGCCAAATGTATAAACCTAATTTTTCCCCCTTGCGATTAGCCTTGTTGCCTTTCTGCAAAATTCAGACTCTAATCTCGCCTGCAAAAGCCAGCACATGAGTTCATTTTTACCTGAGCTACTACTATTATCATCGTGCAAAATAAAAAAGTATCAGAGCCGTAGGATACCAAAGCAAATTGAATAATTGTGAATCTTGCGGTACTTGCACGGTTCGCCTGGAAACCTGGTACCGGGCAAATAGCCAGCAAAAACAGACAAGCTAATCAATAGCCCATTTGTGATCACTTAACATTCACGAACGGTTGAAAATAGGAAATCTGAATTGAACCGAAATTCATTAGGGAAATTTCGTGAAGATTACTGTGGTGGTAGTGATTGTGATGGCTTCCGTCGCAGGGATCATTACAATCGACTAAATCCGTATATTATTTATCAACATTGTCACGAATTGGGTAAATTTCCGAAAGAAATTGTTAAATCTAATCAAGGCTTTCAGTAGATAAAGGAAACCAGATAGGACTCTTGGCCTATTCAAAGGTATGATTTGCATATCACTGCTCAGTGGGAAAACAATGCGCCAAGTGATATTACACATGAGCATGGGCAACGTTGGCAATCACGAGCCGTTTTGTTTACCGTGGGTAACTTTAACTCCGGGGGAGCTTTAATCATACTCGGTTGCCCTACAGTGACTCTGTTTAGAACAACCTAAAATCATAGCTATCTGGTAAGAATAACTCGAACAAATCGAAACAGTTTTTACAGCCATCAAACTCTGACGACTTTTTGGTTCAGATGGCAAAATTGTTCGTTCCCACCTTTGCAGAATATTTCATTCGTACTTACAGAAAGCTTGGAACATTTACTTATTCAAAGGACGTCCAGCGAGGATATCAGTGTATCAGGTCATCGAAACGAAGAGATAAGTACGCAGATTAAATTATAGTGAATATAAAATACTCCAGTTCATCACCGAAACCAACTACTTGGTCAAAGCTAATTCTCATTTAGTCCCCTCTTTTATTCTAGGGGCAATGAAGCGCACATCTACCAGATCAACCAACCATTCCGAACTAAAATGAGAGAAAACAGTGAGGATGAGTACTTAATGTGATGGCTCTCCCTTGTAAAAAATCTCGATTACATTGCAAAGATCAACATTAGACATCCAACACCCTTGGACCGAAACTAACTGCAAAGGGGAACCGACAAAAGTGCCCTGTACTGTTACATAATCAACAAGAATATAGAATAATGGAGGTATGGTTGACCACTTACACCAAGGCAGCTCATCTTTATACCTTCAACCAATTACTCTCGAGCAAACACATATATAGGCGCACATAACTTCAGTTACAAGCAAGTCAAAAAACACAAATCCCTTTAGGTGAAAGGACGACTGTTATTTTTCTGTTTTGGTTATAAAAACCACCAGTTAACTTACATCTACCCAAATGATTTTGTCAGTACGGCTGATTGAGATTCAATGAATCAGGGTCCATTTGAAAGAATGCCTCACTTTTAATTGAGGGGATTTTGAATGATCAAACATTGTGACCTACGTACCATTTAGACACAATATACAAATGGTAAAATGTCTTCAGTTATCGGGTATTTTCCTTCTGAATCTTGTAGTGAGTAGCATTTCACCACTTGTATCAAATCTCTCGAACCTCGATTCATAATCAGACATGCCAGTGTATTTCAATGGAGGACACTAGTGGATTCTTGGGGAACGTTTGCTGCAGGCAAACAAAATATAAGCTGGCTTACTGTGACGGATGTCGTGAGCTTAAGCAATTTGAGTGGAATAACCGTATGATCCATTTGAGGAAGTTCAGATCAGCTCAACGTGGTCTCATGGCTCATCTATGGAGAACACACAATAATAAACCACGAGCAGCAATCACATGTCGGTTGGAATCTCTCCAGGTCCAACGATTTTAATACTACGACTGCTCATTTTCTGTTAAAAATTAAAAATAGATATATCTCAAATCACTTGAAGTTTTACTGACGTGATTCCGGTGTGGAGGGTAAGAGTAGGCAATACGGTGCGACAGTTTTACCACGGTATGAGACAGTTCCCAGAACTACCAACTTCGATTCGCAAAATCTAACTGATCACTAAATTACTAATGACTATATTTCTGTGTATCCTTCATTATTTCAATTGAAAGATCATTTTCATGGAAACCTCTTGGTTTTTGGTCCCCGCAGCAACTAGAACCCTTGAAATCACCATGTTATCCGTTTTTTAGCCCTCCAAAACCTAACAGTATAAATAAATGCTTTGCACTGAGAGCTTATACTATAGAAAACACTATGTTTCTTTACGTTTCGTTGAATATTTCGTCTCTCTGTGATCACCTGCGATACAAATCCCTCACGGCAATAATCACATGGTGCTTGTTGTGAAGAAAGAAATGCAGACTATAGTCAAGCTAAAACAATATGCATTTCCGAGATTGTGTTCACTGAAACTAAGGTATATAAAATAAATCAGCCATCTGCACTTGATCAAAGTTGCCGGCAAATGTGGTCACAAATAACCTCGAGTGCCTTAGGTGTGAGAATACGAAGACAACATGCAGCATTGCATTACCTTGTTGCAGAGATTTTTGCATTGACGATGGAAATCCAGCATCGGCAACCAGCGCCATTCCGTTCCTTTCGGCATTTAGTAATGATACATTCATGTACGGAGATGGTTGTACTTGGGTGTGATGTACGTATTGGTAACTGGCGTGGAATCCTTTCCCATGAAATGTGTCTTCCTGGCTGATAAAATCCACTCTCAATTGAGGTCCATGTGACACGATTTGCACGTGATGAACTCGACCACATATTCTTGCCAAAGGTTGTGTTTTTGTATCTGCAGACTCGTATACCAGCAATATGTCGGCTTTTTGCCGACTGCTGTCCACGTTGTAACATCTAAACAGAAATTCCAGTGCAGAACAACGGACCTGACAATATCCCAGCTCTCACGGTGAACAGAATTACTCGCAAGAGAGAAAACCTCCTTCCATTTTACAGAACAAATATTTATTAGTTCACGATATCCGATCGGTCGTTTTGAAAAGTATTTAAGTGATAATAACGTAAAAATTATACATCGTTGTCATCATCTTACAGTGTTGCACAGTAGGGCAAGCCCCACTGACCAATACATTTGTCACCATATTGCAGGTCGAAATAGAAAAGTATGAATATACAAGGTGGACAAGGAGTGGACCTACACGGGTGAGAAAAGGAAAGACAGCCCCAACAGCCACCACACGGAATACACAGTCTGACTGCACGAAAGTACATTGATCAACCATTCCAATTTGACAGAAAGTGACAAAACAATCGCCATTGTTTACCTGAGTTTATTGTACATTTTCTCATTCCTCGTTGCCATTTTATCTGATAAACTCCATGTGGCTTCTTCCACTCCTAATGGGGAACGGAAAACAGGGCCTGGTACGGTAGACGTGTATTTGCTATAAGTAACACTTGTCCCAATCAACGAAATGTACTGAGCTGGATATGCTGTGATAGAATATTCTTTGAACCACTACACATTACTCGATTTCTGAACTCAGCACTGCTCATCCGGTCATCCAGTCAATCCACCAAGTTAAAAACATACTGCGTGAACACTGACGGTCGAGACCCCCAAGACTGTGAGCATTTCTAAACGCAGGTTCTATGTCTCGCAACCGTACAACAAAACTGAACCCATTGTGGCACAGTATACACAAACTTTCAACTTCAGTGAAATATCAGGTCCCCGCCACAAGTCCCTCAGTCCAGCGTACGCTCCTCGAGCCTTGGATATCCGCGTGCTCACCTCTACTACTGTGCTCCCATCCGTCGTCAAGCTGCTGCCGAGGTGAGTGAAGTGGTCGACAATTGCTAACACCTCCCCATCGAGTATCAAGCTCGGAATCGTTGCCGTACAGTCTTGTAACATCACCTTGAACTTTGAAGGTCCAAAACGCATGTCGAATGGAGCTTCAGCTTTTGCTAGTCTATCTAGTGCACGTTGAGCACGTTCCGTGCATTCGAACAGGCAGACAAGGTAGCTCCCCTAATCTAGATTACACAGATTTTCACAATTTTCCAGTTCCACACCCGCATCCTGAAGATCTCGGAGAGCATCCTTTATTATCCCACAGAAGAGAAAGTTGAGCAGGAAAGCAGAAATGGGACATCCCAGTCAAACACCGTTGATCGGTTCGAATGAACTGGATAGTTCATGAAAAACACAGTTGCTTCCAGAATTAGGAGAGTAAAATGATCTTGGTAAATTCAGGAACTTTTGGGGGTGAACCTTTCCGGAGAAGAGCACTAAATAGGGCTGACTGGTCAACTGAATTGAAGGCGCCTTTCAAGTCCAGGAAAAAAGTTATTGTTAGTCGACGGTGTACCTGGCGAGCCTGAAGTATTTGACGAAGAGTAAGAATCTGGCCGCGGCAGCGTTTTCCTGCGCGGAATCCAGCCTGGTGTTCATGGGCGTTCCTCTTGCCAGCCGTTGTCAGAGGGTGCAGCAAAATTGAGGCTAACATCTAGAGGCTTATCGGAATTAGAATTATCCTGCTTTGATTTTTACAGTCATTGCGTATTCCTATCCTAATGACGGGTAAAATTACCCGCCTTATAACAATTAAATACGGTGCTGTCTCCAAAAGTCACGAATCAAAGCGGTAAGTGATCTTATTGGGGCACCTGCACCCAGTTTGAGAAGAGCTGGAGGGAGCCCATCGGGACTGGCCGCTTTTTTGCGTTTTATTATTCGAAGCATGACTCATTCCCACTTACCGAGGAATCGAAGTTGTTTATGGAGGAGCAACTAAATCAGCGGGCGGCCAGCTAAACCCTCCCTGAAGTATTTGGTCCGAAGGTCGAGGTTTTGCTTTTTCAATGAAAGAGGTCTCAATTTCGATCGCATCTCATTCCACTGACTGGGGTTTACCGTCCACCGGTATCGTAAATAAATTCGAGCAGTCTCTGATTGTCACCTGAATCAGCTGCTACTTCCATTTCTTCGGCTATCCTGGCCAGCCATTTTTCGCAATCATTCTAAAGGTTTTTGTAACTTGTTTCTGTAGGTCTTTGTATCTTATTCGTATCGTCACAGCTCAAAAACTAGCATTTTACTCCGTTAGACTTAGCGATTCTTGAGAAATCCAGAGTCTTTGGTGGGCACCGGATTTAAGACAGCTTCGGAAACCCACTGCCATGCGCGTCACCTGTTGGATGAGGACCCAGTGCTCATCCATATTACCGTTCGTTGTAGATCCTAGCTCACGGGATAATTTCTGCTTATACTTCGTGCGAACTACTGGATCCAACAAATGTGGTACAACTGAAAGGATTTGCGGTCTGTGTCGATGACCATTCAATTGGTGCTATAATAACGCGGTAAAACTAATGCTAGATCGACTCCTCATACGTGAACCAGTAGGATCTCCAAATATGGACACAAATGTACCATTGGCGGCTCATTGCGATATGATCAATCTGCTTAGAGTACCTGTAGATTTAGAGCGTCAAGTCGCCGTGTGACGCGAGCTGTGTCGAAAATTAGTACTGAATAGGAATACTCGATGGCCTGCACAAAACTAGAGAGGACTATTTCCGTTATTTGGACCCTCAGTGGGTAAGGCACAAGGCCCACCTAAACAAGCTTCTGATGCACTTAGTTTGCCAACTCGTGCATTAAGATCACGAACGAGCATCACAATGCCACAGCCTTTGCTCCTGCAAACGAGGTTGACAAATTGATCATAAAACTCATCGTTGTGCATGTCACAGCTGCAGTCTGTTGGAAAGTATGCAGAGATTACACACAGGTTGCGCTTAGCACAGCAATGTTCTTGGACTCCAAGCAAACCCTGGAGTCTGACAGCATGTAAACGATCATCAACCGGAATCCAATCTAAAATGGCAGCTTCAGCCTTGTCAGTCCACACTAGTACTGCACTACATTGAGCTGCAGCTCAAGTTACTTCGTCCCCTGAAGTACGCAGTACATACCTCGATGAGGTATCAGGAGCAGTTAGCTGAATCATACTGGTCAAATCCTGTATACACGTTTCACTTGAGCAGCAAACATCAATCTTCAGATAATCTATTATGGGCAGCAGGCACGCCTGCTGATGGGCCTGCATGAGAGAACGCACAATAAAGCAGCCTAAATTCAGAGCCTGACGAAGCTTAGATAAACCTGAGTTATGAGACCGGGGATTATTAGGACACCAACTGACAACAAACGGTTGTGAGTCTCGGCAGTGTTATCAACGGGAGTATTATCGGTGGGTAGAGGGGAAAAAAAGAGGTGGTTGAGGACAGAAGACAAAGTTTGACTATAAGAGCGAGAACTTTGAGCAATAGTCTACTTATCACTACCCAAGCCGTTCTATGTAGTGGGCAGTAATGTCCTGCTTATCCTATGCAGTATGGAATTCTTTGTATTTTGTGCAGCTCACGGAAGATGTTGAGCGGGCATAGCCAGAGTGTCCAGTCGCTAAGCAGTAGAACGATTAGGATTCTCAACCAAAGCCTTTAGTTCTAACAAGAACCTATCCACAAGGCAGCGGGATGGCTTGGTAGAAGCCTATCTGCTTGGATCCATTATTCTTTCACTGATTTTACTGATTGAGTTGCCAGCTCAAAACGGTCCCCAACCTGGAGAACCAGGACACTGGACTTCTTCTGGCTTTTATCGACTGACCTGTCAGGCACTATTTTATCCCTGGATATGGAAGCCATTATTTTTACGACAGATGCACTTTAAGGTGGAGTCTCGTCGTGAAGAAAGTAGTACTGTCGGTGATTGTTAGAATTCACTAGCATTGACAATTGCGCCACAAATAAGAAGTTGCAATAGAAAACATGCAGGGCTACAGTACTGCACCAGAATGCATTCATGAAAATGATCTCGGATGTTCAGGACAATATATGATGGTCCATATAGTACATAAAATTTTTTTGATATTGTTCTCGAAGTAGGGAATAATGAATCCGATAAGCTCCAATTTAGAAACGATGGAAACAATCACATTTGAGTGGCTCCTATCTAGCTGAACAAAAACCTTTTTCATCTTAATAAGAGGCTGTGAGAACTTCAAAATTTATGGAAACTTCGTATTCGATATATTATAATTGAATCTGAAAGTACAGCTTACTGAGTTAGCTTGTATTAGACTCACCGCTCTAGTATGCTTTTTGAGTTACTGATTGATACGGGGCTGAGTTCTATGTAGCGGAAGGTGAGCACGACCCGATCGTTTTCCGCCGCTTGAAAATGATAGTAGCATTGTACTCCAGCCGGATAGTTGCTCGGGTAGCGAGGTGAGAAAATCTGTCCAGACAAATAACCAGCACGATGATCGAAATGATATGTACAAAGCGTTCCGGGACTGAGCGATCCGTCTGAATGGTATTCGTCTGGGAAACGCGAAGTACAGAGTTCGAAGCGTAAACTAAAATGCCTACGGAGATAGACTGCCTAAGTTGTTAGCCAGCCCCCAAACTAAATTAGATATTTATATTGTTCCTCTGATCTGAGCAAATGAGGAAACTGAACCCAGTGATCAGTAGGAGTTCGGTCGTTAAACGGTAATTACATTTTGCAGCCACAAATTATATCACCTTGGTTTGCATTTTTTCATTTAGCCACATCTAGGGCTGTTATTTGTCTGAGGAAGGGAGAGGGGCGAGACTGATTACCTGCAACCAGATTGCTTGGATTTTATCTGGGCACAAGTAACCAAGTATAGCTACCCAGAAACTCAAATAAAAGCTTTTGCGTAGCTTGGAATGTTACACTTTTCTGGCTCACTATACGAACTGTAGCCAAAGTAACTTTGTCATCATAGAGAAATATATTACGGAACATATCTTTGTTATTTTTCAAGTATCTCAACACTAGTTTTCCGGGGATAAGAAACGGACAATTTTTTAACGTTATAGAAGTAATTTTTATGAGCTCACCGGGTTTGCAAACTTCAACCAATAGTGACAAACACATCAGACAGAGACAAAATTCCCCTCTGCTCACATTAGATGAGATCTACGCGTGTAGTTAAATTTATTATCACATCAGTAATTCATAAGGTAGTCCGTGTGTAGAGGTGTCACCAAAGCTGGAGGCTCATTACAATTCCCCTGAATTCGGCAATTTGCTGAATTTGAGGTTAAGTTTTCTTTTCATTTCATTTTCTAATAATACTCTGGTCAGAAAGTAGAATCTCTTGAAATGGTGTAAGATGTGTAAGAGCTATGGGATGGTCATTACGTACAAAAGCACTATGAGTGTATCAGCGACATGACCACTAACCAAATTTATATTTTCCACTTAAGATGTGCTTAACAAGAACATAAATACACTTCGACAAGCGTATTGGAACATATCCGGTTTTAGGAGAGTTGATCGTTCTCAGTGTGAAGAGTACTTCAAAATGTTCTCAGAATTTCCATGTTCTTGTTTTAGGTATATTGAACTGTTGCAAGCAGCATGAATAAATTGGTTGGTCCTGGAAGGACTTAATAATTAGTAACTTTAAAAAGTTTTCAGCTCTACATTCGATGAGAGAATTGTACAGTGCAAAATATGTATAAGAACACTCTGTGTGCTTCGTGTGATGCAGGACCCCATGATAAGATAGAGTGCCAATTAACCTAATGGATGCAATTACACACTGTGGGTGGCTAACTGATAATCATCTGTCTCTGGTCGGCAAGGTAGACCAATAAATTTTTTCATTCAAAGGTAAAGGAGATGCTTGAAATTTAGTTGTTCATTGGTAGTGGATATATCCAATTCATCAAAACATTTATACCCCTCTTGTCACACAGAACAAACCTTTATTCTCAAACGAGAATTGGCCAACATATCCACCGTGTAGCAGCTGTGAATCTGACACGTAATTGGGTGAACTATGTAACAAAAGCAAGAGCACCGAGTCCACGGAGTAGAATTCTTTTTGAGGAAGATTATCCAACGGTCCACAGAGTCTATAGTCAGCCGGTTGTCTAGTGCTTGGTGTCTGATCCGCTGCATATGGTAATTTCATGAAGGCGGACACCTCAATCGTAGTAAAAAGATCCACGTAGTCCACGCATCTGCAAATAGGGCGAACAGAGAATTTGCGTTGTTCATAAAATGTGCTACCTCTCCGATGTATCCAGGACAACATCCTCTCTCTGTGTACCAAACCTGCAGTTACCCATTCTTAATCCCATCGTCCTAGTTTTCAAAGTATTTTTTATGTACATGAAGGAACATTCGTCGTATCTGACAGAACAGGTGAAACCCATCAGACACAAACCATTTAGTTTGTCATCACTTGGTGCCGTGCGATTGAAACAGTATCTGAAATTTGGACGCGTTACATGAGAACATTTCATGTCTATTGAATGTGTCTCAGTACTTAGCAATACATCTAATTGGAATAAAATATGATTCATTATCAAGAAAATCCCTGCCTAATAGCGACGGCAGTCACAGAAAACTGGTTGGAAATGAAACTCAACTTGTAGTTCATTCACATATCAATAAAGCCAACGAAATGCTGAGCAGCACTATTAAAATACTGAGCACAGTAAAGTAAAACTGGCTCTAAACGCCACAAACAAAACGATTTTTAAATAATTTGGAAACAATATGACCTACTAATGTTCACCTTTTTCACGCAGTTTATACCTTCCGGGCACTCGTTTTCCCCTCTTCAATGCGCTAGTCAAACCATTTTTTTTTAATTCCCGCTGTTTGTAATCTGTACGGAAATGCACGCAAGTTGGGACTTGGGCGGGTATAACTGCTCGGAATAGAAAGCTGCGCCGAAACGGCGCAAAAGTCAAAACATAATCTTATCAGAAATCTTTTTCACTGATCTCAAGCCAGTCTTCTCAAGGTGTTTCCTGGAAAACCATTTTACCATTTTACCATTTTACCTAAATCCCATATTGCCCATTACACTACCATCGCCATAATCAGTCAACGAGTTTATAAGCCAGTCTCCGCTGTGAATAACAACGCTAAGTATCTAGCTTGAACGTAGAACTCAAAAACTGACGACAGTGCAACTTTTTCCATAATACTTTATAGAGTAAACTCATGATGCTTTAAGACACCATAAATCAAAAGCAAAACATATGTGTTATTATTTTTTCTGTCTAATGAGAACAGTTTCAAGTAGAAAAAAGAATGGTGTGGCATGTTTTTAACTACAGTCCACACAGCAATGTTCATTGTAATAATCAGAATGTGGGAACGTTTTATTTCAGTTTTCGCGTTTGGAATTTGTTCCGTGAGTTAACTAAGACTGCCCGATGCATTGTACTTGCCGAAAACTTGGACTTAAGAAAAGACAAACTTCGAGTGAATACCACATTTGGAGAGTCTGACTGAAGCTTGTTCCGAGCAAATACCTTCTAGTTATAGCATCTAAAATGTTCTAACAACAAAGCTGACCAAATACGTATTTTCTGTCTCCGCGTGAAACAAAATCCACTTTCGGATGGAAGAAATCTGCAGAGCCAAGAACAATCAGTCTATCGTATCTAACTGACACTGTGACGGTTTTGACTGATAGAACCAACCAAAGGCTTTCAACAGCTTGTGAAAAAACGTATTTATTTCCGAGTTTTCCCTGTAAATAGTTTCATGTGAAAAGAATCTTACATTCATTGGCATGTTCGACTCCGTATTGCTTAGGTACGCATCTGAAGTTTTGTGTTTGTGGGTATTATTATCGAACCAAAAATAAATGCTATTGAATGAATCTATTTGTCATCAAGCAACAGAATGAAGTACACCATGTTCTTTGCATTAGACCCATAAAATTAAGTGAAAGCTATCTTGATCTTTAATAGCAATACGGAAGAAGTGCGGAATTTCAGAACCCTTTTTAACTACGAGTTGGACAATAGTTTTAAAGAAAACTAAAATATTCTGTTGAAATGTGTGACGATTTATTCCGTTTTGGCCGTTATGAGTTTGCAATAGTTTGTCATAGTTTTGATATCTTTGGATTGTTGTATCATCTGAAATTTCGAACCACAAATAGAGCTCGATTGTCCGGGATGATCAATTACGCATTCGTCCATATTCAGATTATCTACTGCATGGCGTGTTGCAATCCATCGTAGAGTCAGCAACGTTGTATTTGATTTGTTTTTACAGAATAAAACAAAATTCTGGTGAAAGCGGGATCACCAAGGCGAAAACTTCCAAGTTGGACAAAAACTATGTCCAGGGTATATTCTCAACAGGCGTCGAAACACGCGACTGGGCTATTTTGCGTACGACTTGTTTCAGCGTTTTTATTTTTCTATGTTAAAGATTTTTTGAATTCACTCAGTAAACACCAAAACTTTGAAACCAGAGTGTTGTGAAATACCTTATTCCCTAAAGTTCGAGTACAGGTACACCGAAGTGCATTTCACCCAATTAGAGGATGTGCCTACAACCAGGGAATGGTGCAGCGAAGGACGTGATAGAATAACGTGTTCATAAAATTTTTTCTGTACACTTTTTACGTGCATGCATGAAGAAAAAAAATTATGCTCAGTTTGCAACTTCATAAAGACAATCAGTGGTAGTTCTATCAACTTGAAGTTCCTGCGTCGTGTTTAAGGTCAAAAGAAGAACAACACTTTTTGTCCCTTTTTTGGGTTTCTAAATAGTTGGATTGAATCGCTGGAGAAATTTCTGCAGTGATATTTCGACTGAAAAGAAATGAGAAATGTGTTAACTACCAGTAGATTTTTCTTGTACATGAGCATTACTTTAGCTTTGGTAGCATTTCCTACTGCGGGAAATTGTCCAGATGTGATCATCCATGCCACCTGTCGTGGAAAACGTCTGTTTTGCAATTTATACAAACTTAGTGGGGAATACGGGGAACAAAATGGAGAAAAACATAGGAAAACGTATTTCTCTTTACCGGCAAAAATAGAATACATTTCACCAACTCATTCAATCATCGATCTTTTAATTGTCCTCAATATCTTAGAACAAATCATCATCAGATATATATATATATATATATATATATATATATATATCACTTTGAAAAAAGAATCTGTGCTAACTAAAACCTGTACGTACCATCAAAGCTATTAGCATTTTAAGTTTCCAATAAAGTAAACACACAATCACTTTATCACCGATGTTTTCAACGCGTGAAGCCAATTTTGTTCGGCTTCCTTTTGAAATCATATAAAATAAACGCATAACCCAATAGTTTAAATTCGTATCAAGTATCGTGATTTCCGTGTAGTCTAGCAGCAAAACTTTAGTCATTCAAAATATTCACTTGTAGGTTACACCGAAGCCATCATCAAATACTTTTTGTCTACAAATCAAGGGAACCAATCTGTTTTATGATACTCAATGAGTCAGATTTTTCACGGAATCAATTTCAATTGAAACACCTCCCGTTTGTGATTGATCTGATTCTTGCTGGCCAACGGAGGCACAGCTTTTATTCTACTTTCCCGTACTTGTATTGAGAAGCATTAGGCTTTGTGTGATTTCCGGTTCTGCCAGCTTGTGTGACAGCAATTATCTGCTCAAAATTCATATATATGTATGTCCTTTTCATTATGTAGATGCAGCCAATTTTTATGATAAACGGGGACTGTTCGTTGCGAGCAAAACCAGGTTTTGAATTCTGTCAAAGCTGCTCAGCAATTTGGTGACCAAAAAATCGATTAACTCATTAACGGTCGGTTTACTTTCGGTGTTTATCTAATCAGCCTTGTGATTCTCCAGTTTTTTGATGTAATGTCCAGCGTTTACAGCAAAATTGGTCTTTTCACCTTTCATCACAAAACTTTCTTCAAGTGGGAAATATCTTTGTAAAAGCAGTCTTGCATATTGACAGGCGACTCTGCACAGTATGGCTGATTTTGATAAGATGTAGGGACAGTTATCCCACTTCATTTGGGCAACCGAAAGCTCTGCACATTGTAGTTCGATCGTGCTGGGAGAAACTCACTTACTAAAATTTCTGTAGTTGAATTCCAAGACTTGTTCTAGAAAGTTTTATCACTTCTGTTCCTTTGAAATACCAATTACCAGTAATTATTGCTGTCCGAAAATGGACTGTTTTACCGTTTATAAGCAATTCACAAAACGTAACCCGCCTTGTTCTTTCCGGTTCAACAAAGCATTTCAAAAATTTCCATTACCGTTGAAGAAGGCGGGTTGATCTTATTTCACAGTTTAACTAGCATTCTTGTTCTAATTTGACTAGTTCCAGCCAAAGTTCTTCTTTGGCTTCAATACTAGGCTCATTTATAGTCCAGTTTTGCACAGTCAGGTTCTAAGGACTTTGACAATTGGAAGACCCAAATGCAAAATGCTACAATACCGAACGAATTTATTAAAAGCTTCGAGATTTTTCTGCAGTGCAACGTGCAAAAGATGATTTATATTCAGAGCAAGTCAAACTAGGGAAGTACAATTCATCCATTATTGGCTGCTTCTAACCCGTGTACCTTTTGTTTTTTTAAATCACAAACATAGTTTAACCAGCCGTGTTTGTAGAATATGTATTACCGTATAGAAGATGAGTTGGTCAAACTTCAGGGATGTAACACGGTACAATAAATTGCATATACGTCCCATTTCAAACTGGCTGAGTCTTCAAACACTTATTCTGGTCAGAATTAGGTGAATCAAGGCAGTGGTAAGCGATTGGGGAGAACCACGTTGCTTTGAATCATGTTTAGTTCCTATCATAATTGAAGGCATCAAGTAATTTATTTGATAGGTTGCAAAACACTGAGGACATTCAGAAATTCTATTTATAACCTTACTGTTTAATATGTTTGCAAAAGGCGTTTTCAACCGTACGTCCAAATTATTCAGACCGATCATCGATGTGAATATATTCATAGAATGCTAAATCTGCCTTGTTACCGGTCTGTTTCTTGGCGAAAAGACATGAACTTCGTACCCACAATTGTACTTATATTCATACCACCCTTGGTAATGGCATAAAAAAGCAGCCCGATTCATTTTCCCCGTAGGTTTTCTCAAACCCCAACAGCGCTAGCACATATTCGGTCAGTTCGCAAAAACGATTATTTTGTTCCAACCTGTTTCTAATATTCAGGTATTTACGCCCTTGTTTTATGGAGTTGTTACTGATCGAAAACTCCGTAAGAGCCATTGTTGTTCAGAAGAGTCTATGAATAAGTCTGTAAAATAAGGCAATTAATTTCATAGCTAGTGAGAAAAGAAGTTACAGGCATCTACAGACAAGACATAACCAGACAGTTAGACGGATAATTACAAAAGTACTTGCATCTGACTGACCTGAGTATTCTGAAATAAAAACGTCATTGGGCGCGAAATCAGTATCTTGCCTTCTATTTGGTTATCGATAGAAGATATTTCATACAACACTCACTTGCGATTTTCTGGTAGGCGCATGTTGAAGGACCAAAAAGCGAGCTTCACTATCTCGGAACTATTTCCCACAAACTGGTAGAGCACACAGTCCAAATCTGCGGGGTACGTGCTTGGGTAGTTTGGGGATTTAAATACTCCGGATTTGTGGCGTTTGCTGTCAAAGGTATAACACCGACAGGCTGCAAAATTACATAAAAGTAACGCGCATTAACTTTTTATTCTATTTGTCGAATAAACGTTTGTAAAAGTTATTTCGGTGATAGCTTCCAAGTACTATTTCAGTAAGTTTTATAGGACTGGCTTACACAAATTTTGTATGACTATGAAGCGGCGAGACATGACACCGAAACGACAACATTTTTTCAAAGATAAACAATACCGTTTGTAAAGCGAAAATAGAACTTTCGCAAACTCTGGCTTACACTCAGGTGAAAACTTGACGGGCTGAGTGTTCGCCAAAACATTTCAATAATTGATTGTTGACTCAGCTTCTACCGGGCTGTATATAACTGTTTGTAAAGCCAAGGGAGTAAAGCCATTGGTGGTCTGACGACTTTTCAATTATTGACTTGTCGACCAGGCCTAGCATGCTTGAGCTGGTGTACAGCTTGTTTCCTGGCTGCCCTATATTTTTCCATCCTGAAATAAGTTTGCAGAACAACCATGGCATGAAACAGCTATGAACGAACAATTCACGGATACTTCAACAAAGAGTGATCTAATCCATTTTTCAATTAAAGAACCAAATAAATAAGTATTATTGTTCTCGATACTTTTGAAAACTAATGTAGGTTATAGCTCATACTGGAGGTTTTCACCCACTTCTGTTCGCTGGGCTTAGTATTCAGAGGAGACAAACAACGTCATTTCCACTGTTAACGAAACGTTTGTGACCCAAAAGCCAAGGACAGCTATAAGAAACCGCTGAAAAAGTATCACTGTGCGAACGATGTTGGGGTCTGCGTAAAAGATCAGTGATCTAAAACAAAATGCTGTATAAAAACATTTTGCTATAACATCCAGGCTGTTATCGAAGGAGATAATTTAATTCTCACAAGAACACTACGAGCCAAAAAAATTGTATTCTTGTAACGGTAAATCTATTATTGCTCTCAAGACGCAGAGAACACTAATTTCTGCAAACTCTTGCCAAAAACCTCGCCTCATGTGGATGAACTTTGTCACGGTACTGAATATCTTCCACTGAAATTTTACTGAACAGTAAGTACTGCACATTATATTTAACATTCATGATCTTGATCATGGTAATATTCCCTGAAGATCCCACTGGATTTACTATTAGACGCAATAATTTCGGAACTCTGAAAACGTATAAAGGTAATAAATCAGTAAACCACTTAAAATGTTGACCCTACCTATTCTGGGTCTAAATAAAGGACACGCAGAACAATGGACTGTATGTATTTCTTTTCTCTCGGAACTAGCGACTCAAACACATCCTTCCTGATGAAGTTGAATAGAAATGTACATTTTGGTCCACGAACGCGGTGCCAATACGTTGTCTGGGTCGATTACCGGTTGGATATAATCTCTTCGAGACCAATTTACGACAGAGCACTCAAATGCAAATCGCACTTCACAATTGCTTTTTCGAGACAAATCAGCCAATTTGGTACATCGTAGTTTCCGACTGAAAAAAATCTGTCGCGTTATTGATCAACCAGTCTCTGGAGAAAAAACATTGGTTCTTTTTATCAAACTAGGCATAGCCAATTTTATCTTTACTGCATAAAGGTAAAATTCCAAATGGTATACTGAAAATAAGATCATCGAGATTTGCGATAAAAGAAAAAATGTAGGATTAGTTTGATACCAAAGAAAGTATTTCCAATGAAAGTTCCGATTCCAGTTTTCCGGACATTAGTTACAATAACATCATGGCAATTCATACCAGGAACGGGAAACAGTTCATTTCTCTATTCGGATTAGAACTTACATGGATCGGAGAGTTTATTTGATTTCACCAGACTCATTGCGATTATTATGGAGAATACGGTCGTGGGGTTCATCACTCCGGAACACCAAAAATTATCCATCGGTTGAGCATGCAGCTCATCAGTGCGTCAGTCTTACCCATATTCTGGAAGCCCCGGACTGGAAATATTGCATCTCCACTTGTAAAGTCAGCTTGCTGCAATTACGCAACAGACAGTGTTTCGCGAATGCTTCCGTAGGTAAATTATCACTGACAAATGGTTACAACACTCTGGTCCAATCATTATCACTCTTCTGGGACCAATCAGGGTGCAACGGTGGACACGTGCGGATGACTGATTCTGCGATAGATACCAATGGAATTCAGTTACCTTCTGTTTAGCTACAAAGATAAAAGGCTGTAAACAACACCACTTGTTGCAAAGGGGAAACAAAATACTACGGTCTGCGAAGTTATAAACCCGTCGTTTGAGTGAGAGCTGAAAGCCACGGTGGCGCTAGAAGTGTCACAGATTGGCAAAAGCCGCTCTAGCTCTTGCTATTCGAGAAGTGATCTCCTCTTCAGCACAATCCCCAGCCGTACTCGAGTTCCCGACCCAGCTTTAGAGGAGCAGATGGCGATTGTGAACGGGTAAACCGTCAACTTCACAGATCGTTTCACCCACACCTAATGACTTCCTACAGGCGACTCATACGAGATACAACAGTTTTCGGAAGATTTTAATTGACACAACGTGCGCCATTTTTGAGGCATGTTACGACCACCAGATTTGCGTTAAATTCAAGTCTCGTTACGAGCCGCGTTTCATCATACGTGCTTCCTGCCTGGATTGGCCGGGGTGCTTTGAGAGGGCGCAAAGACTCCGTAGAAATCCAGGATGTGATGACGCAAAGTTACAAGCAACGACTCACTTGACCAACGGATAGCTAAGCATTCCTAATGAGCAACCAATACTGACTGATGTTATTAGGTGGGGCGAATTCTAGTTGTTCAGTCAGCACATTTTAGAAGAGGGTAGTTAGGCAGCTTGAGATAACTGATTGTAGTCTAACCGTTGTCACAGGGTGCTTTTGGAACATGCACCGAAAATCGCGGACAGCTTAGTGGAAACTGGTGCGCGATCGGAGTCAATAAGAATGCTCCAGAATGGTAAACAATCTTTAATACAACCCCGCATTTTGTGGCTCTTAGAGATGTGGTCACTACAGGTCCATTGATGACTCAACCAGGCCAAATGCCACCTGGCTTAATGATGATCGGTGCGTCTGAAGTTCATACTGGTATGGATTAGATAGAGATCACAGCATAGAGACAAATGCCGTTCCCTGTTTTGCAGGCCATAAAAATCTGTCACAAACAGACCCACTAAATGCGCCTTGTTTGATTACAGCCCATCAACAATAGCATTCATATATACTGCCAAAACTTCGGTATCACCACGACTCCTTTTGAATGAGAAGTACTGTAGTTTTTGAAAAAAACGTCTTTCCATCTTGGCTGAAATCAGTGGATGCGTACGTCGAAACAACAAACAAAAGCAGTCCATCGGAAAAGCGAGGGCTTCCTTTGCATGAACCATTGATTTGCACTTCCCACAAAAGACTGTCAGTTAGGATGCACTCTAGAAGCACAGCTTCAGCTTTTCACTGGGAACAATTTCAACGTAGAAAGACCAGAAGCCACATTCTCGGGGTCCTCAGAAAGATTTAAACGAAACTTTAAAGAGAGATTTG
Organism: Fasciola hepatica; assembly: GCA_948099385.1. Taxonomy (NCBI): domain Eukaryota; kingdom Metazoa; phylum Platyhelminthes; class Trematoda; order Plagiorchiida; family Fasciolidae; genus Fasciola; species Fasciola hepatica. Next base: position 781,975 of record CANUEZ040000060.1, on the reverse strand, counting down.
ATTACGGGTGCTAATCAGATGATGGAACTGGTGTCTTGAATATGAGACTCTTGGATGCAATACAAAAGGCAAGAGCCTTGAGCGGAAGAGCTAAACCTGTTCGTCGGCTTATAAGCCAAAACCTTTGTACGCTGAATGTAGCTGACTTGTGGACGAAAGAGAGATTGAGCTGATGGTAGCGGATTTCATGAGATTTAGAAGCTCACATATCTAGAAATTTTACTGGAGGCACTGAGGCTACTACTGTCGACCGAAGTTCCGGCTGGAAGTGATGAAATGCTGGATGAAGGGAGGAAGTTTGAGAGAAGCGTTGTCGTGTAGTGTGTGTGTTAGTCTGAAAAGAGTCAGCGCACATCAAAACACGGCCTCCTTTGTTTTATGAAAAAGGCATTCCTATGCGGATGCACAGATTTCCGAAGCCAGAATTTTACAATGCCTAAAAACGTGAATAATTTGGTACGTAGGGGTCAAAAAATATGAAGCTGTTTCTTTCAAAAAATCTATTTTTGGATGCTCTGAGTGTGTTTGTTTATTTCCGAATCAACGAAGACTTCAGGCTGAAGTTTTGCTCATCAATTAAGCAGTTTTCCTCCACTTTCCGTGTAATAAATGAGACGGTTTGTGTATTACTTCGTGAATCGTAACGATACGTTTCGTAATGAGAACATCCAAGGATCACGCAAACATTCTGGTAAAATATCATGAAGTGAGTTAGTTTGTACAATGGTAAGATAGGATTTACGAATAACAGGGTAAAATCTGTGAGCCTATTCCGAGACGGACCAGGGATGAAAATCCGTGTTCTGATTCGTATCTATGTTTATCTGAGGGTTTTTGAAAAAGCCATTCCGAGCTGCTTTAACAGCAGTTTATTACTTGAGGCAGCTCATGGATCGTCGATTTGCAATGTGGGTTATATTTATAATGAAAACGTGGAAGAAGTTTCTAGGATTTAGGGAAGACCTGATTCACCTAATGTACTTTTACTGATCAACAATGCGAATTCGTCCTTTCTATTCTGTCTGGTACTTTTATGAGTTTGATGCGACAAAAGATGTAAGTGACCCTGGGGCTATTTCTTAGGGTTAGATCACCGTTACTGCAATGGAACTGCTGACCAGTGATTGCGTGACTTGTGAAACACGAGCCCGAATTTCACAGTTATCTAAGATGAGCCGCTAATTTGCTTGTACTTCAATGAACATTTATTACAAATGCAAATGATATATCTCAATTTTTGGGGAGGCTCTTCAATTACAGGGAACTCGAAATGGATATCAATCGTTCAAATGTGCACAAAAGAATGTACGCCGAATGATACCGGACCAAGTTATTAGTATAAGGGGAATAAAAGTTTTATTGTGCAGAAAATAACCAATCGGAGAAGAGAAGTGGGACATAAATTTGGCAGATGGACGGGTAGCAAGTTCAGACAATGACATAGAGGAGACTACACTCACGCGTGACCTAGACAAGCATGCTGACATGGCACGCTACAAACACGCAGGCCAGAAGTCGCTCGTATTGTACGGAAGGTTTCGCGAGAAAACCAAGCCTTCACCCAATCCTGGAGTGAACGCACACAGAACACAGCACGGATCACGTATAGAGGGCGACGTCAAAAATAGCAGGTAGACTGGGTACGCGAAAAAATCTGATCGTGGGTCTCTAGAGTTGAGACCCAACCCAGGATGAAGATGCTTGTATTGGAAAAGTGATAGATTAAGAAAGCTGAACAACAGATAATTCAAAGTAGAGAGAAACAAACGAAATGATGATTAATTTGTGGTCGGAAAAAGGAACAGTAAAAATGAAACGGGAAGGTTCCGCGTGGAAATTTCATGAACAATTTGATTTAACGTTATAGCTATATTCAGAAGCTCAGGTAGCCCATACATAAGAATTATAGTAATGTTTGTATAGTTCATGTATTTCCCTAATAAGTATGTCGTTGCTATAATGTGCAATTATTGTTGGTTCCGTCTTTCCATGGGAGGGCTTGTCTGTATGGGAGTACTACAGGCAATTACGCAAGACATTCTCTTTTTTACGTCGGTAATTCACGAAAGCTTCCTTTCCCAAGTAAAAAACTGGTTTTATCGTTTTCATTCTGGCCTATTCGTACGCAGAAAACCCCTTTGGGCCAATCAATTTTCATTTGTTCAAAGTACATTCCAGTCAGAATCAATACATTTCGGCACACGAAGAAATGCAACATGCGCGTATGACTCATCTTAATCCGAACATGGGTATTGATTGTCGCAGTACGCATGTCTCGCGCGTATGATCTGCTTCCGCATCACATGACAGTGCCTGGAAAGTCTGTGCCCACCGATCGCACTGCTCGTGGGTCAGTACGTGTGTGTGCATGCTTTTCGTTGTGTATTTTATGTCTTTATAAATGCCGTATTTTATATGCTAAGTCAACAAAACTTTGAAGTATCCGTTGGTGTGTCTTCTGTTTTTATTTCGGGCAGTTCGGTCATTGCAGTCGCTTTGCCACTATTTGCACATTCCTCGGTATTTAAATTTATATTTGGCCCGATTTTGGCACAAACACACGTCTGTATTTCAGCCAAACACTTTGCTCATATTTCTCACAACATTCAGCTGAGTCTTGCTCTTGGTTTGTGAAGATTCGCGGTCAGTCAAGAAATGGTTCACTTTTTGAAGGCAGTAACTCGAGCGGTGTTGGAGGCCGCAGAATAAGTCATAGGGTAATGATAGGGACTTCTGTAGAGATCAAACAAGGAGTGTGAACAGATTCCGACATGTTTTATTTGTGCAATGTTTTCACACGGGGTCAGGGGTAGCTTACACGACACAGTATATAATTTATCGGGTGATTAAAAATAATCCCACTGATATTCTAGAGTGATCGGTAGAGTAGTTGATTTACCCTTTCTGGGAGCAGGGAAAAATAATACGGAAACAGTGGACTACGAAAGGTACGACATTGAGATATACAAAGGGATCTAGCACTCTAATACTGATTTGTCTCAACTTTGAAATTTCAAAAGATAACCGGCGAAAAAGCTCTTCACATTGCAAAAATGGGCTGGAAACCTCAGACAAGCATTGGCTGTGATGCATAAGTACTTGGTAGGACCTGCCCCATTCAACAGTTATGTTATGACCGAGAAGGATAGGCTAAATAAGAAACGGTAAATTTACATTCGTGACACCTGGACGAACTCATATATACTTCAGAGCATATATGATGGCAGTGCAACTTATGTGGCAATCGGGGGAGGCTTTTTTCCACTCAGGAAACTCACCATTGGACGCCATGTTTACATAACGCTCTTCAAAACGTTTGGTTTTTGACTGATAGAATTTCATTTTTATTGTATAGTGCATAGAAAATATTTTTAGAAATCTTCACACGTGAAAATCGGTCAGCTCAATTTTGCACTTCCGAGTTCAATAAAGCATGTGTCCAAAACAAGTCGCCAGATCGATCATTGAAACCTGGTAAATTTTTATGTTGTTCCTGAAATAGTTGTCTTTTCTGCTGATCATACTCTCTTTCTCTCACCCAAAAGAAATTGATCACCATTCTAAAACACTGTGCCGTTACACTTGTCGTAAATAAAGAATCTTTTGCTTTGAAATATTGACTGTTTCGCTGTTCATTACCGTGTTATTTTCTCAGTTACGGTGACATTAGCTGTTGATGTGGTAGGGCAGTTTTTCACAATGAACGAAGGCGCAATAGCGCACATTTTACGTCATGTAAAAGGAACAGGTTTTACTTTGTTGTGACATATTTCCTGTCAGTTAGGATAAACTATATTTTTAGAAAACTTCTGTCAGTTATTTGGTCTTACCGCTTAAGGAAGATAGTGCAAAGTATCATTTGAAATAATGATTAGAATAGCAGCCCATAGTTACCACACCTATATTAGAAACATTCATCACCTTTGATTTCGAGATTAGGTGTCTGATCTAGAGTTCCACTTGTACGAACTATTACTTTTTGATAAGGTAACTGGTGTCTTAATCAATTATTTGCAAAATTCCTATTGAAAATTTAATGGATCCAAATGCTTCAGGTCGGTGGACCTTTCCCTGCTAGGATCGGTGTTGTTTCACAGTTCTAGGTCCCGGAGGATCTCCTATATAGCTTCTTAATGTGCAAGCATGTAATGGATGTTCATTGCTCACAATGTTAGTTTTTTGATCCACGTATTGTAAAGTCCAAATGAATGATCATGTTCCATTTGGCCGGCAAAAATTCATATTACAATGTTTTAAAAATTTCATATTCACTGTGACTGAAGACCAACAGAGTAATCAACGTGTGTAGACGATAAATTTTGCATCAGTTTTGCCAAATTAATATTTGTACTGAATGAAGCTTGCCAAGGCGAAAGGGATTCTCTTGCAAGCCAACAACGAGAACTTCAAAGTGATGGAAAAATAGAACGTTTCACCTGTACGCTGTTATTACAAAACTCTGATTATCAAAAGCAGAATAATTACTAATTGAGAACTTGAAGCCAAGTCATTTGCTGCTGCAAAATATTAGATGAAAGGATATGAAAATATGTATGGGACCGTTTATTTAACTTCTTGTTTGCAAATAACGTGCCACTCGTTCAGAACTGGCATCATCGCAAACTCTTCAAAAATCTTCAGTGAAGCATTAGAAGAAGCATTATTTCGATGAGCAAATGAAACAACGCTTACTGATTGATACAGATTTGTATAATGCGATTTGTCATGCAATATCAACGCTAAACTCACCACTGAAGACTACGAGAGTAGTACACAGCCTCTTCACCTTTGTAAGCAATCTTCAGTAGTGCCTGATGGTTGGGTATTTAGCCCAAAATCGCTTGCCCCGGGTCCGACCCTCAATTGGAGCCCGGTGTATATTCAACGTTCGTGAGTCTTCGCGAAGATGAAACAGCCGCACAATACTTACACGACTTTCAATAATGATTTGAGCTTTCACACTTCAAGAAGAATCACGTTATACAAATCTATCACCAGCATACAGAAGAGGCATACTTGCAATGAAACGCACACCCTGTTGACGTGACACCGAACACGTTAGCTGATGCGCGAGCGATTCAACTCATATGGATCACTCATTCTATCTAACATTATTGTATGGATAGTTTACTATTTTTACGACACTGTTCTTTATCATTTGTTTATTCTGCCTTATCACTCGTATATCAAGAGTAACAGACGGTTAGTTCGTCCGCTAGTTGAAGACTAACATTGTCTTGAAGTCATCTTTGAGTTTGGCTCAAGAAATGAATGAATGGGATAAAAATTCAGCTTTGGCTACGCGTTTGCAAGATAGAATCTTATTTCCTATGCGAAAATTGAAAAATGTGATATTTCTGTGTAAAATCCGAATACCCGTACACAACTTAGCGACATAAGGGATACCGCACTGATATACGCAAAGGGAAGCATTCGTGTCACGAATACAGTCTAAAATCATTTACGACGTCATCGGGATAGGTTCCTGCTGAAGAGCTAGAACAAGGTGCATTATTTGCAGTAGTACTTCCGTATTTTACCGAGGACATTTGAACCAGTAAAAGGTTATCTACTCTTCTTTTGATAAATCAGTAGACTCATTTCTGATATGAGGCTCTATCCTTAATTCTGATCACAGATCATACTTTCACGAAATACTGTCCATCCCCAATTGTATAGCTTATTGCTCAGCAACCTGGTTAGGTACAGTTTGGCAGTGTTAGGTTCACAAAATAACTATCTGAACTAGTGGGTAGCTACGTCGTGTTCTGTCGCATATTCACCAGTGTGTCTATTGAAATCAACGCATCTCAATTTGTCCATTCACGCAACGTCCCGGATGTAACTTTGAGGTTTCAAAATGACAACAGGTGCATTGGTGAACAGAGACTTTTGAGCATATATCTAATCGTATTCATGGAATGTCGTCTTTGAAATTCAAAAGTAAACAAAAGTTCCGATTATTTTTTTGCACCTGTTCTTCCTGATTATTTTCAAAACCTTTTGAGAAAAGAGAATATATGTGCTCCCTTTTACCCACAAGATTATGCCTTTCCATTTGTGTTTCATTTTTTTTAAAGTTACTGATTTTATTACGCATGCTGACCATGCAAGTGTATCCGTATTGTGTTGAAAAACTGAGTAGTGAGAGCTAATGAATAATGAAATTGGATTCTTCTCGATCAGGAACAGTTCGCAGTTGCGCATGGCAGCGTTCAAACACGGTAACATTATGTGTCTTTCAGAATAATGGAGAAGTGCATCACCACTTCAGAAATCTACTTTGTTTGCTACTAGTTATCACGTCCCCCTCGCTTTCGAATGAACTGTTGTAGTGCTATCTCTTTCTATGGGACAAATATTCCAGATATCACATTTCCACTATCGACGCGAACTGTTAGTGAGTCTTCGGCATCGCCTTGACGAGATCGATTGTCGGCAAACGTACGGGTTGTCGTTGGACTCAGGAGAATTGCATACGATGAGTGTTTTTTTACTGCGACATAAACTTTGTTCCAACTCCTCCGCAGAAAACACCTAAGATGGTAGAACAACCTAACATTCAAAATAACGGCCAGAAATCATTGAGGTGAACGAACCGGTTACAGTAGAATCCTTGATCACAGCCGACTACGTCAAACAAGTTTGAAAAATATCCACTGTGTTGAGATTGTGTTGATAAAATAAATGCCAAAAATCAAATTTCCCCATTCGAAAGCAATTCATTTTTATTAGAACAAAGATTTTCATTTTATTGAGCTGAGTTGTGGGTCGTCAATCAAAGACAACAAAGTGCAACGAAGTTTGACATGATCAATGCAAAACCGAACTCCATAAACGTGTTCGACAACTGATTGCGATGAAATGGATAGTCTTAGGAGCAACTTTATTAAGTAAAGTGTACTGTCCGAAAATTTTATACCGTGTTTTCTTTCACTGAGTTTGTACATCACGAGGTACGAATATAATCCGTCACATTAGAATAATTAGGGCTTGGCTTCACAAATGAAAAAAGCATCCCAGTTATTCAAAACTAATCAAAGAAGTATTAAAATAATGTGCTTTTTCTGGAAAGACGTCGTCCAGTCTAATGATTAGAGAGCTCCTCCAGTATTGGTACACTAATCCAGATTCTGTCATCGACCATGGAAGTAGCAGGTACAAGATTAACTTTATTCGCATGTGCCCACAATCGGGCTCAAAGGTTTGTTCTATCGAAATGTCTCGTTATTTAGCATTTATTTGTTGGCAGCAACACCCCAAGTACTAAACAAAACTTAGTTATTGATTTCAAAGCAAACTGTTTTATTCACCTTATGGACTTGGGAGTAATTGCATCAGTCAAATTTGTATTACTGTGACAGATATTTCGGTGTGACTGGACAAACAGTAGACCCGCTACTCACAAAGAAATACACCTGAGTGTATCTTGCATATCCACGGGAGATTAGGATTGTATGTGAGTTACACAGTGCTGTTGTCTTATGTTATGGACACCATGTTCTTTTTTCTCTTCAACTTGCTCATCTGCAAGTGACATGACATTATCCTTTATCCCCATCCCAAGGTATATTCTCTAAAAAAGGAATATGTCCGTATTATGTTCGTTTTCAGTTGATTATACTATACTATATATATACTATACTATATATATTATACTATAACGCACAACTATTCGGGAAAGGAGCTGTGACCAGTGAAACACTGTCAAACGGTCAAGTGACCAGCTCTGGAGAGAAAAGAGCCCGGGTTGTTATAGTCCAGTTCCATGAAACTAACCATTTGATCACCGACACCATAAATTGAGCGTTTGAAAATCTGTCGTCTTATAGGCTAGACATGGTGTCCCATTTTATTTTGGGATAGTTGTTAGGAGAAGACGAACTATATTAGCTGTTCTTGTCTTGGTATTCTAATCAGAAACAAGGTAAACCGTCTCGATGTTTTCGGTCCGGTGTGAAAAAATTGGAACATACAAATAATCTTCGTATGTGTGTTGATATTCCATGACATTTTTGTCCCGAGTAAAAGATTGAAATCAATATTGTTGAACAAATGTACTCTCCACAGTTCATTACACCCATGAATTCAGACAGGGGAATAAGTGGGAAATGAATGATTAACTGAGGAACTCGACAAAAAAGTCTCATGCCATCAAAACATATTCTGTTGTCAAAAAAACATTATTACTCCCAGGATAAAACGGCTACGTTGCCCTTACGTGTACATGAGATCGGCTGTAACACTCAGGCACACATCTACCCTCCCATTCTTCCTGGTTTGAGTGTTAGTGCCTGCGCGTACACGTATCGTATCCTGGCTTTCTGAATGTTAGATGTCCTTTCAGGTCACTCCAGTACAACCCCCAGAGAAAAGGCACCACTCACCACCTATTACTCAGTCTAATTAATGTCACGGTTCAGTTAACAATCTCGATGATTTATCTGCTATTAGTAATTCGATGAGTAGTACATTTGAATATTCGTGGTTGAATAGTACGTTTGAAATGAATGCTTCTACAATAGAACAATCAGGGCTTTCAGTGCCGTAGAGAGAAAGATACATGTCCGATTGTACCTTTGAGGATAGTTAGAAAAGGAAAGTGCAGACAACGCATTCTCTGCTTCTGATTCTGACCTGTGTCAGCTCTGTACACTAAGCTGTAAGTTTAGAGGTTAACTCACAAAATCATTGCTGACACCACTCCAAATACCGCTGAAAAGCGTAAAACTCAGTTAAGAGAAACCGCTTTGATTATTGAGTTTATAACCGCCAAGGTGACAATTGTCACTGAAGCGGAATGGTTGTGGCTTGATATAAGAAAAACTACTTGAATCTGAACGTAAAAAGAAAGATTTCTGATTATTGAATAGAAAAATACCAATCCAGATGCTTTGTTGCTGCACCTTTCTTACTGAATAAATTCTAGACTGGAAGAACAGATAGTGTACGGCGGAAAGTCTCTCGGAGGTAAGAACACTTTTTTGCTAAAAGACAACAACAGAGTATCAACGTAATACGGGTAATAAAACGCGTTGTTTTTAAAAGAGACTGGAAATTGACAAATAGTTGAAAGCTGAGCAGTTCAGTTGTTAAGTTCACGTTCGATTCAGTCAAAGGAAACGAGCAGCCAGTTGTGCTCATCAGCAAGCCGAAATCCTGCGGACGAGAGTAAGGGAGCATCATTTCCTCAGGATACTTTGAATAAACTCTGTTTCCCGTTGCAATGTCAGAGAAGCAAATCTGTTGAGAAGAATCCATGCTATATGATATCGCCTTTGCAAAACACTGTAAGGAGACTACGTCTCTGAAAATGGAAACAGGAATAATTGAAATTCATTGCTACGCTTGGGAGTGAATCAAAGGAAGCATTTCATAACTTATCCTCATCCAGGCTTAGGTGACAGGAAACCAACAATTCCAATCCAAACAATGGGTGCAAGCTCCTGAATTGCCTGATAGTCTTGCTGCGTTAAATTTGTAGTCAAGTGTTTTTGGTATAAACCCAGAAGATATTCTAATCCGGTGGCCATTACTTATGAATAATCCTCTTTGAAAAATCTCTTCGACCATAACTTGGCCCAAGACTCAAGGATATTCGGCTAAATTTTTGTTGTTCAAAAGTATGATCGTATACTTAATATAAAAGCCTTACAATATATTGTCTTTTCACTGTATCCGACTATTGCAGCTAACTTTCTGCAGCTGATGGTTGATCCATTTCCTTTTCAAACAATTATTCTTTTCAAAGTATTTTTTGAATAATAGTTTACGATGGCAATTTTTTCAATATATACTCAGTTTTCACATCTTTGATTTATACTTCCTGACTACATTGTAGGTGGTTTGGTATAACAATCGTGAGAAAATTATTCTACTTATTCATCGTTTTTGGTCTGACCACATTTCAATATTTTTTGCATAATGAATGCAGGTCAATGCTATCTAGTCGGTAGCCTTCAAGAAAGTTATCTCAATATGGATGAACTAACAACTCAGTGCGATATATAACTGGTATACTGCCGAAGTAATTCAGTACTATAAGGGCAAGAGCATCTTGTCTTTCACAAGTTCATTTGTTACGTTCACGTAGCTGTTAGATTTCCTTTCAGAGACGAGAATCTTTATCAAAATATCTTTGAAATTGGGTTTGAGTAGATGGTGCCGAGTTTGTGAGTCCTATACACATCGTAGTATGCGCTGAATTATCAAACTGCATGGTTCTAATAAGCAAAAACCTTACCTTTTTCAAAGATGGATTGTTGTACCACTAACCGACACCATTTACATTTTCTTGCCACAAAAATGAGGATCTGTGGTAATACTTACGAGTATGCTCATTTCACTTTTCGATTCTGTTAGGTCTACCTTTTGTAAGTGATTATTCACGAAACCACACAGCGTGAATATGAGAGAATATTATCATTTTCTAGCCGGCAGTCTTTTTATTGTGTACTTCAAATGAACCTGCGGTCGGTTTGATCAGGTCTTTTCAGAACTCACTAAGACATATTTGTAGCTAGCGATCGGAAGAATTTGTTTTATTCATCAACAGACTTGGCAAGTACAAATTAATGTACAGGGAAAAAACCGAAAAAACTTACACAATTCTTTTTCTAAATACGATGTTTACTTAAACCGTTAATATCAGCATGGTTTTATCAGTAAATATTTCAAAGCAGACGCTGACCAAATCCAACCTCACGGGTAATCATTCTGTTCCATATCTCAAGGTCACTATTCGGCTAGCACTAGAGACCCCACTTTGGAATTTCTCTGATGTTTTAAACATGATTTTAATAACACGTTAGGCTTACATCAGTTTCTTTTGGTCAGGTATTCACCATTTTAGGCAAGCAATGGTATAAATTCACCAAATGGTCATCCGAACTGACCAATGGCTGATAACTTGTACCAATAAGCAGATGAATGTTCCACCACATTTGCATAGTTATTCAGGTTTGCCAAAACGTGTTTAAATGGAACTCAGAGGCAAACCCGATAGGCGTTGATTCACAGAATCTAATAACCTATGGCTGATTAGGACAGATGGAAGACATAAAATGCGAGAAACAAGCATTTCTTTCAATCTTTCCAATCACGTATGTAAAACATACAGATTCGTGTTCAAATGAGGCACTGAGCAGCACAAAGGAATTGGCAATGTCAAACAAAATCGCTTGCATTTCACAATTTTTGTCACCCATTTATTTTTATTTTTTTTGATGGAATGATTCAAAGGGATTCAATGTTTCAAACCTATTGTTCAAAATACTGTATCTATCACTTTTCAAGTAAAATATGTTGCTAGTGATCTAAACATTTGTATTAATTTTTTATCCACGGAATTAGTAAAAAAATACCAACCTTTTTTCATTATTGATTCACCTTGATGAACGAAACAGTTTGGGAGGATCAATGAGAACAACAGTAAAAATCACAATATATTGGATGTATTTCGCGTTGCCTATAGTCATATCTATCCGTAAGAAGCACTGACGATACTTGAGACCGTAATCATTTAGATAAGGCGGAATTCGATTTCATTTTTTCAATTTCCGAATTCTAAGCACTGTGGGAGAATATAACTTGCAAATTTGTATTTGAACATTGGCGGGAGGAAGTTGGATTAAATCGCGTTTGTGCTGTGGACTTGTGAATGCACCACAAGCAGGTTAAGTCTATCTTCCAGCAACTTCCTTATACCAGTTTCTCTTCTACCTTGAATGTATTCACAGTAAAAAATTAATAATCAATCTCCAGACCATCATATTCTATAACATGGTGCATCTCTGAAATAATTTGGGCCTGTTGATAGGTAGACACGTAACATTTATGAAGCAAATAGTGGGCCCCTTGTTTAAAGCTGCCCAACAATCATGGCTCACCAACGAGAATTAGGATTTTACAACTTGACTTGATGTCATGAATGAATGAACTATAGTAGTGTAATTTCATGGTCTTGCTGACATGATTTCAATTTATGAATTTGTTCATTCGCAGGTTTAATTCGTGCAAGATGTGGTTCATCATGCAGTTTCAAAACCCACCTATTTTATCAACTTTTTATTTCTAAAGAATTCAGAAAGCGGCGGAATTTTAACAGCACGAAAAATTGGGAACTTACGCCTTGTACACAAACAAAACTGAGTAGTAGTCATTTAATTATCTTTTACCTTAAGAACAAAGCCAAAAATCGTTTAAGTCCCGGTCTAGTTCTTCTCACCCCGCACCAACCACCTGATGCAAGGTGTTTTACTGAAACAAGAAAAGTCAGTGAAAATAAACCCGATCAAAAAATAACGGGTCTCTTATTCTTCACCTTCGACTCCGCGCGATATACATCCTCCTGTAGAGAAACTCATTCCAACTAGGGAAATTCACACTACCAAGCCGCGTACAAAATTACACTTCATTATCTTCAAAGGATTTTTCCGGTTATTTCAAGTATTGCAAATGTTGTCGAACATTTTTGAGCAATATTTCATAACTTATCTTTTTTTTGCATTGTAGCAAGTACAACGTTTTGTGCTGTATTTTTGGTAAATGAAACATGAACGGGATAAATTCCGATCAACTCCACGCGGGACTCGAACAGAGTGCACTATGGTTGCCTTTAATTTCGTTTATGAAAGAACCCTTATTTAGAGGGATTCCAATTCAATAAACGGGCTCGTGAGAACTTGCGGACTACAAAATCTAAGCTGTTTCTAATAGGTTTGACGTAGAATATTATTTTCAGGCTAAAATGAGGAGGCAATTGTAGTATAAGTAATTCAAGTGTTTAAACACCCTTCTGTCAGTGGCTCTGAAAGGTGATAACCCGTCTTCTATACAGCGGTTGGCTCGTGATCAATGAATTCTCTTTAGGGGCCTAAGTGCAGCTTTGTCCATTCGTCTTACAATCGCCTATCTTGGGCTCGAATCCCTTTTGGGACTATTTACTTCAATTAATGTAATGTTAAATACGGAGTTAGTAACTACCTTTCTGACAAATAGATTGTGAGGTGACGTCAATTATTTGATTCGGATTTACACGCCTTTTAATGTCATTGTACCGACTCCACCAGTTGGCCAAAGAGACCTATTTGACAAATGATAATGCCCCTTAGCCAGCTTGGCAATCTATTCCTCTGTGGTAAACTTTTTATTTATCTTGTGTAAAACCAACTGGAAGCAGCTGATTCCGGACGACATTTGCATCTGCAATCAATTGTGGTTAGTTGCAGTAAGAAATCTTCAATTATTTTACGTTCACTGTTGACAAAATTGACATACAAACGTCCTTTTACGTATTATGCTCTACAATACTTATTGGCGGGAAATATTCTGTTTCTCCATCAATAAGCGGACAAGAAACGTTATTGTGACAAGAAATGACTTTTTGGCGGGAGTGCTTATTGATCAGATGAGCAATTACTTGTTTATCCTCATCTAGTTTGCTGTTTATTCAGGTCTTCCTGCGCAACTAGAACGGCACAACCAATGAAAACGCTGCGATTCAGACAGAGTTTCATGCATACTTATACACTCGCTCAGCACAGTCGTTCAGTCTAGCCTTGATGTAGCCTTCGTGATTGGTAATGCTGACCACAACGCACACTCGGATCTTCAGGCCACGTAGAAACCCTTGAATGATTCGTCTCTATTGCTTTCACGTTTCATCATGCTTAACGGATCAATCGTTTGTTAACGAGGGTCTCTGTATACTCACTGAGGCAGCTGATTATCAGGCAAATGAAAGAAATAAAAACTGATACCCTATTCTGCCACCATAACCCTTTGAAATGCCTCGCTCAGCCGATCCTAGACTGACCGAACGTCGTTGTTGCAATATTTACTCAGTTGCGTTCTGTTTGGTTTGTTTGATTATTATACAGTGGCTTTTGTTTTATCTCTTAGTCACACGCGGTAGAACACTTCTTATGTACGATTTCATGCAAACGAGGAAAAACTTCAAAGGAAGTCACACTATGGGAACCGAATTTGTCAGTTCGTCCAGCCCTCGGATTATGGGGAATCCGGCACACAAAATCCCACTAGTCCAAAGGGGATTTTTGTATGTTTTGCCGTTTCATAGTGTGACAAATTTGACTCATCCTCCATCCGTTATCCGTCTTGGGGAAAAATTTGTATCGAATATGTCGGTCTATGCGCCTAAGTGACAAGAGCCAACCAACGCCATCAGTCCTCTTTAAACACCTCATGTATAGAATGACCTCCGTTCCATAACACCATCAGTCTAATCTGATCAATACTGCTAAGGTGGTTTTACAATGTTCAAGTAGAACTACGATTGCTTCAATGCTTGCAATTCAAAAGTAAAATACATATATTCTACCAGAGTTTGTTATGAAATGAAGTACGAAAATTTGTCCCCAATATTGCAGGATTATTCCGAAAATATACTTGATTTATCCCTATAGTAGACAGAAAGCTTGCGTGATAGACACGAACAATAAGAGCAGGTGCACACATAGAAGAACTGTCTCCATGATTGGGTTTTTCGTATTTACTCTTTAGAGAGCAAAGTTTGTTTCACAATGTTTTTCTCGAGTACTGTACAGAATCGTAGGAACAACACGTTTTTTCACGTAACTCGACAAACCATTTAAAGCCATCCCTACAATTGTAGAAATACAAAATGACTACAAGTTATTGATTACCTAACAATTACATCTGATTAGCCCAAAAAGCTAATACTCACCGGAAATGGGCTTATTCTGGTCAATATAGGTGGATAAGTAGAGTTTTGAACCGTTCGTCAAAATCACAACGGATGGGATTAGAAAGAACACCCTAGCCCAAGTGAACACTGGTCGTTCACTGCAAACACTTGGTGGGACATCAAGTTTGATAGTCCTGAATAACATTTAACTTTGGTCAACAAACGTACGTATAAACAAGTTGACACTGAATATATTTTGTGTTCAGTCCTCGGTCAAATGACCAAAGCGAACAAGAACTGTTCAACGGAAATGGTCCGAAGAGTGGAAGACACAAACCATCAATCACTGGTGATAAATTCCAGAATTTTTCAGTCAAATATGTGTACATAAAGGATTCGTTAACCAAAAGAATGTTTTCTAGCTGTTGCACTGGAATGATGTTCATCACCTGGTTTGTACAATTCATTAGTTTTGCACTAATCCGGCCAAAATGTCTCTACTGATGGCTTCCCTTGTGCAGTAATTCAGTGTGAATGTCACATAGTAATAACGTGGAAGTTTTATGCGCTATTTTTCGAACAAACGTGATTTATTTTTATTTTAAATTAAAGACAACCAACTATTGTTGTATCAGATAACACGATTCAATGTATTCAAAGAAAAACGTGCAGCTTACAGTCCTTGACAGGTCGCAATCCCGTGATTTCGAACGAATGTATAACAACCAAGAAAAAATAAACCGGGAATGAATATGATCTATGGGACAGCTTTTATGTGGCATGCAGTTAAAGTATAGCGAGGACAGAGGGATTTCGTAGCTTAGTGAATGCAGTTCAATTGAGGCTCAGTAACACTGTCCAGGAATGAATGTCGGACAAAACGCTGCACGGATTTGTGAACATATCACAAACTGTGACATATTAATTACACTGAATTCTAGTGCTCGCCTAGTCCTGAAAACTAAAGTACAGTTCAAGAATAACAATAAATCAATATACTGTGAAATCAGTACTTCAAAAAATGATTTCTCGTTCTTTTTTCACCTCTAATTTCCACCGGAAATGTGGCCTGAAAGGTAAATCAATCGCCGACAAAGCCCAACAAGAACGATTCTGATATTCGTTAGTCTATTTCATGGTAGGGGAAGAATTGGTTTTTGTACTTCGCCGTACAATACAACGATACACAGAACCAGTTCATATAATAAGCAACCGTTATTCGTTTTTCAAAGATCAATGAGCAAGTCGAACCAAAGTAAACGCGTATAAACACCATCGTATCGGAATTTATTGAGGAATGGGATTTCATGTTTGTACGTTGCCTGAGAAACGACTAATTATCTTGTTTTTAAACAATTAGATGTGACAGAAATTAAACAAATCAGTATTCATCCTCACGATCAAAAAACCTTCATTCATAAGGAAAGACAAAAATTCCGCCATTTTTTGGTGGATCCTAAGTCTCTTTTTATCACCTATCACGTTGAATTTTCGGCTTTATTCTCAACATCATTCTGCTCGTTGTATACTACTGGGCATACTATGGTATTATTCTTTTCAAAAGTCACAAAACCACTATTTGACCAGCAAATATGATTTGGAAACAATTTCCAGAGAACTGTCAAAAACATTGTGAAGTGTTGTATTTAAAATGTATTCATAGCTCAGTGCAATAACGGCAGGTACGACAATAGGCAACTTTTCCCTATCCTTTCCAGTGCTGTCATTTCAACAATCAAAAACCATCAACCAGTAGGGATGTGTTTACCGTCTCATTCAGCTTGCCATTGCTGTGAAGTGCCCATTATATTTATTTTCTTCATATCAAGTGCTCACGTCTGGCATTTGTGATCACGTTTCGTTTATGTTTACGCTGGTGAAACGGCCTCTTCACGGATAATTATGCTGAGTTCGTCCACTGGTGTTTATCTGTTACTCTCCACAATGGTCTGACGTGATTTGCTTTGCGGGCCCGCGAATCATTTGCCCGCATCGAGATCAAACGAGTTAGAGCTTACTGGGAATAAAGTTGTTCAAAGTAAACACAGAATCAGAAAAAAGCCTTTCTGTTCCTTTGGATGCACTTTTAGACAAATAATTGTTTGAGTAAAAACAATTACTAACTACTTGTTGTGGCTGATGATAATTGCTTCCAGTAATCTTTGGAAACGAAGATATTTCACTGAGAACGCTAGTCAGCATCACTCTTGAAGGAGACGACGTAGAAAATTGGTAAGTGCAAGGTGCCTTTGCGAGAGTCCAGAAAAATTAAATAACCGAACAATTTGGCTTAATGAAGATGACAGAAAAAGTTGATGTTCTGACAGAATACGCGATTCAAATCCAATTCCACTGTGAAGTTGAATTAGGAATGTAATCGTGAGTGCCTTGACAAATTAGTATCACAGCGAAAGATATCAGTCTACTCGTCTGAATTTTGTTACGGAAGCGGAGTTTAAATTTAGGAATACAGTGGATATTTTGTAGGATATCCTCAACGATTATGATGGTTACTGAACGGGCTAAAGAAACCTGTGAAATAATACGGAAATTAAGACGGGGCAGACAATTTACAGCCGTGCTTCTGAAAACAAAGTAGAAAAAGGTTGTGAGATAAAAGCATTTCGTTTGATTTTTGTCTTCATTGACTCAAGGTATCTCAGTTTGTGCATGAAGCAGTACGAGAGACACTTCTATTCTTGGGCTCAAAATTGGCATTCTGCCTTGATCTGCATAGCTTCGCTAAGCACTAACAGAGTCCGACGACGGTCGCACAATTGCTTTTTTAACTTCTTGAGTGAGAAAGATAGCAGCCGTCGAGTCTGGGTTACTGTTACCATTCTTGTGTGGTTGGATTGAGTCAATGGAGGCTGCGTTGTCTTGTGTTTGGGCAAAAATCAAGCTACAGTTCGCACTTTTGTGCTCATTTATGGATCGCTGAAACGGCAAGTAAAACGGTGGACAACTCGAAGATCGGTATGGGAAAATCAATGGCATCCTGTACAAAGCAAGCCCTTTCATTCCTCTAGCTATTTTCGCCAGAAGTAGAAGTGTTTACGCATCGCTCAGTTCATAGGTTGAAACTAGGTTCACGTGAATAGAAACCTGGTCAAATTTAAACGGACTGAGTGAAAGGACTTGCTTTTGTTTCGCCATCAGCAAAGGCTTCAACTGACTTGCCCAATACATCTGAAGAGATTAGTTAGGCGAGCTTTGGCGGTAAAATACTCCTTTTGAAGTTGACCAGCAGTACACATCTTGCTGGGTTCCGTAGACAATTGTTGTAAACAGAGTAGAGGACCACGGATAAAGGCAGATCCACGTTGACCTCTTCAGACATCCGGATATAGTGCGAAATTCGGAACAATGGGTGATAAAGTGTCCATAAATGGTAAATAGGCCTGTGATCTCTTTGCAAAAAACACAGAACAGTGCTTATTTTGTAATCTTATGCACAAATTCCTAAACCCTCGTCTGTCTTACTTTTATCTTACTGGTTTGAATCTCATCTTAAATGGTATCAGTGATCCATACTTGTGGACCTATAGAACAATATTCAAAGCATAGTAGAAGTAATGCTAAAACATTTGGTTAACATCGGTTACAGATTAGCGCCACCCTTAATAAAGAATGAGGCCTTGATGTGCGCTTCACACACTCAAATATTTGCAGTCAGCACACTAGCAGTACCATCATGTTTTAATGCATCCAGAACAAAACTGATTCATTCAAAAATTAGGAACCCCATGCTGTTCTAATCGAGCGTGTTTTCAAGGTTATGAGTGATACCGAATATCCTATTGTTTCGAAACTGATGTAAAAAACTCAATAAGCAATAACTGTTAAACGTGCTGAACAAGAATGAAGCTCAGCTATTGAAAACGATACACAAGTAACATCTATTTCCGACAGACACCTGAAATTTTAAATATTAGCAAAAAAAGTGTTGTGTCCAACGTGGATGAGGAGAATATACAAGGGTTCTGGTGTAATTCTACAGTGTAAAAGCTTCGCACTAAATGGGACCTTTGATATTCGTGTTTTCAATGTCGTGCCGTCCACATGCGTTTGATAGCATCCGGAAGTTAAATACCTATTACACTGCAAATGTAATTGTGCTGGCAATCGCATTTTTTTCTCATGCTGACCGACGACTGCCATTCAGTTTTCATAAAACTGTCATCCTACGTTGACCGAACAAGTTAAGAATATCGGCCACATTCAACACATTTGTGCTCAGTGTACCTCACCAAACGAGCTTTAATCGTCAAGCTCCCCCGCTGCATCCCATACGTATAACAATTACTCTGCAGCTTTTCCCGGGTCAACCTAACACATTGTCTAAGATTACAAAACCGTAATAATACCTTACGTTGGACAATTTGAGCATTGCTTTCATCCTGATTTACCTATCACACCGTCATGTTTCCACGAGAACAAGGTCAACGACTCCACGATATTTATATGGTACGCAGTGAAAGCAGTTTCAGTGAACAAAACAGACCTCTCTTCCACAAGGTAAATTATACTGCTTTAAACGACTTCAATGCCGAAAGCGACCTCTTTCTGTATTTTCTCTGGGAGAGAGATAACTAAAACGAAAAGGCAAAACGTATGCACGCAATGTGATGATTTGTTTACTGCGGAAGATGTTTGCTTATTTGATATCCCATATGTGGAGATGAGTCTATAATCTAAACTTCGGTAACTCGTCTTAAGAACTAGCTAGGCGATAACAAAAACAGAAGCCGAAGACTCGTTAAAGAAGTCGAGTCATGAAAAGAAATCCCAATCCGTGCTCAACAACAAAAAACAGTGATGAGGATATCTTTCTCCGTCGTTAATTTATTATACATCAGTGTGATAAAATTTCACGAGGATGGTCGTGGAAAACCGCAGATTGCCAAAGGGACCAGCAGTGGTACGATCTGAACCTGAGACTTCAGTGACGACCTTTTCAACACTACCAATTAGTTCCGAAAAGTGGTCACCGGGTATTCAACGGTACATCAACCGATATCAAAACCTGACAAAATAACACAAGTTGGACTGGACAGAAACCGTGCAGAACAAATTAGCAACTTCAGAGTGAACAGAGATTCTCCAATGATAACAACGACCAGTCAACTGCTGCACCGTGAACAGGACATGATGCAACTCTCATGTACTATCGTCTTCGATAGGGTACTATATACTTCCCAATTATGCTACACTTCTACCACACCGTAGACAAGTAGACAAAGATGAAAACAAATGGAAAGACTGTGTGAATAATGTAATTTCAGTCTTTCTGCTTGATAGTAACAAATAAAATGTATACTTTTCAAGACAAATCAATTTTAGCATGTTTTCTGTCTCCAAGCCAATGACTATCCCGGAAATATTATTTATTGCAATCAAACAATCATTCCTTGTAGACGGATCCCGTGAAAAGAATACACTGTGAGATCTTTAAACGATCTCTACCAAATGTAAATGGAATTTACACACGTGACATAACGAAACTCGTCACATTAGACTACGTACGACCGATGACGACCTCTCTATCAGAATAAATTTATTCCATAAAATCACAATACACTATTCTGCGTAATTTTTTTTGATGTGGTTTTGTGCCCTAATTCCCTATTTTCCCATACCGGAACTGAGCTGACAAGTGTTACAAATCGCTCGTTGACTATTCCCCGACATTTGGCGTAAAAATCAGGTTTGCTTGGCAAAAGATTTTTTCCTATATCGGTAACCACCAGATAAACTCCGAGATTTATTGCTCCAAATTGTAAAATAATCTTGTAAATGCGATAAAATATTCGAATTCAGCTCTTTTTCGTGAACTTCACAAGGCATAATTGCTTTTGTTACATGAAACTATCTGTTTTCCAACAGCTGAAATGCTTTGTTCTTGTGCGACAGTAAAATCAAGGCAATAAACAACCTGATGGAATATTTTCTACAATTATTCCTGTCCGTCGAAGCAACATTATTTTGGAATATCTCGGTGCTCTAATTTGTGGACTTATGTATCCAAGCAACGGTAATATTTTACGATCATATTCTAACATCTCATGGAAAATTGTATCTCTTTCGCCTTCACGACGCCAACAAAACCAAGTCAAACATTGTTTACTATTGTGATAGAATAAGCGGTCCATTTTTTTTAAATAAAAGTTTAATTATCGAACATCCAAAAGGTTTTCCTGATTCAGCCTATCGTGATTAGGAAAACAAAGGTTTTCTGCGAATAATTCCTAATAAAAGAACTTGTAACACGAAGAATTGACCATAAGTTTCACACGTACTGTCGTTCACATCATAGACCAGGATCAGTAAGTTCCGACATGTTATTAACTTACCGAACTTGTTGCGCTCCCACTCGTTCACTTCAATCTATTGCTGCAAACATACTCTCATTTACGCAGCAATATATGTTTAGCGGCATGAGATAATGTGATAAAAATATTTTTCTTCACGTCACCAGTTTTTTGTCACGAATTGATGCTCATATTCGATGATTCTGTAATAACCCATTGTTGCTGATACCGAGTATTCTGTTGCCCATTTGCTTAAACGAGATGGAAAAGGATTGGGTTTCACGTTGCTCAAATGAGCTGTGTAATGTAACAACACGCACACCCAGTTTGTGCTCAACGGATTCCCACGTAATCACCTAGGTGTTCCCGATTTTTTTCCCACTATTAGTGCCATAATTTAGTCAGTTTATAACTGAACTCATCTGCTTGTCCCTCTGGCGAATGTCCGACTAGCAAGGTAGAAATGGCAATCGACCAGATTCTTCCAAGTGCATTTGTTCATGAACTTCCTCAGAAAATCAATGTCCATCAGATGGCCTTAGAATTTGGATAAACTAACTGTTTTCAGCTAGATATAACTTTTGGTGATTCGAAGAATACGTGTTACTACACGATTACGGTAACAATTCTAAATCCGTATGCATGTCGATAAGCACCAATAACTGCTGGGTTCATATTGACATAGCCTGTTTATTGTTTCTGATAATTCCAGTTGGCATTCCTTTTCATTCAGTCTCAAATATATCGGAAGAAAATCCATTGTATCTGTCATAAGTCTTTAGCATGTTCCGTACAGTGAAGTATTTCAGGCTCGTCTATAAACGTTCATAAATTACTGTAAACCCCTTGTTTTACGTGACGTGTAGTTCCTAAACAGTACAATAAGTCGCGTCATCCCTTTGTCCAATGGTGAATATATAAGAAGGCAAGATTTTCTCTGAGGCCAGCCTTTTCAAGTCGGCTTGCAGACAAGCAGCTTACACGCCACGTACACACCAATGACGATAAACTGAATCCAACTGTCAGGAACTTTTCCGGTACTTGTCCAGTGTTCCTTTTTTCAAGAGAATCTAGTCTACGAGGGATTAAAGCTGACATAACCGGTCACACTGGCTGGAAAACAGTTCCATACCACGCCTGACCTGAAGGTGCTCCAATGAAGAAATATTTTCTTTGTTGTAAGCTCAACCTTCGCAACTTTTCCATCTAATATCAAACGAACTTTGCGAATATAAATTTCTCTTTAGCTCCGTTGTTTTATCTGGGAAATGGTGATGGATTGATTTTGATTAACATGAATAATGTGACTGATTCCCGACAGACGAAATTTATTAGATAGTCGAATATGAGTGGTTGGTGAAGTCATGAAAGTATAGTTATTCACATGTGGTTTTCGTCCCGGAGGTGTATATTCTGATCCTGCCAAAAGCTATTCCTATTGTGGAAGTGTCGATAAAATTTTGCTTCACAGAAGGATATAAAGCAATATAATCGTATGTGGAAAACACTGTCTCTTCTGGTTGTTTGTTATTAACTATGTGTTTGATCATAAGCTCACGACAGAAAGATTCTGATGGTTTTGGGACGCATGATCTTGAATTCAAGGCCGCGAGAGCTCTGTCCGACAAAAGTCCAGCACATTTTCTCGAAGATAAAGAAAAGCACATTGGTGACATGGAAACTTAACAGTGCTACTGATTTAAAGATTGACAAAGTCTTTGTAAAGCATTTTCCCGTCCTTCAGAACTGCGGTTCTTCTAGCAGGACTATCTTGCTGCCAGGTAGTACGTTAAATCATTCCCGTCACAGAAGTAGTATACGTACATCCGTGGACATACCGTGTACTTATCTTCTACTTTTACGGTAGGGAAACAGTGGAAGTTGTAGAACTTTATTTAAAATAGCTGTCCTTTGAAAGTTCTGACTTTATTCAGACGATCCTTGTCTTTAACGTTAGTGAAATTCTCTGATGCGCTTTCTTCCAGTTGGTGTATCATTTTCGTATCAGTTTTTAAAGTTTTCAGTCTAGTAATTCTCAACTCCAAAATCTAGGATTTTGTTGTAATTTTTACAATGTCTGTAATGAAACCTCGCACTATTCTATTACACAGGGTTTCTAGGTCACTAATTTTCACTGAACATGACAGAACAGTTGATATTTGAAGTAATTTGGTATGCCTGCCCAAAGTAGCCAAGTAAATGTATGGGATACAACAATTCCAAATTCCTAATTGACCGACAACGGACCGGTAATTTTGTGAAAGCCTTCCTAACGTTAATGTGTGACTGATGGGTGATGTAATCTGCAAAATCAGGATCAAAATTTTTCTCGTTGCTAATTTACAGCAATTCTAAATCACAACTATCTAAATTCTGTGCAAAAGGTACAGCCAGTAGCAAAAATTACATAAATCAATTTGTTCTAGCTTTCGATAAGGCAAGAATTTCAGGAGGTTTTACACTTTTACGCAGTGTTCGCACTTTCTGCATGCACGCTAACGAACCGACATATTTCCTGCAATAGGAAACATAAAATAAACATTCGTGGTACTGATCAATTTTGTCAGACAGATAAGCAAAACTGGTAACAAGATCATTGTCAGATTAGAAAACTCGATGTCAGTAACTGCTTCTATCCCACGAAAGAACACAAATCTACTTTCGCAAGATACAGTTCGGCAGCTTCGTTTTTTTGTCGTGATCCGTCAGCGGAGGTGACATTTTTAGTAGGTCTTAGTCGGTGTTTCAAATCAGTGGTATTCTCTGCTGCATTTCCGATTTCTAAGGTAATTTCAATTGACAAACTGGATGGAAGACGGAAGGTGAAATTCCGATACCCATATATAATAAAAATCTGCACTGATAGCTGATAATCGAGCGATCGATTTTTCAAGTGAGTCTCAGAAATAAATGCCGATAATCCCATTAACAGAATTTGATCATGAACATGGCTAATAGATCTTACTATAAATCAACCATGAATGTCTCCGAATAGCATTGGTTTTGACAGGGCTACAAGAATGACGGGGTGAATTCCCGCCCATAGAACTTTAGGACATGTTGTATCAGCAGTATATTTGTATCTCAGTTATTCAACTGAACATCTAATCCACTTATTTCGTGAGAGCCAGTCCATTATATCAGTAAAACCCATTGGTAGGTTACCAGGCAATTTTTATAGTTGCAAGTGCCTTTCGCCCTAGAGGAGAGCTGAATGGTTGGTAAATTACTCTTATGGTTTTTCAACGAAAATATGGTAATAGAGTTATTCTATCTCACCTACTTGTTTCATATTGACGTCACGGGGACAGTCCATGAATAGCTTACATGCCGAAAGGTCAAAGCAGTGCAAAATCACACAGCTTATTTAACCTATGAGACCATGTTATTAGTAATCTCCCGGTAAATAAACACAATTTTCATCCCATCTACTTAACTAGTAGGAACAGATTCGTCATCTAGTATGAAAGCACAGCATACCACATGAGGTTCGGTCGATTTGTACTACTGACGATTTCTAGCGTGCTTGAAGAAACAGCTATAATGAGATTCCAAGGTTCCCAATGGTGAGTTAAGCTGCATACGGCAGCATTATTCATTTCGAAAATCAGACCGTCAGCAGTATGTTTCATCCGAGAAAGCAGAAAATACGGAACAATATATCTGAAAGGGATGTGCACAACTGTATTCAACCAACACGACTACCGCAACGCATTAGCATTTTTAATTAAATTTAAGCTGAAATTTAAAAATCAACAAAACTATAAATTTCCTCAGTTCTTGGACGAAATTATTTGATACACAATTAGTTGAACGGTGAGCATCAAATTAGAACAACTGAATAACGATCATTAGGCACGGTTTTAGAGATTCGACAAATGATGAATTGTTCATCAGTCGGTAGACACCGATTGATACCTACGGAAACCCTGCGCAATACTCCACCCCCTGGAGTGAATATAGACAAATTTGTTTGCTTTCGGAAGGGACTTTCAGAACAGCATACAACTTGGCTAAAACGTGAAATTCAATTTTCCGTACCTAACAAAAGTTCGAAATCTTCAAAATTATTAGTGTCGTTGGCTTTCACAATAAGACACGGAAAAGTTTTGATTGTTAGTAACATTTTTAACAATGATTAAAAAGGACTCCCTCGTGCTCTGTTTCTTGTTTTATAGCTTCTGGTATACTGCTAGCTTCCTTTTCCATATTGCCTACTTCAAGCACTAATTGAGCGCACGATTCTAGTGCCAAGTTTCACAGTGATTTTGTGGTCTGATTTGAACTCGTTCCCAGCAAAGTTTTCGCTTTCGGCCATCTTTTCTTCATCCGTCTCACTTTAGGAGATGAACATCTCTGCTTCTTTCATATAGGTGGTACATTCGTTAGACATGGAAATCGTAAAACATTGCTTGTATCACTTTTCACAACAAGCTGCGTAATGGAGTAGATCTACAGTAAAGAACATTTTCATCAGAGATAAAATACTTCTTTTCAATTCCTTGTCTTCATCCAGTGTAGGAGACCCTTTCAGCCAGCTTAATAGTTCTTCACTTGGAACTTCTGAGACTTCACTGTTCAACAATTTTGAGCTGGTATTACGTCGTTGTTAGAATTTATGCAACCAGCCATTCTTGACTTAAGAATCACAGCTTGATAATATGAGCCCCCTCCACTTCTTTTAACGGCAGATTATTTTAAACAGTTATTACGCAGAGCTGATGACGTTACTCAGGCAATCAAGATGTGATTACATGAGTTTTAACCAAGATGAACTGACACGGTCCAAAGTAGTTTTCACATTGACCTAATTTATCAAAGTCATGGAGACATGCTTGCTCCTTACACCGGAATGAAATGCAATCATCGTCACGAGAACTCCAGTTTTGTACAAGGTATTCACATTTGTTGTAATACCAAGGACCAAGAACGTGTTTCCTGCTGACCGTCCCACCATGATTCTTTGAAGTTCGTGAGCGTTAATTCTGTGGTATGAAGACGGTAGTGATTATATTAAGCAAACCCAACAACCAGCATGCTTTAATTTATAATAATGATTTATTTGCGGGTTGTTCAAAGTCACTGATATAGCTTGTCTAGATCATCTGATTGAGTGAATGTTGCACTGATGCTAGTTTTCGAATCTCAAGGACACAAACATGCGTACTGTGTGAATGGATTCAACTTTGGTAAGTGATTTATTCGTGGTACTTGAAACCTTAGTTTTCAGTCGTCACTACTTTGGTACTTGAAGAGATTGCATGTATTGCAACACGTAATTAAATATTCGTCATCTGCTTGACGTCATCAACGACTATTCATTACACTGGTTACCGAACTGAGTACGTTTGTCTACTAGCGGCTGGTCTAGTTCCCAACAAAAACGTTTACGCGAAGAGGAGGAGCACACGGTCAAATGACGTAATATTGTGCTCAGGTGACCGTTGAATTTTCAAGCAGCTATTGCGCTGACGGTTTAAAAAAACAAATCTTTCCACGGAAAATTGGGCTGGAATTCAAAGGGCGGCAATTTTTGTCGGCTGTAGTTGGTCATGTTGCCATGTTTGTCCAAGACCGTGAACAAAGTCTGCAAGTGATCAATACCACGACGATCAGAAATATTCTATACCAAAAGCGCAACCTTATCCTGATCACTCTCTGATTAGTCCCGTCCAAGGTTCACCGAAAACTGTCCAAGATAACGGATCTCCTTGACCCTACTCTGAGCCAATCCAGCATCACGCTCATGTATTTTGTGGTTCAAGACAAATACAGGTGATGGCATTATTTGTAGGCAAAGAACATAAAATAAGTTTGTAGACAATAATATCTATCCTGTGGTTATATCTTCATTTTTCAACACTTCAGAAATAACCAAATGAAATGGCAGGTATTAAGTTCGATTGGGTCTCACGGGAAGGAAATCGATTTGTCTTCCATCTATGAAACTGAAGTAGTGTTGGTGCAAACGTCAGTAATGGTCAATCATTAAATGATGCAACCATTGCTTGTAAACAAGTGATTAAATCAAAGCTTTTAAAATTTAGCCACGGACCAATCAAACAGCTGCCTCTTCAGTTTCATACCAGCTTTGGTCATCGTCGTGAAATCTATACCTTGCACTTCCGGGTCCTATTCGCATCACTGTCGGTTTCTTTTCGCTTTCGAGAGCTTTTGATTAGTCGCGGTTCATTTCCAGGGTTTAGTTCACTGGTAGATAACACAGAGAAAAATTATAAATAAACTGTCTTTCAAATAACAGTTATAATGACGATAGAATACTGTTAATTTTTCAACACCTCAGCACAAAAGTCACGGTACGAATATTTATCGCACAATAAATCACGGAAACACAATCATTGATACGCTGCTGTCACGTGACGGTACGTAGGGAATAAGCCGCAGCTCCGTCGTCCAATTAAGGAACAAATAATTTGATTTCGAAAAAGTGGCAAATTACACCAAATCTATGTGGCACAGAAAAGACAAAACGATAAGAATGTGATATTCTGAGGAAAATGCAAATGAAAGGTGACGGGAATCCCAAGGGCAAGTTGGGGTCCAAGATCCAAATACGAAAGTGTTACAAAGAGAAATATTAGATTAGAATTTTGAGAGGAGCCACCGATGAGTCAAACAGCTTTTATTTGAAACAAATCAACAGAACGCAGATATGAGGAGGAGGATGTAAAAGGAAAGCGATCGTAAGCATTCGTTTCCCTTCCCATAACGGTGCGATATTTCCGTAAGGAGGTTGCGGGCACTTAGCTGCTGTTTGTCGGGAAAAGTGGGCAGCGGCTGTAGAACGATGCAAACCCGATAGAGAAGGCCTGAAAGCCAACCCCAATGGCCGTCTGGCCTCGCCGGTCACTCGTGGGACGAATTTTAACTTTATGAAATCCCTCAAGTAGGGTCCTTTCAAAACCTTTCTGTCAAGAAAATGAAAAGCAATTGTTTGAAATGTGTCTGAATAAATCGATGAGATGTTAAAAGCCTGGGCGCAGGACGAAGCAACTGGGATGGACACAGAATGGATTAAAAATTCTCGAAAGAAACAAATACTTGGTGAATATAGAGAAGGAACGAAGAGGAGGTTCAAAATCATTATTATCAACATAATGGTTTGTACCCTACTTGAGGACTTGTCAGAAGTGGGAAATTGGTGAATCACGGAAAACACCACGTTGATGTTCGATGTTGGGGTTTGTAAATGATGGGGGTGCAAATTACAGTAAAGGCAGAATAATATTTCACACTGGGAAGTTGAACACTCCAACTGATTTCAGCCATTCAATATAGAATAGAACCAGAACTTGGATAGCACCATTGCGAGTATTATACACTACACCCTGGGCTTTTTGGTCTGATTTACAACATTCTGCCTTGCATCAACATAGCAGCTCACAAAAATCGATGGTTTTGAACTCTACTAACCAGCTGCTATCATTTTCTGCCGACTTGAAAGGGTTGCTGCTCTCTTTTTGTCGAGAGATAAATCAATATAAGTAGAATTAGGATAAAAATAAACTTCCATCACAGAAATGCAAATAAATCGTACGCAACGAGATTCACATAGTTCAGTTCGAAACCGATACTTTTGCACAGATTCATATGTGCAGCCAAGTCAACCTTGTTTTGCTTGAGAGATTAAAAAACATTTTCGCAGTGAACGATGCGTTGGTCATTTATTATACCAAGCTTGTTCATGTCCAGGGTCTTTTTGGTCCGTTTTGGAAACAGTACAGCCATTTTTTACTGAAAGAGCCTATCTCCTGCAATATTTCCATTTCTACCAAGATAACTTACTTCAGCCTCAAAGAGGGTAAATATTATTAGTTTTTACTCATTTTCCCAGTGAAACTCCTTCTCGAGAAGCAGTAATAGAACTGCGCAACAGGCATGACTATGTAATGAGCATGCTAGCTGATTCCGGAAAACATTTATTGTGTGCACTCTCTAGTTGTGCTCACTTGATACAATCTAGCGCAAAACCGGTGCATTCAATAATAGAACCAGTGTTTGACGTTCATGTGAAAAGGCACAGAGAACAAAATAGTTTAGAATCCTTCCTTATTGAAGTCAAAAACCGCCGAATGCAGTGTTCCTGCTTCATGTGTGGATCCACAATACAGGCAGGGAAGTATATCCATCTTTGATAGTTCAAAATCGAAGACTGCTTATGGTATGCAGACCACCGCAAACAAAATCCAAGTATCAAGTACTGCATTTCTGAAAATGATCTGCATTTCTCGTTAGGTGGACCTGTGTTTTTTTGAAAAAATTTATCACGTACGAGAAAGGAAAATAATTCATCGCAAAAGTCGCAAGCGCCTCAAGACAAGAAGCTGCCGTTGTTTTGCTTCAGTGTATTTAAATTTAACCCATTGGAGAATGCTAACTAATTGTTCCTGGCCGTACCAAATCCCTACACAAATCACGTGGTTACTTGTGAGCGCTCCCAGGGAAGGGACTTTCATGAGTAAAGGGCCGTGTTAGATTGTTGTTAACTATGTCCAGGTATGAAAAGAAAAAGCCGGGCGATTTTATTCGCTCTCAACAGGTATTTCCAAGTCCAAATTACATTCATCGCAACGAATTTCAATTTCCTAAATTTGTTTTCGTATATCAAAGAGAAATCATAAACATCAAATCATAACTTCGTGTCAACGTGAATCCTGCGGTGATCCGTCGCCATTGCCTTTGTGTCACTTCGGTTACCATGACAAACTGGTCTCAAAGCAGGAAGATCAAAGTCACAGAAAGGTCAATTATGAGTAATTGATGGAGCCATAGGGATAAATTTCACTACAGGGGCACTTTTACCACTAAAACAGAAATGTTTTTCTGAACTGCAGACCATACATATATCTCTCAGAAAAAAACCACTTTTTTAAGACACTAAATTATCTCTATAACCAACAGGCTAGTTACAAGTGATGGCCTTTGGACTGAGGAAACACGACGGTGTTTTTAGATGCATGAGTTTGACATCAACTGTATAACAGGTATGTCCAACACATTTTCCTAATATTGTCAAGAACGAAGAAAATTTAACTAAGTGCCAGGGAAATCTACCGATTCAGTGAATAATGACTGCATGTTATTGGTTTTGAAGTAATCGGGTATGCTGTTCTGTGAAAAACATTGTTTTGAATCAATTCGGTAATAAATAATTATGATTCCGCATTATTCCTCATATAAAATCAAAATATTCGGCTTCGACCATGCTAAGACCTACCTTCCGGTTAAAAAGAGCATCAAATCTACCCAACGAGAAAAGTTCCAAGTCGCGTGGAAGAATAAAAGAGGTAATCTGCTTAAGGTTTTCGATGAGACTCAGATTGTTCACCAAACGGGATTTGTGATACTGTATTCCCAAACAACTGTGTTAGGAAGACGTCGACATTAAAAACCTCGGGACTCTGAGCCTGGCGAGCTACGATTGCCACGACCAAACTTGTCAGGGGAGTTTTCTCAGACGAGATCTTGAGTAACATACGAGAAGATTTTCCAGGAGCACTGTGTTGCCCCTCAGGTATGTACGAAGTTATGTGCCACACAAAGTGTGGTACCTCGTGACAGTGGGTATACCTATGAGATGGTCATATTCGTTGACATTGGCAAAACCATTCATACTGCCACAAATCCTTTTTGTACGGTCATCCTCACACCAACGATTTGAATGTGATTGTTAGGTTTGTTTTGGAATTTGAAAAAAAAGGTTATCGCACCCTCTCCAAGTTGTATTTTTGGAGATCTGGGATTGACTTCATTTGAAACGATGGGCAGTTTCCAAAACACCTGCTTTTTAAAATGAGTTTCGAGAATATCTGTAAAAATAAGATTTAAAGCCTAACTGGTTCATTTACGTGAATTTCATGGCGATCTTTTCTGTTGGCACCATCAGAATCAAAAGAGGATGAAATTACGTCACTTTCGGATGAAAACAATGATAAGGTTTATAGTAATATCCGTGACATTGTTTTCCTTCCTTAGATGACCGAATCAAAAACATTTCCGGAAGTAGGTTACGTCGTTTTACAATCTTCCGAATCAGAAAACGACCAGCACTGGCAGGACTTACCGGTTCCCATGACAACCAATGTATCTTGCTCAGTGATTCATTTTGCCTCTTATAACTAGTTCAATAGGTTCTGGTAAATAGAAACCCTAACAACTTATTTCTGGACTTTGCAGGGCAGCAGAAATATAAAACCAAGAAATGGTTTCAATTTAAACGGTGGATACTGACACGTCTCTCAGATATTACAGTCTCCATGTTAGAGTTAGATCCAAATCGGTCTTTTATAATAGGAATTTTGCAATTAAGAATCCAGTAAAAAGTGTATGTACTTTTTGGATTCTTATCCAATAAACATTTGTTATTATTTTTAACTGGACATGCACTATCAGTCCTTTAATTTGTTATCCACATTCAAGCTAGTTATGCATAGTCCAATTGAGAATAACACACTCCCTTATTCTAAATTCATGGAACTAATATGCAGGATAATGAAAGTTAGTTACAGCGTCTGCAGAGACCATAAATCTGGTAGCAAAGGTGTTATCAAGGCAATGACATTTAACCTCAAATTTGGATATCCAGTGAGTTTTTACGGTACGTGCCAAACACGTTTTCCTTTATCTAACTCTAATCGCTTTTGGCGTCGAAGTGACACAGGTTTATCTACCAGGGTCTGAGTGCGCATTGTAGCTGTCAGGCCAGTTCAGCTTTACAGTTCAGAAATGTAATAAGTTGCAGTTGGGGGACTGATAAATATTATCGACATTTGAACACGGAAATCTTCAAAGCACTCATTGAATCCGATAAGAGTGCCGGGTCAGAAATGCTGAGGTAAGGAGCTGAGTGTCAGGCAAGTAGAAATCAATAAACCAGAAGCTAATGGTCATAATGCCTGAAATAGCTCGGACGTATCCTGTGCCTGTGCTTGAAAATACATCCTTGCCGCACCGGCTGAGGTAGACTGTAGCCAAAATATAACTGAAGGTTGACCAGTCATAGACACGTAGGACGTAATGAGAGAGGCTATAGGTAGTCGTCGTCATTCCAGGCGAATTAGATTTCCTGATTCGGATACCCGAAATTTACAAAGATATTATATGACGTGACTAGATGTTGTACCCAGCGAAGTTCATCCACGAAAAATCTCTCTCCGTCGGCTTGATTTTGATAACTATATGTAACTTCTTTCTTTCTCTCTCCCAACGGTCTTGATTTCCGGTTGAAATGATTGCTCTGGGATGATAACCAAAATCTTCGCAGCGGATGTATAGTCGACGATTGTGCAAACTGAACGGGGAATATTTCATGATCACAAACCCGTAAAATAATGCGAACTGAAACCCAGTTTCTGAGGTGGAGTGTGCATAAAGTTTTTTCCTACATAATCTCGTCCTTTTTCCGTTTAGATAAACTACCTCCAGGTTGATGTTAGTCGTGAACAAATCATGTGACCCACAGAGTCAATAAACAGCAGCAGGCAAATGTGAGTAAAATCTGTTCGTCAAATTAGCGGCCAACTGATTTTCTTTGATAATTTTCAATGAACTTAGCAATAAAATGGGAGCTTGAATAAAAGCTGATCGAGTAATCCGGTTTTGTACCCATGACACACTATCCGGCCAGTGTTTTATTCTGTCATTTTCATCTGTTTTACCATCGGTTAAATTGCCAACCTGGATAAACTGGCATCGTAGGTTTATCACAATTAAAGTATCATGGCTTCTACTTTTATACCTCAGGAGAGTTCTGTTTTCTGGTCAAAGCCGGTTCTCTCGTTAGGTTTATGGAGCCAAACATTTATACCGAAAATCTTCCATGATTTTACAGTTTTATGCTACTTCACCAATTTTGTACTGTTCTTATAATCATTGACTAAATGAGGTTCCTGTTTGCAAGCAAATGATCCGAAAGTTTGAAAATCATGCAAGCTTGTTGTATAGATGTGGCATTACAAGATAACCGTATCCGTTGATGAACGTATCTAGCCTTTTGTGTTTTTCTTCGAAATGAATATACTCGCATAGTTTGACAAATCGGGAACAACCGTTTTTTTATAAGAATCAAGGTATGCAGGAATGATATCAATTTTGACTTTATTCTTCTTTCGTAGAGAAAATTCTTCCGAAGCAGTTCTCGTGTATTTAAGTAAAACCCCTATATTTTAGTGGTCAGAGATTGAATCCCGTGAATTGGGTGTCGGACATTTTTGCCAGAGTGATTAAACCTGGCAGTGTGACTTTTTGTATTAATAAGTTACTGGAATTTTTGAAAGCAGAAGAAATTTCAAAGCAATGGGATATAAAACTATCGAAGACATTTGAATTTATTGCCCTACAAAGCCCGTTGCTCTTATGTCAAAAACACGTTTAGAACAAAAATGCCGGCCAAGTATCTTTCACTTACTTCCTTGAAATAACTTTTACCTCAAAGAGAAGGGAATGTGTAACTAGTTCTACGCACTCCTTTTCGGCTGTTCCGGTTTTGCCTCGGGAGGTTTCGACGTATGGAATGGTCAAGACAATTTCTTACACCTTAGGCATTTGAATACTAAGCAGAAGGCTATAAACTCGTAGCAATACTCGTTTAGTTTTCTGTAAGCATGGAACAAAATACACAACAATTTATTTCTAATGAATAGTTCGTCATCTTACTATGTTATGAAGGACTGTATCGAAAAGCAACAAATTAGTCCACAAAATTCTCGGACTGATACGCAAAGTGGTGAATAGACAGGCGCATGATAGTTTGCGAAAATTGCTCAGAGCTTTTAAGTGCCATTTTTAAGCAAGCTTTGACTTACATGAAACCAGGAAAGCTCATGGACACAATCACATCACCAGACGTTGTTGGTATTTTCGTCTGGAATTTGAGAGTCTAATTGAATTTTTGTAAACGGCTCGCTTATTCTTGCCTTTCATGCAGAAGTATCCCTGAAGGTAACTTTGAACGATAGCAGTTCTTGGTTAATCCGACATTTCTACTTGGAAAGGAGATATGGTTGCACATTACTGAGGTCAATCCTAGCCTAAATGAAAGCATACTTTGCAAACAAAACCACATTGAAGATGGTTAATTCATCGATATTCTCTCATCTACTGATTGGCTTATGCCGACTTCCAAATCCATTCAAACCATCTCAAATGCTGTCAGAGATAGAATGTTCCCACAGGTCCTCTCAGTCATTGATCAGAGAATTTCACAGATTAACCACCACAGGCAACCAGCTAAATGTGTATTTATTGATCTGCTAGCTACTGCGGAGAAAATCAGGTCGACAGCATATATCAATGTTTGATCAAAATTTGAACATAGAAGTCAATAGCATTAAATTGCACGATGTATTCCGGACCATTTCGCTGCATCTTCACTGGTGCATACTGCAGTCAAGGTGATCATTTATAAATGGTAAATTGAACGGAGAGACAATTGCGTAATAGAATGGTTGAACATATTCCGGTTTGGTTACAAAGAACAATGAGCGGACAGATACAATCAGTGACGTCATCGAACGCACGCAGAACACTCAGGTCATCCATTACGAAACACCTGTGGGAGACAAATCACTGTATTAATCTGAGCACGGCGTTCACGGTCACTTATGTCACAAACAATCAACGATTACTGAGATACGCGGAGGCATTAGCAATTAACCAACGTCATCCTCAACTGTGCAAACAGCGAGAATGGATAATTACGTTAGCCTTGCCTTGGTCACGCGTTTTCATTTGCTATCATTAGTTGTGTGTGTGTGCACTTTTGCCTTTGATCTCATGAGAACGTTCAATTTACCATTTATAAATGATCACCTTGACTGCAGTATGCACTAGTGAAGATGCAGCGAAATGGTCCGGAAAACATCGTGCAATTTAATGCTATTGACTTCTATGTTCAAATTTGTGTCGGGAAAGCTATGTTTTCAATTCCTCAAACGTCGACTTTGATCAAAATGACAAAAGTTTGTTACCTGTAGCGAACGTTCTCATGTGTCAGATCATCGTATGATGTACGGCTGAGGTGTTACGGCTGTGAGAAACCTCGCGGTCCAAGTTCTGCAGAGGAATTTATCTTCATAGGCTAGGTCTGCCTCGCGGCCAAAGTACGACATCAACGAAGTTCGGATGAACTATACCACTGACAAAAGCTGTGTATTCGCACAACTAAATGTACCATCATTACTTGTACCGTGTTAACCGCTTGCTTACTCTCTAACATATTGACTTTAGTATATTTAAACGACCGTTTCAAGAGCCACTGTACGAATATGCGATAGTTCAAAAGCTTGAAAAGGAATAAGTGAAAATTGCTTCCTGATTTATTTTCGAAAACTTTGCATACGGTTCCAAAGTGTAAAAGCAACGGACAAAATAAACCCAATGATGGTCGTATATTAGGCTTTTCACAGGCTCTGATTGAAAAACGTGTGCTTTTTCAGAGAACAAAGCTGTTCACTGATCTTTTATTAGCATTAAGGCCTTTACCTTTTGAATATAATATTCGAAATTTTTAACTAATGTGGTATGGTTTCACCATTATTCTAAAACAGGTCTAAAGCCGTAAGCGACGAACACTTTCATGGATTTATAGGATGGTTTCCCGATCTCTTACTTCGAAGAGGGAAAACCGGTTAGTCTACTTCTTGAGCATTTACATGCAGTGCCAATTGTGATGAACATGGTACTTTACAGTGGGGTGTAGTGAATTGAGTATAATAGTAAATAGATTATAGACACTGTGAGATGTGAACAGCCTCAGAGAGGCTCGTAGCCGAGAGCTTGTGTAATCCATGTTAATCTCCTCCAACTGTCCTTTCATCTGTTCTCAGAAACAAATAATTAGAAATAAAAGACTCACTTGCGTACGATCATCGGTAGGTTAAAAAACCTTCATATCTGAGAAATTTCCAGTTTCATTCATTTATTTTGGTTCTTGTTCCCGGTAACGACTAGGTAGCTCACTTATTGGAAACGAAATAACAAATGAACTAAATTGGGGGGGGGGGTGAAAGGACACTCTCTAAAATAAATACTTTAGCCCAAAATCCCAGTCATAAGTCTTTGAAAATCCCCTACATTAAAACGGATAGTCTAAACAGGAAGCGTTTCTCCCCTAGAGACTTTTCTATCCGAGATCAGATACCGTGGGTTAGTATCTTACTGTTGAAATATTTAGTCACTCAGGGGAATTTCATACCTGAGAGACAGTTAAAAACATTTCCTTCGTGATTCAATTTCACTGACGTTAAAAGACTCAGTTGTCTACCACCTTCTCATTTTAGAGGTGTAAAATTACCTGTTTCTCTGATAAACATAACATTCCAATATCAATTTGGAGAATACTACTGAGACACAAGGATTCCATATTCCGAATAATGTGGAACTTCGTTCACGGTGGTATAAAATATCCATCAATTTGAGTCTTTTGGAAGCAAAACTTTGTTCAGAACAAAAAAAGGGTTTTAGGCATCTTTCAGCTCATACTATTCCTTCTGTTTTGCCTAAAAACTGGCTTTTTCTCCAAAACGACTAAAATCATACCACTAGAGAAGGCGGTGAAGCCAGCATTTTGCTATAAAGCAAAGATTCGGTCGTTTTCAAGCAAAATAGTTAGCTGAGTGTTCTTTTTTATTCTGCAAGTAGTTTATTTGCATTTCGGAGGTAGTTGAGCGATCTTTACGGTGGACTTCGAACTCTTCTGTCCCGGGTTCGAATCCCGCAGCCGCCGGTAATTCCACTAAGTTACTGCTTCGAATTGACAGTGATCCCCTTCCTTAAATATTGTATAAGCATTGCACTCTACAAGGCGATTCAGTAGTGACTTCTAATGTTCAGCATGTTTCAGAAAAACTACGAGTGGTAACCGTGTGTCAAATGAAAAATGACAGAACTTATTAGAGGATAGTATCGTTCCCTGTGATGAACTTCAGCCGCTACTTCAGAAATACCCACGGAACTGAACTGGACTGAATGGCTTTCATTTGACAGTCAGTCAGCTCATTCTTGGCAGAACTATCACTCAAAGCATTACTGATAGGGTTCGAGCCTTCCACACATTGTTGAATCTAAATATAAAACTGGAAGTCAAGTAGCTGCTTTGTTACGTTTCCAACATCCAATTTTACATACCTGATTGGAATAGCGTAAGCTACATGATATTCAAACACTCAGTAAGTAAAGAATAGTTCTCGTGGAACAGCAGTTTTCAAATATGAGCTGTATTTGGAAAGAATATGAGCTAAATCACTACACGAAATGACCAGAAACTCGGAAAGCATAGAAACGGTATTTAATTTAAAATCTCCTAACTGCTCAGAAAAAAAACTTGTCGCAATTTATCCGTGATTAACTTGCACGCAAAATAACAATCGATTGTTGATGAACAGTTTTGTGCAAAGCCAGATGCGAATTATCGAGGAAGAATTTTCATTACCGTGGTCCTACTTTGGAAAGCCCTTGGTCTTATAATCGTCATTATTATTTCCAATATTGGGGCGATCAAAGTGGATTCGTGTATTGAGCGGAGCCATACGGTGCCGTGTATAGCTCGGTTTCGGCAGTTGGGCAGTAGGCTTGGGCACTGCGCGCATCAGGATGCTTACGCCACTATCTGCGCCAACCGATTCGACGATTTTGCTTCGCATTCACATCAAAGAAAAACGAATATTTTACGTTCATCATGTGATAAAGACACCATTCATTAATGCGAATTACGATTTTTCCTCCTAAGGGCGTCATAGTGTGCCGCCTGCATTCACACACACACACACACACACACACACACACACACACACACACCGATAACCACTGTGTAATCATGCACCGGAACAATGCATCCTGTAAAAAAAGACCGACGGAAAAAAGGGTACCGTAAAAATGAACAGAGTTGTTGATGTAAATGAATCGCCAATGAAACACTTTTCTTTTTTCACTAAATACCATATCTATTTATTTATTTATTTCCGGTTTGGTACTAATAAATGAAGTCGAAAAATGGGGATAACGAATTCTCTCTAGGCATAACAAAGGATTTTATCGAAGTGGAACCGGTCGGGAAAATCAGCATGTACTTTTGCAGCTCGCTACACAGTAACCTTCCTCAGCGGCCTAAGAAGCCTTGTGCATGGGCTAACAATACATCAGCGTGTTGACTCCACTTTTGGTCCTCAATGTTTGGGTCTGTCATTGACGTTTTTTGGATTGTTGGCTAAGACATCTTACTTGTCTCGTTGCAATCACACAGCAGCTGAATTTTATCTTATTGGTGGAAGATAGGTTATCAATTTGCCCCGGTCACGATCAGTATGGATTCGAAAAAACTAGGATTGCTCAGCGAAAATTGCCGGTGTTTTTATCCTAAGCAGTTGCCACGTCTCGATTTTAGCTACGCCTGTTAGGTTCACAACCGACTTGCAAAAGGCCAGTACTTAATCGGGATTGAGAACAGTCTTGTTTCGTGCAGATCGACAAATCGAGTTTGCTAATGGCTAGAATGGACTCGTTATTGGTCCGTTGTTGGATTGCTTTGACTGACCTATGTTAATCTTCCGACCACACTCACTGTTCTTCATTTTGTGGTACGCCGGAAATAGGCCAGGCTGCTTCAAACAGCTATCGAACCAGTCTACTGAGATTGTTAGTCATTCTGCCGGATCGGACGATATCACTGCACAAGGGACTTCTACGTTTGGTTTTACGCTTTCCAAATATAGTTTTTTTTTACTATAAGTAGATATGAAAACTAGCTTTTGTTTTTTGAATTGCCGATTTAAATCGGTTTGTTTTATTCACGTCTGGGATCCAACTCGTCCGTTGCACCTACTTCAGAAATGGAAATATCTTTCACTAAGCATTACATTCCAAGTAACTTGTCAACGCGAATTTCCGCATGAATAAAAACAATTTGACTTTTGAGTATCAAGTTCCCAGTTCACTCTGATCCGACAAAAGGGACGTATTTATGCTTTCTTTGGAGAAGAAATAAACTTGTCGGTACTGTGATGGCTGAGCAGTTGCATTGTCAAACAGTACGTGAGACGAACCTAGCACTCAAACTCTCTTCATTCAGAAAGACACTTGAGATAAGTGCATGATGATAAAACACGTGTTAATTTCGCTGTCGTTATATTTAACTGCACCTAGCTTCCAGGATATTTGACAACTTCC
This sequence comes from Fasciola hepatica, assembly GCA_948099385.1. Classification (NCBI taxonomy): domain Eukaryota; kingdom Metazoa; phylum Platyhelminthes; class Trematoda; order Plagiorchiida; family Fasciolidae; genus Fasciola; species Fasciola hepatica. Next base: position 742,813 of record CANUEZ040000060.1, on the reverse strand, counting down.
GTCTTATCCGTTGTTCTAGAACGAGAATGGAAAAGAATGGTCCTTTTGAAAATGGCATTTTTCTATTCAATATATTTTTCACGCCTCAGTCTGAATAGAGTAGTCAGAAAGGATAATCTTATTAGATATTTCTCTTCCATAAGTATGACACCGCTTTTCGTAGGGAACAGTGTGTCGATGGCGACAAAGGATGTGTGCATACTCGATTGGGACTTAAAAGAGAAAGCCCCAGTCGATCGATTAGCCACAGAGTTACTCGAACTTGTATGTAGGTGGAGTTGGCCGTGATTTCAACGGCAGTGTATCCAGTATACAAAATCTAGTATCTATGGGAAAAACAAAAGTTTGGTTCGTTTTATGTTCTTTTCGATTCCCGTAGGCCGACCGATGACCTGTTTTCGGTTAGACAGAACCTGAGCTGCAAACACCACTGACGGCAGCAGGATTTTCATCACAATATATTTCGTACCAAAAGGTTGTTGCTAAAATTTCCATTCAATAGGATTTTCCCGCCCACTCTATGCACATATTACGTATTTCACACTGGCGTGGAATCAAGCACAAGGCCGAAGCAACAAGAATAAGTACGAAAAATGGGTGGACAGAAGTACAACAGAGAATAAGAAGCAGCTGATAGAGGATATGATATGTGCATTTTTTGATATTTTTTCAACGATCATATTCGCCTGGATGATCCTGTTGTGATTACGGAGCACGAGAGTTTAACAGACAGACTGTACTACTTCTGCACCACTGACTTTTATTCTAAGCTACTTTAAATCAACAGCAATCCTTTTCCCTAGAGCCTCGACCTGGGAGGCGGGAAGCTCCAAACGAAGCCATTGCTGATGCTAGCTCCTTCATACCTCTACACCCAATCATGGCCTATCATCCAAGTGGCTTCTTCCAGCCTTGCCCAGCACGTACGAATGGAGCAAGAAAAATTAGACGATGGACAGCTAAAAGCAAAATATATCCGAGCCACCAGGGACCATGCAGAGCGATCGCTCCAGTCAGAGGGCGGCTATCTTTGCCCAAAATAAGACGACGTATCTAATCACCACTTACTCAGTGTTCTTACCAAAAGCAAGCAATGCTTCGGAGTCTTCGATTATCGGACACAGAAAGATGCCGAGCACCCTAAACGAGAAGTGAACAAGTCTCTCCACCGTAGAACTGAATACTACGGACCACAACGACGTACGTGGGTCTCTTTAGAGAGAGCCAGATGTATCAGTGACACCACAGGTGTCATAGTTCCCTGAAAGCTGTTCTAGCTCTAGCTAATCGTGAACTGATTACCTTGCTTACACCATCTTTAGCAGTTATCACGCTACCGAGCTGCCCGAAGTTGTCAGCTAACTCAACATGATCACCATTGAGGGTGAAAGCAGGCACAGGCTCTTGTCAATCACGCGTAAGAACTTTGCGCATGCAAGGCCCAAGGTGAGCATTGAATCTTGATACCTCAATTGCCAATCGGTTAAGAGCATGTCGCATTGCCTGTGCATCATAAATCAGCAACTCGATATCATCGACATAATCCCAAATAAAAACTCTATTCCTCGGGAAGAGTTTAGCGCCATCAACTGGTAGACCATATAGGGCTTTCTTTAGAACACCCTCTATGAAAAAACTTGGGAGAAATGGGCATTCAGTGTAACCTTCTCCTACTCAGCTGGAGATGACAGAATGGAACGAAAGCTGGCCGTAGGTTTTGGCCAAACCTGCGGTGGGATGATGAGGTTCTTTGAGGACTGACACATTCTTATGACGTACTCCATTTTCAACAGACAATTTCCTATCGACAGAGTCGAAGGCCGCGTGAAAGTCTGGGAACACGATGATCGCCGGTCCTCGGGAGATGTAACGGTGGTCAGGCTGCTGTCGGAGAATGTCACAGTCTAAATAATTTGCTTACAAACTGCAAAACTGCCTCAAAACACAATACAGATCAGGCTAATAATTCGTTTTTGAGGGGAAAGCACCAAAATCCTCAGCAAAATTACAAAAAGGACACACAATCTAGCTTATGAAACATCTTTTTCTATAAAACTTACTATTTTTATCTCAAATACTGGCCGAAATAGTGCTTTTTACTCAGAATACGAATTGCTTATCTCAGCAGGTGGGATATGTCGGTGAAAAAGCGGCAGGATAAAAGCTTGCAAATGGAACAAAGTCTTTGGGAAACTTGAATAAAAAGCAGTAAACTTTCTGTAATAAATACCTGAGTTCAGTATATGAGCTTATTTTACTAGCACCATGAAAAAGTCCTTGGAGAACAGATATGTGGTTGACAGGCAGAGCACTTCCGTATATCCCACGCCTTCATCACTATCAAATCTTTCACCTAGCTCTCCCGACAATTGTGCAAATCAGTAGCAGGAGAATGTCGCCGAGATATTTTTTTTGGAATAGGACTATCCTTGAAATGCGATGTCCCCATACATGTGAGGTGTCACAGTATCTTGCTCAAATAATCGATGAAATTTATTTTCTGAAAATATGGACTCTTTGATATGGCCTGAAAATTTATGGTAGAAGTCACACGGTGATAAAGGCGTGGGAGGTGGACGAATTTCGGTTTTCGGATCGATTCGACAGTATTTGAATTTTGCTGGTCCAACTTTCTTTGCTACGTACATACATTTTCAACACGTGACTCGTGATTGCAAATCGATGGGATTGCAGGTCAGCTCTCTGACACATAAGGCCGAAAACGTCAGTTATACTTATTTGCGGATGCACATCTTGGACTCAAATACGATCAACCTGTACGTCTGTGACTAATTCACGTTATTAATTCATTTATCTAAGAGACAGCTCACCTGCCTGCTTCACGGTAACACTGTATGTAGAAGCGCCTTTCAATCAATACCCTTGGAAGTCACCATTTCGTTGAATACGGTATTCGAATATTTCAATAATCATCTACCCAAAAAAACACAAAATTTAACAGCAATACTGAAAACCATACAGTTTTACGGAATTTCTGCAGATACCGCAACATCCAACTTGAATTATGACGTATTTATCAGTTAATTCCCATATTTTGCTACTAAATTTATGCAGCTGATCACTTTTGGAACAAATAAGGAGTGAACCGAATTTAGCCTAGGGCTTCGCTCGTCTAAAGTTCGTTTGAACAAGTTCAACCGAAAATCTGCCACAAATCTATGACATTGAAATTTATAACTTTCTGTTCGAAATTCATTATTTCCATGAAAAAATCAACGAGCAGTTCTCACAAGCATGCTCAACAGCCGGGGGGAAACGTTATGAATCCTCGCAATTTGTCAGGTTAGCAATATCGGTTGGCGGAAAACTTTTTTATTTTGTCATTTTTCGGTTTTTTGGTGTTGTTCTTGTTGTTGCTGTTGCTGCTGTTGTTGATAAAAAGCAAAAAAGAACAGATATTTTACAAAAATGAAACAAACCATGCCATCATTCATTCATGTCAACGGAATGTCACCCACTAATGCCAACCGGCAAATATGTACGTATGAATGCCTGTGTGCCTACGGGAGCATGGTCTGCGTACCGTGTACACATACCCAAAACCTGGCGCACGTTTACTTCGAAAGACAGAGGTATGCGTACACACGCGTATAAAGTATCCGTTGCCAGTCAGCCGGTTGGTAATTTGATCGGCTTAGTTACGTGACAAAAAGCTAACAACAACAGTACGACAAATACGGAAAACTGTCTATGCAATATTTGCAGCTCCCTTCGAACCACCGAGTTAGACTGCCCACCCAAAGTGGGTGATAGGCAATGGGATATGTCCCCGCATTAGTGGGGTTGAGAATTGGGACCGGAGTGAGTATAGAGACAGTTGGTTGAATAACTGCAGACAAATCGGCCCATCTCAACCGCTTTTGTTCTCTATCTTCCAGAGTTCTCGAAATATGACCGGTCGGATGTCAATGATACACGTCTGCAATCATGGTCGCAAACAAGTTCACACAAAACCCGAGTCAAGTGGAGAAAAGGAGATTTGCAGAGAGCGAGGGAAAATCGCGTTTAAAAATAATATGTAAATTCAATGACGGGTTTTCAGAAAACCAGTGATGGACTGAAATAAAACGGAATAGAAAATGAGCTTGTACGGTGACAGAAATTGAGATCGTTCAACTACTCACGTCAGTGTGGTGAATTTTAAGGATCGGACACCACATTCTTTCTAAACATGGAGCTCATAAAATTTTCAAATTAATTCACAGGCTTGTTTTCACTTGCTTCACGTGCAAGAAGTACTGCTACACTTGCTCTTCCGATATTTGCTTTTTTATCCTATTCCCAGTTGCCCGCGGTGCATTCGTCATATCAAGAAATAAGCAACAATAATCTGCGGCTAAAATCATCCGGGACATTAGGTGATCGCGTATGATGTGAATGCTTTTGTATCCAGAGAACCTTAGCTCCTCCGACAGAGTACACGAGGTGCCAAATAGTGATAGGAGTCCACGCGTCGGTTCGCATCTTCGCGGGATCAAACAAGGTGGACTAATTCATCATTTTGTCTTTGTCGTTGTTATCTTGTCTCGCTCATCCCCCCTATTAGGTTGCTTTTTTGCTGGTTCCGTTTCACTGCTCTCACAGGGCCTATTGTGCTCGTTATCATTTCCCAACCAGATTTCTGTATCATATTAACTAAATATTGGTACAGTCGCAAAACAACTGTAGTACCGTCTGTCCAAAAAATTCGGGATCACCTCATCACCGTCGAAATGCTGAGGTACGAATAAATTCCAGCCTACGTAACTGATAATAGTCCGTCTCTTCAAAAAATCATGTCTATTGAGTATATTTGTGGCTACTTAAAGTAGGACGAGTTGCGTAAACCGGAATTTGACCGTACTTCAGGGCGTCGATCGAACTGAGGTGATCCCGAAATATTTTGAACATGGTGTACGTGGGTTTTTCAATGGTTGATCAATTTACTGAAGCATTAGGTGAGTAACACAACTTTCTATATACCAAAGCGCTTATCAAAATACTGTAATCCTCTTGTTATTTCACCAAAACCAACCTCATTATAGCAAATATTCATGGAAATTTGTCAAGGCACAACAAACTGGAGGGTTTTGCCGGTTTGCAAAGCCAAACAAGAAAGTAATGCTGACGGATTTGGTTAGTTCGTAATGTGAGTCAATCACGGAAGCCCGAGATATAAGTTCCAACCACTGATGAACAGATATCATCGACGAATCAAATTATCATAGCTTGTGAATAATACCATTTGTTTGCTACAGTAGGTGTTCAGCCTTCCGATTTAAGCTTTGGATTGAAAGTGATACAATATTTTCTTATACTGATCAGTCGATGCCTGGAAATGTTGTATGATCTACCTAAACATAAAGCGGTTACCAGTGTTTCATCTTTTATGAGCCATTTTTTTGACAACGTGATTAACGAGTCGCTTGGCACACAGAAGAGTCCCCCGTAATGAAAACAAGACCGTTCCCTAATATACCACCTGTCCTCTAATGATATGACATAAAATATCTTTATAAATCCTCTCACTTTCGATGATACAGGTAAGATAAATTCCTTCTGACACTCGTGCATCCATATACTAAACAAACTGTGAATGCTTCCGAAATTTCACTGAAAACTGTGAGAGCAGAGAAATGAAGTTTAAAAAGCTGCTGCAGTTAGTGTAGCCAATCTTCTTCTGTGGTCCACTGAAACTGGTTGCACAAACAGCCCCCTAAACGGTGTAGCCTTATTACGCCCGTGCGATTTTCTGTCGAATTTGTGATGATTTTTGTCACTGAGGCTGAATAGAATAAGCGTCAATCTCCTCTCAGTTCAAAGGATTCAATAACTTGGTCAGTGTGCCTTTGGAATTTTGGTACCAACAGATACATACCGATGTGGGATGCAAGTCAGGGAACTTCACGATTACTTATAAATGTAGAATACTTGCCTGCTGATTCTTAAGCAATTTCTCCAGATTTTGCGAGCCTAGCTGCGCAAAAAACATAGATGTGTTCACCTGAAAAATTAGGTTTCATAGTTGCCAATCAGTAGGAGGTGATTTTACCGAATTTCGTTCCGATTGCTCATCCAGCTCTATTTACTGCGTTTCACCAGATTGTACATGTTTATGGTCAAAGTCAGTGCCTCTGGAGATTGAATTCGATGAGAAGAGCCACGGTTCTGGGGACTTTGCTGATATCCCCTTGTTAGATTGATTCAGATTCTAAACTCTAAATCTGAAAATATCTCCGTCTTGATCGTTACGGAGGTAAAGAATGGTGAATCGTGTCTCGTGTTTGTGAAGGTTCGCGGCAACGTTTATCCCTTTCCGTTATTACTGTACCATTGGTCTCAGTCTGTGCACTTGACGTTGTGTAAGACACTTCTTATTTCTTTGGTTCTGAGTTACTGTTTCACTCAAGAGAATTTTTGAAACCGAGTCTGAGGTATCAAAAAGAAAAGCTCCAAAAAGTTGAATCAACCGCACAAGAAGTACATGGATCTTTTTTATTTACCTATCCAATGATCATGTTACCTACACTGGTGATGAAACTGCTCAAACATAAACAAGCTTATAAGAACCCTCAATGTGAGCCGCAAACATCGCCAGAATCTAAATCAGGATGCGTTGTCACAGAAACAATGGGTTGAGAATATGGCCATTAAACTTGAAATTTACGTGGTATATAATCGATATTGAAACTTCATAAGGATATATATTGTACAGCTCACAAAGTTCGGTCTCTTTGTTGGTCTTTTTGAGCTCAAGGCATTTTTCAATTTAAAGTTACGTCATCAATCCATATGACTTTAGACCGTCGAAATGCAGAGTATTATCCCGTTTAACACAGTGGACTTCCCCTCGCTTCTCTCCAAAACCAAGTAAGAGATAACATAGCAAGTTTTCATAATTGAGGAACAAAATAAAAATTTCAAATTGCGTGCAATATGAACGCAAACAAATGGTTACAATTTAAAAATTTCATGGAATCTCATTGTCGCAGATGATTCTGCCAATGATTTTCGCTTCTTGAGACTTTTCATTAAGTTATATTTTCCTTTTCTGAAATTATTTTCAACCAACAGTCAACCAGTTTTCATTCACTGCACCATCTGCAATCAGTCGTTTTCCGTTCCACTATCATAAAATGAGATGGCTTTCCGACGCGGAGTTGCACATTTGTGATACACAAAAGCTCTAGGGTTCTAAATGTTGATTAGGAAAGTAACTGGGTTTTTTTGGGTTAAAAATCTGCTGAGAGTCCAGACAGATAAGTGGTTTCTCATCACCGGATGTGTAACAAACACAGCTTGATGAATCATTCTGTCACAAGTTGAGGTAAAATCCACTCACATTATGCGCCCGAAAGTCAACAGAGCAAACCGGAATCGAGTCAGCGACCTTTTTGTTTTTTGCCTGACCAGATAAGCCATTGTGATCGGGTGAAAATAAAGCAAGCAAATACTCGCTGGTGCGGAACCACTATTAAACAATACATAAAGACTGTCCTGTTTTCATCAGTGGACTAGCTTCGCGGGCCACTTTCCTACGGGACGAACAGCGCACGGCTGCGAGAGATTCAAACAGCACCTGGTATGTATTTAGAATATATTGATGACACGAGGAGTCGAAATAGTGTTAGTGATTGTTTTGGCCTTCTTTGACGCTTACTTGCGTTCTTCACATCCGAATGACCGTATCTTGATAGTTCAGCTGATGAATCAGCTTCCGAGCAGGTGGAAGGGCGGCGGTTTGATTCCTGCTCGCGAAGTGAACTTTCGAATGCTGAAAAATAGAAGCATTTTTTTATTTTATAAATATAACTGCTATGCAACCTCGAAAGTTATATTTACAATCTGAACAATCACCGCTGTTTTGCATCACAGTACTATTTTTCCGGGGGAAGCACCAGTTAATTTGATTTCCAAAAACATAAAATTCGCATTATTACGCAACTGATTTGAAACCTATAGAAACGAAACCTTTCCTATGATCAATAATTAAAATTTATACGCGCTTATAATGAAAACCGAAACAACTAGCGAATTTCAGTACTGCCTTCAAACTGAACTCAGCTTACGGAAATAAATCATGCAACCTATTTGTCTCAGTTTTGTGTGACATGAAAAAGGACTATTTAGAGAAAATAAACCAGTGTATTTCAGTGAATATTTATGTATTCAAAGTGAAATGAATGAGTGCATCGTTACCTCGGTTTTTCTTCCCCGTTATAAAATAACAACCAGTCGCACAGTACAGAAATTACCACTACAATTTCTGGGTGTTCCCGATTCTACTCGACGAGAAAAATTGATCGGCAGATACTGTGTGAAAGTATTTCCGGAACAAAGGATAAAAGCACGTAGATACAGTTAGTGTGAACCAGTTTTTCACTCCTAAAACGTAGTGCTGATTTTCTTCTTCAAATCAACACTTTCAGTAAGACTGGGGTAAGAAACAACACAAAATTGCCTAATTCGAATTTTATTGAAGGTATTAGCAAATGAAGCATTCTATTCAAATTATGAAGTTAGAAGACGGGAAGTTGACTCAATACCACGTTAAGCGAACCGTGATGTGGCAGACGTTTTTAAAGATTCGAGGGTAACACATTTCCTAATAGTATGATCCCCATTTGTGATTCTTTTTCATTGCTTAACGGAAGTAATTCAGAAGCACGTCTTTTTTCTTTCCCAGTTAGTTTACACGATAGTTCGTTTAGCAGAAAATGTTTCTGACTTATTCCGCAAAAATCAGGAACGGACAGTACTCAAAATTACAAGTAGTTGCACCAGCACAAACATTTTCTGTTCCGTGATTAGCAATCCTTGCAAAAGTGAATAATGGCTTTGGCCAGATTCTACTAGTTCTGGTTCATTCAAACGGACATTATGAAGAGAATATCACTTTTGAATTTCTTAACGAACCAATAGTCTTCACGTCGTACCAGTTTCCCAAAACCTTTTCGCCATCTCGCGTACTCTAAAATCCATCCTTCTCAACACCCCTACCCCTTGGTAATCAAGATTCTTCCTAAACAAATATCCCTGTTCTTCCGAACCCCCCCCCCCCTCATTCGTGGAAATCTTTTTTTCTTAGCCTCTGCTGTTCCCTGGACATCAGACAAGTCTTTATCCTTTTTCACGTAAACCGTTTATCTTTATTGTGAATCCCAAACGGCACTACTAATTCTTTGTGTTGTTCTCTTTTTAAGCTTTAACTAACAAGGATCATGTCATGTTATTATCAGCCAGCTCATGCTTTTCCTTCATCAAGTTGCACATGGATAACCGTCTCTAGGAGTAGATGATCGACTATTCCGTTCCAATTCCACCAAAAAATGACTCATTTAATTGGTGAAATTGAAATTATTATTCCACTAAAATGAGGCTGAGTCGTACACTGTCAGCTTTCTAACCGACGGAGCAGGAGACAATAAAAGGCTGAACCGGTGCTTACACCGTCAACCGTATTGACCGAAGCGATTGTGTAGTGCACAAGCGGGAGCAAGAAATGAACTCACGGCCAAGCGATCAACGTCATGGAATTCGAACCGTCAAGCCCCGGGTTCGATGCTCACCACGGCTGGTCACCTTCTCACTCGGTACCCTTTGATTTGTCCCAACCCTCTTTTTGGTATACTGTATATAGCTGCGTAAAAAAGAAAGAATTAAGAGACCATACACGCGTATCTCTGTGTGTAAACGTTGTGAATTGTTGTTAGATCTGTATGTCACACAATGGACACAGAAAAATCTTCACGGGTGAATGAGTGAATGACTAGGTGAATCAGTTAGCGCTCGAAGCAAAATCAGTCTGGGGACTGCACAGTTCGAAGTTCCAAAGTGCTCACAGATTAGAAGATAAGTTTTGGTATTTGTTGAGACAGTTTAGGTTAGTGTATAGAACCCAGTGATCAAATCCCAGAATATAAATAAGACTTTATCTCACCGAGTCTTGTTCCAGAGAAAAGGTATAAAGTATTGTTTGACGGTCGCATTCGTATGCTTACCTAGGCAGCAGAGTCAGTTGAAGATTTTCAGGTGTTTGATAACGGGCTGTGCACGTACCACAATGTTAGATATATCAGTTATGAGTAGTATTTAGTTAACTTGTCAACTGGCACTTGCCTAATGTAATCGATCTATGAGATGATGATAAATCGATATGTACTAAATTGATGGCACATTTTTTCCGCCCATTATCACTGGCCTAATTCATTGCGATTAATCATGCACACTTTTTCTTCATCTATGTAATTCATACCACTAAAGGAATTTTCCTAAACCACTATCACCTAGATAATATGGTACGAAGCACTACATGCCGCTGTGGATTTTCGTTCAGTCATTTATCTACATCTAGGCAGGAAATCGTTATGTTCAGGAAACTGCACATGAGGCATCTCCGGACAGATAGGAAAGACAAACGGGGACCAACCCAGGATTCAAAAAGCAGCACTTTTGTGAGGCATGTCATTTCCAAAGAGACAGCGATAGCATATTTCTAAAAGAGAGAAGCAGCTAATCAGAGAATGTTCAAGGTAGAAACAAACCAGAATTAGTGTGATTCAAACCTCGAACTTCTGGACCCACAACGCGGTGGGAATAATGTTTGGCCACCGCCGAATGCCAGTCACTAAAAGGATAACAAAAACCAAATTTGTTTTAATAATACTATAGAGGGGAGTACTGTAGCAGCAGAACGCGTCGAGTATCAAACCGATCAAGTGAAGCAGTCGGGATACACAGACCAAAAAAGAGATACTAGATATGTTAGAAAAGGTCCATAACAGATAGAAAAAGCCCTGTAGACTTTTAGGTAGACCGCACTGGAACGTCTGGCTGTCAGTAAGATAGCTCATATAGAAAGCTACCAACGAAGCCGTTAGCGAGGGCAATCTGACAAACAAAGTGGCAATGGCATGCAATAGAATGAACCCAGTGGCAGTAGGCACTTCCCTAGAAAGGAGCCAAAATGCCCAGCCAGCCGAAATATCGGTGCCACTACAGCTCGGACATGGAACAGAGCAATTTAAATGATTCTGTATGTTTTGCCAATTTAGGTTGTCTGCCTGGTCAAATACAGGTTTAGTTCACCCGTCTGGCCTTTCTCTGCTGTACCACAACTTGCGGCTTCAGAATGCACAGAAACATTGTCTTTCTTTTTTACCACAAATTGATATATCTAAATTGGCTACACCAATTCACAGTCACGAAACTTGAATTTGTGCCTCCGTTTACGACCTTTATCCTTTCGTACGCAGTCAAAGAACGCCACCTTCTCAATGCTTGTGTCACGAGTACGAACGCAAAATCTTCATGGGTGACCAGAGGTCTTCTCACGAACTGACCAATCACATCACTGCTCAGACACTTATGGATTGTGTCGACTGATCTATTTTCCCTTCACTTTGTAGAACAGATTTTGCGTGCCTTGCCGCTGCGCAGAACGTGTGTACTGAGTACAATATATGTGCTATCCTACTGCTATTCGGCCTGTTTCTGAACACTGCACTGAACAAACACGATACCATATAATGGCGGTAATAACCGCTGATATGTTAATTCGTTCACTTGTTATACAAACAAGGAAAAGCACTTCTGGAAGAAGGCACCGGAAAATCCAAGACAGACAAATGGAGAAGTGACTGGTGGTGACGGGGAACGAGTTTGTGACCACCAGGCCCGAAGTTCACCTCGATGGCCGTTTGAGCACTTGTTGATACCGTTGGCGTAGTAGAGAATATCTGCAAGGTTTTCGAAGTGTATTACGCAAAAGGATAGATATTATTGGTATAGTTCCAAAACAGTTTAGAATCGGGTCATCTGATGGAAATTCTTGATGTCTTGAAATGATTACTGTAGTAGTGTTGTAATTTCTTTACCACTTGTGCCTTGATGATAGGTTATGTAATCTTACTATTGGTCGAACCTCTGACAGCATTCTGTTTAAGCCAAAACACTTGTTGATCTGTTAGTACATACTGGTTACTGTCACACTCGCACTCTTACTCGAGTGCACATCACCTTGAATTCGCTCACACCACAAACGGTCAGTCTTCGCCACTGAAACCTACCTGCCTCCCGATTAGTTGTCCGTTCAGCAGCCAGATTGGTCTCATGCGATTGTAAACGCTGCTTAGGCTTGCCATAGAAAATCCATTTGTTCACCAGCTCGCTTACTGAAGTACAAATAGAGGGATTTTCTCCGTATTATGGGCCGTCATTAATAGCGGGCAGGATCAGAAGTGTGTAGAGCGGGCGAGTGTGTAAGACTGTCTGTGGGGATATATTACTTTTCAATCCGAACGCAACATTACCACTCCATCCTCAAAGACGGAACCCAAAGGCACAAGACGGGGTGATGCCGTTACTTTGGTAACCGTAGTATTAACAGCAATGGTAGTGGTTATAGTAAAAATATTATTATTGTAGGAAGTACTAGCACCATCCCTAGTAGCATTAGTAGTAGTAGTAGTAGTAGTAGTAGTAGTAGTAGTAGTAGTAGTAGTAGTAGTAATAGTAATGCGTATGTAGCTTGATACAAAACGCAGTGCTTGGACCAGCGCCGGTGTAATAGAGGATGCGCGTGGGAAATGTGCAAGCAATAATGGCAGAGAATTGGACGGAAAAAAATATTCAACATGCTGGTTGAAGTTACTCAAGTGAGTATATGACAACAGAGGTTCAGGTAAATTGTGTTGTCAGTTCACTTGTTAGACTGGATGGTAAGACACGTTTCCCGCGAAAGCATGTTAGCAGAATAGCTGATCATTCGTTCTGAAATAGAACTGAATTGCTTCTCAGGTAAATGGTAATTTTGGCAGTGATTACATATCCGTATTACAAGTCCATTGACCACGACACCAATACAACAATGGTATTTCTGGACTGAAAGAATCGGACAAGAACGGCACCCAAACAAGAGTAAAAGGCAGCAAAAGCCGCCATTTCCCGCACAGGGCTACTTTTCCAGATCATACTTTATTCATTCAGCAGATTAAGTAGCCAGTTGGGATGAAATTAACCTCGATAAGAACAGCTTCGCATAAAAGCATGCGCTGTTTATGAGCAAGCTTCCAAAAAAACCCATACCGGTCGTCGGGTATCAAACAGCATGCTCGATTCACTATGTGTTTTCACACGAAATTCGCAGTAGCTGAACACATGGACTCATTTGGAAAGCATAGCCCCTAATTTTTTTTTGAAGAAATCTTAAATCGACATCTCATCGGGTCTTGAGATGGTTATCTCATTTTCCGTGGAATATCTCGCAATATCTACACGTCACTATTGGCTCCTAAAATATTTGGCAAGAAAATGAGTCGTGTTTTAGAATTACAGCATGATGACTTTGTGTAGAATTGAAATTATTACCTACAAGTAGAGCGTTGGTATCAGTTTTGATTCTAGAAGACCTGGGCTGATCATCTTTGACTTTAAGTTCAAAAGTGTCTGGTTCTGTCGTGGCTTCGTTAAACTGATCAGTGCAGAAATCAGCATTGACTTGCGTGTACATGGCAAAGAGTTAGAGCAATCCCTTGACGATGAAAAAGGACCAAAACATAATTTTTCCAAACGAAAAGCATAAACTTTCCGAATAATTCTAGGAGTAGCTAAGCTAGGGCACCAACAGCTGTTTTCAATTATTTCTGGTCTTGCCATCGCTTATAACAAGTGAAGATTGTGTACTAGTTAGACCGTTGGCTGTGTCGAAGTTCATTCATTCGATGGGCGGGATGAGGTTGGATTCATCTGCATTGTTCATCAGTAGTGGTGATGGTTCAGCTCTCTTCAGATATGGCCATGGATCATGGGTTATCAGAGGTAATTTTGCATTCCACCGATTTTGCTTGTCTACAAGGCAGTTGAACTACCTGAACAAAAGTTACCGTTATGGGCACAGGTGAGAAATTAGTAGGGGTACAACAATCTCCTCGACTACCACCACGGTCCTGATTCCGACTGCCCTTGATCGGTTGCGGAAGAGGGGAGGGAAGACCTGAAGTATCAAACCGAATAAGTCATTCGGGTCGGTCATATGACCACCACTAAATGACCAGGGCAAAAATTTGCTACTGCTGGGATCAGCCACCGTGTCTGATGCTGTTTAATAAGTCGAAGCAAACGCAAGTTGTGTGAACAAAAACTACTGGATCAAACAAACAGAAGTGTAGATATGCAAGGAAACATGAAACCAAGAAAACCTGGGTTCTTGGGAAAAAAGATTGTGAAAAGCATTTGTATCCTGAATTTTCCAGATTTTCAAATTTCGGCTCACAGATTTGGAATTTCGGGTGCGAAAAATGCAAATGTGTTTTCCATTATCCTTGCATCTGAGGCAAAGTCAATCTATGAAAGCTTGCAAAGCAATAGGCTAATTTAGACATTCACCTTAGACAATGAGATCGACAATTTTTCCTTCAGCGCCAATCTCTGCCACGGAAAATCTGTTAGTATGGATCTATCTTTCAGATGTTCTTCACTGAATCTTTATTGCTCCTTCTTACTTTGCAACCTAAGTTATTGTCGGCGAGTTTCGGGAATAGGCACCATATTCCAATAAACATGATCCATATCATCATATTTAGATTACGCATTATTTTCAAGACAAAACACAACGACCATTATCACACATCATAACTCTCCCACTATTGAAAAAGGCAAAAATTGGGAATAAAAATTTTCATGCCTTCTAGCTGATGTCCCTGAGGGGGATAGTAACATGTTCCCATACGAACCGGATACGTTAGGACAGAACAAGGAGCAGTTTGTCACAGTGATCGGCTCGCTTTTTCAACTCTACACGACCAGAGGCTAAACCAAGCAACTAGGATAGACCAGTTTCGGTTCAACAGAGTAAATAATTCATCTGCAGGTAAAATCGATTGACACAGGACACAAGTGAAGTTGTGAATGATAACTGCGAGATTTCTACTTTCCTGTAATCAGTCACGTTCATCGAACACACAAATTCCATGGCTCATTAAATAACTCCTCTCAGCACATGAGTGAGGTTACGTAACACCTTCTTAGGGCGGTCACAAACTAGCATTCTTCAGCGTAAAATCTGGTGATCGATTCACTTCGCACTTAGCAGAATGTCAGTGGTCGTGCACTTGAAAGTCTCACGTGCATTCAGGTGAAGCCACTTTGTTCCAATAGCAGAACTGTAACGTACTAGAACAGCATAAGCTGGGTACTTGTACAAACAAGGAAAACGATTATTCCCGCAAAAATAGTTCACATTCTTATCCAGAATATCAGAACTGACAGGACTTTGATCACCTTCATCGCTCGCAATGAATTAAAACGGCAGGAAAGGTTATGATGTGGCACTGTAAATGTGACTTCGGTTATTGAAAGACGTGATAACCGGGCACAAAAAACTGACTCCACCCAGAAAAATTCAGAGGACTGGTCAAGTATGGAATACCCGCATGCATCCTTTGCAAATTCTGAAGTTGAACGAGAGAAAGATCACCAACAAACAGCTTGACTGGACTGAAAACCACACTGAGGATTCCAGTTTGTTCTGTCCAACCAGTTCAGTCACCTGTATTAATCTGTAGAACATCTGACTTCTATCTTTCTCAGGGCCATGTCCACTGGAGCACAAAGAGCTCCTTCAGGGTCACCCATATCGGACAGGTCGACAGCGTGAATGTGGCCCACCAGTAAATAAGGCCACTACCTCTCACCTCTTAATCAGCTGTCCTGAGTGTGATAAGATTCCCTAGGAAGCTTTTGGGCACTCTAGACTGGCAGACCAAAATCGAGAAGACATATGAGCCGCTTGATTGGTCATCGGCTTCCAACACAGAAATTTCCTGTTGCCCGGCAGTTAGCACTTGGTTGTGCTCGGGCAAAAGTCTCTATCTAGAACAAAAATCTGAGCAAAGCTGCGTACACACTTTCCTACCTAATACCCTAGACCCTTCATGAACAGTTGTTCTATACTCACCGCTCGTGGGCAAGTGCCATTCAGGAGATCCATGAGGCCGATTTAACCTTTCACAGGAGCCAGCTGCATAAAAGTAATTCAAAGTGTATCTATGTATCTGTATTATAATTTGCTAATTCAGTTTTCATTACAAGGACTAGCTTCGATATGTCAAATTTTGCATCCTAAATCAAACTATGAAAGGTCAATTATCTTTGTTGCTTTAGTCATCCTTGCTGAGAGGGGTGAACTTAATTCGAAAGACAGACATCTTTACAGACATAATTATTTCGTGGTTTTCAACACTCTGTTGAAATGTGGCTGACCAATGCACCGTACTTGACAAATCAGTGTCTATGCACGATAGTTCTTGTTTAAAAATACAGCCACGCTCCTAGTTTTTTGTACGAGCAGCTGGCTGCCTGAAGTATGACTACCTTGACATATTCTTATTCCGGGCACACATTCAGTGAACCAAACAAAACGAAACAAACTTGTCTTTAATTTTGACAACGAGTGAACCTAATTCCAACCGGGCGCATAGCATTCTTTATCATGTATGTAGGGAGGAAAATAAGTCAGGCTTAGGACTGTGTTTGTTTCAGGAAAGTAGGTGATAAGCTGCGTAACTGTGAGCACTTGATTACAGTTTAATCATGCTACTGGGTATTCAATGCCATGCGTTTATCCGCCGATTCTGTTGTTATTTTGGGGTTTGATTGTTGTTTGCCAGTCCAACGGATATAATGATTGTACGGGTTAGGATTTCAAAAATGAATACAATGAGATGAAATTACATAGTCATTTTCCAAGCTATTTAGTTAACGTTCTCTTCCCTTATTTGCTCAGTTTTAGGTGCTAAAATATCCAATCAGTTTAGCCTCAGTTTGGCGCTTATTTCGTATTAGGTAAGACTGAAAGGTGTAAAAGAGCTGCAAACAACGCGGTTTGATAATCAATCAGCAATGAGGACGGCCGTAAACTCAGATTTGGGTACCATCGGTAGTGAAAATTTATTCAGCACATCTATCAAGCTACGTGATTTTACCTAGGTATATCAGAGCATCGGGTAATGATGTAAGTTTATTCAAAGTTTTCTCTAACTCATGCTGATTCTTTACTGCGCTATAAGTAGTTGAATGTGCATGACCTTGGCTGCCAAGGGATGGGGCTCCGAGCAGAATAAGAGAATAATCACCAAGGTATGCAAATAGAATTGAGTTAATTAGCAGAACTGCATAAATTATCCTAGGTAATATTTTCATAGGTTTATTATCTACGTAGTACGATAGGAGCCATTTTTCACACTACATAGTTTTCATGATTATGTTGTGTGATAAGATCAAAAGAAGTTCATTCATAAATGGGAAGTTTCATGTTTAATGTGGGTAAAAATACTTCCTAATGATGACTGTCAAATTTATTGAAAAAAAACGAAATTACATTGTGCATCAGAGGGAGCCTTGGCGTCCACTTAGTTGGAGTGAACTTCGTTAATCACGTATTGTCATAGGTGAAACCGCAAAAAGCTCTGCGATGGGCTATAAAGTCTTAACTTAGTAATTTTCCAATGGTTTACCGTGAATCGGAGAAAAATTTACTGGACAATTCGGAGAAAAATTCCCGAAGATGCACATTTCAGAGATAGAAGACCAGGCATATCGAAACAAAAGGATGAGTTTATAGGTGTCGCTCCCAAAAAATAGTGCTGTCACTCCCTGTCCAAAATCCAAATCGAGAGTATTATCAAGAAGTCTTACTTTCTGTCGTAGACAGGGAAGTGAATAGGCTGTGTAAGGGTCCGAAAACAGTCATCTGTATTAAGAAATTCATCCTCAAAAATATCCCACCGAATACCAAGATGACACACTGACCAGCATTCTGAATTTGGTTCGGAATAAAACACGGTTAGCCTTTCTAGTGGACTTTAAATAAAGACACCTCAACTGGTGGGAAAATCTTAACCGCTATGATAGAAATATTTCCCGAATTCAACAAAAATATGTCATCTCTGCAAGTAATAGTTTTTCATGATAAAGCAGCTTATTATTTTTCAATAGAGGAATGCAAATGTATTCCTGCAGAACGACTTTTCTGTTTATTGCTCATTTAGAAGCTCAAGAAAGTGTCCGCTGCTTCAAGGTGTAGTGTACACCATCCCCCCCCTCCCAAAAAAATAACTGAATAAGTAAATGAATAAATAAATAAAGTAGTGCAGATCTAGAAGCAATTGTGAGCATTTGCGCCCGGATCGGATCACTGTCTAATTTTATGACGATCTTATTACTGCTTCGCAAATCATTTTTTCCGTAAATCTACCATTCGACTCTAAAATTTTACGCATTAAATGTAAGGTAAGAAAAAAATGAATCCTCGTCAAGACGGTTTAAAAATGCTCAAAAGCTCTTTTGTGCATTCTTTCATCCGCGTTTTACTTTCCTATTGAGCTCGAGTTTCAGTTCTGATTGATTCTCTTCCATTTGTTGAACGCCTACGCCGACTCTTGTCAGTGAAATGTGTGCAATTTTCCAGGTCGTTGAGCTCTACATCAGAGATTTATGGAGCCTAATTCGCCCCACTCTGTCGCGTTTTATCTACATATCGACCGGTCGGATACTCTTCATCCTGATGAAGTGGAACCTAGATTAAAAATGCTTACTGGATTTCATGAACCTAAGCCGTTGTAACCAAAGGCTCTACGTGCATTCCAAATCATTTCCATTCATCACCATTTGCTGTAAGAATTAATTCAGGATCACTATCACTACTGAGTAACTATAAATGGCCAGTTGCTTACCAATAATGATATTTGGTTGCAACATTATTTAGGAAATGCCTCCGTAGTACTCAGGCCTCTAGAAAGAAGTTTCCTAGCATGAGAGTACGCTGTCGTGTGGGAACTCCTCTGACGACATCCAAAGCCGGCTGAGGAAGAGCGCTTTAAAGAGAAGTGTATCAGTTCAGTAAACCGTTGAAAGCTAGCTTGGACTGCCTTGTGGTTGAGGTGTTCGACCAAAAATAGTTCACCCCCCGGTCCGAGTTCCAGATGGAGGGTACGCCGGTTTTGCACCACTGATGATTCCGAACAAGGATGGAACAACTGAATCGTGTTTCCACTGCTTTCACTGGTTTGAACGTTCACATTGCACGATGTAAAAATCCTAACTCCCAATATTCACTCTCATATATGACGATGCAAAACATTTCCAGAAGATAACAACAACCAATCAAAGGCTCCTGAAAGGTGAAGTGACCGGCATTGACAAGAATTGACTAGGGATGTCTCGGTGAAAATTCCATAAAGACGGTCGTTTAATCACGGCTGGTCAAAGGTGCAGCATTAAATAGACAACTACGTAAGGGAACATATTAGAAAATGCTTTCATACTGAGTCGCTCATTGTGCTACCAGCAACAATTTCTAAACAACTGCCCTTCTCTCCTCGTTTTATTTCGCCTCGTTCACGGGGATAGCCTCGACTGGACGACATCAACCATCTGTGACAAAAAGATTTCGCATACAGAAATTACCAACAAATCTTGGCGAAGCTTTCATGTATGCTAGGCAGAACAACGACGACATTGCCGACAAACAGCGATACAAAAGCACATTTCCATTCATAAATCGATCATTGCAATGCATTTTTTGTTGATAAATGGCGTTTACATCATTCAAGACTAAAATGCCACTATTTTGCCATCTGTCAGAATTACTTTAGCACAATCGCAAATCTTTGAGTATTTTCGAAGGGGTAAAACAATATCCAGATCTTGTTGATTTTTTTCTCCGAGCTATTCGTTTTCCATCTTTCATTTGATTCAGCTTAGCAGCTGTTGGATTTAGGAAATGGTTATCAGTCAACGAGACAGAAACTCATCCCGGATAAAACTTGAGCGAATTTTTTATTAAGCTTGACTAATCCTGTTCAATTTCCATAAATTTGAAATGGAATTCTGTCAGAAAGTCAACTGTTTTGCAAGCCGCTCGTTTAAAAAGAGAGTAGTGGGGTTTCTACTCCGATACTCTGAATTCTGATTTCATAGTTCATTCTGATTCTGACCAAAACAAATTAGTAAAATTGAAGTTTTACAAGTTAAACAGATTATTTTGTCCAATGAGGTAATAGCACTATCTTCGAAACTCCTCCTACTTTAGAGAATCTGTCTTGAATTTTGTGATCCGTTGCTACTGGATCCTGTGGTAGACTACAAACATTTACAAACGAGGTGTAACTGCCCGTAGTGTGATATAATAAACGGTGCAAGTGATACGCGTGATCACGCAATAACTTCGCTGTACTAAACTCTTCTGTTCATCAGGTGGATGCGTTGTGATATATTCAAACATACGGAAGATGAAACAAGGCTCAATAGTAGTGTTAATGGCAATAACAGTTCCAAGAACCTGAAGAGCACGTAGTACCTACGTAAGACAATCTTACTTTTCTAGTAAATTGGCATTTGTGCATTCCCGTCTTTTAAGCATACCAGTTGCACCGGGTTTGATAGAATATCTTGTTGGAAGGCAGTGTTCTGTTCAGGAACATTTGGACGACACTTTGAAAGATCTCGAAACCCCTAAACTCGGTTCACGACAAAAACTGCTTGTATTTGTAACTCGGAATCTGGCCTCCGATGAACACGAAGTGTTGTCAGTCAAAAAATGCCATTTCTTTACTGTTTTCGTCGGCATCAGTGAGGTCGACGGATGTGTTGAGCTAAGTCCTCGTCTTTCGACAGACAGAAGGATAGAGGTCACTTAAATTTCAAATGATAGTAAAAAGTAGAAATGGGGAAGAGATGCTGAGAAAGAGAGAGCTTATGTGTGCTTTGAAATAATAAAACAGCAGTGGTTTCAAAAAGTGTGACTGGAATGCATGAAATCATTTAGTCCACTAAACTTGAAGCACGTGACTAAAAGGAAGGGTGATATTTCACCAACATCCTCATTGCTGTACGAGAAAACCTGAATTCGGATTCTGTGAGTTCCACTACTGTATTCGTGATGAACGGCAGATGGATCGAATGAACTTGATTGTAGACTTAAGGCAAAACAACTAGTTTCAACTCGTTCGTGATGTCTACAATTAGGGCAGTCTAGTGAATTAGACAAACGAAGGTCAAATTATTGTATGCTGGATTATTCGTCCAGTTTTCTGAAACAGATTTTAGTTTTATCTTTTATTCACAAACTTAGACGGGGACACTTTTTGATCGTTAGCTCGTGTTTATTCTCAAACGCCACAAGTCCGCTAGCACTAAGCTAAGCGTGATTAAAAATACCTATTTCGATTAAAACGAAACAACTCCCCTGGGATACTTCTGTTATGTGGTTTAAACTCCCCACTACGGGGTTTTCACCTTCTATCATGTATTAATTACCTTTATTTAATAATAAATGATTTGTTTGTGATACAGCTCGCGAATACACAAGCCTCCCATGCGCTTAACCTCGGACTCCTTTTCAAACCGGTCACCTTTTCCTGTCATGCCAAATCAAAGAGGTTCGATCACGAGCAAACCCCCCTATCTAGTAATGACGTTCCCGTGATCAGTGTCGAACTGCTGGTACAATGAGGGAACGTGGAACTATCTAGCTTTTTCTGTATATTTTCTCAACCCAACTAAGAGTTCCGTGAGTGCTCATTGCGTATTGACTCACAAGAGTGAACCGCACTTTATTTCAAGTGATAATGGTGGTAGATTGACAGTGAAACCAACAGACGTTGTGTAATTCCGTGCCAATAAAAAACAAGATTTCAAATGGGAACAATGAATTTGACCACAGCTCGAGTATCTACCGGGTTGTCTACGGGCAGCTCCCAGTTTTAAACTCAATCAGAGATCGTAGCAGAAAACGGAGCTGTCCATCCCAGAAAAAGATTTATTGTTTCAGGACATTACAACCGGGTGAGAAGACTGACACTGCTTGTCTATTCATCCCATGAGTCAGTTCAGTTAATCGGACTTATAATCATCTCCGGACCCAACCCAGGATGAGTACAAATCGTACAAAAGTGTTTTCCACCCAACGGCTCCAATGACACTGACATATTGCAACGGCTTGCAAAGCAGACAACCGTAAAGCGCAAGAGACACATCGTATACCGTGTAGCACGAACGCTACGAACAATCAACTAGTACTCTGGCCATGGCGGATCCCACTTTCTCCAAGAGCATACACCTTCATCAACACAGTCACTTCCGAATATTTTTGCCTCATCTTGCCTAGGAAAACATTCTGACTTTTCCTTTAGTGGGACGAAGAAAACCTGAGCTTTTCAGTGTCGACAAAAGAAATTTGTGGGCAGAAAACTTTCAAAAATGAGAACGGAACATTTCCTGAAGGTCGGTTTCAACCGTGGTACACGTAGATCTCCAAAACAGACCGTTTATCTTTCTGAAATTACGATGATTCAACTAGTGGTATCGTGTTTCAATAGCTGCCATGACAAATCCTCTAATACATAATAAAATATGTTTAAAGGTTCATCATTTTCGGTCCTCAAATCGTCCAATATTTGCTCCTTTGTTTTTTGATTCAGGAATTCTGAATTATGATTGCAACAGTCTAGTCGGATATCACTGTAATCTTTTAGATAGTCACCCTTGATCTTTCAAATACGTAAACAACATTATTTTATCGGATAACTTCGTTAAGAGGGCATCTTGGTCCCAGTCGTATGTAGTAGGTATATTGCAACGTGATCATTTCATCCACCTGTGTCTAATTTTTCAAGTAATCTTTCTTGTCAACTGTTCACATCTTTCAGGCTGACATTTTCCTATTGACGTCGGACAAGACCACTTTCATACCTTATTTTCAACCACTCACTCTCCCATACTTCTTCCGATTCATTATTTCTTTCCATACAGCTTTTTTAAAACAGAAGACAGAATTAGACATATGCATTATAGTGTATTACTAATCTAGACAGAAACAGTCAGGTGACACAACCACCAAAATCAGATTTGAACAGTACAGTCTGATCAGTGTTAATTTCACAACTGGTCATCAGTCATCCATCACTCTCAAGCCCACATAGTGAGGCAGCTTCACAACACTCCAGCAAACCAGTTGATAAAAGCAGCCACGTTAGTATATACACCTGGCTGATGGGGTCGAGCACAGTCACTACCCCAACTGACAATTCCTGCCTGCACTGTTTGACCACCGACATGACAGAGCAATGGTCCACCGCTGTCACCCTGACACGCGTCAATTCCGCCCTGTTCATAGCCAGCACAAAAACTTGCTGGTGTCAGAGTTCCGTACCATGATCGACAAAGATTGAAGTCAATGACTGGGAGACTGGCCTGTCGGAGTAAATCATTCGATCCAGTATTACGTGTATCACCCCAACCACCTACAAGACATGCTGTGTTAGCAGTAAGGGCTTGAGCCAAAAGAGGGCTTCGTACTACTGGAGCCACTCTTACATAACCAGTGGCCAAGTTCGCGGGCGTGGCCAGTTGCATCAGCGCAATATCATTCACTATTCGAACCGGATCGTAATTTGGATGGATGTAGATTTGTGTAACTTGAACACGTTGAACCTCTGCACCACCTTGGTCTTTATAGTATCGACCTAGATCGATAAGCCACTGAGATGGATAAGGCATCGGTTGTACACAGTGCGCAGCGGTCATTACCCACAGAGCACTAATCAAACTGCCACCACACACGTGACCACCGTTTGCAGCCAAACGGAGAGAAATGATGAATGGCCATGCACCTTGAGCCGCTGGTTGGCCATTTACGACGCGACTCCAGTCATCAAGTTCATCGGGAGTAGCAGACCGACGAAAACGGCCAGGCGGTCGTGGTGACGAATGCGAAAGGACACGTGTTTTCAAACAACCTTGTTCATCCCCACCCTGTGGACAATCGTCGTAACCGTCACAACGCCACTGTTTTAACACGCACACATTTGATATTTCCGATTGGCTTGGGCATTGCCACTCATGAGAAGGATTACACTTGTTCTCTTTTTCCTGTCCGAATTCGGCGAGTTCCGCAGCCAGCAAGCTGTCGGCAAGGTCCCGATCAATCATAGCATATCTCAAACGGAATCCTTTGTGTTGGTTAGTACTGTTAGCTTTAAACACTAATAAAAGACGGTTCCCTGGTGTGACGAAACGGAACCACTGGTTACCACAAGTGGGTCCATTACCAACGGGAATCGTGAATTCCTCCTCAAGCTTTGTCTGATTACCCGGCACCCTGTGTTGATCTGCTTCGAAAGCCTCAAGTGAATCCGTGAAGCAATCCGGTTCTGCACTGGCCAAATCGAATTGAATCGACTGCACCAAGATGCCTTGTCCCGGTGGGACATGTAACAGCCAAAAACATTTCATCGGTCCGTATGGTTCAGCTAAATGGTAACCTCGGTGTGAAACCAGATTTCCGTTTGGTTGAAATGAAAGCATTCCATCACCACAATCAGCGTGCTGTTCAACAAAATCGGCCACGCTCCCTTTTGCCAACAACAGACATAGAGCCAGGAACACCAGCATGTTTTGGATAGTTGAATGTGTCATTATAAATTGCTTAAACAAAATCCAGAGATTATATAGGATTGCAACCGAAAAATTGGTCCTCAGTAACAGTTATGTGTCCCATATCTATGATTGGCAATGTGATTTGAGCATAAAGTAGTGGTTTAAAAGTTATCAAATAAAGTATTTAAAAATGTCAATCATTTGTGCAAGAAGTTCAGGGTTGTAACAGTCGATCCGGAACAATCCTGATTGATAGAATGACAGCCCGAGGAGGTCAAACGGAGAAGGATTATCAGATTACGCGGTGTCAGACTATGTGATCTTTACCGAAGTGCAAAATATTCTCTCTCCTTCCTGTTCCAATAATGAATTATTGAAGAACAAAATCCCTAGTTAAGAAAATTCCCATCAATGTGTTTCTGTAAGTGTTATTTTATTTGGAGTCGAAATAAACAAGGTGCATATCTGGGCGGCTATGTTTTGAAATTATTAATCCGTTTGTCCAGTGGTGCATTCAAAAGTTTGTGCTATATATATATATATATATATATATATATATATATATATATATATATATATATATATATATATATATATATATATATATATATAACCCTTGGTGTGCACTTCCTCAGCCTGTTTGATTGAAGCTTTAAAACGTGTGTTGAAAAAATTAAAAACTGTAAATAAAATGCCGTGACCATGGATCTTTTCGGTTCACTTGCAGGCTGTGGAAGGTAAAGGTAAAACCTAACTGATTTGATGGCGCAAAATCCCGTAATACGGATTTCCGTCAATGGGAGAACTGAGAAAGTATTATGTGGTAAGAAAATAATGTCACTCCAAATAAGTCCGGGAAGATTTTTCCATTTTTTTGAAGCATCCAACAGCAAAACGGAGCCCTTGGATTAGTGACTAAATTTGTCTTCAAGTTTTCAATTTCAAAGTAACTCCATGGCGCAAGATGCTTCACTTTATGGCATTCATTGTATGAGATCCTTAGTTGAACTATTCACGGCAATCTGACTTAACAATCCCATAAAATTACTTAAAACGCTACTGTTTATCCTTTTGAACAGCACTCATGTACCCTAAAAATGCGCGGTTGAGGTGTAATACTGAAAAGAAGGGAGAGAAGCTTCCGAATGAATAGGAAATTGGAAGCAGAGACGGAGTCACGAGGGTGAACAATACACGTTTTTTTGGTTCAACCCCCGAAATCGGTCCCAGTACGACTTTCAGACTGAACTATGATAATGTGATTCACGTAAACTGTAAGGGGATAAAAATTAGAGTTATTGATACTATTGCTTAAATAATCATCGTCTGAATTTGATTCCAGACTCCCTTTTCCTCGAACTAGGTTCAGAGGCTATTTCTTTTCGAATGGGAACATTTTTTTTTATCCAGAGAGGCGCTCAAGTAATTTAACAATCTGACATGTTTTCTGACTTACGCGAGTACCCGTTTACCTCCTCATCTTCTGTTGAATCCAAAAGAAAAGTGAGAAAGAAATATTGAAAGAGGGGAGGAACTGTCTGAGATTACATTTTGGTCAAACTGCCCGGGGTTCGGATTTCCTAAAAGAGGAATTGATAGAAACTTCCAACGGATAACGCCGTCGAGCTATAAAATTTTCAGAACGAAAATGGCAACAACCAAGTACCTAAATCTTCCACCAACTTTCTATGCCGAACCTCATGGACATGATGCGCGGAACACAAGGCGATATGGTTTTGGGTAATCAATAAGTCCTGTCCCGAATTGACTCCAAGTACAACTTAATTTCTTTTATCAAAAGGTACTTATTGAACGGGTAAAACCCAGCCATTTCTAAAATGATTTATTACATGGTGGCGTGCACAATGTATAAAAGCCACAAACAATACTTATTTCACAGCCTGGTAAATGAAGCATCTGGATTATCTGAAGAAATTTTGGCTTATTCCGAAATTTCTGTTCTACTGAATTATACCAAAAGTAAGATAGGACTATAGACATTTTAATTTTGACGTTACCACTTATGTTCACAAAAGCTGATGTGCTTTTTGGTTCTTATCAAACAACGACCACTTTCCAAGTTCTGATAATATCCGTAACCAACGGAGCTCCCAAACCTCAGTTAGTAAACATGTGATTATCAGAAGACCATCTTTTTCACCACCAGACGGAAGAACAATTCTCCCTTAGAATCTAAGTGCAGATACTGGTTATTACTCATCAGTGCTACTAACCTGAATAGGGAGAGATCTGCACTATTTGTTGGAAAAAACTTGGTTCGTAAGCTCCGTATTGTCTTAATACAATAGCATGCATCTAAAACTTTTAGATTTCTTTCAGTAATGCATGTAAAGCCAGTAGTATATTCCGTTTAACTGAAAGTTAATTGATAAGAAATTGAGGAAAGCAGCGACTGATATTTTTGCTCTCAAATTCCAACAACGTAAAGCCATGCTCCGAGCCAATGATTTCTGGTCACGTCATCAATAAATCAGCGGAGTCGCACCCTGTGTATAGACCAGTACTGATTCTGAAATATTATATCCAGGGCAAACTGACAAACGTATTTCAAAAGCAGAGCCACTGACAGTATAATAGGAAATCGTTAAAATTCTAGGTCCCGTTGAATAACGGTGGCAAATTGCTTTTCATGCGTCCGGATGAACATTTTTGGTCACTTTGAAGGCGTTTTCTCCGGTAAACCTGCTGTCGGCCTTAGATACGATGAAATAAAACAAAATATCATGTAAAAATGTTAGCAATCTTGTGTAAATGTATTCGTGTAATTTACATCATCCACATATTGAGCATTTAAGCCAAAGCTTTAGAGATCTTAAGACTGTAGCCTATTCGATGAACTAATTCGAAAACAGGATTGTATCAGGCCTTTTTTCACGGCACACATCCGCATATTTCTTTCTGCCTCACTTTTTCTAAAGTACACCAAATCTTGTGTGGTGTTTACGATCTTGGGTAAATTTGCAGTTCAGCAACTTTTGAAGGCCGTTATCACCGTCTAGGTTCATTTGTGTTTCGGGTTTTAGTTCACGTGATCAGATCTAGAGACGCCGCCAAAACCGTGGCGCTTGGAGACCTATTTCCACAGAACGATTTGTAAATTGGCCGAATTTTTTACTTTGTAAACAGAACTGGTGCACTTAGGAAGGCAAACCATGTAAAAATTTGTTTGTTGATGATCTCACAGGTGAGAGACTCGCTATTTGAGGAGTGTGTTCTACAAAACATTTTTCAGAAAGAAGATCTAGTCTCAGTACCGCGCATTTCGCATGAAAAATTACCTTACATTTCCAACCCGATTAGCGTAAAGCAGTTCCCTAAGGAGTGTATTGGATCGGGGGTGAGAGGGATGTTAGAGGAAGAAATTTAGTTGGAAAAATAATATTCTTTCTGATCATTTTGGTCGTCCAAAGAGTAGCCACTTCTTTGTCTTTATCTCTATCAATAAGAAACCAAGACAGCCAATTCCCTAATCAAAAGTTTACCACAAGTATCAGGAAGCAATTTCTGAGCAACCTTAGCTTGCCAGGTGACAAAATGAATTTCACTGGGTGAGGCTACCAAGCACCGCAATGAGTGCTCCTTGCATCACAGTCTGCCGAACTCAGCGTGGTTGCACGTGTTACCTATCATCTGAAACACACTTGATCCATATATTCAAAAGTCCCTTTGAAACGATGATGTTATCAACAAGATAAAGCGGAACAATGTTTTTTCAAACAACTTTTAGATGTGCCGTTCACAGTAACTTAGTCTGATTAACCAAATCTCATATCCTTCTCTATCCTATCAGTATCAATAACCTTTCACTTACCTGCAACATTTTGTCATAATTCTTTAAGTTTTACTCAACAATATTACCCGTACTCTTATACTAATATTCTTTCTATCTCCGTTTTTATTTTTTAAACAACAAAGTACAACAATTCAAGAAGAGGGCCACAGCCAGCGAAAGGCTGACAAGTGGGAAATTGGCCGGCCATGGCATGGAATCGAACCCGATTCGTTATCATCCAAAGTCTGCGAAGGTGACCGTTTGACCACCATCTGTCGGTTAGTACCTAAACATTGGGTCATTTCGATTTGCGAAGCATTCAACCCATCCGCATACTACTCCTTGAATGCTGCCAAGAAACCGTCTGTGGTTTTAAGATTACACATCTCAACAAATATGTATATTTTTTCACCGTGAGATACGTTTTTCTTTAACGGGCACTAACTCACAAATAACTCAGATCATGAGGACCGATCTGTCCTTTTCTCTTTCAGACTAAATGAAACTCTTAGTATATAACACTAAAGAATTTGGTCTACTAGTGTGTACAACGTTTCTGGGTATAACTATTTTTCTCTTTGAAATATGTACACATGCTTTTTCTCATTTCTCAACCACTCTTTGCCTTGTTGTCAAGAGACTGTTCCAGTCAACCCAATTCAGTATCTTATGTGGGCGAAATCTTCAACCTTGAATTTATGGCAAGACTGTATTAAAATGGTCTCTTTTTGACACTGAAGGTTATTTTCACCGCGTATAATACTTTCACACGTGGTAAGAAAGCATACCGTAGTAAAGCAAAAAGTATAACACCTCTGAGTTCTAACAACTCTAAGGTGTATGAATTAAATGGTTTTAGTTTTCTTTTTGATAGCGTAAATGCCGCAAATGCCTTTGGCTTAGAACAGTTTATACTGCCACATGAGAACCAGGGAGTCCCGTTACTCAACCGAGTAAAAACGTCTCCAGACTTACATCTCACGTAAAAACAGCCCAAATGTTATTTGGAACACTCTTCCTATATCGGATAAAATGAAGTGATGACCTAGTCATAAAAGTGCATTGAAAACAAAACATTTTTGCCAACGCAGATGATTGCGCGGGTAAATTCCTCTTAGCCTGCTATCAAACTTAGGCAATACGAATCACCATGCAGTCTAAACGCTCTGTTCATCACTGAAAACCATGGAAGCACCGTATACCTGTTAGGAATCACCAGCAACGTGGATTCACCAAACCCCAACGAGGAATCGAACTAGGGGTGAACGACTGTGAGTCGAACACAATAAGCATAATGCTATCTGGGCTGGTTCTCACCTTTTTGTTGACAATCTACCCCACATGATATAACATTCTTCCGTTGAAACTGTAACGCAATTTCTCACTATGTACATATAGTAACCAGCCTCTGCTTGTTGTTCGCATCCGAAGACCGTTTTTGCTCTTGGGCCCCTAAGTAAAAGTCGTACTTCAACGGAGTCGATGGCCTTGTGGGAAACGGGCTGTTACCACCCAGTAAACAGTGACGGAACGGTGCTACATCACGCAGTGTAGACTTTCAACAAACCGTTGAGAGCCAGCTCAGATAGCCTTGTGGTTAAGGTGTTCGATTCACAATCGTCCATCACGGCTTCGGTTCCCAGTTGGGCTTTGGTGAATGTGCTTTGATGATGGTTTCTAACAGGGATAGAACAGGTGTACAGTGCTTCCATGGTTTTCCGTGGTGGAACAACGTTTAAACCACATGATGAACCATTTACCAATCAAAATTAGGCTGAAAGATACCATATGTCCCGGTATTTCAACACTCTAAATAATGGCACGATGCAGAAAAATATCATCAGAATTTCACCCTAACATTAAAAAGCCTTTTTCGTGGATGTCAATCTTTCCTCTCTCGAGTTATGGAAGCGGCTTCTACAAATGTTTCAGGTTTGAAATCTATCGGTGAAAACAGAAGAAATGCCTCCTTGTCTGTGCGCAGAACTCGGTTATGCACAGCGCATTGGGTCACTGACTTTATCGAATCTCGGTCGAAGGGGTTTGGTGCTGGTTTTGTTTGTGACTTTCTAATACCGTAAAACTTATGGAGCCAAGCTTCGGATACACGTCCACTCTGAAGCTTACATAACAGTAAGATGAAGAACGGAGAGGTATTTGCCAAAATCTTTGAAAACTCCTGCGCCCTATACTCCCTAATCTCTCCTCTACCTCTTTCCAAGCTCACAGTTTGAACAGGTTAACGAAAATTTCCTCCAGTGTTAGCGTGGACTAAACACAAAGGTTTGTTTGATAAAATTTCTAGGAGGCAAAATACCTGGAGGATTTGCTGTTCAGCGACCACTCCAAAACAGCATCTAAAAAGAAGCTGGACTTATTGGTTAGTTATAAGAAATGACTATTTCCAAACTTTGAGATTGTTAACTGCGGTTAGTGTGTTATAAAACTAACAAAGATCGACTCAAAGTTATCACGGAGATTACGAAAGCAGACGATTTCACTTTGTGTGCTCAGCACTTTTTGCATTTTCTTCTGGTCGACGACAATTCCAGCTAGTTGAGGTTTTTCCGCTCTGTCTGAGTTGCAATGGAATGCTTTGTAAACTGTCACCAACTCAGATGCGTGCCGATGATTATCAATGAGTTGTTTGGAAAGTTCGAAGGTCACATTGAAAATCAACTTTGGAGAGCGAACAGAAGTTAGCAATGATTCCTTATCTTGCTCTTAAACGTCACATGGGTAACAGTTGTACATGTGATTGGCCTTTGACTGGGATGAAGGTCGTCTCTCTCTACAATAGGTGTGTAGTGTGATGGGATATGGTGTGGTGTTTGTCAATTAGCGTGTGCCGATGCTGAAAGGATCACCAATAGTGGGTTTTTGGGGGTCATTTCTCGTTTTTGATGCTCCGTTTTTGACCGAAGCAATTGAGATATCTGAACTAGACGTTTTTTGCGTGCATATATCCGGGTTTAGTAGGCGTATAGCGATTAGTTCAGCCATGGCCAGGGTCTGAGTCGGACTGCTTTCGATCGGTCGGGGGACCACGATACACAACACTGAATGAGTCATTCGGGTCGATCTTATGACCACTTTCGATTAGGCGAGTAGGAGTGAAACTTGATTATGCATGTGTATCGTGATCCCTCGACCGATCAAAAGCAGTTCGACTCGGACCCTGGCCATGGCTGAACTAATCGCTATACGCCTACTAAACCCGGATAAGTGCACGCAAAAACGTCTAGTTCAGATATCTCAATTGCGTCGATCAAAAACGGAGCATCAAAAACGAGAAATGACCCCCAAAAACCCACTATTGGTGATCCTTTCAGCATCGGCACACGCTAATTGACAAACACCACACCATATCCCATCACACTACACACCTATTGTAGAGAGAGACGACCTTCATCCCAGTCAACGGCCAATCAGATGCACAACTGTGACCCATGTGATGTTTAGGAACAAGATAAGGAATCATTGCTAACTTCTGTTCGCTCTCCAATGTTGTTTTTCTGATTATCAATAAATTCATAAGGGTATATGCTACGTATTTAAAGTTCGTATGTGGTCGGGTAGACGATTAAAATTCTGTTGCCCCTTTCTTTTTTTCAATACATTGTGTATCATTGTAAACTGGGTACTGTGGTTCACTAGGATCGGTTCAATCAGATTATTTTCCTTTGAAATCTGTTCGAAACGAAAAACGGGAAGTTTTTCGCACGCTAAAATGAGCAAATTGTTTTTGTGCAGAATGTGAAAGTGAAACTAAGTGATTGGATTAGTCTGATATACCCCGTCTCAATGATAACGTGCAAATTAGTAGTCGTGTTCCGAATTATAGTCAGCGAAACATTTGAACTCAAAATATACTTGTTTTGCCATATGTAAGAGCGAAATAAGTACGGTGAATACGTTGCAATTTAGTACGTTTCTTCAATTCTCCAAAGTTTCATTTTGAAAGCAAAACATTATCATTATGAGTCAACAAGTTGGTTTGCTCTCATCATTAGTAGCAAATCCCGGGGGACGAAAAAAAACGATAACCAAAACGGCGTGTACATGTTCTGCTCTTCTCGGGTAATTTCACTCTGCTGATTGTGGCAAAAATTATTAGACAGAGTATGGGTCTTTTTGATTCGAAACTGGACAAAACATTTCCTAATGGAGTCTCCCATTATCTGTTACTACTGTTCAAATTCGAACTTTGGAGCGGAAAAATTCATAGAGAAGGAGATACTTTTTCATTCAAACATCAACAACTTGTGTTTACTGGAAAAAGTATTTCTTACACAAATTTTAAGGTATTCCTTTTGAGTAAATCTTCAGTATTACGAGTCAGATTTTATCTTTTCTTTTGTGGAAACCAGCTGTTTGTTACACGTAGTTCCAGGACCAAACCTCGGAAGGTAAGCTGATAGCCGAAGGATTGCCATTTTAGTAAACAATACAACTATGCAACGGAAGACATGAACGAGCTCCGATTAGCATAGTCCGTTTTGTTTTATGCCTGTTTACTGAGAACAGCTTGCAACACCTCTTCTGCATGATGTCTGATTGGGATTTTTCATTTTCTTTTCTAGCACCTATTGCTGTATGAGCACTGCACAGAGTTCCAACGTTCTTCATTCAAGAAATGTGACAACAACCTGTTCCACTGCCTCAATGTCTTTTTCAGCGGCAATTTTACCAATGAATTTGTGGGTAATCTTCATTTAAAAACCATCTAATCAACTAGGTGATTCAGAAGTGTGGACGTCACAGAAGCAAAGAGTCCAATTTTGCTTGAAAAAATGAACAGGTTTGACCACCGAGGCGTTTTTCCTACCGAATGACTCTGACCAAATAGAAATCAACTGACGGCAACTGGTCATTTCGGCAGAGGCTGTAATAGTTTTACCATATCGAATGCTATTACATCTCAGACTGTCGGGATTTATTGTTCTCATCTTAGCTGTGCACCTAACGGTATAACTAAAAGCAATTGGACAGGTTCTGTTCCCGTTGAAATAAACCCGTTGCTTGGGACTTGCTTATTCCTAAAACACTGCGCTCACGACCCGAACGGTTCCCAGGCTCCACTAAGTGATTTTTCCCCCTTCAGTTGTGCATTTCTTTGTCAAATTCTTTTGCTTTACTATCTGCTATTGATCTGTATTCCGATATCCAGTAATTCCTCATTATTAATCGGTATTGTTTTATGTTCCAAAGGCAGTTTTCCTTTATCTCAGACTACAACTAAAGACCGAAAGTGTGTAGAATACAGGCCCGGTTACGCAACTGTTACTATCCAAGTTGTTGCTTGTTGCTAATAGCCTGACGACTTTCATCTAGAGATCATAAAATGCCACTGTTGCACCGGGTTGATTCAGAAGGAAACCATTTTAAAGTGTGAAAAAGTGGGTGGTAAGCTATCATTTGGAATATTTGTATTTAACCTTATCGGTGACCACAAGAATAAACGTTTTCTAGTATGTCAGAATTCCATCGAAGGGCCTAAAGTACTTCACGGAAATCCGGTCCGTCCCGTTGTTGTTTCATCAAAAATCATGCATTTCATCAACAGAAAAAACTGTCCATTGAGGTTAGATCACCTGGACCGTTAGCATCATCTTGTGAATGGTTTCTATGATGTTGGATTTGTTTTGTGCCACCTTCGGCCAACGTTATTTTTAGACTATTCCAAGATCCCTCATCTCGCTGATAAGCTTGACTTACAAGAGTCTCAAGTAGCTCTCAAATCCCATTCCTAATGTTTTCCAGCGCACCGTAGTAGTATCATGGTAGGCCACTGTGCTTGCACAACTCACAGTTTCCACAGTGCTCTAGTGCGAACAAGCAACAAAATCGATAAGGTAGTTTATCTGGATTACACTGAATAATTCCTTTTACTCGGCTTCAACAAGTGCTCCATTTCAATAAAGATAACAAATAAAATGTGGTTAAGTACAACGCATTTTTCTCACAGATGTGATACTGAAAAACACATAACGGGTATCCTTTAAGCAGTTCTTGTCTCGTGAACAAGTATTACCACTTTTAATTTTGTTGTAGTCTATAGGTTCTCCAGTCAGAACAATGTTAGTGACTCGAACCCAGGTGAGACCATCAGTAGCATTGAAACCAGCGCACAGTCCATAAATTAAAGTTCGTACTTCAAGCTGTGCTTTTCTGCTACAAAGCAGGATGGTCCAAACAGACTTGTTAGTTATTTATGTACATTACCATATGGGGTCAACGCACATTTCAACGAAAAGTCCTGAGGAAATGTCATCGGTACAAACTTGTAATAAACCAAGGAACTTTCAAACGATTGGTACTCTCGGCCTTATCCGTTCGAATGTGATGGTGTTTATTAAATTAAACTCCTTTATTCAGAAGGTGTATATTAATGGGTAACTAATTTACTTGGTTATTCTTAGGATTGTACCCTCGCAAATCTAAAGTCCTTACTCAGATTGACTTCAACTTTCGTAGTATGGTCTAATTTTAGAGGGCTCATTTCCGCATTATGATCGATCCTTGGAGAATTACTGTTTTCAGCCTCATGCACTCTTATTCCGTATTCATTTTTTGTGACTCTCCTAATTATTTTGATCTTCCGCGGTCAGCAGTACTCCGTTATGCAGCATACGACCACTTTAATGGTGGTAAGCTTTTCCCATGGAAGAAAACAGGACACAGATTGGCGCGTATGTATCCAGTACCTCGTTTACTACACAACCGCCAGAATAAATAACTTGAAATTGGGTTTTTCTCCACATCGTTGGTTCTCTGGAGCAAGAAAGAACAACAAAACCCGCAGTGATGGAGTGGAAGGAACTACTGATTTCCTTTTTACACGGTCATATGAGTTCTAACCCGGAAGGTGTGGAAGAGTGCGATAGTCTGAGATAAGCATAGATCGAAAAAATCATTTTTTTCTCGGGATTACATGAATCCGTAGGTTGCTCTGGCCTGGATTAGCATGCGTAGCATTCATTGGCTTTTTGTTTCTATAGGGAGAGATTGGGTGAGACATTGGGTTTAAACTTTCAGAAAGGGGCATTCTAGAGATTACCAGAGTCTGTTGCGCATTAACTTATAAATGTTTTCTTTTTGGCAGATCTACGGATTTTACAGGCATCAAAACATTAGAACAAGGCAAACAACTGAACCGAACAATCCTAATCCTGTCTAATTCCAGTGGTGTTGTAAAGCAAATCGAAAAATGTATTCAAGCACGATTGCTGATGTGAAAATTCCTACTTTAATAATGGGAGATTTTTAGTTTTGTTAATCATGGGAAAATAACTTCAAACCTAAGAGAGACAGTTCAGGTAGTTTATCAAAAACATGAGATTGACAGCTGTTTACGTTCTATCCTGTAAGCACTTGAGATTCTATCAATTTTCAGCATCCTCTTGATGCGACCAAATAAACTGCTCCAAGAATACCGACTTGACTAGCTGAATAGAAGAATCATTACCTTCAACCGTATTTCGAAAGATTGTTCTAATGCACAACAACGTCTTCTGATAATTGATCAATCATAAATGACATCTTAAAACTGACTGAGTTTTTCAAGTCAACGAAAGACGGAACATCAGGTTTGAATCCACTGAGGAAAGAAAGCAGTTGGGATGAGGCAGACCTAACCACTCTTCGTCTGGTTTTCTTTATTTTACTGTCGGTTTTTAAGTAGTATGTGTTGATTTGTCGTGGGTGAAGTCAGGAGAATTTGTAACAGACGCTGTAATGTCAGCATGCGGAATAACAATATGAATCGCTATGCAACTGGTAATCTTGAGTTTTTATTTCCATTCTCTGTATGCATACAGTCGGTTAGTCAAAAAAGTCTACAAAACTGCAAGGTCTTTCGTTTTTTGCGGTGATCGACTGTTGAAATACAACAATACACTAATCTTCACAATGGACAAGTATCCTCGGTCGGAACGATCAGATGCTGATCTCAACTCTCCAGAAGTTGGAAATCACAAGATTCACGGACATCGAAAGTTCAACGTCTTTTTCTTTATCATACGATTTCTGAATCCCAACAAACTGGATACTCTGAGTAATTTTTTCACTACAACCGTATACATATAAATAAAAAATTCCTCATTCGAGCGGAAAAGTGTGATCCTCACCCGATATTCTGTGCACAACAAATCAGCAAAATATTCGAAGTATCGATCCGCTCATGGAACTACTGACGGATTTAGTTATAAACCGCCCGTAGTAATCCCGCCGCGGAAGAGCAACGTCGTGAATAATTAGTTCGGGAAGCTTTCGAAAGCTGTGCACAGTTTGACCACGTTTGTCAAAGGCTATCCAAAAAGCAAACTCCTGACGTGTGAAAACCTGTTGAACCAGCCAAACGACTTGGTGCTCCACAGAAACAAGCATAATCTTATCGAAATACCGTCGCACATATATTCCGCACCACTTCCCACAAATTTAGTGGTGAAATCTTTTAACGATCAGGACTTCCGTCTCGGTTATTGGTAGCACCATATGATATCCACATGGATTTGGTCGCCACCTTCGACAGTCACGTGCCACCTGGGACTCTGCGTGGAAAGCCCGTAGGAAAAGTGAACACTACAAAAAAGGTATGGCGCACTTCCCAAAGTAGCGGAAGACTTACTTCATCCGTCTAACCTATACACTCTTTTCTCTACTGGATTCTACCGCTTTTCCCTCTCAATCAAATTCATTTACTGAAACTGAGTTTGAAAAATTCCCCAAACAAGACCTCGTCGGTACCGGTGGTTCCGAAAACAACATTGTCCAGCACATCGATTAGAAAAATTACAGGAAAAATGGGTCATCTCAAAACCGACTGACGAGGACGTGCATTATTTTAACAGGTTTTACTCCAGATTTATGGGCTCCTCCACTGAATATGAGGGTATTTCTTATAAAATCGGTAAAAAGCCTGTGAAGACGATTTCTGTGCTGAAGTACTACTCAGACACCGCTTCCAACAGTAACATAAAACACTGAAACTATTTTTCGAAGGAAGCAAACCCATCTTTACCATCTGCGGGCTTTCGATGGAACCGAAGTCTCTACTTTATCACTTAGCCATTGACTGTTGGCCCAGATTCACTAAATCTAAGCTTCACTCGGCACAAGACGAATCGTTCATTTGATCCAATATTCAAAAGCTTCTGAATGCAGTTATAACTGAACGTTCATCGTCCCGCTGGTGGGTTTAGATCCTTGGGACCTCTAACAAAAAACCACAAGAAACGCATGGTTGTCAACTACAGTCAGACCATAAATCGACACAATTATTTGGATGCTCACACTTCCACACGATTGGATCAGTTATTCAAGAAACTCTCACGGTTCGTTTTTCAGTACATTCGACATAAAGAAGGCTTGTAATCAGATTCCAGTTAGGAGTTATAAAGAGGTGTACATTGTCTTAAAGTATGTTGGAATTAGCACCTAACGGCCTCATCCTATTTGGTGTCAATAACGATGTCGTGCGATTCCAGTGAATTATAGATGATATAATTATTAATGCACGGTTATCCAGCACCTTCACTGATCTGGACGATATCATAACTGACGGCCCAACTCCCGGAGAGCAAGATCAGAATCTGGGGCGGTTCCCAAAAGTATCATCTGAGGGAATGGACTTGCGTGCTGTTAATAGACCAACAGGTTCGCTTAGAAGACAGCACGATCGCTTGGTGAACAGCCAGTGCGTATTCACCCGTTCTGAATCAACGACAAAATAGCGGCAAACGAAAAGGACTGAAGCACCAATGGAATTACAAAGGCCATCTGAACCGAGCCAACCAACCGCGTTTGTTATCAGACTAACCACTGAGATGAACTGGCTGTGAACATCAGGTGGACCAATAAGTGTGTCGGCTAGGATTTGTTTATGACCACCATATCTCGTATAAAAGCTGTCATTTCGTACTCATAAATCGAGGTGGTTCGGAGATAGAATAGTCTTCTCACCAGAGTTAACTGTATTGTTCAGAGCATCTACGGAATAGGATCTGACATTCAATGAAGAAGAAAGTACTCTCTGCGTGGTAAAGATAAAAATTTGGTTATCAGAGATTTAAAAGTCCTCAAATGATGGGATCCGTAAAGGCTAACCTACCTCAAAATATAAAAGCTCAGGATCGTGATGTTTCTATATTACTCCCAATGGACACCTCATCTTCCAGCTAAAATCAACTTACTTAATAAAATGGCACATTCTCCATGATATATTGCTTCACTAAAATGAAATAAAGGCTAAAGAGTGCGGTGGAGGTGACCGCTGAACAGAGTGAACCTCTGATTCTGGAAAATGATGCGTCGGACATCGCAATTGCGGCTATCCTCACTCAGAGTGGTAGACTCGTAGCCTTCTCTCGAACCCTGACTTCGATCGAGCGGTGATATTCTGCAGTGGATAAGGTGATTTACGCTGTAGATGAAACACTGAAAACCAGCCACACTGTCTGCTTCATAGTCATTTTAATTTGATTACTGTCCAGTGGTCTGTTGCGTTGTTACTCAAAAATGATTCTTGAGACAAAATATAAAACGAAGAAATTCAGTTGTGGGCTATGGAACATTCTTGTTTTTGGTACGATGTAATACGTAGTCTTGTAGGCCATAATCAGGTAGTGGGTGAACTCTCCTGGATATTATGGCTATTAGTTACATAAGACTGGAGGAATGGCATGATTCTTTTTGTCACCCACGCTTTACTCACATGTTCTACCTGGTTCGCTCTAGATTCCTATCGTTCTCTCTGAAAGAAGTAGAAAATGCAGTCTGTCAATGTCGCGTTTTGCGGAAGTCAAACCAAGTTTTGTCAGACCTTGTGAAAAACATCTGATCAAAGCCATGCACTCCCTGGAGTGAATGGGCCTTCATTTCGGAGGCTCACTCCTACTATGTACCGGCAACGAAATATCTCCTGAAAATCCTTGACCCATATTCCCGATTTCCTTCCGCCTTTTCCTGCGCAGACATGTCATCACCAACTGTTATGGAGTGCCGCTGACATTTATTTGTATTCTACAAACTTTCTGCACACATGAATTCAGATCGAGGATTTGTTTATATCTGAGGAGCTCAGGAACTTGTTCCATATGAGGAGAGTTGCAACCAGCCCAATCACTACCTACGTTTCACGAGCCAGTAGTTGAATCGAATGCATTAATGGCACAATACGGGAAGCTATATCCCTGGCACACAAGACCCGAGCGTTGGACGAATGGCGATGGGAGAATAATATCCTTTTTCTGATCAGATCCTTATAATTACCAGAAAACAGAGAAACATACGAGCCGATTTTTCGCCATAACTGGAGAACCGTATCATGAATCTCCTCAACGAGATGGCGGGTAAACTAAAACCGTTTTCCTTTTGGACGAAACCACCCTACACCGAAACACGATCTAATCGTAAAAGAAGCTCGCATTGGGGATTGAAATCCGAACAAAGCCTAAGTACAGCACTGAGCAACAGTCCCAAAGGAAGATAAGGAAGCCCCTTGACATATTCCGCCGACTGAAACAAAGCTCTGCTTAAATACAGTGGATTCACTAGCTCATGAATAACAGTTCTCTTTAACCTTCCAATACATATAAGGAATTGGAGGGAAACCTGGTCGGAAAAGATATCGAAAAAAGGTCCGATATGTTTGACCCGTTACATAAGCAACAAAAATGGTGCTTCAGTACTTTTTGCAAATTAGAGAAGTGTAACTAACAAGCTTTTCACTCTCCATGGCTGACTAATAATTAGCCATACGAGAAATCACACTCCTTCCCCTAGAAATCACTATCACATCACCAACACTGTTGTTTGCACTGTGTTGACTAGATTGCTAAGAGGTACACTCACTTGAACAGTTCGAATTTTTCTATCCATGTTTTTCCAGTGGAGAAGAATGTCAGAGACTCTGAATCGTTCCTCGGTCTGTCGTTTTATGTACTGAAAAAGCTTCTGTTTTATTGGACTGTAAGCCCTGGTCATTTTCTTCATTCTAACTCCATGTCTCATTGATCAGTCGACTAAAATCTACAAAATAGCATCGTCCTTTGTATTCTTGTGGTGAATGACTGTTGAAATATTACATGTAGTCATACAGTTCTAGGCTTCATTAAATGGGGCCAACGGATAAGGTTAGCTCAGCACCACAAACCCTTATCAAATTTAAAGCATTACACATTACAATGGAGCACCAATATGCGAGCACTGGCTGACATCAACAATCTGCATAGGTTTACCTTAAAAAAATAACCGCACTATTCACTGGAGTATCAAATGCCATGCGCAAGCAGAGCTTTAGCAAGCCGTTGTATTCAAATCTAGTTCTTATCGTATCGGTTGGCCATTCTGGAACAGTCGTTGATCCGAGAAATAGAAAGAGACCGGAACTGGTAAAATCTTTATGCAAATTCAAAATGGTACAAAAAAAGAAACGAGAGGCTTTACTCGCCATTTCCATTTTGCATGAATTTCATCCTTTCCCGAGAAGTTTTGCGTTGAATATTTCTTCTAAGAAATGCCTTAAAAAGAATAAACTCGAAAATAGTGCTGAATCCCGGAGAGTTCAAAGGGACTCAATCTCAGCTCTAAAGGAAAGATTACCGTCGAACCTCGGAGTCCGGCCTCGTTTGGATTTTTCAAATCCACTGCCTGCTTATGTTCGTGAATAATCGATTGAGTTTCCAGTATTTTCTAAATCATACTTTAAATCGGTTTTCTTTTAATAGATTCCAAATCTAATTTTTCTGTTCAAATTACAAACTCACCGTCGATATAAGGGTTAGAGTTGTCAGATATTAGGAAAACAAACTCAGTGTAGTATATGCGTCCAACTGGAGCAGGTAAATCGTGAACAGCTTACCACTGTTGAATGTCCTAGTGCACAAACAGCAACTGAAATGTCGTTCGTGGTTTTCAACTGATGCTTTTACCAACGATTTGCATTTTTGCTTTCTTATTCAAATGAGTACGGTCTAGGAGAAAACGGTCACTAAGGATTTCAGCTTTTTCAACACAGGATTTCGAAGTCAACCACAACAGTTAACACAAAAGGTATACTGCATTGTTTTATTTTGAGAAATAAAAAACACTACCGTTGTGTGGTTGGCTTTTCCAAATGGATACGGGTAAGCGATCGCAATGGAATCAAGTGCAGAAAATCTTGAAGCACATTTCCATTTCTCTGTGACAGACCTCATAGGACTAAACCGTTTTTGTTAGCATTGATCTTTTGGAGAAAATTACCATTTTCCTATCACCCTTTTCGAAGCATTATTTGTACACTAGTTCTGACTCTTGATTTTGGCTATTCGATGCTAGTTCGGTTGCGTGTTTCCCTTAATCTGGAAATCATGCAGATTCCGTCGACTTCACCTTGAATACACCTTCGATTCTCCTTGCCCACAAGGGGCTCATCCTATTTTCGTCTTCGCCCTTGACCTAGTCAGTAACTCATGTATCGGTCATATCGTTACCGTTTCGGTACTAAGATATATACAATATACTTTCGCATTTTTTGCCTACTCGGGTCTTCTCTGTTCAATCAACAGTGGAAATTTCTTTGGTAAATCGCTCCGAGGTATTACAGAGGGCAGGTTCATGTCTTTTATGTACTTACGGCTTAGTTTTGCACCTGAAAAATATTGGTATGCATAACCCATGCCTTCTAAAGTGACCAGAATGTTACACGTCTCAGTGGTGCCTTTGAGATTGCTTATTATGAGTGTCCTATATCAATATTTCATAAGGAATTTTTTCTTTTGGTTCAATCGGTGACCATCTATGAATGGTTTTGATTGACATTGTCGTGCCTCAGTCCCCATAAACAGTCGACGGCCAGCACGAGCCACGGAGTTCATGAGGCTTTGTACACGTAAAATATGAACGGCACTCCCGTTCATGATGATACTGACGACAGTAGTTCAGCAAAAAGCACACGCAACTCCGACTTTACAAGAGGTAGACTCTAATGCCACTCATACCTTTCACTGATTGCAGAGACTCTGGTTCCTGAGCTTTGAATTAGTTCGTTAGAAAGTTCGCCCGGAGGTTCTACAACTCTCATTCATTACCTGAGAGACCATTTAATTTGGAGATTTCCGTCGGTCAAGCTTTCAAAGCCACATCTAATATTTTAGCCTAACATATTTTGCTCTGCAGACTTCTGTACCCATAAAAGTGTACTTCTAATCCAAGAAACTTGATACCTTTATCATCACCTATATTCTAGATGAACACATTCTTTCCCCTTGACCCCAACAAGTGTGTACGTATTCCTCTCTCCCTTCCCTAGGGTCGGCAGCAAGACACCCCCATCTGTGGCGTACAACAAGCCGTAAGGCCTCAAATTAGCCTGATAACCAATAGCAAGTCCGAATCGCTTTGTCTTCGATTGGTAGTACCCATCGAGACTGTTTTATCTAGTAGAACGGCAACCTAAAATCAGAATAGACGTGGTTCTCGTAATTTTACTTCATTTCTGGATAACTCCATTCACGAAGAAGACAAAGTTATAAAATGTTGACGAATGAATTGTCAAATCCACGGCATCGCGTAAATTACTAGCAGGGCAGTTTACTAACATCTAACAGCAGTGTCACGTGGTTGACAAATAGTAAAGTGTTCGCACTTTCGCAGCCGTAGAATAACTTCCAAGAACCGGTTGGATAGAAAACGCCAAAGCACAGCCTGAAAGATGTACTTGGATTCATAAAGTGTGCGAAAGACTTGGTGGTAGACAGCATTTCACTGTAGCCGGGATCGTTACCATACCTGACCTATAGAGGCCTTACATACTTCTCCATCCCAAGTCTCAGGGTCTGGTTGCTGGTTATACCTTATAGTGCAGTGAGCCTTCGAGGCTACGGGGTTTATACCCCATTCCACTGCACTCATGCACAAGCATGTAACAAAAAAGGTATTCTCTGGTTAGACATCAGTCCACTTTTTACCAACGTTCTATTGGGTTAAACCATCGATTACTCATGTGATCATATCGAAAGCAATCCAGTTAAGTCAGGCATTTCTCCAGAAGTTTTGAAACTACGGTCGTTATACTGCGTACACAACATTTAGAGCAAGTTCAGCGATCAGATCTACCGTCAACAGGACTGGGTAGCAACGAGATCCCCTCTCGGACTACGGTTTGCCGAAGCCTTTATGTCAAAGCTGGAAAACGGTCCACTTGAATCAACAATTTACAGCTGTGGTGTATACAAGCGCCATCTAGATGGAGTCTTGTGTGTAATCAATTCCTCAGACCAGATAGGTCAACCATTAAATACTTCTAACTCTACTCAGGACAACTTGCAGTTCACAATGGAAATAGAGTCAAACAATACAATCAGCTTCTTGGACTTTCGGATGAATCGCTCTGTAGGTCGGTACATAGGACGGTGACGTAGAATGGATGAAGCATCAGCTTCCACAGTTCCTCTCCTCTTAATATGCAAAGGAACCTAATTAGGTGCCAGAAAAAGTTGGTAAACATTTTGTTTAGTAATTCTTTTTTCAGTAGCAACATATCCATCAAATTTTACTAAAAATTATATTTGCAGCGAATAATTGGATATTTTC
The DNA here is from genome assembly GCA_948099385.1 of Fasciola hepatica. NCBI lineage: Eukaryota > Metazoa > Platyhelminthes > Trematoda > Plagiorchiida > Fasciolidae > Fasciola > Fasciola hepatica. Next base: position 699,009 of record CANUEZ040000060.1, on the reverse strand, counting down.
CTCTAAATCACAAATGAATCTCTTTTAGAGGACTAGTTTTTAAGAAATACGGTAGGCGAAAGTGCATTTCGGTTCTTATGGACAGGAAAGTTCTATTAGTATTGATCTGTCACCGAGTATCTTCACCATACAAGAAGCAAAACCGAAGCGACAAACGGATACCGGCTGAACAGTGTTTTGAAAATTTGAAGTTTCCGTGCACTCTTCTCGTTGTTCAGCAAACCTTGGCACTAGCAGGTGGTTATCTTTTTGCCATTTAGCCCCAGGCGGTGGTCCGGTGATTTTTACTGTTGACTAAAGATAGTTAGGTGTCAGAATTGAATCCATCAATTTGCACAATGGCAACTTACGGTCAATCACTTTCTGCTTTCTGGAGTGATATACCACGGTTGTACACATAAGAAAAAAAGAATCGAACTTATCTGAATATGTATTTGATAAGACGTATCATTCTTATTCGGAGCAGGCTATTACACAATGGTACTTTTTAGTTACTGCCTGACACGCTATTCTTTTCTACTTAAGTTTATCGTAGCAGTATAGTATGAGCTTCCAAACTTTGCTACAGATCACTAAGCAGCCTCACATCACCCTTAACTCGTCACGCGCACCATCGTATATGGTATCTAGAACTGCAAAATTTACTATCTTCAAAAGTTCGTCAACTGATTCCATGCCATAGCATGTTGCCAGTTCAAACTTAGTCGCATGTGTAAAACCAACAACAACAATGATGTGTGATTTTAAAATTTGGAAACCTGTTACTCAAATTCCGAGAAATTAGTGGCTATAACAATTTATTTTAAGACCTTACATCTAGGAAACGGCATACTTTAAAGTCATCCTTAAAAAAGTTATAGTAAATAGTGAACTGCAGCTGAAACGGGAGCTCTCCAACTTCACACGAAAGCCATTCATCATTGTAGTCATGGTTGAAAACATCGTGTCACGGAAAACAGTCTTTATGCACGAACCTAAGCATGGCACCTGGTTGGGCGGTAAGAAACAGAAAATAACTCGGAACTAATATTCCGTCTAATAACAGCCAAAACAGTATTTTCAACCAATAAGAAAACTGATTTTTCCACATGGTCTTGGTTGATGCAAGACAGGAAAATCGTGCAGTTATCGGTCAGTAATACATATGTTGATGATTAGAAAACAGTACAAAAAAGGGACTAACAGCAGAGCTAATTTCCCAAACGAAACAGCATAAACGATGGAACACACGGTTGCTTAACTCTATTATACATTACTCATTATTTGTCATGGTTTTTGACTGAATAAAAGACTTCCTGACGAGTGTAAGCGAGTGTGCGAGTGGGTGAGTGGGTAAATAAGCAAAGGAGTGACTGGCTGATTGACGGATCGGTTGATCGATCGATCGATCGAGAGATTGGTCGACTAATCGATTGGCTGATTGATTGATTGGATGATTGATTGAATAACCGATTGACTGATTGAGTGATTGAGTGACGAGTATCATGCATGAGGATATCACTTTGCTAAATACCGACAATTTTATTCTCAAAATATTGCATAAGAAATCTAGAACCGTATAATATGATTCATCATGCAGCTTCAACGCTCAACTCACCATTGAAAACCATAGAAGCACTGTACAGCTGTTTCATCCTTGCTGGGAATCATCAGCAGTGCACATCCACCGAGCCCTCACGGGGACTCGAACCCGGGGTGAACGATTGTGAATCGAACACCTCAACCACAAGGCTATCCGGGCTGGCTCTCAGCGGTTTGTTGAACATCTACACTACATGATATAGCACCCTTCATATTATATAAATCTAATCTCCTACTACTCACTTGGAAATCTAGAACTGCCTGATTTCTTCACTGTCACTTATCGGGACACACCAGTCAGTCGTGTAAGTTTGACTGTAGACTATCACCTACTTGTACATTTTTATTTTGAGGTGGCAAGCTGTCACCTTTGCAAAACTATTTTGTTCCAAATGAGCAGTTAACAGAGATTTGTTGTTTAGCAAATTGTTCACGAAGAAGCCCTGCACGAAAATAATATTTCTCCAGCAGTAAATCCCTTCCGAGCTGATTGACGCGCCCCGTTATACGTGTTATTCTTCTGAGCGTCGATGTGTCCTGTTTCGCATGTCAATCATCTTGAACTGGCCCCAATTGAAAACCCTACCTTCGTCAATATTTTCTTTTTCCGTGTCTTGACTGACAACCAAGAGATCGGTTACACCATGGGGTTTCTGAAATATTAACACGCCATACCGACGACCTTGTTTCGTGGTGTCACCAGTATCGTTCCCAAGTGTTTGTTTGTTTTACACCCCACATGATCTCAGTTCAAAAGCACCGGGAAGAATCCAGGGACTTTACTTGTCAATCGCGAATAATACGATCGTAAAGATTAGAATACCTTTGCACGCACTGGTGTTTATTCAAAGTAAGCTAAGGTCAATTTGTCCGACTGAACAACTGAAAACAGTAAAGCCTTGAGTGACACGTAGGCAACAGAAAATCCTAACAGTGGAAACATTTGGATCCGAAAAATAATTGTCACTGTTTTATACTAGGAATAAAATGTTCAGATACATTCCAGATCGTCGAGAAAATAAAAACGGAGAAACTGAACTCTCGCGGCTTATTACGGACAGGTACCTTTTGCCACGGAAAGACGAAGAGCATTTGTGGTCCGCCAAGCTAGAATCGTGAAACACACTGAGTCTAACGAAACGGTTTCTACGAATTTCCTTACCCGTTACAGGAATAGACTAAAGTAAACCACACCTCAAATCAATCTTCGTGTATCCTTTACTGATTCGAAAATTTGAGGCCTGGGGTCATTAGGTCAACTGTGTGGCGGTCGTTGCTGTTGTAGCACGGAATTACAAGTTTGGGTTTTTCGACCGCAACAAAAACAGTTTGTTTTATGCATGTAATATGCGTTATTGACGAGAACATTGTCGATATTTGGCAGGGGTTTGAAATTCACCTTCCTGTCAATCTAAGTTTGTTTCTTTGTACCAAATAATTTGGTTGTATCCCATGTTTCTCATGTTAATCACAGTACGGTTGTATTGGAACACCCAACCACCAAACCGCGGTCGTCTGGATCATTACCACACCTGATCTTTTGGAACCTTATGCGGTTCTCCACTCCAAGTTCTGGAGTCTGTTTGCCGGTTATCCCTAATAGTGCAGTGGGCCTTCTTCGCCATGAGGTTTATACCCCTTCCACTGCACTCTTGTGCAAGCATATAATAAAAAACTACATTTTTCATCCGTTTGTATACGACTCAAACAGCACATCAAATGGCTTCAGTGACTAATTCTTTTCTGGTGTCTCAAAAATCGATCATCTCGTGGTTCGTTCTAAAGTAATTGGAAACTAAAAAGTTAGCACGATCTTCGATCACCGTCGAACCATCAACAGCCGCGCTTTAGCTTGAAGCACATCCAAAAGCTGGATTTACCATCTCATGGAGCATATGCACTGAAAGTATAACAATAAACCTGAAGACTGTCTACCGAAAAGTGTTCCCTAGAGGCAATTTTACAAGTATGTGATAGACTATGTAGGAGTATTAGGAAATTGGATTTTGCACCGTACGACTCATCCTGCAGTATTATCGCTCAACTTACCGTTGGAAACCATGGAAGCTCTGTACATCTGTTCCACCCATATTAGCCCCCATCAACAGTGCACATTCACCGAGTCATGGTTTTAATGGTAAAGAGAGTGGTAGTATTGTATGATTTTTTACTACATAGTTGCAAATGAGAGTGTCGGAAGGGATTTATACCCTATAGTCACTAAGACTCACTGCTCTATTGGGGATAACCGGCAACCAGGCCAGTAGACTTAGAGTGAAGAGCCACATAATGTTCCAGTAAGTCAGGCTTGGCAACGACCCTGAAGACAGCCGATTATCTTCTATCATCGAAGCAACTGGTGATGGCAGGGATTACCACCTCTGAAATTCGAGGTGGTAATTAATTTATCTGAGCCACTGAACCACCACTGGTCACATTGTAAGTATCTGATCTACTACTCATATGGTAACGAAGCTTTATAGGCTGATTATCACGGAATCCCTTCGTTCCACTTAGGCGTCCACGAAGAAGTCATCCTTCACAGGAATCGATTTATATGCGGGTAACGAGCATTTACGTTTCTAATCCAGTGGTAGAAGGGTGATATCAGTTCGGTACATTCCTTTCCACAATAAGTCTCGAACTTCCGTGAGCTGCTTCTCTATGCTACTTCGCAGCACCATGGAGGTGAGAGCAGAATGAACCAAAGCATACTGTGGAAAACAGGTGATATATCACTTAGTGTATATCTTCAACAAGATGTTGAAAATTGTAAGGCTCCTATGGTTTTCAGCGGTAAGCTGAAGGTTGATAGCGCATACTAGATTATACTGTGTAAACTAATTACCTTCTATCAGCCAGCATTTAATTAAATCACAATAGCTACTAATCTTGAAGGGGCTATTGGTTCTGTGATGAAAAATAAAACCTTCGTTTAGTATTTGTGTAACATAACATAGGGAAAAAACCGAAAAATCTCAAGGTATGGATTATAATTCTTTCCCCGGAACAGTATGGTTGCGGGAATGAGGGGTCTCTCGCAAGGCTGTACAATGAAACCAATCACCATAAATCCACTTAGAAATCTACTTACATCTGGGGAAATGAAACACGAAAGAAGAGTCATGAATCTTTATATGCACCTAGAATTTCCTTGACGATATCCATCTCCATATTCAGAATAGTTGTCCCTTTAGCTCACCGACATTTTTCCCGTCGCTTCACAATTGCCAAACATATCGAACAGATCTTCTGTTTCTGTAGATGAAACTATTCACCTTTACTTCCACTGCTACCCTACCAAAAATCAGAAGAATAACCGTCTTCCCCGTAAACACCTGGCGAGTAGCAACATTCGGGTATTGTAGGGAGAGAAGCATACTAATACCGGTTCTGTTCAAACTGGTCCCACTCTCCTACAGTCACTTGTTTCATGAGACCATACCCAGGATCTGAACCCCGGGCCTTTTCACCTCGAAGGCGTGTGTGTGTGTTACTTGTTCGGCAGAGGATAGGCACCACTGATGAGCTCTGACAAAAGCGAAACATGGGTCTGGTGCTTCCAAGTACAGGGTTGATCGGATGATCTGAGGTTTGTGCGTGAAAAGGGGAGTCCAAAGAATAGTCAGCCAAGCAAAGTATCATCAGTCCCACACACTGCTTGCACTTAGTTGAGAAGCATATACAAATATTGTCAATCTGTAGGAAAAAGTAGGCGTTCACATCCATCGAAATATACCATTTATGGTGCATCAACCAAGAAGGTTCTTCATGCGTGAAAAAGTGTAGCTGATGTAATCACACCATGCAATCTTTGGGAAAAAGTACAGTCAGAGATAGTGACTGGCTTTATTTGGAACTGAATTACCTTTTTTCTAGTATTCATCACATCATCATCACCATTCTGTCTTCAATGTTTTCACCGTACAATTTTTAGCTTCACCTAATACACCCCACTTAAATGGTCCTTGTCCAGTTCAATGAGAACGGCTCTGTAATATCCAGTGTCTCACTAAACCCATAAAGATGGTAATGAAGTAAATTTTTAGTGAAGTAAAACCCGATAACTTTAATCTGTCAGAAACCTTTGATTTTCTTCCTTGTTACACACTGTTACCAAAGTTATTTATTTATTTACTTCTCAGTGATTTAATGGAGTTCAGGTTACAAAATGAACTTAACTTTGGCTTGGAACAAACAGAGTGCTCATATGCACTTTCCATTAGCTGTCACAGCCACGTTTTTCACAAGTCCATCAACCGAGTCCCTATGCCATTCAATGTGACGGGGACGCGTTTCGGAACCACCGAGCAAAAATGGACTTCTTATAAAAAAAGTTTCAAATGACTCTTTTTGTAATAAGAAACTTGAGACGAGTCGAAAGACCTCCATTTGTGCACACTGAGACAGTAGCGTGTCAAAGATGCATAAAATCATGTCGTCGGAGAACAATGCAAAGGGGTGGAAGAAACCGAGTTCTCGAAGCGATATTTGCGCTTATACCTCAGCATCATAAATTTCGTGTTAGATGCGCACTTAGACGGTGGTTTTACGAGTTCTTTGTGAAACGAACGGATCGTAATTCGCTTCAGAGAGAGAACACTGGTGGCCACTGACGTGAGCCAAATTCATTTGGTATGGTCTAGTCAAAGTCACATGATTGGTGTAAAGCGTAATTCAATAAATTGTATTAGAAAAAGATGAGAGAACGTTGATTCAATGAAATCCGAAATCGGACTTGCCTAAATCCATCAAAACAGGAAAGAATAATTGAATTATAAAATAGGCTAAACTCCTATAACACAAACAAACTCACGCATGGACAGCTAAAATGATGTCCCATTATGATTTAATTTCATTATCTCGACAGCCTTCGAAGGATAGTGGGCAAGTGACTAAAAAATCGGAACTACTGATGAAGTACATTATCCCGTTCAGATTTCTGACCTACGCACTGTTTCAGTGTCGCTAGAAGAAAGGCAAAACGATACTGTGGAATAATAACCCCACTAAACTGAGGAAGACCGAGAACACATTCAACGATTAGGCCAACGAAGTCGTTAACGTGATCTGAGGACGGGGGTGGGGGGTGGTTACTTGGATTAAGTATCCTCTAGTTTGCTCATATCTACAAGGTTCACGGGTCGAGCAAAAGTCAGTTTTTCTGATGGATGATGATGAAGGTTTGAAAGCTTATTTGGGTTTGCAGTGTAGACAAGAAATTCCTGTCTTGAGCCGATCTTGTATGTCTGACCGATATGGGACATATTGTGGAAATGAAGGTAGCTTTCGAACAGATTTACATGGCCTCACGAAACCTGTCAAAAATGACTCGATTACAGCAGGCAGTAACATCCGAAGCGTTTGCAGTTATGTTTCACAATCCCAAAAGAGCCTTTTCCAGTCACTTTGTTTACCCTGGTCCAGCACTGAAAGTCGTGTACAAACGTAGTCAGTCCTAAAATCAATTGTTGGTACGCTGATGTTGGTTTCAGCTAACTGAGATGAGTAACTGGACCCCATTCGAAGCTGAGCACTTGGTGGTCTTCTCTCAAGCCATAACAAAAGTTTTACTGCTGCCAAGCTCCTGCCAAACGCGTTTCCCGATGCGAATAACATCCTTTCTGAGTGCAAATTTGTAGCTGTATTAGCCAGCGAATGATCGTTGTATTCTAGTACCCGAATTCATAATAGGTATTTTCAACTAACTCCGGAACAGCGTTTATTCGATTGAGGGAGACGGCATTGGTTCTCCGAGGTAATGGTTCTTCAGACTTACTTCATGCTTGCTCTTGTGTGAGTTCAGTGGAAAGAGTGTACACCGCAGTCACAAGATTCCCGTGCACTGTGAAGGAGATCAGCAATTTTTATTTAGATACCTGGGTCGAAGAACTACATGATTCCAGTGGGTCAGACGTGTTAGCGATTGTGAGAGAGGTTTTCGGTCTACCACGAATGTGACCCGCGGTGATCTAGGCAGTAAGGATCACCGACAGCCAAGTTGCAATAAAATCTGCAGTTGTAAAATTTACGTGACGGTTTCAGCTGTATCACTGTTGGTAGACGGCCAAGTCTTGTTATCGGTCATCACGCCAACACCTATTCAGTACGAAGCCCAAGGCCTGAGACAACGGGATCGCGAGTAACAGGATAATTATCCGATGGCGTTGATCGAAAAAATAAGGGATGAATCCAGTCGAGTGAACTTTCGATTCAACACCAGCCCATTAGAGGGCTTGGTCGCCCGCACCAGTCGGACCGATACGTTTTGTGCGACCATCGCGTTAATTAGTCAGAGCCTCATATAATCATAGTGTTTTACTCTAATAGAACGGGACTTTTAGAGAGCAAAGAGACTGTCTTCCCGAATATAGCGGAATAGCACTAAACTACTTAGAGATCGTAAACCAAGGATGATAGGACGGAAGCGTTGTTCAGTCATCGATAAATGCATCAAATTTCAAGATTAGTTTAGTCAGTGTATTTGGAAAGGTAAAGTGCGAACGCTTTGTTATGAGCAACGAACTCCCTTGTTATACGACAGTAGGTCAGAGGGGGTGGTGTTTTTGTATTCCTCAATGGTTTTTGCAAACATTTATCGTTTGTAGCTTTCAGGTTGACAGTTCTCAAAAGCGCCTGATCGCGCTGAGCCTGGTCTAAAGAAACTGCGAATGAATGAGCTAATCAGGGAGATTCCTAGCTAACTGAATCGCACTCAGCAATGCCGTACTGAGAGTTAGACTGCACGTCTGCCAAGGTAAGATGAACACAGTTCAACAGGTGGACCCCGAATTTCTGTCAGATGAATAGGTTCTCTGTGGGATAGACTACCTAATCCCCATTGGATAATGTGTTTGGAGCAACATGGGTTTCCGCAAAGTCCATTTTTTACTGAAGAAGGTAAGATTTATATAGTTTAGATTGGTTTTCAGTGTTGATGTTCGTCCTCGCTCAGGTTCGTGGCTCTCACAGTTTTCTGATCTTTCAGGATAGCATTAGGGTCACAAAGGTCCCATCCCCTGCCAAGGTGACATCGTCCGTGCACATATCCTCATGTCCCATAGCCAGTAACAGTTGGACTACCTAAATCCGAACGTGGTTCGCCGAAGTCAGTAGTCTGTTTATGGTTCACCACAACTGAGCCAGTAATGTGCTCAATTCACCTTTATCTTTCCGTCACAGACAACCCCTGTTAGCGTAAATCCTACAGTGAAACAATTCACTACATGGAGGTAGTTCAAAAAAGTTTGAAAATGGAGCACTTTTCACACATACTATGGTTGTGATTACGTAGGTAAATCAAAATTTACTCCTTTTGTATTTCGATGCTAATTCACCAAAAATTGCTTTTCGTCATGACTCCATTTGTTGTGCCTCACCATATGAGTTTTGGCCTTTCACCCCAACTCGAAACCCCTTTCAACATATCACGTGCCAACTGCCCGGATGATTCTTGGATTTTATATTTTTCCTAAAATGGTGGGCTATTCAAAGTGGTCGAGTTGTCTGTTGTACACACTTTTGAGTGTGTTTGGAGGGGAAAAACTCGACTGACCCGAGTTCTCGTGTTATTAGGGCTGGTAACTTTCATGTCATTTAACCAAGCCAGCAGTGAACATGTCAAAGCCCAAACTAGTTGTAGTTCAAACAAATTGCAGGCAAATTCTCGCACTGATTCCAAACTGCTTCGACCTTTATTTCATACTATTTGCACTTCTCGTATTCCACTACCTAGAAAACAGTTTAACGCAAAAAGCTTGGCTGAAAAGATGCCCCAGTATCCGCTTTTTCCTCATATGCTTACTTTCGGGACCAATGCTCGTAATCGGCTGCGAACAAGAATACTAATTCCTCACGAAATTAATCCCAATACAAATAACACTCGTCCGATGGCACTCAAAAGAGTCCTGCGAACACATCAAGGTTTTCACTTGAAGGAAGGGAGGAGTTTCCACTGCTCACAAACTTACCCAGCAACAAGTGATGTAATTATCACGTCCAAGGTTTTGTGCTGGAATGGAGTAAGTTCTCTTCGATCGTGTTATCATTGATCGCAGTGCTAGAGACTCAAAATGAACCCAGCCGAGTCATTATCCACTGCCTAAATCGATTTTTAATGATAAGCTGAGTGTCGAAGCTCTGTGATGCGTGAAACAATGCTTCACATTTTACATATCCTACAACCCAAAATTTGCGATTTATAAGACCTAATTGTTATTATAAAATAGTTCATTTCAGAGTATTAGCTCTCAATTCGACAGTAAAAACCGCCGATGCACTGTACAGCTGTTACATTCTTGTTAAAAATCTCCAGCAGTTCAAATCCACCGGGACCCCACTGGGACTCACGCCTGAGGTCAATTATCCTAGCTCTGCAGATTCCTCGAAATGTAATCCCTTACTTTTGCTTAGGTCTCTAAAGATATATTAATCACAGGAGCCCGTATGTGTGCAGACGGTCCATTTTTCCCATTCAAGGTAAGTGAAGGAATGGTGTTGACAGTCATCTCAGATAGTTTTACGGGTTGGTGCTCGACTGGCCATCGTTCAGCTTGGGTTCAGGTCCAAGTTGGAGTTCGGTGGATGTGAACACCGCCGAGGAAGATTAGTCACACAACAAATGTAAAACAGCTGTGCATCTGAGCTTGAATGATTAGAGATGAATCAATTCATATCATTCATTCGAACCACATCGTTCTGCAATTCAAAAATATCCTTTGCTTTCTCCAGTCTGTGTATTTCTCTGAAAAGCTAATTAACATAATATTCCTATGAAAACATGCTGATTATTATTACCGTTCCTTACGCGGCGGTATAGCTTAACGGGTGAAGTCCATCACGACTAACTCCGTATCCTCTAATATGGCAGGTGTTTTACCAGTTGTCGTCAAAGTAATAATAGCGAGATGAGAACTGTCTGTGCTTGAAGTTCATTGTTTGTTTTATCCATTGAAGTAACATAGCCAGAAATGACTTGACTAACTTCAATCCACCTCTTTTTTGATAGAAAAGGTTATCGAAAATGAAAAACCCTTGAGTGAGGGAAAGGATTGCAGTGCTGTTAATAGACCAACAGGTTCGCTTAGAAGACACCACGATCGCTTGGTGAACAGCCAGTGCGTATTCACCCGTTCTGAATCAACGACAAATAGCGGCAAACGAAAAGGACTGAAGCACCAATGGAATTACAAAGGCCATCTGAATCGAGCCAACCAACCGCGTTTGTTATCAGACTAACCACTCAGATGAACTGGCTGTGAACATCAGGTGGACCAATAAGTGTGTCGGCTAGGATTTGTTTATGACCACCATATCTCGTATAAAAGCTGTCATTTCGTACTCATAAATCGAGGTGGTTCGGAGGTAGAATAGTCTTCTCACCAGAGTTAACTGTATTGTTCAGAGCATCTACGCAATAGGATCTGACATTCAATGAAGAAGAAAGTACTCTCTGCGTGGTAAAGATAAAAATTTGGTTATCAGAGATTTAAAAGTCCTCAAATGATGGGATCCGTAAAGGCTAACCTACCTCAAAATATAAAAGCTCAGGATCGTGATGTTTCTATATTACTCCCAATGGACACCTCATCTTCCAGCTAAAATCAACTTACTTGTTAAAATGGCACATTCTCCATGATATATTGCTTCACTTAAATGAAATAAAGGCTAAAGAGTGCGGTGGAGGTGACCGATGAACAGAGTGAACCCCTGATTCTCGAAAATGATGCGTCGGACATCGCAATTGCGGCTATCCTCACTCAGAGTGGTAGACTCGTAGCCTTCTCTCGAACCTTGACTTCGATCGAGCGGTGATATTCTGCAGTGGATAAGGTGATTTACGCTGTAGATGAAACACTGAAAACCAGCCACACTGTCTGCTTCATAGTCATTTTAATTTGATTACTGTCCAGTGGTCTGTTGCGTTGTTACTCAAAAATGATTCTTGAGACAAAATATAAAACGAAGAAATTCAGTTGTGGGCTATGGAACATTCTTGTTTTTGGTACGATGTAATACGTAGTCTTGTAGGCCATAATCAGGTAGTGGGTGAACTCTCCTGGATATTACGGCTTTTAGTTACATAAGACTGGAGGAATGGCATGATTCTTTTTGTCACCCAGGCGCTACTCACACAAACGGCGTGCACTGAAAAACTGGTAATTATGCAAGGAAAGTCGACGAAGTGAGTTCTATGCCCAACCATTAGCAGCACCGTAAAACCTGTTGACCAGTCTTCTGCCGAACATTTAGTTTTTATCCCAGATAAAGCTCAGTGGTTTACGAATCGGCCCGAAATTCATTGATATGTGAACAGACTTTCCAAAGTCAAAAGGATTTCGTGAGTCATTTGTAGTTTCTTCAATGTCCACACAATGTTTAGTACAGATGAGAATGTTCAAAAGTCTATCATTAGCATCCACAAAGCCACACGCACTAGCGAAATCCCCGTATTCAGGATGAAACCACTGGAATTGAGCTTTGTATCTCGACAGACTGGTTCGGATCAGCAAAGGATGCGTATTTGCACAAATCGACTTTTCCGTTACATAGGATGCCATGCTAGTTTGACAGTGGTCCATTTTGTTCACTGAAAAAAATTACCCATCTCAGATTTGACATCATATTCCGATATTTTTCATAAAACCTGTTTGCTTCGAGTAATGAACTGAGTAACGAATAAGTCTTGGAACTACTTGGCATAGCTATGCGTAGAGACTAAATTAATCCTGTCCAGAAACCCATTGAAGTCTGTGAATGCCAGCGACGAGTGGATACTTATATTGTCTCGTTGGTTCTAAGCACACGACTCATAGACTCGCTGGATGGATCTGAATTCCCTGGTTGGCCTTCCAAAACTTACCAACCAGGAAATCCTTCATGGACACTTCCTTCCAAACTGCTTGATTTTCTTGAATTTGATCATCTGAATTGTTAAAAGCCTTTAGACCCAAATTAACCTATTCCTTTTTGCATACTCGATGGTTTTTTGAGTGAACATTTACTATGAGCCTGAAAGTAAAATATAACGTCCTAAAAATGCCCATCGTCTCATATAAAAGTCCTACTAGGGGAAATTTTCCTTAATTAAAAACGCGGGGCGAACGAGACGTCTGATTTTGCCTTCCTCTTTCGGGGTCAGTTTTGTCCACTATATGATAACTTGGACTAATTGACTGATCCCCAAAACTCCATTTTAAAAAATATTAAGAAAAAAATTAATTACCGTGAAGTTGTTGACCAACGGGGTTTAAATAAGATAAATTGTACAGGCTTTATTTTGATAAACGTTAAGCAACCAGCACAATCTGGGAATCCACTGATATCTACGTGTGATTTTTCATTTGGAGTCACTGAAACTGGCTCCATGGGTGGTTTTCTATTTTCTCTAACGACAGTCAAACAGAACGAATCCTACGCTGTCAACGTTCCCCGGTGAGTCGATGGTATTCTTCGCATTCCCGTATCCGCTACTGATGGTCCTCTACGAAGTCAAACTTAGTGAATCTCTCTCTCGTGTACTAACAAAGATATTTCTGTACTAAAAGAAGATTTGAATGTTTACTTCTTTACTACGGGCTTGCTCACGAGTACAGTGGAAGGGTTATATGCCCCCCAGGTACAAAGGCCCACTGTACTATTAGGGATAATCGGCAACCAGACTCTGAGACTTGGATTGGGTAAACATTTGAGGTCCCAATATGTCAGTTGTGGTAGCGGGTTGTGAAACGTAATGGTTCCCCTTGGAGCATCAACGCTCAACTCATCAACGAGAACAGTGAAAGCAATTTTGTGATGACTGCTACTGACATCACTTAGCTTTGTTTTAATACATCCTTGAAAGCGTGTACATAACGACTGCTCAGAGTACAATTTCGAATTGTGTTCCAGTTCAACCGGCCTTCCCGTTCCTTCGGTGCCCCTAGTTCGGGTCCGAGGGTTTATTACTTTCCTTGCGATAGTACTAATCCGTAAGTTGAAGTTCACATCACAAAAGCTTTACAGCTGTTTCATCTGGTCTGTTAGGTATCATCAGTAGCTGACAGTCGATGTCCACATGGGCAACGTCTCTAGCTGTCTAAGCTGTAGTGAGGACTTCGAACAGTATCACTGTCAGTCAAATGTGTTGAAAGAAAGCGTTTTTGTCTTCCGGATAGTTGACATGCTTCTCCACGTCAAGCAGCCAAAGTCGTGGTTTTCCGTTCACGCCAATACTGCAGTAGTCCCATGAATCTTTTGGCTTACCTACTCTACAACATTGGAACGTAAACATGAAGTGGTTAGGTTGTTACTAACCCGTTTCATTTATTCTCTGAAGCCATTTTGGTTTAATCTTTAGAAATTTTATCTGCATAGTACCTGTCATCATAAAAGCTTCAAACCGTCATCACGGTTCTTGGGATCTCTCACAAAATCATTTCTTTCTGAGTTGTAGGTCAATGCCATTCAGTTAACCGTAGGAAAATCTCAATCCAAATGGGTTTTCTCAGTCGATCTTGTCACTAAACGAAGCATCCGATTTTCTATCTTCAACGAGATTTCTGGTGTGGTTCAATAATTGCAACGAACCTTTGAACCCTTTCCATGGAAACGATATCTTCCTCAATGCTGGACCTCTGCCGTATTTACGGAATTTTGAATGACTATTCTAATATCCTCGCTTGGTCTGATACTCATAAGCCTCCTGATTATAGAAAACCATATAAAACTGGATCTATTTGCTCTCTCATCAGTTTGAAAGGCACACACGCATAAAATATACCTACATGCATGCATACACACATGCGATATATATATATATATATATATATATATATATATATATATATATATATGTTCACAGATAAATTAGTGCCGATTCTACGTTCTGCGAATTTCAAAGCCTGACCTACTTTCCACTTATTCGAGCTGTGCGAACGTCACACAGACAGCGCACTGTAAAGCAACTTGATTACGCCAGACATATCCGCGAGCAATATAGACCTCACTTTTGCCTACACCGGTGGTGATCCGGCCGCACACGGCCGATTTTTAGGGGACCAGCATCGGCTCGTTCCCGTCACCGTAGTAATACACATCAGTAACTTAAAAAGAAGTTAGATGTCATTACAATTTCACATTCCAGGTGCCACACCTCCCTCAGTCGTATGATGCTTCTTCCAACATCCGATGGCCATTAAAGCATTCACAATGTAGATGTTCTCACTCCATAAAAGCATTCAGAGGTTGTTTTATCGGTTGACAAGGCGTCTACCTTATTTCATTTCCGCTCATGGTAAAGTGCTTCATCGTATTCTTAAGAGTACCCGTCTCTAGTAGACTACGCCCAATCTCTCCTAGAGGGTTAGGGTTATAATTTATGTATTCACTGTAAAACTTGTTCTCATGCGATGAGAGAAAATTCTGATCAGTTGTCGATTGTGTATAGGGCACAAACATCGTTTTGTAAACCACAATTTTTTCACGATTTATCACGAACGCGTATGTGTGATCGTCAAATTTGGTATGCATAAAACTTGTCCCATCACTATACTGGGATCGTATACTGATTTGGATTTTGACAAAGCGAAAAAGACTTTATCCCGGGTAATGTACCTGAAAAGTGTGAAGGACTTTTAGCGCACCCCATGATCATTGTCGAAAAAAGCACTCTATAGTACATTTATTAGGTGGGACGGGTTACACTTATGGCCGTAGACTAGAGCGAAGCCTCGTTATGAACAAAGTTCATACCATTACTGCTTTACAAATGAAGCTCACCCAGTCTACTAAATCAGCTTGTACATTTTGACCTTTCATTCGCGAAAACAGAACAATACCGCAAGGAAGACGGCCATCTGAACTGGAACATAGAAAAAACACTTGCCTACAAAGACCGGGGAAATGGCGTCAGTAAGACTGATAAAAAAGCCCACAGATCGAGAAAAGTTTTCTGGAACTTTTTGAAGAGGTCAAGAGGGAACTTCAACTTGAAGCCTTCAACCAAATCACAAGTTCATCAGACTTTCAGAGGCCCGTGTGGTTGAATATTAGTGTCCACCGTCGACAGCAAGTGCTATGGGCAGCAACATGTACACGATATAAGAAGATGAGAGCAGTGTCTAATTGACGAAGCGTCATATTTCAGAAGGAGCCGAATGGGTCAGAAGTCAAACGGATGGAAGGCTGAGTGGAGTAACGTGGTATTTGGTGTTAAAGTTCAACTTGGACGGTTGCGACTGATTATTGTACTACTAATATGATACGCGGAAGAACAAGCTTGACTTTGGCCTTTGAGCCTTCGATAGAGCTGCGATGCTCTGGGGTTCTATATTTAGGACGGTAAATCACAGTTAGCAGTTTTCGAAGGAGAGCAGACAGCTGACTCGTGCATCAGAACTTTGAGTAACATCTTACTTTCTGCAATTTCGGAAGATTGGAGGATGTCCTTGCAATTCCAGAAAGACAACGCAGCCATACATATAGCTTACGTCTGTAAAATCTAGATACTGTATCGAAACATCAAAATTACCGATTTAGCAGCTCACAGTCCAGATTTGAACCCCATTGGTAAATTTTGGGGTTTACTGGCGAGGCCAGACTATGCAAAAGGAACAGTTTTCAACGCTATTCACGAACTGAGATCTAACATCCTCGCTGAATGACAGGACTTTGAAACTGGGGCCATCCGAAATCGATGTTTTTTTTGTGAGCATCAAAGTTCTTAGAACTTGTTCATCAGATGGTTGTTCTCATTCTTGGGTCGGAGTGCGCTAAAGGTATTTCTAGCCCTTCGGGCACATTATTCGGGATAAGATCAATTTTTTTGAGTTAAAATTCAAATCCGTATACGATTTCAATATAGTGATCAGGTAAGACACAGGCGCAGCAAGTTTAACAATTCCGCGTCCCCAAAATTTGTCATAAAAATGGATGCATGCTAAAAGCATTTCGTGCACTAAACCAACAAATCACCAGTGTATCTTTGACAATGAAACCCATACTGGTAGTCGCTCATGGGTGCTTTGCGTTACAGATACAACAAATTTTGATCACGACCGCGGTTTCTGTAGCTCTGGATAAAACTGACTTAAGAGAAATGGGTCGGTTGTTGGTAGGTTGGGCGAGATCAATGTGCAGTCTCCCAAGACAAAGGGAATATACTGATTCGTAGAAACAGATTGAATAAACCACAGTGAACCCCCTCGAGTTCCGGTGCAAGGGTTCTTCAGCACAGTTTGTAGGATGCCATGTCGGCCAGGAAGCTTCTGGATATCAACTGGGTGCAAAACTTACCGGATGTTACTGGTAGTGATTTTGCTTCTAAGGATAGGCTCAGATAGGTGTGGTTGAGAAGGTACCGTGAGAGTATGTGACGAAGTAAAGCTGGAGGTAAACGCAGCTGCAAAAATTTCTACCACTTCTGAGAGATATGATGCACGTTTTACTGAAATATTCGGGATAAAAGAAAATGAAGATGGACAGTAATAAAACGGGAGACTGCTTTCGCGAGGGAACAGAAGGAACGGCAATTTGAGGAGCGATGTTAAGTTCTGAGCTACCCCAAGAACAAATTCAGTTTTTGCCTTCAGCACAGTGGTTTAGCATGTGTTGCACGCTCGCAAGTAACAGTCAGGCAAGTATTCGGTTTGGGATAGGCGCCAGTAAAAGAAAGTAATTTTTCTTCCGTACGATACGAATACAGGCATGGGGAATTTAATTCATCCAGGCTTGGAACCGTGAGGGACGAACATAGGCTTGGCTTGAATTGTAGTTTGTGCGACGTTCGTCGCGGAGGTATATGAATCAGGACGGAAACAGTATTCAGACCACGAACAAAACACCAGAAAGTTGTACACTGCGTTCCAGTCTGTAAAGTCGTAGCACCAGAAAATGCGTCTAGAGGCTGGAATGGGTGCGAGATTAGTAAGACGCCTTAAGCACAAGAGAGTACAATGGTCCGATGTACCGAGAAAATGAGATGGAAAATTGCGGACTAAAAATAAGGGATGAATGTGAGACACAGGTTGGGCCCGTGTGCCCGATCACCATAACGGTTGAGGACCCGTGGGGAGAAATGAATTAGCTGCGACAGGCTATTAGTAATAGCAATCGCCTTCGTTTCACGTTCTAGGGTAGTGGTACCGGATGAGTGCGTAAGCCAGTGTCCTTTATGGACATTAAAATCCCCTAGGATGACTATGTTGGCACTAAGGTGAGATACCAGAATATTCGCGGTAACCTGCGACATTCAAAAGAAGGACTGTCTGTTTTAGACATATGAGCCGAATCGAAAATGTCGAATTTGTATGGGTGAGAGGCTATGACAGATTTGTGAATATAGAGGCCAATACCCCGCTCTATAAAAGAATAAATAATAGAGAAAATAGTAAGGAAAATAAACACGGGCTCTGTCAGAGGAGGGTTAGATTTGATTTACATACGAAGGTATAGCCGGGGGGAGGAATGTATATTCAAGCAGTCGATGCACAAAATGAATGTTGCTATTTTCTCCAATTGTGTTTGTGAGTGTCATACGTGGATCGAGTGTTCTTTTATGGTTGCGAGTAAACATTGGTTTGGTTGGTTGACAATTCATTATACACATGACTGCTGACAGAAACCGGTAACCCAATCAGAGAGCTTGCATTGACCCATCACAGAAGGATTTTGAGCTGACTGTTAACTGTTATTAAAAAAAGAGAACTACCTATGCCAATTATGATTTTCCCAGCTATGTATTTTAAAGACAGTTCTATGCAATCTAATTTCTCAGCAACTCAAACAAAGGCGTGTATGACCAAAACCTGCGTTTTCTTTTGAACAGGCAGGTAGTGACGGCCCGCAAGAAGGTAAAAGGGAGATTGAGACTAGGTTTATTGACTGACGGGCTGATACTGCTATGGATACTTTCTAAGTGTTTACATGTTTCACTGCTTAGTAGCATGACTCTGTATCCGAAACATTTATTCAAACCCGCTTTTTACCGAGTCAAGCTCTCCATAGATCTTTCCTTACGGGGATCAGTTAGTCCAACTTAGTCATCTAACTCTTTGCACCAATACATCTTGGTGTCTGCTGATCTAACACTCCCAATAAATTTTGGTTTTCACATTCGTTTCATGTTCTCCACTGATTAAAAAACCACAGTAATAACCCGTAAGATCTCCGCGTTACACACTGTAACAATAAACTGACTGCTTTTTCTGAAGAACTGACTTTTGACAGTTCAATAGGCCGAAGCACAAAAAGAGCATCGTTCGAGTTCATTGAATGGAGGACTAGTGAAGAGCGGACAAACTCCAATCACCGCTTATTTTACACAAAAGGATCATCCGATCGACATTATTCAGGCTTTCCTTAACATGTACGCAGGAAAAGGTGGATCAAGAGGAAATATCAAAGGCCTAAACTTGGACGCCGCCGAGATGATTTCAGTTGGCCTGATAACCTCGCTGTGGGCGCAGAAGTGTGTAAGACCCCTTAATCTGTCATGGTCATCGTGACATAGTCATGAAAGCGTCAGTTAGATTAGCAGTCTGAGTCGTGTGATGATGTGACGTGGATGGTCAAAGAACTTATAAATGATGATAAAAGGCATAACCGTTGCGTTACGCCTGGACTGCCGGTTGCATTTTCCAGTTATTTAACTGTTTAAGTAGCCTTGTTTGAAACGAGTTTGATCCACGATTTTCGACTCGTAATTTGTGACATCAATAATAAACACTTTCAGTGTACAGTCTGTCTAAAAATTCGGGATTACCTCAGTTCGGTCGAAGTCCTGACAAACGGTCAAATTCCAATTTACACCAACAAATATCAAGCCAGAAAAGTGCCATAGGTACTAGTGTTTAGGGACAACACTGCTTGCATTTGTTCGACTGAATTGAGGCGATCCCGTTTTTTGGGACAGACTATTTCTTCGGTTTACACTTGGAAAAATTCACGGAAATATGTGAATATTTCCCTTACAACTATGATAACCAGAAAACTAAGGAGGATGTGCACGTATATGTATGTTTTACATATCAAATAATACGACCTTGCCTGAAATGTATGTAATCAGGCAAAACTTCCGCTACCGCGAGTAATCTTTCTCAAGGAACGGTTACAGATTAGTTAACAAGTGGGCTAAACTAGATTACGAGGGGTACAAACACGTCTCTCGACAAGGCGTTAGGGATGCAGAGAGTTGTATACCATTGCTTTTAGGATAAGGACATAAAGTACAACTAGCAGAAGTGCTAACCGGGGGCACTTTTATACACAGTGAAAAGACTTGGACAGTCAACTAATACTGAGTCCACATGAGCAAAAAGACTGAAATAGTTTGGAACCCTATCAATGATCAGTCCGGTATCATCAGTGTGAGTATCAGATGCCTCAGTATGGTCGAGAGTGAGTGTCTCAGGTTCCTAGATGGCTACTTGTCACGAACACCTCTCGAAATGCTCCCAGATGACCATGTATCTGCTGCAGCCCCTGCTGAGGAAGTCCTACTCACTGTCTTCTCTTGGTGGAGGTGTTTTCGCGAAAGTGAGAGGACGGAAGCGGAGGCCCGGAGCTCTCCGCCGAGTAGACTGTCTGAGAGTCAGTCTAGGGAAGATGGCTGAACCCTGATTCCAAACCCACCATGGGCGGCGTATGCGGCGTGCAACACTAACACCCGACATCTGTGGCGGAGAGTCGTACTGGGCACTCAAAACATCTGGCCCGATTCAAAGTGCTTATGAACTGAACAATCAGCCATTGACTCCTAATGGGTTATAAACCCCGTGCTTCGCCTCTCTTCCTTGCGGGTTAAGCTTTGGATAGCTAAAGACTCCGGTTGTGGACCACTAAGAAAACTACCGGCTTTAGCCTGAACAACCTGGCAGTACTGCGTCCAAAAATAAAGCAAATCATTGAATCTCACACGTCCCGTTTTGTTTGGCATACAGCCTACAATCAAGTGAGTGTGATATATAATATTAAATAATAAGTATTAGGTGAAGCCTAAGTATTGACGAGGACAGTTGGTCAAAGAAGATAATGAGAAGATGACTATGGCTACCAATGATCACATCCCCTGTGTAATCCTCGGAACTAATTCTCACATTCTTGATTTCATCTGAAAAAGCACATAAGCATTTGCAGATGTTCGGTTTAGACCTATAATAATCAGAAAATTAAGAACCTTCAGTTATATGCAAATATTTGCTATTCACCAACAATGGTGTCCAGAATGCTTGTATTCAGGCGAAGTTTCTATTAAGACGGATAAAACGGGTTTCCAATCGAATAAACGCGCCGATTCTGGTGATCCAGTTCAGTCACAGTAAATGGGCCTACATTCGTAGAAGTACCACTAGTAGGACCTTTGAAGTGCACCGGCATCGTATTACAATCACTTCGAGGTGGACAATTGAATTTTTACAATCATGACTCGTAAATATCGGTGTCAATGATCTTTCAGAAGGACCAGTTGAATACTTATTGCAGCTGACAAAGGAAAAGCTGAAAAACTAACTACTATCACCACTTTCAGTAACGAAAACAAGAATCCGAAATCTCCGAGGTGCGCTCGGGATCATGCCACCCATCGTACACAGCCAAAAAGACACCCCTATTGGCAAGCTGTCGAAAGGCTGATCTTGGCGGAGTATGTACATGAAAATGGAGTATGTCATCAGCTTCACTTCATCACACTAAGCTTTCTGAATCAAGTGTGATACGGCTATCTACCACCCTTTGCCTTCTCGTCATTCAATGACTCCTGTGATTTGGAAACCGGTGCATTAGACTATTTTCCCCTAATCACAGGATGAAGGCATTTAAGTGCCCGCAAGCTGTTTTTACTGTACACGGTGATCTTCCCCCGCTTCTATTTCTGAGATACCACGCGGCAATCATATTGGAAAACTAGTTATTCGCAATGCTGCATTTTCAACCAGCACGAAAGGAATAACGTCCTCGACATTGATACATTGATATGGCTTTTCGCGAAAGCTGTAAACACTTACATGGCCCTAGCTCTTCCCCAGATCCAATGCGTCCTTGACCGAAAATTCAATAGGACACAGAGCGCTCTATTGCAACGGATATGAAAGATTTGTTTACTACTGTCTTACATGATAGTCCATCTTTCCTGTCTTTGAGAAGCCTTTTTGTATAAGTACAATCTGTGCAGTGTTCCTCGGGAACGTGTACGCTCTGTAGAGCTTCGAATTTCTAATATTACTACTGAAAACGGTAGCAGTAGTTAGATGTACACCATTCCTGAATTCGCGCGAGAAAAATTACGTGACACTGGCGATTGAGAGAACGGTGAACGACATCGGAATTCGCAGATTATACGTTCATATGTGCTTTTGCTTATCACAAAGCGATCGGATATAGCCACCCACGCAGATCGAATGGTGGTATATAAACCAATCTTCTGTACAATCTTCGTTGGGTTCAATACTGCCGGTGGGTCACTTGTATTTTTAGGATTGAGGTAACACGTGGGCACGTTTTCCAAGTTGGAAATGTTCTCAGCGTTGCTATTTCCGCGCTGAGAGGTCTGATGTGAATAACCAAGTGAAAAAAACAACGGTCTCATTGCGGATGATATTTTCACGGAAACTGGACTAGATTTCTTCCCACAGAGGAGCTACGAAGTCCGCTGTTTCTAATTGGCTACCATGACTTGTGTAGTTCTACTAATTTCGTATAAGCCGGAGGATGATTGCCTCAGATCACTTAAACTGAACATCATAAGTCTATTTGGACACCGAACTGGTCAACTGAACACTAATGCCGACACTGTTTTCATTTCACTACCCGAAATAAAAATTCGAACATCCATGAGTGGATTGACAACTGATGAGCACACCGTGCGGTGATTTCTCAGTCGTGAAAATTTTTCTGGGGGCTTGTCTTGTTCTGGAACGGGTTGCTTTTCTGTTTTTCAGTAGGTAAATTAACGAAAAATCCACCTAGGCTATGAGCCTCAGGCCTAATTGTTTCGTGAATACTGACACTATTCTCGCCAGAAAAATTTGTCATGAAGCCAAGATTATCGACTGATAAATACTAGCATGTGGTTGATTCCTCGGAAATCTGCAATGTGTTAATCCAGTATAAATGTTATAAAGCTTCCCGACAACATCATTGCATGCGGTAAAATATTAACGTTATGAATACCGATCCCGTCTGAATATATAGGATAATTGAAAAATTGGATCTGTCGCACCAGTGACTGGATGAAAAATACGATCCCCATGGTGTATATAAAACACCTTGAAGGCATGTGAAATCTCATTGCAAAAGAACCCTGGTGGGAACCACGATGAGTATAACCACTCACACAACAGATGAGATATTTTAACCTCTCTGACGCCATTATTTTTTCCCTATCACTCATCGGGAACCGCGTAGTGCATGATGCGTTCAACGGCAAACTGATGGATTCAACTTTATCAAATTGTCAAATAGGGATGGATGATGACTACCTTTGTTTATCTTCATGGAATACACAGTAACGGCAATTATTGTGTGCACGATTATTTGCGCGCATAGAGCAACTTTCGGCATACTTCATGTTACCTCCTGATTAACACTAAAACACGGACAGAGTCCAAGGGGACACAGGATCGTGGTAAAAATTGAATAACTTGTTGGATTTTCACAGCAGTTCACTGAAGTTTCGTGACTTTACTCCATGATGAGTTTCACGCGTTTCCTTGAAGTTTTGCTGAAACCTGTTAGTCGGTTGATACTAGGGAAATCCTAATCGCTTTCCGGGACACAAAGACAAGGAGTCCACTTGGACACCGGCGGCGGTTTGTGTTCTCCGATCCGTCCTCATACAGGCTGGTAATAAAACCGGAAGCCTTTTTTCACTTACTTGTACCGATTCAACTTGTGAACCAATCACGTTTGTGTAAAATGTTGGTGGATGTAAATATTTACGATACATGCCAAACCATCCCCTTTTAAGCAATAATGCGATGGATGTAAGGTGGTGATTCACAGTTGCATGCCATTCCCCTAATATGTTTGGTATCGTTGAAAAGATCTCATAATAGGCTTCCAAATTTGGTCGGACTGGTTTGTGGGGCATTTTTTTCTGGCGTTATGGTGAAAGATATCCGTACGGATGTCGTCTTTCCGGCGGGAGGCAGCTCTTAGCTTGTTATGGTAAAGTAACATATCACGGGAATTGGAGAATCTTGGACAAGTCGGCAACTTCTGTTGGACTTGGTTGTTCCCTTATCATTTTTCCGGTCTTCTAGAGAAAGATTTTGTCATTTTGCAAAGGCCCATTGAAGTTATATCACGATCCAGTGTTATCTTTCGCCTCAAATTAGTCAGTTTCCTTCATGCGACAAATCATGCAGCAATACCACAATTTTACTTAAGTTGACAAAACTGAAAAAGTTGCAATCAACTTGTGTTAAAAGCAAGCGGTTCTAGTGGATCATATAGTAGCCTAGATTTCTGTTACATTATTTCGTCCTCTTAATCGAACATATCGGTAACAGCAAAGTATATAGAAATACATGGGACACATTTGGTAGTGATACAGATCGGAAGTTAGAAGACATTGTCGAACAAGCTACTGCCCACACCCATTCATCTTAATAATGACTTGCTAAACAACAGTATTCCTGCCAATACATCACCAAATCAGTCGGAGAAACATCTACTTTAAAAGTGAAATGACTGGGAAGCGAGACCGTAGACCAGGTGTGAGACAATTGGTCCACATTTTGTTACCAGTTTTGATCATCCACTGTAACAAAGTCCAAATTGAAATAGTTAGCCAGTTCATCAGTACGTATTCGCAAACATGGAGCTACACAAGGTGCATCTATATGTTCGCTATAACCCCTTCAGACAGTCGTCCGAAGTAAATGACTCAACTTTTAGTCATCATGATATGCGCTCGTTTATATCATCCCGTAGCCGCAACCACCTTAATTAGATTAAGATGCATTGGGTATACCAACATCGTCAGCTAGGTATGACCCAATCATGCGATCAGCTCGAATGCACATCACTGCTATTTTAATCTACCCCGTCGGAACTACCACTTTCTCATGTCAAGTGGTATCGGTACGTCTCGAAAATGATGAATCTCCAACGGGCTATACTTACCTTTGCCTTTCTCAACCTTCAGTTTCTCCTGGCATGATACTATGTGTTTATTCGGCTGCCCTGAGGGGACCTGTGTGTCGTTCTGTAACCGTCAAACTCAAATCACTAATGGCAGATGTTCCAAGACCCCTCCAATATTAGCGATTTACCACCCCCAAACACACTCGTCCCGTCAATGACCTCATCAGTCAATGTTGGGTCACCGTGCTTCTTCACATTTAGGCGATGAATCGTTCTTCTGGTCATGCACACTCGCGCTGTCCGGTGCATTAAAGTCCTCCAATGATTGGTTTCATCCTACCATCCCTAAGATTATTTCACCACTGTCTGTGTGTTGTAGTTGGTGAATACATGCGCACGGGTATCGGCAGTTTTCAAAAACGATGAATCCCCCACAGACCTATTAGTTTTATTTTCCTCAACCCTCAGTCAGGGAGTTTTTTGTGCGTTAGTCACAACGAACAGCAGCTATCTTAGTGCTTCCAAGCAACCTTTTCACTTTACTGACCGTCTCAATCCGGCCCTAGTTTTCCGTCCCTCAGTCAGGAAGTCAACTCATTGTACATGTTGTGCCTTGGAGAAGCAAACGAACAACTGGTCAGTTTATCCGTCACAGCAGCCGTACTCAGCTCAGCTGTGATACAGATCAACATGAATTATGTGGGACCTAGAACACTGCACTTTTAGCTCGTAATTTTCTCCTGTTTATGGCATACTTTTTGTGTTTAAACAACTCGTTACTTCTTAAACTTTATCAGTCGCAGTCAATTGGCTGGTCACTCAGTCGTACGCACGCCGAAAATCGATCGATCGGATTTGCCCAGCTCACACATAGTGACAGGCAGCACCTTATGCAAAGATCAAGTAAAGCGCATTTTTCATCTGATGGGTCAATTTGCGCTGCTTAACGCATAACCAAAGCGGCGTTCGACTTTACGATGTGTGTGGAATGCATAGTATAACCGTCAAAAGCATACCCTCGCCCCTGAACACCACTCATTCTCTGGCATTCGTAGCGTCAATCGACCGCGCGTAGGCATGGTGTTGGTGGACACACGCCGACTGTCGGAGCCTACCTATCGACAGGAATGCAGCTAAACTAGGATATACCGAATAAACCGTGGCTGATGCCAGTCAGTATCCGGTTTTGCGCCTTCTTCTTCACATGATTTGGTATGTCTCCGAGACCGTCGAGTTGGTTTCGTTAAGAACAGGAAGCCTTAACTTACGAGAAGCATGCGAAGAATTTCACCGCAGACACCCGAATTGGCTGAAGCCATCGCGATTTTTTTGTGTTTGCCTTGTTCCAAGGCTAACCGTTTACAGAAGCCGATGGGGCGCCCGATAACAACCACCAGCGACAATCCGATCTAGACATCGGAAGAGTTCTTGACCAGTGAACTTATGCATCATCATCATGATCGCACAGAGTTAAACAGTAGGGCAAACCCCAATGATCACCGCCTTTCTCATTATGTTGCATGTGGAAAAAGAAACAATGAATATACCAGATGAACAGGGAATGAATCTACACGAGTGGCAAAAGGAATGAACGCCCTAGCTGCCAACACACGGAATATAGTCTTACTGTACAAAACGCACACTGACCAATCATTCTGATTCGACAGGAATTGACAACACGACCACCACTGTTCACGGTTCGCTGCCAGATCCTTCAGTGTCTACAGCCAACCAGTTGAAAAATCTTTTGGACGCCAACCACGAAGAAGTGAGGCACCTACTTTTTCTAACTTCGCTGCACATTTTCTCGTCCGCTGACCTCCACGTGATCTCTTCCACTTCAGAGGAGGAACAGAAAGTAGGGCACGGCATGGTAGACGTGTGTCTGCCATACGTAACACGTGCGTTGACCAATGAAGTCCACTAAGCTGGATACACTGTGATAGAAAACTTTCTGAACTGGCACCCAATGCTCAATTTCTGACCTCAGCATTGCTCATCTGGTCATTCCATCCAACCTTGGCGATGCTACGTCAACATCGATGGTCGAAAACCTCAAGACGACGAATATCTTCAGCACGCAGACTCCAAGTCTCGCAACCATACAACAAAACTGAACGTACCACGGCACAATATACACGACCTTTCGACTTCAGCGAAATATCAGGTCCCCGCCACAAGTCCTTCAGTCCAGCGAACGCTCCTCGAGCCTTGGATATCCGCGTGCTCACCTCTACTACTGTGCTCCCATCCATCGTCAAGCTTCTGCCGAGGTGAGTGAAGTGGTCGACAATTGCCAACACCTCCCCATCGAGCATCAAGCTCGGAATCGTTGCCGTACAGTCTTGTAACATCACCTTGCACTTTGAAGGTCCAAAGCGCATGCCGAATGGAGCTTCAGCTTTTGCTAGTCTATCTAGTGCACCTTGAGCATGTCTCGTGGACTCGAACATGCAGACAACGTCGTCTGCGTAATCTAGGTCACAACTTTCTACTATTTCCTAGTTCAATGCTCACATCCTAAAAATTTCGTAAGATTTTCTCCATTATCTTGTCCATGACGAAGCTGAAGAGGAATGGAGACAAAGGGCATTCCTGTCGAACACCAATGGTCGTTTCGAACCGACCGGATAGTTCACCGTAAACCCTAACGCGGCCAGAAGCATGAGAATACAATGATCTCATTAGGTTCACGAACTTCTGTGGCATACCTTTTCAATGATGAGAACTGATAAGCGCTGTTCGATCAACTGAATCGAATGCGCTTTTCACGTCAATGAAAACCATTATTGTCGGTCGACGGTGTGTGCGACGCCTTTCAAGTAGTTGGCGAAGAGTACAAATCTGGTCGATGCATTCTTGACCTGGGCGGCATCCGGGTTGTGGTTGGCGGGCGTTCCAATCGAACAGCCTCCAGCAGACTGGAAATCTCAACGGCGTCCGTTTTTGAAATACTCAGAAAACAGCGACAACGAAGCTACAGACTACATCCATTCCAAACCATGTTTTCTATGGATTAAGCCCAGTGGATATAGTTGTGACTTATTCCTTCATAGACTCTTAACCCAATCAACGTCATGCGCAGACGTACTTATTATCGATGAATTAACATTCTATTTTCGTAGCGTTAAGGGCTACAAACATGACAGGAGTTGGCACAAGACTAACCCATTCGACTATTACGAATTTGATAGACAAAGTGATGTGAAAGTAAACGTTTGGTGCGGCATTCACGGTTCAAGACCGGTTGGTTCTGTTTTTCTCCTAGACAGGGTTAATGAAACTACCTATTGGTCTTGCTCTAACTCCTGCCATGTTTGTAGCCGGTCGAAGTGACATCGTCAGGGCACACTGATAATATCACCTGCATTGGTGAGGAAACGCTTGCGACCTAAACGCCAAGCTCAGCAGTAAGAAGCCGTTGAATCCACACATCCATTTGTACGCTAGATCAGTTCCAACTGGTCAAAAAAACAATGGAAGAGTTGAAAACCTTGTCCATTCACACTGACGATCATTAGAGATAGAAAAATTGGGAAATGCTAGTGAGTGCATGTGATGTGCAATCAGTTTCACCACAAATACTGCAGTTCGCTGCCTGCTGAAGCATTCACAACACACATACTGGATAATGCGCATTAGTGACAGAGTGCGAGCATGTCAGTCGGATTATCTGGAAGCCACTGGCACAGTCGTACATGAGGTATGTAGCTTCAGTCAGTTCGGATCTCCCGGTGGTAACACGTGTTTCTCAAACGAGCAACCCAAGTCTCGAGTCTCTCGTAGGACTCGATGGATATCCTACACCGTAGTGAACGTACATCCAAGCCTTGAGCAGCGAATGATGATTTGACAGACTTGCGATACCCGTATGAAATATTTCTCTTCAGTCGGAAACCTGTATCTGTGGTTCCGCTCAGTTCCACCGCACAACTGCCCAGTTTAGCGTCTACGGACGAGAGATGTTTGTCAACCTAAGGTTTTTTTTCCTACCGATAAGCGATGATTTTGATGTAGTCTTATTGAAGTATTCGATACAGAAACGCTGAGTTTGTTCATCTTATTTGATAACAGTCACGTGCAGAATTTTCCGCCCCCAAAAAAACAAGTAACTCAGATTATACTGCTTAAAAAGGTTCGTAAACGACACCGCCTTATGTTCATCATCGCCGTATAAAGATGTGGAAAACTGTATGAAGGTCAACAAATGTCTAGAACACGGGGTAGGATAAACTACAAGGAGCTATTAGGGTGTCATCAGTTTTCTCGGTTGATGTTCTAGAGCTCGTGCTACAGGCCGATTAGTGGTATTGTGGGATATGATCCTGTAAAAACTGCACAATGATATTTTGCAACTGCACATTCAACGCCTTATACCCAAATGATCTCAGAAACAAACTGGTGAGAAATAGGAATGCATTAGAAACAATAATGCGCAAATGATAGGCGAAATAATTGCAAAATTCACATTAACGTTTGACAATCAACATGACCATATACTTGTCCGTGGTAGCCATTTCGGGACCCAAATTCGGAGCGGCCTGTTTCAACAGACTCAAAGCAAAACTACTAGGGGAGAATAGCAAAATCCGATACGGGATTGTTTCCAATGCGCTCGTGTTAAAATCACTCTGGTCTGTGTTATCCTTTTCACGTTGCAAAGGGACCATCAGACCGACCGCTTGTTTGAGTTTCAGATAGGCAATCAACGCTTGGAGTGGATAGCACTTTTCGTACAACTCATTCTTCTTGGCTTCTGCAGACTCCGCCGTATCGACTGGATCCGGATCATTTTCAGAGCATGACGTATCAGTTTCGCTCACAGGTAGGGCCAAAAGTAAACACAGACCACGAGCACGTGATGACAGGACTGTGTGAATTCGATGCGTAGCCTCTGCCATCCAGGCCGGATCAAGCATGCTACGCTGGACGAGTTGCAAGACGGGGACGAGAGCCGCATCTTCTGTAAGTTAGGGGAAAAAGTAGACCCCACGACGAATGTTCCAAGGTGATAGCGGAGAGGGAATATAGAGGGAAAAAACCAACGTGCCAAAATACACTCCCGTGGAATTTCAACCACATTGCTTATCCACTTGAGCACGGAGTGAACGATCAGACACATGACGTGTGATGTATCTGTCATCTTAAAGTATTCCGAGGAAAACGTCCACTGATTCTACAAATGTGTCATGTCTGCGGAAAATGGTGTCACCCGTTGACTTGTGTTTTATTTAAGGGTATGGGCAACGGTAAGGCGACAGACCCAACGATTACGTCATAGTAACTGATAACAGTAAGGGCGAAGGTTCAACAAGATTTTAATTTGGAAAGATATTCACATAATAAGAACTGAGCTGATAAATATTTCACAACATAACCTAATGCTCCTGTAAAACAGAGTTGTAGCAACCTGCAGGTATGGGTATGACTGACCAATGGTTTGCGCTGCACAGTACAAAGAAGCTGTTTAATAATTTGCATACAAAAAACAGCATGCTGATAACTAATCGACTTTGTACGGGCTATTAAAATCGAAGGATGACAAGAAAGGATAATGCAATGGTAACGACCATATTGGGGTAATTGAAGTTAGCTCAATAGAAGACCAACTAAAAATGAGTCGACCAAGTCACTCACAGTTTGATAGGGTATAGAATCAAACTGCTAGATTCTTAAAGGATCGGAATCCAGAGGAGTTGTTACACCAAATTTTGCGGGAATTTGTAAACTCATATTCGAACTGACAGCTGCTCTGTTTATTTGCCCTTCGAGGTTTGTTTCGTGTCACTTCTCATTCAGATACCCCAACAGTTGGCGACCAAAACGGGAGCAAGGTTAGATAGAAAAAGCTGAAACCGAATCTCTAATTAATGCATTAAGTCCGACTAAGCAACAGAAAGAATAAACTGTTTAGGAGATATCCCTCGCTTCTCCAATCCCCGGCATGTGAGTCACAGGGACTCCCCCAAGGAGACATATTATGTCCCACACGGCCAAATCCGCTGTTTCACGATTTCATACTCCTTCGCCGCATCATGAAACAATTACCTCACAACCGAGCCTTCAACCACTACCTGTCTCGAAGAACAAAGTACACTGAAGAAGTCTACCGGTAAACATGAGCAGTCTCAGCTGTTGTAGACTGTGCAAAACGCTGATCTGTTTTCCTCAACGCTCTACACCGCAGCACTGCTCCGAAAACTGCTATCCTCAAACACTGACAATCCGTGCATGTTTTCTACTCTTGACGAACAGATCCCTAAGTCATAGAGGCACTGATCCGATCACAACTGATCAGATGAAGTGATTATACGGTTCTTTTGAGTTGACGTGAATTTAACCAGGTGTAGACCTTAAACTGAATAACTGGCCGGTGGTGGTCGAGTGGTTTAGAGCACTTGATTACCACCTCGGAGGTCCGAGGTTCAAATCCCCGCCATTACCAGCAACTTCGGTGGTAGACTGTAATCTATTGTCGTCCGGATCGTTACCACACCTGGTCTACTGGGACCTTATGTGGTTCTCTATTGCAATTCTCAGGGTCTGGTTACGGTTATCCCTAATAGGACACAAGGGCCATCGTGGCTACAGGGTATATAACCCTTCCACTGCACCCGTGAGCACACATGTAATAAAAAACGTTATCAACTGTACCGCTTCGCAATGCACACTTAGGAGCAAGACCATGGGTGCTTAGTTCTCTCAGGAGCATCTCACCTTGCCTTAGCATAAAAACGGATCTAGACCCATTCTCACTCACTTTCAGGCGAATCATTAGCGGAACCGAGATTGGCCAGACGTGAACCGAGTTCCGCGTCTCCGATGACGTGCAAACAACGGAACCGGAATCCGCATTTCTTTAACACGAACTCTCCCATCCACAAATCCGGCTTTAGGCAGTTGTCCAAGTCTGTCAAATTCTGTACACTCTGCAAAGTTGGCGGAATTGAAGCAGCCGGACTGAGCAGCGTTCGCGAGCGACTGCGATGCAATGAACCCCGATATTCACCTGACTTTCCACGTGAATCAGCCAACGAATCCGGACCACCGTGTTTTCCCGTGAACGAACCCCCACATTCCGGTCCGACAAGTTGATGCAATGTGGACATCCGATTCATTGGACCTGTCCGAGACATGTTGCTTGCTGAACTAGCGTATCCGACAGACAACTTGGAATGAACGTCAGTAGAGCTACCATGACCAGAAGCACGCGAGTCTGATGAATGCAATCCTGCTGAACCATAGCCACCAGTACCCAGACGCGAATCACCAGGGGCCAGTAAGCCCATTTGGCTTTTTTGAACCGGATTACGAAATGTTTCTGGGTCAATAAAATCAATGCGCAGTCGTTTGGCTACACGTAAACCCATTGCAAGAGTTTTCAACTGTTTGCTTGCTTCGCACGCAGCCTCACAGGTCTCGAAAAGAATCTGGGCAAAGCTGCGTCCAGGAACCATGTCCACCTGTACGACATGAGGCAACCTTGGTAGCAAACGATTCACTGTCTCCACAAACATATCCTTACCTAAACCACCGATATACAGACATGTAGAGGGTATGCATTTTCCGTAACCAATTTTGCAATGAAGCGAACGAATACAACGACCAGACATGATGGATTTGGCACGATAAGCCATATCCACATTTTGGAAACGAACGAACGCGTACGAATGCATCCCGATCTTTGTGGATCGTTTGATATCAATCTGTTCAATATAGCCAAATCGCTCAAACGACTCGACCACCTCACTTTCAGTAATATCCGGTTCCAAGCTTCCAATGAAAAGCGTGCGGGTCGCTTTGAAATCCTGATCCCCATCAGCACCTGGTGGTGAACGACCACGATATTGTGGATCGTACCAACGATGTCCAGTACTCTTTAGGAAGTTATGAGACTTTATCGGAGCCTGAATGGCAGCCGGAATTCCTGTGGCTAATGGATTAGTTGAACCGAACCCCAAAGCTCGTGCAGCTGCGGCTGCGACCATTGCAGAAGAAGCAAGAGTGGGCATACCTAACAAACTCGGTGTAGCAACTGCTCCAGGAAGACCGATCGACTTCGATGGAATCTCAGCAGTAAATCGCGGATCTAGTTTATGAGACAGCCCATGGCGCGAACCGCGCCGATCGAAGATGGGATCCAATTCTTCTTCTGCGTCACTTGCAGGCTTCCCGGTACTATACACACTCGATGGCGCGCTATCTTCGGTAATTGTGTCCAGAAGCGGTTCCACAGTGACCGTTCGATCATGTAGATAAACAGTCGGTTTGGCGCTGTAGGCCGCTTGTGCATCTTCTGGGTACCTGCGTTAAAAGAATCGCATGACAAAGAGAACAGAAATAATGTCAGAAAATCACTACTTTCCTTGCTCTCCACTGAGCCTTCTACAGGAAACCAACAACTAAGTGAGCCGACGAATTTATCTGAAAGTACATTTTCCGAAAAGTTCAACCAGTACCAACAGTTCACACAGCAAATTAGATAACACAACACAAATTAGAGAGTACCCGCACACCTAAACCTTATATATATTGTGTCGAGCCTTCTTCCTGACGCAGCTGATTCTATTTCGGCTTCGAACGTCGAGTAGAACAACCTCCCACGGATATCACGATGATAACGACGTTCGTGTCTTTGCTAAGTTACTTCGCAAGCACTTCCAGGAACATGCCACCTTCCAAATCCACGCTAATTTAGGTTCTCCGGAGATATTTCCAAAAACAGAGCTGTGTGCTCGTCAGTAAAATTCTGCAGCAGGAAACTGTACGCATTATCATCGATTTCCTTGGGTTTTCCTTGATAACATGCATGTGTATCTGCATGAGACATCTGATTATCCCCCAAGGGCCGAGTGTATACTGCGGCGGTTATTTTCATCTTACTTTGCGGCTCAAAAATAAGGCTGCTGCAGGTAGAAAATAGTCGAAGACTGTCGGTTGTAGTATTGTCCGAATATGATGGGGACACTATATAGGTTATCCCCAGACTAACCGTAAGGTGTTGGAAATCAGAGGTCACTCTCTAGGACAAGCGCTCAATCTTAAAGGGCTAAGATGGTTGGGACATGTGATACGTATGCCCTCCCTTAGATCCTTCGGTGTATGCTGCTATCCGAGGTAGTTAGTAGTTGGACGGTAGATCGCGGTAGTCAGTCGGTGATAAAAGTATGAAAACATTAACCAGTGGGCCTGACCGAGTGAGATAAGCTGAGCTTCCAGGCTTTGGTTCAAGAGGTCCGCCCACCGGCTGGTTGTAGATATTCAATGACATGGCTAGATTGCACAATCAGTGGCGTACTCGTCGTCAAATTCCTCTTTCATCTTCACCCTTTCCATCCATAACTTTCATTTCTCTTTGCTTGCGTCTTATACTTCTATTCGTTATCCTCTTGATTAGACAAATGCTGAGGTAGCAACCAAAACCAGAGCATGAAAGTGCCAGATAAATGATTGGAAGGACTGAACTGAGCTGAACTGTATAAGCAAAAACGCATCGAGAATCACTATGAAGGCGCGCCTTTAGTTGGGGTTTGTGGAACATTAATTTTGAATTGGGCAATTAGTCACGCTATTCTCAAATTCCAGCGAAGTTCGCAATAAGATAATCCCGTACGAGATGGTAAACAGTGGTGGATTTATTGGCGCAGAAGTCCCCAACAACAAATCACAGTGATCGACTCAGTGAACTGCGGTGTACTTGTAGGAATACCCAAGTGGACTGAGGTTAAATGCTGATTGGTTTTTAACCATCAAGGTAGTATGACATTTTTTGCAGTTTTGGGGTATCAAAAATAAACCTAAGGGCAAAAAAATTTTACCCACTGTCGACTCTACATCGCGAAAAAATTGTGCACCACAAAAATCAGCTGTCTTCTTTGCATTTCGTGAAAACTCGGTACTCGAATTTTGAAAGCTGGATTGCTTGGATAGGAGAATCACCATATCAAGCCTACACATATTTACTGAAAGTAACCGAAGTAAAAAAAAATCTAGCAGTCTCACTTGAAATTAATCAGAGCAGCACGTTCGCCATCCAAGTGACCTACACTGATTGACATATCACCGAACCCATTGAAATCCTGAAATAAATACTCTTGAATTGCCTCAATGCTGAGTTTGGAAGAGAAATTCCGCACGCACAGCGTCTGGAACGCCTCAGAGTGAGAGGCCTTAAGGTTACCTATTCGCAGGGTAGAATGATGTCCAGTGGCAGCATAGACTCGATCACGATGCGAACGTCTAGGCGACCCCGGACCGGAGCGATCGTGATGAGTGCGACGTCTGGTTTGGGAGCGCATGGATTTGGGTGAGCCATCACGGTCACGAACACGGCGCATAATCTGTCGGAGTAAATTGGACCTGCAGTTAAGATTCAATTTAACTACTAATTTTGAGCGATGAAACTAATGCAAACTAAGTGGTCTTCGGATCATCAGAAAAAGGTGTGCCTATTATGCAAACTACTTGCAGGCATTTAAATGAGTTTGTATCGTTTGGCGAACAAATAGTCGGAATGAATTGACAAAACACAACTGATAAGCAAAATTCTATGATAAAGCGCTTGAGAATTTTTATTCTGAAAAGACCTGCAGAATTACTAAGGAACAGTAGGGTGCTAGTCGAGAAAAAGAAGCCATGATAGGATATTCAACTCATAACTGTTTGATAGAAACGTACTTTCGAAATCCGAGTGGTTGGGACTAAAAGATAACAGAGGCCAATAATCTAGGCCTTATTCGATATAAAACTGAACGGTAGGAGCTAAAAACAATGAAGAGGGAAGTTCAGAACAATAATGATAAAACTAAGGTAGATACAAAATAATAATTGAACTTGGGATTTGCCCCCGCGAACTGTTTTGATTGAGAAAATTTCTGTATGTCGGAAATGTTTTGAACTTCCCTATTTCTGAGGTTATACGAGTGGACTCGTTGCTGTGCTTTTACCAAAGAATGTGTGTTGGATTCGGTAATTTATGATTCGGATGCTGGTATGTGAGAGGAGGGGGTTTCTGTAGGCTCTTGTGCATGAGAGAGATCAAAAACAGTGTCGAGTGAAAGCTGAGTCACAATACAGAACCACGGACTGTCTTCCAGCAGATTCCACGGCCCTCGGTAATTCCGAGGCCTGATTCTTAAGCGCCAGATTATGTACAGAGAACGGATCTTCTTGTCCGAGGGCGAAACGAACATGGGCACCTTTTGAATTGCAATCAATCAGCTCCACTTTGTTGACTAGGGGATCATATTTTTTTAACTTTACCGGACGACGTATCAAGACCGGACCTAGACTACTCAACCAGGTAGATATTGGGACCATCGATGTTGATTTACGATGGCAAGTGAACAGTCGTTCATGGTGTCTCATTTGTGGCCGTGCAGAGAAGTAAACTGGCAGTAGAGAGCGTCGAGAACGAATCCCCCACTGGGCACACGGGAGTCCCCTTGACTGGACTGTAAGAACAACGGTTCTCCAGAGGGTTCCATAGTCTCTCGACTTATCCATTTGACTGAGGATTACAGACCGTTGTTCTGTTATTTGCAATACCTTTATGGTGGAGTAAGTTCTTCAGCTCATCGGACATAAAAGAACCTCTGCCGAAGACTGAAAACAACTGGGAAAGACAACGGATGACTATGGTGGTCGACAAGTCTGAGCAGGCACAAGCAAAAGGGAATATGGAGTATTCGTTTATAATAGTCAATAGGTCCCGATCTTTCGATAATGAGGGAAGCGGTCCCTCAAAATCAATATTGAACCTTTCAAATGGCGAAGTGGCTTTGATTAGATTTCCGGTACGTAACTAGAAAAAGTCATGGCTTCTATTCAATACACAGTGTACACCTACAGGTAACAGATTTCACGTCATCGAGTGAGTACGGGAGATTCTTCGTTCTGACGGAATGAGGCAAGCGAGCGACACCCGGGTAGTAGAGTTGTGCAATTCTTTGAGTGATGCGAGTGACGCAGACGTGGAGTAGAAACTGCGAGACTGTGCCGGTCGAGACAATCTTATGGCCGGGGCCGTAGTTGACGCCGAAATTGAAACACGATAATTCGATTTCCCATCTCAGAATCTTATCACTTTGGCCTATATGTGGTGTCTGGAGCCGGATATAGAAGCGACCGACTTTCGATCCATAAAACGTCGGACTTGAGCACCTAATATGCAATGTCTCTTCTTCCGGTTAGCCTTTAACCGTGGTGACCGAAACGTCGATAACCTACCAACGATTTCGACTTCGCTGTTACTAAACGATCAAATTTTACCATAACATTTCACATGGTGCATCGATTTTTCGATACATTCCGAACCGATCTCGGTTCTAACACATTAAAACATGAAGTTCTCTAACGAGCTGCATTCCACCATCTTCAAACAGGGCTAGGGGAATGCCATCAGAGCCCAGCGTGACATCCTAAGGCCTGGATCTACTTTCGGACCTCCACCTTAGCAGGTATATGTTGAAACGGACCACTAGACGTGTCCCGGAAGAGCTACATGAGAGGCCGACACTGGGTGCCAGCTAAATTGTCTGAAAGTGTTAGCGGGTTCGGTGAGACTTGGAAGCTAGCCGAAAAGGCACAAGAGCGGGCATAGCCAGGATTTCCATCAGTGGCCCTACTGAAGACACGGTCGACCGATGAACTCGTGGGATGTAAAAGTGGAACAGAAAGTGGGAAGGGAATGGAACTGGGAGAACAAGTTGTGTACGGTGTTGGAGAGTGTTCGTTCGTGTGCATGGAAGAGCAGTTAATCACAGTGGTAGATTCTGTCACTATTGTACTACTCGGTCGCCCAGTCCAGAGTAGGCATTTTTGTTCGAGGATGAACTTCTAGCCTTTGCGTGGCCGAGCGCGTCTTGCAGGGCAGCAGGGTTGGTCCAGATGAACCGGCGGCCAATTGAATGGTTCATTCAACTCTTTTGGAAACCACTGGCAACCGGTGACTGAATGCTCAGTTCATTCGCACTTCGGATGAGACCAAACATCCTGGGTTTTCACTAAACTCCTCCATCACAGATGCCAGTGACCATGGTGTTGTACGCCTCATGCGCCACCCGTGGTTGGTTTGGAATCAGGGTTTAGCCATCTTCCTTAGGCTGACTGTCAGTTAGTCAACCCGGTGGAGAGCGCAGGGCATTCATTCCCGTCCTCTCACTTTAGTGGGATCACCTCCGCCACGAGAAGACAAGGAGTAGGACTTCCTCAGCAGAGGCTGCAGCAGGTACACGGTCAATTGGGAGCATCTCGAGAGGCGTTCACGACGAGTGGCCAACCCAGAGGCTGAGACACCCACTCCCGACCATACTGAGGCATTTAGAGGACCCCACCTGGGAGTTTGGATTCTTTGGTACTAATGATGCTCTTTTCTTCGTTCAGAGTGAGTCCGCACTTTCTCACAACACTAAGAAAATTAGTACGATTCTCATCATAATCAGTTTAGTTTACGCCACCCACGGTAATATTTTCGATGTAGGTGAAAGTTCACTTCAGGTTTTCTTCACGAATGGTGTTGTCGATAGAGCCCTGCAAACAAGCTACACCATTTGCCACTCCGAACGGTATCTGGCAGAACCGATATCACAGGCAGTACATCACCGATCTTAGTTTCCCAGAGATTTGGTGATATGCGCTTCGCAGATCGAACGCACCGGAAATAAAGTACCGCGACATTTTAGATACGTCGTCAACTCCGGGCGGTAAATAGGCGTCCAACAACGTTTACTGGTTCACAGTTTGACTGCGGTCAACTAACAGGCGCTTTCTGTGTCTTTCGTTTGTCGTTACACGTACTTGAGCGCTCCAGGGTGAAGTTGACGTCTCAACGATGCTATCCTTCCGAAGTCGCTGAATCTCCCGCCAAGTGAATCTCTCACCTTCGGGAGTATGAATTCGTGATTTCGTTGCAATGGACTTGCAATCTGGTGGCAATTTCCTGAAAATGGAAGTGAGTTCAATACGTGAAGCTGTCACACCACAAATGGAGATTGTCAGTTTGTTACCACTGAGTGAAATCCCAACTGCCTTGCGAAGTTTTCAAAAACATCATCTCCCGCTAATACATCCGCACACAGATGACGAAGCACGGAAAGTTTTAAATTGTCGTATGAGTTATTCTTTAAACTTACACTGACAAGACAGTCACCTTTTGTTTGACCGGTTAGTCTTGTGGGGGTCACGGAGATGACACTGGATGATTGTATGACCTCCAGACGGTGACGTTGTACCAAGGAATCGGAGATGTAACTGTGAGAACTCCCCGTATCTGTCAGAGCTTCCACGGGGATATTATTCATAGTAATCGTTGTCAGCGCTTTGCGAGGCAATCCAGAGAAGAGGCGGCGACTATGATTGAGAGTACAGGTGTTGTAGCAGAGGCTACTAGCTTTTCTGGAGGCGATCGCTAGACACGTTTGAAGTATCCTTTATTCTGCAGTTACTACAAACCGCATCCTTAGCATTTGACTTGAGGATGAGTGTCGTTCCCACAGAAGAAGTATGACGATGGTGGTCGAGTGGTTTAGAGCACTCGATTACCACCTCGGAGGTCCGAGGTTCGAATCCCGCCATCACCAGCAACTTCGGTGGTAGACTGTAATCCATTGTCGTCCGGATCGTTACCACACCTGATCTATTGGGACCTTATGTGGTTCTCCATTGCAAGTCTCAAGGTCTGGTTGCGGTTATTCCCAATAGTGCAGTTGGCCTTCGAAGCTATGGAGTTTATATCCCTACCGCTGCACTCATCAGGAAGTACGCAATAAAAATAATAATTAAAAAAATTGGTTATAACTGCCACTGATGTCGTTTCCGCGAATAAACTGCTACCTTTCTTATGATCGGAGTGATGCTGATAAGTTGATTCCGTAGGTGCTAACGCTGAAGCTCTATGAGATATCAACCGTGTCTGGAGAGCACTGAATAGCTGTTGGGCCATTTCGAGCGATCGGGCTAATTCAAACGCAGTTCGTAAATCCAGTGATTTATTTTCAAGCAGTCGCTGTAGGACAATTTTCGAATGCATCCCACCCATAAAAGCGTTACAAAATAGCATCGATTTCATTCTACTCAGTTGTCACGGAAGAACTGATTGAAACCCACAATCGCAAAATTCTCGAACAAGTAGTTGAGTTCGAACCTCTGTCGGATTGCGCAGGACGTAGATAGCATTCCATCTTGAGATGTTGTATGTCGAATAAACTGATACGTAAGTATTTACGACCTCTGAGTGGTTGAGACTGACATCATCGTCGTACAGCGTTAAACAGCAGAGCGAGCCCCACTGGCCACTGCCTTTCTCACCATGTTGCACGTTGAATTAGAAAGTATGAATATACAAAATGCACAGGGAATGGACCTACACGAGT
This sequence comes from Fasciola hepatica, assembly GCA_948099385.1. Classification (NCBI taxonomy): domain Eukaryota; kingdom Metazoa; phylum Platyhelminthes; class Trematoda; order Plagiorchiida; family Fasciolidae; genus Fasciola; species Fasciola hepatica. The sequence continues at coordinate 658,996 of CANUEZ040000060.1, read as the reverse complement.
GGCCCTAGTAGCCAACACACGGAATACAGTATTACTGTACAAAACGCACACTGACCAATCATTCTGATTCTCCAGAAAGTGACAACACGATCACCACTATTCACGGTTCGCTGCCATATCCTTCGATGTTTCCAGCCGACTGGTTGACGGATCTTTTGGACCCCAACCAGGAAGACGTGTGTTACGACCCACGCGTTCTTTTCTACGGCTTGTGTGGAAACCTGCGCACATGATCTCGACTTGTGACTTCAATCGCTCCAGCCTGCTATGAAAAAACAAGAGACAATAATTCAGCTCGCCAAAACGCATGTGTCAGACAGAAATTACTGTGATATTTAAAGCGAACATCGAACGTTCCCGAACCCGGGCGTCCAGTTAGACTCAAGCCTTGTTAGACCGATTAGGTTGCTAAAACATTTGCCGGATTGATCACTGATCCGTTGATCCGATTTGCGTCGGAATTTAGATGACTGCTCGATCGGCAAAAAGGGTTCCGTCTTGAGTAATCCGATAAAAAATTGGTTATTGATTATTCACTCCGGCCTGGCACATTGGAGTTGGATTATTGGCTTGTTTAAAAAAAGTTGTTGTTTGTTTGTTTTTAACTTCCCAACACTTCCCCTATTAGCTGTTAATTGTAGCTCTGAAAACTGGGATCCAATTGTAGTCGTACGGTAGGTTTCCTTGGTCGATCAGCCCAACGACGTGGTAGAAATTCTTTTTCCAGCTCTTTGGTCCGTAATGTCAGCGTTGGTAGTTTGAATGTGTCCAAGAGGATTTCTAGTGTAACTGCTTGTTCTTGTGGCCGTTTTGGGGTTCCACTGTATCGTCTGTGCAGCTGGTTTTCATGGCGGATCTATGTTCCATGATCTGTCTCCAATTCGTAAAGTCTGGTGCCCCTCCAACCAATAATTACAGCTTGGGCCCATTGTGGATTCCTCGCTCTGTAGTCCTTTGCATAGACTGAGGTACCAACATGAAGACCATCTTTTCGTTCGGTGACTTGCTTTCTGCCTGATGGGAATAGGGCGTTGTGAATAGTCTTCAATTTTCGGCCCATTAGTATTTCAGCTGGAGATACACCTCCTGGACTGTTGGCGTTTGGTGTTGTCCGGTACAGAAATAAAGTTGCTGAATAACTTCTTCCGAGGTCCCCTCACCTTTTGAATTGAATAGTTCCTGTTTGAAAGTATCCATAAAGCGTTCTGCCTGTCTTTTAGATTGTGGATGGTACGGTGACGAGAATGCGTGTTTAATAGTCAGTTTCTGGCAAAATTCTTGGAAAATCGCCGATGTGAATTAAGATTCGTTGTCGGACATTATTTGGTCGGACAATCCATGCTGTGCAAACATTCGACTGAGGGCTGGTACCGTTCCTTGTGAAATGCGGGGTTGTCCGCTGCTATTTTTGGTCATTCCGAGAGGGCATTGACAACCAGGAGGTAGGATGTACCGTCAATGGGTCCAGCAAAATTGACGTGAAGTCTTGACCAGGGTTTTTCTGAGGCTCGCCATGGAGACGGAGTTTGACGTGGCGGCAGTTTTGCTGTTTGTTGACATCGCGAGCATTGGCGAACTACATTGATAATATCATCATCCATTCCGGGCTATTGCCTTTATACGGCTTATTTCCGGATGAACGGTGTAAAATTGTTTAAGTATGGCACGATGTAGTGAGACTGAACCACTACTCTTTGGGATGATATGAGACATGCATCAACAACGAAGAGGGATTCACGACGGCAGTCGAGGTGTAGCATGTTCTTCTAGACCATGAGGTCTGAGCAAACGTGATAACTTGTTGCAGAATCGAGTCGCATTTGGTAGCCTCGTGGACTTGCCGTAAAGTGACAGGCATAGCACGCACAGTGTCTGACAGTTCCTCGATAACGGCATCTTCGGTTGCGATGGCTGCGATAACGGCTTCATCATCGTCCCCATGATGATTTGATATTAGGCGGGATAGGCCGTCTGCTTGACCGAAGTTTTATGTTTTCCGGAACTGTATTTCGAAATCATAGCCCAATAGCATCGTAGCCCAGCGTTGTAGGCGACTGGCAGAGTAAACCGGAATGCCTTTTTTGGATCCGAAAATTGATAACAACGGTTAATGGTCTGTGAGAAGCATAAAATGGCGACCATGAAGTGATTTATGGAACTCTGATGGCAAAAATGATGCCAAGGGCTTCTTTTTCAATTTGGCCATAGTTTCGGCAAAAGGGGTTCCGTCTTGAGTAATCCGGTAAATAACTAATCATTGATTATTTAATCTGGCCTGGCACACTGGAGTTGAATTATTGGATTGCATAAAAGAAAGTTTTTTGTTTGTTTATAACTCTCCAACAACGTGAAGCACCTACTTTTCTCAAGTTCGCTATACATTTTCTCATTCGTCCCTGCCACGTCATCTGTTAACCTCCACGTGGTTTTCTCCACTCCTGAGGAGGAACGGAGAATAGGACACGGTACGGTAGACGAGTTCTACTAAGATGGATACGCTGTGATAGAAAACTTCCTGAACTGGTACCTAGTACTCAATTTCTGACCTCAGCATTACTCATCCGGTCATCCCATCCATCCATTTAACCTTAGCCATACTAAGTAATCATCGATGATCGAAAACCTGAAGGCGACAAACATCTTCCGTACGCAGACTCCAAGTATCACAACTACACAAAAAAAATTGAACGCGCCGTGGTACAGGTTTTTTACTACACATAAAGTGAATTACATCATAAGGGGTAAAGCTCATATTCAAAAGACATACTGTAACAGTGGGTTGTAAGAGAACATTCAATTTAGAACCAGCTTATTGATCCTGCTTTTGAGAAAAAAGAAGTTGGAAGTGGGTGGGGAAACAGAAAGAAGGAGAGTGTACCATAACTTAACGGCCTGGAAAAAGAAAGAAGATTGAAAGATAGAAGTACGACATCTAGTGACAGAAACTTGATAAGGATGACTAGTTGCCTGGGTACGTGATGGTGGGGGAAAAGATTTCGGAGGAGGAACTGCCGAAGCAAGCTCATAAGAACAAAATCCAAGATAATATCGGTAAAAAAGAGACAACGAGGCAACAGCCTGACGATGGGCTGGTGACTACAGATTGGAGGTTAAAGAAGGGTCGTCCGCCAGCCGGATGGCCTTACGTTGAACTCGATCAAGAAGAAGAGAGATAGACGGAGCTCCGTCCCACAATGGACTACAGTATTCAAGGGCGGGGTAGATTTAAGCTTTTTACAGAAGAAGACGAGTTGGTCTGAAGAAGCGCTTGCCGCAAAACAGAAAACAAACTCTGCGTGCAACACGAGAGTCGAGCTCAGCTATGAAGGCAGTCGGACATACAAAACAAGATATAGTCACGCCAAGAAGAGAGATAGAATCTGTGTAAGGCAGGCAGGACCCACGACGAACGAAAATGGAGATCAGCATTGGGCTCATATCAAACAGGCGGTGCACGTAGCAACAGGTTTCTTCTATGATCCCACATCCGATGTCCATCAAAGACACTGGATCTCGCAAGAGTAGTTGAGTATAATGGAGCGAAAGCGTCAGCTTTCGAACCGTAAGGAGATGAATAAGATGCGGAGAAAGCTACAAAGACAAGTTACGAAAAGCTTTAAGAATGATCGTGAAAAATGGTGGGTCAAGGTAGCCGAAGAAATGGAAATAGCAGCTGCTTCAGGTAACAGTCAAAGACTGTTCAAACTTATTCGTGACACCGGTGGACGGTGCACCCATGTTAGCGAAACGATTTGGGATAGAAATGGAGAACCCATCCATAGCAAACAGCAAAGGCTGGACCGTTGGGCCGAGTACTTCAAGGAACAGTTTAGCTGGCCGCACGCTAGTGCAGTTACTCCCGTGTCAACAACTGTGACTCCTTGGGTGGTATCACTTGAGCCCCAATCGGAAGTAGAAGTAGAGTCATGTATTCGATTACTAAGGCGCGGGAAAGCGGCAGGTCCCGACGAACTTCCTCCAGTTCTTTTCAAACTGGGTGGTGAGGCGTTGATAAAATCACTTTCCGTCTTGCTCCGTGACATTTGGAGGGTGGAGCGTATTCCATTAATATGGAGCGAGTCACTGATTGTTTCCATCTTCAATAAGGGAATACGCAATGACTGTAGTAATCATCGTGGGATTAGCTTAATTCCGACAGCCACCAAAGTATTAGCTTCGATTTTCCTTCACCCTTTTACACCCGCTCGCGAGAGGAACACCCGCGAACAGCAGGCCGGATTTCGCGCAGGTCGAGATTGCATCGACTAGATTTTTACTCATCGCCAACTACTTGAAACGCGTCACACGCACCGTCGACCGACAATAATGGCTTTCTTAGACTTGAAAGGCGCCTTCGAATCAGTTGGTTGAACAGCGTTTTTCATTGCACTTCAGCGAAAAGGTATGCCACAAAAGTTCGTAAATCTACTGAGATCACTGTGTTCTCATACTTCTAACCGCGTGAGGGTTTATGGCGAATCATCCAGTCCATTAGAAATGACCAGCGATGTTCGACAAGGATGTCCCATGTCTCCATTCCTGTTCAACTTTGTCATGGACGAGATGTGGGCGTCGAACTAGAAAATAGAGAAAAGCCGTGTGGCCTAGATTATGTGGACGACGTTGTCTGCATGTTCGAATCCACGAAACATGCTCAACGTGCACTAGATAGACTAGCAAAAGCTGAAGCTCCATTCGGCATGCGCTTTGGACCTTCAAAGTTCAAGGTGATGTTACAAGACTGGACGTCAACGATTCCGAGCTTGATCCTCGATGGGGAGGTGTTGGCAATTGTCGACCACTTCACTCACCTCGGCAGCAGCTTGACGACGGATGGGAGCACAGTAGTAGAGGTGAGCACGCGGATATCCAAGGCTCGAGGAGCGTTCGCTGGACTGAAGGACTTGTGGCGGGGACCTGATATTTCGCTGACGTTGAAAGGTCGTATGTAGACAGCTCTGTTGTCGCCCGGCTCACTACCATGCCTGGTCTATTGAGGCCTTTTGTGGTTCGCCACTTTGAGTCTCAGGATCATGGTTGCCGGTTTCCTTCACACTATGAATCATGAAAATACACAATCACACACGCGCTCGCTCTGCTCACTCGGAAAAGAAGCATAAACTCATTACCCTCAATAACGTTCGCGGAATGCACCATAATATCGATTCTGTTCACAAATTTCTCCAGTCTTCCTCTCCTCTTGCCCTATTTTTGACCTAAACTCAAGTCACCCCCTCATCAGACACCACCCACCTCCAATTACCCAAATATACCTTTCACTCCTCTTTTTTCCCCCAAAGTTGCCTTTGTCCACCAGTCAGTCGCTACATTCAGACTACAAAACCTTGACTTTTCCAGTCGTGAATTTCAGCTGATGTGGCTGAAGCTCCAACTTCCTTATTCTACTCACTACTTCAGTGCTCTTCACCGTTCACGCAACAGCAGCGACTCACCGATCTTCGATTTCTTATCTTCAAACATTGAGCGGTTGTTTGTAACGGATCCCAACTACCATATCACCATCCAAGGAGATTTCAGTGTTTCCAATCGAGATTGGTTAATTCACTACTCATCGGACACTTCGGCTTTGGGGTGCGAAGCCGAACATTTCGCCGTGGTCGAAAATTTGTACCAACTAGTTGACTTCGGATTCCCGATCGAGCTGGCGATCGCGCACATAACCTTCATCCTATTCTCACTTCTGTTCCTTCTCTGTCCTCAGGCATCTCTGCACTTCCTCTACTTGGCTCGTCTAACCAATGCATTATTTCCAGTTCCATTAATTTTACTCCCTCCGATCCTCCACCCATCTCGAGACACACATTTCGGCGCTACAATTCAGTCAACTGGGATGGGTTTCGCGATTTCCTAGCCTCCTATCTTTAAAATGATTGAGGCTTTTCTTCAGATGATTCCGTTTCCCTTCTCTAACTTCACTGATGTTGTTCTTCAATGTATGCAACTTTTTATTCCTCACTTTTCCAAACCCGGCAAACCCGAACCACACAAATAGTTCACTCACGCACGTGATCGTGCTGTACGCTTGAAGCAGGCAGCATTTCGCCGTTGGCGCCACTCGCTCACTCCCGACTCCCACCGCCGCTTCGTGCAAGCCAGGAACAGACACTCGCCAACCATACCGAGGGCCAAAGAACGCTTCGTCCGCTAGAAAGCCGAACGCTTACTCTTATCTGCCATCGGTAGCCAAACATTTTGGTACCTTGCCAAAGCAGTCTCCTGCAATTTTTCCCTTCCAATTCCCCTCCCGTCTGTAGTTCTTCTGCTGATCTTGTTTGTGAATCACACGAGAAAGCTGAGGTTTTTGCTTTCCGGTTTGCCTCCAAATCCACCTTACACACTTATCCTATTCCTCCAGTTCCTTTTCTTCCCTCTATTTACCATTTTCAACCTCATGGAACTAGAAAGATTTAAAAAGCGTTGCGTCCTCTGGACGTATGCAAACCATTCGATCCGGACGGTATACCACCAATCGTCCTTAAAATATGTGCCCCCTCTTACGTCATCCTTTCTTTCTTTCTCTTTCTCTCTCTCTCTCTCTCTCTCTCTCTCTCTCTCTCTCTCTCTCCAACTTTCTACTTTTCCGATCCCGTGGAAATGCACACTAATTTTTCCTCTTCCCAAACGCGGTGATCTTTTTGACCCGAATAACTATCATCCTATTTCTATCACAGCTGCTTTTCTTCACCGTCATCATCATCATCATCATCGTACAGCGTTAAACAGTAGGGTAAGCCCCACTGACCACTGCCTTTCTCACCATCTTGCACGTTGAATTAGAAAGTATGAATATACAAGATGGACAGGGAGTGGACCTACATGGGTGGGAAAAGGAAAGAATGCCCTAGTAGCAGACACACGGAATACACAGTCTAACTGTACAAACGCACGTCGATCAGTCATTCTGATTCGATAGAAAGTGACAACACGATCACCACTGTTCGCGGTTCGCAGCCATATCCTTCAGTGTCTCCAATCAACTGGTAGACGGATCTTTTGGACCCCAACCACGAAGACGTGAAGCACCTACTTTTCCTAAGTCCGCTGTACATTTTCTCATCCCTCACTGCCACGTCATCTGTTAACCTCCACATGGTCTCTTCCACTCCCTAGGAGGAACGAGGAATAGGACACGGTACGGTAGACGTGTGTTTGCCATACGTAGCACGTGTCCCAACCAACGAAGTCTACTAAGTTCCATACGCTGTGACAGAACGTTCTCTGAATTAGTACCCAATACTCGATTTCTGACCTCATTGTTGCTTACTCGGCTATTCCACCCAATCCTAGCGATACTACGTAAACATCGATGGTCGAAAACCTCAAGACGACGAATATCTTCAGCAAGCAGACTCCAAGTTTCGCAACCATACAACAAACCTGAACGCACTGCAGCACAGTATACACGACCTTTCAACTTCAGTGAAATATCAGGTCGGCGCCACAAGTGCTTTAGTCCAGCGTACGCTCCTCGAGCCTTGGATATCCGCGTGCTCACCTCTACTACTGTGCTCCCATCCGTCGTCAAGCTGCTGCCGAGGTGAGTGAAGTGGTCGACAATTGCCAACACCTCCCCATCGAGGATCAAGCTCGGAATCGTTGACGTCCAGTCTTGTAACATCACCTTGAACTTTGAAGGTCCAAAGCGCATGCCGAATGGAGCTTCAGCTTTTGCTAGTCTATCTAGTGCACGTTGAGCATGTTTCGTGGATTCGAACATGCAGACAACGTCGTCCACATAATCTAGGCCACACGGCTTTTCTCTATTTTCTAGTTCGACGCCCACATCTCGTCCATGACAAAGTTGAACAGGAATGGAGACATGGGACATCCTTGTCGAACATCGCTGGTCATTTCTAATGGACTGGATGATTCGCCATAAACCCTCACGCGGTTAGAAGTATGAGAACACAATGATCTCAGTAGATTTCTGCTCACAACGGGTGCGTACTTCTGGATCACACAAACGTTGCACGGCTAATCGGGTGTGCGGTTTGCAACGATGACCATGAAGCTGGAGAGATAATCGCATTAGAACTAATGCATGGTCCGACTCTACGTACGAGGACCAGTAAGATCTACAGTTCTGAACAGAACTGCGCCACCGGTAGCTTACGGCGATATTATCAATTTGACTCAATGTACCTGTAGAGTTAGAGCACCATGTCGCGTGCGACGCCAGCTGTGTCGGAAATTTGTGCTAGACAAGAACAATCGATTGTCTGCACAAAACTGGAGAAGCCTATCCCCGTTATCTGTACGCTCAGCAGGTAAAGCACAACGTCCACTTAAACAGGCTTCTGACACACTAAGTTTGCCAACTTGTGCATTGAAGTCACCAGCTAGCACTACAATGTCAGAACCTTTACCGATGCGAACGAGAGTGGCGAGGGCATCATAGAACTCATCTTTCTGCAAGTCTGAGCTGCAGTCCGTTGGGGTGTATGCCGAGATCACAAACAAATTGCGCTTAACACAACTATCCTCTCGAACGCCGACTGACCCTTGGAGTCTCACAGCACATAAACGACTGTTAACAGGAATCCAGTCTAAAAGGTCAGCCTCAGTCAAGACAATTCCTACACCATGCTGACCCACAGCTCTAGCTGCTTCGCCTCCTGAGGTGCGCAGAATATACCTCGATGAGATACCAGGAGCAGTTAGTTGAATTACACTACTCGAATCCTGGATACGCGTTTCACTTAAGCAGCAGACATCAATCTTCAGAGATTCTAATGTGAGGGCTAGGCACGCCTGCTGACTGGCCTGCATGAGTGTACGCACGTTGAAGGAGCCGAGATTCAGGGGCTGACGAGGCTTGAGAAAATGTGAGTTATAAGACAGAGGATTATTCCCGACACTATTTGATAATGAATTGTTACGAGTATCGACCGTGTTATCAATGGGAGCATTATGGGTGGATAGATGGGGCAAAGATAGGTGGTTAGGGACAGAAGACAAAGGTTGAATAAAAGAGAGGGAACTCTGAGCAGTAGCACACTTATCACTACCGATGCCGCTCGATGCAATGGGCAGCGCGGTCCTGATTATCCTGCACGACGACCGATACAATATGGAATTCTTTGTATTCATGCAGTTCATGGGAGATGTTGGATGGGTACTGCTAGGGTGTTCAGCCACAAAGAAGGAGAACGATTAGGGTCCTCATCCAAAGCCTTTAGTTCTAACAAGAACCTGTCCGCAAGGCGGCGGGGTGACTGAGTAGAAGTCTATTTGGCTGAACTAATTATTCTTCCACTGATTTTACCGACTGAATTGTCAGCTCAAATCGATCCCCAACTTGGAGTACCAGGAGACTGGACATCATGTGACCTTCACTCACTGACCGTCCAGTTGTCGACCACTTCACCTACCTCGCTAGCTGCGTGACGACGGATGGGAGCACAGTAGTAGAGGTGAGCACGCGGATATCCAAGGCTCGAGGAGCGTACGCTGGACTAAAGCACTTGTGGCGCCGACCTGATATTTCACTGAAGTTGAAAGGTCGTGTATACTGTGCTGCAGTGCGTTCAGGTTTGTTGTATGGTTGCGAAACTTGGAGTCTGCTTGCTGAAGATATTCGTCGTCTTGAGGTTTTCGACCATCGATGTTTACGTAGTATCGCTAGGATTGGGTGGAATAGCCGAGTAAGCAACAATGAGGTCAGAAATCGAGTATTGGGTACTAATTCAGAGAACGTTCTGTCACAGCGTATGGAACTTAGTAGACTTCGTTGGTTGGGACACGTGCTACGTATGGCAAACACACGTCTACCGTACCGTGTCCTATTCCTCGTTCCTCCTAGGGAGTGGAAGAGACCATGTGGAGGTTAACAGATGACGTGGCAGTGAGGGATGAGAAAATGTACAGCGGACTTAGGAAAAGTAGGTGCTTCACGTCTTCGTGGTTGGGGTCCAAAAGATCCGTCTACCAGTTGATTGGAGACACTGAAGGATATGGCTGCGAACCGCGAACAGTGGTGATCGTGTTGTCACTTTCTATCGAATCAGAATGACTGATCGACGTGCGTTTGTACAGTTAGACTGTGTATTCCGTGTGTCTGCTACTAGGGCATTCTTTCCTTTTCCCACCCATGTAGGTCCACTCCCTGTCCATCTTGTATATTCATACTTTCTAATTCAACGTGCAAGATGGTGAGAAAGGCAGTGGTCAGTGGGGCTTACCCTACTGTTTAACGCTGTACGATGATGATGATGATGAGATATGGTTGAGTTTTCAGCCTGAAGCAAACCATCCTGTACAGCTCGTTCGATCGCGGAAGCACGCAATTTGTCGCACCACGTCAAGCTGCAGTCTCGCTGCGACGGCACAGGCCTAGAATTTAAGATTTATTCGGCACTCAACTGGACGGTAGGAGCTGAAATCAATTGAGGGAAGTTCAAAACAATAGTAATAAAATTGAAGTAGATAAAAAAAGTAGCATCTGAACATGACAGTGTCTAAGTTTGCGGATTTAAAATGTCTCCCAGTTTTACGAGAAAACGATAATTTGGGAGAACTATGGTTTTTGTAGATGGCGATTTCAAGGTACTTGATGAAGCTTATTTCAACTATCCGACTAGTGCTGATCACTGGTGAATCAGAAGGAAGATTGTGGGAGACGAAAGACACGTTCAAAACAGGAATAATCCTAAACTTGAACAAATGTAGTGGAGAAACTTCGAGCTCTGGGTAGAATGCGCAAGAGCATTTGAAGATAACTGGTATCAGAAACAGTCTAGCATAACAAAATACTACCGGCTTGTTTTTAAAAAGTGTCCCAGGGGTGTGGAAAACAGACCGCTGATTAAATGATAAGTGAGTAGGGTGTGAATAAAACACGTAAACCGAGGAGCCGGAAGTACAATGCAGTGCAAACCAACTTCTCGGCAAAACCAGTGCCAAAGTTGTATCCTGAAAAGATTTACATCAAAATTTAAAACTTTGGACCGACTCCGTGCACGACAAATGGAAATAAAGCCCTCTCGTTTATCAGTCGACTACATCCGAAAGGAACTGCGCTGATTACGCACTATGTGCGCAGTCTGCAGCACCCGCTGAGCATCGACATTGTTTAGTATCCCCTCAATCATTTACACGATATTTTTTCAATGTATGACCATCATGACGAAACGGCAACTTGACGCGCTATGATGTCTTGCGTGCTTCCACAACAAACAGGGCTGTGCAGGAGGGCTTCTGTAATTCAGAGATGTTTGTCTGACATGCGAATAGGTAGAGACCGCAGGAAGCTTAGTCTCATTCAATCAATTGATGAGCCACATCAGATTCATTAAGACCGACCACTGTTTCTCCGGAAAAAAAACAATCAGGCGTGTGAACATGGAAACACACTACCGGTCAAAAGGCTTTCAGTAGAACATAAGTGCGGTACGAGTGATTTCTATCAAAGCACAGTGTCCGTGTTGGCTTTGGTCTTCAGAGTTGAGGTCACTGCTAGGCCAGTCTTTCTCACATTTCGGCGTCCCATGAAAGTTCCAGGATATACCGCACTCCATCCTCTACACACTCATGTAAGCACACTTTTCTACGCTGATGGGCAGTTGCCCACGTTCCAATGCGTCCAAATCGTAATGCAAAATCTGATGATACACATCTAACTGGACTGTTCTCCAGATTTTGAGGTCATCCGCGTAAATGAGGCAACGTGGTTAGAGAATTGATGGTAGATCGTTTACATACACTAAGAAAAGTGGAATTCCACTGGAAGCGCTTAAGCGAAGCGAGAGCGAATGTCCGACTCTCACGGGCAACTTTTTTTCGTTTAGGAAATCCCTAGTCCATTGAAGCAATCGGATTTCAACCACAAGAGCTACGAGTTTCTGCAATAATCTAACATCTGCGGTCGGAAAGGTTATGGAACACCTACTGGCCGCTCGACTCGAAGAACACATCGGTGGGAACGACCTACTACGCCGATAACATGGTTTCTAGAAGAGTAGGTCATGCGTAAAAAACTTACTAATAAGACGGGATCGCTGAACAAATGCCAAGACCAAAGGACGCAAGACGGATGTAACCTTTGTGGATTTTACCAAGGTTTTCGACAAAATTCCGCATGACCGCCTAATAGATAAGCTTAAGGCCCTCGATGTTGTACACACATTGGTTCTATGGATCGATGACTTTTTTTGAAGGGGGGTCTTCGCAATACGAGTAGCACAGTCAACGTCGACGTGGCAAGTGGTGTGACACAAGGACCGGTTCTAGATCCACTGCTCTTCTTTGCTTATATTAATGATCTACCGGCAATTTCCTAATTACTGTCTCATTTATGCGGACGACCTTAAAACCTGGTGAACGGTCATATCAAATGCAGACGTACTTTTTCTTCAGGAAGGTGTCAAGGCCCTTGAGAGGTCTGATTTATGGTCCCTGCTGACCAACGCTGAAGAGTGGGCATATACGCATAGAGATACCGTGCATTAATGATATACTACGCACATAATCCATCCCTTCGCCCAGACGTTGGACTCATTGTGACTTCGTCACTAGAAACGAAAACTAACACCGACAAAGTTCAAGCTCCTGTGTGGAGTATTCTTGGATCCATTAGTCGGTCATTTGGTCAACTCTCATTCGACGCTTTCAAAGTGCTGTACGCCTCCCAGGTACGACCGAGGCTGAAACAAGAGGGACCAGCTGTATTCTCACGTACGGCGGCAGAAGTGGCAAAGCTGCATAGGGCAGCAGCCTGTCTTGATGGGGGATTACGTGAGATTAGCTAGGAGGGTCATCTGCAGATTATCGGGTTGTTTCCGGTGGCACATCGAAGAGTCCGAGGTGACCTGATCTTCACCATGCGTTTCATCCGAGGCGACTTTAGGCCAGAACTACGTGCAGAGCTGCTTCGTCGCGATCACAACCGCACTCGGGGACATTCATTCACTTCAAAGAAGCGGTAGTCGGTGGGCCTACCTTTGGTGTACCGCCTATCTCGGAGGCTGGACAATCTATGGAACGCGCTGCCAGCTCAAGTGGGGAGAAGGTCAAATGATCTATTGTTTAAGCGATTACTTAACGACTTTCTGAAAAGGTGGTGGCTCGTGACTCACACCTGAGTCTTCGTCACTGAGCTGTAGTGAGAGGGTTTACACGGGGGAGATGCCTTCCAGCTTTAGTACGAAAAATGAGGAATAAATAAAACATGCGGCACCTTGTCAAATGCTTTGTTGAGGTGAACAAAGATTGCGTTCATGGGGATCCCTACGGCCTTGGCTCCCGACCAGTTTTCTAGGGCATGCAGCAAGTTTGATACACACGAAGGCTTCCTCCAAAACCCATGTTGTTCTGGTCACGTCAAGTCAAGTAATTGTTGTGAGCAAAGTAGTTGGTCACTCCTAATATGTTCAGTAAGGCGGAAAGTAACTAGACGTTCCAGCATCTAGCCAACTACGGATTTTAAGCACACAGGACAATAGTTGACGGCGGCTGCCTTCGAAACGGCTTTGAAGAAGGGGATAATGATGGCCTGTCTCCACTTTCTAAGTAGTCATCTAGCCAATATCAGCGAGTTAATATGGGGTTAGTATTTCGGCCAGTTCTTTTGTCACCAGGGGATGAACATCGTCCGGTCCTGCAGATCCAGTCTTCCGTCATCTTTTGAAAGGCAGTGGGACTGTCTAGTGTGAGCTCCATCACGGTAAACTCCATTTACTTAGCTAGATGTTAGTACCTTGCAATGTCCAGTTTGAGCTTGATAATACTGTCATTGACCTCTTCCACTACATTAACAGAGAGAGTTCCAGATGTTGGTCACTCTCCCGGATAAATGATATATTAACGGCAGGCCGATGGAACTTACCTTTAGAGGTGTGAGCACAAGTCCTCGGAGTTGGTTGTTGTTCCGGAATGGTAGTTCTAATTGCAATTCGGCACCCATGTCACCTCGAACAATGCGTCTTGCATAGATCAGGTCACCGCGAATCCGCCTGTGGGCAATAGGGAACAACCTGGTAGCTTTCAGTCGTCCCTCGAAGCTGATACCGCGTAGTCCAGCAATGTGTGGCAGCCTGTTGAACACTTTCTATTTTGGCTACTTCAGCAACCGTACATGGATAGACAGCGGGACCTCCATTTTCCAATCGCGGACGCGCGTGAGAAGCGTATAGCAGTTGGTAAGCTTTTATGGGAAGGCGTCCAAATGAACGGCGAATGGCGCCATACATTCTTCACGCGGAAGCGCAGGCTTTGTCGGTTTATGTTCAGGTTGATTGCAGAACTGCACGGCAGATAGCCAATATGTCCACTTTCTTGCACAGGTGGGCTCCATGGATCCCCCAGTGCTGCGACAAGTTCCTCCAGTTTCAGTTCCTGTAACCACTCACGTACGGTTTACAGTTGGTGACAGTGGACCACCACGTGGACGGACCCGTCAGTTAGGTTTAGGAGAAAGGAAGCGGAGATGGTAGATCAGATGATGGAGCAAAAAAGATGATGTCAAAAGTAGTGATGGAGGGTAGCGCATGGAGACGAGGATGAAAGGAAAACCACGTATATAGAGAGAATTGGCTACAGATGGGGACTAACAAATGGACAATTAGAAGGAAAGCAAAGGACAACGTAAGGACAGAAGCCTAAAAGGTGGATGGAATGGAAACCCAGTAAACACAAGGTCTAACGAACTATCACCAATCCACGCAGTGCTGCATTGTCGGTCATCGTGGCCCATCATGGAACACTCGGGTCCATGCCCTGTCCAGTCGATGCTTGAATTCAGCCACTGCGGTTGCCTCGATCACTTTCTCCGGCAGTTTATTCCAGTCGTTGACCACACGTTGCGTGAAGAACTGGGCCCGAAGTCTTGTCATTGACCTGTTCTTCTTCAGTCTGAAGGCATGACCTCTCAGGTTGTGGTTTTCTCCCGGCGGAAGGAGGGCATACATGCGAGTCCCCAAGTCGATCCTGCCCGTGAGGATCTCATACACTACCATGAGGTCCTCTCGTTTCCTTCTCTGTTCCATGAAGAGTAAGTTCAGGTACTCCAGGCGTTCCTTATAAGTTTTCTCTCCTAACATGGGAAAGAATCTGGTAAATCTCTGGATTTTCTCTAGTACTTAGCTGTCCCGAACCAAATATGGACTCCATGCCTGGACACAGTTCTCCAAGTGGGACTGTACGAGAGTCTTATACAGTGGAACAAGCACCCTTGGTCTCCTAGAGCTGACTGATCGACGGAGTTGGTACAGCGCCCTGGAAGCGGTTTGTGCCGCTTTGTCACACTGGTTCTTGGGTTGAAAATCAGCCCTAACCGTGACCTCCAAGTCCTTTACCACATCTTTTACCGGTACTGTTACTGTCACGCCCTCCGTTTCCAGTACCCTTAGTCTGTTGCATGCGCTTGTGCATGTTCAGTGATATGTCCCACTATGCAGCTTATTCTTGGACTCTGCCCAGGTCCCTCTGGACCAATTCATGGTTGACTACTCCTACGATTTTCACATCGTCGGCAAATTTGAAATACAAATTTTCTAGACCATGTTCTAAGTCGTTTACATACAGGAGAAATAGCAGGGGTCCAAGGATCGACCCATGGGGTACTCCGCTGTGCATGCGTCCCGCTGGAGACAAGCTTTTCCCTATTCTTACTTCGAAGGTCCTGCCAAACAGACATCCCCTTATTCATGTCACCAGCCGGTCCGACAGTCTGAACCCTCGTAGCTTCCCCATAAGTATACGGTCGTTCTCCGAGTCGAAAGCCTTCTGGAAGTCCGGGTAAAAGACCTCAACTCCCTCCTCATCTATTCTCCTGGTCATTTCCTCTAAGCTGCACAGGAGATTGGACAGACACGAGCGCTTCTGTAAGAATCCGTACTGGGATTCCTGGACGAGGCTGTGTTGCTTTAGGTGCAACACTATCCGGTCCCGAATGACTCTCTCCATGACCTTCAGCACAATGGAGTTTAGGCTCACTGGACGGTAGTTTTCGCAACTACTTTTACCACCCCCTTTGTGTATGGAGGTGATTGTCGAGGTTTCCCAATCCTCAGGTAGGACCCCGGTGCGAGCCTGAGTCTTCAAATTGCCGGTGACGATAACAACAAGGTTTCTTTCCTCAGACGTTCGCCAAAGAACGGTATATACAAGATGATAGCAGACTGCAGCGTCCTCTCTACCGATTCTCGTGTGAAAATATTCCTGGGGATTCATCGGTAAGCCTCAATAGTTGGACCAACGGACCACTGCATGTAAATCCAGCTGCATCAGCTCACGATCCTCCCCAAGTAGCACGTTGCCCCAATCTTTTGGGGTAAACCTGGAGCATGCCCCAAGCTTGCCCCAAGATTAGTTTCTATGGAGAGAAGGTGCTATTTGGTAACGGGGTTGCTAGGATTATATCCATATGTACATATTTTGTCATCTTAAGGTACCCTTCTTATGGCCAGTTTTCTTTTATTACTACACCATCAGTGAAGACCTTGTAGCAGTCTTAGGCAGTCGCGGTTTCGTCCATCACGTGACTGTGGGTGTAGTTTCTCTGACAAGTGTTCCACGTGTTTAGCATGAGATTCGTACAAACCGTGTTGAACGCATCAGCTAAACATGTTTATATGCGCGCTAAGCAGCATGCCTTAGGTTGGTCCGAAGCTTGGGCAAACCTGGGATTAGCCCCAAGATTAGTATGCCTTGGTGCACTTTTCATGTGCGATCCGCGTGATGACTGATTTATCAGTCTCCAATCAGTGACAGAGAATATATTCATCATATGTTAATGAACTGCAGCCAAATAAGTGTATGCATGCACTTATTTATACCTATGGCTATATATATATATATATATATATATATATATATATATATATATATATATATATATATATATATATATATATATATATAGGTGCAACATAATACACTATCGTTTTTGCGGGAACCGTGGGTACCTGGCATACCCATGTTTAATGTGGATAGATATTTGTTTTAATTGTTATTATTTTCTGATTTATAATGGATAAAAATGTGGTTTGATGTTTACCATTTTTCTGTGTTTACAATGGACAGCTAACTCACATGGGCCATCCAAGCAAGTGCCCAAATTACCGTCGGCGTAAGCGAGCTTTGAGTACTCTACCGTGTACTGAGTGGGGCGAGCCGTCTTTGTGTGCTCGTCGAAATCGATATCCGGAGATGACTTCAACGAGTACATAAGCATTTGCAGCATAATGTAACCTTTGGCAGATATTACTGTATCTAGAGTCTACGGTAACTGTCATATATTGATGAGGTTTCGGATGGACTTCAACCACACCTTTTGTACTCCTTATCAAGAATGAATTTACAAGCGTCAGCATCAGATTCGATCACTGGTGTCAGTGAGTATATTTTCTGTGTGACTTTATAAAAATTGTTCTTCGCAGGTGCCAACATTGAACCGCGAAACATTACATCCGTGAAGATCAACATCGACGCGCTGTTACGTTCATTTTCCGATATGTTAGTTAACTCCAGACTAACGATGCAGCAACGCAGGAGTGTACTGAACGTGGCTGGGTAGCAGCAAAATGACAGCCGTTTGCGATTATAGACTCATCAAAGCAATAAAAGGTATATCAATTAATTAGTGATCTCACTGCTTACTAGACGCTATCAGATTCAGTCCGTTTTTTGCCGAAGAACCAACTATCAACATCGACAAGCACATCAGAAATTGGTCCCACAACGCTCGTGATTGTGGAGCAGGTAGGAGATATAAAAGGTAAGTAAAATGAAACAGAGTTGCCTCATTTCACATTTACGTTTAACAGAATTGTTTACTGTAACGCTAACACCTGAAGTACATTACCGGTTGGTAAATCACATTGAGCTTCTGCGTTTTTCCGTGCGCCACTTCCACTATCCGCAACTGTGAAAAGGTAGCAGTTATATGCAAGCAGGTGTTGCTCGGTATACATCCACAGACCGCTCCATTACGAAGTACCAAGTTAGATTCATCTCTTTTGTTCAACTTGCAAACACCGTCGAAAAATTCCATGCTGTTTATTAAAAATACTTGTATCGGCTGTGATTATCACTTATTACATAACGTTAAAGTGGTTTACTGGCAGTTCTTCAATAAAAGTTTACTTTTCTATTCTCATTTCTGTAGATATCGCGAACACGGACAAACGGATCTAGGGTTCAACGGAAATGTACTTTGATGGATTATTGCAAAGTTGTACAAAATACACACTTAGCGAACGTTAATAAGTTTTTCGTGTCACGAAATTGGCTTTCAATTTTCAGCCATAAGTTCGTTATAAAGTTGTGTATGTGAGATGCCTACGCAAACGGCCAAATTAGAAATAAACACTAGGACTGGTTTCGTTTGACGTATCACAAAGTCGGGGTTAGTCCCAGGTTTGCCCCAAGTTTTCCCCATGGGGTTGCCTCAAGTTTTGGGGCTAGCCCCAGCTTTGCCCCATGAGGCTGTCCCAAGGTTGGGGTTAGCCCCAGGTTTGCCCCGTCACTTGGGGTTTGCCCCATGGGGCAACCTTGGGGCTAGTCTCATGGGGCAATCCTAGGGCAACGGTAGCGCCTCCCCCAGTTTTTCATAGTAAGCTTGGGGCGTGCTACTTGGGTTCTCTGACCGAGTGATGCGCTAGATCTTCACATCATCGGCATAAATGAGGCACTAGGACTTCGATTTCCGAGGAAGGTCATTCACAAAGGCAAGGAATAACATTGGTCCCAAGACAGGACCCTGTGGGACACCACTAAACAGGATACCGCTGGCATGGAGACTACGTAACTCTCACGGAGAAGGTTTTTCTAGTTAAGAAGTCCGCAATCCAGTGATTTATGGGCCTAGCGATATTGAAATTCTTGAGTTTCGACGGCAGCTGATTGTGGGATACCCTATCAAAAGCCTTACTTGTAACATGCAAGTAGCAGTGATCTTCCGCCAGGGGGTTGAGCGTGTTCGATCTGCAAAAGCACAAGAGAAGGAAAAACTCCATGAGCCGAAGCTCAGTAAGTGCATCAACGGCACCAACACGGACATTACTCGAACAACAATATGGCGGCTTACAACTTGGCCATTACATCGCTCCCCCTCAACGAAAGAACACTGTCCACAGTGTTACTCACTCTTTCATCACACCACGGGAGTACTCAGTTCCCTGGGACCATGCCTCGGGCAGGCAATTTTACAGGATCACTGCCGATCACGCAGTGCCTCAAAACTACACAACCAATCAGGCCTCTCGTTTTATTACTCCGTGCAGGCTAAGTCAAAAGACCTCTACTGGGCTGCATCAAGACCGTGTCACATTTCACAGAGCACAATTATTGTACGACCATCTTCAGGTCAATCACCAAGGCCTCCCGTAACATTCGGTCCCGGGTGGCGGCACCAAAATTGTATCATGCATGTAACAGTGATCTTCCGCCAGGGAGTTGGGCGTGTTCGATCTGCGAAATCACAAGAGAGGGAAAAACTTCTTGAGCCGAGGCTCACTAAGCGTATCAACGGCACCAGCACTTACATTACTCGAGCGACCTGACCACTACATACTTGTAACACGCAAGCAGCAGTGATCTTCCGCCGGGGGGGTGAGCGTGGTTGATCTGCAAAAGCACAAGAGAAGGAAAAAAAACTCCATGAGCCGAAGCTCAGTAAGTGTATCAGCGGCACCAACACTTACATTACTGGAACAACAATATGGCGGCTTACAGCCTGGCCATTACATACTGAAGTCCATAAAGACGACGTCCGTATCATGTCTTTCGACCTTGGGAGCGGACCAGCGTTCGCGTACGATTTATTCAGTTCAGTTCAGTTCAGTGCGCACAGGACTTGGTGTGGCTAGAGCCAATCGTGTGTCCTGATAGTTGTGTTGTCGGCGCGTTTCCGTAGCTCCCAACACTGCGTGATTTTCTTTTCCTGAAAGGCAGAAATTTTGTGCAGTATCAGCCCTGGCAGAGTAAGGCGGAAACAATAAGTAAGTTGCATCTGACCCTAAAAGCTGCTTAACATATCTCGGGGTATACTTCCACCCAACAAAGGTCTACTGCTTTCTTAAAAGCCTTCACGGTTGTGGTATTTATGACCTCTTCCGGGAGCTTATTCCAATAGGGTACCACTCTATTCGAGAAGTACTTCGCCCTAATTTGGAGCCTCGAATGCTTCCTTTGTAATCTAAGGCTATGCCCCCTTGTGCCTCTCCCGGGGATCAGAGAAAAAAGGTCTTCTCGTCTTATTCCTGACAGTCCTTTCATTACCTTGAAGGTTTCTATCAAATCCCCGCGAATGCGCCGTCTTTCCGTCGAGAATAGGTCTAGGGCACGGAGACGCTCTGTGTAGTTAAACCCCCTTTGCCCAGCCACCATTCTAGTGGCTAGCCCTTGTACTTCCTTCATACAGTCGATATCTTTCTGGTAGTACGGTGCCCAGGCCTGCAAGCAGTACCCCATATGCGGCCTAACTATGGCCTGATATGTCGGAACGAGAATCTCCGGATCTCTACACGACATAATGGATCTAACTCGAAAGAGTTCCCTCCTGGCCGTATTGGCTGCTGAGGTGCACTGCTTTGACGGCTTAAAGCTGTTGTCCATTATAACACCCAAGTCTTTGACCTGCGAGACTACTTGCAACGAACCCACACCATTCTCACTAGCCCCTGTATTTGTGGTCAAGCATTGACACTTGGTGAGGTTTAGTGGTAGGTCCCATTTCCGTGCCCAGTTTTGTACTGTTAACACGTCAAGTTATATATCTACTCCAGCTATCTTGACGTCATCGGCAAATATAAAGGTGGGGTTTGTAAGCCCACGTGCAAGGTCGTTGATGAAGATGATGAAGAGCAGAGGGCCGAGCACCGAGCCCTGTGGCACCCCACTTGTTACACCTTCCGGTTTAGAAACATGACTCCCCACCTTAACACTAAAGGTTCGCCCTGCTAAGAAACTACTTGTCCATTGTCTTGCCTTTCCAACAACTCCCATGGACTGCAGTTTGACGTCCAGAAATCTGTGGTTCGCAGAATCAGACGACTTGCTGAAGTCCAAGTAACAGACCGCAATCGATCGCCCTTCGTCCAGACGCTTGGTTACCTCATCGAGGAACAGCAGGAGATTCGTCAGACAGGATCGCCCTGCCACAAACCCATGCTGGGCATTTGATATGAGGTTGTGTTGAACCAAATGCCTAGAGATCTGTTTCCTGACTATTCGCTCCAGGCACTTACACAGTACTGAAGTCAAGCTAACCGGCCGGTAATTTTCCGCCTTTTGCCGGGGTCCACTCTTGTAAATTCCTACCACTGTTGCTCTCCTCCAGTCTCCCGGCACAATTCCCTCTCTAGGTGACGTTTCATACAGCTTCGTCACCGGAGCCTTCAGGACCTCGGCCAGAGGCTGAACGATTGCTGGATGAATCCCGTCTGGACCTGATGCTTTATTTCTATTCAGCGTTTGCAACTCCGCGTACACTCTTTCTTCTACTACAGTAAGTTCGGGTATTGGGGGTGCCTGTGGGCCCTACATTCTTTCCCCGAAATTATTTTCTGGTCGATATATGCTCTTGAAGAATTCCAGGAGCATGTCAGCCTTGTCTTCGTCGTTTAGAGCTAGTCGTCCCTGTGCTCCTTCCAAAGTTGCTACACTGTCATACCTTTGTGAGATTGCACGTAGGCGTAGAATCGCTAGGGTTTGTGCGGACCGACGCAGCTAACCGACGCTCGAAGGCACATTTCTCCACTCTTTGGATCTCTTGAGCCCTGTTCCTAGCCATCTTATAGCTCTTCCATGCCTCCTGAGTTCTGTACAGCTTGTAAGCCGCCCATCGTTGCCTACGAATAACTATGGCCTTGCGGACTTTTGACTTCCACCATGGGGGTAGATTTCTACTGCTTGCCACCGTCAGGGGTGCGAACTCATCTGTAAGTTCGAGTAGCCCCATCTTGATAGTCTCCCAACGTTCATCTACGGAGGCGTTTGTGTGTCGCTGTGTCCACTGAATTTCCTCCGCCGCCTTCTTCAGTTCACCTATGTTGATTCTCCCATAGCGCCGACTTAACACGATTTCCTTCGGCGCCTTGCTTAGTCTTAGTGTGACCCTTAGGACTACATGATCACTTTTTTCCAAGTGGCTCTTCCCACTTAGTTTCCTTAACGTCCTGATGGTGCCGCGTTATGATTAAGTCAAGGAGAGACGGGTGCTGCCCACCTCTGTGTCTAGTGGCCTGTGTCACATGCTGTGTAAGTGCATATAACTGGACCCACTGCAGAAACTTGTCGCCCGTTGATCCCCCTGGTGCGATCCCTCTTTCCCAGGTAATTTCGGGTAGGTTGAGATCCCCTAATAAGATGAACTCCTTTGTCTGTGCCAGCACTGCATCCAGCGTTTGCAAGAGCTCAACGTCTTCCTCATCTGTGGCTAGCGGTGCCCTGTAGATACAGATAATGCATACTGTACGCCCCTCGATCCTAATAAAGCAGGATCTGACCTGTACATTACCGGAGACTAAGTTGAACGGAGCCTCCCAATGGCCTATGTCGGTCCGTATTAGAAGTGCCACTCCGCCCCCTGCCTTCCATCTGTTCTATCCTGTATGTAGGCAGAGTATCCCTGGAAGCGCATGCCAGTATATGGCTTTATCCAAGTTTCCGTCAACGCAACGGCATCAGACTCTGCGATCCTAGCCGTCAACTCCCCTCTTTTTCCCGGGAGACTGCAGGTGTTGGTGTACCATATTGACGGTTCCCTGGTCCTCGTTACTGACTTCATTGCTAATTCTAGGGCTAGGGTATCCTCGGGCGCAATCTCCGAGGTTGTAACGAACGAATACTGAAAATCCTTCTAAATGTTCAACGTGCTTTGTGAATTTGACTATATTTAACATTATCTTGGAAAGCTCGCTCATACCCCACACATTTTCACGTTTGTTTATCCATGTGAGACATTTGAATTTGGCCTTGAACCGTTTCTGACTGTCGTGCTTGAGCCATGGGGCTTTGGACCTTTGGGTTTTACTGTGAAGTCTATTTGGCCGCATACTTGAGGTTCGTATATATTTGTATCCTTTGTGCATTTCAATTTAGTACCGTAGAAGCTACGAATCAATCTTGTTCTGGTTTTGGGATTCGTTTGAATTGGCTACGCGTTGCTCGATTTGCGAGACTTGACTTACAGTACTCAAGTGGAACCTGGACAAGAAAACCCATTGGAAATGCCCAGACGAGGAAGCAAGGACCTTTTGAGACAACAGGAAATAACTCGGCAAGTCTCTGGGGATGGTTCGGGTGTTATTGATTCTCCAGATAAAGCTAAGTTTACTAGCTCTGTCAGTGCCAGGTCATATATCTCTAACCGCGATGCGTTTGACGATATTAGTACTTATAGAATGAGAGTAATAGAATTAGAAAACGAGCTGCGGTTAGCCAGAAAAGAAGCAGAGCCCCTTACACAAGGAACTGGTCTCAGAGAGCTAACAAAGAGTCCATGTAGTTCACAATGTCAACATCGAAAAGGCACTGTGATCGACGAATATAAACCCTTGAGACAGCCTGAAACTACCGAGGTTTTGGCTCTTGACCTGCCGAGAGTGGAGCTGTCCCACTTCGACGGGCACCCCGAGCAATACTGTATATTCATGAAACAATTCGAAAATTTTGTTGAGTGCAAAGTTGCAGATCCTGGTCAAAGGTTTTTGTATTTATTACATTACTGTCGTGGGAGAGCCAAAAGTGCTATCGAAGGCTGCGCGATGCTTGATCCACCGATGGGGTACATCAGGGCGCGCAGAATCCTGAAAGATTTGTTTGGACAACCATTCAAGGTGGCTAGAAGCCTAATTGATAGTGTTTTATTGGAGGCGAAAAGGACTGAGGGCAAGGCTGAATCACTGTCGAGTTTGGTGATAAAAATGCAGAATTGCAGTATAGCACTGGAGCACTTAGGATACCAGTCTGATCTGAATGCATTGCACACACAGGAATGCATTGTCCGATGTCTGTCTATTGATTTACAGAGCCGATGGGCAGAGGAAGCTGAAAAAATAAATATGCTTGAGCGGGAATCTACGTTCAACGATTTGACGGAGTTCATAGGTCGTCAATCCCGTATCGCCAACAGTCGATTTGGACAAATCGTACGCGAAAGTTGCAGACTGGCGCGAAGGGAACCAACATCTCAAATTGTGGAGAAGGACTGTAACCAAACCCAGTCTTTGGCTAACATGCACATGATAAGTCAAGAACCCGAGAGGTCAGCTGAATGCAAGCTATGCAACTCCCTGCATCGGTTACCAGATTGTCCGACCTTTCATGGGATGAGTGTACCCGATCGGTGGTGCGCAGTAAAAAGGATTGGCTCATGCTTTATGTGTTTGAACAACTCTCATCGAGCCTCTGAATGCAGCTTAAGAGTGAAATGCAACCAAGACGGATGCTTGGGTAATCATCACTCGTTACTGCATGGCCTTCTCAACAATAGACCTATTCAGCCAGATGAACCCAAAATTGTCTGTTCAACGGGACATGATGATTTCAAACCGGCAAGATTAGGCATCGTACCTGTCGGTATCGTGACACCTAAAGGACTGAGGAGGGTCAATGCATTTTTGGACACGGGGTTGGATACCTCGCTGATTACTCGCGAGCTTGTAGAAAGCTGTGAACTAGTAGGCGAGCCTACCTCGCTCACTATCAGCACAATTGCAGAGGGTCATGTTAGCAATTCTAAGAGGCTGACCCTGCAGTTAACGTCTTTATCTGATGAGGGGACCGTAGAAATTCCGGAAGCTTTTGCAATAGACAGCTTGCCAATGAGACCAGTCGACTCTGTTAGATCGATCGCCAAGAGATGGTCTCATCTCAGGGACATAGAGTTCGAAGAAGTTTCTAGCCCCCACGTCGACATACTAATTGGATGCAATGTACCAGAGGCTCACTGGGTGCTTGAACAGAGCATAAGCAATCGAAAAGAACCATTCGCTACGCGAACGATACTAGGCTGGACACTTCTCGGACCCCTGACGAGCGAACTTCAACAATCGGCATCAACAAATTGCTCAAATGTTGCTGAGAGAAGTGCCTCTGTAGAACACGATCAGCCTTTCGATATTGAATCCAACGGTCCATCTCAGGAAAGCGAAGTTCACTCGAAGGATCAGTCGGCGCTTTCGATGGCGAATTCAAAGACGGGACTTCACAGTGGGCAACGTGAAGTTGCTATACCCGAGAGACCACCGTCAAGTCACTTATTGAGAAAAGGAGAAGTTGCCCGGAGGCTTTTGAAATATCTCAAAAAAGGACACCAGCAGGTCACCCAAAGCAGCTTGAAATTTGCCGACCCAGTGACAGTGTACGGTACCTGGGTGGAACTGCATGGCCGGCGGCGAAACAAAGTACCCTTTGCCAAAACAAAAATTGCTGAGCCGAAGTCAATATCCCTAAACGAGCTCAAAACGACTGCACTGGTATTGGGTTTTAAGGTAGCACGAATGCTAAAAGAGAACTGCACCACCGCCGAACTGAGCCTTGTCTATTGGACAGATCCTACAGTTGTGTTACATTACAGGAAACGGAAGAAACGAAGAACGTGTTCGAGACATCAGAGAGTTAATTCACTCGTAGCAGGAAACAGCGAGGAAAATGTTGATGATTCGAGCTCGAAACCACATACAAAAGACAAAGTAGCTCGCAGATCGCCTCGCTCCGAGTTACTCAGCACCTAATTGCATTTCATGCCCTACAACTAATCAACTGGACCCATTTTTTCTGAAAGGTTGCAAATGTACTTAGTTCCAGTTTCTATCTAGCGTGCACATAGGCGAAGAGGAGAATTTCACCAGTATTTCACTTGAACAGTTCAGGTGAGGCATACTAGCTGCTAGCACATTGTGAAACTATTATTATCTTTAAAGAAGAACATTTATTTACATTTTATACAATATTGATTGTCACATATTTTGTGCACAGAAAAACTTTGAAATACTCTGATAGATGCCAGTATTCGATCAATCTCCGTGTTCATGTGTATTTCGATAATGTCCGCCGTACACTTGTTTTCGAAATTTATTCATAATCAGAAACCGGTTTTCATTTCTTTCGGAAGATTTGGTGCGTTAATTTTATGTAATTCCACTGGTTCGTGACCTGTCAATTTTACGCGATATCTCATTAGGCGTTGCACCTGCGTTCAACTTCTGCGCTCATGCTTGTAAACAAAATTAGTCTATCCAGTTGCTGCAATGGGTTACTGCTTGTGATGCTTAGACTTATTTCGTGCGGCGAAACACTTCACTCTGCGAAGCCTCCATCTTCATCGTGCGTCTGACTATATGCGCCGGTCTCCTGATGAATATGTCAATCTCAAGTTGTGCAGCGGGATTTGGAATTGATTCCCTATGGATTGTGCGATGATGACTACGGCAAAAACCTGTTTCACGTTCAGATAACACAGTAAGTTAGTATCCACAGGCACTGACAATAAGTTAAAGGTAGATAGGGTGAGAATCATGACCCCTTCCTGAAACTTAGACAACCATTTTCGCGGAAGGATTTTGGCCGGCGGTGTAACGAACGAATACTGAAAATCCTTCTAAATGTTCAACGTGCTTTGTGAATTTGACTATATTTAACATTATCTTGGAAAGCTCGCTCATACCCCACACATTTTCACGTTTGTTTATCCATGTGAGACATTTGAATTTGGCCTTGAACCGTTTCTGACTGTCGTGCTTGAGCCATGGGGCTTTGGACCTTTGGGTTTTACTGTGAAGTCTATTTGGCCGCATACTTGAGGTTCGTATATATTTGTATCCTTTGTGCATTTCAATTTAGTACCGTAGAAGCTACGAATCAATCTTGTTCTGGTTTTGGGATTCGTTTGAATTGGCTACGCGTTGCTCGATTTGCGAGACTTGACTTACAGTACTCAAGTGGAACCTGGACAAGAAAACCCATTGGAAATGCCCAGACGAGGAAGCAAGGACCTTTTGAGACAACAGGAAATAACTCGGCAAGTCTCTGGGGATGGTTCGGGTGTTATTGATTCTCCAGATAAAGCTAAGTTTACTAGCTCTGTCAGTGCCAGGTCATATATCTCTAACCGCGATGCGTTTGACGATATTAGTACTTATAGAATGAGAGTAATAGAATTAGAAAACGAGCTGCGGTTAGCCAGAAAAGAAGCAGAGCCCCTTACACAAGGAACTGGTCTCAGAGAGCTAACAAAGAGTCCATGTAGTTCACAATGTCAACATCGAAAAGGCACTGTGATCGACGAATATAAACCCTTGAGACAGCCTGAAACTACCGAGGTTTTGGCTCTTGACCTGCCGAGAGTGGAGCTGTCCCACTTCGACGGGCACCCCGAGCAATACTGTATATTCATGAAACAATTCGAAAATTTTGTTGAGTGCAAAGTTGCAGATCCTGGTCAAAGGTTTTTGTATTTATTACATTACTGTCGTGGGAGAGCCAAAAGTGCTATCGAAGGCTGCGCGATGCTTGATCCACCGATGGGGTACATCAGGGCGCGCAGAATCCTGAAAGATTTGTTTGGACAACCATTCAAGGTGGCTAGAAGCCTAATTGATAGTGTTTTATTGGAGGCGAAAAGGACTGAGGGCAAGGCTGAATCACTGTCGAGTTTGGTGATAAAAATGCAGAATTGCAGTATAGCACTGGAGCACTTAGGATACCAGTCTGATCTGAATGCATTGCACACACAGGAATGCATTGTCCGATGTCTGTCTATTGATTTACAGAGCCGATGGGCAGAGGAAGCTGAAAAAATAAATATGCTTGAGCGGGAATCTACGTTCAACGATTTGACGGAGTTCATAGGTCGTCAATCCCGTATCGCCAACAGTCGATTTGGACAAATCGTACGCGAAAGTTGCAGACTGGCGCGAAGGGAACCAACATCTCAAATTGTGGAGAAGGACTGTAACCAAACCCAGTCTTTGGCTAACATGCACATGATAAGTCAAGAACCCGAGAGGTCAGCTGAATGCAAGCTATGCAACTCCCTGCATCGGTTACCAGATTGTCCGACCTTTCATGGGATGAGTGTACCCGATCGGTGGTGCGCAGTAAAAAGGATTGGCTCATGCTTTATGTGTTTGAACAACTCTCATCGAGCCTCTGAATGCAGCTTAAGAGTGAAATGCAACCAAGACGGATGCTTGGGTAATCATCACTCGTTACTGCATGGCCTTCTCAACAATAGACCTATTCAGCCAGATGAACCCAAAATTGTCTGTTCAACGGGACATGATGATTTCAAACCGGCAAGATTAGGCATCGTACCTGTCGGTATCGTGACACCTAAAGGACTGAGGAGGGTCAATGCATTTTTGGACACGGGGTTGGATACCTCGCTGATTACTCGCGAGCTTGTAGAAAGCTGTGAACTAGTAGGCGAGCCTACCTCGCTCACTATCAGCACAATTGCAGAGGGTCATGTTAGCAATTCTAAGAGGCTGACCCTGCAGTTAACGTCTTTATCTGATGAGGGGACCGTAGAAATTCCGGAAGCTTTTGCAATAGACAGCTTGCCAATGAGACCAGTCGACTCTGTTAGATCGATCGCCAAGAGATGGTCTCATCTCAGGGACATAGAGTTCGAAGAAGTTTCTAGCCCCCACGTCGACATACTAATTGGATGCAATGTACCAGAGGCTCACTGGGTGCTTGAACAGAGCATAAGCAATCGAAAAGAACCATTCGCTACGCGAACGATACTAGGCTGGACACTTCTCGGACCCCTGACGAGCGAACTTCAACAATCGGCATCAACAAATTGCTCAAATGTTGCTGAGAGAAGTGCCTCTGTAGAACACGATCAGCCTTTCGATATTGAATCCAACGGTCCATCTCAGGAAAGCGAAGTTCACTCGAAGGATCAGTCGGCGCTTTCGATGGCGAATTCAAAGACGGGACTTCACAGTGGGCAACGTGAAGTTGCTATACCCGAGAGACCACCGTCAAGTCACTTATTGAGAAAAGGAGAAGTTGCCCGGAGGCTTTTGAAATATCTCAAAAAAGGACACCAGCAGGTCACCCAAAGCAGCTTGAAATTTGCCGACCCAGTGACAGTGTACGGTACCTGGGTGGAACTGCATGGCCGGCGGCGAAACAAAGTACCCTTTGCCAAAACAAAAATTGCTGAGCCGAAGTCAATATCCCTAAACGAGCTCAAAACGACTGCACTGGTATTGGGTTTTAAGGTAGCACGAATGCTAAAAGAGAACTGCACCACCGCCGAACTGAGCCTTGTCTATTGGACAGATCCTACAGTTGTGTTACATTACAGGAAACGGAAGAAACGAAGAACGTGTTCGAGACATCAGAGAGTTAATTCACTCGTAGCAGGAAACAGCGAGGAAAATGTTGATGATTCGAGCTCGAAACCACATACAAAAGACAAAGTAGCTCGCAGATCGCCTCGCTCCGAGTTACTCAGCACCTAATTGCATTTCATGCCCTACAACTAATCAACTGGACCCATTTTTTCTGAAAGGTTGCAAATGTACTTAGTTCCAGTTTCTATCTAGCGTGCACATAGGCGAAGAGGAGAATTTCACCAGTATTTCACTTGAACAGTTCAGGTGAGGCATACTAGCTGCTAGCACATTGTGAAACTATTATTATCTTTAAAGAAGAACATTTATTTACATTTTATACAATATTGATTGTCACATATTTTGTGCACAGAAAAACTTTGAAATACTCTGATAGATGCCAGTATTCGATCAATCTCCGTGTTCATGTGTATTTCGATAATGTCCGCCGTACACTTGTTTTCGAAATTTATTCATAATCAGAAACCGGTTTTCATTTCTTTCGGAAGATTTGGTGCGTTAATTTTATGTAATTCCACTGGTTCGTGACCTGTCAATTTTACGCGATATCTCATTAGGCGTTGCACCTGCGTTCAACTTCTGCGCTCATGCTTGTAAACAAAATTAGTCTATCCAGTTGCTGCAATGGGTTACTGCTTGTGATGCTTAGACTTATTTCGTGCGGCGAAACACTTCACTCTGCGAAGCCTCCATCTTCATCGTGCGTCTGACTATATGCGCCGGTCTCCTGATGAATATGTCAATCTCAAGTTGTGCAGCGGGATTTGGAATTGATTCCCTATGGATTGTGCGATGATGACTACGGCAAAAACCTGTTTCACGTTCAGATAACACAGTAAGTTAGTATCCACAGGCACTGACAATAAGTTAAAGGTAGATAGGGTGAGAATCATGACCCCTTCCTGAAACTTAGACAACCATTTTCGCGGAAGGATTTTGGCCGGCGGTGTAACGAACGAATACTGAAAATCCTTCTAAATGTTCAACGTGCTTTGTGAATTTGACTATATTTAACATTATCTTGGAAAGCTCGCTCATACCCCACACATTTTCACGTTTGTTTATCCATGTGAGACATTTGAATTTGGCCTTGAACCGTTTCTGACTGTCGTGCTTGAGCCATGGGGCTTTGGACCTTTGGGTTTTACTGTGAAGTCTATTTGGCCGCATACTTGAGGTTCGTATATATTTGTATCCTTTGTGCATTTCAATTTAGTACCGTAGAAGCTACGAATCAATCTTGTTCTGGTTTTGGGATTCGTTTGAATTGGCTACGCGTTGCTCGATTTGCGAGACTTGACTTACAGTACTCAAGTGGAACCTGGACAAGAAAACCCATTGGAAATGCCCAGACGAGGAAGCAAGGACCTTTTGAGACAACAGGAAATAACTCGGCAAGTCTCTGGGGATGGTTCGGGTGTTATTGATTCTCCAGATAAAGCTAAGTTTACTAGCTCTGTCAGTGCCAGGTCATATATCTCTAACCGCGATGCGTTTGACGATATTAGTACTTATAGAATGAGAGTAATAGAATTAGAAAACGAGCTGCGGTTAGCCAGAAAAGAAGCAGAGCCCCTTACACAAGGAACTGGTCTCAGAGAGCTAACAAAGAGTCCATGTAGTTCACAATGTCAACATCGAAAAGGCACTGTGATCGACGAATATAAACCCTTGAGACAGCCTGAAACTACCGAGGTTTTGGCTCTTGACCTGCCGAGAGTGGAGCTGTCCCACTTCGACGGGCACCCCGAGCAATACTGTATATTCATGAAACAATTCGAAAATTTTGTTGAGTGCAAAGTTGCAGATCCTGGTCAAAGGTTTTTGTATTTATTACATTACTGTCGTGGGAGAGCCAAAAGTGCTATCGAAGGCTGCGCGATGCTTGATCCACCGATGGGGTACATCAGGGCGCGCAGAATCCTGAAAGATTTGTTTGGACAACCATTCAAGGTGGCTAGAAGCCTAATTGATAGTGTTTTATTGGAGGCGAAAAGGACTGAGGGCAAGGCTGAATCACTGTCGAGTTTGGTGATAAAAATGCAGAATTGCAGTATAGCACTGGAGCACTTAGGATACCAGTCTGATCTGAATGCATTGCACACACAGGAATGCATTGTCCGATGTCTGTCTATTGATTTACAGAGCCGATGGGCAGAGGAAGCTGAAAAAATAAATATGCTTGAGCGGGAATCTACGTTCAACGATTTGACGGAGTTCATAGGTCGTCAATCCCGTATCGCCAACAGTCGATTTGGACAAATCGTACGCAAAAGTTGCAGACTGGCGCGAAGGGAACCAACATCTCAGATTGTGGAGAAGGGCTGTAACCAAACCCAGTCTTTGGCTAACATGCACATGATAAGTCAAGAACCCGAGAGGTCAGCTGAATGCAAGCTATGCAACTCCCTGCATCGGTTACCAGATTGTCCGACCTTTCATGGGATGAGTGTACCCGATCGGTGGTGCGCAGTAAAAAGGATTGGCTCATGCTTTATGTGTTTGAACAACTCTCATCGAGCCTCTGAATGCAGCTTAAGAGTGAAATGCAACCAAGACGGATGCTTGGGTAATCATCACTCGTTACTGCATGGCCTTCTCAACAATAGACCTATTCAGCCAGATGAACCCAAAATTGTCTGTTCAACGGGACATGATGATTTCAAACCGGCAAGATTAGGCATCGTACCTGTCGGTATCGTGACACCTAAAGGACTGAGGAGGGTCAATGCATTTTTGGACACGGGGTCGGATACCTCGCTGATTACTCGCGAGCTTGTAGAAAGCTGTGAACTAGTAGGCGAGCCTACCTCGCTCACTATCAGCACAATTGCAGAGGGTCATGTTAGCAATTCTAAGAGGCTGACCCTGCAGTTAACGTCTTTATCTGATGAGGGGACCGTAGAAATTCCGGAAGCTTTTGCAATAGACAGCTTGCCAATGAGACCAGTCGACTCTGTTAGATCGATCGCCAAGAGATGGTCTCATCTCAGGGACATAGAGTTCGAAGAAGTTTCTAGCCCCCACGTCGACATACTAATTGGATGCAATGTACCAGAGGCTCACTGGGTGCTTGAACAGAGCATAAGCAATCGAAAAGAACCATTCGCTACGCGAACGATACTAGGCTGGACACTTCTCGGACCCCTGACGAGCGAACTTCAACAATCGGCATCAACAAATTGCTCAAATGTTGCTGAGAGAAGTGCCTCTGTAGAACACGATCAGCCTTTCGATATTGAATCCAACGGTCCATCTCAGGAAAGCGAAGTTCACTCGAAGGATCAGTCGGCGCTTTCGATGGCGAATTCAAAGACGGGACTTCACAGTGGGCAACGTGAAGTTGCTATACCCGAGAGACCACCGTCAAGTCACTTATTGAGAAAAGGAGAAGTTGCCCGGAGGCTTTTGAAATATCTCAAAAAAGGACACCAGCAGGTCACCCAAAGCAGCTTGAAATTTGCCGACCCAGTGACAGTGTACGGTACCTGGGTGGAACTGCATGGCCGGCGGCGAAACAAAGTACCCTTTGCCAAAACAAAAATTGCTGAGCCGAAGTCAATATCCCTAAACGAGCTCAAAACGACTGCACTGGTATTGGGTTTTAAGGTAGCACGAATGCTAAAAGAGAACTGCACCACCGCCGAACTGAGCCTTGTCTATTGGACAGATCCTACAGTTGTCTTACATTACAGGAAACGGAAGAAACGAAGAACGTGTTCGAGACATCAGAGAGTTAATTCACTCGTAGCAGGAAACAGCGAGGAAAATGTTGATGATTCGAGCTCGAAACCACATACAAAAGACAAAGTAGCTCGCAGATCGCCTCGCTCCGAGTTACTCAGCACCTAATTGCATTTCATGCCCTACAACTAATCAACTGGACCCATTTTTTCTGAAAGGTTGCAAATGTACTTAGTTCCAGTTTCTATCTAGCGTGCACATAGGCGAAGAGGAGAATTTCACCAGTATTTCACTTGAACAGTTCAGGTGAGGCATACTAGCTGCTAGCACATTGTGAAACTATTATTATCTTTAAAGAAGAACATTTATTTACATTTTATACAATATTGATTGTCACATATTTTGTGCACAGAAAAACTTTGAAATACTCTGATAGATGCCAGTATTCGATCAATCTCCGTGTTCATGTGTATTTCGATAATGTCCGCCGTACACTTGTTTTCGAAATTTATTCATAATCAGAAACCGGTTTTCATTTCTTTCGGAAGATTTGGTGCGTTAATTTTATGTAATTCCACTGGTTCGTGACCTGTCAATTTTACGCGATATCTCATTAGGCGTTGCACCTGCGTTCAACTTCTGCGCTCATGCTTGTAAACAAAATTAGTCTATCCAGTTGCTGCAATGGGTTACTGCTTGTGATGCTTAGACTTATTTCGTGCGGCGAAACACTTCACTCTGCGAAGCCTCCATCTTCATCGTGCGTCTGACTATATGCGCCGGTCTCCTGATGAATATGTCAATCTCAAGTTCTGCAGCGGGATTTGGAATTGATTCCCTATGGATTGTGCGATGATGACTACGGCAAAAACCTGTTTCACGTTCAGATAACACAGTAAGTTAGTATCCACAGGCACTGACAATAAGTTAAAGGTAGATAGGGTGAGAATCATGACCCCTTCCTGAAACTTAGACAACCATTTTCGCGGAAGGATTTTGGCCGGCGGTGTAACGAACGAATACTGAAAATCCTTCTAAATGTTCAACGTGCTTTGTGAATTTGACTATATTTAACATTATCTTGGAAAGCTCGCTCATACCCCACACATTTTCACGTTTGTTTATCCATGTGAGACATTTGAATTTGGCCTTGAACCGTTTCTGACTGTCGTGCTTGAGCCGTGGGGCTTTGGACCTTTGGGTTTTACTGTGAAGTCTATTTGGCCGCATACTTGAGGTTCGTATATATTTGTATCCTTTGTGCATTTCAATTTAGTACCGTAGAAGCTACGAATCAATCTTGTTCTGGTTTTGGGATTCGTTTGAATTGGCTACGCGTTGCTCGATTTGCGAGACTTGACTTACAGAGGTGATGCCCCGTTTTTTGCCTCTAAAGGTGTCGGCGGTGCAGCATCTTGCACATCGAGTGACACTCTGAGTTTCGTTGCTTTTTCTTTTCCACCCGTCGACCCGGTGTCAGGCTCGACATGCACGAAGGACGTTACCCCCTTTTGAGTCCCCGTACCGATGGCCCGGGATGGTCTTGCGACCACCTCAGCCCAACTGTTTTCCTCGGCTTTTCCCTCTGATACCTCCAACTTCGCTGGTTGCACCAGAGAGGACTTTTTGGGAGTCTCCTTTAGAATCCGGCTGGCTGGCTGCACGTTCTCAACACTAACCGGACTGAATGCCCTGTTAGTCCCCTTCTTTCTGGTCTTTCGAACTTCCTGATCTTTGGCTATTTATATACCGGAGCCTGAGGCCACCTTTGGTACCTGGATTACTCCTTGGGCCTTAGGTGTTGACTTCCCAAGAGGAGTCATCTCCAGTTTCGCTATATGTAGCTTCGGCCTCTTAAGATCAGGTGTGCCCGTTCTCAGCGAGACTATGGCTTTACCCGGTTTGACAAATGCTGGGCTGTCCGGTGTAACCCTAACCATTCCCTGCGTGTTGCTCTCAACTGCTCCCGCCCTGGACAGCAGCATATCCCTCCAGTAGACACTGTGGAATACAACTACCAGGGGTCGTGGTGGCGCTGGTTGTGCTCCACGCCATAGTCCTATTCGATGGCACTTGACTATTGGTGTCGTAGGAGGTAGGCCAGCCATCCTAAGAACCTCAGTCACATGCCGGCGGTTTTCCTCCTTCCTGATTCTACCGTCTTTTACGATGTTCTCCCTAAGGTTATGAAGTAGCAGTCTTCTACTTCTGTCTGCCATGACCTCAGTGTCACACTTCATGCGTTGCACCTCAGTATCTAGGCGTTTGACCTGCTCCTTGAGAGATTCCACTTCCGCCAGGAGGCTTTTCCCCACACTGGTGAATCCTGCTACCTCTTTGCCTTCTTTGCCCTTTGGCTTGGGTTGCCTTTTTTATTTTTGTGCTCTGGCACCTGGTTTTCCTTTCCCTCTAGGCTATGGATCGAACTGGCTCTTTCTATTCTTGGTTCCAGCTTCACGTTCGTGTCCCCTAGTTCGCCTCGAATTATACGCGAGCACTCCCTTGCAAACGTAAAGCAATGGGCGCATATCCACTTCAGCGATGGGTACTTGATGTGCAGCTCGAAGTCTTTCTCTTCCAGCTTGGAGCACTTTTGATGAAACCAAATGCAACACTGGTCGCATTGAATTCCCTCATCTTGCACCAGGTCCGTGCATTTCTTATTCCCACAGCTTACTGCCTAACTAATGGGATCAACCTCTGTCCCATTCATTTCGTCTCGGACACCAGTGGGGCAATAACACACCTTTTGAACAGACACAAACGGTACACTAAGGCAAGTGCAGCAAACCCGCACACAAAAAAGTTCCACAAAAACGGTACACTACAATAAGCGCCACAAAAAGATGTTATTCGGTATCAGTTGCACTGACACCAACAAAAAACACCAAAAAGGACACCAAAAGATATACTCAGTTTTTGAAGAGAATAAACTCTTCTGAAGAGAGTGAACTTCTCAAAAAGGACGCGTACCGAAATACTGACTACGATACGTTAGTTAGCCGAAATAACGTGTGTTATTCCACTAAACAATGCAAAAATGCATAACGCTGAGAGCAATTCGAAAATTCAAACCACGCGGCAACTCACAAGGTCAGTTCAGTTCAGTTAAGTTCAGTTTGCACAGGACTTGGTGTGGCTAGAGCCAATCGTGCGTCCTGATAGTTGTGTTGTCGGCGCGTTTCCGTAGCTCCCAACACTGCGTGATTTTCTTTTCCTGAAAGGCAGAAATTTTGTGCAGTATCAGCCCTGGCAGAGTAAGGCGGAAACAATAAGTAAGTTGCATCTGACCCTAAAAGCTGCTTAACATATCTCGGGGTATACTTCCACCCAACAAAGGTCTACTGCTTTCTTAAAAGCCTTCACGGTTGTGGTATTTATGACCTCTTCCGGGAGCTTATTCCAATAGGGTACCACTCTATTCGAGAAGTACTTCGCCCTAATTTGGAGCCTCGAATGCTTCCTTTGTAATCTAAGGCTATGCCCCCTTGTGCCTCTCCCGGGGATCAGAGAAAAAAGGTCTTCTCGTCTTATTCCTGACAGTCCTTTCATTACCTTGAAGGTTTCTATCAAATCCCCGCGAATGCGCCGTCTTTCCGTCGAGAATAGGTCTAGGGCACGGAGACGCTCTGTGTAGTTAAACCCCCTTTGCCCAGCCACCATTCTAGTGGCTAGCCCTTGTACTTCCTTCATACAGTCGATATCTTTCTGGTAGTACGGTGCCCAGGCCTGCAAGCAGTACCCCATATGCGGCCTAACTATGGCCTGAGTTAGTTGGGCATGACCTGTTCCTTCGAAAGCCATGTTTCAATGAGCAAATGAGCCGATATTGTTCAAAATGTTCTTTCAGGCTATATTCCACAAGCTCTCCATAACCTTTCCGGATACGGAAGTGAGACCGACCGGGCGATAGTTGGCGGCCGCAGATTTTGTTCCATCTTTGTAAATCGGTTCGACCACTGTGTTTTTCCAATCTGTTGGCGAGCTGCCAGTTGTTACGGACAAGTTCAGTGACCTGGGCGATGGCGAAGTGAGTTGTTTAATCAATTCCCCTAACATTATTGAATGACTAAATGAGAGCTTCAGCCACACCCTTCTCGACGAAATAAAAAATCCTTTACATTCCATATTAGACCAGGCCAGGTCAGGACTTGCGGCTTCAGTCTAGGAATGGTGTCCAGATTCTTGTCCAATGGGCTCAGAGGCGAACACCCCAGCCTTCATCAGTCCAGTTCAGTTTTCAAAGGACTTTGTGTGGCTAGGGCCAATCGTGTGTCCAGGAAAATGTGTTGTACGCTCGTTTCCTTAGCTCCCAACAGTGCGTGATTATTTTCTCTTTCTGAATAGCTGAAGTTTTCTGCTATGTTAGCCGTGGCATAGAGAAGGGGAAAACAATGAGTAAATTGTGTTTGACCCCAAAACTACGTAACATATTTTGGGGTGTACTGACCCCCAACACTGCTGCTGCTTTTTAAAGCCCTTAATTGCTTTGGTACTTAAGACCTTATCAGAGAGCTTATTCCAATTGGTTATCGCTACATCCTTGAAGTAATTTGCCCTGAAGTTTACTATCGAGTCCCCTCGGAAGCGCCACCTTTTCGTTGGTAAAAGATCCAGAGCTAACCCCTCTCTGCCCAGTCACCACTATTCGCGCTGGTCCCTGTATCTTCTCCAGACAGTCTATATCCTCCTAGTAGTAAGGTGCTCAGGCTCGCATGCCGTACTCCATGTGCGGCCTAACTATGGCTTGGTATATCGGAACGAAAACCCCCGGCCCTCTACACGACAAGGTGGATCTAGCTCGGGAGATTTCTCTCCTGGCCATATTTGCTGCTGCGGTGCACTGCTTCGACGGCTTGGAACTGTTGTCTAGTATACCACCCAAGTATTTAACCTGAGAGACCATTTGCAAAGATCCCACACTGTTCTCCTTGGTCACTGTATTTGTGGCCAAGCGTTGACACTTGGAGGTATTTAGTAGAAGTTCCCTTTCTTGTGACCAGTATTGTACAGAAAACATGTTAAGTTCTATACCTACTCCAGTTATCTTCTTGCCCTCGGCAAACACAGACATAAGGTTAGTAAACTCACCTGCCAGATCGCTGCTGGAAGGGAGGAAGAGCAGAGGGCCAAGCACCGAGTCCTGTGTCGTCCCATTGGTTACACCTTCTGATTCCGAGACATGACTACCCACCTTAACTCTGAGCTTCCGCCCCGCTAGAAACCTTTTTACCCATTACCTCGCTTTTCCAACAATTCCCGCAGATTGCAGTTTGACGTCCAGAAACCTGTGGTTTACAGAGTCGAACTCTATGCTGAAGTCCATGTAACAGACATCAGCCGGATGTCCTTCGTCCAGGCACTTAGTTAACTCGTCAGGGAACAGCGAGAGATTCTTCGGGAGAGATCGTCCTTCCACAGACCTATGCTGTGCACTTGATGTGAGTTCATATTGAAACGAATGCCCAAAGATCTGTTTCCTAACTATTCGCTCCAAGCACTCACACAGTACTGAAGTCAAGCTAGCCGGCCGGCAATTTTCGGCCCTTTACGGAGGTCCTGTCTTGTGTATCCCCACCACGGCTGCCTTCCTCCAGTCTACCGGCACATTTTCCTCTCTAAGCTCCCTTCCATACAGCTGTTTCGCCGTGACCTTCAAGACCTCCTCCAGGGGCCGAACGATGGCTGGAAGAATCCCATCTGGTCCCGCGGACTTGAGTCTATATATGATTCGCAGTTTTGTGTACACCTCTTCCTCTAAGCTAAGTTCGGGTACCGGAGGCGCTTATGATCCCTCTATTCTGTGGTTTAGATTATTTGCTAGTCGATATATATCCCTGGCCCCATCACTGAGAGTTAATGGTCCCTGTGTTCCTCCTAAAGTTGCTACACTTTCTCTCAAATGCCTGTGGGATTGGTCATACCCATGAAATCGCTTTGGTTTCGTGCGGACCGATGCAGCTAACCTGCTCTCGGAAGAATATTCCACTACTCTATTGATCACCTGAGCTTTTCTTGACCACCTTATAGCTATTTCATACCAACCGAGTACGCCGCTCATCTTCACCTACGAATAAATATGGCCCTACGAACTCTTGACTATTACCATCGGGGTTGATTTCTCCTGCAAACCGCCTTCAGAGAGTTTGTCTTCTGATTTTCCGTAGCGGGTTGGAGCCATCGGAGTGGCAAGTTTAAATCGAGTGCGCAGGTTTCCGAGGGTCATAACGTACTACCTACAGCACTTCGGAGGATGGCATAGATAGTTTTTCAATAGACCGAGAAACCGCTCCTTACATGCTCCAACCAGGGGCACAAGCCTTGTTCGTGTTGACTTTGCTCTTCAGGTTGAATACGGCCGCTACCCGAAGATCTTTCTCACAATCCGATGTGCGGACGTAGGTTCCGCTCCGGGCACTGCTTACACCTCTCGTCTCCAGCGTACACTCAGAGCCGAATGGTCACTGCTTCCAAGAGGTGACCTGAACAAGATCTCTTCAACACCAGAGCCTCCGGGAGATATGCCCAAGTCCAAAATGGAGTTGCGGTTCTCCTGCGTACGCGTCGGTAGAGTCTTACAGAGATACGTCTTGGAGAGTCTAAACAAGTTCTCGAGTAAATAAGTCGGCATCGGATAGGCACCGCTGATTCACCCAGTCAACTTTTGGCGAAATAAAGACATCAAGAACGAGAAGATGGCCGGCAGACGCCCATCTGCTTATGCCTGATAGTGTGTTTGGAGAGTCCACAGCTACACTCCGGTAGATGAAACCAAAGGATTCGCACCCATCTGGGACCATCTTCACTGGACCCCACAAGGATGCTCCTTAACCTTCCGAGTCTGAATAAGAATCCATTTTCAATTAGGGTATACCTGACCTGACGAAGAAGATGACGTCAACACCGCCTCTAGTTTGGCTCTTGTCTGCCAGCTTTAGGGTATAACCCTCAATAGCCACTTCCAAATCTAATAAATCCGCCGTGAGCCACGTTTGTGTGAAGGCGACCAGAGCTGGTATATGGAGTAACACCCAACGCTCCCTCTCGCGTCGTTTCCGCAGGAGGCCCTGGACATTCGACAGCGTTATCACGGCACTTTAACCTCAAGCATCGGGCCGCACCCTAGCCCGTCCAGAAAGCTGAACGGTAAGGGCAGCTTGTAAGCTGCGGCTAGCTGTTGCCAACTGATCAGCAATCTCTCCTCTTGAGCCCAAACATCCATTATTTATTAGTTTTTTCTCCCTTTCCAAGGTAATCCGGAAGCTTGCCGTCCAAAATTTCCGTTTTATCCCGCGCCTCAGGTTTTGAATCATGCGGCAGTCGCATATTTTTCACCTCTTATTCTACGTGACCTATGTACTACCAGACAACCCTCCTCGCCAGAGCCGAAGACTACCTTTGGTGACATGGGACGCCTGCCTTCCCTTATTTTTCCCAGCCAAAATGCAGCTTTGACTAGCGCTGATTATGCTCTTTCCTGCTCTTCTTGAGTGAAAACTTTTCCAAGCACTTATTGTGAAGGTGACGGGCCGCATTGAGGCGTCAGTTTAGGGTAGTTCCCTTGGCATCTGGAACATTCACGGCGAAGAAGCTTTGTGTCCTCGGTGGAAAGGCATTTCGCTGTGATGAGATGGTAACGACCGGTCGTGGAAAATCCCCCTAAAACCTTTGTGATTCAGTGTTTTTCTTAACATCACTCACCTGCTTACACTATTGACGTGTCTTTATGGACTGTTTATTTTTATGGACAAATTGTTGTTTGTTCGCGCCCAGAGCACTACTTTGTCATATCCTTGTTCTGGACCTGCGTGACGCACGTGCTCCTTGCTCGCACGCCGCAATTCGGTTTCTCGCTTGTTGAGTCCTTTTGATCTCATTATTGAGGTTTGTATCTTTTTGGTATCATTGTTCATTAAATAATCTAGTATCGTAGAATATTACGGATGATCGTCTTTTGATTTTGGGATCCGTTGCGAATTTGGCTACGCGTTGCTCAAACGTGTGTTACAATACCCAATTGATTATTTGGAACGAGAAAAATGCGAAAAATGCCAAGAAAAGGATCGAAGCCATTGGAATCTGGACAGGAAGTAATACGGCAAGTCACTGAGGAGGTTTTGGGTACCTTTGATCCTTTAGTTAATTTTATATCGCTTAGTCCTGTCAGTGCTAGTTCATGTGTTACTGAGGGCAAAATGGGTTGTAAGAATGTCGATCTATATAGGCTGAGGATATTAGACCTAGAACAACAACTGTTATCGGCTAGATAACAGGCCCATGAAGCAGAGCAGAAGTGTAGACAGAAAGAGCATGAGGATGAGACCAACGACAATGGCACTTCCGACAGATCAGGGCACAACAAAATAGGAAACTTCACGCCGGTCGCCGACTATAAAACATCAACGCCACCAACGATTGATTTGCCAAGAGTAAAACTGGTGGTTTTCGACGGGCGATCTGAACACTACTGCAAGTCCGTCAAGCAGTCCGAAACTTTCGTCGAAAATAAGGCAACCGACCCCGGTCAAAGGCTTCTCTACCTGACTCCATACTGTCGAGGTCGAGCAAGGGAAGCTATCGA
Organism: Fasciola hepatica; assembly: GCA_948099385.1. NCBI lineage: Eukaryota > Metazoa > Platyhelminthes > Trematoda > Plagiorchiida > Fasciolidae > Fasciola > Fasciola hepatica. The sequence continues at coordinate 617,398 of CANUEZ040000060.1, read as the reverse complement.
CGGGTGCACCATGCTCGACCCGGAACAAGGCTACACAAGAGCAAGAAAGGTTCTGAGGGACTTGTTTGGCCAGCCTTTCAAAGTAGCCCGTAACCTAATAGAAGGCGTGATGGCAGAGACAAGGAGAACCAAGGACGACGTCTACACAATGGCCGACCTGGTGATCAAGATGCAGAACTGTTTAATAGCCTTTTAGAACGTCTGCTTCACAGCTAACTTGGAAAATAACAAAGGGACAAACATAAAGAGAGAGGGAGGGAGGGATCAATGATCAAATATAGATACCAGATGGAGTTTACACAAGGTGATAAATGTAGAAGAGTAACGGACTTGTTGCTCGGCAATAACAGCGGAGCGGGTGAAAAGCAGGAACAGTGTAAGACGATATTTTTCATCCCCAGCTAGATAGTTCAATCTGCAGATATCGTATCTAAAGCGAAGCATGTGATGGATTCAGGGTCTTGAAAACCGGAAAAATAATTAAAGTAAAGAAGTAACAATGGTAACGCGGCCGAAGGTAGTACATTATTCATATTATAAATAACTACGACAGCAGTAGAAGGGGTCGCAGAGAATAGATAGTGACACCGCCCACTGCACGACCTAGAATCCCAAGATAAAATTGAAAATGCACAGATGGTTTGTACAGAAATCAGAGAAGGGCTTACACGGAGCATTAATAATATCTAAGGTTGCGGCATGGCGGTGAACGTATGTCAGATGGCAATTTGGCAATAAAATGGCGAACCGCTCAGTAACGGCAACAAAGTACGAGTGAGTTTGTCTGTTCGAGTGAGTCTGAGGTGATCGAATGGGGGTATGAAGTGGACGGTGGGGATGGGGTTGAACCAAAGGCCAATCACAAGCGATTCGAGCCCGACTTAAGTCAGATCGCAATTGTAACACCAGTAAGTAAGGGCCATATATAGTATTGCCGACGGAATTGGAGTATTTATGGCAGGGGTGTGATAACTTCTACATAATTAATCGGGAAATAACCCCGGCGGGAGTTCAGTTCAACTTCAAACCAGTTTTCGTCGAATTGTTGAATCAAGCGAATCACATCCCCTCACAGAAAGCCAACTCAGATGAGTTTTCCGCCTCGAAATCTTAGAGACCACGGCAACAGTGACCTTGAACTGGAGTTGATGCCATTGTGGCCGCCGGACTTGGGACATTATTAGCCGGGGTGCTGAGTGCACCATGTGTAGGAGTTCGGCTGTCCAACTGATGGTTTTGTTGGAGGGTCGAAACAGGTTGCGGCTCGTGAACCACTTTCGGATTCGCAGAAGCTTCGTCTTTTATGGCAATGAGAAATTTGTATATAATATGATTCATCATGCAGCTTGAACGCTCAACTCACCATTGAAAACCATGGAAGCACTGTACAGCTGTTTCATCCTTGTTGGGAATCATCAGCAGTGCACATCCACCGAGCCCCCACGGGGACTCGAACCCGGGGTGAACGATTGTGAATCGAACACCTTAACCACAAGGCTATCCGGGCTGGCTCTCAACGGTTTGTTGAACATCTACACTACATGATATAGCACCCTTCCGTCACTGGCTTTTGAACGGTAACAACCCGCTTCCCACACAGCGATCGACTCCTATGATGGATGACTTCTCTGTAGGGGCCTAAGTACAACGAAGGCATTCCGTTATGAACAACCTACAGAGCTTGGTTACTATTTGCAAATGAGAAGTAGGAGATTAGATTTGTATATAATATGATTCATCATGCAGCTTGAACGCTCAACTCACCATTGAAAACCATGGAAGCACTGTACAGCTGTTTCATCCTTGTTGGGAATCATCAGCAGTGCACATCCACCGAGCCCCCACGGGGACTCGAACCCGGGGTGAACGATTGTGAATCGAACACCTTAACCACAAGGCTATCCGGGCTGGCTCTCAACGGTTTGTTGAACATCTACACTACATGATATAGCACCCTTCCGTCACTGGCTTTTGAACGGTAACAACCCGCTTCCCACACAGCGATCGACTCCTATGATGGATGACTTCTCTGTAGGGGCCTAAGTACAACGAAGGCATTCCGTTATGAACAACCTACAGAGCTTGGTTACTATTTGCAAATGAGAAGTAGGAGATTAGATTTGTATATAATATGATTCATCATGCAGCTTGAACGCTCAACTCACCATTGAAAACCATGGAAGCACTGTACAGCTGTTTCATCCTTGTTGGGAATCATCAGCAGTGCACATCCACCGAGCCCCCACGGGGACTCGAACCCGGGGTGAACGATTGTGAATCGAACACCTTAACCACAAGGCTATCCGGGCTGGCTCTCAACGGTTTGTTGAACATCTACACTACATGATATAGCACCCTTCCGTCACTGGCTTTTGAACGGTAACAACCCGCTTCCCACACAGCGATCGACTCCTATGATGGATGACTTCTCTGTAGGGGCCTAAGTACAACGAAGGCATTCCGTTATGAACAACCTACAGAGCTTGGTTACTATTTGCAAATGAGAAGTAGGAGATTAGATTTGTATATAATATGATTCATCATGCAGCTTGAACGCTCAACTCACCATTGAAAACCATGGAAGCACTGTACAGCTGTTTCATCCTTGTTGGGAATCATCAGCAGTGCACATCCACCGAGCCCCCACGGGGACTCGAACCCGGGGTGAACGATTGTGAATCGAAAACCTTAACCACAAGGCTATCCGGGCTGGCTCTCAACGGTTTGTTGAACATCTACACTACATGATATAGCACCCTTCCGTCACTGGCTTTTGAACGGTAACAACCCGCTTCCCACACAGCGATCGACTCCTATGATGGATGACTTCTCTGTAGGGGCCTAAGTACAACGAAGGCATTCCGTTATGAACAACCTACAGAGCTTGGTTACTATTTGCAAATGAGAAGTAGGAGATTAGATTTGTATATAATATGATTCATCATGCAGCTTGAACGCTCAACTCGCCATTGAAAACCATGGAAGCACTGTACAGCTGTTTCATCCTTGTTGGGAATCATCAGCAGTGCACATCCACCGAGCCCCCACGGGGACTCGAACCCGGGGTGAACGATTGTGAATCGAACACCTTAACCACAAGGCTATCCGGGCTGGCTCTCAACGGTTTGTTGAACATCTACACTACATGATATAGCACCCTTCCGTCACTGGCTTTTGAACGGTAACAACCCGCTTCCCACACAGCGATCGACTCCTATGATGGATGACTTCTCTGTAGGGGCCTAAGTACAACGAAGGCATTCCGTTATGAACAACCTACAGAGCTTGGTTACTATTTGCAAATGAGAAGTAGGAGATTAGATTTGTATATAATATGATTCATCATGCAGCTTGAACGCTCAACTCACCATTGAAAACCATGGAAGCACTGTACAGCTGTTTCATCCTTGTTGGGAATCATCAGCAGTGCACATCCACCGAGCCCCCACGGGGACTCGAACCCGGGGTGAACGATTGTGAATCGAACACCTTAACCACAAGGCTATCCGGGCTGGCTCTCAACGGTTTGTTGAACATCTACACTACATGATATAGCACCCTTCCGTCACTGGCTTTTGAACGGTAACAACCCGCTTCCCACACAGCGATCGACTCCTATGATGGATGACTTCTCTGTAGGGGCCTAAGTACAACGAAGGCATTCCGTTATGAACAACCTACAGAGCTTGGTTACTATTTGCAAATGAGAAGTAGGAGATTAGATTTGTATATAATATGATTCATCATGCAGCTTGAACGCTCAACTCACCATTGAAAACCATGGAAGCACTGTACAGCTGTTTCATCCTTGTTGGGAATCATCAGCAGTGCACATCCACCGAGCCCCCACGGGGACTCGAACCCGGGGTGAACGATTGTGAATCGAACACCTTAACCACAAGGCTATCCGGGCTGGCTCTCAACGGTTTGTTGAACATCTACACTACATGATATAGCACCCTTCCGTCACTGGCTTTTGAACGGTAACAACCCGCTTCCCACACAGCGATCGACTCCTATGATGGATGACTTCTCTGTAGGGGCCTAAGTACAACGAAGGCATTCCGTTATGAACAACCTACAGAGCTTGGTTACTATTTGCAAATGAGAAGTAGGAGATTAGATTTGTATATAATATGATTCATCATGCAGCTTGAACGCTCAACTCACCATTGAAAACCATGGAAGCACTGTACAGCTGTTTCATCCTTGTTGGGAATCATCAGCAGTGCACATCCACCGAGCCCCCACGGGGACTCGAACCCGGGGTGAACGATTGTGAATCGAACACCTTAACCACAAGGCTATCCGGGCTGGCTCTCAACGGTTTGTTGAACATCTACACTACATGATATAGCACCCTTCCGTCACTGGCTTTTGAACGGTAACAACCCGCTTCCCACACAGCGATCGACTCCTATGATGGATGACTTCTCTGTAGGGGCCTAGGTACAACGAAGGCATTCCGTTATGAACAACCTACAGAGCTTGGTTACTATTTGCAAATGAGAAGTAGGAGATTAGATTTGTATATAATATGATTCATCATGCAGCTTGAACGCTCAACTCACCATTGAAAACCATGGAAGCACTGTACAGCTGTTTCATCCTTGTTGGGAATCATCAGCAGTGCACATCCACCGAGCCCCCACGGGGACTCGAACCCGGGGTGAACGATTGTGAATCGAACACCTTAACCACAAGGCTATCCGGGCTGGCTCTCAACGGTTTGTTGAACATCTACACTACATGATATAGCACCCTTCCGTCACTGGCTTTTGAACGGTAACAACCCGCTTCCCACACAGCGATCGACTCCTATGATGGATGACTTCTCTGTAGGGGCCTAAGTACAACGAAGGCATTCCGTTATGAACAACCTACAGAGCTTGGTTACTATTTGCAAATGAGAAGTAGGAGATTAGATTTGTATATAATATGATTCATCATGCAGCTTGAACGCTCAACTCACCATTGAAAACCATGGAAGCACTGTACAGCTGTTTCATCCTTGTTGGGAATCATCAGCAGTGCACATCCACCGAGCCCCCACGGGGACTCGAACCCGAGGTGAACGATTGTGAATCGAACACCTTAACCACAAGGCTATCCGGGCTGGCTCTCAACGGTTTGTTGAACATCTACACTACATGATATAGCACCCTTCCGTCACTGGCTTTTGAACGGTAACAACCCGCTTCCCACACAGCGATCGACTCCTATGATGGATGACTTCTCTGTAGGGGCCTAAGTACAACGAAGGCATTCCGTTATGAACAACCTACAGAGCTTGGTTACTATTTGCAAATGAGAAGTAGGAGATTAGATTTGTATATAATATGATTCATCATGCAGCTTGAACGCTCAACTCACCATTGAAAACCATGGAAGCACTGTACAGCTGTTTCATCCTTGTTGGGAATCATCAGCAGTGCACATCCACCGAGCCCCCACGGGGACTCGAACCCGGGGTGAACGATTGTGAATCGAACACCTTAACCACAAGGCTATCCGGGCTGGCTCTCAACGGTTTGTTGAACATCTACACTACATGATATAGCACCCTTCCGTCACTGGCTTTTGAACGGTAACAACCCGCTTCCCACACAGCGATCGACTCCTATGATGGATGACTTCTCTGTAGGGGCCTAAGTACAACGAAGGCATTCCGTTATGAACAACCTACAGAGCTTGGTTACTATTTGCAAATGAGAAGTAGGAGATTAGATTTGTATATAATATGATTCATCATGCAGCTTGAACGCTCAACTCACCATTGAAAACCATGGAAGCACTGTACAGCTGTTTCATCCTTGTTGGGAATCATCAGCAGTGCACATCCACCGAGCCCCCACGGGGACTCGAACCCGGGGTGAACGATTGTGAATCGAACACCTTAACCACAAGGCTATCCGGGCTGGCTCTCAACGGTTTGTTGAACATCTACACTACATGATATAGCACCCTTCCGTCACTGGCTTTTGAACGGTAACAACCCGCTTCCCACACAGCGATCGACTCCTATGATGGATGACTTCTCTGTAGGGGCCTAAGTACAACGAAGGCATTTCGTTATGAACAACCTACAGAGCTTGGTTACTATTTGCAAATGAGAAGTAGGAGATTAGATTTGTATATAATATGATTCATCATGCAGCTTGAACGCTCAACTCACCATTGAAAACCATGGAAGCACTGTACAGCTGTTTCATCCTTGTTGGGAATCATCAGCAGTGCACATCCACCGAGCCCCCACGGGGACTCGAACCCGGGGTGAACGATTGTGAATCGAACACCTTAACCACAAGGCTATCCGGGCTGGCTCTCAACGGTTTGTTGAACATCTACACTACATGATATAGCAACCTTTCCGTCACTGGCTTTTGAACGGTAACAACCCGCTTCCCACACAGCGATCGACTCCCATGATGGATAACTTCTCTGTAGGGGCCTAAGTACAACGAAGGCATTCCGTTATGAACAACCTACAGAGCTTGGTTACTATTTGCAAATGAGAAGTAGGAGATTAGATTTGTATATAATATGATTCATCATGCAGCTTGAACGCTCAACTCACCATTGAAAACCATGGAAGCACTGTACAGCTGTTTCATCCTTGTTGGGAATCATCAGCAGTGCACATCCACCGAGCCCCCACGGGGACTCGAACCCGGGGTGAACGATTGTGAATCGAACACCTTAACCACAAGGCTATCCGGGCTGGCTCTCAACGGTTTGTTGAACATCTACACTACATGATATAGCACCCTTCCGTCACTGGCTTTTGAACGGTAACAACCCGCTTCCCACACAGCGATCGACTCCTATGATGGATGACTTCTCTGTAGGGGCCTAAGTACAACGAAGGCATTCCGTTATGAACAACCTACAGAGCTTGGTTACTATTTGCAAACGAGAAGTAGGAGATTAGTTTTGTATGGTGAGTTGAGCGTTCAAGCTGCATGATGAATCATATTATATACAAATCTAATCTCCTACTTCTCATTTGCAAATAGTAACCAAGCTCTGTAGGTTGTTCATAACGGAATGCCTTCGTTGTACTTAGGCCCCTACAGAGAAGTCATCCATCATAGGAGTCGATCGCTGTGTGGGAAGCGGGTTGTTACCGTTCAAAAGCCAGTGACGGAAAGGTGGTATATCATGTAGTGTAGATGTTCAACAAACCGTTGAGAGCCAGCCCGGATAGCCTTGTGGTTAAGGTGTTCGATTCACAATCGTTCACCCCGGGTTCGAGTCCCCGTGGGGGCTCGGTGGATGTGCACTGCTGATGATTCCCAACAAGGATGAAACAGCTGTACAGTGCTTCCATGGTTTTCAATGGTGAGTTGAGCGTTCAAGCTGCATGATGAATCATATTATATACAAATCTAATCTCCTACTTCTCATTTGCAAATAGTAACCAAGCTCTGTAGGTTGTTCATAACGGAATGCCTTCGTTGTACTTAGGCCCCTACAGAGAAGTCATCCATCATAGGAGTCGATCGCTGTGTGGGAAGCGGGTTGTTACCGTTCAAAAGCCAGTGACGGAAGGGTGCTATATCATGTAGTGTAGATGTTCAACAAACCGTTGAGAGCCAGCCCGGATAGCCTTGTGGTTAAGGTGTTCGATTCACAATCGTTCACCCCGGGTTCGAGTCCCCGTGGGGGCTCGGTGGATGTGCACTGCTGATGATTCCCAACAAGGATGAAACAGCTGTACAGTGCTTCCATGGTTTTCAATGGTGAGTTGAGCGTTCAAGCTGCATGATGAATCATATTATATACAAATCTAATCTCCTACTTCTCATTTGCAAATAGTAACCAAGCTCTGTAGGTTGTTCATAACGGAATGCCTTCGTTGTACTTAGGCCCCTACAGAGAAGTCATCCATCATGGGAGTCGATCGCTGTGTGGGAAGCGGGTTGTTACCGTTCAAAAGCCAGTGACGGAAGGGTGCTATATCATGTAGTGTAGATGTTCAACAAACCGTTGAGAGCCAGCCCGGATAGCCTTGTGGTTAAGGTGTTCGATTCACAATCGTTCACCCCGGGTTCGAGTCCCCGTGGGGGCTCGGTGGATGTGCATTGCTGATGATTCCCAACAAGGATGAAACAGCTGTACAGTGCTTCCATGGTTTTCAATGGTGAGTTGAGCGTTCAAGCTGCATGATGTATCATATTATATACAAATCTAATCTCCTACTTCTCATTTGCAAATAGTAACCAAGCTCTGTAGGTTGTTCATAACGGAATGCCTTCGTTGTACTTAGGCCCCTACAGAGAAGTCATCCATCATAGGAGTCGATCGCTGTGTGGGAAGCGGGTTGTTACCGTTCAAAAGCCAGTGACGGAAGGGTGCTATATCATGTAGTGTAGATGTTCAACAAACCGTTGAGAGCCAGCCCGGATAGCCTTGTGGTTAAGGTGTTCGATTCACAATCGTTCACCCCGGGTTCGAGTCCCCGTGGGGGCTCGGTGGATGTGCACTGCTGATGATTCCCAACAAGGATGAAACAGCTGTACAGTGCTTCCATGGTTTTCAATGGTGAGTTGAGCGTTCAAGCTGCATGATGAATCATATTATATACAAATCTAATCTCCTACTTCTCATTTGCAAATAGTAACCAAGCTCTGTAGGTTGTTCATAACGGAATGCCTTCGTTGTACTTAGGCCCCTACAGAGAAGTCATCCATCATAGGAGTCGATCGCTGTGTGGGAAGCGGGTTGTTACCGTTCAAAAGCCAGTGACGGAAGGGTGCTATATCATGTAGTGTAGATGTTCAACAAACCGTTGAGAGCCAGCCCGGATAGCCTTGTGGTTAAGGTGTTCGATTCACAATCGTTCACCCCGGGTTCGAGTCCCCGTGTGGGCTCGGTGGATGTGCACTGCTGATGATTCCCAACAAGGATGAAACAGCTGTACAGTGCTTCCATGGTTTTCAATGGTGAGTTGAGCGTTCAAGCTGCATGATGAATCATATTATATACAAATCTAATCTCCTACTTCTCATTTGCAAATAGTAACCAAGCTCTGTAGGTTGTTCATAACGGAATGCCTTCGTTGTACTTAGGCCCCTACAGAGAAGTCATCCATCATAGGAGTCGATCGCTGTGTGGGAAGCGGGTTGTTACCGTTCAAAAGCCAGTGACGGAAGGGTGCTATATCATGTAGTGTAGATGTTCAACAAACCGTTGAGAGCCAGCCCGGATAGCCTTGTGGTTAAGGTGTTCGATTCACAATCGTTCACCCCGGGTTCGAGTCCCCGTGGGGGCTCGGTGGATGTGCATTGCTGATGATTCCCAACAAGGATGAAACAGCTGTACAGTGCTTCCATGGTTTTCAATGGTGAGTTGAGCGTTCAAGCTGCATGATGAATCATATTATATACAAATCTAATCTCCTACTTCTCATTTGCAAATAGTAACCAAGCTCTGTAGGTTGTTCATAACGGAATGCCTTCGTTGTACTTAGGCCCCTACAGAGAAGTCATCCATCATAGGAGTCGATCGCTGTGTGGGAAGTGGGTTGTTACCGTTCAAAAGCCAGTGACGGAAGGGTGCTATATCATGTAGTGTAGATGTTCAACAAACCGTTGAGAGCCAGCCCGGATAGCCTTGTGGTTAAGGTGTTCGATTCACAATCGTTCACCCCGGGTTCGAGTCCCCGTGGGGGCTCGGTGGATGTGCACTGCTGATGATTCCCAACAAGGATGAAACAGCTGTACAGTGCTTCCATGGTTTTCAATGGTGAGTTGAGCGTTCAAGCTGCATGATGAATCATATTATATACAAATCTAATCTCCTACTTCTCATTTGCAAATAGTAACCAAGCTCTGTAGGTTGTTCATAACGGAATGCCTTCGTTGTACTTAGGCCCCTACAGAGAAGTCATCCATCATAGGAGTCGATCGCTGTGTGGGAAGCGGGTTGTTACCGTTCAAAAGCCAGTGACGGAAGGGTGCTATATCATGTAGTGTAGATGTTCAACAAACCGTTGAGAGCCAGCCCGGATAACCTTGTGGTTAAGGTGTTCGATTCACAATCGTTCACCCCGGGTTCGAGTCCCCGTGGGGGCTCGGTGGATGTGCACTGCTGATGATTCCCAACAAGGATGAAACAGCTGTACAGTGCTTCCATGGTTTTCAATGGTGAGTTGAGCGTTCAAGCTGCATGATGAATCATATTATATACAAATCTAATCTCCTACTTCTCATTTGCAAATAGTAACCAAGCTCTGTAGGTTGTTCATAACGGAATGCCTTCGTTGTACTTAGGCCCCTACAGAGAAGTCATCCATCATAGGAGTCGATCGCTGTGTGGGAAGCGGGTTGTTACCGTTCAAAAGCCAGTGACGGAAGGATGCTATATCATGTAGTGTAGATGTTCAACAAACCGTTGAGAGCCAGCCCGGATAACCTTGTGGTTAAGGTGTTCGATTCACAATCGTTCACCCCGGGTTCGAGTCCCCGTGGGGGCTCGGTGGATGTGCATTGCTGATGATTCCCAACAAGGATGAAACAGCTGTACAGTGCTTCCATGGTTTTCAATGGTGAGTTGAGCGTTCAAGCTGCATGATGAATCATATTATATACAAATCTAATCTCCTACTTCTCATTTGCAAATAGTAACCAAGCTCTGTAGGTTGTTCATAACGGAATGCCTTCGTTGTACTTAGGCCCCTACAGAGAAGTCATCCATCATAGGAGTCGATCGCTGTGTGGGAAGCGGGTTGTTACCGTTCAAAAGCCAGTGACGGAAGGGTGCTATATCATGTAGTGTAGATGTTCAACAAACCGTTGAGAGCCAGCCCGGATAGCCTTGTGGTTAAGGTGTTCGATTCACAATCGTTCACCCCGGGTTCGAGTCCCCGTGGGGGCTCGGTGGATGTGCACTGCTGATGATTCCCAACAAGGATGAAACAGCTGTACAGTGCTTCCATGGTTTTCAATGGTGAGTTGAGCGTTCAAGCTGCATGATGAATCATATTATATACAAATCTAATCTCCTACTTCTCATTTGCAAATAGTAACCAAGCTCTGTAGGTTGTTCATAACGGAATGCCTTCGTTGTACTTAGGCCCCTACAGAGAAGTCATCCATCATAGGAGTCGATCGCTGTGTGGGAAGCGGGTTGTTACCGTTCAAAAGCCAGTGACGGAAGGGTGCTATATCATGTAGTGTAGATGTTCAACAAACCGTTGAGAGCCAGCCCGGATAGCCTTGTGGTTAAGGTGTTCGATTCACAATCGTTCACCCCGGGTTCGAGTCCCCGTGGGGGCTCGGTGGATGTGCACTGCTGATGATTCCCAACAAGGATGAAACAGCTGTACAGTGCTTCCATGGTTTTCAATGGTGAGTTGAGCGTTCAAGCTGCATGATGAATCATATTATATACAAATCTAATCTCCTACTTCTCATTTGCAAATAGTAACCAAGCTCTGTAGGTTGTTCATAACGGAATGCCTTCGTTGTACTTAGGCCCCTACAGAGAAGTCATCCATCATAGGAGTCGATCGCTGTGTGGGAAGCGGGTTGTTACCGTTCAAAAGCCAGTGACGGAAGGGTGCTATATCATGTAGTGTAGATGTTCAACAAACCGTTGAGAGCCAGCCCGGATAGCCTTGTGGTTAAGGTGTTCGATTCACAATCGTTCACCTCGGGTTCGAGTCCCCGTGGGGGCTCGGTGGATGTGCACTGCTGATGATTCCCAACAAGGATGAAACAGCTGTACAGTGCTTCCATGGTTTTCAATGGTGAGTTGAGCGTTCAAGCTGCATGATGAATCATATTATATACAAATCTAATCTCCTACTTCTCATTTGCAAATAGTAACCAAGCTCTGTAGGTTGTTCATAACGGAATGCCTTCGTTGTACTTAGGCCCCTACAGAGAAGTCATCCATCATAGGAGTCGATCGCTGTGTGGGAAGCGGGTTGTTACCGTTCAAAAGCCAGTGACGGAAGGGTGCTATATCATGTAGTGTAGATGTTCAACAAACCGTTGAGAGCCAGCCCGGATAGCCTTGTGGTTAAGGTGTTCGATTCACAATCGTTCACCTCGGGTTCGAGTCCCCGTGGGGGCTCGGTGGATGTGCACTGCTGATGATTCCCAACAAGGATGAAACAGCTGTACAGTGCTTCCATGGTTTTCAATGGTGAGTTGAGCGTTCAAGCTGCATGATGAATCATATTATATACAAATCTAATCTCCTACTTCTCATTTGCAAATAGTAACCAAGCTCTGTAGGTTGTTCATAACGGAATGCCTTCGTTGTACTTAGGCCCCTACAGAGAAGTCATCCATCATAGGAGTCGATCGCTGTGTGGGAAGCGGGTTGTTACCGTTCAAAAGCCAGTGACGGAAGGGTGCTATATCATGTAGTGTAGATGTTCAACAAACCGTTGAGAGCCAGCCCGGATAGCCTTGTGGTTAAGGTGTTCGATTCACAATCGTTCACCCCGGGTTCGAGTCCCCGTGGGGGCTCGGTGGATGTGCACTGCTGATGATTCCCAACAAGGATGAAACAGCTGTACAGTGCTTCCATGGTTTTCAATGGTGAGTTGAGCGTTCAAGCTGCATGATGAATCATATTATATACAAATCTAATCTCCTACTTCTCATTTGCAAATAGTAACCAAGCTCTGTAGGTTGTTCATAACGGAATGCCTTCGTTGTACTTAGGCCCCTACAGAGAAGTTATCCATCATGGGAGTCGATCGCTGTGTGGGAAGCGGGTTGTTACCGTTCAAAAGCCAGTGACGGAAGGGTGCTATATCATGTAGTGTAGATGTTCAACAAACCGTTGAGAGCCAGCCCGGATAGCCTTGTGGTTAAGGTGTTCGATTCACAATCGTTCACCCCGGGTTCGAGTCCCCGTGGGGGCTCGGTGGATGTGCACTGCTGATGATTCCCAACAAGGATGAAACAGCTGTACAGTGCTTCCATGGTTTTCAATGGTGAGTTGAGCGTTCAAGCTGCATGATGAATCATATTATATACAAATCTAATCTCCTACTTCTCATTTGCAAATAGTAACCAAGCTCTGTAGGTTGTTCATAACGGAATGCCTTCGTTGTACTTAGGCCCCTACAGAGAAGTCATCCATCATAGGAGTCGATCGCTGTGTGGGAAGCGGGTTGTTACCGTTCAAAAGCCAGTGACGGAAGGGTGCTATATCATGTAGTGTAGATGTTCAACAAACCGTTGAGAGCCAGCCCGGATAGCCTTGTGGTTAAGGTGTTCGATTCACAATCGTTCACCCCGGGTTCGAGTCCCCGTGGGGGCTCGGTGGATGTGCATTGCTGATGATTCCCAACAAGGATGAAACAGCTGTACAGTGCTTCCATGGTTTTCAATGGTGAGTTGAGCGTTCAAGCTGCATGATGAATCATATTATATACAAATCTAATCTCCTACTTCTCATTTGCAAATAGTAACCAAGCTCTGTAGGTTGTTCATAACGGAATGCCTTCGTTGTACTTAGGCCCCTACAGAGAAGTCATCCATCATAGGAGTCGATCGCTGTGTGGGAAGCGGGTTGTTACCGTTCAAAAGCCAGTGACGGAAGGGTGCTATATCATGTAGTGTAGATGTTCAACAAACCGTTGAGAGCCAGCCCGGATAGCCTTGTGGTTAAGGTGTTCGATTCACAATCGTTCACCCCGGGTTCGAGTCCCCGTGGGGGCTCGGTGGATGTGCACTGCTGATGATTCCCAACAAGGATGAAACAGCTGTACAGTGCTTCCATGGTTTTCAATGGTGAGTTGAGCGTTCAAGCTGCATGATGAATCATATTATATACAAATCTAATCTCCTACTTCTCATTTGCAAATAGTAACCAAGCTCTGTAGGTTGTTCATAACGGAATGCCTTCGTTGTACTTAGGCCCCTACAGAGAAGTCATCCATCATAGGAGTCGATCGCTGTGTGGGAAGCGGGTTGTTATCGTTCAAAAGCCAGTGACGGAAGGGTGTTATATCATGTAGTGTAGATGTTCAACAAACCGTTGAGAGCCAGCCCGGATAGCCTTGTGGTTAAGGTGTTCGATTCACAATCGTTCACCCCGGGTTCGAGTCCCCGTGGGGGCTCGGTGGATGTGCACTGCTGATGATTCCCAACAAGGATGAAACAGCTGTACAGTGCTTCCATGGTTTTCAATGGTGAGTTGAGCGTTCAAGCTGCATGATGAATCATATTATATACAAATCTAATCTCCTACTTCTCATTTGCAAATAGTAACCAAGCTCTGTAGGTTGTTCATAACGGAATGCCTTCGTTGTACTTAGGCCCCTACAGAGAAGTCATCCATCATAGGAGTCGATCGCTGTGTGGGAAGCGGGTTGTTACCGTTCAAAAGCCAGTGACGGAAGGGTGCTATATCATGTAGTGTAGATGTTCAACAAACCGTTGAGAGCCAGCCCGGATAGCCTTGTGGTTAAGGTGTTCGATTCACAATCGTTCACCCCGGGTTCGAGTCCCCGTGGGGGCTCGGTGGATGTGCACTGCTGATGATTCCCAACAAGGATGAAACAGCTGTACAGTGCTTCCATGGTTTTCAATGGTGAGTTGAGCGTTCAAGCTGCATGATGAATCATATTATATACAAATCTAATCTCCTACTTCTCATTTGCAAATAGTAACCAAGCTCTGTAGGTTGTTCATAACGGAATGCCTTCGTTGTACTTAGGCCCCTACAGAGAAGTCATCCATCATAGGAGTCGATCGCTGTGTGGGAAGTGGGTTGTTACCGTTCAAAAGCCAGTGACGGAAGGGTGCTATATCATGTAGTGTAGATGTTCAACAAACCGTTGAGAGCCAGCCCGGATAGCCTTGTGGTTAAGGTGTTCGATTCACAATCGTTCACCCCGGGTTCGAGTCCCCGTGGGGGCTCGGTGGATGTGCACTGCTGATGATTCCCAACAAGGATGAAACAGCTGTACAGTGCTTCCATGGTTTTCAATGGTGAGTTGAGCGTTCAAGCTGCATGATGAATCATATTATATACAAATCTAATCTCCTACTTCTCATTTGCAAATTAGAAATTTGTGTAACTGTTCCATTATTTCGGTCGCCTTTCGGTGGTAGTCCATTTGATCTGTTACAAACTCGGTCAGAGCTTGATTCTGTTCAACCTCTGAATTGAGGAAATTGATCATTGCTCGTTCACTCAACAATTTCGATTCTTGGAATTTCTCCTGAGCAATTTTCAATTCGTCCTCCGACAGCTTCGCATTAGCAGATGCACGATCCTGTTTGCGTTTTCTGCAGTCAAAATCCAAGCGCCGTCCGTCCAACGTTTTTCGATGGTGATTTATCTCTCGCAGTTCATGGGTCTGTATACTGTTGAGTGGTTGGAGAAAATTGTCTTTCACATGATCTTCCATTGTATATTTGATCTCGGCCACATAATTGAACGATTCGCCCGATTGTACCAAACATTGTACGTATGATGAATCAGGACCTAATTCTCTTCCATACTTTTGCATACACTCTCCGAGCTGTGCTTCAGGTTACGGGCAAGTGGTGCTTTTCGCCTTACCTTGTAATTTGTTCAGTGTATTCATTGTTAGAAGTCGGGCTCTGTAGGCCGGATTTGGTTGCAGTACTTCCTGGGTGAGTGCCAACACCTCTTCGGTCAGCTTCCCGATCGTATCGACTTTTTTCAGTTTCCAAATAAGCATCGTCTAGTTTGGTTCCCTCGGCTCCGACAATTTTTTCACTGACGAACTGGTTGGCCTTATTAAGTTGCTTCTTGAAACCTGCAAGCGACATTGTCCAGCGCAAACTAACAGGCCGCGAAGCGCCTTCGACCATTTAGGTTACAGGGCTGACCTAGATACCATGCACACTTTGGAAGGCATTGTCCGTCGCCTCTCTCCCGAACTACAGGTTCGGTGTTTGTCTCAACACCACGCAGCGGGCGGCAGCTTGTAGGACAAGGAACCGATGTGGTTACCAGGGCTGCATGGGCAGACACCATCAATTGATGCACCAGGCGAGAGTAACCTTAACCGAGGCGAGTACCAAGCCCAGAGTTATTTGTTCAACGTCGCGGTCTGCCGGTAAACCAGTACGTTTAGGAGTAGTTGCCGTGGAAGTGGTGACCCCAACTGGGGTGGTCAAAGCATTGGCCTTCGTCGACAGTAGATCTGACACTACCCTAGTGAAAGGGTGGTTTGCAGACAAAAACCGGCTCGCTAAAGGTGCGACGTCTTTAGCAATGAGCACGATGGGCGGAACACAAGCTGTAACAGCCGGTCGTGGAAAATCCCCCTTTTTCCGTCGCGATTCAGTGTTTTTCCCAACATCACTCATTTCCATACACTATTGACTTGTCTTTACGAACTGGTTGTTTTTCTGGACCAATTGTTGTTTGTTCGCGCCCAGAGCGCTACTTTGGCACATCCTTGTTCCGGACCTGCGTGACGCACGTGCTGTCTGCTCACACGCTGCCATTCGGTTTCTCGTTGTAGAGTCTTTGTGATCGTATTATTGAGGTTTGTATATTGTTTATGTCATTGTTTATTTTAATAATCTAGTATCGTAGAATATCACGGATAATCGTCTTCTGATTTCGGGATCCGATGCGAATTTGGCTACGCATTGCTCAAACGTTCGTAACAATACTCAATAGATCTATTTGGAACGAGGAAAAATCACGCAAAATGCCAAGAAAAGGATCAAAAGCAGTCGAATCCGGACAGGAAGTAATACGGCAAGTCTCTGGGGAGGTTTTGGGTACATATGATTCTTTAGTTAATGCTAGATCGCCTAGTCCTGTCAGTGCTAGCTCATGTGTTATTGAAAGCAATACTGATCGTAAGGATATCGATTTATATAAGCTGAGAATTCTAGAACTAGAGCAACAGTTACTTTCGGCTAGACTACAGGCGCATGAAGCAGAGAAGTGTACACAGAAACAGCGAGAGCATGAGACCGTTGACTTCGACACTTCCGATAGGTTAGAGTGCAATAAGGTAGGGAACCCCACGCCGGTCGCCGACTGCAAACCACCATCGATCGATCTGCCTAGAGTGGAGTTAACGGTTTTCGACGGGCGAGCTGAGCAATACTGCAAGTTTGTCAAACAGTTCGAGACGTTCGTTGAAAACAAGGTAACCGACCCTGGGCAAAGGCTTCTTTACCTTACTCAGTACTGCCGAGGCCGAGCGCGAGAAGCTATCGACGGGTGCACCATGCTCGATCCAGAACAAGGCTACACAAGGGCAAGAAAGATTCTGAGGGACTTGTTTGGCCAACCGTTCAAAGTAGCCCGTAACCTAATAGAGGGCGTGATGGCAGAGGCAAAGAGAACCAAGGGCGACGTCTACACCATGGCCGACCTGGTGATCAAGATGCAAAACTGCTCAATAGCCCTCGACCATTTAGGTTACAGGGCTGACCTAGACGCCATGCACACTTTGGAAGGCATAGTCCGTCACCTCTCTCCCGAACTACAGGGTCGGTGGGCGGAAGAAGCTGAACGGATAAGCCGAAGCGACAGAGAAGCCAACTCCGAAGACCTGACCGAATACTTGGACAGGCAAACGAAGATAGCTGACAGCAGATTCGGCCGACTCATCCGGGACAGCAACCGAGCAAACAAGCCCAGTACTAGCCAAGTCCAAACCCCTGTACGGGAACATCCAAAGTACCAGCCTTGGACCAACACACGTCATTTCACGAGATGCTACGGCGAAACCAAATTGCAGGTCCTGTGGTACTAGCCATGGCCTACCAGAATGCCCCAAGTTCGGCAACGCCACAATAGACGAACGGTGGGGAATGGCGAGGATGGCAGGAGCATGTTTTATCTGTCTCAACACCGCGTACCGGGCAGCAGCCTGTAGGACAAGGAATCGATGTGGTTACGAGGGCTGCACGGGCAGACACCATCGGCTGCTGCATCAGGCGAGAGTAACCATATCCGAGGCGAGTGCCAAGCCCAGTGTGATTTGTTCAACTTCACAATCTGCCAGTAAACCGGTACGTTTAGGCGTAGTGGCCGTGGGAGTAGTGACTCCGACTGGGATAGTCAAGGCGTTGGCTTTCGTTGATAGTGGATCCGACACCACTTTAGTGAAAGAGCGGTTTGCCGACAAACACCAACTGGCTAAATGTGCGACGTCGTTAGCAGTGAGCACGGTGGGCGGAACACAGGTAATGACTGCCGGTAGATTAAGGCTGCAACTCATCTCTCTAGACACTAACGAGGAAATTGAACCAACGGAGGCATTCACGTTAGCGGATCTCCCCATGCGAGCACCAAGGTCGGTGAACGCAATCTTGACTGGGTGGCCCCACCTGCAGGATGTAACCGTTGTAGACTGGAAAGATGATGAGGTGGATCTCCTCATTGGATGCGACGTGCCAGAGGCGCATTGGGTGCTTGACCAAAGAGTGGGCGACCGCCAGGCACCTTACGCCGTACGCACGGCTCTGGGATGGATGTTATACGGTCCAGTAGGGGTATGCGGTTCCGTGAAGTACTTATCCGCCGAAACGGACCGCATAGAGTATCATCTGCAACGGCTTTATGAAAAGGAGTTTCATGACATTGGAGACGAAAGACCGACGTTGTCTCAAGAGGATCACTTCGCTCTACAAACGGTGCGGCAAGGCACTAGAGGCCTCAAAAAACAGTTCGAGGTTCCCCTCCCATGGCGCACACCGGTCGACCCGTGGACTGACAACAGAAATTATGTTCTCCAACGATTACTACGACTAAAAGAACGCTTCATTCGAGATCAGAATCTGTGGGAACGATACGTGGATTTGATGAAGCGAAACGAGGCTCTCGGTTACGTTTAAAAGGTGCCTGTCAACACCGACAGCAAAAGGGGTATCTGGTATCTGCCTCACCATCCGGTTATCAACCCCAAGAAACCCAATAAACTGCGGGTGGTTTTCGACTGTGCGGCCAAGTTCCGGGGCAAGTCGTTAAACGATCGCCTACTACAGGGGCCTGACTGGACCACACCACTGATCGATGTTTTGTGCCGTTTCAGAGTGGGTAAAGTGGCCTTGTCCGCCGACATTAGGGAAATGTTCCATCAGGTGAAGATTCCGGTAGGAGAACGAGATGCTTTGCGTTTCCTGTGGTGGGAAGGGAGCGACCGGGACAATGCAGTGGTGAATTATAGGATGACCGTCCACCCCTTCGGAGCCATATCGTCACCATTTTGTGCGAACTACGCCCTCCGAGAATCAGCGAACAAACATGGCGATCTAGTACATCGGACGGTGGTAGAAAGCGTCAGCAGGAACTTCTACGTCGACGACTACCTTGGGTCATTCGATGATGTGGAATCAGCTCTAGAGCAGTTCAGGGGTGTGACAAGATTGCTAGAAGAGGGCGGCTTCCATCTAACTAAATGGATGTCGAACGCTTCAGAAGTGCTGAAGGTCATCCCGTATCACGAAAAGGCCGAAAGGTTAAGAGATTTGGACGGCTCTCCACTCCCTGCCGAGCGCACTTCAGGAATACAGTGGGACGCGGAAACGGACGATTTAGTTTTCGAACTGAACGTTCCCGAGCTGCCAATAACCCGTCGTGGCATACTATCTGCCGTCTCAAGTTTGATCGACCCGCTCGGTTTCGTCTCACCATGGCTGCTACCCGGAAAGATCTTGCTGCAGCGGCTGTGCCGTAAGAAAGTTGATTGGGACCAGTCACTGGACCGAGGGGACCGGCTGGACTGGGAAGAATTTCTGAACACCTTGAAGAAATTAGGGGACATAAGAATCCCACGATGTTTGACCCCTGGCCATACGACACGGACTGGAGAACTACATGCCTTTTCCGATGCATCCGAAGTCGGTTATGGAGCTATGGTGTACGGACGATGGTGCGCAGGAGATGGACAATATACCACGAGGATCCTGTTCGCCAAAGCCCGCGTCGCTCCACTGAAGTCGGTCTCAATCCCACGCCTTGAACTCAGCGCAGCCGTGTTGGCAGTCAGGGTGGTGTAAGCTGTGAAGAGATGTTTCGATCTCTACATTTGGTCGGTGAGCTTCTGGACGGACTCAACGATAGTTATTTACTACATTAACAACGTCCGGAGCCAGCTTAGTACTTCCGTTGTTAACCGACTCACGATTATCCACGATGAATCAGCCATGAGCCAGTGGAGTCATGTCAGGTCTGGCGATAATCCAGCAGACCTGTGCTCCCGAGGTGTGACCAACTTCAGGCAACTGGATACGTGGACGAGAGGGCCAAACTTCCTGCAATTGCCCAAACAGGACTGGCCCGTGTTCGAATTAAAAACCCCTACGGAATTGGAACTGGAGATCAAAGGCATAGTGATAGCTGCCAACGTAGTCGAAGCGACATCCATTCTATCGCGACTGGTCAGGTTTTCTTCCTGGATGAGGACATTTCGTGCTTTAGCTTGGCTAGCCAGGTTCAATAGAAATTTACTAGTCGTGAAAGGGCTACGGCCCTCAGGTCGGATACCGGTCGGCCCGATAGGTCCCGATGAGCTACAAGCGGCAGAGTACGATATTTTCAGAATGATACAACGCGAGGCTTTCGCCCAAGAACTCAAGAGGGCGGAAGAAGTGGGGCCGACCAATGAAGACATACCATCTCCAAGAGGCGAGCTGAAGCGTTTAAACCCCAAACTCATCAACGGACTGCTGCGGGTGGATGGTAGGCTGACCAACGCCCACCTGAACTTCGACACAAAGTATCCTATACTGCTGCCTGTGAGACAACCTGTAGTAGAGCTAATGATTCAACACGTCCACGCCATGGAGGGACATGCCGGGGAAAGTCACGTGGCGAGCGTCATCCGAAAGCGTCTTTGGTTGCTGAGAGGACGAGAGACTGTAAAACGCGTAATCCGACGGTGTGTGCAATGCAGGAGACGGAATGCCACAGCAGGCAAACAACTCATGGCCCCACTACCAGAATGCAGGGTGACTACGGGCTGGTGGCCGTTCAGCGACACCGGGTTGGACTATTTCGGGCCCTTGTGGATCAAGTGCGGGAAAAGATTAGAAAAGCGATACGGATGTATCATGACGTGCATGAATTCACGTGCGGTACACCTAGAAGTAGCACATTCGATGACGACCGATTCGTTTCTACGGGCCTTGTAAAGATTTATCAACCGAAGAGGCGTACCGGCCGATATATACTCAGATAATGGATCAAACTTTGTGGGCGCTCAACGGGAATTGCAGCGTTGGCACAAGAACATAAACAGGGAAGAACTGCAGAATCGAACCGTGGCCTACGGCATACGATGGCATTTCAACCCCCCACAGGCCAGTCACCGAGGCGGCATATGGGAACGCATGATCCGGTCCGCCAGACGGATATTGCTGTCAATCATGGAGCAGCAGCCGCCCGACGACGAGACGCTGAACACCGTCATGACTGAGGTGGAGCGAATCCTGAACAACCGCCCCTGGTTCCAGTATTGAACGGCGACCCCACCCACCTGGCGCTCACCCCAAACGACTTATTGACGCTAAGGTCGAACGGGGGTTTCCAAGGGCCGGTGAACCTTCGTGGGAGCTACCTCCACGGGTGGAAGCAAGCAAACTATCTGGCCAAGGTCTTCTGGAGGCGATGGCTACGGGAGTACCTACCGGCTTTGCAGACTCGACAGAAGTGGCTGGCCAAAACAAGACCATTCAGAGTTGGGGACGTGGTTATGATCGCCGACGAACGCGCACATTTCAGCGCTTGGTCTTTGGGAGTAGTTACGGAAACCATCAAAAGCACTGACGAAATGATAAGAACGGTGAAGGTGAAGACAGCTAACGGAGTGCTCATTCGTGACATACGCAGTATTAACCTACTCGAGAGCGAAGACGGAGGAGCTGATAACCCTGAGGCCTAGTAAACCTTTTCACACCAGTAATCGAGGTGGATAAAGAAACACCATATATACCACACAATCTCCGTCAAACACGGTAAGGTGCTCGCGGTCCTTTCGTTGACATTACAGAAGGTTCTTTCCGATATGTGGTGATGAATGCGATTCCATTATACATCCCGATACATACACGCATGCACGACGCACTTCTACATCCCGTAAACCCAGCATACATGTGACAGTGTTCTTTGTTTGCCTTTGTTGACGCTACCGAATGCCCTTGCATATGTGGAAGTAGCGGAGCTCAGGTCACACACACATGCTACATTTTACTCGTTTTCTTGCCACGCGGTCTTTTGTTGACATTGCAGAAAGTCCTCCTTTGATGTGTAGTCATACCTGTGATTTCATTGTAACCCCGGCACACACACACACACACGCACACACACACACACACGCACACACACACACACTCAAGCACGTACATCCAGGACCGGACGGCCCCTTACGAGGACAACGTCTATGCGACCATTCACGCCCGCCATCGGTAATTTGGTCTCGTGGAAGATGTAGACCAGCCTCACGTCTATGTATCCAATGGATTAGGTGCGACCAGTAGTAGAACGTCGACGACGAGCATTAGACGCGCGCACTGACAGCAGGGTCTAGGCAGGTAGGAAGAATCAGTACCTTTATACCGAACCTTTGACTTTGCTAAGGATCCAGGAGGATTTTGGTGGGCGGTGTAACAGCCGGTCGTGGAAAATCCCCCTTTTTCCGTCGCGATTCAGTGTTTTTCCCAACATCACTCATTTCCATACACTATTGACTTGTCTTTACGAACTGGTTGTTTTTCTGGACCAATTGTTGTTTGTTCGCGCCCAGAGCGCTACTTTGGCACATCCTTGTTCCGGACCTGCGTGACGCACGTGCTGTCTGCTCACACGCTGCCATTCGGTTTCTCGTTGTAGAGTCTTTGTGATCGTATTATTGAGGTTTGTATATTGTTTATGTCATTGTTTATTTTAATAATCTAGTATCGTAGAATATCACGGATAATCGTCTTCTGATTTCGGGATCCGATGCGAATTTGGCTACGCATTGCTCAGACGTTCGTAACACAAGTAACGACTGTCGGCAGGTTGAAGTTGCAACTCATCTCTTTGGACACTAACGAGCAAATCGAACCAACGGAGACATTCACGTTAGTTGATCTCCCCATGCGCCCACCAAGGTCGGTCAACGCCATCCTGACTAGGTGGCCCCACCTGCAGAATGTGACCGTTGTAAACTGGGAAGACGATGAAGTGGATCTTTTCATCGGCTGCAACTTGCCACAGACAAACTGGGTACTTGACCGGAGAGTGGGCGACCGCCAGGCATCTTACGCCGTACGCACGGTTCTGGGATGGATGTTATACGGTCCAGTAGGGTTACGCGGTTCCGTGACTTATTTATCCGCCGAAACGGACCGCACAGACTATCATCTGCAGCGGCTGTATGAAAAAAGGTTGCATGACATGGGAGACGAAAGAATACCGTTGTCTCAAGAGGACCAATCCGCTCTTCAAACAGCGCGGCAAGGCACTAGAGGCCTCAAAAAAGCTCGAGTCTCACCTCCTATGGTGCACATCTGCTGACCCGTGGACTGATAACAGAAAATATGCTCTACAAAGAATACCACGACTGAAAGAACGCTTCTTTCGAGACCAGGATCTGTGGGAACGATACGCAGAATTGATGAGGCGAAAAGAAGCTCGCGGCTACGTTGAAAGGGTGCCTGCTACCACCGACGGCCGAAAGGGTATCTGGTGTCTACCTCACCACCCGGTTATCAACCCCAAGAAACCCGACAAACTAGGGGGCCTCTCGACTGTGCAGCCAAGTTCCAGGGCAAGTCGGTAAACGATAGCCTACTACAAGAACCTGACTGGACTACACCACTAATCGACGTTTTGTGCCGTTTCAGAGTGGGTAAAGTGGCCTTGTCCGCCGACATTAAGGAAATGTTCCATCTGGTAAATATATCGTTAGTAGAACGAGATGCACTGCGCTTCCTGTGGTGGGAAGAAAACGGCCGGGACAACGCGGTGGTGAACTATAGGATGACCGTTCACCCCTTCGGAGCCATATCGTCACCATTTTGTGCGAACTACGCCCTCCGAGAATCGGCTAAGAAACATGGCGATCTAGTCCATCGGACGGTGGTGGATAGCGTCAGCAGGAATTTCCACGTCGACAACTACCTTGGACCACTCGATGATGTGCAGTCAGCTCTAGCTCAGTTCAGAGACCTGACAAGATTGCTGGAAGAGGGCGGCTTCCACCTAACAAAATGGACGTCGAACGCTCCAGAAGTGCTCGAGGTCATTCCGTACCACGAGAGGGCGTAAAGTGTTAGAGATCTGGACGGCTCTCCACTCCCTGCCGAGCGCACTTCAGGAATACAGTGGGACGCGGAAACGGACGACGTTGTTTTCGAGCTAAACGTTCCTGAGTTGTCTATAACCCGTCGAAGCACGCTATCCGCTGTCTCTAGTCTGTCCGACCCGCTCGGTTTTGTCTCTCCCAGGCTGCTACCCAGCAAGGTCCTGCTGCAGTGGCTGTGCCGTAAGAAAATTGATTGGGATCAGTCACTGGATCGAGAGGACCGGCTGGGCTCGGAAGAATTTTAAACACCTTGAAGAAATTAGGGAACACAAGGATTCCACGATGTTCGACTCTCGACCATACAACTCGGAGGGGGAACTACATGCCTTTTCCGGTGCATCCGAAGTCGGTTATGGAGTTGTGGTGTACGGACGATTGTGAACAGGAGATTGACAATATACTACGAGGATCCTGTTTGCTAAAGCCCGCGTCGCTCCACTGAAGTCGGTCTCGATACCACACCTTGAACTCAGCGCGGCCGTGTTAGCAGTCAGGGCGGTACAAGCGGTGAAGAGATGTCTCCACTTCTCATTTCCTCGGCCAGCTTTTGGGCGGACTCAACGATAGTTATTTACTATATCAACAACTTCCGGAGCCAGCTTAGTACTTCCGTTGTTAACCGACTCACGATTATCCACGATGAATCAGCCATGAGCCAGTGG
This sequence comes from Fasciola hepatica, assembly GCA_948099385.1. Taxonomy (NCBI): domain Eukaryota; kingdom Metazoa; phylum Platyhelminthes; class Trematoda; order Plagiorchiida; family Fasciolidae; genus Fasciola; species Fasciola hepatica. The sequence continues at coordinate 592,474 of CANUEZ040000060.1, read as the reverse complement.
AGTCATGTCAGGTCTGGCGATAATCCAGCAGACCTGTGCTCCCGAGGTGTGACCAACTTCAGGCAACTGGATACGTGGACGAGAGGGCCAAACTTCCTGCAATTGCCCAAACAGGACTGGCCCGTGTTCGAATTAAAAACCCCTACGGAATTGGAACTGGAGATCAAAGGCATAGTGATAGCTGCCAACGTAGTCGAAGCGACATCCATTCTATCGCGACTGGTCAGGTTTTCTTCCTGGATGAGGACATTTCGTGCTTTAGCTTGGCTAGCCAGGTTCAATAGAAATTTACTAGTCATGAAAGGGCTACGGCCCTCAGGTCGGATACCGGTCGGCCCGATAGGTCCCGATGAGCTACAAGCGGCAGAGTACGATATTTTCAGAATGATACAACGCGAGGCTTTCGCCCAAGAACTCAAGAGGGCGGAAGAAGTGGGGCCGACCAATGAAGACATACCATCTCCAAGAGGCGAGCTGAAGCGTTTAAACCCCAAACTCATCAACGGACTGCTGCGGGTGGATGGTAGGCTGACCAACGCCCACCTGAACTTCGACACAAAGTATCCTATACTGCTGCCTGTGAGACAACCTGTAGTAGAGCTAATGATTCAACACGTCCACGCCATGGAGGGACATGCCGGGGAAAGTCACGTGGCGAGCGTCATCCGAAAGCGTCTTTGGTTGCTGAGAGGACGAGAGACTGTAAAACGCGTAATCCGACGGTGTGTGCAATGCAGGAGACGGAATGCCACAGCAGGCAAACAACTCATGGCTGGTGGCCGTTCAGCGACACCGGGTTGGACTATTTCGGGCCCTTGTGGATCAAGTGCGGGAAAAGATTAGAAAAGCGATACGGATGTATCATGACGTGCATGAATTCACGTGCGGTACACCTAGAAGTAGCACATTCGATGACGACCGATTCGTTTCTACGGGCCTTGTAAAGATTTATCAACCGAAGAGGCGTACCGGCCGATATATACTCAGATAATGGATCAAACTTTGTGGGCGCTCAACGGGAATTGCAGCGTTGGCACAAGAACATAAACAGGGAAGAACTGCAGAATCGAACCGTGGCCTACGGCATACGATGGCATTTCAACCCCCCACAGGCCAGTCACCGAGGCGGCATATGGGAACGCATGATCCGGTCCGCCAGACGGATATTGCTGTCAATCATGGAGCAGCAGCCGCCCGACGACGAGACGCTGAACACCGTCATGACTGAGGTGGAGCGAATCCTGAACAACCGCCCCTGGTTCCAGTATTGAACGGCGACCCCACCCACCTGGCGCTCACCCCAAACGACTTATTGACGCTAAGGTCGAACGGGGGTTTCCAAGGGCCGGTGAACCTTCGTGGGAGCTACCTCCACGGGTGGAAGCAAGCAAACTATCTGGCCAAGGTCTTCTGGAGGCGATGGCTACGGGAGTACCTACCGGCTTTGCAGACTCGACAGAAGTGGCTGGCCAAAACAAGACCATTCAGAGTTGGGGACGTGGTTATGATCGCCGACGAACGCGCACATTTCAGCGCTTGGTCTTTGGGAGTAGTTACGGAAACCATCAAAAGCACTGACGAAATGATAAGAACGGTGAAGGTGAAGACAGCTAACGGAGTGCTCATTCGTGACATACGCAGTATTAACCTACTCGAGAGCGAAGACGGAGGAGCTGATAACCCTGAGGCCTAGTAAACCTTTTCACACCAGTAATCGAGGTGGATAAAGAAACACCATATATACCACACAATCTCCGTCAAACACGGTAAGGTGCTCGCGGTCCTTTCGTTGACATTACAGAAGGTTCTTTCCGATATGTGGTGATGAATGCGATTCCATTATACATCCCGATACATACACGCATGCACGACGCACTTCTACATCCCGTAAACCCAGCATACATGTGACAGTGTTCTTTGTTTGCCTTTGTTGACGCTACCGAATGCCCTTGCATATGTGGAAGTAGCGGAGCTCAGGTCACACACACATGCTACATTTTACTCGTTTTCTTGCCACGCGGTCTTTTGTTGACATTGCAGAAAGTCCTCCTTTGATGTGTAGTCATACCTGTGATTTCATTGTAACCCCGGCACACACACACACACGCACACACACACACACTCAAGCACGTACATCCAGGACCGGACGGCCCCTTACGAGGACAACGTCTATGCGACCATTCACGCCCGCCATCGGTAATTTGGTCTCGTGGAAGATGTAGACCAGCCTCACGTCTATGTATCCAATGGATTAGGTGCGACCAGTAGTAGAACGTCGACGACGAGCATTAGACGCGCGCACTGACAGCAGGGTCTAGGCAGGTAGGAAGAATCAGTACCTTTATACCGAACCTTTGACTTTGCTAAGGATCCAGGAGGATTTTGGTGGGCGGTGTAACAGCCGGTCGTGGAAAATCCCCCTATTTCCCTCGCGATTCAGTGTTTTTCCCAACATCACTCATTTCCATACACTATTGACTTGTCTTTACGAACTGGTTGTTTTTCTGGACCAATTGTTGTTTGTTCGCGCCCAGAGCGCTACTTTGGCACATCCTTGTTCCGGACCTGCGTGACGCACGTGCTGTCTGCTCACACGCTGCCATTCGGTTTCTCGTTGTAGAGTCTTTGTGATCGTATTATTGAGGTTTGTATATTGTTTATGTCATTGTTTATTTTAATAATCTAGTATCGTAGAATATCACGGATAATCGTCTTCTGATTTCGGGATCCGATGCGAATTTGGCTACGCATTGCTCAGACGTTCGTAACACAAGTAACGACTGTCGGCAGGTTGAAGTTGCAACTCATCTCTTTGGACACTAACGAGCAAATCGAACCAACGGAGACATTCACGTTAGTTGATCTCCCCATGCGCCCACCAAGGTCGGTCAACGCCATCCTGACTAGGTGGCCCCACCTGCAGAATGTGACCGTTGTAAACTGGGAAGACGATGAAGTGGATCTTTTCATCGGCTGCAACTTGCCACAGACAAACTGGGTACTTGACCGGAGAGTGGGCGACCGCCAGGCATCTTACGCCGTACGCACGGTTCTGGGATGGATGTTATACGGTCCAGTAGGGTTACGCGGTTCCGTGACTTATTTATCCGCCGAAACGGACCGCACAGACTATCATCTGCAGCGGCTGTATGAAAAAAGGTTGCATGACATGGGAGACGAAAGAATACCGTTGTCTCAAGAGGACCAATCCGCTCTTCAAACAGCGCGGCAAGGCACTAGAGGCCTCAAAAAAGCTCGAGTCTCACCTCCTATGGTGCACATCTGCTGACCCGTGGACTGATAACAGAAAATATGCTCTACAAAGAATACCACGACTGAAAGAACGCTTCTTTCGAGACCAGGATCTGTGGGAACGATACGCAGAATTGATGAGGCGAAAAGAAGCTCGCGGCTACGTTGAAAGGGTGCCTGCTACCACCGACGGCCGAAAGGGTATCTGGTGTCTACCTCACCACCCGGTTATCAACCCCAAGAAACCCGACAAACTAGGGGGCCTCTCGACTGTGCAGCCAAGTTCCAGGGCAAGTCGGTAAACGATAGCCTACTACAAGAACCTGACTGGACTACACCACTAATCGACGTTTTGTGCCGTTTCAGAGTGGGTAAAGTGGCCTTGTCCGCCGACATTAAGGAAATGTTCCATCTGGTAAATATATCGTTAGTAGAACGAGATGCACTGCGCTTCCTGTGGTGGGAAGAAAACGGCCGGGACAACGCGGTGGTGAACTATAGGATGACCGTTCACCCCTTCGGAGCCATATCGTCACCATTTTGTGCGAACTACGCCCTCCGAGAATCGGCTAAGAAACATGGCGATCTAGTCCATCGGACGGTGGTGGATAGCGTCAGCAGGAATTTCCACGTCGACAACTACCTTGGACCACTCGATGATGTGCAGTCAGCTCTAGCTCAGTTCAGAGACCTGACAAGATTGCTGGAAGAGGGCGGCTTCCACCTAACAAAATGGACGTCGAACGCTCCAGAAGTGCTCGAGGTCATTCCGTACCACGAGAGGGCGTAAAGTGTTAGAGATCTGGACGGCTCTCCACTCCCTGCCGAGCGCACTTCAGGAATACAGTGGGACGCGGAAACGGACGACGTTGTTTTCGAGCTAAACGTTCCTGAGTTGTCTATAACCCGTCGAAGCACGCTATCCGCTGTCTCTAGTCTGTCCGACCCGCTCGGTTTTGTCTCTCCCAGGCTGCTACCCAGCAAGGTCCTGCTGCAGTGGCTGTGCCGTAAGAAAATTGATTGGGATCAGTCACTGGATCGAGAGGACCGGCTGGGCTCGGAAGAATTTTAAACACCTTGAAGAAATTAGGGAACACAAGGATTCCACGATGTTCGACTCTCGACCATACAACTCGGAGGGGGAACTACATGCCTTTTCCGGTGCATCCGAAGTCGGTTATGGAGTTGTGGTGTACGGACGATTGTGAACAGGAGATTGACAATATACTACGAGGATCCTGTTTGCTAAAGCCCGCGTCGCTCCACTGAAGTCGGTCTCGATACCACACCTTGAACTCAGCGCGGCCGTGTTAGCAGTCAGGGCGGTACAAGCGGTGAAGAGATGTCTCCACTTCTCATTTCCTCGGCCAGCTTTTGGGCGGACTCAACGATAGTTATTTACTATATCAACAACTTCCGGAGCCAGCTTAGTACTTCCGTTGTTAACCGACTCACGATTATCCACGATGAATCAGCCATGAGCCAGTGGAGTCATGTCAGGTCTGGCGATAATCCAGCAGACCTGTGCTCCCGAGGTGTGACCAACTTCAGGCAACTGGATACGTGGACGAGAGGGCCAAACTTCCTGCAATTGCCCAAACAGGACTGGCCCGTGTTCGAATTAAAAACCCCTACGGAATTGGAACTGGAGATCAAAGGCATAGTGATAGCTGCCAACGTAGTCGAAGCGACATCCATTCTATCGCGACTGGTCAGGTTTTCTTCCTGGATGAGGACATTTCGTGCTTTAGCTTGGCTAGCCAGGTTCAATAGAAATTTACTAGTCATGAAAGGGCTACGGCCCTCAGGTCGGATACCGGTCGGCCCGATAGGTCCCGATGAGCTACAAGCGGCAGAGTACGATATTTTCAGAATGATACAACGCGAGGCTTTCGCCCAAGAACTCAAGAGGGCGGAAGAAGTGGGGCCGACCAATGAAGACATACCATCTCCAAGAGGCGAGCTGAAGCGTTTAAACCCCAAACTCATCAACGGACTGCTGCGGGTGGATGGTAGGCTGACCAACGCCCACCTGAACTTCGACACAAAGTATCCTATACTGCTGCCTGTGAGACAACCTGTAGTAGAGCTAATGATTCAACACGTCCACGCCATGGAGGGACATGCCGGGGAAAGTCACGTGGCGAGCGTCATCCGAAAGCGTCTTTGGTTGCTGAGAGGACGAGAGACTGTAAAACGCGTAATCCGACGGTGTGTGCAATGCAGGAGACGGAATGCCACAGCAGGCAAACAACTCATGGCCCCACTACCAGATTGCAGGGTGACTACGGGCTGGTGGCCGTTCAGCGACACCGGGTTGGACTATTTCGGGCCCTTGTGGATCAAGTGCGGGAAAAGATTAGAAAAGCGATATGGGTGTATCAGGACGTGCATGAAGTCACGCGCGGTACACCTAGAAGTAGCACATTCGATGACGACCGATTCGTTTCTACGGGCCTGGCAGAGATATATCAAACTAAAATGCGTACCGGCCGATATATACTCAGATAATGGATCGAACTTTGTGGGAGCTCACCGGGAATTGCAGCGTTGGCACAAGAACATAAACAGGGACTAACTGCAGGATCGAACCGTGGCCTACGGCATACGATGGCTTTTCAACCCCTCGCAGACCAGCCATCGAGGCGGCATATAGGAAAGCATGATCCGATCCGCCAGACGGATATTACTGTCCATCATGGAGCAGCAGCCGCCCGACGACGAGACGCTGAACACCGTCATGACTGAGGTAGAGGGAATTCTGAACAACCGTCCCCTGGTTCCAGTAATGGACGGCGATCCCACCCACCTGGCGCTCACCCCGAACGACTTATTGAGTTTAAGATCGAACGAGGGTTTCCAAGGGCAGGTGTAACTTTGTAGGAGCTGCCCCCACGGGTGGAAGCAGGCGAATTATCTTGCCAAGGTTTTCTGGGGCGATGGCTGCGGGAGTACCTACCGGCTCTGCAGACTCGACAGAAGTGGCTGGTCAAGAAAGACCATTCAAAGTTGGGGATGTGGTGATGGTCGCAGACGAACGCGCACATTCCAGCACCTGGTCCTTGGGAAAAGTTATGGAAACCATCAAAAGCACTGACGGAATGATAAGAAAGGTGAAGGTGGAGACAACTAACGGAGTGCTCATTCTTGATATACGCAGTATTAGCCTACTCGAGAGTGAAGGCGGAGAAGCGGATAACGCTGAGGCCCAGTAGACTATTTCACATTCGTCTTCGAGGTGGGTAAAGATACCCCACATATGGAAGCAATCACGACACACTGACGTATCGAACCATCATGCACCCCAGCGCACACTCACCTTCATTGTACTCGTTATACCACATGGTCTCCGTCAAACACGTTACAGTGCTCACAGTATCTCGTTGACGTTACAGAAATTCCTCCTTTGATGTGTGGTGATACTTGTGATTCCATTATACACCCAGACACATGCACACATACCCGATGTACGCTATGTCCAGCACCCCTTATCAAACCTGTGACGGTGTTCGCAATATGTTTTTGTTGACGTTACTGAAAAGTCTTTTGCATATGTGGATGTAGCGGCCATTACATTATGCACACACACTCACGCAAGCACGTACAGCCAGGGCAGGAAGGCCCATACAAGGACAGCATCTATGTTTCCCCTTCATGCCTGCCATCGGTCAGTTGTTCTCGTGGGAAATGTAGAATAGCCTCGCGTCTATGTGCACACCGGACTAGGGGCGACCATGAGTAGAACATTGACGACAAGCATAAGGCGCGTGCACTGGCAGCAGGGCCTATTTAGGTAGGAAGAATCGGGACCTTCATACCAAACCTTTCACTCTGCTAAGGATTCGAGAGGATTTTGGTGGGCGGTGTAACGACCGGTCGTGGAAAATCCCCCTAAAACCTTTGTGATTCAGTGTTTTTCTTAACATCACTCACCTGCTTGCACTATTGACGTTTCTTTATGGACTGTTTATTTTTATGGACAAATTGTTGTTTGTTCGCGCCCAGAGCACTACTTTGTCATATCCTTGTTCTGGACCTGCGTGACGCACGTGCTCCTTGCTCGCACGCCGCAATTCGGTTTCTCGCTTGTTGAGTCCTTTTGATCTCATTATTGAGGTTTGTATCTTTTTGGTGTCATTGTTCATTAAATAATCTAGTATCGTAGAATATTACGGATGATCGTCTTTTGATTTTGGGATCCGTTGCGAATTTGGCTACGCGTTGCTCAAACGTGTGTCACAGAGGCATCTCGTCCTTCCACGAGTTGGGTTACAGCAGCTGAGCGGTGCTGAGTTTCACGTTATCACTTGCGGGAGTTGCTTCCTGGCTTATCACGGGAGGCTGAGCTGTCAAATCTGTCGCTGTTGACGGGAATACAACTGCAGTGAAAGTCTTGTCTCTCCGACGATTTCCAGGCAAATTGCTAATGTCTTTGGTAATTAAGACAGAATCGGCCTCTGCATGCATCGTTGTACTGATTAAAAAACCACTGGAGACCCACAGCTACCACAAGCTGACTCTGTAATCAGCACTTCAGGGAGGTATCTTCGATACGCAGCTGGTAGCCCTTCTCTACCAGCCTGGACCATTTCTGTGGTATCAAAGAAAACTCTGATGCACTGGACTGCGTTGTCTTCCACTGGGTCACTACCATCCTTCATGCCACAGCCCACTGCTTGATTGGTAGAACCAACTCCTGGTTTATTCCTTTTGGCATTGATAATGAGGTTGGTATAAAAATAGTCGCATTGAAAACCAGTAAAATGTTATCACAAGCTAAAAATCGGTACAGGACAAAAAGCCCTACGACAAATGCTCTCTGGTATCAGTTCATATTGACAAAAAAACGGGCAGTGCGACTTACAACGAGTTTTTGAAGACAAAAAACCATTCGAAAAGTAAGCTCACCTTATTAATAATAAAGATACTTTAGTTTCGGTGAAAAGTTATGTGATTTCACTAATCAGTTCAGAAACGTTTATCTCGCAGAGCAACTCGAAAACTCAAACCGCGAGGTGACTCACTGGTTAATGATAATTATAATGATAGTGGTTTATGATGATGATAATGATAATGGTTTGTTTCAGATAACCCGGAGGCATGCTGCCACGCAAGATCAAACGGCACAATTGGAAGCGAGGTCCTAATTCCAAGAGGGTGATTCAGATCTGTGCGCTCGATATGATATATGAGAAAGTATTCAAGATATTCTTTGTGGCGGCGCCCGGCAAATTTAAAATGAAGGTCGGGTGGCCGATCCGGCCGAGTCACTTTGGAGCTGGTCGGAAGTAGTAGACTCTTACTCAACTATTATAAAAAAGGGGACTGCCCAAAGAGAGAATCAAATAGAATTGGTGGAAAGTGTGCTCGCCTTGAGGAAAAGGTTTTTGAGGTAGAAGTGAACCAGCTATAGCGCTCCGTGGAGTATAAAACAGCCTAGGATTGGAAATTAGACAATGAAGGGAATGAATTTGCTGACGAAGAACGGTAAAAATCTTTCGAAGATTACCCTTGTGGCGTTTAGAGACCGAATATCGGCTGAGTCCTGCTAAATACCCCGTGAAGAACTCATTTGTGGAGAGAGAGATTGCCTAGGTGATGGTAAAAGAAGTGGCCAAATGTAAACATGTAATCGTTGAACAGATTGTTTACCTTCAGAAAAGCGGAATGTGATAAATCAACATCGAATTGGGAAATAAGCGACAAAATCAATTTGTGATGCATAGCCATGGCCGTTGCAGATAAAAGGTTTGCAAAGGAGATGAGTATTCAGATGACAAGTACGCACTTACGTATTGACTATCGCTATCTAAGGGCTGAACATGATGACCGGAGAGTTGCACGGATCAAAACTGTCTGAGAGGGTTCACCAAGATAGAATATCGAATATGAAAAAGCACCAAACAACCGATGAATACAGTTGCAAAGTTGGGCGGCGAAGTAGTTGACAGGTAAAATGCTATCTGTTGGCACTCTGTAAAAGGTTAATCATGTGATGGCGAAAGATCAAAATGCAGATGTCTCTTAGATGCGAATATTTGGGGAGAGCATGAATCTTTGCAAGGTGAGAATATTGCAATGCTGCAGCCGTGTGGGCGAACAGAAGGATCGATAGAGAGGGCGAACTGTCCCAATATCGTCGACTGTTGGGATGCTCTGGGGACAAATGTTCCTCAGTGAAATATACTGTTTCTAAATTGTGGGACGGAAGTGTATGGCAATATTAAATGTGACATTTTTCAAATATATCAGTAAACGTGATAAAAAGGAAGGACGAGTTTTATCTTGGGGATTGGTTTAATTTGAAAGTGGGACAAGCGGGTGGTTTGGCAAGAATCCTCGGGTAAAAGGATGATGAACGGTTAGCCGATTACGATAACGGTCTTCTAAGCCCGCGATAATTGTGTGCCAAGGAAAGTAGACTTTGCCGGGCGTAAAAGCGGTAAGTTAAGATGGCGAAGATGGAGACGAGTACGATGAAAAATAGGCGATAACTGGGGGAGATAGCGGCGTATTTGCGGCATTTTGGCTACATAAATGGTGTTCTTTTTGCCGCAACCGGTGCTGGTTGGTGGGACTGGCCGTGCGCTGGCCACCCAAACTGGAAACCATTTTTGGCGACAGGGGGTGCGATCCGCCATCCTTGCTGCGCCCGCACATTGTTGTAAATGTCCTGCACGCAGTATGTGCACTGGCCAAAGCGGTGGATCTGACCGCGCCCAGCACCGGTGGGTTTGGTTTGAGTGATATTGGCGTTGTCACATAGCTGCAGAGATTGAACAGTCCAGGAGCTTGCGACCAGTTGGCGAAGGATCCTGGAGAGCAAAGCCAATGTAGATGTGGCGAATTGACGGGTAGGCATCGAATTTTCAGCCGGAAAATGTGGGCCAGGTATTATGCCGAGCCATCGAAAGCAAGATACACATCAATGGTTGTCTGGAGAGATAAAAATAGAAAAACACAGTCTGGGTTGCTCCCAGCTGGGGATTATTGGTCAGTGGTAAAGAGACCTCTAGTATCTAGAAATTGGAACTACTTGGTGGATGGTTCGACCTTGCAAAACACAAGGCTGTACACGAAAGATTAATAAAATTTGAGTCATATACACGGCAACTTATGTGGTACGTTGGTCTCGTGGCCCCTGACTCAGACCCGGTTGTAAGTAGCTCAAACCGATTTCGTACGCTCAGTCCTCCGAAGAGTATGGTTCATTGTTTGATACGAGTGTCAGGACGTCAAGCCGTTTATTTGATTTCTCTTTAAATCTCGGTAAGTGGCCTATTGCAAGGACATATGGCGGAAGTTTATTCCGCACTTGTTAATATTTACCAATAAAGAAATTGGACCGTAGGCTGGTTCTCGAGGACTGCACAATGACCGAATGCCTGCTGTGTCTTAACGAATACCTTAAGCTTAATGAGTCTCGTACCACGAGGGAGGCTTTGCAGGATCTGTGTAATAATAGTACGCTGAAAAAGGACAATTTGTTCTTTATCCGTCGGAGCCAAAGAGGTTCGAGGTGTAGCAGGTCACAGAGCCGCTTATAGTTGAGACTAGACGAATAGCCAACCATTTGTTTAGTAAAGGTGCGCTGAACATTTTCAACGACGATCCTGCGAACCTGGCGCATGTTAGAGCCAACTATTGAACTATACTCTAGCAATGGTCTAACGTGTGTTGTATAGACACTGAGTTTACTTTCAGGCAGATGGAATGTTTTGTGAACCAGTCCTATTAACCTGCTAGGCCTAGCATTTTGAGTGTCCGTTTGCTCCGAGAAGTTGAACGAACAGGAGTAGTGTGTGCCCAGGTCACGTACTGATGATTTGTTGGGGATCAGATGACCACCTATACTAAATGTTTCGGGAAGGACATGACACTTGTACGTAAGAATGCAGCTTTTTTCCGCCGAGAACTCCATTACCCAATCGGTACACCGCGGATTGGCATCCATAAGTCCTCCGATATTTTCGATATAGATTTGCCCAATGAATTATGTTCGAAGGTGTACAACAACTTTTTATCAGCAGCAAATAAGAGCTGGGTTCCATGGCGCAACACGGTAAATAAACCATTTACGTACATGAGGAACAACAACGAGCCCAGTACACTACCTTGGATCACACTGCTGGTTACATGGCTGGGTGTGGAAATTGTATCATCAAAGTTTACCACTTGACTGCACGAGGACAAGTACGATTCCAGCCAGGCATATAGTGGGTCAACAATGCCGTGTGTCCTAGCTTCTGACAACAAACGAATATGAGACACCCGGTCAAAGGCTCTAGACATGTCTAAAAACTGAGATCACTGCCTTACCATCATTGGCAGCTATCGTAATGAGGTTCAGAAAGTCAGTCATACAAGTTGCGCGGGATCGATGTTTTAGGAAACCGTACTGACCTTCACTTATAAGGTGATTTTTTAGGAGGTGATCTGTTAGTTTAACTCTTACTAATCTTTCCATAATCCTCGACATTACTGGAGTATGATTCACGGGCCGGTAGTTAGCCGTGTCCTCCCGTGTTTCCCTCCCGCGAACTGGAATAACAACCAACGTTTTCCACTGTATAGGGTACCAACTAAACCGCATAGACAAACTGAGTAAATTTGATAGAAGAATTGAGATACCTAAACCAACAAATTAAAGAATGGCTGATGTTAACGAGTCCGATTCCGGGTGGAAAGGCACTCCGATATTTGAAATTAAAGGCTCGATTTCGGAGGGCAGGAATGTCACGGAAGAAAGTGGTTCATATGATGGTACTGGTGGATTGTGGGAAAATGATGCTGTGCCACTAGTTGAGGAAGAAACAAAAACGAGTTAAGCTCTTCTGCTATGTCCAGGGGTTTGTCGAGGTACGTGTTCTTGAAAGAGATAGAAGAGATAGATGAAGTTTTTGGGGTTCCTCGACTTCATCAGTTTTGCAAGTACCTCAACTTTCTTGGATTGACGCAAGGCCCTGTTGTCCTGTTGTATTATTTCTCTCTCAGAATACAGTTTTATCGTTTCAGCCAAACGATTTAACTGAATAAACAGTGAGAAGTCCCTTTTTTTAAGGTAAACGCTTTGGAGTCTCCTTAACTTCAAGTTGAGACGAGACCATCTGTTGTCTTTAGGGCGGATCGATGATCCTAGTGACGGGGTTATTCGATTGAGGCATCGTTCAAAGATAGAATAGAGTTGACCGGCTACCAGCTGGGGATCTGCACTTAAAAAGAAGGTGTCCCAAGTTTGGCTGCCAGCCAGGGAGGGCAGTGTGTTCCAGTCAGCCTTATGATATGGTTTATGGGGGGGGGTGTCGGCTGGCTATCCTTTATGGGCACTGTGAAGCAGCAGAGGACATTTGCGCGATCACTCCCAGGTAGGTTATTCTGAACCGTTGTTATGACCCGGGTTAGTCCTAGTGGCAAGATTAGGTCAAAAGTGTGGTCGCGTCTGGTTGGGGACGACTTGCTGCTTCCATCCTGCTAGGTGAATTGCGTCCAAAAACTGTAGTGAATGGCGTGGTGCTGTGAACGATGTCCAGCATACTTCTGGCGCTTTAAATTCACCAGCTATCAATTTTGGGCCTACTTTAAGATCGCTAAACAAGTTGAGTGCCTCGATAATTTGCAGGAAGCCGTCAGAACTAGATCTAGGTGGACGGTATACGCAACTTAGTATCAGTTCTTGACGTTCGACTTCAACGTTTAACCATACAGTGTCAACAGTGCCGCCTAGGATAGGATGCTTAAAGCTTGTCGCCCTGAGAGTTTCCTTCACGTACACTAGACAGCCTCCACCAAGTTGATGTGTTCTATCTTTGCTGAAGGATTTGTAGCCGAGCACCCCAATGTCCTCTACTAGATGGGAGTCTGGTAACCAGGACTCCGTCACTAAAATAAAGTTACAGTCGTTTGGTAATGCAGCTGATCATATGTATTGGATTTTATTCCTAATAGAGCGTGCATTGACCAATAACAATGTGAAACTTCCAATGCCTCTGATGTCATCATTGATACCAGTACCTACAGTTCGTTGACCGCTACATTTACCCTGAAAAGAATCATCAGCGCAGGATGAAAGCCCTTTTAAGTCATCATTCGCAAAGGAAGGACTTGGGTCTGCATGTGGAATATTAAATGACAGGGTATTAGGTATTACACTACTATAAGGCTGATTAGAATGGTTCATATGAGGCATATCCAGGTTACGGAGCCATGTTGTGCCCGAGGCACTTATGGAAAAAATGGGCTCTTTGGTTAGGCTTGGGGTATCCGCTGGTAGAAGGGGGGATACGCGATGCGCTCGGGTAGTTTAACGGAGGGGGAGATGGGAAAGATGGAAATAATGGAACATTAGGCTGATGGGAAGGTTCCATTAGTCCGGTGATAGGTATGAACGCAGTTTGCTCATCATACCATCTATTTCTACCACGGGTATGGTCCCGTTGCTGTTGTATCATCGTCTTGGAAGGGCTGTCTTGTTTCATGCGCGGAGAGATACGATGGTGTCCCAAATGCGGGAAGTCGGTCGGTGACGAATTTGGTCTAGAGAAGGAACTATCATTGTCATTGTTCATTCCTCCCCGTATCGTTTGCCCACACGAAGACTTAGCCTTGGCAACTGAAATCTCGTTTACCCTCTCTTCTGGACGGTTATTTGTTGTCAGCGACTTACAAGGCATACGAGTAGCACGCCTGGGTTCTTCAGCAGTTCTAAACGGGGGCCTATGAGGACAGATATTAGTGCTGCCGGTTTAATTTCACTGAGAACTTGAAGTCCCGTGGAACGGCCGTCCGGAGCTGGGGGCCTAATATGAGGACCCTCCTGGGATGAACCTGTAGGTGTTGTTGATATATATCGTCCTTTTGGCTGGGGTAGCTGTGGGCAGGTGGGAAGGGATTTGTCTGGGCCAACTAACCCCGTGGATCTTCTAGGAGTGGAGGTGTGGGGGCTTTTGTTGATCCTTGGTAAAATGCTTGGGGAAGGGGGTGAATTCTGGATCTTAAGGCCAGCGGGATTGGAATATTTAGCGGCACATCTTATCACTTCTGTTTGCAGTGGCTTTCTGTCAGCTTGTATCTTGATTGGTTTAAACTGTGAATCACTTATGATCATACGCTGTTTAGTGATAAATTCTCTAGCGATTTTTTCACCAGGAATTGGAACTGAAGGGGAAAAGAATGCTTTTGTGATTTTTTTCTCAGTCTTCTGCAGTAACATGGAAAGTGGGCCATGCCTGTGGCTTGAAGGATAGTGGATTTGGCCAATGTGATGCACAGCCGATCATGGACGTTGAAGAGAACTGCATTTGCAATTGAGTAGTAGGAGATTAGATTTGTATATAATATGATTCATCATGCAGCTTGAACAAGGATGAAACAGCTGTACAGTGCTTTCATGGTTTTCAGTGGTGAGTTGAGCGTTCAAGCTGCATGATGAACCATATTATATACAACCGCATTTTTTGCATTCCGCAGCCGTCGCAGGATTTCCGACACCACTGAGTCAGGAAAGTGACTGGCAGCTATTACTTTCTGGGGACCAGGAAGTGCCGAGGGCTCAAGAAGGTAGGTTAGTGGTGTTAGTTTTGATAATATATTATCAACCGACGCGATCTTGGTAGACTTCTTTGCCAAGTTATTTTCAATGGCACTGGCCCTTCTGCTGGCTACCCCGAATATTTCTATCATATTGGGAGTATCCTTGTGTTCAGGTAGTCTGGGTTTCTGATTTACTGTAGAGCTAGAAGCCATTGGTTGAGACCGTTTGCTCGTTGACCTCGCTTTATCTTTTCACAGAATATTGGTGGTAAGCGATACGATCTATGATGATGACTAACTGATGGACAACTCAAGGGCGGGCAAGTATAGCTACTTCTGGTTTTTCTGTAGCTAACTCTGGGTTGCTCACAAGAATTATGAGAGACTAGTAGTTTGGATAAGTAATACAAGCCAAAGCATAAAATGACTCCATGACAGGCGATCGGTCAGAAGACAGCAACATGGAGTCGAGGTCTTCGAGCTGGAAGTGATCATAGTGTAACAGGGAATGCTGAGGCGAGGGAACGGCGGGACCATCGAGGCGAACGAACGAACCAAACGAGGGCCACAGACAAAAGAACAGGCGGCGAATATGTCGGAGGCGTCCCGAAGCGGGCAAAAGGGGGCATACAGACGACCAGAGAGGAAGTGGCGGGATCTCCGGCAACCAGCAAGATAGCTCAGGTGAGGGGCTGGCACTGGCACACAGTCTCAGTAATGCACACAAATTGGTTCAAATGAGGGGGTTGGTCTTCTTGGTTTGGACACTTTTCTCCTGCCCCATCACGCTCTTCTGGCTCGTTCATTGTATGGACATCTGGACTGGCAAAAGGAGAATAAAAAGTTATTAGCGGTAGTTTCAACTCCCAAGACACTACAAAAGTCCCCTTCGCGATAAAGCACTGTCCTCAGCGCTACCACGGACGCGCCTGTCCGGTTTCAAGCGGCTGGCGTGAACTACGAGCGACCATCTCGGACATTGGGGTTGCGACAGGCGATACGTGAAGTCGGACACTGCTTGGCCCACGACATATGGACCTTTTCATTTCCAATGCCGTTTGGTGGGCACCCGGCCAGGCGGTACGGGTTCGAGCAGCCACACGCGATCCCCTGGCTATTAGGTGGAAGTGACGCTTCGCCGGTCGAAGTAGCCATTTTATCGACTTTGAGCGGCTTGTAGGTGGTGGCGGGCTAGCTGATGACTGTGTGGCCGGTCGGACTGCAGCCGGTGGACAAGTGGTGAGAAGTACAAAGTATTCGGAGCCACCCCTGGTAGATAGGTGCGTGACAGCGATCGCATTTCGCGGCCAGTGAGCATGAAATGCGGTGTTTGGCCGGTGGACTCCTGGATTGTGGAGCTTTACGCTAGGTGGCCACGTGGTGGGGCAGCAACCCATTGTTCGACAGTTGTATGGCTGGCGAAAACATCTAACAGCCCTTTTATTGGTCTGTTAGTCCTTTCAGCCAACCCGTTACCTTCAGAGTGGTAGGCCGTAGAGAAATTTCTGCGTTTGTACAAAAGTGACACAGTTCACGAAAAAGGAAGCTCTCAAACGCTGAACCTTGGTCTGAGGGAATTTGGTACGGGACGCCCCAGCTGGCAAACCATTCGGAGAATACGGACTCGGCAACTGTCCACGCGTCAACCGTCGCGATCGGAACTGCTTCACACCCTTTGGCAAAATAGTCAATCGTCACCCATATGTAAATTTTACCCGAAAGGGTGAACGGTAGTGGTCCAACTACATCGATACCTACAACCTCATTTGGAAAACCTGATGCCGTGGGTTATAGAGGCGCCCTTATGGCGGACTTCGGGTTTTCGAACTGTGCGCACTCTGTGTACGCGTTGCAGAGAGTAGCCACGTCTTGCCTCATTGTGTCCACCAAAATCGTCTGCAAGCTGCATCGAGGATTTTGTTTTGACCGAGTTCCTCATGTAGGCCATGAGGTATTGTATTAACCGCGATAGGTGGAACTATAATTCGGCGCATGCACGGTGGACCGTTCTGGAATGTCGAGACTTCGTTGACCATTCGTAATTGAGGTTATAACGACCAAATGCAACAGGTTAAGTGGCTGGTTCCGTTTATTTCCCAAGGTGAAGTTCGAGGTTGATTGCGGATTAACCGCTCGTATATCAGTCGTAAGTCTGGGTCTGTTGATTGGAGGTAAGCCCATTCTGTGCACTCGGGTGCACTGGGTGACAACGACATAAAGGCCGAAGAGGTGCAAGAGGGAACATCTCCATGTGACTAACTGGGGTATCTGAATAAAGCGTTAGCCTTACCGTGTTGCGAGCCGGCCCCAAGCTGGCTGTCAAAATCACACTCCTGTAGGGCTTCTTGCCATCGGAGAAGCTGACCTTCGCGAATGCGAAAATGTTTCAACCCCAGGATAGACTTGTGATCGGTCCAGAAATTTTCGACTCTACAAATATGGTCTGAAGTTCTACAGGAATTACACAAGGGTTAACATTTCCTTTTGAGTGGCGCAATAATGACGTTCCGGAAGACAATGTGCCTAGCTTAAGACAAGTTTGAGCCAAACCTGCAACGGATCCCGAAATCAAAAGGCGATCATCCGTAATATTCTACGATACTAGATTATTTAATGAACAATGACACCAAAAAGATACAAACCTCAATAATGAGATCAAAAGGACTCAACAAGCGAGAAACCGAATTGCGGCGTGCGAGCAAGGAGCACGTGCGTCACGCAGGTCCAGAACAAGGATATGACAAAGTAGTGCTCTGGGCGCGAACAAACAACAATTGGTCCATAAAAACAAACAGTCCATAAAGACACGTCAGTCACAATGCACTCCAATGACCTGTACTTGGTCGAGCACGGACCGATAGGGCATTTTCCTTTCAGTACATGCTCCATTTGAGGGACACGGCCCCGACACCACTTGCTCGCAAAGATAGTGTCGGAAGCCCAAACACTTCCCCCAGCCAATTAGCCGAGGCTCCCAGCTCCTACTTTCGTGGTTTTTAGCTCTTTGCCTATATGATCCCACCCCGCCATGCACCCGATATATCTGGTTACTACCCTAACCACATCATCATCCCCATCGATGCAGTCGCACAAGGTCTCCGACGGCTCAACCAATACTGCTCCATGGGTCTTGACATAATCCACCCCCGCATGCCCAAGGAAACCGCGGACACATTAGCTGCTCCTTATGCCTCTTTTTCAGCGACGTGTTGACGATGGAGTTTTCCCCAGCAGCTGGAAAAAGCAGTCACCGTACCCATCTAAAAGAAAGGTGGTAGACATCTTGCTTCTAGCTACAGACCCATAGGTCCAACTAGCAACACCGGCAAGATTTTCGAGCGAACTTTCAAGAGTGCGGTTCTTTCCCATCTGCATAGAAATAGGATCCCCCCCGTCCCAACACGGGTTTCTTCGTGGCAGATCATGCATCACCAATATGCTTACTGTCATGGATAGTCTGATGAAAGCCCACGATAATAGCCAGCTCTCACACGCCGTATTCATCGGTTTTGCGACGGCCTTCGACAAGGTCCCCCATGCCCCTCTTCTTTATAAGCTGCAAACATGCGGGATTACAGACTCCACGTTGGCGATCTTGCGCAGTTTTGCCTACCGACCGCACCTCTGTGGTTAAGGTTGGGAATGTCTTGTCTCGACCCTCCCCAGTAACAACTGGGATCCCACAAGGGTCGGTCTTAGGTCTTCTTCTTTTCTTGATCTATACAAACGATCTTCCGACAGCCATTCCTGCGAACATTGCCATGTGCGCAGACGATGTAACCCTCTGGAGTTCAAGCGTTGAAAATCTGCAAGTTTCAGTTGATGAAACAAAACGTTGGTCCGAGGATTGGAACCTCCCAGGTAATGATGATAAATGCGTGAGCAGTCTTTCGGCAGAGGGACTGGTCACACGTTTTCCATTAACGGAGCAACCACACTGCCTATGGTTGATCGACCCAAGGTGCTCGGTTTCTGGTTAGATTGCAACTTGTCCTTCCGTCAACATCATCAAATTGTGAGCAAGTCTGCCTTTCGAGTCCTAGATATGATTCGAAGGTCTTTCCCACGCATCTCTGGCGATGATTCCCCCATAATTTTCGGCACGCATATCAGACCTCTGCAGGAGCACGGTAGTCAAATGGTGCACTCTGGTCTTGTCTGAGACCGTGATATCCTAGAAAGAGTCCAGAGGGCCTCCACCAAAGCAGTACGGGGTCTGTCCCATCCACCTTATTCCGTCTGCCTCTCGCCCCTCAATTTCTATCCACTTGATTTAAGACGCGTGAGAGGGGATCTGCTTCTATGTTTCACCTTTCTGAATCAGGCCAAAGCGAGTGCTTCCTCTCCGTCTGTCCAGCCTCTTCTTTCCGTGGTCACAGCAGAAAGGTTTTTAAACCGAGACCACGCACTTCACTACGGATTAACTTTTTTTGCTATAGGGTTTTTACTCCGTGGAACGCACATTCGGAAGATATTGTTCTCTCGCAGAACAAAACTATCTTCAAGAAAAAGCTAGACCTCCACCTGGGTCTCGCCCAGTAATTCCCAGTCAACAAGAAAGTGAAATAGATGTCTTTTATTGCATTTCCATTCTGCCATATGTCCATTGAAGTCGCACCCCCATTCCGCTTAAGGCACTGTCCGCAGTGAAACACTGCATGATGCCATGCGTATTTTGTTTTTGTTGCAGCTCCCACCCCCTCCCCCGCTTCTACCCACTCTCCTTTCAGCTCGGTGAATCCGACAGAAGATCAAAGATTTCTTCGAGAACCGGGACAATTGGGCTCAAAGCCTGGAACCCGTGTAGTACTTCAAGACTTCAAGACTACCAGAAGCAAGAAGCTGTCAAGATTTGTTGTTTGAACTCTTTCCTTTTTTCCTCACGGCCTCGCTATGCAGTGAGCTATCTTTCAGGTAATCACAAGATCCGGGAACTTTTGGGCTTTCGCTTCGTACTCGTGTACTACTTCAAGACTTCAAAGCAACTGAACTAAAGTGACCTTGGGTCTGCATTACTCCGACTTGTTGAGGTCTTTTCGTTGCTGGCGTACGGTTGCGGTGTTTACTTGTGTTGCCCTCTTGGGTAGTAAGTTCCCCGGAACTAGAGGATATGGGTAGCGTTAAGTAATTTTTTAAAAGCAGAACCTTTATATTTGAGAATTTATTGGCTCTCTCGAAGCTTACGTATCTTACGTATCCCCAAACCTTGTAGCAAAATCGGTTCAAAACCGCTCCTAAACCCATCGGTTTTCCGCCGGTTTTCAATCGGTTTCTACTATTACGCCGACTGGTCTTCCATCGGTCGGTTTGTTTAGTAGCGATTTTACGCAGATAAAAATTGAATTTATACGAAGGAAATTGACGACCGATGGGACGTGCAATGCTTGGTTGGCGTTTTATTTTAGTGTGTTGCTTTCTTTCGTGGAAATGTACTAAAGACCTCAGTATATATCGCCCTATTTTATTCCCACGAAATGGGTAAAATAAGGACAACTATTCGGAAAATCGTTAATCAATAGATAGAAAAAGCATCGTAATACGTAATTTAGGTTAGTGAGATAAACAAACGAAGTATATGGCGTAGTTCAACCGACTGACACAAACCGCTTAGAAACCGGCCAGAAGCCGTCCAAAAAATCGGTCACAAACCACACAGAAACCGCTGAAAAATCGTTCGGCGTAGTGGAAAGAACCGAACGAAAACCGAGCGGTTTCGGAGCGGTTTCTGGTCGGTTTTCGAGCGGCTTTTGCGAATCGTTTGAAATAAGTGATATGCTTCGTTGATTTCTATCAACAACCCAAATTACGTATTACAATGCTCATTTCTGTTTCCTAATTTGTGATTTCTCGATTAGTTGTCCTTATTTCACCCATTTCGAGGGGATAAAATGGAGCGGTCTATACTGAGGTTTTCGTGACATTTTGATGAGTTAAAGCAATACATTTAGGTAAAACGCCAACCAAGTATTGAACATTACTTCGGTCGTCAATATCCTTCGTATCAATTCATTGTTCATCCGTGTAAAATCGCTATTAAACAAACCGACCGAAAACCGATGTTACGGACGGGCTGGGTGCTACAAGGGAATCTCCTTGTCACGAGAGAAGAGGAAACATCCCATGTAAGCTTCTTCACACTAACTCCGTAGGTTCACGCTGAGGAGACGTTCCTCCACACTGCTTGCAAATGTACTTCGAGACGCCGTACATGTGTGAATACTGGAACAGCACACTCAGATGGGCTTGCACAAAGCATTCGCTGGTCAGCCCCATTGGAAATGATAGCCGCCCCTACCGGACACATGATGAGTCCCGTTTAGGCATTTCCCAGCATGCGTTTCCCCCTGGTAATTTGTCTTTTCTGTGTTTTATCCCCCCCCCCTCAATTCACATTTTATCATGTACCCATGAACGTTGGGCGGCCTGTTTTGTTATAGCGCCAGCTTCAAACGTTATTTAAACTGACTCCATGACGAGTTTTAATAAAATTCGCCAATTAAGAACGAATACAATGGATTTACTGATAAAATTTATGTTTCCAGGTGTTCACAATGTCGATGTCACGTAATCTTCAAGAAAGTACTCCATTACGAAATGGTCTTTACTTCCTTTTCCATTTATTATGCAACAATGTACAACTGTAAGGTCGCTGAACTTTACGCCGAAGTTTACTTGTTAGACACGTCCTTCGTACTACGTGGACCACCGGCACGTTACTGTAATGCTAAGCACTGTACAAACAGGTTAACCAGAACGGTATTCTCCACGACCTGTGAGAACGAGAAGGCGATCGGGAGGAATAATGATAAGAGTATGTTTGAAAGCGTGTGTGAGGATTGCTCAAGATCAACGGTCGAATGGTAACATCGCTCGGCAGTCAGCGTTCCGTTAAACAGTAACGGTAAATGCATGAACGAAGATTACTCTTGTTATAAGAGCCTCCTTCCAGAAGTCCGACGGAAATGAGCTTCGGTCGTGGCTGTAAGCCGGATGTATTGACAGACCAGGAACTCCTCGTATCTCACTCGTTGTATTGTTGATGGCGCCGAATGACCGCTGATGAGAGCTTGGCAGCGTCTCCACTCTCGAGGTCCGATGTACGTCGGTCCAGCGGTGTGTCAGCACCCACGGGTCTCACGCTCACGCACCAGAGAATACCACGCCAAGCCCATCCAAAATAGGCGTCCCAGTTGTCGTCTCCAAGGCCACGCCAACCAATCGTCCCATTGTCCAGTGAGAGGTTAGCTCCTTGAAGGTACACAGAAGTCAGCGAGGGTATGGATGTAGCCAGTGTGACTGTGAATCCGTCTGGCAGAGAGTACGGCAAACTGGAAGGAAATAGCGCCCTAGGGCGCCGGTGGATGTTGGACCGTGATAACGAACATACGAACAACGTTCAGTGTTGCCGTAGTCGCTAGGAGACCAGAAGAAATGGAAATTATAACCGCCGATTGTAATTTCTCTGGCTTGCTGATTGGTAAATCCATGGTGAATTCCACAACTTAGTACTAGCAGTCAGTCCCAAAATTGTCACGAAAACTAGCGAAACGGACGAGACTTCGTAGTTGGTGACCACGATGGCTACTTCGAGTTGTGGGCACATTTAGAGATCCTGATAGACTAATTTCTGGGTTCCCACTAGGTGTAATTGTGTGTGGTGCGAGTGGTGGATTGCTCGGTCCTGTTGAATGAGTGGCTTAGGCAGGTGTAAGTTGGTCACGCGCTGGCATTCTATGATGGCGGATTTGAGGTGGACGCTAGGTACGGCGTTGTGTTGTCCGCTGATGTCTGTGACGAACGTTTTCACACTGCGTTTTATCACGAAACGGACTAGTGTATGGTGGTTGTAGTGGTGATCCAACACCACCCACGCAAAGGAATACGTGGGTAGCGGTTTCTAACGCAGCTGGTACTGTTGTTCGCGTATCGGGCTGGCCTTGAGTACTCGCTGTGCTGTGGAAGACGTTCAGCGTATTCCCCGTAGTCGAAAGTCACGATTGGTGAGGGAGCCACCAACTCTCCAGGTAGACAAAGTGTACAGTTTAATAACAGCACGGCTGTGTGCAATTCTTTCTTAACGGTACTATACAGGCTTAAGAGTTCTAATGGTAGTGTTTCACTCCAAAGTGGGTTACCGTTTACGCGGGGGGTGACTTTTAACTGGAGGTGGAAACGCTCAACCGTACCATTGTCCTGAGGGTGGTAGTCCGTCGTCTTGATGTGTTGACAATCGAGTATGGCGCGTAGTCTGCCAGGAACTCCGTCGAAATGTAGACCACGATCGGTTGTCACTATCGCCGGACAACCTAACTGGCTAACTCAACAGATCAGAAAAGCTTTCGCGGCTTTTTCTGACGTGGGATGAGGGATGGGAATGGTCTGCGGCCAGCGAGTGGAACGGTCCACACATGTGAGTGTGTAAACCTACCCAAGTGAAGGGGCAGTGGTCCTGCGAGGTCGAGGTGTACATGGTAAAAACGTGTTTCGGCTCCCGGGGACGTAGCTAACGCCATTTTGGTGTGTCTATAGATCTTAACATGTTGACGTTGAAGACAAGCACAGGCCCGCTGACGGACACCTCGTTTGACTTTGCGCCAAGCCAAACGCTCAGTTACGAGTTTCACTGAGTCAGCCACACTGGGACGAGCCACATTATGGAGGGTCAATGAAGTAGGATAACGGTGGGCAGCAGGAACCACCGGCCTAGGGGAACATTGTGACATTTCGCAAACAATGTTATTCTGGGAAGTTGGGATAGGTACCACCGTTAAGTCTAATAAACGGTTTTGTCGAAGTCGTTCGATATCGGGGCCCGTAGTTTGGGCATGTGCCATTGCGACTAAGTCGATGTCAGGCGTTGGTGACAGACTCAGTTTACTTACGCTTTATGAGGCGTCATCGACGGGGTTGTGTATTCCAGAGACCTATCGTATGTCCACAGTAAACTGTGCGACAAGGTATAAGTGGCGTATCTCACGTAGTGCATATCGATCTGAAGCTGACTTCAGTGCGTAGACCAAAGGCTTGTGATCTGTAAACACCGTGAATGAACAGCCTTCGAGTGCGTGTCGAAAATGACGGATGCCCAAGTAGATGGCTGGTAACTTTCTACCATTTATACTGTACCTAGATTCCTCGGGTTGTAGGCGCCTAGAGCAGAATGCTAGAGGCTACCAAGAGTCGTCTACGAACTGTTGCAATACTGCTTCAACGGCTTTGTCCGAGGTATCGGTCACTACCATAATAGGAACCGAAGAGCCGGGGGGAGTAAGGAGTGATATGTTGACGACGACCTCCTTGATTGAAGTAAATGAGGCTTGTACCGCGTCGGGGAACATGAACTTCCGCTTGCCTCCACGCAACAGGTCGGTGAGAAGTTGCACCATTTCCTCACAGTGAGGAATAAGCTGGCGATAGAAGTTCACCAGTCCGGCAAACGGAAGCAACTGACAAAAAGACTGGGGTTCGGGATAGTCGCGAAAAGCGAAAACTTTATCTGGCAGAGGGCGGGTACGTGAGGATGAGATGGAATGTTTTATGAAGGTGATATAAGACCAGCCTTAGTCGCATTTCGTTACACCATACTGGCTAAGGCATTGGATGGTGCCCGTAAGTGTGCAGTGTGATCTTGCTCTGAAGAACTAGTCACCAAAATACCTGGATAGATGCAGACATTTTCTAAACAGTGAGTTGCCTCGTGTGTAGTGTATGGATTGACTGAGAGTAGTAGCACCTCAGTTTTAGACTATCATGCTGCTTCAGGCATCTTCCATCTCCTGGGTCTCCACCAGTCACTCAGCTCTTACCTATGGCTACACGAAGCAGAAGCATGCATCAACGGCCACACCCCGGTTAACCGCTCGAAAAGCGAGGCAAACCAGAGTAGAGGGTAGCCGGGACCCAAAACCTCGGTGAAACGGTGCTCAGCATGCAAAGGCAGCTGCTCCTTAATGGGTGGACAAGGTCTACTGCTACACCCAAATGCCAAACTGTTCGACCACCAGGGTAATATAAACCTCTGGGTCATGGTCACATCTGCCGAATGGCGAACCAGTTCCTAGAAACCCACCGGCAACCATGCACAATATATACTTAGGATGTCCCGAACTGGCAGACCACCGCCCGAAACGCATATGAGCCGCT
This sequence comes from Fasciola hepatica, assembly GCA_948099385.1. Lineage (NCBI taxonomy): Eukaryota > Metazoa > Platyhelminthes > Trematoda > Plagiorchiida > Fasciolidae > Fasciola > Fasciola hepatica. The sequence continues at coordinate 567,550 of CANUEZ040000060.1, read as the reverse complement.
CGATCGTCCACCGGCTTCGAACACACGATCTCCTTATTACTCAACAGGAAGCGCTTAATTGTGCACTGGTTAGAGGTACCACCTCGAGCAATCACGAGTATCGTCATCGTACAGCGTTGAATAGCAGGGCAAGACCCGCTAAACACTGTCTTTCTCACCGTGTTGCACGTGGAAACAAAAAGAATGAATATAGTAGATGGACGAGGAGTGGGCCTACACGGGTGGGAAAAGGAAACAACGCCCTAGTAGCCAACACACGCAATACACAGTCCAACTGTACAAACACGCACTGGTCAATCATTCTGATTTGGCAGAAAGTGACAACACGACCGCCACTGTTCACGGTTCGCTGCCACATCCTTCAGTGTCTCCAGCCAACTGGTTGACGGGTACTTCAGAACCCAACCACGAAGACGTGAGACACCCACTTCTCCTGAGTTCGCTGTACATTTTCTCATTCCTCGCTACCATGTCATCTGTTGACCTCCACATGGCTTCTTCCAATCTCCAGGAACAACGGAGAATAGGGCACAGTAAGGTAGACGTGTGTTTGCCATATGCAACACGTGCCCTAACCAACAAGACCAACTAAGCCGGATACGCTGTCATGAAAAATTCTCTGAATTAGTACCCAATACTCGCTTTCTAACATCAGCACTGCTTACTCGGTCATTCCATCCAATCTTAGCGATAATTAGCAGACATCGGTGGTCGAAAACCTCAAGACAACGAATATCTTCAGCATACAGATCCCAAGTCTTGCAACCATACAACAGAACTGAACGCGCCGTGGCACAGTACACACGACCTTTCAACTTCAGTGAAATATCAGATCGACGCCACAGGTGCTTCGGTCTAGAGTACGCCGCTCGAGCCTTCGATATACGCCTGTTCGCCTTTACTGCCGTACTCCCATCCGTCGTCACGCTGCTGCTGAGGTAAGTGAAACGGTCGACAACCGCCAGCACTTCCTCATCGAGCATCAAGTTCTGAACCGTTGACGTCCAGTCTTGTAACATCACTTTACACTTTGAAGGTGCACAGCGCATGCTGAATGGAGCTACAACTCTTGTGAGTCTATCTAATGCACGTTGAGCATGTTTCGGGGATCCCAACAAGCAGACAACGTCGTCTTCGTAATCTAGGTCACATAGCTCTCCACTGTTTCCTAGTTCGATGCCCACATCCTGGAGATCTCGCAATGCATTCTCCGTTATCTCGTCCATGACGAACTTGAAGAAGAATGGAGAAATGGGATATCTCTGTCGAACACCTCTGGTCGTTTCAAACGGACTAGATAGTTCGCCGTAAGATTTTACGCGGCCAGAAGTATCAGAGTACAATGATCTCAGTAGACTAACGAACTTCTGGGGCATGCCTTTTGGATGAACAGCACTGAGAAGCGCGACGAATGATGAAGTACGGAATTCTTCGTAGCCGTACAGTTCATGGGAGATGTTGGACGGGTACTGCTAGGGTGTCCAGCCGCAAAGCAGGAGAATGATTAAAGTTCTCAACCAAAGCCTCTAGTTTTGACAAGAACCTGTCCGCAAGGCAGTGGCTGAGTGAAAGCCCATTTGCTTGGATCAGTTATTCTTCCGCTGGTTTTACCGACTGATTCACCAGCTCAAATCGACCCCCCCAACCGGGAGGATCAGGAGACGGCTTCGTCTGGCCTCTACCCATTGACCTTTCAGGTATAATTGTATCTTCGGCTTAAGGAAGCCATCCTGTATTACCCTTTGGGTCACAGAGACACACAAGCTATCGCAGCACGTCAAGGTGCAGTCTCGTCGCGGTGGCAGGAACTTACTTCGTCTTCATCAGGTTGCTTCGTCCAGCCGTATCAATTTAGTTCGTGCGTATAACCAGATCCCGGTAGCGGAGGCCGATATTCCTAAAACTGCCGTCACTGCGCCTTATAGGCTGTTTGAGTTTCTACACATGTTGTATGGACTTGGAAATGCAGCCTAGACCTTTCAAGGGTTCATACACAGAAAGCCTACTTTGATACGGTTGTTTATTGAGAGAAGATGAACTGAATTTATGGATGTTGCGGGTTTCGCCTGACCACGAACGGCGGCCGAAGGTGAGATCGATTGTGTACTGCAGCGAAAAAATCCATGATGGGTCTTGGAAATGGTGTAAAAATTCCCCGGCGTCACTCGGCATTTTTCTCGTCGTGTGCTGCGAGACTCCAGGGGTCGGTTGGCATTCGAAATAATAGTTCTGTTAAGCGCAGTTTGTTTGTGATCTCGGAGTACGCCTCAACAGACTACAGTTCTGATATGCAGAAAAATGAGTTCTATGATGAACTCACCACTCGTTTGCAGGAGTAAAGACTCTGACACCCTAGTGCTAGCTGGTGATTTTATTGCACAAGTTGGCAAACTTAGTGCACCAGAAGCTTGTTTAGGTGGGAGTTATGCTTTACCCGCTGAGCGCACAGATAACGGGATTATTCCTGTTTAGTACAAATTTCCGACACAGTTCGCGTCGCACGGCGATATGGGGCTCTGACGTTTCAGGTACTTTGAGTCAGGTCGATCATATCGCCGTAAGATACCGGTGGCGCAGTTCTGTTCAGAACTGTAGATCTTACTGGTCCAGGTACGTAGAGTCGGACCATGCATTAGTTCTAATGCGATCATCTCTCCAGCTCTATGGTTATCGACGCAAGCCTCAAACACGGTTAGCTGTGCAACGTTTGTGTGATCCAGGAATTCGCACCAGTTATGAACAGACGATAGCACATGAGCTAGGATCTACGACGAACAGTAATGTAGATAAGCGTTGCGCCCCTATCCAGCAGGCAGTGCATGTGGCAGCAGGTTTCGCCTGTGGTCCTAGATCCGATGTCCACCAAAGACACTGGATCTCGCAAGAGTAGTTGAGTATAATGGAGCAAAAACATCACCTCTCGAACAGTAATAAGATGAATAAGATGCGGAGAAGTCTACGAAATTGAGTTACGAAAAGCCTTAAGAAGGATTACGAAAATTGGTGGGTCAAGGTAGCCGAAGAAATGAAAATAGCAGCTGCTTCAGGTAACAGTTAAAGACTGTTCAAACTTATTCGTGACACCGGTGGACGGCGAACCCCGGCCAGTGTGACGATATGCGATAGAAGTGGAGAACCTATTCATGGTAAAGAGCAAAGGCTTGATCGTTGGGCGGAATACTTCAAGGAGCAGTTTAGCTGGCCGCGCTGATGTTGTTACTACAACCTCGACAGCTGCAAATCCTTGGGGAGTATCACTTGAGTCATGCATTCGATTACTAAAGCGAGGAAAAGCGGCCGGTTCCGACGAAATCCCTCCACTTCTTTTCAAACTGGGTGGAAATGTTCTGATAAAATCACTTACCACCTTGCTCCGTGACGTTTGGAAGGAAGAACGTACTCACTTATCATGGGGTGAGTCATTGGTTGTACCCATCTTCGGGAAGGAAATGCACAATGACTGTAATACCCATCGTGGGATTAGCTCAATTCCGATAGTCACCAAGATATTAGCCTCGATCAACGGATCAATAATCAATCCGGCAAAATGTTTTTCTCAACTTAGTCGGCCCAACAGGGCTTGAACCTGACCGGACGCCCGAGCCCTGGAATGTTCGATTTTTGCAATAAATACTGCAGGTTTCCCATGAGTCATATCAGCTGTTCGCATACAAGCATCAGAAAAGAGAAATCAATTTATCGGGCGCACCCTTCAGTGAGATACAGCGCGGTCTACTGAGTCGAACGCCACTTTCAGATCAAGACAGGCAGAGATTGCCAGTCTAAGGAAGGTGTACCTGTGCTCCGAAATTCGACGAAGAGCAAAGGTGAATTTGGCACAACCCCGACCGGTTCTGAAACCAACTTGATTCTCACGCTTACGACTTTCACGAACGTCGGATAGCCGGTCGATAATTAACCCGGTGAGCAGTTTGGACGCGATACTTACTAAGTTGATTCCTCTGTGGTTTTCACAAGAGGACCTGTCACCTTTCTTGTAAATCGGCACAATCAAGGATTCATACCAATCCCTGAGAATCTGCTTACTATCCCAAATAACCCGGAGGAGTTTCGTTAACCATAAAATCAAAGCTTCGCCTCTGTCCTTGAAAAAAGATGGTGACAACCTATCCAGTCCATCGGCTTTATATATATATATACAACTCAGCGTACGCCTTGCCTTCTCTATAAAATATGCAACCTGAGCTTCAGACATTCTCACTTGTGAATCAGAAATTTGGACGCAATGCGCTTAAATGTGTGAGAAAATGGGAAAGCTGTTCCAAACGCTCGTGTGCTGTGCGTGAACAACTGTTCTTTCTCCATCAGTGCTTACGAAACGGAATACTTCCAAAAAGCATTCAATGCAATCCGCCTGTATGTTCAGAACGTGCGAGAAAGATAACCGATTCATATTGCAAGCAGATGCACCGCGAGCTAATCAATGATGCTCACCGAAGAAAATGCACCTACGAAACCCAGCAAAACCGATCAATAATGGAAGATACAAAATTACTTGATGACAACTGGATGATAAGAATGAAAAATGTCATCGAATTGACATCGAACGCAAATCGGTCTAAGGTCAGAGAAAGACTAACAAGGAAACTCAGCGCACTCAAACCAGCAGAATCTGAATACGCCAAACCAATCCACAACTTTTCAAAACACCAACTGCTCCCAACTGAAACGTCTGTTTTGTTGAAAGGATTAACATTCAACTACGCCAATGCCAGGCCAGCCAACTTTGTTGCCTCAGCCGAAGCCGGAATAAGAAGATGCCCAGTGACAGAAGAAGTACATCAACAGATACGATCTAAGATCTGCCGACAACTCGCGCAACCTAGACGAGTATACAACCTTCCTAACCATGAGGTGAGGGCTATAAAAACATTACAAAAAGATCGAGAAATAGTCATTCTCCCCGCAGACAGGCAATGCAATCGCAATACTTGACAGCTCGGATTATAAGAAAAACGTAGAAACGCTACTCTGTGATGAGGAAACCTATCAACCAGTCACAGGAAATCCAATCAAAAAACTAACAAGCAAAATTTCTACAGCGCTAACCACACTCAAAAAAAAAGCAAGAAGATCACAGACGATTTATACAAACGTATAAAACCCATGGAAGGTCCAACTCCACGACTCTACGGACTTCCTAAGGTTCACAAACCGCAGGTGCCACTACGACCAATAGTCGCGTCCACTACAGCCCCGAACTATCAACTAGCCAAATATCTTTTCAGCCTCCTGCGCCCGACTCTTCCAGAGGACAACTGCGACACAAAAAGCTCCATTGCTTTTCTGAAACAAATAAGAAACTTCAGAATGAAAACAGATGGAATAATGATTTCCTTTGATGTGACATCACTGTTCACGAACATCCCAAGGCAGATGGCCTTAGACGGAATCCGAAGCCTGATGGAAAACGACTCCAGTCTACAAGAAAGAACTATGTTATCAACAAGAGACCTAATGGGTCTGGTGGATCTCTGCCTGGAAACCTATTTACAATTCAATGAAAAAGTATACAAACAAATACGAGGCACACCGATGGGGTCGCAGCTTTCAGGTCTGCTAGCAGATGCAGTCATGAAGCAATTCGAAGCCAAAGCATTCGAAACAATCAGACCTCGTTCGTGGATCAGATACGTTGATTACACATTTGTGATACTAAAAAAGTCTGAACTAGATCGATTTCATCAACATCTGAACACGCTCGTACCTGGAATAAAATTCACAAAGCAAGACGAATGCGACGCAAAACTGCCGTTTCTAGACATTCTGATCATGAGGCAAACAAACGGAAATCTAGAAACAATGGTCTATCGGAAACCAACAACAACCGACCGCATACTGAACTTCCAAAGCAACCACCCAACATGTCACTTGAAGAGCTGTGTGCGCACCCTATTCCACCGGGCCGACACACACTGCAGCACACCCGAACTCCGAAAAAAGGAACTGATCAGGCTTCTTAAGTTGTTCATGGCAAACGGTTACCCAAAAAGCTTCGTAAACTCTTGCATCCGAAATAACAAAAGAAGTCAAAAGAAAAGTAGCCCAGAAAGCATGGTCGTGCTACCATACATACGAGGAGCATCAGAAGCACCAGCCGTCCCATTCACTCACGTTTGACAACGAGTCCTAGTTTGGATCGCAACGTCCCAATAAACGTTTTACAACTCAGCGTACGCCTTGACTTCTCTATAATATATATATATATATATATATATATATATATATATATTGATAGTAAGTAGTATGTAAACGTGTGGACACAATTTCCTCGGAAGCACAGGACCGGTTTCGCGGTTGTTGTCGCTCATCAGGTATGCGTACCCGGTACTCCTCTGCCCACACGTTTACATACTACTTACTATCAATATGAGCGCTTGCACATGCAGCCTCGTTGTTCGTTGGGTTAGCAGTGACCCAGGCACGAATAACTATAAGAAATCACAATTGTGATTCATTTGTAGGCTCTTCAATGAAGAGTATCCATTGACACTCCAGACGATTCAAATTAGATCCTATATATATATATATATATATATATATATATATATATATATATATATATATATATATATATATATATATATATATATATATATATATATATATATATATATATATATATAATTCAACGACAACTCGATACGATGTACAGAGGCGTGGTTCCGCGATTGGAGTTTGACAATATGAGCCCTTGAGATCTAGGATGCTATAAACAGTGTAACAGGTGATGTTCTCCACCGTATTGTCTGTGCGATGTTGTGGACACGCATTTGTGTAAAACGGTTGGTGGTCTGACTATATTCAGAGACCGTTCTTCTCATGGTTGATGCTTTTATTAATCAAAATTTGGGCTCTGCACGTAAAGTTCGATGGCTCAATTATATAATCGTTCAAGAGGCGTTGTACCTTCCCAAAGAAGTGTTCGTCCTCAGAAAAATGCCTACGGGATTCAGTAGCAACAGGTTTACAGTCCGGAGACAGTTTAGGGAACAGTGGCGGAAATTAAATTCTAGCGACAGACATTCCGCACAGCATAGAAGTGCCACGTTCTCTAAACGGTATCCTGGCTTTTTCCCATAATGCGAGGCAATCAGGACAAACTAGAACGGCAGCACAGGTTCCGCCTGACCGACAGTTTGACATTTTCGTAAACAAAATCGTGATAACGAGTTGGTACACTGCAGTAACCAGAGGCGACACAGGGCAATGACGTCGTCGCCATAACGATTTTCGAGTCGCAAGGATGAACGAGACTGGAATGGGTCGACGACCTTTTCATATATATATATATATATATATATATATATATATATATATATATATATATATATATATATATATATATATCGGAGATACCCGTATCTATTGGAGCTCGGAGTTTGACATGTTTCACATGAATTTTGATTCTTATTCGGCATAAACAAGCAGAGGCGGCCGCTGTCACGACAGAGGATAGCTGGGGAGTGGTTACGGATATAATGGACAAAGTAACTGGTTTTAATTTACACATTCAAAATGTCCTTTTTTCCACAAGCTTTGCAAGCTGCTTCTCAGGCGCAGCATTGGGTACGGGATATTTAGGGTAACCAAAAAATAGCATTTGGCTTTAGATAAGGCTGATGTAATCGGCTCGGGTCTATTTTTTGAGGTGGATGCTGGTTATACACAGCGATACAGGTCAGAGGAGTTGCGGATGCATGGGGGACTTTTTCAGTCCAATAAGGCTAAGCTTCCTCCAGTTATTTGGCCATGTCCTAAGCAGCTCCTGACGTCAGGGTTGGTTGTTTCAACAGTCTTGTTCGAATGCTATTAGACGGCAAGCCGGTGATAAATGTGTCGCGCTTAGCGTCTTCACGACAGCATTCGGTGGACATCGGACAGGTGTCGCAATCCCTCGCCAATGTCCTGATAGCCTGAACGTCCTGATCAATGTTCTACCCACAATCTTGCTTGCATGTAGCGAGTATATACCAGGCGAAGATCACATTTGAGGCGCACGCGCAAGGATCGCAGGACTGAAAGGGTTTGCGTTCCGAAATGTGCTCGTAGATTGACGGCGAAAAAAGTTGATGTGCATATCGGAGCTGTCAGAATCATCCGACTGCATCCGTTTCAAAGCGGTATTGAAAGTACGGAGCCAGCAAATCCACTGCTGCAAAGCGTCTAAAGCGTTGATATTGGCGTCAGACTTGTCTGGTCGAAGATAAAGGGCCACGGTTTTGTTAGTCAAGTAAATTCATAAGGTTGCTTCGCGACAGACACGGATATCTTTACAAGTAAGTACGAGAACTGACCTGAAGAACTTTACGTTTTTCTCGACTAATAACAGGTGTAGGTGACCTAAAATAGAAATTAATACAACGCGAGATGTGTAATCAAAACGAGGTAGGTAAACCGAAGGAAAAAATACGCGACACTCACCAAAGTGGAGCACTGTTTTGGGACAAGACCTTCCAACGCCGACAGCTTTCGTGCCCTGAACATCCTGGTTCCAAAGGTGGGTTGACTTCCGTGGTGCACACCGTACTGGGTGAACCGATGTATGATACGTCCATACTGCAGTTGACTGAAGTTGGCAGAAGTCCGACACTCCGCGTACGCAATGGCTATCAAACCAACAATCAAGATGTAGTCGATTAGAGAACGCATTTTTTGCTACTAATCACCTGCCTTGTCGGGGTAAGATTTAACATTGGGCTCATGCTACCATTGACCGGTAGCCAGAAAACTGAGGTGACCCGCTGGCTATTGAGCTACGTGTTTCCAACGATTGAGTATTAGTGTAATGAAAGGAACCAACATCACTGGCGGTAGTTGTCGATTGATGTTGCTACCTTACCGTAATGATCGCGTTTGCATTCTACGATGACCCCGAAGACTATGCCAATTAGCCCGCAAGACGTTCCTTCAGCGTCATCCTTATCGGAAAGGTCTAGGTCGAGTAGCTAGATAAAAGCAACGTGACGTTGTTAAGGGGGTGTGGCGGGATTTTCGTCTGGCAGCGAACCCTCTACATAAAAGCCACAGAGGCCCATAGACAGCGATGTAACGTGCGCGAATGTGGTCTGCCACTAAATAAGGCCTGTTGCGACTATCCCGACGTCCAGGGCTGTAAATTTAGCCGAAACTCTGTCTCATTAGCTAATCGTACGATTTGGGCAGAACACGGTTACGGGCAGTAGAACAAATTCCAATCGAATAACCGTGTTTATCAATGATTTGTCATTCTAAACAATGCAATAGACATAAATATACAGCAAGTAAAAGCTTTACAGCCAGGTGGGAAACCAAGAACAATGGGCAGCAACTTTCCCAAAATGGGGACAGCGCAGATAATTAAAAAACGGTCCACGTAGCAGGCAGCTGAACGAAACTGTAGCGCAGTTCGGTTGTGGTACAGTCAGTAAAGCAGGAAACGTTTACCGTCACGCATCAATAAATCAGTTACAAAGGCGTGAATTAGAATGTAGTTGCAATAGTAGAATTATTCATAAATAAGTACAAATAAGCTAAATCTGTTGGGTAAACAAGAGCACGTGCCAACATGAGTGGACGAATCCGGTGCTAGATCTGTTAATATCGTTGACGTGTGATGGCCAACGGTGGAGTGCAGTGACAGAAACGCTAAGGCTAAGAATTCGAGCCTCCGCTCGGCATTACGAATGAAACACTCAGGGAGATTATCTTACAATAGAAATGTAAACCTTTGAGGAAACAAAGTAATGAATAAATACGTGAACTGTTCATGTATTAGGCACCATAAAACTCGAGTATAAACCAGTATGCTACCTTAGAAACAGAGAAAATATACTGCGAATGTCCGAGGTTCACGATGTACGTACTCACTGATCGTAAGTAACTAGCTACAAAGGAGAAGGACAAACTCTAATTACGAATAGTAATTGACAAGGCCATTGCTTCCTGCCACTTACTCAGCCATCCTGAGTGTAGTAAGATTAACTAGGACGCGTTGGACATCCTCGACTGGTAGACCGCTATCCAAAAGACGTATCAAGTGCTCGTTCAGTCACCGATTCCCAACACAAACTTCCTGTTACTCAACAGGTAGTACTTGATTGTGTACGAGCTAGAGTTGCTACTTCAAAGAAAAAGCCGAGGTATGCTGGGAACGCCATCTCGTACATAATTTCCAAGACTCTTCATGAACAGTTCCTCTATGCATACCGCTCATGGGCAGGTGCCATTCGAGACGAAGGTGGCCCATCGTCTCCTAGGAGCTAGCCTAGCTAGCACCGTATTGTATCCTACGTTTTAGACAGAAAGCAAAATCAGCGTACCTCAGACGACAGATTGGCCGTAGGTCGTGTGGCTGAAAGCTGTGAGGTGACGGCTAGAAGCGGTCACCTTGGTGGTTATCCGTAGATAAATCTACTGTGCTTACCTACAGGGTGACTATAAACAGTCGACGCCATTTGTCCGAGGAGCAGTGAGCTTTTGCCTGATAACAATTTACTACATGCTTGCTAATGAGTGCAACCACAAACGCCCACTGCACTATTGGGGATAACCGGTCATCAGACCCTGAAACTTGGAGTGGAGAACCGTGTGTTGGCTACTAAGGCGCTCTTTCCTTTTCCCACCTGTGTAGGTTCACTCCCTGTCCATCTTGTATGATCATAATTTCTAATTCAATATACAACATGTCGAGAAAGGCAGTGGTCAGTGAGGCTTGCCCTACTGTTTAACGCCAATAGCTCCAGGTATGGTAACGAGCCGGACGACAGTGGGGATTACTATCTACCAACATATAACTGTAAGGGCTCGTCATCATGGATCCCACGAATGTAGACTACCGTCGAATATTTTTTGTACTTTACCCATACCATTAGCAACTGAATTTCCTCATCAGTAAATTATATATATATATATATATATATATATATATATATATATATATATATATATATATATATATATATATATATATATATATATATATATATATATATATATATATATATATATATATATATATATATAACACCGGTTTGAAATCATGCATGAAGCCAACGCAACAAGAACAATTACTAATGCGTAAAACCCTATCAAGTTGTTTCCTGTTATCTAGAAAACTGGATTGTGCATGGGTCACAGAGGCAACATCGAATAAAGTCCAAGGCATGCAAAAAGTCAGTCGACCCTGTAAACACTATTCCTTGTTACTGTTGCAGTTCTTCATAGATTTCCACGTTCGCCTGTTATGTCTGTGAGGGTATGGCCCGACGCATTGTTTGATAGACAGCCTAATCACGCAGACAGCGCGTCAGCACCTGTCCAGAATCCAGGCTATGGTGTGAGCCAACAGATTTCCGATTGACAGGACGGCGGGTCGATAAAACGAGAGAGGATTCCCACCATGTGATGGCTGGTAGTATCCCCAATCAACCAGTGTAAAGAGAAGCTACACAATGCAACTTTGAATCAATTGGTCTGTGTTGCAAAGATTGGTGCCAGTTATTTTTTCTTCCTATATAAGCAGTGTGTTGTGAACCAGTAAACCGAGATGGTCCGAAGGCAGAAAGATCTTCTCACTAGGGTCAGTGGGGCAGTTCAGAACAGTGTTAGCCTCGGTTGCTTTAGGAATATGGACCTCAGCTCCCATTGCTTAAGTGTGTCAGATAAGAACTGATTTGGTATTTGCCTGTTTCTACCCGGCCCAACTGAAGTGGTTGTGATTTCCTCTAAATTTCATCCCACATTCAAAAAGCCATCATATCATATAGGAAACGGTTGACTAGTACTGGGGGAATGGTATAAGTATTGCATTCAAGGTGCAAGGTTCCAACCCCGTCACAACCAGTCACTTTAGAGGTAGGTAGCGGTGCGCAGTCGTCCTGCTGACTCCCACGCCTGGCCTATCGGTATATTATGTTCTCCATTACAAGTCTTAGGGTCAATGTTGTTGGTTATTCCCAATTGTTAATTCCGCTCACGGAACTAGGTTGTCTGATGATTATTATTCCCGGTCTTGATCAAACAGTGAAGTTACGCATAAAGTCCCGATTCCAGTTCAATGAAACCCGAGACTGTCTCGTGGTACGGTACTTTAATTGTGAGGTGCCTGGTCGTCAGCATTATCGAAAGGCACTAAAATATATTGTGTCCAGGGGATATCAAGACAGCCGTGACTGTTTGGGTTTAACAAGACAGCGCTTTGCAATGTCTGAACAGGAAGCAATCGGAAGAATGATTGCACGCAGAAGGGTCACACGTCAGCCTAACGAGGCTGGCTAACTGTCAGTGGGAAGCAACCAATCAGAAGGAGAGTTGGGTGTGGTTACTTGAAGAAGCATTACACAAGCTGAGCCCGAATCCCGTCTGACTAGAAGTGATGCATGTGCATGTGCGTGCAGGTGCTTGTGTGGCTCACATGGAGTACCAGTTTGTCGAAGCCGAGTAAATGCGATGCGCCATGTGATATGTTACTTGTTAATTGTTCGGTAACAGCGTTGTCGGAGAAGATGGTAGTCAATCGATGTTTCAGTTACCGCGGGTAATCTTCCCCAAGACCAGTTTTCAGTCAGAGCACCAATCAGAAGGAACATTTAGGAAACACAAGGAAATAGTCCACAAAAATGTGTGGGTACGTACGCAAACGATGTGCATTCTGTTCACAAGTGACGCAGGTGTGTGCAAGGGCACAATTCCACGAGTGGGCGGGTCAAAGGAGAGCAATCGATGTATACACAAATGAACTGGGTGATATGGTCTGTGCCTAGATAAAAAGTGACGTGTCTGTGGGTCTACCTGACAGGTTACATGGTCGTTAAGATCAGTGTAAGCCGAATCATGCGTAAAACCCCTAATTGAGGAAAAAAGGGCGAATATCAACGGGACCAAACCTGGATCGTGTGGAGTGGGTACACAGAGACGAAGTAACAGCATGCAAAACAGAATCAACACCAGCAGTGCGACAAACCTTTGTGGCTATGGAGTAAATCCCTTTCCACTGTACCCATGCGCGGGTGTAGAATACCAAAGATAGCACTGTCGCCCTTACCCAACCTTTTGCTACTTACTTTTACGTTTACTTTTACGCGACTATCTCCTGCGAGAGGATAAGTCGGCTCCATGGATATCACGGACCATTGCTGACCACGCGCGGCGGTCGGAAGCGAGCTCCGTACAGATCCTCATCCAGTCCTTTTTCCATCGCCGGGCTCCATAGACTGACCGAAGGCCTAGAAGCTCTACGTCTTTCTCGATTGTACTGGTCCACGTTTTGAGCTGCTCACCAAGGCGACAACGCCAACCAGGGCAGGGAGTGGGGCAGAGTGTTTGCTTGGTTATCTCTGACTCGGGTCGCCGAAGCGTACGGCCGAACCACTGAAGTCGTCGACGTTGGAGGAGGCCGGGGAGAGCATCGATATCAGAGCATCGTCTCCTTACCTCGTCATTGGACACCCTGTCGCGCTACTTGACTTTGAGGATTTGACGCAGGCACCAGTGGTCGAAAACCTCCAGCCTTCTGGTATCCTCAGCTCGTAGTGGCCAGGCTTCGCAGCCATAGATGAGTACGGGCCGGATGGCAGCACGGTGAACACGAACTTTGGTTCTTAAGCTGATTTCCCTGCGAGTCCACAGCGTTCGTCTTAGCTGAAGAAAGGCTCTCCTGGCGCTGTCGATCCGTGATACCACTTCATCTTTTGCCTGGCCGTTCGGAAGCAGAGTTGAGCCTAGGCATTTGAATGGAGGGACGTATTCGACTGGTTGGTCATTGATCGACAGTTGTTGAATTGTCGGGCCCAGATCGGTTGTAAAAGCTTTTGTTTTGGTCGAGTTTACTTCAAGTCCAATGGATCTCGCGAAGGAATTGGTTCGGTCGAGGATTGGTAGTAGCGTAACGGGGGTGTCTCCAAGCACGACAATATCATCCGCGAACTCCAGGTCCGAGATGTAAATTTCCTGGCTAAGCTGAACGCCAGGGTAGTTGTGTAGTGCCTGTCGCACTGTCCAATCGATGACGTAGTTCAACAGCACCGGTGAGAGGGGACAGCCCTGCCTAACTTCGGTAGTGAGTGTGAACTCGCGGGACTCTTCACCGTACATACGAACCCTAGCACCGGTTGTCGAGTAGTATCCCCTTAACAGCCTTAGGAGCTTATCGGGCATCCCATCGGATCGGATTATGGTCCAAAGAGACTCGCGGTTAACGGAATCAAAAGCTGCCCGGAAGTCGATGAAACAAGCTACCGTCGGCTGCTGAAACTTATAGCGGTGCTCCAGTATTCGACGCAGTGTGAAGATTTGATCCACACAGCCTCTGCCACGGCGGAAACCCCCTTGGTTCAGGCGAGTGCGCTGGTCTCTTGCCTCGGAGAAACGGGTTATTAACAGCGCACCAAAGATCTTTGCGGCCACATCGATCAGGCTGATCCCTCGGTAGTTCTCACATGCCGATTTATCACCTTTCTTCGGAATGGGTAGCGGTATGGACATTCCTCAGTCGGGTGGAAATGCTTCCGCTCTCCAAATGGAACCAAAAAGTGTACACAACCTGTCAATCAGTGACGATGAGCATGCTTTATACACTTCTAGAGGGATGCCATCTTCCCCAGCAGCCTTTCCGTCTTTCAGTTTATTTATTATTTCCGTGATTTCCGCGGTGTTCGGCGGGTCACAGTTGCTTTCGTACTGGACTGGAGGAGTTGATATTGGTTGGTCCGTCCGGTGGTCCGTAGGCCGGTTGAGCAGCTGACCAAAGTATTCCACCAATCGGTCCATTTTCTTACTCTGTTCGGGTATTAAGTTTCCTGCCGTGTCACGAAGAAGGGAATTTCGCTTACAAAACCTATTAGAGTCTTTGCGAATAAGGCGGAACAGTTTACCGAAGTCACCAATTCCGGACGCGGTCTCCATTTTTTTCGGCTATTGCTATCCAGTATCTTTTGCGATTAGCCTTGGCTGAGCGTGTGGCCTCTCGTTGCAGTCTGCGGCGTTCGTTGCTACCTGCCAGTCGCGCTTCGTGTGCTCTGGTTGACATCTGGAGTGTGCTATCCGAGATCCAATCTTTTGTCCGCCTTTTTGTTCTCCCGAGTACTGTCCAGGAAGCTTCCTTGATTGTCGTCTTCATTCGAGTCCACTGCCCTCCCACAGAAACTTCATCTGCTTGTGCATTGGTTGCGTTGGTTAGTCGGGTTGTGATTGCTCGTGACAACGCTTCTCGCTTCTCTGGATTTTCTAGTGCAGCAACGTTTATCCGAGAGGGTGCAGACACTTTAGCACGTGTACACAGATGAACTTTGAAACATGCGCGTAGGAGGACATGGTCGGTGCCGTTTGTGTTGCCCGTTATTGCACCTCGTTACGCTCGGCAATCCTCCACAGACGAGGCCCAACGAGCTCTCACCAGGATGTGGTCGAGTTGGTGTGCAGCGTGATCGTCATTGGAGTACCATGTGAGTAGGTGCTTCTTGGGGTGTTAAATCGAGTGCTGCAGACAACCATTCTGTTGATGTCGGCTAAACCAATCAGTCGGCCACCGTTCTCGCAGCGTTGACCAAGGCCGAATCTCCCGAGAATATGGCGAGTAGATTCGTCGGCCGTACCTGTGCGAGCGTTCCAATCTCCTGCGATGAAAAGTACATCGCGCCTCGAAACCCGGTTGATTACCTTCTGCACATTAGTGTAGAATTCGTCTTTGGTTTCGTCATCAGCTGAATTGGTTGGAGCATAGATCGTGATCACCGTCAAGTCGTGCGGGGAGCCTTTAAAACGTGCCAAGGCGAGTCTGGATGAGATTGGTTCCCAAGAGATCATTGCATCATTAGCTGCTTTGTTCAGAGCAAACGCGACACCGTATTCACCGGAGTTGTCTTTCGGGCCACTGTGATAGAGCCAATAGGATGTATCCACACCCGGGACTTTTATTTGTCGGCTACCTGAGTTGGGCAGGCGGACTTCCGAGAGGCAAGCAATATCTACGTCATAGTCATGTAGAGTTCGCATTGTGATGCACTGACTGCCGACGTCTAGAAACGTCCTGACATTCCAACAGGCTACGTGTGTTCTTTTCCTGCAGCGAATAATCCCAGCTTGTTGTCTTATCACCTCGACCGCCGGGACACGAGGCGCGTCGCTTACCGGGGACGCCGTGGCATGATGAGCGCTTGAGGTTCCGTGAATAATCATAGAGAGTCGCGGTAGTAGGGTACGAAGCGGTGTCCCCAGCACCGTTCGGCCTTTTTGTTCGAGGTTGCACCTCTAGCCCTTGCACACCCAAGTGCAGACTGCAAGGCAGCAGGGTATTCCCAGAGGAGCCGGTGACCTGCTGTACGGTTCGTTCGCTTCCTCTGGAATGCCGGATCAGGCAGTTGAACAGGTCTCCTTTGTGGCCGTTGGATCAGTAGATCTCGTCCGCCCATTCAGAAGGATCTGTCTTCACATGCCGAATACCGTCTCGCCGAAGTTGTTTAGACCTCGGTAACCCTCAACCTGGTTTAGCCCGCCTGTCGAGCGGTTTACCGGAGTGTGGCCGCTGATGCATGCTTCAGCTTCGTGGAGCCACAGGTGAGAGCTGGGTGAATGATGGAGACCAAAGAGATGGAGGATGCCCCAAGGGACACGACAGTCAACCAACTCAGAGGTACTACTTCTCTCAGACACCCCATACACCCCACCTTTTGCTGCATTAATAGGATTAATTCGAATTCAGTTCGCTTGCGAATTGTGTAACGTATAAAGGCATACCATTGCGCGCTTCGGAAGAAATCCAGCTTGAATTTGTGCGACACGAGTCAGCCGTCAGTGTAGTGTACGTGCTGCTTCTAGGAAACGTCGGGTTTCAGTTTCAGTTTATTCAACCCTTATCCTCGCAAGTTTGTCCTCTGGTTTCGGTTGCTACCTTCCAGCATCGTCCACTGAAGGGCAAAAAGAATAGAAGCATAGTGATAAGGATCCAGAAAGTCGAAGTACCAAGGGGAAATCAAGGCGACAAGGAAAAAGTGCGAATGCAACTACGCCACTGACCGCGACACCTAACCATATCGCTTAGTGTCTTCAACTATTTAGTAGGCAGATCACGTAGACCCCAACCCGGAAGTCTAACACGTCCTATTCGGCCAAGTCCACTGGTCAAGGTTTTCATACCTTTTCGCCATGTCATGGACTGACCACCTCGACCTACCTTCCAATCACCACCTGCCTCAGGGAACTGCGTACGCTGAGGAAGTCTGTTGGCTGACATGAGTAACATGTCCCAACCACCTTAACCTGTTTAGATTCAGTACTTGATCCAGAGACTGACCTCTGGTTATCAACATCTTACGCCGAACCTCAGCATCACTGATATGGTGTTCCCACCATACTCGGGCATTGTTACGGAGATATCGGTGCTCGAACACCGACAATCTTCGTCTATCTTCTACCCTGAAAGGCAGATCGTCGGTTATCGTCCAGAAGCAACTGCGAGTAGCATTTACTTCGATGCGACCATGGACGAGACGTAAACGGAAGCGAGCGCATACCAAGACGTGATCTGAGTCCACAGGCGCAGACCAGAATAAACGACAATCTTCGGTTGATCCACGCCAGCGGTGACCAATCACAATATGGTCAGTCTGAGTCCAACCTTGTGAAGACGAAAGAGGACTCCATGTGCGTCTATGCCGCTTCTTATGGCAGAAGTTTGTACTTTCCAGAAACAATCCGTGGTCAGAGCACTGGGTGAGATGGTCGCCGTTACCCGTACGATCGGCTGAAATAGAAAATGGTCCTCCAATGTGTTTCGGAATCTCCCAACCGGCCAACTTGGGCGTTAAAATCCCCATCAATGACCACCACGTCCGTTGAACGTGTACTTCGAAGCAGCTGAGACAAATCCTGATAGAATTCGTCCTTGGCATCAGAAGAACTTCAGTCATTCGGCGCATACACAGACACGACGAACAAACATCGGCGATTCAGTTTGTTGTTGTTGACACGAACAAAACCGTCCAACCGAACTGCACACAAACGACTGCTGACTGGAATCCAGTCTAGCAGTGCACGCTCAGCTGAAAGTAATCCCAGCGCCGACCTGACCACGAGCTCTAGACACCGAATCACCCGACACTCAAAGAGTGCAGGGAGAGACAGGTTGTATCCGGGGTGCGGGGAGTTATCACAGAAGTGGGATCTTGTATGCGTTTCGGAGACAGTATACATGTTTTAAAGGAGTCAAGTGTTTTAGCAAAGGCAGCCTGTTGTCCTATCTGACAGAGTGCGGACGTTGAAGGCATCCAAGTGAAGTGAAAATTTGGGCTTATGAAGTGCATCCGATTTATAACCAACTCCTGAACTACTGTTTTCATCACAGCCGCTATTACCCGTGACGTTTTGTATCGACCTTATATTAAAGAGGGGAAATTGGTAAGGCCCTCTACAGGAAAGATACTGGAGGTTTCTGAGTGATACATACTTCACGGCTGCCCACACCACAGAAGGGGTTTTTCTTTAGGAACCCTAACCGGAGCCTTTGACTCAAAAGTCTGGCCCACAAGGCAGTGGGGCGTTGACCCAACGTGGGAGCGTGACCGAAGCACCCGAGAAATAACTTCTGGTCTGTCAAGTGAGACCTGATTGTTGCATGTAGTCTGTCTTGTCGTCGCTGGTGCTCTGTTATCGATCCGCTTTTCGGATTCAGTGCTTAGCCCCATGCACCCAATGGAGCGAACGGAACGTGGACAGGGAAGCATCCTTTGAGCTGGGGGCTGCCCAGCTTAGGCGGGCGATAGCTGCCCAATGAAGTGCTGTGACTTCTTCCACCGTCGAGGGAAACCCCAGGTACTCCAATCCTACGTCCATCTAGTGGAGGTTTGTTGACCGGTAAACTGTTTCTTCTTTTTTATTCGCCGGAATGTCCTTTCCAAGGGCATTGTTAGAACCAGATGTTGCCCATCAACTGGTTCTGAGACTGGACTTCGTCTGGCCTCTACCCATTGACCTTTCAGACGTGATTGCATCTCCGGCTTAAGGAAGCCATCCAGCATAGCACTTTGGGCCGTGGAGGCACGCATGCCATCACACCACATCGAGTTGCAGTCTCTTCGTGATGCGTAGAGTGTCACGGTGTACAGTGGCTCTGTTTTGTGACCAGCCGTCTAGGGATTCATTCGATTATTTTTGAGGGAGAGCACGGACCATACCCATGCTAGTAACGATCATTCAGCCGCAGAATTCTGTTTTTCCCATTTACTTATCCAGTGAACTTCGAGTCAGTTTCTTGACTGATCTTTATATAGACTAGTGCTCTCTTATCGTCATCCTCAGAACTTGCTTTATGTAACGACTGTGCCCGGAAGGTCAAGGATCGTTAACAAGGAACTGCGCACGAATATACTTTCAAAGCCCCACTTAACCAGCGTTAAGACGATGAATGGATTCCTTTTTTGATTCGTTCGTACTTCTGTGAGTCTGCTAGATGATGCAACAACAGTGCCACTATACTGCACAATCTTATTAGCATCGAAAGGGATTCTCAGAAATAAATCACCTTTATTCGTTTTCCTTTTAGCTATTTATATCAAATCCATGTTTTTTACTCACTCTATTGACGACGAAGTTTTGGACGAAGTTCCCTGTCCAGATTTCATTCCACAAGTTTCTCAAAGGGTTGCTGATCGAGTCACTGATTGCGTGATCACAAGACTTAGGAAGCAGTGTGGTAAATCGCTGGCTGGGAGTTGGGCAGACCCGGAAAATGTGATCGTGGAGAAGATGAAGTAAGTCTGATAACCCAGTTAAACATTGATCGTTGCTCATACAATTTTAGCCGTCGGTGACGTAGCCCTTGTCGTCTTTCACTGAACGCAGATAATGTTTTTACCAACCATGTAGACCTTGAATCTTTGTCCCTGAGATTGTTTGAGTTTATGTATTTGGGTTGGATATCAGTTCGCTCACTGTTACTGTCGACCTTTTATCGTTTGGCCATTCCTGCTATGTGATTCTCATCACCTGTTAGAGGAACGTAATTACCAGTTTTTGGTTGATAGCTCCGCCGTCACTGTTCTACCAAGTTTGACCTTCCGAGGTCATGTTTTTAACACTTTTATGATTTTTTAATCTATGCCTGCACATGACCGCAAGGAAAAGATATGCCTTGTAACCTCAAAGACTCACTGCACTATTTGGGAGAATCGGCTCCCACGACTCTAAGACCTGGAATGAGAACCACATGGGACCGCAGCAACGGTCTGGGCGACAAAAGCCAGCCATTATGTATAAGTACAGCAAAGGCAGCGTAGTGAAAGGTTCGATGCACCACTAGGGAGGCATCACATACTTGACTCCGCGGAGGTTAGTCGCGGAAATGGGCTAGTTCTACCTAATTTAACCGTTGTCTTGTCGCTATGAGTTCAGCGTTCTGTACTGTAACCATGAATTGATATAGACAAACAAAAAACTTTTCAACTCATGAACCACTCCCACATTTTTTATGTACCTTATCTTTTCCGTTGTTTTGTTGTGTTACTGTTAACAGTCTTTCATCGGCACCAAGTTTGATCTCAAACTGCTGCTGATGATGGTGACCTCATGAAACGGCTTTCGCATGCCTGAACTTATTTTGTGAACATCAACTTTTTATCTATTCCTAGTACTTGCGGCCTAAGTAACTATCTTTATATGGCGCAGCTGAAGAGTCATGTTCCAGTTCAACCAGAGGAACCCCGCAAAGTACTCATCCGAGTTTACGGTGAAGTGCTACGTAGCAGTGTAGATTCAATTGTTTTGGATTCCATCAATTTTGCCATCCTGTCAGAAAAACGAATCGGCCCCGCTTTGTACGGGGTTTTCCCAGGCGGTCGCATTGAAGAATTTATCGAAGTAAGTTCCAATGTTTCTTTTCTGAGTCTGTTTCAATCACCTTCTTTTCTCCCGAGAAAGACTCCAGCTATGAGAGTACAGTGTTCACAAATAGACGCGGTCTTTATCCATTAAACAGAGGCAGTGTCTATTTAATGGGGTTCCTAATACCACTTTTGTATTTCGTCACTCACCTCACTTTTCTACACAGCACACGTTCCAATAAGTGGTTTTCCTGTTTCCTTCATACCAATTCCAGATGAGCAGCAGACGCACCTATGGATTAGTAACTAATGTTCTTATCCGTTTGGCTAGCACCGAACGCAAAATGTACGATACCTAATTGAATTACAGTAGCTTCATCCACATTCACAAGCGTGCACTCATCCCCCACCCCCCACCCCCCTCTTTGCTTCTTTCTATTCCTCCTTTTACTTTTTTCACATCGGCTCAAGTATGCGACCATTTACTAGAGAATGAGTCCATCTGTCCTGATGTCGCGAAACGAAGTTCTCCACATGCAACAGATTGTACCACTAGTCTTCGTTAATCGGATCCAGGTTCTAATTAACATGAACTAAATGCCCAATCGGTTTACATTTTGATCCTGTGTTACAGATTCATGTTTTTGGGTGGTCTCCAAGACAATAGCCATTCTGAATAGGCTAACGGATGTAGCTTTTTACACAGCTATATGATTTTTCATTGTAGGGTACGGTGAAACGATTGCTGACGAACATTTCGATGAAAGGAATTTGATCGTCACTGGAGCTTTGTCACTAGTTCATCTTGAGATAGACTATCATTTTAAGTATTTGACACAAGTATCAGTAGCCGGTGATATCCAATGTTCTTAAACTCCGCCTCACGTAATCTACTCGAATCAGCATAGTAGACTAATGTCCGTTTGATACACGTGAATTTCTCCCAACCGCAACGGTTGAATTCATGGCGGAGTACGAGCTGATGGAAACTCCGTTCCAATATTGCCGATCAACATTGACAACCCATCTTTCGCCTGCTCACGAAGAAGCAGTGCAGTTTGAGTAGCTGGGTAATGTGCCTCGTTTTATTGACTGGTGATTGAGGACTAATCATTAAGCTGGCCAATTTGAAATAAAAAGTGTCAGTTGCTAGGGCTAGACCGTTTTTCGAACATCCATAGTCAAATACCTCGGTGATACAGATCGGCGATCAGTGGTGTCTATTTGACTGTCTTTATCGCTCTGATGATAGTGGCCATGACTTTTATGATATACTGTCTTAGTGGTTCACTCACTTTTCACGTGTTATATCTTGCAGTCTGTTTTATTCGTAATTAGTCGTATAACAAGTAACATATGTACTTCATTTATTCGTAAGTAAACACAGAACCTGGCCGCAGCTGGTGATCAAGCAAGTGAACAGGCAGGCTGGCAAGTTATTAGTTGAACAGAGTCGTATACGCGTGCATATGTGAGCCACGCGTACATTCGGCTCAGACCAAACAAGGGTGGTCGATATGCAGCAAACTTGATTAGTCAACACTGTTTGGTCTGAAGCTGTCGTCATGGGAAATTCCCGCAAACAGCTCCATCTCATTCAAGTCAACAGTAGGAAACCACTATATGGCAATGAAGCTGACGGTTCACCAGTTCACAATCATAAGTGGCTTCTCGAACGCCGTTTGGAGGACTTCGAGAATTCCATACTGCATCGGTCGTCGCGCAGGATAATCAGGACCGCGCTGCCCATTGCATCGAGCGGCATCGGTAGTGATAAGTGTGCTACTGCTCAGAGTTCCCTCTCTTTTATTCAACCTTTGTCTTCTGTCCCTAACCACCTATCTTTGCCCCATCTATCCACCCATAATGCTCCCATTGATAACACGGTCGATACTCGTAACAATTCATTATCAAATAGTGTCGGGAATAATCCTCTGTCTTATAACTCACATTTTCTCAAGCCTCGTCAGCCCCTGAATCTCGGCTCCTTCAACGTGCGTACACTCATGCAGGCCAGTCAGCAGACGTGCCTAGCCCTCACATTAGATTCTCTGAAGATTGATGTCTGCTGCTTAAGTGAAACGCGTATCCAGGATTCGAGCAATGTAATTAAACTAACTGCTCCTGGTATCTCATCGAGGTATTTCCTGCGCACTTCAGGAGATGAAGTAGCTCGAGCTGTGGGTCATCGTGGTGTAGGAATAGTCTTGACTGAGAAGGCTGAGGCTGTCCTTTTAGACTGGATTCCTGTTAACAGTCGTTTATGTGCTGTGAGACTCCAAGGGTCAGTCGGCGTTCGAAAGGATAGTTGTGTTAAGCGCAATTTGTTTGTGATCTCGGCGTGCGCCCCAACGGACTGCAGCTCAGACTTGCAGAAAGATGAGTTCTATGATGGACTCGGCACCCTCGTTCGCAGCAGTAAAGGTTCTGACATTGTAGTGCTAGCTGGTGACTTCAATGCACAAGTTGGCAAACTTAGTGTGTCAGAAGCCTGTTTAAGCGGGCATTGTGCTTTACCCACTGAGCGTACAGATAACGGGGATAAGCTTCTCCAGTTTTGTGCAGACAATCGATTGTTCTTGTCTAGCACCAATTTCCGACACAACTCGCGTCGCACGCGACATGGCGCTCTAACTCCACAGGTACTCTAAGCCAGATTGATCATATCGCCGTAAGCTACCGGTGGCGCAGTTCTGTTCAGAACTGTAGATCTTACTGGTCCAGGTACGTAGATTCGGACCATGCATTAGTTCTAATGCGATCATCTCTCCAGCTCCATTGTCATCGTCGCAAACCGCAAACCGGATTAGCCGTGCAACGTTTTTGTGATCCAGAAGTACGCACCCGTTGTGAGCAGAAGTTAGAACATGAGCTAGTATTTACGACGAACAGTAATGTAGATGAGCATTGGGCCCATATCAAACAGGCGATGCACTTTGCAGCAGGTTTTGCCTGTGGTCCTAGATCCGTTGTCCATCAAAGACAGTGGATCTCGCAAGAGTCGCTAAGTATAATGGGGCGAAAGCGTCAGCTCTCGAACCGTAAAGAGATGAATAAGATGCGGAGAAAGCTACAAAGGCTTGTTACGAAAAGCCTTAAGAATGATCGTGAAAAATGGTGGGTCAAGATAGCCGAAGAAATGGAAATAGCAGCTGCTTCAGGTAACAGTCAAAGACTGTTCAAACTTATTCGTGACACCGGTGGACAGAGCGTCCAGGTCAGTGAAACGATTTGTGATAGGAGTGAAGAACCCATCCATGGCCAAGAGCAAAGGCTTGACCGTTGGGCTGAGTACTCCAAGGAACAGTTCAGCTGGCCGCACGCTAGTGTAGTTACTCCTGCATCAACAACTGCGACTCCTTGGGTGGTATCAGTTGAGCCCCCATCGGGAGTAGAAGTAGAGTCTATCATTCGATCACTAAAGCGAGGGAAAGCAGCAGGTCCCGACGAACTTTCCCCAGTTCTTTTCAAACTGGGTAGAAATGTTTTGATAAAATCACTTACCACTTTGCTCCGTGACATTTGGAGGGTGGAGCGTATTCCGTTAATATGGAGTGAGTCGTTGATTGTTCCCATCTTCAAGAAGGGAATACGCAATGACTGTAGTAATCATCGTGGGATTAGCTTAATTCGGATAGTCACCAAAGTGTTAGCCTCGATTCTACTGCACCGTCTTACGCCCAATCGCGAGAGGAATGCCCGCAAACAGCAGGCTGGATTCCGCCCAGGTTGAGGATGCATCGACCAGATTCTTACTCTTCGCCGACTACTTGGAATGCGTCACACGCACTGTCGACCGACAATAATGATTCTCTTAGACTTGAAAGGCGCTTTCGATTCAGTTGACCGAGCAGCACTTTTCAGTACTCTTCATCGAAAAGGTATGCCCCAAGAGTTCGTGAACCTACTGAGATCATTGTATTTTCATACTTCTGTCCACGTTAGAGTTTATGGTGAACTATCCGATCGGTTCGAAAGGACCAGTGGTGTTCGAAAGGGATGTCCTATGTCTCCATTCCTGTTCAACTTCGTCATGGACGAAATAATGGAGAGTGCGTTGCAAAATCTTCAGGATATAGGCGTCGAACTAGGAGATAGTGGAAAGCTGTGACCTAGATTACGCAGACGACGTTGTCTGCTTGTTCGAATCCACGGAACATGCTCAACGTGCACTAGATAGATTTGGGAGAGGTGTATCTCCATTCGGCATGCGCTTTGCACCTTCAAAGTGTAAAGTGATGTTACAAGACTGGACATCAATGATTCCGAGCTTGGTGCTCGATGAGGAGGTGCTGTCCATTGTAGACCACTTCACCTACCTCGGCAGCAGTGTGTTGACGGATGGGAGCACAGTAGTAGAGGTGAGCACGCTGATATCCAATGCTCGAGCGGCGTACGCTGGACTGAAGCACTTGTGGCGTCGATCTGATATATCACTGAAGTTGAAAGGTCGTGTATACTGTGCCGCAGTGCATTCAGTTTTGTTGTATGGATGCGAGACTTGGAGTCTGCGTGCTGAATATATTCGTCGTCTTGAGGTTTTCGACCACCGATGTTTACGTAGTATCGCTAAGATCGGGTGGATTAGCCGAGTAAGCAACGATGAGGTCAGAAATCGACTATTGGGTATTAATTCGGAGAATGTTTTGTCACAGCGTATGGAACTTAGTAGACTTCGTTGGTTGGGGCACGTGTTACGTATGTCAAACACACGTCTACCGTACCGTGTCCTATTCTCCGTTCCTCCTAGGGAGTGGAAAAGACCACGTGGAGGTCAACAGATGACGTGGCGGCGAAGAATGAGAAAATGTACAATAGACTTAGGAAAAGTAGGTGCTTCACGTCTTCGTGGTTGGGGTCCAAAAGATCCATCTACCAGTTGATTGGAGACACTGAAAGATATGGCTGCGAACCGTGAACAGTGGCGATCGTGTTGTAACTTTCTGTCTAATCAGAATGACTGATCGATGTGCGTTTGTACAGTTGGACTATGTATTCCGTGTGTTGGCTACTAGGACGTTCTTTCCTTTTCCCACCCCTGTAGGTCCAGTCCCTGTCCATCTTGTATATTCATACTTTCTAATTCAACGTGCAGCATGGTGAGAAAGGCAGTGGTCAGTGGGGCTTACCCTACTGTTTAACGCTGTACGATGATGATGATGATGATTTAGCTGGCCGTCAATGTTAGGTTCTGTAGCAGCTCTTTCGACACGCGTCCTGTACTCTGTTTCGACAGATCCACTTACCGAGATGGAGATCCAGACAACTATCCAAGTCTTAAGACGTCACAAAGCACCGGACTTCAGTGGCCTTCTGCAGCCCTGCTTAAAGATAGTGGAGCACAGCTTGTTAAAGAATACCACGTTTTGTTCTCAAAGGTTTGGACTTCATGGTATGTTCCCTCCTTGTGTGTGGGAGGGGAAACGCTTGTCGTACCTATCCTCAAAAAGCGCTCGAGCAAGAACTGCTCTAGCCATAGTGGTAATAACCCTCTGCCAATAGCGTCGAGCTGCTTGTGTCTGTCATACTTCTCAGGCCATACCAAATGCGGAAAGAGCAGACTGGTGAAGAGCACGTTGGGTTTCGCGCTGGTCATGGACGCTTCGAATAAACCTTCGCCTTTTTACAGCTGCTAGAGCACCGTTATGCCTTTCAGATAACAACAATCATCGTGTTCCTCGACATTCTCCCGGCCTTCGTCTCTGTCGATCGGACTGCACTATAGAACTGTTTGCTGGGAAATGAAGTACCTGATACGTGTGTGTCGATCCTCAAGGAGTCGTATCATGATGACTCTGGTCGGGTTAGGGCCTGCGACCAGCTTTCGCCACCATTTTTTAGTCTCTAGCCTCGCAAGGCAACGATGTACATAATCACTACATGAGATACAATAATACTTGGTCGGACCTCCTAGACCCGTACTCACAATGGAAGCATCTTCGACCGGTCGGCAACTCGAAAAATCAGCGCGGGATTCGACTAAGCTAAAACCGTCCGCTGGCAAGAGGGAAAAGAGGAATAGCAATACGACCACACGTATATTGCCGACCAAATAATACGAGACCAATGCGCTTTCTTTTGCTGCTTATGAACTGTTTACAGCCGACATTGTAAATGTACCAATTACAGACCAGGAATACAGCTGTAGGG
Organism: Fasciola hepatica; assembly: GCA_948099385.1. Taxonomy (NCBI): domain Eukaryota; kingdom Metazoa; phylum Platyhelminthes; class Trematoda; order Plagiorchiida; family Fasciolidae; genus Fasciola; species Fasciola hepatica. The sequence continues at coordinate 540,587 of CANUEZ040000060.1, read as the reverse complement.
GGGGGGGGGGGCGAAGTAGTAACTTTTAGAACGGCGAGAAAAAATTAAATTAGGAAAGCAAGATTCTTGGACCACTTAAAAGTTCGACATGTTTGATCAATAATGCTCTCACTAAAATCTACGACTTCGAATATGAGGGAAACAGTGCTTTTCCTCAACAGGGTTCTTCCCAAATAGCAGAGTTTTCAACTTGGAGTATGCTGATGACATTGCCTTGCTGAATGACCATGCACAAGTAGTGCAACACGCTCTAAACCGCTTGGCGATTTAGATATCCAGATATGGTATGCACTTTGGGCTTACCAAATGCAGGTTACTTTTGGAAGGCTGGCAGGAGCATGTGGCTGTACCCGTCCTCTCTCGCTCCATATATATATATATATATATATATATATATATATATATATATATATATATATATCCGTGTCCTTCCATGGCTTGCCAATGGTTCCATATATGACTAGTTGACTTATTAGCGGATTGCAACCTAACCCAGAACGCCACCGCATTATCTCTTGATAGCCGCGTCTATACACTGCGGTTAGTCCGTGATTCTCCTTCGTCTCTTATTGCAGAGTTGTAGGATCGTTTGCTTTCACCACTTGGTTTCAAACGAATCTTTTCCGTGCGGTTGGCAAACGCTTCTTTTTTAAACTCGTTATTCTTTAATCGCAATTATCTGTAAATTGCTTAGATTCATCCAATACATCAATCTCGTTAAGTTGGCTTTATTTCGTCTTTCATCTGCCTAACTTTCGTTTATTCCGTTCTTCAAAGAGTCCGTTTGCTGATTTCAGATCTGTGTGAAAACAATAAACTAAGAAACGATGGTAATAGTTGTAGAAGCAAAATACTAATAGCAGTATCAGTAATTCTGCTGTTTTTTCCACTTTCTTCCACGGTATCATCATGCATTGCTCAAGTCTCGTACAATGACGACTTCCGAGTTAAGAAAATCTGAAGCAATGAAAGCCGTCGCGCAACAGTTGGCACGAATACACAACCTGAACATGCCTTTTTGTAAGCAACCACGTTTCATATTCAAAATGATGGACAAATTTCTCGCCCAATTGTCTGGAAGAATGGACCCGCCCAGCAGACCACCACCAAATCTATCGACACCTACACTACTAGTTCTGGAGCAGGAATATCTCAGTGATAGTCGGTTGGACAGTGTATGGAACATGGACAACTTTGAAGCGATACAACACACTGCTACGGAATTAGGCCTTTACAAGGAATATGAGTGGTTAAAGTACGTTCAGTACATTTATGATCCACAGTCCATGCCTTCATGCGGGATATCGCAGTTTGCTTGCGTCCCATTCTTTCAGCAACCAAGCTCATATGCACAGTCTACATTATCGGTTATGAAATTAACGGGAAAGCGATAAGAAATCACATTAATTCCTATCCCATTTAGTTATCAGTGGTCCCCCCACCCCCCCAATTAACTTGAACTTTAAATTTACGCTATTTCTGTCACTTATGGTGGTGAAATCAGATTTTGTTAATGACTCTTGATCATCAGTTTTACCGTCTCGATAGGTTTGCCTGTAGGAGCTACTTGTCATACACACACACACACACACACACACACAAATCGCGGCTTTCTGTGGGCTTCAAATGAAAGATGGCGATCGTATACTCCAGCCCATCTTGATAAATTGTGTTCGACCGGGTAATCTCCTCTCACCCTTTCTTTTTAATTTCGAATTAATTATAAAAATGACCCCATCATCTTGTGGATATAGCGGCGCAGATCTTATTCAGACAGTAAACTGTTTAAATTAGAGTACGCGAACAAGGTCAAGCTTCTGAGCAGCTATCCAAGCGAGCTCCGAGGCGTTCTGAATGGTTTGAACATCAGCGTAATAATGGTTGGCATGCGTTTTGCACCTTCTAAGTGTCAGATGATACCGCGGAACTGGATTGATCTAACACCAGATCTCATCCTAGCAGGCGAAGCTTTAGCCGAAATAGATTCATCGTTACCTTGGCTGTTACACTTCACCTCTGGTTGAATATGGAAGGAAGTGTCATCGCGTACACGGAAGACCCGCTTTGCTTATATCAATTTCAGCCTCATGTGGGCGTTGGCGTGACATTCATTTATTTATCAGGAGTCAAGTATACATTAGGGCAATTAAATCAGTCCCATAAGTCTCCGAGACCTGGTTGATACGGTGAGGAAATACAGACTATCGGTTTTTCGTGCCGGAACTAGAATATGGTGGGAATACCTTATTAGAAAAACTGATGTTAGGCTTGGTACTGGTAACCGGGACCAGTCTCTGAACCAAGCGCATGAGCAAAACAGGTTAAATTGCTTGCTATGTATACTCATTCCTTGATCTAAATTATTTTTTCGTGACAAGTAGTGACTAGAGTATGATAGGTCGAGGCGATCAGTCCATGACATGGTGAAAAAGTCTGAGCATTCTGGCGAGTGCGTCTCACCGTGTGTGACGTAATAGGCTTCCAAATAAGGTCCATGAGATCGTCCGCCTACCAGACGGTTGGATACCACTAGGCGACATGGTTAAGTCCCGCGCATTTGTATGCAAACTTTCTTTGTTTATACATTTGTTACGGACCCCGACCGAATATCGCACAATTGATAATACGCAATTCCAGCGCTTGCGCTACGACCGGTAAGCCCGACGCAAGGAACAGCACGGAAGATAAGACCTTCAGTCCGGCCGTAAATTTGGTGCTGGGCCAAAGGCAACTGTACAACGCTACCCTGTTGCTTATATACAATTTTACGTGACCTTGCGGACTAAAACAACACGACGCGCTCTGGTGGAAGTAAGCTGTACAGCTTTTGCGTGACGTACAACCGCGCGCAATTCGAATTCAAAGTTGATCTCGAATATCTTCGAAAGCAAGCAGGGTAGGTAAAAACTGACCGCGAATTTGAATTTCTCGGCGTCGATGTATGGGGATATGAATTTCGCCCATTATTATTTTTGTTCTATACCTTACTTTTTGCCCTGTTTACTCCGTCTTGTTCCACTTCTGACTGAGTCATACTTTGAGATATTAACCAAGATTATAGCACTGAGGCGCTGCGTTACTGTTTGCAAGCACTGGAAACTAAAACTTAACTGACTTACTAATCACCATTGATATTCGAAGCATCTTTTTTAAGGGAATCGCTAAAATTCTTTCGTTATTCTCCTGAAATAAACTTTTGGTCATTTTGAATCCTCGAACGGTATTTCAGTCAAATTCATTTCACTCGATATACTACTAAAAGTACCCTTGGTCTTGTAATGGTAAATCCACTTAGCATTTGCATAACCAAGTGCAAAATATAAACTGTCAAATAATGAAATTGTCGAACATGAGTCTGTACACCGAAATCTGAGGACAGTATCGCTCATTTTTAAATGGATCCCTCCGCCCAGTCCTTCAAATTGGGACCATAGGCTTGACGGACACGGTCTGCCCTAGGTCTAGAAGTTTCAGCCAGCCTCAGCATGGTTTGGCCCGCTTCTCAAGCACTCTACCGGGGTATGATCACTGACCCGAGAAACAACTTTGTGCTGTAGCTGGGGGTGAGTGTCAGGTGAACACCAAAGGCTGGTGAGGTGTCCATCGGGGACGCAAAAGACAATAATCAGCCATCCTACCTTTGACTGTCATCCCATACACTCAAGTCGATCTTTGGTGAACAAATGATTTAGGGCGTTTACTTACCACTCCAAAAGTCAGAGGTTGGGATCCCTTTACCGCCGGTCACTTTGGTGGTAGGCAGCAATCCACTGTCGTCCGGCTCGTCAAGACACCTGTCTTGTTGGGACTTTACGTGGTCCTTCAATCCAAGTCCCAAGGTTAGATTTCCGGTTAGCTCAAGTAGTGCAGTGGACCTCTGAGGCTATGGGCTGTACCCCTTCCACCTCACTCATGGGCAAGCAAGTGATAAAAAGTCCACTCACATTTTTCAGGCTATCCTAGGTGTTTGGTTCCATTCTGGGATGTTCTAGGCTTGCAAATATCATAGGGTTGCCAGCAAATCAACTCAAGAAGTTTACAAACCTTGACCAACGTACAAAATGAGGTGAAAATCAGTTAATAAACATGACAAACCGTGAATTAAAATTTTACGATAAGGATCCTCTCGAACATCTTTGCAAATGTTATTTTCCCAGCTGTCCATAGTTCATAGTTCAGATTAATTAGACAATCAACCGCAAACTATTCCAGTAAAATATTTCACACCATAATTCGTGTCCTATTTTGGCTTAGTAAGCGATGTGAATCCAAATCTATCTCGTTAATGCACTGATGCTTACAAAAGTCTACTCTGGGAGCTGGGATTGTTCTGAATTGTTCGATTTTTTAAACAGGAGTGGGGGATGACATTCTACCTTCTACCATTAAGAAGTTTTTCTGATTTCATACACTTGTATCTTTAAGTTTGTTAGAATTTATGGGCTGTGCATTACCGCTAACCGTCGTACACTTTCCCAGATCTCATTCCAGAAATAAAACGTTCAGACACTGACTTGTAGAACAGACTCATTCTAGTTCCCGCCCTTTCAGTCACCTACTTGGCGTTTCTTTATTCTGGCTTTCGCCACTGCCTCACACTCCGTCGGAAGTGACAAATAAGAATAGAATAAACGACTTGGAGAACAATGACTTAAAAGCACTTATAGTTAACAAAAATTGGAGACAAATAGGACACTGACCGCGATATCTGGCCATATCGCCTTGTGCCTCCCACTTTTCTCCACTCAGATCTCGCGGACTCCATCCTGGAAACCTAGTGCATCCTACACGATCAAGGCAAATGCTTAAGGTTTCCACACCTTTCTGTCGCATCCTGGGCTGATAATCGTGAATCTTTATCCAAATGCTATGTGCCTCGGCAAGAAATGCACACCGGCGAATTCAACCTGGGTACACGAGCAGTACGTGTTTGAATCAGTGAAACGTACCAAGATCAAGTGCAAGCTTAGACACTGACCTTGGGTTTCCAGTTGCTTCACACCTGATTTCAACATTGGTGATACGGTATTCCTACGCAATTCGAGCAGTGCCGCATAAATATGGGCACTGAAACACCGATAATCTGCTTCTTTCATATCAAAACGGCCAGGGTTATAACCCCTAGCGCTCACAATAGATTCTCTGAAGATTGATGTCTATTGCGTAAGTGAAACGCGTATCCAGGATTCGAGCAGTGTAATTAAACTAACTGCCCCTGGTATCTCATCGAGGTATTTCCTTCGCACTTCAGGAGACGAAGTAGCTCGAGCCGTGGGTCAACGTGGTGTAGGAATAGTCTTGACTGAGAAGGCTGAGGCTGTCCTTTTAGACTGGATTCCTGTTAACAGTCGTTTATGTGCTGTGAGACTCCAAGGGTCAGTCGGCGTTCGAAAGGATAGTTGTGTTAAGCGCAATTTGTTTGTGATCTCGGCGTGCGCCCCAACGGACTGCAGCTCAGACTTGCAGAAAGATGAGTTCTATGATGGACTCGGCACCCTCGTTCGCAGCAGTAAAGGTTCTGACATTGTAGTGCTAGCTGGTGACTTCAATGCACAAGTTGGCAAACTTAGTGTGTCAGAAGCCTGTTTAAGCGGGCATTGTGCTTTACCCACTGAGCGTACAGATAACGGGGATAAGCTTCTCCAGTTTTGTGCAGACAATCGATTGTTCTTGTCTAGCACCAATTTCCGACACAACTCGCGTCGCACGCGACATGGCGCTCTAACTCTACAGGTACTCTAAGCCAGATTGATCATATCGCCGTAAGCTACCGGTGGCGCAGTTCTGTTCAGAACTGTAGATCTTACTGGTCCAGGTACGTAGATTCGGACCATGCATTAGTTCTAATGCGATCATCTCTCCAGCTCCATTGTCATCGTCGCAAACCGCAAACCGGATTAGCCGTGCAACGTTTTTGTGATCCAGAAGTACGCACCCGTTGTGAGCAGAAGTTAGAACATGAGCTAGTATTTACGACGAACAGTAATGTAGATGAGCATTGGGCCCATATCAAACAGGCGATGCACTTTGCAGCAGGTTTTGCCTGTGGTCCTAGATCCGTTGTCCATCAAAGACAGTGGATCTCGCAAGAGTCGCTAAGTATAATGGGGCGAAAGCGTCAGCTCTCGAACCGTAAAGAGATGAATAAGATGCGGAGAAAGCTACAAAGGCTTGTTACGAAAAGCCTTAAGAATGATCGTGAAAAATGGTGGGTCAAGATAGCCGAAGAAATGGAAATAGCAGCTGCTTCAGGTAACAGTCAAAGACTGTTCAAACTTATTCGTGACACCGGTGGACAGAGCGTCCAGGTCAGTGAAACGATTTGTGATAGGAGTGAAGAACCCATCCATGGCCAAGAGCAAAGGCTTGACCGTTGGGCTGAGTACTCCAAGGAACAGTTCAGCTGGCCGCACGCTAGTGTAGTTACTCCTGCATCAACAACTGCGACTCCTTGGGTGGTATCAGTTGAGCCCCCATCGGGAGTAGAAGTAGAGTCTATCATTCGATCACTAAAGCGAGGGAAAGCAGCAGGTCCCGACGAACTTTCCCCAGTTCTTTTCAAACTGGGTAGAAATGTTTTGATAAAATCACTTACCACTTTGCTCCGTGACATTTGGAGGGTGGAGCGTATTCCGTTATTATGGAGTGAGTCGTTGATTGTTCCCATCTTCAAGAAGGGAATACGCAATGACTGTAGTAATCATCGTGGGATTAGCTTAATTCGGATAGTCACCAAAGTGTTAGCCTCGATTCTACTGCACCGTCTTACGCCCAATCGCGAGAGGAATGCCCGCAAACAGCAGGCTGGATTCCGCCCAGGTTGAGGATGCATCGACCAGATTCTTACTCTTCGCCGACTACTTGGAATGCGTCACACGCACTGTCGACCGACAATAATGATTCTCTTAGACTTGAAAGGCGCTTTCGATTCAGTTGATCGAGCAGCACTTTTCAGTACTCTTCATCGAAAAGGTATGCCCCAAAAGTTCGTGAACCTACTGAGATCATTGTATTTTCATACTTCTGGCCGCGTTAGAGTTTATGGTGAACTATCCGGTCGGTTCGAAAGGACTAGTGGTGTTCGACAGGGATGTCCTATGTCTCCATTCCTGTTCAACTTCGTCATGGATGAAATAATGGAGAGTGCGTTGCAAAATCTTCAGGATGTAGGCGTCGAACTAGGAGATAGTGGAAAGCTGTGTGACCTAGATTACGCAGACGACGTTGTCTGCTTGTTCGAATCCACGGAACATGCTCAACGTGCACTAGATAGACTTGGGAGAGGTGTATCTCCATTCGGCATGCGCTTTGCACCTTCAAAGTGTAAAGTGATGTTACAAGACTGGACATCAACGATTCCGAGCTTGGTGCTTGATGTGGAGGTACTGTCAGTTCCCGACCGCTTCACTGGCCTTGCCAGCAGCGTGATGACGGATCGCGGGTGAGCACGCGTGTATCGAAAACCTAAGCGGCATTCTGTAGACTGAAGCACTTGTGGCGTCGATCTGATATTTCACTGAAGTTGAAAGGTCGTGTGTACTGTGCCACGGCGCGTTCAGTTCTGTTGTATGGTTGCTAGGCTTGTAGTCTGCGTTCTGAAGATATTCGTTGTCTTGAGGTTTTCGACCACCGATGTCTGTTAAGTATCGCTGAGATTGGATGGAATGACCGCGTAAGCAGTGCTGATGTTAAAAAGCGAGTATTGGGTACTAATTCAGAGAATTTTTCATGACAGCGTATCCGGCTTAGTTGGTCTTGTTGGCTAGGGCACGTGTTGCGTATGGTAAACTCACGTCTACCTTACCGTGCCCTATTCTTCGTTTTTCCTGGAGATTGGAAAAAGCCATGTAGAAGTCGGCAGATGACATGGCAGCGAGGAATGAGAAAATGTACAGCGAACTCAGGAGAAGTGGGTGTCTCACGTCTTTGTGGTTGGGTTCTGAAGTACCCGTCAACCAGTTAGCTGGAGACACTGAAGGATGTGGCTGCGAACCGTGAACAGTGGCGGTCGTGTTATCACTTTCTGCCAAATCAGAATGATTGACCAGTGCGTGTTTGTACAGTTGGACTGTGTATTGCGTGTGTTGGCTACTAGGGCGTTGTTTCCTTTTCCCACCCGTGTAGGCCCACTCCCTGTCCACCTTGTATATTCATTATCCATATTTTCACAAACAACATGGTGAGAAAGACAGTGGTCAACGAGGCTCGCTGTGCTGTTTGATATGTAATGTATATAATCTGTGTGTGCGTATGCTAATGGTAACTAATTGAAGAAAGTGAATATAGCGTATTTCCCCTTGTGTAACAGTATCATACATACCTAACAGTGTCGACATTTTCCCATGAAGTTGCCAAACAAACAAAGAATGTTTTATGCTCCACAAGACCTTAAGATACACTATAAGGATTTTTGTATTTCATTTTGTAGACAGAACCTGATTGAACGTCAAGATGATGCCTTTCCGGTGGTGTTTTGCCACAATGATTTTCAAGAGAGTAAGTTTACTCCCGTTCGCACTTCATCTGAGCTAAAACTGACCTGCGAGTGCGTAAGCGCAGATACCCCTATTCCCCTTTTTTCCGCGTTCATCTGTAAGTGCATAGTATCATTTCTTTCGTGTTCTTCTCGGCAGACAATATCCTTGTGTTAAATAACCCGGACGTGGATGGCTTCTACGACGTGCTACCCATCGACTTCGAATACTCCGGCTACAACTTTCGGTGAGTATGACGGATTCAAATTAGCATGATCAGGTTATGGTGTTCGATAATCACCTCGGATATTTCGGTGTTCGTAACGGTGTTACTCACTGTTAGACAGTTTACAGAATACAGTAGTTACTTTTAGATTGAAACTTCCGTAATTGTAATAATCTCTCTGCAAGAAACAATTTTGGAATGCAAGAAAATTTTCTCCGTCGAAGAATTCCCACCATACAGTAGACTCCCGAAGACCGAACATTCATTGAGATTTTACCATCGAACAAGAAACTTTTCACGTCAAATATATTTGAGAATTCCGTTTTCCGAACACAATTGGTTGTCCACTCTTGTCTGTGTATATTATATCAGTTTTCTGACCCGTTATCACACCTGACCTAATGGGATCTTATGTCGTTATCTATTCCAAATCCCAAGGTCTGTTTGCCAGCTATCCCTAATAATGCAATGGAACTTGAGGCCGTGGGTATAGCCCTTTCATTGCACTGATGAGCAGCCATGTAATAAAATAAGTTAGAATCACTGGGCCACCCAGTTCAGTTCATTCAGCAATTGACCTCTCACTTCTGTGCTCTAGTTGCGGTTCTTTGCCTTCCAGTGTCGTCGATTCAAAGGCAAAATCAATAGAAGCATAGAGTGAGAAAGAGCCGAAAAAAGTATTCAACGGAAATCATAAAGCAGAAGACAAGGTACCTACGCCACCGGCCGCGACACCTAGGTATATCACTCAGTGTTTCCAACCATTTGATAGGCGGATCACGTGGACTCCAACCCGGAGGTCTAACGCGTCCCACCCTGCTAACTCCACTGGTCAAGGTTTTCATACCTTTTTCCCATGTCATAGACTGGCCATCTCGACCTACCTTCCAATCACTACCTGCCTCAGAGAACAACGTACACTGAGGAAGTCTATCGGTGGGTATGCGTGATGCATGTCCCAGCCATCATGACTTTTTTAGACTCAGTACTTGGTCCAGAGACTGACCTCTGGTTATCAACATCTTACGCCGAACCTCAGCATTACTGATACGGTGTTCCCACCATATTCGGGCAATGCTACGGAGACATCAATGCTCGAACACCGACAGTCTTCGTCTATCTTCTATTCTTGATGGCTATGTTTGTGAATCGTATAATAGAACCAATCTAACCGCCTCGTTGTACGCTCGACCCTTGACAGACAACCGGATATCACGCCGACGCCACAAATGGTTGAGGTTAGGAAAAGCCAAACACGCATTCTCTGTGGGCGATGACACTTCATCCTATATCTGTCCACCTGATGGAATGTAACTGCCCAGGTAACAAAACTTATCTACTTCAAATAAAGCTTTCCCTACCAAGAAGAGGTTTGGTGTTGAGCCAACCCAGTCCTTCATCAGCATTTTACACTGTGAAGGTGCAAAACGCATCGCAAATACTGCTACGCTGTTGTTTAGGCTATCTAAGAAAGCTTTCGATTTCGTCTATCTTCTGCCTTTGATGGCTATGTTTCTGAACCGTATAATAAAACCAATCTAACCACCGCAGTGTACACTCGACCCATGACAATCATATGCCACGCGGGCTCCACGGATAGCTGGGACTGGCAAAAGCCAATCGCCCTCTTCATAAGCGACACCTCATCCGACATCTATCCGCCTGGTGAAATGTAACTTCCCAGGTAATAAAACTTACCTACTTCAGATAGAGCTTCCTCTCTCAAGAAGATTTCGTGTAGCACCTGCTCAATCCTGCAACATCATTTTACACTTTGAAGGTGAAAAACGCATCCCAAACATCGCTGCAATGCTGTTTAGGCTATATAGAAAAGCTTGCAACTTTCCTGGATCTTCGCTTAGAAGAACAGTTTCGTCCGCGCATTCCAAGTCTTTCATTTTACTTCCTCAGTACAGGTCGATACCGCTGTTCTCATACGAGGATAGAGCTCTTTCAATAACCATTTTCAGTTACAAAACTGAAAAGGAACGGTGGTAGAAGGCAACCCTGACGAACAACATTTCTCGTGATGAACGCGGGTGAAAAATCGTCCTATGCACGAAGTCGGCTTCGGCTGTTCGCATACGAGCATTGGGAAAGAGAAATAAATGCATAGTTCACACCATTCAGTGAGATGCAGTACCAGATAACTGTGGTCGACTGAGTCGAATGCCACTTTCATATCAAGACAGGCAGAGATTGCCAGTCTAAGGAAGGTGTACCTGTGCTCCGAAATTCGACGAAGAGCAAAGGTGTATTTGGCACAACTCCGACCGGGTCTGAAACCGACTTGATTCTCACGCTTACGACTTTCACGAACGTCGGATAACCGGTCGATAATTAACCCGGTGAGCAGTTTGGACGCGATACTTACCAAGTTGATTCCTCTGTGGTTTTCACAAGAGGACCTGTCACCTTTCATATAAACTGGCACAATCAAGGATTCACACCAATCCCTGGGAATCTGCTTACTATCCCAAATAACCCGGAGGAGTCTTGTGAACTCCGAAACCGAGGCTTCACGTCCATATTCGAGAAGGAATGAAGACAAACCATCCGGTCCTGCAGAGTTTTATCTTTTCAGATAGCCCGTCTCCCGAATAACCTCTGTTTCTGATGGAGGTCCGATGTCTACCCCCATCGGTTCTCTTGGGGGTATATTTGGAAAGTTCACTGATGTAGTGGGCCAACTGATTGTTGCTTAAAGTGCTCCGCCCAACGATCCAGACGACGTCTCTGAGAGTGAACTAGTGGTCCGTCGGATTTCTTGATTAACTCACCTACACCGGGTTTCTTTGGACCGGTACTTTTACTCAAACGGTTGAGGTTGCGACTATTACCAATAGACAGCTTTCTCCACTTCCCTACATTTCGCAACCCACCATTACTCACGATCACTTCTTCAGCTCTTAGTCAGTTGGCTTCTCAGGGATGTGGCATCCGAGGGGACGGATCTGCAAGCACCTAACAGCAGCTGATGTCGAAGATATTCATCGTTTATGTGGCCTGCACGAGCCCGAATCTTGTGGGGTATTGGAATCATCATGCAAAGCATCCCTGGGGTGTTGTCAGCGTTCAAACGGGCCTTGGACATCCGGCCGCATCGATAACTATGTACACAGCTCTATCTGGAAAGCAGATCTTCGGTTATCACCCAGAAGCTTCTTTGCGGAAAGGGCGGCTTTAGCGCTGGCGTGACCACAGACGAAACGTAAACAAAAGGGAGCATGTATCAAGACATGACCTGAGTTTACCGGCGTAGACTAAAATGAACGACAATCGTCGACTGATCCACACCAGTGGCGAGCAATGGTACCGTCAATCTGAGTCCAACTGTAAGAGGAAACAGAAGGTGACCGCTGTGAAGTAACTGACTTGCTTGTTTACTGACAACCGTCTTTTTTCCGTGCTATCTCAGGTCACACTACATGCTTTGTGTTGAACTCAAAGTCACAGGATATTGAGTGTGAAAACCAGGACAGCACATCCCTCACGTAACGATACCATTTGTATTATTATCGATCCATTTTCGCGTGATGTTGCAACGTATTTCATAATACAAATTCCGTTGGAAACTTCAAGAGTTCTCCTCCAACATACTACACAACACTCTAGGTGTAAGATGATGCCATATCAGTCAATGGCGCTTCTAGTGACAGAAGTTCGTACTTGCTAGAATCCATATATGGTCAAAGCGCAGCTGGATGAGACGATCGCCGTTCTCAGTGTAATCGGTAGGGAAATCAAACCGGCCTCCAGTGTGCCTTTCCGAACCCTCTAAACATCCAAATGTGCAGTCTCATCGTGATGACCTGAGGCCGCTGGGTTTGATGAATTTCAATCATGTTGACTGAGTCTGGTCTGGGTCAGTCTCCAATAATGTTAACAACTTTAGCCGATTGTTCACCTGCCAATGTGGCCCAGACACTGACATGGCGAACAGTAACCCAGACGCGTTTCGCTTACTAATCATACTCAGTTGTTCTTAGGTTTATCACGCCGCAGAGTGAAGCGAAACGCATGTCTATAGAAAAATTCGCGGTGAAAATGGTACTACTTGTGTGACCAGTTCTTTTGGCCATCTCCGTCCCTGAAGGCAATACTTCTGAGCAAGGAACAATTTGAGCGATCTCGACTTGTTTCTTGGTGGGGACTATCGTATTTCACATCTGTTTCTTTTGACTTGGTAAAAGTTTATGCTGAATCTGAGGACAGGCATACTGCCAACACCACAACATAAAAACAAAACGGGGAAGAAAAACTGATTTTCGTAGACCAAAACGGTGCATCCTGTGGTACCCCAAAATATCATTGGCATTGCACGACAAATCGATCTACAGCAATCACGTCTGCTGCTCGCTTCAGCGTATCGGTGAAATGATTCATCGTAAGGTATCTACGCCCAACTCACCACCAAAAACCGCGGAAGCACTACAGCTATTTCGTCCGACCTACCAGGAATCGTCAGCACCGCCTATCGACCGAGTTCGAACTGGGACTTGAACTCGCGTCGCATGGTCCTGAGTTAGCAGGCTTTCCTGGACTGGATCTTAACGGCTTGTTCCTCGTCAACAGTTACAGTCTGTTCGTAAAACAGTTTTAATCCGTGTCAGCACTTGCCCATCAATGTGAATTGTGCGCACTTCACTCTCGTTCTGTTTGCCAACACATTGCGGAGAATGTGAACGGCCACAGGAAGCTTTATTCACATCGATAGTCCTCGCTGGATGAACTGGCTGTTGTTTAGCTTGAGTTGATTAAACTTGTGGCTATTCTAAGAAGGAGTCAGTCAGTTCTGAGTACCTGGTCCAATTTCAATCAACGACGAGCGGCTGTCGAAAACATTCGAATAACAAGCAACCTTCTCCAGTGGAACAGGGGATTTTTCTCGAGGATGGTGGCATTCAAAAAGGATAATCTGATCGACATTTTCACGACAACGTGAGCAGATTTTCGTTACACTGTCTCGGATCGATCTATCTTGTCGATGAAATCTATGATATTTTATCGGCAGCCTTGCAAACACCCGTAAGCCCGTCACGTCAAATTGTTTGCGGTGTACTTGCCCAACGTCGAGCAGGACAAACAACTAAGACTTTGTTCCGGTTTGCATTGGGTCTTTACCAATCCTTCGATGTACCACCTTTATTTTCTGAGTATAAACTTCGTTTCACAATACAGAATGAACGCAGTACACATATTATCCATCACAATAACGGAAGTCAAAAATGCTTCGGGATCACAAACCGTATTGTAGTGCGCATTGAGAGACATTGGGAGACTGGCTCGTGAGCTGTATTTCGGATTGGACTACCGGAAAATGAAACAGCACTTCGCTTATGAAATTAAATAGGCGGCTGTCCTATGTTTATATGGTTTGGGATGACCCTCAATTCAATGATAGAATATAGTACAAAACTTGCCGTGCATGATTCCGCAGCTGAGGTAGATGATCCGTAAATGTGTCGAATAAATGTCGATATGCTGACAGAGGTCTACACAGGCTTTCTACGCACAAGAATCTTCTGTGCAAACCTTAGCTGAACCTACTCTTCACTATCGTACGATTGTTGTGCTAACTTTGACCGAAACGTTAATATTCAGGTAACTCTATACTCGATTTCACAGACTGATTTGATGGTTTATTTAAAAAAATGGGCAAAAAAACCATATATAGTATGGTAAAGGAATAATCACCAGATTGCTACCCAACGGGCCCCAGAACCGTTTGATGCGAAAATGTAATTGCAAGTACGTCCACAACCTAACTACCTTCTTTGGGTTGGATCCGGACGTGTTAAGTCTTACAGGATATTTGAAATTGCTTTATACTGTTGAATCGTTTGTTTTCGTAATAATGTATGAGAAGCAGACGAATTTCTTAATCCGGATAGATGGGGCTTCAAGCGAGCTGTGGTGATAGGCAACTTTGCTGATTCTCGTTTGATTGTGCCACACGACCAGTGGGAGCCTAATCGACCTCTGTGCTTCCTAATCCTCTGCATTTTTCGTTATTATGATGTCTATTTTAACGGTTTGCTTACTCTTAGTGGCCAGTCATCACTTTCTTTTCGCAGCCTGGAGACTTTTGATCGCACGTTCTTCTATTGGGGAATATCTGAAACACATTAGAAAAAGTCTAGTACCTGTCATTTTCTTTTATATTATGGTTGAATTTCGACCAACAAGGTGTATTTTTTTCATATTACATGCTTGCGCACGAGGGCAATGGAAGGGGTGTACCCCGCAGCCACACAGACCCACTGAACTATTAGGTATAACCGGCAACCGGACCCCGAGCATTGGAATAGAGAACCCCATACAGTCCCGTTAGGTCAGGTGTGGTAATGAGCCCGACAACAGTGGACTGCTACCTACCACCAAATTGTTGGGCAGAGTATTGAGACTCTTGCTGGCATGTGAACGTTTTTTCCCTTGCGTCACGGAATTACAATTGCCGTTGTTAATGATTTTGCCACTGATCATAAAGTATGACTCAGGATGACGCACCACAACTGATACAACTAGCTCTCAGTTCTCCTGAAGCATTGATGTCTATTTTGACATCGCTGCTCTGTTTCGTTCAGATTTTCTGTTGACCATTACCGTCAGCAGACGTTTTTGCACCCCGGCTTACCGAGACAATTCTATTTTGATCCATCTCATCTGCCAAACTCACTTATCATGATTAACTCGCTCGTACGTTTTTTTAAACGACAGTTGAATATCAGTCGACTAGGGAAAGTTTTTTTCCTGTTGCCCTAATGATTTTATGTTATTTGGTTGCTGTAATTTTTGGGCCGAGGTCGAACTGAAATTTGTCGTCATGTGAAACCGGCCAGTGGTTCATTATACATGCTTTGTTCCGATTCTTCTACTGCGCTCGAACGGATAATCATACATTCTTTGGATTGGTATGGAGTTACGATCCATCATTATTCAAAAAACTGGTTACGTAGATATTTTGTAATGAATTTATTTCATTTAAACCTCTATTGAGAACAGTTCTATCACACTGGTCGGTCGCATTGTGGGTGATACGATAAAAAAACTGGATTGTTTTCCCGATTGGTCTAAACAAAAGTCTTCGATCGTCTTTGTCAGCCTGTCCATTTTCGCCTTGACTAGTTGTTCTACGAGAATTTCAACTAGACCGGGCACTTTCCCTTCGAATTTGGTACCGAACCCTGTGAATTTTTCGAACCGTGTCCACCTTTCACCTAATTATTTTATGAGCTCTGTGTCTACATCCCTCCTTAACACTTGGTCAGTCTCATCCAGTCACGCAGCCGTCTGTCCCGTTTCATTTGTCCTATCCGCTGTATCCCGCTTGGATTTTCATGTGTCGGTCAGGTCCAAAGTTCGTCCACTTCTTGTGAAGTTGATTATGCTAACCTCGAAAGATAATCAATTTCTTCACGACACGATGATAAACTCGACTTATATTTTTTATTCCTCGTCGTTTTACCACCTACACTATCTGTCAGCAAATGTTGAGCGACACATTCGCAATCCCTAAAACGAATGCCAGTACATATGAAATACCTCCCGTGGAAATCTTTTCCAATATGTTCCTAAGCACAGTGGAAGGGGAAGATTCCATAATTATGATATCTCACCGTGTAATCAGCAACGGTAATCGTGAAACTTGTAGCGATGCCGAACCAAATGTGGGTCTCAGTAGAATAAGCACAATGGCCGATCGGGCGAAAGTGGAACCGGGTTGCCAGACTGACAGAAACAATCCAGACAACTGTGTGTTGTCCCGAGTGGCTAGTCACGTGCTCGAAGTGCACCGGCAAGATGGTTTCTTTTGTCCCAATGATTCCTTGTGACCTTCAAAGTGAAACCTTTATACTGTTGACATTTCTAAGCGGTAATCTGAATTTTGGACAGCCAGGCAAAGTGCAGATGCTTGTGGACTAAACAAAACTGTTTAGTGTGCATCGGACCGCGTTCACGAACCTGGTCAGTTTTTATTATTTATCATACAGAACCTATTATCCTGAATCCCTTAGCTTGACAGCACCTGTCGTTTCCAATTTAAATTAGTGAATGGGTCGTGTTCTTTTTGGTTCAATGTTTATCTATCTCGGTGCATACAGCTACCATCAAAATTTTCCTAGCATTTGTTTGTCTGAATAAACCGGTACTATTGCATTTTGATTCAAACTATCACCTAGCTCGTTGTCAATGTAAGCAGTGAGAAATTCGGGAAATGATCATGTTAGGCTAGCGGTAGTTGTGTATACCACACACAGACAACTACGGCGAAAAAATCGTTCAACCTAATGCGTGATTCCATAGCTTTTGAGCGTTTGAGACGAGCGCGTGAGACGCAATTATATACCTTTCTGCGGCGATCGAGACAGAATCCGCATCGTAACTCTGCCAGTTGTACAGCCCCGTCCGTATTTCCACCATCATATGTTAATTTCCATTCCCAGATACTATAATTCTGTATGTTTCTGGTCAGGGTCATTTTCTCAGTTTTCTGCTCTAGGTTATTTTCCCAATGTTACTTCTAGCCCAGTCTGCAAACGTGTTGAAAACTGACTTCCCAAATGTAATTTGACATAGTGGATGACATCAGAGCGAATCTTTCCAAATGCAAGGTTTTTTTGTTGATTGCGTTTTAGATTCCTTCACTTTACCACCACCACCACTGTTGTCTATTGCATAAAACAAAAGGAAACACGCTTTTGAAGTTCCCTAAGTTCCGGTGAATATTCGTTATGTGCACTCAGTCACACTCCTCTGGTCATCACGCGATTCACCTGGTAACGACTAAAGTGAACTCAGGTTTTCTACCTAATGGATCCGTAATGTAGTCACCATATAACTCTAGAAAGGGGTGGTATCACGTCATACTACTTAGAATCGTTCCGTTCCTGTGATTCTAAGTCAGACTGATTTTGCGAGTATTTGATTCACTTTCGGCTGTAGGTATTGTATGGCCGATGGTGGTCAAATGATTTAGAATATTTGCTTACCCCCTTGGAGATCAGATGTAATGATCCCTTCACCGCCGGTCACATTGGTGTTAGACAGTACTCCACTGTCGCTCGGCTTGTGGTTCTTCACTCCCAATCTCACGATCTGGCTGCTGGTTCTCCAGAATAGTGCAGTGGGCCTTGGGGGTTGTGGGGTATACCCATTCCACTGTACTCATGCTCAAGCGTGTAAAAAATAATTTTGAGTGGTCCTAACTGTGTACATAGTTAAAACAATATCCGGTCATCCTACCGCCCGGATTTTCAGCCCTTTCCTTCAAACCATCCTCGTTCAAAAGAGAAAATTCCTACCGAACAGTATTCATGCGTACTTAGCGAGCACATGCACGGTTAAATACAGTGACTGACAGGATGTACAATACTTATTTCCTGCTGATGATCATGACGACGAACATCAAAATCCATGGTCGAACGATAGATACACTGCAGTCACCGAACCACGATTTTGCGCACAACAAGAAGCGAGTTTAATGACTCCAGTAGAAACATAAAGCAGTAAGATAATAACATCAAGATGTTTACTGAAAAGCGCACATGCAAATCCGGGTGAGCGATCTCCGTAATAATCATGCACGATATTCAGTGAATTTGTTGCAGTGTATCAAAATTAGCTTATAAAAATCAGCAAATCAGTGAATGCACAAAGACACCATATTACAGAAAAGTCCGCGCCCAAAGGATTTTAAAAGGATACAAAGTCTGATTCGTGATGAAAAGTATATTGGTATCCAGTAGAAGTCTTTGGTGGGAGAGCAAAATTCTCCGCATTTACGCTTATCGCACGTTCCGTGCGGTCTGTGTGAAATAAAGCTGATCAAAATAGAAGCTGAAAAAATTCCTCGGTGTGGCACCGCGAAGAAGCATGACGTGTGTATGTGTGTCTGCAATCCTATTTTCTGGGTCAGTCAGTGTAATCTTTCTAGTTTGGTGTTGTTTGAGTGGATATATATATATATATATATATATATATATATATATATATATATATATGTCGGAAAATTCCCAATGAACACACTTGGAGAACACAGTTTGGCGAACAAGCTCGTTTTCAGTGATTCATAATCATGCCATTACATCACCATATATTACGACAAGTCAAAGGGTTGAACCAATTAGATAAATGGGAAGTGACAAAATTAATAATGAAAGGGGGGTGGGGGAGGGGAAGAAAACAATTGTAATCCGGGCTTAAATCAAAACCGGATGTGTATTGTTTTCAGTTTTCATCTGTTCTATGGACTGTTGTAGGGTGGACGGAGGGCCAGGGAAGCTTAAGGGCACATACAAATTGTTTTTGAGCGCATAGAGGGGGGTTGTGGAGACGGATGCTGACGGCCTCAGCTGTGGCTAGCATGCGACACTTTGCCGGTCTTGATTGCCGACCCCGAACCTTATACAGCGCACGGAAGGCCTCAGCCACGTTTACTGCGTGATTAGTCTGCGCAAGGTGTGAAACGATAGCGCTAGTGAGTGACTTAACTGCTCCAGTGTTCAACCATGCAGGGTGGTGTTCGCGGATGCGTTCAGACAAACGCCTGGTCGTGCGGCCGATATACGTTGTTCCACAGGAACAAGTGAATGAATAAACACAAAATGAGGCTGCAGAATCAGGCACTTTGTCTTTCAACCGCAAAAGCACTACCGGCCGGGATTCGAACAGAACCCGGAGCTTAGCTGCGTAGAAAGTTTTGCTGATTACCCCTGACAATCTTCTCTGCACAGTCTCTGCCAACGTATCACCCTTGAATGGCAAAGAGATGTATATCGGCTTTCTTTCCACCCCGAACTTCCTTGGGGTTTCCACTTTAACTCGCATTATCTTCTCAACCAGCCGGTCCGGGTAGCCGTTTTGGATGAAAGTTGTTCGCACCGTTTGCAGCTCTTCTTCAACGGTGTCCTCCGAACATATTCTTCTTGCCCTGTTTGTGATGCATCGAATTAGGTTCTTTTTAATCTTTAGAGGCACGAAGCTGTGGAAGTGAATGTATTGCCCATTCCACGTTGCTTTTCTATGTACCGACCGGCTGATTGAGCCGTCTCCAAGGCGGTTCATCCGAACGTCAAGGAAGGCGATTGTATTATCTGACTCTATTTCTATTGTGAAACGTAAATTTGTGTGAGCTGAGTTAAAGCTGTCCAACAGCTGGCTTATGTGTTCTGACGAGTTGATAACACAGAAAATATCATCTGCGTAGCGTTTGTATACAATACAGTTTTGGATTGTAGATTCAAGTGGGCCATTTTCTAACTTTGCCATAAAGACATCCGCAAGTAGTGGTCCGAGTGGGGAGCCCATGGCTACCCCATCCTTTATATATCACTGGTGAGCAGAACTGTTTACGCGAGTTCTTATCCCATCACTGACCGGTTAGCCCTAATGACAGGCAGCGGGACTTTTTTTTATTGCAACCTTGCGCATGCGTGCAATGGAAGGTGTATACCCCATAGTATCAACACCCACTGGGATAGCCGGAAATCAGGCCCCGAGATTTGCAGTAGAGAACCCCATAAGATCTCCATGGGTCAAGCGTGGTAACGAGCCGGGCGACAGTGAATCACTGTCTACTTACTACTTCGTTGTCGTTTTATATTGAAGCCTTACGCTTATCGAGTACCACTAAGTACCCTTGTTACCTATCCTTTCTGTGCTCTCGGATAGCGATGTGAACTGTGAAGGACCCTATGACGTTATATGTTCATCCACTGCATTTTATTTCGAAGATGTCAACCGTCCCTTTTGTGCACGAGACACGTGCATTCACTTTTTGATCACTACTAGCATCCATCTGCTCACGAAAATATCTCGTTCCGTGAATTGTTTTTGTCTGTTCTTAGCTTTCACTCTGCTAGGGTGCTGTCCATCACAGTTCAGTGTGATGATAAATCGAGCAAATGGTTTTCAGATGATTCGATCGTGTATGTGGACATGTTTATTTGTTCTGGGTTCGTGCTTATCGGCGGAGTGTGGCAGATCTCCGTATATGACCACCCGACCATATGCGAATGTTTGAATAACCGCGCCCGGTTCAGTACTTGATAACTGCAATTCCTCGGTCGTTGCACATTTTTCTAAACTGCAGATATTGTCGGCGAGGACGCAGCGCAACATTTCCCTTCGAATTTTTCTTCTCATAATTGTCACTTTCTCTTGTCCTGTGAACCAGTGTCACGCCTAATAAAGCCACTGCGTTGGGAACAATCTCTGATATGATCACCGCTGTGACTTGCTTTTTGCCAACGGGCAAAATGCATCGAATTTTCAAATGTTTCGTAATGGCACTGACTGGCCACTTGTTATCAAAGTCAAATATGAACTTCATGGAGAACAATTCGCTTACCGACTCAAATATGGAGTTCGCAATTAATCATTGTCGTGGTTTTTATTACCCCATTTTCCATTTACTATTTTCCGTGGACGGCTTGTGTACATGATCTATGCCTGCAACTCGAGCCTTTCTGTTGCAAACCAGAAAGTATCAGTACAGCGTGCGAAAGTGTCCGTCTGTTGATAGTAGCCCAATACGGCAATTAGAGACTAACGGAATTATCCGGAACCTCCCACACACGCGTGCAGTCGGATTGGATCCTTATCTGACTGGTTGGATTAGTCGGTTTTCGCCCCGTTTTCTGAACTGAGCGCACATGTCAAGTTGTCCGTCGGATTTGAGCCAACAGATGTTGCGGTCGCGGGTCACGCCGGCGTGACACGTTCCCGCTGTCAAGAAGGTCTTGATGACTCCCTGACAGCGGCCTTTAAACGTTGGAGCTTTATCCAGTTTGTGCAGCATGAAGTTCTGCCACAGCGTATCCACACCAAACAGTAAGCGGGTAGGGAACGCCACCACCAGGTCGATGGGCTGCCCAAGTCCAATTCCTACATAAAACCAGTAGACAATTCGGTTTGTTGATCGTTCAATGACAGTTCAATCAGAACAATTTTTTGTAAGATCTTTAAGCCTAATTGACGACAGATTCCCCCAAGGACCAACCGGTAATACCGTCTTCTGTACGACTAGCCTGAGTTTTGTCTGAAAACATTTTGCGGATAATTTGCCGTGGCATGTGTGAGATACAGTTTCACTGTCTATATACTATAAGACAAAGCAGTTAAAACTGCAAATAATTTTCTCCCCTGCAATTTTTTTCTCGCAGTAACTGAATTCATTCGTTTTCTACGTTACTCCGACTTCATAATCGCAAGAATTAGATTGATCTTCACAAGACCGCATTTAAACGACCCTGATGTGAGAGACTTTTCGATACGAACTGGCATTTTTCTTTGCTAATCTACCACATCCCCAGTGAACTGCCACAGAATTGTATTCGCTTAGAGAAGTAGACGTTTCCTCGGGTGGGACAGGTGGGTAGTTATCATCTATCCTCTTGTCGAAAATAAAATGTGACGATCGCTTTCGCTGTGCTTTCAGCACAGTCACCGTGGTAACGAAGCTCATACGTGTACGTGCAAAGCAGACTGACATTAGCATAAACAAGGGAATTGAGGACTAGTTGATATTGTTAACTTATGTAATGGCAAACATAAGTGGGGTAAAATAATTCATAAGGAATATTTCATACTGCATCACAGCTGATAAAGTCTGTTTCACTGTCAAAATTATCCAGAACCACGGCTTTCCTACTGTTGTCTGTCATTTGGAGCTGCTGAAATCCGAGTGATCAGTAGTCCTGGCTAGCTCACGAAAGAGAAGACTCAACAGGCTTCGTCTCAAAATAATCTGTTCACAAGACACAAACAGTTGAATCCAAGTGCAAGGACACCCAGTAGTTCAGCTCGTATACTTCGACTTCTGTCATTTTCAACGGGATTAGAATGACAGGTCACAACTGCAACAGAAGCCCTTAAATGACAGAATAATGGTTCACAAGACGTTTTATTCCATGTTCACGCAGTAGCTCAGTGGGAGGAGCACACCACATAGCCTAATGGGTCCGTGGCAATATCAAGGATAAGTGTCAACCCCGATCCTGAGGCTTGGAGTGGAGGATCATCTTAGAACCCAATAGATCAATCATAGGTAGCAAGCCAAGCAACTGATCTGAAACCCCGGTATTACCTATTCGGCTGTCTCAAACCGAGACAGTGCTGGAATTCACTTTGATAATTTTTTTTTTTAAGGGGGGGGGGGGAGAAATGGTGTGAGTGTGAAAGGTTTACTGTCATCATTTTAAATGTGCTGGTATGCTATACCTCCCAGTAGAGTTTCACGATCAGTAGGGATTCTTCATCACTGTCCTCTCCGACACCTGCCTCTATTATATGGTGGTAGACAGGTTCGTTCTCCTATGGTTCACTAACATGTCGCGCGATTCACCAATATCCTTTTTTCGGGATCAAACTTACCGGTACACTGGATCTTCTTGTCTGCAGGAACTATTTCCCTCGCTATACTCGAACCCAACCATAAGTTTTGCACATCAGTCGCCGTGTTTCAGTTTGGTGTTCAGTGCTGTTAAGTGTTACGGATTAGAAAGACTGTGAATTGTTAATAAAATAATTCATTCCAACCTCTGTACACCAACTTATTATTGTTTGTTTAATTGCCGGCACGAATCGATCGATCATTTTCTCAATATCCTCTAGGGGCTTCGATATTGGCAATCACTTTAACGAGTGGTGTTACGACTACACGTGTCCGGATCCTCCCTATTTCACGTATGATTTTGACAGTTATCCGACTCTTTCTCAGCAGGTAAGTCTTGCTTTGCAAATTTCCCCTACCTCAAACTTCACGTTTCGTCATGGACATTTTCTCCCGTTGTCTCTTTTTTATGGTGTTGGCACTATGTTTGTCCTCAGGCCGATTTTTTTCTAGACAAGTACTGCTACCATGTAACTTCACCAAAATGTAATCATCAAACCACCAGTTTTCCGTCCACTAACAAAAGTTTAGTTTAGCTTAGTTTATTCAATCATTAGCCTCTCACTTCTGTACTCTGGTTTCGGTTGCTACCCTCCAGCATCGTGGAGTCAAGAGCAAAATGAATAGAAGCATAAAATGAAAGGATCCAAGGAAACCAAAGCAATAAATGTAAACCACGAAGACGAAGAAAGAGTCCGAATACAACTACACCACTTGTCACGGCACCTAGCCGTATCAATCGATCTCTCCATCCATTTGCTGGGCAGGTTTTATGGTGGACAGTGAACCCCTGTCGTCCGTATCGTTACCACACCTGACCTATTGGGACCTTATGTAGTTCTCCAACGCTCCAAGTCTCAGGGTCTGGTTGCTGGTTATCCCTAATAGTTCAGTGGACCTTTATGGCTATGGGGTATATACCCCTTCTACTGCACTCACGCGCAGGCGTGTAATAAAAAAAACTGGATTTCTGACACATCCTACTTGTTCAAGTCCACTGATCGAGGTTTTCATACATTTTTTCTCATGTCATAGACTGACCACCTCGACCTACCTTCCAACCTGAGGAAGTCTATCGGTGGGTATGCGTGATACATTTCCCAGCCATCATAACCTTTTTTAGACTCAGTACTTGGTCCAGAGACTGACCACCGGTTCCGAATACCTTACGTCTAACCTCAGCATTACTGATACGGTGTTCCCACCATATTCGGGCAATGCTACGGAGACATCAATGCTCGAATACCGACAGTCTTCGTCTATCTTCTATTCTTGATGGCTATGTTTGTGAATCGTATAATAGAGCCAATCTAACCGCCTCGTTGTACGCTCGACTCTTGAAGGACATTCGGGTGTCAACTAATAAAGCGTAGCGCCTTAGAACGTAAACAAAAGACTGATTTTCTTATATACACTGTTGAACTGAGTTTCCGTCATCGTGCACTCAAGCATTTTATTGATCGTAGCGTAGACCCCGTACTATATTGCTGATCTGTTTGTAGGTGCGTTGTGGTATAACGTTGTCTTCTCTCACTGACCTGGCTTGAAAATTACCCTTTAGCGATCATGAAAAAACTTTAGATTAACAAATTTGAGACGAAACAAACTCTGTCGTCTGTCTACTTCTCTCTATCATATTTTTACACATGTGTATGATTATCTTTTGTTGATCATTGCAGAAGGAATTTTGGAATACTTATCTGACAGCCCGAATAACCGAGCGACGAACTTCCATAGATACAAGTAAAAGTGCTGGGGACACGTTGAACGGCAGTAGTACGACCACTCCTCATCCTCTGGAGGATACAAAAGAAGACTTTGAGAAACTATGGTTGGAAGCCACATTTGGTGCACTATTTTCTCACCTGTTTTGGGCTGCTTGGTCATTAATTCAAAGCCAGATTTCCAGCATTCGATTCGAATTTAGCGTAAGTGATTATTGTTGTCCTCTCTCTCAGAATTTCCTTCACCGCCTATCGGTTCACTTTTCTTCAGTTCGAATATTTAGCCAAGTTTTCAATCAAAAATGTGAACGTCTAACAGATATATTACACAGTAAAACCTACAGCGGAATTTTTGGACAAATTTTATATATCTTCGTTTTCATGTTGTAAATCCGCTTCTAGGTCTGACTGCCGCAACAACTTATTTTTTTCATTGGGTACAACTATGCCATTCTGGATTTGGAAATCCGTATTGTGGCATAGTTTTATTTATTACATATTTGCGCATGAGTTGAGTAAAAGTGGCCTACCCCACGGCCTCAAAGAACCGCTGCACTAATTGAGATAACCGGCAACCTGACCCTGAGATTTGGAATGCAGAACCACAAAATGTCCCCATAGGTCAGGCGTGGTCTCGAGCCGAGCGTCAGCGCAGTATTGTCTACCACGAAAGTGACCGGCGGTGGGGAAGGATTCCGACATCTGACCTCCAAGGTGGTAGGCAAATGCTCGAAGCCACCTCACCAGCACTGGTCATGGGATTTTAAACCACGGATGGAAAATTAAAAAAAATAAAATATCACCGGATCGAGATAGGCTTTCTATGGTGACTTAACTTCCCGTCATATCGCCGAGTGCTTCCAACTCTTGAGCGGATTGTCCATCTGAATCTCTTTGTATGAAGGTGAACAGGTCTTACATATTTAGGTCCATTCGCCCATTATACATGAATTCTCTGCCAACTCATAAACAGAAATCCTAGCCATCTTCACACAGAGACACGGGCATCGACGACCCATGCGCACAATGTGCGCAAAGAGCTTGCTCGGTACGTGTTTTCCCCCAGGTTATCATATGGTGAATATCTAACCTCCAATATTCCCATCACCGACCGCCGGAAGTGTTACGGAAAAAGTTAAAGACCGAAATGCTGACACTTCTCTTGCGCATTCTACATTCTGCGTGCGAATGAGCGTAACCGAAGAACTGACAAGACGCAGTTACGCGCCACACCACGTCGGCTGGCTACGGGACGTTTGTGACCCAGTTGCCAACTCAACGAAAAAAACGATATCAACCTGCTAAACTCGAACTACGGGAAATAGAATATTATTCTCGATCCTTTTAGTGGACGAAATATTGCAGCAAATGCTCAGGTACGTTTGAAAAACCAAGTTTCCTTACACAAGATGTAGCAGTGTTTTCGGGAGCCAACCAGATTATTTCTCTGTGTGCAACTGAACATCTTTCGCGTGTAAATCACTAGAGAAGACTATGTGTACATACCTATTTATGTTCTATTCATTCACTACTCAACCCGTCTACAAACCGTTCTGGGCTATTGGTTTTTACTTGGAATTTTCAAAACATTAATTTGTCATTTTTATTACCCTTCTGATTCTCTAGAAAGTGTTGTATTTATAATGTATCTCTACCTTCTATGCTCATCTGATGATAAATCATGATTGACCTGTCACACTTCATCCTAAGAAATACTCCTCTCCCCCTATTTTCATTTGTCACAAAATCATTTCACGAAACGTTAACTCCTCGCTCAAGTGCTCGTGTATCCCATCCCTATTCGATGCCCTGATATTCGCGAGGTATCAGTCGATTAAACGAACCAGTATTCGTGCTGATCTCACAGTCTGCTTTATAATAATATTTTTACTTCATTCATTTATCATACATCAGTGGTACAGTATTTCCACAAGGGAGGCACAGCCAATTAGAGGTTTCCGAAGGAAGCAGCTAACCGACTATGACGAGATTCAAAGCGGAAGCCCCGAGGTCTGTAGGTCAGTGTGATCACCGTTTGAAAGCCGCCGGTCATGATGATCTGAAAATTTCGGCGGTCAATAAGTTTTTTCTTCTCCAATTTCTCTTTGCTGGTTTTTCACATTGCACGAGATCGGCAATCGGTTTGTTATTGTCTTTTCACTTCAGTGTGCCTCTGTAAATCCATTTCTGAATTGTGTTGTTGTTGCAATTTCTCCTCTCTTGATCTTTTTCGCACAGCACCTCTAGGTGATCAACTAGTTGCTAGATTTCACTAGTACACTCATAAGTATGTACTTAATACTTTTCAGCTCGATAACAGTTTGTCTGCTATAAAGTCCGGACTTCAATCTATCCATTTGATTTCTCTTCTTGCCACAGATGGTATGACTACTTTCTTGCCAGTTTATTTTCCTATCCTGCGCGTTGCCTTGTTTTTCATGCCTGTCTGTACTGGGTTATCGTCTCATTGCTTCTCCCAAGGCTGATACGCATCATCCTGAGTAATCTGCTTATTGCATGATGCAAATAAACTAATCCTCACTACTCCCGGTTTTCTATATTTGGTCTGCATGCAGCCCAGTGTCCGTGTGTGTGTGTGTGTGTGTGTGTGTGTGTGTGTGTGTGTGTGTGTGTGTGTACTAGGGTTTTGCACAGCGGTAATCCCTGTGCCTGTGAAACGAAAAGAACCTAATTGATCCTGCACAAATGTGCATGCGATAGCCTCATTAACACCTCGAACTAACGGCCGTTTATATCAGTCTAGAAAAGTATGCTGGTTACCAGTTTTACCTATATCAAATGGGACACTCTTGGGCCATGTTTGGTTTCTCTGGAAACTATCGATCACTTTAAATTCTGCGTGTAAGATATGTGCATTTTTCCCACGATTGGAGAGCGTTGCCTGGCCCGGTTCACTTTTTAGTTATCGCTCTCCAACCGCGGCATTCGAAACCCATACTGTCTTGTTAACTACCGTGTCATTTTTTTCCCTTCGGTCTCATTCCGTTCTTCGTTTGTTCTCTTACTCCTTATAGAAATATGCATCCGCTCGTATGGATGCCTACTACCGGATGAAAAACTCGCTTAAATCACGTCCGGACTATCAGTGAACAGTAGTATTTTGTCCCTAGATTACCTCTGTTGGATCCACCCGATTGTCTCATTTGTAATTGATCTACTAGGTTCCGGTACAAACATCCCTACTCGCTCCTGGTGCAATTCTTCGGGTTTTTTTCTCCTCCTCGACCATCTACTGTGATTGAACAGTCGTCAACTATGTGCCTTCATCGATCAGAGCTTTCGCCGTCTATTTCAGATTACACGCCCTCTCCCCGCACGTGTCCTTTTCCCTACAGTTTCTTTCTCCGTCTTGTTCGTAACCCGCAATTTTACATGGTTTATTCTAGTCATTCGGTTATGAACACTCCCGTGGAGAGGTAGGATAGCCTTAACTGATCGATTCGAGTAGGAACTTCCATTCTTCTGCTCTCTGTTGTTTTCTAACAGGTGCGAAGCTGCTTACGATTTGCCAGTCAGAGACTGCCCCGACAATCTCTGGGTTTTATTTGATCGTTTTTACAACTTTTCTACCTACTACGTATTTCCCTCATTTTTGTTCTTTCGATAATTTTTTGGCCCCTTTCGCTGCCGTCTCAGTCGGATTCTCATTTGCTTGGCCTTCTCATTTTTTGTTCCTTGCTCACCACCTGGTGTGCTCTCATTTGCCCAGTCCTGTCCTCGTATTCCTCTCGAGACCACGTCCTCATTTATTTTTGTATTTCGTAGTTCTCCCGTGATTTATGTTTCTAAGCAAATATCCCAATGTGGTCACTCCGTTGTCATCGAATCACTTTTTGAGTTTGCCACTTTCCTTCATTTGAAATTGATGTGGGATTACAGAAATCATTTGCATGATACCAAATTATCATTGTTCCGCTACAGCGAGAAGCGTGAGAGATAATGATATCGGGTGGTGGTGTTTTTGTTTGTTCATATCATGTAGAACCCGCAAAGATTTGTGCTTCAGAAATGTTCCGCGATAATGCTAGCAACTAAAATCTTAACATACCAGTTTCTCAACAAAATTGATCTCTCATATCTGCCGTTCACAGAACGCCCTTTGACAACAATAACTGACTTATAGGTGCGGTTCACTTCAATTCTTTCGGCCGTTAACCTGGCACTCATATATTCTGAGTATGGTTGCTACCTCGCATTGACAGCAAAACTGAGAAAGCCAAAAGGAGAAATAGAACAAAAAGAAGTTATAAGCGAAATAGTAAACACTAAGCTAGAGTCACAATGCAACTGCGCCACTGGTCGGGACACCTAGCCATTTCAGTTAATGCCTCACCATCTGATGCGTAGATCTCGTGAACCTCAACTCGGAAGTCTCACGTCCCACTCGCCCAAATCCCTTGGTCAGGCATTCCATGCCTTTTTGCCATGTCGCGGACAAATCAAGTCAACTCACTCTCCGAACACTTCCTGTCAAAGAAGTCTCAGTAGACAAGCCTAATACGTGCCCCAAACAATTCATTTCATGAATGACTACGGGGCTTAATATCTATCCGGAAATGGTCCACAATAATCTGTATGAAAACGTTGTCCAGCCTCACATTATGTGGTACACGGAGTCAATTTGGAGGACTGAGATTGCAGTTTATGCACATATGAAGCCTTGGGACAATAAACAATCAATTGTCGAAAAATGAACTGATAATGGCCAGAGAAAATGATAGAGAGATACGAAGTTGTTTCATGCAATTAAGACCAATAATGGAAAACTGGTAGTCAATAACGGGAAACGAGCATTGGTAAGTTTTGAAATGTGCATTAGTGAGAGGCAGTTAACACGGCCCGGAATGCAAATTATGGCCAATAATTCGGAAATTTTACTCAACCTTATGTTTACAGGTGGTTTAATTCGCTGAATGACAGATCTAGGTGAATTAATCTCTACTCGAGGGGTTAGCAATATGTGTGCAAGTAATATGACAGGATGGATTCGAACTGTTAACAGCCAAGGAAGTGCACTCAATTCCGTGAAATGTCACACTTCTCGGGCAAGAGGGGTAGCACTACTTTATGAAGAATTGCTGTGTCCCAAAATTGGGGTTTTCTGTCACCAATAACATGTTGAAACTAGTAAACCTCCGAAGTCGAAAAATCACAACTGCTTTATACTTTTGTGAATATATTTGAGTGGCTTCAGATTACTCTTGGTTATTTATAAGTTCACACGAAAATTTTGTTTCTTTCCTATTTCTTTAAACTATGCAACATATGCTCAGCAGATTTTCCGGAAAGAGGCCGAAGCTGACAAATTAGCCACTTGTGGGAAAAGTGAAACAACCGCGAGCTGTCTTCGATGCATGTTGTTATAACCTAGGTTTTCAATTACGAGTTTTGAATTTTATTGCCCTCACAAGAAGTGAACACAAACCACTATTCACATATTCCGAGCATTGTTCATCGCCTGCTCCTCGCCAATACGAACTTCAGACGTGGCGTCCGTCCTCTTCGAAATCAACAGTGGACCCTGATTGATCACATCGGTACAAGCCTCAAATGGCGGGGTTGCATACAAGACTGTTGCTCGTACTGGGGCACCCTCTTGATTCCGACCACGCACCAGTTTGCATTAGGCTGTCCATGTGTTTCGGTGGTGTTCCAAACGCCCGCTGCAACGACGATTAGGTTGCGGCATGCTTTCCGATCCATCCGTTCTCCGAAAACGCACTAGCTGAAAAAGCTAAATGTGGCCCCACCTGATAACATAAACAAGCACTGCTCGCTTATCAAGAATGCTCTGCATTCCGCTTATCCAGTTAGTTGTGGCGTGTCTCGTTGTACCGCAAGACTCTGGACTTGTGCTGAATCTCTGCGCCCTCTTGAACCCAGCTGGAAGCGAGTGTACCGAAGCGCGACTCGTAATCAGACGTACATTTAGCGCAAGTACCCGTAGGGACCGCGAAATTTGTTGGTCGCGACGTGCACCAGAGATGGAATGTGCTGCTGCCATGGGAACTTCCCGTAAGCTGCTTTATCTCGTTCAAGTCGTCCGTAGGAAGCCACTAGGTGTAAGTGAAACAATTTGTGGAGGTGACGATCCGCCAATTCACAATCGGAGATGGCTTCTTTAACGTTGGGCGGACGACTTTCAGACAGCTTAACTGGCCCTCAGTGTCAGTTTATCCTATAGCCGTTCCGGCACACGTCCAGTGGTACGTTTCGACAGATCTTCCTACCGAGGCGGAGATCCGAAATGAAGTCACAAAGCACCGGACTCTGATGGCCTTCTCCGGCCTTTTTTAAAGATGGTGAGGTGCAACTCGTTGCAGAACCTCATGTTTTGTTCTCAGAAGTTTGGACTTCATAGCAGGTTGCCTCCTCCTTGGGCGAATCAAGTGTTGTCCACATCTATAAGAAGGGCTCGCGCAGTGACCGTGCTAACCATAAGGGTGTAAGCCTCATCCCAATAGCGTCGAAGCTGCTTGTGTCTGTCATAATTCTCAGGTTGTACCAAACGCGTAAAGAGCAGACTCTCGAGGAGCAAACTGGTCATCGCGCCGGTCGTGGGTGTATCGATCAAATCTTCACCCTTCTACAACTGCTAGAGCACCGTTATGCCTTCCAAAGACCGACGACGGTCTTGTTCCTGGACGTTCTCGTGGCCTTCGACTCTGTCGATAAGACTGCACTGGAATTGATGGTTGAGAAATGGAGTACCTGAGAAGCTTGTATCACTCCCCAAAGAGCTGTATCATCACACCTCAGGTCAGGTTAGGGCCTAGAACCAGCTTTCACCAACCATTGCCGTTTACAGTGGAGAACGGCAAAGGTTGCCCTGTGTCTCCATTTCTTCTCAACTTCGCCATAGAGGATGTACTGCGGGATTTCTCGTCTAGTCTTTTGACCGGTGGAGATTAGCTCCTCCAGGGAACAGAGTTTTCGACCTGGAACATGCCGATGATATCGCTCTGCTGAGTGATAATGCACAGGAAAAACAACACCGTTGGGACCGCTTGACGATTGAAGTATCCGGCGATGGTATACACTTCGCACCTTCCAAGTGCAAAGTACTTTTGCAGGATTGGCAAGAGCCTGTGCCTACACGTACCCTCTATGGTGATCGGCTGGAGGTAATCGATAGTACCTTGGGAGCTTGGTTACATCTGGAAGTGGTGTGGTGGTGGAGATCAATTCACGTATACCGTCCTGCTTTGCTGCTACACACCCTAACGGTACCCGCCCACTTATTCCCATGAACTACAGGACTACAAAGAATTCCATACTGCATCGGTCGTCGCGCAGGATGATCAGGACCGAACTGCTGATTAAATTGAGCGGGGTGGATAGTGATAACTGGGCTATTGCTCAAAGTTCCCTCTCTTTTATTCGACTTTCGTTTTCTGTCCCCAACCACATCTCTTTGTCCCTTCTATCCACCCATAATGCCCCCATTGATAATACGGCTGATACTCGCAACGGTTCATTGTCGAATAGTGTCGCGAATAATCCTCTATCTTGTAACTCACATTTTCTCAAGCCTTGCCAACCCCTGAATCTCGGCCCGTTCAACGTTCGTACTCTCATGCAGGCCGGTCAGCAGGCGTGTCTAGTGCTCACAGTAGACTCTGGCAATTGATGTCTGTTGGGTAAGTGAAACACCTATCCAGGATCCGAGCAGTCCGATTCAGCTAACTTCTTAGTATCTCACTAAGGTATTTTGTGCGCACTTGAGGAGAGGAAGTAGCAAGATTTGTGGGTCAACGTGGTGTAGGAATAGTCTTCACTGTCCCCTTTAGATTGGATACCGTTTAATGGTCGTTTATGTGCTATGAGACTCCAGAGGTCAGTCGACGTTCGAGAGGATAGTTGTGTTAAGCGCAATTTGTTTGTGATCTTGGCGTATGCCCCAACAGACTGAAGTTCTGATATACAGAAAAATGAGCAGACAATCAGTTGTTCGTGTCTGATATAAATATCCGACACAGTTCGCGTCGCACGGCGACACAGCGCTCTAATTCTACACGTACTCTGAGCCAGATTGATCTTGTCGCAGTAAGCTACCGATGGCGCAGTTCTGTTCAGAACTATAGATCTCACTGGTCCACGTACGTAGAGTCTAACCGTCCATTGATTTTAATGCGGTCATCGACACGAACCTCAAACCCGATTAGCCGTGCAACGTTTGTGTGATCCAGAAGTTCGCACCAGTTATGAACAGAATTTAGCACGAACAGTAATGCAGATGAGCATTGGGCCCATATCAAACAGCCGTTGCAGGTGTCAGTGGGTTTTGCCTGTGGTCCTAGATTCGATATCCATCAAAAACACTGGATTTGTCAAGATTCGTTGATTCTAATGGATCGAAAGCCTCAGCTCTCGATCTGCGAGGAGATGAATAAGATACGGAGAAATCAAGTTACGAAAAACCGTAAGAAAGGTTGAGAAAATTGGTGGGTCAAGAAAGCCGAACAAATGGAAGTAGCAGCTGCTTCTAGTAACAGTCAAAGACTGCTCGGACTTGTTCGCGACACAGGTGGACGGTGGACCTCTGTGAGTGGAACGATATGCAACAGAAATGGAGAGCCTATTCATGGCAAACAGCAAAGGCTTGACCGTTGGACCGAATACTTCAAGGAGCAGTTTGAATGGCCGCGCGCTAATGTAGTTACTCCTGTGTCAACAGCTGCGATTCCTTGGGCCCCCATTGGAAGTGGAAGTGGAATCGTGTGTTTGATTACTGAATCGTGGGAAAGCGGTCGGACTCGACGAGTTTGATGCTTGATGGGGATGTGCTGTCAGTTCCCGACCGCTTCACTAGCCTTGGCAGCAGCGTGATGACGGATCACGGGCGAGCACGCGTGTATCGAAAACTTGAGCGACATACTCTGGACTGAAGCACTTGTGGTGTCGACCTGATATTTCACTGAAGTTGAAAGGTCGTGTGTACTGTGCCGCAGTGCGTTTAGTTTTGTTGTATAGTTGCGAGACTTGGGATCTGCATGCTGAAGATATTCGTTGTCTTGAGGTTTTCTACCATCGATGCTTGGGTTGTATTGCTAAAATTGGATGGAATGGCCGACTGAGTAATTCTGATGTCAGAAAGTGAGTATTGGATTCTAATTCAGAGAAAATTCTATCACAGCGTATCCAGATTAGTTCACTTCGTTGGATCGGGCACGTGTTACATACGGCAAGCACATGTCAATCATACGGTGCCCTGTTTTTCGTCCCTTCTCGGGAGTGGAAGAAGCCACATGGAGATCAACAAATGAAGCGGTAACGGGGAATGAGATGTGGGGCGAACTTGAGTAAATTAGGTGTCTCACGTCTTTGTAGTTGGGGTCCAAAAGATCCGTCAACCAGTTGGCTGGAGACACTGAAGGATGTGGCAGCGAACCGTGAACAGTGGCGGTCGTGTTGTCAGTTTCCGTCGGATCAGTATGACTGATCGATTTGCGTTTACGATTATACTGTTTCCGTTTGTTGGCCATTTGGGCGTTCTTTCCTTTTCCCACCCATGTAGGTCCCCTCCCTGTGCATTTTGTAGATTCGCTCTCTCTGTTTCCACGTGCAACATAGTGAGAAAGGCAGTGGTCAGTGGGGCTTGACCTTATTTTTAACGATGTGCGGTGGTGATGATTTGGATGTACACTGAGAGCTAGAGTAGCTTTCGTGAACCTTCGACACTCTTGGGGTCGCCGTAACATCCGGCTCTCCATTGCGCGGTGGGTGTATGTTTTCGCGGTTCGTATCCTTTTACTCCATGGTTGCGAGACCTGGCCCCATCGCGTTAGGAGTGCCCAGCGTCTTCCTTCGTCCGACAACCGATTTATCCGATGCATTGCTCACTTATGGTAGGAACATCGAGTGAATGAAGCCGTGGTACGCCGTCGTTTGTTGGAGGCAGATGGCCGCCCCTTAAAGAAGTGGTCGCTGTACGCCGCCTCCGGTGGCTCGGTCATGTTTTGCGAATGCCTACCCGTCGTCTGCCTTTCCGTGCTTTAACCGGGGGAGAAAAGGGTAGGGTGGCTTTCAACCCTTCTGTCCCGGAATCGAATCCTGTGTTCCTAATTGGTAGCCTCAAATTATTTGCTACCCCCATCCTGAAATTGTGTGCACACACACAGACGTGGACATTCAGTATGGAATGCAGGCTTATCTTCGCCGTGGACCTTGTAATCGCAGACATTTAGGTGGCAGGTGATCCGAACTTCACCAGCGATCGCAATTGACCACGTAGTCTGTGGTTTGTCTCAGTTGCCCTGCCCCTTCGTGCACCTTACCTGACTTGTTTACAGCGTGCGAGCGGTGACCTTTCGTGCATGACCTCTGGCACGGACTGCAGGCTACAACTTTTCCCATCAAGCTTTAGCCGAAACCCGCAATTGTCTGGCCGCGACCCATCATTCTTTAACTGACGCGAAACCTTCGGACATGCCACTGCAAGCCAGTCAGATCAGAAGTATCCGAATATTATGACATCAAGAGATGTTGGAACCACTTATTTTTTCTACAAAGATCGGTGTTGCAAAGCTTACGGAACAAATGAGAAAGTGTGACAATCGTATACTGCGTAAATGACCGTGGTATTGGTATCAAATGCTGCACCGTAAATTGATTGGTGTAGGTTTAAAAGACGCACCTGTATCGTCGAATCAAGTGGCACAGCCCGTATGACCGTTGCATTTTCAGTGATAGTGATGGTGTCAAATGTTGCAACATGAATAAAGTGATGACTCAGTACTTTCGACGAACGTGTGTACTATCCTCGGATTCTCAATGTATCCACTTATCTAGACGTATAAGAAACCAATCTTTTGTTTTTTCATTATATCGAGTCTTTATCTTTGTCAGCGACTTTCAATGCAGAACAAAGTGCTGTTTGTTACAGTGCGGATTTTTGCGTACAGGACTGCAAGTTTGTGAAGCAACATTCACATCTGGATCCTACAAAACGAATTTTGGCGAAGAATTTTCAGGCATTTGTGTGATGGAGTGACGAAAACCCAGCAAGCACATTGAGGTAATTGAAGTAGACGATGGAGTAAGATTTTCCAAGCACAGCAGTCAGCAAGTCGTCCACTGATCGACTGAAGATGAGAATCACTATTCTGTCAAGAAGTTGACCGCAGTCAATAGGACGAAACTCAGACACAGTCGAATCTAGTCGAGCAGAATATGCCGATTGGCTGCAAAGACCAGATATTGCAATTATGGGATTGTACTTTGATAGGACCGATTACAACATATGGTGTTGTCGTAGCTACAGACGCCAAAAGTAGATAGTAAAGCCATCCGAAATCTACCGTCAAGTAAAGAACCTAACTGCAAGATATTAGCGTGTTCATCTGTCCGCGGTATCTTGAAATATGAATGCCATATTTTAAGTGAGTTTTTGTCACGCTGCTCACCTTCACACTTTCTTATTTGTTTAATCAGCTTTGCAACACAAATAGCTTCTTTCTGAGGGTGGGACGTATGACAGACCTGAGAGCAGATTGAAAATCGGAGGACAAATGCGATTGGGTTCTAGAATCGTTAGTCACACGACCCTTGGCCCTTCAGTAGACAGACTAATTGGGTCTGAATTTACCACATTTTGGACGTGCGACGTTACGAAATCGACAAGTTAACCGTGAATGCTTGGCACCACATGATCAACATTTACGCAACCGAGATGGAGACGGCTTTCCAGTGTTGTTGGATGTGGCTACGCATCTGAATCGGTGAGGTTGCTGGGCTGTTGAGTTATGGGAATTAGCAACAAGAAACAACGCGGCCAGCTCCTAATGAGCAACTGTATCGACGTATTGAGGCCGTTCTCACAAAAGCTTGACAGATTGTAATCCGAAACAGGGGAGCAGGATTGTCGCTGTAATTCGACGAAGTTAATTACAACAGTTTGTAACTGACCGCCAAAATTTCACTGAGACTCCTGATTTCATTTACAAATTGAAGTTGCGTATGGACTGATGACCCTGAGAGACTAAGAAACGCAATTTCGCTCGTCCAGAAGCTTCAAAATCGACTAGTTACAAACGTCAGTCGGGCTTGCCCCACTGTTTAACGCTGTACGATGATGATGATGATGATGAGTTACAAAAGTTGAACGAGTAAATCTCTGAGTTCTTCATAAGACTGAACAGCCCAGAGCCAAGTGCTAATAAGTCACGTTTATCTAGAGCAATTTTTATTAGTGAACTTGTATATGCAAACTCAGTCATCTCTCGGTAGCTACAAAAACTCCTCCTTCGAAGAGAAATACTGAAAAAACCTCGTCGATCTCTTTAGTAGTGTACCACGCGCAGACCACTATTAGCCCGACGAGCTTAATGTACCATCAGTCGCCTAGGTGACCATGTTACGATATCGCAGTTCGCTCCTGGCGCCGTTGTAGAATCTCCGAAATGCACACGGGTCCAATAGTTCCCTACCAGGCCCGTACCTAGGTGTGGTAAAGAAAGTCTATATTCTGTACAAAATGCTACGTCGCGATTCTCTGGGTTTCACCCATCAACCATGCCTGTACATGAAAAGGGAAATCAATGTAAAGCAAATGGGCAAACGGTGGATGAGTAAAAAACGAAATAAACGGGACCTACCGGGTCCCGGACAAACGCAAAAAAATTAAATGTACGAAGAAATCGCATTTTCTGGTTTTCTGCGGTTCTATGAAACGTGAAAGCAACGCTGGGTGGACTAAAATTGAATGCTGCCTACGAGGCACCATGAGCAATGTACATGACAACCAGATCGCGTCGTTCTTTGCAGATCAACTGCTTGGGTTTGCGCTGTGTGAGGCGCACCAGGGTTGAATCTGTTGTGATGGGTGATGGAACTATTGGGTGAACTATCACTGAGCGGGATCTCCATTTCTCTAGACTACCGTCAAGATGCCCAGCCTTAAGGCGGTTATTATAGATGCAGTTTCGTGTTGTCCGTTGCGATCAATGGGGTAAACTGGATCGCGTCGCTCGAGTATCCTAACAGGACCTTAAGGCTGCTGTAGAGATGTTCTAGTGCTATCCACACGTATGAAGGCGTACGTTGCTAGTGGATAGTTCTGGTGGAACGTGGGCGGTTTGAGATCGCGTTCGCGGTGAATGCATTTACAAGCGGTGCATCTGTTGAGCAAACGAGGCATAACCGTCATCACTTGCACGACCTACATGAAAGCGATCCCCGGGTAACCGAATCATCTGATCAAAAGCTAATTCCGCAGCTGACGCGTTAAAATCAGGCCTAAAAGCAAACGTAAACCTAAGAGAACGATCGAAAGCGCCTGTGCTCAATTAGAGCTGTCAGCAGAAACCAGTGAAACTTTGCGCCGGCGAAGAAAACGTTCAGCCGTACAGCTGGCTTCTGGGGGTGAGCCTCGTTCTACAACAGTGACAGCTTAACATACGTAGTGCATCTCTAAATAAATGGGACTCAAACAGTGCGCCGCGACCAGTAGTTACCGTTACAGGGAAACCATACAACGAAACCCAAATTTTCATGGTAGAAGCTACTACGGTCTGGGTATCTGCACTAGGAATGCGAATAGTCTCTGGCCAACGGGTGAAACAGAGGCTAAGAGAACCAACGATTATCACGTGAATATGAGAAAACTATGCTTTTACATGTGGAAAGTGGTCTAATGGAGCCATTTTGTGTCCATCTATCTTCGGTCATTGGCACTGAACACTTGGACGAGCCCAATTACAGATATCCCCTTGTATATCATG
Source organism: Fasciola hepatica (assembly GCA_948099385.1). Classification (NCBI taxonomy): domain Eukaryota; kingdom Metazoa; phylum Platyhelminthes; class Trematoda; order Plagiorchiida; family Fasciolidae; genus Fasciola; species Fasciola hepatica. Next base: position 502,026 of record CANUEZ040000060.1, on the reverse strand, counting down.
CCAGACGTGCATATTTGCAACTACCTTGGTGGTAGCTCGGACGCCAGGATGGGCTTAATTATGTAAAATGTCGATGGGTATAACGGGGCGTGGGTGTGGTTAACCTCTGTCGCATTATCGAGCCCGAGTAGGTGGTTAATGGTAACTCCGAAGATTCAATTGATGCGATTTGGCAGGGATCTGTGGAATCCAATTCCGAAAGCTGAGCTGCAGCCAAAGCTCTGAGGTCTATGGCCCGTAGCTAACCAGAAATAGGGTCTACTTGAGAAAAAGCATCGGACATCACGTAACTGGTGCCATAAACGTGACCAGCATCACTGTAAAACTGCGGTACGAAGTCTAAAAGACACCACTCACGTACTGAGTGTCTATCGGTTCGGCTGTGAAAACCATACCTTAATGATTTGTGATCAGTTGAGATGATGAACTGTCTACCTTCGAGGATATGTTTGCAGTGCCTAACAGTACTGTACGCAGCAAGTAGTTGCCGATTAAAAACAGAATACCTAGTTTCCGCTGTCTGGAGAAGACACGAGAAAAAGGTCGATAGTTTCCACTGTGATGCGGACCATTACTGGAGCATGCCGCCTATCGCTTCTCCAAGGGCATCGGTGGCTAGAGTCAACTGGGCTTCAGCGTCGAAGTAAACGACCATACTAGCAGGAGTCAACGAGTCTATAAGTGCATTGAAGGCATTTTTGGTATCCTCGGCCAGTTCAGCAGGACCATCCTAAGTGTGAGGGTACGTATTAACTCATCGTTGGTAAACAGCCAAGTCACGTTGGCAGTCCGCACCGGTGCAGTACCAACCCCGAGGCTTGAAACAGCGTAATCTCGAATGACAGGACAGCCGATTGATGGGGTGGATCGATAGGATGAGCTCTGTCAGTGGCGTTTAACCCTCAAGGCTTGGTTGACCACGTCAGTCGGACCAACAAGCTAAATACAACGACTGGGTACATGGATCAGCATCTTATATATTCAGTGTTTTGCACCAATAAACGAAATGATTCAGAGGCAGAAAAGACTACTTACTGGTGTTAGTGGGTCGGTTTAAAACAACATGGCGTGTATGACAGAAGTAGCAATTCTGAGTTCGTAGAATGCCGTGCCCTTAGAGTATCTTCTATCTCTTTTGTCTTACCAGTGGATCCACGAAAATGAAGAATGCATCAGTGGCCACACCCGCGCAAACCGCTCGACAGGCCGGCTAAACCAGTTTTAGGGTAACCGAGGTCCAAAGATCTCGGTGAAGCGGTGTTCGGCGTGCGAAGACCCCTGAATTGGCGGACGAGATTTATTGCATAATCCGACGGCCGTGAAGGAAATTTGTTGAACTAACAGGGCTGCAGGAACCCTGGGTCGCATTCAGTCCAGATGAATGGCGATCGGGCTCCTAATGAGCCACCGGCAGCCATACATCCACATGATGCTACCTTTCATGATGGTGATGGTGCGCTCTTGTACAAAAATTGAGTGACGCCGGGGACGTTTCTTTTACTAAATACCCATGAAACTTTATGATCACATTCATGATACCGGCTTATCCTCTCCAAGTACCCAGATGCACTAAAGTAAGTTAAAATTGTCCTCAACACTTGTAACTATTAAAGTCTGCATCGACAGAGCACAGTTTAGGCTGAAACAGCGATAGTTACCATCCCTTTGAAACGACGAACGGAGGCCAGTGAAATAGGTAACAGAAAGTCTCGAACAGTTTATACTTTTTCCGAATACCACTTCCACCAACCACGTGGCCTACGAAATCAACTGCATCTTCGACAAAAATACTTTTGTTCGCATTGACGGTTATACCATGTGCGGCAGATAGCCTAAACAACTGATGTATATGTTGTGCATGTGCCTCTTTGGATCCATCGGTTTCTTACAATTCGTCCGTGTAGGAAAACAAAATCGGAACCTCTGGAAACGTGGTCAATGAAACGCTGAAAGGTTCGTGAAATGTTGAGCAAACAAATGAATTAAGTAGACATCCGAAGAGACCTGAAGGGACGGTCAACTGACACTATGGGCATGCACCCGTTCAAAAAAACAGTGTCATAGCTGAGCTCAATCTTTGGTGAGCGATCGTCATTGTTCAACATACGACACAACTGTCATAAAAAAGCAAGGAACTCAACCGAAGAAATAATCTCTCGAGCAAGTAGAGTCAACATAAAGAAATCATGGGAGATCAATTCAAATCACTGATATTTTTCAGATGATGCCGGAATTCGCACGACGCTGCTGGAGAAGAAGGACTCTTCGGAGAAACGAACCTTGTAAGACCTAACCGCTGAATATATCAGACCAATAAATTTAAAACACGACTTTACAGCGATCCAGTCCGCATCACAGTCCGCTGAAAATGCCGTTGTAGAGAAGATAATTCAAACGCAACCTCGCGAGGTGCGTTCAACGTCATTATTCTAACTCCCATCCTCTATCTTCTGGAACTGTGGTAAATGGTACTTCGTTCGGTTTTGTCGTCGTGGGATAGAAGTACATTAGGAATGTGGACGTATGAGGCACAGAGAAGGATTTTGTGGACGCTCACACAACAGAAGACTTAGGGTAATTTCGGTGCATTTCGTGGCGTCAGGCACCAGTCGAACGCGTATACACAGTCACGAGCCTTTCACTTACCCAAGTGAGGAAATACACAACACTAACTGTGAATAGTCATCCAATAACTAATATTGTTACCACTGTCTTAGGTATATCCTAATCTACAATGGGAATCTGTTGATAGGCACGTACAAGGTCTATTTTTGAGAAAACAGGAGCACCGTTGAGATTGGCCGAGATATTCTGAATACGTGGTATGGGATACTTATCTGGAACGGTGGCGTTATTGGGGGTCCTATAACATCTACATGGTGGCCAATCCCTTGACTTTTATGGACTATATGTAGTGGTGAAACCCAAGGACTATTTGACGCACGAATAACACCTAATTCAAGCAAGTGCTCAAAGTCACCTCGAGCGACTATAATTTTGTCGGATGAAAGCCGACGTACCCTAGCAAAACGTGGAGGTACAGGTGTGCTACTACGATGATCTACCGAGCTAGTTACGGGAGGTATTACGAATGTTGGATGCTGTGCTTTTGGGTATGAATCTCGTACTTCACCGAAAACTAGTCATTTTGAGTAGAACAGGAATGATCGCGTTAGTACCAATGGAAACTCCGTTCACGGATAGATTAGTGACAGGGTCAGCAAGATGTTTGGGGCTAGAATCAACCAACAGGTCTAGATGATGTGGGAAATCAGTATCAAGGATGGCATTCTGAACCTACGTGACCAAAAAAACCCAAAGAAAAGTGTGACAAATACCAAAACCTAAAGTCTTCAGAACTTGCCCACATGTCTGTGTAGAAGCACCATTGACGGCACATTTGGCTAGAAAACGGGAGCCTATGCAAAGTTTGACCTGGAGGTGGGGACACATTGACTTCAGCACCTTTGTCTACTAAGTGGCGTGTCCTTGAGCTATGGCTGACAATATAGAATACGTGACTATCTTGGTCAGCCGCGTGCTTCACAGCTACGCACTGGCGTCTCCGTTCCCCTGATGGGTTGAATCCATGGAACGAGGTGAGGTCTATTAACGCTCCTTAGAACGAGACATTTGATGATACCAACGAAGAGCGTCAGTTGGTGACGGCTGAACCGGAATTTTTATACGGATGCTACTGGGAGATTTGTTTCGGCGAAACTGTCTTCTAGGTGACGCCTTGGTTGGGTGTCCAACTGAAGACTCAGTGAATTCCCTGACCTTCTTGACAAAGTGTGGTGAGCAAGTTGTTGGCAGCCATATTGGCGTTCGACTGATGTAAGTGTAGGATCCCTGTGATGCACTCACTAAGTCTTTGCCTTTATGGATTTTTCTATTGTTGCTGTTTCAGATCGAATACAACCAACTCCCCACGGAGTAACACTGATCCTTGCATACTACATAAGTTTGTGCAAAGTGGCTGCTGAAGAGGCAATAATAGACTCAGATAGTGAGGAATTCGCCTCACTGACACTCGGCTTGTAGGTTTCCCAAATATTATTGGCTTTCTCTCCAATTCTTTCGAGACATTCCTCTGTAGACACTCAAAGAATCTTCTGCATATCACTGGGAAGATGTTGGAGCCAAATCTCTTTCAGGAGACTATTATCGAACTTAGTAGTTCCTAAAACAGTGCTCATGTGCCCAAAACGGTTGCGAGGGTTTGCGGTCTCCAAGCTCAGTGTCTGTAAACAAACTGACGACTCGCTGTTTGTCAGACATACCAATTGGGGTTATGACAACTGCTTTTATGCGTTCATAGGGATTGTGTTCTTCTGATTCCAACGCATCTTGTACTTTGTCGATGACGTGTGGAGGGAGAACTGCGACCACGTAGTGGAATCCGTTACTTTCCCCGGTCACATTGCGCAGAGCAAAAGTTGATCCCATCTGGTCAAACTAACCCCGGGAACGATGGAAACGAGAAGACAAGTGAATTCACCTCAAAGTCAAGAAGTTTTGGGTCGCTCATACTGCAAACGGTAAAATAAAACGAAATAAATTGAAAAAGGGGAAAAAACTAACGTAGTGCCAAAATGGGACAACTGATTACAAAAATAAGAGTTACCACTGACGAAATACGATAAAATGGTTAGGCTATACTCAAAGGCCGAGAAGAGAGTTGGAAATACTATGGGACCACCTATTTTGTGCTCCAAACTACCAGGTATTTTACTTGTTCCGGAGAATGACCCAGGGGTCGGGCAACTGGTCCACAGATCCAAAGGTTGCCAAAAGATATTAAGAGTTGGTGGGACAAAAGAAGAAAAAATTGTATTGAAATAGTGTCATTTGTCTATCACGTCTTAATGTTAGAGCGACACCCGACACGATGCTAGCTGGGGGAGCTGGCCTCCAACGATCCGCAAACAAGGCAGTCAAAAGAGTGTTTTTCATTTGGCGACAACTGATTGTAGTTACCGCAAGCGGACAAACAACGAACAGCCCTGTGGCGTCGAACAAGATACGAACTTCCTAGCGCCAAGTACTAATTAGATATGTTTATATAGCGTAATTTTTACCAGTGAATTTGCACATGAAGACTTAGCCACCTCCAGGTGGCTACAGTGTCGAATCACTTCCCCTGTGGTTAACAACCTCTACTGACGCAGAACTCCTTCAATTTGATTCGAAGTGTACGGTTGTCAAACCACCTAGCCGGGCTACTACTTGTGGCTGAACGGATAGAGTTACGGTACTGCATTAAAAAATTGGTTTATACTCCTTGCAAGCTCGGTGAATGTTCGTGCATTTGTGCATTTCGTAGCACTCGTCAGTGTCCGAATCAAGTTTACATTAGATTGAATGCAATAGCACGTGATAGCAACATATCAGTTTCAACCAACCAGTCACCTTCTGAGCAGTGAAGTAAACTTCGTTGTCAACTACCAACGAGTAGGGCGCGCCTTCGCGTCTGAAAGTCTTGTAAATTGGAGAAGTTTCGAACTTCGAGCTCGAGGAAGTAACCAGGTAGACCTCTGACCACTTGGTATAGGAATCAACGATTAGGAGGCAGTAATATTTATTCAAAAATGGTCCACAATAATCTGTATGAAAACGTTGTCCAGCCTCACATTATGTGGTACACAGAGTCAATTTGGAGGACTGAGATTGCAATTTATGCACATATGAAGCCTTGGGACAATAAACAATCAATTGTCGAAAAATGAACTGATAATGGCCAGAGAAAATGATAGAGAGATACGAAGTTGTTTCATGCAATTAAGGCCAATAATGGAAAACTGGTAGTCAATAACGAGAAACAAGCATTCGTTAGTTGTTGAACGTGAATTAGCTAGAAATGGTGCACAACACGCCTCTATAGTCTAAAAATGCATGATTTATTCGAAGGGCAGGTCGAAAGGTCATAGAATATTGCTTAACCGCATGACTTTTCAAATCTCATGATCCCCATCTTTACAGCGCATGACTTCTCAACTGGAACAAGATTCAGCAAACTGGTTAGTGAATCAGAGTTCCTGTTGGCTAAATTGGAAATTGAAGCGTAATCGAGAACACGCATATATTCGTACGTACTGATTAAGTCTGCAAAAGTATGTCAAATTTACGAAGCAATCCACCACCTTTAATATTCTTTTTGCGGCTAGTAAGGAACACACGTTAAATGAACCAGTGAGCGGCACGTGAAAGATATTCAGTGAATGCTCGTATCACGTAAAAGTCAAACTCCGTTCACATCAAAAATAAAAACTAAAAAACAGGCTAGCAAAGATATCGAAATGCTCCTCATTTGCGTAAATTTTCTCCGCAACAGTCCGTTCGGTTTTGCCGATAGTGAGCACTAGGTCTAACACTCAGTGTATATGCTAATAGCTTGTCTCGTGAATCCGTTAGGAAAAAAATGTGCATGGTTTCCATATTGGAACAATGGACGGCGCTGAAAGATCGGAACAGCAACTATCCGGACAAGTGACAAGAAAATTTCTGTACCTTTCGAACTATCACGCGGGTTGATTGATCAACAAAGTGCACCATGCCTCCACTATCGAACGGTTGAGCCGCGACTGGTTACCGGATTCATCAGCATTTGTGTTGACTAACTCAGCTCGCACATAAACCCGATAACATTGTCGCCGTTTCCGAACACAACATAAACGAAAGGTGTGTGTCAAAAGGGTATAAACACTAAGCCGTCCACGGAATCCATTACTAATCACCAATGGTTCAGTTACAGTAGACAGATCGAACAAAGAATCTATCGCATTGAGGTCAGAACAAATCTGCAAGGAAGTGCATTCATTCGTGTCCCTTACTTATTGGTCAGAAAGACCTGTTCACTTCTTCCAAACAACGAGCTTCACAAGAATCTAGCACCGGCATTGCTCCAGCTCACTAATGTGTTACATTAAGGCTGCTTTATTTAAGACCAGTCGGGTTGCATCGAAAGAAGGGGTACATTGTGACCTTGTTGTTGCTGGTTAAGCATCGACGTCCTTGTCACATCCTTTAAATGCATTGAGTGAGTTCTCTTACCACAACAGAATCGGTCTGAATTCCGTAGCCTGTGAAAATACTTCTCAAGGCTAGTGACTTGGGTATCTCAGGCTCGAACAGGTTTTCGTATACTGGACGATTCAATTTTGTGCTGTGCATGGTCAATTAAGTGTTCAGTAATTACTTCTACGTTTGTTGTTTTGTTCCTCTGAAATCCGAGAAGATTACAGATACCACATGTGAAATACTATTCATTGGACATGTTGAATTCATCGGATTTATCAATAAGCTGCTGACTCAGTTTGAACAAGCAAAAAATAATCCCTACCGAGATGATTCTGAGAACAATTTTAAAAAACATTAGTTATAAGTGAAGAGATTTCTAGTGATTCGAATTCCTCCGCACGCGGTTCAGCACATTATAACTTTACTTACAGTATCCAACCAACCATATGAAGTCGGAACTTGAAAACCAGATCGTGCAGATATGTCCAAGTCGGCTTGTGATCGGTCAGAACGTTGTCTGACAATAGCTACTTGCCTCATTCCATTTAGAAACGAGGTTGTACGAAGCAAATGTGACAGAATACATTCCTGCTGGTATTGTCTCGTCTTGTCTATTCCTAGTGCGAGTAGTCTGGATAAGGGCTATTCCACTGCGGACGATTAGTCGGGTAGATACAATTCTCACAAGCACTGAAGACATTCGAGAAAATTTTGATTTCGATTCGGAATCACCAGGAATGTAGATCAATGTGCTTCGTCTTCCGAGATCCGAGTTCGTAATGGTAGACTAAAAACCCGGGGCGTAAATCATTACTCAAGCGTGTTAGGTCCAAAATTGATCTGATTCAAAGATATTGCCACTGCATAGCAAATCCTTCCAGAAGCTCAATATTATTTAGATCGGTATTGTGTGTGTGTGCATGTGTGTGTGTGTGTGTGTGTGTGTGTGTGTGTTAGTTAAGAAGTACCGTATATTACTGACATTGCACGACATTCGCATCTAACCTGCAGAACAGGATACTTAGTGATGTTTGATCAACTGTCTGTTGTCGTTCAATCCTCGAGAGTACCGTCACTGAAGTTTGAAAAGGGTAAACTACCATTTATTAGGTTAACTAAAGCAGTGGATTTCCTCAAACATAAAAGTGTGAACACAACCGTGTAATTAGTTCTCTTCAATATAGTCAGAAGAAGTCCATCCAGTCCGACAATTTGTTACCTTTGCCATTCACTTCCCGTAATTCTTAGTCAATTGGAGGTATGTGATCCTGTCTGGCCGAAAGCGACAATTGAGATATGCAATGAACTACACCTTGAATTTGAATCTAAACAGTGAACTGGTCTGTGTCATTTGGAATGCCCTGACGCAAAACACAACTCGGATCTCACTCACGCAATAACGGGAAGTTAGTTCGTCTGGCAGACTAGGCGATAGCATTCTTACAGATTATAGTAGATCCTACTACTTCCCGTTCAGTATCCGTTTTCTAACAAAACTCGTAGCCTGGTTCTCAGCGTTCATGTCATACCCGTCTATCATGGTTTGAACGCACACAATACATTCGGATTGCGATCACGTGTTCACCACATGCCGTACAGATCTCTAACTTCCACTAGATAAGATGTGGGCACAACTCTATGCTACCAGTTGTATCGTTAACGGGATCGTGAGTCAGAACTTCAACAGCTCGGATATCCGGTCACCGGATTATGAGGGAATAAATTTATGATCGAGAAACCCCGTTATTCTCAATCATATTGAATAATTTTCTAGTCCGGTCGTCTCCCGGTATTCTACAACACCGAACGATTGGTCTGGTTTGTGGATATTTCATTTGCCAGGTCGATAAATATGATTTTGTCCTGGACAAAAGAAAGATAGCCGAGTATTTGTCTCGTGTTTTGATTATATCATTCATACGAGTTAATCACTGTTATCCCGTTTCACAGGTGAGAATCCATTACATGGGACAACGCAGTGCAGTAAAACGGCATGATGATCGGTGGAAAATAAATTAGTTACACGAACTAGAATAGATCTGACCAGAAAAAGGCTGTAGAATGAACGTGTCCTGAGAATGTCAGCATTCCTCATAGAACTGTAAGTGTCTGGCTATAGGTCGCCATAATAACGTTCGATCAGTGTTAGCAGAGAGCCCGGTGACACCTTTTGAGATCTGAGCTGACGCAGTTTTCTATATATATATATATATATATATATATATATATATATATATATATATATATATATATATATATATATATATATATATATATATATATATATATATATATATATATATATATATATATATATATATATATATATATATATATAATTACCAGCTCCCAGTCGATCAGTTTTCCCCGGGTTTCGTGGATGACGGAGCTAATCAATTTGTGAAATGAACTTTGGGGGAATGGTGAGAGTAATGGTATATTTCTGAACGCGGAATCTATCAGCGTTTCTTTAGCTTTCGTTACTGATCAGAAACGAAGAATTTCGTATAACTGTTGAATATTTTCATTCCACATTCGACTGTTGGGACTCATCAATGAGCAAATTTCAATCAGTTGTCCCTCCCGGTGCTCACTAAGTTCGTGTGTATGTGATGTGGATTGACTTTAGAAACCCACCATCTCAAACAGTTTATCTATTTGACCAGAAAGTGAATTCCGTAAGGACATTTGTTTTTCTCACTATGTTAGTTAGTTCCGTTTTGTTACACGCTCGCTGTTTACCTCGAGAGAATGCAAGGCTCTACCGTCATACCATGTTTTGATCGACATTAACTGTCTGTCTGCGTCCCTCACTGAAATTCACTTCATCATTCAATTCTGACTGGGGTGGCTGAACAGTGTGCCCGGTGTAGATTAAATAGAGCACCCCGTCGTTGAAGAAGATCAGTTCCAAGTATGTGGATCACCGACTCAATTATCGAATGCGCAGTTGCCGGCTGTCTTTGATCGTGCAGTGCGCCCTTTGAGGTAATGGGGTTACGTTTCTTTCACTTCATTCCGGTAGAAGCATGGAATAGACATAATAACAAAGTAGGCTCCGTAATTTGATAACACTTTGTATCCATCACTATGAATCTTAACGAAAAGAAGCAAAGCATAAAATAATTTACAACAATTATAAACTATCGGGTTGAAAGTGGTGTTCGTGCAGTCGTTCAGCATATCTAGCCCCTGTTATCTCGTCATTCAATAAACAAGATCTCCATAACATTTCCGGTGAGAAAGAAGTGACTGATTCTGCAATGTCACAGAATGAAGGCTAAATTCTGACCGCGGACTCCACTATCCTTGGTCCATTATGCTAACCACGGAAAATTTGAATGCTGACATTATAGCATGGAACACTCTTCAATAGCGATTACTCCCTCACATGCTTGTTTTGACAGACTATGTTGTGAATACAACATAGTTAATGCAATGTTGTCATGTTAACACAATTGGCCAAATCTTCATTGTTTACCGCGAACCCTTAACAGGCACCATTCACAGATAAAGCAACAGCACTATTGTTGTTGTAGTTGCTGATTAGAATCTCAGTGAACTAAACAAAAAGAAATGCTACTACAATCAGAGTATGTCGGAAGGTCAAACGATTTGGCCCGAGATGAGGGAAGGGATAAAGTAGAAACGAGCTGCAAGATCGAATCAAGGAACAAATGCGCAGGTAGAGATTCATTTCTATCTACTCTTTCATCAACGATTGATATGATCGCTCTTACGGTGATTGAAAATCAGAATTTATTGTGAAGCATAAATTTATCTTTACCCCGGGTACAGTGAATGAGGACAATCGCGCCAATGAGTGTCGAGACAATCTGAACTCCAAACAAACATACAACTACGGACGGTCTTTCAATCATATGAATCAGAGGGAAATGAATCTTGAGTTCCAAGTTACTGAACGATAGTTTACTCAAATACGTATACTCAAATGTGGTCACCTCGGGGCCAGAGAAACAATGAGTAATGGGTTGCTGTGTGACAAGCCCAAAACCCTCGCGGAGGAAGACAACGGAAGCAATCATGCGTATTGAAAGAGGCGCACATCATATATGTTTCAGAGACAAAGCAAGTAAATAAATAGGTAACTGTGGGCTCAGATCACTTGTGAGCTGTCACGCAATTCCTACATTCCTTCAGATGACGAGGATGTTGACAGATGGTCAGATCGTTTCACATAGAGCACATATACGTAATGTGGGTTCACACAAAGGTACGTGCAACCGCTTTTACGGGGCATGATCAGAGAGACTGGTCGTATTCCTATGTGGTATGCAAGGACCACCGCTCTCCCGTAGGGGTCGCAAGTGTCCAATTTACAAAAGTGACGAGAAAACACAATGAGCCGAAGCCCATCAGGTGCATCACAGGGTCCCACAACAAGGCGACTGATTTCAAACTGCTCACCATCCATATTTGGTTAGAAATGAGGACGAGTCGGTGCTGTTAAGAAACGGTTAGGAAGAATGTACTGTTTCAGGAACTTCTTAAATTCAGTTCCCCTTGGAAAATTCATGAGAGCAAGAACATGCATCATCACAGGGTAGATTGAATTCGACTGTTTCGTGTAACCTTCTCAGTTGAACGCAACATGTTCTGCGATGATGCTTGTTCTTGCTTTCATGAAATGTGCTGTCCTTCTAAATGGTTCAATATGATAAACAGAGGAAAAGATACGTATCGGAGAATTATGAATGGAGAAGTGGGTGGTAAAATATTCCCATTGTAACGTGAAAAATATTCCTCTCGACATCTTGCTTCAGCCGTTCAAAAATAAACTTCCACAAGCAGAGAGACAGACGACACAGTTGAAATCATGAAACCGTGCTTGCTTCATATCTGCTGACTAATTCGATGAATTCAACAGGACAAGGAAACTTGTGAGAATTTACCGACCGAGTTTTAGCGAGACATTTTCGTCCATGGTTTTAACACGTGCATTGTTTAACTGAACGCTGACTGCCAAGCGCAGTAGCCATTTGACCGTTACCCTTGCGCACGTGCTCACACACGCTCTCAAATACACGCTAGCCGCTATCTCTCCCAATCACCTTCTCGTCCTCACAGGTCGTGGAGAATACAGCTCTGGTTAACATTTTTTACAGTGCCGAGCATTAGGGTAACGTGCAGGTGCTCCACTTAGTACAAAAGACCGAAGATTACTTTTAATAAAAAGAAACTGTGAGATATGAACAGCAACAAGTGTCAGGGTCTCTGTGGAAATAGGAAGAGGGTTTTGTACAAGGGATTTAGGTGGGAACGTTCACCCCTTACGCCAACGGCAATAATAAACGATGGAATGGAGCTGCTCTGATTGAACCACTCGGGATTTAGTATTTTAGTCGTCATGACTTCAGATGTGACGATAAGCATTTTGCTCAATCCAGTGCTGAGAAGCCTGTGTGTTTCTAGCAGCATCTTGAACACGCTTGTAGAATCAGTCACATGTTCGGTGCTAACCAAATGTTACACGATAACTCTAGGGGTGTCTCAGACTGTGCGTTTACAAAGGGAGACCGGGCAATGCTTTGTGATTCTCTTGGACATGTTTTGTCATGTCTATGGAATTAGCCACAGAACGAAATACTGGGACTGACAAGTTGAATTATCCTTGAATTAGTGAACAGTTAATGGCTATTTTTGGTGCAATATGGATATACGCTGCCTGTTAGTACTTGCCCACTGGCGTTGACTGTTGTCACTGCAAGATTTTCAACGGGTTATCACATTGGAATGGGACTGCGATGAAAACAATTTCGCTTTTAGCAATGTGAGTTTCGATCCGGTCAGTTCGGTTTGCACGACGCAGGTAATGGCCATAGTGAATCGAGCGTGCAGAATTCCTTCGGTTGTATACACAAAAGTTAGGCAGTCACCACTTCGCTACTAATTATTTTGTCAATTCCCTGCAAATGTCGGCGCAGCCGAACAGACTGGCATTGATAATGTCCAGAGTAGACTGGAATACTCCTCTCTGGATGGTGTAACGTTTGCCGCCGAAAATCTTATTTTTGAAGACGGCGTAACAATTGTGTTACGCCTGGGCTACCGGTTGCATTTTCCCGTTATTTAACTGTTTAAGTAGCCTTGTTTGAAACGAGTTTGATCCACGATTTTCGACTCGTAATTTGTGACATCAATAATAAACACTTTCAGTGTACAGTCTGTCTAAAAATTCGGGATTACCTCAGTTCGGTCGAAGTCCTGACAAACGGTCAAATTCCAATTTACACCAACAAATATCAAGCCAGAAAAGTACCATAGGTACTAGTGTTTAGGGACAACACTGCTTGCATTTGTTCGACTGAATTGAGGCGATCCCGTTTTTTGGGACAGACTATTTCTTCGGTTTACACTTGGAAAAATTCACGGAAATATGTGAATATTTCCCTTACAACTATGATAACCAGAAAACTAAGGAGGATGTGCACGTATATGTAGGTTTTACATATCAAATAATACGACCTTGCCTGAAATGTATGTAATCAGGCAAAACTTCCGCTACCGCGAGTAATCTTTCTCAAGGAACGGTTACAGATTAGTTAACAAGTGAGCTAAACTAGATTACGAGGGGTACAAACACGTCTCTAGACAAGGCGTTAGGGATGCAGAGAGTTGTATACCATTGCTTTTAGGATAAGGACATAAAGTACAATTAGCAGAAGTGCTAACCGGGGGCACTTTTATACACACTGAAAAGACTTGGATAGTCAACTAATAATGAGTCCACAAGAGCAAAAAGACTGATCAATACTTAGTGAGATAGTTGAAAACGCTACCAATGAACTATCCGGTGTCATCAGTGTGAGTATCAGATGCCTCCAAATGCCTCATTATGGCCGGGGATGGGTGTCTCAGGCTCCAAGTTGGCTGCTCGCTGTGAACGCCTCTCGAAACGCTGTCAAGTTACCCTGCGTCTAACACAGCCTCTGCTGAGGACGTCCTACACACTGTCTTCTCTTGATGGAGGTGTTTCCGCGGAAGTGAGAGAGCAGGAGCGAATACCCGGCGCATTCCACTGGGTCGACTGGCTGACAGTCAGTCTAAGGAAGACGGCTAAACCCTGATTTCAAACCAACCCTGGATGGTGTATGAGGCGTACAACACTATGCTCACTGGCATCTGTGGCTGAAGGGTTTACTGAAAACCCAGGATGTTTGGCAGCATCCGAAGTGCGAATGAACTGAGCATTCAGTCACCGAATCCTAGTGGGTTATAGACCTCATGCTTCGTTCCTCTGCCTTGCGGGTTAAGCTTTAAATAGCTAAAGACTCTGGTTGTGGACCACTAAGAAAGCCGCCTGCTTTGACCTGGACAACCTGTCCGTATTGCATCCAAAAATAAAGCAAATCATTGAATCTCACACGTGCTGTTTCGTTTGGCACACAGCCTGTAATCAGGCGAGTGTGAAATATGAAGTTTTTATTACCACGGATAAGGCGGGTTTCCAATCGAATAAACGCGTCGATTCTGGTAGTCCAGTGCAGTCACAACAGGCCAGCTTATATTCGTAAAAATACCACTAACATGACCTTCGAAATGCGTCCGAATCGTATTACCATCATTTTGGGGGTAATCAGTTGCACTTTTAAAACCGTGACTCGGGAATATCGATGTCTATGATTGTACATCGTTGTCGTCTGGTAATTGAGTGACTCGCATATAAATGAACCTCAAGTCCCAGGGCAGAGATCACAAGCTCGCTTTACTGCTTATACTATGGGACAGATTATCAAAAAATAACGATAACATGTCTCAAATTGTGGGCAAATCAACCACAGAATCAAAACAGTCAAAAAAGGCTTCGAAACTCCCAGACTACCATAGACCGGAAACACTCGAGACGGCGGTTAAGTGGTTTACAAGGAAGGTCCTTATTTGAGGGAGTACTTTCGACTAATCAACTGTCAGAAGAGAAGTAATGGTCCGAGGGAATAGCATGGCTATGGGATAGTGCATGACCATAGAGGGATGACCAAGTTCTGTCATTCACACATATAGGGCAGATGGAGAGAGAGAAAGATAGTTGCGTCCAAACGTATGGTCTTTGTCACGTAACCCAGGCAGTTATGACGGGTCATGGATAGCAGAGGGGCATTCCAAGACCGGAGTGAACCGTTACGTAAGCGGTAAAATCGAACAGATCGGAACTACAATGAGAAAAATGACAACTAAGGTCAATCGACACCTGTCATAGAAACAAGGCTGGCATTACGTGACGCGTTGGGAGTGAACAAACAAATTATCACGCGGGGGTGGAAGCCAAGGGGATGATGATCGGTGTGGAAACTGATCATCAAAGGATACGGGACGAACTGTTTGGTAAATAAATCCAAAACAAAATTATGGTGGAAAGCATGGAATCTGGACTAAATCAGTTTAATGGAGATTTTCGATATGGCGACCTGAATTTCCATGTCCAATTTAAATAAAGCTCTACACGCGTCTCTTTGACTTGAATTTATCAAATTAGTTTGTTAGTAAGCCAGACGGCATGACGCAGTCCTGGGGATTAGCGACAACGCCGCATATGAGCCTCTGTTTAAGAATCTGAGTGGTAGGCAAACGTTACTAGACAATGCGAAGATCATGAACACTTAGAATGGTCCGCAGGGCTTGAAGGCACAGGTCGGGATGTGTCACACGTACTTGAACAGTATGTGCAGAATGTAGTTTAAATCGGCATAGACGAGGCTCCAAAGCTTTTTTCACTACAGGGATTACTTCATTTCAGTCAAAATCCTGACACTCAGGTAAATACAACCGGCACTGGTCTCAGTAGCGAAAAATATACAACGGAAACTATCTTTAGCGAGAGAGCTGCACTCTACCGGGCACGTTTCAATCTCGCAGATAAGGAGACAGCTATCAGCATGATGGTTAATTGTGAGTGTAGATTTCCGTAAATCTACGGGACACGCGCCTCACAGTTACACGTAATTCCGATCGACTGAACGCATTTCGGAAGCAGCGAAGCGGGAACATACAGGAACATTTACTGAGCAGCAGACAGAATTGAATCAATCAGGATTGATTGTACCCATGTAACAGATTGGTGAACCAGAAGAGCAACGCGCAATCAACAGTCAACAAATAAATTATATCAGAATTCAAACAAATATCATCCGAATTACTTCGGCAAAAAACAGACAATAGAAATCTAACATTCTAAGATTGATTTGCGAAACTATCACGCTGATTTGCAAAATTACGACAGATTTGAAAAACTCACTTTAAGTTGACAAGAGAACGCCATGGTTGGTTATCACATCCGTACAGTGCATCCCATTGGTCAACTGGCCAAAAACCTTTCTGGCCAACGATGGGCCTTTGTGACCACCTATCTTCCCAAGCTATCGTGCAAAAACGGCACTGATCTCAGTCGTGTGTCTTGTCGTGCTCGCGGACGGGTGTCGATCCGGTGGATCACTGGGGCCATGTGATCTGAGCAAGACAACCAAGCTGCCCACGCCCCCTATCAGTGTAAATGACGGCACATTACGTTAGAAGACCTTGGCTAGCGAATTCATTTTGATTATCTGATAGACGGAGTTGTGATACTAGTCACTGAATAACATCAGCATTCGGTTCATCGACATAGTGCAGAGATGGAAACGTATGAATAACTTTACCTTAGAGAATAGAATGATACCACACCATGATGGATGACAGTTGGTGCTTCCGTTGCATTTTCAAATACCCAGCCGGTATAGCAGGAAGGTAACTTCTCACAAAACCTGTTTGATGGATTTATGTATGTATCAAATATGTAAAATATGCTTGAGTTCATGTTACCAATAAACTATATCATGGATCGTTCTCACATACGTATATACTGAGAGTCAGATGGAAAGAACCTATCCAACTAACAGTAAAATATGGGGATCTCATGGTGAAATCCGAAAATTTGTGTACCATTTCACGTGAAGACGTTTATTTTTAATTCCGAGTCAATACATTTTATCAGATTAAATAGACGGTTCTTTGAAGAATTACCGTGTGATTCCAAAAAAAAAATTCCCTTCATGTGTGCTCCCTTCAATTCAAATGAGATTACATTTGTAAACCAACTGCGGAGTGCTCTAGTATGGGAATGGCTGGGCAGAGGAGTACCGGGTACGCATACCTGATGAGCGGTAATAACCGCGAAACCGGTAGTGTGCTTCCGGGGAAATTTTGTTCTGCCATCCAGATACAGTGCCATACTACTCATTTTGAAAATTCATACTTGGGACCATGTGTCTTCATTCTGAAGGTTAGCCGTGTTACCGACAAATTAACTTCGGAAGAATCACAGTGTGATTCTAGAAATGGACTCTCAGTCCACGACACTGCGTACCATTCAAATCAGATTATAGCTGTAAAGCTTCTGGTAGTCATTTTCCGAATAACAAATGCGGAGAAACAATGTTTGAAATCATTCGAGAGCGGTGGAGTATTACTGGAAAAAATTTGAGATTTTTGCTCATCTTTACAGGAATATGTGACAAAATGCCAATTTCATCTCAACTAACTACAACTGTAACTGTTGGAAACGTTCACACTGCAGACCGCTAGTTTAGTTGAAATCTGTACGAAGCATGCTGTTGATACAATTTCCTTGTGAATCAGTTCTGAGTTCGGAAGTACCAGGGAGTTGAAAATCTCCATGAAAACACGTCACCAGTGAGACTGCAGTTCTCATTCTTCCAACCCACGAACAGGGTGCTTTGTTAACACCAACCAATGGCAAGGCCCGCATATCCCGCATAGCAATGCAGTCATGACGCATGGGCCCATGAACCAATGAGTCCATCACATTCCACTGTTCACACCGAACATTGACAAACAACCCACTGCTCACCTTTCACACCAACCTATCCACCAATCAGCCGTATGAAGCACTGTGACTCGAATTAACCAATAACATTTGCGCAATCAATAACAAATTCATACGTGTCCATGTATTCTCCGTTTCATGCTATATAAAGTGTTGAATTTTGGTTACACCTGAATAGGGTTTCCGCACTTGTTCGTGGTCGCTTTTCCTTTGAACGACTGAGGAATCAGCGACCGGTGATAACCCTGAGGTTTGCGTAATGACACAACAAGAAACATATTATAACTAAATTAACGTGGTAGATAGTTTTCATATTTAAAGCACTTAATATCCTTTGCTTATTTAGTCACTACTGAAAGAAGATATAAGCTGCAAGATGCTCACATTGAGCTTACTCTTCTCAACCGCAAAGTGATGTTGGCAGATACAATAGACGTCAACAACCGTAAACTATTTACAATAAAGAACTACAGTTATTCTCACCGTAGTCGAGCCGAGAATATTGGCCTATAAAAAAAATGCTAACCGGAAATAATCCAATTAAGAATCATTATATTACTCATAGGATCGGTTTGCAAGATCATTTTGCTATCGTCCGGACGGTAATGAGCACATAATTGCGATATTATGGGTTCAAAGTACGGTGATACAATAGTGTGATTCCTACTCTAACAGGTAATGGTGAAATGACACATTTGTATTTAAAATATGTAGTCCACTTTGTGAAAGTCCAGTCCAAATGAAACAAAAATAATTAGGCGACAAATGCTTCTCTATTATCACATAGGATTGCTGCGGAGAGGTCTTCGTCTCCTTTCAAAACACTTCAGTAATGTTTATCAGATTGGCCCTGAAGTAAATGCGGAGGAACTCCCCGCTTTTTCGTCAAAATCTCAGTCTTCTTGTACTACCAAATGCTCACCATTTGTTGGGTGTGCGCACCTGCATTCCTGAATTTGGTGACTGACGATTTTTGATCTTACTCAGCCTGTTAAGTCACCGACGAGTTGACCATTTGTCAGATTGTAAGCTTGGACACTTTTCCCAGTGCTGCTTATTGGCACAGATAGTTAGCATTAGTATCAATTCCATCCTGAAATTTCACCGGTCGAAACGTTGTGCTGATGGATTTACTCGAGGAACTCGTGTATGAGTGCCACCGCCCAGCGCAGGATGCTTGCAAGTCTTGGTGACCCTGTACCCGAGCTTAGTCAAAAGCCCTGATTATGGGATTTGGGTTACCGCCGTGATGTGGTTGTTCTGTTTCACCGAGCTTGATAAACACCGTGTATAAATGCGTTGACGGCGCCTGGGATAACTGAGATCGAAAATGAGGCTTAGCTCCGGACGGCACAGTTGACCAGTCCATGAGATTGGTGCGCTCACAAGACGCATTAAAGTCGGATGCGTTAGAGAAACTTGTGTGTGTTTGTATGAATGTATCCAAGCCATTGTGACAAGGAAACACCTGTTCGGTGTTTCCATTTCGCAGTAGCAATGGCCAGAACAAAATTACGGATATCTGAGAAAATATTCTCTGTTGCACCGGTGCGAAGGATGGATTTGCGGGTGGTGAATGCTCTCCGTCAAAGCCATTGAGGATACCGCCATATTCGACAATGCTAAGTCCGACTGAAAACACACGGACTGCAGTGACATCAAAACGAAGCGAGGTTTTAGTTCCGGATAACTCAGCGTAAGTAAAAGGGCCCCGAAGAGCTTCGGAGTCAGGCGGACTGACAGGCGCGATTCCTACGACGCTCAGTGCTCCAAGCAACATCCTCAAACCAAGTGATGCTTCCGAGGGTTCCATGAGGTTATTACCGAAGCAGGAAACTGTCGCAGGCATCAGCTAGAAGGGAAGAAGTGGGGCTACTTTTCTGGTGAATTGCGCTGTCCTACGGTATGGATTCTCACCTGTGAAACGGGATAACAGTGATTAACTCGTATGAATGATATAATCAAAACACGAGACAAATACTCGGCTATCTTTCTTTTGTCCAGGACAAAATCATATTTATCGACCTGGCAAATGAAATATCCACAAACCAGACCAATCGTTCGGTGTTGTAGAATACTGGGAGACGACCGGACTAGAAAATTATTCAATATGATTGAGAATAACGGGGTTTCTCGATCATAAATTTATTCCCTCATAATCCGGTGACTGGATATCCGAGCTGTTGAAGTTCTGACTCACGATCCCGTTAACGATACAACTGGTAGCATAGAGTTGTGCCCACATCTTATCTAGTGGAAGTTAGAGATCTGTACGGCATGTGGTGAACATGTGATCGCAATCCGAATGTATTGTGTGCGTTCAAACCATGATAGACGGGTATGAAATGAACGCTGAGAACCGGGCTACGAGTTTTGTTAGAAAACGGAGACTGAACGGGAAGTAGTAGGATCTACTATAACCTGTAAGAATGCTATCGCCTAGTCTGCCAGACGAACTACCTTCCCGTTATTGCGTGAGTGAGATCCGAGTTGTGTTTTGCGTCAGGGCATTCCAAATGACACAGACCAGTTCACTGTTTAGATTCAAATTCAAGGTGTAGTTCATTGCATATCTCAATTGTCGCTTTCGGCCAGACAGGATCACATACCTCCAATTGACTAAGAATTACGGGAAGTGAATGGCAAAGGTAACAAATTGTCGGACTAGATGGACTTCTTCTGACTATATTGAAGAGAACTAATTACACGGTTGTGTTCACACTTTTATGTTTGAGGAAATCCACTGCTTTAGTTAACCTGATAAATGGTAGTTTACCCTTTTCAAACTTCAGTGACGGTACTCTCGAGGATTGAACGACAATAGACAGTTGATCAAACATCACTAAGTATCCTGTTCTGCAGGTTAGATGCGAATGTCGTGCAATGTCAGTAATATACGGTACTTCTTAACTAACACACACACACGTACACACACACACACACACACACACACACACACACACATGCACACACACACAATACCGATCTAAATAATATTGAGCTTCTGGAAGGATTTGCCATGCAGTAGCAATATCTTTGAATCAGATCAATTTGGGACGTAACACGCTTGAGTAATGATTTACGCCCTGGATTTTTAGTCTACGTTTACGAACTCGGACCTCGGAAGACGATGCACATTGATCTACATTCCTGGTGATTCCGAATCGAAATCAAAATGTTCTCGAATGTCTTCAGTGCTTGTGAGAATTGTATCTACCCGACTAATCGTCCGCAGTGGAATAGCCCTTATCCAGACTACTCGCACTAGGAATAGACAAGACGAGACAATACCAGCAGGAATGTATTCTGTCACATTTGCTTCGTACAACCTCGTTTCTAAATGGAATGAGGCAAGTAGCTAATGTCAGACAACGTTTTGATCGATCACAAGCCGACTTGGATATATCTGCACGATCTGGTTTTCAAGTCCCGACTTCATATGGTTGGTTGGATACTGTAAATGAAGCTATAATGTACTGGACAGCATACGCAGGCATTTGTATCACTTCATCCTTCCTCCCTAGTTGATTATCTTGCTTCTTGTATGGACCTTCGAACTGGGATGGTAGACTGCGGTTATGTTTCCTCATCGTTTCCCTTTTCGATTTGAACAGGATGATCATCATTCTCAGTTACGGCTCCTGCTTTGTATTCCAGTGCTTCTCTGAAATGTAGTTGTCTAAGGCTATTTTGGTATGCCGTCGAGTATTTCGGGTCTGTGATCTGGACTACGGACTGACCAAGTTGTTTTGTGCTAAGTCTATCAGCTGGCCGAATATCGTTGCCTCGGAAATGTCACATCACTGGAATCTGGGAATCTCTTAGTGGCTATCGTAGGGTTTCTTTTGTCACTGAATGCACCGCTTTCCTAAACTTCATCACTACTGGCGATTCAAAATCGGAATTAAGATAAAAAAATCTCTAGAAAGCTTTTAAAACCCTTCAGTAGTTACTATAACACTGGGATTATACTCGAATTTACTTCCACAGGTTTCTGAGTAGAAATTATATTCTGTCCATCTCAATTCAGTCAACAGAATATTGATAAGTACAATGCATTCTACACGTTCAGATAATGACACGGAGCTCGAAAAAACAATGCAGCAAACCAACAAGCCGTGATATGACGCTGAATGATCGCACACAGCACAAAAGTGAGTCGTCCAGTGTACGAAAACTTGTTCGAGCCAGAAATACCGAAGAGATCAGAGTGACAAATATTTACGCAGGCTGTAGGGGTCAAAGCAATTCTGTTTTGGCATGAGAACCCGGACAACTCATGTGAAGGATGAGACAAGGCCATCGATGTTTAACCAACAACAACGAATTCACTATCTACCACCTTCCCTCCCCGAATAGTTTGGTTAATTGCAAGTAGTATTGTAGAGACCAGGTTTAATGTAGCACATAGGTGAACTAAAGCAATACCAGCCCCCGATTCTGATGAACCCAAACTAACACACGGGTTCATTGTGTCCTTAATGTTCTGGAGGTACTCGCGAAGTGAAACCTGCGATCAGTATTGACCATCAACCTCATTTGATTCAAATAAAGCGCTCCTACGATGATTCAGTCACGAACTCCAACTTTGTTTTTGACAACTTATTCAGACATGCTGTTGTGTTGACAACAGTTTTTTCCACGGATCCTGGGATTAACGAACACCATTTCAGAATTTGTCTCTGTCTTTCCGATGAATATAAATTACTCCAGAAGATAACCTTGTTGCATCAGGATTGAACTATTGACGAAACTGTTGACGTCACTGATAATAAAGCAGACATCTGACTGGTGCTCATACGTGTTTCATTTGACTGCACTTTGTCTGATGTATCCTCGTTCATTTCACCACATGCTGCCGTCAAAGTGATTAATTAGGTATGGCTTAATCACTGAGTCTTACTGCATCTATGTGATGATTCAGCAGGCATAACATGGGACACGACCTGGTACAGCTTCGTAGCTACATATGCCTGGGAGCTCCAGCCAATCAGGAAAACCGGGAACAGATATAACAAAAGCGCGCTGTGATTGGTGGACTTGAAGTTTATCAATTATTTCCTTTTATGTAACATATTTATTCAAATCAGTTGTGCAATCGAACTTATGTACAGTTCCTCAGCTATGGCTTTCCTGCTATTTCGGTTCACACAGTTCTGGGTTGGAGTGATCAAGCGTTGCGAATAGCGTATTCTGCATCATGGAGCTGCTTAGCACTGGACAGCTATAATTGCATGCTGATACATCCGAAACAGAAGAATGGTCTGATCTGTTCGAACTATAGTGCAGCTTACGCAAAAAATGTGGCGAAGGCGAACCAGGCTGTGTTCTTCTTGACTGCTGGCCACTTTTCATTGTTTTCGTTGGTGAAAAGCATTACGTACTCGGGAGAATCCGCTTCAGTTACTTTCAAAAAGTTGAAGGCTCTTCACCTAGTGCACATTCTTCCGGTCAGTTATCAGGCAAATGAGAAGGCCAAATTCCATTCACTGGTCCGGGATCTCAGAATGAAGTTCTGTGAATTCATTCTTACGCCGCAGACACAGACCGCCAGGTGTTATTTCGGAGATCAAAGGGATACTCAAATGCGTGATCGATTGATTCCTGGTGTGAATCATCCGGAGCTGCATGAGAGGCTTTTGCTGCAGCCGGATCTGACGTTCTCTTAGGCCCGATCAACGTGTGAGGAATTCGATGATGTCTCAAAAGTGAAGATCGAACATTCCGTAGTGCGTCGCCAACAAATTCAGCCCCGTATTCCAGGCAGTTCAGATAGCAAATCCCAGCCGAAGTCAGCCAACAAGATGGCTCTTGAGCACAAACTAGAGCAACTGAATCGTTGCTTTCGTGTAGCTAATTCCAGCTCGTTTCCATCTGCCACCTCCGTAAAGCAGCACACTATTCCTGTAGGAAGACTTACCATATCCGTAAGGTGTGTTGCTAATCCAGATGCTAAGTGGTGAATTCGACTCCCGATTATTCGAAAAATGATGCTATTTCTGTGTATACATAGAAAATTGCGAGGAATTTAATCAGTTCCTGTACAAAAGGGTTCATTTTCAATGGGGCTTGCGGTTTCAATTCGTTTCAGATAGTGGGAGCTGCGAGTTTAGCAGTCTCAAAGCAGTTTGACCTGATCCAGCCCAGTGTTCCCGTTCAACACATTGACGTGCGTACTCAGGGTGTTAGTGGCCATCGCCATATGCTGTGTTCGACATGGTGGCAGCGGAAACTGACGTGAAAACAGTATTGCCTGCAGATCAATCCACTCGTACATTTGGTGATGGACGATATGGGGCAACTAAACAATAACTGAAGGCTGTGGCGAGCATAGTGTGACGCTTTCCGAACGCTGTCGACAATGGAATAGGTATCCAAGGCCACCCTGCTCACTCTATTATGTCACAACGTTTAATCGGCCGCTCTTTATATCATCAACCGATTTTTATTTGACACCAATGAATACAGGAGTGACTGGAAGACGGTGATATTGAAGCTGGACCGATACCGTCTCGGGAAGTGGAACGAGACGTACGGGCGTTTTGTTCTTAATCAGAAAACCCAATTTCCAAATGAATCATTTGACTTGTTTCTCTTGTCTGTGAGTTCCTTTCCATGATCTTGTAACTTTGCACTTGCCTAGAATAGAGCCTCGTGCGAGACTGAATTGTGACAGGTTTACGCTACTCTACGGTAGTGAAAAGTCTGTTGAAATAGCCAAGTTGGAGACGACCAAAAAAGAGATGGAAGATTTGAGGACGTCAGAATCGAGTGGTTTGTACAAGATGACATCTAAAAACCCCTAGAGTCAAAGAAATAATGCAATTTTTATGGCAGAGTGTGCGTTGCGGTGGGTGGATGTCGTCCAGTTTTTGGGAAAACTTGCGATGCTTGAAGAGGTGCAATCACTTTGCATCAAAATATCTTTCTAGCACGGCAATGGTCATAAGCCAAAACTCGCAAAAAGTATATCGAGTAAGCGAGGTTCACATTTCGGCAAAACAAAAGGGTATTTTCGCCAAAATGCTGAAAAACAGAGAAGAAATCGAATTCCAGGTAGACACCCGCACACCTGTAAACATCATGCCCGCGGATGCTCTACCGAAAATCGCACGCAGATCACCAGAAACAAGACTCGTTGAGCGTAATAGTGCCAAAGTTCGTCCGAAAGGAAAGACAATACCCCAATTCACTAATACCAAGAATTGACAGTTTTCTGTCGTAAACTTTGTGAATGTCAACCAGGGCTGTGTACCCATTCTTGGCTACCAGTCTGTGGAGAACTTAAATTTGGTTTCTTTCAATTATGTTTCTTTTGTCCACCATATTTCGGGAGACGGTAAATATTGCCCGATTTTTGATGAGGAACTGTGAGAGCTTCCTGGAATAGTGCTATTAAACATCAACGAGTCTGCTGGAAGCATGGTATTATCGACAAGGAGAGTTAAGTTTGTGATTGGACATCCTCATAGCAAAAGACCTTCTGTAGAAAGCTGATGAACTGATTGACTGGGTGAGTTAAATAATGTTAGTGACGAAAGCTCCCGGAGAACTGCTTATTTATATCGATCCCAAACCACTATAAAAGCTTTCAGGCCAGAGAACTTTACATTACCCGTCTTTGATGATATTCTACTGGAGTTGTCTAAATCGCGGTATTTCAGGAAAGTTGATCTGGCTTCAATGTTTTGGCACTTAGAACTGGATGAAGCTTTGAGTTACCTGCCCACTTCCGGCACACCTTATGGTGATTACCGGTGGAGGCAACGGCAGTTTGTCTTGAAACTGTCCAATGAAACTTTTTCAGAAGAGGAGCACTTTGCCGGGCTGATGATATTGTAATTTGTGGCAAGGACATTTAGGAACACAACGAGATGTC
Source organism: Fasciola hepatica (assembly GCA_948099385.1). Lineage (NCBI taxonomy): Eukaryota > Metazoa > Platyhelminthes > Trematoda > Plagiorchiida > Fasciolidae > Fasciola > Fasciola hepatica. Next base: position 476,287 of record CANUEZ040000060.1, on the reverse strand, counting down.
TGATCCTTTCCTACAACGTTGTATTCCAGATGAAATTAAACTAAAGCAGGACCGGTTAACATTCTCTAAAACATCAGTCAAGTTTCATGGTCATATTCTCATCAGACCGGATAGGGAAAAAGTACGTGCTATCTTGGATATACCTGCACCAAGCGATACAAAAGATATCTCAAGTTATAAAGAAATGATTAGTTATCTCAGCAGGTCCTTACCAGAGTTAGCGGGACAGATGGGACCCATCCGCCTATTAAAACACGAGACGGAAATGTGGACTTGGGCAGAAGAGCATCGGTCAGCTGTGGATCGCACAAGGCCTCTGTACTAGCGTATTATGACCCATCTTTACCGCTTTGTATACAGTGTGACAGTATTCATTATGGTTTGTGAGCTGTATCGTTAAAAACTGCGGCCTGATTGATCACCACAGCAGAACTCTGACAGTTTGTAAGCAAAACTATGCAGAGATCGATTAGTTCTGGTTGGTTTGCGCACATCTACACAGGCCGTAAACTATTGATCACGATCTTGGACAAGCCACTACATCGGGCACCAAAAAAGCCGTAGTCAATGCTACTACTTCGGTAAGAGTATAACAATGAGCTACATTGCCGTTACTACCAGTACTGTTATAATCCAGAAGACCTGCCTGGTAGGTAGGTTGCTCATCAAAAACTCTTTCTAAAGTCACCAAAATATTCAAACGTGACAGCGGTTCTTATATGCATACCAGCGGTCTAGCCCACTTGAGGACAGTCATTATCCGGACGAAGGATGCAGTCGTGTGGTTCACATACCTCTCTTTACCTCACTGCGCTTGGTTCTTCTGACGCGGTCGCTTTCGTTATCAATACCTAACTGTCTATAATTGAGTGTTGAGCAATCAACTCCTCGCTTACCCAATAAGTAGTATGTACTCTACACTGCACTGCCATCACTGCTATTGTGGCGGACTCACTCTCATGAGCCATGCTACCAAATACCGAGAAAGAGAATCATAGTGAGACAGTGAATACTCCTTTGACGGTAAAGGAATTCGAATTATCTCAAGTACAGAAAGCCACCATTGAAGATCCATGCCTATAAGATCCGCGCCTCTGAAATAAGTTATCGAACAAGGTTGATCGGACGATTGAAAATTTATCCCCAGGAATTTAACGTCTTCTCAAATTCAATAACGAGCTCACGATAGAGGATGAATTGATTTTTCTCAGTGGGCTTGAAGTAGTCTGTAGTGATATTGCATTCATTTTCGACAATCATCATCTTTATTGCCACCCCATGCATAAACTTCGTTTTATCACTCCGAACCAAGCCGTTCCACTTAAGTTCCACTTAGGAATATCATATAAAGATGACAATGACTAAGATAGTGACAGAGGAGAATAGGAGGCCGAGGTGGGGTTGCGAGACACTGAGGCAGACGACAAAAAGTAAATACCAACCGGATAGGAATATTCACCATCTCGAACTCGGAGTGGCCAAACTTGGCAGCAAACAACGACATAAAAACGCCTTCGAAATAGAACGGATGTGTTGAATATGGTTTTCGTTTCACTACACCAATATCGCATTTCTCATTGGTCCATAAAAGACTTTTGGTTGGCATATTTTATCCAAGCAATCTGGTTGGTGCATTGGGCTTTATAAGCCATTGTTTTCCAAACATTGATTGTTATTTCCTCGTTGCACTTTGTAACAATAAAGTGATTGCTTTTCCTGGAGAACCGACTTCTGGTACACCTCTGGGCGAAACAACACTGACGGTTTAGTTGAAACTCAAGTATTTTCTTCTGCGATTACCGAATTCAGTAGACACCTGTTGATTCTGGTTTTGCAGACCCTGCTTGCAGTGGACCATCCAGGAACCCTCTAAACAACTTCCGAAGTTCCGGTAGATTAGCTTATTCTCCATGGGTTGGTGGCACAAAGCTCCAATAACAAAGGTGGCATGACAGTTGGGCCCACGAATCTGGAAGTTGATGGTGATCCTGTGTCTCCGAAGCAAAGAGTATTGCCGTAAGACCGAAGTCTCTTACCAAGATGAAACAAGACGATTTTATTGCCCATGTGACTTCATCCACTTGGGCTAATCCACTTGCTGTGGCAATGATAAACGACGGACAGACACCCCGAATTTTCGACGATTACCAGTTGACTTTGAATCCACGATTGCAGAGGTAAGGAAGAACTACTGTGGAGCCCAAAGACTTTATGATGTTCATGCTTGGCAACAACTACTTTTCAAAATTGACCGGACTGACGTATATTTGCAAATCCCACTGAAAGTGGGGTCCAAACGGCAGACAACCATAAACACTGCATAGGATATCATCCAGTGCAATTTTCTGCCGTTCGGACAGTATGTCACCCGAGATATTCCAGGCTGCAATTGATAGGGTGCTTCATAGTATCAATGGGGTGGTTGAATATCAGGATGATGCGCTTATTTTTGGATCCACGAAGGTAGAACATGACCGCCGATTGCAACAGCTGCTGGAGTGGTTTGTGGAACGAAAAGTACCGACCAAAGTCAGGAAGTGCAAACTCGGTGCCAACAAACTGGATTCCCCTGTGCCACTCTTAATGCAAATGGGTACTAACAGGATCTAGATCATTTCGAACCACTAACCATAATCGAGCCGCCTAAGAAGCAGGCACACTCACGGTCAATTGCGGGACGCCTGCTGTAGTATTCCCGATTCCTTTTGAAGTTTGCGACACAAGCCGAACCAGTCATCCGGTATGTAGCAGTGGGACCATCAGTGTGGGGAGGCGCTACGCGATATCATACAAAATATTGTCGGCCGACCAATACCAACCCTATTCGCGCCCTATAAACAAACCGTACTCATTACCGACGCGTCCGAGGTGGAGACTGAAGCAGTTTTTCTACAGGATGGATATCTAGTAATCCGCACCTTGCGTCTGATCAGCTCTACAGAGGGGGGTTATTCCTAACCATAGAAGGGATTTCTGGTACTACACAACCATCTTTTTGGTCTGAAGCTTACGATTTTCACAGACCACTAGACAATTCAGCTCCTATGTTGCCCAGACAAATCTAATTCCAAATCGACGGCTGCTATGATTCGGTGATTCAGCATTGACTTGGTCGCCAAAATCTTTGATAGTCTGCGCTGACCCGGAAAGACAATTTCATAAGCGGACTTATCTTCAAGATAGTCGAGCTTTACAGCTGCAGAAGAACTGTCATCTCATTGCCCCGGCTGCTTCTACGTCAAGGGAAGAAAGGAGAAATTATACGAAACTCTACTACTCATCCGTGATTTCGGTAATCAATAAGGAGTGGAAACCCGAGGTGAAGCGGAAGTATCTTAAATTCTTTGTGCTCCAAGGGAAATTTGGAATACAGCGGGACCGACCTGTCATACCAGTTTTATTGCGTAGGTCGGTTCCGGGTGAATTGCACAAAGGCCATTTAGGCATGTAGTAAATAAACTCATTGGTTCAACAGATGTGTCAGTGGCCGGAGTTGGACGTGGACGTCTGCGTTATGGCAAGAAACTTTGACACATATTTGCTCAAAGCTGGGGCCAAACAACGGGTATTCTTGGCCCGAAAGTTGCGTTTCGTAGCGATTTCCATGCTGACTTCTGTGGCCCGTTGTTGAACCGATATCATACCCTGGCACTGGTCGACTCATACTCCAAATGGCAGAAGGTAATCTTGACGAGTGTATCGACAACTTCGTTCTTAATTCAGATGTCATGTAAACGCTTCAGTCAGGAATGAAGCCTACAAGTACTGGTCACGGATAATAGGTCACCGTTCTGGGCAAGGGAGCTGAAAAGTTGGATCGATAGAATCAGGTGTTTGCATCTGCTTACGACATCACGCAGCCCATGCTCGAATGGTGCAGCAGAAAATCTGGTGCTCTTCGTATAGAGTACAGTCCGAAAATCTGGCTCTACTTGGAGGCATTCCTCGACAATTTCCTGCTGCTTTATCGAAACGAACGTCATGCTACCACCGAGAAGATCTTAGCTGTTCTATTTAAACCAAGAGGATTACGGTCATCGCCCATGTGTCTTGATTCCAGTTACGTCGCTTGCTTCTGTGATAATGAACTTCGACCAACACGCATAATCATTACGAGACAATTTGGTTAGCCTATGGTCAGCAGCACAATCAGTCAGATTCAATTCACAGTGTAGATCGAAGATCCGAACGACAATTGTGTTGAGGTCGATAACTGACCTGTTACCTCTGTGGAGCCTCAACCAAATCCACGAGTTCCAGTCCGAAGATCAGTACGGCACGCGATCCAACCTAACGGGGAGCTCTTCAGAGAGGAAGGTTGTGGTGATTCAGCAAGTATAGAATGGGACACGGCCTGGTACAGCTTTGTGGCTATATATGTCAGAGAGATCCAGCCAATCAGAAAAGCCGTTACATTCTCAGTTCAAGCGTTGCGAATGGTGAAATACACGAAGTTGTGTGTGTTTCGATCCGTCCCACTAGCTCTGGTAAGTAGAATTTTCTGCCTTCCAACAACCTCTTCTTGTTCGTACAAATAGACGATAACCAAATTATTGCATACAAACTTATTGGTTCAATTGTTATTGAAGTGCTGCTCTTCTGACTGTCTGGTCTGGTTGCAACCCAATTAGCTGACTCGGATCCGCTGGGTTCAGACAACAATTGGTCACTGATTGGCCCATCAACCGGGCTTCGCTGGCTCAAAGTTTGTCCTTGATTTCGAGCAAGGGATAACGTTCTGTCTGCCTGACTAACCATCGATCTATTTCGCTGAGTCCAATCTTGCCCTTGACCCTGGACGGGCGAAGGCGCGCCCTCTGACGATGGAACCAGGGCGCTCATAGACGTACTTGCCAATACCCTGACATTATAAAGGTCCCCTCCTCTCTACGTCAACAGAGCATAAAGTCAGCTACTTGGTCGAATGGCAGAACACATTCGAGCACGACTTCCGAAGCCGGTGAACAAATTAACCGTGATTACACCATCAATCAAACAAAATTGGTCAGATCATCGATTTCCTAAATTTTTGGGAGATAAAGCATTGCATCTTTGCAATTCAGGCATTCAGAGCGATTTATTTGGTCACATACATTGATTTATGATCTTATGTAGAAGTTTATTTAATCTGTTCACAGCATCTTGAGTTGGGTGATAAATTTAACATTGCCGTTCTAGCAAACCATGATGACTGCTGAATGCTGCTCGGATAAACGTTCAGTTACATGTTTACGCGTGTTTGCGTATGTTTTTGTAATTTTTCCATCAAAACCATCCATTCTTATTGCTATAAAATAATCGCTGTGACCACAGGGTGCGCCTTGTAGAAATAAAGTGAAATGATCCAGGGTACACCACGCAACATGAGTTCCTAGCTTCTGAGTTTAAGGTTGTAACTAGTTAAGATTATTTTTCAACCTCTTTTTGATTTAATTTTAATGCCTATTGAAACTGAATGACTGTTTTCGTTGTAATTCAGTTCTTGTTGGTCCCTGTTTTTGAGCCGATAATCTTCGGGCTTCAGTTTTTGCCTGTACCACATTTATTTTATCGTCCGATAGATTGTGCAAAGGATAATCGATACCGTGCTTAATCTCCTTTCTCGATGTGTTGTCAGTGCTTTGCAGTTTTGATTATGAGCTTTCTAGAAGCCAAAATTCGAAAAATTTTGGCGTGTCCCACTTCAAGGAGTGTTCCAGTTTTATACAACTTGTCAGATTATTATCTGAATACGGTAATAATAGGAATAATCAGAGTAGTAATTAGCTAGGGTAGGAACAGCAACTAAATACAAGGAATGGTCCTGTATAAAACGGATAAGGTCACAAATTTCAAACTCGTTCTGGTGAGCTTTAAGCCCAATCTTTAGAACCGTCTTCTGCCAGGTTGTGTAAGAAATAAACCATATCTTTCAAGCTTCGTAACAGGGATAATGGGATTATTCCAAAAGTCAGTACGTAACTTTCACCGTACCAGTCTATTTGTTCGGCTCAATATCCTCGAGCTTAATGCTCGTTATACATAATGACCCCACCATAAAACATTCGTTGCAGTCAAACTGTTATGAAAATTGTATATATCTCGCTACAACTCACGAGTAATATATGGGAGTGATGATGCTCTTTTTGGCTGGCTGCACTTCGGACTCCGTCTTTTACGCACAAACCTCGGTCGTCCAACCAACCTTGCACTCCGAGGCACCCGCCTCGAGCTTCGCTCTTCTTAGGGCGAGTTAGTGGTGCATTTCAACCGCCACGCCTTGGGTTTGAACCTGGGCCTTTTCCTTTGGAAGTCGTGTGTGCTGTCACTGCGCCACCCCACTCCCGTGCAGACTAATCCGAATTATCAAGTTTAGTTTGTTCAGATTTCGTTCTTTATGGCAGCCAGCAGTGCCCGAAGGCTTCACAGGCGAACACGGCCATCGTACTGTCAACTCCGATAGAAAGCGTCGCACCACGGCAGATCTTCTCCGCAGGATAGGGCCATTGTATCCATTTGGTCCGCTTCTCAAATAATTGCCAGTAGTGATAAGAAACTGTTCCCTGCTGATACGTGGAGCAGAGAACTGACAACATCCGACACGTTTCGTGAATTACTGCACCACAACTAATGCTACTACTACTACTAATAATAATAGTATCATTAATAATAATAACAGTAATAATATTATTAATGATAATATTATTATTAATATTATTATTAACAATAATAGGTCCGTTATAATATTCCAAGCCCTTCTTTCTGTCGGGATCTAGTTTCGGAACAACACTAAAAAGATGTGACGACAACCAATCTGTTCACCAGCATGCACGACAAACACAGGGCGATAACACAGTTCTCATGCAGTTGGAGGACCCAATTACTGGTTCCTTTTGTCTTACTTCAGCTCATTCTGCTTTTCCGTACGACGTCGTCCAGTTCCTCATCGCTCCATGTTCCATAGTGGTTTTGATCAATTAACTATGTATTCAATTCCTATGTTCGTACTCCACCACACTGCTATCACTATTATTCAGTTAAAGGGTAGAGTGGATACTCATTATATCCGACTAGATTCTGATGTCAAACATTGCATGCACCTATCAGTGTCGTTTGTATAGTTTGTAAAGGGAGAGTGAAGGTATTCGAACGGGACCTATTCTAGGTGAACCAAAAATAACCGTCATACTTTCCGTAGTTCGAACGATTTTGCCCCAGCACCCACAAAATCAGGTTGACAAGCAGTGTTAAATTCTTTTGTTGGTTGGTTGATCGAGTTCTATGGATGTTTATTGCTTTTGGGTTGAACCGATACGAAGTTGCCTATGGAATCAGTATTTCTCTCTCTCTCTCTCTTGTCCACCACAAGTTCACGTGAACGTGGATATCCAGAAGCTTTACTTTGTGGACGTCCCTAGATGAACTGTGTGAAATAGCTATCGGGATTCAGTCCTGGATACCTAAGGTCAACCGGAAAGCTTGAGATCTCATTCAGTAGCCAGACGAACAGGATTTGTCTTACAGTAAGCCTACTAACGCAAGTCCATCTTCTCAGCATATGGTAGACAGGAAAAGCACGATGTAATATACAGTCGTAGTTAATCAAACGCAAACCATAGTAACATGAAATTCCTGTATAATTATTGCCTCTGGCTAGTTCTGGTATGTCCTACGTTCCTATCCAACCAAAAATTTTAGTCCATCCAACTGGCTGCACTAATCCACCAATCAACCACGATCTGTGGCTCACACAATGAACTCAGGAGGCTCACACTGTGAAAGATAATTTCGGTGTCGTCTCTCCGTAATTTTCAGCATGCACATTAGTTCTGTTTCTCGTAAACCGCCCTCTCTGATAGTTCGAATAATCATTGCTTCCAACAGTCTAGCTATGCGTCTCATGTGTATTTATTTTTTGAACGAAACTCTCACTATGAACATTATATATATATATATATATATATATATATATATATATATATATATATATATATATATATATATATATATATATATATATATATATATATAATTGGGAATAAAGGCTCGCTACTGACTGATCTCTGACTTCGGACTATTTTCAGCATCATCCAGTCAATCAACCGTTTCATGCAAAACGTCAGTTCAGATGAAAACTCAGCACGTGAACAAAATAATTCGCGTCATTCACAGACTGAGGCTTGTAGTAGTTAACGGTGACTATTTAGTTAACCAGGCTTTCAGGGAATCGCCATATAGCAACGGTATAGTACTTCTAAGGCTTGGCATCGATAAGTAGAACCCAGTTCACTTGATATGACAAGTTATCAACTATGGTGCTGGAAATGTTAATAAACCTACCCTAGCATCAAGTCAATTCGAGTCAACTCAACAAACGATTTTATGTACCTGGTGTAAGAGGGATTTGTAGCATGTAAGTGATTTGAAGTTGAATCCAAAAGAGGCGCAAGATGAAGCAGTACACAAATTTAGATTTGTGTTGAAGTTGAAAAACAGGATCGTTGATCACTCACTCGTGTTCTACGCGTAATCGGACTAGGGTAAGGGATGAGGTTATTTCTATATGTAGAGGTGCGTGATGGGAGCATTCTACATTTCCAGAGAGTGAAATAGTGGGAGTGTGGGGTTAGGATAGTGAGCAGTGCCGGATAATAAGCTGTTTGTGAATTAGTCCCTGGCTTAAAAATGGAGCCCTGAAAAGCACCAAAATTAACTTGAAAAGAAGACGAACGTCGGTTACCACAAGTAGTAAACTGTGTGCGAATAGAAAAATAGTCACGAAGTGTGTTCAGTGTGCGACCACCAACCTCAATATCATGTAGAATATTCAGTAGAGTACCAAGATAAAAAGAACCAAATGCATACGCATAGTCAAGAAAAATTAGCCCTACAGTACGGCCATCGTCACCAATAGTAGAAGCAACAGAATTACCACTGTCGCCAATGGCATCAAGGGTTTATGGATGACTTTGGACTGGCTGCTTAGTACGTGTCTTCTGTACGTTCTCACAGTGAACGGATGCGATAGTGTATTCTGTATATCGTGGCACCGAAACAGCACCGATAAGGAAGATATACGAAGGCAAACGAACGCAACGTTGAAGCGAAAAACAAACCGTGCACATTCAGTCGGCGAAAACCAAAAGCGTGTTGAAAGTGAGGTCAACGAAATCCCTGCGAAGGTTAGTTCATTCAAACGTATTCAACCAAGAAAAAAACAGTACAGCTGAAACCAAGCGCCAGAAAAGATCGTACAGAAAGTGAATTCAAAATGACTTCCGGAATGTGTTCATTTTACCATAGCGATCGAGGTCATTACAGGTATGTAGAGAGGGCTTGTAGACAAACTGTATAGGTTTCATCCTTGTTGGGAATCATCAGCAGTGCACATCCACCGAGCCCCCCGGGGACTCGAACCCGTGGTGAGCGATTGTGAATCGAACACCTCAACCACAAGGCTATTAGGGCTGGCTCTCGACGGTTTGTTGAATATCTACACTTCGTGATATAGCAGCCATCCGTCACTGTCTTCGAACGGTAACAACACTCTTCCCGCACAGTAATCAACTCCTGTGATGAATGACTTCGGTCCACAATCGTTCACTCCGGACTGGAGTCCCCGTGGGGCTCGGTGGATGTGCACTGCTGATGATTCCCAGCAAGGATGAAACAGCTGTACAGTGCCTCCGTGGTTTTCAATGATGAGTTGGGCATTGAAGCTGCGTGATGAACCCTGTTATACAAATATAATGTCCTACCACTCAACTGCAAATCGTATAGGGTCAGGAGAGTGCAACTGGGGAATTACGCAACGGACGACTAAGTTCTAAAATATTTTCAGCAAGGCAGATACTCAGGCTAGCGGGCGATATTTGCTGGAATCTTTCATGGGTACAGGTTTGATGTGTACATATATCCAGCCGTCGGGAATCATCCCAGAATCAACATAACAGTTAGATAGATCTGTAAAAGTGGTGTGAGTTCGAAACAGCAAGTTTTCAGCAACGTTGGATGAAACAAGTCGGAACTACCTGATTTGTGGCACTTGACTTTTTGTAGAATTATAAGGATAAAGCCAGGTGTAACGGGGGATAGGTTCGTGCGGGACAAAATATGGAGGGAGAAGTGTGGATGCACCGCAGTTTACTGTGAACTGGTGATTCAGATCTTCGATATCCAGCTTGGGCCTCGCATAGCACAACAGTTTCAGGGCTTTCTACATCTCGCGGCGGTTTTTTCACCTAGCACTCTCTACATACAGACTATTCAGACGTCGTATTTCAGTCTTGATGAGTATGATTGGCTTGTTTACGGCATGATGCCAGCCAGAATTGTACACCTTATCCCTAGGTCTACGGATTTTTTTCAAGCAAGAGGTGGAGAACCTATCGGGTCAAACACAGTAGGTTTCAATAGATCACCACAAGTCGTAGCAAATAAAAGATAGTCAGTTTAGTGTTCGCGGTATGAGGGTGCATCGCGTAGAGAAAAAATCAGAAAATCGGTGGAACTAACAAAACCCTAAGCTTATCGGGATTCTTAGGGGTACAAGCAAGTTTGCAGACCGTGCGCAATGATTGCAGGGAGGTGGTCAAATATTTGTTTTACAATACATTTTAGGGTGAAGACGTACAGTAAAGTGGTCAGAAATGCTAATCGGGGCACGTTTAAAAACTGTAACAATAGTTGGATAATTAACTACTACTGAGTCCAAAAGAGCACCGTAACCTGTTGGAAAGTGCACAGGATTTATGAAACCCAAGATTGCTAAAAAGGACTAGTCAAATCTATTGAAATCACCTGCTATTATGCACAAAGTATGATCAAAACTTGCAATGAGATAGTTGGAAAGTCTGTCAATTAATTGACTGATATCATCAGTTGGAGTATCTGGTGAAGCATAAGAATTGACGAGAACAGTATGTCGAAAGGAACTTAGAAAAGATGGCTTACAACGAATTGCGATGCAATTGACATTCATCGTGTTGAGTTCAAACGAGGGGCGAGAAGACTCACACCAATGATGATAGTTAAATACGGTCGCAGGGTCGCAGGCCTCTGGCCGCTAAAAATTTCAAACCCATCAATATGGACAACAAATTCATCAGTTTCTCTGTACGACCAACTTTCTTGGAGGAGAATTGCTCCGACATTTTTCGATTCGTTTCTAAAGTTTCCCAAAAAGGGCACGAACATTTAAAGATAATATTGACCGTATCGTTAGTTTGGAAACAGCATGATTTGGTGGGTCGGCTCTCCAACAAGTACAAAGTTTTCTTGAAAGTCCATGCACCTACCGGAATACACGTCATACACGATTTCTGAGTGCATTGGTAAATGCTCGAAACTCATTGCCAAGCGCGTGGAAACTTAAGGAATTCAAAAAGGAGCCGTTGTAAGACAGTATTCGACCTTAAAATTAGTTAAACTTCGGGATCAAAAAAGAAAAAGGGATTCCTTGGCAAATCATGAACGATGGAATAGTGGTAGTTAAACCACGGTTGCCATTCGAAGGCCCCACCGCCACTTAGGGTGACGAAAAAGGGCATGCTGGTGTGTCAACTCATACTATTAGAAATGTACGCGTAGATGTGAAGCATAAAACAGATACATCGATTTATGTTAAAAAATTTGCCCCAGACGGTACGATATGTTGGTAAGCCCATCCCTGAGCAACTGGTAAAAAAATACTGAATTGGTTGGCAAAAGCAACGACCTTCTTCGTCAATGACTCACCTTCGACGTTCAGGGATGTTTTATTGAACAGTCTTCACGTCACACGTAATTCGTGAGTGAATCTTGTTCAGCGTATACGTTCTCATTGGTGGTAGATCTCTGATTCATCAAAACAGAAGGATTGTAAGAGGTTCAAGACTCGATGAGCTAAAACAAGCAACGCCACTCGCACACAAATATGCGAGGATGAGTATTCGCCACATTTCCAAGGAAAAATCTCTAGATCGACAATAGCTGTCCGAAGCTTGTTGAAGGACTTCGATCACTATGGGGCCGAGAGAAATCGTGCTGTTCGAAGAAAAATTCCCGAGGAGGGCACGAGAAGACACTTGCATGTTACTTCGAACGAAACTACGAGTTCGGTAAAGGTGCAGTGGTTCACGGAAGTGAATTTATGCCCTTGGTATTTAGGCTAACTTTTACAGCCTGCACGATATCCTGCAGCACAGAAAGATGACATTACCGTTTTGGATCGTCATTTTCAAAATCGAAAGGTATGGGCCAGACGTCGCATTGCTTGAAATGCTAAGTGGAATGATGTGATATTCAGCAATGAGAAACAATTTAATTTTGACGGTCTTGATATAATTATATACTACTGGGCCACTTCGGGGACAGCTAGCTAAACTTCACCTGTTGGGTCTTTGGTGGTGTCTCGGTAATGGTTTTGGGTGAAGCTTTGAAGAATGAAAATCTCAGCTAGCCTTCTTAGAAGGGAGGCAAACGGCTGGCTCAGACCTCAGAACGTCATGTGAATTTGTGCTCCAGGGATCCCCGAAATTCGGCGATAACCGTGACATTTCAGCAGTGCAACGCAGTCATAGATATGGCTTGCGCCACCAGAACTTGGCTATTGTACAGAAACATTACAGACCATGGACCGGCGTGCTCGCAGTCCGAACTTTAACCCATCTGAAAATGTCTAGGGTCTGTCGGCGAGGTGGATGAAGAGTCTTGGCAATGTGCACGACTTGCCGCCCAACCACCCTCGAATAATCGACAACACAGAAAATGAGACAGTGTAGGACATCGTCCAAACTCGTCTGGACGTTGTGCTCCGGTCATTACAAACAAAAGTTATTGTGTTTCATAACCAGCTTGTACTTTTGCCATTCCTTCAGGTGTGGATTTAGTAGCATTTCGCATCCTCTAGTGCACATTTTCCGAGATGAATAATTTCATCTGTTTCAAGCTTAAAATCCGTCTGCACATTTGATGTAGTAGTAGGCTGACACATCAGCATGCCAAATCTGGCCAACCTGAGTGGTTTCGTTCAGAACAGAGAAAAACAACGTAGATTTAGAAGTGTTTCGTGCACTATATATGACTGTAAATAAAATTAATTATGAACACAAGCTTACGAACAACTAGCAGTTCATCGCCACTGAATGTGACATTCGTTTACGTGTGATTGTGATCAGTCTTTCTACCGTACACGTAGACATAACCGGATTGAGACAGTGTGATTTTTAGTGGTCGGAAAATTTCACGGAGCCGTTATTTCATCTTTGACACTTCCACAAAATTTCGAGTTTATCAGGACCAAACGAGGTTCGGAGTATATCCAAGACTCGATGTGCCATTCGTTGTGATATTTCAAAAGTTTTAATTCCAACAACAGTTTTATTCATAGAGATACGAAAAAACGCGCTTTGTTTTGTGATAGCGAAGAACTGACACTCAGTTATATGACATTGCAATAGATGGAACAGCACAATCATCCGGCCAGGCTTTAACTGGAAAGACTAACTTTGGGTTTGCTCGCGTGTTGTAATACTGATGATGAAACGACTTGTCTGCTCGTCATCAAACCATGTCATGACATGACGACCATGTCATGGTCCGTTCATACTGTTTTACAAAACCGAAAATTTTACCTTGTCTCCATACGGTTTATAAGTGGCCGCGCGGTCCATTTATTCGCCGTCCAAGTTCGCCACACTGTGACATCGATAATGGGTTGCGCAACCGCACACCGCTTGAAAATTAGAGCCCCCGAATTGCCAAACTGAAGTATCAATTGTTTACATTTGGGCAGAGAAGATGATAATGATCAAATTCGGTTATATGCGTGGTTCTGATCACCGGATAGTGAACATTTGATATATAAACAAAGCCTCTATTGGAAACTCGGATAAAGCTTGTTGAAGTACGCCTAATTAAATTAAAAAATTCGTCAATTACAAAATACGCTTCTGGATTTCTCTACATAGATGTCGGATTCTCAAGGTTAATTTTACAGGAGGTTGAGGTAGGGATAATAATGAATTTCTGCACGTCGAACTCATTCCCGTGTTTGTAGTGCAGACTCTGTGTATTGTATACGTTACTGATTCGTAAAGCACTTCTGAAATAACAATTAATAACAGAAAACAATCCACGTAGGAGAAGACTAGGTATCCAAACCTGGGCGCACGATGTAACTGATTTTCTGATAGCTACTCTAGCTCCGATAGAAAATATTCACTTAGGATCTTGCTTGCATTCATTGCCCATTCTGCGGCAACAATTCACAAATAGACTGGCTAAAATAAGGCACGCATACAACGATATGATATCGTGTATTCGATGTGACTAATTGTCAGTCAACTAATTATCCGATCCGAAATTAAGTGCACAAAGTACAAAGGTAATTATTCGCAGTAAATAGTTCACAATACCATAATGAAAATTATGAAGGCCAATTTTCACATTACCGATCGAAACCACGGAGAGTGCAGTTTTGACTTTACAGTGATCTAATTCGGTGTTTCATCTTTTCCAGAGGACACAGAAGTTTTAAGAAGCGTCAGCGGCCTTCGTTAATTCAGTATTAGTCAGCAATTTTAGAAAACAGCAGAGGAGAATACTAGATTGGGCGCGTAAAAACCGTTCTTTCGTTGTTAGTCATCTACGCAGTAGTTGATAGCCAGGATCCAATCCATTCGCGCCTACATTTTCTGATGGCTCTCCTGTCATATCTTCTCGGGTAGAATAAATTTTCCAATGCCATTTCATATCAGTATTAGTCCATCAGTGGTACGCACGAATAAACATCCCACTCCTGTATCAAAACCCCCAATCTCTTCAATAGCGCACTTTCTACATCTCAAGATGGAATGGAACGGGGTCTGAACAAATTGAACCCGGTTTCATTCATGGAGTCAGGCGAAATCCATCCACACATTCTGGGAGAACGCGTTTCTAACCTCGCAGTATCTTACTACATGCTGTGCTTGCACCGGGGAACTTCTCGAAATTCATGGAAGTGCGCGGTAATTATACCAAAGCCGAAAGAAATATATGGACACCTTCCTGTCAGTTACTTGCTGACAATCCTCAACAGCATCTTCAGCGAAGGTTTTCAGCGCATCGTGAAACGCGGAGTTCTGGTTCACGTGCATGAAAATAGCCTCCAACCAAGAATAACAGTCTATCTTTTTATCAGTCACGTCTCCTGTGGTTGTATACGTTGCAGGCTATTGTACTACTCGCTCACCCAGTTCAGATTAGGAATTTTTATCTGGGGACGCAACTCTATCCTTTGCGTAGGTAACCGCGTATTGCTAAGCAGCAGCTTTAGTCTATATGATCCGGTGGCGAATTGTATGGTTCATTCGTCTCTTCTAGAAATCTCGTCTGATTTGTAGAAGACGACAAGGGGCTTTAGTCACCTTCGCCAAATCACAGTGCGGTCAGCAGATTGATGTGGTATTTTACAGTGGAGAATGTGAGCCAAGCAAAAATACCACCACATGCTCAAGCACTGCCGTTGATCGTCCACGACCTCTTATTTGGCGAGTCCGCCTTGGTAATGGTTAACCGCGGGAACGGCCATTCCTCTGTCTGCGGCCTGGGGACGCGCCCGGTAGCGTGCAGTTTTGTACTGTCAGTACTGAACAATCGAGTCGATAACGGATTCGAACTTCGTTAGTTCTACTGGACGGTCCCGGACTACTCAACCAAGTTTATATTGAGAACCCCAGTGTGAATTTAGAGTGGCAGATGAACAGTGGTTTACGCGGGGGCACGTTTGTTGTTGTGCCTAGTCATGATCTGATAAGGTGGAGAACACTGTTGAGGATAGTCTGCAGAGGAATATATGAAAATTCTCTCGATTAGTTTGCAGGGACGCTGGTTCTCCAGAGGGTTCCACTGAGTTTCTGAACTCAATTTTTGACTGACTTTCGCGTGACATATATCGAACGAGCGGAACCAATGTCTCCAAATTTTCCAATGACCAGTCTAATTTGGATCGGCGTCGAATCTTTCGCGTCTTTGAAATGAGTTGTTTGCCAGATAAACTGGTCTGTGCATGCTCACGAAGTTTGTGTCGTCTGGATTAACATAAGACTAGTGTCTGTGATCTAGGCTCCATCTGAAATAAAACGGAACGGTAGGAGCCAAAAGCAATGAAAAGGAGAGTTTAGAAAAACTGCTGATTTTCGTCTAAGTAAGGGAGACATGTTAACAGGTGAACGTGACAATCAGTTATAGAGGGTTGCGTAGGAAGTAAACCTGTTTAGGAGGTTATATTCAGCCCATGAACTAGGTATTGGCTACAAATTAAAACGAGGAATTTAGTGGAAATATCAGTCGTCTCAGATGAAGCTTGTTGAAGTATACTTGATTACTTTAATGATTCAGTCATTTAAAAACTGTTTCAAGATTTCTGTGTATCGTATTTTAAAGGTCAATTTTGTATCCACTGTTCTTTTTTATGACACCAATCCACACGTCGACTGGCTAATACTACGCAAGTATACAACCCTGTTCTCTACAGAAAGAGTTTGTTCCATCGTGCGTCTAAAATAGCTGATTGTATTGGACCTGATGGCCTATCAGCATCACTTTATAAACAAGGTGCTGCTGCTCTGACTGATGTATTTAGCTCCCTTTCAAACAGATCCCTGTACTCGTACTGTATTTCCGACCGTCACTATTTTCCAGTACCCTAATCCTGTATATCTGGCGGTTAAGCTCAACGTTCTGGTCAGAAACCCATAGAGCATGTCATTCCCAAACGTTTCAATCCTTCTATAATGTCTACACATCTCTTTCAGTTTAAAAAGACAACATTGGACCATGGGACTCTTTCAGTTTGTCTGTAAGTCAGACAAATCCATTTTGGATGCCATCGCCCCCTTAGCCCATCATGTAACGAAGTCCGTGAACGGATCAGAGAAGCCTAAATAGTCTAAATTACTTTCCATGACACCCCATATCGACCGAATTCCTATCTTTACTAATGAATTCCAGGTTTTACTACTGAAACAGTTGCCAGTAGCCACAAAATACGTGACTGCTTCGGATAGGACAAATTGAGTGTGTACTCGCGATCGCATGGTCAATGACACCATCATTTTTTCTGCCACCAACGTCTTCCAAAAGGATAAAAAAGTACCGAGATTTCGATACCATCGTGCGGCTTACAGTTTCTGTGAATTTGCTCGCTGCTCTAATTCAACAAATTGAACACGGAAGCGAACTGACGCGTTAAATGGCAACTCAATACCTCATCCACTATTAATTATGGTCCACTTTCGCTGATTGCTGAATCGAACACTACTGCTGTCACCCCAGTCTTCTAACCTCTAATATAGTTTGATATTTCCTCTTTGGTTCCATGATTCTGCTCTATCAAATGCATGAATTTCCATCAATTAGACGGCACTGCGAGGATGAATGATGTAGAATGAGAGTAATAAATTGTATCTTTTCGGATTGCGCTGCGCCCAAAAAAGCAGGCCGGGATGTAGCATTTTACAGGAACTATTATTTTTCCATTCTATGTGAACCTTTTTTCCAAAAAAACTTAATTATTAATTCTGTAGATTATGACATTAAACCAGTTCCCCGGGGTGACCTTCCAACCACCGACCGAGGTATTTTAACACGGAAGTGCCGGAGCATCGATAATTTCCTTTGTAACAAAAAAAACACAAACGCACGCCAATGAAATGTCAGCTAAATAGAATGATATGATGTATGTTATCTAACAGCTTTAGACATCAATTGCAAAACAGTTCCGCCTATACCGCTACGTGCATATTTCATTAGAAAGCCTGCAGGTCGTTCGGATTCCCAATTAACGAATCTCGCGTTCTTCAAGTAGCTTCGCTTTTGCTCTTTCCCAACATCGAGGTTATCAACCTCCTGTCTGGTTCCTACGAAGCTGTAATTAGCTATGGTGAAGCCGTAACTATTTGCGCTATTGTATCAACCCAAGGGGAACTTATTTAACACTTCTGATATTCTTCAAAACATTGCGAGCTATTTTGAACAGAGTGATCTTTCGTTCAACTTTTCCAGTTGTTCCGAGTACATACTAAACCGGTCTCACTCAGTTTCTCAAATGATAAGTAAGCTTCGCGCATTATTCGATTGCACGGAGCTGAGCCTGTCAAGTACCCCGAAGTGACCTTAAGCACTGACATTCTCATTTTGTCAACTGTTTGCGCGAATTGCTCTGACTGTTATTTCAAATTCGATAGCTCAAGCAGTTATGCATCACACCAATGGCTTACCTTCAAGTCCAACAGATATAATTACGTTAATCTTGTCATGATTCTGTGTTCTCATTCCCCTACCCTAAGACGCACAGTAAGTAGTTCTCAAACCATCAACCCATTAAGTAATGGTAGATAACTCAAGAGGCCTTCAATTTTAGTGAGTCATACCCCTAAATGTGCCGATGAGGTGGCTCTTTGTTGCGCTGTTTCTATAACCCAAGATTCCAATAAATTTTCCAGTAGGCTGTCGCATTTGTGTTTTCTCTGCTCTATCTGGTTTATCCATAAATTGGTCCAAATGCTCTGAATACATAGTAACCCCTTCCGGATCTGCTCATCCTTTTAGTTCATTCGTCAGTTCCACAGAACCACTAGCTAGAATGGGTTCTGTCAGATAGCTAGGAATTATCATCCATGCAAATCTGACGTGGTTACCTCATGTTCCCAATTGTGCCGGTAAACCACACCGGCTGTCCTACCAAATGCGAAAGCTTAGGCATTTCATTGTTAAACAGAGTACCATTTACCTTTTCGTTTATCAATGTTCTTCGTGCTCTCCTTCACTGTTCTCCGGATATTTTTGCTGGTCTATTGAAGAAATATTTTAAAATTCCCCGAGGTCTGTCTGTAATCAGTCGGGTATTTTTCATATCGTTAACTGAACTGTCTACTAAATTGTGTGAATTACACCTGGTCGCATGTAAAAAGTTCCCTCATAATATCCTCTCAGACTCCACTTACCCTTCTTATGGTGATTTTTCTGAGGGTAACTCTCTTGCTTCCACACGTTCCTCCTTTCATCCATACTTTCTTGCATTACCATCTACAGAAACTCTACTGTCCCTTATCTAACCCGAATCCTCATGAACCGGGCGCCAGTATCAGCCGGATTCATTAGAAATCTTTGACATGTAACCTTTACTTCTCATTCCCTAAATTCGACGTGCTGCGCGTAAACCTCTTTTGACTGAAACGCGCACGCCCGTCTACGCAGAAGTCTGGCCAAATACAAATAAAAACAATGGGACGTTATGTTATCGATTCGATTACTTGTCAACCAACCAATTACCCGGTTAGAAATGGAGTGCACAACATACAAACGCAATTAATCGCATTGCACCCTTTGCCACTTTCGGTTTGATAGTACGAACGCTCCACCAGCTGAGCTACGAGGCCACGCCGAATGGTTTTCCGACTTTTCGCATATGGATCACACAGTATACCCACCCAAATTATGGTAGCACATGATATCCACCACAGTGAACTAGCTTGTGATTTGACTGTTTACGGCAGGATTTCCCTTTGTACTAACCGGCGTTTACCAGTTCAGTGCATTGGGCACGTCTGATTATGTACAGATGTTTGGCAGATTTGACTTTTCACATTTGGATCATTTCAAAAATTTGTCAAATCTGCCACATATCAGTGCACGGTCAATTGACTTCGTTTCTGTTCGTGATAGGAACGCGGCTCTGTTTGGACCCGAATTTTTTATCACGTGTGCAATCGGCATGCTTCATAATCTCAGAAGCCACTGAACAATTACGAACAACCGGCAGTCTGACCCTGAGATTTCCAGCAGAGACCCACATAAAGTATGGGACTCGCACAGGAAACCATGCATAAATTAGGGAACACCTTTCGTTCAATGGTGACTGTTAGATCAGCAAGCCAAATTCTAATATAATAGAGTACATCCGGTATCCAGACTAGTATAAGAGGTTCCTGCGAAGCCAAAAGACGAACTCAAGCCCAACATAGGATTTATATGCGATACCTCATGAAAATGATAACGAGATAGGGAATTGCACAAACCTCAATTTGTGGCTTCCTCCAGAGAGTTCGCCAAGCACGTCATATCATAAAAACAATGCGGAAACAGGCAACGACAATCGAGGGCCGGCAATCTAGGTCAACTGACCACAGTTCTGACTGCCTAACAAAGCCAGCTGGCCTAGCGGAACCGGAACATTGGCGTGAGAGTCGCAGGCTGTCCAATCAGAGGTGGGGGTTGGAAAACAAGTCGAGCGAGCATAGTCGAACGGGGCTAACATGGGTCACAGGTGCACGACGTGAAAGGAACAATTTGTGAATGCGTGCGTTTGCTGTGTGTCTGTATGCTTGTGTGTGCGTGAATGATCGGATAGATCAATAGCGTATCACACAGAAAATCGATAATAAAAAAGTGCCCAGCGGCCTGAGGCACGGTAAAACAAAGGATCTTGGCAAATAGGCATGCAAGATTCAACAATGACCATGCCCAATTGTGATACAAAGTGGAACAATTACGAAGTAAGGACGACCTGATCATTGAACAGCAATGCTTCTACTGTATCTAGAATTTTTCGTTCCACCCTGGACCACATCTCAACACTTCCAAGTGTTTTGAGTGTACCTTCTAACTTCCTCGTTCCTCTTACCCTAATGGGCAACCAGCCATCCCCATTTCCAGAGCTGACTCGGCCAAATACCTAGTCTTTAGAATCAGCACCAATATTCTACGTAGACTGGCTCTTCAGATTCGTAGACTAAAACAGTTTGGTGCCACACAAGCTGTCATCTTTTCTTTTGTCCATCAATGTATTGTCCCAATCTTATCCCACTGCTCTCCCATAATCCTTCCTGATCTACAGAGGAAACAACTTGGCACATTACACCGCGGCCTGGCTATTTTCAGTCGTGTTTCTCTTATCGCTTATCTCCAAGTTTGCGATTTGCACATTATAGCCTGTGGAAAATTCACCATGATTCTTGCGAACCCCACTCGTTCCATGTGGCTCACCTGCACGTCGTTCGCGCCACATCACACGTTTCGCAGCCAGGTTCGCCTTTCGCAACTCTACAGTGCCTTACTTAGCACGTGTTCTGATTAACAAGATGAAAGTCACAAACGAACTTCGAATGAACCTCGGTGGCTGAACCGGTTTTTTCTCTGAAGTATTTTTATGCTTATTTCAAAGTAACAATGACCAGTTTCCTCTCTTTTGGCTGAAATGTCAGTCTGTTAACTTTCTGATGTCCTCGGTGCAACACAACACAATACCAAAAATCATGCAACAGACGCGCACGCATTTTTCCGCACTTTCCAACAGAGCACACTAGTGAATCAGATGTCTACTGATACTGTCCTTCATACGCGGAATTCACAAGGAAATTAACCCAAGCTTGATACTTGATCAAATGCAATTCAACCCTGATTCGTCCTTTCACGTCAGATTTTTATCTCATTTACCGCTCAATAGCATACCACGCATTCAGTAAACAATCCAGATGTAGCCACAGTTACCCTAAAATTGTACAATATGACTAACGACGAAAAACCAGCATAATTTTAAGTGTACTTTAGTATTTATTATGAAGTCATTCACGCGTCAACCCATAGAATTTATGCGAGTAAACATAATTTATTCATACTGTTCACATCCTCGTATCAGACCGCAAATTTCTGCTGGTTATCCGTCACTTTCCACCATTGCGTAACCATATCCATAAACACATCAGTTCAAAAGAATGAGCCTTCTGCAAAAGTCGATTACCACAGCTGACTCCTTCTCGGTACCTTGTCACAGCAAGTTCGTACATCGTCTCAATCGCTCAACAAGCTGATCGAATTTGAAAGCAGTAGTTTCCGGTAATTGGAGATTTAGACACAATATTATCGGTGAATAGTGCCCAGAACTTCGGATTACCACGCCAGTTGGCCTTCAAAGGTGATACTACACGCATGAATCATGAATTAGTTCGAACTAATTCCATATCAATCCCAGGGAATACACCTTGTGGATTGGGATACGTATTACACTTGCCTTTTGACGCATCATTTCAACGTGCGTGGTGAATGAGGACGACCAATTGACGAGAGGTAAACCCAAACCAATGAACTTCTTCGTCCAGGGCATAAAATGTTTTTCCCGAATGGGCAGTAGACGATCCTGCCGTCGCCCCCAGGGTAGTACCACCATGTGAAATGGTTCGTCGTTCCAGGCCCCAGGGTTTGGTTGCCGATTTCACCAGAAACTGATGAGATTCACAACTCACAGAAAGTCACCGCTCATGTCTGTTCAGCATCCGAAAGAAAAAAATTCTAGCTCTTACCAACACTCGCGGTTTGAACCACAAAACATTAATTCTGTGTATCATTCTCTTCAATTTTCTTGTCCCTTAGCTTTATTCTTGACTGGGACGTGAATCTTCCCCTCGTCGGATACTAACCATCTCCAGTTTTCGAACTACATTTCCCCCTGGGCCTAGATACACCACGCTGTAGCTACCTCCCGTATCCCACACTTTGACTTTGACAACCGCAAGTTCCGGCTGATATGCCCCAAGCTCCGGTTCCCATCTTTTTGCCACTACCTCTGTACCACTTATCGTTCTGAGAACAGTAGTGATCTCACAACTGGTCTATTGTTTTTTGGCATTGAGAATTTGTGTGAATCAGATCACCACCGCCAAGTTGTCATTGGTGACTTGAATGTCCACAAAGAGAACTAGCTTTTGCACTCTTCGGACACTAAGGCTGCGGCGTGCGAAACCGAGGCTTTCGCTCTGGTCTACAATCTAAGTCAACTCGCTACCATCCCCACACGCATTCTCAATAGGGCTGGCGATCCTCTTCAAACTTCCTTTTCCTCTCAGTTCTCCGAGATTACCTGCATTCCTGCATCTGGCACATCAGGTCACTGTCTTATCGCCATCTCCGTCACCTTTTCTCGCCCACTTCTTCTATGCAACTGCAGACGCACCTTCTGGCGTTACGATTCAGCCAACTGAAATACCTTTCCTGATTTCCTGGCCTCCTATCCCCGGGGTGACTTTTGGTGTTTCTACCTTCGTTCCAAACGTCAGAGACTGTTCTGCAAGGCATGCCTCTTCCTATTCCACACTTCCCCACAACCAACAAACTATTTTTCCCTGAGTGGTTCACTGACGCCTGCAATCACGCAGTGCGCTTGAAGAATTTACCGTTCTGACGGTGGTGTTACTCCGCTACTCCCCAATCTCCATCTCTTCGTGCAGGGCAGAAATAAATGTTGGCTCTTCATTCAGAAAGCCAACGATCGTTTCGGCCGCCACAAAGCCGAACATCTTGTTTCTTCCGCTACTGGTGGCAGATCTTTTTGATCTCTCGCCGAAGCCATTTCCCGTAGTTTTTGCCCCTCAAATTGCTCCCCGTCTCCGTCGGCTCTACGGTCTGTGAATCCCATGAGAAAACCGGTTTTCGCATCCCAATTTGCCTCCAGTTTCCCTTTACTCACTTCTACTCTTCCATCTCGAACAACTCTTACTAGCCGCCTTTTTATTTTCCTTATCGCATCCGGGAAGGTACTCCAGGTTTTAAAATCACGCGACCAAAACCCGCCACCTGGTCCGGACGGTATTCTACCCATTGTATTGACAAACTTGCCCCAGAACTAGCACCAATTTTACATCATCTATTTGCACATCTCTCCAATCTGGTATGTTTCTCGCCCCATGGAAAGGAGCCGTAATTTTTCCTACTCCCAGACACGGTGATTTCTCCGACCCAAACAACTGCCGTCCCTAACTTCTGTCATTTCGCGATTCATGGAGGCCATAATTTTCGGTCAGCTGCGACCGTTCCTCAGACGTGAAGGACACCTAAGCGATCATCAGAACGGGTTCCGGCCTTGTTCCACAGGTGATCTGTAAGCTATGATCATGCGCTCTGGACCAGCGGTACTCAATAACCTTGAACAAACACACCTGGTCTCGCCAGAAATATAGAAGGCTTTGATCCTGTCTGGCACAATGGCTTACTGTATAAATTGCCTGCTTTTGGGTTTCTTCGAGCCCGTCTTGCGGACGTCGTTGCCTCAGTAACCAAACCATCTCCGTTCGAGTCGACGGGGTACGATCAATGCTTTTCCCGTGAATACTGGTGTTCCCAATGTTCCGTACTTTCATCCACCCCCTTGCTGCTTTTGATTAATGGTCTCTCATTCACCACTCCCAGCCCTAGCTACGGTTTTGTGGACGATAGTACCCTTCACTACTCCCTTTCGCAACCCACTTCCCGTTATGCCACCATCAACATCGACCGTGACTGTTGTACTCCTGTACCACCGACCAAAGCGCACCTTGGGCAGATCTCCTCTTGAGGCTCTCAAAATCGTGTTCCTTTCAATGCTTCTAAAACATCATTCCCTTTCTCGCCACCTAAATTCTGATTCGACCCCCCTCCAACTTGATGCCTTTCCTGGGTCTTTCGACCGTCTCTTCTCTATTCTGGATACGCGTTTCGCTTAAGCAGCAGACATCAATCTTCAGAAAATTTATTGTGAGGGCTAGGCACGCCTGCTGACCGGCCTGCATGAGTGTATGCACGTTGAAGGAGCCGAGATTCAGGGGCTGACGAGGTTTGAGGAAATGTGAGTTATAAGACAGAGTATTATTCCCGATACTATTTGACAGTGAACCGTTGCGAGCATCAACCGTGTTATCATTATGGGTGGATAGATGGGACAAAGAGGGGTGGTTAAGGACAGAAGACAAAGGTTGAATAAAAGAGAGGGAACTCTGAGCAGTAGCACACTTATCACTACCGACGCCGCTCGGTGCAATGGGCAGCGCGGTCCTGATTAGCCTGCGCGACGACCGATGCAGCATGGAATTCTTTGTATTCGTGCAGTTCATGGGCCTTCGTGCATATGTTCGTTTGCTTCTCAAGCTGCACGTAAGATTAATTCTCCATTCCGCACCAGACATTTCTCCAAACCAGCCCACCTTCCCTTGCCGTACAAAGCTCAAACTCGTCTCCCACCGGAAGACTGTTATCGCATGTGGGGTGGAGCTCCATTTTGTTCGTAACCTCTTTTCGACCGGGTAAAACGTAAAGCCATTCTTCTGGTAGATGACCAAATTTCAGCACCTAATTTGCAGTCACCTGCCCATCGCCAGGCACCTGTTTCATTGTCCCTATTCTATCGCTATTATTTTGGGTTTTGTTCCTCCGATCTCTCCTCGGCTGTTCTTATTCCCATTACTTTTCAACGCCAATCCCGAGCACAGGCAGCTGGTCATCCTTACCAGGTTTCCCGTTCGACCTCGAACCTCGACCTTTCAGTCTTCTTTTCTCCTCCGAACGGCAAAATTATGGACCTCCCTCTCCGTTTCTGTCTTTCCACCCACCTGCCGTTACTGAATGATGAATCATCTGTCAGTAAAATGAAGCTAGTTTAGCATGCATGTGGCTCTAGGCGGTTGGTATATCATTTGATGCCACAAGGCCGTGTTCGTTCCTTGACACTAACGACAACTGATTTCCTGCAGTTGGAAGACATTTTAACCGTTCCCTTGTTGACAGTTGGACCTCAGCCTACCTAATGCCCGGTGCTATCGACCAAATACTTGTCCTCCGAGGGATTCTAGAACATCGATACAAACTCCAACGCCCTACCACTGCATGCTTCACAGACTTTTGCGCCTACTTTGACTCAATAGATCGTGAGTCATTGCGGAAGATAATGCTTTCAGATGGCGTCCCTTCCAAACTGATCAGCCTGATGAAATCGTATCATGCTGAAACAAAAACACGTGCTCCAGTTTACGGCGAGATCTTGTCCATTCGAACTGGAATCAGGAGCACGACAAGGAAGTTCGGTATCTCCAGTACTGTTTAACTTTACTGTGAATTGGGTAATGCAACGCGCAATGGACGGTCATTAGGGCGCCCAAGTTTCCTCAGGCTGCAGTATAACGGACCTAGAATTTGCAGATGACGTTGTGGTGCTCAGGGAGGACCTGACCATCTTGCAAGCCGCCCGTGGTCGGGTAAATGAATTGCTTCGGAGATTAGTCTTGAAATCAGTAACAGCAAAACTAAGATGTCCGTAAAACCCATTAGCCATGCAAACCAAGCCCCACAAATGAATGGCCAGTCAATGGAAACTCTCGTATCTTAAGTACCTTGGCTTCACCACCCTGCCAAACGAACATGTCGCAGATGATGTCAAACGGCGCATTGACGCTGCCTGAATGGTGTTTCTACAGCTCCAAAACGCCCTCTGACGACGGAACGGGACTAGTCTTAAGACCAAGCTCAGGGTGTTCAATGCTGCAGTCCGACCACTTTTACTATACGGTTGCGAAACTTGGCCATTAAAAGCTGAGGATATCAGGCGACTAGAGGTTTTCGATCACTGGTGCCTCAGATCTACTTTAAAAATAAGATGGAGCAAAAGAATCTCGAATGAAAACATCCGAAATCGCTGCCGCATCGCCCGTCTTTCAACGCGTACATAACTCCGCCGACTAGTGGTTTCGTCACGTACTCCGTAAACATGACCACGCCCTAACCAGCACTGTCCTGGCACCATCTCCACGCCCAGACTGGCGTCGCCAATGAAGAGAATAATTAAAAACATGGCTGGATACCCCTTTC
Source organism: Fasciola hepatica (assembly GCA_948099385.1). Lineage (NCBI taxonomy): Eukaryota > Metazoa > Platyhelminthes > Trematoda > Plagiorchiida > Fasciolidae > Fasciola > Fasciola hepatica. Next base: position 449,677 of record CANUEZ040000060.1, on the reverse strand, counting down.
GAAGACGTAAACCAACTTGGCCTTCGTATGGTGTACGGCAATCGCCAATGGAAATCGAGTCGGATAGACATACGGAAAGACCTTGCTGCCAACCGTTCAGCATGGACAGCCGCGATCAGAGACATTCATGAAGCCGGCTTACCGTCTCCAAGGTGTCAGCCACAGTAAAGTGAATCATCACTGCATTACGACGAGATTGACAAAATACATTCTTTCAGTAGGTTCATTGCCCGTTTGTTAGGCCAATACAGGGACCTAGTACCCTAGGTGCACTAAACAGCCTCAATCTCGGATTGCCGAATCCAGATAAAGCGGTCTCTATTATTGCGAAATCCTAGTTGTACTTAAACAGAAATGACGCACTTGGAAATTTGTGGATCGAACAACAGAGGGGCCAAGTGATCCACACCAAAATTGGGCTTTTATTCAATAACAAGCCAATTCGCCATCACTCCTACTCTTGCAACTGAGAAAAATCAACCCAACACAAACGGTGCCTGATGTTTCGTAGACACAACTTCACACACTGACATGACGTGCCTAATCACGCGGGAACCTCAAGTGATAAGATCAGTTGGATCTCATGAGATTTCCTGATTCGAAATGGCCTCAATAGCAGACGGACAAACCACGGAAGTAACTCCCGAATACAATAAGGAGAACGTCACCTCCCGTAGTCCTGATGGTAGACAGTTCTGCTGTCACCCGGCCCGCTTTCATAAATGAGCTAATTAGGCTGCTGAAGGTTCTCAATTAAAGGTCGCAAGGTAACGGTTATTGGTTCTCCATGATGGTCGCAGGAGAACATTTTTCAACTACACTTGTGCTTCGAAGCAGAACAGACAAACGGAGTGTGGGCAGGTAAGAGAATGCAGGGTCAGTAACAATCGTCAAATTGCTTTCACGAATTATTCCTGCTACCCAATGGTAAAACAACGACATTCATCCCATACATCACAGACGGATGAGGAAGGAAATACGAATTGCTAGTCGCTTCTTTAGATTGACTTTATTGGTAGCCGCATCGTAGTGCACAACGTGTTAGCATAAAGCCTTGTCTTGGACAAACCAGTGTGCGTCCCGATCGGTTTTGAGAAATTCGCTTCAGTCTTCTACTATTGCACTGAACAAGCTGAATGCATTCTCCAAACATCTTCCTTGACAGCGAAAATTGTGCTCCGAATGCAGCGTTTGTACTCAGCAACAGCTGTATGGTCTTGCTCCACCGCAATTTAGTAAATAAACAAAACGATGAACCAAGCAAACGCCTTCTGGTCGAACGACAAGAAATCAGTTTCCATGTAAAAAGACACAAAAATGTCATTTATGTATAGCCAAGCAACAATAATAAACGCAAAGAAACCGGGTAGCGGAGCAGGAGAAAAGTTGGTCACAATGGGATATCCTTAAAGTACGGTTGGTCGCTCCGCCACACCGTCTCAAGTGCATCCAGCGCTTTTGGTCCCAAAGGCAAACGCGTAAAACGATCCACGAATGACTCAATGAGACCCTCGTAACTGGCCGGATAAGGGACCATCTCAATTCCGTTCTTAGTCTCACAGATCAACGGTTGCACCATCAGTGGCCTCGGCCGTTTACGGTCAATCACGATCTTGCGCAGTTCCAGATGCTCCGGAAGTAGCTCAGAGTACTTGAGGAAGAATGCGGTCCCGTCCTTGACGTTTGCTGTGCTCTTGTAGTACTGAAAGTATTAAGGCAACCATTTTGAGCTCTGCAGTTGGGTTACACACGGAACATAACGATTAATACTGCAAACATTCCGAAAAATCATTATAAAATGTGTGTAAATTCGTCGTGAACAAGCATCTTCAATCAGCTGGGGAAGTACGATGTCTACAAACAAAATAAACATCGATACCGAAGTCGTTCGAATAAGCATGGTCTAAGGAAAATACGATAAAAACGTCTTTCCGGTTATCGACTAAGCTAACAGGTGACAAAAGCAATAGCAAGTGCTGTGTCATCTTATACGCTCATTTGTTCAGCCAAAGCCGTCATAAGTCGAGAGTGGAGGTAATTTCTTTGTCACCAACCGCCGACAGATTACAAGTAAAAACTTTGAAACCCATCAGAGGACGCCGGAACAAAACGGAAATCGTACAGTGGAACAACATACGGTTCAATGGGTGACTTACGCCACACACCGCAGTTACCAAAGATTCGTATAACTCGATACAAACAAGACTTCAGACTGTCCAGTGAATGGGAAACATAGTTCTGAGACTGTAGCAACATTATTTACGACCAAAAAATATCATTTCCTTCATACTTTTCCAGGTCGAAAAGGGATAAACGGTTCGTTTAGGTAATATGATTAGGAAGATGCAGGTCAGTTCAGTCCTTCCAACCACTAACCTTACACCTGTGCGTTCTGGTTTGTGCTTCTACCTAGCAGCATCGACCACTCAACAGCAAGACGAAAATAAGCTTAAACAGCACGTGGGTAAAAGAGAGCGTTATGGGTGGATATCATTAAGACGAAGGAAAGGCTTGAATGCGATTATGTCACTAATCGCGATACCCAGCCATGCATTGGGAAGATGCGTGCGAAAGACACATCGGACAAAAGGAACCAGTAGAGACCACCAACTGTAGAACATATTAAATGAGCAACTGACTGATATCATATAATCCACCACCATAAAAACCTACTATGTTCGTTCTCGTTAATGACGCTCTCGCTTTCGTATGCGCGTTTACTTGTGTGTAATCTGTCCTAAGATTATCTGCTACGCCGTTTGCTTTAGTTACGGCACTAACACCTGCAATTCACCATTCACATTGAAAGACTACACTACAATTAGCTTGACAAATTTGACGACGATACTGGCATAAGAACAAGCAGGCAACAAGCTAACTAGAAAACACCACGCCGTAACGATTTGATCGGGCGCTCCATACGAGCCATCTGAAAGACTGTCAAGCCTTCAATGTGGAACTGCAGCGCTTCCGGCCGAATGCATGCTGACTGTGGGTTGGGCTCGGTGATGAACGAGAACCAAATCAAGACAAAAGAAGTAAATAGTTCATTTCATATAGCCATTAATCGTGCACTTGGTGCGGTAGTTCTGACAGCTATCTCCTAGTGACAACCTCAAAATGAAAATAGTGAAAAAAAGTACAAGGATATGAAAGAAGTAGGAGAAGAATTACATATATTGGTATCAAGTTGATGGGGAAAGTTTGTGGATACAGGAGCGCCACTGATCGCGAAACTTAGCCATAAATTCCAATGTATTTAACCATTGAATGGGAGGGTCTCTTGGACCCTACCCAGGAAGCCTAACACGCCTTACGTGGCCAAGTCCACTGGTTAGAATTTCCATAGCTTTCTTCCATGTCAAAGACTGAACACCCTTACTCATCCAACCATTACTCGCCTCTGCAAACATTGCGCGCCGACGAATCCTGTAAGGGGACATGCACAACACGTTTCCCAACTATCTAAGCTTGGTAACCTTAAGTGTTTCATCTAACGATTTTGTTCTTGAACCTAAGGCTCTCCGCCGAACCTCGGCGATACTTGTACAGTGTTCCCACCATATTCTAGGAATGCTACGAAGATGTCGGTGTTCAAATATCGACGATTTTTTCTTGTATATCGTCCACCCGTAGTGGCCATATTTCCGAACAACAAAGAAGCAACGGCCTGACTGCCACAACGTACACTCGGTCGTTGATAGATAAACAAATATCATGTCGGTGTTACAGATGACTGAGGTTGACAAAAGCCAAATGAGCCTTCTGTGTACGCAAAGATAAAATGCAAAGCGAATATTGCTGCGCAGTCACTCAGGCTGTCCATAAAATCCTCAAACTCACCTTGATCTCTACTTACAAGAACTATATCGTCCGCATATTCGAGGTCTAGCACCTTTCCACCCGGCAAAGATTCAGTGCCACTATCCTCAACTGACAAAAGCGCGGTCGCCAGTACCATATCATTCACAAAGTTGAAGAGAAAAAGAGAAAGATGTCAACCTTCACGTACACCACTTCCCGTGGTGAACTCGGGTGAAAGAATACCGTAAGCCTGAACTGAGCTTCGACTACTCATGTAAAGGGACCTCATGATGGAAATGAATTTCTCTGGTACACCCTTCAGCAAGAGGCAGCGCCAGAAAACTGTGGTCTACTAAGTCGAAGGCTGCTTTAAGATTAGGAAAAACGGAGATAGTGGGTCTACGGAAGGTGTGCCTCTGTCCTAAAATTTGCGAGGAGTGAAGATATGATCAACACAACCTCGACTCTGTCTAAATCCAGCTTGATTCTCAAGCGAGCACCGTTTGCGAGCGTTAGATAAGCGGTGGAGAATAATACCAGCGAGCAGCTTGAACGTGACGCTAATCAGGCTCATTCCCTTGTGGTTTCCTCAGGAGAACCTGTCGCCTTTCTTATAAGTTTGTACGATCACCGATTCACACCAACTCTTTGGAACTTGTTTCCTATCTTATATCAAACCGAGATGTTTTGACAACTCGAGTTCCAGTGCTAAGCCACCATCTCTGAAAACAGATGGAGACAAACCATCCGATCGCTTAAGGCAGCTTATCCCACGGAGAACCTCTACTTCTGACAGAGGACTGGTATCGACAGCTAGAGCTGTACCCACCGTGCTACTGAGCAAACCTCTAGTGCATAAAAGCCAGTTAAACCGCTTCTCGGAATGCTCCGCTCAACGAACTAGACGACGCTCCTGGGTTTGAATCAATGAGCCATTCGCCTCTTTGATCAATTCCTTGAGGCCTAGTTTCCGTGGACCGGTATTTCTGATTAGATGAAAAAGGTTGTGGCAGTTGTCGATCGCTGTAGCTTCTCCATCTGCCTACACTTCGCAATCCATCACGGCTCACAGGCGTTTATCAGGCTTAGAATCAGTTGGCATTCAGGGCATCTTCGTGCCCCATCATATCTGGAATGCGGAGGAATCAATCTCCGCATATCTAACAGTGCAACTTTAGATGCAGATATCCATCGTTTCTATGTATCTGACTGTTGGATCTCGGGCAGCACTAACAGTCTCAAATAGAGCCCGCTGGATCACTCTCTTCGTCGCCTTCAGGGTCCTGGGCATTCGGCTGCATCGATAACGTTGTGTATTATTCTGCTTGGAAAGCAGATCGATGGTTACTGTCCAGCAGCAACTGCGGGGTACGGTTCGCTTTGGCGTTATTTCAGCCACTGACGAGACGTAGGCTGGACGCGAATGGACAAGAGCGTGATCAGCATCTACACATGTGGACCAAGATGATCGACCATCTTGAAGTGAGCCGCGTCAGCTGTAACCAATAGCAACGCGGTCGGTGTGGATCCAACTCTGTGAAGGCGCAACAGGACGCCAGGTCGATCGATGCCGCTTTTTCTACGAGAAATTCGCACCTGCTAGGAACAGTCTACGACCGGAAAAGCTCAGACCTGCAGAAAGATGAGTTCTGAGATACCCCGGCCACTCTCGTTCGCAGCAGCAAAGGTTCTGACATTGTAGTGCTAGCTGGTGACTTCAATGCACAAGATGGCAAACTTAGTGTATCAGAAGCTTGTGTCAGGTGGGCGTTGTGCTCTACCCGCTGAGCGTACAGATAACGGGGATAGGCTTCTCCAGTTGTGTGCAGACAATCGATTGTTCTTGTATAGCACCAATTTTCGACACAACTCGCGTCGCACTGCGACATGGCGCTCTAACTCTACAGACAATTTGAGTCAAAGTAATCATAGCGCCGTGAGCTACCGGTGGCGCAGTTCTGTTCAGAACTGTGGACCTTACTGGTCCACGTACGTAGAGTCGGACCATGAATTAGTTTTAATGCGATTATCGCTCCAATTCCATGGTCATCGTCGCAACCCGCAAACCCGATTAGCCGTGCAACGTTTGTGTGATCCAGAAGTACGCACCCGTTACGAGCAGAAGTTAGCACATCAGCTAAGACCTACGACGAACAGTAATGTAGATGAGCATTGGGCTCATATCAGACAGGCGATGCTCTTCGCAGCAGGTTTTGCCTGTGGTCCTAGATCCGTTGTCCATCAAAGACACTGGATCTCGCGAGAGTCGCTAAGTATAATGGAGCTAAAGCGTCAGCTCTCGAACCGTAAAGAGATGAATAAAATGCGGAGAAAGCTACAAAGACAAGTTACTCAAATCCTTAAGAATGATCGCGAAAATTGGTGGGTCAAGGTAGCCGAAGAAATGGAAATAGCAGCTGCTTCAGGTAACAGTCAAAGACTGTTCAAACTTATTCGTGACACCGGTGAACGGCGCATCCAGGTCAGTGAAACGATTTGCGATAGGAATGGAAAACCCATTCATAGCAAACCGCAAAGGCTTAACCGTTGGGTCGAATACTTCAAGGAACAGTTTAGCTGGCCGCACGCTAGTGTAGTTACTCCCGTGTCAACAACCGCGATTCCTTGAGTGGTATCACTTGAGCCCCCATCGGAAGTAGAAGTAGAGTCATGCATTCGATCACTAAAGCGAGGGAAAGCAGCAGGTCCCGACGAACTTCCCCCAGTTCTTATCAAACTGGGTGGAAATGTTTTGATAAAATTACTTACCGCTTTGCTCCGTGACATTTGGAGCACGGAGCGTATTCCGTAAATATGGAGTGAGTCGTCGTTGATTGTTCCCATCTTCAAGAAGGGAATACGCAATGACTGTAGTAATCATCGCGGGATTAGCTTAATTCCGATAGTCACCAAAGTATTAGCCTCAATTCTACTGCACCGTCTTACGCCCAATCGCGAGAGGAATGCCCGCAAACAGCAGGCTGGATTCCGCCCAGGCCGAAGATGCATCGATCAGATTTTTGCTCATCGCCAACTACTTGAAACGCGTCACACGCACCGTCGACCGACAATAATGATTCTCTTAGACTTGAAAGGCGCTTTCGATTCAGTTGATCGAGCAGCGCTTTTCAGGACTCTTCATCGAAAAGGTATGCCCCAAAAGTTCGTGAACCTAATGAGATCATTGTATTCTCATACTTCTGGCCGCGTTAGAGTTTACGGTGAACTATCCGGTCGGTTCGAAACGACCAGTGGTGTTCGAAAGGGGTGTCCCATGTCTCCATTCCTGTTCAACTTCGTCATGGACGAAATAATGGAGAGTGCGTTGCAAAATCTTCAGGATGTAGGCGTCGAACTAGGAAATAGTGAAAAGCTATGTGACCTCGATTACGCAGACAACGTTGTCTGCTTGTTCGAATCCACGGAACATGCTCAACTTGCACTAGATAGACTCTCAAGAGCTGTATCTCCATTCGGCATGCGCTTTGCACCTTCAAAGTGCAAGGTGATGTTGCAAGACTGGACGTCAACGATTCCGAGCTTGATGCTCGATGGGGAGGTGCTGTCAGTTGTCGACCACTTCACCTACCTCGGCAGCAGTGTGACGACGGATGGGAGCACTGTAGTAGGGATGAGCACGCGGATGTCCAAGGCTCGAGCGGCGTACGCTGGACTGAAGTACTTGTGGTGTCGATCTGATATTTCACTGAAGTTGAAAAGTCGTATATACTGTGCCGCAGTGCATTCAGTTTTGTTGTATGGATGCGAGACTTGGAGTCTGCGTGCTGAATATATTCGTCGTCTTGAGGTTTTCGACCACCGATGTTTACGTAGTATCGCTAAGATCGGGTGGATTAGCCGAGTAAGCAACGATGAGGTCAGAAATCGAGTATTGGGTACTAATTCGGAGAATGTTTTGTCATAGTGTATCGAACTTAGTAGACTTCGTTGGTTGGGGCACGTGTTACGTATGTCAAACACACGTCTACCGCATCGCGTCCTATTCCTCGTTCCTCCTAAGGAGTGGAAGAGACCACGTGGAGGTCAACAGATGACGTGGCGGCGAAGAATGAGAAAATGTACAATAGACTTAGGAAAAGTAGGTGCTTCACGTCTTCGAGGTTGGGGTCCAAAAGATCCGTCTACCAGTTGATTGGAGACACTGAAAGATATGGCAGCGAACCGCGAACAGTGGCGATCGCGTTGTCACTTTCTATCTAACCAAGATGATTGATCGATGTGTGTTTGTACAGTTAGACTGTGTATTCCGTGTGTTGGCTACTAGGGCATTCTTTCCTTTTCCCACCCATGTAGGTCCACTCCCTGTCCATCTTGTATATTCATACTTTCTAATTCAACGTGCGACATGGTGAGAAAGGCAGTGGTCAGTGGGGCTTGCCCTACTGTTTAACACTGTACGATGATGATGATGAACCACACACACAGACGACTTCTGACTGGGATCCAGTTTAGCAACGCACGCTATTTCCATGCTCATAGCGATGCCAACACCGGCCTGGCCACCAGCACTATACACCGAATCATCCGACACGCGGAGAGCAAAACGAGAAGCCAAATTTGTATTTGGGGAGCGAAGTGTCAACACCGAAGTTGGGTCTTTTGTGCGTCTATCGGAGACGGAAGAGCTCAAGAGATCTAGCTGGGGCAGCATGTTGCCTCGTTTGGCCAAGACCTTTACCAATAGGATCACTTCAGCAATATTCAGGATGTAACTGAGAACTATATAGACAAGGCTGTGGACAGACACGCCTGTACAGATCACCGCGTTTTGCATTCGTGTCAAAGCCGGACCATCAGTAAGGTGAAATAAGCAGACTTTTGACCTTAGGAGCCCTTTATACACTGTAACAGAATTGTCAGTCTTAACCGTATGAGTGGTGATCCACTCAACAGGCCAAAAATGGTGGTAAACGCCGTGACGAATATGGATGCCACTAATCTCAGTCCAGTAAAACGTGTTGCAGTCTTCTAAACTTTCGAAATCAGGAACTAATCATAGACAAAGCATAAAATCGGAAAAACAGCGAAAGTTTGTTTCCGATAACGCATAACATTAGTTTAAAAAATACAGAAACATGTGCGGTGGGGATGGAGAAAGAACTCATAGAACAATTAACAAAGCATACAACAAGAGTCTGTTGAATGCACTCTTTTAATGCAAACTACGCGTAAAGTGTGGCTAATTCCGACAAAATATTGATGGGAGAATTAATACTTGTCGCATACCTGAAGTTTCCTGAGGAAAGCACCGATAGCGGTTTTCGCAACAGTTTTGAGCTTCTCCCGTTCCACTGATATCAGCAGATCTGACGCACCATCTGAGCCTGTAATCTGTTGAATCTGAACCATTGAAGGATCAGCCTCCAGAAGAACCTGAAATGAAAATTAGAAAATTAGAACCACTTTTATTATCTACATAAATCCATTCACACTCCTGACGCTTTGAATCAGATCCCTGAGAAGACTATAGCTACGGACTGTGAAAGTATGAGGATAAGAGGAGAGGAGCGTACCGTGTACGCATATCTCACGAGCGGCAACAGCCACGGAACCAGTCGTGGGCCTCTGGGGAAATTTTGTCCACCATGTACATACTACCTATCACCGATATATATATATATATATATATATATATATATATATATATATATATATATATATATATATATATCGTACTCCACTGTAAACGACGATGGTTGGCGAAAGTCGGTCGTAGGCCCTAACCTGACCTGAGATGTGACGATACAACTCTTTGAAAAGGGATACACGCTTCTCAGGTACTCCATCTCTCAACAATCAATTCCATAATGGAGTCCAATTGACGGAGTCAATGACGGCGCGAATGTCTAAGAACACGATCGTCATTAGTCCTTGGAGGGTGTACCGGTGCTGTAGCAACCGTGAGAGGGTGAAGATCTGATCGATAAATTCACAACCGGCGTGAAGTCCAGCTTGCTCCTCGCAAGTCTGCTCTTCACGCGTTTGACACAACTTACGAGGTATGACAGACGCGATCAGCTTCGACGCTATTGGGATAAGGCTTAGATCCTGATGATTATCGTAATCACTGCGCGAGCCCTTCTTATAGATGCGGACAACATTCGATTTCCCTCCGCGAAAGGGGCTTTATGAATTTTAAACCTTTGGGAACAAAACATGAAGTTACCAAATAAGCTGTACACCATCATCTTTGAGAAAGGAGTGGAAGAATGCCATCGTAGCGCGGCACTGTGACGTTTTAGGGCTCGGATTTCCCTGTGGATCCCCGCCTTAATAGGTGGGTCTGTCGAAATAGAACACGGGACGTGAGCTGCAAGAGGCATTGGAGAGGTTGACAGTCAGGGCCAGCTAAAGTGTCTGGAAGTGCCCCGCCGAGCGTTTGATACGCTGCTGCAGATTGTGAAATGGTGAACCTTTAACTTCACAAATCACTTCGCTCACACGTAGTTTTCTGCCGGTGACTCGGATAAAATAGGACAGCTTGCGGGAATTGCCACTAGCGGCAGCACGTTCCATCTCCGATGTACGTTGCGATCATCAGGTTTCGCGATCTGTGCGTAGACTTGCGTTCAGTGCGCGTCTCGTTACGAGCCGTTTTTCGTTATACTTTCTCCCAACCAGAATCGACTGGCGTGCGTCCAGTAGGCGCAGAAATTCAGTTTTAAGGTGCGTCGAGACAGGGCACAACTTACTAGATCAGTGAAATACAAAGCATCCTTGGTAAGCGACCAGTGCCGGTTGATGGTACCAGGTGGGGCTACATCTAGCTTTTCGGCTAGCGCATTTAGGAAGTCGGATGGGGGAAATGGCTTATCGCAATCTAACCGTCGTTGCAACATGCGTCTAGAGCACCCACCGAGGCACATGGACAGCCTAACACAAACTAATGCGTGGTCGGAATCAACAGCACTGCTCTAGTATCAATGGCGGTTTTAAACACAACCCCGCTGTCTCACTTATCGCGATGTGTTCAACCTGGGCCCGCTGCTGACTCGATAAGGACAGACACCACGTGGTGTATCGGCGGTTGGAGCGTATGAAGTTCGTACCGTCAACCAACAAGCGATGGTCTTATCACAAGGCCAAAAACCGATCCCCATTTTCCGAGCGGTAGGAAACTAGCCCAAAAAAGAATCCTGAGGACGCCTCGTTTTATGGCAGCCGAACTATTCTAACTTTCACATCTACCAAAATCACGATTCTATCCCCGTATACTTTGAGCAGAAAGTTGAGTAGTTTTTGGTATTGATCAAGTGGTTCAGCTTTTCAGCTATACAGGATCGCTTCTTTGAGCCGGAGATGCAATCATACCTGACAGGTCAATGGGTAGGGGTCAGACAAAGTCCAGTCTCCTAGTCCTCCAAGATGGGGGTCGATTTGAGCTGGCAACTCAATCGGAAAAATCAGTGGAAGAATAATTGATCCGCTAAGCCATCCCGCTGCCTTGCGGATAGGTCCTTGTTAGAACTGAAGGCTTTGGATGAGAACCCTAATCGTTCTCCTGATTTGTGGCTGAACACCCTAGCAGTAACCATCCAACATCTCTCATGAACTGCACGAATACCAAGAATTCCATACTGCATCGATCGTCACGCAGGATAATCAGGACCGCACTGCCCATCGCATCGAGCAGATGGGGGTAGTGATAAGTGTGCTACTGCTCAGAGTTCCCTCTCTTTTATTCAACCTTTGTCTTCTGTCCTTAACCACCCCTCTTTGTCCCATCTATCCACCCATAATGATAACATGGTCGATACTCGCAACGGCTCACTGTCAAATAATGTCGGAAACAATCCTCTGTCTCATAGCTCACATTTTCTCAAGCCTCGTCAGCCTCTGAATCTTGGTTCCTTTAACGTGCGTACACTCATGCAACCCGGTCAGCAGGCGTGCCTAACTCTCACAATTATCTCTCTAAAGATTGACATCTGCTGCGTAAGGGAAACGCGTATCCAGGATTCCAGCAGTGTAATTCAACTAACTGCTCCTGGTGGTATCTCATCGGGGTATTTCCTGCGCACTTCAGGAGACGAAGTAGCTCGAGCTGCGGGTCAACATGGTGTAGGGATAGTCTTGACGGACAAGGCTGAGGCTGCCCTTTTAGACTGGGTCCCGATTAACAGTCGTTTATGTTCTGTGAGACTCCAAGGGTCAGTCGGCGTTCGAAAGGATAGTTGTGTTAAGCGCAATTTGTTTGTGATCTCGGCATACGCCCCAACGGACTGCAGCTCAGACTTGCAGAAAGATGAGTTCTATGATGCACCCGCCACCCTCGTTCGCAGCAGTGCTAGCTGGTGACTTCAATGCACAGGTTGGCAAACTTAGTGTATCAGAAGCTTGTGTCAGGTGGGCGTTGTGCTCTACCCGCTGAGCGTACAGATAACGGGGATAGGCTTCTCCAGTTGTGTGCAGACAATCGATTGTTCTTGTATAGCACCAATTTTCGACACAACTCGCGTCGCACTGCGACATGGCGCTCTAACTCTACAGACAATTTGAGTCAAAGTAATCATAGCGCCGTGAGCTACCGGTGGCGCAGTTCTGTTCAGAACTGTGGATCTTACTGGTCGACGTACACAGAGTCGGACCATAAATTAGTGTTATTGCGATTATCGCTCCAATTCCATGGTCATCGTCGCAAACCGCAAACCCGATTAGCCGTGCAACGTTTGTGTGATCCAGAAGTACGCACCCGTTACGAGCAGAAGTTAGCACATCAGCTAAGACCTACGACGAACAGTAATGTAGATGAGCATTGGGCTCATATCAAACAGGCGATGCTCTTTGCAGCAGGTTTTGCTTGTGGTCCTAGATCCGTTGTCCATCAAAGACACTGGATCTCGCGAGAGTCGCTAAGTATAATGGAGCTAAAGCGTCAGCTCTCGAACCGTAAAGAGATGAATAAAATGCGGAGAAAGCTACAAAGACAAGCTACTCAAATCCTTAAGAATGATCGCGAAAATTGGTGGGTCAAGGTAGCCGAAGAAATGGAAATAGCAGCTGCTTCAGGTAACAGTCAAAGACTGTTCAAACTTATTCGTGACACCGGTGAACGGCGCATCCAGGTCAGTGAAACGATTTGCGATAGGAATGGAAAACCCATTCATAGCAAACCGCAAAGGCTTAACCGTTGGGTCGAATACTTCAAGGAACAGTTTAGCTGGCCGCACGCTAGTGTAGTTACTCCCGTGTCAACAACCGCGATTCCTTGAGTGGTATCACTTGAGCCCCCATCGGAAGTAGAAGTAGAGTCATGCATTCGATCACTAAAGCGAGGGAAAGCAGCAGGTCCCGACGAACTTCCCCCAGTTCTTATCAAACTGGGTGGAAATGTTTTGATAAAATTACTTACCGCTTTGCTCCGTGACATTTGGAGCACGGAGCGTATTCCGTAAATATGGAGTGAGTCGTCGTTGATTGTTCCCATCTTCAAGAAGGGAATACGCAATGACTGTAGTAATCATCGCGGGATTAGCTTAATTCCGATAGTCACCAAAGTATTAGCCTCAATTCTACTGCACCGTCTTACGCCCAATCGCGAGAGGAATGCCCGCAAACAGCAGGGTGGATTCCGCCCAGGCCGAAGATGCATCGATCAGATTTTTGCTCATCGCCAGCTACTTGAAACGCGTCACACGCACCGTCGACCGACAATAATGATTCTCTTAGACTTGAAAGGCGCTTTCGATTCAGTTGATCGAGCAGCGCTTTTCAGGACTCTTCATCGAAAAGGTATGCCCCAAAAGTTCGTGAACCTAATGAGATCATTGTATTCTCATACTTCTGGCCGCGTTAGAGTTTACGGTGAACTATCCGGTCGGTTCGAAACGACCAGTGGTGTTCGAAAGGGATGTCCCATGTCTCCATTCCTGTTCAACTTCGTCATGGACGAAAAAATGGAGAGTGCGTTGCAAAATCTTCAGGATGTAGGCGTCGAACTAGGAAATAGTGAAAAGCTATGTGACCTCGATTACGCAGACAACGTTGTCTGCTTGTTCGAATCCACGGAACATGCTCAACTTGCACTAGATAGACTCTCAAGAGCTGTATCTCCATTCGGCATGCGCTTTGCACCTTCAAAGTGCAAGGTGATGTTGCAAGACTGGACGTCAACGATTCCGAGCTTGATGCTCGATGGGGAGGTGCTGTCAGTTGTCGACCACTTCACCTACCTCGGCAGCAGTGTGACGACGGATGGGAGCACTGTAGTAGGGATGAGCACGCGGATGTCCAAGGCTCGAGCGGCGTACGCTGGACTGAAGTACTTGTGGTGTCGATCTGATATTTCACTGAAGTTGAAAAGTCGTATATACTGTGCCGCAGTGCATTCAGTTTTGTTGTATGGATGCGAGACTTGGAGTCTGTGTGCTGAATATATTCGTCGTCTTGAGGTTTTCGACCACCGATGTTTACGTAGTATCGCTAAGATCGGGTGGATTAGCCGAGTAAGCAACGATGAGGTCAGAAATCGAGTATTGGGTACTAATTCGGAGAATGTTTTGTCATAGTGTATCGAACTTAGTAGACTTCGTTGGTTGGGGCACGTGTTACGTATGTCAAACACACGTCTACCGCATCGCGTCCTATTCCTCGTTCCTCCTAAGGAGTGGAAGAGACCACGTGGAGGTCAACAGATGACGTGGCGGCGAAGAATGAGAAAATGTACAATAGACTTAGGAAAAGTAGGTGCTTCACGTCTTCGAGGTTGGGGTCCAAAAGATCCGTCTACCAGTTGATTGGAGACACTGAAAGATATGGCAGCGAACCGCGAACAGTGGCGATCGCGTTGTCACTTTCTATCTAACCAAGATGATTGATCGATGTGTGTTTGTACAGTTTGACTGTGTATTCCGTGTGTTGGCTACTAGGGCATTCTTTCCTTTTCCCACCCATGTAGGTCCATTCCCTGTCCATCTTGTATATTCATACTTTCTAATTCAACGTGCGACATGGTGAGAAAGGCAGTGGTCAGTGGGGCTTGCCCTACTGTTTAACACTGTACGATGATGACGATGATGATGATGAGTGGTTCAGAAAATTTGATTACCACCGCGGAAGTCGGAGGTTCGAATCCCTGTCATCAACGGTTACTTTGGTGGTAGACAGTAATCCACTGTCGTCCGACGTTTTACCACACCCTACCACACCTATTAGTGCCCTATGTGGTTCTCCACTCCAAGTTTCAGGATCTGATTGCCGATTATCCTTGATAGTGCAGTGGGTCTTTGTGGCCATGAGGTATACTCCTTCCACTGAACTCATGCGCAAGCACTTAATAAAAAGCCATATTGGCAATAGGTGGATGCATACGCCTAAACGACAATTAAGTTGCGTTTATCAGGGCGGCGACTGCCCACAACCGACTGTCTACAGGAATCCAGTCCAGTAGAGCAGCTTCAAACCTGTCAATAAGAACCACTCCTATGTCATCAAGACCAAAAACTGCAGCTAGAGGGTCCCCAGCAAAGCGTGAGCGGAACTTCACAGACGGATAGATGGGGACGTCAACCACTGGGGGAATGTCTTATTTTTCAAATATGAAAGTCAACACTAATGCACGTAGAAAATTCTACGCTTATTCGAATACGGTCATTTCATCTTCTGGGATATCGTCATAAATGTCCAAATCCCGAATTCGAACATAAATTTCTTGCGACTCCATTCCCTATAGAACCACTGATCCAACTCTCTCATGTCTGGCAATAAAGCTTTCTCTATATGAACATTTTCTGTTCATGCAGCCCGCTCGTAGTGCATTGGTAACACAACTGTCGGTGATTTTATCCCAGGAATTCTTCATTATGTTTATGACATCCTGCAAACTAGGCTTCACGAAGTTTCCACGCTGACTTCCTTCAATTGTACTTCCAATGTAGTCGTTGATTTATATGCGCAAATGGCCCTTAAAAGGTTTGTTTATTGCGATATCAAGAGTTTAGAGATGAAACCATTGCTGGCGGAATCATTATTTGATTTATTCCACTCTCTACAATGAGGTTCTTTATGTCCTTAGTGCGGTGGGTGTTGGCTGAATCAGAGAAGAGTAGACCTAGTTTACCAATGCCACCTCTTCCGTCTAATCAGAGTTACTGGTCCAAGAAAACTGGGTCTTAGGGGATTGATCCAAGGGGCGAATGGCTCATTGATTCAAACCCAGGAGCGTCGTCTAGTTCGTTTGGCGGAGCATTTCGAGAAGCCGGTTGATTGGCCTTTATCCACGAGACGTTTGCTCAGTAGCACGATGGTTACAGTTCTACATTTCTTCGTATCGAGCTTTAGCGAAAACCCGCAATTCTTTAGCCACGACCCACAATCTTTTAGCCACGTCCCATCATTCCTTAGCCTTGACGCACAACCTTTAGCCGTCGTCTACTGCCGGGAAGGTCAGAGGTATTCCGTGCGGCAGGGATGGTCGGGTAGCTTTACCCGACTATCCCTAAGATTACTCCACCACTGTCTGTGTGTTGCAGTGGACGCACACCTGTGAACGCAAATGCATGCACCCACAATCCCATACAAACTCCACAATAATGTGGGCAGTTGCCACGCATCTTGGACATGGTCAACTCGTCACTTGCCGCAAGGAATATTTCCAACCTTCCCGGCAATGGACAATGGCTACAGAGATGGATCGTGGATAAAGGATTGTGGGCCACGGCCAGAGAATTGCGGGTTCTAGCTAAACCGTGACGGGAAAAAGTGTAGTTGTCGATACCAAACCTCGATCAGAAGCGAAAGTTATCCGTGAGAAAATCTATCTTTAGCGACATAAGGCTGGGGCGAATGGGGTACTTGAGAGGAGTAGCACCTCCGAGTTGGTCGACTGTCGTGCCCCTTCACGCATCTTTCATCTCCTTGGTCTCTAATACCTGCCCAACTCTCACCTGTGGATTTACAAAGCTAAGGCGTGCAACCCGGCGAACCGCTCGACAGGCGGGCTGAATCAGGCCGATGGTAACCGAGGCCTAAAATCCCCGGTGAGACGGCGCCTAGCATGCGAAGATGGATATTCTTGTATAGAAGGAAGAGGTCTGCTGTGATTCAACGGCTACCGAGGAAATCCGTTCGATCAACAGGGTTTTACGGACCCCTGGATCTAGGTGACCTCGACCGCATGGCGAACGAGCTCCTAGGAAGGCACCCGCAACCATGTACCAAGATCACTAGGACGTGTTGGGCAACCCGGATTGGTAGACCATTCAAAAGGCGTACGAACCGGTCGTCTGGTCACCGGCTCCCAACACAAAAATTTGCTGTTGCACCCGGGCTGGAGTTGCTGCTTCAAACAAAAAGCCGAACGACACTGGGGACGCCACTTCGTACCAAATTCCCAAGATCCTTCATGACAAGTCCCCTTACACACATCGCTCATATTAGGGTATCCCCGATAAGCGAGGCAACTCGTGTTTTCCCCACGGCCGGGGTGACAAGCGTGCTAGCTGGGAGCCTTACCACGAGAAATCACATCCAAATCACCTGGAATGTGACAACACTCCTAGAAGCCAAGCCATCACCGCGCGAACACTACATAACTATCGCATCGAAATCGCATGTCGTTTCGAAGTTCGCCTGCTGAATTCTGACACCCGCTGTATAAGGACTTTCGGAGTAGACAACAGTTATCACTTCTATCACAGTGGACAACGGACAGCTCTGGTCTCCGCGGCGTCGTGGTAGATGTGAGTAACAAGGCTAGCAAACACTGCTTTCACGGAACCCGATTTTTTCTCGGATCGCCTTAGCTCGTTTTCGCGCCTCGCCCTTGAACGTATAGGTTGTTGTGGTCTATGCCTCGACAGTTGCGCCCGAAGAAGTGGCAAAGGACGAGTTCTGCGACAGGCTACAAGAAGTGGTAAACGGAGTCCCAAAACGCGACATTCTCCTGGTTGCGTGGGTCTAGAACACCCGCACTAGAGCCTCCACCCAAGCAACAAGACACATTTTGGGAAAATATGGTCCCAGGCAGAAATGCAGCAATGGTGAACTTAGCAGACTTCAAAAGCCTAATCGCCATTAGCACCCACTTGCAACGTCTCAGGAATCACCTGCTAACGCGGTACATTAATGACGCCTACACAGCGCACCAGATCGACTACATTCTCATACGATCACGCTGGTCATCTTCGGTTGGAGATTGCCGGTCCTACCGAGGCACGCAGACTGGTAACAAAAATGGCACGGACCTCATCGTCGTCCGTGCACACTTCAAGATCCATCTAGTCGATCGTCGCAAATACTGTGCCCCGAAGTGGATTACCACAACAACGTTAGGATCACCGAGAAAGCGCCAAGCGGTCTCAGACGCTATTGCCTTCCATCTAGCTATGACATTCGCAGGTGGAGAAGTATAGGTGGAAAATCAGTGGAATTCACTTAAGGCATCGATCCAAGAATCTGCTTAAGATGAACTGGGCTTTACACCACGACGACAGACAGACGGGTCTCGGAGGTGACTCTCCAGGTAATCCAAAAGGCGAGAGATGCCCATCTACATGGTCACCCACACTTTCGCGATATCCGACGAAAAGCCACCCATTCAGCCAGCAGCGACCGCAACAACTACTGGACCGAATCACGGAAACCATGGAGACTGCGGCTAACTGCGGTGACCTCTCAAAGTTCTTTCGTCTAATCCACACTGAATCCGGTGAGCGACGTTGGGCAGAACTCCTCCTTCGCGATGCTGCCAGGCTGATCATTCCTGCGCAGGACAAGATGCAGCGACGGACAAACCACTGCGGCTGTCTACTGAATCGTCCAGCGGCAAGCTCTGTGAATCCAATTCCAGCAATCCAGAGCGGGATCTATGACGTTAATAACAACCCACCAACCCGAGATGATATCACCGATGTAAAACATAAGCTGAAACACCGGAAATTCCCTGGGAATGACACTGCACCGGATGTATAAATCGCGTCTTTCGACACTGTTCGAGCCGTTGCACACCCTGTTTCGCTCATTCTGCGAAAAATACAATTCTCAGCTGACTGGGGGACTTCAATTTTACTCCCTCTTCCAAAGGAAGGCGACAGGACTGAGTGCGCAGACTACTGTGGCCTCAGTTCAATCGACATGGCCGCCAAAATATTCCCCCTGCTTTGTTGAACCGCTTCTCCGCGATGCGAGACGCGCACACATGCCCCAGTCAAGGAGGCTTTCGCCGGAGTAGAGGGTGCGTGAACAAAGTATTTACCCTCCGCCGAGTATTAGAACATCGGTACAAGTTTCAGCAACCGGCTGCAGCTTGTATTGATAATTTTCGGGCTACCTTTGGGTCAGTTGACAGAGAATTGTTATGGACTACATTACAAGTGGATGGAATGCCTCAGACGCTTTTCAGTCTCATGAGGCCGTACTAAGCAAATACGCGTGCGAGAAGACGCATCTACGGAAAGGAGTCCAGTGACTCATCCTTTAACTCGGGTATTACACAAGGCTGTCTGTTGTCCCCAGTGCTGTTCAACGACACCATCGATCAGGTTGTGTCAAGCGCTCACTGATTACCCTGGTATTCAGCTGGGCACCGAAGCTTTCCTCGCCGAACTACAGTTCGCAGATGAAAACGTCATCCTTGAAGATAGCTCAACTGCCTGAAAGACAGTACTCAATAACGCGGAAATTTTTCCAAAATTCAAAGGACTGGATAACAATTCGTCAAAGACTAAGATTTTCTCAACATGCACTACACAGCTCATCTGCCAATATACTTGGACGGCCAACAAACTGAGCATGTCCCGGATCTCAAATATCTGGGTGCCATATTCCTTGCAGACGGAAAATCAACGATGAAATCAAAATGAAGCATTGAAAATGCCAGGACCGAGTTTCTCCAGCATCGCAACATACTCCGGAAGTGCAAAGAATACAGCCAGCGGACGAGAGTTCGCATATTGTGGGTCGCCATCCGTCCAATAGTGGCCTACAGTCGCGATACGCGGCCACTACGGTGGTAGAGAGGTCTGCTGTCACTCGGCTCACTAACACGCCTGATCTGTTTAGGCCTTATGTGGTTCGCCACTTCAAGTCTCAGGATCATGGTTGCTGGTTTCCTTCACATGAATCACGACAATACACAATCACTCACGCGCTCGCTCTGCTCACTCGCAAAACAAGCACGAACTCATCACCCTCACTAACATTCGCAGAATGAACCATAATAACCATTCTTTGCACCAGTTTCTCCAATCTTTCTCTCCTCTTGCCCTGTTTTTGACCGAGACCCAAATCTCCCCCTCATCAGACACCACCCACCTCCGACTTCCCAACTATACCCTTTACTCCTCTTCTTCACCCGAATCTGGTGTCTTCGCCTTTGTCCACTAGTCAGTCATCACATCCAGACTACAAAATCTTGACTTTCCCAATCATGAATTTCACTTGATGTAGCTGAAGCTCCGACTTCCTCATTCTAATCACTACTTTTGTGTTGTTTACCGTTCACCCAACAGCAGCGACCCATCGATCTTCGATTTCCTATCTTCGAACACTGAGCACCTGTTTGTGTCAGACCCCAACTACCATGTTCGCAATCGACATTGGTTGATTCACTACTCATCGGACAACCCGGCTTTGGGGCGCAAAGCCGAACATTTCGCCGTGGTCAACAACCTGTGCCAACCAGCTGACCTCCCCACACGTATTTCCGATCCAGCTGGCGATCTTCCCATACCCTTGATCTTGTTCGTACTTCTGCTCCCTCTCTTTTCAGCCATCTCTGTTCTTCTCCCACCTGACTCATCTAGCCATTGTATTATTTCCTGTTCCATCAATTTTACTCGCCCCGATCCTCCACCTACCTCGAGATACACATTATGGCGTTACAAATCAGCCAACTGGGATGGCTTTTGCGATTTCTAGCCTCCTATCTCTGGAATGATTGCCGCTTTACTTTACACGTTTCCGTTTTCGTTTCTAACTTCACTGGCATTGTTCTTCAACGTATGCAACTTTTTATTCCTCACTTTTCCAAACCCGGAAAACCCGAATCCCCCGAGTGGTTCAACCATGCATGTGATCGTGCTGTACGCTTGAAGCATACAGCACTTCGCCGCTGGCGCCGCTCGCTCACTCCCGACTCACACCGCCGCTTCGTGCAAGCCAGGAACAGATGCTCGTCAACCATACACAGAGCTAAAGAACGCCTCGCCCGCTGGAAAGCCGAACGCTTACTCTTATCTGCCTCCAGTAGCCGAACATTTTATCCCCCTGCCAAAGCAGTCTCCCGTAATTATGCCCTTCCAATTTCCCTCCCACTGTAATTCTTCTGGTGGTCCTGTTTGTGAACCACACGAGAAAGCTGAGGATTTTGCTCCCCGGTTTCCCTAAACTCCACTTTAGCCTCTTATCTTACTCTTCCCTGTCTCCTATTTTCTACCTCATATAAGCACTAGGAAGATCCGCCAAGCGCTGCGTTCTCTGGACGTATGCAAACCACCCACTTAAAATATGTGCCCCTGAAATGGCCCCTCTCTCTCTCTTTCTCTCTCTCCAACTTTGACTTTTCCGATCCCCCGGAAACACACAGTAATTTTTCCTATTCCCAAACGTGATGCTCTTTTTGACCCGAATAACCATCGTCCTATTTCCACCACACCTGTTATTTCGAAAGTATTCGAAACTGTCATCTCCGACCAACTGCGTGCGTTTCCCGCGCGCGAAGAACTACTGAACGATCGCCAACACCAATTCCGACATCATCGTTCCACCCGTGATATCTCGGCTCTCGTCTCACACTTTTGGTCGGCTGCACTCGACAACCATGGAGAAACACACACGGCCTCGCTTGATATCTCTAAGGCCTTTGACCGAGTTTGGCATGAAGGTCTTCTGGCGAAACTGCCCACGTTCGGACTCGCCTGCATTCTCGTATTATGGACAAGTTTTTTTCAGTAAGCGAACCATCTCTGTCCGAATTTATGAGGTTCTGTCCCGGTCACTTTCTGTGAATGCTGGTGTTCCTCAAGGTTCATCACTTGCGCCATTTCTTTCATTTATTAATCATCTTTTATCCACTACTTCCAACCCAGTCTCTCCCTTTGCCGATGACGCCACCCCTCATTTTCCACTCTTCTAACGCATTCCACGCCATGCCAACACAAACATCGACCGCGGCTGCAGTGCAATCAGTGCATCTTTAGAGTCTGATCTTGAACACATCTCCTTGGAATCCCACAACCATGTTACATTCAATGCTTCCAAAACTTTTCTTCTCTCAATTTCATTGAACACCATTCATTCTCCCCTCGTTTATCCTTTGATTCAACTGTGCTGCCTTACACAGATTCTATCTCTCTTCTTGGCTTATCTATAACTTCTTTTCTATGTCGATTTGCTTTCATATCTGAACTCGACTCTCGTGCTGCACGCAAAGTTGGTTTTCTGTTTTGCGCCGAATGCTCCTTCAAACCAACTCATCTTCTGCTGTACAAAGCTCAAATCCGCCCCGCACTTGAATACTGCACTCAAATGTGGGGTGGAGCTTCGTCTACCTTTGTTTCTCTTCTTGATCGGGTTCAACGTAAGGTCATCCGGCTGATTGACGACCTTTCTTTAACCTCTAATCTGTAGTCACTAGCCCGTCGTCGGGCTGTTGCTTCGTGGTCTCTCTTATACCGATATTATTTTGGATTTTGTTCTTCTGAGCTTGCTCCGGTAGTTCCTCTTCCAAAACCTTTTCCCGACCATCACGTACCCAGGCAACTAGTCATCCTTATCAAGTGTCTGTCACCACATGCTGTACCTCTATCTTCCAATCTTCTTTCTTTTTCCGTCGAGTTATGGAACATTTTTCCTGCTTCTGTCTTCCCATCCACTTACCACCTTTTTTCTTCAAAAGCGGGGTCAATAAACCGGCTCCAAATTGAATGTTCTCCCACAACTTACTTTTAAAGTATGTCTTCTAATTATGGGCATTACCCCTTATGATGTAATTTACTTCATGTGTAATTAGAGAACTACGCATCGAGGACATCAGAAAGCTAGAACTTTTTGGTCACTGGTGTCTGCGACGGATACTGAAAGCGGCTTGGCACGAAAGCTTTCGAAAGAAACGATTAAACGACAATGTTATGACATCGAAAAGCCGTCAGTGTTCCTCCAACACAGACGATCGCAGTGGTTAGGACATGTCCTACGACGTCCTGACACAAAACCCTCAAAAATGTGTCTCGTTCCTATTCCATGCCCACGATAGCACTGTCGCCTCAGAGGACAGCTGAGAACATGGACCAGCAGCGTCAAATCGGGCGTTGAGGGATAAGAACTCCAGTCTGTCTGCGGCGTTCGCAACTGGAAGCAAAAGTGGATTTCCCTGTGCTCACATCTAGCACCTGATCGCCGCTCATGGGCAGATGCCATTCAGGACATGAAGGGAACCGTGTCATTCTCTCGCAGGAGCAGGCTGTATAAATGCGAAAAGTACTTCAGACTGCTGGTTCGGATGACTTAACACCGACTGTTTTCAGAGATGGTGGCTTAGCACTGGAACTCGAGTTGTCAAAACATCTCGGTTTGATATAAGATAGGAAACAAGTTCCAAAGAGTTGGTGTGAATCGGTGATCGTACAAACTTATAAGAAAGGCGACAGGTTCTCCTGAGGAAACCACAAGGGAATGAGCCTGATTAGCGTCACGTTCAAGCTGCTCGCTGGTATTATTCTCCACCGCTTATCTAACGCTCGCAAACGGTGCTCGCTTGAGAATCAAGCTGGATTTAGACAGAGTCGAGGTTGTGTTGATCATATCTTCACTCCTCGGCAAAGTTTAGGACAGAGGCACACCTTCCGTAGACTCACTGTCTCCGTTTTTCTTGATCTTAAAGCAGCCTTCGACTTAGTAGACCACACAGTTTTCTGGCGCTGCCTCTTGCTGAAGGGTGTACCAGAGAAATTCATTTCCATCATGAGGTCCCTTTACATGAGTAGTCGAAGCTCAGTTCAGGCTTACGGTATTCTTTCACCCGAGTTCACCACGGGAAGTGGTGTACGTGAAGGTTGACATCTTTCTCTTTTTCTCTTCAACTTTGTGAATGATATGGTACTGGCGACCGCGCTTTTGTCAGTTGAGGATAGTGGCACTGAATCTTTGCCGGGTGGAAAGGTGCTAGACCTCGAATATGCGGACGACATAGTTCTTGTAAGTAGAGATCAAGGTGAGTTTGAGGATTTTATGGACAGCCTGAGTGACTGCGCAGCAATATTCGCTTTGCATTTTATCTTTGCGTACACAGAAGGCTCATTTGGCTTTTGTCAACCTCAGTCATCTGTAACACCGACATGATATTCGTTTATCTATCAACGACCGAGTGTACGTTGTGGCAGTCAGGCCGTTGCTTCTTTGTTGTTCGGAAATATGGCCACTACGGGTGGACGATATACAAGAAAAAATCGTCGATATTTGAACACCGACATCTTCGTAGCATTCCTAGAATATGGTGGGAACACTGTACAAGTATCGCCGAGGTTCGGCGGAGAGCCTTAGGTTCAAGAACAAAATCGTTAGATGAAACACTTAAGGTTACCAAGCTTAGATAGTTGGGAAACGTGTTGTGCATGTCCCCTTACAGGATTCGTCGGCGCGCAATGTTTGCAGAGGCGAGTAATGGTTGGATGAGTAAGGGTGTTCAGTCTTTGACATGGAAGAAAGCTATGGAAATTCTAACCAGTGGACTTGGCCACGTAAGGCGTGTTAGGCTTCCTGGGTAGGGTCCAAGAGACCCTCCCATTCAATGGTTAAATACATTGGAATTTATGGCTAAGTTTCGCGATCAGTGGCGCTCCTGTATCCACAAACTTTCCCCATCAACTTGATACCAATAAATATAATTATTCTCCTACTTCTTTCATATCCTTGTACTTTTTTTCACTATTTTCATTTTTAGGTTGTCACTAGAAGATAGCTATCAGAACTACCGCACCAAGTGCACGATTAATGGCTATATGAAATGAACTATTTACTTCTTTTGTCTTGATTTGGTTCTCGTTCATCACCGAGCCCAACCCACAGTCAGCATGCATTCGGCCGGAAGCGCTGCAGTTCCACATTGAAGGCTTGACAGTCTTTCAGATGGCTCGTATGGAGCGCCCGATCAAATCGTTACGGCGTGGTGTTTTCTAGTTAGCTTGTTGCCTGCTTGTTCTTATGCCAGTATCGTCGTCAAATTTGTCAAGCTAATTGTAGTGTAGTCTTTCAATGTGAATGGTGAATTGCAGGTGTTAGTGCCGTAACTAAAGCAAACGGCGTAGCAGATAATCTTAGGACAGATTACACACAAGTAAACGCGCATACGAAAGCGAGAGCGTCATTAACGAGAACGAACATAGTAGGTTTTTATGGTGGTGGATTATATGATATCAGTCAGTTGCTCATTTAATATGTTCTACAGTTGGTGGTCTCTACTGGTTCCTTTTGTCCGATGTGTCTTTCGCACGCATCTTCCCAATGCATGGCTGGGTATCGCGATTAGTGACATAATCGCATTCAAGCCTTTCCTTCGTCTTAATGATATCCACCCATAACGCTCTCTTTTACCCACGTGCTGTTTAAGCTTATTTTCGTCTTGCTGTTGAGTGGTCGATGCTGCTAGGTAGAAGCACAAACCAGAACGCACAGGTGTAAGGTTAGTGGTTGGAAGGACTGAACTGACCTGCATCTTCCTAATCATATTACCTAAACGAACCGTTTATCCCTTTTCGACCTGGAAAAGTATGAAGGAAATGATATTTTTTGGTCGTAAATAATGTTGCTACAGTCTCAGAACTATGTTTCCCATTCACTGGACAGTCTGAAGTCTTGTTTGTATCGAGTTATACGAATCTTTGGTAACTGCGGTGTGTGGCGTAAGTCACCCATTGAACCGTATGTTGTTCCACTGTACGATTTCCGTTTTGTTCCGGCGTCCTCTGATGGGTTTCAAAGTTTTTACTTGTAATCTGTCGGCGGTTGGTGACAAAGAAATTACCTCCACTCTCGACTTATGACGGCTTTGGCTGAACAAATGAGCGTATAAGATGACACAGCACTTGCTATTGCTTTTGTCACCTGTTAGCTTAGTCGATAACCGGAAAGACGTTTTTATCGTATTTTCCTTAGACCATGCTTATTCGAACGACTTCGGTATCGATGTTTATTTTGTTTGTAGACATCGTACTTCCCCAGCTGATTGAAGATGCTTGTTCACGACGAATTTACACACATTTTATAATGATTTTTCGGAATGTTTGCAGTATTAATCGTTATGTTCCGTGTGTAACCCAACTGCAGAGCTCAAAATGGTTGCCTTAATACTTTCAGTACTACAAGAGCACAGCAAACGTCAAGGACGGGACCGCATTCTTCCTCAAGTACTCTGAGCTACTTCCGGAGCATCTGGAACTGCGCAAGATCGTGATTGACCGTAAACGGCCGAGGCCACTGATGGTGCAACCGTTGATCTGTGAGACTAAGAACGGAATTGAGATGGTCCCTTATCCGGCCAGTTACGAGGGTCTCATTGAGTCATTCGTGGATCGTTTTACGCGTTTGCCTTTGGGACCAAAAGCGCTGGATGCACTTGAGACGGTGTGGCGGAGCGACCAACCGTACTTTAAGGATATCCCATTGTGACCAACTTTTCTCCTGCTCCGCTACCCGGTTTCTTTGCGTTTATTATTGTTGCTTGGCTATACATAAATGACATTTTTGTGTCTTTTTACATGGAAACTGATTTCTTGTCGTTCGACCAGAAGGCGTTTGCTTGGTTCATCGTTTTGTTTATTTACTAAATTGCGGTGGAGCAAGACCATACAGCTGTTGCTGAGTACAAACGCTGCATTCGGAGCACAATTTTCGCTGTCAAGGAAGATGTTTGGAGAATGCATTCAGCTTGTTCAGTGCAATAGTAGAAGACTGAAGCGAATTTCTCAAAACCGATCGGGACGCACACTGGTTTGTCCAAGACAAGGCTTTATGCTAACACGTTGTGCACTACGATGCGGCTACCAATAAAGTCAATCTAAAGAAGCGACTAGCAATTCGTATTTCCTTCCTCATCCGTCTGTGATGTATGGGATGAATGTCGTTGTTTTACCATTGGGTAGCAGGAATAATTCGTGAAAGCAATTTGACGATTGTTACTGACCCTGCATTCTCTTACCTGCCCACACTCCGTTTGTCTGTTCTGCTTCGAAGCACAAGTGTAGTTGAAAAATGTTCTCCTGCGACCATCATGGAGAACCAATAACCGTTACCTTGCGACCTTTAATTGAGAACCTTCAGCAGCCTAATTAGCTCATTTATGAAAGCGGGCCGGGTGACAGCAGAACTGTCTACCATCAGGACTACGGGAGGTGACGTTCTCCTTATTGTATTCGGGAGTTACTTCCGTGGTTTGTCCGTCTGCTATTGAGGCCATTTCGAATCAGGAAATCTCATGAGATCCAACTGATCTTATCACTTGAGGTTCCCGCGTGATTAGGCACGTCATGTCAGTGTGTGAAGTTGTGTCTACGAAACATCAGGCACCGTTTGTGTTGGGTTGATTTTTCTCAGTTGCAAGAGTAGGAGTGATGGCGAATTGGCTTGTTATTGAATAAAAGCCCAATTTTGGTGTGGATCACTTGGCCCCTCTGTTGTTCGATCCACAAATTTCCAAGTGCGTCATTTCTGTTTAAGTACAACTAGGATTTCGCAATAATAGAGACCGCTTTATCTGGATTCGGCAATCCGAGATTGAGGCTGTTTAGTGCACCTAGGGTACTAGGTCCCTGTATTGGCCTAACAAACGGGCAATGAACCTACTGAAAGAATGTATTTTGTCAATCTCGTCGTAATGCAGTGATGATTCACTTTACTGTGGCTGACACCTTGGAGACGGTAAGCCGGCTTCATGAATGTCTCTGATCGCGGCTGTCCATGCTGAACGGTTGGCAGCAAGGTCTTTCCGTATGTCTATCCGACTCGATTTCCATTGGCGATTGCCGTACACCATACGAAGGCCAAGTTGGTTTACGTCTTCGAAAGGGGTATCCAGCCATGTTTTTAATTATTCTCTTCATTGGCGACGCCAGTCTGGGCGTGGAGATGGTGCCAGGACAGTGCTGGTTAGGGCGTGGTCATGTTTACGGAGTACGTGACGAAACCACTAGTCGGCGGAGTTATGTACGCGTTGAAAGACGGGCGATGCGGCAGCGATTTCGGATGTTTTCATTCGAGATTCTTTTGCTCCATCTTATTTTTAAAGTAGATCTGAGGCACCAGTGATCGAAAACCTCTAGTCGCCTGATATCCTCAGCTTTTAATGGCCAAGTTTCGCAACCGTATAGTAAAAGTGGTCGGACTGCAGCATTGAACACCCTGAGCTTGGTCTTAAGACTAGTCCCGTTCCGTCGTCAGAGGGCGTTTTGGAGCTGTAGAAACACCATTCAGGCAGCGTCAATGCGCCGTTTGACATCATCTGCGACATGTTCGTTTGGCAGGGTGGTGAAGCCAAGGTACTTAAGATACGAGAGTTTCCATTGACTGGCCATTCATTTGTGGGGCTTGGTTTGCATGGCTAATGGGTTTTACGGACATCTTAGTTTTGCTGTTACTGATTTCAAGACTAATCTCCGAAGCAATTCATTTACCCGACCACGGGCGGCTTGCAAGATGGTCAGGTCCTCCCTGAGCACCACAACGTCATCTGCAAATTCTAGGTCCGTTATACTGCAGCCTGAGGAAACTTGGGCGCCCTAATGACCGTCCATTGCGCGTTGCATTACCCAATTCACAGTAAAGTTAAACAGTACTGGAGATACCGAACTTCCTTGTCGTGCTCCTGATTCCAGTTCGAATGGACAAGATCTCGCCGTAAACTGGAGCACGTGTTTTTGTTTCAGCATGATACGATTTCATCAGGCTGATCAGTTTGGAAGGGACGCCATCTGAAAGCATTATCTTCCGCAATGACTCACGATCTATTGAGTCAAAGTAGGCGCAAAAGTCTGTGAAGCATGCAGTGGTAGGGCGTTGGAGTTTGTATCGATGTTCTAGAATCCCTCGGAGGACAAGTATTTGGTCGATAGCACCGGGCATTAGGTAGGCTGAGGTCCAACTGTCAACAAGGGAACGGTTAAAATGTCTTCCAACTGCAGGAAATCAGTTGTCGTTAGTGTCAAGGAACGAACACGGCCTTGTGGCATCAAATGATATACCAACCGCCTAGAGCCACATGCATGCTAAACTAGCTTCATTTTACTGACAGATGATTCATCATTCAGTAACGGCAGGTGGGTGGAAAGACAGAAACGGAGAGGGAGGTCCATAATTTTGCCGTTCGGAGGAGAAAAGAAGACTGAAAGGTCGAGGTTCGAGGTCGAACGGGAAACCTGGTAAGGATGACCAGCTGCCTGTGCTCGGGATTGGCGTTGAAAAGTAATGGGAATAAGAACAGCCGAGGAGAGATCGGAGGAACAAAACCCAAAATAATAGCGATAGAATAGGGACAATGAAACAGGTGCCTGGCGATGGGCAGGTGACTGCAAATTAGGTGCTGAAATTTGGTCATCTACCAGAAGAATGGCTTTACGTTTTACCCGGTCGAAAAGAGGTTACGAACAAAATGGAGCTCCACCCCACATGCGATAACAGTCTTCCGGTGGGAGACGAGTTTGAGCTTTGTACGGCAAGGGAAGGTGGGCTGGTTTGGAGAAATGTCTGGTGCGGAATGGAGAATTAATCTTACGTGCAGCTTGAGAAGCAAACGAACATATGCACGAAGGCCCATGAACTGCACGAATACAAAGAATTCCATACTGCATCGGTCGTCACGCAGGCTAATCAGGACCGCGCTGCCCATTGCACCGAGCGGCGTCGGTAGTGATAAGTGTGCTACTGCTCAGAGTTCCCTCTCTTTTATTCAACCTTTGTCTTCTGTCCTTAACCACCCCTCTTTGTCCCATCTATCCACCCATAATGATAACACGGTCGATGCTCGCAACGGTTCACTGTCAAATAGTATCGGGAATAATACTCTGTCTTATAACTCACATTTCCTCAAACCTCGTCAGCCCCTGAATCTCGGCTCCTTCAACGTGCATACACTCATGCAGGCCGGTCAGCAGGCGTGCCTAGCCCTCACAATAAATTTTCTGAAGATTGATGTCTGCTGCTTAAGCGAAACGCGTATCCAGAATAGAGAAGAGACGGTCGAAAGACCCAGGAAAGGCATCAAGTTGGAGGGGGGTCGAATCAGAATTTAGGTGGCGAGAAAGGGAATGATGTTTTAGAAGCATTGAAAGGAACACGATTTTGAGAGCCTCAAGAGGAGATCTGCCCAAGGTGCGCTTTGGTCGGTGGTACAGGAGTACAACAGTCACGGTCGATGTTGATGGTGGCATAACGGGAAGTGGGTTGCGAAAGGGAGTAGTGAAGGGTACTATCGTCCACAAAACCGTAGCTAGGGCTGGGAGTGGTGAATGAGAGACCATTAATCAAAAGCAGCAAGGGGGTGGATGAAAGTACGCAACATTGGGAACACCAGTATTCACGGGAAAAGCATTGATCGTACCCCGTCGACTCGAACGGAGATGGTTTGGTTACTGAGGCAACGACGTCCGCAAGACGGGCTCGAAGAAACCCAAAAGCAGGCAATTTATACAGTAAGCCATTGTGCCAGACACGATCAAAGCCTTGAAGGAAGTCAGCGTGGAAACTTCGTGAAGCCTAGTTTGCAGGATGTCATAAACATAATGAAGAATTCCTGGGATAAAATCACCGACAGTTGTGTTACCAATGCACTACGAGCGGGCTGCATGAACAGAAAATGTTCATATAGAGAAAGCTTTATTGCCAGACATGAGAGAGTTGGATCAGTGGTTCTATAGGGAATGGAGTCGCAAGAAATTTATGTTCGAATTCGGGATTTGGACATTTATGACGATATCCCAGAAGATGAAATGACCGTATTCGAATAAGCGTAGAATTTTCTACGTGCATTAGTGTTGACTTTCATATTTGAAAAATAAGACATTCCCCCAGTGGTTGACGTCCCCATCTATCCGTCTGTGAAGTTCCGCTCACGCTTTGCTGGGGACCCTCTAGCTGCAGTTTTTGGTCTTGATGACATAGGAGTGGTTCTTATTGACAGGTTTGAAGCTGCTCTACTGGACTGGATTCCTGTAGACAGTCGGTTGTGGGCAGTCGCCGCCCTGATAAACGCAACTTAATTGTCGTTTAGGCGTATGCATCCACCTATTGCCAATATGGCTTTTTATTAAGTGCTTGCGCATGAGTTCAGTGGAAGGAGTATACCTCATGGCCACAAAGACCCACTGCACTATCAAGGATAATCGGCAATCAGATCCTGAAACTTGGAGTGGAGAACCACATAGGGCACTAATAGGTGTGGTAGGGTGTGGTAAAACGTCGGACGACAGTGGATTACTGTCTACCACCAAAGTAACCGTTGATGACAGGGATTCGAACCTCCGACTTCCGCGGTGGTTATCAAATTTTCTGAACCACTCATCATCATCATCGTCATCATCGTACAGTGTTAAACAGTAGGGCAAGCCCCACTGACCACTGCCTTTCTCACCATGTCGCACGTTGAATTAGAAAGTATGAATATACAAGATGGACAGGGAATGGACCTACATGGGTGGGAAAAGGAAAGAATGCCCTAGTAGCCAACACACGGAATACACAGTCAAACTGTACAAACACACATCGATCAATCATCTTGGTTAGATAGAAAGTGACAACGCGATCGCCACTGTTCGCGGTTCGCTGCCATATCTTTCAGTGTCTCCAATCAACTGGTAGACGGATCTTTTGGACCCCAACCTCGAAGACGTGAAGCACCTACTTTTCCTAAGTCTATTGTACATTTTCTCATTCTTCGCCGCCACGTCATCTGTTGACCTCCACGTGGTCTCTTCCACTCCTTAGGAGGAACGAGGAATAGGACGCGATGCGGTAGACGTGTGTTTGACATACGTAACACGTGCCCCAACCAACGAAGTCTACTAAGTTCGATACACTATGACAAAACATTCTCCGAATTAGTACCCAATACTCGATTTCTGACCTCATCGTTGCTTACTCGGCTAATCCACCCGATCTTAGCGATACTACGTAAACATCGGTGGTCGAAAACCTCAAGACGACGAATATATTCAGCACACAGACTCCAAGTCTCGCATCCATACAACAAAACTGAATGCACTGCGGCACAGTATATACGACTTTTCAACTTCAGTGAAATATCAGATCGACACCACAAGTACTTCAGTCCAGCGTACGCCGCTCGAGCCTTGGACATCCGCGTGCTCATCCCTACTACAGTGCTCCCATCCGTCGTCACACTGCTGCCGAGGTAGGTGAAGTGGTCGACAACTGACAGCACCTCCCCATCGAGCATCAAGCTCGGAATCGTTGACGTCCAGTCTTGCAACATCACCTTGCACTTTGAAGGTGCAAAGCGCATGCCGAATGGAGATACAGCTCCTGAGAGTCTATCTAGTGCAAGTTGAGCATGTTCCGTGGATTCGAACAAGCAGACAACGTTGTCTGCGTAATCGAGGTCACATAGCTTTTCACTATTTCCTAGTTCGACGCCTACATCCTGAAGATTTTGCAACGCACTCTCCATTTTTTCGTCCATGACGAAGTTGAACAGGAATGGAGACATGGGACATCCCTTTCGAACACCACTGGTCGTTTCGAACCGACCGGATAGTTCACCGTAAACTCTAACGCGGCCAGAAGTATGAGAATACAATGATCTCATTAGGTTCACGAACTTTTGGGGCATACCTTTTCGATGAAGAGTCCTGAAAAGCGCTGCTCGATCAACTGAATCGAAAGCGCCTTTCAAGTCTAAGAGAATCATTATTGTCGGTCGACGGTGCGTGTGACGCGTTTCAAGTAGCTGGCGATGAGCAAAAATCTGATCGATGCATCTTCGGCCTGGGCGGAATCCACCCTGCTGTTTGCGGGCATTCCTCTCGCGATTGGGCGTAAGACGGTGCAGTAGAATTGAGGCTAATACTTTGGTGACTATCGGAATTAAGCTAATCCCGCGATGATTACTACAGTCATTGCGTATTCCCTTCTTGAAGATGGGAACAATCAACGACGACTCACTCCATATTTACGGAATACGCTCCGTGCTCCAAATGTCACGGAGCAAAGCGGTAAGTGATTTTATCAAAACATTTCCACCCAGTTTGATAAGAACTGGGGGAAGTTCGTCGGGACCTGCTGCTTTCCCTCGCTTTAGTGATCGAATGCATGACTCTACTTCTACTTCCGATGGGGGCTCAAGTGATACCACTCAAGGAATCGCGGTTGTTGACACGGGAGTAACTACACTAGCGTGCGGCCAGCTAAACTGTTCCTTGAAGTATTCGACCCAACGGTTAAGCCTTTGCGGTTTGCTATGAATGGGTTTTCCATTCCTATCGCAAATCGTTTCACTGACCTGGATGCGCCGTTCACCGGTGTCACGAATAAGTTTGAACAGTCTTTGACTGTTACCTGAAGCAGCTGCTATTTCCATTTCTTCGGCTACCTTGACCCACCAATTTTCGCGATCATTCTTAAGGATTTGAGTAACTTGTCTTTGTAGCTTTCTCCGCATTTTATTCATCTCTTTACGGTTCGAGAGCTGACGCTTTAGCTCCATTATACTTAGCGACTCTCGCGAGATCCAGTGTCTTTGATGGACAACGGATCTAGGACCACAAGCAAAACCTGCTGCAAAGAGCATCGCCTGTTTGATATGAGCCCAATGCTCATCTACATTACTGTTCGTCGTAGGTTTTAGCTCATGTGCTAACTTCTGCTCGTAACGGGTGCGTACTTCTGGATCACACAAACGTTGCACGGCTAATCGGGTTTGCGGTTTGCGACGATGACCATGGAATTGGAGCGATAATCGCAATAACACTAATTTATGGTCCGACTCTGTGTACGTCGACCAGTAAGATCCACAGTTCTGAACAGAACTGCGCCACCGGTAGCTCACGGCGCTATGATTACTTTGACTCAAATTGTCTGTAGAGTTAGAGCGCCATGTCGCAGTGCGACGCGAGTTGTGTCGAAAATTGGTGCTATACAAGAACAATCGATTGTCTGCACACAACTGGAGAAGCCTATCCCCGTTATCTGTACGCTCAGCGGGTAGAGCACAACGCCCACCTGACACAAGCTTCTGATACACTAAGTTTGCCAACCTGTGCATTGAAGTCACCAGCTAGCACTGCTGCGAACGAGGGTGGCGGGTGCATCATAGAACTCATCTTTCTGCAAGTCTGAGCTGCAGTCCGTTGGGGCGTATGCCGAGATCACAAACAAATTGCGCTTAACACAACTATCCTTTCGAACGCCGACTGACCCTTGGAGTCTCACAGAACATAAACGACTGTTAATCGGGACCCAGTCTAAAAGGGCAGCCTCAGCCTTGTCCGTCAAGACTATCCCTACACCATGTTGACCCGCAGCTCGAGCTACTTCGTCTCCTGAAGTGCGCAGGAAATACCCCGATGAGATACCACCAGGAGCAGTTAGTTGAATTACACTGCTGGAATCCTGGATACGCGTTTCCCTTACGCAGCAGATGTCAATCTTTAGAGAGATAATTGTGAGAGTTAGGCACGCCTGCTGACCGGGTTGCATGAGTGTACGCACGTTAAAGGAACCAAGATTCAGAGGCTGACGAGGCTTGAGAAAATGTGAGCTATGAGACAGAGGATTGTTTCCGAAATTATTTGACAGTGAGCCGTTGCGAGTATCGACCATGTTATCATTATGGGTGGATAGATGGGACAAAGAGGGGTGGTTAAGGACAGAAGACAAAGGTTGAATAAAAGAGAGGGAACTCTGAGCAGTAGCACACTTATCACTACCCCCATCTGCTCGATGCGATGGGCAGTGCGGTCCTGATTATCCTGCGTGACGATCGATGCAGTATGGAATTCTTGGTATTCGTGCAGTTCATGAGAGATGTTGGATGGTTACTGCTAGGGTGTTCAGCCACAAATCAGGAGAACGATTAGGGTTCTCATCCAAAGCCTTCAGTTCTAACAAGGACCTATCCGCAAGGCAGCGGGATGGCTTAGTGGAAGCCCATTCACTTGGATCAATTATTCTTCCACTGATTTTTCCGACTGAGTTGCCAGCTCAAATCGACCCCCATCTTGGAGGACTAGGAGACTGGACTTTGTCTGACCCCTACCCATTGACCTGTCAGGTATGATTGCATCTCCGGCTTAAAGGAGCCATCCTGTATAGCTCTCTGGGTCATAGAGGCGCGCAAGCCATCACACCATGTCAAGATGCAGTCTCGTCTGCGGTTGAGGCACGGACAAGTCGGTAAGCAAGAAGGCTTGCTCTTTGTTATAATGCTTTGCCGTTTGATCAGGTTCCGAAGACTCGAACTGCAAATGCCCCACAGTCGAACTGCTGTGACCTCACAATACCCGTCAGGGCGCTTCCACTTTATCGAACCGCTCGGTAGCTGACAGTTTCGGGTTCAAGTTCCCGCTACCAGCCGTTACTTTGGTGGTAGACAGTTATCCACTGTCGTCCGGCGTTTTACCACACCTGACCTATTAGTGCCCTGTATGATTCTCCACTCCAAGTTTCAGGATCTGATTGCCGATTATCTTTAACAGTGGAGTGGGTCTTTGTGGCCATGAGATATACTCCTTCCCCTGCACTTGTGCGCAAGCATGGAATAAAAAAGTTTCACCAAGGGCTTTATTATACTAAAATAATCCTATTGGGGAAACAAGGCAATGCCAATTACCGAAATTTTCACTGTGTGCAAAAAAGGACGAAGGTGCGAAAAGGAAGTGCGAGTGAGTGCAAGGATAGGAAAATAAGTTGCGTGCGATGTGGGAGCAGTAGTGTGTGCGTAAAAGAGCAAGCATGTACTGCATTATTCGTACCTCTCATGGTTGTATACGTTGTGAGCCGTTGTACTGTCCGGTCACCTAGTCAGTCCAGAGTAGGTCTTTTTATCAGAGGATGCGCCTCTGGTTTCTGCGCAGTCAAGCATGTTCTGCAAGGCAGCAGAGTTGGTCCAGGTGAGCCGGCGAACAACTGTACAATTCATTCGTCTCCTCTGAGACACTTTGTCGGGTAAATAGAAATCAACAAGGGGATACGGCCTTACTTAGTGGCAGGTCACAATCGCCACGCCAGTTTTTCTTATTTTACTACATGCTTACGCATGAGTACAGTGGAAGGTGCATTTACCCCATAGCCACGGAGGCCCACTGCACTATTGGGGATAACCGGCAGTGGGTTACTGTCTACCACCAAAAGTTACTGTCTACCAAAGATATTTGAAGTTTTAGAGCGGACAACGTTTTCCAAAACGAAAATCCCACCATATCCACCAGCACTGCCACTGATTCTCTGCGACGGCTTAATCAGTGAGCCGAAACTCACGACTAGCTACGGAAACGCAACCTTTCCCCTGTTAGCGACCTGAGGACATGCCCTGTAGTATACGGCTCTGCTTTAGCATATGTATGAATGCAAAATGTACAGATATTTTGCTGAGCTGAACTGTGCCAATACTTAACGCATGATTTCAGTAGTCGCTAAAGGTCAAGATTTATTTTACTAGATACCCTCTTAGGAGCACACAAAAAAGGAAAACATCAAAAAGACTGAGGCAATCTACATATAAACTCACTCGAAGAATTGCATAGCGCGCACAACAATGTGCTTGACGCCACGCACCCACATCCCCCGAATTCTCCGGGGGCGAATAGAACTCCATAGACATGACCCCGGAACGAATCATGCTCAACCAGTTCACAAAGACCACGTCAGGGACAACATTAGCGGGCTTGCGCGCTGATTCCGGGTCGAAAAACTGGAGAACTTCCGGTAAGTCGCAGAGATACACACCAACACATTCGGCTCGACACTCCTCGATGGACGATGAGAGACTGGCAAACTTGTTATCCCAATTTTCACCTGGCTCGTACCTGACACGGGAAGTAAGAAACCGGAGTCTTTATGAACAAATCATTGTCTAATGCGCAAGTACAAACAGGTGTGGCAAATGTGCACAGATGAGCAAAACCTGCCGAATTCGACAAATGAACATGTATGCAACAGTTAAAGAGAAACTCACCAACTTTCAATAGGGCCACCTGTAAGCAGATCTTTCGTTTTTTCACGATCAAAGTTGAACGTGCCATCCAAATTTCGACGGAACAATTTGCCGGATCCATGACCCAACAATTCATGTAGACCAACTTGGATTTCGAACGCTGTTTCAATATTGGGAAGGTAGATTAGTTTGTCTGCTTCGGACAAGAATTCAGCTTTCGGGTCCTGGTTAATAGACAAGCATTGCTCAGTCAATAGCACTTACTTTGAAGCGTGCAGCCAGTACGTTTCCCAGAGAAACATTCTTGAAGCCATCAGATTCACGGATATCATCGTAGTTGGGTATATTGATACCGATTGGGATACCAGAAGTGGCAAATGTAACCACATCCAAACTCGTGAAATCCGGTTTTCGAAATACATCACGTTCATATGTTGAAGGCCAGGGCAAGTGAGAGATTATCTGCACAGCACTATCTACCAAATTTTGAAATTTAGCCGAGATCACTTTGTTCACAATCGCGACGAAACTCTCGAATTCCGCTCTGACGCCTAACGGATCTCGGTAACTCTCAATGAAACCTATATAGGTTTCCACAGCCGGACTTATATCTTTGACCCAGACCTTGGATGCTTCTTTATGAAGATCGATATTGCCGGTGCGGAAACTTTCGGAATATAGAGCCCACATTTTCCTCTGATTATCGTTCAACACTACAGGCACTACCAGTTTTGTGCTTTGTACGAGAACTGACATTAGTTCACTCAAGTCACCATACTGTAGTTGGAAAGACCAATCGGATGGAAGTTTGCCGACCGGTTGTCCTGGTACAATTTTCATTTCTGCGGAAGCAATTCGTAGAGAGACGAGGTGTTGGTTGTTCTTTGACGAGTTTTCTTTGAACAACCGTGTGTTGTATGCTTCCATGTTGGTCGCCTTAAGGTAGTCTTGAGCGATTTCAGCATCTTCCCGGGTACAATTGGCGGAATAGTATGTGGTGATGCCATCTTGTGGACCGAAACCAAGGCGCAGCCGTCGTGGATTTAATGAATAGATGGCAGGACTTAACTCGTCAAACAGTCTTTTGGCCGAATTTTTACTGTCATTGAAAGCGTGCGTTAACGAGAGCAGTTGTGTAAGCCGGGTTTGTGAAATAGCCGGAATAAATTTCGTATCACCAAAATTTTGGTAGTTACCAAGGTTACCACATACGCAAGCGAAATAAGACAAAGCCGCAGTGACCTCGTCGTCAGTAAACCCGCTATTCCTAGCCAATTCCGCAATCTCTGCGGGTTTCTGAGATTGGAAAATTTTTTGCACCATCAAAAAGATGCCGGCGGATTCTGGTGAGGTTTGAATCAGGTCTATTAAACCGCCGATCCACGAGGCTTGTGAACACGCGTAGATATATTTTTTCTCTGTATTTTCCAGCGCGTTAAATGCCTGTGTCGAATCCAAATAGTAGATTGGAGGTGGAACGTTGACATAGAAGTCCATTTTACTCGCTTTAGTCTTGAAACGAGATAATACTGGGATTCTACGATGAAAAGACGCGAACGGTTACTTCCGTTGTACAAATGTTTAGAAAATGCTGTGATCATATAGAGGTACACAGAATCGCAAAAAACTAAGCTGCTGTTCATATTAAATACGTTCTTAAAGGATTAGGTATCGTCTACTTCATTAGGCCTTCAGTCCTCCATTTAAGCAGGAACGAGAAAATCGAAGTATACAGCTCTGCTACGAGAAATAGATCAAGCTACTTTTATAAAAACAGAAGTTTCCAGACATCTCTGAAGCAGAGCTGATATTCTTCAAGTAAAGGTTCTTTCTTCATGTTTATTCGCTGCTTACATCAGCGACTTAGTTGTAACCCACCCAGCTCGACTACTCAGGAATGCTGATGGCGTTATTTTGGATACGGCCGTCTACCAGCGGTTTGACTTGAGTTTTATGAAAATGCTGCACACGTCAAAGCTTTTCTCAGCAGTCTGCTCTTCTGTTAAACAATGCCAAACGTCAAGAGCGCACTTCTGCACTCAACGATCGCGTTTTATAAAAGAAATTACCAACAATGAGTCTACTGTTTTGCACGTGTAAACCAGGTGAAATACCTCACTGTAACTTCACAAGAGAATTCGAACTGGTCCCAACAAGAATAACTGCTGAAACGCGGCGTCCGCTGATCGTTCGAATTCGTGAACTTCGACAGTTTATTGCTCCGAATACTGCTGTCTGCCTTCGTGCATCAATGGTAGACTGCTCTCCTGCCGCCCGGCTCACTACCACGCCTGATCTGTTTAGGCCTTATGTGGTTCGCCACTTCAAGTCTCAGGATCATGGTTGCTGGTTTCCTTCACATGAATCACGACAATACACAATCACTCACGCGCTCGCTCTGCTCACTCGCAAAACAAGCACGAACTCATCACCCTCACTAACATTCGCAGAATGAACCATAATAACCATTCTTTGCACCAGTTTCTCCAATCTTTCTCTCCTCTTGCCCTGTTTTTGACCGAGACCCAAATCTCCCCCTCATCAGACACCACCCACCTCCGACTTCCCAACTATACCCTTTACTCCTCTTCTTCACCCGAATCTGGTGTCTTCGCCTTTGTCCACTAGTCAGTCATCACATCCAGACTACAAAATCTTGACTTTCCCAATCATGAATTTCACTTGATGTAGCTGAAGCTCCGACTTCCTCATTCTAATCACTACTTTTGTGTTGTTTACCGTTCACCCAACAGCAGCGACCCATCGATCTTCGATTTCCTATCTTCGAACACTGAGCACCTGTTTGTGTCAGACCCCAACTACCATGTTCGCAATCGACATTGGTTGATTCACTACTCATCGGACAACCCGGCTTTGGGGCGCAAAGCCGAACATTTCGCCGTGGTCAACAACCTGTGCCAACCAGCTGACCTCCCCACACGTATTTCCGATCCAGCTGGCGATCTTCCCATACCCTTGATCTTGTTCGTACTTCTGCTCCCTCTCTTTTCAGCCATCTCTGTTCTTCTCCCACCTGACTCATCTAGCCATTGTATTATTTCCTGTTCCATCAATTTTACTCGCCCCGATCCTCCACCTACCTCGAGATACACATTATGGCGTTACAAATCAGCCAACTGGGATGGCTTTTGCGATTTCTAGCCTCCTATCTCTGGAATGATTGCCGCTTTACTTTACACGTTTCCGTTTTCGTTTCTAACTTCACTGGCATTGTTCTTCAACGTATGCAACTTTTTATTCCTCACTTTTCCAAACCCGGAAAACCCGAATCCCCCGAGTGGTTCAACCATGCATGTGATCGTGCTGTACGCTTGAAGCATACAGCACTTCGCCGCTGGCGCCGCTCGCTCACTCCCGACTCACACCGCCGCTTCGTGCAAGCCAGGAACAGATGCTCGTCAACCATACACAGAGCTAAAGAACGCCTCGCCCGCTGGAAAGCCGAACGCTTACTCTTATCTGCCTCCAGTAGCCGAACATTTTATCCCCCTGCCAAAGCAGTCTCCCGTAATTATGCCCTTCCAATTTCCCTCCCACTGTAATTCTTCTGGTGGTCCTGTTTGTGAACCACACGAGAAAGCTGAGGATTTTGCTCCCCGGTTTCCCTAAACTCCACTTTAGCCTCTTATCTTACTCTTCCCTGTCTCCTATTTTCTACCTCATATAAGCACTAGGAAGATCCGCCAAGCGCTGCGTTCTCTGGACGTATGCAAACCACCCACTTAAAATATGTGCCCCTGAAATGGCCCCTCTCTCTCTCTTTCTCTCTCTCCAACTTTGACTTTTCCGATCCCCCGGAAACACACAGTAATTTTTCCTATTCCCAAACGTGATGCTCTTTTTGACCCGAATAACCATCGTCCTATTTCCACCACACCTGTTATTTCGAAAGTATTCGAAACTGTCATCTCCGACCAACTGCGTGCGTTTCCCGCGCGCGAAGAACTACTGAACGATCGCCAACACCAATTCCGACATCATCGTTCCACCCGTGATATCTCGGCTCTCGTCTCACACTTTTGGTCGGCTGCACTCGACAACCATGGAGAAACACACACGGCCTCGCTTGATATCTCTAAGGCCTTTGACCGAGTTTGGCATGAAGGTCTTCTGGCGAAACTGCCCACGTTCGGACTCGCCTGCATTCTCGTATTATGGACAAGTTTTTTTCAGTAAGCGAACCATCTCTGTCCGAATTTATGAGGTTCTGTCCCGGTCACTTTCTGTGAATGCTGGTGTTCCTCAAGGTTCATCACTTGCGCCATTTCTTTCATTTATTAATCATCTTTTATCCACTACTTCCAACCCAGTCTCTCCCTTTGCCGATGACGCCACCCCTCATTTTCCACTCTTCTAACGCAGTCCACGCCATGCCAACACAAACATCGATTGTGACCGCAGTGTAATCAGTACATCTTTAGGCTCCGACCTTGAACGTATCTCAGCCTGGGGCTCTCACGACGGTGTTCAACATGTCCATTTTCGCTATTCCCGTTAAACTTCGTCATTGCTGAGACAATGGAGAATATTTTTAGAAATCTTCAGGATGTGAGCATCGAACTGGGAAATAGTAAAATGCTATGAGATTTACCCATTTTCCCATCAAGCTTTAGCCAAAACCCGCAATTCCTTAGCTACGACCCACAATCCCTCAGCCACGACCCACTGTTCTTTAGCCATGACCCATCATATTTTGGCCTTGACGCACAACCTCTAGTCATGCCGCTGCAATCCAGTCAGGTCAAAAGTATAGGAATATAATGGCATCAAGAGATACTCGAACAATTTATTTTTCTACAAAGATTGGTGTTGCAAAGCTAACGGAACCAGCGACAAAGTGTGACGATTATCTGCTGCGCAGTTGACCGTGGTAATGATATAGAATGCTGCACCTCAAATTGATTGGAGAAGGTCTAAACGATGTGCCCGTGTGGTCGAACCATGTGGCACAGCCCCTAGTGTTGTTGTATTTTCAGTGAACCAGTTTGTACTGTACTAGAAAATAAACAAATTAAAGTGGCAAGCATTTTACCTGTTTGCATTCACTGAATGCCTCTTCCAGCGGATTGAAAAATGGACTATACCGTGGGATAAAACGTATTCGATGATTGGTATGTAATTGTGCACCCGTAGCCCTCTGATGAACGGGCGCATTGTCAAAGATATATACTACTGGATCATCATGGTTGCTCAGTAGCAATAGATGCTGAGCAGCATGAGAGAAACTCATTAAAAATATGCCATGTAATCTTTGTATGACATTGATACTCCAAGACACCGGCGATAAATGAATAAGCTAATATGTTCAAGTTAGGTCCTTTGCTCGACGGTAGAATTCGAATGGCTTTACTGCTTATTTTGGAGCCCCCACAGCTAGGAAAATACCATATATCGTAGTTGGTCGCATCAATCTACAAACTCAAAGTTGCAGTATCTGATCGTTGCAGCCAATCGGCATATTCTGCTCGTTTAGATTTGACTGCATCCGAGTTTTGTTCCACTGGTTGAGTAGTCAGCCGTTAATTGAATAGTGATGCCTATCCAGCAATCGATGGATGATCTGCTGACTGTTATATTTGGGAAATCTTTCTCCGCCCTTTCCTTCAACTGCCTCAATGTGTTTGTGGGGTTTTCGTCCACCACTTCGCACAAATGCCTGAAAAACTCGTCGTCGAACTTCGTCTTGTAGGACCCCGGTGTGACTGCTGTTTCCCGATTTGTAGTACAGTAAAATATCACAAACAAGCAGTCCTATGAGAAAAATCCGTAATTTAACAAAAGGTACTTTATTTTGCATTTTAAGTCACAGACGAATATTGGAACTGGATATGATGAAACAAAATAAAGGTTTGGCTGCTTAAACGTTTAGATAAGTGGATACACTGAAATTCCGCGAGCAGTATACACAGTTATCGTGAGTACACCTCATTACTGTCACCAATTTATTTATGCTGCAACATTTGACACCTTTGCTATCACCGGAATATCAACAGTAATAGGGGCTGTGCCACATGGTTCGACCACACGGGCACATCGTTTAGACCTTCTCCAATCAATTTGAGGTGCAGCATTTGGTACCATGATCGTCACACCTTGTCGTTTGTTCCGTTAGCAACACCAATCTTTGTAAAGAAAAATTGAAAATCCACTTGCACTTTTCACATCGAAAAGTCGGACACCGCGAGCCGGAATCGAACCGGCGACCCTCCGCATACCGGGCAGATGCTCTACCAGCTGGGCTATTGCGGTCCAGACAGTTCGGTGTGAATAACGTGAGTGAATCATCGATAAGGCGCGAAGCGTTATTCACACCGGATTGTCCGGACCGCGATAGCTCAGCTGGTAGAGAATCTGCCCGGTATGCGGAGGGTCGCCGCTTCGATTCCGGCTCGCGGTGTCCGACTTTTCGATGTGAAAAAAATGCAAGTGGATTTTCCATTACATACGATTCAGGCTCATCATGCCAACAATACATTCTCTGAATAATTA
The DNA here is from genome assembly GCA_948099385.1 of Fasciola hepatica. NCBI lineage: Eukaryota > Metazoa > Platyhelminthes > Trematoda > Plagiorchiida > Fasciolidae > Fasciola > Fasciola hepatica. The sequence goes on along the minus strand of CANUEZ040000060.1, from coordinate 406,251 downwards.
TATATATTTGTTACTGTGCCTCCTCCTCATAATTCGCTTCTATTTCGTTTGTACCACCTAACATTTTGCTCGTCTCCTTTTAGCTCATGCGCCTCGTTTTTTGGTTGATTAAAGCCTATCAATCAGGGGCTGTCTTCTAAACTCTCATTCCACTAACCGATTATACGTTACAATTTAATCAACCAAAACACAATGAACCGGCATCTGCGCCCGGGTCGTTCCGATGTGGACCCAAACTCCCCGAATGGCGCCGACTCCTGGGAACATTGCTATTATACCTTTACAAATTGTTTGGAATTAGTCAAAGAACACCAATCAGACAAACTCAGAACTCTCATGCACTTTTTATCGCCAACTGTTTACAAATTTGTTTCTCGGTGCAATGATCATGACTCTGCCATCACTACCCTTCTACCCTATACATGCAAACTAAAAACGAAATTTTCGCACACTATCTTCTGGCAACTTCGAAGCAGAATACTTCTGAAACCATTGGCCAATTCATGCAAAAGCTTCGAAATCTTACCCGAGACTGTAATTTTCAGGCTGCCAGCGCAAAGAAAAACGAAGATGCCATTCGCGATGCGGTCATCAGCGGACTCTTATTAAATCCTATTCGTCAGCGGCTTCGCGAGAATAAAACACTCGACATAAGTACTGCATATGACCAAGCTAAAGCTCTAGATCTAGCTCATCAGAAATTGCAGACGTTCGCTGAATCCAAACCTTCAGTATGCACTACGGCTACGATAGATAGCTCCAGCGCCCCCAGTCAAGTATCAGATAAAGAGGCCGAAACGACCCTGGCCGCATCCCGAACCAGCTGTTTCCTTTGTGGGTATGAAAACAAAACATACCACAACTTCCTCGCCATTTATCGCTTCGTCCATTACAGCAGCAGCTTCGGCGGGCCTCAGTAAGGCTATTACGGAAGTAATAGTCAACGGGGTAGTGCTACAAGCTCTAGTAGACACGGGAGCTCAGGGAGTTACATCTCCGAAGCGATTGTGCTCCGGAACAAATGGTCAACAATGGCATCCAAAAGTAAAATGATCCTCGCTTCTGCCCGCATGATCGGCAGTACCAAAAGTCACTGTTTTGTCTCGTTGCTGCACAAAGGTGCCCAGTACGAACATGACAAGCTATCGATTCTCCCCGACTTATGTGCTGACGTACTGCTGGGACATGAATTTTTACAACAACATGCGTCAGTAGAAATATCTTTCCAAGGAACTCGTCCACCCTTCTTGCTTTGTGGTCTCTCCGCTGCTAACCTTCCAACCCCATCTCTTTTCGCACATCTGGATCCCTCTTGCCGTCCTATTTGTACAAAATCGAGGGGATACAGCCACAATGATGAAGCCTTTATTCGACCAGAGATCGCCCGGTTATTGGACCATAGCATAGTCGAACCTTCTCGATCACCATGGCGGGCCCAAGTCCTGACTGCTACCAAGGAGCGCCAGAAACGACGGATTATGGTTGACTACAGTCAAACAATCAATCGATTCACATTCCTAGATGCATACCCGCTACCCCGCATAGATGATTTAGTGGAGAAAATTTCACAGTTCAGCGTTTACAGCACTCTAGACCTACAGAGCGCGTACCATCAGATACCCATGAAGGAAAGCGAAGGGCAGTACATGGCTTTCGAAACATGCAACAGCCTCCACCAGTTTCGCCGAATACCGTTTGAAGTAAACAACAGCGTTGCCTGTTTCCAGCGCGCGATAGACGAGCTTATTCGGCGTAAAAGACTTGAGGAGACGTTTGTATACGTTACCAGCATTACTATCTGTAGGAAAGACCACCGACCATGCTGTCAATCTGAAACAGTCCCTGCAAACGGCTGAGACCTATGGTTTGACCCTAAATCATGACAAGTGTGTCTCCGCCACAACCGTAGTTCGACTACTGGGCTACGAAATATCTAAAAGAACGGTTAAGCCTGACCCAGAACGTTTTGACGCTCTTCCAACTTCCTGCTCCCAAGAATTTGAAGGCGCAGCAAAGAGTCGTTGGAATGTTTTTATATTATTCCCAATGGTTTCTTCGTTTTTCGGATAAAATTCATCCACTTTCAACAGAACACCCCCCTCCCCAAAGAAGTACTTCCGTCTTACGAATCACTGAAGTCTGAATTAATCCAAACACCACTATTCGCAGTCGATAAAGACACACCACTTGTGGTTGAAACCGACGCCTCCGACATAGCAATCTCTGCTACTGTTAATCAGAGCGGTCATCCCGTGGCCTTTATTTCGCGTGCTCTGTCACCTACGGAGCGAAATCACTCAGCGGTAGAGAAAGAAGCTCACGGGATTGTCGAAGCTGTTCGGAAGTGGCGACATTACCTTCTTGGTGCGCACTTCAAGCTTATTACATATCAGCGTTTTGTCGCTTTTATGTACGACAGGAAAGCCAGCAGCAAGGTAAAGAATGACAAAATTTAACGTTGGTGCACTGAGCTTTCCCAATTCTCCTATGATGTGATATATCGCCCAGGTTCAGAGAATCCCGCAGCCGATACCTTATCATGAGCATTCTGTGAGAGCACACATCCTATCAGTGAACTGAAGCGATTTCATGAAAGTCTGTCATCCGCGTATTACTCGTCTACATCATTTTGTTCAGACAAAAAACTTGCCTTTCTCTCTCGACAATGTTCTGTTCATTCACATCTGAAACCCAAGTTCTACAAACCTTGTAACAGCCCACTTGTTAAAGCCACACAACCATTTGAACGTCTCAGTGTTGACTTCAAAGGACCCACCCCCTCTTCTACTCGTAATCGCTACATCTTGGAAATCACATGAGTATTCTCGCTTTCCATTTGCTTTCCCCTATTTTGATATGACTGCTTCCACCATAATTTCTCGCTTAACTGAATTGTTTGCCGTATTTGGCATGCAGCACTATCTACATTCTGATCATGGAGCTTCATTTATGTCCCAAGAATTGAGAACGTCACCACGAGCGGGGTGTAGCTACTAGCAGAACAACGAGCTACAACCCTCAAGGCAATGGCCAAGTCGAACGACTGAACGAAACAATATGGAAAACAGTATATCTGTGCCTCCGTTCGAGAGATTTACCCACTGATCAGTGGGAGTTGGTACTGCCTGAGGCACTGCATGTTATCAGGTCACTGCTGTGTACTGCTATCAATGCGACTCCCCACGAGCAAATGTTCATTCATCATCGAAAATCTGCTGTGGGCACCAGTTTATCTCAATGGTTACTAATGCCTGGGCCAGTGCCTTATCGAAAAAACATCCGTTCGTCCAAGTATGATCTGATAGTGGAGGAAGTCGAATCGCTGGAGAGCAACCCCGAGTACGCTCACTTACGTCTCCCTGATGAACGCGAAGAAACGGTATCACTTCGTCATCTTGCTCCCGTAGAACGACCGACTTCTGCACCACCCGTCCCCCATTCAGACTAGCTGGTTAATGATGTGCCACGAATCTCCGATTTGCAAACTACTGTCTCTGACGCAGTAGTCTCCTGAAAACCTTATCTTGCAACAACAAAGAGTGAGACCCTAGTGCCTTCGAAGCCGTGAGGCGTAACAACGCATTCTTCGTTAATTGGAACGAACGTTCTCCCCACAAAATACTAGTCTTTGTTTTCTAAGCGGCGGTGAATGATATATATCTGTTACTGTGCCTCATAATTCGCTCCTATTTTGTTTGTATCACCAAACATTTTGCTTGTCTCCTTTTAGCTCATGCGCCTCGTTTTTGGTTGATTAAAGCCTATCAATCAGGCGCTCTTTTCTGAACTCATTCCACCAACAGATCATACCTTACAGTAAATTGTTCTAGTATCTCTTGATGCCATTATATTCCAAAACTTTTGATCTGACTAACTTGCAGCGGCATGACTAAAGGTTGTGCGTCAAGGCCAAGGATAGTGGGACGTGGCTGAGGGATTGTGGGTCATGGCTAAAGAATAGCGGGTTTTGGCTAAAGGTTGATTGGAAAAGGTGTAGATTACGCCAACGACCTTGTCTGCTTGTTCGAATGTACGGAACATGAAGTGGATAGGCTCGTAAGAGCTATAACTCCGTTCGGCATACGCTTTGCAACTTCAAAGTGTAAAGTGATGTTGCAAGACTGGACGTCAACGGTTCCGAGCTAGGTGCTCGATGGAATGGTGCTAGCAATTGTCGACCGCTTCACTTACCTCGGCAGCAGCTTGACGACGGATGGGAGCACGGTAGTAGAGGTTAGCAAGCGTATACCTGAGGCTCGAGCAGCGTGCGCTGGACTGAAGCACCTGTAATTCCGACCTGGTATTTTACTTAAGATTACAGGTTGTGCACTATGCCACGGTGGGCCCGGTCCTATTTTATGGTGTGAAACTTGGGGTCTGCGTGTGGAAGATACTCGTCGTCTTGAGGTTTTCGGCCACCGATGTTTACGTAGTATCGCTAAAACTGGATGCATGGATTTGATGACCGGGTGAGCAATGCTTTGGTCAGAAATCGAGTATTGGATACCAGTTCAGAGAATGTTATATCACAGCGTATCCAGATTGGTAGACTTCGTTGGTTAGGACACGCGTTACGTATGGCAAACACGTCTACCGTATCGTGTCCTATTCTCCGTTTCTCCTAGGGAATGGAAGAAGCCGTGTAGAGGTCAACAGATTACTCGGCAGCAACGAGTGAGAAAATGTATAGCGAACTTCGGAAAAGTAGATTCCTCACGTCTTTGTGTTTGGGGTCCAAAAGATCCCTCAACTAGTTGGCTGGAGACATTGAAGGATATGGCAGCAAACCATGAACAGCGGTGATTGCTGTCATTTTCTGCAGAGCCAGAATGACTGATCAATGTACGTTTGTACAGTTAGACCGTGTATTCCGTGTGTTGGTGTTCAAAATCATCCCATCAACTCTAGTGAGAACTCTGTTCTGCGTGCGAACTATCTCGATTTATTTGTGAAAAACAAAGAATATATAGGTTGTCAGTCCATGCACCCATTCGTTGCATACATCGCATTGGTCCATCTGGTGTGGCCGACCACGGCTTGAGGCTTAAATGCCGATGGCAGGATCCGTCTCTCATCTATCTACTTACGTCATGGATCGGCCGCCCTGTCGCTCGTAGTTTTGTGGGCTCGGTATGGGGGCAGTGCTGACGCACTGTCTACCAGTGAGAATAAACCGTCTATCGAACGATGTGTCAAATCGTACCCTCACAGTTCGTTATTAGGGCGTTCTTTCGTTCTCCCACCCCTGTAGATCCCCTCCTTGTCCACCTTGTACATTAATTCTTTCTATATCTATGTACAACATGGTGAGAAAGACAGTGGTCGGTGGGGCTTGCCCTGCTGTTTAACGCTATTCGATGATGACGATGCATTTATTGCTTCTGAAACCTCTCCTGTCTCAATTTCTTTGGAACATCATTCATTCTCCCGTCATTTATCCTTTGATTCAGTTCCAGTTCAGTTTATTCAACCACTAATCTCGCACTTCTGTGCCGTGGTTTCAATTGCTACCACCCAGCATCGTCCAGTAAACGGCAAAAAGAATCCAACATACTGACTCGGAAGTAATGTCGTGATACATACACCAAATGCGAAGCAGGTTTAAAATGGGAGTACGTTGGCCCCATCCTGTGAAGAAGACTTGACTTGGTGGGAGGCATTCGACTGGAGTTAACGGGGCAGATACCGTGTCTCCATTCGAAGCTGTCGGGCGGTTCTGGTTGTCACAGAGGACGATATCTGAACAAGCTTACCTTGGTGATTCGGATCAGTCTGGACGGGAGCGGTATGACGCAATGGTAACACACACGCCTTCGAGGTGAAAGGGCCTGCGTTCAAACCCTAGGTGTGGTGGAGGATATGCACCACTGATGAGCTTTAACAAAAGTGAAACTCGGATCTGGTGCTTTCGAGTGCAGGTTGGTCGGATGACTTGAGGTTTGTGCGTGAAAGGTGGAATCCAAAGGACGGTCAGCCAAACAAAAAGAACAGGAGCATAAAGTGATAAAGATCCCGAGAAATCTGAGTAATGAGCGGAAATCAAGAAGACAAAGGGAGTCCGAATGCAAGTACGCCACTGGCCACGACACCTAGCCAACGATTGGGTAGGTGGGTCGCATGAATCACAACCTGGAAGTCTAACACGTTTAACTTGGCCAATTCCACTGGTCAAGGTTTTGATACTTTTTTGTCATGTCATGGACTGACCACCTCGATCCACCTTTCAACCACTACTTGTAGTGTAGTTCAGTTGCGAGTGCGAGGACCAGCCAAGGCTGAGAAGCGGTTAAGTAGAGGCACGCAGAATATCTTTGTAGTCACGTCGACCAAGCTGATTCCGCGATGGTTGTCGCACTCTATCCTATGACTCATTATTGGGAGAGCGATGGAAGTTCCTCGGTCCCTGGGAAATTGTTTGTTTTCTCAAGCTGAACAGAACAGAGTGTGAAGGCGCTCTATCAGCGTCTGAAGGCAGGACTTATATAACTACGGTCCGATGCCATCTTTTCCTGGGGCCTCTCGGTTCTTTAGATTGTGTCTCACAGCAGCAATGTCCACTAGGGATGGAGGGCTTATACTGATATTGTGATTCCCATTCCGGCTTATGGAAATTTGACTTGCCAAGCTTGTCGTGGGATAGTTCAGTGGAATGTCAGTGATCGATCCATCTCCACATCTTTTTCCGTCATTACGGGATCAGTGGCCCGGTGGCGTCGCGAAGTGGTTTTGCTGGCTGTTGCTCGCGGGATGCATTGCGGATGAAACAGAGTTCGCTAATTAGCCACCGCCTCCTTATTGTCCGCGATTCCAGACCAGTAGTTGTTTCGGTCGTTTTTTGTCGTTTGGGCGGGCGTCTTTAGCCTTTTGGATAAACGGAGGATCGTCCGGATATCTAGTCCTCCTGCAGATGTCGCAGTGCTCAATTAATCGATCGCAGTTTGCTTGACAGACGATGTCCGTGAATTCCACTGTTGTTCCACCGGTGCTTCTTCACTGATCGGGCATTTGGTCGTTAGGTGGCCGACGATGGTGTCTGATACTGCTTGCCGCTTTGTCGGTGACCCTAGAGCCAGCCACCTTAATCCTTCCCAGGGCACATGACTTGTTGCTACTGGATAAGTGGATCTTGATGTGTGCACCGACAAGGGTGTGGCCGGTGCCATTCCAATTTCTTGCCTCTGCACCTCTGTAGGGTCGACAATCTTCGATCGAGGATGCCCAGCGAGATCGCATCAGTATATAGCCGATCGGGCGTGTAGTGTGACCGTCCTTTGAGTATCACGTCAGCAGATGTCTCCTGAGATATTGAATGCGACCGTTGGAGACGGTTAGTCTGTTTTAGTCTGCGGAACCGACGAGACGAGCACCATTGTCACACTGTTGTCCAAGGCTATATTTCCCCACGATGTGTCCAGTTGCTTAGTTTAAAAGACCAGTGCGAGCGTTCCAGTCTCCCGCGACCTGTCGTAGGACTTCTCTTTTGCGTAGATGACAACAACTGATATGCTCAGAGGCGAAGAACGAAGACGAGCTACAACAATCGGACGGGACACCGGGTTCCATGAGAGCAGCGCCTTATTAGCCCTGCTATCGATAGCGATCGCGACGTTGTGAAGACCGGAGTTTTCAGTAGGTCTGCCGTGGTAAATTTGGTAGCTGTCATCTATTACGGGAACCTTTGCACTCCGTGTGCCAAAATTTCGGAGGCATGCAATGTCTATTTTGTAAATGCCACATGCGTGTCGTAATGGTCTGACTACCCGTGTCAATGAGCATTCTCACATCCCAGCAGGCAATATGAATTTGCCTGCGCAAACTTAGAACCCCATTTACCGTATTTGGCACCGGTTGCTGGGATAACGTCAAGTGCGTCGCTTTCTAAGGACGCCACAGCATGATCACTGTTTACTGTAGCGGCAAAATCTAGGAAGAGTCTAGGGAGTAGTGTATGAAGTGACGTCTTCAATGTCACTCGATTTTGTCCAAGGCTGTACCTCTAACGCACGCACAACCAAGTGCTGCGTGTCGGGCCTTGATTTGTATCTGGGGAGCCGGTGACCAATCGAGCGGTTCATACACCTTTTGTATGGTGGTCTACCAATCTGGGATGCCCGATGCATCCAATGTGAGCCCGGGACGTCGTTGCCAGTGGCTTCCTGAGAGTTCGTTCGCCTTTCGGTAGAGATGACCATGAACCAGGGTCCATGGGACGCTGTCGGTTGGACAGTTTTCCTTCTTAGTTGTTGGATTAAGCAGTATATCTCGTCCACCCATTCAGATGCAGCTGTCTTCGCGTGCTGAGCACAATCACACCGAGGTTTCTATTCTTCGGCTACTCTCCGGCCTGGTTTAGCCCGTCTATCGAGAGGTTCCCCGGGGTATGCTCGCTGATGCGTGCTTCAGTTTCGAGAAGTCATAAGTGAAAGCTGGGTAACTCATGGAGACCAAAGCGATGGAAGATGCCCCAAGGGAAACGACAGTCTAACAATTCAGAGATGCTACTCCTTTCAGTCAAACCCTGCACCTCAAGTAGCACAACAGCCCACAACACCAAGAACAACGGGGGATTTCACCAATACAATGACTGACGGTCCTTTCACGCCCGCGCATGAACGTTCTCTCGCACTGCACACTAGAGATTACTTTTTTATTCCTACTCTCCTTCCCCATTCTTTCCTTTATCAGATCCCACGGGAGCTCAGGTCGACTGCACCAGCTGTAGCGCCACCAGCGCGAATTTTGGCCACGTATTTTTTCGTCTTTTTCCAACTAGCGACAGAGTCTCACGGAACCGGCTAACGCCGGCTCAGGCTCTTCATCGCTTTCAATGCTCATTCAAACTACCACGTTCAACGTGCGAACTCTGGTACATAAAACACGATATGCAGATTCAGCTTGCACGCTTGAGTCTCCTGCCATCGACGTATTTTACATCCAAGAGATCCGCATTCAAAACTATACTTCCACCACTGTGGTGAACTAAATACTTTCGTTTCATCCCATGTTTCGTTCATATTTTTGCTATTAGTTCTGATTCAGTTTCAGCTGCATATTCTGATTCCAAAATGATTGAAGACTACAAACGGCCGTTCCGGCTTCTCAATTAGTTTCACCTGTGCGTGCTGATTTATAATCGTTCGTCACAACCACCTAAAAGATGCCAACACAGAATCCCCAGGTGAACTTTCACTTAGACCATTAAGGGGATCCTGAGAAGAGCTGGGGCTTATCTAACGCTCGCAAACAGTGCTCGCTTGAGAATCAAGTTGGATTTAGACAGAGTCGAGGTTGTGTTGATCATATCTTCATTCTTCGACAAATTTTAGGACAGAGGCACACCTTCCGTAGACCCACTATCTCCGTTTTTCCTAATCTTAAAGCAGCCTTCGACTTAGTAGACCACAGTTTTCTGGCGCTGCCTCTTGCTGAAGGGTGTACCAGAGAAATTCATTCCCATCATGAGGTCCCTTTACATGAGTAGTCGAAGCTCAGTTCAGGCTTACGGTATTCTTTCACCCGAGTTCACCACGGGAAGTGGTGTACGTGAAGGTTGACCTCTTTCTCCTTTTCTCTTCAACTTTGTGAATGATATGGTACTGGCGACCGCGCTTTCATCAGTTCAGGATAGTGGTACCGAACCTGTGCCGGATGGAAAGGGGCTAGACCTCGAACATGCGGACGACACTGTTCTCTTAAGTGAAGACCGATGAAACTTCCGAGGTTTTCTAGACAGCCGGATGGACTGCGGAGCACCCAACCATCATCATCTTCATCGTAGTGTTTAACAGTAGGGTAAGCCCCACTGACAACCGCCTCACTCACCATGTTGCACGTTGAATTAGAAAGTATGAATATACAAGATGGACAGGGAGTGGACCTACATGGGTGGGAAAAGGAAAGAATGCCCTAGTAGCCAACACACGGAATACAGTCAAACTGTACAAACACACATCGATCAATCATCTTGGTTAGATAGAAAGTGACAACACGATCGCCACTGTTCGCGGTTCGCTGCCATATCTTACAGTGTCTCCAATCAACTAGTAGACGGATCTTTTGGACCCCAACCACGAAGACGTGAAGCACCTACTTTTCCTAAGTCTATTGTACATTTTCTCATTCTTCGCCGCCACGTCATCTGTTGACCTCCACGTGGTCTCTTCCACTCCTTAGGAGGAACGAGGAATAGGACGCGATGCGGTAGACGTGTGTTTGACATACGTAACACGTGCCCCAACCAACGAAGTCTACTAAGTTCGATACACTATGACAAAACATTCTCCGAATTAGTACCCAATACTCGATTTCTGACCTCATCGTTGCTTACTCGGCTAATCCACCCGATCTTAGCGATACTACGTAAACATCGGTGGTCGAAAACCTCAAGACGACGAATATATTCAGCACACAGACTCCAAGTCTCGCATCCATACAACAAAACTGAATGCACTGCGGCACAGTATATACGACTTTTCAACTTCAGTGAAATATCAGATCGACACCACAAGTACTTCAGTCCAGCGTACGCCGCTCGAGCCTTGGACATCCGCGTGCTCATCCCTACTACAGTGCTCCCATCCGTCGTCACACTGCTGCCGAGGTAGGTGAAGTGGTCGACAACTGACAGCACCTCCCCATCGAGCATCAAGCTCGGAATCGTTGACGTCCAGTCTTGCAACATCACCTTGCACTTTGAAGGTGCAAAGCGCATGCCGAATGGAGATACAGCTCTTGAGAGTCTATCTAGTGCAAGTTGAGCATGTTCCGTGGATTCGAACAAGCAGACAACGTTGTCTGCGTAATCGAGGTCACATAGCTTTTCACTATTTCCTAGTTCGACGCCTACATCCTGAAGATTTTGCAACGCACTCTCCATTTTTTCGTCCATGACGAAGTTGAACAGGAATGGAGACATGGGACATCCCTTTCGAACACCACTGGTCGTTTCGAACCGACCGGATAGTTCACCGTAAACTCTAACGCGGCCAGAAGTATGAGAATACAATGATCTTAGTAGGTTCACGAACTTCTGGGGCATACCTTTTCGATGAAGAGTACTGAAAAGCGCTGCTCGATCAATTGAATCGAAAGCTCCTCTCAAGTCTAAGAGAATCATTATTGTCGGTCGACGGTGCGTGTGACGCGTTTCAAGTAGTTCGCGAAAAGTGAAAATCTGGTCGACGCATCCCCGACCTGGGCGGAATCCACCCTGCTGTTCGCCGGCGTTCCTCTCGCGAACCGGTGTGACACGACGCAGCAAAATCGAGGCTAATACTTTGGTGACTATCGGAATTAAGCTAATCCCGCGATGATTACTACAGTCATTGCGTATTCCCTTCTTGAAGGTGGGAACAATCAACGACTCACTCCATATTACCGGAATACGCTCCGTGCTCCAAATGTCACGGAGCAAAGCGGTAAGTGATTTTATCAAAACATTTCCACCCAGTTTGATAAGAACTGGGGGAAGTTCGTCGGGACCTGCTGCTTTCCCTCGCTTTAGTGATCGAATGCATGACTCTACTTCTACTTCCGATGGGGGCTCAAGTGATACCACTCAAGGAATCGCGGTTGTTGACACGGGAGTAACTACACTAGCGTGCGGCCAGCTAAACTGTTCCTTGAAGTATTCGACCCAACGGTTAAGCCTTTGCGGTTTGCTATGAATGGGTTTTCCATTCCTATCGCAAATCGTTTCACTGACCTGGATGCGCCGTTCACCGATGTCACGAATAAGTTTGAACAGTCTTTGACTGTTACCTGAAGCAGCTGCTATTTCCATTTCTTCGGCTACCTTGACCCACCAATTTTCGCGATCATTCTTAAGGATTTGAGTAAATTGTCTTTGTAGCTTTCTCCGCATCTTTTTCATCTCCTTACCGTTCGAGCGCACCATTCGGTATGCGTTTTGCAAGATGCTGCTGTAGGACTGGGTTGGTCCAACGTCGAACTTTCCAGTGTCCGAGGAGTCTATGGACGCGGTAGACAAGTTTTATTATCTGGGCAGGTGCATCTCACTCGGAGGTCGCACATCGAAGGAGATGTCTTTGTGCACACAGAAGGCCCGTTTGGCTTTTGTCAACCTCAGTCATCTGTGACATCGATATGATATCCATTTATCTATCAACGACCGAGTGTGCGTTGTGGCAGTCAGGCCGGTGCTCATGGTCCGGAGACACGGCCAGTAGGGGTGAAGGATGTACGAAAACCGTCGGTATTTGAACACCGATATCTTCGTAGCATCCCTATAAAATGGTGGGAACACTGCATAAGTAACGCTGAGGTTCGACGGACAGCCTTAGGTTTAAGAACAAAATCGTTGGATGAAACACTCAAGCTCACTAGGCGAAGTTGGTTGGGTCGTGTTGCGCATGTTCCCTGACAAAATTCCTCAGCACGCAATGTCCACTGAGGCAGGTAACGGTTGGATGAGTAAGGGTGGCCAGTCCTTGACACAAAAGAACGGTACGAAAAATCTAACCAGTGGACTCAGCCACGTAGGGCGTGTTAGGCTTCCTGGATCGGGTTTAAGAGACCCTCCCATCCTTTGGTTCGATACACTGGAGGATATGACGATTACTGGGGCTTTTATATCAACGAAACTTTTCCATCGACCTGACGTCATTATTTGTAGTTCTCCTCTTCACTGTCAAATAGTGCCGGGAATAATCCTCTGTCTTATAACTCACATTTTCTCAAGCCTCGTCAGCCTCTGAATCTTGGTTCCTTTAACGTGCGTACACTCATGCAACCCGGTCAGCAGGCGTGTCTAACCCTCACAATTATCTCTCTAAAGATTGACATCTGCTGCGTAAGGGAAACGCGTATCCAGGATTCCAGCAGTGTAATTCAACTAACTGCTCCTGGTGGTATCTCATCGGGGTATTTCCTGCGCACTTCAGGAGACGAAGTAGCTCGAGCTGCGGGTCAACATGGTGTAGGGATAGTCTTGACGGACAAGGCTGAGGCTGCCCTTTTAGACTGGGTCCCGATTAACAGTCGTTTATGTGCTGTGAGACTCCAAGGGTCAGTCGGCGTTCGAAAGGATAGTTGTGTTAAGCGCAATTTGTTTGTGATCTCGGCATACGCCCCAACGGACTGCAGCTCAGACTTGCAGAAAGATGAGTTCTATGATGCACCCGCCACCCTCGTTCGCAGCAGTGCTAGCTGGTGACTTCAATGCACAGGTTGGCAAACTTAGTGTATCAGAAGCTTGTGTCAGGTGGGCGTTGTGCTCTACCCGCTGAGCGTACAGATAACGGGGATAGGCTTCTCCAGTTGTGTGCAGACAATCGATTGTTCTTGTATAGCACCAATTTTCGACACAACTCGCGTCGCACTGCGACATGGCGCTCTAACTCTACAGACAATTTGAGTCAAAGTAATCATAGCGCCGTGAGCTACCGGTGGCGCAGTTCTGTTCAGAACTGTGGATCTTACTGGTCGACGTACACAGAGTCGGACCATAAATTAGTGTTATTGCGATTATCGCTCCAATTCCATGGTCATCGTCGCAAACCGCAAACCCGATTAGCCGTGCAACGTTTGTGTGATCCAGAAGTACGCACCCGTTACGAGCAGAAGTTAGCACATCAGCTAAGACCTACGACGAACAGTAATGTAGATGAGCATTGGGCTCATATCAAACAGGCGATGCTCTTCGCAGCAGGTTTTGCCTGTGGTCCTAGATCCGTTGTCCATCAAAGACACTGGATCTCGCAAGAGTCGCTAAGAATATTGGAGCTAAAGCTTCAGCCTCGAACCGTAAAGAGATGAATAAGATGCGGAGAAAGCTACAAAGACAAGTTACTCAAATCCTTAAGAATGATCGCGAAAATTGGTGGGTCAAGGTAGCCGAAGAAATGGAAATAGCAGCTGCTTCAGGTAACAGTCAAAGACTGTTCAAACTTATTCGTGACACCGGTGAACAGCGCATCCAGGTCAGTGAAACGATTTGCGATGGGAATGGAAAACCCATCCATAGCAAACCGCAAAGGCTTACCCGTTGGGTCGAATACTTCAAGGAACAGTTTAGCTGGCCGCACGCTAGTGTAGTTACTCCCGTGTCAACAACCGCGATTCCTTGAGTGGTATCACTTGAGCCCCCATCGGAAGTAGAAGTAGAGTCATGCATTCGATCACTAAAGCGAGGGAAAGCAGCAGGTCCCGACGGACTTCCCCCAGTTCTTATCAAACTGGGTGGAAATGTTTTGATAAAATCACTTGTGGCGTGGATCTGATATTTCACTGAAGTTGAAGGGTCGTTTGTACTGTGCCGCAGTGCATTCAGTTTTGTTGTATGGATGCGAGACTTGGAGTCTGCGTGCTGAATATATTCGTCGTCTTGAGGTTTTCGACCACCGATGTTTACGTAGTATCGCTAAGATCGGGTGGATTAGCCGAGTAAGCAACGATGAGGTCAGAAATCGAGTATTGGGTACTAATTCGGAGAATGTTTTGTCATAGTGTATCGAACTTAGTAGACTTCGTTGGTTGGGGCACGTGTTACGTATGTCAAACACACGTCTACCGCATCGCGTCCTATTCCTCGTTCCTCCTAAGGAGTGGAAGAGACCACGTGGAGGTCAACAGATGACGTGGCGGCGAAGAATGAGAAAATGTACAATAGACTTAGGAAAAGTAGGTGCTTCACGTCTTCGTGGTTGGGGTCCAAAAGATCCGTCTACCAGTTGATTGGAGACACTGAAGGATATGGCTGCGAACCGCGAACTGGCGATCGTGTTGTCACTTTTTATCTCATCAGAATGATTGATTGATGTGCGTTTGTACAGTTAGACTGTGTATTCCGTGTGTTGGCTACTAGGGCATTCTTTCCTTTTCCCACCCATGTAGGTTCAGTCTCTGTCCATCTTGTGTATCCATACTTTCTAATTCAGCGTGCAACATGGTGAGAAAGGCGGTTGTCAGTGGGGCTTGCCCTACTGTTTAACACTGTACGATGATGATGATGAGATCTTCTCTTACTCCGTTCATATTGTTTTCTCCACTATTTTCCTTTGAGGTTGTCGCTTGGAGATTGCATCCACAGCCACCGCACATAACGCATATAAGTGGTTGTTTGACCTGAACTGGTCCGAGCTGCGGGCGTTAGAAATAGCATGGAATTGGGAGCAAGGGAGTTGACTGTTGCTGCCATCTAGGAAAAGGGCTTGTGTAGTGACCGTGCCAAACAAAGATATAAACCTCATCCAAGTAACATCGGAGCTACTCACGCTTGTCATACTTTGCAGAGCACTCATGAGGAGCAAGCTGGACTTCACGCCGGTTGTGAATTTATCGATCAGATCTTCACCCTCTCACAGCTGCTACAGCACCGGTACACCCTCCAAGGACTAATGACGATCGTGTTCTTAGACATTCGCGCCGCCATCGACTCCGTCAATTGGACTCCATTATGGAATTGATTGTTGAGAAATGGAGTACCTGAGAAGCGTGTATCCCTTCTCAAAGAGTTGTATCGTCACATCTCAGGTCAGGTTAGGGTCTACGACCGACTTTCGCCAACCATCGTCGTTTACAGTGGAGTACGACAAAGCACCTCTATCTCCATTTATTTTCAACTTTGTCATGAACGATGTACTACGGAATGCGTTGTCTGTTCTACTAAACGGTACAGTTGGACTTCTCCCAAGGAATGGAGCTTTCGACTTGGGACATGCCGATGATATCATCTTGCTGAGTGACAGTGAACGGGCAATACAACACATTCTGAACCGCTCGTTGATTGAAGTATCCGGCAATGGTATGCACTTTGTACCTTCCAAGTGCAAAGTACTTTTGCAAGATTGACAGAAGCCTGTTATTGTACTCACCCTCTGCGGTGATCGGCTGGAGGTAATCGGTTGCTGTAAGTGCATTGGGAGTTTGGTTAAATCCGGAAGTGGTGTTGTGGAGATCAATTCGCGCATACCGAGAGCTAGAGCAGCTTTCGCAAACCTACGAAACCCGTGTCGTCCCTGTGAAACCGCTCCCTCAAGAGATGGGTGTACAATGCCGCGGATCGTAGTATTTTACTTAACGATTGTGAGACTCGGCGGTTTTCTGTTTTCGACAACTGACGTTTCCGAAGGATTGTTCATGTCTGATGGGAACATCGGATAAGTAGTGGTAAGGTCCGTCGTGAGTTGGGCGCGGATAGCTTTTTTGACCAAAGTGATCGCTGTAAATCGCTTCCGATGGCTTGGACATGTTCTGTCTATGCCTATCCGTCGTCTATTTTTCCGTGCTCTGTTCGCACAATGTGCGCAACGCTGCAATAAGCAACGCGTTGGTTAAACTATAGCTTGGGGCAGCGATTTGAAGAAGCTAGCATCAGCACTGACTTCGGTTAGTGTTTGTTGCCTTTCTGATTGGCGCTCAAGGGATGGGGTTTATCGTTGGTTAGACACGTTGAGGAACTGCCCAGAATGGAGGTCAGTGTATACTGTAAACGCACAAAAATATCATGTAGACAGACAGATTAACATTGCAGCATCCAAAATTGTACGGTGAGAATGAAAAGTATAATGATAGCAATAATTCACAACACATTATATCGTTTTACTAACTGGTTATTCTACTGTTGTTCTTGCCTCCACTTTTTCATTTTTTTTTGTTGCCTTGACACCATGCTTTGCTTCAAGCCAGTGTGAATATGCTATATATACGGGTTCGTGGGATTAGAAAGGCTTATGATTTCATTTTCGGCATTTTCCTCCTGCGGGAGGAGATAAAATATACATAATTGGGAGCACGAGCATATTCGCAGTCAAAAATGCCGCAAAAGTTCCGTTCGGAACACCCCAACGGGCTCTTAGAAATTATTTTTGAACACCGGGATTACAGTGGCTTAACTTCTTCCCTTGTATTGTATACTTATTTCGTAACATCGGTTTTCCAGCGGTTTCTGAGTCGTTTTTGACCGGTCTCCTGTACGATTCCTGAACGGCCTCCAAGCGGTTCGTGCTAGTCGTTTAAAATACGTGATTTGCCTCGTTAATTTCTTTCACTAATCCAAATTACGTATTACGATGCCCATTTCTGTCCAATTTGATTTCCCATTAATCGTCCTTATTTTACCTATTTCGAGGGAGTAAAATAGAGCGATCTATACCGAGGTCCTCAGGACATTTCAGTGAGTAAAAGCAATACATTTAAATAAAACGCCAACTAGGCGTCGCACATCACTCCGGTCGTTAATTTCCTTCGTATAAATTCAATTTTGATCCGTGAAAAATGGCTGCTAAACAGACCGACCGAAAACTGAACGACGTAACAGTAAAAGCCGATTGAAAACCGACTGAAAATCGATCGGTTTCGGAGTGGTTTTGCACCAGTTTTGCTACAAGGGCACAGGCTTGATTTTCGATTGGGATTCCCCTATTCACAATATTTCAGCATCCTGCCATTTTACTACCGCTACATATTGCTAATGTTAAATCGTATAGTACAATATTTTCCAGTGGAATCAAACATACACTGGACGGGAGCCAACAGCACGCCGCAGCGCCAAAAGCATTACAACGAGTCAGGCCGATCGACCTTGGGAATTCAGTTCAGTTCAGTTCAGTTCTGTTTGCACGGGACTAATAACGGCTACGGTCAATCGAGCGTACAAAATACCTTCGATGGTATGCAAACTACCCAGTCAGCACAGGGGTGCACATTTTAGTCCCAAGATAGTCCCGCGAGGGACTTTTTTCGATGATTAGCTTGGGAAAAGTTTTTGTCACACCATTAGATTTGGACAGGTCTAGAACATGGGTAAATAACTTTACTTCGTTAAGAAACACTATGGTTTACCAGCCCGGCCAGCACAAGAAGGGAACATTTAGTCCCACAAAAATTCCACAAGGGACTATTTCGCGACTAGCTCAAATATGTATTATAAGTTAGAGAATTTCACCCTCTGGTTCACCTACTTTTCATAACATGGAAGTACACCTTGACTTCTTTGTAGAATGCTATAGTTTTTAGGGGTGCTGAGTACCAGGAAGTACTCGGGTAGCTGTAAGTAATTTTCGAGGGTATTCACAGATCATGTTATTTCACCTGATAGAAATTAATGAACGTTCACTAGCTAGTACTTCAAGATGAATCAATGTAGTGGAGCCTACCAAAATCTCAGAGTAAAGCACATAGGCCGCTGCATTCTCGGAGTGTTCAAAAGCAGTCCCAAAAATGTCCCCGGGGTGTTCTAAACGGGACTGGGTGGGGACTAAAGTGGGACTAACTTGGGACTATTTTGCTGACTGGGTAGGTAGGCCCCCGCCTCTGCTCAGTTTATTTCGTCGAGTCCCAGCTAAAAAATAGAAGGGAAATGTAAAATCTCGTCGCACATCAACTGCGAGAGTCATTATGCATCGTGAGGGTTCACTAGGTCATTAAGTAGCAGATGGAAAGGTTCAATAATTAAACACCACGTCCGCCTGTCTAGTAGTCTTGAAGTCTTGAAGTACTACACGGGTTCGAGGCTTTGAGCCCAATTGTCCAGGTTCTCGGGGAATTCATTGATCTTCTGTCGGATTCACCGAGCTGCAACGAGGGCAAAAGAAGCGAGGGGGTGGCAACAAAAACAAAATACGCACAACGTCATGCAGTGTCTCACTGTGGTTAGTGCCTCAAGCGGAATGGGGGTGCGACATTTATAGACATATAGCGAAATGGAAATGCAACAAAAGACATCTATTTCACGTTTTTTGGACCGGAAATTACTAAAAAAACCCAGGGAGAGGTTTAACTCTTTCTTGAAGATAGTTTTGTCCTGCGAGAGAACAATACCTTCCGGAAGTGCGTTCCACGGAGTAAAAACCCTATAGCTAAGAATGTTAATTCATAGAGAAGTGTGTGGTCACGGTTTAACAACTGTAGTGCTATCAATAAAGCACTCGATGACGAAGACTGAAAAATTTGTTTATTTGAACAATGACCGTTTTTGGTGGCGCCACTTGCTCCGCCTGTGTACGTCGTCTGCACGCCGTTGCGCTCCTCCAATACACACGTTGTCCCGCTCCAGCGTTTTGAGTTCTGCTTTGCGCGCTGCCGAGTATATTCGCTATCGTGTCACATACCGAGGACCACGGGCTATAGACTTTATACGGGAGCAGGTCCTGACTTAACTGAGATAAATCCTAAACTGGTGAGCCCGAACAACAAATTAATTCTCGAAGGACATTCGTAAGTCCCTCAATCACATTTATTCGTTTACATATACACTTTTCCGATATATAAACGGTAAATTCCGGATATCAGTTACCATATCCCTTATATATTTTTTCTCATATCCATATTATAAGTGTTTCACGATTGCTGCACTGACCTCTTTATATCATTTTACATTTGATATACCATTGCAACTATGGCTAGCAACGACCGTAAACCTGACCCGGAACCGTCCGTTTCGACAGTCCCCCTAGCCGTTCCTCAGTTTTTCATTGATGACCCTCAAATTTGGTTTCATATGTTGGAGGCAGAGTTTGAATCACATAGAATTACAAGTCAAAGAACCCGTTACTTGTGGACTATCGGTCGCCTTCCTCGTGACGTTGCTACTCAGATACGCGACGTAATATTTAATAACAGTTCTTACACAGCCGTGAAAGACGCAGTAATCTCTTGTCTTTTACCGTCAGAATCGTCCAGACTAAAACGGCTGACCCAAGGGAAAGAGTTAGGTAGCAAGAAGCCCTCTGCATTACTGAGAGAAATGCAGCAGCTGGCAGGGCAACTTTTAGAGGAAAACGTCCCTAAAGAGTTGTGGGTACAGCGACTACCACCCAACATTCAAGCACTGCTCGAGGTTTCCAGCCAGCTTAAGCCCACAGAAGCGGCTAAACTAGCGGACGGTATTATGGACCGGTACCATCCACAAATCACCGCCTTAACAAACTCGAGCAGCCCCCAGACCACAGCTCCCACCGTAGGAACACACTCCGAGGACACTCTGATAGCTGCTTTAGAGCGGGCTGTAACAGCCGGTCGTGGAAAATCCCCCTTTTTCCCTCGCGATTCAGTGTTTTCCCAACATCACTCATTTCCATACACTATTGACTTGTCCTTACGAACTGGTTGTTTTTATGGACCAATTGTTGTTTGTTCGCTCCCAGAGCACTACTTTGGCACATCCTTGTTCAGGACCTGCGTGACGCACGTGCTGTTTGCTCACACGCTGCTATTCGGTTTCTCGTTGTTGAGTCCTTGTGATCGTATTATTGAGGTTTGTATATTGTTTATGTCATTGTTTATTGTAATAATCTAGTGTCGTAGAATATCACGGATAATCGTCTTTTGATTTCGGGATCCGTTGCGAATTTGGCTACGCATTGCTCAAACGTTAGTAACAATACTCAATAGATCAATTTGGAACGAGGAAAAACACGCAAAATGCCAAGAAAAGGATCAAAAGCAGTCGAATCCGGACAGGAAGTAATACGGCAAGTCTCTGGGGAGGTTTTGGGTACATATGATTCTTTAGTTAATGCTAGATCGCCTAGTCCTGTCAGTGCTAGTTCATGTGTTATTGAGAGCAATATTGATCGTAAGGATGTCGATTTATATAAGCTGAGAATACTAGAACTAGAGCAACAGTTACTATCGGCTAGAATACAGGCGCAGGAAGCAGAGAAGTGTACACAGAAACAGCGAGAGCATGAGACCAGCGGCTTCGACACTTCCGATAGATTAGGGTGCAACAAGGTAGGGAACCCCACTCCGGTCGCCGACTACAAACCACCACCGATCGATCTGCCTAAAGTGGAGTTAACGGTTTTCGACGGGCGAGCTGAGCAATATTGCAAGTTTGTCAAGCAGTTCGAGACTTTCGTTGAAAATAAGGTAACCGAACCTGGGCAAAGGCTTCTTTACCTTACTCACTACTGCCGAGGCCGAGCAAGAGAAGCTATCGACGGGTGCACCATGCTCGACCCAGAACAAGGCTACACAAGGGCAAGGAAGATCCTAAGGGACTTGTTTGGCCAACCTTTCAAAGTAGCCCGTAACCTAATAGAGGGCGTGATGGCAAAGGCAAAGAGAACCAAGGGCGACGTCTTCACCATGGCCGACCTGGTGATCAAGATGCAAAACTGCTCAATAGCCCTCAACCATTTAGGTTACAGGGCTGACCTAGACGCCATGCACACTTCGGAAAACATAGTCCGTCACCTCTCTCCCGAACTACAGGGTCGGTGGGCGGAAGAAGCAGAACGGATAAGCCGAAGCGACAGAGAAGCCAACTTCGAAGACCTGACCGAATACTTGGACAGGCAAACGAAGATAGCTGACAGCAGATTCGGCCGACTCATCCGGGACAGCAACCGAGCAGACAAGCCCAGTACTAGCCAAGTCCAAACCCCAGTTCGGGAACATCCAAAGTACCAGCCTTGGACCAATACACACGTCATTTCACGAGATGCTACGGTGCAACCTAATTGCAGATCCTGTGGTACTAGCCATGGCCTACCAGAATGCCCCAAGTTCGGCAACGCCACAATAGACGAACGGTGGGGAATGGCGAGGATGGCAGGAGCATGTTTTATCTGTCTCAACACCACGCACCGGGCAGCAGTCTGTAGGACAAGGAATCAATGTGGTTACGAGGGCTGCACGGGCAGACACCATCGGCTGCTGCATCAGGCGAGAGTAACCATATCCGAGGCGAGTGCCAAGCCCAGCGTGATTTGTTCAACTTCACAATCTGCCAGTAAACCGATACGTTTAGGCGTAGTGGCCGTGGGAGTAGTGACTCCGATTGGGATAGTCAAGGCGTTGGCTTTCGTTGATAGTGGATCCGACACCACTTTAGTGAAAGAGCGGTTTGCCGACAAACACCAACTGGCTAAAGGTGCGACGTCGTTGGCTGTGAGGACGGTGGGCGGAACACAGGTAATGACTGCCGGTAGATTAAGGCTGCAACTCATCTCTCTAGACACTAACGAGGAAATTGAACCAACAGAGGCATTCACGTTAGCGGATCTCCCCATGCGAGCACCAAGGTCTGTGAACTCAATCTTGACTCGGTGGCCCCATCTGCAGGATGTAACCGTTGTAGACTGGGAAGATGATGAAGTGGATCTCCTCATCGGCTGCGACGTGCCAGAGGCGCATTGGGTGCTTGACCAGAGAGTGGGCGACCGCCAGGCACCTTATGCCATACGCACGGCCCTGGGATGGATGTTATACGGTCCAGTAGGGGGACGCGGTTCCGTGAATTACTTATCCGCCGAAACGGACCGCATAGAGTATCATCTGCAACGGCTGTATGAAAAGGAGTTTCATGACATTGGAGACGAAAGACCGACGTTGTCTCAAGAGGATCACTTCGCTCTACAAACGGTGCGGCAAGGCACTAGAGGCCTCAAAAAACAGTTCGAGGTTCCCCTCCCATGGCGCACATCGGTCGACCCGTGGACTGACAACAGAAATTATGTTCTCCAACGATTACTACGACTAAAAGAACGCTTCATTCGAGACCAGAATCTGTGGGAACGATACACGGATTTGATGTAGCGAAACGAGACCCTCGATTACGTTGAAAAGGTGCCTGTTAACACCGACAGCAAAAGGGGTATCTGGTATCTGCCTCACCAACCGGCCATCAACCCCAAGAAACCCAATAAACTGCGGGTGGTTTTCGACTGTGCGGCCAAGTTCCAGGGCAAGTCGTTAAACGATCGCCTACTACAGGGGCCTGACTGGACCACACCACTGATCGATGTTTTGTGCCGTTTCAGAGTGGGTAAAGTGGCTTTGTCTGCTGACATTAGGGAAATGTTCCATCAGGTGAAGATTCCGGTAGGAGAACGAGTTGCTTTGCGTTTCCTGTGGTGGGAAGGGAGCGACCGGGACAACGCAGTGGGGAATTATAGGATGACCGTCCACCCCTTCGGAGCCATATCGTCACCATTTTGTGCAAACTACGCCCTCCGAGAATCAGCGAACAAACATGGCGATCTAGTACATCGGACGGTGGTAGAAAGCGTCAGCAGGAACTTCTACGTCGACGACTACCTTGGGTCATTCGATGATGTGGAATCAGCTCTAGAGCAGTTCAGGGGTCTGACGAGATTGCTGGAAGAGGGCGGCTTCCATCTAACTAAATGGATGTCAAACGCTTCAGAAGTGCTGAAGGCCATCCCGTATCACGAAAGGGCCAAAAGGGTAAGAGATTTGGACGGATCTCCACTTCCTATCGAGCGCACCTTAGGGATACAATGGGACGCGGAAACGGACGATTTTGTTTTCGAACTAAACGTTCCCGAGCTGCCAATAACCCGTCGTGTGCATACTAACTGCCGTCTCAAGTTTGTTCGACCCGCTCGGTTTCGTCTCACCATGGCTGCTACCCGGAAAGATCTTGCTGCAGCGGCTGTGCCGTAAGAAAGTTGATTAGGACCAGTCACTGGACCGAGAGTTCCGGTTGGACTGGGAAGAAGTTTTGAACACCTTGAAGAAATTAGGGGACATAAGAATCCCACGTCGTTTGACTCCTGGCCATACGACACGGACTGGAGAACTACATGCCTTTTCCGACGCATCTGAAGTCGGTTATGGAGCTGTGGTGTACGGACGATGGTGCGCAGGAGATGGACAATATACCACGAGGATCCTGTTCGCCAAAGCCCGCGTTGCTCCACTGAAGTCGGTCTCAATCCCACGCCTTGAACTCAGCGCAGCCGTGTTGGCAGTCAGGGTGGTGCAAGCTGTGAAGAGGTGTTTCGATCTCTATATTTGGTCGGTGAGCTTCTGGACGGATTCAACGATAGTAATTTACTATATCAACAACGTCCGGAGCCGGTTTAGAACTTTCGTTGCTAACCGGCTCACGATTATCCACGATGAATCAGCCACGCACCAGTGGAGTCATGTCAGGTCCGGCGATTATCCGGCCGACCTGTGCTCCCGTTGTGCGACCAACTTCAGGCAACTGGACACGTGGACGAGAGGGCCAAACTTCCTGCAATTGCCCAAACAGGACTGGCCCGTGTTCGAATTAAACCCCCCTACGGAAGTGGAACTGGAGATCAAAGGCGTAGTGATAGCAACCAACGTCGTCGAAGCAACATCCATTCTATCGCGACTGGTTAGGTTTTCTTCCTGGATAAAGACGCTTCGTTCGCTAGTTTGGTTAACCAGGTTCAAGAGAAATTTACTAGTCATGAAAGGGCTACGGCCCTCAGGTCGGATACCGGTCGGCCCGATAGGTCCCGATGAGCTACAAGCTGCAGAGTGCGATATTTTCAGAATGATACAACGCGAGGCTTTCGCCCGAGAACTCAAGAGGGCGGAAGAAGTGGGGCCGACCAATAAAGACATGCCATCTCCAAGAGGCGAGCTGAAGCGTCTAAACGACAAACTCATCGACGGACTGCTGCGGGTAGATGGTAGGCTTAGCAACGCCCACCTGAACTTCGACACAAAGTATCCTATACTGCTGCCTGCGAGACAACCTGCAGTAGAGCTAATGATTCAACACGTCCACGCCATGGAGGGACATGCCGGAGAAAGTCACGTGACGAGCGTCATCCGAAAGCGTCTTTGGTTGTTGAGAGGACGAGAGACTGTAAAACGCGTAATCCGACGGTGTGTGCAATGCAGGAGACGCAATGCCATAGCAGGCAAACAACTCATGGCCCCACTACCAGAATGCAGGGTGACCACGGGCTGGTGGCCGTTCAGTGACACCGGGTTAGACTATTTCGGGCCCTTGTGGATCAAGTGCGGGAAAAGATTAGAAAAGCGATACGGATGTATCATGACGTGCATGAAATCACGTGCGGTACACCTAGAAGTCGCACATTCGATGACGACCGATTCGTTTCTACGGGCCTTGCAAAGATTTATAAACCGACGAGGCGTACCGGCCGATATATTCTCAGATAATGGATCGAACTTTGTGGGCGCTCACCGGGAATTGTAGCGTTGGTACAAGAACATAAACAGGCACGAACTGCAGAATCGAACCGTGGCCTACGGCATGCGATGGCATTTCAACCCCCCACAGGCCAGCCACCGAGGCGGCATATGGGAACGCATGATCCGGTCCACCAGACGGATATTGCTGTCAATCATGAAGCAGCAGCCGCCCGACGACGAGACGCTGAACACCGTCATGACTGAGGTGGAGCGAATCCTGAACAACCGCCCCCTGGTTCCAGTATTGAACGGCGACCCCACCCACCTGGCGCTCACCCCAAACGACTTATTGACGCTAAGGTCGAACGAGGGTTTCCAAGGACCGGTAAACCTTCGTGGGAGCTACCTCCACGGGTGGAAGCAAGCGAACTATCTGGCCAAGGTCTTCTGGAGGCGATGGCTACGGGAGTACCTACCGGCTTTGCAGACTCGACAGAAGTGGCTGGCCAAAACAAGACCATTCAAAGTTGGGGGCGTGGTTATGATCGCCGACGAACGCGCACATTTCAGCACTTGGCCTTTGGGAGTAGTTACGGAAACCATCAAAAGCACTGACGGAATGATAAGAACGGTGAAGGTGAAGACAGCTAACGGAGTGCTCATTCGTGACATACGCAGTATTAACCTACTCGAGAGCGAAGACGGAGGAGCTGATAACCCTGAGGCCTAGTAAACCTTTTTCACACCAGTAATCGAGGTGGATAAAGAAACACCATATATACCACACGGTCTCCGTCAAACACGTTACAGTGCTCGCGGTCTTTCGTTGACATTACAGAAGGTTCTTTCCGATATGTGGTGATGAATGCGATTCCATTGTACATCCCGATACACACACGCATGCACGACGCACTCTACATCCCGTAAACCCATCAAACATGTGACAGTGTTCGTTGATTTTGCTTTTTGTTGACGTTACCGAATGCCCCTTGCATATGTGGAAGTAGCTGAGCTCAGGTCACACACACATGCTACATTTTACTCGTTTTCTTGCCACGCGGTCTTTTGTTGACATTGCAGAAAGTCCTCCTTTGATGTGTAGTCATACCTGTGATTTCATTGTAACCCCGGCACACACACACACACACGCACTCACACACATACTCAAGCACGTACATCAGGACCGGACGGCCCCTTACGAGGACAACGTCAATGTGACCATTCACGCCCGCCATTGGTCATTTGGTCTTGTGGAAGATGTAGACTAGCCTCACGTCTATGTATCCAATGGATTAGGTGCGACCAGCAGTAGAACGTTGACGACTAGCATTAGACGCGCGCAGTGACAGCAGGTTCTAGGCAGGTAGGAAGAATCAGTACCTTTATACCGAACCTTTGACTCTGCTAAGGATCCAGGAGGATTTTGGTGGGCGGTGTAACAGCCGGTCGTGGAAAATCCCCTATTTCCCTCGCGATTCAGAGTTTTCCCAACATCACTCATTTCCATACACTATTGACTTGTCTTTACGAACTGGTTGTTTTTATGGACCAATTGTTGTTTGTTCGCTCCCAGAGCACTACTTTGGCACATCCTTGTTCAGGACCTGCGTGACGCACGTGCTGTTTGCTCACACGCTGCTATTCGGTTTCTCGTTGTTGAGTCCTTGTGATCGTATTATTGAGGTTTGTATATTGTTTATGTCATTGTTTATTGTAATAATCTAGTGTCGTAGAATATCACGGATAATCGTCTTTTGATTTCGGGATCCGTTGCGAATTTGGCTACGCATTGCTCAAACGTTCGTAACACGGGCTTCCAGACGTTTTTCCTCTCCTGGTTGTTCTCACTGTAGAAACCATTTATCTTATCACAACTCTGACCGACGTGAACGTCTCGGAAGCCCTTCCCCTGACCGCCTGGTTAACCCATCTCGATCAACGTACTGTCTATACCACAAACGGTTTGGGGAGAAGGCTCGGCGCTGCGAAGCCCGTTGCATCTTCCCAGGTGCCAAACAGGGAAATTATTATCCCGACGCGTTCCGACGACTAACGCGGTCGGCAGCCATAATAGCAGTCGTCTGTTGCATGCCCGAGATTTAGTTTCCAATAGCCTGTTCCTAATTGACACCGGTGCAGCAGTAAGTGTCATTCCGAAGGAGGCAGGTGATGCAACGAACCCGTCAGTCCAACAACTCTGTGCTGCCAATGGCACTCCCATTGCTACTTACGGCCGTAGGTCACTCACACTCAACTTAAGACTACGTCGCACCTTCCGCTGGGTGTTCATAGTAGCAGACGTCCCTTATCCCACACTAGGCATCGATTTCCTAGACCATTTCGACCTCCGGATCGATGCACGAGGCCGGAGAGTTGTCGACCGGCAGACTTCTCTTTCCGTAACCGGGTCGTATTCCTCCGTGAATCACATCACGCCCCTATACATCGAACCGCAGGCCGAACACCCGTACGCAGACCTACTTTCAGCTTACCCGGCAATGATAAGACAATCTGGCCCCCTTCTCGCGGTGACCACTAACGTTACCCACCATATTGTCACTAAAGGACCCCCAGCATTTAGCCGACCACGTCGCTTGACCTTAGACAAGCTTCGCGTAGCACAGGCTGAGTTTGAACACATGCTAGAATTAGGCATAATACGCCCGTCCAGCAGCCCTTGGGCATCGCCCCTTCACATGGTTCCTAAACCTAATGGCGATTGGCGCCCCTGCGGTGACTACAGGGCCCTCAACCAGGCTACTGTCCCGGACAGGTACCCCATTCCACATATTCAAGATCTTACTTCTACCCTGTCTGGTTGTTCTTTTTTCAGCAGAATCGGCCTCGTCAGAGCCTACCACCAAATCCCAGTAGCAGAGGCTGACATCCTTAAAACCGCTGTCACAACTCCATTCGGACTATTCGAGTTTTTGCGCATGCCTTTTGGGCCCAGCAATGCAGCCCAAACCTTTCAAAGGCTTATGCATGAGGCAACACGCGGTTTGAAGAATGTCTACGTGTACTAAGACGATATTTTGGTGGCAAGTTCTTCAAAATAAGAGCATATGACACACCTGCGTGCTCTTTTTGAGCGCCTTAGCCAACACGGTGTAACCATTAACCCTGCTAAGTGCGAATTAGGTAGGACGACCATCACGTTCCTAGGTCACGAAATCTCAGCCTCAGGCATACAGCCCCTGCCTGACAAGGTGGCGACAATTCGCGACTATCCTGAGCCTCACTCTTACCGACAGTTGCGCCAATTTTCTGGTCTGGTTAACTTTTATCGCCGCTTTATCCCACACTGCGCCGAAATAATGCAGCCTCTAACAGACCTTTTACGTGGAGGTAAGCGGAAATTCATTTTTCCCGACACGGCGCAGGCAGCTTTTACTTTGATCAGGGATGCTATCGCCAACGTAGCACTCCTTGCACATCCCGATCCTTCTGCTCCCCTGGCATTAGGAACAGATGCTTCGGACACGGCTGTTGGAGCAGTGTTGCAGCAATTCGTCAACAATTCATAGCAACCAATAGCTTTCTTCTCCAAGCGTCTCCAGCCTTCTTAATCCCGATATAGTACGTTTAGCAGAGAACTGCTGGCAATCTATTTGGGTATCCGACACTTCCGGCATACACTCGAGGGCCAATTGTTCACAGTGTTTACAGATCATAAACTACTAGTTTACGCCCTCCAGTCAGCTTCTGACCGATATTCGCCACGCGAGATTCGCCACTTTGACTATGTTTCGCAGTTTACTACGGACATTCAACACGTCTCTGGGGCACACAATCCCGTAGCAGACGCACTCTCACGAGTTCACAATATCGACTACCCACTACCCATGGGCATAGACCTAGAAGCAATCGCCACAGCCCAAACGACAGATCCTGAGGTAGAGCAACTCAGACACAGCAGCTCCCTGCACCTAGTGCCAGTGGCCCTTCCAACTTCGGACGTAACTATCATTTGCGATGTGTCACAAGGTCGACCCCGACCACTAGTTCCTGCCAGTTTTCGCCGACGAGTTTTTACCAGCCTCCACAACTTATCGCACCCTGGGGTAACCGCTTCAGTGAAACTAGTCACCGAGCGATTCGTCTGGCTTTGCTTCAAACGTGACGTACGTCTTTGGGCCCGTGCTTGTCGTCAGTGTCAACGAGTTAAGATACAGCGTCACACCAAATCTACTCTAGGCACATTCTGCGAACCGGACGCACGCTTTCATCATGTGCATGTGGATCTCGTGGGGCCACTTCCGCCATCCAATGGCTGCGTCTACATCCTCACTTGCGTAGATCGTTTCACTCGCTGGCCACAGGCCGTACCTATTACTCGCCCAACCTCAGAGGAAGCTGCAAAAGCATTTCTAACCGGTTGGGTGAGTCAGTTCGGTTGCCCTGCTATCGTGACCACTGATCGCGGTTCTCATTTCGACGGCGCCTTCCACGAGCTACTAAACGCATTCGGTTGTCGACACAACAAAACGACGGCCTATCATCCTCAGGCCAATGGCATGGTGGAGCGATTCCATCGCCAGCTGAAAGCTGCCCTTCGTGCTCGTGCTAATCCATTATGGAGTGAAGTTTTGCCGATCGTTCTCTTAGGACTGCGTAACACCGTTAAAGCCGATATGGGTGTTACGGCGGCTGAACTGGTTTATGGTTGCACACCACGACTTCCAGGTGAGTTGGTTTCTCCATTGCTGTTGTGTCTGGTTAGGGTCTCGCACACTACGCGGAAAACCAATCAATATTCCTTTCATAAATGGACATACTCCCAATTTGCCTCGATCTTTAACCATGCTTTAGAGCCAGCAGTATTGACCTATCGATTTTGCTGTGTACTGACTGGTCTTCCTCTGCTGCGCGTGACGGCACAAGTAGTTTAATTCTTTATGCCAACTCACTTGCTTGTTTGCCGCTTAGTCGCCGGCTACGGCCGGGTTTTGTGTTTACAATCGCATAAATAAATGCAACACCACCATTACGTGTTCTGCTACCGGTAGTGGACACAACATTTGGCGTCGCGGTCATCGGCCCATTTTAATGGATTTATAAATACATTTGGCATGGAAATTAAGGGCGATTTACCTATTTCGGCGATTCAGCGAAACCATTTGTCGGATCTACGCAAGAATGCTCTGGCACTGTGGCCACGAGTCTATCTGCAGATGAGTGATTAGGAACGGAGTGTTACTCTTAACTTCCGAGAAAATTTTCGTTGATAACTTTTTTTATTGTTTTCATTGAATGCTTAGTCCACTTTTCTCGGTTTTGTCCTGTATACGTCCTTTATTCTAACGACGCCATTTTGTGTTATATTACATGCGTAAAGCTAATACTACAATTGCTGCTACTACACTGCTTTTATGATGAGTACCTCTACTCTGCTACTGCAATGACTACCAGTGTAACTCATGCTACTGCTTTTGATAATAGCAATGCCACTACTACTACTGCCACTGCTACAGTGAACAATACTACATCTACTTCTGTTGGTACCGCATTTCATTTCCCAGCCATCATCTCGTTGATGAGGTTTTTGTTCTCGTTCAACTTTTTGCCCAATTTTCCACCACTCTTGCTCGAGTATGTCCTATGTGCTTTCTCAATTATACTGGCGCTGGTTGATTCAGTGTTTTGTATCGTCACATGCGTACAACAACAACTGCTGCTGCTATTGTAACTAATGCTGTGGCCAGAGTCTCGGTGAATTCTACTGCTAATACGGTTTCTGTTACTACTACTGCTACTGATACAATTACTACTACGACTGCTGCTATGAAGAACTACTGTTACAAATACTACTACTTCTACTGCGGGTACTGCTACTGCTGTGAACATAGTTCCTGTTACTACGACTTCGAACAATGTTGTTGATGATACTACTGCTTTGGACACTACCACGACAACTGCTTCTAATGAAGGTACTACTGATACAACCGTCGCTGGTAATACTACGAATACTTTGATCCGTTGCAAGCCTTGGATCTTTTTCCTTGGGGGAAGGAGAGGTGATGTTGTGTCTGGTTAGGGTCTCGCACACTACGCGGAAAACCGATCAATATTCCTTTCATAAATGAACATACTCCCAATTTGCCTCGATCTTTAACCATGCTTTAGAGCCAGCAGTATTGACCTATCGATTTTGCTGTGTACTGACTGGTCTTCCTCTGCTGCGCGTGACGGCACAAGTAGTTTAATTCTTTATGCCAACTCACTTGCTTGTTTGCCGCTTAGTCGCCGGCTACGGCCGGGTTTTGTGTTTACAATCGCATAAATAAATGCAACACCACCATTACGTGTTCTGCTACCGGTAGTGGACACAACAATTACCACTTATGAGTTTTAATTACGGGGATTACGCAAAACGGCTGTCGCACCAAATGCGGGTGATAAAGCCCACCCCACCACGAGAACAAACCCTGAGCAACTACATACCTACCACTCTAGCTACCACCAGCCATGTGTTTATTCGAGTAGATGCAGTGCGATCACCACTGCAGGCGGCTTACTCTGGCCCGTTCCGCGTCGTCCAGTGAAAGGAAAAGAAATACGTGGTGGACGTCGAGGGCAGGAAGGAGACCATCAGCATAGACCGCCTCAAACCAGCCTTCGTCGAGGCAGAACCCACCTCGAACAACCCTCTCAGTGTCCCTACCTGCTCACAACATTCGGTTAATCGTCCCGAGTCGGCCCCTGTAACTCCCACTAACGACTCCTCGTTACCTGTTGCAACACCAAATTCCACGAAAGACACAGCTGCACCGGTCAACAGGTGAAATCGACGCGGCCGCGAGCTGCGACAACCAACGAGGTTTTCTGAATATGTTACAGCTGTATATATTTAAGTTTACTCTTCATATTCAACTTGTACATAGTCCTATTATACATGAATGCACGACCATGTGGTGATCACGACAAGGGTGGCGGCAGCCTGTATTGCGCCGGTATGTCCCGCCCAGTCGAATATCCGATCGCGCCTCGAGGCGCAGCTTTCCTGTGTTTCTTGCCTTCCAGCTCGTCTCGTCAGACAGAACCACATGGAATTCCAGGATCTCGCATGGCTCCAACACAAGGCTCACTGGATCGCGACTGGACTCATTTGACGCCGGACGCTGGTTCGCTTACGAAGGCAATGAAAACCACAGGGACACGGAACTTTGGGATATGCCGACAACGACAAACCCTACAACACAATCACCACTGCCAGGTCACGAACAGGATCTACCCCGGTCGGATAACATTTTGAGGAGGACGCAACTTTGCGATCGACGCACAGCGACCAGTATGAGTCATGGAGAACGGCTTGTGCTGGCTTCGCTGTTGTGTTCGACCGCGGCGGGAGGCACGGAAAACGTCTCTCTCCACCGAATCCGACGTACCCATCACGGGTCGAAGCCCAACTGCGTCGGCCTTCTAGGGGGAGACCCCTGTAGTGCTACCAATAAAGCACTCGATGACGAAGACTGAAAAATTTGTTTATTTGAACAATGACCGTTTTTGGTGTCGCCACTTGCTCCGCCTGTGTACGTCGTCTGCACGCCGTTGCGCTCCTCCAATACACACGTTGTCCCGCTCCAGCGTTTTGAGTTCTGCTTTGCGCGCTGCCGAGTATACTCGCTATCGTGTCACATACCGAGGACCACGGGCTATAGACTCTATACGGGAGCAGGTCCTGACTTAACTGAGATAAATCCTAAAGAACCTCTCTGCTGTGACCACGAAGAAAAGAGGCTAGGAAGAAAGAGAAGAAGCGATCGCTTTGACCTGATTCAAAAGGCTGACACATCAGAAACAGATCACCTCTTGCGCGTCATAAGTCAGGTGGATAGATATTTGAGAGTGAGAGGCGGACAGGACAGGGTAGATGGGAGAGACCTCATACTGCTTTGGTGGAGGCCCTCTGAACTCCTCCCAGGATAACACGGTCTCGGACAAGACCAGAGTGCACTATTTGACTACGGTGCTCCAGCGGAGGTCTGATATACATCTGGTACATGATCATAATTCATTGTCAGAAATGATCTTATTTCACTTACGACTTAGGCCCCTATAGAAAGCCTACACAATCCCCAGTTCTATTACCTCTTCCGACAGTCTATTCCCATCGCTAAAGAGGTGAGATCTAGCTATCTGCCTGGATCGAACTTTTGCTAGCTTCCTCCCGTAAACTCTTTTTCTGGAGCCTGTTGTCATGAATGATGGACCCTCCGGTTTGGGCTTAGAAAAGCCTTCGATTATCTTAAATGTCTGTAGGAGCACTCTCGTTGTCTCCTCCTTTCCGTAGAGAAAAGTTTGAGGTCCTGAAGCCTCTGCTCACAGGTCTTTCCCCTCTGACCTTCAGTCATGCGCGTTGCAAGACGTTGTAATTTCTCCAAACAGGTGGTATCCTTCTCGTAGAAGAGTGACCATGCCTGCGCACAGTTTTCTAAAAGAGGTCTAAATATAGGCATTGATACCGGCATGGAAACCCTTGGCTATTTGCAAAAAATGCTGATCTCAACCTGAAGAGATCACTGCGTGTCTTTTTTTAGCTACTGCCCACCGATTCGACCACTTAAAGTCCGAGGTCACCGAAGTGCCGAGGTCTTTTGCCCTGTTTACTGCCTCTATAGTGAATGGGCCTTGGTCGTGTGCAACCTTCAGGCTCGTCGCTGACCGTGACAACAAGTGGCGCCTACCAGCATTGAGAGGTAGGTCCCACTTTTGGGCCTAGTTAAGGGCGGCAAGCATGTCTCTGCTCAGCCCCTTTCAGGACTGATCAGATCAAAGGCTATGGAGGCTTGAGCCAGACTTGCATCCAGTTTCTTGCGCCCGAGGCTCCAGAGATCTCCACGTGCTGCTACAGAAAAACGGAAGAACATTCCTTCCTGTGGTCACGGCAAAGCCGCTGGTTTCTTGTTGCCTCACCATCCATTTCCACTTGCAAAATCAAGAGAACCCTGGTAGAATCGTCGCGACCTGAGTTCGAATATGTACTTTCATAGCCAAAAACCGCCGTAGACTAACACATCCAATTAGCACTTAGTTCTAAACAGCTCGTATATAGTTCGAGGCCAAACGGCCTTGGGTTGTTTGTCTGCTTATTGTAAGGACAATTGATTTCCGCCAACTGAAAATCACATCTCCGACCGCTCTGCTTACGGACAGTTGAACGTTTAGCTCCTTTAGCTTGCATCGCGCCTGGCGTCGCACCTAAAAGCAAACGTGAGCTACACTGTCCACACAGAAAACCTCCTTCACCCAATCCGCCGAATTTTGCCGTCTTTTGGCACGCGTCGGAACTCATGGCTAGTTCCCCTTTCCATAGGCTATTCTCGGGACCCAGTTAGTGCCCGGTATCCGGACTACTAGAGAAGTACAGGGGACCTCGGACCCGCCAAACTGTGGGTCAAGGGGGCACGACAATCAGTCCTCATCGAAATTGAGACCTTAACACTCGAGTTCTTCGTTTCTCTCTCTAGTCTGGAGTGACCATGTTTGCTTGGATGATGCTGAGGGCTTTCAGTCTTTCTTCCGCGTTTGAAAACGCGACTGGGAGTGTGGTATTGAATTTCGAAGGCCAGACCAAAAAAGGATAAAAAGAAAATGAAAAAGGGAAACTATTGATAATAACGGAAAATTAAACAAAGGCACATGGAAAAAGCGGAGCATGAGGAGGAAAAGCACAACGACCGGGAAATTGGACAGAAATAGCAGCGATTTTGGCTTCAGTGACGGTGAAAATGTGGTAGCTTAAGATTTCAGATATGGGACACCTCACCGTGCCGAGACTCCACCGGCATCGCAACACAAGCCAACCTCTGCTACGTATTCAACTAGATTCCAAAAACAGGCTGAAAATCAGTTTTGCTCTGGAAGATGAGTTATATTTTGCTCGGTGTTTTGTAGTGGCACGGAGGCAGATCCCTGCACCTGTTTGCCCAGAAGCTCACCGCACTGCTTCCTTTTTCTGACCTTCGTTTTTCAGGCTTTTAGACCTCCTCACTGTCCTCTAGGAAGCTTCTAAAGCTCTAAACATTTTGATAGTCTGGTCTCGTACTTTCCTCATTTTGTCCGCTTGCTCGGTAATGGCTTGTTGGCTCTCTTTACCACATCTCATTCTGACCGCAGTTTTCTAAGACAGGAGCCAACCGGAGGGTGCAGCACAACAGCCTTAGTTTTTTGGTCTTCCAGGAACCTTCCTACAGGCCGAGGATCGCCAATCCAATATAGTGACAATTTTGTGGATGGGGGGGGGGCAATAGGAGTAGTGCTTGGCTGCCATGTGTTTTAATTTACACCAGACTCTTCCCGTACGGCCGTGCTTCACATGTCACAGTTACTGAGATAAGCGCGTGGCGGTAAGCTTTTTAGTTCATGGTGGAGTCACACTAAATGTGGGAAACGGGTGTGGCGATAGGTACAATTGATTTTACTTGGCTAGCCTGTGAAACTGGCGTAGAGTTCACCTTTGCATGTCAGCGAGAGAAGATGGATTTCAGCATCATCCACGCGCCAGCCTTACCGCAAGACCCAGCTCTTTACTTAATGATGGACCCCTTTTGGTTGTAGCTTTCAACACCAAACGTTGAGCTACTCAGGCGGATCGAGGTAGTCCGCCATTCTACACTAGACCTCCAAACAAGCCGTTCCAACAGGCACCTAACTTTCTCTTGAAATCAGCGACTGCCTGAGTCCCCACCGTTGAGGATGGAAGTTTATTCCACCGGCTCACTGCTCGAAGAGACTTGCCCTAACTGCCCTATTGCAAGGGCTTTTCGCAGGCTTCAGTGCGTGTCCCCTGAGCCCTTCGTCTGTCTCTTGGGAGCAACTGAAGTCCTCTATAGTCCGAAAAGCCCCTCATAACCCTGTGCATCTCGTTGCGATCCTCCCCTACTCTCTCTTGTTACAGAGAGAACAGTTTCAGTTCTCTGTGCCTCTTTCCACGGGGCCTATTTTGGAGTTCAGTGAACTTTCGTTCCAATTTCTTTTACGCGCTTTAAAGTAGCTGCCCGGCCCGACCAAGACCTATATTCTAAGCTTAATTGGCATACTGTAGAGGGAGCCTCACACTGGTGGTGTAAAACGGTAACAATTACGGTTCTCATCAACTGTGACGGGGCATTGTTACTTCTCATTGTGGCTTCCGAACATTGCCTTTGGTCTTGAAATCAGCAATCATAAACGCCCCCAGATCCTTGATAAGATCAATCCTTTCCAAAGCCACTCTGATATCTCCTTCCCCGAACTACCTCAGGTTGACCTGCGAGTTGTCCTCGGCGGGTTGCTTGCTTTTGGTCGTGCTGGGTAGGGCCCCGCTCTGTGCACCAGTGATGGGCCTTGTCGAGATCACCCTGGACGGTGCCTTCCCCAGGACCTCCCACCATCCTAAAGTCGTCGAAAATATAAAGTGTGGGAAATCCAGCTCATGAGCTAGGTAGTTTACATATAACAGAAACAGCAGCGGCCTAGGCACCGACCCTGGTTCGACTCCACTGGCAACCTTACTCAAATTGGAACTGTGAACACCCGTCCCTAAGAGGAATCTCTTCTTTTCGGTTCACTTCAGTTTCTAGGACTAGGCGACGGTCCTACAGATCGTTCAGCTCCGCGTACTAGTGACCCCTTTGATCTGCAGGAGCCTCAACTTTATGAAGAGTCTTCTCTTCTCCGTAGCCGAGCCTGGGAACTGGGGGACGGATAATTTTGCATTAAAAATGCCGATCTGACCCATTCCGGTTTGACTCTAAGATCTAGCGTTTAGTCTTACACTCTGCTTGGTAAATTGCCTCTTGGGAAAAATGGTTGAAGAAGGACAAAATGTGAGGGACAGAAGGGTGACGGAGAGGGTTCTAACCACCATTCCCATAAAATAATCCCTTCCAGACTTTATCCAATCGATGTTTAAAGGTATTCACCTAAGTTGCTTCAATTATCTCCCCTGTCAGTTTATTTCAACGGTTGACAGACCTCACGGCAAACGACTAGCCGCTAATCCCGTTCTAACACCGCCTTTTGCAAGCTGGATCTTGTACCCCGCAGTTTTTGTCCCACCGAAGTCCAAGAAGAGACTCCTCAGGCCCAGTTAATGCGTTTACTCCTTTACCGATTTTGAAATCTTCCGCTAAGTTCTCTCCTAGTTTCAGTGTTCCTATCCCGAACAGGTTTATCTTGTCTGACCTTTATTAGAAGCCTAACACTCGGGAACATCTGAGCCATCAAGTGAATCTCCCTTGTACTTGCTCCAGGGTTTTTTGTCAAGCACGAAGGGCGGACTCCAGGCCTGAATCCAGTGTTACATTTGGGGCTTCAATAGGGCACTGTACACTGGCAGCAAGACTTCTGGCCTTCTGGAGCTTACTGAGCGCTCCAGTAGGCAAAGAAAGCACGAGGCTTCTATTGCGGCATTTTCGCATTGCCGACCTGGTTTACAGTACAAGCTAATCACCACTCCCGGGTCCCTGACCCCCACTGTTTGAAAACGCCCCGTCTCGTTTCCTGGTGGCCCCATATAAAGACTGGGCCGCGGTTCTCTCATATCAGTCAGGTGTTGGCATTTGCTTACTCCGAGAGGGAGATCCAAAGCCGTCGACTAAACAAACACCCCATCTAGGTCTCTCTGTTCGGTGCCATGGAAACCCTTCCAGGCAAGTTGACGTCATCCGCAAGTTTGTAGTAGTTACCTCCCAGTTCGACTGCCGGGTTGTTAAAGATCAGGATCAGCATCAGAGGGCCCAGGGCAGATCCATTCGGTACACAGCCATGTAATATTCTCATACTGGAAAAGACTCACTATACCCTCACCTGAACTGTCTTCCAGTGAGCCCGTAGTAATCGTGACGGACTGAAAAGGCAGGACGTGTTGAAATTGCCCCCACCCAGAATTACGCGAACGAAAGTAGTAAGAAGACCAAGTTAGCGAAGTGGCTCTTTAGATGTGTTGCGGAACGGGCTTGTATAAATATGGTAAACCAGAGAAGGCAATCGGTGGACTCCAGATGACCAACCATATGGGGCCTTTGTTGGACTTGTCCGCGGCGATCCTGATTTATTGAAACTTATCCGGGTATGTAGCCACGAGGCTGTACCTAGCCTTATCACGTGACAGCTGCTGAATCACCATAGACTTCCTTCCTGAAGAGAGCCTCGTCAATTAGGTTCGTCTGTCTTACTGACCGTCAGACTGGAGCGGACGGCAATGGCTTGGCCTCCGCGGAAGTCGCTTGAACAGAAGGGGTAGATGCATCACAACCATCAACACGGTCACCGTCTGGATCCTCGGTCGTCTCAGCTGTGCCACTGATGCATAGCCAGTAGCTACTTTGAAATGGATTTGAATGAGGTGGAGCCGATGCGCTGGTATATCACCCAGGTCCGTTATCTCGACCGTAGATTGACCAAGTTGCCTGGTGATAATTCCACGAGTTATTCGAAGCTCTTTGCCACGGAAGTGTACGGCATCTCTAGAGTCAAGACACATAAGCGATGACCGTAGTCTTCTGAACTCGAAGAGAACGGTTGGGCTCTCCTTGGCGGCTGTGTGCACCACTTTCTCGCTCTGCAACGAAAAATTTGTCGAAGGCAACGTTTTCCGGTTGGCTGCTATGGTTGCACATTTCACATAAAACATGAAGCTTTTCCACCAAGCCGGGGGGCGTGTCTCCTTACGTGGATTATCATGTCCAATTATATCAAGCCAGAATTTAATCTCCGCCGCACAGAATTGCAATCCATTATCGACGACTAATAACTGTGGGGCGCCTTGTCGGCCGAGGCATTTCCGTAACACGTGGATTACGAGCGAGATGGTTTATAAACTCGTCAATAACACTCTCGGCCACTTACAGTGGGGGTCGAGCAGTACAAGGGCGTGAAACCGGTTCAGGAATGGGCCGCGGAAGCCTGCACGTACAATTTGCTACGGAATGTAGCTTTCGGGCCATGGATTCTAGATGTTTGGCCTCGACTGGACTTTGTGAATCCACGCATCACAGTTCTTTTCCGCAGTGCAAATATCCGCATCCATTTCCGGCCACAAACACATCTGTCGAGCCAATGACTTCATTTTATCCACTCCCAAGTGGCCCTTAAGTAGTCCATCCGAGACCGACTAGCGCAATGCAGGTGGAATGACGAGCCGGTCATCTCGTTGGAGCGCTCCGTCGGGTCGGACACTGAGTTCCTCTTGCAGTACGAAGAACTGATGAAACTTCCGCTTCACCTCAGGCTGTCATCTCCTTCTGATCGCGGAAAGCCCACAAGAGTAGAGTTACTCTGTCTGCTTGCTCATTTCTTCTCTCGACTTAGGTGCAGCCGGCGAAATGAAATGGCATCGGTCGGCTCCTGCAAATCGTGAGTAACACGACAGGAAGTCAGCCTGCGAGATTGTCTTGCCAGATCGACGCAAGATGTCATAGGTATAGACTGCCAAAGCAATATTCAATCGATGGATTGTAGCGGCCGTGATTTTGGCGACGGTGGTCGGGGACAGCTGTGAACTTCAGTCTGAATAGGTATTTGTATGGTCGACCCACCGCCCGGAAAATGGCCAGAGCTTCCTTCCGCGTCTGAGAATAAACTTTTTCCTCAGTACTGAGAAGACGCAAGATACAGGTGATTGAACATCCATCTTGTTTCACGACCGCTCCCACCCCCACTTCGGAAGCGTCAGCGGCCAGCATAACCGGCTTGGATAACGCAAACGCGGCTAGCATCGATCGGTCAACGATATTTTGGGTAAGACCGAGCAGTACCTTTTCACAGTGTTCGTTCCGCTACCACACATAGGCCGGCTGTGCCAGAGACAATGATTGGGCCCTTGTTGCGAAGCCCGGAATGAGCATGGGGTAGTGCTGCAGGTACCCGTGAATTGGTAGTAAGTGCGCCTGAATTTTCGGTGACTCGGTGCCTGTCTGTGGTTTGAAACGGTCTGGATCCGGCTGGTATCCGTTTGCGATGACAGTAAAACCGGGAAAATCTAATTCGATGGGACCAAGCTTGCACCTAGAGGCTTTGATCAGCACGTTTCTTTCCACAAACCCCTCTAGCAAAATTTGTGATCGGCGGTCTTGTTTACCCTTAATGGTTCCGAAAATGAGCGCATCTTCTTGATTTGCCATCTCCCCTTCAATATCACGGATCACCTCGTCTTCTGCAGCCTGGAATAATCCAGATGACACGTGCGGACCAAAGGACAAGAAATTGTATTGGAACATGCCCCATGCAGTGTTAATAGTCTTTAGTGGTTTGGACTCCACGAGCAGCGGAATTTATAATTACGCATCTCTCAGATCGATTTTTGGGGAAATCTTGCTATCGAGCAAGCATTTCGTGCAATCCTCACGTTCCACCGTAATTGCTGCGCATTTCCGAAAACGAGGATTCAAAGTCAGACGGTAGTCACCACAAATCCGGGGTGCCTGTCCGTCACTCCTCAGTAACCCCACAGTCGTGGTCGTCAAAGAGGACAGAGTCACACGAGCGATGACACCGTCTTGCTCCATCACCGCGTCGGATTGCGTGCTGTTATCTGTCTAGTTTCCACTAAGCAATCCGGGGTGATATTAGGAATAATAGCTCCTAGGAATATCCTCACAACTCAAAATAATTCGGGTTTTTTAGCAATAAACTCATAGGCAACCAGATAATCTACAAAACGTTGTTAGAATAGCTCCCCAACTGCCAGTGTAGGATAGCTGAGTGTTCCCTATTATCAACACGCCTATCTCCAATTCTATAAAAAAACTTGTCCAAAGAATGCCCAGAGCGACTTCTGTCTGCCTTCACCACCGAGTACCAAGCCGTCTTTAGTGCGCGAGCTCTAACCCCCCCCCCCGACTCCCCACAGCTTTGGTACCTTGCTCGGTGCCACTAGTTGATATCCACGGTGATGCTAGTATTAAATTTAGGGCATTAGAGCGAAACCTAGAATCCTTGGAAGGACAGTTACATATCTTGGACAGTGCTCTGACCGCCTTGTCACAGCTAGCGTGTATAGTAGATCCTTCAAAATACCCGAACACCCAAAGTTTACTAACGGCCGGTCGCTTTCTGGACTCGGTTGCTTCTGAAGTCCACCAAAAAATTAAAAGATTCAAGAATGCCGTGATCTTTAATATTCCGGACCGTCTTCCGCTTTCCTCAATTAAACAACCGTTGCTTCTAGCCTACGGTATGTCACACCACGACTGCGGCTGCCTACGACTGAGAAAAAAGTCACAGCTGTATACGTGTCCACCTCTGTTTCAGTTCCGTGTGAAAAGCTTTGCCACGGAATTCATCAGAAAGAGACAGACTATCGCCAAAGCCACCCCATTTAAAAGCATAAAAATTGTCGCCGACAAGACCCCTTTGCAGAGGGACGTCCTGAAGTCTGTAATGGGCAATCCCTCATCGTCACAATCTCCCGATCCAGGGCCACCCAACCCCTTCAGCTACCCACCACAGTTTACACATTCACACACGCACCATCAACCAATGCACCACCAGTGGATGTAGATCTCGATATATCCCGCTCGTCGCCAACTCCTCAGCGCCCATCCAAACGGCCCCACAAAACAACCCAATCTCCACCATTACCTATAGGACGTACCGAAAGCCGGGCGATACAATCATCTCTCAAAGACAGCTATTGCTCAGCTATTGGCTTGCCTTCTAAGCATGCCGAGAAAGTGAATGCTTCCAACTCACCACCCCGTATCAACGAATCAGCAACAACATCGTCCCCAACGAAATCGAGCACAGTCTCTTCCCCCGTCCCTGTTGTTTCCCGTGGCCTAGATCATCTCAGCCTCGGCCTCACCACGCCTTCAAATTGCCACTTAAACCAGCCTGGGGCCTCTCGTGTAAACTCCAAACAAATTTTAACCCAACCATTTTCATCACCGGCACGCCTACCAAAACTCCTCGGTCTCTCCGTTAGTATTCCACCTGTGCACCTAAGAAAGCATCTAAAGACCCATGTAGCCAACCCCAAAGTGGTGCGACCAACCGCTCGTATGTCACCGTCCTGTCTACCGATGCTCCACCATATTGCAAATTTGCCCCTGTTCATACCACCGCCACCTTTGTCACCACCATTCGAACCTTCTCATTTTCCAGTACACCACGCACAGCGTTCGTTGTACTCGCTCAATGTTCCACCCGGTTGAATTCAGTTACCAGACCCTCCTTTAAACCTCTCACCCCACTGCAGCCCTTATCCGTACCCGAGCAACTTACCTACCTCAATCCAACCGCCGCAATATGCCATCAACCTCCTGTTCGAATCGGGCTCCCACTTCACCCAAACAACCGGCGGTACATCACACGGCTACTTAGTACCGACGCAAAATACCAGTTTTTTTCATTATATACCCTGGGCGAAACATGGCCCCATACCATAGCTCTATCTCAGAATATTCGTCCTCATCTGCTCCCCAAAGGTGGCATAACCATCAGCCGACCGACTCATATTTCATCCACAAACCTAGGCCCCGCCACTGTAATGGCAGACGATACTTCTAACTTCCATCCACTCCACACTGGTTCTTCGCTTCAAACTCCCTCACTCATCCTTAAAGGAGCTCTCCTTGCCTTCTTGGTTGATCCTGCGGCGGCCGGCCACTCCATAGGCTCCCAATCGAACTCAGGATTCACCAAATTTGATCGTACTCCCTGTCCTACCAGCACTCCCCCAACCCTTACTGGTCATTCTAATACTGACCAAAAGTCCCTCTGTTGGTCCTCGACCCACCCACCACCGCACCCAATGCTGCTCCCAATCAGTCCTCCAGAGTGTCTCACCCAACTTGCATCCTGCGGCAGTCATCCTGCTGACGTCTATATAGACTTGACACCCTTCAATCAGGCGTCCTATATAGGCAACCACACCGTGCCCTGCAAGCCACTACCATGTAACCCACCTGCTAATCCCCCGAGCCCAGTTACTACTCCCCTGGTGACACCCTCCTGGCCGACAACTCGGCTGCCGGAAGCTTACTCGGCCCCAATAGTCCTCCGCTACCCTCACATCGGGCACTAGCACCTTGTGACCTCAAAGACTTAGACAAAGTTTCCCTCCCACTGTTGAATTCCCGTTCGCTGTCGAACAAAATTGACCACTTGAGGAAGCGTGTACCTGCTTCTAGCTTTGACATTGTTCTGGTTACAGAAACATGGTCAGCCGATCACATCCTAACTGGCGTTGTCTCGTTGGTAGGTTATAACTCCTTTCGAGTAAGCAGAGTGAACCGCCGAGGCGATGGTTGTGTTGCGTGTCCCAGCCGGTCGTGGAAAATCCCCTATTTCCCTCGCGATTCAGTGTTTTTCCCAACATCACTCATTTCCATACACTATTGACTTGTCTTTACGAACTGGTTGTTTTTATGGACCAATTGTTGTTTGTTCGCTCCCAGAGCACTACTTTGGCACATCCTTGTTCAGGACCTGCGTGACGCACGTGCTGTTTGCTCACACGCTGCTATTCGGTTTCTCGTTGTTGAGTCCTTGTGATCGTATTATTGAGGTTTGTATATTGTTTATGTCATTGTTTATTGTAATAATCTAGTGTCGTAGAATATCACGGATAATCGTCTTTTGATTTCGGGATCCGTTGCGAATTTGGCTACGCATTGCTCAAACGTTAGTAACAATACTCAATAGATCTATTTGGAACGAGGAAAAATCACGCAAAATGCCAAGAAAAGGATCAAAAGCAGTCGAATCCGGACAGGAAGTAATACGGCAAGTCTCTGGGGAGGTTTTGGGTACATATGATTCTTTAGTTAATGCTAGATCGCCTAGTCCTGTCAGTGCTAGTTCATGTATTATTGAGAACAATATTGATCGTAAGGATGTCGATTTATATAAGCTGAGAATACTAGAACTAGAGCAACAGTTACTATCGGCTAGAATACAGGCGCAGGAAGCAGAGAAGAAGTGTACACAGAAACAGCGAGAGCATGAGACCAGTGACTTCGACACTTCCGATAGATTAGGGTGCAATAAGGTAGGGAACCCCACTCCGGTCGCCAACTACAAACCACCACCGATCGATCTGCCTAGAGTAGAACTAACGGTTTTTGATGAGCGAGCTGAGCAATACTGCAAGTTCGTCAAGCAGTTCAAGACGTTCGTTGAAAATAGGGTAAACGACCCTGGGCAAAGGCTTCTTTACCTTACTCACTACTGCCGAGGCCGAGCAAGAGAAGCTATCGACGGGTGCACCATGCTCGACCCAGAACAAGGCTACACAAGGGCAAGGAAGATCCTAAGGGACTTGTTTGGCCAGCCTTTCAAAGTAGCCCGTAACCTAATAGAGGGCGTGATGGCAAAGGCAAAGAGAACCAAGGGCGACGTCTACACCATGGCCGACCTGGTGATCAAGATGCAAAACTGCTCAATAGCCCTCGA
Organism: Fasciola hepatica; assembly: GCA_948099385.1. NCBI lineage: Eukaryota > Metazoa > Platyhelminthes > Trematoda > Plagiorchiida > Fasciolidae > Fasciola > Fasciola hepatica. The sequence goes on along the minus strand of CANUEZ040000060.1, from coordinate 362,022 downwards.
CCATTTAGGTTACAGGGCTGACCTAGACGCCATGCACACTTCGGAAAACATAGTCCGTCACCTCTCTCCCGAACTACAGGGTCGGTGGGCGGAAGAAGCAGAACGGATAAGCCGAAGCGACAGAGAAGCCAACTTCGAAGACCTGACCGAATACTTGGACAGGCAAACGAAGATAGCCGACAGCAGTTTTGGCCGACTCATCCGGGACAGCAACCGAGCAGACAAGCCCAGTACTAGCCAAGTCCAAACCCCAGTTCGGGAACATCCAAAGTACCAGCCTTGGACCAATCCACGCGTCATTTCACGAGATGCTACGGTGCAACCTAATTGCAGATCCTGTGGTACTAGCCATGGCCTACCAGAATGCCCCAAGTTCGGCAACGCCACAATAGATGAACGGTGGGGAATGGCGAGGATGGCAGGAGCATGTTTTATCTGTCTCAACACCACGCACCGGGCAGCAGTCTGTAGGACAAGGAATCAATGTGGTTACGAGGGCTGCACGGGCAGACACCATCGGCTGCTGCATCAGGCGAGAGTAACCATATCCGAGGCGAGTGCCAAGCCCAGCGTGATTTGTTCAACTTCACAATCTGCCAGTAAACCGATACGTTTAGGCGTAGTGGCCGTGGGAGTAGTGACTCCGATTGGGATAGTCAAGGCGTTGGCTTTCGTTGATAGTGGATCCGACACCACTTTAGTGAAAGAGCGGTTTGCCGACAAACACCAACTGGCTAAAGGTGCGACGTCGTTGGCTGTGAGGACGGTGGGCGGAACACAGGTAATGACTGCCGGTAGATTAAGGCTGCAACTCATCTCTCTAGACACTAACGAGGAAATTGAACCAACAGAGGCATTCACGTTAGCGGATCTCCCCATGCGAGCACCAAGGTCTGTGAACTCAATCTTGACTCGGTGGCCCCATCTGCAGGATGTAACCGTTGTAGACTGGGAAGATGATGAAGTGGATCTCCTCATCGGCTGCGACGTGCCAGAGGCGCATTGGGTGCTTGACCAGAGAGTGGGCGACCGCCAGGCACCTTATGCCATACGCACGGCCCTGGGATGGATGTTATACGGTCCAGTAGGGGGACGCGGTTCCGTGAATTACTTATCCGCCGAAACGGACCGCATGGAGTATCATCTGCAACGGCTGTATGAAAAGGAGTTTCATGACATTGGAGATGAAAGACCGACGTTGTCTCAAGAGGATCACTTCGCTCTACAAACGGTGCGGCAAGGCACTAGAGGCCTCAAAAAACAGTTCGAGGTTCCCCTCCCATGGCGCACATCGGTCAACCCGTGGACTGACAACAGAAATTATGTTCTCCAACGATTACTACGACTAAAAGAACGCTTCATTCGAGACCAGAATCTGTGGGAACGATACGCGGATTTAATGAAGCGAAATGAGGCCCTCGGTTACGTTGAAAAGATGCCTGTTAACACCGACAGCAAAAGGGGTATCTGGTATCTGCCTCACCAACCGGCCATCAACCCCAAGAAACCCAATAAACTGCGGGTGGTTTTCGACTGTGCGGCCAAGTTCCAGGGCAAGTCGTTAAACGATCGCCTACTACAGGGGCCTGACTGGACCACACCACTGATCGATGTTTTGTGCCGTTTCAGAGTGGGTAAAGTGGCTTTGTCTGCTGACATTAGGGAAATGTTCCATCAGGTGAAGATTCCGGTAGGAGAACGAGTTGCTTTGCGTTTCCTGTGGTGGGAAGGGAGCGACCGGGACAACGCAGTGGGGAATTATAGGATGACCGTCCACCCCTTCGGAGCCATATCGTCACCATTTTGTGCAAACTACGCCCTCCGAGAATCAGCGAACAAACATGGCGATCTAGTACATCGGACGGTGGTAGAAAGCGTCAGCAGGAACTTCTACGTCGACGACTACCTTGGGTCATTCGATGATGTGGAATCAGCTCTAGAGCAGTTCAGGGGTCTGACGAGATTGCTGGAAGAGGGCGGCTTCCATCTAACTAAATGGATGTCAAACGCTTCAGAAGTGCTGAAGGCCATCCCGTATCACGAAAGGGCCAAAAGGGTAAGAGATTTGGACGGATCTCCACTTCCTATCGAGCGCACCTTAGGGATACAATGGGACGCGGAAACGGACGATTTTGTTTTCGAACTAAACGTTCCCGAGCTGCCAATAACCCGTCGTGTGCATACTAACTGCCGTCTCAAGTTTGTTCGACCCGCTCGGTTTCGTCTCACCATGGCTGCTACCCGGAAAGATCTTGCTGCAGCGGCTGTGCCGTAAGAAAGTTGATTAGGACCAGTCACTGGACCGAGAGTTCCGGTTGGACTGGGAAGAAGTTTTGAACACCTTGAAGAAATTAGGGGACATAAGAATCCCACGTCGTTTGACTCCTGGCCATACGACACGGACTGGAGAACTACATGCCTTTTCCGATGCATCTGAAGTCGGTTATGGAGCTGTGGTGTACGGACGATGGTGCGCAGGAGATGGACAACATAGCACGAGGATCCTGTTCGCCAAAGCCCGCGTTGCTCCACTGAAGTCGGCCTCAATCCCACGCCTTGAACTCAGCGCAGCCGTGTTGGCAGTCAGGGTGGTGCAAGCTGTGAAGAGGTGTTTCGATCTCTACATTTGGTCGGTGAGCTTCTGGACGGATTCAACGATAGTAATTTACTATATCAACAACGTCAGGAGCCGGCTTAGAACTTTCGTTGCTAACCGGCTCACGATTATCCACGATGAATCAGCCACGCACCAGTGGAATAATGTCAGGTCTGGGGATAATCCAGCCGACCTGTGCTCCCGTTGTGCCACCAACTTCAGGCAACTGGACACGTGGACGAGAGGGCCAAACTTCCTGCAATTGCCCAAACAGGACTGGCCCGTGTTCGAATTAAACCCCCCTACGGAAGTGGAACTGGAGATCAAAGGCGTAGTGATAGCAACCAACGTCGTCGAAGCAACATCCATTCTATCGCTATTGGTCAGGTTTTCTTCCTGGATGAAGACGCTTCGTTCGCTAGTTTGGTTAACCAGGTTCAAGAGAAATTTACTAGTCATGAAAGGGCTACGCCCCTCAGGCCGGATACTGGTCGGTCCGATAAGTCCCGATGAGCTACAAGCTGCAGAGTACGATATTTTCAGAATGATACAACGTGAGGCTTTCGCCCGAGAACTCAAGAGGGCGGAAGAAGTGGGGCCGACCAATAAAGACATGCCATCTCCAAGAGGCGAGCTGAAGCGTTTAAACCCCAAACTCATCGACGGACTGCTGCGGGTGGATGGTAGGCTGACCATCGCCCACCTGAACTTCGACACAAAGTATCCTATACTGCTGCCTGCGAGACAACCTGCAGTAGAGCTAATGATTCAACACGTCCACGCCGTGGAGGGACATGCCGGAGAAAGTCACGTGACGAGCGTCATCCGAAAGCGCCTTTGGTTGTTGAGAAGACGACGTTCATATTCTGAATTTGTGAATATTCCATCTTATTGAGTAACGTGTTACACCATGATCATGCGCTACAGTGTGCATCTCGACCATGGCCGAGAAATATACCAGTATTATTATTACTATTATTATTATTATTATTATTAAAACGCGTAATCCGACGGTGTGTGCAATGCAGGAGACGCAATGCCACAGCAAGCAAACAACTCATGGCCCCACTACCAGAATGCAGGGTGACTATGGGCTGGTGGCCGTTCAGTGACACCGGGTTGGACTATTTCGGGCCCTTGTGGATCAAGTGCGGGAAAAGATTAGAAAAGCGATACGGATGTATCATGACGTGCATGAAATCACGTGCGGTACACCTAGAAGTCGCACATTCGATGACGACCGATTCGTTTCTACGGGCCTTGCAAAGATTTATAAACCGACGAGGCGTACCGGCCGATATATTCTCAGATAATGGATCGAACTTTGTGGGCGCTCACCGGGAATTGCAGCGTTGGCACAAGAACATAAACAGGGACGAACTGCAGGATCGAACCGTGGCCTACGGCATGCGTTGGCATTTCAACCCCCCACAGGCCAGTCACCGAGGCGGCATATGGGAACGCATGATCCGGTCCGCCAGACGGATATTGCTGTCAATCATGAAGCAGCAGCCGCCTGACGACGAGACGCTAAACTGCGTCATGACTGAGGTGGAGCTAATCTTGAACAACCGCCCCCTGGTTCCAGTAATGAACGGCAACCCCACTCACCTGGCGCTCACCCCGAACGACCTATTGACGCTAAGGTCGAACGAGGGTTTCCAAGGACCGGTAAACCTTCGTGGGAGCTACCTCCACGGATGGAAGCAAGCGAACTATCTGGCCAAGGTCTTCTGGAGGCGATGGCTACGGGAGTACCTACCGGCTTTGCAGACTCGACAGAAGTGGCTGGCCAAAACAAGACCATTCAAAGTTGGGGGCGTGGTTATGATCGCCGACGAACGCGCACATTTCAGCACTTGGCCTTTGGGAGTAGTTACGGAAACCATCAAAAGCACTGACGGAATGATAAGAACGGTGAAGGTGAAGACAGCTAACGGAGTGCTCATTCGTGACATACGCAGTATTAACCTACTCGAGAGCGAAGACGGAGGAGCTGATAACCCTGAGGCCTAGTAAACCTTTTCACACCAGTCATCGAGGTGGATAAAGAAACACCATATATACCACACGGTCTCCGTCAAACACGTTACAGTGCTCTCGGTCTTTTCGTTGACATTACAGAAGGTTCTTTCAGATATGTGGTGTTGAATGCGATCCCATTGTACGTCCCGATACATACACACATGCACGACGCACTCTACATCCCGTAAACCCATCAAACATGTGACAGTGTTCGTTGATTTTGCTTTTTGTTGACGTTACCGAATGCCCCTTGCATATGTGGAAGTAGCTGAGCTCAGGTCACACACACATGCTACATTTTACTCGTTTTCTTGCCACGCGGTCTTTTGTTGACATTGCAGAAAGTCCTCCTTTGATGTGTAGTCATACCTGTGATTTCATTGTACACCTCGGCGCACACACACACATTCACATACACTCAAGCACATACATCCAGGACCGGACGGCCCTTTAAGAGGACAACGTCTATGTGATCCTTCACGCCCGCCGTCGGTCATTTGGTCTCGTGGAAGATGTAGACTAGTCTCACGTCTATGTAGCCAATGGGTTAGGTGCGACCAGTAGCAGAACGTTGACGACTAGCATTAGACGCGCGCACTGACAGCAAAGCCTGGGTAGGTAGAAAGAATCAGTACCTTTATACCGAACCTTTGACTCTGCTAAGGATCCAGGAGGATTTTGGTGGGCGGTGTAACAGCCGGTCGTGGAAAATCCCCCTTTTTCCCTCGCGATTCAGAGTTTTCCCAACATCACTCATTTCCATACACTATTGACTTGTCTTTACGAACTGGTTGTTTTTCTGGACCAATTGTTGTTTGTTCGCTCCCAGAGCACTACTTTGGCACATCCTTGTTCAGGACCTGCGTGACGCACGTGCTGTTTGCTCACACGCTGCTATTCGGTTTCTCGTTGTTGAGTCCTTGTGATCGTATTATTGAGGTTTGTATATTGTTTATGTCATCGTTTATTGTAATAATCTAGTGTCGTAGAATATCACGGATAATCGTCTTTTGATTTCGGGATCCGTTGCGAATTTGGCTACGCATTGCTCAAACGTTCGTTACATTGCATACATTAGGCAAAGATTTACTATCACCCTCCTCCACCACCCAGAGCTTGACTGTATTCCCGACCTTCTTTGGCTCTCCGTCCTAAGTCCTGGAAACGTGTTGCATATTGGGTGCATCTACCGAGTACCTGCTTCTAGCCACTATGAATTTCCGCATATCACTAGGGCTTCTGAGTACCTCTACTCCATATTTAGGTCCAAAGATCATAGCAGGAGACTTTAACACTTCGGGTATTCGTTGGAATGCAATGACTGCTCCCTCCCATTTATCTGATTTCTTTCTGGACATCTACACTGCAAGATGGACACAGCATGCGTCCACTCCAACAAGGCGTAACAATATCCTCGATTTGGTGTTCACTCATGGCCTCCGTGACGTGAACGTCTCCGTCACACAAAACCTTCCCGGTAGTGACCACAAAATGGTAATATGTCACTTCACTGTTACACAAGAATCATACCTACCTGAAGCTGTCGAAATCGAAAACCAAAACACCTAAAGACTGACTAACTGGTCCCAGTTGGCTACCTCCCTCCGGAGCATTGACTGGTCTGACTTCTTCCTCACATCTGATCCGCAAAAAGCAGGCGATGTTTTATTCCGTTGATTCTTTTTTTATGCTGTCAGATTTTACCGTAGCCGGTTAGGTCCTTTCTTCATCAGCTGCCGCCAGGCATTAGAGCATTTATAATGCTAGAAAATACATAGTAGCATATAAAATATTGTCCTCAATGTACCAGTCTCATCCATGTTTCAACTATTTACTCGTTGATACCTTATTTCAACAAGTGAGATTCCAGGCGTCGTTCTGATGAACGAACCGCCAAAATCCATACGGTCTTCTATGATCCATTTATCGAACTACACACAAGTATTTGCCCCCGGTGTAGCTCATTCTCGCCTCCTTGCTTTGCTGGTAATTCTCACTAAGCCTCAAGATAATTAGTCGCTAGTACTGGTCTTCTTCGCTTTCCGTGTGTTGTTTAATCCAAAAAACCAGACCTCAATGTCGAGACCACTTATTTCTGTTACTGGCATGATTTTGATGTTCCGTCTTTCCCCCCTAACCCACAGCTGGTAGAACTGCCAGACTGCAGCCTTCTCCGTTTTGTTTTCAGAACCTGCATCCTAAGGACGATTGTCGCCTTCTTCATCCCAGGAATAACTTGGAACCTCTCTTGCTAGACAGAACAAACGAGATTTACACACGACTCCATTTTCGCCTGTCTTACGATCGCTTTCCCCAAGATTCTCACCACCAGACTACTCGGACCTGGACTACTCGATCTCAATGCATTCATACAACTCATTTTATTCCCATATGTCATTATGCCCGTTCCGTGCTAGAACCCGCTAATACTGTTCAACCACTGGCACATTTATCGTCAATGTTCATTGCCTCAACGGTCACCATAAACGCGTCCGGCGCTGACTTGACTTTCTGTAGTCCTCCAGTGGGCAGCGAAGTAATTAGTAACTACCTGCTCTCTTCATCGGTCCATCCGATCGCATCCGCAATGCTGTTGCATCAAGTGTTCGGGTTTTGCAGATCACCACGTTCCCTCCGTGACTGAACGTCTCCGATACACTTCCCATGCAGCGTCGCCGCTCCGTTACCATCATCTGTTACACCTGTCAAATTGGTTATTAGAAATGTGACACTCACCGTCTACTTACTATACGATCACCTTTGATCTTCCAGATGTTGCATTCGTGTTATATTACCGAAACTGACCCTGTATCCAGCCTCTAAATCACACCACTATCTGCACCGGATGATACATTTCATTTCTATATTCGTTGATCCACTGCCACATTCCGCGATATACATGGGAAGTTTTATTGATCTGTCATTTTTCATGGTACACACCACACAGCGCTCATCTATTGACGTACACTTATCTGTGGATTACTCTACCATCACTCTTGCAGAAGTGAACACCTGTATAATGCCTGTAACCACACAGTCAATACTGATTTGTCTTCCACTTCCGCTTTGACATTTCATACCAACCCCATATAAAGTTAACAATTTGCAGCACGCTCACCTGTTTTCCTCCGGCCGTTCCCTACCACCAGCACCCTGGTAGTCTCCCTCTTAAGAAATACGCAATCGTTTGCCCCACATACGATTCCTCCAGTGTACAGCCACTACTTTATATACTACCATCTTTGCAGACTGATATATTTCCATGTTAATACTTCTTGATATACCTGTCGTAAAGTGAATAATTCACCGAACGCTTCGACGAGATTTCTATCCATATGCCTCTCATATTCTTCAGCCCACCGACAACATATCCTCTGAATATATTCGAATTTCCACCAGTGGAATTATTTCCCACGCCACTTATGCATGTACTCCAGACCTTCAGCCGACATCACTCGACCCTGACCTTCATTTCGCCGGGCATTGCTACCGTTTTAGTCCAGTGTAACACTCTCTTTGATACTCTGCATACACGTGTTGTACCCTTTGGTAAATTCTCATTCCGGTATCACTATAATCATCTGATCATGCGTTCCAGCATGCTTCGGGCGCATCCGAAATTATTATTATTATTATTATTATTATGTCAAGTTGCTTTCCTCCGTAAATTGCCTTACCTCAACTGTTAGACATATTAGAGCCAACACCACCAAAACTGACAGACTTCGACAACAGATTTGTAAGCTCCAGAACTCATCCCTCAGGAATCGAGACTTCTCTCTGACACTCAGAGTAAGCCGACTCCGCCGTGATCTCTATGCAGCAACCGGGAATATACTCAAAAAGCAAGAAAGGACTGCCCTACAACAGCCTCACGGTGTGAAGCTTCTCTCAAGACCACCAAAATCTCGCAACTCGCGCAGCAATGAAAACAATATCCCATTCCTTATCCAAAAGGGCACCCACCTTGTCTCGCCAGAAGATATGGCTAAGGCTTTCAACTGTTATTTTGCCTCAGCTCTTATTACGGACACTAACCCTTCAGCATTCTGCTATCCGACGCTCACACAGGATGCGATATCTACCATAACATTTACCACGGCCAACGTCAGGAAATTCCTGGCCAACACGAAACCCTCCTATCACCCAGGGCCTGATGACCTTCCACCTGTCCCACTTCGATTTGGAGGACCTGACCTAGTGCTCCTATTGCTGAACCCCATTACATGTTCTGTGTCGTCTGGAATCTACCCAGCTCAATGGAAAGCGTCCTGTATAGTTCCACAACACAGAAATGGGCCCTTGCATGATCCAGGGAACTATCACCCCATAAAACAGACTTCGATTGTTTCCAGGCTCATGGAGAGGATAGTAAAGGACCAGCTTGCAAATTTCCTGACTTCTCGAAATATTATCAACCCAGCTCAGCATGGGTTCCTAAGCTCTCGTTCGTGCCTCACGTGTCAGATGGACTTCCTCAATTTAATCACTTCTAAAGCAGACAGCAACAAGTCTATCATCGTCATATTTCTCGACATGACTAAAGCGTTCGACCGTGGATCTCACGCTCGCTTACTGCCAAAAATTAAATCCTACGTAGTCGCTGACCCCCTTCTGTCTTGGCTATCATCTTACCTCTCTGAACGTTCTCAAACCGTCATCGTCAATGGAACATCCTCTCGGCCCAAACGATTTACTAGCGGGGTCGTACGGGGTAGCCTTCTAGGTCCTCTCTTATTTCTTATGTACATAAATGACGTCTTCCAAATGGTGCGTCATGGCACGACACTCCTCTTTGCTGATGACATAAAGCTAGCCTATACTTTTGAGGCGAACGCCATGCACTCAGCTGTCAGTGATTTTCTGTCAGACTTGAAGTCCCTTGACGAATGATGCACTCGATGGCTGATGAAGTTTTCGGTAGCTAACAGCTCCTTTCTGTCTCACAAATGCCACGACCCATCTGGTTCCCTCAAAATAAATGGTCTGCCGATTCCCACTACTCATGTGGCAAGAGATCTGGGTCCGCATTATTCATGTTCCTTCAAATTCTATCAACAAGCACTGACACAAATTGGAAAGGCAAGAAGGATTATTGCAATTATCCTCAGGACATACCGTACTCAGGAGAGTAAGCTGCTGATATTCAAGACACACGCCAGGTCGCTGCTGAAATACTGCCCCCTGGTCTTTATCTTGATGTGAAAGGCCGACCGGGTCAACATAGAGAAAGTGCAACGCTCCTTCACCAACAAATTACTTGGCACCTCTCCCAACGTTAACTACGGAGCCAGGTGCGACCTACTCCGGCTCGAGCCACTATGTTTACGTCGTATCAAGCTCAATTTCTCATTTCTCTTCAACCTCCTGTATTCAGAAGTCCACTCATCTGATAACCCATTCGGTTTCTCTAGCAAGACTCCCTACTCCCTCCGTCATAGGCAATTCACCATTACAACCCCCCAACCTAGACGTTCAATCAGATTTAGATATTTCACGGTTATCTACTTCAGCCTTTGGAATAAGCTTCCTGACTCACTGCGATCGTGTCGCACGCTAATACAATTTAAAGGGGCACTGTGCAAAACCCTAGACGCGTCTTCTATAATTAGCATGACCCGTGATAACAATAATACAGACCAAGCATATGAAGATTGCCTTGATTATTCGACCACAATGTGTCACAGTCTTTTGCGTTCGACCGCTTTCTCATGACCCGTCTGATGATCGCATCCACGTATACAGCGATATATATATACCTTGGGTACGCTCCACTCACTCCTCCCTTCCCTCACATTTTACAACATAATTTGCTTACATATATTAAAAAAACCTTTCCGTCCTTTAGCAAAAGCTGCTCCCCTTCATTTAATTCCTCTGTCTCAGGCTAGAACACAACCATCCCATCCTGCTTTTCTTACGCCTTCCTCGTGTTTGGATAAAATGTTCATTTTCTGGTTTCCATTAAGACGATAATCATAACCCACAGCTGGAACACTCTTCAGACTGCCGCACTCCTGATCTCTTCCAGGTCGCATTGGTTACTTGGGTAGCCATCGGCCAACTCGACGTTTATCCCGGATTACCGTAAAGACTAGACGATTTGATCGGTTGTTTAAACCTTTACTCTCGCCTGCTGACCTTATATGGGGCACCGTACACGGGGCAACAAACCTTCATGAAAGTCTCACCGGATCGCAGAGGTGATACCTGACACCAACCATCAACCCACATCCCCTTAGCGTCTATCCCCAATAATCTATTCCAACATTTCAATTCTTTCCGCGTTGCAGTACGAAACCCAGCCCTAGCCGCCGTCCACTTCGTCAAACCAGCCCCTTCTTACCTCATACCCTCAACAGTCTACCTGCCATCACCTATAACCAAGGCCTTTATGAAACAGAATGCCCGCCATCTGCAGTCACCCAGAATTTGGCTAATAATTTTTTGTCACATACAATTTTTTTCTATTTTTTCCTCTTTTTTTCTTCTTTGCACTCTTCCAACTTCTGCCTAGTAGCACCAGTAGCGTTTGCCTCCACTAATCCGTTTCTTTGACGGCTCTTCTTTGAAAGTCCGCTACCCGTCCATACACCATTCACGATTTTCAAAAGTTCACTGAAATCCTTGTGAAGCTTTTCGCCTTCATGTGAATTTCCATATGACACTGAAATCACCTGCACAAAAGGTCCGTTTTATTATCATCTTTGACTCACTTGCATTTATTTCACATGTTCACCCCAAAATTGGTTATCCAATGCCGGATCAGTGTTCTATATTTCGGTGGTATCCCTGACTGCACGTTGATAGCTCCATGCGCACTTTAATTTTAGTCCTGTTCTTTGGCATCTCTTCTGCCCGGCTACTTGTTAGTGACCGTCCCATTATGGCTTATATCAGCAATCCCACGTTCGTCCAGCTATCCACACCGCCCTCACCGAATTCGAAACAGATTTGCAATTCCCGCTTCAACCATTACCACTTTAGTTCACTCAAACACCGCATGACTTTACTGGGGTATTTCGGCTGCTGTGTGATCCATAAATTTAGAAATTGTCAATACCCCACATTGCCATGTACTGCTGTATTCTCTGATCTTGTCTTGTGCATGTGTATTCACCAAGGTCAAGAAATATACAATTCAATTCAATTTTGGTAAGCACCTTTAGAGCGCCCTCTCTTTATCCGTACTGCAACACGGCGTATAAGGAATACCGGACCGCAATCCACTTCCAATTTCGGGGGCTCAACCGCCACGCAACCTTTGCCGTAGGAGCACTGTGTGATCCACTGCCGAAAAACAGGCCGTTTCACCGGATTGTCGGGCTCCGTTTTCTGGAAACAGGTTACTTCAAGGCAAGCTGGGCCTCCAAGCCCAGAATAGAGGGACTGTCAACGGAAATTAGGGGTCTTACCGGGACATAGTCACTCTCCAACCAAACCAGCAGCGTAGTCTCACCTGGCAGTTAAAGCCGATGTCCATTAACTTCGTGGATGCGCATGGCATGGGTTGCATGGGTACACTGGGCTGCATCGAGTTGAATACTGATTTCGAAATAGTAGGCTCGCAGCCCTCGGGCATCCAAAATGAACTGACGTCTCAAACCGCATTGGAACCGGACTGATCTGAGCAGGACTTCGTTTTATTCACTCGAAGTCTTCAGAGTGTATACCGGACTATCATCAGCTTTCGGATCTTCAGGGGTTGCACTCGTCACGTTGCACTTGGATTGGCGACATACTTTGCAAATTTGACCAGGCCTTCCACAAGAATGGTATAACGCATTACGAAAGAGGCGTTTGGGAAGTAGGTGGAATTCGCCGTTCGAGGAACGCTGATTGGGTTGAACCGGTTTGCTTTCGGGAATGTTTTTGCCGGCAGGATTTGGTTTGGGCATCTGATCTGTAGGGGCTTGTTTACGAATAAGAAATTGTTGATCGCTCGCTACGGAGTGCACAGCAGTCGCACCGGCTACGTCACTGAACTGTTCACGGGTTAATTGGGCCTCGGAGAACGCACGGTTGGGCTTCAGCAAATGGTTTCTCTTACAGTCGCAGATGATTTAAATCCGCAACGAGGCGGTCGCGCAAGTTGATCTCCAACCGATCACAGAAGTTTCACTTTGCAGCTTGCTTTTGTAGTGTTAGGATGAAATCACGCAACTTCATGTTAAGATTACGAGCCAGCAAATAAAATTTGGCACTTTTCGCCGCCTGGAGACTGACCGGAACCACATAGCCTAGCAGGAGACCCTCCAACTCTCCGGATGGAACAGCAGCAGGGAACCTCGGATATGCAAGGCCTTTCATCAACGAGTGCAACAAACGGCCGCCAGCCGTCAAGAAGAATGCAGTACAGTTCTCCTTCTTCACATCCTTTTGTATGCTATACAATAACTCGAAACTTTCAATCTAGTCTTAAATTTCAAATACACCAGCATGCAGGTTTAGCTGTTTAAAACTGGGCAGCTCCACGGCGTGATGCCAATTGTGATAATCATAATGAACCGAACTGGCATGACGTACTGAAATTGTCCCCACCCAGAATTACGCGAACGAAAGTAGTAAGAAGACCAAGTTAGCGAAGTGGCTCTTTAGATGTGTTGCGGAACGGGCTTGTATAAATATGGTAAACCAGAGAAGGCAATCGGTAGACTCGAGATGACCAACCATATGGGGCCTTTGTCGGACTTGTCCGCGGCGACCCTGATTTATTGAGACTGATCCGGGTATGTAGCCACGAAGCTGTACCTAGCCTTATCACACTTGATAGCTTCTGACTCGTCACAGAGTCCTTTGCTGACCCATCTTTCCACGGAGGGAACCAGCTCGAATTCCTTTGGCCTACTCGAAAACAGCCTGTATTTTACTGAGTCAAACTCTTTCTGGAAATACAAATGGCAGACTTACAATCTCTTCCCTTCATCTAATTTCCTGCTTACCCCATCTGGGCATTGTGCCACAATAGACAAGCACGGCTTTCGATGGATGAATCCATGCTGGGGTATTACTTATCGGTGGCTCTTCAGGTGATTATTTAGGCAGCCCCGGGTCAGCCGTTCCATAAACTTCGGCGACTCTGACGTCAGGTGTATCGGCTGATAATTTGCACTTCTCCTTGTCACCTTCTTCAGAAATTGGGGCGACAGTGGATGTAAACCGGTTCCGTGGCAGCTAACCTCCCAAAGATGCGCTGAACGGAAGAACTGACGGGTAATGTATCAGCTAACTGTTTCACTACTGCCGAAAGGATTCCATCAGGTCCAGCAGCCTTGCCCGATGATAGAAGCCTCAGATTTTTGTAAACTTCAATCTCACAGGCTTCGGAGCCTGCCACCTTTGGAGTGTGCGTCTTTTGTCTAATGGGTTTTTCAAGGGCTCCCTCATCCTTTGAAATGCAGAAGCAGCAGTCCACCGGTTTGGGCTAGCTTGCAAGCCTGTAGTAGTACCTAATTCCCTCTGCAACCCTACGCTACTTAAACTCTCGAATTAAAATCCAGACCGCAGTATGAAGTTTGCCACTGACAGTCCACATAGACCCAACCAGCTCGTTATTAATTTTCGCCGTTTATTATTATAACTCACAGATGGAACCACGTCCAGACTGCTAACATCATTTAGTTCAGTTTTGACGTCGCCCACTCCCTCGGGCTCCACTTTCGGTGACCAAGGTCCACACTTTGACTAGTACCGACAGAGACCTAAATAGAATCATTTATACCAAACGGAATTGCAATCGAGCCACACGACCTAAAACACTTCCAACTGCTCACCAGTATATTGCTAGGCATCTTCTGAAGCAACACCTCTATCACTGATGTCACTGCTGGAGTCTTCACAAATAACAGTTCACAAGCTACCTTCTACTGACTGATTGACACGTCCCTTACCCAGCCTGATGAACCATACCCACGGGATGCTGCATATCAACTTGGTCTCATGTGAAACAATCCAGTAACAGAGCCAGAATAAGCAACACAGGAATTTCGATACGCCATCCGAAAGCAAGTCCAATTATACCCTTATCCGTGGTTCCCAATAATGGCGCCGAATATCACTGAGAACCAATAAGTCAATACATTTTTGTCAGCGTAACAGAACAATAAAGCGCGAGCCTACGCGCGGATTTTTCACTCACTTTTCTCTTGCAATATTTCATTTTTATTTCGATCGGTATCAGGCTTGAAATTGATTCTTCACTAATTCAAGGCCTTCAAGTTGCGCTCCCTTTTTTTCTTTCTGAATGATACGGGTTATTGATCCTGAACCTAAGCTCACCTTTTATATGGATTGCTGTTTCCTCCACATTCATCAACTTTTCTTGGTCCACTTCCACACAGTCTGTTCATGTCTCCCCCTTTCATGACGTATTTCTTTTACTGAGATCGAGAATATCCGTCGTTCCGGGCCAACGTCGTCTTCACAGAAGGTCGTTCTCCTCATATTCACCAAAGTTCACGAGAGTACTTCCATTCATTCCTTTCATCTCTTCATATTCACAACTTATTCCGTTCATGGAACACCAGTAGGCCTCCGTTATCCACAGCTTGCATTATTTTGGTTTATAACGCATCCTTAGCGCCATATTTTCACGACATATTTTGTGTTTCCACGGGCCACCACTAACCAACTCGGGTTCGAAACCAAACCGTATTTGCCGCACAAAGCACTATCATTTCGGTCGGTTCAGACCACCTCTAGCTTTATTGTTTTGCTTCTGGCGTTTTGACTCGCTTTCTTAGATTCGTGTATAGTTCATCGTTTTGAGTAATGTTGTACACCGTGATCATGTGCTTGCGCTTGCGTCTCGACCATGGTCGAGAAATATACCACTATTATTATTGTTGTTATTATTATTATTATTATTATTATCTGGTCTGTGTACCCCAAGAAATAATCGCAGCAGGTTCTCAGCCTTTTCTTGCTCCGTGGACAGGACTTGCTTCTCTGACCCAATTGGCAAGTCCAGGTTATTGTCTCAACCAGCCGCAAATGAACCCTTCCGTGCTACTAAAATGAGTATTTCCGCGAAGCTCTTGTGGCGTGGTACTTGGCTTATCTGTAGCGACAAAGCGGAAGATGAATCAGGCTTGCCGTCGGGATAATTGACAGGCTCACAAATTGCGTGCTTGGTCATAACTTCCATGTGTTTCTCCCGGTGGACTAGAATCCTAACTTCAGATAGCTATAAGGGCAAGCATGATATCAGCAGTAGAAATAGGTAATTGAAGGAGAAATTGGAGAGCAAGAAAAGTGTGAAACGAAAACACTTTGAAAGGAACCCATTCTAGGCCAACAAGAGTTAAATAAAGGCTGATAAAAGGTGGAGGCTCAGGGTCAAGAGCTAACTGAAGGAGTGTTTTCGTTGGGGCTGATGCCGGAAGCAGTTTGGAAATATTTTGGACCGGCTACGGCCCGAGTGCCCCCCGAAAACTGCTACAGTTTAGGCGGCCTTTACACCCCTTGGGAGCCGGTTTCAGGGGTTCACTACGCGGCATGCAAAGAAATGTGCCACAAAACCACGAGACGTTCGTGTTTCAGCTGGCTCTATTTCATGCTCTCTGAGAGCCGTGTTGTTGCTGAGTGTCAGAAGACGGGGCCCGGTTGCGACCGTTTCTCTATTTGCCTAAATGGCTCGATGAGTTCTCCTTTCCAGGGCCTCCGTTCCAGCGGGAACAGGTTTAGCTGTTCCACCCTGGTTGGAAGCAGCAGTTCCTTAATCCCCTTGGTGTACCTTGTAAGCCACTGGTGCACTTTTTCTGATACTTGCTTGTCACACCAGAGAGAAGGTGGCCAAGCTTGGACCCAATTCTGCAAGTGTGGCTGGAACATCGCCTTATGGATAAGAAACTGTATTGCAGGTTCCCGGGAGAGTAAAGTCCTGGGTAATTGGTACTGTGCACAAGAAGCTCCTGCAGCGGCAGAAATACGCTGTGGGCCATGTTTGAAAGATTTGTGTGCATTTACTCCCAGGTCCACTATCTGCTTCACCTTCTGGATTGCTCCGTGGCCAGACACCTCCGTATCCTCCTGTCCTCGTTGGCTGCCGGTAACAGGTACCTGTCCAACCATGCATTTGGAGGTAGGTGCCTCTTTTTCGTCACTCACGGACAAGTGATGGATCACCTGTGTGCTCGTGTCCGAAGAATTTCCCATAAGTTTCAGGTCGCCGGTGAGCAGAATCTGGATCCCATGTTCTCTGAAGTTAAGTCGTTTACGTGGGCAAGAAATATTAGTGGTCCTAGCACCGAACTCTGTGGGGCCCCACTGCAGGACTTGGCCAGGCTCAACCTACCATTCTTCACCCAAAAGTAAAACGACTCACCATTCAGGCAGGTCCCTCTCTACGCCACCTCTCGGGGGCTATGCCCAGACCCTTGAACTTGAGCGGCAGCAGTCGGTGATTTACGAAGTAGAAAACCATCTTTAGGTCAAAGAGGCAAATTTTGATTGGTTAACCCCTGTCCAGACTGGTTTCCATGTCCTACAGGAAAGACTGCACGTTTAGTTAACACAATTGGTGTGAGGGAGTTCAAGAAAATCTGCTACATTCGTAATCGCTCACGTTACGAACAACATTGTTATGTTTGTAAGAACTGTCTTCACCGGAATTACTATTGTCCGCTTCATTGCACTAAATCTCCCTAACAAATCGGACCCTTACCGTTGCCTTCAGCGTGAGTCGCTCAGCTTGAACTCGATTGTGTCTGTCGGTAATACCACCTTCTGTTTCTAGGCTCTTGCTGCAATCCGGCCACAGCTGTTCATGAGCTGTTCGTTCCGGAGTGTGAGAGCCAAGAAAGAACACTTTCGAGGTTTCGTTATCCCAAAATTTACCCAGTTTTTTGAATATAGTACCGTAAATATTTAAATCTATTTAATTTTGAGTTGTGGCAGAGTTGGTCGCCATGAGTCACTGAAACGCTCGGCCGGCTAGACTTAACAATATGTTCTTGATTACTCCATGCTGCCTGTTTGTCAACACTCTATCTTGCTCTAGATGTGCCTAAGTCTTAATAATAATAATAATAATAATAGTATATTTCTCGGCCATGGTCGAGACTCACGCTCTAGCGCATGATCATGGTGTGACCTGTTACTCAGTGAGGTGGAATATTCACAAATTCAAAGCATGAAAGTCGGGAGTATCAGCGATAAATAGACATAGCGAGCAACAGTTTGAATGGATCATATTAATGATGGCTTGCGCGGCAGTTTCAAAGTGGTTTCGAATCCGGGCTGGGGGGTGAGGAGTTCGAAGAACCGTTAGCGCAGTGTCAGGGACGCATTATGAACGAGAATGATGCAAGATGGGGAAACAGAGGCCTACTGAGGTTCTGCAGATGGAGTTAATTTTGAACAAGAAGAAAAGGAAGAAAAAGAAAAAAATTGTGAAGAATTGTTCTCAGGAAAGTCGGTGCATGCGGAGAGGATAGCGATCCATGAAGACGATGCAGACCCTGAATGTCGGATTTACCGGAGTTCAACAAATGGAATGAGTTTCGAAACGGTGCCGAGACCAATTTCCTGAAAGTGAACACTGGTGGATGTGGGAGAAACAGCAGTCCATAAAAAGGTGAGTTTAGATTCAGGATCAGTAACATGTATCATTCAGAAATGAGAAAGCGTAACTGAAGGGTCCTCGAGAAGTGGAGAGTCAGTTTTCAACCGGCAACGGTTCGGAGGAAGGGTGGACTGTGGTAACGGATAATAAAGTGTGAAATCTCCGCATGGACTTGAGCGTTAATATACTGTTACACTGACATATATATATATATATATATATATATATATATATATATATGTTGACGCATTTGCCTTCAGTGATATTCAGCGTCGTTTCTGGTAACGTACGACATCATATGGGTATGTTTCGTCTAGCAGGGTAAAGTATGCGTCGGTCAATCAGCTGAGTGTGGTGGTATACATGCAAGATTCGCATAAACGAATTTGTGTTGGTTGCTTTAGAAAAAGCTGAATGATTTGATAAGCAATTGGGAGTATTTCCCGTCGGGTGGCTTGATTTCGGTCCCAGTTGCTATGGTAGGTTCTACTTGAGTCTGCGTCCGTACGAGTTAAAGCGGCATCCTTGGTTATCCGGTTTGGCGACTGCGATAGTGGGAGACAACAGACCTGAAATAAAGGGAGATTGCAGTCTGGAAGTGGTTCCAGCTGTGGGTTATGATGATATATGAAGACAATAAATAATGGACTGGTTAGATCTGTGTGAGTGAAGCATGGATGAAGTTTCATTTGAGCAGTCAGTGGCACCTACTCCACATTCTAAGTAAAATAGGCTCGCAGTGAATTTGTGCTATACTGCTGCAGACTAACGAAGTTGAGTACACTAGTTTGGTAACGGTGTATGCATCCCAAAGGATTTATGATTTTGCACGTTGGCATGGCATCGCTCAGATACTAATAAAAGACCTAGGGCCTCACGGTTTAGAGCAGTTAGTAATGATAACCCTCAGTACCGTTTGCTTACGCAGAGCGCAGTCTGGCAACGAGGCGATAAGACAGGTTTGAAATAACAGACTGTGAGCGAATGAGACTGGCACACTGTTAGCGTAGCCCTTTCCTGTTACTGTCTCTTCAGGCATAGTGGTTATTCTATTCTGGGTAGTTTCTGAGGAGCCTTAAAGTAGAAGAAACCATTGGGGTGACAGAGGTGATACATTAGGGGCAATCGGTGACGTGCCTTGGAACGTTAACGTGAGTTCATCTATGCTCTTACCCGATGGTGCTATCGTACTGAGATTTGCTCGAGTATGATCAAGGAAATCGGACGTAGACATGATTGCATGGTTATCGCGGTGTCCTTTTCGTCGCTATTGCATTGCAAACCAGGAAAACACCCATGCGAGGACTGGTTTTGGAGAGCCGTAAGAAATGGGAATGAGATGGGTCCGAATTTCCGTCAGGGAAGCAAACACTAACGGTCTAGATTCGGTGCTCATGGTAAGCGGTACAAGGGCCTGCTTCAGGTAGGGAGGTAGCACGATACACAGCCACTGGCATCCAGCACGTGGCGCTCCAAGAATGATCCACACGTTTTTTAGACGTTTTTATTATTTTTTAAAGTTTTTTTTAATGGCTTTATCACAGTCAGGTATCTGGCTGTCAGAGAAGGCGGAGCTGCTTTTGGTGGGCGACCACAGCTCCCATGCCCCGGCCGAAACATAGACCGCATGTAACAAGCCGCGTTGGGGATAGGTCAACCACACCAGTCGATCCGTAGCAACACTGCAACCCGGAGACATGAGTCACAAGTGACAAGGTTGGTGTGCCTGGAAGACAAAACAGTGGGGTGTTTTTTCTCACTTTTTTATTCCAATCTCTACTTTTTGGTGGTCATGTCTAATTTGTGGTCAACTCTGTGCAGGGAGGCCATCACGGCCAGGAATGTTTGCAGAAGTGCCGCGCTAACACTCGCCTTATCCGTGAAGTCAGAACCACCATGCCGTTTACATGGGACAAAAAATGCAGGGGAGGTAGAGTCAACCACAGCCTGCGATTATTTGTTGGGGTTCAAGCTCACTGAAACATCAGTTTGCACAAGGGTGGGGCACTGCATGCATCCCTAACAATGTGATGCCCTTATGCCTGAGTACGCCATTGGCCGCTATGTTGGCTTGCCGCAAAAAAAGTATTTGATGGTTGAAAATTGAGATTGTTTTGCCGTCCTAGATCGTGTGAATGAATCGCTGGGTTCCGTAATTCCTGCAGCGATGGGGCCAACACTAAGCGGGTCTAATTGAGACTAGGTTGCTCAAAGCGGTTATTCGATTTATTAGTACCCTATACCTACCTCAAAGACCTGAGCCCTTGAAATATAGGGATTGTACATCCTGGTCAGTGTTTCCACCGTTAGGGCTATGCTTATTTCCTGTTTGAAAGCCACCGACGTCGGTGATAATGCCCGAATTCGTTGTGGTAGCTTGTTTTACAATGGAGCGTACTTGTATATGAAGAAGTTTGACCGAAGAGCAAGCTTCGGCAAAGGGACAGAAACCAAGAGCTCACTGTTACGTGAGGGATAAGTAGAAAGGGTTCTCACCTGTGGTGCTGAACTACATGATCTACTCTTCAAGATATTGTGAAGGAATAGAAGGTTATTTCTTATGCGGCGTAGCCATAAGGAATCGATTTTCAGCCGCTCGCAACGTTCCATGTAATTAGAGGGCGAAGAAAAACCTATGAGCTGTTTCGTGAATGCCCGTTGTACGTTCTCAAACGCTATACGGTCCCTTTGTCGCACGTTGGAACAAATGATTGAGCCGTATTCCAGAAGAGGTCTGACGTGGGACTCAAAAATGTTTAGTTTATTTTCTGGCAAAATAAATGTTTGATGTATTAGCCCGATCGTACGGCATGCTTTATCCACCTGGATGGCTGCGTGTTCCGAAAAGTCAAACGTACATGAGTAGTGTCGATCCAAGTCAGGTACCTGAGAGTTATTGGGGATGAATTTGTCGTTTATACTAAATCTTCCAGTGGGGACGTGACATTCATACGTAATAATATTACTTTTTCGGCGGAAAAACTCATTTTCCAATCATCACTCCAGGAGCTGAGAGCGAGCAGTTCCCTTGTAATGTCATCAACGGTAGAATCTAACGCCGCGGGCTCAAACGTGTACACGATTTTGATATCATCTGCGAACAGGAAAAGAACTCCCCGTTGGAAATGGTAAATATATCGTTACCGTACATTACGAATAGTAATGGGCCCAGTACACTACCTTGTATCACCCCACTCGTTACGGGACGGGGTTCGGACAAATTTCCGCCTATACTTACAACCTGGTCTCCGGCTGATAAATAGGATGCAAACCAAGCGATCATCGGGTCCACGATTCCATATGTTTTAATCTTCTGTAGTAACCTGACGTGGGATACTCGGTCAAACGCCTTGGTCATGTCCAAAAAGATCACGATTGCCGATTTACCAATATTGACAGCCTCTGTGACCAGATTGAGGAAATCTGTTATGCATGTCGCACATGATCTGTTCTTCAGAGAACCATGCTGACCAGCGTTGATTAGATTTTGGTTAAGAAGGTGACATGTCAGTCTTTCCTTGATCATTCTCTCCATGATTCTGGACACGACCGGGGTATGGTTCACAGGCCGATAGTTAACTGGATCTAGACGTGATCCACTTTTGTGCATAGGTATGATAGTTGAAGTTTTCCACTGAGAAGGGAAAACACTGCACCTGAGTGGCAAATTGAATATGTTTGTCAGCAATATTGGAACGTCTTCGCCATCTCGGCTGAAAATGGCCGGTGGTAATGCATCCGGACCTGTCCTGCAGGACGGTCTCGTTCTCGCAACATGCACTGAAACCTAATCCGGGTAGAACACTACCGTCGAAAAAGTTACTGATGTCACCGGATCTAGAAAGAGGATGGATGTGGCGTCATCCGTCATTAAATCGGAGGAAAAATAGGTGCTGAAAGCCTCCGTAATCAAAAGCGGGTCATGCAAGCAACTATTGTTAAAGTTCAAATATGGGATGTCTTGATTAGGCTGCTTGTTTCTGACCTTCATTAGCCCGGCCAGTGCTTCCACCTTGTTTGGGTGGCTTAAGGCATCTAGTTCCTGTTTCTTCTTATAAGAATCCAAACGCAATTTAATCTTACGGGATATACGTATTATTTGAAGATACGACGAGAAGTCCCTCGTCTTAGTGAATCTTCGTTGGAGTTTGGCTAGGTTACCGTTAAGACAATCTAGAGAGTTCCGCTGTTTGCGTATGATAGGCCCCGAGGCTGGGTTGACTTTGTCGAGGCAGTAGTGAAGATTAGTATACAGTTGGGCAGCCGCTATCTCTAGGTCATTAGATAAAAACGATTCGTCCCAGTTAAGGGAACGGATAAAAGAAAGTAGACTATTCCAGCAAGCTTTATGGTATTGCTTATTGGTGATCGGAAGGTGTTTTTCTGCTGACTTGTCAGTGTGAAGCCAGGGTGCAGTAAAAACACAGGATACCATCTTATGATCACTACCGGTGAAGCGACTTAAGATTTGGATATCTAAATTCTTGATACCAATAGTGAATATAAGGTCTAATGTGTTTCTCCCTCGAGTGGGGGATAAAACATGCTGTACCCAATTACCCACATGGATGCACGAAAGGAAATCATGGAGTTTTGGGGGTGATGTCATGGAATGCCAGCATATTTCAGGCACGTTGAAATCACCAGCTAGAATTTTAGCGGTTACGGGGAGGTTAGAGACATAGCTGAATGCGTCTATTATTGCTGTCAACTCGTGCATGCCCTGGTTTGGAGGACGGTAGAGACATCCAACGAGAAGTAGTTGTTGATCTTCTTTGATAGTGAGCCAGACCGAGTCTGGAATGTTGTCTAGAATGGGATGATGGAATTTACTCGCCGTGAATATGAGTCTGGTGCAAATGATGCAGCCGCCTCCTCTTTGGTCAGATCTACTATTGGCAGTGGCCTGATAGCCGGGTATGGATACGTGGTTTGATGGGGTGTGATCCGTCAGCCATGTCTCCGTAACTAGTAAGATGTCAGGGTGTAGGTCTAATGCGAGCTCTCTAAGCAGGGGCAATTTTGGAAGGAGAGAGCGGAAGTTAAGTAGTAAGAGCTACAAGGTGTTTTCGGTTAGGTTCTCAGTAGATAGAGTCGTAATTTCATTGTGATTAGGTGATGAAGGATTGTAAATAAGGCGTGGCTTACGATGGGCAGTCGGAGCTCGGCCCATTTTAACTGCGTTTCAGATGAAGAGTTTGTGCATGTGACTAAATGCGTTGATGGGCTTTCAAGCTGGGCATAATTTGAAGAGCGGTTAGGGGGTTCTAATTGAAACGGCCGAAACCTGGAGGAGGTAAATGAGGCGCGGAAGGAGCTAGGGAGGATAGAGGTGGTAAGGACTTATGGACATTTGGTGCATTAGCCCGGGGCTTGATGCTTTATGCGGATTGTGGTTGAGCGAGGCATAAGGACGAAAAAACTGGAGCGGTCCGGGGGCGGGGTGGAAGTTGAAGCTTGTGCCAAGGTTGCCGACTGCACTGAGGTAGTCCACTGAAGGAGGAAATTGGAGACTAGGAATATCCGACAGGGAGGGTTGAACCTGGTGGTGATATGGGTCTTGGAGGACTCCCGGAGAGGTAGAATCGAATACCCCGTTTCGAGAGGTATAGGGCACGGAAGCGAAGGCATGTTTGGCCAGTGGTGGAAAGAAAGGTCTGCCCGGCACCATATTTGAAATCGGAGCAACCTGTATTATCCGTGGGGGCATACGTGGTGGTGTGCTGAACACGGGTCGAAAGCCGGCCACTGGGTCTTTGGGAAGGCTTTATATTGAGTGGGATTGGGCGTGGGTCGGGCCCTATTGTGAGTTTTCTGACAACTCGAGCGCAGCTCGAGTGGGCTGGATGCTTGTATCTTTGAGCTAGTGCCCTCTGTAGGCCTAGAGTCTGCACGGTTAGGTTCAGGTTTGCAGGTGGACGGGTGCGGTCGCCTCCGGGAGCCCCCAGATATTTGACAACTGCTTTCCGGTTTTACTTCGGATTGCATGGTAGGAGGGCCTTGGCAGTGAGGCCCCACTCTATCTGTTTGTGCGTGATGATGGACCGAAGTGGGCCTCGCGGTTGCAAGTTTTGTTGGTCCGGAAAGGTTCGTGGAGGAATTGAGATATCTAGTAAGGGCAGGAGGGACAGGCGGATGGGCCCAATCGGATGAAGTGGTGGGAGTAGAGGTAGCCTGCGTCCTACGAACCCGCTTACTTGGTGGAGGTATGGCCGGTGATGGAGAGGCCCCCAATGCCCGATCTACGGTGCCGTCGTAAGGGGCAGGTGAGGTAGATACGCTGCGAGTGAGGGTCGAAGCTGCATCTAGAAGTACCCGTCGTTCACTGGATGTTACCTGGGGGTCCGACAAGGGTGAGCTGTCAAGGTCGACAGGCACCTGAATTGGTGCGGAACGTGCCGGGCTGAGGGGAGGTGATCGCACGGCTGAGGCTAGCCTCAGCCGAGGGCCGGTTTGTGAGGTACTAGTGGGAGGTACTGCTGGAATGGCTGCCCTTGAAACCTCTCTTTGAAGAGGAGTCTTGTCTGCCGTAATCCTGACCGATTTATAAGCTGCGTTGAGGGCAAGCGACGATTGCTTTTTGACAAATTCCCTTGTTATTTGATCGGAAGAGAACTGGAAAAGGATGGGACATGTGTGGCGTGGTGAACGTTCGTGTAACCTTGCGCACGTGCATGGATGGTGTTCCATGCCAGCTTCCCTGAACAAGGTGGATTTCGGTTGTGATACTGAGGCCTTGTCCGGGAGATCGAAGGCTATCGAATTTTTGCCATTTGAGATGCGCTTAAAGATCTCGGTAGAAACAGAGTCAAGAAGTCAGTAGCTGATTTAAGCTGCTGTTGCGTATAGCTTGCCGCGGGGTCCATCAGGCACAGTAGCGGAACAGGCTTGGCGATATTGTCATCCAGGATCGAGAGTCTTGTTGAGATATTCTCAACGTCTTGGTGAATACGAGCACTGAAGATAGTATGGTTCGCGAGGTCCACCAATGGTATAGAGCATTGTTTCAGTTGTGTTAGCGGTTTCTTAACTCTAATCTTCGGTCGAAGTTTTTGGGTTACAGGCATGATAAAAGTATTGGAAAAAAATCTTTATAATTCTTGTATTGTTTTGGGATGATTTGCCTCTAAATAACCAGCTAAGTTCCTAGAAACCTATATAACTAGCCAGAGATAACGAAGAACACCCCGTGGCGGCGTTTCTTAGGATCGTTTTGAAAACCTTAGGTATAACCGGTAAGCTACCTGCCGGCCTGTTCTTTCCCGCATCTTCTTCCAACCGGCCCCGATGAGTGGTAGCAACATCGGAGGTCCTTCTTTCCAGAGGAAATGCGGCAGTTTCAAGGGTCATGTTAAACAACTGGGTTAGGGGTTCAGCTATAATTGATTCCAGTGGCTCAGTGGTGGCAGGATGCAGGGCATCTGTTCTATCTCCTACGGGGGAGCTCAACATTCCGACGGCCTCCGCAACTTAATCTGGATGTATCTAACACCCATTCCTTTTTTGCTGGATTAGAGTCAGGAGTTGCGTAATCCCTGAGGCCACCGTATATACCCGCTCGAAGTGACATTTCGGCACTTCCACCCTACAGTTGCTTGTTTCTGCTAGCCGTTCGTCTTCTCCAAATAAGCACTCTACTGCAGTTCTCGTGGTTGACTCTAGCTGCGCAAAGTTGTTTTAATCCTTTAGGCTGGACCTGGCTTTAGTCGTTGGTGTCTGTTCATATCTGAACTGATTACTTGCCCATATCCTTAGGGCCATGAAGGTGGCTTTCCTAAACTGCGTCGGTTTTTAATGGCCATCGGTTTGTTTGCACCAACTCTACGTTCTTTTTCGTTTTCGTGATCGCTGTGCCTGGAGCTTCCACCAGGACGGCCCACTGTGTGTTCTGACAGCGCCTAACTGAGCAAAAGCTTCAGTTGGAGCTGCAACATTGTCCTAGAAAAACCTACATCTCTCTTCCACCGTATCGTGTTCGTAATTCCGTTTCAATCCCAGGGCCAAGTTGGCCAAGTCTTGGATAGAAATTGTACTGAAGATTCTCCCTCTGGTTTTAGGAACTGCTGTTGACTTGGTCCCCATTATGGAAGCAGAGGCGCCTCGGTCGCCCTTACTTAAGGGGGCAGTCACTCTGGAATTACTTGCAATCCACGAATACGGTCTCGGTAATGTCCAGTGAGCCAAGATTTCGCCCCGGTCTCCAAACGGTCGGCTCGAGAACGTTATTTGTCAAGGCTCCGCCAAAGACGAGGCTCAACATGTGGGCGGCAAATCCACTCACAGGAGCCCACAGGGCTTCTCACCCTATTTTGAGACAGTTTAGGTCCCCGGATATTTCAACTCTTTCAGCCCCGGTTGTTTGCTTGAGCACCTATTCTGGGAGCATGGTGTTCTTATAGCTTTTCGCTAATGAACTTCTGCAAATTTGGATAAGCCTCAGACAATCAGCATCTAGATTAATTTTACTCGAAATACCTTGAAAGTTGCCCATCAAGAAGGTTTTGCCCGCTAGCAACTCGTGCTTTAGTGGTATGAGGAGCACTACTTTTCCTCCCCGTTGCTCATCCGTCACGTTCATCTCATAAAAGCTGAAGCCTCGAGGTGCCACCAAGTTCACTTTGTCCAGAAGCTTTAACCAGATTTCCGTTACAGCTGGACAGTCGATGTTGTCTACCTCAGGTGCACGCCTCGTACATCCGTTTACAATGCTGCAAGCTTCGGCACTTGATACTGCTATCTTTCTTGGCTTCCTTGACCTGCGTTTGGGAAGTAACTTCCGAAAGCCCCAATTTTATGCCCTCACAGGGGAAAGGACGGGTGATGAAGAGACAGTAGGCCTAGCGACGGGTGAGGCAGGGGGCAAGCGACCCGAGGCCTCTAAAAGTTTCCTCCGGCAGTAGGTTGGGTAGCTTGACCCTCATTTCCTCCTGAATTTGGCCAGCACCCAAGGCTGTGATGTCATCAATCCCCGTTTTTGGCCTTGCCATCGGCCTTAGGTTCAACCACCATCTCACCCCCAGTTCAAAGGCCTATTTCTTCAGAGGCCGCCAAGAATTTATCCCCCAGTCATGAGGTATACCAGGAATGCCCTTTGTTTTTCTTGCCGAACAACCGGTTCCTTCCACTCACCCAGTCTGGAAGCTCTTTTGAGCCCCGCTCACCCTAGTAACTCAGCTGTTATCAATAGTTGCAAAATACTATTCTTCTTTCCCCGTCACGAGTTTTGGTTGTCCTGTATGCACGTTTGTGATTTCCCTTGAGAACTATTTTTCGATGTGGCTGGAGAACAATGTCAAAGGCAGCCGTTAGTTTGGCAAGATACACGGCGAAGGAATCTACTTTGGCCCTTACACTGACAAGCTCCATTTTCTGCTCATTTAGCCGCTAACAGACTTTCCCCAAAGGTTTCATTTCTGGTGTCACAGAAGGGCTGCCTCTGGTCTTCTGCGATTTCGGAGTGATTGGTTTTCTCTCTGCGAAAGTACACTCCTTACCGGATGGGGAGCTTTCATTTATCGGAGCCTTTGTCTTCTGGTTGTGTTCCGTCCTGATTTTGGAAACTTTCTGTGCCACCCTCTCACAACTGGCGCAAGCTCTTTTGGGACAATTACATTCGTTATGCAGGCTGAAACCCCTATGTGGTAGGTGACGGCTCTTTTGATGGTACCGTTTACAACAGACATTGCGTATGGTGCCCGCGTCCATTGATTCTACACTTCGTGGGGGCCGGCACCGGTATAGATCCAGATTGGGGGTGAAAGATGCCATTTATTTTTCCTTCAGTAGGCGCTTATATCAGATCCTACCAAGACATTTTGCTTAAGAAGGAAGCACTATCCTAATGAAGATGGGACCTGCCAGGCCTGTATGCACGAGCGCGGAATGGGAAACCGACTCAGGTAAAGCGGTTCTTCCATGGTGGAGGCACCGGTCAGTGGTAAAAAGGCTGCTCCGGGTGTTAGTTTACATGGACTGTTGACAATTCATTCACTAAAATACGGGGCACAGGTATTTAGGATAGATCAGACCAGATCACAGAATCTGGAGGACTGAGCTACACTTATATCCAATTTATCGCTTTCAGGACTGCAGAGGTTTCCAGGTGTTGCCGAGGGAAAATGAAAGGTAGCATCCTTTCCATAGGTCCCGGCCATGCCTTAGATTTCCAGTTGCTTGACCGTTCATTCCCTTTTTCCCAAAAGAAGAACCCCTGGAATTATTGCGTCCAATCTGAGACCTCAGTGAACGATAAGACAAAGTGGGGCGACCATCAGCCAGCGTCGAAGATGAGAACTTGACGCTTGTCTTCATTTGTCCTCTCTCTAGACTGCATTCTTGGTGCCCGTGAGGATGAAGCTGAAGGCTTTCTGTCTCTCCACTGCGTTTAAAGACACGGTTAAAGGTTGTGGTGGGGAACGTGAAAGGCGAGGAAAAATAAATGGGAGAAAGAAGAACGAAAAGGAGAAATTCAGCGATTTGGAAATTGGTCAGAATTAGCAACAATGACACCTTCGGCGAAAATGAAACTGTGCAAACTCATGATGTCAGATATGGGGCACTTCACCGTACCAAGACCCCGCCTGCAAAGGGACGCGAATCAATCTCTGCTAAGTTTTCGGTTTGATTCTAAAAACGATTGAGGACCGGTTGAGTTTTGAGGGATCATGGGAGATATGCTGTGGTTTCTAATGCGATGCCAGAGAGGCAGATCTCTATAACCATTTGCCCAGGATCTAATCTCACTTCTTCATCTGGCATTTGATTTTCAGCTATGGGCTTCCTAGGTGTACTCCGGGACTTTTGGGGCGTATAAAAGTTTGACAGTCTAATATAGAGCCTCACCATTTTTGGCGGCCTCCACCTTCGTGGCTTGATGGCTTCCCTCATAGCATCACATGCTGCCCGCAGTTTGCTGAGATGGGGACTAACCAGAGAGTACAACACATTAGCCTTCGTTTTTCTGTTTTGCGGGAACCCATCACCAGGCCAAGGATCACGGCTGCAGTGTAGTAACCTCCTCTGAGGGCATTAAGCAGAGTGTTCAGCCGCCTTTTTTCGTTTATACTATTCTCTTCCAGTACGACGGTACCTCAAACGTCGCAGCCACTGGGCTGACTGCGCGGCCATACGCGTGGTAATCAGTAGTGGCTTCATGCAAGAGTGTGGAAAACGGATACAAAGGTGAGTAGAATCGGCTTTGCCTGAAATATATATCAGGCTGGGACTCAGCTTATTTATGTAGGGCAACGAGCGAGAAGTTGAAATTCAGCTTCACCCACACCCTGATGTCACTGTATCGCCTGGCTCCTTCATTCACCGATAGACCCCTTTGAGTTGTAGCTTTCAACACCAAATGTTAGGCTACCCAGACGGATCGAGGTAGTCCACCATTTTACACTAGATCTTCAAACAAGCCGTTCCAACAGGCACCTAACTTTCTCTTGAAATCAGCGACTGCCTGAGTCCCCACCGCTGAGGATGGAAGTTTATTCCACCGGCTCACTGCTCGAAGAGACTTGCCCTAACTGCCCCATTGCAAGGGCTTTTCGCGGGCTTTAGTTCGTGTCCCCTGGGCCCTTCGTCTGTCTCTTGGGAGCAACTGAAGTCCTCTATAGTCCGAAAAGCCCCTCATAACCCTGTGCATCTCGTTGCAATCCTCCCCTACCCTCTCTTGTTACAGAGAGAACAGTTTCAGTTCTCTATGCCTCTTTTCATGGGGCCTATTTCAGATTTCAGTACGCGCTTGCGTGAAGGTTTGTTACACATATTTAAATAGCTTCCCGTCCTTAATATCATTAGGACGCAAGGCTCGAGTGGCGGTACACGAACTGCCTTGCGCAGTCTGCGTAGAACGGAAACAGCCTCCATGACCTGCCCGAGTCGACTGTTCTCATTAGCTATGGGCGGGCAATATTACCTCTGTGGTTTCCAGGCTCCTTTCCGGGATTTGAAATCCATGGGCACGAATCCACCCAGACCTTTGATAAGGTCTGTACTTTCCAGACCCGCCCTGATATCGGCACTATCAAGTTCCCTCAGGTTGGCATAAGGGATGTCCTCGGTGGATTATCTGCTTTTTGGTGCTGGGCGAAAGCTTCCGTCCTATGCACCGGCGACACACCTTATCGAAGTAACCCTATGATCTTCCACTGGCTTGGCTTCGTCTGCGAACACAAAGTGTGGGTTATTCAGGTAATGGGCTAAGTCTTTTGTACACGATATAAGCAGCAGTGGCCCAAGCACCGACCTTTGTGGGACTCCCGCGGCAACATCACCTTCACTGAATCCGTGTCCCTGTGTCTCTACATCGAATCTCCACTCTCAGAGAAGCTGAAATATCCAGGCATGCAGCAACGGATCGGTTCTGTGGAATCAAAGCTTGCTAAACAGCAGCTTGTGGTTTCCTGATTGAAGGCCTTCCTGAAGTTCAGCAGACCTCTACCTTCTCGCCGTCGTCAGGTCCCCTCTTTACTTCATACGGGCGGCATACAAGGTTCGTTGTCCACGCTAAACAATCCAATCTCGTGTAGGAAGGCAACCATTTGTTTCAGTGGAACCGCCTCGAGGGCCTTCAGCGCCCCATAGTTCGGACCAACTGGTCTACGGTCGGAATCTTCCCTTCTCCCACTCTTGTGGATTGGCCCCGGTCGCTCCAGCTTCCAGTCGCCTGGCAGCTGACCGTCCCGCAGAGACTTTCTGAACCACTGTGAAAGACCCTTGGCAGGCAGGTTGGCTAATGGCTTAAACAGGATTGGACACGGCTCATCCGGGTCTGCCGCTTTACCTAGTCTTATGCCTTAAGGCTCCAGTCTAAAGTCTTCCTTATCTAGAGTGGACGACTTTCCTTTTCCTCTGAATAGAGGGAGACTATTTGTACTTTTACTACCATCTTAGCTATGCTCCCTCCTAAGATAGCGAGGCAATAAATTGGCCTTGCCTTCGTTCTCCTCGCTTTCTTTACCCCTTGGGTCTTTAACATTGCTAGCTTCCACCCTTGTGTTAGTTTCGGGTCCACGGGGATTGACGGACCCCGTAGGATGGTGTCAGAACACAAAGTCCTGAAAGGAGCCCCACCAAGGCTATGGCAGCTTACCTTGAAAAGCCGCGGTAACTACTGAACTATTGTCTGTAGAAAGTAAGTTTGAAGTGGTTTGACTGCCAGCTGCTCTGTTTGAAACGGCAATGACCACTTGTGTAATGCGCTCAGAGAGGTGGCCACCCCCATCTTCATCTGTACAAGTGTTGATGCCTGCTTACGCATTTACGGAGCTTCGACTCGCCGAGTTATCCTCACATCTCTGCAGATCCTGCCCTTGTTCCCCCACGGAGGACACCTCATTCGACATACCACATCACAGCATTGCAGTGCACAGGCCGTTATCAACCATATTTGTGTTCAGTTCAGTTCAGTTCATTCTGCAGAGAGCAGGCAATGGCCACAGCCAACAAAGCCTCGGGAGTGACTTCGGCTGTACGCACACTAGTTAGGTACCCACCACAGCACAATACACTTCATCGAATCCCTTCTGAAAATGGGAGGAAAACTTAGAGCCTCGTCGCAAAAGGACTGCGAAAGACATCATGCATCGGGGTCTTTCACTGGGTTACTAAGCAACAAGCTGAATCTTTCATTACTGATCATTCAGTCTTAACTTAATGTTCACTTCTGCAAGTCCATCAACATTCTCAAAACTTACTCTCGGAAATTATCTCGTTTCGCTTACGATTCGGGGCCCGTTTGAGAGTTTGGATGGTGCACAGTTCTATCACCTCGTCCGGCAATCTATTGCAGTAGGTTACCCCATACTGCCAAAGAGGTGAAATCCAGCTGCAAATCCGGGTCGAAATTCCGCCGGCTTCTTCCCATGACCTCTTGTTCGGGAGTCTGACGCCATATGGCATAGGCACTCCGGCCCCAGCTCAGAAAAGCCTTTTATTAACCTGAATGTCTATGAAATTTACTCGTAGTCCCTCACTTTCCACGGGGAAGTCTGAGGTCTGAGAGTCCCCTATTGTGCATCCTTCCCCTCCGACCTTCAACCATAGGCATTCCAGGAAGTTGTGCCTACTCCTAACAGGCGGCCTCCTTTTAGGCGAGGGATGACCAAGCCACAACACAGTTTTCCAGGAAACTTTATTGTATACAGGTGAACTAGTACGAAAAACTGACTGATCTCAACCCGAAGAGCTCACCGCGTGCCTTCTGTGCGGCTGCTGTACACTGACCTGACAGCTTAAAACCAGAGGCCGCCAAAACCGCCAGGTCTTCAACCCACCTTACTGCCACTACAGCATCGGTGCCCCAGTCGTGTGCTCTTTGTTCCTGCTCCTCGCATATATATATATATATATATATATATATATATATATATATATATATATATATTTGCACTTCGCCCTGCACCTTTTTGCCGGCTATTTCTTATGCTACCGTCCCGCTGACCCTCATGGTATGCGTCCACCCTTTTTACATCTGCATCTCACATTTACCATATCAAATCCCTACAAATAATTCTCGCCATCGGTATCACCGTCTACTTATTCCAATGTTCGTCACCTGTTCTACGATGAGTTTTGTGCCCTGTCCGCTGACCACCTACGGCAGTGTAGCACGGCCTAATTACTATATAATCCCTATAATAATAACAGTAATAAAGGTTTATTTCGGACACTTCCGAAGCATGCCACGTGCATGATCTCGTTGATATAAGTGATGGAGTGGAAGAAATAATTCATGAAAACGTGGAAACTCTCTTGAAAATAGAGGATAAAAAGGCTCAGAAGGGGGAATAAAGTGGGATGAAAATAGGACAAATGCATGCACACCATAGAGATTGTGTGGAGTTTAAATGAGCTTAGGAGCGGATTCGAATGGACGCACGGTGAGTTTGAAAGTCAAGGTCAGATGGGGAGTATGACTGGTCCGGGTTGAGACATCTACAGGCCGACTGATAAACATGAGAACGGCTTGAAATCGGTATAAGGAACTGCAGTAGCGAGTGACGATGGAGAAAAAAGTGAGTCACACTGCAATGGATTAGATATCAATGAAGCATTGGTACCCTGCAGTGGATGGTCGGCGGACAGGGCACAAAACTCATCGTAACACAGGGAGCGAGCAACACAAGACGTAGAGGGTTGATCAGATGACAAGAACGATTTAGAAGGATTGGATCTGTAGGTGTTAGGCACAGATGTAGAATTGATGGATGCATATGATGACGGTCGTTGGGATGATAGCAGGAGGAATGGCCGGTGAGGAACTGCAAGATGCAAAGCGCGTGCACATATACATATATGCGCAAGTTTATATATATATATATATATATATATATATATTATATGTATAGATATAAGAGGAGCAGGAGCAATAATAACGGGGTTCTAGAAAGAAATTATCAGTCATTGGGAGGGGTAGGTAAGGTTAGATCAAATGATTGTAGAATTAACTTTGGAATATCGTGGTGGATTAACTTCATAACAGGTGCGTATTGCGGCCCAACAGAGAGAGAAAGGAGTGCGGAAGCACAGAAGTGATGAAGACTGTGAGGAGCAAACCACGGGGGAGTGAAGATGAAGGATAGGATCGAGGAGAAAAGGTAAGAATGGGTCTAATTATTTGATCAATGCAGGGGCGACATGTGGTGACGGACCAGAGGAATCAGGCAGTGGCAGGTCAAACGATTTGGAACTGTAAAAGAACATCATGATGTAACGTTGTCATTACAGTGGTGGAACATGGAAAAGCAGACCAAACTGAAAGGCACCCAGGAAATGCCTGTGGCCCAATTGGGGACATCTGATTGGTGATTTCTTACCTGTCTCCTCGGTCATTGCTTTCATCCCTTGATCCGTTTATTGCTCGCTACAGGCATTTTTCTGTACCTTCCAGTGTGGTCCGCTTTTTCCATGTTCCACCACTGTAATGACAACGTTACGTCACGGTGTTCTTTTAGAGTTCCAAATCGTTTGACCTGTCACCACTCGACTCCTCTGGTCCGTCACTACATCTCGCACCTGCATTGATCAAATAATTAGACCCATTCTTACCTGTTTTCCTTGATCCTGTCTTTCATCTTCACTCTTCCATGAACTACTCCTCACAGTCTTCATCACTTCTGTACTTCCGCCTTCTATTTTTCTCTCCGTTGGGCTGCCATGTGCACTTGTCATGAAGTTAATCCACCACGATATTCCAAAGTTAATTCTACAACCAACTGATCTAACATTACCTACTCCTCCTAATGACTGATAATCTCTTTCTAGGACCCCACTGTTATTGCTCCAGCTTCTCTAATACCTATATATATAAGTACACACGTATATATATATATAATAAATCTATATATATATAAACTTACGCATATATATCTATATGCACGCGCTCTGCATCTTGCAGTTCCTCACCGGCGATTTCCTTTGCTATCATTCCAACGACCGTCATCATAGGCATCCATCAATTCTACATCTGTGCCTCACATCTACTGTATCCAATCCTTCGAAATCGTTTCTGTCATCTTTTCATCCCTCTACGTCTTGTATTGCTTGCTGCCTGTTTTACGGTGGGTTTTGTGTCCTGTCCGCCGGCAATCCACTGCAAAGTACCAATGCCCCTTTGATATCTAATCCACTGCAGTAAACCTCACCTTTTTCTCCATTTTTCCTCGCTACTGCAGTTCCTTATACCGATTTCAAGCCTTTCTCATGTTTATCAGTCGACCTTTTTATGTAAACGCCCGGACCAGCCATTCAGTCCACCTGACCTTGACTTTCAAACTCACCGGGTGTCTATTCAAATCCGCTCCTGAGCTCATTTAAACTCCACATAATCTCTTTGGTGTGCATCCGTTTATCCTATTTTCATCCTACTTTATTCCCCCTTCTGAGCCTTTTTATCCAATATTTTTCTGAGAGTTTCCATATTTCCATGAATTATATCTGTCCATTCCATCACCTGTATCAATGAGATCATGCACAAAGCATTCTTCGGGCGTTTCCGAAATAAACCATTATCATTATTGTTACTATTATTATTGATATTATCTGAAAACCTTCAGGCATGCTTAGATGGGGCTAGAAATTGATATGGAAAAGGGTGGAAGCGTAAAACGGTGGAGGAAAAAGAGGGGTCCATTGCTACGATGAACCCTGGTCAGCACGGTTTATTGAACTCCCGTTCCTGCTCTTCCTGCCAGCTTGACTTTCTCAATGTCCTATCGTCTGCTGCCGACGCCGGCAACTCTGTAATTGTCCTGTACCTCGACTTGTCTAAGGCTTCGGACCGTGTTCCCCATATGCATCTGTTAGCCAAAATCCGGTCTTTCGGTATTACTGGCCCTCCCCTCTCCTGGCTATCCCCTTATCTCTCTCACAGATCACAAGCCGTGCTCGTTAACGGCCACTTATCTTCCGCCAAACCAATTACTAGCGGTGTCATCCAAGGCAGTGTCCTAAGCCTTTTATGTCAATGACATTTTCTCTTCTATTCGACACGGCACTCCTTTCCTCTTTGCCGACGATATAAAAACAGTGTACTCCTTCCTCCCTAGTGACCTGTCCGTGCCACACATTGCGTGACTCCGTCGTTCTCCAAACTTGGTGTGTCTCGTGGTTTATGAAATTCTCCGCGGAGAAAAGCTTCCTCCTACCATACAAGTGCACGGTACCACCCGGCCAAATTTGTCTGGACGGCCTGCCTATCCCCATACACCCCATGGTTACCGATCTTGGCGTACGCTACTCTTGTTCCTTTATTTTCTCATAACAGGCGTCGTTCGAAATCGCTAAAGCTAAGCGAACCCTAGACCTGGTCACACGGCGTTTCCTAATACCGGCCAGTCGCCTCTCCACGTATCTCTCACACGTGAGACCGCCCCTAGAATATTGTCCCATTACCTCCAGCCCCTGGCCACGTTCCTCTATTGTATCTCTTGAGAGCGTTCGGCGCACTTTCACCAGAAGGCTGTTGGGCGTGTCCATAGCCCTAACATACCGCCAGCGCTGTGAGCTTCTACAAATTGAGCCTCTATGGATTCGTCGCATGAGGCTCAACCCGATTTTCTTCTTCAAGCTAATCTATAACCAGGCCTACACCTCTTGTCCCATCTGTAGCGTACTACTCCGTCTATATGGTACACTAAGTGAATGTCAACAATATCAAAGACGGCACTAGCAAACTAAGATGGGCGGAGGAGCGTGCGGTGATAAAAAGGCCAAAAGGATATGTACATTAGGAACTAAAATGAAACAGAAAGGTGTGACTCAAAATCACAGTTGTTCAATGTTCTTGTGATTAGGAAATGAGCACCGAAGAGCCAATATCCGCCAATGTCTTCAGTTCAGTTCGGTCTGACAGCCATCCGTTGAACAGAACATGATGGTATTGAACGAAGTGCCAAGAGACGCCGTTGGAGCTTCTAAAATGATTTGTTTCACACAGTTAGCTCAGACCGATACAATTCCAAGACAC
Organism: Fasciola hepatica; assembly: GCA_948099385.1. Classification (NCBI taxonomy): domain Eukaryota; kingdom Metazoa; phylum Platyhelminthes; class Trematoda; order Plagiorchiida; family Fasciolidae; genus Fasciola; species Fasciola hepatica. The sequence goes on along the minus strand of CANUEZ040000060.1, from coordinate 325,368 downwards.
TCCAAACCAGAAGATGAGACCGTGCCAGAATGAAAGATTTATTTACAGCCTTTTTGTATTTCGCGGTGATGACGAACAAAGGGTGTGCGTGTTTTTCATTAAAACGTCGGTAGAACAAAGGAGTGTCGCACCAAGGGACGTTGAAAATCATGGAAAAAGTCGGAAATGTACAGGTACCTACACAACTCCCCTGCCAGAGCGTTTGTTGTACAGAATAAACGCTCGATAGAAAAATAGAAAGAGAAAACGGTTAGCGAAAGAAAACCTCTACTAACAAAGTCTTGAAATCTGACCGGATGTCGAACTTTTCTGCAGGAAAGGCGGGTTACCAGGGGTGGTTGTTGCTGTGGTGGTGCTGACGGGTGTGGTGTAGTGTCTGGTGTGATGATAGAGAGTGGATCATCTACAGGAATTGTTGGTGGTGTGTCTGTGGATGTTGATGGTGTCGGTGTTGCTGGTGATAGAGGTGTATCAAAATACGCGGGTTTCAGTCTTTAAATGGAAACTCTGTCTGGCTTGTCGGCTTTCTGAACCACGAAATATTTGTCTCTGCGACTAAGCACCTTAAATGGACCGTCATATGGTGGTGTGAGTGGTTTGCGAACAGCATCGTTACGAATAAAAACGAAAGGTGAAGTATATAGATCCTATTGTACAAAAACGTGTGTGGACGACGAGCGAGTGGGTATTGGACGTAGATGTGACATAAGCTCTTTGAGTTGTTGGACAAACTGGGGTGGATTAGGGCTGGCATCAGTGCTAGGTTGAACATACTCACCTGGAAGGCATATGGTGGTACCGAAAACGAGTTCAGCCGACGAGCTGTGGAGGTCGTCTTTGACTGATGACCGCAGACCCAAGAGAACTAGTGGCAGGTTGTCGCTCCAGTTATTGGGTTTGGCTGTGATATTGGTGCTGCTTTGAGTTGACGGTGTAGGCGCTCTACCATGCCATTGGACGAAGGATGGTATGCAGTTGTTGTAGTGTTTGCAGCCAAGCAGTTTAGTGAACTCATGAAAGCGAGAATACTCATGTGATTTCCAAGATGTAGCGATTACGAGTAGAAGAGGGGGTGGGTCCTTTGAAGTCAACACTGAGACGTTCAAATGGTTGTGTGGCTTTAACAAGTGGGCTGTTACAAGGTTTGTAGAACTTGGGTTTCAGATGTGAATGAACAGAACATTGTCGAGAGAGAAAGGCAAGTTTTTTGTCTGAACAAAATGATGTAGACGAGTAATACGCGGATGACAGACTTTCATGAAATCGCTTCAGTTCACTGATAGGATGTGTGCTCTCACAGAATGCTCATGATAAGGTATCGGCTGCGGGATTCTCTGAACCTGGGCAATATATCACATCATAGGAGAATTGGGAAAGCTCAGTGCACCAACGTTAAATTTTGTCATTCTTTATCTTGCTGCTGGCCTTCCTGTCGTACATAAAAGCGACAAAACGCTGATATGTAATAAGCTTGAAGTGCGCACCAAGAAGGTAATGTCGCCACTTCCGAACAGCTTCGACAATCCCGTGAGCTTCTTTCTCTACCGCTGAGTGATTTCGCTCCGTAGGTGACAGAGCACGCGAAATAAAGGCCACGGGATGACCGCTCTGATTAACAGTAGCAGAGATTGCTATGTCGGAGGCGTCGGTTTCAACCACAAGTGGTGTGTCTTTATCGACTGCGAATAGTGGTGTTTGGATTAATTCAGACTTCAGTGATTCGTAAGACGGAAGTACTTCTTTGGGGAGGGGGGTGTTCTGTTGAAAGTGGATGAATTTTATCCGAAAAACGAAGAAACCATTGGGAATAATATAAAAACATTCCAACGACTCTTTGCTGCGCCTTCAAATTCTTGGGAGCAGGAAGTTGGAAGAGCGTCAAAACGTTCTGGGTCAGGCTTAACCGTTCTTTTAGATATTTCGTAGCCCAGTAGTCGAACTACGGTTGTGGCGGAGACACACTTGTCATGATTCAGGGTCAAACCATAGGTCTCAGCCGTTTGCAGGGACTGTTTCAGATTGACAGCATGGTCGGTGGTCTTTCCTACAGATAGTAATGCTGGTAACGTATACAAACGTCTCCTCAAGTCTTTTACGCCGAATAAGCTCGTCTATCGCGCGCTGGAAACAGGCAACGCTGTTGTTTACTTCAAACGGTATTCGGCGAAACTGGTGGAGGCTATTGCATGTTTCGAAAGCCATGTACTGCCCTTCGCTTTCCTTCATGGGTATCTGATGGTACGCGCTCTGTAGGTCTAGAGTGCTGTAAACGCTGAACTGTGAAATTTTCTCCACTAAATCATCTATGCGGGGTAGCGAGTATGCATCTAGGAATGTGAATCGATTGATTGTTTGACTGTAGTCAACCATAATCCGTCGTTTCTGGCGCTCCTTGGTAGCAGTCAGGACTTGGGCCCGCCATGGTGATCGAGAAGGTTCGACTATGCTATGGTCCAATAACCGGGCGATCTCTGGTCGAATAAAGGCTTCATCATTGTGGCTGTATCCCCTCGATTTTGTACAAATAGGACGGCAAGAGGGATCCAGATGTGCGAAAAGAGATGGGGTTGGAAGGTTAGCAGCGGAGAGACCACAAAGCAAGAAGGGTGGACGAGTTCCTTGGAAAGATATTTCTACTGACGCATGTTGTTGTAAAAATTCATGTCCCAGCAGTACGTCAGCACATAAGTCGGGGAGAATCGATAGCTTGTCATGTTCGTACTGGGCACCTTTGTGCAGCAACGAGACAAAACAGTGACTTTTGGTACTGCCGATCATGCGGGCAGAAGCGAGGATCATTTTACTTTTGGATGCCATTGTTGACCATTTGTTCCGGAGCACAATCGCTTCGGAGATGTAACTCCCTGAGCTCCCGTGTCTACTAGAGCTTGTAGCACTACCCCGTTGACTATTACTTCCGTAATAGCCTTACTGAGGCCCGCCGAAGCTGCTGCTGTAATGGACGAAGCGATAAATGGCGAGGAAGTTGTGGTATGTTTTGTTTTCATACCCACAAAGGAAACAGCTGGTTCGGGATGCGGCCAGGGTCGTTTCGGCCTCTTTATCTGATACTTGACTGGGGGCGCTGGAGCTATCTATCGTAGCCGTAGTGTATACTGAAGGTTTGGATTCAGCGAACGTCTGCAATTTCTGATGAGCTAGATCTAGAGCTTTAGCTTGGTCATATGCAGTACTTATGTCGAGTGTTTTATTCTCGCGAAGCCGCTGACGAATAGGATTTAATAAGAGTCCGCTGATGACCGCATCGCGAATGGCATCTTCGTTTTTCTTTGCGCTGGCAGCCTGAAAATTACAGTCTCGGGTAAGATTTCGAAGCTTTTGCATGAATTGGCCAATGGTTTCAGAAGTATTCTGCTTCGAAGTTGCCAGAAGATAGTGTGCGAAAATTTCGTTTTTAGTTTGCATGTATAGGGTAGAAGGGTAGTGATGGCAGAGTCATGATCATTGCACCGAGAAACAAATTTGTAAACAGTTGGCGATAAAAAGTGCATGAGAGTTCTGAGTTTGTCTGATTGGTGTTCTTTGACTAATTCCAAACAATTTGTAAAGGTATAATAGCAATGTTCCCAGGAGTCGGCGCCATTCGGGGAGTTTGGGTCCACATCGGAACGACCCGGGCGCAGATGCCGGTTCATTGTGTTTTGGTTGATTAAATTGTAACGTATAATCGGTTAGTGGAATGAGAGTTTAGAAGACAGCCCCTGATTGATAGGCTTTAATCAACCAAAAAACGAGGCGCATGAGCTAAAAGGAGACGAGCAAAATGTTAGGTGATACAAACGAAATAGAAGCGAATTATGAGGGGGAGGCACAGTAACAAATATATATAATTATTCAGAGAATGTATTGTTGGCATGATGAGCCTGAATCGTATGTAATGGAAAATCCACTTGCATTTATTTCACATCGAAAAGTCGGACACCGCGAGCCGGAATCGAAGCGGCGACCCTCCGCATACCGGGCAGATTCTCTACCAGCTGAGCTATCGCGGTCCGGACAATCCGGTGTGAATAACGCTTCGCGCCTTATCGATGATTCACTCAAGTTATTCACACCGAACTGTCTGGACCGCAATAGCCCAGCTGGTAGAGCATCTGCCCGGTATGCGGAGGGTCGCCGGTTCGATTCCGGCTCGCGGTGTCCGACTTTTCGATGTGAAAAGTGCAAGTGGATTTTCAATTTTTCTTTACAAAGATTGGTGTTGCTAACAGAACAAACGACAAGGTGTGACGATCATGGTACCAAATGCCGCACCTCAAATTGATTGGAGAAGGCCTAAACGATGTGCCCGTGTGGTCGAACCATGTGGCACAGCCCCTATTACTGTTGATATTCCGGTGACAGCAAAGGTGTCAAATGTTGCAGCATAAATAAATTGGTGACAGTAATGAGGTGTACTCACGATAACTGTGTATACTGCTCGCGGAATTTCAGTGTATCCACTTATCTAAACGTTTAAGCAGCCAAACCTTTATTTTGTTTCATCATATCCAGTTCCAATATTCGTCTGTGACTTAAAATGCAAAATAAAGTACCTTTTGTTAAATTACGGATTTTTCTCATAGGACTGCTTCTTTGTGATATTTTACTGTACTACAGATCGGGAAACAGCAGTCACACCGGGGTCCTACAAGACGAAGTTCGACGACGAGTTTTTCAGGCATTTGTGCGAAGTGGTGGACGAAAACCCCACAAACACATTAAGGCGGTTGAAGGAAGGGTGGAGAAAGTTTTCTCAAATATAACAGTCAGCAGATCATCCATCGATTGCTGGACGGGTATCACTATTCAATTAACAGCTGACTACTCAACCAGTGGAACAAAACTCGGATGCAGTCAAATTTAAACGAGCAGAATATGCCGATTGGCTGCAACGATCACATACTACAACTTGAAGTTTGTAGGTTGATGCGACCAACTTCAATATATGGTATTTTCCTAGCTGTGGGGGCTCCAAAATAAGCAGTAAAGCCATTCGAATTCTACCGTCGAGCAAAGGACCTAACTTGAACATTACCTGTGATGGTCGCATACCAGGATGCTGTTCTCGACCGACGTGTACGCACGAGACAAGCTCGTTGTAAAAATAAGGTCAAAAGTGTTTCTTTCTCCATTGGAGCACCTGACATGTTGGGCCCATCCTCCTAAACAGATGCTAGTCAAGAAGTGGAATAGGTGCAGCTGGGGGCCCAAAGTGGACCGGTAGATGCCCCGTACGCTGAAGTCACCAGCCATCAGTTTGGGGAAGGGTAAGTGAGTACTGAAGTTTAATGCCCCCGTGACCGGCAAGAAGCCGTTTTGACTTGTGTTGGGAGCGGCGAATGCAACTAAAAATAAGGTCCTAATATCCGGTTTGACCTGTGGCAATAGAAAATCCAGTAAGTTTTCCAGTATGATATACTGGTGCGCTTCCATTTGTACAGTTTGCTTTGCACACAAAAACGGCCTCTCACACACTGAATTAATCTGTTTTTCTTAAAATCGTGGTACTTGGTGATAGCCACACCTCATTGGGAGTGTCATCTGTCAACCAGGTTTTGGTAACCAAAACAAGACCGTCGTTAGACGTAGGCAGTGTTAAGCAGAGCATTCGCACCTTGTTCAAAATCGGAATTGCAGTCAGCATAGACCGTGAGGGCCATTTTGTGGGGCCAAGAATAATGTTAGAAACTTCGCAGGATTTGGGCATGTCGTTCACTGAGGAAGGATTGGAAAAAGCAATCAGTGATGCTTGAGACAGAGCTCACGGTAGCGCGAAGGAAGGAATATGACGCACAATGAAATGTGGAATACAATGAACAGGCACATCTGGCGAGGCAGTCAGATCGGTTGTTAGGTGGGACCGAGTATGGCTGTTGTTGGGTGGATCCGTTAGATTTGAAAGAGATCGGCGGTTTTTAAGTCTACTACGTGCCGAAAGACGCCGTGCGATAACGCAAATCAGAGTCTTGCTGCTGGTAGATACCGGTGGCTGAGACGTGAAAATATGAGGAGGAACAGACAAATAGCTATTAGGTGGGATAAATAGAAGTGAAATGGCATGGAGTATATTGGCGCCTGCTTTAACACTGAAGATAACATGAGTGCACCCTTTATATCAACATGTAGATCGGTTTTAACCTGGAGAAGAAATGTGGTAAGCAAGTGGAATATAACATTTTAGGATAGAGTACAAATTGTAACGTCGTGGGCGCTGTTGTAGGAAACCTTCGGTAGGAAAGGAATTCGGGGAAGGCGGAATATGAGAAGAATAAAAGGAGGGCTATCCATGATGGAGAAACTGCTTAGGCCACTTTAAAAATTAAACAAAACATTGAAGTAATCGTTTGACATAGAGGAGGTCAGCAGTAGAAAGGCATGGGGGTCAGATACAGCAGTTTGATTTAGGGTACATCCATAGGATGCGGGAAGAGCACGACTGGATGATAAAAAAGCGCAAATGATGGACAGTGGATTTCGGTTGGGAGGGAAGTCTTGAAAAACCTTTTTTCTTCCATAGACGAACCCTGCAGTGCTTTGCTTGGGGTGCCTGGCGGTGGGGTCGTGGCTTGATTAGTGGGTTAGATCTGACTGCAGGGTCAACAAAGTGCTTTCCACCTGAGATCAATGACCCGTTGAGCGCGCAGTCGAAATTGTATTGTGCGCACTTTCAGCATCCTCAGACGGCAAAGAAGCAGATATCTTATGAGAAGTGATACCTAGAGAAGCTGAATCAGTGCTGGTGGATTGATCAAATTCCGTTTGCGGTGTAATCTCGTCTACGGCTATCTTGATAGCCTTGGATAATATTTTCAGGGCGGCGGTAGGTTGATTCCTGGTGAGTCGTTCGACAAATTCCTGTTCAAGGAATTGAAAGGAAGTTGGGCAAGGTTTGCGTCCAACGCTCTTTCTCCACCGAAAACACTGGCAAGGGTGCCGTTTCTCAATAATAGCACACAGAAATAAATGTCTTACCCTCCACCAATGATTCTGTCGGGTATATTTATTGCAACGGAGTTTACCGAGCATCTCTCCGCTCACAAAGATTCCGAGGCGGTAGCGTCCGTAAAGCATCCAGCCGTGACTAGATCTCGGACTGATGAGAGGACTCAACTTGGAAGGGGGTTCTGTCAACCGATGATAGATGGCTGACGAGATTAGGGAGATTCTGTTTCACTGTCTCAACCCTTCTATTTGCATCACCAAAAACACTGACCAAGCTGAATGGGCACGGATTCAATGAATAGTTCGACTTGTCGAGTACATCTGGTAGAGTTTCAGCGCGACCAACCGATGAGGTTCAGTTTGTTTGGTTAATAGTTTCGAAGTTGATACATCGACTGCAAGTGCTCAAAATCGGGAGTATTTTTGCTTTCAGCAATACGTAGGCTTCCCAAAGGGGATCAGAAAACTTTGTGTTTTTGGATCAAAGAAAAATAACACAGTGGAACTGATGATGGGTCGACTCTGCAACTTAATGACGAGGCCCAGAAGGTTCCGAATGAGACGACGGCTATTAATGTAACGTGAGACTGATGTTCAATCCAGTGGCAGGATAAAATTACAATACCTCGCATTTTTATAGATTTGATTTTAAAAACCGTTTCCTTTCTTTTCACCCTAAAAAGGTGTTTGAACATTTCCTTTCCAGGACTTTTAAGCCGGTAGTTGGAGTCAGAATTTTCTGTCTAGATAAAGCCCCTGAATAATTTTGAGCTGTACGAACAAGCTAGAAGGCCGTAAACTTCGGAGTTATTCTAGGTGGCTTGGTTAGATTTTGCCCATTACAGCGCGTAGAACGGCGTGATGTGACGCGTTGGTCAAAGCTACTTTCGTTAATTGTACTACTTCCGTGGGTCTCCCTTTGTGGGGAAGCGGGAGTAGATGGTCAGACAATCCGAAACCTACGGCTATGATATGGGCACTGGACGAGAATGAACAATAAGAAGCAAGTAGGCTTCAAAGCAAAATCGACTGCTCCATACTAAAACGTACTCAGCATAAGAAACTATTGAATGGAGGTCTCCAGAGCCACCGCGGAGCGCGGAGAGTTCATAGACGTCGTCATGCAAACATATTGGTACAACTCCGAAGGCTTGGGTCAACTTAAAATCAAACCACGCTGTCTGGATTTTTTGTCTACTTTCGTCGTCTGAGAGCAGTATTGTGACTACTGTGGTAAACATCTTAAAACTCGATAAAACTGTCCACAAGAATGAGCGATTGTGCCACACCACGGCGAGATCATTTTTTACTACGGCAAATTGTTGTCATGGAAACTTTCCGCACTGCCAACCGAATCTGATACTTTAATTTTCTCACCCAAATTCAGCTTACCTAGTGATCATCGCTTCCCGTGCACTTGAAACCCGTTCATCACTTCTTACTCGGCAGGTACCTAAAGTTGCACCACCTTGTGCCCCTTCCTTACCCCGATAGAGCCCTGCGTCCTCTCCCGATTATTCCCATTCCCCTACTTTTTCATGTTAATTTGTCCGACCCAAAACTTACCCTGTCCAAAGCTTCAGTGTACATCTTCACCTTTCGGTGTGGTCTTCTCGATAATACCGTGTATACTTCGGCCGGTTTATGCAAGTATTTATATTGACTACCCGCGTACCCTCTCCTATCTACCGCTAATCCTTCGTCCTCCCACATTCATTCTATATAACGGTCCCTCACATCCTTAGTCTATCCGTCAGTGAGATCCAAAATGTAGTTTAGGGCACTTCCAGCAGTGAGTAGCAAAATCATATTAACCCGTGGGCGAAACATGACTGATTAACAAATTTTACCAAACTGGATTATAAAATGAACAAAATCTGAGCTATATAAAAGCGTCATGAATGCAACCACAAAAACTCAAGACGATAGCCGGCTTCAGAGATAGAAAAAGATGAGCACATGAGATACACTGGTCCAAGCAAGTTTTGACAAGATAACGCTTTGGATGCGAATAAACGGAGGTAGGTGCACAAAAACATAAATAATACGAAGCACACGAAGAATGCACGTAATCCAGCATTTTTACGAACCCATGTTATCATGTTGTCCTCGGAGGATTTTCCACATCTGGTAGTTAGCAAGCCCACCAAAATCCGTCGGAGCCTGGGAAGAGCCAAAGTGTTGGAATTCTGGTATTTTTTCTCTCTATCTACCTACACTCTGCCCTCCGTGCTGTTGTCTATCGACGACGGAGGGTAGAATCTGTTCAACGCTATGCCAGAAGCATCAAAAGCTGTTCGCCAGTGAGGCCAACGCATTGGTCTTTTCGGAGCTTTTCTGCCGTCATCTTTTCTTTGAGAGTTTACAAACCTCACGAATCGTGTAATAGGTGTAGAGGCTGATATTACTGGCAAATGTGTGTGTTCCCAGTGCACTGAGAAGTAAGAGCAAACAAGAGTTCAGGTTTATGTAAGCGCCCGCTTGATTGAATTGATGTCACTGAGAGCACGGAGGACATAATCCGAAGGTGTTTTATGTTCTCTTGAATTTCACCCCTGCTGGGATCTGAAGGTTACACCAGTTTAGTAAAACTTGACACAGATGGGAGAGTCCTCTGCAACGAGAACTACTCAATGAAACGGTCCATGTCAAGATGCTTTCTGATGTCCACAAAACTGATAAAAGTCCCCCCGACTCCAAGACTAGTAACAAATTACCATACAAAATCCCGAATGACATGATTCCTTAGACTAGATCAAGAAGTGTCTGGTCGAACCTACAAACTACTCCCACAGAATATAGTTCAAAAAACGAAGGCCGACCCTTGCGGGAGTCCGAAATCCAAAACTGGTTCGAGAAAACAGCTCAATACCTGAAGCAAAATCAGTAATCCCTCGACTGTTGACGTCGGAACTAGCCATTTCTTGCATACCTCAGAAAAGCGTGGCATTAGATGCATTTGCACCGGTACCCGTAACGAATTTGAAAATAAAAAGAGTAGCTTTATCGACAAAATCAGTCATCTCAACTCGGGGACCCGGACCTCTCTTTCCGAACCCAATCAGTCTTTTGTCTCCAGGTAGAGTGAACCATAAAAACGCTTCTTCCAAAGACGAAAAAGACGTTTCGGAAAGACTGTACAGATCGTTATGCCAGTACTTTATCCTATTGCAGTTCCGGATGACTACTTACAGCCTACCCAACAACAAGCATCCTGCTCCCCATTTCCAAATAGTCACGAGCTTTCGGACTTAATGTCACCCCACCCAAATTTGCCGGTTTTTCAGTTTCCTCTGAACGTCCCGCCTTCTCCGATACAATATTTCTCCCCACACCATCCCACAGTCTGCCAGTGGCTACAATGTCTCCAAACCTGGCAGCCAACTTAAGGGGTTACACATTCAATGTACATCACGGCCATGATAATGATAGTTTCATAATTGCACTTTTCAATGCTCGTTCCCTTGTGAGTAAACTTACGTCCGTCCTCTCCTTTGCACTGCAATCTCACCCGGATCTAATCCCCGTAACCGAAACCTGGCTTACTGATAAAACTCCCCTCCGACACATCTCCATACCCGGTTATAATATATTTGCTACGAACAGATCTGAGAGACGTGGTGGTGGTTGTCTTGTTTATTGTAAGAGCAGTCTTTCAACACACTTACTCCAACTTCCTGTCCTTGATAAGGTCCAAGATTCTGTTTGGATCTCTATACCACTGCTTCAGGGTCAGCCCGTCATTGGTTGTGTTTAATGTCCGCCGGGCTACAACATAGGCAAAGTAAACGCAATCACCGATGCTTTCTGCCACATAGCTGAAATCCCGCAAGCTGCTGTTGGACAACCCTGAATTTCTCTCCGAAGTTATGCAATTTTATCTCACGTGTCCGTGCTGGTGGATGGACACAACACGTAAAATCACCAACCAGAGGGAACAATATTCTTGACCTTATCTGTACTTTAGGCCTCTGAAATATAAAGGCGAGTGTCCTTAGCCACCTTCCTGGTAGTGATCATTAGGCCATAACATGTTAATTTTCAGTTCAACGGCATCACCAGGAAAGTCCTCAAAATCGAAAATCTTTCCGAAATGCAAATTGGGACACTCTACCCACCACCCTGCGTAATCAGACCTGGGATGAATTCTTTCTAGCATCTGATCCTCAGCTGGCGTCGGATGTGATGTACACTAACTTATTCTGTTCTCTTAACATCATATTTCCCGAGATAACCAAATTCAGTGGGTGAAAGATCTGTCGACAACAAAAGTTGAAACGTAACTTCATCATCCCCCTCGAATTACAAAGAGAGATGTGGGCTACTAAGGCTTGAACCCCTATTGCTACGACGCATGAAACTCAGTCTTTATCTTCTATTCAACCTCCAACATTCTAGAGCGCATACGTCCATCACTGATCCATGTTCCGCTCAAGACGCACCCTATTATCTTCGTAACCGAAATCATACTTCTGAAGTCCCATACTCCAGGACAAAACTAAGATAAAGGTTCTTAATCACCGTCTATTCCCTCATTTGGAACAGACTGCCTGAAGACATTCGGGCCTGTCAGACACTAGACCGTTTCAAAATTGTCCTTACAAAATACTTAGATGTCGCCAAAGTACGACAATCAACTCACACGTGCACCACGTTGGAACAAGCTAATGAGGTCAACCTAGATTTTTGAACAGAGAAAGAAAGCACGACCCGGTTAACATCCTTTGCGGCGTCGGCATCACCTACCCCACATGCGTTCTCCATCGCCAGCATATTAGTATCCCTTAGAATGACTTACATCGCTGACACTGCTTTTGTTAGTTTCTTTCCAATTCACGCGTTCTAAAGTCTCTTATCTATCTCCACCATACTTAATTCGCTTTACTCGGTCCAAACTGACCCCATACCCCTTCTTTATATTGCCCTAACGTCCCAACACTTAATCCAATTCCGGCGACCACCACTTACCCCTAAATCATCAATTTTCTGTTCCTAGTTTTGGTCATTATTTTTGTATTCTCATTCACTCCTAATGGCTCATAGTCCTCTATCTTCCCAAAGTAGTCTGTGTCTACATTACTAGAATTCTGTTTCCACCATTGACTGTTGATCCTCAGCTGGGAGCATCCCAGACTGCGTCTCTCTACTCTTATGCTTCCAGACACCAACCGGCGCGCATCTCTTTAATGATACCTTGGAATGATCCCGAGATAACACCAGCGAAATAGCTGGCCCACACTTCCGGCTGGAAATCTGATACCCGCCCATCATTCCGTCGCTAACTCATTGGCCCTGCTCTCAAGGACAACCCGCAATCTCCTAGACTACTCCATCTCTACATCTGTATGATCTCGACCAACATCACCTGTGCAAATCCCGCGGGTGCGGGGCGCGGACAGATCCTTCGCTTTGGCCGGTGCACATCGGGGTGCAGGACGTCTGCAACGATGTGCGAGCGCAACTAAGCGGATCGCACCTCCTGCTTCCAGAAGTGGTTTTCAGGTTGGGTGTCCAGCTCACGGTCAGCCCCACCCACTAGCACCGGTTGCGGATTGCGGATTTAAGAAAACAAAACTTAAACAAAAAGAACACCATTCATACACTTGAAATGCTACTGTCTCCTTCAGCTAACATGGACTCTCCATCGTGCTCGCTTCCAAATTCGCCTTCATAACCTACCGCTTGCTTCATCCGGCAAAAGTTGCTTTCTTTGGTGCATAATTATCGCATACTTAAAAATCCATCAACATTCCTGGCTCATTATTCCCGGTACACTTCCCGCGGTTTCATGCTAAACTATTTACCAGTCTTATTTGCAAACTTGACCACTCTCTAAAATGCAGTTCATCCCTTTTTGCTACTTTTACCGATATACTGGAGAACTAACGCATTTATTCCTGTCGCTAACTTTTGTACCACAATCTTCAGACAGTATAAGACACTGCGAAATTTATCTCTAGAGATTCCCAATAATCGATGACCCTGTGTTTGTTTGCCTTCTCTGCCAGCTCCGCTGTTTGCCCACTTCGGGCCGTCGCACTGCAATGTCCTTATCATGCAAGGTATCGTGTCCCACATATGCACATCTGATAACCTCTTGTACCGCAGAGTTCCGTTCTGTCGCCACAAAGTGTCCACCTTCTCTATCAAACATAAACTGATATTCTTCTACCCGTCACTTCATCGTTTTTGCCAGCTGTGCCCATTCTATTGTTGTAGCTGGGCACAAAGCATCGATTTTTCGCCAGTTCCTATTTTCACGCTGATGCATTACTTCCTTTTTTCTGAAAGCAAAACAATCCACTCAAAGTCTGTGTGTTTTATCCGGTCACTCCATTCACCATCACTTTGGCAACCAAGGTCCAGATGTATAGTCCATTTGGTTTACCATACACTCCGCCCACATCCGGCTGCCGAACTTTGCAAACCTATTCTTCGGTTGTTCTGTGTATTTCCTTTCCCATGCTCCACTCCGATAGATCGTCTCAGACACTTCCGATGCTTGACACGCTCTTTTTTCCACTCGAAGTCTTTGCTGAGAATTATCAGTATGCCAATACTTACCTGTCATTTAACCGGTCATCTCTCTTGCATGCCAAGTTTCTGTCACTATCGTAGTTATGCACCACACATCGATTTTTTATGGCAGTTACCAGTTTTATACTGATGCATTACATTTCTTTCTTCTGAAAGAAAAACAATCCCCTCAAAGTCTGTACGGTTTTATCGGGCGACTTCTTTCACCATCAATTTGACACCCACACTCCAGTGTGTTTTTCGCTTTGTTTTACAACTGGCCCAACCGATATACGGTCACCGAACCTCAAAATTGTAATCCTCGACCGGTTTTCTTGTTTTTTAAGTGTCATGCCACCATTTTTATTGTCTAGTTTTACATCTCTACTCCTCTCATACATTGCAAAGCTCTAATGCTTGAATACGTCTCCTTCAGGAATGTTCCTTTTTCACGAGATCCATGTATCCGTCAATCTAGTTTGGTTCTCCGACCGGACGGCCTTCCTTCCGTAGGATTTGTGTGATTCTATGCCATTCCCCTCCCACCCCACACTTTCGCGGAATAACTACACCTATATTCAGCGGGATCGACCACCTGACCTTGAGTTTAAATTCGCTGGGCGGTACCGCAACCATTGGCTTGAAAGCTTTCTCTCATATTTAAGAGTTCACATAATGGTACAATCCTACTGTAACTTTCATTCAGCCTTCAACTCTAATGTTTGATCTTGCATCGCAGCATGCCTCGGGGTTACCCGAAATAAACTATTATTATTAACCTACGTAGATCAGTGTTAACGTGTTTGTATGTAAAAGATGATTATAATACCGTAAATAAGATTGTGAGGGTTAGGCTATGCGAGGGGCCGTATTGTATCTCGCCTCCGGATCTCTGGCTTCGTGTGTTTTGTCATCACCCTCAAGCAGACACAACTTTGTGATACCCCAAACACACTCTCCATTATCTGCTCTTGCCGACACGGTGTGCACGAGTCCATCAGAGTGGACACAGCATTTGTTGATAATTCTAAGTGGCCATTTGTGGCAGGGTGTTTGTACGTCAGTTGCGGTCACCAAGTCGTCTGATCGAAAAGATCTCGCCCTGGAAAGGCCGAGTACGGCGCGTGGTCTAGTCATCTCGCTTTTGACTTTTGATGAATTTTCCAAGGTTAAATCGTTTGTGCTACTCCAGACTAACGGACTGCCCTCTTTCACTGTTCAGTGACCTAACCTCTAGCTCACCGCTAATGCAAGAAGCCAAATGCAGCCAAGACTAATATCATGAAAACTTTCGAGCTGTCCAGTGGTCTAATTCCAGCTCAATGGAAAACCAGATTCAAGATACTCTCAAAATTTGTATTTCAAAACCTTTTTCCACGTTACCCCATTATCCGGGGACATATTTTCCAGCTCACCGGTGTCATTCAGACAAAAAGACCACCACAAAATCAGGGACCATTTGGGCTTTAGCATCGTACCGGTGTACCACTTATATACTTCAAGACTTCATCAGAGTTGTCCAGTATGGCCTTTGCAATCATTTAACGACTTCCCTCGAAACCTGGACTCGAAACAGAAAAGCAGTCGGAGAGGTCAAGATTATTACGATGAAACCGGGTGTTGGGGCAGGTACCATGACCCTGCTTTTGCGTCAGTGGTGGCAGTCACCTTAACTGCGAAAGCAAGTCCTTCATTCCTCATTAGCACCTCTGGTTGCTGTCTAAAGAGAACTGCATTCGGTCTGAAACAATTTTTCAAACACAGCAAACTGTGAGGAAAGTTAGTTATGAAGTCGAGCCAATCAAAAGCTTGCTTGACACAAGGAGACCAATTTTGACGCAATTTAAAGCAAGGTCGGCCCCAAATGGCTAATATGCTATATAAAGACAGTTAAGCAACTTTACAAAAACCAAAACCTAATGGCGTTTTTTGGATCCTACTCTTTAAATTGAGCAGTAAATTAGCAATTGCAGCCAAATTACGGCCTGAATTTAGAAATAGAGGACGAGATTACCAGTTTCAGTCAGAGCAAAGTTATGATATGATATGATATGATATGATAATGGTATATTTCTCGGCCATGGTCGAGACGCACGCGCTAGCGCATGATCATAATAATAATAATAATAATAATAATAATAATGGTTTATTTCGGAAGCGCCCGAAGCATGCCATGTGCATGATCATGGTGTGACACGTTACTCAATAAGGTGGAATATTCACAAATTCAAAGTATGAAAGTCGAGAGTACCAGTGATAGGTAGACATAGCCAACAACAGTTTGAATGGATCATTTTACTAATGGTTTGCGCGGCAGTTTCAAAGTGGTTTCGAACCTGGGCGGTATAAACCAAGCATCCGGGCGCGGGAAAACGCTTCTTTTGGCGCATCTTCCAAAAATGCGCGATAACTGATACTCATTCTGGTGAATTATACAGCCAACGGTAACTACACTATCATAAATATAGAAAAAAGTTGAAGTTTCGCTTTGAAAAACCCGCAAATCATTTTCAAAGTCTGAAAAACTGTTCTATTTATCGCGATTTAAGCGAGAAAATACAGCAGAGCCAGCAACCAGAGCCGCGCCCGCAGCACCAACAGCCGTCGCGGCCAATGACGCACTGACCTTGATCACAACGCTTATATACCCTTGCGGCACGCATTCAAACAAAAATCGCACCATAAAATTCCACGTCAATCTCATTTTCTACGGGCACCGATTCATTTATGGACTGCTGTTTCTCCCACATCCACCGGTGTTCACTTTCACGAAACTGGCCTCAGGTCCCCCTGCTTCAAATCTCATTCCCTTTACAGAACTCCGGTAAATCCGTCATTCAGGGTCTGCATTGTCTTCATGGATCGCTATCCTCTTCGCATGCGTCGATTTTCCACCCTTTTTTTCTTGTTCAAAATGTATTCCATCTGCAGAACCTCAGTTGGCCTCTGGTTTCCTGGGCTTGCATCATTCTTGTTAATAATGCCTCCTTAGCACTGCGCTAACGATTTTCTCGATATCTCCACCGCGCACCACTGCCTGATCCGGATTCGAAACCGGTTTAAAACTGCCGCGCAAACCATTATCAGAATGGTCCATTCAAACATTTCCTGTCATTGTTTTTTCATCTCTAATACTCTCGACTTTCATACTTAGAATATGTGAACATTTCATCTTATTGAGTAACGTGTACACCATGATCATGCTTTAACGCGTGCGTCTCGACCATGGCCGAGAAATATACCAATATTATTATTTGTTCCAACCGTTCCACATATAACAGTCCCACAACTTCAGTCGGGCTAAATATAAGCCCGTATGTTTAGACACTTTCGAATCCGGGCTGGGCGGTGAGGATTTCGAAAAACCGTTAGCGCAGTGTCAAGGACGTATTATGAACGAGAATGATGCAAGATGGGGAAACGGAGGCCTACTGAGGTTCTATAGATGGAGTTAATTTTGAACAAGAAGAAAAGGAAGAAAAGGAAAAAAAATTGTGAAGAATTGTTCTCAGGAAAGTCGGTGCATGCGGAGAGGATAGCGATCCATGAAGACGATGCAGACCCTGAATGTCGGATTTACCGGAGTTCAACAAATGGAATGAGTTTCGAAACGGTGCCGAGACCAATTTCCTGAAAGTGAACACTGGTGGATGTGGGAGAAACAGCAGTCCATAAAAAGGTGAGTTTAGATTCAGGATCAGTAACATGTACCATTCAGAAATGAGAAAGCGCAACTGGAAGGTCCTTGAGAAGTGGAGAGTCAATTTCCAACATGCTACCGTTCGGAGGAAGGGTGGACTGTGGTAACGGATAATAGAGTGTGAAATCTCCGCATGGACTTGAGAGTTAATATACTGTTTCACTGATATATATATATATATATATATATATATATATATATATATATATATGTTGACGCATTTGCCTTCAGGGATATTCAGCGTCGTTTCTGGTAACGTACGACATCATATGGGTATGTTTCGTCTAGCAGGGCAAAGTATGCGTCGATCAATCAGCTGAGTGTGGTGGTATATTAGCGAGATTCGCATGAACTGGAATGTGTGTTGGTGGCTTTAGAAAAAGCTGAATGATCTGATAAGCAATTGGGAGTATTTCCCGTCGGGTGGCTTGATTTCGGTCCCAGTTGCTATGGTAGGTTCTACTTGAGTCTGTGTCCGTACGAGTTAAAGTGGCATCCTTGGTTATCCGGTTTGGCGACTGCGATAGTGGGAGACAACAGACCTGAAATAAAGGGAGATTGCAGTCTGGAAGTGGTTCCAGCTGTGGGTTATGATGATATATGAAGACAATAAATAATGGACTGGTTAGATCTGTGTGAGTGAAGCATGGATGAAGTTTCATTTGAGCAGTCAGTGGCACCTACTCCACATTCTAAGTAAAATAGGCTCGCAGTGAATTTGTGCTATACTGCTGCAGACTAACGAAGTTGAGTACACTAGTTTGGTAACGGTGTATGCATCCCAAAGGATTTATGATTTTGCACGTTGGCATGGCATCGCTCAGATACTAATAAAAGACCTAGGGCCTCACGGTTTAGAGCAGTTAGTAATGATAACCCTCAGTACCGTTTGCTTACGCAGAGCGCAGTCTGGCAACGAGGCGATAAGACAGGTTTGAAATAACAGACTGTGAGCGAATGAGACTGGCACACTGTTAGCGTAGCCCTTTCCTGTTACTGTCTCTTCAGGCATAGTGGTTATTCTATTCTGGGTAGTTTCTGAGGAGCCTTAAAGTAGAAGAAACCATTGGGGTGACAGAGGTGATACATTAGGGGCAATCGGTGACGTGCCTTGGAACGTTAACGTGAGTTCATCTACGCTCTTACCCGATGGTGCTATCGTACTGAGATTTGCTCGAGTATGATCAAGGAAATCGGACGTAGACATGATTGCATGGTTATCGCGGTGTCCTTTTCGTCGCTATTGCATTGCAAACCAGGAAAACACCCATGCGAGGACTGGTTTTGGAGAGCCGTAAGAAATGGGAATGAGATGGGTCCGAATTTCCGTCAGGGAAGCAAACACTAACGGTCTAGATTCGGTGCTCATGGTAAGCGGTACAAGGGCCTGCTTCAGGTAGGGAGGTAGCACGATACACAGCCACTGGCATCCAGCACGTGGCGCTCCAAGAATGATCCACACGTTTTTTAGACGTTTTTATTATTTTTTAAAGTTTTTTTTAATGGCTTTATCACAGTCAGGTATCTGGCTGTCAGAGAAGGCGGAGCTGCTTTTGGTGGGCGACCACAGCTCCCATGCCCCGGCCGAAACATAGACCGCATGTAACAAGCCGCGTTGGGGATAGGTCAACCACACCAGTCGATCCGTAGCAACACTGCAACCCGGAGACATGAGTCACAAGTGACAAGGTTGGTGTGCCTGGAAGACAAAACAGTGGGGTGTTTTTTCTCACTTTTTTATTCCAATCTCTACTTTTTGGTGGTCATGTCTAATTTGTGGTCAACTCTGTGCAGGGAGGCCATCACGGCCAGGAATGTTTGCAGAAGTGCCGCGCTAACACTCGCCTTATCCGTGAAGTCAGAACCACCATGCCGTTTACATGGGACAAAAAATGCAGGGGAGGTAGAGTCAACCACAGCCTGCGATTATTCGATGGGGTTGATGTTCAACAAAAAGCCAGTCTGCACAAGGACGGGGTACGACTTGCAGCATCAACAACGTGATTAGTCGGGATGATCCACAGATGGTTTGTAGTTTTGCCGGATAAGTATCAAATGTTGCATAAGCCAGTCATGGAAGATGCTAGAGTTCTGTGACAGGGACGGAAGTTGAGCTGCGAGTGATTAATGGTGACCACTAGATGGAGGTTGAGGAGTCTGACAGGTGCTACGTCATTGGTTAGAGACAAAGGCGAAGACTAAGTTAAGACAGCACTGGGAATGTTTAAAGACTACCAGTGGTATTTGATATAATCAAGTACGACTTCTGATGCACTGGCCTCAGGCATGAGAGTTACTGCGTTTAGGCATTGTAACCTGGTAGGTTTACGCTTAGGTGATGGCAACTATGGTGTATGATGTGGCACATCCTAGATTATCAAGGGTTCTGGTTAGTATCAAGCTCTCCTCATAAGCTCTATTAAAAGTCATGTAAGGATTTATAATAGTATATATAGATCAAATCGATCCCCGGGCAAGGAAGCTGAGAGGAGCGGGAGCCAGGATAAATAAGAGAGGATCAAGGAGTGAAGCAGTGGGTGGTGGTACTTAATGTCTTAGGATCCAGCATCACTGGACAATTTGGTGCTGGGGGAAAACATCATTGGCTAAAACCTTCAGCTAGAGGAGAGTTGTTTTACATGGCTGCCCTAGCACTATACAGCGAAGGAGGCAGTAAGTGTTTAGACATGGTTGTGAAAACCGACTATTGAATTAGATGAGGCAGGGATGTATAAGGTTTAGGTGATGGTTGGTGAACGTGGGTGAGTAGCGAGAACCGGCAGGCATCTAGATAGTTATAGTTGTAAACGACAAAAACTATCCTTCTGCAATGTGGGTTATACGTAAAGAGTATTAATAAATGGTAAGCCTATCGTCTGTCTTGGTAGGTTTGGGATATGGTGCCTAGTAGTAATTGAACCCGTTTTTGAAGACCAGCTGGACGGATAGCAGAGAGCGGGAGGAGAGACTGGAGCTAGGGTTATAAAGTTCGATGCCTTCTTCATAGGCTCGATCCCCAGATATGCTGGCGTTAGTCAAAGATAACATATGACGAACGGTAAGTTGTGATTAAAGGGCATGGCTGAACTGGGTTATTGACTAACATTTGCGAATGGTCCGAGGCAGCTTATTCCAAAGCTTTGAATATTTATTGAGAAAGAAATTGGATCTGATTTCCAGCCTGGAATGTGGGATGGTCAGACTGAAGTCTCTGTGGCGCATAGGGTAAGATGAGGGTAGGGAAAACTGCATAGAGTTGGTAGAAGTGAACGCAGAGCAATGAATAAGTCTGTATAGAAAACACAAGTTAAGCCTGACATGTCTAAGCCATTCGGGGTCAAGTTTTAATAGAATGCATCGCTCTTTATAGCTCAGTGGAGAGGAATATCCCATTAGCTTCTTGGTGGAGGTGCGCTGGACTTTCTCCAGGCGTATTCTGTCAGATTTAGACATTCCAGAGAAGATTATAGGGCAATATTCGAGGTGGGGTCTAGCATGGGATTGGTATGTAAGGAGGATACTATGTTTCATTTTAAATGATCTGAGAACTAGGCCTATTATCTGTCTGGCCCTGGCCGTCTGGAATGAGGCATGTTCCGAGAATTGTAGATTGTTAGTGTATCGAAGCCTAAGATCCTTTTTAGGATTTATTTCAGTTAAGTCAGGACCTGCTCCCGTATAAAGTTTATAGCCCGTGGTCCTCGGTATGCGACACGATAGCGAATATACTCGGCAGCGCGCAAAGCAGAACTCAAAACGCTGGAGCGGGACAACGTGTGTATTGGAGGAGCGCAACGGCGTGCGGACGACGTACACAGGCGGAGCAAGTGGCGCCACCAAAAACGGTCATTGTTCAAATAAACAATTTTGTTAGTCTTCGTCATCGAGTGCTTTATTGGTAGCACTACAGGGGTCTCCCCCTAGAAGGCCGACGCAGTTGGGCTTCGACCCGTGATGGTTACGTCGGATTCGGTGGCGAGAGACGTTTTCCATGCCTCCCGCCGCGATCGAACACAACAGCGAAGCCAGCACAAGCCGTTCTCCATGACTCGCACTGGTCGCTGTGCGTCGATCGCAAAGTTGCGTCCTCATCAAAATGTTATCCGACCGGGGTAGATCCTGTTCGTGACCTGGCAGTGGTGATTGTGTTGTAGGGTTTGTCGTTGTCGGCATATCCCAAAGTTCCGTGTCCCTGTGGTTGTCATTGCCTTCGTAAGCAAGCCAGCGTCCGGCGTCAAATGAGTCCAGTCGCGATCCAGTGAGCCTTGTGTTGGAGCCATGCGAGATCCTGGAATTCCATGTGGTTCTGTCTGACGAGACGAGCTGGAAGGCAAGAAACACAGGAAAGCTGCGCCCCGAGGCGCGATCGGATATTTGACTGAGGGGGAAACACCGGCGCAATACAGGTTGCCGCCACCCTTGTCGTGATCACCACGTGGTCGTGCATTCATGTATAATAGGACCATGTACAAGTTGAATATGAAGAGTAAACTTAAATATATACAACTGTTACATATTCAGAAAACCTCGTTGGCTGTCGCAGCTCGCGGCCGCGTCGATTTCTCCTGTTGACCGGTGCAGCTGTGTCTTTCGCGGAGTTTGGTGTTGCAACAGGTAACGAGGGGTCGTTAGTGGGAGTAACAGGGGCCGACTCGGGACGACCAACCGAATATTGTGAGCAGGTAGGGACACTGAGAGGGTTGTTCGAGGTGGGTTCTGCCTCGATGAAGGCTGGTTTGAGGCGGTCTATGCTGATGGTCTCCTTCCTGCCCTCGACGTCCACCACGTATTTCTTTTCCTTTCGCTGGACGACGCGGAACGGGCCAGAGTAAGCCGCCTGCAGTGGTGATCGCACTGCATCTACTCGAATAAACACATGGCTGGTGGTAGCTAGAGTGGTAGGTATGTAGTTGCTCAGGGTTTGTTCTCGTGGTGGGGTGGGCTTTATCACCCGCATTTGGTGCGACAGCCGTTTTGCGTAATCCCCGTAATTAAAACTCATAAGTGGTAATGGAGAAACCAACTCACCTGGAAGTCGTAGTGTGCAACCATAAACCAGTTCAGCCGCCGTAACACCAATATCGGCTTTAACGGTGTTACGCATTCCTAAGAGAACGATCGGCAAAACTTCACTCCATAATGGATTATCACGAGCACGAAGGGCAGCTTTCAGCTGGCGATGGAATCGCTCCACCATGCCATTGGCCTGAGGATGATAGGCCGTCGTCTTGTTGTGTCGACAACCGAATGCGTTTAGTAGCTCGTGGAAGGCGCCGTCGAAATGAGAACCGCGATCAGTGGTCACGATAGCAGGGCAAGTGAACTGACTCACCTAACCAGTTAGAAATGCTTTTGCAGCTTCCTCTGAGGTTGGGCGAGGAATAGACATGGCCTGTGGCCAGCGAGTGAAACGATCTACGCAAGTGAGGATGTAGACGCAGTCATTGGATGGCGGAAGTGGCCCCACGAGACCCACATGCACATGATGAAAGCGTGCGTCCGGTTCGCAGAATGTGCCTAGAGTAGATTTGGTGTGACGCTGTATCTTAACTCGTTGACACTGACGACAAGCACGGGCCCAAAGACGTACGTCACGTTTGAAGCAAGGCCAGACGAATCGCTCGGTGGCTAGTTTTACTGAAGCGGTTGCCCCAGGGTGCGATAAGTTGTGGAGGCCGGTAAAAACTCGTCGGCGAAAACTGGCAGGAACTAGTGGTCGGGGTCGACCTTGTGACACATCGCAAATGATAGTTACGTCCGAAGTTGGAAGGGCCACTGGCACTAGGTGCAGGTAGCTGCTGTGTCTGAGTTGCTCTACCTCAGGATCTGTCGTTTGGGCTGCGGCGATTGCTTCTAGGTCTATGCCCATGGGTAGTGGGTAGTCGATATTGTGAACTCGTGAGAGTGCGTCTGCTACGGGATTGTGTGCCCCAGAGACGTGTCGAATGTCCGTAGTAAACTGCGAAACATAGTCAAAGTGGCGAATCTCGCGTGGCGAATATCGGTCAGAAGCTGACTGGAGGGCGTAAACTAGTAGTTTATGATCTGTAAACACTGTGAACAATTGGCCCTCGAGTGTATGCCGGAAGTGTCGGATACCCAAATAGATTGCCAGCAGTTCTCTGCTAAACGTACTATATCGGGATTAAGAAGGCTGGAGAAGCTTGGAGAAGAAAGCCATTGGTTGCCATGAATTGTTGACGAATTGCTGCAACACTGCTCCAACAGCCGTGTCCGAAGCATCTGTTCCTAATGCCAGGGGAGCAGAAGGATCGGGATGTGCAAGGAGTGCTATGTTGGCGATAGCATCTTTAATCAAAGTAAAAGCTTCCCTCGCCGTGTCGCGAAAAATGAATTTCCGCTTACCTCCACGTAAAAGGTCTGTTAGAGGCTGCATTATTCCGGCGCAGTGTGGGATAAAGCGGCGATAAAATTTAACCAGGCCAGGAAATTGGCGCAACTGTCGGTAAGAGTGAGGCACAGGATAGTCGCAAATTGCCGCCACCTTGTCAGGCAGGGGCTATGTGCCTGAGGCTGAGATTTCGTGACCTAGGAACGTGATGGTCGTCCTACCTAATTCGCACTTGGCAGAGTTAATGGTTACACCGTGTTGGCTAAGGCGCTCAAAAAGAGCACGCAGGTGTGTCGTATGCTCTTATTTTGAAGAACTTGCCACCAAAATATCGTCTAAGTACACGTAGACGTTCTTCAAACCGTGTGTTGCCTCATGCATAAACCCTTGAAAGGTTTGGGCGGCATTGCTGAGCCCAAAAGGCATGCGCAAAAGCTCGAATAGTCCGAATGGAGTTGTGACAGCGGTTTTAAGGATGTCAGCCTCCGCTACTGGGATTTGGTGGTAGGCTCTGACGAGGTCGATTCTGCTGAAAACAGAACAACCAGACAGGGTAGAAGTAAGATCTTGAATATGTGGAATGGGGTACCTGTCCGGGACAGTAGCCTGGTTGAGGGCCCTGTAGTCACCGCAGGGGCGCCAAGCGCCATTAGGTTTAGGAACCATGTGAAGAAGCGAGGCCCAAGGGCTACTGGACGGGCGTATTATGCCTAATTCTAGCATGTGTTCAAACTCAGCCTGTGCTACGCGAAGCTTGTCTAAGGTCAAGCGACGTGGTCGGCTAAATGCTGGGGGTCCTTTAGTGACAATATGGTGGGTAACGTTAGTGGTCACCGCGGGAAGGGGGCCAGATTAACTTAGCATTGCCGGGTAAGCTGAAAGTAGGTCTGCGTACGGGTGTTCGGCCTGCGGTTCGATGAATAGGGGCGTGATGTGATTCACGGAGGAATACGACCCGGTTACGGAAAGAGAAGTCTGCCGGTCGACAACTCTCCGGCCTCGTGCATCGATCCGGAGGTCGAAATGGTCTAGGAAATCGATGCCTAGTATGGGATAAGGGACGTCTGCTACTATGAACACCCAGCGGAAGGTGCGACGTAGTCTTAAGTTGAGTGTGAGTGACCTACGGCCGTAAGTAGCAATGGGAGTGCCATTGGCAGCACAGAGTTGTTGGACTGACGGGTTCGTTGCATCACCTGCCTCCTTTGGAATGACACCTACTGCTGCACCGGTGTCAATTAGGAACAGGCTATTGGAAACTAAATCTCGGACATACAACAGACGACTGCTATTATGGCTGCCGACCGCGTTAGTCGTCGGAACGCGTCGGGATATTAGTTTCCCTGTTTGGCACCTGGGAAGGTGCAACCGGCTTCGCAGCGCCGAGCCTTCTCCCCAAACCGTTTGTGGTATAGACAGTACGTTGATCGAGATGGGTTATCCAGGCGGTCAGGGGAAGGGCTTCTGAGACGTTCACGTCGGTCAGAGTTGTGATAAGATAAATGGTTTCTACAGTGAGAACAACCAGGAGAGGAAAAACGTTTGAAAGTCCGCTCGAAAGCAGCTATCAGAGTGTCCTCGGAGTGTGTTTCTACGGTGGGAGCTGTGGTCTGGGGGCTGCTCGAGTTTGTTACGGCGGTAATTTGTGGATGGTACCGGTCCATAATACCGTCTGCTAGTTTAGCCGCTTCTGTGAGCTTAAGGTGGCTGGAAACCTCGAGCAGTGCTTGAATGTTGGGTGGTAGTCGCTGTACCCACAACTCTTTAGGGACGTTTTCCTCTAAAAGTTGCCCTGCCAGCTGCTGCATTTCTCTCAGTAATGCAGAGGGCTTCTTGCTACCTAACTCTTTCCCTTGGGTCAGCCGTTTTAGTCTGGACGATTCTGACGGTAAAAGACAAGAGATTACTGCGTCTTTCACGGCTGTGTAAGAACTGTTATTAAATATTACGTCGCGTATCTGAGTAGCAACGTCACGAGGAAGGCGACCGATAGTCCACAAGTAACGGGTTCTTTGACTTGTAATTCTATGTGATTCAAACTCTGCCTCCAACATATGAAACCAAATTTGAGGGTCATCAATGAAAAACTGAGGAACGGCTAGGGGGACTGTCGAAACGGACGGTTCCGGGTCAGGTTTACGGTCGTTGCTAGCCATAGTTGCAATGGTATATCAAATGTAAAACTGATATAAAGAGGTCAGTGCAGCAATCGTGAAACACTTATAATATGGATATGAGAAAATATATATAAGGGATATGGTAACTGATATCCGGAATTTACCGTTTATATATCGGAAAAGTGTATATGTAAACGAATAAATGTGATTGAGGGACTTACGAATGTCCTTCGAGAATTAATTTGTTGTTCGGGCTCACCAGTTTAAGATTTATCTCAGTTAAGTCAGGACCTGCTCCCGTATAAAGTCTATAGCCCGTGGTCCTCGGTATGCGACACGATAGCGAATATACTCGGCAGCGCGCAAAGCAGAACTCAAAACGCTGGAGCGGGACAACGTGTGTATTGGAGGAGCGCAACGGCGTGCGGACAACGTACACAGGCGGAGCAAGTGGTGCCACCAAAAACGGTCATTGTTCAAATAAACAATTTTGTTAGTCTTCGTCATCGAGTGCTTTATTGGTAGCACTACACCTTCACTAATGAGCTTGGAGCGATGGGTACTTGGTTCAGTGACAGAGTTCCGAGGGGGACTTGACATCTGCAGGTTGTGTGGAAGCTTTTAGATGTCGAGAAGCACATCTGCCATGAAGTGCACCATTGATCAAGTTTCTCAAGATCACTACCTATTTCAGATAGTGCTGTGCTCAAATCTTGATGGCGGAAATCATAGATTTTCCGTCGTCAGCTGCCGTGGTCACTAGGTTGAAGAAATCAAACTGGCATGTGGTACAAGAACGTGACTTTAGTAAGCCATGTTGGCCGCTGTGAATGAGGTTATGGGAAATGAGATAATCGGACATCCGCTGTTTAATCAAACGCTCCATAATTCTGGCAGCTAAAGGGGTATGGTTGATAGGACGATAATTTGAAGGGTCATGCACTGGACCCTTTTTGTGGATAGAAATAATGGTTGAAGTTTTCCACTGGGATGGAAAAATGCCATGTTTAAGGGATAAGTTGTAGAGATTCATAAAGATAGCAGCGACGTCAGTTCCAAAGAGATGAAAGAGTGCTGGGGGAATGCCGTCATAGCCAGGGCGGGAGGAGGGTCTAACAGGCAGCAGCAGGTGGGTCACATCGTTCAAATTGAATTCAATGCCAGAGAGAAATTGCTCGGTGATGAGGGGTACGGGTGGCGGATTTACAGTGGCGTCAGTGGTCATGGATTCTGAAAAGAAGGTATTGAGCGCCTCAGAGATTTCAGCTGCAGATTTAATCTGCGTGCTGTTTCCCAAAGTTAGATATGGTATCCCTGTAGGCTCTCTCTGATTTCGTGACAATCGGTACGATCTGTCGAAGGAATTCAAGGCCGAAAGCTCCTGCTTTCTCAGCAGTTCATTAGTCCGAAGACTGATGGTGACAGAGAGAGAGAGTGAAGTTGCAATAGTATGGAAAAGTCCTTGGTTTTATTGTAGATCTTCTGCAGTTTTGCATGTTTATTTTGCAGCCTTGTTTGGTAGGAGCCGCGGGCTTGAGAACGGTTGGTCCCGATGGTGGTGATTGCTAACAAGCAGCTATGTAGCTTATGGTAGAGTACGTCACTGGCGAGCTGAGTGTTGTGCTGTAGAAAGTAGTCATCCCAGTTGAGGGATCGAAGCATAGGCTTGAGGTTCATCCAGTTGATCGTGTGCAGGGGCTGTTGAGATGAGCTACATATTGGGTCTGTTGGTCCGGCTGTGAATTTGCAAGATACCATTCTATGGTCACTGCCTGGGAAAGGGTTGAGGGCGGTAGTCATCACGTCCGATAGGCCAATGGTAAATATCAGGTCTAGTATGCTGTTATCTCTTGTAGGTGTCATTACGTGCTGGACCCAGCGCCCTGCGCGTATTGTCGAAACGAAGCTCGTGAAGTATTGGGGTGATGACATGGTGTCCCAGCAGATATTAGGTGCATTGAAATCGCCGGCAATGATTTTTGACGAGGAGGGTAATGGTGCAAAGTGGTTAAAGGCTTTGACTACGTGGGCGAGGTCCGTGGTGTTTGAATTGGGTGGTCGATAAACGCAGCCGATATGGAGTGGAGAGTTGGCCAGAAGAACCGTTACCCATATTGAGTCCTGAATTGAGTCCAGTATTGGATCAGAGAGAGGAATGGTAGGCAAGCTGTTTTTAACGTGGATTAGACAGCCTCCTCCACGACGACGACGATTTTTCATGAAGGTTTGATAACCAGCAATAGAAATTTGGTCCAATGGGACAGAATCATTTAGCCAGGTTTCGGTTATGACAAAGATGTCGAAGTCGGAAGACAGTACTATATTACGGAGAGTATGGGTTTTATTCAGTAATGAGCGAGAGTTAATGAGAAGCAAGTTAAGTGCGACTGTACCGTCATGGTGTGCAGTGGGAACAACCATCTGCGGGTACAGATGGCTAACACTACCGAGGTGATAAACATCATTAATTGGACTCATAACGACAGGGTTGTCATGTATAGAAGTGAAGGAGTCTAAACAGGGGTTAAAAGTGGGGAGCCGGCATTGTGAAGAAGGGGTGAAGCTGGGTTGGGGGGGTGCCGTCAAGAAAAAATTGGTCGTTTGGGGAGGTGGGATTTCCGGGGTGGTTGAAGTAGCCAGGTGGGGGGTTGGATGCTGAGGTAATGGGTAACGGCAAGTGAGATGGTAGAAAGTAGTGGTGACTGGGTTCAACGAGGTACGCAGGGGGCGGGTAGTTGCCGCTTGACCAGGACCAACAAAATAACTGTAGTTGGTTGGGCTGGCCCATCCTATGTTCAGGAAAGGGTGCGGAGCTAGACAATTGAGGCCATTGGTTATAATTCGACTGGGGATTACTTATCTGAATCATTGGAGGAGAGAGAAATTGGTTACGGAGGTTCGACGGGAGGTGCTGGCGCTCAGCCAGATGATTGAAAAACTGTTTCGGGATACTTGGAGAATATGGTGTGTTTCATCCCGATGCATGATGATGCGCTACTCGGTGGCCGTTTTCGCCCGTATTGTAAAGTGGAGTTGGGAGGACCTTGTCGATTAGCCGAGGTACCACGCTAATACAACGAGGTGGGGTTGGCTGCTTTAGGGTGATGCAGGGTTGCGTCCTGCTTGCCAACAAGTATGAATTATTTGGGGTGTACTTGGAGTGCTTGGTGAGGGTTCTAAATGGGATTCTGAGAATACTTACGGGGGGGAATACGGGAGTAGCCGGAGTAGCTAAAAGCTGTGGGGGGTCACAGAGTCTTGTCTGCCGATGGGACGATTGGCCACATAATAGATCATGCCTTTTATGAACGATCTGTGTTCGCAAGACGGTGGGACATGAGTTAGAGCAGGACGGGCTGTTGGCAACAGACTTCCCCGGAGTCTTTTTCGGTGGTGAGACGGTGGGCAGTAGGCTGGCATTAGCAGCGGCAGGCTTGGATGCACGGGACTTTGGTGGCCCTGGGCTAATAGTGGGTTTGGCATGGATATCGTTGCCGTTTGAAGAAGCGGAGGTTGATGGTAGAAGGCAGGGCCGTTTACTAGGGTGATGTGCTGGAGATGGGGTCAGGTCTAGGTCAACCAGAGTGGTGCAGACAACTTAGGGCTTTTGTGTTACGGGGTGGCTTGACAAGCAGCGAGAAGACGCGGCGACTGATATTTCAGCCACAGGTTGCGCTGGTGAAGCTAAGGCACTTTTTAGTGATCGAAAAACCTCTCTTTGGAGGGGCGTTTTATCTGGTAGTATTCTGATTCTTTTGAATGGGGTAGCATTGGCAATGATTTGCCAACTAGTTTTGAATTCTCTAGCTGTTACTTCGTCAGCGAATTGGAGCTTTAAAGGACAGTCGGTGCGTTGTGATTTTTTGCGTAGTCGAGTGCAATAGAACCTGTGGTGTGCCATGTTGCAGGCATTCAGGATGGCGAGTTTGGTTGACGGCAGGGGTAGTCGATCAGGGATGTTGAAAACTATAGCGTTTTTGGAGTTGGCTATACGCTTATGAAATTCGGTCGCAACTGAGTCTAAGAAGCGGCCCGCCAGGACTAGGCTCTGGCGATTAGCAATAGGCGTGGGTTCCATTATGCTAGATAAAGGGGATATCTTTAATAGAATATCATCGACGGACTGGATCTGGTTAGGCAGGTCCGCCACTCTTTGATCTACTTCGTTAATCTTCTTGCTAACTACGTCATAAACATCAACGAGAGGTACTGGGCATGGACTGAGTGCAGACTGAGGTTGAGTGTTCCTGGTTTTTCTGAGCCTAACGGTACGAATTGCCTGATTTTCACCCGGGACCTTGGCACGTTTACGGAGGTCCTTTGGAGCTTCCATAAGTAGTTCGGGAGATAATGTGAATAAGGGGGAAAGATTATGGGTCAGAAATTTTAACTTTTTGAGAGTGTAAAGCTACGTAGAACGTTTTGGGTATTTTTCTTCAGGCTGAGCGACTTACACCGGAGGCAAGGATGACGATCGGATGTGCTACAAAAGTGCAAAGAAACAGACGGTCGGGATTTCGGTAAACGTGGTTCGTATAAATGAAATAGCTTTGTTCGTTATGTGAATTCTGATGAGAGGAACGAGATTTTCCAAAACTCTCGACATAAGTTTTGTTGTCCGCCAGATACCCGGCCTGCGCACTCGAAGGAAGTGATACCTTGAAGGGGTTCTCTAGGCTTCTGGTAACTTGCCGTCCTGTAGGAGGTGCAAAGTGGCCCTCTTGCATGATGTCATCCGATATAACGGCCGCTCATGGAAAATCCCCCAAAAACTCTACAGTTTCTTGTTTCCTTAACACCAATCACTTATTTAGGATTTATCTCAGTTAAGTCAGGACCTGCTCCAGTATAGAGTCTATAGCCCGTGGTCCTCGGTATGCGACACGATAGCGAATATACTCGGCAGCGCGCAAAGCGGAACTCAAAACGCTGGAGCGGGACAACGTGTGTATTGGAGGAGCGCAACGGCGTGCAGACGACGTACACAGGCGGAGCAAGTGGCGCCACCAAAAACGGTCATTGTTCAAATAAACAATTTTGTTAGTCTTCGTCATCGAGCGCTTTATTGGTGGCACTACACTTACCTACACTATTGGCGTGTTTTCATGCATTGTATGTTTTTGAGAACCAACGTTTGTGTTGTTCGTGTTTGTTCTGGACCTGTTTGACGCACATGCTCCCTTGCCGCATGTCACAATTTGGTTCTCGTTTTCTGAGCCCCTGTGATCGCATAATTGAAGTTTGTACCTGTTTCGTGTCATTGTCCATTTGATAACCTAGTATCGTGGAATTTCCCGGATAGTCGTTTTCTGATTTCGGGATCCGTTTTCGAATTTGGCTACCCATTTATCAGAGGTGTTTACAATGCTCAGTTAGTCAAACTGGAAAGACATAATACGCAACAAGCCAAAAAAAGGATCGAAAGAAATTAGGATCTGGACAGGAAGTAGTACTGCAAGTCACTGAGGAGGTTTTTGGCACTTTTGATTTCTTGGTTAATGCAAGGTCACCGAGTCCTGTCAGTGCTAGCTCATGTATTACTGAGGGAGTTATGGATTGGAGGAATAATGATCTACCTAAGTTAAGGATATCAGACCTTGAAAAACAAATGTTATCTGCTGGACAGCAGGCCCAGGAAGCAGAACAGAAATGTAGACAGAACTATCCTGAGAAACAGGCCAACGACTATGAACCATCCGACAGATCAGGACAAATTAAAATAGGAAGCTCTGCGCAGGTCGTCAAATATCAAACATGAATGCTACCACCGATTGATGTGCTAAGAGTAGAACTGACGGTTTTCGACAGGCGATCTGAACATCACTGCAAGTTCATCATGCAGTTCGAAACTTTCGTCGAAAGCAAGATAACCGACCCCGGGTAGGGGTTTCTCTACCTGACTCATTACTGTCGAGGCCGAGCAGGAAAAGCTATGGATGGGTGTACCATGCTGGACTCGGAACAAGGCTGCACACCAGCGAGGAAAGTTTTGAGAGATCTGTTGGGCCAGAAGTTCAAGATAGCCCGCTATCTAATAGAGTGGCCTTGTCCGCCAATATCAGGGAAATGTTTCATCAGGTGAAGATACCGGCGGGAGAACGAGATGCATTGCGTTTCCTGTAGTGGGGAGAGAACGACCGGGACAACGCAGTGGTAAATTATAGGTTGACCGTCCACCCCTTCAGAGCCATACCGTCACTGTTCTGTGCGAACTACGACCTTCGGGAATCTGCGAACAAACATGGAGATCTGGTTCATCGGTCGGTGACAGATAGCGTCAGCAGAAATGTTTACGTCGACGATTATCATGGGTCTGTCGATGATATAGAAGCAGCTCTTGCGCAGTTCAGGGGCAAGACAAGAATGCTACAAGAGGGCGGCTTTCGTCTAACGAGGTGGATATCGGAAGCTTCAGAAGTACTTGAAGTCACTCCGTACCACGAGAGGGCCGGAAGAGTTAGGGATCTGGAGGGCTCTCCACGCCACTTTTTCTTCGCGCTGAACGTCCCCGAGCCGCCAGTAACTCGTCGTGGTATACTAATTGCCGCCTCCAGTTTGTTCGACCCACTCGGTTTCGTCTCTTCCTGGCTTTTATTCGGGAAGATCTTGCTGCAGTGGCTCTGCCGTAAGAAAGTCGATTGGGGCCAGCCACTAGACCGAGAAGACCGTTTGGACTGGGATGAATTTCTGAACACCCTCAAGAAACTAGGGGGCATAATGATTCCACTGTGTTTGCCCCTGTTCATGCGACACAGACGGGAGAACTACTTGCCTTTTCTGACGCATCCGAAGTCGGTTACGGATCCGTAGTGTACGGACGATGGTGCATGAGAGATGAACAGTATACTACTGGGATCCTATTCGCGGTAGCCCACGTAAACTCCACTGAAGTCGGCTTCGATCCCGGAGCCTCGAGCTCAATGCAGCTGTGTTAGCAGTCAGGTCGGTACAAGCGGTGAAAAGATGTCTCCACTTCTACATCTGGTCAGCCAGTTTTCGAACGGACTCGACGATTGTACTGTACTACATTACCAACGTCCGGAGCCGGTTTAGTACTTTCATTGCCAACCGACGCACGATCGTCCACGACTAATAGGCCATGGACCAGTGGAAGCATGTCAGGTCTAGCAAAAACCCAGCCGATCTGTGCCCCCCGAGGCGCGACCAACCTCCGGCAACTCGACAGGTGGACAGGAGGACCGAAATTTCAACCAATGCCCAGACAGGGCTGGCCCGACTTGCGAAATAAAACCCTCTCTGGAATTGAAACTGGAGATCAAAGGCGTAGTGATGACGGCCACGGTCGTCGAAGCGACATGCGTTTTGTCACAATTGGCCAGATTTACTTCCTAGATGGAGACGGTTCGTGCATTAGTTTGGTTGGCCAGGTTCAAGAGACACTTGCTAGTGATGAAAGGGATCCGCCCCTCCGGCCGGATACGAGCGGATCCGATAAGCTCCGATGAATTACGAGCCGCAAAACACGGTACATTCAAGATGATGCAACGGGAGGCTTTCACCAGAAAACTCCAGAGGGCGGATGAAGTGGGACTAATCGACAAAGAAATGTCACCTCCGAGAGGCGATTTGAAGCAAACTCATAAATGGACTACTACGGGTAGATATTAGGCTGACAAACTCCCACCTGAGTTTAGACACAAAATACCCATATTGCTGCCGGCTCGACAACCTGTGATAGAGCTAATGATCCAACACATCCACGCCGTGGAGGGACATGCCGGGGAAAGTCGCGTGACAGGCACCATCCGAAAGCGTCCTTGGTTGCCGAGAGGAAGAGCGACTGTGAAACGCGTAATACGACGTTGTGTACATTGTAGGAGACGCAATGCCACGGCGGGCAAACAACACATGGCCCCGCTACCAGTGTAACAGCCGGTCGTGGAAAATCCCCCTTTTTCCCTCGCGATTCAGTGTTTTTCCCAACATCACTCATTTCCATACACTATTGACTTGTCTTTACGAACTGGTTGTTTTTCTGGACCAATTGTTGTTTGTTCGCGCCCAGAGCGCTACTTTGGCACATCCTTGTTCAGGACCTGCGTGACGCACGTGCTGTCTGCTCACACGCTGCTATTCGGTTTCTCGTTGTTGAGTCCTTGTGATCGTATTATTGAGGTTTGTATATTGTTTATGTCATTGTTTATTGTAATAATCTAGTATCGTAGAATATCACGGATAATCGTCTTCTGATTTCGGGATCCGTTGCGAATTTGGCTACGCATTGCTCAGACGTTCGTAACAACCAGAATGCAGGGTGACTGCGGGCTGGTGGCCGTTCAGTGACACCAGGTTGGACTATTTCGGGCCCTTGTGGATCAAATGTGGAAAGAGGTTGGAAAAACGCTGCGGGTGTATCATGACGTGCATGAAGTCACATGCGGTGCACTTAGATGTTATGCATTCGATGACAACTGACTCTCTCCTACGGGCCTCGCAGCGCCTTATCAACTGGAGAGGCACATCGGATTACAGATAATGGGTCGAACGTCGTGAGAGCTTATTGGGAACTGCAGCGTTGGCACAAAAACATGAACAGGGACGAGCAGCAGAATCGAACCGTGGCCTGTGGTATACAATGGCGCTTCAGTCCCCCGCAGGTCAGTCATCTCGGCGGCGTATGGGGACGCCTGATTCGGTCCACCAGGCGAGTGATGCTATCGTCCACTGAGCAACAACCGGCCGGCGACGAAACGTTGAGCACCATAATGACAGCAGGGTCTAGGTAGGTGGGAAGAATCAGTACCCTTATTCCAAACCTTTGACTCTGCTAAGATTCTGGAGGATTTTGGTGGGCGGTGTAACGACCGGTCGTGGAAATTCCCCCAAAAACACCGTAGTTCCATGTTTCCTTAGCATCAATCACTTAGTTAAGCTGTTGGCTTGGTTTAAGCACTGTATATTTTTACGGACCAACGTTTGTTTGTTCGCGTCCAGCGCGCTGCTTTGTCATATCCTTGTTCTGGACCTGCGTGACGCCCGTGTTCCCTTCTCGCAAGCCGCAATTCGGCTTCTCGTTTGTTGAGTCCTTGTGATCTCACAATTGAGGTTTGTACCTGTTTCGTGTCGTTGTTCATTTGATAACCTAGTATCGTGGAATTTCACGGATAGTCGCCTTCTGATTTCTGGACCGGTTGAGAATTTTGCTACCCATAGCTCAAAGGCTTTTGCAGCCGATTATCCCCAAGGTCGTGATGTTTCCTCTCGTGCATACGAGACAGCTGCCACTTTGTGTTTCGTTTCTTCTGATACATAATTTACATAACTGCGTCGCTTCGCAAGGCCGTATAGTGCCCGCACCAACGTCGTTCATACTAATTATGGCACTTGGCGGCTGCCTGCTCACTGGTCCAGTACCCAATGGGCTTCCGGCAATTCGCGAGCGATAATATCTTCTTCCTCATCTTCTCAGTCTCTCATGGTTATATGACTATGACGGAGATAGGGCCAACCAGATCAAATTGCATTTGCTAACCTAGGCGCCCGCAGCGGGAGATCAGTCGGTGTGAGTGACTCTATTGACTTGATCCGTTCAGAGGTGTTGAGG
Organism: Fasciola hepatica; assembly: GCA_948099385.1. Taxonomy (NCBI): domain Eukaryota; kingdom Metazoa; phylum Platyhelminthes; class Trematoda; order Plagiorchiida; family Fasciolidae; genus Fasciola; species Fasciola hepatica. The sequence goes on along the minus strand of CANUEZ040000060.1, from coordinate 290,173 downwards.
GTGGTGAGTTGCAATTGCAACCAACCTGCAGTCAGTAACCGAATCTCCCTCACCGTACTCAATGCTACCGACGTCGGATTTTCCTCAAGTTGGTTTTTGTTTGCAAACCGTTCCTCTATCGAAAGGATGTTGGATCCTTTGTCAAAATGGCAAAATCTTGGTCACTCCATCGGGAGTAGCCACTTCTACAGCCACTACACTTAAGCTTATTTTGGTGGGTAGACCGCGACGTTGGTCGAATCTCTCTCGGAGTCGTGTTTTCGTCAGGGCTTATTATTTTTCCAAGTGTACTAATCGATGGCAACCTCCATGACCGCACTTAGCTCCATTTCTTCAGGCTTCTGCTTGTTGTGAGTCTTTGGGGCATATCTAACAAGCTTCCTCGGTCCTTTCTACTTCCCATCCTTCATTGGCTGTAGCTTTGAGGAACTTCTAAAAGTCTATAAATCCATGGATGACTTCGCAGTCTTCGCAGATTTAGGAATCTACATCCTAATGCAAAATGGCATCCATGCTTTCCAATGATGGATGCTTAGAATACTCTCGCGCTGTGTTTTGAGTTTGACTGGTAAACGGACTGCTCGTTATATTGCTTGCGCGAAGGAGTAGACCAAATCTACTTTCAACTATTCTTCCCTGTTTGGGTGAGCAATCAGTCGGGTCCTCAAAATTGGCTTTGCGGTCACCCAGGCCTATGCGTTCTGTTTCTTCGGCACAGCCACCCTTCAGCTCGGATTAGAGGCAACCAACTATCCCCTTTAAGAAGTGCATCACGTGCGATTTAGTCCTGTGACTAAAGCGGCCGAGAGTTACTGAAAAGGACAAGGTCAGAAATCGTGTAGAAGTAGCCCCTTGTTCTCTACTCCTCTGACTTCACGCCCTCTATTGTATTTCGGGCAGTTTTAAACGGTGAACTGAACAGGTCCCCCAAAACTATCCCCACTCCTGTTTAGCTACGAGCTGGATTGAACGTGACTCAACCGTCACCAGCTTTCCTAGCTTGACCCCGGCAATAATGGGCTGGGTATGGTAGCCTTTGAGGCGGGCCGGCCACTGAAATTTCGAAGACGGTTACAAATTTCTCAGAAAAGTGCAGTATTGTTACGATCGTCCTTCAAAGACTATCAGCTTCACTCTAGGAGGTTCGATTGATAGTTTCACTGATACAAGCTGCTCAACGACCAGTGTGGGGTTCCCACTTCCTAGACGACACGGTCTATTGTAAAGATGGTTTTCAGTGGCTCGAAGCCCCAGCTGGCTCTGTTTTGTTTCGTCTTCTGTATTCCGAGCCCTCTGCTCAAAGGGCACCAACTGTTGTTCTAGCTCTAGCATCCTTGGCCTGAACGTGTCGATATGTATAGAGCCAACAATACTCTCAGCAACACACGAGCTTGCACCGGCAGGTCTAGGAGATATAACAGTATCTAAGGAACCAAGTGCACACAAACCCTCTTTAGTGACTTGCCACTTTACTTACCGACCAAATTCTGGTTGATTTGATCCCCTTCTAGGTGTATTGTTGATTCTTTCGTCTCAAGTTGGTCAATTTAAGTAAAGGGTGGAGCTTTTGAGCAGTGCCCAGTAAATTTTTACGAATCCCAAAACCAGAAAAAAATCGATTCCCGGTTTCTACCATACTGGATTATGAAATGAACTGCATCGCAATTGTACACAACTTTCAAGTAGGCGATCATGGAGATTCAAAAAAGGGCCAATTTCAAGAAATGAGGAAGAATAGCACAAGACGCACACAGATTCAAGCCAGATTTGACAAAATAACTCTTTGGACGTTTAATAAACTAGGGTAGGCGCACGAGAATAGGTGGTAAGAAGCACGCAAAAAATGCGTGTAATCCAGCGTTTTCACGAATCAAAATTATCATGGAGTTCCTGGAGGATTTTCCAGACCCAGTGGTTACGAGCAAGGAGCAACATGACACTCCTTAAAAGATGGCTAGATGACTGCTGCTATGAGGTTTTACTGAAATACGACCAGCCACTTGAACAGTCCCCAGGCACTACCTTTTCTCCCGGTTATTTCCTTCCTTCCCAAGATGCAACAAATCTGCAAACCACGCAATGGGATACAGACTACCTGGTCCCATTTTATTCATTAGGCTGTGTCCACAGGGGGAATCTTGAAGTTATATATAACAGCAAGTTGAGACTATTAGCCAGCAAGCAATATTTTTGAGGTCAAGTGTCGTGTAAACTATACAACGCCGTTTCCTTATTAAGCGCTTTCGCTAGTCCTCCCCACCTCGCACGGACGACCCGTCCCTCACAGTGATTCTCCGTGCTTTCATCACAATTGTCAGAGCAATGTTTCCACAACCCATGGGACGAAAACTGTCGGCGGGGAGAGACCAGTCAGCGTATATTGGAAAAGCGTGCGTATATCGTGCTCGGGCAATGGACAAGTGGCCACCGAGATTGGCAGCATGGGTTCAGATAAATAATAATGTATGTCAAACAAACGAACATGATTAATTAAGGCTTCGAACTTGCGTCTCAATGTCTTCCCCGCAGTCCGTCACATGAAAGCCACAACCTGTGGACCATCAGGCAGTAGAAGCGCGGTGGGAACCTTGCAACCGCCGGGTACTAGGGTCCCAGAAAGTCGGGACACAATGAGTCGCGGGGTGTCACAAGCGCAACAAACCGGACCGTTAGTGGCATTTACCGCCGGTCCTGTGCTCTGTTTCGATCACATCTGACATGAATCAGAATGTTAACCTGCACTCAACGGTGCCGCGAGTCCCAACGGAGCAGTCATTAGTATTGATAGGAGACTCCATACTCAGGGGGCATGGTTTTAAGCTCGTCGAGCCAATAGCACGGCAGAACACCAGGGAAGATTTCCTTGCTTGCCGCGTTGTCAACTCATGGAAGGCACTGCCGGCTAGGGTGACTTCTTTGCTGCTAACTGCAAGTGCCTAATGCATTAGAATACAACTGTGAGCTCACAGCTTAGGTGTGCCTCAGTTATAGGTATGTATTTGTGGTTAGGTCTCTTACGGGAATGGTTGCCGCTCCTTAAGAGCATCCGATTCTGGTACCAGGTCGTTCTCTGGCTACAAGCAACCTTATCTCTCAAATCAAATTCCATAATCGCGCTAAGTGGCTTAGAGTTAGATAGAATGGCGCCTCAACTTTTTTTCCACATCCCGGACACACGGGCCCACTACAGAGGTCCTTGGGGACATCTGGGTGACACCCATCAGTCAGCCATTCAGATACGTAACCGGTCAAACAAACTTTGACCGGTCCCATCGTTAGTTCAGAAATCTAGGTCAGCCCCAGTACCTTCAACCGACCGGTGGTTTGCGACATGCTTGTTTAAGTACACTTGGTGCTATCCCAAAGAGGATCATCGCCATCATAGGAGACGCGGCTCTGAAAACAAGAGGCACTGTGGCTCGTCAGATCCGGCCGTCAGCCAGTTTAACCACCCATCTCCTATCAGACCTGCAGCACAGCCAACATAACCGTCGAAAACCTTCAACTAGTGTTGTTCTGCTTGTTGTATTCTTTGGGTGTGAATCGTGTCCGCGTACATCGTCGGTGCATCTAAAGTTTCCGCTACGTCGGTGGTAGTTTTTAAGGTGGTACGTTCGATTTTGGTTTGAATTTCGCAACTCTTGCTGAATTATTACTTAAACTGGTATATAGGTGATATTTGTTGCCATTTTTTCAATAAAATGCTTTGAAACATAAATCACTAAAGTTTCTAAATTTTTGCTTGGCTCAGCCACAAAGGAACCAGTTTTTGCTAGTTTTTGCTGTGTCAGTGTCATGGCACGATTTTTTGCTGGTAACCCATACCAAAAGTGTCTTATCCTTGCCTGGCTGAAGTAGCTTTAAGGCTGTGCGTAAAGGGGTCAAGAGAGAAGCATACCAAGGGCAGGCGTATGCAAAGCTCTCAAGGATCCCATAGGAGCCTTACTCGACATATAAGTGGATTGGATAGATGCGCTTTCACCAGAAGACCGCCTCCAGGCAGGCTTTTCAGTCCATTACCATACGCAAACTAACTGGAGGTATACGAGGAAGTTTCAAGACCAAGGGACTCCATAGCACCCCGTAGGAAAAGGAACTTTCTAAACTCTCCTTCGTGGAAGTAGTGAGGATGACTTGTGCGAAGGAGGAAAAGACTCAGGTAGGGGATTCATTTGTAAGCTAATTGTTGCTGGTCCTCTGTACTCAAAGCCAAAGTCGAATGTAGCGGCAAGGTTAGCCAACAGAGTAATGAGGCAACGAACATACCAAAGGTGGCAAAAGCTTTGGGGGCACAGCAAACGCAATTTTAAAAGGCCAGCAGCGCCAAACAGATGGACTAAAAAGAGAACTGTGAGAGTTAAAGGTTGAAGGGGCACCCAGCAAGACGAGACTTCATTAAGTTCTCATACTGAAACATGGGGAATATACAATCAGGGAATCTAAAACAAGGCGGGATTTGGACAACAGAAGGTTGCGGAATTTGCCGAGATAGTAGGCGTTGGTCAAGTGGTAGGAATAAGGAGAATTCATAGGGTCGGCTCAGGGAAGCAACAGGAACAAGGAGTACAACCAGGACCAGCCGTACTGATTCTGGGTGGGTTCATAAACCCAAACGTCAGGGAACCAGCCACTAGCAAGAGGGGGGAAGTATTTCACTGCTCAATGGGAAGAGATTGTGTCCTCCCTGACACTCCGAAAAAGGAGGCAATGGCAAGAGAAAGTGCCAACCTAGGATGCAGGCAGGCAAAACCGTCGTGGAAGAAGATTGACCATTTACAGCTGGTGCGACACAGTCAACAAGAGACCCGCGTGTCAACATGACTGCGGACTTCAAGTATGCTGGACAGTGCAAGCATGCCACTCACAAGTCAAAGAGTGAGTACTTTCGGCTGCACTCAGCATTTTCTTGCAGGTCAGCGGGAGTGTTCATACCTATACTCAGGCCAATTTTCGAACATTGTGTGTAGGCTTTGACGCCCTCTCAAGATAGGGCGCAGTCTGCCTAGAGAGGATCCAGCGACTAGCCACTCGAAGGGCTCAGGAACAACAGGGAAAATCATACAAAACAGAGATTGCGCGATATGAGACTCTTCTCACTTGGAAAAAGAAGACTAGGAGATCTTACTGAAGCTTTTAAAATCCTGGGAAGTTTATCGAGCAAAAGAGCCGAGAATACATTTGAACTGATCACTGACCACAGAACGAGGGGAAGTGGTATGAAATTGTGGAAGCCACGCTCCAGGCTAAATCTGCGACCCAACTTATTCAGTAGCAGAGTAGTAGGAATGTGGAATAGACTAGAGGAGGGATCAGTTTGCACACAAGGTGTGAGGGACTTTAAAAAAGGCTGGATGTCAAAAGGGACGAGTCATTCACAGAGGCGGAACACTCAGAACCAGGGGGAATTTAGATTGCTTCAGGCCTTTCAGTTGTCCCTTATCCATGCCTACGATCTAGGGCACTCAGTGTGACGCAATGCTAACGTCAAGGTTGTCGCTCGCCTGGATGTCGAGAACAGAGCTTCTATTTCTTTGTTCCAGCTAGCCGAAGGAACAGACCTATTCGTGCAGTAAAACGGGTAGGGATTAGGAAAACTTCAGTATTTGGTGCCTGCAGCTGTGCGTAACACTACAAGGATTACCAAAGCTCAAATGGCCCCGGCCGTGATCAGTCCCGTGAAACCTGATCTGACCTGCCGCTGTTCCGTTGCGGATGCAATGTCCAGTGCAGCTGGAGAATGCAGTGGGGTGCCGCAGGGGTCATCGCTAGGATTCCTGTTGCTCTCGATATGAATAAAAACCTGACAGACACTTTGGATTTTCCTGGTATTCTGTTCTCGGATGACCTCAAGATCGTGAGGGAGCCATCTTCAAACCGAGAGCAGGAATACCGGATTGAAATGCGAGGGTGAACCGAAACATGGGAGCTCCCTCTAAATACAGCTAAGTGCGGACAGCTGCTCCATGGCGGGGGAGCAGAAGAGGCTTCACACTTCGATGAAGGAGCACTCGGTATAATTGGGACCCCTGGGGTTATAGGAGACTTTGGCGTCCAAGTTCACGAAACCTCTAAGCCTACCCGGCGGCGCCTCGAGGCAGCGGCAGAGAGCAATAGGTTCATGTTTCAGCTGCGTCGGGCTGTCAGGTCCCGGGGCGCAAAAACAATATCGCCACCTTACAAAAGTTGTGTACCCCTCCCACACCCGGAATACTGCGTTTAGGCCTGGGCATCGAAACTAGTCAGGGACAAACGGCTGTCCGAAACCGTCCAAGGACAGTTTACTAGGATGATCAATAAGCTAAGGGACAAGATATGCGAAGGACACCTCAAAGCACTCGACCTGTTCTCGATCAACAAACGTCGCCTAAAAGGAGACCTTATCGAGAATTTCAAACGGCTCCACGGGTTATCTGAAACCGGCAGACCGTTATTAGTTCTAAGTAAAAACCCGACGCTCAGGGGACACGAACACAAATTAATGAAACCCAGGGCCATCGAAAGCGACAGGGCACACTTCTTCTCGCACCGCGTTACTAAGCCGTGGAACAAACTGCCACTCCGTGTGGTTGCAGCGAGCAGAGTCCTCGTGTTCAAACGACGGCCGGGTGACTGCTGAGATGATGTTTTCCCTGACCATAATTAGCCAAACGAGCATGCCCTCAGGTTACACCTCTCTTTTCCACTCCCTCCCTCCTTTCTAATACATAATACATCCGCTTCCCGGTCGAGCAATGAAATACAGCTGACTGCGGTGACTTCTATTTATTCAGTCTTTTTGATGGGGGATTCTCCAAGTTAGGCTTGGCGGCAGTTTGAGATTGCGAACCTTCTCACAGTTCTAGGCAGCGAGTACTAGACTACGTCTGACACAGAAACAATGCTGGAGCTTCCACGAGGCATATATTGCGCGGAACGCCGAAAGCACTCCGAAAGCATGCTATTGCTACTTTCGATCTAAGGCAACGCTGAGGAAAACTGTAAGCGGTGTCAGGAACTCACAGGGAGTACGGGCAATAATCGGACAGGAAAGAGCAACGAACCTGTTGGAGTTCTTCCACCAGGTATACAGACAGGACCAGGGTGCTCAAGGGCTACCTGCGGCCAGAGGCGGTGAAGCCGGAGAAATGAAAGACGAAGAAATCAACGCGGAAGAGGCGTCGGGCAGCCTCAAGCAGCCAGATGTATCTGGAGCAGCTAGGCCGGGTGATATCCACCCGATAATGCTGAAGCCATTGGCGTCTATCCTGGACGAACCACTAGCCCAGCTGTTCAGCTCATCACTATAATAATAATAATAATGGTTTATTTCGGAAGCGCCCGAAGCATGCCATGTGCATGATCATGTAGATACAGGTGATGGAATGGACAGATATAATTCGTGGAAATATGGAGACTCTCATGAAAATATTGGATAAAAAGGCTCAGAAGAAGGAATAAGGTCGGGTGATAATAGGACAAACGTATGCACACCATAGAGTGGAGTTTAAATGAGCTCAAGAGCGGATTTGAATGGACGCCCGGTGAGTTTGAAAGTCAAGGTCAGGTGGACTGAATGGCTGGTCCGGGCGTTTACATAAAAAGGTCGACTGATAAACATGAGAAAGGCTTGAAATCGGTATAAGGAACTGCAGTAGCGAGGAACGATGGAGAAAAAGGTGAGGTGCACTGCAATGGATTAGATGACAATGAAGCATTGGTACTTTGCAGTGAATTGTCGGCGGACGGGACACAAAACTCACCGTAAAACAGGCAGCGAGCAATGCAAGACGTAGAGGGATGATCAGATGACAAAAATGATTTAGAAGGATTGGATACGGTAGATGTGAGACACATATGTAGAGTCGATGGATGCCTAGGATGACGGTCGTTGAGATGATAGCAAGATTGATGGCAGAAATGTACTACATAATAACTGGCTCGTATCGATCGTCATACCCGTCTATAAGGGTGGAGACAGAGGCACATCTACCAGTTACGGGCTCATTAACTTGATTTACGTGGTGCTTAAATCTCGCGAGAAAAATACTACTAGGTAGAATAGTGCGGAGGGGCACAAGCAAGTGGTTGCCAGCCAGCATGGTTTCTGGCAGAGGGGCTCTTGTCTCTCCAACCTAATAAGTCTCTTAAACCAGGTAACCAGTCGAGCGAATCGAGAGAAACGGAATAAAGTCTGCCACTAGAATTCGCGAAAGTCCTTTGATTCGGTTAACCCCGAACCACTCGAACCGAAGGTGGAATCGTTTTAATTTACGGCGAAAATACAGAATTGGATTGTGCAAAGACTAAAGGAGAGAGTTTTCCAAGTGGGAGTAAGGGGCAGCTTGTCGGACTGCATATTGGAGTTCCGCCAGGGTTAATCCTGGGACCCCCGTTGTTCTTGATGTACATTACCAATCTGGCAGACGGGTGCTTCACATTCGCAGATGACTTCTAGGTGGTAGAAGCACCAGACTACACGGCCGTTCAGCTTGATCTAGACAAGCTATACCAGCGATCGTTGTTTTGGGCTCTTACTCTCAAGCTGAGAAAATACTTACATCTCGCCAAAAATGAAGGGCAACGGCCCACCTGATATATGGGTCCACCAGGCAATCGGGAAGCGCTAACTCAGACGGCAGAAGCAGGGGGTTTGAGGGATTATGGTTGGCACTAACATTAAGCCCAGTTGCAAGTGCCAGAAACCGATGCAAAAACCACGTAGAGCCCTGCACCAGATAAGGAGGGTGGACAGCTCTAGGAAACCGAGAGTCTGGTTGCCAAAGCACAAGGCTTTTGTGAGATCCCATCTAGAAAACAGCGTCCAACAGTGGGGACCATATTTGGTGGGGGAAATCAAGGCTCATGAGCAGCTACTTCGTCCGTTCACGCGACAGCTCGCAGAAAGCGGACATTTGTGCCGCGAAAGTAGGTGGCAGCCGCTAGGGGCACTTCCTCTGGAAGGAAGAAGAAGAGATGACCTAATAGTGGTCTTCAAAACACTAAAAGGATTTACTGAAGCGCGAAAACACAGAGCGGTCTTATTTGAGCTGCTAGGGAATGGCTGCACACGAGGGCATGCACTGACAATCAAGAAAGAGGACTATGGCTCGAGTCAGAAGCCAGTCTTATGCAATCAGGGTCGCTAATGACTGGAATGGGTAGCCAGAAGATGTGACAAGCGGGAGCCTAGTAACTGAGTAGAAATTAGAAAAAATATTATGTGGATAACTGTATTTGTAGAAATGTGGCCAGGAGTCTATCACAGTTTTCGTAGAAAACTGACTGGCTCTTTCCACTTCAACTTTCGTGGAACCCTTATCTAGTAGCTACTACCCCCTTTCATACTAGCCCTGTCACCGGGGCGATTAACTGTGAGGTGTGTGTGAATAACGGCCATGATCCGGAAAGATGTTCAAGAGAAAAGAGGTTGGAGGTCTAGGTTGAGCCCTCTCTGATTATTGCCGAGTATTGAAGAGGATTCGTATATTCCGGTTGTTGAAGCTCCGGGGGATCCAGGGATCTCATCAGCTCAAGAACCTGGGCACTCAGGCATTCCGCCTTCATATCCTCGAACCAAATTGAATTGAATTTGAACCAATCTATCCAACGCAACTGCCGGCCCTTCGACAGCGAACCTGCTTTTCATTCCCTTACTTACATTCTACCGCTAAATCCACAACTTCCGGACCACATGGCCGTCAAACTACTGTGGGAACATTGCAGTTCTCGAGTGGAAGAACCTGGAGGTACACTGGCCAGAGCCATGGGTCCAGGTCCCTGGTCTTGTCCGAAGACAACAGTTCCAAGCAGTCTCAGCCCTGAGAGACATGGAGGTTAACAGGGGCAAAAAGTGGACTACCATTGGTGTCGGCCGCCTGTTCTGTGCTCTGCTCTGATTTGATCTGACAAGACCTGGTCTGATGTGACGCGGTTTACTCATGGTCTTCACCTTTCTCTGCCAGAGCTGATACCGCACGAAAATTTTGCCTTTCAGAAAAAGAAAATTACCCGATTTTGGGAGCTACGGAAAAGCCCAGGCAACACAACTGTCTGGATGCACGGTTGGCTACGCGAGGTACCGTGCCAGTTCTTGAGGAGTATAATCAGAAAGCATTTGTGCCTGCATATGGTAATAAATATCTACCACCTGCACAAGGTGGTCTTGCTAAAGAAGATAGTTTGACTAACTTACCGATGCTACTGGACGAGGCCACAAGACGGATAGATGAAGGTACGACCGTAGATGTTTGGTATTCGGATTTCAATGAAGCCTTCGACCCCATGGGTCATCGCCTGCTGCATTACAAGCTACAAAACCTATGGGGTAATCGGGAAAGCGAGTGGGCAGTACACTTTCTAAGGAATCTTAGCTTCTATGTCAAGGTGGGCGATTATCTACCAAGGCCGGACAAGGTTACCGGTGGTGTGCGTCGGAATTCAATACTGGGGCCTTCGAGCTTCCTCCCATATGTAAATGACCTGGAGGGAGAATTGGGCAACCCTTATTTCACCCTTGCAGATGATGTGAAGATAGCAGAGAGCATCTGGGCACAGGGTAGAAATGCCGTGCTCAGATGAGCAGAGCGATGGGATTTACCGCTTAACCTTGCCAAATGTCAGGTCCTGACCGCCAACACAGACGAAACGAACAGTACTCCGTTTAAAAGTTTCGGAGGTAAAAGACGTAGGTGCGATAGTCCTACAGAAATTCAAGTCTTCAAGACAGGGCCAGAGATCTTCCAATACGGCCAGAGGGGTATTACCCAGGGTAAGCAATACTATAACATGCAAAAACCAGAAGTCTTCGACCCGTCTTAGAAGGTTTCGGCGTGACTTCTTCTGGAGTGTTGAGTACAGGCATGGGCTCCCTATTATCGCAAGGATAAGGAGTGCTTGGATGAGGTGCGGCGACTTGCAACTGGAATCATCACCGGCCAGAGGGGGAAGTTTTGCGCCCAGCTTTTGGAGGATTCTAATCTTTTCCTTTAGATCGGCGTAGAAGCCGAGGTGATTCAATAGAAAAGTTCAAGAATATGGAGGGTCTGTCGAGTACGGACGTGGGTGATCTTTTCGTTTCTATCTCAAAGTGCAACACCAGGGGACATAGTCTTAATCTACAGAGGGCATACCCAAGGCTGGACATACCGGTGAATTTTTTCAGATAAGGTTGTACCTATGTGGAATAGACTGTCAGAGAATTCTGTTGAATGCAGCAAAGTGACATCGTTATAGAGAGCCCTAGATTAAAGCTGGGCACGGCTTTCCCAGAGTTAGCTGTGTGAACTGGGGGCGAGGTAATAAGCCCCTGATTTTTGTCTTGAGGTCCTGAAGTATTACACCGATTCGAAGCTGGAGCCCAAATGTTTCCGGTTCTTCAGGTATCTTCTTTTCTGTGGTGATCGTTCAGCTGCAATTAAGTGAGCTGGAAAACAGGGGGCAACTACCAGGTGCAGACGCTGCAGGTGATAGCACAGGTGGAGGTCTAGAGTGACCAATAAGGCGACATGGGTGTTGTGCTCAGCAGCAAGCACTAACGCGTTCAATAAAACAGCCCCACGAAGGCGCAACATCTATACATCAAAGCAGACGGAAGTGTAATAGGAAGTTTCTGGGTTTCGTCATTTTTTCAATCTTTATATGCACACATATTTTTCGGTGGGAGCAGAGCGCAGAAAGGCAATCCGGTTGAGGGAAACTCGAGGGGGAGCAGACACCGGTTGAAATGATATAAAAGTTCAAGGAAATGTTATTCCATAGAACTTGTCCAACCGCTTTCAAACGTTTCTTTGCTTGAAAAGTCGATAACCACCTGCGGAAGGTTATTCCAAAGCTAGGCTATTCTGTGAGTAAAACGTTCTTACAAACGTCTGTAAGAAGGCGCAGCTTCATTACCACCTTGGCGTGCCCTCTGAGGGTGTCCGGGCTCAAGAGCGCGAAAAAGCGGTCAGCAAGCTCGGCTGTGAAAAGGCTGTACACTAGAAAAAGGATCCCCTCTAACTCTGCAGTTTCTGGGGGGTGCAGTTTTAGGTCGGTCAGCTCTTGAGAGTGAGGGGTGAGGGAAAACCTGCGAACTAGTTTCGTGGCTTTCCCTTGTACACGGTCTAAGATGTCTCGGTCCTTGACCAGGCCAGAGTGTACAATCTGACTGCCTTATTCTAGAAGAGGTCGGATGTAAGTCCCATTAATTATCCGGAAGTCTTCTTTCACAATCGAAGGAAAGTTTTGGCTTACAAAGTTGAGAACACGAAAAGCAGACCCGTTGGCTAGTTGATGGTGGTAGGAGAAAGAAAGAGACTCCTTTAGCCAGAAGCTCAAAACCTTATGCTGCTCAGCGTCCTTAATTGTTGTGGCTTTATTCGTCCAGAAGATCTGAGCCGGAAAATAACCAAATGGCATGCTCACACACCTGTCGTAATGAATTGGTAGGCTCCCGTCAGTAGACCACTGCTTGGAGCGGTCCATCGCCGACCGCAATTCTGTGGCTTTGTTGCACCAGATCGTAGCAGTGTCAGCACACATTGCAACTTTCGCTGCTATGTTTCTTGGAAGGTCATTTACATAACTGAGAAACAATAAGGTACCTAGCACTGATCCTTGGGGGACTCCAGAGTGTATTGGGAGTGATTCGGAGAAGCAAGGACCTGCTCTGACCCAGAATGAGAAAGCTGCGAAGACAGAGCATGTTGCCGGAAATTCCTCAAGACTCCAGCTTGTGCAAGAGGAATAAGCTGCGCCCTGTCAAACTCTTTTGCGAAGTCGATAAAGATTGCAAGCGGAGTCTTGCCTTCGTCGTGGGCCCTAGTAGGACCATCCATGACGGACAGCATATTGGTAATGCATAACCTTCCCGGCAGGAAGCTATGTTGAGCAGCGGGGACCAAGCCACTTCGGCGCGGGCTTGTCAGTGTGATACGCTTTAGCATGCATTCGAAGATCTAGCTGGGAGTGCTCTTAAGGCTAATAGGCCTGTAGCTCCCTGGCTGGTGGCGATCGCCCATTTTGAATATTCAGTTCAGTTCAGTTCAGCTTGCACAGGACAGAAAATGGCCACGGTCATTTGAGTGTCCAGAACTAATTCAGTGGTGTGCACACTAGTTAGGCTTCCACCACTGAGCAGTGTTAGGGAAGTTTCTTATAGAACTCCAGGGTGGATCTCGTCTGGGCCCATGGAACTAAATGTAAAATGTTGACGAAGGTGACTCTCTACTTCATATCCTGTAAACAGCGTAGTGCATCCATTTTGCTCCTCTGGCAGGACTGGGCGTTGTGGGTTAACAGAGGTAGGTAACAAGTTACTGGGGGTCTGGAAATGCGACCTAAAAATTGCTGCCACTTGGGAAAGTGTTGCTGACGAGCCATCTCCAAGGCCCAGTGCAAGTGGGGTGACATCTGGCGACCTGGTTATGCGCACAAATCCAAAAAGAGCGGGTCTGTCTGAGTTCGCTAGAGCTGGGATGGCCCTTTGCTGTTGCATAAAGAACTCCCTTATTTTAACCTTACAAACATTACGAACGCGTCTAAATTCCAGTAAGGCTGTTTCTAATCCCATGGATTAAAGGCTGGGAAAAATTCTAGAGCATTCATTTAAAAGACTTTTGATGGATCGCGGCAGTGGGGGTCTAGTGGTGGCCGTGACTTGCCTCCTAGAGAAATAACTTGTCTGTGAAGGTGAAACTGTCTCTCAGATTCTGCCTTTCAGACAACGCGCTGTGTTATGAGCCAAGGAAGCTCGACGAAAACCCAACGATCTGGAAGCCTAATCGATCTCGGTCATTTTCGTCTTGTGGAAGCTGAACCGAACTGAACTGAATCGTGTGTGAGGAATATATGGAGAGATTTGATGGCTGAAACCGAGGGCACTGATTGCTTCGGGATTGCCGAAAATTGGCTCAGTATTGATGTACCAACAACAAGTTTTTCCCTGGCAGGGAACTGCTCCCACCGGGCGGACAGAAAAGACGGAGGGGAAGGAGGGGAGCACTTTTGCCTGTTGCTGACTTACACGAGTAGTTGGCAGGAGAGGTGTGCACACCAAAACATGCCAGTGGTTTCGTGCTACCTGAGTTCAGGGAACACGTAGGCAGCCCTGACGTGCTTCTTCAGGTTTCCAACATCAACCCCTAACGAAGACTCACCGTTACAGGATCTCTTGGCCAAGATAGCTAAGTCTAATAGGTTGGTGACTGTCGGTTGTTTCAAACAGCCCGGAGTAAAACGGGAGGGATCGTGGGTACTGTAGGACAACTTAGAGCAGTGGGTAGCCAAATTCTCAACCAGTCCAGAAATCAGAAGGCGACTATCCGTGAAATTCCACGATACTAGGTTATCAAATGAACAACGACACGAAACAGGTACAAACCTCAATTGTGAGATCACAAGGACTCAACAAACGAGAAGCCGAATTGCGGCTTGCGAGAAGGGAACACGGGCGTCACGCAGGTCCAGAACAAGGATATGACAAAGCAGCGCGCTGGACGCGAACAAACAAACGTTGGTCCGTAAAAATATACAGTGCTTAAACCAAGCCAACAGCTTAACTAAGTGATTGATGCTAAGGAAACATGGAACTACGGTGTTTTTGGGGGAATTTCCACGACCGGTCGTTACACCGCCCACCAAAATCCTCCAGAATCTTAGCAGAGTCAAAGGTTTGGAATAAGGGTACTGATTCTTCCCACCTACCTAGACCCTGCTGTCATTATGGTGCTCAACGTTTCGTCGCCGGCCGGTTGTTGCTCAGTGGACGATAGCATCACTCGCCTGGTGGACCGAATCAGGCGTCCCCATACGCCGCCGAGATGACTGACCTGCGGGGGACTGAAGCGCCATTGTATACCACAGGCCACGGTTCGATTCTGCTGCTCGTCCCTGTTCATGTTTTTGTGCCAACGCTGCAGTTCCCAATAAGCTCTCACGACGTTCGACCCATTATCTGTAATCCGATGTGCCTCTCCAGTTGATAAGGCGCTGCGAGGCCCGTAGGAGAGAGTCAGTTGTCATCGAATGCATAACATCTAAGTGCACCGCATGTGACTTCATGCACGTCATGATACACCCGCAGCGTTTTTCCAACCTCTTTCCACATTTGATCCACAAGGGCCCGAAATAGTCCAACCTGGTGTCACTGAACGGCCACCAGCCCGCAGTCACCCTGCATTCTGGTAGCGGGGCCATGTGTTGTTTGCCCGCCGTGGCATTGCGTCTCCCACAATGTACACAACGTCGTATTACGCGTTTCACAGTCGCTCTTCCTCTCAGCAACCAAGGACGCTTTCGGATGGTGCCTGTCACGCGACTTTCCCCGGCATGTCCCTCCACGGCGTGGATGTGTTGGATCATTAGCTCTATCACAGGTTGTCGAGCCGGCAGCAATATGGGTACTTTGTGTCTAAACTCAGGTGGGAGTTTGTCAGCCTAATATCTACCCGTAGTAGTCCATTTATGAGTTTGCTTCAAATCGCCTCTCGGAGGTGACATTTCTTTGTCGATTAGTCCCACTTCATCCGCCCTCTGGAGTTTTCTGGTGAAAGCCTCCCGTTGCATCATCTTGAATGTACCGTGTTTTGCGGCTCGTAATTCATCGGAGCTTATCGGATCCGCTCGTATCCGGCCGGAGGGGCGGATCCCTTTCATCACTAGCAAATGTCTCTTGAACCTGGCCAACCAAACTAATGCACGAACCGTCTCCATTCAGGAAGTAAATCTGGCCAATCGTGACAAAACGCATGTCGTTTCGACGACCGTGGCCGTCATCACTACGCCTTTAATTTCCAGTACCGTGAGGTGGAGTCGGCGATCTATTGATGGGACTGGAGTGCAGATTCACACTTGTACAACACATATGCCAGCCAACCCAAAGGAGAGCATGTCAGACACCTAGCCTTCTGGACCTCGTAGCCAAGAAGAAACATGAAGAATTCGACCACCTCAAGACTACTGACCCTATTTGCAGGAGAGATCACGGGGCCATCGGTTTCTGTTCAAAGGCAATCTCCCATAGGCCACCCCTAAACTAAGGAGGGGCTTCCGGAAAGTTTACTGCCAGGCACTGAGGTCGGCTGTGGAGAGAACACAGTGGGCAGCCTTCAAAATCACACAATAGGAAGAGTGGTTGCACAAAAAATGCAGCTTGATGCAAATCACCGATGATTTCTCTCCAACGAGGAGGGTAAAAAGAAAGGCCGAACAACTTGGTGGATCAGCAGAGCCGAAAAAGGGCAAACACGCAAGCCAGTGGCACGGAGATGCTTCCACAGCGAAGGGGTACATCTTAGCTTTATGCAATTCCTGAAGACGCACGAACATGCTGCAGGAAGTCGAAGGTCCTGTCGGCTACAATACGAAGCGAATTAGGCACAAAATTCCAGAAACGTCCCAAGGCCTATTACAATTAATTGCAGCCCAAAGCCCAGTCACGAGTGGCAGTAGTAAATGTTATGACCGGGCAAGGTAGGCATGCAAGCAAAACCGGCAAAGGAGCCGAAGTGCTTAAAACATTCTTTGAGCTGTTGCACACTGCAGATGCCGGGAACCAGCTGCCAATACCAGAACCCTACAGCCTTCGCCAAATTGAAGAAATCGTTGTGGAACCCGTGTAAGTGGAATTGGCCAGCAATGGGTTAAAGCGACATAAAGCTGCCGACCGAGATGGGATTCACCCCGCCATCCTAAGTCTGTAGGCAAGCACAGTGTCCGTGGCGCTGGCACTCTTGTTCACCCGGTCACTAGCCTCGGCTATGTTGCGTTCTTACTGGATGAAAGCCGAAGTGGGGCCCATCCACAAGAGAGACAAGAGGGAAAATGCATCTAACTACAGGCCCGTTAGCCTGTTGTGGGCGGTTCTAAAAGTGCTCGAGATTATCGTTAGAGACAGGGGCACTAGGCATGTTGAATTCCACAGGATGGTTACAGTGAGGTAGCACGGGTTGGAAAGAGGAGATGGTGTCTCACAAACATATTATCATTTCTGGATGAAGTGACCGGCAGACTGGACTAAGGCGAGCGAGTGGAAGTGTGTTATCTGGATTTCCGGAAGGCCTTCGACCGGGTAAACTACAGACTACTGATGCACAAATTTCGGGGCATGGGCTTTGCACAAAGGGCCCGCAACTGGGCTAGAAAGTACCTTATTCGTAGAACGTTCCATGTTTTGGTTAAGGATGCAATAACCAGTGCAGCTGGAGAATGCAGTGGGGTGCCGCAGGGGTCATCGCTAGGATTCCTGTTGCTCTCGATATGAATAAAAACCTGACAGACACTTTGGATTTTCCTGGTATTCTGTTCTCGGATGACCTCAAGATCGTGAGGGAGCCATCTTCAAACCGAGAGCAGGAATACCGGATTGAAATGCGAGGGTGAACCGAAACATGGGAGCTCCCTCTAAATACAGCTAAGTGCGGACAGCTGCTCCATGGCGGGGGAGCAGAAGAGGCTTCACACTTCGATGAAGGAGCACTCGGTATAATTGGGACCCCTGGGGTTATAGGAGACTTTGGCGTCCAAGTTCACGAAACCTCTAAGCCTACCCGGCGGCGCCTCGAGGCAGCGGCAGAGAGCAATAGGTTCATGTTTCAGCTGCGTCGGGCTGTCAGGTCCCGGGGCGCAAAAACAATATCGCCACCTTACAAAAGTTGTGTACCCCTCCCACACCCGGAATACTGCGTTTAGGCCTGGGCATCGAAACTAGTCAGGGACAAACGGCTGTCCGAAACCGTCCAAGGACAGTTTACTAGGATGATCAATAAGCTAAGGGACAAGATATGCGAAGGACACCTCAAAGCACTCGACCTGTTCTCGATCAACAAACGTCGCCTAAAAGGAGACCTTATCGAGAATTTCAAACGGCTCCACGGGTTATCTGAAACCGGCAGACCGTTATTAGTTCTAAGTAAAAACCCGACGCTCAGGGGACACGAACACAAATTAATGAAACCCAGGGCCATCGAAAGCGACAGGGCACACTTCTTCTCGCACCGCGTTACTAAGCCGTGGAACAAACTGCCACTCCGTGTGGTTGCAGCGAGCAGAGTCCTCGTGTTCAAACGACGGCCGGGTGACTGCTGAGATGATGTTTTCCCTGACCATAATTAGCCAAACGAGCATGCCCTCAGGTTACACCTCTCTTTTCCACTCCCTCCCTCCTTTCTAACGCATAATACATCTGCTTCCCCGCCAGGCAGTGAGGCACATCAAGTAGTCGCCTTTTTTATTCATTTGTCCTCACGGGAGTATCCCGAGGATAAGCATGGCGGCTATTTGAAACACTGTAAACCTGTTTATCTAACGCAATTGCTGGCTCTTCAAGAGTAAACCTGCTTTTCATTCTCCTTCTTGCAGTCCACCGCTCATCAGTCACAACATTTGGACCACTTGGTAGTCGAAGCACCGTGGGAATTTTGCAGACCTCGGGTGCAAGAACTGGAAGTAAGCTGACCAAAGCCAAAAATGACGGGCCAGTAATAGCGACCGGTCGTGGAAAATCCCCTTAAAACAGTTGCTGTTCCATGTTTTTCTTAACATCACTCACTTGCTTACACTATTGAAGTGTCTTCACGCACTGTTTGTTTTTATGGACCAATTGTTGTTTGTTCGCGCCCGGAGCACGTCTTTGTCATATACTTGTTCTGGACCTGCGTGACTCACGTGCTCCTAGCTCTCACGCCGCAATTCGGCTTCTCGTTTTTTGAGTCCTTGTGATCTCATAATTGAGGTCTGTGTCTGTTTATTATCACTAATAATGATAATAACAATAAAAGTGTATTTCTGAACCGTGGTCGAGATGCACGCATGTGGGCATCATCGGCGTTTAAACTGTCACTGAATGAGACGGACAATTCACAAACTTCAAAGAGAAATTCGCATATCGTGGCAGCAACGGAATGGGGCTGGGAAGGGTTTACATGAATCAAAGCGACCAAAGAATACACTGCGAGTACGAATTGATTTCGAGTCCACTGCGGCAATAGTAATGAATCGGCCGGATGTAGGAATGTTCAGACGAACATTGGCGTAGGACGCAGTAAATACAATATTCACAAGAATGATGCTAGAAAATGGTCACTAATGCGTATTCATGTTCGCTTAAAAAGGTAGCTGGCGTTGAGACAAAGGAGACAGTGAAGAATTTCATGGAGGTTTGCAGGGGAATACTAATTTTCATAGATTTGCGGACATGAAAATGAATAGTACCCCCTGAATAGGTGAGACAATTTCCAGGAGAAGTGGTATGTGTCATCTGGTGTCGGCAGTTCGCCGCTGGAGGAAGATGGGTGAAGTTCCGGGAAAGAATAATCTGCAATCGGAGTGCCGTGTCCACGAGGAACAAAATTAGGCAAGACAAGGATGAAAACCTTTGCAATAGGCCAGGCTATGCTGGTAAATCAGCGAACACTTCAATTTATTGAGTTTCTTGTGGCTTTTCTGTGTCCGTGTTGGGCTTTTTGGGCAAGGGTTGGCTGCGGGTTTTGTTCGCTGTTTCATCATGGGAAGGAGGAGGGCATCGCCGAATCTGGGCCGATCACTAGTTAATTAGGAGTCCTCGCACGGTGGCTTCGACATCGGAGGGTCTTGTAGTGAGAATTCTTCAGTAAACCTCAGAGGGACATATGCAGCAATACCAGGACTTTTTGTGGGTGGAACGCGGTAGCTAGATCGTACTCGCGGTAGCCGGCCTTTGGTGTGGTTGTCGACGGGCAGAGAAAAAGATAAGCTGTTTGCACGAAATATTACATCCAGGCAACATGATGACCGGGTGGTTCTGAAATTGGATAAGGGAGGGCCGCAGTCTGAAAGATGTTCCAGCTGAGGGTTGGCGTGAGCAAAATAGCAGATAGGAGTAAGGAGGTCGGAAATGAGGCACAATGGTCTTAGTGAAATGAGGAGTCGTCGGTGTTGTCATTCGGTGTCCGTGAGGGCTAACTGGGCTTGCACTACTGGGCAAAGTTATTGGTTGCCTATTCGGCCGTTCACCGGGAAGTCTTATATTCAGGGTTAATAAAGCGGTGGAGATGCATTTGGACTAGGGTCTGAGGACTACGTGAGAGATCAGCTGGGCAACATGAAGAACCTGAATGGCAAGTTTGCATAATAGGTTTAGGGGATATATGACAAATTCCGCACCAGTGTTTTACAGGTCACAAGGGAGCAGCTGGGACACACTAGAAACATAAATGGCAAGTTTATACGATAGATCCAGAGGATGTATGGCAAATCCTATCGTGGGGTATCTACAGGTCTAATGCCTCAGGTTGCTGTTAGGTAAGGCCGTTAACCGGAAAGTGGGCTGGATTCTAGGACACGAGGAACGCCGCTTTCTTACGAAAAGGAGGATAAATAGATAAGTGGGCGAAAAATACAGGTCGAAGGATCAAGGAGTGAAGTAGTGGGCGGTGGAACTTAACGTCCTAGGATCCAGCACCACCGAACCATTTGATGCCAGGGGAAAACATCAGTGGCTAAAAACCTTGAGCTAAAGGATAGTTGTTTTACATGGCTGCCCTGGTATTATATAACGAGGGAGTCAGTAGTTGTTCAGACGTAGTTGTGAAGACCGACTAGTGAATTAGATAAAGCAGGGTCGTGTGGGGGTTGGGTGATAGTAGATGAAAGAGGGTAGTAGCGAGAACCTGCAGGCATCTGGTTGGTTATAGTTGCAAACGGCAAAACTGTATCATACTGCAATATGGGTTATGTGCAGTATACGTTAAAAAGTGATAGTAAATGGTAAGCCTAGCGTCTGTCGTTGGGCGGGAAGTGGTAGGTTTGGGATATGGTGCCATGATCCTAGTAGTGGAACCAGTTCAACAATCTGGAATCGTAGAATCTCACGGATAATCACCTTTTGATTTCGGGATCCGTTGTGAATTTAGCTACGCATTGCTCAAACGTGTGTTACAATACTCAATTGATCAATTTGGAACCAGAAAAACGTGCAAAATGCCAAGAAAAGGATCGAAGCCATTGAAATCTTGACAGGAAGTAATACGGTAAGTCACTGGGGAGGTTTTGGGTACTTTCGATTCTTCAGTTAATGTAGGGATCGCCTGGTCCTGTCAGCCCTAGTTCGTGCGTTGCTGAGGGCAATATGGATTGTGAGGAAATCGATATATATTGGCTGAGGATATTAGACCCAGAACAACAACTGTTATCGGCTAGACAACAGGCCCAGGAAGCAGAGCAGAAGTGTAGACAGAAAGAGCGTGAGCACGAAACCAGCGACTGCGGCACTTCCGATAGATCAAGGCACAATAAAACAGGAAACTCCACGCCGGTCGCCGACTATAAAACATCAACGCCACCAACGATCGATTTGCCAAGAGTAGAACTGACTGTTTTCGACGGGTGATCTGAACACTACTGCAAGCATGTCAAGCAGTTCGAAACTTTCGTCGAAAATAGGATAACCGACCCCTGGCAAGGGCTTCTCTATCCGGCTCATTGCTTTCGAGGCCGAGCAAGGGAATCTGTCGATGGATGTACCATGCTCGACCCGAAACAAGGCTACACCCCAGCAACGAAGTTTTCGAGGGACCTGTTTGGCCAACCTTCCAAGATAGCCCGTAACCTAATAGAAGGCGTGATGATAGAGGCGAAAAAACCAAGGGCGACGTCTATACAATGGCCGACCTGGTGATCAAAATACAGAACTGTTCAATAGCCCTCGACCATTTAGGTTACAGGGCTGACCTAGATGCAATACACACCTTGGAAGGCGTAGTCCGTCACCTCTCCCGAACTACAGGGTCGGTGGGCGGAAGAAGTGGAACGGACAAGCCGAAGTGACCGCGAGGCTAACTTCGAAGACCTGACACAATACTAGAACAGGCAAACCAAGATAGCCGACAGCAGATTTGGCTGACTTATCCAAGACAGCAACCGAGCAAACAAGTCTAGTACTAGCCAGGTTCAAACCACTGCTCGGAAACAGCCAAAATATCAGCCTTGGACCAATGCACGCGCCATTTCACGCGATGCCACAGCGCGACCAAGTTGTAGGTCCTGTGATGCTAGCCATGGGCTACCAGAATGCCCCAAGTTCGTCAACGCCACAATAGACGAACGATGGGGAATGGCGAGGATGACAGGAGCGTGCTTTATTTGTCTCAACACCACGCAACGGGCGGCAGCTTGTGGAATAGGGAACAGATGTGGTCACGAGAGCTGCACGGGCAGACACCATCGATTGTTGCACCAGGCGAGAGAATCTATACCCGAGGCGAGCACCAAGCCCAGTGTGATTTGTTCAACATCGCGGTCTGCCAGTAAACCAGTAAGTTTAGGAGTAGTTGCCGTGGGAGTGGTGACCCCAACTGGGGTGGTCAAAGCTTTGGCTTTCGTCGACAGTGGATCTGACGCTACCCTAGTGGAAGAGCGGTTTGCCGACAAACACGGGCTCGCTAAAAGTACGACGTCGTTAGCAGTGAGCACGGTCGGCGGAGCACAAGTAATGACTGCCGGCCGGTTGAGGTCACAGCTCACCTCCTTAGACACCAACGAGAAAATCGAACCAACGGAAGCAATCGCATTAGCTGATCTCCACATGCGAACACCAAATTCGGTCAAAGCAATCTTGACTAGGTGGCCCCACCTGCAGCACGTAACCGTTGTAGACTGGGAAGACGACAAATTGGACCTCCTCATTGACCGCGACGTGCCAGAGGCACATTGGGTACTTGACCAGAGAGTGAGCAACAGCCAGGCACCTTATGCCGTAGGCACAGCTCTGGGATGGATATTATATGGTTCAGTAGGAAGGCACGGTTCCGTAGACTACGTTTCAGCCGAAACGGACCGCATAGAGTATCACCTGCAGCGGCTGTATGGAAAGGAGTTCCACGAAATTGGAGACGATGGGCCATCGTTGTCCCAAGAGGATCACTTCGCTTTGCAAACAGTGCGGCAAGGCACTAGAGGCCCTAAAATCAGTTCGAGGTTCCCCTCTAATGGCGCACATCTGCCGACCCGTGGACTGGTAACAGAAACTATGTTGTCCAACGACTACTACGACTGAAGGAACACTTCGTTCGAGACCAGGATCTGTGGGAACGATACGCAGAATTATTGAGACGAAACGAAGCTCTCGGCTACGTTGAAAAGGTGCCTGCTAACACCGACGGCCGAAAGGTTATCTGGTATCTACCTCACAACCCGGCCATCAACCCCTAGAAACCCGGAAAACTGCGGGTGGTTTTTAACTGTGCGGCCAGATTCCAGGGCAAGTCGTTAAACGATCGCCTACTACAAGGACCTGACTGGACCACGCCACTAATCGAAGCTTTGTGCCGTTTCAGAGTGGGTAGAGTGGCCCTGTCCGCCAATATCAGGGAAATGTTTCATCAGGTGAAGATACCGGCGGGAGAACGAGATGCATTGCGTTTCCTGTAGTGGGGAGAGAACGACCGGGACAACGCAGTGGTAAATTATAGGATGACCGTCCACCCCTTCAGAGCCATACCGTCACTGTTCTGTGCGAACTACGACCTTCGGGAAGCTGCGAACAAACATGGAGATCTGGTCCATCGGTCGGTGACAGATAGCGTCAGCAGAAATTTCTACGTCGACGACTATCCTGGGTCATTCGATGATATAGAATCAGCTCTAGCGCAGTTCAGAGGCCTGACAAGTTTGCTAGGAGGGAGCGGCTTCCATCTAACGAAATGGATGTCTAACGCTCCAGAAGTGCTCGAGGTCATTCCGTACCACGAGAGGGCCGAAAGTGTTAGAGATTTGGACAGCTCTCCACTCCCTGCCGAGCGCACTTTAGGAATACAATGGGACGCGGAAACGGACGACTTTGTTTTCGAGCTAAACGTTCCCGAGTTGCCAGTAACCCGTCGAGGCACACTATCCGCTGTCTCTAGTCTGTTCGACCCGCTCGGTTTTGTCTTGCCCTGGCTGCTACCCGGAAAGATCCTGCTGCAGTGGCTGTGCCATAAGAAGGTTGATTGGGACCAGTCACTGGACCGAGAGGACCGGCTGGACTGGGAAGAATTTTTGAACACCTTGAAGAAATTAGGGGGCGTAAGGATTCCACGATGTTTGACTCCTGGCCATACAACTTGGACGGGGAACTACATGCCTTTTCCGATGCATCCGAAGTCGGTTATGGAGTTGTGGTGTACGGACGATTGTGCACAGGAGATGGACAGTATACTACGAGGATCCTACTACCCCGTAACCCCTATGAAACATGTGGAAGTGTTCGTCGTTTGCTTTTGCTGACGTTACTGAAATGTCTGTTGCGTATATGGAAGCAGCGGCGATTACACCATACGCTATAATCTCTTCCCGCACTTGATCCACAAGGGCCCGAAATAGTCCAACCTAATGTCACTGAACGGACACCAGCCCGCAGTCACCCTGCATTCTGGTAGCGGGGCCATGTGTTGTTTGCCCGCCGTGGCATTGCGTCTCCTACATTGCACACAACGTCGTATTACGCGTTTCACAGTCGCTCTTCCTCTCAGCAACCAAAGACGCTTTCGGATGGTGCCTGTCACGTGACTTTCCCCGGCATGTCCCTCCACGGCGTGGATGTGTTGGATCATTAGCTCTATCACAGGTTGTCGAGCAGGCAGCAGTATAGGGTACTTTGTGTCGAAACTCAGGTAGGCATTGGTCAGCCTACCATCCACCCGCAGCAGTCCATCAATGAGTTTGGGGTTTAAACGCTTCAATTCGCCTCTTGAAGATGATACTTCTTTTTTGATTGGTCCCACTTCTTCCGCCCTCTCGAGTTCTCGGGCGAAAGCCTCGCGTTGTATCATTCTGAAAATATTGTATCCTGCAACTTGTAGCTTATCGAGACTTATCGGGCAGACCGTTATCCGGCCTGAAGGGCGTAGCCCTTTCATGACTAGTAAATTTTTCTTGAACCTGGATAATCAAACTAACGCACGAAGTGTCTTCATCCAGGAAGAAAACCTGACCAATAGCGATAGAATGGATGTCGCTTCGACGACGTTGGCCGCTATCACTACGCCTTTGATCTCCAGTTCTACTGCCGTAGGGGTTTTTAATTCGAACACGGGTCAGTCCTGTTTAGGCACTTGCAGGAAGTTTGGCCCTCTCGTCCACGTGTCTAGTTGCCTGAAGTTGGTCGCACAACGGGAGCACAGGTCGGCTGGATTATCGCCAGACCTGACATGCTTCCACTGGTTCGTGGCTGATCCATCGTGGATAATCGTGAGTCGGTTGGCAATGAAAGTACCAAACCGGCTCCGGACGTTGTTAATGTAGTAAAGTATTATCGTTGAGTCCGCCCAAAGGCTAGCCGACCAAATGTAGAAGTGGAGACATCTTTTCACCGCTTGTACCGACCTGACTGCTAACACGGCTGCGCTGAGTTCAAGGCGTGGGATCGAGACCGACCTCGGTGGAGCGACGCGGGCTTTAGCAAACAGGATCCTCGTAGTATACTGTCCATCTCCTGTGCACAATCGTCCGTACACCACAACTCCATAACCGACTTCGGATGCATCGGAAAAGGCATGTAGTTCCCCGTCCAAGTTGTATGGCCAGGAGTCAAACATCGTGGAATCCTTACGCCCCCTAATTTCTTCAAGGTGTTCAAAAATTCTTCCCAGTCCAGCCGGTCCTCTCGGTCCAGTGACTGGTCCCAATCAACCTTCTTATGGCACAGCCACTGCAGCAGGATCTTTCCGGGTAGCAGCCAGGGCAAGACAAAACCGAGCGGGTCGAACAGACTAGAGACAGCGGATAGTGTGCCTCGACGGGTTACTGGCAACTCGGGAACGTTTAGCTCGAAAACAAAGTCGTCCGTTTCCGCGTCCCATTGTATTCCTAAAGTGCGCTCGGCAGGGAGTGGAGAGCTGTCCAAATCTCTAACACTTTCGGCCCTCTCGTGGTACGGAATGACCTCGAGCACTTCTGGAGCGTTAGACATCCATTTCGTTAGATGGAAGCCGCTCCCTCCTAGCAAACTTGTCAGGCCTCTGAACTGCGCTAGAGCTGATTCTATATCATCGAATGACCCAGGATAGTCGTCGACGTAGAAATTTCTGCTGACGCTATCTGTCACCGACCGATGGACCAGATCTCCATGTTTGTTCGCAGCTTCCCGAAGGTCGTAGTTCGCACAGAACAGTGACGGTATGGCTCTGAAGGGGTGGACGGTCATCCTATAATTTACCACTGCGTTGTCCCGGTCGTTCTCTCCCCACTACAGGAAACGCAATGCATCTCGTTCTCCCGCCGGTATCTTCACCTGATGAAACATTTCCCTGATATTGGCGGACAGGGCCACTCTACCCACTCTGAAACGGCACAAAGCTTCGATTAGTGGCGTGGTCCAGTCAGGTCCTTGTAGTAGGCGATCGTTTAACGACTTGCCCTGGAATCTGGCCGCACAGTTAAAAACCACCCGCAGTTTTCCGGGTTTCTAGGGGTTGATGGCCGGGTTGTGAGGTAGATACCAGATAACCTTTCGGCCGTCGGTGTTAGCAGGCACCTTTTCAACGTAGCCGAGAGCTTCGTTTCGTCTCAATAATTCTGCGTATCGTTCCCACAGATCCTGGTCTCGAACGAAGTGTTCCTTCAGTCGTAGTAGTCGTTGGACAACATAGTTTCTGTTACCAGTCCACGGGTCGGCAGATGTGCGCCATTAGAGGGGAACCTCGAACTGATTTTAGGGCCTCTAGTGCCTTGCCGCACTGTTTGCAAAGCGAAGTGATCCTCTTGGGACAACGATGGCCCATCGTCTCCAATTTCGTGGAACTCCTTTCCATACAGCCGCTGCAGGTGATACTCTATGCGGTCCGTTTCGGCTGGAACGTAGTCTACGGAACCGTGCCTTCCTACTGAACCATATAATATCCATCCCAGAGCTGTGCCTACGGCATAAGGTGCCTGGCTGTTGCTCACTCTCTGGTCAAGTACCCAATGTGCCTCTGGCACGTCGCGGTCAATGAGGAGGTCCAATTTGTCGTCTTCCCAGTCTACAACGGTTACGTGCTGCAGGTGGGGCCACCTAGTCAAGATTGCTTTGACCGAATTTGGTGTTCGCATGTGGAGATCAGCTAATGCGATTGCTTCCGTTGGTTCGATTTTCTCGTTGGTGTCTAAGGAGGTGAGCTGTGACCTCAACCGGCCGGCAGTCATTACTTGTGCTCCGCCGACCGTGCTCACTGCTAACGACGTCGTACTTTTAGCGAGCCCGTGTTTGTCGGCAAACCGCTCTTCCACTAGGGTAGCGTCAGATCCACTGTCGACGAAAGCCAAAGCTTTGACCACCCCAGTTGGGGTCACCACTCCCACGGCAACTACTCCTAAACTTACTGGTTTACTGGCAGACCGCGATGTTGAACAAATCACACTGGGCTTGGTGCTCGCCTCGGGTATAGATTCTCTCGCCTGGTGCAACAATCGATGGTGTCTGCCCGTGCAGCTCTCGTGACCACATCTGTTCCCTATTCCACAAGCTGCCGCCCGTTGCGTGGTGTTGAGACAAATAAAGCACGCTCCTGTCATCCTCGCCATTCCCCATCGTTCGTCTATTGTGGCGTTGACGAACTTGGGGCATTCTGGTAGCCCATGGCTAGCATCACAGGACCTACAACTTGGTCGCGCTGTGGCGTCGCGTGAAATGGCGCGTGCATTGGTCCAAGGCTGATATTTTGGCTGTTTCCGAGCAGTGGTTTGAACCTGGCTAGTACTAGACTTGTTTGCTCGGTTGCTGTCTTGGATAAGTCAGCCAAATCTGCTGTCGGCTATCTTGGTTTGCCTGTTCTAGTATTGTGTCAGGTCTTCGAAGTTAGCCTCGCGGTCACTTCGGCTTGTCCGTTCCACTTCTTCCGCCCACCGACCCTGTAGTTCGGGAGAGGTGACGGACTACGCCTTCCAAGGTGTGTATTGCATCTAGGTCAGCCCTGTAACCTAAATGGTCGAGGGCTATTGAACAGTTCTGTATTTTGATCACCAGGTCGGCCATTGTATAGACGTCGCCCTTGGTTTTTTCGCCTCTATCATCACGCCTTCTATTAGGTTACGGGCTATCTTGGAAGGTTGGCCAAACAGGTCCCTCGAAAACTTCGTTGCTGGGGTGTAGCCTTGTTTCGGGTCGAGCATGGTACATCCATCGACAGATTCCCTTGCTCGGCCTCGAAAGCAATGAGCCGGATAGAGAAGCCCTTGCCAGGGGTCGGTTATCCTATTTTCGACGAAAGTTTCGAACTGCTTGACATGCTTGCAGTAGTGTTCAGATCACCCGTCGAAAACAGTCAGTTCTACTCTTGGCAAATCGATCGTTGGTGGCGTTGATGTTTTATAGTCGGCGACCGGCGTGGAGTTTCCTGTTTTATTGTGCCTTGATCTATCGGAAGTGCCGCAGTCGCTGGTTTCGTGCTCACGCTCTTTCTGTCTACACTTCTGCTCTGCTTCCTGGGCCTGTTGTCTAGCCGATAACAGTTGTTGTTCTGGGTCTAATATCCTCAGCCAATATATATCGATTTCCTCACAATCCATATTGCCCTCAGCAACGCACGAACTAGGGCTGACAGGACCAGGCGATCCCTACATTAACTGAAGAATCGAAAGTACCCAAAACCTCCCCAGTGACTTACCGTATTACTTCCTGTCAAGATTTCAATGGCTTCGATCCTTTTCTTGGCATTTTGCACGTTTTTCTGGTTCCAAATTGATCAATTGAGTATTGTAACACACGTTTGAGCAATGCGTAGCTAAATTCACAACGGATCCCGAAATCAAAAGGTGATTATCCGTGAGATTCTACGATGCCAGATTGTTGAACTGGTTCCACTACTAGGATCATGGCACCATATCCCAAACCTACCACTTCCCGCCCAACGACAGACGCTAGGCTTACCATTTACTATCACTTTTTAACGTATACTGCACATAACCCATATTGCAGTATGATACAGTTTTGCCGTTTGCAACTATAACCAACCAGATGCCTGCAGGTTCTCGCTACTACCCTCTTTCATCTACTATCACCCAACCCCCACACGACCCTGCTTTATCTAATTCACTAGTCGGTCTTCACAACTACGTCTGAACAACTACTGACTCCCTCGTTATATAATACCAGGGCATCCATGTAAAACAACTATCCTTTAGCTCAAGGTTTTTAGCCACTGATGTTTTCCCCTGGCATCAAATGGTTCGGTGGTGCTGGATCCTAGGACGTTAAGTTCCACCGCCCACTACTTCACTCCTTGATCCTTCGACCTGTATTTTTCGCCCACTTATCTATTTATCCTCCTTTTCGTAAGAAAGCGGCGTTCCTCGTGTCCTAGAATCCAGCCCACTTTCCGGTTAACGGCCTTACCTAACAGCAACCTGAGGCATTAGACCTGTAGATACCCCACGATAGGATTTGCCATACATCCTCTGGATCTATCGTATAAACTTGCCATTTATGTTTCTAGTGTGTCCCAGCTGCTCCCTTGTGACCTGTAAAACACTGGTGCGGAATTTGTCATATATCCCCTAAACCTATTATGCAAACTTGCCATTCAGGTTCTTCATGTTGCCCAGCTGATCTCTCACGTAGTCCTCAGACCCTAGTCCAAATGCATCTCCACCGCTTTATTAACCCTGAATATAAGACTTCCCGGTGAACGGCCGAATAGGCAACCAATAACTTTGCCCAGTAGTGCAAGCCCAGTTAGCCCTCACGGACACCGAATGACAACACCGACGACTCCTCATTTCACTAAGACCATTGTGCCTCATTTCCGACCTCCTTACTCCTATCTGCTATTTTGCTCACGCCAACCCTCAGCTGGAACATCTTTCAGACTGCGGCCCTCCCTTATCCAATTTCAGAACCACCCGGTCATCTTGTTGCCTGGATGTAATATTTCGTGCAAACAGCTTATCTTTTTCTCTGCCCGTCGACAACCACACCAAAGGCCGGCTACCGCGAGTACGATCTAGCTACCGCGTTCCACCCACAAAAAGTCCTGGTATTGCTGCATATGTCCCTCTGAGGTTTACTGAAGAATTCTCACTACAAGACCCTCCGATGTCGAAGCCACCGTGCGAGGACTCCTAATTAACTAGTGATCGGCCCAGATTCGGCGATGCCCTCCTCCTTCCCATGATGAAACAGCGAACAAAACCCGCAGCCAACCCTTGCCCAAAAAGCCCAACACGGACACAGAAAAGCCACAAGAAACTCAATAAATTGAAGTGTTCGCTGATTTACCAGCATAGCCTGGCCTATTGCAAAGGTTTTCATCCTTGTCTTGCCTAATTTTGTTCCTCGTGGACACGGCACTCCGATTGCAGATTATTCTTTCCCGGAACTTCACCCATCTTCCGCCAGCGGCGAACTGCCGACACCAGATGACACATACTACTTCTCCTGGAAATTGTCTCACCTATTCAGGGGGTACTATTCATTTTCATGTCCGCAAATCTATGAAAATTAGTATTCCCCTGCAAACCTCCATGAAATTCTTCACTGTCTCCTTTGTCTCAACGCCAGCTACCTTTTTAAGCGAACATGAATACGCACTAGTGACCATTTTCTAGCATCATTCTTGTGAATATTGTATTTACTGCGTCCTACGCCAATGTTCGTCTGAACATTCCTACATCCGGCCGATTCATTACTATTGCCGCAGTGGACTCGAAATCAATTCGTACTCGCAGTGTATTATTTGGTCGCTTTGATTCATTTAAGGCCTGGCGGTCTAGTACCGGGGGTAACCTGGCTCGACCAAACAGGGAACTGGTGAGAAACCAAGTTCCGCAGAATGCCTTTCCCGGCTCTCAGGCCCCAACCCCAACAGTAGTAAGGAGGCCGCGTGCGAGGCCAGGAATAGTCGTATTTAAAGACGCTCTGGAAGATGAAAGTTGGCAGTACTGTCCTAAAGTGAAGGACAGGGCGACCCCCGCCACCCTGGATGTTATGGCAACTCGTATAGAGATGGATTGGGAATCGTCGGAAGTTCGGCATCGCCAGCTAGCGTCATGCACACCAATGAGGACGACCGATGCAAAATACTTGCCATCATCTCAGGCTTTGCGTCTGAGAACCAAACAGGAGTAAATAACAAGAGACACCTAAGCGACGGAGCAAAAGAGGTGGTGTTATATATCACCTGCATGGCTTGAGAAAAAAATGGATTGGAACCCGTCAGAACCGCTGACGAGCACAAAGCGCCTACGGTTGCCTTTACGGAAACGTGGCTTTCTAAAAAGGACCATGTGCCAGGACTAATAAGTAACGGTTTTGCATTCTGTAGGCAGGCTGGAGAACACGATCGCCTTGGCGGAGGAGTAGCCATCCTCATTAGGTCAGGTGCAAACCACCTTCAGTCTCGGACCAAGATGTGCACTAGCTACGTCCAGTTATGAACCGGTGCGATGAGTCTTCCAGGCAGAAGGGTTAACTTTGTCTGTGTCTACAGGGCACCAAGTACAAACGGTGAAAAGGAAGATTTGTGTGCTGTGGACTTCGACTGAACTAGTTAAGGACGCACAAAAGATCATCTTAGTGGGTGACTCTAATCTTCTGCATATCGAATGAACGGCTGGGGTCTGCGCCCCGGGATCGAAGGAGGAAATCTATTCAGAATGGCTGCCTGCCAATGCGCCGCACCAACATATTATGGAAAATATCAGATATAGGTCTGGAAGCCTTCCATCCTTGTTGGATCTAGCAACAA
Organism: Fasciola hepatica; assembly: GCA_948099385.1. NCBI lineage: Eukaryota > Metazoa > Platyhelminthes > Trematoda > Plagiorchiida > Fasciolidae > Fasciola > Fasciola hepatica. The sequence continues at coordinate 258,539 of CANUEZ040000060.1, read as the reverse complement.
CGAATCGCCCCAACGATGTGTCTGGACTGCCTTACTGTGCACCGCTGGGCAAGAGTGGCCACATGTGTATCAAAATCGCCCTACGCATGCGACAACCCAAGGTTCCCTCAAGGCTGGTCAGGCATTTCGGTAGTATGGACATAGGTGGGTTCCGTGTTAGGGCGATGGGTTTGACCTAGGACACGATAGAGGGGGCTACTGTCGAGGAGCTCTGGCAGGTCATAAAATGATCTCTGGTTGCCCTACAGGAAGAGTTCGCACCCTTGAAACGAGGGAGTGGGGAGGGTAAACCAATATGGTGGAAGGCTACAATTGCCAGGGAAGTCAAGCGAAAAAGCTGCGGCTGGAAACTTTACAAAGCTTCCGGCAGTCGGCTAGCCTGGAACCGATATATAAAGCTTAGAAACGAGACTGTGAACCTTCTAAGAACTTCCAAGAGTGGTTTTGAGCTCATACTGGCCCAGTGCGTAAGACCACAGTTGAAAAAATTCCACAGCTATGTGCAGTTGAAAGGCTCAACAGAGAATGCCGTAGGTCCACTATCCATCAGGGACCACGTTACTGTTACCGATGACCAGGGAAAAGCGGACGCCTTGGGGGAATACTTTGGTAGTTTACATAGGGTAGATACTGGGGTACGAGTAGATCTGGCTCTGGTGCATCCTGCTCCACAGTTGAAAGAGCTAAACCTCTCAGAGGAAGTCTTGAAGTCTTGAAGTACTACACCGGTTCGAGGCTTCGAGCCCAATTGTCCCGGTTCTCAAGGAAATCTTTCATCTTCTGTCGGATTCACCTAGCCGAAACGAAAGTAAAAAGAAGCGGGTGGGCGGGGGTGGCAGCGAAAAATGAAATACACATAACATCATGCAGTGTCTCACTGTGGACAATGCATTAAGCTGAGTGAAGGTGCGGCATTCATGAACATATATGCGATAAAAGACAACTTTTTTGTTTTCTTTTGACAGAGGAAGTACTGGGAGAGATCCAGGTAGAGGTCCAGCTTTTTCTTGAAGATAGTTTTGTTCTGCGAGAGAACAATATCTTTCGGAAGTGCATTCCACAGAGTAATAACTCTTCAGCTAAAAAAGTTAATCCTTGGTGAAGTGCGTGACCTCGGTTTGAAAAGTTTTCTGCTGTGACTACGGAGAGAAGAGGCTGGACAGACAAAGAAGAAGAAGCAATCGCTTTGACCCGTTTCAAAAGGTGGAACATCAAAAACAGATCACTTCTTACGCGTCTTAAGTCAAGGGGATAGAGGTTGAGAAGTGAGAGGCGGACGGGATAAGGTAGATGGGATAGACCCCTTACTGCTTTGGTGGAGGCCCGCTGAACTCTTTCTAGGATCTCACGATCTCGGACAGGACCAAAGTGCACTATATGACTACGGTACTCCAGCAGAGTTCAGATATACGTGCCGAAAATTATAAGGAAATCATCCTTAGATATGCGCGGGAAGGACCTTCGAATCATGTTTGGTACTCGAAAGGCAGACGTGCTCGCAAGTTGGTGATGATGAGAGAAGGACAAGTTACAATCTAACCAGAAACCGAGCACCTTGTGTCGGTCAACCCTTGGCAGTGTGGTTGTAACAGCCGGTCGTGGAAAATCCCCCTTTTTCCCTCGCGATTCAGTGTTTTCCCAACATCACTCATTTCCATACACTATTGACTTGTCTTTACGAACTGGTTGTTTTTCTGGACCAATTGTTGTTTGTTCGCGCCCAGAGCGCTACTTTGGCACATCCTTGTTCAGGACCTGCGTGACGCACGTGCTGTCTGCTCACACGCTGCTATTCGGTTTCTCGTTGTTGAGTCCTTGTGATCGTATTATTGAGGTTTGTATATTGTTTATGTCATTGTTTATTGTAATAATCTAGTATCCTACAATATCACGGATAATCGTCTTTTGGTTTCGGGATCCGTTGTGAATTTGGCTACGCATTGCTCAAACGTTCGTAACGATACTCAATAGATCAATTGGGAACGAGGAAAAATCACGCAAAATGCCAAGAAAATGATCAAAAGCAGTCGAATCTTGACAGGAAGTAATACGGCAAGTCTCTGGGGAGGTTTTGGGTACATATGAGTCTTTAGTTAATGCTAGATCGCCTAGTCCTGTCAGTGCTAGCTCATGTGTTATTGAGAACAATATTGATCGTAAGGATGTTGATTTATATAAGCTGAGAATACTAGAGCTAGAGCAACAGTTACTTTCGGCTAGACTACAGGCGCAGGAAGCAGAGAAGTGTTTACAGAAACAGCGAGAGCATGAGACCAGTGACTTCGACACTTCCGATAGGTTAGGGTGCAATAAGGTAGGGAACCCCACGCCGGTCGCCGACTACAAACCACCATCGATCGATTTGCCTAGTGTGGAGTTAACGGTTTTTGATGGGCGAGCTGAGCAATACTGCAAGTTTGTCAAGCAGTTCGAGACTTTCGTTGAAAATAAGGTAACCGATCCTGGTCAAAGGCTTCTTTACCTTACTCACTACTGCCGAGGCCGAGCAAGAGAAGCTATCGACGGGTGCACCATGCTCGACCCAGAACAAGGCTAAACAAGGGCAAGGAAGATTCTGAGGGACTTGTTTGGCCAGCCTTTCAAAGTAGCCCGTAACCTAATAGAGGGCGTGATGGCAGAGGCAAAGAGAACCAAGGTCGACGTCTACACCATGGCCGACCTGGTGATTAAGATGCAGAACTGCTCAATAGCCCTCGACCATTTAGGTTACAGGGCTGACCTAGGCGCCATGCACACTTTGGAAGGCATAGTCCGTCACCTCTCTCCCGAAATACAGGGTCGGTGGGTGGAAGAAGCAGAACAGATAAGCCGAAGCGACAGAGAAGCCAACTTCGAAGACCTGACCGAATACTTAGACAGGCAAACGAAGATAGCTGACAGCAGATTCGGCCGACTCATCCGGGACAGCAACCGAGCAAACAAGCCCAGTACTAGCCAAGTCCAAACCCCTGTACGGGAACATCCAAAGTACCAGCCTTGGACCAATACACACGTCATTTCACGAGATGCTACGGCGAAACCAAATTGCAGATCCTGTGGTACTAGCCATGGCCTACCAGAGTGCCCCAAGTTCGGCAACGCCACAATAGACGAACGGTGGGGAATGGCGAGGATGACAGGAGCATGTTTTATATGTCTCAACACCACGCACCGGGCAGCAGCCTGTAGAACAAGGAATCGATGTGGTTACGAGGGCTGCACGGGCAGACACCATTGGCTGCTGCATCAGGCGAGAGTAACCATATCCGAGGCGAGTGCCAAGCCCAGCGTGATTTGTTCAACTTCACAATCTGCCAGTAAACCGGTACGTTTAGGCGTAGTGGCCGTGGGAGTAGTGACTCCGACTGGGATAGTCAAGGCGTTGGCTTTCGTTGATAGTGGATCCGACACCACCTTAGTGAAAGAGCGGTTTGCCGAGAAATACTAACTGGCTAAAGGTGCGACGTCGTTAGCAGTGAGCACGGTGGGCGGAACATAGGTAATGACTGCCGGTAGATTAAGGCTGCAACTCATCTCTCTAGACACTAACGAGGAAATTGAACCAACAGAGGCATTCACGTTAGCGGATCTCCCCATGCGAGCACCAAGGTCGGTGAACGCAATCTTGACTCGGTGGCCCCACCTGCAGGATGTAACCGTTGTAGACTGGGAAGATGATGAAGTGGATCTCCTCATCGGCTGCGACATGCCAGAGGCGCATTGGGTGCTTGACCAGAGAGTGGGCGACCGCTAGGCACCTTATGCCGTACGCACGGCCCTGGGATGGATGTTATACGGTCCAGTAGGGGGACGCGGTTCCGTGAATTACTTATCCGCCGAAACGGACCGCATAGAGTATCATCTGCAACGGCTGTATGAAAAGGAGTTTCATGACATTGGAGACGAAAGACCGACGTTGTCTCAAGAGGATCACTTCGCTCTACAAACGGTGCGGCAAGGCACTAGAGGCCTCAAAAAACAGTTCGAGGTTCCCCTCCCATGGCGCACATCGGTCGACCCGTGGACTGACAACAGAAATTATGTTCTCCAACGATTACTACGACTAAAAGAACGCTTCATTCGAGACCAGAATCTGTGGGAACGACACGCGGATTTAATGAAGCGAAACGAGACCCTCGGTTACGTTGAAAAGGTGCCTGTTAACACCGACAGCAAAAGAGGCATCTGGTATCTGCCTCACCATCCGGTTATCAACCCCAAGGAACCCAATAAACTGCGGGTGAATTTCGACTGTGCGGCCAAGTTCCAGGGCAAGTCGTTAAACGATCGCCTACTACAGGGGCCTGACTGGACCACACCACTGATCGATGTTTTGTGCCGTTTCAGAGTGGGTAAAGTGGCTTTGTCTGCTGACATTAGGGAAGTGTTCCATCAGGTGAAGATTCCGGTAAAAGAACGAGATGCTTTGCGTTTCCTGTGGTGGGAAGGGAGCGACCGGGACAACGCAGTGGGGAATTATAGGATGACCATCCACATCTTCGGAGCCATACCGTCACCATTTTGTGCAAACTACGCCCTCCGAGAATCAGCGAACAAACATGGCAATCTAGTACATCGGGCGGTGGTAGAAAGCGTCAGCAGGAACTTCTACGTCGACGACTACCTTGGGTCATTCGATGATGTGGAATCAGCTCTAGAGCAGTTCAGGGGTCTGACGAGATTGCTGGAAGAGGGCGGCTTCCATCTAACTAAATGGATGTCGAACGCTTCAGAAGTGCTGAATGTCATCCCGTATCACGAAAAGGCTGAAAGGGTAAGAGATTTGGACGGCTCTCCATTTCCTATCGAGCACACCTTAGGGATACAATGGGACGCGGAAACGGACGATTTTGTTTTCGAACTAAACGTTCCCGAGCTGCCAATAACTCGTCGTGGCATACCATCTGCCGTCTCAAGTTTGTTCGACCCGCTCGGTTTCGTCTCACCATGGCTGCTACCCGGAGAGATCTTGCTGCAGCGGCTGTGCCGTAAGAAAGTTGATTAGGACCAGTCACTGGACCTCGAGGACCGGCTGGACCGGGAAGGATTCTTGAACACCTTGAAGAAATTAGGGGATATAAGAATCCCACGATGTTTGACTCCTGGCCATACGACACGGACTGGAGAACTACATGCCTTTTCCGATGCATCCGAAGTCGGTTATGGAGCTGTGGTGTACGGACGATGGTGCGCAGGAGATGGACAATATACCACGAGGATCCTGTTTGCTAAAGCCCGCGTTGCTCCACTGAAGTCGGTCTCAATCCCACGCCTTGAACTCAGCGCAGCCGTGTTGGCAGTCAGGGTGGTGCAAGCTGTGAAGAGATGTTTTGATCTCTACATTTGGTCGGTGGGCTTCTGGACGGATTCAACGATAGTAATTTACTATATCAACAACGTCCGGAGCCGGTTTAGTACTTTCGTTGCTAACCGGCTCACGATTATCCACGATGAATCAGCCACGCATCAGTGGAATCATGTCAGGTCTGGCGATAATCCGCCGACCTGTGCTCCCGTTGTGCGACCAACTTCAGGCAACTAGACACGTGGACGAGAGGGCCAAACTTCCTGCAATTGCCCAAACAGGACTGGCCCGTGTTCGAATTAAAACCCCCTACGGCAGTAGAACTGGAGATCAAAGGCGTAGTGATGGTGGCCAACGTCGTCGAAGCAACATCCATTCTATCCCTATTGGTCAGGTTTTCTTCCTGGATGAAGACGCTTCGTTCGCTAGTTTGGTTAACCAGGTTCAAGAGAAATTTACTAGTCATGAAAGGGCTACGCCCTTCAGGCCAGATACGGGTCGGCCCGATAGGTCCCGATGAGCTACAAGCGGTAGAGTACGATATTTTCAGAATGATACAACGCGAGGCTTTCGCCCGAGAACTCAAGAGGGCGGAAGAAGTGGGGCCGACCAATAAAGACATGCCATCTCCAAGAGGCGAGCTGAAGCGTTTAAACCCCAAACTCATCAACGGACTGCTGCGGGTGGATGGTAGGCTGACCAACGCCCACATGAACTTCGACACAAAGTATCCTATACTGCTGCCTGCGAGACAACCTGTAGTAGAGCTAATGATTCAACACGTCCACGCCATGGAGGGACATGCCGGAGAAAGTCACGTGACGAGCGTCATCCGAAAGCGTCTTTGGTTGTTGAGAGGACGAGAGACTGTAAAACGCGTAGTCCGACGGTGTGTGCAATGCAAGAGACGCAATGCCACAGCATGCAAACAACTCATGGCCCCACTACCAGAATGCAGGGTGACTACGGGCTGGTGTCCGTTCAGTGACACCAGGTTGGACTATTTCGGGCCCTTGTGGATCAAGTGCGGGGAAAGATTAGAAAAGCGATACGGATGTATCATGACGTGCATGAAATCACGTGCGGTACACCTAGAAGTCGCACATTCGATGACGACCGATTCGTTTCTACGGGCCTTGCAAAGATTTATAAACCGACGGGGCGTACCGGCCGATATATACTCAGATAATGGATCGAACTTTGTGGGCGCTCACCGGGAATTGCGGCGTTGGCACAAGAACATAAACAGGGACGAACTGCAGAATCGAACCGTGGCCTACGGCATACGATGGCATTTCAACCCCCCACAGGCCAGCCACCGAGGCGGCATATGGGAACGCATGATCCGGTCCGCCAGACGGATATTGCTGTCAATCATGGAGCAGCAGCCGCCCGACGACGAGACGCTGAACACCGTCATGACTGAGGTGGAGCGAATCCTGAACAACCGCCCCCTGGTTCCAGTATTGAACGGCGACCCCACCCACCTGGCGCTCACCCCAAACGACTTATTGACGCTAAGGTCGAACGAGGGTTTCCAAGGGCCAGTAAACCTTCGTGGGAGCTACCTCCACGGATGGAAGCAAGCGAACTATCTGGCCAAGGTCTTCTGGAGGCGATGGCTGCGGGAGTACCTACCGGCTTTGCAGACTCGACAGAAGTGGCAGGTGAAAACAAGGCCATTCAAAGTTGGGGATGTGGTGATGATTGCAGACGAACGCGCACATTTCAGCACCTGGTCCTTGGGAGTGGTTATGGATACCATCGAAAGCTGTGACGGAATGATAAGAAAGGTGAAGGTGGAGACAACTAACGGAGTGCTCATTCGTGACATACGTAGTATTAACCTACTCGAGAGCGAAGACGGAGGAGCTGATAACCCTGAGGCCTAGTAAACCTTTTCACACCAGTCATCGAGGTGGATAAAGAAACACCATATATACCACACGGTCTCCGGCAAACACGTTACAGTGCTCTCGGTCTTTTCGTTGACATTACAGAAGGTTCTTTCAGATATGTGGTGTTGAATGCGATCCCATTGTACATCCCGATACATACACACATGCACGACGCACTCCACATCCCGTAAACCCATCGAACATGTGACAGTGTTCGTTGTTTTGCTTTTTGTTGACGCTACCGAATGCCCCTTGCATATGTGGAAGAAGCGGAGCTCAGGTCACACATACATGCTACATTTTACTCGTTTTCTTGCCACGCGGTCTTTTGTTGACATTGCAGAAAGTCCTCCTTTGATGTGTAGTCATACCTGTGATTTTATTGTACACCTCGGCACACACACACACATTCACATACACTCAAGCACATACATCCAGGACCGGACGGCCCTTTAAGAGGACAACGTCTATGTGATCCTTCACGCCCGCCATCGGTCATTTGGTCTCGTGGAAGATGTAGACTAGCCTCACGTCTATGTATCCAATGGATTAGGTGCGACCAGTAGTAGAACGTTGACGACGAGCATTAGACGCGCGCACTGACAGCAGGGCCTAGGCAGGTAGGAAGAATCAGTACCTTTATAACGAACTTCTGACTCTGCTAAGGATCCAGGAGGATTTTGGTGGGCGGTGTAACAGCCGGTCGTGGAAAATCCCCCTTTTTCCCTCGCGATTCAGTGTTTTCCCAACATCACTCATTTCCATACACTATTGACTTGTCTTTACGAACTGGTTGTTTTTCTGGACCAATTGTTGTTTGTTCGCGCCCAGAGCGCTACTTTGGCACATCCTTGTTCAGGACCTGCGTGACGCACGTGCTGTCTGCTCACACGCTGCTATTCGGTTTCTCGTTGTTGAGTCCTTGTGATCGTATTATTGAGGTTTGTATATTGTTTATGTCATTGTTTATTGTAATAATCTAGTATCGCAGAATATCACGGATAATCGTCTTTTGATTTCGGGATCCGATGCGAATTTGGCTACGCATTGCTCAAACGTTCGTAGCAGTGGTTGCTCCGTTAATGGAAAACGTGAGACCAGTCTCTCTTCCGAGATGCATGCTCACGCATTTGTCATCGTTAACTGGGAGGTTCCAATCCTCGGACCAGCGTTTTGTTTCATAAACTGCAATTTGCAGGCCTTCAGCGCTTGAACTCCAGCGGGTTGCATCATCTGTGTACATGGCAATGTTCGCAGGAAGGGCTGTCGGTAGATCGTTTTTATAGATCAATAAAAGAAGAGGACCTAAGACCGACCCTTGGGGGACCCCAGTTGTTACTGGGGAGGGTTGAGACAAAACATTCCCGACTTTAACCACAAAGGTGCGGTCAGTAAGGAAGCTACGTAGGATGGCCAACATGGAGCCTGTGATCCCGTATGTCTGCAGCTTATAAAGAAGAGGGGCATGGGGGACCTCATCGAAGGCCTTAGCAAAATCGATGAATACGGCGTGTGAGAGCTGGCCATCATCACAGGCTTTCGTTAGACTATCCATGACAGTAAGCATATTGGTGATGCATGATCTGCCAGGAAGAAACACATGCTGGGACGGGGAGAGGATCTTATTTCCATGAAGATGGGAAAGAATCTCACTCTTAAGAATTCCCTCAAAAATTTTGCTGGTGATGCTAGTGAGGCTTATGGTCTGTAACTAGTAGCAAGATGTTTACTGCCCTTCTTATAGATGGGTGTGACCACTGCTTTTTCCAGCTGCTGGGGAAAACTCCGTCGTCAACACATCGCTGAAAAAGAGAGGCATAAGGAGCAGCCAATGTATCCGCGGCTTCCTTGAGAATACGGGGGTGGATTAGGTCAGGACCCATAGAGCAATATTGGTTGAGCCGTCGGAAACCCTGAGCGACTGCACCAATGGGAATAGTGACGCGGTTAAGGGTAGGGTGGGATGATACGGGTATGAAGCTAAAAATTGTGCGGAAGCAGGAGCTGAATGCCTCGGCTACTTGGGTAGGGGAAGTGATTGGAGATCCGGTACTATCTTTGAGAGCTAATGGCGTCGGAGCTGTACCCCCAAGACGGCGCACGTACTGAAAGAAAAATGCCTAATTGGTCTGTGCTCGATCAAGTACAGATCGTTGGACTGCATTCTGATAGGACCTAATCTTGTCTTTGCAAATGTTCCGTATGATCCTGAAATCTTCTGCATCACGGGCAAGGCCTGTGGCTTTATGTCTAGCAAAGAGGCGTGCGCGTTCGTCTAGAATGCGCATAATGGGGCGAGGGAAGGGTCGTTTAGCGGTCTGTGGACGACAAATTCTGGGGACACATAGCCTATCAGCTAAGAAGATTAACTGTCTGAGATTCTCTGCCATTTCATCCGCAGAGTTACCTGGGTTAGTTGAATTTAGCTGGGAGCGAAAAAATGCACAGATTTGGTCAAAATTGGTCCTTTTGAAGGATCTCAAAATTTTAGTTTCTGAGGGAAGAGGTGGCCATTTCACGATATAATCGAACCCAATGAGAATGTGATCACTTTTGCCGAGGGGCGGCAAGTAATGCACCACATCTATTAGGAACCGATCATTGGTGATGACCAGGTCTAGTAGGGACGGGGCGTGGCCTGTGCGATATCTAGTCGGATCTCTTACGTTTTGCACCCATGAGTTCTTGAGCACGAGATCAAGGAGTGGTTTACCGAAAGTGATATCCGGGGCATCAGCTCTCTGCCAGTTAGCACTAGGAGAGTTGAAGTCACCAGTGACTAACAGATGGGTGAAGTCTGTGTAGCTTTTCAGGGAGCCCAATAAGTCTATGAGACCTAGGCTATCGGTTGAACTGCTTGCGGGGGGAAGATAGACTACACCAAGCAGTAGGATGTCTGTCCTAGAGAGGGTAAACACAGCCCACGAACAATCAACACATTAAAAGGTGGGGGTTGTGGGTAAAGTGGGAGGAGGGATTGAATTACCGTAGTACATGACCCCGCCGACACGACCTCCACTGGAGTCCTGCCTTGCTGCGAAGTATCCCGGAATGGATGTTTCGGCATCAAGCATGTCAGGGGTGGGCCAGGCTTATGTGAGGGCTATGATCTGGGGCTCCTTATCCATTGCAAGTTGGCGAAGCTCCGGGATCTTATTCGACACACTCAGGCAATTGCTGTAAAAACACTTGAGCACATGCTCAGGAGTTGTTGCAGAATCGCCAGAGGCAGCTGGTTTCGGGTTTGAGGAGTGGGAAAGAGGAGGATTTGGGGATGGAACGGTCCTGGGAGAGTCGGAGGCTGAAGATATTGGGGGGCTAGAGAGTAAGCAGACTGTTGGGGGGACCGGTAGGCTTTGATGTCTAGTAACCTGGGGGGTATCAATCCAGGTGGACGGTCTACATCCTTCGGTCTCCGAAAAGGGTGGGCTGCTTTTTGTGGTTTGCCCTCCTGCGCACTGCGTGATGCCCTGTTCTGAGTCTTCTTGTTGGTGAGCTTGTTTTTCATGACAGCACCAGATATATTATCTGGTGCTTTAACCTCCTCACTGCTTCTTTCAGTAGAAACAGGTTGCAGGTTCATGTCTGGGCTCAAGGATGAGTGAGTCTCGTCCGTTGAAATAGTCTTATTGGCTATGATTGGGCCTGGGATACTTTTCGTAGGCGACAGATGTTTAGTAACACTAGGCCTACTACTGGGAGTACCTTCGGCGACGGGAAATCGTGTCAGTAGGGAAGCGAGGGATGGTGGACATGCAGCTCGGTCCTCAAGGCGAGTTACCTGGACAAATGGCAGCACTCTGAGCTTAGGATGGGCTTCTTGTTTGATTGCTGGCTTAGCCTTCTCACTGCGGAGCCTCAGATGAAGTGTCTTATCAATGGATACTCACTTGAGCCCTTTAATTTCCTCCTAGAGCTTTGCGGCCGAGGAAACAATCCGTTTGGCTGCATCTGTGGAGCCCATTTCAATGAGAATACCGTGAACCCAGTTGGTGCGTTTGGTTACCAACCAAGTGGACTGACCTTTAAGCGGGAAAGGGAGCCTAAGGCGATTGGACACCTGGGCGTAGGTGTCACGAGGATGATCCGAACTGAGGAAGCGGCCCCAAAGGATGACTCGCTTGGGGCAATTCTCGGTATCTTGTAAAATCTTGGCGGCATCAAGAATTTGCTGATCAGAAACTCTACACACCCGATCGGCTGCCTGGGACACCGGGAGGGATTTGATTACCAAACTCCTCAGGCTGGTCAACTCATCCTTAAGGGTGCGGACGGTGGCCCTTAGCTCGACTATCTCTGCAGCCTGACTTTGGACTGCACATTTTAGTGCATCCGTTGCCACCGCATTATGAAGGACCTTCTCGTCCGGATTGAGTAGTGAGGCATTGGCCACGGAGGGGAAATCGCACTGCCTCATGGGGAAAGTAGCCTCATCTGAGCAAGCGGTTATATCAATGGTGAGGGGCATTGACATTATTCAGGATCCAGTCGGCACATATAAAGATAAACTTAAATGGAGGGGGACGAGCTGTGTGTTCTAAAAATTTCAAAAACAGCAACACTCACCGAGGGAGACGACCGCACCGCTGGTGTACCGCAGTTCAGTCAGTGTGCGTAAGTACCTACCGGAATTGAGAAGCCACAAGTCAGCGGGCCCAGATGGCATTCATCCAGCTAGCATCCAGCCGTTGGTGGATATCATATCTCAATCGGTATGCGGGCTGTGCAGGTCCAAGTTGGATCAGGATAAGCTGCCTCAGGACTGGATAGTGGCGGCAGTCGTGGCAACACGTAAGAGCGGACCTAAGTTGGCTATGCATAACTGCAGGCCGGTAAGCTTAACTAGCATCCTTTGTAAAGTCCTTGAGAAGATTATCCGTGCCCTCATCTGCCAGCACTTAAGAAAGCACTTCATGCTAAGTCCGGCCCAGCATGGATTCCTTAAAAATAGATATTGACAGACCAACCTCTTGCGCTTTCCAGATGAAGTAACTCGGCAACCGGATGAAGGCAAGCAAGTTGAGGTATGCTACCTCGACTAAGCAAGGCGTTCGACTCCGTTAGTCATCGTCTCTTGCTATGCAAGATGGAGAATTTCGGTATAGGTGGGCCAATATATAGGTGGCTGGCGGACCTCCTCTCCCACAGGACGTTTTACGTCAAAGTAGGGGACAGGTGTTCCAGTTTAGCGAATGTCACCAGTGGTGTACCTCAGGGATCCGTCCTAGGCCCGACCCTATTCTTGTTGTTTAGTAACGACCTGGCATTCGCTCTTCAATCACTAGCTTTGTTTTGGCAGATGATGTGAATATTGTTGGATCTGAGGGCAGGGTGGATTCTGACAGGGATACAGGCACCGTCCTGGACTGGGCATAGAAGTGGGACCTACTCCTGAAAGCAGAAGACGCCATCTGTTGTAAAGAGAAACAGAAAGCCTAACTCTCGCTCATGATCAAGGGCTACTCACCATAGAAGCAGTTAGTAGGGTTAAAGGCCTTGAGGTCATCATGAGCAGTGACTTTGAATGGTCGAAGCTGTGCAACGCTACCGCACAAAAGGCTCGTGGTGAGCTCCTTAAACTGCGATCAGCTTTGTCTTGCCGGCAGCCGGAAATATTCGTGCCTTTTATCATGATTATGGTAAGACCTCACTTAGAACGCAGCTTGCAGGTTTGGTCACCCTTCTACAAAAGGAGTTAGCCTGCCTAGAGAAAGTTCAACTTCTCGCCACGTGAATGTTTGAAGGGCAGAGGGGTAAGACGTAAGAGCAGAGACTCTGTGATCTGAATATTTTCTCGTTGGAAAGGAGGGGACTTCGAGGGGATCTTAAAGAAGCTTTCAAGGTAATTAGGGGCTTTTCTGTCCCCAGGCCGGATAGTCTTTTCCAAGAGGCTTTTGATTCCAGAACAAGGGGACACGAAAAGAGGCTGACAAAAGTCCGAGCAAGGTCGGTGACTAGATCGCACTTCTTCAGCAACAGGGTAGTGAACTGTTAAAACAGTCTGCCTGGTGGAATGATATATCTGCAGACCGTCCAGTCCTTCAAAGTTGCCGTAGATCGCAAGTGGTACGAGACATTGTCTTGTAATGAGTTTGGAGCATGTTAGCTAGATGGATGACGGGATGCATTATGGTCCGTCTGCAGTATGTTTTGATGGACTCTTCGCTAATAGCATACTGTCTCAGTGAATGCTCACGATGCATAATGTCTCTCACAGTTGATATGCGGTGGGGTTTTCCGTTTCCCTCCCATTTTTAGCGGGGATTCGACGAAATACACTCGGAAGTGATGGGTGCATAACTGGTGTGCATACCATCGAAGGAATTCTAGACGCCCGATTGGTCGTGACCATTACCTGTCGTGTGCAAACTGAACTATCTGGACACATGATTGGCTCTAGCCACACTGAGTCCTGTGCAAACTGAACTGAACTGAACTGATCTGATCTGATCTGAACTGCACTGATGCGTCACACCAGGCCGGGCCGGGGGCGTAGGTTTATTTTCACCGGACGATGAACGATCTAACATGTAATAGTATTTGCCAGTTGTTGTGCTGCCCTCCGGTGCCGTCGAAAATAGCGGCGAAATTGGCATTTATGCCACCCCCCGCAAGTTATCAACTATCACCCTCAACCGAAAATGATGGCCAATATTCATTTGCGTTTGCTTCGTTTCTCAAGGATTCGTTTCTTCACTTCGTACCTGATAACATAGAGGTTACGAAGGCAAAGACACGCAAGGGAAATACCATTGCTATCTTGTACATGAGGACTAACCCAAACACCAAGCTAACATTTCTTCTAAGTCACGGGAACGCTGTCGATTTGGGGTTGATGGTAAATTTCATGCACGAACTCGGTACCAAACTTAACGTAAACATGATGTGTTATGACTATTCTGGATACGGAGCTTCGTCAGGAAAGCCTCTGGAAAAAAACTTGTATGCAGATGCGGAGAGTGCGTTGGATGTTCTCAAGACGAAATTTTCAGTCCCCATGGACCAAATTGTCCTCTATGGCCAGAGTATTGGAACGGTTCCGACAGTCCACTTAGCAACTTTGCACCGTGTAGCAGCCGTGGTGCTCCACTCGCCGCTTATGTCTGGATTGCGCGTTGCTTTTCCAAGACTGAAACGAAACTATTGTTGCGATGTCTTCTCGAAGTAAGTAATTGGCCGTCGTGTTTACCCATTTATTGTTGTCCTGTTCGTAACTCCCAATCTACTGTTTGATTTTATGATATATTTAGGCGAGGCTTTTCCTCTAAGTTGTACTCCATTTTCAGCTAGTGTTTGGTCCGTTGCTCAGTTCATTTCAGTTTGCAAAAGGCTTTGTGGCTAGAGCTGTTGGTGTATCCAGATCGTTATGTTCTCGGCATGCTTCTGTATCCACCAAAGTTGCGCGAATTTTTTTCTCTGCAAAGTGTGGATTCAGTGCGGTACCACCTCTAGAATAGGTATGTTTGAAGCATTTGGTATGCGGTTTCTGCGCCATGAACTTACCTAACATAATGCGAGGTACACTTCTCATTATTGCTCAATGAAAGGAATGTACCCCATAGCCACAAAGGCCCACTGTACTACTAGGAATAACCGGCAACCAGACCCAACCAGAACCGCATAATATCCCCCAAGTCATTTACTTAAAGGCCTCCACCGTCGTGCTGTTGGTGACCGGGTTCTTGTTCCAGAGGGGCATAACTTGGTGAAGACGATTTGATTTAAGCTGAAGCCTTGAGTGCTCTCCATGCAGTTTGAAACTGTGCCCCCTTTGTTCCCTTCTTGGGTTGGAGAGAAAACGTGGGTTATGCTTGACAGCCTCCTCATGCATGCATGTTGTCGTTTTGTTTCTTTCGCATAACATCTTAAGAACTTTTCTGCCTTACCTGAATGCAAGAGGCAACTAGAAGTTGCACCAGTCTAGCTAAGCAAAATTGTTGTAGGTAGGAATATTTACTTGGAAACATAACTTCTATATTTATTTTCATGTCTGGCACTTCCATTTTGGAGGAGTTCAATAGTGCTATTCTTGCAGAAGACTAATCAAAAAGCTATTCAAATGGACAGTGAGAAAGCGCTAAAAAAACCGTCGAAAGTTATTGCAGAACATATTCTTCGAGAAATATTTGATCTTGACATCCTTGACAAAACCCGGCTCTGGGCCTGTTTTCACGCACGCCTTGTTAATGGTCGATGGACAGCTGGCAAGAAATGACGTCAAGGAATAGCCTGAATGGAGTAATAAACAATCCAGTTTCCATGTTATTTCTGTAAGATATTCTATCACCTGCATCAGTTCAAGCGCGGGCTCACACCATCCTCTTGGAACTCATACTATTCAAATCACATTGAGGTTTGATCAAAATCTATTGTGACATATAATGACTATCTTTGATACCTGATAAAGGGACTTTGTCTTATGTAAGATACCGTATCTTCAGTCTTCAGTCTTATTAGAAGGCCGGAGAAACGTCCCGTGTAAGCCTCCTTACATAGACTCTGTAGGTTCACGCCCAGGAAGCCTCCAAATGTTTATCAAGACGTCGTTTGAACCAAACGTCATTCTTTTCCATCACTCCCGCCGGTAAAGCGTACCAAAGACTAGTCTCCCTCCATGAAGGATGATACACCAGTTTGCAAACCAAATGCCTCATTATGCTTAGGGGTGAGTGTCTCAAGCTCCGAGTTGGCTACTCGCCCTGAACGCCTCTCGAAACGCCCCCAAGTGACCGTGCATTTAACGCAGACTCTGCTGAGGAAGTCCCACTCATTGCCTTCTCGTGGCGAAGGTGGTCCCACTAAAATGAGAGGACAAAAGCGAATTCTCGGCGCTTTCCACCGGGTTGGCTTACTAATAGTCAGTCTAGGGGGGATGGCTAAAACCTGATTCCAAACCAACCATGGATGGCGTATGAGGCACACAACGGTATGCTCACTGGCATCTGTGCACTGGGCACCCGGGATGTTTGGCCTCATCCGAAGGGCATATGAACTGAGAATTCAGTCACCGGCCTCCAGTGGGTTGCAGACCCCACGTTTCGTCTCGCTGCCTTGTGGATCAAGCCTTGGATAGCTAAAGGCTCCGGTTGTGGACCCCTACGAAAACCGCCTGCTTTGGCTTGGGCAACGTGGCAGTATTGCGCCCCTAAAAAATCATGGACTCGGATTATCCACTCCTTTTTCCCCGATTGTACCGTGTTTTGTTTGGTACACAGTCTGAAATCAGGCCAGTGTGAAATTATATATATATATATATATATATATATATATATATATATATATATAGTTTTATAGTACGCGATTGAACCAGAGCGTCTGAAAGAAAGTGAGAAGACAGGAGGCCGAGATATTAGGCTTTATTCGACAAATACATGCGGCATGAGGGCTGAGATTCATAAAGAGCATGTGGTGAGTTTATGGAACAGAAAAAGGCGTATTAATTGCACAATTGACAAGACAGGGAGTAATTTATCACAGTATGCAAACCACTAGGCGGAAGCTTCTGCAGAGTTGGGCAGTGGCTTCGCATCCATTCCTTCATCCGAAAGGGGAACTCCGTTTGCAGTTTCGAATTCATGCCTCCACGAAGGATTTTCCTCAGACTGATTATGTCGTGACAAATTCACCGATAGTGTTCGGGAAAAAGCTCAAGAGACCTCAGGCCTCGTTGCGAAGCGCTGCACCTCTAATTTCACGATCTCGCCGATAGTGCAGGGGTCCGTAGCAGCACATCCGTATTCAAGTTTTGGCCGAACATAGAAGGCGTATATCATGTGAGCATTTGAGTACTTGTTTGATAGGTCTCAAACATCAGACCAGCGTGCTAATACGTCTGAATCACTTGTAAAACCTCTGTCTACATCCGACCCCGTGACACGCCAGTTTTGTGTCGTTTGCATAAACGAGGCAGGGTGACTGGAAGGCTGACTGCAAGTCGTTGATATAGGCCAGGAACAGCAGCGGTCCAAGAACCGATCCTTGAGGGACACTACCTGTTGTAGTATACGGATTTATCCATGAAGCTAGCTCATCCTCCCCTAGGAGATAACCTCATAAAAGTGCAAAAGTAAAAATCGAGTAAGTACATCAGTCTGACTTTTACGGGGCAGTTTTAACTGGAAATCCGCAACTCAGCCAAGTATCGGACTCGGGGACCAAATGTTCTGAGTTTTTCCAGCAGTTAGTCGTGAGGTACCTTATTAAGGGCCTTGCTGGGACCAACTAAGACTTCATCCGTACGGTAGCCGCCCTCCATAGTCTCTGCCCACCTTTCCCTCGCCAAAGGAGGTTTGCGATACACGACCTGTTTGGACTGAATTATTGGTTTTCATAGCGCATTATCTATTATGGCACTGATTGTGCTTGTCATAAGCCAACTAGGTTGCTCCCCGAAGTGTTCAGCCTGCTTTCTAGAGGGCGCTGGTCTAAGTAAACTCGTCTGTACGTTTATTACAACCCAGTATTCCTAAATGTAAAAGGGATCACAATTTTCACCGGCCTCTACCACAGCCCACTCAATCCAGAGAAACAGATCTTTTATAAGAAACCTAACTGAAGCAAAATATCGCATATGAGCAAACGTGAAACCGAACTATTTAGTGCCAACCTCTGGGAAAGCCTCATTTAGTTCCAGTTGATGTGCACTTAGATTTTGTGCACCCGACTACACAAACAGCTGAGTGATAGTCGATCTGGATTCAGTGCCTTTATAAAACAAGGGGATGATACTCAGTTTCGCGATGGAAGTTGGGACCTATTAGAGACGGGTTGTTATCAGAACATAGCTGGGTAAATAAATCGTTATTGTTGGCTTTACCGCATAAACGTCCATCTTGAACGTCAAAATCACCAACAACAGCTACTACATTCGCAAAGCATGACTTAAAATAATAGGCAGGGGGGAAATCTGATGGGATTCATCTTGAGCTTCACTTGACTCGTAATGGAAAAGCGGTAAAGCTTGTCGGCCAAACTGCATACAATCTACTGTTGTCTGGGATCCCGTCCACCACTACACATGCGGTTGTCATGCTTATAGTAGTCCTTAAAACACCGCGAGGAATCAGATGTTAATCAGACGTGCAAATTATTCGTTAAGACCACACTGGAGAGCAAACATTTGTTTTCAGTGAACCTCATACGTGCTCTTACAGGGTGATATGACTGCATTGGTTGGGTTAAGAGTCATTGTGGTAGCACCGTAAAATAGGAGGGGGAAGTGGAGAGGAGTATCCTCTGTTGTCTGAAATATT
This sequence comes from Fasciola hepatica, assembly GCA_948099385.1. Taxonomy (NCBI): domain Eukaryota; kingdom Metazoa; phylum Platyhelminthes; class Trematoda; order Plagiorchiida; family Fasciolidae; genus Fasciola; species Fasciola hepatica. The sequence goes on along the minus strand of CANUEZ040000060.1, from coordinate 240,084 downwards.
TGTGCTTATTTACAGTTTCTGTATATATCACAGCTTTCTTTGACCAGGAATATTCCATCAGATGCATGAGTTCAGTGGATGTTGTAGTTATCAATAATGATTTCATTGCTCAAGTCGGGTCAATTCAGTTCAGTTCAAACAACCAACAACCATAATCTGGGTGCAACGGTTTTGGTTACTATCTGCTAACGGGAAGCTTGATCGAAAATGAACAAACAAGAGTATAAAAATAGTAAAAATGGTACTAAGAGTAGCACCATCAAGCCGATAAACAAAGCTTGAGAATACGAGAGCATCACTGGTCGCAACACCTAACCATATCCTCTAATGTATTCAATTATTGAATGGGGGAATCTCTTGGACCCCAACCAGGAAGCCTAACACGCCCTACATGGCCAAGTTGGTCGGTGGTGGTCAAGTGGTTGACAGCGTTCGCTTCGGTTCAGTTCATTCGGCCATTAATCACGCACTTCTGTTCTCTAGTTTCAGTTGCTACCTCCCAGCATCTTCGAGTCAACGGCCTTAAAACAGAAGCTTAAGGTGAAAAAAGCCGAAAACAAAGTAATAAACAGAAATCCCAAAGAAAGAGAAGAAGAAGAAGAAGAAGAAGAAGAAGAGAAGGAGAAGGAAAGAGATCGCATGCAACCATGCCACTGGCTGCGAAGACTAATCATTATCACTTTATGTCTACAACCATCTGATAGGCGGGTCGCGTGGACTCTAATCCTGATCGATGTTGCCACCTTACCATGGTGATCGGGTTTGCACTGTTACGACGACCCCAAAGGCTATGCCGATTTGATTGCAAAGTGCTCCTCCTGGGTCACCCACATCGGACAGGCCGAGGGCGAGTAGCCAGACAAAATTAACGCCGCGTTGTTAGAGGGCGTGGTGGGTCTTTCGCCTGGCAGCGAACTCTCTACCCAAAAACCATGAAAGCCCATAAAAAGCAACGTGACGCGCGCGTACGTGGCTCACCACTTAATGAGGCCACTGCCTCTTGTCTCTTACTCAGCAATCCTGAGTGAGATAAGATTAACTAGGATACGTCGGGCATCCTCGACTGGCAGACCGCCATCGAAAAGGCGAATGAACCGCTCATTCGGTAACCGTCTCCTAACACACAGACCTCCCGCTGCCCGACGGATTGCACTTGGTTGTGCACGAGTTAGAGTTTCCACCTCGAATAAAATCCGAATACCTCTGGGGACGCCACTTCGTACTGAATTCGCGAGACTCTTCATGGATTGTTCCTTTACACACGCCACTCATAGGCCGGTGCCATTCGAAACACCCATGAAGTCGGCTCATCTCGTAGGAGCTGGCCGCGTAAAAGTAAAAAGGTCCCAGCCCGGGAGTTCGGCACGCCCTACTTGTAAAACCCACAGGTTAAGGTTTTCATATCTTTCTACGATGTTATGGACTGATCACCTCGACTCACCTTCCAACCACTAGCTGGTTCGGGAAGTAGAGTACGCCGAGGAAGTCTATCCATAGGTATGAGTAACACATGGCCCAGCCACCTTAACCTGTTCAGATTCAATGCTTGTTCCGATAAATAACCACTGATTCCCAACCTTACCATTGCTGATCCGGTCTTCGCCTATTTTCTACCCTAAACGGACCCAATCATCGTAGTGTACAATCGGATGTCACGTCGGGGCCACAGATGGCCGGGGTTAGCAGAAACCAATCACGCCTTCTGTATACGTGTCATGTTCATTTGTTATTTTGTGATTGATCACCACTGGCCTGGATCAATTGAAGATTGTCGTTCATTTTAGTCTACGCCTGTGGCCTCAGATCACGCCTTGGTATGTGCTCGCTTCCGTTTACGTCTCATCCGTGGTCGCACCAACGGAAATACTACCCGTCCCACGTCGTTGCTTCTGGATGATAATCGGCGATATGATTTCCAGACGGAGCTGTTTACACGGCTACCTATGCATCCCGATGTCCAGGATCCAGATGAACCCTGGCAACAGATTAAGGAAGTTTTATGTGCCGCTTCAAATGCCACCCAGGACTCTGGTTAAAGTCGGTCTCACAGACGATCGATATGTTCGACATCAGTCGCTCTGTTGATTGCTTGCAGATCCGTCCCTCCGGATGCCACATTCAATGAAGTGTGAATATCCCTGAGACGCCAACTGACTAGGAGCCTGAGAAATGACCGTGAGCAGTGGTGGATCGCGAAATGTAGGGAAAGGGAAAAGGCTGCGTCCATCGACAATGTTCGCAACCTTTTTCGTTTGATTAGAGGCACCGGTCCACGAAAACCCATTGTAAGTGAGTTAATCAATGAATCCGATGGCTCACTGATTCATTCCCAGGGACGTCGTCCGGATCGTTGGACGGAGCAATTTGAGGAACGATTCAATTGGCCCACTTCCACAGTGAACCTTCCAAATATACCTGCCAGCGAAACAGTGCAGGTGGATATCAGTCCTCCATCAGAAATGGAGGTTATACGGGGGATAGGTTACTTAAAAATGTACAAAGCCGCTGGACCGGATGGGGGCGAAGCTTTGACTTTGGAGTTAACAAAACTCCTCCGGGTAATCTGGGATAGTGAGCGGATTCCTAGGGAATGGCATAAGTCTGTGATTGTGCTGATTTACGAAAAATTGACAGATCTTGTGAAAATAGATGAATTAGCTTGATAGGTATCGTGTACAAACTGCTCATCGGAATTATTCTCTACCGATTATCGAGCGCCCGCGAAATGTGTACGCGTGAGAATCAAGTCGGTTTCAGACCCGATCGGGGTTGTATTGACCAAATCTGTACTCTCCGGCGAACCTTAGAGCACAGGCACATCTCCCATAGGCCCACAATCTCTCTGTTGATCTGAAAGCGGCGTTCGACTCAGTCGATCGCACAGTTCTCTGGCGCTGGCTCTCATTGAAGAGTGTGCCAGGGAAATTCGCTTCTGTTTTCCAATGCTTGTATGCAAGCAACCGAAGTCGAGTTCCCGCTTACGGCGACCTTTCACCCGAGTTCACCATGGAAGGTGGTGTTCGTTAGGGTTGACCTCCTTCGCTCTTCCTCTTCAATGTTGTAGTTGAATTGGTTCTCGAGATAGCCCTATCCTCGTGTGAGAATAGCGGCATCGATCTTTGTTGAAACAGTAAACTGTCCGACCTGGAATACGCAGAAGATATTGTTCTTCTGAGTGAAGATGCAGGTAAATTGCAAGATTTCTTAGCCTTAACAACAAGGTAGCAATATTTGGAATGCGTTTTGCACCTTCAAAGTGTAAAATGCTGTTGCAGGACTAGGTTGGTTCACAACCAAACCTCTTCTTGGCAGGGGATAAATTTTGTTACCTGGGAAGTCACATTTCACCAGGTGGACAGATATAGGATGAAGTGACATCGCGTATACAGAAGGCACGTTTGGCTTTTACTAACCTCTGTCATCTGTGGCGCCGGCGTGACATCCGATTGTCTGTTAAGAGTAGAGTGTACAATGCGGTGGTTAGGTCCGTTCTTTCATATGGTTCAGAAGTATAACCAATAAGAGTAAAAGGTAGGCAAAGTCTGTCGGTGTTTGAGCACCGATGTCTCTGTAGCACTGCCCGAGTATGGTAGAAACACCGTATCAACAATGCTGAGGTTAGAAGCAATGTATTGGGAACCAGAGGTCAGTTTCTGAATCAAGTACTGAATCTAAACAGGCTAAGGTGGTTGGGACATGTGTTACGCATGTCCACCTATAGACTTCCTCGGCGTACGCTGTTTTCTGAGACAGGTGATGATTGGGAAGTAGGTCGAGGTGGCCAGTCTATGACATGGCAAAAAGATATGAAAACCTTGACCGGTGGGCTTGGCTAAGTAGGACGTGTTAGAGTTCCGGGTTGGGGTTCAAGCGACCCGCCCACCAAGGGGCTGGAGAAATTAGGTAAAATGGTAAGATGTCGCGGCCGGTGGCGTAGTTGCATTCGGACTCATTCCTTGTGTTTGTAACTTCCGCATTTTACTTTGATTATTTGGGATCTTCCACTTTATGCTTGTTTTTTTTGCCGTTTACTGGATGATGCTGGAAGATAGCAACCGAAACCAGAGCACAGAAGTGCGAGGTTAATGGTTGGACTAACTAATTAACTAACTCATTTGCTATTTTCTGCCTACCTTAGTTCTATTATTATCGTTCAGAATTTTCTCCTTTATTTTTTCAGCTGGTGTTCAGTTGTATGTCGAATAAAACGTAAACGCTTCTGTCTTGTGTCCGTATCAACCAGTGGGATTTTCTAAGTATATAGGTATCAATGTATTCTGCATACAAGTCGTCTCAAAATGGAGTGCTGTCTACGTCCTGAACTATTCGACGAGAATCACAACTCAACTATTTCTTCGCTAATTTGGCGTCACCGGGTCTGAACGTTCAACAGATTTCTCGCCAGAGTTGGCGTAGACGATTCTGAGAAGCTTGGCTTCCCATGCAATTACATCTCTCCGACCATATGCGGTTATGTGACTGAATGTACTTCATACGGCGATGCTATTCAAACCCCCAAAAAATTGTTTATCAAGCCGTCCAGTGAAGTTTTTGCACGCTGCCTACTTGCAGTGCAAACAGGAAACGATGACAGATTTCAGTCAGTTTTTCTAAAAGATGAAATCCCTAGCTAAGGATTGCAATTTCCAGACCGTGACACCTGAGGAAAATCAAAACAATGCTATTCGAGAGGCCTTTATAAGCGAGATGTATTCGAACACTGTCTGACAGCGACTTCTTGAAAATAAATCACTGAAGTTACGAGCTGCTCTGGAATTAGCCCGATCGCCCGGAATGGGCCAACGGCAATCCAGTGCCTTCCAGACACCATTGATATTGTATACAGCATCAGCGTCAACAGTCGCCGAATCAGCTGATAATTATTCCTCTTATACAAGGAAGGTAGTAGCTTACTTGCAGAAACGACGTCAGCGGTGGTTAGAATCAAGAATTATTTCTGCGAGGATGATATAACAGATATAACACCTGTGCTCTCAACCACAGTCACCGCTTCTTGATAATGATGATGATGTACTTTTAACAAGACTGACAGGAGCCTGTTTCTGCACTCACGCTTGTGGGTATCAGCTAGGATTAATAGATAGCTCCAGGTACCCCGGGAGCTTGATTATATAAATGCATATATATATATATATATATATATATATATATATATATATATATATATATATATATATATATATATATATATATATATATATATATATATATATATATATATATATATATATATATATATATATATATATATATATATATATATATATATATATATATATATATATATATACGCACCCGGTGGCGTACAGCTCCGCTTCAAAAGGGATGCATAAACTAAAATAGTTCAGTTTTATCATCTGAATAGTATTATTTCACCTAGTGTCGTCGTTTAGACAGAAGGCGCGTTTGACTCTCACCGTTGTGAACAACCTGCGGCGCCGGCGTGAAATCTGAGTATCCATCACGGGTCGAGTGTACGCTGTCCTTTTATACGGATACAAGATACAAGAAGATTGACGGTGTTTGAGAATCAACATCTCATCACTGTATCAGCAATGCTGAGGTTGGGCTTTGGGTATTTGGAGCCAGCGGCCAGTCACCGAGGCAAGCACGTAATATAAAAAGGTTTAGATGTTTGGGGTGTTTGTTATGCATGCTCGCTGATAGGCTTCCCTGGTGTACACTGTTCCCTGAGGCAAAACGTGGCTAGATGATGAGTCGAAGTAGTCAGTCCATCACATTAGCAATTAGGCGTGAAAAACCTAACCAATAGACTTTGTTGAATAAGGCATTTTAGGTTTCGGGTTTGTGGTTCATGGGACCCGGTCGCTGATAAATTGGGGATATTAGGTGACATGGCTAGGTGCCGCAGTTAGCGGCATATGTGTATTCGGGCTCCTTCGTCTTCATGATTTCCACCTGTAGATTTATTTTCCGTTTCGAGGGACGGTTAGTCTTGGTGCCAATTGCATCTACCGCAGTTATTCCTTCTCCGGTTATCACTCATTAAGAAACAAGGTCAATGACCGGAAAAGCTGAACTGAACTGGACCATGTACTTAGTGTGAAGAACTTACGTTAACGTGCACTGACGATGTCACCTTGACTAGTGATGAAACGTTTGTGATCTAGACGCCAAACTCAGCGATCAGAACATCATTGTAATACTTGTGTTGCGCATGTCTTCTGGTAATCTTTCTCGCTTCAAATTGTTCGCTGGTGTGGGTAGCGCCCGAAAAATAAATCCAGGAGGTTATTCCATGATATCACTGAAGGATCCCTGAAATTCACCCACCAAGTGGCTAGTGACACTGCGTGACGTGGTTGTATTGTAGTCAGCGGCGTGCTTGCTTTCGAATTTCCTTTGCTTGGTTTTCTACATGGTTCTTTCTTCGATCTTTATATTTTATTTTATATCATTTTCCGTGCTTGTGCGTGAGTATATAGGAGTGGTCTCAATCCAGTCACAAGAGCCTGTTATGTTATCAAAAGGAACCAACGACCATAACCTTGAGACAGTATTGTGCTACGCGGAGCCTCATTAGTTCAGACGTGACAGCGTTAGTCAGGCGACAGTGATACCGCGTGACACAAATTGGCCGGTGACCGTGGTATTCGACTTATGTACCATTTGTTGATATCCAGACTTTAACAGCTCGTCTATCGACTTCATCCTCATATTTTGAGTGGACTTTCACAGGCTCTCCAGAGGTGGGAATTTTTTTTAAACCCTAAATTCTTCACCAAAATGTACCCATCAGGATTGAAGAAGTTCTATCGCTTAGGAAATCTTACCAAGAAGGAATCAACCCATTGTTAAGAGACTGACTAAGCAGTAATTTAAGCAAATCAAGCCAAAAATTATTTACTTGGTCTCGTCACAGCAAAAGGTGTACACTGAGGCGAGTAAAGTAGACGGTAAGGATAAGTTATCCATGGGTCGACTTACCGAGAAATGGCACGGCAGGGGGAATTTTTTATTATTTCAATAGCTTCATCTACCCGTCTGGTCTAATACCGGTTCGATTTTGTCTGTCATACGGGAAGCTTGTTCATTCGTGAAAAGTGAGGGAAGCTGTTGAATAACAGACAAATCAGGAGCTTTATCAGCCTCCACTAAGATTATTTTAGGTTTATATATTTTTGCTGATTTCATTGTGAATGCCGAGCCGTCTACATAGGCGGGACAGGGGCAACTACTTCACTGAATGACCGGACATAATACGATGTTCTTTCAGTAAAATGGTAGTAAACACTTTTATCGCAGTGGCGTCATCAGCAGTACCAACAACACATCTCTGTGAGCCGAAGCATTGCGTCAGTCCCAGCAACGCCTTTCAAGTCATTTTCCAGCGCCAACACAAGAGTACTAAACTACACCGAAGCGCTAGCCATGCAAAATCACAATCTCGATCTACAGAAGCAACGCGCTAAGACCATCAACCTAACCGCACCACAGTGACAATGTGCCTCACCCTTTCCTTACTTCCCTACTATTTTGATGTGTTTGGCCTCAAGATTACCTTCCTCACCGTCTATTCATCATCATCGTACAGCGTTGAACAGTAGGGCAAGCCCCACTGACCACTGCCTTTCTCACCATGTTACAAGTGGAGATGGAGAAAATAAATATACACGATGGACAAGGGTGAGAAAAGGAAAAAAGAACGCCCTAGTAGCCAACACACGGAATACACAGTCCAACTGTACAAACACACATCGATTAATCATTCTGATTCGACAGAAAGTGACATCACGATCACCACTGTTCACGGTTCGCTGCCATATCTTTCAGTGTCTCCAGCCAACTGGTTTGGGGATCTTTTGGACCCCAACCACGAAGACGTGAAGCACCTACTTTTCTTAAGTCTGTTGTACATTTTCTCATTCCTCGCTGCCACGTCATCTGTTGACCTCCACGCGGTTTTTTCCACTCTTGTGGAGGAACGGAAAACGGGGCACGGTATGGCAGACGTGTGTTTGACATACGTAACGCTTGTCCCAACCAACGAAGTTTACTAATCTGGATACGCTGATAGAACATTCTCTGAACTAGTACCCAATACTCGCTTTCTGACCTCAGCATTGTTTATTCGGTCATCCCATCCAATTTTAGCGATACTAAGCAAACATCGATAGTCGAAAACCTTAAGACGACGAATATCTTCAGCACGCAGACTCCAAGTCTCGCAACCGTACAACAAAACTGTACGCACCGTGGCACAGTGCACACGACCTTTCAACTTCAGTGAAATATCAGGTCGGTGTCACAAGTGCTTCAGTCCAGCGTACGCCGCTCGAGTTTTGGATATGTGCGTGCTCACTTCTACTACAGTGCTCCCATCCATCGTCAAGCTGCTGCCGAGGTAGATGAAGTGGTTGACAACTTCCAACACCTCCCCATCGAGCATCAAGCTCGGAATCGTTGATGTCCAGTTATGAAACATCACCTTGCACTTTGAAAGTGCAAAGCGCATGCCGAATGGAGCTGCAGCTCTTGTGAGTATATCTAGTGCATATTGAGCCTGTTCCGTACATTAACACAAGCAGACAAGGTCGTCCGCGTAATCTAGGTCACAGCTTTCCACTATTTCCGAGTTCGATGCCCACATCCTGGAGATCTCGCAATACATTGTCCATGACGATGTTGAAAAAGAATGGAGACATGGGACATCCCTGTCGAACACCGCTGATCGTTTCGAACCCACCGGATAGTTCACCATAAACTCTAACGCGGCCAGAAGTATGAGAATACAATGATCTCAGTAGGTTCACGAACTTCTGGGGCATACTTTTTCGATGAAGAATACTGAAAAGCGCTGTTCAATCAGCTGAATCGAAGGCGCCTTTCAAGTCTAAGAAAAGCATTATTGTCGGTCGGCGGTGCGTGTGACGCGTTTCAAGTAGTCGGCGAAGAGTAAAAATCTGGTCGATGCATCATCGACCTGGGCGGAATCCAGCCTGTTGTTCGCCGGCGTTTCTCTCGCGAGCCGGTGTCAGACGGCACAGCAGAATCGAGGTTACTATCTTGGTGATTATCGGAATTTAGCTGGTCCCACGATGGTTACTACAGTCATTGTGTATTCCCTTCTTGAAATGGGTACAACCATTGAGTCGTCCCATAACAACGGAATATTCTTCTCGTTCCAAATGTTTCAGAGCAGGGCGGTAAGTGATTTTATCAAAGCATTTCCATCCAGTTTGAAAAGAACTGTGGAAAGTTCGTCGGAACCGACCGCTTTTCCTCGCTTTAGTAATCGAATGCTCGACTCCACTTCCACTTCCGATGGGGGCTCGAATGACACCACCCAAGGGGACACCGTTTTTAACACAGGAATAACTACACTAGCGTACGGCCAGCTAAACTGTTCCTTGAAGTATTCGGCCCAACGGTCGAGCCTTTGCTGTTTGCTATGGATGGGTTTTCCATTTCTATCGCGAATTGTTTCTCTGGCCTGGGTTCGCCGTCCACCGGTGTCACGAATAAGTTTGAACAGTCTTCGACTGTTACCTGAAGCAGCTGCTGTTCCCATTTCTTCGGCTACCCTAACCAACCAATTTTCGCGATCATTCTGAAGGCTTTTCGTTACTTGCTTTCATAGATTTCTTCGTATTTCATTCATCTCCTTACAGTTCAAGAGCTGAAGCTTTTGCTCCATTATACTCAGCGACTCTTGCGAGATCCATTGTCTTTGATGGACATCGAATCTAGGACCACAGGCAAAACCTGCTGCGTAGAGCATCGCCTGTTTGATATGGGCTCGATGCTCATCTGCATTACTGTTCGTCTTAGGTCTTAGTTCATGTGCTAACTTCTGCTCATACCGGGTGCGTACTTCTGGATCACCCAAACGTTGCACGGCTAATCGGGTTTGCGGTTTGCGATGATGACCATGGAATTGGAGCGATAATCGCAATAACACTAATTCATGGTCCGACTCTACGTACATGGACCGGTAAGATCTCTAGTTCTGAACAGAAGTGCGCCCCGGGTAGCTAGTGGCGATATGATCAATCTGGCTTAGAGTGCCTGTAGATTTGAAGCGCCATCGCTGTGCGACGTGAGCTGTGTCGGAAATTGGTGCTAGACAAGAAGAAATGATTGTCTGCAGAAAACTGGAAAAGTCTATCCCGGTTATCTGTACGCTCAGCGGTTGAAGCACAACGGCCACCTAAACAAGCCCCTGATGCAGTAAGTTTGCCAACTTGTGCATTAAAATCACCAACTGGCACTACAATTTAGGAACCTTTGCTCACGCGAACGAGGGTGGCCAGTTCATCGTAAAACTCATTTTTCTGCATATCAGAGCTGCAGTCTGTTGAAGCTTGTACTGTCATCAACAAACTACGCTTAGCATAGCTATCCTTTCGAACGCCGACTGACCCTTGGAGTCCCACAGCACATAAACGCCCATTAACCGGTATCCATTCTGAAAGGGCAGCCTCAGCCTTTTCAGTCAAGACTATCTCTACACCACGTTGATCCGAAGCTCGAGCTTCTTCGTCTCCTGAAGTGCGCAGGAAATACCTCAATGAGATACCGGGAGCAGTTAGTTGAATTACACTGCTCGAATCCTGGATACGCTATTCACTTACACAACAGACAACAATCTTAAGAGAATCTATTGTGAGGGCTAGGCACGCCTGCTGACCGGCCTGCATGAGTGTACGCACGTTGAAGGAACCGAGATTCAGAGGCTGACGAGGCTTGAGGAAATGTGAGTTATAAGACAGGATTATTCCCGACACTATTTGATAGTGAATTTTCACGAGTATCGGCCGTGTTATCAGTGGGGACCTTATGGGTGGATAGATGGGACAAAGAGAGGTGGTTGGGGACAGAAGATAAAGGTTGAATAAAAGAGAGGGAACTCTGAGCAGTAGCCCACTTATCACTACTCACTCTGCTTGATGCAATGGGCAGCGCGGTCCTGATTAGCCTGCACGACGACGGATGAAGTATGGAATTCTTTGTAGTCCTGCAGTTCATGGGAGATGTTGGATGGGTACTGCTAGGGAGGAGGATTAGGGTTCTCAACCAAAGCCTTTAGTTCAGACAAGGACCTGTCCACAAGGCAGCGGGATGGCTTAGTGGAAGCCTATTTGCTGGTATCAATTATTCTTCCACTGATTTTGCCGACTGATTCGCCAGCTCAAATCGACCCCCAACCTGGAGGACTAGGAGAATGGACTTTGTCTGGCCTCTACCGGTTAGCATTTCAGGTATGATTGTATCTCCGGTTTAAGGAAGCCATCCTGTATAGCTCTTTGGTTCATGGAGGCGCGCAAGGCATCACACCACTTCAAGGTGTAATCTCTTCGTCACTAAGGTTTCTTTCCAACTGACCACGTACTTCAAAGTTACTTTTGGTAACCGGCCCACGTACGACGTATGTAGACCACAGGGTATCCGCATTCCCCTCACGATTAACGGAACATATGGCGTATGTCCAGTGGGGGAATGAACGGTGCAGCGGCACACCATTACACACTGTTCCAGTGCTTTGTCCTAATGTCCTGTTTTTTCCTCCAATGGTTTAGTCAGGGCTTTGGATTTCCGAATAATCCGTTCGGCTAACCTGTTACCTTTCGAGCGATATGCTGTCTTACGAGTTTTATCGGTTTGCAACAGTTGGCATAGTTCATACGCTGGAGTTTTTAAGACTACTCCCATTGTCCGAGTGCAGTTGACCGGGCGCGCCCCATTTGCAAATCCAAGGGTTACGGTTGCTGCCTCTCTGACTGGAGCAGCAACAATTTATGCCCATTTCGTGAAGTAATCTATAATGACAGTGATATATTTGTTCCCATTCTGGGTCCCCGGCAATGGCCCCATTATGTCACTTCCTACCATTTCATTCCGGTAAGCTGCTTTGACGGGGATCAAAGGTGCTTTTCTATTCGGAATGGGGTCCTTCATCTCGATGCATAGTTCCATTCTCTCTAGAAATACTTGACGTCACCCCTCGAACGCTAATATGGCTACCAACAACCTGTCCAACACACTGCTCCGCACAACGAAAGAACACTCCTAAGCAGCACGCCCAGATGGGGCCCATCCGGACCCGCCTGTCTATTTATTCAAACCATATAAATAAATACCATGTCTTCAGTAAGCGCTTGTGAAGATACAGCGAAATGATCCTGGATATATTGTGCAAACCATTATTTTTGGTTTCTCTCACATTTTCGGGAAATGTCGGCTGTTCTGTTCTGTTCAGACAACCATTAACCATGCACTGGAGGCGGTGGCTTTGGTTGCTATCTCCTGGCGACAATCTCAAAAGGAAATAATGAAGGAGAAAAGAGTATGAAAGGAATAAGAGGAGAACTACAATAATGGATTTAAGTCGATGAGGGAAGTTGGTGAATGCAAGAACGCCACTGATCGCGGCATCTAGCCATATCCCACAGCGTACCTAACCATCGAGTGGGAGGGTCTCTTCGATCCCACCCAGAAAGTCTAACACGCCCTACATGGCCAAGTCCACTAGTTAGGCTTTTCATATCTTTCTTCCATGCCATGGACTGACCTTCGTTACTCATCTTCCAACCGGTACCCGCCTCAGCAAACATAGTACACCGAGGGATCCTGCCAGGAGACATGCGTAACACATGTCCCAACCATCTAAGCCTGGCGAGCTTAAGTGTTTTATCTAATGATTTGATCCTTCAGCCTAAGACTTTCTGCCGAACCTCAACATTGCTCACACGGTGTTCCCACCATATTCGAGCAATACTACGAAGACATCGGTGTTCGAATACCGACAATCTTCGTGTCCTCCACCAGCAGTGGCCATGTTTCCGAACCATACAGAAACGCGGGCCTGACCTGCTGCAGCGTACACTGACCCTTGATAGGTAAATGGATGTCATATCGACACCACAGATGACTCAGGTTGGCAAAAGCCAAACGAGCCTTCTGTATACCCAAAGACACCTCATCCGATATCCGACCTCCGAGTGAGATGCAGCTGCCAAGATGATGGAACTTGTCTACCGCGTCCATAGTCTCCTCGGACACTGGAAGGTTCGACGCCGGACCAACCCAGTCCTGTAGCAGCCTCTTGCAAAACGCATACCGAACAGTGCTACACAGTCCGTCAAGCTGTCTAGAAAAGCTTGCAAGTTACGTCGATCTTTACTTAGAAGAACAGTATCGTCCGCGTATTCGAGGTCTGGCACCTTTCCACCCGGCACAGGTTCGGTGCCACTATCCTCAACTGACAAAAGTGCGGTCGCCAGGACCATATCACTCACAAAGTTAAAGAGAAAAAGAGAAAGAGGTCAACCTTCACGTACACCACTTCCCGTGGTGAACTCGGGTGAAAGAATACCGTAAGCCTGAACTGAGCTTCGACTACTCATGTAAAGGGACCTCATGATGGGAATGAGTCTCTCTGGTACACCCTTCAGCAAGAGACAGCGCCAGAAAACTGTGCGGTCGACTGAGTCGAAGGCTGCTTTAAGATCAAGAAAAACGGAGATAGTGGGTCTACGGAAGGTGTGTCTATGTTCTAAAATTTGTTGAAGAGTGAGGATATGATCAACACAACCTCGACTCAGTCTAAATCCAACTTGATTCTCAAGCGAGCACTGTTTGCGAGCGTTAGATAAGCGGTGGAGAATAATACTAACGAACAGTTTGGATGCGACGCTAACCAAACTTATTCCCTTTTGTTTTCACAGGAGGATCTGTTGCCTTTCTTATAAGTTTGTACGATCACCGATTCACACCAACTCTTTGGAACTTGTTTCCTATCTCATATCAAACCGAGAAGTTTTGTCAACTCGAGTCCCAGTGCTGGGCCACCGTCTTTTAAAATAGATGGAGGCCACTCATCCGGTTTGGCAGCCTTATGTCGTTTAAGATAGCTTATCTCTCGAAGAACCTCCGTTTCTGATGGAGGACTGGTATCCACAACACTAGCTGTACCCATTACGCTAGTGATCAAACCTGAAGAAGATAAAGACCAATGAAACTGCTTCTTCGAACGCTCTGCCCAGCGAATTAAGCGACGCTCCTGAGTTTTACTCAGTGAACCGTTCGCCTCTTTGATCAGTTCGCTAACGCCTGGTTTACGTGGACCGGTTTGTCTAGTCAGACGGAAGAGGTTGCGGCTGTTGCCAATCACCGCAGCTTTTTCCATCTCCCCACACTTGGTAATCCACCACTGCTCACGGTCATTTCTGAGGCTCCGAACCAGTTGGCGTTTAAGGCATTTCCGTGCCTCATCATATCTGGAATCCGGAGGGATCGATCTACGCGCATCTAACAGTGCAACTGAGGATGCAGAAATCCATCGTTTTTTTGTGTATCTAATTGTTGGACCTTGAATAGCCTCAACAGCCGCATGTAGAGCCTGTTTGATCTCTGTCCATCGCTCTTCTGGATTCTGGGCATTTGGCTGTATCGATAACCTGTTGGATAGTTCTCTTCGGAAAGCAGATCATTGGTTATCGTCCAATAGCAGATGCGGGGGACGGTTCACTTTGGCGTTGTTTCGGCCACCGACGAGTCGCAAGCTGAAGCACGCGCGGACAAGAACGTGATCAGTGTCTACAGACATGGAGCAAAATGGTCGACCGTCTTGAATTGAGCCGCACCAATGGTAACCGACAGTAATATGGTCGATCTGCGTCTAACGCTGTGAACGCGCAGGAGGATGCCAGGTTAGCCGGTGTCGCTTTTTGTGCGAGAAATTTGTACTCGCTAGGAATAGTCAATAGTCAGAACATAGTTGAATGAGTCGATCACCATTATCAGTTCGATCGGCTGGAACGCCAAGACGGCCTTCCATATTCCTCTCCGTCTCATCTAGGCTTCCAACTTGAGCATTGAAATGACCAGCAACAGCCGTGATGTCCGTAGAGCGCACGCTGCGGAGCAGTTGAGACAAATCCTGGTAGAATTCGTCTTTAGTCTCAGGAGAGCTACAGTCAGTTGGGGCATACACAGAAACGACAAACAGGCATTGGCGCTTCAGTCTAGTGCTGCTGACATGCTCAGAACCATTCAACCGAACTGTACACAGACGACTGCTAACTGGGATCCAGTCAAGCAATGCACGCTCAGCCCTCACGCTCAGAGCGATGCCATCTCTAGCCTGACCACGATCACTAGACACCGAATCACCCGACACTCGAAGAGTGAAACGAGAAGCCGAATTTGTATCTGGGGAGCGAAGTGTTGCCACTGAAGTTGGGTCTTGTATGCGCGTTTCGGAGACAACACACGTCTATGTTAAAAGTTTCAAGAGTCCTAGCTAGGACAGCCTGTTGCCCCGTTTGGCAATGTGCGGATGTCGAAAGCAGCTAAGTAAAAAGGATGCTTAGGTCGGAGAATGGATTTTCTTTCTTCCCCTGTCTTTAATTTGCCACCCTTTCCGAGAGCTACAAGTTCACAGTCACGACTCATTGTGGCTACTCGTACGCATTTAGAATTGGGACGTAAAGAATGAAAAGTAGAGAGAAGGGATTTTTCCCGACTGACCGCTGGAGATTTCTGGGCACAGCATACTTCGCGGCTGCCCACACATATAAGGGGTTTTTCCTTGGGAACCCTATCAGGAGCCTTTGACTCAAAAGTCTGACCCACTAGGCAGTGGGGCGTTAACCCAGCGCGGGAACGTGACCGAAGAACCCGTGAAGAAACTTCTTTTGTTCTGTCACATGAGACCTGAAACGTCAGCTGACTAACAGATATAGCCCTTCACACTAAATGTGTGTGTAGTCCATGTGAATTAGTAGTTTATACTCCATGAGTGCCTACTGCTTATTCATCAAAATGTGAATAGTGGTGGTTTATTATCACTTTTACATTTATGATGATTTTCAGACAAGCCGTGATGTGAATTGAATTTTTCTTGTGGCAGTACGATAGTTTTGATCACCACATTTGGGTTGTCAGTAATAAGGTACATGAATCTCCACCTCCTAAGTGCGTCCTCTCAGCTTGCTCTGAATTAGTGGGTTGGAAGAGTTCTTTGGGCATTCATTTTTGATGGGCAAAAGTGTTATCAAAATTTAAACTTGTGAAACCTGGAAAAGGTAAGAAAATATGATAGGGCTAGTATCATTGAAGTAAAGGATTTGATGCTTTTGATGCTGCCTCAACGATAACAAATGCAATTAGGTAGACTGTGTTGTTCAAGATACATTTTACCTCGGGCTTCTGAGGGGTTCGCTCCGTGTTTGTTATTTGCTTTGATGGATGCCGGTTAGCCGTCCGTGTCATGGCGATCCAATGATGGGTTGTATCTTCTAGTACAGTGCCCTTGTAAGCACGTTGGTTTTGATGATTTTTGTATCAAAACTGTCCAGAAGTCGTACTGAAAACTTGGGACGTCTAATAGTGGTGAATAATGTTATCTTGTTTCAAAATCGATTTTCAGTTGTATAGTTCTCTGAAGTCGTCTATTGGAAAGATGAATGTGCACAAAAGAAATCCGTTTTTCCCACACATTCATGGTAAACGAGCATCCAAATTCTAACACTTTCCTTTAGCTAAGTGTTGTTTGTCTATAATGTTCTTTTTCATGAATCCTGCTCAAGTTGTTACCGATATGATAATACATATCGTTGAAAACCAGTGATTACGTTCAGCTTTGACTTTATCCTTGACTGTTTTTTGAATAATGAATAAGTGCTGCGAGCTCTTTGTAACATTTTAAGCCACTTTTCAACGACGTGTAGGATTAAAAACCATGTTTCTTGTTAAATGATATACACACAAAATGCCGGCAAGGTGATTCCAAAAATCACACTCACCACTAATATAGAAGAGGGAGATTAAAAAAGGAAAGTCACTCCAGAAATCACTTCTACTCAGAAGAAACAATTTATGTGATTACAGCATTTTGAACCGACTTAGTCACTTGGCAATATTAGCAATAGTGACGATCCTCTTCTTCGTGCATTGAGAACTTGTTTGTGGTTGACCACAACTGTGCGATTGTTATCCCACTAGATTTGAACGTTCATGACAAATAATGACTTTCACATTTGCTTGACACTTTGTCTCTGGAACGCGAATTCGAGGCTTTTCCTATGGTACATTGTCTCATTAAACTGGCTGGCCTCCTCCACGTACATCCACTAAACACCGGGAGACTGCGTGAAACCACAACTTTCTCAACTCATCAGACCACTCCTATCTCTTTCTGCACCCATTTTTGCCCACTGCATCCAACCACCCAATTCTCAAAGCATTCTGTGAGATCGCAATTCAGTCAAGTAGGATGAGCTTGGTAGCTACGGTCGTTGTTGGAATGACTGCTGCTTCACTTCTAATGTTTGCGCTTGCGTTTCCCAATCTACTGAGGCTTGCATTTTCATTCCTCATTTCTCCAAACTCAGCACACCACAATCCCCTGAGCGGCCTTGTAACACATTTGGGGTCTATGCGAATAGAGAGCTCTGCGTTTTGGCGCTAACGCCGCACTTTCACTCCCCATCCTCAGTGCTGCTTCACAAAGATCAGAAAAATTACTTCCCATACGAAGAGACAAGGCCCTGTTCATCTGACACAGTAGAATACCTGGCTTCATTTGCCATCGCCGTTAGCAGGACATTTTGGCTTCTCACTCAAGCGCTTTCCAGAAATTTCCACTCCTTCGGTTTCCAACCTATCACTAATTCCTGTGGCAGTCTGAACTCCGAAACTCAGGAGAAAACGAGGATTTTCGTTTTCAATTTGCCTCTAATTCCACCATGTCCGAATCCTCCATTCCACAATCCTTATCTTCATCATGCCATTCATTCCTTTCTCCACCACCAGGAAGATGCGATAGACTTTGTTTTCACCCGTGCCTCACAGACCAACGGGTCCGGGAGATATCCCATTCATCGTCAATGAAAAGTATGTCTCGAAATCGGGCCCACTTCATGTCCTTTACTTTCTCTTTATTCAACATTCTTCCATAGCCCCTGGAAAACACTGATTTCTCCCATGGCCGACTGCGGCATCTCCTCTCATCTCGATAAATATTGTCCTATTTTGCTCATTTGTGTCCTTCCGGACAGACTGCAATCTTTACTTGAACATAAGAATCTGTCTAGCGATTGTAAGTGCGGTTTCTGACTATCGATTTACCAGCTACCTTCTAGTCCTCTCATAATCAGCTGCTTAGGGTTAGAATGATCTGGTCTGCAAACATCCAAATTCTCTGGTCGAGTCTAGCACGAATGTCAAAACCATCCGGTACTGGTGTAATGAAACTCGAATCACTCAGTCAAACACAGCGGAGTAGAATTGATGCCTGTTTACAAGGCTTTATTTATCTCATTAAATAGATACTAAGTAAATAGCAAAATGGGAGAAACAGTTTTTGGAGATGTTAATTCTTAACAACAGAGCAACGTGAGTAATCATAGTATTTCACCACATTGTTCACCACAGAGATGTCCTTTGTCTCTAGATAGTCTCGCAAGAGCTGTAGCTCCATTCGGCATGCGCTTTGCACCTTCAAAGTGCAAGGTGATGTTACAAGACTGGACGTCAACAATCCCGAGCTTGATGCTCGATGGGGAGGTGCTGGAAGTTGTCGACCACTTCACCTACCTCGGTAGCTGCGTGACGATGGATGGGAGCACAGTAGTAGAGGTGAGTACGCGGCGTACGCTGGACTGAAGCACCTGTGACGTCGATCTGATATTTCACTGATGTTGAAAGGTCGTGTATACTGTGCCGCAGTGCGTTCAGTTTTGTTGTACGGTTGCGAGACTTGGAGTCTGTGTGCTGAAGATATTCGTCGTCTTGAGATTTTTGGCCATCAATGTTTACGTAGTATCGCTAGGATTGGGTGGAATAGCCGAGTAAGCAACAATGAGGTCAGAAAGCGAGTATTGGGTACTAATTCAGAGAACGTTTTGTCACAGTGTATCGAACTTAGTAGACTTCGTTGGTTGGGGCACGTGTTACGTAAGGCAAACACGTCTACCATACCGTGTCCTGTCCTCCGTTCCTCCTCCGAGAGAGGAAGAATCCCCACGGAGGTCAACAGATGACGTGTCAGCGAGGAATGAGAAAATGTACAACAGACTTAAGAAAAGTAGGTGCTTCACGTCTTCGTGGTTGGGGTCCAAAAGATCCCCAAACCAGTTGGCTGGAGACACTGAAAGATATGGCAGCGAACCGTGAACAGTGGTGATCGTGATGTCACTTTCTGTCGAATCAGAATGATTAATCGATGTGTGTTTGTACAGTTGGACTGTGTATTCCGTGTGTTGGCTACTAGGGCATTCTTTCCTTTTCTCTCCTGTGTAAGTCCACTCCCTGTCCATCTTCTATATTCATTCTTTCTAATTCGACGTGCAAGATGGCGAGAAAAGCAATGGTCAGTGGGGCTTGCCCTACTGTTTACCGCTGTACGATGATGATGGTTTGGTAACAGGAACACGATGGAAATTGGTTCACAGAATACTAAAAATGAATCGGTAATACAGTCAAGTTGTACGGGGCGTTTGAGGGAAAAGTGGTTAGGAATAGAACGAGGTGGTAGGCCCCTGGTCCTCAGATTATAGTGGCGAGTTCTCTTTTGCTGATTCAATATGTTTTCGTTAGACTTTGCAATGCTTGGGATGTCTTCAGAAGTGTGAGATAATGTCCGTTATGCCAGCATTTTCCCAACAATTTGTAGTATGGGATTTGACTTGTCATTGTTGTCGTTCATTTCGGGGTGTTCGCATAACGCATTATGTTGTATTACATCGTTCCCTGAATGTGGAATCAAATCACTCGATTCTTCCGCCAGGGTGCCAGTTAACGTTTGGATATATTGTCTTCTCGTCCGTCGGGGAGGCGAACATAAGCGAAATTAGAGTTGAACTCGATTAGATCAACTTCCTCGACAAGTTGGTCACACTGAGACAGTCGCACATTCTTTCGTATTAGTACTTTTCCTGGAGTCAGTAGCCACCTAGGTAGTGACGTGCCAAATGCAGATTTGCGGTTGTGACAAGATAATCTTGTGGGGTTGAGTTTGTGGCAGTACGGAGAAGTGATCGAGCAAAATGTTCTCTAAACAACTGATTGGCAACCCTTGGAGCTCGAGTTTCAGGGAGATTGCTTTCCATAGCGTTCCTTTCAAGCGCTCAACTTGACCGTTGGCTTGGGGAGGGTACGATGTGGTTTGACTGGTGGTGGTGCTTCTACCATGTAGAAAATATTTTCCAGAGTCGGACATGAAATAGTGGCCGCGTGATGGCAACCCAAAGAGGGGAAATAATATACCAAAACAACAGATTATTGTGGTGGTAGACTTATTGGGACGCGTGAAAACAAATGAAAAACGGAAATACTCGTCGATCATAGTTAATAGGTATCTGTTTCGAGTGACGGACAGTAGAGGACCCTTGAAATCAGCGCTCAATCGCTGAAAGGGTTATGTAGCTTTAATGAGAGTGCCGTGGGGTGTGTGGGCAATAAAATTGTGGTTTTGCAGTGTATCACATACGGCAGTGAGGAATTACAGATCGCACTTCTTCGATCGAAAATGAAAGATTTCTTAGACTCACGAAATGCAGTAGACAAGTTACTCCTCAGTGATTTTGTCTCAAAGGTTCTTAAGGTCATGGTGTGTAAAAGATGCAGCACAAAAGCTACGTGACAAGGCACGAGCAGTTGAATTGTTCTGTCCCAAGCGATGAACACTGTCACGATGGGAAGGCGAAAGCTCTAACTTCCATTGTTGGATTTTATCATTCTTCATTCTTCCTTTCTGTTTAATTCCATACATGAAAGACATGGACCCCCGGTCGATAATTAGTGTGAACTAATGTTCATACAAGTAATGTCTACACTTTCTAACAGATTTAGTAATGGCGCATGTTTCCTTTTCGACAGCCGAATGAGTGCCTAAGAAAAACACCACAGGCCGCCCGTTCTCGTATAGGGCGGCCTCTAAAGCGATATCAGATGCGTCGGTTTCGATTAATAGCGGGATGACAGGATCGGCAGTATTGACTGCTGCTTGTTGAAAGTTAATCTCCAATGATTGGAACGCATGTTCGATGTGCTTCCGTAGGAGAAAAGTGGAATTATGAACCAAAGGATAAATTCACTGAAAATCGAGGAATCCACGGCGAGCAGCACGCAAATAGCTCAACGGTAATTCGTGAAGGTCTCAAGTCATTGGATGGGGACATGCCACCCAGAGGTTGGAGTCTCAGGATCAGGTTTGATGATTCCTTTTGATGCTTCATAGCCCATAAGCGTAATGAAGGTGTGCAGAATATACTCTTTCTTTCTTTCATAGTTAAACCGTATCGGCCAGCCACTTCTCAGAATGGTGTTGCGTTTTTATCATGTTTCTTCGTGGTGTGTCCACACGGGCACCACGTTTTTTGAGTACCTAGATCATATCCATTCAAGTTGGCCGGGTCCTGCCTCAATGTTTCCCAGTGAATGCCGATCCCTTATTTCTTCCCACCCTACCAACGATCTTTTATTCCTGGCTCCAAATCCCATCCACGCCTTTGTCGACAACGCAACGCTTCACTGTTCTGTTTTTCATTCCTCCAAGCGCGTCATCTTTAATATCACTAGCGACAGCTGCGTCCTGAGTGCTTCGCCTAATTCGCCCCTCGAAATATCTTTGGTTGGATACTGACGGTCTTGTTCATTTCAGTGCTGCGTTTCAGTCCGCGACTCTAAAGCATCTCTTAAGCATATCCGTTTAGTTCCGCTTCGGTCAACCAACTTGTACACCTTCCCGGATCTTTCAGTTATCTTATACCTCTCCTAGTCTTCCGATCTCTTATCGCTTGTTTCTCAAACTGCGCGCGTAATTAGTTTCTTTTTGTCGTGTCATGCGCTTCACTTCACACTTGTTATTATACAAGGCTCAAGTCCGTCCCACAGCTGATTAATACAGTCACGCGTGGCATGAAGTTTCGTCTTTTTTATATTTCATTGAGAACGGTTCCAAAGCAGAACTATTCGTCTCACCGACCACTATTCCCTAAATTCCAACCTGCAGTCGATGAGCCATCGCTTCGTCTTCCCATTCGTATCGCCATTATTTTGACTTTTGTCCGAGCTCACCGTGGTTTCACTCCTTCCATCATCTAACACGTAGGCGGACAATCACTCAAACTAATAAACCTGTCCTTAAGTCTTCTTTTTCCGCAGGACAGTGAGATTATATAACAGTTGGTCTTTTTATCCACCTGCGATTTTTCTTTCCGTAGGAACGATCAGCTCATAAGTTATTTCTTGGTTGGCCCCCATATCTCCCTCTTAAGAACCATGGGGTTTGCCCCTTTTGCTGTAATTCACAAATAAGTAGTGTTAGGACACGAGAAATGAGTTCACACAATATTGATGTCGCTTTCAGATCTTGTTAAGTGGGAGAAGTGGATCCGCAAGTTAAATGAATCAGGGGTCGAAACTCGGTCCGGGGACAAAAGTGCAATAAGCAAAGCGCAGCCTGACTCGGATGTTCGTACTGGCTATTTTTCGTGTATTTATGACTTTTGGTGCAGTTTACCACAAGGTCAAACAGATCCCAAAACAGTTCAGTTATGTACAGTTCAGTGCACCTCGGTCCGAACAATCACAGCATCACTTTACCCGTGCGATAATTTTGCGCATTGTAATTGGATAAATGCGTACTCATTTGGTTTAAAGCTGCAAAGTCGTTATCTTTGAAATATTTTTTTTGGAATTTCCAATCTGTCTTTTTCCACCAAATAAACCATGATTAAACTAAACCTCGTCTTTTGTTGTTTTGAATCCATGCTGTGATATACCCACATTAGTCTCTGAATGTCATTATCTTCTTCGCTCCACGCATCTTCAGTTCACCACAGCTTTGTTCCAACAGACTGGTACCGGAAGTACTCCAATAGTTTCTCTGAAAAAACTGCCCAGGGATACTGAGATCAATGGATGTCTTATTAGTCAGGATTCGAAAGACCGTACCACTGATGCCGTGGCCATTGGCATAGTAGCATTCGAGCCTTTCATTCTTCGTCTTCATGATTTCGATTTGACTTTCCTTTGCTCTTTGTCCCTCTATGCATTTTGACCTCTACTGGACGATGCTGCGAGGTAGCGACCAAAACCAGAGCCCAAGCGCGAGGTTATCGATTGGAAGAACTGAACTGAACTGAGCCACTGGTTAGGTGAGGAAGTGAAAAGGTGTGATAGTGAAGTACGAGAATTGGCATTTGTTGTTTGTTATCAAATCACAATGTTAGTTGACGCATGCAGAAATACACCGTTACATTGTATCCTGTGTAATAGTCACACACGCATCGATTTGTTTCCCGTCTCCCTGTCCTCTCACAGTTAGAGATACAACTCCGTAATCCTAGGCATTCATTTAACGTTTGCTGTCTTATGATTAAGATACCGATTAGCGACGTTTAGCTCACACTTTCTTGCTATATCCGTATGAAGGGAATAGCCTATCATCCTATCAGCTTGGTATGCTTGAATAGCGTACTGTTTGCTTCTTGTCTGACGATTCAATCCAGCTCTGAAACTGCAGTAAATGTCAGGTGCAAACAAGCTAATTTTCAATCTTCGTGTGGGATTTACTCATACATTTGTCGAATGTCTTTCCAAATGCGCGAAAACGCCCGATCAAAACGGTCTCTATCTCGTTCACTGAAATTGTTGTATGTAATAATTGCTAGCCTAAGTGAATCGATGCGTTTTTCCATCACCTTTCTATTCCTTGGGCTGAACAATACAGCTTCTCTTTATCGAAACTTTTCATTGTTGCTTAACACCTGCACGCTGTCCCCCCACATGTTCTTCATCCCTTCATAACTGCCCCTTGAATTCAAATCTTCCTACGTATTACTGTCCTGTTCTGATAACGAACAATTGCATTTCTTCGTCTCTATTTGGTCTTGTTCAACCCGACAGCTTGGCGCGTGCTCCTCGTATCCTATCTCCCACGCTCGTGATCCACGGTACACGAGACGAGGTCGTCCACATCAATCATGGCTACCGGATTTGTTCAGCTCTGGCCGAAAACGTGCTTCTCGATCCATTGTTCATCGATGGTGCTGGACACAATGATTGTGAAATGTTCCCACAATATCTGTTGCGTCTCAGCAAACTGGTGACCGTTGAAATTCCACGACTGCGTGGTAGAAGTGATCTAGAGAGAGTAGACAAAAGCCCAAAAACAGGCAAATGTGATTTTCATAGCAACCCACCTGAGGCAAATTCCATACTAGGTGACGATACTGATCCATCATCTCCCAGCTCTCACAGATTGTCGCAAGAATTTCGTGATAAATCACCCACCGTTTCCAGACGTTCGACTCATAGTGATCGTTCCTCGCGTCGATGCATCTCGCCTGTGGTGGTGGAAAATCTGAGGTCAGTGTTATTAAAACGTCGATTATTAACTAAACACAGTACCGCCTCATTAACCGGTAATATGGTGAACACTGGCAAAACGGAGGACTTTCTAATGAACTCCGAAAATGTATCTCATCCCAGTCCATTCTCTTCATCAGAAACCAACGTGTCCTTACTTCGAAACAAAGAGTTAACTATTTCTAAGCCGGTTCATTTTACCGACCTGAAAATCGCACAGGTGCCCGCAACCGTCACAGAACCAGAAGGCGCAGATAATGCGGAGATTTGTGCGGTTTTCGATATCGAATTACAACCGAATGATGTCAAACGCGATAGCGAAGACCAACCGAACATGCTGTCTGTGACACCGACCAGTTCTCCGGATGATTTGACTCAGCTACTGCTCCCCCCTCCTCCTCCACCTCCGCCTGTGTCACTGTTAGGCGACTGTCCTGAATCACAAGAGGTATTGTGGTCTTTGCATGCGGCCAGAGGCCGTAAAAATCTAACTTTACCGCAGAATTTCAATCCGCATCGGCTACTCAATTCCGATTGGGCGAAATTAAAGACGGAGACTTTACCTCGTGAGTTTCGGCAGTTTTCCCCCGACAATGAGAAACCATCTACAGAGACAGTTATCTCGTCTGGCTCCCCAAACGAGCTTCATGCGCAGGCTTCGCTTAGTACTTCAACTATATCCACCTCGTCGGAATCGTCTACTTCCGTCCTCGAGTCCACAACAGCAATTGTTGTGGTCAGTTCTGTCGACGAGGAGGTGCCCATGATAAGGTCCGATACTACTGTGGTCGAACAGCTTGCAACAACCGACCATGTCAAGCAAATAGATGAGTCTTAGAATGGTTATTAACTTTTGATAACAATTTTACAATCGACACTAGTCCATCTGCTGAATTATACACCATTTTTTCTACCCACTATCCTCTTGTCTGTCCCGGTTCTCTGTTCTTTTTGTTCCACTCATTCTATTTTACTGGTGTATGGTCTGCTGGTAGAACATGATCAGTGTTGTTCTCATTTCTATCGTGGTTTGACTTGGATACTAGCACTGTTTGCAGGTAACACTACACACTGTGCCCTTAGTGCTCCTTTCTCCCAGCCACCAATCCATTTTTCATTATATCCAAGTCTACCATGGATCAGAGTTCACTAGCTAAATGTCTACTCCGTAGTCACGTCTAGTATAGACATGCCCTTTTACGGTATTCACATGTATGAACACGATGTTAATTACGTCAAATGTCCAGATTCCGGTGCTGAGTTTGACAATTTTGTTCGAATGGTGTCACCCTAGGCGTTGATCACTTTGTTCCTGCGGCGCTTGTTAATGCTATCAGTACGAAAGTTCCCTTTGTAATAATCATAGTCAATACTTTCGCCATTAGTCTTGTTGATATTATTCGTTTAATTTGAACGGTTTTTTCTGCTGTCTCTTGATTCAGCTTTTCTTTTTTACTTGCGCCTCACGGCGTTCTTTTATTGCATCTGATGTTTTTTTTTAATTTTCCGTTCGTTTTCATCTGTCAGTTTAAAATACTCAAAGCCTGTGCTCGTTTTTTTAGAGTTTCTCCCCATCCTGTCCGCAGCTCGCTTTTATCAACAAATGACATACTTGTCATACGGAACAGATACATCTCTCATGCATAGCGCGAAGTGATCCAGTCTAATCCGATTTTCTTGATCTTCCTTCCTGGTGTTTCTCGATTGTCGGCAGCAACGTGTATCAACTCGTTATGATTCCGTTTCTCATGAGATCTGAATAATGCGCATCCTGCCACCCTCGATGTTGCTCATCCTGTCCTCTTCCGTTCCAACTTTGTGTGTTTGTGTATGACGCTCCGTGCCTCATCGTCCGTCCATCCTCTGTTGTTCGACTGTGGGCCAGGCAATTTGAACAAGCTCTCCTCTGCACCGTACTTCCTTTTTCTTCTTTATGTACGACAGCAGGCTAACTTCGGTTACACTCCGAAATAATTGATATATATATATATATATATATATATATATATATATATATATATATATATATATATATATATATATATATATATATATATATATATATATATATAAAGAGGAGATGAGATACATGAAAGGCGGAAAGTGACAAACGATGTAGATCATGGTTTCATTTGCATGAGTCGTTAAATCGAACACGAAAATGAATTGACAGAAGGACATTATTATAATGGTCTCACTAGTAATATATCCAACAGTATGAGACCTATAAGATAGGATGATCAGTCAGTTAATGTGTGTCATTCACGGTCGGGTTTCACGTTATTGATTGATATTACGGGACTCTTGATTGCCTGTTTGGATGTTCCTGGTCTGGTATCATGATTCCACTGAAAGGTTTTGCAGTTCAGTTCAGTTCACTCAACCATTAACCACGCACTTCTGTGCTCTGGTTTCGGTTGCTGCCTTGCAGTATCGTCGAGTCAGAGGCAAAAACAGTAGAAGCATGAAGTGAAAAAGAGCCGAAAGCAAGGTAAGAAGTAGAAATCACGAATGCAACTATGCCACCGGCCGTGATATCTTACCATTTTACCTAATTTCTCCAGCCCCTTGGTGGGCGGGTCGCTTGAACCCCAACCCGGAACTCTAACACGTCCTACTTAGCCAAGCCCACCGGTCAAGGTTTTCATATCTTTTTGCCATGTCATAGACTGGCCACCTCGACCTACTTCCCAATCATCACCTGTCTCAGAAAACAGCGTACGCCGAGGAAGTCTATAGGTGGGCATGCGTAACACATGTCCCAACCACCTTAGCTTGTTTAGATTCAGTACTTGATCCAGAAACTGACCTCTGGTTCCCAATACATTGCTTCTAACCTCAGCATTGTTGATACGGTGTTCCTACCATACTCGGGCAGTGCTACAGAGACATCGGTGCTCAAACACCGACAGACTTTGCCTACCTTTTACTCTTATTGTTTATACTTCTGAACCGTATGAAAGAACGGACCTAACCACCGCATCGTATACTCTACTCTTAACAGACAATCGGATGTCACGCCGGCGCCACAGATGACAGAGGTTAGCAAGAGCCAAACGTGCCTTCTGTATACGCGATGACACTTCATCCGATATCTATCCCCCCAGGGAGACGTAACTGCCCAGGGGACAGTCTTATCTAAGGTCTTGCGTCCCTCTGTGATGAGGTTACTGGGTTTTTTGGATGTTCTAGTAAATCCAACGCGAAAAGCCGAAGTAAACTTTGGTGATTAATGCACACGATTGAGAGAAACAATTTTAACACGAATCAATGCATGCTCCATTGTTCAGTCTAAATTTGAGCATGTATTTACGCCGATACATTGCCACCTCGTTTGATTGCCACACTTTGAATCATCGGCTGGTCGCAATGCGATTACACCTGTTTATTCTGTTCAGAATGTGAGAAGTGTCTGCATTAGACATAGTTACCGGGATGCTAAATCCCGGTCATATCAAGTTGAATCCACATGCATTGCCGTGTTCATGCACACCATGGAGCAATGCGCTCTCCTGGAGCGCGTAGTACGGCCACCGACGCTTATGAGGGAGGTGGGGGGGGGGGTTGCATAAGATTCCGGGCCAATCAGAAAGTTATCTCATTAGGACAGCTTTTCTATTTGGTTTTGGCATGCCGCAAATACAACCAGAAATCCTACAGATGGACATGTGGTGGCAATTTTTCTTCTGTCAAGAATTTTTTCGGTGGTGTAACTTTACTTGGACAACACGCTGTTGGGGACTCCAGCACAAGAGCGTCTTCTGATCAACTCGGCTGTAACGTTCTGTCATTTTTGTGGCAGCTGATTACTACATGTAGTCCATTGTATTAGAAGCGAAAGTGGTGCATCTAAAGTTATAAATGAGTTCGTTCATTACACATCGTGACAATGTTTGTTTTTGAAACAGTAGTCCTCACAGCAAGAAACTAATCGGGATTATTCAGACCATTTTTTGCTGGAAGGTATTACATCCAGAGAGGGTGGTGGTCAAAAGGAATTAGTCACATAAGACAGTAAAAGACAAGAGGATGCTTTATGCACCACCAGGGGGTGGATATTTGGCTTTCATATAACCAGAATGCGAATGAGGAAGCCAACAAGTTGGCTTGGATTATTGACCAAAGCTAAAGCCTCGGCTCCGCACCCAACAGCTGAAGAGTCTGAAGAGGGTAAAAGCGAATTCTTATTGTAGACAATATAGTCACCAAGACTAATAAATTAACAATTAGGACATGATACGAACAAGTTCTCAATGCTAGAAGACAAAAGATCAAAAGTGGCGGGAGATGGATAGTGTCCGACCAGGGATAGATTTGCCTCTCAGTTAAAAATATGACAAGGAAAGCATAAGATTTGAAGAAAGCGTGTACAAAACTAGTATTATGTCTCAAATCACAAATGTCGGTTAGTGCGAGGTTTTCCCCCTGTAGTTCGAACTGAGAAGACATGGACAATGATCGTTTATGAATCGTGAATGCCATGAGCTCGTCAGATGGGACCGGCCACCTAACCTCGGGCTTAGATTGGCGAACCACGTAAGGCTTAGATAGGAAACCCAGTGATGCTACCTCGGGTGACGGCAGGACCGTCCTGCACCAGCTTGCCAGAAATAGAAACATTTGCCTGATGGGCTTCAGCATATCACTGGAATATTTCCTCTTCAAAATGTGGATATACGCAGACTCGGGGATTAACAGTGTTCTGTCGTGGGTTCGTACAGTTTTGCCGTTGTTGTTTGATTAGATCTGTAAGAAAAGCCATACTTGGCCATGGCCGACACCGATTATTTTTGCGATCTTCGGACTACTCACTCCAGATGCACTCAGTTTGATCCGTCTCATCCTCCGAGTTGGGGATAAAGTGGTCTCGCTTGCAAATGCGGCTATACAAATTGGACTAAATGTTCGTCACTGACTTGTGTCCACTTGATAACCACCAGACTAGTTGAGTACGATTCGTGAGCTAAACGTGTGGTTCCAATGTTCACCAAAACTGGGTACGAAAATGACTGTATTCGTGATTATTGATCGCCTTATCTACGTAGGTGTAGATAAACATGTGTTTGAGTCACCGTGACAGGCGTACAATTTCGAGGTCTTAGCATGAGGCACAAAAAACTTCTCACTCCCAATCAGCTAAAGTCTGTATCATTAATGCTGTCTGACCGGGATAAAATTCGGTCTACATGACTAAAACTCGTCAAACCCAGTGAGCTCCCGTATTCTACCAAATATCATATCCCAACCAAAGGTGCTAAGACCGATCTTACGGATGAATATTTCTGAAATAATTATGACCCTAAAGCGTTCCTTACTCCTCATTATAATATATATATATATATATATATATATATATATATATATACTTAACAAGACTCATCGACAACCCCTTACTACATACAGAATGGTGGCTTCATATGAAACGTGAAACAAATAGCATATTTTAGGAGGTCCATACAGAATATCCCGAGGGTTTAGAAGTTTAACTTTCGTAACTTCGCCGCCACTGACTACGACTAAGTCGTATCCGAGAATGTTTCTATCCATGCGTGCTGTATATCTCCTAATCCTCAACTGCGATTGTATGAGAGACCGAGGGAGACAATCCTCGACGTCAGTGTTCTGATGAACCGAGGCCATAACATCGCTTGACCTGCACACTGCATTTTGCAACTAAAGGTGGGTTCGGCGAGCACAAAACGTGAATATGTCTTAACCAGCGAAGCTGATGTAGTGATAATAGCACACTTTGTATATACGTTGCACGTCTGGTTCCGAAAACATTCAGGGGACCGTGATATTGCTTATTTGGCTTACCATTCCACTCGTGAGATGCTCCACAAACGACGGTGATCGAAGAGAGCCAGCCAGTCAACATCAGCCGCTAGAACAAATCAGGTCTCAAAACTGTGTTGAAGCACGCTGTGCACAGAGAAATGTCTTGTTTCCACAGATAACGTACATTACAGAATGTCGCCTGAGCGACCTCATCTCTCTCGACAATCTCTGGGCTACCATCACCCAGGGCGAGTGCCGGCAGGGAGCACTACCAGTATCTCACACTTCAAAGATGAAAGGACCGTTCCGTACCGCGAGACTGTTCAGAATACACTGCGCTGCAATAACGTCGTCTCAAACCAGTGCGATGTCATCTACATAGCCTGATTCTAGAAGTCTCTCACCAAATAGAAATTGAATACTTTTATTCACTTGATTTTCTTGTCGACCGCAGTCTTGGGCAGATAGGACAAGAGTGGAAACCCCCGACGCATTCCACTTCCAACTGAGAAGCAGGCAGACGATGAGCCATATGCATACATTCGGACTGATTTCTGGTGGCAGAGTACTGTAGTAATTCTGACATACTTATTAGATACTCCCTGTCTAACGTGACATTCCCAGGGGGATCGTCTTGTAGACATGAATCTGCGTGACTCACTGAGTTCTGCACTCAAATCTTCGGTGGAAATCATATCCTCGAGTATAATGTGGTTGTATGTAATCTGGATTTTTAGTAAGTAAAATAACAGCACAGTTAAACCGCAGTTTTGACGGAGTGATTATGAAATGCAAGACTGCCGGGGTCGATAAATT
This sequence comes from Fasciola hepatica, assembly GCA_948099385.1. Lineage (NCBI taxonomy): Eukaryota > Metazoa > Platyhelminthes > Trematoda > Plagiorchiida > Fasciolidae > Fasciola > Fasciola hepatica. Next base: position 209,130 of record CANUEZ040000060.1, on the reverse strand, counting down.
CAAAGAAGCGGCTGACACAATTCTTCAATGTATTACATTCGTGCAAAACTGTTCATTTTCATCCACTGTAACCCCTAGACATTTTACAATGTTGACTATAGGCATAGCTTCAACATCAGCTCTTGGATACTCCGGAGAACAGATTGATTACGAAACGGCATACTTTGATTCTTTGTCGACAATTACGTAATGAGGAAGCTCGTGTTTTCATTCCAATATTTTTTAGCTTCGCGTCAACTAGTGATACGCTTAAAATACCTTATAAAATAAATTGCGCTGGGGTTCTGTTAAAGTCGCATAATTTTGCTGTTTGGCCGTCCATCTAGACGGTCTTGAGTATTGAGATGTACGAAAACTACGTGGTCCACGCCATAAATCCGCAGTCATACACCAATATTCTCTTAGAAGAAAATTAGTGACGCACAAATTCAACTGGGGCACGCGATCAACGAGTTCTTATTCCGACCTTGACTAGTTCATCATGACTAATCCGGGCTAGGACAGTTCTCGAAGCTGGAATTTCGCCTGTAGGCTAGGAATTGTTCTGCTTATGCTCAGGTCTGTTTTGTTTGCTCATTAATAAGAGCCGTACCTATACTTGAGGCATTTTTGCTTGTGTACATGTGTGTCTCCAGATGTCAATTGCATGTATCTGTATACGTAGTCTGTTTTGTTTGGCTGGTCTGTATCTGGTTCCCCCTCCCGTCTCTGTGTGTGTGTGTGTGTGTGTGTGTGTGATGTTGCACTATTCTTGCGTACCTAGCCGCGCTTCATGTGCCTTGTTTGTTCGTAAGCAGCTCTCATCCTATGAAAACCATACCTGGCGGGACTGTTTCTTATTGGTAATATCCCGTTATGCCCCAGATTGACCGGTGTACGTTGGTTCAGGTCGATGGGCTCAGTGGAGAGATACGATGGAAGAAAAAAAGAGAAAACTAGTAGTGCTCCACCTGCTTGGTTGTACCCTTTTTCTCTCGACATCATGGCGCCCAGAAACCAATCCCCGTGTTTTCATTTATGACGAGATTTCATCACATCTTGTATTTCAGTCACAGCCCCCCCCCCCCCCCCCCTGGTTTATCCCCCGTCCTTCAGGCATTCGTTTATATTGCAATATTATTGACTATTCCCCTTTATCATGGTCCACTCGATTTCGAACTTTTGCACGGCCCTTTGCTGTTGACCAGACGTCTTCGGTGATGGAAAGGCGTGTCTACACATTATTTACTTACCTACGGGAAATAATTAATATTTTCAGTAGGGGAATAAACACAATGTAAACAGAATTGACATTGACTATCAATTTTGCATGTTCTTGGTTAACTGTCTGTGGATACTGCGTGCCGTTACACAGCATTCATTTAACAGAGAAGAGTATTCTCCGGACTGGTTAACAGTAAAAATACCGTTACAATTAGGGTGAGATTCGACGAATATAATAACTGACTGGGTTGGCGTAATTGAAAACTGAGAGACGTACTAAAGTAATCTGTGAACAGTCCAGACATACAATGCAAACAGGACCGATGCAGAAGAGGGGGATGGAATACACACGAAGATGAAGTTAGATATAGTCACCAGTGCAACCGCACCTGCCTAGTGGGTATCATGCGTACATAGTTCAGGTTCAGTCGGGTGAATCATCACCGCCTGCATGAACTTTGCAAAACGTCGACTTAATTGCATTTCGGAATGTCTCGTCTTCCCTGGTCTGAGTCCAACAGTTGAGGAGTCATTGTACTGCGCTGTTGGTTTAACACCCCGAAGAATCATGTTTTTTTTATATATATGTTCGCACATTCTGGTTAAAGATGTGCGTTCTGTTCTTTCAAGATTCCTTGAAATAGGTGCATGTAATTAGAAGTGACATGAACACCTTTATCGATCTAAATTAGGATATTTGAGCAGCGATGAGTAACCGTGTTATCCACAATTTGGCATTATTGAAGATATCCCCTAAGGCTGTATTTAGCGAATGACCTATCCTGGTAAGTTTTTTATTGCATTTGAAAGGCAGCGGTTCAATTTGTAACTTTAGTACCAAGGTCCATCCGCGAGATCTGTGAAGCCGGCTCATCTCGCAGGAGCTGGCCGCATAAAAGTCAAGATAGTACCAAGCGGCCACCATCTTCACCACAAAACCACTGATTAATTCCATGTATACGTAACGGTCAGCTGATTGGATGGCTTTGAAGTACCACCTTGCACTGGCGAAGATTTATCCGTAAATCTGTTTCCTGTGCAAAAATCCTAACCATTGGACTCAGACATATAGAGCATATTAGGTTCCCGGTTCACGGTTCAATAGTTAGAACCATTAGGGACTGTAGCAGTGTGTTATCACCAGCGGTATTCTTTTATTCACGCTATTTTTTCATTCACCTGTTACTTTTACTTGTAACACTCGTTATTAGCTCAGTACTGTTATTCATTCAGGTTATGTCACTCGGATTTTCCGAGACCAAAACCTCGGCATCCATACACGGTCGAGGGTTGTTTTGAACTGAAACTGTTACGGTTAGCTGATCCCATTTTTCTCCAGTCGGAGAAGTACTATATTATATTTTATTGTTTAACACACCACTTGGTGCATCGTCTTTTCGATACACCCCAAACCTCGTTCGATCCTGACATACTGAATACCATGAGCGCCGCTCAATCTTTGCTAAAAGACTCATGTGTCCGTCGCTTCAGCTGCGAACTTAGTGCTACATAAGTCTCCCCATGGGAATTCTACAGTTATTTTTCGACTTTCTTCTAGGTTGAATTCTCACAGTTTTCTTGTCTCATGTGTATATTGCAAAACTTTTGACCAAAATCTTAGCAAAAGCGCCCATAAAGGTCCCTGAAGTAGGAAACAGTCCCATCAGAGACTATCGTGATGGATATGGACACACGTGTGTGGCTAATTCTGTCTGATTTGATTCTCCACCAAAGTCCTACCGAACCAACTCTTCAGGAAATCTGAACTCAAACAAAGGTGAGGGGATTATATGTTCTGTGAAACTCAGTACCCACAACCTAAAGTTTCTGGAACGGACTGCACATATGCGCTCGGGTAATTTCATCGAGTCCCGCCACTACCAGTCACTTCGCTCGTGGACAGTAATCCGCTGTCATCCGGCTCGTTACCCCGCCTAAACTATTGGGACCTTATATGGTCCTCCATCACTAAAAGTCGCAGGGTCACATGGCCGGTTATCCCAAACAGTGCAGTGGAACTTCGAGGCTGTGAGGCATAACCCTTCCACCGTACTTATGCGCAAGCATGTAATTGAAAACAATCTGGTTAGTTTCATTGAGTCTGTCATTTCCGATCGTAGGTTGTCGGTTGCGCGCAGTGTATGAGACATACTGGTTCAACGCCTCGTCCTAAAGCTGCCCTTGAGCTGCGGCTCTTTTTCTGACCTACTAATATTTCGCTCTTCTTAAATCATGGCAACCATAGCCTCACCATTCTAAAATCGCTAAGTGTTACGTCTTCAGTAGGTTTGATCCACGAATTTGCTCACAATTTGCCACCTTCGACTGACAGCAAAACACCACAGTAAAATATGCATGTAAGTAATTAGGCTACTCATGATATTCTTTATGTACCTCTTGTTATATGTATATATGTGTGTATATACACTAACTTGAGCATAGTTGTACAATGCTTTTCAGCCAAAAATGCCGTCAAAATAAGCTACAGAGCAGAACAGGATTTCATTTCCGACGATGACATCCTTGTTTGTTAGTGCACGTGCTAGAAACGGAACAACGAAATTCCTGTACAAAGACAATCTGCAGGAAAACAATTTATACTTTGACCGGGTCGACGCGTGGGACTGACAATTAGTAAGATCAAAATGCAACGAGTGTGAAATATCAGAAAGGATTTTGAGTTCAAGTGCAATGGATACTATTATGTGGCTAGTGCATAGATCCAAGACCACTTCACTCGAGGTTATAACAGAAACAAGACTAATGACGCGTAAGCTTCTGCCAAGAGTAATGCACTTGTGTGTGGATTTGTTGTTTTCCACGCCAGTTTTACTACTGAAGATCAGCTGCAACATTTTTTGTTTCATTAACCAACTAGGAACCCCCAAGCATTTTTACCACTGCTCTGTACCCTACAAGACAGGATGATAAAGCACACAGATACTGGTTGTCACAGAATTTCAACCGCGATAGAACCAATAAATAAAATAATAACTGTTAACTAAATATTCTGAGAGTTTCTCATTCCCCAGCTTTCGGTAGCAGGGCCGCGGGATTATCACGGTGGGTAAATATACCTGATATTCGTCGGGAGAGGACCCTTCTTGTTTCATTGTCCAGTGTGCAACATCGTAACCGGGTTGTGAAATCTACAATCTGACTAATCTTGAGTCTTTGAGGATAATTAGTGAAGTCCGTGTTTCTTATTTCTGTTAGACTAATAGTTTGTTGTTATCGACTCTCCAAGATTGTATCAGAGTCTATCGAATAACAACAACCTCAGTAGTATCGGTTCGGAATTTTGTCCAGCCCTGTTTTTATTGTTCTGTCTAGCCAGCCACGTTGTTCATCTCAAATTGGATGTGTTTTTGTTTAGTCATCCCTACTCCGCAGACGGTACTTCTCTAAGACCAGCTATTCCACGTAAATACAAGTTGTGCTGGAATTCCTCTGTACGAAGGTGAGAGAGAATGGGGGGACGGTGCAGCTGTCACTATGGTTCCACATGGGATTTTCATCATTCTCATAACTTTTCATCGATGCGATCACTTACCACTTGCATTAATTTTCATATTACTCTGGTTGGAGTTCACTGTACTGAATCTTAGGGGTATGTGCATTCGTATTTTACTCCAACCGGGTCGGAGGCTTGCTTGCTTGTTTGTCAGGGTAACACCACAGTATGTTGAGAAAACATGGGGTTAGTATATCGGGCCTTCATTATTTCGGGGAACACTCAATTCAACACAAGGAAATTGACTCTGGGTGCTTGCTAACCATCGTAAGGAAGCTCCCAGTCGTTCCGACTTCAGTCTCTAACTTTGGATTTTCCCATTTTTACTTTAATAGCTCCTTACCTACACTTTATGCGAGTATTTGTGTGAGTAGTAGGCAGATGAACCAAAACATTAGATGGAACACTAATGACCATTAGGATAAGATGGTTGGGACATGTGATGTTCACGTTCCCGGATAGGATTCCTCGACGCACTTTGTTCGCTGAAGCGGTTATCGGTTAGAAGATGAGTAAGGATGGTCAGTCCATGACATGGAAGAAAGGCACGAACCCTATGTGGTTCTCTATCACTACAAATCACAGGGTCTAGTAACCGACTTTCCTTGATAGTGCAGTGGGCCTTTGAGGCCATGAGGTCTATATACCTTCCACTATTTTCACGCACAAGCAGGTAATAAAAAACCCGAGGCTTTTGTAGGTTTGGTGTGGCAACGATCCCGAGTTGTACACCTCAAGCTGCTGTCTACCACCAAAGTGAGCCGACGGTAGTGAACTTCGAGCTTTGTACCTCGGATTCAGACTTAGATAATCAAATATTTATGCCGTTCGACGATCCACGGGAACCATAAGAGCTGATAAGCAACAGACGGCTTGTGACGCTCGAAAATGTCTTCTATCGAGTCTGGAAGTGAAATACCAACGAAGTTCCTTCGGTCGAATGAACAGAGAGAAAATTTGAGGTCACGAAAAGCTTGTTGTATCGTTCGTTCACACAGGCTGATCACGGCTGTTGCCGGACTTCATATTCCGGTTGTAAGAAATTGAACCCGGTTACGAAATTGTGTTAATTTGATTGGCTGACTGTCCCTTTAACTTCAACTTTCATGCGCAAACCTGGGGTCATCCGGTCAACCCTGCACTCAAAAGCACCAGACTTCAGTTTTGCTCTTGTTAGAGCTCGTCAGTGGTACATATCTTGCGCCGCACCCAGAGTTTGGACCCGGGACTTTTCACCTCGAGTCACCTTCAGTTATCCTTGGAGTCACAGATTTGAGAAATTTTGTACTCGCTCCGATCGCTCTGTCGTCGTCCTGTTTGCACTCTCAGGTTCATCACTGTTGTGTCCGAACTGAGCAGTCACGCATGACGCACGGAAAATCGATCATCTCCCTCATACATTAGCACACACTTGTTGATCTTTAATCATGCTGTTTTTGTTGACTGATCGATTCCGCTATGTATCTGTTATTCTTGCTTGACGCGGCACATATGTCCGCTGGCTCATGAATGCTCACTGACATTTCTTTCATAAATTGCACTTACTTACCTGCCGGCTATGGCGAGGTCTTGTATTCACACTCCTACAAATGAATGCAGTGCCAACATTACGTGCTCTACTGCTGAGCACGAACATAACAATCATTTTTCCCATCAACAGCTCCGCATTTGTTCTTATATTCGGACCATTTTTCACCGTCTGTCTGATGCTCTTACACGTACCCTTGATCTTCCGGTAATTACTTTGTCCATGGGAGTTTTCGAAAAATGTTTGAACTTCTGAATCGGAAAGTCCACGTGACCTATTCGTCCTAAATTGGTGATCTTCTGTACAGCAAGGTCCGTTGTTTGCATGGTTTATCAACACGGTGTGAGATGATTGCCTTTATAATTCACTCCGGAATTTAAAAAAACTGACCAAAATGGGGTGAACGTAATGTGCAAAAGACATGCCCCGGGTCGCGAAAGCAACACCTTTAAAATGAAAATGTATAAATGATAATTACTTAGTCTCAGAGAAAATTGAAATTGAGCCAGCTACTCGGAGGACAAATCTCTGTTCTGTATTCTCGATTGTCACGTACGTTGACAATCAGACAAGCAAGCGGCGGAAGTTATATGGGACTTGACGTCGAGAGTGTTCATGTATGTGCGTGTGTGTATGTTTGTACGCACTCGCGTTTGCGGTTGATTGGCTGAAGCTGTGGTAGGCTAAGGATAAAGACCATATGCTTTTGGACACAGAGTGCGTTTACCGTAAGAGATCGATGTTTGTTGCGATCATGTATCTAGACAGAACGCATTCGTGGAGTTCAGCTTGTGGCAGATTTCAATCAAGTGGCCAGCGATTGCCGAGGGCAGTCTACTTGAGTTTCCTAAGTCACGCTGAGCCATCGCGTCAAGTATATACTTGGGGATATGGTCGATGGCAGAATTCAGTCGGTCTTACCTGTTTATTTCCTTTCAGCTGCAAGATAAGGCGCAGGTGCATCTAGAAGTATATTCAACCGAGCTACGGTCTGTGAATAAAGGCACGGGAGTGGGCATTCTGAGTGTTCGAGTGGTGACGTAGTGCAACTGCATAATATATTCTTCGTAGAGCATTATTGATTCGCTGGAAGGTAAACCGCGTCATTCGTTCTCTCCTTTGTGCTGTGGGGATAGATGAATATCCCTCTTGAACTCCAAAAGCGAACAAACAAGTCAAAATTCCGTCATCATGCAATGTGGTACAAACATTTGCCTCCTCGTTTTCTAGGGGTGTCCTTGGTATCCCGTCTTACTTCGTTCACTGGTGAATTGTCATGCTAAGAGATACTCTACTGCTGTTCAGCTGTTTCATTTCTGTTAGGAATTACTTTTAATGAATGCTCAACAATCTGCCCATGCAATGGTTTGGATCCCTTTTTCACTTTCAAAAGTCCCACGTGTTTACTACTACATCATATAGCAAACCTTCGGTGGTTTGTTCGACGTTAACATCACAGGGTGTAGTTCCACATGCTACTCGTTAGCCAATTTGTTATGCTTATCAACGGTTGTAAGGCTGCTTGCATATCGCTCCATTCGTTCTTCCCCGTAAAAAGCTCAAACGACCGGCGGTGGTCGAGTGGCCAGAGGTTCTTATCCCGCCACCACCAGTCACTTTGGTAGTATACAGTAATCCACAGTCGCCCGGCTCGTTACTAAGCCTGACCTACTAGGACCTTATATTGTTGTTTACTCCAAATCTCAGAGTCACGCTGCCGGTTATCCATAGCAGTGCAGTGGGCCTTCAAGGACATGGGTTATAACCCCTCCAGTGCACTCGTACGCAAACGTAATCATAAAACAGTCTTGTGCCTATATGTTGCACTCATATGCCGGGCGAATCTCTGCCTCTTCTAAGGTTTATCCCGTCTAGGTTTTACCAGTGGTTACTGTATAGTTTCCAATATGCAGTCACTGACCTATAGGCGATCAATCAGTTCGCTACCTTTTTTGTTATTACTGTTTTCATTCTTATCGTGTGAAATTTTCTGCCAGACAGCCTGTCACTCAAAATCAGTTCCTTGTCATCAAGTGTCGTAACTCCACCCAACAATCTCCTTTCTACCGCGGAATTGCCACCACACGCAACGTTTTTTTCAAAAGCAAGAATAATGAGCAGTCACATTAGCCGCATGTTTTCTCGTCAATTGACAGCAACAACTAATGACGATAGGCATTTGAAAATAAGTGGGTCTACTGTTTACCGTAAGCAAAGTTGTGCATTCAAGGTTAGTCATCTCACAACTATTTGATTTCTACTGAAGACCACGTTCAGCTGAGTTAAATGCATGGGTGTATGGTGTGCTAAATCTTTTATTAACTGACCGTTTTAGTTCACGTTTTCAAATCATCTAATGAGCCGGTATCTGTTGATGAGGCTGTTGTTCCTATTTTCGATTTAATATCAATCTCGCATTGAAAAGTTTGTTACCCTAAGCTGCGCGCAACATGACATACCAAAAAGTGAAAACGATGTTCTAAGGCCAACATGTTTCCGTTACTGTTTGCTTATGATTTTACTCCAGTTAACGCTTTAGCATGTATTAGGCTTCATGGATGAGGTCCCATGGTTAATCGAATTGAACGGAACTTTGTCAACAAACATTTAAGATTGGAAGACATTCCAACATTCTTCGGGATTATAGAAGTGTGAGGCACGACGAAGATTCATCATCAATACATCTGCGGCGGTAGTCAAACGGTTATCGTCGTGGACTTCGGAACCCAACGACTCGGGTTCGATTCCCGCCACCGTCTGTCACTTTCCCATTTGGCAACCTTTACTGGCTGCGACCCCCTTCCTGAATTGTTGCATAATGAATAGAAAAAAAGTAAAGAGAGCATTTATTTACATTGGACTGTCTCATGGAAAACTGCTCGCATCGATAGTTGCGTTTATCCACGCAGAACGTTCACAGAACAATATCCGATGACTGAGCAATCGAGCGGTAGAGAACTCAGCTAGAACTGAAAATTACAAAGCCAACAGGAGCAGGAGCAGGAGCAGGAGCAAACACTTTTACTTACATCTAATATTTCACCACGCGTCCGCAGTGTCGTCGTTGCAGCCAACCCACACAGAACTATAACGGAATCGCAGTTGGGATTCCCCAGTGGACTATTCTAAGAGTAGGATCCTCCCCTTCCTGATGCTCAGATTAGACTGATGCGAATGCAGTTGCAGGGGTGTATGAACAGTGGAGTACCGGATACACTTATCCGATGAGCGGCAATAACAGCGAAACCAGTCGCATATTTCCGGGGATATTTATCCATCCACCTGTGGATACTACTTAAATGGCTGTTTCCTGCATTTTCGAAACGATTGCTTCTTTTTACTGGGTAGCGTGACCAAGTTTCGTTGTCAATGGTATACTCGCACCCAAACTCCCTCGTTTTTTATTTGGTTCTCGCTCATTACTTTTCTAGCTGGTAACTTGCTCTTTATGTGTGTATTTGGTTCGCTTTCGACTGCGAGGTAGCAACGAAAACAGGAGCACTGCAGTGCCAGATGAATTGTTGAACGAACGGAACTTACTATTGTGTGCGGCTAACTCGTGTCAGAATTTAAGCTAGATTTAAAGATGATGCGAATAGCAGATGCCCATAGGCGATGAATACTGTAGATCAAGGTAACTTACAGACTAGTAGCTTATGAACGAACAATACTGGTTCAAACGGACCGTGGAAAGTTCCAGAAAACAGACAGGTACTACTGTCAACTGCGTGGTTTGAGGGTTGGAGACTTTTCAACCTTGGGAAACGAATCGTTGTATTCTATCCCCAAGGTTTGCATATAATCACGCGAAATTGACTTGTAGGAGATATTATAATATTTCCTCAATTTGATGCCTTTTTTGTTCCTCATTGAGAGAAGAGAAGATCAGAATTGTCTTTCGAAATATCGATCACAGAAGGATTAGTATTACTAGGTACGATATATTTTCTCGAATGACCTATCGGAGATAAATCAATGTACTCATGGTTTTGTCTTACGAGCTTTGGCAATGTATGGTTTTGGTAGACCGGCGGTGGCCAACTGGTCAACATGACCAACTTCAGATCTTGTGGTTCTGGGTTCTACTCCACCGCCACCGCCACCGGTAACTTCCTCCACTCGACAGTTACTAGTTGGCTGTGACTCCCTTCCTGGATTACTGTACCGTTCGTGCAGAATAGCAAAAAATAGAACAGCATTATTATTACTACTATCATTATTGTCATAGTGGACCATGATGCATCCCAGTTATATTCAGGCAATCGAACTACCAGATTCCAGACACACCTTACTAACTTGAGCCTCGTTGTTCTGGTTGGTAGAAACGAGGCTGTAGTGTGTCGTATTGCGTCTACGGTCGTTCGAATCACTACAGAATGTTTTTCTTTATCTCACTGGTACACATACTTGCTTTCGCGGCATGTTTATTTTCTTAATCGTGATTCAGAAACGTGATAATATAACATGTCATATGAATGGAGTACCGTTCTGCTATTGGAGTCAGTGAATAATCTCTGTGGTTTAAGTTTTTGACCTAGTCGTTTATCCTTTATTTCGAAATTCATAGAGTTCACTTTCATATGTTCGTCGTACAGGTCTTCTCACTTCACTGCATTTTGTCTCTGTGCTTTCTTAATTTCGGTTCGTATCTACCATTGAGACTGTGAAGGAATAAACACAGAGATGAAGTTGCTAACTTGACCCCTTGTCTTTCATAACTATAGTCGGAAAATCTCCAGCAACTAATAGTCTCCCACAATCGACATAAGTGAGCGTGCGCGTTTGTTCTATGTCAGTATTTGTATGAGTATCTGTTTGTTTGTCCAACGGCAAACAAAGATAAGTTTCGGTAGTTCTCATCAATCTACTGTCATACTCCAAAGGAGACTGGAATGTGTTCAAAATGTCAACAAAGAATCCTAACGATCTCTACTCTGTTGCGGTAATTCTTGTGAACAGACCCGCCGACTGGTTTATCAGTCCCTTGAACCTGTCCCAGCGCCTCGTTGAATTTTGGCTAGGACAGCTGAGTTTATGAACAGGGCAATGATTCGTGTAACACGGTCACCATCATCACCATCGTACAGCGTTAAACAGTAGGGCAAGCCCCACTGACCACTGCCTTTCACACCATCTGGCACGTATAATCTAAAAGTATGAATATACAGGATGGACAGGGAGTGGACCTACATGGGTGGGAAAAGGAAAGAACGCCCCAATAGCCAACACACGGAATACACAGTCTAACTGTACAAACACACATTGATCAATCATTCTGATTCGACAGAAAGTGACAACACGATTGCCACTGTTCACGATTCGCTGCCTTATCCTTCAGTATCTCCAATCAACTGGTTGACGGATATTTTGAACCCCAACCACGAAGACGTGAGGCACCCAGTTATCCTAACTTCGTTGTATATTTTCTCATTCCTCGCTGCCACGTCATCTGTTGACCTCTAGGTGGTTTCTTTCACTCCTGAGGTGGAACGGAAAATAGGACATGGTGTGGAAGGCGTGTGTCTGTCATGTAACACGTGCTTTAACCAACGAAGCCTACTAAGCTAGATGTGCTGTGATAGAGAACTCCCTCAATTGGTGCGCAATACTCGATTTCTGACATTAGTATTGCTTACTCGGTCATTCCATCCAGTATCAGTGATACTATGTAAGCATCGGTGGTCGAAAACCTCAAGACGACGAATATCGTCAGCACGCAGACTCCAAGTCTCTCCACCATACAACAAAACTGAACGCACTGCAGCACAGTATACACGATCTTTCAACTTCAGTGAAATATCAGGTCGACGTCACAAGTGCTTCAGTCCAGCGTACGCCGCTCGAGCCTTGGATATACGCGTACTCACCTCTACTACTGTGCTCACATCCGTCGTCACGCAGCTACCGTGGTAGGTGAAGTAGTTGACAACTTCCAGCACATCCCCATCGAGCATCAAGCTCGGAATCGTTGACATCCACTCTTGCAACATCACCTTCCACTTTGAAGGTGCAAAGCGCATGCCGAACGGAGCTACAGCTCTTATGAGTATATCTAGTGCACGTTGAGCATGTTCCGTGGATTCGAACAAGCAGACAAGGCCGTCCGCGTTATCTATGTCACATTGCTTTCTAGTATTTCCAAGTCCAACACCTACATCCTGAAGATTTTGCAGCGCACTCTCCATTATTTTGTCAATGACGAAGTTGAACAGAAATGGAGACATGGGACATCCATGTCGAACACCACTGGTCGTTTCGAACCGACCAGATAGTTCACCGTAAACTCTAACGCGGTCAGAAGTATGAGAATACAATGATCTCATTAGGTTCACGAACTTCTGGGGCATACCTTTTCGATGAAGAGTACTGAAAAGCGATGTTCGATCATCTGAATCGAAGGCGCCTTTCAAGTCTAAGAAAAGCATTATTGTCGGTCGGCGGTGCGTGTGACGCGTTTCAAGTAGTTGGCGATGAGTAAAAACCTGATCGATGCATCTTCGACCTGGGCGGAATCCAGCCTGCTGTTCTCAGGTGTTCCCCTCTCGAGCCGATGGTAGACGGTGCAGCAGAATCGAGGCTAATACTTTGGTGACTATCGGAACTAAGCTGATCCCACGATGGTTAGTGCAGTCATTGTGTATTCCCTTCTTGAAGATGGGAACAATCAACGACTCACTCCAATATTAACGGAATACGCTCCTCGTTCCAAATGTCACGGAGCAAGACGGTACGTGATTTGATAAAAGCATCTCCACCCAGTTTGAATGGAACTGGGGGAAGTTCGTCGGGATCTGCTGCTTTCTTTTGCTTTAGTAATCGAATGCATAACTCTACTTCTACTTCCGATGGGTCTCAAATGACATCACCCAAGGAGGCACAGTTGTTGACACAGCCAGCTAAACTGTTCCTTGAAGTATTCGGCCCAACGGTCAAGCCTTTGCTGTTTGCTATGGATGGGTTCTCCATTTCCATCACGAATTGTTTCTCTGGCCTGGGTTCGCCGTCCGCCGGTGTCACGAATAAGTTTGAACAGTCTTTGACTGTTACCTGAAGCAGCTGCTGTTCCCATTTCTTCGGCTACCCTAACCAACCAATTTTCGCGATCATTCTGAAGGCTTTTCGTTACTTGCTTTTGTAGATTTCTTCGTATTTCATTCATCTCCTTACAGTTCAAGAGCTGAAGCTTTTGCTCCATTATACTCAGCGACTCTTGCGAGATCCATTGTCTTTGATGGACATCGAATCTAGGACCACAGGCAAAACCTGCTGCGTAGAGCATCGCCTGTTTGATATGGGCTCGATGCTCATCTGCATTACTGTTCGTCTTAGGTCTTAGTTCATGTGCTAACTTCTGCTCATACCGGGTGCGTACTTCTGGATCACCCAAACGTTGCACGGCTAATTGGGTTTGCGGTTTGCGACGATGACCATGGAGCTGGAGCACAAATCACATTAAAACTAATGCATGGTCCGACTCTACGTACGTGGACCAGTGGGATCTCTAGTTCTGAACAGAAGTGCGCCCCGGGTAGCTAATGGCGATATGATCAATTTGGCTTAGAGTGCCTGTAGATTTGAAGCGCCATGTCGCTGTGCGACGTGAGCTGTGTCGGAAATTGGTGCTAGACAAGAACAATCGATTGTCTGCAGAAAACTGTAAAAGTCTATCCCGGTTATCTGTACGCTCAGCGGTTGAAGCACAACGGCCACCTAAACAAGCTTCTGACACACTGAGTCTGCCAGCCTGTGCATTGAAGTCACCAGCTAGGACTACAATTTCAGAACCTTTACTCCTGCGAACGAGGGTGGCGAGTGCATCGTAGAACTCATCTTTCTGCTCGTCTGAGCTGCAGTCCGTTGGGGCGTACGCCGAGATCACAATCAAATTGCGCTTAACACAACTATCCTTTCGAACGCCGACTGATCCTTGGAGTCTCACAGCACATAAACGACTGTTAATCGGGACCCAGTCTAAAAGGGCAGCCTCAGCCTTTTCAGTCGAGACTATTCGCACACCACGTTGACCCACAGCTCAAGCTGCGTCGTCTCCTGAAGTGCGCAGGAAATACCTCGATGAGATACCAGGAGCAGTTAATTGAATTACACTGCTGGAATCCTGGATACGCGCTTCACTTACAAAGCCTTACTTACACGCCTGCTGACCGGCCTGCATGAGTGTACGCATGTTGAAGGAGCCGAGATTAGGAGGCTGACGAGGCTTGAGGAAATGTGAGTTATAAGACAGAGGATTATTCCCGACACTATTTGATAGTGAATTGTCACGAGTATCGGCCGTGTTATCAGTGGGGACCTTATGGGTGGATAGATGGGACAAAGAGAGGTGGTTGGGGACAGAAGATAAAGGTTGAATAAAAGAGAGGGAACTCTGAGCAGTAGCCCACTTATCACTACTCACTCTGCTTGATGCAATGGGCAGCGCGGTCCTGATTAGCCTGCACGACGACGGATGAAGTATGGAATTCTTTGTAGTCCTGCAGTTCATGGGAGATGTTGGATGGGTACTGCTAGGGTGTCCAGCCACAAATCGGGAGGAGGATTAGGGTTCTCAACCAAAGCCTTTAATTTAGACAAGGACCTGTCCACAAGGCAGCGGGATGGCTTAGTGGAAGCCTATTTGCTGGTATCAATTATTCTTCCACTGATTTTGCCGACTGATTCGCCAGCTCAAATCGACCCCCAACCTGGAGGACTAGGAGAATGGACTTTGTCTGGCCTCTACCGGTTAGCCTTTCAGGTATGATTGTATCTCCGGCTTAAGGAAGCCATCCTGTATAGCTCTTTGGGTCATAGAGGCGCGCAAGGCATCACACCACGTCAAAGTGCACTCTCGTCGTGGTGGTCACACTTTCCTTGACCTTACTCCGTAGAGGGACGCTGAGTAGTGATGCCAAGCAATTCATCTTGCTTTAGTGTAATCCGTATCGATCGCTTGAACCATTATCACACTATTCTGTCTTGTTGATTCCATGGATAACCAAGTGAGGTGATGCCCACGAACTAGACTGGATAGGAACGTAGTTATTGCTTCTCAAACAATTTGCCACATACAGAAAGAATAAGAATATGCCCAGAAGAGGTCGAATGAGGAGACAGTTCCTTTCTCAGTTGTTTTGTACTGAAGGATGTTCAAAGCTTGAAAGCACAGAATTTCTTTGCTGTCGTGTTTAAATGACAGCAAGACCATGTGTCCATTTAAATCTAATCAAGCGTGAATGATCTTTCTTGAGACACCACAGTACCCTGACCCAAGATCTGCGCTTATGTTTTCTGAAGAAGCTGCTTGGATGCCCATTTTCCCCTTAGCATGGTGCGATTGGCATACAGCGTTTCCACAAGCTCGGTTTTTGAGCGTAATTAACTCCGTCTGTGGGCTAAATGCTGTGTTAAATATATGTAGATTATTAAACACATGATATTTTGATTCATTATATTGGTTTGCACGCTGGATTTTTGTTTTGAAAGCAAAGAACTCCGCGGGGTTTCCATTGTTATGCCACCTTTATTGTTTAATTTATCTTTGAACTAAAATTGGACATTTGGAGTGCGCAGGTTGAGAAGTTCTTCGCAGTTCTCAATGTTGACAATATTCCTAATGGTATTCACAAACATAATTTACAATATCTAATAAAGGACATTTTTAACAGGAAGAACCATCGTTTCAAAGAGAAGCAACTTGGCATTTAAATCTCTATGAATTGGATGATATCTAGTAGAATTTTGGTGTAAAGAATTCTGGAAAGACAGATCTGTTTGCAGCTGTCAGTTTTCTAAATTCCATTTCTAAGGATAATTCGACAGTTAAAAATCCCTCCTAAAAGGATGCAAAGCAACATTCCCCGAAAACTTCAAGCACGTGGGTTTGTTAATGCCTACGAGAATGGTCTCATCTTTAGCATAATCTTTATGTTGCGGGCTGTTTTTGCATAGCGAGCGGTTTGGTTTTTCTCGTTGCATGCTTGCGCATGAGTGCAATGGAACGGTTATAGCCCATAGCCTCGAAGGTTCGCTGCACTACCAAGGATAGCTGGCAATGTGACCCCGAGACTTGGAGTGATGGAGAACCACAAAGGTCTCAGTAGTTCAGGTGTGGTAACGAGCCGGGTGACGGGGGTTACTGTCTACCACTACCATGTTTAGCTCGAATAAAAAGGCTTCATATATATATATATATATATATATATATATATATATATATATATATATATATCATTGGTTTCATATCAGACATGGTGCAAAGCAGCAACAATCATTACAAAAATATGGCAGACGTAGTGGAACAAAATAAATAAAAAAGTAAAAGAATATCATATAATGCGATTTTTGTACTCTCTCACCGCACACTGTTTGATGTTTTTTGCCATTTGGCTTGTCGGGATGGTGTTGTTGTACTCATTGAACATAAGAGTTCGGTAGGCGGACAGACCGCGCAGCATTCGCACCACTGACCTCTTTTCTGAACCATGTTCCTTAATGTCTGTAACCGGCGGCAATCCCCGTCCCTAGGGTGGTGGGACGCACTAACCCAGGCCAATGCTGTTGCTAGCTTTTTCACACTGTGTTTAGTCATGGCCTGACCGCCGCGTCGCTCTTTCCAGCCGTACCCAGTGCGTGCGAATCGAGCATGTTAAGGTAGACGATGGACAGGCATTCGCAAAAAACGACCAGACCACCGGAGGCGGTGTAGAGCGGTCATTTTGGTAAGAGGGCGATTATCCGTGCCCAAGACGACGCACCTCGTCATTACTCACTCAGTGTTCTCACCAGACACGAGCAACGTTTCGCAGACATCTTTAATCGAACGCAGAAAGGCGCCGACCATGCTCAACGCGAAGCGGCCAGGTCTCGCAACCGTAGAGTAAAACACTACGAACCAGGGCGTTGTACGCTCGTCCCTTAGGAGAGAGTCGGATGTCAGCGGCACCACAGGTGTCGCAGTTTCGCGAAAGCTGCTCTAGCTCTCACTTCTTCTTGGACTGATCTGCCCAACACCACCTCCAACTGTTATCAATCTCGCAAGGTACTTAAATTTGTCAACTAACTCATGCTGATCCCCATAAAGGGTGAGTACAGGCACAGACCTCTGTCAATCTTGCAGAAGGACTGTGCATTTGGAAGGCGTAAACTGCATACCACATCTGGTCACCTCAGTCACCAAGTGGCTCAGAGTGTGTTTGTTGCCTGTGTTTTGTCGCTCAGCAAGGCGATGTCATCGACATATTCCAAGTCAAAAACTTTGATCTCCGGGAGGAGTTCAGCTTCACCGTTTGGAAGACCAGATAAAACATTCCGTAGAACATCCTGTATGGCAAAGTTTAAGAGAAATGGGGATATAAGGTAGCCTTGTCGTACTGCACTGGAGGCGACGAAAGGGGGCAAAAGCTGGCCGTAGGCTCTAACTCGAACTGAGGTGTGACGATACAACTCTTTGAGGATTGATACACACTTCTCAGGTACTCCATTTCTCAGCAACCAGTTACATAGTGCTGTCCTATCGATAGAATCGAAGGCCGTGCGAACGTCCGGGAAAACGATGATGGTTTGTATTTGGAAGATGTGATGGTGCTCTAGCAGCTGTCGGAGGTTGGAGATTTGATCGATACATCCAAGGCCAACACGAAACCCAGCCTGCTCTTCGCGGGCCCGCTCTTCACGTATTTGGCACAACCTGCGAAATTAAACAGCTTCGATACTATTGCGCTCAGACTCACATCCCAGGGATTGGTGTAGTCACTGAGCGAGGCATTCTCAAAAGATGGGGACAATAATCAATTACTCCACAAGGTAGAGACCTCCTGAGAATTTCAAGCTCTCAAGAATAAAATATGAAGCTCTCTAACGAGCTGCGCCCCGCCATCTTCAAAAATTTCTGGAGGCAAGCCATAAGAGTCCGGCAATTTGTGAAGTTCTTTGCAGCTCTCCGCCTCGGTAAGTGTGGATCTATCTAAGCGGACCACTGGACGTGTGCCAGAAGAATTCTTGGAGAGGCTGACACCGAGGGCCAGCAAAACTGTATATGAAAGTGCTCCGCCCAGCGTTCGAAACGCCGCTGTTGATTGTGAAATGGCAAGCCGTCAGCTTCACAGATCGTTTCACTCACCTAGTGTTTTCTTACCAATGACTTGGATGACATAGAACAGCTTGCGAGAATTCTCCATGTCGCAACCGGGCTATGAAGTTTCGTAGAGGTATGTAAAACCTAGTCCCTGTTTATATTTTTCCAGTTTTCCTCGTTGGGATACAGAGGACAAAAGTTTTCGTCACATTAGAGCATTTTTTCCTCGTCTGATGAACCATCTGTGACGATATGCAATATGGGGAACTCCTCGCAATTGCGTCAAATATGGTCGGTACTCCGAATCAGGCGTATGATGTTGGCACAGAGGTCAGTCTATTCTGTCTCAAAATCAGTAACAAAACAAATCACGTACATGTGTCCAAGCACAAACATGAGGAAGAGACAAGCGAACGTAGGCAATTAACTTATTTCAATCTCACGCGAAGCTAGCCGCATGTGACCGGCAGAACTGAACATACCAGAATGTGGTACGGACAGGCAACGCGCGCGTGAGTGCAAATCGAACAGGTCGGGAATGGATCGCGTGCGGATGTTAATGACGCACGGATAACCGTCATTTATCATGTGACTGAATAAACCACATAGCACAGTATCCGGGCCAGACGCTTATTTTGAGCAGGTTGCGATGATTGATATTTGTGATGCTATCGGTCGTGGATAGAATCCCGTAATATGTATCGCCCTCCGTGAAGGTTAAATGCTGGAGGAAACGTGGCGAAGGTATGAAAATCTTAACTAGTGCGCTTCGTCCTGTTCAGTTTTAGGTCTCTGGACTCAGATACACGAAAGCCGCCTGCCAGTTGGTTGGACCAAGTGAGCGATATGACCGAGCTCCGCGATTAGTTGTGTGGTTGCATTCATGCCCTTTCGTTCACATGGATTTCACATATTTGTCGTGTTCTATGCTTCGATTTATCCCATTGCCGACCGCAGGATATCGCAAAATATCAACCGAAAAGAGAGCACGAAAGAGCGAGGTAAAATCGTCAAACTAGTTTATAATAATTCATCGCGCACTTTTTCATGGTCACCGAGGAAATGTACAGTGCGTCCTTCTCTCTCCCCTAGATATACTGTTTTGACATCCATGAGATAGAAAACTCTGGTGAATAGTTTTGATTGCTTCAACTGAAACAGATCTGATAGGCATTTGATGTTGAACACAGTGGCAAACAGCCTTATTTTGAGTGCTTTACAACCAGCTAAGTACGAAATGTTTTGGAAAATCTGACTACATTGCTCTTACGACAGGCATGTGTTCTTTTCATATATGACAACCTTACTTCTTCAAACTGCCATTTCGTAGTTTTGACTGTGCGGTCGGCTTCCGCTTGAAACCACGTATACGTTATTTAGTTCCCTAGATTGAGTCATGCTTGCCTTTTCCACTTCTAAGGAGCTCAACTTTGTCATGGCTGCTTTTACTGTTATTGACAGTATTGTTGTGCATGTAGATACGTATGCGTTCAAATACGAATTAGCATGGTAAGTCTGTAGACACCCCTACTGACTCCCCACAAACTGCGGATGGGGGAGGGGTGAAATACCTCAGCTGAAGTGATTGTTCTGTCTCCTGGTGACCGACAAGCACTACTTGCACTGTTTGAATCCAACCAAACCCTCCCCGTCAGCATCCTGTTCTTGGAATCATCTCTGTCCATTTACTGGTGCATGTTATAACTGTTTATCAACCAATCATTAACACTTACCGCAGTTAAACTACTCTGGTGAATGTGCAACAGCATAGCACGTTTCGCAATTACATGTGGTCCTCTCTAGTCCACTCCTACTCTGTTCGTTCTGAATGCTTTTGCTACACGCTGTCCAAACTGGATATTAACAGGTGTTTGTTTGACGTAGATCATTCTGACTGGTCACTTCATGTATGGTTTTCATAACCTCTGTTTTTTCCCGCTTATCATCATTGTTGTTGTACAGTCACCAACGCGCTCCGCGAATCCTCTCACCCACGCTGATCATTCACGGAACACATGACGAAGTGATTCATCCAATCAACGCGGTTCGATTGTACCGACTGATACCCAACACATTGGAACCACTGTTCATTCGAGGTGCCGGGCACAATAATTGTGAACTGTTTCAAGAGTATTTTTCGCGTCTACAATATTTTGTCTGTGTTGAGCTGAACAAATCGAAAAATGCTCGTCTAGTAAGACGCCGGACCGTCTCATTAGCTTCAGTAGTAGATGAGTTAAGCATGCCCGCGCACTGCACTCGGCGACGTGCGAAAATCAGGCCGGTGCCAACTGCTTGCGGCAGTGGCACTCAGCATTTGCCAAATCTTGCCTCAATGGCCTCACGATACGCGGCGCAAAATCGCCGAGATCACAGAATCGCTTCCGCGTCACGACCTTGGTTCAGTAAATTTCAAAAACAATCGCATTGTTCCATATCGAACGGGTTGGCTGATCAGGCCCAAACGAGTTCCATAACACGGACAATGAATTTGGCCTCACTGTCCTCCGAAAGTGAAGAGTTTAGTAACAAAGATGAGGGCGACGACTGTTTTACTGATGCTAATGATGTGGAAGAGGGAACCCGCGATTTGTCCTCTTCCAGATCATCTACGAGAACTGTAAGCAGAACTAGGGCAAGCCAAAGCACCAACAGCCATGTTGCCACTGGTTGTGAATCAAAAAGCACACGAAAACGTTGGTTATTCTGGAGTTCAACCAACTGAATGCAAACAATTCTATATTCACAAAATTGATTTACGTGGAATCTCCAACTGAAGTTTAAAAGCTCAGTACATACCTGCCGGTGTGGTCAACTCCTATTTTGACGAGGTTCTCGGTACGTATGTATGTATGTGTGTGTGTGTAGCTACATTACCAATAAATGCTGCATTGCACCTGCAATCAGCTAAATTTTGGCAACAATCCCGCTATGCAAGGAAGAGCAGCTACAATTTGGCTCTTGTTCATGCTATTGGACACGGATAACCGCAGGAACCGTATCTATACTATTCTCTGAAGAAACATTTATGAGGGTAATAAACTCATGTGCTCCAGCACATCTGAATATCTCTCTTCTGCATGCGAATAGGGTCGTATTGCAATTTTCGGTGCAATTGCTTCATACAAATACACCGTTCTGTATGAACTGAGGTTGTTTCGGTTTTGGTTTCACCGTTTGTTCCTGTTCAGTCTCATCCGGCTTTGGTGATGCAGTTTGTGGGCGGTGTAAAATTACGATCCAGTAGTTAGTAACATACTGATTATGGTGTACATTTTATTAACATCTCCTTTGATCTATTTCAGTGATGCAAAAAAACAGTGAAAGGTGACTTGGTATTGACTAATAATGCTGCTGGCTGCCGGTCAAACAGCAAAGACGTTATAATCCGGTTGAATAAACGTAGAAAAATGTGGTGATCGAGATAGGACTGAACAAATTGTGCAATCGTACCCGCAGTTGGGTTAAGATGATTGAACACAAACAAACGAACGAGCATACGATGCACTTAAGATTATTGCTGAGTGGTCAAGAGATGAATGATTGGACAAAAATATGTGGTGAACTACAGTATTTGCGTTACATTTATCTTGTGGGCATGTTTTCGGACAGAATTTGTTGAATGATCACCGTTTGTATGGACTTCAGAAAAATCGATTACACAGCTTTACGCCAATGCGGAGTGCTTGGGCGTGGGTTAGTTTGATGAACTAAATTCAACAAGTGACGATTCATTTCACTGAATTGTTGGTTTTCCAACTTGAATAGACATGTCCCTCAAGGTGTGTTCACACATTGTGTTGAAAAAATGCGTTCTATTCTTCCCAAATACCCTGAACCACCTGTGCATTGAAATAGATTGATGCGCCAAGGGGGTGTGGTGGAACGAGCGTCAGACCGATCTACATTAGTGGGTTTGAGGTGGTGGTGCGCATCTGCATCATCTTCAAGTTGGCGTTGCTGCAATGACTTCTGAGGCTGTTTTGAACCGACGACTTATTTCGTAGATAAGGACGGAAACCTGAACTTCGACTGTCCACGTAAACTGTGACGGTGAATACACATGGTTGCAGTTAACCGTACTGAAATCGCTTCGATCTACCTCCACACAATCCTTAACTGAATATCCAACGATATAAATCCGTCAACTCCGTCAATTATTCGCAAATAAGAATATCATTTCCGACGCGTCACCAATAAGTTTAAAGTGATTGTTCTAAATTTTTTTACTACATGCATGCGCATGAGTGCAGTGGTAGGGATATATCCCATAACCTCAAAGTCCCGCTGCACTACTGGGAACCCCCGGCCACCCGACCCGGAGATTTGAAGTGGAGGACCACATATGGTCCCAGTAGATCAGGCGAGGTAACGCGCCGGAAGTCAGTGGGTCACTTTCTATTACCAAAGTGATCGGCGGTATCGGGATTCGAACCTCTGGCCGCCGGACTGTTGAGCAAACGCTCTGAAATTCTCGACTGCCACCAACGACCGTTTTTAGGGTCTGAGTGATTTTTGTATGCGATTTTAGTTTTTGATCAAGAATGGTCTGTCTTTTCTTTAAAGCGAACCTCCGTTTGTGTTGATTTCTACGAGGCACTGGGGTAGACGGAATATGCATTCACATTCGGGTTGGCTGTTTTTACTCCGGTTCCAGGAAATGCATCATCATCATCATCATCATCGCGTAGTTCGCTTTCTCATTGGTGAAAGGAAACGAAGAACATAGGTTCATAAGAGTTCCGTGTAACACATTCGCTCGTTGTCTTGTCGACCGTCCTTACACGATGCCAGCAATATTGTAACCTTTGTAAATAGCACCTAAAGTTAGGATTGAAAAGAAGAACATCATCTATGATTCACCTAAAGTATAATAGGCGACCTACTCCGAAAATATGTCGTACCATGATTTTTCAGGAGGTTTCTAATACAACTTTTATCCAGGCAATCAGACCTAGTCAGAAATGCATCCACGGAACGTGTGCTCAAGGATGAGACCTCAATTCCCCCAGATGATCCATTTTGGAAGAGTAGATCGAACGTAGAAATAAGAGATATCAGCGCGAAAATTTCACGACGTGAATTGAGTGAAGAATTAATGGAATAGCATTACCGACAGTTGCGTTGCCAAAGCACTGCGGGTAGGATATTTTGACAAAGTGTGTTCATTTAAGATTAGTTCTGTTGCCGAACATGCGAAATTGGGATCAAAGACTCTACGGGAACTGAGTGTCCAAGAAATACATTTCTCAAGTTCGGGATTTTTTGTCATTTATGACGACTTACCAGAAGAGGACCAAACACAGTTAGCAAACAAAAAAAATTCCAAATACTAAAAATATGATTTCTTTTAAATACTTCTTCATACACGAGGATATGATATTTTATTCTATCTTCTTGAATTTTTCCTCACAAAAATATGACACATCCCGAAGACAAACCCGAATGCGTTTTTTGGTTACAATATAATTGTCAGACCGTTCCTTATTTTTTGGTGAAACACAGTATGGTTAGTCAAACTTACCCTGGACTTATGTGGTATATACTCGGTGAATCGTTTTTTTTTTTCTTCCGTGCATGCACATGAGTAAGTGGGTAAAACCACCCCAAAGATCCTCAGATGCTTGCTGTACATTTGAAGAATATCAGCCTTCTTGGCCCCGAGGGTCGAACCGCGCGCCAAACAAAAACGATTTGCGATAGCTCAGATGTGACTCCGAGCGGGAGACAGTGAAGCCGTCTATCACCAAGGCACACCAAAATATTCATGTAATGAATTCGAATAAACAATTCAGAAGACAAACACTGCGAGAGGAATTTCTTTCGTGTACTCTCAGCGGTTGCGTACGTATAAAAACCAGCGATAAAATAATAACGACATGAAAAGAAATGATGAACTAAAGCATTTTTATGAGGCTCCAATTCGTAGTTTATACTCAGTTAATAACGTCTAGCCATACTCACGGCTGGAAACCGTGGACACACTTTACAACAGTTTCAGCATCTTTTTCAAGCATCACGAGCAACGCATATCCTTCGAGTCCCAAGTGAACACCGATCCGAGCTTGTGTGATATTGGACCACACAAGTAAACCATTTACTTGTCTGGACCGACTCTCAACGACTTGCTCTATGTCAGCACTGCAGAAAATGGGGGCCATCTGTTGTTTGTTGCTTAGACACTAAAAACGTCGGTGGTATTCACGCACAGAGTGGCCAACTACTCCATTAGTAGACGTTTTCCTATTACTTACTTTCTATTACAAGCAGCTTGCTCCTGCAAGAGGATGAGCCGACTTCGTCGATGTCCCGAATGGCACCGGCCCATGAGTGGCGTGTGAAGAGGAACAATCCATGAAGAGTCTCGCGAATTCAGTACGAAGTGGCGTCCCCAGAGGTATTCGGATTTTATTCGAAGTGGAAACTCTAGCCCGTGCACAACCAAGTGCAATCCGTCGGGCAGCGGGAGGTCTGTGTGTTAGGAGCCGGTTACCGAATGAGCGGTTCATTCGCCTTTTGGATGGCGGTCTGCCAGTAGAGAATGCCCGACGTATCCTAGTTAATCTTATCTCACTCAGGATTGCTGAGCAAGAGACAAGAGGCAGTGGCCTCATTAAGTGGTGAGCCACGTACGCGCGCGTCACGTTGCTTTTTATGGGCTTTCATGGTTTTTGTGTAGAGAATTCGCTGCCAGGCGAAAGACCCACCACGCCCTCTAACAACGCGGCGTTAATTTTGTCTGGCTACTCGCCCTCGGCCTGTCCGATGTGGGTGACCCAGGAGGAGCAATTTGCAATCAAATCGGCATAGCCTTTGGGGTCGTCGTAACAGTGCAAACCCGATCACCATGGTAAGGTGACAACATCAATAAGGTTTACCCATTGCGGGTTTATCGCGGGGGGCTAACGAGACAAATGGCGCGTGGAAGCGGTGGATAACTACAGTCGCGAATCGAAAGATGTTTCGCTCGCAGTCAGACATCGAAAGCCGATCCACAGAGATGTTTATGCGGAGCTGCAGAGCAAAGAGTACAGAGCGAGAAACAATCAGGGAGGACTCACAGGGGCGTGTGTCATATTGACGGTTGGACCAGGAATAGCTTGTTTCGAAGTGATGTTACAAAGTTTATACCTGGGATGATGTTAAAGATGGTAATTGCCAAAAATGGATTCAGTGTCACTACACGGGGTCTGAATGAAATGCATGCATTCATCGTTTTGGTTTCAGTGGTAGTAAATGGTTTGAAGCTACTGCTCAAGCCGATTAGAAAATGTTGGTGGCAGACAGTTTCCTACCTGACGCTTCATTACGGGCGTTTTAAGGGAGCGCAGTTTGGAATGATTGTTGTAGCGGTGTCAGTTTCACACACCACTGATGATTATCAAAAATTGTTTCGTCGATTGTAAACGAGTGATGACTATGTCAAAGGTGTTTGTATAGATAGCCAGTTTAGGTTTGTAAATCTTGCGTATTATTTCAATAGCACAAAGAGTTACGCAGGCGGGTCTCAAGCTCCCTGGTGGTAGCTAAGATGTGAGTCTCCACCTCTCTTGTCAGGCTACCTTGGCCAATAAATTAAATGAGGATAGGTCTCACTTTTATTGGCCGCGTGATCCCAGTCGATCAAATCGGTAGAAATGACCGTGTGTCTGCTCTGCATCAATTTTTGTCTCAATCAGCTTGCTTCACGTGCTTATCGTCGTTCACTTGTCCTACTTGCTCCACAAGGGGAAGTCAAAGGCTCAGAACAATAAGTGGAACGGCGTTCGCAAATCTCCTGCAAGTGTGACAGAGAAGTAGGCGGTCTTATACGAGGTCGCATGTGAAGGATAGATAACAAAAAGCACGATGTCCAGTGAATTTCGATAACTTCTGTGCAGCTATTGTCGAAACTGATACAAGCGGGTGTCTAATAAGCACGTTTTATTTTCGTACGTGACAGCAGTAACGAAGAACTGTAAAATTTCACAGCCATGATAACTACCAACTAATGGACGAGTCCCTCAGTCCTTTTAGTGGAACTGCAAGTGTTTTCAAAATTCGCTGGGCGAATTATTTTCTTCATACCGAATTCATCTTTCCTTATTTTTTCATAATATATCACCACGGTTGAGATATAAAATTCTGTGTAGCTTAATACCGGTAATGCTATTTCTTCGGTGAGTTGGCTGCAGGGCCGACATTTACGCTACGCCTTGTGGGCACGGGTATAGACTGTGGTTTACAGAATGTCGCGTGGGCTTTTCCTTCACCATCTTTTCACCTGTAGAAATCACAACATTTTTACCGTCTGAAATGACTGACGCAAGATGTCCTCGTGAATCGTTAACACGTCAGATACTGTTGCCATTTGCGTGGGAAGCTGTGACTGTTGGTGTGATAAACTGTGTTGGGAGATTGTCAACTTTTCTTGTTGCACAGCTGCGACGTTACCGTCTGCAGGTGCTGAAAACCAACGGACAATATACAATAAGGTCATCTTCGAAAAACTTAAGTATCACTGCTGAACATCTACTAGGATGTTCTCACAAACTGGCAACGGGAAAGAAATCGAGCACTGCACAGATATGAGCACTTTTTTAGGACGATATCTTTGCCACATGGACAGTCGAAACGTATGGCGTGTGGGCATTTGAACGTGTAAATTATTGTCCAGCATCGGTAAAACCTGTTCACCACGTTGGACAAATATCAAAACGCGACTAACAACGTTTATATGAATTGGACATTGTACAAAATACCATACAGCGCAAGCAATGGATGACTTTCCATAAATTCATTATATAAACTCTAGTCCACCAATTTTGTTCCGATCATCTAAAACGGTCATGAACAAAGTTATGAACAGTCTGGGACAGTTATATATACATATATCATATAGCAACAGGAGGAATTTCGATACTGACCATAATGCTGATTCCGTTGTTCACTGTGGAATAGTCCATTCACAAACCGATCGGAATCCAGTCCCCTTACAACAGGAATTACTCCCCATGAAGTCATGCCATATTTACGGACATGCTGAAAAACAAATTAGATATCTATTGATAATTAAATACATAATGACAAGTGTTGAATGCATTCACATATTCTGCAGTCTGCGTGCGCTGAAGATGGTAAAATATGTCGCAGTCCAACTGAAATACCTTAAACACTCGCATTTTGTATCATTGTATGAGTAAACTGTCACTGAAGGAAACTATAACGGCAGAATGAAACAAACTGCGCTATAGGACGCCAAATCCAGAACAGAACCAACCACCACCGATAGGCACAACACGGCAAACTGTCGTTCAATGAAAAAATCTCACGGATATATTGTGCAATTCAATGAGACTCTCCTTCATGTTTTTTTTAAGTTTTTCTATGAATGTCTGGCAATTTCTTGTCCATTTATACATCTCTTTCTAATAATGGCTACTTGACAAATCGGCAGGAAACCGGCTACTAAACAAATGTCAGAGCTAGGCGCTGCTCTTAGGAATTCACCGGGCATAAAAACAAATATTTCGTATTTGTCACATCATAAGCATTTCTGGGAAGACTACTTCACTATTGGGTATTACATCAGGATTTGCAT
Source organism: Fasciola hepatica (assembly GCA_948099385.1). Classification (NCBI taxonomy): domain Eukaryota; kingdom Metazoa; phylum Platyhelminthes; class Trematoda; order Plagiorchiida; family Fasciolidae; genus Fasciola; species Fasciola hepatica. The sequence continues at coordinate 181,232 of CANUEZ040000060.1, read as the reverse complement.
CACACGAGGATATTCCTCTTCTAGCGGGAGACATAACGATTTCTTTCTTACTTGCTTTTGCAGCGGTGAAACCGGGGACACTGCTCTGTAACAGTCCCGGTTTGATTACGATGAAGAACCTACGTTTAGCATTGGAGGAAAAAAATGTACTCTGTCCACATTGGACTATGGAGGCGGAAATAATGCACATGATTGAACACACGATAACTAGTGGTATCATAGTCGTGCCGGTGAACTCTGTTTACAAAGCTGAAATAAGTCACCGATAGAGAAGGCAAGCCAACATATCATGAACAGAATGATAATTTACATCATGGCGGAAGTTTGCATGTAACTGAATACCTCTTATTTTCCCATTTGTGGTCCTCATTTTCCCGTGTTTAGGAGTTGACACCGTCCGCACACGAAATGGCGAAATGGGTGAATTCATCGTTTTGTGTTTTTCACGAAGAGGAAAGAAAGCCGTGAATGTCTTTGGATTTACTATTCATGGATTGTTAGTACAGTTAACAGAAAATGTTCGTGTCAGTGAAACTTCCCAGAAACTGCGGTTTCCGGCGAATTTAGACAGTGCCTGAGAATTTCCTTCCAATAAAGTTGGTACCCCTCGTTGGAGACTGCGAAAAAGACGGGCGTGGTTCCCACCGGTTATCCTGAGCTTTTTTGCTCTCGAAGGAAGCAGTCCGGTTTGTATCCTTTCTTCAGTTATCACAACCTTGTTAATTGCTTTACCAACTGGTGGCTTCCCTACTCTAATAATGTATCCCAGTACTAGTCGGCCGACCTTGCCTAACGATCGACTATATGTACCCACTGCAAAAATATATCAGTTTTATATGCAGTGAAGAACTTGGGTAGCCTGTTTTGTACTCAATCGTTTCAGTACATTCAACCACAATCCTCGTACTTCACCGCACTGGTTTTCGCTGATAGCTCGCGGTACAAGCATGTTGAAAATGAACAAGGTCGAAGTACGAACTGCGAAAAGTACACCATGATAATCCATAAGAGGAGGAAAGGATACAATTACAAATATGGCAACTGGTCATGTCGCGTAGTGTCTCTAACCTTCCGGTAGGCGAATTCCATGATTCCATCCCAGGTTACCAGCAAGTCTTACGCGGTCTGATCCACTTCTTTAGATTTTCACACCTTTATGCCGTGTCATGGACTGACCGCCTCTATCTGTTCTCCGACATCAACTTGTCTCGGAGAGCGATGCCCAGCGCGGAAGTTTATCTGTAGGAATGTGTAGCATATCCCACACACGGTAATCTGCTCGTATTAGGCATTTGGTCTAGACTGGCAACTACCAAACTGAACCTTACTTCATCATCGCTGATGTGGTCTATCAACCAAGCTAGAGTCATTTTACAAAGGCATCGGTCTTTGAATATTGATAGATTTTGTGTCTACTCTAAGCTTAACAACCAGTCTCTCAGATCGTATCGATTGGTTGATCCATTTTTCACTCCATCCATGATGAAACACTGGATATCACGCAGATGCCGTAAATGGTTGACTTTAGCATAAGACAAACGTGCCTTCTGTGCACGAGTCAACACGTAATTCGGAAGCTGAGCTCTAGGTCAGACGTAACTGTTCAGGCGGCCAAACTTATCTGCTTCGGGTTTACTTGCTAGGATAGGGGGTTTGGTGTTTGACCAACTCAGTTCTGCAGCAGCATTTTCTGTGTTAAGTGTACAGAAGGTATCTCGAACTGTATTGAACTATTATCTAAGTCACACCAATAATTTTTCTGTAAAAACAATCATGTCACTACTTTCTCACAATACAAAAGAACTTATACTCAGTTGTATGAATGTGACTTGGAACCGGATACCGCTTACCGAGAATCCTTTCGGTCAGTCAGAGACCAATAGAGTAACGAAGTTTTGATCGATGGTTTTAAATGGATTGGAAAACCAGTTTTCAGTTTGGATTAGAGAAGGATCAAAATGGCTTTCGAAACAAAAACAGAAAGTATACTTTCTCAAAACGCACCACTCTATGTAACAAAACGGTATACTCAATTCATTAAATGGTCTCATTTCATCATATACAGAAAACGCGAAAGGTTAACAGGCTCGTTTTCGGTAACATCATGCCCGTGGCCAGTACAATTACATTTACTGGTTAGAAACGCATAAATAACAAACAGTGTCTGTGTATCAAAATGTGATTGGGCAGTCACGAAAATTTCTGTTACGTAGTAAAGAAATATGGCACAAATGGCTAGCAATTTATGCGTTTTTGACCTATAAATGTAACTGTATTATCCACGAGGATAATGTTGCCGAAGAGGAGCTTGTTCGCTATTCGTGTGTTTTCTATATGATGAAATGAGATTATTTTGGTGAACTGCTCAATCGCCAAGAAACACTGGTTATCAGGGAGCTGAATTGTTACTTGTGCTTCGAGACCAGACATACAGAAACGAAAGCGTCAGTAGACTTTCTGTGCGACTGCATTGATCAAGATGAACTTCCAATGGCCTGTTGGAAGATTTTGAAACACGCCCGAATCAGACCGGATGGAGTCATGCTGAAATATCACGCGAGAAACCATATGGACACCTTAAGGATGAACGTAGCCCAGCTTGAACAAAAAAGCGCGCAACACCTACACATTCTCGAAGAACTAGATGAGAAACAGAGAATCATATTCGAGCAGTCCGCTAAGGACATAATCACCAAACAGGGCAGTAAGAAACTCGCCAAACTACAGAACACGCCAAACGAGACGAAACCAAGAACCAATCGGCTTGGTAATCCAGAACCGTAAGCGTATAACGTTTCACGTTTATTTATGTTTACACCAACTTCGGGAGCACTATCACTAAAGCTAAATTTCTGTTGTCCTATTTCTAAGAACGATCAGTTAGACTTAGAGGTGCCGTTTGAAAACTTACGTGTTCGAACCTACTCATTGACAGCGACATCACAGCAAACGACTGAGAACTTCAAAACTATCTTAGTCAACTTTTCGCATCAGTATAGTCGAACCCGAAGGAACGGCAGAAGGAATAATAAAATCATCGTCATCTCGACACCAGGCAAGGCACTCGGGGTTGTCCCTATGAATCGTACAGATTATATTACTAAGATGAATTACATACCAAAGAATTCGAGGAATTTCAACAAACCTGAAGGGAGAAGGACAAAACTAGAACAATGGAGTAGCAACCCGCCACAACTCGGAAGCCACTGAAAGAGCACGATGTTATCTCCCGTCTAATCCCCGGTCAACTGAGACCAACTGGCCCCACTATCCCTCGACTTTACGGATTACCATTGAGACCAATACCCGACATGAATTCATCTCAGTATCATTCAGTTGCCTGATGGCTCGTAGATATACTTGAACCGGTTCGCCGAAGGATTGCCCGCTATAGCCCCAAAGGCACTTTCCAATTCATAGAACTGATTAGCGAGCAACTTGCTAGAGAACTAGCGATGGCCTTGCTGGGTGTGACATCATGTTCATCAGCGTCCCGCTTCTAGAAACGATTAATTATTTGTGTGATTTCATCGTGGAAAACGAAATCAATATCCGTATTCCAGTAACCAATCCGAAGAAACTACCGTTACTATGCCCTTTGAATGTCCAGTTTAGCTTCAATGGAGAATTATACCGTCAGACCGACGGAGTCGATATGAAATCGACTCTAGGCCCCTTATTGGCTGATATATTCATGGATGGGGTGTGAAATAGGATACTTCACGATAAAAAGTCTACCTACATGTAGTTGATAAGTAAATGATATTTTTGTTCTAACTGACAGTCATACACGGCTGGAGTCATTGGTGGAGGAGTTCAACCAGGTACATACTACAGTTGACTTTGTGTCAGAAGTGGAAGAAAGGAACACTTTCCACTTTGTTATTTGGAAAATCCACTTGCATTCTTCCCATCGAAAAGTCGGACGCCGCGAGCCGGCGACCCTCGGCATACCGGGCAGATGCTCTACCAGCTGAGCTATCGCGGTCCGGACAGTCCGGTGTGAATAACGCTAGTGAATAATCGATAAGGCGCGAACCACTATTCCAATGATACACAGTATCTGTCCTGGTGTTAATCATTTGGCTAGCCTCGTCGGTCACTTCCCAATGGGACGAACTGCACACAGATGAACGTGATCCATCGGACATTGAAATATATTCAGAGATGTACTTCTTTTAAGACGTGGCGATGGAAAACTGCTCCGTCGCGTATATTGCAAACCAACATGGACAGGTCAGTACACCAATTTCGCCAGCTTTGTACCTATTGGACGTAAACGTAACCTTATTCGCTCACTCGCAGCCCGTGTGTGAATGATTTGCTCGAATGAGACGGTGAGTGAAGAATTAGGCATTTCAAAGCAAACAATTCTGGATAACGAATATCCCGAACGTTCCACTCAAACAGCATAGCAGAAAGAGCAACGAGACAGGCGTTAGCAACCGTTAAGAAAGAAGAATTATACATTCAGCTCCCTTTCAAAGGAGATGCCAAAGCGAGTTACTAATATTATTCTTGGAAAAGGCAATCGCTCATATCCCTTCCGCTGCCACACTACGTGCTCGTTTCATCAGTCCATCGGTGATCTCAACAAACTTAAGAGACAAGTTACCTATCTTCACCTCATCCATGCTAACCTATCCGTTTGTCTGCTCATGTTCGGCAAGCTATTTAGGTAGAACGACAGGGAAACTATCACAAAGGATAAAAGAGCACAAACCAGCTTGGCTGACGACGGGAAACAGAGAATCCATTTCAAGCGCATTTGTGGCACAACTTGCGGACACTGAACATTACGCAAATGACGACACTTTCCAAATAGCCTACGGCGTTCCTGCGAACGCGCCAAAAGTCGCCCTAAACCATCTAGGAACGGCAGAGGCTGTAGCAGTCAGATTAGTCGATCTATCGTTTTGTTCTCAAAAGCGTTTCGGTAAGGCACTCGAACTGCCCTGGCCGCGACCCGAGACCGACCTTGGAGCTCAGCGTGACCCAAAAACTGACCCTTGGGTTGAAACCGGAAATGTTCAATCTCCGAAATCACTGTTCATTGTTTCACTGTTCCTTTTCCCAATCGAGGGACAGCAACAGTTCCCCTCCCATCTTTCCTGACTATGTAACACCAATTGTAATGACTACTCAGTAGCTTTATTCTCTTTCGCAAATCATTCCTGCTGTTAACAGCATGAACTAATTTCTAACGAAAGTATTACGTTTGTCTCTGTAGCTGATTCGGTACGAACTTGGATTTTTACCAAAGGTGATTGTGTAACATTCACTTTCAGCATAATCATGTTATCATAAAGTTAACTTTTATGTATGTATGTACTATGTATTTAATGTTTTACGTAATCTGTGTGAGCTAAAGTGTTCTATCCAAACAGATCTATGCAATAACTAGAACAAAACTGGAAATAAGTCTTGCGGAGTATTTCAAGCTTCTGATTCGTAATAGAAATCCCTTTGAAAACATTCTACCCTAGCGTTTTCCATATTTCGATATAGCTAAAATTTACAAGGATATCAGGATAGATAATCGAAATTTGAATAAACGAACATACCAATCAGTTTATCTGGCCGTGTATTCCGGATTGTTATTGTTCTGTTCCATCCCCCTTACTCTAGTGGAAAGACTCCTCAGACATCGAATTATCTCGTAAAACAGTGATTGTGCAGGATGTTGATCCTTGCACTTAGTCGTGGCACACAACGTATTAGTCCGACTGGTGTGAGTGGCCGAGTCTTCTAATCGGCTGATGTTGAAGATAAACGCCGCGTGACGGGATTCATCACTCATTCTATCGATCCGCTCCCCTGTCGCCCATAGTACTATTTTGTCCCAAGCCTTGGACTCGATACTGGGCAGGTTCTGCTTGGGCGTTCCATCACTCACTGCAATGGCGCTGGTCTTCCAGGAGGGGTAGGGTGCGTCCTGGTCGCAAATCAACCACTCTTCTCGAAGTTATCACGGTGCACACTGTTTATCTTTTACAAGCATCCTCTGGTGATTAATAATAAACTTTCCAGAAATAATTCATTGCCGAAAATAAAGATGGAAAGATCAAATTTGAATTCCTGAAGCAACCGATCCAACCCTGATCGCTTCTTTGTTTCACGGTTTCGAGGGCAGGTAACATTACTAGCAACAGTCAATTTAAAATTGGGAGATTTATTATTTTTCAACTTACATCTTTCTGATCTCGGTCCGAAAGGCGTGGTATCCATTTAAGAGAATACTTTATGGTATTACAAAGTGAACGTGCTTGTTTATTTCCAGGACCTCTTAAAGCTATCCTATTAGTTCAAAAATGTCGCAGCTTCTTCACCAAAGGCTTTTTTGCGTTTTTAACGAGTTAAGTTGTAAGTATTTAACCCAGTTTTGAAATAGCGTGGCACGCAGATATATAGCTTTCTTTTGAGAATCTCTTTATGAACTTTTGCCTGAGTCGGCTCACTCATTCATTCGATTTTTTCCGTCTTCTCAAACCGACCAAAAAAACCGTCACGTCCGTCTCCGGTGGTCGTTTGTGTTCTGTTCCGTGTACTGTAGCTTGATTGCTCCTTGTACCACGCAAACACCAGCGTTCCTCCGCGTCGGGTTGCTCCTGTTTGATCTGTGAAACACCAAAACGCATAGAACTTAATGAGCCTAAAGTTCAGTAGGTGTCATCGGGAACCCACACTTACAATAATCGAACACCTATATGCCTGCTAACAGCCTGATCACTGCGTCGCAGCAGGATCTTACAGCGCCACTAAAATGAGGGGGAAATTGCATGCATGAGTTTGGATCCAATAGAGGCCAGCAACATTTACAACTGGATTAACTTCTTCCCGTTTTATAATCTTCCAGTGTGCTAAATTAAACTTCATTATACATTCCGTGCCGTGCATTCAGCTAGAGGACTTCAGTTTATTCATAAGGTAATCATACCCGACTTAGTAAGGTTACAGTCGTTCTTGTACATGTAAATAACAGTGTAGTGCGGACAGGTAGCCGATACGACGCCTTTGATCAATTCTCGAAGCCTTCTATGTTGACATGTAGCTCAGCTGGCAAACGGGACACGGTGCCAAAACGTGACTGACGTGTTTGTTTGTGGTTCTTGTCGCGCCGATGTCAACCAATTTTCACATCTGTATCAACTTGCTGAAACCAGAGTCCAGTTGATTTGTTCATTCACTGTTTCTTTTGTGTTGGTAATCCGATCTGATCAAGACACACGCGTCACCAAGAAGAGCATGGAGTGCAAAACATCAGTGACCGTTCGAGATACTCCTAGCGAATGTGGAATCTGTCCGGTTTAAATCTAGTACAGAAGGGAGTGAAAACACCGATTAGTCAAAATACCAACTCAAGCTGTGCTGTACACAAGGTCAATCTGAATAAAACCACAAATGTAACAAACTAATAAGAAAACTGTCGTCATTTGAGACCGGCTCAAGGTTCATTCTGCGGATCGTCCTTAATACGACCAGATAGTAAATATTTTTACAAAGTATATCCATCATGGTGTTGCACACAAACCACTGAGGTGGTTACTGCATCTAGTTGACAAACGAAAGTATCTTTGGATCGATTCAGTTGATTACGATATTGTGTGTGTGTTTGTGTGTATACACGCATCCCGTTGACCTCAATACATTTCAGTCTGTGTTCTACCTGCACATTGGTGCTATTTTTAAAGAGTGTGTGGCACAAGAAGAATTCAGCGAGACAGAACACTTTAATGTTAGCATAATAATAGTGTTCCTTCGACCGTGAATCAGTTGGGTTGGACTTATCGTTCTGAAATCATGCAGAGGTTGACACCTTGTCGGAAAATTGCACTTTCTTTGGCTGAGGTGATAAGTACTTGGAGCACCAAATTGCTGATGGGACACAGTTACCATTAGTTCACTTTGACAAACACACTAAAATTCTTACATACCTAAAATTTTCCGTCAGGTAATGAAAACCTACGGCGATGGTTGATTTGTGTTTTCCAGATGGGTACTCTTGTGGCTTTAAAGTTTCTCATATGATGATCTCCATGGTTCCAAAGATGATCTCGATCGACGGCCCCCGCACTCTCCAACAAGAGTTTGTCAAATCTGAGGCCTTGCTGCATTGTTGGTCATTTCTTATGAAATTACGCTATCGATCACAAAAGGAAGACAACCAAATATGTTGGGTGTGTGGCTTTGTTCTTATGATATTGTTAACCAATTTCGTCTGCCTGAACTCCAGATGAAATCGAGCTGCCGAAATTAATCCTTGACCTTACAAAGCGCCAAATTAAGGACGAATTGATGCTCGATCCCAGTAAGACGACGGGACCGGGGACACAAAATGTACATATCCCCCACTGGTCCAGTTTGTATCAGATTTCTGATAAATTTCTCAAAGTTTATTATATACCTTCTAAAGGCAGTGGGTCTTTGATCAGCCTAGAAAACATGAGCTTTGGAGCAAATCTCTATTCGCATTGGTTTTAAATATTGGTGTTAGTTGTTACTCAGGTTGATAGTTTTCGTTGGATTGTGGCCGCTCAGCTTGATTTTACGTTTACACTGATGGTGTCAACTACACTGGTGGTGAAGCTTTTGCGACTTAAATGTCAAGTTCAACGATCAAAAACCTGTAAATTTCTATTCCTACGATTGGCAACGGGAAGGGAATGGGGGGTACACGACCGCTCAGTGTGATTTTCTGTCAGATTTGCTTAGTCCAAACTCGTTTATACACAAAAAGATGTATGCACTTATTGGCAGATAATGTACTAACCAATCACAAAGTGATTCCGCTGTATCCGCAAGATATGACTGTCAAGTTCCGACTCCACCTGATCGGTTGGATACTGGAAACAGAACCAACGCGTGCTCAGCCATTTGAATCACTTCAACCTTCCTCCCTCAAAAGATCTTCACTGATTTGGCTCGTTTGACGTACGGACCCTTGGACTGGGACAGTAACCTGCAGTTGCGTTTCCTCGACTGGATTAGCACGCTCAGCATTCTCCGCTGCAGTTTCTGATTTGCGTTAAGTTGCTTCTCTGAAGCGAAGTTGATTGAGGCGGTGTCAGTGTATGGTTGCATCTTTAAGTTCCGTGATCTAGACCATGGATTGACCAAGTTATCTTGTAATGATTCCATTGGCTGGTCGAAGATCGTTGCCTCGGAAGAACGTTACATTACTGGAATTTAGGCATCTAAGAGACTATTTGAGAATTCTCGACTTGGACAACATGGATGGGGTTTCTTTAGTTGTCGAATATACCGCATTCCAATTATGTAACATAAAGTTTTCCTGGAAGAGACTGTAGCATCAGAATGGCTTGACTAATTAACTGGTACTGAGTAGTTACGGTGCGGAGGCACTGGATCAGACATCTTTCGTTGAAACAGAATTGTGGTAACGGGCGTGGTGGCTGGATGCATGCCATCATATTACTCGCAGGTTCTGCTAGCCTCTGCAAAGTTGTGATGACCGTTATTGACATTCCTTTGTATTGTTTATTACATCCTCAAATCATTGTACATAACGATGGCGCAGAGTACAATTTCGAATTGAGTTCCAGTTCATCCGGTGTTCTCATTCCTTCTGTGCGTTTAGTTCGGGTCGGAGCATGTACTGCGTTCGTTACGATGCTACTGGTTCTCGAGTGAAAGTATCGACCATAACATCTGGCGTCGCGGTCAGTTCCAATAATGCATGTCTGTAATTTGGAGGCTTCGTATGTTCACAGCAGTGCCCGGGAGGTTGAGGAAAACATCGAACGCTTCGAAGTATGGTGTTTGACTCGCAAATCCTTGGATTGTGAGAAGAAAGCTGCACATTTCTTGACAGTCCTTGGAAAGAATACATATTCTCACGTGAAGAATCTGGCTTTTCCGAGTTCACCAGTGTCTTTGCCTTGCAAATCCTTGGAGGCTTTACTTCAGCGGCACTTTCAACCTGTGAATTTCGAAGCTGCTGAAATGGGCAAAACTTCACTCATTGATGCGAGGCACCAATCAGCCAATAAGGGATTTTGTGTTGCAATTACAAACACAGGCCACAAAATGCAATTTCGGTGATCACCCCGAGGTGCAATTACCGGACAGAATAACTGCTGGCATCAACTGTCCCGAGTTGCAACTAAGACTTCTTCTCCTCCACGAATGTACTTTCTAATCCGCCAAACTTCTTTGTGAGCAACATCAAGACGTACGTGGTGCTATTAATAACGAGACACCAGTTTTGTTCAGTGCGAAAAATCAGAAGTCCTCGTCAAATTCTCCAGCGAGAAAAGTGAATCACATTCCTCCAGACGGTCAGTTCGGTCAAAATTTCCACTCCCGACCAGTTCAGTCAAGCAAGCAGTGGAATACTTGCAATTTTTGTGGTCAGAAACATTCTCGATTGACCTGTAGACTTCGTAATCCGAAGTGTCAAAATTGTGTTAATGTGGGTCATATTCAGTCTGTATGTAGAAGTAAAAAGACATGCTCCACTGCGCGTTCGTCGGAAAACTGTCATTCACCTTCAGATTCTCAGTCTCTGGCTTCATCTAGTGTTAGTTCCGACAACTCCCGTCACATTACACACTCGTTTATTGTTAATCATTCTTTTCGTTATTCGCTCATCATGGACACCGGCAGTGTTGATTCATTTTTTTCTCAGAAGGTTTTTCAGATAACTATTTCTTATGTACAGTTCAAACCCACATCCATTTCAGTTAAGGTTATTACTGGTCACCCGTTACATGTGCTTGGTTGATGTGAGTTGTTTCTTACCGATGAACAATCCAATACCTATAAGTGTTCTTCTCTTGTGATTGACACGGACATTTCCATCATCCGTTTGAACTCCATGAGTCGTATGTGTGTTTCATTGAATTTTCTGTCCGATTCTCAACAGTTGTGTATTCGGCGTTTAATTCTTGATTGTTCTAAAGTTTCTGGTGATATCAAGATGGATCCTGTGCATCTCGAGGTTACCGGGCCTCCTATTTTTAGGAAACGCCGCATTATTCCTCTCGGATTCCGTGAGCCTGTAAATAAGGTATTGGACGATCCGGTTCGTGAAGGAGTATTGATACCGGTGAGTTCTTCAGCTTGAGCCATCCTGATTGTGACTCCTCTAAAACGCGATGGCAAACCTCCCAGAATTTGTGGAGATTACCGTATTACCTTGAACAAGTTACTGAAACAGTTTAGTTGCGCCACTCTCGAGCCTGAGGACGTTCTCCATCAACTTCACGGTTCTAAGTATTTTTCTAAAATTGGTTTGGAAAATGCATTTCCACACATTCCACTTGACGAGCAGTCCCGTGGACTAACCACCACTAATACGCCGTTTGGTTTGTATCAGTATAATTTTCTATCTTTCGGTCTTAGCATTTCCCCTGCTATTTTCCAAGACACTATCAATTTTCTGGTTTCTGATCTGGAGGGTTTTGTGCTTACCAAGATGACATTATTGAATACGCGTCCACCAAGGATGTGCATGATGATCGTTTGCATTTACTGTTGGACAGATTCCTGAAGCAAAATGTAGCCCTCAACTCCGATAAGTGTGTTTTCTCCACTTCTGAGTTTACTTGTTTCGGTTGTTTGGTTGATGCTCACGGTTTTCACCCTGACCCCAATCGTTTCGCTCCGTTATCCAATGCGCCCTCTACCAAATCATTTGTTGAATTACGTTCTCTACTAGGTTCTCTTCAGCAGTACTCTAGACATATTCTCAGTTTTGCCACTAAAACTGTACCCTTATTCGATCCTCTCTCCCAACAGACTTTTCAGTGGTCTTCGGTGCATGGATATTGTTTATGTGGTTTATTAACGTTTTTGTCAACTAATGTTGTGCTTCGTACATTTTCTCCTCATGCATCTTCGACTGTTAACACGGATGCGTCTCCTACCGGCATCGGCACCGTGCTAGAACAAGAGAGCCATCGAGTTTTGTGCATTTCTCGCAGACTCACAACCTATTCCATATGCGGACCACTTGTCTCGCTACGCCATTTCCTAAGAGCCTTCTACTGCTGACTGTTTGCTTACGCAGCCACTACCTGTTAGTCGGCCAGATCCAGTTCATGAAACGAAGAAGTACTATCATGCCACCATATCTTGTGTCCGACATGGATAGAGAGCAAATGTTCGGCGTCGATTTCCTGAATTCCATAAACGACGCGAAGAAATTTCAATGACTTGTGGTGGTATCTTGTGTTGTAACGACAGAATCATTGTACCTCCTATATTGCGGGCTGCGGTTTCGCAAGATTTACATTCCGGATACCTAGGCATTGTGAAAATGAAATTTCTTGCCCGTCTCACTTGTTGGTGGCCAGAGTTGAACGACGATTTGTGCAGTATTGCTAAAAATTATCTTGACAGTCTACATAAACTTCACACACAACCGTCGAAATGGACGCCGTGGCCTATTTCCGCAGAGCCCTGGCAACGTGCTCATGCTGATTACTGTGGTCCATTTTTAGACAGTTACTACGCTCTGGTTGTCATTGATTCCTACTCCCGTCGGCCGCCGGCATATTTCACTACTTCTCCTAATGCCGATATCACGATTACTGCCCTACGTACAACATTCAGTCGAGAAGGTGTTCCGTGTGCGTTGGTTACTGACAATGGAAGCCACTTTGCGGCAAAGAAGGTGACTGACTGGCTGAAATCGTTGGGTTGTCACCATGTGTTAACTCCGCCTCGACACCCACAACCCAATATTGCAGCTGAAAACTTTGTTCCTACCTTGAAGAGTGTGATTGCATCTGTTTGTATCAGTACGTTTGACGAACTCGACAGGAGTGTTGACAATTTTCTAGTGCAATACCCTAACTCCACCCATTCGACGACCGGAGAGAGTCCAGCCAAGCTGTTTAAGAACAGAGTATTGTGTACAAACTTGCCCAGTTTGGAATCAGCTGAAACCGCTTATCATCGAGGGAATGAATTGAGACCTTCTCGCAGTATTGTGCAAAATTCTTGATTTGGATGATGGTTCTGTGCATCGTAGGCATTTAGACCACATTGCTTTTAACATGCCCATTTCTGATGCCACTTTTGAATGTCCTAATTCCGATGTTTCTGAGTCTATTCCAGAAGAGAACAACTCCAGTGCATCCGATATGAATACCGCAGTACAAGTTCGAAGATCTGAAAGATTGCTCCATAAAGAACGGCTGAATTACAGGAGACCGGAACTTCATTTAAGCTGTGGCGGATGTGATGACTGGTAATGACATTCCTTTGTGTTGTTTTATTACATCCTCAAATCATTGTACATAACGATGGCGCAGAGTACAATTTCGAATTGAGTTCCAGTTCATCCGGTGTTCTCATTCCTTCTGTGTGTTTAGTTCGGGTCGCGGAGCATTTACTGCATTTGTTGCGATAGAGCTAGTTCTCGAGTGCAAGTACCCATCATGACAAAAGCTCAAGCTTTTATGCTTCAGCGAACACCCCTGTACTGTGATGTTTTTGATTTCGTCATCTGATTGACCATAAACCATTTCCTCCAAAATATCCCTGTAACTGCAGCGGGTGGCCTGTTGATTCAGTAGCAGAATGGATTTGCGACAAGACACATTCTTACCTCGCACCATCGATCTGAATTACGCGCCTCCGGTTGCTTGGAAGCTGGCTTGCATAACAAGGTTCAGCAAGAATTCTTCCAGTTTCTCGAGCGGTAGTCCTGCGGATGCTTCAGTGTGTACCAACTTACCTCATGGTGAATAGAACTCGCGGCCACCTGAAGTCAGAAATAAGACGGGCTGGTTTTTCCTAACTCCTTTGCGAACACTGCACCAGAGCTCAAAGCGTTTGACTCATTCTTTGGTCTGGAATGGATGGCTGCGCAGATTTAAATGTTCAGTATTGAATGACTCCGTGCTGCGATGCCAAATATGAGAATTGTATCTATCCGGCCAGTCGTACGTAATGAAATACCTCGTGATCAAATTACGCGCACTAAGAAACGGCAAGGTCAGACGAATAGCGGGGATATTTCCTGTCGGATTTGGTTGTTACAAACTCATTTATGTACAAAAGGAATTATACGTTTATTGGCAGACAAAGCCTTGATCAATCACAAAGGGATTCCGCAGTATCTACACGGTTTGACTGTCAAGTTCCGACTCCACCTGGTTGGTTAGGTACTGGAATCGAGGCTACAACGTACTGAACCTCGTACCAAGGCATTCGAATCACTGCAAGTTGGTAGACTGGATTTTGAAAGTTTGTTAATTTCAAACCTACTGGATAGTTTTTTACCTGCTTTTCAGTGGAAGGCTAAACACAAAATATGGCAAAGCAAGTCAAGATTAACTGCTTCTGAGTTCCTCAGAATTAGCCTTTGCTTTGCGTAAAACGATGCGTTGATTATACGCTGGTAAACTCACATGGAAATTTTAATCTGGAATAAAACAGACTGAAAAAGTTCACACTGGAATCACTATGAGAGTAAGTCGTTCCTTAAGTAATTAATGGGATCTGAAAGAGTTTACCAGTGAAGTTCTTCACCAGTACACTTCCAAGTGAACAGTGGGACTAAGACGTATTCACTTCAAGTCCTAGACTGTACTTCATCTTCCCCCGTGTTTGATACCTTCACACTGTTCAATAAGTCTCCGACCGGGTCCGATGTTTTCGATAACGAACAGTATCAAACCGGAAGCGCTCCAAGTATCAGTTGAAACTACCGGCTCTCACATCTATCAATACCTAATCTTGTGAGACGTGGAACATAGATTTTTCGCTTTCCTCGGTACTTCAATATGAGACAAAGAAGCTCGGATTCGAATCAGTCAGTCGGAGCACGCCAAAATTTCTGAAAAAGCGATTAAACATTGTCGGTGGTTAACCCGTACACGCAAGCCAATCATCACGGTGAGAAACCACACACGAAATAGATTATACATCTCGCGACATTAGTTTCCAGTCCCCAAACTGAATCAGATAGTTGAATCAGGTGGTATGGTCATTCTGCTTGAGGATACCTACGCATCTTGATTTGGGTCATATCTGAACCAATATCGATCCGTTTTAGTAGCGGTGCGTTTGCAATGTCATTTGTCGATGTATATCGTTTGATATCTGAGTATGCTGGTCGAGAGAGAATTCCCCAAAGGTTTCCCAGTGGGTTCAGATCAGGAATGCAAGTTGACTATATCATGGTCTTAATCCCTCAAAATTGTAACTGACATCTGATTACGTAAATATTTTGTGTAGCCGCATTATCGAGATAGAATATTTTGCCTTAGGCTAATAGTCATGACCCATTATTGAGAGAGGATAGCGTTCCACAGTATGTATGCCTACTAGTACATCGGATTATGACACACTATTTGGTACTGTGAGTTCATTCAGGCACAGGAAACACCCCCAAACCGCTACCGAGTTCGTGCCATTTCTTTTCACATATCTTCCTATGGTATTACTGGATCTGTTTCACTTCCTGAAGGTTTCATGTAAACTGCATTACTCTGGATGAATTCAGTTGGTCTTCTTGAATGGGACGTAACAGCTGAAACGGCAATAAGTTCCGAATACCTCAAGTCCCCTGAGACTTGGGGTATCAATCACGTGGTTTGCCACTTGATATCAATCGAAGCCCGGTTACTACCACACTACTCTCGGGTCTGTGTGATGGAGACATGGGGCAAGCACCACGGCAGTCTCATTTTCAATTTTGCATCTTTTTGCCCAGTGCATCAGTATTTCATTCTCTCGTTACTGAGAGGATGGTATCAAGGTTCTAAAACAGAGCAACGGTAGCAAACGATTTTAAAGAGGTTTGACTAGATCGTGTGTTTGGGGGTTGGAAATGTTTCTCCTGATTAGTTTCCCTAGTATTCTCAACATTTTTGCTCGAACGCAAAATTTTTGACTGAAATTTGGTATTTTAATTTTTAATGAAATCATATAACACGTGGTAAGCGACAGTTATCGCAAAAGAATAAGGGGGGGGGGGTGAGACAAAAATGTTAGTCGCGGGACGTATTATCGGTCTCTTCTACAAATTCCGTCATTCTATTCATTCAAACTTTCTTCTTCCCATTGATTTTTAGTCCAGTGAAGATGGCACCTTTCTGAGATCTTGGCTTACACCACGTCTGGGAATGCCGGGAAATGAGTTCAAAGAGATAGACAGTTAGGCGTAACTAATTCAAATGCCACTTCACTGCTTGACTCTGATTACAAAGTGAGTTGAGTAAGTAATAATGTTCTTCGTAGTTTGCGAAGGATTTCATAGAATATCTCAAGTTACTTTATTTCGTCATACTACTCCTCAATATACTCTTCACATATATATAATACCTCAGGAATTTTCGGCTGCTGATTTGGTTTTAGCGATTTTAAAGTGATGGATGTTCATAAAGCTCATTCTCTGGTTCCTATACCTTGACCAATATGTGCAAAATCCTTTGAACGAGTGTCTTTATACGAATATAAATAAATACATGCATACGTACATAGATACACACATACACGAGTTCACGCGTGATCCCAGTGGTATCTCAATTCATTTAGTCTTGTGTTCCGATGGCCTTTCTGGTACAATCCAAAATACATTTCCAAAATCCTTTCATAAAGAACACAAATGGTCCAAACTTCCATTTCTCTAAGCAATTTCACTACAAATACCCCCTGATTCTTACGGTTTTGTTCGTGCTGACTCGGAGCGAATGGTCTTCTGTGATCTCGCAGCCACACTAAGCTCGTATTCAAATTTCCCAAGGCTTCAACAAGACCAAACTGGAATACTCCAAGGACGTATAAAATCGCAAGTAGAACGATTTAGTGTTGCACAATTGGCAGCAGTGTTTTGGAGTATCTACTGTCTCACTTCCAAACACAAATTCGTGCGACTGGTAAAATAAGGCTATTCAAATCTCCACACCTAAATGCGACCAGGACCACCAACTGTGCAACCTGCCAAATCATTATTATGTGCTTAGACTGATGGTCTGGTGTTCGACTCACAATCGTCTACCCCGGGTTCGAGCCCCCGTGGGGCTTCTACGATTTTCTCTGCTGGTTGGCCCTCACAAGACTGACGAAACGGCTGTACAGTGCTCCCATGAGTTTCAGTGGCGAGTTGAGCTTTGAGACTGCATGATGAATCATAACACACAAATCTAATCTTCCAATACTCGATTACACAATCCGAAAATAACGTTCTCGTAATAATAAGACTATTTTTCTGTGGGAACATCTAAGAGTCGATTCAAAAATCCCTTGGAATGCCGAACATCAGGAATCTGTTTTTCCAATGATACCACCTATGAATGACAACCCCTCTTCTTTATTTTCCAGTTTCCAGCCCATTGCATGCGTCCCTTCATTCGTTACTTCGCATCCCAGTTCTTGCCATTGTGTTTCAATTCCCATGTTATTATTAATATTCACACCTAGTTTATACTGAGCACAAGTGTTTCGTGGAATTTATTGTGTACTTTGACCACAATGTTCCACAGTGGAAATGCTTCAAGATGAAGACGCGATTAATGAACTGAATAAGTCCCCACTGTAGATAAGAACTGGTGCAAAGTCAGGCGGCAGTGGAACTGAACTGGAACCAGCAAAACTCACCCTCGGTAACAGAGTTCGAACCTCAGTCCTAAGGTTTATTAACCAACCCCGTACTGCTCGACCATCAAGAGTTTAATAATGAAAAACCTATCGAGTTGATTTAAAACTCCTCACAGCATAATTATAATTGAATACTACTTAGTGGACTGTGCCATCGATAAAACAACCGAACTCGAGGCTCTAGCTCAATTTCGGTTCGATCGTCTACCTTCAGCTGGCATTGGTGTTCCCCATTTAACGTTTGGCTCCACAACTGCCCACTTTTAGAACCTTGCGTCAAACGCTGGCCTTACGTGAAAACTGATTGGTGTGTGCATTGGTCTTTTACCATGACCTTCGACCCTCTTTATCTACAGACATACAGTTGACTTGTTCGCTTGAACTTCATGTAATTCAGAATTCATTTGTATTTGGCAGATTCTTATTCACAGAGCGGTTAACGTTGAGGCTTGTACGGTTTCTATGTAGTACGGTTGTTTTAAATAGAACCGTACTGAAAACCACAAGTTTTGACTTGTGTTACGAGTATCTCAGCGACCGCTGGAAATACGTGACAGATAGCTCGTGTGGCGGTATCTTATATGGCTGTTAGGTTCAGTACATACAGGGTCAAGTAACGTCTGTGCCTGATTCAATGAGGAAGTATTCTACGAATATACTCGGCTGGAATCTATTTGGTGTTTCGTGCTCGCCAGACGGTCCAAGACGGAGCTACGAATTCTACATGCAAATTGTTAATCAGGCGCCAACGTGACGATCAAATCTCACTCGATTTCGAATACTGGACAAACTAAATGCTGCCAAAATCAAGCGCTTGGCCCTCAATCTAAATATCTGAAGGTGATTTGTTCACCCTTTGTGTCTACGGTCAGAACGTTCCGTACACGAAACAAATCACCATGATGTTTGTTTCACGGCTGTAATGATTTCCTAAACTCATTATCATCAAGTACTACTCGACACACAACGTACACCTTCCCCTTCCCTTACAAGTTACACGTCTTATTCCATTATTATGCGTATTTGTAGTGGGAAGGGCATGCCTACATAAATACAAGTGTTCAGGGCTTTTTCAGAGCCAACCGGTAACCATGAACTGGAGATCTTGAATGGAAAGCAGCAAAATAATCAATGGATTTGACGTTGGAACGATTCGGACGACAAAGGAATTCTGTCTAGCCTCACTTCTAATTGGCCTCGAACCTTTTTCCTAACTCATCAGACCTCAGTTACAGCCAGAGATCTACGGCAATCGACTGAGAATGATTCCATCTATTCTAACAATGATCTTTCATTTTATATCTTTACTTTCCATACAGACTTTAGTATAACATACTTTGTGATCAATTTATCCGAGAATAAATTGTTCGCAAACGACTGTCCTTCTGTTCCAGATAAGTTTGTATTACATGGTAGATATTATTCCAACCATTTGTTGCTCTACAGCTGTAATCTCATTTGAATCGAATGGAGCGTGCACGGATGAAGAGTCCATCTTTAGAATCACAAGGTGATTCTTCTAAGGTTAATTCGTCGGTTAACACAGCTAACCTTCAGAAAGAGGACACATGATCTCAAGTATAGATTTTCAATATGAGTAGTATGAAATTGTATCTGGATGACAGGACAAAATTGTTATGACTCAACTGTTAGGAGGTACAGAACAACCGATCACTGAGTAGGTCTTTTTATGAATGAACATGAACGTGACATACAGGCACGTCTAACAAAATAGATCGATAAAAGGAGATCGATAGAAAATGAGCGATTGCGGCTTCGCGAATAACCGGACAGTACGAACACTGTTTCGTGTGAGCGTACGCGTACTCGGGTTTGTGTGTGTGTGTGTGTGTGTGTTTGTGTGTGCATGCGCATAGCGTCAGCTGGCAGTCCGGTCAAAAATTTCCCCGGAAGCCCATGACCGGTTTTTGCGATTATTACCGCTCATCATAGGCATTCGGAATCTTTTCTTATCCTCTTGGTTTCCGTTTGATAATTTGACTTTTTGGTTCTCTGTCACTATGCTTCTATTCTTTTCGCCCCTTAGTGGACGATGCCGAAAGGTAGCAACCGAAACCAGAGCACAGAAGTGCGAGGGTAATGGTTGGATGAACCGAACTGAACCGCTCTTCAGGTAGGCGTATACAGCATTCTTCCACCCAATCTTCCTTATACTTGAGTAATCCACAGTTGGTTTGAAGCTGTAATCTTAGTTGAATCGGATGCAGCTTGCATGGACGAGGTGTCCATTCTTAGAATCGCACGGAGATTCTTCCAAAGTTAATTCGAAAACTCATACTTGGGACTGTGTGTCCTCGTTCTGAAGGTTCGCTGTATTCATCGACTCCCCATTTATGTCCGCTCAATCCGATTCAACTGAGAATACAGCTGTAAACCAACTGTGGAGTGCTCAAGTATAAGAATGATTGGGCGTAAGAGTACCGGATACGCATACCTGATGAGCGATAATAACCGCGAAACCGGTCGTGTGCTTCTGGGGCAATTTTGTTCTGCCATCCAGATACAATACCATACTACTTTTATTTCTCCCTTGAAGCAAAAGCCAAAAAAAGAATTTGTTCGCCATCCAGACAAGAATGATTAATTTCACCTTCCGTGTAGTCTTATATCCTACGGCAATCATTTAAGAGCCCCTCGTAGCGTTATCATTTCGATTCAGAGTTGTGAGCTAAAACGTGATCCGTTCAACTATATACCGATAGGTAAAATGGTGTTCTAGTCAGTTTGAGGTTCAAGCAGTCTGTATTTTTCTTCGTTTAATGCATCTGGCCTAGAGCCATCAACTAGGGGACTGTATCTTCCATATTATGTTTTGAGTATTTCACATGCCTGCCAGTATACACATCCAACTATGGTCACGTTTTATAGAATCTAGGTAACCATTAATGTTTTCACTTATCGGCGAAAAGGCAGCAAACTGCTTTGTTAGCCATGGTATTTTAAGTATCGTCAGAGGCTCTTAAAAGAAAGAAAACCCTGTATTTATTCGATTAAATCCAAATTCAATTATGTGGCCTACCTCAGGCTGACGGTTAAGCATGCTGTTCTACAGGTTTTCCTATCGTTTAATAGCTTTTGACGATGTTTGTAGTGCTAAGGCTAACATTGTGGTTCGTTTCCTGCTCGTTCACTTTGGCTGATATGTGAAAACACTAATTATTACCTATATCCTATAAAACATAAACTTGGTTGAATGTGAATATTTGCTCGTATGTGAAATACTCAAAACATAATATGGCTGAAATGGTCCAACACCTAATACACCAAGCTAAATTCAATAACCGAACAAAATACATACTGCTTGAACCTCACACTGATTGGAGCACCATTTTACAAATCGGTCTAGTGATGAACGAATCATATTTCAATTCAAAAAGTTGGATCGAAATGATAAAGCTGAGAAAATTACGTGGCCATCGTAATCCTTACAGTTCCACTGCATTTGTTTGTGGCACGGGTCCAAAATAGCCAAAAATGAACTTAGAGAGAATGTATTCATACATATATACAACTTTTTCACGATTTGTGGTTACACCTACAAGTTGTCTTGCTTTTGGATAGAATTACGAAAGTAAAATTGTGTCCGCCGTAAGAAGCCGAAGCAGTTGGAGTGATTCTCTACATACGCTGGGAGGCAATGCGTTCCAACAAATCATATCAGTGGTTTTTAATAGTTTGTCCATCGGGTACTCGCAAAATGGTCATTTTATGTGTAACCAACAGTTGCTTCACTGTGTTCCCGAAACCACTAAACACTTCTTCAATAGGATTGAAAAATGAACCGCGAGGTGGGATGAATCGAGCAGTATGCCCCGGAGCTAAAATAGCGCTTTCGATCCGCCTGTGCTTAGAGGCACTGTTAAACAGAAATACAGCTGATGCACCCAGCTGTTCGGCGCCGACTTTTACTACACATTTCTGGTTAAATATGTAAGCATTCATTCGTGGATTACATTCGTAGTACATGATTCCATTGGGAGCAAAGCACGCGATAATGTTGAGATTAGCGTCTCTGTGAATAGGCAAGGTATGCTTCTCAGCGAACGCCCCTTCGGTCGAGAGCACCACATGTTATGATTGATTTCGTCTAAATACAGACACAATACAGTGCTTCCGCGTTCCTCCGGCTGGGCGGCACATTCAGCGCGTTTTTTGTTTGACATCATACCTGTTCCTTTCGATCTTTTAAGTGGTAAACTTTCTCATTGAATACCCGTGGCCAACAGACAAGTAATCAAGGGATGTAAACTGGTCGTAATTTCGGGATTTATGGATTCCATCTTCCTTTTGATCACAAAAAGGGTCACGTTAGGACATTCTTCTGGTGAAGAAGATATGTGGGATATACTCATCTGAAATCTTTGATTTTTGCGAATCCTCGTTTAAGACTGAATTCGCGTTCTCCTGCGGAAAAGCCTCGGCAGTTCTTGATGTTTATGTCTAGATGATTCGCTGTGAGGTGCAGGCTTTCACCATTCCTTGAATGTCATACTATTCGTTGCCTATTGTCTTCACTGATGGGCCTTCGCGTCTTTGTGTTCGCTGACGTTAAATATTTGCATTGCTTCCGCCGCGTTTCCATCAGTGGCTTCTTCTTACATCGTGATTGGGCCGTACGTCTATGGTGATGGACAATACAAATGAGCTTTCAGCAGCGCAGACTGCACTTTCTTTAATCAATCACACTACCTCGTCACGCTGTGACTTCCGACGTTTCCAGTTTGGCCACTCGGTAATTTACCGACCACAGTCTACGGTGCAGTGACCAAACCTTTCCGACGGACCCATTATACACAAGATCACATCACTTGTGAGTTTTTGGTCCCAGTTAAGGGACCTGGTACCCTTGTGCGAGTAACGTGAACGACTGCAAGCACGATGCAGATTCGATCTCCATCCCTTTTCAAGTCGCCAGTTGAATGACTGCTTTGACATCCGTAGAATTCCAAATACAGGAAGTTGAGATGATCGACCTAAGAAAATAGGTGAATACTGATTTTCATTCCAAGCGGAAAACAACCAGTGATACAGACCGAAGAAGAGCTGTCCAGTATGCGAGGAAAGGTTACGATTTAAAACTTCTTTCCTACCATCTTGGAATTAATGTGAAAACCGAAAGAGCCATGGCCGTATGAGACATACAGTTTAGCCTTAAAAGATGACTGGCAAAACTTGTATATTCCAGTGAATTAGTGATGGGGTTGTGCTCATTGATAGACAAGAATCTTACAATCACTTCGAGATGGATAAAGAATAATATGGAGTTGATACACTCGAATGTATCAATCGGTTTATCTTTCATTGGTCGTCTTCTCGATGGTTCTGGTTGCGCCTTGAAGAAACTATGCACTCATCCGACGAAGCGAATTAGGACTAACGTCAAAGCGAGGCGAGCTCAATACGTAGTGTGGTTTCAGAAGCATGGTAGCTCTGTCTTACTCACAGCACGTAAGCCACAGTGGTCGAACAGGCAGCGCACCACAATGTTTTCCATGATATTGCAAACATCGCCAAAGGCTCTTAAACAATCGCCGTTGGATCTCAAACGATCACCATAGGCTTCTTAATGATAGGAAATTCTGTAATGACTTCGAGCAGTTAAAATGCAAATACATTTCCCCATATCTTCTAAAACGGCTATGGCTTTCTAGTAATTCCGGTTGACACGAATGATTTACTGTGACTAAGAGAATGGATTAACAGAGTGAAAATTAATTCCGAACAAATCCAACAGGACACGATAGTCTGGTTGTTCTTTGGAAATCCATACACACAGGTTCAAGCTCATAGAATGCGCGCGTGTGTGTGCGTGTCTGGGTATGCATTTTAGTGCCGGTAGTCTGTGATAATCGATGTTTTCTGTTTATCGGTTTGTCGGTTCGTATATGACGAATCCACGTGGGTTAGGTGTATCCCAGGCTGTCTAGACATCCGTCATAGATGTACCAGACGGACCAGAATTTTTGGATATGTCGTGAACCTAGAACAGCTATTTTGGTAGCTGTTTTTGTGTGCATTTGCTTACACCAACCGAACTTCGTTTCCCAGTTTTAAAAAAATCATCCGCAGGCTTCTCTACAGAGGATCGTGACGATTACGGGGTTGTACACTTTCTGTAATGTCCATTGTCGGTGCCCCGTCTTGCCAGTCGTGAGTCACTCATGTGGTACGGCATCACGAAGCGGAGGGGAACAATAACCAACAACTTTGGAACAGTAGGAGATCACATCGATCACCAGCTGGGCAAACAAAAAAGGAACAATTGTTTTTTTCTTAACAAATTGGACTGATTGGACAAGAATTGTGAGATGATGGTTGTTCAAAATGTAAAACGAGTATTTGGATATTTGTTAGGTGTATGAAAACTGATGACAAGCGATGGAAATCAGACATGTCAGTATAAAAACTGCCTTCACAAAATACCTTTTCGGGATATTATTAGAGTAAAATAGGTAATTAAACTGACCTAATGCAATATGACTGTCAGAAGAATAGCAGTGCTTCTACCAGAGGACACCAGTCGATACGAGGACCTATTTTCGGGTTGCAGATGCGAACTTGGATGTGTTATTTTGGTGCTCAGCTCGAAATGCAGTAACGCGACAAACTGATTTCTGGCATCACCGATTGAGAGTTGCAACACAGATTAGGCCTACTTCGCAAAGGAGTCTTCCAACGGAAGAAATTAATCTGTGAGCAATACCAAAAAGTGCAGGTCGCTGTCAGTAGCGAGTCACAGGTTGCTTTTCACGCCTAAAAGCCCAGACTGATTTTTAGCTCCATGGACAAGGCCTTTTGAAGGCCTTCCTCCGGAAAAACCTGTTCGATTAATTCCAACCAGCCGAACAATCGACGAATGTAAATCTTGCCACCAGAAACATCCAATCGACCAACTCGTTTCATAATGCTGTGTCACCTACTTTAGCGATGTTTCGGTTTCTTCTCCATCTTGTAGACAGTATATTGATTTTTACATCAAGCACGACTGCTTTAGTCCGGACTTTCTGTCAGTTTGAATCATTTCTCATCCCTGCTGCGCCATCCATGCAAGTTTACTTCTCTCGCATATCGATCCGTAGTCAGCTCACTATATTGAAACACGTACACACCTATACGGTTCTTTCTTGTACATATTTGATCGTTAATTTTTCTGATAAACGCGCATGCAGTCACACCATATCTGTCTTTTATCTGCAAACTGATGAGCCCGACGAGATTGCTTCTGGATATTGTACTTTTCACTCATCGTTCACATTTTGTGCCACTACATTTTGTGAAACATTCTCATCCGACATGGATTCTGACGGTACCCAAACCGAACACATCGCTTTCGAAGCTTCGGTCACTGTGAAACTTCCTCCTTTTTGTGTTTCGAATTCCCTCTTGGGGTTCGTACAAATAATGGGGACTTCCTACATCAGTCATGTACGTTCTCAGTTTATGATTTATTTATACATTATAAAGGGTCTTCATGCAGAAGTTGCGGAGGAAGTATGTGATCTTATTTATGAACCCCCATCAAGCAATTCCTACAACATCACCAAGAGCTCAACTGTCCATCGAATAGGATTTTCTGATCAATATCACATTGAAACTTTGTTCACAAATATTCCCCCCATCGATCGTATGCTATCTCAACTTCTACGACACATGCGACATCTATTGGGGGCACATAAAGTGGATGACTCTTGTTGTGTCTGGTGAAAGTCGCGCGTATTACACTGACAACTAATCATTATTCCTCTCACTCGTGGACATTGCCTGCTTGGTATTGATTTTTAATCATACTTCAGCGCGGGCAGCATTGGCTGATCGATCTTGCCACGTGTCGATTGGCCTTACTTGCACGTGGAAGCACTTGTAGCTCCGCTTTTTTACTAGCTTGCTCACTGACTTACTTGCTTGCTTATGCGCTTCACTGCGGCTTAATTTCCGGCTGTGCTATGGTTGCTTTCACATTCTTACAAATAAGTAGGGTGTGATAATTACGTGTTGTGCTGCTACTGATTACGAACACAATTATTCTTTTTTAAGACACTTGTGGCTAGACTACCTTCCTCCATCAACCAAGGAAATTCTCGTGTCCTTCAACCTAAATGTTTTGTCTGAGGGACTAGCCGGAACCGCAGTCAGAATACTTGCTGCGAATCCCATAAACACGATGGCCATTTCGACGTCCCTACAGTTTCTTGGAACTCAAAGAACTACGTGCCAGCCTAACCTCCCGGATGAATGCTGTTCACCAGCACGTCATTCGCCAGCGTTCCATGTCCGGCTCACAAACAAGTTGCAATCGTTCTGTATCTTAGTCTCTGCTATCGTATTGTTGTTATCACCGACGTTTTGGGGAGAAAGCCCGTCGTAGCCAGTCACCATATGCTTTCGAAGCAACAGCCTCAGGAAACGAGACAGCCAGTCAGCAGTAGGGCCGCTGCAACCGGCTCCGAACCTGGTCGCATTTTCTACATTTTTGACCAGTCTATTAGGATGCTTTTTCTGATTGACACCGTTACTCAGATCAGTGTTATCCCCATTCAGTCTGGTGAAAACAATCTGCAGCCTACCACTCTCACTTTGGAAGCAGCCAGCAGTACCCCAGTAAAGACATACGGTCAAAAATTACTGACGCACGAACTGGGTTTATGCCGACGGTCTCCTCTGATTTTCATGATTACCGACGGTAACCACCAAGTTCTTGGAGTTGACCTCCTTTCTGCCTTTTCTGTTGCGGCTGATGTGAAATACCGTGTTCTCTCCAGCAGCTACACGTCTATTAAAATGTGCGCACAGGCACCTCCATCAACTCTCCCCGAATACTTCTCATGACAGTACGCTCTTCATTTCGGACGATTTTCCATCTGTCACCGAACCACAAACATCCCCATTGCAAGCATCACGCAGCCTCCAACAGCGAATTGTCACAAAAAGGTCTGCCGACATGGGCGCGTCCCTGCTGGTTATTACCTGAGCACCAATAGGTAGCAAAAACAGAATCCGAATGCATGCTAAACTTAGGGATAACTCGCCCATCAGGCAGTTCTTGGGTCTCCCCACTCCTTGTGGTTCCAAAGAACAACTGCGACTGGCTCCCGTGAGGTGATTGCCGTGTCCTTTAAAAGGCCACGGTACCCGACCGTTACCCAAAATCCAAACATTTAAGACTTCTCCAATAGTTCGTGTGACAAACACAATTTGCCCAAATCTGGTTTGTTAAAAGCGTATCACTATATTCCCGTCGCACCTGAAGATGTTCCCAAGACAGCAATCACGACTTCGTTTGGGCTGCATGAACTCTTGTGTACGCCTTATGACTTGCGTAATGCCGCCCAAACAATACAGCGATTCTTGTATCAAGTTCTCCGTAGTCTAGACTTTGCTCTCGTGTATCTTCATGACGTTCTGGTCGCTAGTATGGATGGAAATCAACATGGCAAGCATTTGCGCCTGGTATTCCAATGCTTCCAAGATTATCGCATCTCACCCAATACTTCTAAATATAATCTTGATGCCAAATCCGTTGAGTTCCTTGGCAATTATGTTGACAATGAAGGCATCCAAAAGCTCCAAAACAAAGTGAATGCCATCCAGGACTATCCAGAACCGCAATCGATCAAGAGTCCTCTTCTTTTTCTTGGTGTTTTCGACAGATATTATCGACTCATACCAAACTGTTTGGATATCTTGTGACCACTTACCCAACTTTCAAAGAATGGGCTGAGCCCGTTCTCAGTGACTCCCGAAGCTAAGTCAGTATTCCAAGCAGCCAAACAAGCATTGTCCAAGGCTCCCAAGCTAGCACATTTAAGTAATAATGACACCGCTTTTCTTGTATTGCAGACAGACGCCTTCCAAATAGCCGTTGGTGCTGAACTGCTAGAGACAGGTAATGGTGTCAGGCAGACGTTGTCAGTTTCTCTCAAAAACTGCAACCACCACAGACTCGCTATGGTACAGTAGGTTATGAATTGATTGCGATATACCTTATAATAAAGCGCTTCCGAAGCATTCTGGAAGGCTGAAGCTTTATCGTCTACACCGACCGAAATCCTTCGATTTTTGCATCGGCTTCAAACGGCGACCTTCATTCACCCGGAGAAACTGTACACCTCGATTGCGTTTCCCAGTATACCACCGATATGAGATGTGCACAGGGATCCCGTAATCTTGTGGCGGACGCCCTTTCTCACCCAGGTACCAATCGGCTAACCAATCCACTAGTACTCAGTTGCTCCGGGATAGCGCATTCGCATAGTAAAAACGAAGAACTACAGAGCTACGGCTCATCGTCTTCCCTGATGTTGAAACGCTTGCCTCTTCCCGACAAAAATGGTAAAAATACTTGCGACGTCTCCACGGGCAAACCTTGACGGTCTGTTCCATGTTCACTTTATCGTGTGGCTTTCACTTAATAACATTCCATATCCCTTCTTGAAACACGCACCTCCATCAGACTTGTTCTCCATGGCTGTATTTGACTTATTATGGCTAGAAGGTGCATACCATGTCACTGGAGTGAGGTTTATCGACAGATGCCTTCTTCTCACTCTCAAATACTTACAGTAAGCGCACGTTTCCCTCATATCCACATGAATATTGTTGAACCACAATCACAGGCCAGCCGATACCCTTTTCTCCTGGCACGTATGGATAGCTTCAAGCTTTGGCCCCATCGCCCTCCCCATAGCTCACAACCCCAGTGAGAAAGTTTCCAAAGTGCTTTTACACCATTGGATTCCTATGTTCGCTGTTCCATCTACGATCATCACGGATAGAGGTGCATGTTTTCAATCCAAACTTTTCCACAATTTTACTCCTCTCTTTGGATTTCAACAAATTCGTACAACCGCGTATCAATCATCATCCAATGGACTAGTGGAACGCTTTCACAGATAATTAGAGGCTTCTTTCATTCTGTAAAATGAACAGATGCCCTTCCGTTGACCATGTTGTCCATACACACTGTCTTAAAGGAAGACTTTTTGTTTTTATCCCGCTGTTTTAGTGTTAGGCACACCCGTACAATTGCCCGGTGGGCTTTGGTACAAAATCTCGATTTCATTGACCCCCTACTTTGCTCGTCGATTGCAGTCGTACTCAACATCACTCATTACTCTCCCAACTCGAGCGTCCGTTCGCCCCGATTACATTCCCAAAGACTTAACTATATGATCTCATGTTTTTCTTCATTGTGATGCTGTGCATCCAAAATACTCAGGCCAGTTTCGTGCTATTTCTGGCTACGATAAATGTTTTGACATTGATAAGCCCAGTCGGCCAGTCGCCGTTAGTATCGGTAGGCTGAAAGTAGCACACCTTGAATCAGGCTATACGGTCTTCGTTTTCGCCACAGAAACTAATTTTTCTTTTCCTGATGGTACCAGTAGTCATGTTTTTAATGTTTTGAGCACTACCGAAGAGACTGACACTCTCTCTCCTCTCAAAACCCATTCGGGTAGCAAAATTGTTAAATCTGTTAGTTTCCAACTCCCGTATTTTTTCCACGAGCATCTAAACCCGAATGGCCGATGCTCAGGGAGGGGGCTGTGGTAGAGCGCACATTGGTTTATACGTCATACATAACTGTTTTAGTCCGGACTTTCTGTCAGTTTGAATCATTTCTCTTCCCTGCTGCGCCATCCATACAAGTTTGTTTCGCATGCGTATCGATCCGTAGTCAGCTCACTCTGTTGACGCATACACACACACACGTATACGGTCCTTTTTTGTATAAATCTGATCGTAACTTTTCTGATAAACGCGTATGTGAACACGTCATATCTGTTTTTTCTCTACAAACATATATATATATATATATATATATATATATATATATATATATATATATATATATATATATATATATACATATATGCCGACGATGATGTGCTTTGTCAAGTCATTTCCTCTCCCAGATTTCAGGAAATTCGACGAAAACACTGATGTTGTTCTTCACTGTCTATCTGACACTGGCAAACAGCGCGCACATGAGGATCAAGTTGGGTTCAGACCTGACCGATGTTGTATTGAATACATCTTCGCTCTTCGAGAAATTTTAGAGTATAAGGATACCTTCCGTGAGCCCATTATCTCCGTTTTTCTTGATCTTAAAGAGACCTTTGACTCAGCCGACCGCACAGTTCTTTGGCACTGCCTCTTGTTGAAGATAGTACCGAAGAAGCTCTTCCGTCATAGAATCCCTTCACATGAATATCCGATTCCTAGTTTGGGCTTACGATGCTGTTTCACCCGAGTTCACCATGAAAAGTCGTGTACGTCAGGGTTGCCCCCTTTTCCTTTTTGTTTTTAACTTGTGATCGATATGGTCCTGGAGACCTCGGTTTTGTCAGTTGAGGACAGTGGTACTGAAATTTTCCCGAGTGGAAAAGTGTCACGCCTTGAATATGAGGACGATATAGTTCTTTTTATGTGAAGATCCAGGTTGGTTGCAAGCTCCTCTAGACAGCTTGAAGGATTACATACCAATGTATTTTCTTATATCGATTTGCTACGAGCTTATCACCGGATCCCAGTCGTCACTGAAGACGTCGAGGAAACTGCTGTCATGATCTTTGTCGTCTGTTTCAGTTCCCACGTATGCCATCTTGCTTGCGAAATGCTGGTCAGACGTTCCAGAAGTTTATCGATGGCATTACACGAGACTTGGAAATTGTTCACGTCGACATCGATAACTTGCCAATCGCATGTTCGAGTTTAGATAAATATTTCCAAGTTTCGACACTGCTACTTCAACATTTGTTCGAACATCGAATAGTAGTCACTTCCGATAAATGTGAATTTGGAAAAATTAGCCTTCTGTTCTTCGGTCACAAGATCACTCGAGAGGGTATTGTACCTTGAAAGGATAAAGTGCGTGCTATTCTAGATTACAGCGTACCGTCCTCAATCAAGGAGCTTAAAGCGTTTTTCGGGTTAGAAAATTTCCATCGTCCTTTCACACCCAATGAAGCTGAAAGTTTACTTTGCAATAACCGAACTACTTCGTGTCAATCCAAGTAGGTTGTTTCTAACGGATGCACCACTAGTGGCGCTTTCGTAGGACA
This sequence comes from Fasciola hepatica, assembly GCA_948099385.1. Taxonomy (NCBI): domain Eukaryota; kingdom Metazoa; phylum Platyhelminthes; class Trematoda; order Plagiorchiida; family Fasciolidae; genus Fasciola; species Fasciola hepatica. Next base: position 150,576 of record CANUEZ040000060.1, on the reverse strand, counting down.
CAAACACTAACCACTTTCCTCATGCACCCCGTTCCATCGGCAACTCTTAGCTTGGCGGTGGGTGAATCGACTTAGCCTTGGGAGCGATCCTGCAACAACTAGATTCTGGGATTTCCTAACCACCAGAATGTTTCTCTCGATGCGTCAGTTCCACGCAAACGAAATATGGAGACTTCGGCCGAGAACTGCCGATTACATATAACTCCATCAAGCACTTCCACCATGCATTCGAGAGTGGATATTTCATCTTTCCCACTGATCAAAAACAACTTGCGTATGTACAACGTACCAAGTCTGATCATTACTCCCCACGAGAAGTGAAACGTACGGATTATATTTCCCAGTGCACGACAGACCCACGACACGTTGGAAGTGAGTCAAATAGTGTTTCAGATAATTCGTCGTGTATTCTTCTTTCTGTTGTTAAATTTCCCATTCTAGGCATTTCTACAATGGCTGAAGCACCGTCACAGGATATATCTTGCATGGAAGCCTGTAAGCTCGGCAAACTTCACAACCTTGTTTGCTTATTAAACTCATCCGCCATTTCGTTGTATTTCTGCCAGCATACGAGGGCAGTGTTCAGTAACAACAGTCAAATTGCAACGGCGTCTGGCAGTCAGCGTTCACCTCAGTTCTGCTCAGTTTACTCAACCACTAACCTCACACTTCTGTCCTCTGGTTTTGGTGGCTGCCATCCAGCACTCTCGAGTGAATAGCAAAAGAAATAAAACCACGAGGTGAAGAAGATCCGAAATGTCAGTAATAAACTGAAATTACGGAGACAAAGAAACAGTTCGAATGCAAATACGCCACTGGTCGCGACAACCAGCCATATCACTAAACGTCGCCAACCATTTGGTGGGTGGGTTGCATGGACCCCAACCTGGAAGTCTAACACGTTCTACTAGGCCAATTCCACCGGTCGAAGTTTTCTTATCTTTTTGCCATGTCGTGGACGGACTACCCCGACCTGCCTTCCAATCCCCACTTTTTTCGGGAAACAGGATACTCCGAAGAAGTCTATTGGCAGGCGTGCGTAACACATATCTCAACCACTTTAGCCTGTTTAGATTAAGTACCTAATCCAGAGACTGGCCTCTAGTTTCCAGTACCTTACGTCTAATCTCAGCATGGCTGTTGCCGTGTTCCCATCACACTCGGGCTACGCTACAGAGATATCGGCTCTCGAACACCGTCAGCTTCGTCTACCTTAGACTCTTAAAGGGCGCGTTTCTGAACCGTACAGAAGAATAGACCTAACTGCGGCATTGTACACTTGGCCCTTGACAGACAACCGAAGGCCACGCTGGCGTCACAAATGGCTGAGGTCAACAAAAGCAAAACGCGCCTTCTGTATACGCGATTACACTTCATCTGTTATCTGTCCACCTGATGAAATGTAACCGTTCAGGTAACAAAACTCATCCACTTCTGCTAGAGCTTCTGCTGCCAGGACAAGATTTGATGTTGAGCCAATCCAGACCTGCAGCAGCGTTTTACACTTTGAAGGTGCAAAAACCCATCCTAAACTTTGCTATACTGTTTTTAGGCCTGCCTCGACCAGTCATGCTCTCATCGTATCAGCGTCTCGTGTTCCGTACTTCAAATAGATTGTAAAATCCAGACAACGCAACCAGTCTGCTACTAGTGGCTGCATAATACGTCTGGCCGTCCATGAATGAAGATGTTCATATGTTGGCGAATCCATGTTTGCACTATCAACTATCTAAAGTGCATAGACACGAAGCTTCACCTATAAGAGCTTTTCTTACACCTGATGCCCGCTTTGATCATATTCACGTAGACATTGTGGGTTCACTGACCCCATCACACGGGTATTCCTATTTACTAACGGACGTCGATACATTGAGTAGGTGACACCGAGCTATCCCCATCTCCATTGTCACCGCCGAATCATTGACTCGACATCTCATAGAAGGATAGATACCTTTATTTGGTTGTCCTTCTACAACCACTTCCAATCAAGGGCAACCTTTTGAGTCCGATCTATTCTCTTCACTAGCTCACACGTTGGATACGGAAAGCATTCGCGCGACGGCGTACCATCCGGCATCGAGCGGTTTAGTCGAATGTTTTCATCGCAAACTCGAAACTACTCTTGAAGCACGCAGTTGGTACGAAACGGTACCACTAGTTCTGCTCGGTTTCAGAATTTTCTGTTATACGTATATCCAACGCTACGCCGCAGAACTTGTCTACCGTGCGACCTTACGACTGTCTGAGGAATTCTTTACGCTACGAAGTACAGATTCACTCCTCTGACTTACTCATATTTATCGTGTCTCCGAACACGACCAAACTCGAAACTTGTTCGCATGTTTTCATTCATGTTGATTCGGTACGCAAACCATTACAACAGCCTGACCAAGGTCCATTCCGCGTGATTCCCCGTCATAATGATCTTCAGGGTTGGCCAACACGGTCGCGTCGATAGTTTTAGCAACGATCGTCTCAAAGAAGCATAAGTGGATGGTAGCTTATTGCCCGTTGACATGCCATTCGACGTTAACCCCGCAATACCTATTGACGACATTTCCGTGCCACGTCAGGGCCTGCAGTCTGTGTTGCCTGCTACGACTTCGAATGAGTTCATAGTCCCACTTTCAGGATGGCATCCATTTGGTACTGCTTTGTCCTCGTATGAGACAGTTATCTCACAATCAAGTCAACAGCACACGCCCATAAACCTATCCACTAATGAGGCTGTCGATCGGGAAATCGTGTGTCTAGCACCGTTTTGCGAATACGTCAAACACTATCTTTACGATTTCATTTCGCATTAATAACTCTCGTGTTTATTGTTTCGACACGATTTACCATGCGTCATTAGTTATTACTGTATACTTGTCAAGTCCATTGTCGTTCCTCCACGAGTTTCTTTCTATGTTCATTTCATAGAACCTCGCCGTATGTTACTCTGCGCAGGCCCAAGAAGTTCCCAGAATTTTGGCACCAACGCTCGCATTGTGGTTCGGCCTAATCGCTTTCGTTCTTTGTCATCGACATACCTATTGATCTGGCTTCCATATTCGTCGGACGATATTAATATGGCAAACTTGGATGGCGATTTCCGCAAACGATGACGTTGGCAACGAATCTGGTTAACGTTCGAGCACCATTCTCTGGTTCCTGTTTTCCCCGTCACCATCCTGCAGCATTGCTACATTCACATATTTCCCGCATATACTCACGACCATAAATATCAGTCATTATACGTTCCGGGAAAGCAAGCTGTTAGTCTCCCATAAAGGAAATAAAATAAATTATCCCATTACCCTATATGGTTAATGTGCTTCATATGTAGTTATCTTTTGTAGATGTACTATGAATAACAAAACCAGATGTATATGACAACTGTGGGACTGTTGTTCGTGTCAGTGTCCATGCGTTACTTGGTTAGTGCACGTTATTAGGCTGATGCGCATGCCATGCTAGCCACATCCTACTGCTGCTTCATGCTGTGCATTCAGCAAATTTGTAGATATTTCCGTAAATTCAGTGCTCAAGATTCAACTGGACGAAGAAGTACATCGCTTTGCACGGATCAACAAAAGAACTCTAAAATGACCACAATGAGGACACCACAATTTGACTATCACCGCGGTGAAGTCTTCAGTCTGTTCCGTTAACGACTGCTTGGTGAATACTATTTCATGTGTTCAAAGAAAGGTTGGATTTTTAATAGCCCTGCCCGTAACTTGAAATGAGTGCGGGCACCCGTGGTCACTCCCTGCTAACACAAGTGATGTGTATCCGCCACCTGTGCATCATTTCTTAACAAATGCTGGGTAGTGTAAAAAATAGACATGCGTACCGACACCTCGCAACGTATGCACAAGTGGGACGAACCAATGAACGAGACTCAGTGCCGTACGCGCAATGTGCATCAACTGAATATCTACACTCGGCCAATGAATGACATAAGAGTGAGCCATTTGCTCAGCTCGGAAACATCACTAATTAATCGCGCCTTTTAAGCCAACAAAGGCTCCTTTGACGTTCGCATCACAGTGAAAATGGCGCTTAGATACCCCACTATTAAGTATATCCAATTACGGCTGTTTACTCCACCTCACCCGGTACGTAACTGCAAGTCCACAGAAACCTTCGGCGGAATTATTTTCTCAATTGCTTGCAAAATGTTATTATATAAGAAAGGGAATTACTTGTGTAGAGCGCTCAAAAACACTACAGACATCCTGGGGAGATCGAAATTCACAACTTACTACTTTCATGCCTCTTATTAGGCAAGGTATTGTAAATACTACAAAGTACTATGCGCCTCATAAGTGACGCTTGGAATTCGCACACCGCACGCATGTTGGAACCTGTCACATGGGAGTGTGGGCCACTGAGACAAACCACGGACAACGTACTATGCTCCGCCCGGTGTCGAACTTCATTTTTATCTGTAATGGAAAGTCGGACGATCAAAAGGACCTAGGAGCAAACAAGTCTTGGTTGAATGCGGGTGACTGAGTGAGCGCACCTGCGTACGTGCGTACGTGCGTACGTTGGCACAAACTGGGAAAAATAGCGAAACACAATGCCGTTAATTACCGATTGTAATGAGGTTGTTGAACACTGACATGTGTTTGGGGCAAAGAAATTCATCAGTTCTCGATTACAAAGTTAGCAAGCATTGTTTTGTCTGCTCATGGAGAATAAGCGTAATCCGGAGGAAGCTGAAAAGCCTTTTAATCAGTAATGTAAGGAGATGTCCGTTGATAGCTTTATCAGCCGTACGCGGACTGATGAAAACTCGAAGAAACGAGATCGGCTGGGGACAGAAAAAAGTGTGGTATACTGAACTCGGCTGGTCATTACAATAACAGAGGGAATATGTATCTACTAATTCGTTGTGTTGGTTTGGGCACAGATGATGAAACTGACCACTTTCTATCTCGATATCTGAAGCACTGAGTATCCTATTTCCAATTGGTTATTACGAAAGGAAGATAAATATCGCGAGATTTTAACATTTTGTTCACTATTCTCAATGACTTAGACAAAACAATGTGACTTTTATACGAATGGCCTTTTGTGACGACTGTTAATGACATTCCTTTGTGTTGTTTTATTACATCCTCGATTCCTTGTACATAACGATTGCGCAGAGCACAATTTCAAATTGAGTTCCAGTTCATCCGGTGTTCTCATTCCTTCTGTGCGTTTAGTTCGGGTCGGAGCATGTACTGCGTTCGTTACAATACTACTGGTTCTCGAGTGAAAGTACCGACCATAACATCTGGCGTCGCGGTCAGTTCCAATATTGCATGTCTGTAATTTGGAGGCTTCGTATGTTCCCAGCGGTACCTGGGAGGTTAAAAAAAAACATCGAACGCTTCGAAGTATGGTGTTTGGCTCGCAAATCCTTGGATTGTGAGAAGTGTAGCGTACTACTCTGTCTATGTGGTACACTAAATTATTGTCAACAATATCTAAGGCGACACTAGCAAACTAAGACGGGCGGAGGAGCGTGCGGTGATAAAAAGGCCAAAAGGGTATGTACATCAAGAATAAAAATGAAACAATAGATGTGACTCAAACTCACAGTTGTTCAGTGTTCTTGTGATCAGGAAATGAGCGTCAAAGAGCCAATGTCCGACAATGTCTTCAGTTCAGTTCGGTCTGACAGCCATCCGTGGGACAGAACAGGATGGTATTGAGCGAAGTGCCAAGAGACGCCGTTGAAGCTTCTAAAATGTTTTGTTTCACACAGTTAGTTCCGACCGATGTGATTCCAAGACACTCAAAACCAGAAGATGAGATCGAGCCAGAGTGAAAGATTTATTTACAGCCTTTTTTGTATTGCGCGGTGGTGACGACCAAAAGGTGTGTGTTTTTACATTAAAACGTCGGTACAACAAAGGAGTGTCGCACCAAGGGACGTTGAAGATCATGGAAAAAATCGGAAATGTACAGGTACCTACACAACTCCCCCGCCAGAGCGTTTGTTGTACAAAATAAACGCTCGATAGAAAAATAGAAAGAGGAAACGGTTAGCGAAAGAAAACGTCAACTAACAAAGTCTTGAAATCTGACAGGATGTCGAACGTTTCTGCCGGAACGGCGGGTTACCAGGGAAGGTTTTTGCTGTGGTGGTGCTGGCGGGTGTGGTGTAGTGTCTGGTGTGATGATAGAGTGTGGATCATCGACAGGAGTTGTTGGTGGTGTGTCTGTGGATGGTGATGGTGTCGGCGTTGCTGGTGATGGAGGTGTATCAAAATACGCGGGTTTTAATCTGTCAACGGAAACAGTGTCTGGCTTATCGGCTTTTTGAACCACGAAATATTTGTCTGTGCGACTAAGCACTTTAAATGGACCATCATACGGTGGTGTGAGTGGTTTGCGAACAGCATCGTTACGAATAAAAACGAAAGGTGACGTATATAGATCATTGTGTACAAAAACGTGTGTGGATGACGAGCGAGTGGGTGTTGGACGTAGATGTGACATACGGTCTTTGAGTTGTTGGACAAATTGGGATGGGTTAGGACTGGCATCGGTGCTGGGTTGAACATACTCACCTGGAAGGCATATGGTGGTACCGAAAACGAGTTCAGCTGACGTGCTGTGGAGGTCGTCTTTGACTGATGACCGCAGACCTAAGAGAACTAGTGGCAGGTTGTCGCTCCAGTTATTGGGGTTTGGCTGTGATATCAGTGCTGCTTTAAGTTGACGGTGTAGGCGCTCTACCATGCCATTGGACGAAGGATGGTATGCAGTTGTTGTGATGTGTTTACAGCCAAGCAGTTTAGTGAACTCACGAAACAAAGTCGATTGGAATTGGCTGCCACGGTCTGTGGTGACGGTAGACGGTACACCAAATGTAGCAATCCAGTGCTGGAGTAGTACTTTCGCAATATTTTCTGCCGAGGTGTCGGAAATGGGTACTGCCACTGGCCAGCGTGTGAAACGATCAACAACGGTTAATAAGTGGGTATGTCCATTTGATGGTGGTAGTGGACCAACAAGATCGACGTGAATATGTGTGAAACGGACGTCGGGAACGGTGAACGTACTGGGAGGAGAAAAAGTGTGGCGGTGGACTTTGTTTCTCTGACACTGTAAACACTGTTTAGTCCATAATGCAATGTCAGAATTCATATTGGGCCAAACAAATCTGGCAGAAATGAGTTTGCGAGATGCACGGATACCGGGATGGGAACGAGAATGAAAATGATCGAAAACGATCTTCCTGTAGCAAGTTGGAACGATAGGACGAGGGTTACCTGTAGACCAGTCACATAGGACTGTGCCATCGGCTAAAGGTAGGGGAGAATCCTTGAGCTGGAGTGTGGAGGATGTGCGCAGTTCGAGCAAAGATGGATCATCACGCTGGAGGTTTGCCAGTTCCGTAAGATCGAATTTAGTCTGCACCGTGTTGATGTCAGGTCTGGATAATGCATCAGCCACAACATTATCAACTCCACGCACGTAGCGGATGTCTGTTGTGAACTGAGAAATATAATCCAAATAGCGGATATCTCTGGGTGAATGTCGGTCAGGCTTGGCATGAAGTGCGTGTGTCAGGGGTTTGTGGTCAGTGTGCACACGAAATTGTCGTCCTTCCAAAAGGTGGCGGAAATGACGGATAGACAAGTAAATGGCTAGGAGTTCGCGAGAAAATGTGCTGTATTTTGTCTGTGCCGCCTGGAGTTTTTGCGAGAAGAACGCTAAGGGCTGTAATTGGTTGTCCACTATTTGGTGAAGCACTGCACCGACTGCAGTATTTGATGCATCAGTCGTTAGGACTAACTCAGTATTTGGATCTGAATGTGGATGGTGCAGCATGGTGGCATCCGCGAGAGCTTTTTTGGCTTCTGCGAAAGCTGTCTCAGCCTCGGGAGTGAAATCGATCGTCTTGACGTTGGACTTGAGAAGATCGGTTAAAGGTGAAACGATGGTCGCACAATGGGGAATGAAGCGACGGTAGTAGTTCAAAATTCCCAAGAAACGTCGTAACTGTGTGATCGTTTGAGGTGCAGGAAATGAGAGGATGCTGCGCACCTTATCTGGGAGGGGTGTCAAACCTTTTTGATCGATATGGTGCCCGAGGAAGTCGAGGGACGGAACACCGAACACGCATTTACTAGGGTTCAGCTGAAGTCCGTATTGTTGGAAACGTTGAAAGAGTTGGCGCAAGTGGCTGGCATGCTCTGATGGAGAGGCGCTGGCAATTAAGATGTCGTCGATGTAGCCAAACGCGAAGGGTAGACCTCGAAGCACTTCATCGACGAATCGTTGGAACGTCTGAGCAGCGTTTCTCAATCCAAATGGCATGCGAATGAACTCGAACAGGCCAAAAGGCGTGGTGATAGCTGTCTTGGGAATGTCTTCTTCGGCCACGGGGATTTGGTGATATGCCTTTACGAGGTCAACCTTGGAAAAGATTGTCTTCCCAGAGAGATTCTGTGCAAAATCATGAATGTGTGGGATCGGGTACCTGTCGGGGACGGTGACATTGTTGAGAGCACGGTAGTCTCCACAGGGTCTCCAATCACCAGATGATTTTGGAACCATGTGCAAAGGCGAGGCCCATGGGCTTGAAGACGGTCGAATGATGCCAAGATTCATCATATGTTCGAATTCAAGGCGTGCGATACGGAGTTTGTCGGCGTTGAGTCGTCGTGGTTGAAAGTGGACAGGTTGGCCTTTTGTGGCGATGTGGTGCTGCACAGCATGAGAGACTGGGTCGGTGAACTGACACGGTTTAGTGAGGGATGGAAACTCCTTCAAGATGTCAGCAAACGGCGATTGCGGGATCGCCAGCCGAATACCCAGCGAGTTGGTGCATTTACCAATGCCGACTGTATAAAGTTTGGTTGTGGTGTCTACCAGCTTGCGATTTTTGAGGTCCACTGTTAGGCCAAAGTGTGAGAGGAAATCCGCGCCAATAATGGGAGTCTGGACATCTGCCTGGATAAAAACCCATTGAAAAGAGCGTCGGAGGCCTAAATCAAGAGTGATGGACCGTTGGCCGAATGTAGCAATAGTTGTTGTGTTTGCTGCTTGCAGGGTAAAGTGAGATGGTTTGAGGCTGTGATGTTTGGGTGGGGGGATTACACTGATCTCGGCGCCGGTATCAATGAGGAATCGAAGACCACTGGATCGGTCAACGATATAAAACAGGCGACTTTCACGTGGAGGGCCAGCCGAAGTCGTCGCCGTTACTGGCTGGCCTGGTCGTTTGACTGTGGAGTGTAAGTGCGGAATGAACATGGAGGATCGCAGCGGCGTGCCTTGGAGCCGAATGTGCGGTGGTACCAACACCACGTTTGTGATCGGCGGTTTCTGGACCGCGATCTCGGTCGATGAGGTACTTCGGTGGACACAGATCGATGAGTAGTAAATGCGCTGCACATTGCACTGACCTGATTGCACAACATGCGAACGGTTTCTTTTAGGTCCGTAATGTCCTTATCGATATGCGAGTGATGGGATGGGGAATCAGGACTGCGAGAGACGTCGCCACGGCGATCTGGGGCAGGAACTGGTAATATCATAGGGGATTCGTACGTCGGAGTGGTTTCGGCGGGTGATGTCATGTGAACGCAGGGTCTACCAGCCGGGTAGCATTCCATTATTCTGTCGGCGTGCTGTGCAACTTTGTCAAGTGGAGTAGTGGGTTCCAGCATTGACAGGACCTGCTGCATCGGGAGAGGTAGTTTATCAACCCATATCTCCCTGAAAATGGCGTCGTCCATTTGCCGTCCAGCCAGTAGCGACCGCATGTGGCGCATAAGCTGGGACGGAGTTTGGTCTCCGAGCTCCACCGACGTGAACAGTTCACGGAGCATTTTTCCGGCTGATTTTCCGGTACGCTGAATGACTGCTTCCTTAAGCTTCGTGTAAGGAGCTTCTGGTGGAATGGGATCGAGGAGATCTTCCACGTCAACAGCGATGTCAAAGGGAAGTGCTTGGACAACGTGAGAGTACTTCACGCGCTCGCTGGTTATACGTCGAGTGGCAAATACGGCTTCTATCTGTCGAAACCACACTCGAGGGTTGGTCGGGGCAAAAACTGGCAGTTTCAGAGCAACCGTGTGGATGTCAATAGATTCGCTGTCAGACATGGTGAATGGTGTGAAACTTGGACCGAGAGAATGAAGCTAGTGTCAAATGATGGAAAAACAACCTGGGCTCACCAATTTTGTAGCGTACTACTCTGTCTATGTGGTACACTAAATTATTGTCAACAATATCTAAGGCGACACTAGCAAACTAAGACGGGCGGAGGAGCGTGCGGTGATAAAAAGGCCAAAAGGGTATGTACATCAAGAATAAAAATGAAACAATAGATGTGACTCAAACTCACAGTTGTTCAGTGTTCTTGTGATCAGGAAATGAGCGTCAAAGAGCCAATGTCCGACAATGTCTTCAGTTCAGTTCGGTCTGACAGCCATCCGTGGGACAGAACAGGATGGTATTGAGCGAAGTGCCAAGAGACGCCGTTGAAGCTTCTAAAATGTTTTGTTTCACACAGTTAGTTCCGACCGATGTGATTCCAAGACACTCAAAACCAGAAGATGAGATCGAGCCAGAGTGAAAGATTTATTTACAGCCTTTTTTGTATTGCGCGGTGGTGACGACCAAAAGGTGTGTGTTTTTACATTAAAACGTCGGTACAACAAAGGAGTGTCGCACCAAGGGACGTTGAAGATCATGGAAAAAATCGGAAATGTACAGGTACCTACAGAAGAAAGCTGCACATTTCTTGACAGTCCTTGGAACGAATACATATTCTCACGTGAAGACTCTGGCTTTTCCGAGTTCACCAGTGTCTTTGCCTTGCAAATCCTTGGAGGCGTTGCTTCAGCGGCACTTTCAACCTGTGAATTTCGAAGCTGCTGAAATGGGCAAAACTTCACTCATTGATGCGAGGCACCAATCAGCCAATAAGGGATTTTGTGTTGCAATTACAAACACAGGCCCCAAAATGCAATTTCGGTGATCAACTCGAGGTGCAATTACCGGACAGAATAACTGCTGGCATCAACTGTCCCGAGTTGCAACTAAGACTTCTTCTCCTCCACGAATGTACTTTCTAATCTGCCAAACTTCTTTGTGAGCAACATCAAGACGTACGTGGTGCTGTTAATAACGAGACACCAGTTTTGTTCAGTGCGAAAAATCAGAAGTCCTCGTCAAATTCTCCAGCGAAAAAAGTGAATCACATTCCTCCAGGCGGTCAATTCGGTCAAAATTCCCACTCCCGACCAGTTCAGTCAAGCAAGCAGTGGAATACTTGCAATTTTTGTGGTCAGAAACATTCTCGATTGACCCGTAGATTTCGTAATCCGAAGTGTCAAAATTGTGTTAATGTGGGTCATATTCAGTCTGTATGTAGAAGTAAAAAGACATGCTCCACTGCGCGTTCGTCGGAAAACTGTCATTCACCTTCAGATTCTCAGTCTCTGGTTTCATCTAGTGTTAGTTCCGACAACTCCCGTCACATTACACACTCGTTTATTGTTAATCATTCTTTTCGTTATTCGCTCATCATGGACACCGGCAGTGTTGATTCATTTTTTTCTCAGAAGGTTTTTCAGATAATTATTTCTTATGTACAGTTCAAACCCACATCCATTTCAGTTAAGGTTATTACTGGTCACCCGTTACATGTGCTTGGTTGATGTGAGCTGATTCTTACCGATGAACAATCCAATACCTATAGGTGTTCTTCTCTTGTGATTGACACGGACATTTCCATCATCGGTTTGAACTCCATGAGTCGTATGTGTGTTTCATTGAATTTTCTGTCCGATTCTCAACAGTTGTGTATTCGGCGTTTAATTCTTGATTGTTCTAAAGTTTCTGGTGATATCAAGATGGATCCTGTGCATCTCGAGGTTACCGGGCCTCCTATTTTTAGGAAACGCCGCATTATTCCTCTCGGATTTCGTGAGCCTGTAAATAAGGTATTGGACGATCCGGTTCGTGAAGGAGTATTGATACCGGTGAGTTCTTCAGCTTGGGCCATCCTGATTGTGACTCCTCTAAAACGCGATGGCAAAACTCCCAGTATTTGTGGAGATTACCGTATTACCTTGAACAAGTTATTGAAACAGTTTAGTTGCGCCACTCTCGAGCCTGAGGACGTTCTCCATCAACTTCACGGTTCTAAGTATTTTTCTAAAATTGGTTTGGAAAATGCATTTCCACACATTCCACTTGACGAGCAGTCCCGTGGACTAACCACCACTAATACGCCGTTTGGTTTGTATCAGTATAATTTTCTATCTTTCGGTCTTAGCATTTCCCCTGCTATTTTCCAAGACACTATCAATTTTCTGGTTTCTGACCTGGAGGGTTTTGTGCTTACCAAGATGACATTATTGAATACGCGTCCACCAAGGATGTGCATGATGATCGTTTGCATTTACTGTTGGATAGATTCCTGAAGCAAAATGTAGCCCTCAACTCCGATAAATGTGTTTTCTCCACTTCTGAGTTTACTTGTTTCGGTTGTTTGGTTGATGCTCACGGTTTTCACCCTGACCCCAATCGTTTCGCTCCGTTATCCAATGCGCCCTCTACCAAATCATTTGTTGAATTACGTTCTCTACTAGGTTCTCTTCAGCAGTACTCTAGACTTATTCTCAGTTTTGCCACTAAAACTGTACCCTTATTCGATCCTGTCTCCCAACAGACCTTCCAGTGGTCTTCGGTGCATGGATATTGTTTATGTGGTTTATTAACGTTTTTGTCAACTAATGTTGTGCTTCGTACATTTTCTCCTCATGCATCTTCGACTGTTAACACGGATGCGTCTCCTACCGGCATCGGCACCGTGCTAGAACAAGAGAGCCATCGAGTTTTGTGCATTTCTCGCAGACTCACAACCTATTCCATATGCGGACCACTTGTCTCGCTACGCCATTTCCTAAGAGCCTTCTACTGTTGACTGTTTGCTTACGCAGCCACTACCTGTTAGTCGGCCAGATCCAGTTCATGAAACGAAGAAGTACTATCATGCCACCATATCTTGTGTCCGACATGGATAGAGAGCAAATGTTCGGCGTCGATTTCCTGAATTCCATAAACGACGCGAAGAAATTTCAATGACTTGTGATGGTATCTTGTGTTGTAACGACAGAATCATTGTACCTCCTATATTGCGGGCTGCGGTTTAGCAAGATTTACATTCCGGATACCGAGGCATTGTTAAAATGAAATTTCTTGCCCGTCTCACTCGTTGGTGGCCAGAGTTGAACGACGATTTGTGCAGTATTGCTAAAAATTATCTTGACACTCTACATAAACTTCACACACAACCGTCAAAATGGACGCCGTGGCCTATTTCCGCAGAGCCCTGGCAACGTGCTCATGCTGATTACTGTGGTCCATTTTTAGACAGTTACTACGCTCTGGTTGTCATTGATTCCTACTCCCGTTGGCCGCAGGCATATTTCACTACTTCTCCTAATGCCGATATCACGATTACTGCCCTACGTACAACATTCAGTCGAGAAGGTGTTCCGTGTGCGTTGGTTACTGACAATGGAAGCCACTTTGCGGCAAAGAAGGTGACTGACTGGCTGAAATCGTTGGGTTGTCACCATGTGTGAACTCCGCCTCGACACCCACAATCCAATATCGCAGCTGAAAACTTTGTTCCTACCTTGAAGAGTGTGATTGCATTTGTTTGTGTCAGTACGTTTGACGAACTCGACAGGAGTGTTGACAATTTTCTAGTGCAATACCCTAACTCCACCCATTCGACGACCGGAGAGAGTCCAGCCAAGCTGTTTAAGAACAGAGTATTGGGTACAAACTTGCCCAGTTTGGAATCAGCTGAAACCGCTTATCATCGAGGGAATGAATTGAGACCTTCTCGCAGTATTGTGCAAAATTCTTGATTTGGATGATGGTTCTGTGCATCGTAGGCATTTAGACCACATTGCTTTTAACATGCCTATTTCTGATGCTACTTTTGAATGTCCTAATTCCGATGTTTCTGAGTCTATTCCAGAAGAGAACAACTCCAGTGCATCCGATATGAATACCGCAGTACAAGTTCGTAGATCTGAAAGATTGCTCCATAAAGAACGGCTGAATTACAGGAGACCGGAACTTCATTTAAGCTGTGGCGGATGTGATGACTGGTAATGACATTCCTTTGTGTTGTTTTATTACATCCTCGATTCATCGTACATAACGATTGCGCAGAGTACAATTTCGAATTGAGTTCCAGTTCATCCGGTGTTCTCATTCCTTCTGTGCGTTTAGTTCGGGTCGGAGCATTTACTGCATTTGTTGCGATAGAGCTAGTTCTCGAATGCAAGTACCGACCATAACACTTTTGCAACTAGGAAAAACAGAAATTAGGCTTCTCTTTCACACCATAAAGAACTGAAGTTATATCTACGGTATACGGATTAACCGTGGGTGTCTTCTGCTGGCACAGAACAGGGTTATGCAACCTGATTTACTTAACTTAGCTGAAGGCTAACAGCTTTGAACTGCGAATAATTAGCAAGAGTACGAAGGAAGTGATGAGGTCAATTTTTTCGTTTGGTTTTCGTCGGACGACTAATTATAAGTGACCCTGGATTTTGGCTGGGATAATCCATTGAGATGTTTTTTTGTCATCGACTTTATCGGCCTCTTGGGGATATTTTCTGAAATCTGTCATGCGAGTCATTGGTCCATTTCACCGATGTAAGTGTCTTGACAACTGCAGTAGAACTGATACATTATACGTGAAACATGGTTCCGAGGTGGACTAGGTCCACGTTTGTTAATGCGAATTTCGGCAAGATCAACAATGAAACGCCTTCGTCCAATAACTTTAGCGTATGAGGCACAAACTGAATGAGAAGGCTCTACTCACTCGCCTTCACTCACCTGTGAACGTTATTGCGCACAGGACTAATAAGACGAACAGAGTACGGAAGCGGTAAATAACTATAGTCACCAATCGAAAGATGCTCCGCTAGTAGTCAGAAAACCAAAGTCGACCCACAGAGATGTTTATGCGGACCTGCGGAGCAAGGAGTACACAGCGAGAGACTAAGAAGGAGGATTCATAAGATAGTGTCGTAAAATACGGGCTTCAATGTAGCCCGACTGAAATCCTGATACAGTTATATGGGAATCGGTTGGAACTGATGAACTGGTGCCCGTAGGACATGGGGTTGACGTGAAATGTTATAGTGCGACTTCTGTTTGAGTGCGTGCCACAAGAGTATATAGGCGTTGTGATCAAGGTTGTCATTGTCGTTCACCGCAATCGCTGTCAGTGCTGCGGGTGCAGCTGTGGTTGATGGTTCTGAATCATTTTCTTCCTTAGTTCGTGATACGTAAAAAAGTTTCGCCGATCTCGAAAGTGATTTTCGGGCTTTTCTAAGGAAAACTTTGACTTTTCTCTCCATTTATGATTGCGTAGTTACCGTTGGCTGTATAACTCACCGAACTGGGGATCAGTTATCGCTGTAACGGGCAAGGCGGAGTTGGGTGAATAGGCGAGATGGCGATCGGTCTAAAATGAACCCGAGATAGACTCGGTGTTAGTATCTGGTAAACAAACACTGGGCCGATGTCCAACACACCGTTATCATTGGAGTTCAGTCTCGCTGGGTTCTTGTGGACCGGACTAGCTGGCATATTGGCCTGAAGGGTAATGAAACAGAGACAGCGTATGGATCAAGCAATGGAAACCATAATGTCATATTCCAGTATTGGCACCAAGAGAGCTAATGCCATTAGATCGCGCATGTTTGAGAGATGCGCAAAAGGTAGCGTTTTCCCGCGCCCGCATGTTTGGTTTATACCGGACTCAAAAAGGCGTGTGTCATATTGGAGGTCGAACCAGGAACAGCCTGTTTGGAAGTGATAAAACGAGGTTTATACATGGAGTGGCGATAAAAATGATGATTGTCAGAAATGCATACAATGTCACTACTATTGTAACAAGGAATGCTGGGGCGACGGAAGGGCGTGAACATCAAGGCGAATGAACGAACCAAACGAGGGCCCCAGACAAAATAACAGGCGACGATTATGTCGGAAGCGTCCCGAAGCAGGCAAAAGGAGGCATACAGACGACCAGAGCGGAAGCAGCGGGATCTCCGGCAACCAGCAAGATAGCCCAGGTGAAGGGCTGCCGATCGAGCCGTCAACGGAAACAGTCGGACCAAGCGAAGTGATATAACGGTCAAGAGAAGCAAGCCATCGGCCACAGGCAACTGGACAGAATGCAGTCGAAGCGCTCAAACAGCGGCAATAGCAATCTTGGTGCCGCGCAGTCTGGAAAAAGGCCTATATAAACGACTGTGTCCCATGACTTGACTTGTTTGGCCAGTGAAATGCAAGTATCCTTTCGTGTGTTGCCTTCCTTGTTACTCTATGTCCTTCATGATCCTTCCCTCTTTACAAGTGAACTATATAGGTGCGCTTTAGACAATGAAGCTTCCCTGATTCACCTTATAGTTAAATCATGCGATGCTTGGGTAGGATTTTGAATGCTGCGGGAGAACCGTTAGACGTGAAACTGCGGAAGTAGTGATAGGGCGTTTGCAAGGATGGCTCACACAGAAGAAACATGGGGCACTTCCGGTAAAATGATGTAGTTCTGGTTTATCTTTCTGGCGCGAAGCAAGGCAGAATGACGTAATTTATTGCTTTAACTTCACGTCCTTAGTCCTCACAATATTACCTCAACGATAAGAAAGTTATACTCTTCATAGAGTGGATCCACGGAATTGAAAAGCAACTATGAGATAAGATTACAGGTCAGTAAAAGAAGATGACAGTAGCAGATTTTGTTTAAACTCTCGACGAGAACGGAAATCAGTTGGTTGCTGGTGCAGTATAACTTTTCCTTATGACCCGACAGATTGCTGCTGTGTCAAACGCAGTTCGCGATCAATTGGTTGGAAGTAAAATACAAATGCACGGGACACCATAAACCACCACGGTAAGGAAATCTCGGTACAACCCTTAATGCACTAGGAAGAAGTCCGTTACAGTCGAAAATAGTACGCAAAGGCATAAGTGTTCCTCCCTTCACGGGCACACCCCATCAGATTCTCCCCCAAGTTGATGGCGACTGTTTAGATTCTGGTTACTGACAATCGCTTCAGTAGTAAGAGTTTATTCGACCGAAATCGACTGTCATCAGACTCAAATTACAGAGTGCGTACTGTGGGTTGTAGGTACCTGTAATTTCCGACTTTCTCCATGGTTCTCAACGTCCCTTGATGCAACACTACATCGCTGTACCAAAGCTTTACTGTAAAACAAACAAACACCCCTTTTTGAGCATCACCACCGCGCAATGAAAAATGGCTGTCAATAAACCTTTCATTCTGGAGCTGTCTTGTAAGGTTGATTAGACCTTACTTCGCGGTTTCCTCAGTAAACGCATGCTTCGGTCCTTTGTACTGCGTGGACCACCTGCACGTTACTCTAATATGCGGCACTGCACAAATATGTTAACCAGAACAGTATTCTCCACGACCCGTGGGAACGAGAAGGCGATTGGGAGAGATAGTGGTTAGCGTGTATTTGGGAGCGTGCGTGAGAGCGTGCGCAAGAGCAACGGTCAAATGGCAACCGCGCTTGGCAGTCAGCGTTCAGTTAAACAATAAATGTGGTAAAAGTATGATTGAAGATGGCCACCGCTACAGGGGCCTCCTCCTAGAAGTCCGACGGAGTTGGGCTTCGATCGTGATGGTAAGCCGGAATTATTGGTTGTCCAGGAACTTCTCATAGCTTGTCCGTTATATTGTTGGTGACGTCGAACGACTGCTGATGAGTTTACCGGTGCCTGCACTCTCGAGGTCCGATATGCGTAGGTCCAACTGTGTTTTGGCGCCCACAGGTCTCATACGAATGAGAGCCGTAAAATGCCTCGTCAGGTCCATCTAAAAAGGCGTCCAGTTGCCGTCTACAGTGCCAGTCTGACCAATCGTCCCGTTGTCCAGTGAGCAGTTGGCTCCTTGAACGTGCACGGGAGTCAGCGAGGCTATGGATGAAGCCAATGTGACTGTGTAGATCCGCCTGAGAGAGGGCAAGGTAAACTGGAACAAAACAGCGCCTGAGGGCGCCGGCGGATGTTGGACCGTAATAACAACATACGAACGATGTTCGGTGTTGTCGTAGTCGCTAGGAAACCAGAAGCAAATGAAATCCTAACTACCGATTGTAATTTCTCGGGCCTGTTGGTTGATAAATCCATGGTAAACTTCCCAACTTATTGCTAACAGTCGGTTGTAAAAATCGTCACGAAATCGGCGAAGCGGACGGGATTTTGTAGTTGGCGACCGCGACGGCTACTTCGCTTTGCGGGTACGGTTGGAGAATCTGACGGACTAGCTGCCGAATCCTCACTAGGCGAAATTGGGGGTGGTTCGAGTAATAACTCGCTCGATGCGGGTGACTGAGCGGCTTGAGTAGGTGTAAATTGGCCGGGCGGCTTGCACTCCATGACGGCAGGCTTGAGACGGTCGATAGATACGGTGTCGTGTCATCCGCTGATGTCTATGACAAATGATTTTGCCCTACGTTTCATAACCCGAAACGGGCCAGTGTATGGCGCTTGTAATGGTGATCTAACGCCCTCGACGCGAAGGAATACGTGAGCAGCGGTTTCTAACGCAGCTAGGACATAACTTGTAGGCTGTTGTTCGCGCGGCGGACTGGCCTTGAGCACTCACATGTGCTGCGTAAGGCGCTGAGCATAGTCACCGTAGTCGAAAGTCACGGTTGGTGAGGGGGCCACCAACTCCCCAGGCAGACGAAGTGTACAACCACATACTAGTACGGCCGGTGTTGTGTGTAATTCCTCCTTAACGGTACTACGCAGGCTTAAGAGTGCTAATGGTAGTGTTTCACTCCAAAGGGGGTTACCGTTTGCCCGAAGGGCAGCTTTTAATTGCCGGTGGAAACGCTCGACTATACTATTGGCCTGAGGGTGGTGGGCTGTCGTCTTAACGTGTTGGCAACCGATCGTAGCGAGTAGGCTGCCAAAAGCGCCGTCGAAGTGTGGACCACGATCGGTGGTCACTATTGCCGGGCAACCGAAATGACTAACCCAACCGGTCAGAAAAGCTTTCGCGGTCTCCTGACGGAGGACGAGGGGTAGGGATGGCCTGTGGCCAGCGAGTAAAACGATCCACCCATGTGAGTATGTAAGCGTACCCCAGCGGAGTTGGAAGTGGTCCTACGAGGTCGATGTACACATGATGAAAACGTGTTTCAGGTTCTGGGAACCTGGCTAACGCCGCCTTAGTGTGCCTATGGGTCTTAACACGTTGACACTGCAGGCAAGCACGAGCCCATTGGCGGACATCTCGTTTGACATTGTGCCAAACAAAACGCTCAGTTATCAGTTTCACCGAGGCAGTCACGCCCGGATGAGCCAGATTATGGAGTGTCAGGAACGTAGGATAACGGTGGGCAGCAGGAACTACCGGCCTAGGGCGACCTTGCGACACATCGCACAAGATGGTGTTCTGGTAAGCTGGGATAGGTACTATTGTTAAGCTCAAAGAACCGTTTTGTCGAAGTTGTTCCATGTCGGGGCCCATAGTTTGGGCCTGTGCCATTGCGTCCAAGTTGATGTTAGGCGTCAGTGACAGACTTAGTTGATGACTAAGTACCCCAGAGACGTGTCGTATGTCCACAGTAAACTGTGAGACAAAGTCTAAGTGGCGAATCTCGCGTGGTGAGTATCGATCCGAAGCTGACTCCAGTGCGTAAACCAAAAGCTTGTGGTCTGTAAACACCGTGAACGAACGGCCTTCGAGTGCATGTCGAAAATGACGAATTCCCAAGTAGATGGCTAATAACTCCCTACCAAATGTGCTGTACCTAGATTCGGCGGGTTGTAGGCGCTTGGAGAAGAATGCTAAAGGTTGCCAAGAACAGTCTATGAACTGTTGCAGTACTGCTCCAACCGCTGTGTGCGAGGCATCCATCACTACCGAAATAGGAGCCAGAGGGTCGGGGTGGGTAAGAAGTGCTGTGTTGGTGACAGCATCTTTGACCAAGGCAAATGCGGCTTGTGCCGTGTCGGGAAACACGAACTTCCGCTTACCTCCGCGCAACAGGTCGGTGAGGGGTTGCATCGTTTCCGCACATTAAGGAACAAATCGGCGGTAGAAATTCACCAGGCCGGCAAATAGACGCAACTGGCGAAAAGATTAGGGTTCAGGGAAGTCGCGAATAGCGGAAACTTTATCTGACAGAGGGCGGATACCCGAGGATGAAATAGAATGTCCTATGAAGGTGATATCCGCCCGGCCTAATTCGCATTTCGCGATATTGATCGTAACGTTGTGCTGGCTAAGGCGCTCGAAAAGTGCTCGTAAGTGTGTAGCGTGCTCTTACTCTGAAGAACTCGCCACCAAAATATCATCCAGGTATACGTGGTCATTTTCCAAACCACGAGTTGCCTCGTGCATGAACCGTTGAAAGGTCTGGGCTGCATTGCTGAGTCTAAACGGCATTCGCAGAAACTCGAACAGCCTGAAAGGCGTAGTGACGGCAGCTTTAGGGACACCGGCCTCTGCTACCGGGATCTGGTTGTACGCACGAACCAAATCGATACGGCTGAAAACGGAGCAACCTGATAAAGACGAAGTAAGATCCTGTATATGGGGAATCGAGTATCGGTCCGGGACGGTGACTTTGTCAAGCGCTCTGTAATCACCACAGGGTCACCAGTCGCCATTAAACTTAGGGACCATGTGAAGGGGGAAGCCCAAGAGCTATTAGAAGGGCGTATTGTACCCAGTTCTAGCATATGTTCGAATTCAGCCTGTGCAACACGCAGCTTGTCTGGTGCTAACCGACGCGGCCTACTGAACACTGGGAGTCCCTTGGTATCGATATGGTGAGTGACACTGGTCGTCACTGCTGGGAGAGGCCCGGCCTGCCGAAACATGGCCGGGTAGGCGGCGGTGAGTTCGCCATAAGGTCGGTGTGCCGGTGGTTGAACGTAAAACGGCGTGACTTGATTCACTCGCGAGTTATAACCCGCAACATCGAGGGTGGCCCGACGATCCACCACTCTGCGGCGCCGTGCATCAACTAACAAGTCAAAATACTGCAGGAAGTCAATGCCTAGAATTGGGTACGGGACGTCGGCGATGATGCATACCCAACGAAAATTACGCTTTAAACCCCAGGTTTACGGTGAGCGACCGCTGGCCAAACGTTGGGATGGCCGTGCCATTGGCAGCGGGTAGTGTTTGGGCCTGCGGTGTGCTATTGTCGTCTTTCGCTCGGGACCGATATCTACAAGGATTAGGTTATTTGAAATGATGTCCCTTACGTTCAAAAGACGACTTTTGGTCTGATACCCGGCTTGGTGGGTCGCAACCACGGGCCGGGGGGTTGGTTTTCCCGATGAGAACCGGGAAACGTACACCCTGGTTCGCATCGTTTGGCTCCCTCACCGAAGCGACTGTGGTGTTTGCAATACCCTTCTTTTGAAGAACCAACGAAACGTTGTCGCAATGATGGACTATGGAGCCTAGGAGAGCGTGCGCGGTGCCACTCTTGTGACCCAGTTCTAACTGCTAGGCGTTGCAGGCTCGCGTCAATTCTAGACAAAACTGACGCGAGTTCGTTAGATGTTGGCAAGGCAGGCACCGTTGTGACGGAGGGCCTGGTTACTCCAGCTACAGAGGGGTTGTATCGTGACATAATGTCATCAGCTATCGCTGCGGTTTCCTCCAGCGAGCATTTACGCGTGGCGCCTAGTAAAACTGGAATGTTATGCGGTAAACGCTGCAGCCAAAGTTCCCTTAAGAGCGGGTCCTCGCCTATTGTCGGTCCTCTCAAGCGCTGCATCTCACGCAGCAGTTCGGAGGGCTTCCTACTTCCGAGCTCAACGTTTTGAAGTTGTTGCATACGTTGGTCTTGCGTTAGGGTCGTGCGGACTATGACAGCCTCCTTTAAAGCCTCATAGCTTCGGGAAGAGATTATTAGGTCCCTTATTTGCATTGTGACCTCTGGCGGGAGGCGGCCTGCTACCCACCTGAAACGGCTGGCGTCACTGGTTATAAGGCAGTTTTCGAATTCCAACTCGACCAGCGTGAACCAGAGTTCTGGATCAGCAGGTGTGAATGCCGGTATGTGCAGCGTGATCGCCCCAACGGTGGGGTCTGAGCAGGGTTTCCGTTCAGTAGACATAGCGATTACTTTATGGAATACAGACGGGAAAATAAATCAACGACCAATGGGGCACTATAGTCTTCGCGAAAAAAATCACGACGAACTAGACACGCAAAATATGTATGGACAAAAAACATTATTTGGTAAACCGACCAACAAAAACATCAACAGACAGGGAAGCAATAAAACAAAAACGTACGCAGACGGGACCTTGAACGGTAGAAAACAAGGAAACTCACATGACCTGGGGATCACCTCGGGCTCACCAATTGTGAGGTTGATTGGACCTTACTTCGCGGTTTCCTCAGTAAACGCGTGCTTCGGTCCTTTGTACTGCGTGGACCACCTGCACGTTACTCTAATATGCGGCACTGCACAAATATGTTAACCAGAACAGTATTCTCCACGACCCGTGGGAACGAGGAGGCGATTGGGAGAGATAGTGGTTAGCGTGTATTTGGGAGCGTGCGTGAGAGCGTGCGCAAGAGCAACGGTCAAATGGCAACCGCGCTTGGCAGTCAGCGTTCAGTTAAACAATAAATGTGGTAAAAGTATGATTGAAGATGGCCACCGCTACAGTCTCACCTCCTGATTTGTAATGGCTTGGAATTATATCGGTTGGAACTAACCGTGAGAAATAAAGCATTGTAGAAGCTTCCACGGTGTCGCTTGGCATTCACCTCAATACCGTCCCGTTCTGTTCAACAAATGGTTGTCGGACTGAACTGAATTGAGGACATTGGTGGATATCGGCTCTTTGGCGCTCATTTCCTAATCACAAGAGCGGCCAACAACTGTGAGTTTGTATCATACCTTCTGTTTCATTTTAATTTTCAATTTACATACCCTTCCGGCCTTTTATCTCAAAGCGCTCCTCCGCCCATCTTAGTTTGCTAGTGTAGTCTCAGATATTATTGATGTTAACTTAGAGTACCATATAGACTGAGCAGCACACTACAGGGTGCAGCGGCTTCAGCCGCTGATTTGCAGTTTTCCATTTATCACAGTAGAAACCGCAAATCAGTCCCCTCTCTGATTTTGAGATTTGTGTGTGAGCTGGCTGCACGTAGCTTGAATTGCGCTTCTTGTGACTTACAGCAATGATCACGTCCAGCTGTACAGTCAATCCTGAGTGCCTCCGGAAGAGCTGGTGCGGTGTCTTTAGGGACACGTAGTAACAGATATTATATGCCCCAGCATCCGATCTGGTGGCATTTTACTCTGAAGCGGCATCCAGCAGCCCGGCTTGAGTCACCGGGTACACAAAGCATGGTCGATGCTTTTGCTGTGGACAGCCGATCGGGTATACTAGTTTTATAGAATGTCAAACAGGCTGACCACCGGTGCAATAAGTCCCATGTTTTGCGCTAAATTGACTTTGTGGTCTCTTGACCTTTGACCACGTTAATCCAAGACTGGTTGCAGTCATTGTGGTGCCCTCCTGTTTGCACCGATTTTAACACTGTTCGAGCTAGCCCGCAACTCTAGAGAAATATTTGTCCAGATCGACCGTTGGTGAGTTGGGGTTGACGGCATACGAACTCAGCCAACTAATCGAAAGTAGGTTCTCGTCCAAGCATATTTATTCCCTCAGCTTTCCCTGGCCATTTGCTCCGTGAATCAACAAGCAGACATCGGACAACGTACAACAGTGCATACAGTGCATTCAGAGCAGACTGGTACTCCAAGGGCCTGAAAGCTATACTGCAATGCTGCATTTTCGCCAAGTTTCAGAATAATTCCGGGCTTCCCTTGATGCGTTTTGCTTCCGATACAAACACCATCAGCATAGCTTCTGTCAGATTTGAATGGTTGTCCAGAAATCTGATGATTCCGCGTGCCCTGATGTACCCTATTGATGGATCAAGTATCACGCAGCCTTCATAAGGATCTCAGGCCCTTCCACAACAGCCCAGCACTGGAATTTTCAAACCCAAAGAAATCTTGAGGTAATTCACGAATATACAGCATAGATCAGGGTGCACATCAGAAATGGTCGAATCTTGTGGCGGCTTTACCGAGATACAAGAATCAAAATCTCTAGATAATTTCTTCGAACCAGTGAGTTTTGATCGCACGTGAAATTCATTTAGATTCAGCACTAGGTAG
The DNA here is from genome assembly GCA_948099385.1 of Fasciola hepatica. Classification (NCBI taxonomy): domain Eukaryota; kingdom Metazoa; phylum Platyhelminthes; class Trematoda; order Plagiorchiida; family Fasciolidae; genus Fasciola; species Fasciola hepatica. Next base: position 126,312 of record CANUEZ040000060.1, on the reverse strand, counting down.
TCCGATTGCCGTAGCGTTTGCGACCTCGCAGCTACTGGGATTACTAGATTACCCGAAATCAGAAGCGGCTCAGAGTCAGGCGCAAATCATCGACCAACACAGTCAAGCCATAAGCAGTTCTTCACGGAATGCCGAACTTGCATGGGTGACTTTAATCAGCCACGCTGAAGCACAAGTTACGGATCAACTAGGGCTGTTAGACGACTTCACTTAAACTCATAACTTTAATTATAGTTATCCTACTTAAGGGATCCACAGTTTGAGTGGTGTTTGATTAATTGAACTCGATGTTTTCCGGCTGCGGCCCACGGCCGGATTTTGTTTCGCTCGCTCTGGAATCGCGGCTCATCACTAGCTAATTGGTTCAACTCTAGCTAGCTAGCCACCCCAGATAAGTCGTTCCAGTTGCACCGAAAACACTCTTCCTCAAGGTCTACTGGTATTCCCTCTGGTTGACTGGTTTGTTGGGGTTCGCCACAGAGATAGGAAGGCCCATAAAATCGCAAAGCTGGTGGAGCCGCTCGTGAGGGAGTTCAAGTAAACCCGTTTCATTCATCGGCATCCATGTTACAAACGACATTTTTCATTCGTATCTTTGCCATAATTCCGATTGTTTGCTTTGTTGCTCTAAATCCGTGTCACAAACCGGACTCTCACCGTTGCCTTGAGCGTGAGTCGCTCAGCTCGAACTTAGCTGTGACTGTGTTTGGCAGTTAAACCTTCTGTATCTAACGTTTTGCAGTATTTCAGCTGCAGATGTTGATTTGTTGTTCAATTTTAAGTATAATAGCGCAGAAGTAACACTATTGTGGTTTGATTATTGTAAAATTAAATAATTTTTTGTATATAGTACGGCAGCTATTTGGAGTCGACTTCGTTTTGAATTGTGTCGAAACTGGGGGATACGCCTCGCTCGAACGTCCCGGTGGCTGGACTGTACAGTACTCAGTATCTTTAGCAACCGCCGAGATATGAAATTACAAAGCAATTCGGCAAACCGTTCCAAATCAAAGGACAATATCCTGCAGGTAAACCAAACCCTTTTGCCCGTAGGTGTTGGTCACGTTTCTTGCTCAGGCCCTAGCATATCAGGATGCTCCAGTGTTAGTTCGGTTTCCTATAGGGCTAGAGCGGATCTGTTGTTAGCTGGATTGAAGAAGAAGCAGGTAGCAGAATAATTGAAGTTAGATAAGCAACGTAAGCTCTTCGAGGTGGGGAATGAGACGGAAATGGTGAAACCATGTTTGGCACTAGCCGGGGAAGAAGAAAACCTAGTCACCGGAGATGATGTCTAGGGTGAAGTAATAGTTAGTGAACATCTTTCTCACTACCTCGGTTATTGCCACGTGCAGAACAATGCGCCGCGAACAACAGACGTGGTTCCAGTGGCGGAACTTGCAGTGGATTATCGTTTGGATTTACCCAGAGTGGAACTGGATTAGTTTGCAGGCTCCCGTCAACGTATTGGAGGTTTGTGAAACAGTTAGAATATTACGTCGAAGGTCGAGTTCGGGACGATGACCAGCGTCTACTTTATTTGATGTATTACTGCAAGGGGAAAGCAAAAGATGTCCCGAACGGTAGTGGAAAATCCCCTAAAACCCTAGCGATTCAGTGCTTTTCTTAACATCACTCGCTTACTTACACTATTGACGTGTCTTTACGAACTGTTTGTTTTCGTGGACCAACCGTTGTTCGTTCGGGCCCAGAGCACTACTTTGGCACATCCTTGTTCTGGACCTGCGTGACGCATGTGCTGTTTGCTCACACTCTGCAACTCTGTTTCTCGTTGTTGAGTCCTTGTGATCGTAATATTGAGGTTTGTATATTTTTGATGTTATTGTTCATGTAATAATCTAGTATCGTAGAATATCACGAATAATCGCCTTTTGATTTCGGGATCCGTTGCAAATTTTGTTACGCATTGCTCAAACGTGCGTTACAATACTCAATAGATCAATTTGGAACGAGGAAAAACACGCAAAATGCCAAGAAAACGAACGAAAATACTGGAATCCGGACAGGAAGTAACACGGCAAGTCACTGGGGAGGTTTTGTTTACTTCTGATTCCTTAGTTAATGTTAGATCGCCTAGTCCTGCCAGTGCTAGTTCATGTGTTAATGAGAGCAATATGGATCGTAAGGATGTTGATTTATATAGACCGAGAATACTAGACCTAGAACAACAATTGTTATCGGCTAGACAACAGGCACAGGAAGCAGAAAAGAAATGTATACAGAAAGAGTGCGAGCATGAGATCAGCGACTTCGACACTTCCGATAGATCAGGGTGCAATAAGATAGGGTACCCCACGCCGGTCGCCGACTATAAAACACCATCGATCGATTTGCCTAGAGTAGAACTAACGGTTTTTGATGGGCGAGTTGAACAATACTGCAAGTTATTGAGGCAGTTCCAGACGTTCGTCGAAAATAGGGTAACCGACCCTGGACAAAGGCTTCTCTACCTTACTCACTACTGTCTAGGCCGAGCAAGAGAATCTATCGACGGGTGTACCATACTGGACCCAGAACAAGGGTACACAAGAGCAAGGAATATTCTAAGGGACTTGTTTAGTCAACCCTTCAAAGTAGCCCGTAACCTAATAGGGGGCATGATGGTACAGGCAAAGAGAACCAAGGGCGACGTCTACCCAATGACCGACCTGGTGATCAAGACACAGAACCGCTCAACAGCCCTCGACCATTTAGGTTACAGGGCTGACCTAGATGCCATGCACACTTTGGAAAACGTAGTCTGTCACCTCTCCCGAACTACAGGGTCGGTGGGCGGAAGAAGCAGAACGGATAAGCCGAAGCGACAGGGAAGCTAATTTCGAAGACCTGACCGAATACTTGGACAGGCAAACCAAGATGGCTGACAGCAGGTTTGGCCGACTCATCCGGGACAGCAACCGGAAAACAAGCCCAGTACTAGCCAGGCTCAAACCCCTGCACGGGAACATCCAAAATACCAACCTTGGACCAATACACATGCCATTTCACGCGATGCTACGGCCCAACCAAATTGCAGATCCTGTGGTACTAGCCATGGCCTACCAGAATGCCTCAAGTTCGGCAACGCCACAATAGACGAACGGTGGGGAATGGCGAGGATTGCAGGTGCGTGTTTCATTTGTCTCAACACCATGTACCGGGTGGCAGCTTGTAGGACAAAGAGCCGATGTGATTACGGGGGCTGTACGGGCAGACACCATCGGCTGCTGCATCAGGCGAGACTAACCTTACCTGAGACGAGCACCAAACCCAGCGTTATTTGTTCAACGTCACGATCTGCCAGTAAACCGGTACGTTTAGGCGTAGTGGCCGTGGGAGTAGTGACTCCGACTGGGATAGTCAAGGCGTTGGCTTTCGTTGATAGTGGATCCGACACCACTTTAGTGAAAGAGCGGTTTGCCGAAAAACACCAACTGGCTAAAGGTGCGACGTCGTTGGCAGTGAGCACGGTGGGCGGAACACAGGTAATGACTGCCGGTAGATTAAGGCTGCAACTCATCTCTCTAGACACTAACGAGGAAATTGAACCAACGGAGGCATTCACGTTAGCGGATCTTCCCATGCGAGCACCAAGGTCGGTGAACGCAATCTTGACTCGATGGCCCCACCTGCAGGATGTAACCGTCGTAGACTGGGAAGATGATGAGGTGGATCTCCTCATCGGATGCGACGTGCCAGAGGCGCATTGGGTGCTTGACCAAAGAGTGGGCGACCGCCAGGCACCTTATGCCGTACGCACGGCTCTGGGATGGATGTTATACGGTCCAGTAGGGGTACGCGGTTCCGTGAATTACTTATCCGCCGAAACGGACCGCATAGAGTATCATCTGCAACGGCTGTATGAAAAGGAGTTTCATGACATTGGGGACGAAAGACCGACGTTGTCTCAAGAGGATCACTTCGCTCTACAAACGGTGCGGCAAGGCACTAGAGGCCTCAAAAAGCAAATCGATGTTCCCCTCCCATGGCGCATATCTGCCGACCCGTGGACTGACAACTGGAATGATGTTCTCCAACGATTACTAAGACTGAAGGAACGCTTCATTCGAGACCAGAATCTGTGGGAACGATGCGCGGATTTAATGAATCGAAACGAGGCCCTCGGTTACGTTGAAAAGGTGCCTTCTGGCACCGACGGCAAAAGGGGTATCTGGTATTTGCCCCACCACCCGGTCATCAACCCCAAGAAACCCAAAAATCTGCGGGTGGTTTTCGACTGTGCAGCCAAGTTCCAGGGCAGGTCGTTAAACGATCGCTTACTACAAGGGCCTGACTGGACCACACCACTGATTGAAGTTTTGTGCCGTTTCAGAGTGGGTAAAGTGACTTTGTCTGCCGACGTTAGGGAAATGTTTCATCAGGTGGAGATTTTGGTAGGAGAACGAGATGCGTTGCGTTTCCTGTGGTGGGAAGGGAGCGACCGGGACAACGCAGTGGTGAATTGTAGGATGACCGTCCACCCCTTCGGAGCCATATCGTCACCATTTTGTGCGAACCACGCCCTCCGAGAATCGGCGAACGAACGTGAAGATCTGGTCTATCGGTCGGTGGCAGATAGAGTCAGCAGAAATTTCCACGTTGACAACTATCTTGGGTCATTCAATGATATAGAATCAGCTCTAGAGTAGTCCAGGGGTCTGACGAAATTGCTGGAAGAGGGCGGCTTCCATCTAACCAAATGGATGTCGAACGCTTCAGAAGTGCTGAAGGTCATCCCGTATCACGCAAAGGCCGAAAGGGTAAGGGATTTGGACGGCCCTCCACTTCGTATTGAGCGCACTTTAGGAATACAATGGGACGACCTTGTTTTCGAGCTAAACGTTCCCGAGCTGCCAATAACCCGTCGTGGCAAACTACCTGCTATCTCAAGTTTGTTCGACCCGCTCGGCTTTGTCTCACCACGGCTGCTACCCGGAAAGATCTTGCTGCAGCGGCTGTGCCGTAAGAAAGTTGATTGGGACCAGTCACTGGACCTCGAGGACCGGCTGGACTAGGAAGAATTTCTGAATACCTTGAAGAAATTAGGGGACATAAGGATCCCACGATGTTTGGCCCCTGGCCATACGGCGCGGGCTGGAGAACTACATGCTTTTTCCGATGCATCCGAAGTCGGTTATGGAGCCGTGGTGTACGGACGATGATGCACAGGAGATGGACAATATACTACGAAGATCCTGTTCGCTAAAGCCCGCGTTGCCCCACTGAAGTCGGTCTCGATCCCACGCCTTGAACTCAGCGCAGCCGTGTTGGCAGTCTGGTCGGTACAAGCGGTGAAGAGGTGTTTCGACCCTTACATTTGGTCGGTTGGCTTTTGGACGGACTCAACGATAATACTTTACTACAAAAACAACGTCCGGAGCCGGTTTAGTACTTTCGTTGCTAACCGACTCACGATTATCCACAATGAATCAGCCACGAACCAGTGGAACCATGTCAGGTCTGGCGATAATCCGGCCGATCTGTGCTCCCGAGGTGCGAACAACTTCAGGCAACTAGACACGTGGACGAGAGGGCCAAACTTCCCGCAATTGCCCAAATAGGACTGGCCCGTGTTCGAATTAAAACCCCTTACGGAAGTAGAACTGGAAATCAAAGGCGTAGTGATAGCGGTTAACGTCGTCGAAGCGACATCCATTCTATCGCGACTGGTCAGGTTTTCTTCCTGGATGAAGACGCTTCGTTCGCTAGTTTGGTTAACCAGGTTCAAGAGAAATTTACTAGTCATGAAAGGGCTACGGCCCTCAGGCCGGATACGGGTCGGCCCGATAAGTCCCGACGAGCTACAAGCGGCAGAATACGATATTTTCAGAATGATACAACGCGAGGCTTTCGCCCGAGAACTCGGGAAGGCGGAAGAAGTGGGATCAATCAAAAAAGAAGTATTATCTCCAAGAGGCGAATTGAAGCGTTTAAACCCCAAACTCATTGATGGACTGCTGCGGGTGGATGGTAGGCTGACCAACGCCCACCTGAGCTTTGACACAAAGTATCCTATACTGCTGCCTGCGAGAAAGCCTGTAGTAGAGCTAATGATTCAACACGTCCACGCCATGGAGGGACATGCCGGGGAAAGTCACGTGACGAGCGTCATCCGAAAGCGCCCTTGGTTGTTGAGAGGACGAGAGACTGTAAAACGCGTAATCCGACGGTGTGCGCAATGTAGGAGACGCAATGCCACGGCGGGCAAACAACTCGTGGCCCCACTACCAGAATGCAGGATGACTATGGGCTGGTGGCCGTTCAGCGACACCGGGTTGGACTATTTTGGGCCCTTGTGGATCAAGTGTGGGAAGAGATTAGAAAAGCGACATGGGTGTATCATGACGTGCATGAAGTCACGTGTGGTACACCTAGAAGTCGCACATTCGATGACGACCGATTCGTTTCTACGGACCTTGCGGAGATTTATCAACCGAAGAGGCGTACCGGCCGATATATTCTCAGATAATAGATCGAACTTTGTGGGCGCTCACCGGGAATTGCAGCGTTGGCACAAGAACACAAACAGGGACGAACTGCAGGATCGAACCGTGGCCTACGGCATGCGATGGCATTACAACCCCCCACAGGCCAGCCACCGAGGCGGCATATGGGAACGCATGATCCGGTCCACCAGACGGACATTGCTGTCAATCATGGAGCAGCAGCCGCCCGACGACGAGAGGTTGAACACCGTCATGACTGAGGTGGAGAGAATCCTGAACAACCGCCCTCTTGCTCCAGTAATGAACGGCGACACCACCAATCTGGCGCTCACCCCGAACAACTTATTGACGTTACGGTCCAACGAGGGTTTTCAAGGGCCGGTAAACCTTCGCGGGAGCTACCTCCACGGGTGGAAGCAAGCGAATTATCTTGCCAAGGTTTTCTGGAGGCGATGGCTGCGGGAGTACCTACCAGCTTTGCAGACTCGATAGAAGTGGCTGGCCAAAATAAGGCCATTCAAAGTTGGGGATGTGGTGATGATCGCCGACAAACGCGCACATTTCAGCACTTGGTCTTTGGGAGTAGTTACGGAAACCATCAAAAGCACTGACGGAGTGATAAGAACGGTGAAGGCGAAGACAGCTAACGGAGTGCTCATTCGTGACATATGCAGTATTAACCTACTCGAGAGCGAAGGCGGAGAAGCTGATAACGCTGGGCCCAGTAGACCCTTTCACACTAGTCATCGAGGTGGATGAAGAAACACCATGTGACGGCGTTCGTTGTTTGCCTTTTGTTGACGTTACCAAATGCCCTTTGCATATGTGGAGCTTAGGTCACACACACATGCTACATTTTACTCGTTTTCTTGCCATACAGTCTTTTGTTGAAATGGCAGAAAATCCTCCTTTGATGTGTAGTCATACCTATGATTTCATCGTACACCCGGCCCACACACACACACTCACACGCTCACTCAGGCACATACATCCAGGACAGGACGGCCCCTTACGAGGACAACGTCTATGTGGCCCCTTCACGCCCGCCATCGGTCACTTGGTCTTGTGGAAGATGTAGACTAGCCTCGCGTCTGTGTAACCAATGGGCTAGGTGCGATCAGTGGTAGAACGTTGATGACGAGCATTAGGCGCGCGCACTGACAGCAGGGCCTAGGCAGGTAGAAAGAATCAGTACCTTTATACCGAACCTTTGACTCTGCTAAGAATCCAGGAGGATTTTCGTGGGCGGTTTAATGACCGGTCGTGGAAAATCCCCTTTATCCCTCGCGATTCAGTGCTTTTCCTAACATCACTCACTTACTTACACTATTGACGTGTCTTTACGAACTGTTTGTTTTCGTGGACCAATCGTTGTTCGTTCGGGCCCAGAGCACTACTTTGGCACATCCTTGTTCTGGACCTGCATGACGCATGTGCTGTTTGCTCACACTCTGCAACTCTGTTTCTCGTTGTTGAGTCCTTGTGATCGTAATATTGAGGTTTGTATATTTTTGATGTTATTGTTCATGTATTAATCTAGTATCTTAGTATATGACGAATAATCGCCTTTTGATTTCGGGATCCGTTGCGAATTTTGTTACGCATTGCTCAAATGTTCGTTACAAGCACACCGCTGAAAAAGCGAAGCATAAGGAGCCGCTAATGTGTCCGCTGATTCCTTGAGAATACGGGGGTGGATTAGGTCAGGACCCATAGAGCAATATTGGTTGAGCCGTCGGAAACCTTGAGCGACTGCACCAATGGGAATAGTGACGCGGTTAAGGGTATTGGTCAGAGATATCGGGTGCGTGGTAGAGTGGGATGATATGGGTATGGAGCTAAAAATTGTGCGGAAGTAGGAGCTGAATGCCTCAGCTACTTGGGTAGGGGAAGTGATTGGAGATCCGACACTGTCTTTGAGGGCTAATGGCGTCGGAGCTGTACCCCTTAGACGGCGCATGTACTGAAGGAAAAATGCCTTATTGTTTCGTGCCCGATCAAGTACAGATCTTTGGACTGCATTCTAATAGAACCTAATCTTGTCTTTGCATATGTTCCGTATGATCCTGAAATCTTCTGCATCACGGGCAAGGCCTGTGGCTTCTTATTTAGCAAAGAGGCGTGCGCGTTCGTCTAGAATGCGCCTAATGGACGAGGGAGGGATCGCTTAGCGGTTTGTGGACGACAAATTCTGGGGACACATAGCCTATCAGCTAAGGAGGCTAACTCTCTGAGATTCTCTGCCACTTCATCAGCAGAGTGACCCGGGTTAGCTGAATTTAGCTAAGAGCAAATAAATGCACAGACTTGGTCAAAATTGGTCCTTTTGAAGGATCTCAAAATTTTGATTTCTGAGGGACGAGGAGGCCACTTCACAATGTGATCCAACCCAATGAGAATGTGATCACTTTTACCGATATGCGGCAAGTAGTGCACCACGTCTATTCGGAACCACTCATTAGTGATGGCCAAGTCCAGCAGGGACGGCGCACGTCCTGTGCGATATCTAGTCGGATCTTTTACGTTTTGCACCCATGGGTTCTTGAGTACGAGATGAAGGAGGGGTTTACCAAGGGCGACATCAGGGGCGTCAGCTCTTTGCCGGTCGATACTGGGAGAGTTGAAGTCCCCAGTGACTAACAGACGGGTGAAGTCTGTATAGCTTATCAGGGGTCCTAGCAGGTCTATGAGACCTAGGCTATCGGTTGAATTGCTTGCGGGGGGAAGATAAACTATACCAAGCAGTAGGGTGTCTGTCCTAGAGAGGGTAAATACAGCCCACAAACAATCAATACATGAGAAGGTGAGGGCTGTCAGTAAAGTGGGAGGGGGGATTGAACTACCGTAGTACATGATGACCCCGCCGGCACGACCTCTACTGGAGTCCTGCCTTGCTGCGAAGTATCCCGGAATGGATATTTTGGCATCAAGTATATCAGGGGTGGGCCAGGTTTATGTGAGGGCTATGATCTGAGGCTCCTTATCCACTTCAAGCTGACGAAGCTCCGGGATCTTATTTAACACACTCAGGCAATTGCTGTAAAAACACTTGAGTACATGCTCAGGAGTTGTTGCAAAATCGCCAGAGACAACTGATTTTGGGTTTGAGGAGTGGGAGAGAGGGGGATTTGGGGATGGAATGGAGGTTTTGGGGTAGTCAAGGCCTGAAGATATTGAGGGGCCAGAGAGTAAGCAGACTGTTGGGGGGACCGGTAGGTTATGCTGCCTAGTAACCTGGGGGGTATCATACCAGGCGGACGGTCTACATCCTTCGGTCTCCAAAAAGGGTGGGATGCTTTTTGTGGTTTGCCCTTCTGCACACTGCGTGATGCCCTGTTCTGAGTTTTCTTGTTGGTGAGCTTGTTTTTTTCATGACAGCAACAAACATATTTACTGGTGCGTTAACTTCCTCACTGCAGCTTTCGGCAGATACAGGTTGCAGGTTTACGTCTGGGCCCAAGGGTGGGTGGGTCTCGTCCGTTGATATGGTCTTATTGTCTATGTTGGGGCCTGGGATACTTCTCGTAGGTGAAAGATGTTTAGTGGCACTGGGCCTACTACTGGGAGTACTTTCGGCGACGGGTGATGGAGTGAATAGGGAAGCGAGAGATGGTGGGAATGCAGTTCGATCCTCAAGGCGAGTCACCTGGACGACTGGCAGCACTCTGAGCTTAGGATGGGCTTCTTGTGTAATTGCTGGCTTAGCCTTCTCACTGCGGAGTCTCAGATGAAGTGGCTTATCAATGGATAGTATAGTATAGTATAGTATAGTATAGTATATTTCTTGACCGTGGTCAATACACATGCACAAGGCAAGATCAGGATACACCTTTGATCCCTTTAATTTTCTCCTTGAGCTTTGCGGCCGAGGAAACAATCCGTTTGGCTGCATCTGTGGAGCCCATTTCAATGAGAATACCGTGAACCCAGTTGGTGCCTTTGGTTACCAACCAAGTGGAACGACCTTTAGGTGAGAAAGGGAGCTTGAGGCGGTTAAACACCTGGGCGTAGGTGTCATGAGGGTGATCCAAGTTGACAAAGCGACCCCAAAGGATGACTCGCTTGGAGCAATTCCCGGCGTCTTGTAAAATCTTGGCGGCGTCAAGAATTTGCTGCTCAGAAACTCTACAAGCCTGATCGGCTGCCTGGGACACCGGGAGGGATTTGATAACCAAACTCCTCAGGCTGGCCAACTCATCCTTAAGGGTGTGGACGGTGGCCCTCAGCTCAGCTATCTCTGCAGCCTGACTTTGGACTGCACATTTTAGTGCATCCTGTTGCCAGCGCGTTATGAAGGGCCTTTCCGTCCGGATTGAGGAATGAGACATTGGCCACAGAGGGGGAATCACATTGCCTCATGGGGGAAGTAGCCTTGTCTGAGCAAGCGGTTATATCAATGGTAGGGGCATTGACATTATTCAAGATCCAGCCAGCACAGATAAAGATAAACTTAAATGGAGGGGGACGATCTGTGTGTTCTAGAACTTTGAGAAACAGCTACACTCACTGAGGGAGACGACTGCACCGCTGGTGCACCGCAGATCAGTTCACTTCAGTTTCTAATGTGGCCGAGACCAATCGGGAGTTCAGATCGTTGTGTTATCCGTGAATTTGTTTGGCTCTCAACACTGCGCATTGAATGTTTTGTCTGAAAGGCCGAATTCACTAGGCAGAGTCACCATCAAAGACACAAGTTCATTGGCGAAGATACCAGGGGCTATTTACCTCACCCCCCGTTCACACAGCTAGCTCTTGGAAAGCTGCTCTCAGTTCAGTTCGGCTCAGTTTGCGCAGGACAGGTAATGGCCACGGCCAATCGAGCCTCCAGAATTCCTTCGATGGTATGCACACCAGTTATCCAGCCACCACTGCCGAGTGTATTACGTCGAATGCCCGCTAAAAATGAGAGGGAAACGGAAAACCTCTTCGTACATCAACTACGAGAGACATTATGCATCGTGAGCTTTCATTGAGACAGTATGAAATGGGCGAAAGGTCTATTAAAACATACTACAGAAGGGCCACAGCGCTACCCGTCATCTCTCTAGTTGATATACTCAAGGCTCACTACGAGGAAATATCCAGTTCCACTTGCAATCTAGGACATCTTTGAAGGATTGGACGGTCTGCAGATCTGTCATTCCACCAGGCGGATCGTTCCAACTGTTCACAACCCTGTTGCTGAAGAAGTGCTGTCTAGCCATCAACCTAGCTCAGGCTTTGATAGGCTTCTTTTCATGTCCCGTTGTTCTGGAATCTAGAGCCACTTGGAACAGACTACCTTGTCTACGGCGGGAAAAGCCTTTCATTACCTTGAACGTTTCTATGAGATCCCCTCGACTTCTCCTCCTTCCCAGCGAGAAAAGATTAAGATCACAGAGTCTCTGCCCGTACGTTTTACCCCTCTGCCCTTCATCCATTCGCGTGGCGAGGCTTTGGACTTTCTCTAGGCAGGCGGCGTCCTTTTTGTAGAAGGGTGACCAGGCCTGCACGGTTTACTCCAGGGCCTTCTCTAAAGATGGTACATTGCCACACCCAACAGAATCCTCTGACATTTTATTCCACCTGGGTACAGCCCTATCTGTAAAAAATTTAGCCCATGTGTCCAGCCTTGAGCATGCCCTTTGTAGCTTAGGACTGTGTCCCCTGGTGCGGCACTAAGAGGTAGAACCAAAAAATCACCCGCTTCTGAACCCGACAGACCCTTTATGATCTTGAATGTTCCTATTAGATCACCTCGCCTTCCGTGCCGATCTAAAGAAAAGAGATTAAGATCCTATAGAAGCTGGGCGCAAGGCTTCCTCCTCTGACCGATGATCATTCGCGTGGCAAGTCGCTGCACCTCATCCGAGCACTCCTTATCCTCGCGATAATGGGGAACCCATGCCTGCACAAAATACTCCAGAAGAGGTCTCACCGAAACCTCGTAAAAGGGGGTGAACACTTCTGGCTTTTGCATGTGATGGTATAGTATACCGCAGGTAATACACCTCTGGCCGTGTTGGAAGCTCTCTGGAGCTGCCTTGAAGGCTTGAAGTCCTATGTTACCATCACACCTGGGTCTTTCACCTCCGACACTCTTTTGAACGGAATACTGCTCGTTTCGTCTATTTTAGTGGTCAGGACTTGACACTTGGTAGGATTCGGCTGTAAATCCCGTCATTCTTCCCATCTGAGCATAGCATTTATATCTTGTGTTAAATCGCTCCTTGATATCTTCACGTCATCTGAAAAGATAAAACGCGGGTTGCTTAATTCTTCCCCCCACGGGTAACCCTCTACAGTCCCGATGGATAATCGCCCACCTTGACACGAAAGCAACGATTCCCTAGAAAGTGTGTCCTTCAGTCGCTTGCTTTCCCGATTATCCCAAAGGTTTGCAACTTATAGTCCAGCGGGCGATGACTCAGAGTCGAAGGCCTTTGTGAAATCTAAATAACAACCCTCAGCTGTCATACCTTCATCTATCCGTCTTGTGGTCTCGTCTAAGAACACCAGTAGGTTTGTCAAACACGAGCATTTCTTACAGCAAACCCGTGTTTTGCAGGTGTCATTAGGTCTCTATCAACCATATGCAGGCACAACTGCCTTCTGATTGCACGCTCCAAGCACTTGCACGACACTTGCGTTAGGCTGACCAGTCTACATTTCTCCGCCTTCTGCCTAGATGGTGCCTTATGTATCGCTACGACGGTGGCCCTGAGCCCATCCGCTGGCACCTAATCCTCCATTAGAGACATTTCTTACGGGTGGGTAATAGCCCCTGATAAGATATCGGAAAAAGGCTGAACAATCGCCGGATGGATTGCATCCGGTGCGGCGTTTTTGTTCCTGCACAAAAATATGAGTTCGTGGAGCACATGGTCCTCACTTACAGTAAGCTCTTGAAGCACTGGCGTACTCCCCATATCTGAACCCGCCGCACTGAGAATATGGTCCTGAAGATACACGCTCTTAAGGACAGCCAGTAAGGTTTCCGTCTTGTCTTTGCCATCGAGGGCAATGCTCCCATCGGACATCTGCAAGGTACCTACGCTCTCACTTCTCGTTTTCTTGAAGTCTTGAACTGCTGGGGTACTACACGGGTTCAAGGCTTTAAGCCCAATTGTCCCGGTTCCTAATAAGATCCTTGATCGTCTGTCGTGTTCACCCAGCTGAAACGAGAGTTACAGGAGGTGGAGGCGGCAACGGAAACATAATATACATAACATTACACTGTCTCACTGTGGGCAGTGACTTAAGAGGAATGGTGGTGCGACATTCATAAACATATAGCAGAACGGAAGTACAATAAAAGACATCTATTCCACTTAAGTTTTTGTATTTATGGACGAGGAGTTACCGGAAGAGACCGAGGTAGAGGTTCCACTTTATCTTAGAGGTAGTGTTGTTCTGCGAGAGAACAAGATCTTCCGGAAGAGCATTCTTCAGAGTAATAACCCGATAGCTAAAAAACTTAATTCTTAGGGACGTACTTGGTCTCGGTTTAAAAACCTCTCTGCTGCGACCACGGAGGGAAGAGGCTGGACAGACGGAGAGGAAGCAAGCACTCTGACCTGATTCAAAGGGGTGAGATATCAAAAACAGGCCACGTATTACGCGTCTAAGGTCAACTGGACGGAGGCTGAGGAGTGAGAGGCGGGCGGGATAAGGTAGGTGGGACAGACTCCATACTGCATTGGTGTAAGTCCTCTGTGCCTTTTCTAGGATCTCACGGTCTCGGGCAAGACCACAGTGCACCATCTGACTACCGTACTTCAGCGGATGACGGGTATATGTACCGAAAATCACGGGGAAATCATCCCTAGAAATTGCCGGGAGGGACCTTTGAATCATATTTAGGACCCGAAAGGCAGACTTGCTCGCAAGTTGGTGTTGATGGGAGAAGGACAGGTTGCAATCCAACCGGAAACCGATCACCTTTTTTCGATCAACCTTAGACAGCGTGGTTGCTCCGCTAATAGGGAACCTGTGACCAGTCTCTCTGCAGAAAGACATGCTAACACAATTGTCGTCATCGACTGAAAGGTTCCAATCCTCAGACCAGCGTTTTATTTCATCAACTGCAACTTGCGGGCGTTCAACGCTTGCACTCCTGAGGATTGAGTCGTCTGCAAACAGGAAACTTTTCACAGGAAGGAGAGTCAAAGCGACTCACTACGACACTGAATGCCGACAAAGTTATCTCACAAAAAGGCACGACCAGGAAGGAAAAAGCAAACGCCTCAATCGTGAAAAGGACGACAACCACTAAACATTATCAGCAAGTGCAAGGCGAGAAAAAGTGGTCCGAAATCCGTAAAGAAAACACAAGGGTAATAGATGAGGAATTTTCAATCATTCACGATGTTACACCGGCCACCAAAATCAGTCCGAGCGACAAGTCCCCCAGAATAGCATCTGGCTCAGGCTCCCCTTCCTACTTGCCCTCTCGAGGTACTGAAGCTTGCTATGCCGTGCTGATAAAGGTTATTCTAGTTTGTCCTTTGTGGTTGTCGATTACCTCGGCCTCATCCTGGTGCGCGAAGGTAGGAGGTCGGAGAAGAGATACGGTTGCTTATTTAATTGATCTTCAAGCCCGGGCGGTACACAATGAAGTTGCCTTTGGGCTGGGCACGGATTCGTTCACCATGGCACTTGTGCGCTTCATAGGTAGGCTACGCGCCCTTAAAGAAATATACGGTGACGACACACCGAGGTTCGTTGAGTCTGTCTCAGATCCAAGGGAGAGTATAACTCGTTGGGACCAGAATAAGATTGGCAACCAGTTGCCGGCAAAAAGTGTTCAGTGGCATTTCAATCCCTCAGGGTCCAGTCACCGAGGAGAGGCTTGAGAGCACATGATAAGATCAGTGCATAGGTTACCATTAACTCTGATTGGAGAGCAGACTGTGAATAACGAACCCCCGGGTCTTGCTTCGTAGAGGCCGAACGGATCCTGAACAATCGACCAATGGTGCCAGTGGCGTCAAACTCTAATGATGAACCGGCTGTTACACCGGAAATCCTGCTTCTGCTAGACAGTAGAGAGGGCATGCCATTAAAGGGTAGCACGGAAGATAGCTATCCGTGCGGGTGGAAACAAGTGTGCAAAATGGCGGACGCGTTCCGGTGGAGTTGAGTGGAGGAATATTCACGTGCTTCGAAAGTTAGACAACAGCGGGCAAGCAAGCAGAGGAACTTTAGGAAGGACGATGTGGTGCTGTATTCACTGAAGAAAAGAACTGGGGCAGTGCCTTCTAGGGTTGGTACCAGACAGTCAGTTGGATGCTGATGGGCCAGTCTGAACCTTTGATGTGCGCACAGCGAGGGGGACCGTGTGCCGAGACGTGCAAAAGATGCGTTTGCATGAAAGGGCCGACTGGTGCCCGGGTTCATGAGCTAGGGCCTATACTGGCGTGGAGCTGCGAGCCCAGGCAGACCCAGAGGGAAGGAAGGCAGCAGGAGTACTGCAGTGAGTCCTGCGAACTCCGATGCCTCGGGGGCGCAAGTAGGAGGGGGAGCCTAAGCCAGATGCTATTCTGGGGGACTTGTCGCTCGGACTGATTTTGGTGGCCGGTGTAACATCGTGAATGATTGAAAATTCCTCATCTATTACCCTTGTGTATTTTCTTTACGGATTTCGGACCACTTTTTCTCGCCTTGCACTTGCTGATAATGTTTAGTGGTTGTCGTCCTTTTCACGATTGAGGCGTTTGCTTTTTCCTTCCTGGTCGTGCCTTTTTGTGAGATAACTTTGTCGACATTCAGTATCGTGGTGAGTAGTAGTGACACCAGTCAGTTAGTTTTATTGTGGTTCGGTTTCACCTTCTCACACACGTTGATGAACAGTAGACGTTAAGCTTTTTACGTTGAATTTATAATAATAATATAATAATATTGGTATATTTCTCGGCCATGGTCGAGAGGCACGCGCTAACGCATGATCATGGTGTAACATGTTACTCAATATGGTGAAATATTCACAAAATTCTAAGTATGAAAGTCGAGAGTATCAGAAATGGAAAAACATAGACAGCAACAGTTTGAATGGATCTTTTTGATAATGGTTTGCGCGGCAGTTTTGAACCAGTTTCGAATCCGGGCTAGTGTAGTGCATTTCTGATTGTACATAATCCTGTTTCCTTTCCTTTTATCTTCCAGATGCCGTCGTGAACCACGAGGCGGAGCCATACAGTGCGGCAGGCATCTCACCTCCCTCTCCCTCCGAACAGTGACCTTGACCCCGACCCCAAAACTGTATAAAAACCCCCCATGGACACCCCCGTACGACCCACTTCCGGTTTCGAGCTGTACCAGTTAAGGCGTCGCCTTGTGTCAATATAAGTCCATTGTTTTCCGAGCTTCGCCTTCTGTTGTGACTGACCTCGTGCTGTGACCAGTTGTGCTGATCTGTGCGTCTATTTTCAGACCTCCGAACCCCACGTGCATTACAAAATTGGTGACAGTGGTGGGATCCGACCAATGGCAGACAACACGACTCCCGAGAAACCGGAAGTTGATGTCTCCGCTAATGCGATTAACATCTTGATCGATGCCCTGATGCGGTTAGGGCAATCCGGAAATAAACCAACGCCCGTGTCCTTACCAGTACCCGATAAATTTGATATCGGCGATAACTTCGACATGTGGGAGGCGAGAGTGCGCCCATATCTGGAACTATGTGAACCCGGTCATCGCAGGTATACATTGTTGTCACTACTGGGCCAGGAGGCGTTTACCTTGGTCCACGAAGAGATCCCAGAAGGGGGAGTCAGTGAGGAAACCTTCTCAGTCTTGCGGAAAATTTTGACGCCCCAAAAAACCATGAGCGAGCTGAGAGACGAATTCCGGTATCGCACCCAAAAACCAGGAGAAGGTGTCCGACAGTACTCCGTGGAGCTGAAAAAGATCGCTCGCCAAGCCCTCGTCGGGTATGACCCCTCGGTGAGGGAGATGCTGATACTACACCGGTTCATAGACGGCGTGAGCTCAGCAGCTATTAGAGAAATGTTCTCGCTTGACCCGCCAGGAAACCTGCCCGACGCGGTCGAACGGGCGGCAAAAAGAGAAGCAACAGTGGGGGCCCAAATATCTCCGAAGAGTCCACAGGGCATGCCCAACGTTAGCAGCCGCCCCGGTGACCAACCCAGGAGAGGTCCATACGGCCGGGACCGAGGAAGACGTTTTCAACCAGAACGCTGGGTACAGGCCAATGAGCGGAAGGACACAAGCATGGCCAGGAAGGAATATGATGGAGCCATTAGTAAGTCTTCCCATGTTAGTGCTGTACCAGTTGTTTCCACTGTTTTTGGTAACTTCTCACCAACAGTCGATGGCTTCATTAACGGGGTAAAGGGCACGTTTTTGATAGATACTGGGTCCAGCTGCACGCTAGTTCGGGAGGCTCCCATGATAACTCTAGGGGAGAGGGTGCCGCAACGTCTGTGGGCCGCCAATAATCAAGAAATCCAGACACTGGGTGTTGCCAAACCCATCTTTCGCATAGGCCATCAGGAGGTCGCCCACCAGGCGATTGTCGTAAAAGAATTACTTTGGGACGCTATCATTGGTGTTGACTTTCTAACCCTCCATCAGTGTCTTATAAATTTGGCGGCCGGGATCTTGCATATTGCAGGAGAACAGGTTGCGTATCGACCTGCAGCCAACATACACGTGCCAAAGGACTTCGAAGTGTGTGCAGTTAGGGAAGCTCAGCAGCCCAGTCCAGAACAATTGAACCGGCTAGGGAATGAGTCGGAGATTGCATCTTGCGAAGAACGAAAGAAACTGACAGAATTACTGACTGGCAACCAAGATGTGTTTTCCTGGTCTTCAAAAAAATTGGGACGCACGCAGGTAGTTAGACATCATATCGACACGGGAGACGCAGCACCAATCAAGCAACCATTCAGACGAATCCCGGCACATTATCGGGACGAAGTAGATAACATAGTTAAGGAAATGCTGGATAATCGAGTCATTTGTCCATCCGTTTCACCCTGGGCCTCCCCAGTAGTGATTGTAAAAAAAAAAGATGGAACCCTAAGGTTGTGCGTGGATTATAGACGACTGAATGCCATTACAAAGAAGGACGCCTTCCCCATACCCCGTATCGACGAAACATTGGAGGCCGTAGCAGGATCCAAGTATTTTTCAACCCTGGATCTGGCGTCGGGATATTGGCAGGTAGAGGTTAGTTTGGAGGACCGGGAGAAAACGGCCTTTGTAATTCCGTCCGGATTGTACGAATTTCAAACCATGCCTTTCGGGTTAACCAACGCCCCCGCTACGTTTCAGCGCCTGATGCAGAAGGTGCTGAATGATCTTACGCCAACGAAATGCTTGGTATACCTGGATGACATTATCGTTCATAGTCAGACTTTCCAAGACCACATCGAAACTTTACGGTGTATATTTGAAAGGTTGCAGGCGGCAGGCTTGAGGCTGAAACCGAGTAAATGTCATTTTCTACGGGCACGGGTTCAGTATTTGGGACACGTAATAAGCCGCGAGGGGGTTCATACGGATCCAGAAAAAGTTAAGCAGATCCAGCAATGGCCTACCCCTAGCAACTTAGATGAGGTAAGAAGTTTCATGGGTCTAGCCTCATATTACAGACGATTCGTACGCAGCTTTGCCACGGTTGCAGCTCCACTACACCGGTTGACTGAGAAAAAGAGTCAATTCCGTTGGACGGAGGAATGTAATAACGCCTTTCAGGCGCTTAAAGAGGCTCTGACCAACTCGCCTGTCCTAGCCCCACCGGTATTTTCTCCCGAAGCTGAACCCTTCGTCTTGGACACAGACGCAAGTGAAACGGGGATCGGTGCAGTATTATCCCAGAATCAGAATGGTATAGAACGAGTCATAGCTTATGGCAGCCGATGTCTAAACAAACACGAGAGGAACTATTGCACAACACGAAAGGAAATGTTGGCCTTAGTATATTTCTTGGCTCATTTCCGCCATTACTTACTGGGAAAAGCGTTCATCGTTCGAACCGATCACCAGGCGTTGGTTTGGTTACAGTCGTTCAAGGATGCTGCCGGTCAAGTTGCCAGATGGCAGGAGAAGATACAAGAGTACCAGTTTCAATGTATCCACCGCCCGGGGCGCAGCCATCAAAATGCGGATGCCCTATCAAGACGACCTTGCAGGGCACATGGAGAGTGTCCCACGTGCTCCAACACGCACGTAGCGGCTATCACGCTGCAGACGGCGCCGTCGGATGTTTGGAGGAAACGCCAAGCAATAGATCCGGAATTAGAGCTAATATATAGACGGTTAAACGAAAACAGTACTAAACCGACACGAGAAGAAATGGCTGGCCAGAGTTGGGAAACCTTGTGCTTGTGGAATCTATGGGAACACTTGACGATCGTGGATGGCATCCTCTATTTCCAATATGGGCCTACCTATACGAGGAGGATAGTAGTACCCCAGGTGGCTGTCGAGACAGTGCTAGCGGAATTACATCGTGAGCTGGGACATGCCGGACAACGGAAGATGTTGGCAGCGGTTCGCACCAGGTTTTGGTGGCCACATCAGGTGAGGGATATAGTGAATTTCTGCAACAATTGTCAACTGTGTATGCGTTTCAAGGCGCCACGGACCACTAACCGGGCACCCTTGGCACCCATCATGGCGGGATACCCAAACGAACGGTTGGGGATTGACATTGTCGGTCCCTTCCCCGAGTCCAATAAAGGAAATCGCTTTGTTTTGGTCATGGTAGATTACTTCACGAAATGGTGTGAAGCGGAACCTATACCACGCACTGATTCCTTTACCATAGCCCAGACAATCTTTAATACCTGGATCGCACGTTGGGGGGCACCACTATCCATTCACACGGACCAGGGCTCCAACTTCGAAAGTATGTTATTGGCCGACATGTGTCAGTTACTGGGAATAAAGAAAACTCGCACGACACCGTACCACCCCCAAGGGAACGGACTTGTAGAACGAACAAACCGAACCTTAAAAAACCTGCTGAAAGCCTTCATAGAGAGACATACCACTCGACACTGGGATAGTGCGCTACCCACATGTTTGCTCGCATACAGGGCATCAGTGCAGACTTCAACAGGGCAATCGCCACATTTCATGATCACCGGACGGGAATTGCGGTTACCCATCGATCTTACGGTGCCACGGCTAGCCGACGACATACGGACCTCAACGGACTATGCAATTAAGCTTTGCCGAACCCTCGGCGACAGTCATCGTCTTGCACGTACACATTTGAGGACATCACAACGCCACCAAAAAGAGTTCTACGACCGTAAAGCTCACGGAACACCAGTACAGCCGGGTGAAGAGGTCTGGATGAAGTCGATGACACAGGTCCCGGGAATACCTTCCAAGTTTAAGTACGATTGGACCGGACCATTCATTGTAATCGAGACCTTGAGCCCCACGACGTGCCGTGTTGCTCGCGTCGGCGAAAACCCAGAAACCCAGAGCCAAATTGTACACTACAACCGGCTGAAGCCCGCGACACACAACGATGGAATAGTTAGCAGCAGGCCTCCTAGCATTCCATCGGTTGCTGAGGAGGTTGAAGTGCATACAGAAGGGCTGAGGACAGCCCTTTCACGAGAGGGGGCTGTGTAGTGCATTTCTGATTGTACATAATCCTGTTTCCTTTCCTTTTATCTTCCAGATGCCGTCGTGAACCACGAGGCGGAGCCATACAGTGCGGCAGGCATCTCACCTCCCTCTCCCTCCGAACAGTGACCTTGACCCCGACCCCAAAACTGTATAAAAACCCCCCATGGACACCCCCGTACGACCCACTTCCGGTTTCGAGCTGTACCAGTTAAGGCGTCGCCTTGTGTCAATATAAGTCCATTGTTTTCCGAGCTTCGCCTTCTGTTGTGACTGACCTCGTGCTGTGACCAGTTGTGCTGATCTGTGCGTCTATTTTCAGACCTCCGAACCCCACGTGCATTACACTAGGCAGTGGTGCGCGGTGGAGATGTCGAAGAAATCGTTAACGCAGTGCTAAGGAGGCATTATGAACAAGAATGATGCAAGCCAAGGAAACCGGAGGCCAACTAAGGTTCTGCAGATGGAGTAAATTTTTAACAAGAAGAAGAGGGGGGAAAATCGATGCATGCGAAGAGGATGGCGATCCATGAAGACCCTGAATGACGGATTTACCGGAGTTTGAGAAACGGAATGAGCTTTGAATCAAGGGGACATGAGGCCAATTTCGTGAAAGTGAACTGGTGGGTGTGGGCGAAACAGCAGTCCATAAAAAGGTAAGTTTAGATTCATGGCCAATAACATGTACTATTCAGAAATAAGAAGGCGCAACTGGAAGGTTCTCGAGAAGTGGAGAGTCAATTTCCAGCCGGCTACGGTTCGGAGGAAGGTTAACCTGTGGTAACGGATAATAAAGTGGGAAAATCTTCGCATGGACTTCAGCGTTATTATGCTGTTTCCCTGACAAATATATGTATGTGTTGATGCATTTGCCTTCAGTGTTATTTAGCGTCATTTCTGGCAATGTACGGCTTTGAATGCGTAAGTTTCTTCTGGCAGGGCACGGTATGTGTCGGTCGATCAGCCGAGTGTGGCTGTATATTATCGGCATGCGCGTGAACTGGAATTCGTGTTCGTTGCGTTTGAAAACGCTGAACGATCTGATAAGCAATTAGGGGTATCTCCTGTTGTGTGGTTTGATTTCAGTCTCAGTTGCTATGGTAGGTTCCACTTGAGTCTCTATCCGTGCGAGTCAAAGCGGCATCCTTGGTTAGCCAATTTGGCGGCTGAGATGGTGAGAGACAACGAACCTGAAATAAAGGGAGATTCCAGTCTGGACGTAGTTCCAGCTGTGGGTTATGATAATATATGAAGACAATAAACAATGGATTGGTTAGGTCTATGTGAGTAGGGCATGGGTAAAATAGACTCGCAGTGGATTTGAGCTATACTGCTGCAGGCCGACGAAGTTGCGTACACCGGCTTGGTAACTGTATGCGTTTAAAAGGATTTGTGATTTGCCCGTGAGCATGGCATCGCTGGGATACTAATAAAAGACCTAGGGCTTCACGGTTATGATTGGTTAGTAATGATAACCCTCGATACCGTTTGCTTACGCAGAACGTGGTTAGGCAACGAGGCGACAGGATAGGTTTGAAGTGACAGACTGAGCGAGTAGGACTAACGTACTGTTTGCGTGGCTCTATGCTGTTACTGTCTCTTTCTGTATAGTGGTTATTCTATACTGAGGAGTCAAAGTAGAAGGAACTATTGGGGTGACAGTAGTGATACATTAGAGGTAATTGGTCACTTGTCTTGGAACATTGACGCGAGTTCATCTATGCTCTTCCTCGATAGTGCAATCGTACTGAGATTAAGCTCCAATGTGAGCAAGGAAATCTGATGCGGATATGATTGCATGGTTACTGTGGTATCTTTTTCGCTGTTATCGTGCTGCAAAGCAGGACTACACCAATGTGAGGACTGGTTTGGGGAACCGTGAGAGGTGGGTCCGAATTTTCGTCAGGGAAGCAAACTCTAACGGTCTACATTTGGTGCTCATGATAGGCGGCACAAGGGCCAG
The DNA here is from genome assembly GCA_948099385.1 of Fasciola hepatica. Lineage (NCBI taxonomy): Eukaryota > Metazoa > Platyhelminthes > Trematoda > Plagiorchiida > Fasciolidae > Fasciola > Fasciola hepatica. The sequence continues at coordinate 103,314 of CANUEZ040000060.1, read as the reverse complement.
CTTCAGGTAGAGAGGTAGCACGATACACAACTACTGGCAACCGGCACGTGGCTCTCCAAGAATGATCCACACTTTTTAGACGTTCTTATTATTCTTTTTTTAATGGTTTTATCACAGTCAGGTATCTGGCTGTCAGAGAAGGCGGAGCTGCTTTTGGTGGGCGACCACAGCTCCCACGCCCCGGCCGAAACATGGACCGCATGTAACAAGCCGCGTTGGGAATAGGTCAACCACACCAGTCAATCCGTAGCGACACTACAACCCAGAGACATGGGTCACATGTGACAGGGCTGGTGTGCCTGGAAGACAAAACAGGGGTATATTTTTTTCTCACTTTTTTGTGCCAATCTCTTACTTTTTGGTGTTTGTATCTTATTGGTGGTCAACTCTGTGCAGGGAGACCATCACGGCCAGGAAAGTTTGCAGAAGTGCCGCGCTAACACTCGCCTTATCCGTGAAGTCAGAACACCCAGGCCGTTTACATGGGACAAAAAATGCAGAGGGAGGTAGGGTCAGCCACAGCCTGTGATTATTCGATGGGGTTTACGTTCAACAAAACGCCAGTCTGCACAAAGATGGGGTACAACTTGCAGCACTGACAACGTGATTCGTCAGTACGATCCACAGATGGTTAGTAGTTTTGATGGCTAAGTATCAAGTGTTGTATAGGCCTATCGTGGAGGATGCTAGAGTTCTGTGATAGGGACAGAATTTGAGCTGTGAATGTCTTATGGTGACTACTGGGTGGAGGTTGAGGAGTGTGACAGGTGCTGCGTCTTGGGTTAGAGACAGAGGTAAAAACCTAATAATAATTCAAATACGACTTCTGAAGCACTGGCCTCAGTCGTGAGAGTTATTATGTTTAGGCATTGTAAACTGGTAGGTTTACGCTTAGGTGATGGCAATTACGTCGTATGGTGTGGCACATCCTAGATTATCAAGGGTTCGGGTTAGTATCCAACGCTTTCCTCATAAGCTCTGTCAAAAGACATATAAGGATTCGTAAGAGCTATCAGTTTTTGGATGTCCAGAGCTACGTGTAGTCTAGACTTAAACATATTTAGGGAATCTACGGAACGTACATCAGCTGGGAGTTTATTCCACAGAGTTGCATATTTCAGGAGGAAGAAGTTTTGCCTTAAGGATTTCCGAGAAGTAGGGATCGTTATACGGTGTTCCCTATTACGCAGCTGATGTGTCGAGTTTATACTGAACTGAACTTGGCTGGAGGATACAGCTTGTTTGTGGAGCAAAGTAAACAAAAATGCGAGGTTGAGTTTTATTCTCCTAAGCCATAGGGGATCAAGCCGCAGGAGTGTACACCGCTGTCTGTAGGTCAGGGTCGTAGAAGGCCCAAACAGTTTTTTGGTAAATCGACGCTGTACATTCTCAATGTCGATAATGTCACGTTTATGCATATTTGAGAACACAAGTGTACAGTACTCTAGGGTTGGGCGAATATGAGTTTTGTATATCTCTAACTTACTGTTCGTGAGAAGAAAATTTCTCTGCAACAAGCCAAGGGACTTATTTGCCCGTGCAGTTATGTAGGAAGTGTGTTCAGAGAAATTGAAAGTGTAAGAATATTGCAGTCCAAGGTCTCTAATTGTTGGGGAATATGGGAGTGAGACACCGCCAACCTTAAGCGTATCATAAGGGATATTGCAGTTTAGCGAGAGATAACTGCTTTTGTTCACTGAAAATTCCATTTTCCAGCGATCACACCAGGAGGATAAGGACTGTACGTCGACCATGATGTTATTCAGTGCTGCAGGTAGGTCTCCTCGTTCGAATTCATAGACTATCTTCATATCATCGGCGAACAAGAAAATTTCGCCATAAGTGATGACATTGCAAATATCGTTTATATATAGTAAGAACAGCAGTGGTCCTAGAACACTACCTTGGATAACCCCGCTGTTTACTGGGTGGGGGTCTGATATCTGACCGTTGATGCAGGTAACTTGGTGACGGTCTTGTAGATAGGATTTAAACCAACTGAGTAGGGGGTTTTCAATACCGTATCCCCTGATCTTGTTGAGTAACTGCAGATGTGGCACTCTGTCGAAGGCTTTTGTCATATCAAGATAGATGATGACGAGTGCTCTGTCTTTGTCAGCAGCTGTTGTTACCAAATTTAGAAAGTCAAATTGGCAGGTTGAACACGACCGTGATTTGAGAAATCCGTGCTGCCTTTGGCTGATGAGCTTATGTGCAGAAAGGTAGTCGGTCAGGTAGTGTTTTACGACTTTTTCTAGCAGCCTCGAGATCATTGGCGTATGATTAATCGGGCGGTAATTGGCAATGTCATGCACTGCGCCTTTTTTGTGCCTGGGGATAATAATGGATTTCTTCCATTGGCTGGGGAAGGTCCCGGTTTGCAGAGATAAATTGTATAGGTTTAGTAGTAGTAGGGGAATATCCGGGCCGCCTAGAGCGAATATTGCTGACGGTAGGCCGTCAGGACCGGGGTGGTAGGTCGGTTTGAAGGTGTGAATGTATCTATTTATATCCGTAGTGGTAACCGTGATAGAACTTAGTGAGGAGTTTGTGACAGACGGGGTGACAAACTGGGTACACGATGGACCGAGAGACACGGTGGTTGTGAAGAAAGTATTAAACGTGTCAGCTATCTTTCGAGGTGAGGTTATGAGGTTATCCAAATGGATGATCTGTTTTATGCATCGAGTTGATTGTGGGGCACGATCCCTGTGTAGCCGGGCTAGCTCTTGAGCTTTGTTTGGGTGGCGTAACGCTTTGGTTTCTTGCTTTAGTTGTAGGTCACGGGCCTTGCGGTGGATTTCGTGATAGAGGCGTTCCAGTCTGAAGACTGTAGAAAAGTCTCTATTTCGTTGGTACTGCCGTCGAAGCTCGTCGTATTTCTGCTTTAGCCTGGCTATATGGTAACCTGCCGGTCTGGATGGATTGTAGGGGCGTGATATGTTTTCGATGCATGAGTGTAAATTTGAGTAGAGGAGGTCAGCGGCGAACTGGGGATTTGCTGTTAGGAAGAACTCGTCCCAGTTTCTGGAGCGAATTTGGGAGGGAATATGGTCCCATTTAAAGTGACGGAAGGAGGGACCGTTACATGGTAGGCTAACAGTACGTGGCTTGACTTGAAATCTGCAACTGACGATTTTATGGTCGCTGCCTGTGTAGTCGTTTAGTACGGAGGCAGAGACGTTCGTGAGACCCAGGGTAAATATCAGATCAAGGATGTTATTCTTTCTGGTAGGTTGTTTTACATGTTGGGCCCACTGGCCCAGGCGAATGCATGAGGCAAATTGCAAATACTTGTAGGGGGCAGAAAAGGAGGACCAGTTTACGCCCGGGGCATTGAAGTCGCCTGCTATAAATTTACCTCCAAATGGCAGATCAGCGATGTAATTAAATGCATCAATGATGGGATTAAATGTGGAAGTGTCATTTCTGGGGGGTCGATATATACAACCGACAACTATGTTCATCTGGGATAAAGAAATTGTAAACCATATAGAATCTTCAACACTTGCGAGCACGGTATTTTCCAGTAGGGTGGCAGATAGGCTGCTCTTGACATACCCCACGCAACCTCCACCGCGGCGGTAGATTCGTTGAGTCCTGTAGGTTTGATAACCGATCAGTGATATTTGGTCAGAAGGTATGTTCTCGGTGAGCCAAGTCTCAGTAATCAGGATTATGTCGAAGTTGTGGACGACGGCCAGTTTTTTTATAGCGGAAAGCTTGTTCAAGATGGAACGGGAGTTGAATAGTGCTATGGTAAGCATTTCTGTAGGGGGCTTTGAAGCGTCAGTGGATTTGGTAGCAAGGGTGTGCGTTGCAGGGCGGTGATTAATGGGCGGGCCACCCATGCAGGAGGACAGGATGTGAGTTGCTACTTCCTTTTGGACAGCTCTATCTTTATCGCCGCACATTGTACATTGGGCCGAACACTCATGATTTTCAGCAGAGATTAACACTGGATGCTGAGGTGTTATTGTAACGCGGGCTAATAGATCTGGAGGGGAGTATGGTGACTCTAGGTGGGACCTTTGAGGCAAAACAGGTATGAATCGGGGGAGAGTTTGTAAGGATGCCAGGGGGTCAGCAAGGGGGCGGGGAGCAGTAGAGGAAGGGCAGCCATGGTTTTGGTGGAGGCCTTGTGAGGAGAAGGACGAAAGGCAGGGTAAGTGGGATTTTAATGGAACAGGTATGATGTTTCGGATAGAGTTTGTTGAGGTGGGAGGCATCTCACAAGGCTCCATGGAAAGAGTGTGAGGGGGTGGAGTAGTAGCGAAAGGGCTGTTGATGAAAGGGGCCTTGGTGTGAAGGGTCAGTTGGCATAGCGTGCAGTGGTGTCGGAGTAGAATACGGCGATGTTGGGTGGTAGGGGAGCAGAGGATGTTGAAGCTGCGGAGGGTTAAGATGGGGCACACCATGAGGCGGAAAATGGTCGGGCGCGGGCCACATGTTGTGGTACCGGTTGGCAACGATGCTGGTAACTCGTCCTGCATGGTTCGAGTTTGGAGGTGGTACATTAAGTGGAAAATTTGTGATATGGTACTGCATCTGTGGACATGAAGACGGCGGGGTCTGGGTTTGTGGGTGTGGGATGTAGCAGTGGGGTACGCGGATCTCCGGGGGACCAAATAAATGCGCTGGTGGACTAGCGCTAGGGTGAGCGACGAGATTTCGTGTGTATGGCCGAGGTGGGGGTCGTGAATGGGTAGTAGGCCGGTTAGCTGGAGCGCGAGAGGTCCTATGTCGACTGTCGATTAAAGATGGGAGCGTGACTATGTCAGTGCAGACGAGGTTTTTGCCTCTGGGAGCAACAGGTGACGAGGGTGACGTTGTGGCCGAAGCGCTGGGAGACAACGTTGCAGTTGGCTGGTTGGTGCGGGGTGGCGTGTTTGAAGCTGGCGGTTTATTTGCTCGTTTGGCAGACAGACCAGAGCGTGGATGGCTGCTTGCAGAGAGAGGGGGTTGTATTGCTCGGCTGTGGGTAGACAGTGGTGGAGACTGGAGTGCAACATGGAGCCTTTTTGGGGGACGTTGAGGTGTTGGAGGTGAACGGGACGAATCTAGGTCCACATTTTGAGCTGGTGCACTGGTTAGCGGGAGTGGTAACGAGTTGTTTACGGTGGGAAGTTTCTCAGGGGAGCTTTGTGGCACTGGGTCAGACGGTGGTGGGAGTACTTGGATGCTGGCATTCGATCTAAGGACCTCCCTCTGCAGAGGGGTTTTGTCTGGAGCAATTTTTATATTTTTAAATGATCTGGATTTTGCGATGGACTCTCTCTTTCTGACGAATTCCACGGCAGTGCTCTCTTCTAGAAATTGAAACAGTAGCGGGCACATGTTCCGATGTGACCGTTTTCTGAGTCTTTTGCAGTAGCACTCGTGGTGTGACATATCACATGCCATGAGCAGTGACTGTTTGACCGAGGAAAGGGGCAAACGATCTGGAACATTAAAAACAACGGCATTTTTAGAATTTTTTATCCGTCTATGGACTTCAGATGCAACAGAGTCCAGGAAGTGGCCGGCTGATAGGAGACTTTCAGTGTTTGGATGTTTTAAAGGATCAACAATATATGCTAGTGGCAGCAGCATGGTCAGTGCATCGTCCATGGATCGTAACTGTTTCTCTAAGGACGATAAGTTTTCCTGAAGCGCATTATATTTGTTACTGGCTTCACTGTATATATCGACCAGTGGTACTGAACACGGCACGGAGGAGGTAGAAAGTCGGGGGCGTTTAGTGCTTGTAAGTGGAGTTCGATTTGCCGCTCGGTGAGAGAGGCGAATTGAAGTCGATCTAGGCATGATATTTGAAAGAAATTTGATAGAAGTGGGTTTGCAGGTCAAATACTAACCTCAGATTTTACTGTTTAGAAAAAAAACCTGATTTATTTTAGCTAATGGGGATGTCTTGCAAAGCTGTTTGTGAACTACTTCCCTAGATACATCAGTGGAAACTATACCAATAACAGCACGGCTAGTGACGTGGTGTAGCGCAGATTCCTCGGCTCCTCGCTCAGGAAGTCGTTCTTCAAGCCCAGTTAAGAGTACGTAATTCATTCTACCTGTCGGACTGCTGTGCATGTACTTTCTGTTTATTACTTTTGTCAACTGTTCCCCCAGTGCAGGTTTTTGTCCCGATTTGTGCCACTTTTGGGCTGGCTAGTGACTAAGACTCTCAGTCAATGGTATGATTATTACGTACCTACATTTTAGCTCACAAGTGGTACTGTGGAACTTCGAAAGCAATCATGTTTATGATTTGGGCTCTGCATCGATTCGGGCCACTCGTTCATTCTAGGCTCCATAGTGCTATCCAGAACATGTCAGGTTTATTGTTCGGTGAGTCGAGCATTGAACTTTTGGTCATACTGCACCCGGACCAGGACTTCAGCTTTTTGGTAGCAACCCCCGGTATATCGGCAACGACGCTTTAAAGCTTATCTGATAGGCAAGAAATCCTTTTAGTTATTATCAGGGGCCAAAGGCATGACTGGTAACAATCTCAGGACATCATGTTGTGACCCGTAATCAAACTGAACCGGTAAGTAATTCGTTATCGGGTTTTGATATATTTTCGCTCTCGTGGTTTGCCTTACATACACGAGACAGCCTCCGATTAGCTGGGTTATCCCTTTTTTCCCAAGAGCCTGTCACCTGGTGACAGCGATATAGTCGTTTGGAGTCTCGTCCCTCAACCAGGTTTTGGTCATTAAAACAAGATGGTAATCAGACTTGAACGGTAGTATAAGGGGCATTTGCATCGTGTTCACTATTGAGCTTGAATTCGGCATAAACAGAGAGAGCAGCTAAGTGGAATCAAGACTAACTTGAGGATTTTTAAAGGATTCCGGCATAACGTTGGTCGAGGGAGGATCGGCCAACGCAGTCAGTGTTGCCTGAGACAGAATAGTCGGAACTGTGGATGAGGGCTTATGAAACACCGCGGATGGTGGGATAAACTGAGTACGCATAACTGGTGGGGAGAAGGGCAGCTCGGTTGTTAGGTTACGCTGAGTACGGCTAGAGTGGAAGGAGATCGGAAGTTTTTTAGGCCTACTTCGTTAGGAGCAAAGCCGTGAATGGTCGCTGACGAGAGTCTTGCGGCTGGTAGATACTGGTGACCGAGACAAAGAAACATGAGAAGACAGTGGCAGGTGGCTACTGAGTGTGAGAGAAAGAGGAGGTGTAGCGGTGTCAAGTACCTTGGCGCCTGCCTTAATACGACGGTGAAACGGGTGCGCTCTTTACATCAATAAGTTGATGATCTGTAACCCGGAGGGGGGATGCCAAACGCAGGCGGGATATGCGGTGTACTGGTTAGCGCGCAGACTGAAAGGTCGCGGGTACTGTTTTAGGTGGTCTGCTGTAGGGAGATGATTCGAGGTAGGCGGGATATGTGATTTATAAAAGGCAGGCGATTCATAGGGGAAAATATGACTTAGGTTACGATAGAGGCTATGTAAACCACTGGAGCAATCGCTTCGGTATGGAGTTGGGCATTGTTGAAATTGCATGGGGGTTAGTTGAAGCGATTTGATGTGAAAGATAACCAGAAGGTGCAGAAAACGCATGACTGGGTGGTGTGTAAGGTGCAACTACTGGACAGTGGCTCTGAGCGGGAAGATAGGTCTTAAGTAGCGTTCTTTCGTCCACCGTTGCACTGTGTATTGCTTTGCGTTGGAATGCTTAGCAGCGGGTGGTTTGGCTTGACGAGTGAGTTAGATCTGGCAGTAGTGTCCTTAATGTGCTTTCCGCCTGGCAGCGAAGTTTCCCCTGGTCTGTGAGATGGCCTGGGCACACCCATTTGGAGCACAGCAGACTGTCGAGTGGCCACTAGAGCCGAGCGATGAGATGGACTAGAAGAGTTTGGGGTCCCTCCATTGATGGATTGAGGGCTTCCGGGCAGGCACGGTCAGCTGCTTGAGTAAGTCATACCAACATCGGTCGAGGCTAACGTTCCGGTTATAGGTAACGGCGAATTTCACTTATCAAGCCTGAGGCAGGAAAGTTTGGCGGGGGTAAACTCTATGCTTCTTGGTTTCTTAGGCGTTGGCTGGCAAGGCGATGCTGCAAAGGATGTATTTAAGCTGACGTCAAACATATGGAATCGGCTTTCTGGAGGGTGTGAAGTTGAATTGATATTGCACGTGCTTTGCTCCTCGTCAGACGGCAAAGAAGCAGATAGATGAGGGCGGAGAATTTCTGGCGCAGCTGAATACGTGATAGCGGACCCGGCGAATTCCCCTTGCATTGGGGTTTTGTCCTCAGCAATCTTAATATTCTTGAACGGGTTTCTTGAAAAGATGGTGGAATGTTTCCTAATGCTTTCCTTGGTGGATTTCTCGTCAAGGAATTTGAACGGCAGAAGACAAGATTAGCGTTGAATGTTCTTTCGCACTGGCGGGTAGATGTTTAGTATAAATAAGACTTAAAAAGTTCTGTTTTACTTACTCAATGGGGGTTTTGTCAGGTATGTTGAATACAGTAGCTTTTTGGAGTTACTGGTCCTCTGCACAATTCCCAAGGCAATGGCCTCTGTGAAATGCCCAGCCTTGACCGGATCCTGGGCTGACAGATTAGTAAGGGAGTCAGAGATGTTGGTGAGCGAAATCAAACTGGGTAAAGTTTTATCAGTTGAGGACGGCTGACTGCTGAGATTAAAGAGACTTGGTTCTATTGCATCCAAACTTTCATTTGCCCCACCGAAAGTGATAGAGTGGGGGCAGCAGGGTCTTTCCGGGTAACAACTAGGAAGAGGAAATCCGAGCGCATCGAAGAAGCTAGATACAGCTAACAGTATACCACGACGAGTATCTGGTTGGTCGGGAACGTTCAGCCCGAAGATGGAGCGGTCCGTTTCCTCATCCCAGTGTTTTCCTAGCTTGTGCTTGGTAAGGAGTGGAGAATCGTCCAAATCTCGAGCTTTTTTAGCCCTCTCACCGTGCGGAATGACTTCGAGAACTTCCGAAACTTTCGACATTCATTTCGTGAAATGGAAACCGCCCTCTTCTAGCAATCTTGTTAGGCACCTGAAATGCGCTAGAGCCGGGTCTATATCATCGGAAGACCCAAAGTATTCGTCGACGCAAAAATTTCTGCTGACGCAGTCCACCACCGGCCCGCGGACCAGAGCTCCGTGCTTGTTTGCTGTTTCTCGGAGGGCGTAGTTCACGCAAAACGGTGATGATATCGCTCTGAATTGGTGGACGGTAGTTTTATGATTTATCACCGATTGTTCTGGTCATTGCCTTCCCACAATAGGAATCGCAACGCATCTCGCTCTTCCACCGGGATCTTTAACCGGAGCAACATTCTTCTGATGTAGGGTGACGAGGCTACTCTGTTCACCCTGAAACGGCAAAAGACAATAATCGGCGCCGTGTCCAGCCAGGCCCCTTTAGCAGACGGTCACTTAAAGACTTGCCTTGGAACTTGGCTGCGCAGTCGAAAACCACCCTCGGATTTTCGGGTTGTTGAAGTGAGGAACCGGGTGGCGAGGAGTGTGTCGTATCCCCCATCATTACTTCTGCGTATCGTTTCCACAGATCCCCATCTCGAACAAAGCCTTCTTTTGATCGCAGTAGTCTTTTGCAAAGCTGTAAAGAACAAATACTGAAAATCCTCCCAAGTTTCCTGTGCTTTGTGAGTTTGACTGTACTTGGCATTACTTTGAAATGCTCGTCCACACAACACAACTCTGCACGTTTGTTGACTCTTGTGAGACACTTGAATTTGGCCTTGAACCGTTTCTGACTGTGGTGATTGAGCCACGGGGCTTGGAATCTTTGTGTTTTTCTGTTGAGTTTATTTGGCCGCATACCTGAGGTTTGTATATATTTGCACCCATTGCGAATCTCAGTTTATTACCGTAGAAACTACGAATCAATCATGTACTGGTTTTGGAATTCGTTTGAATCGGCTACGCGTTTCTCGATCTGCGTGAATTGACTTTCAAGAGCGTAGTTTCTGTTATCAACCCAAGAGTCAGCTAGTGTGCTCCATGAGAGGTGAACCTCGAGCTGGTTTTTAGGACCTCTGGTTGCTTGCCGCGCTGTCTGCTTGGCAGGTGGTCTTTTTGAGAAAACGATAGTCTTTCGTCTCCAATGTCGTGAAACACTTTTACTTTCAGTCGCTGCAATTGATACTCTGTGTAGTACTTTTCCGCCGATACGCAATCAACGGGGCTACCTCCCTTGACTGGACAACATAATATCCATACTAGCGTTGTGATCACGGCATAGGGTGCTTGGCGGTTGCCCACCCTCTGGTCCAGCCCCCAGTGCACCTCAGGCAGTTGGCAGCCAATGAGAAGCTCTAATTCTTCGTCCTCTCTGTCTACAACGTTTACATCCTACAGGTGGCGCCACCTAGTTAAAATTGCACTCACTGACACTGGTGCTCGCATGGGGACGTGGTTATTGTAAAAGCCGACGTTGATTCGATTTGCTCTTTGGTATCTAGGGCGATAAGCTGCAACCTCAACCGACCTGCAGTCATTACCTGTGTTCCGCCCACCGTGCTCACTGCTAACGACGTCGTACTTTTAGCAAGCCCGCGTTTGTTGGCAAACCGCTTTTCCACTAGGGTAGTGTCAGATCCACCGTCGACGAAAGCCAAAGCTTTGGCCACCCCAGTTGGGGTCATCTCTCCTACGGCGACTACTCACAATCGCATTGCTTTGCCATCAGACAGTGACGTTGAGCAAGTCACACTGGGCTTAGTGTTCGCCTATGGTGTAGCTTCTGTCACCTGGAGTAGCAATCGGTGGTGTCTGCCCAGACAACCTCCGTGGCCTCATCTGGTTCTAGTGCTGCAAGCTGCCGCCCGGTGTGTGGTGTTAAAGCAGATGAAGCACGCTCATGTCGTACTCGCCCTTGCCCAACGTTTGTCTATTGTGGCTCTGATGACCTCCGGGCATCCTAGTGGCCCAAGGCTGGCGTCGCAGGATCTGGAACTTGGAAGAGCTGTAGCTTCGCGTGAAATGGCGTGCGAATTTGTCCGAGGCTGACGTTTCGTATGCTCCCGTGCCGCGTTTTAAGCTTGGCTGGTGCTAGGCTTGTTTACCCGATTTCTATCCCGGGTGAGTCGACCAAATCTACTGTCGGCTATCTTGGTTTGCCTGTCCAAGTATTCGGTCAAATCCTCGAAGTTGGCCTCACGGTCGTTCCTGCTTATACGCTCCGCCTCTTCCTCCCACTGGTCCTGTAGTTCGGGAGAGAGGTAGTGGACTAAACCCCTTAGTGTATACATTGCATCAAGATCAGCCCTGTGATCTAAGTGATCGAGGGCTATTGAGCAGTTTTGCATCTTGATCACTAGGTCGACCATTGCATAGACGTCGCCCTTTGTTCCTTTGGCCTCTGAAATCACGCCCTTGAATGGGTGGCCGAACAGGTCCTTCAAAATCTTCCTTGTCCGTGTGTAGCCTTGTTCCGGGCCGATCCTGGTACACCCATCGATAGCCTCTCTCGCTCGGCCTCGACAGTACTGGATCAAATAGAGAAGCCTTTGTCCGGGGCCAGTTGTCCTATCTTCGACGACCGTTTCGAACTGCCCGATTAACTTGCAGTAGTGTTCAGATCATCCGTCGAACACCCCAGCGGCTAAGCCACCTTTAGAACTTTTTGAGACGGCCTCTGACAATCTCCCGGCCACTTGCGGAAACTCCTTGTGGTGTTCTGCGCCAGGCGATTCTAGGTCGCACGGGTGTTTCCGATGAGCAACTGAATAAAAAACTACCAAGCGGCACGGCACTCGACGGCCAAAAGCCCTTACAGCCTTTGCGTCGAATGCTCCGGTTGGCCCAGGGCTTTCCCATGGGGGAGGAAGTGCAGCTACGGCTTTGGCTGCATTTTTTCACCTCAGCGAGTTCGCTGTTCTTTAGCACTATTCATAGATGATTCTGTTTTGGACAATTCGTCGACTGCTGCTGACGGCTTCATGGGAGTCGGCCCCTGTCTGCTAATCAGCTAAGCAACTTATACACTATCAGCACAGATGTCAGTTTAGCTGATCCTGCACTTATTGCGGGTATTAGCTCCATGCAGTCTTCTTGTCGACCCCCTCGGTCCCGAACCCGACAAGTAGTCTGCCAAAGTCCTTCACCCAACCGACAGCCGAAACTCAACAAGCGAGGAAGGTGCTGCTATCATCTCTGGTATCGTGAGCTCGTACAGAAGAGCACTTCATGGGGCTCTTTTCGCAACGAACAGGGAAATGCCCCAGCCGACTGGTAGGTGCTGTAGTGCTTTTTGGCAATTTGGGGCCCTATGGTCTTTCTTTTATCAAGGATTTTGTTTCAACTCACCAGTTTTCTATTGGCACTAGGGCACCGACTGGTGTTCTTCCGCCCACTTCCTCTGACCTCGACCACCCCAACAACCTGAAGCTTCAAGCCGCCAGTTGGTCTCGCATTCGCACGTACGGAACCGAGTCCCTCTTGTTAGGCCTTGGTTGGCATCGCCTCTTTCAGTGGTCAATCATTGTTGCCGATATTCCTCAACGACCATGAGATAAGGTGCTTTGCACTATCTTAACCCGTCATTACACCCTGGCACCCGCGATCTAACCCACTCTGTGACTCCCAGTGCTGCGGCTGGGCCACTGTGAGTGGGAACACCATTATCCCTGCACCCGTCACACCTGACGCCAACAAAAGCTTCATTATTATTTTGGCTCAGTTTCCATCACTCACTAAGCCGGTGAGCCACTTACCTTTAGTGCACCGTAACGTCAAGCACCAAGTCAACACGACGGGTCCCCCTGCATTTTCCCGCCTAAGCCGACTGTCTCCCGACAAATTCACCATCGTCCGTCGCGAACTTCAAAATACGCTGAGGCTTGGGATCATTAGTCTTTCTTACAGTCCGTGGGCATCCCCGCTACACATGGCACCCAAGAAGTCCACAAAAGGCTGGTGTCCATGTGGCGATCATGATAGTCTCAATCAGGTGACCATCCCGGACGGGTATGTCTTTTCACACATTCATGGTATCTCTTCAGATCTGGCTGGACCTAACACCTTCAGTAAAATTGATCTAGTACGGGCGTATCATCAAATTCCTGTCGCTGCAGTGGTCCAATACTGGGGGTTGCCACAACTTTTGGATTTTTCTAATTCTTACTCCAGCCCTTCGGCCAGGGCAATGCATCACAAAATTTCTAGAGCTTCATCGAAGGCTTTGCTCATGAATTACCTTTGATTCACCCACACATGAACGACATTCCCGTGGCTAGTTCCATTAATCCAGAATTCCGGCCACATCTCCGAGAGACCTTCCAACGATTCAGCTGTGACGGCATTACTGTCAGGGCCTCTAAGGCCGCACTGGATAAGCCATCACCACACTTTCTGGACCACGTCACCGACACCGGTGGAAATCTTCCAGCCGAAGATAGGGTCAAAGACGATGTCTAATTTCCACTTCTAACAGGTTTTAAATAGCTCATAGGTTTCAGCGGCTTTGTCAGTAACTGTCTTCTTTTCATCCCGAATGGTGCCATGCTAATGCTACCACTCTCCAATCTGCTACGAGAGGGGAATCTTCGGCTCATCTGGACAGAATAATTGAAAGACGGTTTCAGTAGGCTCAAACATGCTCCGGCCTCTGTCGTTTTAATTCGCCTCCCAAATCCCACTGCTCCACTCAGGGCTGCATTCGATACGTCCAAAGGGGACAGCAGAGTCGTACGCAGGCAATTAAAGGTTTTTTGAAATCTCTCGCAGTCCAATCTCATAGTCTGTCTCCAACTAAAGCCAAAAACAGTGCGCTGGGCTGTGAATTGCTCGCCGTATACACTCAAATACGGCACTTCTGTCACGCCTTTGAAGGACGGCAGTACACCATCCTCGCGGAACACAAACAATTGCTGCGCGCATTCCACAAATCATCGGACAGGCATTCGCCACGAAAGATTCGACAGATGGACTTTATCTCACAGTTTTTCACGAAAGTCCGACATATCTCGGGTTCAGCAAACGAAGCTGCTGATGCTCCGTCTCGCATACACAGCGCCACATGGCCTCTCGACTCACATGTCGATTTGAGGGATCTGGCTCGTGCTCAAGTGGAATCTGATTTTCAACAGCCAGTCAGGGATACCAGCCTACGTGTGAGGGCTCTGTCACTCCCATCGTCAAACAGCCCCATCCTTTGAGACACTGACTTAGATAACCCTGGTCCACCGTTCCAAAAGCACACCGATTTCGCGTCCTTGGTGTGCTCCATGGCCTGTTGCACTCTGGCTCAAGGCCAAGTGCAAGCTCGTCAGAGCCCTTTTCATCTGGCCCAAAATTGATGGCAATGTTCGCCAACGGGCGCGTAGCTGAGCGACATGCCAAGGTGCCAAGGTTCACCTTCATACCACAGGCCCCAACGGCTCATTTGAAACACCGGATGCTTTCTCCTACGGTGCTCACACGGACATTTTTGGTCCGTTATCATCATCTCGGGGAACTAGTTATCTCAGTTGCATCGATCGATTCACTAGTTGATCCGAGGCTATACCCATGTCTGACGCGTCTAGTGAAACTCGCTCTTGCCTTCACAGAACATTGGATATCTCGCCTTGGGTGCCCCACGACGGCCCCCTTTGACTGAGACGCTCAATCTTAATCCACATCGTCCTCCAACTTTCTCCGAATGACCGGTAAGAGCGCTTTCGCAAGATTAAATATCATCCCCAAGCAAACGAGTTGGTCAAAAGCTTTCACCGTACTCTCGAAGCATCACAGAGTGTGCGCAACGACCCACAATGGACGGATACCTAGCTGCTCCTACTATAAGGTACTCGGAACACCTTGGGAGGTGATGCTCCGGTTACGCCCGCATCAACGACACACCCAAATGCACTGTGTCCTCCCGGTGAATTAGTCACCCCAAAAGTCAACGAGCTTATCATGAACCATGGGGACCGCTCCAATCGCCCCAATATTCACTTTCGTAACAGGGCAGGCATTCCAGGTCGACCGTTCCCTGGAATACTTTTTATCCCACAGCTGATGTAATTGTGCACGTTGTTTCTTTGTGAGCCAAATCGTCCACCGTTGACCCCAACCTATTCCGACACTCTCAATGTACATCAGCGATCAGAAAGAACCTTCGCCACTGATTAACGTGGCCGCATGGAGACCTTTAGTATCGGCCGACTTAGACTGGCTTTCATAGAACCTTTTATCCAGGCCATGCCATCCACTAACAACCGCCCGCCGATGACCGACAGACGCCTCCTTACACCACAAAAAACCAGTTCTACCGCACGGGAGCTACAGGTCGACTTCCTCTTGCAGCTCATTAGGTCTGGCAGGCACTTTCTTTTTTCCTGCTCGTTAAGCTGATTGCGTTGTTCTAACAAACATATTCTGCATTTTTCATGCCCCATACATTCAAGCTGTTTTGTGTAACGCAGTCCGGAATAATTAGTTGAAATGACCCTGGGAGAACATAGCTCATATATGTGACGACGTTGCCTGAGGAGCTGGACGTCCTTTTTGTTATCCGTTTAGCTATCATGCACCCTCTACATATTTCTGGCTGAGAGTTCCCCAGAGATTACCAACGCTGATTTTTCTGTACACCAACGCAGCCAAATTAGGAAAAAAGTTGACATAACTCAGGGCCCTTGTAGATGAACTCGATGAGATCGCATTCTCAAGGACTTGGTCCAGGTCTCATGAAAGTATCAGGGGCCCATGCCACCAAACCACATTATGAGCAGGACGAACAGACAGAAGATCCGGAGTGAGTAATGCTCTTCACGGCAGAGCAATAAGTTCGGAGTAGAAAGACCCAACTCGGTCTACGCAAAGTACAAGACATAGCGATCAGAGTTACACTACACATCGTACGCTTTGTCCCGACCGGTTGCAGAATAACCCTCAAAAACATAACAACTTCGTATTCCTTGACCTGATTCGTTCATATACGCAATTTGGGGGTTTTTATGCACCACATATTTTCACGAATCAACCTCTGTTTGTTCGCATCCAACGCGTTAATCTTTCATATCCTATTTTGGACCTGCGTGACGCACGTACTCCTTTCTCACGCGCCGCAAATTGATTCTCGTCTTATGAGTCATTGTGATCGCATTATCGATGTTCTTATTTGTTCTGCGTTATTGTTCGTTTAATAATCTAGTATCGTAGAATTCACGGATCAATCGCGTTCTGATTTCGGGATCCGCTTCAAATTTGGCTACGTATTACTCAAAAGTGCCTTACAATACCCAACTGAATATATTTGGAACAAGAAAACACCCAACATGCCCAGAAAATGGTCCAAACAATTGGAACCTGGACAGGGCGTAATAGGGCAAGTCACTGGGGAGGGCTCGAGCACTTTTTATTCTATAGTTGGTTTTAGATCATCTAGCCCCCTCAGCTCTAGTTCATAAACTACCGAAGGTACTATAGATTGCAAGAATATTGATCTATTTAAGCCGAGGATATCAGACTTAGAACAGGAAATGTTATTTGTCACGCAGCAGTCCCAGGAGGCAGATGATAGGGGTAGACGGAACGAGAGTGAGCAAAAGGCCAACGACTACGATCTATCTGACAGGTCAGGACAAATGAAAATAGGAGACTGTGCGCCGGCCGTCGAACACCAAACGTCACAACCAGCGACCCATCTGCCAAGAGTAGAACTGACCGTTTTCGACGGATGATCTGAACACTACTGCAAGTTAATCGGGCAGTTCGAAACGGTCGTCGAAGATAGGACAACTGGCCCCGGACAAAGGCTTCTCTATTTGATCCAGTACTGTCGAGGCCGAGCGAGAGAGGCTATCGATGGGTGTACCAGGATCGGCCCGGAACAAGGCTACACACGGACAAGGAAGATTTTGAAGGACCTGTTCGGCCACCCATTCAAGGGCGTGATTTCAGAGGCCAAAGGAACAAAGGGCGACGTCTATGCAATGGTCGACCTAGTGATCAAGATGCAAAACTGCTCAATAGCCCTCGATCACTTAGATCACAGGGCTGATCTTGATGCAATGTATACACTAAGGGGTTTAGTCCACTACCTCTCTCCCGAACTACAGGACCAGTGGGAGGAAGAGGCGGAGCGTATAAGCAGGAACGACCGTGAGGCCAACTTCGAGGATTTGACCGAATACTTGGACAGGCAAACCAAGATAGCCGACAGTAGATTTGGTCGACTCACCCGGGATAGAAATCGGGTAAACAAGCCTAGCACCAGCCAAGCTTAAAACGCGGCACGGGAGCATACGAAACGTCAGCCTCGGACAAATTCGCACGCCATTTCACGCGAAGCTACAGCTCTTCCAAGTTCCAGATCCTGCGACGCCAGCCTTGGGCCACTAGGATGCCCGGAGGTCATCAGAGCCACAATAGACAAACGTTGGGCAAGGGCGCGTACGACATGAGCGTGCTTCATCTGCTTTAACACCACACACCGGGCGGCAGCTTGCAGCACTAGAACCAGATGAGGCCACGGAGGTTGTCTGGGCAGACACCACCGATTGCTACTCCAGGTGACAGAAGCTACACCATAGGCGAACACTAAGCCCAGTGTGACTTGCTCAACGTCACTGTCTGATGGCAAAGCAATGCGATTGTGAGTAGTCGCCGTAGGAGAGATGACCCCAACTGGGGTGGCCAAAGCTTTGGCTTTCGTCGACGGTGGATCTGACACTACCCTAGTGGAAGAGCGGTTTGCCAACAAACGCGGGCTTGCTAAAAGTACGACGTCGTTAGCAGTGAGCACGGTGGGCGGAACACAGGTAATGACTGCAGGTCGGTTGAGGTTGCAGCTTATCGCCCTAGATACCAAAGAGCAAATCGAATCAACGTCGGCTTTTACAATAACCACGTCCCCATGCGAGCACCAGTGTCAGTGAGTGCAATTTTAACTAGGTGGCGCCACCTGTAGGATGTAAACGTTGTAGACAGAGAGGACGAAGAATTAGAGCTTCTCATTGGCTGCCAACTGCCTGAGGTGCACTGGGGGCTGGACCAGAGGGTGGGCAACCGCCAAGCACCCTATGCCGTGATCACAACGCTAGTATGGATATTATGTTGTCCAGTCGAGGGAGGTAGCCCCGTTGATTGCGTATCGGCGGAAAAGTACTACACAGAGTATCAATTGCAGCGACTGAAAGTAAAAGTGTTTCACGACATTGGAGACGAAAGACTATCGTTTTCTCAAAAAGACCACCTGCCAAGCAGACAGCGCGGCAAGCAACCAGAGGTCCTAAAAACCAGCTCGAGGTTCACCTCTCATGGAGCACACTAGCTGACTCTTGGGTTGATAACAGAAACTACGCTCTTGAAAGTCAATTCACGCAGATCGAGAAACGCGTAGCCGATTCAAACGAATTCCAAAACCAGTACATGATTGATTCGTAGTTTCTACGGTAATAAACTGAGATTCGCAATGGGTGCAAATATATACAAACCTCAGGTATGCGGCCAAATAAACTCAACAGAAAAACACAAAGATTCCAAGCCCCGTGGCTCAATCACCACAGTCAGAAACGGTTCAAGGCCAAATTCAAGTGTCTCACAAGAGTCAACAAACGTGCAGAGTTGTGTTGTGTGGACGAGCATTTCAAAGTAATGCCAAGTACAGTCAAACTCACAAAGCACAGGAAACTTGGGAGGATTTTCAGTATTTGTTCTTTACAGCTTTGCAAAAGACTACTGCGATCAAAAGAAGGCTTTGTTCGAGATGGGGATCTGTGGAAACGATACGCAGAAGTAATGATGGGGGATACGACACACTCCTCGCCACCCGGTTCCTCACTTCAACAACCCGAAAATCCGAGGGTGGTTTTCGACTGCGCAGCCAAGTTCCAAGGCAAGTCTTTAAGTGACCGTCTGCTAAAGGGGCCTGGCTGGACACGGCGCCGATTATTGTCTTTTGCCGTTTCAGGGTGAACAGAGTAGCCTCGTCACCCTACATCAGAAGAATGTTGCTCCGGTTAAAGATCCCGGTGGAAGAGCGAGATGCGTTGCGATTCCTATTGTGGGAAGGCAATGACCAGAACAATCGGTGATAAATCATAAAACTACCGTCCACCAATTCAGAGCGATATCATCACCGTTTTGCGTGAACTACGCCCTCCGAGAAACAGCAAACAAGCACGGAGCTCTGGTCCGCGGGCCGATGGTGGACTGCGTCAGCAGAAAGTTTTGCGTCGACGAATACTTTGGGTCTTCCGATGATATAGACCCGGCTCTAGCGCATTTCAGGTGCCTAACAAGATTGCTAGAAGAGGGCGGTTTCCATTTCACGAAATGAATGTCGAAAGTTTCGGAAGTTCTCGAAGTCATTCCGCACGGTGAGAGGGCTAAAAAAGCTCGAGATTTGGACGATTCTCCACTCCTTACCAAGCACAAGCTAGGAAAACACTGGGATGAGGAAACGGACCGCTCCATCTTCGGGCTGAACGTTCCCGACCAACCAGATACTCGTCGTGGTATACTGTTAGCTGTATCTAGCTTCTTCGATGCGCTCGGATTTCCTCTTCCTAGTTGTTACCCGGAAAGACCCTGCTGCCCCCACTCTATCACTTTCGGTGGGGCAAATGAAAGTTTGGATGCAATAGAACCAAGTCTCTTTAATCTCAGCAGTCAGCCGTCCTCAACTGATAAAACTTTACCCAGTTTGATTTCGCTCACCAACATCTCTGACTCCCTTACTAATCTGTCAGCCCAGGATCCGGTCAAGGCTGGGCATTTCACAGAGGCCATTGCCTTGGGAATTGTGCAGAGGACCAGTAACTCCAAAAAGCTACTGTATTCAACATACCTGACAAAACCCCCATTGAGTAAGTAAAACAGAACTTTTTAAGTCTTATTTATACTAAACATCTACCCGCCAGTGCGAAAGAACATTCAACGCTAATCTTGTCTTCTGCCGTTCAAATTCCTTGACGAGAAATCCACCAAGGAAAGCATTAGGAAACATTCCACCATCTTTTCAAGAAACCCGTTCAAGAATATTAAGATTGCTGAGGACAAAACCCCAATGCAAGGGGAATTCGCCGGGTCCGCTATCACGTATTCAGCTGCGCCAGAAATTCTCCGCCCTCATCTATCTGCTTCTTTGCCGTCTGACGAGGAGCAAAGCACGTGCAATATCAATTCAACTTCACACCCTCCAGAAAGCCGATTCCATATGTTTGACGTCAGCTTAAATACATCCTTTGCAGCATCGCCTTGCCAGCCAACGCCTAAGAAACCAAGAAGCATAGAGTTTACCCCCGCCAAACTTTCCTGCCTCAGGCTTGATAAGTGAAATTCGCCGTTACCTATAACCGGAACGTTAGCCTCGACCGATGTTGGTATGACTTACTCAAGCAGCTGACCGTGCCTGCCCGGAAGCCCTCAATCCATCAATGGAGGGACCCCAAACTCTTCTAGTCCATCTCATCGCTCGGCTCTAGTGGCCACTCGACAGTCTGCTGTGCTCCAAATGGGTGTGCCCAGGCCATCTCACAGACCAGGGGAAACTTCGCTGCCAGGCGGAAAGCACATTAAGGACACTACTGCCAGATCTAACTCACTCGTCAAGCCAAACCACCCGCTGCTAAGCATTCCAACGCAAAGCAATACACAGTGCAACGGTGGACGAAAGAACGCTACTTAAGACCTATCTTCCCGCTCAGAGCCACTGTCCAGTAGTTGCACCTTACACACCACCCAGTCATGCGTTTTCTGCACCTTCTGGTTATCTTTCACATCAAATCGCTTCAACTAACCCCCATGCAATTTCAACAATGCCCAACTCCATACCGAAGCGATTGCTCCAGTGGTTTACATAGCCTCTATCGTAACCTAAGTCATATTTTCCCCTATGAATCGCCTGCCTTTTATAAATCACATATCCCGCCTACCTCGAATCATCTCCCTACAGCAGACCACCTAAAACAGTACCCGCGACCTTTCAGTCTGCGCGCTAACCAGTACACCGCATATCCCGCCTGCGTTTGGCATCCCCCCTCCGGGTTACAGATCATCAACTTATTGATGTAAAGAGCGCACCCGTTTCACCGTCGTATTAAGGCAGGCGCCAAGGTACTTGACACCGCTACACCTCCTCTTTCTCTCACACTCAGTAGCCACCTGCCACTGTCTTCTCATGTTTCTTTGTCTCGGTCACCAGTATCTACCAGCCGCAAGACTCTCGTCAGCGACCATTCACGGCTTTGCTCCTAACGAAGTAGGCCTAAAAAACTTCCGATCTCCTTCCACTCTAGCCGTACTCAGCGTAACCTAACAACCGAGCTGCCCTTCTCCCCACCAGTTATGCGTACTCAGTTTATCCCACCATCCGCGGTGTTTCATAAGCCCTCATCCACAGTTCCGACTATTCTGTCTCAGGCAACACTGACTGCGTTGGCCGATCCTCCCTCGACCAACGTTATGCCGGAATCCTTTAAAAATCCTCAAGTTAGTCTTGATTCCACTTAGCTGCTCTCTCTGTTTATGCCGAATTCAAGCTCAATAGTGAACACGATGCAAATGCCCCTTATACTACCGTTCAAGTCTGATTACCATCTTGTTTTAATGACCAAAACCTGGTTGAGGGACGAGACTCCAAACGACTATATCGCTGTCACCAGGTGACAGGCTCTTGGGAAAAAAGGGATAACCCAGCTAATCGGAGGCTGTCTCGTGTATGTAAGGCAAACCACGAGAGCGAAAATATATCAAAACCCGATAACGAATTACTTACCGGTTCAGTTTGATTACGGGTCACAACATGATGTCCTGAGATTGTTACCAGTCATGCCTTTGGCCCCTGATAATAACTAAAAGGATTTCTTGCCTATCAGATAAGCTTTAAAGCGTCGTTGCCGATATACCGGGGGTTGCTACCAAAAAGCTGAAGTCCTGGTCCGGGTGCAGTATGACCAAAGGTTCAATGCTCGATTCACCGAACAATAAACCTGACATGTTCTGGATAGCACTATGGAGCCTAGAATGAACGAGTGGCCCGAATCGATGCAGAGCCCAAATCATAAACATGATTGCTTTCGAAGTTCCACAGTACCACTTGTGAGCTAAAATGTAGGTACGTAATAATCATACCATTGACTGAGAGTCTTAGTCACTAGCCAGCCCAAAAGTGGCACAAATCGGGACAAAAACCTGCACTGGGGGAACAGTTGACAAAAGTAATAAACAGAAAGTACATGCACAGCAGTCCGACAGGTAGAATGAATTACGTACTCTTAACTGGGCTTGAAGAACGACTTCCTGAGCGAGGAGCCGAGGAATTCAACGTAAAAAGCTTAACGTCTACTGTTCATCAACGTGTGTGAGAAGGTGAAACCGAACCACAATAAAACTAACTGACTGGTGTCACTACTACTCACCACGATACTGAATGTCGACAAAGTTATCTCACAAAAAGGCACGACCAGGAAGGAAAAAGCAAACGCCTCAATCGTGAAAAGGACGACAACCACTAAACATTATCAGCAAGTGCAAGGCGAGAAAAAGTGGTCCGAAATCCGTAAAGAAAATACACAAGGGTAATAGATGAGGAATTTTCAATCACTCACGATGTTACACCGGCCACCAAAATCAGTCCGAGCGACAAGTCCCCCAGAATAGCATCTGGCTTAGGCTCCCCCTCCTACTTGCGCCCCCGAGGCATCGGAGTTCGCAGGACTCACTGCAGTACTCCTGCTGCCTTCCTTCCCTCTGGGTCTGCCTGGGCTCGCAGCTCCACGCCAGTATAGGCCCTAGCTCATGAACCCGGGCACCAGTCGGCCCTTTCATGCAAACGCATCTTTTGCACGTCTCGGCACACGGTCCCCCTCGCTGTGCGCACATCAAAGGTTCAGACTGGCCCATCAGCATCCAACTGACTGTCTGGTACCAACCCCAGAAGGCACTGCCCCAGTTCTTTTCTTCAGTGAATACAGCACCACATCGTCCTTCCTAAAGTTCCTCTGCTTGCTTGCCCGCTGTTGTCTAACTTTCGAAGCACGTGAATATTCCCCCACTCAACTCCACCGGAATGCGTCCGCCATTTTGCTCACTTGTTTCCACCCGCGCGGATAGCTATCTTCCGTGCTACCCTTTAATGGCATGCCCTCTCTACTGTCTAGCAGAAGCAGGATTTCCGGTGTAACAGCCGGTTCATCATTAGAGTTTGACGCCACTGGCACCATTGGTCGATTGTTCAGGATCCGTTCGGCCTCTACGAAGCAAGACCCGGGGGTTCGTTATTCACAGTCTGCTCTCCAATCAGAGTTAATGGTAACCTATGCACTGATCTTATCATGTGCTCTCAAGCCTCTCCTCGGTGACTGGACCCTGAGGGATTGAAATGCCACTGAACACTTTTTGCCGGCAACTGGTTGCCAATCTTATTCTGGTCCCAACGAGTTATACTCTCCCTTGGATCTGAGACAGACTCAACGAACCTCGGTGTGTCGTCACCGTATATTTCTTTAAGGGCGCGTAGCCTACCTATGAAGCGCACAAGTGCCATGGTGAACGAATCCGTGCCCAGCCCAAAGGCAACTTCATTGTGTACCGCCCGGGCTTGAAGATCAATTAAATAAGCAACCGTAACTCTTCTCCGACCTCCTACCTTCGCGCACCAGGATGAGGCCGAGGTAATCGACAACCACAAAGGACAAACTAGAATAACCTTTATCAGCACGGCATAGCAAGCTTCAGTACCTCGAGAGGGCAAGTAGGAAGGGGAGCCTGAGCCAGATGCTATTCTGGGGGACTTGTCGCTCGGACTGATTTTGGTGGCCGGTGTAACATCGTGAATGATTGAAAATTCCTCATCTATTACCCTTGTGTTTTCTTTACGGATTTCGGACCACTTTTTCTCGCCTTGCACTTGCTGATAATGTTTAGTGGTTGTCGTCCTTTTCACGATTGAGGCGTTTGCTTTTTCCTTCCTGGTCGTGCCTTTTTGTGAGATAACTTTGTCGGCATTCAGTGTCGTAGTGAGTCGCTTTGACTCTCCTTCCTGTGAAAAGTTTCCTGTTTGCAGACGACTCAATCCTCAGGAGTGCAAGCGTTGAACGCCCGCAAGTTGCAGTTGATGAAATAAAACGCTGGTCTGAGGATTGGAACCTTTCAGTCGATGACGACAATTGTGTTAGCATGTCTTTCTGCAGAGAGACTGGTCACAGGTTCCCTATTAGCGGAGCAACCACGCTGTCTAAGGTTGATCGAAAAAAGGTGATCGGTTTCCGGTTGGATTGCAACCTGTCCTTCTCCCATCAACACCAACTTGCGAGCAAGTCTGCCTTTCGGGTCCTAAATATGATTCAAAGGTCCCTCCCGGCAATTTCTAGGGATGATTTCCCCGTGATTTTCGGTACATATACCCGTCATCCGCTGAAGTACGGTAGTCAGATGGTGCACTGTGGTCTTGCCCGAGACCGTGAGATCCTAGAAAAGGCACAGAGGACTTACACCAATGCAGTATGGAGTCTGTCCCACCTACCTTATCCCGCCCGCCTCTCACTCCTCAGCCTCCGTCCAGTTGACCTTAGACGCGTAATACGTGGCCTGTTTTTGATATCTCACCCCTTTGAATCAGGTCAGAGTGCTTGCTTCCTCTCCGTCTGTCCAGCCTCTTCCCTCCGTGGTCGCAGCAGAGAGGTTTTTAAACCGAGACCAAGTACGTCCCTAAGAATTAAGTTTTTTAGCTATCGGGTTATTACTCTGAAGAATGCTCTTCCGGAAGATCTTGTTCTCTCGCAGAACAACACTACCTCTAAGATAAAGTGGAACCTCTACCTCGGTCTCTTCCGGTAACTCCTCGTCCATAAATACAAAAACTTAAGTGGAATAGATGTCTTTTATTGTACTTCCGTTCTGCTATATGTTTATGAATGTCGCACCACCATTCCTCTTAAGTCACTGCCCACAGTGAGACAGTGTAATGTTATGTATATTATGTTTCCGTTGCCGCCTCCACCTCCTGTAACTCTCGTTTCAGCTGGGTGAACACGACAGACGATCAAGGATCTTATTAGGAACCGGGACAATTGGGCTTAAAGCCTTGAACCCGTGTAGTACCCCAGCAGTTCAAGACTTCAAGAAAACGAGAAGTGAGAGCGTAGGTACCTTGCAGATGTCCGATGGGAGCATTGCCCTCGATGGCAAAGACAAGACGGAAACCTTACTGGCTGTCCTTAAGAGCGTGTATCTTCAGGACCATATTCTCAGTGCGGCGGGTTCAGATATGGGGAGTACGCCAGTGCTTCAAGAGCTTACTGTAAGTGAGGACCATGTGCTCCACGAACTCATATTTTTGTGCAGGAACAAAAACGCCGCACCGGATGCAATCCATCCGGCGATTGTTCAGCCTTTTTCCGATATCTTATCAGGGGCTATTACCCACCCGTAAGAAATGTCTCTAATGGAGGATTAGGTGCCAGCGGATGGGCTCAGGGCCACCGTCGTAGCGATACATAAGGCACCATCTAGGCAGAAGGCGGAGAAATGTAGACTGGTCAGCCTAACGCAAGTGTCGTGCAAGTGCTTGGAGCGTGCAATCAGAAGGCAGTTGTGCCTGCATATGGTTGATAGAGACCTAATGACACCTGCAAAACACGGGTTTGCTGTAAGAAATGCTCGTGTTTGACAAACCTACTGGTGTTCTTAGACGAGACCACAAGACGGATAGATGAAGGTATGACAGCTGAGGGTTGTTATTTAGATTTCACAAAGGCCTTCGACTCTGAGTCATCGCCCGCTGGACTATAAGTTGCAAACCTTTGGGATAATCGGGAAAGCAAGCGACTGAAGGACACACTTTCTAGGGAATCGTTGCTTTCGTGTCAAGGTGGGCGATTATCCATCGGGACTGTAGAGGGTTACCCGTGGGGGGAAGAATTAAGCAACCCGCGTTTTATCTTTTCAGATGACGTGAAGATATCAAGGAGCGATTTAACACAAGATATAAATGCTATGCTCAGATGGGAAGAATGACGGGATTTACAGCCGAATCCTACCAAGTGTCAAGTCCTGACCACTAAAATAGACGAAACGAGCAGTATTCCGTTCAAAAGAGTGTCGGAGGTGAAAGACCCAGGTGTGATGGTAACATAGGACTTCAAGCCTTCAAGGCAGCTCCAGAGAGCTTCCAACACGGCCAGAGGTGTATTACCTGCGGTATACTATACCATCACATGCAAAAGCCAGAAGTGTTCACCCCCTTTTACGAGGTTTCGGTGAGACCTCTTCTGGAGTATTTTGTGCAGGCATGGGTTCCCCATTATCGCGAGGATAAGGAGTGCTCGGATGAGGTGCAGCGACTTGCCACGCGAATGATCATCGGTCAGAGGAGGAAGCCTTGCGCCCAGCTTCTATAGGATCTTAATCTCTTTTCTTTAGATCGGCACGGAAGGCGAGGTGATCTAATAGGAACATTCAAGATCATAAAGGGTCTGTCGGGTTCAGAAGCGGGTGATTTTTTGGTTCTACCTCTTAGTGCCGCACCAGGGGACACAGTCCTAAGCTACAAAGGGCATGCTCAAGGCTGGACACATGGGCTAAATTTTTTACAGATAGGGCTGTACCCAGGTGGAATAAAATGTCAGAGGATTCTGTTGGGTGTGGCAATGTACCATCTTTAGAGAAGGCCCTGGAGTAAACCGTGCAGGCCTGGTCACCCTTCTACAAAAAGGACGCCGCCTGCCTAGAGAAAGTCCAAAGCCTCGCCACGCGAATGGATGAAGGGCAGAGGGGTAAAACGTACGGGCAGAGACTCTGTGATCTTAATCTTTTCTCGCTGGGAAGGAGGAGAAGTCGAGGGGATCTCATAGAAACGTTCAAGGTAATGAAAGGCTTTTCCCGCCGTAGACAAGGTAGTCTGTTCCAAGTGGCTCTAGATTCCAGAACAACGGGACATGAAAAGAAGCCTATCAAAGCCTGAGCTAGGTTGATGGCTAGACAGCACTTCTTCAGCAACAGGGTTGTGAACAGTTGGAACGATCCGCCTGGTGGAATGACAGATCTGCAGACCGTCCAATCCTTCAAAGATGTCCTAGATTGCAAGTGGAACTGGATATTTCCTCGTAGTGAGCCTTGAGTATATCAACTAGAGAGATGACGGGTAGCGCTGTGGCCCTTCTGTAGTATGTTTTAATAGACCTTTCGCCCATTTCATACTGTCTCAATGAAAGCTCACGATGCATAATGTCTCTCGTAGTTGATGTACGAAGAGGTTTTCCGTTTCCCTCTCATTTTTAGCGGGCATTCGACGTAATACACTCGGCAGTGGTGGCTGGATAACTGGTGTGCATACCATCGAAGGAATTCTGGAGGCTCGATTGGCCGTGGCCATTACCTGTCCTGCGCAAACTGAGCCGAACTGAACTGAGAGCAGCTTTCCAAGAGCTAGCTGTGTGAACGGGGGGTGAGGTAAATAGCCCCTGGTATCTTCGCCAATGAACTTGTGTCTTTGATGGTGACTCTGCCTAGTGAATTCGGCCTTTCAGACAAAACATTCAATGCGCAGTGTTGAGAGCCAAACAAATTCACGGATAACACAACGATCTGAACTCCCGATTGGTCTCGGCCACATTAGAAACTGAAGTGAACTGATCTGCGGTGCACCAGCGGTGCAGTCGTCTCCCTCAGTGAGTGTAGCTGTTTCTCAAAGTTCTAGAACACACAGATCGTCCCCCTCCATTTAAGTTTATCTTTATCTGTGCTGGCTGGATCTTGAATAATGTCAATGCCCCTACCATTGATATAACCGCTTGCTCAGACAAGGCTACTTCCCCCATGAGGCAATGTGATTCCCCCTCTGTGGCCAATGTCTCATTCCTCAATCCGGACTGAAAGGCCCTTCATAACGCGCTGGCAACAGGATGCACTAAAATGTGCAGTCCAAAGTCAGGCTGCAGAGATAGCTGAGCTGAGGGCCACCGTCCACACCCTTAAGGATGAGTTGGCCAGCCTGAGGAGTTTGGTTATCAAATCCCTCCCGGTGTCCCAGGCAGCCGATCAGGCTTGTAGAGTTTCTGAGCAGCAAATTCTTGACGCCGCCAAGATTTTACAAGACGCCGGGAATTGCTCCAAGCGAGTCATCCTTTGGGGTCGCTTTGTCAACTTGGATCACCCTCATGACACCTACGCCCAGGTGTTTAACCGCCTCAAGCTCCCTTTCTCACCTAAAGGTCGTTCCACTTGGTTGGTAACCAAAGGCACCAACTGGGTTCACGGTATTCTCATTGAAATGGGCTCCACAGATGCAGCCAAACGGATTGTTTCCTCGGCCGCAAAGCTCAAGGAGAAAATTAAAGGGATCAAAGGTGTATCCTGATCTTGCCTTGTGCATGTGTATTGACCACGGTCAAGAAATATACTATACTATACTATACTATACTATACTATCCATTGATAAGCCACTTCATCTGAGACTCCGCAGTGAGAAGGCTAAGCCAGCAATTACACAAGAAGCCCATCCTAAGCTCAGAGTGCTGCCAGTCGTCCAGGTGACTCGCCTTGAGGATCGAACTGCATTCCCACCATCTCTCGCTTCCCTATTCACTCCATCACCCGTCGCCGAAAGTACTCCCAGTAGTAGGCCCAGTGCCACTAAACATCTTTCACCTACGAGAAGTATCCCAGGCCCCAACATAGACAATAAGACCATATCAACGGACGAGACCCACCCACCCTTGGGCCCAGACGTAAACCTGCAACCTGTATCTGCCGAAAGCTGCAGTGAGGAAGTTAACGCACCAGTAAATATGTTTGTTGCTGTCATGAAAAAAACAAGCTCACCAACAAGAAAACTCAGAACAGGGCATCACGCAGTGTGCAGAAGGGCAAACCACAAAAAGCATCCCACCCTTTTTGGAGACCGAAGGATGTAGACCGTCCGCCTGGTATGATACCCCCCAGGTTACTAGGCAGCATAACCTACCGGTCCCCCCAACAGTCTGCTTACTCTCTGGCCCCTCAATATCTTCAGGCCTTGACTACCCCAAAACCTCCATTCCATCCCCAAATCCCCCTCTCTCCCACTCCTCAAACCCAAAATCAGTTGTCTCTGGCGATTTTGCAACAACTCCTGAGCATGTACTCAAGTGTTTTTACAGCAATTGCCTGAGTGTGTTAAATAAGATCCCGGAGCTTCGTCAGCTTGAAGTGGATAAGGAGCCTCAGATCATAGCCCTCACATAAACCTGGCCCACCCCTGATATACTTGATGCCAAAATATCCATTCCGGGATACTTCGCAGCAAGGCAGGACTCCAGTAGAGGTCGTGCCGGCGGGGTCATCATGTACTACGGTAGTTCAATCCCCCCTCCCACTTTACTGACAGCCCTCACCTTCTCATGTATTGATTGTTTGTGGGCTGTATTTACCCTCTCTAGGACAGACACCCTACTGCTTGGTATAGTTTATCTTCCCCCCGCAAGCAATTCAACCGATAGCCTAGGTCTCATAGACCTGCTAGGACCCCTGATAAGCTATACAGACTTCACCCGTCTGTTAGTCACTGGGGACTTCAACTCTCCCAGTATCGACCGGCAAAGAGCTGACGCCCCTGATGTCGCCCTTGGTAAACCCCTCCTTCATCTCGTACTCAAGAACCCATGGGTGCAAAACGTAAAAGATCCGACTAGATATCGCACAGGACGTGCGCCGTCCCTGCTGGACTTGGCCATCACTAATGAGTGGTTCCGAATAGACGTGGTGCACTACTTGCCGCATATCGGTAAAAGTGATCACATTCTCATTGGGTTGGATCACATTGTGAAGTGGCCTCCTCGTCCCTCAGAAATCAAAATTTTGAGATCCTTCAAAAGGACCAATTTTGACCAAGTCTGTGCATTTATTTGCTCTTAGCTAAATTCAGCTAACCCGGGTCACTCTGCTGATGAAGTGGCAGAGAATCTCAGAGAGTTAGCCTCCTTAGCTGATAGGCTATGTGTCCCCAGAATTTGTCGTCCACAAACCGCTAAGCGATCCCTCCCTCGTCCATTAGGCGCATTCTAGACGAACGCGCACGCCTCTTTGCTAAATAAGAAGCCACAGGCCTTGCCCGTGATGCAGAAGATTTCAGGATCATACGGAACATATGCAAAGACAAGATTAGGTTCTATTAGAATGCAGTCCAAAGATCTGTACTTGATCGGGCACGAAACAATAAGGCATTTTTCCTTCAGTACATGCGCCGTCTAAGGGGTACAGCTCCGACGCCATTAGCCCTCAAAGACAGTGTCGGATCTCCAATCACTTCCCCTACCCAAGTAGCTGAGGCATTCAGCTCCTACTTCCGCACAATTTTTAGCTCCATACCCATATCATCCCACTCTACCACGCACCCGATATCTCTGACCAATACCCTTAACCGCGTCACTATTCCCATTGGTGCAGTCGCTCAAGGTTTCCGACGGCTCAACCAATATTGCTCTATGGGTCCTGACCTAATCCACCCCCGTATTCTCAAGGAATCAGCGAACACATTAGCGGCTCCTTATGCCTCGCTTTTTCAGCGGTGTGCTTGTAACGAACATTTGAGCAATGCGTAACAAAATTCGCAACGGATCCCGAAATCAAAAGGCGATTATTCGTCATATACTAAGACACTAGATTATTACATGAACAATAACATCAAAAATATACAAACCTCAATATTACGATCACAAGGACTCAACAACGAGAAACAGAATTGCAGAGTGTGAGCAAACAGCACATGCGTCATGCAGGTCCAGAACAAGGATGTGCCAAAGTAGTGCTCTGGGCCCGAACGAACAACGATTGGTCCACGAAAACAAACAGTTCGTAAAGACACGTCAATAGTGTAAGTAAGTGAGTGATGTTAGGAAAAGCACTGAATCGCGAGGGATAAAGGGGATTTTCCACGACCGGTCATTAAACCGCCCACGAAAATCCTCCTGGATTCTTAGCAGAGTCAAAGGTTCGGTATAAAGGTACTGATTCTTTCTACCTGCCTAGGCCCTGCTGTCAGTGCGCGCGCCTAATGCTCGTCATCAACGTTCTACCACTGATCGCACCTAGCCCATTGGTTACACAGACGCGAGGCTAGTCTACATCTTCCACAAGACCAAGTGACCGATGGCGGGCGTGAATGGTCACATAGACGTTGTCCTCGTAAGGGGCCGTCCGGTCCTGGATGTTCGTGCTTGAGTGTTTGTGTGAGTGCGTGTGTGTGTGCCGGGGTTACAATGAAATCACAGGTATGACTACACATCAAAGGAGGATTTTCTGCCATTTCAACAAAGGACTGTATGGCAAGCAAACGAGTAAAATGTAGCATGTGTGTGTGACCTAAGCTCCGCTACTTCCACATATGCAAAGAGCATTTGGTAACGTCAACAAAAGGCAAACAACGAACGCTGTCACATGGTGTTTCTTCATCCACCTCGATGACTAGTGTGAAAGGGTCTACTGGGCTCAGCGTTATCAGCTTCTCCGCCTTCGCTCTCGAGTAGGTTAATACTGCATATGTCACGAATGAGCACTCCGTTAGCTGTCTTCGCCTTCACCGTTCTTATCACTCCGTCAGTGCTTTTGATGGTTTCCGTAACTACTCCCAAAGACCAAGTGCTGAAATGTGCGCGTTTGTCGGCGATCATCACCACATCCCCAACTTTGAATGGCCTTATTTTGGCCAGCCACTTCTATCGAGTCTGCAAAGCTGGTAGGTACTCCCGCAGCCATCGCCTCCAGAAAACCTTGGCAAGATAATTCGCTTGCTTCCACCCGTGGAGGTAGCTCCCGCGAAGGTTTACCGGCCCTTGAAAACCCTCGTTGGACCGTAACGTCAATAAGTTGTTCGGGGTGAGCGCCAGATTGGTGGTGTCGCCGTTCATTACTGGAACAAGAGGGCGGTTGTTCAGGATTCTCTCCACCTCAGTCATGACGGTGTTCAACCTCTCGTCGTCGGGCGGCTGCTGCTCCATGATTGACAGCAATGTCCGTCTGGCGGACCGGATCATGCGTTCCCATATGCCGCCTCGGTGGCTGGCCTGTGGGGGGTTGTAATGCCATCGCATGCCGTAGGCCACGGTTCGATCCTGCAGTTCGTCCCTGTTTGTGTTCTTGTGCCAACGCTGCAATTCCCGGTGAGCGCCCACAAAGTTCGATCTATTATCTGAGAATATATCGGCCGGTACGCCTCTTCGGTTGATAAATCTCTGCAAGGTCCGTAGAAACGAATCGGTCGTCATCGAATGTGCGACTTCTAGGTGTACCGCACGTGACTTCATGCACGTCATGATACACCCATGTCGCTTTTCTAATCTCTTCCCACACTTGATCCACAAGGGCCCAAAATAGTCCAACCCGGTGTCGCTGAACGGCCACCAGCCCATAGTCATCCTGCATTCTGGTAGTGGGGCCACGAGTTGTTTGCCCGCCGTGGCATTGCGTCTCCTACATTGCGCACACCGTCGGATTACGCGTTTTACAGTCTCTCGTCCTCTCAACAACCAAGGGCGCTTTCGGATGACGCTCGTCACGTGAATTTCCCCGGCATATCCCTCTACGGCGTGGACGTGTTGAATCATTAGCTCTACTACAGGCTTTCTCGCAGGCAGCAGTATAGGATACTTTGTGTCAAAGCTCAGGTGGGCGTTGGTCAGCCTACCATCCACCCGCAGCAGTCCATCAATGAGTTTGGGGTTTAAACGCTTCAATTCGCCTCTTGGAGATAATACTTCTTTTTTGATTGATCCCACTTCTTCCGCCTTCCCGAGTTCTCGGGCGAAAGCCTCGCGTTGTATCATTCTGAAAATATCGTATTCTGCCGCTTGTAGCTCGTCGGGACTTATCGGGCCGACCCGTATCCGGCCTGAGGGCCGTAGCCCTTTCATGACTAGTAAATTTCTCTTGAACCTGGTTAACCAAACTAGCGAACGAAGCGTCTTCATCCAGGAAGAAAACCTGACCAGTCGCGATAGAATGGATGTCGCTTCGACGACGTTAACCGCTATCACTACGCCTTTGATTTCCAGTTCTACTTCCGTAAGGGGTTTTAATTCGAACACGGGCCAGTCCTATTTGGGCAATTGCGGGAAGTTTGGCCCTCTCGTCCACGTGTCTAGTTGCCTGAAGTTGTTCGCACCTCGGGAGCACAGATCGGCCGGATTATCGCCAGACCTGACATGGTTCCACTGGTTCGTGGCTGATTCATTGTGGATAATCGTGAGTCGGTTAGCAACGAAAGTACTAAACCGGCTCCGGACGTTGTTTTTGTAGTAAAGTATTATCGTTGAGTCCGTCCAAAAGCCAACCGACCAAATGTAAGGGTCGAAACACCTCTTCACCGCTTGTACCGACCAGACTGCCAACACGGCTGCGCTGAGTTCAAGGCGTGGGATCGAGACCGACTTCAGTGGGGCAACGCGGGCTTTAGCGAACAGGATCTTCGTAGTATATTGTCCATCTCCTGTGCATCATCGTCCGTACACCACGGCTCCATAACCGACTTCGGATGCATCGGAAAAAGCATGTAGTTCTCCAGCCCGCGCCGTATGGCCAGGGGCCAAACATCGTGGGATCCTTATGTCCCCTAATTTCTTCAAGGTATTCAGAAATTCTTCCTAGTCCAGCCGGTCCTCGAGGTCCAGTGACTGGTCCCAATCAACTTTCTTACGGCACAGCCGCTGCAGCAAGATCTTTCCGGGTAGCAGCCGTGGTGAGACAAAGCCGAGCGGGTCGAACAAACTTGAGATAGCAGGTAGTTTGCCACGACGGGTTATTGGCAGCTCGGGAACGTTTAGCTCGAAAACAAGGTCGTCCCATTGTATTCCTAAAGTGCGCTCAATACGAAGTGGAGGGCCGTCCAAATCCCTTACCCTTTCGGCCTTTGCGTGATACGGGATGACCTTCAGCACTTCTGAAGCGTTCGACATCCATTTGGTTAGATGGAAGCCGCCCTCTTCCAGCAATTTCGTCAGACCCCTGGACTGCTCTAGAGCTGATTCTATATCATTGAATGACCCAAGATAGTTGTCAACGTGGAAATTTCTGCTGACTCTATCTGCCACCGACCGATAGACCAGATCTTCACGTTCGTTCGCCGATTCTCGGAGGGCGTGGTTCGCACAAAATGGTGACGATATGGCTCCGAAGGGGTGGACGGTCATCCTACAATTCACCACTGCGTTGTCCCGGTCGCTCCCTTCCCACCACAGGAAACGCAACGCATCTCGTTCTCCTACCAAAATCTCCACCTGATGAAACATTTCCCTAACGTCGGCAGACAAAGTCACTTTACCCACTCTGAAACGGCACAAAACTTCAATCAGTGGTGTGGTCCAGTCAGGCCCTTGTAGTAAGCGATCGTTTAACGACCTGCCCTGGAACTTGGCTGCACAGTCGAAAACCACCCGCAGATTTTTGGGTTTCTTGGGGTTGATGACCGGGTGGTGGGGCAAATACCAGATACCCCTTTTGCCGTCGGTGCCAGAAGGCACCTTTTCAACGTAACCGAGGGCCTCGTTTCGATTCATTAAATCCGCGCATCGTTCCCACAGATTCTGGTCTCGAATGAAGCGTTCCTTCAGTCTTAGTAATCGTTGGAGAACATCATTCCAGTTGTCAGTCCACGGGTCGGCAGATATGCGCCATGGGAGGGGAACCTCGATTTGCTTTTTGAGGCCTCTAGTGCCTTGCCGCTCTGTTTGCAAAGCGAAGTGATCCTCTTGAGGCAACGTCGGTCCTTCGTCTCCAATGTCATGAAACTCCGTTTCACACAGCCGCTGCAGATGGTACTCTATGCGGTCCGTTTCGGCGGCTAAATAATTCACGGAACCACGTCCCTTTACTGGACCGTATAACATCCATCCCAGGGCCGTGCGTACGGCATAAGGTGCCTGGCGGTCGCCCACTCTCTGGTCAAGTGCCAAATGCGCCTCTGGCACGTCGCACCCGATGAGGAGATCCACTTCATCATCTTCCCAGTCTACGACGGTTACATCTTGCAGGTGGGGCCACCTAGTCAAGATCGCGTTCACCGACCTTGGTGCTCGCATGGGGAGATCAGCTAACGTGAATGTCTCCGTTGGTTCGATTTGCTCGTTGGTGTCTAGAGAGATGAGTTGCAGCCTTAATCTACCGGCAGTCATTATCTGTGTTCCGCCCACCGTGCTCACTGCCAACGACGTTGGACTTTTAGCGAGTTGGTGTTTGTCGGTAAACCGCTCTTTCACCAGAGTAGTGTCGGATCCTTTATAGGCGAAAGCCAGCACTTTGACCACTCCAGTTGGGGTCACTACTCCCACGGCCACTACGCCTAAACGTACCGGTTTACTGGCAGATCGTGACGTTGAACAAATAACGCTGGGTTTGGTGCTCGTCTCAGGTAAGTTTAGTCTCGCCTGATGCAGCAGCCGATGGTGTCTGCCCGTACAGCCCCCGTAATCACATCGGCTCTTTGTCCTACAAGCTGCCACCCGGTACATGGTGTTGAGACAAATGAAACACGCACCTGCAATCCTCGCCATTCCCCACCGTTCGTCTATTGTGGCGTTGCCGAACTTGAGGCATTCTGGTAGGCCATGGCTAGTACCACAGGATCTGCAATTTGGTTGCGCCGTAGCATCGCGTGAAGTGGCATGTGTATTGGTCCAAGGTTGGTATTTTGGATGTTCCCGTGCAGGGGTTTGAGCCTGGCTAGTACTGGGCTTGTCTGCTCGGTAGCTGTCCCGGATGAGTCGGCCAAACCTGCTGTCAGCCATCTTGGTTTGCCTGTCCAAGTATTCGGTCAGGTCTTCGAAATTAGCTTCCCTGTCGCTTCGGCTTATCCGTTCTGCTTCTTCCGCCCACCGACCCTGTAGTTCGGGAGAGGTGACAGACTACGTTTTCCAAAGTGTGCATGGCATCTAGGTCAGCCCTGTAACCTAAATGGTCGAGGGCTGTTGAGCGGTTCTGTGTCTTGATCACCAGGTCGGTCATTGGGTAGACGTCGCCCTTGGTTCTCTTTGCCTGTACCATCATGCCCCCTATTAGGTTACGGGCTACTTTGAAGGGTTGACTAAACAAGTCCCTTAGAATATTCCTTGCTCTTGTGTACCCCTGTTCTGGGTCCAGTATGGTACACCCGTCGATAGCTTCTCTTGCTCGGCCTTGACAGTAGTGAGTAAGATAGAGAAGCCTTTGTCCAGGGTCGGTTACCCTATTTTCGACGAACGTCTGGAACTGCCTCAATAACTTGCAGTATTGTTCAGCTCGCCAATCAAAAACCGTTAGTTCTACTCTAGGCGAATCGATCGATGGTGTTTTATAGTCGGCGACCGGCGTGGGGTACCCTATCTTATTGCACCCTGATCTATCGGAAGTGTCGAAGTCGCTGGTCTCATGCTCGCACTCTTTCTGAATACATTTCTTTTCTGCTTCCTGTGCCTGTTGTCTAGCCGATAACAATTGTTGTTCTAGGTCTAGTATTCTCGGTCTATATAAATCAACATCCTTACGATCCATATTGCTCTCATTAACACATGAACTAGCACTGGCAGGACTAGGCGATCTAACATTAACTAAAGAATCAGAAGTAAACAAAACCTCCCCAGCGACTTGCCGTGTTACTTCCTGTCCGGATTCCAGTATTTTCGTTCGTTTTCTTGGCATTTTGCGTGTTTTTCCTCGTTCCAAATTGATCTATTGAGTATTGTAACGCACGTTTGAGCAATGCGTAACAAAATTCGCAACGGATCCCGAAATCAAAAGGCGATTATCCGTCATATACTAAGACACTAGATTATTACATGAACAATAACATCAAAAATATACAAACCTCAATATTACGATCACAAGGACTCAACAACGAGAAACAGAATTGCAGAGTGTGAGCAAACAGCACATGCGTCATGCAGGTCCAGAACAAGGATGTGCCAAAGTAGTGCTCTGGGCCCGAACGAACAACGATTGGTCCACGAAAACAAACAGTTCGTAAAGACACGTCAATAGTGTAAGTAAGTGAGTGATGTTAGGAAAAGCACTGAATCGCGAGGGATAAAGGGGATTTTCCATGACCGGTCGTTACAGATAGCATGGAGGCAACAGGTGATAAACACCTGTCTCACTTGAGTCTACATAAAATGAACACGGATGACTGTCCACGTTTACCATTCCCTACTAACCATCTCTCCTCACTCTTATAACAAATATTATATTCAAGCAACCACCAAGTCATGAGATTTCCCTGCTCACATTCAAATTAAATCTTAGTAGGCCGGCACTACTGAGTAGGAGCACAGACCAACGGACGTCCACGTTTCTGTGCATGATAACAATTTTCTCTAACGCATCACCACCTACGCCCTAGTGGTTCTTTCAGCATTCTTACTTAATTGCTGTTCAGAACTTATAATTGTGTGCAAGCCATTTATCCTTTGAAATGCAGAAGCAGCAGCCCATCCGGTTTACGCTATCTTGCAAGCCTGTATTAGTACCTATCAACCCCTACAACCCTACGTTACTTAAAATCTCGAATTAAAACCCAGCCCAAAATATTAAATTTGCCACCGACCGCTCATATAAACCCAACCAGTTCATTATTAATTGTCGCCATTTATTATCCTAACTCACAGATGGAACCACGTCCTGACTGCTAACATCATTTATTTCAGGTTTGTCGTCGCCCACTCGGGCTCCATTTTTGGTGACCAAGATTACACCTCGACTCGTACCGACAGAGACCTAAATGGAATCTTTTATATCAAACGGGATTGCAATCGAGCCACACGACCTAAAACACTCCCAACTGCTCACCAGTATGTTGCTAGGCTTCTTCTGAAGCAACACCTCCACCACTGATGTCACTGCTGGAGTCTTCACAAGTAACAGTTCACAAGCTACCTTCTACTGATTGATTGGCATGTCCCTTACCCAGCCTTATGAACCATACCCGCGGGATGCTGCACATCACCTTGGTCTCATGTGAAACAACCCAATAACAGAGCCAGAATACGCAACACAGGAATTTCGATACGCCATCCGAAAGCAAGTCCACTTACCCCCCCCCCCCCCCCCCATCCGTGGTTGCCAATAATGACGCCGAATATCACTGAGACTCAATAAGTCAGTATATTTTTGTCAGCGTAACAGAACAATAAGGCGCGAGACTAAGCGCAGATTTTTCACTCAGTTTTCTCTTGAAAGATTTCATTTTTCTTTCGATCGTTATCCGGCTTGAAATTGATTCTTCACTAATTCAAGGCCTTCAAGTTGCGCTCCCTTTTTTCTGAATGATACGGGTTATTGATCCTGAACCTAAACTCACCTTTTATATGGCTTGCTGTTTCCTCCACATTCATCAACGTTTCCTAGTCCACTTCCACACAGTTTGTTCATATCTCCCCGTTTTCATGACCCACTCCGTTTATTGAGACCGGGAATATCCGTCATTCCGGGCCAGTATCGTCTTCATAGAGAGCCGTTCTCCTCATATTCACCAAAGTTCACGAGTGTACTCCCATTCATTTCTTTCATCTCTTCATCTTCATAACTTATTCCGTTCATGATACCCCAATAGGCCTCCGCTATCCACGGCTTGCATTATTTTGGTTTATAACGCATCCTTAGCGCTATATTTTCACGACATATTTCGCATTCCCAAGGGGCCACCACCAGCCAACCCGGATTCGAAACCAAACCGTATTTGCAGCGCAAACCATTATCATTTCAGTCGATTAAAACTAACTCTAGCTATATTGCTTTGCTTCTGACGATTTTGACTAGCTTTCTTGAAATTCGTGTACAGTTCATTGTTCTGAGTAACACTGTACACCATGATCATGCGCCTGCTAGTGCTTCTCGACCATGGTCGAGCAATATACCATTGTTACTATCAAAACTGTATAACACCGAACTTGCCGAC
This sequence comes from Fasciola hepatica, assembly GCA_948099385.1. Taxonomy (NCBI): domain Eukaryota; kingdom Metazoa; phylum Platyhelminthes; class Trematoda; order Plagiorchiida; family Fasciolidae; genus Fasciola; species Fasciola hepatica. The sequence continues at coordinate 64,486 of CANUEZ040000060.1, read as the reverse complement.
CTGGCCATTGATAGAGATGCCCCATCACAAGAAGATAGGGCGGCTTTGAAAGTGGTAGCTGAGAACGTCAAGTATATAATAGGTCGTTCCGAGGTTCCTGTCCCGTGGAGACCCAACATGAAACCCATGCAAAACAGCCGAGAAATGGCTCTGAAAAGATTGTGCTTCCTCAAAACCAGGCTAACTTGGGAATCACAATTAAGGATAGAATACACGCGAGCCATGCAACATAACATCTACTTGGGTTATATAGAAAGAGTGGATACAGCGGTTATCAGCGCAAATTTGAGGTGGTACCTACCCCAACACCAGGTCGTGAACCCAAAGAAACCGGGGAAGGTCAGAGTGGTTTTCGACTGTGCCGCGAAATGTCAGGGTGTGCCACTGAACAACCATATGCTTCAGGGCCCACATTGGACAACACCACTAGTCGAGGTTTTATGTCGTTTTCTGCTGGGAAAAGTAGCCGTCTCTGCAGACATACGTGAAATGTTTCTACAAGGGAAGATGCGCGTTGAAGATAAGGGCGCCTTTCGTCTTCTCTGGTGGCCTGAAAACGATGCAAATCGAGCACCTGACGAGTACAGGCTGACCGTTCATCCCTTTGGGACGGTATCACCTCCCTTTCCGTGAGAATTTTGCCCTCCGGGAAGCCCTCAAGCGTTTTGGCGGCACCAGCAGATTGCTAGGAAGAGCAACGGACCACTTCTACGTGGGCGATTTTCTGTGCTCCTTTGACGATCCAAATGCTGCTATTCTTTATATGACCACGCTGATCGCCACTCTAAAGGCCAGGAGATTCGGCCTCACTAAAAGGAATTCAAACAGCCAAGAAGTGCTCAGTGTTATCCCGAAGTCCGAGAAAATAGTGTACGAGAGAGCTTTTGGGATCCTCTTCACAAACGGAGCGAAAGCTTGGTGTTCAATGGAAACCCAGAGGTGAGGAATTCACTTTCACTCTGGACCTACCGACACGACCAGTCACCCGGAGAGGAGTCCTATCATCTGTCTCAAGCCTCTATGATCCCCTAGGTTTCGTTTCCCCATGGTTATTGCCGGGAAAGCGCTTGCTGCAATCGCTGTGCCAAAGAGGGACGGGTTGGGACGAACTTCGCCAGGATGACGACGATAAGCGATGGCGCGACTGGCCGCACAGCCTGACGCAGCCTGGTGAGATCAAAATACAAAGATGCTTAACAGGAATCAAGTGCACGAAAGACGCCCAACTCCACTTATTTTCCTATGCATCAGAAATAGGCCACGGGATAGTTGCTTACGGCTGCTGGGTTGATGCAAGCGGTGGGCGGCACAGCCGGATACTATTCGCAAAGGCGAGAGTGGCCCCACTGAAAACGGTGTCCATTCTAAGGCTGGAACTGACGGCAGCAGTGCTGGCCGTGAAAGCCGTGACGCTGATTAGGAGATGCTTCGATCGGATAAACTGGGAACCAAACATTTGGACTGGACTGGGCCACGGTACTTCATTACATAAACTACATTACCACTTGTTTTAACACTTTCGTGGCCAGCAGACTCACTATAATCCACGAGTCGACTAAAACCGATCAATGGCACTATGTACAATCAGCCAGTAACCCGGCCGACTTCTGCTCAAGGGGCCTGAAAACACTAAAATGGTTGCGGATGTAAACAATGGGACCGGACTTACTAACTGCAGCTAAAGAGATGTGGCCAACGCTATTGATACCTAAGGCTGATGATGGCGACATCGAGACTAAAAGACTGACAATGGCTACAAACTTCACATGAAGCGTAAGCCTCATACAAAAACGGTGCCAAATTCCCAACTGGACAAAAATTTTAGGAGCCGTGGTCTGGGGGACACGAAGTACTCAAATTTATTACGCAAGGCGCAAGACCACAAAACACATTGAATGTGGGGACGATACTACCGGGCGAGCCGAATCAAGCCGAACCCGAAGTTCTACGCCTACTGCAACTAGACGCTTTCCCGTTCGAGGACCGCGAGCTAGCCAGGATGGATGATAACACCAAAGGGAGCAGGCTGCCGCACAGCAGTATCCAAAGACTAAACCCTATGCGAGCCAAAGGATTACTGAGAGTTGGAGGGCGGCTGACGAATTCAAATCTAGAAAACGAAACAAAACACCCCATAATAACCCCTGGTGACCACTGCATAACGAGATGCCTGATAGACCATGTACATCGAGAAGAGGGACAAGCAGGTTTGAATCGCCTATTGAACAATATACTTCGACGATTTTGGGTGACAAAGGGACCGGTGGCGGCCAAGCGAGTCATAGGCAACTGCATTACTTGTCGCCGCCGGATAGCGATAGCAGGTCAACAAATGATGGCCCCCTTCCAGCCGTAAGAGTTCAACAGGGATGGTGCCCGTTCCTGGAAATTGGAGTCGACTGCTTTGGCCAGTTACTAGTACGACAGCAAAGGAGCACTTAAAAGAGGTGTGGCTGCCTGATAACATGTTTACAATCCAGAGCAGTCCATCTTGAAGTAGTGCATAATATGACCACCGATTCATTTCTAATGGCCTTTTAAAGGTTCATCGCGAGGTAGGGCATCCCCAAGAACGAATACTCAGACAATGGCTCGAACTTCGTTGGGGTTTACAAGGAGTTAGAGGAATGGTGGAACCGCCTGGACGGCGCCAAAATACAAAACAAGACCGTAGCAATAGGGATAGAGTGGCATTTCAACGCACCTTATGCCAGTCATCGTAGTGGCGTTTGGGAAAGGCTGATACGATTGACTAGGAAAATACTCACGGCCCCAACCCCACAAAAAACCTCTATGACGAGACGCTGACTACTTTACTAACGGAAGTAGAACGCATACTGAACAACAGATCCCTGGTGCCAATCACTCCAGACCCGGAAGGCTAGCCGACTCTCACTCCCGACGACCTGTTATTACTGCGGTCAAACATAGGAGCAATCACACCGAAAACCCTAGGTGGAGAGTATATCATAGGATAGAAACAAGTGAACCGCTTGGCACAGGCTTTCTGGAAACGATGGACGAGGGAGTACTTACCGACACTGCAGCTTCGACAAAAGCGGATCTCCAAACAGAGGTCGTTCAGACTTGGAGATGTGGTCATCCTCGTGCAGAGCCACTTACATGAAGACGATTGGCCGATTGGAGTGATCAAGGACTGCCGTACAGAAATCGATGGCCTCGTGCGCACGGTGGTGGTGAGGACGAACAAAGGAGACGTATTGCGAGATATCCGTAAGATATTTTAGCTTGAATGTGAGAGTGACGTGGGCGAGGCTGACGCTACAGACCAAGCTATATCCATGTCTGCTGATACCAGATGAAGCTGAATTCATTCATTTATCCCTCATGCATTCTCCCGTAGGACCCAACCCTTCACACCCTCTTTGAAGTATATTTGTGTTTAATTTCATACGGTGTTCACGATCTACAATGGAGTTGTCCAAACCTTTTTTTATCACACGGCGCGACATTGCATGTAGAAGTAGCGGAACCTAGGTCATGCACACATGCCTACATTTTACTTGTCTATGCCACGCAGTCCCCGCCTAACACGTTACAGTGCTCACAGTCTTCCTTTGACCTTGCAGAAAGTCCTCCTTTGATGTAAGGTGATATCTGTGATTCCATTATACACCCAGACACATACACAAATACCCGATGCACGCCATGTCCCGCAACCCCTGTCAAACATGTGACGGTGTTCGCAATTTGCCTTCGTTGACTTTACTGAAATGTCTTTTGCATATGTGGAGGTAGCATGGATTTCATCATACCCACACACACACATACACATACCCACACAAGCACATAGCCAGGGCGGGACGGCCTTTCGACGGACAGCATCTATGTGCCCCCTTCACGCCGGCCATCGGTCAGTTGTCCTCGTGGAAGATGTAGAATAGCCTCGCGTCTGTGTAACCAATGGGATAGGTGCGACCAGTGGTAGAACGTTGATGACGAGCATTAGGCGCGCGCACTGACAGCAGGGCCTAGGTAGGCAAGAAGAATCAGTATCTTTATGCCAAACCTTTGACTCTGCTAAGGGTTCGGGAGGATTTTGGTGGGCGGTTTAATGACCGGTCGTGGAAAATCCCCTTTATCCCTCGCGATTCAGTGCTTTTCCTAACATCACTCGCTTACTTACACTATTGACGTGTCTTTACGAACTGTTTGTTTTTATGGACCAATCGTTGTTCGTTCGGGCCCAGAGCACTACTTTGGCACATCCTTGTTCTGGACCTGCATGACGCATGTGCTGTTTGCTCACACTCTGCAATTCTGTTTCTCGTTGTTGGGTCCTTGTGATCGTATCATTGAGGTTTGTATATTTTTGATGTTATTGTTCATGTAATAATCTAGTGTCTTAGTATATGACGAATAATCGCCTTTTTATTTCGGGATCCGTTGCGAATTTTGTTACGCATTGCTCAAACGTATGTTACAACCACACTGCCAAGGGTTGACCGACACAAGGTGCTCGGTTTCCGGCCAGATTGTAACTTATCCTTCTCTCATCATCACCAACTTGCGAGCAAGTCTGCCTTTCGAGTCCTAAACATGATTCGAAGGTCCTTCCTGCGAATATCTGAAGATGACTTCCCCATAATATTCGGCACGTATATCTGACCTCTGTTGGAGTAGGGTAGTCAGATAACCCAGGAAACTCTGCTGATGAAGTGGCAGAGAATCTCAGAGAGTTAGCCTCCTTAGCTGATAGGCTATGTGTCCCCAGAATTTGTCGTCCACAAACCGCTAAGCGATCCCTCCCTCGTCCATTAGGCGCATTCTAGACGAACGCGCACGCCTCTTTGCTAAATAAGAAGCCACAGGCCTTGCCCGTGATGCAGAAGATTTCAGGATCATACGGAACATATGCAAAGACAAGATTAGGTTCTATTAGAATGCAGTCCAAAGATCTGTACTTGATCGGGCACGAAACAATAAGGCATTTTTCCTTCAGTACATGCGCCGTCTAAGGGGTACAGCTCCGACGCCATTAGCCCTCAAAGACAGTGTCGGATCTCCAATCACTTCCCCTACCCAAGTAGCTGAGGCATTCAGCTCCTACTTCCGCACAATTTTTAGCTCCATACCCATATCATCCCACTCTACCACGCACCCGATATCTCTGACCAATACCCTTAACCGCGTCACTATTCCCATTGGTGCAGTCGCTCAAGGTTTCCGACGGCTCAACCAATATTGCTCTATGGGTCCTGACCTGATCCACCCCCGTATTCTCAAGGAATCAGCGGACACAGTAGCGGCTCCTTATGCCTCGCTTTTTCAGCGATGTGTTGACGACGGAGTTTTCCCCAGTAGCTGGAAAAAAGCAGTGGTCGCACCCATCTATAAGAGGGGTAGTAGACATCTTGCTTCTAGTTATAGACCCATAAGCCTCACTAGCATCACCAGCGAAATTTTTGAGGGAATTCTTGAGAGTGAGGTTCATTCCCATCTTCATAGAAATAAGATCCTCTGCCCGTCCCAACATGGGTTTCTTCCTGGCAGATCATGCATTACCAATATGTTTACTGTCATGGATAGTCTAACGAAAGCCTATTATGATGGCCAGCTCTCATACTCTGTATTCATCGATTTTGCTAAGGCCTTCGATAAGGTCCCCCAAGCCCCTCTTCTTTATAAGCTGCAGACATGCGGGATCACAGGCTCCATGTTGGCTATCCTACGCAGCTTCCTTACCGACCGCACCTTTGTGGTTAAAGTCGGGAATGTTTTGTCTCAACCCTCCCCAGTAACAACTGGGGTCCCCCAAGGGTCGGTCTTGGGTCCTCTTCTTTCCCGGATCTATATAAACGATCTTCCGACAGCCCTTCTTGCGAACATTGCCATGTACGCAGATGATGTAACCCTCTGGAGTTCAAGCGTTGAAGACCTGCAAATTGCAGTTTATGAAACAAAACGCTGGTCCGAGGATTGGAATCTCCCAGTTAATTATGACAAGTGCTTGAGCAAGTCTTTCGGCAGAGAGACTGGTCACACTTTTTCCATTAACGGAGCAACCACGCTGCCAAGGGTTGACCGACACAAGGTGCTCGGTTTCCGGCCAGATTGTAACTTATCCTTCTCTCATCATCACCAACTTGCGAGCAAGTCTGCCTTTCGAGTCCTAAACATGATTCGAAGGTCCTTCCTGCGAATATCTGAAGATGACTTCCCCATAATATTCGGCACGTATATCTGACCTCTGTTGGAGTACGGTAGTCAGATAGCGCACTCTGGTCTTGTCCGAGACCGTGCGATCCTAGAAAGAGTTCAGAGAGCCTCCACCAAAGCAGTAAGGGGTCTATCCCATCTACCTTATCCCGTCCGCCTCTCACTTCTCAACCTCTAGCCCCTTGACTTAAGACGCGTAAGAGGTGATCTGTTTTTGATGTTCCACCTTTTTGAATCAGGTCAAAGCGATTGCTTCTTCTCCGTCTGTCCAGCCTCTTCTCTCCGTGGTCACAGCAGAAAGGTTTTCAAACCGAGGCCACGCACTTCACTAAGGATTAACTTTTTAGCTATAGGGTTAATACTCAGTGGAATGCACTTCCGGAATATATTGTTCTCTCACAGAACAAAACTATGTTCAAGAAAAAGCTAGACATCTACCTGGGTCTCTCACAATAGTTCCTTGTCAAAAAAAAAAACAAAAAAGTTGTCTTTTATCGCATATGTGTTCATGAATGCCGCACCCCCACTCTGCTCTAGGCACTGTCCACAGTGAGACACTGCACGATGTTATGTGTATTTCGTTTTTCGCTTCCACCTCCCCCTCTGCTTCTTTTTACTCTCCTTTCAGCTGGGTGAATCCGACGGAAGATCAGAGATTTCCTCAAGAACCGGGACAATTGGGCTCAAAGCCTCGAGCCCGTGTAGTACTTCAAGACTTCAAAACATCTGATCAGACTCAAGGGCAACAGAGAGCCTAACTGTTGCTCATGATCAAGGGTTGTTCACCGTAGAGGCAGCCAGTAGGGTTAAAGACCTGGGGATCATCATGAAAAGTGACTTCAAATGGTCGGAGCAGTGCAACGCTGCTGCGCATAAGGCTCGTGGGGATCTCTTTAGACTGCGATCAGCTTTGTCTTGCCGGAAGCCGGAGGTACCCGTACCTATTTACATGACCATGGTACGACCTCATTTAGAAGGTAGCGTGCAGGCCTGGTCACCCTTCTACAAAAAGGAGGCCGCCTGCCTAGAGAAAGTCCAACGTCTCGCCACGCGAATGGTTGAAGGGCACAGGGGTAAGACTTACGAGCAGAGACTCCGTGACCTGAATCTTTTCTCGTTGGAAAGGAGGAGACGTCGAGGGGATCTCATAGAAAAGTTCAAGGTAATGAAGGGCTTTTCTGGCCTTAGACCAGATAGTCTATTCCAAGTGGCCGTAGACTCCAGAACAAGGGGACACGAAAAGAATTTGATAAAAGCCCGATCTAGGTTGATGGCTAGATCGCACTTCTTCAGCAGCAGGGTTGTGAACGGTTGGAACGGTCTGCCTGGTGAAATGGTAGATCTGCAGACAGTCCAATCCTTCAAATGTGCCCTAGATCGCAAGTGGTACGAGATCTTTCCTTGTAGTGAGTCTTGAGAATATCAACTAGATGGATGACGGGTAGCACTGTGGTCCTTCTGGAGTGTGTTTTAGCAGACTTTTTCCCTCGTTGCATACTGTCTCAGTGAACGCTCACGATGCATAATGTCTCTCGCAGTTGATGTGCGATGAGGTTTTCCATTTCCCTCTCATTTTTAGCGGGCATTCGACGAAATACACTCGGCAGTGGAGGGTGCATAACTGGTGTGCATACCACCGAAGGAATTCTGGAGGCTCGATTGGCTGTGGCCATTACCTGTCCTGTGCAGACTGAACTGAACTGAACTGAAAGACTCGTCGTGTGCAGTGAACTGAAATGAGCTAGGCTGACCTTCAACGGTGCAATTATTAGTCAACCATGCCTCAGATTTATCCGAAGAGGGTGGTCAGTTTTTCCACTGAATGCAAGGTACGCAGCTCCAAAAACATGTTATGTATTTTTTTGCTTTTACTGGTCCTGTGCTGTTTGAGTCTTAAGTTTGGAGTTCCGTGGGGCATGGATTTTGTACGCTCCTTGTGAAGAATGCGACTATTGGTTTGATCCATGAGTTTTCATCAAACATATTGTTTAGGTTATTTCAGGTAGCGTCCTGGCTCAGTTTTTGTTTGTCTTCTATAGTTTGCGTTGTGTTCCTCGAATGGCTGGCAACAAAATACTACACCGGTTTTCGTGCGGTGGGCACTATTGCACTAATATTAGTTTTCAATGGTAAGCTTGGGGCAGCCCCACGTTTGCCCCAAGTTTGCCCCATGCGTGCCCCATGGGGCAAACTTGGGGCGTGCTACTTGGGATCCTTTTTCGAGCACTTTTTGAATGGTTTTCAAGTAGTGTATACCAATCTCGTGAAGTACGTCATATGCCTCAGTAATTTCTTGGCCTTTCCCGATTTACGTTTTCCCTTGCTCACTTATCTCCACGTCTTACGGTGCATGAATTATAACCATCTGTTACTTGGTACTAAAAAACATTTCCATGTATCTAAATTGTTTTGGAATGAAGCACTCGTTGAAAATGCACCTTAATTCGGTCGTCGATTTCCTTCATATCAATCCCCTTTTTACCTGTACGAGAATGACCATTAGCCAAACCGGTCGGAAACCAATGTTGCAAACGGGTTGTGTGCTACGAGGGCTACTGTGGAAAGGTGAAATGATGATTCCAAGCCTGTGTACATTCCCACCGTATATCCTGGTTGTGAATATCCGAGAAGCAAATAGACCCACGGCCTAAGCATGCATAAACCATGACTTTTCTGACTTCCGTGAAGTTGTCTTTCATAACCTTTCGTGATCCTTCATTCCTGTAGAAAAAGACTGCAGGCAGGATGAAAGCGAAGTTAGCATTCCGGCTGGATAAAGTCGGGGGGGGGGGGGGGGGGCTAATTCCCCTCCCCACCCTCTCAAAGGTGTCCTGGGCTCCGAAGGTGATGCATATCATATCGCCAAGAGCCCATCAGTTGGAAGGAGAACCAGTACGGTTGCTTCAAAGCATGGTCCCTGCAGGCCAAAGGAAGCCCAAAATGCCCTTGCTAAACTCCATGTGCTCCGAGGAAATGACGAGATAGACTTGATGATGCCAAATTTTACAGTGCAGAAACGGCGCCGTTATCTCAACTGAAGGCCGCTGACAACAATGTCCCTGCCAGCTCCCCGAAGCTAATTCTTTCCGAGGAATTAAGGTGGATCAAGGTAAACCAAGACGGGAAAAATACATATTGTCCAAGGTCCACGGATTTCTAAGCAAAAGACAAATTAAAAATCTGGGTGCGTTTTTATTTTCTGACGACACTGACACTGACCAAGCTAAACATATACATCTTGGACTCTGAGGTGGCCCTCTATGAATATACCACCTGGGGAGACAGGAACACAGAGCGATCACGAGGATGTGTGGCGCTGTTTGTACGCTCTGATATACCCATTGTTCAGCTGGACGCGTACCCGGACCTACAAGAACCTCTTTGGTGTTGCCTGAAGTTAGCAACCAGGGGCTACGAGAATGTTGTAATCAACTGAGCATCAGAAGTGTCTGTCCCAGATTTCATAGAGTCATTGGGGAAATTGGCGCGTGATGGCCACGGTCTTGTCCTGGGAAACTTCACTGGCTTACATATTGACAGATATATCAAGGTCTGGATCGGACTCGGCATCTGGCGTTCTTATAACCACCGTTCAGGTGTTATCCTTGCAGTAACATGTCCAGGGAGCTACTCGACTAAAAGCTAGCTATAGTTCCATCCCCCATCTGATGATTTCTCCAAGTTACTAAGATGCTGACCGGATCGCGCACCTACCTTTTCCAGTCTTTGGACCACAATTGAGAAGTAACATCTGATGAACTCAGCTCGGGGTTCACAAGTGTGCCTTGGATATGTACTGGTTCCCACTGATTTCCTCGACGCTAGTCATGTTGATACAAGTTGGGAAGTTATTCGTGATGGTGTCCTGCATCTTAAGAACACCTGCTCTCCGCTCATCCGACGACTATCCCGTTTGATTGACCCACCGTGGCTTGACTTGGAAGTAATACGATTACTTTGGTGCTGAAGCTGTGATTGGCATCCGCTTCTATCCCTCTGGCGAGGGTTAAAAACTTTATCGCAGATCCGTAGCCGACGTACGGAATCTGAAATGGACAGAAGTGACATGTATTGAAGAAACTCTGGCGGGTGACTCAATGAAAGCTCCCAGATGCTTATTTGCATATTTTAAACGGAGCATAAGGGCAGAATTTGGTATTCCAATGCTGTTAGACGGGGACCAGCTGGTTGCAGCTGACGATGAAAAACCTGGAGCATTAGCCAAATCATTGTATACCCTGGGATGATTCTCACCAATGCCAAGTGTGAACGACTTCCCGTCTTTTGAACTTTAGGAATTTTCGGGGAAGATTGCAGATGCTCTTCGATCCATTAGAACTCACCACTCTCCGGGACCGGACGTAGTTCATCCGCTGATGTTGAAGGGATTGATTAAACAGCTCACTCCACCGCCGATCAGACCGTTCAGCGTGCTGACGAACGCTGGCAGCCTGACTTTGGAAAAACACAGTGGTTGTTCCGTTGTACAAGAGTGGGGCGAAATCCATGGCTAGAACTATCGTCAGGTCAGCCTCACCGTGGCGAAAAAGGTCATAGAGCGACTGGTAGCCTCTCCTCCGAAGACACCAGAAGCTTTTGTACAGCGCGATCGCACGTGAATTCTGGCCCACTGCCAGGGCCGAAGAGCTTCAGGAAGGCTTTCGACATGGGTAACTACTGCTGATGGTCCGAACTCTCGGCATCGCTGGGCAAATTCTCTATTGGGTTAATGACTTTCTAATTGGGAGAATCTTATCTTTGAGAGTCGCACAACCTCTGTCCACAAAGCTGCGTCATGGATCCACTGTTACTTATTGCTTTCGTTTATAACCGTTCGCAGATATTTCGGTCTCTTAGGGCCTCATCTGCGCCGGAAATTCGGAGATCTAGCGCATCATTCGGTCAGAAGACTATTGTGAAGTGCTTCGGCGGGATCTGCATGCTTTGGTACGTAGGTACAATAATTGGGGCCTACCGCTCAATCTGGATAAATGCGTTCATATGAGAACTAGCAAACAGGATACAATAGTGACCTATTTCCTCGGGAACAATGCTCCTCATCGCACGATTGTAGAAGGAGATCTCGGGGTTGTCATCAATGCTCCGAAGACGCGCCTACACTGAAAAAATCTGTTTCCGCGTTGAAAACACCCAGTGCCGTTCGCCATGCATTTTAAGGTCTTCCCGTGGACGCTTTCATATTGTTTTATACCTCACGCACATCCTAGACCTAAATATGATGGTTCTGTCGACCGCCGTACAGTTCCTGAATTAGACGTACTGGAGAGAGTTCAATAGGCTGCTATATGTCATGTCGCTGGACTACGTGAGATCATCTATGCAGGACGACTGTATGCTACTGCGTTGTTCCCCCATTGCCTACCAGCACATCTACATTTTTTGTTACACGCTTTCACATGAGTGAAATGTTAGATGTATACCCTGTAGCCTCAAAGGCTAGCTGCACCATTAGGGATGGCTGGAAACCAGACCCTTAGGCTTGGAGTGGAGAACCGCATAAAGTCCTAATAGGTCAGGTGTGACAACGAGCCGGACGACAGCGAATCACTATATATCACTAAAGTGACCGGCGATCCTGGGGTTCGAACTTGTGACGTCCGAGGTATTAAGCAAGCCCTCTAAACCACTCGACCACTATTTCAACGTGCAGGATGTTGTCTGGGTCCTGACCCGCAGTCGAAACTCCTGCTCAGTAACGACGACCCCATCCGAATACTGCGGTTGACCGGCCCACCTTCGCTGTTACGTTTATCCAGAAGAGTGACCAACCTCTGGAATGCTCTCCCTGCTAAGGTAATAGAAGAGGCCAACGACCATTCCTTCAAGTGGAATCTGGACATATTCCTGAAAGAGCATTGGTAAAGTGCCGAAATCTAACCAAGTCAGTGGAAATTGACGAGAGGATCCCACCGCCCTTTGAGAGTTCCCTCTCTTTTATTCAACCTTTGTCTTCTGTCCCTAACCATCCCTCTTTGCCCCATCTATCCACCCATAATGCTCCCATTGATAACACGGTCGATACTCACAACGATTCACTGTCAAATAGTGTCGGGAATAATCCTCTGACTGGTAACTCACATTTTCTCAAGCCCCGTCAGCCTCTGAATCTCGGCTCCTTCAACGTGCGTACACTCATGCAGGTCGGTCAGCAGGCGTGCCTAGCCCTCACAATGAACTCTTTGAAGATTGATGTTTGCTGCTTAAGCGAAACGCGTATCCAGGATTCGAGCAATGTAATTCAGCTAACTGCTCCAGGTATCTCATCGTGGTATATTCTGCGCACCTCAGGAGACGAAGCAGCTAGGGCTGTGGGTCAACGTGGTGTAGGAATTGTCTTGACTGACAAGGCTGAGGCTGCCCTATTAGACTGGATCCCTGTTAACAGTCGTTTATGTGCTGTGAGACTCCAAGGGTCAGTCGGCGTTCGAAAGGATAGTTGTGTTAAACGCAATTTGTTCGTGATCTCGGCGTACGCCCCAACGGACTGCAGCTCAGACTTGCAGAAAGATGAGTTCTATGATGCCCTCGCCACTCTCGTTCGCAGCAGTAAAGGTTCCGACATTGTAGTGCTAGCTGGTGACTTCAATGCACAAGTTGGCAAACTCAGTGTGTCAGAAGCCTGTTTAGGTGGGCGTTGTGCTTTACCCGCTGAGCGCACAGATAACGGGGATAGGCTTCTCCAGTTTTGTGCAGACAATCGATTGTTCTTGTCTAGCACAAATTTCCGACACAGCTCGCGTCGCACAGCGACATGGCGCTCTAACTCTACAGGTACTTTGAGTCAAATTGACCATATCGCCGTAAGCTACCGGTGGCGCAGTTCTGTTCAGAACTGTAGATCCTACTGGTCCACGTACGTAGAGTCGGACCATGCCTTAGTTTTAATGCGATTATCTCTCCAGCTCCATGGCCATCGTCGCAAACCGCAAACCCGATTAGCCGTGCAACGTTTGTGTGATCCAGACGTTTGCACCCGTTATGAGCAGAAGTTAGCACATGAGCTAGGATCCACGGAGAACAGTAATGTAGATGAGCATTGGTCTCATATCAAACAGGCGATGCACGTTGCAGCAGGTTTTGCCTGTGGTCCTGGATCCGTTGTCCATCAAAGACACTGGATCTCGCAAGAGTCGCTGAGTATAATGGAGCAAAAGCGTCAGCTCTCGAACCGTAAGGAGATGAATAAGATGCGGAGAAAGCTGCAAAGACAAGTTACGCGAAGCCTTAAGAATGATCGCGAAAATTGGTGGGTCAATGTAGCCGAAGAAATGGAAGTGGCAGCTGCTTCAGGTAACAGTCAAAGACTGTTCAAACTTATTCGTGACACCAGTGGACGGCGAACTCAGGTCAGTGAAGCGATTTGCAATAGGAATGGAGAACCCATCCATAACAAACAGCAAAGGCTTGACCGATGGGCCGAGTACTTCAAGGAACAGTTTAGCTGGCCGCACGCTAGTGTAGTTACTCCCGTGTCAACAACTGTGACTCCTTGGGTGGTATCACTTGAGCCCCCATCAGAAGTAGAAGTAGAGTCATGTATTCGATTACTAAAGCGGGGGAAAGCGGCAGGTCCCGACGAACTTCCCCCAGTTCTTTTCAAACTGGGTGGTGAGGCATTGATAAAATCACTAACCGCCTTGCTCCGTGACATTTGGAACGCGGAGCGTATTCCGTTAATATGGAGCGAGTCATTGATTGTTCCCATCTTCAAGAAGGGAATACGCAATGACTGCAGTAATCATCGTGGGATTAGCTTAATTCCGATAGTCATCAAAGTATTAGCTTCGATTTTGCTGCACCGTCTTACACCGGCTCGCGAGAGGAATGTCCGCGAACAGCAGGCTGGATTCCGCCCAGGTCGAGGATGCATCGACCAGATTTTTACTTTTCGCCGACTTCTTGAAACGCGTCACACACACCGCCGACCAACAATAATGCTTTTCTTAGACCTGAAAGGTGCCTTCGATTCAGTTGATCGAACATCGCTTTTCAGTACTCTTCATCGAAAAGGTATGCCCCAGAAGTTCGTGAACCTACTGAGATCATTGTATTCTCATACTTCTGGCCGCGTTAGAGTTTACGGCGAACTATCCGGTCGGTTCGAAACGACCAGTGGTGTTCGGCAGGGATGCCCTTTGTCTCCATTCCTTTTTAACTTTGTCATGGACGAAATAATGGAGAGTGGGCTGCAAAATCTTCAGGATGTAGGGGTCGAACTAGGAGATAGTGAAAAGCTATGTGACTTAGATTACGCAGACGACGTTGTCTGCTTGTTCGAATCCACGGAACATGCTCAGCGTGCACTAGATAATCTCGCAAGAGCTGTAGCCCCATTCGGCATGCGCTTTGCACCTTCAAAGTGCAAGGTGATGTTACAAGACTGGACGTCAACAATTCCGAGCTTGATGCTCGATGGGGAGGTGCTGTCAGTTGTCGACCACTTCACCTACCTCGGTAGCTGCGTGACGACGGATGGGAGCACAGTAGTAGAGGTGAGTACACGGATATCCAAGGCTCGAGGGGCTTACGCTGGACTGAAGCACTTGTGGCGCCGATCCGATATTTCACTGAAGTTGAAAGGTCGTGTATACTGTGCCACTGTGCGTTCAGTTTTGTTGTACGGTTGCGAAACTTGGAGTCTGCGTGCTGAAGATATTCGTCGTCTTGAGGTTTTCGACCATCGATGTTTACGTAGTATCGCAAGGATTGGGTGGAATAGCCGAGTAAGCAACGATGAGGTCAGAAAGCGAGTATTGGGTACTAATTCAGAGAACGTTTTGTCACAGCGTATCCAACATAGTAGACTTCGTTGGTTGGGACACGTGTTACGTATGGCAAACACACGTCTACCGTACCGTGTCCTATTCTCCGTTCCTCCTAGGGATTGGAAGAGACCACGTGGAGGTCAACAGATGACGTGGCAACGAGGAATGAGAAAATGTACAGCAGACTTAGGAAAAGTAGGTGCTTCACGTCTTCGTGGTTGGGGTCCAAAAGATCCGTGTACCAGTTGGCTGGAGACACTGAAGGATATGGCTGCGAACCGCGAACAGTGGCGATCGTGTTGTCACTTTCTATCGAATCAGAATGTGTGATCGGTGTGCGTTTGTACAGTTAGACTGTGTATTCCGTGTGTTGGCTACTAGGGCATTCTTTTCTTTTCCCACCCATGTAGGTCCACTCCCTCTCCATCTTGTATATTCATACTTTTTAATTCAACGTGCAACATGGTGAGAAAGGCAGTGGTCAGTGGGGCTTGCCCTACTGTTTAACGCTGTACGATGATGATGATGCCCTTTGAGAGAAGACTGAAGTCTGATTTCAACCTTCTTATTTTTTATTACACACAAAGTGAATTACAGTAAAAGGGGTAAACCCCGTAGTTCGAAAACATGGTGTAAGAGGAGTTTGCAGGAAACATTCACATCAAAACCAGTTCGTTGATTCCGCTTTTGAAAGGAGAAAGGTTTTAGGTGGGTGGAACCATAGATAATAGACGGGTGTTCTATAACTTAGCCGTCCGGAAGAAAAAGAAGGTTGAGATCCGAGATCGAACGGTAGAAACCCGATAAGGATGACTAGCTGCATGTGCTTGGGATTGGCATTAAGGAGTAATGGGCTTAGGAACAGTCGAGGCAAACTCGGGGAAACCAAACGCAAAATAATAGCGGTAGGATAAAGACAATGAAGCAGCTGCCCGGCGATGGACAAGTGACGTGCAACTTCTGTTAACCGAAACATCGGCTTATTTTTGTTTTGCCGCCGACAAAGCCGTGTGGTTGACAATACAATTTTCTTTTTTAAATTGATTTATGTTCGGATTATTTAGGTTAGCTAGCACGATTGGGTCAATTCTTTTAATTTTATTATTTTGCTTTTCATCGTTTCGATGTTATGCTGCGTCCAATTTTCCCATCTTTGCAGGAGTTCCCGGCATCCAATTTGCTGAAGGGATCGACTTTCAACAAATGGCGTTCGGAAAAAGGTGGAACGGCAAACGAAGTAGTGGAGTTAGACGTATGTCTTCAATGTGCCTATCATTTTTTGCAAAAAGTTTGGAGAACCGGTAGAAGTTACTCGTCTGGATATAGGAAACAATGGTTCGGCTTTTGTTGAAGTTTTGGTCCGTAGATCTGCTTCTTCAGCCAGTCCAATGGTAATTTCCGATTATTTCTCCTTAATGGTAATATTGACCCTTTTTCTTGCAGGTTTTTCTCCCGTGCTCGTCTTTTATGTCACCGTCAGATGCGAAAAATGAGATCAATCTGACCCGAGTTCGTGTATTTAGTGGGGATCAGTTGTACGATGTTGCGGCAAAACAGAAATGGGACATATTTCGTATTGTTTGTACACAACCGTTCAACAAAACACTTCCGTACGGAATTTCTTTCATTAGTTTTCATACATCAGTCCCGATAGAGGCGCCATCTGTAAGAGATAGATTTTTCTGTCTATTCCATTTTCAGTCGAAATGTAACTTACTAGCCAATGATGAGGAAATAGACGGGGAATCTGCGGATTTTCGTCCCGGTGCGTTATTCCAAGCCACAAAATCCAAGCCCTCTGAAACACAACCAGCAACAGCGGCGACTAAGGCAGCTATTACAGGTATTTGTTTTTTCCTACCAACTCACTTTGCATTTGTAATCAGTGGCCGAAAAACTACGGGCTACTCAGCAAGCTTTCTTGAAAAATCTACTTGACGGTAAGCATTCCCATTCTATTATTCTTTGCTGACAGGGGGTAGTTGAGTGGTTTATAGCGTTTCCCACACTGTAGGTCAGGCTCGAATCCTGCTGCCGGCGGTTACAGTATAATCCACTGTTGCCCGGCTCACATCCGAGCCTGATCTATTGTAGTTCATGGTCAGGTTTCTAGCCATCCCCAGTGGTTCACTTTGTCTTAGAGACTGTAGGGCATACTCCTTTCACTGTATTCATGCGCAGGTTTGTAATAAAAAACCACACCATCCACATTTGACGTTCCTTGTTTGGTTGTATGGATATTAATTGATTTCATTTGCGACATCCAGGCTTCAGTGGCGGTAGGCAGTTGCGCTGCATTCCAATTCACTGTCATCACTGATCTATTACGGCCATGTTTCAACGATCTAAGACTCGGGGACAAGGTTGACTAGTATTTCTCCATGGTGTGATAAACGCTTCAGGCGTCGGGGTTTACTCCACCGATTGTGTTCTGCCATTGAATAAAACTTTCTGTTTCGTCTTTTCTTTGGTTTCGATTTAATCACTGAGTATGTAAAGTGTAAATTAGATAAAATAAACGGTTGTGTATATTCCTTAACTTTCTTTTCTCATCTTTTAATAAACTTTTGCTTATCTCGAGTTCGAAAAAACACGGCAACGAGATTCATGCCTTTCAAGTCAAAAGTTGAGACCAGAGAACATACTGAAATTGTCGAAAATCCATTATGCATTAATTAAAGCTCGAGACTCGGTTTCATATATATATATATATATATATATATATATATATATATATATATATATATATATATATATATATATATTAGATCAAATTACGCTAGGTCGTCTCTGAAGTTTTAGTGAAATATGGTACATGCTAATCACACTTTTGATCACGCCTAACACAATTTAAGTGAAACATACTGGTCGTTTCCCAATATTGCCTTTAAACTAAATAACTTCCATGATACCATAAGTGTAAGGTGTATTTTATGGAAGAGTTCCATGATTGCAGTGAGAGGTTACCGGATTTCCTCTTCTGTTCAACATGGTTGTTTTCCTCCGGTCGATGGCGTGCATTCACGGACTACTCAGCCGTTTTCACCTCAGATAATGCGGTCGAACCAGAGGTCACGGGGTTTCACAGCATTCACCCTACCCAGATAGTGAAGTTGGTCTTGACCCTCACATATCCCGATTCTATTTTAAAACTGTTGATAGTGCAATAAAAATATTCTTGAGACCTCGCGAGTCATCGTAGCGAAATAATTCTTCGCAGAACTGGTTTATATGCTCTTATAAAAACAAGATGACGTGACCTAGTGGCCTATGGTGGACTGAACCATCCATGATGACAATGTAGCATTTCACTAAAGTTCGGGGATCAGATTTATCGTGTGCCATCTTTCGAAGCTGTCCTGTTGTCATGCTACCTAGTCTGATTAGGAAGTGTTCTGTTCGGAATTACTAGTAGTACCAAGTATCGTTTGTACTCCCTTCATTTGTAAGCACGTGACTAGAAAACCAAGCTGTAGGCCGGTGAGCAAGCAGGCAAGTAGGACACTCAAGGCGTCTATCAGAGTTACATGCATGCGCAGGCGAAAGCGAAGCCTACATTTAGTGCAGACCAAGCAAGGTCGATAAATACGATTATTCAACACTGTCTCATCTGAAGAGTGACTAACATCAACCCTGTGCCTTTGGGTGTACTAACATGCGTGTGTCTGTATTTGAGGGAAATGGATCAGTTGTCCGCAAAGCGTGCGTATGCGCGTGAGACTGTCTATCCGCACACCTAACTGTTTAAGCCGTACAAACCAAAAAGGTAATCGCCAACTAGATGTTCTAAACGGCATTTTTAAAGCTAGAGGAAGTCTTAGAAAAAATACCACCGGACTTGCTATCCAAACTTAGTGTGCGAGCTGATCACGTTAGTTTGCCCATGTGTCGCTCGATGGAAGCATTCTTCCGCTGCAGCCCAATGTGTTCACTGTGGAACCATAGTTTGGAAGACTGTATAGGTAGGTCACCATAAAGCACGTCGAGTTCAGTGCTCCTAGAATTGGTCTGCAGACATTTTTGTAGTGTACGTTTTTCGAATTTTTTGCTGTTAAAACCACGCGGCTCTCATTTGCGGTATGTTTTAAAGCTCTCACTGTTGACATGCTTCTCTCTGCTTTGGTGTAGCTCCGGCATCGGGATCTGCAGCTCCAAACACAGCTGGTGCGGTCAGACCCACCGTTCACTCTATCTCCAATCATGCACACAAAACTAACCCAATCTCGTCTAAATCTGCGGACGCTAGTTCGTCTAAGGGTGATACAGGCTCATCCAAACCCGATAACACGCTACCTGAAACGTCCAGTGCAAAATCAGCAAAGCACACAGAGCCATCTGGCGAGCAAAAACCCAAGCCCAGTGCGTCCATTTCCGCTCGTGAGTCAAAAACAAAGATTGCTGGCCTGTGTCGTCGTCCGCTTTCCGGTGTGGTATTCACCCTAAGCGGATATCAGAATCCACTACGCAGTGACCTCCGCCAGAAAGCACTGCAGCTGGGCGCTCAATTTCGACAGGACTGGGGCCCAGATTGTACTCATCTCATGTAAGAGTGAACCCGTTTGATATGTGTGATCACTCTACTAGAAGTTCACATGATTGAGATAAAATCGTGGACGGTTTCTGTTTTTCGCCCTAATCCATCGCATGGCGGCAAAATAAGGTTGGGGCTAGTAAAACAAATTATTTCTGTTCCGCGCTTACGCTGGTAAGAAAACATACCATAGTTATAAAGGTGTGTTGTGCTACTACCAACAACGTTAATCGTGAGATGTCAGGCTTTGGAACGAGTGATTCGATGCCAAAGCAACGAAGGGGCTCAGACTCTGGACTCGTTGGATTGCTCGCAATTTATTTTACCTGATCACTACGGACGAGAGAGCAATAAAGCGGTTCGTCATCCGTTGGGTTTGGACAATCTTATCAGTTGTCAATATCTCGTAACACAAAAACTAAGAGCGAAGCTCGTAGTTATCGTTAATTTTTAATGTAAACGGGATTCAAGTGCACTTACAATAGTCCCTCCCTCAGCCATAAAAACTAACCGGAATCGCTCAGATTGTTTCTTGCTGAGAGGTATTGCATTCAGGGAGAAAGAGGGTCGAAGGGAAATAGTGACGTAAGTAGTACCACTTTTCAACCATTCTATGGAGTAAATTTAACCAGATGGGCCTAATATCTGGTATTCTCGTTTTCCCCCATTGAAATGATTTCCTACAATCAAAGTAACATCTGCACCGTAGTTAATTTGCACAACGGTCAAATAACATCCTAGAACCTTTGAGTTTTTTTGTTCCTGCAAAAATGTGGATGTAATAGTGTTTGTGAAGGTGCGTCATCTCTTTAGTTGAGCTACATCATGTTCACAAAAATGTTAGACGTTACAAGGAGAATGGTAATAGTATAGCGTATTGCAGTGGTCCAACGATAAAAGAATTCTTCGACCCTTGGCGGCCAGCGTTTTATTCCAGCGTCTCAGCAACCCTTCGAATATGCTCCTCACCATCCGAGCGCTACGGTTGTTCTCATAATAAACTCCAATTTATGTCTGATTTTTGAAATACCTCAGATTGGCATTTTCGCCGATGACTAACATAACACTGTTGTCAACCGGTCTTTTCCTTTTTCACGTCAGAACATTTTTCACTCACCTGAACAAAGCCTCTAATTGGAATGCCTTGGAAAAACAAACCTGTTTCATCAACATCGAACATGTTCCGCGACTCGTGATATTGCGATGCGTAATCTCAAAGTTCATCAAAATGTGATGCAAAAGTACCTTACTAGCATCGTGAATATTGTTCACCTTATCATCGTCTGGGTCACATTGACAGGCCAACGATACCAATGTCTTAGCATGAGATGGAAACCCTCCCACTCCAAAGCCATTCAAATCCTTAACTTTATTGCTAACTGACCCGGATAAAACTCGCCAAACCCAGTGACCCAGTGTTTCTAATTTATTTTGTCACATGGTTGTGCATGAGTGTAGTAGAAGGGGCATATCTCATAGCCCCAAAGGCCCACTACACTGTTGGGTAATCAGATCCTGAGATTTGATGTGGAGAACCACGTAAGGTCCCCGTAGGTCAGGTGTCGTAGCGAGCCAGAAAACTGATGTATCAAGACAGAAGCACAACCAATTTTGTTCAGAAAACAAAATCTGGAAGACAAGCTGGCGAGGAAGCTCGTTTTCAGTGACTTTTGATCATGCCATTACAACACAATGCATATGAAGGAAAAATAAATAGAGAATACAACCAACAAAATAGCGTTAGAGATCGGTGTTCACACTCGTTGCGGCATAGGGATATTCGAAGACCGGGTGTGAACGGATTATTACATTCCCAGCGTGTAGGCTGTTAGATGTCCTAGGACCTGATTTTGGGTGTTGAGTGGACCAGGGTAGGTTGAGTGCGTGCGAAAATTTCTTCTGAGCACAATGAGGGTTGTGGAAGCTAATCCCAACCGCTTCTACTGTGGCCAAGATGCGACTTCTCGCCGATTTGAACAGCCAACCTCCAACCCTATACGGGGGGCTGAAGGCTTAATCCACGTTCAAAGTATAACTAGCCTCAGCTAGGTATGAAACGACTGCGCTGTTAATTGACTTAATTGTTCTAGTCCTCAACCACGCGGGATGATGCTCACGGATGCGTTCAGACAGTCGTCTGGCCGTGTGGCCGATATACGCTATTCCACAGGAACAAGTGGAAGAATACACACGACATGAGGCTGCAGAATCAGGCACATTGTCTTTCAACTGAAAACACCACTGGTCTAGATGTGAACAAAACACAGTCTAGTTCCAAGTGTGAAAGGACAGCATATTCTCTGATTTGAAGTCACATCGCTACTCACTAATGTCCCAATCAGTGAAACCATCGACTATCTTTGTGGATACATACAAGCAAAGAGGATTGGAATAAGTATGCCATTGGACAATCTGAGAGTTACTATTCTTGTGTACCCAGAATAGTCAATTTTAGTTTAGCGAACAAGTTTATCGCCCCAAAAACGGTGCAGCAATATGGACTCCATTCAGACCATCACTTGCGGATATTTTTATGGCAAAATTGGGGAACGCCCCTCTGCGATCGTCGATCCGCGAACCATGGTTGTATATGCGATATATGGGTGACGTTCTGTGTATTACAGACCAATTTATCCACAAAGATCAATCGCTAAACAGCTTCAACTCGGCACGTCCGAACTTGCGGTTCACACGAGAATCATAATCGGACAAGCCAAGGCGTATTTCTGACTCGTCGAGAAGATGGCTCAGTACGGCGGTCAGTGCACAGAATGCACTTTCGTAACATCGTACTGCTTCACTTGAAAAGAAACCTAATTATTTGCCTAATAGACAAAGCGAAAATTAAATGCACCAAAGACACCACCAAAGAAGAACTCCTTACAGTGCTCAGCATCTTCATTTAAAACGGATACCCGGGAGGTTTATTCGACCGGATGATGCAGTTGGATGCAGAAACTTCAAGGAAGACGGTATTTGAGAAGAACCAAGTGTACATCTCTGTCATTTACAGGTGACATATTGGCTGATGTAATGCACAGATGATTGGCAAGCGTCGTCAACAAGACATTGCGGCTAGACACAGCAAGTGTTTCTTGCAGAGAGCTTCTTGCAATCTGGGGGGAATACCGTAACTGAATGGCAACACCGAAAAAACGAAGATAGATATTACCACGTTGGTGCCAAATATCACTGTTCTTGTCCGGCTCAAATCCATGATTGAAACTGGTAAAGTCCTATTCAGTTTATAACTCAGTTAAATTTGCCATCCTCTATCCCCAAATGTGTTGTTAGCGTCAGCATTCCGTTTCAATCAAAATATCCTGCTCGAAAATGTGTAATGAATTTACCAATCAAGAATGATATATTCCAGCACATTTGTATGGAATTATCGCCTCATCCTCGTACTGATCCTCCGCTGGTGGTAACCAGAGCATGGTGCAGCTTAGTCTGTCCCAATTTGGTCTATCTAAACTCCTCGTATCGCATTTCCGTGAATTTCTTTTCCAAATTGTTCTCTTTTGTCTCTTTGTTGCGAGGGGATTTGGCGCACAATGGGGGTAATGAGTGGAATATGTCCCGAAGAACTCTGTGGGTACCACAAACATGAATGAGGGGTAGAGACCATTCCGAGATTGAAAGAACTCCATCGAACTGTCTGTTGGCAGGTTGGTTTTCCTAACGATTGTTTTTATCAACACCTCGTCCACGTTAATCAAGTTAGCCTAAAAATGACCGTCATCAATTTAAGTGGTACAGCTTAAGGAAAAAGTGTTCTGCAGTTCGTGATTCTGTTTTGCTTATCAAATTGGCATGTTTTTCCGAGATATAAAGTTTCAGTCAAGGTAAGCTGTCATACTGACGTTGCTCATGCGTCGACGCAACACAGGATTTGTTTGGAGCACCCGTGCACATGTGAATGTCCCTCCAAACCACGGCTTACTTCTCATCGTTCTCTATGCGAAGTGTGCATTATGTGTTTCACGATTGATCATCCAGAACAAAAACAGCAAATTTTATATAATGGAGCGCCATGTTTTAAATGTCAGTGATTTCTAGATTTATATTCTGTTGTACTCAGTTCGCTTCAAATCTCTGCGGTGCACTTTTACGTATTCAGCGCGTATTGATAACATTTATTGTGCACAGTTAGTCAGAAACAATTCGGTGAACTCTAAATGCCGGTACGAAATATGTCTTCATGGAGCCAGTCAAATTGACCGTAGCTGTTTCTGGCGTCGATCAATCAAACCACAAAATTTCTCGTTCACAGCGTCACTTGATTCTGTCTGTTTGTCTCAACTTAACATCAGTTGGTTAGATTCGCTCATATCTAAGGAATTCAGCACGAAACTTGATCAACTGCAGATACCTATCCACCTCTGCAAAACTGGAGATGAAAGAGGAGAATCTCATGAACGGAAATTTGTGCTCATTCAGGAATGATGTCTCAGTTTGATGCTTGGATTCGCCCGAGGTTAGTGCAAATGCTGATCAGATCGATGGTGTGCAAGTAATACGGACAAATTCGCTGTGTGTATGTCGCAACCAAAAGCGGAACTTTTTTCTCAGTTTGGAATAAGTCCCCGAGTGACTTGTTAATTATGTGAGATTCTTTGATAAGTACCAATCGAAGAGATTCATTAAACTAGCAGCATGGAATCTAGCTTGTTTCGAAAGTAATTCACCCCACCGTGTCAATGCTCAGTTTATCATGGAAAACGAATGAAGCACTGTGTAGCTGGTGCATTGCCGATAATCTTCGGCAAAAAATAGAGCAGCTGTTCACAGTGCTTTCATGGATTTCAATAGTGAGTTGGGTGTGGATATTATTTGATGGCTGATTTCGGTAAACAAATTAGGGACCCGTTGTTCATTCACTCATCCTGGGACAGTTATTGCCCACACGATTTCGTTTTCTTGACTGCTTTTATCCCCAAAGATCAAAGCGCTTTGTGTCACGTTGTGACCCATTAGTGATAATCCGGAGCTAATATTCAACATAGGGAAAAATGTGGTTATCCGGTCGATTTTCGGTGTCTTGACCAAAACGGTGACCTATAGCTTTCCCAAATGGTCATTAAGTAGTTCGTCCACTTGGTGTCTAATGGCCCACCCGCATGTTCTCTACCCGGTCCTTTCTAGATGCGCATTTGCGAATACTCCGAAATTTAGGCAAGTCGTGCGAAAAGGAATTATTGTATCGGGCAAGTGGATTGAAAAGTGTCATGATACGAAATCAAAGGTAGATTGGCGTCCGTTTCGCGTTGGTCGTGCACCCAGCCCACCACCTATTGGCAATGTGGACGAAGAGAGGGACGAGCATTCGGGTTCGGGCTCCGAGTAAGTCAATGTGCGCTTTATAATGCGTTCCATTTCCTCCTGTGCCAGTCACACTTCCTTTCTTCGAACCTCCTCTCACAATACATGTCATCCCACCGCATCGAGTGTGCACCGAAGCAATCAGGTCAGTTCTTCTGGTTCAGAAACATGACCATTGCGGGTGGAAGACAAACGAAGATTGTCGGTATTCGAACACCGCTATCTTCGACGCATTGCTCGAATCCAGTATGAACACCGCATCAGCAATGCTGAGGTTAGGCGGAAAGTATTAGACACACGAACCAAAGCATTAGATGAAGCATCAAAGGTAACCAGACTATGGCAGTTGGGTCATGTGTTCCTCATGTCTCCAAATAGGATTCCTCGGCGCGCAATGTTCACGGAGCCAATTATTAGCTGGGAGATGAGTAAGAGTGGCTAGTTCATGACATGGAAGAAAGGTATGAAAAACCTAACCAGTGGACTTGTCCATGCAGAGCTTGTTAGGCTTTTTGGCTCGAATCTAAGAGATCTTCTCGCGCAATGGTTAGATACGTTGGAGGACATGGTGGGGTGTCGCGGCCAGTGGCGCTCTTGTATTCACAAGCTATCTTTGGCGACTTGATACTATTTGTAGTTCTTTTCGTACTCTTTTTCCATTATTTCCGACTAAGGTTTCCATTGATAGATAGCAATCAAAGTCGCCGTTCACAGTGTATGGCTAACGGTTGTTTGAACCGAACTGAACCACATCCTATTAGCCATTTCAGTCGTGTTCGATCCAAAAACTATGGAAATTTGAGTGTGGTCGTCTTCCTACTCATGAGTAGTAAGAACACAATCAAACTTCCAGGGCATGTCAGTGGGTATGAGACACTTCTGGATTGGCGAAAAAACATGGGAATGTTTGTGTTGATACACGCAACAAACCATTTCATTCATCCGGAGTCCTGATTTTTCTTTAATCAATAACGGGACAGTGATCACCGTTTACGAATAAGCGAGCGTTGCTGAATGTCTGTTGGTCATATTGGGACATACAGCGCGTCACTCATCTTGACAAATTGGCAAAAGCAGCATGCACCTGTTGCCTTATTAACGATCTCGATTGAATATCTATCAAGTCTCCGGCATCAAAATCTGGCGTGTTCTAGTATGCTCCACATGTTGCCCTTCGACGTCCACTAAGCGCAATCACTAAACCCATCCGCTTGCCACGACCAGCACCGTTTAAGCGCGATGATCCCCGTTGTTTACCCCCCCCCCCCAACTCCCCATTTCTTAAGTATCTATCTTGATTTTTATCTCTAACGAATCGTGTTTTAATTTTATTTCGATAGCTCTGCGAAACCAAGTACCTCAAACAAGCTAAGTAAGTTCTTTCTTCGAAAGTTATGATTCCTGTTTCGGGTGTTTCGAGTTCCCGTATTCGTTTTTTGTGCCGACTGTTTGTGCTTTCTGAATTCGCTACAGTTCCAAGTGTCACCGGATCGATATACTTGCCTGCCCCATAAATGAATGGGATTTCGGTTTTCCTGCAGACATTATCAGTCGGAATCATGATATACCGCTTGCTCCCCTATACCCAGATTTTTTTTGTTCTCAAACGTTTTTCGTGAGAACACCATACCTTTTAGATGGCTTTTTATACTCAGGTCACTTACCTCTGCTTTCGATTTCAGCGTTTTCAACTCATTGATGCATGCTTTTGGGACCAGCATGAATGTAAATATCTAAGCTGGTTCTAATTTGACTTTCACTAATGTCCGCAAATGGCTTTTCTGAAGCGATATCGTTGTTGTGCTGGTTGCAGTTTCATCATTGTACTGGAAATCAATTGTTTAGTCTGATCATCTGATCGCACTCTTACATGCTTATAATATAATAATACTACAGTTTACCCAAAGTAATCGTAATTAGCTAGGATAGTGACATGCTCTCAAACTGTAATCCGTTCCCGATAACATATCGTAAGTGCAGTTAGCTCCCAAAATGTCGCTTAATGTTCCGGTTGTATTGTCGGCTTCCGTAAGCTAAAGAACTTCCATTCCAGTGAAACGAAATGATAACTGCACTTTTTAAATAGGAATGGAAAATTGGAAAATAAGAAGTAATGTGAAAGTGAAAGAAAATTTGCAAAGAAAAACGGTTTATCCGCTTATTCTCATACCCGATTTCTCTACAATCTAAGGACCTATGCCCTGTACTATAAAGTAACATTAAGCGCTTTTGTGAAAGGATATTGTCGAAGAATGTGACTGACAAGTGTATATGTTCATATTCCGGCGTAAGACGAGTCTTGGGAAATGTAAGGAAGCTGAATAGTGATAGACAAACTATAACATAGAATAAGTGATAATCATTCTTGAATTCAGCTAAAATCCATGGCGAAAAATCTTCATCCCTTCTTTACATCGAATGGTGATACAGTCAGGTAACGGGTTTATGGAGGTGATTTTAACTTGATGCGATGCGCCTCTTCGAATCTTTTTACAAAATGCTCTCCATTTTTTGTCAAAAATTCCCGCATTTCTAGAGGAGGATCTTAATAAATGTGCTATGCAAATCCATGTATCACATCACTGAAGTTGAAAGGTCGTGTATACTGTGCCGCAGTGTGCTCAGTTTTGTTGTGTAGTTGCGAGACTTGGGTTCTGCGTGCAGAAAATATTCGTCGTCTTCAGGTTTTCGACCACCGATGCTTGTGTAGTATCACTAAGACTAGGTGGAATCACCGAGTAAGCAATACTGATGTCAGAAATCGAGTATTGGGTACCGCTTAGGAGAGTTCTCTATCACAGCGTATACAGATTAGTAGACTTCGTTGGTTAGGACACGTGTTACGTATGGCAAACACACGTCCATCGTACCGTGGCCTGTTTTCCGTTCCTCCTCGGGAGTGGAGGTCAACAGGTGATGTGGCAGCGAGAAATGAGAAAATGTACAGCAGACTTAGGAAAAGTAGGTGCTTCACGCCTTCGTGGTTGGGGTCCAAAAGATCCGTCTACCAGTTGGCTGGAGATACTGAAGGATGTGGCTGCGAACAGTGGAGATCGTGTTGTCACTTTCTATCGAATTCGAATGACTGATCGATGTGCGTTTGTACAGTTAGACTGTGTATTCTGTGTGTTGGCTACTAGGACATTCTTTCCTTTTCCCACCTGTGTAGGTCCACTCCTTGTCCATCTTGTATATTTATACTTTCTAATTCAGCGTGCAACATGGTGAGAAAGGCAGTGGTCAGTGGGGCTTGCCCTACTGTTTAACGCTGTACAATGATGATGATGATGATGATCACATCATGTACACTTACTGTTACAGATCGACGACGTCGAGTTGGATCAGGAGACAATGAGTGGACACCGGTGTCGGGAGGATCCGATGTAGAAGAGTCCGAAGAAAGTGATTACGACCCGGAGGATGAGGATGCCCAAGACACGAATGAAAGTGCGGAAGATTGGGATGAGGATGAGAGCAATGACGATGATTTAAGAAGAAAGGGGAGAAAACGCGGGAAAAAACCCACAGGAAGTCGTCCCAGCAAGCGAAAACCAGCACCTAAAACACCCGTTCGAAACTCTCGATTACCAGTCTCTAAAGCCTCCAGAAGCGTACGCAGTAAGTAAACCAGCACGTTTCCTGCTAAATTACTGTCGCACTTTTTGAGTATTTTATTGTCCTGTTATCGTTGTTGTTTTCCTCTACCAGATCATGCTTTATCATATTTTCTTCTCCGACGGAGAATTCTTCGGATAGAAGTGGTTTAGTTATGTGATCACTCGTTTCAGATTTATTTGCACTTTGTAGTATGGAAGGACCACTGTTCCTCCACGAGAGATTGCTCGTGTTCGATCTGCAAAACATAAAACTCCTCGAGCACAAAGACTCAGCAAGTGCATCAGCAGGGTCCTACACTTATATTAGTCGAGCACCAATACGATTGTCAGCAGCCTGCTCACTACAATTCCAGTCGGATATTACCGCCTAACTTTCCGAGTTCCTAATCTAAACATCAGTTCTAGCAGACCTTGAGTCTGCCTGGGCATAATTCCCTGCTTACTCATCCTTTGGGGTTGCAGCATCTGTGTGTGTCAGAAAATCGTTTCATAAGGTTCTTTGCTCTACAAGTTCCATGGCAGAAGGTTGGTCATGGTGCTCCGTATTAAGAGCTCTTTCGGTGGCGCACTAGACAGGTAACTCTTGGTCCCGTATCCAAGTTGACGGTATGTTTAGTGAAGTGTGAGACACCAAATCGCGGAGCTTAACTACCTCGTAATATTTCTACCTTAATTTCTCAGCAGCTTTCTCTTCATGTGTTGGTAAGATGGCATCCAGTTTAGCTTGGTTTGAAACAACTGTTAGTCATTCCCATGGGCGCCGTGTTTCTGGTTCCCATCTCTCAGCTAGAAGCTCATTCGGAAATCAATAAAATAGGACTATAGAAAAATGAAAACCAGTATGAATACATGAACATAACTGGCAACGACAAACCGTCATACGTTTTTAAGCATTGAGTTGATGGAACTCTTGGACTCTATTCACGATGTCCAACTTGTCCTATTTAGCTAATTCTACTGGTTTGATTTTCATGCCTTCTATTTTACGCATTAACCATCTATACTCATTTCTCGACCACTACCCCGCCTCAGTGAACATAGTATGCCGAGGAAGCCTATCCGGCGATATGCGCAACACATGCCCCAACCATCTTGAGCCACTGAGCTTTAGTGTTTCATCGAATGATTGAATCGTGTACCCGACACTGCTCGTAACCCCAACGTTACTGGTGTGATGTTTCCATCAGAGTTGAGCAGTGCTACGAAAATATCAGACATTACATACACACCATATCAGCAACGAAGTTGGACGGAAAGGGTGAGATACAAAATGTCCTCGTAGCGCGCTCCTCGGTGTTTTTATCCGAACCTACCTCAGAGATGAACTCGTGTTCCCCTAAATTTGGTTGCAATATCGCCTTCGTGTCGTTTGAATCCTATCATCGCTCTCCTACTTAGGTTTAGTCATGCTTGCACATAAGGACAAGTGAAGGGGTATACCCCATGGCCTCAAAAGCCCGCTGCGCTGTTGAGGCTAGCCGGAAGCCAGATCCTGATACTTGGACCGGCAGAGAACCACATGAGATCCGAATAGGTCAGGTATGGTAACCAGCCAGGTGATAGTAGATTATACTGTCCACCACCAGAGTGACGGGCGTTGATGACTGGGCTCGAGTTACGGGAAAAATTCATGAGAAGACACCTATTACGCAAAAATCGTGATGTTAATGCTGTAATCAACCCGGTTTACCACTTCATCTTCAGTTACATCCGAATGTTTCCTCTTGCACATTCCACCTGAGATTTCAAAACAGAATTCTCGTTAATTTTGATATTTTTTCCTAATTTCTCAGAGCGATCCGTTTATAGTGAGAAATTCCGTGTTATTCAAACCGTAGTCGAAAGTCCAGTCAACGTCGAAGTCAGATTGTACGCACCAAAATCCAGGCGCACAATGACTGCGTCTCGTTCATCCCTTGGTATTCATTGTTCGTTCAGTCAGTTTACGTGGTTTCATGTCTTTCATATCGATTTTTACACCAATTGTGATACGCGGCTTCCAATTCCCGGGTCACGTGAACCGTAACGATGGTCCATGCATCGTCCATGGGACGTCTTCACGGTCCAACCGGTAAAATCATCATATCGTTCCTGAAACTGGACAGTATTTGTTTGGCGGCCTACCTCTTACCGTAACCCTGTACATGCCTATCCAACTTCATTCGTTGTCGATTCAGACAAAGGTGTACGCGCACACAAAGCCCTTCAAAATGCATGAACCATCTCTACGTCTTGGTGTCCTGGTGGTCTACCGCAAAGCTCGAACAGTTTTGGCCATGTTTTGATATTTCTAACACACACACGCAATGAGAGTAGACTAGAACAGATCACTTTCATCTAACGCTTTCCAACGGGCGTCTTATCGCTCAAACTTACTTTCCGTTGTCCCTCACGCGCGCGTGTGTGCTTTTTCCCCCATCGGTTTCAGAAAAATAATCGATGCCGACTTCTGTTCGTTACCAGTGGTAATCACTGAACGGATGTGTGCAGCTCTTTGTTGCCACGATAATTCCACAGCTGTCTCTGTTCATGGCTGCCATAGCCAGTTAGAGAGCATTACTTGACTAAGCATCATTGATCTCTCTTCCTCTCATAGAAAATGCCGATCCGGAAGATGAAGACACTGATGACGAAATTCAGAGGTAAGTGGTCGTGTATATCTATTCGATTTTGTAGTCTCCTTGTCTCTGTTCGATTTCTCCTCCGTTCAGTGGACGAGGAAGAGCTGTTGGTTTTCTAATGTTACTTTGCTTTCTCTTTTGCGTGACTATCTCCTTTTCGAGGATGAGTCGGCTCTATGAATATCTCATATCATAGCTGCCCATGCGCGGCAGTTGGAAGCGAGTTCGGTGCAGATCGTGATATAGTTTATCTTCCATTGGCGGGCGCTATAGACCGACCGTAAGCTTAGGTAGTCTACATCCTTCTCCACAGTGTTTATCCAAGTTTTGAGCCGGCCATCAAAGCGAAAGCGCAATCCAGTACAGGGTTCGGGACAGAATGTTTGTTTGATTGGTTCCATCTCGGGTCGCCGTAGGATATGACCCAACCACTGCAGTCTACGACGTTGGCGGAAGTCTAAGAGTTCGTTAATTGCACAGCACCGTCTCCTAACTTTATCGTTTGATATTCTGTCGGATCATTTTATTTTAAAAAATATGTCGCAGGCACCAGTGATCAAACACCTCCAACTTTCTGATATCCTGGGCTCTCAATGACCAGGTTTCGCAGCCGTAACTGAGTATGGAACGTATAGCCGCACTTCAGATACGTGCCCTAGTACGAAGGCCAATTTCACTCTGGGTCCACAACGTAGCTGGAGAAAAATTTTCTTAGCGTTGTCTATCCGAAGCAATACACCGTCTTTCGCCTGACTGTTCGGAAGTAGTGTAGAGCGTGCATCTCCGGACCCAGCTGGATACCAGGATAGTCAGTCATTGCCTGTCATTGTTCAGTCGGTCACGTAGTTAAATAGCACCGGTGAAAGAGGGTAGCCCTGTCTGACGCCAGTAGTTGGTGCGAACTCGGAGGACTCTTCACCATGCAAACGGACCCGTGCCGTACTGGACGAATGGTATCCTCCGCGTTGAGGATGCTCGGCGGCTTTCTGTATTCGAACACCGGTGCCTCCTAAGCATGGCTCGTGTTTGTTGGGAACATTGGGTGAGCAATTACGAGGTTCGTTGTCACGTGTTCGGTGCTGATAGTTGCCCTTTGACCAAGATAATCGGTCTACACCACCTCTGGCGGCCCAGGCACGTTTAACGTACGCCTGCTCTTCATTTACTCTCTCGTGCTGTTTTTGCACGTGATGGAAGAGACGACGCGGCCGTCAGGCTATGACTTGGCGCAGGGGCATAAAGAAGTTAGCTTCGGTTTTGACTTCGGTTGGTGCTTCCCGCCTTTCTGGTTGGGGTTCAACAAATGAGAATTGCCGTTGGTTAAAGATACTGAAAGATATGACTCGGAACCCAGTCCAGTGGCGCGAATGCTGTATCGCCTGTCTGTTGACATCACGTTCCCCAAAAACAGTTGCAAAACAGACAAAAGAGATTCACAAAACGTGTACGGTAAAAGTGTTAAAAAAATTTACTGTTACTTGTCGTAATCTTTATGTTCACTCTTAATCCACCCCCCTCCCGCTCAACTTGGTATTTCTTTTCTGTTGTTGTTACATTGGTACCGTGCTTGTTCTCAAGTCGGTATAAAATATATATGTATATAGTATCCTCTCAGAAGCTTCGCGAGTTTATCGAACATCTCGTCGGATTCCATAATCAACCATATACACTCCCCGTTAATTGAATCGAAAGCGACCCGAAAGTCAATGAAATAGACAATAGTCGGCTGCTGAAACTTGTGGCGGTGTTCCAGTGTTCGACGTTGTGTAAAAATTTGGTCCACGCAGCCTCTACCACAGGGGAAACCCCCTTGGTTCGGTCAGGTGCGGCGGTCTCGCAACAGAGAAGCGGTTGGGTAGCAACACGCAGAAAATCTTCGCAGCCACATCGATCAGGCTGATCCCCGTTTAGTTCTCGCACACTGATTTGTCCCCTTCCTTATATCGCGTCATCCTGTTCAGAATGTCGTTCATTCTTTCGAAGAACGTGGAGTGTTTATAGTTCACACACCGTGCTGTGTTGTTGTGACCGCATGCCCCAATACTTAGTCCCCGATCGCATCACTCTTCCAGGAGAATCAGAACATGTCAGCAACAGAGAAACAGTGCCGTATTGGAGGCGATAGTTGGAAATTTCGGAAGACTTGTATGTGTTCAATCTAATCTCGTCTTTTTCTGGCTGATCGCGTTGCTGGATCGTCAAGTCATCCGAGTGGTGAACTTTGTTCAATTTCATGAACTCCCTGCGCATGGCTTTGGACCAGCGCGAGTATGTTGTTATGAAGCGGATTGGTTGTCAGTCCATCGTGACACATCATTAAGGCTGTACGATGATGATGATGATGATGATGACACGTTGCCGTTGAATGTTGGCCTTTTGTCTCAGAATGATATTCATATACATATATAACCCTTCAGTAATTAGGGTTGGGATTTTATATGGAAACGTTTAAGCATTACTTACCTTTCGCCAACCGCTTTAATTGAGAAATGTATATTCGCATAGATAACCTTGACCGTTATATTGTGCTCGGTACGCAGCTTGGAACCTAACAACCACCATTCGATAACAAGTAGTGTGTAATATAATTGTTTTACTGCTCAGTCTATCTTGTAACTTCGGTAACACTATGCTTTTTGATTTCTCAACACTGACGCCCCACCGTGAGTCGGACGTGTAACTAGGGCTGTTGGTGGTGATAGACTAAACTTTCCTGTCACTCGGATAGTCATCACATGTATGCTATTGGGATCTCACGTGGTTCACCTTCCAACTCCATTCTCCAATCATGGTTGCTGATGTCCTCAGGTACTCTGTGATTATGGGTATACTGCACGCCCCCTCCCCCCGTTGTACTCGTGCAGAAAAATGAAGATTCTTCTAACCGAACCGACAGTTTGAGTAAATATAAGCAGTGGATATAATTTGTATATAATGTGATCCGTCGTGCAGAATCAGCATTCAACTAACCATTGAACATCATGGAATTGCTCTGCAGTTGTTGTGTCTTTCTCCGGAATCATCAGCAATGCACATCCAAGTAGCCCTAAGTGGGACACCAGCCCGACTGTGAACCGAAAGCATCTTACCATCGGGCCGGCTCTAGACGGTTTATTCGGAACCGAAATGACAAAATCCACCTAAACTGTCTGTCTTGACTGAAGTGCGTGAACTTTGGACTACGGTTACAGCCAACACGGTCTTGTGATGAGCGAAATAGACTACGTTCAAAACAGGATACAGTTCTGAATTACCCAATACGATCGCATGTTTTCCCTGTAGCCTATCTCCCTCCCTGTCAATCACATGTACAAAATAGCATTCACGTTCATTGAAAATTAACTTTCCACTCTACGTGACGCCAGGGATAGACGGAGTCCATGAAATGTGTCATCAGCGTTTGATCTTATTAGAGGTTTCGTGGTAAATCATGGGCGTAGTCCAGCGTAAGAAACTTTTACGTGTCTATTGTGGCTAACAACCATTCCGTTCGAATTCCATCGAAATTCACCCCTCTGTGACACAAAACATCACAATTTTATGCTACATTCTTTTAACTTCCTTGCATTTATTATACAACAAGGTACAATACTACAGGAAAGGGGTCCCCGCTACTGGAAGGCCGCCAAGTGGGGAAGTGACCGGCGGTGGTGGGAATCGAACCCGGGCCGCTATTTTCCAAATTTCACGATGATAACCCTTTGATATCGGGGGAAGTACAACAGATAATAAGAAGTAGTTAGTAAAAGATATGTTCTGCCTTTGGTTTTTTTTTGAGTGACATTTGCATATGATGGGGCGCGAGAGTGAGCAATAGACAGTAGATCATTCGCACCACTGACATATTCTGAGCCATGTCCCTCAGTACGTCTAATCAGCGGCAATCCTCATCCCTTGGGCCCCAGCTAGGGAAGCGACAATCGAAGCCAATGCTGGTGCTAATTTCTTCATACCTCTACACCTAAGCATGGTCTTGAAGCCTTGTCCAGCACGTGTGAATAGAACACGGAAAGGTGGACGGTGGGTAGGCATTTCGTCATTGCTTACTCGATGTACCCAAAAGACTCGGCAAATGCTTCGGAGACTATGGTTGTCGAACACAGACAGACGCCGGGCATGTTCAACGCAAATTCATCAGGTCTCGCAACCGTAGGGTAAAACATTACGAACGGCGGCGACGTAAATCCCTCTTTTAAGAGAGAGCCGGGTGTCACAGCTACGCCATAAGTGTCGCTGGTTGGAAAAAGCTGCGCTAGGTCTCGCTATTGGTCAAGCAATCTTCTCCTCAACACCACCTCCAGCTGTTATCAAACTGTCCAGATATCTAAGGTTGTGAACTAACTCTAATCGATCACCACAGGCTCCTGCCCATCTTGCAAAACTATTTTGCACTTGGAAGCCACAGTGTATAATGTATCCAGATACCTCGGTTGCTAAGCAGTTTAGAGTATGCTGTATCGTCTATGCACTATAACTCATCTCCCATGAAGTGCACGAATAGAAAGAATTCCCTACTGCATCGGTCGTCGAGCAGAATATTCAGGACTGCGCTGCCCATTGCATCGAGCGGGATGGGTAGTGATAAGTGAGCTACTGCTCAGAGTTCCCTCTCTTTTATTCAACGTTTGTCTTCTGTCCCTAACCACTCCTCTTTGCCCCATCTATCCACCCATAATGCTCCCATTGATAACACGCCTTATACTCGCAACGATTCACTGTCAAATAGTGTCGGGAATAGTCCTCTGTCTTATAACTCACATTTTCTCAAACCTTGTCAGCCTCTGAATCTCGGTTCCTGCAACGTGCGTACTCTGATTCAGGCCGGTCAGCAGGCGTGCCTAGCCCTCACATTAGATTCTCTGAAGATTGATGTCTACTGCTTAAACGAAACGCGTATCCAGGATTCGAGCAGTGTAATTCAACCAACTGCTCCTGGTATCTCATCGAGGTATTTTCTGCGCACCTCAGGAGACGAAGCAGCTAGAGCTGTGGGTCAACTTGGTTTAGGAATTGTCTTGACTGACAAAGCTGAGGCTGCCCTTTTAGACTGGAACCCTGTTAACAGTCGTCTATGTGCTGTAAGACCCCAAGGGTCAGTCGGCGTTCGAAAGGATAGTTGTGTTAAGCGCAACTTGTTTGTGATCTCGGCATACATCCCAACGGACTGTATCTCAGACTTGCAGAAAGATGAGTTCTATGATGAACTCGCCACCCTCCTTCTCAGCAGTAAGGGTTCTGAAATTGTAGTGCTAGCTGGTGACTTCAATGCACAAGTTGGCAAACTCAGTATGTCAGAAGCCTGTTTAAGTGGGCGTTGTGCTTTACCCGCTGAGCGTACAGATAACGGGGATAGACTTCCCCAGTTTTGTGCAGACGACCGATTGTTCTTGTCTAGCACCAATTTCCGACACAACTCGCGTCGTACAGCGACATGGCACTCCAGCTCTGCAGGTGCTCTAAGCCACATTGATCATATCGCCGTAAGCTACCGGTGGCGCAGTTCTGTTCAGAACTGTGGATCCTACTGGTCCACATACGTAGTGTTGAACCATGCATTAGTTTTAATGTGATTTGTGCTCCAGCTCCATGGTAATGGTCGCAAACCTGGTTAGCCGTGCAACGTTTGTGTGATCCAGAAGTTCGCACCAATTATGAACAAGATTAACACGAGCTAGGATGTACGACAAACAGTGATGTCGATGAGCAATGGGCTCATATCAAACAGGCGATGCACTTTGCAGCAGGTTTTGCCCGTTGTCCATCAGGGACACTGGATCTCGCAAGAGTCGCTGAGTATAATGGAGCAAAAGCTTCAGCTCTCGAACCGTAAGGAGACGAATAAGATGCGGAGAAACTACAAAGGAAGGTTACGCAAATCCTTAAGATTGATCGCGAAAATTGGTGGGTCAAGGTATCCGAAGAAATGGAAATAGCAGCTGCTTCAGGTAACAGTCAAAGACTGTTCATACTTATTCGTGACACCTGTGGACAGCGCATCCGGGTCAGTGAAACGATTTGCGATAGGAATGGAGAACCCATACATGGCAAACAGCAAAGGCTTGACCGATGGGCCGAATACTTCAAGGAACAGTTTAGCTGGCCGCACGCTAGTGCAGTTACTCCAGTGTCAACAACTGCGAGTCCTAGGGTGGTATCACTTGAGCCCCCATCGGAAGTAGAAGTAGAGTCATGCATTGGATCACTAAAGCGAGGGAAAGCAGCAGGTCCCGACGAACTTCCCCCAGTTATTTTCAATTGGGTGGTGAGGCGTTGATAAAATCACTTACCGCTTTGCTCCGTGACATTTGGAACGAGGAGCGTATTCCGTTAATATGGAGTGAGTCGTTGATTGTTCCCATCTTCAAGAAGGGAATACGCAATGACTGTAGTAATCATCGTGGGATTAGCTTAATTCCGATAGTCATCAAAGTATTAGCTTCGATTCTGCTGCACCGTCTTACGCCCAGTCGCCAGATGAATGTCCGCGAACAACAGGCCGGATTCCGCCCAGGTCGAGGATGCATCGACCAGATTTTTACTCTTCACCGAGACTACTTGAAACGCGTTACACACACCGCCGACCGACAATAATGGTTTTCTTAGACCTGAAAGGCGCCTTCGATTCAGTTGATCGAACAGCGCTTTTCAGTGTTCTTCATCGAAAAGGTATGCTCCAGAAGTTCATGAACCTAATGAGATCATTGTATTCTCATACTTCTGGCCGCGTTAAAGTTTGCGGTGAACTATGCGGTCGGTTCGAAACGACGAGTGGTGTTCGACAGGGATGTCCTATGTCTCCATTCCTGTTCAACTTCGTCATGGACGAAATAATGGAGAGTGCGTTGCAAAATCTTCAGGATGTAGGCGTCGAACTAGGAAATAATGGAAAGCTGTGTGACCTAGATTACGCAGACGACGTTGTCTGCTTGTTCGAATCCACGGAACATGTTCAACGTGCACTAGATAATCTCGCAAGAGCTGTAGCTCCATTTGGCATGCGCTTCGCACCTTCAAAGTGTAAGGTGATGTTACAATACTGGACGTCAACAATTCCGAGGTTGATGCTCGATGGGGAGGTGCTGTCAGTTGTCGACCATTTCACCTACCTCGGCAGCAGCGTGACAACGGATGGGAGCACTGTAAAAGAGGTGAGCACGCGGATATCCAAGGCTCGAGGGGCTTACGCTGGACTGAAGCACTTGTGGCGTTGATCTGATATTTCACTGAAGTTGAAAGGCCGTGTATACTGTGCTGCAGTGCGTTCAGTTTTGTTGTATGGATGCGAGACTTGGAGTCTGCGTGCTGAAAATATTCGTCCTCTTGAGGTTTTCAACCATCGATGTTTACGTGGTATCGCTAGGATTGGGTGGAATAGCCGAGTAAGCAACGATGAGGTCAGAAAGCGAGTATTGGGTATTTGTTCGGAAAACGTTTTGTCAGTGTATCCAACTTAGTAGACTTCGTTGGTTGGGGCACGTGTTACGTATGTCAAACACGTCTACCATACCGTGTCCTATTCTCCGTTCTTCCTAGGGAGTGGAAGAGACCACGTGGAGGTCAACAGGTGACGTGGCAGCGAGAAATGAGAACATATACAGCAGACTTAGGAAAAGTAGGTGCTTCACGTCTTCGTGGTTGAGGTCCAAAAGATCCGTCTACCAGTTGGCTGGAGACACTGAAGGATGTGGCTGCGAACCGTGAACAGTGGAGATCTTGTTGTCACTTTCTATCTAATCAGTATGACTGATTGGTGTACGTTTGTACAGTTAAGCTGTGTGTTGGCTACTAGGGCATTCTTTCCTTTTCCCACTTGTGTAGGTCCACTCTCTATCCATCTTGTATATTCATACTTTCTAATTCAACGTGCAACATGATGAGAAAGGCAGTGGTCAGTGGGGCTTGCCCTACTGTTTAACGCTGTACGATGATGATGATGATGATATAACTCAGCGAGGCGATATTATCAGCATATTCCAAGTCGAAAACTCTATTCCCTGGGATGTAGTGAATAGAACTGAATGATCTTCCTCATATGTTTATGCACTCGTTCATCGGATCCCGGTCGGCCGGTTCGCACTGTTCTAGTGCGCATCGTGCATCCGTACTGATTTGATTACCGGTTGTACTCAGTTCAGTCTGAACAGTGTTTTACGATGCACCGAGTACGGTGATTCCTATTGTTATCTCTCTCTCACTCGAAAATCAAAACAATCCAGGGTAAGAGAAATGTATGGGGAACTATTGGTAGCACAATTAGGAAGATGAAGGAATTGTATGAAACCAAGTTTGCCACAGGTTTCCACACCTAACCATATCCTCCAATGTATTTAGTCACTGCCCGGTCATCTTTTGCACCCCACTCAGGAGGCTTGGCATGCCCCAAATAGCTAAGTCTGCTGGTCAGGCTTTTCATATTTTCTTACATATTGCCAAACAAGCTACCGTTACTCATCCTCCATACAACAACCGCCTCAGCGAACATCGCACGCTGAGGACTTCTATCCGTAGACATTGTCAACGCATGTCCCAACCACCCTAGGCTGCGGAGCTTTAGTTTTTCATCTGATGGTCCGTTTCGTGTACCCAGTACTCTGTGCCTAATCTGTACTCAGTCCCCTAGGCAGTGAAGTAAAATTTATCGTTCTCATTATCATTGGCGTCACACGCATCGTTCATGGACCTCTAGCACCCTATTTCAAAATTGCTTTGCTGTTTAAGGAGAACATAATATATGACGCACACATACACTCACTGACCCCAGATTTCATATCACCGCGCACAGAAAACAAACACGTGTGTGAGTTCTCTCCGCTTCTCGAATTGTGTCCTCATCCAGCACACTGTCGTTGTTGTTTTACCTTTGTTGGATTCCCGTGGTCCGTCTACCATGAGAGACCGACGTATTTCAGTTGTACCACTAAACGGTCCAGGTTACTCTTACATGTACGTGTTACCTTGCTAAGGCCATGCTTGCGTAATTGTATGTTAACCTCTTATGAGTGTATCACTGTTGCTCTCTCTCTCTCTCTCAATTCTCTTCTTCGTGCAGTCTCACATCTTTTAATTTACCCACAAAGATAAATGTATATGTGCACACTTCTGCCCTCACACCTCGCTTGTTCGCCGGTTGCCCAATTAAAGAGCATATCGCTGGCAAGCAAATATTCCCACGAGCCACATGATAGTTCTTTCCAATTCTCACGTTTAAGGTAAATACTCTGTTTGTCTCTCTCCGTCGTTCTTGATGTGGCACACAGGAGTATTCGTTGGGACCTTTCATTCTTTTATGGCCAGCACAAATTTATATATATATATATATATATATATATATATATATATATATATATATATATATATATATATATATATATATATATATATATCACGCGGATGTTGCACCTGATAACGCCTGTATGCCTAGTGTCAAATGTTAACACGTCGGAAATCCATGCTATGCCCACCCCCATTAAATGTTTTTATTAA
Organism: Fasciola hepatica; assembly: GCA_948099385.1. Lineage (NCBI taxonomy): Eukaryota > Metazoa > Platyhelminthes > Trematoda > Plagiorchiida > Fasciolidae > Fasciola > Fasciola hepatica. The sequence continues at coordinate 23,946 of CANUEZ040000060.1, read as the reverse complement.
CTGACTAACTGACTGTCGCCTCCTTTGTACAGTCAGGAAAATCGCAATACGACTGACAAATATGTAGGCAACAGAAATTGAAATGATGGCACTATAGATTACTGTCTATCAAGAGGAACCTCACTCAAAAGTGAAACAACTTAGAGAAAGCCACTGGTAACAGAATCAAGTAGACGAAGAAAGTGTAGGAAAACAAGTTTGCCACCGGTTTCCACACCTAACCATATCGCCCAGTGTATTTGGTCACTGTCCGGTCATCTTTTGCACCCCACTCAGGAGGCTTGACATGCCCTAAATAGCTAAGTCTACTTGTCAGGCTTTTCATATTTTCCTACATGTTACCATTACCAAGTGACTGCACCTCGATATGTTGTGATGACTTGCGTGCCTCTATGATCCAAAGAGCTATACAGGATATGGCTTCCTCAAGCCGGAGATGCAATCATACCTGAAAGGTCAATGGGTAGAGACCGAACGAAGTTCAGTCTCTTGGTCCTCCAGTTTGGGGGTCGATTTGAGCTGGCAACTCAATCGGCAAAATCAGTGGAACAATAATTGATCCAAGCAAATGGGCTTCCACTAAGCCATCCCGCTGTCTTGCGGATCTGTTCTCGTTAGAACTAAGGGTTTTGGATGAGAACCCTGATCGTTCTCCTGCTTAGCGACTGGATATCCTAGCAGTACCTATCCAACATCTCCCATGAAGTGCACGAATAGAAAGAATTCCCTACTGCGTCGGTCGTCGTGAAGAATATTCAGGACTGCGCTGCCCATTGCATCGAGCGGGATGGGTAGTGATAAGTGAGCTACTGCTCAGAGTTCCCTCTCTTTTATTCAACGTTTGTCTTCTGTCCCTAACCACTCCTCTTTGCCCCATCTATCCACCCATAATGCTCCCATTGATAACACGCCTTATACTCGCAACGATTCACTGTCAAATAGTGTCGGGAATAGTCCTCTGTCTTATAACTCACATTTTCTCAAACCTTGTCAGCCTCTGAATCTCGGTTCCTGCAACGTGCGTACTCTGATTCAGGCCGGTCAGCAGGCGTGCCTAGCCCTCACATTAGATTCTCTGAAGATTGATGTCTACTGCTTAAACGAAACGCGTATCCAGGATTCGAGCAGTGTAATTCAACCAACTGCTCCTGGTATCTCATCGAGGTATTTTCTGCGCACCTCAGGAGACGAAGCAGCTAGAGCTGTGGGTCAACTTGGTTTAGGAATTGTCTTGACTGACAAAGTCGTTGTTTTCGCTTTCGACCTTCTGTATGGATCCTGGTTCAGGTGCATTTATGCTGTTCTCATGCACCTATCCGCTTGATTCCGGGTCAACGTGATTTTATCGATGACAGGCTTCCTGTTATGATTCATGTCCTGACTCGTTGGATAGGCACAGACCTCCTCAGCTCTACCCACCCCCACCCCCTTTTAACAGTTCGTATTCAGGTCATCTTTGGTTTTCTTTCCTCCTTATTCGGCAGTTGAAGTTGCTCAGAGAGCAAACAAAGTGTGCAATGATTAGTCAGTTTGCTTACAAACACAGCCTGGTGATCAACAGGTCTGTTTTTTCTGTTTGTCCTCTGAGACTGAAGAATGTGAATGTATATTAGACCTTGACATATTTCTGCAGTCCAAGTCTCAGGCTTTCATGGTTGTCGGTTATTTTTGATGGTGCACTAGGTAGGTTCTTTGAGGCCATGGGTTATATCCCTTTTGTTGCACTCATTTACGCGTGTATGGAATGAAAAATTGAAATGGGCCCCTATTCCCACCGTAGCTTCTTGAATGGAGTTATTTCTGTCGTGTGTGCGCAATCACACGCACGATGTTGCTGATCATCATCAAAATCGGGTATTAAATTGTTTTCACTTGGGTCCACTGTTGGGGATCGCAAATGTGTGACCGATAGAACGCGTCAAACAACAACAATAGAAGGGGAATATGGTTTGCTCTTAGCCACTGTCATAAAGCAGAAGGGTTGCATAGAACGAAAGATCGTAAATTGAAGCATATGATCTGTCCGCTAGACCAATCGCATTCACGGTTTGAACGCAGGAGTGCAGTTCTTTTTTCCTCGTTCTCACGAGAGAGAGAGAGAGAGGTCTCATCGCGGCCATCATCTTTACACCGAAGTGTTAGTTCTACTCCAATTTTGTCTCTCGGACTGAATTTTCAATGCCGCGTCTCATCCATTCGTTTCAGAGTCATGGACCCTTCCACCCAGGATGATGAGGATACAAAGCCAACGGCATCCGAATCCAGTTTGTCTGTGCCGGCAACAAATGAGAATAAATCACAGGTCACGGGTCCAGAAGAATTGCCCAGCATGTTCGAGAATACGCACTTCTTTATACACAAAAAAGCCATTCCGACGGACGAGGAACGAGTTATTCAACGACTGATTGTCGCATTTTCCGGGTAAGTCTCTGCGCACATTCCCATGCGCCTTCATCGAGCAAAGGCACTTGCAGTTTGCTGTCCGTTCTTGTTCGACCACATCCATGCACAGATCTTGTGCCTTCGTCGATTCACCCATAGGCGGAAATGTTTTCCAACGCCAAGGCACGCAACCCTTGTTCGTTTCGCCTGACCAGCTCTCAAAACGCATACCTCACAGTCAAGACCGCGTCTATCATGCTCCTGTGTGTGTTTGTTATCTCATGCGTGTAGATCGAAAAAATCCGACAATAGTCTGAACCTTATTGGTCAAGCCACACATCGCTCGTGTTTGTCGTAAGCTCGCGAACGCGACGGGCACAACCGCTAGGTGGACCATAACATGCGTCATCCGCACTTGTGCGTGTCTGTCTACCGACTAGCATACGTGGTGTACACGCGCACACGCATACCGGTCGCGTGTAGGCGTGCCATGACTGCCCTGGACAAATGAGTTGACCGTCTGCTCCACGTATGCGTAGCTGTGTACACCTTTCACCCTCACCCTCCCCCCGCATTCTGTGCATCAAGGCGACCACCGCTCCACCACAGTTAGCCTTCGCTTACGTGAGGAGCACGGTGATAATTTGAACAGATAGATATAGATAGCTTGGGTAGGTGGGTGGGTGGGTACGTTGATTACCTCGCTTGCGTGCGTGATTGAATTTATCGATCGACTCGGAAACCCAATGGACAAGTGGCTTATGTCGAACAATTGTGCCACACACACACGGAATGCCGGCTGTATGGTATAGCCTGTTGTGAAACGCCAGTCCATACGCCGAGTTTCACCAGTCATGAGTCGCTCATTTCTTCCACAAAAGGAAGAATGTCAACCCAAGTGGAAATGACTCCCTCAAGCGTAGAAACTGATAATTTTGCTTTGATTTTCCCTTGTTCGATGGTATGTTTAACAATCAGTATGACCCCTTGCCAGAACAGAAGTACGCGTCTAATTCTACTCTGAGTTGAGTCAGGATGCTGCATTGTTGTCTTGTATGCGTCGGAACGCAATCTCGTACCGCATATCTTATCGTGATTACCACCAGCGAGGTAACCACAAGACACCGCTGTAGGGATATTGAGAAGTCTATCAGAGAAAGCGCTCATTCTATTTTTAGTTCAAAACTGGATGGGCTAGAGGCTGCATGTTTGTTCCCGTCTGCCTGGGATTAATGAAGTGCCTGGGCCAACTTGATAAACGAGTTGGTCCCTACAGGATACAAACGTGCAAACGGTCCTAGACAGGTTAGCTAAACAATTTTCAATACGCGTTACGTGTCACTAACCCATTTGGTTGTTATTTCGACATCCTAATAGACATGAGGACATTCTCGGAGCTCGAAGACAACAATGAGTCTCAGTGTTTGCTTAACGAATAGGTAAACCGATACTGATCGTCCGCTTTCAATTCCATGAAGATGATCGTGCGAATTCGGGTATCTTCGTAACTAACTCTGTAGGTATTCAGAGCACTTTGGGAGTAATTGTGAACCAATTCTGTAACTGATCGGAATTAGATTTATATTCCATTGCTTTGATGTATCGTCAAGGTGAAGTGAGTGAGGTACTATGGAATCCGGATCATCCCGAAAGACTAGTTTCTCACTTGACTACCTGATTATTATGTGCACAAATCGCTGACTTGGAGTATTACACAAAGCCACCCTTTATAGGCGTTCGACAGATGCACTGCCGTGCCCGATTTACGTAGTTCGACACCTCAGTTTATCAATTCTCAACAATAGTATAGTAGGTCCTTGTAGGTATGTATGTCATCCTTTGCATACTTCTGACAGTGATGAACAAAGGCCTAAGCAGTTATCAAGTACGATGTTTTTCATGTCCGCACCAGACATATCACCAAAACATTTAGACAGTTTCGTGGATTTTGATCATGCCATTCGATCGCGTTGGCTGTCCCGAATCCAAATTCTGAACCACGGGAGCAATGGGGGACCGAGTCTGAGATGATGGATTTAGGTCAACTAGGGAGAACTCTTTTTGTAGTGTCATCGTTTACTCATTACTGTGCTATGATTTAATTCAATTCAAAAACGTAACTGTCTTCAATAAAAACTGGGAGGATCATCTACTCATAATTGTCTTCGGCATTTACCATCAAGGCTATAGATGATGTCGCTGTGTTCACTCTGTCGTAAATACCAACCACTAGAAGAAGGATATACATTAATCTGGTCTATCCTCATTTGTCTATTCCATTTTCCTCATCCCGTCATCTCTGACCTTACCCAAATGTCATGTGATGCTGTCCTTGACACATCTTTGTTTATTCATCGATGTTTTTTCATCTCTCCGACCGCCGTTCTCGTCCCCGTTTTGTGCGCACACGAACTTGCGCGGCCCCGCTTGCCCGATTGGATGTGTATGCATGTTTGCGCACGCCGTGCGACTCGTTTACCCTTCATCTAACACTTCTACCGTCCAACCTCATCTCCCGTGTCCAATCCACTGGTGTCGATCTTCGTCGCTCGTTCGTAACTTGTAGAGTACAGCCAGTGACCTTGATGGAAATGACTGTTTTTGGCAGTCTACCGATTCTTTTTGGTTTCCTCACTCGGTATGGTGTGTACTTTAGTGTCATTGGCTGACAAATATCAAATATTCCGCGATCGTTTGTTGAATGTAGACTGGCCTGCGCCTGGAGCCCATCGGGATGATGTATCCACTATGTGATATCCAAGGTCTGTCTGTCACACGATCCAATTATTGGGGTCAGAACATTCTGTAGCTCACATGATTGATCGACTGCCAAGATAGATGCGTGAACACGCAAGCAAGCACATGTCTACTCTTTATCCTCTGTTGTCTTGCCGGGGTTAGTTTGCATTTGGGGATAGCGAGCAGATTCTAAGGGAATAGAGTGATTCAGTGATTGTACCGACTCACAAGAAAGGTGACAGGTCCTCTCGTGAAAACCACAGAGAAATTAGCTCGGTAAGTATCGCATCCAAAATGCTCGCCGGGATTATTCTCCATCGATTATCCAACACTCGTGAAAGGTGTATACGTGAGAATCGAGCCGGTTTCAGACGCGATCGAGGTTATATTGACCACATCTTTACACCTCGACAAAGCGTAGAGCACAAACACACCTTCCGTAGGCTCACAATCACTGTCTTCCTTGATCTGAAAACGACATTCAACTCAATCAATCACACAATTCGCAGGTGTTACCTCTAAACGGAGGGCGTGCCACAGAAATTTATTTATCTCCCCAATTCTTGTATCATCATCATCATCATCGTACAGCGTTCAACAGTAGGGCAAGCCCCAATGACCACTGCCTTTCTCACCATGTTGCACGTTGAATAAGAAAGTATGAATATACAAGATAGATAGGGAGTGGACCTACACAAGTGGGAAAAGGAAAGAATGCCTTAGTAGCCAACACACAGTTTAACTGTACAAACGTACACCAATCAGTCATACTGATTAGATAGAAAGTGACAACACGATCTCCACTGTTCGCGGTTCGCAGCCACATCCTTCAGTGTCTCCAGCCAACTGGTAGACGGATCTTTTGGACCTCAACCACGTAGACGTGAAGCACCTACTTTTCCTAAGTCTGCTGTATATTTTCTCGTTTCTCGCTGCCACGTCACCTGTTGACCTCCACGTGGTCTCTTCCACTCCCTAGGAGGGGCGGAAAATAGGACACGGTACGGTAGACGTGTGTTTGACATATGTAACAAGTGCCCCAACCAACGAAGTCTACTAAGTTGGATACACTGACAAAACGTTTTCCGAACAAATACCCAATACTCGCTTTCTGACCTCATCGTTGCTTACTCGGCTATTCCACCCAATCCTAGCGATACCACGTAAACATCGATGGTTGAAAACCTCAAGAGGACGAATATTTTCAGCACGCAGACTCCAAGTCTCGCATCCATACAACAAAACTGAACGCACTGCAGCACAGTATACACGGCCTTTCAACTTCAGTGAAATATCAGATCAACGCCACAAGTGCTTCAGTCCAGCGTAAGCCCCTCGAGCCTTGGATATCCGCGTGCTCACCTCTTTTACAGTGCTCCCATCCGTTGTCACGCTGCTGCCGAGGTAGGTGAAATGGTCGACAACTGACAGCACCTCCCCATCGAGCATCAACCTCGGAATTGTTGACGTCCAGTATTGTAACATCACCTTACACTTTGAAGGTGCGAAGCGCATGCCAAATGGAGCTACAGCTCTTGCGAGATTATCTAGTGCACGTTGAACATGTTCCGTGGATTCGAACAAGCAGACAACGTCGTCTGCGTAATCTAGGTCACACAGCTTTCCATTATTTCCTAGTTCGACGCCTACATCCTGAAGATTTTGCAACGCACTCTCCATTATTTCGTCCATGACGAAGTTGAACAGGAATGGAGACATAGGACATCCCTGTCGAACACCGCTGGTCGTTTCGAACCGACCGCATAGTTCACCGCAAACTTTAACGCGGCCAGAAGTATGAGAATACAATGATCTCATTAGGTTCACGAACTTCCGGAGCATACCTTTTCGATGAAGAACACTGAAAAGCGCTGTTCGATCAACTGAATCGAAGGCGCCTTTCAGGTCTAAGAAAACCATTATTGTCGGTCGGCGGTGCGTGTGACGCGTTTCAAGTAGTCTCGGTGAAGAGTAAAAATCTGGTCGATGCATCCTCGAACTGGGCGGAATCCGGCCTGTTGTTCGCGGACATTCCTCTGGCGACTGGTCGTAAGACGATGCAGCAGAATCGAAGCTAATACTTTGATGACTATCGGAATTAAGCTAATCCCACGATGATTACTACAGTCATTGCGTATTCCCTTCTTGAAGATGGGAACAATCAACGACTCACTCCATATTAACGGAATACGCTCCTCGTTCCAAATGTCACGGAGCAAGACGGTAAGTGATTTTATCAACGCCTCACCACCCAATTGAAAATAACTGGGGGAAGTTCGTCGGGACCTGCTGCTTTCCCTCGCTTTAGTGATCCAATGCATGACTCTACTTCTACTTCCGATGGGGACTCAAGTGATACCACCCAAGGGCTCGCAGTTGTTGACACTGGAGTAACTACACTAGCGTGCGGCTAGCTAAACTGTTCCTTGAAGTATTCGGCCCAACGACCAAGCCTTTGCTGTTTGCTATGGTTGTGTTCTCCATTCCTATCGCAAATCGTTTCACTGACCCGGATGCGCCGTCCACCGGTTTCACTTTGACTGTTACCTGAAGCAGCTGCTGTTTCCATTTTTTTCGGCTATATATATATGTTACACTAATTTGGGCGTGATATGGTAACCAGGTCCGTTCAACACAGAGAGACCAAGATGGATGTCTCACTAGGGACCTTAGTGAAACTCAGGTTTTTCAAACAGTTCTCACAGTTTTGGCTATTTGATCATTTCGCATGGCGGGAGATTCAATAACCGCAAGGATGAAAGTAAATGAGTCGTTCTTCCATGGTTCTCGATGGTGAATCAAACGTTGATGAACCGTTTCGTACTCTAAACGGGCAGTTTTGGGATTTTCAGAAATCGTCGTCATTGCTTAGACGGTAAACAGAAATCAATGGTTTACAGCTGTTACACTGGAACGCGAAAGTTTTAACCGGTTTCGAACACTGGTGCTCCTCTTGATTTTTCATTCCCGGGGCAGACCGTTTGCATATCTGAAATTGATGCAGTATCTTCGAATGAACCGTCAGCGTGTCAAGGTCAGCACGGCCGATACAGAATTTGTAAAACAGTGCAAACCGCCACTTGGTCTAGTGAACTGACTGTCTCGTCAGCTGCATATGGTTTTTTTTACGGGTATCCGAATTACAAGTCGTTTTTCGTGTCGTTTATTTGGTTTAGGAGTAGTTACCTAGATCTGTCTCAGCTGGATTCGCCCCATGATAACTGTTCAAAAGCAAACGGGAACGTAATCGTGTCGTAGGATTCTATGGGTCATTGGATTCATTTGTGCCTTGATTCCCATCCAGTCGTGTATTATGGTTTTCGTCTTGATTCCTTACTCAATTGTCGTTATGTCCAAACCGTGCAGAACTTTGTCATCTAAACACTCTTCCTTCATCTTCCGTGTATTTTTCTGGTCGGAATACTGCCTTCACGTGCTCTACATGCACTACAGTCCACGACCTAAATTCCGGTCAATTTTGTTCGCTCCAATAAAATAAGTCACATGCTGCTAAATGCTTTTCGTGTGGCTTTAAAATTTTAGAGTTCCTCAGTTTGATTACTTTGTAGGCTATTGATTTTAGCTCTTAATTTCCACGCGCCTGCACAAGCACTTTAATTAGGGGCTCATACATGTTCAAACTTAGTCGCGTCGTGTTAGTCCTATGGAAGCCTCCGTAAATCTGGCAGAAGTCTGCTCTCTTGTTGGACGTCGATCAAGCTAACATGCGCATCGCTTTTGCTAACTTGTGTTGCTCCACCACTTCCATCTACGCCTTTCGTTGGTTTATTCTTTGTTGTCGCATGTAGACTCAATGGATTCCAGTACTTCTATGACCTGGGACTTCCCCGGATCGAACTGTGCAAGCTTCTCCGTTGCCCTTGTTGCACTGACGCAAAATTAGAACCCTCAAACCTTGGATATGCTTGCATTCGTCTAGGTTCAGGTTGCTGCACTTAGTTCCACCCATACTCGGCGCATAATTTGTGACGCGCGGACTACATTTGATTCTTTTTGCTCCAGTGAGGCACATCAACCACCCCACCCCATCACATCTACTGTCGAATTTCGCAAACGTAGCTGTGAATGAGTCGACAACCCAGTTTTCGGCCTTCATTTTGCCGGTCGGGCGCTCGGGCTGTTTGGTCCACGTGCGCACGTTGCCACTCACACACGCACCGCGCTGCCGTCACGTCTCGCGCCCTGCTTTCGATGTGTTTGTCTAACGCCCAATGCGGGTTCGGTCTGCACGCATAACCTAGTTTCCGGATCAACTGCGCGCACCTCGCGTACTTGCCGGGTATAGTGCGCAGCCGATACGTACGTCACGGGTACACACGTTGTGCGCACGCGTGTCTCTGTCAGTACTTCCATTCGACTCATGTGGCCGTCGATCTCACTCTGTACCTCTTTCACACGCAGGCTGGCGTGCGACGATTATCCGCTAACCTATGCATTCAAGACCGGTTAATGCGGCCCTGGTGTTTTTCCATCTCATGCGGAGGGAACTACGTGTGAGGCATGTAACGCACACGTGAATTGGGTTTGGGATTGTAGTATAATGTCGGTACACAAGGAAGAGCACAGTCACTGTCCTTATTATAGCTCCTACCCCATTGATAGACCTGTTTGCCTGTGCGCCCTGGGGATGAAATGTCTGGTGAATTCGGTTGCCTTATTTAGTTGGCATGGCACCACTCTGGTAACGGAAAGTCTTGCTGTCTCAATGTGACGAGTCTGAAATCCCCGGTCTAGATTGATAGGATAGTATGAATGACTCGTACAGAAATGAACTCCCGCAAAGTTCCAGACTCGCGTACTTCCCTTCCGTTAATTGGAGCACGAGACAAAGACGCGCATCTGAAGCCAGAGTCTGGCTCACTAGCGTGAGTGAATGAATGTCCTCTCTCGTCTGCGTTTGACGTTGTCTCGTCCGTTCGGATGAAAAAACACCGCCTAGCATGTTTATCCTCGAGCTGAGTCCCGACTACTGCGCGATTTGCTAGCGCGTCTTTTTGAGGATTTGTGTTACGCGTAGCGGGATGTAGAACGCACTATTTTCAAGGTTTTCAGTTCACCTCTTCTATCTGAGATTTTGTCCCAGTGTCCACAATAATTTTCGTCCTCTATCGTATCGAGTGTTTGAACCAGCTTTGTGAATTGGAGCAAGTTTAGTCCTTTTCTCCGCATCAAGTATACTCATCTGCATCATCCCTGGTCGTCTAGCAGCTACACTCACAGACTATCAAATATGCAATACGAAATTTGAATCGCAGCACCTCTATCACCGTCACCGACCAACTTTGTTGGGGTTAACAGACCTCCGCTTTGCTCGGCTCGTTGTCATGCTTGATCCTTTTGGTGTTTTATGCGTGGTTCTTCAGTTTATTCCCCACAGTTGACACTTTCGCTTGATGGTTATGGTTAGGTCCCTTTCACTGTACCACTGCTTGAGAACGGAATACCACGCGCTGAAAGGATAAGAAATGATGCGCTCGTTTGTGATCTCGCTGTTTATTGGCCGGCGATTCCGAGTACAAGTACTCCACCTAGCTAACGCCGACGAACGCTATTGGTTAACCGCGCAGTAGTTCATTCCTAATTTCGAACACATAGTACTAAAAGTATCAATAACAACTTGTGGGTCATTCGATTTTTTTATTACAAGGTGTGTCTCGGCATGTGTTTGCGCAAGCAGGATCGAGAAAGGCGGTAGTTTAGTACTCATCTGAAATTCCGCGTTCTAGAGCTACTTATAATGACCTTATTCATCCCAATTGATGACTTTCCGAACTTGGCTATGTTTCGCATGGTGACTATTCGAGTCGGGCAATCATTCAGAATACAATGGTGGACAAATCAAAATTTTGCGGTTAAGTTGCCTTGGTGCACGATAATTCATGGCCTATCTCGGCGAATTGTAAAACTCGCGATAACCCCAAAGGTACAACCCACGATAACTGGTAACGACCAACGCTGGAATGATCCATGAATAAATTTGTATTCTGGCTAATTATCATTGTGCTAGCGATGCTATATGTAATCTCCAATGAAATGTAATTAAGTTGTTTATAAATGAGGACGGCAGTCACTTGTAAATGACTGTTTGTCTACCATAATTATTCAGTTCCTCCGGGTAGTGAAAGTGAATATTAATAGTAATTGTTGATGATAATATAACCTGGTTAAATGGATAACTCCATCTGTCCGCTGATATTCGTAGTCTGGTAAGTACTTGTTGGAGATGTAATGATCGACTCTGGCAGTATGCATGTCGTTCTAATTGTTATACACGATAACGGAGCTACCCCTGTTCATCAGCCTTTGAAGCGGGCAACGAATCAAAAGTTGCAACGTTTGCCGCGAGTCAATGAAAACTCGGTGGAATGTACATTTTTTTTATTCTGACAGTCAGAAATTACTTCTTCTAGCAATATGCTAATGGGGACATCGAAGTTCGAAATAACTATTGAACCCTTTCTTCACTCGCTCTCAATCATTCGTCAACAGCCCCGGGAAGCACAAACGGGTCAATGACGGACCGGCTGATTTCTGAAAACTGGGCACAAAATGTAATCCTTGTATTCCAAGCAGTCGCAAAACTTTGGTAGTTATACATGCAGCGTGATTCAGTCGATTGTAGACGCCGATCAAAAGCGGGTTGCTTGGCAATCATTTGTTCGCTAGTCACTGTTTTCTGTTTGGTACGTTGAAATACCCGAGGGAAATGGTCAGTTTTTGGCCAGCCAACCAAACGCTGTGTTATTTGGAACGACAGCAACCGGGCAATCACTCGCCTGCTGCATCAAGCATCATGTGAACAACTTGTACCGGTGTACACAATGAACCGACGCTTTTAATAGGATTTTACGCAATCAACCTCCGTCACTTCCAGAATTGTTGGACTTGATCTGGAATACGATCATATTTCCTGAGTGATGTCGAAAGTTTCCATCAAACCACTAATGTCCAACTCCTGATCGGAAGTCAGACACCTATTCTTGAATTACAACTGGTCACCAGGGATATAAAAACGGTGATCCTGTTGAAAACACCGATGAACAACGTTGTACTACTTCCCAACGGCTCGAATCATGACAAAAGCCGGACAACTAATTTTTTTTTAATCTAAAAATTGTCATTAGAGAACAGAACTAAAGTACTTACCTTGTTGCAGGCATTTGTGATCGCTGGTTGTACAAACAGTAAAATTTTACGGGGTATTAGGGAAACTATTTTGGAAATGCACCAGGATGAGTTTGAAGTCAATTCTGGGCACTGACACTTCCATAAACGTAAAGTGGTGTTAGAGTCTTATGTTTAAAAAAATGCAAAAATCACCCTATCATGAAGAAAACGAGAAGAACGTTCAGAGTCGTCGGCTCTGTGGCGTTGTTGGCGGAAATAGTCATGACAGTCAACGATGAGGATCGGGTTCAACCTTGGACAATCCTTTATACACCATATTTTAACGATCTCAAAAAAAAAATTCGCACCCAACCATATAATAAGTTAATCCAGTTTTTTTCTGTGGACATTTCCTCACATAAACCCGTTTCCTTCAACATCCTGCGACACTCGTCCGAATCTTGAATCTCTGGATTGGATCAATGGAAGAAACACATGTTCAGACTTACTCATTCGATTATTTCCAGTGAATCATTAATCTGACTGATTTTGTCGATCATATTGTTAGGGTGTGCAGACGACCACCCTAAGACCAAAAACTTGGCAACCGACCTGTCCCACGGTTTACCACGGCCAACAGAAGTGCAGCCAGACTGTGTTGGCTAGCATCCCGAAGCTCGTTACTGCGCCGGCGAAACCCGAATTGACGTACAAAGCGGCGCGCCATAGCAACCGATCCCATCGTTGACCCAATGATTGCCAGCCCGACCAAGTAATGTAACACTCCGGCCGTACTAAAGCACTAATCATGTTTCAGCTGGAATTATTTTTTTTTTCTCTTAGCTCGCGGTCGTGTTTTGTTTCTGACTGGGAGTATTGTGATAAGGAACTGGCGTTAGGGTGTGTTCAGGTAGTGGGTTACAACACAAGTATCAACTACTGGGTGTGTGTGCGTGTATGTGTGTGTTGATCGTGCATCACTAGTCTTGGTATCTCGATCACTCGTGTTTGTCTCGCTGTTTTTATCACGGTGGCGAAGTTTTTTGGTTCCACGCCAGATACACCGTACAGCGTGGTGTGCACAACCAGCCAGCTTTCGAATTCCGCATTTTCCGTTCAAAATGGCGACTTACTTTCATTCAGACAAGTCGAGTACAACAGCCGAATGATGACTGTCTAATTGCGATGGCCCACGTCTATTGGGTGGTTTTTCATTGTCCGAACTGAGCAGGCCGGTTTTCGCAAACCAGGGTCGTACAGTGTACCCCTCGGATGTTGGTGCGTGCTTGCACTGCAGCACTATTCACGCAAACGAGGGGAGCATGATTGTACATACTCATCTATTTATTTAGTATGCAAGGCAATTGTGACGCAGTCATGGCTCTCAACCAATCCAGAGACTCAGTTCCATACGCATTACGATTGATAGTGATAACTGTGTTCTTTTTTTTTCTCTCTCTCTCTCTCTCTCCATATTTTCATGTATCAACAGCTCGTGTTTGTTGATCAGATACTGATGCGCACTATTCTGAGTAGTCTCTCCAAATCCCCTTCCCCCCCCCACCCCCTATAGTCCCTCGCCCCGTTTATGCTTCCGTTTCTCCGCACTGTTAATTCAACGCAAATGGTTCTGTGTCCCGAAACGCACCATCGACACGGTTTTCCGACATTGTTACCGAGTTTTTCATCACCTGTTGTTCTTAGGTTATGCGTCCATACTAGTCACAATGATAGCGACAAAGTTCCATCTTGTACTTGGTTCAGTCCCTGTTCTCGCAAGCCCTCTGTATGCTTAGTTCAGTTCTATCATCCGTTGTTATTCTTGCATTCCATTCCGCCCCCTGTCTCACGTCAAGCACCTTGCATCAGTACATGAGTTCGGATGTGCAATTTGTGGTGACCCGGTCCGTCTGGAATGAAGAATTTGATACGGTACGTTTTTCAAACGGATACACCAGCGAGTGAATTTCGAACCTGCAAATATTAGATGTCTTGTGACGTAATTAACATAACTCCTACAATTGAAAAATCATACATTTTCATGTCTTGTACGATTTTGGGTTTCGAATCCAGGACCCTAACAGCTGGGTTGTAGATGATGATAATGCTCTTTCGAGCATCGTTGATCGATTTGTTACGATCTATCTGTGTTTTGAGTACTCACGAAATCCAGAATCCAAATCCGGACCGCCTGTGATAAGAAAGCCCGTCTGTTACTTCTATATGGGCTATCCCATTGTCTCTTAGCACTTGATTTGATCATGCACACACATGTTTCTCGTATTTGAGATTAGTAATATTGATCGTATCTTGTCCACTGAGTTTAAATCATAAGTGTACTTATTGACACCGCTCACCAACCATCTTTTATGGTCACACATCATTAATTGGTTGTCGAACACAGATTTTCCAAGGTAATTAGAAATACCAAGATCTCATGCTTATCCCGACTACGTTTCAGTGCATTCGAGGTGTCTCAAATGCTTGTATGACATTTACGGCAGGCATACTATCACGACGAGACCGCACCTTGACGTGGTGTGATGGCTTGGGTGCCTCCATAACCCGAAGAGCTACACGGCCTGACATGTCACTGAGAAGAGGCCAGACGAAGTTCACTCTCTCTCTCTCTCGGCGGGCAATATCTGGTTCCAGCAACTATGCCCATGGAGAGGTCACTTCAGCGAATAAACACGGAGAGAAGCAGTTCACCGGTCTAAAAAAACTCCACTAGATAGATGTAGGAGTGGAGTGTCAGGTTTCTCTCAACAGCGGAAGAAGTGATCATATTCCATTGTGGATCTATCGATCGCCAAAGCTGCACAACGTCCAGCCCAAAGGATGCTGCTGTCCACGTTCCGCTTGCTCCATTGAGTGCATGGGACTAAGGTCTGAATCCAAAGGGCGGATTGATAACAAAGCATCAGTGAAGACAATATCGAATGCATGCAACAAGCAGGTCTCATGTGACAGACGAGACGAAATTCCTTCACGTGTGCCTTGGTCGCGTTCACGTGCTGAGTTAGCGTCCCGCTACCCTGAGGACCAGACTTTTGAGTCAAGGGCTCCGGTTAAGGTGCCTTCTGCGATGTGAACAGCCACTTAGTATGGTTGGCCCATAAACCTGCAGCATCCTTCTTATAGAGGGCCTTATTAATTTTCTCTCCTTTGGTTTAAGATCGATGCAAAACGCCGCGGGTTATCGCAGCTCTAAAGAAAGCAATAGCTTGTGAGTTGGATATACATCAAACGCACTTCCGAAGCCTACATGTTTACTTCATTTGGCTGCCTACAACGTTCGTACACTATCAGATGGGGCAACAGGCTGTCCTCAATAGAACTATTGGAACTTCCAAAATAGATTAGTATTGTGACTCCGAAACGCGTACACAAGACTCCACTTTTGTGATCACTCTTCTCATATCAGATACAACCTCAGTCTCTTACTTTACTCTTCGCGTGTCGGATGATCCGGTGTCTAGTTTTCGTGGTCAGGCTGGTGTTGAGATTGCTTTGAGCACGGGAGCTGAGTGTGCACCACTAGATTGGATTCTAGTCAGCAGTCGTTTGTGTGCAGTTCTTTTTGACGGTTCTTTACGTATCAACAGCAACAGACTGAAGCATCGATACTTGTTCGTCGTGTTTGTGTGTACGCCCACTGACTGCAGTTCTTCTGAGGCTAAGGTGACTTTTATCGGGAATTGTGCTAGCTGCTTCGAAGCGTACGTGCAAAGGAGTGGTTATGATTTTGGGGGTTTCAACGCCCTAGTTGGCCGTTCGAGAGATTTCAAAAGGCACTTTGGAGGCCCATTTGCTATCCCGGCCGATCGTCTCATTCAGCTGTGCCCTGACCACATATTGTTTCTGGCGAGAACGAACTTCTGCTACAAGAAGCGGTATAGACTCACACAGCGTCTTCACAGCGTTGGACTCAGATAGACCACATTGTCGTTGGTCACCGCTGTCGTGGATCAACCGAAAATTGTCGTTCACTTTGGCCTACCCCTGTGGACCCAGATCACGCCTTGGTACGTGCTCGCTCCTGTTTACTTTTCGTCTGTGGTCGCGCCAGAGCCATCTGTCGACAATAACCGACGATCTACTTCCCGGGCAGAGCTGTGTACACGGTTATCGATGCAGTCGAATGTGCAAAACCCAGATGAACGCTGACAACTGCTTCCAATGCAACACAAGACCCGGGTTCACGTAGGCCCGACAGGCGATGGGTATTTTCGATATTAGTTGCTGCGCTAGATGCTTACAGATCTACTGCTCCAGATACCGCATTCAATGAAGTGCGGAAATCCATAAGGCGCCAACCGACTTGGAGCTTGTGAAATAACCGTGAACAGTGATGAATTGCGAAACGCAAGGAAATACGGAAGGCTGCGTCGGCCCATCGATTCACTTTCAAAAACGTCTTCTGGACCGTTGGGCGGAGCTCTTTAGAGAACAGTTCAGTTGACGCACTTCTATGGACCTTCAGAATATACTTGAAATAGAAACAATGCAGATAGACTTCACTCCTTCATCAGAAATGGAGGCTATATGGGAGACAGTTTATTTGAAAAGGTGCAAAGCTGCTGGTTAGGATGGGTTGACTCCATGTTTTTTCAAGGATGGAGGCGAAGCTTTGATTTCGGAGTTCACAAAACTCCTCCGAGTAATCTGGGATAGTGAGCCAATTCCCAGGGAATGGTGTGAATCAGTGATTGTATCGACTTTATATATATATATATATATATATATATATATATATATAATATATATATATAAAATATATATATATATATATATATATATATATATATATATATCAAATCAGGTAACGAAAAGTACTCTCGCCTAAGTGCTTTGTTTTGTGGTTTGAGATTAATGCAAATGCGAAGTTCCTCGGATGCTTTCGTCACGATCACGGCTTGACTCGCCTAATCTGTCGGTTCATTAACTCTAACCAGAAGGTCTTCTTCGATATGAGAATGTCCAACTCGCGCTCAAAACGTCCTCTAACTGCGTACGCCTTGTTGGCCCCGCCACAGGTTCTGCTGATTCATATACGTTCAATGTCGCCACTCCCGGAAGCTTTCCCAATTTCTCATCGAAAACAGAGGCATATTTTTCCAAATAGTATTCGAAATTATTAGATATATGGTGAATGAATGAATCATAGAGGAATGACACCAAACCCAGATTTTCCATAGATTCACATCCGAGGATGGGAACATAACCCCCTGGTCGACCACAACAAAGTTTAGAAGTGGTGAATTTCCATCTTTGGGATTGACAACTTTGAGCATTACCTCATCCATTGAATGAACCTTGTCAGCATTCCACATATTGAGTCTCCTCTGTGTCGGTGTCAGTGCACTATTGAACAGCGCGTTCGTAGGTATGATGTTCACCG
Organism: Fasciola hepatica; assembly: GCA_948099385.1. Lineage (NCBI taxonomy): Eukaryota > Metazoa > Platyhelminthes > Trematoda > Plagiorchiida > Fasciolidae > Fasciola > Fasciola hepatica. Next base: position 6,293 of record CANUEZ040000060.1, on the reverse strand, counting down.
ATGCTCCCGTGTCCAATTGGAAATCCACCTCTTCTCCGTTCATTACCATCTTGGCAAAACGCCCTATCGCTTTGCCGATATTTGTACCCCACTCACTCGATCTGTGTTGTGATGATTTTGTTCTCTGTCCACTGTTTTCTTGAGGAGACAATTTGATGCGAAATGTTCGCGCTTCTTGCAGCTGTCACAATTTTTCCCCAGACCGGACAGTTGTTTCTTCTCGCGCAGTGTAGTCTGCCAAAAAACTGACACTCCGTCTGTGGCACCGTGCGTGTCTCCGATGTTATTTTGTACAGACCACTCGATTCTGACGTATTCAACGTCTCCATGCGTTTTTCGGGTGCTTCCTCACCTCGGCAGATGTCGACGCACTGTTGGAGTGATAATTTTGGAATCTTCAACAACCTCTTAATCACCGTGGGGTCGCGTAATCCCGTCACTATCCAATCCCGCATGAGACTCTCTTCTAGGTAGGTGCAAAACTTGCATGATCGTCCTAGTGGTCTTAAGGACAACACAAAAGACCCAAATGATTTATTAGGCTTCTGTGTTCTTTGGTTAAAAACAAAAAGCTATGTTTCGCTGCACTCACCAAGACAATATCGCTCGAGTTTAAGTTTAACCGTCATCCAATCACCACTCTCCTCATCGGAATCATATGAAAAGCCAGTGATGACGCGAAGCGCCGCCGGTCCAATGGTGTGACAAAATAACGCAAGCTGGATAGCCTTTGATTCGTACTCCATCGCTGACGGCGTCCGGAAATCTTCATACTGCGTTCGCCACAGCCTCCAGTTGTCAGCCAATCGCCCCATGTTTTCCACCACCAAGTGCGCCGGGGGGTGGATCTGCAGGCAATTGTGCGGTCGTGTCTCCGATATCGACATTTCACATCAGATTCCGCTGCCATCATGTCAAAATTCGTTTCTTCGGGAAAAGCAATCAGCATATTGTTACAGCGTGCAACAAGGAAATCTCGATTATTGTCAGTTATTCGGTGGTTTATAAAGTCTCTTGCGCCAATCAGATTGCTCGATTCACAACGTGCCAGACAAAAGTCACTTTCTGCCGAACCAGGTAACGCCGTCGATATTTTAAAATAATAACATCCAACACGGATAGGTGTCGCGCCCCGTGTCTTAGTTGCATTCGAGTTCTTCGTTTGTCTTCGTGATTTCGAGTTATTTCTTTGTTGTTGGCTTTTTTTAACTTTATGCTTCTATTAATTCTGTCCTCTACTCGACGATGCTTGGATGTGGTAACCAAAACCAGAGCACATAAGTGCAAGATTAACAATTGAATGAACTGAACTGAATTACAGTCTTAGAAAAGCACGAATCGTGCATCAGCTTGCACAGTGTTCATTCTGGTTTACATTGGATCCTCGTTCACATTGTTTTGACCTGGTCGGACCGACAACAACTCGTCGTCGTCATAATTAGCGACGACAAGAACATTAGTAAGAACACCATTGTCCTCGATCGGAGCAGCCACTTTGCACTACCGATTTCGCTCTTGTTCTGTTCCTTGATATGGTTAGGTGTAAAGTGACTCACAGCCTCAGTGTCTGCTATTTCCACTTCCCGCCACTTACCCCTCAGGCCAGAGTAAGTTAGCCTGAGAGACCGATACGACCCGTGCCGAGGCTCGTGTAGTCAGTCCCGAAAATTTTCACCAAAGCGAGCAGGCCGGGAACTGGGAGCAGGCAAATCTTAGGCTCCACAACTGTATACTTTAGGCGATCGCTTGCTCGCACAATTCTCGGGAAACAAGTCATCTTAGTGGTGGTGTTGGTGACTATGACGGATGACTAACAACCAAGCTCTATGTATGTATGTACGTGTATGCTTTTAACTCTTTCTACTCGTCGAGGTAGTCACGTTCACAATGATATGCATCTCGAGTTCGTCTTTCTATCAGTGTCATTGTTATCTCTCTGTCCTTACCACCTCACACCCTTCATGTGGCCTTATAACCCCTCGCCTAAACCGCATGAATCATACGCGAACCGCACTAACGTCCAGACAATCATGTGTGCCTGTTTGTGTAACACAGAAATTGATGGATTGTGGCCACCAAGGCATGCGAAATGTGTGTGAGATGGGGATGACGTGCTAGCGACTTGATTGCTTGCCCATTGTCATTCGGGCAGAGTTCCACCCAATCCGCACACACAAACACGCATACCGTGCAAATGCACCGTTGATGTGTGCACAGAATGGGGTGATGACTCGGGTGAACCAAACGCCGACGCTTGTTTCTTGGTCACGCTGTTAGCAAGTGTATGAAAACCATGCCAGCTCTCCAGCCCTATCAACTTTCATTTCGTACCGGGTGAACAACCATCATTATCATCATGCTGGGGACGTAGAGCGGGCAGTGAACTGCGATGGAGTTTCGTTTTTGCGTCCATAATTCCAGCTAATGGCCATCAGGTTGAGGGACCTTCGAGTGGTGGTAGGCCGTTGAGTCCAGTTTCATCGCGTCACTGGTCGATCGATTTGTGCGCATTCAACCGTCCATACGTTCTGTCGGACAAAAGTCGAATGAACATCTAAGCTACCGTACACATTTTGTTGCATATGGCAGCTGTAGATTATCCGGTGAATGGCTTTGTGTCGCACACGATTCGTGTAGACCCCGGTACTCTGTGATCCCTGCTGATGATCAGATTTCTGATGCGATGACGTTCGACAGTCCTCTCATTTGCTTGTCCCTGTGTGTGTGTGTGTTTATGTACATTGCTCTATCATAGACTATATCGACCAGGTCTTGAACGAGATATACTACTCAAACAGTTAGCGATCACTCGTTCGCATTTGGGACTGGCATCGCCCAAGCGGAATTCCTAAACTACACAGGACATCTGTTGTGCAGCTTCTGTTAACTTCATGTTCCTTTTTGATTTATATTGTTTCTGTGTGTAAAGCTCGCTCTGTGTGGGTTTTTAATGAAAGCGATTGATGCGTAAGTGTACGAGCGCAGAAAACACTGGACACCGAAGTCAATAGCATCAGGTTGCACGATGTATTCCGGAGCATTTCACTGATGAGCTGATGATCTTGGAATGTCCTCAAAAATGATATTCACACGTGGTTTAAGGGATACAGATTCCCTCGTTGATTTTACAGCTTTGTTCTCCTTCGCTTATAATTCATCTCACATTCCGGTTCTGTATCTCAGGTGTCTCCAATTTCTGTTTAAATTTATCGATGGACATTTGCTGTGTGATTTCCATTTTATGCCGTTACTTGCTTGATCATGGTTACCAAATGTGGAGCCCAGTAGATTGTATTGTTTTCTGTGTTTTACCTACTAATCAATTGCTTTCCCGTAACATAGAAGTAGCCGCGGGCATCGTTTTTGAATTTCGCTAATGGCAAAGTGTACCATGATTTAATTCTCATATGCAATCTGACAAATGGACTGTCACCACAGGCTGTTCCCATCCTCGAATGGGAATTCTTGCCGGCCACTATGCACACACGGGCGCGCATACACATTATTACGTACGCCGTCCGGAAAACAGTACCATCCCAACTGACTTTATCAAGTTAGTTACGGTCCGTGATCGATTCGAACTGTTCACTTTTTGATTGACTGACCGTCTATCTATCCGTTTCGATCCACTGTTAAGTTTCCTGGAATGACGTGATTTCGGACAGTGTCTTACCTTGTGCCCGTTTCTAAAATTCAGTTGTAATCGGGAACAACACACCATTCCCCGGGATTCATCACCTTTATTGCCAACGAACAGCGACTCATTTTTCACGGAATAACCCGCCGATGTACTCATGTGCAAGTGGGTGTAAACTCAATTTTCGTCCATCTCATATTCTTCTTTGCGAAATTATTCTTCTGCTTTAATATTCATCAGAGTACGTTTTATAGAGGGTGAACAACCTATCTTTGCGAGGTTACTGTTTCGTATAAAACTCTTCAATTTGTACTGACTGTACTAGATACATCGATAAGTCATGCAGAAAAACTAACTTTGTTTTGCACGTTGTATTCCACAACATTTTGCTGTATCTTCAATGGTGCATGCGACAACCAAGGTGATCGTTTTCCTAGTGAACAGCTGGATTATCTAACTGCGTCTGTGGTCTGCTTTGGTCTCTCTCCGTTCATCCATCGTTCTAGTTGTTACTGAAGTAACCCGACTAAGTGTGGTTGCTTTTGATCCTGTAAGAACGTAAATCACGAGAGCAATCGTCTCGAAGTAGACAGAAGTAAGTATGTGGCAAAATGTCCCAGATTACATTGTGCAAATCAGTGTTAGTGACCTGTTGGTGGAAAAGTTCATTTTCAACACGGATATGTCCATGGATCCCGGTTTGGAAGATTTGGGAGCAAACACTGATCAGTGGGCCCGAATGTTTAAAGTTGTTAACCTCGGAGGCGAATTCAACTGGGACGGATGCGATCCATGAACCACTCACTGTTTTTTTTTTTTTTGGGGGGGGGGTCGCGAGTAAACACTCAGACCCATTTTCGGAATTTCCTAAATCCGATGTGGTCTCGTGACTCAGCTGGCGGAATGCACACAGTAGCGAGAAATATAGGCAACTTCCATGCGTGAGTTCGAGTCCGACCACGATCGATGAACTGGGAAATTTGGGTCATCTCGGCAGATAGTTCTATTCCTTGTCTACATCGTTTGAGAGCCAAGCAAATCAAGAATTTGATTGAACAGCACTACAAACGTACCGGCGTTCGCACTGGTGTTGTATAACCCTCGTAGTAGTTTTGCTGTTTTTACGGATGTTCTTTGTACCCGATGACCGCTCTGCACATTCTTTCGCACGATTTCGTGGTCTGCCCACACATGATCAACCGTACACCGGACGTGAGCCAAATTGCGGTGCAACTGCGGGTCGATTGAACCTGTGTCTTCTTTTGCAACTGCCCGACACCGAGTGATTTAATTCTCATTTCCTTTGAAGACATCGAAATCCGACTTCTATGAGGGCTTCTGTTGTCGAACGACGACGATGACGACACCAGCAACGTTTCATCTGATCCGCTGTGCTAACGTGAAAGTTTTCTATGCCAGTGTATTCACTCCTCTTCAATATATGCGCTTGGTTCATTAACCTCTTTCATCTTTACTTTTCCATATGCACACTTACAGGCACTTGCGGACAACGCGAATCTGATCTTTGTCCGACCGGATTGGATTCTGGCCTGCGACGAACAAGCCCGACGCGTGCCGTTTCAGAAGTACCTGGTAGTGGGTTGATCACGATCACGATGATGACGCATGATTGTATAATGAGAAAATATTGAATTGTATCAAACTTTTATTTTTACGCATCACATTGCAAATACTCATCCTACTCTCTAACCTATTCATTCAGCTGTCTGGAAAGGAGAGGTGCGCTGGCCTATTGGTCCATTTCGGGATTCCATTCATCACGTACAAACTTGTTTGAAGGCAGCACAGTTTTATTGAGCGTTGGTAACAACAGCATAAGATTCCTCGTGAGTCATACTTTTCTTACAGTGGACCGGGAATGAGACGTGTTAAGGGTCATAGAGAATACACCTGCCGGATCCTCCGACGCGGAGACACGGTGATGAAAGTGCGTTTTAAAAAACGCCACACGAACTCAGTTTGCTCATAGGAAAAGTGATAGTTCCAGGGCTTTCTAACGCTTAATAGGACGCCCTGACCCACCTATCTCCGGTTTCTTCTCTAATGCCTAATCGTGGGCACAGCGGGCTAGGCTGAACCACTTGATCACGCAAATTCAGCACGTTGTCGCGAAGAATAAATGAAAAACGTCAAGTAGTGAGCCAACTGTCCATTAATAAAGTATGGTATTAGGCTAAACAACCAAGAAATTGTTTTAGTACCGAGATTAACGATGTACAGATTTCCCTCATGTAGTCTTGCCTAACTTTCTTCATCATGTATGTATAAAACCTCATTTTCTGACTAGCGGTTTTTTTACTTCGCTGCTGCTGTTTTGTGACTGGTCAGCTGAAGGCTTTCGTTGTGCACATCGAAAGCGGTCAGTCTGATTGGCGTAGGGAACCTTAATAGATGGTGAGTGTTTCACATTGGCCGAGACTTGGTACTGTTTGTCATTGCAATACAGTGTTTGAATTCCTTAAGTAATAAACGTTTCCTATTACCAGCAGCAAGGACGCCAACTTCTTCATACCCCTGTGACATGTCATGGTCTGACCGCCACGGCGCTTCTTCCACCCATACCCAAGAGACGCAATTGGCGCTCGGAATGTTAGACGATAAGTAAACATGTGTAAGACGTGTCCAAGCTATCGGA